>CM069878.1:2500-9597500 GCA_036172665.1 Prosopocoilus inquinatus | reverse complement strand
GGTCAAAGTGTTTGAAGCGCCATCTATCGTCCTAGTGCTTAAACTAATAATTTAATTCTTCGAATATCGACAGATTCTCAGTAAGAGCAATTTTCTTTCTAGTTAAATAAAAAACATAAAACCTTTGCACGTAAGAATCATATCACGCAGAACGTCATCCATTCTCCAATGTGTTTGAAGCGCCATCTATCGTCCTAAAGCGAAAACTAATTTAATTCTTCCAATATCGATAGATTCTCAGTGAAACCAGTTTTTTTTCTAATTGAATCAAAAATATAAAACCAACGCACGCGAGGGTCATGCCATTCAGAGCGCCGTCTGTTGGTCAAAGAGTTCGAAGCGCCATCTATCGTCCTAAAGTTAAAACTAATAATTTAATTCTTCGAATATCGATAGATTCTCAGTAAAAACAGTTTTTTTGTTCAAATAAATTAAAAAATCAAAAATATAAAACCTGCGCACGCGTAAGGGTAATTTATAGCGCCATCTGTTGTCCAAAAGTGAAAACTTATTTTAATTTAATTTTCTGCAACAGCACAATATCGTCTTCATGCCGACGCGACGCGCCGCGACCTTCTCACCAAAATCCCTTCCAACTTCAAACTTCGCTATTATTTTATTTCAAGTTTAAAAATCAAAGTAAAGATCGTTCCCGTGACGGGAATCATCGTCGGAGCGCCATCTCTTGACTTAAGTAGGAAAAAAATACAGTTTTGATTTTAATCGCACCTCCCATAAGAGCGTTTCATTCTTCCTCTCCGGAACTCCGTCATTCTAACTTCGCAACGTTTTTAATAATAAAAAAATCTAAAATCTTTGAGTTGAGATTATTCAAAGCGCCATCTCTGGACCACAAATGAAAGCTATTGTCAAGTAATAAAAGTGACATTACTATTCTCAGCCGTAAGTAATATCGGCTTCTGCCTTTTGCTCGTTTGAGTTACTTAGAGATTTTAGGGCGACTTCCGGCGGCAGTCCATCAACCCTTAAAGTTTTCGCCGACCCCCGTTGGGGGAGAGGGGGTCAATATCGACCAGTAACTATCTAACTTTACTTTCACGCGAATCACTTAGCTCCTGAGAAAACACGGAATGCTTTAACTGACCTTAAGCACACCGTGCAATGAGTTGTTAATAAGCGCTGCGCGGGAACCTCGTTTCGGTGAGGGTTAGTTCACGCGAAGGTCAATTAAAACCACCTTGCAATTAAATTTTAGCGGTTTCCTTCTACAGGTTTCTTGCGTTATGTTTATAGTTTCGAGATCGAGACTCAACAAACCCATTCCATTCGCCGTGCTGATTTTTTTAAATTTATTTTGGGGGAGGGGTTGGAAGGTAAAAGTAATTGTGAATGTGCGAAGGTCGAGGTGGTTTCCTAGCAATGATTGCGCAAATCTCGAACGAATTACGCAAATTAACTCCTCCCGACCGGGATTAAACCGCCAACTCGATTAAAAGCGCCGCGCCGAAGAGAGAAAAAGAAAGAAGAGTCGCAGAAGGAAAGATTGAAGCTTAAAAGATTACCGCCCGCCCACCCACTCAGGCCCGATATGATAAATATAATCACTTTTGACGACTCGGCTCGACTCGACGCGGGCGTCCCGACGCGTCGCCCGCCACAATTAAAACTTCTCAAACTAATTTAGTGCATTTCGGAAACATTTAATCAAAGCTCCGTGGGGGCGGGAGGGCGGCGGCGGCGGGGACGAAATAAATACACACGCCGACGCGTCGCGTCGCGACGCCCGGACTAGTTTAAATTTCTCCAATTTAGTGCGTCCCGGTCGATGTGTTTCCGAATTCCACAAGTTCGGAAGGACCGCCCGGTATCTCTGGATCATTTTACGGGTTGAGGGGGGGAGGGCGAGGGGAAGGGGGGCCGTTTATTGCATAACTGAACCGACGAGCTTTAATTACGGATAATTTTTCCGATTTTCGCAGGATCGGAATGTCAAAAATGTTTTACGCGGTGCCTGCGTAAATAAAATGTAAATAAAATACGAGGGGCGGTCAAAAAGTTTATGGCGTATGTCACCTGTCGTTTTTCTTTTTTATTATTGTTTTTTTTTTTTGCAAAATCTCTTCTTTTATTTTTAATTTAAATCTATTAAAACCGACGCGCAACAAAACAGAAAGTGAAATGTCTTGATGGTAAAGAAAATAATTCGAAAACACAGGGACCATATACAGGGTGTTTTGCGCCCCACCCACCTAATTGAAGGGGGCGATAAAGGAGTTAAAACGAAGCTAAAAAGTCCTCTGAAATTTTCGTCCGTGAAGCTTACTTTTCGTATTCGCAATGGTTGAGTCCCACTGACATAAACATGTACTGAAGGTAGAGGGAAAGAAAATTGCAAAAAGAAAATTAGGTAAATAAAATTTGTTCACTTTTACGCACACTTGTTCACAATAAGTGCTCAATACTGTCTTTCCTGCTACGTTCAGTCATTGCTGTAATACGTCTGATGTAGTCAGCAATTTCCAACAGCCAACAACTTCAGTCGTGACGGGTGTGAGTGTGAGTGTTAATTAAACGCGAAAATAAATGAGCGCCACCTAATCGTAACCAGAGATGAGGAGAGGATCAAAGGGAATCTCGCTTTAGTGCGGTATCCTTTGATCTCGCGAATCCGCAGAAACGTGCGTTTTAAGAGGACGTCACGCCCCTTCGTTCACTTCAATAATATTCGCCAAAGCAAGGGCAGGCGGCGAAAGAAATTTCAAAGCGGGCGGCGGCATTTGTTTGTGCAAAGTCGCGGCAGGTGTTTTGCTTGAAAGTCGTAAATCCTACCCCTATAGGTGAACACGAGAGGATCAAAGGAAATGACTCAATTTATGCAACAATTTTCTTCACAACAAAACAATGTTCACCACGACACAGTCTGCGCGCACCCTTAATATCAATTTAATGGGTACGCACCCTTAATATTAGTTTAATGTGTACGCACCCTTAAAATTTGCAACTGTTTATACGTAAAGCTAGGCGAAAATTCTTGATCGACTCCCACCACTTCTGTTCTGTTCAGAGGCATGAGGTCGCATACATATCGTGAACGGCATTATAGCTTCGTGCATCACATTTTTTGCGCCACACTGGAGTCCGATGCGTGAGTAGAGTGGGAGGTATCGACCGCCGCGTTTCAAGAATTTCCGCCTAGCTCTAGTAATAACTATAAAGTAAAAGACACCAACAGTCGCAAACATTCCCGCAATGCATGACAAGGACGAGGCTGAGACAGCTCCAAGGAATTTCAGTCACTCAACACCACGTCAAAAGCGACGAGTCGTCGTAACAGAAGAAACCTCCCCGAGGTTCCTCTCGAAAACCGTCCCCTGAACGACATTCCTAAAATGGGGCCCGAAGCCCCACCAGACACCAACCAGGTGCTGGGGACAACGCAAGGCGACTGACTTGCTCAAGGCACGCCGCAAGTTAATAAAGCCAAAACTATCTCTGCACTTAAAGTACCAAGGAAGGGTTCGAACGAATCGAAAATATGGTGACGGCATCAAACCCTGTTTAATAAGAGTGAAGGCAGGGGAAGACCCATGGTATTAAAGGTCAAATGTGAACGCAATCTAATCTCTCCATCGTGTGCAAAAGTTGTAAATCTCAGAACCGTAGAAGGAAGGATTTGCACGAATCGAAAAAAATGGTGACGGCACAAACCCAATTAAATAACAGTGAAGGCGGGGGAAAACCATTTCAATTATGCTATTAAAGGTCAAGTGTGAACGCAATCTAATCTCTCCGTGGTGTGCAAATGTTGTAAATCTCAGAAACTTAGAAGAAAGGGTTCGCACGGATCGAAAACATGGTGACGGCGTCAAACCCAATTAAATAACAGTGAAGGCAGGGGAAGACCATTTTAATTATGGTATTAAAGGTCAAGTGTGAACGCAATCTAATCTCTCCGTCGCGTACAAAAGTTGTAAATCTCAGAAGCATAGAAGAAAGGGTTTGTACGAATCGAAGACATGGTGATGTCGTCAAACCCAATTGTATAACAATGAAGGCATGGGAAGACGATTTCAATTATAGTATTAAAGGTCAAGTGTGAACGCAATCTAATCTCTCTGTCGTGTGCAAAAGTTGTAAATCTCAGAACCGCAGATCAAAGGGTTCGCACGGATCGAAAACATGGTGACGGCGTCAAACCCAATTAAATAACAGTAAGTAATTATTAATGGTCAAGTGTGAACGCAATCTAATCTCTCCGTCGTGCGCGAGGGTTGCAATTCTCATAACCGCAAATAGTAATAAAGTTAGGAAAGTAAGCAAACCGACCAGAATAGACGCGGTGTGGGTTATTTGAAGTTGCTGCAGGTGTTCTCCTAAGAAGAAAAGAGCGTCTACGCTTACTTAAACCAACCCGGATAATTGACATCTACTACTTTGCCGCGGTGTCCTTTGAACTCGCAGATGCGCATGAACGCACGTGTGCACTTTAAGAAGCCATGCTCCTTCGGCCGTTTCAATAATATTCACTAAAACCAAGGCAATCGGCGAATGTAATATGAAAGTAATTGTAACTGGCGCCATCTAATGGAAACAAATGTTCTTTAACATCTCTTTTTTTTAATTTTAAACTTAAACTTTTAAGATTTCACATTTCTTCTTCTTATTTCTAAACAAATTTGAGTGACGCTATCTTTGATGATCGAGCCATTTAATATTTCCGGGCATTTTTAATGAATTTAGTGATTTTGTGACCGCCTTGCTGGTGTATCTAGTGATTTCTTCATTTCTAACAAGTAATTTAGTGGTTTTTATAAGCTTTGCAGAAGGAAAAGGGCGTCTAGGCTTATGTAAGCAAACCCGGGTAATTGACATCTGCGACTTTGGCGCGGTACCCTTTGATCTTGCGGATGCGCAGAAATACACTTGCGCCTTAAGAGGAAGCTACGCCCATTTCAATAACATTTGCAAAAACAACGGCAGCGGCGAATCTAATAAATAAATAATAATAAAATAATTGTAAGTGGCGCTCTCTGACGAAAAAGAACGTTTCCAACATTAAAAGAACTGCAAATTTTAAGCTTTTTAAGATTTCACATTACTTCCTTGTATTTATAAATTAATTTGAAAGTGACGCTATTTGTTGATCATCGATGCATTTAATATTTCCTCGAGTTTGTAATGAATTTAGCGATTTTGTGACCTGTTTAGTGCCTAGTGTATCTAGTGGTTTCTTCATTTTAAATAAGTAATTTCGTTGTTTTTTTTTAAACTTTGCAGAAAAAAAGAACGGCTTATGTAAACAAATCTGGGTAGCTGACATCTTGACGTCTTTGGCGCGGTATCCTTTGATCTCGCAGATGCGCAGATACACACGCGCGCTTCGATCATTACAACAATATTCAATCGACACAATCAACGAAAAGAGAAACCCAACGAAAACAGAAGAAAGCAAACGACGAGCGAAGTAAAAAAAAGTTGTTGGTTTCAGTGTAATGGGACACTAATTTCAATCAATTGTCAATTGATTGTCATTTATTTTCCTTTCACATTTTGTTCTTTCTTGTCAGACGCCTCATTTTGTTTCTTCTTTCTTTGTATTGTAGGTTATTGTGTTATATTATGATTTTTAAGTTGTCTTTTTCGTTCAATTTCTACTTCTCTTTGTTGTTTTATTTTTCGTTAATTTACTGTCGTTTGTTGTAGTTTGCAACATTTCTTTTGCGTTTTTTAATAACAAAAAAAATAATACTCAATTAAAACGAAGTCCAACTTTCCTCAAGGGCAATCCAACTCAACTCAACCTAATTCTCCCCAACTCATTCGAAAACTAAAATTAAAATTAAAAATGCCTTGAGAGATAAAAATGTTTTAAAAATAAAGAAAAGTAAAATTGAAGGCCAACTAATTTTCAGGTTAACCCAACTCTATTAATCTCAACCTAATACCGTCTAACTCAAGCGAGACGTTAAAACTTAAGAAAAAAATAAAATTAAAAACCAAAAATTCGATTACAATTAAGTCATTGGCCCCTCCATGTCTTGCAAATCCTTTGTCCAAATTAAAATTAAATTAAGTTCAACACATCCCAAGGTCAACTCAACTCAGTTCAATGCCCAATTCTATCCGACCAAGGCGAAAAGATGAAAAAATTATGAAAAACACACAAAATAAATTCAAATTGTTAATCAACTCAACCCAGTTCATCTCAGTCTAACTCTACTCAACCCCCAATCAAAAGAAGAAATTAAAAGAAATTGAAAATTAAAAAGAATGTGGGAAACAAAAAGCAATTAAAACTCATTTAAAAGTAAGTCCAAATCAATTTAACTCTCCTCAAAGCCAAGCAGAAAATTAAAATTGAAGAAAAAATAAGCCCAACTCATCTCATTGTCGACGCAAACTGACTAAACTCAACTTAATAATGTCTAATACAAAAGCAAAAAATAAATTAAAAAAAAGTTTAAATTCAAAAACGATTAAAAATTAAAACTCCATGTCCAACTGACTTCACGGTCAACTCAACCGTACTAAATTTCATCCAAACTCTATCCAACTCAAGCAACACATTAATTATTTAAAAAAAAATGGAATTGTAATAGTTAATTAATGCGTCGTCTTCATCAAAAACTCTCAAGTACAGAATAGTCTGGGGCTTGAGATTCCTGGATTTGTTGCTATCAACTAAAATTCTGACCCCCTCACTAAACCCAATTCATCTCAACCTAGCTCTGCCTAATCCTAGCAAAAAAAATAAAAACTAATGAAAGTAAAAAATGATGGAAAATTAAAAGTCCAACTCATCTCAAGCTCAACCCAATTTTATTAATCTCAACGTAACTCTGTACAAATCAAGCAATAAAATTAAAAACCCAAAGCAAACAATCAAATCACAACTGGAATTAATTAATTACGGTTTTTATCGGAGACTATCAAGTACAGAAAGGACCGGGGCTTGATATTCTTGGGTTTGTTGCTCTCAACTAAAATTCCAAGCCATCCACTACACCCAATTCAACTCGATGTAGCTCTGCTCAACCCTAGCAAGAAATTAAAAAAAAAACTAAGTTCAATTCATCTCAAGGTCAACCCAACTTTATTAATTGCGACGTAAGAAGTAAAAATAAAAAAAGTTGGCGGTTTCATTGAAATGGGGCGCTAGCTTCAATTAATTGTCGATTAATTGTCATTTTTTTTCTTTCATATTTTGTTTGTTTGTTTTGTTTTTTCTTTTTTGTTTTTATATTACACCGTAAATTAAACTAAATTTTTAAGTTATCTTTATCGTTCAATTTCTATTTCTCTTTATTGTTTTGTTTTTGTTAATCTACTGTCATTTATTGCTTCGTAATTTCTGTCGATTCTGATTCGTCCGTAAAAGAAAACAAATGACAATCAATGGAAAGAAAAACTGAACGAAAACAGAAAGCAACCGACAATAACGAATTTTTGTATAGTTCTGGCTCGTGATAGTTCTTGTTGACTTTTAATAAAGCAAATAATTATATTTGCGAAACGTCCAGTAAGTCAATAAATTAGTCTTTTAGCTCGTTTTTAAAAAGCTTTTTTATTCGTATCCTCGACAATAACGAAGTTCATCGGAACGGGCCGAAGTGATAAAATAGTTTTATATTAAACTATCAATAGATTGTCATTTATTTTTCTGTTTTTTTTTTTACTTTGTTTACTGATTTGTGCGGTGTCGTTTGATTTGTGCAGGTCTTCATTTAAGAAAAAAAGAAAGTCCGGGCTTATGTAAAGAAATCCTGCAAAACATTACTTTGACGGTATCCGTTGATCTCGCAGATGCGCAGACACATACTTACACTTAAGAGGAAGCCACGCCCCTTCGGCCACTTCAGTTATATTCACGGAAACAACGTCAGGTGGCGAATGTAATCTCTTCTTCTGTATTTACAGCAAACATCATCATCATTTTATGTTATCTTTGTGTCCGTTTTCATTTGTTTTTTTTTTTTGTTAACGCGAGTTTTTCATCCGGCTTTTCGCTAATGAAAATGCACACTAATAACGATAATAATAATAAAAAATTGCGGTGCACGTTAATGTAAAAACGCGGTGCCCTGCACGTGAAGTCGCGCAGCGACGCATAAATCTGAATCCACCAGAGAGACTGGAAGTAGAAGAAGAAGAAGGAAAAGGAAAAATTGAAACCTGTAAGCGAGCATAAGTATAATTAGAAAGCGAACTCGCCGGGGATTTTTCCGAGATGTTATCGGCTCTGAGCAAGTCGCGCCCGGGGGCGGGCGGCGAGAGATTAAAATACGAGAATTTTAATTAGCGGTGCAAATTAATACGGCGGATTGGCCGCGAGCGGGCGCGCGTAGGAGGCTAAGACCGCGTTCGCTTTCAAGGTCGGCGGCAGTGCACCGATTTTTACTGCCCCTTTAAGGCAATTCAATTTGCTGACGCCTCCATGCAACTAACAACTCATTACAATTATTAATAAAACAGATTGATTGAACACCAAATGTCAGAGACGTTTCACGTGCATTTCGATTGTTCGTTGTAGCTCACCCTGTATATAAAAAACATGTTCAGGAAGATTTCCACGTTAAGAAATACGTTTGTTTTGGGGTACCTCGTTGCTTCCATTGCAATTTTTCAGTCAGGCGTTTTCAAGAAAAATAGTAAAGAAGTTTTGACTGCTGCCTCAATCTGCTTACTTTTCAGGTTAAGAAATACGTCAGTTTCGGTGTGGTTCGTTGTTTAGTAATAATTATATAAATAGTAATATAAGTTCGCTTCAGTTGCGATTTTGTAGCCTTTCTCGAGATAAAATAAAACAGAGTTTTGACTGATGCCTCAATCTGCCTACTCTCTAGGGTCGACTGACGGGTGATGTGCCAATAGTGTTTCTGCTGCTTGTGTTAACCGCCTAAGCGTACATTTTATAAAACAGTTCGCCTCAATTTTTTTTTGTTTGAGATCTGGTCGACACCGAGGAGTAGGCAGATTGAGGTATCGGTGAATTCGATTTTAATTAGACGGTCAACTTTGGATATTTCTTACCCTCTCATAGTTCGCTTCAATTTATAGGTAGATTCTTGATGATTGAAAACGAGTCGACACCGAGAAGTAGAGTAGGCAGATTGAGGTCTCAGCGAAATCGATTTTAATTGCGCGTTCATGGTAAGCAAGCAATCTGCGCACAACTTTGGCTATTTCTTACTCTCTCATTAAATTATTTTCTCTTTATCAATCAAGCGTCTTGACGTGTTTTTCTTCTTTTCAAGACTTCGTTTGATTACGTAAGTGTGTTTCGTTTTAGATCGTGAAACATTTTCTTCTGCTATTCGCTTTGTTTCCTTTTGAAATTCGCTTCGTTTTATTCGACTTTAGAGTCGGGAGGAGGAGTAGGCAGATTGAGGTGAAATCGATTTTAATTATGCCTTCAACTTTGGATATTTCTTATCCTCTCATAGTTCGCTTCTATTTCGTTGTTGGTTGATGACCAGTCGACACTAAGAAGTAGAGTAGGCAGATTGAGGTCTCAACGAATTCGATTTTAATTGCGCGCTCATGATAAGCAAGCAAACTGCGCACAACTTTGGCTATTTCTTACTCTCTCATTAAATTATTTTCTCTTTATCAATCAAGCGTCTTGACGTGTTTTGTTTTCCTTTCAAGATTTCGTTTGATTACTTGAGTTTGTTTCGTTTCAGATCGTGAAACATTTTCTTCTGCTATTCGCTTTGTTTCCTTTTGAAATTCGCTTCGTTTTATTCGACTTTAGAGTCGGGAGGAGGAGTAGGCAGATTGAGGTGAAATCGATTTTAATTAAGCCCTCAACTTTGGATATTTCTTATCCTCTCTTAGTTCGCTTCAATTTCGTTGTTGGTTGATGACCAGTCGACACTAAGAAATAGAATAGGCAGATTGAGGTATCAACGAATTCGATTTTAATTGCGCGCTCATGGTAAGCAAGCAATCTTCGCACAACTTTGGCTATTTCTTACTCTCTCATTAAATTATTTTCTCTTTATCAATCAAGTGTCTTGACGTGTTTTGTTTTCCTTTCAAGATTTCCTTTGATTACGTGAGTTTGTTTCGTTTCAGATAGTGAAACATTTTCTTCTGCTATTCGCTTCGCTTCGCTTCGTTTCCTTTTGAAATTCGCTTCGTTTTATTCGACTTTAGAGTCGAACAAAACGAAGCGAATTTCAAAAGGAAACGAAATCGCGGCAATTTCCAGATTAACGACGTTCGTGCAAGATCTTGACTTAGGAAGAGATTAAAGGCAAGCCGAAGTGCTCTTGCTTCGTCTTAACACCCTGTATTAGTTGTTCTTAGCCAATTTTATGTCTTTGTCGCTAGATCTGGTGATTTTTTTGTCGAAACACGTCTCAGATTTTGGTGAGTTCGGACATGTCTGAAATTTAGAGATTTTGTGATCGTTTTAGTGACGTATCAAGTGATTTTTTCCCCATTTTATTAATAATCTAAGAACTAATTTCGTTATTTTTTTAGCGCCCCTTGCAATTTGGCGGGTATGACATGAAACACCCTGTATAAAGAAAAATGAGTAAGCGCTTAAAAAATGAAGAAAAAAAAAACAACTAGAAACTAGTAGAAATTTCGGGGTTAAAGAAATAATTGCTATGAAATGAAACAACAGGAAACTATTGTCTTGAATAAACAAAAACAAATGAAATTTTTTTAAATCCTTGAAGGGAAGATTGAATGAAAACGGAAGACAATCGCCGAAAATGAATCAAAAAAATTTAAAAAAAAATTATTTGAAACTAATTCGTAACAAAAGAGAAATGTTGTTGCAAGTTACAAATTGCATTTGTTTACGTTCGTTTATTTTTAAACAAATTGTAAGTAGCGCTATCTAGCGGAACCAAACGTTCCTAGCTGCCCGTTCAAATTAAAACGAAAAAAGAAGAAAATTACTTGATGTGTTGCCAAACTGATCACAAAATAACTAAATTCATTATAAATTAATAAGGAAGTATTAAATGCTTTGATTATCAACAGATGGCGTCACTTACAAATTAGTTTAGAAATAAAAAAGAAGAAATATTACTTCGAATAAGTTTAAAAGTAAATTTTATTATTATTTAATTTTAAACTTATTCGAAGTCATATTTCTTCTTTTTTATTTCTAAACTAATTTGTAAGTGACGCCATCTGTTGATAATCAAAGCATTTAATACTTCCTCGAATTTGTAATGAATTTAGTTATTTTGTGATCAGTTTGGCAACATATCAAGTAATTATCTTCTCTTTTCGTTTTAATAATTAATAACTAATTTCGTTGTTTTTATCGCCACCTGCAATTTGGCGGGTGGGTCGTGAAACGCCCTGTTTTTTAAAAAAAATAGCAAGCACTAAAATGGAAAAAAAGAGAAACTAGCAGAAATTCGGGGGTAAAAAAAATAATTACTAAAATGAAATAACAGAAAACGATTGTCGTGGATAAACAAAAACATGTGAAAAACGTTTCAATCAAATTTTCAAAAATTTTTGAAAGGAAGATTGATTGACTGAAAAGAGAAAACAACAGCCAACGGTACAAGTAATTTAAAAAATTATTTGAAACTAATTTCTAAAAAAAAAAGATTTTTGCTGCAAGTGGAAATTGCATTTGCTTACGTTCAGAAGCGCCCTTCGTTCATTTATAAAACAAATTGTAAGTGGCGCCATCTAGCGGAAACAAACGTTCCTAACGTTAAAACAAACTGCCTGTTTATTTTTAATTTTAATCTTTTTGGGATTTCATGTTACTTCTTTTTTATTTCTTAACTAACTTGAAAGTGACGACGCCATCTGTTGATAATTAAACAAGGCTGTGATTTTGGAACCGGTTTTGGTGAGCATATCTAGTGATTTTTCTATTTTTAATAACAATTTAATAACTAATTTCTTTATGTTTTATCGCCCCCCTCAATTTGACGGGTGGGACATGAAACAACCTGTACAAAAAATAAAAATAAAATGAGAACAAGAACTAGAAAAATGAAAAGAAAAAGAAATTCGTAGAAATTTTGGGGTAAAAAAATAGTTGCTAAAATGAAATAACAGCAAAACGACAAACAAACACGAATGATAAACAAAAACAAATGGAAAACATTTCAATTTTTGTTTTAATTTCTGAAAGATAGATAGAAAAAAATAAATAAAATTTTAAAAATAATTTGAAACTAATTCGTAATAAAAAAAATGTTGCAAGTTGGAAATTGCATTTGCTTACTTTCAGAGACGCTCTTCATTCATTTATAAACAAATTGTAAGTGGCGCCATCTAGCAAAAATAACAATGGAAAAAAGCTGTCCGTTTTTTTTTAATTAAACTTTTTGGGATTTCATATTTCTTCGATTTACTGTATCTCTAATTTGAAATTGACGCCATCTGTTGGTAATCAAGGCATTTAATATTTCCTGGAATTTTTAAAGAATTCAGTGACTTTGTGACCGGTTTGGTGCCTTATCTATATTTCTTTATTTTTAATAAATAAATTTTTAATAAATAATTTCCTTGTTTTTATTAACTTTGCAGCAACATTTGTCATAAAATAACGCCAAGCATGAAAATCGAGTTCTTCTTTACCAACAAAATGGTGCCTAAACTTAGTGTATCAGTGTCGCCAATCTATTGATTTTAATACTAAATCTGGTGGTGACCTTCTTTCAGTAAAAAAGCCAAAAGATGAAGAAAAATAATTTAGTAACAATCAATGCCTGTCCCTCTTTTTTTGAAAGAAAGAAAAAAAAAACAATAACCGAAAATCTCCTCTTCTTTAAATACCATTGATCGTATTTTGTTTCTTTATTCATTCTTTTATCCTTAGAGAAGAAAATGCGATCTAACCACAACGAATTTATTTGACAATTGACTGTTTTCAGTTTTTTTTTTTATGAAATCAGAATTAGAAAGAGTCTGTCAATTTATTTTCAACGCACTTTTGTTTTTTTTTTTGAACTTGATAAAGTTCGATCCTCTTTTGTTCTTGACGGAAACCACTTTTTTCTGGGTTTTTTTTTTATTAAATCAATATTCGAAAGAGTGCAAATTTATTTTCAACGCACTTTTGTTTTTTGAACTTGTTAAGCTTCGATCATCATTTGTTCTTCATGAAAACCACCAGCTCGAGTAATTTCAACGTCTTGATATACTAATAATACTTAGAGATCAGTGTTGCCAATCCTACTACGCTTAAAACGTTGTTGAAATAAAATTAAAATATTCGACGAAAGTACAAATGTGTATTTTCTGCAGCACTTGTTTTTATTATCGAATTGTTGCCTCCTTCCAGTTTTGTTTTTTTTTTTTAATGCAATCAGAATTAGAAAGCGTCTTAATTTATTTTCAACGAGCTTTTTTTTATTTTATTCACCTTTCCAGTGTTCGATAGGATCGTCTTTTGTTCTTAACGGAAACCACCGGGACGAATAATTTGAACAACATCCTTTAATACTGAGATCAGTGTTGCCAACCCTATTACGCTTGGAACGTTGAAATAAAAATAGAACATTCGCAGAAGGTACAAATATGTATTTCCGGTGGCACTTGTTTTTTTTTTTTTTGTTGAATTGTCTCCTTCCTGTGCCGTTTCAGTGATTTTATTCAAGACTTTTCGCGAAAGCCAATTGGCTCGGGTGTTTGTTGACAGTCTGCGTCATTATTGATGTATCCAAACCTCGGGACCCTCGTAATACGAGATCTGTTTTATCGATGTTGCACGTTTGAACAAGCGACGCTTCTCATCTGTTTTATGGGGGGATTTTATGTGCCCGGCGCGGCGCGGGGAGCGGAAAACAAGGGCGCGGATACACGAGAGCGTTCGCAAAGTATAATTTTGGGGCCCATTAAGGATTTTAATGGGGCTCTCGCTTTTATGAAGTTGAGGCGAGTCGGGAGAGAAACTGGCGTGCGAAGGCGTCGTGAATGTAGATGTAGAAGTTACCTACATCTTCATATCTCAAGAATATAAACTGTTTTGACCCCCCACCTCCTCCCTCTCGACCCCCTTCACTTCCCCTCCGGTCAAAATATTAATAACTGACATCCTGGTTAGCAAATTGTTAAGAAAATCTCAAAATTGTTGTATCCCTGCTACTACCATCCAGAATTCTTTTATTATTGGCTACTTTCTAGATGGTTCGACCTCCCTCCCCACCCCTCGCCCTTCCCCCCGGTCAAAATATTATGTGCTGACATCCTGGTTGGCGAATTGTTAAGAAAATCACAAGATTGTTGTATTCCTGTTGCTGTCATAGAGAATTCTTTTATTATTGGTTAATTTCTCGAAGGTTCTAGATGGTTCAACCTCCCTCCCCACCTCCCACGCTTCCTTCTGGTCAAAATATTATATACTGACATCCTGGTCAGCGAATTGCTAAGAAAATCACAAAATAGTTGTATCTCTGCTGCTGCCATAGAAAATTCTTTTATTATTGGTTACTTTCTTGACGGTTCTAGATGATTCGACCACCCCTACCCACCCCTTTCGCTTCCCTCCCGTCAGAATATTATGTATTAACATCCTGGTTGGCAAATTGTTAAGAAAATCACAAAATTGTTGTATATTTGCTGCAGCCATCGAGAATTCTTTTATTACTGGCTACTTTCTCGATGGTTCTAGATGGTTCAACCTCCCTCCCCACCTCCCACGGTTTCTTATGGTCAAAATATTTTGTGCTGACATTCTGGTTGGCGAATTGTTAAGAAAATCGCAAAGTTGTTGTATCCCTGTTGTTACCATCGAGAATTCTTTTATTATTGGTGACTTTCTCGATGGTTCTAGATGGTTCGACCTCCCTCCCCACCTCCCATGGTTTCTTCTGGTCAAGATATTATGTACTGACATCCTGGTTAGCGAATTGTTAAGAAAATCGCAAAGTTGTTGTATCCCTGTTGTTACCATCGAGAATTCTTTTATTATTGGCTACTTTCTCGATGGCTCTAGATGGTTCGACCTCCCTCCGCACCCCCCACGTTTCCTGCTGATCAGAGTATTATGTACTGACATCCTAGTTAGCGAATTGTTAAGAAAATCAAAAAATTGTTGTATTCCTGTTGCTGCCGTCGAGAATTCTTTTATTATTGGCTGCTATGTCGATGGTTCTAGATGGTTCGACCTCCCACCTCACCCTCCACGCTTCCCCCTGTCAAAATATTATGTGCTGACAACCTGGTTGGCGAATTGTTAAAAAAATCACAAAGTTGTTGTATCCCTGCTGCTGCCATCGAGAATTCTTTTATTATTGGCTACTTTGTCGATGGTTCTAGATGGTTAGACCTCCCTCCCCACCCTCCAGGCTTCCCTCCGGTCAAAATATTATGTACTGACATCGTGGTTGGCGAATTGTTAAGAAAATCACAATATTGTTGTTGCTGCTATCGAGAATTATTTTATTATTGGCTAGTGTCTCGATGGTTCTAGATGGTTCTCTGCATCCAATCCTCTTGATTTCCTTGCCGCCCCCTCGCTTCCCTCCGGTCAAAATATTATGTACGGATATCCTGGTTTGCGAATTGTTAAGAAAATCACAAAATTGTTGTATCGCTGTTGCTGCCATCGAGAATTCTTTTATTATTTGCTACTTTCTCGATGGTTCTAGATGGTTCAACCTTCCTCCCCAACCCTCACGCTTCTCCCGGTTGTGCTAACATCCTAGTTGGCAAATTGTTAAGAAAATCACAAAACTGTCGTATCCCTGTTGCTGCCATCGAGAATTCTTTTATTATTGGCTACTGCCTCGATGGTTCTAGATGGTTCGATCTCCCTCCTCACCCCCCACGTTACCCCTCGGTCAAGATATTATGTGCTGACATCCTGGTTGGCGAATTGTTAAAAAAATCACACAGTTCTAGTATCCCTGTTGCTGCCATCGAAAATTCTTCTTTTTATTGGCTACATTCTCGATGGTTCTAGATGGTTCGACCTCCCTCCCCACCCCCCCAAGCTTCCATCCGGTCAAAATATTATGTACGGGCATCCTGGTTTGCGAATTGTTAACAAAATCACAAAATTGTTGTATCGCTGTTGCTGCCATTGAGAATTCTTTTATTATTTGCTACTTTCTCGATGGTTCTAGATGGTTCGACACGCGCTCTAGAATTGTGCTAGAATTGTACTGGAGAATTCTCGAGAAGTTAAACCTGAATCGTCCGAATTTCTAAAAAAAATTGTAAAAATGTATAAGAAAGAAATTATGAAGACTTTCTTTTAAAGTAAAATCGCAAACGCAAAGTTGTTTCGAAAAATGAATGCAGAATGCGTGATTTGTTTTGTACTTTTACTGCAGCTGCATTTTTATTTATTTATTTTTGTTAAATGAATTCACTTAAATAGTTTAATTTTATTTTTACCACAATTAGATAGCATTTTTATTTTATTTTTTATTTTACTTTTCGATTGTTTCGTAAAAATTTCCAAGTTTAAAACATTTTTTTTCTATTTTTCTTTTTTGTTTCGGTTACATATCGCGACTACGATTGCATTTAAGAACCGCGAATTCGTAACAATTTTATTTGACGTTGTTTTTTTTTCTTTTCGAAAGTTTTTGTATCTCTGTGTAAAAAAAAAGCCTCGCGGTGCTTTTGTTCCTTTTAAGTTTTTAAATTTCTAAATTCCGCTTACAAGAAAGAAAAAAAAACATTTTACGAGGGTTTAAAAGTTCTGTTGCTTGTTGCAGGTGTAATGGCACGTGCCGGAATGGCGTTGAGAAGGGGAGCAAGCCACACAAATGCAGAGTAAGTTCAGTTACCCCTAATTTATGCGACGCGGGCTCCGGCTTTGTTCACCCCTATTATCGCGGGGACCGCTTACCCGCCTCCCCTCCCCCTCGACCCGACCGCAAAAATTTATCGCGCAACTCCGGGAGGACCGCCGCGCTCCGGGACCAAACGGAATTTATTGTTGCGCGTCGCAACTAGTAACCGGACTTCCTCATTCACTTTCGATTGAATCTGAACTCCGCACCGGGATCCTAGTGACTAGGCCACCAGCATCACGGAGATGGTTAACGCCCGCCACGTTTCAGCAAACTTCTCATGTCAGGCTCTCGAAAATATAAAAGCAGGAGGACTAAAAATTTGTTAAATTTAAAGAAATCTACACTTGCTAGGTTATCAGCAGGGAAAGGAATTCAGGCCACTTGTTCCGGGAATAGTACTTGGATTATGTCAGCTTCGCCCTTAATAAATTCTGCGAAGTGCGAACTCCTTCCCCTCCCACTCAATAACAATTCGATGCATCGCAGCCGCGAAAAATTGGCCGGAGTAAATAGTACATTCGGCTTAAAGAGCGACCAACATAGTGGCCTTAATTCTCTTCCCTGATTATCACTTTCATAAGGGCTCCTGGTGTGAGCGACGGGGATTAAATAATAAAAGAAAATTATCACTTGCAATGGCGCGCCGTATTCAAGCCTGTGTATATCTTGAAACTTACGATGAGAGTGAGGAAAAGGCTTCTTTGGTTTACACGCAAAACTCAAAACCTCTGGCTTTACTGAAAACAAAAACGCGTACATAAATTAAGCGATTATTTTCATCTCATTCGCAAGCAAATTGCAAATTAAAACACAACAAACACATCGTGAAGAGTTGTATCTTCATTCGCGAAATTAATTACGAACTAACTGAAAAAGAAATTAATTATGTAGCGTCGATTTCTTGTCTGATTATCAAACAAAACAAAAAGATTCGTGGTTTATAAAAAAAATCTGTACGTACTTGTAATTATAATATTAATTAACGTTGCAATAATTATTTTAAGGAATACAGAAAACAATATTGCAGAAAATGAAAATTGTGATGAGCGCCTCCAGACCGTGTTTACGTTTCGCAATCATTCCGGCAACTTTGGTTTAGACGAACCAAAAAAAAAGGATTTCCCGCACGCGCACCCTCGACTTAAGCGAGGTTTCTCTCCGTAAGAGGGCGACACTGCACACCGGGCTATAATTTAATTAAAAAAAAAAAACTTCAACGACCAACGGAACACGTAACTAAGTCAGGAGGCTTCACTCGATGGACCCGGAAGATCGACTTCTCGTACGTTCCCGCTGTGCTTAAGCACTTTTCCCTTCCTGATTGTTACGTAATAGGGGAATATCGGATTTTTCATTTGCTATGCAAAAATATCCTTAATTGAATGCGTATATTGGGTGCAGCTTTCGTACGCTTCTGCGGACGCCGGCTGCGCACCGCGTTTAAAATTCCAGGAAAGTCGACCTTGACTCGTTTCATTCTGACCTTGTACACGTTTTAATACGACACAATGTAATTTAATTGCGACTTATTTTTTTATAAAATTGCTCCAAATCGTTTTTGTCAAAAGAGGTCAAAAAGCGATCGCGGGATGTCGCTGCTTAAACTTGTTCATTAATTTTTTATAAAAACATCTCATATATCTCTACGTACTGAATATTCGATCCTTCACAGTTACAACAAAACAACTTAGCGGAAATTCAGAGTGCTTTTCGGAGAGAGCAAAAGAGACGTCACGTTTTTGTACAGAAATTAAAGCAAAGTATTAATTATTGAACCATTAGCAAATCAATTAACGAACGCTTACCAAAACAGGATACGAAAAAGTTGGGAACCTCTTGAAGAGATGTGGTGAACATCCGATTTCTACATTCAAAACGCTTTTCGGAGAGAGAGACACATTTCTGTACAGAAAATAAAGAAGCAAAGTCTCAATTATTGAAACATTAGAAAATAAATTAACAAATGCCGAAACATCGAAAAAATTAAATGATAAAAAAAATCGAATCTGACTAGAAACAATATCTGTGCTGAGGAACTTAACTTGCAGGACGGCCAGCGGCTTCTTTTGCCGCCAAAATAAAAGTGGTACAAGAAACCGTCGAGGACGAGGCTGAGACAGCTCTAAAGAGTTTCAAGTCCTCCAAGGCTACACAAAAACCGTATACAGAGGAAACCTTCAATTAGATTCCTCAACCTAACGAAACAGTGTACCGTCTTCTAAGCGGAAGCGACGCGAAAATTTGGGGCAAAGTCCCATACTAACACTGACCAGGCCTTGAGTCATCACAATAAGATTCAATCGCTCCCAGCTAGTGTTGCCGTCTCTTGGTTGCCGTCTTACACCAGACGCTTTATAAAAAAATACACCAGAATTCCATCAGATCCTTTTTCCAAAAGCAAATTTCAGCCAATTGTCATATACACGCTTCAGAATTTACACCATTGAACAAACACTTTATTTTTATCTCCAAGTGCTTGTTAATTACACTAGATTTGGTGAAAAATGCACCAAGTTTTAACTGATCCCAGCGCGTCGCAAATTAATAAAGCCAAAACTAGCCACGCCCCTAATGTTCGAAGGACGGGTTTGCAGGAATCGAAAACACCATGACAGTACCAAGGGCAAGTCGAGTAAAAGCTGACGTAAGAAGAAACCAATCAATCAATGACCTGAAGTGTCAAATGTGAACGCAATTTAATCTTTCCATTGAAGTGACTAACGCAAAAAAAAACTGTAATTCTCAGGACTTTACAATGAAAAAAAAATGAGACGACGCCGCCGACGATTGTTTGAGCTTTTTAAGGTTCTGAATGTTCGATCGTAATTGGAGATCGCAGGTCCAAAAAAGCAAAAATGAGTACGAATGAAATTTCGATCTTGCGTGAGCTTTGTTTTTGATTTTATCCTTAATTTCGCGAAGTAATGCCGAAATGCGATAAAAAAATTCACGTTGACGTTCGATCAATGCAGCCGTCGACCTAAAAACTTCTCACCTTCACCAAATTTCAAGTTCCAGAAAGTGGTCTTGCAGGAGGATCTACGAACAGCTACATAGGTAGGTCCGGCTCGAAGGACCAAAAATTATGTTACAAATTTCACAAGAAATTGATAGATGAAGAACTATTTGCTGACTGCCGGATCGAAACTTTATTCGTTTTCTTTTTGTTTTCTAGACGCTGCGATCTTCACTTGTGATCGAACAGACATTTATGGCCGTTTTAAAGTAAACAATTCAATCGGTTCTCACGCAGTACCCGGAGTGCACCTGCGGTCGCTTGCAAAAGATGATGCAATTGTACTTAGAAATAGAAACTCCGGGTGATGTTGTTTGCTTAAGGTAATAAAAAATATGCCGACCGGTGCGGATCAAACGGTATATTCTAGAAGAGAAAACAGTCTACGAAATGTCGGATCGAAACTTTATTCGTTCTTTTTTTGATTTTCCAGACGCTGCGATCTTCACTTGTAATCGAACGGACATTTATGGCCGTTTTAAAGTAAACAATTCAATCGGTTCTCACGCAGTACCCGGAGTGCACCTGCGGTCGCTTGCAAAAGATGATGCAATTGTACTTAGAAATAGAAACTCCGGGTGATGTTGTTTGCTTAAGGTATTAAAAAATATGCCGACCGGTGCGGATCAAACGGTATATTCTAGAAGAGAAAACAGTCTACGAAATGTCGGATCGAAACTTTATTCGTTCTCTTTTTGTTTTCTAGACGCTGCGATCTTCACTTGTGATCGAACAGACATTTATGGCCGTTTTAAAGTAAACAATTCAATCGGTTCTCATGCAAAACTCGGAGTGCACCTGCGGACGCTTGCAAAAGATGATGCAATTCCACCTAAAAATACAAACTCCGGGCGATATTGTTTGCTTAAGGCAATAAAAAATATGCCGACCGGTGCAGAATCAAACGGTGTATTCTAGAAATAAAAACAGTCTACGAATTGTCGGATCGAAACTTTATTCGTTCTCTTTTTGTTTTTTAGACGCTGCGATCTTCACTTGTGATCGAACAGACTTTTATGGCCGTTTTAAAGTAAACAATTCAATCGGTTCTCACGCAAAACTCGGAGTGCACCTGCGGACGCTTGCAAAAGATGATGCAATTGTACCTAAAAATGGAAACTCCGGACGATATTGTTTGCTTAAGGCAATAAAAAAAATGCCTACCTGTGCAGAATCAAACGGTGTATTCTAAAAAAAAAAGACAGTCTACGAATTGTCGGATCGAAACTTTATTCGTTCTCTTTTTGTTTTCTAGACGCTGCGATCTTCACTTGTGATCGAACAGTCATTTATGGGTGTTTTAAAGTAAACAATTCAATCGGTTCTCACGCAAAACTCGGAGTACACCTGCAGACGCTTGCAAAAGATGATGCAATTCCACCTAAAAATAGAAACTCCGGGCGATATTGTTTGCTTAAAGTAATAAAAAATATGCCGACCGTTGCGGATCAAACGGTGTATTTTAGAAAATAAACAGTCTACGAATGTCGGATTGAAACTGTATTCGTTCTTTTTTTGATTTTCCAGACGCTGCGATCTTCACTTGTAATCGAACAGACCTTTATGGCCGTTTTAAAGTAAACAATTCAATCGGTTCTCACGCAGTACCCAGAGTGCACCTGCGGTCGCTTGCAAAAGATGATGCAATTGCACTTAGAAATAGAAACTCCGGGCGATGTTGTTTGCTTAAGGTAATAAAAAATATGCCGACCGGTGCGGATCAAACGGTATATTCTAGAAGAGAAAACAGTCTACGAAATGTCGGATCGAAACTTTATTCGTTCTCTTTTTGTTTTCTAGACGCTGCGATCTTCACTTGTGATCGAACAGACATATATGGCCGTTTTAAAGTAAACAATTCAATCGGTTCTCACGCAATACTCGGAGTGCACCTGCGGATGCTTGCAAAAGATGATGCAATTGTACCTAAAAATAGAAACTCCGGGCGATATTGTTTGCTTAAGGCAATAAAAAATATGCCGACCGGTGCGGAATCAAACGGTGTATTCCAGAAAAGAAAAACAGTCTACGAATTGTCGGATCGAAACTTTATTCGTTCTCTTTTTGTTTTCTAGACGATGCGATTTTCACTTGTGATCGAACAGACATATATGGCCGTTTTAAAGTAAACAATTCAATTGAATTCGCGGTTCTCACGCAATACTCGGAGTACACCTACAGACGCTTGCAAAAGATGATGCAATTGTACCTAAAAATAGAAACCCCGGGCGATATTGTTTGCTTAAGGCAATGGAGAAAATATGCCGACCGGTGCAGAATCAAACGGTGTATTCTAGAAAAGAATAACAGTCTACGAATTCTCGGAT
The DNA here is from genome assembly GCA_036172665.1 of Prosopocoilus inquinatus. Taxonomy (NCBI): domain Eukaryota; kingdom Metazoa; phylum Arthropoda; class Insecta; order Coleoptera; family Lucanidae; genus Prosopocoilus; species Prosopocoilus inquinatus. The sequence goes on along the minus strand of CM069878.1, from coordinate 9,575,451 downwards.
TGAAACTTTTTCGTTCCCTTTTTGTTTTCTAGACGATGCGATTTTCACTTGTGATCGAACAGACATTTATGGCTGTTTTAAAGTAAACAATTCAATCGGTTCTCACGCAATACCCGGACTGCATCTGCAGACGCTTGCAAAAGATGATGCAATTGTATCTAAAAATGGAAACTGCGGGCGATATGGTTTGCTTAAGGCACAAAAAAGAAATGCCGGCCGACGCGGAATCAAACGATATTGCCGGTGTATTCTAAAAAGAGACAGTCTACCAATTGCATCACCACAAACTAAAACGAGGCGTGAGATAATTCGCGTTATAAAAACCCAATTATTTTTCGACGGAGACAGAGACGACGCAAAAACTTATTTTTATCGCAATAAAGGCAGACGCGACAAGCACGGCATGAAAACGTTCTCCCATCGATTCAAATGATCACTACAACAACGGGGCCAGATGCGATGCAAACTCGATATACAGGGTGTTTTTCCAAGCCGTAACGAAACGCACCTCGTTACTTAATTCCTGCAAACTCTTCCGTATTATTAAATTTCCAGCGGCGTACGTAATTGTTTGCCCCAATTTTAAAGCCGCCTCGTCCTCCGGCGGGCGTGTTTTGTTAAACCAAACAAAAGGGATGATTCCTCGCGGGGAATTAATCGCGGACGGCGCGGCGCGCGTCGAAAAAGTATTCCTCCCGCGGCAATTTTTTTTTTGTGCGTGTTCGGGTCGCATGGAAACGAAAATCTCCGCTAATAACTTCTCCCTGCGTGTGTTCTTCATAATTAAATTATTCGGTTGGGTTCGAGTCGTAAGCCTGTTTGCGCCGCCGCCGCCGCGACGCGGTCGTAATTCCGGAAACCACATTTCTGTTACACGTTTCCGGGGGGGTTTGTCATGATGTTGTTCGCCGACACATACTCTTTCACGTCTCGTCTCGTCTCGTCTGTTAGGTTGGCTTTCCTGCTGGTTTAGGAGAGTTTCTGTATTTCTACACGATTACTGTGCACGTCATACGTGTGAGCCGGCTCGGTTTTCTGTAAACATTCTTGTAAAAGATAGATCTGGCCTTACTTATTGTTACAGCCGTGACGCGCAAACATATCTATTTTTAGCATCAGTAACGTCACCTTGCGTCACATAACGCTACTCGGTCATTCTAGTATGTTCGAGCAACAGAGGGCTCTGCTATAAAAGCCAGCGAAGGGTCTCGAATAAGTAGAAATTAAGTTTTGTAAAATGTTATTTGATAGACAAGCTCATTACTACTGTGTTGTTAATTGTGTAAAGCGTCAGCTTGTAATTAAAGTGTTCTGAAATATAACGACTATAATTTGTGAACCCCCAAATTCGTAACATTATGTTAAACAGGTGCCTATGTTTTAAATTTCATAAACGTTTTAACTGGCTGGGACTGAATTTTCCGTGAGGTTTCCTAGGAGAGTCAGTCGGGCTGAAACTGACCGCGACCGACGCGCGACGTTCACTCTAACCAAAAAAATTAAGTAAGAATGGTTTCCTAGACTTCACTCGGTTTTCATTGTTTTTAGTTAAGCTAGGGTTTCCTAGGAGAGTCAGTCAGGCTGAAACTGACCTCGACCGACGTTCTTTCTAATTAAAAGCAAAAAATTATATAAGGATGGTTTCCCAGACTTCGCTCAGTTTTCATTGTTTTTAGATAAAGCGGACGTGCGTCGGTCGCGGTCAGTTTCAGCCGACCGACTTCCTAGGAAACCGTAGCTTTAGAACGGACGCCGCGTCGGTCGCGTTCAGTTTCAGCCCGACCGACTCTCCTAGGAAACCGTAGCTTAAACATTCTTGCAAAGGACAGATCCGGCCTGACTTAATCTTTCCGGACGATTTTTTAAATTTCATATTTTAAGAAGTGACTTTATCACCTGGAAGTACAGTTTTTCTTAGGTTCCCTTTTCGTTTTCGTTTTCTTTAATATCCGCCGAGGTCCTAATTGGAATTTACATTCATGTCTGCGTAGCGTCGGTTCGGGGCCGGATCGGATCGATGCGATGCCGCGGCGGGCGCCCTTTCAGACTTTCACTTCTCCACGGAGGGTTGTAAAGGAGGTAGTTACAAGGATTACAAGGCAGTATCTTTAACCAAACTTATTACTTTGTATTATGCGAGACCCGGCGCGGCGGCGGCGACGCCGAGCGCCGCCGCCTCGAAGCAAAATTAGACGTATACGGGCTACTTGGAGCGTGATTTTCTGCACCGCGTTTCTCGGGGGGGTTGAATATTGTACCTACGTACAAAGGGGCTGACGATGTTGAATTAAAAGTTTAAATTCAGAATTTACCTTTTATTCTTGAAGCGCTTTTCGTTTAAAAATTTTTGGAAAAACATAAATCAAGGTTGCCGTACGTCCGGATTTTAAGAAGGACCCAAACCCAAAAAGTGACTCCTCGTCGCAACACAGAGAATCTTGTCACGATGAAATTGTCTAGCAAAAAGCAACTAAATTCATTTCTAAATTATTGCAATTACGTTCACTAGAAAATTATGATGTCGCATCAGCATACATTAAACGTTTCAGTGGGTCAACCGCGTTGTACACGCTCGCATTCCGCACTGCATAAACAGTACATACTTTGCAGATTGTAGGCGTGTAGGTTCACATGTATGTACCAATTAGGAATGAGACAATTAGAGGAACAAATTTAGCAAGGGTTGATCGATACTGACACCAGAGAACTTTGAGCTTTGGACCGGACCCCAAGTCACCAGGGCATAAACCGATTCTGACGTAGAATTTATACATGTAACTTTTGGCTTAATTATCGCGTTGGTTTAACGTGTGGTCATTCAGACATTTAATCGGGAATAATTCGTTGTAAATTCGATTCGGGCTAACGGGGTGAAAAAGTAAATAGAAACCGATTCTGACGTAGAATTTATACATGTACAAATAGGATAGGCAATCAAGTACAGAAGATGGTAGTAGTAAAGAAGTGACAGTAATCGGCAGTATTAAAAGAAGTAGCAGTAAGACAGTGAAGAGTGACGGTTCGAGTGAGTGAGTGATATTTTTTTTTTTGTGTATTACGATCGTATACGGCTACTTGGAGCGTGATTTTCTGCATCGCGCTTCTCGGGGGCGGGGAGGGTAATTAAATTATATACCTAATGATGTACGTACAAAAAGGCTGACGATGTTGAATTAAAATGTTTAAATTCAGAATTTACCTTTTATTCTTGAAGCGCTTTTCGTTTAAAAATTTTTGGAAAAACATAAATCAAGGTTGCCGTACGTCCGGATTTTAAGAAGGACCCAAACCCAAAAAGTGACTCCTCGTCGCAACACAGAGAATCTTGTCACGATGAAATTGTCTAGCAAAAAGAAAACTAAATTCATTTCGAAATTGTTGCATTTACGTTCACTAGAAAACTATGTCGCATCAGCATCCATTAAACGTTTCAGTGGGTCAACCGCGTTGTACACGCTCGCATTCCGCACTACATAAAAAGTACAAACTAGGCGTGTAGGTTTACATGTATGTACCAATTGGGAATGAGACAATCAGAGGAACAAATTTAGCAAGGGTTGATTGATACTGACACCTGAGAACTTTGAGCTTTGAACCGGACCCCAAGTCACCAGGGCATAAACCGATTCTGACGTAGAATTTATACATGTAACTTTTGGCTTAATTATCGCGTTGGTTTAACGTGTGGTCATTCAGACATTTAATTCGGGAATAATTCGTTGTAAATTCGATTCGGGCTAACGGGGTGAAAAAGTAAATAGAAACCGATTCTGACGTAGAATTTATACATGTACAAATAGGATAGGCAATCAAGTACAGAAGATGGTAGTAGTAAAGAAGTGACAGTAATCGGCAGTATTAAAAGAAGTAGCAGTAAGACAATGAAGAGTGACGGTTCGAGTGAGTGAGTGATATTTTTTTTTTGTGTATTACGATCGTATACGGCTACTTGGAGCGTGATTTTCTGCATCGCGCTTCTCGGGGGCGGGAGGGTAATTAAATTATATACCTAATGATGTACGTACAAAAAGGCTGACGATGTTGAATTAAAATGTTTAAATTCAGAATTTACCTTTTATTCTTGAAGCGCTTTTCGTTTAAAAATTTTTGGAAAAACATAAATCAAGGTTGCCGTACGTCCGGATTTTAAGAAGGACCCAAACCCAAAAAGTGACTCCTCGTCGCAACACAGAGAATCTTGTCACGATGAAATTGTCCAGTAAAAAGAAACTAAATTCATTTCTAAATTATTGCAATTACTTGAAGTTTGTTCTTGTCCGATGAAAATAGTAAGTAGAAAGTTTTTTTAATCTCAAACCGGACAGAAAAATGAAGGGAAACACACTCAACGTTTCGCTATAGATTTATTTTACTCCTGACGAAGCTATAAATCTATAGCGAAACGTTGAGTGTGTTTCCCTTCATTTTTCTGTCCGGTTTGAGATTAAAAAAACTTTCTACTTATTGCAATTACGTTCACTAGAAAATTATGATGTCGCATCAGCATCTATTAAATGTTTCAGTGGGTCAACCGCGTTGTACAGGCTCGCATTCCGCACTGCATAAAAAGTACAAACTTTGCATATTGTAGGCGTGTAGGCTCAGATGTGCCAATTGGGATTGACACAATTAAAGAAACAAATTTAGCAAGGGTTGATTGATATTGACACACGAAAACTTTGAGCTTTGGACCGGACCCCCAGTCACCAGGGCATATTGTGGACTTGGTGGGCGTCTATTTCTTGTTTTGTTTAAATTGTGCTTTGTCTTAAAGCTATCTCTAAGAAAATTGATAAAATACCAAAAAGTACCAACCAACCCAGTTTGCTGTACCTTTTATCAAAGAAGAAAACACGCTTTTAACTAAAAAGTATAAACGAAAAACCGTTGGGTTTGAGCTAAGTTCAAGTTGCTTTGGACAACAGAAGACAGGGCCAAAATTGTCTTCAACAACTAATTCAAATTCAACGTATCTGTAGAAAACCAATTACCTAATCGTAATAAAAAAAAAACTTTCAATAAGGAAAGAAGAAAATTGTAACGCCAGTCCCTTTAGGACCCTCCCAGCCATAGTTTGGTTGTTATTACGCTATGTTTACTGCAGATTAAGTATAGTATAGTCCTTTTATTTTTTCGTGCATCGTTCTGACGCGAACTGAGATCCTTCGCTTTTTTGCGCTTTATTTTGACAATTTACTGGTTGTGTAACAGCGTTTTTCTTAGTATTTTCCCGCGATCCCAAATAAATTAAGTGGCGCCCTTTTGGCTGCATTATCGCGTTGGTTTAACATGTTGTCATTCAGGCATTTAATCCGGGATCAATTCGTTGTAAACTCGATTCGGGCTAACGGGTTGAAAAAGAAAATAGAAACCGATTCTGACGTAGAATTTATACATGTATACAAATAGGGTAGGAAAGCAAGTACAGAAGATAGTAGTACTAAAGAAGTGATAGTAATCGGCAATATTAAAATAAGTACGACAGTGAAGAGTGACGGTTCGAGTGAGTCAGTGATAATTTGTGTATTGCGGACCGGCTCCGAGGACCAGGCCCTCTGTCAGATAGCTAAAGAGTAAAACCAGTCGTTAATTATCGAACGTTGAATTAAAAATCAGTGAAGTGTACATTAAATTTAAATTTAAAGATAAGGCCAGGTTTCATAATCAAACTAAACGAAACTTTTAAATAAAAGTCACATTCTGATGTGTAGGTAACTATGTTTTCGCATTACTTTTGACATCTGATGTGACTTAAATTTTTAAGGTCTCATTTAGTTCGATTATGAAACCGGCCCTTAGCCGAATGTCGCAGTTAAATACGAAATAAAATTAAAAATTAAAGTTTGAAGAACGGACGTTCTTTTTATTCATTGGCGAAAATTCGTTCATTTTTAACGCGACGATCAAAAGCCGAATAAAAAAAGTTTAGGAAGGTAATTAAAAACAAATTAAAGCTGACGACACAAATGTAGCTATAGAAAAAAGTGTGATGACGGACGTGGATGCTCATGGGAAGCGGACGGGGGTGAAAAAAAATATTGAAATCTACCTCTTTGGATTATTTACACAATTAGCGACAGGGAAGCTGCAGGAAGGCAAATATAATGTGAGTGATGAAGAAGGCGGGTGAGAGGGGGTCTTCCAAATTGTGAAACATCTGAACCAAGGGTTCCCAACGGGACGATTTCGATCCCCATGAAATCGAAAATGAAAACTTTAAAAGGGTCGATGAACCTGCGTGGGTCGGCTGGAGTTCAAACGACTTCTACAGGGTCATTTAAACCCCCAAACGGGTACGCACCTTAATCAAAATAGAAAAAAGTAACATTTTAAAAATAAATTCGGAAAAATAAAAACACCTAGTACGTAAAAATAAATACATTCTTTTTATTATAAGTGAAATATCTTCGCCGCACCCGCGTCGTCCGGATTTTGTCCGGATTTTTAAGTAGCCTTGTCTTGGTTTTTAATAAATTTTAGAAATGGCAACCCTATGTAAAGAAGCGTTTACTTTTATAAGAACAATAAATCCCTTTGTGCTAACGCAGGTGCGCTTCTCACACGCGCATGTATAAATTCGCCGATTGTTATTTTTCCGGCGCAAGTCTTAATCTATTTTTGGTATTGCTTGGTACGCACTAAGTACGTGTTAAAATCTTTTTGAAAAAATTGTGTTGTAAATAAGCGTTTACTATTACGAATAGATCCCTTTGAGTCAACACAGGTGCGCTTCTCGCATGTACACGTATTATAAATGTTGCTTTTCCAGTGTGTCTTGATTCATCTTTGTATGCCTGTATGTTATTATCACAATCAATAAGTAATATTCGATTATTGTTTTGTTTTGCGTAAACAAGTAAATAAAGTCGCGAAATACGACACGTGTCAACCGAAACGTTCGCTAGCGCAGGATTTAGAAAGTGCAGGGGGCGTAAAGTGCATTCGTTCATTCATTCATTGTTTTCTTGTCGAAACTGACACCGATGCTCCACATTCAAATCGATTCTTCTCGAACCAACCCGGCTTTAAAAGCGGGTCAGATGATCTGGGGTCCAGTGGCGTTCGTTCGCCTGTCAATTTGCATTGCATTGTACTTCCCCAGCGTGACAGTTTCAGTTACAATGGTACAAAGCGTGCAAGCCGAATCGAACTAAACTGCAAAATCCCCGGTCGTTATTTACACAACGGGAGGAAGGGCCGGTGATGGCGACGGGGGGGAGAAAGGGGGAGAGCGAATAATTTAATTCATTTTGCGTCATGGCATGCCATGATGATTATCGATTTAAGTCGAGAGGACGAGGGTGGTTGCAGGAATGCAAATGTAGCTTTAGGAAATGTGATGACGGACGTGGAAGCTCATGGGAAACAGGAGGGGGTTAAAAAAATTGAATGAAAACTACTTTTATACAACGGCAGCAAGCGGGTGGGGGATTATTTAATTCATTTTGCGTCCTGGCATCCGATGATTATCGATTTAAGTCGAGGACAATATAAATAAATATAAGCTATAGGAAAAAGTGCGATGACAGACGTGGATGCTCATGGGAAGCGGGCGGGGGTGAAAAAAATATTGAAATCTACCTCTTTGGATTATTTACACAATTAGCGACAGGGAGGCTGCAGGAAGGCAAATATAACGTGAATGATGAAGAAGGCGGGTGAGAGGGGGTCGTCTAAATTATGAAACATCTGAACCAAGGATTCCCAACGGGACGATTTCGATCCCCATGAAATCGAAAATGAAAACTTAAAAAGGATCGATGAACCTGCATGGGTCGGTTGCAGGTCAAAGGGTCATTTAAAGCCCCAAACGGGTACGCGCCTTAATCAAAATAGATACAAAAGCTTTACTCAAATTAAATGTATTCAAACAAATATCAAAAGGGAAATAAAACATTGCATCCAAACTTGACATTAAATGATCGGGGCCGGGGCGTAAATGCAAACTTAACTAACTGATGTTTCCGACAAAAAGCTTTACAGGAGTTAGTCTAGCAAGCTGATAAATTCTCGGCGCAAGTCGCCCAAACGAATACGCAAAATTAAGGACGTGAAGCGTCTTAATCAAATGAATCTTAATAATTCCAAGATCGCGAATTTCCGGCGAATGGCCGTAAATAAAGGATTAGTTCCCACCTGCTTGAATCACTCAAGGTTGGTCAAGGCACGCTTCCAACTATGACGTATGATGACAACAACCAATCTGGTGCAATACCAAAGGTACGGTCATTTAGACCATCCAACGAAATATAACGTACAAAATCCTGAAGTTTGCATGAGCTGTTTCGATAAAAAAAAATACAAAAGGCGAGACGGAAATTTTATGGCCATGGGAACGTCTGAAATAATTAACGATTTCAACTAAGGAAAAGAAATCCCGAAGGAAATATTCAAACGCTCAAGAGTTGGTCAGGGCACGCTTCCAACCTGGACTCAACAATCTAACGTGAATAACAACCAATCAGGTGAAATACCAAAGGTACTGCCAATTGGACCATCCAACGAGATATAACGTGCAAAATCCTGAAGTTCGCATGAGCTGTTTCGATTAAAAAAAAATAGAAAAGGTGAGACGGAGATCTTATGGCCACGGTAACGTCTGAAATAATCAACGATTTCAACAAAGGAAAAGAAATCACGAAGCAAATAAACTACGCCGACACTTGATATTGTTTATTTCTAATTTGCAAAAAGTGCAAAGAAATTCGCATTAATTAACCAATCAGGTGATATATCAAAGGTGCGACCATTTAGACCATCCAACGAAATGTAACGTACAAAATCTTGAAACTCGCATGAGCTGTTTCGATTAAAAAAAAATATAGAAAAGGCGAGACGGAAATTTTATGGCCACGGAAACGTCTGAAATAATCAACGATTTCAACAAAGGAAAAGAAATCCCGAAGCACATAAACTACGCCGACACTCATTCCGAGGGATGATCTCGCCGTAATAAAAGAAATAAGATCTCCGTGCGATATTATTTATTTCTAATTTGTAAAGGGTACAAAGAAATTCGCATTAATTAACCAATCAGGTGAAATACCAAAGGTACGGCCATTTAGACCATCCAACGAAATATAACGTACAAAATCCTGAAGTTCGCGTGAGCTGTTTCGATTTAAGAAAAAAAATAGAAAGGGCGAGACGGAAATTTTATGGCCACGGGTACGTCTGAAATAATTAAAAATTCGCATTAATTTTCCAGCCAGGCATTAAATCGAAACGAAGCTCCAAACAAACGTTTTAAAATAAAGCGTAAGGCGTGTATTTATTTTGACGACCTCGAAACGAAATTATTATTTCCGGATAATAAAAACTTATATGAAAAGGCAACAAGATCGCCGAGAAGTTTGGGTGCGGCGAGATGCGACAGGCACGAGACGAGAACGAATTTTAAGAGCATGAACACGCTGAAGAGGCCTCACTGTTCACCCTCGATGTTTAGATCGCACTCGACTATGATCGATATAAAACAAACGCGTAGATTTAAATGAAATCGTGCCTGTCGAAGATGCGCGCTACTATTCTTCTTCGATACGCACGGTTCTATTTAAAAGTGTACGTTTGTTTTACATCGAGGTAATGCGAGCGTGACCTAAACATCGAGGGTGAACAGCGAGGCATCTTCCTACCCTTACATTGCGCAATTCAGGAATTCGTACGAGTGGGTGGACAGAATATACAGGCCGTTGCCTGAAAGCGGTTTTCGACACCGTAACACCGTAACAAGGGTTTTGTTCGGCCAGTTGACGAAAGGAAGCAATAAAAGTACGTACGGCGCGGCGTTTAAGTTTTAAACATGTCCAGACTTGTTTTACAATCTGTGAACTCATAAATCAACATTCCCACGGAATGAATCTGTAGTATTTAACGATAAGAGGCGATTCTTTTTTTTAACTCTCGAGTTAGGCGGCCTCACCTGCATTCTCTCGCCGCCGCCGGTCGGAATTATTTTTGCTGGTCATAATAATTAATTATTATTAATAGACTTTGTTATGACCCGCAAAAACATTCCAGGTGGCGGCGAGGGAATCCAGACGAGGTCACAAGGAAGTGCATTGCGTTGACGAGTGAACGGTAAGTTGCAATGCTGAATTTCGCACGATGCAGGGTGTCTCAAAGTAGACTGAAAAATAAACTGTAACAAATTTTGCACGATGTAGGGTGCCTCAAAGTAGAGAGAAAAATAAACTGTAACACATCGGATCCTTTTGTGTAATCACAGGTGCGCTTCTCACTCGAAATTGAAAAGTTGCTCGGATGTAAAAACGGAAAAGTAAGTAAATCTTTTTGAACCAATCCACCAAGATGCTGAAGTTTTCAAAAACTGTCCTTCCTGTCTTCATTACATACATTTTCTGTTTCTTTTCTTCTTTAATCATGTAGTATCTTCTTTTTCTCTTTTTATTTAAGGACGTATTAGCCGTCGAATACGTCATCGTAAAACAGGAAATAAATCCTTGACTCCTTGGTCGTACGAAAATGAAATGAAATTCCTCATCTCACCTGTTAAGCTCGCCGCTGGCAAATTGCCGACGGAGATGGCAAGCAGAATTAACTTCCCACCCTCCGACCCCCCATCCCCCATCCCCCCTGATTGCCGCCGCGCATTTTCAATTTACATCCCCATAAATGTCCGGTGCGCCCGGCGCCGGAACTCCTCCTGATTTCTGCCAAACGCGTGGCGGCGGCTTCGCATTATTAAATTGGCAGCAGCAGCAGCAAATACGGGCATCAGTCAGTGGCGTCGTCAAATTTTATTGTCGGCGGGCGGCGCGGCGCGGCGGCGGTCGGTTACTTGGCAGAAACTGTCCCTACCCCCCCGCCCTTTTGTTTGTTTAATGCGATACAATCTGCGATGTGAGTGCAGGAGATAAATTTTGCGAGGGGGGGTTTACAGCACTTTTACGTATATTACGCCGCTTTATTTCGGGGCGATCGGTATCTGACGGACGTTAAAACAAATAATATCGAATCGTATAAAATCGAATCAAGCAAGAAACGAAACCGATCCAAAAAGATCCGAACTCACAAGAAAAAAAAAGTCGACATGAAAAATTTCCCGCAGTTACATTTAGCAATCGAGCGGCGTTACTTAAAACAAAAAACTTTAATTAATTACGCAAAACACAACGATTATCGAACTGAATAATAATATAATTTAACTTTATTTTTTATTAATTATAACCAAACTTAGGAGATTTGTATGAATATTCACGGTCACTTCGTCTCCTGAATGCAGCGCGCACACTCGCCGCCAGTTCATGAGCGCCGGGCTATTAATGTGGTGAATATGCGGTAACAAATGCAAAGTACGCGATCGGGACACCCCCTACCTAACGTGTCGCTTATGAAAATGACACTGAGTTCCATACTTTCGTCCGATATCTGATTATAACGTACAAGCAAAGTGCATACTTAGCACTACACAGACTTTTTGAAACCAGAGTAAGACGTGAGAGGCGCACCTGTGATTACACAAAGTGTTCTCCTGCTCTTAACAGTAAACAAGACCAAAGCTAAGAGCATCGCGTCGTGTTACCTTAGAGGTCGCTGACTCACTTGCATTATTCATACAATATAAAGAATCCTCTCGGTTTCCATTTAAAATCGTATAAAAGTTTAGTCGAGAAAAGCAAGCAAATAACTTTCTGCGACTGTCGAGAGATGGGGCTTCTGTTTTCTCTTACCTTACAGAAACAAGGCCAAGGCTAAGCGTCGCGCGATGTACGGCTTCGAGTTCGCCGACTTGCATTATTTGCATAAAGATTTCTCTCCGTTTGCATTTTAAATCGTATAAAACTATTTTAATCGAAAAATGCAAGCAAATAACTTTCAGCAACGGCCGAGAGATGGCACTTCCTTCTGTTTACTCTTACCTTACAAATACAGCAAGCGTACTAATGAAATGTTTTTTGAAAACTGGACACAAAACCAGTATAAGGATTCGTTTAGATCGAAAACGTTTTTCTTAAATCCCATTCGATTTTATTAGAATATTGACCGCAGAACAAGAGATGGCGCTTCTTGTTTCTCATGAATACAACAAGCTCGGTCGTGAAAGGTTTTTCTTTGAAAACAAAACAAAATCGCGGACGGCGTTTTTCTTCTTGCAAAAGTCGTCACGAAAACATCTGATTCTCTAAAGTAGCTTTCGCTCTCGAACGATAGATGGAGCCTCTGCCTGTTTATAAATTTATACGAATACAGCACGCGAAATAATACTCTACGGGAAAAGCAACAAGACGGCTTTGTATTTTTTAGGTCCAGAAATTCAGAACAAAATGGAATTTGCACAACAAATTAATAATATGTAGTTTCTGATTAATGACCGGGAGGGGGGAGGGGGTGGGGAGCGAGGTTCTTTTACCTATGAATACAACACAATCACGATCACAGCATTTCACAAGTACGGTCGTAGACTCCGGCGGAAGTTGTCTAGCATGAATTGACGACGTCTGCTTAACTCGCAGGTCGATCGATGGAACTTATGCAAAGTTAACGTTTAATTCCATGCTGACAAATGAAAACCCTTTTGTTTGAACTTACTTGAGAATGCTACACAGCAGAACGTATTTCATTCAAAATAACTGACATGTTCGCTCATTAAATGTGTTTAACGCGACGCCGACAATTTTGATACATCGATCTCTGGACCCGAATATTTAGAAACGCACTTTGTCACATCCCGTCAAGTAAGTAGGTACTTTTTGGAAAACCGAGTAGCGCAAGATCATCTTTTAATTTATGCCTTCGCTGACGACCGAGAGCTGGCGCCGTCTCTGCCTACTTACAAATTAACAATTGACAGTTTTGAATACTCCTAAAATCGCCGTGTTTTCTTTAGGTCTAAACGCTCTTTTTTTAGTTCTGTCATTAAATTATACACAGAATGGAATTAGCAGAACTAATTTTTGGTCGGTGACCAAGAGGGGGCGGAGGGGGGAGAGGGGTTCAGTTCCTTCCGAATATATTAAACGTACCTGTCAAATAAAATATATTTTGGAAAACGTACGATTTTATAACAAAATCGTCGCTCGTTGTTTACGCCGAAACGTAAAATCTCTGGGACTTTCAATTTATGCGGACGAGTAACTTTCGCCGACGATCGAGAGATGGAGCTGTATACTTCTTATAAATACGCGAAAGGAACTAAAATCGCCAAATTATGAAGGGAAAACACTCGGTGTTTCGCTATTGATTAATAGCTTCGTCACGGTGACGAAGCTGTTAATCAATAGCGAAACGTTGAGTGTTTTTTCCCTTCATAATTTTGTCCGGTTCAAGATTAAAAAAAAAAAAAACTTTTCATTTACAATTTTTATCGGACAAGAATCAACTTCATCTAATCAAAAACGATTTGCAAAATTTTTTTTTTAAATAATTTTTGATCGATGACCGAGAGTAAATACGCGCGAGGACTTCAAAATTAACCAATAAAATAAATAAAAACTAATTTAATTTAAAATATTGTCACGTTTGAAGAATAATACTGTTGGAGTTACGCAAAATTTAATTGACGAAATTGTTTAGTTAGCATTTTACAAGTACGGTCGTCGACTCGGCCGGAAGTTGCCTAGCATGAATCGCTGGCGTCTGCTTAGCTCGCAGATCAAAGTTCTTTTCGATCGATCGAACTTTTGCAAAATTAACGTTTCCATTCCATGCTGACAAATGAAAACCAAGTTGTTCGAACTTACTTGAGAATGCTACACAGCAGAACGTATTTTATTCAAAATAACCGACATGCTCGCTCATTAAATGTGTTTGACGAGACGCCGACAATTTTGGTACATCGATCTTTGTACCCGAACCTTTAGAAACGCACTTTGTCACATCCCGCACGCATAGTTTGAAAAACGGAAATACTTTCATTCTGTTGGATGCATTCATCCGTTCAATCAATCAGTTAGTAGGCATTTATCCAGTGATTGGTTAGTAACGGAGTTCATTACATCGCAATCAAGCAGTGAATTAGTGAATTCGTGATCACTTGGCCTCGGATGAAGACCCAAAAGTACATTGAGGCTTATGTAAGCAACTTTGATCATTTTATGTTATGCAAAGCGTGCGAGTGCAGGCGGGGAGGGCGTAACAAAATTCAAAATCGACTCAAATGAGGGCGCCACTCAATTTTTTTATGATCGCGGCGGAAAATTAAGAAAACGCAAACCCAGTTTGTACACATCCGAACTTGCATGACATGCATGACAAGTTAACAAACGATTAAGACAACAGTTTTTAAAGTTTAAGCGGACACCGTTCAAATCGGAAAGATCGCTCAACGTTTCACTATCGATTGACTTGACAGATCTATCAATTTCTGAAGAACTAGTGGTTATCGGAATAATTTTTACACGGAGTTAAATAGAGGACTCCCACGAACCTATTGATTCTCAAGCGGTAAGGCAAACGACTACTAATCAGAAGAGCAAGAATTTGCGTGTATCGGATGTAGCAGTAAAACTTGGAATGCAAATAAACCAATAAACGTAGACTGCGGCATCGTTTGAAGTTTTGCAGGTATTCATTTAAGAGGAACAAGACCGTCCGGGCTAATGTAAACAACGCCCGCGCCGTGTGATCGACATTTATAACACAGCGGTAGAATTTGATCTCGCAAATACGCAGAATCACACGTGCATTTTATGAGGAATCATGCATTTTAAGAGGAGTCCACCCAACTTTCGGGCGATTTGAGTAATATCCGCCAAAACGACAAGAGGCGGCAAGTGTATCACAAAGGCGGCGGGATGCGTTTGTTCTTTTGCGACAAACAGCAGGTGTTATTCAATCGAATGTCGTAAATTATCCTCCACTTTAATCATTTCCGTCATCTTTTTAATCCCACACCGCTAACTTGCAATAGAATGATAGAATCGGGGGTTGAATACAGGACGGAATATTAATTTGCAAAAATACAGGGTGGTTCTTGGCAACGGAGATTTTTAAACCGTAACAGTACCCCTCTGTTTTCAAACCGGCAACCACAATTACCACTACTTACACGAACGTGGAAGTGCAAACGAATCGCTTCTTCACCCCAAGCGCAAGCTGAAAAAAAAATAAAATAAAGCAAGGTTTTATGTGTTATCGGGGGAACCCCCGGGGTTCCGGTTTACGACGACGTTAAGTCTTAAGCGCAAGTGATTTATTAGCCCTCGACAAAGATGATCGCTTATCAATGGCGGAAGGGGCCCGATAAGGAGGGGAAACTGCCCCGAGCGTGACCGTAACCCTGAAACGCAGATATCCATTGTTGGTTTAATAGTGGCGGTGCTAATAGCCCTGCTGCTAATTTAATAATCACTTTAAGTTGGTAAGGCCCTCCTCCCTAACTGCACGCGCACTGACATGATCCAAGTTGATGATTTACTCACACATTGCTCCCCATTTCTGAACAATTTGCAATTTGATTCCGAGGGGCAAGGTGCGGTAAAAAAAAAATAATAAACAGCGTCCTGAGTTTATAAAAAAAAAAAATTGTAATGCCAACATGGAATACCTAAAGCCTCTGCTCCTTACAAAAAAGCGTAACGCTCTTAGACGTAGTAGACATCTGTTTCTCGTATCGTGATTATCAATGCGATTATTATAATTAATATAACCGGCTCTTCATTCTCCTTAAGCGTAAATGGAAGATGATATTGTTTGTTTTTTTTTTTTTTCAAATGCAACGGTCCGTAAGCAACCCCCGATTTACATCCGGGCAACTTCAAAGTTTTAAAGAAGAAGAAAATTCAGATGGCAGCGGACTCAACAGTTTTTCTTTTTCTTTTTATTCTCCCCGCTCGACGTATCCGAGGTATTTCGAGAAAACGGAAATAATCAAGTGTCCTCTTCTTCGTGAAACACGGACGGACGGACGGGAAAGGTGTTGAAACAACTTTGCCCATCCGCGAGTGGAGTTATGGCATCGATAAAGTTCTTTTACTGCCCGCTGTTGATTATACGATCGCTCCGGAGGGTGAAACTCGCCCGAAACTAAGAAGAAAAAAGGAGGATTAACACCATCGGAAATACCTTTTTCGGATTGCGATGCGATGCTATATTAAAAAAAAAAAAAAGTGCTTTCGGAATTAAGATTTACGGGTGTCGTTAAAAAGGCTTGGGGGTTTCCTCTCACAGTCATTCAGGACGAAGAGATTATTGCGAAGAATATTTAACAGCCGAGATAAAGTAACTGTAAGTCAAATAAATAGAACCGGTTACAGGTGAGGGAATGACAATGAAAATTAAAATTAAACGAATGAGGAAATGAAACTCAAATCTTCTTCACTGGCATGATTTAACAGCTAACGTTATATGTATGTTTTGATCATTACATAACGGTATTTAAGTAATTAAAAAATTAAGGCCATATTCAGGCTGAAAGGTTAAAACAAAAGCGAAGTCTCAAGGCCAGAATTTTGATTACAGAAAGTATTGTTAAAGATGAAAAAGGCTTGATAAAATACATCGAAGTATGCTTTCGTTTGTGCCTACCGGGAAATCAGTTTAAATATATAAATTACTATTGCGGAATTTTCTTTTTTTTTGTCCACGACCCTCTCTTCAAAATTCTTGAGCTGCCGCTGGTGTTACGCAGCCTCCACCTGTGACGACAATTCATCATCGGGGAATTCTTTGTAGGTACGCACGTAAGAGCTGCCCCGTTATATGTACACCCATGTGAACTTGGCGCCCAACTTCATCAATTTTTTTTTTAATAATATAGTGGGTTTGTACCCTGATTGTACCACTTTTTATTTCGATTGTACCTCAATAGGTAAAAAGATAAAAGATAATTAAAGAATAACCGGCGTCCAACTTTTAGATATTTTAATTTCGTTAACACCATTCGATAGGGAATCGTTTGTATCTCTTTGTACCTCCTTTTATTTCGTTTGTACCTCAGTGGGAACGAAGTAAAAAATAATTAAAAAATAACCGGCGCCCAACTTTAAGATATTTTTATTCGTCAACGCCATTCGATAGAGAATCGTTTGTACTTGTTTGTACCTCTTTTCAATTCGTTTGTACCTCAACGGGAACCGAAGTATAGCGTTTTTAACATTTTGGAAAATATGTTAAAGCTATACACGTGTTATTTCTTAAGATATATAAAAACCACCAAGGGGGTTTAAAGGAGAATCGACTGTAACTGTTTGTACCTCTTTTTATTTCATTTGTACCTCATTGGGAACGAAATGAAAAGTTATTAAATAAATAATCGTCGCCCAATTTTTAAGATATTTCTATTTCGTTAACGCCATTCGATAGAGAATCGTTTGCACTTGTTTGTACCTCTTTTCAATTCGTTTGTACCTCAACGGGAACCGAAGTATAGCGTTTTTAACATTTTGGAAAATATGTCAAAGCTATACACGTGTTATTTCTTAAGATATCTAAAAACCACCAAAGGGGTTTAAAGAAGAATCGTCTGTAACTGTTTGTACCTCTTTTTATTTCATTTGTACCTCATTAGGAACGAAATAAAAAATTATTAAATAAATAATCGTCTCCCAATTTTTAAGATATTTTTATTTCGTTAACGCCATTCGATAAAGAATCGTTTGTACCTCTTTGTACCTCCTTTTATTTCGTTTGTACCTCAGTGGGAACGAAATGAAAAATTATTAAATAAATAATCGTCGCCCAATTTTTAAGATATTTTTATTTCGTTAACGCCATTCGATAGAGAATCGTTTGTACTTGTTTGTACCTCTTTTCAATTCGTTTGTACCTCAACGGGCACCGAAGTATAGCGTTTTTAACACTTTGGAAAATATGTTAAAGCTATACATGTATTATTTCTTAAGATGTCTAAAAACCACGAAGGGGGTTTAAAGGAGAATCGTCTGTAACTGTTTGTACCTCTTTTTATTTCATTTGTACCTCATTGGGAACGAAATGAAAAATTATTAAATAAATAATCGTCGCCCAATTTTTTAGATATTTTTATTTCGTTAACGCCATTCGATAGAGAATCGTTTGTACCTGTTTGTACCTCTTTTCAATTCGTTTGTACCTCAACGGGAACCGAAGTATAGCATTTTTAACATTTTGGAAAATATGTTAAAGCTATACACGTGTTATTTCTTCAGATATCTTAAAACCACCAGAGGGGTTTAAAGGGGAATCATCTGTAACTGTTTGTACCTCTTTTTATTTCATTTGTACCTCATTAGGAACGAAATGAAAAATTATTAAATAAATAATCGTCGCCCAATTTTTTAGATATTTTTATTTCGTTAACGCCATTCGATAGAGAATCGTTTGTACTTGTTTGTACCTCTTTTCAATTCGTTTGTACCTCAACGGGAACCGAAGTATAGCGTTTTTAACATTTTGGAAAATATGTTAAAGCTATACATGTGTTATTTCTTAAGATATCTAAAAACCACCAAAGGGGTTTAAAGAAGAATCGTCTGTAACTGTTTGTACCTCTTTTTATTTCATTTGTACCTCATTGGGAAAGAAATGAAAAATTATTAAATAAATAATCGTCGCCCAATTTTTTAGATATTTTTATTTCGTTAACGCCATTCGATAGAGAATCGTTTGTACTTGTTTGTACCTCTTTTCAATTCGTTTGTACCTCAACGGGAACCGAAGTATAGCGTTTTTAACACTTTGGAAAATATGTTAAAGCTATACATGTATTATTTCTTAAGATGTCTAAAAACCACGAAGGGGGTTTAAAGGGGAATCGTCTGTAACTGTTTGTACCTCTTTTTATTTCATTTGTACCTCATTGGGAACGAAATGAAAAATTATTAAATAAATAATCGTCGCCCAATTTTTAAGATATTTTTATTTCGTTAACGCCATTCGATAGAGAATCGTTTGTACCTGTTTGTACCTCTTTTTATTTCGTTTGTACCTCATTTTTAGATATTTTAAGAAATAGCGTAAATAGTTTTAACGTAATTTCCAAAACTTTAAAAACGCTATACTTAGGTTCCTTTTGAGGTACAAACGAAATAAAAAGTGCTACAAATGGGTACAAACGGAGTACAAATCCACTATATTATTAAAAAAAAAAATTGGGCGCCAAGTTCACATCGGTTATATGTACACCATCGTTAACGCCAGTTTAATCCTAAAAATTTGAATTATCAGTTCGCCCTCTTGTTTTTTTCTTCTAATTTTGTTGGCAGTTTTGGTTAAAAATTCATCAATCTTCTTAATTCGAGTTTATTCATTATTAGTTTTATAGAATTCTTATTTTGTTGTTTTGTTTGTTTGTTTTTTTTTGCTTTAATTCCTTATTTAACTTCATTTAATTCAATTTTTAACATAATCTACCTTTGTTATTTTTTCTCTCTTTTAATCGACTTTATTTTCCTTGTTTTTATTTTCTTTACTACTAATTCATTTACATCTTAGGCACCTCACCTTGGGGCCAATTTTTTTTTACCTAATTTTTGCATTATCATCGTTGTGTTCGTCTTTTTGTATTGTTTGATTTTTTTTAATTATTGTCATTATATCATTTTTTGTTTTTTGTTACTCGATTTGACTTTAATTCATTTTACATTTTTCATCTCGTCGATCGATCGCCCTTGGTTTTCTCTTTAAATATCGATTTATTTTGATTTTATTTTTTAATTAATTAATTTTATCGTCCTTTTTCGCTAATATTCACAGATTAATTTTTTGGATACGACGAAATTAGTCAATTTTTAAATCAGTTATTTTCACACAATAAACAAGTGAACAAATAAAATTTAAAAAAATAGAAAAATTACCTGTTGTTAGTTTTAAACATTTTTTTTGTTGTCCCAACTTTATTATCATCTTTTATTTTTATTTCGGATTCGTAATTTTTAATAAAATCAGTTGATCGGCTTTTGTTTTTGTTTTTATTTGATTTAATTTGATTTTTATTTTGCAATTACATATCAGCAGTTCATTTTTGTTTGTTTTTTCATTTGTTTAATTTGACAATTTTTAATTTTTTTAATTATCAATCGATCGTCTTTTGTTTTCTTTTCCTTTACTCGATGTAAGTTTATTTTATTTTACATTACCTCTAATAATTCTTAAACCAATTTTTAATCAATTTTTAAATCAATTATTTTCTACACGCAATGAATAATAATAAACAAATTAAAAAATTAAAAATTTAAAAAAATTGACCCATTATTTTAATTTTAATTAATTTTTTTGTCGTCCTAATTTTATTAAAAACTTTTATTTTTATTTCGGATTTGTATTTTTATTTCATTTGCACATCCGCTTTTGTTTTTATTTTTATTAATTTGACTAGGTTTTTATTTTCTAACAATCAACTGATCAACTTTTTTTTGTTTCTTTAATTTATTTGATTTCACATTTTTTTTAATTATCAATTGATCGTCTTTTGTTTTTGTTTTCCTTTACTCGATATACGTTTGTTTTATTTTACAACACCTCTGATAGTTCCTCGACAAATTTTTAATCAATTTCTAAATCAATTATTTTCTACAAACAATAAACACATAAAATTTAAAAAAATAAACAATTTGACCTGCTGTTAGCTTCAAGCATTTTTTTTGTTTTTATTTTTATTTGATTTAATTTGACTCGGTTTATATTTTCCAACTGCCAACTGATCTCTTTTTTGTTTTTTTCATTTGTTTCATTTGACAATTTTTATTTATTTTTTTTAATTATCAGTCGATCGTCTTTTGTTTTTTTTTCCCTTTACTCGATGTAAGTTTATTTTATTTTACATCAATTTTTAAATGAATTATTTTCTGCACACAATAAACAATAAACAAATAAAATTAGAAAATGTTTAAAAAAAAATTGACCTCTTGCTAGTTTTAAACAATTTTTTTGTCGTTTTAACTTCATTGTCTTTTATTTTTATTTCGGATTTTTAATTTTTGATAAGCTTTTTTTATGTTCTAACAGTCAACTGATTACTTTTTTTTGTTTTTTTTAAATTTATTTGATTTCACAATTTTTTATTTTTTAATTATCCGTCGATCGTCTTTTGATTTTTTCTTCCTTTACTCGATCTAAGTTTATTTTATTTTTACATCACCTCTGATAGTTCTTCGACAAATTTTTAATCAATTTCTAAATCAATTACTTCTACAATAAACAAATAAAATTAAAAAAATTTAAAAAAGTTTGACCTACTGTTAGTTTTAAACAATTTTTTTTCCATCATAACTTCACTATCATATTTTATTTTTATTTCAGATTTGTAACTTTTAATAAAATCAGTTGATCGGCTTTTGCTTTTATTTTTATTTGATTTAATTTGACTCGGTTTTTATTTTCTAACCATCAACTGATCACTTTCTTTTTGTTTTTTAAATTTATTTGATTCGACGATTTTTTTATTAGATATTTTTTTAATTATCAATCGATCGTCTTTTGTTTTTATTCCTTAACCCGATATAAATTTATTTGATTTTACAACAATTTTTAAATCTTTTTTTGAAATCAATTATTTTCTATACACAATAAACAAAGAAATATCAAAAAAATGTTTTTTTGGCCTCTTACTCGATATAAGCTTTTTTCTTATTTTGCATCACCTCTGATAGTTCATCGACCACTATGGGTTCATGGACCCCTTTCAATTCGTCACTCACCTCCAAACAGTCGTGACATCGACCCCGTTGGGAACCCCTGAGGTAGAACATCGTCATTTGTCACGTTTTTTTGTTTTGTTTTTTCTTCAAATGACAATACTCTAGTCACTTGTGGTTAAATTTTCCAATTTAAGAGATAGAGTCCCCGCTCAGAATTACCTGAAAGATACAATTGTGTATCCTACAGAATCATACTGTAGCAGTAAGAAAATAATAGCAAGTAGAAATTATATTCCGAGAGAAGTAATAGTAAATGAAATATGTAATGCGACATGACCCTGAACAACCGGAGACTTGCATAATATGCAAAACCGCGGAGTTCCTTGTCGTGCGCAAAGATTAGAAGATGGGGAAAGAAGCCTTGATCCTAACGAATCAGATTAAGGCCTGATGTTTTTTCGAAAAAAAAAACACGACATTAACACCATTAAACTTGTAGTTATAATTAGAAAGGGATAGAAGCCATGGAAGAGAATAAAAGAAACTAAAGACCAAATTGAAAACCGAGCCGTGACTAAACGCAAACACATGTTTTCGGGCGAATTAAAGGAAAAAGTCGGTCACGTGTGTCGAAATGCGAGCGAAATAAATTCGCGCGCGTTAACACCGCCGAACGGAATCGGGGGGGTTCTTAACGAGCGCAAACTAGATTCGATTCGAATCGATTCGATTTTATTCGCGCTCGTGAATTGCCCTTACACGTCGCGCATCCTCGTTCCGAACGAATTCTTTACGACGTTAACATCACCTGTAACGAGCGATTTAAATTTCATGACGTGGAACAAGGAAATTTTTATTCCCCCCCAAAAGAGAAATATATACAGAGTGTCCACCGAGTGCCGCGGTCTTCTCTGCCGTCTGAATTGTACAAAGAGGAGAAATTCAAACGAGCCGAGGTGTAACTCAGTTGGCTCTATTTTCTACTAAAATTATTTTTGGCTGTAGGGGGTGTTCAGTAAATGAGAGCTATACCAAAGTTATATTTTTTTAAATGGAACACCCAGTATATTTTTACATATTTCGAAAGTACGCATAACGAGTAGGTAATAACCAAAAATTTCGGAAGCTTTATTTAAGAGTTTTTAAGATATTAATGATAGTGTACAAAAAAATTGCTCTACTTTGAGCTCTTATAGTTTGATTGTTTATTTACATTTCATCGCGAATTTTTGTAGGTAGTCAATACAATATTTCATCTACAGAAATTTCACAACAGATTCAATCAATTAGTCATTGTGTGCAAATCCGTAATGGCTTCGAGTCCAGCGTCGTATTGGCGACCTCGAAGAAAATGCGGCCTTCACCGAATCCGAACGTAGAAGCGAAAATAGAAAGCGCTAATGGAAAGGAAGCTAAAAGGCGGAAATAGAAGCGGATCCTGAAGCGGAATCATGTGTGAAAACAAATAAGGGGACTATTCTGTATCAAAACCGTTAAATTTTGATGCTACGGTAACAACCAATCAAGGGACCGTATTTTAAATTTTAAAGGACCTCTAAATTTTAACAGCCCATTAAAAAGTTACAGTATACGTCCCTATATCACTTAAAAACGTTCGGTCGGATCAGGTTTATCCGCTCATAAGAAACGTGGCCCGCATGACATCGCACTCTAATTACATCTGTCTTCTAATGCAGGTCCGGTTTATCCGCTCGGAGGAATTTGCTCGAAAGCAAATCCGCAATGGCTTCGAGTCCAGCGTCGTATTGGCGACCTCGAAGAAAATGCGGCCTTCACCGAATACGAACGTGGAAGCGAAAATAGAAAGCGCTAATAGAAACGAAGCCGAAACGCGGAACTAGAAGCAGAATCATGTGTGAAAACAAATAAATCACTTAAAAACTTTCGGTCCGATCCGGTTTATCCGCTCGTCAGAATTTTCTCAAAAACAAACCAGACAATACTTAGGGCTTCAAGGTCTCCAAATACACTGTATTATAGAATTTTGCAACTCAATTGCGCACAAATTCACGTAAGGATAGAAACCGAATGTGTGTTCACCTTAACGCGTCGAAACATTAATGACTGCCGAAGCGAAAGATCGTAAATGCTGGAAACTATTCTCTACCAGCAAAATGGTGGGCCAATTCGAAAACAGTGACCACTTAAGACCAATGAAAGTCTTAATTTCAAGCGACGTCACCTCCGGATCACAATGTTACCACCTTACTAAGTCAAGCACATACCACACGTGATTGCCGAAAGTAACGTAAAGTGGGAATTAACCTGTAACAGATTTTCCGCATCCAGACTTTCCATACGCAGCTTGACCAGCACACTGTTACGGTGTGAAAAATCGCTTTCAAAAGTCACCCAAATTTTGTGTCGCGTTTATTTTCTATGGCGCGCGCGCGCAATATTCAGATAGCAACATACATGTGGCGTGAACGTCTAACGACGTGGTTTCTCATCTGCATTTATTTCGTTGGAATAAGCTTTCGTTATCATCATCGTCGCATTCTGTGGTGCAAGTCGCAGCTGGTTTTTATACGTCTCAGAATACTCCGGCGATTACAATTTTGCCGTTTCGGCCGGCATTATTATACCGTTATGTTAAAAAAAAAGAACTTTGATCGGCCTGGAGTCTGGAATTTTGCGTCGATTTCAAAGTTATTTGTAATCGCCCGCGGCAGCGTTTCGTCATATTTCGTGGGAATTAAATTGAATGTTTATTCTAAACTTCGAGAGTGGTTGCAACACTCGGCGTCGCTTTAGTTTCTTTTAGGATAGAAACCGAACGTGTGTTCACCTTAACGCGTCGTAATTGTATTTGTATAACACAAATTGCGTTCCAAGTCTTTCGATGTAATTTTGTGGCGCAAGTCGCATACTAATTTTTGTATTCTTTTACGATTTCGCTCTTTCGGCCGATATTTTTATACCGTTACGTTCAAAAAACAAAAAAAAAACTGCCCGAGTCTTTATTTTTTGCGCCGATTTTACAATTATTTGTAACCGTCCGCAGCCGCGTTTCATCACATTTCGTGAGAATTAAATTGAATGTTTATTCTAAACTTCAGGAGTTTTTTGTTATCATATTTTGTGAGAATTAAATTGAATGTTTATTCTAAGCTTCGAAAGTGTTCGTAAAACTCGGTGTCGCTTCACTTTTTTTATATCATCTTGATTCGGCGAAGCACGTTTTTTCTCCGCTTGATATTTCGATGAAATTACAAATTGCTTCTGTTATATATGAAAATTTATTTTATTTTAATGCCACAGAGATTGGTTTACATTTATTTTTACCTACACAATTGCAAAAAGAGGGAGCAGTTTTATTTTCTTAAAAATAAATGTAAGACGGTAGGTTGTTGACCATCGAATGGAAAGCAATAAAGTATCGCTCAATTAATATACTTTGTTTTATTTAAAAGTTGACTATTCAATGCCGTAACAACGAAAAACAGCTTTCACACTTGGCATTTAGCGCCATTGGTTCCTCTTGACGTCATCTTATACACGGTTGGCTTTGGTTTATGTCGCGATAGTTTTGATTTGTCCGAACCCCTCCTTTCGTATTTCGGGGCGAAGCCAGGTTTGGCTTCATGAATTTGTGGCGAACGTGTAGCTGTCGTTTCGATATCCCCAGGGCACGGTGATTTGTTGCGTGTGGGATCTGCGGCCCCATAGTTGCCTATATTCAGGCGGTTTCCCTGTGTCTTGCGGCCAGAGCCAGGTTTTGAGGCACCGCACTCGAAGGAGAATTCCCAGACGTAGAAGATGGTCCATCCAGGGGGGAGATGCCGGTCGGGTACAGCGGAGACGGACTGTATTGGTATCGACAGGACCCAGGGAGATCTCCTGCAATTGTACGACTTTGGTCCGAATTAATCTGGTGCCCTGGAGGATCTAAAACTCTTTAAAGTTTGTCTCAGCTTGTCCCGAAAGATAGAGAAGAAATTCAAACGAGCTGAAGTGTGAGTCAGTCAGCTCTATTTTCTAAAATTATTTTTGGCTGTATGGGGTGTTCAGTAAATGAGAGCCATACCAAAGTTATATTTTTTTAAGTGGAACACCCAGTATATTTTTTGTACATATTTTGAAAGTACACATAACGAGTAGGTAATAACCAAAAATAATTTGTTCATTGTTTTCTGTTATTTTCTAATTTAATACTTATTATTCTTAATTTGTACATTATTTTGTTATTTTCTAATTTATTAATTAAATTAACTAATATTTGTTAATTTATCAACAAAATAAAACAGAAGGACCGGTTGAAAAAGCCAAATAAACATCAATATTGTAATAAAAAAAATGAGTAGTTGCTGTTTCGCGATTTGTTCAATTTGGATAAAAACATTTGGTGTTTATGAAAGCTCATTAAGGCAATGTTTCACAAGAGTTTAGACATACAGGGTGTTCCATTTGAAAATTTTGAGAAAAATTAACTTTCTCAAAACTCGACACCCTGTACACATAATAATTAATAGATTGAATCTGTTGTGAAATTTCTGTAGATAAGATATTGTATTGACTACCTACAAAAATTCACGATGAAATATAAATAAATAATCAAGCTATAAGAGCTTCTTATTCACTATCATTTATATCTAAAAAAAACTCTTAAATAAAACTTCCGAAATTTTTTGTTATTACCTACTCGTTATGCGTCTTTTCGAAATTTGTAAAAATATACTGGGTGCTCCATTTAAAAAAATATAACTTTGGTATGGCTCTCATATACTGAACAGCCTGTATAGACAAAAATAATTTTAAAATGCGCAATAATCAGCAAAGCAACTTTTAATATTGAGTACATTTAATAATAAATAATAAAAATGTAACACAGGAAAGAGAGCGCTAACGTAAGTGAATACAAGTAATGGGCTGCGGGCTTGGAAAAATCGGTCTAATCGTAATTTTTATACGCAGCTTACTAAAAAAATTCTATAAAATTAAAATAAAAAGAAAATTAAAATGCAAATGAAGAAATCGTTTTTTTTTCCAATATTTTCAAAATTAGAAGGAATAAATTAAAGTGATTTTTAGATTATTCTTTAGTATGAAAATATGGCACTTTTCTTTTTAATTTAACCAACCTCGTAAATTTTATTAATAATAACTTTTATGTAATTGAATTTTTGAAATTTTAATTCTCATCTTACTTTTCCTGCATGTAGTCATTAACACTTACATTCACAAATTTCCACAATTTTGAACTTTGTTATTTTTTTTTTTAATCCGGTCAAGTAGAAACAAAAATAAATCTGACGTATTTGTCATTTGCATTAATTCAAGAACAATTAGAAATTAATTGCTAAACGGAGCGGCGCGGCGTTTTGATAGCTAAAAATGTCAGGTCATTTATATCTCTTGTATCACCTTTACGTGGACACTGTATATTTATAATTATATTAAGTTATGATGTTACAATTAAAAAATAGAAATTAAAAATGCACTGTATTAATAATGGCATCCGATAAGTCTATTTTTTAGTTGAGAAACTTTAATTCGATCTGAAAATTAACATTTATTTACCTACATATGTGTATACAGGGTGTTTACATCAGCAACAATAGTTAACGTTCTTATTTGAATTTTGACGATTAAATTTTAAATATTATCTTCCAAAGGTTAGTATTTTTTTATTATTTGGTAAGTATTTCTTGCTGATTAAGAAAGATTTCTGCAATAGCGAACTTTTTTATTTTAAATTTCACGAGGTAATTTAAATTCCGAAAGTTTCAGGACCTTTTCTGCTTGATTTTATAGTAACATGTATACATGTTTAAATGATTTCTTTACATTTACTCTAACATTCGAAATGAAATTAAATATTTAATTTTCAGTTTCATAATTTTAATAGTAATAATAATAATACCCTCTTTCGCCCAAACTTGTTAATTCACGCGCTTAACCCGGATTGGCGCCAATGGGGGAAGTGGCGAGGGACGGAGGCGTGGCTTGATTATTATTACTCTTCTTACTAATAGGCGGCGCTGCGGAGTGGCGGTTCTGTACCAATGGTTCGAGTCTAAGCTTAATGTAAATCTAACATGGCAAACTTTAATTTGTTAATTATTCGTTAATTAATGCAGCAGTTTTAAATTTGCTTAGATGTACTGATACAGGAGTTCCTACAGACAGGAACAGGAACAGTAACAGGAAGAGAAACAGGAACAGGAACAGGAACAGTAACAGGAACAGTAACAGGAACAGTAACATTAAAAATAACAACAAAAATAACAATAACCATAACAATAACAATAATAATAATAATAATAATATCTTTCTTTTCAAATAAATAATGTAAAATACACAAGCTAATGAATGAATGTTAAATTATAAATTATAAATTTGAAAACCACTACTAATAATGTAACTATAACAAAACATACATACGTTTATTTGAACTTTTTTCTTCATTTTGTCAGTAGAATATCTCACAAGTAGCAGCTACTTAAAAGATGTATTCTACAGAACAAAATAAAGAGAAAAAAACATGCATACAGGCTGTTCGCGGCAAACCGTATCGACAGCTAGAAAAGCACTTTTTCGCCAAGTACTGAATTAGATATTCTGAACGAATAGCGATGATAAAAAATGTAATATTCCTTTAAATTTTTTTTAAAACAATTGAAAACGAAACAGTCATTTTTGTCGGTTCATATTTTGAATAGCAATTTGATTTGACTGTAAAGTAATTTTTTTCGCTTGTATTTTTGCAATAGCGATCGATTTTATTTTAGATTTTAGTAAATGTCCATAAAAATGGTATCCTGTACGAGTGATGATGATGAATGTGATTGTTCAAGTATGATATGTTTGATCAAATAATAATGAGGGCTCAGAATCAGAATATTGCCCTGGGCGCTAGAAGCCCTAGCTGCGGCACTGGGTGAACACCCTGTATAGGGTGATTTTAATAGTTAATGATCGCACTTGAACCGCAGCCACCCCGCCTGCGCTTATCGCACACGTCAAACTAAATTTCGCGACGTGGATCTAGGAAATAATTTTTATTCCCGAGAAAAAAATGTACAGGGTGGTTTTAATAGTTAATCTCCGCACTTGAACACCGCAACCACCCCGCGTGGGTCTTATCGTATAAGGCATACGTCAACTGGAAAGATACGGGATTCAGGACAACGGGGTGGGTATCTCCCTCTCGGTGTACGTTTCCATCCCCTAGTTACGCGCCGCGTGATGTCAAGGGCGACCTGCACATGTCACCCGGCCATTGTATGCCACTCTTAACACTCGGATGACCCTTCAGAAATGTCGCAGACTTTATTAGAGCGACGCGTATTTACGCTCTCCGAAATTTAATAACCAAGCAAGTTTATTAATTGCTACGAATAGTTCGCGCGAATCGCGATTGTGGCGGTGTCGGTCTTGTGTGAAGAAGGCGAGCACCCCATCATCATCACCACCACCGGGACAAAGAAGACGCAGGTGGGCCGATAATATCTTTGTTTGGAATGGAATTCGTATTTTTTTTTTCATCTTCTGCTGAAAACTTTCCGTTCGCCCTGTATAATATAAAGCGACTTCCAAAAATTAATTAATTTCATGCAAAAAGTAAATATTCGAACGCAAAATGAAACAATAAATTATTCCATTTATACTTCCATGTTGTATGTGGTGAACCGTGAAACGTCACGACCCCTTCCGCCCCTCGCCCTTTCAATCCCCCCGCCCGCCCGCCCTGTTTAATTTTCGCCGTTTGATCCATTTGATGTCGACCGCCTCTCCCCCCATAACTTTCCAAAAAAAAAAAATAATTATGCACACCCTCGATGCCCACAACCGAAATAATTCACTGCGCCCCCGCCCCTCTGGCATTGACCGTGAACGCAGCAGACTCACTCATAATCGTATTTCAACGACGTCGGGCGGGCGGGCGGGCGGGCGGGCTTACAGGCGTCCCGACGCAACGCCACGTCGAGTGCATAATGCATGGGCGGCGGGGCGGACGCGGACGTGACGTGTTCCCGACATGGGAAAAATCGTGTGCGTGACGGGATGCTCCTCTGCGGGCCTAATGGATTGGCGGCGTGGTTTTTATGGCCTTGACAGGGCCGGCTGTGGCGTAAATTATTTATTAATTCGCTGAAATTCCGCCCGAGTTCAACTGTTACGTACGCAGCGGACTTGAATTGACACACAGTCATCACCAATCTTGATTACGTTTGAATAAATAAAAAAATTCGAGCGCCTAGTAAAGTGGGCGGATCCTTAATCAGCTGCGGCCAATCACAGAAAGCAATCACAGTCGTCACCAATCTTGATTACACTTGAATAAACAAAAAATTTCGAGCGTCGAGTAAAGTGGGCGGATACTTAATCAGCTACAGCCAATCACAAAAAGCTTAGTCGCCACCTCCGTTACACCCTCATCACCTAACTGTCGTTTAAATACATGAAAACTACTCTCCTGTCGTTTAAACCTTTAGTTTCGCCTCTTCAGTAGAGTTGGCGGGTCCTTAATTGGCCGTGACCAATCACAAAACGCTTATTCACCACCTCTGTTGTGCCTCCCACAACTAAATGTCGTTTAAACACATGAATATTATTCTCCTGTCGTTTAAACACTATCTCTTCAGGAGAGTAGGCGGGTCATTAGTTGTCTGCAGCCAATCACAGAAAGCTTACTCAGTGCCTTTGTTCAACCTCCAACATCTAATTGTCGTTTAAACACATGAATACTACTCTCCATCCATTTAAAAACATGAATACTTCTCTTCTGTCATTTAAAGCCTTCAGTATTACTTCTTATGTAAAGTGGGCGGAGCCTTAATTAGCTGTAACCAATCAGAGAAAACTCAGTCACCACCTCTGTTACACCCCCATCACCTAACTGTCGTTTAAATACATGAAAACTACTTTTCTGTCGTTTAAACCTTTAGTGTCGCCTCTTCAGTAGAGTGGGCGGATCCTTAATTGGCCGTGACCAATCACAAAACCCTTATTCACCACCTCTGTTGTGCCTCCCACAACTAACTGTCGTTTAAACACATGAATATTATTCTCCTGTCGTTTAAACACTTAAGTACTATCTCTTCAGGAGAGTAGGCGGGTCATTAGTTGTCTGCAGCCAATCAGAGAAAGCTTACTCACCAACTTTGTTAAACCTCCAACACCTAATTGTCGTTTAAACACATGAATACTACTCTCCTTCCATTTAAAAACATGAATCCTCCTCTTCTGTGGTCTAAAGCCTTAAGTACCACCTCTTAAGTGAAGTGGGCGGAGCCTTAATTAGCTATAACCAATCAGAGAAAACTTAGTCACCACCTCTGTTACACACACACACCTCTGTTACACACCCAGCCTTACTGTCGTTTAAATACATGACAACTATTCTCCTATCGTTTAAAGCTTTAGCTTAGTCTCTTCAGTAGAGTGGGCGGGTCCTTAGTTGGCTGTAGATAATCACAGAATGCTTATTCACCATCTCTGTTGCACCTCCAATACCTAACTGTCGTTTAAACATATGCATATTACTCTCCTGTCGTTTAAACACTTAAGTACTATCTCTTCAGGAGAATAGGCGGATCTTTAGTTGGCTGCAGCCAATCACAGAATGCTTACTGACCACCTCTGTTACGCTCCCAACACTTAACTGTCGTTGAATACTACTCTCTTGACGTTTGAACGCTTAAGTACCACCTCTTAAATAGAGTGGGCGGATCCTTAATGAGCTGCAGCCAACCATAGAACACCTAGTAACAGTCTTTGTCACACCTCTGCATCTTAGCAGTCGTGTAAACTCTCCTGTCATTGAAACATCGAAACGCCATCTCTATAATAGAATGGGCGGATACTTAATTAGCAGCAGCCAATCGTAGAACGCCTAGACTTAACCTTTGTTACATCTCGGCACCCTAACAGTCGTTGAAACTCTTAGACACCTTCCCTACATTTTCCGCTAAGCCGCGCCCCTCACTGATAATCAACTTAATTATGCCTCCTGGTAGTTTAGTATTAACTACGCCCTTTAAATACTTAAATTCCGCCCTCAACATTACTTAAATGCTGAAATATCACCTGTGTTACGCTCCTATGCCTTTGACGTTAGTCTCATCCTTTACTTCGATTGGTAAAACTAGTAAAAAAAAGGTTTGATCACGCCCCATCACACTTTCCTTTGAGCCGCGCCCCTCACTTCTAATAATCAAATTAATTATGCGTCTCTTGGTAGTTTAGTGTTAACCACGCCCTTTAAATACTTAAACCCCACTCTCAACGTTGTTTAAATGTTGAAATACCACCTGTGTTACGCCCCTGTGCCTTTGACATCAGCCATATCCTTTATTGCGATTGGTAAAACTAGTAAAAAAAAGAGGTTTTAACCACGCCCATCTCACTTTCCTTTAAGCCGCGCCCCTCACTTCTAATAATCAACTTAACTGTGCGCCTCTTGGTAGTATAATGTTAACTACGCCCTTCATCTCTACTGGTCAAAATAATAAAAGCCACGCCCCTTTTGTTACTTTGCAGCTGTTATCCACGCCCTTCGCATTTATAGGTCAAATTAGTAGAAGTTGTTTCAGCTGCCTACCTTCTCTGCTTTAATATCCTGTCATCGTCGTGTTGTTTAAACGTTCGCTTCGCCCCCAAACCTCCAACGTCAGATACGCCCCTCATTTCTATTGGCCCGTATTAAGGCTACAATCCATCACCCCTCGTGACGCATTGAAATGTTTAATATCACTCAGAGATCGCTCTAAGCGAGATTTTGAAAACACTTGAATGTTCTTAGCTTTTGGTGTCGTTTCGAATTCGAAGGACAAAGACGTATACTGGTATACGGTCGTGCTATAATTATTCACGGAGCCGCTTCCTCTGAATAACCAATGGTCCTTCGAGCTGGATTTTCATTAACAAGACGTACTCCAAATAGCCGACATGGTCCTTCGAGCCGGATTATAAATAAAATACATGTCATCGTCGTGTTATTTAAACGCTCACTTCACCCCCAAACCTTCAACGTCGGACCCGCCCCTCACTTCTATTGGCCCGTGCTCTGGCTACTATGTATCACCCCTCGTGACGCATTGAAATATTTAATGTCACTTAGAGATCGCTCTAAGCGAGGTTTTGAAAACGCTTCAATGCTTTTAGCTTTTGGTGACATCGCGTTAGTGTCGTTTCGAATTCGAAGGATAAAGAATTCCCTTCCTGAAGCGGATGAAGGGGTATACTGGTGCTGTAATTATCCACGGGGTCGCTTCCTCCGAATAACCAATGGTCCTTCGAGCTGGATTTTCATTAACAAAACGTATTCCAAGTAGCTAACATGGTTCTTCGAGCCGGATTATAAATAAAATACTCTAATTGGTGGAGTCTTCTCGAGTTATATTCTATTGTTTTATTGTTGACTGCTCTTTTGAAAAGGAATTCGTTTTTATCACGTAGCGCTTTCGTCGCACGCGTTTTACAAAACATTTTTCGGAATGGAGCGTGCAACAGACCTTTTAAACATCCCCCGATTCAACCCGTCGTAATCGCGCCGTTGAGTTTGACAGACGCGAAGAGGGTAGTAAACAGGGGGGGATTTATTTGGGGGAGATCAGGTGGCAAAAGTATTCAAAACAGCAGTGCAGCTTTGTTCCCTGCAACTGACGCGTGGATTTGTGGCCGGGCCGGTTCGTTTCACTTCCTTTTTTTTTCATCGTGAAACAACCCCCGCATGCAAATCAGCCCCAGCGGAAAAATAAATTTGGCGCGCTGCTCATTATAAGAAACTGATAACTTCATAAAGTGTTCTCCTCGACGGGAAACTCGAAGAGGAGAGACGCCCCCTCGGATAAGTAACCTTTTCCGATGCGGAACGTCTCCTCTTACTGTCTTCCCTCGCCGCCGCGCCGCGCCGCGCCGCTCGCGTCAAGCGAGGGAAGATACCCCTGGCTACATGCATCAAGTGTATCTATCACCCCTTGGCATCAACACTTTGCGCGAACACGAATTACCTAAACAGCCTGCGAATTTGCTCATTGATTTTCTTGGGGGTTACTGTAGAACCGTTCTTGTAAAGGACAGATCTATTACAACAACAAAACAACGAGCGCGCCGGCGAAGAAACCGAATTAACTAAACGACAGCGCGCGAATGAATATGCAAATAAATCCGAAACGTCTCGGGTGCGGGCCCTCAGCCCTCATCAAAATGTATTCTTGCGAGATGACAGGGCCCTGTGTACCTTCGTCGCAAGGATAATAATTTGTGGTCCTTCGAAGGACGACGGCGATTCTAATCACGCTCCTAGTTAGAGTAGTTAGTGTCGTACTAATATCCGATTAAGCTTTACCCTCCTCGGTTATTCATAAAAAGCCGTGGCGGGCGGCGGCGGCGGCGGGCGCAGGCTTCCTTTGTTAGGGGCAGTGATTTGTGATCGGAGGGTGGATTATTAATATTTATAACTCACCGACGACGACGTGATCTCCCCCTCGCAGTAACAGATATTACAGGCCTATTACGTTTAGAATGAAAATTTCGCTGCTGGTGATTGATCGGGGGTGGAGGGGGTGGCTAGAAAGACATTTCGAAACACGAAAGACATTTGCAAAGAACTTCATCTTGTTATAATTATTTTTCGCCGTTACTTGCGCAGGCGAGTAGGCTTCCCTTCGTGCACATTTCTTTTGAGCGCTGTTGACCGCCCGTCGCAAGATCGCGAGTCGGCCGTGCGCAATTTATTCTTTCCTGTCAGCTACAAGACGATACAGGTGTGCTTTTCCACGTTGTTAACGAAGCGAGTTAGATATGTTGAAAAGAAATTTCGTTAGATTTGGTTATCCTGTCGTCTTGTGCGGACAGACCCACTGCGTTAGGTATTTCTCCGCTGTTGGTGGGATCGTCTTTTTAAGAGTTTGTGGACGTGAAAGTTCTTCATCCTTTTCGGGCTTGCTTCTCCCAGCAAGGTAAGTTCTTCCATTTTGATACCTATCTGTTTTCCACGAGCGTTTATTGTTCGCGTTCGTTAACTTTATTTCGTCATCTCCCTTATACGAGGAGAGTTCATATTTTAGTGAGAATGAGCTTAGAACGTCTTTATTATCAATCAACCAAAAACGTGTTATACACTGTTTTTTAACATAATCCCCCTCGACTGCAGTGCGCCTGCGCCGACGTTCCGGAAACGTACTTGTAGCCCTTTTCGAATGAAGACTTTTGGTAGCATGCGTATCCAGTTTTGCACAGCTCTAATGAGTTCATCATTATCCCTAAATTTATGAGCACTTAAAAAATCTTTCAAAAATGAAAACGGATATACTCGCTCCGTTAATTATTTCTCCGGTGTTGGTGGGATCGTCTTTTTCAAGCGTTTGTGGACGTGAAAGTTACATCCTTTTCGGGCTTGCTTCTCCGAGCAAGGTAAGTTCTTCCATTTTGATACATGTCTGTTTTCCACGTGCGTTTATTGTTCACGTTTGTTAATTTTACGAGAAGCGTTCAAATAAGAGTGAGATTGTGCTTAGAACGTCTTTATTATCAGTGTACTGTTTTAAAAGAAGGTTTTTGGATGGATGCGTATGCAGTTTTGCACAGCTGTGATGAGTTTTCATCATTATCCCTAAATTTACGACCACTTAAAAATTCTTTCAAAGGTGTAAGCAAATAAAACTCCAAAGGAGACAAATCGGGGTTGTATCAAAAATGACGCAGAATATGGGCAAAACTTCCCACTTCGATTTTTCACTACTGCCAACGTAAATGCGGCCATATGGGGATACGCGTTGCCCGCACGGAAATAAACGGAATCTCGACGTTGTGAACAAATGACTCGACATTCTGCATGCTTATGTCAACTTCTTTCAACAATTTTCTCATAGTTAACCAACGATCAACCCCATTAAGCTGATCAATCGTTCCAATATTGTCAGAGGTTAAGGATACTTTCGGTCGTCTAATATGGAATACCTTTTCTATAATGTCTCGACCTTCTTGAAACTTTTTCCCCCAAATCAAACAACCTTGCCTTGGTCATACATGTATCCTCAAACTACACTTGAAGTCTTTAGACCGTAAAACACTTTCAGTCACTGAAAATATAACGACTGTGCGTGGTATGCGGTACATCTTTCTTTGACATGCTACAGTCCTAACGGAGAAGCATTTGATTGTTACAAGATGGAATATACCAGAACTTAAAACAGAGTTTTCTATGCCCAAGGCGATTGAATTCTCAGTTGTATTTGAACTCTCCCCGTAGCAAATGGTAAGGGGCAGTTTTGCCACCGGCAGTTTAGCGCCGGATGTTTGCCGCTGTTTAACCTCGCAAGCTCCGTCTGTGCTTCTGGAGCGTCCGGTTCCCCCCCCCCTCCCCGCTCATCTCGTGTCTTCGCTTGAAAGGAATAGAGGATACACCGTAAAACACTTTCAGTCACTGAAAATATAACGACTGTGCGTGGTATGCGGTACTTCTTTCTTTGACATGCTACAGTCCTAACGGAGAAGCATTTGATTGTTACTAATGACAAGATGGAATATACCAGAACTTAAAACAGAGTTTTTGTTGAAACAATTGTTGTGCGTTATACGCGTGGTCGCTAGATGGAGCTTGGTACTCCTTTTTCGCCGTCTACCCCTTAAGACGTCTTCGACGCCCGCCCTTAGCCGGTAACGAACAAGATGGCGAACCACCGGCAGCCATGTGCGGCGTGCTCTCTTTAGTTTATTATCAATCATCACAATTATTGTAGTTTTATAAGTTACTCAAATAAATCAGTATCTTTGGTTGCATTGTGATTGTGCCCCGCGCTCTGCCCTAACAGTTTTCTATGCCCAAAACGATTGAATTCTCACTTATATTTGAACCCTCCCCGTAGCAAATGGTAAGGGGCAGTTTTGCCACCGGCAGTTTGGCGCCGGATGTTTACCTCTGTTTAACCTCGCAAGCTACGTCTGTGCTCCTGGAGCGTCCGGTTCCCCCCTCCCCGCTCATCACGTGCCTTCGCTGGAAAGGAATAGAGGGTATTGCCGTCTCTGTTTTGAATTTGTCGCCGTCGTATCGAACTCCTAGCATTACTCTAGGACGCCCTGTATATTTTCTGCCGGCGCGGGAGTTTCATTAATCCTACGACGATCGCTTCTGGTGCTTCGACAATTTGTAACACTAATAATTCCGATCAATAAAACCTCCCACGCATTTTGCCCACCACCCCACCTACCCCTTCCACTACGTTCGATCGACATTAAAGGAACTTAATTAATTAATTAGCAGCCGGTAACAAGGAGTTTATAACGCAAATTAATGAGCCCGTAAGGCACAGACTGCGCCACGTCGATTCGGCCGCGCCGATGTTATTATTAATAAATGACGGTCGACGTCGTCGTTCGCCGAATTTCGACGTTGATCGCGCGTATTTAATTACCGGCTAATTTGATGTCCAGTTAATCACGTCCTGTTACAGCGGTTATTGGGAGAATTAATTGGCTCTGATTTCGCCTAGGATTAGTTACCAGTTACATTTTTAATTCCATCGACAGGCTTCCTTTCTCCTCTCTCTTTTTTTCCTTTTTTTTCGGCAGTGGCCAGTCGTTTGTTTTTTTTTCAAAGATGAATTTTATTTGAGAACCCATAATATTTTCCTGCAGCTCAGAAAAAATGTTTCACCTGTGATTTTTTGTAAATGTTATGAGATTGTAAGCTACGCGAGAGTACTCACACTAATGCCCCATTCCTCTTTTTATTGGGCCTTGTAAAGTATGAGGGAAGAGAACCCAAATACCACTATTCTGGCCCTCACCTATGATTTTTTTTTATAACTGGTTTAATTGGCTCAAATTCAGAGTGCGAACTGTCGTAATATTGGAGTGTTTACCCATTTCGTATTTTTTGCATATCACGATCATTTCGGTCTTGCTCGCTTGACACAATAATTTTTTGTAGATGTTACGAGATTGTACGCTATGCGAGAGTACTCACGCCAATGCGCCATTCCTCTTTATTGAGCCTCGTAAATTATAATATTTCTGATTTTTGTTAAATCTGAACATCTTTCACCTCACGTACCCCACAACGGTTGCGGGAGAAAACCCAAAAATTACTTTTTTGACCTTCAGCCTTCACCTGTGATTCTTTTTGTAACTGTCGGTTGAATTGGCTCAAATTCAGACAGCGAACTGTCGTTATATTGGAGTGTTTCTCCATTTTGTTTCTTTTTTGCATCTCATGATCATTTTGGTTCACACAATAGTTTTTTGTAAATGTTACGAGATTGTACGCTACGCGAGAGTACCCACACCAATGCGCCATTCCTCTTTTTATTGGGCCTTGTAAAGTATGAGGGAAGAAAACCCAAATACCACTTTTCTGGCCTTCACCTATGATTTTTCTTATAACTGTCGTAACATTGGGGTGTTTACCCATTTCGTTTCTTTTGCATATCACGATCATTTCAGTCTTGCTCGCTTGACAATAATTTTTTGTAGATGTTACGAGATTGTACGCTACGCGAGAGTACTCACGCTAATGCGCCATTCTTTTTTTTATTAGGCCTTGTAAAGTATAATATTTCTGATTTTTGTTAAATCTGAACATCTTTCACCTCACGTACCCCATAACGCTTACGGGAGAAAACCCAAAAATCACTTTTTTGACCTTCAACTGTGATTTTTTTTGTAACTGTCGGTTTAAGTGGCTCAAATTCAGACAGCGAACTGTCGTAATATTGGAGTGTTTCTCCATTTTGTTCCTTTTTTGCATTTCACAATCATTTTGGTCTTGCGCGCTTCACACTATAGTTTGTTTGTAGATGCTACGAAACTGTAAGCTACACGAGAGTACTCACGCCAATGCGCCATTCCTCTTTATTGGGCCTCGTAAATTATAATATTTCTGATTTTTCCGAAGCTATCCAAGCAAAGACGGAAGCGAATAATTGGGAATTGTTAGGGACTCATTTCAGATTAAAACATTGCGTCTCTCGTTCGCTAAAATTTACTTTGTAGGTCCTGAATACGGCTCTGACCGTCGTTTTTGCGAGCGTTTTACAACAAATTTCAACTTTTCCGGACCGATCTCTTCTCAGGTAGTATTGTAGTCAGATTCTGAAGACTCCAACATCTTTACTGAACGATTTTTATGAATCACATTAACGAATTCGTTGAGATATTTACGAAATAGTCTTTGTTTTTTTTTGTAAGGCTGACTGCTTACGCCTGCGTCGCGCCGTCCATATTTAATTTCGGTCTCGCCACCTTGATTTTGTATTATGACTTCCGTTTGTACGTTTCCTTTGGCGACATTCCCAAGTAACCACGAATGCTTGATTAAATTCATGTATGTATATATTGGACAAACAAAAAGAAATATACTGACACGTTTTAAAGTACAATAGAATTGAAAAATCCAGTGTTTCCCAACATATTTTTGACGCCAGTCATAAAATAGATTTAAACAATCTTAGGTTAGTAAAAGCAACGTCAAGCAACAGGGAATCAGACGGGTTTGGAACCATTTTCATATACAAAAATAAGAGAGATTTAATGAACACCGATCATGGGCCTTTGGCAGGTTCCGTGTTGCTTGACTTGGTTGACGCAATCCAGTGAGACGCTCGCTTTAGAGAGCACGCTTCATTGGAGCGGAACGAATTAGTATATAAGGTAGCGATAGGCATGACACAATCACTTCTCTTGCGATCAAGAAGAAGGCATCTACTGAAGATGGCAGTATAGCTGCCGAAATACGTATATAGTTTTTAAACACACTTTTTGTGGTTAGGAGGTTAAATCCAATTTCTTTGTACTACAAACCACAGTCTCCAATACATTTTAATAAATTCATGTAAGTGTTTATAAAGCATTTCTGGTTCCTTGGGCTCTCAACTTCTTAAGTTGATCGCCCTGCTATTCTGCAAACACCATCTTCACTGAACGATTCCGTGCTTCGTACTGTTACGGTAATTTCGGGACGTGGCGCAGAGATAGAGCACAAAATACAACATAAAATACATTTATTGATAAATAATATTAACTTAGGGGATTCCGGCACTTACACCAGGGGAGGTTTTAGTTTAAGTTTTTATCACTACCGACTGTCGCTCTTAACTGTTTGCTCAAGTATTTACCGACATTATGACGTGTAAGTGTTTACTGGGAGTCTAAACTTCTTGTAATTTGATTGGTACGGCCAACGTTAGTTTGCGAAGGGGGAAGGGATGTAAAGATTCGGATATTCAGTACGTAGAGATGCAAAGTTTCTATAAAAAATTAAATATTGCGATTAGATGGTATTATAATATTGGAATGAATCATAACGCGTACAAGGTCAGAGAGGGCAACAACCATTTCCTGGATTTTCCTTTCCACACGTCATGCTTAACGGGGTTGGTCCCCTTAGCAAACTGCGCTAACCGGATAGCATCTCCGCCATGTCACGTGAGTAGAGGGATGGAGTAGGGTAGCAGAGGGTAGAGCTTTAAAACACAAGAGTTTACAAAAATGGATACCTTTTATTTAATTTTAAGTTTTAAATTGTTGGGGGTTTTTGTGGTCCAAAATGAGGTGGTTGCGGTCCTGGTCGTCCGTGCCGGCGGCTGCGGTTAGCTTTGGCCTGTCCCCTGGTGGCGACGTACCTTGCGTCCGGGCTGCGGTTGTAGCTGCGATGGTCAAGGTCGGACTCGTTGCGATGTCTGCGGCGCTGTGGCGTTCGTCGGCGGATGATTACGGTCGATCTTTTGGTCACGGACGAAATGGCGTCCGGCAAGCAGGGGTGCGGGTGGCTTCATCTGAGCAGGCTGGTGCGGCACTGTGGTTGACCGGGGGTGAAGTTGCCGGCTTCTGGCTGGAGTTGACGTGGAGTGGCCTCCTACAATCAGCCTCAGGATGATGGTGATCGCGGGAATAGCGTCCTTGATGGCTGGGATGGCTCCGGGCGGCTCCCGTTCTTCGAGTTGGCACTAATACCTACCAAGTCGATGCTTTGCTCGACTACCGTCCAAATTTTAACCCGCACTTTTTATATGCAATTTTCGTTAATTCGAATATTGTATTATTCGTAATAAGTCCTGCGTTCTTTACATCACTTGATACAAGCGCGTGCCCCAGTGGCAGAAACTGGGCTGGGCTGGTTCAGAAACTTGAAAATGTTTTGACAAATTGGGAAACAAAATTGACCAAAGAAGAAAACCAAAAAAACATACTGTATTGCTGATTTTATCAGCATTTCTTGATTACGAGAACGCTCTCTTAGCTACAACGAAGCTACAACTAAGGATCCTAGATTTATTTGACATTTAACTTGTCCGATAGGGAAGTAGAGTCGTTTCGGTTGATAATTCTATATTTTACGTTGACGTGATGTGGTTTCATGCAAATTCAATTGCGGTCCATTATGAAAATTATCATAGGTTTTAGACTGTATATTATTCACATATTCATGCGGAAACTCCGTCAATTTTCACCAAAAAAAAAAAAAAAAAACTCGATTTGGATAGAAAATAATATCGTATCTCCATTTATTAAATTTTACACTTGCAAGTAGATAGATATTTTCCGGAAAAATCTGTGCCTGCATTTAGATACATATTTTTGAATGGTATCTGTATCTAGATACTATTAGAAATGTATCTTTAAGAACAAACCTGGGCATAAGATACGAGAAGAGCCAGCTTGTAGTATCCCCCACCCATCGACGGTAACAATGAATCCATTAACAAGCAAGTGTGATCACATAGAAGTTACAAAAAAGGTCCCTCTGTGATTGGTTGCTGAGATAAGCGCGCAACTAATATCGCGAAGAAAGAGGATATACCCCGTCATGTTCCCTTACCATGCTAAGGTCTGTTTAAGAACACTGTCAAAAAGCGATCGCAGGAAGTGGCTACTTAAATTTTTCATAAACCGTTTGTTGCAAATGCAATGTTAGGTTAAAAAACGATCACAAGATGTCGCTACTTATAGCTTTTCAGTAAAGTCGCCTAGGGCTTCTGTACACCAAAGCCACCTCCGACATCACCGACGATTTTCTATCACCCCTCGGCGGTTTCCGCATGGCGAGGAGCGGTTTGTAGAAATTACCTGAAGTACGAGATTTTCTTTTCCTCTTTTTTTCTATTATATTTGCCGTCTGTTCCCGGAGTGCGTCCTTGGGATTGTTGCGGAGGGAGCTCGTGACAAGGGCGAATAACTCCTCCTTTTTTGTAGATCTTGTGGGCTTACCGGGAGCGGGAGCTTACTTTGATAATAAATATTTTATATATTATGACGACCTAATGCGTGACGAATTAGACTTGTAGGCGTCGCGTCGGTGCCTGGCGCGTCAAGAGAGTTGGTCTGTTTCGCGATCGTTCTACGTATGTTTAAAAAGAATTGTTTAAATAAAACAGTGTAACGTTTTAAATAAATTGGTTAAAAAACGATCACAGGATGTCGCTGCTTAAGCTTTTCAGTCATGTTCTCAGTATTTATAAAAAAAAAGGAAAACCGTTGAGAGTAATAAAAATTTTAAAACAAAACTTCCAAGATTATAAAAATAATTAAACATAAAACGAAAATATGGCAATAAACAGAAAAAAAACATTGTTTGGAGAGAAAAGCGAATATTCAGTACATAACAAAAGAAAAGCTTTCGTTAGAAAATAACTGTTTTTATACACAAAAAAAGAATCTTTCTTTCAACTCACTGAAAACTTTCTCGAAACAGAAATTAAATTAAATTAATAACATGCGGTTACGATTAAATTGATTAGGTTCCGAAAACACAGTGAAGAGTTGTATCTTCATTCATGAAATTAATTACGAACTGAGGAAGCCTAATCTAATTTATAAAATTAGGTGTTCACATTGTAATTTGGTTCATATACATAGAAGAAACTTGTTAAAATAAAAAAAAAAAACGTGTAGAATCTACATTGTAGATCATTTCATGTTACTAGAACATGCCTTACATAACACAAAAACCATAATTTGAGTTTGATAATATTCTTCATCGCGAATCTGCTGTTTTCAAAAGACGATTTGTAGAGATGTGCAAAACTAAAAGGTCTTCAAATTCTGGTAATAAACGCACATACTTTGTCATCTTGAATGATATATTCTGCATTCTGGATTCTTTAAATTATATCATATCTCTTATTTAATTCACCATAATAACTTGTTTATTTATTCTCGTTAACTTATGCAATTAAAGTAATTGGTTATGTTAGGTTAAATTGTCAGATCTATGTCGGATTCTATGTATGGTATGGTCAGTCGAGCTGAATGTGGAAAATCTGGATGCGGAAAATATAACGAATATAATACAGCACTTCGACCACCCTGAATTACTGTCACCTGAGAGTATCGGCGTGAAGGGTTATTGTGCAACGCAAGACGAAACCAAACTAGAGGTTTAAAGCAGGCTCTAATAAATAACGGGGCGCACACGTTGCGTACCCCGAGGGCGATTTATAACGGGGGTGAATTCATCACCTCGTATCAGCTGTCTAGGAGAACGATAGGTTCAGTTGATGG
Organism: Prosopocoilus inquinatus; assembly: GCA_036172665.1. Taxonomy (NCBI): domain Eukaryota; kingdom Metazoa; phylum Arthropoda; class Insecta; order Coleoptera; family Lucanidae; genus Prosopocoilus; species Prosopocoilus inquinatus. The sequence goes on along the minus strand of CM069878.1, from coordinate 9,532,465 downwards.
TAGTGACAGCGTCGATATTGAACGGTACATGTAACGATCAATTTCCGGTTCATTCAAGTTGCTTTAACAGTCACCCAAATTAATAATGGTAATAATAATAATAATAATAATTAACAGCCACAACATTCGATCTCCTGTTATAAAGAAAACTCCCGCCGGCCGAAAATATTAAATCTGCAACAAATTAACCGGAGCGTTTCCTTTCGCCCCAAAAAGCCTCACAAAAGCAATTAAGCAACCGCCCCCCGTCTCGCCGCGCCTCGCCGCGCCCCGCGCCCGGCCAAATGAACTGATTACGTAAATTACGCTTAATTAATAATTGCGCGCGGGGTTTCGTCAAGGCCCCGAATACTTTTTGCAATAATTTCGCCGTTTTCGTGGCGCACAATGGACTCTTTTGTGTTGCGAAACGGAGAATCCTCGAGATAGCATCTCACTCTATGTTATATTAATTAGCTTCCATTGTGATCGCCGCGTCCCATTGTTTCTTTGTAAGCACCTATTAGACGGGCGGGCGGCGACGCGATTTCAAAGACGCCTCAGATTAACTCCGAAACAGAATTAAATACAATCGCGATTAACTCTCGAAAAAGAGAAATCGCGAAAGAAAAATTTAATTAAGCGTTTCGCCTTGCGGCGAGAGCCACGTGCATTTTTCCAGCTGTTTCTTCTCGAAAGACACATTAATGCGTTGATTGAATGAAGTATTTAACGTCCGCACTTATTTAGGTGTGCTGGTAAAACCGAATGTGGGAAATCTGGATGCGGAAAATCTAATTTCGAGGAAATCTGGATGCGGAAAATATAATTCCGAGGAAATCTGGATAGGGAAAATCTAACTACGAGAAAATCTGCATACACATTTTCACTGACATAAAACACTGACCGGCAAAGAAAACCGGCCACCCTAAAATACTCTCTAACAGGGTTTTTAATCGCTTTAATTATATCCGAGCAGGAAATGCTTTAATTTTAATGAACGGCAGTACTGGCCCACACGTCGCGTCGTGTCGGACGAGTCTCAACCCAGCATCTTACTTTACTGTCTTTGTCAAGTGTACGGGTCGGAATTATATATTTTGTTCGGTTTATTACGAACGAGGCGGCAACGAGCGTGTGCACATTGACACGTCACTGCAGTGTTATACGTTTGCCGCCTCGTTTGTATTTAATCGAACAAAATATATAATTCCGTTTCCTGGTCAAGTGTTACGTGGGTTTCGTTGTTCCACTTGATTAGGCAACCCCTTTCCTCGCGACGATGTGCAGGTTGCAGTAGTTTGAGACGGGAGCCTCTCTACTGATTCAAACCTGTGTCACCATCGACGAGGTACCTAAGTCGCCATGTTTAATTTTGTTCTGTTTCGCAGCTGATTTCGTGTGTTAACCGTTTTCTTCATTCCCGTGCTTTCTCTCTTTCAGCAAGTCGTTACCGACAGGTCGTAACGAGCAAGGTCCAGGTTTTTGTATTATAAGTCGACGTCCGGCGTTGATTCATCTCGTCGATGTCGGAAGTGGCTTTAGTGCACAGAGCCGCCTAGGGCTTCTGTACACCAAAGCTACCTCGAATGTCTATGATTTTCTGTCACCCCTCGACGGTTCCCGCCTGGCGAGAAGCGGTTCGTAGAAATCAGTTGAAGTACTAGATTTCCTATTTCTCTTTTTTTTCTGTTTTATTTGTCGTCGGTTCCTGGAACGCGTCCTTGGGACTGTTGCGTTGCGGAGGGAGCTCGCGACAAGGGATAATAAGTCCCTCTTTTGTGTAGCTCTTGTGAACTTAACGGTAGCGAGAGCTTACCGCTTACTTAATTTATTTTATATATTGTGACGATCTAATGCGTGACTAAATTAGACTTTCGTGCGTCAGTGCCTGGCGCGTCAAGTCTCGACGCTTCGAGAGCATCCGTTTATTTTGCGAGACGAAATTTTCTAGGCGAAAGAAAATTCCAAAAGGTGGTCTGGCACCGTGCGGACTCGAATCTACGTCTTCCAGCACTTCCATCATTTAAGCGTTGCCCGCAGGAGCCCGAAAACAGTCCGAAAACGTCGAAGTTAATTTCTGATCGTTCGACTTATGTTTAAATAAATTGCTTAAATGAAATAGTGTAACGCTTTAAATAAATTATATAGAGCTTTTTATTTTAAACTAAATTTAACGAACCCTAAATTCGTAAACAATTTGTAAAAGTGTTAGTGCATTTTTGCTTGATTTTGCTGTCATCTTGTTTATACAAACAGAGTCTCGTGTTTTTATTCTCTTATTTGTCACTTTGCTGTTTTTTGTTAGAAAAATGTAAGCTCCGCGTGAGTACTCTCGCAAACGCGCCGACATCCTTTCTTGGGTTTTACAAACAACTCCACAGGTATACATGACAATTCGGTTGCTTTTCTTTTGTTAGAAAAATGTAAACTCCGCGTGAGTACTCTCGCAAACGCGCCGACGTCCTTTCTTGGGTTTTATAACTCCACACGTATACGTGACAATTCGGTTGCGGGGTTACTGTTGTTTTAAGACGAATTTTTAGCCTGAAGAAAATAAACGCTGCCTCTTCTTATTGTAGTTTGATTTAAGAGTTTTGCTTTCATTTAAATTGTTGGGAGGTGTTTTTCCACCGTCCTCGACATTAGCATACTGCTGTGGGGGCGGGTTCCGGAGTGTTGTACCTTTTGGCGAATTGTAGGAACACACTGTCCCTTACGTTTAAATAAAATAGTGTAATTCTTTAAATAAATTAGTTTTTTTAGGTATAGAGGGCTTTTTATTTTAAAATAAATTTAACAAACACTAAATTCGTAACAATTTGTCAGGGGATTTTATGCATTTTTTTGATTCAGTTAATGCTCAGCTTTCAATTCGTCGTACAACAGTCGTACTGTTGGAGTGTGCTCCGATTTGTTTTGTTTGTTTAATTATATGCCGCACATCCAGTTTTTGCGAGCGGGGTGCACCAACGCACGTCATAGTCCCTTTATAATGTTAGAAAAATGTAAGCTCCGCGTGAGTACTCCCGCAGCCGCACCGACGTCCTTTTTTGGGCTTTGCAAGCAACTTCACACGTGTACATCACAATTCGGCTGCGGGGTTACTATTGATTTCAGACGAATTTTGTGCCTGAAGGAAACAAACACTGCTTTGTTATTGTGGTTGAGTTTAACGACGAGTTTTGCTTTCACTTAAATTGTTGGGAGAGGTTCAGTAGATCTTTTCTTCCTCCGTTTTCGACTTTAGCATACTGTTGTGGGAGCGGATTTAGTTAATGCTCAGTTTTCAATGTGTCACACTGTTTTGGAGTGTGCTCATATTTGTTTTCTTTGTTTATTTATGCGCCGCACATCTAGTTGTTGCTAGCGGGGTGCACCAACGCAGGTCATAGTCCCTTTATAATGTTAGAAAAATGTAAGCTCCGCGTGAGTACTCCCGCAGCCGCACCGACGTCCTTTTTTGGACTTTGCAAGCAACTTCACACGTGTACATCACAATTCGGCTGCGGGGTTACTATTGATTTCAGACGAATTTTGTGCCTGAAGGAAATAAACACTGCTTCGTTATTGTGGTTGAGTTTAACGACGAGTTTTGCTTTCACTTAAATTGTTGGGAGAGGTTCAGTAGATCTTTTCTTCGTCCGTTTTCGACTTTAGCATACTGTTGTGGGAGCGGTTTCAGTTAATGCTCAGTTTTCAATGTGTCACACCGTTTTGGAGTGTGCTCCTATTTGTTTTCTTTGTTTATTTATGCGCCGCACATCTAGTTTTAGCGAACGGAGTGCACCAACGCAGGTCATAGTCCCTTTATAATGTTAGAAAAATGTAAGCTCCGCGTGAGTACTCCCGCAGCCGCACCGACGTCTTTTTTTGGGCTTTGCAAGCAACTTCACACGTGTACATCACAATTCGGCTGCGGGGTTACTATTGATTTCAGACGAATTTTGTGCCTGAAGGAAATAAACACTGCTTTGTTATTGTGGTTGAGCTTATCGACGAGTTTTGCTTTCACTTAAATTGTTGGGAGAGGTTCAGTAGATCTTTTCTTCCTCCGTTTTCGACTTTAGCATACTGTTGTGGGAGCGGATTCAGTTAATGCTCAGTTTTCAATTTGTCACACTGTTTTGGAGTGTGCTCATATTTGTTTTCTTTGTTTATTTATGCGCCGCACATCTAGTTGTTGCTAGCGGGGTGCACCAACGCACGTCATAGTCCCTTTATAATGTTAGAAAAATGTAAGCTCCGCGTGAGTACTCCCGCAGCCGCACCGACGTCCTTTTTTGGACTTTGCAAGCAACTTCACACGTGTACATCACAATTCGGCTGCGGGGTTACTATTGATTTCAGACGAATTTTGTGCCTGAAGGAAATAAACACTGCTTCGTTATTGTGGTTGAGTTTAACGACGAGTTTTGCTTTCACTTAAATTGTTGGGAGAGGTTCAGTAGATCTTTTCTTCCTCCGTTTTCGACTTTAGCATACTGTTGTGGGAGCGGTTTCAGTTAATGCTCAGTTTTCAATGTGTCACACTGTTTTGGAGTGTGCTCCTATTTGTTTTCTTTGTTTATTTATGCGCCGCACATCTAGTTTTTGCGAACGGAGTGCACCAACGCAGGTCATAGTCCCTTTATAATGTTAGAAAAATGTAAGCTCCGCGTGAGTACTCCCGCAGCCGCACCGACGTCTTTTTTTGGGCTTTGCAAGCAACTTCACACGTGTACATCACAATTCGGCTGCGGGATTACTATTGATTTCAGACGAATTTTGTGCCTGAAGGAAATAAACACTGCTTTGTTATTGTGGTTGAGTTTAACGACGAGTTTTGCTTTCACTTAAATTGTTGGGAGAGGTTCAGTAGATCTTTTCTTCCTCCGTTTTCGACTTTAGCATACTGTTGTGGGAGCGGATTCAGTTAATGCTCAGTTTTCAATTTGTCACACTGTTTTGGAGTGTGCTCCTATTTGTTTTCTTTGTTTATTTATGTGCCGCACATCTAGTTTTGCGAGCGGGGTGCACCAACGCAGGTCATAGTCCCTTTATAATGTTAGAAAAATGTAAGCTCCGCGTGAGTACTCTCGCAAACGCATCGACGTTCTTTTGTTGGGCCTTGCAAGCAACTTCACATATATACATGACAACCTGGTTGCGGGGTTACTATTGTTTTGAGACGAATTTTGTGCCTGAACAAAATAAACGCTGCTTCGATTGAATTAGTTGAATTTAATTTTCATTTAATTTTCATTTAAATTGTTGGAAGGGAAACCGTAAAATTAACGAATTAACTCAAGGTCAATTCAGTCCAACTCTACAGATCAACGCTTGAAAAAATTAAAATTCAAGAAATATTAAAAAATGAAAAATTGAAATTTATTAAAACTTCTAAGAATAGAAATTCTTAACCTAAAACTCAAAATCAAAACAAAAAATTAATATTCAAGAAATCAATCAACTCAAGATCAATCCACGTTCAGCAGATTGGCACTTGAAAAAATTAAATCTCAAAAGTATTAAAATACTTAAAACTTCTAAGAATGAGAATTCAACAAAAAACAAATCCGTTTAATTCAAAGTCAACTCAACTCGGCCTAATCTAGGAGAAATAAAAAAATTATTAAAATTAAATAAATCTAAAAAAATTAAAAGACTCAAAACAAAAAATCAATCGTGGACTGAATTAAGACCAACATAAATAAAGCCGACTCCCAATTCTACTCAAGCCAAGCAAAAAATTGACAGCCGAAACTATTGGTTACTATTAAAAACATATGAAAAAATATATATATATAATTTTGATGTGTTTCTTGGTAACGCGATGTTCAGTTGTTTTCGTTTTCTCAAACGGCACTTGACGCTTTGATTGTACTTTACATAATTCAAACTTGCAATACAAGAAATGAGCATTTTCGAAAACAGCTTGGTTTTCGAGTACGAAAAACAAATGAAGAAACTCGAAAACATTTCGCGTTCTCATCAATTCAAGCTGGAATTTACTAAGGAAATCTAAAATGCTATTATACTCTGCTTGTCACGTAACTAAAACGCACGATGTAGATTTCCGAACGCCTGGCACGTGGCGCAGTCAGGATGACCATGGCCTAGCCAACGTGACAATCGGCGTAGTTCAAGTAATCAAGCGTTAGCAATAAGAATGAATCCGCCGAGTGATTATTTTTAAATTCACAAGTTGGAGTGTGGGCGGAAGCTTAATATTTATCTTTCGAAACGTTGAACGGTGAATAGTTCGTTTGAAATTCAGGGCCCTAGATATGGGCGGTATACGTTCCCTTATTGGTTAGTCTAGAATGCGAAGGTCGAAAGTGGGCGTTAATTTTGCAGTAGCGTCAAGGACAAATCTCTCCGATTGGTTGTTCTCTATTCACACATAACAAACGCGGGCGTTACTCTGAGTTATCATCAAGAATAAATGTTTGTAAGTGCACAGGATTAAAACAGGGCAGGCACTTAGTGTTTTTATTTATCCCAAAAAGGGCGGTCACTTTTTCTCGCCTTTACTCCGATCAGATCAAAATTTATTAAATTTCGGTGAAATCTTATTATATCGCATTTCAGATATTGCAGGTCAATCGGAATGCGGGAAATCTGGATGCGGAAAATCTAATAAGTGTAGATTATTTTCATCACGAGGGAGTGGGAACGACGTTTTAAGCAATTTTATGAGGCGTAACCCGCCACCTCACAACATACAGGGTGCGAAATAATTTGCATTCATAAATTCGAAAATTAATTAAAAAAAAAAAAAAAACTTCCTCTCTTTCTTTGTCTCCGGAATTCACTCTTGTGTAACGGTATGTGTGTGTGTGCGTGTGTGTGTGTGTGTAAACAGAGTGTTTCTCGAGCCTGCAGGGGTGGTTGGTGGATCCGCGTGAAGATTAATGAACCCACGTCAAATCCTGCTGCAGCTGTCACCTTACGAAAAGGATCACAGGCATCATCAGGATCGGATGCGGCTCCTCGTGAGTGCCTGCCGCCTCGAAAGCCGCTTCCGAAAGAAGCTTACGACGGCGACGCGTCTCCTGCGGAGCGTCGGATTTGAACGACTCAACTGCTCTCTTTGCCACGGACGACAATGCCAGAGCCCCGTGCTCTCACCTTCGTCAAGAGCCGGACGTGTACATCGAAAGTGATTGGCGGACTCAAATTGATAATAACCGGTAAAAATAATATTTATTCTCCGGTTAGATTACTCGATAAATCAAAACAAAAAGCTTGATTTACCGTCTCAGTTTGGGGTTAGATCAAAAAAATCAGAAATCAAAAAAGAAAAAAATAAAGCGCAAAAATATTGTTACGCATCGTCTCCCCCTCCCCCCGCCCACGTAATCTAAATCGAGGTAACCTATATTTTCGGATGAAAGGGTCACTGCGTTGGCGTTCAAGTAACATGTAGGATTGTGAAGACAGGAAGAGGAATGCTGGTTAAATTTAGTAGGGAATCAGGCACAATGTTACAAACTTATATTAATCCTCTCCTATTGGTTCGTCTCGAAGTCGAGGGCGTGAACGTGGGCGTTACCTTATCGTGTCGCAATTGCGCGCGCTTAAGCGTCTTGCGCATGACGGCGCAGAAACGTTCGACCTTTGCGAAGCGGGGACGTCGGAAAACAAGCAATAAAATACGGCGTAACGCTCGCGTTGCTTATTCTGCTATTGGTTCGTAGGCGTTACCAGGGCGTGGCTTTCTCAGCCAATCAAGAGCAAACTTGTCCTCTAACTTGAGGAAAGAGATGTTGGGCGTTGGATGTTGTTACAGGTGAATTCCCAGGTTCTTTCAATATTCACATGTGGCATATTACAGTGGTTGTCAGTTGGCCACAGTGCCGTTTTCTTTTGCGGCGCGTTGATATCACGCTTTATATTGGGTCCGGATGTTTTCTTGTGATCCGAGTGGCCGACATTTTCTTTTAGTCGTGTGGAAAACTTAGTCCGGCTACTTCTTCTCGTAGCATTCGACGTTTAGCCAGTCATAAGGTACAGACGTGTGTGCCGTACTTCCGTGAATTGTCGCTGATTATTGCGAAATTCTATCATTTACAGTGAATTACCGGTAGTATGTGTGTCTTGTGAATTCGTTGAATTGTCAAAAATAGCTCAAAGACAGGTATTTAAGGTGATACCGTTCCAAAGACCCAAGCTTATATTAGATTTCTTTGTTCCTACAAGGAAATCCGCTTTCTGGTTCAACTTTTAGTTCCGCATTCATTCTCACTCTTTGAAACTTCTGTATTCCGACATCCCTTCCCGAATTGTTAGCCACATATTTCGTTTCTACTGGGTCCGGAAGCGACGTCACCTTTTTCTGTAATCTGAGTGGTCGTTTTGAAAACATTTTTCGGCTGTTTTTTCTCCTAGCATTCGGCATTTAACCAGCACAAGTTGCAGGTATTTAAGGTGATGCAAATTCCAAAAACCCACGCTTATATTAGATTTCTTTGTTCCTACAGGAAAATCCGCTTCCTGGTTCAACTTTTAGTTGCGCATTCATTATCGCTGTTTGAATATTCTGTATTCTGACATCCCTTCCCGGCTTGTTGACCACCTGGTTCGCTGATATCACGGTTTCTACTGGGTCCGGAAACGATGTCTTTTTGTCTGTAATCTGAGTGGTTGTCTTGAAAACTTTTTCCAGCTACTTCTTCTCGTAGCATCCGGCACTTAGTCTGCATAAAGTGCTGACGTGTTTGACTTGCTAACATGAATTGTCGCTGATTATTGCGAAATTCTATTATTTATAGTGAATTGCCGGTAGTATTTGTGCCTTGTGAATTGTCAAAAATAGCTCAAAGACAGGTATTTAAGGTGATGTCGTCCCAAAGATCCACGCTTATATTAGATTTCTTTGTTCCTATAGGGAAATCTGCTTTCTGGTTCAAATTTTAGTTCCGCATTCATTCTCGCTGTATTCCAGACATCCCTTCCCGGTTTGTTAGCCACATGTTTTGCTGATATCACGGTTTCTACTGGATCGGGAAGCGACGTCATCTTTTTCTGTAGTCTGAGTAGTCGTTTTGAAAACTTTTTCTGACTGCTTCTTCTCATAGCATTCGGCATTTAGCCAGCACAAGGTTCAGACGTGCATGCCGTACTTCTGTGAATTGTTGCTGATTATTGCGAAATTCTATTATTTACAGTGAATTACCGGTAGTATTTGTGCCTTGTGAATTTGTTGAATTGTCAAAAATAGCTCAAAGACAGGTATTTAAGGTGATGCAAATTCCAAAGACCCATGATTATATTAGATTTCTTTTTTCCTACAGGGAATTCCGCTTTCTGGTTCCATTTTTTCCACAATTTCAACTTCTCACTTCAATCATCAGAAAAAGGAAGATCGATTTCTGCACAATTTCGATTTTTTCTTTGTCGACGAAAATACCAAGACAAAAGACGATTACCGCGTTCAACAGCCGATTTTCCTCACGATACGACGGAAAGACGAACAGACAAATATTAAACAAGACGTCAAGACAAAAAACAAAACGCGATCATTTCATGACAAAACAAAAGACGAACGCCTTCAAAAGACGAATTTCATCGCGGTAAATCGAAAAGACAAAAACAAAATATAATCGTTGCACGGCAATTTAATTTTTTTCTTCTACGTAAAAATATAACGCAAGCCGAAAACAAGAGACGGTCGATTTCCGAATTAAATTCGCGAGTTTTTCCTCGCACAAATATCGAAAAGAAAAAAAAACAAACGATGAGACAAAAGACAAAAACAAAACGCCATCACTTCACGACAATTTCGGTTTTTTCTCTGGAGCCAATATGACCAAGACAAAAGACGAACACCTTTGAAAGACGAATTTCTTCGCGGTAAATCGAAAAAACAAAAACAAAACGTGATCGTTGCATGACAATTTCAATTTCTCTTTCATGCAAAATACCGCAAACCGAAAACAAGAGACGTTCGATTTCAGAAAAGAACTCGTAGAAAGTTCGAGAAAAGAAAAATAAAAAACAGTTCAACGACAACTCACTTTCTTTTTGGTATTGTGAAACGAAGCAAAAACAAAAGAAAAAAAAGTTCAATTCTAAATTAGTCTCATGGAGAAAAACATGATAAGACGATGAGAAACAAAAGAGTGTGTTGTTTTTCGGAGGAATTTCTTCATGGAAAGACGACGAACCACAGCAAAAGACGATCATTCCGACAAGTTCAATTGTTTTTTTCTTCATACAATAACGTAAAACAATAACAAGAGACGGTGAATTAAGAAAATCACTTTTTTGTCCGTAATGTGAAACGGTACAAAAACAAAAGAAAAAAGATGAATCTTACACAGAAAACCGAGACAAGACGGCAAAAAACAAAAGACTATTTTGATTTCCGGAAGAATTTCTTCATAAAAAGACGAAAAACTAAAACTAAAGACGATTACCGTCACGGCGAATTTAAAAGGCAAAAAGAAAACGTAAGTTCAATTTTTTCCTCTGTAGAATAACGTAAAATAAAAACAAGAGACGGTCAATTAAAAAAAAAAAAAATCGAGTTCTTTTTTGTAAGTCGGCAAAAAAAAAATAAAAAAACAAAAAGTTCACGATTATTCACGCTTTTCTCCGTGAAGCGAAGCGAAGCGGAAACAAAAGAAAAAAAAACAATTTCAATTCAGTCTGACACAGAAAAACAAGACAAGACTATGAGAAACAAAAGACTGCTTTGATTTCCGGAAGAATTTCTTCATAGAAAGACGAAACAACAAAACAAAAGACTACTAACGTCACGCGGCAAATTTAAAAGACAAAAAAAATTGATCATTCCGACCAGTTCATTTTTTTTTCTTCGTACAAAAACGTAAAACAAAAACAAGAGACGGTCAATTTCAAAAGAATCGTGTTCTTTCTTTGCAGAAACGCAAAAAGAAAAAACAAAATAAAAAACAAAAACTTCACGAATGTTCACTTTTTTTCCTGCGTGATGTGAAGCGAAACGGAAACAAAAAAGACAATCGATTTCGGAGAGACGAAAAACACACAGACAAACAAAAGACGACGACTTCAAAAGATGTTTTTCACGCAAAGTGAGGTGCAAAACAAAAAATTTAAAAAAAAAAGATTGATGTCACTTTTTTTCTGTCCGTAAGTTGACGAAAATCAAAAACAAAAGACTTCGTCGTAGAAAGACGAGAGAAACCGAAACAAAACACGATCACGACGATCTACGAGGAACGACTATCATCAGACGCAACGAAAAACGACTTTCTCAGAAGTCACTTTCTTCTTTTTTCCAGTAACATCAAATAACCACAACAACAAAAAAACAAAACAAAAAGCGATCAGTTTTAGAACAAACGTTGACTTCTTCGTTCGTAGAAAGGCGAAAAGCAAAAAAACGAAAGGCGATCGATCGATTTCAAGGTGACAACGAGACAAAAACTTTAACTTGTTTTGTTTTTTTTTTTTGTTTTTCAATGTGTTCCAATTCATTTCATTTTGATTTTATTATTGATCGTTTTTATTAAATTTCTTCTGTTATGTTATTCACCCACAAATTGCGTTATTTCTTTTCCCACTTTTTAACTTTGTTCATTTTATTCCTTTTTTATATCCATATTTATTTATTTATTTATTTACAAGTTGCCCTTTGTGCCCCAGTAATTCTTCCTTTTTTCTTGTAAACGTTTTTTACGCGAAAAATTTTGAAACTTTTCGGTTTTTCTTTTTAGAACAAACAAGTCAAATTCCTTTTCGGCAAAAGCAAAACAATTTAACCCAATTTATCTCTCTCTTTTGGTCCTAGAAGTAGGTATTTTTTATTTTATTGAATTCTTAACTGCTTGCGTTTTTGTCTTTCAAATTTTGCGCTCATTTCTGCTTTTATGACTGAATTCCTTTGTTTCGGTTCCTCGAGAGCTCCGCTGAGTTGCTAGAGTATGGCGGCAGACATCATTCCTCTTCTGTTTTGTTGGTGGCCTACCCCTCCAAGATGTAACTCAACTGAAAAGAATACTGGAGGCCTACCCCTCCAGGATGTAACTCAACTCAAAAGATTACTGGAGGCCTACCTCTCTAGTACGTTACTCAACTCAAAAGAATGTTGGTGGCCTATCCCTCCAGCATGTAACTCAACACAAAAGAATGTTGGTGGTCTACCCTTTCATGATGTTACTCAACTCAAAAGAATACTAGAGGCCTACCTCTCTGGTACGTTACTCAACTCAAAAGAATGTTGATGGCCTACCCCTCCAGCATGTAACTCAACTTAAAAGACTGTTGGTGGCCTACCTCTCTAGTACGTTACTCAACTCAAAAGAATGTTGGTGGCCTATCCCTCTAGCATGTAACTCAACACAAAAGAATGTTGGTGGTCTACTCTTTCATGATGTTACTCAAGTCAAAAGAATACTGGAGGCCTACCTCTCTGGTACGTTACTCAACTCAAAAGAATGTTGGTGGCCTATCCCTCCAGCATGTAACTCAACACAAAAGAATGTTGGTGGTCTACCCTTTCATGATGTTACTCAACTCAAACGAATACTGGAGGCCTACCTCTCTGGTACGTTACTCAACTCAAAAGAATGTTGGTGGCCTACCCCTCCAGCATGTAACTCAACTTAAAAGACTATTGGTGGCCTACCCCTTCAGGATGTAACTCAACTCAAAAGAATGTTGGTGACCTATCCATAACATGTAACGAAACTTAAAAGTATAATTGTGGAACGATAATTAAAAGTTAATTTATAATATTATTGCTAGATACCTTCGCCTCAGATATTTGAGAATCGATGCGACGCGACGTCAAATGCAACCCACGAAGCTACTAGAATGAGTCGGCAATTAAATCAAGTCATACCCAACACGCATAGCTGTTTTGTTGGTGGCCTATCCATCAGGATGAAACAGTGTAAAAAATTGTGGAGGGTTAATTCAGGATATTAAAACGAGCCAGACGTTAAACACATAATTAACGAGTGCAGCGGCTTTAATTTCGTCTTCGCCGCAATTACGCCGGGTGCCTTCGTTAAAAAAAAAATCTGGCCGGGCGCTCCGCGGAACGCCCCCCAACCCCCGCCCGGAGCAATTAAAGCTGCCTAAGTGCCGAAACGTTTAGGGGGGCTGCTCTCACCTCTTGTCGGTCTGTTTGAAAGTGTACAGTTTTAATTTCGCTCAGGAGAAGAGGCCGCGTCGGTGCAAAGTGAATCATAATTATTCATGATGACGTAACGCGTAACGATCATCGTTTGTTAAAACGCTACTTGAAGGTGAATTTACATCGTGGGGCATGCTGTATTCCCATTGGTCAATATGCATATTCAGAGCACCAATCAAGCTTCATACAAAAAATAAAATAAAAGAAAGGTCTGTTTTATTTGTTTGTGTTTTTTTTTTTGTTAGGACGTAGTACTAAAATCATGTGCCCTACAATTCGTCGTTCGTTTTCCAGATTTACCCCTTCAAAAAAATTGACCGTTTTCTACTTGGTTACGTGAACAACGCCGACTGTCACGGTCACGTTGACTAGGCCATGGTCATCTTGACTGCGCCACGTTCCAGGCCTTCGAAAACCTACTCGGTGTAAACTAAACCCAACTGTCATTTTGCACTGACAAGATCACTTTTATACCAAACACAAACGTTTCATTAAATACATTAATTCTGATCGAATGGAATAGGTTTGTTAATGGTTGCGTATACGTGCGGTCGTTAGTTCGTGCTTTTAATTCATTTAATGCTTCCTCAGTGATGGCCATCCGAAGCAAGATATTACTATTGTTATTATTATAGAGGGCGCAGATGTTCGCAATGGACTACAATCCTTTTAGTATCCTCGTCCTGAAGAGGGTGTTAGTTATGAACGAAAGTGTTTCGCTCCCCTCCTTCTCTCTTTCTCTGCGTCTCTCTCTATGCGAAACGGTATCAAATGCTTTTGTGTTGTGACTTGCATAATATTTCCTGATGGTGGGCGAGCCCTCGGAAGAAACCCCAAGCAATGTATATGTGAATGAACCCCCTGGCTTGTTTTCGTGTCTGTTATTGGGTGCATTAGGTAATCACGTCGGAATTACAAGCACTCGTTCGCCCACGCGATGCCCCAATAAAAGGAAAACCGCTTATTAATTTCGAAACCATTTTATTCCTTGTTTTCGTTAAGTCATTGTTCGGTAATAAATCTCCATAAATAAAAGTTAATGAGGTGATCAGAGAGGGCAATAATGGCTGCTGGTAAGTCCACCAAACTTTTGGCTGAATACTCTAATTCAAGATTCCAGTTTATTGGTTTTATTGGACAGTTTCTTTGTGTACATAAAAAAAAAAACAGGTAATACACATAACGACATATGTACTCAAAATCTACTAACAATGTATAAACAGATGCCTGAAAATAAATATTTAGATTCCACATCATCTTCCCCAGCCAATTAGCTATGCGGTTTTGGCTTCTGGTTTCGAATTGAAATCCTGGCCTAATTGTTTGTAACCATAACGAATGGCCTTTTCTTTGTCGTTCACTCCGCCGTGAAGTAAACTGAGGAGTTTCGGATTTCTGTTTGTCTACATTTTCTATTGGTTGAATTTTTCCTGGCCAAACAGGTGCTCCAGATTGAAATGATCTTTCAACTGTCTTCTTATCATGAACAACCTTTTGCTTTGTAATTTCTTTTTCCATATGATGTCTTGGATCTGATTTTAGACGGTCCAATAAATTAGGTAGACGACGTTTTAGAAACACTTCTGCTGGTGATTGCCCAGTAGTTTTCTGTGTTGACATTCTATAAGCCATCAACACCAACTGTAATCTTTCATGTAAGGTACCTTTTTCCGTCGCTGTCAATCGATGTTTGAGAGATAAATCTGGATAAATCTTTCCGCTAATCCATTGGTCTTTGGTTGATATGGATTCGTCCTAATATGTGTAGTGCCTTACAAAACTGACTAAATTCCGCAGATACAAAACTGAGGCCCATTGTCACTAACAATTTGAATTGGATTTCCAAATCTCGAAAACCATTCCGTCAGAACATTTATTACCTTAGTTTACTTTTAACTTCTGCCCATTTAGAATAGGCATCAATTAAAACAAACAGCGTTCGATTTTCAAAAGGGCCTGCGAAATCAATATGAACACGCTCCCAAGGAGCGTTGGGTACATTCCACAAATATAAAGGTACTTCCATCGGCCAGTTTCGATTTTGCCGACATGCTCTGCAAGATTTCACAAATCGTTCAACATCTTGATCAATTTTCGGCCACCATACGTAATGATGAGCTGATGAGCGAGTGGCTGCTATTCCCAAATGTCCTGCATGAAGCATTTCTAAAATACGCGGCTGACAAGCTATAGGCACCACGACTCGTCCATGTCAAATAATAATTTGGTTAATTGTTACGTTTTTCATAAAATGAAGTTAAGTCCTCGGGCAACCGTTTTTTTTTCAGGCCACTCAGTCGTCATAAAATTCAAAACATTCGATGATTTCGAATCCGTTCCAGTTTTCAGTTTCGACTGGCGATTTTCGCTTCTACTTCTTTGTTCGTTTGCGGTAATGGTAATCGACTCAATACATCTGCAATGGTAACTTCCTTGGCAGGTCGGTATTCAATTTCGTAGGAATATCCACTCAGAAAAATAGCCCATCGAGCCAACCAACCAGTTCGCTGCAGTTTTCCAGTAGTTCCTTATTGGGTCTAAAAATTTACCGCAATGGTTTGTGGTCACTTACCAGGGTAAATTTTCGACCATAGGTATACTGATGAAATTTTGTAACTCCGAATACCAAGGCTAAAGCCTCACGGTCAATTATAATTTCTTTCCGGTTTTGATAAAGTTCTAGACGCAAATGCAATCGGCTTCTCAGAGACATTCGGATAGCGTTGCAATAAAGCCGCTCCTGATCCATATTCGCTTGCGTCGCATTTCAAAGCCAGTGGTAAATTTTCGTCATAATGTGTCAAACATGAATCCTTCGTAAATAAAGTTGTCATCTTTTGAAAAATTCCGTCAGTCTCCTTTGTCCATTGCCATTTCATCCCCTTTTCGAAAAGTTGATACAAAGCAGCACATGTCGGTTGTAAATAAGGAATGAATTTGGTATAAAAATTTACAAATGATAAAAACGAACGTAGCTGATGAAGGTTCTGAGGTGTTGGCTGATCACGACTGGCAATAATTTTCTCCTCTGTTGGATGTACACCAAATCTATGGATTTTAGGTCCCAAGTAAGTTACAGATTCCTGCATCAGTTTGCACTTGTCTGGGCGCGTGCTAACACCAGACTTTTCTAATCGTTCGAATGTAGCACGCAAATTCTGAAGATGCTCCTCGTCTGTTTTGCCTATTACGGTAATATCATCGATGAACCATGCAGTTGAAGGTAACCAGTGCAAAATTTGGTCCATTACATACTGAAGTTACTGGTGTGCGGATGAAATGCCAAAAGGACAACGTTTGTAAGCGTAAAATCCTTTGTGAGTCGCAATAAAGAGATAACGTCTCGATTCCTCGGACACCGGAAGTTGAAGATAAGCATCCTTTAAATCAATAATTTAAAATTTTTTACCTCCGTTCAGCTTTGGTCACAATTGGATGTTCATCAATGATTATGAACGGGTTTATGGTCACTTTGAAATCACCACACATTCGGATTTCTCCTGTTTTCTTCTCAACATTAACTGTAGATGATATCCACTCCATTTGTGTAGATGCAGGGTCAATTTTCTCTAAAACATCAGCTTTTTCTAAACTGTCGAGTTCCTCGTCGACTCGTTTTCTCAGAGCAAAAGGTACTGACCGAGCTCGAAATCGTTTTGGTATCGCTCCTTCTCGCAAACGTATAACGGCTTTGTGTTCACTGATTAAACCTCCCACACCTGAAAATAACTTCGGAAAATCTGTCATTGAAATTTTGGCTTCTTCACTGGCCAAAACTTCTTTCGCAGTCGCTCTAGACTGTCTCTCCTTATTTACGCCAACCGTCGTTTTAATTGTTTTTTATTTTGATACCATTCTGTTTTACTTCAAAAGCACGTATCCAGTCAAATCCGAACAAAGGCACATCTTCCACGCTTGCTACGACCACTTTCAAAACTCGTAGTTTGTCAAAAGCTTCGACATTCACCGTTGTCTCACCCAGTAGATCGATAAATTTTCCTCCATAAACTAACAGTGGTTTCGTAGGACGTAATTTGAGTTTACCTAATTTCTTCCAGGTGTCGATTGCAAAGCTCCTGTGTCGAAATCCATTAATTAATAGTTTTTAACCATTTATTCTTGTGCGTACAACTGCTTTTTCAATCAAAACATCTATTTTTCGAATAGATCTGTACACCGACTCTTCACTGTTCTCTTTGCTCTCTGTACTCGAACCGTCTGATAGCGAATCGTCGTTCGATGTTTGGTCCTCATATATTCGGTTCTCTTTATTCCTGGGTTTGTTCTTTACATCACGCTGTCTGGCTTTCTTCAGACACATTCTGGGAAAATGGCCCTCTAAACCGCACGAATGGTACGTGACACCAACCGCTGAACATTTCTTTTCGCCCTTATGTTTATCTCTTCCACATCGTCTGCAACTTCTGCTAGTTTCTTGTTTCCAACGTCGGCGGCTTGAATCTTCATGATTTCTATGTGTAGTAGTAGTCTTTTTGACTGACAAGTCTTCTATTCGACCTTTTTGGCACTCCTTTTCCGCTCTCTCAATAGTTTCGGCGAAGCGCACCACTTGTTCGAAAGTTAATTCCGCCAGTCCTTTACGTCCTTCAGGCCACTTTTGCCTGACTTCGATTTCAACTTTGTCGTGATTTATACCAGCTACGAAACGATCCCGCAAAATAAAATCGATGACGTTTGCTGCATAGCCTGCCACGTTTGCGTACTGTCCACAACTTTCATGTTCCAACCTATTTCTCTTCATAAAATCCAACTTTGGGTTGGCACTTTTGGTTTATAATAATCCCTTAGGGCCATTTGCACCACTTTCAGTTAAAATTTAAGGTCCACTTAACTCCATAGGAACGTTTGTTACAATAATTATTTCTATGGAGTTAAGTGGAGCTTAAATTTTAACTGAAAGTGGTGCAAATGGCCCTTAAAGCATTTTTTGCGTCATCATAAGTTCGATGATTTATGTCATTAGGGCGAAAGTGAAAGTGAAGTTTCAACGGTTCCGAGCCAATACATGCCAACAAAAGGATATGACGAGCATTAGCATAATCTAAATGATTACCAATTCTTGCTCGAAAACCTTGTTCCATGGCAAAAATATAATCATCCCAGGATTCATCTCCTTTATCAAACTTATCGAATGAAAATCGTAACATAGCATTTCGTAATGTGTTCGCCTGCGTTTCTTCTAGTGCCATGTTTCCACACAGTAGTCAGATCTCAGTAATCAATTTCTTTCTTCCAAATAATAGAATCCCACCGCTGTCACCAATAAATGTAGCTTTTGAAAAATTTTGTTGCAATGTCAGGTCAAAAAGCGATCGTAAGATGTCGCTGTTTTATCTGTTAATAAATGTAGCGTTATTTACCAAACTTTTGGCTGAATACTCTAATTCAAGATTCCAATTTATTGGTTTTATTTGACAGTTTCTTTGTGTACATAAAAAAAAACAAGTAATACACGTAACGACATATATGTTCAAAGCCTACTACCAATATATCAACAGATGTCTGAAAATAAATATCTAGATAGATTCCATAGCAAGTCGGTCGCAGTCGTTGTTGTACTCAAAAAATTATAAACAGGGAAACAAACTTACAAAGCTTGAAGCAAATCGCAGTTCGCTCACAAACAAATGCTACTTATTTTCTCCAGCCGCTCTAAAAAAGAAGGGGGTAACGCCCACTTCCATTTGTTCAATTTAGAAAAAGAGATTTGCCGCAGAAAAGATTTTCACCGTCTGCACCTTAAACTCAAGACTAACCAATACAAGATTCTGACTTTCCTGCCACTTAAATGAATCCCCTTCATCTCCTGCACGATTTACGAAACTGGTGGTAAATCAGCGCTGAAGAAGGCAATCAGCTGTCCAGAGCTAGCTTCTCAGAAGGAGAAAGGGGTGGGGTGGTCAAAGTTCAAAGGACGAGATGAAGATGACCCAGCCTGTTGTTACGCCACTGCGAACCGCCTCCAAGGATCGCAGCGTGTCGGAAAAACAAACAAAATAAAAAACAAAAAGTTCACGAATATTCACGCTTTTCTCCGTGAAGCGAAGCAAAACGGAAACAAAAGAAAACAAAAGAATTTCAATTCAATTTGACACAGAAAAACAAGACTTTTTCTGTGAAACAAAAGACTGTTGATTTACGGAAGAATTTCTTCATAGAAAGCCGAAAAACAAAACAAAAGACGACTAACGTCGCGCAGCAAATTTAAAAGACAAAAGAAATTGATCATTCCGACGAGTTCATTTCTTTTTCTTCGTACAAAAGCGTAAAACAAAAACAAGAGACGGTCAATTTAAAAAAAAATCGAGTTCTTTCTTTGCAAAAACGCGAAAAGAAAAAACAAAATAAAAAGCAAAAACTTCATGAATATTCACTTTTTTTCTGCATGATGTGAAGCGAAGCGGAAACAAAAAAGACAATCGATTTCGGCACTCCGTTGCGACTTAAATGAATCTCCTTCATCTCCTGCACGATTTACGAAACCGGTGGCAAATCAGCGCTGAAGAAGGCAATCAGCTGTCCAGAGCTAGCTTCTCAGAAGGAGAAAGGGGTGGGGTGGTCAAAGTTCAAAGGGCGCCAGGAGATGGCCCAGCCGGTTGTTACGCCACTGCGAACCGCCTCCAAGGATCGTTGCGTGTGCTAAAATATCGAAATCTCCCAAGAGAATCAAACACTCGGGCATCCAAAGTAATAATTATTGCTCGTCGCCAAGAAGAAAAAAAAACGCTTAAAACGTACATTCAAACAATACTCAAAACTATGTACAACAATGTTGATCGTTATGGCTGACTCGAGTAAGTCACGTGTACGAGGGAAGGCGTTAAAACTTGCCACTACTTAGGCCCTGCCTTTTCATCTCTGAGCAACTTGAATCGTTGATTCATTCCCATAGTTACAATTATTTCTATAGGAATTAATCAACGGTTAAAGTTAAGACCGGGCCTTAAACTATCAAATGTTACCTACGTTATTACCAGGGAAAAGAATTCGGGCCACTTGTTCTGTGAAAGATACGAAAATTTATCAGTAGCAGGCTCGCCCGCGATAATTTTTGCGCTCACGTTGCACTGCTTCCTCTCCCACTCAATAACAATTCGATGTTGCCTGCGTTATTACCAGGAAAAAGAATTCGGGCCACTTATTCTGCGAAAGGTACGAAAATTTATCAACAGCAGCCTCGCCCGCAATAATTTTTGCGCTCACGTTGCACTGCTTCCTCTCCCACTCAATAACAATTCGACGCATCGGAGCCGCGAAAAGGTGGTGGAAGTAAATAGGACGGGCGGCGTAAAAAGCGTCCAACACTAAGTGGCCTGAATTCTCTTTCCAGGTTATTACAAGTTTAAACTTCACTAGACTTCACTCAACCAAACGTAATTTAAACTTTTCTTTAAAACGGTAAATAAAGCAATTGCACACACAAGTGCCGATAGACATAATGAATGCACAAGTAAGTACCGAAATTCCTGCGTTAAATGCAACACGCATTAACCTATTAACGGCGGTTAAAACAATACGTTACGGTTGTGTTGAATGTAGTTGTCAAACACCCGTCGTCAAATTTTTCTGGTTTGTTACGGTGTGAAAACCCTTTCTCAGGAAACAACCTGTATATTACGTTTGACTCACATTTACTCCCAATTGCGTGACTTTAAGAAATTCTTTGCGCGTTTGAAACGCTTCTTGCCGCGCCTATTTCGTCGGGTTCTACTGCGATAAAAACAGTTTTCTTTTACCATCGTCTTCGTTGCTGGAAGAAATCAATTCGTAAAACAATTCAATTCGTAAAACATCAAATGATCTCACGCTTTGTGTTTTTTTTAACTCACAACCAGACGCTTTCTTTTAAATAAGTTAATATAGTTCGTTCACGTTAAAAACAGTTTCTTTTACCATCGCCTTCGTTGCTAAAAGAATACACTTCATAAAAGATCAGATGAGCTCACGCTTCGTGTTTTTTTTAAATTCATAACCTGACGCTTTCTTTGCATGCGTTTTAAAATACTCCGGCCATAAAATAGTGCAAAAGTCTCGATGCATCGACACTCCTTTGTGGTTTTAAACAAGTAATATCGTTCGGAGATTTTATTTTTTAGTTAAGATTGCCTCATCTCTTGTAAACGCAAGCGCATTTCATCTGTATGGTAAGAGCCGATCGAAATGATTACTCTACGCTGTCAGACAGTCACAAAATTCCACCGTCGTTTATTTTTATTTTATTAAACATATTTATGTGAATTACAGTTTTTACAAGTTAAGTTAAAGTTAGTTAAAAAAACAATACGTTACGGTTGTGTTCAATCTAGTTGTCAAACACCCGTTGTCTAATTTGTCTGGTTTGTTACGGTGTGAAAACCGTTTCTCATGCAACAACCTGTATATTACGTTCGACTCGCATTTACTCCCAATTGCGTGACTTTAAGAAATTCTTTACGTGTTTGAAACGCTTCTTGCCGCGCCTGTTTCGTCGGAATTTACTGCGATAAAAACAGTTTTCTTTTACAATCGTCTTCGTTGCTGGAAGAATTCAATTCGTAAAACTCCAAATGATCTCACGTTTTGTGTTTTTTTTTTCTAACTAACAACTAGACGCTTTCTTTGCATGCGTTTTAAAATACTACGGCCATAAAATAGTGCAAAATTCTCGATGCATCGACACTTTTTTTGTGTTTTTAAACAAGTAATATCGTTCGGAGATTTTATTTTTTAGTCAAGATTGCCTCATCTTTTGTAAACGCAAGCGCATTTCATCTGTTTGATAAGAGCCGATCGAAATTATTATTCCACGCTGTCAGACAATCATAAAATTCCACCGTCGTTTGCAAGTTAAAGTTAATGTTTCGACTCAAAGATTAATTTGGTTTCGCTTTTGACCTTTAACGCGATTGAGATTTCTTGACCTCATCTGGTACTCCATGTGATTGGTTCCTACTGATGTCACGATGAATAGAAAGCTACGTTAAGCGCTAAGTATTGCAGCTTCGTTTTTAATTTAAATTCTCAGTAAGACTTTGATAGTTACAAAGAAAAAACACATACGCGCACGCAAGACTTTTTCTTTGTTTGCCGAATTTCAACCCCAAACGACCTGAATAAATCAGTCCGCGCGCGTTTTAAACCCGGCCCGTGCAAATGACACCAGATGTATCATCTTCTTTAAAACTCCGCATAAATCCGAAGCATTTTTGCGCACGACCCCATCCCCTAAAACAAAAAAAAAATAATAATCCCTCGATACTTGAGCGGCGCGATTCGCGCTTTTTGTTTTGTTTCATTGTGAACGGGTGGAAGATTGCGAATGACAGAACGGCAAAAACACAATGCACCCTTTTGTCCCCCCTGATTGATGCCACCTTGCGCCTGCACCTGCGTGGATGGAGGTGGGCGGGTGTTTTTGATTTAATGCCGGCGCTGCGCTTTTTGCGCCGCCGATAAGGTAGAGAGGGACACGCAAAGAGGCTTGAATGTCGTTTTTCTTTGATAAGGACGGCGAACAAAGTATTAAGTAAGGCACGAACGAATGCTTCGAATACACTCACGACGACGGGGTTAATGGAGGGCTCAACGAGTGCTGTGCACCACAGACAAAGAGCGGCAAATTAAGGTTAAAGACCTTGTTTTAAAACCATCAATAATACGAAATAGGCAAAATCGAGGTCGGGGTATTACTACTTAGTTCACCTCGCCTTATTCGAGTGTTCCAATGAGTGAGGTTAATTAAATACCAAGAATGATCAGGTCGTTGCTTTTAGTTCGATTTCCTGCATCAGAAGGCGTTGGTAATAGTTTCGGTTGGGTTGGGTTAGGTAGGGTGAAGCAAGAATTTTAAAACGGCTCAGCCGGAATTGCGCGTCCACCTGTTCGAAAGGTCCCAAGTTTCTTCTGAAGTAGAAGCCAAGGTCCCTTCCTTCCCTCAGAGCTAGAGGCGAGACAAAATAGAAGGAAATAGTCTTGCCTTTTATCTGAGAAGGAATCCCAGATATTCCGAACAAGTGAAGGTAACGCATGTTGCAATTCCGGCTGAGCCGTTTTAAAATTCTTGCTTTGTTTAACTTAATTCAAACCTTCTAACTTCGAAGTCACGTTAGTTTAGAGGTAAAACATTCGGCGCGTAAACGAAATGCCCCGGGTTCGATTCCCGCACGTGACAGAATTATTTCTGTCCTCCTGCTAGTGTTTCTTTCCTTAATTTAAATTAATTCACTCGCTTTATTCAGTTCAAAACAAATAGATAGGAAACTATAAACATTCAAGGTTAGGTCAAAAACAAGTCGCTGCTCCGACCTTGACCTCGAAATTATCGATCAACCTTGGGAGAGTCATTCTAGAAACTCTCTTTCATCATTTACTTCTTAGTTCATCACGGGTAGCAGGTTTTTTTAAGATCCTCTCAAGATCAACTCAATTGTGGACCTTGACCTTCAAATATTCAATCTAGCTTGGAATAGCCGTTTCAAAAAACTTCTTTCGTCACTGACAATTAGTTTATTGCAAGTTAATGGGGTAATTTCAAGGTCATGTCACCAAGACCAAGTGAAGGTTAAGCCGACTTTGGACCGTCCTCCGGCCTTGACCTTGAATTTCTCGATCAAACTTGGAAGAGCCATTTCGGAAAACTTCTTTCGCCTCTCGCAATTAATTCTATGCGAGCGGAGAAGACGTTTCAAAATCAAAATCACGTCAGGGTCATTTTGAAACTAGGGGAAGGTTAAGCCAATTTTGGACCCTCCTCCGGCCTTGACCTTGAATTACTCGAGCAAACTTTGAAGATCCATTTCGGAAAACTTCTATTGCCACTTACAATTAGTTCAATGCGGGCAGAGAAGATATTTCAAGGTCACCTCAGGACCATTTTGAAACCAGATAAAGGTTAAGCCGATTCTGGAACCTCCTTCGGTTTTGACCTTGAATTACGCGAACAAACTTGGAAGACCAATTTCCAAAAACTTACTTCGCCACTCATAATTAATTTTATGCGAGCAGAGAAGACGTTTCAAAGTCACGTCAGGGTCATTTTGAAACTAAGGGAAGGCTAAGCTCATTCTGGAGTCCCCTTCGGCCTTGACCTTGAATTTCTCGACCAAACTTGGAAAAACCATTTCGGGAAACTTCTTTCGCCACTCATGGCTGGTTCAATATGACCAGAGAAGACATTTCAAGGTCATTTCAGGGTCATTTTTAGAGCAAGTTAAAGTTAAGTCGATTCTGGAGTCTTTTCCGATGTTGATCTTGAGCATATGGGATAATCTCAAGGTCAAGATAGGGTCATTTTAAGACCAGGTGAAGGTTAAGCTGATTCTAGATCCTCCTCCGGCCTTCACCTTGAAATCAAGGTTGTAAGAACCTTCTTTCACCTCTCACAATTTGTGCAAGGCGAACAGAGAAGACATTCCAAGGTCAACGTAGGGTTACTTTGAGAACAGATGAAGCTTATGCTAATACTGGAGGCTTTTTCGACAAGCATCTTGAGCGTATGGGGTAATTTCAAGATCAAGACGGGGTCATTTTAAGACCAGGTGAAGGTTAAGCTGATTCCGGACATTTCTTTGGCCTTGACCTTGAATTTCTCGATCAAACTTAGAAGAGCTGTTTCGGAAAACTTCTTTCGCCACTCACAATTGTTCAGTTCGAGAAAAGATGATATTTCAAGGTCACCTCAATGTTATTTTGAGACCAGATGAAGGTTAAACCTGTTCGGGAGTCTTTTCCGACTTTGATTTTGAGCATGTGGGGTAATTTCAAGGTCAAAACAGGGTCATTTTAAGACCAGGCTTCCGAGCTTGGAAGAGCCGTTTCGGGAAACTTCTTTCGTCACTCACAATTACTTCAGTGCGAGCAAAGAAGACATTCCAAGGCCGCCGTAGGATCATTTTGAGAGCAGGTGAAGCCTAAGCTAATTCTGGAGGCTTTTCCGACCTTGATCTTGAGCGTATGAGGTAATTTCAAGGTCAAGACAGGGTCATTTTAAGACCAGGTGAAGATTAAGCTGATTCCGAACCTTCCTTTGGCCTTGACCTTGAATTTCTCGATCAAACTTGGAAGAGCTGTTTCGGAAAACTTCTTTCGCCACTCACAATTGTTCAATTCGAGAAAACATGATATTTCAAGGTCACCTCAATGTCATTTTGAGACCAGATGAAGAGGTTAAGCCTATCGGGAGTGTTTTCCGACCTTGATCTCGAGCATGTGGGGTAATTTCAAGGTCAAAATAGGGTCATTTTAAGACCAGGCTTCCGAGCTTGGAAGAGCCGTCTCGGAAAATTTTTTTCGCTACTCACAATTACTTCAGTGCGAGCAGAGAAGAGATTTCAAGGTCACGTCAGGATCATTTTGAGAGCAGACGGAATGCTAAGCCAATTCTAGAGCCTTGATCTTGAATTTCTCGATCATGTTTGGAAGAGTACTTTCAGAAAACTTTTTTTTTTTCACTACTCAGGATTAGTTGAATACAAGCACTTGGGTTATTTCAAGGTCGCGTCAAAGTTATTTTAAGATCAGATCGAGGATTCACCGATTCTGGAACTTCCCCCCACTTTAAACTTGAATTCATCGATCGATCAAGCTTGAAAAGGAGTTTCAAACGTCTCTCATCACTTACATTAGTTTCCTGGCAACAGATAGACCATCTCAAGGTCACGTCAAGGTTATTATAAGTTGATACCAAGGATAAGCGAGTACTGGAACTTCCTTCCCCCTTGACCTTGAATTTCTCGATCAAGCTTGGAAGAGACGTTTTAGAAAACGTCTCATATCAATTAGAATTAGTTCAATGGGATTAGGTAGGTTACCTCAAGGTCAGGTCAAAGTTATTATAAGATGAGATCAAGGATAAGCCAAATCTGGAACTTCCCCCCACCTTGACCTTGAATTTTTCGATCAAACTTGGAAAAGTCTCGTTAGAAAACGTCTCGGTTCAGTTAGAATTAGTTCAGTGGGAGTAGACAGGCCACCTCAAGACCACATCAAGGTTATTATAAGGTCAGATCAAGAATATGCCGGTTCTGGAACTTCCCCCAACCTGGAATTTCTCGATCAAGCTTGGAAAAATTAGTTCAATGGGAGTAGATAGGTCATCTCAAGTTCACGTCAAGGTTATTACAAGGTCAGATGAAGGATAAGCGGGTCGTGGAACTTTCCCCCACCTTGACCTTGAATTTCTCGAACAAGCTTGGAAGAGACGTTTTAGAAAAACGCCTCGCATCACTTAGAATTAGTTTAATGGAAGTAAATAAGTCATCTCAAGGTCGCGTCAAGGTTATTATAAGATGACATCAAGGATAAGCCGATTCTAAAAACTCCCCCGTCCTTGACCTTGAATTTCTCGATCAAGCTTGGAAGAGACGTTTTAGAAAATCCTCGCATCACTTAGAATTAGTTCAATGAGAGTAGATAGGCCATCTCAAGGTCGCGTCAAGGTTATTATAAGATGAGATCAAGGATAAGCCGATTCTAAAACCTCCCCCGTCCTTGACCTTGAATTACTCGGTCAAACTTGGAAGAGACGTTTTAGAAAACCCTCACATCACTTAGAATTAGTTCAATGGGAGTAGATAGGTCATCTCAAGGTCGCGTCAAGGTTATTATAAGACCAGATCAAGGATGAGCCGATCCTGGAACCTCCTGGACCTTGAATTCCTCGATCAAGCTTGGAAGAGATGTTTTAGAAAACGTCTCCCGTCACTTAGAATTAATTCAATGGGAGTAGACAGGCCACGTCAGGGTTATTAAAAGGTCAGATCAAGGATAAGCGGATACTGGAACTTCCTCCCACCTTGACCTTGAATTTCTCGAACAAGCTTGGAAGAGACGTTTTAGAAAACCCTCGCATCACTTATAATTAGTTCAGTGGGAGTAGATAGGTCATCTCAAGGTCACGTCAACGTTATTATAAGACCAGATCAAGGATGAGCCGATTCTGGAACCTCCTGGACCTTGAATTCCTCGATCAAGCTTTGAAGAGACGTTTTAGAAAACGTCTCGTATCACTTAGAATTAGTTCAGTGGAAGTAGATAGGTCATCTCAAGGTCGCGTCAAGGTTATTATAAGATCAGATCAAGGATAAACCAATTCTGAAACCACCCCTGTCCTTGGCATTGACTTTCTCGATCAAGGAAGAGCCGTTTCAGAAATCGTCCTGCATCGCTTGCAGTTAGTTCGGCACAAGTTATTTTCACGGTCATTTTAAGACCAAGTCCGATTCGGGGGCCTTGACCTTGAATTTTTCGAACGAACTTGGATGATTGTCTCCAAAACGAAACAAAAGTCGAATTTTTTTCACGCCCAAAACAAGGCAATCTTTGGATTTATCCGCCCACAGGAAACCTAAATCGTGCATCTCTTTCTCCAACGAACTTAAAAGCGAGAGGTGGGGACGATTAAAAAAAAACTAATTAATTATCATATTCTATTGATTTAAATGACGATGAAGTCACGGCCAACCACGAGAAGAAATTTAAAGAAAACACACGTTATATGCGCATGAAGATGGGATGCACTTTTCTCTTTGCTCTTTGCAATAGGTTGGCTTTGAATTTGGAGGCGTGGCAAGTGGGCGTGTTATTTTGTGCTTGTAGCAAGAAAAAGCTTACACGTTATACGCGCATGAAGATAGGATGCAATTTTCTGTTTGCTCTTTGCAATAGGTTGGCTTTGAATTTGGAGGCGTGGCAAGTGAGCGTGTTACTTTGTGCTTGTAGCAAGAAGAAGCTCTCCTACAGGCTGGATTTTTAGCTCGATGGGCGTTACTTGCCCTCACTGTTAAGAGCGAGCTCTCTGAGTGGTTGATATTTTCAAACACACGTTTTTTACCGCTATATGAATTAATTAATTAATTAATTAATCCATCCAATTTCTGTCCTCCTGTTAGTGTTCCTTTCCTTAATTTAAATTAATTTAATCCTAAAGTTAAATAAAACGCTTTTCGAAGAAATGGCTCGCGTCTTCGATACGGGATTAATGGGTGGGGTTACTTCTTCTCGTTCCCATTCTCTTATTGGTCGGTTTGGAATCGATGGGCGTGACTTTCCCGGCACATCCACAACAAGCTTTCTTCTGATTGGTTGCTTTTTGATTTGCCGAAGTGGAAGTGGGCGATGTTCACTTGAACATGCAGAATAAGCCCCCTGCGCATTCTTGTGTCAAAAAACGGCTACGCTGACTACGTCAGTTTTTTTATTGTAGCAAGAAAGAAATAATTTAAACTTGCGCAAGTTTTTTAAGAAACCCGACGACCATGTTTTTTTCTGCATTTACATTAATTCGTCGAATAAAATCTTTTTTTTTTGTTTTGAGCGCAATGCAGGGTTACTTTCGCCTTCTCCGGTAAGAGGAGAAAGAGAGAGAATTGCACGAAGCGACAAGATACATCGTACGCGGCTAATTTTGCAAGGGGCGGAGGAGGGAGGGGAGGGGGGCGATTCAAAAGGAGCCCGAGAACGCGTGTTTGGAAGTTTCAGCCGGAGGCGTAAAAGGCCTGAGTACTTTGTTGTGTACGGCGGTTACGTGTTCCGCAAATAAACGTAAACGCGCGGCCCGCTACGAATTTTTATTAAATTAAACGGGCCGCTTACACTTCGGTTGAAAGCCGGATTTGTGAACAAGCTTACCGAAGTCGACGTTTTATAACTACGCCAGGTACTGTTTATTAATTTCTATTTGCTAGTTTCACGTTAGCAATATATTTAAAGTGTGTTGAAGAATGCAAGGTCACAGTTATAGAGTACAGATGGGCGTTGCTCGTTTCCTTATTGGTCAGAATCGAATTTGCGCGGGAGTAAAACTGGGCGTGGCGCGTTCTACTTGGCTGTGTTCTTCTAGCTTAAGCCAACGTAAGTGGGCGTCGCTCAGTTTCGCGCCGCCCTGATTGGTTATTTTGGAATTTCTAGGCGGTACTAACAATAAGTATTACTGATGATTATTCTCCTTTTCTGCCTCTCGTAGCTAGGCAAATGGGCGTGGCGCGTTGTAATTAAACCAATGGAAGTGGGCGTCACTCAGTTTCACACCGTGATTGGTTATTTCTGAATTTGTGGGCGGCACTAACAATGAGTATTACTGACGATTATTCTTCTTTTCTGCCTCTCGTAACTAGACAAATGGGCGTGGCGCGTTGTAATTAAACCAATGGAAGTGGGCGTCACTCAGTTTCACGCCGTGATTGGTTATTTCTGAATTTGTGGGCGGTACTAACAATGAGTATTACTGACGATTATTCTTCTTTTCTGCCTCTCGTAACTAGACAAATGGGCGTGGCGCGTTGTAATTAAGCCAATGGAAGTGGGCGTCACTCAGTTTCACGCCGTGATTGGTTATTTCTGAATATGTGGGCGGTACTAACAGTGAGTATTACTGATGATTATTTTCCTTTTCTGCCTTCGTATTCGACATACTAATTTAAGAGTAAAAGAAATAAAATTGAGACAATTTATTTATTAATGTGTCGGTGGGGTTAGATGCGGAATTTCCTTTCGGCTTTAAACGGACGCGACGCGACCCGACGGGTCGAAACTATTTAATGTAGGTGGCGTCGCAATCTCGAAGGATTTACTCCGGGGTAAAAACGAGGCGCTCTTATAATTGCACTTAATTTAATTACACCGCCCGGCAACACTAGTTTTCATTTCCCTCCGCGATAATGTCATATTCCGCGGCGCTTCTTGCTGCACTTTTTTTCTTGCGGACGCCGGCGAAATTGCCCTTCGACTGCGGGGAATACTCCATTAAAGGCTTGATGCAAATTTCGAACCGTGTTCCGTTTAATTAGTTTCCTGTCTAGTTCCTTTTCCTTCGTCTTTGTTTTTTTTCTATTTGAGCGCATTTGAGTAAGCCATCGCCAGATGCCTTTTTCAAACAAACCAAACCTATTTGTTATTCACTGTTATTCATGTTCGTTTATTATTTGCCAACATTTTTGGGAGGTGTGGCCTAATTACAAATGCCTTGCCGTCTTCAGTAGATGACTCTGCCTCAAATCACGCCCCTTTTCCGGGAAGTCTCCTCCTTCTTTTTTTAAATGCAGACAATCATCTCGCGAGCTTCAAAAGCACATGGGAATCTGTTTTTTTTGTTTAAGTGCATTTGGACTTCGCCTCAGATCACGCCCCATTCCGTTAACTCTCCTCCTCCTTTTAGTTTTTAATGCAGATAATCCTATTGCGAGCTTCAAAAATTTATTTTTATTATTACTTATTTATGTTCGTTTATTATTTGCCAACATTTTTTGGGGGCGACCGATACCTTAGCGTCTTCAATAAGCGACTCCGCCTACAAATCACGCCCCCTTTCCATGAAGTCTCCTCCTCCTTTCAATTTTAAATGCAGACAATTCTATTGCGAGCTTCAAAAGCACATGTCAATTTATTTCTTAATTGATTTGACTGCATTTGAGTGAGCTATGGCCAGATGCCTTTTTCAAACAAACCAAACCTATTTGTTAATCATGTTCGTTTATTATTTGCCAACGTTTTTGGAGGGCGGGGCCTAATAACCGATACCTTGGCGACTTCAATAAGCGACTCCGCCTACAAATCACGCCCCCTTTCCATGAAGTCTCCTCCTCCTTTCAATTTTCAATTGCGAGCTTCAAAAGCACGCGTGAGTTTGTTTTTATTTGATTTAAGTGCATTTGAGCGAGCTATCGAAAAATGCCTTCTTTAAACAAACCAAACCTATTTGTCATTCACGTTCGTTTATTATTTGCCAACAATTTTGGGGGGTGTGGCCTAATTACCGATACCTTGACGTCTTCAATAAGAGACTTCGCCTCAAATCACGCCCCCTTTCCATGAAGTCTCCTCCTTCTTTCAATTTTAAATGCAGACAATCCAAAGACGAGTTTGAAAAGAACCTGTAAATTTGTTTTTTATTTGATTTGAGTGCATATAAGTGAGCTATCGCCAGATGCCCTTTCCAAACAAACCAAATCTATTTGTTAATCATGTTCGTTTATTATTTGCCAACGTTTTTGGAGGGCGGGGCGTAATTACCGATACTTTGGCACCTTCAATAAGCGACTCCGCCTAATATCACGCCCCCTTTCCGCGAAGTCTCCTCCTCTTTTCAATTTTAAATGCAAACAATCCTATTGCGAGTTCAAAAGCATATGTGAATTTGTTATTTATTTGATTTGAGTGCGTTTGAGTGAGCTATCGCCAAATGCCCTTTTCAAAAAAACCCTCACCTGTTTGTCATTCACGTTGGTTTATTATTTGCCAACATTTTTGAGGGGCGGGGCCTAATTACAGATACCTTGGCATCTTCAATAAGGGACTCCGCCTCGAATCACGCCCCCTTTCCATGAAGTCTCCTCCTTCTTTCAATTTTCAATTGCGAGCTTGAATAGCACGCGTGAATTCGCAGGCTCCGTCACTGCTAGATGAATGTATTGCGTCACGCATAAAAAAAAATTATGTGTGTTATAGTATTTCACGTCCGAGCATTATTAAAACACGCCAGCAAAGTGCACACTTAACACTACAGAGATAAATCAAGACTTGCTCGGAAAAATAATAATTAGGGTATTTAATTATAACTAATAATGCAAAGCGCACCTGCGATTACACAAAGGAATCTATACCTCTAACAATAAACAAGGCCGTCGAAGTTATGGATTATGTGCGGGAGGCAAGGTCGAAACCGCAAACTTATCCGGTGGTTCCTCGAATTTTTTTCTCGAACAAATTCGACGTGATTGCAGCCCTAACAAATAAATCTCGGGGGAAGTATCCTTCAGATGGATTAAATCGGAGCTTAACGAGATCAAGGAAGCCTTCAATCCGGCGATCACCATCGAGCGGATAGGTACATAATTTCAACGGAGTGCCAGCGAACGAACGAACTAACCGGGCCTTGCTTGAAGTACTTACTTTAAATTTGCTTAAAACGCTTCTGCGAGGGCATCTCTTTATGGAACGCGATTTTCGCAGGCATTAAAGCGACTTCGGGGGTAGTGCGGGGTCGTAAAAAATAAAGGCCTCTTACACAAAGGTAGTATAAGGGATGTAATTTATTCCGGAGGGGCGGCGGCGTTTAGCGTCTTTGGGATCAATACGAGTTGAAACTTTTATGTTTTTAGGTGCTTACCGACTTTAGGGATAACACCTGAAAGAGAATCACGGTAAATACAGCTGAGAATCTGTTACGTTTGAATTTACAAAACAAAAGTGGTAAGGATCGGTTGGCTCAAAAATAAGAGTGACATGAAATCAAAGTGGCGGTACCGAAATTAAATATGGACGGCGTAAACAGGCTACTTTCCAAAAAAACCGAAAAGATTATTTCTTAAATATCTCAATTAATTTGTTAAATAAAGCACGAAAGTCTGAATGGTAGGGCGACCGATTTGAGATCGTGGAAAATGTTGCTAAAGGTTACGTACAAACGAACGTTAAAAATACGAAATCAAGGTGGCGCCACCGAAATTAAACATGGACGAAAAGCAAAACTAAACAAAGATTATTTCGTTAATATCTCAATGAATTCAGGAATGGGTCGTCGATAGGATGGCCGCAAGGGCCCGAAAACGAGAACGGTTTATTTTTTCCTCAACACAATGCACGAGAAGATCGTGTCGACCCTGGAGTTAGGAGCGACGCTCACTCACAGGGTTAAGCGAGGCGACATTCACATTGCTCTGAATCGGCGGTAAAAACATCTACCCGAGACTACTTGCTAGAGAAAGAAAATATATTAAATTAACAACCGCGAGCGGTAAACGCACGTGGAAATCAAACAAGCAACAAAATGCAAAATCAGCATGGAGCTTACCTTGCTACGAACAGCAAGCCCAAAAATAGAATGGCACGGCCCTCAAAAGCGATCAAACAATCCGAAAACCTATAACCAATTATATTTCCTGTATTGCCTTGTACAACCCTGTATAATAGATCAGCCGGAGTCGATTTTATTTTAGGCCGCCCGATGAAGGCTAACGGCGTGCCTCAGTTTGACGCCGCGTGAGAACGGTTTTTCTTCCGTTTCGAACTCAAGCGTAAGTATTTTCATGACCCTAATTATCCGGAATTTATTTTAGAAAATGCCTGCCTGTTTTTTCATTACAGGATGGATTTCCAGTGGTGGAAACCAGCTCGTTTTATTTTCGTTCCCTTAACCTACGACCTATCTTCTCATCGGTTTTTAATTATGTCACGTTTTCGTTTGGTTGGCTGGTTATTTCCGACCCTTTTTCATTCGTCTGTTTCCCTTTCTTGTCTCCACTCCGAATCGAGTTAGCGACGCTTCATTCTCTATTAAACTATTTTAGTATTCGTGTAATATGTTTTCCCCGGGGGGCGAAATATATTCCACGGCCGGTGGCCGGCTTCGACGGTTTACCCCGAATTAAGCTGCGCGCTCACGCTCTTTCGTACAGCCTAGTGCTTAACCATCCCCCAGGTGAGCCTTATTTGCCGTCAACTAAATTGATCCGTGCTTTACGTTTCCCTTTGTTCTCCGATTACGCCTTTCTGTCTGTATTTTTTGCAATAGTTGCAGTTTGTTTTTTTTGTGCTTTCTCGCTCAAATCGCGGACGTTCCCTTAACCTACGACCTATCTTCTCATCGGTTTTTAATTATGTCACGTTTACGTTTGGTTGGCTGGTTATTTTCGATCCTTTTCCGTTCGTCTGTTTTTCGTTGTTCTCTCTCCTCCAAACCGAGTTAGAGACGCTTCACTTTCTATTAAAAGCTCGGGTAAACCACCTGCAGTTTTTGTGTTTGTACTATTTTGGTGTTAGTGTAACATTTCCCCGGGGAGCGAAATATACTCCACGGCCGGTGGCCGACTTCGACGGTTTACGCCGAAGTAAGGTGCGCGTTCACGCTCTTTCGTACAGCCTGTTGCTTAACCATCCACTAAGTGAGTCTTATTTGCCGTTAAATAAATTGAACCGTGTTTTAGGTTTCCCTTTGTTCTCCGGTGACGCCTTTCTATCTGTATTTTTTGCAATAGTTGCAGTTTGTTTTTATGAGCTTTCTCGCTCGAATCGCGGACGTTCT
Organism: Prosopocoilus inquinatus; assembly: GCA_036172665.1. Lineage (NCBI taxonomy): Eukaryota > Metazoa > Arthropoda > Insecta > Coleoptera > Lucanidae > Prosopocoilus > Prosopocoilus inquinatus. The sequence goes on along the minus strand of CM069878.1, from coordinate 9,498,359 downwards.
GTTAACCTACGACGTATCTTCTCATCGGTTTTTAATTATGTCACGTTTACGTTTGGTTGGTTGGCTGGTTATTTTCGATCCTTTTTCATTCGTCTGTTTTTCGTTGTTCTCTCTCCTCCAAACCGAGTTAGCGACGCTTCACTTTCTATTAAAAGCTCGGGTAAACCACCTGCAGTTTTTGTGTTTGTACTATTTTGGTGTTAGTGTAACATTTCCCCGGGGGGCGAAATATACTCCACGGCCGGTGGCCGACTTCGACGGTTTACGCCGAATTAAGGTGTGTGCTCACGCTCTTTCGTACAGCCTGGTGCTTAAAAATCCCCTAAGTGAGTCTTTAATTTGCCGTTAAATAAATTGATCCCTGTTTTAGGTTTCCCTTTGTTCTACGATTATGCCTTTCTGTCTGTATTTTTTGCAATAGTTGCAGTTTGTTTTTTATGAGCTTTCTCGCTCGAATCGCGGACGTTCCCTTAAACTATGACATATCTTCTCATCGGTTTTTAATTATGTCACGTTTACGTTTGGTTGGCTGGTTATTTTCGATCCTTTTCCTTTCGTCTGTTTCTCTTTGTCCTCCAAACCGAGTTAGAGAAGCTTCACTTTCTATTAAAAGCTCCGGTAAACCACCTGCAGTTTTTGTGTTTGTACTCTTTTGGTGTTAGTGTAACATTTCCCCGCGGGGCGAAATATACTCCACGGCCGGTGGCCGGCTTCGACGGTTTACCCCGAATTAACGCGCTCACGCTCTTTCGTACAGTCTGGTGCTTAACCATCCCCCAGGTGAGCCTTATTTGCCGTCAACTAAATTGATCCGTGTTTCCCTTTGTTCGTCCCTTCTAGGCGTTTAACACCGGTTTTACCCTGGGCTTTTACCCCCGTTTTTACTCGAGTTTTTGCCTCTGGCTTTTATCTCTGGTGATTGCCACGGCCTGTTACCTTGGCGTATGAGACCTATGCTGCTGGATCCCTAACTTACCCGGCCATTGCCCTGTTGAAGGGATTTGAGGAATTGGGTTCTCAACGTTGAAAGAACCGGTTGACCGCTGCTCAACGGACTCGAGGAATAACGAAAGGTCGGAACTTTACCTTTTTCTTTTCCATGTTTCTTCACCTGTTCGATAATTAACGTCACCCATACGCCGCCATTTAATGGTGACTTTCTCGTGAGAAATTTTGTTGAAATGTATTGTGTGACCCTTCAGGTCTTCTAAAACCGTTTCAATTGTTTTACGTCCCCTCCAGACATTTTGTTTTACCGTAGTTTTAAGATTAAAAGTAGAAGAGGCCGATTATAATGCCTAAAGAACCTGAGTGGTTGGTTTTGTTCTAATATACAGACAAGTTTTTCTTTTTTCTTTCGACGAGCTTGCTTCGGTGACCTTTTGTCTTCGTGCGCACCAAATTTCTGAATTAAATGTTACATAAGTCTAGTTTTTTTTTTTTTTTTTGATAGAGTGTCGTTTGAAGTTGCACTTTGAATTGAGTGTACTTTTGTTGTACAAATAAAGGATTGTTGTATAATTTTGACGTGCGCGCGTCTTTCCCGCGTTTCCCCAAAAAAAATTGAGTGGCGCCCTTTGGATACTTTCGCGTAGGTTTGATTTGACTCCGACCCCTCTCACTGCAGCTGCCGACGGCACTGAGTTCAGTTGTAGTCAGTGCTAATCTTCTACCTATCCACCAGGTAGGTGGCAAACCTGCTGCGACAGCTACGGCATTGTGGCTATAATCCGTTCACACAACGGCAGGTTTACCGATCCATCAACGAAATGATGCGCGTTTAAAGAGTTGAGTTTGGTTTTACAACTCATTTTAGTTTTAAGCCTCCTCTTCTAACTCCATCAATGTGCAAGCTTGACTCCTTACTTTTAAGCTTGACTATTAATTGTAATTACGTATTTGAGTCTTATTCTTGACTTCAGCTATAAGTTTAAGCATGACTCTTGACTGTCAGTTTGGTTTCAAGCTGTCTCTTGACTTTTATTGTAAGTCCAAGCATGATTTGTTATTTTCATTTTACTTTCAAGCTCTCTTGACTTTGTTTATAGCTTTAGGCTTTCACTGTACTTTTTCTGTACGTTTAAGCTTGTCTGTAAACTTTCACTGTTTCCTAAGCTTGAGTCTTGACTGTCACCAGGTTTTTATCCACAAGTCTTGAAGTTTACTGTATGTTGAGCTTGACTCTTCTTGATTCGCTATACTTTTAAAAATAAATCTCGAGTTTGTTTTGACTCTCATTTTAATTTTAAGCCTTCTCTTGACCCTGTCCGTGTTTAAGCTTGACTCTTGACGCTCTTTATACTTTTAAGCTTGACTGTTAATTGTAATTATGCATTTGAGTCTTAATCTTGACTCTAGCTTTAAGTTCAAGCATGACTCTTGATTGTCAGTTTGTTTTCAAGCTGTCTCTTGATTATAGTTTTAGACTGTCACTGTACTTTTCCTGTGTACGTTTAAGCATGTCTGTAATCTTTCACTGTTTCCTAAGCCTGCATCTTGACTGTGACCATGCTTTTAACCACAAGTCTTGAAGTTTACTGTACGTTGAGCTTACGTTGAGCTTGACTGTTCTTGACTTGCTATACTTTTAAAAGTAAATCTTGATTTTCTTTTGACTCTCATTTTAAATTTAAGCCTCCTCTTGACTCTATCAGTGTTTAAGCTTGACTCTTGACGTTCTTTATACTTCCAAGCTTGACTGTTCATTGTAATTATGCATCTCAGTCTTCCTCTTGACTTCAGCTTTAAGTTCAAGCATGACTCTTGGCTGTCAGTTTGTTTTCGAGCTATCTCTTGACTTTTATTATAAGTCTAAGCAAGATTTTTGGTACTTTCAAGCTCTCTTGATTAGAGCTTTAGACTTTCACTGTACTTTTTCTGTACGTTTAAACATGTCTGTGATTTTTCACAGTTTCCTGAGCTTGCGTCTTGACTGTCACCACGCTTTTAATTACAAGTCTTGAAGTTAGCTTCACTCTTCATTTTTCAGCTTGGCTCTTGATACTCACTAGAGTTTTAAGTGTCAATGGGTGTTAATTGGGATGAATCTTTAAGTATGAATCTATACGCTGACTTTAACTGTAACTTAAAGAGGAGTTATTCTTGACTTTTTCTGTAAGTTCAAGCTTAACTCTTGACTCTCACTCTACTTTAAAACTGCATCTTGATTTTTGTTTTATAATTTTAGGCTTGACTCTTGACTTTCGCTGTACGTATCAGTTTGTAATACTTTTAAGCACGATTTGTTACTTTTGGTAACTTGGGCTTAAGTTGTGCTTTAGCTTGACTGTTGACTCTTGATTCTCACTAAACTTTTTAACTTGATTGTTGAGTCTCATTATACTTTTAAGGATGACTGTTGACTTCCGTTATATTTTTAAGGACGATTAATGACTCTCATCATACTCTTCAACGTGCCAGTTACTCATTAAGTTTTTTCAAGGGTGACTCTTGAGACTCACCGTTTATTTAAATGCAACCATCGACTTAAGAGTGCGTTTTAAGCACCAGTATTGACTGTGACTGTCTATATTTTTAAGAATCACTTTTTTTACGTGCGATTCGTGACTCTCATTGCACTTTTGGATGTCAGTTTTAGGCCTGATTACTATATTTTTATTTCTGTTTTAATTATATTCTTTTTCCTTCAGTTGGACATATTTAAATTGAGTTCAGTCGGATTGGGTTGACTTTGAGATGGCTTTGAACTTGATTTGTATCGAGTTTAAATTTCCTAATTTCTAAATTTTATTTTTGTTTAAACTTAAAGCTGCCTAGCAAATTATAGCGAATCAAAACTGAAATATAACTATAAATTAAATCAAGGAACTTGAAAACGTTTGTTATGCTTCATTTCGACTGGATTTTTTAAAGTTCAAATCAAACAACGATAGACTATTTGTTTAAAAAATAAAATATCCTCTGGTAATTGCTTCGATATTTCAACTGAACCCCATTATCCAGCTGCCAATGGCAATGAGGTCAGTCGTAGTCAGTGCTAATCTTCTACCTATCCACCAGGTAGGTGGCAAACCTGCTGCGACAGCTACGGTGATGTGGCTATAATCCGCGTGCACAACGGCAGGTTTACTGATCCATCAACGAAATGATGACGCGTTCGAAGACGTGTCAACCACTTAACAGCTCACGCGTTAGCCGCCAAAAGAAAACTATGCAACACGCCCTCAATACAACCTGACACCGGGTGGGGCGTTACAAACGATGCAACCACAACGCACTCGACAGTCCTGTACAGAGAATCCTGACACCGGGTGGGGCGTTAAAAACGAATCAACCACAAAGCACTCGACAGTCATGTACAGAGAATCCTGACATCGGGTGGGGCGTTACAAACGCATCAACCACAATGCACTTGACAGTCATGTACAGAGAATCCTGACACCGGGTGGGGCGTTACAAACGAATCAACCACAATGCACTCGGCAGGCATGTACAAAGAATAGCCTACCCGACCGAAACAGTCGATACGAAATTCGATTGTAACATCAAGTCGGAGGCGTTTGGCTGAAAGGGTGACGTTGAGCCGAGGTTGTAGTGACGCAGACGTCAAAAGCTGTGACGTCAAAGCAATTTCCTGTCCACCACTCGCTTGCGACGTCGAAAAAGTAGACAAGTAGACAGACGTAAGGTTGTAAAGATGACTTTGTGACGTGCACGATGTCAGATCAGATCTAACAATTGCAAGAATATTTGGTATTTTAGGTAAACTCAACAAAATAAAGAGATTTCTATGTTTCAGTGTTTAATGCAGAACATAAGGAAGTTAGTTTAGCTTAGTTTGATAATATCCAGCATTAATTTCCTTACGTAAATACATCGTAGCATCTCGGAGAGCGGCGGTAACAATGGAACAGAAGCGAATCTGGAGATGATTGGTGTATTTGGAGCGTTTCAAGCAGGAGGCAGGAATATGCATCTGTCTCACAATGGGGAAGAGCGAGCGAGGAAATTACGGATAAGAACCGCGACATAATAGCCCCCGAAATAATATCTCCGTTTAATTAATTTATATAAATAGGATCCGCGCGCGTGGAACGCCATCTATTTCAGGGGTTGGCGGGCGGGCGAGCGTGCAACAAGTAGTTCTGAGGGGGTAAATTTCCGTGAAAAATACGATTTAAATAAAACGCGACGCTCATTTGGAACTGGGTCAGTCGGCATCATGGGACGGGGGTGGGAGGGCGTTTTGTGTTGTTCGTTTTAAGCGAGAGCTTTCTATTGAATGCCGCCGCCGCCGCCGCTGCGATGCAGCTTTGAAGTCCGAAGCTTCCCTGAAAACGACGGACGGATCGATATCAAATGTAAATGAAATATGTTTCGTGCCCCCGTGAACCTCTATTGAATATCTGATGCTAAACAACTACAGCAACAGATACGGAATATTTTTGGCAGATTTGTGACTTCTGTAATATCTGATGGTGCTCTTTTGTGAGCTTTATTTTTGTGCTCGGGGAAGATTTATGAACTTCTCCTCTCGTTCCTGTGAGTTAGCTGAAATTTGTTATGAACACAAAAAAAAACGCGTCTTTCTGAATCGGGGGAGGGGGAGAATGAACCGAAAGTGTTTAGATGTATACAAACAGCGTTTTTCTTTTTTTTGTGTGGGGATTAATTAAAGTTTCAAGACATCAAAGGATAAAGACGAGCAGTCGACGGTGGATGGCCGGGAATTGGGGCCCGGATTGTTTATGACAAATGTACCGGAAGTTACCCGATGGAACGAACTATCGGGGGTGGGCGGCGGGGGGATGGAGGAGGTGACGTAAATTTCGATTTGTTTCTGCTACGGTTTTAGTTCTAATTGAGATTTACTGCGAAAACACTTTCTTATACACCTGACAGATGTCAGTAATTGTTAATCAAGTTCCACGTATGTTATAAGAGCCATCGATATTATCAGTATCGTCGATATCATCAATGTTATCAGTATTATCAGTATCATCAGCGTCATTGATGTCAGCAGTGATATCAGTAATCAAGGTCTACGTATGTTATAAGAGCCAGCGATATTATCAGTATCATCAATATTATCAGTATTATCAGTATCATAAGCGTTATTGATGTCATTAGTGATATCAGTAATCAAGTTTTACGTATGTATAAGAACCGTCGTTATCATCAATGTTATCAGTATTATCAGTATCATCTGATGTCATCAGTGATATCAATAATCAAGTTCTACGTGTAAGATCCATCGTTATAATCGATGTCATCAGTATTAGCAGTATCATCAGTGTCACTGTTATCAGTGAAATTAAAAATCAAGTTCTGCGTATGTTATAAGAGCCATCGATATCATAAGTGTTATCAGTATTATCAGTAATCAAGTTCTAAGGATGTTATAAGATCCATCGTTATCAATAATGTTATTAGTATTATCAGTATCATCAGCGTCATTGATGTCATCAGTGATATCAATAATCAAATTCTACGCATGTTATAAGAGCCATCGATATCATCAATGTTATCAGTATTATCAGTATCATCAGCGTCATTCTTGTCACTAGTTATATCAGTAATCAAGTTCTACGTATGTTATAAGAGACATCGTTATCATCAATAATATCAGTATTATCAGTATCATCAGCGTCATTGTCGTCATCGATATAATCATTGTTATCTGTATTATCAGTACTCAAGTTCTAAGTATATTATAAGAGCCATAATTATCAATAATGTTATCCGTATTATCAGTATCATCAGCATCATTGTTATTATCAGTGATGTCAGTAATAAAATTCTACGTATGTTATAAGAGCCATCGATATCATCAATGTTATCACTATTATCAGTATCATCAGCGTCATTGATGTCAGCAGTGATATCAATAATCAAGTTCTACGTATGTTATAAGAGCTATCGATATCATCAATGTTATCAGTCAGTATCATCAATATTATCACTATTATCAGTATCATCATCGTCATTGATGTCGGCAGTGATATCAGTAATCAAGTTCTACGTATGTTATAAGAGCCATCGTTATCATCAATGTTATCAGTATTATCAGTATCATCAGCGTCATCGATATATCAGTGTTATCTGTATTATCAGTAATCAAGTTCTACGTATGTTATAAGAGTCATCGTTATCAATAATGTTATCAGTATTATCAGTATCATCAGCATCATTGTTGTTAACAGTGATATCAGTAATCAAGTTCTACGTAAGTTATAAGAGCCATCGATATCATCAATGTTAACACTATTATCAGTATTATCAGCGTCATTGATGTCATCAGTGTTATCAGTATCACCAGAGTCAACGATGTCATCACTGTTATCAGTATCAGTGTCATCGATGTCATCAGCGTTATCAGCATCGTCAGTGCCATCGACGTAATCAGTGCCATCACATATTTAAACCGAAAGTCAAATTCAATCTTTAAAACGTCTATAAAAGGTGAAACGTGTCGAAAAAGTGAGGTTAACTGACTTGTCTAGAAACGACTGTACCATCGGGATTGGCCTTCGCAATTTTCTTTTGTTCTGCACATTTCTTTTGCATATATAAATGATCGTCATTTGTTTTTCTTCTTGAACAATTCTAGGTTATTTGTCCAGAGCCCATGAGGGTACTCTTTTTTCGATTTTTTCAGTATTTTCTCACGATTTTCTCGTCTCTCGTTCTGTAAGTTCGGGTTTCTCTTTCTCGCAAGCGATTGTCAGTCGTTTGTCTTCAAGAACGACAGTCAATTGTCCTTGTTTTTTTTTTTTAATTTAAATAGTCGGCGATGTTCTTTTTTCATTGTAAATTTTCTTTTGCAAATTTTTAAGGTTTTTCCTTAGTATTATTTCACGACGTTCTTTTATTTTCTATGTATTTTCTTCCCAGACGATTGTCATTTGTTCGTCTTCAAAAACGATGGTCAATTGTTTTCTTTTTTTTTTTTTCATTTCATGAGTGGTCGCTGTTTTTCTTTTTTTTTTGTGTGGGAATTAATTAAAACCCGGCGCCAATTTATAATTCAAGCGATTAATCTGCGTAAGCTTCCCTCCGCGCGAGAACTCTAATTTAAAACCCCGTGCAATAAGTCTAATTGGCTTAACTCGGCCGTGACTCAGATTAATTCTAAATAGTGATGATTTAACTCGTTAAATCCGTCTGGCACAAACTTCCCATCATCATCATCATCATCACCACCACACCATCAGCGCAGCGCAGCGCACTAATTCCTCTTCCTCCCTCTTTTTAACGAGACGAGAGATCTCTGCGATTAATAAATCACCGGCGTCGCCTACTAAAAATAATAATCGGACGAAATGAGATCCTTTCGCATCGGATTTGCAACTCAAAAGATCGCGGACCTTTTGCGGGCCTTTGCCATTCAAGTCCGCTGACCTGGAACTCTCGCGGCGGGATTATTGTAAAATAAGACCGCGAGGAGGGAGAGAATGATCGGAAACTGTTCGCTCGTAATACTTTGCGAAAGTACTTTTGCAGGAATAAAAAATAATCCCTTCTTCAACCGAAAGCGGACGACAACTTCGGATTCAGTCTTTAATTCAATTTCTCCCTGGGCGATTCGCTCTAAAAATATTTGCGTAGGTTTCATTTCGTTCAGCTCAACTTCTAATTGGATTAGATTTTCCGCATCCAGATTTGCCGTAATCAGCAATTAGATTTATTACCACCTTAACGCAGTTACGTTAATAACTTCTGGTTACTTGTCGAAATCTGGTGGCAAGTTGCGCTGACGAGTCAATCAGAGTTCCCGAGCGAGTCTCTGAAGGAGACGGACGGGTATAACAAACAATTCGGGCTCCAGCGAAAACTCCAGACTACGAAACCGACTGCCAAGGATCCACAGTGTGCGCTGATAATCGAAAACTACGAGGAGATCTTCTTAAACTAACTTTGGTTTACAACCGCAAGTTGCGTTGAGGAGTCAAACAGAGTTCCCGAGCGAGTCTCTGAAGGAGACGGACGGGTATAACAAACTATTCGGGCTCCAGCGAAAACTCCAGACTACGAAACCGTCTGCCAAGGATCCACAGTGTGAGCTGATAATCGAAAACCAACAGGAGTTCTTCTTAAACTCACTTTGGTTTACAACCGCAAGTTGCGTTGAGGAGTCAAACAGAGTTCCCGAGCGAGTCTCTGAAGGAGACGGACGGGTATAACAAACAATTCGGGCTCCAGCGAAAACTCCAGACTACGAAACCGACTGCCAAGGATCCACAGTGTGAGCTGATAATCGAAAACCAACAGGAGTTCTTCTTAAACTCACTTTGGTTTACAACCGCAAGTTGCGTTGAGGAGTCAAACAGAGTTCCCGAGCGAGTCTCTGAAGGAGACGGACGGGTATAACAAACAATTCGGGCTCCAGCGAAAACTCCAGACTACGAAACCGACTGCCAAGGATCCACAGTGTGCGCTGATAATCGAAAACTACCAGGAGATCTTCTTAAACTAACTTTGGTTTACAACCGCAAGTTGCGTTGAGGAGTCAAACAGAGTTCCCGAGCGAGTCTCTGAAGGAGATGGACGGGTATAACAAACAATTCGGGCTCCAGGGAAAACTCCAGACTACGAAACCGACTGCCAAGGATCCACAGTGTGAGCTGATAATCGAAAACTACCAGGAGTTCTTCTTAAACTAACTTTGGTTTACAACCGCAAGTTGCGTTGAGGAGTCAATCAGAGTTCCCGAGCGAGTCTCTGAAAGAGACGGACGGGTATAACAAACAATTCGCGCTCCAGCGAAAACTCCAGACTACGAAACCGTCTGCCAAGGATCCACAGTGTGAGCTGATAATCGAAAACTACCAGGAGTTCTTCTTAAACTAACTTTGGTTTACAACCGCAAGTTGCGTTGAGGAGTCAATCAGAGTTCCCGAGCGAGTCTCTGAAAGAGACGGACGGGTATAACAAACAATTCGCGCTCCAGCGAAAACTCCAGACTACGAAACCGTCTGTCAAAGATCCACAGTGTGAGCTGATAATCGAAAACTACCAGGAGTTCTTCTTAAACTAACTTTGGTTTACAACCGCAAGTTGCGTTGAGGAGTCAATCAGAGTTCCCGAGCGAGTCTCTGAAAGAGACGGACGGGTATAATAAACAATTCGGGCTCCAGCGAAAACTCCAGACTACGAAACCGTCTGCCAAGGTTCCACAGTGTGAGCTGATAATCGAAAACTACCAGGAGTTCTTCTTAAACTAACTTTGGTTTACAACCGCAAGTTGCGTTGAGGAGTCAATCAGAGTTCCCGAGCGATTCTCTGAAGGAGATGGGTGTGTATAACAAACAATTCGAGGTCCAGGAAAAACTCCAGACTACGAAACCGACTGCCAAGGATCCACAGTGTGAGCTGATAATCGAAAACTACCAGGAGTTCTTCTTAAACTAACTTTGGTTTACAACCGCAAGTTGCGTTGAGGAGTCAAACAGAGTTCCCGAGCGATTCTCTGAAGGAGATGGGTGTGTATAACAAACAATTCGAGGTCCAGCGAAAACTCCAGACTACGAAACCGACTGCCAAGGGTCCACAGTGTGCGCTGATAAACGAAAACTACCAGGAGATCTTCCCAAACTAACTTTGGTTTACAACCGCGAGAAAACGTTACTATAGCGCGCTCCAACATTAGTATGCAGTGAGGGTTCATGCCTCCCTTTCTGTCTTTCATGGTTTTTCAATAACGCTATCCTTATCTTTCCAAATCCTCTATAATGCTTGCCCTGCATTCTAAGAATGGAAAGTGCACAAACATGTGTCGAAACTATTTACTAAATTATTCAGATTATAAAACAGTACAGAAGGTTCCGGTTAATCGATGTGGTGGCGGTCAGTTGTCAACACATGGGACGCCCTCTCATAGGAATAAGTAAAATTTCCGGTCGATGTTATCGTACCCTCGTCGGATCGCTGAATTTCGTGCAGGCGACCCGGAACCTTCACGCTAAACAATCATGTATGGATGTACGCCTTCCGGAGTCAGAAAGAACAATCGCGAACGTAGAAGCGAAAATAGGATCGTAATGAAAAAGCCAATTCTCTCGGTCAAAACAAAAAAATCTTCTTACAAACGTGGCCTCGTGGCATGACATCGCACTCTAATTACATCTGTTTTCGAATGCAGGTCCGGTTTATCCGCTCGGAGGAATTTGCTCGAAAGTAAATCCGCAATGGCTTCGAGTCCAGCGTCGTATTGGCGACCTCGAAGAAAATGCGGCCTTCACCGAATACGAACGTGGAAGCGAAAATAGAAAGCGCTAATAGAAACGGAGCTAAAAGACAGAATTAGAAACGGAATTATGTGTGAAACAGATAAAACACTTAAAGACGTTCTGTCCGATCCGGTTTATCCGCTCGGAAGAATTTGCCCAAAAGCAAATCCGCAATGGCTTCGAGTCCAGCGTCGTATTGGCGACCTCGAAGAAAATGCGGCCTTCACCGAATGCGAACGTAGAAGGGAAAATAGAAAGCACTAATAGAAACGGGGCTAAATATCATTAATAATAATAATGTATAAATAAATAAAATAAATAAATAAATAAATAAATAAATAAATCATTTAAAAACGTTCGGTCCGATCCGGTTTATCCGCTCATAAGAATTTGGGCTTCAAGGTTTCCAAACACACTGTATTATAGAATTTTGCAACTCAATTGCGCACAAATTCACGTAAGGATAGAAACCGAACGTGTGTTCACCTTAACGCGTCGAAACGTTAATGACTGCCGAAGCGAAAGATCGTACATGCCGTCGTACTATTCTCTACCAGCAAAATGGTGGGCCAATTCGAGAACAGTGACCACTTAAGACCAATTAAAGTCTTAATTTCAAGCGACGTCTCCTCCGGAAGGCAATGTTACCACCTTACTAAGCCAAGCACATACCACACGTGGTTGCCGAAAGTAACGGAAAGTAGGAATTAACCCGTAACAGATTTTCCGTATCCAGACTTTCCATATGCAACTTCACCAGCACACTGTTACGGTGTGAAAAACTGCTTTCGAAGATCACCCAAGTTTTGTGTCGCGTTTATTTTCGATGGCGCGCGCAATATTCAGATAGCAACATACATCTGGCGTGAACGTCTAACGGCGTGGTTTCTCACCTGCATTTATTTCGTTGGAATAAGCTCTCGTTATCATCGTCGTCGCATTCTGTGGTTCAAGTCGCAGACTGGTTTTTATACGTCTCAGAATACTCCGGCGATTACGATTTAGCCGTTTCGGCCGGCATTATTATACCGTTATGTTAAAAAAAAACTTTGATCGGGCGGTAATCTGTATTTTTTGCGTCGATTTCACAGTTATTTGTAATCGCCCGCAGCAGCGTTTCGTCATATTTCGTGGGAATTAAATTGAATGTTTATTCTAAACCTCGAGAGTGGTTGCAACACTCGGCGTTGCTTTAGTTTTTTTGTATCATCTTGTTCCTGCGAAGTACTTTTCTTTGTCCGTTTGATATTTCGACTTAAACTACTTTCACACTTGACATTTAACACCATTGTGCTACCTACTCTTCGCACTTACCTGGAAACTCAGCAGAATTACGACATAGATGGATAGTAGCAAGAAGAAAAGTGCGCAGTTATACAGTACACGGAATCCCTAGCTCGAGTGGAGATATGAGTTGTGGGTCGATCTTTGACGGCAATTATTGGTTTAATAGCGCCAGAGATAAATTGACCAACGGGATTCGACTGGGCCGAATAAATTCAACAAAGAAACTAAAACATTGGCAATTTATTAATTCCAAGACCAAATAAAAAAGCTATTTACTATTTAGTTGTTTAATATTTAACTGTAACTCAAATGAACCATATGTTTAGTAGATATTCGAGAATATCGATTAATTTCACAGCAGTGTTGGCGATTCGGGAGTTATGAATTTTGCAGTCTTTAGAAGAAATGCACAATCTTATTTTTAATAAAATACCTATAAATTAGGTACAATCTTTGACATCAAATAATGACTAAATTTTATTGTTCGAGAGAGTACATTTTTTATTTTCAACTCGCCCCCTTTATAATGACAAATCATTGCGCCCTACCCCCCTTTGTTTTGGAACCCAATCGCCGCCACTACCTCACGGTGATTCAAATTCTAACTGTCATACTTAAAATTAAATTCACGGACGTTAGTTTGCAAGTCAACGGGTTTCTGGGACACACTAACCTACAGCGTCGCTCCAAAATAAAATTTCAAGGTGATACGGTCGGCACGCTGTTCTTATCGAAACTCGAGAATAACGCCGATTGTAGCTTGAGAGGACGATAACAACCTGAGGGGGCGATGAAACGCCGAGGGTTAAAAAGCAGAGGGCCAACAAAAGCCGGAGCGGAAAAAAAAGCGTGGGAGTTTTCAATACATTGCGCAATTGCCCTTACCTGTGTGTAACTTCATAGGCTCCTTGATAATGCACAGAAATGCACTAGCGTCACAAGTGGTTTGGAAAGCCGGCAAAGCCTTATTCGAGTTATGTCTACACAGACAAGTAACTCTCCAAGCACAAATTATCGATACGAAACGAGACTGAATCACATTATTTGACAGCTTACTCACGTAGTGAAGGATGCCGCAAGAGATTCGAGCGCGAAATCGTTCGTACCACGTGCACACACCAGCGAATCGTAGAATAACCTCGGGGTAATACGCAGGCCAGCGCGCGAACACTAGAATAAAGAGCTAATAGGTAGGGTTGGCTTCACAGAATAAAGGAATGCGTGAATTATCACGGATGAAAGTAACAATGTCACAAAAGTAATTGTAACAATTGCAATCGTCTTGTACACGGTTGGCTTTAGTTTAGGTCGCGATGGTTTTGATTCGTCCGAACGCTTCCTGTCGCATTTTGGAGCGAGACCAAGTTTGGCTTTATTAATTTGTGAGGAGCATGCAGCTTTTAGTCGTCGTGTTGTGATATCCCCAGAGTACGGTAGTACGTTTCGCATGGGGGCTGGAGCCCCATGGCCGCCTAAGTATTCCGTGGTAAACAAGGCGGCTTGTTTTGGTATTGGCAAGACCTCGGAGAAGTTTACGACTTCGATCGGAGTCTTTTTATTTCCTGAAGTCACATGGTGATCAGGATACGTAATTACGTAGCACGGAATAAGTATAGGACCTAAATATCCTCGTCAGGTAGCCTAAATAGCCTAATTATATGCATTTGAGGTGAATGCAAAATATTCGCCGAATACGTAAAAACACTGTAAAACAAAAAATTAGGAAGTGCGAAAAATTCAGGCATTCTAGACTTAATATTCATAGGTAACTTGTTGTATATGCTAAGAAACAGACGATAACATGTCGCCCACGTCTATGAAATGGAATGTGAAAAATCATTCTTGGTGCCCTGGTTGATCGAAAACCTTTAGAGTTTGTCCCAGCTCGTTCCCCTTATTATGGACAGGTACGATTTCGGTCGGAATTAATTTAGTGTCCTGGTGGATTAAAAACTCTTTAGAGTTTGTGCCAGCTTGTCCCCTTTGTTATGGATAGGTATTGTTACGAATTTGGGGGTTCACAAATTATAGTCGTTAAATTTCAGAACACTTTAATTACCAGCTGTCGCTTTACGCAATTAACAACACAATAGTAATGGGCTTTTCTATCAAATAACACTTTTACAAAATGTACTTTTTATTTATTCGAGGTACGAACCCTTCGCTGGCTAACTTAATAACTGTATGCTCCTGGCGGACCCTTACGGCTTTTACAGTATTAGTACATAACAGAGCCCTCTTTTGCTCGAACTTACTAGAATGAACGTGAAGCTTCGGTGACATTCTGTGACGCAAGGTGGCGTGACTAATGCGAAAAATAGATCTGTTTGCGTGTCACAGCTGTAACGCAAACATAGCGTTTGTTGCTCTCCTCGCGGCAATTTATTATTCTTGTGCTTTTCTTCCCTTACAGACTTTACAGCTTTTTTAGCTGTGTCTTAATGAGTACTAGTTTAAATACTTTTTGCGACGTCACAAATAGCCTTGAAACTTCCAGAAGACCCACGAAATCTGTTCGATTCGAGAGCTTATCGTGTTAGATTTTCCGCATCCGGACTTACCGCGTTCGATTCGCATCATCAACGTAAGTCTGCGCATTATTGTGATCGCCGACGGTGAAATGAAACGGCGAGATATTGTTACGACAACCTAATGTGAGACGCGGTGCGTAAGTGAGGAAACAAGCGAACGTCGAATAAATTCTGGTTTCGGAACAAAGCGGAGTTTAGGAGCATGCAGACACGAGATAAACGCAACATTATTAACGCAGCTGCCGCGCGAGAACATTTGTTGTCCAAGCTCTGGCAGATTTTCTCTTTCCGGTTTACCGGATCTGCTGACGTACCGAGATAATGAACGAGGGAGGGGGAGGAGGGGGCAGCGGGGTTTGTTTTGTGTTGCGCGCCGCCCCGCCGAAGGAATTATTAACATCAAACGTCGACCGTTGTTTAATTATTACTCTTTTTCTCTCTTCGCTCATATAAGCATCCATCGCATTGAAGATGAAAAAAGCCTGCTTCGATATACAGGGTGATTCATGATCTGCTTCATTTTTTCATTTCTTTTTTTTTAATCTTAACTATACATAATCCGTTAAATGAGCGTTTTGCTCCACCTAACGGCCCCGTCGTTTATCTTCTTCGTGTAAGTTAAACACCCATTGACATAATCGTCGCGGACATGAACGGAACTGAACGGAACAGAACAGACATCCTAACCACCCCCTAATCGCATTACACATGCGAGCGTAATTATATCATTAAGGTGGTAAGATTCGGAAAATCCGATTCCCGATAGACGTAGATGGCGTGCCTGCCGTTCGTTTAACAAACGCGATTACGCTGCCTGCACGTCACGTGTCCGAATTCATTACGCCACGGTCGGTTTGCAGCGGCATCGATCTCATGCGGCGGACCGGGGAGGAGTGGGTGGTTTAAACTTTAAGTTTCTTGCGTTGTACCGACGAGTTCAAACACGCAGGTGTGCACAAAATAAAAATATTACCAATTCGCTTCATTTGTCTCATCGAGATTTCCTTCGTCAGTTTCCGACGAATTCTAAATAAATAAAACTTCGCCGCTTTCAACACTATTATCAATACAAGTTATTTATCATAGAATGTAGAATGTGTCATTGACCCTATTAGAAATTTTATACCGTAACAATGTTACGGTGAAATTTATTTTTTCTTTCTTTTTTTTTCGTGTGGAAGTTATAAACCTTCCGCATCGCTGTCACATCCGATTACCCAAATAACTCCATTAGCGTCAGTACCTGTGATGTATGCCGTGATTGTGTGATGCAGTGCACGTTGCAACCTCCCCCCGGAACACCCCGCCGGGCGGCAGCGAGCTTTTATGTAGGTCAACCCCGATAATGTCGAACAATTCGCGTGGAGCGTGTCACATGCACATTGAGATTAATAATACCGACCGGGCCGATGTAATTTCGCGCCCGCCGCCCCGTAAATCACCGTCGCAAGATAAAACTCGCAACTCGCAAACGAGCCCCGCCGAAAACCCGAAATTGGATTTACAAGCTCCGGGCGGGCGGCGCGCGGCGTGTCGAGAAAGTCGGGGGTGCGCAAAATATTTTTCAAATAAGTAAATACCATTACGTTTATGATTTTCCGCATCCAGATTTCACGCGCGCCCCACAACAATTAGATTTCCCCCATCCAGATTTTCCACCACACTCATGGCTTGACCAGCACATCTAAACAAGTTCGGAATTAAAATGTATGCGTTCATGTATTCAAATAATCCTAGGAGTGTCTAGAACGATCCTAAAATATCACACGAGTAAACTATTACGTTAGATTTTCCGCATCCAGCATGACCAGCAACACCTAAATGTTCCTTCTCACTTACTTAACTTTTAATACTTGTTTTAAAAGAATAAAATATTGAATGCAACGCAGCTTTTCTTTTTTCGAAGCCGTTGTGAAGCCAATGGACCTGAGGTCGTACGTAATCACGTGTTCGGCGTCCTCCCAACGACATCTTGTATCTACAAAGGACTTTTCGTTCGCACACAATAAGAAAAATCATCCCGACGCCGCGCGCCGCGTCGAATGGGAAGCAATTGTATATGAAATATTCGCCGTCGCGTCGCGTCGGGACGTATCTGGAAATATCTGAGGGGTTTTTCCGCTCGTTATCAAGATTTACGTCAGTATCAACATTCTTTTGCTTCCGAGACGGTTGGAATTGGACGCAGCTGCAGTTTCTCGTTGTTCAACTTGTTCGCCCTCCTTGCACTTGGGGGATTTGCATAGTTTATAAGTGGTTGGTCAGACATGTACGTAGTAAATTCAAGAGTCTCTCGGCCATTTTCGTGATCTATGAGGCAATCGCCGGCTAAATAAAACATGGAGAACGTCTGCGCTATTTTGGTCGTCCCGTCAATAATTTAGGGGGGCGCGCGGCGGCCGTTCGGCGTCTTCGGGGAGATCCGGCGTTGTTTTAGCCGAAAGGTCATCGGCGGACGGTTTTTCTTGTATACATCAGATTAACATCTGCGTTACGCTTCTTAACACCTTTATACTTTATTTCTGGTTGCAAAAGGAACATGTTTAGTGCTTCTTTGCCAGGTGATATTAATTAGTCGTCTGTGCAATCGCATTTTCGGTGGTACGGAGACCTTCCAAATTATTAACCTATGATTTTGCGTATACGTCTAAGATTGGGCTTTTTGCTGCCCATATACTTTATTTCCGGCTGTAAAAAGAAGATGTGTATCGCATCTTTGGAGCGTAATTTGAATTAAATCTCGCCCCAATCGCATTTGCGATGGTACGGACACCTTCCAAATCACTAAGGGATGATGATTTCTATGTCTATGTTTAAATTACGCTTTTTGTTGCCTTTATACTTTATTTTCGGCTGGAAAATGAAGATATTTAGCCGCAAGGTCATCGGCGGACGGTTTTTCTTGTATACATCAGATTATCATCTGCGTTACGCTTCTTAACACCTTTATACTTTATTTCTGCTCGCAAAAGGAACATGTTTAGTACATCTTTGCCGGGTGATATTAATTAGTCGCCTGTACAATCGTATTTTCGGGGGTACGGAGACCTTCCAAATTATTAACCTATGATTTTGCGTATACGTCTAAGATTGGGCTTTTTGTTGCCCATATACTATATTTCCGGCTGTAAAAGGAAGATGTGTAGCGCATCTTTGGAGCGTAATTTGAATTAAATCTCGCCCCAATCGCATTTTCGATGGTACGGAGACCTTCCAAATCACTGGGGGATAATGATTTCTATGTCTATGTTTAAATTACGCTTTTTGTTACGTTTATACTTTGTTTTCGGCTGGAAAATGAAGATGTTTAGCCGAAAGGTCATCGGCGGACGGTTTTTCTTGTATACATCAGATTATCATCTGCGTTACGCTTCTTAACACCTTTATACTTTATCTTTGCTCGCAAAAGGAAGATGTTTAGTGCATCTTTGCCGGGTGATATTAATTAGTCGTCTGTACAATCGCATTTTCGGTGGTACGGAGACCTTCCAAATTATTAACGTATGGTTTTGCGTATATTTCTAAGATTGCGCTTTTTGTTACCCACATACTTTATTTCCGGCTATAAAAGGAAGATGTGTAACGCATCTTTGGGGTGTAATTTGAATTAAATCTCGCCCCAATCGCATTTGCGATGGTACGGACACCTTCCAAATCACTAAGGGATGATGATTTCTATGTCTATGTTTAAATTACACTTTTTGTTGCCTTTATACTTTGTTTTCGGCTGGAAAATAAAGATGTTTAGCCGAAAGGTCATCGGCGGACGGTTTTTCTTGTATACATCAGATTATTATCTGCGTTACGCTTCTTAACACCTTTATACTTTATTTCTGCTCGCAAAAGGAAGATGTTTAGTGCATCTTTGCCGGGTGATATTAATTAGTCGTCTGTGCAATCGCATTTTCGGTGGTACGGAGACCTTCCAAATTATTAACGTATGGTTTTGCGTATATTTCTAAGATTGCGCTTTTTGTTACCCACATACTTTATTTCCGGCTGTAAAAGGAAGATGTGTAACGCATCTTTGGGGCGTAATTTGAATTAAATCACGACCCAATCGCATTTGCGATGGTACGGACACCTTCCAAATCACTAAGGGATGAAGATTTCCATGTCTATGTTTAAATTACGCTTTTTGTTACCTTTATACTTTATTTTCGGCTGGAAAATGAAGATGTTTAGCCGAAAGGTCATGGGCGGACGGTTTTTCTTGTATACATCAGATTATCATCTGCGTTACGCTTCTTAACACCTTTATACTTTATTTCTGGTTGCAAAAGGAACATGTTTAGTGCTTCTTTGCCGGGTGATATTAATTAGTCGTCTGTGCAATCGCATTTTCGGTGGTACGGAGACCTTCCAAATTATTAACCTATGATTTTGCGTATACGTCTAAGATTGGGCTTTTTGCTGCCCATATACTTTATTTCCGGCTGTAAAAAGAAGATGTGTATCGCATCTTTGGAGCGTAATTTGAATTAAATCTCGCCCCAATCGCATTTTCGATGGTACGGAGACCTTCCAAATCACTGGGGGATAATGATTTCTATGTCTATGTTTAAATTACGCTTTTTGTTACGTTTATACTTTGTTTTCGGCTGGAAAATGAAGATGTTTAGCCGAAAGGTCATCGGCGGACGGTTTTTCTTGTATACATCAGATTATCATCTGCGTTACGCTTCTTAACACCTTTATACTTTATCTTTGCTCGCAAAAGGAAGATGTTTAGTGCATCTTTGCCGGGTGATATTAATTAGTCGTCTGTACAATCGCATTTTCGGTGGTACGGAGACCTTCCAAATTATTAACGTATGGTTTTGCGTATATTTCTAAGATTGCGCTTTTTGTTACCCACATACTTTATTTCCGGCTATAAAAGGAAGATGTGTAACGCATCTTTGGGGTGTAATTTGAATTAAATCTCGCCCCAATCGCATTTGCGATGGTACGGACACCTTCCAAATCACTAAGGGATGATGATTTCTATGTCTATGTTTAAATTACACTTTTTGTTGCCTTTATACTTTGTTTTCGGCTGGAAAATAAAGATGTTTAGCCGAAAGGTCATCGGCGGACGGTTTTTCTTGTATACATCAGATTATTATCTGCGTTACGCTTCTTAACACCTTTATACTTTATTTCTGCTCGCAAAAGGAAGATGTTTAGTGCATCTTTGCCGGGTGATATTAATTAGTCGTCTGTGCAATCGCATTTTCGGTGGTACGGAGACCTTCCAAATTATTAACGTATGGTTTTGCGTATATTTCTAAGATTGCGCTTTTTGTTACCCACATACTTTATTTCCGGCTGTAAAAGGAAGATGTGTAACGCATCTTTGGGGCGTAATTTGAATTAAATCACGACCCAATCGCATTTGCGATGGTACGGACACCTTCCAAATCACTAAGGGATGAAGATTTCCATGTCTATGTTTAAATTACGCTTTTTGTTACCTTTATACTTTATTTTCGGCTGGAAAATGAAGATGTTTAGCCGAAAGGTCATGGGCGGACGGTTTTTCTTGTATACATCAGATTATCATCTGCGTTACGCTTCTTAACACCTTTATACTTTATTTCTGGTTGCAAAAGGAACATGTTTAGTGCTTCTTTGCCAGGTGATATTAATTAGTCGTCTGTGCAATCGCATTTTCGGTGGTACGGAGACCTTCCAAATTATTAACCTATGATTTTGCGTATACGTCTAAGATTGGGCTTTTTGCTGCCCATATACTTTATTTCCGGCTGTAAAAAGAAGATGTGTATCGCATCTTTGGAGCGTAATTTGAATTAAATCTCGCCCCAATCGCATTTTCGATGGTACGGAGACCTTCCAAATCACTGGGGGATAATGATTTCTATGTCTATGTTTAAATTACGCTTTTTGTTACGTTTATACTTTGTTTTCGGCTGGAAAATGAAGATGTTTAGCCGAAAGGTCATCGGCGGACGGTTTTTCTTGTATACATCAGATTATCATCTGCGTTACGCTTCTTAACACCTTTATACTTTATCTTTGCTCGCAAAAGGAACATGTTTAGTGCATCTTTGCCGGGTGATATTAATTAGTCGTCTGTACAATCGCATTTTCGGTGGTACGGAGACCTTCCAAATTATTAACGTATGGTTTTGCGTATATTTCTAAGATTGCGCTTTTTGTTACCCACATACTTTATTTCCGGCTATAAAAGGAAGATGTGCAACGCATCTTTGGGGTGTAATTTGAATTAAATCTCGCCCCAATCGCATTTGCGATGGTACGGACACCTTCCAAATCACTAAGGGATGATGATTTCTATGTCTATGTTTAAATTACGCTTTTTGTTGCCTTTATACTTTGTTTTCGGCTGGAAAATAAAGATGTTTAGCCGAAAGGTCATCGGCGGACGGTTTTTCTTGTATACATCAGATTATTATCTGCGTTACGCTTCTTAAAACCTTTATACTTTATTTCTGCTCGCAAAAGGAAGATGTTTAGTGCATCTTTGCCGGGTGATATTAATTAGTCGTCTGTGCAATCGCATTTTCGGTGGTACGGAGACCTTCCAAATTATTAACGTATGGTTTTGCGTATATTTCTAAGATTGCGCTTTTTGTTACTCATATACTTTATTTCCGGCTGTAAAAGGAAGATGTGTAACGCATCTTTGGGGCGTAATTTGAATTAAATCACGACCCAATCGCATTTACGATGGTACGGACACCTTCCAAATCACTAAGGGATGAAGATTTCCATGTCTATGTTTAAATTACGCTTTTTGTTACCTTTATACTTTATTTTCGGCTGGAAAATGAAGATGTTTAGCCGAAAGGTCATGGGCGGACGGTTTTTCTTGTATACATCAGATTATTATCTGCGTTACGCTTCTTAACACCTTTATACTTTATTTCTGCTCGCAAAAGGAAGATGTTTAGTGCATCTTTGCCGGGTGATATTAATTAGTCGTCTGTGCAATCGCATTTTCGGTGGTACGGAGACCTTCCAAATTATTAACGTATGGTTTTGCGTATATTTCTAAGATTGCGCTTTTTGTTACCCACATACTTTATTTCCGGCTGTAAAAGGAAGATGTGTAACGCATCTTTGGGGCGTAATTTGAATTAAATCACGACCCAATCGCATTTGCGATGGTACGGACACCTTCCAAATCACTAAGGGATGAAGATTTCCATGTCTATGTTTAAATTACGCTTTTTGTTACCTTTATACTTTATTTTCGGCTGGAAAATGAAGATGTTTAGCCGAAAGGTCATGGGCGGACGGTTTTTCTTGTATACATCAGATTATCATCTGCGTTACGCTTCTTAACACCTTTATACTTTATTTCTGGTTGCAAAAGGAACATGTTTAGTGCTTCTTTGCCGGGTGATATTAATTAGTCGTCTGTGCAATCGCATTTTCGGTGGTACGGAGACCTTCCAAATTATTAACGTATGATTTTGCGTATACGTCTAAGATTGGGCTTTTTGTTGCCCATATACTTTATTTCCGACTATAAAAGGAAGATATGTAGCGCATCTTTGGAGTGTAATTTGAATTAAATCTCGCCCCAAACGCATTTTCGATGGTTTGGAGACCTTCCAAATCACTAAGGGATGATGATTTCTATGTCTATGTTTAAATTACGCTTTTTGTTACCTTTATACTTTATTTTCGACTGGAAAATGAAGATGTGTGGCGCATCTTTGGCGCGTAATTTGAATTAAACGTCGCCCCAATCGTACTTGCGATGGTACGGAGACCTTCCAAATCACTAACGGATGTTAATTACTATGTCTACGTCTAAGTTATGCTTTTTGTTACTTTTATACTTTACTTCCGGCTACAAAATGAAGATGTTTAACGCATCTTTGCGGCGTAACTTGAATTAAACGTCGTCCCAATCGCATTTTCGATGGTACGGACACCTTCCAAATCACTAAGGGATGATGATTTTCATGTCTATGTCCAATCTAAGCTTTTTGCTACCTTTATATTTTATTTTCGGCTGCAAAATGAAGATGTGTGGCGCATCTTTGGCGCGTGATTTGAATTAAATGTCGCCCCAATCGCATTTGCGATGGTACGGAGACCTTCCAAATTACTACCGGATGATAATTTTTATGCCTACATCCAAGTTACGCTTTTTGTTACCTTTATACTTTATTTCCGGCTGCAAAATGAAAATGTACAGCGCATCTTTGCTGCGTAACTTTAATTAAACATCCGCCCAATCGCATTTACGTTGGTAGGCAGACCTTCCAAACGACCAAATGAGATAAGGCGGGAGCCCATATATAATTAAACTAATCCCCGAGTATCATCATCTCTTCGGTCCTCCGGGGGTCAGCCAAGTTTTGCGTAATTATTAATTAAACGCGTAAACTATTTGCGTTGCAATTAATGCGTCGTCGGGGTGTAAGGGGGAGGGGGGGTTCTTGACTCAGCAGCATTGTTCCTGTTTGTTTAACGCGCCGCTATCGCTTCGTAAATTTGCGAGTTCTATCTGAGATATGATTAGTCGACGTTATCTGGACAAAGTAAACGTTTGCAATCGATACGGCGGTTTGTTGTCCGTTGCAAGGGCGATCGTGTCCTTGAGTAAACATAAAAGTAAGTGATCCGCCGCACACGGAACGTCCCACTGAGGTAATTTAAAGTAAATTTTGTGTAAATAAGCGACGGATTTGTCCTCGTCGACAAACAACTCGTCGAACATACCGACGAGTTTCTCGCGCTCTCGTTCTTGTTTGTTTTTAAAAATGAGCACAACTTTGTGCGGTGCAATACAAAGGGAAGAAAACGTTTTGTATCGGGCGTGTGAACACCGACCGGACTTGTTGAGTGCGTTTGACGTGCCCATTAGTTCACCCCCGAACGTTAATTAGTTCGGTTTTTGTGCCACCCCTTCTCATCGACACCGTTTCCAATTATAGACGTTCATTTTCCGTTTTTATTTCCGGACCGGGGTATCGAAGACAGGGGCCGAAGTTAACAAAATCGAGAAAGCGAGATCGTAAGAAGTATTTTCCGTGTTCGAGTTTCTTTTTATATTATATTTTTTTGTTCATCCTTTTATTAAATCAGTCATTTTTCTAGTCTTGTCAAGTTAAGCCGAAAGGTCAAAAATATTCGTCTCCTTAATCAAGAGACGATTTAGATTTTCTAAAGTAAGTAAATCAAGGTAGGGATTCCAGGCGCGCGAGAACAACCCACAAAAGGAAGCGTAGCCGGTCCAAATCGCTTGAGGAGTAGGCAGCTTGAGTCACTCCGATTATAAATTGGTGTATTTCTGCGTTTTACAGCTTTCGAGTCCAAGGACTACGTTCTTTAACCACTTACACATCTTAGGTCTTCTATGTTGATATTATCAAACCGTTTGGGGAGTAGGCAGCTTGAGTCATTCCAATTATAAATTGGTGTATTTCTGCGTTTTAAAGCTTTTGAGTCCGAGGACTACGTTCTCTGACGATTTACGCATCTTAGACCTTCTATGTTGATATTATCACGATCTCCTGGACAAGATCGGTTAACCTTCACCATATTACGAATGTCGTTTCCTGTTATGTCGAGCACTCGTTTGCAGAGCAAGACATAGGTGAACGAAATTAATAGTAATTTTAAGGTCTACATTACTTCGTCTCCTTGCGCTCGACTCGATTCAACGTCGGCTCACCGAACCATCTCCGAAGTCACAAAACACAACTCACATACCGCCATTTTTATTCCAATGTCACAGATAACAATAATAATGACAATAAAAACCGCCATTTTTATTCCAATGTCACAGATAACAATAATAATGACAATGGAAACCGCCATTTTTATTCCAATGTGACAGATAACAATAATAATGACAATAAAAGCCGCCATTTTTATTCCAATGTGACAGATAACAATAATAATGACAATAAAAACCGCCATTTTTATTCCAATGTCACAGATAACAATAATAATGACAATGGAAACCGCCATTTTTATTCCAATGTGACAGATAACAATAATAATGACAATAAAAACCGCCATTTTTATTCCAATCTCACAGATAACAATAATAATGACAATAAATGTGAACAATGAATTCTGAAATACTGAATACCGAAGAATGAATAATAATAAACGAATGCCAATTGCCGACTTCCCCCTTGATTTATAAAGTTCCCCCCTGTACACACCCCTGCCGGATGCCACGAAGTGCGTTTTCTAAAAGTTCGGTGGGCCAACGGACGAATGTCAAAAAATCAGCGTCTCGCGAAAACACAGTGAAAAAGCGAGCGCGTTAATTACTTTCTAATAAAAATAATGACGTAATAATATTTTGATCTTGTATGTTGAGAAAGTGCTGCGCATTGTAAGGGTCGCTCGCTTTGGGGTGCTTGCGGCAGCTAGGAGTACGATCAAAGCGCGTTATTCGGTACGTGTTCGCGATGCGTTTTCGTTTGAGATGTCACACGGCATATTCCGGACAAGTTCGGCGATTTATTTCCATCGGGAGGCGGCCATCTTGGTTCCAAGATGGCGGCGGATGCGGCGGCCAAGCTCCGCTCGATCAACCGTAACACGATGTGCTTATCTCTGCGCGAACGTTTTCTCGACGGTGGCTGTCTCTGTTTAGCTGTAACGACGACGTCATTGCCCCCATTCGAGAGCTTTCGTTTGGTGGGTCGCACGCAGGGCCCCCGTAACCATGTGCAGTGCACGCGGGCGCCATATTCAAGGGGCGGCAATTAGCTTCTTGGTCACTGCACCTATTTTGTCATTTTTTTCGCCCAAGAAAATGAAAATAATGGGAAACAGTTTCTTGTCTGGTACAAATTATTCGAAAAACCCGCCACGCCAAGTTTTAATGAAGCCGTCAACCTCACGGCAAAACGTCGACTAAAATAAAACAGTCAACTGCGGCAATTAAAAGTAGAAAAGTCTAATTTTTATAATTTTTTTTCGTTCGCTAAATTTTTCATAACATTTTTCTTTATTAGGTAAAAAAATAAATTATGTGAGCTGTTACGGTTTGGTTTACATTTTTTTATAAATTTATGTTCCTTTTGGTTTTGTGATTTTGTTTCTTTTTCTCTAATATTAATAACTAGCGGGTTTCGCCCACTTGCATACTGGGGGGGGGGGGGGGGCGTCTAAACAGAGGTCTTCTCGGTCAGGTGAGAAGAAAGCGCTTCCCTTCGTTTTTGGGGGCTTGCGGCAGCTAGGAATTTGAAAAAATGAAGAAAAATGTTTAAATAAAAGTGAAGGAGAATGCTTAAAAAAGGCGACGGAGAATGTTTAAAGAAAGTGAAGGAGAATGTTTACAAAAAGTGAAGGAGAATGTTTAAAACAAGTGAAGGAAAATTTTTTCTAATTTTTTAAATTTCTTTTCTTTTAATTTTTAATAATTTTGATAATTGACCGTTTTTATTTGCCCCAACTCATCTGTCAGAGGGCGCCAAAATATGGATTGGCACGCGGGCGGCTTTTGGCCTCGCGGGGGCCCTGGTCGCACGCCGGGCTTTCCTCTTTCCGGATGCATGAATTCGAAAGAGAAACGTCGGGCGGGGTGTTTCACGAAAAATTCCGGGGTGGCCGCGGGGGCGCAGGGCAGGATGCCGTTCCCGCAGGATGTTTCGAATCAGGAAAATTTTGTTTTTTTCGTAAAAAAAAAATCGCTTCGCCCGTTCGCAAAGCCGCGGACTTTGAAAAATCGTCGCCCCCTCGTTCGGATGCCGAGCCCTAAAGTGGCGCCCTCGGCCGGCGACGACCGAAACGCCGCGCCGGCGATCGCTTCGCATTTCGAACTTGCCAAACCGCCAACTCGAAGCCTCGCCAACTCAGCAACTCGCTAACTCCCGCCATGATGGGTTTATCTCCTACATCGTAGCACTGCCATCTTGGATTTCAAGATGGCGTTCGTATGAGGATCGAATTGTCCTCAATTTTTATAATTTTTCGAAGAGATAGTTTCGCTTAGGTCCACTTCACTTAGCTTAGGTTGACCTTGGCTTAGATTGACCTTGAACAATTCTTTGAAAATATATATTGCTCAAATTTTCATTACTTTTCGACAATTTTAAGTTTCTAATTTTTTCAATTTTTTTTTTAATTCATTCGATTTTTTCCTTTCTTTTAAGTGCCCATTCATCAACTTGCCTACTCGCCGTTCTCTACTCGTCAACTTTCCATTCGCCAACTCGCTAATTCACCCGCTCACCCGCTTGGTTTCTTCCACTGTCTTATTATTCTTTCTTATTTTTTTTACATTCACAATCACTCACTTGCTCTCTTCCACTGTCTTATTGTTCTTTTTTTTGCATTCACAATCAGCGTATGACTAGCATGTGTCTACAAAATTGATGTATTATCTTTGTCACGATCGATTTCGATCGCTGCATCGCCAACTCCGATCGAAAATGTAAACCGACGTCATTCTCGATTCCCGTTCGGCGATGAGCGACAACACGGATTTATCTTTGACACGATCGATTTCTATCGTCGCGCCGCCACCTCCGGTCGAAGATCCGAACCGGCGACGTAAAGTTTAATGACATGGATTCCCCTTATGGAATTTCCTTATGCTCGTTAACCTACACCTAGATTTGTAGTGTAAGCAAACGACGCATCCGTCAATGCACGGTTGCTAAACCCGTGTCAATAACCGCACCTACGAACTGCAACCAAACAATAAAATACGCTTGTTGAATTTTGTGTAAAACCGAAAGTAATTAACTGTATTTTTTTTGTTTCCACTTAATTACTCTATTACTCTGCCTGATGTCTTAGTTTTTTTTTTAACTAATTACTCTTAACACTTATCACCCGACTATTATCCTAACGACTACCCCATCGGCTAACAGGCGTGGCCTTCGGCCAACACGACTAACTTACAACCACCTTATTTGTACCCGGTCTGAGTTTTACGTCACAATCGATTCTGCAGCGCGGGTTGAAGATCCAAGGTCCAAAGATCAAGTCACTAATCTGTCAGCATCAATTACGTCCTTGCTTGCCAAATCTAATTTATGCGACTTCCTTCAAACGTTAATAACTTCAGTCGTAATTTCTTGTAAACATGACACGCTTGTAATTAATGACATGGATACCCCTTATGGAATTTCCTTACGCTCCTTAACCTAGACCTACATTTGTAGTGTAAGCAGACGACGCGTCCGTCAATGCACGGTTGCTAAACCCGTGTCAATAACCGCACCTGCGAACTGCAACCAAACAATAAAATACGCTTGTTGAATTTTGTGTAAAACCGAAAGTAATTAACTGTATTTTTTTGTTTCTTCTTAATTACTCTATTACTCTGCCCGATGTCTTACTTTTCTTAAACTAATTACTCTTAACACTTATCACCCGACTATTATCCTAACGACTACCGCATCTACTAACAGGCGTGGCCTTCGGCCAACACGACTAACTTACAACCACCTTATTTATACCCGATCTGAGTTTTACCTTACAATCGATTCTGCACCGGGGGGTAGAAAGGTCCAAGGTCCAAAGATCAAGCCACTAATCAGTCAGCATCAATTACGTCCTTGATCTGATTTATGCGACTTTCTTTAAACGTTAATCGCTTCAATCGTAATTTCTTGTAAACAGGGCATGGTTATAATCAGGGAAAAGAATTCGGTCCACGCTTTTTTTATGCCGAATGTACTGTTCACTCCTTCCGTGGCTCCGATGCGCTAAGTTGCGCGAGTTGGAAAGGAACGGATGCAGCCTGAGTGTTCACAGGTCGCAGAAGTTATTGTAGGTGGGACTAATACAGTCCGATCGCTAAATTTTCGTACTGTTCGCGGAACGAGTGGCCCAATTTCTTTTCCCTGGTTATAATCCATAGCGTTGCATTTATGCACAACGCGGTAGCAACCGCGCAAGCAACGCTTGTTCTTCCGGTGCCCCGCTGACGCCTTTCGCTACGTAGGGGATTTGCTGTATGCACTTAATCCATCCTGACCTTTACATAATTCTAACTTGGTACTGACTTGAACTTTAATTTTGAAATGATTTGATTTAATTTGCCGTATCTTAATAATAAACAGACGGAGCAGATTCGAGAAGCGAATTAACGGCGGCGTGAGAGAAAAAAAAAAAAAAAGCGCCACGTCCGAAAAGTTGATGGAATAATCGTATCGGAGCTTTCTTGCCCTCCCCAAAGCCGCCTGCATATTTTATGCCCCCTTGCGGCCGGACATCCCCATCAATTCGTTACAGACAAATAGAATAAATAAACGCCACTGAATATTGCACGTCCGGGGATGATGTACGAGGTGTCCGTCCGTACGGCCAATCTGATCGAAAAACGGAATCGAGTAAAAGATAAATAAATACACGCCAGGAATTAGATTTGCTCTGCGGTCAAGGCCCCTCTTCATCCGTCCCTCGCCCTCTTTTTCAAATATTTGCGCCCCCCGTCGATTTAATCTCTTTAATTTTCGGAAGCAGTCCCGGGTCGAGAATTTCGTTGGTACGGTGCAATCTGCGGGGGTGAGTAGATTCCTTTTTTTTCCTCCGTTAGACAAAAAACAAGTTTTTTCCATTTGACTACTAATACCGGGAGCGCACGTTTTGTGATATATACGTACGTCTTTGTGGGGCGGGCGTGAAAAATTCGTTCGAGGACGTTTCCCGGAGGATATGCGGGGGATGAAGGTTGTCATCCGTACGTTGAACGGAAATAGACTGATTATTCCACACACGCTTTCGCGTAAATCAAATCGCGCTGATATTTCGATTATTCGAATTGCTCCTCCGTTCGGCGGTGGTGGTTGGTTGCAGCGGCGGCGGTAGTGACTATCTCATTATAAGGGCTGATGCGAAAACGATGAAATATCGATTATACGTCTGCGGGCCTTAGCTCTAATACACTTGTTACGTCGAGGGTGAAACCTGCGTCGCAATTCGTGAGGGGGGTGGGGGCGGTTGCAAGCAAGCAGGAGATAACGTAGATGGGACCGGGCGCAAGTCTACGCGCGCGGTTACCAAAGTAATTAATTCTGGTAATTGAATCTATCACCGGCACCGATAAATCAGCCTTGATTACCTCGCATGTAACAACAACAGCAACAGCAAACAGCCCTTCCAATAAAAAAAAAAATGATAAGTGTTTATGACAGTTTTATTAATTCCACCCGGACAACAGCGTTTATTGATTGCACACGGACCACGTTTATTGATTCGCAGGGATTTACAGTAAACAAAATAAACGATACCTGCCAATCAAACTTGCCCCATCCCCCCACTCCGGTACCTCTTTTATTTCCGTCTAAGACGATTTATTTTTGCTTGCAGTGGTAACGACGACGTCCAAAGGTCCATCGAGCTTCTAGATAGGGTCCTATCCGAGTTTGACGACGTGGAGAATGCAAATCAAGTACAGAACGTAAGTACTTCAACGTTTAAGGGGACCCCAAGGGGTCATTCTAACCCCAGGGTGTTATTCAAACACGACTTTGCAGCTACTAAAGAGGTACCGCCGTTACTAGATCTACAAATCCGAATTTTTCCGATTCGTCGCTACCACAAATTCTTGATTTTTTTTATCTTCAAGGCCCTTCTCTTGACGGCGAATTTGCTATTTCAGATACAACAGATGTCAGGTTCGTCTTCCTCGCCGCAAGTCCAAGCAACCCCCACGACCGGAAACGCAGGGACGACGCCGGACGACGAGAGCCCTTCGCTAGGCCACCAGTCCGAAGACGATGGCTACATGAGCATGAACGGGCGCAAGCCGAAATTCCACCTGACCTTCAAGCCGTTAACGGAAGTTCCGGTGCACCAGGAAAATGCCTCAGTCAGACCCGGAGACCCGGACGACTTCCCCCCACCACCGGAAGAGGCCCAGAAGCTCATCGCCTCACTCTTTCCCAAGTAAATATACTCTCCCGTATTTCGTCAGAAAAGCATCATTACCGTCATCACGTCTTGTTTTCAAGTAGGGTTTCGCCCGCCCACCATTCCGGAAAGAGAAACAGCAACAGAACGAGGGCCTTTCCGCTAACGCAACTTCCGACTCGGATGGAAACCATCCCGCCCCCTCAAAAATTTCAAAACGTGCCGATCATCAACGGAATGCCCGATCCTAAACACACGGCCACACAAACAACACTGGTAAGTGCTTCATCCAATCAGATTTAACTTATTAACTCAAAGACGACGCACTTCTTCTCTTCTGGCAGACTTAAACCAAGTCTGGGTTTGGGTTAACACACGCGAGCACGTCTGCAAACATTTCTAATTGGTTCTTGATTTCCAGCCTAAAACACGTCATCAACGTCCGTACGGTTGGGAACATAACGACTTCAACTTACAACCGCCCCCTCCACCACCAGGTTATCGTTTCGGCAGTCTACCCTTCCAGCACGGCATCTACCCCCTTACATCGCCGACTAGAGTTCCGCCCAGGACGATACCAACGGCGATCGAGCGCCATCGTGAGGTCCGAAGGCGAGCGAGTGAAGACAATCTCTCAAGTGACCTAGACCTAGAAGCTGCGATGCGCCCTCTATGCGAACTAGCGGACGACGAGCACTTCTCCGACGATTCCCTCGAAGAAATGCTTCCGCCCCCTCCGCCCGTAAACAAGCGCGCTAGCATCGCCTGGGAAGTCCCCTTAGACTCAGATGAGGCCCTGTTAACCCCCGGAAGCACGAAGGTGATTGGACGCAGAAGAAGAAAATCCGGTTCGCACTCGAGCACCAGCTCGATACCTAACAGACTGAAGGAGTTCGACGATTGGCCGGATCCACCCCCGTGCACCACCGAAGACGAAGTCACGTCGCCCTTCTCAGATTCCGACGACCACATCCTCTTACCCACAGAACTGAGCACCTCCAATATATCAGGCAACAGCACTTACATCATCAGGAGGGGCAAGAAAGATAGGAAGACCCTCGTCAACCTGGGAAGCTCAGTCAACTCGAATTCGTCCTTGAATTCGCGCCTGAGCTCCGACCTGAGCATACCGCACTCGAGGTTCAGCGCCGATTTGAACGCGAGGTTGAGCAGAGAGTTGAGCACGCCGAATTCGAGATACAGCGTGGATCTGAGCACGCCCCATTCGAGGTTGAGCCAAGAACTGAACTCGCCCAAGTCTAGGTTTAGCCTGGATTTGAATAACTCGAGGCACATGAGTCAAGACTTGAGCAGCTCGCCGTCTAGGGCGAGCGTCGACCTCTCCAGTTCGAGGTCGAGCACCCCCAGTAAATACGGGAACGACTTCAAGAAGCACAGTACGACTTTCGACAACATCAAATCGCTGATCAAGGAGGGAGTCATCGAGCATTACAATCCACCACCGCACGAGATGGTGACGGACCTAAACGCCTTGATCTCACCCATCGTCCGGGTGGTTTCGCTTCCGAGTTTAAGCGCCGAGGAATTGACCCCCAGGAGAGAGCTGACGGTGACGGTTGAAGAAGAAGAGGACGGCGAGAGTCCTCACACAAACAGCGCGGAGATATCTCCCCTGCGGAAAATCGAGAAGAACATCAGCGACTTACTGGAGCGAAGAGATATAGAAATTTCCAGCATCGTCCAGGATGATAAGTGCGTGCTGCAGATGAACGGAGTGGAAAATCCGACCGGAGAGAAGAAGAAAAGACCGCCTCCGTCCAAACCCTCCAGAGAAGTCCAGAGGAAATTTAACGACCTACAAAAATCGAGCAGCCATGACGAAATACAGCGCTCTGAAGACTATTACCGTCAGCTCTTGATAGAAAACAGCGTCCAGTACCAAGGTAGGAGGACGGGCATCCAGAAATCGGAGAGCGCAAAAGAGATGTTGATCTCGCACAGAGAACGCGAGCCCAAACCAATAACCACGTCTTCATCCGCAGACTTCCCCGTTAGGGTCGAAGTCCTCCAACACGATTTCCCGCCGTTACCCCCGAGCCCCGTCGAAGAAGACGAAGACGAGTACTCGGAAATCCTACATTCCGGCAGCAGCAAAAGAGCAGACACCCTCCCCATTTGCTCTGAAGCACCCGCAGTGCCTCCGCATAAAGAACCTGGATCAGGTAGTTTGAAAACGCGCTCGATGGACGCGTGCTACAACCGAGGAAGGCGCAGTAACTTCCTCAACACTTCCAACCGAAACATTCCATCGGAACGTCGAACTCTACCCATTGAACTGCAGGAGACCAAGCGAAGGACGTTCCAGAAGCGCTCGTCGCACAGTCCACAAGAAGAAATCCACCTCCAAACATCCTGCAGTTTACCCGAAACCCCCATTTTCGCCAGAGGTTGTGATATCCCTAGGACCCCCCACAGGCGCGCCCCCGACATCCCCGGCAATCAAACCGCGCCGAGGCAGAGCAACACCATGGGGAGCATAAACACGATAGGCAACATGTCCACCGGGGGGTACAGACGGGGCATGGAGCAAGCCATCGTCGGTGCTGAGCTGCTGAGATTGGCGGGCGGGCCTGGTAGGGGATGGTACCCCAAACACAGACAACGAAGACCCGCTTCCATCGAGCATCTAGATAGACTTGCGCCTGGGCATAATCCCTGGGATTCCAGCAGGAAACCCTTGACGCTACCGCCTAATTTAACACCCAAGTTCTTCCAAAGATCGCCTAGGGACGCGCTGAGGAGAGTCACAAGTCTTCTGATTAGGAAAGGTGAGCGCCGAACAAATTTTGAAAATCGTCCGATCACGCCTACAGTATAACCGAAAATGTCTCACTTAATGGCCGGCGGGATTTTCAAAATTTGTTTTAAAAACAGATACATAACATTCTAAATCAAAATGAACGACAAAGAATGACAATTACCAATAGAACTCGATAGACAAATAAGACGAGCAATTAAAGGCAAACAGTTAGTGACAAGTAAAGGCAGACAAACAATAACAGGCAAAAGCTAGAAGATAAACTCTCTAGTTTTGTTTGTTTGTGCATTCATTGCTACCATTTGTTGGTTAATATAAGAATAGAACTAAACAAGTGTCTGTTGTAAAATAAAAAACTGTCTAACACATACAAAGACAGAATTTGGTGGTTTACTTTTGTCTAGTTTTGATTATTTAATGACAGACGAAAATAGAATTCTCTACAAGTACGTAATTAAATAAAAGAACAAAAAAGTGAGGTGCAAGTCAGGCACAAACGATAACTAAACAGATAAATCAAAGTTGACAGATACCCGCTTTATGTATTAAATAATTCTTGTTCGGTTTCTATTTGTTTTTAAAGCGATAACTGACTAATGATGGCACATGCAATTGAAAACGAAGCACATTTTTCTTAGTCGGTGTTTTGAGACCATCAGCAATCGGTCTTTAGTTATCAGTTACCGCGTCATTATAAAGTTGTCGCTTGTGTCCCACTTCTGATGCTTTTAGACTCAATCCTTGATCTCTACACCTCCTTATAAATTTATCTACCCCATAAAAACCCTGTATAAACTGTATCGACAGTGGTTTAAAAAACCCTGAAGACAACTGTATCGACAGTGGTTTACAAGGATCTGATAAAATTATAAGAAGGTGGAAAATTCGGATTCCGGAAACGATTTACAATAACTACCAGGATCTAACGTTATAAAAAAAAATCCTTTTGAGGGTCCAGAAAGTGAAATTTGGATTGTTGAAGACATTCAGGTGCAAGAAACGAAGTTCCTCCGTACTTGTGACATAACGAATAACGCGAAAGTTGGGTTTCAAATCAAAAAGGATTGCACATCTGTACAGTATATTTTCAAAAAACGTATATAAAAAATATATGTCGTAAAAAGTAACACTTGGACGGATCCTCAATGCATGAATAAAAACTTACAACTAACGACACCTGTAATACATAATCCATGAGAACTTTAAATACTAAAAGGTGTACTTAAAATGAGATTAAAAACTAATATCAAAAGGTAAAATGAAAGCTGCAACAGAAACAGATCTATTTGGTTGGTCTTCGCCTATTCTACATCTTACATAATAATAATTTAAGCAGAAATTGGATAGTTATACATATTATTAAGAGATAATAGGCGTTAATCTTCGTTACAAAAGCAGCGAGTATATTAATCTAAATAAGGGCTAAACTGTATATTTTTTCTTTTGAAAAAGTTAAAAAGCTATTTGGTTCATATCTACAATACAGTTATTACAAAATATGATTCATTGGTCCAGTGATCTTTGTAAAATTTAAAAAAAAATCCACATTTGCCGCTTCCCAATAGTAGTCCCAGGTACAATTACAATAACCTAAAAGTCTTACAATCACTGTTCACTAGCATCATCTGATTGATTTCTCACAATTTCCATAATTTATGTATGGAATCATAATTTTCCTGCATTTTGAAAAATAAAGTAATGTTTACTGTGTGTGCGCTAGATGATTGAAAATGTCTTAGGACAGGTTCCAATTTAATTCAGGGGATTTCTGGATACACAGTTTCCTAAAAGTCGATAACAATAAAAACAATTTGCTGCAAATTTAACAGAAAAAAAAAAGGCAAAGTGTAAGATGTTCTGGTTATAAAACCATGTGATTGAAAGTAAAATGAAGTGATTAAAGCAACAGATTTGGCAGCACTGACTTACTTTGCTAACAAACACATAACAGGGTTAAAATGCCATGTAAAAAAAAGTTAAGTTAGATGATAAAACAGGAAATTAGAACAGTGATTGCATTTACATTTTATTCAAGGCCTATTCTAAATCATTTTTGATATTCTTAGGTGCATGCAGGCTTAAACCCTTAGCAACGATTATTTCAACAATTGTTGTGAGGGATTTAAGCTTCGACTCAAAGTTAAACCGTCATTGTAAAACTGGGCCTTAAAAGTCCATTGTGGAAGCAAATATCTCCAAGAATTTTAAGGGGTAGATGAATTTAAAAGAAAGTTAAAAGTCTTGGTCTTTAATAAGTTAGAACTATTTTATTCAGAGTTCTAAATCGCTTTTGATATTCTTAGAGACCATTGTCGATGCAAATATCTCAAAGAATTTTAAGGGGTAGATAAATTTAAAAGAAGGTCAAAAGTCTTGGTCTTTAATATGTTAGAACTATTTCATTCAGGGCCTATTTTACATCGTTTTTGATATTCTTAGAGACCATTGTCGATGCAAATATCTCCAGGATTTTAAAGGGGCAAATAAATTTAAAAGAATGGGTCAAAAGCCTGGGTCCTTAATATGTTAAAACTTCGAGGAGAGTATTTTACTTCATCTTAGGAATTCTTTTGGACAAAAAAGTTTGAAATACATTAAGAGTTTGACTTACCCCACGTCCCCCCGGTTTCGTTTTTAGAAATGAACCAAACACCTTCAGCTAGTATAAAAAATACTTTTTAACAAAAGTTCAACGGCTTCGGGTTTATATTTTTTCCGTGGCATACGTAACTGACTAGGCACGTGTGACAAAATCAAAGAAAAAACATAAACTAGGGGGCCCTTCATGACACCATGGCAAAAGCCATGAAGATAACTCGCTGTAACTAGCCAGGCTCAGAATAGAACCATAATTGTCACAAAATAAAATAAAATGAGGGGGGCCCCCAAAGAAAATACACTTGTGGATCTGCTTAACTTACATTCGAGTTCAAAAACTCTTACGGAATTAACAGTTCTATATTCGGCGATTGCATCTCTTCGAAAATCTGATACTGCGAGTACACGACCAGCCAGCAATAAATGTTGTACGCCATCCAGATCCAATCGACCAGCGCGTACAAGACGACCTCCAGGTAAATGTAGTATCCTCCAAGCAGCCACAGTCCGTAGATTAACTGGAACAGAATGACGATGCCCAGGCCGATCATGAAGGGCAGCATCAGCCCCCGGTTCGTCTGCTTCACGCCTACCACCAGCAACACCGATGCCCCGATTAGGAGTATCAGGAGGAATATTATGAAGCCGCCTACGACCTTCATGGAGAACCTGACGTCCGCCTCGAACAGGGGGTTGTAGAGTTGCGTCGAGTCGCCCCCCAGGATGTCGAAGAATACGAAGGTGATGAGGACGACGCTGAACGCGGCTACGTAGAAGGCGATGGCCCGGCAGGCGTGCCTCAGGTCGTCCATCCAAAGGCACGGGGACCAACAGGAATCGAGCAGAACCATTTTTCAAGTCGATGCGAACCGGATTTGATTAATTTCTTTCACATTTAGTGCACTTTTCTTGAGGTTAACACCAGACACACCCAGGTCAGGTTAGGCGGCCATCTTGCATTGTTTACTTACACGGGGCGCGGTGGCGCCGCCAAATCGTTCTTCCGCGAACTACACTTTGAAGTTTCGCGCTTCGTTAAAGAAAGATTCATCGATTTATTAATTATAAATAATAATAAGTTGCAGTTTGTTAAGAAAATAATGCAAGTTTAAGCACGGATGAGTTCCCAATTCGTTTCGCGGTGTAGCGACGGTGACATCTACCAGCCGACTCTAAATTAACAGCTGTTAATTTGAACGTGGTAACACTTACTTCCTACTTTTAATTTTCTAGGGCCTTTTAACAACCGATCGTTAAATCCACGAGCCCGATAAATTCAAATCGAATCGGGTTTCTGGAAGCACTCGCCATTAATTAGTTTAAGCGCCGGATTCGCAAGATTTGGTTTGATCCTGAACTGTCAGTTATGCTAATGTCGCACTGATGGCGCCACTATTTTCTTTAATAATTTCGACATTTTCAGGCCTTTTACTTTTCATAATACTAAGAATATAAGGAAAACTCGTAACATTTG
Source organism: Prosopocoilus inquinatus (assembly GCA_036172665.1). Taxonomy (NCBI): domain Eukaryota; kingdom Metazoa; phylum Arthropoda; class Insecta; order Coleoptera; family Lucanidae; genus Prosopocoilus; species Prosopocoilus inquinatus. The sequence goes on along the minus strand of CM069878.1, from coordinate 9,460,688 downwards.
GCCAAGGGGGTAAAGAAGTACTATTTTGAATTTTCTGTTACAGGAAAATAGGAAAGCACAGGTTGTATAAAGTGCGCGTGCGCGAATGAAGTTCAAAACCCACTCTTTTACCTCGATGCGGGTTGCCAGATTGAGCGAAATTCCACCATTTGGGATACATTTTAGCATTTTAGACATTTGACGCTGAAGGATATTATTTGGCGCTTGATTTGGGCTACTTTTGTTGTTGTCTTCATACTTCAGGGAGAGCAAAAATGGCTGACGTGTGCCGTTCCATACCATTAGGGTATTTGCCGCATGCTATGTATTTACATTAACCATAACTACATTCAGTGGCGTTCTTCAAAATTTTCACTTCATATTTTGACTTGTGATTTGTCAAAATGACCAAATTCAATGAACAAAGTGGAATTAAATTAAAATTAATATTGTTATTAATTGAAAATGTCTACGGATTCCTTATTGCATTTAAATTAAATCAAAGTTCCAAAACTAAAACCAGGGAGAACTTGTATGTACGTATGTGCGCTACTGAAAGGTCAATGACACTTACGTTTGACAGCGTTTGAAATGCATGGAAGTAAATATTGGTACAATATTGATAAGTGGAACACATTTTCGATATAAGATTGGAACAACTGCAACTTCACACGTGTCAATCATTGTTGCTCTCAATGTATAACACTCAACAAAATTCTACATCTAATAAAAAACAAAATCCATAAAACAAAAGTACACCACCGACTAAAAATTTTGATTGAAAAAATGTGGAATGCAATCAATAATGACTACCCATAATGCCCCCGCCTTTACTTTAATTTATTATGTACTACGACGCTCAACTTAAATGATACTCCTGCATGCGAACCTCACCCTTAAGAACAAGCAGCGTAAGGACTATGAAACTATCAAATGGTATCATTTATGGTGAGCATCGTTGTACGTACCGTGCGATCAACGGAATGTATAATTAGAGCGGGCTGTGATATTTTCCAGAAAGTTGGCAACACAGGCTTACAATTTGAAGTTAAAAATTTCATGTGTCAGAATTGTGACATTTATTTTTTCAAATAATTGATAATAGAAGTGTTTGTCTTGTAGAACCCCCCTAATATTCTAAAAAAAGGGTTTAAACCAGCATCCGTACAAAATAAAGATTGTATAAAGCACGAGCATAACCTCAAATATGACAACTGTCAACTTATTATTTATTTTTCATTGTATCCAACCATACAGCATAAAATAGCACCAATCACAGTCTCCTCTAATTATGAATTCCATTGATCACCCGGTATTACAGACGAAAATGCCTCGAGTATTGTTTTCTTATTTTATTTTGTTTTTTGTTAATTTCACATTTCTTTCTCTTTTGTTTTAAGGAATTGATGTTTTGCATTTTGTTTCGGTTCGTTTGTTTTGCTTTGCCCTTTTGTTTCCTACCTGTTTCTGTACTTGCAAATGTTTTCTTTTGTTTTCTTTTCCTGCTTTTTGCATTCTTTTTCTATTTAATCGAATTGGTTTTTGCATTTGTTGACTCCTTTTTACAGTTCTCTTTTGTTTTCATTTTATGTTTTCGTATTTTTCATTTGTTGATTTTTGTCAGACTGATTTTTCACATTTCGTTGATTGACGCTTTTTACAGTTGTCTTTTATTTTCTACTAGGTAGTCTTTATTTGATTTCTCACCTGAAGATTTATTTATTTATTTTTTATTCGTCTTATCGAAATGAATTTTATTGACACTTTGACACTTTTCGTAGTCTTCATTGTTTGTTTGTTATTCATTTGTTTTGTGTCCATCCGAGTTGTGATCTTTTGTTTTGGGCACTGTTTTCGTCGTTTATTTCTTGATTTCTTGAATTTTCGCACTTTATTGACGCTTTCTGTAATCTTCATTTTTTGTTGTTATTCATTTGTTTTGTGTCCATCCGAGTTGTAATCTTTTGTTTTGGGCACTGTTTTCGTCGTTTATTTCTTGATTTCTTGAATTTTCGCACTTTATAGTCGCTTTTTGTAATCTTCATTTTTTGTTTGTTATTCATTTGTTTCATGTCCATCTGATCTGTGATCTTTTGTTTTGGTTTTTACAGTTTGTTTTAATTTTCTGCGAATTTCTTAATGTCACGAATTTTCGCACTTTATTAACGCTTTTTATGATCTTCATTTTTTGTTTGTTATTCATTTGTTTTGTGTCCATCTAAGTTGTGATCTTTTGTTTTGGGCACTGTTTTCGTCGTTTATTTCTTGATTTCTTGAATTTTCGCACTTTATTGACGCTTTTCGTAATCTTCATTTTTTGTTGTTATTCATTTGTTTTATGTCCATCTGATCTATGATCTTTTGTTTTGCGCGCTGTTTCGTCGTTCAATTTTTTTTAAAAATTGTTTTTAATCGTATTATTGATTTTTACAGTTTGTTTTAATTTTCTACGAATTTCTTTATTTCTTGAATTTTCGCACTTTATTGACGCCTTTTGCAGTCAGTTCATTTCTTGTTTGTTATTCATTTGTTTTGTGTCCACCTGAATTGTGATCTTTTGTTTTGCGCACTGTATTTCATCGTTCCCTTTTTTGTGTTTTTGTTATTTTTTTCAATCGTTCATTATCTATTGATTTTTACAGTTTGTTTTAATTTCCTACGAATTTTTTAGATTGGTCCGGAAAATTGCTGTGTTCCGTTCAGCTTGGTGTTGTCCATCTTCTGTTCTTTTTTTTCTTGTTTGATCACTTCAACCCTTGTATTTTGTTGCTGTTGCTTTAATTTCTCCTTTATTTCTGATTTTCATTGCAGGTTTCATTTGTTTTTCTTTTTTCATTTGTTCTAATTTTTTATCGTTTTTTATTTTTTATTCTTCTTCTTTGCCTGAAATTATTTCCTTTCTGCTGTATTTTCAATTTAAAAAAATATGACGCTTTTAATGCAATGCAGTTTTTGAAACATGTGATTGGTTTCTACAAATTACAGTCGAAATCAAAGAAAAAAATAGTGGACAATTACAGTTTCCTGTAATTTTTCTTTCTCTCTAAAAGGCCACCGTCTTAAATATGACTTCACAGGAGGTTCTTAAAAGTTTTAAAACTTTCAAAAACTTTCAGACAAGCTCGAAAGTAAAGTAAGTGTTATCTTTGTATTTAAAGAGTACGATTTTAAGGAATGAAAAATTACAGGAAACTGTAATTGTCTACTATTTTATACTTTCGAGCGTGGCGTGTTATATGGACTTTAGAAAAATTGCCACTTGGCAGCCCTGCATTAATAGTTAGTTAAGCGAATTTGTCCGTTAAATTCGTATTCAGACCCCCCCCCCCCCCCCCCCCCCGGCCCTTAAAATGCACCATTAATAGATTAAGAGCCAACCTTTCCTCAGCAAAGTACCGCAAGCTTCCGCCATTTTGGCTCCATTTTCCGGCGCCAAAAATTAAAATGCGCTACTCTCAATTGGCTGTTTTTTCAAGAAAAGCATTTCGGAAATTTTAATTTGTCATTTGTCAGTATTGCAGTGTTGCTTAACTTTATTTACTGGATGTTCCTTTTTTGGCGGTGAACTGGAAATTTGCAAAATTTGCTTTGAAATTTGGGAAACAGACAAGAACATAATTTCCGTCGGTTTCGTTGGCCATTTTTACTCCACATTTTCGACAAATTATAAAAATTCCGAGAGCTATTTTTGAGTTGAAATCTCGAAAGGACGGTGATTTTTACGCGGAATTTAGGCGGGAAATTTAAAACCAAATTATTTTTTCAAATGGAAAACCCGTAACGAGTTGCTATACTGATTATCGCAATCATAAACAGAGTGTAACCAATTTCTTTTTTCATATAAAATTGTATAACAGCGAGAATTAAATTATGGGTACTGTCGATCGAAACTTTTACCAAGAAACGTCGAAAACATGTCAGATTTTTAAGAAATCGTTCGCAATATTCAAAATTAAGTCATCTGTATCCTTATTTTGAATAAAATGCAAATCAGATTCAAATATTTGACAGTCCGTGACGACCAAAATTTATTACTCGCGACTGTACCTAACCACGAAATACAATTTTCTCCATTTTTTTTACTTTATTTAAAACAAGACCATTATAATGACATAAGCCCGATATTACCACCTCCTGATAAATTTAACAGTCGGTTATATCCGTGGAAACCATTGTGCCGACAATGGTTTCCTAGGATATTAACCAATGGTTAAATTTATCGGAGGTGGCAAGATTGGGCCATAAACGTGTTTATTAAACCGGCGCCATTTTGTTTCCAATGATTTTTATCTGATAATTCACTTTACAATTAACTAAATTGTAGATAGTTTTAAAGAAAAGGAAAATCTAATAATTAATTGGTAATTTAAATAAATAATTTAAATGAATAAATTCGATGAGGTAACACCGAATGCTATTATGCGAAACTAATTATTAATTACGAAGTTTTAATTTGCGATTTAATTAAAGCTTTATCATCGCCATAAAATAACCATTAAGAGGGACGTAAAGTGGACTTTTTAATTACGGTTAACACGTTTCACAATTAATTACGCAAAACAAATAAGAATGGACGATAAACTTTTTTGTGTAAATTAATTTAATTTATACAATTAAATTATTTTTCCGTTTCGACTTCTTGCAACAGTTTCCTGTAATTTACGCCGTCTTTGTTTCAAGCGTTGTCTCGTGAGATGGCGGCGCACGTTCTGAAATTTTGCCGAAGCTACTACATTCAACGCAATCGCTGCAGTGCTGCCCCCACAGTTGCCGATGCGGAGTTTCGCCGCGATGAATCACATGACCTCCTCCGCTGTCTTGTCCTTGGGAAAAATCCTTACTGGAATTATGTGACTAATCGCGTCGTTCTGCACGGGAAATTTCTAAAGCGCCCTGAAATCTCCGCTTCGCCGAATATTATTTACACAGAGGCGGGCGGCGTTCAGAAATAATTTTATTAGTTCTCTTTTTTGGCACGAAAAAAGGAAAATCTATAAAGCCAAGTGAATAGGTGCGCCAGATGTGTCGCGTCGGTCGTCTCGAGTGGGCGGTTATTTATTTCGATTCGTCTTAACGATTATTGGACGGACACGCGTCACGAATTTGTTTTTTTTTTTTTGATTGCTCAATAAATTTAGGAAACAATTGAATGGACCAACAGAATCCAAAATGGCCAAACACGCCCTTTTTATTGGTTCTTTTGTCTCAATAATAACAACAGTAAATAATAAATTTAAAATAATAATAATAAAAACACAGACCAAGACGAAACCCAGCTTTTATTGGTTATTTTTGTTTTAAAAATTACTATACTTTCGATAGTTTGAAATTTATGTAAAACATTCGAACGGACCAATCAAATTCTGATCGAGACGAAACGTATTCTTTTATTTTAATAACAACTTAGAAAAGAAAACATTTGATTGGATAAATGCAATCCAATCCAAAAACAAAAAAAAAAACAATCAAATGAACCAATGAAATTCGAACTGGCAAAACACGCTGTTTTTTTATTGGTTCATTTGTTTTAACAATGACGACAGAAAAGAAATCGCACGACGAATTCAAAAGAAGACAACTGAGTGAACCCAGTGATATTCGAACCTGCGAAACGCGTCGTTTTTATTGGTTCTTTTGTTTCTGCTTCTCTGATCTGTGAATGGATCCTATGATATTATTGGAACCTGTGCAACGCGTCGTTTTTATTGGTTCTTTTATTTTAATAATGATGACAGAAAAGAAAACAACTGAGTGGAACTCGATGATAGTCGAACCTACGAAACGGGTCGTTTTTATTGGTTCTTTTGTTTCTGTTTCTGAGCCCTGAATGGATCCGATAATATACGAATCTGCGGAACGCTTCGTTTTTATTGGTTCTTTTGTTTTAATAATGATAACAGAAAAGAAATCGATCGCACGTCCAATTCAAAAGAAAACAGCTGAATGTACCCGATGATATTCGAACCTGCAGAACGCGTCGTTTTTATCGGTTCTTTTGTTTCTGCTTCGGATCCCTGAATGGATCCTGTGATGTTATTCGAACATGTGCAACGCGTCGTTTTTATTGGTTCTTTTGTTTCTGTTTTTAATTCCTGAATGGATCCGATAATATTCGAACCTGCGGAACGCTTCGTTTTTATTGGTTCTTTTATTTCTATTTCTGATACCTGAAGGAATCCTATGATATTCGAACCTGCGGAACGCGTCATTTTTCTTGGTTCTTTTGTTTTAATAATGACTAAAGAAAAGAAATCGATCGCACGACAAATTCAAAAGAAAACAACTGAATGGACCCGATGACATTCGAACCTTTGAAACGTGTTGCTTTTGTTGGTTCTTTTGTTTCTGTTTCTGATCCCTGAATGGACCTGATCATATTCGAACCTGCGGAACGCGTGGTTTTTGTCGGTTCTTTTGTTTTAATAATGACTAAAGAAAAGAAATCGATTGCACGACAAATTCGAAAAAAAATAACTGAATGTACCCGATGATATTCGAACCTGCGGAACGCGTCATTTTTTTCGGTTCTTTTGTTTCTGCTTCTGATCCTTGAATGAATCCTATGATATTATTCGAACATGTGCAACGCGTCGTTTTTATTGGTTATTATTATTTTAATAATGACAGAAAAGAAAACAACTGAGTGGAACTCGTTGTCGTCGTTCTTTTGTTTCTGTTTCTGATCCCTAGATGGATCCGATGAAATTCGAAACTTGCGAAACTCGTCTTTTTTTTGTTTTTTTTTTTTGAAATTCGTTGTCGTTCTTTTGTTTCTGTTTCTGATCCCTAGATGGATCCGATTATATTCTAACCTGCGAAACTCGTCATTTTTATTGTTTTTTTTTGTTTTCAAGACAACAGAAAAAAAAATTCGATCGCACGATAAATTCAAGAGAAAACTGCTGAATGGGCCCGACGATATTCGAACCTGCGAAATGCGTCGTTTTTATTGGTTCTTTTGTTTCTGTTTTTGATCCCTGAACGGATCCGACGATAGTCGAACCTGCGAAACGCGTCCTCTTTTTTGGTTCTTTTGGTTCTGTAAAGTCACATTCCGATGTGTAAATAACTGTGTTTTCGCATTTGTTTTGACATCTGATTGTTCCTTTAACTTTTAAAGTCTCCTTTACTTCGATTATGAAACCGGCCCGGCCCTAACCAAAGTTAGTGGAACATTAAGAAGACGCATTTTAAAAATGTTAAACTTCGATACGGAGGCCGCGAGAGAAACAATTGGATGATTGAATGACCCTCGCTCATTTCAAAATCTAATTTTGACAATTCTGAAAAACATTCCGATCGAAATGAGGCGACAGTGATTGGGGGATTGTTCAAATTTGGCGCCGGGAGGACATTTGGCGGCAAATTCAAACTGTCCTTAAGTCATTGGGCTCTTTAATTCTCTAAATGACCTTCAATGGGATCCTTTTGCTAGACTAAACATGTTGAGTGCGCTGAACGCATCCATTTGTCCTGCTTGAGTGTTGCTATAATTATACAATACAAGACCCAATGAATAAATAGTGTTCACATTTGGCGCCAGAAGAAAGTTTGGGGGCAAATTCAAACTGTCTTTAATAAGTCATTCGGCGGGCTCTGCGCTCTCTAATTCACTAAATGACCTTCAATGTGATTCTCTTGCTAAACTGAACATGTTGAGTGGCGCTGAACGCGCCCTTAAAGCCTGTTTGTTGTTGCCATGGATACAGAATACAAGATCCAATGAATAGCGTTCAAATTGGCGCCAGAAGAAACTTTGGCGGCAAATTCAAACTGTCTTTAAATCATTGGGTAGGGTAGGTTCTAATTTACTAAATGACCTTCAATGTGATCTTTTTGGTAAACTAAACATGATGAGTGCGCTGAACGCGCCCATTTGTCCTGCTTGAGTGTTGCTATAATTATACAATACAAGACCCAATGAATAAATAGTGTTCAAATTTGGCGCCAAATTCAAACTGTCTTGAATAAGTCATTCGGCGGGCTCCGCGCACTCTGATTTACTAAATGACCTTCAATATGATTCCTTTGCTGAACTAAACATGTAGAGTGCGCTGAACGCGCCCTTAGGGCCTGTTTGGTGGCTACCCAATGAATAGTGTTCAAATTCGGAGGCAAATTCAAATTGTTTTCAAGTCATTGGGCGAGTTCTGCGTACTCTAATTTACTAAATGACCTTCAATGTGATACTTTTGCTAAACTGAACATGTTGAGTGGCGCATAACGCGCCCTTTTGTCCTGTTTGAGTGTTGCCATGGCTACACAATACAATACCCAATGAATAGTGTTAAAATTTGGTGGCGGCAAATTCAAACTGTCTTTAAGTCATTGAGCGAGTTCTGCGCACTCTAATTTACTGAATGACCTTGAATATGATTCTTTTGCTAAACTAAACACGTTGAGTGGCGCTGAACGCTGCCTTAGGGCCTATTTGAGTGTTACTGTGGTTACACAATACAAGATCCAATGAATAGTGTTCAAATTTGGCGCCAGAAGAAAATTTGGCGGCAAATTTAAACTGTGTTTAAGTCATTGAGCGAGTTCTGCGCACTCTAATTTACTAAATGACCTTCAATGTGATCCTTTTGTTATACTAAACATGTTGAGGGACGCTAAGCGCTTCCCTTGTGGCCTGTTTGAGAGCTGTAAGGTTACACAATACAAGACCCAATGAATGGTGTTCAAATTTGGCGCCAGAAGAAAGTTTGGCGCCAAATTCAAACTGTCTTTAAGTCATTGGTTGAGTTCTGCGCACTCTAATTTACTAAATGACCTTCAAAGTGATCCTCTTGTTGTACTAAACATGTTGAGTGGCGCTGAACGCGCCCTTATGGCCTGTTTGAGTGTTGCTATGGTTACACAATACAAGACCCAAGAATAGTGTTCAAGTTCAGCGCTAGAAGAAAGTTTGGCGGCAAATTTAAACTGTATTTAAGTCATTGGGGGGTTTAGCGCATCGTAATTTATTAAATGACCTTGTATATGATTGTTTTGCCAAACTAAACATGCTGGGTGCGCTGTACGCGCGCGTCCTTGAGACCTGGTTGGGTGTTGCTATGTGGTTACAAGACCTCATGAATAGTGTGCATTCATCGTCCTTGGCAATGCCTGAAACATCCTCTGTATGGTCATTAAAAGCCGCTCCATCTCTTTCAAGTATAGGATTTTTAATTTTTTCTTTTTAATTTTGCTTTTCTGTGACTAACCTCAATCTTTTAGAGAACGGATGACACATGACATGAATTTATTATCATTCTTTAGTAATGTATGCATGCATACGTTTGAAACAACTGATTACTTTGTCTCTAGGCGTAAGCACGAGGCGTAAGAACAAAGCATTTAATTAATTATTGTATGAAATCATTTGCATTATTTGCGTTCGCCGGCCCAGGCAGACAGACATAAGCAAAATATGATAATGGATTTCTCATTGTTTCCACTTAGATAAGGCTATCTCCGACTTGTTTTCTTTTCCAATGGCATTCCGCTTCTTTCTTATCGACCGAACAGAGCACGGCGAATCATCGTCGTTACGAATGAAAAAAAAATACACGTCATTCAGAGGGCTTTCGCCAATCTTTTTTTAGACCGCACTGTCTAATCGTTACATATTTTGAAATAAAAAAAATTGAGTATTAAAAAAACATTTGGCTGAAGCGTGGGGGGGAGGAGCTTCGTAAATAATTTGAATATGCTGGGACCAAAGGAAAAAATATATGTCATTCATGGGGCGTTTACCAATTTTTTTAGACCGCACTGTCTAATCGTTACGTATTTTGAAATTTAAGCAAAAAACATTCGACTAAGTTGAAGGGGGGGCTTCATAAATCTTCATAAATAATATAAATATGCTGAGTCGGGGGAAAATTAATTAAACGTCATTCAGGGGGGCGTCTATCATTTTTTTTTTAGACGACACTGTCTGACTGTAACAGACTGAAATTAAAAAAAAGTTGAGCATTTAAAAAAAATATTTGGCTGAATGGAGGAGGGGGGGCTTCATAAATAATCTGAACATGCTGACAGCATGTGGTGGAAAAGAATGTCGTACGTCATTCGGGGGGCGTTTACCAATTTTTTTTAGACCGCAGTGTCTAATCGTCACACATTTTGAAATTAAAAAAATAAGCCTTAGAAAACATTTGACTGACTGTAGGAGGGGGGGGGGAGCTTCGTAAATAATCTAAATATGTGGGACGGTGAAAAAGAAATTACACGTCATTCAGGGGGCGTCTACCAAATTTTTTTAGACCGCACTGTATAATTGTAACAGACTTTGAAATTAAATTAAGAAAAAGTTGAGCATTAAAAAAAAACATTTGACTGAGTGGGAGAAAGGAGGGGGGGGGCTTCATAAATAATTTGAATTTGCTGAGAACATGCGGAGGAAAAAAATATAATACGTCATTTAGGGGCCGTTTACTAATTTTTTTAGACCGCACTGTCTAATCGTTACATATTTTGAAATTTCAGCAAAAAACATTCGACTAAGTTGAAGGGGGAGCTTCATAAATAATATAAATATGCTGGGGCGGCGGAAAGGAACTTACACGTCATTCGATGGGGGCGTCTATCATTTTTTTTAGATAGCACTGTCTGTAACGGACTTTGAAATTAAAAAAAAAAGTTAAGCATTTAAAAAAAATATTTGGCTGAGTGGAGGGGGGGGGGGTGCTTCATAAATAATATGAACATGCTGAGAACATGTGGTGGAAAAGAATATCATACGTCATTCGGGGGGCGTTTACCAATTTTTTTTAAGACCGCATTGTCTAATCGTCACACATTTTGAAATTTGAAAAAATTAGCCTTAGAAAACATTTGGCTGAATTTAGGAGGGGGGGAGGGAGCTTCGTAAATAATCTAAATATCTGGGACGTGAAAAAGAAATTACACGTCATTCAGGGGGCGTCTACCAATTTTTTTAGACCGCACTGTATAATTGTAACAGACTTTGAAATTAAATTAAGAAAAAGTTGAGCATTCAAGTTGGGTTCATAAATAATTTGAACATACTGAGAACATGTGGAGGAAAAAATTATAATATGTCATTTAGGAGGTGTTTACTATTTTTTTTAAACCGCACTGTATAATCGTTAGATATTTTGAAATTAAAAAAACGAGCATTTAAAAATACATTTGAGCATTTATTAAGCACTTGAAACAGTTGAAGCTATACGATTCTTTTTTTTTTAATTAAGGAGTGTTTTCATAATCGAACTAAAGAAGACTTTAAATAAAAGTCACAATCTGATGTCAAACTAATGCGAAAACATATTTATTTACACATCAGAATGTGACTTTTATGTTAAAGCCTTAGTTCGATAATGAAATCGGCCCAAAATAAAATAATTTTGAATTGTACGTTCACTTCAGATTCAACAATCTATATAACCGGCCTCACCCTGTACGCGAAGATTTTGTAATTTTCTGTTTGAGGAGCCTGCCCCTAGGGTTCCTAGATTTGATCGACATTTAATTTGTTCGGAAGGTTTGGCAGCTTGCTGTCATTTTTTACTTAGGTTGACCTTTCCACTTGACACACAGACTTCAAAAATGACATTCGAACGTCAAACGCTAACGTCAAGTGAAATCAGGTCAGCCGACATAAAATTTGAAATTGGGGGCTATCCCTTGAAACAATTGAAGCTATACGATTCTTTTTTTTTAAATAAAATTAAATAATTTTGAATTGTACGTTTACTTCAGAATCAAAGATCTATAAAACCGGAATCACCCTGTATGCGACGATTTTGTAATTTTCTGTTTGAGGAGCCTTCCCCTAGGGTTCCTAGATTTGATCGACATTTAATTTGTTCGGAAGGTTTGGCAGATTGCTGTCATTTTTTACATAGGTTGACGTTTCCACTTGACACACAGACTTCAAAAATGACAATCGAACGGCAAACGCTAACATCAAGTGAAACCAGGCCAGCCAACATAAAATTTCAAATTTAGAAAGCAAAGTAACGGAATTTTACCGGAAGATCGATCAATCAAATCCAAAGATCCACTCATGATTTTGGAATTATGTTGTATAATTTGTTTTTTTTTTGTTATGTTGGCAATACAGTTTTCCTGTTTTACTGATTCGCTCTTGTTTGTCTCAGTGGTGTTCCGATTAGAAATATTCTTTAACTTGGTGGCAAGAAAAAAAAAATTAACATGAAACAGAGTGCGAGGAGCAAAATGACTGATATGTGTGAAGTTGCAGCTTTGTTATTAATTTATAGCATCTTCGAGTCGCTTGCTCCGAGTATCTCCATCCCTTATTATTACATGAGATTAAAAGGAGACGCAAATACTCTGAGTGCAACCAATCGAAAACGCCATAACTGTATTTATTCTGTTTTATACTTAACTGAGCTGCAACTTCACACGTGTCTGTTATTTTTGCTCGTACTGAACATTTTTTCTTGCAGTCTGACCACATCCAAACGTGAATGATACTAAAAACTGCGGCGCCAAATTCAAACTGTCCTCGGTCATTAAAAAGAAATCCGTTTGTGAAAATGACCCAGCTCATTATTTTAAAGATGAACAATTTCAAAAATATTCTTAAAGTTTTGTACATTCAACGACGTTAGGTGGACCCAATCAAACTCTGCCTTTAACTTGCCTGTTAGGGTGGTAGATTTGGAAGTCGTTTTTGACTCATGTCTCAGGCCTGTCCTGCTTGCTTGAAATTCAGGCTTAAAAATGACATTCAAACGTCGAACGCTAACGCCAAATCAGGTCAGCCAACATAAAATTTGAAATTACCGACGAAAAAGACTAGCCAGGCACAAAATTATACACTGTGTCCACGGATTGGGTTCACAAGAGTGAAAACTTCTTTATTTTTGAGTTTTCAGAAAAAAAGTCATTCCTTATAAAAGCTTTTGCTTGTCCTAGAACCCCCAGAAATGTTATCGGAAACTATAAATTCCTTTTGATTGGTGAGAAAAATTGTAAATTCTGTCCTCATGAAGGTCAGAAAATTTTTTTGAGAAGGTACATTTTAATACATGATACAAGCAATATCAGCTGACGTGATTGTACTACGAAAAACTGCGTATTATGCGAAAGTCAAAACACAATTTTCGATTTTTTTTCAACCGGAATTTACTACGTTTTAAGAAATTTTTGGTGGTTTCGGGACAAGCAAGTACTTTTATAAAGAATGTCCTCTTTCAAAAACTCAAAAACAAAAAAAACTTTCTCCTATTGTGAACCCAATCCGTGGACACACTGTATAAGCAATGCTGTTTTTTTTTTCAGTCTGTCACATCGAGAAAATAAGCCGAATTGAAATAAGAATCTAAAAATCTAAAGTGACTCTAAGCTGTCTGATTCGTCAATTGCCATTGACCAAATTCGAAACTGTTCATTTCTGCCAACCCAGCAACGTAAAATCCCCCGTTTATATGTACCAAGTTATATTATTTTGTTTTTTTTTCTAAAGTATTCACCGTGTCACCAAATCAGACACAAATTAAATGTCCAGGTCTGGTGACAAGCTGCTTACTTGATCCGGCCACACTCAAAGCGCGAAATGCACTAAAAACTACAGCGCGCCAAATTCAAATCGAACTGTCAATTATTAAAAAGAAAAAATCAGTTTTTAGACCTAATTTACAATTAGCTATTTTGGAGGGTGCTTAATGTCACCAAATCAGACACGAATTAAATGCCCAGAATTTACTTGATCTGACCACACTCAAAAAACGAAATGCACGATACACTACGGCGCGCCAAATTCAAATCGTCCTGTCAGTTATTAAAAAGAAAAAATCAGTTTTTAGACCTAATTTACAATTAGCTATTTTGGAGGGTGCTTAATGTCACCAAATCTGACACGAATTAAATGCCCAGGTCTGGTGACAAGCTGCTTACTTGATGTGGCCACACTCCAAACGCGTAATGCACAAAAAACTACAGCGCGCCAAATTCAAATCGTCCTGTCAATTATCAAAAGGAAAAAATCAGTTTTTAGACCTGACTTACAATTATCTATTTTGGAGGGTGTTTAATGTCACCAAATCAGACACAAATTAAATGCCTAGGTCTGGTGACAAGCTACTTACTTGATCTGGCCATACTCAAAACGTGAAATGCACTAAAAACTACAGCGCGCCAAATTCAAATCGAACTGTCAATTATTAAAAAGAAAAAATCAGATTTTAGAACTGATTTACAATTAGCTATTTTGGAGGGCGCTTAATGTCACCAAATCAGACGCGAATTAAATGTTGCTTATCGTTTCATAATCTTTTCTATCTACATTTTTATGTATGTATTTGTGAATCGGCCTTTCCCGCCATCAATTTGATTAGGTTTGATTTGCATAATTCGTTTTCTTTCTTTCCAAAGACTTTCGTTTTTTCTTTGTCGTTTCTTCGCGCGTGTCCTTTTCTTGTTTCATTTATTTATAGTGTTTTGTCTTCTTCTTCTTCTTCTTATTCTCCTCAATGTTGTCCTTTTTTTTTTCTTTTTAAAACGTCATGTGTGGCTTCTTCACAGATCTGAGTTTCTGTTTCAGCGATGCCAAAAAGTTACGCTAAACGTCCGTGCTATTGAAATCGGAATGGCGGCAATTGACGGTCTACGGCCGGCACTAGCGTCAACGCAGCTTTGATTGGAGGGACGTCTATTGACTCCCTGTTGGCATCGCTGCATGTTTACTCAGAAAAGGAAAGAAATTGCTAATTAGGGAAACTATTTTACTTAAAGAACATGGTGTTTAACCTTTAACCGGACACTGTTATTAATTGGGAAGTACACTCAACGTTTCACTATGGCTTATAGCGTTGAGTGTACTTCCCAATTTTAATACTGCTCAGTTTAAAACTATTTTCTTTCAAATTTCATCGAACAAGAATCGACTTTAGTTATTCTATTTAAGTGATGAATGTTTGATGCAATTCAAAAATTGAATTCTTGAATAGAGACGCCGCGTCGCGAAAGATCCATAAATAGAATTTATTTTCCTCTCGTACTGCCTTCCAGAAAGACGAAAATTACGTCTGCCAACCCCAGTGACGTATTGGATTTTTTTTTGTACGACCCGCGGGCCTTATCCTAACTCGCAACGTTTGCTCAAGACTTACCTACCCAGACGGACGCGGAACAAAAAAGAAAAACTTTGCACATTTTGGTCGTAAACCAATTTCGTGTGAGCAGGAGACGCCACATGATTCATCATCCCTCGAATCCAATTCACTTTGTTCTTCTATTCTTTCAGGAAACAACGTGAAGGAACCGAGGAAAGAAAAGGACGCCGTCTCGCCCACCATCCACGAAAACGCCAACGGTAAGTTTCCTTCCTGTACATATTTATTCACGCTTAATATGTCCCGTGATGAGAATCAATTTTCGGCGGAAGCTTAGCGAGCGGATTTCACCCCGTTTTCCCCAATTCCACTTCGCTTCCCGGATCAATAGAAAGGGAGAGTCAGTCGCCCGGTCGGGGTGGAATTTGCGAGAGAAATCAAAGCGGCACAATTACGTGCACAAATTGAGTTGTTGAGAATTCGTTTTCTTCTTTTTTTTTAATTTTCATTCATTCTTAACACTTACTTTACCGTCCATTCCCATTCCTTGAGTTTTTCCATCCATCTTTTGTTTATTCCTTTTTGATTCAACAAATGAAACAAACCGAACCTCCTTCCTTCGAACCTGGCTTTGCTTTCCCTTGTATCATCTATTCTTTAAACTTCTTCTCTTTTTCGTTTACGGTCCATTTCTTGAGTTTTCCCGTCTTTTCTTTATTTCTTTTTGATTCCGTCCGTTTAGATTTTGGTTATACAAACAAAACCTGTTTCCTTCGATCCTAGCTTTGCTTTCCGTTTTATCGTCTATTCTTTATACTTTTTCCCTTTCTTGCCTTTATTTTTGAATCTTCAACAAGAAAACCTGCCTTGGAACCATCTTCTGGTGTGCTTTCCCTTTTTTTGTCCATTCTCTTCCCTATTTCTTTTAGAATCAACCCCAAACCTTTGCTTTTTTCCCTTTTATCGTCTGTTCTTTAAACTTCTTCTCGTTTTTGCCTCTATTTTTGAATCTTCAACAAGACAACTTCTTCCTTGGAACCATCTTCTGGTGTGCTTTTCCTTTTTTTGTCCATTCTCTTCTTTATTTCTTTCAGAATCAACCCCAAACCTTTGCTTTCCCTTTTATCGTCTATTCTTTAAACTTCTTCCCGGTTTTGCATTTATTTTTGAATGTTCAAGAAGACAACTTCGTCCTTGGAACCATCTTCTGGTGTGCTTTCCCTTTTTTGTTCATTCTCTTCATTATTTCTTTTTGAATCAACCCCAGACCTTTGCTTTCCCTTTTATCGTCTATTCTTTAAACTTCTTCTCGTTCTTGCCTCTATTATTGAACTTCAACAAGACAACTTCTTCCTTGGAACCATCTTCTGGTATGCTTTCCCTTTATTGTTCATTCTCTTCCTTATTTCTTTTTGAATCAAATCTAAACCTTTGTTTTCCCTTTTATCGTCTATTCTTTAAACTCCTTCCCGTTTTTGCCTCTACTTTTGAATCTTCAACACGACAACTTCTTCCTTGGAACCATCTTCTGGTGTTCTTTCCCTTTATTGTCCATTCTCTTCCTTATTTCTTTTAGAATCCAACCCAAACCTTTGCTTTCCCTTTTATCGTCTATTCTTTAAACTTCTTCGCGTTTTTGCCTCTATTATTGAATCTTCTACAAGACAACTTCTTCCTTGGAACCATCTTCTGGTGTTCTTTCTCTTTTCCGTCCATTCTCTTTCCTATTTCTTTTTGAATCAAACCCAAACCTTTGCCTTCCTTTTTATCGTCTATTCTTGAAACTTCTTCCCGTTTTTGCCTCTATTTTTGAATCTTCAACAAGACAACTTCTTCCTTGGAACCATCTTCTGATGTGCTTTCCCTTTTCTGTCCATTCTCTTCCTTATTTCTTTTTGAATCGCCCCCATGCGCTTTCCTTTTTGCTCTTGTCCCTTACCTGGATTTTTTCGTCAGTTCTTTAAATTCTTTTTGTTTGTACTTATGGTTGATTGCTTTCTTTATCCTCTGCTTTGAAAATTACTTTCCCTAGAACCTCGTCTTCCGTCCATTCCGTCGCAGTGCTTCGTCTCTTACTCTCCATTTGATGCAATCTCAGATCTTATTCTTTAACCTCCGTTGTAAATTTTTTGAATGCAATCTTAAACGCTTGAGGAGGTTTCTGCTTCTGTCTTGCTTGCTTTTCCCTTTACCTTCCATTCCCAATTCCTTGAGTTTTTCCATCTTTGTTTATTTCTCTTTTTTGATTCCGTCTTAGATTTTGGTTAAGCAAACGAAACCTCTTTCTATCGAATCTGGCTTTGCTATGCCTTTTATCAACTATCCTTTAAACTGCTTCCCATTTTTGCTTTTATTTTTTAATCTGCGAGACGACCTGGAATCATCTTTTGGTGTGCTTTCCCTTTTTCTTTGTCCATTCTCTGAGTTTCTCCGTCGTTCTTTATTTCTTTTTGAATCAACCTCAAAACTTTGCCTTTTGCTCCTCTGCTTTGCCAGTCCTGGTCGCCTGTTTTCGCCCTGCGCTTTCCTTTTTTCTGCTGTCCATTATCTCGATTTTTCCATCTATTCTTTAATTTGCGTTTGTTTGTATTTATCGCTTATTGCCTTTTTCATTTCCTGCTTTGAAAATTACTTTCCCTACAACCTCATCTTCCATCCATTCCATCGCAGTGCTTCGTCTCTTACTCTCCATTTGATGCAATCTTAGATCTTCTTCAGCTTTCGTTTTGAACTCTAGAACTTCGTTTGGTGTGTTTTCTTCACCTTCACTGTCCGTTCACTGAATTTCTTCTTGACCTCTCTCTTCGTCGTTAATCGCCGTCTTTCTTCTTCTTTAAACTTCTTCTGTTTTTCTTTTCTTTCTTTCTTCCTATTTGGTTACATTTAGTATCCTGGAGCTTAAACCACTTCTTTGGAGTGCCTTCTTCCTTAGAACCTTGCCTTCCATGCTTCTCGCTTCTTCTCCCAATTCCTTGTAAAGTCTTTCAATTTCTGGTTTTAAGTTACTCCCATTTTTGGTCTTTCTATTTGGTTGCATCTAGGATCCTTGATCTTGAACCATGTCTTCCATTCTTCTTGTACTGTTATCCATAGAATGGATGCATCTTCTCTTTTCTCCCATTTTTCTACTTTATGTTTGGTTGTATCCTAGATCCTTGACTGTTTCTTTAGAGAGCCTAATTTATAGTTTTAATTGCTTAATTTCTGGTCTTTCTATTTGGTTACGAGAATGAATCCTCAACCTTGAACCAAGTCTTTCATTCTTCTTGCACTGTCCATTTTATGGATGTATCTTCTATTTTCTTCCATTTTTCTAATTTATATGAAGTTGTATCCCAGATCCTTGACGGTTTCTTTAGAGAATCTTTTTCGTTAACACCTTGACTTGCATTGTTCTGGTGCAGTTCACATTATTTTTTTTGATTCAGTCTTAGGAAACCCTTTCTTTTCATTTTTCCTGAAAATCGTCTTCCTTGCGCCTTCGCTCTTCTTCTAAAAATCTTAGCTTTCCTTCTTTTTCTATTCGGTTCCATCCAGGAACTCCTTCTTACCATTTTTCCAAGAGAACCTTTTCCCTGCGCCTTCCAATTTCCTATTGCCTTCTATATTTTAGGTTTCTTCAATTTTACTTTTCCTTCTATATTGGTTCAATCCAAAATTCATTTGCAGATGCATCGTTCGCCTATTGTTTTTCGTATTTCTCTAAATTTCTACCAATTTTTTTTCTGAATTTCTTTTTAATTTACTCGCAGATGTCTTTGATCTCCTTCTTCTTCTTCTAAAAATCTTAGTTGTCCTTCTTTTCCTGTTCGGTTCCATCCAGGAACCCCTTCCTTTCCATTTTTCCGTCTTTTCCGCGCCTTCTGATTTTCCTTTTCCTGTCACCATCTAGTCTTTAGGTTTCTTCATCATTCTGTTTTGATTTGATTTCTTCCATTTTTCTCTTAATTTCTTTTTGACTTAATGGCAAAGATTTGTCTTTGATCTTCTTCTTCTTCTTCTAAAAATCTCAATTTTCGTTCTTTTTCCGTGCGGGTTCCATTCAGGAACCCTTTCTTCCCACTTTTCCATGAGAATCGTCTTCCCTACGCCTTCCAATTTTCCTTTCCCTATCACCATCTATTCTTTAGCTTTCTTCATCATTCTAGTTTGGGTTCAGTTCAAGATTCATTTTTAGATGCATCATTCGCCTATTGTTTTCCACATTTCTCTAAATTTCTTCCAATTTTTCTCTGAATTTCTTTTCGCCTTTGGATCTTCTTCTTTTAAAAATCTCGCACTTTCCCTTTTATTTGGTTCCATCCCGGATCTGCGTCCTGTCTATTTTGCCATTGGAATCGTCTTCTCTGGAACCTCGTGTACCAACTGTTACAATCAGTTCCTTCAGTTTTTGATTTTATTCCATCCGGTTTCATCGAACTTTTCTTTACATACTAACCTCATCCGACCGTCATGTTAAGGTTTTCCAAATTTGTCCTTGTCCTTGAACAATTTCTTCTTTACGTTTTGCCATACGAACCTTCTTCCTCATCTTTCTCCATTCTGCTCCAGAACCCCCCTCTCTTTCATTATCGCCGTACCGACTCCCTTTACTGACGCATCTTCTACTGTTTTCCAAATTCCTTTCTTCCAGCTCGATCTGCCGTTATTTTCGATCTGTTTTTCCTCTGAGAAGGCAAAGAAATAGAATCATTGAAATAACTTAAATGTTGACCTTGGAGCGCAAGCGTCTTCAAATTTGGGGGAGGAAATCCAAGGCAATGAAGAAAATGCAATTTCAACACTTTTCCCCAAAGGTTCTTTATAATTCTGGCTGTGGGGGTAAGGGGGGAGGTTACCAGTTTTGATGAATCAACTTTCTTAATTTAGACTCTAGTACCTTCTGTTTCGAATCTTCATTGTTATTGGCCATTCGTTAAAAAAGAGGTATTACTTAAGCTAAAAGAATCTTTCAAATCTGATTTTCTTCCAGATTTGCTTTCCGCCCGTTTTTGTTATTGGCCTTCTTCTTTCTGCAAACGGAAGAAGTTCCAGTGAAGACCAAAGATAAAATTAACAAAAGAACATCGTCCAAAAAAATGTTGTGATGTTCAAAATCTGTTTGGTTCTTCTTATTTTGGATGCAGATTCATTGTTATCGATCTTCTTTCTTCATTTTATTTCCAATGAAGTTGAAAGCGAAAAGCCAATACGAAAGGAAAGTTGCAACTTGAGTTGCCCTAACCAAAAAGGATTACAAAAAATAAATTATGTGTACAAGGCGTCCAAGAAAATTGAACTTGGTTTGGTCGAAACTTATTTCTAAATCTTCCAAATCCGATTCTCGTCTACAATTGGATTCTTCTTCTTTTGGTCCGTTGTTATTATTGGTCTTCTGTTTTCTTCAAACGGAAGAAGAAATTCCAATGTAGACCAAAGATAAAATTAATAAAAGAACATCGTCCAAAGAAAAAGTTGTCTTGAAAATCTGTTTGGCTCTTCTTATTTTGGATGCGGATTCATTGTTATTGATCTTCTTTCTTCATTTTATTTCCAATGAAGTTGAAACCGAAAAGCCAATACGAAAGAAAAGTTGAAACTTGAGTTGCCTTAACCAAAAAGAATTACAAAAAATAAATTATGTGTACAAGGTGTCCAAGGAAATTGAACTTGGTTTGGTCGAAACTTATTTCAAAATATTCCAAATCCGATTCTCGTCTATATTTGGATTCTTCTTCTTTTGGTCCGTTGTTATTATTGGTCTTCTGTTTTCTTCAAACGGAAGAAGAAGTTCCAATGAAGACCAAAGATAAAATTAACAAAAGAACATCGTCCAAAAAAAACGTTGTCTTCAAAATCTGTTTGGTTCTTCTTATTTTGCATGTAGCATCATTGTTATTGATCTTCTTTCTTCTTTCTATTTCCAATGAAGTTGAAAGCAAAAAGCCAACATGAGCGAAAAATTGGAACTTGATTTGCCATAATTAAAAAAAAAAATACAGAAAATAAATTATTTGTACAGGCTGTCCAAAAAAAATGAACTTTGAGTCAATCATCATTTTTGATTACGTGCACTTCTACGAACAACGACAAAGTGCAAGTACAGGGTGTCCTCAAAAAAAATATAAAATAAAAAGAAAATGGTGCCTTGCATAGAAAGAAAGAACATTATTATTTACGATCGCCGAGCTGTCTGTCGCAACTTAATTAAAACCTAACAAAAAGCCCGACATTTCCAGCTGTGTAGACCGCAGCGTGTTACATAAATCAATGACATTTCGTATTACTTTTTCACCGTTACGGGCCTTAATTAATTTCACAGCCCGCCTAGTTTCTTTCATGCGATAGAAAATTGCGCAGACATTTGTTTTATTTATTTAAAAGTGAAACTGAGGCCGGAGTGTTTTGGTTTTCGGTTATACACACACACATTCAGATGTGATGGTGCAACCTCCCGGGTCGTTTAAACCTATTTCTGATTATTTCCGGCCATAAACACCCTCGTGCTGAAGAGGGGTTGCTGCTCCCTCGTTCGTTTTTCGAAAAGCGTACGGCGCGTTCATTTTATTTGTTTGTTGGGTCCGGACCATTCTGCGGATTATCGTATTAAGGCGTCCTTGAAAAATTTGTTTGTCAATTAAAAGCAGAAAAATTTAAAAAAAAATAATGCACGATCAAAAATCCAGAAGGTGATCGAAAAATAATGGCAATAAAAAGATTGCTTGAAGTTGATTTATTTAAAAATTTAAATGATTTCATTTAATTATGATGACCCATTTTCTGCTAGTGTATCTCGGCCAATGTGAGATGTTGACTTTCAATTGTTTTTTAATTATATTTAAATTTATTTTCATTCTTTCTTTCTGAGTTGAGTTGAGTTGAGTTGACCTTGCTTTTGTTGCACTTCATTTCAGTTGACTAGAATTAGGTTGAGTAATCACAACTTCGCAATATTGGGTGGAGGGGGGGGGGGGTTGGCAGAGTTAAGTTGAATAGGATTTACTTTCAAATTGATTGGATTGAATTGGATTTTTAATTTTTTCTTTTGTTGGAGTAAAGTTGGATTTTTAATTTTTTGTTTGGCTTGAGTAGAGTTGATGCAGAGTTAGAAGTTGAGTTGGACCGACCTGGTTAAGTTGGATTGGATTTTTTAGGGTTTGATGAAGTGAAGTTGAACTGAATTGACCTTGAGTTGGATTTTTAACGTTTTGTTTTGTTCGCGCAAAGTGGACTTTTAATTTTTTGTGTGGGTTGAGTAAATTTAGATGGAGTCGAGTTGGATCAACCTGGTTCAGATGGATTGGATTTAGTTTTAATTTTCAAAGGGTTTAAAGTTTTTAAAGCTTCAATTGTTTGGGTTGGTTTGCTTGAGTTGAATAGGATCGACCTTGAACTGACTGGATTGAGTAGAGTTGGATTATCTGTTTTTTCGTTTTTAATTTTCGTTTGTGTTTGTTTTGTTGGGCTCGGGTTGGGGGTCAACTTAATTAATTACGTCATTTGGGGGGGGGGGGGGGGGGTTAGAATTAAGTTGAGTTGGATTGACTTTCAAATTGATTGGGTTGAGTTGGATTTTTAACTTTTTCGTTTGCTGGAGTAAAATTGGATGCTCAATTTTTTGTTTAGGTTGAGTAGAGTTAGATTAAGTTGACTTAGACCGACCTGGTTAAGTTGGATTGGATTCTTTTGGGTTTGATGAAGTGAAGTTGAACTGAATTGACCTTGAGTTGATTGAGTTGAGTTGAATTTTTAACGTTTTGTCTTGTTCGCGCAAAGTGGAATTTTAATTTTTTATGTGGGTTGAGTAAATTTAGATGGAGTCGAGTTGGATCAACCTGGTTCAGATGGATTGGATTTAGTTTTAATTTTCAAAAGGTTTAAAGTTTTTAAAGCTTCAATTGTTTGGGTAGAGTTTGCTTGAGTTGAGTAGGATCGACCTTGAACTGACTGGATTGAGTAGAGTTGGATTATCTGTTATTTTCGCTTTTAATTTTCGTTTGGGTTTGTTTTGTTGGGTTCGGGTTTGGGGACAACTTAATTAATTACGTCATTTTGGAAGGGGGGGGGGGTAGAATTAAGTGGAGTTGGATTGACTTTCAAATTGATTTGGTTGAGTTGGATTTTTAACTTTTTCGTTTGCTGGAGTAAAATTGGATGCTCAATTTTTTGTTTAGGTTGAGTAGAGTTAGATTAAGTTGAGTTGGACCGACCTGGTTAAGTTGGATTGGATTTTTTTGGGTTTGATGAAGTGAAGTTGAACTGGATTGACCTTGAGTTGATTGAGTTGAGTTGGATTTTTAACTTTTTGTTTTGTTCGAGCAAAGTGGATTTTTAATTTTTTTGTGTGGGTTGAGTAGATTTAAATGGAGTTGATTTGACTCGACCTGGTTGAGTTGGATTGGATTTAGCTTCAATTGTTTGGGTTGGGTAGAGCTTGCTTGAGTAGACCTGGATCAACCTTGAACTGACTGGATTGAGTAGACTTGGATTATCTGTTATTTTCGCTTTTATTTTCGTTTAGCTTTGTTTTATTGGGTTCAGGTTAGATTGAGTTGAGTTGGATTGGATTTAATGAGTTATACTAGACTTAATTTTAGTTGCTTAACTTAATTAATTACGTCATTTTTGGAGGGGGGGTTTGGTAGAATTTTTAACTTTTTGTTTTGTTCACGTAAAGTTGGATTTTAATTTTTGTGTAGGTTGAGTGGAGTTAGATTATTAGTTAATATGAATCGACATGTTTGAATTGATTGAATTTAATTTTTTATTGAGTTTTAATTTTTAAAAGGTTTAAAGTTTTAAGATCTTCAATTGTTTGAGTTGGGTAGAGTTTGGTTGAATTGACCTTGAGTTGACTGGATTGAGTAGAGTTGGATTTTTATTTTTAGATAGTTTGGAACTATTGGAACAAATACTGGTGTAAGAACCAACTTATTATTTTGTTGTTTTTTTTAATTTGTTTTTGGGTTTGGTAGAGTTGAGTTGGATTGACTTTGAATATATTGGGTTGAGTTGGATTTTAACTTCTTTTTGTTTTGTTCTAGTAAAGTTGGATTTTAGTTTTTTGTTTGATCTTGTGTTGACTAAATTAAGTAGAATTTTTATTTTTTATTTTTGAGTTAGCTTGAGTTAAGTTGGATTAACCTTGAACTATTTGGATTGAATAGAGTTGGATGTTTAATTTTGTTTGTTTGTGTTGGGTATAGTTAAATTGAGTTGCGTTGGATCGATCTGATTAGGTTGGATTTAATTTTAAGTGACTTTCAATATTTAAACGTTTCATTTTTTTACAGTTTCAATTCTTAATTTTTTGAATTCTGTTTTTTGAGCAACTGTTAATTTTTAATTACCCTACTTAATTGTTTGCTTGGATTGAGAACCGTTAAATCGAGTTGAGTTGGACTGAACTAAATTTTTATTTTTAAGTTTATACATATTTTAACTCTTGAGGTTTTTCACTATTTAAATTTACGTTTTTCATTCTTTATTTTTAAATGTTAACATTTCAATATTATAAAGTTTTTATATTTTTTAGGTCTCAGTTTTATGCTTGGGTTGAGTCGAGTTGAGTCCGGTTGACATAATTAATTTTTTCTCGTTTTCTGTATTGAGTTGAGCTATTTAAGTTGGTTTTACTCGTATCCAATTTCATTCTGATTAAATTTAGTTTTAATTCATTTAATTAATTTTAATAATTGTAACTTTAAATTGAGGTGAGGTTTGACGTTTTGAGTTTTAATTTTTTTATAACCAATCGGTTAAAAAAATTCTCGTTTTCTAAATTGAGTTGAGCTGTGTTGGTCTTCCTTGTGTCCAACTTCATTCCGATTGTAAATTTTCTTTTGAGTAATTTTAATTCTAAACTTGTTGGAGTTTGGGTTGGATTAACCTTAAGTTGAGTTGAACTGAATTTTAATTATTTTAATCTGATGCGTTCTGAGTTTTAATTTTTGGCGTTTCAATTTTACTTAAGTTCTATTACTTTTGAGTTTGAAATTTACGCTTGGGTTAGGTCGAGTTGGCGTTAATTCCAACTGAGTTTAATATTTTTTTTTTTTGTTTTCAGGCTTCGAGGTTTCTTTTGTTTTAATTTGTTTGTTTAGGTTGGGCATAATTAAAATTGAGTTTTGAGTTAAATTTAACTTTTTTAAGGTTTCGAGTTTTACTTATTCAATTTTGATTTATTTATTGTTTGGTTTGTCATAATTAAAATTGAGTTTTGAGCTAAATTTTAAATTTTTCTAGTTTTACTCGTTCAGTTTTAATTAATTTATTGCTTGGGTTTGGCACAATTAAAATTGAGTTTTAAATTAAATTTAAACTTTTTCTAGTCACGAGTTTTACTTATTCAGTTTTAATTTATTTTTTGCTTGGGTTGGGCTTAATTAAAATTGAGTTTTAGTTAAAATTTAACTTTTCCTTGTTTCGAGTTTTACTTACTCAATTTTAATTTATTTATTGCTTGGTTTGGCACAATTAAAATTCAGTTTTAAATTAAATTTAAACTTCCAGTCACGAGTTTTACTTATTCAGTTTTAATTTATTTGTTGCTTGGATTTGGCACAATTAAAATTGAGTTTTAAATTAAATTTAAACTTTTTCCAGTCACGAGTTTTACCTATTCAGTTTTAATTTATTTATTGCTTGGGTTTGGCACAATTAAAATTGAGTTTTAAATTAAATTTAAACTTTTTCCAGTCACGAGTTTTACTTATTCAGTTTTAATTTATTTGTTGCTTGGATTAGGCAAAATTAAAATTGAGTTTTAAATTAAATTTAAACTTTTCCGGTCACGAGTTTTACTTATTCAGTTTTAATTGATTTGTTGCTTGGGTTAGGCATAATTAAAATTGAGTTTTCAGTTCAATTTTAACTTTTTTCAGCTTCGGGTTTTCATTTATTTTGAGTTTTGAATTTTAATTCTTTGTTTTTTTTATATCTAAGTATAAAAGACGCGCGTTTTTTTATTTTTTATAATTATTCAGTTACTTTATTTACTGTTTCTAATCATTCCGTTATTTTTTTCACTTTTCTAAAGGCTTTACTTGCAATCCCAACCCTGGTTACATAACCTATTATTTCTCTAAGGAGTTTAAGAATCAGAGAGAAAGACAAGTTTTTAAATAAAGAATGAGAGGGAGTGAACTGTAAAAGATTTTAACTTTGATGAAATCTTTGGTTTGGTACTCTTTGTTTAATTGAGAAATTCACCAATTAAAAGTTTCGTCGACTTTTCTGCATTAGCGACGGCCAGGACTTATCAATACCTCCTCGTATACGCTCTTTTTTTGCAGAAAATTGTATTTTTCTTCAATTAATCAATCAAAAGCCGTCCAATAACATGCAATTACGTCTTCTTAAAACAACGTTAATAACGGGCCCACTTTGCGCCCATAAATTTTCATTGGGGGCGCCCTCGGGGCTTCTTGCGAACCCCCTCATTACATTGACATTCTTCTTTTTCTTTTTTTTTTCCTTTTGGTTTCAACACGAAATTATTTTCGCGCAAGTAATTCACGTTTCAGTCCTCGTATAAATTACAGGACATAAAACTTTATTGCTTGGGTAAACGAGGCCGTGCCGCCGCCGCCGCCGCCGGCACCACCTCCTTCGTTGGTCTGTTCGAGGAGTCCGGCGAAGAAGAAAGTCGGCCGAAAAGAATCGCTCTGTGCCGCCCTACCGCAAAATGTGATTTAATAAAACGATATGTATCTATCGAGCATGAAACGAATGCCCCCCTGTGGCAGAAATAACGGTGGAATAGAACGGTTCGTGAAATATTTCTGTTACGAACTCGATATGTACTAAGAAGCAAATAAATCGGCTTTCGGAATTTAATATCGAGAGACTTAAGCACGTGGGCGTCGATGGAAAGAAGTTGGAATTCACTTCCATTTTTTATAATAAAACGCCATATACGAGGTGGTGTCAATAACTTGACCATCGAAGAAGTCGAAATAAGTCAACGCCCACTTCATACAGGCCTGATTCATTAGGTGGGACAATACCCTGACTTGAATATTGATTCATCTGAAATGCAATCAGCACAGAATTTCACCATTTTAAGTTTTATCTTTCCGTTATTATTAGTAAGCGGCTCAACAGCGAAACGCTTGCGTCGCGATCCCCGGAAACTGGATAATACCGTGGGTCCCGGTATTACTACGCGACGACTCAGGCCTGTTATTGAAGACGATTTTGAATAAATCTAAATGAATCATCGAAACCCTTGTGATTAGGGTGAATTTATTAAATAGAAAAAAAGGCCGAGCAATTTGTTTTATTCACAAAAATGGAGTGATTGTATCAAAAATTAATAATATGTAATAATAATAATTAAATAAAATTTTCTGTGCACTCCAGAAAACATAGATTGTGTTTCTTCTAAATTGAAGAAAATTATCTTAGAAAATGGAATGGAAGGGAAGGGGGGCGGGCTTCCACATTTACTTTAATTAAAAATTAATTTAATTTAAATTAAATTTAATAAGTAAACAAATGTGGGTGAGGGGGGCAAGATAGATTATCCAGTCCAACAGAAAAAAAATCGCTTTCCTTAATAACTGAAAATTGTTGTTTATTTTCCTCCGAGCTAAAATTTTAAATCAATGGTGCAATAAGCAAAATAAAAAACAAAAAACAAAAGAGCACGTATCTCGTTTTTTTTTTTTTAATTTACGTTTACCCCTAAATATTCAACGTTTTTTTTGTTTTATTTTTTATGTTTTAAGATCGTAAAAAAATAATTTTAATAATAAATTTTCCGTGTACGGTTAGAGAGGAGGGGAGGGGGCAGATAGAAAAAGTTCACAGTTCACGTTCACAGTTCTGTTAAAGTAATTTCGTTTTCTTTTTCACGCGGGCTAAAATTTCCTTCTTTTCAAACAAGAAAAAAAAACAAAATGAGCGGGGTGGAGGGAGGGAACAACAGAAAAATCACCTTCATTCACAACTCACAGAATGGTTTCGTTTTTCCTCGTGAGCTAAAATTTTAAATAGTTTTCTTGAATAAATAAAATAAAAACGTTTCTCCTTGTCTATGGGGGCTATTAGCGAAATTAAAGAGCAAATGCCTCGTTTGTTTTTTTTTTTTTTAATTCACGTTGACCCCCAAAAAGCTCCAGGTTTTATTTAATTTTATTTTTTTGTGTTTTAAGAACGTAAAAAAATTATTATTTTCCGTGGAGGAGGGAGGGGTGAAGATAGAGCTAAAATTTTCTTATTTTTAACAAGAAAAAAAAACACGAAACGGGCGGAGGAGGGGGCAAAGAAAGGTTATATGGCGTAACAGAAAATCGCTTTCATTCACAACACAATTCAAAATTGTTTCGTTTTTCCTCGTGGGCCAAAATTTTAAATCGTTTTCTTAAAAAAATAAATAAATAAAAACGGTTCTCGTTGTCTATGGGGGCTATTAGCGAAATTAAAGACCAAATGCCTAGTTTGTTTGTTTTTTAATTCACGTTGACCCCCCAAAAGCTCCAGGTTTTATTTAATTTTATTTTTTTGTGTTTTAAGACCGTAAAAAAATAATTATTTTTCGCGGAGAGAGGGGCTAAAGTTTCCTTTTTTTAACAAGAAAGAAACACGAAACAGGCGGAGGAGGGGGCAAAAAATGATATCTGGCGCAACAGAAAAATCGCTTTCAAAAAAATAAATAAATAAAATAAAAATGGTTCTTCTCATTTTCAAGGGGCTACTAGCGAAATTAAAGAAAACATTTAAAAAGCGAAAGCCCTGTATCTTTTAATTTTATTTTTTGTGTTTTTGGACCGTAAAAAATTAATTATTTTCCGTGGGGGTTAGGGGGCGGGGCGGGTAGAAAGAAGAGTAATATGTGGCTCGCTTGAATTAACAGCTCTGTTAAAATACATAATTTGGTTTTGACGCGAGCTAAAATTTATCTTCTATTCAATAAGCACGTGGGGAGGGGGCGTCAAGAAAGGCTTATTTCAGCTTAACTTCTAAATCTTTTCTTTTTTTAACCGAAGTGACAGAGATATTTATTTCCAAGGAGCAATTAGCAAAATTTCAAAAAAAAAAAAATAGTAATAAAACAAAAGAACAGCGGAAGTTGGGGGAGCAGGAAACGCTTTTCTGGGGCGCTTTCATTGGCATCTCAATTTTTTTCGTGAGCTTAAATTTTAAATCTTTTCTTTTTTGACCCAAGAGACATTTCCAGGGAACAATTAGCAAAATTACAAAAAAAGAAAATAATAATAAAACAAAAGAGCAGTGGAGATTGGGAGGGGGGGGGGGCAAGAAACGCTTTTCTGGGGCGCTTTCATTGGCATCTCAGAATTTTTTTTGTCGTTTTTTCATGAGCTTAAATTTTATAAAAATAAATTTCTTAGAACGAGTAGAAATAATGAAAAGGATAAAAAAAAGGTAAAGTTGTCGAAGAAAATGGAAGAGGAATGGACAGCGGTAAGGAGAGGTGGAGTACCTCAACAAGGTTAGCTGCCTTCAAGAAATTTTTCTTTAACTCAGTAAGACCGGCCGCAAGTTATCAACGCATTTTTTTTTTTTTTCATTATAAAAACGTGCTAATGCATTTCTTATTCTCCCGAAGTGACGCTCAATATTTCCTGAACGCGCCCGGTAAATGCAACCCTCGTATATAGCACAGGTAAACTATAAATGAACGTAAACTGTAAACGAACGCGAACCGCAAGCAAGTTGGCCAACAATGCGCGCGCCCCTTAATAATGATTCCGATAATTATTTCGCACGATTTACGCAATATTAACTAAAAAGGCAAACATGCTTATTTAACGTGCGCATCATTTAAATATATGAAGTCGACTGTCCCCCTTGCCCTTGGGCAAAGCTGCGTTGCCGACCGATTTTTGTTTATGTTAATTACTGTAAACTATTTCGTGAGCCACAGAATTTTTTTTTCAAAGTTGGACATGAACGAACGCCTAATATTAATATTAATTCTTCTTGGTTAGGTTGGCAGGAATTTTAAGAAATTAAGTGAATATGACTGTGACATACGTGATTTCTTTCACAGCCAACTAAGAAAAACGAACGCGAACCGCAAGCAAGTTGGCCAACCATGCGCGCGTCCTTTAATAATTTTTCCAATATTTTATTTTTTGAAGTTGAGTGTTGTTAAGAGCAAGAAAGAATATTTATTCAAGGGCGTAGAATAATTACACTTACGAAACCGTAAGTAGAGATCAAAATTCAAAAACTCGGGAACGTAAGAAAAGATTACGATAAAGGAAAGGATGACGATGTTGATGATGATGATGACGATGATGATGTTGATAGAAGATTGCTTATTAGGGAAACACCGTAGAAAGAAAGCACCGGAACAATGTCAATGTAATAGTAAAGAAAAAAAAAGAGAGGAAAGAAAACGAAAGTGATTTCAGTTTGAATGCAAAAAAATTGAAAAGAACGAACGAGTTAGAGCCAAACAAAGAACCAAGAAAACTGACATTGAAAAGAATTATAAAAATTACGTGCTTATTAAGGTACCAGAACAATGTCAGTGTAATAGTCATGAAAAAAAAAAAGAAAAGTAGTTTTAAATTGAATGCAAAAAAATTGAAAAAAATGAACTATGAAGTAAGAACAAAAAAAAGAAAGGGAAGTTGGGGTTAGTATAAAAAGAATTAAAAAACTGATATAAAAAACTGTATGCGTATCGAAGAGCATTATAAATGGCAATGCAACAAAAGGAAGAAAAAAAAAATAACGAAACAAAGAAGAAGCAAAACATGAAAGCTAAATACTTATCAATGCCTCCCTGTAAGAAAAAAAATACGATTCGGGGGTGTTATTTAAAAAAAAATATAGGACCCAATGAAAGTAGTTTTAATTTTTGTTGATAGAGTAAAGGAATGATGAGTCGACAAGCACAGGGCACAGATAAAAAAAATAATTTGCTTATGTATGTCCGAAGGGTGGTTCCGGTGGATGCAAATTGGGGTCGTGCACGATGATCTTTGAAATAGTTTGCCTGCCCACCGCCGCCGCCACACAAAAGAAACTTTGCCTCTCTCTTTGCATACAGTCGCTATAGCAACAGAAAACGGATGTCGTTTAAAGAAACTCGAAGTTGAATCGCCTGCGTCCTTGGGCGAGCTCCAATCGTGCCGACGACGTCATGCCATTGAGGAACGAGACGTCAGAATTATTAAAAAGTAATAATAAGCAAAAGGTTGATGATAAAATGCCTCCCTGAGAGTGAACGGCTTAAACTTTTCTTTATTTCTTTCTTGCTTCGTCTTGGCCTTCCATTCCTTCAGGCCCTAAGATTGTAATCCATCTCCGAAAAAATTGAATTGTAAATAAAAAGAAATTTGGCCTTGGAGGTATGTACAGTCTTGCGCAACTAAAATGCACCTCCTAACCCTCTAAGACCGTGTACTATAAGGTTCACAAAAATGTCAAAGTTGTGGCACAGATTGTTTTGTTTCGAGGCTGGAGAGCGGTCGCCTTTTGTTTGGTCTCATTTTGTTTTTTCAAAATTTTCTATTTTTGAAATTCTTGCCCCCCCCCCCCCCCAATCGCTATGGTACGTTTTTCTTTAACCAACTGTTTTATGCGGTTTTCCTCTTCAAAAAAAAAAAAAAAAAACTAGAAATTCTAAAAAAACTAAACAAAGACGTTTCGTGGATCTTTGTTTTGCGATCGCTGCGCCGCCCCCTCCCATGGACGTTCTTTTTTCATTAATTTCGCGGCAAGAACACTCGCCTTTTGTTTTGCGTTTAATTTGTTTGGGGACACGTGCCGGAATCTTTTTCGAATTTCACTGATTTTAGTTTTCTTTTTTTTTCGAATTCGTCACTCGCTTGACTGTCGTTTTTTTCTTCTCTCTTTTTCTCTCTCTTTTCAAAATTTCATCCAAGACCGATCGTCGGTTGTTTTTGTTTAATTGCTTCGCGCCATTGTGGTTCTTCGTCTTAGAAAAAAATAAACTATGAGATTTAAATAAGTTTCGAACTTCTTGCGAAACTGTGTTTTAGGGTCGTCGCCCCCTCAACTAGTGGTCACGTTTTCCGAAAAAAAAGTCACAAAAACGATCGTCCTTTCTTTTATTTTTGTTTCGTTCTTCATCTTAGAAAAAAATAAACTTCGAAGTTTAAATAAGTTTCGAACTTCTTGCGAATCGTTTTGGGGTCGTCGCCCCCCCCCCCCTCTAATGGTCACTTTTTCTGGGAAAAAAGCCACAAAAACGATCGTCTTTTAGTTTTATTTTCGTTTCGTTCTTCTTCTAAGAAAAAAAAAACTACGAAGTTTAAATAAGTTTCGAACTTCTTGCGAAACTGCGTTTTGGGGTCGTCGCCCCCCGCCCCTAATGGTCACATTTTCCGAAAAAATAAGTCACAAAAGCGATCGTCCTTTACTTTTATTTTCGTCTCGTTCTTCATCTTAGAAAAAAAATAAACTTCGAAGTTTAAATAAGTTTCGAACTTCTTGCGAAACTGCGTTTTGGGGTCGTCGCCCCCTCCCCTAATGGTCACATTTTCTGAAAAAAGGCACAAAAACGATCGTCCTTTCTTTTATTTTTGTTTCGTTCTTCATCTTAGAAAAAAATAAGCTTCGAAGTTTAAATAAGTTTCGAACTTCTTGCGAAACTGCGTTTTGGGGTCGTCGCCCTCCTCCCCTAATGGTCACGTTTTCCGAAAAAAAAGTCACAAAGACGATGGTCCTTTACTTTTATTTTTGTTTCGTTCTTCATCTTAGAAAAAAATTAACTTCGAAGTTTAAATAAGTTTCGAACTTCTTGCGAAACTGCGTTTTGGGGTCGTCGCCCCCTCCCCTAATGGTCACGTTTTCTAAAAAAAGTCACCAAAACGATCGTCCTTCACTTTTATTTTCGTTTCGTTCTTCATCTTAGAAAAAAATAAACTACGAAATTTAAATAAGTTTCGAACTTCTTGCGAAACTGCGTTTTGGGGTCGGCGCCCCCCTCCCCTAATGGTCACATTTTCTGAAAAGAAAAGTCACAAAAACGATCGTCCTTTTGTTTTATGTGCGTTTTCGGGGTGGTCACTGCGCCCCCTCCCTTTACCTTGATTGTTTCTATTTTTCTGAAACAAAGAACAAACATCGTCGCAAGAAAGATCGATCGTCTTTTGTTTTACTTTCATTCCATCACCTGTTTTGATCTTTTCAAATTCAAAAAAGAAAAAATTTAAGAAATTAATTCTGAACTGAGTGAAGAAATGGTCGCTTTTTGGGGTCACCGCCCCTCCCCTGATTATTTTGTTTTCTGATGCAAACAGAAAACACCGTCGCGAGACGATCGTCTTTTATTTTTCTTTCGTTTTCTTCGCTTGTTTGAATTTTTCACTCACTCAAAAAAAAAAAAAAAATTATAATTTTGAACCGCCTCCTCCTCCGATTGTCTTGTTTTCTGTCTCGCTTTTAGAAACGATCGTTTTTTGTTTCATATTTTGTGCTGCTCACGTGTTTGTTTTTTTTTTTCAAATTCAAAAATACAAAAAAAATACTGTGCTTTTTCAGATTAGAAAAAAAAAATTAAAATAAATAAATTTTAAGCTAACAGGAATAATGTTCTTGCGAAGCTGCGTTTTGAGATCATCGCCCCCTCCCCCCTCCCCAAATTATCATGTTTTCTGAGAGAAGAAAAAACATCGCAAAAACGATCGTCGTTTGTTTTATTTTTGTTTGGCTTATGTGAATGAATATTTTCAAATTCGAAAAATATTTTGGAAAATTAATTATAAATTAACAGGAATAACGTTCTAGCAAAATTGCGTTTTAGAGTGATCACCGCCGCCCCCTCCCCTTCCCCCCATATCATGTTCTTTTCGAATTTAGCGCGTCATTGATGGTTTTGTTTTTCTTTTCTAATTTGTTATGGTAACCAGGAATGGCCACCGCCCCCTCCCTTTCCCTTGATTGTTTTGTTTTCTGAAACAAAGAACAAACATCGTCGCAAGAAAGAGATCGTCTTTCGTTTTACTTTCATTCGATCACGTGTTTTGAACTTTTCAAATTAAAAAAAAATTAAGAAATTAATTTTGGATTGGGAGGATTAATGTTGTTCTTTTTTTGTTCGTCTTATTTTTCTTCATATTTCGTCGAGAAACGTAGATCTTCTGTTGTTATTTTTTGTTCACCTTTCAGTTCGTGTTTCAGTTTTTTTTTTTTGTTAGCCATTGATTTTCTAACAATCCGCTTTTTGTTTTTTGTTCGTCTTCTTTTTCTTCATACTTCGTGGAGAAACGTGCATCTGGACACAGCTCCCTCTCTTTCCCTTGATTGTTTTGTTTTCTGATATATTTTTTTTCTCGTTTCACCTTCAGTTGTTTTATGTTATTTGATTGGACGTTGTGGTTGTTCTTCCTTTAGAAAAGGAAAACAAAGATATTGAGGTTTTTGAATACTTGCGCAAAATTGATGGAATCCCCGCCCCACCCCCTCTCCTGGGCGTTGTTTCCATTTCCTGGGATAATCTTTCCCAAATTTCTTCTTTCTCAAAACCAAAAAGATTATATAATTTCGCAGACTGTCGTCAATTTCTTTTGTTTTGTTTGCTTGGTCATGTGAGGCATTGATTTTTTTAAATCTTTTCGAATTTCGTAAATTTTTTAGTTCTTTGAAATTATCGGTAATAGTGGGTTTTATTTTTTGAGAAAATATCACATCTCCCCCATTCAAAAAAAAATTAAATAAAAATATGACGGTTTTTTGTTTTGTTAATATTTTTGATCGAAAGGACTTTCCGAAATTTCTTAGATTTTCGATTTCTTTGGCGGTGATTTTATTTTCCTTTTCTTGTCCTTCTTCATAAATGGATTTCTTCTTTTTTCATTTTTTTCGAGTAACTCGATTGCGAAGTTGTTTCAATGTGCTTCTTCTCTTATTTCTTTGCTGGCTTCTTCACAGATGACTTTCTTCATTTGGTTTCGGACAAGAATTGTCCATATTTTCAATTTTTTCTTCTCTTCTTTCTTCTCATGTCACCTTCATTGGTGACTTTCTTTCTTCTTTCTTCGGGCGATTTTATTTCAAAAGTTTCTTTGAATTCCTACGTGTTCCTTTTTTGTTCTTCTTCACAAACGTCTTTCTTCTTTTTTTTTTCTGTAGGTACCCAGCATAAGTAGTCCTCTAGTAAGGAAAGTTGTTTCAATGTTCTTCTTCTCTTATTTCTTTGCCTGCTTCTTCACAGATGACTTTCTTCATTTGGTTTCGGATAAGAATTGTACATATTTTCCATTTTTCTTCTCTTCTTTCTTCCCATGTTACCTTCATTGGTGACTTTCCTTCTTCTTTCTCTGGGCGATTTTATTTCAAAACTTTCTTTGAATTCCTACGTGTTCCTTTTTTGTTCTTCTTTACAAACGTCTTTCTTCTTTTTTTCTGTGGGTACCCAGTAAGTAGTCCTCTAGTAAAGAAAGTTATTTCAATTTTCTCCTTCTCTCTTCTTTGCTGGTTTCTTATGTTCTTCACAATGATCTTCTTCATTTGGTTTCGGAGAAGAATTGTCCATATCTGCCATTTTCTCTTCTCTTCTTTCTTCCCATGTCACCTCCATTGGTAACTTTCTTTCTTCTTTCTCTGTGCGATTTATTTCAATACTTTCTTTGAATTCCTACGTGCTCCTTTTCTGTTCTTCTTCACAAATGTCTTTCTTCTTTTTTCCTGTAGGTACTTAGTAGTAAGTAGTCCTCTGGTAAGGAAAATTGTTTCAATCTTCTTCTTCTCTTATTTCTTTGCTGATTTCTTATGTTCTTCACAGATGACTTTCTTCATCTTCTTTCTTCCCACGTTACCTTTATTGGTGACTTTCTTTCTTCTTTCTCTGGGCGGTTTTATTTCAAAACTTTCTTTTAATTCCTACGTGCTCCTTTTTTGTTCTTCTTCACAAACGCCTTTCTTCTTCTTTTTTCTGTAGGTACCTAGCTTAAGTAGTCCTCTAGTAAGGAAAGTTGTTTCAATCTTTTCATTCTCTCTTATTTCTTTACTGGTTTCTTATGTTCTTCACAGGTGACTTTTTTCATTTGGTTTTGGACTTGACTGTTCCAAATCTCACAGGCCTTCACAGGTTTTTCTTATTTCTTTCTTTCCTCGGATACTCTTTTTTATTCCACTGTTCTAAATCATCAGTAGTTTTATGTGCATTTTTAATTTGCTTTCTTTTCTAATTTTTGATTTGTCTACTTCACGTCCCCACAATTACTTTTTACTCTTTTTCTTTCTTTACCTTTATTTGCCTTCATTTCGGATTGGTGTATTTTATTTAAGTATTATTTTTCTTTTCTTCTTTTACCGTTCCTCTTTTACTTTTCTTTTTTAGAGGACGAAATTGAAACGTCAGTATTTTTGTTTATTTTTCAGTCCATTTCTTCATCTTACTCTTGCATTTCTTTTTACCAATTTTTTTCTTTTCTTTTGCTGTTCTCGTTTTCTCTTTTTCTTTTCTGCTTTAGAGAACGAAATTGGAACGTCATTTTTTTTGTTTCTTTCTTTTCCGTGCGTTTCCTCATCTTATTCTTGGAATTGTGTTGCGCTTAACTCTTCCGTTTGATTCCAAATTTGATTTTAAAAGTCTTTGTCGTTTTATCTTTTTTTTTTTCATCGAAACTTCCCCCCCTTCTACTTCTTTTAAATTCCAATAAATCTACTAAACTCGTTTGTTTCGTAACGTTTTGTTCTCATATTAGCGCCGAAACAATTTTAAGACCTTAACGTAAATAAACCGCCAGATATTTTAATCCCGACGAAAAAAAAATTACTTCGATCTGACGTCATGTCCCACTGTGAGTCACACACACACACACACACACACACACATACAAATGTTTAGTTTAATTTTTTTGCTTTCGTTTCGTTTCGTTGTCGGATGAAACGCCGCGCGACGTTACTTTTTTAAATTTAAATAAATTCGGGGGGGACCGAAATAGAAGGGGGCCGTTTGTTTCCAGCCGAAAGTGTCACCATCGTCATCATCATCATCATGTCATCATCGTCATACACACAAAAATGTTGCGTTTCATACGCGCTCCTTCTTCACATGGTCCTATTTTTAGACGAGCCGGGGCCAAAAAAAAAAAAAAAATCGTACGGCGGCTCGGCGGTTGGTGACACCACCGCCAGGGGTTCCCGGCAGTACCAAAAATGTTGCAACTCGATACTTTGGAAAGACAGATGCACGTTCTCGTCTCTGTGTGTGTAAAGCAAACAAATCCGAAGGCCTTTGCCGCCGATTGTGAATGTGAATGAGAAAGTGATTGACACACCCCTTGCGCAGGTAGAACATGCGCAGCAAGACGCAGGAATTGGCGTCTTTGAGCAAGCAAGCAACCGCAATTCACATATTAACATCCCCCCACAGTTATTAAACATTTAAGGGGATTACGGACGGCGGCGTCGTCTCCGTCCTTCTTAATAATAAATCACGCCCGTCTTTTAAACTAATTATAACCGGCGAGGGGGTGGGTGCAGGGTATCGCGTGTCATGCGCGAGATTAAACAAGTAAAATTAGAACCGCCGCGAACCTCAAGGATGGGGGAATAACCCGCGCTTAATCGCGGTCTTCGCCGCGAAAACAAGGAGTCTTTGAAACTGTGCCAAAGCAACTAGCTGGATTCATTCCGAAATAATTTTTTTGACGTGTTTGAGGTTAGGTCGACTCGAACGATTGCTTGTTGAAAAAGACCCTTCCCCCCTACTTCTAAGTTCGGTATTCCTCCACGTTTGTCTGTCGCCAAAGACCGCCGCCGAGCATCAACATTCAACAACCTGTCAGACGACACCTCCATCCAATAAGAACTCCTCGTTTATACTGATTGGGGTAGCGTGTAATTGTATGTTGATGCGACCAACAAACGTGGTAGAAAAACGTTTTTTTTCATTCAATTTAGAATGGCGGCCGCAAACTAGGTCTTGACTTGTTTTTTTATTGGCTTTTTATTTTTTGAAAAGTCGCATAAAACCAGGCTTACCATAATTATCAAGCTCTTAACCGGGACAGGAGTGGGAAACAGGATAGGACGAAGAGAAACTCATTACCCTGCTGGTAGAGTGACGTCGGAATTACGTCATTTTTAGGTTCTTTCACGTCATTGACATCACTTGTCCTGAAAGTGACGTCAATATGACGGGTCGTACGACACGTATTAATAACGTCGCAAAAGTGACGTCATTAACACGTCAACAGAAAGTGATTTTGGTTTATTTTTGAAAATTATTAGTTTAAAAACATTTTTGGGACTAAACAAAAACTGTAAATAAATACTTTGAATATTTTTGAAGCCAATTATCTTAAAATTAATATTGGAATTGTTGAATTAAGAGAAATAATAACATGTACGTAGTTATGAACAAGAAATACCCCTACATAAATTTGGCTGCAACAACGTGGAGGTGAAATACATTACTTTGTCGTCATTGTCACGTCATTATGTCGTTTAATTACGTCACAATTAGCGTTAAAGGTACGTTATCTACATGACGTGATATGGCTTGACTTATAAAGTGGTTTTAAGACGTCTGAGCGACGTCTTTTGGATGTTAAAATGACGACATTTTAGTGACAAAGATGACCATTTCATGTTACTCTTCTAGCAGAAAGATAAGGTACCCAAAAGTATCGACAGTCCGCTGAAGCAGAAAATAATTTTAATTATTCTTGTCCCATTTACGTTTTAAATTAAATAACTTTC
This sequence comes from Prosopocoilus inquinatus, assembly GCA_036172665.1. Classification (NCBI taxonomy): domain Eukaryota; kingdom Metazoa; phylum Arthropoda; class Insecta; order Coleoptera; family Lucanidae; genus Prosopocoilus; species Prosopocoilus inquinatus. The sequence goes on along the minus strand of CM069878.1, from coordinate 9,422,043 downwards.
CATTTCAAATCAGAATTAAATGACGCGGACAAAATACCAAACGGGCCGGGACGCCGGGACCAATGCCTGAAACCGGGACAATCCCGGTTAAACCGGGACGTATGGTAAGCCTGCATAAAGCGTAATGATTCTCCCAATTGTCCCAAACCGCAAATGGAACAAAGAAGAAGAAGAATAAGAAGAAGAATTATTTCAAACTCGATCTTCACTTTGGGTTTAAAAGGAAACCGACTTGTTGGTCGATGTCTTCAAAAAATTAAAAAAAAGACCGGAACATCCCAAAGAGATGATCCCAGCTTCGCTGTCCAAGACAAGATTCAGGTGAAAGAAGAGAAGATGCCAGCATTCGATGATAGAAAGAGACAATAAGAGATGAAAGGGAATGGAAGGAAACCGGACTGGATTATTGACCAAGGTCTTTAATTTTTTTTTTAATGACCGGAACATCCCAGAGACGAGATGATTCCAGTTTCGCTGTCCTAGACAAGATTCAGATGGAAGAAGAAGAAGAGACGACGTCAAAATGAGATTATAGAAAGAGACAATAAGAGGTGAGAGGAAATGAAAGGAAACCGGACTGGACTATTGATTAAGGCCTTCAAAATTTTTATAAAATGACCGGAACATCCCAGAGAAGAGATGAACCCAGTTTCGCTGTCCAAGACAAGATTCAAATGAAGAAGAAGAAGAAGAAGAGACGACACCAGTGAGATGATAGAAAAAGACAATAAGAGGTGAGAGGAATTGTGAGGAAACCGGACCATTAAGGCCTTAAAAAATTTAAAAAGAAGACCGCAACATTCCAGAGAAGAGATGATCCCAATTTGGCTGTCCAAGAGAAAATTTATATGGAAAAAGAGGAGAGAACGGCCAGCATGAGGTGATAGAAAGGGACAATAAGAGGTCAGAGGGAATGGAGGGAAACCGGGCCATTAAGACCTTCAGAAAATTTTAAAAAGAAGACCGGAACATTCCAGAGATGATCCCAATTTAACTGTCGTAGAGAAGATTTAGATGGAAGAAGAAGAGACCGCACCAGTGTGAGATGATAGAAAGAGACAATAAGAGGTGAGAGGGAATGGAAGGAAACCGGACTGGACTATTGATCAAGGCCTTCAAAAATTTTTAAAAAGAAGACCGGAACATCCCAGAGAAGAGATGATCTCAGTTTCGCTGTCCAAGACAAGATTCAGATGAAAGAAGAAGAGATGACGCCAGCATGAGATAGAAAGAGACATTAAAACACAAATTTTAAGAAGAGAGCGGAACATCCTAAAGAGGTGATCCCAATTTCGTTGTCCAAGACGAGATTCGCCAGCGCCATGTCAATACCGACGAAACGTCGTAACGATAAACAAAATTGTGTGTCGTCCTCTCGACGAATACACACGAAACGAGGCAACAGTTCCTCCAAACGCCACCTATGGTGTGGTACGAGAACACCATAAGATTACTGAGACGCTCTAGGCGCATCGCAGATTAATAAAGCCAAAACACACCCTACCCTTAGGTCCAGTTTTACAAATGCGGTTTAACTTTGAACCGAGGCTTAAATCCTTAGCAACGATTATTTCAACAATTGTTGTGAAGGATTTAAGCTTCGGCTCAAAGTTAAACCGTCATTGTAAAACTGGGCCTTAAAGTACGAAGTAAGGGTTTGCATGAATCGGAAACATCGTCACAGCATCAAGAAGCAATGGCATAAAAGACCAAGTGTGAACGCAAGCTAATCTCTCCGTCGCGTCGTACAAAAAATGTAGCAACAAAGTTGTCGTCGTGGGTTTCTTGTTTTAAGTATTAACCAAATTTATCTTTCCAAAAAAAAGAAAAAAAAACTAGAAGTGGGAATCGAGTTGATTTAATTTTCAAATAATAAATTCCAATAGAATTTAAATGTTTTCATTTACAATGACTGACAAATTACAATGGCGATAGCTACGAAAGAAAAAAAAAATAGCAAGAATAGCAATAATTAAATTTTCAAATTAAGACTGAGATAGTAAATATCAATTTGGATTTCAAAGACCTAAAGCACGATCTTTTCATGAAAACCTAAGACCTTCGTAAAAAAAAAAATTAAAAGGGACCTGTCTTCCAAAAAGTTTAATCCGCCTTCTCTGCCGCACGAGCATGGAAATTCAAATTTTTATTTCGGTCGCTAAACTTTTGCAAACTTTCAGCTCCTATATGTTTCTAATTTACGAGGCCTAAAAGAAATTGATCGGAAAGACCCGGACAAAAAGTGCAAGAAATGAGAAACACAGAAGAATCATAAAATTTACCTTGATTAACATCTAATTTTACATATCAGCAGCGGACATTATTCGTTCTTTCGGTCTTTGATTTCCAAAAAAATGATCGAATTACTTTTCATACTAAAAAAATTGAAAGTCAAAAACCGAGTGTCCGGGTTAAAGTAAACAACGCCGAAGCGATTGACACTTATAAAGTAGCGGTAACCTTTGATCTTGCAAATACGCAGAATCACACGCTCGCATTTTAAGAGGAAGCCAAGCCCCTCTCGGCCATTTAAATAAAATTCGCCGAAACAACTACAGGCGACAAGTAGAACACGAAGGCGATATGCGTTTGTTCTTTGCGACAAACAGTGTGTATTTTCATTCGTCACGCCAGTATCCGCCACACTGAAATTTCCCACGCTTCTTTGACGATGGTACCGCCGACAAACAAGAAAATTAAATGCAAGACAGGAAATAGATAACAATTGCACGAGAGGAGATGAATTGCGGCCTTTGTATATACAGACTGTGCCCTAAAATGCGATTTTCCAAACCGTAACGAAGAAAATAGAAGAAGCAAGCAAACGAAGCGAAGAAGAACTGACATGCAAGGAACAGAAATGAAGATTTTCAATGCACAGAGAAGGAGAACGGTTACGTTTGATGCAAGTGAAACAAACGAATCAAAACTGAAGGGAATATAAGAAGCAAGCAAGCACGAAAGAAGAAGAACTAAGATGCAATGAAAGAAATGCAGATTGGCAATCCACACAGAAGAAGAACAGCTTGGAAGTAACTGGTTCATTGAATCAGGAAGGGATTCCGAAGGGAATAGAGAGAGAGAGCAAGCAACCGAGAAGAATAAGAACTGACATGCAAGGAACATAAATGAAGATTGGCATTCAACAGAGAAGAAGATCGAGGAATAAACTGTTGCTTAGTTGAGCCAATTACGTACGGCGCTTGTGACGTTAGTAAAACAAACGAATCAAAACCGAAGGAAATAGAGAGAGCAAGAAAGCGAGAAAAAGAAGACCTGACATGCTATGAACATAAATGAAGATTCACAATCCACACGGAAGAAGATCGAAGAAGAAATTGCTTCTTAGTTGAGCCAATTACGTACGGCGCTTGTGACGTTAGTAAAACAAACGAATCAAAGCCGAAGGGAATAGAGAGAGCAAACAAGCGACAAGAAGAAGAATTGACATGCAAGGAACATAAATGAAGATTGGCGTTCAACAGAGAAGAAGATCGAGAAAGAAACTGCTGCTTAGTTGAGCCAATTACGTTCGACGCGAGTGACGTTACTAAAACAAACGAATCAAAACCGAAGGGAATAGAGAGAGCAAGCAAACGAGAAAAAGAAGAACTGACATGCAAGGAACATAAATGAAGATTGGCATTCAACAGCGAAGAAGATCGAGAAAGAAACTGCTGCTTAGTTGAGTCAATTACGTTCGACGCGAGTGACGTTACTAAAACAAACGAATCAAAACCGAAGGGAATAGAGAGAGCAAGCATGCGAGAAGAAGAAGAACTGACATGCAAGGAACACAAATGAAGATTGGCATTCAACAGAGAAGAAGATCGAGGAAGAAACTGCTGCTTAGTTGAGCCAATTACGTTCGACGCGAGTGACGTTACTAAAACAAACGAATCAAAACCGAAGGGAATAGAGAGAGAAAGCAAACGAGAAGAAGAAGAACTGACATGCAAGGAACATAAATGAAGATTGGCATTCAACAGCGAAGAAGATCGAGAAAGAAACTGCTGCTTAGTTGAGTCAATTACGTTCGACGCGAGTGACGTTACTAAAATAAACGAATCAAAACCGAAGGGAATAGAGAGAGCAAGAAAGCGAGAAGAAGAACTGACATGCAAGGAACAGAAATGAAGACTGGCAATCCACAGAGAAGAAGAAACTGGTTCGTTGAATCAGTTACGTTTGACGCGAGTGACCTTACTAAAATAAACGAATCAAAACCGAAAGGAATAGAAGAACCAAGCAAGCGAAGAGAACCATGGAAGAAGTTCTCTGTCTCAAATGACTCAAAGCAAACGAGGAAGAAGACAGCTACCATGACAGTTCGAATGAGCCGATTAAGTCCGATGTCAAAAACGAAATAAATTAAAAGAAGCAAGCAAATGAAGAAGAAAAAAATTAAAAAAAAAAAATTAAAAAATTAAAGACAGATAGAAAAAAGATCCTGCGAAGAATTAAAAGTAAGGAAAGTAAAGGTTGACCAAATTTTACGTCACGTGTCTCTCTTTGACAACAACATAGTGAGGCCGAACATGCAGGAGGGAGGGGGGAAAAAGGGGGCGAATTTACGGCTTTGAAGAGTAATTAATCGATCGGTGAGTGCAGCAGCTTTGGCCGCGCCTCCTCTTTCAGTGTCAATCGCTTCGGAAATAGATTTTATGTGCTCTTGTTTCGGCGGTACGTCGCGCGCTTTTAACGTCCTCGCATGTTTGTTTTGGAAACAAACAACTTTGTCGCCGGGGGGGCGTTGTATTATCAACAGAGCTTCGTTCCTTTCTTTGGTTTGTTTGCCCCCGAGCGCGAATTTTTTTGGAGCACCACAATTTTTTTTTCTTTTGGAACACCCACAGTTTTTTTTTAGAACACCTTGTAGATTTTTGAACTAAAACTATTTCACAAACGTCATCGATTAGGAATCGGATTTTTATGTTTTATGCGTCGCGTTGATTTCAGGTTTATTACGTCAGCAAATTAATAACGTCACAAACTTAAATGAAAAATGTAAGTGCAAAGTTTTTTTAATCCCGAACCGGACAGAAATATGATGGGAACACACTCAATATTTCGCTATAGATTTATAGCTTCGTGACGAAGCTATAAATACAATTTTCATCAGACAAGAACCAACTTCAATTAAATGAAAAAGAAAATATTTGATTTATCCCAATACCGTCTCCAATAGATGAGGAGAGCGAGCCGCGCAGATATTTATGTGCGCCTGCGTCGCTGATGTGATGACGTATGACGGATGACGTCAAAATATGTTATTCCGACCCCTGATCATTATCTGTTTTTTTTTTTTTAAATTTCGCTTCGTATTTAGGCTCAATCTTTTCGGGTACTTGCTGCGAAAGTGCATCTTCAGAAAGTTTGCCTCAACCTTCAAGCCTGCTTCCTCGTCGGCCAATCGACGTTCAACTCTGCAGTAGGAGAAGAACTTCCGCGCCGCGAGGCAGCAGGCTCGTGACATTTCAAAAAAAAAAAATCGATCGATCCGACATGAATGTTGTTGCTGATTATTTTTTTTTTCTTTGTGAACGTTGCAGGCGGGGCGCAGCTAGCACCCTAGGCTATGGAAAGTTGGGTCATCCAACTCTGTTATGCGCTAAGACACAAAACAGGTGCGTTTACAGTTACGCTACCTTTAACATTACACGCTATGTATGTATCATACACTATTGAATTAACGGGTGATGTAAATGTAACGACTCCCAGTTCCCCTGTACAATTACGAATTACAGGCGAAAAATTCGATTTGCGTCAAGCAGCACTCTTCAGATGAGAGGGGTAGTCCCCCAGGGCAACGTCTTAGGACCCTTGGTTTTTGTTTTTGTTTTTTTTTTAATATGTTTTGTAAACACACGCACTTATAATTTCGTATTGAGACGACTGTCGATATTAATCAGTGTTGTTTACGTTAAAAACGAAACAATTTAAATTTAAAATTTAAAAGTCTTCGTTTGTTGCAGGCGAAGAGGTCCAAAAGAAGAAGGGCTTCTTCAAGAACCTGTGGAAGAGATCGCGCCATTACTCGCTGGAGCAACAGTAGTAACGAGAAGGTTTGCAAACAATAAAAAAAATAAAAAAATCGTCCCCCTCTCTTTGATGAATGACGGTGAATAACCCCCGCCCCCTCACTCCCCCACCTTTCTAGTATTAAATGTGCCCTGACGTGGTATGACGCAAGCAAATCCTAATATATTATATTATTATATTATATACATAGGTGTAGATACACAACTAATTTATACTCCTACTAATAATTATGATATAATTAGTAATTACCGCAGATTTTAATTATTTACATTATTTATATCCGTGTTTTATTTTATTTTATTTTAATTATTTTCTAAATGGATGTCGTCCTTGTGAATAGAGCTATTGATAACATGTTTTTTTTTCCTTTTTTTTTAATCTTAATTGATAGATAAGGCAGCTTAGTGACAATATCTGGACTTGTATGTGGGTGTGTATGATGTAATTGTGTGTGAGGTGCCTGCGTTTGTTGGTTCAAAAAAAAAATAATAATAATAATACATAATAATAAAATGAACTTATTTCGTAACGCTTTTTTTTTATTATTCATTATAATCGTTAAGATAGCATATTTTTACATCTACGTGATAAGGCGAATGTGATTGCGCAGACTCACTTGATGCCGAAAGCCGAAACGTGTGTGTGCAGTCACGATTGTAAGTTATGTCTCGCCAATAACATTTTAAATCGAAATCTGAAAGGTAAACGGCCTTGCTTTGAAATTTATTTTGTGTTTGTTTACCTGCTTGCTCTTTTGTTTGTCTGTCTACCTGTTGTAGTGGTCAGAAGGCATTAGGGTGCAATTTAAGTGTTGTTGGGGAGACATTACTAAAAGGCATGACTGTACGTTTCGAGCGGATTTCAGAAGAAATTTGAAAAAATAAATTACGCGCCGAATGTGAATCGAATTAAAAATTGCAAGTGGCCAAAAACAAAAAAGAAAAATAAAAGGTCTCACGTGATTGAAAACACAAATTGCGAAAAATTCTGTCACTAACTAAAAAAAAATTTAATTTTTTAGTTTAGTTTAGTTTAGTCCGCTGTGTAACCAGAGATGGCGTTGGTATCGATTTTTTGCATGAATTTTAAGGTTTTTATGTTTGAGAAATTAGCTGCGCCCTCTTCACTCGAGTTGGAAAGAATTTGCAGGGGAGACATTACTGAAAAGCATGACTGTACATTTCGAGCGGATGTCGGAAGAAATTTGAAAAAATAAATTACGAGTCGAATGTGAATCGAATTAAAAATTACAAGTGGCCAAAAACAAAAAAGAAAAATAAAAGGTTTCACCTGATTGAAAACACAAACTGCGAAAAATTCTATCACTAAGTAAAAAAAAAATAATTTTTTGATACAAAAAAAAAATAATTTGATTGGGTTTGATTTTTTTTTATAAAATAATCGGAACAAGGCAAAAAATTGGTGATTTTTTAAATTAACGTAAAATTTTTATTTGATTTTATTTATTTATTATTTTTTCGGTAGAAATAAATTTTATGTATTTGCCTTATTCGCTTTTCAAATTAAAAAAAAAAAAACAAAATGAAAAATTTCCAATTACTTTCGTACAAAAAAAACGAAAACGAATCAGTTCCGCTGTATAACCAGAGATGGTGCTGATATCGATGCATTGCATGAGTTTTAGGATTTTTATGTTTGAGAAATTAACTTCACTCGAGTTGGAAATAAATTTTATGTAGATTTTTGTCTTATTCGTTTTTGAAATGAAAAACAAAATGCAAAATGTCCAGTTACTTTCGTATTAAAAACGAGAACGAATCAGTTCCGCTGTGTAATCAGAGATGGCGCTGATATCGATGTTTCGCATCATGAGTTGTGGAGTTCTTATATTTCAAGAAAATAATAAAATTTGTTTAGTAATAAAGAAAATCGATTTGATTTGGTTTGATTTTTTTTGTAACGTAAAATAATCGGAACACAAGGCAAAAAAATTAAAAAAAAAAGAAAAAAAAAGAATGAATGTTGATCGGAGAAACTGAGTGTAAACAAATGAAACACGCGTTAAAACATTTGCTTCGCGAATCCAATGATTTCCGAAAAAATCAATCCTGCCTTAAGCTTGCAGATTAAACGAGATGAAACTAGTTCTCTCGCGTAACAAGAGATGGCGCTCTTGTCATTGCCAGATAATTTTTTCATTTACGTTAAATTCAATTTATTTTCGATAAAAATAAATTTTATGTAGATTTTTGTCTTATTCGCTTTTGAAATGAAAAACAAAATGCAAAATCCCCAATTACTTTCGTATTAAAAACGAGAATGAATCAGTTCCGCTGTGTAACCAGAGATGGCGCTGATGTCGATGCGTCGCATGTGTTTTGAATTGTTTTTAAGTTTGAGAAATTCGCTGCGCCCTGTTCGCTCGAGTTGTTGGAAACAGAAAATCTTCGCAAATCTCCCGCAAGTCGAGATGGCGCTGTTGTCATTGCGCGCGAAATTTTAAATCAACCTTGATTCTTAATTTTCGAGAAAAATAAAATTCGTACTGCCTCGTTCAGACAATTTGAAAACAATCCCAAATTGTTTCTGTAATAAACGAAAATCGATTAGTTGACTAGAACGACGAGAGATGACGCTGATGTCATTGCTGCTACATTTTAAATTTTACATGAAATTATGAAATATCTTTTGTAGAAATTTTGTGTATTTTCCTTATTCGCCTTTGCATAAGTCCAAATTGCTTTCGTATAAAAAACGAACACTAATCTGTTCCGCTATGTGACCAGAGATGTCGCTGGTATCGGTGCTTCACATGAGTTTTGGAACTCTTATGTTACTGCGCCCTTTTCTCTCGAGTCAGAATTGGAAATACAGAAAACAGAAGATCTTCGCAAATCTCGCGTAAGTGGAGATGGCGCTGATGTGCTTGCGCGCGAGCTTTTAAATTTACTCTGATTTTTAATTTTCGAGAGGAATGCGTATTTCTTCGTTCGTGTTTAACAGAACAAAATGAAAAATCGTAAATTGTTTTCGTATTAAACGAAAATCAATTAGTTTGCTAGAGCAAGGAGAGATGGCGGTGATGTCATTGCGCGCGAACTTTTGAATTTACTTTTACTTTTTTGCTTTTTTCGAGAAATTCTTATCGCTTGCCGCTTAGGTATTTGAAAACAAAAACAAAGAATTCCGAAATGTTGTTACGTTAAATGAAAATCAATTAGTTCCCATGCGTGACGAGAGATGGCGTTGAGTCAGAAATTCGTATTGCCGTATTACCTCATTCATCGGTATTTGAAAACAAAATAAAACGATCCGACATTTTTGTTACGGTAAATGGCGATTAACAATTAGTTTCCTTTCATGATGAGAGATGGCGTTGAGTTATTCGTTGCGCTACGAGAATTACTTAAAAAAAAAATTAAATTTCTATATTTGAGAAACTTGCGATGCCTTGCTCGTTCGAATTGATAGCGAAACAACAGAAAATTCCACCAAATCAAGTACACATTGAACGAAAATATATTTTGCACTTATCTCGCTTGAGTAGAGATGGCGCTGAACGACATCAGCGCGCGAACTTTCAAATTTGTGTCATTTATGCTTCACTCGTATTTGAAAACAAAATCAAGTTTATGTTAAACGAAAATGTACTATTTCTCGCGCTTGAACAGAGAGGGCGCTGACGTCATTACGCGCGAACCTTAAATTTACTTTACTTTTTGTTAATTTTTGAGAGGAATTCGTATTGCATCGTTCATATTTGACCGGCTGGAATAAAATGAAAAATATTCCAAATTATTTTTCTACTAAACGAAAAATTCAATTAGTTTCCTCGCGTGATGAGAGATGGCGTTGGTGGTATTGCTCGCAAGGAAAAATATTTTTTTAAATTTTTATATTTGGGAAACTCGCGATGCCTTGCTTGCTCGTTCGAATTGGTAGCGAAACAACAGAAAATTCCACCAAATCAAGTATACAGTAAACGAAAATATACTTTACAATTATCGCGCTAGAGTAGAGATGGCGCTGGACACCATCAGCGCGCGAGCTTTCAAATTTGTGTCATTTATGCCTCACTCCTATTTGAAAACAAAATCAAGTTTACGTTAAACGAAAATGTACTATTTCTCGCGGTTGAGCAGAGAGGGCGCTGACGTCATTACTCGTGAACTTTTAAATTTACTTTGATTTTTAATTTTTGAGAGGAATTCATGTTGCCTCGTTCGTACATATATTTGACTAGCTAGAACCAAATGAAAAATCCCAAATTGTTTTTCTGTTAAACGGAAATCATTCATTAGTTTCATCGCTTGATGAGAGATGGCGCTGGTGGCATCGCGCTGCAAGTATTTTATTTTACTTTTTTTAAATTTATATGATCGATAAACCTGCGGTGCCTAATTCGTTCGAATTGGAAACAACAAAAAATCCCAAATCAAGCTTAAATTGTACGAAAATATACTACGTGTTCATCGCGCTTGAGTAGAGATGGCGCTGAGTGACATCAGCGCGCGAACTTTGAAATTTAAGCCATTCCAATTCGTATTCGAAAATTAAAAAAATCGTCATCCCAAATTATCTGCGCGTTAAACGAAAACGGGCCGGTTCCTTCGATTCAGTTTTAGAGATGGCGCTGCTGTCGACGGGCTTGAATTTTTGAACTGTGCTGTTTAATATTTAATATTCTTTATTTCTGAGAAATCCGCAATGCCTACACGTTCGCACCCTTACATTATATCGAACGAAAATGCACTAGTTCCCTCGCGCGAATAGAGATGGCGCTGATGTCACTGCGCTTGATGTTTTTGAATGTAGTTACGTTTGCTGTTAATTTTTTTACTTCCTCTTGTCAAGGTTTTCAAAAGAAAAAACAATCAAGCGAAGATTGCAGCTTTTTATAGGTTTTTTTTTTTTAATTTTACGAATAGGCACACACGTCAGCTCTGATATGTTAATTAATTGTTTTTTTTTTCTCTCTCTTATGTTTCTTTTTCTGATTTCGGGCTTTACGATGCCTTTTAATGATGGGAATGTCGAAGGCGTGTGCGTGCAAAGTATTTCTTCCCAATTCGTTGTTGGAAATTAATAAATAACGATTCGTCCGAGCAAGAGCAAAATAATGAGCGCATGGAAACGTCTGGATCGATGCCAAGACGTGACACACAAAGCGCACGCATCCGCCTCAGGTAACATCATAACATCTATTTATGTGAAAAATGCGGCTGGAATGCGAGGCGAATTTTTTTTTACGGCCGTGAATTAAACGAGGCACAAAAATAAGAGACGCTGTATATTGAAAGCACTTCGAAGTTTCTAATAAAAAATTCTTTTTCGCTTTATTCGTCTTACGGGAAAATGCATTTTGCTTTTTTCTTAAAAATTAATTAAAAAAAATGAGAGAGTAGCAAAAGAGAACAAAATTCTAAATATTCCCATTTTTTTTTGGAAAATCGCTATACAGGGTGTAATTTAACGTTTATTAAAAAAGATGGCGAATGATTCCTAGGCTGATTATACATAGAAAAGCTGCCATAAACATGAGATCTAAAATGCTTAGTTTTCAATATACAGAGTGATAAAAATTAAATTTTGTAATTTTTTAAATTTATCCCATGCCCTTTTGCAATAATTAGAGACAACGTGACGTGTTGTATACATGAAAAATATTTTAATTCATAACTTTACGATATAAATAATAGTTTGGTAGGTCTTCAAAACTTAAACAAACGGTAGAAAATGTTAGTTTACCTTCTTCACCCGTGCGCATGTTAAACTCGTTTAAGAATTCCCCTGAACTGTGTATTATACATGGTGTTACTTGCTGCTGCCGAAGGAAGAAACTTTTATCATCCTGTATCTCAAAATCGGAGCGTTTTAACGCACACGTTTACAGGAACATTTTTATTTAAAATCAACTCGGAAATCATCTGTAATTTTTTTTTTATTATCACATAATCACACCCTGTATAATAAGAAACAGACAGACACATTTCATTTCTTTTCTCTAAAAAATAAACAAACAAAAAATTAAGAACCATAAAGTACCAAAAATTCTCCAAAAAGTTCTGCGAAGGCAAACAAATGACTACATAATGGCGTATCATACTTACATTACTTTTCTAAATATAAACAAAACAAATTTAAAAGACTGTAGGTGTACCAAAATTGTCAAAAAGTACCAAAAATTCTTAAAAAGTTTTGCGAAGATAAACAGATAACTAAATAACGGCGTTTCATACTCACGTTATTTCTCTAAAAATAAACAGAAAAAAATTAAAAACCTGCAAGAGTACCAAGATTGTCAAAAAATACCAAAAGGTCTCTCAAAAAGTTCTGTGAAGATAAACAGACGATTTAACAACAGCGTTTCATACTCATATAATTTTTCTAAAAATAAACAGAAAAAAATAAAAAATCTGCAAAGGTACCAAGATTGTCAAAAAGTACCAAATATTCTCAAAAAGTTTTGTGAAGAAAAACAGACGATTTAATAACAGCGTTTCATACTTCCATAATTTTTCCAAAAATAAACAAAAACAAAATTAAAAATCTCCAAGGGATTGCCAAAAATACCAAAAATTCTCAAAAAGTTTTGTGAAGATGTACAGATGACTAAATATCGGCGTTTCATATTTACATTATTTTTCTAAAAGTAAACAAAAAATTAATAAAAAAAAAACTGCAGGGCTACCAAGATTGTCAAAATATACCAAAAATTCTCAAAATGTTTTGTGAAGATAAACAGAAGATTAAATAAAGGCGTTTCGTGCTTAGATTCTTTTGTGAAAATACCAAAAAAAAGTAAAATAACTGCAATAGCACCAAGTTTCTCAAAAAATACCAAAAATTCGCAATTTTTTTTTCTTTTGATAGGCGAAAAATTTAAAAAGAACTGCAAGAGTACCAGGTTTCTCAAAAAGTACGACACATTTTTGAAAAGGTTGTCAAAAAGTACCAAATTTTCTCAAAAAGTTTTGTGAAGATAAACATAAGCATAAATAACGGCGTTTCATACTTACATTATTTTCTGAAAATAACAAAAAAAAATGTAAACTAACTCCAAGAGTACCAAGATAGTCAAAAGGTACCAAAAATTCTCAAAAAAATTTGTGAAGGTAAACATAAGCCTAAATAACGGCGTTTCATACTTACATTCTTTTCTGAAAATAACAATAAGAAAATGTAAAATAACTCCAAGAGTACCAAGATTGTCAAAAGGTTCCAAAAATTCTCAAAAAAAATTGTGAAGATAGACAGAAGACTAAATAACGGCGTTTCATACTAACATTATTTTTCTAAAAGTAAACAAAAAAATAAATAAAAAACTGCAAGGTTACCAAGATTGTCAAAATGTATCAAAAATTCTCAAAAAGTTTTGTGAAGATAAATAAATGACTAAATAACGGTGTTTCATATTTACATTGTTTTTCTAAAAATAAACAAAACAAATTTAAAATACTGCAGGGGTACCAAATTTGTCAAAAAGTACCAAAAATCCTCAAAAAGTTTTGCGAAGATAAACAGACGATTTAACAATAGCGTTTCATACTCACATATTTTTTCTAAAAATATACAGAAAAAAATTAAAAATATGCTAAGGTACCAAGATTGTCAAAAAGTACCAAATTTTCTCAAAAAGTTTGGTGAAGGTAAAGATAAGCTTAAATAACGGCGTTTCATACTTAGATTCTTTTCTGAAAATAACAAAAAAAATGTAAAATAACTCCAAGAGTTCTAAGATCGTCAAAAAGTACCAAATATTCTCAAAAAAGTTTTGTGAAGATAAGCAGACGATTTAATAACAGCATTTCATACTTACATAATTTTTATAAAAATAAACAAAAAGATAATTAAAAATCTGCGAGGGTACCAAAATTGTCAAAAAGTACCAAAAATTCTCAAAAAGCCTTGTGAACATAAACAGTTGACTAAATATTGGCGTTTCATACTTACATTATTTTTTCCAGAAATAAACAAAAAATATTAAAAACTGTAGGAGTACCAAAGATTCTTAAAAGGTACCAAAAATTGTCAAAAAGTTTTATGAAGATAAATAGACGACTGAATGATGGCGTATCATGCTTAGATTCTTTTGTGAAAATAACAAAAAAAAATGTAAATTTACTGCAAGAGCACTAAGTTTCTCAAAAAATACCAAAAATTCGCATTTTTTTTTTATAACCGAAAAATTTAAAAAAGTGCTGCAAGAGTACCAGGTTTTTCAAAAAGTACGACACATTTTTGAAAAGGTAAAAAGATGACCGAATAATTACATTCAATTTTTTTTTTATTCTAAAAGAAACAAAAAAATAAGGATTACGAAAGAGTAAGAGAAGTTTCTAGAAGAAAAGTACCAACCCGAAAAATGCGTTTTTTGTTTTTGTTTTTTTTTTGAAATCATCAAAGTGCATCAAGTGAGTCTCGCACGTTCTTTCTCTGTATATTGAGAAGAAACTCCGCGTACTCGGCCAAGAAAGAGCAAATCGTAATTGCCCAGCGTTCGTTTCAATACGAAAGTGTAGATCAGGTTTGCGAGAGGTTATCGAACCTTCCTTCCAGCATCTGCTTTTGTGATACAATGCAAAGATCAACCTACTTAGCGCGATCTTCGGCTCGCCGCGTCGCGCCGGAGAGGTGCGATTAAATCGATCGGCGCGTTTTCCGGGGAAAACCATAAACAAACAAAAAAAAAGTATTTTTATTACAGAAAAAAATAAAAAATAAATCCAGGTGAAGAAATCGTTTGCAGCTCTGACTGCAAGAACTGCACGCAAAGTGGTGTCGAAGAAATTATTTACTTTTTATTTATTTATTTTTTTAAATTTTTTATTTTACGGGGGTCATCCGAAAAGTAATGCACGAAGAGCTCAACGTCAGTCAACATGGTGACGCGACGCACCGATTAGCCAACTTTATTCAACATTTCACAAATATTTTTTTTAATTAAAAATAAAAAATGAATTAGCGGGCGAGATGCCAGAGAGAAAAGTGACCGTAAATTAGAAAAATAATTAGTAACGAAGTTCAAGTAAATAAGTAAATAAAATAAACAAAAATAAAGCAGAAATTACAAATTTTAAAAAAACAATAAAAATTGAAAAGTTAATTCGAATTTATCTTTAGAAGATCAAAACAAGTTACTTGAATTTTTGACTAATACCAAGGGGAACAAAAAGAAAATAATATTTTGTTGTGGAGGGAGGGGGGAGGGAGGCATGAACTATTAAAAAATAACAAAATAAATGAAACAGAGTAAAGCGTTTGTTAGGCAAATTTTTTTTTTTTAAATTTACATTTAAAAAGTGACAGCTGGTGAAACAAAAGAAAGTACTGATGGGAAGGAAGGGGGCAAGCATGAACTAAAGAAAATCGAAATGAACGAAAAGAAGTAAACAAAAACTAAAATGACGGTAATAAAATAATACGTAGAACAAAAAACAAATAATATTTTGTTGAATTATACAAAAAAGATGAAACGAAATAAAACGTTTGTTGGTCAATAAAAAAAGAAAAATTAATGAAAGGAAGTAAACAAAAACTAAAATTAAAAATAATGACGGGAATAAAATACATAATATGTATGAGAACAAAAACCAAGTAATATTTTGTTGATGAGGGAGGGGGGGGGAAGGGAGAACATGAATTGTATAAAAAAGTAAATAAAACGAAATAAAGCGTTCGTTAGGCAATAAATAAAAAAAAAATTAATTTATAAAGTAACAGCTGGTAAAACAAAAGAAAATACAGACGGGAGAAAACGGGGCAAGTAGGAATTAAAAAATAAATAAATCAATGAAAGGAAGTAAACAAAAACCAAAATACAAAAAAATTACGGGAACAAAATAATACGTAGGAGAACAAAACGCAAATGATATTTTGTTGATGAGAAGGGGGGCGGTGGGAGCATGAACTATAAAAAAAAAAAAAACAAATGAAACGAAATAAAGCGTTTATTAGGCAATAAATAAAAACAAGTGGCAGCTGGTAAAACAAAAGAAAATACAGACGGGAGAAAAGGGGGCAAGCAGGAATTAAAGAAAATCGAAAAAATGAAAGGAAGCAAACAAAAACCAAAATACAAAAAAATGACGGGAACCAAATAATACGCAAGAGAACAAAACGCAAATAATATTTTGTTGATGAGGAGCGGGGCGAGGGAGCATGAATTATTAAAAAAAAAAACAAAAACAAAACAAATTAAACGAAATAAAGCGTTTTTTAAAAGAACAAAAAAAAATTCAGATGGGAGAGAAGGGGGCAAGCGTGAATTAGAAAATGGAAAAAAATGAAAGGAAGTAAACAGAAACCAAAATACAAAAATGATTGGAAAAGAAGTAAGTAAAGTACATAGCATAACGAAAAGCAAATAATATTTTGTTGATGACGGGAGGGGGGAGGGAGAGGGGAATTAAAAAAAACAGAACAAAACAAATAAAACAAAATAAAGCGTTTGTTAGGCAATAAATAAAATAATTAAATTTAAAAAGTTTAGCCGATGAAACAAAAAGAAAATACTGATGGGAGAAAAGGGGGCAACCATGAATTAGAGAAAATAGAAAGAAATGAATGGAAGCAAACAATAACTAAAATATAAAAAATGACGGGAATAAAACAATATAGAGGAGAACAAAAAGCAAATAGTATTTTGTTGATGAGGATCGGGAGGGGGGTCTAGAATTATAAAAAGAAGCAAAACAAAAGAAATAAAACGTTTTAGGGATAAATAAAAAAATTTAAAATGTGACAGCTACTACAATAGAAAATAAAGATGAGGGAGAGGGGGCCGGTATGAATTAGAAAATAGAAATAAATGAGTGAAATTAAACGAAAACTAAAATTAAAAAAAAAACATGACAGCGAATAAAATAATACGGAGGAGAACAAAAAGCAAATAATATTTTGCTTTTGAGGGGCGGCGGAGCATGAATTAAAAAATAAAACAAATGAAAGAACATCAAGCGCTTATTAGGCAATAAGTAAAAAAAAATAATTAAAAAATGACAGCTGGTACAACAAAAGAAAACCAAATAATATTTTGTTGACGAGGGGGGGGGAGGGGGGAAACACGACTTATAAAATATAAAAAATGACGGGAATAGAATAATACGTAGGAAAACGAAAATCTAATAATATTTTGTTGATGAGAATGGGGGAGGGGAGGAGGGGAAGCACGAATTATAAAAACAAAACAAAACAATTGAAACGAAATAAAGCGTTTGTTAGGAGAACAAAAAGCAAACAAAAATTTCGTAGATGACGAACAGGTGGTGAGAGGGGGGGGGGGGCGTGAATTACAAAAAGCAAAGCAAAAGAAACGAAATAAAGGGTTTGCTAGGCGATAAATAAAAATGGGAGAGACGGGGCCAACAAAAAGGGAATTAGAAAATAGAAATAAATGAAACGAAGTAAACAAAAACTAAAATTAAAAAAAAACATGACGGCCAATAAAAATAAACAATAACAATGGGTATGTGCAGCTAATGAAAAAAATAATACAGTGAAAAGTACAACAAAAGAAACAAGAAACAAATTTTAAAAAAATACAAGCGAGTGCATTCTTTTTTTTATAGTTTTTCGAAAAAAATCGTCTCTTTCGAAAATGATTTTTTCTTTTTCTTAAATAAAACAAACCGTAAATAAAAGCAACGAACGAAAGTAGAAAAAAGGGGCTCGAATAAGTGGAAAATAAGTTATAAAGAAAAAAACAAATGAAACGAAATAAAGCATTTATTAGACAATGTAAAAAAAATAAATTTTTAATGTGACAGTTGGTAAAACAAAAGAAAATATTGATAGAAATAAATGTAAATGTATTTTTATTTTCTAATTCATGCTTCCCCCCTTCTCTCCCATCAGCATTTTCTTTTGTTTTACCAACTGTTACTTTAAAAATTTATTTTTTTATTTGGATTGCTTAATAAATGCTTTATTTCATTTCATTTGTTTTTTTTTTATAATTTATTTTCCATTTGGGAAATAAATGTACTCAGTTTCATTTATTTCTATTTTCTAATTCATACTTCCCCCCTTCTCTCCCATCAGTATTTTCCTTTGTTTTATCAGCTGTCACTTTTTAAATTAATTTTTTTTTAATTTATTGTCTAATAAACGCTTTCTTTCGTTTCATTTATTTTTTTATACAATTCATGTTCCCCCTGCCCCCCTCATCAACAAAATATTACTTGCTTTTTGTTCTCCTACATATTATGTATTTTATTCACGTCATTTTTTAAAATTTTATTTCTTGTTTACTTCCTTTCATTAATCTTTTTTTTTATTTATTGCGGAACAAATGTTTAATTTCGTTTCGATTTTTTTTGCATTTATGCTGCCCCCCGTTCCTCATCAAGTGTCACTTTAAAAACGTATATTTTTTTTGCGTTGCTTAATAAATGATTTATTTCGTTTCATTTGTTTTTTTTAATTTTTTTTTAATGATTTATTTTCAACTTGAGTTACGTTTCATTAATTTTTGTTATTTGTGCACTAAAAACTAAAATAAATAAATAAACAATAACTATGGGTATTCGCAGATAATGTAAAAAATAGTAGAGTAAAAAATGACTGCAAATAGTAGATAGAACAAAAAAAAAACAAGTGAGTAATAAATTTAAAAAAAAAATAAAATAAAAGCGAGTGAATTTGATTTTTTTTTCGAGGAATTAATTTTTTAATAAAACAAATCGTAAATAAAAGCAAGGGACGAAAGCTGCAAAAATGGGACGTAACAAAAATTAATTAATCGGACCCAAATTAAAAATGAATAAATAAAAAAATTAATTAAAAACAACAATGATGATGGAATTTATTTTTTAATAAAACAAATCGTAAATAAAAGCGAGGGACGAAAGCCGCAAAAATGGGACATAACAAAAATTAATTAATCGTACCCAAATTAAAAATAAATCAAAAAAAAAGGAAGGAGGCAGGAATTAATTTCGAATATTGACTTTAATTGAATTTAAAAAAAAAATCGTCCCCTTTTTATAAATCGAATTTAATTTCTGTTTTGGGCGCAGTAAATTAAAATGAAGCAAAATAAAAAAAAAAACAAGAACAGTGATGATTTTTCGATCCTGATATGGCCTACTAAAAAATAAATAAGTGACTCACCCCTTTGCTCCTTAAACCGCATACCGACGTGGAACTGAAACAATACGCATAATTAATAAAATAAATTGAGGAAAAACTAGGGTTTCACTCACCCTACCGTGTTACGAAGCGTGCGGTTCTAGTGCCGACAACCCCTAATCCAACCAGCAACCACAACACACACACACACACACACTAAAAAAAGAAAAGAAAAAAAAAGCAATTAGAAAAATTGCAGTCTCGATACAGAGTTATTAATAGAGCTAGGCGGAAATTCTTGAAACGCGGTCGATTTATGTACGTCTCATTCTACTCGTGTCGGGCAAAAAAATTGATGCACGATGATGTAATGACCTTCAAGATATGTATGCGACACCGTGCCTCTGAACACGAGTAGTGGGAGTCAAACAAGAATTTTCGCCGAGCTTCGATAATCAAGATTAAACCTGAATTATTCTGCATACAAGCAAGCTCTTTTTTATACATAAGAAACTTTCATTTGTTTTAAATTAAAATAAATATAATTTACGTTAACATCAACGAATATTAACAATGCGAGATGATCGATCGACTGATTGTGATTTGCTTTTCGTTTCGAAAATATTTAATACGAGCTTGAATTTCAATTTAAATGTTTGGCAAGGATGTTTATAACGCACGTGACTTCAAAATGTTTTTTCTTACCTGTTCCACTGTTGCAACCAATTCTAGGGACACTTCGCGATCACTTGTGTTATTATATTATAAACAAACTATTGCAATAAATATTGCAAATTCGCTAAAAAAGAAAAGCTCGCACGTTCCTCTGCAATATCTGATAAGTTACTGCAAACAAGGACCGATTAAAGCGAAAAGGCAGCTGTGGAAGGCTCCGCTCGCTTTTTTGCTAGTTTTTTGCCAACTTGGTAGAATACCTGCACGCCGGGAAAGAGAGAATTTTATCTCGTTTTAAATTATTTTCAATAACACGGACTAAGCGAACTCACATTACAATACTTTTTTGAATATTTTAAATTGCGACATCCCACAATCGATTTTTGACCTGACATGGATGACATTGTAATCAAAGACGATTTGCAACATTTTTTTTTTTTGCTTTAGATGGAAATGAAACTATCCAGTTTGTCCCTCATCGTAAATCAAAATTTTCTTCAAGACCAGTGGCGTTTCTCTAGTTCCCTGCTTAGAGGGTTGCAATAATTCTATTTTGGACTTTCACATCCCTCTAGGTTCCTCGAGAATTAACTTTCTTGTTTCTGGTTAATAAATTCCTCCAAGAAGACATTTTTTTATCGGTTGGTCTCTGATGATCACTCGTGCTCTGTCAAAATCTTTCCTTCTTCTCATTGCTTGAGGACCTTCAGTGAATACCGTGGACAGCTGGTTCTACCATTTGCCATCGTTGGCCTTCTGTGTTGTTAATCTCTCATCCAGACTCTCCTTTTTCCTTTTTGGACGACCAAAAGGCATTTTGGGAAGTCGGTTCCGAAGGAAAAATTGGCTTCTCTTCACTGGTTCTCTTCAGAATTGCTCTTCTTTTACTTTGTCTTTCCTGATTCTTCGAGGATTGAGCATTTTGTTTCTGGTCGGAGGTCTCCTCGTTCTTTTGCCCAGAAAGTTTTCCCAAAATATTTAAGAAGAGAGTATCTTTCTGTCTGCTGGAAGGCTTCGAGCAAGCTGTGCAGCAACTGATTTTCTTCTTTCTTCTGTTATTTTATTCTTGAAAAATTTTATTGCAAATCGTTTTTGATTGCAGTGAAAACCTCGAGCAGCCTCTGTACAGCTGTTTCGGCCTTGTTTGGGGCTTCTTTAGCGATCGTAGGATGTCGCTCTTTTATCTATTTTATTATTTCTTGGTTCCTAAGGGCTTGGGAACTTTCAATAACCAATTTGGACGACTGGTCTTTGCCCCTCATTTGCAATCATCAATGTTCTCGCTACCTTTGACCTCTCATCTCTTATTTTACTTTATTCTTCTGAGTTCGTTTCATTTGTTTTTTTTATTTATTTTTTTTAAATAATTTATTTTCCTCTTGGGTTACGGTTCATTAATTTTTGTTATATGTGCACTAAAAACTAAAATAAAAAAGTGATGGCGAATAAAAAAATAAACAATAACTGTGGGCATTCGCAACTAATATAAAAAAAATAGTAGAGTACAAAATGGCTGCAAATAGTAGAAACAAAGAAGAAAACAAGTGAATAATAAATTTAAAAAAAAAGCAAGTGAATTTTATTTTTTTTTCGAAGAATTTATTTTTTTTAATAAAACAAATCGTAAATAAAAGCGAGACACGAAAGCAGTAAAAATTCTGCTGCAACTGATTTTCTTCTCTCTTCTTTTATTTTATTCTTTTTGGTTCCTAAGGGCCTGGAAACTTTCAATAACTAACTTGGACGGCTGATCTTTCCCCCTCATTTGCAATCATCGACTTTCTCACTACCTTTGACCTCTCATCTCTTATTTTACTTTATTCCTCTGAGTTCGTTTCATTTGTTTTTTTTTTTATTTTATTTTTTTTAATAATCTATTTTCCACTTGGGTTACGTTTCATTAATTTTCGTTATTTGTGCACTAAAAACTAAAAAAAAAAAAAAAGTGATGGCGAATAAAAAAATAAACAATAACTGTGGGTATTCGCAGCTAATATAAAAAATAGTAGAGTAAAAAATGGCTGCAAATAGTAGAAACAAAAAAAAACAAGTGAATAATAAATTTAAAAAAATAATAAAAGCGAGTGAATTTTATTTTTTTTTTCGAAGAATTTATTTTTTTTTAATAAAACAAATCGTAAATAAAAGCGAGAGACGAAAGCAGCAAAAATTCTACAGCAACTGATTTTCTTCTTTCTTCTTTTATTTTATTCTTTTTGGTTCCTAAGGGCCCGGGAACTTTCAATAACTAACTTGGACGGCTGATCTTTCCCCCTCATTTGCAATCATCGAAGTTCTCACTACCTTTGACCTCTCATCTCTTATTTTACTTTATTCTTCTGAGTTCGTTTCATTTGTTTTTTTTTTTTTAATAATTTATTTTCCACCTGGGACACGTTTCATTACTTTTCGTTATTTGTGCACTAAAAACTAAAATTAAAAAAAAGTGATGGCGAATAAAAAAATAAACAATAACTGTGGGCATTCGCAGCTAATATAAAAAATAGTAGAGTAAAAAATGGCTGCAAATAGTAGAAACAAAGAAAAAACAAGTGAATAATAAAAAAAACAAGTGAATAATAAATTAAAAAAAAATAAAAGCGAGTGAATTTGATGTTTTTTTTCGAAGAATTTATTTTTTGTAATAAAATAAATCGTAAATGAAAGCGAGGGACGAAAGCAGCAAAAATTCTGCAGCAACTGATTTTCTTCTTTCTTCTTTTATTTTATTCTTTTTGGTTCCTAAGGGCCCGGGAACTTTCAATAACTAACTTGGACGGCTGGTCTTTCCCCCTCATTTGCAATCATCGAAGTTCTCACTACCTTTGACCTCTCATCCCTTATTTTACTTTATTCTTCTGAGTTCGTTTCATTTGTTTTTTTTTATTTATTTTTTTTAAATAATTTATTTTCCACTTGGGTTACAGTTCATTAATTTTTGTTATATGTGCACTAAAAACTGAAATAAAAAAAGTGATGGCGAATAAAAAAATAAACAATAACTGTGGGCATTCGCAGCTAATATAAAAAATAGTAGAGTAAAAAATGACTGCAAATAGTAGAACCAAAAAAAAAAACAAGTGAATAATAAATTTAAAAAAAATAGAAGCGAGTGAATTTGATTTTTTTTTCGAAGGATTCATTTTTTTTTTAATAAAACAAATCGTAAATAAAAGCGAGACACGAAAGCAGTAAAAATTCTGCAGCAACTGGTTTTCTTCTTTCTTCTTTTATTTTATTCCTTTTGGTTCCTAAGGGCCTGGGAACTTTCAGTAACTAACTTGGACGGCTGGTGTTTCCCCCTTATTTGCAATCATCGACGTTCTCACTATTTTTGACCTCTCATCTCTTATTTTACTTTATTCCTCCGAGTTGTTCAACGACGGAGTTTTCTGTTTCTGATTGGGGATATCCTCCAAGTCAAGACTAGCCAATGTTGTCTTCAATCTGTGGATCCCTCATTGTAAGTCAAAATCTTCCTCAAGAAGAGAGCATCTCTCTAGTTCTCTGCACAGTGGGTTCCAGTAATTATATTTTGGACTTTCTCCCTCATTCGTATCCCTCCAGGTTTCTCAAGGATTAACTTTATTGTTTTCGATTAGCGAAAAATCGGTGTCTGACTTCTTCTTACTTCGATCTTACTCATCTAGGTTCTTCACCAACTGACTTTCCTGTTTCCAATCCAATTGGAGATTTCCTCCTTAAGAAAATGTGCCTATAAGCAGTTTATTCCTCTATTTGGACTTAACTTAACTTAAAGTTACTGACTTTCTTCGGCATTGGTCTCTCTTCTTTTGTTTTGTCTTTCCTGGTCCTTCATGGCCCGCCACGCTTTTCGTTTCTGGTTGGAAGTTTCCTCCTTCTTTTTTCTCCAGAAACTTTTTCCCAAAATATTTAAGAAGAGAGTATCGTTTTCGGTTGGAGGTCTCCTCTTTCTTTTTTGTCCAGAAACTTTTTCCCAAAATATTTAAGAAGAGAGTATCTTTCGGTCTCCTTGAGGGCTTCAAGCATTTATTTTGGGCAGTACTGCAGCAAATGATTTCCTTCTTTCTTCTTTTATTTTATCCTTCTTGGTTCCTAAGGACCGAGCTTCTTGTTTGTGATTGGAAGGACCGTCGTTCTCTCTGCCTGGGGACTTCCAGAAACTAATTTGGACTGCTGTTTTTTCCTCCTCATTTGCAATCATCTTCTTCCTTTTATTTTATCATTTTTTGTTCCTGAGGACCGAGCTTCTCGTTTCTGATTGGAAAGACCATCGTTCTCTCTGCCTGGGGACTTCCAGTAACTAATTTGGACGGCTCGTTTTTCCTCCTCGTTTGCAGTCATCGATGTACTCTCTGCCTTTGATCTATCTTTCATCTCTTATTTCATTTTATTCTTCTAGATCCCACCTCAAGGATGGACTTTCTCGTTTCTGATTGGGAATTTCCTTTCCTTATATTGTCTTTCCTAGTTCTTCAAAGAACAAAGCATTTTGTTTCTGGTCGGAGGTCTTCTCGTTCTCTAATTTTTCTCTAAAGTTAATTTTATTTCCCTGCCGTTCTCTTCTCTAACTTTATCCTGCTGAGTACTTTTTTCCTTCTGATTTTTATAATTTGTTTCTATTTGGAGATTTTGTCGTCGTAAAAAAAGTTGATTTCGACTTCCTCCGTCACTGATCTGTCTTCTCCTCTTTAATTTTATCTCTGGAGGATCTTTATTGATTTTCTTCTTCCTTTTTTTATTTTATCCTTTTTGGTCCTCAAGGACCGAGCTTTTCGTTTCCGATTGGAAGGACCATCTTTCTCTTTGTCTGGGGACTTCCAGTAACTAATTTGGACAGCTGGTTGTTTCATTTTGTTCCTCTAGGTTCTACCTCAAGGATGGACTTTTTTGTTTCTGATTGGGGATTTCCTCGAAGTCAAGACTGCTCAATGTACCCAGTTTTCAATCTGTTGGTCTGTCATTGTAAGTCAAAAAACGAAAGCGTCTCTCTAGTTCTCTGCTTGGAAGGTTTCAGTAACACTATTTTGGACTTTCTCTCCCTTTCATATCCCTTCAGGTTCCTCAAGGATTAACTTTCTTCTTTTCATTTAGGAGGTTTAGGAGGCATTTTTTTATCACTTGGTCTCTGTTGTTCATCCGTGTGTTTCCAAAATCTTTAAGAGGAGAGTCTTGGAGGCTTTCAGTAATTCAGTAATTCCGTTTTGGACTTTCGCTCCCTTTCATGTTTCTGCAGGTTCCTCAAGGATTAACTTTCTTGTTTTCGATTTCGATTAGCAGTTGGTCTGTGTTGTTCATCCGCGTTCTTCCAAAATCTTTAAGAGGAGATCTTGGAGGCTTTCAGTAACTGTTGTGGATAGCTGCTTCTGCCATTTGCCATCATTGGCTTTTTCTGACGTTAATCTCTCATCCAGATTCTCCTTTGACCTTTTTGGACCACAAAAAGGAATCTGAGGAAGTCGATTCCGAAGGAAAGATCGTTTTCTGGCTTTTTTCCACGGTCTCACTTCGTTCCTACCCATCCAGGTTCTTCACCAACTGACTTTTTTGTTTCCAATCCAATTGGAGATTTCATCCTCAGAAAAATGTACCTATAAACAGTTTATTCTTCTATTTGGGCTTTCTCTGTCATTCTCTTCTCTAACTCTACTTTGCTTGGTACTTTTCTTCTTTCTGGTTTTCCGTTGTCAATCGATCCGTCATCGGCAATTTGGCTTTGCCCAGCTTCTGTGTTCCTCAAAGACTGGCGACATTTTTGTTTCGATTTGGAGATTTTGTCATCGTAAAAAACCTGTTTTCGACTTTCACCTTCACTGATCTGTCCTCTCCTCTTTCATTGTATCACTGGTAGGTTCTTCAAAGTACGAGTCTTTTTGATTTCAGTTGACAATTTTCTCGAGATTCTTTAATTTGTACTTTCGCGGTCCTCTCTTCATTCACTTTCTCCTTCCAGACTGTTTCTAGTTGGTGATTTCCTCAAGTTTCTTCAATTTGGACTTTCGCAGGCTTCTTTTCTTTCACTTCCTCCTCACAGATTGTTTCCAGTTGGCGATTCTTTCAAGTTTCTTCAACTTGAGCATTCGCAGCCTTCTCTTCTTTCATTTCCTCCTCACAGATTGTTTCCTGTTGGCGATGTCCTCAAGATTCATCAATTTCGACATTCACAGTCTTCTCTTCTTTCACTTTCTCCTCACAGATTTTTTTTAAGTTGGCGATTTCCTCAAGATTCTTCAACTTTAGACAACTGCTTCTACCATTTGCCATCATTGACTTTCTCTGATGTTAATCTCTCGTCATCCGGATTCTCCTTTTTTCCTTTCTCGACCACAAAAAGGCATTTTGGGAAGTCGGTTCCGAAGGAGAAATCGGTTTCTAGCTCCTTTCTGCGGTCCTACTTGGTTCTTGCACATCCAGGTTCTTCAACAACAGCTGGCTTTTCCTCATGTGTAGTCATCGACGTTCTCTACCTTTGATTGGTCTCTCATTTCATTTTATTCCTCTAGGTTACTCAAGGACGACTTTCTTGTTTTCTGATTGGGGTTATCATCCAAGTCAAGACTAGCCAATGATGTTCTTATTCTGTTGGACTCTCATTGTAAGTCAAAGTCTTCTTCAAGAAGAGACACGTCTCTTCAGTACTCTGCTTAGAGGTTCCAGTAATTCTATTTTGGACTTTGTTTCTCTTTCATGTCCCTCCAGGTTCCTCAAGGATTAACTTTCTTGTTTTCGATTTGCGGGTTCTTCAAAAAAGGCATTTTTATTGGTTGTTCTCTGTTGATCATCCATGTTTTTCCAAAACCTTTAAGAAGAGAGCTTTCTTTTTCGTTGTGTGGAGGCCGTGGACAGCTGCTTCTACCATTTGTCATCGTTGGCTTTCTCTATCGTTAATCTCTCATCCGGATTTTCTCTTTTATTTTTTGGGCCACAAAAAGGCATTTGGGGAAGTCGGTTCAAAAAACAAGTTTTCATTAATTCGATTACGGAATCGTCCGGTCAATCAAGACAATTTAAACGCGTTCACAAAGCGCATGGATTTATTAAAATAAATAAATGTAACTTGGAGTGAAGTTACATTTATTTATTTTAATAAATCCATGCACTCTGTGAACTCATTTAAAGTGTTTTGATTGACCTTATGATTTCCTAATCGAATTAATAATGGAAACTGTAATTTGTAAGATCGATTAATATGAGCTCAAACGAACGAAAGTTCTCAAAATTTGTGACCTTCCGCATTCAGAAATGAGCCAAATTCGATCATTTACGACATCGTCCGTGCACAAGGTCCGTGTTAAACACTGACCTATCTTCGCGTCGTCATTCAAGCAGATGAGATGTGCCGCGCACGCGAGAGTTAGGCCACCAATCATTCTCAGTTATGCCAACATAGTTCTCAAACGGTTTGGAGAAGATCTGCCAAGGCATTTTTTTTTTAGAAAACTAGTTTTAACTAAAAGTAATTAATTCTGTTAAGGACCAGAGGAGGCCTTAAAAGTTGCAAGGCCCCGGGCGATGCATTTTTGGGTTGGGTTGGCTAAGAAATGTTTGCGGTGCCCTTTGAATTAGGAAAAACGTTTGTGTTTTTTGTATTACAAAGAGCAGTAAATACTGAATTAATCAAAAATAAATAAATAAAGTAGGTAAAATAATATTTGCGACACGTCAGTGACTATTATTTGAGATTTTTAATTATATTAAAATATGTTATATTTGACAACGTGAAATAAAATTATGGAAACAAAAAAGAAAAATTGTGAATTAAAAATATGACTTATGAAAGAAAAGGGTAACTATAAAACAAAAGCTTAATATTGAGGTACCGCATTTATCGCAAGTGCGTTTCTCACTCGTAAAAAAAAGACAACGAACAAAAGTAAATATGAAATAATTTTAGGTGTCTGTGTCTAAGGGTTGCACGAATTGGAATCATCATGACATCAGCGGGAACCAACCGCATTTCAGATGACGCAAAGAAAACCTAATCAAGTTTAAGGTTAAGCGCAATTTCAATTTCTCTGTTGAAATAACAATTCGCAAAAAATTATTTTTTGGGAGTTATTATTTATATTATTATTATATTCTCATAGAGTGGTCCAGTAGAAAAAGAAGACGTCGGCGGACTTTTTTTTATGACTGTTCAACCGCGTGGAATAATAATTTCGAACGGTTCTCCTGAACAGATGAACCGCGCTTGCAACCGCTTACAAAAGATAATGTAATTCTATCTAAAAATAGAAACTTCGAAAGATGTTTAATTAAAGCCACAAAATAAAAGTGCCGATGCATCGAGAATTTTATACTATGCCATGGACGGATTATTTTAAAACGCATGAACGAAAGCGTTTGTGTAAAACACAAAGCATGTTACGCTTACGACGAAGATAATAGTAAAAGACAACTGCTTCTAAACACAATAAAATCCGACGAAATAGGTGCGGCATGAAGCGCTTTCCGACACACGCGGTTTCCTAAGATTATGCAGTCGGGAATAAATGCGAGTCGAACTTAGCAGGTCGTTTCCTAAGAAGCGGTTTCCCAAACTACAACAAACCATTTTGAATAACTGACAAAAGAGCTACGCCTCAAAACCAACCAACCTTGGGTCATCGAAATTCTTAAATATGGTTTAATTATTTGAAATCTGGAAAAGATCATCAACTTTTTTGCTCAATGTAAATTCCAGCTGTTATTTTAATATCATGAGTTTACAAACTTAAACTAAATGCAATAATCTTACTTATATTTTTGAAAGTAGAACAGTTTTTGTTAGAGGAATACGTTTGTTTACAAGAAAAGTTAAATTGTAAGGCAAAACACTTAGATCATAAAAGGTAGTCCTCATATGACAGATGTTATTCTTTGAATAAGAGTAGGTTTGACATATTATTTGTTCATTTGGCATATTGCCAAGATTTTTATTTTTCTTTTCGAATGAAGAAGCTTCTGTTCATTTTATACAGATATGCAAATATTTTCGCATTTATATGATTAGATTTTACGCAGATATTCGATGACTGAGTTATCGTGGGTTAAAGAATTGAAAAACGTATATATTGTAATGGGGCGTGATCCCTGAAAGCGTTGGGCCCCGGCCGGGGCCCTGCGGTACCCCTGCGTTCAACGTGCACCGACTCTGAATATCGAGCATTTTTTTTTTATTTTAACATTTTGGAAAGTTTGAATAATAATTATAAAAAAAAATCGAAAAGTAATTAAAAAAAAAGACTAGAAAAGTAAAGAAAAACTTTCGACACCATTTTGCGCTAGTGCAGTTCTTCAAAGAATGCAAGCCGTCGCCCCCATCCATCCCCCCCAAGACCCGACCCCGCCCTCCAAATATTCAAAATCGTCAAAAGATGATGTAATTCATTGTTAAAGACCGCCTGGGTTGTCCATATCGTGTCAAATCAACGCACAATCGACTGCCCCTTACGGAATTGCCAATCATTTTTGAATCGATAGTCTTGTAGACGTTCGCATCAACATTTCTTAAGTATAAGTGTAGAGAGATACCTTTTCTAACGCGCGATAGATTTTTTTAAAACCATCAAATTACCAAAAAAAAAAAAAATGTATATTGTCATGTACACGTAGGTATAATGTCTTCTTCATCTGATCGTCAACGACGATTTCAAATTTATTTCGAGACGATGTATGGTACTGAGGAAATTGCGTTGATTAATTAATTAATTTTTATAAACGCACGATGCCCGCGTGTTTATTTATTTATTTATTTATTTTGTAAGAAGCCTAATGTCAAAGTGTATTTAAAAAAAAAATCTATTATATGAACGCTCTGTATATTATTATTAATCGTGAGCGCCGGAGTCAAAACATCCGGCGGCGCGCGATAAAAATGATTGACACGCCGACGTCCGGCGACGTCCTCTCCCTGATTATCTGCGTCGCTTAACGTGACAGACAGACGTCCACCGTATCGTTCGCGACGTTTCCCGAACCACCAGGTACCATACGGTGCGCTCGAAAGCGATTATCACCGTCTGTACACATCACCTGCCTTTCGGTTCTCCGCAGTTTTCCACCACGCACACACCTCTAATTAATTAATTAATTAATAACGTGCTGCACTGACGCACCTTGAACATGATAGTTAGATAATGAAAAAAGAAAATGTAAAAACAGATCTTTCTATGTATTGATTATTAATCAGTCGTGTAATATATTAATAATAATAATAATATCACTGCTTCTATTATAATAATAATAATAATATTAATGCGAGGGTCAATTAGGTAACACTAAGTTGAGGATGGAGAAGGCGCCCGCGCCCCCCTCGCCCCTCCGTACCTAAATCATAGTACAAAAGTTTAATAAGGTTCAATCTAAATAGATTAGAATACTTGTGTTCATTGCATGCTTTGACAACAAAAACCAAAAAAATTGTTGTTACCGCCATCTGTGGTTCGTTTTTTATGGCCTTCGATCCGAGGCTCACTTCCTACGGGGAAGTATACCCCCACCCCAAACTAAACATTACAACTGCGACCGTTGTATTTATTTGCCACGCGCTTCTCCGGGTTTCCCCGAAACAATCGAAAGCGGGGGCAGCTCTTTCAAAGCCCCCGAGAGCATCGCTGATCTAGAAGAAGATCGACGGCAAAGAAACAAAGGAGCGAAGTGATGATGGCAAAGGAAGCACTTCCTCATCCTCTCCTCCTTCTTCTTGGAGAGACTTCCAGTAACTTAAAGTTGCTGATTTTCTTCGGCGTTGCTCTCTCATCTCTTCTTTTGTTTCGTCTTTCCTGGTTCTTCACGCACCGCGCTTTTCGGTTCTGGTTGGAGGTTTCCTCGTTCTTTTTTTGCCCAGAGAAACTTTTTCCCAAAATAAAAGAGTATCGTTTCTGGCAGGAGGTGTCCTCATTCTTTTTTGTCCAGAGAAACTTTTTCCCAAAATATTTAAGAAGAGAGTATGGTTTCTGGTTGGAGGTCTCCTCGTTCTTTTTTGTCCAGAAACTTTTTCCCAAAATATTTAAGAAGCGGGTGTCGTTTCTGGTTGGAGGACTCCTCGTTCTTTTTTGTCCAGAGAAACTTTTTCCCAAAATATTTAAGAAGAGGGTATAGTTTCTGTTTGGAGGTCTCCTCGTTCCTTTTTGTCCAGAGAAACTGTTTTCCAAAATATTTAAGAAGAGAGTATCTTTCGGTCTCCTTGAGGGCTTCAAGCAATTATTTTTGGCAACCCTGCAGCAAATGATTTTCTTCTTTCTTCTTTTATTTTATCATTTTTGGTTCCTGAGGACCGAGCTTCTCGTTTCTGATTGGAAGGACCATCGTTCTCTCTGCCTAGGGACTTACAGTAACTAATTTGGACAACTGGTTTTTCCCCATTCGTTCTCTGCCTTTGACCTCTCATCTCGTATTTCATTTCATTCCTCTAGGTTTCTCAAAAAAGAACTTTTTTGTTCCTGATTGGGGATTTCCTCCAAATCTTAATAGATCTTAACCTGTTGGATTCTCATTGAAAGTCAAAGTCTTCAAAAAAAAACAGCGTCTCTCTAGTTCTCTGTTTGGAGGGTTCCAGTAATTCCGTTTTGGACTTTCGCTCCCTTTCATGTTCCTGCAGGTTCCTCAAGGATTAACTTTCTTGTTTTCGATTAGCAGGATCCTCAAAAAATGCATTTTTTATCAGTTGGTCCTCTTTAAGAGGAGATGCTTGGAGGCTTTCAGTAACTGTTGTGGATAGCTGCTTCTGCCATTTGCCATCATTGGCTTTTTCTGACGTTAATCTCTCATCCAGATTCTCCTTTGTCCTTTTTGGACCACAAAAGGGAATCTGAGGAAGTCGATTCCGAAGGAAAGATCGGTTTCTGGCTTCTTTCCACGGTCTTACTTCGTTCGTACCCATACAGGTTCTTCACCAACTGACTTCTTTGTTTCCAATCCAATTGGAGATTTCCTGACGACATTTTTGGTTCGATATAGAGATTTTGTCGAAATCAGGTTTTGATTTCGACTTTCTCCTTCACCGACATGTCTTCTCCTCTTTCATTTTATCCCTGGAGGTTCTTCAAGTTCTTTTTGTTTCCAGTTGACGATTTCCTCGAGATTCTTTGGTTTGGATTTTTGCGATCTTCTCGTCATTCACTTCCTCCTTCCAAATTCCTCAAGGATTGATTTCTTACTTCTAATTGGCGATTTTCTCGTTTCGAGCAGATTGTTCTCGCATCAACAATCTGAGCAGATTGTTCTCCCATCAACAATCTCTTGTCTTTTCGTTTCCTCTTGGCGGCCTGCACAAAATTCTTGAATTTGGACTTTCGCGGTCTTCTCTTCTTTCACTTCCTCTTTCCAGATTTTTCAAGGATCGATCTCTTACTTCTAATTTTAGCGATATTCTTGTTTCGAGCAGATTGCTCTTCCATCAACAGCCTCTTATCTCTTTTGTTTCCAGTTGGCGATTTCCTCAAGATTCTTCAATTTGGACTTTCAGTCTTCTCTTCTTTTAGATCCTCCTTCCAGATTCTTCAAGGATTGATCTCTTACTTCTAATATTAGCGATTCTCTTGTTTCGAGCAAATTGTTCTTCCATCGACATCTTTTGTTTTGTCCCTGGAGTCTTTCACGTCAAGACCACCATCTTTTTCTGTTTCTGACTTAGGGACGAGCTTCTTTCTCCCAGTTTGGAAACGTTGCTAGTCACTTCCATTTACAATATTTTCGGACGACTTCTTTCTGTCATTTAGCAGACTTTCCATTAAGTATTTTAGCTTTTCTGTTTCTGATCGACGGACGGGCTTCCTTCCCCCAGTTTGGAGACATTGTTAGTCACTTCCATTTATACAATCCTTCTTTTGGATGACTTCTTTCTGTCATTTAGGAGACTTTCCACGGCTAATTTTGAATAGTTCGTATTTCCAATTGCATCGTCGACCTTCTTGGAGTCTTCCAGTGGTTATTTTTTGGCCAAGTGGCGCTTCCAATCTCGAAAACTTGTTTCCATTAACTTGAAGACGACGATCTTTTTTCCATCGTGTCGCCTTGGAGGTTTCCTTAGAATAATTAAGAACGACCTTATTCTGGTTGAATTGAAGACTTCGAATAACTACGGTTCTTCCATTTGGCAATTCGTCAATTTCTTTCTGCCAGTTTGGAGATAATTGGAATTCTTAAACTTTTTTCTTCCAGTCTAGAAGCATTGGTAGTCACTTCCATTTACAATCTTTCTTTCGGAAGACTTCTTTCCATCGTTTAGGACATTTTCCATGGCTAGTTTTGGATAGTTCCTATTTCCAACTGCGTCGACGATCTTCTTGGAGTCTTCCACTGGCAATTTTGGCCAAGTGGCGCTTCCAATTACAATGTCTCCTTTCGGAATATTCAAGGGCGGCAACTTATTTCCGTCAACTTGAAGACTACCTACAGCTATTTTGCATGAACAACTGGTTTTTCCATTTGGGATGACGATCTTCTTTCCATCGCGTTGCGTCGGCTTGGAGTTTTCTTTAGAATTCTGAATAATTAAGGACGACCTTCTTCTGGTTACCTTGAAGATTCCTGACAACTCTACGGCTCTTCCATTTTGCATTTTTTCATAAGTTGGTCTTTCACTTCTTCACGTCTTCTTTATCCTTTTATTCGTGCTTGCACTTCTCTATAAACAGAGACATTTTGGTCCGCTGTCATTCCAGATTTTTGAAGAAGAATGACCTTTTCAACCAGTTTTCAACACTGCCGCCCATAAAAAGACATTTTGGACAGCTGACCCCAATCTTTTCTCTAACTTCTCGTGTTGGCTTTTACTTAGGCTTAAATTAAAAAAAAAAAAAAAAAAAACAAACAGAATCGGACTTATCAAAGAACCTTGAGGGACTCCTCGCCTTTGGTTACTTTTATCAGAACCGTTACTATGGTGGTGGTTTTGTGTACTCTTAGAATTAAACGCGGCACTGCTTTGTTTTGGTTCAAATTTACAAAAATGAACAGGAACGGTCCTATCAGAGAACCCTGAGGGCCTCTTCCCACTTGTTATTATTTTATTATATTTTTTTTTCAAAACTGTTACTACCCTTTGATTTTCGTTGAAAATGTGATTTCGTGGAACCTCAGAATCGAAGGCAACGTTGACTGATACCGTGGCTTAAATAAAAAGCGGACAGAATCGGCCCTGTCGAAGGACCATGAGGGACTCTTCGCATTCGTTCGTTATTTTTATCAGAATCGCTACTGTCCTACGGTTTCGTGGAATCTCGGAATTAAGCGTGGCTCTGTTTCGTTTCGATTTAAATAAAAAAGTTCAGGGAAACGGTCCTATCAAAGAACCCTGAGGATCTCTTCGCACTTGATGTTATATTATTTTATTTTTTTTCAAAACTGTTATCACTCTGGTCTTTTTTTTCAAAATGGAACCTCAGAACCGAAGCCAACATTGATTGATACCGTGGCTTAAATAAAAAGCGGACAGAATCGGTCCTGTCGAAGAACCTTGAGGGACTCTTCGCCGCAGGCGCCGTTTAGCTTTTTTCTTATGTTTTTTTTTAATTTGTCGAAATTAGTCCACACCAGTTTCAAGAGAATATTGAAGCCATTCTTGGCTCTCCGTTTCTTCAGTAAATCATCGGGAACGTTTCGATGAAGGCAATTTTTTTTGGTTTTGTGAGTTTGGCGGTAACATCCGGGCAAAAAAAAAATAATCCATATCACGAAGACGAAATTCTTTGATCTGTTTCACCCCGAAATTAAAAAAAATCGAATGGGCGGGTTGCATTGCAAGGGGTGCGAAAATATCAGTCGACCTCTCTCCATCGTTACTGTTTCGAGAGATTAAACTAATTGACCTTCGGCTATAATCGTTCACAAAAAGTGCCCCGAATTTTTGTATGATTCAATTATAGATATGTAAATCGAGTAGGTACTTGAATACTATATTGATATACATAAACACCCCTGCGCATTTCGAAGGGAAAATATGTACGCTATACTTACTAAAGTTTTAGATTTTACGCAGCAGCAACAGTAAATTGGTGTATCTACCTTGTTAAGATTAGATTCACGTGCGAATTGTACCCACCACCAACACCACCCCCCTCCAAAGTACGTAGGTACCCTTCGTACGGCCGAACGTCGAACAAATTTTTCCTAAGTATATTTTTGTAGGTATGATCGTGTTTGTTATCTAGGTATCATCATTTCTCAATCTCAATCGTAGCTTGTAGTCGTATCTATGTGCGCGTTTATGTTTATTATGTTTTTTTTTTTTAATTTTTGTTTTTCGTTCCTTTGTCCGCACACAAACAAACTGGCTGTTCTGTTCTTTTACGTTGGGTTTTGTTTTTTGTAAGTAGATTTGTACAGTCGTCATGTTTGTATATCTTATAATTTGTAAAATGTGTTATACTAATATGTAAATAAATGATTGATGCTTCCCCACGTTGTTTTAATTCTCCTAATAACATCTACAACTTGTTCTGGAAAGAACGTTTCATCAAAAAAAAAGAGCTATAATTGTAGCAGAGTATGGGCTCTCATATTTTGACGTCATCGCAGACCATCTTACTGTCAGGATTTAATAATACAAAGAACTAACTCCTCGCGCAAGCCGATTTGGAAGTCACCAAGGAACTGCGTAATGAAAAAGAGTTAAAGACAATTCTGTCTCTTTTCAAAAACAAATCACCCGTTCTCGCGTTTTGATTAAATTAAATAACTCGTTCTCGTACTGATGACGTCAAAATATGTAACTCCGATCGCTAGCTCCGACAGATAGAGGCCGACGGTGTTCGATCGAACGGAAAGTTGATTTATCTTGGTTATTAACGTCTCGCTAATATACAATGACATCATCAGGTCCTAATCAAACAAAACACGATGAAGGGCGACGCTAATTTCAAACGGTGCAACCACACGTCCGCGCAAGTTCGCAGTCATGTAGGTACCGAAAAATCACGTGGAGGTTTTAACAAGATGAATAAAAAAACGGAAACTGTGCGAAATTTTCCATTTCTTTTCCTATATTTGGTTAAATAAAGTTACCAAATCAAGCGACTATTAGAAAGTCCGTCCGTCCGTCCGCCAAAATCAATAAATAAATAAATAACAGAGCAGTGAATAAGCGAATAAATGCAATCAAATTAATAACAGAGGTAGAACTCGAACTCGAAATAAAGTCAAACCATTCAAACGAAACTAATCGGTAATATTAATTTGAAAAAAAATATATATTAATGGGGCAAACACACGCCCGTGCAAGTTCGCGTTCACGTACGGAAAGGAAAAAGGAGACGGAAGCAGATTAGACACAGATAAATTAGAAGAAGAAAAATGGACACTCTCTAAGTGAGAGGCAGGCGACATTAAACAAACACAAAGTGAAGTGGCGAGATTGTACAGGGTGTCCCAAACGTGTGGAAAAGTCCAAAAATGCCTCTTTAAATACATTTTATCAAGAAAAGGTCTTAACAAAAGTTGTGTAGGTTTTCATTCCGCATAATCTAAAATTATTTTCAAATGTACAGGTTGTTCATTTAATAAGTTACAAACCTAAGTTATTATTTTTTAAATGGAACACTATACCGGCTGTTTCAAATTGAGTGTGCACTGAAGGGATCTCCTAAACCGTAAGAGATACAAATTCGGTTAAATGGAAGAAAAGTTGCACGAATCAATGCCTTATTCGTATCCATTAACAGAATGATTTTATTCTTATTTCTTCTTAAGATATTAATGAAAATGTAAAAAAGTCGTTTTTCTTTTTTCCTCCACATCTCTTTTGTTATAAATAATTTTGAAATTTTGATTAAACTTTCTACAGGCACTTTTTGATTCTGCTTCGAATAGGGGTGGCAGAATTAGAGTCAAACGTTTCGGCTTCCCACGACCATCGTCAGTTTCGATCTTTTTAATACAACGTATATCTTTTTATTACTCTATTCGACAGCACTCTTTCTCCTGATTGTAATGATATATCACACTTAATAGTTAATATTAATTTGAAGCTTAAATAATACAGATTTTTGTATGAAAATCTTTTTTAATACATAATTTCAAATTTTTGGTTCATTTTCTTATTTTTTTATTATTCTATTCGATAACATTTTTTCTGGTGATTTCAATGATGACGATTTTCAAGTGAAATTAAAATATAACAAGTAAAACTGATACAGTTTCGTCACGATTTTCTTAATAAATAAATTTATTCCTAAGTACTTTTTGTTTAACAGTCAATTATCGGAAGACGAAAAATTAATTAATTAAGTTATATTAGATGTATAACACACACACATAAGCAGCAGTATAAACATATTAAATTACCAGAAAAAAAAATAAACAATAACATGAACAAAAATCACAAAAGAAGAACATGAATTTGTGAAATAAATAAAGTGAAAATAATAAATTAAAGTAAATTCTCGAAATGTCCTCTACTGCTTTCAAGACATACATTTGTTCTTAATTTTATGTGTTGC
Source organism: Prosopocoilus inquinatus (assembly GCA_036172665.1). Lineage (NCBI taxonomy): Eukaryota > Metazoa > Arthropoda > Insecta > Coleoptera > Lucanidae > Prosopocoilus > Prosopocoilus inquinatus. Next base: position 9,384,892 of record CM069878.1, on the reverse strand, counting down.
CTAGCATGCCGAATATGAATTCACGAAACATTTCTGCAAGAATTTAATGTTTGCCTTCTTAGTTCCTCCTTATTATTTTTCTCAACGCTAGTCACTGTTTCAATGTCCGACATCCAAAACCTACTTTATCCTGTTTAAATTCTGCAGGGTGGTCCTGATATTCTTTGTAGAAGATATCCAAACATTTTAGGTGCTTTCTTTCTCTCACAAAATCTTGATCCAAACGTGCTTTGATTCAGAAACAGACATTCTTTTCCTTGAATATCTCTATTTTTAAAACTTGTTTGGATTGAATTATGGTTATTTACAAATGAACTGACAATCAAAAATTCAAGTCAGGTATTTTGGTGCAGTAGCTACAAAATTCAGGTCCAAACTATTTGAGACACGATTCAAACTTTTAAGCGAAAGAAAGCATGTGTTTAGTACAATTAGTATACACTTTTTCTTTTATTTACTAAAGCTGAGATACCTATCTGGCACGTTATATTAGGACCACCCGATATTTGTCGGTAAAAATTGCAATAGTGCAATGCATTATTACAAAAGCGATACACAAAAATATTAAATAATTTATTTTAATTTACACTATGGCTAAGAAAATGAACTAAAAATTTAAATTACGTATTAAACAAAATTTTCATACAAAAATCTATATTATTTAAGCTTCAAATTAATATTAAGTGTGATATATCATTACAATCAGGAAAAAGAATGCTGCCGAATAGAGTAATAAAAAGATATACGTTATATTTAAAAGATTGAAACTGACGATGGTCGTGGGAAGCCGAAACGTTGGACTCTAATTCTGCCACCCCTATTCGAAGCAGAATCAAAAAGTGCCTGTAGAAAGTTTAATCAAAATTTCAAAATTATTTATAACAAAAGAGATGTGGAGGAAAAAAGAAAAACGACTTTTTTACATTTTCATTAATATCACAAGAAGAAATAAGAATAAAATCATTCTCTCAATGGCTACGAATTAGGCATTGATTCGTGCAACTTTTCTTCCATTTAACCGAATTTGTATCTCTTACGGTTTAGGAGATCCCTTCAGTGCACATCCAATTTGAAACAGCCGGTATATTTTATTGCAGTTTCGGTTAGCCCTTGAAGAGACAATAAAAATGATATAACATTATACTTACTTATTTTTAGTATTTACCGAGTTATTTTTAATTTTTTGCAAGAAATGGATCATGTTTGATCGTCTGCCAAATTGTCAATTTTAATAATGCGACAATCAACCTTGGACCAAAACATTTCCAAATCTCTCTACTTTTACAATTTTCATCATTTTTATAAACCTAGCGATTATCAACAACACTACAATTCAGTTCGCGTATTGTAAAATTAGTCACTTTTTTCAAATGAAAAATCCTGTATATTATAGTACATTTGGATAGTGCTTTCTACAAGCTTTCGAACCATATCATTATTTTTTGGTCTTAAGATTGATAACTTTTAAAGTTTTTATCACTTCTCTACAATCAAATTAAGAAACGTGCTGTGTAATATTTTCATTCGCCTCAGAATCATTTAAAATATTTATCCATACAGTTTATCGTACTTTTAGTGATTTAAATAAAAATAAATAAATAAATTCAGGAACTGAACGTTTTTTTTCAGGTAATTCCTGTCATGTAAGAACACATTACGAATCGGTTAGATAATCGCTGGTTAGAACGTGGTAATGCTTTGAAGTGGTCTCCATGGTTACCAGATTTGTCTCTCGACTTCTTTTATGGGGATATTAGTAAACAAATGAAAACAATATTCTCTTATCACAATTTGTTTATAATCGTAGATACGTATTTCAACAGCCACGCCACTATCTTCATTTCTATTGGAGATTCAATGAGAATATCCTCTGGCTCATACCAACCAAAGAGTGTGCGTGTGTGAATGATTGAAAATAGCAGCGTACCTGTTGAAATACGCATAAAAAGATATAATCTATTATTAGTATGAAATAAATTTCAAAAAACTATTACTAAGCTGCTTTCACCTGTACTATTCTTTATTTGTGAGGATACGTAAAGAAACTAGAGTATAAAGATGTACTCGGCACATGCAAAGAGAAGAAAATGCGTGTTTAGCAATATGGCAAAGTTTCTTTTAAATGTTTTTCAACCGTTTAAATTTTTATGATTTTTTAAACCTATTTGTGACTGGAGACATTTTGCTTTTCTTAGTTAATGTGTAAAACATGTTAAGATTCAATTTGTTTCTTTGATATGTAGCTTCAAAATAATAGAATTTTTTACAGTGTAAATAGATTCTTTCCATTGGTTTTCATAGTGTAATTGGAATTATGTAGTGAAAATCGTTCAGTTCCTGTATTTATTCCATATTTTTATTGTAACCGCCACAACAATGACAAAGAAATTGTTAATTTGAACAAAAATAAAGTGTTTGGATAAATATCTTGACTGATACAGCAGATAAAATATTTCTGAGGCAAATAAAAATATGATACATCGCGTTTCTTAATTTGATTGTAGAGAAGTGATAATAATTCACAAGTTATCAATCTTAAGACCATAAAATATGGCTAGAAAGCTTGCAGAAAGCACTGTCCAAATATACTATAATACACAGGGTGTTCCATTTGAAAAAAATTACTAATTGTACAATACGCGAACTGAACTGAGTGTTGTAGACAGTCGCTAGGTTTTTAAAAATGATGAATATCGTAAAAGTAGAGAGATTTAGAAATATTTTAGTCCAAGGTTGATTGTCGCGTCATTAAAATTGACAATTTGGCAGACGATCAAACATGACCCATTTCTTGCATAAAATTAAAAATAACTCGGTAAATACTGAAAATAACCAAGTATAATGTTATATCATTTTTATCGCCTCTTCAAGGGCTAACCGAAACTGCAATCAAATATATAGTGTTCCATTTAAAACATAATAAGTTAGGTTTTGTAACTTATTAAATGAACAACCTGTATATTTGAGAATAATTTTAGATTATGCAGAATGAAAACCTACACAACTTTTGTTAAAACCTGAATGAATTTAAAGAAGCATTTTCGGACTTTTCCAGAGATTTGGGACACCCTGTGTAGCCCCGATCAGGCGAAACGAGACTGATTGACAGTTCTGTAACTCTTTCTACCAGCGCCAATAAGGGCGTAGCTAGCTTAACAGCGGTTTCGATTAGAATGACCGCGACTGTACGTACCAGCAAAACAAAAAACTTTCGGCAAACATGAAACTTTAAACAGACAGAAGAGAAACAAAAGATAATAGACCAAAAAAAAACATTTGAAAAGTAGTTGTCAAATAGACAAAAACAAAATCTCGAAACCCGACAGAGTTAGACGACGACCTTTTTGTCTCTCTCATTTAGGTCGTTTTCTGCTTGCGTTTGTCAGGCAGAGTCTATTTAGTAAATTTCTGTTCGGTTTTCGTTCTGTTGCGTTTGTCTTGATGCGATAGAGAAAAGTAAAAACTGACAGACAATACTAAAAAGTACACCTTAATACGTGTACGTCAACTTCTGATCACTTATCGAAATCCAAGTGGCAAGTTGCGCTGCAGAAGCCAATCAGCTGTCCCGAGCTACTCTCGGACAAGGACAAGGGTAGGTATAACTAACAATAAGGGCGCCAAGGAGTTGCCCCGGCCGATACACGCACTATAGAACCGACTCCCAAGGATCTACGGCGGGTGCCGATAGTCGAAAACTACCAGGAAATACCTTAATCACTCGAACGTTCGTCGACGCAGCAAAACACAAAACGTACATAAAATAAATATATTTACGGCCGTTTTCATAATCAGACTTTAGGGAAGCTTTAATTTAAAGTCACTTTAAGAATAGGGAAACAAATGTATTTTTTAGGTTTAAATTTAAAGTCTGATTATGAAAACGGCCCTTAGACATACTAAATCGTAATGCGACAACAGAAAACATAATTATTCCAATTTCAGAACGGCAGTTAGGGAACTGTTGAGGTCGCAGCAATGATAAAAATAAAATAGCAATGGTTTGCGACTGTGCAAATGAAGAGCAAGGCACACGTATTTGTCACACTTTAATAACGGGCGTTTTCAATTTCCTTGTCCTTCCTGAGTGTCAACTTTCCATTCTTCGCCATTACTTATTACATACACTTATTTCTTTAACTGTTTTTTTTGTTTTTTTTTTTTTTTTTAGTTAGTACATTTATATTTAATTTAAGGCTTTAGCTTAGGAAGGGGTAGGTGGCAGAACAGTTGTTATATGCTTATATCAACTGAACCTACTGCCTTTTGATCCGCAAATTAAGTCATTTCTTTTAGTTATATATTGTACACATGAATTCTGTTACATTTAAATTTTCCTTTTTTTTTGTATATTTGTACTCTTGTTTTGTCAGATAAATAAAACTATTATTATTATTATTATTATTATTATAATAGCCCGAGAGGCCTAACATAATCTAAATACTTAATCCAGGTACGATGTTCTTAACTTGAACAAAAATCAAATCAGATACGTTCAGTACTGACCTGACCACAAAAATGCGAATCGGTAAGTCAATCTTCTTAAACTAACCTTGGTTTATGACCAAGAGAAAACGTTACCAAGGCACAAACATGTGCCGAAATTATTTACGCAAGCAAGTAAATTACCTACGTCAGTTAAAAAACAGAAATGTACGTTACTCTAATTTCAGTTAAACGATGAGGCCGGTCAGTTGCCAGCATGGTGGCGGCCTCTCTCGCGAATGAATCTAATCTCAGTCAATGATGGGAGTTCGAGCCAGGCGACGTATTGGCGACCTCGAAGAAAATGGGGCCTTCATCGTATGCGAAATGCGAACGTGGAAGTGAAAATAGAAAGCGGTAATAGAAACAGAACTAAAAGGCGGATTCCTCTATGAAAACGAAAAAGCCAATAATTACAAATGTGGCCCATGCAAACATCGCAACGTAATTACCTCAGTTTTCAATGCAGATTCGGTTTATCCGCTCGGAAGAATTTGCTCAGAAGCAAATCAGACGACACTTATGGCCAGTTACATCTAACACTTAAGCCGAACTTAACTTTAAGTACTGCTTATAATGTGACACTTGGGGTTACACAACGTTCAGTAAATCACATTCTAAGCGGTGCTTAAAGTTAAGCTCGGCTTAAGTGTTTGGTGCAACTGACCGTTAGAGTTTAAAGAATTCTAGACGTTAAGGTGATAATTATAAACATTTCATTTACACAATAAGATGTTTTTGTAACTCAATTATGCACAAATTCACGATGTACACCGAGACGTGTGTCGAAACGTCGATGACTTACACCGAAGCGTAAGATTCCGATTTCTTTTCACGATGATTTTAAGTGGTCTCCTTTTTGGGCAATAAAAATAGATTTTATTTTATCCAACTCAACTCAATCAATCCAGTTATCTCTCTCGAATCCGCTTCTGTGCTTGCATCTTTCGTTTTTGATCGTATCTCTGATTGCTCTCATATTTTTCTCAGGAATCTCGTGCTTGGTTTTCAGATAAAAATCCAAAAATCCGAATCCACTTCATTTTCCACGGTTTGTTCGAATGGCGTTCACTTTCTATTTTCAAAATTATCGATAATACTTCGTCCTTTTCTCTTTCTCTGGTTCTTTTCTCTTCTGTCTTGAGAATGTGACTTCACTTACCAAAAAATATTTCAATATTTCAAAAAATACCAAAATTTTAAATATCAAAATGTAATGTAAACGTGAAGTTTTGTTTACAACAAAAAAGCAAAATTACAATCTCGAAAGGACTTACGATTTTAATGAAATCAAGTTTCATTTGTTGGCTACATTTTCTTTTGTTTAAATATTATAGACAAACAATATTATCTGAGGACGGAGTTACAATAAACATTCACTCACCATTGGTTAGGTCTCTCATTCCTAATGTTCTTTCTTTCTCGCTTCCCTGACCGCAACAGGCGTGAAAGTAAACGTTTTAGCCTCCGGGCATCGTATTCCAATTCGATAAGGACCATGCAAATTATAAGTAACCCTTCACAAGTATCTATTCAGTAAAATGGAACATTCCACTTACCGGGGCCGTTTTCCCGGCCCCACCTGCTCCAGCGGCGAATCTAGAAGCTGTAGCTCCCTCGTGATAATATTGGACACTGGGGAAGTCATCCTCGTACGTTGACTTTTTATCTTCGCATGCATTACCCCCCCACATTCACCTGTGGTTACAAAACCCACCCCTCCCGATGGATATTAGTATACCTTGCCTCCCCAGCATACGTTCTCAGGATCAGTTGATGCACCGACTGCGTGAGTGTCAAGCACCACTCCGTACCAGTCCAATAACATCATCATGTCAGACTTTTCTGAATAGCTCAATGCCATCACCTGGTCAGGAATGCAATCAACCGAATTCCCACTCACAATAAATGCAGAATACAGCTAATTGCTTTGCCGGTACAGTGCTCTTCATCGGTGTTGCTTGCACACCGCGGCAAGAACCCCGATACCGTACGCTGGTGCATGGTACATTCTCTGGCCAACGCCCCGGATCGCGTCCCGGACAATATTCGCTACCAGAATACCTCCGTATAACTCATGACTCACGACCCTCAAACCACATTGCCAATCGTGAGAATGTACCGCCATAACACTTCTGCAAGAACATACCATCTCAGGTCATATTCTGCAGACACCCTCTAGTTTATGCCCGGCCCCACACTGCGGCCACCATATACAACACATCTCTAATAAACCATCGCCTCCTCAAGGCTAACATTTCGTGTACAACCCTTATCAAACATTCACTACACATTTTAACCACCTTTGCGAGCCCCGGTTATTCCACGTTTACCTACCACGCTAACCCTGGGGAGACTGCCGTTTTTTTGCTGCCAAGACTAAACACGCCCCCACTTCATATTACCAAACTAATAACGTAAACAAATATGCTAGTGCTTCAGAGATATCCCTAGAATGCATAAACTTTCTTAAATTCTAAACTTCTAAAATAAATAACTACAACACATTGGCAAAAAAAAAATCAGAGAGGAAAAAGGGGACGCGTAAACAGGTCAGGAACTCTGAACTTCACCGGAAGAAGAACATTTTTCGTATGCTGCAGCCGTTTTTAAAGACTTTTCCCTATTTGATTGTTTTATGACAGAGGGGGGGACATCATCCGATTGCATTTTCTATCCAAGCGATTGCATCTGAGTCATTGCTGGAGCTGAGGCAACTTTTTCTTACACATCCCTCAGGTAATGCTGCGTACAGTAACGTAATAATAATAATAATAATAATAATAATAATAATAATAATAATAATAATAACAACGATTTCTTTCCCTCTCCTCCCTTTACAAGATAAAATTGATTCCGAGAAAGGTAAAAAGCAAATGCGTCGGCAATTTTCGCTGCAATTTGCACTTTCATCGCCTAATCTCAAGAGCGATTGCCTCATCTGGCTCAATAATAATTAACCGTGCTCGTTTTTACAGCACGTAATCATCCTTTTATCTGCTGTTATCCATTGTTTTGTTTCGTGATAAGTGGGACATAATTTAAAGCACCACTTAGCGGTTTCAGAGATGGGTGATCTGATGACGATTCACCAGAAAACTTTTTTTAAATTTCTAAATCTGTACCTGTAAAAATTATTATTATTATCAAATTAATTGCCAAAGTGAAAATAATAACTTATCATAATCATAATCATAACAAGATTTCAAAATGTGTAATACACTTTTATGCTTATCTTAGAACAATTTTAAATTGCTTTTAAATAGATGTTATTATTTTTTAATTGCTCAATTTTTTCGGTTTCAGAAAAATACGATGCTTTAAGAGGTTCATTTTAATACAGGGTTATTCATAACAGGCAGTTACGACTAAAAGTGTTTTGGAAGGAAAAAGTTAAATAAAAGTTTAAAATGAAACAAAATGCCTTCGCGCATACATCATTTGTAAATGTTATTAATAAAGTTTCTGTTGAGAAAAGAACAATTGCTAGGGGAATGAGAAGTGAGGCGCTACTCGCAGTACTCGCCGAAGCGTATGAAAGTGAAGCTGAATTCGGTCTCAATGTCTTGGATCGACCTTAGCAAGAGTCTTGCTAACACTTTCATCCTCCGATGCAAGTATCTGCGTAACCCTACATAAGCGTCTTATCTAACACTCCCATCTTGTGTAACCCTAGATAAGCATCTTGTGTAACCCTAGATAAGCGTCTTATCTAACTCTGACCAGAGTAACAGCGAGAAAGTAACAAAATGCAAAATACTTGAAAATACTCGTTAGTGGGTGGTGACTAGTCTTGTTAACATTCTCATCCTCCGATGCAAGTGTCATGCATAACCCTAGATAAGCGTCTCATCTAACACTTCCATCTTGCGTAACCCTAGATAAACGTGTTATCTAACACTCCCCTCTTCCGATGCAAGCGCCTTCCATAACCCGAGACAAGCGTCTCATCTGCTCCTCTGACCAGAGCAACAAAATGCAAAATACTTGAAAATACTCGTTAGTGAGTGGTGATTCATATGTTTATGAAACAAAGCAAATTTTAATATTTACTTGCTCTGGATCCCACATACCAACATCATAGATTTAAATAATCGAAATATTAGTAGAATCGAATTTGAATAATTTCAAAAATGTCCTCTACTTTCTTGCAATGTTCGCCGTTTTACCACTGAAATGTTCTTCTTTGCCAGCAAAACAAGTGGTGACCCTAGACCAGAGTGCAAGTGTCGTTCATAATGCAAAACAAGCGTCCTGTCTGCTCCCCTGACCAGAGTGCAAGTGTCTTGCATAACCCGAGACAAGTGTCTTGTCTACACTCCTGACCACAGTGCAAGTGTCTTGACTTGCACAACCCAAGACAAGTGTCTTGATTGTAATCTTGACTCCATATAAGAATAAAGTTTAAGTTACAATCACGTCTTCTCCATTTACGAACCTGGACACCGGCGAGTTAACCTCTATCGATCCGAAACGTTAAAAATAGTCACAAATTACATAATCAAATTAGGTAATCTAAGTGATCCGATTGGATCGACCTTAGCAAGAGTCTTGCTAACACTCTAAACCTCCGATGCAAGTGTCTTGCATAACCCTAGATAAGCATCTTATCTAACACTCCCGTCCTCCGATGCAAGGGTCTTGCATAACCCCACATAAGCGTCTTATCTAACACTCCCCTCTTCCGATGCAAGCGCCTTCCATAACCCGAGACGAGCGTCTCATCTGCTCCTCTGACCAGAGTAACAATATGCAAAATACTTGAAAATACTCGCTAGTGGATGGTGACTCTAATGCGCAATTCTTATGTTTATGAAACAATGCAAATTTTAATATTTATTTGCTCTGGATCCTGCATACCAACGTCATAGATTTAAATAATCGAAACATTAGTAGAATCGAATTTTAATAATTTCGAAAATGTCCTCTTCTTTCTTGCAATGTCCTCCGTTTTACCACTTAAATGTTCTTCTTTGCCAGCAAAACAAGTGGTAACCCTAGACCTGAGTGCGAGTGCTTGCGTAATGCGAGACAAACGTCTTGTCTGCTCCCCTTACCAGAATGCAAGTGTCTTGCATAGCCCGAGACAAGTGTCTTGTCTACACTCCTGATCACAATGCAAGGGTCTTGACTTGCATAACCCAAGATAAGTGACTTCACTGTAATCCTGACTCCATATAAGAATAAAGTTTAAGTTACATCACAATCACGTCTTCGCGATTTACGAACCTGGACACCGGAGAGTTAACCCGTACCGATCCGAAACGTTAAAAAGAGTCACAAATTACATAATCAAGTTACGTAATCTAAGTGTCCGCCTTTCTGACAAATACAGGATGTTGCATTGATGAACAACGCAGTATAGGAAATCCCCGTGTTAGTTTAAAGTTGCTCGAATATTGGCTTTCCTAATTATTTTAAAACAAAATTCCATTTTTATTTTCTCAGTTTTAGGGCATTCAAAAAAGATTCAGCAAAGAAATCCAATTTATATCAAACAATCAATAATCTTCACTTACATTTTCACTTTACCGTCCGACAAGCATTTTGCTGTCGCGTGAGAATTTTGTAAAATTGTGTCGCAAAATTCAATAAAGCAAGTTTATCCGGAATGAAATAAGCTCTACGTGTCTTTTGCGGTTCATTTTAGCAGCCCTGCTAACGGATTCACAAGATTTGCGGAAATCTAGAGAATCCGTTTCACTGAGGAGTGCACGACTGAATACTCTGTAGATCGTTGCGAGTAAAGCCGAGTCCACATCAATAAAAATTTGCGTCGTGCGTTGTATTTGACACAAATTTGCTAGTATTCGTCAAAATTTTTAATGGTGCGCGCTACCTACAACACGCAAGATAATTATTTACGTGGTAAAAAACTTCAGAATTTCAAAACACAACGCACAACGCAAATTTTTTTATTGTTGTGGGCCCGGCTTCGTCGCGAGTAAGGCAGATCTCGCTTTGTGGTTGTCCCAATTTTTCGGAGGCGCCGCCGAATTGAACAGCGTACCCGCATTGAAGGTCACCGACGTTCGCACGTGCGTAACGGTGTTGAAGTTCGACGTTTATACGAGTGAGGACATTTTATTTTGACCGCCGTCGACGTGAAGGCATCACCAACGATCAGCAGAGACAGAAGTACAGTAACGTACCCCCATGTTTGTCTAACCTAACCATTTCATTTTACTCTAACATACATTACATTCTCGGCACATCTTTGCTTGGTATAGTAGCTTACAGTATTTATCGTGACTTTTTAAATCAAATTTCAAATTCAAATTTATTCTCAGTACGAGACAAGTGATACAATGATCAAAACGTACATGAGATTTGTCGAGGTAAGTACCCGAAAAAATAATAATAATAGATTACGAATTAAAATAATAACGAAGTGAAACAAGAAATTTACAAAATATAGTACCTACTAATATGAAAACAGAACAACAATAAAAATAAAAGCAAGAACAGTGAAAGAAACACTGAACACAGTGTGGCAATTATCAATTTCAGCTATCATAATTGAGCAAAAATTCGTTAATTTAGGTCATCTTTGTTAACGTTGTGCGACTTCAAGTCGACCTTGACAAGCTCGGTACTGTACCTAAATTAATTTCAGCTGTTGATTAAATTAATTAACGTATTGATTGCAGTGAATTCCTCGAGTAGCCTCTGTACAGTTGTTTCAATCCTGTTTGGGGCCTCATCAGCAGAAACGTGGTTCGAGATTTCCACTGCAAACCAAAACGATTCAACCAAGGATAATCGCAATCTCCTATGTAATAGTAATGAATAGTTTAAACAGCGACATCCTACGATCGCTTTTTGACCTAACATTGCATTAGGATTGACAAATTGAAGCCAGTTTGCTACATAATAAGTCAAAAAGCGATCTTAGGATGTCGCTGTTTAAACTGTTTAAGTATTTAGTTTGCTTTAGGCCAGCCATTAAGGCTAGTGTGCGCCATTGCCAAATTATAAACGTGTGCCAATACATTGAGGTTGTTCCCTGGCGCCCTTACTGTATTATCTAACCCACCTCCACCTCCTTCAGAGACTAGCTTCGGGACAGTTGTTGACTTCTCAGCGCGGCTTGCCACCGGATATGGTAAGTAACTAGGAGGATAGTATAACTGTACAAAAGTGGTAACACAGCTTTAAATTAATACGGGATTTCCTGTGTCACTTACGATACATCAATGCAGGAAGCACCCTGTACGAGGAAGTGTTAAAAAAGTTAAATGTAAAAAGGAAATCTGGATGTTTTTTAAACAGCATTAAAAGGAATTACGATTTTCAGCAATTTTAATCTGATTCAAATTTTTGAGATTTCGATCTTGATACTCATCATCTTCTTCCAAACAACTTGGTTTTTGAATTAAACTATTTCAGCAATAGTCAATCAAACAATTCAAAAGTGTGAAAACATTTTTGTTCCATTCGTTCATTTGAACTTAGAACATCACATACAGAATCTGCGCTTACTTATTACGAATCACCCTGTATATTAACTTGCCTTTGAGTTGCTAAATTCGAATGATGTTTTTTTAACGTAAATTCACAGATTTTGTGCGCACTTCACAAAATTAGAATGGAGAAGATTGATTTGCTACTTGAATGGATACAAAAAAAAAATTATTTTTTTAAATTAATTTAAATTTTCGTTTTTTGACCGTGAAAGGGCCCTGGGTTTCAGTCCATCTAAATCCGCCCCTGAGCATTTAGTCCGTACGCAATAGTATACAAAGCGGGTTTGTTTGATAATGAATGAATGAAGATTGATTTGCAAAAAAAAATATTTTTTCTTAAATTAATTTAAATTTTCGTTTTCTTGACCGTGAAAGGGCCCTGGACTTCAGCCCATCTAAATCCGCCCCTGAGCATTCAGTCCGCACGCAATATACAAAGCGGATTTGTTTGATAATGAATGAATGAAGATTGATTTGCAACAAAAAAAAAATTTTTTTTCTTAAATTAATTTAAATTTTCATTTTTTGACAGTGAAAGGGCCCTGTACTTCAGCCCATCTAATTCCTCCCCTGAGCATTTACTCCGTACGCAATAATATTGGGCTTGTTTGATGATGAATGAAAGAAGATTGATTTGCAAAAGAAATTTTTTCTTAAATTAATTTAAATTTTCGTTTTTTGACAGTGAAAGGGCCATGTACTTCAGCCCATCTAAATCCGCCCCTGAACATTCAGTCCGCACGCAATAGTATACAAAGCGGGTTTGTTTGATAATGAACGAATGAAGATTGATTTACAAAAGAAAACATTTTTTTCTTAAAGTAATTTAAATTTTCGTTTTTTTTCACCGTGAAAGGGCCTTGGACTCCAGGCCATCTAAATCCGCCCCTGAGCATTCACTCCGCACGCAATAGTATACAAAGCGGGTTTGTTTGATAATGAATGAATGAAGATTGATTTGCAAAAAAAAAAATATTTTTTCTTAAATTAATTTAAATTTTCATTTTTTGACAGTGAAAGGGCCCTGTACTTCAGCCCATCTAAATCCGCCCCTGAGCATTTAGTCCGCACGCAATAGTATACAAAGCGGGTTTGTTTGATAATGAATGAATGAAGATTGATTTGCAAAAAAAAAATATTTTTTCTTAAATTAATTTAAATTTTCGTTTTTTTTTGACAGTGAAAGGGCCCTGTACTTCAGCCCATCTAAATCCGCCCCTGAGCATTTAGTCCGCACGCAATAGTATACAAAGCGGGTTTGTTTGATAATGAATGAATGAAGATTGATTTGCAAAAAAAAAAAATATTTTTTCTTAAATTAATTTAAATTTTCGTTTTTTTTTGACCGTGAAAGGGCCCTGGACTTCAGCCCATCTAAATCCGCCCCTGAACATTTAGTCCGCACGCAATAGTATACAAAGCGGGTTTGTTTGATAATGAATGAATGAAGATTGATTTGCAAAAAAAAATATTTTTTTTTAATTTAAATTTTCGTCTTTTTGACAGTGAAAGGGCCCTGGACTTTAGCCCATCTAAACCCGCCCCTGAGCATTCACTCCGCACGCAATAGTATACAAAGCGGATTTATTTGATAATAAACGAATGAAGATTGATTTGCAACAAAAAAAATATTTTTTCTTAAATTAATTTAAATTTTCGTTTTTTGACAGTGAAAGGGCCCTGGACTTCAGTCCATCTAAATCCGCCCCTGAGCATTCAGTCCGCATGCAATATACAAAGCGGGTTTGTTTGATAATGAAATTGAAAGCCACAGACGATGTTTCCGTCCGGAAGCGGAAGTCAGATTTGTTTCATTAGTTCGTAGCTGGCCTAAATTGGTAAATAAATCGCAATTTTTAAACTACTTATGCGTGTATTTAACACGGACCGTGGTCTGAAGAGATCAATCTGAAACCACGTGATTTTTTTTAAAAGCCAACGGAAGAATACACGGACCGAAGACAAAAAGAAATCAATCCGTAACTGAACCAATAAATAATCAAGAGTGTCCAGTTTTGAAACTTTGTAACTGTGGTCGAAATGAATGAATACAAAACAAAGAAGTCTGAGACTAATTATTAGTTTTTTTTTTCGGACAGGGTGTGAGGGGTGTTTTCAATTTGCAAATCTCACGCGTTCTTACTAGGATCTAGAATCTCGTATGTGCAGCGGGATGAATGTGTTCCAGAAGAACGACCTTAGTGAATAACCGATAACCGAGTGAGGTTCGTTAACCAGAGGAGAGAGTAGGCGCAATGGCGCTCTTGGTAACTCGACGGCCGACGCATCGATCCAGACTAGGGCGTAGTCAGCGTCGGTGCACTCCTGACGCGATGTCCCCGTCCTCTCATCTAAAAACGTTACCACTGTACAACCACTGTGTGTAGGTGTCAACCAAATCGATAATAGTTCTTGTACTCCCAAACCAATGAATTATACAACGCACATGCACGATGCAGTGTGCACGCCCCTGCATTCGCCCCCTAATTAAATTCCACTTTTCGGCGGCGCACAACGACGAATTTACTAGTAGGTCAGGGCATCTAAAAATAAAATAAAATAAAAACAAATAAAAAATAATAAAAGAATACCCTCGGGGCACATCTAAAAAATACTTATTAGGAGTATAATTTATAAGCAGAATAAATATTCATTTTGCCATTAATTAACGTCGCCTAAAAACAGGGGGCGAATGGTAACGAAATGTTTCCATAAATCACGTACTTCATTCAATAAGAGTTAATTTTGTTTTTCCTTTTTTGCTAAAAACCTGTTTACTGTCCTCGCTTGTAACTATTTGCCTTTGTTGCTATCGCTTAGATTCTCAGTTCTGGTTTATCGTCACGTTTAAAAAAAAAATGTATTCTAAATTAGTTTTGCACAAAATTCAGGGGCGAAAATCGTTCGGTTGCATTTCACAGGTGCGGTTGTCGACACGGGCCTCGTGTGAACGTCCGACCGTCGTCTGCTTACGTTGCAGATCAGAGTCTCTGCGGTCAAAAAACGTATTGGGGTTCACAAATTATAGTCGTTAATTTTCAGAGCACTTTAATTACAGAACTGTCGCTTTACACAGTTAAAAACACAACAGTAATGCGCTGCAACTCTTGTCCATCAAATAACACTTCTACAGAATGTATTTTCTACTATTCGAGGTATGAACGCTTCGCTTGCTAACTTATAACCAGAGGTATACACCGTAACCTGGGCATGGACACCGGTTTTCGGTAATACCGGCAAACCGGAATACCGGATACTTTTATACCGTTTCTAAAATCAGTAATAAGGTTTGAAATACCGAAATATTTCGGTATTACGAAATCAACTACTTAAAAAATTATGTCACTTTTAAGTGAGTGCGGACGTACTATGTACCCCGCTCCTCTCCGCGCCCATCCAGTCATTAAATTATTCCGCCGTAGTTGATGTCGCTCATTCCCAATTAGGGAACGGACACTGGTTTTCGAAAAATCTCTCAAAAAAAAGCACAAACCACAAAACATTGAGCGTGGAGAAACTGAAACTGAGAAAAAGCGAAAAGTGACACGGATTGTATGAAAATAGTGGTGGTTGAGGTCGTTACATGAAGGAACCGTACAATTATTTGTTGACAATTCCACCCATGAGTGTGGAGTCAGATAGAGCGTTTTCAGTGGCAAGTTATGTGTGTAATAAAATAACATCTTCATTAAATGATAACAGTTTAAGAATTTTGTTGCAAATCAACCAATTTATTCGCAATTGCGGTGTAAGTGATCGACAGATAAAACAGCGACATCTTACGATCGCTTTTTGACCTAACATTGCAGTAGGATAGACAAATTGAAGCGGGTTTGCTACATAATAAGTCCCCCATGCAAGGCGGTCAAAGCAAAATGAAAGTTTCAAAAATTTTGTTGCAAATCGTTTTTTATTGCAATGGAAACCTCGAAAAGCCTCTGTACAGCTGTTTCGGCCCTGTTCGGGGCTTCGTCAGCAGAAACGTAGCCAATCCGCTTCAATTTGTCTATCCTACTGCACTGTCAGGTCAAAAAGCGATAGTTTAGATGCCATTGGTTTCCTTTGTACATATTCTCAACAAATTAGAAGTCACTTCTCGGCATCAAAGTAATTTATAATATGTTTTTTTTTAATAAATATATTTATTTTTTCATTAATTACACTGCTCAACAAATGAACTGGTTTCCTTAAAAAAGTTACACTACGCACACCTCATTTGTTGAGTAGTATATTATCATTTACCACAAAGACAAAAGCATTATTTTTATTTGTTATTTATTGTTTATTGTTATTTAAACAGAATTGTTTATTTTTATTTGTTATTTATTGTTAATACAAAGTTTTTTTAATCTTGAACCGAACAGAAATGTGATGGGAACACACTATACATTTCGCTATATATTTATAGCTTCGTCAGGAGTGAGAAAAAAAGCAAATAAACAAGTTGTCAAGAGAAACAAGTCGTCAAGAGAAACGAAAAGGTAACAAAAAAAAAGAAAAATTTAGTTAAAATTTAGTTCTAGTTACTTTTACCTTTATTCCGGATAACTCGTATTTTAGTTTAAAATCATATTACCTTTTCGTTTCTCTTAACAACTTGTTTATTTACTTTTTTTCACTCCTGACGAAGCTATAAATCTATAGCGAAACGTTGAGTGTGTTCCCATCATATTTCTGTCCGGTTCAAGATTAAAAAAACTTTGTACTTACAATTTTCATCGGACAAGAACCAACTTCATTTATTTATTTATTTTTATTTGTTATTTATTGTTATTTAAACAGAATTGTTAATTATTTATTTATTTCTGTTTGTTATTTATTGTTATTTAAGCAGAATCGTTAAATACTTATAAAGTATAACGCTGTTAATACGTAATTGTTGTTAATACGGTTTCGTTTCATTAAATGATTGGATTTCTTTGCTCATTGCTCTTCACTTTTATATTATATCATATTTATTGCAATACCGAAAAAATACCGAAATCCCGGTTTTTTAAAATACGAATATCGAATGAATACCGGTATTGTAAAAAGTCGCCGGTATTCCATGCCCTAACCGTAACCGTAGAAAAAACCCAAAACCCATTAAAAACCGAAAATTTTCTCGAACCTTAATCGTAACCAAAACCGAAATGAATATACCTGACGTAACCCTAATCGAAGTCGAAACCTTTATTAATTTTTCGGTTAACTTCGGTTAATATCGTTTCTTTACACTAACATCAGAGGCGGCTTCAATTGTTGCGAGGTCCTGGGCGAGACCCGGCCCTTTTCGGTTGGGTTTGTTGACTCCCGCCCCCCTTGCGATAAGGAAGGATGTTTAGATTCTTTGTATTATAAAGAACAGAAAAATACTAAATAAATTAAAAAATAATAAAATATAGAGATAGTTTTATTTATTTATTAATTTATTTATTGTTAGAAATTAGGCGTATAGTGTAATATATATAAATATACAGGGTAGGGCAAAAGTATGGGACCGGCTTAATACCTGGAAAACTGTTTGACGTATCTACTTGAAATTTGGTGTGTGATTTAGAGTCAATAAGACCTATGTTATCAATTTGTTTCAATTGTTTATCTGCTCTTGTTTCTGAGATACAATGCCTACTTGATTTTTTTTTTTTCAAATGACAACCTGCTGATTTTTTTTCCTTTATTCAATAGTTTGTTTAATTCTCTAAACGACTACGTAAAAATATTAATCTATTATGTAAGAAAATTTTCGAGAAAATAACGTTTGAATGTAAAAGTTAGAAAAAATTGTTGATACTCGAAAAAATACTAGTTTAACAAAAAAAAAACTAGAAGGCTACAAGATTATGGGCAGTTTTTAAGGCTATTTTAATTAAAGTCGCCTTAAAAGTAATAAAATAATAAATAAAATTTAAATAAATAAATGATATTCGGTATTTATGAAAACAAATACCGAATATCAATGTAAACCATGTTTTCTAATTGTTTCATTCAAACGTTATTTTCACCAAAATTTTCTTATGCAAAAGATAAATATCTTTTTATGATTATTTATAGGATTCAACGAACTATTAAATAAAAGAAGAAAATCAGCAGGTTATCATTAAAAAAAATCAAGTAGGCGTTGTATCTCAGAAACAAGAGCAGATAAACAATTGAAACAAATTGATAACATAGGTCTTATTGACTCTAAATCACACACCAAATTTCAAGTAGATACGTCAAACAGTTTTCCAGGTATTAAGCCGGTTCCATACTTTTGCCCTACCCTGTATATTTATATATATTACACTATACGCCTAATTTCTAACAATAAATAAATTAATAAATAAATAAAACTATCTCTATATTTTATTACTTTTTAATTTATTTAGTATTTTTCTGTTCTTTATTGAGAGGCCAATATAGCCTCTCAATTTCTAAAATACAGGAAGACCTCTTTAATCCGAACTAATAATTGCACTGGTTGATCCGGAGTTGCGAAATCTTCCGATTATCAAACGAAAGACAAAATAATATCAATTTTCCTAGTTACCAGGGCCGGAGCAAGGCAAGGGCACCGATTAAAAACGATTTAAGCGAAACTCGAACAATTCAAGGTCAACCGAACTCGATCCAATTGGAAAAATATTCAACGTCCACTTAATCCAACTCAACGCGACTTGACACCATTCAACCCAAGCGAAAAATTGGGGAATAAGAACTACTATTAATGAAATTAAAAGCAAAAAATAAAGCTCAACAAGTCCCAAAGTCAACCCTGAATTCAACCTAACTGTGTTCAATTGATGCAAAAAATTTTAAATGCAAAAAATTTAAACTAAAAAAGAACGATTAAAGCGAGGTTCTATCATTGTCAAGGTCAAGCAAACTCGTCCCAACAACTGAACTCCATTCTCTTCAACCCAAGCAAACAAATTTAAAATCAAAATACAATAAAAAAATTGATAATAATTAAATGAAAAATCCAAGTATAAAACATTAATTAAAATTAAATTGAACCTCTGCAAATCTCAAGGTCAACAGAATTCTCCCAACTTATTATATCATGTCATATTGCACTCCATTCTCCCTACACAAGTAAAAAAAAGATTAATGATAACTTTAATCTATGCATAAATTTTAAGTTGAACAAATCTCAAGGTCAATCCAATCCAGCTGACATGAATAAGTTTCCAAATCATTTAAAGCGTCTTGACGTTAATGACAACTATTTTTGTTATTTTTTTTTTTGGCGAATGCCATCTGTTGGTAATTGGTCGAAAGCGGAAATCTTTCGCTGTAATTTCCTCGATTATTTCGTTAAGCTTTTCGCAATCGATTTTTCTAAAGCGTTTTTTTATAATTTAGCCACGACTTATTATTATTAGATATTATTATGGGGCAAATAAGAGCGCCATCTACTATCACGTTATGCAAGATTTTATAATTGTCAAATATTGCAAGGTTTCAAACGGCCCTTATTAATCGTTCAATTGTAGATTGCCAGACGTATTGTAATTTTTTTTTTAATTTTTACAAGTGCCACGAATTTTATTTATATTTCTTTTGTAGATAAGAATGCCATCTGTTGGCCGGTGATGGAAGCATTTTGCTATAACTTCCTTGCTCTTTTTTACATTTACATTGATTTAATGGACAAATGTAATTATAGATTGTTTGATTTGTTTTTTTTTTTAATTGTTACGTCACTTGAGCTATGACTTCTTTTTGGCGAATAAAAGTGCTATCTGTTGGTCGAAAGCGGAAACCTTTCGCTTTAATTTCCTTGATTATTTCGTGAAGCTTTTCATAATCGATTTATGTGGAGTATTTTTTTTTAAATTTAAATTTTTAATCAAATGCCACTTGAGTCATGACTTATTATTATTATTACTTTAGGGCAAATAAAAGCGCCATCTATTGTCACGTTATGCAAGATTTTATATTAGTCAAATATTGCATGGTGTCAAACGAGCCTTATTGATAATAATTCTAGACGTATTGAATTTTTAAAAACATTTTACAAGTGCACTTCAGCAATGACTTTTACTTTTATTTATGGCAAATAACAGTGCCATCTGTAGGTCGATAACGGAAACATTTTGCTATAACTTCCTTGAATTTTGTTATATTTACATTTCTTTACTGATCGATTGTAATAATTGTAGATTGTTTGATTTATTTATTTATTTTTTTTAATTTTTACGAATGTCACTTGAGCTATGACTTCTTTTTGGCAAATAAAAGTGCCATCTGTTGGTCGAAAGCGTAAACCTTTCGCTTTAATTTCCTTGATTATTTTGTAAAGCTTTTCATAATCGATTTGTGTGGAGTATTTTTTTTTAATCAAATGCCACTTGAATCATGACTTATTATTATTATTTTAGGGCAAATAATAGCGCCATCTATTGTCACGTTATGCAAGATTTTATATTAGTCAAATATTGCATGGTCTCAAACAGGCCTTACTGATTATAATTCTAAACGTATTGAATTAAAAAAAAAATAATTTACAAGTGCACTTCAGCCACGACTTTTACTTTTATTTGTGGCAAATAACAGTGCCATCTGTAGGTCGATAACGGAAACATTTTGCTATAACTTCCTTGAATTTGGTTATATTTACATTTCCATACTGATCGATAGTAATAATTGTAGAATGTTTGATTTATTTGTTTTTTTAATTTTTACGAGTATCACTTGAGCTACGACTTCTTTTTGGCAAATAACAGTGCCATCTGTTGCTCGAAAGCGGAAATATTTGCTGTAATTTCCTTGATTATTTCGTGAAGCTTTTCGCGATCGATTTGTCTGAAGTATTTCTTTTTTAATTTTTAACCAAATGCCACTTGAAAAACCATGACTTAATATTATTATCAGGACAAACAAGAGCGCCATCTATTGTCACGTTATGCAAGATTTTATAGTTGTCAAATATTGCGTGGTGCATTGATTGTAATTGTATATCTTAAGACGTATTTTTTTAAAAAATTTACAAGAGCCAGAACTTTTATTTTCATTTTTTTTGCACATAAAAGTCCCATCTGTTGGTTGATAACGGAAGCATTTTACTACAACTTCTGAGTTATTTTTTTTACAATTACTTTTCTTTACTCATCCATTGTAACAATTGTAGATTGTTTGATGATTTTTTTTTAATTTTGTGTCAAGTTTCACTTGAGCTATGACTTCTTTTTGGCAAATAAAAGCGCCATCTGTTGGTCGGTAACTGCAGCATCTTGCTACAATTTCCCTGATTTTTTTCTTACATTTACTTCTCTTTACTAATCGATTGTAATAATAATTGTAGATTGTTTGATGTATTCTTTTTTAATTTCTACAAATGTCAATTGAGTTATCACTTCTTTTTTGGCATGAAAGAGTGCCATCTGATTGTCAAAAGCGGAAGGTTTTCGCTCGAATTTCCTGGATTTCTTTTCCATAAAGATTTTCACATTTTTTTTGTCAGTTTCGGTCAATGATTGTATTACATACATGACAGTGTAATTAATTCATTTGATGTAATTTTTTTTTTAATTGTTACAAAGCGAATGTTTGGTTACTTGATCCGCCTTGTATTTACGATGTAATTTGTTATTTCTTCAACGCAACACGTTTTTAACATTCCGGAAACGTATGTTGACACATCTGCAACGTCAAACCTTGTAATATACGTGCAACGCCCTGTATAGCGCAAGAAAAAACGTTAAAGTCGCCGCGGTTTTTGTTTTCTTTACATGAATAAATTGCTCTGCTGTACTCTTTTGTGTTGTTTGTTGACGGAGACATTTGGTGAACATTCTGTATATGAAAGATAATACCCTGACGTAAGCGTTTCCCGATTTGTTAGTAAGGGATGCAGCTGTTGTGACGGAAGCGGGCATACAGAGCGTGAATATAAAACGCGGCATTATAAAGCTTCTTTTATATGCAAATTCGTGATTGTTGGAGTTAGACTAAATGAGGAAAGTCGTCTCTCAGCTTATTCATTGATCGATCGCTGATCATAAACGGAGGAAGTGTTCGGTTAGTCATTCATTCTTGTTTGCTAGAAGCTACAAGAACGAAAATGAATTATTTCTCTAGTATTCTCAAAGTCATAGTAAAATTGTGTAATTACATGTAAAGCAAGTTCAAATTTACAGCCTTGCTACTTAAAGCGAGTATTAAGGTTTGATTTATTCTGTCTACAAAGGACTTATCCACTTTGCATATAAATACGTCCGTGCTCGCAGGTGTAACCCTGAGGCCGTACATCCCCGGATTACCATAAAGTACGCTTGCCGAAGAAAGTCGCAACGAACCTTTCTTTTAGGGCGTTAATTCCATTCCAACTCGTGCGCGGGTTTTGCATTTTTGTTAATTAAATACAAGAAGAAGAAAAAATCGCTCTTCCTTCTTCCAATTTAAACATGCAGTCGGTAATTTACTTTTACATCATCATAGGCGAGATAAACCAAATCAGTTTTTAGTTACCACCACGAGGAAGTAATTTCTTATCAACGGCTTTTGCGTACATACGTACTTCCTGTCGCTTGGAAATTACAAAGTTACAAATTCGAAAATCCGTTTCAACGTGATAAGCCTTATCACTAAACTAAGTTAAATACAAATGAATGCGGGGGGAATAAATCGAATCGCCTGATTTATACAGGGTGACTTCTGAATTTGAATCTACTACAAAAAGAAAAAACACAGAGAGTAGACGTTACAAGATTGGAGAAAACTATTAAAAAAAAAAATCCGTTCTTTCGTCAGTTTTCTTAGGGGGATCTTTTCAAGAATCACCCTATATGTAGGTATTTAAATGATCTATCAGTTTTACAATTATTGTAAGCAAGTGCAGATCTACCACAATCGTTTCCTTCTTCTGCTTTCCACCGGATGTCTGGCCGACTGTGAGCAACCACATTAAATACGAGGTATTTCCTGGAATTCTAATCGCGTTCTTTGCGTCGCCATTCAAGGCGCGTACGAGACATCTAATTTAATTTAAGTACGTTGGTAATACGTTTTGGACGCGCGAACGTTAATGAGTGACTTACAACCTGTCATGATTAAGAAGAACTTGACGTCACTGAAAAGCAAAAAGAATAAAACAAAAAAAGCAAAATTGTAGATTGAAATTCCATTCCGTTTCAAGTTCGAATCAGGTTTTGTTACGGTTTGAACACCCGCTTTCCGAAAGTCACCCTGTATATTTGAGTTTGCATGGAATTTATTTTCGATGTTGCTATAATGACTACTTTTACTGCGTCGAAAATAAGTTTCTGCCGTCCGTGGCGCTTCGTCTTCGTTGCGAAATAATTGGATTTTTATAACACAGATGGAACCACGCCTCCGTTTAGTTTTGTGGTGCAATTCGCAGACTGTTTTTTGTGCACATCTTAGAATACCCCGGCGATAAGTTATCGTATGATCCTCGCTGTTTCGGCGCTTGCTTTTTATTGCTTTGAGGATCCGCTTCATAATCGAATTAAAGGAGGCTTTATAATTAAAGTCACATTTTAACCTATAAATAAATAAATAAATACGTTTTCACGTTTGTTTTGACATCTGACAGCTGCAGTAAATTTAAAATATGCATTCGTTCGATGATCAAACCGGCCTTTATCAAATTTTATCGGCCAGGACTTTCTATTTTTGACTCTGCCCTGATCTTTTATGAAGCGTCCGCAGCGGAGTTTCCGAGTTTTGCCTAAGAACTCGATCGAATGTTTATTATTTTAATCGTTGAGACAGGCCGTAAAATCCGCCGACGCCCCATTTTCGTGTTATTTTATTGTGATTCTGCGAGTTACAATTTTTTGCGCGTTTGCTATTTCGAGACGAAGAGATTAAATTGCGTTTCATGCCGTTGGCGTCACGGTCATTTGATTTTTATTGATCACGCACTAATTTACAAAAAAATCAGATGTGACATATCAATTGTAGCAAGTTGCGCTAAGAATGTATTAGTTACAAACTACGGGCGTAAGAACCCAATCGAATGTTTATTCTAATCGTTGGTACACGCCATAAAATCCAGCGACGTCCCAATTTCTGTTTTGTTGCAGAATTCCGCCAGTTACAATTTTTTTGGTAAGTTTGTTATGTCGACGGAGAGATTACATTGCGTTTCATGCCGTCGGGCCCTCCTTATGTCAGCTTGTAACCGGTTGGCTTTTGCTGATGTCACGATGGTTTGATTTGATTTTTTTATTGATCACGTGCTAATTTACAAAAAAATCAGATGTGACATCAATTGTAGCAAGTTGCGCAAAGAATATATTAGTTACAAACTACGGGCGTAAGAACCCAATCGAATGTTTATTCCAATCGTTGATACATATCAGAAAATCCAGCGGCGTCCCATTTTTTGTTTTGTCACAGGCTTCCGCGAGTTACAATTTTTTTGGTAAGTTTGTTATGTCGACGGAGAGATTACATTGCGTTTCATGCCGTCGGGCCCTCCTTATGTCAGCTTGTAACCGGTTGGCTTTTGCTGATGTCACGATGGTTTGATTTGATTTTTTTATTGATCACGTGCTAATTTACAAAAAAATCAGATGTGACATCAATTGTAGCAAGTTGCGCAAAGAATATATTAGTTACAAACTACGGGCGTAAGAACCCAATCGAATGTTTATTCCAATCGTTGATACATATCAGAAAATCCAGCGGCGTCCCATTTTTTGTTTTGTCACAGGCTTCCGCGAGTTACAATTTTTTTGGTAAGTTTGTTATGTCGACGGAGAGATTACATTGCGTTTCATGCCGTTGGGCCCTCCTTATGTCAGCTTGTAACCGGTTGGCTTTTGCTGATGTCACGATGATTTGATTTGATTTTTTTATTGATCACGTGCTAATTTACAAAAAAAATTAGATGTGACATGTCAATTGTAGCAAGTTGCGCAAAGAATGTATTAGTTACAAACTACGGGCGTAAGAACCCAATCGAATGTTTATTCTAATCGTTGGTACACGCCATAAAATCCAGCGACGTCCCATTTTTTGTTTTGTTACAGGATTCCGCGAGTTACAATTTTTTTGGTAAGTTTGTTATGTCGACGGAGATTACATTGCGTTTCATGCCGTTGGGCCCCCCTTATGTCAGCTTGTAACCGGTTGGCTTTTGCTGATGTCACGATGGTTTGATTTGATTTTTTTATTGATCACGTGCTAATTTACAAAAAAAATTAGATGTGACATGTCAATTGTAGCAAGTTGCGCAAAGAATGTATTAGTTACAAACTACGGGCATAAGAACCCAATCGAATGTTTATTCTAATCGTTGGTACACGCCATAAAATCCAGCGACGTCCCATTTTTTGTTTTGTTACAGGATTCCGCGAGTTACAATTTTTTTGGTAAGTTTGTTATGTCGACGGAGATTACATTGCGTTTCATGCCGTTGGGCCCTCCTTATGTCAGCTTGTAACCGGTTGGCTTATGCTGATATCACGATGATTTGATTTGATTTTTTTATTGATCACGTGCTAATTTACAAAAAAAATTAGATGTGACATGTCAATTGTAGCAAGTTGCGCAAAGAATGTATTAGTTACAAACTACGGGCATAAGAACCCAATCGAATGTTTATTCTAATCGTTGGTACACGCCATAAAATCCAGCGACGTCCCATTTTTTGTTTTGTTACAGGATTCCGCGAGTTACAATTTTTTTGGTAAGTTTGTTATGTCGACGGAGATTACATTGCGTTTCATGCCGTTGGGCCCTCCTTATGTCAGCTTGTAACCGGTTGGCTTTTGCTGATGTCACGATGGTTTGATTTGATTTTTTTATTGATCACGTGCTAATTTACAAAAAAATCAGATGTGACATCAATTGTAGCAAGTTGCGCAAAGAATATATTAGTTACAAACTACGGGCGTAAGAACCCAATCGAATGTTTATTCCAATCGTTGATACATATCAGAAAATCCAGCGGCGTCCCATTTTTTGTTTTTTTACAGGCTTCCGCGAGTTACAATTGTTTGGTAAGTTTGTTATGTCGACGGAGAGATTACATTGCGTTTCATGCCGTTGGGCCCTCCTTATGTCAGCTTGTAACCGGTTGGCTTTTGCTGATGTCACGATGATTTGATTTGATTTTTTTATTGATTACGTGCTAATTTAGAAAAAAAATTAGATGTGACATGTGACATCTAATTGCAGCAAGTTGCGCAAGGAATATATTAGTTACAAACTACGGAGAAATCGAATGAAATATTTTTTTATACTGTTACGCACAGCGCGCGGAACATTAAGCAAATATTTTTTTTAAAAAAACACAAAAGGTGACCTTGAAATAAATTTCTTGGAAGTTCCAGTGATATTTCTCGTATTCGTGCTTCTTTTGCATCAGACATCAATTAGTAGATATACAGGGTGTTATACACTGAGCAATATGAGCAAAACATTTCCTTTTTATATTTTGCTTCAAATTCTTTTTTCTTTCAAAATCAATCAAACACTGCCGACAAAAATGCAGTAAAATGTGCAGACTAAGGTTTGGGCGATCTGCAATTCTTAAGTCTATTGTTACAGCCTTGGCTTACAGATACTTGGCCGGCCTTTGCGAGAAGGGTGGCTGGGGGCGCTGGGATTAATACCGCAGGTAGTTTCGAGAAAGTTGCGGAGCATTCCCGTGCGTACGCGAAGACTCTCGACTTTCCCGAGCATTCACCGGTAAAAACGAATATCGATCACTGCCGAAACAGTTCTTATTTAGAAGCGAAGAATACGAACGTCACAGAACTATAAACGGCGACTTATTAGAAGTGTGATTTGTTAAAATAAATTTTATAGAATATTTCTGGTTTATTCTGTTGTGCATTGTGTCTTTAATAAAGTCTTCAAGATTAATCGTCGGGTGTCATTATTTACGAAACCCTGAAGTTGTAAAATTATGAACAAAAATAATTGAAAAAAAAAAACACTGCGTAGCCAGGTTTCTAAAAAAAAATGCCGTTTGGAGCGTTATCAAATTCCTCGCAATAAATAAATCTCACGAAGCCAAAGCCATTAAGCCCCGGTAAGATAATCTTGGAAGAGAAAGTCAAGGGCAGATGTAATCGACTTGGAACAGAGATATGTAGAGTTCACGAAAACGTGCGTGTGTTTCATTCCACGAGGAATCACGTTTAAAGTCGCTTTTAAATTTGCAGTAATCTTTCTTAGTGCAAGGAGGGAATCTCATATCTCCAAAACTTTCATTGAAAAAACAATTGTGGATTGTTCTCCTCTCGAGAATTTTGATTAAAAAAGGAATTTTCCACGTTCACGTTCCACAAAAAAAAAATAATCCCATCGCTTGAATTCTCAATGCAAAAATTGTCATTTTTCAAATTTTGATTAAAAAATTATTTTCCACATTCTTTGTTCCTTTTAAAAAAATAAAGTAATCCCATCGCCGGAATAACTGTCAATTGTTGCAAAAAATCGGTCTCCTTTTGAGAATTTATTATGATTTAAAAAAAAAAACTCACTTTTCAAATTTTCATTTAGGCTGTGATCTTCCCACCTCCCTGTAAATTTATCTACCAGATAATATCCTTGGAATCCAGGGATTTAACGGAGTAATTAAATTTACATGGCGGTGGAAAGATCGGATCTTAAAAAAATAATTTTCCACGTCCTTTGTTTCGTTCAAAAAAAAAAGAAAACCTTCCTCGCTTTTAATTTTTAATTTTAAAGCAAGAAATATCATTTCTCCGAATTTTGATTTAATTTTTTTTTTTTGGCTAAAATTGAGATTAGAAAGCTCAATTCATCATCGGTTGGTTCAGCTTGTTTACTTTTTGCTGTCGCAAAATATTTTCAACGAAGTTGACAAGCGCTGTTGGTTGGCACTGAAAGTCATTGCACACACGATTTTTATCACAAAGTTGGCAATATGGATCATCGTCACCAATTAAAATTTGCCAATAGGTTCTCGAAAGAAAGAAAAGAAATTTTCCACGTTCTTTGTTCCATTATTAAAAGTTAAACGTCGCTTGATTTCCTATTGCAAAAAAATCTCATTTCTCCAAATTTTGATCTTCCCAACTCCCTATAAATCAATCTACGAGATAATATCCTTAAAATCGAGGAATCTTACAGAGTAAATAAATTTATAAAGGGGTGGAAAGATCGGGTGTTAAAAAAAATAATTTTACACATCCTTTGTTCGGTTCAAAAAAAAGTAACCGTCGCTTGAATTTTATTGCAATTTTCGTTTTTAAAAAACTTTTTGAAAAAAATTCAGATTAAAAGCTCATTTCACTTTGCACAGTTTATTTAGTTTTTTTGTTGTGGCAAAACATCTTCAACGCAGTTGGCATGTGCTGTTGGTTGGTTGCACTGAAAGTCATTGCACACACACTTCTCATCACAAAGTTGGTAACGTGGGTCATAGTCATCAATTAAAATTTGTAATGCTCTTTCGCCGACAGATTCTCGAAAAAGCGTAACTGAAAAATAAGACCCTGTCTTTTAACCTCCTTGTAAATTTATCGGTCTGTTAGTAATATCCCCTTAAAAACCTTTTAGGGGATAATATAGGGGGTCATAATAAATTAAAATTTGCAATGCTCTTTGGCCGACAGATTCTCGAAAAAGCGTAACTAAGAATTAAAAAGTCTTTTAACCTTCTTGTAAATTTATCAGCCTGTTAGCAATATCCCCCTAAAAACCATTTAGGGGATAATATAGGGGGTCATCATCAATTAAAATTTGTAATGCTCTTTCGCCGACAGATTCTCGAAAAAGCGTAACTGAGAATTAAAAGGTCTTTTAACCTCCTTGTAAATTTATCAGCCCTGCTTGTAATATCCTTAATAGAAACCTTTTAGAGGCGAATTCATGCAAAGAAAAGATTTTGCAAACTCACCTTTTTTTTTTTCTTTTTTTCCTGTGAGGCTTCTCCATCTTTGGTTGGTCTTTTCTCCGAACGGCGGCGTTCTAGGAAAGGTTTTTCCAAAGGAACTATTGGGAAGTGAAGGGAAGAAGGAACTGGAACGGAAAATAAAATAAAAAGGAAGAATCAAATGCTAATGTCAACTCACCTGCAACCTCAGGAAGTGTTCATTTCTGCCCCCCCCCCACCAAAAAAAAATGTAAAAAGGAAAAAAGGCGATGCTTTAAGTCGATTGAGAAGTTACTAAAAAAAACTTCGGCTCACTTCATAATTAGACGCATAACATTACATGGCAATACATTAAATATGAAGTCTTATATCATTGCAAAAAAAAATAATGCACAGGGCCCAGTGTCACTAAAACTACAAATCTTTTACTGCCGGTCATGTTTTTCAATGTAAGGGCTCGTGTGCGTGAGATTTTAAATTAAATTAAAGAAATTAAGTAAACCGAAGAGACAATTTTTTTTTATTAAATTATTGCAAAAAGCCAGTGTCACAAAAACTGCAAATCTTTTACCGCCGGTCATGTTTTTCAATGTAAGGATTCCTGTAAATTAAAAAGAAAAAACTAAGTAAATCAAACTGGCAATTTTTTAAATTTAATTTTTAATTAAAGCCCAGGCTGGGATACATTACATTACATTCTAATACATTACTACAAGAGTGAAGTTCTTTGCTTATAAGTTCTCTCGTAAATAAACTGCGGGGGGATAATTAACCAAAAACTTCGTTCGCTTCACAACGCATGTATAACATCTCAATACATGACATTACATTAAATAACGCGAAGTTTTAGCGACGTAAGAAAAAACGATTACGATTGAAAGCAGCAGCCTATGAAAATGTAAATATCCCGGAAATTTGCTTGTAAAACCATTATTGTCGGCCATGTTTTTCAATGTAATCAATCACACCGCGTGCGTCGCTTTTAAATTTTATGTTTTGAAGAAATTTTAAATGTGATCAACGACGACAATTATGCAAAAGAAAACTAAATTGAGAAGCCAATGATTTTTTTCTGAATTAAGTAAAAAGTAAAATAAGTAAGTAAAGTAAAAAGTAAGTAAAATACCTACTTACGATGTGATACATTGACACGTTGCGTTACATTACATTACTGCGTCGTTAAGTAGACATGAGAAAGAAGATTTACTTAAAAAACTAACAATCATGTAAATATAAAGTCCCATTACATGATCTTACATTACAGAACATTGCAAATGAAGTCTCGTGAACGGAAGCATCGTAAAAAGTCGAATACGTAGAAGTCGTGTAATTAAAACTTGACCTCAAAATGTAAAAAACCAAAACAAGTCATACTTAACATGTGTTACGTTATACTTGCTTAAAAATGAGTAACATTACGTTACATTATATTACAACAAAAATGAAATACTGCGTCGTTAAGGAAATATGAGAAAGATAACTTACAAAAAAAACTTCATTTAATAATGGATGTAGATATAACATATCATTACATGACATTACATTGAACATTGCAAATGAAGTCTCGTGAAAAGAAGCAGCGCAAAAAACCGAACGAAGCGTGGAATTCCAGTGTCATTGAAACTCCACCTGAAAACATAAACAAACGCCCACAACTTCTATTGCCGGCCATTTTTTTCGATGTAATTGAATCTTATATTTCCAAAAAAAATTGAATCTGATAAAACACGATAATTACTCAAAAAACGATCGAAATCCCAAGGATTTAATTCTTGAATTAAGTCATAAAGTATTATGGTTTGCTTACATTACGTTACATTAGATAATATTATTACATAAATCACAAGCAAATAATAAACCGGGAAAAAATTGATTAAAAAGATTTCATTCATTTCAGTATTTTTTGGATGACTTTTATATCAACGACGTGAAGTCAATATTTTTCAATGTAATCACATCACGTACGCCGCTTTTTAATATTAGTTTAGAAATGTTTCACAGGGAAACAGACTGAAACGGAAATTAATTAAAGAAATTTCATTAACTTCAATATTTTTTACATGATTTTTATACGAACACGTAAAACCAATGTTTTTCAATGTAATCACCTCATGCATATCGCATTTTAATTTTAGTTTTATAAACATTTAAACAGGTAAATAGACTGAAAAGCAAATGAATTAAAGAAATTTCAATCACTTCAATATTTTTTTTACATGATTTTCATTACATGAACACATAAAATCATGTTTCTAAATGTAATCACCTTGTGTTTTAGAGGTATTATACAAGCAAATAAACCGAAAAATAAATTAATTAAAGAAATTTCATTCACTTCAACATTTTTTACGTGATATTTACATGGTCAACGTAAAGTCAATGTTTTTCAATGTAATCACCTCGCCTTTTAATCAATTTTAGGTTTTCAGATGACGCAAATTTTTTAGATGTATTTGGCCGAAGCTAAATGAAAGGAAACAAGCAAAACATGTTAATGTAAATATAAATTCGCAGTTTAGGTACGTTTTGATGTCCAGCTGACACGTCCTCCTTCACATACTCTGCGAAAAGAAGTCGTCGCATGAGTAAAAGAATGCGACTTCCAAATAAGGATATATTTGCTATTACACTAAATTACATGCATTTACATTACATAACATTACATTACATTAAAAATAAGACTTTTTTTTCAACACATTCGTAATTTATCCAATTTTGCGTCACGTAATGCTTAACAGAATTGAATTTGAACCTTTTTTTTGTCGACGTTTCCTCAATTTCTGGAAAATCGTCGCCTTTCCGCTGTAATTCCAAAAACATTCAAGGGTTGAAGGAAAAAGGATTATAAAATAAAGTAAGAAGGTATGTAATTGCAAACTCACCGATTTTATGAAGTCCATGCAAACTCACCGATTTTATGAAGTCCATACAAACCCACCGACTTTTTTGAAGTCCATTTTCGGCGACAAAATTGAAATAGAAAAATTGTATTTTCTTCTTCCCTCCGTTTTTCCATGGATTCTAAATTGAAGAAGGAAAGAAAGGTGCTGGAATGGAACATGAATAAAACAGGATTATGCAAACTGACCAATTGATTTTCGGAAACTTACAATTTTGGAGTTTTTGTGAGGGTCTTGGATTGAGGATTGACAGAGAGAGAGAGGGGGTCTAGAATGTAAAAGAATGAAACAAGAAGACGTATATAATACAAATTTATTATGTTTTTCATTTTAGATAGACACAATATCCCTTGCGAATCATATCAGAAAATTTTACAAAGCTACTTCTTCGTTTTTTTAAATAAAGAGGTAAAAAATAACCACCCTCACAACTCTGAGGATCTGAGCATTTTACGCGTTACAACATTACAGCAGCGTATTACAGACAACACAATGCTTGCAACAATTTTCGAGGGTGGCGGACGCCGCCCTCTCCAAAAGTTTTTTTTTTTTTTACAAGATTGATGCGGTTATTATATTTGATTGGTGAAACGTATATTATGCGGAGGAGAGATGATCGAATACTGGCAAAAATTTCCTCTCTACAACTATGTTTTATTTTTATTTTTTTATTTATCACAAAATTAGTTTTTTTTTCAGATGGTGTTGTATGTTAAACTAGTGCACTGGAATTTAGAGCGAGAAAGAGAGTCGAAGATGACGAAGTTCCTTATTTCTTTTCTTGTTCGGACAGTTAACACCAATCATAGCTAAAGACAGTACAAGAAGCAATGTATGGCGGCGGAGGGAAAAAAAAACAAATGCAAAAGCTGTACTTATAGCAAAACTAAAAGAATACAAAAACCTTACCAGGATCACTTTTTCTTTAATACTTTCTCCCATCCGAAGATACAACAAACAACACAACTTACAAACTACTTTGTGCTTCATTATTTGGCAAACAAAAAAAAAATTCGTCAGTTCGTAAAGGCAGGTGGTAAAGTTTTTAAATCCTGTTAATTCATACGGGGGTAGTAGTATTAATTATTACAAAGCGAGGGGGGGAAGGAAGTTCAATTAAAAAAATAAGAGAACAGCGGGACTAGAGATTTTTTTTATTAAAAAACCCTAACTGTAAGTTTCAGTATCAAATATTTAGAGATAGCAATATGGTCGGAAAAGCTAACACGAAATGCTTTTAAATAAGAGTGTGTGTATGTGTGTTCCTTAGAGAAAGCCATCAAGTGACGACGACATCCTAAAAAGTTCACACTGGCACTAAAATAACCTATACTCCTTAATACAAAAAAAAAAAACAATGAAACTTGAGACCACAGTCTAAAAAAAATAATAATAATGAAATTCTAAGCAAGTTACTTTATAAGCACCGATTACGAACTGATCCGTTTTGCTTTTTCTTCTTTTCTTTCTGCAATTTTTTTATTTTTTTTTTATTTAAAGAATCTCTGCTGGTAGGTAGAGTACTGACTACTGCAAAATGCTTATAAAATAACACGCGACATAAATGGAAATTATTTTATGTAATATATGTTTAATAATAGTTTATAAATCAAAAATCAATGTTCCGACATTGAAAAAACTGATGACGCACTCGATATACACATTGCTGGTTTCGCTGTTATTGAAAAAAAATACAACTTATGTAGGTTTTGCCGCATAGCTGTCGGATGCAGCGGCTCACACACTATCTGAAACAAAAGAGAAACTATTTTTTAATCGAGACAATCACCCACCGCAAAATAATTTATCGTTCAGAATCAAAAAAGCCCACCAAACGTCAAGTTACATTACATTACATTAAAGTACATTAAAGATACAATAACGTCATCGTTTCCCTTGCTATAAGAGATAAGTATTTATTTTCCTGTAAGTACATTGACAAAAGAAATAATTTAAAAAAAGCTTGTCGCCCATAAAAAAAATTTAATGTAAGAATGCTTTGACTTGACTTTTCAAGCCGATTCGGAACCGAACAGCTAAAAAAAATTGAACCAAAAGCCACTAAGACGGAGTTAAATTATATTAAATTGCATTAAATAAAAATTTACTAAGTTACATTAAATTACATTAAATAAAAATTCGATAATATCATCTTTTCCATCGCAAAAAAAACGTCCATAATTTCGATTCAAAACTGAACGGCTAAAGAAATTGATGTAAAATTGAACCAGAACCCGCTGAGATCAAGTTACATTACATTACACTGAATAAAAATTCAATAAACTTCAATAATTTCGATTAAAAACCAAACAGCTAAAGAAACTATTGTAAAATTGAACCAGAACACCCTAAGATCAAGTTACATCACATTACATTAAATTAACAACAGACCAAGTTACATTGCGTTAAGTAAAAATTCAATAAAACTATATTTTCCGTTACGACAAACATCAATAATTTCGATTCAAAACCAAATGGCTAAAGAAACTGTTTTTGAAAATTGAACCAGAGCTCCTAAAACCAAGGTACAGTCAATTACATTAAATAAAACTTCAATGATGCCATCCTTTCCATTATGACAAACTTTAATAATCACGATTCAAAACCAAACGGTTAAAGAAACTGTTGTAAAATTGAGCCAGAGCCCCCTAAGACCAAGTTACGTTACATTACATTAAAAATAGATCAAGTAACATTGCATTAAATAAAAATCCAATAACGCCATGTTTTCTATTACGACAAACATCAATAATTTCGATTCAAAACCAAATGGTTAAAGAAATTGTTGTAAAATTGAACCAGAAGCCCCTAAGATCAAGTTACATTACATTAAATTAAAAATAAAATTGTCCAAATTACTTGACATTAAATGAAAATTCAATTATGCCATTTTTTCGTTACGAAAAACATCAATAACTTTCCTGTAAGTGGAGTGACAAATTGTCGTTACGTGGAATACATTACATAACAATTAAAACATCGTAAAAGCAATAAATTTGAATTTAAAGACTCGTCAAGAAAATTATCGCTAAAACAAAAGCAAATTTAGGCAAATATCAAGGAGCCACAAATTTTCCTAAATCAAAACCTAGTACGTCATGTTCTAATGTCAAGATACATTACATTATATTACATTACATTAATATAATACTGGACTACTTGTACTACTAAATTTTCCCGCAAATAGACTCGAAAAGATAATTATCTAAAGAATCCTCATACATATCACAATGGATGTGCGACATTCGATTACATGACATTACATTAAACAATGAGTATTACAAAAAAAATTATTTAAAAGTCCAGCGTCATTAAAATGTAGATATCCGGAAAGATTCCCCGCTCGGTTTTTTATCATGTTTTTCAATGTAATTGCCTATGCACACCGCTCTAAAGATAGTAAAAAATATTCTTGGATGAAATTATTCAATTAGCAGCAATGATCAATCAAAAAATATTTGAATATTTAATAATGAACTTTTCCGTTGGCCATGTTTTTCAATGTAATTGTTTCCTCGCATTTTACATTTGACATTACCAAGACAATGTTCCGCCAATTTTTTCCAGTTCTTATTACCTAGAATCCAGCTTCCACTATTTACTACATACGTATTTGATGATATGTCATTACAACATTGTATCACATGATATTACATTTAATTTTGACACGTCCCCAAATCGTTGTCTGCATAAAATTCACTTAAACTTGAATTTCTGAAGGGTCGAGTAATATAAAGTTCAACCAAAACATCAAAATTACGTATCCTACTCATCCTACATTAGTTTACATGAACTAGCTTAATGTTTTCTACTTTGTGGAGTTCATAGTTTCTTCCGATTTATTCATTTTTTTTAATTTGAGGAACGAATTAAATGTTTTCCTTCACAATCCGTCCGTGGACTATGATTTCAAAAGTAACAACAACCAATATAACTATTTGCTTCTTGCTACATTAAGTTACATTAACAACTATGTCATAACATCGTTTCTAAATTGCTGGAAGAGTTGAGTTGTTTGCAAATTCATCCAAAATGAGACCGAAAACTTTAAAATTACTTTCTGTGGACGTGTTACATTAATTTACATGAACTGTCAATAATATCTACATCGGGTTTTAAACTGTTTCGCAGTTCTAATTTATTAGATTTTTTTTAATTTGATGCGCCAAAATACTACGAATCAAATTTCCAATGTTATCATAAAATGTGTTACCTTTATGTTGGTGTTACATTAAAGTACAAAAACGACTACACAATAACGTCCTCTTTTAAATAACTTAGAATAGTTCGTTAAGCTCGTCCAAAGTGAAAGCAAGAACATTAAAAATATGTGTTTTAACTGAGAGCGAGAACGTCAAAATTACGTATTACCGACGTGTTACATTAATTTACATGAACTCAAATCATTCGTTAGTTACGACGAATTAAATTTTCTCTTCCTTCAAAATCCGCTTTCGTAAACTGTCACTGTTCCAATGTGATCATAAGCCAATGCTACCTATCTTTCGGTGCATGTTACATTGAATTACATTAACGATTATACAACGATACATGCTGCCATTTAAATTACTGAAAGAATCGAGCGGTTTGTAGGTGCATTCAAAAAGGCATCGAGTACATCAAAATTTGCAAACGTGTTACATCAGATTACATTAACTAATAACATTAAATGTATTTTGTATTAGACGAATTTGAAGTTCCGTTTATTAGATTTCTTAGAGTTTGAGCCACAAGGCCGCTGCAAATTACTTTTTTTAAGTGAGAGCGAGAATGTCAAAATTACGTATTACCGACGTGTTACATTAATTTACATGAACTCAAATCATTCATCAGTTACGACGAATTAAATTTTCTCTTCCTTCAAAATCCGCTTTCGTCAACTGTGGCTGTTCTACTGAAAGAATCGCGTGGTTTGTAGGTGCATTCAAAAAGGCATCGATTATATCAAAACTACGCCTTGGAAACGTGTTACATCAGATTACATTAAATGTATTTTGTTTTAAACGAATTTGAAGTGCCGGTTTATTAGATTTCTTAGAATTTGATGCGATTTTTTATTTTTTTAAGTGAGAGCGAGAACGTTAACATTGCGTGTTATAGTTGTGTTACATTCATTTACATGAACTCACATCATTCATCAATTATGACGAATTAAATTTTCTTCTTTTAGAATCCGCTCTCGTTAACCATGACTCTTCAAATGTGATCGTAACCAGTGCTACCTATTTTTAGGTGCATGTTACATTGAATTACATTAACGGTTATACAACGGTACATGCTGCGATTTAAATTACTGAAAGAATCGAGTAGTTTGTAGTTGCATTCAAAAAGGCATTGAGTACATCACAACTACGCCTTGCAGACGTTTTACATCAAAATACATTAAGTAACATTAAATGTATTCCGTTTTAAACGAGTTTGGGAGTTGCGATTCATCAAATTTGTTGGGTCTTGAGGCACCAGGCTCCCGCGAATTAAGTTTTCTTCCTTCTTTTTTAATTGTTTAACCTCTCCCTTCAGTTGTAACTTTGTTTTAATGACTTTCTTTAGTGTTTCCGGGGAGCAGAAAAATGGTTTTCAAACTCGATTGATGTCTTTGTCGTTTCCAGAAAACCGTGCCAAAATTATTTACATCACGAACGGATTGCGTGCCAATAAACGCTTGTAACATTACACGAATGCAAAATAACAAACACGACGGCTCTAAATAAATAAATAAATACGTATCGAGTTGGCCGTGTTATGTGACTTACAGAGGAGAACCCTCCCCTTCTTCAGCGCAAGCAACAAACTCAACAACAACAACGAACCAAATACAAGCTTCGTAATAAATTCATCTCTGACATTGAAACGCATCATTATTATCAAAGCGCGGCTTCACCTAATCTCCTCAGCACATTTCTTAAAATAAATATTTGCAGCGAAACGAAGTTGGTGTAAACAGAAGCCCGAGATAAGTTTGCTTTTT
Source organism: Prosopocoilus inquinatus (assembly GCA_036172665.1). Taxonomy (NCBI): domain Eukaryota; kingdom Metazoa; phylum Arthropoda; class Insecta; order Coleoptera; family Lucanidae; genus Prosopocoilus; species Prosopocoilus inquinatus. The sequence goes on along the minus strand of CM069878.1, from coordinate 9,347,287 downwards.
CAGCGGAGATTTAAGTGGTGTTAAACTTGAGGAAATTCAAGTGAGGCAGTGAGGCGGTATTTATAGATGTAAGAGTCTTTTAAAATAGAACAAGCAATAACTCCCAAATTGTTTCGTTTCGTTTCGTAAACTCTTATGTAATATGTGACTAGCGCGTTTAAAGTTAATAATTACATGTGCGTATACAGGGTTGGGCAAATAAAAGTAACACTTTGTCATTGAACTCGCTTGTTGAAGTTGTGAAGAACTCGACTTCATGACTATCATCTTTCTGTCATTCGATCACTCGGTTTTTTTTTTGTAACACAACTAATAAGCAAAACAAAGAAGAAAACACAAAGACGGCAACAGAGTGGCAGTACGAAGTTGGCTATGTCACATAAATCTGATTACACATTGTATGTATCTTTAACATTTTCATTTCTTGATCTTCACAAGCGCCTTTTTGTTGACGAGCGGATCTTTATAGGAAAATTTGTGTGCTTTAAAAAATAATATCGTCCAGAGGGGGAGAGAGGGGGCGGTCATTAAAATGCGAAAAATAAATCTGCACGGTTCATTCCGTAAGTCCGCAAGAAAAAAAAAACAATGTAACTTTCACCTCTCGAATGCCGTGCGACCCGAAAGGAATCTTAAAAGTGAAATTTATGGCAGGCAATTAAAATACTCGGCCGGTAATAAAGGAGTTCCCCGAAGAATAAATTAAATAACTCACCTCTAGTAACCGCAGGTAATTAGGTAATCACCTAATTTTTCTACAACAGAGGCTGCTTGCTGAGGTTGGATGGGATCTTCATATAAGGATACTACGACAGCTGCAACAACAGAGAAAAGAATATTAATTAGGTTTCGTGTGGTTGGCAATCTTGTTTGGCACAGCATTTCATCAAATAGCGCATGTAGAAGCAGCCAGATTCATAAAAAAAAAATCCCGGCCATCTTCGCTCCACGTTTTCAAAGGCGAAAGCTTCGCAAGTAAATGGGAGTGGCCATTTTCGTTCCAAATTGGGCGGTAAATTTGAAATTAACGCGGGGGCTTTCGTTTTTGCAACGCTTCTTGCTGATTGGAAATGCTTTTCTTTGTTTTCAAAATACAATTTCGTTGTAAATTTACAAAAAAAAAAAAATAAAAATCCGGTTTCCCTGAAAATTGAAAAAAACAAACATCCAACGATTTCGAAGAATTTCAAAAGAAAAACTCAAGAAGATTCCAAAACGATTAAAAATTGTGAAACACCGAATCAAAAACATGTTTTAAAAGTTTATCAAACAGTTTCGAGGCCATTAAAATTAATTAATTAATTTAATAACGAAGAATTTCATTTTTTATAGTTCTTATTCTCAACAGAATTTTTGTTTGCTTTGACTCTTTTCAATTTCTGGCAATGACTTTTATCACTGTTCTTTTATTGAAATAAACACATATTATTATTATAAAATTTTAAAAAAAAACCAACGATTTTGAACAACTTCGAAACAAGAATTAAAACAATTAAAAATTGTGAAACATCCAATCAAAAATACGTTAAAAGTTTATCAAACAATATCAAGGTCAACCCAAACCAACTAAGGAGAAACTAAGTGAAGCCAAACCCGAGGAATGAATTAAAACACAGTTTAAAAACTGTAAAAAATTGAAAAATGAAATTAAGTTAAAAATAACAACAGACGGTGTTAAAAATTAAAAAGAAGTTACAAGGTCAACCTAATCTGAGGAATGCTAGCCTAAATAAACTCGATCCGAGAAAGGCATTTTAAAGAAATAAAAAAATCTAAACCCAATCTAACTCAACTAAACAGAATCCAAGTGCAGGCAACCGGAGGAAAGAATTTAAAAACACACAAAAAAATAAATAAAAGAAGAATTAAAATCTGTTAAAGTTTATTAAACAGTTTCAAGGTCAACCTAATCCAACTAAGGCGAATCTAAGTAAAGCCAAACCCGAGGAAGGAATTAAAACTGTTTAAAAATGTTAAAAAATGAGTTAAAAATTGTAAAAATAGAAAAATATAATTAAATTCAAAACCAAAAGCAGACGGTATTGAAAATTACGGAGTTTCACGGTCAACTCAACCCGAATAAGGCTAGCCTAAATAAAGTCGATCCGAGTAAAGAATTTTAGATAAATAAAAAAAATCAACCCAACCCAACTCAACTAAACAGAATCTAAGCGGAGGCAACCGAAGAAAAGAATGAAAAAATATAAAAAAATGAAATAAATGAATTAAAAATTGTAAAATTGGAAACAAAATTAAAAAAATTAAATAAAAGAAAGTGTTAAAAACTTAGAAAGAGTTTCAAGGTCAATCCACAAGTAACGCTATCCAAAGTAAACCCAACTCAACTAAGGGCAGCCTAAGTAAACCCAACCCGAAGAAGGAATTTTAAAGAAATAAAAAAAAAACAACCCAACCCAACTCACCTAAAGAAAATCATAAGCGGAGTCATCTGAAGGAAAGAACTTAAAAAAATTTAAACATAAAATAAAAAAATTATTTAAAGCAAATCTAAGCAAACCCAATCCAAGGAGATTATTGTTTTTTAAAGAAATGCCAATCGAGTCCAACCCAATAGATTGAAGCGAAATGGAGAAAACTATTAAAAAAATAATAATAAAGTAAATAGAGTAAAAATAATAAAAAAATGTAATTAAAAAATATAAAAATTCTAAAGAATTGGCAATAAAATTTTAAAAAATATTTATTAGGACGTGATCAATAAAAAAAATGAAATCAAATCGAAGCCACCACAAAGAATTAAAAAAATTTAAAATAACCAAAAAAAGAACTAGAAATTGTTAGACTTCGCCGCCATTTTTTTTTTTTTTTTCAAATTAAAAAGATGTATTTAAAAACAAAACAAATGCCAATTAAAATTATTCTTTAGTTAAATTAATCTAAAAAATCTACTTTAATACAAATATTCCTTTTAACTGAAATCACAACAAGCAGCGCCATTTTTAATTCCAAATTGAGCGGTAGATTTGAAATTAAGTTTAAATTATTTTAAGACTCGTTTTTACTTTACATTTTAATAATGCCTTAAACGGCCGGTACCATAAAAATTTTAAATTTAAATCGTATTTAGAACGTGACATTTCAAAACACGGCAGTAACATTCTAATTGACATTTGCATATTCATGTGTCAGTCAGAATGTCACCGATATATTGTTGAACCTACTTACATGAAATGTCATATTCTAAACATGACTTAAATTTATTGCTTTTATAAAACCGGATCTTATGAAAATACTTTTTAAGTTGTGTACGACATGGATTACTAATTATTACAAGCAGAATTAATTAATTAATTGGTATTCATTCATTTTAATTTTGTTTGCGACATTTTTCGTTATAGCTTGCCATCATCATCTTCAGATTTGTCTTTGAACGCGGTTAAACAAAGCCACCAGATTTATTAAATTCCGCCGCCATATTTAGTCCAAATTAAAGCGGCAAATTTAAAAGTGAAAATTAAGAAAACACCGAAATCTCCAACTTTAGCGGTAAATTTGAAATTCAGAAGACAAGCTGAAACGTCACCAGATTTATTAAATTCCGCCGCCATTTTTAGTCCGAATTAAAGCGGCAAATTTAAAAATAAAAATTAAAAAAACACTGAAATCTCCAACTTGAACGGTAAATTTAAAATTGAAAACGAACTGAAATATTCATCGGATTTATTAAATTCCGCCGCCATTTTTAGTCCAAATGAAAGCGGCAAATTTAAAAGTGCCAATTAAGAAAACGTCGAAATCTCCAACTTGAACGGTAAATTTGAAATTGAAGACAAACTGAGATCTCATAGGATTTATTAAATTAAGCCGCCATTTTTAGTCCGAATTAAAGCGGCAAAATTAAAAATTAAAAATCAGAAAACACTGAAATCTCAAACTTGACCGGTAAATCTGAAATTAAAGACTAGCTGAAATCTCAAACGATTTATTAAATTCCGCCGCCATTTTTAATCCAACTTAAAACGCCAAATTTAAAAGTGGAAATTAATAAAATATTGAAATCTTCAACTTGAGCGGTAAATTTAAAATCCAGAAACAAGCTGAAGTTTCATTTTATTAACAACATATCTTTTTTTTTTAATTTTGAAATTTATTACAAAATTTCGCCGCCGCTTTTGCTCCAAATTAAGAAGATAAATTTAAGAGTGAAAACAGAAATGAAACATTAAAATTATTTTTTAGTTAAATGGACCTTAACAAAAGCAAGTGAATGAAAATATTTCGCCACCATTTTTGCTCCCAATTAAGAACATAAATTATAAAGTGAAAACATAAAAGGAACATTAAAACTGTTCTTTAGTCAAAAAGGATCTAAAAATGCAATTACTGATATAAAAACGAAATGCAGTAACTAGTCACCAGGTTTATTAAATTACGCCGCCACTTTTGCTCCAAATTAAGGAGGCAAATTCAAAAGCTGTAAACACAGAGAAAGAATTATATTCAAATCAAGTCAATTAGATCTAAAATAAAAAATAAAAACAGTTTTGCAAGTGGCGCAAAAAGTGGCCATTTTGTCTCCAAGTAGGGCGGTAAATTTGAAATTAAGATCGTTTGAAATATATAAAATGTACAACTTTTTAACACGAGGTAATAATTAAATACAGAAATACTAAATCTAGGGATCTTACAAGAATGTAAGAATTTAAAAGTCCACATGATTTATGACTCGGGCGTTGCCATCTTAGGTGTGTTAGTCATAAAAATTGTGACTCACCAAGTACGTCATAATTTTTTTTAGGTCAAAACAGAAGTCACATAACTTTAAGCCTTGTTTATTATATTTTAGATAAGATAATTCCGCCTTAAAATTCATAGATAAATTAAATTTTAAAAAAATCTGTAAAATTGAACCAATTTTATTTAATAGCTTCATAATTCTTTTTTAATTCTTTTTATTTTTAATTTCGTTTTTGGTTTTCTTTTTACACAAACACAAAGCTTTTTCATTTTTTTCTTTTTGTGAATAACCTTGATTATTTTTTTCACAAATCCTCGCTTTATTTTCGCTTTTCCTTTCGATTTTCTATTTTCTTTATTTTCACCTGTACCATTTTTAATTTGTTTTTTTTTTGTTCAGACTTCTTTTTTTTGATTTTGGTGAGGAGCGACTTTTTCTTGACTGCTTAAAATAAATCAATCTCAGAGATTAAAGCTGCGCTGGGGTTTTAATTAAAACGCTTAGTCCCCTTGAGGAATGATAAATTAAACTCAATTAGAGTTTGTTTCACTCTCACTCTCATTCTCTTTTTCTCTAAGAAAAAAAAAACAAACCTAAACAAGAAAAAAACATCTCGCTGTACCAGAAGCCCGCTTGAAATAACAAGAAGCCGCCGCACAGAGGGCTAATTAAGACACAAGGCCCTTAATGAGTGATAAAAGCCACTCGAGAAGCAGTGGCCTTAATTAGAACCTGTTTCGAACGTTATATTCCTAATTGTTCTCGAGAAAACAATGTAATATACGAGTGGTGTACTGAAAGATAATTAAATTTTAAACGAAGGTTCATCACGCCCCTGACTTTGCCTCGCCTACTGAACATTTCGAAAAGTCAATAATTATACGATTATTTTCAACTACAATACCAACAAAAAGTGAAAAATTCTCTCACACGAAAACCTGACGCAAGTGCACATACGAGGGTGCACCAATAAAAAAAAAACGAAAATTGAACGCGAGATTCGATATTCTCTTCTTCTTTTCCGGTGGATTAATTACTAATTTTAAAGAGCGGGGGCGTTTTCCACTTTGCAATGACATTGCTTTTATATGTTGAAAGAAAATAAATAAATAAAATGTCAATGTCAAAAAGTATAAGTATGATCATAACGTAAGAGGTTTTTGGGGGTATCGTTTGATACAGTCGCGATCAACCTAATCGAGACCGTTGTAAGCTAACTGCGCCCTTATGACACCGGTAGTAAACGTTACAGAACTGTCAACCGGTGTCGATTGGCTTGATCGCGACTGTACAAGTTAAACAACTTTGTCTGCAGGATTAAGGCCGTCGCCCTACTTTACCGCAAATGGACCCTTTCACTTCACTTTAAAATACGTACAGCTGGACTGAATCCAAAAAGAAAAAAAAAGCTGGAAATGAAATTTTTCCTAAGTGTAAACTTTTGTATTTGTCAATATCTATCAAAGATATTTTCTGTTACCTATTTATTTATAGAACAATAAACCGTCAAATGATTTTAACCTATTTCTAATTCTAAATCATTTTCACGCTATGAAAAAACTGAAAACTGAAGAAAAAAACGTGTAATTTTTTTGACATTCATCGATTTTTTTTTTTTTTTTAATTCAGCCGTGCATTCTTTTTTTAATGTATTCCGCATTGTTTGTGCCAAAAAGAAAATGATAAAACCAAGACAATTCCGTCCGTCAGAATTATTTCAGGTTCTGAACCGTTCAAAACCGTTCTGAGCATAAGCAGGGCACAAAATTGAATAAATTTTTTTTGCTGCGCATGATTTGAACGATTCAGAACTTGAAATCCTTAAACTTAACCAATTTTGAAATTATTAAGAGAGAAACACGCGTCCGAGATAGCTTGAAGAACTTCAGACGAACATTTTTGGGTGCCAATCGAAGCGGTCTATTCCGAATCGTGTGCTAAAAAAAAAAAAAAAAAGTCCTTGCTTCGAGAATTGTAAAATGAGAATTAGATCAAAGTAATTAAGACAAGTCATTGTGGTAAGAGAAATTTTTTATTTAATTTTATTTATTTTGATTTAACTTCTTGTTTTGCAATTCCCGAAGAAGACTTTTTACTTGAAAAGTCATTGCAGTAAGAGAATCTTCTTTTTTTTACTTTGTAAACCACTATCTCCTTTACTATTCCAAGAGAATTAAATCAATCAAATTTTCAACGATTGCAACAATTGAAATAATTCCAAACAGAAAGTTACAATACTTTTTCAAACAAACAATTTTCAAATTTTCGTTACAAAAAAGGAGAACGATTTTTTTTTTATTATTTTAAACAGTCAAAAGGCACAAGCAATTTTAGAAATTAGGGGAAGAGAGAGACACGCGTTCGAGCTTCAAGAGCTACAGACGAACATTTTCAGGAGAAAATCTGTAACGATTGTATTCAGAATCGCTTGTGTCAAAAAAAAACAAGGAAATACAAAAATAATTTGTCATTACAAGAAGGAGAAAGATTTTTTTTTTTTTGATTTTTTTAGAAAATAGTCAAAGGAACAATTAAGAAAAATTGTCACAATCAAAGCATTTGTGTTTCTTAGAGATTTGTAAAACAAGAAACAATGATTGCAAAATTTAAATTCTAAATGAATCCAAACCAATACATTTTTAAACACAATTACTTTTTCGTTATAAAAAGGAGAAAGATTTTTTTTTAAATTATTTTAAACTTAACCAATATGGAAATAATGGAAAGAAACACTCCTGTAAGCTTGAAAAGCGTCAGACGATTTTTCCATTCTCGAAGGAAAAAACTGTGACCTTCGAAATGATCTATTCCAAAAGTTGTTTATGCAAATAAATAAACAAGGAAGGGGTCTTCGTTAGGACTTGCAGAACGAGAATCAAATCAATGTTAACTAAAATTAAAAAAATTCTAAATAAAAAATAACGACACAAACCAATAAATACATTTTGAACAAACAAAATGTCCTTTTAAATTTTTGAATCGAACAAAAGACTATCAAACCGTCATCACTTAGACACCCAACTTGGAAAACTTCTTTTTTATGAAGACCACAAATTTTTGGTTTTCCTTTTTCCTACTATGACAAACAAAAGAGAATTATTTAATCACACAAAAGACGATCAAAGAAACAAAAGACGACTGTTGTCGTTGTTTTTGTTTTTTTTTTTTGTTTTTGTTTTGTGAAAAAGCGACTTTTCCACAAAACTATCGAATACCGGCCGAAGCATCGTATCGTAACCATTTGTTTTTTCCCTCAAGTGAAGTACTTAAACGAACATTCCATAAAAACAAAAGACTGTCATCGTTTTGGTACTTTTAGAAAAAAGCAGTTTGGTCGACTGCTCGGCAAAAATTTTCCTAAAAATTGCTGTTGCGGCAAAGGTATCTCAACTTTGGTCAATCTTATTCGTTTGTTTCTGAAGTGTGACGACACATTAGGCAATATAAAAAAAAAACAAAAGTTGCCAATATTTTTGTGTTTTTTTTTTTTCGTGAAACAGAAGACGGTAGGTTCATCAGCAAAATTCGAAATATTTAAAAAGAGGAATTCCAATCAAACAAAAGACGATCAAAACAACAGACTACGTTTCTGTCAAAAAATTAAAAATCTTCATTTTTTGAAAACACTAAAACACATGACAAAAACAAAAGATACTTCCATTGTCATTCTGTTTCTGTTTTCAACCACGAAACTTGGACAGTGGCGGAGGTGTAGGGGTTGCAAAGCAACCCGGCACTAAAACGCCATAGGCGCCCGTTCAAAGACTAATGTGAAAATCCACATTTTTATTAGCAAGAAAATGTACAGAAAGTTTCATACTTTCTTTTAAACTCTGAAAAGATTAACAAGCGCGGAAAAGTGCAAATGAAGAGGAAGTGGAGCTCCCCTGCGCATGTACGGAGCAAAAGTTGTGCGGCCACAATGAGTAAAAAATAAAAATTGTTAATTTTTCAATATTTCCTTAATCATTTTCCTTAACTTTTTTTCAAGTTTCTAGCTACCGCGAGCCCCCAAGACGCGAGTAAAAACATTGAGAAATTAATTCGGGAAAATTAAAATGTAAAAAAATAAAAAAAAAATAAAAGAAACAATTAAGAGAACAAAAAATTCAAAAAAAATTAATTTTAAAACATTTTCCTTCACTTTCTTCAAGTTCCTAACTGCCGCGAGCCCCCAAGACGAGAATAAAAACATCGAGAAATTAATTCGGGAAAATTAAAATGTAAAAAAATAAAAAAAAAATAAATAAAAGGAACAATTAAGAGAACAAAAAATTCGAAAAAAATTAATTTTAAAACATTTTCCTTCACTTTTTTCAAGTTTCTAGCTGCCGCGAGGCCCCAAGGCGAGAATAAAAACATCGAGAAATTAATTTGAGGAAATTAAAATGTAAAAAAAAATAAAAGGAACAAATAAGAAGACAAAGAACTCAAAAAACAAATTCATTTTAAAACATATTCTGTGGGTGTCACGGAGTGCAGTGAGGGCGTATGTTTGAAATAAATCAAAAAAATAAATAAAGTAAATAAAAAAGAAGTAAATTTACTGAATCGTTTTTACATTAAAACTGGGAGGATTAATTTTTCAAACCAAATTTATTTTTCAAAAAAAAGTGTTTGAGAAACATTTGGAACGTGCCCCGCTTATTGCTAATTTTCGAAAGCCGTTCTAACCTAAAATTTTTGACAACTCGGCGTCACTTTTAAAATTCCGAAGGAGAAAAGATGAAGCTTTAAATTTTAAATGATTCTTTCCGTTTTATTTTGTTAACAATAAATAATTGTAAGGCGCAGGTGAAAATTTTGCAACCCGGCGGCTTGACTTCTAGTTACGCCACTGAACTTGCGAGCATTTTGTGTAAAGCTCGCGTGGTAAGAAGCGCCCTCATAAAATCCAGCGTGCGTTGTTTTCAACCCCCTCGGATTTTATCTCTTGCATGAAAAACGCCGTATATGGCGCTGCCAACCTTCGACAAAGAAAATGCGACACTGTCACGGACACGTTAGATGCGAATAGAATCCAGTTCTAATAATAGATATTCGCACATAGGCCAACTTTGTACTGACCGAGTGGGCATAATTCGAGTTGCGATAATTTATTTATAGGTTACTCATTTTACTATTTTACGAGCGGTTGGTAACATTGACCTCTTTTGGTAACTTGTTTTCGCGCAGGCATTTTCGATTCATTCTCTGATTCGCTTGTAGATGGCGATCAGAACATCAAACGTGCCTTCGATAAATAGAATCGATCAGACATACATTTTTGCATGAATCAGTTTCCCTCTTTGAAGTGGTGACCTCATGGGGATGATGACGATGACGATGATGATGATGATGATAGGTCAGCAAGTTCGTGGAAGATTACACATGCATATCGATTTTTCTTTCAAACATTTCGATGATTAGAAGAGATTTTCGGAAGTAAACCGAGCGAATTCTATATACCGGTCGTTGTTGTAATGTGAAAACATACATATGTCATTTTTTTATTTATTTGAAATCGCAGCATGCCATGAAAGTCTAGTTAAAGTGTGGTATTCATGTACGCACCTAAATTTTGACAGTGAACGCCATTTCGTTTTGGATTTCAAGGTTAAGTACTCCAAAATAGGCGCAATGTTGCAATTTTTTCATCGCGAGGTGTATTCACCTCTAAATTTACAATGACCAACAACACCTCTTAACTAATTAAGGATATACTTTAAAATTGAACTAATCCAGAGTCTAAAATGAAATTCTGACTTGTAAAAAAAAAATTGTTTTCGCATTTGTGTTGACATCTGAGGGTGATCATTTCTTCAAAATCAAATCAAAAATAAAAGAGTTAAAGGGGGTAGGAATTCCCGCGTAGTCACCCTGTACGTATAGAGCAGCTGGTAGCCCTGATTTGGACAATGATGTAATCGCATCGAGGTTAAGTGTATGGAGGACGCTGTGCCGTACAAAGTCTCTTTTTTGCCATACAAAAGAAAGGAGTGCGCGTCCAAAAATCGGTTCGTTTTCTGCTTGCTCGTTACTCCTCCAATTACTTAACATGTATGATCGAATCACTTATACCCCCAAAGGGGTCGATGAAGTCTTGAAAGGGGTCGATGAAACATAGATGTCGGCTGGGGGTTGATGAACCTCTAGGGGTATTTTACGGGGTCGGAATTAGTTATGAATTCTTGTCAAGTACAATAATACGATTAATAATAAAAAAAATAAACAAATAAAATCAAACCGAATAACAGAGAGAGAGAAAAAACAAAACCGGCGATCAATCTACGGAATTAAAATAAAACGAATTCCAATCTAGTAAAAGAAAATTTAAAAAAAACATGCTGACAGTTAAAAAAATCAAATCGCCTTAAATAAAATTAAACAAAAGAAAAACGAAAACAAATCATACGAAAGCGAATCAAAGAAAAAAAGCAAAGGTCCTTCAGTTGATTAAACTAAAAACTGAATTAAATAAAATCGAATAAAGAATATTAAAAAAAATAAACAAACAGAAAAACAAAAATTTTTAATGCGAATATAAAAGCGAGTAAGTAAAACAAAAGACGATCGGATCGGTTCATAATTTAACAAAAAAAAAAAAAATACGAAACAGGGGATCAAATGGAATCACAATTTAACAAAATTTAGTTTCAATGTTTCTGAAATGTTAATTACATTTAAAAGAGGGGGGTCGATGGAAAACATTTTTGTCTTTGAAAGTGTGGGCGACGATCCCAAATATTCTGGGAATAATACCGGGTGTTTGGAAATTGCAAATTGCTAGGACAAAAAAAAAATGGTATTTGGTGATGGTAAGTTGAAGTCGTCGGCAAAAAAAAAAAAATTCTAATAAAAGTCTTTTAGTTTTCGAGATAAAAATTACTAAAAATTTGGCCAAAATTGTTGTTACACGCCATTGAGTTAAGGTAACAAGCTGTCACAACATTCACAACTCGGCACATTGTTATTACCGAAATGAAAGCCGCTTACACAAACAGTGAGTTGACTTTATTTTATGGAGAAAAAAAAATAAAAAAAAAATTAAAATGGGGTTTTTGAACTTCCAGATGCCATTTTTTTTGTACTAGCAATTTTCAAACGCCCTACATAGACGAAAAGAATTGAAAAAACGAATTGTGAATTTAAAATTAAAAAAAAATAATAGGAGTAATAAAGAACATTCAAGGCTAATAATAATTCGAACTTCACAACGATCAACAAACAAAACAAAAATTCTATCATGATACTTATTTACGAAATGAAAATTTCTGAAGAAAACAGGAAAAAAAAACAAACGACGACTAATTATTCGCAGAAGAAAAAGAAAAAGTGCAAGAAACCTTTGTTTAATTACGAAAAATTTCAATACGAAAAAGAAAAAAAAAACAAATAAATTCCACACCACGGAAAACCACAAAGAAAGGAAACCAAATAACTTCAAGAGATAAACGAAAAAAGAAAAAGAAAAGAGAAACAAAAGATTAATACAAAACGACATCGTATTTTAAACAATAACGGCAACAGCGCCGAAAAAAATTCAGAAAGTGATGGAAATATTTTTGATGGAAGATGGAAACAAATGACGATCGCAAGAAGAAAAATCACAAAGGGCCGGAAATGTTCGAGAACGAATTTCAAACTTAAAAACAAGAGTGAATCGTAAATAAGAAGTGACGATCGCTTTACGATTGCGAAAACAAAATTACAAACAAATTTTGAAAAATCTAACCGAAGAGATATTTTTTATTTTTTTAATTATTATTATTATTAAGTGCCTTCTTCCGACAATACGATTTGTAACATCAAAATAGTTTTTTTTTTAATGTCGAATGATTGCGAAAACAAAATTTTTTGAAAAATGTAACCATAACGATAATATTTTTTTATTTTACTTTCTTTCTATTATCTTTTCTTAATTATTATTAAGCGCCATCTTGCGTAACACGATTTTTAACGCCAAAATCGTTTTTTTTTGCTTGTTTTTCTAAAAAAAAAGGGACGAACTTCGAAATTTGATGAGTTGGCAACACTGTTTGCCTCTAATTGTTGCAAAATACAAGGTTAGTTTGTTTTGATACTACGTCGGCGTCGCTACAAGCGATTGACGCAGAGTTAATCGTAGGTTGGGAACATTGAGAACATAACGTAAACATTGAAAAGTGTTGCCAATCCAACAAATAAATCTCAGATACTGACAGTCAATCGGTATTTTTACTTCGTTTGTTTTAAGTGTAGAAAAAAATTTACAAATTTGCCCATGTAAGTACGCTAATAGATAAAATGTTTATTGTTTTTTTTTTAACTTTTTTAACTTTAACCGCCTATTTAGATTTGTCTGTTTGATGGCCCTTTTCATAATCAGAGTTTAAGGAAGCTTTAATTTAAATGTCACTTTAAGAATTGGCAATACAACAATTGTATTCTCTTAGGTTAAAGTCACTTTGAATTTAAAGTCCTATTATGAAAGCAGCCCTCATTTGGGGAATTCTAGGGAAGTATGTGTGCCCATCGAGTTGGACAGTCTTGTTTCAAGTTAAACCACGGTGAACGATATATTAGATGACGCCACAAAAGCACTCGGTCGTGTGTTCATATGTGCATGAAAGCGCGAGATTAACTGAATCGATGAGTTCAGTCCAAATTTACTGTGTTGAGAAAAAACAACAAATAACTATCTCTAGATTTTCATTGTAAGTAATTATTGGCTTCACAAGGAATCATACATCCTTATCTAAAAGAATTTTAAGCTAATAATTCACTTAAAATAAAAATCTAGAAAGTGATTTGTTGTTTTCTCAACACAATAAATTTGGACTGAAGACAATTATGTACTCATCGATTCAATTGTAAGAGCGACAGCTGAAAGAGGGGTTCAAATATCAATGCGCGAGAGAGAACGGTGTTTAATCCTTCAGCATGAGATAATAACAAAGTATTCCTTGGAGTTGCGTGCACGTTCCGAACGCCCGCGCTACTACCTACTGATTCTTTACTGTGACTTAAAGTCAAGACGACGATTTTTTCATTGTTGCGTGACATTGACATTTACATTACCAGTTAGCGTAGCTACAATAATAACGGTGTTCGGGAAGTACACGCGTTATATACTTTACAAGAAGGCAAATTCCTCTGTCTTCGAGTTGTCTTTTACGACAGAGCAAACGGATTTAATTACCGTTATCGCCGCCTGGAAGTCGTAAGAAGAAGTTAACATTTCTGTGACGTAGCTACGTAAGGGTGTCCCAAAATGCCTCTTTAAATTCATTTTATCCAGAAGAGGTCTTAACAAAAGTTGTGTAGGTTTTCATTTCGCATAATCTAAAATTATTTTCAAATATACAGGTTGTTCATTTAATAAGTTACAAACCTAAGTTATTATTTTTTGAATGGAACACTATATATTTTATTGCAGTTTCGGTTAGCCCTTGAACAGACGATAAAAATGATATAACATTATACTTACTTATTTTTAGTATTTACGGAGTTATTTTTAATTTTATGCAAAAAATGGGTCATGTTTGATCGTCTGCCAAATTGTCAATTTGAACGATACGACAATCGACCTTGGATCAAAATATTTCTAAATCTCTCTACTTTTACAATATTCATCATTTTTAAAAACCTAGCGACTATCAACAGCACTATGATTCAGTTCGTGTATTGTAAAATTAGTCATCTTTTTCAAATGAAGCACCCTGTATATTATAGTATATTTGGATAGAGCTTTCTACGAGCTTTCCAACCATACCATATTCTATGGTCTTAAGATATATAACTTGTGAGTTATTATCATTTCTTTATAATAAACTTATGGAACGTGTTGTATAAGATTTTCATTCGCCTCAGAATCACTTAAGATATTTATCTATACAGTGTATCGTACTTTTAGTGATTTAAATAAAATAAATAAATTCAGGAACTGAACGGTTTTTTTCAGGTAATTCCTGTCATGTAAGAACACATTACGAATCGGTTGGATAATCGCTGGATAGAAGGTGGTAATGCTTTGAAGTGGTCTCCATGGTTACCAGATTTGTCTCTCGACTTCTTTTATGGGGATATGAGTAAACAAATGAAAACAATATTCTCTTATCACAAAATCTGTTTATAATCGTAGATACGTATTTCGACAGCCACGCCACTATCTTCATTTCTATGGGAGATTCAATGAGAATATCCTCTGGCTCATATCGACCAAAGAGTGCGCGCGTGTGGATGATTGAAAATAGCAGCGTACCTGTTGAAATACGATAAAAAGATATAATCTAATATTAGTATGAAATAAATTTCAAAAACCTATTACTAAACTGTTTTCACCTGTACTATTCTTAATTTATGGGGATACGTAAAGAAACAAGGGTATAAAGATGTGCTCGGCACATGCAAAGAGAAGAAAATGCGTGTTTAGCAATATGGCAAAGTTTCTTTTAAATGTTTTTCACTAGTTTAATTTTTTATGATTTTTTAAACCTGTTCGTGACTGGAGACATTTTGCTTTTCTTAGTTAAAGTGTAAAAAATGTTAAGATTCAATTTGTTTCTTTGATATGTAGCTTCAAAATAGAATTTTTTACAGTGTAAACAGATTCTTTTCATTCGTTTTCATAGTGTAATTGGAATTATGTAGTGAAAATCGTTCAGTTCCTGTATTTATTCCATATTTTTATTGCAAACGCTAAAACAATCACAAAGAATTTGTTAATTTGAACAAAACAAAGTGTTTGGATAAATATCTTGAATGATACAGCAGATAAAATATTTCTGAGACAAATAAAAATATAATACATCACGTTTCTTAATTTGATTGTAGAGAAGTGATAATAATTCACAAGTTATCAATCTTAAGACCATAAAATATGATATGGTTAGAAAACTTGTAGAAAGCACTATCCAAATGTACTATAATATACAGTGTTCCATTTGAAAAAAATGACTAATTTTACAATACGCGAACTGAATCGTAGTATTGTTGAAAGTCGCTAGGTTTTTAAAAATGATGAATATTGTAAAAGTAGAGAGATTTAGAAATATTTTGGTCCAATGTTGATTGTCGTATCACTAAAATTGACAATTTGGCAGACGATAAAACATGACCGATTTCCCCGTTGATGATTTGCCGTCGTCACAGGTGTGACACTGTGTAATACCAGCGTCAGCTCGTAAATTCGGAGAGAGGGTCGTGGACAAAAAAAAGGAATTCCACAATATAAAGTATATTTAAAATTAGTTACCGTTAAGTGCCAACACCAAAGATATTGATTACGTTCAACCATAGTTCAACTTCAAGTTCCATTTATTGGTACAACTGGTCCTAAAAAGGTGAATGTGTTCGAAACAACAATTCAATAATGCCCTGAAATTAAATAGCAATAACATTAAGAACGTTAATTCAAATTGAAGTTTGTTCTTGTCCGATGAAAATACTCCTGACGAAGCTATAAATCTATAGCGAAACGTTGACTGTGTTCCCTTCATTTTTCTGTCCGGTTTGAGATTAAAAAAAACTTTGTAGTTAAATTCAAAGTTTGATATCGGTTGTAACCAAAACACAAAAATTCCTTAAAAGATTTCAAAAATATAAATCGGTACGTACAGGGTTTCTGGTTATATTTTGAGCGGTACCTACTCACTTTATTTTCAGACATCAAAAAATGTTAAATACAAATGTGGAATTTGAATTAAATAGCTTTCATTTTAGGAAAAGACAAGGCGCTCTAAATAATCCATCCAATTACATTTAGATTTTCAATTTAATTTTAAAATCGTTGCGAAGATAGAACGTGAGAACGTTAACAGGAAGATGAAATGCTGTTGCGAGGAGCTTCGACTAAAACAGTTTTTCTATTTGGTCAAGAGATGGCACCTTGAGTAATAATAATTTGCTGTCGGGCCTTGATTTCTTTGTAATTTAATTTTGCCAAAGAAATTATATGGTGTACAAATAAGACATTCTGCTAATTTAAATTTTTGTAATTATTATTAAATAGCTTACAGTTTTTTGTCAAGATATAGCTCTCTAAATAATTCCAAGCCACATGTTCGTTTTACGTGTTTCGATTTAATTTTGAAATTCCAACAGAAACAAAATTAGAAGAAGGCGGGGTTTGCTCGCGAAAACGTAATGCAAATGGTCACAGAAAATGCTGTTGAAACAGTTTTTAATTTAGAGACAGCAGATGGCGCTCTGAATGACTTAACGCGCATACATTTTATCTATTCTATTAAAAAAATTAGTTTTATTGCGAATATGAAGACGAAACCGCACGGTTGTTGTTGGTATTTGATCAAACAAAATAGTTTCCTCTTATGGATAATAGATGGCGTCTCAAAGACTTCAATCGGAACATTTTTTAACGGACTGTGGGATTTATCAGAATTTTCGTTTAAGTGACAAGAGTTAATTTTAATTAAAAAGTGTGACAAATAAAAATATAATACATTAAGTTTCTTAATTTGATTGTAGAGAAGTGATAATAATTCACAAGTTATCAATCTTAAGACCATAAAATATGATATGGTTAGAAAGCTTGTAGAAAGCACTATCCAAATGTACTATAATATACAGTGTTCCATTTGAAAAAAATGACTAATTTTACAATACACGAACTGAATCGTAGTGTTGTTGAAAGTCGCTAGGTTTTCAAAAATGATGAATATTGTAAAAGTAGAGAGATTTAGAAATATTTTGGTCCAAGGTTGATTCTCGTATCATTAAAATTGACAATTTGGCAGACGATCAAACATGACCCATTTTTTGCATGAAATTAAAAATAACTCGGTAAATACTAAAAATAAGTAAGTATAATGTTATATCATTTTTATTGCCTCTTCAAGGGCTAACCGAAACTGCAATAAAATATATAGTGTTCCATTTAAAACATAATAAGTTAGGTTTGTAACTTATTAAATGAACAACCTGTATATTTGAAAATAATATTAGATTATGCGGAATGAAAACCTACACAACTTTTGTTAAGACCTTTTCGTGATAAAATGTATTTAAAGAGGCATTTTTGGACTTTTCCAGACATTTGGGACACCTGTACAGTGGCAGACAGTGGTCGTTTTGTTTTAACCGTCCATGATTGTACGTACCTACCGAATATGGTAATTTGGCACGTGTCCACCTCGCGGCGAGCCGTTTCTCCTAATTCTTGTATCGACGGTTCTAGAAACGTACATACGTGCATTTTGGCAGAGTGCCTTTTAACATGCGCGAGGTATTTTTTATATATATATATGTGCCGTCGTATCTAACACGTTAATTGATATGCATTATCTGCCTGCCTTGTTTGCTAATAAGGACACGCTCTCTCGTCGCCGTTGTAAAGATTAAGGACGTTATGGGTGTTCTTAAGTGGCTGTCCTCAATTACCGAAGAGAGAATGTCAATTGAACCGGCGCGTATCTATTGAAGCTCGTTTGTAATGTGTACCTATGCGTTTCGATGCTGTGGTGTGCACATACCTAAATGTAAAACAAATAAAATTGGTTCTTTCTCATTCTTACCTTGTGTCGTTTTCATGCAGTGAACTCCGACCTTGCCCAATTTGGCCCTGATTACACGATCTGTACCCGAAAGATATATATAACGACTGCCAGCTAAGGTGACCCCGGATGATGTAAGGATGTCCTGTTTTTCGAATCCTTGCACTAATTTCGCCAGTTCTTCTTTCGTTACCTGCAATTGAAAAAATGAAACCGTTGGAATGAATGACGCAAATGACACACGTTATTTTATTTTACGTTTTTTCTTTTTTTTGAAATTTAAAATCGTTCCGCCAGCTGCCCTCCATTAATAACCCCCCCCCCCGCTTGATAATAAATTCCGCGTGCGTGCGTAACCAACGGACGAACGCGAACGGCTCGCATGTGTGGGCTTGAAACTTTATTATATTATAAATTACAGTGTATTTCCGTTACGCACGGTATATAATATCCGCGACGCTCTTTTCCAAATGGATCCGTCCGATTCGCGAAACGAAACAGACCAAGTTTAATTCCAGTGCTCTAATAAGTACATTTAGACAGCAGTGTACATTTAAATTTGAAAAACTCGACGTATACGTTTTGTTTTTCTTTTTCTTTATTAAAAAAAGTACACGTCCGAGTGAATTACGTAATAAATATTTACGGACGTTACCGTGCTTACTTAAATGTTAAATTAAAAGGAAGATGCCAGAGGTAAACAATTTACGCTCGTAAATTACACGCCTTTCAAAAGTACATAAAGTTAAATAAATAAAAATAATAATGAATTCGATAAATAAATTTTATGTATAAGAGCCGGACGATGCCGCTTCGTTTTATTTCTTCAAATACTAATATAATGAACAATAAAAATCAAACCGTGGTGGAAACAACGTGTTTGCACTCGACGCTGTATGTTTTCCACCAAGGTTCGGACGATGCTACCGAATATTGCCGATTATGACTATGAATGTGATTATTATAATTATAATATAATATTTTCTAGTTAAATAAATAAAAAATAAATATGAATTCGATAAATCTTATGTACAAGATTCGGACGATGCCGCTTCGTTGCATTTCTTCAAATAATAATATAATGAACAATAAAAATCAAACCGTGGTGGAAACAACATTTTTGCACTCGACGCTGTATGTTTTCCACCAAGGTTCGGACGGTGCTGCCGAATATTGCCGATTATGACTATGAATGTGATTATTATTATTGTAATGCAATATTTTCTAGTTTCTTTCGCTTTTCACTTTTATTTTTTTTTTAGTTCTTTTATTCTATTTCTAAGTAATTAGCGTTTTTCTTTTGACTTTTCATTAATTCAGATTGATGAGTAACTATAATTATTATTGTTTAAAGACAACAAGAATATTGTAATCCCCGTCACTTGCGATTTTTACCTTTTTCTTTGATTAAAAGCGAATTTTAGTGTTTAATTTTTTTATATTAAAAAAATTTTTTTTTTCAGTTGGGTATATTGTTTAGGTTGAATTTAGTTGGATTGACCTTGAAATGTGCTATCTTCATTTTTATTGACTGTTAATTTTTTTACAAATTTTGGAAATTGAAACAATTTTTATGTAATTTTAATTTTCTTTTAATTTTCGTTTTTCTAATTTTCTTTTTCGTAAATATTTTTTTAAATTTCTTTCTTCAATTACGTACATTTAAGTTGGCTTCAGGTTGGATTGACCTTGAAGTGGGCTGCTGTTCATTTTTATTGATTTTTAATTTTTTATAAATCTTTGAAATCGGAACAATTTTTATGCAATTTTAATTTTTAATTTTCTTTTACTTTTCAAATATTTTTAATTTTCCTTTTTTTTTAATAGGTATTCTTTTCTTCAATTGGGTATATTTAGGTTGACTTCAGTTGGGTTTACCTTCATTTTCTTTTAGTGTTTGTCTTTATAATTTTCTTTTTTTAGTTCTCGTAAGTATACTTTTAAATTTTTTTCTTCAGTTACGTATATTTAGATTGGCTTCAGTTGGATTAATCTTGAAGTGGGTTGGTGTTCATTTTTATGGAGTTTTAATTTTTTATAAATTTTGGAAATCGGAACAACAATTTTCAAGTAATTTCAATTTTTAATTTTCTATTAGTTTTTTTTTAATATTTTCTTTTTTTAGTTTTCATAGGTATTTAAAAAAAATTCTTCAATTGGGTATATGTATTTGAGTACAGTTGGGTTTAGGGGTTGGCCTTGAAATGGACCGACCTACATTTTTACTCATTTTTAATTTTTATGCTAATTTCATTTTTTTAAACTTTAACTATAATTTTTTTTCCTTAGCTGGACATATTTAGGTTGAGTTCAGTTGGGTTGAGTTGACCTCGAGATTTGTTTGGGCTAGTCCAGTTGAATTGAGTTAACCCTGAGAGTGCTTGACTTGAATATGTTTGAGTTATTCCTATTTCGAATTAAAAAAATATTTAGTTTTCATATATTTTTTTATTCTTTCTCTTCGTTCAATTAGGTTGGGTGCATATTCAGGTTGAGTTCAGATGAGTGGGGAGTCGACCTTGAAACGGATTGTGCTTGATTCTTTACTTCTTTTTATTTGTTTTTCTTCGCGGTTAACCATATCTGAATCGAGTTCAATTGGATTGGGTCGACCTTGAGATTGCTTTGGGATCGATTTCAAATGATTTAAAATTCCTTAATTTTCAATAACTTTTAAATTTGAATTTTTCTTAATTAATAATTATTGGGTTCAGATGAGTTGGGTTGATCTTGAAATCCATTAGGCATGATTTTTTTCCATTTCTTTTTGGTTTTTGATTAATTTTTTTTTTCTTCGGCTGGTCATATCTGAACTGAGTTCAGTTTGAGTGGATTCACCTTGAAATTGCTTCGGGATCGATTTTTAATGATTTAAAATTCCATACATTTTAATAACTTTTCAAATCTGAATTTTTCCTAATTATTTTCTTGGTTTGTGCTTATCTTGGCCCAGTTCAATTGAGATGGGAGATTAACCTTGAGAGATGGACTTTTTCATTCTCAATTCCTATTTATTTGAAAAACAAAACTTCACAATATATAATTTTTACGCAAGTTTGACCTTGACTTTTAAATTTTACATTTTTTAATTATTTCTTTTTAGGGCGGGTAGATTTAGGTTGAGCTCAAGTGAGGATCTTGAAATTGGCTGGACTTCAAGATTTTTATTTATTTTTTCTTTCTTTTGCTTGGGTTGGGTACATTTAGGTTGAGTTAGGTTGCCCTTGGGATTGCTTTGAACCCAGTATGGCTTCAGCAGATTTTTTTTAATTCTTAAAACTTTTTTGATTTATGAATACTTTTTAAACTTTAATCAAACACCGGAATTGGAGAAACAAAATAGTAATAATTAATAATAGTAATAATTTATATTTTTATTCTTTTCTGGCTAGCTTTGATCTACTCCAGTTGAATCGAGTTAACCTCCCTGACCTGACCTGAAAAATTAAACTTAACTTCGAAAATTGAAATTAGATAAAAATCAAATACTGTCAAGTCAAGTCAGGCCCAACATTACTTGTTTTTCATTTAATTTCAATCTTCGAAGTTCTTAATTTTTCATTTTTTAATTCTTATCCTCAACAGTCAGACATACTTAGGTTGAGATCGGTTGGGTTGGCCTTGAAACGATTTGTGCTTGATTTTCATTTTTGTTTTACCATTACTTCGAATTTTTATTTGTTTACTTTAACTTTTCCTTAAGTTGGGCATATTTAGGTTCAGTTGATTCTGAGATTGCACTTTGGACTTCTAAACCAAATTTCTTCAATTTTTTATTTTTGTAGCTTCTTAAATTTTTACTTTTTTTTATTCTTGAACTATCCTGGGTTGGTTAAGTTGAGTTGGGTTAACGTTGAGGTGGGCTCGACTTGATTTTATACAGCAAGCCTACAATTAATTTATC
Organism: Prosopocoilus inquinatus; assembly: GCA_036172665.1. Classification (NCBI taxonomy): domain Eukaryota; kingdom Metazoa; phylum Arthropoda; class Insecta; order Coleoptera; family Lucanidae; genus Prosopocoilus; species Prosopocoilus inquinatus. The sequence goes on along the minus strand of CM069878.1, from coordinate 9,325,212 downwards.
TAAAGTTTTTTTTTTTTAATTTCAAAAAGGCACACGCTAGCGTAAAGATCTTTTCTTGATCGTCATTTGTCTTTCCTCTGTGACGTCATCATGACTTTTTTTTATGACAGCCCAAATAAATAAATAAATTTCGGGCTTGTTGAGGGGCTTTATCACCAATTTATGTTTTTTTTTTAATTTTATTTTTTTACCTTTTCTTACTTTTTAATTTTTTTAATTCTTTTCCTTCTGTCGGGGGCATATTTAGGTCGAGGAGTTCGGTTGGTTTGGGTTGACCTTAAAATAGGCCGGTCTTGATAAAAATCAAGACTAAAGACTGTGAAAAGCTATTTAGTTCAAGGGAGTTCCCCGGGGGCATTCCGGAAAATCATTTCCACTGAAAGAGTGTCTTGCGGGGGGAGGAGGAGGGAGGGCGATTCGTTACTACTAAAGGGCACGTGCAGTAATTGACCTTTCGATAATTCAATCGCCCGCGCCAGTGCATGCCAACCGTATAAAAAAAATAATTTAATTATTTTTGTCGCAGGCAGATGTTCCATGCAGGGTTCAATTTTATTAATTGATGAACGTTGACAGACGGACAGTCGCCAATCAGATCACCAATCCGTTTCGTCTGTTGTTGGCTTTACCAATTTAACAAATGTAAATGTGAAGCGAGTAATTTCTATTGTAGTTATTTTATCGGGCTGTTGTTGGTAGATGTTTTAAAGGACGTTTCTTGTAAGCTTGCAATTACATCATTATTTTTCATGACGTCATATGTTCAAGATGTTGTCAAATCAACTGTTTTGAAATACGCGATCGCAGTACGCGATTTTAAGGTTAAATTCGACTTTAAGATTAAAACCGCGTTCTTTTTGAGACGAGATAAATTTATCTGATTTGAGTGTAAATATCAGCACACATATAATACTTCGTGTAACTGTGTAAAAAAGTAGCTGAGCGGAAATCGGATCAGAAAGTAACCTCAGACACCAAATGAACATGACAGAATTATTTTGGAAGCTCGTTTCTAGTACAAATGATCAAAAGTTAATTTAAACTACTTATTAACTATCTATAAAAAATCATTTTGTTTTCCCTACCTAAGTCAATAATCAAAACATTAGAATTTAAAATTTATTAATCATTAATTTTTTAACATTACTGTAGAGCTAAGTACTTAGAAAAAATATAAAAGTTTATTATATTTATTATATACAGCATATTTAACGATATATCCTCACAATCATATTATGTTTGGCATGTGTCTTCAAAATTGGTATCTGTCAATGGAACTGAATGTTTCCGACACGAACTGAATCTGCCGATATTTTCAAAATAGCTCGGAGTTGCACCTTGTTTTGTATACCCGAGATTCGAAGACCTTGAAAAAAAAAAACAGTCTATGTGGAGTCATCCGACCAGTCGAAATTATCCTCGTCACTATCTTCATTTAAATTAATTATTAGGGGTGTGATGTCGCTCCGGTCAAATCGAACTTCTCTTTCCCACCATGATTTAATTATCTCTTCAGCATGTTTAATACAATTGCTCCATACTTCTGGAGTAATTTTTCCAAGAGCTTCTTTCCACAAAGCAACACAGTTATCTACCGACCTGCCATCTCGACCCACATGTTTGTTGTAGTATGACTTTGCAATTCCCCACACGTTTTCAATCGGGTTGAATATACAATGGTATGGAGGAAGGCGTAATACTTTGTGACCATATTGCATAGCCAATGTATCAGCCACATATGTTTTCTCAGGTTTATTTCTGCAATCAAATTATTGGTAAGTAATTCTTTACTTTCTAAATCAGACCACTACTTACAGGTGTACTAACTCTAATAATTGAGTCTTTAACAAGCTCGTATCAAAATTTATGTTCCTGTTTCTCAACCATTCTTGAATTTCCCCCTTTTTCCAAGTTGTTATCGGAGTTTTGTCTTCAACTGTACTATGATATGAAGCATTATCCATTATTATAATGGAAGGTTCTTTTAAGTTATTTAATAATTGATGTTCGAACCAGTGAAGAAAATTATCTTTATTCATGTACCCGTGGTAATCTGAATGCTGTGCAGATGTAGAGAAAATTAACTCGGCACCATCTATAAATCCATTTTCGTTTCCTGCGTGCAGAACAATGTACCTGGACAAAATAATATGTAAATAGATAATTTTATATAGTATTATTTTCATAAACCTTTTGCCCTCGACTTTTGTAGATTTTACACTTCTTACATCTTTATCCTGCCAAGATCGACCAACTATTCCATCTTGGAAAATCCAAGTTTCATCAATAAATACAAATTGGTATAATCCCTCATCTTTACTATTTATATATGAACGCAGGAAGTTCACTCGCTTAAATGCAATGTTGCTTATTTCCATGAGACCCCTACGGGGATCATCTTTCTTCCAACTAAATCCAATTTGTTTTATTATTCTCCAAAGTGAAGATCGGCTGCCTTCGAATATGAATTTTTCTTTTAGTTTAGCTAACAACGTTTGGAGCGTAATGTGTTCTTCTAAAATCATTAATTTAATTATAATAAATACTTATGTTCGTATGTAATACTTACTTCGTTCATACATACTGTATATCACATTACGAATTTCCGCTTTCTGTGCATCATCTAACTGGCAGACTGGTTTCGAACGAGAGCGCTTTTTGTTAGGACTACGCAGTGCATTTCCAGCTGTCACATCGGAACTGATATGGTTCACCGTAGACAAACTCAACTGCAAAGCTGCTGCAACACGCTAAAAGAAATAATGTCATTATATCTTCTACATAACTACTCACTTGCTGAATACATACCTCCCTCACAGCAGTTAAGGGAATCATTGGTCCACCAAAGTCACGTTCTTGCTCAAAGTATTTAATTAAAGAAGCTACTAGTTGCTTTGATTGACTAGTTAACGCTTTCTGCATGTTTATAACGATCGAATAACAGTGTAGTTTTGAAAAAAACTGTTTGTTACACGATTTTTAACTGATAAACTAAAAATAAACACGAACTACGAACTGAAACAATGACACTTGACAAATGCTTAACACTAAAATACAGGTTAGATAAATTTGGCACCGTTGCTCAGGTTTGCCAACAAAAATTGGCGTTATTTTGCTACATCTATATGCGCTCTTGAGCTAATCAAGATGGTAATCAATTTGAGGTCTTAGTGACGTAATTGCAAGCTTAGAAGAAACGTCCTTTAAAAGAAGAATTTGCAGCGTAATGGTCTTGTTGTTTCTTATCTAATTGCGCTCGCGGAGGTTTCTATTACTAAACAGCACTTAACTTGGAAAGTCCTCCTATCTATAACCATTCCAGGAGAGATTAGATACCGTTATTGGTATTTCTGAAATAAGAGCAGTGCTTCCTGCCGTCACCAACACACACATAATACGATATGAGATAATGGGGTTCAGTTGAAATACCGAAACAATTACCGGAGGATATTTTATTTTTTAAACAAACAGAAACAATTTTTAAACAAACAATTGCTATCTGCGTTTCTATCAACCGTTGTTTGATTTGAACTTCAAAAATCCAGTCGAAACGAAGCATAACAAACATTTCCAAGTTCTTGATTTAATTTATAGTTATATTTCAGTTTTGATTCGCTATAATTTGCTATGCAGCTTCAAGTTTAAACAAAAATAAAATTTAGAAATTAGGAAATTTAAACTCGATACAAATCAAGTTCAAAGCCATCTCAAAGTCAACCCAATCCGACTGAACTCAAAATTTAAACATGTCCAACTGAAGGAAAAAGAATAAAATTAAAACAGAAATAAGAATATAGTAATCAAACCTAAAACTGACGTCCAAAACTGCAATGAGAGTCAAGAATCGCACGTAAAAAAAGTGATTCTTAAAACTAATAGACGGTCACAGTCAATACTGGTACTTAAAACGCACACTTAAGTCGATGGTTGCATTTAAAGAAACGGTGAATCTCAAGAGGCACCCTTGAAAAAACTTAAATGAGTAACTGGCACGTTGAAGAGTATGATGAGAGTCATTAATCGTACTTAAAAATATAACGGAAGTCAACAGTCATCCTTAAAAATATAATGAGACTCAACAATCAAGTTAAAAAGTTTAGTGAGAATCAAGAGTCAACAGTCAAGCTAAAGTACAACTTAAGCCCAAGTTACCAAACGGAACAAATCGTGCTTAAAAGTATTACAAACTGATACGTACAGCGAACGTCAAGAGTCAAGCTTAAATGTATGAAACAAAAATCAAGAGACAATTTTAAAAAGTAGAATGAGAGTCAAGAGTTAGGCTTGAACCTACAGTAAGTCAAGAATAACTCCTCTTTAAGTTACAGTTACAGTCAGCGTATAGATTCATACTTAAAGATTCATCCCAATTAACACCCATTGACACTTAAAAGTCTAGTGAGTATCAAGAGTCAAGCTTATAAATGAAGAGTCAAGCTAACTTCAAGACTTGTAATTAAAGGCGTGGTGACTGTCAAGACGCAACCTCAGGAAACTGTCAAAAATCACAGACGTGCTTGAACGTACAGAAACAGTACAGTGAAAGTCGAAAGCTCTAATCAAGAGAGCTTGAAAGTGCCAAAAATCTTGCGTAGACTTATAATAAAAGTCAAGAGATGGCTCCAAAACAAACTGACAGCCAAGAGCGTCCTTAAACTTAAAGCTGGAGTCAAGAGTAAGACTGATAATTACAATGAGTAGTCAAGCTTAAAAGTATAGAGAACGTCAAGAGTCAAGCTTAAACACTGACAGGGTCAAGAGGAGGCTTAAAATTAAAATGAGAGTCAAAACAAACTCGAGATTTATTTTTAAAAGTATAACGAGTCAAGAAGAGTCAAGCTCAATGTACAGTAAATTTCAAGACTTGTGGTTAAAAGCATGGTGATAGTCAGGAGGCAAGCTCAGACAATAGTGAAAGATTATAAACACACTTAAACGCCTAAAAAAAGTGCAGTGACAGTCTGAAACTATAATCAAGAGACAGCTTGAAAACAAACTGACAGTCAAGAGTCATGCTTGAACTTAAAGCTGGAGTCAAAAGTAAGACCTAAATGCATAATTACAATTAACAGTCAAGCTTAAAAGTATAAAAAACGTCAAGAGTCAAGCTTAAACACTGATAGAGTCAAGAGGAGGCTTGAAATTAAAATGAGAGTCAAAACAAACTCAAGATTTATTTTTAAAAGTGTAGCTAGTCAAGAAGAGTCAAGCCCAACGTAAGCTCAACGTACAGTAAACTTCAAGACTTGTGGTTAAAAGCATGCTAACAGTCAGGAGGCAAGCTCAGACAATAGTGAAAGATTACAAACACACTTAAACGTCCAGAAAAAGTACAGTGACAGTCTAAAACTATAATCAAGAGACAGCTTGAAAACAAACTGACAGTCAAGAGTCATGCTTGAACTTAAAGCTAGAGTCAAGAGTAAGATTCAAATGCACAATTACAATTATGCACACAGTCAAGCATAAAAGTATAAAGAACGTCAAGAGTCAAGCTTAAAGACTGACAGAGTCAAGAGGAGGCTTAAAATTAACATGAGAGTCAAAACAAACTCAAGATTTATTTTTAAAAGTATAGCAAGTCAAGAAGAGTCAAGCTCAACGTACAGTAAACTTCAATACTTGTGATTAAAAGCAACAGTCAAGACGCAAGGTTAGGAAACAGTGAAATATTGCAGACATGCTTAAATGTACAGAAAAAGTACAAGGCAAGTCTAAAACTATAATCAAGAGGGCTTGAAAGTAAAGTGAAAACCAAAAATCATGCTTAGACTTATAATAAAAGTCACGAGAGAGCTTGAAAACAAACTGACAGCCAAGAATTATGCTTGAATTTAAAGCTGAAGTGAAGAATAAGACTTTTACAATTACAATTAAGTCAAGCTTAAAATTATAAAGAACGTCAAGAGTCGAGGTTGAACATTGATGGGGTCGGAAGAGGAGGTTTAAAATTAAAATGATTTCCAACACCAAACTCAAGATTTATTTTTAAAAATATAGCGAGTCAACGTACGGTAAACTTCAAGACTAGTGATTAAAAGCACGGTGGCAGTCAAGAAGCAAGCTTAGGAAACAGTGAAAGATTACAGACAAGCTTAAACGTACAAAGTACAGTGAAAGTCTAAACCTATAATCAAGGTCAAGAGTCAAGCTTAAACACTGACAGAGTCAACAGAAGTATCAAGCTCAACGTACAGTAAACTTCAAGATCAAAGATTACAGAAATGCTTGAACGTGCACGAAAAGTACAGTGAGATCTAAACCTATAATCAAGAGAGCTTGAAAGTAAAATGAAACCCAAAAATCATGCTTAGACTTAAAATAAAAGTCAAAAGATACCTTGAAAACTAACTGACAGCCAAGAGTCATGCCTGAACTTAAAGCTGAAGTCAAGAGTAAGACTCAAATACATAATTTCAATTAATAGTCGAGCTTAAAAGTACAAAGAGCGTCAAAAGTCAAGCTAACTTCAAAACTTGTGAACTGATGAGTCAAGAGGAGGCTTACAACTAAAGTGAGAGTAAAACCATACTCAAGATTTATTTTTAAAAGTACAGCGAGACGTTTAAAAAATAGAGTGAAATCGACTGACATGCCTGAAAGTATTACAAAAGGCAGCTTAGACGTACATTAAAAGTCAAGAGTCAAGTTTAAAAGGCCAGTGAGAATCAAGTGTCACGCTTGAATCTGGGTTAAAATTAATTAAGGAGCAGGCTTGAAAGTTAATTCTGGAATTAATAGTCATGTGAGAATCAAGATTGACGCTTCAAAGTATACCTACAGATGCTTCAAGCTATAAGGACGCTTACAATTACAGTGAGAGTAAAACCATACTCAAGATTTATTTTTAAAAACAGCAGAGACGTTTAAAAAATATATTGAAATCGACCGACATGCCTGAAAGTATTACAAAAAGCAGCTTAGACGTACAGTAAAAGTCAAGAGTCAAGTTTAAAAGGGCAGTGAGAGTCAAATGTCACGCTTTAATCTGGGTTAAAATTAATTAAGGAGCAGGCTTGAAAGTTAATTCTGGAATTAATAGTCGTGCTCAGAAGTCTAGCGAGAATCAAGATTGACGCTTCAAAGTATACATATTGATGCTTCAAGCTATAAAAGTCAAGAATTAAGCCACTCTTACGGTCGAATAAAAAAAAACTAAAAAAATATAATTAAACAAAATTAAAAATTAGTAATTTGAAATTGAAATTTAAAAATGTTGCTTTTGTAGCACGCATCACGTGACAGGTCCTTCTCAAGTTGCGAGAACTCTACTGATCGATGTGGGTTGCCTTCAATGATCATAATACGCGTCCTCAAATGAATTTCGGATTAGAGTAGGCTATGATTTCAATGGTTTTCTTTTTTCCTAAAAATCTATAGCACCGATGGCCATCCAATTAATTATTTAAATTAATTTTAATCGGGAATTCTTTTGAAGGTACGCTACTTACTCGACTCGACTTCAACGGACAATGCAAACAAAATGTTTACGAACAAAGATGAATAAATTATTTTCCGCAATGAATCACCATCTGTTATCTCCTGCACACCATGCTGCACAAAATGCAAAACGTTTCCGAAGTCCTCTGACGCATGTTAACGCGAATGACTCACGCAATCCCTGCACGTGTGTGCAACAGCAAAGTATCTGAAGCTTGGGTTTTCCTCCACGTTCGCTAATCGCCAACAAAGAATGCGACACAGTAGTGCTCAATATGAACAACAAATTAAGACCATAGCTCTGTAAGTACACATAAAAAAAATTTATTGGGTAGGATAGATGTGGCTCTTGGTGATGATACTCAGTCGCAATCGTTGGCGACCAGCGAGCATGGAGGAAAGCCGAGTTTAAGTACCAAATTACAGGCGGTCGGCCATTACGTTTTATTTTGGAGCAACACAAAACTATTTTTTTTAAGTACGTCGTGAAGTAAACGGGTAATTGCTTGGCTTGGCAGAGAAAGTAAGTCGGTCAGTGAAGCACTGGACCGTACCAGATTAAACAACGTTCATTGTCAGCGCTCGCAGTCGGCCAGCCAACAATTGCGAGCGATTTGGAGCAAGGACACTTCTTTTTCAAAGGACGATTTTCTCGTTAAAAAAATAATAAATAAGGCGGTCGGCCATGCTATTGTTAGACTTGCTATATACGAAATTAATGATTGCAGAAAAGAAGAAAAAAAAAACAGCGAAACGAAAACACCAACTTAAAGTATCACGAGGTTGTTGGGGAAAACGTTTGTCGAGGGTCAAAATACGTTTGATGCTCTAGAATTGGAAAGAAACGTGATACGACCCCCGCACACATGCTCTAACAGCTTCAATTTCGCTTGCAAATTTGGGCACATCTGCAAGACATGTCAGCTGTAACGAACGAGGGGGCGCAAGGGTTGAATTAAAAGGTTTCGCCTTTACCTCGAAAACCTACCACCAGAGTATTTTCATTTTAGTTTCCTTGTTTCTCTTGAAGACCACAAACGTTTGGCTTAGTTTATTGCTATTTCGATTCTTTTCTTATACTTTAACATTGTCCAGAACCATCAAGTCAACTTTTTCAAATCTCTCCAAGTCTTCTTGTTTTGGCCCTTTTTTTTCCTTAAGACTTTTCAAAGTGGCGCTGTTTCAAATCTTCTTCTCGTTCTTCTTTTTTCAATTGTTTTTGCCTATTAAGATTCTTCCAGTGGCGTTGTTTTAAATATTCTTCTTTTTTTGCCCAATACTTTTGGCCTACATTCTGCATCTTATAACTTTTTTAAATATCTTCAAGTCTTCTTTTTTTGACCATTATTTCGTTAAGACTTTTCAAAGTGGCGTTGTTTCAGATCTTCTTCTTCCCGTTCTTCTTTTTTCAACTGTTTTGGCCTTTCATTTTTGCCTAATAAGATTCTTCCAATGGCGTTGTTTTAGATATTCTACTTTTTTGCCCAATAATTTTGGCCTGCATTCTGCATCTTATAACTTTTTCAAATCTCTCCAAGTCTTCTTTTTCTTGGACTTTCTTTCGTTAAGACTTTTCAAAGTGGCGTTGTTTCAAACCTTCTTCCCCTTCTTCTTTTTTCAATTGTTTTGGCCTTTCCTCTTTGCCTGTTAAGATTCTTCCAGTGGCGTTGTTTTAGATATTCTTCTTTTTTGCCCAATAATTTTCGCCTGCACTCTGCATCTTATAACTTCTTCAAATCTCTCCAAGTCCTCTTTTTTTGTCCATTCTTTCGTTAAGACTTTTCCAAGTGGCGCTGTTTCAAATCTTCTTCTCGTTCATCTTTTTTCAATTGCTTTGGCCTTTCCTCTTTGCCTGTTAAGATTCTTCCAGTGGCGTTGTTTTAAATATTCTTCTTTTTTGCCCAATAATTTTAGTCTGCATTCTGCATCTTATAACTTTTTCAAATCTCTCTAAGTCTTCTTTTTTTGGCCATTATTTCGTTAAGAGTTTTCAAAGTGACGTTGTTTCAGATCTTTTTCTTCTCGTTCTTCTTTTTTCAATTGTTTTGGCCTTTCCTCTTTGCCTGTTAAGATTATTCCAGTGGAGTTGTTTTAGATATTCTTCTTTTTTGCCCAATAATTTTGGCCTGCACACGGCATCTTATAACTTTTTCAAATCTCTCCAAATCTTCTTTTTTTTGCCTTTCTTTCGTTAAGAGTTTTCAAAGTGACGTTGTTTCCGATCTTCTTCTCGTTCTTCTTTTTTTCAATACTTTTGGCCTTTCTTTTTTGCCTAATAAGATTCTTCCAATTGCGTTGTGTTAGATATTCTTCTCTTTTGCCCAATAATTTTGGCCTTCATTCTGCATCTTATAACTTTTTCAAGTCTTTTTTTTGAATTTTTTCAATTGTTTTTGCCTTTCCTTTTTGCCCATTCAGATTCTTCCGGTTGCGTTGTTTTAGGTATTCTTCTTCTTCTCCCTGTCTTCTTTTTTTTAGCATTTTTTTTTTTTCGTTAAAGACTTCAAAGTGGGGTTGTTTCAAATCTTGTTCTTCTTCTTTTTTCCATTGTTTTGGCCTTTCCCTTTTCTTCATTAAGATTTTTCCGATGGCGTTGTTTCAGATCTTCTGTTTGTTTCTTGTCCTAAGCCTAAGTTACCTCGGATTTTTCTTTCTTTTTTGCCAAGATTTTTCCTATAACATTCTTTCAGACCTTCAGAAGTCCTCTTCTTTTTATCTTCAAGTCATTGTGCTCCTTGCTTTTCTATCATACACATATTTTTCTTATAAGGTTTGAAATCTTGTTTGTCTTCACACATATCAAAGCTTTCTCCTCTAAAACTGTCCAAATCCATCACATCAAGTCATCTGCCCTCTGCATCTTATAACATTTTCAAATCTCTCCAAGTCTTCTTTTTTTGGCCTTTTTTTCTTTAAGACTTTTCAATGTGGTTTTGTTTCAGATCTTGTTTTGGTCTTTCCCTTTTTTTTTATTAAGATTCTTCCAGTGACGCTTTTTCAGATATTCTTCTTCTTTGCTCAATTATTTTGGCCTTTCCTTTTTTATCAAGGTTTTTCCTGTGGCGTTGCTTCATATCTTCTTGTGTCTTTTCATAATTTGTTCCAAGCCTTCGTCTTTTTTTATTAAAGTTATCTTGCAATTTCCTTCCTTTTTTATCGAAATTCTTCCTTTAATATTCCTTCAGCCCTTTCGAAGCACCCTTTTTCTTTTTGCTCCAAGTTATTTTGGCTTTTGTATTCTCTGTCAAATATTTTTCTGAAATCTTGTTTTTTTGGCTTATCATTTCACTTTTTTTCTCAAGTCGTTTTTATGTAAATTTCAAGTAGAAGTCTCCTTTCTCTTTCTTCCAAGTTATGTTGGCCTTCTCATATCCTTTTCACTTTCTTTCTCAGGCTGTTTCCTGTGAGTTTCAGGTAGAAGTCTCCTTTTTCTTTCTTCCAAGTTATTTTGGCCTTCGCCTCTCTTTGTTTGGTCCAGATTTTGTCAGTTTCAGATCTTTCCAAGTTTAGCTTTTCTCGAGTTACTTTGGTCGGTTTGTTTCTTTCATTAAACTTTGAGAAGTGTGTCGTATTTAATGGACAATAAAATTCAGAATTGTACGAGGACGTCGTCAGGTTGTTGAATGCCTTGCGTTTCGAAAGGATTTATTCTTCCTTCACCTGTTGCTCCAAGGTAACAAAACGGACATTAATTTTATTATACCGCATAAATTGGCAAGTCAAAAGTACTTGAAACATTTGAACTGGTTTCGTTGAAGTTGAAGACATTTCAAATTCCAAAGGGAAAAAAATGGGAATGACCTGGTGCTCACCCCGTGGTTTTGAAGCAAACTCAAGGAGCAAACAAATACGTTATTTCAAAGGCAGGCAACGAGGAACTCGAAAACATTTGATCAAAACATTAAAGCATTCCGCAGGGCACTAAAAGTAGAAGGGACAACTGGGATAGACACAACGAATAAGAAGGATGAAAGACAATCCAGGAAGGAAAGGAAAGAGGAAATGGAAAAGGCCTAGAGTCTCCTAGACTTGAATAAAATCCAAAGAGTAAGGAGGAAGAAATGTGAAAATCCCAGAATCTTTTGAACCCGAAGGAATTTACCAAAAAAAAAAAATACAGATGTTGCATGTAGTCATCACATGCTGAATGAATAACGGGTAGAATACATAGGAACGGTGAAAGACAATCGAGGAAAAAGAAATGGGGTATTTTGGACTTAAGGAAAATCCAAGGAGGCGAATCAAAACCTTATTTGAAAGGCCACGTTCATTGTAATCGATGGACAAGAAGAAAGAAATAGGAACTAGCCTGGACCTTTTGGATTTGAAGAAAACACTAATGAAAGCGGTACTTGAGGCGAAGGAACTCGAAGAAACTGTTTATACCGTTAGAGAAGGAAATGAAGCTCATAAAATTGGAAGATAAAACAAGACGGAGCACATAGGGGAAGATAAGGAGGAAGAAATAGAGAAAGACCTAGAACTGGAATAAATAGAATCTAAATGGCAAACGAACACATTATTTCAAAAAGGGGTTAATCAAGGAAATCTTGATGTCTTTTGGACTTTTGAATTTGAAGGATGAAAGCCGCTCAATAAAGCTTCAGGACTATACAGTGGAGCTCAAAAAAATAAACCAGATGGAATAAGACCACAATTTGAAGATCCAAAGCAACTGGAATAAAATCCAAATGGCAAACGAACGCGTTATGTCAAAAGGGGGTTACTCAGTCGTAATCAAGGACACCTTGATATCTTTTGAGACTTTTAAATTTGAAGGATGAAAGGCGATCGATGAAGCTTCAGGACTTTACAATGGAGACCAAAAAAATAAACCAGACAGAAGAATACCACGATTTGAAATGAACCAAATGAACAAGGATCAGGGAATGTAAGAATTTGCGAAGGACGCAACGAATTGGTGGCGAGAGAAAATAAATTCCATTCTTCACCTGACGTCATCAGCAATCCAGTGAGTTTCCATTAACTAATCAACGCAGGACGTTCATATAAATTAAGTCGGATCATAATTGGTATTCCAAAAGATCCGTCTTTCTCGGCCAACACCGTCTTATTCATCATTGAATTAATTGAATTTTCGGCACCACGTAAGCGTAAACGCGTGAATCACTGATGGCTGGACGTGTGCCGCTCACTAATTATAATTTAATGACGGCTTGCATAAATGAATCGAATTAAGTCTTTACGGTGTCCGGCCATCGCCGCTTCAAATTATACCAAATTCGACGTTGCCCAAACATTCCGCCAGTATAAGTCGAAATGGTTGGTCAGATCTGGACTACCCATGGGTTATTTTGAAAGAAAAATTGAAGGAAGTCTAAGATGTAATAGGAATGGCAAGAGGGACATCGAAATGGCCCACCCTTGGGTGGTTTTGAAAGAAAAATTGAAGGAAGTCTAAGATGTAATAGGAATGACAAGAGGGACATCGAAATGGTCCACATTTGGGCTTTACAAAGAACAATTGAAGCAACCAACCATTCCACCAGTATAAGTCGAAATGGTTGTTCAGATTTGGACGATCTACGAGTTCTTTTGAAAGGAAAATTGAAGGAAGACTGAGCCAGATGTAGTTGGAATGGCAAGAAGGACATCAAAATGCTCCAAATTTGGGCTTTTAAAAGAAAAATTGAAGCAAGTCCGACCATGATGTAATTAGAATGGCTAGGAGAGGTCGACAGTCGAAATTTTTAAAGCCTCCGTTCAATGTCGTTTAAATTTAATATTCTTTTTGTTAGCTCCCAGGTGAGCGCTTTCGAGGAGGGCGTTTAACTGACACGTCCATTAAAATTCCTGTACGAAAACGAAAACAAGGGAACCCACATTAAAAAGTTCGAGCATTTGCTCACGCACCTGTCGGTTCAACAGCCTTGGACAACAATTTCTGTTTTACGACGGATACGGTGCAGGCTAGTCCAGCGTGACCTTATTTACAATACCGTTGTATAAATTTGAATTGAGCAGCCGCATTTTTTACGTAAGGTTAGTTTTTTAATTTGAATGGCATACGGCCATCTGGTGTTGGTCTTTGCATGCTGCTTCGTCTTCACTAATTGATTTCGAGTTACCGTATAATAGGCAATCAAATATTTGAGGAGGATACTCCATCTAGTCGATGGTCTTCAAATAACAGAACCAAGCTTAGTTTACTTAAGGCCTACTTACATACACAGATTGATTCGGAGAAGGCGTTTGCTAAGAAAAAGTGTCCATGGTCGTGACTTGCTGGGTACTCAAAAGTCGATTGAAGCCATAAATCAAATGAACCTCCTTTTGAAATCAACTACAAAAGGCCTTGGAATTATTGAACATCCTTTATTCCAGCCTAAGGCGCGGTGGCTTTAAATTAGATCATCGGATTCAAAGGATGAGACCAATTACGACACATCGATTTAACACCAATTAAAAAACAAGCAAGAGATAAATAATGAAGATAACTAAGAGATTTTGATCAGTCAAATGCAATTAGGTATCATTATGGTCAACGAGAGAAAAACAGGTAACTCCCACGTCCACATTCTTCCATAAATACCTCAAGTCAAACAAAGTAGTAAGACGAAAAAAGACGAAGTAGTAAAAGAAATCCCCTAAATGACACCTGCTCACGTTTTGGTCTTCTCCTTTCATCGCTAGTGTTACTCCAAGAGTTCAGATCTCTTAGAATCTGTAAAAGGCAGGGCAAAGTAGGCCAGAAGAATTTGGAAAAGGTCAGATAAAACGTGTTCTATAAAAAGAAAACTTCTTCAATGATTTGGGATCGTCGGTAGAAGAATGGCAAGTGATGGATCATCTCCTCTTCTCCTCCGTCTATGCCTTCCTCTAATCTTTTTCAAGCTTCTGACATCATGCTCATTACTTATACACCAAGAACTCTTTTTCATCCTTAACCATGAAACATTGCTCACATCTCACATCATCCCCTCGTCTCAAATCTCACGTCATCTCCTCTTCTCTAATCTCACGTCATCTCCTCTTCTCTCTATGCCATCCTCTAATTTGTTCAAGCTTCTGACGTGCTCATTCTGCCAAGATCTCTTTTTTCACCCTTAACCACGACGAAACATTTTTCAGATTCTCCCATAAACTTAAACGAAACATTTTCAGATTCTCCCATAAACTTAAGAAGTCACAGTCATAGAGAAAAATATTCCTAATGGGTATCCACATACGTTTCCATTTCAATCTGATTTCCTTAGAAGGAAAGTTCCCCATGGAATATTTCAACAGCTCAAGTCTTAATTCATCACGCAGTTAGTTCCTCTTCAGAGTACCTTTTTGCTTCTCCCAGCGCTCCTTCTCTTTAAAGACATTTTTTTGCAACAAATTCATCGTTCGTTTCATCCCTTTCTCTTACGTCTCTTCTTTCAGTGTATGTCATTCAGAGTTGTGTTAAAAAAAGGAAAAGGAGTCAAAGTGGGGAAATATCTAAAATATCACTAAATGGTCACTAACACTTGAACTTTTGGCTTTTGGGGTCTCTTGCTTAGGATCCTTGATCACTTCCCTTCAGATTTCTTCTCCTTTCATCTTTCATCCGTAACCGTCATCAGATCTGTATGTTTTTTTTGCGCAGCATCTTTGAGATCTCTTCTTTAGGATTCTTGATCACTTCCCTTCAGATTTCTTCTCCTTTCATCTTTTTTCATCACCAAATCTGCGTGTTTTTGCTCATCAGCATCTCTGGGATCTCTTTTTTAGGATCGTCGATCGCTTTCCTTCATGTTTCTTCTTCTTTCATCTTAGACCACCATCAGATCTGCATGTTTTTTTGTTCAGCATCTTTGTGATCTCATCTTTAGGATCCTTGATCGATTCCCTTCAGATTTCTTCTTCTTTCATCTTTGACCATCAGCAGATCTGCAAGTTTTTACTCTTCGGCATCTTGCGATTTCTTTTCCTTTCATTTTTGACTATCATCAGATCTGCAAGTTCTTGCTCTTCAACATCTTTGGGGTCTCTTGCTTAGGATCCTTGATCACTTCCCTTCAGATTTCTTCTTCTTTCATCTTTCATCCGTAACCGTCATCAGATCTGTATGTTTTTTTGGGCAGCATCTTTGAGATCTCTTCTTTAGGATTCTTGATCACTTCCCTTCAGATTTCTTCTCCTTTCATCTTTCTTCATCACCAAATCTGCGTGTTTTTGCTCATCAGCATCTCTGGGATCTCTTTTTTAGGATCGTCGATCGCTTTCCTTCATATTTCTTCTTCTTTCATCTTAGACCACCATCAGATCTGCATGTTTCTTTGCTCAGCATCTTTGTGATCTCATCTTCAGGATCCTTGATCGCTTCCCTTCAGATTTCTTCTTCTTTCATCTTTGACCATCAACAGATCTGCAAGTGTTTGCTGTTCGGCATCTTGAGATTTCTTTTCCTATCATCTTTGACTATCATGAGATCCGCAAGTACTTGCTCTTCAGCATCTTTGGGGTGTCCTGCTTAAGATCCTTGATCACTTCCCTTCAGATTTCTTCTCCTTTCATCTTTCATCTGTAACCGTCATCCAATCTGCATGTTTTTTTGCGCAGAATCTCTGGGATCTCTTTTTTAGGATTCTTGATCCCTTCCCTTCAGATTTCTTCTTCTTTCATCTTAGACCATCATCAGATCTGCATGTTTTTTTGCTCAGCGTCTTTATGATCTCATCTTTAGGATCCTTAATCGCTTCCCTTCAGATTTCTTCATCTTTCATCTTTGACTATCATCAGATCTGCATGTTTTTGCTCGATATCTTTGGACTATCGTCTTTAGGATCCTTGATGACTTCCTTCAGATTTCTTCCGCTTTCCCGTCGCTCTTGCGCCCCTCCTCCGTGTTTGCAACGCACAAATAAAGCCGTCTTTCGGCATCCCAAAAAGAAGCCGTTCCGTTCCAAAACATTTAAAATAACCTCGCGAAAATAAATCCGGGACGTCACGCAGGCGATAAAAACAGAAATCAATGGCTGCGTAAATATTTGGCAAGTAGGTACAGCGTTGCGCCAAAATTAAAGCTTTCCACGCAGCAATAACGTCCGAAATTAAAAAAAAAAAACGTCGTGTCACCATCGAATGCAGCGGCGACGGGCGTGGGTGGTTGGTGGCGTGGGTGAAGGGCACAGGGGGGCCAATATAAAGAGGAAGGTCGGACAGGCATATACCTACGGACCTTGTGAATTGGCTAGACTGAAGAAGGTGAAGGCTATTATCCAGCGCGTTGACCGCTGGACGTCCGTTATTAAACGTGGATGATGACGCGACGACCAAAAAAAGAAAAATTCTTTAAGTGTACCTACCTAACCGTTTGCGTTACATTTTTACGGTTGCTTGAAGACGCGTGCCTCTCGTTTTTTCTACCTGGCCTATTTCATGCTCGCCGATGCAACACATCTTCGAGGTCTATGAGCATTCCATCCTCCTAAGTGGCCCAGCTCGAACAAAGACGGATGTACAATAGCGAACTCTGAGGCAAACCAGAAACCAGTTGACTCACTGCAACAACTTCGCATGGGCAGAAGACTTAAAGCATACCTATCAGAAAGTTTAACTGCCAAGGGCGCCTTTTTTATGGTCCATTCCCCGTATAAAAGCTAAAAATTATCGCAAGCAATGTTTCAAAGAAAAAGAAGCGCGAACAATTTTTTTTTTTCTGAGGAATTAAAAAGGGCCTAACCCACACCCTTGAGGTTTCCGTTCATTTTTTTGTTACAACGGCACAATAGACTTGTTCAAGTTCTCGCGAGGGCGATCCTAGAATCGTCAGGAGCACGCGCATTACAAAAATGTGTAAGTACGCATGCTCCCGATGGTTCTAGGACCGTCCTCACGAGAACTCCACTAGGCGAGGGCGGTCCTAGAACCAGGAGCATGCGCACCATAAAAAAACTTTGATTTTTTTTAGTGAATTTCAAATATACCGAGATATCAAAAAAAATGTTGTATGTACATGCAGTTAAAATTAAATAACGTTTATTTAACGGGGGGAAAAATGAATTCCGTGTTTCATTTCCAAATATAGTCAGCTTCACCTTATCTCTCGTGCACCACGAGCCCGGCTGGAGATAACGGAGATAAAACAAATTGGGTTTATTCATCTTTATCTGCAGATATCAGCAATATTTGCATTTAGGAGATAAAAACAAAAGCTGTTTACGCCAAAATTCGTGATGTAACGCGTTTCCAGAGAACTCTCAACTCGCGCGAATAAAATGCACCGAAATGAGCGGCGAAACGACGCACGTGTGCAATTTAATTGAATTAATTAATTTAATTGGGCAAGTTTTGCAAGAAACGTGACGTCATCGCCGCCACAAAGACACGGAATGCAGCAGGAGGAAATCCAATTAGTGAAAAAAAAAAATTAGATGTGGCTAGGTATTTCCGGTCGGTCACATTAAAATAGAGCTCAAAATTTTAACCGCAACAAAAAAATTATTTAATTTCAAATAAAAGTATAAACAAAATCGAATTATCCTTGTTGGTTATTTAATGAACATAACTAGGCCTGGGCCCTGAACACGCGCGAATTTAGCCATCGAGTAAAAAAAAAAGAAACAAAATCTATGTAACCTGTCAACAACGACTAGGTACGAATTTCATATACTTTTTTTAATACTTAAACTAATAAATATTATATATTTAATGTAAATATTTAATGAAAATTTTAGCCTGGGCCCTGAACACACGTGAATTTAGCTACCAAGCAAAAAAAAAAACAAAATCTATGTACCTAACCTGTCAACATCGACTACAAACTTCCATAATTTTTTTTAATACTTAAACTAATAATACTTAAAATAAAAAATTGAAAAGGAAAAATATTTATTAATTTCGAAAAGAAAAAAAAAATGATCGTAACAGAATTCAGACAGTATTTGACAATGATTATGGAATTGGCGACTTTACAATGACGTTAACCACAATGCGCAAAACTAGGTTATGTTGTCACATCAACATTAATTGTTTGAGAGAAGAATCCTACTAGATTCTTATCCAATGAAAACTTGCGTAATGATTTCGTTACAACTCGTGTGAACGGACAGTTTAAAAATCGTGCTAATCTTAAAGCGTTTGACAGCTGTCAACCGAGGTGACGCATGACGGCTCGATTATTGCATTTCTAAGTTCAAACACGGCAGCGATTAGAAGACTCGATCCGAACATGTTTGATGCTGAGGTTTTTGTTTTTACGAAAGTTAAAATAGGCTCTTTTTCAAAAAATTGTAGCTACTGCAACATAACCTAGCTTTCGTTTTGTAAAAATGACGATATTCTACACACTTCAATCCTGCCAAACCTAAAACTCTAACAGTCTAATTTTACAGGTACTCACTTTTATTCTATAACGGTCGACATCATAACAGGACTTTAAATTTAAAGTTACTTTAACCTAAAAAATACATTTGTTTCCCTATTCTTAAAGTGACTTTAAATTAAAGCTTACTTAAAGTCTGATTATGAAAACGGCCATAGGTCAAAATGCATCGTTTAAAATAAAAACAAATGTTTTGATTGATTCTTTTAGAGAGCGTACGAAATTAGGTTGGCAACAGAAAGTTTTGATATTGGCACCGCCGTACCTACAACAACAAAAAAAAAACAAGTGCTATCGTAATTGTCAATCAACGCTGTCACTGGTGGAATTCCAAGCATTTTCACACCTGCCCGCCCAAGAAATTGAATAATTAAAAAAAAAAGAACTTTTACTTTAGTAAATTTCTTGCATTTTATAAACTGTGCGCGCCCTTCTAGACGAGACAACCCACCCGGTTTCCCCGACACTGTCCTTCTCCTCCTCCACACTTAATAATCTGTTTCTGTATGAAGGCAATTAAAAAAATAAAAACAATAATAAAATTAAAAATAAATAAATAATTTTTCGAAAATACAATTTGACAGCGTATGAAATTAAATTCTGATGTTGGTAGTACTGAAAGAAAAAAAAAAATGTGACAAATGACATTCGGTCAGTTCACGTTGACGCCGACAATTTATAATCCGCCCCTGCGCAAAATTATAAAAAAAAGACAAAACAGTAAGGTCGTCGATGCAATGTAAACAGACAAAGAGACCTAATTAAATGTTTTTTTGCGAAAGTAATTCGTTTGACGGCGACGGCGTGTGGTATAATTAGAGTGGCAACCTGTCAAAAACAAATTTTTAACGTTGGTGCTACTGCAAAAAAGAAACACCGTCACTTGAAAAAAAAAAACACAAATGACACTGTATCTGTCAGTTTAAATTGTTGCTTCTAGTTATCTTGTTTGCAACTTATTGTGTCTGGACTTTTTAAAATATTGCAATTTACAAGCGGTATACGCGCCCCTGTTTCCTCAGCAAGCTGTACGTACAATCGCACAAGATATAAATAATTTTAAAAAAAATGTATTTTTTTTTTGACAGGGCGTGAAATAAAATAAAATTTTGACAGCGGTGCTACTCCTCCAAACAAAACAAAAAAACAAATGACAATCTGTCAGTCAGCGTCGTTACTGCTTAGCATAATTTGTAATATTACCGACGATTTTGAGTTTTTCTTTTCATTTTATTATACGATTTGCAGCGCTCTTGTAGGCGAAACTATCCTGAACAATTTGTGGATGTGAAATGTAATTAATAATAAGTAATCCGCCCCTGTGTAGTGTGCCGTAAAGGTAGGACAACAAAGCGGGCGGTTTAGTTTGTTGAAAAATCTGGTTATTAAAGGACAATTAATTTTAAAAACAAGAAGAAGAAGAAAAAACGATTTGCAAAAGTAGTTTTGACAGTGCGTGAAATTATGGTCTTTCCGACTGACATTGGTACTACTGTAAAAAAAAAAAAAAATTGACTTACGGTGTGTCATTTAACGTTACTGGACCTTACGTCTTATTGAGTGTAGATTTTCACATATTTTACTTCAAAAAAAAAAAAAAGAAAGAATCGTTTTAGTAAATGGGCAGCGCATTCGTTGGTTAATCCGCCCCTGCGTAAAAATGCCGAAAAGATGGGATGACAAAACGCGCGGATTAGTTTATTGAAAAATCTGATTATTACAAGGCATATTAATTTGAAGAAAAAAAAAGAACGATTTGCAAAGCAGTATAGTTGTTTTGACAGTGCGTGAAATTAGGGTGGCAACGACAAAACTCTGACTGACATTGGCACTACTGCAAAAAAAAAAAATTACTCACGATCTGTCAATCAACGTTACTGCATCTTACGACGTCTTATTAAGCGTGGATTTTCACATATTTTTCTTTTAGTAAATGAATACCAAATTGTTTTAGTACTAAACGGCGTATTTGTTGGGTGCTGCCGGACAGACGTATCTAACATGAAAACAAAAGAAGCGAAGAGGACGGTAAAATCGTTGAATTTCCGAACGTGAACGTCCCATTCCCAGCATTCGGCCATTTTCTGCAGAAAAACAAACGCAAAACAATAGCGAGCAGACATCTCCCTGTTTGGACATGGTCGCAAACCGGCCGGCGTTTAAAATTAGGTGCGTCCGAGGGGAATATTCCGTCCGGAATTTCGCAAATTTCGCCCTTTTTCACCCCCCCTTCGCCCCGCGAAAATCCCAAGAAGGCAAATATCGAAGCCGTCGCAAGATCAGGGCTGGGCCGGACTTATCAGCGGCCTGATAAAAACGCCTGCAGGACTGAAATCGCGAGTGCGGTTATACACAACACGTATTACGAGGCGGCCGCCATTTTGTATCCCGAGCCGGCTTTGTCAGAAACAAATGCGATTTCGTTTTATTTAGCGAAATCAACGCGTTACCAACCGTTTCGCGCAGAGGAAACACTCGCAATATTCAATATCCACCCCCAACGGGTGCTATATCAAGCCCTTATGAAGTAAAAGAGCAAGTGCCAAGCCCTCTCTCTACCTATCCTATCTATCCATCCATCCATCAATCACCTACAACTCCCCCATTGCATTTTCATTCACGAGTGTATCCGCTCTGTTTGAAACACAAACACAAAACAGATTTGCGTGATTGAACATAATGAAAGCGTCCACTTACTTCGAAACCTTCCGATTTGGCCCACACGTTGCCGTCTAGTCCCGCGATGCAGGCTTTTGTGACACAGCGGGACGCTACGAGCTGCTTGTCGACGTAATCTTGCCAGCTCATTTTGATTTGTTATTAATTTTAGTTAGCACGGCACGCACAAAGGCTACCACAAATTAATTATCACCAGCTACGGTACTATCCGCACACCAAACTGAAGCCACTCAAGCTGTCGCCGAGCAGACCTTCTCAATAACGGAAGCTGGCAAGTGACATGCGCGCAGGAGTTTGCAGGCCGGCCAACTGTTGAGAGCCGAAAGTCACCAAGCGGACGACTTGGATTTTCGAAAATAATTATTATCATTAAACTCAAAGTGGATTCAATTAATATTTTAAAGTCTGTTTGTTATCCTGGACTAGTGTACACTAAAATATTTGTGTCTTGTTCTAACCTCACATATTAATACGAAATGAAGATACATGAGTGTGCACTAGTGCAGGATAACAAACAGACCTTTAATTTTCATTGTTTTACTGCGACGAGCAAATTTATTTTAACTGGTTATAGCGCCGTTGAAGAGATTTGTGAAAATCACTCATATACGGGGTCCGTCGAAAAAATAATCTACCGCAGGGTTGCGTTCAGATTTATAAGGTAAAGATGCAACCTGGACGTGTCATCGCATCTTTCTCACTTTCTCACGATTATTGACATATCTTGCGTCTCTTTCATCCGTTGTTTTAAGAAGCCTTGTGTTTACATCATTGCCTTAGCAACAAGCGAACTTTCATGTTCTACTCAAATAGTGGGATGAAAAAAGTTCGCCCGTTGCCATGGCGATGATATAAACGCAAGACCACTTTGTACGGAGATGAACGAGACGCAAGACGACTACAAATAATCATGAGTGAGAAAGATACAATTACACGCCCAGGTTACGTTTTACCTTATAAATCTGAACGCAACCTTGTACCATGCGATCAATGGAATTTATAATTAGAGCAGGCTGTGATATTTTCTAAAAAATTGGCACACAGGCTTGTAGTTTGACATTAAAAATTTGAAATGTCAGAATTGTGACTTTTCTTTAATGATTGATAAACGGATTTGTCTTGTGGAACCTCCCCTAATATTCTAAAATGATTTAAACCAGCATCCATACAAAATAAAATAACAAAACAAAGATTGTACAAAGCACAAACGTAACCTCAAATATGACAACTGTCAATTTATTATTTATTTCTCAGTGTATTCAACCACACTAATCACAGCCTCCTCTAATTATGAATTTCGTTGATCGCCCGGTATTTACACATGTGATAACTTGACAAGAAAACGAGATGAAACCAAGTGACCAATCAACGATGTGAAAATTGGTCACGTGGTTTTCCTGACCGTTGACTTGACGATCTTGTGCGCAAATGTTGACCCGACAAAAAAGAAAAATACACATCTCTTGCGTAGAAATACTCTAATAGTCTGTAAATGGCCAGAAAGTGTCTCCCGATCAATAACAATTAATAAAAATTTTCGAAATTCATCCAAATCAGCGATAGACTAGGAAAATAGACGTTACAGAAGGCGGAACTGAGTCGTTTACTGCCCTTGTCTAATACTGAGTGATCAAATAAAACTGTTTGAGTTGGTAACATGAGGTACTTTCTTTGAATCTTGTTTCGAACAGTTTGGATGTGAATATCGTAGTTGTTGCAACAAGATACCTGACTTGAATTTTTGATTGACAGTTCATTTGTAAATAACCATAATTCAGTCCGAACAAGTTTTAAAAATAAAGAGATTCAAAGAAAGAAAATGTATCTTTTTGAATCAAAACACGTTTGGATCACGATTTTGTGAGCGAATGAGAGCACCTATAATTAAGAGCATTTTCTTATTCAACTAATTGCAACACTGCAACCCGATATGTTTTGATAATTAATTTGATAGATATTTGACTTAGCGGCATAATTAAAGGTTACGTCGAGCGTTTGCTTTGAATCTGAAACACTTGTCAATGTTAGCTGCTTTCCTTTCATAGACGCTAAGCCGCAGGTCGTTATGATCTGAATCTGAGACGGTTTAGATCAGTCGCGAATGGAACATCAAAAAACCATCCAAAATCTATAATGCGTCAGCTGATTAAAAGAAAACCGTTAATAATACTTTTATAACCTCACAAACTCGCCAGCTGATTAAAAGAAAACCGTTAACAAAACTTCGCAAACTTAACAGTTTAGACTTTCAGCATCTTACACTTGATTAACTCTTAACTACTGACAGAAAAAAGCGCTAATTGACGTCTGTCAGCGTCAAGCTGTCAACTAACGGGAAGTTACTCCAGTTGTACCATTTCAAAATAAAATTCAGCATTGCCAACTCAAACAATTCTGCTTGATCACTCGGTATATCCGACGTGTCATAAATTATTGTTGCTGTAACGCCGGAGTTGACATAAACATAACCTAATATTGAAGAATGTTAAGACAGCGATAATAGACGATATATTACAGTTTTATAAGTTGGTATGTTGCGTATTGTATTGATAAATATTTGGACAAATTTATTGCTTGTTCTCCCCTAAAGACATTTTCACCAGATTATTTTTATTTTGTTTTGTTAGGTTATGTTTATTGATCAAGTTTGTTTACGTGCAGCTGAACTTAGCTCAGACAAGCATTTTATAATTTTTTTTTAATAACAAACAAATTAGGTGCGTAAAATAAGCTTTTCTCCTCAGTTTTAATAGTAATAAGCAAAAGTTTACACAACAACTCTCTATGTGGCGAGTTTTTGGCACGCGAACATAAAAAGGTTCGCCACCCCTGGCCTAACCCATGCATTTTAATAATAGACAATAGACTCCATTGCAAATTTCGCGCCAATTTTAAGACCACCCATTTTCCTAATTTATTTGAGAAAATCACGGAGTGGCTGACATCTAGCGGAAGTTTTGTGAAGGTCCTCTAATAAGGAAAACATTGGAATGGCGTGTAATTAACCTATAAAAGACATTAAATTGAAATGTTCGTTTGTGATGCTTCCGGCACAATATACAAACAACGAAACTAAAAAAAAGCATTGACGGATCGAATAGAATAAGTTATACCGAATAACATTAATGACAGCTCTTTGTTTTCCTTATTAAAAGCGCTATCTCTTGGTTGCTGATTCTCGCGAATAGTGTAATCTAATTATGATTTGTTTGGCACAGTCACTCTTTCTTTCACACTCTTTTGTTTTGTGGCGCGCCATTTAGGGGAATTTTCCATAGTCCCCGTCTTGATTCATTCGAACTTTCAAAGTTGGCGCTGACTGTATAGTAATTGTAACCTGCTTTTACTGGGCTACCATCGTTTTAAAATCAGGTGAGTCGTTCCGGTCGGATTGCGGTGGAGTTTCTTGAGCTTCTCTTCTGCTGATGAGGTCCCAATTAGGGCCGAAATAGTGCCTTTCAGAGGATGCTACGAGGCAAAAACAAAATCGAAATACTTTGAGATTGTTCTAGAACAGTCATTTGAGGAAATGGTATGAGATAATTACAAAATATTGCAATGTTTAATAACTTAACCTCACTTTACAACCTGTACGACAAATGTTTAAACAATCGTGTTTTGCTTCACATTCCTTTCTCTTTCTCTTCTTTCAATTCTTGTAATAGGTTTCAATCTAGGTAGTGGAATTTTCCGCGTTGTATTTTTAATTCGTTTAAAAATTAAGAGATGGCGCAGGCTTCATTTTAGTTTCGTATTTAATTTTCAAGGACCGCTGTGCAAATGTCAATTATTGTAATTGATTCTGTTTCAAGATGAGAGAATAATTTCAAACACTGTCGGTTTTAATAACTTAACTTTACTTAATAACACACATTCATTGTTTTATTCCTCTTAGGAAACAGAAAACATTCATTTTATTTTATGGCGCGACATCTAGCGGAGGTTTCCACTAGATGTCCTTAGAGAAACGTCAACAATTGTTGCCCATTTTGTGTAGGTCTTGAAATCAAGATGTCGGGATAATTATGAAACGTTGCGTGAGAGGACGGGGGAAAGTAAAAAAAAGGGCAGTTCAAGTGCGTTCCGCACACAGCGTTTGGAACATGTTGGATCAGTTCAGAGCAGCTCGTTTAGGCAATTGGAAAGCGGCTTGTTTCGCCCATAAAACAAAAACTTAACCTTACTTAGTAACGAGGTGCAAATTTTCTTTTTTTTTTTGTTTTTTTTTATTTATCTTTACCTAAAGTGGAATCTCCCATCTAGTGGAATTTTTCGAAACAGCCGCACTTTTAGTTCCTTCGAAGATTAAGAGATGGCGGCGGTGGCTTTATTTTGATTTCCGAAAACCACCACCACATGTCAACGTTAATTAATAAATATTATTTATATAAAAAAAAAGATATTGACGATTAATATCATGCAATCAAATAAACCTCAGATTAGAGTTGACGTCGCACAGGAAATCAATCTGTGATTACCAGGGTCGCACGTCGATATGGGAGGAATGTTGAGCTTGAGGATGGGTATTTTATTTTTAGGTTAGATTCACAGAACAATCGAAGACGTGTCAAAAAAAACATCGAAGCATTACTACAGCTGATATTTACTTGATATAATCCAGTAATTTTTTGTTTGATTTTTCATTTTTTTACCAAACATTAAAAACTTATTATGCGGCGTGTCATCTAGTAGAATTTTCCGCAGTCGTTTTTTGGTAGTTTATTCGAGCGTTAAAAGATGGCGCTTGTTTTACAACAGCGCATTTTCTTTTGCCCGATAGATTCCTTCCGATTAAAATAAAAGCGCATTTTCGAAAAAGCAGATTATTTTTAAATAAGAGCAAACAAATGACCTGATGCTGTTAATTTTCGCGCAATCATTGCGGTTCACTCTGTAGAAACTTGTCGAATTTAAAATTTGGCAAATTTTGTTGTGAAAATTACAACAAAAAAAAAAAAACAAGAAATTATTACCCCAGCAACTACGAAAACATTTTAATCACTTCAGTCAAGCAATAAATTATTTAATACAATCAGAACGAGAATCGAAGGCGTTACAAAAAAAAAAGGAAAAGAAAACATACTTACGTGAATATACAAAGTGTGATTGTGATAACGATAACCGCTTGTAAACCTTACTTTCCCTTAAGCAGCAAGAATAAAATCGTTTGAAATCGTAGAAAGTAAGTTTTAGTTGCTCGCGTTATTAATTACCTACACATTTTGCGATGCTCTTTTCATGTATAAGGACTCATGCACTTTAGCTTCTAAAACTCGTATTTACAAGTTGGCAAAACACAAAATAAACAAATAAATGGGGAAACAGATTACAACGAAATAGTGAATAGTAGAGCGACTGGCGTCAATCCTTGTACATGTAACAGAAAGGAATCTATTTTCATTAAAAAAAAAAAAACTATAAACATCAGGTAAGTCTCCAAAAAAAAATTAAATTAAATTAAAAGACAATTTCGTTCGTCGTTGGACGTGGGATCGGAAGTGAGGTTCTTTGAAATAAATAAAGCAGAAGAAATAAAAGAAGAAACAAAACCACTGACAGACATTTTAAGTGGAAATTTTGATCTTTATTTCCGATTTAAGTTGACGGACCGCTGCCTGAAATGAAAAAGACAATCAGAAAGGCATTCCACATTCCACGCAGCTCAACGGTCTCACAGGGTCTTGGTTCTTGGAAGGTATGCACACGAAATATATGTATAACAAACAGAATCAATCAATCAATCACAAACATTGTTGATCACCACTTTTATTAATTAGGTAATTATCATGAAAGTCATACAAAATTGGCAGAAAACGCGCGCTAAACTGAGAGAGAGAGAGAGAGAACGTCTTCTCCTACATCTTTTATGAATAAAATAACCTTTCCAGAATCCAACTAAACCCCTGCGAAGACGATAATGCTGCTCGGGGGGGGCGGCGGCGGCTCCGAGAAATCGGGGGCCGCCGCCGCCCCCCGACCGTCGGGCCTGGCACTCTCCTACCCCCATGCAGTACCACGCCCGCAACTCTATTTACCTCGAATAATTATTTAAACACTAGCAGTTGTACAAACTAACCTATTACAATTACAATAATGATATTTAAAAAGAAAAACCAAAAATTAAACGATAAATATTATTAGAGCGGACACACTTTTAAATGTTTATATTACAGGCCGCACAGCGCTGACGCTGGCCTAAAGAGACGAAATGGCGCACAATATTCGCATAAGTCGCAGTCGATGCACGGGGCAGCTAATACTCACACCATAAGAAACTCTAGGCAACGTCGGACACAGCTAAATCAAGTCGTTTTAGATGAGGTCTGCCACATTCATCGGCATTTCGTCAATGTGTGTGTTGTAAAACTGCTCGATGTCTTTCAGCGTACGCTTGTCATCTTCCGTGACAAAATTTATTGCCACACCTTTTCGTCCAAATCGACCACCACGACCAATCCTAAAGGAAAGAAAAAATTAATCAACAAACACAACGGGGAAAAAATCTACTCTGAACTGAACACATAAGTGAAGCCTGTGGCAAATCATTTAGTAGAAATATTTTAGTTTGTTGATCAATTAATTAAGTTCTTTAACCAAAACCTAAAGGAAAATTTGAATAAACAAAAAAAAAAAAACAAAGCAAGTCACCTTGACTCACTACTTTTACACTTGATAAATCTGATTTCTTCACCTCTTGATAAATTATATGCCTGGTAATATCCTCGGAAACTATTATTGATACAAGGGTTTCCAAGGATGATACCTGGCAGATAAATTTATCAGGAGGTGAAGAAGTCGTGCATTAAACCAAAAATAAAACAATCAAAAAAACACTAAAACAAAAATTCTGTCTTGTGTGACACACAGAATTAATTTTGGAAAAAAGTTTACACAAGGTTTTGGGTCATTTTCATTTTGAAAAGTCTTCGTTCATGACCACTCTTTAAAACAGAATGAATTTTTGAAACAAAGTTTAGAAATTTTTGAGCTGTTTTCATTTTGGAAAGTCTCGACTCACGACCACTCTTTAAAACAGAATGAATTTTCGAAACAAAGTTTAGAAAGTTTTGATCTGTTTTCACTTTGGAAAGTCTTGACTCATGATCACTCTTTAAAACAGAATTAATTTTTAAAACAAAGTTTACAAAGATTTTCACTTTGGAAAGTCTCAACTCATGATCATTCTTTAAAACAGAATTAATTTTTGAAACAAAATTTTCACTTTGGATAGTCTTGACTCATGACCACTCTTTAAAACAGCAATGTTTACAAAAAAAAAAAAGGAGTCAAAGACTATCAATGATTGTAAGAAATGTTTGTGTAACTCACCTATGAATATAGTTTTCTCTGTTCGAAGGTAAGTCATAGTTAATAACGAGAGAGACTTGCTGGACATCGATGCCTCGCGCAAGCAAATCCGTTGTGATGAGTACCCTGGAAGAACCAGTGCGGAACTGCCTCATAATAACATCTCGTTCCCTCTGCTCCATATCACCGTGCATGGCGGAAACGGTAAAGTCCCGCTTGTGCATGCTTTCCGTGAGCCAGTCGACCTTGCGTCTCGTATTGCAAAATATAACGGCCTGAGTAATGGACAGAGTGTCGTAGAGATCGCACAAGGTCTCCAACTTCCAATCCTCCCTCTCGACGTACACGAAGAACTGTTTGATACCCTCGAGCGTGAGCTCCTCCTTTTTGACTAAGATGCGGACGGGGTTGCGCATGAAAGACTTGGTCACGTCCAACACATCCGAAGGCATGGTAGCCGACAGCAAGATTACCTGAACGTCAACGCTCAGCATCTTGAACACATCATGGATTTGATCTTTGAATCCGCGGGACAGCATCTCGTCCGCCTCATCTAACACAAACATTTTTATGTATTGCGTGCGAAGGGCCCGGCGGCTTATCATGTCGTAGACGCGACCGGGGGTCCCGACGACGACATGGACCCCAGTCTCCAACTTCCTCATGTCCTCGCGGACGTTCGTGCCTCCGATGCAGGCGTGGCATTGCGCGGACATGAAATCGCCCAGGGCAATGACCACCTTCTGAATTTGTTGAGCTAGTTCGCGAGTGGGGGCTAAAATAAGAGCCTGACACTCCCTCAGCGACGTATCGATTTGTTGGAGGATCGAAATGGAGAACGTCGCAGTCTTACCGGTGCCCGACTGCGCTTGCGCTATTACATCGTGCCCCTTCACGCAGGGGATGATCGCCCTCTGCTGGATGGCCGAGGGTTTCTCGAAACCGTAAGCGTAAATACCTCTGAGGAGCTCTTCTTTTAGGTTCATGTCGTCGAAATTGTCGACGACCTCTTCCCAGTTCGACTCGATGACACCGTCGGGGTCCATCCCAGGGGGGCCATCGTAGTTCTGCGTGTCTTTCTCAGGTCCATTCTTATCCCCACTCCATTCTTCAGTTCTACAAATTCCAACAAATAACAAATGAATCATCAAACATATGCAAGTCAGGAGAAGGAAGTAACATTGAATTTGCTGAACCTAACCTACAACACAAGGATTTACCCGAGCGAAAATAGATTAATCACTGCATTATATAATGGGGCTCACGTGGGAATTGCGAAAACGGAAAATCGCAAGCGCACGGCAGGGGGAAAGCATGCATGGACGAGACGAGGGTGCAGGCAAAAAGAAAGAAAGCGTTTGTTGGCGAGTGACGTTTCGTGACGGTATTTTTAGGGGGTGACGTGTTGCAGCGCGGGGCTTCGCTGGCGTGCGTGCATCCTCCTCGCATGCGGGGCTCACAAAGTAGTGGAAAAGAACCAAGTACTTCCCAAACGCCATGTTGGCATTCGTATGTGCAAAACCTCTCGCCGAAATTTGACGGTTAATAACAATAAAGTATGCACTTCCCAACGGAAAAAACAGGCCAGACGGAATCGACGCGCACACTTTCCCGTTTCCGCTCGCAATTTGACACGACGCAACAAAGGATACTTAAAAAAACAAAACTTACCTTCTTTCAGTCGCATACGACATGTTCCAGATACGTTTGTTAAAACGGAAAAGACTGTTCGCCGCAAGTCGGCGGTTTCCTACGCCAAGATGGTGATGGACCTTCAACCAAAAACCGCCTGCAATACGAACGCAACGTCCTTAAACTGGCTGAATTCCCGCAGGCCACACTCACCTTCGGATTTGCTTGCGTTTTAGTGCCGGGAAAACCCGCCTGGGAGACGGAATCGAGGGGGCAAGCGAGGTTAAATATCTCGGTGCGAACGAAGCGTGCGGGGACCTCGCCCGGAAACTGTGCTGAAAGCTGCTCGGATGTGCCGCGAATATTCAAATTATGAAAGCAAAATGTCTTATTTGACACTTGAATTTAGTTGAAAGAAATTTCAAATAAATTCAACTATTTGAGGTGTCAGATCCGGACGAACGCCGAACGGAATTCCCAACATAATACAGGGGGAGTTAAAAATATGGGCGCACTCCGTAACTTTATTAATTTCTTCAAATACTGTCGCAAGTAAGTACAAATAAATTGATAAGTTCAATTAATTATTGATGTGATGGGGTAGGTTACCCATGCGATAATTCGAAGCGTACAGTCGAAAGCAAAAAATCGTAGACAATTACAGTTTCCTGCACTTTTTTTTCTCCAAAATGGTACTGTTTAAATGTGACTGTACAGATTTTACAAGAGCTTGAGCTTGTAAAATCTGAAAGCTTTCACAATTTTTAAGTCATCATCTGCGAACGTATTTAAATTGTACTGTTTTGGAGAAAAAGAAAATTACAGGAAACTGTAATTGTCTACGATTTTTTTTCTCTTGACTGACTTTTTCTAATGCCTGGCTGCAGTTCGGTTTATGCCCGATTTCTTCACCTCCTGATAAATTTATCTGCCAGATATTATCCTTGGAAACAATTGTATCGATAATAGTTTCTGAGCATACTACCTGGCAGATAAATTTATCCGAAGGTGAAGAAATCGGGCCTAAGTCAGGTTAAGTGTTATTTTCAGACGCAATCTACAGAAAATTTCCATAGTAGTAACAACGTTGCCAGATTAGGCTAAATTTCGCCTTGTCTTTTGGCGTAAGAAAAATCTTTTTAAAACGTAAATGTAGAAAAAAAAAAAGATTAACTAGACACGCAGACTGTAGAACACAAACTGTCTTCCAGGTTAGTCCTTGGCGGACTTCTTTTTGAGATAAAAGTCACATAAAAAGTTTAAAATTGATATTTGACATTTGCAAGTTTCAAAATTTAAGAACGAAGAAGAAGAAGAAGATATAAATTAACTGCTGTTTATATGATTAATTTAAAACCGAATTTTTACTTGTACATGTTAATAAACAATTAACTTTTATACAACATAACCTAAAAGTTGTCTGTCAAAAATTTGTGCCCTACTTGCAATTTAAAAAATAAAGATTAGCCTTAAACATTTAACTTGTTTTCGAAACTTTTTCGGTGAATATTTATCTGAAGTTTTTTTTGTTTTCTAGAATAGAAAACTAAAACGTTTTTATTGACAATTGAAGTCAAATCTTGTCCGATGAAATATGTGAAGAATTATAGTTTTTAAAACTTTAAGACGGACACTGTGAAATCGCAATGATCCCTCTACGTTTCGCTATCGCTTGATACCTTCGCCAGGAATGAAAAAATGTAATAAGAATAATAATACTTGACAGCGACGACCAAAATTTAATGCTCGCGCTGTGCAAAAAATTAATTTTGACAGATGTCAAAGTAAACTGTCGTTATGTCACAAAGATGGATTTTCTTCTTCTACGCGATTATATTAAATAGAATTAAATTATTTTAATGCAAAAAGAAGACAATAAACTGTCAAATTAACTGCAACTGTATGATTAATTTGAAGATTCGCTTTCGTTTTTTTTTTTTATCACCGCACTTTTAATCCGATGGTATTATTTTATGTTATTTTATAAATTTATTATTTATTTATTTATTCATTTTTGTTTATTTTTCACGAAGGACTAATATTTCACGTAAAGTAAAAACAAATATTTTTTACACTTCAGAGTTTGGCGTAACTAGGCTTCTCTTTACGGAACGTTCGGCTAAATTTTTCAAGAAAAGTGGCAATTCTGAGTAGCAACTTTAATTCACTCGGTCGTCGACAGGTGGGACTGATTTCATGTTAGTTTTAACAGAGTTATTAAAAATTATGTCAAAAACTAATGCTGTTAAATACACTGCAATTGCCGCCAACATAATACGGACGAGGACCGAAAATACGCCGCACTGACGCCGTCTGGATGAATTTTCCTGAAGCGTGTTTTTAGTTTGCTTGTACACCGACAGGTGGAACATGATTATGTATGTATTTTAAATAAGATAGGTCCCCCTCTGTAAGCAAACCAATCAAAAGACTGGTTTTGCGTTCTACTAAATTTGACGCTTAACGATATAAGTTCAAATTGATTATTCTTTTGTTTCTCCTTTCTCCATTGGCGAATTGTCGAACTGTTTTGTCTTGTTTTCTTCTCTGCTGGCGAACTGTCGAGCTTTTTTTGTTTCTCTCGAATTTCTGTGTTTGTTCGTTTCTGTTCTCTTTTGTCAGAGCAATTGATTGTTTTCTTTTTGACAACTTGTTTATTCTTTTTCCGCCACGAATGACTACGCTCAGTGTGACCACGACAAAGCTATCAACCAATAGCGAATCGTTGAGCGAGAATTGCAATTTTCAAAGTGCCTGTTAAAAGATTAAACAGAATTTATATAACAGAAAAAAATTATACCTAATACTTGTGCAGATGGCAATTGTTTTTTTTTCTTAACTTTTCACGCGTTGTCGCATTTCACCTTTCAGTTGAGAAAAATGAAAACACTTTTGAGACGTTTCAATTTGGTTTCATTATCATTTTATCGGTCAACTACTCAACTGCGTTAACAGAAACTTATTTAAATTGGCGAACATAGTTTTGAAGCAGTGTTTTTTGTGGGGCCATCTAGCGAGTTTTTCCAGGCACGTCTTTAGTTTCTCGACAAACAGATAGCACTGTTTCATTTCCAAATATTTTAAATACAAAAAAAATCAGTCAAATTTATTTGCTTGTATTTATCTAATAGATTTTTTCCTTAACGCAATTTTTTAAATGACATTTTGACTTTTCCCAAGGCCGGCTGAACTGCTAGTCCAACTTACCTAAAAATGCGTTACAGTAAAGCAAGCCATGGGCGTCAGCTAACGCCCTCTAACACTCATTAATTAATTGTTACCATGGTTACGACACCGACGCTTATTTTGACAACATAAATATCAAGACGAATTGACATTTCTCATAACCAAAAATTCCAAGGCGACGGTAATTTTGACATTAGTTTCGAATTTGTGGGCGCCACCTGACACACGTTTTTCATTTTTTCCAAAAAACATTTTTAATGCTCTTTGGACTTGACATATCAATTCAGCTGGCCGTGGTTTTTCCAGGCACGGTTTCGGTTCGTCGACTTAGCAATAGGCGGCGTTGTTTTATTACCGTTGCAATTTTTTTTTTACTGAATATCGGAATTTTTCATTTATTTTATTTCTTGACACAACGTATTTTTGGAACATGTATTTCTGTGATGCCGTCCGGCGAGCTATGTCGGGGCAAAATTTTGAATTCTCTTCGTACCGCCACTTCACTACCAAGCATTTCAAAAAAAAAATATGTTTGTCTATTTTTCAGTCGTTTTATCTTGGTTCAATCATAATCATATTTTTGGAATACTTGGTATATTTTTCGTGGCGCCATCTCGTGATTATTTCCAGGCACAGCTTTAATTTCTCGATCTATCAACAGATGACGCTGTTTCATGTCCAAGTATTTAAAGACAAGTAATAATAATATTTATTGACCTACCACAAAGATACAAATCTCTACTGATTTATTTACTATTATTTATCTGTTATTCATTTAGTTTATAACAAATTTGCACCAAGCAAGTTGGATTATGTTAACCCAGTAAGAAAGAAAAATACTGCGAGGGTCATTTTCAGCGGCCCCCGGGAGATTATCTTCTTTATTTATTTATCAAACGGCGAGCGATGTTTATTGAAACACACAAAGTACACAAATATTTTTTATTTATTGCTGAGACTTATCACATTCATATCAAGGCAGAAAATTGCACACGTTTGATTGTGATGTACGGAAGACGGTTCTTATTCTTTTTTTTTTTTAATTTAGAAATTAATTATAAACACAACCACGTTGAGAGACGAGCTGAAGAAACTTTTTCAAAGTGACTCAGCCCTTAAAGCACCGGACAACTTGATACATTTTCTTTTTTTAAAAAAGTAGATAAATAAGTAGGTAATTAGATTTTCATATTAACAATAATTATAAAAGCATTTTCATCGCATCAACAAAATTGGAATTCAGTAATTACTTCGGCCGAGGCTATCGCTAACAATAAAGATAAAAAAGGGAATAGCCATCGAGTTAGTACAATCAATTCCTAATGATTCGAATTTAATTACGGACAAGGTCGAAGAAAGAAAGTGTTAGTTATAATTATTATCGAAGAGGAAATTCACACAAGCATGACATCACAATTTAAATTAAATCTGCCTTAGGACACGTCCTTGATTGTGCAACACATTTGTTCAGCGACGACAATAAAATGACAATGCAAACAACCATTTGTAACAATAAACCTGCGAGATGAGCGTGACTTTTAAAACTTAAAGACTAGATTAAAAACGTGCACGATAAAACGAGATTATTTACATAAAACGAAAACTCCGTAATACTCAACAATTAAAAAAAAAAAAAACAAACGAAAAAAGAGATTATGAACCTTTGAGTGTATATTACAAAAATGCACAACCTAATATCAGAAATAAGACGGAAATGGGGAATATCATGTACACAGCCATCCTCGGGTGACAAGTGCTTATCAACAAAGTAATATCGTCCCCCTCGTGCTCGATGCCATCGCGGGTAGGCACCTCAACGATCACAGTCCGATCCGACCAAAACGAAATGGGGAAATTGCACTCGGTCATGTTCAAACACCCGCTGCTCTTGGTAATGTTATTATACTGGAATGTCGGTTTATAAATGTCAAAGACCGCGTGTATATCGTTATTAACAAAGTCATTATCCGAGTAAAAAATATAGTAATAGTATCCGTCGGAAGCGACCTCATGCACGCTCTCCATATGCTCCCCCCTTTCCAGGAAGTGCACGTTATCGCAGAGGTGACTCGGCGGGAACTCCTGCGTCAGCAAAATCGAACCGTCATAACACGTGAGCAAGCTTGTTTCGAAACTGCTCACACTGCTCTCATCCGAGGTGAAAAACGCAGTGTGATTCTTCGCGTTCCCCCCGTGTTCTATCCCCCCGTCCAAAAGCAACCCCGTCTCGCGTTTCGGCCGACTCACAAACATGTCGATCTCCTCGTCCGACTTCAGGGTCTCCTGGAGCTTGTACAGCTCCTGCTGTTTCTGAAGGAATTTCCTGCGCGTGTGCCTTCGCAGGTGCGCCGCTTCCCCGACGCCTCCCACCATATTCTCCGACTTGTTGGTTTTGTGCAGCAGGCTTTTCCTGCCCTTGCTCAGGCGCTGCTTGATGTACCAGTCGATGTCGTCGTAGTTACTGGTGTCTTCGGACGCTGTATTCGCGTCATGCTTGGGCAGGACGTGCCTCAAGTCGTTTTGCAAGTCCTCGATTACCTGCGCGGGTGTTTCGAAGGTGACCTTGACTCGGTGGTGCTCCTTATCCATGGTCGCGCCGAATTTCTTTAGGTTGTGCTCGAGGAGGCCGCAGGTTTTTAAGTTCCTCTGCCCCCGGACTACTAATATTCTCGAGCCCTCGTACCTCGAGCAGACTTTCAGTGAGACCGTGGCGCCCCCTAGGAGATAAAACCCCCAATATTCGAGGGTGTCATCCGGTAAACGCATTGATTTTTTTAAGCGTATGTGCTTGCGCTTGCTGCTGATCGTCGGTTTGTCGTTCAGTTGGAACGCGTTGAAGCTCGTGTTCATCCTCAAGGTGTGCGACTGGCAGAAAATCGAGGATAATCCGTCCTTGATAGCTACGACGTCGGATTCGGCCACGAGGTATTCAACGTCTGCGAAGACGCTGTGCCGAAGGTAGAGCGGGGTTATTATTAGGATGGTTGGTAGTATGGCTGTGGTGATGCAGAAGAGGGCGACTCGCTTGACGCCGTGCATTTTTCCGATTTCTGCAAATTCAAGAAAGAACACCTCTATGTAAATAATATGCTGCAAGCTTAAACAATTAAATAAATACCTCATATACGAACAAGTATTTTTAAAACGTTCTGTGAACAGATCCATCACAACTGTCGTGCTTGAATAAATTATGAATTCGTTTTGCTTTAGTGCAAGCGTAATTTGATTGAATTTCGTTACATTTTAATTAGCACAATCTGACATAACTCGTACTTTGGTTTGTTTGTTGATTTTTGACGTCATTCACGAACGGGGTTGTCAAATTTCTGAAAGTCAATGCCGCCAACCTGTTCATGAAACGTCACCAAAAATTTAATGTTATAAATAAATTTTTAATTTTACGTAGAATTGCAAATGTTAGTAGCACTAATAATAGGATTTGAACAACTTGAATAACTAGAGATGGGCCAGGGAATGAACCCGGTGCATTGAAAGCACCCACACGGGTGCATTCACCAGGGTGCATACATGAATGTACCGGGTGCATTCAAAAATTTAAATTTCCCGCGCAAATCGAACGAGAAATGATCTTTTCTTGATGTCATTTAATTGTTTGCAGGTGGTTTATAGGTTTAATGTTTCATAGTGTATGGTGAATAGCTGAATAGTAAACTTTTAAGTTTAACCGGAAGCATTGTAGCTTAAAATCTGACAAAATCAGTTAAGTTTTTGAAATTAACGTTACAAAATTATTGTCTAGCGATAGTCCGCACAAAATATATTACATTTGGTGTCATTTTGAAGCATTTTTTATGTCTTACGTAAATGTAGGCAACCGGGCAAAGCATCCAATGCACCGGGTGCATTCCGTGATTCCACCGCATCGGTGCAAACGACGCACCGAGTGGAATCCCATCTCTATGAATAACACATGGGTTGCGTTCTTTAATTCAGCATTTTGTTCTGATGGATGCGAAACTGCAGCTTCGCGTGCACACTGTCATTGGTTGTGTATCGGCGTCTCTTGTCTTTCAGCAAAAAGTTTTTCGTTTGCAACTCGTTACCATGACAATTTTTGCGGCAAAAATTAAAATGATTCTACTTCTTTCAAATCTGCGGCGCGCTATTCGAGAAAATCTAAAGCCGGGTACACACCTGCGAGCTGAGCGGCTCATGAGCCGCTCAGCTCGCAAGTTTGTACGCGATTATTAAAAAAAAACCTCGTCCACATCTGCGAGTTGAGCGGCTCATGAGCCGCTCGGCTCGCAGGTCTGTACCCGGCTTAAGGTTCTAAATCGACACACTCAGGTAGCTACATTAGTGTCTTTTTCTATCTATCCTTGTCGCACAATAAACTCGTCTAGGGATAAACATATAAAAACATGGTCGAAAGTTTGTTATTCAAAGTGACGTTTCACAAATGGCATTTTCACTATGGCTGCGGAGAATAACATAACCTAATACATTTTTGACTAAACAGTCGGCTATAAACTATTACCATCGCAGTAAATAGAATTCCCTAAAAGTGTTGATTTCCTTGTTGCTCTTGCGACATTTGTATTTGTTATCTTTGTTACACAAGAATCTCGGAATGGGAATGTATTGGCGTTACCTGAACACGTAAGCGTATTGATTTTATAGTGACCTTAAGAAAATCACGGAGTGGCTGACATCTAGCGAAACTTTCGTGAAGGTCTCTTTAATAAGGAAAATATTTGGTTAACCTATAAAAAAAAACATTGGAATGTTTGTAAGTTTTGCGTGATGCTTTCGTACTTTTAGCATAACGTACACATAATAATAAAACTAATGAAAAACAGTGATGGATCGAATGTAACAAGTTATACTGAATAACATTAATGACAGCTGTTTGTTTTCCTTATTAATAGCGCCATCTGTTGGTTACTGATTTTTGCGAATTATAATGGTATTCGCGAATATCAGCAACCAACAGATGGCGCTTTTAATAAGGAAAACTTTTAGGAAAACAAGGAGGTGTCATTAATGTTGTTGATTATTTAATATGTTCGGTTCGGTCCATCAATGTTTTTGTTAATTTTATTCTTGTGTGTACGTTATGCTAAAAACACGGATAAACATTTCAATTTAATGTGTTTATTATTTTCTATAGGTTAACCAAATGTCCAGCGATGCCAACTCTACATTTAGAAAAGAGCTAGACGGAAGTCAAATAGGGTTAGATTTGAGCGGTTTAGGGCTAAAAAGGTTTGCTTTAAGTTAAAAGTAAACATTTTTATTAATTTGTTAGCTAAGAAATAAAATAAAATAAATAAAAATCTTATTGCGAATCTCATCTAGACGAAAGTTTATTTTAAAATATTTTAAATACTGTAAATAAAATACAAATCCAACGAAAATATATAAATACATATATCATATAAAAGAAACTGAAAATAAATTTTTAAATTTAAAAAATACGATAAATAAAATAAAATAAAACGAATATTAA
This sequence comes from Prosopocoilus inquinatus, assembly GCA_036172665.1. Classification (NCBI taxonomy): domain Eukaryota; kingdom Metazoa; phylum Arthropoda; class Insecta; order Coleoptera; family Lucanidae; genus Prosopocoilus; species Prosopocoilus inquinatus. Next base: position 9,286,183 of record CM069878.1, on the reverse strand, counting down.
TAGTACAAATTAGTACAAAAATTAATTTTGGGGCTAAAATAGCTCTCAAGGGCTACTTGAAAATTTATAGGGCCAAATCTCTCAGAAAAGAGCTAAATCTAGCCTCAAAAGGGCTAACTTGGCATCACCGCAAATGTCGTTCCAATGTTTTCCTTATTATTCGAGAAAATCACGAAGTGGCCGACATCTAGGGAAAGTTTTGTGAAGGTTAACCTAAAAAAAACATTGAATTGAAATTTTTGTTTGTGAGTTTTGTGACGTTTCCGTACTTTCAGCATAACGTACACATAATAATAAAACTAACAAAAAGCATTGATGGATCGAATAAAACAAGTTATACTGAATAACATTAATGACAGCCGTTTGTTTTCCTTATTAATAACGCCATCTGTTGGTTACTGATTTTCGCGTATAGGAATCTTCCGCCAGATGTCAGCCATTCCGCGATTTTCTCGAATAACGTGAGTCAAGTTAAACATATAGGCCCTACAGTTGTGGTGTATCCTTCCTGTCTTCTGTATTTGTGAGTGTAAGATCCAGGGCCGTAGCCAGACTAATTATTCAGGGGAGGCTTACCGCAGTATGCTTTTGTTTGTTGATGATTATATTTTTAGTCTTAAACGTTCTTTATTATTATTATTATTATTTTTAATTTTAAATATACAGTTCGTTTCGAGTTATTTTCTTCTATGGGTCATCATCATTTGTTTTTCTTACCTTAGTCAGGATTATTTTTTTAAATTTGTAGTGGTTTTCTCGATTGTCAAAAATGTTTTTCATTTTTTACATTTTTTTTTAAATTGTTTCCAATTTTACAAAAATCAAATAATAAGGTTATTATAATTTCTTTGTAAATTTTAATTTTTTTAATTTATATATTTTATATTTGTTTTTAATGACCCAGAAACACGGGGTCATTGGAAATGTTCTTGTCTTTTGTTATTTTGTTTCTGTTGTTAAACCTTTTCCTATATTATTGTCTTAAAATGTAGCAATTATTTTTTGTTCCCAAAAATTCCCTAGAATTTATGAGTTTTTGCAATTTTTCCCTTTTGTTTCTAGATCTAACGACTTTTTCCCTAAGTTGGCAACACTACAATTATAAAAGAATTTTGAGGTACACTGGGCGGGTTCAACGGACCCGACAGTTGATTAATACCAGAAACATGTTTCATTTACGTTGGGTTTAAACAAGTTCAACGCTACGAAAACTATTGTCAATAAATTAGCATTTGACATGTGTAGTGAGGTTAGATTTTCTTACATTTACCAGTATTATAATGCCATACTTATGAAAACTTGAGAAAGCCGAAAGAGGTTAGAATCTGTCGTCGGAATAAACAAATGACAAACGATTAACCGTTTACTGAACAAGTCAACACCCTGAACAGTTGCGTCCGCTGAACGCGCCCAATGAATCTTGTCATTTTAGGTGTTTTCTTTCGCTCACAAAATCGTAATCCAAACGCGTTTTGATTCAAAAACAGACATTCTTTTCTTTGAATCTCTCTATTTTTAAAACTTGTTTGGATTGAATTATGGGTATTTACAAATGAACTGTCAATCAAAAATTCTGGTCAGGTGTTTTGTTGCAACAACTTCGAAATTCAGGTCCAAACTATTCGAAACTTGATTCAAACTTTTAAGTGAAAGAAAGCACCTTTTGTCAGTTGGTTCCAATTAACGATAAAAGTAGGTTTATTTTGATACTAACAAAAAGAATTTTGTTTCTTATTACTATTAACTGACTTGCAATTAGTAAAGTAATCCCTTTTCAATCATATTAGGAAAAATACGGACATTTATTAAAAACGGACTGGACACCCGGACGCTTCCTGTTTAACGTACAGTCTGTTGTAAAAACGTACTGACTCAAGTAAACACGGGTATATTTCCATTAGTCACCGTTCCACTTGTACCTTGAATTCATTGCGTACTAAATATCTTTTGTTTAGAGCGCCTGATAGGTAGGCAACTCGTTTTCCACAATTCCACAATCCCACGGGAAGCGCGGCAAATTTGAAATAGCGCAGGCGGACGGTTTTACTTCTTTCTAATACTCCTACATTGTTACCCGGAAAATTTTAACTATTTTATTTTACTTTTAGTCTTTATTGAGGTTGCGGCTTTTATGTGGCATATTTCACATCCTTCGCTGTGAGGCTCTTTTGGAATTAGGTACAGTTTTTGACAGAAACTTGAAACAAAACTGACGATGAGTATAATAATTAAGGCAACGTAAAACGTACACAATATTGTAAGATGTCAAGCTTTTATTTTAATTTAAAAATTGCAGCACCAGCATGATCTATATTAGTGATTGAGGAGAAAGGTGATCACGTGATTTCGTTTGGTCGTTTAGTTTCACGAATGAAAATCTCTTTTTCATCAATTAGGTTCGAGATAGAAATCTGCGCGTGGAATGTGATTTCTGAACGCGTCCCGCGGGAAGCGCGGCAAATTTGAAATAGTGCAGGCGGACGGTCATGCTTCTTTTTAATACTCCTACATTTTTACGCGGAAAATTTTAACTATTTTACTTTTCTTTTAGTTTTTATCGAGGTTGCGGGTTTTATTCGGCAGATTCCACATCCTTCGCTGTGAGGATCTTTTGGAATTAGGTACAGTTTTTGACAGAAACTTGAAACAAAACTGATGACGAGCATAATAATTAAAGCAACATAAAACGTACACAATACTGTAAGAGGTCAAGCTGTTAGAAAAACTAAAGTAGATATGAGCGACGTCCTTCGAGCTATTTTTATTCTTGTTTGATATTGTAATTTACTTCTTCTTACGCGCTAATGAAATTTTATTTTTGTATGAATCTTCATTCAATTCTTTTGTTAATAATTTCGTTATTGAAGTCGACTCTTGTACTATGGAAAATGTAAGTAAATGGTTCTCAGAACTCTAAGTGACGCACTCAACGTTTCACTATCGATTGATAGCTTCCTGACGAAGCTTGTGAAGTGTTAATATTTTCAAAAAAATGTGCATGTATACTCACGGTGTAACTTTTGAAATGAGTTGTACTTGTGGCCATTGTAGTAAGCAACGTTGGGGTTGCTTGCCAGGACCATTTTGCTGCTTCTTGTTTGGTTTCGCCTTGGTTGGTAATCGATGTTAACAAGCAAGACGCCCGCTTATTTGTTTACAGGAAGTACTATATCACCCGTTTGCATTATTATGTCTCGATCGCATTTTAAATTTTGCGCTTTCTGGTTTGCCTCCCCCCTCAACCAGACTATTCCAGGCCAGAGTCTCCGGCAAACTAGTCAAACCGATTCGAATAAAATAAAAACGCAATATTATCTTTATGTAAACAAGTCGAGTTCAAGCAATAAGCACAACAGATTATATCGTTTGAGGAACATATTAGTGGGCGACACTGACATGCAAGAACGCTCTCTTAACAGCGTAAGCAAACACGAGAGAGATAAAGCAAAGAGGAAAAAAACACAACGAAAATGCAATTAGATAATTAGAGCTGTTTATCTTATTGACGCAAACGTGCGCCCGAATTTCACCGATTGGTTCAGGTGAAGAAGATAATTTCAGAATAAACATCTAATCTCTTGATTTATCGAAAGATGCCGGCCGAGTCGATGTCCAACGGAATTTTTTCTTTCACGTTCCTTCCTTTTTTTTTAAGTACAACTCGACGAAAATCATTTTGATTAAAAATTCGTTAGCTACTTACCAAAACTCAAAACCTCAAGGGCACAATAAATTAGGTGAACTTGAACCAAGCTATTTCGTTGGCACTATGTATGTATACAGTAAATTGCGTCGTTTCACGTGTGCAATTTTTATTATAATAACAAATACTATTACATACTTGTGTCGTGTATACATCGATAGACAGATAAATAGATTAGCCACTCATTAATTTTGGAAGCAGAACAAGTCGAATGCAAAGGTGAAGAACAATGTGAGAAAACTAAAACTCAAGTTTATTTTATAGGATTTATTACAGACATTTCGTATTTTGTAATTGCTTTAAACTTGGGCGTTTGCCAATTACGTGGTTTCCCATAGTTATTGCCAAACAAATCACGATCTCAAAATACATAGCCACATAGATTTCGGACGGCCCATATACACATGACGTGTAATTTTTTTTTTTTTAAAGAAAACCCATTCGCAGTGGCGGCGTTTGGGCGCTAAAACTATGGGGGCAAGCGTTTCCCATTATAAATGAAGTGGGTTAAAATGTCGCTCGCAATAAATTCCAATCGTCACTAATTTTCAAAGATTGGTACCCGACTTGTATTTGATTAAAAATAAGGAGATTTTAAATGCTGTGTTCCTTACCTGAGTAGAAACAAGATTTGTGCTGCGCAAATTAACTTATAGCACAGCCTTAAGGCAATTGAAAGGCCGCCACAGCAAAAATCGTACGATTATTTAGTAATAGTCGCCTGCGAATTGCGCCACAAAACTAAATCGAGGTGTGGCACAATTTGTGTATATTATAAAAATCCAATTAATCTGCGACGAAGATGTTGATAAAGAACTTATTTTCAACGTAATCAAAGCAGGTCGGAATCTACACAGCCAGATTTCCGAACATTGCACCGTCAAGAATAAATACGATTTAAAGCTTGGCATACACCGGGTGATTTTTGGAAAGCGCTTTTTCAAACCGTAACAGATGACTGAATGATCTCTTAAAAATTTAATTTATTATTTAAAATAGCTAGAGTCTTTCTACAATTTTTTAATTTCTTTTCTGTTGAAATTAAGAAAATGTAGAAAGACTCTAGCTTTTCAATTATATTAAAAAAAAAATAATTATGTTATTTCTTCGCTTTTAATTGTTCCAATAACAAGTTCAGTGCAGTTTTATTACGCTTGGACGTTTTCCTATTATCCTATCAACAAAGATTGTGTGTAAAGAATAATAAGAATAAGAATTCTCTGGCGTTCAAGTCAAGGTCTCAAAATAGAAAAAAATATTGATAAAGAGTTTAATCATAGAATACCTAGTATATAATCGATGCAAGAAAACTGCGACTTAACAAATTAATAATAAAACAGAGAAATTGAAAGTGATCCCCTCGTGAGCTGGCAATTTTTACACAACCGTGTGAAAGAAGTTGCCTATAGGTAAGGCGCCAAACAAAAAATATATTCTTTATTTGCTTCTAATTGTTCTAATAATAAGTTTAGTGCAGTTTTACTATGCTTTGACGTTTTTCTATTATGAACTGAACTACACCGCGATTAACAATGATTGAAAAGGAAAAAAATAAAAGCTTCCTGTCAGGAAGTTTGGAACTCGCAGGGCGTAAAATAATACAACTATTTAGGTATAAAAGATTTATTCTACAGGAATCGTAGTCAAGTATTCATAAAATCCATTTTCGGCCGTATTAAACCGTACAGACAGATGAACGTCGGTAAAGTCGGCCTCCCCGAAATAAAACTTCCTGTACTTGTCCAGTATAAACGAGCAATCGAAAGACTCCCTTGGCACTCGCTCGCCACCTTCCTGGCCCTCCCTCTGGCGATAGCGAGAGTTCATCAACGTGCAGTGGAGCTTCACGCTCTCATATTGCCTGCGTATAATCCCTAAAAAAAAACATAGCGTTTAACACAGCAAATGAACACGATGGGGGGTGTTGGGCACAGCACCTCTGCGAGAGAAGTGCTCGACAATTTGGTCGGCCATCTTCTGGAAACTCGAGTTGTATTTGGGCACGTTCAATTTGACCTTGCCGTACAAAACGTCAACTGAAGTCGGGTCGTCGTTCATTATTTCGATTCCTTCGAGTACAATCTTCAATTTGCCAGCGTTCTTGAATATAGGGCTGAAAATATATTGTACAAAGGGCTATTGCTCGACAGGCGTGATTGACTTACTCAATCACTTCATCCTTACATTCGTGCATGATTTTGATTGCGCTCTCCACTTCGACGTCATCCAGCAAAACTAAAATCGCAATCGTCAAGTGCAACTTCTCCACGGACTGGAAGATGCTTTCCTCGACGCCCCGCAACGGTGGTCCGTTGAGTAATTTCGACTGAAAACACCCACGCGATTACTCACTCGGTACTTCCCCCATCGCAGCGCAGTAAAAAAAAAACCTTGAATAATTCGAAGTTATTTCTAATTTGCTCCGAGAGCATGGGGACTGAGGCGAAATGCGTGACTTGATGTCGGTCTCGCATCTGCAAGACGAGCATGTTGATTCTGGTTTTGGCGGAAATCACATCGCGTTCTGAGTTGCCGGTTACGACGATGTCCCCGGTCTCTCCGGGCCTGGGGATTTTAATGTGGGTGTTCGTGTTGGCTTCGATGCCCCTCTTCTTCGTGCCCTTCACTCCGATTATACCGGAAAAGAAGTAGCTATTGCACTATTAGTGACTATATAAAGAAGGGAGGATGCTACTTACGCAGCCACGTGAAACTGCACTAGAAACTGTCCGCTCTTCGTCACTTTTATTTCCACGTCGTCGTCGAGTTCAGCGCAGTTAATCATCGCGTCTGGAATCATCAGTTAAGTACTAGATTAACTAACGTTAAAGGGCGAGATAAGAGTTACCGTCGTTATCGGTGTAGGGGGTTAGGGGGTGATTGTCCGGGGGCCTTCTGGAGCTTGCTGCATTGAAGCTCCGGAAGAAACCGTTTCCGATTCTTATGATTTTCGGCTTCGTGAACACGCTGGGGTCCTTTGAATGCATCAAGTCCATCTTTTTCTGGGATAAAACAAACGTAAACACAGCCCGTAACATTCAACCTAATCTCACTTAAATACTTCGACCAGGTTGACCAACTGTCGGTTGGGATTGGTGACCAAGTTGGTTAAAATCAATTTCTTGTCATGATAAGACGAGAAATAAAACGTTTGCACTGATGAAATGTAAACGCAGGAAAATGCGTGAAGAATGATTTTCTTTCATATAGGAATGCGTGCGTTGAAACTGGAATGGAAACTGTTTTACCGACAATCTTTTTTTTCTAAAATAGAATTAAATAACAAGGATGATAGTCTTCTGGCAGTGGAAAGAGTTATACACAAGGCTCTGAAAGTTCTCAAAATAATACTTTCATTAAAAAGATCCTCTCTTTTAGAAGTAAAAGAGAGAAATTCACATTTCAACCCCTTGTGGATAGGCAATGTCAATACAGTCGCGTAAAACAAGTTGCCTGCCGATCAGGCGCCAGGCATGAAGTACAATGATTTTAAACCATTTATTGTATTTCTTCTAACGAATTATTAATAAAACATCGATTAGAAAATTCTCTGGATACTTTTAATAAGCTTATTGTAAAGAAAATAAGATTATAGTACATTTCAGTTTGAGAAGAGGAGTCCAGCGACGTTGCACTTGAAGTTACGTTCTTATTTCGTACTTTTTAATTTAGTTATTATTTTATTTTCATTTAAGTACAAGTCGAACGTAGTTGCATGCCTAATGGCATAATTAATTAATTTATTTTGTTCCTATAAACATGAAATAACTTGGGTTGCCATATTTGGTTGATATTTTGCAGGCAACGTCGCCAACTTGCATCCAAAAGGCGTAAATTTTTCCTAAAGTCAGACAAAAAAACATAAAAAGACGCCAGAGTTTGGGATATCCAAAATCAGAACAAGTAAGGAAACAAATGAAACCTGCAAAAAAAACGGAAACAGAAGAGAAATTAAAAGAACGGCATCAAAATACAAGGCGCGAAGTGACCAAAAAAAAAACAAAAAAAAAAACAAAAGAAGATCGCCAACACAAGCTGAACGAAAAACAACGATTTTCCGGGCGAATCAAAAAAATCGTAGAAAATTAAAGCAAACTGTTAAAAAGGCAATAATATGATAAAAAAAAACATAAAAAGAAACGAAATACAGTGCGCAAAACAAACGTAGGTCACAAATTAGACATAAAACAAAGACAAAAGAATAAATATAAAGTACGAAAGCATAAAGAATAGCAGGAAAGAAAAACAAAGGTAGATTGGCGACTAAGATGGACAAAACCCAAATAAATGAAAAATCAAAAAAAATCTAGTAGAAAACAAAAGGTAAAAAAAGCGTCAATCAACAAGATGTGAAAAAGTAATTTGGTAAAAATAAACAACAGCGAAAGAGAAACACGACAGCATAGAATGAATTTGAAAAAAGAAAACAGAAAACAGTACTAGGACACTACGATGAGCAAAAAAAAAAAATGAAAATCGACGAAAGCTTTTGCAAGTAAAAACAAACTCGCAGGAAACAAAAGAAAATTGTAAAAGAGAGTCAATAAAATGTGAAAATCAAATTAAACTAAAAAACGAGAAATGCGAAAAATGTGAGAAAATAAACAAAAAAAGTTAAGAAAAATTATTAAATGGAAAAACACCGATTTTCCGGCCGAAAACAAGCAGGAAACAAAAGGACAAAATAAAAGAAACGAACCGTGAATAAAATGCAAAACATGAATTCCTTAAAACAAAAGAAAAACAAAAAAGAAAGAAAAAATTGAAACGAATAAAAAACAAAAGAAAGACAGTCATTATTGATCGCTTTGTAAATATTTTATTTGTCACATAGTCATTATTGATCGCATTGTATACATTTTATTTGTCATTTCGTGAAGAAAACAAAAGTAGTTCAAATCAGGCGCCAAATAAGTCTACAGTGTAGCACGAACGGCGGAATTTCGTCCAATCAGGCAACCCTGATAACCAGGGAACGGAATTATATATTTTATTCGATTATTATTCAAATGAGACGGCAAACAAATAACGCTGCAGCGACGCATGCTCGTTGCCGCCTCTTTCAAAATAAACCGAACAAAATACAAAGTGGTCAAGCAGAACTGTTAAAGTTGGCAATGCTGAATCTTACTTTGAAATGGTACAACTGGAGTAACTTCCTGTTCGTTGACGGCTTAACGCTGACAAGTAGTATTCACAAGCATCAGATTCAAAGGCTGCGGTAAGTGAACGGTCGAAGTGGTCAGACCAAATCACGTGATCACTTTTCTCAGTTGGTGATTGGTCAGAGGGTTTAGTCGAACCGCTGACTTGACGATTTTATGCAATTTGACCGTTCACTTAACGCGGCCAAAGTTTAACCTTGGACGTAACCTGCCAAGCCAAATGTCTGTCAAATTAATCATCAAAACCGGTTGCAGTGCTGCCAATGGTTGAATAAGAAAACGCCCTTAATTGTGTTGCCAGCTCAAACAGTTCTACTTGATCACCCAGTATATAATTCCATTCGGTACTGATCACGGAAGTAACCATTTTTTAGTGCTGCCATCTACTGAGAGTATGACGAACTTACCAATTGGCGCCAATTTAAATTTATAAAACTTTTAAGTCGGGGGATTACTGATTTTAACGAGCCACACGAATGGGAAAGAAATTGTGCTTTTTATGTCAGACTCTTCGCAGATTTTTTTTTTATATCAGACCATTCGAAGAATTCTTTTTTATGTGAGACCCTCCGAAGAATTTTTTAATCAAAAGGATATGTGGATTAAAGAAAAACGCCGCACGGAAATCAAAAGCTTGTATTTCGTTTTCCCATTTTTCACATTAGACATATCTAAACTTTTCAGTCTCATAAATATATAAATCAGCGGTCCAATCTTAACTTAAACAATAAAACTATAACCCTATTGTTAGTGTTCCATCATCAATAAGAACAGGTTTTATTATATGGCAACGTTTAAACAAAGCATAACAGACAGAGACGTCGAGTGAAACAACTTTTTTTTAATTTACTTCTTTGTTAAGCAGCCGGTTTCACACGACGTCACAACACCTTCCAAAAATGCTCCGCATCAGTTTATTATGTATTATAAATGCAATCATATCAAATACGGTTGATGACTAGGTAGAAAATTTCTTCTCGAGTTCTTTTGTCCAATTGAAATTCACATCTAATGTTATTTTATTTAAGTAAACTTATCCTCTAACTAACTTAAAGAAAGTGATGCAATAACCAAAACTCATACACCTACACGTACGTGTGTTAATTAATATATTACAAGCAATTACGAAATGCGTTTTTGAAAAAGAAACAAAAAAAAAACAATCGTTTCTCGCAGGGTCTACTCCGACTTCAGTCGCTGTCGGTTTTGTATTTCTTTTTCTTTCTTTTGCTTCTCTTTCAGCTGCGCCATTTTTAAGTTCTTCATCAACTGCGTCGATTGCCATAACCATCTTCCCTATAAAGAAAAAGAAAAAAAAACATCGATTAGAGACTTCTTCATTAATTCCACCCAACAAAAGCGCAACGAATGTCGCGAGTTAGTATCTACTTTTAATGTGCATTTAACATAACTGCTCATTTTAAATAGAAATTTAATTGGGCAAATTCTAGTGGCGACATCTGTGAATACAACATGTAACAGTTTTTTCTTTACTAAAAATTCAGGTAACTCATACTTTTTTTTTAACAATATAATTATTGTTACCCTATTGAGTTTGATATGAATTACGACCGAATAAGAACCAAATCAAGTGGCGCCATCTACGAACGAAAAAGGCGAATTAAGTTTTCACGGAGAATTCAGAGATGGCGGTAAATATTTAGAATCAATAATTAATATTGAGAATGAATTCGAGAACATCAGCTACCAACAGATGGCGCTTTTAATTAGGAAAACAAGGAGCTGTAATTCAAATTATTCAATATAACTTGTTCTATTCGGTGCATCAATGTTCTTGTTAGTTTTATTTTTATTACAAACGTACGCAAGAGTATTTATTCGTGTGGAAGCGTCTAACACACACAGACTATTCAATTTAATGGTTTTTATAGGTTAACCAAATGTCATTGCAATGTTTTCCTTATTAGAGGGCCTTTCACTTAACTTCCGCTAGATGTCAGCCACTCTGTGATTTTTTCGAATAGACCCTCAACGGTATACGGATCACGACAAATGGAAGTCTATTTATGTGACGTCACGTTGCCTAGCAACGGGAGAAGCCCGCCAAATAATAAGCTGTCGCCTAGAGACGATGTGACGTCACAAAAATGGTATTCTATTAGTTGTGATTCCATGCAGACCGCTTGTGTACAGTGTGGCCAATCTTTAACCGCTTAACTAAAAAAAAAAAAAAAGAATCGGCGATTGCAGCGTCGCAGTCGACATTTTGGTTCTCGCAACAATGAAATACAAGAAAAAATGCAAAGATTTAAAAATGTAAGTAGAATGTGAGTAAACGTCAACGCCGGTTGACATTTGACAACCGTCACCGCGCTTGAGTTTAAAAATAATCGATTGATGAGCAGAAAGAAATGAATAAAACAAAAACAAAACAAAAGTAAGGTAGACATGATTGCATCCACAACTGCATCTATAACCTCAAATTAAAAGACGACTTGACGTTGACGCGTTTCTTTGTTTTTGGAAATTGATGGGACATCATGACCTTGACATGTGAAGCTGGAACCTTCTGTCTCGTTTGAGCCGTCACACGGCGCTCACAAAATCGTGATCCAAACGTGTTTTGATTCAAAAACAGACATTCTTTTCTTTGAATATCTTTATTTTTAAAACTTGTTTGGACTGAACTATGGTTATTTACAAATGAACTGTCAATCAAAAATTCAAGTCAGGTGTTTTGTTGCAACAACTTCGAAATTCAGGTCCAAACTATTCGAAACACGATTCAAACTTTTAAGCGAAAGAAAGCACCTTATCTCTGCGCGAACGTTTTCGTCGACGCTGGCGCCATCTGGTTAACTTTAAGCATGACGTCTACGTCGCGACGGCATTGTCTATTTCGAGAGCTTTCGTTTGGTGGGACGCATGCCTTGGTTTCTTCTTTCCGGACGCGTCAAATCGAAAGCGAAACGTAAAATTGCCCGAGCGGGGTGGTTTATGAAAAATTCCGGGGAGGTCGCGGGGGCGCACATCCGGATCACTGTTGCCGCAGGATGTGGCGAAGGGAAGGGCGCATCCGCCCGGAGAGCAAAAGTCCGGCAATCGCTTCAAGTTTCGGCGGAAAAAATTAATACTTCCGAGAATCACGATCGCGCATAGACGAAAAGTCGATTTCGAAAAATCGCCGCTCCTTTGTTTGAAGGCCGGGCTCGACGGTGGCGCCCTCCACGCGCGAGCTGACATCTCCTCTACCAACTCGTCAGCAGAAATCCCGGATATTCCATCAAATTTCCGAGCTGCGAATTTTTTTCCGCGCCGACTACTCGCCCCGGGCGAAACTCAGGCTCCTTCGAAGCCGATCCTGTACGATCGGGAGGAACGACCCCGACGTCCCCTCTCTCCCGGTGTGAGCGGAAGTCGGATGTACGAAATTTAGAAGTTGACAATCCCGCTCGAAGCGTCTCAAGACTGATTATGTCTAAACACGCGAATCTTGAGATGTACCTCGGCCACGACATTGAAATCTTGAAACGCACCTCAGCTACAGCATAAGCACCATACTATATTTGTTAATATTTTCAGAAAAATAACGTATTGCCTGTAGGTAACCTGTGAAATGCCTTTCGAATTGTAATTAATTATATTGAATATAATAATTTGGCGCGCTTTTAGAGCGCTAAAAAATATTAAATTTTGATCTACAAATATTAAATAAATTATAGAAACGTAGGAAAAGCCAAATTTGGTCGGAGGAAGAAGTGCAAGAGTTTTTACTTCTAATAAAAGAAAGCAGCTGTTTGACAGTTCTCACTTATAAGTTATAAGCATACCTAATTAGCATCTAGTGTTAATTAGCCACTCAGTGCAGTTCTTTTTACTATGTGATCGTCTCTCTTTAGGATTGAAATGGTGTTTCAAGTTGATTTAGATGATTGTAAACAGTTCAGATTCAGCAATCCACTTGAAACCTCAATCAGTTTGAATGTGTGAGATAAACTTAGTCGTAGACTCTAAGTACAATCTACAGTCAACACTTATAGTATTCAGATTTAGTGGCCTGCCAGTACTTTATAGATTTAAGTAAAAAGTTTTTTTTTTAATCTAATATGATGAGCAGGGAACGGAATTATATATTTTGTTCGATTAAATATAAACGAGGCGGCAAACGTATAACGCTGTAGCGACGTACGAACGCACACACTCTTGACGCCGCCTCGTTCATAATAAACCCAACAAAATATATAATTCCGTCCTGTAATGATAAGAAAAACACTCAACGTTTCGCTATGGATCAGGACTCCTGACGAAGCTATTAATCAAGAGCGAAACGTTGAGTGTTTTTCTCATCATAATTGAAGATTAAAAAAAACCTTTTTACTTACAATTTTCATCGATCGGACAGGAACCAACTTCATTTATTGCTTTACTTCAAAAAAATGTCTCCGTTCTTCAAAGACAACATCCCGATTTATGAAACTTAGAAGTTGGCAATCGTCCCCGAAACATCCGAAGCCCGATTATGTTCACACACGCGCATCTGGAAATGTACCTCGGCTACGGCACGCGAATCTGGAAACGTACCTCAGCCACTGCATAAACGCCATACTAATGGAGTTTTCAATTACTATTTTTAGAGAAGTGAATTGATGTCTGTAGACGATCATTTAACGGCAACATTGACTTTTGAATTGTAACCACTAGTCACAAATACAAAAAAACTTGGATTAATAGGATAGGCCCCCCTGACAGTGTCCAGGGTCCTCAAAGTTAAATTTATAACCTCAAATTAAAGAGGCGTGCACTTGTTTCTTGATTTTGGAGATTGCTAGGACAGCATGACCTTGAAACATGAAGCTGAAAGCCCCTAGACCTTTCTAGGCTGCTTTCTTATGTGAATGTGGAAATTGGAGCTTTGTTTAAAATGTTCTGGCAATGAAGACACAAGTTCCAAAATACTTACAAAAAACAATTAAAAAAAAAGGGTTGTTAAAAGAACATTGCGAATTACAACTCGTTCGGTTTTGCTGGCAGGATTACAAGTGACCTTTTCCAACCTGAACGTCTGTCTGCAAGTTGAAATAAAAAGTTGCAACATCGCCGCCTTATTTAATTATATAGATCTTGACACGGTATACAAACGAAGCAACTCCTCAAGGTCAATCAATAATAAATATGTACATGTTAATGTTTGTATTATAGGAAACTTAGCGGGTCAATACTCACCACCATTAGCATACAATTCAGAAGGATCGGAATTGAAAACACGACTGATATGAACAGGCCATTATTGTCAAAGTATTGCTGCTTGGAAAAGACCTTCCAGTTGGCCGACGCTATCCGATTGATACTCTCAGAGAAATAAACCAGCAGGACTAAAACCAAGTCGGAGTTTTTATTACATGTTGCTGGGGGTAGGTACCTCTCGAAATGTTAATTCTGAGGGAGAGCATCTCGAGAGGTTTGCGCTGACACTCACTTAATATGAAAAAAAGTAAGGCCTGGAAGTTTCCGTAGTTTCTAGTCAGTAATGCCATCAGGGTGACTGTGATGTGGAAAGTGAAGAGTCCTATAAGCCATGGATCTTGCCAGTCGATCTGGAAAATCGTAAAGCCAAATATAAAAACAAACACCGAAGTTAAAAACGCGCCCCCCCAAGTTTAATTCCCGTTCCCACGCGCTTTCTAATTTCGTTTGAGGCAAACAACATAAACACGACGGCACATTTACTCACTTACAGACAGATTTTAAAACAACTCTAACCTAAAAATACAAAGTCGCCGTTCTATATTTAGCCGTGGCGTCCGAGTTGTTTACTTCTTCAAACCGGTTCGCATGGTAATTTATTATTAAAAGACCGGTCGGCCGAACGCTGATAATGCAAGTGGTTAATCTAGCTTCGAGGCGAAGAAAAATAGCAAGCGAAGAAGATACTTACGCTCCAGAGGAACGTCAGGAAACTGTTTATCTGATTGACTTCGAAGAAGTCCTGCTCTGTCATTTTGCGTACTTCTTGCGCTGCGTCGGATTGTTGTTGTTAGGCGGGCATTGTGTTGTATTTCATGCGAGAAAAATCAAAGCTGTTACACCTACCGATTCGTGCTATCAACGAGTTTCGTTTGACGCATTTGACGTTTCGCGCGGAGCGCGCCCTCTGATGTCAGAAGATATAGCGCGCCATCTAGCGATCACTAATATACTAGTGAACGTGATAAATTAAAGAAAACTGCACTAAATATTCGAACTTGAGCAGATTTAAATCACTCTAATTTATAATGACGTTGCGAAGGGAATTAAAGTAAAACCCTTTAGACGCGGTGCGTGCCGAAAATTTAGAAAATCTACCGCTTTTTAATTTATATGAGTTCACATTTGGATAAGGTGACATGTCCCGATTTTTAATAAAGTCCCTAGATCTATCAAAGTACCGCAATTGGTAAAGACAATGAGTTGGAGAGAGAACAGTTGGTAAATACCATGATTTAGAGCGAAAACTATCGAAAAGGAATCAACATGGCGCTGTGACATTTCGTGACAATTGTCAGACGATTTACCGTTAGCTTTAAAATTTGTTGAGTTTCAAGCACAGTTGTGTTAAAAAATAATCTAGGTTGAATAATTTCAAACAAAATTTGAGAAAGCAAGGAAAAGAACGGAAAAAATTACTGCCCAAGACATTGAGATTAAGTATCTGGAGGACGTCACTGAGGTTAAGTATACGGAGGATGCTGTGCCGTATAAAATATACTAATGCTGAAAACTAAGGTTCCGAGTAATCTGAGCGATTTTATTTGTCAAACAAAAGATTTTTTAAAAGAGTTAAGAACAATAAAAAAACAATCAAGGTTGAATTTCAAATAAAATTTCAAAAAAAGCAAGGAAAAGAACGGAAAAAATTACTCCTCAAGACATCGAGGTTAAGTATGTGGAGGACGTTCACGAGGTTACGTATATGGGATGACATCAATGTTAAAAATTAAACAAAAATTTCATTTGATTTGAACTTCTGTCAAACAAAAGATGTTTTAAGTGAAGAGTTAAGTACAAAATTTAAAAGGAGCAAGGCAAAGAAAGGAAAAAGTTACTCTTCAAGGTGTCGAGGCTAAGTATATGGATGACATCATCGAGGTTAAGCGTATGGAATGACATCGGTCTTAAAAATTAAACAAAAATTTGATTCGATTTGAACTTCTGTCAAGAAAAAGATTATTTTACGTGAAGGAAGAGTTAAGAAAAAATAAAAAATAATTTAGGTTGAACAATTTCAAACAAATATCAAACAAAATTCGAAAAAGGAAGGTAAAGAACGAAAAAATTACTGCCCAAGATAGCGAGGTTAAGTATGTGGAGGACGTTCACGAGGTTACGTATATGGAATGACATCAATGTTAAAAATTAAACAAAAATTTGATTCGATTTGAACTTCTGTCAAGCAAAAGATTATTTTACGTGAAGGAAGAGTTAAGAAAAAATAAAAAATAATCTAGGTTGAACAATTTGAAAGAAAATTTGAAAAAGCAAGGAAAGGAACGGAAAAAATTACTGCCCAAGATAGCGAGGTTAAGTATGTGAAGGACGTTCACGAGGTTAAGTATATGGAATGACATCAATATTAAAAATTAAACAAAAATTTGATTTGATTTGAACTTCGATCAAACAAAAGATGTTTTAAGTGAAGAGTTAAGTAGAAAATTTAAAAGGAGCAAGGCAAAGAACGGAAAAAGTTACTCTTCAAGATGTCGAGGCTAAGTATGTGGAAGACATCATCGAGGTTAAGCGTATGGAATGACATCGGTCTTAAAAATCAAACAAAAATTTGATTCGATTTGAACTTCTGTGAAGCAAAAGATTATTTTACGAGAAGGAAGAGTTAAGAAAAAATAAAAAATAATCTAGGTTGAACAATTTCAAACAAAATTCGAAAAAGGAAGGTAAAGAACGGAAAAATTACTGCCCAAGATATCGAGGTTAAGTATGTGGAGGACGTTCACGAGGTTAAGTATATGGAATGACATCAATATTAAAAATTAAACAAAAAATTGCTTTGATTTGAACTTCTGTCAAACGAAAGATGTTTTAAGTGAAGAGTTAAGTACAAAATTTAAAAGGAGCAAGGCAAAGAACGGAAAAAGTTACTCTTCAAGGTGTCGAGGCTAAGTATATGGATGACATCATCGAGGTTAAGCGTATGGAATGACATCGGTCTTAAAAATTAAACAAAAATTTGATTCGATTTGAACTTCTGTCAAGAAAAAGATTATTTTACGTGAAGGAAGAGTTAAGAAAAAATAAAAAATAATCTAGGTTGAACAATTTCAAACAAAATTCGAAAAAGGAAGGAAAAGAACGGAAAAAATTACTGCCCAAAACATTGAGATTAAGTATCTGGAGGACGTCACAGAGGTTAAGTATACGGAGGACGCTGTGCCGTATAAAATATACTAATGCTGAAAACTAAGGTTCCGAGTAATCTGAGCGATTTGATTTGTCAAAGAAAAGATTTTCTAAAAGAGTTAAGAACAATAAAAAAATAATCAAGGTTGAATTTCAAACAAAATTTCAAAAAAAGCAAGGAAAAGAACGGAATAAATTACTGCCCAAGATATCGAGGTTAAGTATGTGGAGGACGTTCACGAGGTTACGTATATGGAATGACATTAATATTAAAAATTAAACAAAAATTTGATTTGATTTGAACTTCTGTCAAACAAAAGATGTTTTAAGTGAAGAGTTAAGTACAAAATTTAAAAGGAGCAAGGCAAAGAACGGAAAAAGTTACTCTTCAAGATGTCGAGGCTAAGTATGTGGAAGACATCATCGAGGTTAAGCGTATGGAATGACATCAGTCTTAAAAATTAAACAAAAATTTGATTCGATTTGAACTTCTGTGAAACAAAAGATTATTTTACGTGAAGGAAGAGTTAAGAAAAAATAAAAAATAATCTAGGTTGAATAATTTCAAACAAACTTTGAAAAAGCAAGAAAAAGAACGGAAAAAATTACTGCTCAAGACATCGAGGTTAAGTATCTGGAGGACGTCACAGAGGTTAAGTATATGGAGCATGCTGTGCCGTATAAAATATACTAATGCTGAAAACTAAGGTTCCTAGATTTGATTGACGTTTAACATGTTGGGCAGGGTTTGGAAACACAACGTCAGATCCGCCATTTTACAAGCTCCGTATCCTCTACGAAATAGCAATATTATGTTTTATTCTTTCTAATCCACGGGACAATCATTACTAATGAAAATGGCGTTGTATTTCCGAATCCTCTCGGGCATGTTAAATGTCAATCAAATCTAGGAACCTTACTGAAAACCGGTCCGGGTGTGGGCCTTTAGTATGTTGTGTGTTCTTTATTTTTGCCATATAAGAGAGAGAAATACGCGTCCGAAAATCGACTCGTTTTCTGCTCGCTCGTTACTCTTCCAGTTACATGGTTCAATGTATGCTCGGTTTTATTGCCGTCTTGTTTTGTTGCGTTTTCCTTTTGTATTTTTATTATTAAAATAATTATCGTTATTAGGTATCTGGAAATGATTTACCTATAAAGATACATGTTCTTCTATTATTAATATTTTTGTTATTGAAAAAGAATTTTCAAAGTAATTGTTTTCTTTTTTATGGATTATTATCGCTTGCACCTAAAATAATATTTCATAATTATTATCATGAGTTATTATTAATTTAAGCGACCCGATAGATTTTAGACTTTGTCGCCTGTGTGTCACTCGAGATAGTCAACAAAACGGAGGTGAAAGTTCAGGATTCGTTCCGCCTGGAGATAGTAAACATTGACTAATCGACGAACTATTTTTCGAAACAATCTCACATCGACGAAATTTTATTTTATTTTACCTATTTTACTTTATATTGTCAATTAGTTCCTCTTTCACTTCCTTTCTAATATTCCTTCTTTATAAACCACTTGCACTTTCTCGCTTCCTTTTTTAATTTTCTTCGTCTTAGGCGTTGCTTAAAAATGCCTTCTGTTTTTTTTTTAAATTTAATTTTGGGAGCCGATATAGTTGTTGATTCCTTAATTTTCTTTCTCTTCAACTTCCGTGTTTTATCTTTTAAGTCATTTTGTTTATCGTCATTCGTCTTCTTCTATTTGGAAGATTTTTTTTTAAATAATAATTGAAGTCGCTTTCTTCTCCTTTTGTTTGTTACGTTGTCTTGCGTTGTCTTTTTTCTCGGAAACTTAACCGGCATTCGTTACAACTTGCAGTTCTTGCTCTTAACGTCTAATTTGCTTTCATTTTTTTTTCCTTTTTTTTCTTAATTATCTTTCGCCATTGTCACGATTAGATTTTCTGTAAAATCATTATTTAAATTTTACGGAAATAATTCGAAACGATATGTATAATCAGTGTAATTGTAATTATATTCCAGTTATGAAATCATAGAGCTCAGTGGAAAGCAACTGAAACTGGAATGTAAGCTTTTTGCAAACTCGAGTGCTATGTTGCCAGCTAATTAATTAAGCTGATGGGCGCCGCCGTCATTTCCCCTGGATTGCACTATCGTCGCCGCGGGATGTAATCGCTGCCCTCCGATGTTCCCAGCAAGCCGGACTGGCAGAGAAAACCACCGAAACCCACAGATCAATTTAAAACTATAATCTAAATCAAATAAAGGGGTTTATTTTTGTAATCAAATTGTTTTAGAAGCTCTGCCTACGCCCCTACAAACCAAAAGTCTCCTCGTGACATGGTCAAGGCCATTCGTGACCTGTTGGGGTTTTTAGTGACACTATTATCAGTCTTGGTTTTACCTTTTGTCTTTCTTTCTCAAATACAAAGTATGTGTTAGTGTTGAATGAAATAAATTAACATAAATGAGGAAACATTAACAGAAAGATAGAAAAATTCTGTTACTTTCGAGGATTGAACCCGCGTCTCTCGATATCGTCGCGCTGAATGTCTTAACCACTGAACTAAAGCGACTCCGGCGTCCAGAAAAGATAATGTAAAGTCTTTTTTCTATTTTTGTTCTTTTTCCTTCATTTGAGTCTCTTCTTTATCACCGTTAAATACTCCTCTTACCTTCTTGTCTTTCTTTATCTCACTGTCATCATTTTTTTTTTGACCTCCTTCTATTTGTGCGTCGATTCAGTTTGGTATCTTTCTTTCACTTACTTCTTTCATCGTTGTCTCTCTTTTCTAACTTTCTGCCTTTTATGTTGTCAATTTTTGATTCAAGACTTTTTTATAACTTGCAATTGTTCTTCTTCTTCTTTTGTTTTTCACTGCCTCCCCTTCTCTTCTTAATTACCTTTGCTACTGTCAGTTTTGGTTTTATCTTTCGTCTTCTTTATATTTTTGGTTTATCTTTTCATTTGTTTGTCAGTACCATTTTTTTCTCTCTTCTTATTTGCCTCTACCACTTGTAATTTGTTTTTACTTTTTGTTATTTTTTCTGTCGTTAAATTGTTTAGATTTTTGAATTTTTGCGTGGATTGTGATTGAACCACATTTCTATCACTTACTTTCTTTTTCTTTTTCTTTTTTTTTTCAACTTAGACTTCCCTGCTTCCTTCTATTTTTGGTTTTTTTGTTTTTCTTAAGTTGTTTCTCAGTAACTTTTTCTTCTCTCTTCTTAATAACCGCTACTCCTTGTACTCACCGTTTTACTTTTGCCTTTGTCTTTCTATTCTTTCTGTGGTTAAATTGTTTACTTTTTTGAATTTTTGGGCCACTTTCTATCACTTTCTATCACTTACTTTCTTTTTCTTTTCTTTTTTAAGATATGCTTCCAATATTTCTTTCTATTTTTGTTTTCTTTTTTGGTGTTTCTTCATTTGTTTCTCAGTATCTTTTCTTCTCTCTTTTTAATAACCGTTACGCCTTGTACCCCTTTTATTTTACTTTTTGACTTTGTCTGTCTGTTCTTTCTGTCGTTAAATTGTTTGCTTTTTGAATTTTTGCGCCGAATGTGATTCAACTACCTTCCTTTCACTCACTTTCTTTTTCTTTTTTTGCAAATTAGGCTTCCATTGCTCCTGGAGGAAGTTTTGGCAGTCTGTCATTTATCCTCGTTTGCTCTACTTTTTGTTTTTGTCACCGATTTTAGGCGTCGTACACCTTTTTACTTTTTTTTCTTCTTCCTTCATTCCTTGGGGGATATCAGGAGCTTCCTTTTCGTTTTCTTTCCCTCTAAGGTAATCTCGATTTTATTTTCAAATAATTGAAGAATTGAATTGAATTGATTTCTTCTTTTCTTTATTTTCCTCTAGGTTGTCTTTGAATTCGACTTCGATGCTGACACCCCCGCAGAATATGTTTTCTGTTCTTCTTTCTCTTCTTTTGTTTGAAAGACTTCTTTCAGTTTTCGTTGCATTCCCTTTGTGTTTTGTCTTCAACGGTTTTATGCGTCGCTCATATTCTTTTTACTTTTTTTTCTTCTTCATTTATCTTCTTTCCTTACTTACGTTCGGGATACTACGTCGCTAAGGCCTTTGCCGAATATGTTCTCTGTTCTTCTTCTTCCATCAAGTCTGAAAAACTTCCATTTCTTTTTTTTTCAAATCTGAAAAACTTCTTCCCCTTTTTCCATGCTTTTTGGAGAACCGTTTTGTCTTCATGGATTTCACGCGTCGCTCACCTTCTTTTTACATATTTTTTCTTCTTCCGTCATCTCTTCTTTTCTTTGTTTTTATTCGGGGGGTACAGCAGGAGTTTCCTTTCCTTTTTCTTTCTCTTAGGCAAATCTCGATATTTTTTAAATGATTGATTTTTTCTTTTCCTTATTTTCTTCTGGTGTTGTCTTTGAGATCGACTTCGTTGCTAAGGCTTTGTTTGCAGTTTCTCTTAGTTCTTCTGCTTAGTCTGATAAACTTCCATTTCCATTTTTTTTTCAAATCTCAAAAGCTTCTTCCTCTTTTACCATTCCTCTTGGAGAACGGCTTTGGTTGCCCTCTATCCTCGATCCCTCTGCGTCTTGTCTTCACCGACTTTACGCGTCGTTCACCTTCTTCTCACTTTCTTTTATTCTTTCTTCGTCTCTTTCCTTTGTTTACGTTTGGGGTAGAGCAGGAGTTTGCTTTTTTTTCTTTCACGTAAACCTCGATTTTTTTTCTTCAAATAATTGAATGATTTCTTCTTTATTTTATTTCCAACTGGCGTTGTCTTTGAGATCGACTTCGTTGCCAGGGCCTTGTCCGCAGAATCCGTTCTCTGTTTTTTTTTTACTTCTTCTTTAAAATCTGAAAAACTTTCTTTTTAATTTTTTTCAAATCTGAAAGACTTCTTTCCTTTTGCCATGATTCCTGGAGAACAGTTTTGGCTGCCATCTATTCTTGTCCCCTCTACGTTTTCTCTTCGTCAATTTTACGCGCCGTTCACCTTCTTTTGACTTTTTTTTTGGTTCTTCTTTTATCTATTTTCTTTGCTTACGTTTGGGGTACAGCAGGAGTTTCCTTTTCTATTTTTTTTTCCTCTCATGCTAGCTAACTTTGATTTTTTTCTTTAAATATTTGAGTAATTTCTTCTTTACTTTATTTTCCTCTGGTCTTGTCTTTGAGTTCGATTTTGTTTGCCGACAACTTCCAAGAATGTGTTTCCTGTTCTTCTTCTTCTTTCAAGTCTGAAAAATTTCCATTGTTTCCTCTAGATACACTTCTTGGATAATTGTTTCGGCTATTGTCTTTTCTCATCATTCACTCTTTTCTTTTTACTTTTCGCACTTCTTTCTTCATCTCGTTTCCCTTGAGGGTACAATAGGAGTTCCTCTTCTTTTCTTTCTTTCGATCGAACTTAGCCGAAATAATGCGCAAGGGCCAGACCACCTTCAGGAGAAAAGGATGATCATAAGAATATGATGGGAAGAGGAGTTGGAGGAAAGCAAAATGGTGTTGGGGGTTCCTCTTGCATTTCTTTCTCTCATAGAACCTCGAGACAAAGGGTTTTTGAAGCCTCTCCTAAGATAAAATTTCGCAATGGTGGAATCAATTGTTGTCGAAAGAGGACGCAGGCTTGGGCTACGCGGCAAACAGTGACATCTCTGACACGACCAGCGAATTACCATCCTAAACTTTTATTGCAAGATCTTTCATTTTTAATCAAAGTTGCTTTCTTCTTCCTTTCACTGAAACGTTGTTTTCGAGGTTGATTTTGCCCCCACTGATCCAGGCAGATCTTTTAAAATTGTATTGATATTGAAAGAGAAGGGGGCGATGGAGGTGAAATAATAATTAAGAAGCCGAGAAGAAACATCTGTTCTTATGCGCAATAGAGAAAGAATAGCTGAGATGATTCGGAAAGGGGCCAGATCACCTTTCAGGGGAAAGGGATGATCAAAAGAACATGATGAACAATGACAAAACGGTGTTACAGCAGAATGAAGAATTGTACGATTTGTGCGACTTACTGGTATTTCATTCTCCTTTTCCTTATCCTAATTGTCTTCCTCATTTTTCTCCTCTTCAAACACCAAACTAAATCTAACCCCTGATACTTCTTCTTCTTATTTCATTTTATTTTCTCCCCTTTTTCCTCCTCTCGTCAAACACTAAAATAAATCTCAACGTTGTTAAGTAGGTCCTCCTTTTCCTTATATCCAATTTCACTTCCTCCTCATTCTCCTTCTCAAACACCAGACCAAATCTAAAAACTTTTAACTATACCTACGTCACTAGAATTTATTAATTTCTCTGCAAGCACCCAAAGCCACAAAGAATTGAAGTGTACTGTGTGTTCTTTATGATAATTACTTCGCCATATTGAATTCTAAGATGGCGTCCGTCAGTAATGAGGGCGGAAATGCTCTCGTCTGGATGTTTAATTTGACACCCCACACGACAGGTTTATCTCCATGCGGACGCTTTCCGACATTGTAGCGCCGCCATCTTGGATTCCAAGATGGCGACGGTCATGAAGACTCAATTGCCCGCGTTTAGACGCTCAATTTAATACCCCACACGACGGGCAAAATTCTAAACCCGAAAAAGTCAACTCAAAATTCAAAATCTTACTCAATCCAATCCCAAAAATAAAATAAGACTAAGACGCAAGAAAATGAAAACTGTCGAAAATAACAAGAAGAGTCTTCAAAACGCCCAAAACATTTTTAAATTCAACAGGAAGCTCAGTCGAACTCTCGAACTTCGCTCGACTCGACCCAAGCAAAAAATTAAGGCTCAAGAATGTTATAATAAAATTTCATAAAATCGAAACTCAAAGATTTTCAGCCGAAGAATTAAAACTCGAAATTCGGAAATTGAAAACCTCAAGAGTCGAAAAACAAAAGGATTAGAATTCAGTTTAACCTACCTCTAGGTTAACGCAACTGAAACCAACTTCAAAAAATTAAAAAGCGAAATTAAAAAAATGATTTTTTTAACCAAATTAAAAAAAAAGTTCAACCCAACTCTAGAACAATCCAACTCAACTTCATTCGACTAAACGCAAGTAAAAGATTGAGGCCGAAAAGTATTAAAACTTAATTTATTTATCCAAGGCAACCCAACCTAATTTTAAGCAAAAAATTAAAAATTCAAATAAGGTTTAAAACTAAAAAAAAAAAAAAAATAGATCAGAATTAACAAATCCAGTGCTATCTTGTACTGTTATTTTTAATTTTGTTGTAAATGCTCGAAGCCGAGCGGCTAGGTTGAGTTGAATCGTGATTGACCTTGTAAGATTGATTTTGAAAACTTCGTTTTCTCAGGGCGAGTTGTCCTTGAGACAAACTGGGCTTAATTTTTAATAATCTTTGCAATTTATTTTTTTATTTCGTTTTAAATAATAGGAGTATCTTTTTAACTGAGCAGAGTTAGCTTGAGTTGATTTGGTTTGACCTTGCTTCGAGAGCTTGACTCGGATGGATCACAATTGAAGAAAAGTCTTGATTTTTGAAATTCTCTCTTTTGTTTTCGATTTTTTTCATTTTTCGTTCAGTTTCCTTGGGGATTGAGTTGAGGGATTGAGTAGGACTAGTAAAGTTTATCTTTTTAGGAACAATTGAATCGCATAATCGCGTTCAGTCCAAATTTACTCTATTGAGAAAGCAGGGGGCTTCAGATATCCTTATCTGGAAGAATTTTAAGCCAATAATTCACTTGAAATAAAAATCTAGAAAGTTATTTGTTGTTTTCTCAACAGAGTAAATTTGGACTGAGCACGATTATGCACTCATCGATTCAATTAGATTTAACGTAACAGCTCCAGCGTTATTGGTTCTTGAATAATCTTTACTTTTCTCTGAAATAATTTAATAAGTGGATAAAAACAAAATGGCGATGAATAAAATGAAGAAAAACAGTTTTTGTTGGGTAGAATCGGATTAAGTTGGATAGAGTTGACCTTGAAATCAATTGGACCTGATTTTAAACAATCAAAGAGGAGTCAACCTCGAGACGAGTTGGGCTTAATTTTTAATAATCTCAGCAATTTAGTTTTTTTACTGCAACTTTCATTTTTACTGAACAGAGTTAGCTTGAGTTGACTTGGATTGACCTTGCTTCGAGAGTTGGACTGAGATCACAATTAAGCAAGACTTAATTTTTGAAATTCTCCCTTTTGCTTTCGACCTTTTAATTTTTTTTTTTGACTTTTCGTTCGGTTTCCTTGGAGATTGAGTTATGAGGAGGAGGAGGACCAGTTAAGTTTTCTTTTTGAGTTTCGTATGCTTGAAATTTTGAAATTTGAGTCTCTTCTTTGATCCCCTTGGTTATACAAAGAAGAATAACGTAGCAGCTTCAACATTATTGGTTCTTGAATGATCTTTACTCTTCTCTGCAATAATTTAATAAGTGGATAAAAACAAAATGGCGATGACGAAACTGAAGAAAACTCGTTTTTGTTGGGTAGAATCAGATTAAGTTGAATAGAGTTGACCTTGAAATCAATCGGACTTGATTTTAAACAAACGAAGAGGGGTTGACCTCGAGACGAGTTGGGCTTAATTTTTAATAATCTGTGCAATTTATTTTTTTTTTTACTGGAACTTTCTTGGACTTGGAACACGGTTGAGTTGAGCAAGTTTTAATTTATGAAACTCTCTCTTTTGTTTTTGAGCTTTTAATTTTTTTGACTTTTTGTTCGGTTTCCTTGGAGATTGAGCTGTGATGATTAGGACCAGTTAAGTTTTCTTTTTGAGTTTCGAATGTATGAAGTTTTGAAATTTGTAATGTTTCGTTTTCACCGATTTTCTGCGTCGTTCATCTTCTTCTTACTTTTTCTTCTTCTACCTTCATCTTTTTTCCTTGCTTACGATCGGGGTACTACGTTGCTAAGGCCTTTGCAGAATATGTACTGTGTTGTTCTTCTTCTTTCAAGTCGGAAAAACTTCCATATCCATTTTTTTTTTTTTAAATCTGAAAGACTTCTTCCACTGCATCCACGCTTTTTGGAGAAGCGTTTTGTCTTCATGTATTTTACGCCTCGTTCACCTTCTATTTACATTTTTTACTTCTTCCTACAGCTCTGTTCTTTGCTTATGTTTGGGGTGCAGCAGCAGTTTCCTTTTCTTTTGTTTCTCTCAGGCAAATCTTGATCTTTTTTCAAATAATTAATTGATTTTTTCTTTTCCTTATTTTCCTCTGATGTTGTCTTTGAGATCGATCTTGTTGCTAAGGCTTTGCTTGCAGTTCTTCTTCTTCTTAGTTTGAAAAACTTCCATTTCCATTTTTTCTTCAAATCTCAAAATCTCCTTCCTTTTTTACCATTCCTCATGGAGAAGCGTTTTGGTTGCCCTTTATCCTCGATCCCTCTGCGTTTTGTCTTCACCGACTTTACGCGTCGTTCACCTTCTTCTCACTTTCTTTTATTCTTTCTTCGTCTCTTTCCTTTGTTTACGTTTGGGGTAGAGCAGGAGTTTGCTTTTTTTTCTTTCACGTAAACCTCGATTTTTTTTCTTCAAATAATTGAATGATTTCTTCTTTATTTTATTTCCAACTGGCGTTGTCTTTGAGATCGACTTCGTTGCCAGGGCCTTGCCCGCAGAATCCGTTCTCTGTTTTTCTTTTACTTCTTCTTTAAAGTCTGAAAAACTTTCTTTTTAATTTTTTTCAAATCTGGAAGACTTCTTTCCTTTTGCCATGATTCCTGGAGAACAGTTTTGGCTGCCATCTATTCTTGTCCCCCCTACGTTTTCTCTTCGTCAATTTTACGCGCCGTTCACCTTCTTTTGACTTTTCTTTTGGTTCTTCCTTTATCTATTTTCTTTGCTTACGTTTGGGGTACGGCAGGAGTTTCCTTTCCTATTTTCTTTTCTCTCTCAGTCTAGCTAATCTTGATTTTTTTCTTCAAATAGTTGAATGATTTCTTCTTTACTTTATTTTCCTCTGGTCTTGTCTTCGAGTTCGATTTTGATACCGACACCTTCCTAGAATGTGTTTCTTTCTTCTTTCAAGTCTGAAAAATTTCCATTGCTTCCTCTAGATATACTTCTTGGATAATTGTTTCGGCTATTGTCTTTTCTCATCATTCACTCTTTTCTTTTTACTTTTCGCACTTCTTCATTCATCTCGTTTCCCTTGAGGGTACAATAGGAGTTCCTCTTCTTTTCTTTCTTTCGATCGAACTTACCCGAAATAATGTGGAAGGGCCAGACCACTTTCAGGAGAAAAGGCTGATCAACAGAATATGATGGGAAGCAGGAGCAGGAAAGCAGGAGATATGTGGGGGCGGGGGTGTTCCTCTTCTTTTCCTTTCCTGGGATAGAACTTCGAGACAAAAGGTTTTAGAAATCCCCCTAGGATACAATTTTGAAATCGCCGAATGAATTGTTGTCGAGAGAGGACGCAGGCTTGGGCTATGCATGCGGGAAACAGCGCCATATCTTGCACGAGTAGCGAACTAAGTTCTTAAACTTTTACTGCAAGATATGATTCTTTTATTTAATAATTGAAGTTGCTTTCTTCTTTTTCCTTTCACTTTATGGTTGCTCTCGAGATCGATTTTGTCCCCACTGATTCAGGCAAGTCTTTTAAAATTGTATTGATGTTGAAAAAATAATGAAGAAGCTGAGACGAAAAGAAACGTCTCTTCTTTCGCGTGATGGCTGAGATGATCCGGAAGAGGGCCAGACCACCTTCAAGAGAAAAGGATGATCAAAAGAATATGGTGGGAAGAGGAGTTGAAAGGAAGCAAAAGGGTGTGGGGGCGGGGCTATTCCTCATTCTTTTCTTTCTCTCAATAGAACCTCGAACCCGAAACAATGGGAAGAGGAGTTGAAAGAAGGTAGATGAGGGGGGAGGGCGGTGGAGTAATGGCCGATTTTGATAGAGAAGAAAAGAAGATGACTCAAAGCAAGATATCTCCAAGGATTCCAGTAAGTAACTGATGACTTAATTTCTCTAATCAGCAGCGTTTCTCTCTTTCATCTTGTCATGCACTTTGTACATATGTCCACTTGCACTTAGATCTCTAAACTCAATTAGCAAACATAAATAATTTGCGTCCTTGGATTTTTCTGCGTGATTCAAATCATTTCGTTTCAGGTAACAACAATATAATCTTGCATAAACAAACTGATTAGGATTACGACGACCGACGGTCAGGACAAAGACGAAACAGAGAGGAGAATGGGGGCGACGATTAGGCAAAGTGCAGCGGCACGCACGCCGATGCATCATCATCACCATCACCGTAATCATCATCACACAACACGGAGGACCGACGATAATGCAATATTATATTTTTCGAATTACCAAAGACCGAAACGTGAACTTTGCTCGATAAAAAATGTACGTCCGATAATCACAATCTATAAGTCGTACGGAGTTATGCCGTCATCCACATTTAGGTGAACGTGCATCTCGGTGAACGCATCTCTATCATCAATCGCTTGACCCACCGGAAGAAACCCGGACTATTTTACTTTAAAGGTGAGTTCAAATTAATTACATAAAAATATTAAATTTACATAAAAAAGGCAGTGCAAGTTGTTGAATGAAACGTTCTTTAAAAATTGTCTGAAATAAACTTGGGGAATGCTTTTTGCCCCACCGTGTACAAAGGGCTGCCGCGAAAATTTTATTGAAGTCGAATCTTACCCGATGAAAATTGCAAGAAAATTATACTTTTTTTAAACCGGACACTATTAAAATTGGAAAGGGCACTCGACGTTTCACTAGCGATTGTTAGCTTCGTTAGAGCGTCCGCTTAAAGTTTAAAAACTTACAATTCTATCGTCCTGTGGATTTGCAAATTTAAAGGCACGCTCTAATGAAATCCTGCCTTTTTAAAAACCAATCTGTATACAGGATGTTTCGTTGAAAAAAAAACAGGGCTGTATACTAGATGTTTCATTAAAAAAAAATAAAACTAACTGATAACGCTACGTACACTTTTTAATTTTCTTACCGCTTGAAGATCATCGAAACGTGGATAAATTTAGAATCGGCAAAGTTTATTGACTCTTTCAAGTATTTAAAAAGATAAAAAGATAAACGCTCGTTGAAATAAAATTTGGAGGACACGATCTGACCTCCAGAACCTTCTTCTGTTTTATCAACTTACATTTGGAATTATTTCGATGAATTTTCGTGTTTCCATGCAATAAAATGATATAATACAGGGTCATTCAGGATAAGTGTCCGAAACGTTGGGAGCGTGTTTACTATGAATTTAAATTCAAAATGGCAACAATGATTTATTTCTTACGTACGCGTCCGCAAGTTCGAATTATTCCGAATGGATGAATGCCAAACTTTCTTGATACCGTGTAATCCCCCCCCCCCCTCTATCATTAGTCCTATTTCCGTATCCACCAATTAGGTTTAGAATTGGTTCCTCCCTTCCTGTTTTTTTTTTTGGTTGGTTTGGTTTTCTTGAAAATTCCTGCTTTCGTGCCTCACTTGATTTTAATTCATAGAGCGACGCGTTTTTAAAAATCCCGCCGCCGGTCATAATTGCATTAGGCGCGCTTTTCAAAATAGTACGTCTTCGAAAAAAGAAAAAGAAACTCACAGACTTCTCAGATCTCTAAATCGGACACAAAAGAAACACTTTTTTTTTTTAATTTGATGTCACAATCACAATCTTTGAGCTTTTGAGGGTGGAAGAAAATTACCCCTGGAAATCCCCCCTCCTCCTTCCCTTATTGGGGGTGCTTCCGTTCTCTCTATCCACCAATAAGGTTTCGACCTTCATTCAAGAAACCCCCATCACATTTAAGAACCGAACTGGTTTCTGTTCAATGGTGTTTCTTGTTTGTGTCATTGATTCTGGAATTTGCAAATGAAATGCCAAACTTTCTTGATACCGTGTAATCCCCCCCCACCTCTATCATTAGTCCTATTTCCGCATCCACCAATTAGGTTTAGAATTGGTTCCTCCTTTCCTGTTTTTTTTTTTTTGGTTGGTTTGGTTTTCTTGAAAATTCCTGCTTTCGTGCCTCACTTGATTTTAATTCATAGAGCGACGCGTTTTTAAAAATCCCGCCGCCGGCCATAATTGCATTAGGCGCGTTTTTCAAAATAATACGTCTTCGAAAAAAAAAAAAAACTCACAGACTTCTCAGACGTGTTATGAAATAAAGCATATGATTACGCAATCGAACTAATGTAAATAAGATTAAAATTGTTGTAATGTAAGAAATACATCAAGCCAAACTGAACCTCTACTCGTGGGAATGACGCCCACGGGTGCAAGGAGTGGTATAAGCAGGGCTGGATCTAGGGTTTTCGGCGCCACGGGCTAAACAATTTTAAGCGCCCTTTTTATACGATTATATCATCAAATTCAAGTTGGTATTATTGCTAACTTTATTTATGGAAGCCGCAAATTCGGTTAAATTAACAAATAAATAGAAGCAAACGGTATTTCTCACGATGATTGCAACGACACAGTCTGGAAAAAAAACGATTGAACGTCGAGTTTAGGAGACAAGGACAAAAAGTCATTGAGCACCCTGTATAATATTTTACCAAACGAAAGAGGATAAAATACTTAATTAAAATTGTCCTTTGTCATTTTACCGTAAATTAAAAAAAAAATTATTGGTACTTTATCAAATTCGTCAAGAGACTGGAAATAATCAAAAATAATAAAACAAACATTTTTGGCAAACAAGATTTTGGAATTGCAAAAAAAAATAAAAGAAAACTGAAAAAAAATAAGAAAAACAAACGACGACTATCACAGTTGAAACGTATTTGTACCAAAATAAGACTTCCGAATTCGAAAGACAGGTTTACATCTTCAAAAAGTTTGTTTGTTTGTCCCCTTTAGTTTTTTTTACATTTTACCGGTTTTCTTTTTCATTTTTCGTTATTTTTAGTTTCAGTTATTCTCTTGGCATTTTTTTTAAAATAATTTTCAAACAGTTCGCTGGTCTTCTTTTGTATTTTTGATTTTTGATTTTTGATTCTGGAATTTGCAAATGAAATGCCAAACTTTTTTGACACCGTGTAATCCCCCCTCCCTCTTTCATTAGTCCTATTTTCCTATCCGCCAATTAGGTTCAGAATTGGTCCCTCCTTTCTTGTTTTGTTTTTTTGGTTGTTTCATTGGTTCTGGAGTTTATAAATGAAATGTCTCTATAGGACCCAATTCAGATTTTTTTTAAATCGTGCGAAAACGCCCCCCCCCCTCCCATTTTTCGTTATGAGATTCGATTTACTTCTTATTCAAAAAACTAACGAAAACTTTGAATTTCGCGCTGCAATTACGAGATTACAGCCAACCTACGCATGCGTGCCAACCTAATTAATTTTGATGCAACTGTATTTTAATGAATTAAAAGCCATCATTTATTAGGCATTTAAAAATCGAATGATTCCGTTATGAGATTCGATTTCCTCCTAATATTCAAAAGCCTGTCGAGAACTTTGAATTTCGCGGTGCAATTACGACCGCAGCCAACCTACGTATGCCTGTCAACCTAATTTATTTTGTTGCAACAGTATTATAATGAATTAAAAGCCATAATTTATTAGGCATTTAAAAATCGAAAGATTCCGTTATAAGATTCGATTTCCTTCTAATATTCCAAAGCCTGTCGAAAACTTTGAATTTCGCGCTGCAATTAAGAGATTACAGCCAACCTACGCATGCCTGCCAACCTAACTAATTTTGTTGCAACTGTATTTTAATGAATTAAAAGCCATTGTCTATTAGGCATTTAAAAATAGAATGATTGCGTTATAAGTTTCGATTTTCTTCTAATATTCAAAATCCTGTCGAAAACTTTGAATTTAGCGCTGCAACTACGAGATTGCAGCCAACCTACGCATGCCTGCCAACTTAATTTATTTTGTTGCAACAGTATTTTAATGAATTAAAAGCCATAATTTATTAGGCATTTAAAAATCGATTGAATCTGTTATAAGATTCGATTTCCTCCTAATATTCAGAAACCTGTCCAGAACTTTGAATTTCGCGGTGCAATTACGATCGCAGCCAACCTACGCATGCCTGCCAATCTAATTTATTTCGTTGTGGCTGTATTTAAATAAATTAAAGGCCTTTCAAAAGTCGAATTTACATTTGCAAATAAAAATATTAAACTGAGCCAGAAAGTTCCTTGGCCAGATTCGTTCTAAACCCATTCCGTAATCTCGCGTTAAACTCGCGGCTTTTATGATAAATAAAAATAGATGAGGTGATTCGTGTTTGCGCGAGGTTTTTCGTTTGTTTTTCTTCCAATTTTTAAAGTCCCCTCGCCCCCAAAAACGAAACCCGCGTCAACTTTGAACCTCAGGAGGTTATCACGACGCCCCTTCTATCGCCAAACTCGACGATAAAATCCCACAAATAATATTGATTACGTCTGTAAAACGAGAATGCGACGATAATAACCGGCTATCGCAATCATATCACCGAATAAATGAAGCTTCTTAAAGTCGAGCACCATCGGCAGCGAGCGGCACGGCAATCAACCACTTATCCTTCGATGAAGGCGCGAGAGTGTTTATTTATTTAGTAATTATGAGGATTTAGGTTTTTTCTTTTGTTGGTGTAGATGGCACGTGCGCCTTTCATTCTGGACACATCTCCGATATCGGAGGAGACCAAAGCGATAGCGGAGAAGGAGCTTCGGGAAACCCCCGAGGTCGTCCAGGAGGCCATCAAGGAACTGAGGGAGTTGTTGGAGAACGACAAGACGCTTAACTATAAGACTGACGATGATTTTTTGATTATTTTTTTGAGGCCGACCAAATTCTACGCCAAAAGTGCTTACGAACTGGTGAGTCTTCAACTATTTAAATAACGACAATAAAATAAGCAAAAAGTTTTTAATGTTTAACCGAACAACATTATTATAATTGGACTTATAAAAGCACTCGACGTTTCACTATCGATTGATGATAACTTCGTCAACTTCATTTTTTAATAATAATATAAAAAAAATTCTTCCTAATAACCAATGCATTCCCATTCGAGCCAGCTTTTGATTGAGTACTATTATCAATCACATCACGAGTGAAGTGGTTTGTTGACTTACATCTTTTTGTAATTATCCATTTCCGGTCAATTGTTATTGTTTGCGGCACAGTTTTGCGCAAGCTGCAATCTTTTAATGTAGCAGCGGAAGATAAGATCGATCGAGATAAGTCAATAAATCGTGTAAAAGTCAAGTATTGTTGTTCAAAATATTTTCAAAAACACCTAAATCTAAAACTAAAGCTAAAACACCGAATCTAATTAATAAAATAATAACTTTAAATAGCAGGAAATAACTCGTGAGAGCAAGAAGCTCGTTGGCGCAGTGGTTAGCGCGATGGACTGTCGGGGTGCTGGCCCCGAGTTCAAACCTGCAACGAGAGGGTAGTTTTTCTTCAACGCCAATTTGTCCTGGTCTGTTGAGCTTCCAAGTTTGTGCCTGTAGCGTCAATTAGTAGTTTGAAGTGGACGTAACCCCCTCCCCCCTGTATACCTGAATTTAAAAAAAAAACTTTAAAGTAGAACGATATTACAATTGCGTGGTAGTCAGAGTGATGGATTCTTGAGCTACTGGCCCCGAATTCAAATTTCTCTTCAGTAGTTGAGTTTGGGTTTCGTCCCGAAATCAAATTTCTCTTCAGTTGTTGAGTTAGGGTTTCGAACCTAAGAGAAGACCTTCAGTCCGTCTCTGCCCATCGGTTTTTGCCGTCTTGTCGACGACGAAATTTCAAAAAAAAAGAGTTTTCCGAATCGATCTCTTTTTAAATACCTGAATCCGGTCCTGCTAACGCTCTTTATTTTATTGACTGGGCGTCAGTCAATTCCTCTTTTCAACGAATTCTTTGAGATATTTACGAAACAATCTTTTTTAGAGAAAAGTTTTTCAACTTTAACCGGACACTATTAAGATTGGAAAGAGCACTCGACGTTTCGCCGTCGATTGATAGTTTTTTTTTGAGAGTCATCTGCTTCAGTCGGTCGTGATTTTTCCATTGTTGTCAATTTATTTTCGGATTACAACGCACAATGTAACCTTTTTTAAGGCCGAAAGGAGCGATTTAGTTTGGCTCGCGCGCCTTCAGGACGCTTTTCGCTGTGGCCTTGAAAGTTCACGTTCGTCTGCTTTAATGGATGCGCCCGTAGCAGTTGTTTAACTTCTCTGAGAGCGCGAAGAATTTAAAAATCGGAGGAATTGTAAAAAATTAAAACAAAAAAGTTAAAAGTAAACAATTTCTAAGTTCGAAAAAACATGTTGGATGAGTGTTTTTGGGATTAAATGAAACCGTTTCAAGGCCTACCCAAGGGAAGCGAACCTAGCGAAGACAACCCTAGGAGAGAATTTTAAACAGAAATTGTGAAAAATTGAAACAAAAAAATGTAAAAAATTAAAAAAAAAAAGTTTCAAGGTCAACCCATCCCAAGGGAAGCGGATCCAACCTAAACAAACAAAAGGATTTAGGAAAAGTTAGAACAAAAGCAGGTGAAAACTCGAATACTTCTAAAAGAAAATCGAAGAAGTATTAAATATTCAAAAATTAAAATAAGAGGGGTTAAAAATTCAAACTGAAAATGAAGCGAATCGAACCCAAACAAACAAAGAAATTTAGGAAAGTTAGAACAAAAGAAGGTTAAAACTTTCTAAAAAAGAAATTATTGAAGAAATAAGATTCAAGAAAATAAAATAAAAAATGTGAAAAATGAAAAGAAATTGTTTCAAGGTCAACCCTCCCCAAAGGAAGCGAACCCAACCCAAACAAACACAAGAATCTAGGAAAAGTAAGAACAAAAGTTTTGAGGGTTTAGAAAAAAATCTTTAGGCAGAAGGGAATAATAACAAGTTGCATGAATAACAAGTTGCAAGTTGGCCCAGTGGCTAGATTGCTGTGCCCGTGCCCGAGTTAAAACTCTGCAACGCAGGACTTCGGGGGTTTCTCTTAAAACATTAATTCTCCTGGATTATTGTTTATTGAATTGAGGTTTCGAACTTGTCAGTAGAGGTAATTGGGGATTCAAAAATAAACTTTGAACACAGAACACTTGGAAGTAAGAGGCTACTTTGCCCAGTGGTTGGACCTGCTGGACCCGAGTTCAAACGCTGCTACGCAGGACTTCTTTTCCTGCATTATTGAATCGAGCTTTCGAACTTGCTAGTAGAAAAGAGGTTCAAAAAAATATCTTTAAACAGAAGGGAAGAACAAGTTGCAAGTAACAGGGTAGTTGGCCGAGTGGCTAGAGCTGTAGACTCTTGAGCTGCTGGGCCCGAGTTCAAACGCTGCGCAGGAAGTCGGCGGTTTTTCTTAAAACATTCTTTCTCCTGGATTATTGAATTGGGCTTTTTAGCTTGTCGATGGGCTTAATTGGGGGTTTAAAGTTATCTTAGGGTGTCTCGATTCTTTAATAGTCAATGCTTTACGTAGTCTTCCCTTTCTCAATTTACATAAAAATATTAGTGTCGATAAAAGAACTGAAATAAGCACTTTGTTAAAGATTTTAACGGTTTTAAAAAGTGTATATTAACAGCATTAATAAAGAAAACAATGCTTGTTTGGTTGACATTATTTCTTGTAGTTTTTTTTTTGTTTTTCCTTATCCATCACATATGTGTCAGTGTTTTTCATTTTCCTTTTCAATTACTGTTTTTTTTATTCGCCAGTGATTTTCAACTGCCTTTCGCTTTTTCCCCCGAAATAATCCCTTGCGTTTCATTATTTGGTTTGTCTTTCATTCTTTTCGTCTAATTTACTTTTTCTGTCGTCTATTGATTGATTAACAGATTATTTCTTCGATATTTTTTTTCTTTGTTTCACTGCCATTTATTTGGCTCATCCCCCTTCTCCCCGGTTTGTTACTAGTTTCCTTCTCCTGTTTTTTTTGTTGTATTTATTTCTTTCTACGGAATTCATTTTTCATGTTTCATTTTATTTATTTGCTTTTATTTTTGACAGTTTTGTTTCTCACTTGCCAGTGATTTTCAATAGAATTTCTCCGGAGAAGCCCCCGATTGTTATTTGTTTCTCGTCGTCCTATCCATTTTACGTATACGTATTACTGTCTCTTACTTTATTTATTTTTTTCGATTAATTTTTAATTACTGTCTTTTTTACTCGTCAGTGATTTTCAATAGTTTTTCCCTTTTGCCTTGCCCCCGGAATGATCCCTTGCATTGCTTTACATTTGGGTTGCCTTTTATTCTTCTCGTCTCATTTATTTTTTCTTTCGTTTATTGATTGATTAATAATATATTATTTTTCCCATTTTTTTCGTGTTTCATTTTACTCGTCCCCTTCTCCCCCGGTTTCTAATTAGAATTAGAATTTCTTTCTCTCCATTTTTTTTTTGTATTTATTTCTTTCTATGGAATTCGTCTTCAGTTATTTTATTTATTTATTTTATTTTTGCGTTTTCTTTTCTTAGCAGCGATTTTAAATTTTCACCTTTTCTCTTCTGAAGAATCCTCGATTTTTCGTTTGTTTATTTTTCTCGTCCAAATTATTTTTTGCTTCTCGTTATTTGAGTTTCCGTTTCAGTTTTTCCACATTTATTTTTTTCTATGGAATTAATTTTTCATGTTAAATTATTTCATTCGTTTATTTTATTTTTGACAGTTTTCATTTTTACTTGCCAGTTTGATTTTCAGTAGCTTTTCGCCGGAGAATCCTTAGATCTTTCATTTGTTTATTTTTCTTGCCCAAATTATTTTTTGCATTTCATTATTTGAGTTTCTTTTCTACTCTTTTTTGTATTTTTTATTGATATTTTGATAATTTAATTTTCGCGCCAACTGATCTTCGTGTTTCTTTATCACTTCGTTTTTAATTATTTCTATCGAATTAATTTTTTCACTTTTACAGTTTTTCTGTTGTTTCTTGTAAGCTTTTCTTGGAGGAAACATCTATGTTTCACTTGTTTCTTTTTTACTGTTCAAAATTTTCTTTACATTTATCTCGTTGTTTTTTTTTATTTCAGTGTATTTTTTGTCCAATTGTCTTTTTTCTTTTGTTTTCCGCTCATTTCATTGGTGACGTAGACATTTCATTATTTTTATATATTTTTATATATATATATTTTTAAAATTTTTCTTTATATTTATTTCGTTGTTTATTTTTTATTTCAGTTTCTGTTCTTATTCAATTATATTTTTTCTTCTTTGTTTTCTGTTCATCTTACTTAGACATTTCGTTCTCTATATTTAAAAAAAATTTCTTTGTATTTATTTATTTCAATTTATTTAATTATCTTTCTTTCTTTTTTGTTTTCCGTTCATCTTACTGTAGACGTAGACATTTCGTTATTTATATTTTTAAAATTTTTTGTTGTATTTATTTCGTTGTTTATTTTTTGTTTCAGTTTCTTTTCTTGTCCAGTTATCTTTTTTCTTTTGTTTTCAGTTAATTTACTTAGACATTTCGCTTTTTACATTTTTAAAATTTTTCTTTGTATTTATTTCGTTTATTTTTTATTTCGATTTCTTTGATTATCGTTTTTTCTTTTTTGTTTTCCTTTCATTTTACTGTACAGGTAGACATTTCATTATTTATATTTTTTAAATTTTTCTTTGTATTTATTTCGTTTTTTATTTTTAATTTCAATTTATTTTTTGTCCAATCGTCTTTTTTCTTTTTTGTTTTTCATTCATCTTATTGTAGACATTTCATTATTTATATTTTTAAAATTTTTCTTTGCATTTACTTCGTTTTTTATTTTCTATTTCAGTTTCCTTTTTGCTCATTTATCTTTTTTAATTTTTGTTTTCCGTTCATCTTACTGTAGCCTTTTCATTATTTATTTTTATCCTATCGAATTAATTTTTATTTACTGTTTCTACAGCTCTCTTTTTACATTTTTTTTTATTTGTTCTTCTGTCCATCTAGTTTTTTTTTTGCATTTCATCAGCTTTTAGCGGACTTCTCTTTTTGCTCTCTCGTTTCCGAAAATTTATTTCGTGCTTAGTTGGCCCTCATTACAGTTCTCTTCTTTTGCTTCTTCACGTTGGTCTTTTTGGTTTCCTTGCACTTTGTACCGATCGAAAAATCCACTTCCTTTTGTTTTATTCACTATTCGCGTTTTCTTTTGTGTTCGTTTGTCGAATTATTTTTTATTATTTCTGCCGATATTTTTTCTGATTTAATCACACTTGAGCTTCTTACAGTCTCTTCGTCTTTTGTTTTTTGTTTCTCGTTTTTAATATATCCCCCCACAGCGAATCGTCGAGCTCCTTCTGTTTTTTTTCTTTCAGTTAAAGTAAACAATTTGCTCGTAATTTAAGACTTCAAACTTCCAACTTATATGTTGCAGTTTCTTTTTTAAATTTTACTTGCTTCTAAATACATTTTTTTGACCAACTCTGCTATTGATTTTATTTCAAGTATTTTAGCCTCCTAGACTCATAAAGGAAAGGTTTAAACAGACGGAGAGTTCAGTTGCAAGAAAGAAGCGTGCTGGTGCAGTGGCCAGTGCGGTGGGCTCTTAAACTACTGGCCCTGAGTTCGAACTCTGAGCAGGAAGGGGCCATTTTCTTCCAATTCTTCTTTCAACTAGGTTTACTTGGTCGATGAATTAAGCATCCAAGATTGGTTTAAAATAAAACAAAAAAACGTTAATCAACAGTTAAACAAACGTTAGTTAATCAACAGTTAAATTAAAAAAAACGCGTTAAGATTAAATCTGCGTAGATACGTATTTCGGTAGCTAAACCGTCCCAGTGGAAGTAGCCTGACCCCCATCTCCCTCCGACTTAGACCCTTCCGACTTAGATTAGACGACTTAGATTAGACTCAAAACATGAAACAGTGAAAGGGTAAATCTGCGTAGATACGTATCTCGATAGCTAAACCTAAGTAACCTGACCCCCATCTCCGGGTCTTCCAACTTGGATTGATTGGACTCAAAACATGAAACAGTGAAAGAGTCTTTGGGGTTTCGATTCAAAAAACAAACTTCCCCAAAACAAACTTTCCCAGTTTCACGAATGCGTCTCCACATCTGCGATTTCAGAGAAAAAAATCTCCTTCCTGACTTAAATTAGACTCAAAAGATATAGTGAAAGAGTTTTCGGGGTTTCGATTCGATAAATAAACTTCCCCAGTTTCACGAATGCGTCTCGTTCTAGATGAAACGCGTCGCCGAGTTCCGAGAAAAAAATAAGGAGCTCTTGCAAACGTTACTGCCCGAGGACGAAAAGGAAGCCTTCACCAATCACAACGTCGTGAACGTCCTGACGAACCTCGACCATAAAGGGCGAAGGGTCTTGCTGGTTAACGTAGGGGGTATGTGCGTGTGTGTGTGTTTGATTAATTTAGAAAAAAATGTTGTGGTGGTTTTCGTAGGCTCTTGGAACACGTCTAAGGTATCATCGGATCAACTCTTCCGCATCTTCTACTTGGTCCACATCGGTGCCATCTTGGAGCCTGAGACCCAAGTGAGAGGGACGGTCGTCATCATGGATTACAAGGACTTGGGGATGAAGCAAGTGGCCGCCCTTAGTCCGTCGTTCAGCATGAAGCTATTGACCTTCATCCAGGACGCAATGCCCTTGAGATTGAAAGAGATTCACATGGTCAACAACCCTTTCATCTTCAACATGGTGTGGAAGATCTTCAAGCCGTTCATCAGGGAGAAGCTGAATAAGAGGGTGAGTCCAGATCCAGATCCGGACCTGAATGAGTTTGTTGGAATCCTTCCCCCTAAAAAAATGATTTTGCAGATTTTCTTCCACAATACGAAAATGTCGTCGTTGCACGAGCACATCCCCCCGAGCCACCTCCCCAAGAACTACGGGGGGGAACTTCCAGAAATCGACTACAGCGGAAAAGACTGGTACCCTTGCATCGAGGAGTTCGTCGACTTCTACAAGGAGTGGAACAGTTTCGGCCTGGTCAAGAAGTAGCAGTGGCGTCCGCAAAAAGGACTCGCGCTTTCATACCATACTGTAAGAATCGGTTTTTGAATTATTGTGACCAAAGTACAAAACATACTCATTCCGCTCTCCTATTTTACAGTATTTAGTTTTTATTTATTGTTACGTAGAGCAATGCAGCAATAATAAAATAAAAAAAGACTGGCGATGTTTCTTGTTTTGATTTGATTTGATTTATTTTGGAGTAAGTGCCTTTGCGTTATCAGCTCGTGCGATTTGTTTGTCTTGTCTCTCCGCGATTTTTATCAGAAGGAAAAATGCTCAAGGCTTTTTTGATAAAGTTCTAATCAATTAGCGCGGAATTTTATTTGGATTGATAAAAATTGAAGTAGACGTGAGTCAGCTGTTCTAGAGATATCGTTGGATTTGCTCACTATCATCAATAAAAAAATAATAATAAATAATAATTATAAAAGAGTGTAGTTAACGGGCACTAGTAAATCAGATTTAAGGAAAATTTAAATTTGGCGGTAGTTTGGCAGTTTTTGTTGACATTAAATCTTCGCTGATTGTCACGAGATGGCGCCACTTTCAGGATGTTCATAAATAATTCTAGACACCTTCAACATGAAGAGGTTGAACGAAAATCAACAATTAAATTCGAACAAACGGTGCAACTTGATTTCAATAAAATTTCAAATAAAAAATAATTCAGTCAGTACATGCTGATCGCCCTGAGATGGCGCCACTTTTAGAATGTTCATAAATCACTCTAGAAACCTTCAACATGAAGCGGTTGAACGAAAATCAAACAATTAAATTCGAACGAACGGTGTAACTTGATTTCAATGAAATTTCAAATAAAAAATAATTCAATTGGTGCACGCTGATTGCCTCGAGATGGCGTCACTTTTAGAAAGTTCATAAATAATTCTAGACACCTTCAACATGAAGCGGTTGAACGAAAATCAAACAATTAAATTCGAACGAACAGTGTAACTTGATTTCAATGAGATTTCAAATAAAAAATAATTCAATTGGTGCACGCTGATTGCCTCGAGATGGCGTCACTTTTAGAAAGTTCATAAATAATTCTAGACACCTTCAACATGAAGCGGTTGAACGAAAATCAAACAATTAATTTCGAACGAACAGTGTAACTTGATTTCAATGAGATTTCAAATAAAAAATAATTCAATTGGTGCACGCTGATTGCCTCGAGATGGCGTCACTTTTAGAAAGTTCATAAATAATTCTAGACACCTTCAACATGAAGCGGTTGAACGAAAATCAACAATTAAATTCGAACGAACGGTGTCCTGACTACAATAATAGAGCGCTGGACAAATGTGTGTGTACGATAAGTTTGACTACAATAACAAGGGCTGCGGGCTGTCGTGCTTGTGTGTGTAATGGCATCTGAGTTACAATTTTTTTTTCTTAGTTGGCTGTGAAATAGATCACGTATGTCGCAATTACATTCACCTAACTTTCACAACTGCTGTCGACCTAACCGAGAAAAATAAATATAATTTGAGTTTTCTCTACTCATTAGCACATTCCAGTTTTTTTTTGTAGATGTGTGTGGTTTTTCTGACTACAATAATAGAGCGCTGGGCGAATTTGTATGAACGATAAATCTGACTACAAAAATAAGGTGCTGGGCTGTCGTATTTGTGTGTGTAATAGCGTCAGAAATACAATTTTTTTCTTAGTTGGCTGTGAAATAATCATGTATGTCGCAGTTATATTCACCTAATTTTTACAACTGCTGTCGACCTAACCGAGAAAGACAAATATAATTTGAGTTTTCTCTACTCAATAGCATATTCCAGTTTTTTTTGTCGATGTGTGTGGTTTTTCTGACTACAATAATAGAGCGCTGGGCGTATGTATGGGTACGATAAGTCCGACTACAAAAACAGAGCGCTGGGCTACTCTGCTTGTATATGTAATAGCGTCCGAGCAATTTTATTTGTTGCTATTTTTGTTTTCTTAGTTGGCTATGAAATAATTCAAGCATGTCGCAGTTATATTCACCTAATTTTTACAACTGATGTCGACCTAACCAAGAAAAATTAACATCAGGCGTGAGATGTGGATCTTTTTCGCTCATGGCCAACTCAGAAAAAATATCTGTGGCTAACACAATACGTCAAACTACAAAATAGAGCGCGTGACGTACTTATGAGTGATTTGTTAGGAGTAATGTTCTGGGCAAGACTGATTTAAATCGGCTCCTGCGCCGGCTTTTATATCTGTCGGATCTGGTGGGGAATCGACAATCCTGTATCATTCGATGGACTCTCGTTCAGCGATGAGTGCAGTCAGTCCTTATTCGTCGAATGGAAAGTCTTTATTTCGTTTGTCCCGACAGTTGTTGTAGTGTCCAGAGATACGCAACACCATTTGCTAGCCAATCAGGAATCGAATGCAAGTGCGTCTTAATTCGCTAAGGGGTGGTCCGTTTTTGTGTTTGTGTTGACGGTCACCATCATGGCGTTATTTTGTTGCCGTTGACGCGACGGCGGCGTGGAATTACTATGGTAGCCGTCAAAGTGACGCTTCCAAGGTAGCTGACATTTCTAAATTTCTGTCAATTTGACGTTTCTTGAAATCTGTCAGCTTGATTTTTGTGACATCTGTCATTTTGACGTTTGTCACCGTTGCGTTGCCTCTGCGGTTGCTAGGTGACGGATGAAACCCCGCAATTTTATAAACAATTGCTTTGCTTCAGATTCGGTATTCGTGACAATTTTGAGCCGAGACTCTGTTACGGTTGGACGGACAGTTGTTGGAATCAGCGATGAGTGTAGTGAATCCTTATTCGTCGATGGACAGTCTTTATTCGGTTTGCTCCGATAGTTGCCGCAGTGACCAGAAGAGATGCGTAACACCATTTACTCGAGAATCGAGTGCAAGTGTTCCAGTTCGCTAAAGGGCGGTCCGATTTTGTGTTTGTATTGGCGGCCGCCAGGGTGACGTTTCGTTGCCGCTAACGCGGCGTGGCGCGTTACTACGGTAGGTGTCACGTGACGTTTTCGAAGTAGCTGTAACTATGACATCTCTAGACTTCTGTCAGTTTGACGTTTATTGACAACTATCTGACAGTCTGATGTTTTTGACATCTGTCATCTTGACGTTTGTCACCGTGACGTCGATCGCTTCTTCGGTTGCTAGGTGACGGATGGAAATCTACAATTTTATAAACAATTGTTCTGAACAGATAAAACAGCGACATCCTACGATCGGTTTTTGATTTTTTTTTTTTTTTTTGGTTTGCAGTGGGAATGTCGAGTTACGTCTCTGCTGACGAAGCCCCGAACAGGGTTGAAACAGCTGTACAGAGGCTGCTCGAGGTTTTCACTGCAACAAAAGATTTTATTTTGCTTGAAACTCGGAATTCGCGACAATATTGAACCGAGACTGTTACGGTTGGTTTTGCTCAAATTCTGATTGCGTGTTCACTTGTTTATTTTGCCTTCATCGGTTCTTAACGTATTTTTCCGCCCTGCATCGCCGACAAACTTTTATTTTATAATTGAAGTTGTCTATTTTCCGAAGAAAATTGCAAGAAAACAGTTTTCAAACTTTAAACGGACACTATTAAAATTGTTTCACTGTCGGTCGATTGATAGCTTCAATCGATACTGAAACGTTGAGTGCTCTTTCCAATTTTAATAGTGTTGGCCAGATTTTTTTTTTGTTTAAATGTTATAGACAAGCAAAACTATCTGAGAACGGAATTACAATAAACATTCACTCACCATTGGTTAGGTCTCTCGTTCCTGATGTTCCTTCTTTCTTTCTTTCTCGCTCTCCTGACCGCAACAGGCGCTGAAGGTAAACGTCTTAGCTTCCGGGCATCGCATTCCAATTCGATAAGGACCATGCAAATTATAAGTAACCCTTTACGAGTATCTATTCAGTAAAATGGAACATTCCACTTACCGGGGCCGTTTTCCCGGCCCCACCTGCTCCAGCGGCGAATCTAGAAGCTCCTGTAGCTCCCTCTTGATGATATTGGACACTGGGGAAGTCATCCTCGCACGTTGACTTCTTATCTTCGCATGCATTACCCCCCACATTCACCTGTGGATATAAAACCCACCCCTCCCGA
This sequence comes from Prosopocoilus inquinatus, assembly GCA_036172665.1. Lineage (NCBI taxonomy): Eukaryota > Metazoa > Arthropoda > Insecta > Coleoptera > Lucanidae > Prosopocoilus > Prosopocoilus inquinatus. The sequence continues at coordinate 9,242,047 of CM069878.1, read as the reverse complement.
TGGATATTAGCATACCTTGCCTCCCGAGCATACGTTCTTAGGATCAGTTGATGCATCTACTGCGTGAGTGTCAAGCACCACTCCGTACCAGTTCAATAAGATCATCAAGTCAGACCTTTATGGATAGCTCAATGCCATCACCTGGTCTGGAATGCAATCAACCGAATTCCCACGGACAATGAATGCAGAATACGGCTAATTGCTTTGCCCGTACCGTGCTCTTCATCGGCGCTGCTTGCACGCCGCGGCAAGAGCCCCGATACCGTATGGTGGTGCACGGTAGCATTCTCTGGCCAACGCCCCGGATCGCATCCCGGACAATATTCTGATACCTCCGCATAACTCATGACTCATGATCCTCAAACCGCATTGCCAATCGTGAGAATGTACCGCCCTAACACTTCTGCCAAAACATACCATCTCAGGTCATATTCTGCAGACACCCTCTATCTCATGTCCGGAAACACACCGCGGCCACCACATATATCACCAGGCCCATCCGTGGCCCCGTTTACCGACACGTTTCGCCTTCCGCGCTAGCCCTCGGGAGACTGCCGTCTCTGCCGTTTCTTTGCTGCCAAGACTAAACACGCCCCCATATCATATTACCAAATTAATAACGTAAACAAATATGCTAGTGCTTCAGAGATATCCCGAGAGTGCACAAACTTTCATAAATTCTAAACTTGTAAAATAAATAACCACAACAATAGTGTCCGATTAAAACTATTTTCTTTATTTTATAATTGTAACACCATCTAGGAGTTTCCCGACGATTCTAGACAGTTTGATGTCCGCTCCGGGTGGTAGCACACGCCTTCTAGAAGCTTCTTCATCAGTTCATCAGATCATTTTCTTAAAAAAAGCGTCACTTTTTTGCTCAAAGTGAAACGCGCAGAACACTTTATTCCGTTTTTTGAACTCCGTAGCGTTTCTGCTTTGTTACGTCTGGTTTTACGTACATTACATTTTGATTATTTATGCTTAACAGGAAGTGCAGAGCAGCTGTTTTAATCAAGCATTGTTTTCGATTTTATCAGAGTAGCACACGTTTTTTTGATTACGATTGTCATTCTCACTTAAACAAAGGGGGCACAAGAAGCGCGCCGCCGGCGAGAGCAGAGCATTTCACTTTCCATCATCCGCAACGATCGTCGCAGTGTCTCTTTGTGGTTCTTAGTGTAAAGCCAAGGTAGGTGAGTTTCACTATTTTTCATTTTTTCTTCTTTAACACAAAATGAACGATGTGACGCCATAAAGAAAAAAATAGTTTCAAACAATGGAACTGAAGAATAATGAAATTCAAATTCATTCTAAACGCGTGTGGTTTGTACAAAAACAATTGAAAATTTTGGATACGTTTGGCTGCTTTTCAAAAAAACAAAAAAAATCTTCGTTTATTATTTATTGTTCGTTTGTTATTGTATTCAAATTTCAAGTTGTTTACAATTGTTTTAAGGGTTCAAGAATCAAAATGGAATTCGAGACAAAATTACTCGAAGATCCTTTCTTCATTTTTTTTTTAATTAAATTAATACTTTTACAAATACAGGGTAACCTGATCATCCTAATCGAAACTGCGGTAAGCTAATTGCACCCTTATTGACGCTGGTAGTGAGGTTTAAAGAACTGTCAATGGGTCTCGATTAGCTTGATCGCGACTGTATCTGTTGTATACACTTCAGAAAAGAAAACTTCAAGTGCAGTCATGACTTCATTAATTCTTAAATTACTTCGGTTCAGTTCAGTTTTATTTTTTATTTTAGTTTTTAAATAAATCATTTAAAGGCCTAAGAAGAAATAAACGGGGATTCTGTAAACATTGACAAAATATTCCTCCTGGTTTAAGAGTCAAAATAATTAATTTCTCATATACAGAGCGATACCAAATTCTTCTGGTACGCTTTTGACTACGCTTGTAAATTATAAATGGAAATGGGATATCATTTCCTTAATTAAATTAATTAAACGATCGCAAGTTTCTTTCTATTTTTTCTTGTGGAACTTATTTCACGCTTAAAAATTAATAATAGAACGCTATCTTCAATGTATTGCGTAATCTTTTTAGACTTTAATTAAATCCACATATACAGGGTGGTAACCCTGAAACTCTATCGTATGCTTAGCTTAAACAACGTTCTTAATCAGGCAACGGTAAATTAGTATCGCTTTAAGATTGGAATGGAATAAAAAGTCAAGAGCTTTTGAAAAGAGGTACGCGCATGTAATAAATAAATGTCAAGCTTTCAAAGAGATGGCGTTGCTGGCGACGAGGAATTTACGTCCTTGTATTCCTCAAAGCACTAGAGATTCCCATCGGTGATGCTTGCTGAGGACGTTAGAAATTAAAAAAAAAAGAAAAATGAAAATTCCAACCAAAGTAATCAATTAATCAGTTGCCTCAGTGAAACGATAAGAGATGGCGCCGTATTCATCCAATTTTTGAAATTCTCATTTCGAAGGTTTTATCTACGATGCACGACGAAACTTAAAAATACAAAACAGGAGTCGCTGTTACTTGAGATTTATTTATTCGTGTCGTTCTTGTTGAGTTGAGGCCCTCACGAACTCCTTTTTTCAACAAGGGACGAAACGTCGGCAACAAAGAATTTAGTAATGCGATATTCTGAAAGCCGAGGGAGAAAAAAAGGCAGCGTTATATTAATTAAATTTAAATGTCCTAGTGATAGGAATCAAATTAATTGCCCTAATTGCGAATGAGATGGCGTCACAAGTTACGTTTTACCAATTTACCAACTGCAAACCATCGACAAGAATTGGCCACACAAAATACTTAAGACACATCAATCAAGCCATTGTGGAAAATTTTTCAAGCCAGTGTTGAGAATCTTGTAGGCAACGAAAGCGTAAACTTGCCCATAAAAAAAAATCAAACATAAAACTGCAAATTGCAATTAATTCTCGGTTAACCAAGAGATGGCGCCACCCATTCGTACTTGTAGGTCTTGTTAAAAGACAACCTTCTGAAATGCAGAGCTAAAAACGCGCGACGTTTCAGAGAAGACCAGGTTTGTTGTGAAACGGACTTTTTCATAAAGGTAACCAAATTTATTGTTCCAGTTGGAAAAGAGATGGCGCCACGAAATATATTTTGAACTAATTAAATAACGAATCATCGACTTTTGTCGGGGAGAATACAACAGGTTGTTAAATATTTGTTTCTAAAAAAAAGAATAGAAAATACTTTAATTGAATGATGAAATTCGGGAAAGAATGATCTGGATTAAACAAAAGATGGCGCTGCCATTATTTCCTCAATTTTCGTTCTTTTTCCATGTATGGGTATATTTAAGTATTTTCTTGACGTATCATTTATTAAAATCGGATAAAAAATAAGGATGTTACAGCATCAAAATCCTCCTCCTCATGTCGCATTTAGTTAGAAACAATCGTTTATGATCAAAGCACGGATTTAGGCGTGTTTTTCTAGGACACGAGTCCGTCCTCCTCCGGCGATTTCGACGAAACATGATGACTCGTAATCTAAAAACGCACTTAAATCCGTGCCTTGATCATAATTTATGACTCGTAACATAAGCAACTGTTTCTATAACATAAAGAGCAAGGCCGGTAATACAAGAAAAGAGTTGAATTTGTTGATTTCCGTTCAGCATCGGCCGATCTGCTATGCACAGGCAAATTCTGAACGGTAATTTAAATTTGCATTAAAAAAGAAAATCGGGAAATTTGCAGTTTTCGTTGCGTTTTCGAGTTCCCGAGCTGATTCTAGCCTGAAACGATGGGTCGCATCATGGGTCTACCTCGAACGGTTCTCGAGTTGTACCAGCGAAAACAAATGAAAAAGCTCGAAAACCGCTCGCGCTAGACCCACGTTGCGACCCATCAATTCACGCTAGAATTTGCTCGGGAATTCAAATATGCCCTCGTATAGGAGGTGTTCCGTCAAAAATACGCGTGACCTTGATGCATCTCGTGTTAACGCGATGTTCAACTGTTCTTTTTTTAAAATTCTATTTTTTGTAAACCTAAACGTTGTCTTTTCGGTGCCTAAACCGTAAAAGAGTATTTTCCATGTTCTTTCGCACCTTTTTTCTTCTTGAAGATGTGCAAGTGCAAAAAACGAGAAGCGCAATTTCGGGAAATGTGGGAAAATTGCGTTTTTCATTGCGTTTTCGAGTTCCCGAGCTGATTCTAGCCTGAAACGATGGGTCGCACCATGGGTCTACCTTGAACGGTTCTCGAGTTGTACCAACGGAAACAAATGAAAAACTCACGCTAGAATTTGCTCGGGTATTCAAATATGCCCTCGTATAGGAGGTGTTCCGTCAAAAGCACGCGTGACCTTGATGCATCTCGTGTTAACGCGAAGATCAACTGTTTTTTCTTTAAATAATTCTGTTTTTTTTGTAAACCTAAACGTTGTCTTTTCGGCGCCTAAACCGTAAAAGTGTATTTTCCATGTTCTTTCGCCACTTTTTTCTTCTTGAAAATGTGCAGGTGCAAAAAACGAGAAGCGCAATTTCGGGAAATATGGGAAAATTGCGTTTTTCATTGCATTTTTGAATTCCCGAGCAAATTCTAGCGTGAATTGATGGGTCGCACCATGGGTCTACCTCGAACGGTTCTCGAGTTGTACCAACGAAAACAAATGAAAAAACTCGCAAACCGCTCGCGCTAGCCCCACGTTGCGACCCATCAACTCACGCTAGAATTTGCTCGGGAATTCAAATATGTCCTCGTATAGGAGGTGTTATGTCAAAACACGCGCGACCTTGATGCATTGTGTGTTAACGCGATGTTCAACTTTTCTTTTTTTTTAAATTCTGTTTTTTTTGTAAACCTAAACGTTGTCTTTTCGGCACCTAAACCGTAAAAGAGTATTTTCCATGCTTTTTCGCCACCTTTTTCTTCTTGAAGATGTGCAAGTGCAAACAACGAGAAGCGCAATTTCGGTAAATATGGGAAAATTGCGTTCTTCATTGCGTTTTCGAGTTCTCGAGCTAATTCTAACCTGAAACGATGGGTCGCACCATGGGTCTACCTCGAACGGTTCTCGAGTTGTACCAACGAAAACAAATGAAAAAAACTCGAAAACCGCTCGCGCTAGACCCATCGTGCGACCCATCAATTCACGCTAGAATTTTCTCGGGAATTCAAATATGTTCTCGTATAGGAGGTTTTCCGCCAAAAACACGCGTGACCTTGATGCATTGTGTGTTAACGCGATGTTCAACTGTTTTTTCTTTAAATAATTGTGTTTTTTTTTGTAAACCTAAACGTTATCTTTTCGGCGCCTAAATTTTAAAAGAGTATTCTCCATGTTTTTTCGTCCCTTTTTTCTTCTTGAAAATGTGCAAGTGCAGTAAACGAGAAGCGCAATTTCGGGAAATATGGGAAAATTGCGTTTTTCATTGCGTTTTAGAGTTCCCGAGCTGATTCTAGCCTGAAACGATGGGTCGCACCATGGGTCTACCTCGAACGGTTCTCGAGTTGTACCAACGAAAACAAATGAAAAAAACTCGAAAACCGCTCGCGCTAGACCCATCGTGCGACCCATCAATTCACGCTAGAATTTTCTCGGGAATTCAAATATGTTCTCGTATAGGAGGTTTTCCGCCAAAAACACGCGTGACCTTGATGCATTGTGTGTTAACGCGATGTTCAACTGTTTTTTCTTTAAATAATTGTGTTTTTTTTTGTAAACCTAAACGTTATCTTTTCGGCGCCTAAATTTTAAAAGAGTATTCTCCATGTTTTTTCGTCCCTTTTTTCTTCTTGAAAATGTGCAAGTGCAGTAAACGAGAAGCGCAATTTCGGGAAATATGGGAAAATTGCGTTTTTCATTGCGTTTTAGAGTTCCCGAGCTGATTCTAGCCTGAAACGATGGGTCGCACCATGGGTCTACCTCGAACGGTTTTCGAGTTGTACCAACGAAAACAAATGAAAAAAACTCGAAAACCGCTCGCGCTAGACCCATCGTGCGACCCATCAATCCACGCTAGAATTTGCTCAGGAATTCAAAAATGCCTTCATTATACAGGGTGTTCCATTAAAAAAACAGAAATTGTATTTTTTTCTCGAATTTGCGATGCGCTTTTGTTTCTTGTGATAACTCTAAAAGATAACAGCCATAAACTGCTACAACTTTTGCGTTCAAAGTTTTTCTCTAGCTCCTAAAATAAACCCTCTAAGATAGGGTGCAAAATATAAAGAAGAACCCTGTACGTCGATTGTTGCTAAAAATTTTGTCGTCGATTTTTTTTCGTCGTCGCGTCGTTTCGATTTGGGCAGGATTTCGAAAACGCTTTTGTAAACTACGAACAAGAAAATTAAATTAAATTACGTGAGTCAACTTCTGCATCAAGCTTCCGGTTAATCTAGAAAACCGGATTCGCTGGAATTGCGCGCGCGTTACGTAAGGCGGTCGAAGAAAGTTCTTCTGCAAGGCATGACCGATGACTGATTATGACAGAGTAGAAATTCGTGTCGGATGTTGAAAATTATTGTCAACAAACAAAAATTGCAAGAAGTGAACAATGCGTCGCATTGCATGCCGGCGACGGACGGTCAAAACTCTGGAGCTCTTCGAAGGACAACTTTCGTTTTCACACTTTTCACTTTTCGATGAGCGATGATAGTATGAAAGAATATGGAAGCAAATTTCTAAGAGTAATAAAAGCGGAAGTGCAAGTCGCAATCTAATCTTTCCAGAAGGAAAAGGAATGTTTCCGCACTCGGCGATTTTATAACATGAAAGTAGAAGAAAGAGCGGCGTTTCTAATTCTAAGTTATCCAAACAAAACGAATGCGCAGCCACAGAATTTGTATGTATGTATGTATGTATATATGTACAGTGTACAGTCATGATTATAAGTAATATCCCCCCAACAAAACTTTAAATCAAGCTCTAAAAGGTTACCAAACTCGTCTTGAATTTTAATACATGTTTCTGTTTTGTGTTTGTTTGTTTGTCTGTCTGTTTGCTATTTTGTTTTGTTTGCCTACCGATTATAGTTATTAGAATTACGCCGGAATTTAACATTATTTGTAAGGGAGACATTGCTAAAAAGCATGACTGTACATTCATACATACATATATTGATTTTGGTATGAGAGAGAGTGAAGGGGTGAAGAAGAAAAAGAAGACGTCTTTCTCCATGCCTCACGTTCGCGCGCAAGTTTCAGTGTCCACCCTCGTTTGTTTCGATGAACCGAAGAACGAAATAACAAAAATTAAAAAAAAAAAACAAAAACAAAAAACAAAGACACTTGTGGTGGTACCTATTACGTGACGATTGTGTGAGTTTCCGCTTTTCAAAATAATAAATAAAATCAAATTCGTTCGTATTTTGTGTTCTATGTATTGGGTTTCGATTTTTTCTTTTTGTAAATTGAATTGTCTTGAAAAAGAACGAAAAAAAGGAGCACGTTTTGAAATATATTTAAAACTGATTTGAAAGTCAATCGCGTTGAATCAGACAGATCAAATATTATCATTCAGTGAACCGCGTGATTATTTCGACGAGAACAATGAAGAATTAACATTGCTAATGATAAGACCACGCGTTCAGAACCGAACTGATTCGAAGTGGGCCATGAGTATTGAAAAACAAAACAAAAAAAAAAAATGAAAGTAGGTAAATTGGATGTTATTATAGGAAATAATTTGCACAATGGATTGCGTGAAAGAATTAAAAATTTGGTGCATTTATTAACTTAAAAAAAACAAGAAATACAACTTTAAAAAATTAATTCTCAAATACTAAAAAAAATTAAAAATTTCTAAACAAATTAAAACTTAAATGATATTAAGTCCAGCTCAAACCGATTTAACTCGATTCAACCCAAGCCGAAATTTACTAGGCCAACCCAACCCAACGAGAGTAAGAAATAAAACTTAAAAAAATTAATTCTGGAACACTCAAAATGTTTTAAAATTCAAGAAGTTAAAATACCTAAAAAAATTAAGAGTAAAATTTAATTGGTACTTAATTGGTCCGACCCAAAGAAAGCCAATCCATCTCAAAGCGACCCAACTCGATCCAATGCAAGGCGAAATTCATCAAGACTTGAAAGAAATTAAAACTCAAAAAGTTCAAATTCAAAACTCAAAAATAAAACTTAAAAAGAATTAACCCTCGAAAACAATTAGCATTCGAAACTTACAAAAATGAAAACTCCACAAACAAAAACTTAATTGTGAACCAAATTCAAATCAAGAAACCTCAACCGTCAAGTCAAGCGACAAATTAAAACTTAAAAAATAAACAATGACATTGCTACAAAAAAAAATAAAACTTAAAGGTTAAAAAAATTATAAAAAGCAAAATAAATAATAAAATAAATTTAAAGATAAAATAAAAATAAAAAATGTATTTTTGGCATGATCTCAGAGATACAAAATAAAGCAAGAGTCGTTAAAAATTAAAGAAAAACACAAAACTTAAAAACAAAATAAGAATGTTAAGTTAAACTTCAAACTCAAAAGGTGTCAAACTTAAAAGGCAGTTAACTCCCCCCCCCCCTCCTAAGAAAGCCAACGCAAACTGGAACCCAAAGAGCAAGAGAAAATTAAAATTTAGTAACTTGACCCAACCCAACCCAAGAAACCTTGACCGAAGCCAAGCGACAAATTAAAACTTAAAAAAATAAATTTAGAAATTGAAACAAAAAAGAAAAACTAACACTTAAAGGTCAAAAAAATTACAATACATTCTTTGTCGTAATCTCAGAGACACAAAAGAATGTAACACTCGTCAAAAATTAAAAAAAAAAACACAGCTCTTAAAAACAAAATTAAAACAAGTTAAATTTCAAACTCAAAAAGTTTCAAAATTAATAGGGATACCGCCCCCCCCCCCCCCTGCTTTCCTACCCCCAAACACCTAAAGAAGGCCAACGCAACTTAACAAGAGAGAAAATGAAAACTCAATAAATTTAAAATAAATCAAACACAAAAATATTTACTCTCGGTTAAAAACGAAAGGAAAAACTGAACTTCTCGTTTTGCCTGAGAGTGAGAGGATATCAACTCAACCTAACTGGATTCAATCCAAACAAAACATTAAGATTAAGAAATTAAAGAAAGGCAAAAAAATTAAATGGTTGATTATGGTCCATAATTAGGTAAAAAAAACAATCAAAAAATTAAAATCTTAAAGAATTAAAACTGAAACGGTTTCACCTAAAATAACTTAACTTAAAACTTAAAACATAAAACTCAAAAAAAAAGAAATACAATTTCAAGAAATCAAGAAATCGCAATATGAGTCCGGTCCTAGAAAGGTCAAACGAATTCAGCTCAACCCATGCAGTTTGGACTTAATCCAAGCGAATTAATTAGACTCAACAAGAGTTAAATTAAGAAAAAATTAAAACGAAAAAAAAAACGAAAATTAAAAAGATCAAAACAAAAAATGCAAACTCAAAAATCTTTAAGATTGCAAAACTAAACTGAAAAAATTGCAATTCGACAAAAATTATGACTTAAAAAAGAAAATTAAAACGTTAATTAAGCAAAAGAATTTCAAATTCAAAGAACTCGAAAACAAATTAACTGAAAAAATAAAATTCAAAAACAAAAAGTTAAAACTCAGAAAATTTCAAAATTCGAAAATTAAACTGAAAATAATTGAAAAGTAACCTAAGGATGGCCAACGTAAGTCAACGCAAACCAGAAAAAATAGAACAAAATTATATTTACTCAAAATTCGAGAGAGAGAGAGAGAGAGATTGAGAAAAAGAAAAACAAAACAGAAAACCAGGCGAGAGAGAAAAGGTGATCGATTTTTTTTGCGCGTAAAGAAAATAACGACGGTAAAAATCAAGAGGGAAAACAACTAAACGGAAAAACTAAACAAAAGAGGATACGCTGCCATTTGCAAATAAGTAACAGGAAATAAAACAATTAGAACAAAAGACGATCATTGCCAATCAAAGAAAAAAAAAAGAAATTCGTTCTGAAAGAGGAAAAACCGTTCGCTTTTCTCATTAAAAGAAAGAATAACGTACGCAGGAAGGGGGGGGGGGAGGGCAGGCGAGAAATTTCGTGTCATATTTTTTCGCCAGTGGAAAAGAGAACAATGAAAAAAATAAATAAACGAACGAAAACAAAAATAATAATAGTAATAAAACAACAAAAAACTGTCGATTCGGTTCATTCGGTGCTTACGTCAATAAAAATATTCTTGTCACGAGAGATAAGAGGGGGAAGAACAAAAGAGGCATGAAAATAATAAAATGAATAGATGAAAAAAAAAAGAAAAACAAAAGATCGCGCCTTCTGGTTTTGATCAATCTTGTCGCCTTTTATTGCCCCATCGTGTTCACCTTCAGATTTGATTTTTCTTTCCGCTGTCATCTCTAAACTCTTCAAATCTTTATTTTTCTTTCAGGTTTTGATCCTATTTCTTTTGATTGTTATTTCCCCTTCTTTTTCTGCTACTCTACCATCTTTTTCCAATTTTTTCCCACTCAACCACTAGGACATCTTTCTTTCTTTCTCCACCACTCTTTCCTTATTCACCACTTCTCTCCTTCTCCACCACTTTTCTCCTTCTTCACCACTTCTCTAAACTCCTCACAGTTTCATTTTCCATCTGGTTTTGGTTTTCTCTTCTTTTGTTCGTTTTTCCCTTTTTCTTCTATTCTACCATACCTTTCCAATCTTCCACCTAATCACTAGCACATCTTTCTTTCTTTTTTTGCTTGCCACATCTTTAAACTCCTCAGTTGTCCATTTTTCCATCTGGTTTTGGTCTTTCTGCTTTTCAATTTTTCTCTTTCTTTCCCTTCTTTTTTTCGTACTCTACCATTCCTTTCCAATCGGCCACCTAATCAGTAGCAATGTTTTTTTCTTTCTTCATCAGATTTTGATCGACTTCATTTTATTCTTCAGATCAAATGGACGTGGTAAGCTGGGAGACAGATTCGAAAGGAAAACCTTACATACAGTTGGGGGAGAACGTGCTGCAGTTCGAGGACGAAGAACTCGACGAAGAGTACCGTCAGAAGGCCGAGAGGGAGATCAGGGAGACGAAGGAGAACGTCGAGGACGGACTCAAGGCTCTGCGAAAACTAGTCGAAGGTAAACAGGTACTTAAAAGAAAGCATGAATCTACAGATTTGGTGATGATTACGTGATGATTTCGTTTGATGTAGAGAATATTTGGTTACGATTTGGGGATGATTTGGTTTATGATTTGGCTTGTGTTTTGGGTTATGATTTGGATCATAACGCTAATCATCTTCAAATTATATACCAAATCATAATTTGGTCATGATTTGGCGATGACTTGGCTTATGATTTCGTGACTTTTAGTTTCTGTTTTGGTAATTTCTTGGTTCATCATTTGGAGTTGATTTAATTTATGATTTGGTGATGATTTAGTTTTTGATCTGGTTTATGCTCTGATGATTTGGTGATGCAATTTATGATTTGGTTTGAATTCGTAATAATTTGGATTATTCATTTTTCTACTCCACTACACATGAGAAGAAGCTGAACGTCCTTGCCTTTGCCATTTGGTGATGATTTGGTTTAGAATTCAGTGATGATTTGGTGATGACTTGGTTTATGATTTGATTTATAATTTGGTGATGACGTGGTTTATGACTTGGCTTATGATTTGGTATAAGATTTGGTTTATGAATTTGTGATGTTTTGGTTTATATTTCGGTGATTTCTTGGTTTATGGTTTTGAATTGATTTAGTTTATAATTTGATGACGATTTGGTTTATGATTTTATCATGTTTTGCTTTCTATTTTGATGATTTCTTGGTTTATGATTTGGAGTTGATTTGATCATGATTTTATATATGACTTTGTTTATGATTTTTTGGTTTTTATTTTAGTAATTTCTTGGTTTATGATTTTTGGTGATGCTGGTAATGATTTGGTTTGAATCGGTGATGACTTGTGTTATGGTTTGGTTCATTTCTATACGTCCCCCCCCCACTAAAGATGAGAAGATGTTGAAAGTTCACCTGGATGACGAGTTTCTCAAGAAATACTTCACGTCCTTGGCTTACGACACGATTTGGTGATGATTTGGTTTATGATTTGGCTTATAATTTTGTGATTTTATGATTTTATGTTGTTTTTGTTTGTATTTTTGGTGATTTCTTGGTTTATATGATTTGGAATTGAATTGGTTTGTGATTTGATGATGATTTATTTCGTGATTTGGTGACAATTTAGTATATGATTTGGCTTATGATTTTTTCATGTTTTAATTTCTTAATTTATGATTTGGAATTGATTTGGTTTATGATGATGAACATTTATTTAGGGATTTGGTGATGATTTGGTTTATAATTTTGTGTTACTTTGGTTTGTATTTTGGTGATTTCTTGGTTTATGATTTGGAATTGATTTGATGATGATCTATTTCGTGATTTAGCGACAAATTAGTATATGATTTGGTTTATGATTTTGTCATGTCTTGATTTCTTGATTTATGACTTGGAATTGATTTGGTTTATGATTTTGTCATGTCTTGATTTCTTGATTTATGACTTGGAATTGATTTGGTTTATGATTTAGTGATGATTTAGTTTACGATATGGCAATGATTTGGTGAGCAGTTTATAATTTGGTTTGAATCGGTGATGACTTTTGACTATGCGCGTATCCCCCACTACAGATGAGAAGAAATTGATCGTCCTCCTGAACGACGAGTTCTCATGAAATACCTCAGCCTCCTGGCTCACGATTTAGTGATGACTTTGTTTATAATTTGGTGATGATTTGATTTATGATTTGGGTTATGATTTAGTTTATAATTGCGTGATGCCTTGATGTATGATTTGGGTTATGATTTAGTTTATAATTGGGTGATGTTTTGGTGAAGACTTGGTCGCTTGGTTGATTTTGTGATGTTTTGGTTTCTATTTTGGTGATTTCTTCGTTTATGATTTGGAATTTATTTTGTTTTATGATGGTGAAGATTTATTGAATGATTTGATGATGATTTGTTTTATGATTTTGACATCTTTTGGCTTCTATTTTCGTGATTTCTTAGTTTATGATTTGGAGTCGTTTGATTTGTGATTTGGTGATGATTTGGTTTATGGCCTGGTTCATTTCTATTGTCCCCCCCTCTACAGATGAGAAGAAATTGAACGTACCTCTGAACGACCAGTTTCCCATGATATATCTCAGGCCTTTGGCTTACGATTTCGTGATGATTTGGTTTATAATTTGGTAATGATTGATTTATGATTTGGCTTATCATTTGGGTTACGATTTGGTTTATAATTTGGTAAAGATTCGGTGATCACTTGGATTATGATTTCGTTTTATGATTTTGTGACGATTTATTTCATGATTTAATGATGTTTTAATTTATATTTTGGTGATTTCTTGGTTTATAATTTGGAATTGATTTGGTTTATGAGGGTGAAGATTTATTTAATGATTTGGTGATGATTTGGTTTACGATCTTATCATGTTTTGGTTTCTATTTTCGTGATTTCTTAGTTTATGATTTGGAGTCGCTTGGTTTGTGATTTGGTGTTGATTTGATTTATGGCCTGGTTCATTTCTATGTGTTCCCCCCTCTACAGATAAGAAGAAGTCCAACGCACCCCTGGACGACGAGTTTCCCATGAAGTATCTCAGGCCCTTGGCTTACGATTTGCTGATGATTTGGTTTATAATTTGGTGATAATTGATTTATGATTAGGCTGATGATTTGGGTTGCGATTTGATTTATAATTTGGTGATCACTTGGTTTATGATTTCGTTTTATGATTTTGTGACGATTTATTTCATGATTTGGTCCATGATATAATGATGTTTTAGTTTATATTTTGGTGACTTCTTGGTTTATAATTTGGAATTGATTTGGTTAACGATTTGGTGATGACTTAGTTTGTGGTCCGATTTATGGTATGGTGATGATTTGGTGATGCGGTTTATGATTTGGCTTGAATTGGCGATGACTTGGTTTATGGTTTGGATCATTTTATGCCCCCCCCCCTTCCCTTCACAGATGAAAAGAAGTTAAACGTCCCCCTCGACGACGAGTTCCTCATGAAATACCTCAGACCCTGCAAGTTCTACCCGGATTACGCGTTCAAAATTGTAAGTGCGCCATTACACGGTTGCCAAATCTTCTCACAAGGTCACTTTTGCGCGAGCAGATGAAAAAATACTACAAGGTCAAGCTGAAGCACCCCAAATACTTCGTCAATCTGCTCCCCCGAGAAGTGGCGAAGGTCTTCGAAGACGGCGTAATCTCCTTTCTGCCCAGGCGGTGCAAAAACGGGGCAAGAATCATGGTGATAAATGCCGGAAGTAAGTATTTGTTTACCCCGCCGCCCCTAATCTCCCTCCCCCCCTATTTACTATTTTATTATTTAAGAATGTTGGGATACGAAGCAAGTGTCGGTTTTTGAGCTGGTGAGGGCGATCTTGATTGCCGTCAAGTCCGCCATGGACGAGCCCAAGACGCAAGTCAGTGGCGTGCAGATCATTTTGAACATGGACGGACTAGCCATGACGCACATCTGGCAGTTTACCCCCAACTTGGCCAAATTGTTTAGTTACGTCGTCACGGTAACTCACAAACAAAAATTAAATAAAAATAGAAAAAAAAACTTGCCCTAATTTTATTTTATTTTTTTGGAAGGAATGCCTGCCCATACGTCTCCTGGGTTACAACATCATCAACCAATCGGTCATCTTCGATATTTTATTCAATATTTTCAAGCCGTTCCTCTCAGACAAGCTCAAAAAGAGGGTGGGTGTTGCTTTATTAATATTATTGTTTTTTTAGTATACAGGTTGTTGTTGTAATGTGAGAACATAGGCGATACAACAGACAGAAAGCGGTTTAGGCACGCAAAAATTGGGGCGGTGGTGCTCTGTACGCTCTAACCCCCCATTCGCTCTTGATAAATTATTTTCGTTATTTGTAATTACCTAGTCATTGAATACCTATGATTTCGGTTTGAATCAACAACCGGTATATATTTTTCTTTAATTCTGAATAATAAACACTTTGACTTTACAACCTCATATAAAATAAGACACCCTGTATCTTCAGATTTACTTTCACGGCTGTGATTGGGCCTCCTTGCACCAGCACGTCGATGCGGAGTGTCTTCCGGTCGAATGGGGGGGAAGTTTGAGGAGCCCCGAGTGTCCCGGACGCTTGTTAAGCCAGCTCGTGCAATTTTACGAACCCTCTTACGTAGGTGAGTGTACAAAGCGTGGCCAATTATAGCGAAGACTTTCCCTTTTTTCCTCTTCTGTTGCAGAAGTCCTCAATTATGGTTATGTCGATGAGAAAATTAGTAGAGACATCTGATTTGTTGCTTCCGGGGATTACCCCTCGACTGTACTTATAGTTCGTAAAAGGAAAAAAATAAATAAATAAGGAAATTTCTTTCTGTTAGGCCGTTTGCACACGCGTCGACGTAATTGTGGTGACGCTCACCTCTTCTTTTTTATAACCTCACTGCGAACGAGTCAGCCCGTGTAGAGTAGGCCTTAAAACAGACGAATTTCATTTTTTTTCTATCGCATACTATAAGTGTATACTTTTTTATACGCATCTCTTGTATTGATTGTTGTTAATTATAAATTGAATTAAAATCGTGTTATTTTGAAGTCAAATTGACTGTTTTGAATAAATTAAAAAAAATATATAAAGTGCAAAGGGCTGGAGCTTGAACCTTGAGGTACACCATCCGAGTGTTGGTTTGGTTCGAAAATGGCGGGTGACATTTGACATTTGACAGGATTTTTTTTCAACAAAGTTCGAGCAGATCGAATTGTCTGTCGCTGTGAAAGAAATGCGAGAAATTCCTACGATTTTCTTAAAATAAGTCATATACAGGGTGACTCTGGACTTTACTCATTTTTCAATGTGACAGACAAAGCATTGGTTGTTATTTTGTTATTTTAATTCAATTTATAATTAACAACAACCAACAACCAACGCTTTGTCTGCCACATTGAAAAATGACTATAGTCCAGAGTCACCCTGTATATGACTTATTTTAAGAAAATCGTAGGAATTTCTCGCATTTCTTTCACAGATTGATTGTATTGAATAAATTAAGAAAAAAAAACAATAAGTGCGTAGGGCCGGTGTTTGAACCTTGAGGTATACCATCCAAGTGTTGGTTTGGTTCGAAAATGGCAAGTGACTTGCCTCACTATTTTTTTTTAAGCAAGTTTGACGAGATCTAATTATCTGTCGCTTTGAAAAAAAAAACGCAAGAAATTCGTAAAAGAAATCATATACAGGGTGACACCAGACTTTAATCAAGTTTCAATGTGACAGATGAAGCGTTGAAGACGATTGTTCAATAGCATGAACAAAAACAACGAACGAACGAACGAGTCTGCCCGTGTAGAGTCGGCCTTAAAACAAACGAATTTCATTTTTTTCTGTCACATACACTTATTATAATATTTTTTTATACGCATCTCTTGTATTGATTATTGTTAAGTATAAATTGAATTAAAATTGTCTTATTTTTAGTCAAACTGACGGTCTCAATAAATTAAACAAATACATAAAGTGCAAAGGGCCGGTGTTTGAACCTTGAGGTACACCATCCGAGTGTTGGTTTGGTTCGAAAATGGCGGATGACTTGCTTAACGTTTCCTTTTTTTTAAAAATGAAGTTCGAGGAGATCGAATTGTCCGTCGCTGTGAAAGAAACGCAAGAAATTCCTACGATTTTCTTAAATTAAGTCATATACAGGGTGACTCTGGACTTTAGTCATTTTTCAATGTGGCAGACGAAGCGTTGAAGAGGGTTGTTCAGTAGCATGAACAAAAACAAAGTTGCGAACGAGTCTGTCCGTGTAGCGTCGGCCTTAAAACAAACGAATTTCATTTCTTTCCTATCACATACATTTATTATACTTTTCTACGCGCATTTCTTGTATTGATTGGTGTTAATTATAAATCGAATTAAAATTGTGTTATTTGAAGTCAAATTGATTGTTTTGAATAAATAAAAAAAATAAATAAGTGGAAAGGGCCGGTGTTTGAACCTTGAGGAACACCTCCCGAGTGTTGGTCCAGTTGGAAAATGGCGGGTGTCTTGCTTTATAATGTTTTTTAACGGAGTTCGAGGAGTTCGAATTGTCCGTTGCTGTGAAAGAAACGTAAGAAATTCGTACAAATCATATACAGGGTGACACTAGACTTCAGTCATTTTTAATACGGCAGATGAGCGTTGAAGACGGTTCAATAACATGAACAAAAAAAAAACAACGGAGAGCCTAAGCTTATGGCTTAAGGCACGTTCTGTTGAAAACTTCAGTCACCTGTCGTTATGGAAAAACGCAGGAGAAATTTTATACATTTTTTTCTTGAAGAAATAGTTCGGATACAGGGTGACACGAGTCCCGAGTCATTTCTTTTTAATACGGTAAATAAGTCGACTTTATATTATCGTTCAACCGTTCAAGAGAGTTTAAGTACCGTCATGTGTGAAAACAACCTAGGGCCCAAATCTAGGCCTTAAGGCACACCCCGGGGATTTCGAAACATTCCTTAGAACATATAAAATAGCGACATCTTACTATCGCTTTTTGACCTAACATTGCAGTAGGATAGACAAATTGAAGCGGGATTTGCTCCTAATGAGTCCCCCATGCAAGGCGGCCATGCTTGCTGTCAAAGCATAATGAAAGATTTTAGAAAAATTTTGTGCAAATCGTTTTTGATTGCAGTGAGAACCTCGAGCAGCCTCTGGACAGCTGTTTCAGCCCTGCTTGGGGCTTCTTCAGCAGAAACGTAGCTCGACATTCCCACTGCAGACCAAAAACGACTTGCCCAATTTATTCGCAATTGCGATGTAAGAGTGATGAACATATAAAATAGCGACATCTTACTATCGCTTTTTGACCTAACATTGCAGTAGGATAGACAAATTGAAGCGGGATTTGCTCCTAATGAGTCCCCCATGCAAGGCGGCCATGCTTGCTGTCAAAGCATAATGAAAGATTTTAGAAAAATTTTGTGCAAATCGTTTTTGATTGCAGTGAGAACCTCGAGCAGCCTCTGGACAGCTGTTTCAGCCCTGCTTGGGGCTTCTTCAGCAGAAACGTAGCTCGACATTCCCACTGCTGAAGAAGCCCCAAGCAGGGCTGAAACAGCTGTCCAGAGGCTGCTCGAGGTTCTCACTGCAATCAAAAACGATTTGCACAAAATTTTTCTAAAATCTTTCATTATGCTTTGACAGCAAGCATGGCCGCCTTGCATGGGGGACTCATTAGGAGCAAATCCCGCTTCAATTTGTCTATCCTACTGCAATGTTAGGTCAAAAAGCGATAGTAAGATGTCGCTATTTTATATGTTCATCACTCTTACATCGCAATTGCGAATAAATTGGGCAAGTCGTTTTTGGTCTGCAGTGGGAATGTCGAGCTACGTTTCTGCTGAAGAAGCCCCAAGCAGGGCTGAAACAGCTGTCCAGAGGCTGCTCGAGGTTCTCACTGCAATCAAAAACGATTTGCACAAAATTTTTCTAAAATCTTTCATTATGCTTTGACAGCAAGCATGGCCGCCTTGCATGGGGGACTCATTAGGAGCAAATCCCGCTTCAATTTGTCTATCCTACTGCAATGTTAGGTCAAAAAGCGATAGTAAGATGTCGCTATTTTATATGTTCATCACTCTTACATCGCAATTGCGAATAAATTGGGCAAGTCGTTTTTGGTCTGCAGTGGGAATGTCGAGCTACGTTTCTGCTGAAGAAGCCCCAAGCAGGGCTGAAACAGCTGTCCAGAGGCTGCTCGAGGTTCTCACTGCAATCAAAAACGATTTGCACAAAATTTTTCTAAAATTCCTTAGAACATTTGAGTTACCTGACGCTATGAAAAAACGCAGCAAAAAAATTACCATGTAGAAGGTACATTTTTCAAATAAATCTCATTATACAGGGTCGACGAGGCTTGAGTTATTTATTAACATGGTTTATCATTTAATAATGTTTTAAATTAGAACAAATAAAAAAAATTGGCTAAAGGATCAAGAAGCGTTTAATTTATTAACTAATGTGGTAAATAAGTCTGCTTTTTTGCATTTTTGGAGGCATTCAAGAGAATTCATGTGACAACAAGGAAAAGGAAAACAACGGAGGGTCCAGGTTTAATCCCTAAGGCACATCAGAATGTTGCAAGAGGTGTCAGAATATTCCTTTGAAAATATAAGCTACTTGTCGTCAGGAAGAAACGCAAAAGAAATCTTATATACAAGGTGTCAGCATACTTTATACTAATTCTTTTACACTGTTGATGTAGATTTGGTGATTTTTCTTTTCCGCTTTGATTATACTTAATTTCTTACACGTTTTAAGTTCAAGAACACCTTATACATTTCCTTTAAATATTAAATTATTAGCAGGAATTACGATTTGGTTCGGGTTTAGTAGCGCGCTGTAGATTTCACATAAATAATTTACTTTTTATTTGTTCGTTAGACGATTTAAGTTCAGGAACACCTTGTACATTTTCTTTAAATAATAGATTATTAGCAGAAATTACGATTTGGTTCGAGTTTAGTAGCGCGCTGTAAATTTCAATTAAATAATTAATTTTTTCTTATTTGTTATTCGCATGCCTTAACTGAATGTGTTTATTTAAGCTGTCAATCAGCTGATTGACATTCCGGAGGACTCCAGCTCCTCTTAAACAGTTTTTGTAAGAAAGGAAACGAGCAGATTACCATCGATTTCCGATAAACAGCAATTTAGTAAAATTCTGTCAGTTTTTAGAATTGACCCAAGTTCAATATCACCCTGTACAGTAATTTTTCTTAAGAAGTGCTCCACTCAGAACCATGCCTAAAGCGATTTCGCCTTATTTTCTCAAAAAAAAAAAACATATTTTGCTGCCCCTGAGTATTAATTGTGATCTTTAGAGTTGACTTGAGTTTTCGGTAACACCCTGTATATTAATTCCCTTAACACCTCTTGTTGTACTAAATCCAAAGCAATTTGAATCATCTTGTCAGAAAAAAATGTTTCTTTTCTAGAGCGTCGATTGTGGTGATCTTTAGTATTGGCTCCAGTTCAATAACACCCTATATATCAATCTTTTAACGACTCAAGTTTAATATGACCCTGTATATTAATTTTTGTTAAGAAGTGATCCTCTCAGAACCAAGCCAAAAATCATTTTTTACTGCCCTTGAGTGTTAATTGTGATCTTTAGAGTTGACTTAAGTTTTCTGTAACACCCTGTATATTAATTCCTTTAACAACACATCATGTTGTACTAAATCCAAAGCAATTTGAATCATCTTGTCAGAAAAAAAATGTTTCTTTTCTAGAGATTGTGGCGATCTTTAGTATTGGCTTAGTTTTGGCTTCTTAATGACTCAAATTCAATATCACCCTGTACATTAATGTCGCTTAAACGGTACTTCATTCAGGATCAAGCCAAAAGAGAATTCCCCTCATTTTCTCAAAAAAAGAAAACTGTTTTTACTGCCCTTGAGTATTAATTGCGATCTTTGACTTTTATCTTTGAGTTGACTTGAGTTTTCAGTAACACCCTGTATATTAATTTATTTAAAAATACATTATGTTGTACTAAATCCAAAGCAATTTGAATCACCTTGTCAGAAAGAAAAATGCTTCTATTTTACAGCGTCGATTGTGGTGAATTTTAGTATTATATACATCAATCTTTTTAATGACTCAAGTTCAATATCACCCTGTACAATAATTTCGTTTAAACGGTACTTTACTCAGGATCAAACCAAAAGAGAGTTCACCTCATTTTCTCAAAAAAAAAAAAATTTTTTTTCTGCTCTTGGGTATTAATTGTGATCTCTAAAGTAGACTTAAGTTTTCAGAAACACCCTGTATATTGATTTCCTACGAAACACATCATGTTGTACTAGATTTAAAGCAATTTGGATCATTCTGTTCAAAAAGAAATGTTTCTATTCCGGAGCGTCGGTTGTGGTGATCTTTAGTGTTGCCTTAATTTCCATAACACCCTGTATATTAATCTCTTTATGACTGAAGTTCAATATCACCCTGTACATTATTTTTTCTTAAACGATACTTTACTCAGGACCAAGCTAAAAGCGATTACCCCTTATTTTCTCAAAAAAATATTTTTTTCCTGCCCTTGGGTATTAATTGTGATCTTTAGAGTTGACTCGATTTTTCAGTAATATCCTGTATATTAATTTCCTTAACAATACAACATGTTACACTAAATCAAAAGCAATTTAGATCATCCTGTCAGAAAAAAAAAACGTTTTGTATTCTAGAGCGTCAATTGTGGTGATCTTTAGTATTGACTCCAGTTCAATAACACCCTGTATATTTATAAATCTGTTTTAGGTGTGCCGTATCACAATTCCCTGCAAATTTGATCAGAAAATTGTTTATACTTTTAAGTATCCATAAATTGCGTGGTCTTTATTATTGATACGAGACCGCTAACACCCTGTATATTAATTTTTTTAACAGTACATCGTAATAAACTGTATCAAAAGCAGCGCCAGCCTCATTTTCTGGGTCATTTTGTCCAAAAAAAAAATTATTTCGTCACTTGATTGGTTTATAGAATTGACTCGAGTTCAGTATCACCCTGTTTATTATTTTTTTTAATTGCACGTCGTAATTGGCTACGCCAAGAGCAATACTACCTTACTTTCTGGATCATTCTGTAGATGCAAGAAAAGCTTGTCTTTCCTCTCGATGGCAAATTTATACTTCAGAATTGATTCAAGTTTAGTATAACCCTGTATATGACTTTTTTTTAAACAGCAGATAAGCGATTCTGACGTATATTTTTTTTTATCATTCTGCTCGGCTTTAGGTCAGTAATAATAATTTTACGTAGAGTTTAATATAATTTGTGGTTTGGCGGATGAAACGAAGAGATTGTTTCAAAACGGTCATAAATCGCTGGAAAGAATCCCGCAGGGTGGTGACTTATGGCCTTTATTTTTATGTTACTTATAAATGAATAGCAAAACGAGTATTTGTTATAACTATGTGGAGGGAGAGCGGGGGTAGGTACACCTCGTCGATTTATTTCAAGAAAAAAATAAGTCATTGGTAAAAAAAAATACTTTTATTCTATCTAAAATATTTTTTTCTGTCTCTCTCTTTAAAACAACGTCTACTTTAAAATGCATGCGGCTAGTACGCATACAGGACACTATGAATAATAAATAATTATGAGCAAAACAAATCACCAAAATACTAAAAAGTCAGTGTAAATCTAAAAAATTAAAAAAGACGTTCGGACGAATGTTTTCGAAACGACGGACCACGTGATTGACGCGTTTACGAAATTCATTTTTTTTTGTTTATTGTAACTGCTAATTGGAACTAAACTCTGGTGGCAACGTCGCAATCAACACTTCTTGTAGCCGTAGGAATTTATTGCTGGAAAATAAAGAAGGTCGTGGTTTTTTTTTTCTTTTTGAGGGGTTGCCACTACTCACCCTCGTATTCTTTATCACAGAGCGAAAGCAGTTCCAACCACTGGTTCCCGTGGATCCTCGGGAGGTCCAACACGCCACCGTAGTTCTTGGGGAGGTTCTTCGGGCTTAAGTACTCGTGCAGGGACGCTCGGTCTGTTCCGTGGAAGATGATGCGCTTCTTGAGCTTCTCTTTCAGGAAGGGCTTGAAGAGGGCGAAGACCACGTTGAAGATGTAGGGCTGGTTGACGATGTGGATGTTTTTGATGCGGCAGGGAATACTTTCCTAAAAAACAAGGCAAAAACATGCATTGAACGTCACTGAACAACAATAACAAAAAATAAAATAAAAAATTTGTTGCAAATCGTTTTTGATTGCAGTGGATCCCCCGATCCTCCTTTGTACAGCTGTTTCAGCCCTAACGCAATGTCAGGTCAAAAAACGTCCGCAGGATGTCGCTACTTTAAAAAAAGCTTTAAAAAAGGAAAAATTTGAATCAAATGTGGAACCTTGAATCGAGCGAGTGAATAGTTTTTTTTTTTAAGAAGTTACGTACGTCGAGATTTGCTGCGTACGTTTTCATTTGTTTCCGGGCATACGTAATTAATAATAAACGTAGGCCGCGCGAAATTGTGCGTAATACCGTTTCAAGGCAACCGAGTCTCATCAGCGATGAAAGCGAGATGGCGCAGCGCATCGCGTACCACTGATGACGACATAAAATAATTAATAAAGTTGTGTTTATTGAAGGCGGACAGAAGACGTGTAAATTTCAGAAAACCAGAAAATTCTTTATGACGACGACATTTCAGAAGAGGCACGCCCTCTTACGACGACGAATTCAAAACTCAAAGCCTACAATGGAATAACAGTCGCGAGATGGCGCGTCGCTCCTTGTCAATGACATATACGAAAAAATCAATTAAAGCGCTGCCTGGTTGGATCTACTTATCAAAGGAATTCATATTCTAAGGACCTGTGAATCCCTGAAGCGAAAAGGAAACGTCCCACCGCCCTCTTACGGCCATTATTTCAAACCTTTACGTCTACATTGGAATCACAGTCACGAGATGGCGTGCCGCGTTTCGCAAATGACTGTTTACACTGAAGAATAAAATAAAGGTGATCACGAATCCAAAACTCAAAGCTTACATTCGAATAACAGTCGCTAGATGGCGCGTCGCTCTTCGTCAATGACATACATGACAATCAATTAAAGCACCACATTGCTTGGTCGGATTGTACTTATCACAGTCACGAGAAGGCGTGTCGCATTTCGCAAATGCCAATCAACTATTTACAGTGAAGAATAAAATAATGGCGATCACGAATACAAAACTCTAAACCTACATTGGAATGACAGTCGCGAGATGGCGCGTCGCTCCTCGCCAATGACATTCATGACAATCAATTAAAGCGGCCACATTGACTAGTTGGATCGTACTTATCAAAGGAACTCATAATTTCTAAGATCCTGTGAATCCCTGAACGTAGCCACAACGAAAAGGAAATGTTCCACCGCCCTCTTACGACCATTAATTCAAACCTCTACGTCTACGTTGGAATCACAGTCACGAGATGGCATGGCGCATTTCACAAATGACTGTTTACCCTTACACTGAAGAATAAAATAAAGGTGATCACGAATCCAAAACTCAAAGCCTGCATTGGAATAACAGTCGCGAGATGGCGCGTTGTTCCTCGCCAATGACATTCATTACAATCAATTAAAGCCGCCACATTGCTAAGTTGAATCGTAAGGAACTCATAATTTCTAAGAGCCTGTGAATCCCTGAACTTGGCCACAGCGAAAAGGAGATGTTCCACCGCCCTCTTACGGTCATTAATTCAAACCTCTACGTCCACGTTGGAATCACAGTCACGAGATGGCGTGCCGCATTTCGTGCTGCATTTTCGCAAATTACTGTTTACCCTTACAAAACTCAAAGCCTACATTGGAATACCAGTCGCCAGATGGCGCGTCGCTCTTCGCCAATGACATACACGACAATCAATTAAAGCGCTGCCTGTCTGATTGGATCTACTTATCAAAGGAATCCTTAATCTCTAAGAGCCTGTGAATCCCTGAACGCGGCTACATCGAAAAGGAGACGCCGCCCTCTTACGGTTATTAATTCAAACCTCTATGTCTACATTGGAATCACAGCTACGAGATGGCGTATCAGATCTCGCAAATGATAATCAAATGAATCAAATCGTCTGTTTACAAAAATAAAGGCGACGACTGCGACGGGTGGTGCTTCTCATAATTCACGTTCTGCATTGCGCTAACGGCCGGAAAATGGCGCAGCGCGTTTTGTCGCTGATCATCAGCTAAAACAGTCTGGCTTTATTCCACCGATGTCGATTATGAAATTCTTGTCAATGGTTTTTAATCCTACAATGACGGCCGCGAGATGGCTTTGCGATTAACTTAGGCTAGGCTTTGTTAAAGGATACCGACACTAAATAAATTTAGTCAAAATTCTTAAGGGTCTGTGAATCCCTGGGCATTTTGACAGAGAGCGAAGAAGGAACGCCCTCTCACGGCTGTTAAACAACCTCACGGTCTGGAGCAGATTGGAATAATAGCCGTAAGATGGCGGCAAGTAATGTCTTAAAATGCCTGAATATTAACAGTGACCGTTGCGAAGACGAAGACAGCAACACCCTGAGAAATTAAAGAAAGTAGGTTTTGATAATTTAGTTTAGATGCCAGGTCAAAGAAGAAGGTCGTTTAATAATTCGGAACGTTTTTTTTTTTTAAAATAATCTGCTCCAGGCCTAGAGCAATTAAGAATACAACTAAAACAGTAGGTAACAGTCTTTCACGTAAAACGTACTTTACATATTCATGGCGACTCTGGCCATCTAGCGACAGAGCAGCGAACTGCAACAGTGATAACAATGTGCTCTTGGAAGACAACAGGAATCGAGAGAGTGCAGCATTGGGTGCGTTCAGCAAACCTCATTCACACGCGCGTTTCATTGCGAACTTGAACAGCGAAGAATCGATAGAATGATACCGTATGGGTGCGTTCAGCCAAGGATATCGTTACCTATCGCCAAAAGTGCTTTTTATTACAAGCAAACATCACCACCTAGCGATAGAGCAGCGAACTGTGATTGTGAAACTAACATGTCCATGAAGGAACACCAAGAATTAAGAGAATCAATAGCGTATCTACTGTCGTTCAGCCAAGAATACCGCTGCGTACGAATACAAGTACAGTTCAATACGCCACCTACTGTTAAAACAGCAACATACAATTGAATTATAAGGATGCGTTCAGCCAAGGGTTTCACTACATACGGATGCAGTTGCGCTTGATGACATTTACGTAAGAAAATTGCTCGTAAAAATTTGCAACGAGTTCAAGTTCTGAAACGACTTGGAAGAATTAAACGGCTCAGTCAAATTTATTCGTTGCGGTTTGATAATTGTCGCTGAACGCAAGCGTCTTGCCTTGTAATAAAAAAAAAGGTGGAAGCGTTATTAGTTCGAATGTTAAAAATCACGTTTAAAAAAAATTTGCAAGGAAGTTCAATGCCATTTGCGCAGAAACCTTTCTTGACATTCAACACTCGGCGTTCAGCCAAATTGTATTCGCTACGATACAAATCTGCTTTATAAATCATTTTAATCACAAAGCACAGCTAAACTCAACGTTCGAGGGTTCAGCAAAACTGTATTGGTTCTATGATTCAAGTCTGTTTTATAAGTATTTTTAATTATTTTAATTAAATTCTATTCGCTGCGATTCAATTCTGCTTTATAAATATATTTTAGTAATGAAAACAATTGTGGAATGTTAACAGCGTACGGTGACAGCGAAGTTAAGCTCCACTTCAGCGAAAATTATTTCTCATCGCTGTGCTTTCCTAATAATAACACCGGAACATTTTTGGCTGAACGCAAGCGTCCTGTAATAAGAGAAGTTAGTCATTTGCACAGATGTTAAGAGGTTATGTTTCAATTTGAAAGAAAAGGCGTTCGCCAATGAGCCCGTTCAGCCAATTTTTGATCGCTGCGAGGTAACAGCAGCGGAAAATAACTGCAATTTTCGGCTGAACGCAGTCATTGAAATTAAAAAAAAAAAACATGAAAAGGGCCGTTCTGGTTCATTTTATGTCGGTGTTAAGAGCTCACGTTTTATTTTCAAATGACTCTCGCAAGTGGTGGCAAATTCTGAACCGTTCAGCCAAATTTTAATCGCTACGATTTAGCCGTTGCTGTTAGCTGGCTGAACGCAGGGGCTTTAGCAATTAAAGAATTGAGAAAGGCCTTTCGGGTTTCCTTTTTATGTAAAATTTAGGAGTTCACTTTTCGATTTGAAAGAAAGAGGCATTCACAAGTGATGCCGCGCCGCTCGGTCAATTTAACCGCAATTTTCGGTTGAACGCGGGTATTTTGAAATTAAAAAAAATATGAAAAGGGCCATTATCGTTAATTTTGTGTCGGTTCTCGTTAATTTTGTGCCGTTCTGATTAATTTTGTGTCGGTGTCAAGAGCTCACATTTCATTTTCAAACGAATCTCGTCAAATACAGAACCGTTCAGCCAAATTTTAATAGCTATGATTTAACCGCTGTTTTAGCTGAACACAGGGTTTCTGCAATTAAAGAATTGAGAAGGACCTTTCGCGTTTTTTCTTTTTAATGTGAATTTAGAAGCTCACTTTCCGATTTGAAAGAACAAGACATTGGCAAGTGACACTGTTCAGCTATTTTAACGGCAATTTTCGGTTGAACGCAAGTATTTTGCGATAAAAAAAGTTGAAAATGGCCGTTCTCGTTATTTGTGCCAGTGCTAAGAGCAACTTTTCATTTTCAAAGTGACGTCAGATATAGCGAACCGTTCAGGCAACTTTTAATCGCTGCGATGTAACCGTAGCGAAAAATAACCGCTTTTTATTGCTAAACGCAGGTTTTTTTTTGCAAATATAAAAAAAGAGAAGGGCCTCTCGCGGTTGTTCACGTGAATTTAAGAGCTCCTGTTGTTCGCATCTGAAAAGGAAAGGCTTTCGCAAGCGCCGTCGCGCCAACTTTTAATCACTGTGATTGAACCAACCGCTGTTGTTTAATGAACGCAGGGGTTTTTGCAAATGCAAAAAGATCGAGAAGGGCCTCTCGCGGTTGTTCTCGTGAATTTATGAGCTCGCATGTTGCTTCGATTTGAAAAGAAAAGGTTTTCGCAGGCGATGTTAAGCCAATTTTTTAATCGCTGTGTGTTAACCAACCGCTCTTTCTAGCTGAACGCAGGGGTTTTTGCAAACATAAAGAATCTAGAAGCGCCTTTCGCGACTGTTCACGTAAATTAACGAACTCACGTTGTTTCGATTATTTAAAAGAAAAGGCTTGCGCAAGCGACGTCGAGCCAACTTTTAACCGCTGTGGTTCAACCGAAAGCAACCGCTTATTTTGGCTGAGCGCAAGCGTTTGGCGATTCGAAACAAATGAAAAGGGCGGACAGTACGCATTATTTGCGTAAACATTAAGGGTTCGTGTTTCAATTATTAGGAGGAAACGGCTTTCGACATGACATTAAACCGTTCAGCCAAAAAGTTTAACCGCTGGTTTTAATGAAGGCAGGGGTTTTTGCAAATATAAAATAAAACGAAAAGGGCCTCTCGCAGTTCACGTGAATTTACGAACTCACATTGTTGCGATTATCTGAAAGAAAAGGCTTGCGCAAGCGACGTCGAGCCAACTTTTAACCGCTGTGGTTCAACCGAAAGCGACCGCTTAGTTTGGCTGAGCGCAAGCGTTTCGCGATTCGAAACAAATGAAAAGGGCGGACAGAACGCATTATTTACGTAAACATTAAGGGCTCGTGTTTCAATTATTAGGGTGAAACGGCTTTCGACATGACATTAAACCGTTCAACCAAAAAGTGTAACCGCTGGTTTTAATGAAGGCAGGGGTTCTTGCAAATATAAAATAAAACGAAAAGGGCCTCTCGCAGTTCACGTGAATTTACGAACTCACATTGTTGCGATTATTTGAAAGAAAAGGCTTGCGCAAACTTTTAACCGCTGTGGCTCAACCGAAAGCGACCGCTTATTTTGGCTGGGCGCAAGAGTTTCGTGATGCGAAACAAATGAAAATGGCGGACAGCACGCATTATTTGCGTAAACATTAAGGGCTCGTGTTTCAATTATTAGGGTGAAACGGCTTTCGACATGACATTAAACCGTTCAGCCAAAAAGTTTAACCGCTGGTTTTAATGAAGGCAGGGGTTCTTGCAAATATAAAATAAAACGAAAAGGGCCTCTCGCAGATCATGTGAATTTACGAGCACAAGTTGTTTCGATTATTTGAAAGAAAAGGCTTGCGCAAGCGACGTCGAGCCAACTTTTAACCGCTGTGGTTCAACCGAAAGCGACCGCTTAGTTTGGCTGAGCGCAAGCGTTTCGCGATTCGAAACAAATGAAAAGGGCGGACAGAACGCATTATTTACGTAAACATTAAGGGCTCGTGTTTCAATTATTAGGGTGAAACGGCTTTCGACATGACATAAAACCATTCAGCCAAAAAGTTTAACCGCTGGTTTTAATGAAGGCAGGGGTACTTGCAAATATAAAATAAAACGAAAAGGGCCCCTCGCAGTTCACGTGAATTTACGAACTCACATTGTTCCGATTATTTGAAAGAAAAGGCTTGCGCAAGCGACGTCGAGCCAACTTTTAACCGCTGTGGCTCAACCGAAAGCGACCGCTTATTTTGGCTGGGCGCAAGAGTTTCGCGATTCGAAACAAATGAAAATGGCGGACAGCACGCATTATTTGCGTAAACATTAAGGGCTCGTGTTTCAATTATTAGGGTGAAACGGCTTTCGACATGACATTAAACCGTTCAGCCAAAAAGTTTAACCGCTGCGTTTAGCTGAACGTTGTCAAATGGCGAAAGGTCGACGGGGGAAGTACCTGAAGAAAGTCTACGATCCTCTTCGCGAACGGAGGCGTGAACTGCCAGGTCTGTTGCATACTCAAACCGTCCATGTCGAATATGACGACGGCACCGGCGACCTGCGTCGTAGGCTCCAACATGGCGGCCTCGAGGTAAAGGGCTGCGCCCTTGAAGATTTCATCGAGCGACACTTTATTGTGTTTCCACCTTTCTGCAAAACAAGAAAAGAACGAATTCCATTTGGGGATTGGGCGGGGGGGAGGGTGCTTGCACTCACTTCCTAATTCAATGACTAGCACTCGTCTTCCATTTTGGTCCCTCGTGGGCAGGACGATCAGTATGTCATGGTCGAAGACGTTCTTCTCCTTCGAAGGCTTGAGGCCGTCGTAGAGGTTCGCGTGTTTCAACTTGAACGAGTAGTACCTCTTGATCTAGAAGGACGCGCCGCAAATCAAACAACTTCGCGCCTCGCAAATTATTCATTTACAAATTGGGCAATTAGAAATAATTACAGCGCCAATCGGGATGAGGCAAAATTATTCTCGCTTAATTAAATAAACGTCAACGTCAACGCGGGCAATCAGATAGGACGTGTGTAGACGAACAAATTAGTAATTACCTGTTCGAGGATGTTGTTTCTTTTTTTTTCTTTTTTTTTAAATCGCCTTGCGTTGAATTGAAATTGTTTACAGAAGAAACGAAGAGGAAAAAATACTTGTGTAATCTGACGGAGCACGAGCGGTATGCTAATGAGGAGTGACTTACCAGTTCGCAAGCGCTTTCCGGGTAATACTTGCAGGGGCGGAGGAAACGGGTGAGCCAGGCGTCGCTGTGAAGGGGGCACTTCAGGTCGGTCTCTCCTGAAAGGTCATGTTTTTTTAAAAATCAAAAAAAAATCCAAACTGGTACTAGGTTTTTTTTTGTTTAATAAACTGCTACCTCTGATTTGAAAACTTTTTTTTTCCTGAAATTTCAGATCTTTTTCACCTGGTATTTAAATGTTGTTTATAGTTGGTAGCAGTTTATAAATGAGAGGCAATGGTTTTCATGTATGAAAGGTAGGAAACGGGCAGCAGTTTTCAAATTACGCGCGCCCAGCAGAGACGATGATAGGCAACCAAACCTACACATCTGGTGGTTCACATAAAGCTGCTCACAAGAAGGGAACTAGAACGCCGAGGTCGTGTCCAAGGATAATACCTGGCAGATAAATTCATCAGAAGGTGAGAAAATCGGGGTTTAATCAGTTTCAGTTAATCGATGAGGGTGGTCCATTGGCGCCGTGCGTAGTTATTTCCTTGTAGGTATTTAAATATGCATAAAGCAAATGATTACAAATAAATGCATGCTCTAAAGCGGTGCTTTCCACTATTTCTTTTTATAAGAATCATACAATTTAAAAGTTGCCTGCTCAGGTTCTGCCCTTAACATAATTTCCCTGTGTTTTTTTGTGACGTTTCGTGCCGCCGGCCGGTATTAAGACCTTGTACGCACGCAGAAAAAAACCGTAACGTAACGCCACTGGATTCCTTGTTTACAAAAGCGCACTTAATTTAACTAGTTAACACCAGTTGCGATAAAGTAAATGTTTGTTCGTGTTGAGCTGTCGGAAAACGGATGAAACAAAAACCCGCCTTTCACGTAATACAGTTTTAAACAAAATAAAATTCGTTAGCGTGATGAATCATCGACATTAATTGACGGAGGCTACAAAAGCGTCGGAAGGCTGACGCCCGAAGCTTCGAAGATGATCTGTTTGTTTCGGCGACGGAATTTTCTGGGTCCTCAATCATCAGGCAAGCCGTGGAATATTCTTCCAACAGAAGGATCTCGAAACCAACGTGGATATTTAAGCTGTCGGCCGGGGAAATAACTAAATTTTATAACTTGTTAATCGCTCGGCTTGTATTAAAATAAATTAGAGTTAATGTCGCTAATAACTTAGTTATTATTTATTGTGTATTGTGCTTCAAAGTAAGTAAAAAACGAAATCTAAACATTAATTTTAAAAGTTGGTATAAGTTACGCTAATTAAAGTGGGTTTAAGTTTTTTTTTGAAACGCTGTTTACTAAAAAAAAAATGTGGGTCGAGGTAAACTTTAAAAAAATTTAGAAATAAATAGTAAGTAAGTATACCGGGTGTCGCAATCAGAAAAGAGAATTTCGTAGAAAGTATTTTTAGGTATTAGGGTTTTTGAGTTTTTCCTCAATCATCAGGCAAGCCGTGGAATATTCAGCCGAAGGAAGGATCTCGAAGCCAACGCGGATATTTAAGCAGTTGGCCGGGGGAAATGACTTCAGTTCGAAGTAGAGTTTTATAACTTGTTAATCGCTCGTCTTATCTTAAAATAAATTAGGGATAATGTCGTTAATAAATTAGTTATTATTTATTGTGTATTTTGCTTCAATGTAAGTAAAGAACGAAATCTAAACATTAATTTAAAAAGTTGGTATAAGTTACGCTAATTAAAGGGGGTTTAAGTTTTTTTCTTGAAACGCTGTTTACTAAAAAAAAAAAAATTGTGGGTCGAGGTAAACTTTAGAAAAATTTAGGAATAAATAATAAGTAAATATACCGGGTGTCGCAATCAGAAAAGAGAATTTCGTAGAAAGTATTTTTAGGTATCAGAGTTTTTGAGTTTTTCCTCAATCACCAGGCAAGCCGTGGAATATTCACCCGACGGAAGGATCTCGAAGCCAACGCGGATATTTAAGCTGTCGGCCGCGGGAAATGAGTTCAGTTCGAAGTAGAGTTTTATAACTTGTTAATCGCTCGGCTTGTATTAAAATAAATTAGAGTTAATGTCGTTAATAAATTAGTTATTATTTATTGTGTACTTTGCTTCAAAGTAAGTAAAAAACGAAATCTAAACATTAATTTAAAAAGTTGGTATAAGTTATGCTAATTAAAGTGGGTTTAAGTTTTTTTTGAAACGCTGTTTACTAAAAAAAAAAAAAATGTGGGTCGAGGTAAACTTTAAAAAAATTTAGAAATAAATAGTAAGTAAGTATACCGGGTGTCGCAATCAGAAAAGAGAATTTCGTACAAAGTATTTTTAGGTATTAGAGTTTTTGAGTTTTTCCTCAATCATCAGGCAAGCCGTGGAATATTCACCCGACGGAAGGATCTCGAAGCCAACGCGGATATTTAAGCAGTCGGCCGCGGGAAATGAGTTCAGTTCGAAGTAGAGTTTTATAACTTGTTAATCGCTCGGTTTGTATTAAAATAAATTAGAGTTAATGTCGTTAATAAATTAGTTATTATTTATTGTGTACTTTGCTTCAAAGTAAGTAAAAAACGAAATCTAAACATTAATTTAAAAAGTTGGTATAAGTTATGCTAATTAAAGTGGGTTTAAGTTTTTTTTGAAACGCTGTTTACTAAAAAAAAAAAAATGTGGGTCGAGCTAAACTTTAAAAAAATTTAGGAATAAATAATAAGTAAATATACCGGGTGTCGCAATCAGAAAAGAGAATTTCATAGAAGATATTTTTAAGTATTAGAGTTCTTTGAGTTTTCCTAGGCCACTGCAGGTTACGGTTTTCTATTATACATTGCCGGTCGCCGGTGTTTCTGGAACACCTGGTATAGGGTGTTCGAAAGCTTTGCGCTTTTTCTAAAAGTCTGCAAGCCCTAAGTAAGGCTCTACTCACGTAATGATGGAAAATTAAAAGCGCCCGCTAAAGGTGTTTAGCAAGTGTTTTAACAAATGTTTCCCAAACTTCATCATTTAGACCAGAAATACCCAATTTTTGGGAAAACTAGAAGGACCAGCGAAAAGAAAAAAAAGATCGCACTCAACCTAATCCATCCCAACTCAATCCAAGCCCAAATGTAGAGTGAAACCAAAGAATTTCTAATTTTTAGGAAAGTTAAAAGGACCGGCGAAAATCAAAAGATCACACCCAATCCAACCCATCTCAATACAAATCCAAATGCAGAGAAAAGAAACAAGACTACTTTTAACTTTTGGGAAAACTAGAAGAACCAACGAAAACTAAAAGGAGACCACAACCAGCCCAACCCAACTCAACTCGATCCAAGCCCAAATGAGAAGAGGAATTTTTTTTTTTGTATATTTGTACTCTCTTTTGTCGGATCAATAAAACTATTATTATTATTATTATTATTATTATTATTATTAAAAGCCTATCTAATTTCTGGGAAAACTAAAAGAACCAACGAAAACTAAAAGAAGACCTCGTCCAATCTAATCCACCCCAATTCAATCCAAACTCAATTGTAAGGAGGATCAATAGTATTTCTAATTTTTGTGAAAACTGAACGGACTAGCGAAAACCAAAAGGATACCACACCCAACCTAACCCAACTCTGAGAAGAATATAAATATATAATAATCTAAAGTGTTTCTAATTTTTGGGAAAGTTGAAAAGATCAGTGAAAACCAAAAGAAGATCATCCCAACGTAACTCAATCCAGAGGGAGGAATCTACAGTATTTCTAATTTTTGGGAAAGCTAAAAGGACCAGTGAAAACCAAAAGAAGATCACACCCAACCCAATCTAACTCAATCTAGGTCGAAATGTGGAGAGGAATTTAAAGAATTTGTAATTTTTGGGAAAGCTAAGAGGACCTGGGAAAACCAAAACAAGATCACTCCCAACCCAATTCAATCCAAACCCAAATGTAGGGAGGAATCAAAAGTATTTCTATTTTTTGGGAAAACTAAAAGAACGAGTAAAAATCAAAAAGAGACCACACCCAACCCAACCCAATTGCACTCAGTCCAAGCCCAAAGGAGGAATCAAGAGCGTCTTCAATTTTTGAAAAAAAAAAAAACTAAATGAACCGGCGAAAACTCTTCGGAAATTAATTTGGCTAAAAGGAAAAGAATAAAAATGACTTTCCTGAGACTTCTTCATTTAGGCCAGAAATGGAAGAAATTGATGCTCATCCGGACGAAAAAGAATTAAAAAAAAAATAGTTTTGGATACACCTTTTTGACAAAAATTAAAGAATAAGTGGATCGGCGAACAATAAATGAAGACTTCGTGTAAAACAAAAAACAAATTGTGTAAAACAAAACAAGAAAGCGAAAAGGTAGCAAAAAAGGACGATGAAAGCTCAGCAGAATGTTGGAATGGGAAAATTAAGATTTAAAATGAAGCTAAAGAGGATTTGATAATCTGACAAAGAGAACTTCCACTTCGCTTGTGATCAAGACTTCCACTTCTCTTATGATCAAGAAGAAGGCATCTACTGAAGATGGCATCATAGCTTCCGAAATACGTATCTAGTTTTTAAACAAACTTTTTGTGGTTAGGAGATTAAATCCAATTTCTTTGACAAAGAGAAAGACAAAAGAAAAAGAAAATCGAAAGGTGAAAGAAGGAACTTTACGAAACGCGAAGCAAATAAAAGAAGACAGTACAAAAAATAACAAAAAGGAAAAATTATCGAAGAGAAACAAACGGGAACAGAAACGAGCGTCCTGGAAACAGAACGTGGAAAACACTGGACGCCGAAAAATCGTGTCTCTCTTGTTTTCAGTTTTTGTTTTTGGTTGGTAAAAGAAAACAAGAAGGCGAAAAGATTACGAAGGAAGACGATGATAGCTCAGCGGAACGTGCGCGGGAAAACAAAATCAAGATTCGAAAGGCAGCTAAAGAGGACAACCCTTTTCAGTCATCGTCAGCGAAAATAATTGGACGAGGAGAAAGACAAAAAAAGAAAAAGAAAATCAAAAGCTGAAAGTGGGAATCTTACGAAAAGCAAAGCAAATATGACGGTACAAAAAAAACTGGCGAAGAGAAACAAACGCGAATATCTTGGAAATAGAACTCGGAAAATACTAAACGACGAAAACTCGTTTATTTCTTGTTTCTTGTTTTTGTTTATTGATTGGCACGCTTTTGTTTTTCCCTAGCAACAAACCAAATGCGTCGTTCGTCGTTTGCAGTTCTGCGTCGCGCATCGTTTTTGTTTTTTATTTGCTTCATTTTTGATCACCCTGTATTAACAAGCATATAATTTGGAACTGTACGTTTCTATTTTATTTTTAAATTTTTTTATTTGACATTTAAGAACTAGAATCTCAAGGGGGGCGTTGCATAAAAGAACACTTATCGAACACGCTCGTATTTACGTTAATTTTGAGTTTGAAACACCTCATTAATCCCTCCCGCCCCCTCACCCCCGTCGTACGGTGTCATTGATATGTTATTGAAACAGCCATAAAAAAGACAAGCCATCAAGCTATAAAAATTGTGTAAAACTAAATGTCAATTAATTATAATGAATTTTAATGCGAAACGACACTGTTAATGTGAATGTTGCTGTTCGTGGGCAAATCGATTTAATTAAAAATCATTTGCCTTTCCTTTTTTTTAAAAAAAAAAACAACAAAAAACGAAAAATGAAACTAAAATTAAAAAAAAAGTACGTGCAGGGACAGGCCCCCTTTGCTTTATTTTCTTTTCTCTCGCTCTCTCATCTAACGTTCTTTCCTTCCTAATCTGATACATCCCGCCCTCAAAGCAATTATTTAGTATTAAAAAAAATTAAAAAAATTAAATAAAATAGGAGTAACA
This sequence comes from Prosopocoilus inquinatus, assembly GCA_036172665.1. Classification (NCBI taxonomy): domain Eukaryota; kingdom Metazoa; phylum Arthropoda; class Insecta; order Coleoptera; family Lucanidae; genus Prosopocoilus; species Prosopocoilus inquinatus. The sequence continues at coordinate 9,206,183 of CM069878.1, read as the reverse complement.
AATAACGAGAATTGAGAGGAAAAAAATTACGAAAAACCAAAATTAAAAAAAAAAAAATGACAGAAATGGCCCCCCTATCTTTTTTTCTCCCTCCACCAATTAACGTTTCTTTTTAATCTAATATACCCGCCCACAAAGCAATTATTTAGCTTAATAATTCTATTATTAATATTAATACCTATTTATAAAAACGTTTTTTTTTTAATTTTAGTTTCATTTTTCGTTTTTTTAAAAACAACAAAAAACGAAAAATGAAACTGAAATTAAAAGAAAAAAAACTACGTGCAGGGACAGGCCCCCTTTGTTTTATTTTCTTTTCTCTCGCTCTCTCATCTAACGTTCTTTCCTTCCTAATCTGATACATTCCGCCCTCAAAGCAATTATTTATTATTAAAAAAAAAATAGGAGTAACAAATAAAGAGAATTGAGAGGAAAAAATTAGGAAAAACAAAATTAAAAAAAAATGACGGAAATGTGCCCCCTTTCTTTTTCTCTCCCTCCCCCAATTAACGTTTCTTTTTAATCTAATATACCCGTCCACAAAGCAATTATTTAGCATTAAAAAAAATAACAAAGAGCCAAGAGGAATTGAGACATTTCCAATAATTCTATTATTAATATTAATACCTATTTATAAAAACGTATACATAGTTTTTTTTTTAATATTAGTTTCATATTTCGTTTTTTTAAACAAAAAACAAAAAATGAAACTAAAATAAAAAAAAAACTACACGCAGGGACAGGCCCCCTTTGTTTTATTTTCTTTTCACTCGTTCTCTCATCTAACGTTCTTTCCTTTAATCTGATACGTCCCGCCCTTACAGCAATTATTTAGTATTAAAAAAAAATTAAAAAAATAAAATAAAATAAGAGTAACAAATAACGGGAATTGAGAGGAAAAAAATTAGGAAAAACCAAAATTAAAAAAAAAAATGACGGAAATGGGCCCCCTTTCTTTCTCTGCCTCCACCAATTAATGTTTCTTTTTAATCTAATATACCCGCCCACAAAGCAATTATTTAGCATTAAAAAAAAATAACAAAGAGCCAAGAGGAATTGAGACATTTCCAATAATTCTATTATTAATATTAATACCTATTTATAAAAACGTATACATTAGTTTCATATTTCGTTTTTTTTAAAAACAACAAAAAACGAAAAATGAAACTAAAATTAAAAAAAAAGTACGTGCAGGGACAGGCCCCCTTTGTTTTATTTTCTTTTCTCTCGCTCTCTCATCTAACGTTCTTTCCTTCCTAATCTGATACATCCCGCCCTCAAAGCAATTATTTAGTATTAAAAAAAATTAAAAAAATTAAATAAAATAGGAGTAACAAATAACGAGAATTGAGAGGAAAAAAATTACGAAAAACCAAAATTAAAAAAAAAAAATGACAGAAATGGCCCCCCTATCTTTTTTTCTCCCTCCACCAATTAACGTTTCTTTTTAATCTAATATACCCGCCCACAAAGCAATTATTTAGCATAATAATTCTATTATTAATATTAATACCTATTTATAAAAACGTTTTTTTTTAAATTTTAGTTTCATTTTTCGTTTTTTTAAAAACAACAAAAAACGAAAAATGAAACTAAAATTAAAAGAAAAAAAACTACGTGCAGGGACAGGCCCCCTTTGTTTTATTTTCTTTTCTCTCGCTCTCTCATCTAACGTTCTTTCCTTCCTAATCTGATACATTCCGCCCTCAAAGCAATTATTTAGTATTAAAAAAAATAGGAGTAACAAATAAAGAGAATTGAGAGGAAAAAATTAGGAAAAATAAAATTAAAAAAAAATGACGGAAATGTGCCCCCTTTCTTTTTCTCTCCCTCCACCAATTAACGTTTCTTTTTAATCTAATGTATCCGCCCACAAAGCAATTATTTAGCATTAAAAAAAATAACAAAGAGCCAAGAAGAATTGAGACATTTCCAATAATTCTATTATTAATATTAATATCTATTTATAAAAACGTATATATAGTTTTTCTTTTAATTTTAGTTTCATTTTTCGTTTTTTTTAAACAACAAAAGACAAAAAATGAAACTAAAATTAAAAGAAAAAAAAACTACATGCAGGGACAGGCCCCCTTTGTTTTATTTTCTTTTCTCTCGTTCTCTCATTCAACGTTCTTTCCTTCCTAATCTGATACGTCCCGCCCTCAAAGCAATTATTTAGTATTAAAAAAATAAAATAAAATAGGAGTAACAAATAACGAGAATTGAGAGGAAAAAATTAGGAAAAACAAAAATTAAAAAAAAAAATGACTTAAATGTGCCTCCTTTCTTTTTCTCTCCCTTCCCCAATTAACGTTTCTTTTTAATCTAATATACCCGCCCACCAAGCAATTATTTAGCAATAAAAAAAAACAAAGAGACAAGAAGAATTGAGAGGAAAAAATACGAAAAAAAGAAATTAAAAAAAAAATACAGAGATGGGTCTCCTTTCTCTCTTTCATCCCCCCCTCTCTCTCTCCCTTCTTCTCTCTCTTTCTCTCTCTCTCTCAACGAAGGTTCTCTCAACTAAGGTTCTTTCCATTAATCCAATATACCCGCCCATAAAGAAATTATTTAGTGTTAATAATAATAATAATTAGAAACAAATTAGGAAAAATATTTTACGTGCTTTGAACGTACAAAAAATTTTTTTTTTTTGCTTTACTAACTTTTTAGTAACTCCCTGAGCGCTTCAACGGCCTCCTTCTGCATCTCGGGGGTTTCCCTCAGCTCTTTCCTGGCCACCTCCTGCATTTCCGGCGAGAGGGGCCACAGTTCCAGTTCCAGCGAGAAATCGCCGCATTGTATTTTGGGCAGGACGTTGATGTCAGAAAGTAAAATCTCTGCGACTGCAAGAAATAATAAAAATACTTATTAGAAAAAAAAAATAATAATAATAACAATAATAACATAAAATAAGAAGAAGAAAAAGAGAAATTCAAAAAAATCTCAACTTTTGTCTTGCACGTAGTTTAAAAAAATTTTTTTTTGAAGGTTTTTAATTAAGATTATCCAATACAAGAAATAAGAGAAAAAAAATCAAAACAAACATTTCGTTTTTTGAATGAAACTGTTTTTTTTTTTAATTTCTTTGGAGGTTTTTTCAAGTTCTTAATGAAGTTGGCAATCGATGAGTCACCCACTGCGTTGCCTCGTCAAGTTTGGTTTTAATTATTTGCATAATTTTTTTTTTTCCGAGGTGCTAATGAGAGGCTCGATCCTGTTTGGAATAACAAACGTATTGGGAGTTGCGCGGTTAGATGAGATGAGTCGTCTAAAAAACAAAACGACACCGAGAAATAAAGCCACAAGATTAAATAGAACCGAGTACAAGAAAAGTACACAACACGAAATTGGCGCCCTCGAACGTAGGTGCAACATAAATTGGCGCCCAAGGTGGGGCTCTCGCTTACGAGTTCATTTTTTCGTGAAATTCGCAAATTTGACTTTTCGTATCGTCAGCCCTACTTTCTTTCAAAATTTTATAACCGATTTCAAAGTCGCACGAAACAAGAATTAAACAAAGACAACAATAACATCAAAACAATGGTGGATTTAATTCTGTGCGTTCGAAAACTTTCCAGACGTAAATCAATCACGTAAAAACCAGAAATCGTCTAGACCAGGTGGTAATAATCAGTATTAATTACCGAAGTGGTTTAAATGTAAACACTTCAAGCTTACGTAAAACAAAATTAAATTAAACAAGAACAACAACAACAAAAAAAAAGGACAAAACAATCCCCATGGTTACATAAAAAAAAAAAAAAAAAACTGTGTTGTGTTGAATGTGCTCTGCATTGAACTGTGCATGGAATATTTTCGATGGCAACTTTCACTCTGCACGGACGACTTCTTTGTTACCAACACAATAATTAATTTTTGTAAAGGAAAAGTTTAAGGCAAACGCGTAATTAATGTGTCGCCGCCACTGGACATGTGCGGCAGGTCTTCATGAACGGCGTCACCTTGAGGAAAAATTTTGCTGAAATCATTTCAATAATTGGGAATACCCGTTGATCGGTCGGCATGTACGTGTGTGTATTGTAATTAAGAGGTTACTTCAAATGGAAGAAATAATTTGCGTATCATGCTTGACCACAAACTTAACAAAAAGAGAAAAAAAAAATAAACTTAACGCCTGGAAACAACTCGCTCAGAGATAATTTAATTTATACAACAATTTTATATAAAAAATTAATTTATATGATTAGGGTATTATCAAATAGCCGAGTGATTTATTTGCTGTTAAGGCACGAGTGTGAATACATAGTTCTATCCGACACCTGTTTATTACGAAGTCATAATGATGTCGATTTTGAACGACAGTTTAATTATGGGTGCGTAATTCCACTAGCGTTTTATAGACCTCATAATACATTCAAAACCGATATTGTAATGACTTCATAATAAACAGGTGTTAGATAAAAAATATCATTAGTATTATTGTAAAAGAAATATTGTTATTATTGTAGCAAAATATTATTTATTATCATGATTATTATATCCCCTACATTCAATCAATAATGACAGAATGCCTCCGACGCGACGCGATGTTTGGAAATTAAAAATAAATAAAGAGCCGACAAGGAAAATAAAAAAAAATCATTTTTAAAACAGAAACTAGAAAACTAGAAAACTAAAAGCAAAAAACAAGAGACAGTCGACTGCGTGAAGGATTTGGAAGAACGGCGAACGCCGCCTATCGGCTAAAAAGAAAAAAAAAGAACAACGCGGCAAATTCAAAACATCATTGAAAGTCAGTAAAAAGAAGCCCAAGCAAATAAAAGAAGATCGATTGTGTGAGGCTTTATCGGAAGGTAGGGGAAGGGCAGAAAACAAAAGTCGATCGTCGCTTTGAAGGAGAACTTTCGCATCTCATTTTTTATTTTCTTTTTTTTTTTAAAGAAACGAGGATTTGTTGGTTGATTTTTATATAAAATCCAAAAAACTGAAAAAAACATGAAAAGTAGAATAAAATGGCTTCACCGGAAGATGGGGAACGAACAGAAAACAAAAGGCGATCGTCGCTATGTAAGAGAGCTTACGCTTTTCATTTTTTCGTTTTCTTCAAGATGGAGAAAGAGCAGAAAACAAAAGACGATCGTCGCTGTGCCAAGAAAAGAAAATTTTCGCTTCTCATCTTTTCATTTTCTTTTTAAGAGAAAACGACGATTTTATTTATTCGTTGATTTCGTTTTTGTTTTTCCGTTTACATAAAATCAAAAAACTCAAAAAAATGTTTGACCACAAAGTTAACAAAAAGAGAGAGAAAAAAAAAAGAAACTTAACGCCCGGAAACAACTCGCTCAGAGTTAAGTTTAATTTACAAAACAAAAAAATTAATTTATATGATTAGGGTATTATAAAATAGCCGAGTGATTTATTTGCTGTTAAGGCACGAGTGTGAATACATAGTTCTATCCGACACCTGTTTATTATGAAGTCATAATGATATCGATTTTGACCGACAGTTTAATTATGGGTGCGTAATTCCACTAGTGTTTTATAGACCTCATAATACATTCAAAACCGACATTATAATGACTTCATAATGAACAGGTGTTAGATAAAAAATATCATTAGTATTATTGTAAAAGAAATATTGTTATTATTGTAGCAAAATATTATTTATTATCATGATTATTATATCCCCTACATTCAATCAACAATGACAGAATGCCTCCGACGTGACGCGATGTTTGGAAATTAAAAATAAATAAAGAGCCGACAAGGAAAATAAAAAAAAAATCATTTTTAAAACAGAAACTAGAAAACTAGAAAACTAAAAGCAAAAAACAAGAGACAATCGACTGCGTGAAGGTTTTGGAAGAACGGCGAACGCCGCCTATCGGCTAAAAAGAAAAAAAAACAACGCGGCAAATTCAAAACATCATTGAAAGTCAGTACAAAGAAGCCCAAACAAATAAAAGAAGATCGATTGCATGAGGCTTTATCGGAAGGTGGGGGAAGGGCAGAAAACAAAAGTCGATCGTCGCTTTGAAGGAGAACTTTCGCTTTTCATTTTTTTTATTTTCTTTTTCTTTTTAAAGAAACGACGATTTGTTGGTTGATTTTTATATAAAATTAAAAAAACTGAAAAAACATGAAAGGTAGAATAAAACGGCTTCACCGGAAGAAGGGGGACGAACAGGAAACAAAAGGCGAGCGTCGCTATGCTTTTCACTTTTTCGTTTTCTTCTTTTTTTTTTTAAAAAAAAACGAGATTTGTTCGTTGTTGTTTTTCCTTTTCTTTTTTTTATTGTGTGAAACCCAAAAAAAAGAACAAAAAAAACATGAAAAATAGAAGAAAATGGCTCCATCGAAATATGGAGAAAGAGCAGAAAACAAAAGGCGATCGTGCCAAGAAAAGAAAATTTTCACTTCTCATCTTTTTCATTTTCTTTTTAAGAAAAAAACGACGATTTTATTTATTCGTTGATTTTGTTTTTGTTTTTCTTTTTACATAAAACCAAGAAACTCAAAAAAATGTTTGACCACAAAGTCAACAAAAAGAGAAAAAAAAGAAACTTAACGCCCGGAAACAACTCGCTCACAGTTAAGTTTAATTTATACAACAAAAAAATTAATTTATATTATTATGAGGGTATTATAAAATAGCCGAGTGATTTATTTGCTGTTAAGGCACAAGTGTGAATACATAGTTCTATCCGTCACCTGTTTATTATGAAGTCATAATGACGCCGATTTTGAATGACAGTTTAATTATGGGTGCGTAATTCCACTAGTGTTTCATAGACCTCATAACATATACAAAATCGACATTATTATGACTTCATAATAAACAGGTCTTAGACAAAAAAAATATTATTAGTATTATTGTAAAAGAAATTTTGTTATTATTGTAGGAAATTTTCTCTTATTGTGATTATTATCAAAAAATATTATCATGATTATTATAAAAAAAAAATATTATCATCATGATTATTATAAAAAATGTAATTCGCGGAAGATGTGCATTAAAGTGCAAGGGTGGCAGTGTCCTCCCTTCAGGGACACCAAATTGAAGCTTAAAAAATAGGAGTCGATAATCAAAATAGATCTTGACTTTCTTAAGGTGCAATTTTTTCACCACCTGATAAATTTATCTGCCAGGTATTATCCTTGGAACCCTTTGTATCGACAATAGTTTGCGAGGACATTACCTGGCATATAAATTTATCAGGAAGTAAAAAAGATCGGGCCTAAGTTTCTCAATCAATCAATAATGACAGAATGCCTCCGACGCGACGCGATGTTTGGAAATTAAAAATAAATAAAGAGCCGACAAGGAAAATAAAAAAAAATCATTTTTAAAACAGAAACTACAAAACTAGAAAACTAAAAGCAAAAAACAAGAGACAGTCGACTGCGTGAAGGTTTTGGAAGAACGGCGAACGCCGCCTATCGGCTAAAAAGAAAAAAAAAAAAAAAACAACGCGACAAATTCAAAACATCATTGAAAGTCAGTAAAAAGAAGCCCAAACAAATAAAAGAAGATCGATTGTGTGAGGCTTTATCGGAAGGTGGGGGAAGGGCAGAAAACAAAAGTCGATCGTCGCTTTGAAGGAGAACTTTCGCATCTCATTTTTTTATTTTCTTTTCTTTTTAAAGAAACGACTATTTGTTGGTTGATTTTTATATAAAATCCAAAAAACTGAAAAAACATGAAAGGTAGAATAAAATGGCTTCACCGGAAGATGGGGGACGAACAGGAAACAAAAGACGATCGTCGCTATGCTTTTCACTTTTTCGTTTTCTTCTTTTTTTTTTTTTAAAAAAAACGAGATTTGTTCGTTTGTTGTTTTTCCTTTTCTTTTTTTTATTCTATGAAATCCAAAAAAAAAACAAAAAAAAACATGAAAAATAGAAGAAAATGGCTTCATCGTAAGATGGAGAAAGAGCAGAAAACAAAAGGCGATCGTGCAAAGAAAAGAAAATTTTCACTCCTCATCTTTTTCATTTTCTTTGTAAGAAAAAACGACGATTTTATTTATTCGTTGATTTTGTTTTTGTTTTTCTTTTTACATAAAACCCAAAAAACTCAAAAAAAAAGTTTGACCACAAACTTAACAAAAAGAGAAAGAAAAAGAAACTTAACGCCCGGAAACAACTCGCTAACAGTTAAGTTTAATTTATACAACAAAAAAATTAATTTATATGATTATGAGGGTATTATAAAATAGCCGATTGATTTATTTGATGTTAAGTCACGAGTGTGAATACATAGTTCTATCCGACACCTGTTTATTATGAAGTCATAATGATGTCGATTTTGAACGACAGTTTAATTAAAAAAAATATTATTAGTATTATTGTAAAAGAAATATTGTTATTATTGTAGCAAAATATTATTTATCATGATTATTATAAAAAAAAAAAATTATCAACATTATTATAAAAGAAATATTATTATTGTTATTATAATAGTCCGCCAACAAGAAATTATAAATTATTAGTCGAAAAGTTATGTTTTTATAAATAGGTATTAAAATTAATAATAGAATTAGAAATTGTAGATTGCTGTTTCGTTTTCCGTTCAGGCGGATGACAGAGGTTCTACTTGTGTTTCCGGGCAGTTTCCGGTTGGGACATTCTGCGAGCAATAATTCAACATAATAATTGTTTTGTTTGTTTATTGTCCATGCCGTCATGGTATTTGCTTAAACATACCTTCGCTCCGGTTATTTTTTTAATGTTTTTTAAATTGTCGCTGTCGCGTCGCGAGGGTAATTCCATGACGAAAGACCTTGGATGGATTTCATAATAATGAGAAACGACACTTCTCGGCAGTCTTATGTTTTTTTTATTTTGTGTTATTTTTTTTTCATGGAAAAGAAGCTGGTATGTTGAGAATTCCCAAGTAACCATCGCTTGGATTATAATACAATAATGAGAAACGACATTTCTCGGCAAAGACTTCTGTTTTTTTTATTTATTAAAAAAATGAATAAAAATATAATCAGTCTTTTTTTCATGGAAAAGAAGCTGGTGTGTTGAAGATTTCCCAAGCGACCAACGCAGTTCGTCCAAAGGATAAACAATACTGAACGAAGTGACCGTCGCAGTTTATCCAAAGGGTAAACGATACTGAAAGAATTGGATAAGACTTTTTCTATCCCCAGCCTTTTCCATCAGACAAAAAAAATAAAAAAAAAACATAATCAGTTTTTTTTTCATGGAATGGAAGCTGGTATGTTGAAGATTTCCCAAGCGACCATCGCAGTTCATCCAAAGGATAAACAACAATGAACGAAGTGACCATCGCAGTTCATCCAAACTTAAGGTAAACGATACTGAAAGAATTGGAGAAGTCTTTTTTTATCCTCAGCCTTTTCCATCAGACAAAAAAACAAAACCCTGTCTTCTTGGAGAGAAATGCGTCTTTCCATTAACTCTACCCACAGAACTGGCCAGTTGACGATTGTCGCAGTGATCTCCATTTAACCAAAACACTCACTTTTTCCATGCCATTTCCCATGGAAAAAAAAACAAAATTCTGTATCTTCTTGCAAGGAAACGTACCTTTCTTTTGCCTTTCCATTGCCTCTGCGCAGACGCAGATTATTATTAAACCATTTTTCTTTTCATGGAAAAGAAATGGCCAGTTGACGGTTGATGATTACCATTTCGAATTAAAACAGCAAAAAGATTAACAGCAACGAAAGATACGTTGTTTGTGCGTGTAATATAAAAATGATTGGGGAGAAGAAAGGTCCAAACTCGGTGTCTTGCGGTACTCCAGTTTTAATAACTTTGCTTCCGCTGACTTTCAAAAAATCTTTCGAGTCAATCAAAAGAGGATCGATACAACGAAAAAAGTACGACTTGAAGAGTGTTAAAATAAACAGAAAAAAAAGAACAAAAACAAAAGGTGATTGAACGAAAAAAGTATGACTTGAACAGTCAACAGAAAAAAAAACAAAAAAAAAAATTAAAAAAATGCAAAAACAAAAGGCGAACGATTTCGCGACGGATTCTGACTATTTTCTTGTAACAAAAAAAATCTTCGAATTTAGTTTGACGGCGAATTTTATCGAAAAAATTGTTTTTGTTATGTGCTTTCTTTTGTTTCTTTTTTTTTTTGGTCAGCAACCGAGCGACGGAAAACAAAAGACGATCGACTGTACAACGAAAAATGGATGCAATTTAAAGAGTGTTAAAACAAAACAAAAATAAACTTTCAAAGTAGTGCGACGTTAAATTTAACTTGCGACTTTTTGAAAAAAGCGCCTTCTATTGTTTTTCATTTTTTTTTTTTTAAGAAAATAAAAGACAACGAAACCTTCGGTCTCCTTCTTCGACAACACCAAGAAAACAATAATAATAATAAACCAACACGACTTTTTCGAACCAAATTCGGGAAAAACAAGAAACGATTATTGGCACTTTCTGAATTGTTTTTTGATTTTCTTTTTTTTTTCTCAAAATAAGAGAGCCAATTTCGTACTTTTTTTTCGTCGAAAATTCGTCCATGCATATTTTTAAACTCGACCCGAATCGACGTAAAAATTAAAGAATGGATGAAAATGGAAAACAAGAGACGATCGCTTATTCGTGGTAGACTTTCAAGTTAATTAAACTATACGTGTAAAGACAATTTGAAACAAAGAAAATAATAATAATAATGAAACTGTGAAAGAAAATTATAATCTACAAGAAATGTCAAAAGGCGTCAGCGTCTTTCCTTGGGGAATACCATTTCGGTTTTAAAAAATAACCAAATTAGATTCTCATTTTTTTAAAAATCTTTATGCGTTTACGCAATCAATAAATTACATAATAACGTTTGCGGAAATATTTAAAAAAAATAAAAAATAAAGAGAAACTTGAAATCACGCGTTCAACACATTTTTCCTTTTGTTTAAAAAATATTTTGGTTTTCTCTTGAAAATCAGTTTTACGTTAATCTATGTAAAAAGGGCGATTTGAAAAATAATGACACCAATTAAAATGACAAAGAAAACTGCAATCTGGGAGAAACGTTAAAAGCAAAGGTGTCAGGACTTTTCCTTGAGGGAGACCAAGTTGAGTTGTCGGTTTAAAAAAGTGATCAAAATAGATTCTGATTTTGCTCAATCTTTAAGCGAGGGTTAGGTTTACGTTTGTGCAACAAATAAATTAATTAACAACGTTGGAGAAAATGCAAAATAAAAAGAAAATTCAAACGAAACGTGAAGTCACGAGCCCAACGTATTTTCTTTTCTGATTCAAAAATAATTTGGTCTTCTCTGAAAAGTTTTACGTTAATCTATACTATAAAAACGACTTGAAATTATAACAATGATAATAATAATAATAATAACACGAAAGAAAATAATGATTGCATTTTAGGAGAAAGGTTAAAAGACAAAGGCGTCAGGGCCTTCCCTTGAGGGAGACCAATTTGAGTTCTCGGTTTAAAAAAAATGATCAAAATGGATTCTGATTTTGTTCAATCTTCAAGCGAGGGTTAGGTTTACGTTTGTGCAACAAATAAATTAATTAATAACGTTATAAGAAAATGCAAAATAAAAAAAAATCAAAGGAAACGTGAAGTCACGAGCTCAACGTATTTTCTTTTCTGATTCAAAAATATTTTGGTCTTCTCTGAAAAGTTTTACGTTACTATAAAAACGATTTGAAATAATAATAATAATAATAATAATAATAATAAAAACACGAAAGAAGATAATGATTGGATTTTGGGAGAAAGGTTAACAAAAGACAAAGACGTCAGGGCCTTCCCTTGAGGGAGACCAATTTGAGTTCTCGGTTTAAAAAAAATGATCAAAATGGATTCTGATTTTGTTCAATCTTCAAGCGAGGGTTAGGTTTACGTTTGTGCAACAAATAAATTAATTAATAACGTTGGAGAAAATGCAAAATAAAAAGAAAATTCGAACGAAACGTGAAGTCGCGAGCTCAACGTATTTTCTTTTCCGATTCAAAAATATTTTGGTCTTCTCTGAAAAGTTTTACGTTAATCTGTACCATAAAGGCGATTTGAAATTATAACAATAATAATAATAATAATAACACGAAAGAAGATAATGATTGCATTTTGGGAGAAAGATTAAAAGGCAAAGGCGTCAGGGCCTTCCCTTGAGGGAGACCAATTTGAGTTGTCGGTTTAAAAAAAATGATCAAAATGGATTCTGATTTTGTTCAATCTTTAAGCGAGGCTTAGGTTTACGTTTGTGCAACAAATAAATTAATTAATAATGTTGGAGAAAATGCAAAATAAAAAGAAATCAAACGAAACGTAAAGTCACGCGCTCAACGTGTTTTCTTTTTTGATTCAAAAATATTTTGGTCTTCTCTGAAAAGTTTTACGTTAATCTGTACTATAAAGGCGATTTGAAATTATAACAATGATAATATTAAAAACACGAAAGAACATAATGACTGCGTTTTGGGAGAAAGGTTAAAAGACAAAGACGTCAGGGCTTTCCCTTGAGGGAGACCAATTTGAGTTGTCGGTTTAAAAAAAGTGATCAAAACAGATTCTGATTCTGTTCAATCTTTAAGTGAGGGTTAGGTTCACGTTTGTGCAACAAATAAATCAATTAATAACGTTGGAGAAAGGTTAACAAAAGACAAAGGCGCCAGGGCCTTCCCTTGAGGGAGATCAATTTGGGTAATCGGTTTAAAAAAAATGATCAAAATGGATTCTGATTTTGTTCAATCTTTAAGCGAGGGTTAGGTTTACGTTTGCCCAACAAATTAATTAATTAATAGTGTTGGCGGAAATATTAAATTAAAGATCAAACAGAAACCTGCAGTCACGTGTTCGACGCGGTAGCCACTGAAGCACATCGGACTGGAACCGATTCTTTTCATCTTCACTTTCGATTCGATTTGAAATGCCCCAATTAATTATTATTCAATGCGATAAGCGCGACGTAACAATGAACAAAGAAAGCTGACGGGTTAATCGAGTAGGTCAACAGCAACACTATTGTGAATAATTGTTGCGTCACATCTTCTAAATCTGTTATCTTGTTACCTTTTCACATTTCACACGGCAATCACGTCGCAGAACAAGTTCGGTTTTGGTTTAGGCGAACAAAACAAAAGCGTCGCGGTTTGTTTTTTTTTTGAAGGTGCGTTGCACCAAAAGAAAAAAAATTGAAGAGGGAAAACAAGAAATAAAAATAAGTAAAATAAAGTGAAACGAAAAGCTACTCACTCTGCATGATTGGATCGTGTAGGAGCGCCTGCACGTTCACACATGAAATAAATGTACTTTCTAAGGTACGCACTGTTTTAAAGAAGTACCGTTGAACCGGTTGAATGGCGAATAATGACGACAGGTAAAAGGTAAAGCGCTGGATGACATGCGCGTTCTTAATTGGCGCGCTCGGTTTTTTTTTTCTGTGACCGGATGCTGGCTTCGCCATCTGTAGGCGTTGAAATCGTGCAAAACGATTTGTTTTTGAAGAATTTTAAATTTTCTGAGCAAAATCGCAGTGATGGGAGAAAATATATATAAGTTCAATTTCTTTCAAGTCCTGGGAAAGTTTCGAATGTGTTCAGGGCAAGCCCTCACTTAGAAAACGGAATGCAAATCCTCATTTCCCTTTTATTTTCAACATAAAGATTTGATTTCAGTGAAAATAATATTAAAAATTTCTGTAAAACTTTTGGACACTGTACATCAACAGAAAATGGAACGAATTTGAATCCTTACTTTCCGCAAATTTCAATTTTCACATTCCACTTCTTCGAAGACCTTTGAAAACAACTGGTGATGAAATCATTAATAACTCCAGAAGTGTTGAAATGTAAAAGAGAATTAAATATCTTATAATTGTTTAAAGAACTATGACGTTGCAGCTATAGTCTGGTAGAAAATTAAGAAAAATCGATATAAATCTAATTAAAACCGAAAGAACAAAGTAAGTAAGAAAATAAAAAAAAAAGAAATTTACTAAACCGTCCTTAAATTAAAACTGGGAAGATTAAAATTAAATTAAAATTCAAAGCTGAAAACTGGAAAAGAATCATTTGTGGCGCCATCTGTTACCCTAGATCGTAATTTCGTTCTCTTTATTTTTGGGGGAGCGACCAAGGAAAAGTTCAAGAATTAACATTAGGGAAAAAATACAATTTCGAATAAATAAAGTTGCACAAAAACCTGCATGAATAAATGAATAAAGTTGAATAAAGTTGAAGCGCAACGGCTGGAACATAGGAGCTTTCAAATAAAAGTAGCGCCATCTGTTACTCTGTAACCGCAATAAGTTTTGTTCCTTTTAATTTTCGGGAAACAGTTTCAAAACAGTTGAAAACAAATTTCTCCTTTAAGAAGGCGTTCGAGAAACATTTGAAGCGTCCTTCCGCTTGCCGGGAGCTTTTCTAATGAACAATTAACATTTACGTCCACTTCGTTTGTGCGAAAACAAATTAATTAAGCAAACGAAAACTTGGAATAAATAAAATTTAAACGCAAGCCGAAGGAATTTAATAGATTTTGTAGCGCCATCTGTTACCAGGAGGCCTATATCAAAATATTCAATAAATAATGTTACGAAAAACAATTTCGAATAAATTTGAACAGGAAGGAATGTTAGAACACAAGAAGGAAAAGACAAATACATATTTCCCCAAGATAATGTTTGTTTAAAATTTAAACGCAAGGCGAAGGAATTTATTGGCGTTTGTAGCGCCATCTGTTACCACGGGTCGTACATCAAAATATTCAAGAAATAATGTTACGAAAAACAATTTCGAATAAATTTGAACAGGAAGAAATGTTAGAACACGAGAAGTAAAAGCCAAAACATATTTCCCCAAGAAAATGTTTGTTTAAAATTTAAACGCAAGGCGAAGGAATTTATTTGCATTTGTAGCGCCATCTGTTACCACGGGGCGTACATCAAAATATTCAAGAAATAATGTTACGAAAAACAATTTCGAATAAATTTGAACAGGAAGGAATATTAGAACACAAGAAGTAAAAGCCAAAAACATATTTCCTCAAGAAAATGTTTGTTTAAAATTTAAACGCAAGGCGAAGGAATATATTAGCATTTGTAGCGCCATCCAAAATGTTTGACGAAGAAGCATAAACCGTTTAACGATTAACGGAACTTTATAACCTAAAATTTTGATAACTATTGTCACTTTTAGAAATACAAAGCAGTTTTATTTTTAAAAGTCTTAGTGAATAATATTTTTCATATTTACTTAAAAGAAGTTGATTTACCTTTGAAGCGAAACCGTTAAAAAATATTCTGAAATATACTGTCCATTTGAAGGAACCTACACCAAAATTGACGGGCCCTGAAATCTTACGGCCCTGAAAAAGTTCCGATCTTTTCACCGAGAAGGCCCCGGAAAGCTTTCCCTTATCGAAGCGAGGACAGGAGAGAAATCGAATTTTCCTTCAAAAGAGAGAACTTTTTCCAGAATTTCCAACTAAAACCGCGCTCTTTTCCTCAATCTCAATCTCAAAGGTTAATCAATTTTTTCCTTCCCTTATCTGAAAGATAGACCAAACTCTTCTCCCTTTTCCTCACTTAGACGAGCGAAACCGGTTGAAAGAAGTTCTGATAAAGTGCTCTCCCTTTGAAGAAAGGGAAAACGAGAACGATGTTCGATTGCTCTCCAAGCTAAAATCAGGCGAAACAATTGACGACCGTACGTAACTTGGAAAGTACTGAAAAGTCTTATTTATCCAACTGAAAAAATGTTAGTCTTTTCGTGACGAGCTTTGCAAGAAGTAGAAGCACCCATCGCTGCATTGAATCAAGAATTCATTCTTGGCAGGCGTGTCGATGACGTTGAAGAGAATGATCTCAACAGTGTGGAATCTTGACTTTCTTTTAGGATCCTCGATTGAAATGGCAAATTGGACCTAAAAATATAGTTTCCAAGAGATGAGATGAATCAAACATTGAAATAGGATCTAGGGAGACGACATTGTAATGGCTCCTAACTTTTACAAGCAAACTTTGGCCTACATTCAATCATCGGTTACGTAATAACAGCTGCCAGTAAAGTAAAACGAGTCGTCGGGATTTTTCAAGACAAGCGCCTAACACAAAGCTTACGTAAACTGGAAATTAGGTCAATCTGATTCATATAAATAGCCAGCTTCTCTGATCGTAAATCAGCTCGATAATGACCTTGTCACAGTGCGCGGACTTATGTCGTCCAGTAAAACGTCTCTTCAATTTGTCATGTAAGTTATATTTTGCAATACCAATAAATGTATCTTGTGTATATTAAGTTGAGTTAAATCTGACCACGCCCTGTAACCTCTTAAGTATACGTTACTTTTTGGTATAAGCTCGTTTAGTAAATTAAAGTTACAATATCACGTGATTGAAGGCGACTTCAGGTGCTCCACGTTGTAGGTTCATATCTGTCAAACGGACCTGGAGATTCCATATTTCAATTTTTAACACATTGTTATTGTTTAAAGCGGGAGAGGCTCTTCTTCAGCGAAGATGCAGAGCTGCTCGATGTCTCGTGTTGCTTTCCCTAGCAAATAAAATCCCATTTTATTTTATCCCCCGCAAAAAAAAAAAATACGTATAAATGGAGGAAAGTTCTCTAAAGAAAAAAATCTTTAAGACGGGAGAACTTCTTCCAAAAAATCTTCTAAAAATTGGAGGAAAATTCCTCAAAAGAACAAAAAAAAACATATGAGAAATAGGGGAGAAATTCCCCAGTCAGGCAACTCTGCAAAAATGGAACTGAAGATGGTGATGTAAAATAAAAACAAACTTCAAGCAGTAAACGAAAACGAAACTCTTTCTTTTTGGTTAAAAAAATAAGACAAGCGTTTCAAGGTCAGTACAACGCAAGTAAATCGTAACTGAGGAACACACAGAGAAGAATTTAAAGAACATTAAAACAAATTAGAGAAAATTTAAAACAAATGATTTTTTTAATTCGAAGATAAATTGTAGTAATTGTAGAAAACGAGAAAATTAGAAAAAAAAAGTCTTGGTCAACCAAACCCAGGCAAAGCGAATTAAGTGAAGCCAACCTAAGGGAAGCAAACCTCTCCCTCCTTCCTCTTAACGTAGAAGATGCCAAACCCTTAAAGATTCGGGTTTGAAGAAAGCCGGGTCCACATCTAAATTTTAATTTTCGTTTGTATTTGACGCCTTCAAGCCGTTCCGGTTTGAAGAAAGCCGGGTCAACATCTACGTTACTCTACTCCTCCAGACGGATCGTAAGAGAGAGGTCAGACACACGCTTACCCAATAAGCCGGTATAACAGGACTTCGAACCCAACAGTAACCGACCGTACGCGCCAATGAAAAGGGTCGTTCGCAATATTAAGAAATAGGTAACTAAAAGTCTTAGGGGAAGAAAAGATCGGCAAGAGTAATTTTGTGTGCGAGAAAGAGAGCAACAGTCGCAAACACACCTGTCTTGCGCAACGGGGACGAGACTGAAACAACTCGGTTAAGTTTCAGTCCTCCAGGGCCACATCAACAGCGACGAAATGTCGTACATTGAGGAATGCTCAACACAACGCGAAACGGGGTAAAAGAATCTTCAAAACATCACAACGAGACACTGAGGACACCACAGGACGAAAGACTTACTCCAGCCACGTCGCAAATTAATAAAGCCAAACTGGCCGCAGGTACTCCTACTCAAGTAAGAAAGTGTCGGCACGAATCGAAATCATCGCGTGACAGCATAAAGAGCCAACAGAATCAAAGCTACGATAGGGAAGACCAATCGCGTGAAAGGTAAAAAATAAACGCAATTTAATAACCTCCCCGTCGTACAAAAAAACTGAAATATTCCGGGCCGGATGTAGCAATAAAATTAGGAGTTTAAACAAATCGACAAGAATAGTAGACGCGGCGTGTTTCGAGTTTCTACAGGTGGGCACTCAAAAACGGCAATAAACGTGTAGACGTTTCAAACAAAGCCGAAGGTGATTGACATTTACAGTTTTGCGGTAGCTTTTGAACGTGCTAACACGCACGACCACACCTGCATTTAAAGAGGAAGCGACGCCCTTTTCAGCTATTTACGTACAGTCTACCATGACAACAAGAGGCGGCAAGTAGATCACAAAGGCGGTGGGCGTTCGTTTTTTGCACCGACGCAACCAGGTGTTTACTATCGAAGTCGTAAATTATGTTCATGAAGGTCAAATTGGTTCTTTCCGACACTTCTTCGATGTTCATACCGCAGACACGCAATAAGATAATTAATTATACGTAAATCAACCGAGTCGGAA
Source organism: Prosopocoilus inquinatus (assembly GCA_036172665.1). NCBI lineage: Eukaryota > Metazoa > Arthropoda > Insecta > Coleoptera > Lucanidae > Prosopocoilus > Prosopocoilus inquinatus. Next base: position 9,187,987 of record CM069878.1, on the reverse strand, counting down.
TTGAAGGATGCGCGAGAAATAAATCGCGTGTTTTGTATTTTTCTGGGATAATTTGCATATATGCACAGAAAAGCAGTTTTCCAAACCGTAACGAGAATTCGGAAAATTACAAAAAGGAAGAAAAATGGCATTAAAAATAAATAATTGTAAAAATTAAAAAGAAAAATTAGAAATTGTAAAAAAAATTGAAACTAAAAGTTTGGAAATTAAAAAAAAATTAAAAGAAAAGAACAAAATACATAACCCATGAGTTTACTTGTCTGCAGGGAAAGCAGGACCGCCTAGCGAAGTGAGTTAAAGTCGGTCAAAAGTTTGATTGGACCAGAAAAAGTTGGTAACAGCTGCAGTTCGTGAAAATAAAAAAAAAAGTGGTTGGGGGTATCTAGCGGAAACTTTATGACCGGCCCTATAATAAGGAAAACATTGAAATAGCATTTAATTAACTTCTAAAATACATTAAATTGAATAGTTTGCGTGTGACGCTTCCACAACAAATATTCTTAAGTACGTCTGTATTAATAATAATAAAATTAAAAAAAAAAAAACGATTCAATGGAACAGGTTACACCATTTTGTCCTGAATAGCATGAATGACAGCTCTTTGTTTTCCTTATTAAAAGCGCCATCTGTTGGTTGCCGATTCTCTCGAATACACATTCTACAATTAGAGTCGTCCTTGTTGTTATTTGACTAACGTTTCTTTCTTCTGCGCCTTCGAAGTGTTGGGCCACCGTATTCAAGCTGTTTGAGTCTTTTAAGTAAACGTTTTTTAATTCGTCCTGCGTGGGGTTCGAACCCCAAGGCCTTAAACTTATTAACCTGTGCCATTGGATCGATGGCTTTGTATAGTTTTAACTTCTTTATTATAAGCTACCGTTTTGTTGGAGTGGCGCGCGCGTTTATTATAATCAATATTCTAGTTTCTGTTCGGTTTTCGTTGCTTTTAATCTTCTAGTTTCTATTTTTTCATCTTCTATTTTCGATTTGATTATACAACTTCTTCTTTCTCATTTTTTTTCTTGTTCTGTAGCAGTTGTGGAGAGATGGGCGACGACCACGACGGCCCGGATCGGTAGTGAAGGTGCTTGCTGTTATTCTTTGTGGGATTGATCGTTGGGATTAATTGTTAGAGTTGTTTTCTTTGGTTCAATTCTTTGTGGGATTGTTTGAGTTGTTCTTTGTCCATTTCTTTCTTCTGCGTCGTCTTCAGGGCGTTCCGTAAACCTAAGAAATGATTAACCAGGTTGTTAAGGACTTTTAAGTAAAGGTTTCTTGTTTGTATTGCGTGGGGTTCGAACCCGGGGCCTTCGGCTTGTTAACCCGTGCGCGCTAACCTCTGAACCACTCGGTCGATGACTTCGTGAAATTGTAACTGTCTATATAAAGCATCGTTTTTTAATTTTTCTGAACACTTTTGGCTGCGCAGAAGACGTTGCTCAGTTAAAAGCGTGCGCAGTTTAGATCCAGTTACTGCGCAGTGTATGCTTCTGAATTTTCATAAAACGCAAAAGCATTTTTTTTTTTAATTGTGATTGCAAATTACAAGCAATTAAAGGCAGATAATATCGGCGGTCATAAAATCAGTCAAAACCTATACATCACCGCAATTAAATCGGCGGAGTTATTCGGCGTAAAAAAACCAGCAACCATCACCTTCGGAACCTGTCGCAATTAATTCCGCACCCTTGACCCGCGCGCCACCTGTTTAATTATTATTACGATTCTATCTCGTGAATTAAAAACATAAAAAAATGAAAACAGTGTATGTAATTTATGGAGGAAAATTCAAAGTGCATTTCGGATTTAAATTAAAGAAAAGTATATACTATATTTTAAAAGCAATGCCAACATTAACATCTTGAAGCTGGTTTTAATAGTTAAATTAACATAAGCACCAATAACTTGAGCAATTAATTTTTATTATTAATTAATTACGCACTGGACATGTTCAGGCGAGAGATTTACTTGCATGTAAATCTTCGCGGACTTTGTTGCTTTCGAGAAGGCTACCGATGTTGACGCACTTTCATTATGTGTGTCAATATTTTTAGAATTGCACTCTGTCCATGAACTCTTTGAAAAAAGAAAAAAACATTTTGCATTTCGTTAGGTCTACGCACAACGTTTCGAGCCGGTTTCCGGGAACGCTCCGGAGTATTTCTGAATACACAATAAATAATTGCTTAGCGCTAATGAAAAATTCATTGACGTCAAACAATGGATCGCACTTACGTCCAACAAATACAGCATTAAAGGTAATTGTGGATCCGACGATTTTCAAACAAATTAATAAGCGAGTTTACTTACGTAGAAAAAAAAACCTGCTCGGAAACGTGTTCGAAATCATCATTAACAAAGTGACTCTTGTTTTTGCCTCCTGTTTTCATTTTTTTTTTGTTTAGTTGTATAACAGCGTGAATTACCGTATGATTTACTTGTCCATCTGCCCCCTCCCATTTCCCCAAAAATTGCGAAATGCAAAAGTCCTGAATAAATTCTTTACAAAATTTCAGAAAAAGTCAATTTCGGTCGATGTTTGTCAATTCTCATATTATTTAAGTCAAAAATCAGCCGCAAGATGTCGCGAGTTAAACTGTTCAGATAAATTAGGTTATAATTAAACGCCACGTCTTCCCTCAGGGCGCTCAAATCAGACAACCGAGCAGAGAGAACAAAAAAAAAATAGAGACACATGGACAACAAATAGCAGAGAACACAAAACAAAAAAAAATTGAAATCAGAGAATAGAGACTAGAGAACAAATAGCAAACACCAGAGAACACAGAATAGAGCAAGGAACTCACGGAAACAATAGGTTGCAAAGAACAGGGAACACAAAGTTGAGATCAGAGAATAGAGACTAGAAAATAAATAGCAGACGATAAAGAAGAAAGAACAACTAATGAAAAAATAGTTTAACGGAGATAATAGAGTGCAAAAAACAGACAACACAAACTTGAGATTAGATACTAGAGAATAGGAACAAAAAATAGAGACTAGAGCACAGAGAACGCTATGATAGAAGGCAGAGACTAGAGACTAGAGAACACCATAAAATAAAGTTCAGAGAACAGAGAACACCACAAAACAGAGACCAGAGAACAGAGAACACCACAAAACAGAGATTAGAGAACAAAGAATAAGAGAATAGATTACAAAATAGAGACCAAAAGAAACAGCAGAGAATGGAGAATCGGAAACAAAGAATGGAGACGACAAAGAACAGTGAACCGAGAACAGAGAAGAAACAAAAAAATAGCAGAGAATAGATAATCGGAAACAAAGAATGGAGACGACAAAGAACAGTGAACCATGAACAGACGACAGAAAATAGAGACCAGAGACGGAAAATGGACAAAATCGGATCGAGAATAAAGAATGCAAATAAAGAACAGAAACAGACGGCAGAAGCAGAGAATGGACAATGGAGAACACTCGAGAACAAACAACAGATAGAACAGAACAGACAACATTGAGACTAGAACAAATATCAGAGAACAAGGAAAACGGACAAAGAACAGAGAACAGACGACAAACGACGGTGAACAGAAGAGAGATGACGGAAAACAGAAACAGAGAGTCAACACAATCAGCAGAAACAGTATCTAGAAATAGAGAATGAACAACGCAGAACATAGAGAGAACAAACAGCAGACAGAAGGAGATTAAAACAAATATCACAGAATAGAGAACAGGGAACAAAGAATACGGACTAAGAACAGACGACAGAAGACGGATAATAGAAACAGAGAATGAATAACATTTAGAAGAAAGTAGAGTCTAGAAATAGAGATTGGACAGAGGACAACACAGTATAGAGAACAAGCAACGGATAAAAGAGAACAACAAGGACAAATAACAGAGAATAGAGAATAGGGAACAAAGAATACTGACAAAGAATAGAAATGGACGGCAGAAAGTAGAGTCTAGAAATACAGAACGAACAACGGAGGACGTCGTATAGAGAACAAACAGCGAGTAGAAGAGAACAGACAAAATTGAGACTAAAAAAAAATAACAGAGAAAAGGGAACAAAAAGTACGGACAAAGCACAGAGACAGACGACAGAATAAGGAGACTAGAGGCAGAGATTGAACAACATTTAACAGAAAGCACAGAACATAAAATAGAGATCAGAGAACGAAGAACAAATAACTTATAGAAAAGACCAAAGTCTGCAAAATTGAGATTAGAGAATAGGGAACGTTTTACAAAAAAGGTAGATAGATAGAAAAGGATAGATTAGAGGTCAGAGGTACAGAACGAAAATAGAATAAGAGTACAAAAACAAAGAACTGAGCACGGGCGACAGAATTCAGAAAACAGACAATAGAAAGAAAGTAAAACAGAGAACGAAGAACGAACGAATAGGGAACATATTACAAAAAATAGAGAAGTGGATAGAATAGAGGTCAGAGATAGAAAACAGAGAATCACATGAGCGATAGAAATCAGAAAGAAGACATATAGATAACAGAGAATATAAAGAACTGAGCACGAGCGATAGAAATCAGAAAGTAGAGAACAGAAAATAAGATAAAATAGAGAACGATGAACGAACTACAGTTAGAAGAGAACAGAGGCTCCAAAACTCAGAACACAAAACAGAGAATATACAAAAGAGAAAGCAGAGAATAGCGATTACATTACAGAAAGCAGAGATAGAGAACAAATAACGGAGAATAGAGAGCAGAGAATAGAGATAGAGTACAAATAACAGATAATAGAGCACAGAAAACTGAGATAAAGAATAAATAATAGAGAACATACAATAGAGAACAAATAACAGAGAATATAGAGCAGAGAACAGAGATAGAGAACCAATAACAGAGAATAGAGAACAGAAAACAGAAATAAAGAACAAATAATAGAGAACAGACAACAGAGAACAAATAATAGAGAATAGAGGACAGAAAACAGAGATAGAGAACAAATACTAGATAATATAGGGCATAGAATGGAGAAAATATGTACAAGAGAAAACAGAGAACAGCTTCTATATTATGGAAAGCAGAGACAGAGAACAAATAACAGACAGTAGAGTACAAATAACAGAGAAAAGAGAGGATAGAACAGAGATAGGGTACAAATAACAGAGAATAGAGAACAGAAAACAGAGATAAAGGACAAATAATAGAGAACAGAGGGTAAAAAACAGAGATACAGAACAAAAAAAAGAGAATAGAGAGGAGAGAACAGAGATGGATTACAAGTAACACAAAATAGAGTACAGAAAACAGAAATATAGAACAAATAATAGAGAACAGACGATAGAGAATAAATAACAGAGAATAGAGAATAGAGAACAGAGATAGAGAACAAATAATAGAGAATAGAGGGCAGAAAACAGAGGTAGAGAGCAAATAACAGAGAACAGAGGGCAGAAAACTGAGATAGAGAACAAATACTAGATAATAAAGGGCGTAGAATTTAGAAAATGTGTACAAGAGAAAACAGAGAACAGCGACTACATTACAGAAAGTAAGGATAGAGAACAAACAGTAGACAATAGAGAACAAATAACAGAGAATAGAGAGCAGAGAACAGAGATAGAGAACAAATAACAGAGAATAGAGGACAGAAAACAGAAATAAAGAACAAATAATAGAGAACAGACAATAGAGAATAAATAACAGAGAATAGAGAGTAGAGAACAGAGATAGAGAACAAATAATAGAGAATAGAGGACAGAAAATAGAGATAGAGATACTAGATAATAAAGGACGCAGAATTTAGAAAATGTGTACAAGAGAAAACAGAGAACAGCGACTACATTACAGAAAGTAAGGATACAGAACAAATAGCAGACAATAGAGAACAAATAACAGAGAATAGAGAGCAGAGAACGGAGATAGAGAACAAATAACAGAGAACAGACAATAGAGAACAAATAATAGAGATTAGAGAGCAGAGAACAGACATAGGGAACAAATAACAGAGAATAGAGGGCAGAAAACTGAGATAGAGAACAAATACCAGATAATAAAGGGCGTAGAATTGAGAAAATGTGTACAAGAGAAAACAGAGAACAGCGACTACATTACAGAAAGCAAGGATAGAGAACAAATAACAGAGAATAGAGAGGAGAGAACAGAGATAGAGAACAAATGCTAGATAATAAAGGGAAGCGTAGAATGGAGAAAATGTGTACAGAAACAAAGAACTGAAAACGGACAACGAATAATGGAATTCAGAGAATAGAAACAGATAACAGAGAACACAAAATAAAGACTAAAGAACGAATAAGAGAGCTGGGATTACAAAGTTGAGATTAGAGAATAGACAATAGACAACAGACAATAGAAAACAGAGAATAGATTGCAAAAAATATAGACAGAGAACAAATAATGGAAAACGGACAATAAAGATACATAAAACGAAGAACCGAGAACGGACAACAGATTTCAGATGACAGAGACTAGATAATAGAGAATAGATAACAGAGAAAGGACAACAAACAAATTACAGAAAACATAGACAGAAAACAAATAATAGAGAGCGGAGAATAAGGATAAATAAGCAAAGAACTGAAAACGGATATCAGATGACAGAGACTAGATAATAGAAAATAGATAACGGAGAATAACGGACACGAAATTAAGTTGAGAGAACACGGAACAAAAAATAGAGAATTGAAAACAGACAACAGAGAATAGAAAAACTAAACTAAAGATTAGAAAATGGAGAATGGAGAAAACAGAATGGAGAGCGGATCACAGAGAATACAGAATTGAGATTAGACGACAGAGAACGAAAAACAAAAAACTATTTTTTTCCGGAAAGTGTATCTACATTTTATGTATCTACAACAGAGTCTGTTTCGTGTTTTTAAAATTGAAATATTTCAAAAACTGAGATAACAAGCAATTAATTATTTTTATACTTATAAATAGTTCTACAAAAATACCTGATTTTCTTAATCCTTCTTTTATTTGCGTTTCTATTTATAGTCACTGACGCAAATTCATACCGAGAAGCAACAGGAAAAAAAACACAGAATAAACCGGGCAGCAATAAATAAGCAAAACGTGTTTCGAAAAACAAAAAAAAAAAAAATAACGAATCGCCTTCCTACCTGCAGATACTTTATCTTGTTCGCGAGTACGAGCTCCGAACGACGTCAAGAACAAGAAAAAAAGAAGACTCAAAACAAACAAAAAAAACTATCCGCGCGGAATGAGGAAGTGGAAGGAATTTGCATTTTTTGTTAATCCGTGGGGGATTCCCCGCACGAATTTAGATCTTCTCTAATTGGAGATACATTCAATTAATGCGTCGGTGACATGCACAATTTAAAATCCATTAAACACCAATCAATTTTTTAATAGTTTTGTTTCAGCGTTAATTCAGAATGACACGGGAAAAAAAAATAATGATGTGTTGTCGGCCTAATCGTAAAACTGTTTGTTCCTTGATTAGGTTCAAACTGTCATGTTTTTTTTTTTTTTAATTCTAATTAACGATTAGCCTGCGAATTAATTAAACGCAGTTTATCTAAAAGTATTCGAGCGCTTAATTGTTCTTTTTTTAAATATATTAAAAATCAATTATTTTAATTCTATCTGTCGTGTTCAGCTCTCGAGCAATAATGATTAGAGAGTGTGGCATCTCACTGTTTCTTTTAGCTTTAAAGAGAAGGCAAAAAAATCAATTATTTTAATTCAAGGTGTCATGTTTAGCTCTCGAGCAATAATTAGAGAGTGTGACATCTCCCATTTTCTTAAAGCTTTAAAGAGAAGGCAAAAAAATCAATTATTTTAATTCAAGGTGTCATGTTTAGCTCTCGAGCAATAATTAGAGAGTGTGACAGCTCCCATTTTCTTAAAGCTTTAAAGAGAAGGCAAAAAAATCAATTATTTTAATTCAAGGTGTCATGTTTAGCTCTCGAGCAATAATTAGAGAGTGTGACATCTCACATTTTCTTAAAGCTTTAAAGAGAAGGCAAAAAAATCAATTATTTTAATTCAAGGTGTCATGTTTAGCTCTCGAGCAATAATTAGAGAGTGTGACATCTCCCATTTTCTTAAAGCTTTAAAGAGAAGGCAAAAAAATCAATTATTTTAATTCAAGGTGTCATGTTTAGCTCTCGAGCAATAATTAGAGAGTGTGACAGCTCCCATTTTCTCAAAGCTTTAAAGAGAAGGCAAAAAAATCAATTATTTTAATTCAAGGTGTCATGTTTAGCTCTCGAGCAATAATTAGAGAGTGTGACATCTCCCATTTTCTTAAAGCTTTAAAGAGAAGGCAAAAAAATGAATTATTTTAATTCAAGGTGTCATGTTTAGCTCTCGAGCAATAATTAGAGAGTGTGACATCTCCCATTTTCTTAAAGCTTTAAAGAGAAGGCAAAAAAATCAATTATTTTAATTCAAGGTGTCATGTTTAGCTCTCGAGCAATAATTAGAGAGTGTGACATCTCCCATTTTCTTAAAGCTTTAAAGAGAAGGCAAAAAAATCAATTATTTTAATTCTAGGTGTCATGTTTAGCTCTTGAGCAATAATTAGAAAGATTAGAAAGTGTTACATCTACCTTTTTCTTTAAACTTTCAAGAGAAAGGAAGAAAATCAATTATTTTAATTCAAGGTGTCATGCTTAGCTCTCTATGTAGCCCGAGCACCGTGCAATTTTTGTTTTTCAAACTTTGTGGGTATTATAAATATGTTGGTATCTCCTTTTTGCTTTAAAACGAAGACAGACGTTTGGGGTTTCGAGCATCACCACCAACATGACTGTACCTTTTTCTTTTTCAGACTCTTAATAGTCATTTGACATTGAAATACTGGCGACTCAAAAGAGTTTATGAATTTATTTATAAATGAATTTACATTCTTTAGAGCCATTTAACACGATGACAATTTGTGAAAAAAAAATTGTTCAACACAGTAAATGTACTATTAGTCAGTTCTCTCAAGGCCTTTAAAAAAAAATGAAAGTGAGAAAGTGAATTTGAGAAACTTACCTTCTTGTGTAATGTCATAGTATAAAATGGTCACCGAAGGCATCCTGTCTTTTGGAGGGTAAGAGCTTCCAGAAGACAAAAACACAAACGCGCGCGCCAGTCGATGGTCCAAGAGAGAGAGAACCTCGTCGCTGTCCTGCCACGGCGATTTATTTATTTATTTATTCGCTGAAAACAAGAAGAAATTCCATGACAGGAGGGAAAACTGTTTTCGAAACGTCACGTCATTAATTATTGACAACCATTCAATCGAAGGTGCAAGTTTCTACATTCTTAATGAGAGAGAAAGAAAAAAGAGGGGCCGATTTAGATTGCGACGATGACACACACACACGCGGCTATAATTAATAATAAAATTAATAATTATAGCATTTGTGTTGTTGTCTTTCTTGTTCTGTGTGCGTCAGTTGGGAAGGATCGGTCAAACGGAATCTGCCCGAAGAGGAAGGAATATTCCAATCGTAACCCGCACTTGGCAAAACCGAATGGTTTTCGTTGATTGATTAATTGGGGGTCATCAAGTTAAATTCCTGGAATTATGCAATTATAGATAATTTTTTTTTAAATTGCGCGAGTCATATTGCAAGGCGAATCGATTTACATAGGTATTTGTAATATCAATATCCGTGGGGGGGCGGGGCTTATACAGGGTGTATCACGCACCCTGTATAAACCACGCACCCTGTATATGTATGCAATCCAAAAACGCGTCATTGTTTGCTTTGTTTTCTTTTATTTGCTGCTCGTTCGTTTTAAACACTTTTAATTCTTGTTACTATATTATTTTTTAATTAAGAAGGCAATGTTAAATTAATTATTACATAAAAAAAGAGCGAAAAGGAAGCAACGTCAAGCAAATCAAATATTATTTATTAATTTATTGAAAGCCTAATGATTCACTTATAGTACATACCTAGTGTTAGATAATTGATGATGATGATGGTAACGCGAAGTGAGAAAGAGAAAGGTTCGGGTTGTACTGTTGTATTGTACTGTGTTATTGTTGCTTGTTATTCGTTATAACAGAGTTATCGAGTTGGTTGAGTAATAATCATATGCATGCTTCTGACTTATGATGATTAGGATTGATGACACATTTGGTGTTATCTTCATCAACACGCAGCGCCAGACTTTGCGCGTTTTATCTCAAAAACAGGCAGGATGTTATTATTGTTCATAGCTTCTGCGTTTTTTGATTATTGTATACCGTGTGTTCTTTTTTTATTTGTACACATAGCAACTGTATGCTTTTTTATAAAAAAAAATGTCGTGGCGGTGCGTATGTGCAGTTGCTTGCCTATAGATGGCAGTTAAACAATACCTTGACTTTCCTTTTTAATGAAATTATACACGGTTGCTATGTATACAAATTAAAAAAAAAACATCGCAAATGGTATAGAAAATAATAATTATGTATCAGCTAATAACGTGTAATGGAACTAAAAATACTTTTTTTTGTTTAGATGTCAAGGTCACACTCGGAGACACATAATAAGGCTTATTTCTGTATTGGTTCTCGCACGGATAGTCCTAGAACCGCCAGGAGCATGCGCAGAATAAACGAAAACGGAAGGCTTTTTTGTTGTACGCATGCTCCTGATGGTTCCAGGACGGTTCCAGAACTGTCCGTGCGAAAACCAAATCTCAAACGTAAAAGAAAACCAGAAGAATTCCCTTGGGGAATGCAGAACTTGTAAAACGTCTTGCTTGAAATTAAATTAAAAAAAAATACGAACGACGCCGCCACTGCAACAAACAATAATTAAATAAAAAAAAGTGTCGGTTGTGATCTTTTGTTGTTTAAAAATTCCTTGAGCGTTACTTGTTTTTTTTGTTCGAGAAATACTTCACGTGCAATCACCTTGCAATTTCAACAGCAACAAAAAAAGACGACGACAAGATTGTAAAATCTGAATAAAGAAATAAATAAATAAATAAATAAAAAGTTTCATTTGTGATGTAGTATTGATTGCAAATTATACTTTAAAAAAATAAATCTGTGCTTTTGCTCGTCGTACGTCGTCGCGTAGAATTCCTAAAATGTTGCAGTTTTATAATAAAAGGAAGCGTAACGCCACTGCAGTTAATAAATAAATAAATAAATAAAAAATGGTTATCAGTTGTGATTCTTGTTCCTGAAAACGATAATGACGAAAGTCCCGCGAAATGAAAACAAATAAATTAATATGAAAAAGCTATCACTTATTTATTGCTTTAACTCTGCAGTAAACAAATAAATAAATAAATAATAAATTGTTGTCACTTTTGATTCTTATTTCTGAAAATTATGAAAAAAGCAAACGTCTCGCGACGAGACGAAAAGAAATAAATCAACACGAACAAGCGGTCACTTGTTTATTGCTACATCTATGCAGTAAATAAATAAATAAATAAATAAATAAATAAATAAATAAATAAATAAATAAATAAATAAATAAATAAATAAATAAATAAATAAATAAATAAATAAATAAATAAATAAATAAATAAATAAATAAATAAAAAATAAAAAAATTGTTATCACTTGTGATTTTTATTACTGAAAATGATAAAGACGAACGTTCCGCGAGATGAAAAGAAATAAATTAACACGAAGAAGCTGTCACTTATTTACTGCTTAATCTCTGCAGTAAATAAATAAACAAATAAAATATTGTTGTTACTTTTGATTCTTATTTCTGAAAATTATGAAAAAAGCAAACGTCTCGCGACGAGACGAAAAGAAATAAATCAACACGAACAAGCGGTCACTTGTTTATTGCTACATCTCTGCAGTAAATAAATAAATAAATAAATAAATAAAAAAATTGTTGCCACTTTTGATTCTTATTTCTGAAAATTATGAAAAAGACTCGCGACGAGATGAAAAGAAATAAATCAACACGAACAAGCTGTCATTTGTTTATTGCTACATCTCTGCAGTAAATAAATAAATAAATAAATAAAAAATTGTCATCACTTATGATTTTTATTACTGAAAATGATAAAGACGAACGTCTTACGAGATGAAAAGAAATAAATCAACATGAAAAAGCTGTCGCTTATTTATTGTTTTATCTCTGCAGTAAATAAATAAATAAATAAAAAAATTGTTGTCACTTTTGATTCTTATTTCTGAAAATTATGAAAAAGACTCGCGACGAGACGAAAAGAAATAAATCAACCCGAAAAAGCTGTCACTTGTTTATTACTACATCTCTGCAGCAAATAAATAAATAAATAAATAAATAAATAAAAAATTGTTAATATTTTTGATTCTTTTATATCTGAAAATTATAAAAAAAAGCCGCAAGACTTTTTTAACGCTCTATCTCCGTCATGCAATTTAAATGATTAAAGAAAACACGAGTACAATACAAGAAAAAAATAAATACACTTGTTTTTTAAATGCCTGAAAATTATGAAGGAAAGACGTTTCGCGCGGAATTCATTTGCTTTTGATTTGTTTGGTGCCGTTCGAAACTTGCACAATGAGGAATATATGAAAACGCAGTTAAAAATAAAAAGTAGGAAATTAAAAATAAATAAATAAATAAATGAAATACTGTCACTTTTAACGTTTTGCGAAACTCATTGTTTCTTTGTTTTTTTTTTTTTTGTGTGTATAATGTGTCGCCCGAAACTCTAAAGTTTAAATTTTAAATATGTAAAACTGCAGTCAAAAAGAAATGGATAAAACGGCAATAAATAAATAAATAAATGTCACTCTTAATTTTTGTTGTTTCAAATTGTGGAAAAGAAAGGAAATCTGCGACTGTTTTACTGCTCGATGTTTGTCACGTGAAATTTGTAAAATCTTGAAATTTAAATAAATAAAAAAGGACGACATTGCAAAAATAAATAAATAAATAAATAAATAAATAAAAAATGTCACGCTTGATTTTATTGCCGGAAAATCATAACAGACGGCTCGCAGGACGTTTGTTTCTTGTTTTGAAAATGCAAGAGCATAGTTAAGTTAAATTGTTGAAACCGAAATTAAATTAAACACAAATAAATAAATAAAACATTGTCACTTTTAACGATTCGAAAAACTCGAAATTAATTGCTTTTGGTTTTGCGGTTCAAAACGTGTAAAGTTTAAATATGTAAAGAAGAGCTTCAAATTAAATAAATTCAGAATCCTACGACGAGATTACATAAATAAATAAATAAATATTATTATTGTCTGAAAATAAAGAAAAAATAAATTCTGAGACTATCACTTGTTTACTGAACGATATCCGCACGTTGAGTTTGTAAAATGTCAAAGCTTAAGAGAAAACGACGACTTTGCAATAAATAAAAAAATAAATAAATAAATAAATAACGTCACTTTTGATTTTGTTATTAGAAAACTAAGAAGAAATTAATCCTGTGATTTTCAGTTGTTTATTGCTCAATATCCGTCATGTAGAACTTGTAATTGTTGAAGCATAAATAAAAATGTCAATATTTCAATAAATAAATAAATAATGTCACTTTTGATTTTATTTTCGGCAAATTGTGATAGACAACGTTTGACGTCTCGCAGGGCGTTTGTTCCTGTTAAAAATAAATAAATAAATAAATAAATAAATAAATAAATAAATAAATAAATAAAACATTGTCACTTTTAACGTTTAAAAAAATTCGAAATTAATTACTTTTGGTTGTTGTCCTCCAAAACTTGTATGTACAGTTTCAATATGTGAAGAAGCGATTAAAATTAAATAAATCCAGAATCCGACGACGAGCTTACAAAAATAAATAAATAAATAAAAAAATAAAATGGTCATTTAATTATTATTGTCTGCAAATAAAGGAAAAATAAAACCTGTGACTATCACTTGTTTATTGCTTGATATCCGTCACATAGAATTTATAAAACATCGCTTCATAAATAAATAAAAATGACTTTTCCAATAAATAAATAATGTCACATTTGATTTTGTTGTGTGTGAGTTAGGAAAGAAAATGAATTCTGTGACTTTCACTTATTTATTGCTCGATATACGTCCCGTGGAATTTCTAAAACAGCGAATCATAAATAAATAAAAATGACGACATTGCTGTAAATAAATAAATAAATGAAAAAGTCACTTTTGTTTTTGGTGTCTGAAAATTAAGAAAAAATAGTTTGACGTTTGTTTTGTTTACCATCGTTCGGCAAATCAGCAATGTGTAAAAAAAGGTTGGAATAAAATTATTAGGAAAACCGCGATGAAATTAAGAACATAAATAAATAAATAAATAAAAATTACTTGTCTATTGCATCGTCGCGTCTTCCAAAACTTGTGAAACGAAAGCGTGTAGTAAAGTTGCGGATTATAAGTAAATAGAGAAAACGGCGGCGGCGAGTTAACAAAAAAATAAAAAATAAAAATAAAATTATTATTTATTTAAAAAACGCCACTTGTGATTTTTATTTTTTTTTTTTTTATTGTCTGTAAATTATGGAAAAAGAATTTTCGGCGGGTGTCTCTTGTTTATTTATTGCTCGGTATCCGTCGCCTAGAATTAAAAAAATGTTGATTTTAAAAAAAAAGGAGTACGACAAGACGCAGAAATAAATTAATTAAAAATGACATTTATGATTCTTAAAGTTCTGAAAATTATGAAGAAATAAAAAAATTGACGTTTCGCAATGCCCCAATTCATTTATTTATTTTTTTCGTCTTTATTAGGTCTACAAGCACCCGACCTTTCGCGAGATTGCAGAAAACAAAAAACAAAAAAATAAATAAACAAACAAAAAAGTTTGTCGCTTCCGACTTTCTCGTATCATCTGAGAAAAGCAAACATTTAAATGAAATTACAGGAACAAAGATAACACAACAAAACAATAAATAAATTGAAACAAACAATTGAAGATCTCTTGACCGTCGTTTGTTTTTTATTTTATTTTTTAATTTTTTTTTAAATAAATTCCGGATTCACATGGACTATGATTCCAACGATTTTTTTGTTCCATTCATGTGTCATCTTAACGACCGGAATACAAACATGCAATTAATTTGACACGTGTTTGACACGTCGGTGCTGCCATCTCTGAAGCTCCATACGCAACTTATCTTTTTTTATTTCGGATCACGCCATAGATAATAATTGCCGACGTGAATCATTCAGAAAGATGATTAAATCCCAATAATAATAATAATAATAATACTAATATTAATAGTAATAAATCTTCGATAATTAATCATCTGATCAAAGGACAGTGAACAGAATGACGTCGGTGTATATATTTATGCGTGATTCACACTTCATAGAAAAAAATAAAAATATCGAAAACCGAGAACAAGCGCGACGAACAAAATTAAAAATACTTTTTGCAATCTCATTAATTTGCATATAATAATTAATTTCGCGGTGTTTACGTAGCAACATGTGTATGAATAATGGCCTCGGGAGTACTATCGTGCTCAACTAAAACGACACCATTTGACACATTCACGCCCCTTACATTGTTTGTTGTTGCTTGCGCTGTTTTAAATTCTTACCGTTACCGCTGAATGTCAATTAATTAATTAATTAATTAGGGGTGCGCTTTGCATGTATTAGTATCGTCTTTATTGAGTCTTATAGTACATCTGTAGATTCGAAAGCACAATCGAGTTCAACTAAATTGGTAACCTTCGACTCCAAAGGCGTTTTCATTGTCGCTAGAATTCTTTTTTGTTTCAACTTTAGTTTCACTTTAAATCGGCTCGGGTCCAATATAGCGCTCGTTTGTTTGATATTGATAGCTTTAGTCTCTTTCGTTCTTCTAATTTTTGTTCCAATTCGACAGGGATTCGAAAATAATTAAAAAAGAAACGAATTTCTTTACTGGACGCTTTAAGTTTGAAATTCGCGCTCAAATGTTTCCGCCGCCTCTTTCTGAATTTTTGCGATCTTCACTTGTTTTTACCGACTTGGAAGCTTTCTTTTGTATTCATTGCTGTTTATATATTTTTTAATTATTTTTAGTCTATTTCGTTTACGCTTTTTTCGCTTATACATTTATTTTGTTTGCTTTTCTTTTTCTTTTCCTTTTCTTTTTCCATTCCGATTGCATTTTCCTTTTTCTTTTTGTGCTGGCTTTATCATTATTTGAGGTCTTTTTGTCTATTTCGTTCATACTTCCTGAAATAATTTTTTCTTGTTTGACAAGCATTACGGTTGTCACATTTTGCTTTTCTGTCTCACCTTTTTTTTTCGTGATCGTCATTTGTTTTTTTGCAAAAAGTAAAATGCAATCGGAAAGGAAAAGAAAAGCTTTTCCTTTTCTTTTCCGATTGCATTTTACTTTTTACAAAAAAAAAAAACAAATGACTATCATGAAAAAAAAAGGTGAGACAGAAAAGCAAAAGCAAAAGGAAAAGAAAAGTTTTTCCTTTTCTTTTCCTTTCCGATTGCATTTTACTTTTTTTTTTGTTGGCGTTATTATTATTATTTGAAGTTCTTTTGTCTATTTCGTTTGCACTTTCTGAAATAATTTCTTCTTCTTTAGTAAACATTGCGGTTGTCATATTTTGCTTTGCTGTCTCATCTTCTCGTTTGGTGTGAAAGTCACGATCGTCATTTGTCTTGTTCGTTTTTCTTATTCTTTTCCTTTCCCTTTTCGTTCCCAGAGCATTTTTTTTTCAAAAGTGAGAAACGCTCTTCTTTTATTGTTTTGTTTTTATTTGCTACTGCGTGTTTTAATATTTATTACTTATTTTTTTGCTCAACTTTTTTCGATCAACTCATTTTATTCTCGATTCGATCGGGTCTTGAAAACGCCGAGCTTCATTTTTGATTTTGTTTATCACTAGAGATCGGAATCATATATTTTGACATCATAGACAAGTGAATGAAGGATTTTTTTATGAAGGAAAAAATTTTTTTTATGTAGGGAAAAAATTAATTGATTTACCTTATTCGTTGTGCAATTGTTTCCAGATTAATCTGTAGAACACCCGGACTTCTAAATACGTTGACAAAGTGCGCTACTGGTTTTCTTTTAATTGAAATTTAAATTAAAATTTTTAAATGCACTTTACATGGTTAGAGTGCGCCACTGACGTGATGACATCGAAATACGCTATTCCGATCTCTATTTATCACTTTTCAGAAATTAATATTTTTTTTTCAATTTTATGACTTTTTTTCTTTCTTTGACATTTGTCTTTCTTTCTTTCTTTCTCTTTTGTTTCGAATGTTTTTCTTTTTTTTAATCAATAAATAAGATAGTTTAAATCTGTAATTCGTGTCGAGTTTTTGTTTGTGTTTCTCGATTTGATTTATTTAATACGTCTTTAACGCCATCTGCCGGAGTTTAGCGTTCGTTCGTTGCGTTTGACAAAATTAAAACAAATGAATATCGAGTACTGTATACGCAGATTGAAAACAGAAGAAAATATTTTCCTCCAAAGTCGGAAATTTCCTTTTCAGTTTTGTAGAAAATTTAATACGCTTTTAGCGCCATCTGCCGGAGTTCAGCGAAGCTCTTGTTTGTTACGTTTTGCAAAATGGAAACAAATGAACATCAAACAATGTATTTGTAGATTGAAAACAGGAGAAAATATTTTCTTCCGAAGTCAGAATACGTAATACGCTTTTAGCGCCATCTGCCGGAGTTCAACGAAGCTCTTGTTTGTTACGTTTTGCAAAATGGAAACAAATGAACATCGTACAATGTATTTGTAGATTGAAAACAGGAGAAAATATTTTCTTCCCAATTCAGAAATTAAATTTTCTTCTTTCAATTTTGTAGATTAATATATCTCTAGCGCCATCTATCAGAGTTTAGCGAAGCTCTTGTTCGTTGCGTTTAGAAAAATTAAAACAAATGAACGTCGAAAACTGTATATGTAGACTGAACACAGGAGGAAATGTTTTTCTCCGATAAGAATTTTCTTTCAGTTTTGTAGAAAATTTCATGTGTCTTTAGCGCTATCTGTCGGAATGTAGCGAAGCTCTTGTCAGTTGCGTTTTGCAAAACGGAAACAAATGAACATCGAAGAACAATGTATTTGTAGATTGAAAACAGGAGAAAATATTTTCTTCCGAAGTCAGAATACGTAATACGCTTTTAGCGCCATCTGCCGGAGTTCAACGAAGCTCTTGTTTGTTACGTTTTGCAAAATGGAAACAAATGAACATCGTACAATGTATTTGTAGATTGAAAACAGGAGAAAATATTTTCTTCCCAATTCAGAAATTAAATTTTCTTCTTTCAATTTTGTAGATTAATATATCTCTAGCGCCACCTGTCAGAGTTTAGCGAAGCTCTTGTCCGTCGCGTTTGGCAAAATTAAAACAAATGAACGTCGAACGCTATATTTGTAAATATATTGAAAAGAGGAGAAAATATTTCCCACAGTCAGAAATTTTTTTCTTTGTTTTGTAGAATATTTAATACGTCTCTAGCGCCATCTGTTAGAGTTTAGCGAAGTTCTTGTTCGTTGCGTTTTGCAAAATTAAAACAAATAAACATCAAATATCGTATATGTAGATTGAAAACAGGAGAAAATGTTTTTCTCCAGTTAGATTTTCTTTTTAATTTTGTAGAAAATTTCATGCATTTAGCGCCACCTGTCGGGGTTTAGCGAAGCTCTTGTTCGTTGCGTTTAGAAAAATTAAAACAAATGAACGTCGACAACTGTATATGTAGACTGAAAACAGGAGGAATGTTTTTCTCCGATAAGAATTTCTTTTTAGTTTTGTAGAAAATTTCATATGTCTTTAGCGCCATCTGCCGGAATGTGGCGAAGCTCTTGTCAGTTGCGTTTAGCAAAATTAAAACAAATGAACGTCGAATACCGTATATGTAGATTGAAAACAGGAGAAAATGTTTTTCTCCAGTTAGATTTTCTTTTTAATTTTGTAGAAAATTTCATGCATTTAGCGCCACCTGTCGGGGTTTAGCGAAGCTCTTGTTCGTTGCGTTTAGAAAAATTAAAACAAATGAACGTCGACAACTGTATATGTAGACTGAAAACAGGAGGAAATGTTTTTCTCCGATAAGAATTTCTTTTTAGTTTTGTAGAAAATTTCATATGTCTTTAGCGCCATCTGTCGGAATGTAGCGAAGCTCTTGTCAATTGCGTTTTGCAAAATTAAAACAAATGAACGTCGAATACTGTATATGTAGAGCGAAAACAGAAAAAAAGTATTTTCCTTTCAAAATCGGAATTTTGTTTACAATTTTGTAGAAAATTTCATATGTCTGTAGCGCCATCTGTCGGAGTTCAGGCGAAGCTCTTGTCCGTTGCGCTTTGCAAAATTAAAACATGCAGATTGAAGACACGAGAAAATATTTTCCTCCATTCGGAAATTATCTGTTTTTCAAATTTGTAGAAAATTTAATGTCTTTAGCGCCATCTGTCGGAAGACCGACGAAGAAATCAAACAACCTTGAATGCAGACATTCAGGAGTTTTCTTATTTCATTATTTTTTATGACGATCGTTCGTTTGTCTGTTTTTTGTTTTCCTTCGGGCATATTTATTATTTTGTTTGAGTGTTCTCGAAGGTCGAAAACATGTTTCCATTTTTTTAATTATTTGCGTATTATTATAAGTGTCCCGATGGTCATTTTTTTTATTTATAAAAATTTGAAAGTTCATTGTTATTATTATTATTAATGAGGAAGTTTAGTTTAATTTTAATTTAATTTCAAGGCATTGCTGGAAGATGTGTTCGTTTATTCCACTCGGTTCACTCCATTTGCTCTTTTTGCGTTTTTGTGTCATATCTAAAGCGAGGATTAAAAAGTCCCTGCCTTAGTTTGTCAGTCACTTCGCCACACACAATCGACGCGATGAGCGAGGCAATAATTACAGCGGTTCGGTGATACGTCACAAAGTCATTGATGGCGGCTAGGCCCAGACAGTTTTCCGTGCGGCTCACGATATTTACGATGGTTAATGCCTCAGGAAACGGAAATAACGATTGACATGACATTTCGATTTAAACACATCGGCTGATAGAGCACATATTAACATTGCGATCGAAATCGGATCACGTCCCTCAGCGCGGTCATTGCTCCGGCGATACTATTTCATCCTCGCTTTAGTTATATCAAATTTTTGCTACATAAGAGAAAAACATTTTTGCTACAAGCGTCAAATTTATTCGTTTGTGTCAAAAGTGAGACGAAAGTGCTGCGACAAGAGTAAATAGAGCGAAAGGAGTTTTGAATAAACGAACACAAGATGAGGAGCAATGAACGCGCGCGCAGCCATGGCAACGCCCTTAAGTCTGTTTATGACGCCCCCCGACTCCGCCTCTTTTCACGATTTAATCGAACAACCGGTGCGTTAATAATTATTTTGGATTGCCGCCTTATCTCAAAATGAACAAAGAGAGAAACTAAAAGCCCAATTCTTAATTACTCCTACGTTTTTTTGTTTATTTTTATTTTAAATAAAATTGTGAATGTGAATGTCAAACCAAAACCTGTCTTGTTGCAAACCCACGCGAGGCACCTTCCTTCCCACCGCCCGCCCGCCGGCGCCGTTCATGACCTACTGCTCTGATTGTTTACTTATTTTTATGTTTATTCAAAACTTGTTGATGTTGCCGTTCAAAACGTGCGTCTTCTATTCAGCGAGCGAATGGTGAATCGGCACAATCCGGTTATTTATTGTTCGGCGGTAAAAGTCAAGGACGAATTCGTTTAGCATTCGGAGGGAACGGACGCGGAAAAAATTTACCAAAAAAAAACAAATATACCTCAAGAATGACGATCAAGTGAGCCCCCGGGAGCACGTTCACCGCCAGCAAACTCGCAAGACTTCTGGCGATTTGCTATCGGCTCTCGGTTTGTTACGATGCTGAGGATCGTCATCTCAGCGGTAGAAACTCGTTTTGCTTATGCGTTTTCTTTTCTTTTCTTTTTTTTTCTGAAAGATGGCGATTGAAAAAGCAATGATTTCTTTTTTGTTTAATTGTCGGAGTGCGTGGTGTGTGGTACGCTTTGATTTGCATGCGACGAACCTGTGCGTTTGCAACCTTGTATAAAAAAATAAATAAACAATATTATTCATCTAATTGAAAACGAGTAATTTGTCAATCCTATAATGCAAAAAACGATCGCAGGATGCCGCTGTTTAAACTGTTCTTAATTAAAACATATAATACTGTTGGCAGGCAACGTGTGGAAAGGGGTGTTTGTTAGAATTAAAAACGAGGTTTTCTTGTTAATTGCAACAACGTTTGTTCATAATTAATAATAATATGGTACAGGGGGGTGTATGGCTTACGAGTAGGCCGTCTGGGGGTGATCATGATGATCCGAGCATACGAAGAGGGTGTACTGCCACCTGTAGTACGGTGTCGTCGGGGATCGGGCCCACGACAATGGTAGGAGATCGATGGTGTGCCTTTACGTTCCTTGTTTCTGACGGACAGGAATGAACCCATTAAATTTTGGGCGCAATAGTTTCACCCGGACGCCCACCCAGTGCCGTAGCTAAGATTTCTCGTGCTCAATTAAATAAGAGGAAAGAAAATATATTGCAAACATAAACCAGGAGTATAAATGGGAAAGAAAATAAATTAATAAAAGTAAGAAAACCAAAACCAAGAACGAGGAATCGATGGCGGTTTCCGTGGTAATTCTTGTTTTTGTAATTAATTCTTTTAATGAAGAAGAGTTCAAGAGTAGAAGACGAAGAAACGAAACGAAAGTGAAGAAGGCATCGTGAAGGAGCAGTTGCAGACTTCTAAATGAAGAATGCGATGGGAAGAAGACCAGGCAGCAAGAGGCAATTCGACAGAGAGAAGACGAAGGCGTGAGCAGAATAAAAATGAAGAATCCTCGTGGTTGAAATTGCCGAATTCGAAAAGAAGGAAGATGGCGCGGATTCGACCAGAAGAAGACGAAGAATCCAAACGAAAAGAGGAAGCGAAACGAAAGTCAAAGGCATCGTCAAAAGAAGAAAACCAAGGGGCAAGATGGAAAGAAATCAAAAGGTTAAGGAAAGTCGGAAATGGAATTAGCGAATTTCTCTTTCCTATCGAATTCTAAAGAATACCAGGAAATCTTCATTTAGATGAAGATGAAGAATACCAGGGAATCTTCATTTAGATGAAAATGAAGATTTCCTGGCCTTCCTCCTATCGAATTCTATATGAAGAATTCGACCAGGAAATCTTCATCTTCATCTAAATGAAGATTTCCTTGTATTCTTCCTATCGAATCTTCCTATCGAATTCTTCCTTCCTATTGAATTCTAAATGAAAAATTCGATAGGAAGAATACCAGGAAATCTTCATTTAGAATTCGATAGGAAGGAAGAATTCGATAGGAAGAAGACCAGGAAATCTTCATCTTCATCTAAATGAAGATTTCCTGGTCTTCTTCCTATCGAATTCTTCCTTCCTATTGAATTCTAAATGAAAAATTCGATAGGAAGAATACCAGGAAATCTTCATTTAGAATTCGTTAGGAAGAAGACCAGGAAGCGAGCAAGACGTGAAGAAATCAAAAGAGGAAGTAAAGAAGGAATTAAGTTGCAAAATTCGATAGGAAGATGAAGGCGAAGGATTCGAGAAGAAATCATCAAAGCAAACAGAAAGAAGGAAAAGAAAATCGAGAGTTGCAGAATCTCGCAAGGAATCAAACAATTAGACAGAGAGAAGACGAAGGCGAGAGAAGTACAAAAATGTAGAATCTTCGAGGTTATAGAATGCCAGGAAATCTTCATTTAGAATTCGATAGAAAAAAGACCAGGAAGCAAGCAAAACGTGAAGAAATCTAAAGAAGAAGCAAATACCGAAGCGGAATTAAGTTGCAAAATTCGATAGACAGACGAAGGCGACGGATTCGGCAAGAAATCATTAAAGCAAACAAAAAAAAGGAAAGGGGAATCAAGAGTTGCAGAATCTTGCAGGGAATGAAACAATTAGACAGAGAGAAGATGAATGAATCGACCAGAAGAAGACGAAGAATCCAAACGAAAAGAAGCAGCGAGACGAAAGTCAAAGGCATCGTCAAAAGAAGAAGACCAAGGGAAAGAAGAAAGAAGAAGAAGCATGGAGAAAACATGAAGAATCCTCGAGGTTCAAATGGCCGAATTCACAGAAAGAAGAAAGAAGGAGTGGATTCGGCCAGGAGAAGACGGAGAATCCAAACGAAAAGTAGAAGAAGCGAGGAAAAAACTCGAAGAAGAAAATGCTTCGACAAGAAGACCAAGATCTAAGCAAGTGAAAGTCGGAAGATAAAACAGAGATGCCAGCAGAGGCAAAATTGGACGCCACAATAAAAATGAAAGATTCTCAGAGTTGAATGAAATTGCTAGATTCGAAAAGAAGAAGGACGGTGACGTGAAAGACCCTCGAGGTCTCAATTTGCTGGTTTCAAGAAGAAGAAAGAAGGATTCGAAAAGAAGAAAGAAGAATTCGACGAGAAGAAGCAAGAAAGTGAAACAAGCGAGAGCGGCAAAATACTACGCAATTCCTATCGAATTCTAAATGAAGAATTCGATGGGAAGAATACCAAGAAATCTTCATTTATAATTCGTTAGGAAGAAGACCAGGAAGCGAGCAAGACGTGAAGAAATCAAAAGAGGAAATAAAGAAGGAATTAAGTTGCAAAATTCGTTAGGAAGACGAAGGCTAAGGACCCAAGAACAAATAATCAAAGCAAACAGAAAAAAGGAAAAGAGAATCAAGACTTGCAGAACCTCGCAGGGAATAAAGCAATTAGACAGAGAGAAGACGAAGGCGTGAGCAGAATAAAAATGAAGAATCCTCGATGTTGACATGGCCGAATTCAAAGAAAGAAGGAAGAAGGAGGGGATTCGACCGGAAGAAGACGAAGAATCCAAACGAAAAGAGGAAGCGAAATGAAAGTCAAAGGCATCACATCTTCAAGAAGCAGTTGCAGACTTCTAAATGAAGATTTCGATAGGAAGAAGACCAAGGAGCAAGATGGAAAGACGTCAAAAAGGAAAGCAAAGTCGGAAACGGAATCAACACAGTTGCAAAACTCCGTAGAAAGACGAAGGCGGCGGATTCGACAAAAAAACAGGCGAAATTGTAAATGCAAGCAGAAAAAATGAAAAGAGAATCAAGACTCAGCAGAATCTCGCAGGGAATAAAACAATTAGACAGAGAGAAGACGAAGGCGTGAGCAGAATAAAAATGAAGAATCCTCGATGTTGAAATGGGCGAATTCCAAGAAAGAAGGAAGAAGGAGGGGACTCGACCAGAAGAAGACGGAGAATCCAAACGAAAAGAAGAGGAAGAAGCGAGGAGAAAACATAAAGAATCCTCGAGGTTGAAATGGTCGAATTAAAAAAGAAAGAAGGAAGAAGGAGAGGAGGTATCAATTAATTGATATGAATGTAGATATACAGGGTGATTCACAATTGCTTTCGGAAAATCGAACCAGCAATTTCGGACATAATAGGTAATCGAAAATAATTTTATAATCGAATTAATTAACCCCGTTAGAGGGCTATTGTGACTTCGAAATCGATTTATTGACTCAAGACTCCCCTTATGGGTCTCATCGCTTTTCGGATCGGGTAACTAGAGCAAATAATTTTCGGCCTGCTGCTTGAACACGTTCTTCTCCTTTGTTTTTAATTATCAAAGAACGCGTCCACCATTTTCTAAAAAAAGTCAGGGGCGTAGAATCGAAAACGCCGCCGCGATTTTATTTTCCTCTCGTCACAACGACGTCACGTGAGCGACTTAAGTAAAAGAGCTCACGAGGATTCGTCGATGGTAAAACCGTTTACTTATAATTTAATTAATGGCGTCCTCGACTGGTTGCTTAGGGACGCTCTCAGAGTATCTCCATCTTGTTTTAACCTCATGTTAAAGTAAAGGATGGAGATACTCTCAGAGTGTTCCAGAGTGGTCAGTCCAAAACGAGATACGTCTGAGTTGCACTGAGGCGACGTTCGTTGTTAACTAATCTTCGATTGATTGAACATAGGACTTTCTGCGACTTGAATTCGAGATTAATTTTAATCAACGTCCGTGCAAGCTAGACTTTAGAGTGAGACCTTGACTTCGAAATCGATTCATCAACACCCACGACCACTTTTGGATTTAGGTCACGAGAGCAAATCTTTTTCGGCCCGCACCTTGAATTGAACACTTTCCCTTTTCAGCTATTAAAGAACGCGTCCGAGTTCGCCATTTTACAAAAAAAAAAAAAACCGAAAACACCGCCGCAATGTTTTGTTTTCGCCTCATCAGTCATTACAACGAACGGAACACGTGAGTGACTTAAGTAAGAGAACTCACCGGGATTTGTGGACGCTGAAACCGAATATAGTAGAGAGCACACGCGCACACTATGACGATGCCTTAAGTTATTCTTCGTTCATTGTTGTTATAGAGAGCTGGCTTACCTTGATTGATTTCGTACGTGCCGGGGGTTCCAAATATGAGCAAACGGTGATTTGATGAGTTTCAGAAACAATCGGCTAAGGTCGAACCGGACAAGGTCGCGACATTTCGACGTGTTGTGAGCGCACCGACAGACTTTACAAAATATTTATGCTCGGTCAATACGTTTCGATTATTGATTATGATAATCTATTATTATCCCTGCCACTTCATTTGTTTTGTTTTTATATTCATGATGAGACGCTGTGAGCGTTGAAATTACGCTGCTTTTGAGTTTTGTAAACGGCAACGATCATACAGTGTGATTCGGAATAACTGTCCGACCCGTTAGAAGCGTAGTTACTAAGGTCATTTGTGTAAGACCGGCCGCAAAATTATCAAAACATTTTCTTTTCATTATTATAAAAACATATTAATGCGTATACTTAAATATAATTAATCAAACGCTCACCCTTTCCTTCGGCTACTGGGAACCTTCCGCCACCGTCATCGCCCAATGACACATTGCGTTCATGCAACAATAACATGTGTTTACAATCATATGTCAAGAGTCAACAGTTATTTACTCACCGGGGACCCCCGGTCCCCAAGGCCACAACGGTCTGCACTTGCTCCACCGACCCTTAAGGTCTATTTATAACTCACACTCGTGCCTCTACCATATCTCTTAACGGTACCAACCTTGGGCCTTCCTAAACTCATTTCTGTTACTCTCTCATATGTTCCAATTCTCTAAAATATTATTTCCACAAGCACACTCTACATGCACCGCAGATAGCCTCACTTAGGTACATGCAAACACGCTCTACCCCACGTCTTGGTACTATCCGACCCGCAGATTCTCTACCACTAATCTACTCTTCCACCAGGTGGTGTGGCATCTCACCACCGGCCTCCACCTGGCACGTAAGGCTGGTGACAATTCCTCGGGGCCGCCCGCTACATCGGGTCCCCTTGGGATCACCTTGGACCGTGAACAGTACGTCGTTCACTCTCGGCTGCGTTTTTAAACCCTGTTAGTACGATCCCCCTTCGGGGATGGCTACTCATGCAATGATGTCCTCAACGTCCTCGACGTCCCAGACATCCCGCAACCACCCCCGCCAACATAGTCCAACTAGTCAGCGGTCAAGTGATGCAGCACCTGCCACGCCTTGCCGAGCCTAAACCCAGGGGAATCGCTCATTCATACCAAGCAAGAAGTAGATCAAGCTAATTCTCTACATATCATGCAATTTGCTATAATATACAACTTATCTCTAAAGCGTACTGCATCTCTCCGGTGTGGTGCACAATATTTCCTAAACACACCCTGTAAGTACGGACCCTGTATATAATACACGCCGACTATAATCGTACGCAAACATCGCATACCCCGAGCCGCGAGCCGCGAGATTGGCCAATAACGCGCTTGCCGTGTAATCATAATTATTCCGCACGTTTTATGGTTTTATGTATTATTAATTATTAATACCCCAAATACTTATTAGCGTGTGCATCGTTTAACAGCATATCAACCACTCCCCTGGCCCTTGGACGAAGCTATGTCGCCCCGACCGATTTTGTTTATTGTTTACGTTTCTTAAGTGCCATCTCGCATTCCAACCGTCTGGGCTTATATTCGATGCATTTTAGGCGAAACTGTAATTTCTTAAATTATAGATCCTTTATACTTTTTTTTAGTTAATAAAAATATATCTAACATTTGCAAGAAATAAATTTATCAGAAAACAACCTCCTTTGAGTAAAAATGGAAATTATGATTTATTTCTTACGCCGGGTGTCTCAGGATGGGCGGTATATAGCTAACCGTAATACCTACAGCTTCAGGAGAAAAACAATATAGTAAAAGTGGCCAAGAGAAATTCAAATTTATAAGTATCTGAGTTGGCCGCAAGGGCGCGCAATCAATAGGCTCAACAATAAAAATTAATTTTACTAGCAAAAGTCTCAAAATATGGTGCAGCTTTGCTAGCGCCGTTAGAAAGTTGAATTAATTCCGCACAACTTTCATTTTAGACTTATTATCGTATCACCGTTAATAAGGGTGGAGGAAACAGTTGAATTATATACTATAAAAAAATATCATAACTTCTGTACTCTTTATCAGAAATTAAAGAACTTCGGCTTATTTGAAAGGGAATTTTAAGCTGATTTAAAGTTTTTTATTGATCGAAAGAAGTTTTCGCTTTGCAAAAATTGCTGTTTGTGGAGGAATTAAACGATTCCCTCTCAGGAGAATGACGTTCTCCAATGGTCATCCAACCGGGAAAACAGCATCGTTCTATCTCTTGGAAGTTCGTCCTAAATCACTTCGTCGCGTTTATTAAAATGCGCTGTCATTGTTGAACGCGTCATAAATTATCATAATTAGGATATGCCCTTGCATTCTATAAATGTTAAAGGCCCACATGTTGTCAGATTGCACGTCAGCGGCACAATTTGTTTTAACGAAAAAAATATTCGCCATAATTAAGTGCGAAGTGTATTTAAATTTTCCTAGTCACGCTCGGATTGGCGGATGTCTTAATTGGTTTTGAATGTCTGACAGTAATTAGTTTAGTGCGCTAATAAAAAGGTATTTATTTTAAACATATAAAATAGCGACATCTTACTATCGCTTTTTGACCTAACATTGCAGTAGGATAGACAAATTGAAGCGGGATTTGCTCCTAATGAGTCCCCCATGCAAGGCGGCCATGCTTGCTGTCAAAGCATAATGAAAGATTTTAGAAAAATTTTGTGCAAATCGTTTTTGATTGCAGTGAGAACCTCGAGCAGCCTCTGGACAGCTGTCGAGCTACGTTTCTGCTGAAGAAGCCCCAAGCAGGGCTGAAACAGCTGTCCAGAGGCTGCTCGAGGTTCTCACACGATTTGCACAAAATTTTTCTAAAGTATTTATTTTAGTTTTTTAACTTTTATTTATTGTTAGTCTGCATTATCATTCATTAATAGAATAATTACTTATTAATTAATAGTATAATAATAAAGGTAAACGATTAAAAAGAAAAATTATAATAAAAGAAAAGAGAAATTAAGAAATTCGGACCCCCTATATCTTCAGCTTTCTAGTTTGTAGTGTTTTTTTTTTTTTAATATTGTGTCAAAGTTGGCTATGAATGTTTATTATTTGTAATTTGACATTTTCTTTAATTTACCACTACGGCATACCTAACCTTACTTCTGAGCTTGATGTTAACAGTAAATGGGGAAATTCTTCAAAATCTTGACTCTAACATGAAGATTTTCTGTTCTTGCTGCGAAAACGCGAGAAAGGAACAATTTTTATTTAAAAACTCGAGGTAAATAACAGAAATCAGATGTTCCAAAAATTGTAGCGCGTTCAACAATAATACGTCATCGCCAACTTCCACGGGAAATTTAGAAAACTAGAAGAAACAACCGTTATTTTCGTGTACTCTTTGTGGATGACGCGCCGGACACTAACAGTGAAGCAGCCTGTATATACATTTTTTAAATTCAAAATTTAATAATGTAATAATGTAAATGTAATAGTACATGAATTAATCTTGTTTCATTTTCGGTTTTTTTTTTAAATTTATTTTTGGACGTTTCGTCTTACAATCAGATTTAGTTATATTTTTTATTCTTAATCCGAGATTATTAAAAATAAATGCGTTCTTTATTATTTTTGTACATATTTTAACTTAATTCGTTTGGTGTTAGAATGTTATTTGTTTCTTTCTTTCTTCTCCAATTCGTTTATTCTGCCTCTCATTTCTATTTTTTTCTTTCATTCCTTTTCTTTTCGTTCATTCTGCATCTCATATCTTTTTTCTGTTGGTTTCTGAGCCTTTCTTTGTCTTTCTTTTTTTCAACAAATGTAAAAATGAATGAAGAAGAAGAATGACGTTCCCCACTGGTCATCCAGCGGTGGAAGTAGCATCGTTCTATCTCTCTCCGTTTCTGAGTAATCGCGATTTTTCTGGAAAAAATTGGCGGAGGCGCCGGGTATGAATTTAAACAAGCAATATCTCCGGAACGGTTGGAGTTAGGAAGATGCGGTTTTCACTGCTGCGTAGCATTCGGCGAGCTGCATAATATAGATGCAGCTTCGACCTTCACACTCGATAGGAAAGGAAGTTTTCGCTTTGCAAAAATTGCTGTTTGTGCAGAAATTAAACGTCTCCCTCTCAGAAGGATGACGTTCTCCATTGGTCATCCAACCGAGAAAACAGCATCTTTCTAAACCGCACCTTCCTAACCCTAACCGTTTCGGAGATATTAATTATTTAAGCTCATCACGGCGCATCCAATCCTCAGAAAAATCGCGATTACTCAGCGACGGAAAGAGATAGAGCGATGCGGTTTTCACAGTTGCATGCAGTACGCCGAGGGCTATATAGCAGTGAAAACCGCACCTTCCTAACTCTAACCTTCAGGAGATATTAATTATTTAAGCTCAGAAAAATTGCGATTACATTGAATTATCGTATTGAATTTTTTTGCACTTTTTTCAAATTTTATTTTCTCGGAAACGGCGCGAGCTAGGGACTTGCGGTTTTCGATTCGTCTGCTCAAGCTCTATGAGGGTGATTTTTTTGGCGCCAATCTATTTTTTGAAGATATCCTCAAATTTTCATGGACTTATTATAGCCTTACTACTTTTTGGCCCAGAAAATATTTTTTTCTCCTAAAATCACGAAAAAATTCACCAACGTAAAGCTCGACAAGGCGCATTCAAAACCGGGCCCCGTTCCTCCGTAGCTCACCCCATTTCCGAGATATCGGCCCCGAAATGGCCGTCATAGAAAAACATTGTTTTCTCAGTGAAAACCTGAAAATGTAAAAATCCGCTGGCGCCAATCGAATAATCGTTATTTATTGAGTGATAAGGCATGGTTTTAATGAATAAAACAGCTAAAATAACAATAAAAGCAATAAATATAATTAATTCATTCTTATATTACTGGCGTTGCCATCTTCGAGCGAGTAGTGCAACTTACAGGTCCTTGGTGGTGAAGAATTACAGATTCCTGCATAATTACAGAGACCTGTTTTCATGGATAAGCTGTAGGTTCTACTGATGGCTCGAAGATGGCAGCACTAGTAACATAAGAATGAATTAATTATATTTATTGCTTTTATTGTTATTTTAGCTGATTAAGGGCCATTTGCACCATTTTCAATTAAAATTTAAGGTCCACTTAACTCCATAGAAACGTTTGTTACAATAATTATTTCTATGGAGTTAAGTGGAGATTAAATTTTAACTGAGTGGTGGAAATGGCCCTTATTCCTTGAAACCATGCGCCGATCGAATAATCACATTTGCATGCAGTACGCCGAGGGCTATATAGCAGTGAAAACCGCACCTTGCTAACTCTAACCGTTTTGGAGATAATTATTTAAACTCATACCGGCGCATCCAATTATTCTCAGAAAGATCGCGGTTACTCAGCGACAGAAAGAGATAGAGCGTTGCGGTTTTCACAGTTGCATGCAGCACTCCAAGGGCTATATAGCAGTGAAAACCGCACCTTCCTAACTCTAACCGTTTTGGAGATATTAATTCTTTAAGCTCAGAAAAATCGCGATTACATTGAATTATTATATTGAATTTTCTTGCACTTCTTTCAAATTTTATTTTCTCGGAAACGGCGCGAGCTAGAGGCTTGCGGTTTGTACCATTCGATTCGTCTGCTCAAGGTCTATGAGGGTGATTTTTTTCGCGCCAATCTATTTTTCGTAGATATCCTGAAATTTTCATGGACTATAGCCTTACTACTTTTTGGCCCAAAAAATATTTTCTTCTCCTAAAATTACAAAAAAATTCACCAATGTAAAGCTCGACGAGGTGCATCCAAAACCGGGCTCCGTTCCTCTGTAGCTCACCCCATTTCCGAGATATCGGCCCCGAAAGGGCCGTCATAGAAGAACATTGTTTTCTCAGTGAAAAACTGAAAATGTAAGTATCTGCTGGCGCCAATTGAATAATCGTTATTTATTGAGTGATGGGGCATGGTTTTAATGAATAAAACAGCTAAAATAACAATAAAAGCAATAAATGTAATTAATTCATGCTTATATTACTAGTGCTGCCATCTTCGAGTCACCAGGTTATCCATGAACACAGGTCTCTGTAATTATGCAGAAATCTGTAATTCTTCACCACCAAGGACCTATAAGTTGCACTATGCCCTCGAAGATGGCAGCACCAGCAATAAATGAATGAATGAATTATATTTATTGCTTTTATTGTTATTTTAGCTGTTTTATTCATTAAAACCATGCCCTATCACTCAGTAAATAACGTTTATTCGATTGACGCCAGCAGATACTTACATTTTCAGTTTTTCACTGAGAAAACAATGTTTTTCTGTGACGGCCCTTTCGGGGCCGATACCTCGGAAATGGGGTGAGCTACAGAGGAACGAAGCCCGGTTTTGAATGCGCCTCGTTGAGCTTTACGTTGGTGAATTTTTTCGTGATTTTAGGAGAAAGAAATATTTTTTGGGCCAAAAAGTAGTAAGGCTATATTAGCAGATGTCCTCTAATAAATTTGCTAGAGTATTTTTTTCTAAGGGGTACAGTCATAAATATTATATATAGTCCATGAAAATTTGAGGATATCTACGAAAAATAGATTGGCGCCAAACAAATCACCCTCATAGAGCTTGAGCAGACGAATCGAGTGGTGCAAACCGCAAGCCTCTAGCTCGCGCCGTTTCCGAGAAAATAAAATTTGAAGAAAGTGCAAAAAATTCAATATAATAATTCAATGTAATCGCAATTTTTCTAAGCTTAAATAATTATTATCTCCGAAACGGTTAGAGTTAGGAAGGTGCGGTTTAGAACGATGTTGTTTGTTTTCTCGGTTAACCAGTGAAGAACGTCATCCTTCTGAGAAGGAGACGTTTAATTCCTGCACAAGCAGCAATTTCTACAAAGCGAAAACTTCTTTTCCTATCGAGTGTTAAGGTCGAAACTGCATCTGTATTATGCAGTTCCCCGAATGCTACGCAGCAGTGAAAACCACATCTTCCTAACTCCAACCGTTCCGGAAATATTGCTTGTTTAAATTCATACCCGGCGCCTCCGCCAATTTTTTTCAGAAAAATTGCGATTACTCAGAAACGGAGAGAGATAGAACGATGCTGCTTCCACCGCTGGATGACCAGTGGAGAACGTCATTCTTCTTCTTCATTCATTTTTACATTTGTTGAAAAACAGAAAGACAAAGAAAGGCTCAGAAACCAACAGAAAAAAGATCTGAGATGTAGAATGAACGAAAAGAAAATTAAAGAAAGAAAAAAAAAAAAAGAAATGGGAGGCAGAATAAACGAATTGAAGAAGAAAGAAAGAAAAAAATAACATTCTAACACCAAACGAATTAAGTTAAAATATGTACAAAAATAATAAGAAACGCATTTATTTTTAATAATCTCGGATTAAGAATAAAAAATATAACTAAATCTGATTGTAAGACGAAACGTCCAAAAGTAAATTTAAAAAAAAAAACCGAAAATGAAACAAGATTAATTCATGTACTATTTAAAAATTTTGAATTGAAAAAATGTATATACAGGGTCCTTCACTGTTAGTGTCCGGCGCGTCATCCACAAAGAGTACACGAAAATAACGGTTGTTTCTTCTAGTTTTTTAAATTTCCCGTGGAAGTAGGCGATGACGTATTATTGTTGAACGCGCTACAATTTTTGGAACATCTGATTTCTGTCATGTACCTCGAGCTTTTAAATAAAAATTGTTCCTTTCTCGCGTTTTCGCAGCAAGAACAGAAAATCTTCATGTTAGAGTCAAAATTTTGAAGAATTTCCCCATTTACTGTTAACATCAAGCTCAGAAGTAAGGTTAGGCATGCCGTAGTGGTAAATTTAAAAATATGTCAAATTATAAATAATAAACATTCATAGCCAACTTTGACACAATATTAAAAAAAAAAAAACACTACAAACTAGAAAGCTGAAGATATAGGGGGTCCGAATTTCTTAATTTCTCTTTTCTTTTATTATAATTTTTCTTTTTAATCGTTTACCTTTATTATTATACTATTAATTAATAAGTAATTATTCTATTAATGAATGATAATGCAGACTAACAATAAATAAAAGTTAAAAAGAATAAAATAAATACCTTTTTATTAGCGCACTAAACTAATTACTGTCAGACATTCAAAACCAATTAAGACATCCGCCAATCCGAGCGTGACTAGGAAAATTTAAATACACTTCGCACTTAATTATGGCGAATATTTTTTTCGTTAAAAGAAAATGTGCCGCTGACGTGCAATCTGACAACATGTGGGCCTTTAACATTTATAGAATGCAAGGGCATATCCTAATTATGATAATTTATGACGCATTCAACAATGACAGCGCATTTTAATAAACGCGACGAAGTGATTTAGGACGAACTTCGAATGCGCTTCTTCTTATTTTCGAGATTGGATGAAGATTATTCTTAACGCCAGAGCAGTCACTTCGAAACAATGTAATCAAATTTAAGTACAGGGTGTGCGCTTGAATTGGAGAGACCCTTTCGTGTCGTGAACAAAACCTAAACCCAAATTCTGAATCGAAAAAAAAATAAAAAAAAACTTAAAAGTAGAGTTTCAGGCGATCTGATTAAAAAAAATCCTTCTTGTTATCGAAAGTGTTAATTTTATTTCTATTTCTGGCTTGTTATTGTTAGACATACATTTTTTTTAATTTGGTATGAATCGTAGTTGTTAATGGCGATGGGTAGGCAACACACCTACACCTAAGCTTGCTTGCAGTAAGTGAATGCAGTATCCTGTATTATCCTGCTGATAGTTTCGCATGCGCTCAAAAGATGTCGCTGCATTCGCCTCATCTCTGCTCCTCTCGAGCGCGCTGCGCTTTATTTCTGAAACTATAAACCGGGTGCTGAATAGTGTTGTAAAGCCGAGAAACATTTCAAGTGAAATATTTCACATAAATTTCCTTTCATTGAAGAATTTCGTAGCATTCAGAAATTTCATGAAATTTATTTTAAATTTGCCGCGCAGAAAGTATCTGCGCGTCCGCGCG
This sequence comes from Prosopocoilus inquinatus, assembly GCA_036172665.1. Classification (NCBI taxonomy): domain Eukaryota; kingdom Metazoa; phylum Arthropoda; class Insecta; order Coleoptera; family Lucanidae; genus Prosopocoilus; species Prosopocoilus inquinatus. The sequence goes on along the minus strand of CM069878.1, from coordinate 9,153,700 downwards.
TGATTTGTACTTGGATGGTAAGATAAAATAAACATGAGAACGGTCGCGATGAACACGTACTGCCCTAATACACAAGCTGACTTCAAAAAAATCGGAAAATATCAAAGAAATCACACGATCTTTTTAGTTTTTTCATAGTGTGGAAAATAATTTATCAGTAGAGATCGGAATCACATATTTTGATGTCATCATATGGGGGCGCTTGTTATACTGCAGTTCTGCAGCAATGTTGCCGACGTATCATTATTTTGGTAGTTGCTTGATCGTTGCTCGAGATGGATTTTGTACTTTGAAAACGCGGATGAAATTTGAAAACTCGAAAAGTGCCGATTTCAAAATTCACAAGGTGGCAGTTAGTAGCAAATAATAAATAAAATAAAAATGAAATTGACAGATTGCCAAAAGGAAAGAGGAGATGAGACTAAGAGATAATCGAAACAGTTTGTAAGAAAAAAGTAAGGAGAAAAGGAAAAGGAAGACTATCAGAAACGAAAACAAGTGAAAAACTTTTTAATAATCGACAAACCCAAACGCAAAACGGAAAACAATAAGATCTCTAAAGAAATTAGAATTTAATTTGTGAAAAAATAGTAACCGATTGAAAATTAAAAAAAAAAAAACTTTTTAACAGTCGAGAAAAAGTAAAATAAAAATTCCTAACGGCAATTGTTACGTTAAAAAAAACATTATGCATTCAAGACATGACTAATTCGGAATTTACAAAAAAAAAAGAAGAGCACATAAAGAAATACGAATCATAATCATAATACACAAGCAACAAAAACAAATGTAATCGGAACGTAAATAAAAAAAATATAATAGATAACTCTATCGAGAATAGAAGAGATGGGAAAATAAATGACGATCGTACAATTCAAAAGTGCTGCGAGATATTCTCGATAATCGATGAAAAAAAAAAGATCGCATTACGTTCGAAAAAAATAAAATAAAAAAATAAAACTATAAATGAATTGAAGAAAATAAAACGTTACTATTAAATTCAATAATCTCGCTGTTTTAATTGGTTAAGTTTAACTTATTATTGGAGATCGGAATCACATATTTTGACGTCATCAATAAGGTTTGGTTTGCATAGAAAATTATTTTTATTACGTTTTTACTGCGAAATCCTCTCGAAAATAATTCGGGGGAAATTCTTCGTAACAAGGCGGCACAGTACTGCCAACTCACTCAGATGTTTCAAATTCGATTTTTTTTTGTAGAAGAAAATTGCATTTTGTCGTTAAAAATCGTTTTATCTAGATTTAACGCTTAATAATAATAATAATAAGTAGAAATCGGAATCGCATATTTTGACGTCATCATTGTGGCGTTTGTCATGCTGCAGCAGTCCGCGGAAAATCAGTTTTGCAATTACGATTAGTTCAGCAACACAGAGAATGTGCTTCTGATTGGAAGATGGCGCTTCGATCCTCTCGGTGTGATATTTACTGAAGACCTTTTCTGGTTTGACCTAAATGCCTCCTACACTTTTCATTAGTAACACTTCTTTTAGCTCGTTTTTAAAAAGCCTTTTTATTTGTTTCATATTCTTTGCGATTCTCACGAGCAGGAACTATCCAAAAATTTTCATTAGTAACCTTAGATTATCACAGGTGGAAAAGCATAAGAACAGAATTTATTTATAGTGGCGCCATCTCTTAATAGAATCGCAAACTGCGGTTCTTCGGCGCCAAATTTGAAGCGTTCAAAAATTTTCAAGCGGCGAGTTTGTTGCCATTTCGAATTTCTTTAAAAAAATTCTGTTTTTTCAATTGGTATGATAGCAGAAAGATTCCACAATTTAACCCTTTCATTATTACTAAAAAAAATCCACTGATAGAACGTATTTATAGTCATGCCATCTGTTATTGACATCTTAAATTGCAATGCGTATGCTCGAGCGCCAAGTTCAAATGGTTTATTCGAAAACTTGTCTGGCATTGAACTTACTTTGCTGAAACCGCTGCAGTTTTAATTTATAGTGGCGCCATCTGTTAATAATATTTGAAATTTCAGGCGCCAATATCGAATTATTCAAAAATTTCTCCGCGCCGAACTTGATTCACTGAATCCAATCGAAATCCGATCATAATTAAAAAAAATCCACTGATAGAACGTATTTACAGTGATGCTATCTGTTATTGACATTTCAAATTGCAATGCGTATTTTCCAGCGCCAAATGGTATATTCGAAAACAAGAAATTTTTTTTAATCGAAATCCGCGGAAAATCAGTTTTGCGATTACGATTGGTTCAACAACACAGAGACTGTGCTTTTGATTGGTCGGAAGATGGCGCTTCGGTTCTCCCGAAGTGATATATACTGAAGACTTTCAGGTAAGACATAAATGCCACTCCTACACTTTTCATTAGTGACTTCCAACCTGTGGGCTGGATTATCGCGGACGCTGTAGAGCGGTGATAACGGACGGTTGTGGGGCGGGGTAGGCGGCCGATGTTGGCCACCTTAATCAAGAAATGGGGCTAGTGAAAAAATCAGGCCAGAGGGGAACGGTTAATACTCTGCGGATGACCAGCAGAAAATTGGTTAATACTCCACGGTTGACCAACAGAATATTCGCCAGATAAGAGCGGTTTATGCTCTGCGGTGGACCAGCAGAATGTATACTACACAAAAGGGAATAGTTCACACTCTACGCAGAACGCTACGAATATTAATTATTTAGGTTCATCCCCGGCGCATCCGCCGCAATTTTTTCTATCTCAAAAAAAACGCGGTTACTCCGAGACGGAGAGAGATAGATCGATGCGGTTTTCTCTACTGGATGACCCCCGTTATTCTTAACATAAAGAAAATTATTATTATTAATATATAATAATAATAATTTTCTTTGCGGTGGGCTGGGTTATCGCGGACGCTGTGGATCGGTGATAACGGACGTCTGTGGGGCGGGGTAGGCGGACAACGTTGGCCACCTTAATCAAGAAATGGGGCTGGTGAGAAAACCACGCCAGAGGGGAACGGTTAATACTCTGCGGATGAACAGCAGAAAATTGGTTAATACTCCACGGTTGACCAACAGAATATTCGCCAGAGAGGAGCGGTTCATACTCTGCGGTGGACCAGCAGAATGTATACTACACAAAAGGGAATAGTTCACACTCTACGCAGAACGCTACGTCTATTAAATATTTAGGTTCATCCCCGGCGCATCCACCCCAATTTTTTCTATCTCAGAAAAATCGCGATTACTCCGAGATGGAGAGAGATAGATCGATGCGGTTTACACTATTGGAGGACCCATTGAGAATGTCGTTATTCTTAACCTAATAATTTTCTTTGCGGTGGGCTGGGTTATCGTGGACGCTGTGGATCGGTGATAACGGACGTCTGTGAGGCGGGGTAGGTGGACGACGTTGGCCACCTTAATCAATAAATGGGGCTGGTGAGAAAACCACGCCAGAGGGGAACGGTTAATACTCTGCGGATGAACAGCAGAAAATTGGTTAATACTCCACGGTTGACCAACAGAATATTCGCCAGAGAGGAGCGGTTCATACTCTGCGGTGGACCAGCAGAATGTATACTACACAAAAGGGAATAGTTCACACTCTACGCAGAACGCTACGTCTATTAAATATTTAGGTTCATCCCCGGCGCATCCACCCCAATTTTTTCTATCTCAGAAAAATCGCGATTACTCCGAGATGGAGAGAGATAGATCGATGCGGTTTACACTATTGGAGGACCCATTGAGAATGTCGTTATTTTTAACCTAATAATTTTCTTTGCGGTGGGCTGGGTTATCGTGGACGCTGTGGATCGGTGATAACGGACGTCTGTGAGGCGGGGTAGGTGGACGACGTTGGCCACCTTAATCAATAAATGGGGCTGGTGAGAAAACCGCACCAGAGGGGAACGGTTAATACTCTGCGGATGAACAGCAGAAAATTGGTTAAAACTCCACGGTTGACCAACAGAATATTCGCCAGAGAAGAGCGGTTCATACTCTGCGGTGGACCAGCAGGATGTATACTACACAAAAGGGAATAGTTCACACTCTACGCAGAACGCTACGTCTATTAAATATTTAGGTTCATCCCCGGCGCATCCGCCCCAATTTTTTTTATCTCAGAAAAATCGCGATTACTCCGAGACGGAGAGAGATAGATCGATGCGGTTTTCACTGTTGGTTGGATGACCTATTGAGAATGTCGTTGTTCTGAGAGCGAAACGTTTAACTGCTGCACAAACATAATTTTTTATGAAGTTCTGAAACTTCCTGGAACATTAACGAAACGAGATGAAATTAAACGATCCCCTTTCTTTTTCTCGCAGGTTCATTTCTTCAACCAGAAAACCGTCCACAATCTCCACCTCGTCAACAAGTTATCGCAGGTGGAAAAGCATGAGAACAGAATTTATTTATAGGGGCGCCATCTCTTAATAGAATCGCAAACTGCGGTTTCTCGGCGCCAAATTTGAAGCGTTCAAAGATTTTCAAGCAGCGAGTTTGTTGCCACTCCGAATTTCCTCAAAATTTCTTTGTTTTTTCAGCTAATATGATAACAGAAAGACCCCACAATTGATTCAAAGATGGCGCTTCGAACGCCCACTGTGATATATGTTTTAAAGATTTATGCGAATAATAGTAACGCGATTTCTTCGGGTAAGAAATAAATGGACACGCATCTCAATTGCAAGTTTTTAATTATTACCAATGAAAATACTTATAATAGAACGTATTTACAGTGGTGCCATCTGCTATTGACATCTTAAACTGCAATTAATATTTTCGAGCGCCAAATTCAAATTGTTGACTCACAAAAATGTCTGGCATCGAACTTACTTTGCTGAAACCGTTGCGATATTTCTTTTTCTTTGTATTTCCGCCAAAGTTCTTTGCTACGGAAAGGATCGAATATTCAGTACGTTGAGACGCAATGTTTTTTTTTTTAAATAAAAATTACGTTGCGATTAAATAATATTATAACGTATTAAAACGCGTATAAGTTCAGAAAAATGCGTGGACAGAACTTCCAAAAGAATTTCACGATGCACATGGCCCGGGCGACATTCGCAGAGAAGAATGAGATGAAGCTCTCGAAACCTGCAATATTGCACCCAATTTTTGCACTCAATTAAGGATGTCTTTTTGCATAACAGCAAATGTAACATACGATATTCGCCGCTTTCGTACAAATCAGGGGGGGGGGGAGAAAAGTGCATAAAAGCGCCAGCAGCGGGCGAAAGGTCCTTCGAGTTAAGCCGCGCAACGTTCCCATTTGAAGTTTTTTTTTTATTTTATTTTAATTTTTTTGCAATCAGTCAGTTTCCTCAGTTTGTAATTAATTCCGTGAATGAAGATACAACTCATCGCGGTGTGTGCGATGGTGAGTTGCAACGAAGCGTGAAGAAAAAGCCACTTTCAAGGCAATAAACAGTAACACCCGGCGGTTTAAGTGTCATAAATAAATTTATTTCATTATATATTAACGATTCATTAGAATGAAATTAGACGAGCCGTCCGTCGGTTCGTAACAATATAAAGAATTGTCGCCCCGCTACGCCACTGATGACATAAGGCAATAAACTCAATAAAGGATTAAGAATTGACTTGCAAAATTGAATCGAAAGTGTACATAAACCAAAAACAATAAACGACCAACGATTCAAGAAAGTCGTTCGTTCTTTGAAACCGTTGAGTCACTTCACGAGGCAATCATCGACAGATAAGTTTGTTGTTAATTACACAACAACGTAAAGTGACGTAAACGCAAATTACAATTACAAATCACATGACACGAGGAATTCGTGAAATTTTTAACACTGTTTTCATTAATTTCGAACAATGCAAGGCGCAATTACTGGAAATAAATCAAAAACCTTTTAGCACTTCTGAAGAGAACGCTGACTACGCATTTTATGTTTTTTTTTAACACCCAATTGCAGTCGTTTTCTTTTCTATGTTCTTATAAAGTGAAGGTTAAAAGAAACGACTTGAGTGTGAACACAAAGCCACACATGAAAAATGCTTTTTGTAAATGTCAGTGTATACCACGGTAGGTTCGAACCCTCAGCTACCTTTGCGCAAATTCGTTGTTCAAGGGCTCAAGCAACTCGGCTATACGACTCTGGTCTTCAAGGTTTTGTTTGGTTTACTTTTAAATTGTTTCTGCGCGTCATAATCATAAATAATGCCAGTGTTGTCAAATCAACAAAGTTTGAATTTTTTGGCTCCGAAGTTTCTCATTTTTTTTGTTTTAATGTCGTGTGAATTTTTTGTCCTCGTCATCAATGGACCTTTCTATTTCTTCCTGCCTTAATCAGCGCATTCCGTTAGGGGTCGGTTTGGTGTGGGTTGGGTTATCACCTGTCATCATTTACTGCCATTTTCGAGTAAACACAAAAAAAAAGTTGGCGAACATTTAGAAAAGATCGCCTTTTGTTTTTCTGTTTTTTTTTTTTTTTCTAAACGACGTGCGTTGCTTTGTCGACTGTTTTTCTTTGATTTTTTCGCACGCTCGAGTCATAAATAAATGTTGAAAAAAGTTGAATACACAAAAACAAAAAAAAAATTAAAATATTCGCAAATCGGTCTTTTTGTTTTTCGTTTCTCTGCCAGTTGACGTGTCCTCCGGTTCAGAATTAGACGATCGCCTTTTGTTTTTCTATTTTCTTTCTAAATGATATGCCTTGTTTCAGCGACTGTCTTTTGTTTTTCTTTTGATCTCTTCGCGCGCTCGAGTAATAAATGTTAAAAAAGTGGAATACATAAAACAAAACAAAAAAAAAAATTAAAATTTTCTTAAATCGGCCTCTTTTGGCTTTTTGTTTTTCGTTTCTCCACCGTTTGACGTGTCCTCCGGGTTAGAATGAAACGACCGCCTTTGTTTTCCCATTTTCTTTCTAAACGGTGTGCCTTTCATTGGCGACCGTCTTTTGAATTTTTCTTCGCAATTAAAAATATTTTTCGAAAGGATTCGCACGTCCGTCGAGTGATAAATGCCAGAAAAGCTGACGAAAATTTAAAAAGGATCGCCTTTTGTTTTCCTGTTTTCTTTCTAAACGACGTGCGTTGCTTCGTCGACTGTCTTTTGTTTTTCTTTTTTTGAATTCTTCGCAAGCGCCAGTTTTAAACGTCAAAAAAAAAGGTTGACGAAGTGTGAAAAACAGAAACGTCTTTCGAAATTTACATTAAATTGTTGAACCTCTTTTGTTTGTCGATGTGCCTCTTTCGTCCTGTGACCTACCCCCCCTCCCCCCCTCCCAAGTTAACGAGCAAAAGAGAAAATAAAAAAAAATCGTGGACGATCAAAGAAACGACGAAATTCCAAATCTGTGCGATTTGTTCTTTTGTTTTCTTGTTTTGAATTTTCTATCCGGAACTAATCGATTGTCTTTTTTATTTTACTCCCTTTTTTTCCGGTGAAGTGGGGCATTCAGTCGACTGTCTTTTGTTTTCCCCCGAACGTAATTCAAAGGAAATATTTTCCGAAAAAAAAATTACAAAAATTAAATTCTAGAAACAAATTTATGCGAAATAGTCGAGCGTTCTTTGATTTCGCGTCGTTGTCTTTTGTTTTTCTATTTTTCGTTAAACAAGTTTTTTTTCCGTCAAATTTTCCTAATCGTTTCCGAATCTAAAAAGTTTCTTTCTTACTCACTACTTACTAAAATGTCAAAAATTTCTTGACTCAAGAATGTTTTTGTTTTAATCTAATATTTCGAAATGACCGCCTTTTGTTTTTGATTTCGTGTCGTCGTCTTTTGTTATTCTGTTTTTTTGTTAAACTAATTTTTCTTATCAAATTTTTTTAATCGCTTTCCAATCTTTTTTCGTCACTCAAAAACAAATTTATGTGAAATGTCTTTTGTTTCTTGCGTTTGCTTTTCAGATACTGTCTTGCCATTATTATTCTATTTTGGGCAATTCTTATTTGCGTTGTTCTTAATAATTACTAAAACCGATAGACCGAGCCATTGTTTGACAAGTTCTGGAATTATCTGCACGTCAGTTTATTCAGTAACTATTTGCGTTCGTTATTTTAGACGCCATCCTGAAATTATTATCCTATTACGGGCAATGCTTATTTATCTCGTTCTTCATTATTGAAAGAGTGTCACTGTTTGAGAACTTCTGTATTTATCTGCACGTCGATGTATTGTTATTTGCATCTGTTTTTTTTTTTTTTTAGACGGCAACTTGCCATTATTATCCTATTTTGTGCAATTCTTAATTGCGGTTCTTAATTATTGAAGTCAATAGACTGAGCCACTGCTTGGGAACTTCTGGATTTAGTTTATTGTTGTCGCACCTCTTTTTTAGACGCCATCTTGCAATTATTTTCCTATTTTGAACAATGCTTACATATCTCGCTTTAATTATTGAAACCGACGGACTGAGTGTCACTGTTTGAGAACCTCTGGATTTATCTGTACGCATTTGGATTTTAGATCTACTTGCCATTACTATCTTATTATTATCTATCCATCTATCCATCTATTATCTCAATGGCCTCGTTCTTAATTATTGAAGTTGGCGGACGGAGCCACTGCTTGAAAACTTCTGGATTTACTTTATTGTTACTGCATCTCTTTTTTAGACGCCACCTTGCAATTATTATCCTATTTTGAACAATGCTTATATATCTCGCTTTAATTATTGAAACCGACGGACTGAGTGTCACTGTTTGAGAACCTCTGGATTTATCTGTACGCATTTGCATTTTAGATCTACTTGCCATTACTATCTTATTATTATCTATCCATCTATACATCTATTATGTCAAAGGCCTCGTTCTTAATTATTGAAGTTGGCGGACGGAGCCACTGCTTGGGAACTTCTGGATTTACTTTATTGTTACTGCATCTCTTTTTTAGACGCCACCTTGCAATTATTATCCTATTTTGAACAATGCTTATATATCTCGCTTTAATTATTGAAACCGACGGACTGAGTGTCACTGTTTGAGAACCTCTGGATTTATCTGTACGCATTTGCATTTTAGATCTACTTGCCATTACTATCTTATTATTATCTATCCATCTATCCATCTATTATGTCAAATGCCTCGTTCTTAATTATTGAAGTTGGCGGACGGAGCCACTGCTTGGGAACTTCTGGATTTAGTTTATTGTTGTCGCACCTCTTTTTTAGACGCCACCTTGCAATTATTATCCTATTTTGAACAATGCTTATATACCTCGCTTTAATTATTGAAACCGTCGGACTGAGTGTCACTGTTTGAGAACCTCTGGATTTATCTGTACGCATTTGCATTTTAGATCTACTTGCCATTATTATCTTATTATTATCTATCCATCTATTCATCTATTATCTCAATGGTCTCGCTCTTAATTATTGAAGTTGGGAACTTCTGGATTTACTTTATTGTTACTGCATCTCTTTTTTAGACGCCACCTTGCATTTATTATCCTATTTTGGACAATTCGTTATTTGCCTCTTTCTTATTTATTTAAATCGACGGATTGAGCCACAGTTTGAAAACTTCTGAAGTCATCAGTACGTTCACATTTCTCGGTTTATTGCATCTCTCTTCTGACGCCTTCTTGCTTTTACTTCTTACCTTTGGCGAGTCTTATTTGTCTCCTCATTATTAATTCATGATGCCAAAAGAAATTCACTGTTTGAGAACTGTTGGAATTATCGGGACATTAGCATTGTTGTCGATTTATTTTTCCTTCTTAATCGAAATCGGAAGCTCCACCTTCAAGTACTCAGAGTTTTTTACTGTTTCAAATATCGTTTAAAGTGAGTTAGCTAGTGAGAGAGAAGCGAAACTAAAGCGATCCTGCAGTTCTCAACATTTCTATCTAACGGAAAGCAATTAAGTTTGAGAACTTTTCACTGCATCGATCTTTTCGGGTAAATTCTTTTGTTATACGCGAACAATAGTTCCCAGATCTCAGAGGTTTATTATTTATTTCTGACGTTTCGCTTTCTTTATTTTTTTTTTCTTGAGGAGACGCCCAAAATTTCAGTTTACATTTGTTTCTGGACGATATCTTGCCACTTTCATTTTAGTTTGGATACATTTCTTTCGACTTGATTTTAATTATTGGAACCGATGATTGATTGTTTGAGAACTTCTGTAAGTATCTGCATTTTCATATATTCTTTAGTTTTTTGTTATTCCTTAGTTAGTTCCACTTTTAAGTGCTGATCTTTTTGTAGCTTCGAACATCGAAAATAAAAGTCACAGTCAAAGTCAAAAAAAATGAGAAAACATAGTTATTTGCACATAGGGAAGGGACTTTTATTTTAAAGTCTACTTTAGTTCGATTATGAAACCGATTGTAAGTCATCATTCTACAGGGTGGTTCTTGAGCGTTTTTCTTGAACTACTGTCAGACTAAGAGTTTGACGTAAAATTAGCGGTCGGTTTGGTTTGGGTTGGGTTGTCATTCGTCTTGTCTTGTCATCATTCACTGCGATTTTTAAATGACTACAAATTAAACAGGCAACATCGCCGTAAATATTCTTACGAAACGCAAACAAAGAAAAAAAAAAACTACACGAAGAGGAAAGACGTTTCAATCAAAGGCGGTGTTATGTTATTATGGGATTATGGCATGATCATAATTCCCGGAAATCGATTGCATAATTTCTTAATGTGATGTCCTCTCACGCTGCCGGCCGCCGGGGGGCGGATATCGAAAACGGAACTTGCTATACAGACAGCACGTTGTCGACGACTTTCACGCCGATTTCTTTTCTCGTCCACGACGTTCCATTCTTGGACCGAAAATTTTTAGACGAGCGATTGAATAACGTGTGAAATCCCTTTATATAAAAGAAAAAAAAACAGTAAAATGCCAACTTCCTCGTTGGTTTCAGCGCATCTATTTTAAATTCGAAAGTTCGAACGAAAAATAAAATTGCAAAGAAAAAATGCACAAGGAAGGCTGAAAGATTCCGCTGTTTACAGAAGCTCTTGCGTTTTGGTATTTTTCCCATGCGATCGTCTCCGAAGGCCACGCATTTATCGGTTTAATTACAAGCAATAGTTGGACAAACGTGTTTACAAAATCGTGCTTCCGGATTGATTGATCTTTAGGTAGTATTCCGTTGATGAGGTCCACTCCACTTAAATAATAAAGTTAGATGATCGCTGGGATTTTGAAAGATCAGTTGTTTTCGTTGTTTGCAAACACTTTTTTAATTGCTTGCGGCGCGGCGCTTGGCTTAATTTATTACAATAAAAAAAATAAAATATATGACATTGGCCCAGAGGCAGAGTACAGCGGCACTCCAATTGTCAGTGACGAAATCGGGGCCCACCCCACTTTATGTTAGGTGATCATTCTTTTTTCACTTTTATACTATTTGCCTGTTTTCCTGCTATGCTTGGTCGAATTTAAAAAAAATAAAAAATAAATAAACAACATCGGCCTAAAGACAGAGTTCTGCGGGCGGCACTCCAATTGCCGGTGACAAAATGGAGGCCCGCTCCACTGAATGTTAGGCGATCAGTTATTTTTCAATTTTATTTTTGCGTGTTTTCCTGTTATGCTTGAGCGACAATTATAAAAAGAATAAAAAAATAAATGAACAACAACGGTCCAGAGACAGACTTCTGTGGCACTCCCATTATCGGTGACAAAACTACAATGAAATTGAAACAGAAGAAAAAGAATTAAAAAAAAAATGAAATTGAAACAAAAGAAAAAATGTAATGTGCGGCGATTTTAATAGATCGCTGCACATTTTTTTAAATCTTCTTCGTCGTAAACATTCTTACGCCTGTTAAACTATTTATTTATTTTACGTCATCCTTCACCCTTGAAATCATTTGATCTTCAGTTGTTTGTGACGATACGACAGATTTTCGGTAACGGGGGCCGTATTCTCGGATCAAACGACTTGAGTCGTATGCGAAAATGACGCAATTTTCGAACGGTCGTAGTAGTTTTGTGTAGGAGTCTACGTCATTTTGACGTCATTTTCGCATGCGACTCTTGTCGCTCGAGTCGAGAATACGGCCCCAGAGCTTGCGTTTTCTAATCCAAAAGGTTTATTTTCTCGTTGAAAACTTGGTGCAGGAAAAAATAATGCTGGAACTTTCGAACTTCGCACGAAAACGTCAAAAATTTAGTGAAAGTCAAAAAATTTTAATAAAATATTTCGTATTTATTCTACAGGGTGGTACGTGTTGAACAAGTTTTAATACAGTCTGACTAAACAAGAAAAAATGTTTTTTTTTTCCTATCAAAAATTTGGCAAGCGCATCGTGTTGATGTTCAACTGTTTCTGTCGGCACGGTACGTTTTAATGGCAGACTTTAACCTAAAAATCCAGAAAGTTTCTTTTTCTGGTTAAGTATAACTCAAATTCATTCTACAGGGTGCTACATGTTCTTCTCTCTTAATTTTATTCTAGAGGATCATGTGCTTTGTTTAACTGTTAATCTCGCACGTCAAATCGTATATGACGTCGATCTTTAATTATATATTTTTTATTGTCGATACATTTTTATAGATTTTAGGGTTTAATAATTTTCATTCTGTAGAAACGTTAAGCTTCCGACTCAACGCAGGAAAACGAAATTCTTTGTATAATCTAAAATATCTTGAATTTGTTTTACAGGGTGATACCCGGCTTATAACTTAAATGATGGTCCTACGATATAGATGACTGTCTTCTATTATAAAATTCGACATAAAACAAAAAAAAAAAAATGAAAAGTTGAGCTTCCGATGCAAGAAAACAAAATTCTTTACAGAATCTAAAATATCTTGAATTTATTCTATAGGGTTGTACTCGACTTATAACTTAAATAGCGGTCTTACGAAATTGTTGACTGTCTTTAGTTATAAACTTCCACATAAAAAAAAAAACCAAAATAAGTGTGAGAAGCGGACATTTTCTTTGCGTTTCTCAAAATTTTCGCTTTTGTTTCTTTGTTTTCATTTCTTTGCCGTTTCACGTCTTCCAGTTTAGCATTAAATGATCGACTTTTCATTTTCTGTTTGCTTTCTAAAATATGCGCGTTGTTTCGTCGACTGTCTTCTGTCTTTCTCGCCGCAAAAAAAAATAATTTTCCGAAAAGATACGTTCGTGGAGTGATAAACGTCAAAATAAGCGATAAATGGTAAAAGGAAGTGTAGAGCGAAGAATCGCGTTAAAGTTGCGTTGTCAACAGCAAATCCTCCTCAGAGTCATTGAACAATAGTAGTTCCTAAGTAGGGAATGGCAGAGAGAAGATTTGTAATTACGGTTGCCCCTCAGAAGGATATTTGCCCCCAAGGTAAAACATATCCTAGGAATCCTGTTGCTATTACACAAAATAAAATTAATACTCCTACTGTTCATGTTAATTCAAGGTTGTAGGATCTGTAATATATTCCTCGCCCTACATGTAGGTATAGACAAATAAAAAAGAAGGAAGCTCCGTTTGCATGTATTGTTCGTAGGAGTCATCCACAGTTTACATCTCGTGAAATGTGAATAACTCTGTTAAAGGCCAGGTCAATATGGGCCGTATAATGTATGGATAAGAAAATTCCTGTAATAATCTGGATTCCAAAGCAAAGACCTAAGAGAGAACCAAAGTTTCATCATGCTGAGATATTTGATGGAGAAGGGAGGTCAATCAATGAATTATTAATAATTTTAGTAACGGGGGAGATCTTTCGAATTGGTGTTTTCATTAGTTGCTGTGCCGTAGTGGGCCGTGTTTAATGTTAACAATTTTGATTACTACGATTATAGTTACTAGTAAATAAATAATTATTATTGTTGAGATTGAAATTGCAGGAAAGTTGAGGAATTTGTTTAGTGAGGAAAGGGGAGGTATAGAAATTAGAATTTCATTTATTTGAGTTTTTGTGTTGATAATTCATTGATTGGTAAATAGAAATGAGATTACAATAATAGTAAATCTAATTGTAAAGTAAACCATTAGGGGGGGAGAATACTTAAATTTTTCATTTGATGCTACGTTGGTCATATATATAAATAAAACTAATATACCTCCAATTATAATTAATAGTATGATATACGAATAAAAAAAGGTAATATTTATTCATCCAGATACGAGGGCTACAAGAATTGATTGGATGAGGAGAATTATTCCTATAGTTATGGGGTGATTTACTATAGGATGGAATGATGAATTTAGGATTGATGCAAGTTTAATTATTGTCATTTGTTCAGGAAGTAGTTTAATAAGAATATTAATTTTGGAGATTAATGGTGAAGGGTAACTTTCTTTCTGAAGTTTTAAAAGTATAACTTATTTCTGGTTTACAAGACCAGTATTTTTTTAAAATTATTAAAACTAATGGAAATGATAATTGGGTCCTCTGTTTTTATATATTTAATGGGTTTGTTGTCTTTTTGTATTAATCGTAAACATATGTTGTTAATACTATTGAGTTTAGAGTTTGTCGTAGTTTCTTTATTTTTGGGTTTATATATTTATTTAAGAGTATTTGGATGGGAATTGTATTTTTTAATGATTTATTTGACTATAAGAGTATGTGAAGGAGCCTTAGGTTTATCTATTTTAGTTTTATTAATACGGACTTATGGTAATGATTATATGGAATCTTTTAACTTATTATGGTAAAATTTTTATTTTTGATAATTTTTTCTGTTCCATAAAGATTTGTTAAGGGGGTTTTCTGATTAAATCAGTGTATTTACATGGGAATAATTTTTATATTTTTGAGAGAAATTAGTTTAGGATGAATGTATAGCAATGTTAGGTATTTCTTTGGGGTTGATCTTCTTTCTTATGTAATAATTTTGTTAAGGTTTTGGATTTGTTGTTTAATAATTATAGCAAGTTTTTATTCGTGTTGAACAAGTTTTAATACAGTCTGACTAAACAAGAAAAAAAGTTCTTTTCTCCTGTCAAAAATTTGGCAAGCGCATCGTGTTGATGTTCAACTGTTTCTGTCGGCACGGTACGTTATAATGGCAGACTTTAACCTAAAAATCCTTTATCTCGTTAAGTATAACTCAAATTCATTCTACAGGGTGCTACATGTTCTTCTTTCTCTATATTCTGATCGCAATAAGAATGTTGACGTAAAATTACAGAATCACGCATTACTTCGTATATATATTTTTTAAATTGTTTGTCAAACTTTGCTACCACTGTTATTGCAGTTATGTCACTCTCCTGGATGATTACGATACCTGGTGACATGTCGCGTTGTGTTACCAACAGCAGTCCCGAAGCTAGACTCTGAAGGATATAGGAATGGGTAGATGGTAAAATAAAGGCATTAGCTGTCAACTGGTAAATGAAATATGGAACCGCTTCTCAGGTTTCATAGCGAGCGCTGATAAGCGAAAATTTGCAGGAGATCTACTGATGCTCGTACGTTCGTTACAGATTGACTGAACGAATGGTCGGTAACTCCCACGAACAGTTACAGAGAAAAGACGTGATTCACCGCATTTGTGACGGCTCCTACAGTACTCTAAAATATAGCCTCGCAATAAAACTGACGTATTTTAATCAGAAATAAACAGGAAAATTAATCCTCGTGTTCAAGCTTAACGATCACGCCACATACGTCTAGATTTCCACAAATCTTATCAATGCGTTAGCAAGGCTACTTAAGTGCACCTTAAAAGACATATAGAGCTTATTTCATTCCAGTCAAACTGCTTCAGATGAACCTTGTAACACAGTCGTACGCAGATTCTCACGAACGACGAAATACGTGTTCGCTAGATTTATATAAATCTTGTTAATCCTTTAGTAAGGCTGCTTAAATGCACCGCAAAAGACACGTAAGGTTTGTTTAATTCCAGTTAAACTGCTTTAGATGAATCTTGTAACACAGTCGTACGCAGATTCTCACGAATAACGAAACAGCGCTTGCCAGACTTCCACAAATCTTGTCAATCCGATAGTAAAGCTGCTTAAATGCACATCAAAGGACACTTAGAGCTTATTTCATTCCAGTCAAACTGCTCCAGAAGAAATTTTATAACATAGTTGTAGACAGATTCTCACGAACAACGAAAAACGTGTTCACTAGATTTCCATAAATCTCGTTAATCCGTTAGTAAGGCTGCTTAAATGCACCGCAAAAGACACGTAAAGTTTGTTTCATTCCAGTCAAACTGCTTTAGATGAACCTTGTAACACAGTTATATGCAGGTTCTCACGAACAACGAAGCACATGCTTGCTAGCTTTCCACAAATCTTGTCAATTCGTTAGTAAGGCTGCGAAAATGCACCTCAAAAGACACGTGGAGCTTGTTTCATTCCAGTCAGACTGCTTTAGCAACACACCGTTTTACGCATGCAGATTATCACGAACAACGAAATAAACGATTGCTCTATGGTGTCGGACGGTAAAGAGCAGCGTCCGTGTTGGCAGTCGGACTCGGTTTTTTCTATCTAGCAAATATTGTAGGCAGGCCAATCGAGAAGCAGAGCGCGAATTAGATCAATGAAAAGTCTTGATTTCAAACCGCGCGCGCACGAACATCACTTCCGGTAAGTGTTGCCGACGCACGTGCAACACGTAGTTACCGAAATGTAAAGTGCAGGTTAATCCAAAATGGACTTTTATGAGTGAAAATTTGATGTGTTTGAATAAAAAGTGCAGGAAAAATTAAGTGGACGTTGCCATTCAGAAGTACTTGAGAACTCGTCGTAATAGGAGAGGAATTTGTAAAACCTCTACTGCCACGTATCACCCTGTATAAGACAGATACTACTATTTAATTATCTGCCAAATTTTCACCAAGATTTTTTTTATGGTTATATCTTAGAAAAAAAAACATTAATTAACGGTAATTCTCGCTTCTAGTTTTTACACCTATAAGTCAAATTAAATAAATTGCATCGGGAGTAATTAACTGGAACTATAATGAGTTTGTTTCGGCAATGAAACCGACGAAAATTCCTTTTTAATTCGGCTTGCCTTGAAGCTGGCGTTGTTTTAATTAGCCGTCGAAATTGCCAAAGGCGTTTCGCTGCATGAAACCAGCGTCGCCTAAACGAGTTAATCACAAAAAAAAAAAAATTAAAACAATTTGGAAATCTACTCCGAGCTAATCGTAGGTATCTCAAAATACTGGCTCGAAAAACTTTCGCCTGAAGTTTCTATTCGTAGATCCGCGAAAATATTTTCGCATTGTTCAAAGATTTCACATTTTAAAAGCCGTCTTTACCTGAAACTATAAAAAAAAATGATATATTGTAGTAAATCACTTAATAACGAGTGTCTAAATAAAGAAACTGGTCAAGCAGGCTGTGGAAATATACACAAACAATGTCTGTACGTCTTAGTAGTTTCGTACTTTTGCAGACTTAGGGGCGTATTCTGTAACTTATTAACGGGCTGTTAAAATTTAGAGGTTATTTAAAATTTAAAATACATTTCCATGATTGGTTGTTACCGTAGCAACTAAATTTAACAGCCCTTAAAATTTAACGGTTTTGATACAGAATAGGCCCCATAAACCCCCATATGGTAATTCTTTAACTGTTACTTTAGTGTCAAGCTAATTGTAAACATAACTTTAAAATAGGTTCCCAAAAACTAACATGCTGTCATTTATAAAAAATAATTAAGAAAAAGTAACGGAAAACGTGATCATTCAACAGCTAATTTTGACGTTACATCTGACAGCTATTTTTTTAGATGGTGCTATTGAAGTAACGGATATGACGCCACCAAGACTTTTGTTTAATAGCAACAATGTATTCTTTTTTGGGGCGAAATCTTGTAGATCTTCTCTTCCTGATTGCGACAATACGCCATATGATTACCATTACCATTCAACTGAAAAAAAAAGAATTGGATCGAAAAGTCTAAAGTGTCTCTTTTTAAAATTAAAAATTTCCCCGTTTCGGGATTTTGCAATTCATTAAAAAATAAAATGTGAGCTTGGCGCAGAGTTTTATCACCACCCGGTATAATTGACCAATAATGTTTTACTACTATCTAACAATTAAAAAAATATAAAATAAAATAAAAGCCCTCTAGATTTAAAAATGGAATTTATTTTTGAAAAAAAAAAAAAAACAGGTTCAGTTTTTAATTAATTTATTTAACCAGTATTTTAATCATACAATTGTGTTGTGTTTTCACTTGGTTTGATTGTCTGTCTTGGTGTTGAACACTTATTTTTGGGTTTGCTGGCCGACGATTGAAATAAAGCACTAATTACAATTGAACCTTTATTCTTCGTTCATTTTGTCACGCATACACAATCGTAATGTTAGGCGCATGTGTTTCAAAACGGTGTTGCCAACATTTTTTCCGCGCATTGTGACAAGTGTTTCCAACTTACAAATAATACATAATCGAACAAATTGTCTTATTCTCGTGCTTCATTTGTTGAAACGTTAGAGTTTCTAATTTTACCGAAAAATTCGTCGAGGAGATCTAAATTCACCGAACTTTTCGGTGAAAATAGACAGTCCGAATAATTAAATTTTTTTTTTAATAATAAAATTTTTTTAAAAATAAGTTACATAATTGCGTTCGTTTCTTCAATGTCGCATTTTTTTTCTGTCAATTAACAACATAGACTGTGTAGTCGACTGTAATCGTTGTTGTAGCTCGAGGAAAACAAATTAAAGCACGATTAAGATAACGAGCCCAATTATTTATGACAAAAACTTTCGTTTCGAATAAAAAAAAAGAAATAGCGAACGAGGATTATAAAAAGCGACTTTTTCGAAAGGACCTTGGAAAACTGGGTATCCGGAAAAACCTTTTCCTTCAGAGCGAGAGTTCAAGTGTCTTGCTTAACAAATCGTGCGTTTTCTTTCCTGCCTTATTTAAATTTCTCTTTTTCCTTTTCCTTTCGTTAGAATCATTCGCAAATATTTATTAGGTAATTTCTTTTTACACGCAGAAGCCCCTTTTGCTTGCGGAAGCATCTGGACAACGCCGTCTTCGATAACAGGCCTCGGTCATCACGTAGGAATATCAGACGTCAGGATATCATCCAGTTTCTAGGGGACTGCGATGATGAGTCGTAAAAATCTATACGCTGTGCTTATTAAAAAGTACAGAAAGATGACTTAGGCCCGGTTTTTTCACCTCCAAGTAAGTGTCAAGTAAAATACTAGACAATTTAGTACACAGTTTAGCCTATTTTTAATCTGTCAGGTAATAACTTGGCTTTTACTCAGAGATGAAAAAACCGGGCCTTAAAATGGTTGATTTCTGCGCTGGGCCGCGTTTCCGATGAAACAATTGTCAAGTCCTAGTATTCTCCCACCTAATGAATCAGGCCTGTATGAAGTGGGCGTTGATTCATACTGGACGTTGCGGCTGCGCCCGACTTGCCGGTCGTGCTTCTAATTTTACAGTAGGCACTAAAACAAATGTTGAGATAAAGTTTTTCGAGGACGAAAGTGGCCGTTTATGTGAGACGTCTCTATTTTTAATTCTGGTGACGTAATTATACGTTTATACGACAATGTATTATTGGCAATTAATCAACGAGAAATTTTTTTTTCTGTCGATATAAGTTAATTACGTTTAGAACCATAAATGCCTGCAATTATGAATTACTGGATAATTGAGTTGGAAAATACGCTGACGTCGTTTTAGTATCGTTTAGTATCAGTCATGCTTTCCGCTGTTAGGATCAGGGATGAAGTGGGTTCAAATAATTATCCCACTTGACTTTTGACTTTTCTTTTGCCCTGAATTTTATTTAAGAATCACAAAACTAGAGAGAGATAAAATAGCCGGTTCTTTCGAGGAAAGAAATAACGGGCGCGCATAAATTGATATGAATTGCATTTTTAATTAACAAATCCAAAAGATCGAAACGTCGGAATTTTAGAAAATTTTTGTGCAAATCGTTTTTGATTGCAGTGAGAACCTCGAGCAGCCTCTGGACAGCTGTTTCAGCCCTGCTTGGGGCTTCTTCAGCAGAGACGTAGCTCGACATTCCCACTGCAGACCAAAAACGACTTGCCGAATTTATTCGCAAATGCGATGTAAGAATGATGAACATATAAAATAGCGACAGTAAGATGTCGCTATTTTATATGTTCGTCGGAATTTTAATTATGAAATTAACGTTTACCATCGGAAATTATAAATCATCGCTTTCTCCGGACGAGAATGATTAAAAGTTGCTCCAAATTAATTAATTTCCATTTTGCTCACCTTGTGTTATATACGTTATAGTTACTGGGTGATAACTTGTTTCAAATCTAACTCGGACTTTGTCCGCGTTAACATAAACTTGCAAGTATGTACTTATGTGTATGAACGCCGGCGAACACTTTCTGGAAAGTATTCCGAACGCGAAAAAGTGCCAGCCGGTTTTACTTCCTTAGTTACTTAATAGTTTATAAATTTCAATCTCGTTACCACATATAAACAAACTCTGTTTACATCAAAGTTTCCTTCTGCTGCTCGATTTCCTGTTACTCGATTTCCAAGCAAAAAGTTTTCCCGTATTAATTTTTTTTATTTTATTTTTTAATTGCAATTCGTCCAATCAATACTGATTGTGAGCAGAAAGTGAATGGCTTTGTGATTGTTCTCATTTTGTCGTTTCTTAAGTAAAACAGTGACAGGCAACTGGACGATTTTTTTTTTTTTGAAAATTGAAGCGCGTACGAGGTCAGAAAAATGCGTGGGCAGGACTTCCATGTATTTCACGGTGCCCACGGCCCGACTGTAGCAGAGAAGAATTACAAATGTGGAAGCTACATAACTGCACCTAATTTATGCACTCATTTAGGGATAATTTTTGCATAGCAAATGCAACATCCGATATTCCTCACCTGCGTAAAAATCAAATCAGAGAGGCGGTAAGTGCTTAAAGGCTTCAGCAGGGGGCGAAAAGTTGATTTTCTGGGTCTTTTGTGTAAAGTCTCTTGACTTAACTACGCCTTACGTACCTCGTTGAAGTTTATTTTTTTTAAGTTTGTTTGACGTATCTTAAGTAAAACCGTAACAGACATCTGGGCGATTTTTTTTGAAAATTGAAACGCGTACAAGGTCAGAAAAATACGTGGGCAGGACTTCCATGTACTTCACGGTGTCACACGGCCCGACTTTAGCAGAAAAGAATAAGGAATGTGGAAGTTATAATACTGCACCTAATTTATGCACTCAATTAAGGATAGTTTTTGCATAGCAAACGCAACATCCAATATTCCTCATATGAGTAAAAATCAGAGAGGCGATAAGTGCTTAAAAGCTCCAGCAGGGGACGAAAAGTCGATTTTCTGGGCCTTTTGGCTAAAGTCTCTTGACTTTACTCAACTACGCCTTACCTACCTCGTTGAAGTTTATTTTTTTTTTAAGTTTTTTTTGACGATGCGGAAGTTACAACACTGCACCTAATTTATGCACTCAATTAAGGATAGTTTTTTGACGTATCTTAAGTAAAACAGTGACAGACACTTTATCTCGATTTGCTCAATTTTTATAGTGCGTCAGATTTAGCAGCGTCTTCCGGAATTTCTCCGTTTCTTTAGAAATTCCACAGTTGAAATTTTGATTCATTAAAGCAAAGTAAAATGTTTTGTATAAGAATGGAATTAATATCGCCGCGTGAAGGTTTTTATATACCGCGCTCTTGTGAATTGTAACTTTTTTTTCTTTGTCTGCATTCCTGTGTGGTGACTCGGTGGATATATGTATATAAGTTCTAATGTAATAATAAACAAATATAACCTAATAAACAATGTCGCCTCACGGAAACGGTTCATACCCTGCGAAGGACCAACAGAGTATACTAGAGAGGAGAACAGTTCAAATCCTGCGGATGACCAGCAGAATATGTTAAGGGTTTCATACCTTGCGGATGACCAACAGAATATACTAGAGGAAACGGTTTACCGAAATGACCAAAAACGGGCAAATATGCCAAAAAAATTAAATCCAGATCTACTCGACATTTAATGTGTTCGGCAACAGGGTTTATTTCTGTGTCCTTGTCACCTTCCGCCTATCTTTTTCACCTTCTTCTTTTCAGCCATCTTGTTTTCTCTTTCTAATTTTTGTCGATTTGTCTTTCAATTGTTTTTTCTTACAGTCATTCTTAACTCTTAACTGGAATGCATGCCAAGAATGAGATTCACGTAATCAAAAAATTTAAAATATGCAACAGAAATCTTTTCCTTCTTGTTCCTTCTCCTATGGGACTTTTGGTTGTTGGACTGAATCCAGATTCTGAACTGTTTTCTGTCTTTTCTCCTCTTCTACTGATTTTCCCTCTTTGCCAACCATTCCGTCCTCCATTATTTTTATGGTTTTTTTTTTGCGTTTAAATTCAGAGGTCTTCCCGCTGCCTCTTTGTCTACTTTTCCTTCGCTTTTGCCATTGACCATGCGTTTCGCTTTCGTCAAAATTCGAGAAAGCGATAGATATATCTTCTGCTTTTTCCACCGTCTCCTGCATTCACAACATTCCTTTCAAATCCAGTTCGCTATTTGTTTTTCTTTTTCTGCCGAATTTCCAAATCCAGACGTCTCAAATCATCTCTAACTTTTCAACGCCTTGCTCTGTCTGTCGGCAGAAAGAGATGTGCCTTTGATGTAAACAATTTCTTCTTTAGAAAGACGACCAGTCAACAAAATGTCTTCAAGGGGAAGAAAGAAACAAGAAAATCATTAGCGGGCGTCAAGGACAAACGCAAACTTGAAGTGACGTGAAGACGTGTAAACAGTGCAGCTTTGGGAAAATAGCAAACGAACAAAGATTGAAAAATGAAGGAGGAAAATATGTGAGGAAGACGAAGGATGGGAATATGGTCAAAGCTGTTGCTGGAAAGAGAAAAGACTTTTGCTTTAGTAACGTGAACAAATTTTATTTCGGAAATAGTCAAAAACGTGTCCAAAACTGAAGGCTTGAAAAAAAAAGAGAAGAACGAAGAGAAGAATAAACGCAGACTTTACGAAGGTGGCAAAAGCAAAAGAGGCAAAGGCCGAGAGTATAGTAGAAATTGCTGAGGCTGACGAGTATCTAAGAGAAAAGACGATGAGAGGAAGACTTGATTAAAATAGGTGAAGATGTAGAGGAAAGGCTTTTGCTTTTAAGGTAAATTAGTTTTGCTTCGAAAACAGTCAAAGACATGCCCAAACCTGAAGGCTTGGGGAAGAAGGAAAAAGAGGAGAACTCTAGAAAGATAAACGCAGACTTAACGGAGTTGACAAAAGGAAAAAAGGCAAAGGGCGAAGATATAGTAAAAATTTTCTATTGCTGACGGATAACCACGAAGAGAGTCTAATCGACTCGGTACACATTTTCCAAGTTCTTATATATGTACATATATTTTCTTCCACAGTTCATTCTTGATTTCTTCTTTTATACAGAACGCAGTTTATTAAAGCCCAGTATACACTTTCTTATTTTTCCTTTTTGTATAACATGTTCTTGATTTCTGCTTTTGCATAGAACGTAGTTTATTAAAGCCCGGCGTAAATTTTTCGATTATTTTTTGTATATTTTCTCTCACGTTATACTACTCCGGAATCAGTTTTACTAAAGCCATGTACACATCTTCTGGATTTTAAGGTTCAGTGTCACTAAAGCCGTCTACACACTTGGCTCACCATCTTTCGGATTTTTCTTGAAAACATTTTTTTCTAGATTTTTTTTAGAATGCGCTAGGCTTAAAATATCTGGTTTACACGTTAAAGCCCATTTCACACTTGAAAATAATCTCAGGATGTTTTCTACTTTTGTTTAGAATGCACTGGGCTTGGAAATCTGTTTTATTCCAGCCCGATGCACATTTGGAAATACTTTCTTTTGGATTTTTTTAAGAATGTACCAGGCTTAAGAAATCTGATTTACTAAAGCCCGATATACACTTATAAACGTTTTTTTTTTATAAAAATTTTGTGCAAATCGTTTTTGATTGCAGTGAGAACCTCGAGCAGCCTCTGGACAGCTGTTTCAGCCCTGCTTGGGGCTTCTTCAGCAGAAACGTAGCTCGACATTCCCACTGCAGACCAAAAACGACTTGCCCAATTTATTCGCAAATGCGATGTAAGAATGATGAACATATAAAATAGCGACATCTTACTATCGCTTTTTGACCTAACATTGCAGTAGGATAGACAAATTGAAGCGGGATTTGCTCCTAATGAGTCCCCCATGCAAGGCGGCCATGCTTGCTGTCAAAGCATAATGAAAGATTTTAGAAAAATTTTGTGCAAATCGTTTTTGATTGCAGTGAGAACAGCAAGCATGGCCGCCTTGCATGGGGGACTCATTAGGAGCAAATCCCGCTTCAATTTGTCTATCCTACTGCAATGTTAGGTCAAAAAGCGATAGTAAGATGTCGCTATTTTATATGTTCATCATTCTTACATCGCATTTGCGAATAAATTGGGCAAGTCGTTTTTGGTCTGCAGTGGGAATGTCGAGCTACGTTTCTGCTGAAGAAGCCCCAAGCAGGGCTGAAACAGCTGTCCAGAGGCTGCTCGAGGTTCTCACTGCAATCAAAAACGATTTGCACAAAATTTTTCTAAAATCTTTCATTATGCTTTGACAGCAAGCATGGCCGCCTTGCATGGGGGACTCATTAGGAGCAAATCCCGCTTCAATTTGTCTATCCTACTGCAATGTTAGGTCAAAAAGCGATAGTAAGATGTCGCTATTTTATATGTTCATCATTCTTACATCGCATTTGCGAATAAATTGGGCAAGTCGTTTTTGGTCTGCAGTGGGAATGTCGAGCTACGTTTCTGCTGAAGAAGCCCCAAGCAGGGCTGAAACAGCTGTCCAGAGGCTGCTCTAGGTTCTTACTGCAATCAAAAACGATTTGCACAAAATTTTTCTAAAATCTTTCATTATGCTTTGACAGCAAGCATGGCCGCCTTGCATGGGGGACTCATTAGGAGCAAATCCCGCTTCAATTTGTCTATCCTACTGCAATGTTAGGTCAAAAAGCGATAGTAAGATGTCGCTATTTTGTATGTTTTTTTTTTAATTTAAATTTCTTCAATTTTTAAAATGTCCATTCAGAATGAAAAGAACCCTGGTCAGTTAACTTGAAATATTTTATGGGTTTTTTTTCCTTTTTAGAACGAACCCATATTCATTTACTAAAGCCTAGAATACACTTGGAAACGCCTGGCTTATAATTATGATTATGATAATATTGAATTGGTTTCTGAAGAATGCACTACACTTTTCGGAATTTGATTTATTAAAGCAAGCCCATTGTACATTTCACGAATTTCTTTTTCTTTTGGAACGTGCATAATTCTTTCTCTCGTTAAGAATGGCCAGGGATTAGATTAGAGCCCATTAAGCCTTTTATTTTCAAATTTTTTGTTTGCTTTTAGAGAATGTACACACTCTTGAATTCCTGTTCCTTCTCTCTTCTTTCTTTCTTAAATGCATAAGATTTATTAAAACTCCTTGCGCAGTTACGTAGGTATTCTTGATTATTTTGAAATGCGTCTTATTCATTAAAGCCCGGTGCACACTCGGAAGTTGTAAGTTTTTTGAATTCTTACGTCGAGCAAGAAAAATTTTACAAACGAAATTGCTTCAAGTGTGTACTGGGCTTTTACAGAGAAGTTTTCCATTGTATTTGATTAACACATTATATTTATTAGCTTTACAACAGCCATAAGTCAAAAACAAAAACAAAATCCTTCTTGTTTATAAATATTATTAATTTACATACTTGACGAATCTATTAATGGATTATTTAAGTATATAACTCAATTTGCATTTGTTATTTTGTATTCTTCATCGTAACCCTATCGCTAGACGTTACGAAGTGTAGAGGACCGAAACTACCCTCCTGCTTGACTCCTCTCAAACCATTAAATTATTTATTTTACGTCGCTGATTGAGATCTATAGGGCCCTCTGTTATTTTATACTTTATGTAATCCATTTGTTACGATTAGAAAGTGCAGAGGGCTAAATATACTCCCCTGCTTTACATACTGTGTCCCCCAAAGCGCAAACCTTTTTTCTTAAATGACCTTTTCAACTTGCGGTCTTGAACATTTAGGAACAACAGCAAGAGCAACTTTTTTGCATTAAATTTTTTCCTGATTTTGATTGATGATGCTTCATTATACTGAAGAAAAAGAAGAAGAAGAAGTCATACACGTAACTTTCCATTTATTTATTTATTTTTTCAGTACAACAACCGAAGGTCATTCGAGCGTTTTTCTTAAGCAACGATAAGCATATGAGCGTACTCGTGTAATTGTTATGCCCGAAGGGTTTCATCGGTGCGTTCAAATATAGAAATACCGTGTTTCTAGCACGAACAAAAAAAAAAGGAAAAAAAGCAAGTCGATGACATTATTGTTCAAATGAGGCATGTTAATTTTTTTTTCAACAGAAGTTCATGTCACATTCGACGAGTTTTTTGCTAGTAAGCAAGTCCGTGTCACTATTATTCATTGGTTGTACGTTGCGTTTTTTTAAAATATCATTTAAGCGGTCCACAGACCTACGTGGAAGCTTGTCGTCATGTTCGATGAATTACTTGCTGTTAATTTTGTTGAAGTTATTTTTTGTGTTTGTATTTATTTTTTTACCACGTCAGATACAAATAGTGCACATGGATAGAAAAGTTTGTCAAAAACAAGAAACAACAATTAAACAGTGTAAATGGCAAGGTACATGAGAAGTGCTAGAGATCGAACGATGTAAGTCTGTGATGCTTACTGAAGAATTTGGGTATTATAACCTCCCTTGATTTAACCACAGAGTGAAAGGGTATCTTGTACGTGACTGGTTATATTCAAGCGAAACCGATCTTTTTGACGAATTTGACAAATAGTATGATTATATACGTATGATATACATCTCGTTCAAAGTATAATGTTGCAACTTGCTTGTTAATTTAATTGGTCACGATTTAGGTACACAGCACTTTCGAAATTTTTTATGGAACAAGTGAACAAAGTTTTATGGACCATTCGTATTGTGTTATTGAATACAACTTACTTATTTTTTGGTAATAACGGTCAAGTTGAGCGAGAGTATCACTATTTACTATTCACTCTCTGCATGGTATACATTCATTTGTCGAACACACGTCTGTACATCAGTGTATATACTTATACACTCTTGTATATGAATATATTTTGGATTAACAAGCATCCCGTCGTACATTTAAGTGAGTATCTTAGTGCGATTTTTTTTATACGTCGCATTAACCAACTGCGCAGATGTTCTTGAATCACCTTTCAAGAACCGAACGTTTTTATCGGTATTCGACAACCCAAGTTGTCTCACCAAGTTGGTATATCTTATTGTAAACCGCATACATTGCTTGTACATCAGTGAAACGTCAATATTTTGTACTGTACTTGACTCAACAAGCATTCAAACGTACATTTAAGTGAGTATCTTAGTGCGACTTTTTTTATACGTCACATTAACCAACTGCGCAGATGTTCTTGCATCATTTTTCAAGAACCGAACGTTTTTATCGGTACTCGGCAACCCAAATGATCTCACGAAGTTGGTATATCTCATCGTAAACCGCATATATTGCTTGTACATCAGTGAAAGGTTAACATTTTGCATGCTTTTGTTTCACAGCACCATTTAGTGACGAAAACGCAAGTTGTATACACTTGCATACGCTTGTATGTGAATGTAGTTAATTCAACAAGCATCCCATCGTGCATTTAAGTGAGCATCTCAGTGAGAATTTTTCTGTACGTCGCAGTAACCAATTGCGCAGATGTTCTTATATCATTTTTCAAAAACCGACGTTTTTACCGATATTTAGCAACCAAAGGGGTTTCACTAAGTGGATATACCTCTTTGTAATCCGCGTAGATTAACGAGAGGTCAACATTTTTGCATGTTCTTGTTTCACAGCACCA
This sequence comes from Prosopocoilus inquinatus, assembly GCA_036172665.1. Lineage (NCBI taxonomy): Eukaryota > Metazoa > Arthropoda > Insecta > Coleoptera > Lucanidae > Prosopocoilus > Prosopocoilus inquinatus. Next base: position 9,125,933 of record CM069878.1, on the reverse strand, counting down.
TTTAGTGACGAAAACACGAGTTGTATGCATTTGTTCATGCTTGTACGTGAATGTTCTTGACTTAACAAGCATCACACCGTACATTTAAGTGAGTATCTAAGTGCGATTTTTTTATACGTCGCTTTAACCGACTGCGCAGATGTTCTTGCTTCATTTTTCAGGAACTGGACGCTTTTACTGAAACTTAGCAACTTAAACGGTCTCACCGAGTGGGTATGCCGTATTGTAAAACGCCTGTATTGCTTGTACATTCATTCATTCATTCATTCATTCATTTTTTATTGTCGCTTATCAACAGATATGGACATTGTCAAATACAAAGATAGTATCAATATAAATATAACAAATATATGTAAATCTGAAAAATACAAATAAAATTACGTAACAAGCATTACATTGTCGGTAAAATAGAAATTGAGAGAAAACGTGACGTCAATGCGACTGCAGATAAACATGAAACAAAACATATATTTGCAGATAAACATGAAACAACAAAAAAAAAATATATATTTAAAAACAGAGGTAAAGAAGGTACGTATGTAGCAAATACAAAAATGAACATTATGGGTTTGCAGAAGTTAGTGGAGTTAGTCGCCGAAGCAAAGGTTACGGTTGAGGTTACGTAGTAATGAATTCATTTATGTGGTAAAAGTTTTTAGAAAGCAAATAAGTTTTAGTTAAAGTTTTGAATTGCTTTAAACTAACATTTTTAATATCGCTAGGTAGTGCATTGAATACTTTTATGGCTCTGTAATGAGCACCACGTTGATATAGTGTTGATTTGTGACTGGGGATGCAGATATCATTGCAGTGTCTAGTGCTCATACTCATATACATATCAGAATTCCGAGTATACAGATGCGCATGCTGTTTTACGAAAACAGCTAATTCTAAAATATATAAGCTAGCTAATGGTAATATCCCTAATTGTTTAAATAATGGTCTGCATGGAGTATTCATCGGAGCTCCACACATAACTCTAACAATTCTTTTTTGCAGCACAAATAAATTCGTGAAGTGACTGCATGAGCCCCAGAACATTAAGCCATACCGTAGCCTCGACTCGACATAGGCAAAGTAAAAAGTGTTTAGTGAAATTGTTCCCACATTAAATCTGAGATTATTTATAGCAAAAAAAGCAGAACACAATTTCTTGCTCAATTTACAACAATGTAGGTCCCAATCGAGCCTGGAGTCAACCTGAAGACCCAAAAATTCAACATTATTTGTAAGTGGCAAAGATTTGCTGTCATGTTTAACTAAAATGCTGTAGTCAGGTATATGATTTTTGAATATTACCAAATTCGTTTTTTTCAGATTCAGTAGAAGATTATTGTCCGCACACCATTTATTCATGTTATATACAACTTCAGTACTGGTATTAGAAATTTCAGCGACTGATCTGTCAGCAATTATTACATTTGTATCGTCCGCATATTGAGAGATATGACCTGAAGTTACTGATACTGGTAAATCATTGACATAAGTCAAAAACAATGTTGGGCCTAGAATGGATCCCTGTGGAACACCTCGGTGAATGGGTACATTTGAGGACTGATGAGTCTTTATTAGACCATCATGTTCCGACGTTAAAGAAATAACTTGACTGCGGTTAGTAAGGTACGAGTGGAATAAGTTTAAGGCCGTACCCCGTATACCATAAGCTTCCATTTTGGTTAACAGAATATCATGATCCAAAAGGTCAAATGCTTTGGACAGATCAAAAAATATACCGGCAACATTATGTTTTTTATCTAGATTCTCATAAATATACGTTAATGTATTATAAATGGCATCTTTTGTAGATGTGTTGCTAATAAATCCAAATTGATTTTTATGTAATATTTCAAATTTCGTCAGATAGGAGGTCAATCTTTTATTCAAGATCTTTTCAAAAATTTTACTGATAGCGGGTAAGAGCGAAATAGGTCGATAGTTATTTATGTCGGATCGCTCACCCTTTTTAAAGATGGGTATAACTTTGGCACACTTTAGTAGATCTGGAAATATGCCTTGCAATAGGCATTTGTTTATTACGTTAACTAACGGAGATGTGATAAATTTACAAACTTCTTTAAGCAATGAACAAGGTACATCGTCAATTCCAGCAGAATGTTTGTGTGAAATTACTTTAACTATAGACCTAATTTCTTCTTCATTAGTCGGAATCATAAACATATTTCGATCACACCCGAATTTGGCGGTATATTGATTATGTTGATAATTTGAGTTTGAAACTATGTTACTGAAATAGTCACAAAATAATTGAGTTATCTCTTTAGGATCAGTGATCAAGTTTCCAGAGGTCGAGATTATTTTGTAATCAGATGTCTTACAATTAGTTGAATTTACTATTTGCCTTACAATATTCCACGTTGTTTTTGATTTATTAGATGATAATGAAAGGTCAACATTTTCGCATCTTCTAGTTCCACAGCACCATTTAGTGACGAAAACGCAGGTTGTATGCATTTGTCTATGCTTGTATGTGAATGTACTTAACTCAACAAGCATCACGCCACACATTTAAGTGAGTTTCTCAGTGCTAACTTTTTACCCGTTGCTTTAACCGACTGCGCAGACGTTCTTGCGTCATTTTTCAAGAACCCAACGCTTTTACCGATACTTAGCAACCCAAGCGGTTTCACCGAGAGGGTATACCGCATTGTAAAACGCGTACATTGCTTGTACATCAATGAAAGGTCAACATTTTTCATGCCCTTGTCTAACAACAGCATTTAGTGACGAAAACGCAAGTTGTATACACATAAACACGCTTGTGTGTGAATGTACTTGACTTAACAAGCATCCCACCATACATTTAAGTGAGTATCTCAGTGCGAATTGTTTTACACGTCACTTTAACCAACTGCGCAGATGTTCTTGTTTCATTTTTCAGAAACCCCACCTTTTATCGATACTCAGCAACCCAAGCGGTCTCACCAAGTGGGTATACCTCGTGGTAAACCGCATATATTACTTATTACATCAGTGAAAGGTCAACATTTTTGTATTTCCTTGTTTCACAACACCATTTAGTGACGGAAACGCTAGTTGTATACACTTGCACACGTTTGAATGTGAATATACTTGATTCATTAACCGACTGCGCAGATGTTCTTGCTTCATTTTTCAGAAACCCGGCTTTTATCGACACTTAGCAACTCAAGCGGTCTTACCGAGTGGGTATACCGCATTGTAAAGCGCCCATATTGCTTGTACATCAATGAAAGGTCAACATTTTTCATGCCCTTGTCCAACGACAGCATTTAGTGTCGAAAACGCAAGTTGTATACTTTCTTATACGTCGCATTAACCAACTGCGCAGATGTTCTTGCTTCATTTTTCAGGAACTCGTCGCTTTTACCGATACTTAGCAACTCAAACGGTCTCAGAGTGGGTATGCCGCATTGTAAAACGCCTGTATTGCTTGTACATCAATGAAAGGTCAACATTTTCGCATGCCTTTGTTTCACAGCACCATTTAGTGACGAATACACGTCTGCATATCAGTGTATATACTTATACACGCTTGTATATGAATATATTTTGGATTAACAAGCATCCTATCGTACATTTAAGTGAGTATCTCAGTGCGATTTTTTTTATACGTTGCATTAACCAACTACGCAGCTGTAATCGCGTCACTTTTCAACAACCGAACGATTTTATAGATACTTGGCAACTCAAGCGGTCTCACTGAGTGGGTATACCTCGCCGTAAACTGCTTGTACATCAGCGGAAGGTGCATGCCCTTGTTTGGCAGCATCGTATAGTGACGAAAACATAGTTTCAGAAAATATAGAATAGTTGTATGAACTTGCATACACTTGTATGTGAATGTATTTAAATCAACAAGCATCCCGCCGTACATTTAAGTGAGTATCTCAGCGTGAAATTCTTCATACATCGCATTAACCAACTGCGCAGATGTTCCTGCGTCATTTTTCAAGAATCGGACGTTTTTATCGATACTTAGCAACCCAAGCGGTCTCACCGAATGGGTATATCTCATCGTAAACCGTGCATACTGCTTGTATATCAACGGAAGGTCATGATTTTTGCATGCCCTTGTTTGATAACGTCGTTTAGTGACGAAACCGCCAGTTTCAGGGATGACAGAATAGTTATACACACTTGTACAAGCTTGTACGTGAATGTACTTGATTCAAGGAGCATCACATCATCAACTTAATTGAGTATGTCAGTCCGCATGTGCGGCATTCTTTCTTGAGAGGCAATGCATTTTTTATGATACTCGGTGTCACATGTGGTCTCATCAAGTGGGTATATGTTGTTATGAACCACGTTAACCGCTTGTATATGTCATACAAGTTAAAGTCCGATGTATTTTTGGCCAAAGGTCATCATTATAGGCTTTGCAGGAAGGTATCGATTAGTTAATCCCTTGTACACCAGTTGAAGGATGATGCAGATTGATGAAACCTTTGGTTGTACTTGTTATATAAACTCGACATGTTGCTGAACACTCAGACTAACTTCTCGGCGAACTCGGCGGCATTCGCTTCTTCAATTATGATTGACGAAGACGGCGTCCGAAGGCTGGCTACCTCGAGATTAATTTGATCCTTTCTATAGCACGAAACAGCGTGTACGTTAATTGCCTTGCATAATTGCCGAAGACCTTCAAACACAGTGACGCACGGCATCTTTTTTTCTGTATTACAACAACAATTTAGAGTGCGTACTCTTGTTGAGCACTGCTGGAATTATAATGTTGGGTAACGTTACGTCGTCTCTCGGTAGAGCATAACAGTCTTGTGCAATTCCCAGGCGCTAGGAAAGTGTTTATGAGCGGCGTTTAAAAGTGTAATGTGTATGTGCAATGCCGTCGTCACACTCGTGCATTTGATGTGTAGCAAGTTAGGTAGATAGGTAGGTGTAGTAGTGGTCTGACCACTTCTCCATCGGTAAATAAGCACTCGTTGCCCTGTTATCACGAGAGTAGAGCTGTGCGTTCGGAACGGTGCGGTTTTAATTTCATTCACGGGTTTTCACTTGTTTATTCAAAGCTGCGGTAAGTAAACAGTTTGGATTACATCGAATAAGCGAAGGAATGCGGTGCGCCAGTACTTTTGGGAGCGAGTGTACATTTCTTGCAAATTTTATTTAAATTTTTTAATTTCGTCGCTTTTTTTGAAAACATCAAATCTAAATGCTAAAGTATGTTTCGGTGAATGGAAATTAAATAAATAAATAAATAAATGAAAGGAGGTTGATTGGTTGGTTGTAGAACGGACGCAAATATTTATTTATTTATTTTTTTATTCATGTGAACCCTGCCAGCCGTTGCAATCAGGTTTTGAATAGTAAATGAATAACGAAAAGTGTACCGTGCTTTCAATGTATGTAGGTCTTAAAATGTTATTAATCGGCGGTGAAAGATGCAATAAAGCCGAGTGATTCGAACGGGGGGTTAGGCGAGGGGCCTAGAAGACTCTGCAGTTTGCGTCGAGATCAAAGAACGGGCTGTTTCTGTTCAATCCAAAAAAAAACAGTATTTTTTGCTCATTACAAATTAAAAAAAAAAAAAAAATAGTGAAGTGAAGAACTCTTTCGAGTCAAGACGTCTTTACAAGCGGTGACTTCAACGTGAGGTCAAACGAGAGAGCGAAATTGTCCATTAAATATTATTATTTGTGCTTTACGATTCGTGCAGAAAGAAGAGAAGGAAAAGACAATGAGGAATTTAGTCGGTCGGTCTTGCTTCGTTGATGATGGAAAAAATTGCGTAAATGTTTTTTTTTTAATTGTTTTTGGAAAAGAAGTTTCGTGTTGACTTCTCCCCCTATTGCTCAGTTTCTCGTAAAAATTAAAATTATATTATTTTGGGAATGGGAGAAAAGTTACAAAAATTATCGGAAAGGAATTTTTCGCGCAGGTAGGAAAATTAAAAGTATAAAATTTGTTAAGAATTAAAAATCAATTAAAACAAACAGAAAAATAGAAAAATTAAGATTTAAAAAAATTTAAAATCAGTTCAATTGACGTTAGGATCAATCCAACTCAACTGATCTTAACCTCGGTTATGATGGTTACGAGTTAATTTCGGTAGCAATTATTTAAGGCGCCTTATATAGGGTCCCCCGAGCTAAAGACGTGAAGATGGTTGGCTACTTACAATTAGTGTTGGCACTCCCGGCAAGCAAATAAATTAATTTTGGAAATAAGAGAAACGTGTAATAGGCAAGGCATGAGGGTGTCGATGCAAGAGGGGCGCCAAAACGGTATAAAATTATCAACTTTATCCAACCCAGTTGTCGCCAACTTTCCATAGGAAAAATCGCCCCGCCTACGTCAGTTTCCTCCAAATTAAAGTTATTTTTTATCATAAAATACAATACAAAATACATAAAAATCGATTCAAAGTGGACGTACAGCGAAACTCCCTAATAATTATAAAAAAAATTAAAAGTAAAAAATGTTATAAATAAAAAATAAAAAATCAATTAAATTGGAGCTTAATCAATCTCAAGGTCATCCCAACTCAATAAATAAATCTTAACCTAACTGTATTCAATCGAAGCAACAAGCATTAATTTAATTAAATGTTAATTAAAAAACTATTAAAGCGCAGCTCGAACTGTTCTCAATCTCAATCTCCACTAAGCTCGATCCAACAACTGAACTCAACTCTATTTAACCCAAGCGAAAAATTAAAACTAAAAAAAAAAACAATAAAAAGATTTTAATTCCATTCAACCCAAGTAAAAGATTTTGAAACACGTGTATTAACAAAACAAAAATATGAAAACAAAGGTCAACAAATTTAAAGGTCAATCCTAGTCAACTGAATTCAACCTAACTGTATTCAATCGAAGCAAAACATTTAGAATGCAAAAAATTAAAAGTAAATACTTAAGAAATTAAAAAAACGTAAATGTAAAAAAATTAAATCGAAGTTTGACCAACCAAGCTAGGCCCAACGAGTGAACTCGATTCTGTTCAATCCAAACAAAAAAATTAAATTGCAAGTCGACTCTTGTCCAATGAGAATTGTAAAAAAATGGCTTCTAAACTCTAACCGGACAGAATTAACATTAACTGGAAAAGCTCCCCACGTTTCACTGAAGCAACTAATCGATTACTTAAAAAAATTAAGAATGAAAAAACAGTTTAAAACATTGAAGTAAAAAATTAAACGAAAAAAAATTTCCATTTTCCAACCCAACCTAATTGCACTCTTCCCATGTACGAATTTTAAAGTAAGTAGGAGTATTAAAAAAAATAAAAGTAAAAAAAAATTAATAAAATTCACAAATGGATTAAAATGAAACTCAACAAATTTCAAGGTCAACTGAACTCGCCCAACTTATTGTATCATAGTGCGCTCCATTCTACACAAGAATTTTTTTTCAATATTTAAAAAAATAACAGTAAAAAGATATTAAAAAGAATTATACATGAGTTAAAGCTAATGAAGCTAATCAATCTAACTTCATTTGACGCAAGTAGATGAATAAAAATTACAAGAAAAATTAAATCAGTTAAGATTGACTTCAATTGACGTTAGGATCAATCCAACTCAACTGTTCTTAACCTAACTCCATTTAACACGAATAAAAATTTAAAAAATTGTAGGAAAATTAAAAGTATAAAATTTGTTAAGAATTAAGAATCAATTAAAACAAACAGAAAAATAGAAACATTAAGATTTAAAAAATTCTAAAATCAGTTCAATTGACGTTAGGATCAATCCAACTCAACTGATCTTAACCTCCATTTAACACAAATAAGAATTTTAAAAATTGTAGGAAAAATTTGTTAAAAATTAAAAATCATTTAAAATAGCGCTCAACTAATCTCAACGTCAACATAACCCCATCTATTTCTAATCAACCCAAGCAAAAATTAAAAATATATTAAGATAAAAAACTAAAAAATCCGATTAATGGCAAATTTAATTTTTCCGTATTTTAGAACTGTCATCCACAGCCAAATAAAAATTAATACGCTCATTTTGGTCGTTAGTCGCCGTTATAGAAAAAAGTAAGCCAAATGGTTATTAAAAGTAGCTCGTTTGGCGATAAATCACCACGATTGGCAACACTGTCTGACTCTAAAACAGTCTAAAGTCACATACGAAATTTTCGTATGATGGTTACGAGTTAATTTCGGTAGCAATTATTTAAGGCGCCTTATACAGGGTCCCCCGAGCTAAAGACGTGAAGATGGTTGGCTACTTACAATTAGTGTTGGCACTCCCGGCAAGCAAATAAATTAATTTTGGAGATAAGAGAAACGTGTAATAGCCACTGAATGAGGAACTCTTTTGGCCCAGAGTCCTATGTACAGGGTTCCCTGAGCTGAACCCTGCGGAAATATTTGGCTAAAGGTACTGCTTGCGACCCAAAAAATGAATAAAATAAGGAAAATACAAGATAATGACAAAAAACAGAGCGGAGTGACGCATACTTTCAGTGCATAGTTTTATACAGGGTGCACAGAGCTGAAAGCGACTCTCAGCAAGCAAATGCATTAATTTTGGAAGTAAGAGAAACACGAAATAGTCACAGAATGAGGAACTCATCAGGGTTCCCTGAGCTGAAGCCCACGAAAATATTTGGCCAGAATTACTGCTTGCCACCCAAAAATAAATATGAATGAATAAAATAAGGGAAATACAAGAGTGAAAATACTCTCAGTGAAGTGAGTCTTATACAGGATGTACAGAGCTGAAAGCAGCGAAAGTATTCCCCAAAAACATAAGTAAATAAGCTCTGAGAATGGAAAAAATATATAAAACGACGAATTTCTCGGTGCTGGCTGTCATACAGGGTCCCCGTAGCTAAAGACAATGAAGACATTTGTCTTACAACCACCCAAATAAAATAAATAAATAAATTAGTTCTGGCAATGCGATGAAACTTAAAATAATAAGGCAAGGGTCAAGGAACAACAAATTGTTTTCTTGTGAGGTCTTATACAGGGTCTGGAGACGACGAGGACATGTGAACAGAGTGTACTGTGTACTGTTTAGACCCCTCAGTATTAAGCAAATAAGTTCTGAGAACAGGAAGAAATTAATTAATATAAAAAATGTTAAGAACATGAGTTTTTTTAGTGCTGGGCCTTGTACAGGGTTCCCGAGCTGAAGACAACATAAATGCTTGTCTGAATTTATTGTTCACGAATAAATAAATAAATAACGTAGCAAATTTATTAGCATTTTCTCGCTCATCCATAAATTAAAAATAAATGTAAATTAATAACAAAAGGAAAATAAAATTACGATTAAAACTACAATAAAAATTTTAAAAATCATAGTTAAAACCATGATTAAATTAAAAAAAAAATAACGCGTAGTTAGCATGATTAACCGATGCAATAAAACAGAAGACGATCGACCTGCGAACAAAAACAAAAACGTGAAAAACTGCAACGAATAGTGGAAACAAAAGACATTCGTGTAGTATAACATCTAAATTATTAAATAAAACAGAAGACGATCGGACAACGAAAGCAGATTTTCAGGAAATGCAACAATTCACACAAAAATAAAGAAAAAAGAAAACCAGAAATGTCAAAAATTATTAAAAAAAAAAAACAATACAATGGCATGATATATCGGCGATTGGCGAAGCTAAAACAGTTGAAATTTTTTCCCGCAAAAATCGACGACAAAAACAAAAGAGAAATAGCATAACAAACTAAAGAAATAAAGAAAAAAGGAAACCAGAAATGTCAAAAATTATTTGAAAAAAATTATAATAATACAGTGACGTGACGTGTCGGCGATTGGCGAAACTAAAACACTTGAAAATTCCTTACGAAAATCGACGACGAAAACAAAAGAGAAACAGCAAAACAAAGAAAATAAGGAAAAAAAAATCATAAATGTCAAAATTTATTTAAAAATATATAATGACATGACGTGTCGGCAACTAGTGAAGCTAAAACAGTTGAAAATTGCCCACGAAAATCGATGACGAAAACAAAAAAGACACAGCAAAACAAACTAAGAAAATAAAGAAAAAAAATATAAAAAATTATTTTAAAAAAATACTCTATAACGCAATGACTTAAAGTGCTGGCGATTGGCGAAGCTAAAACAGTTGAAATTTGCCCGCGAAAATCGACGACGAAAACAAAAGAGTAACAGCAATACAAACCAGAAAAATAAACAAGAAACGGATGCTTAAAATAAATATTTTAAAACAGAATCGAACGGTGATATTCAGAGTGTGGAAAAACAAAAGACGGAAGTGATCTCCACCATCCCATAATCTTGAAGAAAAAAAAATGAAATTTGACAAATTGTTAAAATTAAAAAACAAAAGACGATCGTTCCGTGTTCCGGGAACTCCACCATCCCATCATTAAAAAAAATAGAAATTTTATAAATTGTTAAAATTAAAATAAAGGATGATCGTTAAAAAATAAATAGATAAATAATGATGAACATAATTATGCTTTAACAGAAAACAAATGCCGAACAGAAAACCAAAAACAAACATAAACAGAAAACAAACGAACGACTAAGAATTATTTACGAAAGCAAAAGGCGGAAGTGCCGGACTAAAATGATTTCTAAATTAAAAAAATTGAAATTTGACCAATTGTTAAAATTAAAACAAAAGACGATCGTTCTGTGTTTCGTGCTCTCCACCATCCCGTCCTTCTTAAAAAAAAAAAACACACAATTTGTCACAAATTGCGTGTTAAAATTAAAACAAAAAACGAACGTAAAAAATAAATAAACAGACAAATAATGAACGTATGTACGTTGGTAACGGAAAACAAATGCCAAATAAAGAAACCACAAACAGTAAACAAATGAAGACTAAGAATTTAGGGAATCAAAAGTCGGAAGTGCTAGACTAAAGTGATTTCAAAATTATTTAAAAAAATGGAACCAAATAAAAGGACGAAGCTCAAACAAAAGGCGATCGCCCAAGGAAAGCAACGACGAGCCTTGGTAACTGGAAACAAATGACGAACGGAAGGCAAACAAATGATAAAAAGAAATGGGAGTGCAAGGAAACAAAAACGGAAGTTTCAAAAAAAAGAAAAATGTGACAATTTGTTGTTTATAAAAATCGATAAAATTAGAACAAGAGAAGGACGCAAAATAACGGCAACAGAAAACAAATGACAAGCGGAAAAGAAGAAATAAAAAACTGAAAACAAAACAATCGAACGACTAAGAAGAAATTGAAGAAAGCAAAGATGGAAGTTAACGAAGATTAAAAGACTTAAAAATAGAAAAAAAAAACTAAACCAATTGGAATGCAATAGAAAGTTGAAAAAAGAGTTGAAAAAAAGATAAAAAGGAATAACCAGCGAGCAATCAATGATTAAAACAGGAAATGCGAAACGAACGAAAGTCTGAGTGAGGAAATAAAAGAAGACGAAGATGTCACAACTTAAAAAAGCAAAAAAATTAAATTGGAAGAAATTGTCAAAAAATAAAAGGCGGTCGACAAATGGAAAACAGTTGAAAATTATTAATAAAAAACATACGACTGACAAAAACAAAAGAGAGTCGTCGTCTCCGTCACTTTTTTCTTTGTCGATTCCCTTCAAATTCTGACGTTGACTATTTTTTTTTAAAAAGAAGTATTTGTGTTTTTTTTTTGTTTTAAGAAACAATTTCATTTATATATCTCTCTCTATCCTTCACTTTTTGAAACCACGATAGTACCTCAATTATAAACGTAAAGAGCAAGAGATAGATGCAATAAAGACGAAACATTCAGAGCAAATGCAGAGTCTTCTTCTTTATATACAGGGTCTCCAGAGCTGAAGTTATATGACTGCAGCTATCGTAACGTTAACATAAAAATCAACGAATTTTATTATACAGAGCGTCTCAAAACGACAACTGTGAATAGATAATGACCCGCCCGGATTTTATCTTTTCTAAGAAAAATAGAAAAATATTTAGTTCAACGAAGAGGTTATTAGCAGTATCAAACGAGAAGTCGTTTTCCTTCAGTTTATTAGAAGTACTGCGTTTACGTTTTGTTTTAATAAATAATACTCAATCTGAGGTACCCATCATATCGAAATAGTAAGAAAAAATTAATTTCCGATGAGTGAATTTAATCACGACAGATAAAAAAATAAAGACAAGCGAACAAACTTAGAAATTCACTTTATGGAATCGATTTCCTTCAATTTATTACAAGGTTGTTGTGTTTTGTAAAAAAAAAAAAAACGCTTAAGTTGAGGCACCCTGTACATTGAAAAAGTGACGAAAAATTAATTTCCGATGAATTTAACAGAAGTATTACGTTTACGTTTCGTTTTTTTTTTTTATAAATAACACTTAATCTGAGGCTTCCTGTGTATTAAAATAAGTGACGCAAAATTAATTTCCGATTAATAATTTAATTATTTTTTTTATTACCGACACGACTTTAAACAATCAATTAAATTTCACTGGCTTTTATGTAACGATTAACTTGAGGCACCCTGTACATTGAAAAAGTGACGAGAAATTAATTTCCGATGAATTTAACAGAAGTATTACGTTTACGTTTCGTTTTTTATAAAATAACACTTAATCTGAGGCTTCCTGTATATTAAAAAAAAGTGACGCAAAATTAATTTCCGATGAATAATTTAATCGCGATAAAATAAAAGAAATTAGAAATAGAGACAAGCCACAAGCAATAATTAGGAACTTGGTTGATGAAATTTTTCAGGCGTTTAATTATTATTTTTTTATCATCGACACGACTTTAAACAATCAATTAAATTTCACTGGCTTTTATGTAACGATTAATTTGAGGCACCCTGTACATTGAAAAAGTGACGAGAAATTAATTTCCGATGAATTTAATAGAAGTATTACGTTTACGTTTCATTTTTTATAAATAACACTTAATCTGAGGCTTCCTGTATATTAAAAAAGTGACGCAGAATTAATTTCCGATGAAAAATTTAATCGCGATAAAATAAAGAAATTAAAAATAAAGACAAGCCATAAGCAATAATTAGGAACTTGGTTGATGGAATTTTTCAGGCGTTTAATTATTATTTTTTTATCATCGACACGACTTTAAACAATCAATTAAATTTGACTGGCTTTTATGTAACGATTAATTTGAGGCACCCTGTACATTGGAATAGTGAGGAGAAATTAATTTCCGATGAATTTAATAGAAGTATTACGTTTACGTTTCGGTTTTATAAATAACACTTCATTTGGGGATTCCTGTATATTAAAAAAAGGGAAGCAAAATTAATTTCCGATGAATAATTCAATCGCGATAAAATAAAGAAATTAAAAATAAAGACAAGCCATAAGCAATAATTAGGAACTCGGTTGATAGAATATTTCATATTCCAGGAAAACAACCCTCTTTATACACGTATAAATTACTTCAAGGCGCCCTGTATAATTGTCTGAATCGATAACTTTAGTCTTAGATGTAGTAACAGATGTAATACACACAAGAGAGAGAGAGAGAGAAAAAAAAACTGGAAAATCGTGCTTACCAAAAGCCTAAGATGTTTATAAAAAATTGTGCAACTTGAAGTGATCAAATGAAAGCCAAAAATGTAAGCCGCAGCCAGTGGCGTAACTATATAGAGTCAAGTCGCCGGCTTGCAAAATTTTTACCGACGCTTTTAATTATTACAATATTTATTATTATTATTATTAAAGCGAGGATTAAAAAGTTCCTGACTCATAATCAGTTTATTAATCATTTCGCTGCAAAATCTATCTGATGAGCCCAACAATAAATTAAAAAACTGACTGGCTTTTATGTAACGATTAATTTGAGGCACCCTGTACACTGAAAAAGTGACGAGAAATTAATTTCCGATGAATTTAATAGAAGTATTACGTTTACGTTTCATTTTTTATAAATAACACTTAATCTGAGGCTTCCTGTATATTAAAAAAGTGACGCAGAATTAATTTCCGATGAAAAATTTAATCGCGATAAAATAAAGAAATTAAAAATAAAGACAAGCCATAAGCAATAATTAGGAACTTGGTTGATGGAATTTTTCAGGCGTTTAATTATTATTTTTTTATCATCGACACGACTTTAAACAATCAATTAAATTTCACTGGCTTTTATGTAACGATTGGAACAAGTCGATGCTAATACCACCACGGTCGGATCGTGCCAAGCGAGTTTGGTGGTTCTATTTTTAGGCGACGGCAAAAACTAATTTATTAGGAGTAATTTTTTTCTTGCTTATTGCTTAATGCGAATCAGCGCAGATTATGTAATTAAATATTGCTTTTTAATCTTGAAATTAATGACTGATTCAAATAAAAAAGGAAGAATGTGGAAGAGGAATTAGGAGCGGCCGGTATTGGCGATGATCCTCCTTTTACGAGGGTTAGTTCATAAATATGAATGAAAATTTCTTTTTATGAAGAACCCGAAGCACCAAAAACGCGAAAGAAAAACAAAGCTATTAAACTGTCAAACGTTCGCTCATAAATGTTTCTTATTAATTTCAGTTTTTTCTTTTATTTTATTTATTTATTTCAAAATTATAAAATTATAAAACATCAACTTGACCTGACCTAAAATATTGTATTTAACGAAACCTTGCCGGCAATAAATGGCAACATGCAGAATATGTTCTTTTTATTATTAAAAAAAAAAAAAAAATTCGCGACTGACACCTTATTGGTTGTTATTGTTTTTTTTTATATATTCTTGAAGCGTGACCTGGATGGACTTATACGGCAGTGGATGGGTTCATTCCACCGATGTTTCACCTTGAAAAATTCACGGCCCGTTTTCGTTTAGCTTCGAACAACCTTTCACATCTGACTCTGAAATCTTTCATTGTTTTTTTTCTTTTTTTTGATTGGAGCCATCAGATTACAAAAATTATTTTAAAATCTAGGTCGCTGTGATACTTAGATATACAAATGCACGATTTAACTGACGTTATAGCAGATTTAAAAAAAAAACAATCGTCTTTATCTGTGAAATGCACTCACTGTATCTATCTGATTTTAAGTTGATAGTCAAGGTTAAGAATGTTTTTTTTTGTGACACCAAATTAGTCAGATCATTTTACTTCTATGGAATTAAGTCGAAATCGGCATTCATAATTTTTTCACCAATTTAATTTGTATAAAAAAAATTAAACAGGGTCCCCCAAACTGAACGAATTTTTATTTTCATGTAATAATTTATGTCTGTATTTATTTATAATTTATTTCGTGTTTAAAGTCGTTATGTTCATACTTAATCGTGTTTAAAAAAATATTATACAGGCCCCTCCGAACTGAACGGATTTAGTAGTATATAACGGTTTTAGTAGTATATAAATATTTGCGTACGTATCAAGCTGAATATAGATAATAATTATTTAATTTTTTTCTCTTCAGAATGATTCCAGGAAAACAACCCTTTTTATACACGTATAAATTATTTCAAGGCGCCCTGTATAATTGTCTGAATCGAAAACATTAGTCTTAGATGTAGTAACAGATGTAATACACATAAAACTGGAAAAACGTGCTTACCAAAAGCCTAAGATGTTTATAAAAAAATTGTGCAACTTGAAGTGATCATATGAAAGCCAAAAATGTAAGCCGCAGCCAGTGGTGTAACTAGAGTCAAGTCGACGGCTTGCAAAATTTTTACCGACGCTTTTAATTATTACAATATTTATTATTATTATTATTAAAGCGAGGATTAAAAAGTTCCTGACTCACAATCAGTTTATTAATCATTTCCGTGGCACATCACATCTAACATCACAACATCAGTGCCAAGGTTATTTCCCGAACAATTTTCCATGCGGGTCATTTACGGTAACTAACGGAAGTAACAGTGGCCCTCTTAATACTTCGATTTGAGTGTATCGACTGATCGAACAAGTATAAGAATTCGATCTAAACCGCGAGCCTTCCTGACGGACGTCGCTTGACGGGACTATTTCATCCTCGCTTTGATTATTATTATTATTAGAAAGTAAAATTAAAAAAAAAATCTTTGGCTGCCTACTTTCAATGTTAAATAAATCAAGACTGCTTGATTGCTTTTGGATTATCCTGTTTCTAAAAAGTGAGAAGTGCTGTCAAAATTTTAGGTTAGAAAAGCTCCCGGAAATAAGCGCTAAGCGGGGTACGCCTGAACTATTTCCCGAAGACTTTCCCGAAGAAATTTGTTTTCAGCTGTTTTGGAAAAAAAGCAATCTTCCAGAACATAAAGAGAACGAAATTATTTGCGGCTGCTGATCAACAGATGGCGCTGCTTATGTTTAAAATTTCCTTGAAACTTTCTTTTAAACTATTCTCTGTTCAACTGTATTTATTCGAAATTGTTTTTGTAACATTATTTCTTACGTTTCCTTCTAGCGATTTTCAGTAACCTTGAGGTTGCTTCCCCGGAAATAAAGGCGGCAAAGTTGTGACTCATGGTAACAGATGGCGCCACAAATATCCTTTTTCATTCAAAGTCGTTTCAAGAACGTTTTACTTGAACGTTTGAAATATTTTTTCCGCAGTTTTGAAACTGTCGGAATTTATTTGATTTTTTTTATTAATTAAGATTATTTATTACTTAATTGCGACTGCAAATTAACAGATGGAGCCACTTACGTATGTTTGAAATTTCTTTGAAACTTCTCCTAATCGTGTCCCTTCAACTTTATTTATTCGAAATTGTTTCTTTTGCAACACTGTTTGTTACGTTTTCTTTTAGCGATTTTCAATAAACTTGAAACTGTTTTTCCAGAAATAAAGATGAAAAAGTTATGACTCATGGTAACAGATGGCGCCGCATATGTTTTAGGAGTATTTCTTTATTCAAATTCGTTTCAAGGACGTTGTGCATACTTGAACGTTCAGAAATATTTTTTCAGCGCTGTTTTGAAACAATCTGAATTAGATGATACAAAATTAATTGCGACTGCAGATTGATAGATGGCGCCACTTACGTATGTTTGAAGTTTTTTTTAATCGTTTCTGTTAAATTTTATTTATTCGAAATTGTTTTCGTAACATTCGTTCTTAAATTTTCTTTCAGCGATTTTCAGTAACCTTGAACTTGTTTCGCCAAAAATAAAGATGACGCAGTTACGACTTATCGTTAACAGATGGCGCCACGAATGTTTGTTTAAATTCAAAATCGTTGCGATGCGTTGTACATACTGGAACGTCCTGAAATATTTATATCAGCGCTATTTTGAAACGGTCGGAGTTAGAGGATACAAAATTAATTGCGGCTGCAGATTGACAGATGGCGCCACTTACGTATGTTTGAAATTTCTTTGAAACTCTTCTTGTAACCGTTTCTGCTCAACTTTATTTATTTGAAATTGTTTCTTTTGCAACAATGTTTGTTACGTTTTCTTTTAGCGATTTTCAATAAACTTGAAACTGTTTTTCCAGAAATAAAGATGAAAAAGTTATGACTCATGGTAACAGATGGCGCCGTATGTTTGAAGTTTCTTTGAAACTTTTCTTTTAACCGTTTCTGTTCAACTTTATTTATTCGAAATTGTTTTTGCAACATTTTCTTTCGGCGATTTTCAAATTGTCTGAAATTGTTTTTCTAAAAACAAAGATGGCAAAGTTATGACTCATGCTAACAGATGGCGTCACGAATGTTTTCTTTTTAATTAAAAGTCATTTCGATAACATTGTACATACTGGAACGTCCCGAAATGTGTATATCAGCGCTGTTTTGAAACGGTCGGAGTTAGAGGATACAAAATTAATTGCGGCTGCAGATTGACAGATGGCGCCACTTACGTATGTTTGAAATTTCATTGAACCTTTTCTTTTAACCGTTTCTGTTCAACTTTATTTATTCGAAATTGCTTTTGGAACTTTTCTTTCGGCGATTTTCAAATTGTCTGAAATTGTTTTCCTAAAAACAAAGATGGCAAAGTTATGACTCATGCTAACAGATGGCATCACGAATGTTTTCTTTTTAATTAAAAGTCGTTTCGATAACATTGTTCATAATGGAACGTAGCGAAATATTTATATCAGCGCTGTTTTGAAACGGTCGGAGTTAAAGGATACAAAATTAATTGCGGCTGCAGATTGACAGATGGCGCCACTTACGTATGACTGAAATTTCTTTGAAACTTTTCTTTTAACCGTTTCTGTTCAACTTTATTTATTCGAAATTACTTTTGGAACTTTTCTTTCGACGATTTTCAAATTGTCTGAAATTGTTTCCCTGAAAACAAGGATGGCAAAGTTATGACTCATGCTAACAGATGGCGCCACGAAGTTTTTTTTTTTTTATTATTCAAAGAACATTGTACACACTTGACCGGTTTGAAATATTTTTTTAGCGCTGTTTTTACACTGTCGGTATTAGAGGATACAATATTAATTGCGTCTGTTGATTAACAGATGGCGCTACTTACATGTGTCTGAAATTTCATTGAAATAAATAAATAGATCAAAGTTACGACTCATGGTAACAGAAGGCGCCGCAAATGTTTTTTTTTTAATTCAAAGTTCTTTTTTTTTATTCAATGTTTTAGGTTTTACGATTATTTTCCGGTAAATAGTGTTATGGCTCAGGGTAACAGATGGCGCCACCTGTGCATGTAAATGATTTCGCTTGAACTATTTAAGTATAAAATTTGTTTTCGTCCTTGAACGTTCATAATATTTTCCGTTGTTTTGGAATCTCTTCCCGGCCAATTACAAATTATACATTTACGGCTCGAAGTAACAGAGGGCGCTGCAAAGTCATTCATTCGAAATTAATGCTCAAAATGTAATTCGTTTTCGGCGTTTTCCCGCCGTTTTAAAATTAATTTCCGGCAATAATATCTCCACTGTTAGTATTTTCTTTTTCTCTTTTTTTCATTTTCTCTCTTTTCTTTATTTATTTCAGACTGTTCTCTATTTGAAATATACAAATATTTTTCTGAAATCTTCGAAGTACGAGCTTTCCACTCTTCTGTGTTTGTGAATCATTGGAGATCCAGGAAAAAATATTTACTTTAGACATCGAAAAGGCTCTTGAACATTGTCTTGCCCATCCCTGCAACCCCTGTAGCTACGCCTCTGGTCTCGGCTTTAAGAAAAGGCGACAACATCAACGCCATTATTGTTTTTTTCTCATTCTTATTTTACTATTTTTATTTTTACTTTTAAATTCCACAAAAAGAAATAATTAGAAAAAGAAGGACAGCAACGACAATTCTCCTCACACATTCAATGAATACACAGGGTGATTCAAATTAAGTATTACAAAAATATATATTTTTTTAAATAATAATATACTTTTTTCTTAAATAAAAATAGTGAAGCGTTTTTTACAGGCGACTTCCTTTTTGACGTTGAAGCGGATTTTATTCTTACGATTTTTAGATTATTTATCTGATAGAATGCGTCATAGGTAAATAATAGAATCATGCCTTGTGTATTCACTAGACAATTGGCTTAAAAACTATTAGACAAATCGAACAATAAATAAAAACGAACATCAAGTAGATTTTATTTTAATTTTTAATTTCGCAATAATTATTTTTAGAGACACTCGGCTTAAATAAATCGAGAGATTAACGGATACGTACAAACAATAGACAGCAATTCAATTAATAAGTAGGTAGAACAGTAAGTAGAGAGACAAACAGACAATCCGTGTAAGAAAAATAAAACGAACGTCCGGTAGATTTTATTTTAATTACAACTTTTAATTGCGCAATAATTATTTACAGTAGTCAGTTGGCTTAAATAAATCGACAGATTAATAGATACATAGAAGAAATGGGCGGCAATTCGACCAATTAGTAGAGAGACAAACAGACAAATCGAATAATGAATAAAACGAACGTCAGTTAGATTTTAATTTTAATTACAATATTTAATTTGGCAATAACTACTTTCAGTAGACATTCGGCTTAAATAAACCGAGAGATTAACAGATACGTACAAACAATAGACAGCAATTCAATTGGCAAGTAGACAGACAAATCGAATAATAAGTAAAACGAATGTAGAGTAGATTTTATTTTAATTATAATCTTTGATTTCGCAGTAATTATTTTCAATAGACAGTCGGCTTAAATAAACCGAGAGATTTACAGATACGTACAAACAATAGACAGCAATTAAATGAATAAGTAGGTACACTAATAAGTAGAGAAGCAAGCAGACAAACCGAATAATAAATAAAACAAACGTAAAGTAGATTTTATTTTAATCCCGTCTTTCAATTTCGCAATAATTATTTTCAGCAGACAGTCAACTTAAATAAACCGATAGATTAATAGACACGTACTATCAATGGACAGCAATTCGATTAATAAGTAGACAGACCAATAATTGGGTAGACGAATAGACAAATCGAATAGAAAATAAAAAGAACGTCATATAGATTTTGAATCTAACAATAATTTTGACTAAACCATCGACTTAAGTAAACCGACTTTGCATAGTGCAGGCAATAAATAACAGGATCATTTAATTAACAATAAGTAGATCGAGCGTTGAGTAGATTTTATTTTTGCAAAATTGATTGATCCGTTAGAATATAACGCAGATACATAATAGAGAGACATACTCTAGAGCCTAAACCATAGAGAGCCGACTAAAACAAACGAAGTGACAGTGCAAACAATAGAAAAACAACTCGAACAAACATCCCATCGAACATCACATCAAACTTCTCAGCGTGTACGCGATCATCAAATGCCATTATCACATGATTATTTAAATGATCACACACTGTAGAACATTTGAATTTAATTTAAATTCAATGCAAGGACGTTTCTAACCAAACAATTGCACTTTATTCCGCGTTAATTATGTGGGTTTTCCACCACGGTAAAAGCGCTTCAAAACATTGCAATTATGTTTAAAAAAAAAATGGAATATTTTCTATTTACATAATGCAGCAAATTTGCTTCCAGGCGAGAGAAAAAAATGCCTGAGGAAATCGACGGCGTCGAATTCACCCTGGACCTGGGGGAACCACCGAAGGAGCTCCTGGACTGGGCGAGGGCGGAATTCGGGGAAGACCCGGACACCAGATGCCAGAAGCTTTCGGATCTGCGCGATATGATATACGGTGAGCAATTATTAAAAAAAAGGACAACGTTTAGAAAACGCATTTAATAATAAACGAGCCATGAATAAATGAGCGAGCGAAGCTAACTGGAACAAAAAGAGAAACTTTCTTCTTTAACCACCTGCTTTAGTCACCTAGATAAGAAGGTTGGCAACAAATATAAATATTGATTAGGAAACGCGTCGCTTTTTAATAAATGCGAAACGAAACGAGATTTCATTTTGCTTTCGACCAATTTGCCCCCCTCCCAAACACCAAATTTCGTTCGTTACCAGCAACTATTTATTATTATTATTAATATAAATGAACACAAAGTCGTTCTACGCTATCGCTTTGACGCAATTCCATTTAATTTCACGTTCCACTTACCGTTGCGCAATTTTTTCGTTGCCTTGCAGAAAGAGGTGAATGCGTGCCCCATCGAACCGACGACGCTTTCTTGTTGAGGTTTCTGAGAGCGAGGTACTTTATAATAGAACGGGCACACAGACTGGTAGGTACGTTTGCTGGTATGCCTAAACTCGTTCCAAACAGCTCTTGGCTGCTTCCAGTTCGTTAACTACTACGACTTCAAAGAAGACAACCCGGAGGTCTTCGAGGGAGTCAAACTGAGCGACCTGAGGAAGATCGGACAGCACGACGTGATCAGCGTACCGCCTTACAGAGAGCAAACCGGAAGGAGGATCCTCCTGTATAGATTTGGTACGTCGCAGGCGGCCCTCTTGCGCAAGTAAACAGGGTTAGGTGGTTTCAGGTAATTGGAATCCGGAGAAAATCACCGTGGTGGAGATGTTTCAAGCCACGCTCTCCGTTTTGGAGCTCGCCATCTTGGAGCAACGGGCGCAGATTTTAGGAGGGATTGCCATGTTCGACTTCAGCGGATTCACCGTACAGCAGGCCCTGTATATGACTCCGGGCGTCGCAAAGAAAGTCATACAGATAATGGTGGTAAGTTAAGGCCGATTTAATCCAACGCCAGAAGCATTTTTGCGTTTGGCCTGAGCCCCAAACGCTTTTTCCCAAATTTGTGGCTTCATATTCTTTCGATTTGCTATGACGACATTGATCAACAGAAGGAAATAGCTTAAGCTAAGACAAATAAGAAGCAAGTCTTTCAAGTTCATGGTAATTCCATCCCTTATCTTCCGTTAAAAGCCCTCAAAGCCACATTCCTTTTGGTTATGGCAAACATGAGGTAAGAATCCATATTCATCCTCTTCACCAACTCTTGTAGTCTCTTCCAGCTCTTCTCCTTCTTTACATGTCTCTCAAGTTCGTAGTAGTCCCATCTCTTGCGGTCCGTCCTCCTCATCTTCTTTCCACAGATCATCTTCCTTCCATAGGCACCTGCCTTTCAAAGGTCATCTTCCTTCCACAGGCATTTTCCCTTCACAGGTCTTCTTCTTATAGATTCTTATGGACAACAGGGTCTTGCGTATTACTCCAGACCCCCGCTGAAAAGACTCAGAACCCCCCATTGCTTTTGGTTAAGGGAAACGTGAAGCAAGAATCCAGATTCTTCTTCTCTGTGAACCCTCGCAGTCTCCTCCAGCTCTTCTCATTCTTTACAAATCTCTCAAGTTTATGGTAGTTCCTTCCCGTACGGTTTGCCTTCCATAGGTTATCTTCCTTCCACAAGCATCTTCCTCCTGCATGTCATTTTCCTTCTGTAGGTCATCTTCCTTCTCCAGGTCATATTCCTTCCGCAGATCTTCATCTTACAGAATGTAGACCCCTATATATGACTCAATACCTTCGTTAAAAAGCCTCAGAATCCCTCATTTCCTTTAGTTAAGGCAAACATGAAGCAAGAATTCAGATTTTTGCTCTCCATCAATCCTCGTAGTCTCCTCCAGCTGTTCTCCTTCTTTACAAATCTCTCAGGTTAATAGTAATTCCATCCCGTGCGGTCCATCTTCCTCATCTGCCTTCCATAGGTTATCTTCCTTCCGCAGGCATTTTCCTTCCGCGGGTCATTTTCCTTCTATAGGTCATCTTCCTTCTGCAGGTCATATTCTTTCCGCAGGTCTTCTTCTTTTAGAATGTAGACCCCCTTGTATGACTCCAGACCGCCGTTAAAAAGCCTCAGAATCCCTCATTTCCTTTGGTTAAGGCAAACACTAAGCAAGAATTCAGATTTTTGCTCTCCACCAACCCTCGTAGTCTCCTCCAGCTCTTCTCCTTCTTTACAAATCTTTCAAGTTCGTAGTAATTCCATTCCGTGCTGTCCATCCTTCTCATCTGCCTTCCATAGGTTATCTTCCTTCCACAGGCATCTTCCTTCTGTAGGTCATTTTCCTTCTGTAGGTCATCTTCCTTCTCCAGGTCATATTACTTCCACAGGTCTTCATCTTTTAGAATGCAGACCCCCGTGTATGACTCCAGACCGCCGTTAAAAAGCCTCAGAATCCCTCATTTCCTTTGGTTAAGGCAAACATGAGATAAGAATCCATATTCATCCTCTTCACCAACTCTCGTAGTCTCCTCCAGCTCTTCTCCTTCTTTACATGTTTTTCAAGTTCGTAGTAGTTCCTTCCCGTGCGGTCAGTCTTCCTCATTTTCCTTCCACAGGCATCTTCCTTCCACAGGTCATGTTCCTTCCGCAGGCCGTCTTCCTTCCACAAGCCATTTTCCTTCCACTGGCCATCTTTCTTCCACAGGCACCTTCCTTACGCAGGTCATCTTCCTTCCACAGGCATCTTCCTCCACAGGTCTTATTTTTATAGAATATACAACCCTGTGTATGACTCTAGGCCCCTGTTGAAAAGTCTCAGAACCCCCATTGCTTTTGGTTAAGGCAAACACGAAGCAAGAATTCAGATTCTTCATATCTGCCAACCCTCCAAGTCTACTTTAGCACTTCTCCTTCTTTACAAGTTGTGGTCTCTCTTCCTTCCGTCGTCCTCAACATCTTCCGACCATAGGTCTTTTTCTTATAGGATATCGTGCCCTGTGCATTATGAAAAGCTTCAAAACCTCATTTCATAGTCGGTTTTGGTTCAGGAAAGCGTACACCGACCGACCATCGCAGTCTCTTCCATCTCTTCTCTTTCTTTCCACCAGGCCAAAATTACTTACTCTGATTAAAAACAAGGACGAAAACCCATGGGTCACTACTCCTTTTCAACCCATTGCCGTCACCTGTCCATCTTTTTCTTCCCGCAGGATTTTTCTCTTCCTCAATTGCTTCCGGTTACCTTCGATGTCATTCCTGAAAGTTGGGAAAACTTTATCTTAAACTTCCTTCGTCTGTTTAAGGAAAGTTTTGCGGTCTTCCATAGTTCTTTTTCTTATAGGATGTCGTGCCTTGCGTAGGAAAAGCTTCAAAACCTCATATCATAATCCCTTTTGGTTCAGGAAAGCATGCCCCGACCATCGCAATCTCTTCAAATTCTTCTCCTTCATTCCACCAGTCCAGAATGACTTCTGATTAAAAAAATATATCATTCCTGAAAGGTGGGGAAAATTCCTTCGTCGAGTTTAGGGAAAAACCTTGTGGCCTTTGTTCGTGCGTTTTTGTTGGCTTGTACTTTCGGATGTTTCAAGTAATTTTCTCTTTCTTCAGCAACATTGCAAAATAAAAAGCGAAACCTCTTGCCACTTTTCATCTGGTGAAGGAAAATATAGAAAGCGAGTCTTCTAAGTCTACTGGTCGATCTTTTGCCTTATTCGTTTGCTTCGTCACGTCACGTCCAACCTTCCTTAACAAGAAGACTTTCTTCTTTTCTTTTTGTCTCCTTCTGTTTCTTCTCTTCCTTCTGGTCCTGTTTTTCGATCATCGTCGTTTTTGATCAGGACCATTTCTGTCTATCTGTTTAAGTTTCAGACGCCTTTCTCTATCAAAAATAAATTAAGACTGGATCTTCTGCACGACCTTTAAGGTATCCAAGGTCTTCTACCCTGCCCGTCCGGTTCCTTACACCCTCTTGCCACTAGCCTTTTCCTTGCTTCTTTCTGCATGGTTCTTTCTTTTTTCCAGTAATTTATCATCAGTTTTGGATTATGCCTCACATCTTAGTTCTATTTTTTAATCCTTTTCTTTTCAGAGAGGAAGGCAAAGCTAAATTATTGTCCTTCTGCTGCATTTTCCACTTTTGCTTGAATTTTTGAAGTCATTTCTCGTGGAAATCAAGACTATTGGCTTGTCACTTTCAATTTCCTTCGCTTAAGGTATTCTTTCTTTCTAAACCTTCCTTTTCTTCCTTACCAATTTAATCCCAACCGTCATTTTAGTGTATTTACGCGACTTTCTCAAAACCTATTTGTTTTTTTTCCACGAAAATCAAGACACCAAAACACCTTTCCTCCGTGGGTCTTCTTTTCCGTTTTTTTTTCCGGTTTTTCCCTTCACCTTTCACGTCCTTAACGTGATTTTTTCGAATATTCCTCAAGATTGTTTGTCTCTGATTGAACTGTAGGCGTCCTTCCTTATGGAAATCAAACCTCCGGACACTGTGCCTTCAATTAACTTCTTTCTTCTTTTTAGGTCTTCTCTTGTTTCCTTTCCAGCTTCAAACCAATCATCAATTTAGTAGTATATTTTAGTATATTTGCGTTTTCCCATGAAATTCAATCCACTCCAATTCTTTCATCCTTTTTTTTTTGTAAATGCAAGCGCTTTCCGATGGTTCTTTGTCTCCTTGTTTCCTTTTTTCTCCTTTCTTCAGTCACGCCTTCATCGTCTTTTTTTTGCGTTTTGCTGAAAATCTTTTCGATTGAATTTGTCGAAAATCCAATCCCCAAATAAAGGCGTGCCCCCACTTCCATTTCCCCCATTTTAGATCTTTCCCTTTCAACCAATCATAGGTTTTGAACACATCGAATGCCTTCAATTCTGCAAATCCATTTTCTGTGGGTCTTCCTCCATTCTTTATAACTAACTATTTTGCTGCAAAAGTTGTTTTGACCATGGTGGAAGGCAAAAAGGAAAAACCAGGAAGAGGTTTTTTTCCTTTTTTCCTTCCACCATTCCTCATGCGCTTCGCATTGAATTGTCATGTCCTTTCTTCGCAGGTCTTCTTTCTTTCTAGATCTTCCAACAACACCCTTCGTTTTATATTTCAGTACTTTTGCCTTGTCGAAAGCTTGGCTGTTTGGAATTCAGACGTACTTCCCCATGAAAATGGACTTCCTTCTCCCCAGCTTTAGATCTTTCTCGTTTTCCTGTTGTCCGGATTCATCTCAGTCTTCATTCTTGAACCGTATTTCGCGAAAGCGTTTCCGTCTGGATATGAGACGTCCTTGAACACAAATCGATCTGGAATGCGGTGCCCTTGAAAGTCGTTTGCAAGTTTTGTCCAATCCATTCCTTTTAAACGCCCATTTTCCTATTTTGCTCCTCGTCTCCCTCTAGTATTTCCTTTTTGTTTTCTTTTCACTATCACCTGCAACGTCTTCATCATTTTGGTCAAAAACATTATCTCTTGGATTTTGCTCCTCCTGTAAATAAATTATCGTCTCTCACTTTATGCCTCTACTCCCCTTCTTCTTCAGAGCTTCTTTCTTTCTTCTAGATCTTCCCCCTCTGCGTTTCTTTTTTCCTCCCTCGTCATCTTTTTGGACTTTCCCTTCCGCATATTTCTTGAGAGCACCTCGAGACGTTCTTCCCTATGGAAATTCCATCGGTTCGTTGACCAATCATAGAATCTGAACATGGTTTTCACATTAAATCCCTTTAATTCTTCAAACCAATTCCGCATGGGTCTTCTGCTGTACTCGTCTTCTTCTGTTTTTTTTTCCTTTTGGTTTCTTCAAACTACAGTTTTTCTTGATTTTCAACGTCCTTCCCTGTTTGCTCTCTCCCAAGAGGTCTTCTTTATTTCCAGATCTTCCTTCTGTTTTTTTTCTTTGTTTCCTTCCACCAGATTTTTACTCAATTTTGGACGTCCTTCGTCCTTTGCTTCTACGCCCTTTTTGCCATGGATCTTCTTTTGCACTCATCTTCTTCTGGTTCTTTTCCTTTGATTTCTTCAAACCACAGTTTTTCTTGATTTTGAACGTCCTTCCTCGTTTACTCTCCCAACAGGTCTTATCAGGTCTCTCTTTTGGTTTTTCTTTTTTCCTTCCTCCACGTTTTTGTTCGATTTTGGACGTCATTTGTGGTTTGTTTCTACGTCCTTTTTCCGGGGACCTTCTTCTATTGTACTCGTCTTCTTCTGGTTTTCCTTTGAATTGTTTAAACCACATTTTTGTTTGATTTTGGACGTCCTTCCTCGCTTGCTCTCTCCTAATAGGTCTTCTGCTTTTCCAGATCTTTCTTCTGATTTTCCTTTGCTTCTTTGAATCACATTTTTCTTCGATTTTGGAGGTCTTTTCTCGTTTTTTCTATGTCCCTTTTCCACGGATCTTCTATTGTACTCGTCTTCGTCTGCTTTTTCTTTGATTTATTCAAACAACATTTTTGGTTGATTTTGGACGTCCTTCCTCGTTTCCTATCGCAATAGGTCTTCTTACTGTCAAGATCTTCTTTTTCGTTTTCCTTTGTTTATTTTCATCATATTTTTGTTCGATTTTAGACGTCCTTCCTCTTTTGCTCTCCCAACATATCTATATTCTAGATCTTTCCTTCTTCCTGTTGCCCAGATTCACCCCAGTCTTCATTCTTGAAGCGTATTTGGTTTGTGTCTGGATTGCAGACGATCTTGAATGTGGTGACCTTGAAAGTTCTATACAGACATGCCCCCACTTCCTTTTCCCCAGCTCTAGATCTTTCCCTTGTTGTTGTTGTCCAGATTCATCCTAGTCTTCATTCTTGATTCGTATTTCGTATTTCCATCTGGATTTCAAACGTCCTTGAACATGGATCGATCTTGAATGTGGTGACGACCTTGAATCTTTTTTGCAAGTTCTGCCCAGTCCATTTACTTCTTCAATACCTTTTAATTCTTCTTCAAACGCCCATTTTCCTATTTTGCTAGTCTCCTTCTGGTCTTCCCATTTTGTTTTCTTTCCATTATCACGCGCAACATCATCATTTTGACAAAAAAAAATCTTTTCTGGATCTTTCCTCTTTGCATTTCTTCTTTTCTCCACCGCCATCATTTTTGAATTTTTCCTTCCGCACATTTCTAGAAAGCACTTCGAGACTTCCCTCGCCATGGAAATTCCATCGTAGATCTTGAACATGGGTTCCACATTAGATCCCTTTCATTCTTCAAGTCCCATTTCGAATGGGTCTTCTTCTATTGTATTCGTCTTCTTCTGTTTTTTCTTCAAACCACATTTTGCTTGATTTTGAACGTCTTCGTCATTTGCTTCTACGCCTTTTTTCCATGGATCTTCTATTGTACTCATCTTCTTCCGGTTTTTCCTTTGATTTTATCAAACTACATTTTTGCTTGATTTTGGATTTTGCTCTCTCCTAACAGGTCTTCTGTCTTTCCAGATCTTCCTTCTGTTTTTTTCTTTGTTTCCTTCCACCAGATTTTTACTCAATTTTGGACGTCCTTCGTCATTTGCTTCTACGCCCTTTTTCCATGGATCTTCTATTGTACTCATCTTCTTTTGGTTTTTCCTTTTGATGTCTTTTTGTATTGATTTTGAACGTCCTTCCTCGTTTGCTCTCCCAACAGGGCTTCTTCTTTCCTGATCTTTCTTTTGGTTTTCATTTTTTCCTTCCTCCATGTTTTTGTTCGATTTTGGACGTCATTTCTGGTTTGCTTCTACGTCCTTTTCCGGGGACCTTCTTCTATTGTACTCGCGTTCCTCTGGTTTTCCTTTGATTTGTTTAAACAACATTTTTGCTTGATTTTGAACGTCCTTCCTTGTTTGCTCTCCCAACAGGTCTTCTTTATTTCGAGATCTTCCTTCTGGTTTTCCTTTGTTTCCTTCCGTCACATTTTTGCTCGATTTTGAACGTCTTTCCTCGTAAGCTTCTGAGTCATTTTTCTCATGGATCCTCTTCTATTGCGCCCGTCTTCTTCTGGTTTCCTTTTGACTTCTTCCTTTTTCGTTTGCTCTTCCAACAGACTTTCTTTTTTTTCAGATCTTCCTTTTGCTTTCTTTGTTTCCTTTCACCAGATTTTGCACTTCTATGCCCTTTTTCTTCTCAGATCGTCGCTGTTTTTCTCTGCCCTTTTCACCCCAACCATAATTTCAGTACTTTCTTCCTTCTCGTAAGCTTCTCCGTTTGGTTTTCAGACGTCCTTCCCCATGAAAATCAAGGCGATCCACATCGTCAACCAATCGTGGATCTTCGACACGATCTACAACATATTCAAGCCGTTCCTGGACGAAAGAATGAAGCAGAGGATATTCTTTCACGGCGAGGACATGGAATCCCTCCACCAGCACATCGACCCCAAGTGCCTCCCGAAGAGGTACGGGGGGGTCCACGACGATTACGACTACAACAACTGGATCAAGTGGTTCAAGGCGAACGCGACCATCTTGAAGGAGCTGAACTCATTGGGGTACGACACGCGCGACGACAGAGACGAAGAGACTGATAATGACGACGTATCGTAAGGCAAGGTCTACGTGGTGGTAACGCTTAATAAAAGACTTTCGAGTGCAAAATTTATTTATTGAGGAGGGTTGTTATTGCTAGTTGTTATTATCGAGGAAGTGATCGTTTTTTTTTTTTTTGAATAAAATTAGTTAATTATTTGAAGTTGGTTTTGTTTCGTCTGGACACCTGTATAGTGTACACCCTGTATATCTTTTCCCAGCCCAAATCCAAATATTTTACACATTTTTTTGTTTGAATAAAACCGAACATGTGTCCACTCATGGTTGTTATCTTAAATAGAAAAATTCAAACAAAGGACACAACAAAGCAAGTGTGAAAGAGATAAGACGCGACGTACGATTTGTTTATTTAAAATCAAGCACGCCTCGATTCCCATATCGGAGTCGCATTATCATTTGTTTTTAAAATAGATCCAGGCCAGGATCACTCGTCGTCATGTCATGTCAGTTTCGAACACGAGGCAAAGTTCGTCGATTTGAACAAACAAACAATAACTGACTGAGGTAACAATGTATTTAAGTGTACTTTGTGTTTAAGTGCGATAATTAAAGACGCCACTGTTCGCTTTATTTAAATCAATGCGCGTTATTGGAATATGCAACTAACCACGACCTTTGAACAAAGAATTCATTTTAACAATACAAGTCAAGAAAGAACAGTTGCGAGGTGACAAAGCAGCTCAACAATAAAGGTAAGCCTCAACTTACGATTAGTGAAGAGAGATAAGGGAGAAAGAAGTGGCGGCGGGGTTTAATTAATTTTCTTGATTTGTTTATCATTTTTCTCCAAGCAATTGTCTTCTTTTCTTGTTTCATTTGTTCACAACGTATCGGTATATTATTCATCTCTTTTTCTTTTATTTTATATTTTATTGAAAATTTGTCTGTTCTTCGCTTTACTAGTTTTTTTTATATTATTCTTTTATTTGTTCAC
Source organism: Prosopocoilus inquinatus (assembly GCA_036172665.1). NCBI lineage: Eukaryota > Metazoa > Arthropoda > Insecta > Coleoptera > Lucanidae > Prosopocoilus > Prosopocoilus inquinatus. The sequence continues at coordinate 9,095,531 of CM069878.1, read as the reverse complement.
AATTTGAAAAATCTGAAAAAAGAATTCAATTCTTCTATTCTTTTATTTATTTATTATTTTTGAATTACTTGCGTTTATTTGTTGATTATTTTCTTTCCTTCTTCTTAATTTTGTTTGTATTTATTCAGTATTTTTTTGTTTGATCAACGCTCGCCTCTTTTCTTTTTTCTGACCATTCTCTTTCCTCTTTCATTTGTTGTTTTTATTTACCTTCAAACCTTTCGTGTCCCAATGTTTTTTTTTTGTGTTGTTCACAATTTCATCCTCTTCCCTTTTCTCCTTTTATTCGAACATAATTCTTCTCTTCTTTCTTTTATTTCTCGCGTGTTTCGAGCAAAAATGTGGCGGAACGAAATCACGGAGAACCTGAAGCTAGATCTGTTGGGAGAGCAAAAGAGGAAGGACGTCCAAAATCGAGCAAAAATGTGACGAAAGTAAACAAAGGAAAACGAGAAGGAAGATCTGAAAAGCAAGAAGACCTCTTGCGACAGGAAACGAGGAAGGACGTTCATAATCAAGCAAAAATGTGGTTTGAACATATCAAAGGAAAAGCAGACGAAGACGAGTACAATAGAAGAAGAAAAAGGAAAAGGGACATAGAAACAAACGAGGAATGACGTCCAAAATCGAAGAAAATGTGATGCAAAGAAACAATGGAAAACCAGAAGGAAGATCTGGAAAAGCAGAAGACCTATTAGGAGAGAGCAAATGAGGAAGGACGTCCAAAATCAAGCAAAAATTTGGTTCAAAAAAATAGAAGGAAAACCAAAAGAAGACGAATACAATTGAAGAAGGTCCCTGGAAAAATAACGTAGAAGCAAACCAGAAATGACGTCCAATATCGAACAAAAACGTGGAGGAAGGAAAAAAGAAAAACCAAAAGAAAGACCTTGGAAGACCTGTTGGGAGAGCAAACGAGGAAGGACGTTCAAAATCAAGCAAAAATCTAGTTTGAAGAAATCAAAGGAAAAGAAGAAGATGAGCACAAAAGAAGATCCGTGGAAAATGGGCGTAGAAGCAAAGGACGAAGGACGTCCAAAATTGAGTAAAAATCTGGTGGAAGGAAATAAAGAAAAAAAAAACAGAAGGAAGATCTGGAAATAAAGAAGACCTCTTGGGAGAGAGCAAACAGGGAAGGACGTTGAAAATCAAGAAAAACTGTAGTTTGAAGAAACCAAAAGGAAAAAAAAACAGAAGAAGACGAGTACAGTAGAAGAAGACCCATGCGGAATTGGTTTGAAGAATTAAAGGGATTTAATGTGAAAACCAGATGTTCAGATTCTATGATTGGTCAACGAACCGATGGAATTTCCATAGGGAAGAACGTCTCGAGGTGCTCTCAAGAAATATGCGGAAGGGAAAGTCCAAAAAGATGACGAGGGAGGAAAAAAGAAATGCAGAGGGGGAAGATCTAGAAGAAAGAAAGAAGCTCTGGCGAAGAAGGGGTGTAGAAGCATAAAGTGAGAGACGATAATTTATTTACAGGAGGAGCAAAATCCAAGAGAAAATGTTTTTGACCAAAATGATGAAGACGTTGCAGGTGATAGTGAAAAGAAAACAAAAAGGAAATACTAGAGGGAGACGAGGAGCAAAATAGGAAAATGGGCGTTTAAAAGGAATGGATTGGACAAAACTTAGGAGAGAGCAAACGAGGGAGGACGTTCAAAATCAAGCAAAAATGTAGTTTGAAGAAATCAAAGGAAAAACCGGAAGAAGATGAGTACAATAGAAGATGCATGGAAAAAGGGCGTAGAAGCAAATGACGAAGGACGCCAAAATTGAGTACAAATCTGGTGGAAGGAAACAAAGAAAAAAACAGAAGGAAGATCTGGAAATAAGGAAGACCAAGACCTGTTGGGAGAGAGCGAACGAGGAAGGACGCCCAAAATCAAGCAAAATGTGGTTTGAATAAAAACCAGAAGAAGACAAATACAATAAAAGAAGACCCCATGCGAAATGGGACTTGAAGAATGAAAGGGATCTGATGTGGAACTCATGCTCAAGATCTACGATGAAATTTCCATGTGCTTTCTAGAAATATGCGGAAGGAAAAATTCAAAAATGATGGCGGGGGAGAAAAGAAGAAATGCAAAGAGGAAAGATCCGGAAAAAAGAAAGAAGATCCGAGAGGAAAGGGCATAAAGTAAGGTGCGTTAATTTATTTTCACGAGGCGCAAAATCTAAGAGAAAACTTTTTTTTTGTCAAAATGATGATGTTGCGCGTGATAATGGAAAGAAAACAAAATGGAAAAACCAAAAAGAGACTAGCAAAATAGGAAAATGGGTGTTTGAAGAAGGATTAAAAAGAATTGAAGAAGTGAATGGATTGGACAGAACTTGCAAACGATATTCAAGGTCACCACATTCATGATCGATACGTGTTCAAGGACGTCTGAAATCCAGAGAGAAATGCTTTCGCGAAATACACTTCAAGAATGAAAACGAGGGTGAATCTGGATAACAGGAAAAAGGAAAAGATTTAGAGCTGGGGAAAAGGAAGTGGTGGCATACCTTTACAGAACTTGAAAACGACTTTCACGGTCATCACATTCAAGATCCATCCATGAACAAGAACGTCAGAAGTCCAGACGCAAGCCCAATACGCTTCAAGAATGAAGACTTGGGTGAATCTGGGCAACAGAAAGAAGGGAAAGATCTAGAACCGGGGAAAAGGAAGTGAGGGCATGCCTTCATGGTACTTGCAAACGACTTTCAAGGTCACCACATTCAAGATCGATCCATGTACAAGGACGTTTGCAATCCACACGCAAGTCAAATCCGCTCCAAGAATGAAATTGGGGTGAATCTGGGCAATAGGAACAAAGGAAAGATCTAGAGCTGGAGAAAAGGAAGTGGGGGCATTATCTGTATACAACTTGCAAACGACTTTCAAGGTCACCATATTCAAGATTGATACATGGACAAGGACGTCTGAAACCCTGACGAAAATGCTTTCGCGAAACACGCTTCAAAAATGAAGCCTCGGGTGAATTTGGACAACAAGAGGAAGAGAAAAATCTGTGGCTGGGGAAAAAGAAGTTAGGGCATGCCTCTTTGGTACTTCCAAACGAGTTTCAAGGTCACCGCATTCAAGATCGATCCATGTACAAGAACGTCTGCAATCCAGACGCAAGCCAAATACGCTTCAAGAAAGAAGACTGGGGTGAATCTCGGCAACAGGAAGAAGGGAAAGATCTAGAACTGGGGAAAGGACGTGGGGGCATGCCTTTATAGAACTTGCAAATGACTTTCAAGGTTACCATATCCAAGATCGATCCGTGTTCAAAGCCGTCTGAACTCTTTCTCAAAATGCGCTTCAAAAATGAAGCCTGGGGTGAGTTTGGACAACAGGAAGAAGTGAAAGATCTAGGGCTTTGGAAAAGGAAGTGAGGGCATGTCTCTTTGGCACTTGCAAATGACTTTCAAGGTCACTACATTCAAGATCGATCCGTGTACAAGAAAGTCTGAAATCCAGACGTATATCAAATGCGCTTCAAGAATGAAGACTGGGGTGAGTCTAGGCAACAGGGGAAAGGGGAAGATCTAGGGCTGGGGAAAAGGAAGCGGGAGCACGCCTCTATTTTCATGGGGAAGGACGTCTGAAATCCAAACAGCGAGGCTTCTGAGAGAGAAAATACTAAAACAAGAGGAAGAATGAGAAGGCTTAGAAGAAATAAAGTGAAAGAAAGAAGACCTACGAAGAAAGAACATGAAAGTACAATGCAAAGCGCAGGAGGATATGGTGTTTTGTCCGTGGTGGAAAGAAGAAATGGAAAAACCATGAAGAGACCAGCGAAATACTTAGTTAGAAAACATGGAAGAAGACCGATCGCTTTTATTTCTATGGAGGGAAGGAGGTCTGAAATGCTTTCTTGTATTACTTGTTTGCAATTTTCTTCTGAAAAATCCTCTTCTTCTCTATTTTTTTATTTGTCCACTGTTTTTTTTTAAACAAACAATGCTCGCCTCCACGTTCTTTTTTTGTTGTTCACAATTTCATCTCTTTCCTTTTTTTTTCTTTCATTCGAATATAATTCTTCTTTCTTTAATTTTTTCGCGTGTTTGGAGCAAAATTGTGGTACGAGGAAACCACCAGAAACCAGAAGAAAACGAATATAGAAAGAGAAAACCCACGAAAAAGGGATTTGAAGAAATAAAGGAATCCGCCTGTTCAAATTCTGAAGAAGAAGAAGAAGAAATAAAGAGAAAGAAGAATATCCTACGAAGAAAGAAGATGAAAGTACAGTGCAAAGCGCACGGGGTTATGGTGTTTTGTCCATGGTGGAAAGAAAAAAATGGAAAAACCATGAAGAGACCAGCGAAATAGTTAGTTAGAAAACATGGAAGAAGACCAATGGAAAAGGGGTTTGAAAAATTAAAGGGATTGGATGAGCAGAGCCGTGTTCAAGATCTATGATTGGTTGACGATGGGAATCGCTTTGATTTCCATGGGGGGAAGGAGGTCTGAAATGCTTTCTTCTTTTACTTGTTTACAATTTTCTTCTGAAAAATCCTCTTCTTCTTTTTTTTAATTTGTTCATTATTTTTTTTTAACAACGCTCGCCTCAACGTTCTTTTTTGTTGTTCATAATTTCCTCACCTTCCTCTTTCTTCTTTCATTCGAATAATATAATTCTTCTTGTTTTTTTTATTTTTTCGCGTGTTTGGAGCAAAGATGTGGTACGAGGAAACCACCAGAAACCAGACGGAAGATCTGGAAAGAAAGAAGAAAGACGTGCTGAAGAAATCAAAGGAAAAACCAGAAGAAAACAAATACACACAATCTTCATTTTCTTTTCTTCTTTTGTTTGCTTGCTGTTTTCTTTAAGCAGTACTTATCTCCTTCCCTCCTCTTCATATGTCAACTACTTTTTTGAAAAATGTTCACCTTCTTTTCTTCTTTCATTTGTTCATTGCTTTTCTTTCTTTTCTTCTTTTATTTCTTCGCTCTCTATCAACGGAGTTCCGATAACAAGTGATCGTCGTCGCTTCCAGACGTAAATTCGTCAAAACCAAACTTCTTATGTCTTTCGGAACTTGCGCGTTCTCCCAAACGATCTTCATTTCCTTTTCTTCTTTTGTTTGTTCGCAGTTTTTTCTTTAAGCAATTCTTATCTCCTTCCCTCCTTTTATATGTCAACTATTTTTTCTTTTTTTTTTGAAAAATGTTCACCTTCTTTTCTTCTTTCGTTTGTCCACTGCGTCTCTCTCTTTTCTTCTCTTATTTGATCATTCTCTGTCAATGGAGTTCCGATGATCATTGAACGCCGTCGCTTGCAGACGAAAATTCGTCAAAATCAGACTTCTTACGTCTTTTGGAACTTTTCCACGTTACCTTGTTGAATTTGTTTGCGATTTTTGAACTTGAAAAGGCGAGCAATGTTCTTCTTTTTCCTTCTGTCATCCATTACATCTCGAGCGAGCATTCGTTTTGTCTTTTCTTTTGCCGCCTTTTCATCCCTAATTTCTTCTTTATTTTTAATTTAACTTACATCAACTGACGCTTCAAGCCAAACTTTGTACTTGACTTGGATTGAAAAAAAAAATAGTCTTTTGGAAGCGAATAAGAAGGCGAAGGACGAGCTGTGCAAAGTCCAATAAATAAATTCCTTGGATTGACAACGCCCAAAAAATCGACGTCCTTCCAAAAATGGAGAAGAAAAGTCCCACCATTCTTCTCCAACCAATTTCAAGCTAGAAGACCAATCAAAACTGCATCACCTAATACGCCAAGAAGAAGAAGAAGAAGGCAAGGGCGCGAGTGCTGAACGTGAAATGAAAAAGCAAATCAACGAAGATCTGGAAAGAAATGTGGCTAAGAAACCCAAGGGGGAATGTAAGGAGAAAAGAAAAAAAGACTCCATTGGAAAGAAGATTCTTGGGCAACGATAGAAACAACGCCTTGCCAAAAAGAGTGGAAAGAAGGTTCAAGACGGTTCTAAAAAAGAAGGTATGCCCCAAAATATTTTGAATTTTGATGGGACTCCAAAAGAAATAAGGTCTTGAATGCCAAGAACAAATGGAGATGAAGCTCCAGCTGATAACATAAAGAAGATTCAAGAAGTTCTGACGGAAAGAGCGATCCACATTAGATTCAGATTAGAAAGAAATACCAAAGAAGAAAATACCAAAAGAAGCTCAAGGATAAGGGCTCTGGCATAGGGCAGAACGAATATCGAAGAAAGTTCCAAAAGAGTTACAAATAAGGTCCTTAGAAAACCACAAACTTTATTTCAATTTTTTTCTGGCCCAAGCAGATCTTCCTCCCCGTTTTCCTGAACGGAAAGGAGATTCAAGACAGTTCTAAAAAAGAATGCGCGACCCACAATATTCTGGCAGGAAATAATTTTGACGGAATTGCAAAAAAATAAGATCTTGAAGGCCAAGAACAAATGAAGATGATAGAATAAAGAAGATTCAAGATGTTCTAAGAGAAGAAGCGATCCAAAAGGTTCCAGCAGAAAAGAATTTTGAGGTAATACCAAAAGAACCCCAAGGATAAAAGCTCTTGCAGAAAGAATATCGGAAAAAATTCCAAAAGAGTTCCAAAGAAGGTCCTCAGAAAACGCCAAACTTTACTTCAATTTTTTCTGGCCCAAACAGATCTTCCTCCTCGTCTTCCTGAACGGAAAGGAGATTCAAGACAGTTCTAAAAAAGAATGCGTGACCCAAAATATTCTGGCAGGTAAGAATTTTGATGGAGTTCTAAAAAGCCTTGAAGCCCAATAATAAATGGAGATGAAGGTCCAGCTGAGAGCACAAAGAAGATTTAAGAAGTTCTAACGCAAGGAGCGATCCAAATCCATTAGAAACAAATGTCGAAGTAATACCAAAAGAATCTCAGGGATAAAAGCTCTGGCAGAGAGCAGAAAGAATATCGAAGAAAGATCCAAAGTCTAAAAGTTCCAAAATAGTTCCAAAGAAGGTTCTCAGAAAACCCCAAACTTTACTTCGACTTTTTCTGGCCCAAGCAGATCTTCCTTCTGGTTTTTCAGAACGGAAAGAAGATTCAAGAGTTCTCAAAAAGAATGCGCGTCCCAAAATATTAGGAATTTTAATGGAATTCGAAAAGAAATAAGGTCTCGAAGCCCAGGAACAAATGGAGTCGAAGCTCCACCTGAAAGTACCGCATTTTTGCCGGATTTTGGACGTCCTTCCCGGTTTGCTTCTACGTCATCCAGCTCCAGTTGATACCAGAAAGAAGATTCAAGAAGTTTCTAACGGAAGGAGCGATCCAAACATTCCATTAGAAAGGAATTTCGAAGTAATTCCAAAAGAAACCCAAGGATAAATAGAAGCAAAGCTCTGGCAGAGAGCAGGAAGAAGAAGATCTTATCGAACGACCGGTCCAAAAGCTCCAAAAGTGAGATCCTCAGAAAACTCCAAACTTTGCCTCAATTTTTCTGGCCCAAACACATCCCTAATTCAAACCTAATCAAATCTCCTTAAAATCACCCTGTTTCAGTTATTGGCTTTTGAACAATGCTGCAAGCCGTCGAGTACAACTACGAAGTGGATTTGGGCGAACCCTCCCCGGAACTCCTGGAATGGGCCAGGAACGAACTGGGGGAAGACCCAAACACCAGGTGCGAGGCGATAGCAATTCTCCACGACATGATCTACAGCAAGTGACTCGGCGAACTTGAATTTCACCCCTAGCTAATAACACCTCCGCATTATTTCAGAAAGGGGGGAATGCAAACCCCATCGAGAAGACGACGCTTTTCTGCTGAGGTTCCTGCGGGCGAGGCATTTCATCGTACCAAGGGCGCATCGACTGGTAACTACGTTGTTTATTTTTACGTAGCGTAATCTAAACACCCCCCTTCTCCACGCTCCCCTTTTTTAGTTGGTGAATTACTGCAATTTTCGGGATGCAAACCCTGATCTGTTTTTCAACGTCAGCCTGAGGAGTTTGCTGAAGGTGGCCGACTTTGACATAATCAACCTGCCCACCTATAGGGATCAAAAGGGACGAAGGATAATCATTTTCAAAGTGGGTAGGTAAAGTGAGCTTTCATCTCTTCCGTTCGGTTTTGATTCAAATTGCGAATTTGAAGCGCATTGGGATCCCGAGGTGGTGACCGTAAACGAGGTCTTCCAGGTGAACGTCGCCCTGCTTCAGGCCGGCCTACTGGAGGAGCGCGTCCAGATCTCAGGGGTGGTCATCATCTTTGATTTCGAGGGGATTACGATGAAACATGCGCTGCAGATGTCGCCCTCGGTCGCAAAGAAAATCATACAGATTTCCGTGGTACGTTGATGCCCGTTTACCCCCAAGCGACACATAATTATTTACCTTTCGCAGACCTGCCTGCCCGTTAGGGTGGTTGAGGCTCACATCGTGAAACAACCCTGGATCTTCGGGTTGGCCTTCAAGTTCGTGAAGCCGTTCCTGAGCGACTTGATGAAGGAGAACATTTATTTCCACGGCCACAAGATGGAATCCTTGCATGGGTATCTCGACCCTGAACGCTTGCCGAGGGCGTACGGGGGGAAGCAGGAGTACCAGAGCTGCGTGGGGTGGATAGAATATTTCAGGCAAAACGAGGTCATTAAAAACGAAATGAAATCGCTCGGGTATGTCTTAGATGGACTTTAAATTAATTAAAACCCTTGCGCCCCCACGATCTCGTAGATTTAAACATTTGAAACAATTGAGAAACAATTGCTGTCTGCTCAAATATTTTTATTAACGCAATAAATGAAACAATGCCGTTTTTGTTTTTTTTCTTTCCTCAATGTAACGGGAGTTTTATCATTTCATCACGGATTACCCTGTACAGCATTAAAAAAAATATATGCGTTTTCTTTTTTTCCGCTTTCGGTCGCTGTCCCCTCATCCCATCCCATTTTGTTTCTAATTTAAAGGTTTTTCGACGGAGGGAGGGGGAAGGGGGTAATGATAAACGAAAATGACCAGTCAGAGAAAGAAGCTGAAGACTTGTAGTATTTGTCACATCGAATTTCTTCGGAAAATTTCGATTCGTCTTTTCGGTGTCTTTTCCAAAACCAATAGCTTCCAACTTTTGCTCGTTCGACCTTTCCATTCCAAATCCTAATTCCATAAAGTAACCTTAAGACTTGCTTATCGTTTGAGAATAATTATTGTACGTTGTTCTTATTCAAAACATTTCGATCTTCTTCTTCTTTTTATTTTCCTTAAGAGCACGACTTTTCCAGTTTCCTTTTTCCTTCATCTTTGATTTGGCACTCTTTCTTTTTGGTGTCTTTTCCAAACCCAATAGCTTCCAACTTTTGCTTGTTCGACCTTCCAATTCAAACTTTTTTTCCGTTTCCTCAAGAGCTCGATTTTGCAGTTTCCTTTTTTCCTCCATTGTTGATTTGGCATTCTTTCTAAGTCCAGTAGGAGCCTTGGAACTCTGACTATTTAACAACTTTCGCTCGCTCATCTGTTCTCTTTCCCATTCTATCCCAAATTCTATTTCCATCAAGTAAGCCGAAGACTTGCTTATCTTCTGGGGAATTAATTGTTGTACATCCTGTACTTGTTGGGTCGACTTTGTTCAAAATATTTCGATCTTCTTTGTTTTTGGTGTCTCTTCCAAACCCAATAGCTTCCAACTTTTGCACGTTCGACCTTCCAATTCAAACTTCTTTTTTTCGTTTCCTCAAGAGCTCAACTTTTCCAGTTTGCTTCTTTCCTCCATTGTTGATTTGGCATTCTTTCTAAGTCCAGTAGGAGCCTTGGAACTCTGACTATTTAACAACTTTCGCTCGCTCATCTGTTCTCTTTTCCTTTCTATTCCAAATTCTATTACCATCAAGTAAGCTGAAGACTTGCTTAACCTCTGGGAAATTAATTATGGTACATCCTGTACTGGTTGGATCGACTTTGTTCAAAATATTTCGATCTTCTTTGTTTTTGGTGTCTTTTCCAAACACAATAGCTTCCAACTTTGGCTCGTTCGACCTTCCAATTCAAACTTCTTTTTCCTTTTCTTTTCCTCAAGAGCTCGATTTTTCCACTTTCTTCTTTCCACCATCTTTGATTTGGCATTCCTTCTAAAACCTGTAGCAGCCTTGAAGCTGTGACAGTTTAAGGACTTTCGCTCGCTCGTCTGTTTTTTTTTTTGCTTTCCATTCCAAATCCTAAATCGTTCTGTTTTCCTCCATCCTCGACCTTCTTTCTTCTTAATTTGGCACCCCTTCCTTCTTAAGAGCGCCACTTTACCACTTTCCTCTTTCTGTTGCGGATTATATAGGTAGCCTACACGGACGAATCAAGTAACTGCACTTCCATTATTTTTTAAGATTGGCTGAAGTATATTTCAAGTAGTAAAAGCTCGTCAAGTTCCAGTCTGGTCAGCTAACACCAGTGATAACTTGAAACTAATCAAATCGCCAGCGGATTTGTGTTTCGGAGGAGAAAACAAGACTACTGGACAAGAAAAAAGAAGATTAATAGAAGAGTATAGAGATGTGTTTGAAGGTTTTTTACGTCTGCCAGATAGATACGAATTAGAAGCTTCAGGCTCCACGCAGAGTACTAGTAGTTTTGAAGACGGATTTAAAGAAGCAAACAGAAAAGTTAGAAAGAGACTGTATCGTTAAGAAAGTTACAGAGCCCATGAAATCGGTGAATATGATTATTGTGTGTTTAGACCGTGAACCTGTTACAGGTCTAAATTCTCTTCTTGTTTTGAGACACTCTGTATAACAAGAATTTGCGATTTTAGCTCCGTCTATTATCTTCGAGCTATTTTTAGCGTGTCGGAAAAACAAGGCGTGAGCGCGCGAGCGGAATGTGTTTTCCGGCCGCTAGAACCTGAGAGTAAATTGAACGATGAATTCCCGGATCGCTTTATATTCAGTTCTTCGAAGAAAGCTTTTCAAATTAGAAACGCGTTCCTCGAATTTCTTTAAGATCGCAGGGAAGTTCAATGGTTTACGAAATAATTCCAGGTGGCGCCAAGGCGGCGATTTCCTTTTCGCTTCGCGTTTGCGGCGGATTGTAAAATATTACGGCCGCTCTTTGGATGCGATCGTAACCCTGGACGTTCAAATCTGATTGGATTAAGTTGATGTCACGTTCTGCCGGATCGGTTTACTTTCTTCGGTCCTTTTCTTTTCCCCCTTTTGGATTTTTTTAACCCGTTACCCCGAATCAAGACTACAACGAATCATTCTAGAATTAGCTGCAGGGGTGACCCTATGTTTCGTGTTGTGCGAGTGTTTGTTGATCTTTGCTGGAAATATAACCTTGGGAAGGTAGAATAGAACTCTTCTACCTGTGTTAATTTTGTTGATTAAAGCAACAGAAATAAAGATCGTGTAATATTTTGGATGAGTCGCGTTTTCTTGTTTTTCCCGCGGTATTCAAAAAATTAAGTGGAGCCCTTCGAGGTAATTTTCGTGTTTGGTTTGATAACTCCCGTTCGTCACGGTCACTCGTCACCTGAACAGGTACGTAGCAAAGTTCGTGGTTTACGAAATAATTCCAGGTGGCGCCAAGGCGGCGATTTCCTTTTCGCTTCATGTTTGGGGCGGATTGTAAAATATTACGGCCGCTCTTTGGATGCGATCGTAACCCTGGACATTCAAATCTGATTGGATTAAGTTGATGTCACGTTCTGTCGGATTGGTTTACTTTCTTCGGTCCTTTTCTTTTCGCCCTTTTGGTTCTTTCAACCCGTTACCCCGACTCAAGACTACAACGAATTATTCTAGAATTAGCTGCCGTGGTGACCACACGTTATGTGTTGTGCGAGTGTTTGTTGACCTTTGCTGGAAATATTCCCCTTGGGAAGGTGGAATAGAACTTTTCCACCTGCGTTATTGTTGTCGATTGAAGCAACAGAAATAAAGATCGTGTTATATATTGGATGAGTCGCGTTTTTTTTTTGCTTTTTCCGTGGTATTCAAAAAATTAAGTGGCGCCCTTTGAGGTGACTTTCGCGTTTGGTTTGATAACTCCCGTTCGTCACGGTGTTAACCTTGCTATCACCTGGACAGGTACGTAGCGAACCCCTTAATAGAGCTTTGCAGAGATCGCATCATCAGCTTCGTTCATCGTCAAAACAATTCCCTACATCTTCCAAAATCTTTCTTCCTGATTAGGTCGATGCTTTTTGCTTTCTCTTTCCTTGATCTTCGGGCATCTTGATAACTTTTGCCCGTTCAGACCGCCTTCTGTTTCTTCCAAAACCTTCCTTATTGGCGCAGCCATATTTTCTCGGGTTAAACTAGGGGGTAATCACTATTTGGGGAGTACGTGATGATGGGGGCGGAAATGACGAAGTCGAAAGTACGAAACCAAGGCCAAAAAATGCCAACGTCCTGGAAAGTTAAAAGGAAGGTTAATGCTTAAAATCAGTACACAAGACCCAGATATTTATGATGAGTTTAAAGGGAAGATCAAAACACGGAAGAGAGGGATAGGAAAAGGATATTTGGAGAGAAGAAAAATTCAATTTTATGGAGAATCAAGTATTCCGTAGAGCTCGAGAGTACTACTTTGAGGATGGTGGTTTAATGGGACGCGGAATAATAGTAAAACAGATTTGAGGCGGACGGCAAAAGGAAGAACAATATAATTTTATAGAGAATCAAGCTTTATGTAGAGTTAAAGGATACGATTTTGGGGATCTTGGTTTAATAGGAGGAAAGAGAAGATGACCAAAACGGATTTGAGATGGACACAAAATGGATATTCGGAGAGGAGAAAGAAGAAGAAGAACAAGAGGAACAGACCAATTCTACGAGTCATGCAGAGCTCAAGCTTACCGTATTACTAGGGGTGGAGAGAATAACGAATGACAGGGAAGGGCAAAGGCGCGCCAAGAAGGAAATTCGAGAGTGATAAGAGAATGGTGTGATTAGAGGAAGAAACAACAAGATCTCACATTAAGAAAGGCTGTAGGATATCCGTACGTCAAGATCCGAGAAAGCAGAGGAAGGGGCAAGCCAAAAGTAAAACGGATTGGAAAGATCCGAAAAAGGAATCGGCGTTAAAGGACGGATTGAATGAAGCGTGGTTTGGAAAAGCTGGAGATCTTCTTCGGAGGATCTCCAGCTTTTCCAATCAATCAATCCGTCTTCTAACGCCAATTCTCTTTTCGGATTTCGAGGGATTTCAAGAAGAAGGATATCCAGAGAGAGGAAGAAACCAGAAGACCTAACATTACGAAGGGCTCTATGAAACCCACACTTTGAGGTCCGAGAGAGCAGATGAATGGGCAAGCCAAACGCAAAATGGATTGGAAAGATTTGAGAGGGGGGAATCGGAGTTGTTGGGTGGATTGAATGAAGCATGGGTTTACAAAAGCTGGTGGTCTTTGGCAGATCTCCGAAGAGGGACGAGGGATTTCGAGGAGAAGAGTATCCGAAGAGAGGAAGAATCCAGGAGACCTAACATTACGAAGAGCTCCAGGAAATTCATACTTTGAGGTCCGAGAGAGCAGAAGAACGGGCAAGCCAAACGCAAAATGGATTGGAAAGATTTGAAAGGGAGCAATCGGCGTTGTTGGGTGGATTGAATGAAGCATGGGTTACAAAAGCTGGTGGTCTTTGGCAGATCTCCGAAGAGGGACGAGGGATTTCGAGGAGAAGAGTATCCGAAGAGAGGAAGAATCCAGGAGACCTAACATTACGAAGAGCTCCAGGAAATCCATACTTTGAGGTCCGAGAGAGCAGAAGAACGGGCAAGCCAAACGCAAAATGGATTGGAAAGATTTAAAAGGAAGCAATCGGCGTTGTTGGGTGGATTAAATGAAGCATAGTTTAGAAAAGCTGGTGGTCTTTGGCAGATCTCCGAAGAGAGACGAGGGATTTCGAGGAGAAGAGTATCCGAAGAGAGGAAGAATCCAGGAGACCTAACATTACGAAGAGCTCCAGGAAATCCATACTTTGAGGTCCGAGAGAGCAGAAGAACGGGCAAGCCAAACGCAAAATGGATTGGAAAGATTTAAAAGGGAGCAATCGGCGTTGTTGGGTGGATTGAATGAAGCATGGGTTAGAAAAGCTGGTGGTCCTTGGCAGATCTCCGAAGAGGGACGAGGGATTTCGAGGAGAAGAGTATCCGAAGAGAGGAAGAAACCAGAAGACCTAACATTGTGAAAAGCTCTAGGAAACTCATACTTTGAGGTCCGAGAAATCAGAGGAGGGGCAAGTCAAAAGGAAAACGGATTGGAAAGATTTGAAAGGGGGGAAATCGGCGATGGTGGGCGGATTGAATGAAGCATGGTTTAGAAAAGCTGGTGGTTTTTGGCAGACCTCCGAAACGGGGCGAAGTGTTTTGAGGAGAAGGTCTTTCAAATGGAACACCGGAAAGTGCGCCGCGCTAAAACAGGGCAAAAATTTTGGGATGGTTAGCTCGGTGTTCTTTTCAAGGATTGCCGACATTTTTACTTGACGCATTCAGAATAACAAACGCCTAATCAATTATTAATTAATAAAGAAACAATCTTTATTCCATTGTTATTCATCCAATCAGGTCAAAGACGGCGACAAATTTAAGTAAATGAATGCGTAAATATTGCAATTGTATTCCGTTCGTCATTTTTGAATTTCCTTTTATTTAGAGCAGTCCACAAAAAATATTACCCTGTTTGTCTTGACGAACAAAGGCACGCAATGAAGAAAAAAAAAGGTAGTAGCAGCCAAATGATTTTATTTTACTGGCTTAAAGCCTCGATTTACATTTTATTCCTGCGGCTTCGTCTCTTATTTCTTGTTCGTTAAAAAAATGAAATGGTGAGTCCCTCCACCGTTCCAAGTTTGGGCTTCCCGTTTCCCTCTATCTCGCAAATGTTAATTAGTAGTTTTCCATGTGCAGGTCTTCTGGAAGGATCTTCGCCATTCCTTTGGACTTATCTCCAGTCCTCTTCCTGCGCTCCTCCACCATTTCCGGAGTGACGGTCTTCAGGTCGGTCGCCCATCCGATTTTCGCGCAGAGGTCTATAAAGAGGGTCGCGAAATTATCGGCGAAGAACTCGGAGCTCTTGTAGTCGACGGGGAAGGTATGGTGGAAGTTGTGCCTGCCTTCCCCCAACGTCATGAAATTGACGAAACCGTTCTGCGTGGGCAAGATGGTGCTGTGAACAAACCCTGCGCGTCAAATCCGCTTTAAATTTTGCACCCTCTCCCGCTTACTTATCGTAGGGGCGCTCCCCGTAGAAGTGGGCGAAGCTGTTGATCGTCATGGTTCCGTTGATGCTGATGGTGTACCTCAAAACCGACGCAACGTACCAGGCAGTCGTCAGGGATTCCCCGAAGAAGTACCAAGGCACCAAAGCCGGTAGGATCAGGCAGAAAAACGGCAGGATTATGATGGCGTACCTAAAAGAAAAGGACATTTGAGTTGAATGGGGCGGATAGAGGAAGAGACAGTACCTCTTCTGGAACATCACCACCGGATCTGCCTCGATGTCCTTGAGATAGATGGTTTTGGCCTTCTCGTTAAAATCCTTGTGGCAGGCCAGGATCACCCAACCAAACTGCGCGAAGAACATACCTGAAAACGCAGAGTGACGTGAATTGGGGGGAAGGAACGAAGGGGACGGGCAAACCTCTGAGCGAGTTGTAGGGGTCGGCGTCGCTGTCGGTGTACTTATGGTGCATCCTGTGGTTTCGGACCCAATCCCACAGGTGACCTTGGTAGCAGGTGCTTTCGAAATACATCATCAGGATCCGCAGGGGCAGGTTCGCCTTGTACGATTTATGCGTCCAGTACCTGTGGGCGCCAGCTGAGGACCCCAAGCTTCCAATCACCAGTAGGTAAAGACCTGAAGAGTTTGCGTCATTCGGGAAGGGGGCAGAAGCGAAGCAGGATACTCACTCCACACAATCGTCTTCCATGAGCAATCAAAGAACAGCAAGTACAGCCCGTACAAAGAACCCACGTGCATGTAAAGAACCGAAAAGAAATTGATCCATATTATGTCCCATTTGTAATAATCCCCACACTTGGGCGCCTTCTTCTCGTTCCTCAAGTCGGAAACTTCGGTTTCAGTCAGTGTGGTGGTTATCGTCGCCATGGTTGCAGCCCGAATGTCCAGAAGCGGCACGCGTCATTTGTTTTTTTGTGCGCAATTTTAAATTTAGATCGTCCAGTTAGCAGCGATTGTGTGTATGCGGCAAATTAAAATGTATGCAGCATTAAAATTGATCGGTGAAGACAATCGAACTGGCCTAAATTGGTTAACGTCATAAACAATTTTCCTCACCTGCTTCTCCTCTGAGGGCCCCATCGCCTTCTTAAAGACGTTGGGTTTTAACGAAAAACCAGAAGCACTCATCGAAGGAAGGTTCAGTTTCCTTTGCGCCGAATCGCAGTCGATCCTTGAGGACCCCTCAGATGGGGTTGGATTTTAAATTGGAGAGGGGTCGATTTCGAATTTCTTAAATCTTCTTCTTCTTCTTCTTCTTCTTCTTCATAGCGCACTTTTCGCAAGAGCAATTCCTTTAGAGATGGTGATGGTGATATCCGGAGGAATTTCTTCACATCACCCCAAACTAGTCTCTTTGCAGTTTGGTGATCGTCTTTATCTTGATGGTTAAAACCATTCTTCCAACTCTGTCTGCCTTCTGTTCTCCTTGTGCGGTCCTCCACCAACTTCATGGCACTCGAAGAGTGCAAACCTAATTCCCACCATACCTTCTCCGCGGATTGCAATAAATCCAGTCCTTCTATAAATTAGTATACGAAAGGAAACGCGCTGATACGAAGACAGAAAAATTCTGTCACCTACGAGATTTGAACCCGGGCCTCTCGGTTTGCCGCCGAGCGTTCTAACCACTAAACTAAAGCGACTCCGGCGTTCAGACGAATTAATTGTTACGGACATGCGATGTGAATGTGTTACGATGTCAATAATTCGTCATTTCGTTTTGTCCCCGAGCAATTAACTCCCAAGTCCTAAGCAAGAAAGCCCCCCCCCCGTTTTTATACGTTCGTTCAGTTTATTACCGAATGTTCGCAAGTAAAAACGAAAACGTTCTGGCCTAATTACAGAAATGAAGTAGTTAAATGGTCTGTTTTATTTATTTATTTATTTATTAGTCCATTAAATTAATTTTTTCAATTAATATACAGGGGGGTTATTTAAACTTAATTGCACGCGAAGATGGATCGGCGACGGATATACTTAAATAAAGTCGCACCTCCAGGAATTCCAATTTGGATTGACAACGCTTTTTAAAAGTAATTCGAAAATCGAATGGGCAACGGAAGAAGATGGCAGAGGAATACCAGACATGGGAGAAGAACCAAGGCAGATATCTGAAGGCGAAGTACAAGAAGAAATGAGGGAAGAGAAACAAGGCCCCAAGGAATTTGAAAATTGGATTGGCAATGAATTTGGAAAGAAGATGGGAGAGGAATTCCGGAGATGGAAGAAGAACCAAGGCAGAAAGATGAAGGCAAAGCAAAAAAAAAGGAAATGAGGAAGGAGGAGCAAGGCCCGAGATGATGGATGGCAATCTTCTTCTTGCTTTTAATTATACATTTCTTTTTTTTTTTCTTGAAATTATTGGACAGTTTCTGTTTTTTTCTCTGCTGAACATTTCAAGTCCCAAGTTTGCTTATAATATATTATATTGCTTACAATAACGTCATCGAGGTTAGAAGGTGTATAAAATACAATAACACCGGTCGAATAATTTGAACTTGTTTTTCCACATGTTATATTTATAGCAACACCGAACAAAGAATGGAAATATTGTCTTCATTATTCAGGATTATTTTTGTGAAAGTCGTAACTTACCGTTTGCCTCATAATATTAACTTTTCGGCCTATCTCTTTTTTTGCTACAAATCTTTATCCTTTGCGCTCTTCGTTATGAGCAAATGACCTTCCTTCCAAAGCAACTTCGTCTTACACCTTCGGCATCGTCCATTTATCTTCAATGACTTTCACTTCGAGACAATTTTCTTTTTACCATTTCCTTCTCCCATGCTTCCAGCTTTCTCTGTTGTTTCTGTGTTATTCTCAATCCAGCCCCCGTACCATTTCTTTCCGGTGACGTCGCCCGCGCAGTTTGAAACCGGGACTTTTCGTTGGTCTTGCGTAACCAAGTCCCTCGCGTTCTGAGTTCCGATTGGCTGACCGTATTCACCTTGAAAGCAAACTTGCTATCACTTGATAGTTTCGTCAGGAGTGAAAAAATATAAATTAAAAAAATATAAATAAAATCCAGATGTCGGTGAGGTGGCTACGGCAGTTCAAAAACGGAAGCGGCAATACCCTCTTTCTTTCAACGAAGACACATGGAGAAAGTGACGGTTGTCGGAGCTCAGCCGTCGCTCACAAGGTTGGACGGGGGCATAAACACGGCGTCGAATTGCCGGTGAAAATCTGCCCCGGACTGCTTGCTATAAAGGGGGTAAACTGATGAAGGCGAGCAATAAACGCACGTGAAAAACAAGCGGGTAAGAAAGTGGAAAAAATGACGCTTACCTTGCTCAGGTAAAGCAAGTTCGCATGACATAAACGACAATAATAATGTCATTTAAATAAATAAATTTTGATTTTTGTTTTAATATCGACGACGATCGCCGACCTATTGGGGATCGATTCGTCGAAGAAATAGCCACGATTTTCCGTAAATTAAGAACCTTTTTCTGCCTTGGACGATAGTTTTAAATTAAGCGAAAATTAGTGATGCCAACAACAAAAGAGTAAAGAGTTGGAATCACCGCCTGTCATCCTGTAGAAAAGGCGTCATATCTTGTCAAAAACTGAAGCCAAGAGTTTCGATATATTTTTTTTGCGTCGACGAGTAATATCCAAATTCTAATTCGCCAAGCAGGAGTTCGTGATAATTCTTGTACAGAATGTCTCAGTAATTGTTTCCATGTCGTGCACCGCCATCTATTGGGGGTGGTCGCCTCGTCGAAGAAATATTCACGA
This sequence comes from Prosopocoilus inquinatus, assembly GCA_036172665.1. Classification (NCBI taxonomy): domain Eukaryota; kingdom Metazoa; phylum Arthropoda; class Insecta; order Coleoptera; family Lucanidae; genus Prosopocoilus; species Prosopocoilus inquinatus. The sequence goes on along the minus strand of CM069878.1, from coordinate 9,076,659 downwards.
TTTTCGATAAATTTCTTTTCGAATCTTTTCCTTCTTCTTCAGAATGATAGTTTTAAATTAAGCGAAAATTATCGATGATGCGATACTGACAACAAAAGAGTAAAGAGTTGAAATCACCAATTGTCATCTTCTAGAAAACGCGCCATCTCTTGTCAAAAACTGAAACCAATAATTTCGTTTGTTTTTTTTTATATCGACGAGGAATTCATTCATTTAATTCGCCAAGAAAGAATTAGGGATAATTGTTCTACCGAATTTCTCAGCAATTGTTTTCATATTGAGCGCCATCTATTGGGGGGGGGGGGAGGTCGTCTCGTCGAATAAAAATATTCACGATTCTCGATAAATTAAGAATCTTTTCCTTCTTTGGACGATAGCTTTTAATTAAACGAAAATTATCGCCAATTATTGCCAACAACGAAGAGTAAACAGTCTGCCATCTCGTAGAAAAAGCGCCATCTCTTGTCGAAAACTGAAAGCGAGAATTTATTTATTTATTTATTTATTTATTTTATAATCGAAATCCATTTCGCAAAATTTCACGGAAAAGTAAAAACCCAGTCGATGTCTTGGAGACGTGAAATTCTTGCACCGCCGAATTTCTCTGCGATTATTCTTATACAAAGCGCCATCTATTGGAGAGATCCTCGTCTCGAAGAAGTTTTCTACAAGTTCTTATTCAAAATATTTTCCTTCCTCAAACGACGAAAGCTTAATAAAAATCATGAATCGAGTAAAAACGCAAACAAACGTAAGAATAAAGAGTCGAAAACGCCATCTGTTGTCTTATAGAGAAAAAAAGTGCCATCTCTTGTCAAAAACTAAAAAACAAGAATTCGGAATCTTTTAGGATCGAAAATCCAATTTGCCAGATTGCATGTAAAAGCTCTGCGGATAATTCTTGCAGGTACAAATTTTTTCAGTGATTATAGTTACGCCAAGCGTAACGTTTTCAATAAATTAAGAACCTGTTTCTTTCTCAAACGATAGTTTTAACAAATTTTGTTGGACATCGTTTTTGATTGCATCGAGCACCCTCTGTACAGCTGTTTCAAGTCTATTTGGGGCCTCGTCAGCAGAAGCATAGCTCGAGATTTCCTGAAAGTAATCGCAGGATCTCGCTACTTAAACTTTTCGATAGTTTTAACGTAACTGAAAAAAATACGGATGACGTGATTGAAATTTAGAAAAAAAATGTTTTTTCAGTGATTACAGTTACGCCAAACGCCATCTATCGGTGAACGTTTCCAGTAAATTAAGAACCTCTTTCTTTCTCAAACGATACTTTTAACAAATTTTGTTGCAAATCGTTTTTGATTGCATCGAGCATCCTCCGTACAGCTGTTTCAAATCTATTTGGGGCCTCGTCAGCAGAAGCATAGCTCGAGATTTTCTGAAAGTAATCGCAGCACCTCGCTACTTAAACATTTCGATAGTTTTAACGTAACTGAAAAAAATATGGATGACGTGATTCAAATAAAAAAAATTGTTTTTTCAGTGATTACAGTTAGACAAGCGCCATCTATTGGTGAACGTTTCCAGTAAATTAAGAATCTCTTTCTTTCTGAAACGATAGTTTGAACAAATTTTATTGGAAATCGTTTTCGATTGTATTGAGCATCCTTCGTACAGCTGTTTCAGCCTTATTTGGGGCTTCGTCAGCAGAAGCGTAGCTCGGGATTTTCTGAAAGTAATCGCAGCACCTCGCTACTTAAACTTTTCGATTGTTTTAACGTAAGTGAAAAAATACGGATGACATGATTCAAAGAAAAGAAGTTGGTAACACCATCTGTCATCTTGCGATAGAAAGCACGCCATCTCTTGTCAGGAACGAAAACCAAGAATTCATTTTTTTTAATCGATGACGAAGTCGTCGACCTTCTGCATTAATTTTTTTTCTATCTCCTTGGGGGTTGTTCTATCATACTTTCTTAATTCTAATTAAGTCAATTAATTTTTTGAGCTTATTATTATTTTAGGTTATCTCTTCTTCTTCTTCTTCTTCTGCCTTTTGTCTTTTTTTTTATTTTCAAGCTTAGCGTACCTGCGACAATGCACCGACTTTTTCAAGATAAATAATTTTTTTATTCTATTTTATCGTCACAACACAGCGATTTAATTACAACGGCCAGACAATAGAATTAAAAATTAATCAGTGTATTAATATTAATCAAGTGTTTTTAGAAATGCAATCAGCTGATAACCCCACCATTCAAGCGGCGACGTCATAACTTGCATTTTTTTCCCTCCTCGTTTCGACGACGACTGTACACAAAACCAACACATTTATTAACCGTTATTATTAACTATTAACTATCTTCTTCTTTAATTTTTACATTAATTAATTTGTTAATGAGCGCTGTCTCGCCAAACCAGCGCAGCGTTACACAACCTGGGACCTTGAATTTTTTTACTTATCCAAAAAAATTAAACTAAATTAAATTATTGATTGAAAAAAAAAACAAAAAAAAATAAACATCAAGTCATTTTTTGATGTCGTCGAGGCATATAAGTCTGTAGTGCTGTAGTTTATCGGCCACGGCGTCGTTTTGCTCCAGCAACCCCCTGTTGAGATCGTCCAAGTCGAGGTCTATCACCCCCCCGTATTCTTTGGGCAAATTCTCCGGCGCTACGTACCCATGAAGGGATGTTAAGTCGTCGAAGTGGAACCTCATCTTAAATAAAAAAAAATAAATAAAAAATAGTCGTCAGCAGTAACTCTATACTTAGGAGCTATTTGGGCGTTGCCATGGTTACGCCCTCACATGCGCACCAACGAATACCGTACATTCAAAACGTGGGGGTGCAATAAACAGCATGTAGCCATGGCAACGTCATGTTAGGGCGTTCCCTTGCGCATTTTAAGCACCAATGAACAGCGTACATGCAATACGAGGTCCAATAAACAGCATGAAGACATGTCCGCGTCACAGTTGGGCGTTGCCTTACGAATTTTAAGCACCAATGAACAGCGTACATTCAATACGAGGACCAATAAACAGAAAGTAGCTATGACAACGTCATGTTTGGGCGTTGCCTTGCGCATGTTAAGCACCAATGAACAGCGTACGTTCAATACGAGGTCCAATAAATATGTGAGCGTCATGATTGGGCGTTGCCTTGCGCATTTCAAGCACCAATGAATAGCGTACAGTCAAAATGAAGTCCAATAAACAGCATGAAGACATGTCAACGTCATGTTTGGGTGTCGCCTTACGCATTTTAAGCAGCAATGAACAGCGTACATTCAATACGAGGACCAATAAACAGAACGTAGCTATGACAACGTCATGTTTGGGCGTTGTCTTGCGCATGTTAAGCACCAATGAACAGCGTACGTTCAATACGAGGTCCAATAAATATGTGAACGTCATGATTGGGCGTTGCCTTGCGTATTTTAAGCACCAATGAACAGAGTACATTCAACACGAGGACTAATAAACAATATGTAGCCACGGCAACGCATTTTAAGGACCAATGGTTAAATTCTCGCGATACGAGGCAACCCCCGAAACATCCACCTACCTGCTCTTTAATTTTGAGGGGCAAGAGGGGCAGGGCGATTTTGATGGCAATGTTCATCAGCGTCGATGACCTCACGAAGTGAATGAGGATTTCCTTCGCCGTCGTATTCTCTAGCCTCTTCACGAACCTCTTTACGTTGAAGGGGGTGATCCAGCTGAGTACCTTGAAGGGGAATTCCGCAGCGTCCACGATCAGGCTGATTCCATGAGCCTGGACCAGGGGGTCGTCCAGGATCGATTCGAACCAGAGGTCCTGGATCCGGGCGTATTCCGGCAAGGAGAGCTTCGAAGGGTTCACGTTCCCTACGAACCAAATCAGACCACAACGGTGGGGATTTAAGACGAAATTAAAAATGGAAAACGAAACTGGGGAGGATTCAATATCAAAATTAGAACTTAGCAAAGTGAAGGGGGTTGTTAATGAAAGATCGAAACTAAAAAATGAAAGGGGTTTGTTTATGAAAGATCAAAAGTAAATAATAAAAGATGTTGCTTACGAAATTTCGAAAACGAAAGGAAGGAGGAAAGGGGGGGTTGATTTTTAAATTTGAAATTTTAAGGGGGGTTGTTGCTTACGAAATTTGGTCAGGCAGATTCTTCGCCCCACCCTATCGACTTGGGGTAGGGCGAACAAGATTTTCATATCGAGGATTCTGGTGACATCTCGTGGGGCGTCGACAGCTATCCAGTCCTTGTGATCCGTCAAGAACTTGTGGAAATCTAGAAGCTAGGAGAACGTCGTTTTTCTTATATTTTTTTTTTTTTTGAAATTGTTTGTTAGCTCTGTGCCTCTTACTTTCTTGTATGAGGAGTCGACCTTGAAGGCGCAGCAGTGCAGGAACCGTTGCAGAAATAAGTCGTCGCTGCGCAGCTTGATCAGGTTTTTATTTTCTGCAATGGGAAGATGCCATGAAAGTCTTTTTCTTTTGCGCCAAGATGCAAACAAACATGTCGCCGAACAAGTACTCGAACGTGCCAGCAACTTGCTGCTTTGTTTGCTCGACTCAAACGTGTCGCCGAACAAGTGCTCGAACATGTCTGCAACTTATGTTCTTGTTTGCTCCACGCAAATCTTGTTTGCTCCACGCAAACATGCTGCCGAACAAGTGTTTTTGTTTGCTCCGTGCATACGTGTTGAATAAACAAACCTTCAAACATTGCAGCACGCCAGTCGACTATTTCTGTTTTATTTTTTTTTAATCATTAAAATTTCCAAATGGATCAAACCCAAGCAATTTCGAAATAATTTGTTCGTTATATAAAAGCCTCGCCTTACCCTTGACTAAACTTCTGAGTTGCTCTGTCCTTTGTTCGATGTCATCTTCGTTCAGCTTTTTGCCCGCAAAATCCAAGATGTCTGCTTTGTTGAGCAACATGAATCCTCAAGCGTTGAACACACAAGCGCGAATGTCGTCGCAATCCTCGAAACTGCATGATAATTAAGAGAATGAGGTAACGCGTCTTGACCTTGGAAATAATTGAATCGCAGATATGGCGATGTGATGCGATTAGGCGATTAGCGTTGCCATCAACTCGTATCTAGAAAAATCAACATTAATTATATATTTTATATATCAAAAAAAAAAAAAAAACGTGTTTGTAACTGAGGACGGGTCTAATTGGCACGTGCTCGGCATCTAAATTCAAATGACTCACCATGTGGTCTATAAGTCATCTGGAATTGAAATAAAACAGGAAACAAAATAGCAAAAAATTGTTTACTTGCACGTAAAAAATAACTTTCTTTAAAAGCACTTAACACAAAAGCCAAACAAAACAAGAGAATCGCTTTAACACATTCGGCACACATTGTAACTTTTTGTTACAAGTAAACAATGTGGCTGTTCATTTCGTGGCATTTCTTAACGTGAATTGGCCTGAAAAATGGCATTGGGAAATGAAATTAACAAAAGAAAACAATTTGTCCATGTTTGGTTACCCAAAAAGGGGAGACAATGGCGTTTTCCAAAAAGAAGCAAACCCACGTGGCTCGGAAAGAAATTGGCCTAAAAGGTAGCCTTGGGAAACGAAATTTTAAAAAAGGAAACAGTTAAGCCATATTTGGTTACCCAAAAAGCGAAGACAATGACATCTTTCCAGAAAGAAGCAAACCCATTTGGTCTGGAAAGCCTTCAGAAGATTAGCTTTGCCGTGCCCGGTTTTACAGAGCGAAGCTAACAGTCGTGTCAAATTTATTTATCGCAAGGAGAAATTGCCGCGCATAGCATTAACATTTCATAACAATTTAAACCGCAGGAGCAGGAACTGTTTGTGAAATTAGGTTACGCAGTGCTCAGATCTACAGAGTGAAGCTATGCTATGAGAAACTCAAACTTGTTTTCTTTAATGAAAAGTCGGTGTGTTCCAGAGCTTCGTCAATAAAACGAGAGATGCATCTCGAGGATGACTTGAAATATGACAAAATCAGTCAAGGTTAGCTTCACCGTGCCCAGATCCACAGAGCGAAGCTATGCTCTGAGAAAGTCCAATTTGTTTCCTGCAAGGAGAGGTCAGTGTATTCCCGTGCTTCGTCAATAAAACGAAAAATTCATCTCGAGGGGATGACGAAGTGAGTCACAGTTAGTTTCGCCTTGCCTAAAACAGTCAGTCACAGTTAGCTTCGCCTTGCACAGACCTACCTGTGTCTAGAGCTGAGCTAAATCCGAGTGTTTCAAACTTGTTAGCTTTAATAAAAGCCACCATTCAAGATTCTTGTGTTACAGCGTGGATTGACGGAAACATTTTTAGGCAATTGTTATCTTCGTCTTATCCAGATCTATAGAGCAAAGCTATGTCCCCTAGATTTATTCACTTTTACTTTTTTTTTTACTGAATGGAATTACTTCAATAGGACTCCCATTCCAAACTTTCGCATTACAGCGTAGATTGCTTGAAGTATTTTTAGATGACTTGAAATGTGACAAAATCAGTCATAGTTAGCTTCACTGTGTCCAGACCTACAGAGCGAAGCTATGCTCTGAGAAAATCCAATTTGTTTTCTGCAAGGAGAGGTCAGTGTATTAGCGTGCTTCGTCAATAAAACGAAAAGTACGCCTCGAGGGGATGACGAAGTCAGTCACAGTTAGCTTCGCCTTGCCTGTCACAGTCAGTCACAGTTAGCTTCGCCTTGCCCAGACCTACCCTTGTGTCTAGAGCCAAGCTAAATCCGAGTGCTTCAAACTTGTTAGCTTTAATGAAAGCCACCATTCAAGATTTTTGTGTTACAGCGTGGATTGATGGAAACATTTTTAGGCAGTTGTTATATTCGTCTTATCCAGATCTATAGAGCAAAGCTATGTTCCCTAGATTTATTCACTTTTACTTTTTTTTTTTACTGAATGGAATTACTTCACTAGGACTCCCATTCCAGACTTTCGCATTACAGCGTAGATTGCTGGAAGTATTGTTAGATTACTTGAAATTTGACAAAATCAGTCACAGTTAGCTTCACCGTGCCTAGACCTACAGAGCGAAGCTATGCTCTGAGAAAGTCCAATTTGTTTCCTGCAAGGAGAGGTCAGTGTATCCCCGTGCTTCGTCAATAAAACGAAAACTACACCTCGAGGGGATGACGAAGTCAGTCACAGTTAGTTTCGCCTTGCTTGTCACAGTCAGTCACAGTTAGCTTCGCCTTGCACAGACCTACCTGTGTCTAGAGCCAAGCTAAATCCGAGTGCTTCAAACTTGTTAGCTTTAATAAAAGCCACCATTCAAGATTCTTGTGTTACAGCGTGGATTGATGGAAACATTTTTAGGCAGTTATTATCTTCGTCTTATCCAGATCTATAGAGCAAAGCTATGTTCCCTAGATTTATTTACTTTTACTTTTTTTTTTACTGAATGGAATTACTTCAATAGGACTCCCATTCCAGACTTTCGTATTACAGCGTAGATTGCTGTCACCTCGAGGGGATGACGAAGTCAGTCACAGTTAGCTTCGCCTTGCCTGTCACAGTCAGTCACAGTTAGCTTCGCCTTGCACAGAGCTATCTGTGTCTAGAGCCAAGCTAAATTCGAGTGTTTCAAACTTGTTAGCTTTAATAAAAGCCACCATTCAAGATTTTTGTGTTACAGCGTGGATTCCTGGAAATATTTTTAGGTAGTTGTTAGCTTTGGGCTATCAAGATCTATAGAGCAAAGCTATGCCCCGAGATTTATTCACTTTTACTTTTTTTTACTGAATGGAATGCCTTCAATAAAACCCCCGTTCAAGGCTTTGGTATTACAGCGTAGTTTGCTGGAAGTAATTTTAGACGGTTGTTAGCTTCGAGCTATCGAGATCTATAGAGCAAAGCTATGTCCCCTGGGTTAATTTCTTTTTTTTTGTTGAGTGTAATGAGAAATGATCATGGCTGATGGTTTCGCCGCCGTGTTCAAATCTACAGGGGAGGGGGCAAAGCTATATTATCCTTGCACATCCTTCACGCCCCCCCCCCCTCCAGAGTGAAACAGTTTTCTTTTTCTTTTGGTTTGTGTAGCTTCGATCGTGTTTTATTTACTGCGATGCCCAATCCGCGCAGTCGATTGAGCTTACGCCGCCGTTTCAGGTAAATTGATCCACGCTTTGACGTCGTAAACGCGTACCGCTTTTCTTTTGGGGCGCACGCGCAAGCGTGCCAGGATGGACTTACCCTTGTCAATAAAGCTCCACCGAAGCGGAAGTGCCGCAACGGACGTAAGCCGCTGCGTAAAACCGGAAACCTCGCGGTGACTAACAAATAATAACTCCGGTGAAATGTGCACGAGGATCTTCTGGTATTGAAGTAAGTAAGCGTGTCGGGGGTGGTTTACATGTTGAAGAAATATTGAAAATTGGAGTACGAGCCGAAGCGGCGGGGATGGTGGAAATAATCGGTTCGTTTCGGTGTTCCTTCGCTTGATTTGGTAAGAAAAAGAAGTAAATTGGCTTTGCAGATCCTTGACTTTATAGATGTTTGATATTGTATTGTTAAAAAAAAATAAATTGTCAATGTGGGGTGGGGTAAGAGCGAGACACACTGTATATGTAAATTTAAACAAATACAACATAAATCAATCAATAATTTCCTTTTAATAATTTTAAATTTCCTCTCTAGTGACTTTCATTATAATTTTTCTTTCCTTTCTTTGTCTTACTTGATTTAGAATCTCATGGTTCTTTTTTTTGTTAAAAAAATTTAGGTTTCTCTTTTTTGTCATTAAATTGGAAGTATTCACCTCAGCATTCAATTTTCTCAGTTCGCTTCTTTCATCCTAAATTTGGATTTATTATTTTTACTTGCGTTTTTTGATTTTTGCAATTCTGTTCTTTCCTTGCTTTCTTCATTTTCTCTTCACCTAAGCAGATCCTTTTTATTTCTTGTTGCCTTTTAATTTGTTCAGGTTTTGTTTTGTTTTTTTTTTGTAGCCCTTCTGTTTTTTCCTCGTGTCTTTCCTCTTATTTTCAATGTTTTATCACATCCCCTTTCATCCTGATCCTTCCCATTCAGATAATTTGAAAGAAAAAACTTGTTCCCTTTTCTTTCTGTTGCCTAACGGAAACTTTTCATTAATTTTTAGACACTTGTTGATTTCTTCTTTTTCTAGAGCTCACTTCCATACACTATACCGATTGAAGAATTTTACTTTAGCCAATAGCAGTTAGAGCAATAAAGAGTATGCGATTCGCAATTTACGCTAGCGGTTGCTTTCAATCGGTATAAAGCTATGCAGCTACCTCCACGGTGGGCAACTTTCCAATGAATTTAAATGTCAAAAGTCTTTCTCTTTTCAAAGTAACCATTTCGCTAGTTCGATTATTTTTTGTTTTTTTTTTTCATCGGAGAGTACGCGAACAATCTGTTTTTTGTTTGCATCTTCAGTTTTTGTTTCTCTTTTTTCTTGTTGCTTCTTTCACTTGTGGTTTTTCATTCAACGTTATTGTTCTAGAGCAAATATTCAAGCAAGTGTTCAACCAATTCGATGGTCTTTTGTTTTGTTTTTCCAACCGACACTACGCAACTGATTTGTTTTCCGTCTGCATTTTTCGTTTTCTTTCTTTCGCTTTTGTTTTTCTTGTTTTTGTTTTTTCTCAACGGACAGTACGCGAACAATTTGTTTTTCGTTTGCATCTTTCGTTTTTGTTTCCCTTCTCTCTTGTTGTTTCTTTTACTCGTGGTTTTTCATTCAACTTCATCGTTCTAGAGTAACAGTTTAGCTAATTCGATTGTCTTTTGTTTTTTTTAACGAACATTAGGCGAATGATTTGTTTTCCGTTTACATCTGCATTATTAGTTTTGTTTCTTTCGTTTTTTTTTTTCTTATTTCTTTTATTTCTGGTTTTGCATTCACCTTTCTCGTTCTAAAACAACCATTTTGCTAACTCGATTGGCTTTTGTTCTTCTTTTGTTTTTATTTTTTCTCAACGGACAGTACGCGAACAATTTGTTTTTCGTTTGCATCTTTCGTTTTTGTTTCCCTTCTCTCTTGTTGTTTCGTTTACTCGTGGTTTTTCATTCAACTTCATCGTTCTAGAGTAACAGTTTAGCTAATTCGATTGTCTTTTGTTTTTTTTAACGAACATTAGGCGAATGATTTGTTTTCCGTTTACATCTACATCATTAGTTTTGTTTCTTTCGCTTTTTTTTCTTATTTCTTTTATTTCTGGTTTTGCATTCACCTTTCTCGTTCTAAAACGACCACTTTTCTAACTCGATTGGCTTTTGTTTTTCTTGTTTTTGTTTTTTCTCAACGGACAGTACGCGAACAATTTGTTTTTCGTTTGCATCTTTCGTTTTTGTTTCCCTTCTCTTTTGTTGTTTCTTTTACTCGTGGTTTTTCATTCAACTTCATAGTTCTAGAGTAACAGTTTAGCTAATTCGATTGTCTTTTGTTTTTTTTTTAACGAACATTAGGCGAATGATTTGTTTTCCGTTTACATCTGCATTATTAGTTTTGTTTCTTTCGCTTTTTTTCTTATTTCTTTTATTTCTGGTTTTGTATTCACCTTTCTCGTTCTAAGACAACCATTTTGCTAACTCGATTGGCTTTTGTTTTTCTTGTTTTTGTTTTTTCTCAACGGACAGTACGCGAACAATTTGTTTTTCGTTTGCAGCTTTCGTTTTTGTTTCCCTTTTCTCTTGTTGTTTCGTTTACTCGTGGTTTTTCATTCAACTTCATAGTTCTGGAGTAACAGTTTAGCTAATTCGATTGTCTTTTCTTTTTTTTTTAACGGACATTAGGCGAATGATTTGTTTTCCATTTTCATTCGCTTTTTCTTGTTTCTTTTACTTTTACCAATTTTTCATTCGCCTTTCTCATTGTAGAGAAACCATTTTGAGCGACAGACGGGGCACGAAATATCGACGACTTTTGTGTTAAATTCAGTTGACAGTCGATCATCTTTTGTTTCTAGTATTTTCCTGAGCGACAGACAGACCTCGTAATTTCAAAGGCTTTCGTTCTAAAGTCGCTTGGAAGTTGATTGTTTTGTTTTTATTTTCCTGAGCAATAGACAGGGCTCTTACTTTACGCTGTCTTTGTTCTAAATTCGATTAGATCAATTCGATCAATTATCTCGTAATTTCGATTGGTTTGGTTCTAAATTCGATTAGAAGTCGATAATTTTTTTTGTAATTTTAACAGATTTTGCTCAAATTCGACTAGAAGTTTCATTTCTTATTTCTATTTTCCTAAGCGACAGATTTTAAACGGTTTTTGTTCTAAATTCTATCAGAAGTAGATCATTTTTTTTTTAATTTTCCTGAGCGAAAGGCAGAAGATGAGATTTCAACGGTTTCTACTCAAATTCGAGGAGGAGACTCATGTTTTGGTTTCTATTTTTTTGTGCGACCGACGAAATATCGAAGATTTTCGTTTTAAATTCAATTGACAGTCGTTCATCTTTTGTTTTTATTTTCCTGGCGCCTGAAAGAACTCGTAATTTCAGTAGCTTTGGTTCTAAATTCGATGAGAAGTCGATTGTTTTAAGTTTCCATTTTACTGAGCAATAGACGGAACTCGTAATTTACGCGATTTCGTTTGTTGCTCAAATTCGATTAGATTTTTTTTAATTTTGCCTGAGCGACAGATTTAAACAAAATTTCGACGACTTTCATTCTAACTTCGATTAGAAATTGATCGCATTTTTTATATTTTTCTGAGCGACAGACAGAACATGAAATTTCAACGATTTTTACTCAATTTCGATTAGAAGTCTCATCTTTCATTTTCCTGAGAGACAGATTAAAAACGAAATTTCGGCGATTTCTTATTTCAAATTCGATTAGATTTTCCTGAGCGACAGACAGAACATGAAATATCAACGGATTTCGCTCAAATTCAATTTAAGTCTTATATTTCGTTTTTATTTTTTTTTTGAGCGACAGATTTAGCACGAAATTTCGACGATCTTTATTCCATGGCTTTCTTTTCGTTTTCCTGATTGACAGTCCGAACTCGTACTTGCTGCAATTTTTGTTCTAAATTCAATTAGAAGTCGATCGCCTTTTGTTTTTTTCATTTTCCTGAGCGATCGACGATCTAATTTTCTTGCAAAAACGTCATTTTCGGCTCTAAATTATAAAACACCTCTAAATCTTCTTATTTTCCCCTTTATTTCGTAACTGAAATTTCAAAGGCTTTTATTCAAAATTCGATTAGAAGACGTTAGCTTGGTATTTGTTTTCCTGAGCGACATTCAAAACTCGTAATTTCGACGGTTTTTGTTATAAATTCAATTGGAAGTCGATCGCCTTTTGTTTTTTTCATCTTCCTGAGCGATCGACGATCTGAATTTTTTGCAACAACGTCATTTTCGGCTCTAAATTATAAAATACCTTTGACTCTTCTTACTTTCGTTTTTTTTTTTTTTTTTGAAGGCCAGGAGGATAAATCGAAATTTATCGCGGATATCGATCTTCTTTTGTTTTTCTTTTTAAACATTATTATTATTCTATAGGAGTCAACGATTTTAAAATTCGCAAAAAATATTCGTTTTGTTTGTTTCGTTTCTTCGAAGGCCAGGAAAAGTCGAAGCTCGTCCCGTAATCGGTCATCTTTTGTGGTTTTCTTCTTTACTTCATGTATTATTTGTTTTGTGTGTGTGTGCGTGTGTCTGTGTTTTTTTTTTCTTTTTTGAAATAAATTTAGATCGAACGTGTAATTTTGTCGCTGTAATCAATCAGACACGGTGAAGTAATGCCAAATAAATCAAACAACAAAAAAGTAAAATAAAATCGAAAATTGATGTACGGAGTGACTTAAAAAAATCAACATTTATTGTGCTTGTCAACAAGGAATAGTTTATAGTAGTTGGGGGTGAAAAAAAAAGAAATAGTTTACTATACCGGCCGATTTTTTTTTATTAACAAACAAAAAATGAGCAGGCGTTAGGTAAGAACCCTGCGGCATACCTATGCATCCTCACAGTATTTCGAATTAAGTGACGCATAATAGTTGGATTACATAATACAATAAACCAAATTATCATAAGTTAGAACCAACAACACTTGGTTACAAAACAAAAACAACAAATGCTAAGTACATCCAGAAAACGAAAAGCCGGGTTTATATATATATATAATTTAAGAATCGAACAAGTCCGGGTAATGACGAAGGAAAGTACCTTTCGAAATAAGCGACCTACTTAGATTAAACAATACAATAAATCAAACGGACATAAGTTAGAACCAACTGCACTAGGTTGCAAAACAAAACAATAACAAATGCTAAGTATATCCAGAATGCGAAAAGTCGGATTTTTATATAATATGGGAATCGAACAAGTCCGATTATTGACGAAGGAAAGTATCTTTCGAAATAAGCGACCTACTTTGATTAAACAATACAATAAATCAAACTGACATAAGTTAGAACCAACTGCACTAGGTTGCAAAACAAAACAATAACAAATGCTAAGTATATCCAGAATGCGAAAAGTCGGATTTTTATATAATCTGGGAATCGAACAAGTCCGATTAATGACGAAGGAAAGTATAATTCGAATTAAGCGACGCCGTTAGATTAAACAATACAATAAATCAAATTGACATAAGTTAGAACCAATTGCACTAGGTTGCAAAACAAAACAATAACAAATGTTAAGAATATCCAGAATGCGAAGAGCCGAATTTTTAAATAATCTGGGAATCGAACAAGTCCTATTAATGACGAAGGAAAGTATATTTCGAATTAAGCGACGCCGTTAGATTAAACAATACAATAAATCAAACTGACATAAGTTAGAACCAATTGCACCAGGTTACAAAAAAAAAAAAAACAATAACAAATGCTAAGTGTATTCAGAATGCGCAAAAAGCCGAATTTTTATATTATCTGGGAATCGAACAAGTCCGATTAGTGACGGAATTAAGGAAAACGCTGCTGCGTTCTCCTTTTGGTCTCGAGGGCTACGTCGATGATTGATCCCCAAAGTTTTCTCTTTGCAGAAATGCTCGCGGATAATAAATCCCCCCCGTTTTCCCCCGTGCACAAGGCACTGAGCTGCTTCAGCAACAGCTCCGTCGACGGCCTTGAACCAGAAGTCCAAAAGCGAGCGGAAGAAGAACTCAACGAAACCCCCGAGAGGTACAAGCAAGAGCTCCAAGTCTTAAAGGCGTTCATCCTAAGTAAGTTCTCCATCCTCTCCACCCCCTTCGCCACCTCGGCCATTGCTTTGGAAACCAACGCGTTTGTTTCCAGACGACCCAAATCTGAAGGTCCCCAAGGAGGAAGATTTCCTTCTGCGATTCCTCAGGGCGAGGAAGTTCGATGGTAGGAAGGCCTTCCACATGGTAGGTTGGATTGATTCGATGATGACCAAATTCATTTGTTTTTTTCTTGTCCTTGAAAGATGCAGAGATACTACCTGATGAAGCTGAAATGCTCGGAGCTCTTCCGCTGCCCCCTGCCCTCGGAGAACACCGCCGTCTTCGAGCTGCAAGCCCAAACCATGCTACCGGACAGGGATCAATTCGGAAGGAGGGTGTACATAATAAGAGTGGGTGGGTGCAGCTCGCCGCCCCTGACCCCATCAAAACATTGATTAACTTTGCGGGTTTGCAGATTATTTTGATTCCTCTAGGGCGACCATCGACGAGATCTTTCGCACGAACGTTTTGGCCCTGGAGCAGATAGTGCGCGAGCCCGCCACCCAAGTGACGGGGGTGGTGGTGATCCTGGACATGGCGGGGTTGTGTCTGAACCACGCCAAGTTCTTCACCCCGTACTACGCGAAGAAGCTCGTCGAGCTGGTGCAAGAAACTTTCCCGCTGAGGTTCAAGGGCTTCCACATCATCAACGAGCCTTTCTATTTTGATGCGATTATGGCTGTGCTAAAACCTTTTCTCAAAGAAAAAATGCGCAAAAGAGTAAGCAAGTTAGATGTTTTTAGTTACCTGGCATTGCCAATAGATGTCGCTGCCAAATCAATATTGTTTTATACATGAAAATGGTCAATTAATCACAATAATAATAATTATTATACGAGCCACAAAATTAAAAAAAAAATCACGTGTGACTTATAAAAGAGGCCTAGTAAATTTAGTTCCTTTCTCTTGGCTATAGATGTCGCTGCCAATTCAACTTTGTTTTGTACACGGAAATTGTCAATTAATTATTATTATTATTATTATTATTATTAAATCAGTTACACAATGAATTATAAAAACAGACGCAGAAAATTTAGTTCCTTTCTATTGTCAATAGATGTCGCTGCCAATTCAACTAGTCCTGTACAAGACAATGGCCAATTGATCATTATTACTGTCATTATTGTTATTATTTGAGTCACACAATTATACAAATTAAGAAGACGCGAAAATTTTAATTCCTTTATTTTGTCAATAGATGTCGCTGCCAATTCAGAGAGAAATCAATTGTACCTACTCGTCCAATTCGTTTACAAAAAAAAAAACCTATCCGTTGTGTGACGAATTGATGCTCGAACTAACTTTCTTTGATCAAGCACTAGAAGCTTCGTACATTTAACGGCAGGTGGCGCTAAAATTACTAGCATTTTTCGTGATGCAATTATCGACAATGTAGTTCATCTACAAATAGATGACGCCACAGATGACATTGACTTTAATTGCGCCTCGTTTTTGTAAAAGTAAACGGAAATTTAGTTTCTTTATTTGGTCAATAGGTGTCGCCGCAAATATAATGTATTTTCTTTATTACATCATAATTCCCCAAGCTTAGAAAGTTTGTCGAGGAGGCGCGCTGGCTGGTTATTCGTATTGTCTGACAGATTTCTGAATTAACTAAAAAAAAAACAGGATTTTATGAAGCAAATACTGAAAGCTTAATTCATTTGTTAATAGATGTCGCTGTAATATCAAACTGAAAACAATACTTCCTCTTCCGATTCGCTTGCATAAACAAATACAAGCTTTTCACCGCGTTACGAATTGATTCTTGAATCAATTACACAAAGCAAGTACAGGAAGCTTCGTTATTTTACACTAGGTGGCGCCACAGACTGATTTTTTGAATCAATTAATAAAAGACAGCTGGTTTTCGCGACGAAGCAAACAACGAGAACTTTCCGCAAATAGACGGCGCTGCATATGATAGTTAAGAGATTTAAGATATTCGCATCTGACTTTTGTTTGTTTATAAACAAATGACAATAAGTGCAGGGACATTTGGTTTCTTAGTTTTGCCAAATGCAACAAATCGGCAGTAAGATTCTTGAATTTTATTTTCAGAAGGGAAAGAATTAGGATTTGGTGAAACAAACGAAAATTTTATTCCATCTGTCGATAGATGGCGCTGGCAATTATTATACCGTTTCGCCTTTAATACAGGTGGTTTCGACTTCATTAGATGGCCTTACAATAAAAAAATAAAATTAAAGGACAAATTTAAGGAACTAATTTGAAATTTGGCGCGTTGAAGTGATGGTTCACGTTAGCAAATACAGATGGCGCCAGCAAATTTCTTTTGCTAATCAGTCAGAGAAAGAAATTAAGTATAAACGCAACAATCGTCTTTTTCTAGGGTCCTGAATTTTAGAATTTTAAATATTTTATAACGGCTTCTTTCGCTTATTGAATTTGATTGGACTACAATTCCCCCCCCCCCCTCACCCCCTTCTTCCAAAAGAACTCAACTCTTTCAAAATAATTTTTTTTATGTTTATCTTCCCTAATTCCACCGATTTAATTAGCAATTAGTTAATAATTTCAAGAAACTCATTTAAAATTTAGCGCGTTGAAGTGACGGTTAACGTAAGCAAACATAGATGGCGTCAGCAAACTTCATATCCTAATCAGTCAACGAAATTAAGTATAAACGCAATGTTAGGGTCCTGAATTTTGGAATTCTTAATATTCTTTTGTAATGGCTTTCCGTTATTAAATATTGAAATTGAATGCAATTCGGCAACGTTGCATTCACATACTCCCGCCTGTCTATAGGATTTTTTGATAGGTTTGACAACGTTGTGCATTATTTCAAGCAACTTCGTTAAAAAAAGCGGACCAGACATACATTAAACAGTTTCAAATTTGGCGCCTTTGACATTCTTGTTAGCACGCGAACAGAGATGGCGCTACGGGGAAAATAAACAATAAACAATAAATATTTTTTGTATTTATTGAACCATTTTTTTTACTTCATCTCCTGTTGCTAGTTATTAATAGCGTCAGTTTATAAATAATAAATAGGTTTGGCAACGTCGCTTCTGTATATTTGGCAACAATGTAAACTGTTTCCTTTTTGTTTAGAAAACCGCGTTTCAAAAATCGTAGCTTTCGTTTTTAAGAGACGCATTTTAAATATATATGAATTTGGCGCGAATTTGACATTATGACATTACACTAGAGGAGATTTTTGTTTAAGGGGGCGGGGGGGGGGGGGGTTATCACTAATTACTGACTGGTTGCAACGCGTATTCAAGCGTTTAAAGACATTATTACGTGTAAACTTTTGGAGACGGGACTATCTGATGAAACTTAATCTGATTCGTCAGGATCAAGGCTAATCTAATCTTTGCACACGGCACGGAACTCCGCAGGTATCTGTTCAGGGTCATCTCGCATCACTTATTTTTGTTGCAAGTAATTCTCGGAATATAATTACTGCTGGCTACAGTTTTTTCTTTTATCGCTACAATATGTTTGACAACAATGTAGGTTTGGGACTTAGAAAATGGCTGGACTTCGTACTTTCGAGACGAACTATTTTTTTTGCTTTTTGTTTTTGTTTACGATTAAAACAAATGAAGATCTACACTAAAAATAACTGTCGTTTTTTAAATACTTTCAATTTTTTTTTAATTTCCAAGGCCATGGAGTAAAAACGATTAGAAAAAAAAATGCTTTATGTTCTTTATCGAGCTTCAAAAAAATATAACACGATGGAATCGGGGATCAACAGAAAATAAAAACTGGGGTGGCTCAGGACACGGTGCTCGGACCACGTTTGTTTTTTTTTTTATTTATTACTTTATGTTATAAATAAATAAATATTTATTTTCTTTTGAATGTACGTACAAGTACAAAAAATCATAAATTTTCAGATTTATCTGCACGGGACCGATTCGAACTCCCTCCACGCCTTCATCACCCCGGAAATCCTCCCGGCGGAGTACGGAGGGTCGATGGGACCCTTTGACAACCGCCCCTGGTACCTGGAGCTGCTTGCGGAGGTGGAGTACTTCAAGAAGATCGAGGAGTACGGCTACAAAGTGGACGGGGGCCTTCAGGATGACCTGTAGGCTGTAGACATACTCTCGCATTGCATGTACCTGATGGTCTCACGGAGCGCGGCACGAAACCGGGGGCAGTTCTGACACCATAACAACAACAAAAACAAAAACCATCATTTCGAAACAGCACGCAAAATATTTTATTATTAACCATTAACCTGTAGAGATCTCGCAACTTGAGAAGAACTCGTCACGTGATCCACGCTACGTACCGTACTTTATTTAGTTCAGAGGTCTACCACCGTGACGTAAAAGCGTTTCTTCTTCACTTTTTTTTTGTCTTACGTTGGTCGCAGTCAGTTACTCACTCAACTCGCATATTGAAAAAGAAAAAGAAACGTTGCTACTACGTAATCAAGAAAGAAAGAAGTAAGAACAAAGCTTTCGGCTTTCGCTCGCGCAGCACGCTACAAGTACTACAAATAAGGCAGAACTGGCCCAGCCATCGCTGTTTTTAAATCAACAATAAAATAGAAATTTTTGCTTTACTTCTTCATCAAAAGGAGGAAAAAAAAATAGTGACGAAATCAGCTGCTGTTTAAGTATTATTAATTGCGTACACTTGAGATACTTATAATTAAGATACTAATAGTCGTAAGTATTTTTTATCTACGTAGGTGGTATCCCCCCTGAGACAGAGTTACTATTTTGCTAATAGAATTTAACGGTTCGCATTCGGCGCAGTTAGGCCCGGGGGTTACCCGCAGCCCGCGCTGCGCTGAACGCGAACGCGAAGATTGTGGTGTAAAAACTGATGAAGTCGCAATATAGAGTAATTATTATTGCATTCTGCGTTTTCGTATTCCCTCTTACATTTCCTTCCAGAATTTAACTTCTCTTAGTTTTCTTTTCACTAGTGGGTAGGTCACTGAATAATACAAAACTGCGATCGACCTACTAGATGTGCCATAAGTTAGTCCTGTTCCGTCCGCAGAGGTTCCAACACCCTAGGACTCGTCTTCGAGCGCCACAGTTAAATAAGTTCATCTACAGGGTCCAACTCTTGGACAGAAAAAGCGCCTTTGCGGAAGTACTCACGCGTCAGCTTACACCAAGCATAAAAATGGTTAATTTCAACTCTAATCCAAAGTAAGTAAAAATATTGAAAACAAATTGAACACAAAAAAAAATACAGCAATGATCAGAGCTCTGAAGGAGCCTCTCAAGCGTGACGGCAGAAAAAAAACAAAATCTTTAACTTTAATACAAAGTCCAGAAACAAAATTAATTTACGGCAAGGTGTCATGCTCTGAAGAACTGATAACAGAATGTTAACGTTAACTTCGAGCAACATACGAATAATAATAAAAAAACAGGATACACGACCGAAAGGGCCAAGGTACATAAAACAATCTACGCAATGCGCCAACTAAGGCACAGGAGGGAGAGGAAATTTCTCTACACGACGACTTTAGTATTGCCAGTGTCCCGGCGTCGATGATTCAGCGTCTGATCTGCCTAGGAAGATTGGGCGATGGCTGCCCTTTTTGAACGGAGCCTAAGATGGCGGTTGCCGGCTCGTCTCGTCGTAACAACACTTACGTCGATGGAACGCCGACATTACGAAGAGATCCGTCAGCTCACTTGTGTAGCGATTCCTTGCCTGGGACTAGCACTATAATAACGGAGACCTCATAACTCACCCTACGTAACGTAGGTACTGAAGAGTAAGCAAACATCGTCGTGCCGTCCAGATCCGCAGAAAGCGACCCCCATTTGACACTCTGGGAGAATATAACGACGGTGAGGGAAATCCACAAGAATGAAGGCCGAAATTCGGAAAATTCAACTCAAACTTACAAACCGGCTGCACACACCCTGGGTGATAATTCAACTGTACTCGACGGGGACGCGTCGACAACAAGAAGGGAACAATTATCAAGAGACTAACCACGAAATCGTCAAAAAAACTCACCCTACGTAACGTAGGTACTGAGAAGTTACCAAATGTCGCCACCCAAATCCGCAGAATGCGATCCGCGCTTAACACTCGGGGAGAATATAACGACGGTGAGGGAAATTCACAAAATTGCGGGCTGAAATTAGGACAATCCAACTCAAACTTACAAATCCACTGCATACACCGTGGGAAATAATTCAACTGTACTCGACGGAGACTCGTAGAGAACAAAATGTTTTTATTTTTGAAGTGTCAAAACATCAGACTGCGTAAGGAATGAATGAGGGCCGAAATTCGGAAAATTCAACTCAAACTTACAAACCGGCTGCACGCACCCTGGGTGATAATTCAACTGTACTCGACGGGGACGCGTCGACAACAAAAAGGGAACAATTATCAAAAGACTAATCACGAGATCGTCAAAAAAACTCACCCTACGTAACGTAGGTACTGAAAAGTTACCAAATGTCGCCACCCAAATCCGCAGAATGCGATCCCAGCTTGACACTCGGGGAGAATATAACGACGGTGAGGGAAATCCACAAGAATGAAGGCCGAAATTTGGAAAATTCAACTCAAACTTACAAACCGGCTGCACACACCCTGGGTGATAATTCAACTGTACTCGACGGGGACACTTCGACAACAAAACGGGAACAATTATCAAAAGACTAACCACGAGATCGTTAAAAAAACTCACCCTACGTAGCGTAGGTACTGAAAAGTTACCAAATGTCGCCACCTAAATCCGCAGAGTGCGATCCCCGCTTGACACTCGGGGAGAATATAACAACGGTGAGGGAAATCCACAAAATTGCGGGCTGAAATTCGGACAATCTAACTCAAACTTACAAACTGGCTGCAAACACCGTAGGCGATGATCCAATTGTACTCGACGGGGACGCGTAGAGAACAAAAAGCGAACAATTACCAAAGGAATGACCACGTCAAAAAAAAAACTCACCCTACGTAACGTAGGTGATGAAGAGTTGCCAAATATCGTTAGTTCCTTTCTTTATGCTAATTGAAGGACTCGTCATTCTTCTTTTGTTTTTAGATTGTCTTAGTTCATTTTGTCGATTTTTTCGTTTTTCGAATGTTTTGGTTATTTTCGAGACGTTTTCACGTGGTCTCATATTTTTGGAACTTTTGTTTTTCTATATTTTATAATTCTTTTGGTTTTTAATTTCTTTTGCGCTCCAAGCTTCTTTTGTTTCGTATTTTGTTTTTGATTTCTCTTTGCCGATTTACTTGATCTTTATCTTTTTTTTGTACTTGCTTCACGTTATTTCTCACATTTTCATGTTGTTGGTTTCGCTTTATTTTATTTTGTTGTCTTTCGATTTTTTACGTTCTTATTTTGACGATTCGCCCAGTTTCTCTTTTAAGCCCTGTCAGGTCTTTCAAACCTTCTTTATACCAATCGGAGACTCGTCGTTCTTCATTTGTTTTTAGATCATAATATGCGTCGCAGTTTCTTTCCGTTTTTCGTATTTTTTTTTGTTTCTAAAATTAAATTAAAAACTTCAAGTGATCTTTCAATTTTTCATAGCGTCGGTCGTGGTGCAGAGAGTGTTTTCGATTAAATCAGGAAAATAATTCAATTGTTTGATGACAGTTGTCATTCTTCGAATGTCAATCGGTTTCGGAAGTCAGCTAACTTTCTCTAGCTTCTTTCATCAAAAAATCGAAACCTTTTGCTTTTTGGATGAACTTTTTCTTAACTCATTGATATACTAGTAAGTCTAGTTAGTTAAAGTCTAGTTGGCCGAAGGTTGGACTCAACCTTCGTCTAAACAATGGTGGCCTTAACCAAGGTTGAGTCCAACCTTCGTTCAAATAAACTTGACAATACCAGTCCTTATACCGGTCATTGTTGTAAAGCGATAACATACGTAGTACAACAGGCGACAAGCGGTCATGATTGTAGGTTATGTTTTTATTTTTGAAGTGTCAAAACATTAGACGTGTAAATCAAAATTTAATCGAAAAATTCAAGCGTTTAAATTTTTCATATATTTTATTTTTGGTAGCAGGTCTTCAATCAAATCGGCAAATCAAAACAATCATTCGTTTAAAGGGTGGCCAATCAAAAAATCGTTGTTTTTAAAACTGGGCAAACAGAGAAACATAACAATTGACAAAAGGGGAAACCCAAAAGAAAAAAGACTGTATATCTCTTCTCAAACTGCATTTTTTTATTTGTATTTCTCACAAGATTCTTTTATACCACCTTACGTTCTGTTAACTTTGCCCTCCTCCCCTCCCCACCCTCCTCGCCTCAACTAAATTAATCAATGTTTAGTTTGCGGAAACTTCCTTTGGCCCCGTACTCGTCTGAAAGGAGCTCCTGCCGAAACTGTTTGGGAACGGGGCCGGCGACCTTGAGGCCGTCGAGTTCCCGAAACCACCCTCCGCATTCCACCACCTTCTCCATCCACGCCTCGTTGATTTCCCGACAGGATTTTTGCTCGCCGCCTAAATCCGACGGCAGGAGCCTCCTCGGAATCTCCTTATACAGGCTGTCCAAGTCAGAGTGGATGAAAATCTAGAAATCAAATTCGATTCGAAACCCATGACGTACTTGGGGATTCGGTGGTACTCACCCTTCGCTTCAGCTTCTCGGGTAAGACGTGCTTGATCAAGGCGACGCACTTCACCACCGCCGGGTTCACGTGGAAGACGTGCACCTGCCTTAAGCGATTGGGAAACGCGCTTTGCGTCAGTTTCAGAAGCCTCCGGAACTCCGCCGAGAAGAACCTCGCGACTATGGTAGGGGTCACGTGGTTTCCGCTGAAGAGGTACACGTCTCCGGCCGTCAGGGTTTCATGGTGGAAGCGAAGGTCGCCTGCGAAGTCACATTTTTTTTCCACCAGTTTACGCATGCGCCCGGGCTTACTTACATAACCTCAAATCGTAGCGCAGGATTGAAACGATGTCGTAAATCGAATCGGCGTCTGACGATAGCCCCCTCAAGATTATCCTGCACCCTTCGTCGGTCAGCTCGGGTAAAGGGAAAATGTAACTGAAACAGACAGACAGTTGGGGGTGGGGGTGGAAGATTCTTTATAATTTTTATTTTTCGTATTTCTCCTTTTTTTTAAAAAAGGTTAGTTCTCCTTATTTCGTTGACGTTCAGTTACTTCTGCGTTTTCTTCTCCCAAAAATCTTTTAATTTTCAAGAAACAGTTCGACGGAGATTCGCCGGTCTTCTTTTGTGCGAGTGTGTGTGTTTTTTTTTTATTACTGCATGCATCCATTTTTCGTAAACGGAAAACCATCGAGGTTCTTTTGTTTTCGGTTCGTCCTCTAATTGTTTGTACTTTTTTGTTGACGTTTGTTGACTCTGACGTTTCTGTAAGTACGGTTATTTTCACATCCGAAACACATTTTGAATAAAAAATAAATAAATGAATGCGATGATAAGAGACGAAACAACGATGAAATTAAAAAAAAAAAAAACAAATGAAAGCTGCGTTTGATTTTCAAATTTTATTGAATGCTTACCCATACGTTCAAGAAAAAGAAAGAAAGACGAATTGTTGCGAAATCAAGCCTAATTAAAAGAAAAGAAAAAACAAGAAAAGCAATCAAGAACACACAAAAGGTGATCGACAGGGGCCTCATTCGTACTTATTTGACAGAACAAAATAGAATCGCAATTTGTTTTTATATTAAACGAAAATCAATTAGTTTACTGGAGCGACGAGAAATTCGTATTGCCGTATTAGTATTATAGTTAGTTCGCTTGCGTGACGAGAGATGGCGCTGAGTGAGAAATTCGCACTGTCATAATACTTAATTCGTAGGTATTTGAGAACTAAATAAAATCCCAAATTGTTATGTTTACGTTAAATGGCGAAAATCAATAAGTTTGCTTACGTAACGAGAGATGGCATTGCGTAATTCATTGTGCCACAAGAATTTTTTTGAATGTTTCTGTTCGAAAAACTTGCGATGCCTTGCCGCCTCGAATTAGCAACAAGAACGAAAATATACTATTTCTCAAATAGTTTATTACAGCGACGAGAGATGGCGGTGATCTCCATTCCACGAGAACTTTCAAATTTACTTTCGTTCTTTTGTTTTTTCTTAGAAATTCGAATTGCCGTATTACCTCATTCGCAGGTATTTGTAAACGAAACAAAACAATCCGAAATTGTTATGTTAAATGGCGATAAACAATTAGTTTCCTTGCGCGACGAGAGATGGCGTTGAGTTATTTTATTTCATTGCGCCACGAAAACTTTTGAATTTTTACGTTTGAGAGAAAGTTGCGATGCCTTGCCGCATCGAATTGGAAGCAAAACAATTGAAGATCAAATTCAAAACTAGTGTCAAAATTGCTGTCATCTTGAAATATTTGGTTATGAGTAATGTCAATTCGTCTCGAAATTTAAGTTGTCAAAATATACGTCGGTATCGTAACCATGGTAACGCCTAATTAATGAGGGCGCCAGTTGACAGACTCCACGGCTTGCTTTACTGGAACACATTTTTAGGCGAATTGGACTGGCCGCATATGACTTATCAATTCAGCTGGCCGTAACGAAAATGTACTGTTTCTCGCGTTTGAGTACAGATGGCGCTGACGTCATTGCGCGCGGACTTCTAAAATATCTTCGATTTTTAATTTTCGAGACGAATTCGTGTTGGCTCGTTCGACTATTTGACCAGCTAGAACCAAATGAAAAATCGCAAATTGACTTTTTTTTATTAAAAGAAAATCATTCATTAGTTTCCTCGCGTGATGGCGATGGTGTCACTGCGCCGCAAGATTTCTTTTTATTTTGATTTTTAGTTTGAGAAACTGCGGTGCCTCGCTCTTTCGAATTGGATCCGAAGCAACAAAAAATTTCACCAAATCAAGCTCACATTAAACGAACATATATTTTACAGTTGTCGCGCTTGAATGGAGATGGCGCTGAGTGACATCATCACTTTTAAGTATTTGTCATTTATGCCTCATTCGTATTTGAAAACAAAAAAATCGCCATGCCAAATTATCTGCGTATTAAACGATAACGTGCTGGTTCCGTCGTTTCAGTTTTAAAGATGGCGCTGTTATCGTTGCGCTTGAACTTTCGAACTGTGCTGTTTATTATTTAATAGTGAATATGAGATAATGGGAAAATGAGAAATCTGCAGCGCCTACTCGTTCGCATTCTTATATTATATCGAACGAAAATGTATTAGTTGCCTTGCACGAGTAGAGATGGCGTTGATGTCATTCCCTTTTAATGTACGCTTATTGTTACTTTTTTAAGGAAATTTTCTTCTCGTCAAGATTTTCAGAAGAAAAAAACAACCTTTGCGAAAATTGCAGTTTTTTATAGTTTTTTTTTTTGTTAATTTTACGAATAGGTACACACGTCAGCTGGTATGTCAGTTGTCAATTGTTTTTCTCTCTTCTTCTTTTTCTTCTGTGTTCGGTCTTTAAAACGCCTTTCAAAGATGAGAATGTCGAAGACGTGTGTGTGCAAAGTATTTCTTCCCAATTCGTTGTTGGAAATTAATAAATAACGATTCATCCGAGCAAGAGCAAAATAATGAGCGCATGGAAACGTCTGGATCGATGCCAAGAAGTGACGGTCTTTTTTTACATAAACCGGGTGATCATTTTCAATTCGGAACATAAGAGGTTGACATAACTACCCTTGATAATAACATTTTTAATTTTTAATAAAATCATATCAAGGACAGTCATGTTAACCTCTTATATTCCGTATTAAAAATGATCTCCGGTATATATGTATTTCTTAACCAAAAGGACTTACTTGTATGATGTTGCGTTGAGGTCCTGCTGCGCCGTTAGCCCCCTGTTGCCGTAGAGGACCTCGTCGAAGGTTCTGGCCATGAAATAGTGCTCCAGCTTCTTCTTGGTGCGCTGCAAGTCGTGCTTGCACCCTCGCAGAAAAACCACCAATAAATTCCTGTCTGGAAAATCAATTTTCCAATCCGATCGCGAACGTGTCTTCATGAAACCTTACCGCGAATTTTTGGCAGGTGGTCCTGGCACGACGCCCAAGCCTCCAGAAGCCCCAGGTTGTGCTCCAGGCGCCCTTCGTCTTCCCTCAGCGCTTCTAAAATCGAGGGCCTCGAGGCTTCCGATGGTGGATTCAAAAGCCCCTTGAAGTCTGCAAATTATTTAAGAAAAATCCTAATCGTTCGTGGTGCTTGTTGTTACGTACCAGGCATCGTCACCGTGGGTTGTGGTCTGAGTGTTTCCAAGCTGTTAAAGAAAAAACAAAAAAAAAAAAGAAAAAATTCCCAGAACCCGCCTGGTTGTAACGAAGCGCAATCTTTATTGCATTATTTGCAATGCAAACTGGTTTGTAAAGAATTCATCGATGGAATTGTCGTTGTTACGAATTGAAGGACGATTAAATCTCATCTTGCATATTAAAGGAAAATAACAGTGACGTCTACAGGGCGTAGTGATTTTCCACCTTCCCATCACAACACTTTTGTGTTGCCATTCTTGCGAAACAAAAAAAAATTGAAGATGCACTTGCCTCAACAGCTCTTTCGGCGACCTTCAATTTCCGAGATTGTTTTTTTCTTTATCCTTTGAATTATGCACGATTGCATTGCAAGATTGTTTATTTATTATTATTAAAGTGTTGTTCCTCTAGACCGCACCAAACTCATTTTAATATTACGTTTGTTATCCTAAATAAATTCGTGCAGTCAAGAAGGTTCGTTAATTTATAATTATGATAATCAACGAAGCAATTACAGCAATAAATTTATTGGTTTGATTGACCACAGAGGAAGATAAGTTATTCATAAATCAAAAGCTTTATTAATTTCGCAATAAACAAACGGATGACACGATGAAGTTAAGGTATCAAAAGAAAAATAACAGTTGCGGAAGGAGGAAAGGTTCGTTATGTCATCTTAGAGAATCGACGACGCTGATTTCGAATATAAAGCCGTGCGTTATGGCTTCCTCTTGACAAGACAGAGACAATTTTTACAACATTCAATTCATTAGAAGCTGTTATGGTTTATAAATTGCGTTAAGTCGCGAAGTGTTTCCAAAATGGCTGCTTGCGCATCGCCCTTTATCTCTTTGCTCGATTTCCTGGATTTTTCAATAATTGGACTCTGCAATAAGAGCAGGTCGTAATATGAAAACTTACTTGAATTATGCGCAAATAAACTAATAAATAAAAACAAAATTTAATTGATAAAATTGTTTAGTTGGCAGCTTTCACAAGTACGGCCTCATGGGCGTAGCCAAGGTGGGGCAAATGGGGCAGGCAGTTTTGCCCACCCCTAGCTCACGGAGCGCTAAGAAACTACTGCAATTCTGTACCTGTAAATACTTTGTCAAATAAAAAAAAAACCAATTGAGTTGTTGATTAGAAGACAAAAGGAAAGCCGAAACCAATGGATACAATCAAAGAAAAGACGAGAAAAAAATGAGGTGATGGTGGAAGAGAGATGCGAAAGGTCAAGGAGGTAAAGAGAAGAAGAACGAGAAAAGGCGAAACAAGATAAAAAGAATTCAAAAGCAAAAGAAAACAACAAACGGATGTAATTGATTTAAAAACGCAGAAGTAAGAAATATAAAAAATAAAAAAAAACACTTGAGTTGTTGACTAGAAGACGAAAGAAAAGCCAAAACCAATGGATACAATCAAAGAAAAGACGAGAAAAAAAATGCGGTTCTGCTGGAAGAGAGACGCGAAAGGTCTAGGAGGTAAAGAGAAGAAGAACGAGAAAACGCTAAACAAGATAAAAAGAATTCAAAAGAAAAAAAAAAACAACAAACGGATGTAATTGATTTAAAAAAGCAGAAGTAAGAAGAAATACTTTGTCAAATAAAGAAAAAAAAAAACGGTTGAGTTGTTTATTAGAAGACAAAAGAAAAGCCGAAACCAGTGGATACAATCGAAGAAAAGACGAGAAAAAAATGAGGTTATGCTGGAGGAGAGACGCGAAAGATCAAGGAGGTAAAGAGAAGAAGAGCGAGAAAAGGCGAAACAAGATAGAAAGAATTCAAAAGGAAAAAAAAACAACAAACGGATGTAATTGATTTAAAAAAGCAGAAGTAAGAAGAAATACTTTGTCAAATACAAAAAAAAAACAGTTGAGTTGTTGACTAGAAGAAAAAAAAAAAGCCGAAACCAATGAATACAATCGAAGAAAAGACGAGAAAAAAATGAGGTTATGCTGGAAGAGAGACGCGAAAGTTAAGGAGGCAAAAAGAAGAAGAACGAGAAAAGGCGAAACAAGATAAAAAGAATTCAAAAGGAAAAAAAACAACAAACGAACGAACGAATGGATTGAAAAAGAAAAGGAAGCCTTAATTTGTAGGAGATGATGAATCAAGTAAAAACCTCGAGGAGGATGGGGATGGCCCAAGGGGCAAGAGGAAGACTTGGGAAAATGCGAATGGAGATCACATCGAGGATTAAAAAACGGAAGCTGAAAGAAAAACGCAAGGACAAAGAAATAAGGAAGAACTAGAACTAGGTGAATGGATTGAAAAAGAAAATGAAGCCTTAATTTGGAGGAGAATATGAATCAAGTAAAAACCTCGAGGAGGACGGGGGCGGCCCAAGGGGCAAGACGAAGACTTAGGAAAATGCGAATGGAGAAGATCAAATCGAGGATTAAAAAACGGAAGCTGAAAGAAAAACGCAAGGACAAAGAAATAAGGAAGAACTAGAACTAGGTGAATGGATTGAAAAAGAAAAGGAAGCCTTAATTTGGAGGAGATTATGAATCAAGTAAAAACCTTGAAGCGGATGGGGATGGCCCAAGTGGCAAGAGGAAGATTAAGGAAAATGCAAATGGAGAAGATCAAATCGAGATCAAATTAAATAATGGAAGCTGAAAGAAAAACGCAAGGACAAAGAAATAAGGAAGAACTGGAATTAGGTGAATGGATTGAAAAAGAAAAGGAAGCCTTAATTTGGAAGAGATGATGACTCAAGTAAAAACCGTTGCCCAAGGGACAAGAGGAAGACTTAGGAAAATGCGAATAGAGGAGATCAAATTGTGGATTAAAAAATGGAAGCTGAAAGAAAAACGCAAGGGCAAAGAAATGAACAAGAACTGGAGTTAGGTGGATGTATTAAGAAAGAAAAAGAAACGTTAAGGCTAGTCAATCAGAGAAAGGTTTGAAAAAAGAACTTTGTGTAAAGCTAAAAGGTTTAGAAAACAGGAAAACAGGGAACAGACGAAATTGAAAAAGTAAACTGAAGAGTAGAAAAGCCAAAAATGAAGAAAACAAAATATCTAGAATGAGTTCAACGAATTTGAGAAAAGGGAGGCAAAAAACTAAAGAAGGTTGAATGGAAGATACCTGAAACCAACCTCTTGCAACAAGTAAGGATTGGAGTTGAAAAAAGACCAAAAAGAAATGGAAGAGATTCATGTAGCAAAAGAGAAGTTTTTTCTTCTTAGGTTTGGTAATATACAATGTACCAATTACTGATAAAAAAAAGGTTGGATGGATGATACCTGGAATCGACCTCCTGCAACAGATCGAAGTAAGGATTGTAATTGTTGCCCGAGACAAAATAAAAATGGAGAAGATTTACGTAGCAAAAAGAAGTTTACTGAATGTGAAACGACGACAGCCTTCTTAGGTTTGGTAATACACAAAGTGCCAATTACTGATTGTCGGACTTTGATGAGGATTTCGCGTAACAGCAACAGCCAATAAACTCCAGAAACTTGTATATTCAAAGAAATTATACAATCGCAATTATTATACTGATATTGACAGTAAACATTAACAAAAGCACATTCCCAACTACAAACGTAGCTTACTTAATAATATTACACTGCGAAATACAAAGTACTCGGATCGCCAAATAATAATGAAAAACACAATTCATTCTAACACTTCCCCTCGATTCGAGAACGTTTTCTTCTTCGGTTGCATTGCAATCTTTTGCATTCCACTCATACTTATACATTTTTCTAGTTTGGGTCTGGGAAGAGACTTCGTAAACATATCTGCAATATTGTTGTCAGTGGAAACATGTTCAACTTTGATTTGTCCACTTTGAATTACTTCACGAATAAAATGGTGACGAATAGCGATATGTTTGCTACGAACATGGAACACAGGGTTCATCCCAAGTTTCAATGCTCCAAAATTATCGTTGTATAGTATGATGTTTGTCAAATCACTGAACCCTAGCTCGTTGAGAAAAGGAGTCCAATAAATCGATTCTTTGGCGCCCTCCGTCAATCCCATATATTCGGCTTCAGTAGAAGAAAGGGCAACTGTTTTCTGTTTCCTGGACTCCCATGACAATGGACAACCGCTCAACATGAAAACATATCCAGAGTAAGATCGTCGATCATTAGGACAGCTTCCCCAATCGGAATCAGCATACCCTCTTAGCGGATTCATGTTAGCTCTGTAAGTCAATCCAAGGTCAATAGTTCCTTTCAGGTACCGCACCACTCTTTTTGCAGCAATCCAGTGAGCTTTTCCGTAACAATTATTGAATTGACCAAGATAACTCGCAGCAAAACTTATGTCTGGTCGTGTCGTTTGTGCCAAATATGTCAAACACCCCACAAGCTCTCGATATGGAACATTGCTTTCAAGTTCATTTGATTCCGCTTGTTTGGATAATTTTACGTTGACATCCATAGGTATACTCACTGGCTTTGCATCGGCCATTCCAAAACGGTTGAGGAGATCAGTAACGTAACCATGTTGGTTCAGCGTTATCTGGTTACAGTTCTGGTTAAATTTAATACTGAGACAGTGATTAACAAGACCAAGATCTCTGACATCAAAACATTTGGACAATTTTCTTCCAAAATGTTCAATTTCTTGTACATTTCTTGAGGCAATGAGAATATCGTCTACGTACACTGCAATCAGTAATATGTCTTCCCCTTGTCCTTTATAATATAGGCAGGGATCGCTGTTTGAAGAATCGGCTCCACACTTTTGCAGGACACCGTGCAACTTCGCATGCCACTGTCTTCCAGCTTGTCGTAATCCGTAAAGAGATTTTCTCAGAAGACATACCTTGTCACCTTTGTCCATTTGAATCAGCATTTCTTTCGCCTTCAATTTCATATTATTGTCTTCCTCTGTTTGTACGATAGTCTTCAATACGTCACGCAATTGTTTTGGTGGTTCCATGAAAATTTTATCTGCCAGTTCACCGTTTAGGTATGCAGTAGTTATGTCAAACTGCCTGATGGTCATTCTGTGCTGCGCAGCCAAAGCAGCAAGCAGTCGAATTGTGCTCAACCGTGCGACTGGAGCAACAGTCTCTGTAAAATGGACTCCTGGTTGTTGGGTGAAACTTTGCGCCACTAAACGAGCTTTTCTTCGCTCCAAGTTGCCATCTGATCCGTATTTATTTCGTAGTACAATTCGACTTCCAATGACATGAGAATCACGTGGGCGATCGATAAGTTGCCATGTGTCGTTTTTAATAACTGACTTAATTTCGTCAACCATAGCGGCTCGCCATTCTTCTGAATTAGATCCCGACAAAGCTTGTCGCATTGGCACTTCAGACAAAAATACTTGCTCGTCTTCAATAAATTCTTCTACGTGTTGTGTGGTATCATGATACTGTTTTCGCGGTCGACCTCGTTGACCTGTCGTGATGATCCTTGGTCTTCCTGGTCCTCTTATAGCTACAGGTACTGGACCTCCAGGAGAATCTTTTTCAGCAATATCCTCAGCTTGTTCGTTTTCATCGCCAGATGCTGGAGGATACGATACCACCTCAACAAAATCATTTTGCGTCCATGGCTCAGGTGTTACAACTTCATCTTCTTTGAAGTTATCTGTCAAAAAATCCTTATAGTTATTATTCACAGGAATTTTCTCTCTCGAAAATTTTACATCACGTGATATTATGACTTTTCTTTCTTTTGGTAGCCAAACCCTATATCCTTTAGATTCTTCAGAAAAACCCACCAAGATTCCTTCATTACACCGGGATTCCAACTTTCCCTTACCTGGATTTCTACCCAGACAATGAACTGGACATCCGAACTCTCGCAGATGACTCATATCGGGAATTTTTCCTGTCCAAATCTCGTAGGGCGTTTTACCATTCAGACTTTTTGTCGGACACCGATTTCTGATATAATTAGCAGTATTAATCGCTTCTCCCCAAAAACAGAGAGGTAGTCCTGACTGAATAAGTAAACATGTGCAGTATCGAGTAAGCTGCGGTTCTTCCGTTCCGCGACGCCGTTTTGCTCCGGATTATATGGAATTGTTAATCGTCTTGTTATTCCGTGCTTCTTGAGGAACTCATTGAATTCAACGCTTAAATACTCTCGACCATTATCCGATTGAAAACATTTAATTTTGCGCTCTTTTTGATTTTCCACGAGAGCGACAAATTCCTTTGTAACTCTAAATACTTCGTCTTTCGATTTGAGGAAACGTACCTCACACCAACGTGAATGATGGTCTATAAATTCTACATAGTATCTGGCACCACTCATTGAATGAACGCGCATGGGTCCACAAATGTCTGTATGAATTAAGTCCAAAGGTTCTGTTACACGTTTTGATTTCTTAGGAAATGGAGTTCTACACATTTTCCCTTTCAAACACACCACACACTCTGGTTCCTCAACAAGTTCTTCGCGTTTTAGACCACTCACGGTGCCCTTACGTACCGCTTCGCGAAGATCGAAGAAGTTCAAATGTCCTAGGCGGCGATGCCGCGATATTCCCGAATGTACTATTTGGATAAATTTTCGATTCCTGCAATATATTTCGAGCACTTTCCTCGGGTTCACGAATGTAATATAAGTTCTCGACTCTGTCTGCAATTAGTCTCACGTTTCCATTGAGATCCTTGATCAAAGCGTTGTTCTTGCGGAAGACAACCTCGAATCCTGAGTCGGTTATCTTGCTCACGGATAAAAGATTGGTACGTAAATCGGGTACGTGTAAAGCATCGTTTACTGAAACGTTTTTGATAGCACCATACACGTCCGCCACAAACTTGGCTTTTCCTTTTCCCACACTTTCAGTTGCAGTACAATTTGCGAGATTCAGTTTTCCATGATTGGAAGAGTCTATGTCGAAAAATAAGTAATGTTGTTGCAGAGATGTGAAGAGGATCCACTATCCAAACACCAGTTACGTGTTACCTTGACAGTTTTTACATGCAACACTTCATTGACATAAACTGACACATCATCAGCGGCATTTGCGAATTCACGTTTTGCGTTACGACATTGCGCTGCTTTGTGTCCAAACATTTTACACTTATTGCATCGAATTTTTGACAAATATTTATCTTTTGACTGCTTCTTGTCATTTCTCAAACTGTCACATTTTTTGGATTGAAAGCTTTTATAATTTGGATGCTTTTTATTCACATACATGGCACTCGATGATGATTGGCGATCAACTCTATGTGCATCATACTCTTCGACAATTTTTATACGGAGAGCATCGGGCGTAGGTAAATCGTCACGGGATTCGATTGCAACTCGAAAATTTTCATAGCTTGACGGCAAACTGTATAGCAATGCAATTGCTAGGACATCAGGATTGACGTCAACATCCATGTCCTTCAACTTATCAACTGCATCAAAGAAATGCCCAATGTGTTCTCGCACATCATCTCCCTCCTTCATACGGTGCAGCATTAATTGTTTCAGGAGAGTTGCCTTTCTTCCTGGCCCCTTCGATTGGTAAACACTTTCCAGCTTGACCCATACTGCTCTTGACGTGATACATCCTTTGATCTGTTTTAATTCTGAAGCACTGATCGAAAGGATAATATCCGACTTGGCTTTGCTGTCTCCTTTAAGCCATGTAGTTAGAGCTCTTGCAGAAGCTTCATCGTTAAAGATTAACTCTGGCTTCAAAGATGTACCATTCACGAAGTCCCATTCGTCATTTCTAATCAGCAGAGCTTCCATGTGAATTTTCCATGTGTCATAGTTATCTCGATTTAGCGACTCAAACTTCGACACGTTCATCGAATTTATCATTTTCTTGGTACTTGCATTAAGAAAAAAATCCTTACAAAACGAGACCAACTGGGCCCATAACCTGTCGGACTTTGATGAGGATTTCGCGTAACAGCAACAGCCAATAAACTCCAGAAACTTGTATATTCAAAGAAATTATACAATCACAATTATTATACTGATATTGACAGTAAACATTAACAAAAGCACATTCCCAACTACAAACGTAGCTTACTTAATAATATTACACTGCGAAATACAAAGTACTCGGATCGCCAAATAATAATGAAAAACACAATTCATTCTAACACTGATGCATCCTAAAGGCTGGGAAAGTGAGATAGAAGAGCAAGTCAACGGCCTTCAAAACTTGCAATGCTGAAATGGACAAAAGACGTTGAGAGAATTTTTTTTAGTATGGAGAAGGTGCGCAAGTAAGCAAACAAACAATAATACATAAAGCCAGTTGGGCTGGCCAGAAATGCGGAGAAAGAAGGACTCGCCCTTAAAAATTCTACTCTAGAGATAAGGCTACTACCCTTCTAAACATAGCCAGGATTCTTCGATTAGCACCGCAAGCATTCGTCATCTATCGAATGCTTACAAATCGAAGCCGAGGATTCGGAAACACGAAGCCACAGCGAAGAACGACAAACACAGCTTCTATTTAGATCTCGGTTCGAGTAATGACCCAATACCCAACAACCCTGTACTTATCAGGCAAAGAAAATTTAAATATTTACAAGTATGTCGAAGGTTTCAAATAGTGCTCCATGGTCACCACTCTGTTTCCATAAAGGACCTCATCGAAGGTTTTGGTCATGAAATAGAGCTCCAGCTTCTTCTTGGTGCGCTGCATGTCGTGCTTGCAACTGCGCAGGAACGTCACCAACAAATTCCTGTCTGGAAATTCGATTTTCCAATCGGCATCTTAAGCTAAGCGGAAAGTCAAGGGAAAACCTCACCGTAATTTTTTGGCAAGTGGCTTTGGCACGACAGCCACGTCTCCAGCAGCTTCAAGTTGTGCTCCCGGCGCCCTTCGTCTTCTCCCAGCGCTGCTAATATTAGGGAAATTGAGGTCGGCGGCGGTATGTTCAAAACGACCCTCATGTCTGCAACGCATCCAAACAAAAAAAAAATCCTCATATAAGAAAATTCGATAAAAACGATGAGGTGTTATTTATTTATTACCTTGCTGGATTCTTTAAATTTGAATGATCCCCAAATGTACTAGAAGACAGCACTTTGGAGTATAATATCGCGATTTGTATTACTTGGGTTATTTAAAATAAATGTACATGCAATTTGATTTAATTAAACAGATAAACAGATTGACTTCCTTGATGAATGTTTTTCCGTAACATAATTGCGAAGTTCAAAGTAGAGAAATTAAAGCTGTTTTTTTTTGCGTGTTTACCTGAACTTGCACGGCCAGGTTTTAAGTGTCAGATCGACCTTAAGTCAATTACTTGGCAAGGGCGATGATGGCTTACCCCCGTTTTCTTTTTGAAATTATTCCCTTGGAATTTTCCAAGCAACCAAATTTAAATCGAATAAATAAAAATTAATTAGCGAGGGATTGAACTTGAATGCCTGGCATTCCAGGAGGATCAGGATTTAAATTTTGGTAATAAAAATTAAAAAAAAAAACAGTTACGTTCAATGATTCGCAAACGATTAGTGTCAGTACAAATCGACGAAAGTATTATTAGCTCAACAATCAAGGTTGTTGTTTTTTATATTTGCATTGAATCAGTGGATCGGAATTTTTATGAATCTTTGATTAAAGAATAATTATTACTGGTAGAGTGTTCCAATTTTTACGTAATACGTAATTTGCATAAAATTATCATTAAAAAAATATACAGAAAAACATCCGACTTTAATATAAAGGCGGGGGGCCACTGCGCGCGAAGCTAAACCAAGCGAGAAGAATTGAGATAAACTAGAAGATACCGCGGCCATTATGCTGTTCTTTTACTCTGTGCAAATATTTAAACCTGCAATGTATCACCATTAATGGCAACGATTGAACTCATATGTTCTTAACATAAATGTAATAAGTAGTTTTCGAGAAAAATGCAGTGGTAGATTTTTACTAAACCGTTTGAGAACTGCTGGCTTAGCTAAAAGTGGAACGCGGGCGCCTCTTCAATTACGACCCCGCAGCCGAAGTAGGCCAGGGTCACAGTGTTGCCAGAGGTGGTGATTTATCACTAGATCTGGAGATTTTTGTTATTCGTTAATTACCTGGTGATAATTTTTTAAAAACTCGGTATTATCTGGTACTTTTTCATAAAATATAAATAAGAAAAAATTTAGAACATTAAAATGATTTCAAGTTTCAATGATAAAAGTTGAGACGTGTCTTTTTGCGATATCGAATATCGAGCATCTGTCAACAATGTCAACCGTTAGTGTTTTTCCCGCCGCCATTTTAAAAATATTTGCAAGAACGCACTTTTTCTTCGTAAATTGTAAACTCTTTTGTACAAATTCATATATTTTTAGTTGTGTTAGAATTAGAAAATTTACACACAGACATTTTGCAATCGAAAGCAAACTTGTAGGCAATTACAGTTCCCTGTAATTTTTTTAAACTATAGTTTCCAGTAATTTCTCAAACACGACGTGACAGGCGACACTTAAAAAAATTCTAAGCTTTCAGATTTGACAAGTTCACAACTTTTGTAAAATCTGTGAAATCAATCGCATTTAAATACCATTTTGAGAAATAAAAATTACAGAGACTGTAATTGTCTACTATCGATTTTTGCTTTTGACCGTACATTCGCCTAAAGCTAATTAGGAAAAGTATTTAAAGCTTTTGTTTTTTTATCATTTTGTATTTAAATTTAATAAAACAATTTTGAAGCGTCGATATAATAACGTCAAAAATTTTAATGAACGACAAATTAATACAAAAAATATATAACTGGTGACTTTTTGTCAGTCAATCTGGTGACTTAAATTTTGATCGTCCGGCAACACTGCAGGGTCAGTGCCTTACTGGATCTCGAGGAGGAACGACGTAAATCAGCGCCGCTCCGATCATCTGGTCGGTCAAAACGTTTACAATTTAAATTAACTTCACCGCAAGTAATTACAAGTTTAAGTATTTTTAAATTAAAATCTAGTGCAATTCGAGAAGCTGCGGTTCCTAATTGCCGAACAAATTAAAAGCGAAGCACAAACAAATTGTAATTTCTCATTCCATATTATTTTCAAAAGACTTAGAAAAACTTTACACGTTTCATAGCTAGCACCGAGATTGCAGCAAAACTTGATTTACGTAAGAAAGGGTGAAGGGAGAACGTTTTTAACGCGCTTACCTAATTGGCGCATAAATTTTCGGATTTATTCGTCGATGTTTGATATCGTAAAACATATTACTTCGCTCAGTGAATTAAAATTTTAAATAAAATAAATAATAAACGATATCAGTGATTGTTATTACGAAACTCTGCGTTGAACATCGGGTGCGGTGTCGGTGGGCGTGTTCATACCGAGAGGAAGGCGAAGTTGACCTTCCCATCTTTCTCGCACATTTCAACAGTTCCAAACAAGTGGTCCATCCGACATTTTTTGGCTATGATACGGTAGCCACCAAAAAATACCCTCAGAAGGTAGCATTTCGCGTACTTACACTGAGGTTTTTTTATTTGCATACAGTAAAAGAACACCCTGTATTTTAGTTTGACTTTAGGCTTACGTCTTTGTACTGTTTTAAATCAGTGGCGTAGTCCCGAACAATTTTGTTTAGTTTTTCTTATGTTTCAACACATTTTCAGTCATTGTTGTTGTTGTTCCTTGTCCTGCATGCAATTTAACGACAAGTGCGCGTTTGAAGCTAAAATCTACATTGCTCGAATCAGAACAGATCTAAATCGAGTGTATCACATCTTCGTTAGCCAAACTTCGCTTTGTTTAGCTTTAGTTGCCGCTTCTACGCGTATTAAGATTACATCGGAGCTAATAAACTTGGTTTCGCTCGGCTTAGCTTCGCGCGCAGTGGCCCCTCGCCTTTAACTTTAAAGAGAGGCAAGGCAAAAACCGTCGGTCTGCGTCCTTGCAACTTTGTACCACCACATTTGCTAAAAAGAAATTAATTTCTATTTGTTTATTTATTTATTTATTTATTTTGATTTATAAATAAATGAACCTCTAAGTAGTTTTATTAAGGGCGAGTTTTTCAATTAAACTTTAAGATTCGCCTTATTCCCATAACAGTAGGTAACCATTGTGTTTGAATTGTTGTCTTGGACACATTCCGCCTTTTTAAAACTGAAGTTAATTTTGGGTTGGAATTATAGTCGATACCGTGATCTGCATCCTCTAGTTGACGCCTCCCATTTTATAATAATGTCTATTGGTTCAAAAAAAAGTAACCAAACGGTTCTAGATCAGCAGTCCCAAAAGAATATGCTGGTCTTTCTCTAAAACCTTTAGGTTGAATGTAAACACAAATGAATACATTGTAAAATGGCAGTAAACAAAAATGACAAATATGATAGATTAATAAGAGATTAAGTATTAGTTTACATAAATATTTCTGAGTAAGCTATTGTACACAATGAATACAAATAATACAAAAATCAAATATCTTTGAGTAATACAGATACTGAGTTAATAATCAGAAAAATAAACAGAGCACAAACTACCGAAAAGTCACCAAAAAGGTAGAGTTATTGAAAACGAAGCAACATCTGATGCCTGAAAGATGAAACTGTACAAGATTTAAGATTAACAGGAATATAAGTTTTAACCAAATGTACTTAAACGATCTGTGATAAAAAGAAGTACGATGCGCAGGAGGCGTAAGTAAACCTTTATTCCTAATATTTATGTTATGAACTGACGTTCTGAAAGAAATTTTATCGTAAAGGTAAGGAGGTATTTCACTTTGTATAATTTTATAGAAAAATACAGTGCAACTGACGTCGTTGGATCATATTTAACCAATTTGCCCTTGCAAGAAAGGGTCTAGGATAATTCGCCATCGCCGATTTGTCGTCGCCAATTCACCGTCGCCGATTCGTCGTAGGTACAATTCACCGCCGGAAAACTCGCAGTCGGTAAATTCGCTGTCAGCCTAAAGCTAATTAGGAAAAGTATTTAAAGCTTTTGTTTTTTTTATCATTTTGTACTTAAATTTAATAAAACAATTTCGAAGCGTCAATATAATAACGTCAAAAATTTAATTTAATGAACGACAAATTAGTACAAAAAAATAAACTGGTGATTTTCAATTGGTAACTGGTGACTTTTTGTCAGTCAATCTGGTGACTTAAATTTTGATCGTCCGGCAACACTGCAGGGTCAGTGCCTTACTGGATCTCGAGGAGGAACGACGTAAATCAGCGCCGCTCCGATCATCTGGTCGGTCAAAACGTTTACAATTTAAATTAACTTCACCGCAAGTAATTACGAGTTTAAGTATTTTTAAATTAAAATCTAGTGCAATTCGAGAAGCTGCGGTTCGTAATTGCCGAACAAATTAAAAGCGAGGTACAAACAAATTGTAAATTTCTCATTCCATATTATTTTCAAAAGACTTATAAAAATTTTACATTTACTTTGTTTCCAAGAACCGTAAACAGTAATACTTTCATAGCTAGCAGCGAGATTGCAGCAAAACTTGATTTACGTAAAAAAGGGTGAAGGGAGAACGTTTTTAACGCGCTTACCTAATTGGCGCATAAATTTTCGGATTTATTCGTCAATGTTTGATATCGTAAAACATATTACTTCGCTCAGTGAATTAAAATTTTAAATAAAATAAATAATAAACGGTATCAGTGATTGTTATTACGAAACTCTGCGTTGAACATCGGGTGCGGTGTCGGTGGGCGTGTTCATACCGAGAGGAAGGCGAAGTTGACCTTCCCATCTTTCTCGCACATTTCAACAGTTCCAAACAAGTGGTCCATCCGAATTTTTTTGGCTATAATACGGCAGCCACCAAAAAATACCCGTAGAAGGTAGCATTTCGCTTACTTATACTGATGTTTTTTTATTTGCATACAGTAAAAGGACATCCTTAGATTAGTTTGACTTTCCTACGTCTTTGTACTGTTTTAATTCAGTGGCGTACTCCCGAACAATTTTGTTTAGTTTTTCTTGTGTTTCAACACATTTTCAGTCATTGTTGTTGTTGCTCCTTGTCCTGCATGCAATTTAACGTGACGAGCCACGACAAGTGCGCGTTTGAAGCTGAAAACTACATTGCTCGAACCAGAACAGAGCTAAACCGAGTTTTTCATATCTTAATTAGCCAAACTTCGCTTTGTTTTGCTTTAATTGTCGCGTCTACGCGTATTAAGATTACATCGGAGCTAATTTTCAGAAAACTTGGTTTCGCTCCGCTTAGCTCCGCGCTCAGTGGCCCCTCGCCTTTAAAGAGAGGCGAGGCAAAAGTCGCCGGTCCGCGTCCTTGCATCTTTGTACCACCACATTTGCAAAAAAGAAATTAATTTCTATTTGTTAGGTGAGCTCACAAGGTTTCCAGACGTATAATTATAGTTACGCGTAAAAGAAAACATAATTTATTTTGATTTATGGATGCATCCGTCTTATTTTCAATTTTTATTTAAACTGTACATATGTAAATAAATGAACCTCTAAGTAGTTTTATTAAGGGCGTGTAACCATCGTGTTCGAATTGTTGTCTTGGACACATTCCGCCTTTTTAAAACTGAAATTAATTTTGGGTTGTAATTATAGTCGATACCGTGGTCTGTATCCTCTAGTTGGCGCCTCCCGTTTACTGTTTTTTTTTTGTGGATTTCCTCTTTGACTCCACGCCCCTTAATTCCAACTTCGTTTTGAATTTTTCAGATTATCAGTATAATTCTTTTTTCATTAATTTTAATTATTTAGTTTAAGTTGGATAGATTTAAGTTGAGTTAAGTTCGGTTAACCTTGAGACAGTCCGGAGTTTTAGAGAAATTTCAATTACGTTTTAATTTTTTGGACTGTTAATTTTTTTTAGTTTAATTTTTACATGTTCTTTTTAATTTTATTTTTCATTTTTTAATTTTAACTGAGTTTTAATCTCTTGAGGTAAGTACAATTTGTAT
Organism: Prosopocoilus inquinatus; assembly: GCA_036172665.1. Lineage (NCBI taxonomy): Eukaryota > Metazoa > Arthropoda > Insecta > Coleoptera > Lucanidae > Prosopocoilus > Prosopocoilus inquinatus. The sequence continues at coordinate 9,035,535 of CM069878.1, read as the reverse complement.
TCGCAGTTTCATTACGAACGAATAATTTACATTTATATTTTTTATTTAATTATTTTAATTTCTATATTTTTGCCACATCTTTTTATTCTTACAGTATACTTAACTTTATAAGTATAAATTTTAATTTTGTAGTTGCATTTCGCTTCAAACTTTGTACTTTTAATATTTTTTTGAGTTTTGCTTTTTAATTTCTGTTTCCTTAGTTTTTTCTTTATTTTTTGTCTTGATCGAGTTAAGTTGAACTTTAAGTTTGGTTGGCCTTAACGCCAATTTTTGATACATTTTGTGTTTAATTCTTTTGGTTTTCATGATTTTACTTGGGCTGAGCAGAGTTAGGTAGAGTTAAGACCGATTGACCTTGAGATGAACTGGAGTTAATTTTAACTGTGCTTTAATCTTACGAAGTTTTAATTTTTAATCTGCCTTTTTTTTATTTCGCACTGTCATTTTTTCAGTTTTTATTCTTTTAATTGTCATGACTGTAATTTTTAATTTTTTCAAAACAAATTTTAGTTTTAATTATTTATAAAAAAAACAATTTAAATTTTTTTTTACATTTTTAAAGTTTTGATCTTCCAGTGTCTTCTTTTTTAATTTGTGTGCAGTTTTGAGTTCTGCGACATTTTTAATTCCTTTGAGTCTTATTTTAAATTCTTTTTAACTTTAAAGTTGTAATTCTTTGGAGTCTTATTCTAAATTCTTTTCAACTTTAAAATTTTAATTGCTTTCGTGTCTTGGTTTCTTCCTCAGGTTTGGTTGAATTGGGTTGGCTCGTTATTTTGCATCTTCAGTTTTTCTGAGTTTTTTTTTTTTAAATGATTAGAAGGTTTTATTTGTTGATTTATTTTACCTTTTTTCACCTGGTTGGATCAAGTTATAAGTCGAAAAAAAATAGGTTGGCCTTAATTCCAATACAATTCGATTGGGTTGGGCAAAAGAAAAAAACTTCAACTTCACAAAAATACTTCAACGACAGATCAGGCGAGTAAGATTTACTTTTTCAAATATTTTTTTTTTATTGTTTCCAAGTCCATGTATAGTTTTTTTTTCTCCGTATAAAAGAACCGTACGTATCTCATGTTCTCAGGAAAAGAAAAAGTATTTGCAAAATAAAACGCACACCAGCGCCAGCGCAGCTTAGATTGGAGGCAACCTTTATAACCCTCTTGGCGTCGCGTAAAATAAAATTTTCTTCTAACAACGCATTATTTCTTCACCTAATCAATCGATATTCAATTGCCTAAAACTTCCTTCCGCACCGTAAAAATCAGAGAAAGTCTGCTCGAAGTACTTAGGTACGGGGCCGGTGACCTTGACGTCATCGAGCTTCTGGAACCACCCCACGAATTCCACGAGCTTCGCCTTCCAGGCCTCGGTGATCTCCCTGCAGGATTTGTTTTCACCCTCAAAATCTGACGGCAGGAATTTCCTCGGGACGATCTCATACAGGGCGTCCCAGGTGGAATGGACGAAGATCTGGAAAGGACAAAATTTATTTACCGCAGACCAACCCTCTTCTCCCCCCACCCCCCCATACCCGTTTGGCCAACTTCTCGGATAAGATTTGCTTAACTATGTTGACTATAAAAAGCTGTATCATGCTGTGCCCCTTGGTGACGACAACAAACCAACTACTGGAAATCCCGTGCACGTAGGTAAGAACTACCCTGCCTCGCTCTACGTAGTCTTGTTTTTCAAATCGAACACCCTGTATTTTATAGTATATTTGGATAGTGCTTTCAACAAGCTTTCTAACCATGTCATATTCTATGGTCTTAAGATTTATAACTTGTGAGTTATTATCACTTCTCTATAATTAACTTATGGAACGTGCTGTATAATATTTTTATTTGTCTCAGAAATATTTTATCTGCTGTATCATTCAAGATATTTATCCAAACACTCTATTTTTGTTCACATTAACAATTTCTCTATCATTGTTGTAGCGGTTGCAATAAAAATATGGAATAAATACAGGAACTGAACGATTTTCACTACATAATTCCAATTACACTATGAAAACGAATGGAAAGGATTTATTTACACGGTAAAAAATTCTATTATTTTGAAGCTACATATCAAAGAAACAAATTGTATCTTAACATTTTTTACACTTTAACTAAGAAAAAGCAAAATGTCTCCAGTCACAAATAGGTTTAAAAAATTATAAAAATTTAAACTATTGAAAAATTTTTTAAAGAAACTCTGCCATATTGCTAAACACGCATTTTCTTCTCTTTGCATGCCGAGTACATCTTTATACTCTTGTTTCTTTACGTACCCCCATAAATTAAGAATAGTACAGGTGAAAACAATTTAGTGATAGTTTTTTGATATTTACTTCATACTAATATTAGATTATATCTTTTATGCGTATTTCAACAAGTACGCTGCCATTTTCAATCATCCACACACGCACACTCTTTGGTTGATATGAGCCAGAGGATATTCTCATTGAATCTCCCATAGAAATGAAGATAGTGGCGTGGCTGTCGAAATACGTATCTACGATTATAAACAAATCGTGATAAAAGAATATTTTTTTCATTTGTTTACTCATATCCCCATAAAAGAAGTCGAGAGACGAATTTGGTAACCATGGAGACCACTTCAAAGCATTACCACGTTCTATCCAGCGATTATCCAACCGATTCGTGATGTGTTCTTACATGACAGGAATGACCTGAAAAAAACCGTTCAGTTCCTGAATTTATTTATTTATTTTTATTTAAATCACTAAAAGTACGATAAACTGTATGGATAAATATCTTAAATGATTCTGAAGCGAATGAAAGTATTATACAGCACGTTCCATAAATTGATTATAAACAAGTGATAATAATTCACAAGTTATAAATCTTAAGACCATAGAATATGATATGGTTGGAAAGTACGTAGAAAGCACTATCCAAATATACTATAATATACAGGCTGTTCCATCAGAAAAAAATGACTAATTTTACAATACGCGCACTGAATCGTAGTGTTGTTGATAGTCGCTAGGTTTATGAAAATGATGAATATTGTAAAAGTAGAGGGATTTAGAAATATTTTGGTCCAAGATTGATTGTCGTATCATTAAAATTGACAATTTGGCAGACGATCAAACATGACCCATTTCATGCATGAAATTAAAAATAACTCGTTAAATACTAAAAATAAGTAAGCATAATGTTACATCATTTTTATGGTCTCTTCAAGGGCTAACCGAAACCGCAATAAAATATATAGTGTTCCATTTAAAAAATAATAAGTTAGGTTTGTAACTTTTTAAATGAACAACCTGTATATTTGAAAATAATTTTAGACTATGCAGAATGAAAACCTACACAACTTTTGTTAAGACCTTTTCTTGATAAAACGAATTTAAAGAGTCATTCTTGGACTATTCGAGAGGTTTGGGACACCCTGTACAAAAAAAAGTATTTAGTAAATTAGTGTCCGTATTTAATAAATTACTGTCTAACGAACGCATTGTCTTAATTAATTAATTAATTTAAACCCAGAAATATCTTGTTGATTAGAGTTTTTCTTATCTCACAGTAAACGTTTTTAGTCTGGCCTTGTTTTAAAGAATTTTTATAACAAGTACTATGTTGCCGTAATCGGCATAGCGTGTAGATTATTTTACCATTAAATTTCAGTATGGGCGCCGTAAGAGAAAATGAACTTGATGATGGTATCAATTTGACGAAACGTGCTTTAGAAAAACAGTGTTTACTACCGCGTAGAGAATTGAAAAGTGCCTTAAGAAAGTATTTTTACTTTTTTTGATATCTCTTTAAATAAAGAAGACGGAGGCAAAATTAGAAAATGACAATTTTTCTTTTTTTACAATTATTTCGAATAAGAGTTAACACAGAAACTTTCTCTCTCCGGATTATTAATGCTCGTCAAATTTAGCATGTTTGCCAGATTTATCTGTCTCTTCAAATAAGAGCGAGATCCCCAGGCTGAGCGTTGAATTTAAAACAGCCTGTACATCGCCGCCCAAATAGAGACACCTGGTATATCGTCGATTGCCGCTCTTATTGATGTAACCGACCAATAACAATAAAGATGCCTTGTCAGCATAAATGTAATCGTATTCATTTTTAACTCAAATTTTACTTGCTATTACAAATTAATGAAAATATTAAAAAAAAAAAATTATCGTTCACAGCAGAAACAGCAAAACACCGTAAAATACTTTGTATTACTTATTTGCAATTTTTTTAATATTGAAAACTTGTTTGATTTAAAACGTTTTCACAGTTTTCCTGAAACAAAAAAAAAGAAAAAATGCTAAACGACACATGTCTCGTCCCTGAAAAAAAAAACGATTCAATAATTCTAATTCTAGGTATGTAACATATTAAATGAACAATCTGTATATTTGAACATAATTTTAAATTATGTGGAATGAAAACCTACACAACTTTTGTTAAAACCTTTTCTTGATAAAACGTGTTTAAGGAGGCATCTTTGGACTTTTCCAGACGTTTGGGACACTCCGTACATATAATTTATTAAGTACAAAGTTTTTTTAATCTTGAACCGGACAGAAATATGAAGGGAAAACACTCAACGTTTCGATGTAGATTTATAGCTTCGTCAGGAGTGAAAAAAGAAGTAAATAAACAAGTTGTCAAGAGAAACAACTAGTCAAGAGAAACGAAAAGGTAACAATTTTCATCGGACAAGAACAAACTTCAAATGTAATTTATTGTTGCGTGTAATTAATTTGGATTTATTGCAGAAAAATTCTTTACGTTTTGAATTTGTCGTCACCTGAAGACGCTTTTCTTCTTTGGAAAACCCACAGGCAATTCACAGGGTGGGCTCTAAATAAACGTGCAGATATTTGCCCAATTAGAATAATTCATTTGCGTATTTTTTTTTAAATTTATTTGTGGTGGTTGTCCAACGAGGTCCTGAGTCACAAACTTGTCATGACCTCAGGAGCGGGAGTGTATTTTGTATGTGTAAAGTGTTCCATGGCTTTCCAATTTGCAAACCTCCTCGCCGTTGAAGGGGAAGCAGTGTTGGATTTTCTTCCCAACACTGAAGGGTACCTGAAGTGAGTAACGACCACCGCCGAGAAATATCGCGAGTGGGGTGCGAACCCACGAACTGACGACTGCAAGGCCGGTCCCTTACCACTTGGAACGTTCGGGCGTTGAAAGAACAACAACAAACAGATTGCTGAATTTTTTTTTTATTAATTTCTTGAATTGTTTTAAGCAGCAACGCCAACAGGATTATAAAAACTTTGCGCGTTGAACGTCCATGCGACTGAAGCTGACTCAGCGGCAATCAACGGTAATGCAACACGCCGGCATCGACTTGCTTGGTTTGGAGGGAACTTTATAATCTTGTTGGCGTTGGCAAAACGTTCCCAGTCATTATACAGGTGTGTCCAAAATTCAAATTTGTACTCCTAGTAGTTTCGATTGCCCCCTTTCGTTTTGCCCTCTTCACAAATATGTTCACCTAATCAATATTCAACTGCCTGAAACTTCCTTCAGCCCCGTAAAAATCGGAAAGCGTTCGCTCAAACTGTTTGGGCATGGGGCCGGTGACTTTGACGTCGTCGAATTCCCGAAACCATTCCTTGTTCTCGATGAGCTTCGCCGTCACCTCGTCAGTCATTTCGCCACAGGATCTTTGTTGGCCCCCGAAATCCGACGGCAAGAGACTTGGCGGAATCTCCTTGTGCAGACTGTCCAAATCAGAATGGATGAAAATCTGAAAAGTTAAAAGCGTTAAAAGGCGTTGGTCCCTGCACAGCGTATCTTTGGTGGTAAGTACCCTCCCGGCCAACTTATCGGATAAAAATCGTTTCAAGAAGTTGACGAACTTCTCCACAACCGAATTGGTGTTGATGAAGTGCACCGCTTTTATACGAAGAGGATACACTGTCTGCACCAATTTGATCACCCTCCTGAGTTCCGCCGAGAACATTTTGCCAACAATTACGGCTGACGTGTACTTGGCATCTAGAAGAAGGACATCTCCAGCTGTTAGGATGTCACTGTGAAACCGAATGTCAACTGCGAATTAATATAATTAATTAATTTGTCGTGCTTAAATTTGTCTGGATCTTGCTTACGCCCTAATAAGATATAGCGTAGTGCGGCAACGACATCGTAAACCTCCTCTATATTCGCCCTTCGCAGCGCCATCACTCCTATTCTGTACCCTTCAGCAGTCAGTTCGGGCATAGGGAAAAAATGTCTGGAATTTCAATTGAAAACTTAAAATTAAAATTTCCGCGTTAGTCTTGCCTGGTACAAACTTGTGTACAAACTTCGCCTTACATAAGGCATTTACGGAAACTCCAATCCGATTAACCCGATTATTATTTTCCTCACTCTTACATGCACGAAGTCCCTATGTGTTCTCTCTCACATTTCTTCTCGGATTAATCGGATTAGTGTTTCCGTAAACACCTATAATCAGTTCTTATTTCATATGTACACTGGTGTAACTTTAAAATGGTTACAATCCCAATCCGACTAGTCAATAAAATTTGACTCTATCCTCGGTCCACGTATCGAACAAAAGTCTTTCGTTAGCTTCTATTTAGACCTCGGTTTGAGTAACGATAAACAACTCTGTAGTTTTCAAGCAAAGAAAATTATTCATATTTACAAGTATGTCGATGCTTCCAAGTCGTGTTCCATCGTTAACACTCTGTTCCCATAGAGGACCTCGTCGAAAGTTTGGGTCATGAAATACAGTTCCAGTTTCTTCTTGGCGCGCTGCATGTCGTGCTTGGAACTGCGCAAATTTAATTATTATTTGAATAACGTGCACTGCTCTGGCTGCTGGTTTTAACCAATGGGAATTGCACCCCCTTACGGTCAACTCTGATGCTAAGAAATATTTTCTTTGAATTTCTCTTTGCCATTTTGATTATAATTTTTTTCTCGCCAAGCTGTAGGTATTACGATTTGCTATACATCGCCAGACACCACCCATATTGAGACATCCGGTATATTCGCGACTTCTAAACCACTTTTGTGTCGTTAATTATTACACTTTTAATAAAGAAAATAAATTCAAACCGCTTTCTGTGCTTTAATTGCTGCTCTCTGATTCATGACTGAACGTTATTACCGATTAACTTGTCTTGGTCACTTTGACTATAATTTTTTTTATCGCCAATCGCCGCCCATATTGAGACACCTTGTATATCGTATCATAAAAAGAAAAAATAATATTTACATGTACGTCGAAGCTTTTAGGTCATGTTCCATCGTTACCGCTCTGTTCCCATAGAGGACCTCGTCGAAGGTTTTGGACATGAAATACAGTTCCAGTTTCTTCTTGGCGCGCTGCACGTCGTGCTTGGAACTGCGCAGGAACGTCACCAATAAATTCCTGTCTGGAAATTCGTTTTTCCAATCGCCATATAAATCAAGTGCAGTTAAAACCTCACCGTAATTTTTCGGCATGTGGTTTTGGCACGACAGCCACGTCTCCAGCAGCTTCAAGTTGTGCTCCAGGCGCCCTTCGTCTTCCCCTAGCGCTTCCAAAATTAGGGGCCTTAAGGTCGGCGATGGTGGATTCAAAACGTCCTTCAAGTCTGCAACGGACGCAAAAGATTTCCTTGCGCTGAAGGAAATTTGATGAAAGCGATAAAAGTATTACCCTGCATCCTATTATTTTCAACTGTCTCCAGGTTTGCTGGAAAAGACTGCTAGTTGCGCCGTGCCTCGGAATGTACTAACTCGGTTTGAAAATCTTAGGCTTATAATGATTAAAAAAAAATAAATTAATTGCCTCCGATTTGCAATCTCACATGTAATTGGCTTTTCAAGGGTATCGACCAGTGGCGGCTCGTCGCGGAGCCCACCCCGTTCTATGAAAGTTGTACGTTCCGGTTTCTTGTCGGGTCAGCCCCGAAAAACATAAAAACAAAACAAAAAAAAATGTTTGGAAAATGCACCCACTTTCCTTTTTGCAGTTGTTGTCGACCTTCGATTGTTTTTTTGGTGAAATGCATTAGAAAGCCGAGAAGAAGCTTAGTGAATCCCACGCTTGAATTAAATTTAAAAATTACAAGCGCCACCGCGAGGGAAGGGAGAGACGTTCAGTTAACTTAGTAAAAAAAGCATGGCGTTTTAATTTTGATTGAAACTCAAGAACGCGCTGGTCGATTGCTCTTTCGTAAAGGGCGTTGAAAAGCTGAGAAAAAGCTCTGTAAATCCCCCGCTTAAATTAAATTCGAAAATCACAAGCGTGATCGCGAGGGGAGGGAGAGACGCTTAGTGGATCGAGCAAATAAAAAACGCGTCGCTTTGGAATGTTGATTGTAACTCGAGATCGCGTTCGGCGATTTTTTTTTTGGTACGCGGCGTTGGAAAGCTAAGAAAAAGCTCTGAAAAGCGCCGCTTAATTTGAACTAAAAAATACAAGCGCGATCGCGGGGGAAGAGAGAGACGTTCAGTTAACTGAGCAGAAAAGTATGGCATTTTAATTTTGATTGTAACTCAAGAACGCGCAGTTCGATTGCTTTTTCGTAAAGGGCGTTGGAAAGCTGAGGAGAAGCTCTGTAAATCCCCCGCTTAAATTGAATTCGAAAGTCACAAGCGCGATCGCGAGGGGAGGGAGAGAGGTTCAGTTAATCGAGCAAATAAAAAGCGCGTCGCTTTGGAATTTTGATTGTAACTCGAGAACGCGTTCGTCGATTGTTTTTTTTTTGGTACACGGGGTTGGAAAGCTAAGAAAAAACTCTGTAAAGCCCCGCGTAATTTGAACCAAGAATTACAAGCGCGATCGCGAAGAAAGAGAGAGACGTTCAGTTAACTTAGTAAAAAAAAGCATGGGGTTTTAATTTTGATTGTAACTCAAGAACGCGCTGCTCGATTGCTTTTTCGTAAAGGGCGTTGGAAAGCTGAGGAAAAGCTCTGTAAATCCCCCGCTTAAATTGAATTCAAAAATTACAGGCACTATCGCGAAGGGAGGGAGAGACGTTTGGTGAATTGAGCAAATAAAAAACGCGTCGCTTTGGAATTTTGATTGTAACTCGAGAACTCGTTCGTCGACTGTTTTTTTGGTAATCACAAATGTTTTTATTTCAATTCCAAGAAGGCTAAAATAATAAAGAGCAAGCATGTTATGAATTTTCAGAATTCGTAAATTTAAATCTATTACTTCGAATGCCCTAATCATAATCGCATGCTTTAGGTAAACAATAGTTTCTCTGATATCCTCATCCTCAATAATGATTCTCGATACAGTTATTTTAATTGTTTCCAATGATCAACATTAATTTATTTCTTGTCATAGTAATTGGCTTGTATCGTATTGGTTTTTTTTTTAATATATTTTGCAGTGGGGTTTTTTGTGGTAACTCTAGAAGATAATACGTAAAAAAACCTAGAATTTTTGTATATAAGCTTTTTCTCAGCTCCTAAAATAAAACATTGGAACATATAAAAATAACCCTATACATCTCGCTCAGCTCATTTTTTGTATATTTCATATTTACCAAAAATCTCTTTACTCTTTTCTCGTAATTAAAATTTTAGAATAAAAATTTCTATAAACTAATAAAACTTTTGTGAAATAAAAAATTAAAGAACAAATCAGACATTTTGTATAATTATAATTTTTCCAATTAATTTACATCATCGATCCTTTAAACTAATTTAAAATTCATGTATTTCTTTAGATCTATAAAGATCTGTTATGTAAGAAAATAAAATATTCTAATTTAGGTAAAGTAAAATTGTGGTTACATTTTTGATAAATGATAAGTGAAACTAAATACTTGCGTTCCAACAAAATTCAACGCATCATAAACATCCACCGGCCGCGGCAGTTTAAGAGGATTAACGACCTTCTTATCGGGATGCTGAGAAAGTACCCTCCTTTCTTAAGGTTCAAAATAAATTAAACCTGTTTCAATAAGGGTCATATTCGAACAGTTTTATTGCTTTTCGTTTCGAAACTTTTAAGCACCGGTGTACACCGTTGCCCACAGATTAACAAGCCAAATTGAAATACTTACACGACAGATTTGAACAAAAACTTCAAGCAACTATATTCTGAACCAACAGCTTGTATCGACCATGTCTGATTAATTATCTAATTTATTAAAACGTGATTTGCCCGTAAATGTAGTTTTAAATCAACAAGTTAGACTCGCGAGCCTAGATGCACATTTTGGCTCGCGTACACTAATGCTTAAAAGTTTCGAAATAAAAATTCAATTTTATCATACACGTCTTATTCACATGTCAAGAAACCTATTCATGTAAAATATTTTCGACATCAAGAAAAATTATGTTTCATTGTTCTCAATAATAGAGTCTACTAATTTATTATTGAGAAATATGTCACAGTATTATTGGGCCGGTTTTTTTTGTAAATATATACGTGAATTATTGTTTCGTTAATTTTTACTTTAGTTTTGTTTTTACTTGTAATAAGTTTTTCGTTGTTCTCAATAATAAATGTATTTAATGAAACTAGAAAGTTAAACTCAATTAACGAAAAATAACAGACTTTATTTTATTGACTTATTTAATTTCAATTGCCAAAGTTTCAGAAATTTTAATTTCATATTGCACACATTATTTACTACACATGTTATAATATTTAGAAAATAAATTTTGTTAAATTTCTTATCCATCCAACTACAATGAAAGTCTTTCTAGCAGATTATCATTATAAGATTTCAAGTTGGTTGAATAAGTTCGCATCTGTGTTAAATCGCTGTGTTTGCGATGACCGGTTTTATTATCGGGGTAGCAGGTACGGTTGTAAAAGCTATAAGGTTCATAATTGCAAAGCATAAAATTTCTTACTGCCAGTGGCATGTCTCGTACTCTGAAAACTTTATAGCACAAGTGTACTTGCGGCGAAGGTTTTTTCTCCCTAAACAAGTCTGCGCGACAGATATGCTACGTGCCAGGAAGGTCGGAAAGTATGCGCGTGTGTGGCGGGCTAATAAGCCTGCGCCGATACAGCTTAGACTGGTGGAATTTTTATGAGTCTGTTGGCATCGCTGTTTCAGGGGAGCAAAATGTTACTACAGGTTGGGCCAAAATTAAGGAAAGGATTATTTTTTTTGGTTTCGCCTCGCCTAGGGCTGCGAAAATTTATCGATATATCGATATTATCGATAATATCGATAATTATCGAATAACAATATTTCCATTTCAGATATCGACAATATCGATATTATCGATAATATCGATGTATGACGGAGTTATCGACATTACTAGTGGTATCGATAATGTCGATAATATATTGTTGGTCTCGATATTATCGTTATTGCCGATAATGTAATTTTCCTAAAAATATTAATAATCAATAATTTATTATTTATTTCAGTTTATACTAAAACTATTATTGAGCTATTTGTGCACGTGCATAATTATTAATTTTTGAAGAGTTGTTTATTAAGTATATTACTAATTATATTGGATATCATCAGTATTGTGGCCTGTGGCATCCAAATTAATTCGTCCGATTCGCACTAAACCTATTTGAATATTTTTAATTTTATTGAAATATCAATTTTATTAGTATATGGGACATGATCACGACGTAAAAAAAATTTTAAAATGTTTTAATTAACTTTTAGTCTAGTCAAAGTTTATAATTAAAAAATGAATCTAGAGAAAGTTTTTGTTTTAAACTTGTGTATTCGACCCTTATTCGTATGCGTATTCGTATTTTCCCACATTTTGGCCGGAGGATTCTTTTTGCTAACAATTTCTTGCTTTTAATTTTTATTGTTATGATTGAGGAAAGCAATGAATTACACAGCAATCTAAAACTTTTGTTGTGGTACGCGATATCATGTTTTCAATATTGGTTATCTATAATATAAAAATATCGACATAAATCGATCTATCGGTATAGCATTTATTTTCTAAATAAAAATATTATAATTATTCAAAATTTCCTCCTTCGCTTTTTGAACTGTGATGCCGAACGGTCATCAAGTGCCTTTCATTGCATTTTTTATATATTTTTTCTGACGTGATTTATGATATTTCATAACTGACAGTAACAGCACATTTATTTGTTCTTTTTTAAACTGAATATGGGAGTATGGGAATATTTGCGTTGGTGTTAGGTTCAGAGTTGAAAAAAAAAACTCACGATATTATAGTATCAATAATATTTAATATTAACAGGGTAATAATAATAATAATAATAATAATAATAATAATAATATAGTTTATTGTCACTGATCAATAAGGATGTGGACATTGTCAATTTTACACTGTATTGCATATGAAATTTGTAGATCCTTATACGGATATTGTCGTTACATTTCGTCATATAAAAGTATAAAGAACCAAGAATAAATGTAAAATATAAATAAAACAGATAATCACAGAGTACGATACTAACACAAATAATAAAAAAAGAATATCACAATAGTGCACAAATTATCACAAGAGTTTGGGAGGGTATTGGTCAATCAGAGTAGAATTAAGCGTCAATCAATTCATTGATATGATAGAAATTCTTAGTATGAAGGTAGTTTTTTAATAAAATTTTAAATTGTTCGGAGTTGGTATGTTTAATATGCGGAGGTAATGCATTAAAAACTTTTATGGCTTTGAAATGAGCACCACTTTGATATAATGAAGATTTGTGGCTCGGAATGCTAAAATCATTAAATTTTCTGGTTAGCATATTGTGATACATGTCAGAGTTTCGAGCATACATATGCTCATGTTGTTTTAAAAATGTCGCGAGTTCGAGAATGTATAAACAGGCTAGGGGTAATATTCTCAATTGTTGGAATAGTAGTCTGCATGGGCCGTTAACTGGTGCTCCACACATAACTCTAATAATTCTTTTTTGTAGCAAAAAAACATTTGTACTGCGAATAGAAGATCCCCAGAAAATTAATCCGTAACGAAGTCTAGATTCAACGTATGCGAAATAAAACGTTTTAAGACAAGTTATCTCCACATTATCTTTTAAATTGTTTAAAGCATAAAAAGCAGAACACAATTTATTACTTAAATTATTACAGTGCTGTTCCCAATCAAGCTTAGCATCAACAGAGAGACCGAGAAAGTTAACTGTATTTGACGTTGGCAAAGATTTATTATTAAATTTGACGTAGACACTGGAATCAGCTGATTGTTTTTTAAATGTAACGATGCCAGTCTTATTCATATTAAGACTGAGACTATTGTTCGAACACCATTCATTCATCTTGTTAATCACATCAGAACCAGTTTTTGACACTCCAGCAATGTTTTTATCGACAACAATTACATTGGTGTCATCTGCATACTGAGATAATTGGCCCGATTTTAAGGATAAAGACAAGTCGTTAACGTAAATTAAAAACAAAGTCGGACCTAAAATTGATCCTTGCGGGACCCCGCGATGTATAGGTGATTCTGAAGATTGATAACTTTTAGTTATGCCGCCGATTTCTGATGAGATTGAAACAATTTGACTTCGATTCCTCAAATATGACCGAAAGATATTCAAAACAACGCCACGTATATCGTAATTCTCCATTTTATTGAAAAGAATATTATGATCTAGAAAGTCAAACGCTTTAGAAAGGTCAAAAAATATACCTAGCACATTTTGTTTATTATTCAAATTTTCGTATATATGAGTTAAAGTGTTGTAAATGGCGTCTTTAGTTGAAACATTACTGAGAAAGCCGAACTGATTTTTATCTAATATTTCAAATTTAGTTAAGTAAGAAACTAGTCTTCTATTTAGAACTTTTTCAAAAATCTTGCTAAAAGCCGATAAAAGAGAAATTGGTCTGTAGTTATTGACATCAGAGCGTTTGCCTTTTTTGTAAACCGGTAAAATTTTCGCACATTTATTTTCGAATATGTTTTTTATTTAGAGATAAAAATATTAGTTGTTCTGCATGTTCAGAAGTTAAAGCACTTCTCATGTCAGTGACAATATTTCCACCTTTGCTGAAAACTCTTTCGGACGATACACTCGTCGCTTGTATGGGTAAATATTTTTTTGCCAAAACACTTAAGAATTTTAGTGAAACGTTCTGGATTTTCCACCAACTCAAGGGATCTTCTTCTAAGTCTATTGTTGGCATATTTAAATAGTTTGATATATTTTTTTGTATCCCGGTTTCACCCGTTACGTTTTCTTCACTGTGTTGCTGTAATATTGCTGTTAAACCGGTGCGCTTCCTTTTTTTGCTTGTCTGTTCTATTTGCATTTCAGAAAACATATTTTCTGTTTCCTCCCTAATGTCTTGTAATATTTTCTGTTTATCTTTCTCTGTAAAAATACTAGTTTTAAATCTAGGATCCAAAAATGTACATTTTTTTAATAGATTATTTGTCTGAATATCGTCAATATACCGTTTATTTAATACTGTTAAAATATGGTTAATAATTTTTTTATGCAGTTCAGATTTGAGTATATATGAGTACTCGGCTTCAATTTGCTGTAAAATCGGCAATATTATTGCTGCTGTGACATATTTCTCTCCTGATGGAATTTCAGAAATATGTCCTATTGGCTTCAATATCTGAACGATTTCTTTCAAAATCTCAACTTCCTCAACAGACAATGTATTATTAATATATTTTCTTGTATCATAATGTTGTAAAAATGTCATTATTGGTACCTGTTGTTCAATTACTGTCTCAATTAATTTTAATAAGGACCACCACCTCGTTTTACTAAAAGAAGGTAATTTTCTGATCGGCAGATTATACTTCTTTTGGTATTCTTTTAATTCCCTGGCTGCTTTCCAACTATGCGCTAACAAATTTCGAAAGGTCTTCACTTTCTGTAGTGTAGTGTAAAATATTTTATTTATGGCAGTATTAATGGAGTGCCCGAAACAACTAACATGATTAAAATTCAAATTTGCTATTGCTTTGCTTACCATATTTGCACCATGGTCTGTTGTAAAAGCAGTTTGCTTTTCATAAATGTTCCATTCATGTAAAAGGTTAAGTAAACAGTCACTTATATTTTCTGACGTATGATCATCGGACATTTCAGTGCAATTTAAGCAGCAGTAAGTTAATAACCAATCATCAGTAATATAATGTGATGTTAGAGGAATATAGGGAATGTTTGCTACTGAAGTCCAACAATTTGTTCTGAACGACAAATACATTGTTTTCTAAATGTTATTCTGGATTATTGTACGAGTTTCTTGATATAACTTGGGAATTAGTTGTTCAGATACTGTTTTTCGACTAGGTAGCACATGTCCGGGAACGCAAACATTTAGCAAATGTTGAAATCCTTCATTTTCAACTACATTGTATGGCTGCATATCCACTGCAATGAAATATGCCAATGACTTGGTTATTTTTTCTTTAGTTAGCTTTGAAAGTGTAAAATGATGAAGAGATATTTGTTTTGTCTGTTGTGATGTAGAATGTAGCGACGAACTTCCAGAGGATACTACTTGTAATGTTTGGCAAGCTAAAGATGATGACAATTGTTGAGAAGTTGAAGGCAAATATGTTGTCGGTCAGTTAATGAATGGTCACCTAATGGATTCGACTTCTCTGTGCCAAATGTTTCTGCTTCTGTATCAATCAATTCAGTAATGTGTGAAATATTACTTTCACTTGTTCTGAAATGAAATAAATATTTATATCTATCTGGGAGACAGAGCTGTAACTGGCTTATTTAATTATACAACATTCTTATTATTTATTTCAATTCTTAAAAAGCACTCCGAAATTTGTAAGCTAATAGACTGCTAATAGTATTTATTATGCTATGTAAACGAATTCTTTAATAATACTTATGAAACAATAATAAATTGAATAAAGTTGATTCTTATCCGATGAGAAATGTAAGTAAAAGGTTTTTTTAATCTTGAAACGGACAGAATTATGATTAGAAGTACACTCCTGGCGAAGCTATAAATCCATCGTGAAACGTTGAGTGTACTTCTGATCATAATTCTGTGCGTTTCAAGATTAAAAAAAAACCTTTTACTTAATAATAAATTATTTAATCAAAAATTTTAACACCTGGTAATTTTTTTAATTTTTTATCAACTCTTAGCAAGAAATTTGTACCGCATATCTTAGCTTTACTGTAAAATAACCTCAAGACGGACAATGTTTTATTTTTCAATTAAACTAAAAAAAAAATTAAAAATTCACCGAGTAATAATGCAGGAAAAAACTGCTTTATTTGGCTGCAATTATTCTCCAACTTTAATTCGGATATTTACAAAATAAGGACGGCCGTGATGTCCGGTAGGTAATGCAATAAAATGTGCAATGACACAATTGCGTGCGAAAATAAACAACCATCACAGAAGTCTTTAATATATTTATTTATTTGTTGAAATACATATTGTCTTTCAGTCAAATTCTGTTCCTCCTGGTCTTTTCGAATTTTAGTGTTTAAATATTCACTGTTATGTCTCGGATGGCTGTTTTTTAAATGTGATATTAAGTTCGATGTATTGCCATGACTTTTAATTAATCGACTACAATAATTGCACCTGGCACCCTGATCATCTTTTTTTAAAGAAATCCCATGCTACGCTTTTTTTGCCCATTTTGTTCTCTAAAAATTAAAGACTGGTATTAATTATTATATCTACATTATAGTAATTAATAATATTTATATCACTAAATTTATGTTGAAATGAAAATTCAGAATAAAAAAAATAAATATATTTGATTATTGCATCTCTGTAATATCTACTTACCTTGATCAAAATAAGAGGGAAATTTATAAAGCACAAAATACACTTTTTTAATCATCTTGCAAATTACAAATGCTAACGCTGTCCACGGTGACGATCTGTTGCAGACTGTTTGAAAATCAAAAATATGCGTTTACATTGCCGTGCAATTTATTGCTTTTTATTTTATTGCAGGGGTTGTTTAGACCATACGCGCGTGAATCTCACATAAATTCTATTTCATTGTAGTTTAGTAACTGGGTAATAATTCTTTTCTCGGTAGAAATTTATTTCAGTTAATTAATAATAACAATTTTCGGATGTTTATATTCATTTTTAACAGAACACATTACAAATAAATAGTGAGAAAACCCCTCGACCACATTAATTCACTGAAAGCGAATACGTATTTCGGTAACGATGTTACCATCTTCAGCGCTAAACTGATATTAAACTTTAAAACAACAAATAAACTAAACTAGACTAGCCGCACTCCCCCCCTCACTTTCTTTGTACCGTATTATGCATGCAAAGCAAACCGGGATTCTTCGAAAATCTAAAGGTCGAAGAGGCAAGAAGCGGTCGGCCCGGACTTCTCAAAATTCATTAATCTATTCCTATTTCTGTGAATCTCCAAGCTTTCGAAAGAATCTAGGTTTGTTTTGTTATTAATTTGTTTGATTAAATCTATTTTATTTACCGAATGATTGTTTTCAAGCATGTGTAAGGCAACACTAGATTTATCAAAGCGTTTGTATTTTAAATGAGCCAAGTGTTCTTTGAATCTAATTTTTAAGGATCTTTTTGTTTGCCCTACATAAATTTGATCACAATTTTTACAACTAATTTTATATATACCTGATTTATCCTCCGAATCCACTTTATCTTTTGGATTTCCCAGCAACGATTTTAAGCTGTTATTGTTGGTGTAAACTATTCTTAAACCTAATTTTTAAAAAATTAGGTTTAAGAATAGTTTACACCAACAATAACAGCTTAAAATCGTTGCTGGGAAATCCAAAAGATAAAGTGGATTCGGAGGATAAATCAGGTATATATAAAATTAGTTGTAAAAATTGTGATCAAATTTATGTAGGGCAAACAAAAAGATCCTTAAAAATTAGATTCAAAGAACACTTGGCTCATTTAAAATACAAACGCTTTGATAAATCTAGTGTTGCCTTACACATGCTTGAAAACAATCATTCGGTAAATAAAATAGATTTAATCAAACAAATTAATAACAAAACAAACCTAGATTCTTTCGAAAGCTTGGAGATTCACAGAAATAGGAATAGATTAATGAATTTTGAGAAGTCCGGGCCGACCGCTTCTTGCCTCTTCGACCTTTAGATTTTCGAAGAATCCCGGTTTGCTTTGCATGCATAATACGGTACAAAGAAAGTGAGGGGGGGAGTGCGGCTAGTCTAGTTTAGTTTATTTGTTGTTTTAAAGTTTAATATCAGTTTAGCGCTGAAGATGGTAACATCGTTACCGAAATACGTATTCGCTTTCAGTGAATTAATGTGGTCGAGGGGTTTTCTCACTATTTATTTGGATTACAGCCACAGGTTTTGTGTTGCTTTGTGATTATAGAACACATTACAATTATGCTACAGTCGTTTCGTCTTATTCAAAAGAATATATTTTACTTATTGCCGGAAAGAAAAGCAATAACATTTCTGAAAATGAAAAGAAAATAATCATAATGGCCCATGATATTGCCCATATAGTTGATATCGAACTTAAAAAATATTGACAAAATCATTGATATCAATATTATCGCTTACGTCGATAATATCGATAAATATCGATAATATCGGAAAAATATCGATAATGTCGATAATATCGATATTTTTTAGTTGTTGATATCCGATATTGAAAACATAATATCGCGCACCCCTAGCCTCGCCCCTTTTAACGCAAATTTCCTCCTATTTAATCGATGTTCAGTTGCCTGAAACTTCCTTCCGCCCCGTAAATATCTGAAAGCGTGTGCTCAAAGTGTTTCGGTGCGGGTCCGGTAACTTTGACGCCGTCAAATTCCTGAAACCACTCCCTATTCTCGATAAGCTTCGCTGTCAAATCCTCAGACATTTCCCGACAGGATTTTTGTTCGCCCCCATAATCCGATGGCAAGAGACTTCGCGGGATCTCCCTGTGCAGGCTGTCCAAATCAGAGTGAATGAACATCTGGAAAGTTAAGAACATCAGTGCGTTGGTTTTGATGCGGCCTGACTTTGGTGATACCCTCCGTGCCAACTTGTCGGATAGAAACTGTTTAAGGAAATTGGCGAACTTCTCCACAACCGAACTGGCGTTGATGATGTGTATTGCCCTTATACGAATGGGAAAGGCGGTTTGCACCAATCGCAACACCCTCCTGAATTCCGCCGAGAAAATTTTCCCGATGATGACGGGCGACACGTATTTTGAGTCGAGGATGTACACATCTCCAGTTGTTAGATTATCGGTCTGAAACCGGATGTCCACTGCGAATTAAATTTTATTCCTCGCGCTTAAATTTGCCTGGCTTTTGCTTACATAGTAGTACGATGTAGCGCAGGACGGAAATAATATCGTAAACCGTCTCTGCATTCTCCTTCCACAGCCCAGTCAAAACTATTCTGCACCCTTCAGTAGTCAGCTCGGGAATAGGGATGATGTACCTCGAATTTCGATAGAAAAATTAAAATCATTTCTAAAAGGTAGTAACTAGCAAATGCTTTTATGTTATTTTTATTTTTGAGTACTGATTTATTCGATTCTTTTTTAAATATCCAAAATTTTATCGCCCCCTATTATCTTCGAAAGAAAACGTCGTTCCGAAAATCACCTACCGGGTGCATTGAAACATTTTTTTACAAACCTAAATAATATATTACAGTGCGTTCGAAAAGGTACCTACTCTCTATGGCCGTGAAGTTTCTTTCGGAGACTTAAACGTTAATTTGTTAGAATTAATTTTTAATATTTCTAGAAATATAAAAGCGAAGTATGATCACGACTGATCAATTAAGGAAAAATTCTGTAACGGCTGCAGTCAAGAAGGTCAAATAATACTCTTTTAAAGTTTAACCGAGCTTTCGGAAATATTATTTCCTTTTTCAAGGTTTGTACAAAAAATTTACATTAATGTTTTATAAAAAGAAAAGTTACAACCAATTACTTACTCCTTAATGAGTAGTAGATGAAATTAATTCACTAGTTATAAGAAAAGATTCTTTTTAAAAAATGTTTACAACTATGAAAATTAAATCACAGTAAAAAATATATTGTTTATTCAATATAAGGTAATATGACATGAATTTTTATTTACTACTCGTACATCCTGCTTGTATTTCTTTTTAATTTTAAATTTGAATGGGTATGTAACTAAGTTTCTCAATATTAGTTCTCTTATTAATACTTTTTTTTTGTAAAATTAAGTTGATTCTTATCCAAAGCTATTAATCAATAGCGAAACGTTGGGCGTTTTTCCCATCATAATTCCGTCCGTTCAAGATTTAAAAAACTTTTAACTTATAAATACTTTTACATTAGAAAAACGTGACACGTTTCAATAATAAAAGTTCTTTGACTCAAAATTGGTTCAATACCTAATTTTTTTTTACATCTTGAACTTGAAAGTTAATCTGGTCTTCATTATTAGCATGTTCAGATAAATAATTGAAAATTAATCTCCGCCCACAATAATTTTATATTCGTAAATACGTATTTTGGCAGCTAAGCTGCCATCTTCAGTACGCTACCAACTTAAAAGCACTAGAAAGATCTACAAATAACCTAATCATCCTAATAAAATCATAGAAATGTAAAAACTAACAACAACCCAATCATAAACACGGAAATAAATAGTCCAAAGCCCTGAAAATTTTTATCTATTTCCGTTTTTTCCTTTTAGGATGATTAGATTTTTTCTTTCGTCAATTTTGAAATTAATTGGACTCATTATTAGTTTTATCGTATTTTATTTTGACCATTTTTTTTTATTTTTTATTGACTAATAAAATCAATTGAACGACCTCTGTTTTTTTCTTTCAATCGATGTCACTTGTTTTGTTTTTAGTTTTTAATTATGGATTGATCATCTTTGTTTTGCGTTGTTTTCTCAGCTTTGATTTTATTTGACGAGATTTTTTTGTGTTCAGTTATTAATAAATTGATCGTCTTTTGTTTTCTTCCTCTTGCTCGATTTAAGTTTGTTTTATTTTTGTTTTTTTTTTCTTCTCTTATTCGATTTGATCTTACTTTGTTGTTTAATTATTAATTGATCGTTCTTGTTTTACTTTAATATTGAGATTAAATTTTTGATTGTGATAAAATTCGTCGGTTTTTTATTTATTTATTTAGTTTTGCATAATTTTTATTTTCATCCTCCCTTCGGCAAAGTCGACGATCGTGTTTTGTTTTTGTTTCATACGGTTTGGCTGTTTATTTTGATATAATTTCTTTGATTCGATCTGATTGAAATTTATTTAATATAGTTTATAAGTCTTCTACTTTTTAAATAAACTATTCAGACAAGAAGTCGTAACACTGACTCTTGAAAGACCCTACAGATTCATCCTCCACCAAACCGACTGCTAAAAGTTCAAAGTCAAACGAAAGAAAAAAACAAAAAAAAGGATAGATGAAAACAGTATAAAAAAAATAATTAAGTGTTAAAGAGAAAATATAATTAAAAAATAAAATCAAATCGCACGAAAGAAGAAAATAAAAATGGGGATCGATCTAAGGGATTAAAATGTAAAATAAGCTCAAATTAAGTAAAAAGAAAACAAACAAAAGACGATCGTTTGATAATTAAAAACTAAATTCGCATCGAACGAAAGATAAACTGTAGGTGCGGTTATTGACACTGTTTGACCGACGCGACATTTGCTTGCGTTGCAGATCAAGTATCGCAGGTGAAGAAACGTACGCAGACGAACGTGTAATAAAAGGGAATTCCGTATAGGGGAATCCGTGTCATTAAACCTTACTTGCGCTACATCAGCGGATTTTACTTTTATTGGAAAACAATAAAAACATAATCAACTGCAACCAAATTAATTTATCCGATAGATTTACGTATTACAAACACCAAGTAAGTTTACTGGCATGATAAATCTACAGAATAAATTACTCCCTCGATTTTAAAGCGAGTAAATTTTAATTGTTACTTTAAACTGACAGCATGGCTAATTGACACATTTTAATTTTAAACAAAAGTTATATTTTAGGCGAGTTCCGTGGAAGAAAATTACTTTATTTAAACTCTTGTAACATTTAGTAAAAGTATTCCAGTTGTGTCTTTGATACTATTCATGCCTTCGATATTAATTGAAAAAAAACTGAAGGATTTCCCCGGATGATTCAAAGGCGCCGCCGCCGGCATCCTAGACTTATCACCAGGGAAAAGAATTCGGGCCACTTGTTCCGCAAACATTATATTAGCCTCGCCTAAAACATGCGAACGCGATTGCACGTCTGCCCCTCCCTCTCAATAACAATTTGTTCCATCGCAACGGAAGCTACGGAAAGGTGGTAGGAGTAAATAGTACATTCAGCGTAAAAAGCGTCCAACACTAAATGGTCTGAATTCTTCTCCCTGCTTATCACTATCAGACCACCACAAAACCCCTTTGAATTTAATTACGATGAACAAGAGTTAAAGAAGTTGTTTTGTTATTTTTATCTTTTCATTCACTTTCTTTTTCTTCTACTTCTTCTTCAAGTTTTAGAAAATATCAATGTGAAAAAGGTCACTCGTGATCTCTTTCTCGATTTGAGCATAGCTTTTGTTAGCATCAACCACTTCATACTCCTTGCAAAATTAGAATTACCGGATACCGGATACGAGATAAAGGGCCGCACAAAAAATCGACTGGAATCTTTTCTAACAAATCGTCAGCAAGCGACCGTCGCGACAAATCTCAAAACCGCTGAGATAATTTTGTCTGCTTACCAGACTGTATAAAAAGGCGTCCCGCAAGGCTCAGTACTCGGGCCGCTTTTATTTATAATTTATATAAATGACCTCTCCGAAAGCGTTCTGATCATAAAATAGTTCTATATTATGCAGATGACTCGTCACAAATTATAGGCTCCGGTAAGAATGAAGACACGATAATCCTAATTCATAACAGTAGTACAGTTAGCGGGATTCTGGGACAGTTGGATTGCGGATGGCATGTGTCCATCCGAAGTGACCATCGTTGAAGGTCATCTCCTAAGTTAGGGGAGTGGTTTAAGAGATGAAGAAGTTACCCCTTCAGTTCTTGAGCCGAAGAGGCCGTTACAGAGAAATCTTTACTTCTTGCAGCTCTGAAGAATGTAGCCAACGACGCCATAATACCAGAAGAGGTTACTGAGAAAAAAAAAAAGTCTAACCCCCGTTTAGTTCTTGAAGAAGGGTTGTAATTTCATCAGGCGTGTTCGTTCAGTATAACGAGTCAATGAACTTTGGAAAAATGTGCAGATTCAGCTAAGCTAGTCCAAGGCTTCTTTTATCGAACCCACTTGTATGTGTGTGTGTCAAAGTGCAAGCTTGCTTAAACTCTTTTATGAAATTTTTTACGTTTATTTCTATAAATATTACAAGAAAATATTTTTAAGGACGTTTCTTTCCGATCAAAGAACTTGTACTCTTTACGCCCTTTTCTACATTTTAGTAAGCAGACAAAATTGTCTCGGCAGTTTTTAAATTTGTCGTGAAAGTCGCTTGCCGACGATTTGGACACATGTCATAAGCAATTTTCCTCAAGGTCAAACTGTCCCAGGATCCCGCTAGCTATACTACTCATAACTTAATCAAGATCCTGGATGGATGGTGCATAATGAACGATCTCGAATTAAATAAAAACAAAACAAACAAAATGATGTTCTCTTTTCAATTCAAAAAGAAAAGAAAGAAAAATCCTTCGTGTACTTATGATATACATAAATCTATGCGAAACCGTGACTTTCCTTGACCTCAAAGTAGATGGTCAGTGAAATTGGAAAGAATAATCTCAAGTTTATTAATTTCTTTGTATGAACTTTTGATGTTTTGATGAATTTGACTTGAACATTTTTTTTTTATAAAATGAGTAAGTATAGAGGTATGAAGGAATCCGCCTTAAGTAGAACACCCCGTATATTCGCAACTGGTAAACCACTTTTTTACAGTTAATTATTATACTTTCAATAAAGGATATTGAAATTACTTTCTGTTTTTGAATTGCTTATCTCTGATTGATGACTTAACGTTATTAACCTCGGAACTAAAAACTGTGTAGCTTCAAACCGACCTGTTTAGACCTCGGTTAGAGTAATGATAAAACGATTTCAATGGCTTACGATGGGATTTCTAGGAAAACCATCGTGCCAGAACAATTTCATCGCAATTTTCTTCCATTTTTCAACACTTACGTTACGTACAAATGATATTTACGTGTATGTCGAAGCTTTCAAGTCGTGTTCCATCGTTAACACTCTGTTTCCATAGAGGACCTCGTCGAAGGTTTTGGTCATGAAATACAGCTCCAGTTTCTTCTTCGCGCGCTGCATGTCGTGCTTGGAACTGCGCAGGAACGTCACCAATAAATTCCTGCCTGGAAACTCGATCTTCCAATCGTCATCTTAAGCCAAGCTAAGTTAAAACCTCACCCAACTTTTTTGGCATGTGGCTTTGGCACGACAGCCACGTCTCCAGCAACTTCAAGTTGTGCTCCAGGCGCCCTTCGTCTTCCCCCAGCTCTTCTAAAATTAGGGCTATTATGGCCGGCGATGGTGAATTAATAACGCTCTTGAAATCTGCAACGCACACAAAAAAAATTCCTCGTTGAAGGAAATTTGCATTTGACAAGGACGAGATGTTACCCGTCATCCTTTCGATTTGGATTGTTCTCCTCAACCGCGCTGGTGAAGACTCCCGGAGTACACTAACTCGAATTTCGTTGTTCGAAAAATAAAAGTAGCTTGCTCGAAAAGGTGGACTGCCTTGAATTTGTGAAGTATAATTGATTGGGTCAGTGCAAGAAAAAAAATGGCAAAGTATGTATTGCGCAATTTTGAGATAACCGATGTTAAGCACCTTAATTTACATGTACGTGCTCATCTGTCATCGATAATTTTAATTTTCAGCTAGATCAATTTTCAATGTTCCCTTTTAATGACATGTACCACTTCCGAAGTCTCAAATATCATGAAAACAAATATTAAAGCGAAACAATCTCATGGTCCTGACGATTTTCCTCCGTTTCTAGTGTGTATGGTCGCTGATTATATTTGTAATCCACTACAACCTATAATAAATGTATCTTGCTATAGTTTGTTACATAATAAGTTGGCGGCCATGTCTACTGTCAAAGCATGATGAAAGTCAAAAAAAAAAATTATTGGAAATGTGGCTGAAACAGTTGTACAGAGGCTACTCGAGGGATCCACTGCATATCAAAAACTATTTGCAAGACAATTTTTTTTTTGATAAAACGGAAAAAGCCTGAAACAGAATACGACGTGCACTAAGAGTCGCCTTGCAAACACGTGAAAACAACTACCGAATAAACGATTCTTCTGTGATGCTCGTCCGGCAAAAATTAATGGGAAGAGATTTGCAAGACAAATTGTTTTTGATAAAACGGAAAAAGCCTAAAACAGAATACGACGTGCACTAAGAGTCGCCTTGCAAACACGTGAAAACAACTTACCGAATAAACGACTCTCTTCTGCGACGCTGGCCCAACAAAAATTAACGGGAAGAGATTTGTAAGACAAATTGTTTTTGATAAAACGGAAAAAACCTGAAACAGAATACGACGTGCACTAAGAGTCGCCTTGAAAACACGTGAAAACAACTTACCGAATAAACGACTCTCTTCTGCGACGCTGGCCCCAACAAAAATTAACGGGAAGAGATTTGCAAGACAAATTGTTTTTGATAAAACGGAAAAAGCCTGAAACAGAATACGACATGCACTAAGAGTCGCCTTGCAAACACGTGAAAACAACTTACCGAATAAACGACTCTCTTCTGCGACGCTGGCCCAACAAAAATTAACGGGAAGAGATTCGCAAGACAAATTGTTTTTGATAAAACGGAAAAAGCCTGAAACAGAATACGAGGTGCACTAAGAGTTGTCTTGCAAACACGTGAAAACAACTACCGAATAAACGATTCTTCTGTGATGCTGGCCCAACAAAAATTAACGGGAGGAGATTTGCAAGACAAATTGTTTTTGATAAAACGGAAAAAGCCTGAAACAGAATACGACGTGCACTAAGAGTCGCCTTGCAAACACGTGAAAACAACTTACTGAATAAACGACTCTTCTGTGATACGCGTCGGTCAATCCATGTCAAGCCCACGTTAATAACCGCACCTGTGAAATGCAACCGAACAATTTTTGCCTAAAAAAATACGCGTGTTGAATTTTGGGTAAAAATCAAAAAGTGAAACTTACTTTTATGGCCAGTTGCACCGAGCATTTAAGCCGACCTTAAATTTAAATATTGCTTTATAATGCGACATTTGAAGTTACATAACAGTAACTCACATTCTAAAAGGCATTTAAAGTTAATCTTAAACGTTTTGGTACAACTGGACGTTATTGTTTAATTTATCGCTCTAATGGCGTAGACCAGGGGTTTCCAACTTGGTCGAATCGACCACCTTGGTGTCAATGAAGACTAGAAAGAGGTCGATGAACCCAGAGGGTTGGGCCGGGGAGGCCGATGAACCTCTAAGGGTCTCTTGCGAAGTCGGATTTAGTTATGAAATCTTGTCCAGTACAAGCCTATCTGAATAGTTCATTAAAAGAAAAGATTTACGAATAATTGCACGTGAATTAAACATTTTCAGGGCGTTAACTCGACCAAAAGAAGAACAAGATGAAGAATACATGGAAGATCTATTGATTATTAAAATAAATATGTAATACAGTTAAAACGAATGAAAAGAAAAAAAAAACAAAAGTCGATCGTCGATGTGGCGAGGAAGAAAATAAAATATCGCGCTAAGACCAACAATAGGTCAAATCGATGTTAAAAAAATGACGAACGCAATCAAAAATTTAGTCTGCGAAATATTAGGTATAGAAAAGAGACCAACGATTAAAATAATAAAAAATAAATAAATAAAAGTACAAAGTTTTTTTAAACTTGAACCGGACAGAAAAATGAAGGGAAAACACTCAACGTTTCGCTGTAGATTTATAGCTTCGTCAATTCTCATCGGACAAGAACCAACTTCAATTATAAATAAATAAAATAAAGTTAAATCGTATAACGGAGAAAGAAAAGGAAGGAAGGAATTAAAATGCAAAATAAAATGAACTTCCATCTACTTAAACGTAAAATAAAATGAACTCCAATCTGGTAAAAGAAAATACAATAAAACAAAAGACGATCGATCGACTGATAGTCAAAAAAACAAATAATAAAATCTCGTCAAATTAAATTTAAACGGAAGAGAAAACGAGAACAAAAGATGATAAATCAACGAATCAAATGAAATCGAATCAAAAAGAGAAAAAAACAAACAAAGGTTGGTCAATTGATTAAAATAAAAATTGAATTAAATCAAATGGAATCATCGATTGCAAATTAACAATTAATTTAATTAGTTAATAATGAAAAAAAAAATCAAATCAAATCGAATAACAGAGAAAAGAAACAAAATCAGCGATCAATCGACGAAATTAAAGTGTCTAATAAAATAAACTCGCATTTAATTAAAAGCAAAATAAAATGAACTCCAATCTGGCAAAAGAAAGTACAATAAAACAGAAGGCGATCGAACGACTGATAGTTAAAAAAAATAATAAAATCTTGTCAAATTAAATTTTAAACAGAAGAGAAAACGAGAACAAAAGATGATAAATCAACGAATCAAATGGAATCGAATCAAAAAGAGAAAAAAACAAACAAAGGTTGGTCAATTGATTAAAATAAAAATTGAATTAAATCAAATGGAATCATCGATTGCAAATTAACAATTAATTTAATTAGTTAGTAATAAAAAAAATCACATCAAATCAAATCGAATAACAGAGAAAAGAAACAAAATCGGCGATCAATCGACGGAATTAAAGTGTCAAATAAAATAAACTCGCATTTAATTAAAAGCAAAATAAAATGAACTCCAACCTGGCAAAAGACAATACAATAAAACAAAAGACGATCGATCGACTGACTGCTAGTTAAAAAAAAGAAAAATCGGGGATGAAAGAAGAGACACTTGCTTTTATTATTATTATTTTTTTATTTTGTTGCAAATCGTTTTTGATTGCAGTGAAAACCTCGAGTAGCCTCTGTACAACTGTTTCAGCCCTGCTTGGGGTTTCATCAGCAGAGAAGTAGCTCAAAACGCGATTGTAGGATGTCGCTGTTTTATCTGTTCACTATTTTTTTTGTTAAAAGGGACCGGATTCAACGTTTAATCGTTTTTATACCAATTTTATGCAAATTTAAACTTTATTTTGAGAATTTTTAGAAAAAAGGCATCATATAGGCATTTTTGTCTGAAATACATAGGCACTTATGCATAAATAGGCATTATTAAACTTTACTATTTGAACAGTAACTGCGTGAAACGTAAAGAAGGTCCTATCAAAGTAGCGTTTAACAAATAGAAAACGCAAATGCCTGAACGTCCGCAGTCTGGTCATAACTAAAAGCGTTTTGCAGAGTCAGTTCACGGCAAACGTTTTTATTGTTCTTATGACGCAGCACAGCTATTCCAGTCACCAGATCATCAATTTATGTCTATACTTTCAATGCATTTTCTTTTAAGAACTTGTTTGTATAACTACAACTTTTCCTGTTTGTTTTTTTTTGCATTTCGGATACTTACTTTGAATTACCCTGTACATTGTAACAACGCATTACGATTGACAAATTGAAGCCAGTTTGCCACGTAATAAGTCATCCCATGTCTCAAGGTCGAATCGTTTTGGTTTGCAGTGGAACGCTACGCGTCTGCTGATGATGAAACCTCAAGTAGAGCTGAAACAGCTGTACAGGGCCTGCTTGAGGGATTCACTGCAATCAAAAACGATTTGCAACAATTTTTTTTTAAACGTCGTAAGTTAATTACTAAATAATTCTAATTTCACCTTGTAACGAGCGTTTGTTTCTAGTTTGCTTTAGTAATTTTGTCGCACGCGTCAATGTTAAAAAAAAAATAATTGAATAAAATTAATTGCTAACGTGTGTTGCGAACTCAAAGGTCCGTAGGCAATTAACTGTAAAAAAAACCTCACTCTCATTTCCACAAATTTTCGTTTATTAACATAAACGAAAAAAATGCCACGTACACCTTTTTTATGTAATTAGTTTGAAGCATGGTGTCCTTGAATTTTGACGCTGTGAAGGTCAGTACTGAACCTGAGTTAATTTTAATTGCTGTTTTAAGTTAGTTAACGTATCGATTTGTTGAATCGCTACTTGATTTCAAGTTTGGGCCATTAAGGCCATTCCTCCTCTCACATTTTATTACCATGGAAAGTCTTCCAGTTTTTTTTTTTTTTTTGAGACAATTTGCCCTTTTTTTGCTTCTTCTTAGCTCCTTTCGGTTTGCAACATTTTCGAAAGGCTTGACTTGCTTTTATATGCACGTCGGATTGGGTTCGAAAAAGCCCTTTTCAAATTAGCGAAGCCATTTCTGCCTCACACCAACTACGTTCTTACAAACGGGTTGATTAATTAAAGAACAACAAACAGATTGCACATGTTTAATTACAGTCAGTACAAGTCAACGTTTTTAAACGTTTAATTGCAACTTCCAATTTCCATTTGAGCTGAGACTAGCATTAACCTACATAAGTGCACGTTTTTCTTTTGATGGCAAGGTAAACACCCTCAAACTTCCCGTATTAAAATAAATGAAATAAAAAAAAATCTAGTTTCTTTTACCCACCTTATACTTTTCTAACGTCGATAAACGATTTATGTATTATTATTTATTATTGCGTGCTAGCTAACATTCCTTTGAACAAAATTCAAGTACTGAACCGTTCAAATATATACAGCGTGTCTCTAAACCTACGTCTTTAATTGAAACCACAAATAGTGGTCAAGAAAAGAAGCAAAATTTGTTATACAATTATTGGTCGGATAGCAATAATAACGCAGATAAAAATTATTTTACTTTTTCATAGAAATTGTTTGAGGGTCGCTGAACGCGGCTTAAATGTTCCGGCGGAACTTGGCTTTCAACTATTCTCCGACGTTCAGGGCCATAAAAAGTCATAAAAACGCAGACCATGACCATGATCTAACGCACAGATATTGCACTTAAGGCAGGTCAAGTATCGTGTTGTTTGTTAATTCTAAAAGCAGATAAATTCTGTAACTAGGTAAGTTCTTAATAGTCTAAAATATTCTGTGCGTCTTGCATTAATTGATGATTAGTTTCGTGCTAATCCGTACTTTAACAGTAAAATTAAAAAAAAAAAACAATCTAAAGGCGATCGAAAAAGAGGAAATTCTTACATCAAATTAATTTGTAAATTGCCAATTTACAATGTTGATTACTAAAGTCATTGTATCTATACAGCAAAAATAAATTTGTTTCTTTATTAAAACTACGACGAAAAGACGAAATAAACGTCTGCACTAGGCGAGAGTTTTTATTATGTCTTTATTGGTTTAAGCCGACGCAGAAATTCAGGTTCAATATTATCCTTATAAAAACATGTGTTTTGTGTTGGAATGTCAACAATTAATGAAATAGTTCGATTGAGAGGTAGCGAAGTTATTCAATCACTTATTTTGAACCAATAGATTATTAGTTATTAATTTTTCATCGTATCATACTCCAATTCTTGCTTTCCATTTTTACAACAGGAATAGTTTCTGCTCTTGCAATACTTATTCTGCAGCTATTAGTGCGATAATTAAAAAATAATTTCACTCATTTTTAACGCAGTTACAAAACCAGCGTACGAAGATGTTTAATTGCTTCAGCAAAAGTCTAACGAAGATTAGGTACTCGTTTTTAACATAATTGTTACTGTCTATTACAAAGAGGTGCGTAAGCAGACGTTCTTACTGATCGCATGTTGAAAATACAAATAAACACGCCGATGTCCGCAAGTCGGATTCATATTCGTATACAATAAGATCTTGACGATGTTCTTCTAAACGTAAATAAAAACTTTTTTGGGGTTTACTGCTTTTAACGGAATAAATTGCTGAAACAAGTCGTAAACCAAGCAGAGGTTTCAAAACAAAGGGATTGCAATCGCTGGTGATAGGTCAGTTTTTCATTTTTGAGCAATAAATTTCAGATTTGGAGAATTAATCTCTTACGTGATGAGGAACTTGCGGTTTCATTTAAAGACAGAGGTTTTGAGCCACCCTGTGTACAGGATGGGCTCAGAATAAACGTGCATATATTTGCCCAATCAGAATAAATCATTTGCCTGAAATTAATTTTTATTATTGGCGCCTAGAATTGATCTGAGCAGCGATGCCAACAGGAGTATAAAAATTTTTGACGTTAAAGGTCCATGCGATTGAAGTTGGATCAGCGGCAATTAACGGTTTATGCAACACTCCAGCGTCGGGAACTTTTATAATCTCATTGGCGTCGTTATTGCAGAGCAAAACGCTTGAAGTCATTATACAGGGTAGGGCAAAGCTAAAAATTCTGGTAACTTCGACGGTCCTCTTTTGTTCAGCCTTTTCATTACTATTATACAACATATTATACCACATAATCTCAAACTTTTTCTTTGGTGCGTTTGGTTTATTATTTCTTGCTTTTCGCAGTGAAAATGAGGCGTTAGCTGTTGCTGAAGTTTAGTTTGAATCTTTTTTTTTTACTCTTTCTTGCAAGATTGAAATTGACTCGAATTAATTTTATGCAACAGCCACAACCGGAAGGAATCAAGAATTCGTACTTGTTGTGAAGACGTGTTGTTTCTTTATTAAAACTACGACGAAAAGACGAAATAAACGTCTGCACTAGGCGAGAGTTTTTATTATGTCTTTATTGGTTTAAGCCGACGCAGAAATTCGTTCAATATTATCCTTATAAAAACATGTGTTTTGTGTTGGAATGTAAACAATTAATCAAATAGTTCGATTGAGAGGTAGCGAAGTTATTCAATCACTTATTTTGAACCCGTAGACTATTGTGTGTACAGGCAAACTAATTTATTTAAATTTTTCATCGTATCATACTCCAATTCTTGCTTTTCGTTTTTACAATAGGAATAGTTTCTGCTCTTGCAATACTTATTCTGCAGCTATTAGTGCGATAATTAAAAAATAATTTCACTCATTTTCAACGCAGTTACAAAACCAGTGTACGCAGATGTTTAATTACTTCAGCAAAAGTCTAACGAAGATTAGGTACTCGTTTTTAACATAATTGTTACTGTCTATTACAAAGAGGTGCGTAAACAAACGTTCTTACTTATCGCATATTGAAAATACAAATAAACATGCCGATGTCCGCAAATCGGATTCATATTCGTATACACGAAGTACTTGACCGAGTTCTTCTAAACGTAAATAAAAAGTTTTATAGCGGTTTATTGTTTTTATCGGAATAAATTGTGGAAACAAGTCGTATACCAAGCAGAGGTTTCAAAACAAAGGGATTGCAATCGCTGGTGATAGGTCAGTTTTTCATTCTTGAGCAATAAGTTTCAGATTTGGAGAATTGATCTCTTACGTGATGAGGAACTTGCGGTTTAATTTAAAGACAGAGGTTTTGAGCCACCCTGTGTACAGGATGGGCTCAGAATAAACGTGCATATATTTGCCCAATCAGAATAATTCATTTGCCTGAAATTAAATTTTATTATTGGCGCCTAGAATTAATCTGAGCAGCGATCCCAACAGGATTATAAAAATTTTTGACGTTAAAGGTCCATGCGATTGAAGTTGGATCAGCGGCAATTAACGGTTTATGCAACACTCCAGCGTCGGGAACTTTTATAATCTCATTGGCGTCGTTATTGCAGAGCAAAACGCTTGAAGTCATTATACAGGGTAGGGCAAAGCTAAAAATTCTGGTAACTTCGACGGTCCTCTTTTGTTCAGCCTTTTCATTACTATTATACAACATATTATACCACATAACCTCAAACTTTTTCTTTGGTGCGTTTGGTTTATTATTTCTTGCTTTTCGCAGTGAAAATGAGGCGTTAGCTGTTGCTGAAGTTTAGTTAGAATCTTTTTTTTTACTCTTTCTTGCAAGATTGAGATTGACTCGAATTAATTTTATGCAACAGCCACAACCGGAAGGAATCAAGAATTCGTACTTGTTGTGAAGACGTGTTGTTTCTTTATTAAAACTACGACGAAAAGACGAAATAAACGTCTGCACTAGGCGAGAGTTTTTATAATGTCTTTATTGGTTTAAGCCGACGCAGAAATTCAGGTTCAATATTATCCTTATAAAAACATGTGTTTTGTGTTGGAATGTAAACAATTAATCAAATAGTTCGATTGAGAGATAGCGAAGTTATTCAGTCACTTATTTTGAACCCATAGATTATTGTGTGTACAGGCAAACTAATTTATTTAAATTTTTTGTCGTACTCATACTCCAATTCTTGCTTTCCGTTTTTTACAATAGGAATAGTTTCTGCTCTTGCAACACTTATTCTGCAGCTATTAGTGCTATAATTAAAAAATAATTTCACGCATTTTCAACACAGTTATAAAACTAGCGTACGAAGATGTTTAATTACTTCAGCAAAAATCTAACGAAAATAAAAATGAACACGCCGACGTTTTACTCTTTCTTACAGGATTGGGATTGACCCGCATTAATTTTATGTAACAGCCACAACGAGAAGGAATCAAGAATTCGTACTTGTTGTTAAGACGCCGAAGTGCTAAATGAAGGTTTTTCTTTGCAAATTGGAGTAAAAACTCGGAGGAGGAAGCTTGCTAAAAAAAATTATTGAATTGACAATCCGTTTTGCTGCACGTCACAGAAGTCGGAGTGGATTAAAGATGGGGGTTCTTTCCGAACTAGCGAAGCCATTTCTGCCTTATCAAGTACTCACAAGTGGGTTGATTAATTAAAGAATAACAAAGAGATTGCACAAGTTTAATGCACGTTCGTACAAGTCGACGTTTACAAGTTCCATTCCAACTACCAGTTTATAATCTCGTTGATGTTGCTGTTGCAAAGCAAGACATTCGAAGTTATTATACAGGGTGGGGCAAAGTTAAAAGTTGAGGTTTTTTCGATGGTCGTCCTCTTTTATTCTGTCCCTTTAAGTGCGTACCTCCACCTAATCAATATTCAATTGCCTAAAACTTCCTTCCACCCCGTAAGAGTCGGAAAGCGTCTGCTCAAACTGTTTGGGTATGGGCCCAGTAACTTTGACGCCATCAAGTTCCTCAATAAAGTCTTTGTTTTTGATAAGCTTCGCCGTCAGTTCCTTATTTAGTTCCGAACAGGATTTCTGTTCGCCACCAAAATCCGATGGTAAGAGCCTTGGCGGAATCTCCCTCTGCAGACTGTCCAAATCAGAATGGACGAAAACCTGGAAAGTTACGAGCGTTAATGCGAGACGGTTCTGACACAAAATAACTTCGGTGGTACGGTACCCTCCCTGCCAACTTGTCGGATAAAAACCGTTTCATGAAATCGACGAACTTCTTCACAGCTGATGAGGCGTTGACGAAATGCACCCCTCTTATACGAAGGGGATACACGGTTTGCATGAATCTTAACACCCTTAAAAATTCCGCCGAGAAGGTTTTCCGACGATAAAGGGTGACATGAATCTGATATCGCAGATGATCACATCTCCAGCTGTTAGGGTGTCACCGTGAAACCGGATGTCAACTGCGAATTAATTTTTATTCCCCGTGCTTGAATTTACTTGCGCTTTCCTTACGTAACATTAAGATATAGCGCAGGACGGAAACGATATCGTAAACATCCTCTACGTTCGCCCTGCACAGCCCAGCCACAGCTATTCTGCACCCTTCAGCGGTCAGGTCAGGATTAAGAGTGACATACCTGGAATTTCGATTAGAAAATCAAAATTACCTATTACAAGCGTCAGGACGGTTTTGGTTTGAGAAACCTCGGCTTAAAAACGAGCTCCTTGCTCTAGTTTAAGTTTAAAGTCTGTTACCGCAGAGTATTTTTATATTATTACTATTTATTTCCGTTCCTATGAAATTTTCGACGATCAGACGAGACTTATACCACGGATTCTTATGCCAGTCGCATCCTTTCCTCCTCCCCTATCGATTCAGCTTAATTACATGCGAATCGAACACTGGGATCACCATCAAATCGAATCCACCTCCAGTAGGCCAAGCCTCTTCGCGGAGCTATGCGAGTTCGGCTTCGCAACTCCAACACGCTTGTGACGTCAGAAGCGGAGCCCCTGACACGGACTGGAATAACTCGAGACGGGAAACAGGCTGATTAAAAGCGGAACATCCTTCATGATTGTGACCTCAGAAGCGCAGTCCATTCATGAAAAAATTAAAATTACCTTTTACATGCGTCACGTTCGCATTAAGAACGAGTTTGTATTCGCTCGTGCATTAGTTTCAGTTTAAAGTCTGTTAAATTTAATTATTATTTGAATAACGTGCACTGTCTGGCTGCTGGTTTTAACCAATGGGAATTGCACCCCCTTACGGTCAACTCTGATGCTAAGAAATAATTTCCTTGAATTTCTCTTTGCCATTTTGATTATAATTTTTTTCTCCCCAAGCTGTAGGTATTACGGTTTGCTATAAATCGCCAGACACCACCCATATTGAGACATCCGGTATATTCGCGACTTCTAAACCACTTTTGTATCGTTAATTATTACACTTTTAATAAAGAAAATAAATTCAAACCGCTTTCTGTGCTTTAATTGCTGCTCTCTGATTCATGACTGAACGTTATTACCGATTAACTTGTCTTGGTCACTTTGACTATAATTTTTTTTATCGCCAATCGCCGCCCATATTGAGACACCGGGTATATTGTATCATAAAAAGAAAAAATAATATTGTTACGTTTCTAGGGTTTGAGTTTATTTATTTTCACGAATAAAACACTCGATAAAAACTTAACCGTAATTTAATGAAGCTTAAAAACTAATTTATTTATTACAATTTATTTTCACACTAAAATCTAACTTCGACTATCGCTGCTCGAATTCGACTGACTCGTGAGTCAACTCCGGGCGATTTTATATCTACTGTTGGCGTCTGGAAGTCTCGATGTTGGAAGATTCTAGTTTGCTCGATATGGGCCCCGAACGCGTGACGGCCGATGATACATCGAAGCGGCCGACTTCTTGGCGCCTTGCGCTAAGCCGGTTGGTGCGCCACACTGCCCCCTTCTTAAAAACGTTTCGTCTCGAAATGTTCCTGGTGATAGTCTTGAAGGAGGGTGTCGGAATCTACATGCTGGCCCATTCTTGCAACTTCCCGTCTGGAAGAAGTAACAGTCTACGGTTTTGCTGTTGCTGACTGTTGCCTGTGGGTGGTGGCTGCAGACTAGGACTTCAATTCCCGTTCTGTGGAAGATGACTTCCAGCATGCTTCGAATTACTCTCCAGTCTAGTCCGTCCAATCCGCAGCCCAATTTGGGGATGGCTAGCTTCATCTGATGGGTCTCTATTAGCTGTCTCCTTAGGCTATATAGGGCTCTCCACATACTTTGATAGTCAGGTTTACCGCTTGATGTCTTCTTAGTGACTAAATAATGCACGTGGCGCCTCCGATCTGCCGTCGAATCAATGATCTGCAAGCTCTTGCCTACCACGGGATGCTGTCTTCGTAGCTCCTCGATTTGGCCAAATTTCTTCCTAAACACCTGAGCGATTCCTTTGGACATTTTCAGGTCTTCTGCTACGCAGTGGGCCAGACTGTACTCCGGTGGCACTTTAAAGAGATCTTGTTGCTTCTCCGTGGTCACTCCAAACCGTGCCTTGCTTCCTTCGGCGTGATGAGACATGAAGGTTTCGAAGTTCACTTCGGAAACTTGCGCCCTTTGTACTGTCCCTTCATCTGCTTCTCCATGGTAAGGGGCTATCCGGTTGAAGTGGATTACTTTGGGTTTGCCATGGGGGACCTTCTTGATGCGGTAAACGACGTCGTTGATCCGTTTCATCACTTTGTAAGGACCTTCCCAAGAGGTCTGTAATTTTGGGGAGAGGCCTCGACGTCTTTGGGGGTTATAAAGCCAGACCAGTGCTCCAGGTTGGTATCCCCCGTGTTGAGCGTTGATGTCATAGTGCTCCTTCATCCGATCGCTGGCCGTCTGTATATTGTGACGCACTTGGTTGTGGATATCATCCATTTTCCTGCGTAATTTGCTCACGTAATCTTCGTCGGCAGAGACTTCGCCAGGCTTCACACCAAACTTCAGGTCGCAGGGCAGTCTCGGCTCTCGCCCGAATACCACTTTCGCGGGAGTCTCCCCTGTTGTCTCATGAACAGATGAGCGGTATGCCATTAGAAACAGGGGGATGTACGTGTCCCAGTCCCTCTGATGATTGGAAACGACCTTGGACAAATGTCGGTTGATGGTTCTATTGAACCTTTCCACCATTCCGTCCGACTGTGGGTGGAGTGCAGTTGTTCTAGTTTTTCGTACGCCGAGCAGAGTACACACGTTCTTGAACAAGGCCGATTCAAAGTTCCTTCCTTGGTCTGAATGCAGTTCCATAGGTGCACCATACCGACTGATCCATTCCCTGACAAGGACTTCCGCAATAGTGACCGCCTCTTGGTTAGGTAGGGCGTAAGCTTCAACCCACTTACTAAAGTAGTCCATTACCACGACGATGTACTTGTTTCCACCATTCGTTTCTGGAAACGGGCCGGCTACATCGATGGCAACTCTCTCAAAAGGACTTCCAACGTTGTACTGTCTCATGGGAGCCTTACCCCGCCTGTGGGGACCGTTACTGGCTGCGGAGACTGTACACTTTCTGCACCAATCCTTCACGTCTTCCTTGCAGTTCACCCAGTAAAATCTTTCGCGCACCTTCTCCATAGTCTTCTTAACTCCCAGATGCCCTCCCGAAGTTCCATCGTGAAGTTCCCTCAGAACTTCTGGCACCCTATTCTTGGGGATCAGTAACTGTGTCTTCTGTTCCATGCCTTCCTGATTCTCTATG
Organism: Prosopocoilus inquinatus; assembly: GCA_036172665.1. Lineage (NCBI taxonomy): Eukaryota > Metazoa > Arthropoda > Insecta > Coleoptera > Lucanidae > Prosopocoilus > Prosopocoilus inquinatus. The sequence goes on along the minus strand of CM069878.1, from coordinate 8,997,819 downwards.
CTTCGTCTCAGAAGACCACGATCCAACACTATGGAGTCCCACTGCGCCCAGTATGATTTTACGGACGGTGCACATGGTGCTACCTCTTCCCAGGTAGGCCTCGCGTCCCTGCTTTTCCATTCTAGCACTAATTTCAAATCCGGGTCGTTCTCCTGGTCTCTTCGCAGTTCTTCGCCTTGCCATTTGTCATCAACAATGGCTGTCCTCGCAGTCGTGGCTAATTTCTCGTCCAAACGACTACAGTGCTTACAGTCTTCGGCACAGGGTCTTCTCGACAGAGCATCGGCATTTCGATGGCTAGTTCCTGCCCGATGCTGAATTTCAAAATCGTACTCCTGAAGTCGTTCGATCCATCGTGCAACTTGCCCTTCTGGGTTCTTGAAACGGAGAAGCCATTTTAGAGCGGCGTGGTCGGTCCTCAGCAGGAAGCGTCTACCATACAAGTACTTGTAGAAGTGTTCTATCGTTTTTACGACGGCTAGCAATTCCCTTCTTGTGACGCAATAGTTTCGTTCCGGCTTTGATAGGACTTTACTGAAGTAGCCGATCACCTTCTCTTGCCCCTCTTGTATCTGGGAGAGTACGCCACCAATCCCAACGTTGCTAGCATCTGTGTCCACGACGAACTTGCCTTCCGGGAGAGGATAACTCAGAATAGGAGCACTAACCAAGTACTGCTTTAGTTGTTCAAAGCCAATTTGACACTGTTGGTCCCATTCAAATGGACGACCTTCTTCAGTGAGTTTTGTTAACGGCTTAGCAATGTCTGCAAATCCAGGAACGTAGCGCCGATAGTAAGTGCACAGGCCAAGGAAACTCCTTATTTGGTGTTTATTTGTGGGAGTTGGCCAGTCTTTCACCACCTGAATCTTCACAGGGTCCACGGCGATTCCGTTTCCATTAACAATGTGCCCCAGGTAATTCACTTCCTTCTGGAACAGGTGACACTTCTTGAGGCTAAGCTTTAGTCCAGCTCCGCGAAGCCGCTGGAACACTCCTTCCAGGTTCCTTAGGTGGTCGTCGAACGTCTTTCCCACGACAATTATGTCGTCAAGGTACACCACGCACGTTGTCCAGGACAGACCTTTCAGAACCGTCTCCATTAACCTCTCGAATGTCGCTGGGGCATTACATAACCCGAATGGCATCACTGTGAACTGCCACAGACCCATACCAATGGAAAACGCCGTCTTTTCTCGATCTTCGGGCGCCAGCTCCACTTGCCAATATCCACTCTTTAAGTCCAAAGTTGAGAAGATCTTTGAGCCGGCCAGGGTGTCCAGGGTATCATCAATCCGGGGCAAGGGATAGCTGTCCTTCTTGGTGACATTATTGAGTAACCGGTAGTCTACACAGAACCTGGTGGACCCATCCTTCTTCTTCACAAGCACTACTGGTGACGCCCACGGGCTGCTTGATGGTTCTATTACATTATCCTTTTCCATCTCGCGAATAATGCGTTCCGCTTCCTCACGCTTCGCCAACGGTAATCGCCTTGGAGCTTGACGGATAGGTCTTTCTTCTCCAGTCTCTATTTTGTGTTTCACGACATCAGTTCTTCCCTTGGATCCATCTTCTACCTCGAATACATCTTGATAGCGGCCGATCAGATTCTTTGCTTTTGTCTTCTGGTCTGGAGTCAATTCCTGGGCTGTTGACATAACCATTTCCCATAATTTCTTTGGGACTTTCGCTTCTGGCACGTTTGTTTCAAGTTGCCGGGAGATGGAGGACACCATGGTGCAGCTTCCCAAGATTGTTCCTTTCTTGATATTGACAGAGAAACAATTGACGTTCATCAGGCGGACAGGTACTTCCTTCTTCGCCGTCAACAACATTTTCCCAACGAGGACTCCTCTTCCAATCCTTTGATCATCAGTATTAGGTTCAACCATAATGACTTGCCCATCTTGAAAAACACCGTCCTGTTTTGCGTCGACGATAACCTCAGTCCTGCTGGGTAATACAACGTCTTCAGCGAGGACTACTCGAGCGGCCACGTCCCCTCGTTGATGTAGAACCAACTCCTCATTATTGACCGCCATCACGCCACGCTTTAAGTCCAATTGGAACCCGTGGGCATACATGACGTCCATGCCCAAAATTGCCTCGTCCTCTATATCTGCCACCAGTGCACGGTGTTTTATTGGAGTTGAACCAATGGTGATGATAACTTCTACTTCACCGTGGACAGTTGCTGATGTTCCAGTTGCAGTTTTCAGTCTCCACTTGGTCGGCTCGGTGCGTCCAGATGACTTAATGACGTCGGGTCTTAGGATGGTCTTCGTCGCACCCGTATCCAACAACATGGTGTGAGGAATGTCATCAATGGTGACATCCACGAAGACACTGCTGGTTAACTGCCGTAGGAAAATTACTTGGTTGGCTTTCGTCTTTGGGGGCCTTTGAATACGGGTCGACGTTTGCCCCTCTGCACCGACCCGGCTTAGTTTAACTGTGGCTTCCTTGGATCCTGTCTGGGCTTTGGACATCGCCTGCGAACATGTCCTTCCTCCTGGCAATTCCAACAAACCAGCGGCCTCTTCTGCTTGAAGACCTGTTCCACAATGCGGCGAACATCCTCGGCGGTGGCATACTCCCTGGCTCGCTCCTTTATAGTAGATCCCACCTTGGCGTTAGCGGATTCTTCCTCTTCTTCCTCTTGGAAGTCCATAGCCGCTCGCACCTTGACATGCCCTCTTGAGACTCGTCTCGCTGCTTCAAATTCCAAGGCATAAGCTAATGCGTTCTTGGACGTCTTCGGATGGGTCATTCTCAATGCCTGCTGGTTGTCTGGGTCACGGATTCCATCTATGAAGGTCTGCACCGTCAAACATTTGAGGAATTCAACAGGAGCTGTGGGATATGCCAACTGGGCCAGACGCGCAACGTCTGCTTCGAATTCCTGAAGAGTTTCTCCGGATTTCTGACAGCGATTCCTCAACTGCGCATGGTATACCTCGGTCAGATGGGCCTGTCCGTAACGCATTTCCATCCTATTCACCAGCTTGTCGAAGTCTTCTTGTTCCTCTGGCGGCATCGTCTGCAGCACATCGATAGCGTCCCCTCTCAAGGCCACAATTAACGAAGTGGCTTTTTCGCTGGCCGTCCATCTGTTTGCCTTTGCTGCTGCTTCGAACTGTTTGAAGTAGTTGGGCCAAGAAGACTTTCCATCGAACGTTGGTGGTTTTATCTTCAGTTTAGAATTTTCTGTTGGTCCTTCCACAATTCGGGTTTCATTATTTTCTAGTACTTCTACTGGTGGCTGATCCCCGAACACTCGCAACCCCGCCATGATTTGTTCCAGATTTTTGATTTTATTATCCTGCTGGAATATTATTTCTTCCACATTTTCTTGAAGGTTTCTTGTTTCTTCCGATATTTTTACCACTAGTTTATCTTCGAGTCCTTTCGTCTGTTCTAGAAATTCACCCTTCAAATTTCCGGACTGTTCTAGAAGTTTCTCGTCGAAATTTCTGGATTGCTCTAGAAATTTCTCGTCTAAGTCTCTAGATTGTTCCAACAATTTATTTTGTAATTTGTCGAAATTTCCAGATTGTTCTAGAAGCTTCTCCTCTAAATTTCTGGATTGTTCTTGAAGCTTCTCTAAATTTCCAGACTGTTCTTGAAACTTCTCGTCCAAATTTCTGGATTGTTCTCGAAGTTCGTCCTTGAAATTTCTGGATTGTTCTCGAAATTCATCCTTCAAGATTTTATTAAAATCGACGGGACCACACGAAATTTCGAAAAGGAACGTCTCTGGATCTTCACCAGCTGTTAACAAATCGGATCGGAGACGCTGTTGAAGTGCGCCTTTCAAACCACAGGTTTCTAACTCTCGTTCTTCCAATTCGGTTTTTAATTCGGCCACTTTTAAGTCTTTCAACAACACTTTTCTCGTAGCCATTGTTTTTTTTTTTTCTATACTGTACTTATTTAATAATCTGATTAAATTTAATTTACTTTAAATTGTTTATTTATTTGCACAAACCCCACACCTGACACCACTGTTACGTTTCTAGGGTTTGAGTTTATTTATTTTCACGAATAAAACACTCGATAAAAACTTAACCGTAATTTAATGAAGCTTAAAAACTAATTTATTTATTACAATTTATTTTCACACTAAAATCTAACTTCGACTATCGCTGCTCGAATTCGACTGACTCGTGAGTCAACTCCGGGCGATTTTATATCTACTGTTGGCGTCTGGAAGTCTCAATGCTGGAAGATTCTAGTTTGCTCGATATGGGCCCCGAACGCGTGACGGCCGATGATACATCGAAGCGGCCGACTTCTTGGCGCCTTGCGCTAAGCCGGTTGGTGCGCCACAATATTTACGTGTACGTCGAAGCTTTTAGGTCATGTTCCATCGTTACCGCTCTGTTCCCATAGAGGACCTCGTTGAAGGTTTTGGACATGAAATACAGCTCCAGCTTCTTCTTCGCACGCTGCATGTCGTGCTTGGAACTACGCAGGAACGTCACCAATAAATTCCTGCCTGGAAATTCGATTTTCCAATCATCAACTTAAATCAAGTTAAGTTAAAATCTCACCGTAATTTTTTGGCATGTGGTTTTGGCACGAAAGCCACGTCTCCAGCAGCTTCAAGTTGTGCTCCAGGCGCCCTTCGTCCTCCCCCAACGTTTTTAAAATTAGGGACTCTAAGCTCGGCGATGGTGGATTGAAAAAGTTCATCAAGTCTGCAACGGATTAAAAAAAATCCCCATTGAAGGAAACTTAATGAAGACGAGGTAATTACCTTCCATCCTTCGGATTTGGACTATTCACAAACGTACTGGAAAATCTCGGAGCTGCTCTCCGGAATACACTAACTAGTTTGCTCCAAAAAAAAAAAAGTAGTCTGCCTTGAATTTGTTAAATATAATTGTCGTTCGAAGTAGAGCTCATTAAAAGTTTTTTTTTTTTTTTTGTGTAAAGCTAAATTAGCAAAACTAGGTTTCAGGCGCACAGTGAACTCGGTCGTCTTCAAAGCAAGTTGGTAATTACGATGACGTTTTTCTTTACGGACCTTACGGCAGCCCTCAACCTCTCCTTAATCAAAAGTCCAAAGTATTTCCTTGATATTTTCCATCATGCAACTAGTATCTAAAACTTCAGGACTGTAGATTCCGGAGCCTTATAAATCAACAGATTTCTTGCCGAGTGATTTTTCGTATACTATCTTCGAAGACTTACTTTGAAGTACCCTGTATACTTAATATACGTGGTATTTGCGTTCGCGTTTAAAAATTGTAAACCATTAAACGGCCTAAATAAATTAAACACTTAGGGCCGTTTTCATAATCAGACTTTAAATTTAAAGTTACTTTAACCTACAAAAATACATTTGTTTCCCTATACTTAAAGTGACTTTAAATTAAAGCTTCCTTAAAGTCTGATTATGAAAATGGCCCTCAGTAACCGGTAATGAGCCAGGCGACACTCGTTAATTTTCTTATTTTTATAAATTAGTGGCACACGTCACTAATTAAAGAAATATTGTCAATTGGTAATTGCCTTGCGATCTCAAATGTTCCCAGACAATTAATCGCATATGTGTAATAACTGTACTAGATACCAGCTGTCATCATAAATTTGTTTTAGTTTTGTTTATTGTAAGATATTAGGAGAAAGCATCATGACCTTGACACTTGACTTTTGATCAGGGGTGGCTCGTGAAAGAGATGAGGAAAACTTTGCTCTTTCATATAAGTAGTAGTAAGTAGCCTTATTTCCATTCCTCTTCAATTTTTTAATTCACGGAAGATCTTTCTGGTTTTATTTTTTAACCAATTTCCCTTTTCTGGTTCTTCTTGACTCATTTAGGTTCGGCATCATTTTCGAGAAGCAGCGACTGGGTATTATCGATCTGCTGTCCGAGTGGATTGAAATACTTACGAAAAAGCCCTTTCCAAATTAGCGCCTCACCAAGTACTCACAAGTAGGTTGATTAATTAAAGAACAAACAAACAGATTGCACACATTTAATGCGTGTTTGTACATACAAGTCAAAGTTTAAAAGTTCCATTCCAACATCCAACGTCTATCTGACGTTACTACATCTAACGCTAACATAAGTGCACATGTTTTTCGTTTGATGGAAATGCAAATACCCTCAAACTTCCTTTATTAAAAAGAGATAATGAAAAAGTTTAGTTTTTCAAAACCACCTAGTACTTATCTAACGTCGATAAACGACCTACGTATTATTAATTGTTGCGTGCTACTAATTTGGCTTTATTGTAGAAAAAATCTACGTTTTGAATTTGTCGTCATTTGAAGGCGGTGTATTTAGAACAGCTTCCTTTGCGAACCACCGGCAATGTACAGGGTGGGTTCGGAATTGTTATAATTTCAACGTCCTCTTTTGTTTTGTACCTAATCAATATTCAATTGCCTAAAACTTCCTTCTGCCCCATAAAAATCGGAGAGCGTCTGCTCAAACTCTTTAGTTATCGGACCACTAACTTTGACGTCGTCAAGTTTCCGAAACCATTCCTTGTTCTGGATAAGCTTCGCATTGAATTGATTAGTTATTTCCTGACAAGATTGCAGTTCGCCACCAAAATCCGACGGTAACAGATTTCGTGGAACCTCCCTGTGCAGGCTGTCCAAATCAGGATGGAAGAACATCTGGAAAGTTAAAAGCGTTAAGGCGATGGATTTAGCACAACGTAGCTTTGCTGGTACCCTCCTTGCCAACTTGGCAGATAAAAACTGTTTGATCAAATTGACGAACTTCTCCGTGAACCGAGTTGGCGTTGATGAAGTGTATCGCCTTTATACGAAGCGGATATCCGGTCTGCAGCAATTTTAACATCCTCCTGAATTCCGCCGAGAAAATTTTCCCGATGATGACGGGCGATACGTAATTGCAGTTGAATATATACACATCTGCGGCTATTTGAGTGTCACAATGAAACCGGATGTCAACTGCAAATTAACTTTTATTCTTCGTTGTTAAATTCTTCAGGGTTTTGTTTACGTATCAAAAAGGTATAGCGCAGGGCGGCAATAATATTAAACACCTCCTCTGCATTAGCATTCCACATTCCAAACACATATACTCTGCATCCTTCAGCAGTCAGCTTGGGCATAGGGGTAATATACCTGGAATTTCAATTAAAAAGTTCAAATTATGTCTTCCATGTTAGCTTTGCCTCATGGTGTACAAACCTCGCCTTAAATAATCAATTTTTACTTCATTTGTATACTATAGGGCGTTCCACTCTTAGAATTGAACACGAGCCTATGGAGAATCCGGAGAGATAAGGATAGCCTTATTGAAAAACCACGAACGATAGAAAGGGAGGCATATACCCGTGCTTGATACCCGAAGTTGGGAACGCACTATAGTTTTAATTTAGAGCGACTCGTTTTGGCTACGTCCGACTACGAGTTATAAAATTGTATATAGTCTAACCTCGGTTCACGTACTGAGCAAAACTCGTTCGTTATCTTTTAAAATTGTGTAGCTTCTATTTTGACCTGGGTTTGAGTAATACTTATCACGCAAAGAAAATCGATATTTACGCATATGTCGAAGCTTTCAAGTCGTGTTCCTTCGTTACCACTCTGTTCCCGTAGAGGACCTCGTCGAAAGTTCTGGTTATGAAATAGATCTCCAGCTTTTTCTTCGCGCTCTGCATGTCGTGCTTGCAACTGCGCAGGAACGTCACCAATAAATTCCTGTCTACAAATTCGATTTTGCAATCGTCATAAGCCCAGGTGGAAAGTCAAGGGAAAACCTCACCGTAATTTTTCGGCATGTGGCGTTGGCACGACAGCCACGTCTCCAGCAGCTTCAAGTTGTGTTCCAGACGCTCTTCGTCTTCCCCAAGCGCTTCCAAGATTACGGGCTTCAAGGTCGGCGATGGTGGATTCAAAACGCCCCTCATGTCTGCTGAAGAAAAAAAAATGGCTCCTTGAAGGAAATTTGTCAAAAACGGGGTATTACCCTGCATCTTTCTAATCTGGATTTTCCTCAAACGTGCTGTAGACAAAGCAACTATTCTTTGAAGTAGACTAAATCGATCTGTCTTTTCTGAAATAGAAACACAGATTGATTAAAACAGGTTGGTGGTCTTGAATTTGAAAAACATAATTGAATCGGTTATTTCAGTGATGCCACGCGTGACGTTTTGCACTGTTTGTTTTTTATTAAAAAAAAACTAAAAACGTTTTAAATCAATAACAAACAAGTTTTCAAAATATAAAATATTACAAATAAGTAATAGGAGTACAAAGTATTTTACATTGTTTTTCTACAAAATTATTTATTTGGAAAAATTCACATGTAAACGATACTTTTCATCTGTTTTTCTTTAATATTCTAAGTTAATTAGTAATAGTTTTGATTACTTTAGAAAATAAAGTATAACTTAAGTTAAAAACCGATACGATTACTTTATGTATACAAAGCATCATCACTAAAGCCCGGATTTTTAGGCGCTGAAATAGGCAGGCAAATAGGCAGTTAACGTGTAAGAAATGAGCACGTTTTAGGCAGCCTACAAAATCTAGGCGTAAATTGAGCGAAATTACGTTTTTAATGTTCGGGAGTTTCAGGCTAAAAGGTTACTCTCATCATCATTATGACTTTGACCCTTGCTTTTGATCAGGGGCGGCTCGTGAAAGAGACGAAGAAAACTCTGTTCTCTCATGTAAGTAAGTATAAATTCCCCCTTGCTTAGTGATGATAGTAATAATAATAATGATTTTGTTTTTTTTTTTTTCGTTTAATATACATGGTGATTCGTAGTGAATCATGCATATTAAAAATAACTAAATCCGAAATTATTCGATTTGGTGAGCTTCAAGGAGCACGTTTAGGTACAAACTTCTAATCCTTCCTTGTTTTAAATCAGGGTTTTCATATACATACGAGTGATAGGGAGTGGGTAATGTTAATTAATTAATGCCGTGAACAATTAAATCCAAAAAGAAAATTAAATTGTTAAGTTTCTCGATTTTGAATTTGTGACCATTCTGGTTTTCAGAATCATCGATTCGGTTGTTTTCTGGAGGCCTCAGAATTAAATCGTAACACCTAAATTTAACAAAATGGCGTGGACACTTTCTTTCATCTTCTTCTCCCTCTCTTCGCTTCAAAGCCCTAAATGATGCAGTTTTCTTGCGCTTTAGTTCCATTCCTCTTCACTTTTCCATCTCACGGAAGATCTTTCTGGTTTTATTTTTTAATCAGTTTCCCTTTTTTGTGGTTCTTCTTGACCCATTTCGCTTCGGCATCGTTTTAAAGAGGCTGCGATTGTGTAGTTTCGATCTGGTTTTATATGCACGTTGCAGAAGACGGAGTGGGTTGGATTACGTACGACGAAGCCCTTTTCAAATTAGCGAAGCCGTGTCTGCCTTACCAAGTACGTACAAGTGGGTTGATTAATTAAAGAACAACAAGCAGATTTCACAAGTTTAATGAGTGTTTGTAAAAGTCAATGTTTAAAAGGTTCATTCCAACTTCCAACATCTATTTGAACTGACTACGTCTACCGCTAACATAAGTGCACATGTTTTTAGTTTGATGGAAATGCAAGTGCCCTCAAACTTTCCTTATTAAAAAAAGATTATAAAAAAGTCTAGTTTTTCATATCCACCTTGTACTTGTCTAACGTCGATGAACGACCTAGGTATAATTAATTGTTGCGTGCTACTAATTTGACTTTATTGTAGAAAAAAAAATCTACGTTTTAAATTTGTCGTCATTTGAAGGCGGTGTATTTACTACAGCTCCCTTTCCGAACCACCGGTAATGTACAGGGTGGGTTCGGAATTGTTATAATTTCAACGTCTTCTTTTGTTTTGTACCTAATCAATATTCAATTGCCTAAAACTTCCTTCTGCCCCATAAAAATCGGAGAGAGTCTGCTCAAACTCTTTAGTTATGGGACCACTAACTTTGACGTCGTCAAGTTTCCGAAACCATTCCTTGTTCTCGATAAGCTTCGCATTGAATTGATTAGTTATTTCCTGACAAGATTGCAGTTCGCCACCAAAATCTGACGGTAACAGATTTCGTGGAATCTCCTTGTGCAGACTGTCCAAATCAGGATGGAAGAACATCTGGAAAGTTAAGAGCGTTAAGGCGATGGATTTACCACAACGTAGCTTTGCTGGTACCCTCCTTGCCAACTTGGCAGATAAAAACTGTTTGATCAAATTGACGAACTTCTCCGCGACCGAGTTGGCGTTGATGAAGTGTATTGCCTTTATACGAAGCGGATATCCGGTCTGCAGCAATTTTAACATCCTCCTGAATTCCGCCGAGAAAATTTTCCCGATGATGACGGGCGACACGTAATTGCAATCGAATATATACACGTCTCCGGCTATTTGAGTGTCACAATGAAACCGGATGTCAACTGCAAATTAACTTTTATTCCTCGTGCTTAAATTCTTCAGGGTTTTGTTTACATATCAAAAAGGTATAGCGCAGGGCGGCAATAATATTATACACCTCCTCTGCATTGGCATTCCACACTCCAGACACAAATACTCTGCATCCATCAGCAGTCAGCTTGGGCATAGGGGTAATATACCTGGAATTTCAATTAAAAATTTTAAATCATGACTTCCATGTTCGCTTTGCCTCATGGTGTACAAACCTCGCCTTAAATAATCAATTTTTAGTTCATTTGTATACCACAGCGCGTTCCACTCTTAGAATGGAACACGAGCCTAATGGAGAATCCGGAGAGATAAGGATAGCGTTATTGAAAAACCGCGAACAATAGAAAGGGAGGCATATACCCTTGCTTGATATCCTAAGTTGGGAACGCACTATAGTTTTAATTTAAAACGACTCGTTTTGGCTACAGTCCGACTACGAGTTATAAAATTGTATATTTATTTTCTAACCTCAGTTCACGTACTGAGCAAAACTCGTTCGTTATCTTTTAAAATCGTGTAGCTTCTATTTTGACCTGGGTTCGAGTAATGCTTATTATGCAAAGAAAATTGATATTTACGTGTATGTCGAAGCTTTCAAGTCGTGTTCCATCGTTACCACTCTGTTTCCATAGAGGACCTCGTCGAAGGTTTTGGCCATAAAATAGTTCTCCAGCTTTTTCTTCGCACGCTGCATGTCGTGCTTGCAACTGCGCAGGAACGTCACCAATAAATTCCTCTCTACAAATTCGATTTTGCAATCGTCATAAGCCCAGGTGGAAAGTCAAGGGAAAACCTCACCGTAATTTTTTGGCATGTGGCTTTGGCACGACAGCCACGTCTCCAGCAGCTTCAAGTTGTGTTCCAGGCGGCCCTCATCTTCCCCCAGCTCTTTTAAGATCAGGGATTTTAAGGTCGACGATGGTGGATTCAGAACGTCCGTCATGTCTGCAACGCACAGAGAAAAAAAGATGGCTCGTTGACGGAAATCTGTTAAGAGCCGGGTATTACCTTGCATCTTTCGAATTTGGATTGTCCCCAAACGTGGTGTAGACAAGGCTCCGGAGCTATTCTTTGGAATAGAGTAGACCGAGTCGATCTGTGTCGTTGAAAATTGAAATAAATGTAAATTGATTAATACAGATTGATTGCCTTGAAGTTGTGAAAATAATTATTTGCGTTCAAAGTGGAACATCGATTAAAACTTTTTTTTGTCGGGTATTAAAAGTTAGGCCGATGTCTCACTGTCAATATTTTGATCAAAATTTCCACTAAAACTTTAATATGGTTTTTGACGTTGAAAACTTTTATGTATTAAAATAACAATATAATAAAAACTAAATGTGTTGTTTGTTTGAAGTTGAAGTAAGTGCAGATTGATTAAAACAGGTCGATTGCCTTGAAGTTGTGAAACATAATTGTTGGCGTTCAGAGTAGAACAACGATTAAAACTTTTTTGCCAAGCAATAAATGTTAGGCCGATATCTCACTGTCGATAGTTTAATTAAAATTTTCATCAAAACTGTAACAAGCATGGTTTTTGACAGTGGAAACAGACGTACTTATGAGATATTTTATAAAAATGTATTGATATTGATAGTGTGATATAATTTATTTATATATTTAAGTAACAAGTTTTGTTTGAATAGAAATTTTAATCAAACTATTGAAGGTGAGATACGGGCCTTATAGTTTGTGGAGCTTTCCGCCATTAAGGCATCTCGGATTTCTTGAATTATGAGGGAAGGGCGACGGTGAATTCAATAGTCTTTTACAGTCTAGAACGCGCTTGTAAATTGTGCAACCAAAAATACACGCTGTAAATTTTATAATAAATAAACGTTACATGATCTGCGTTCTTCTGACTTTGTAGCACACGTCATTGCAAAAAAAAAATAATTAATTGGCAATCTGTCTTGCGAACTCAAAGGTTCCTGGTGACGTCGTACTAGCTTTCTTATGTGATGTGAAACATGACATCCTTGGCGTTTAATCAGTGGTGGTAGCTCGTAAGAGAGATAAAAAAGAAAAAGAAATGTGCATGTAACGTAAGTAAATAAATTAGAAACTTTTTTTTAATTTTTATTTATTTCAATTCAGTTTCGTACTGAATCAATCAGACCAGGACGTGATGTTTTTGCTTTGATGACTGAAATCCTTTTGTTTTCTTTTCTTTGTTCTAATGTCTATTAATAACAATCGTTTTGGTTTTCTTTTCAATTGGGCGTTTATTTTAAAAACGTGCGTCTTCTTCGTGGTTCGATCTGCATTTTGGTGCTGCAGAAGTCGAGGTGGGTTAAAGATGAAGTTGGTATTACGTTGGAGAATCTTTTCCAAATCAAATCAGCGAAGCCATTTCTGTCTCACTAACATAAATACTTACTCACAGGTGGTTTGATTAATAAAAGAACAACAAATTTACACCAGTTTAATGCTTTAATGTTTGTACATGTCTACGTTTCATCTTTAATTAACAAAATATATTCAAATTTAAGAGATACTTTCGTGCAATAACAAAGAGATTACAACCAAAATAATAAGTGAATTAAATTAAATTAATGAATACACTTTAACCATAAAATGGAAACCAGAATACGAAAGGGAGAAGAGAAGGTCAAGAAAAATCACTTTATTTACTTATTTACTGAAAAAAAAAACTTTGATCAACTGGTAAATTTTAAACAACAATGTTTCTTTTTTATTTAAACTCGCCCTTGCTGCACGTGTATGTTTCTTAGTTACACTTTATTTAAATTGAACCAGGAAAATTGACTGACAGAATAGGTTTTGAATTTTGAAAACTTTACGTCGAGCGAATTTAAGGCGCGTGTTAAACAGACTAATGCCTGGTTTCTGAAACGGTACATAACTTGATGTAGAGTTAAACTCAAGATAAACTCACTATAACTTCGAGAACTTTGAATTTTGCTGATACATTAACAGTCAAACAACAAATTTAATGTGTCATGACAATTTGAAACAATAATTATTTAATGTAGCCTCACTTTCTTATCCTGTCAATTCTGAAGCGCTTCAAGGATCAAACTTGAGACCACTGCCTTCCCTAATTTTCACAAACGGCTTGTGTTAGTTATTTTGTTGATTTCTCTTTGGCGCCCAACGATCGCATTGGGCGCCAAAATTTACAGCGTTGTACGTGCTCGGGATGGATTGACTTCTGGAACGCTTTTGTCTTTTATTTCTGTCTTTTCTCAAGGTCGTAACTCACTTAATTTTTTTTTACCCTTGTTAACAACCTTTTCCTTTCTGTCTGTATTTTTTTCTTAAATCGATAATATAAAAACTTCGCACGGGAGTGTTATTCAGAGCGCCGACGCCGTCGCCATCTGTTGTCTAAAAGAGAAAACTAGTTTAATCCAAGTTCCTATAACAGTATATTAACCTCACGCCGAAGCGACGCGACGTTCTCAGCAATACCGCTGCCTTCTAATCCAGCAACGATTTTAATTTCAGAATTAAATTGAAAATGTAAAGTCAAGGCGGCCGGCGCACTGGGAATGATTCAGAATGCCATCTCTTGACCAAAAGTGAAATTATTTTATGCTAATTTCAAATAGCAGGATGTTGATGTTGACGACATTTTCTGCTTTTCCAATTGAATGATTTTAATTTAAAAACTAAATGGAAAACGTAAAGTGAAAGCGCGCAGTGAGATTTTTAAGAGCGCCATCGCTTGACCAAAAATAAAATCTATTTTATGATAATTTTAAATAGCAGTATTTCGCATTCATTTTTGCCATTTTCTGTTTTTTCCCTTATCTCATGGTTAAGAGCGCCATCTCTTGACCAAAACTGGTAGCTACTTTATTCTAATTTCAAATAGCAGGACGTCATATTCATTTTGACATTTTCACAGCTTCTTCCATTATCCTTATGGATATGAAGTTAAATTAAAACTGAGCAACAAATTATTTAAAGCGCCACCTTTTCGCTCATGATTAAAAATACAACTTACCTTAATCTAACTTCAAAAACGCGAACATTGAATTGAATATGCTCAAAAAGAGAACTAAATCGAAAATACGCAAAGTGCGATAGGAATTGCGAGAGAAATCGGCTAGAGTGCCATCTCTTGGCCAGAAGGCATACTTTTCGAGCTCACAAGTAATTAAATTCTCTCAATATTAAGAACGGGTCTTCAAACATTTTTTGAATAAACAGTTATATTCAACGTCACCGAAAGAATTTTTAAAGAGAAACTCCGCCTCTGTTATATCAAGAAATTAAATACAATAACAGAAAATACATTGTATTTAATCGAGGACTAACAGTTCGTCGATCCTTACAAGGTCATTACGAGTTATTTGACTCAAAATAAAAACATTGATAATAAAGACATATCAATTAATGTATTATTATTTAGTCGATGTATCGATTAATCGATTTTGTGATGAATAAATTTTTTTTTTCATTGTGCTTTAGTTATTTCATGCAACGTTAATTGATTGCTTGATTTTTAGTTGTAATATTTTTATTGAAATTGCGTTTAATTTCTAAGGTTTTTCGCCTGTCGCAGAATTGTAACGTAGGCAGTCCTATTTTTCTTTTAATCTATTCTAGCAATCATGGTTAGCTTGTAAAGCAGGTAGGATTATTCCTAAGCCTGAAGCTCGCCCTGTGGTTCGGTCATTCTAACTTTTTTAATTAGTTACTTTGTTATATCACTCCTATTTGTAATGGTAAATTTAATCGAATAAATATTATTATTATTATTATTATTATTATTATTTATTAGTATTTCAATTGAATTGAGAGGTATTTACTGTTATTTAGTTTAATTTAAGTAATTAACGTATTTTAAATTTTCTGAAATAATTAAGTAGATTTAAATGTATTTTTAAAGATTTATTAAACTCTTCGTATACTTATTTAAGAGATGTCTTATCCCTCGCCTTATTGGCATCACTGCTGCAGAACAGAATGTTCATAGTCAATAATCAATATACTAAGATTAATTTGTTTTTTCTCTCGGTTTTCCCCTTCTCGTGCAAATTTTCACCTAATCAATATTCAGTTGCCTGAAACTTCTTTCCGCCCCGTAAAAATCGGAAAGCGTCTGCTCAAATTCTTTAGGCATGCAACCTGTAACTTTAACGCCATCAAGTTCTTCAAACCACTCCTTGTTCTCTATGAGCTTCGCGTTCCATTGCTCGGTTATTTCCTCGCAGGTTTTTTGTTCGCCCCCATAATTCGATGGTAACAGACTTCGCGGTACCTCCTTGTACAGGCTGTCCAAATTAGAGTGGAAGAAAATCTGAAAAGTTACTAACGTTAATGCTTCGTTGTTTTTGGCAAAATATAACTTGGTGATACCCTCCGTGCCAACTTGTCGGATAAAAACGGTTTGGTCAAATTGACGAACTTCTCCGCAACCGGATTGGTATTGATGATGTGTACCGCTCTTATACGAAGCGGAAACACGCTCTGCATCAATCTTACCATTCTTCTGAATTCGGCCGAGAAAATTTTCCCGAGGATAACGGCTGACATGTATTTAACATCGAATATACACACGTCTCCAGCTGTTAGAGTATCATTGTGAAACCGCATGTCAACTGCAAATTAACTTTTATTCTTCGTGCGAAAATTTTCCTGGGTTTTACTTACGTGACAATAAAATATAGCGCAGGGCGTCAACAATATTGTAAACCTCCTCTACATTCGCCCTCCAGAGTCCCGTCACAACTATTCTGTACCCATCAGCAGTCAGCTCGGGCATAGGGTTAGCATACCTGGAATTTCAATTGAAAACTTAAAAATACATTTTCCGCATTAGTTTTGTCATGATCAGTTTGTGTTTCATTTGTTAGTTTTATTCTAAAGTGGCTGGTTTTAGCTACAATTCGATTAACCCTTAAGTAGTATGGCGGGGTCAATTTTGACCCCACAAAATTTGAATTAGCGATTATGCTGCCTAAATATAGATGGCATCAGCTGCGCTTCCGTGTGTTCTCCAGTTGAATAGGCATCTACTAATGTACAAAATTTGATCAATCTCTATTCTGGTTGTGTTGTGTGAACAGCAGCATAGGGTCAATTTTGACCCTGTCATACTCTGAGTGTAACAAACAGGGTACTGCGAATGTTTTAAAATGGCTGGTGCTAGCGGAAGCGGAAACGTTTTAACACAAGCCGAACTTGAAGCGGTTGCTCAAGATATAATGGATAATGGATTAAGTAGTGGTGATGAGTTCTCAGACTGTTCTAGCATACATAGTGACCACGATACTAATTCAGAGATTGAGCTCGATGATACAACCAGCGACGACAGTGATGATGAAGTGAACCATGGCAGCGACAATGAAGAAAACAAAAAATATTATTATGGGAAAAATAAATACAAATGGGCAACAACACCACCTGCACTTAGTAAAACACGTGCTAGCAATATTGTAACTCATTTGCCAGGAGTTATAGGCAAAACCCGTCTTGCAAAACCATCTACGCCCATGCAATCATGGGAATGTCTTATTGATGCAGATATTCTAAACATTATCTTAGAACATACTAATGCACAAATCACGGAAATATCTGAGAAATATAATTTTCATAATCTTTCTTGTCAGTTTACTAAACATATTGATATGATTGAAATGAAAGCGTTTCTGGGGCTTTTATATTTGGCGGGAGTTTTCAAGTCTAATCATGAAGACCTAAAATCCTTATTTGCTAGAGACGGAACGGGACGAGATATTTTTCGTCCAACTATGTCTATGCAGCGTTTCAATTTTTTACTTTCTGCCCTACGGTTTGATAACAAAACAACTAGATTAGAAAGAATCACTAATGGTGACAAACTTGCAGCCATAGCTGAGATTTACAATCTTTTTATAATCAATTGTCAGTCTAATTATAGTTGTGGCGAGTACCTAACTATAGACGAAATGCTAATAGCATTTCGAGGAAGATGCAGCTTCAAAGTGTATCTAAGAGATAAGCCAGATAAATATGGCATAAAAATGCAATGTCTGTGTGATGCTAGAACTCACTATCTATTGAATAAGTCTAGTAAATTGTCGAAACTAGTGAGCAGCAAAAGTTGCGACGCCATATTATTACGCACAGGCGCATTAAATAATTGAGAAATATCGTTGAATTTGGGTTGTTATTATAACATTTAAATAAAACTTTACTTATCATAAAAGTATCATGTTTCAATAATATTATGTAATGTTTCATGCAGTGCTGTAAAGTTTTCAATCGATATTTTCAATAAATGTTATTATTCTGTTATGCAGTAACATTACATTGGTGTTTCATAACATTCCACATACCATTTGTAATATTCTATCAACATTTTGTTCAAAATGTTGCTGTGTTGAAAACGTTTCAGAAATGCTACGAAACATTCTATGCTTAGTGGGTAGAGTCTATTACAGTTACAGAGCTTCAATTAATAATTTGATATTATTGCCACACTCTATTGTTTGAATCATTTCTAAATGTCTAATAGTGAACGTTTGTTTAAATGTGATCCTCCACACCATAGGTTCTCAAACTAATTTCGTCTACCGCCCACTTTGAGAATCAATTATTTTCTAGCGCCCCCTAAAATTTTTAACCTTCGCAATCGCAATCATTACTTTAATAACTAGTTAAATTATAGTCTGCCGAGTCTTCTCTTGTTTCTGAGGTCAAACTTACATTTTAAATGAGACTGTTCTAATGAGAGCAATAAATTTATAAATAATATTTAGCAAAACTTTTATTCAAATTAAAACAAATATTCCAATTAAATTTTAAAACTAATCTAATGTGAAGGATGAATCTGATGATTTTTAACAAGTTTGTTAATATCAGCCTCGAATTTAGTCAAAAACAGCCGTAAGTCACCGCGTTCAGTAACATGCAAACGATTTCTCTTTTTAGTTAGCAACGTTGTCACAGCACTAAATCCACGTTCACACAAATACGACGATGGGAATGCTATCAAAAATCGTTGAACAATCGACCACAATCCAGGGAACAATTGTGGGATTGGCTTTTGTAACCAAAATTCTTGGTAGCCATTTTTGAATTTGATTTTTATTTCCTCGTTTGTTGTCAGTTCTATAAGTTCTTCTTCCAGCTGGGATGATCCTGCTGTGTTGACATTTGAAAAAGGATCCAACACCCAATCTGGTATTTCCAATTTTAAAATGTCCTGGAATCGTTCTTTGAAATCACTGTGGAGGTTCTCCAAATGTTGGCAGTAAACAAGCAAGTCGTCGTTGTTGAAAGATGTTGCTGATAAATTAGGGAAATTGTGAAACTCACGTCTGCCGATATTTTTCTTGTGTAAGAGCAATTTGGCTGCGAAAGCAGCAACGACATTTTTTGTTTTAATCAAGTTCAAGTCGTCACCTTGAAGTTGGAGATTGATATCATTAAACAATTTATACAGATCTGTCAAGTACGCAATATCATTCTTTGATGTGATGAGGCTGTCGTGCAACTCTGTGTGTTTGTTTTCCAAGAACTCTATCACAGAGTCAAACAGATTGTAAAATCGAGTCAAACAAGTACCTCTTGATAGCCAACGCACTTATGTGTGAAGCAGCAATCGGTTGAAATCTTCGTCATTAGCAACACAAAGCTGATTAAATAATCTGTCATTTAAAGAGCTGTTTCGGATTGTATTGACTGCTTTGATGACATGTTGCAGTGATTGAAACAGTCGTTCATTCAAATTTCTCGCAACCAAATGTTGTCGATGAATAACGCAATGTACAGCGAGCACATCTGGAACTTTATTTTTTAAGTACGCTATGAAACCTTTGTGACGCCCTGTCATAGCCGGAGCGCCATCCGTAGCAGCTGATATAATATTCTTCAAGGGAATTTCTTTCTCATCACAAAACTTTTCCAGTGTATTAAATATGGTTTCTCCTTTTGTATCTGTCTCTAAATTTCTAGCAAATAATAGTTCTTGACATGTTTTCTCATCTTTAATAAACCTCACGTATGACATCAACAATGCTTCATTACTTGGTAAAGTGGACTCATCCAACTGAATTGAGAATTGACTAGTCTTCAGATGATTACACAATGACTCTTCAATATTTTCAGCCATCTCATCAATCACAGAACTGTTGCTTAAAGGAATTTTTCGGACAATATCTACCGCTGGTTTATGAAGCACAGTTATTACTTCTTTTATTGCTGGTAAAATTAGCTCTTCTCCAATAGTGTGTGATTTGCCTGTTTGAACAATTAACAAAGAGATATTGTACGAAGCTCGAAGTCCGTCATCGTCTTGCTTAGAAGCCGCTGAAAAAAGTTTTGATACAGTTGGCTGAGCTATATACTTCTTTTCTATGTCTTGAAAATAGGCCACATTCTTGTCTTTCTTATCTGAATGCATTTTATTCAAATGATCTTGTAGCCTAGAAGGCTTCATCGCTTCATTCGAAAATGTTTTTTGACAAACAAGGCACATAGGCGAAGATGGATTTGTGGGATTTTCAATAAATCCGTATTTTATATATTCCGTATTGTATTGCCGTCTCTTCTTTTTTGCTTCAGACATGGTTTTGTCGTCACAAAAACGTAAGTAAAAAATCGAGTTTAAAAAACTTGCTAACGATTACGCGTTGAGAGCGAAAACGCTAATGAAAATAAAAGAAACATACGCGCTTTTATATAGATGAAATAATGCAAGTTAGAACAAGTATCGATGATTCTGCCGCTTCATACAGGATTGCACAAATCGCGTTGTTTAACAAAAACTTGTCAAAACTTGATTGCTCACGAGCTACCTACGAAAGCCATGATAAATTATTTATTTAATACAATCAAAGTGAGCAGGAACGTAATAATCGATGTAATGTAGTAGACTAGTAGGTAGGTTTTGATTTTAGTTAATATACTTTAATTAAAATATTAAAAAAAACACAAATTAGCCATCGCCCCCCTAAACCGCTTCAACACCCCCCAATTTTCTCTGTGCCCTTTACCGCCCCCTGTAGGGCTCTAGTGCCCACAAGGGGGCGTTATCGCCCACTTTGAGAAAGACTGCTCCACACAGATGATATTCGGTGAATGTGTCTTGCGGGTTAGTGATTCTCGCGATGTTTACTGTGTATGATCAGAGAAGCAAGTTTCGTAAGTTTTTCTGGTATTTCATGAGCGCTGGATAAGGACGGATAAGAGAATTTTCTTTTTGTTACAAGATTCTTTTGGTATTTTTATCGTGTTTGTGCTGTGGACGTACTGTGATTAAAAATTTTGCAATTATTTTGCAAACACCCTGTATAACAGTTGCAACCAAAATTTAATTACATTACGCATAATTATGTCACTTAGAATTTTCAACAAAATTAAATAATAAAAAAAGACGTCCTCACTTTCTATCTATATTTTTCGTTTTCCCAATGACTTCTATTGGAGTCAGAAATAAATTTAGTACTAATCAAATATTTCATGAAAGTAATATAGTTACTAATTAATAAATTTATTTCATATTTCATTTCATATTTTCTACTTTATTCTACCGATTTTGTGAATTGCGGCCATTGCGGGTATTTTCTTTATTCCCCACAGCTGTTGCGGCTCTTGCGCCCATGGATAATCTTGTGACATTAAATTCTGTTGTGCTCCCTTCGTTTATACTGGTAAAAATACACATACGAGTAATGCTAGAAGACTGGCTATTCCCACATTGGATGTACTTGCTCTTATTCCACCAGTAGCAAATTCCAACAGGAATATCACAGCGGATAATTGGTACACGTCGTTGGAGCCAGTCACCGAATTGCAGAAACATAAACTCACGTTTGTTGGCACCATGAGGAAAAACAAACGTGAAATACCATCCTCGTTTCTGCCACAGAAACAACGAGCTGAGAAGTCGTCTGTGTTTGGGTTTACTAAAGATTTAACTCTTGTATCATATGTCCCAAAAAAAAAAAAATCGTGCCGTCATTCTTTTATCTTCCATGCACCATACAGACACCGTTTGTGATAATGATAAGCCCGAAATTATACATTTCTATAATTCAACAAAAGGCGGCGTGGATTCACTTAACCAAAAGTGTTCAAACTATAAGGTTGGAAGACGAACAAGACGTTGGCCAATTGTCATTTGGTTTCGAATTATGGATATCGCAGGAGTAAATTCGACTATAATTTTCAATAGTATTGCCCAAAACAAAACTATGGAGAGACGACAATTTCTGACCATTTTAGGGCGTGATCTTATTCAGGAGCAGATGTTGCGGCGGGTTCACGAGAAATCTATTCCCAGAGAACTACGGAATGTTATTTGCAGAATTGCCAATATAAGGGAACCTACCAAAGAACCCCCGCCTCGGGAAACCATGGGAGCAACTGGAATGAAAAGGGGAAGATGTTTCATCTGTCCGTATTCCCAGAAAAAGGAAAGTCTTTTGTGTAGTAACTGCAATCGCCACATCTGCAAAAACCACAGCAGGACGACCACTACATGCCTAAATTGTGGGGAAGCGTAAAATATCAAACGTAACTGACATTTTTTTCTTCTTTTGTATATTTATGAATTTTTTGATATTATGCTTAAACTGAGTTACTCTAAAGTTAAGATTCATGCACTGAGTTACGGAAAAAAAATGTTGTTCGCAAGTTTTTATTGATTTCAGGAGTTATTGTTGATTTCGGAGAATTTTTCCTTTGTCCTATTTTTATCACTAAAATGACTTTTAAATACTTACGTTTTTTCTTTTTGTATTCTTAAAAGAGTTAGTAAAGTGTGTATCTCCATTGTCTTAAGTTGAATAACCAGTTACAAAAACTGTACTATGCCAAAAAAATTGAGGGTCACTTTTGACCCTGCCATACCTTAAGTGTTTGGAATCCAAGCCATACTACTTAAGGGTTTTAATAACAAAATTACCGAATCCTGCATGATTGGTTCAGTTTTGGATTGTGTTACCGCACGAAGTAAATTTAATGGGAATGCAACCTTTCGCATATAATATCACCCAAAAAAAAATAATAAATTTTATGACATACGACCTTTTGCAGTTTGGCATTTCTAAAAAAAAAAAAAAAAACAAAATAGTGAAAATACACGATTAAAAAAACTAGCATCTTTTAAATAAATGTTATCTGACAGGCGCGCCTTCGTTTAGTTCATTCAAAAAAAATTACGAAGTCGCTGAAAACTAGTGGACGGCCCCGACCCTATAATAAATAAGACATTGAAATGAACGACATTTGATTAACTTATAAAAAAAAAAAGAAAAAAACATTAAATTGAAATGTTTGTGTGTAACGCTTCCAAAAATATAAATATTCTTATACAGCTTGTCTCTAAACCTCCGTCTTTAATTGAAACTACAAATGGTGGTCAATAAAAGAAGCAAAATTTATTATACAACTATTGATCAGATAGCAATAATAACGCAGATAAAAATTATTTAACTTCTTTATAGAAATTGTTTGAGGGTCGCTAAGTGCAGCTTAAATGTTCCGGCGGAGCTTCGTTTTCAACTATTTTCCGACGTTCGAGGCCATAAAAAGTCATAAAAACGCAGACCATGACCTAACGCACAGATGTTGCACTTAAGGCCGGTCAAGTGTCGTGTTGTTTGTTAATTCTAAAGGTAGATAAATTCTGTAACTAGGTAAGTTCTTAATAGTCTAAAATATTCTGTGCGTCTTGCATTAATTGATGATTAGTTTCGTGCTAATCCGTACTTTAACAGTTAAATTAAAAAAAATCAATCTAAAGGCGATCGAAAAAGAGGAAATTCTTACATCAAATTAATTTGTAAATTGCCAATTTACAATGTTGATTACTAAAGTTATTGTATTTATACAGCAAAAATAAATTTGTTTCTTTATTAAAACTGCGACGAAAAGACGAAATAAACATCTGCACTAGGTGAGAGTTTTTATTATGTCTTTGTTGGTTTAAGCCGACGCAGAAATTTAGGTTCAATATTATCCTTATAAAAGCAAGTGTTTTGTGTTGAAATGTAAACAATTAATAAAATAGTTCGACTGCGAGCTGGCGAAGTTATTCAATCACTTATTTTGAACCCATAGATCATTGTGTGTACAGGCAATCTAATTTATTTAAATTTTTCATCGTATCATACTCCAATTCTTGCTTTCCGTTTTTACAATAGGAATAGTTTCTGCTCTTGCAATACTTATTCTGCAGCTATTAGTGCGATAATTAAAAAATAATTTCACGCATTTTCAACGCAGTTACAAAACTAGCGTACGAAGATGTTTAATTACTTCAGCAAAAGTCTAACGAAGATTAGGTACTCCTTTTTAACATAATTGTTACTGTCTATTACAAAGAGGTGCGTAAACAAACGTTCTTACTTATCGCATGTTGAAAATACAAATAAACATGCCGATGTCCGCAAGTCGGATTCATATTCGTATACATGAAGTACTTGACCGAGTTCTTCTAAACGTAAATAAAAATTTTTTATTGTGGTCTATTGCTTTTATCGGAATAAATTGCTGAAACAAGTCGTAAACCAAGCAGAGGTTTCAAAACAAAGGGACTACCCTCGCTTGTGATAGGTCTGTTTTTTATTTTTGGGCAAAAGATTTCAGATTTGGAGAATTAATCTCTTCCGTAATGAGGAACTTACAGTTTCAGTTAAAGACAGAGGTGCTGAGACACCCTGTATACAGGATGGGCTCAGAATAAACGTGCATATATTTGCCCAATCAGAATAAATCATTTGACTGAAATTAAATTTTATTATTGGCGCCTAGAATTAATCTGAGCAGCGATGCCAACAGGATTATAAAAATTTTTGACGTTAAAGGTCCATGCGATTGAAGTTGGATCAGCGGCAATTAACGGTTTATGCGACACTCCAGCGTCGGGAACTTTTATAATCTCATTGGCGTCGTTATTGCAGAGCAAAACGCTTGAAGTCATTATACAGGGTGGGGCAAAGCTAGAAATTGTGGTAACTTCGATGGTCCTCTTTTGTTCAGCCTTTTCATTACTATTATACAACATATTATACAACATAACCTCAAACTTTTTCTTTGGTGCGTTTGGTTAATTATTTCTTGCTTTTCGCAGTGAAAATGAGGCGTTAGCTGTTGCTGAAGTTTAGTTTGAATCTTCTTTTTTTACTCTTTCTTGCAAGATGAGATTGACTCGAATTAATTTTATGCAACAGCCACAACGGGAAGGAATCAAGAATTCGTACTTGTTGTGAAGACGCCGAAGGGCTAAATGAAGGTTTTTCTTTGCAAATTGGAGTAAAAACTTGGAAGAGGAAGCTCGCTAAAAAAATAATTGAATTGACAATCCGTTTTGCTGCACGTCACAGAAGTCGGAGTGGATTAAAGATGGAGGTTCTTTCCAAACTAGCGAAGCCATTTCTGCCTTATCAAGTACTCACAAGTGGGTTGATTAATTAAAGAATAACAAAGAGATTGCACAAGTTTAATGCATGTTCGTACAAGTCAACGTTTACAAGTTCCATTCCAACTACCAGTTTCTAATCTCGTTTATGTTATTGTTAGATTGTTGGAGAATTAATCTCTTATGTAACGAGGAACTTACAGTTTCATTTAAAGACAGAGATTTTGAGACACCCGGTATATGTTTGTAATAATAATAATAATAATAACAAAACTAACAATAACAAAACCGTAGATAGATCGAAGAAAACAGGTCATCTTGCAGTTACTGACGACATAATGCGTGCAATTGATGAAAACAAACTTTCAGTGCTTGTTCTATTAGACTACAGCAATGCTTTCGATACTTTGCAACATGATTTTTTGATAATATAAACTTCGTTACTATGGTTTTGATTCTCTTGCTATTCAACTTATTGGTAGTTTCTTAACAAATAGATGTCAAAGAGTTATAATTAATAATGAAATATCTAACTGTACGCAATTGTAGCATGGGGTTCCGCAAGGCTCCACACTTGGACCTCCATTATTTTCAATTTATACCTGTGACTTTTATGAGCACCTCAATACTTGTGAGTTGCATCAATATGCTGATGATACTGTTCTTTTCCATTTACGGAGTTACAACAATGTAATAATTCTCATGGTATTCGTTTAAATTCGTCAAAGTCTTCACTAATGATTTTTGGCACAGAAAAACAAGGATGTTTTGCTAGAACTAAGATCAATATTGCAATTAGTAATCATAAATTACAAGTTACAGATGAATGTAGAAATCTTGGGTTAATTATTGATTCTGAATTAAGTTTCAGGAAGTATATCAGTTCTCTGATGATATCTACATGAGTAAAGACAGGGTTTTCTTTTACTGTGTGCAAATAAAAAAACCTCAGTATAAGTACATGAAATACTACTTACTGTGCATTTTTTCCGGTGGTTGCCCTACTATAGCCAAAAAATTTTGGAGGTTCCACTTGTTTGGAACCGTCGATGTATGCGAGACAGAAATATAGAAATAATCACCGATATCGTTTATTAATTATTTTATTTAAAATTTTAATTCACTGAGCGAAGTAATACGGTTTACGATATCAACTATCGACGAATAAGTTTCAAATCTATGCACCGATTAGGCAAGCGCGTTAAAAATGTTCTTCCTTCACCCTATTACGTAAATAAACTTTATCTGTAATCTCGCTGCTAGCTATGAAAGTACTACTACTTACGGTCCATGGAAAGAAAAGTAAATTTTTATAAGTCTATTAAAAATAATATGGAATGAGAAATTACAATTTGTTTGTACCTCGCTTTTAATTTGTTCGGCAATTACGAACCGCAGCAGCTTCTTGAATTGCACTAGATTTTAACTTAAAAATACTTAAACTTGTAATTACTTACAGTGAAGTTAATTTAAATTGTAAATGTTTTGATCGATCAGCTGTGATCGGAGCGGCTGGGATACGTCGTTCGTACTCAAGATCAAGTAACGCACTGATCCTGGCCTACTTCGGTTGCGGGTCTTAATTGAAGCGGCGGCCGTGTTCCACTTTTAGCTATGCCAGCAGTTCTCAAACGGTTTAGTGAAAATCTGCCACTGCATTTTTCTCGAAAACTATTAAATTTGTGTTAAGAAGATTTGAGTTCCATCGTTGCCAAACCCTGAATTGTTTTCCTGAGTTTTCCTAGAGACCCTTTAGTTAGAGTCTGGCAGAAGCAGCCATTTTTCAGCAAAAAGAGTTCCGTCAGTTGTCAAATTGACAATACTTTCTAATCTTTTAAAGTCAAATTTTAGCAAAAAAATGTCCCGTCAGTGTCAAGCTGACAATATTATCTAACCTTGCTTGCTTATTTTCAGTATAAAATTCGTACATCGTCGCGAAACTGCACTTCCATTCTTTCTTATGTATGATTGGCTGCCAGACTCTTACTAGAGGGTCTCTAGTTTTCCTTCTTAAAAGCGTCATCTGAGCGCGAAGGAGGAGCTAGTATTGTGACCGAGGTACATTCCAAGATCCGCCGAAAATTCATACTCAGTGGCGCTGTATTAAAATTTTTATGAAATTC
The DNA here is from genome assembly GCA_036172665.1 of Prosopocoilus inquinatus. NCBI lineage: Eukaryota > Metazoa > Arthropoda > Insecta > Coleoptera > Lucanidae > Prosopocoilus > Prosopocoilus inquinatus. The sequence continues at coordinate 8,970,966 of CM069878.1, read as the reverse complement.
ATATTCACATAATGATTGTTTTACAGATTTGAAAGACGCAAAGAATCGTCAAAAAGCACTGTTTTACTCAAAGTAGCTCTGAAACACTGACTAGCGCCTAAAAGTACTGAAAACAGTACATAAGTACCGGCACTGGCAACACTGGTACCGAACGGTCGTGTATTTGAACTGAACCGCGCGAAGCTCGAGGCACACTAAGCCCTTCCCATTTCGGTAAACGAACTCATAATCGTTTTCTGTTTGGCTGACTTGTTTCAGTACACATTTGAAACTCGTAACCCATTGTATTATCGTTGTTATTACTATTTCTAATAAATGATATTACTGTCTGTGCTTTAATTAATTAGTTCTTCGATGAATTGCTAAACGTTATTACCGCTTAACTTTCGAACTTTGCCGACAAATTAAAAGTAGAATTACATATCTGCTCTACCGTTGAGTTCGCACTAGCCGCACAAAAGAACTGACCAATAACGTCGCGCGTCGAAAGCTGGGTCATAGTGATAACATCTGTGTTACCGTGCGAAGCAAATTCAATTGTTAATTTGAGAACGTGCATTGCTCTAACTGCTGGTTTCAGCCAATCGGAAGTATTGTTTCCTAAAGGCATTATTCTTGTTTGACTATTGGGCTGCAAGACCTGCTGAAACGTTATAAAAGAAGAGGAAGTCAAGCAAGGGAGCGCACGCGGGCGTCGAACGTCTCCGTTCAGTGGTACCCTAGTGACAAGTGAGTGCTGCAGCGAGTGCGCAAACTCAAGCGTTTGTGTGTCTGAACAACCGCGCGTCCAACGCTTACTAAGCCCCGCCCCCTTTACGGCAGATTGACTCGATTCGCTCCCTGATTGGCTGACTTGTATCCGTATACATTTACAACTTGTAACCCATTGTATTATCGTTATTATCGTTGATTTTTCTACTAATTGAATAAAGGAAATTACTATCAGTGCTTAATCATTGCTCTTCGTTAATTCCTAATTCCGATTACCTTTCGAACTTTGCCGCAATAAGATAAGTCAATTACATTTCTGGTCTACCGATGAGTTCACACTAGCCGCGCAAAAGAACTGAGCCATCGCATCGCGCAAAGACTCGCTCGAAAGCCGGATCGTAGTGGTAACATCTGATCTATTTAGACCTCGGTTCGAGTAATGATAAGCAGCCCTGAACTTTACTATGCAAAGAAAATTGATATTTACGTGTATGTCGAAGCTTTCAAGTCGTGTTCCATCGTTATCACTCTGTTTCCATAGAGGACCTCGTCGAAGGTTTTGGCCATAAAATAGTTCTCCAGCTTTCTCTTCGCGCGCTGCATGTCGTGTTTGCTACTGCGCAGGAACGTCACCAATAAATTCCTCTCTGCAAATTCGATTTTCCAATCGTCATGAGCCCTGGTGGAAAGTCAAAGAAAAACCTCACCGTAATTTTTTGGCATGTGGTTTTGGCACGACAGCCACGTCTCCAGCAGCTTCAAGTTGTGCTCCAGGCGCCCTTTGTCTTCCCCCAGCGCTTCCAAGATTACGGGCTTCGAGGTCGGCGGTGGTGGATTCAAAACGCCCCTCATGTCTGCTGAAGAAAAAGAAATGGCTCCTTGAAGGAAATTTGTTAAAAACGAGGTATTACCCTGCATCTTATAATCTGGATTTTCCTCAAACGTGCTGCGGACAAAGGAACTATTCTTTGAAGTGGATTGAATCGATCTGTCTTGTCTGAAATAGAAACACAGATTGATTAAAACAGGTTGGTGATCTTGAATTTGAAAAACATAATTGAATCGGTTATTTCAGTGATGCACGCGTGTCGTTTTGCACAGTTTTTTCTTTAAAAAAAAAACTAAAAACGTTTTAAATCAATAACAAACAAGTTTTCAAAACCTAAAAAATTACAAATAAGTAATGGGAGTGCAAAATATTTTACGTTGTTTTCCTACAGAATTATTTATTTGGAAAGATTCACATGTAAACGATACTTTTCATCTGTTTTTCTTTAATATTCTAAGTTAATTAGTAATAGTTTTCATTACTTTAGAAAATAAAATAAAATTTAAGTTAAAAACCGATACGATTACTTTGTGTATACAAAGCATCATCACTAAAGCCCGGATTTTTAGGCGCTGAAATAGGCAGGCAAATAGGCAGTTAACGTGTAAGAAATAAGCATGTTTTAGGCAGCCTATAAAATTTAGGCGTATTTTGAGCGAAATTACGTTTTTAATGTTCGGGAGTTTCAGGTTAAAAGGTTGGTGGCGTTGTGTGTTACTATTTTTTTTTGTCGTTCTTAGATTACTGTGCGAAAGATGTCGATTTATTTTCGACTAAACATCTCATAACAACGATCGGGAAAGCCTCAGTATGTGGAATTATGCAACATAACCTCAAACTTTTTCTTGGGTGCGTTTGGTTTGTCATTTCTTGGGTGAAAATAAAGCGTTAGCTGTCGCTGAAGTTTAAAAGCAGATAAATCCTGTAACTAGGTAAGTTCTTAATAGTTTAAAATATTCTGCGCGTCTTGTATTAATTGATGATTAGTTTTGTGCTAATCCATACTTTAACAGTTAAATTAAAAAAAAATCAATCTAAAGACGATTGAAAAAGAGAAAATTCTTACATCAAATTAATTCGTAAATTGCCAATTTACAATGTTGATTACTAAAGTCATTGTATTTATACAGCAAAAATAAATTTGTTTCTTTATTAAAACTACGACGAAAAGACGAAATAAACGTCTGCACTAGGCGAGAGTTTTTATTATGTCTTTATTGGTTTAAGCCGACGCAGAAATTCAGGTTCAATATTATCCTTATAAAAGCAAGTGTGTTGTGTTGGAATGTAAACAATTAATAAAATAGTTCGATTGAGAGCTAGCGAAGTTATTCAGTCACTTATTTTGAACCCATAGATTATTGTATGTACAGGCAAACTAATTTATTTAAATTGTTTTGTCGTACTCATACTCCAATTCTTGCTTTCCGTTTTTACAATAGGAATAGTTTCTACTCTTGCAACACTTATTCTGCAGCTATTAGTGCGATAATTAAAAAAGAATTTCACGCATTTTCAACGCAGTTATAAAATTAGCGTACGAAGATGTTTAATTACTTCAGCAAAAATTTAACGAAGATAAAAATAAACACGCCGACGTTTTACTCTTTCTTACAGGATTGGGATTGACCCGCATTAATTTTATGTAACAGCCACAACGAGAAGGAATCAAGAATTCGTACTTGTTGTTAAGACGCCGAAGTGCTAAATGAAGGTTTTTCTTCGCAAATTGGAGTAAAAACTTGGAAGAGGAAGCTCGCTAAAAAAAAAATAATTGACTTGACAATCCGTTTTGCTGCACGTCACAGAAGTCGGTGTGGATTAAAGAGGGGGGGTTCTTTCCGAACCAGCGAAGCCCACAAGTGGGTTGATTAATTAAAAAAAAAATGTACACAATTAAAAGCCCTAAGGGCCATTTGCACCACTTTCAGTTAAAATTTAAGCTCCACTTAACTCCATAGAAATAATTATTGTAACAAACGTTTCTATGGAGTTAAGTGGACCTTAAATTTTAACTGAAAGTGCTGCAAATGGCCCTAAGTAAATTAAACACTTAATAATTACCTTGCGATCTTAAATGTTTCTATGCAATTAATCGCGTTTGCGTAATAACTGTACTAGAAACCAGTTCTCATCATAAATTTGTTTTTGTTTATGACAAGATAAGCGAAAATAACAACAGTGCATTTATGTATTAGTATGAAACATTATGTCTTTGACCCTTGACTTTTGATCAGGGGCCGCCCGTGAAGAAGACGAAGAGAAATCCGTTCTCTCCTGTCCTCTCCTCTCCTCTTCTGCTTTGTAATGAATATGATACTAATAATGGTTTCGTTTTTGCTTTTCTTTTAATACACATGGGATTCGTAGTAAATCATGTAGGTGAATAACAATAACTAAATCCGATGCTATTTAAATAAAATTTTAGTTTACGGTGGCGTTGTTGGGCTTAAAATTTGAATTTGTTTTTCCCGCGCGTTTGGAAGTAGGCATTCGTTTGGTCGTTTCTGTATGCGCATGTGTGGAGGGGGGTAAGGTTGCGGATGCCGATTTTTTTCAAAAGCTTCGATCTTCGAATCGATTCAGATCGTGTATGTTAAGTATCGATTCGTGTAAAAAATCGAGCATTTTTTTGTCATCGTCTCCGTCGCAAAATTAATTGGATTTTCATATGACGCAAATAGTCTCAACTTCTGCTTTATTATGTCGTAGTGCATAATCAGACAGTTTTTTGCGTACATTTTAGAATGCACCGGCCTTAAACCATCGTGTAATTCTCGCTCTGTCGTTTTGAACGCTAAATTTCCTACCAGCGGAAAGTGTCCAAGACAAAACAATTCAGTGACAGAAAAAAAATAATTATTTACGGTAAAAAGCAAGAAATACAGCGTTAACGTTAAAGTTAGGTTCGTATTTCATCAAAATGATCTTAAATATTTCAAAATACAAAAAGGTTTGTACGTTTGGAAATTTCCTGTCGTCTCACAGTGATCCATGTAACAAAAAAAAATTAGTCTCTAGTACTTGAATCGACTGAAAGGTTAACAATAACAGTGTAATTACGATTGACGAATATTACCGAGCAAAAATTAATTTATAGTAATAAAAAAAATTATAAAGATTGAAGTAACTTGCCAGACGCAAGGTGAGGCATAAACTAGGCAACCAAATTTGCACGTCAGTTAAAAGAACGAAAAAAACAACTTGTACGACGAGTCCGTAGATAAGTAGCGATGATCAATCGGAATGACGAAGAAAAGAAAGGTATAAACGGTTACCTTAACGGCAGGGCCTACGCCAGTAGTCGATGAATCGATCCTAAAGCTTCTTCGAAAGTCGTCTTCAGCGTTCGACACCAGCCTTCCGAAGGAAACACGAGGCTTGAACGGTGTTCGAAATTTCACTTCGAATAGACTAAGACTTCCTTATGACTGTTTGGTACCCAGAGGTTTATTAGAACGGGTAGGGTAAAAGTGCTGTCGCAATTGGAAGCGGGATACGACTTGTCTACAGGGCGAACAAAAATTTTAAGTAAGATTTCAAAAAAAAAACTCACCAATTCAGTTTCAAAAACAGTAGGTACAGAATGACTGACCTTGATACCAAAGAAGTGTTTCTCAAGCGAAGAAAAACAATTCGCTCAGGGGGAAAGACGATTACGTCGATTAAAAATAGGTTAAACAACTGTCAAGGGCTTCGACACGAGCAACGCACATGGACGAGTTCCCCAAACCAGAGAGAGTTTCACACTGAAACGTAGGCGGAATAAACGCGCGGAGTCGAGAGGTGAACCGGGCTGCCATTCGCCTAACAGAAAGATTTCCCACAAATACAAGCGACTTCCACCGTAACAGAGTTGAAAACCGGTGGCATCACTGAAGATGAAACATCGCCACGCGTTAGACAAAAACATTACGAAGACGTTTTGGTCGAAAACTCAATGATGCGGGTCACATGGAGAATGTAACTCGCTCGGTATAAGCAGTAAGTCAGTTAGAAGCCAACCTAGGTAAATACGGGGCGATAGGCTTCAAAAAATCAAGAATACTGGTTGACTGCCGCAGTAAAAAAAAAAACGCAGGAGAGAAATGGACGGGTTTAGGTGACAAACCGCGACCAGTGTCATGCAGCTGAGACCCAACCGGGGCCGTAACAAGGGGCGATAGGTTTAAAAAAATCAAGAATACTGCTTGACTGCCGCCGTTAAAAAAAACAGGGAGAGAAATGGACGGATTTAGGTGACAAAGCGCGACCAGTGTCATGCAGCTGAGACCCAACCGGGTCCGTAACAAGGGGCGATAGGTTTAAAAAAATAAAAAATACTGGCTGACTGCCGCAGTAAAAAAAAACGCAGGAGAGAAATGGACGGGTTTAGGTGACAAAGCGCCATCAGTGTCACGCAGTTGAGACCCAACCGGGCCCATAACATGATGTACACATGTTAATCTATGTTATGAAGTACATTTTTATGTAACGAAGTTGTGAACAATCAAGGTTTATGTTTGAAAATTAGAACTAGTGACGAAGCGTTTGAGAACAGTCCATTTTGTTGTTGTGAGGGGGTGCACAAGTGCATCAAGTTTCGTCACGTTCAACCCATCAACAATTCAATTTGGTGACCTTCAAGGAGCGCTCTTAGGTCCAAACCTCTGAACCTTCCTTATTTTGAGTCGGGGCTTTTCATATACGTACGAATTATATTGATTAATTAATTAATGCGCTAAACAATTAATCGGAAAAGGAAATTAAATTGAAGTTTCCTGAGTTTGAATTTGAAAAACCTGCAACAGATTTCAGAATCGTCGACTAGGTTGCTTCCTGGACGTCAGAATTAGAACGAAACAGGTAAGTAAATTCAACAAAATGGCGTGGACACTTTCCTCCATCTTATCATCCCTTTCTTCGTTTCAAAATCTTAAACGATGCAGTTTTCGTGCACTTTCCTTTCATTCCTCTTCACTTTTTTATCTCGCGGAAAGTCATTCTGGTTTTGTTTTTTAATCAATTTAAATTTTTCTTTTGTTTTTCTTGGCTCATTTCGGTCTGCATCATTTTCAAGTGGCTACGATTGCGCAGTTTCGATCTGCTTTCATATTATACAGGTTGCAGAAGTCGGAGTGGGTTAAAGGTTGGGTTCGAATTACTTACGAAGCAGTACTCACAGGTGCTTTGATTAATTAAAGAACAACAAATAGATTGCACAAGTCAATTACATGATTGTACAAGTCAACGATTAAAAGTTCCATTCCAACTTACAATTTCTATTTGAACCGACTACATCTACCAATAACATAACTGCACGTGTTTCTTGTTTGATGGTAACGCAAATACCCTCAAACTTCCATTATTAAAAGATATAATAATAAAGTTTAGTTTTTCATATCCACCTTGTATTGATCTAATGTCGATTTAAACGACTTACGTATAATTAATTGTTGCGTGCTACTAATTTGGCTTTATTGTAGTAAAAATCTACGTTTTGAATTTGTCGTCGTTTGAAGACGACGTATTTAGTTCAGCTTCCTTTGAGAATCCAACGGTAATGTACAGGGTGGGTTCGAAATTGTTGTAATTTCAATGTCCTCTTTTGTTTTGTGCCTAATCAATATTCAATTGCCTAAAACTTCCTTCTGCCCCATAAAAATCGGAGAGAGTCTGCTCAAACTCTTTAGTTATGGGACCACTAACTTTGACGTCGTCAAGTTTCCGAAACCATTCCTTGTTCTCGATAAGCTTCGCATTGAATTGATTAGTTATTTCCTGACAAGATTGCAGTTCGCCACCAAAATCCGACGGTAACAGATTTCGTGGAACCTCCCTGTGCAGGCTGTCCAAATCAAGATGGAAGAACATCTGGAAAGTTAAGAGCGTTAAGGCGATGGATTTAGCACAACGTAGCTTTGCTGGTACCCTCCTTGCCAACTTGGCAGATAAAAACTGTTTGATCAAATTGACGAACTTCTCCGCGACCGAGTTGGCGTTGATGAAGTGTATTGCCTTTATACGAAGCGGATATCCGGTCTGCAGCAATTTTAACATCCTCCTGAATTCCGCCGAGAAAATTTTCCCGATGATGACGGGCGACACGTAATTGCAATCGAATACATACACGTCTCCGGCTATTTGAGTGTCACAATGAAACCGGATGTCAACTGCAAATTAACTTTTATTCCTCGTGCATAAATTCTTCAGGGTTTTGTTTACATATCAAAAAGGTATAGCGCAGGGCGGCAATAATATTATACACCTCCTCTGCATTGGCATTCCACACTCCAGACACAAATACTCTGCATCCATCAGCAGTCAGCTTGGGCATAGGGGTAATATACCTGGAATTTCAATTAAAAATTTTAAATCATGACTTCAATGTTCGCTTTGCCTCATGGTGTACAAACCTCGCCTTAAATAATCAATTTTTAGTTCATTTGTATACCACAGCGCGTTCCACTCTTAGAATGGAACACGAGCCTAATGGAGAATCCGGAGAAATAAGGATAGCGTTATTGAAGAACCACGAACGATAGGAAGGGAGGCATATACCCGTGCTCGATACCCTAAGTTGGGAACGCACTATAGTTTCAATTTAAAGCGACTCGTTTTGGCTATTGTATTGTATTGTATTGTATACATATTTTCTAACCTCGGTTCACGTACTGAGCAAAACTCGTTCGTTATCTTTTAAAATCGTGTAGCTTCTATTTTGACCTGGGTTCGAGTAATGCTTATTATGCAAAGAAAATTGATATTTACGTGTATGTCGAAGCTTTCAAGTCGTGTTCCATCGTTACCACTCTGTTTCCATAGAGGACCTCGTCGAAGGTTTTGGCCATAAAATAGTTCTCCAGCTTTTTCTTCGCACGCTGCATGTCGTGCTTGCAACTGCGCAGGAACATCACCAATAAATTCCTGTCTGGAAATTCGATTTTCCAATCGTCGTATAAATCAAGTTCAGTTAAAACCTCACCGCAATTTTTTGGCATGTGGCTTTGGCACGACAGCCACGTCTCCAGCAGCTTCAAGTTGTGTTCCAGGCGGCCCTCATCTTCCCCCAGCTCTTTTAAGATCAGGGATTTTAAGGTCGACGATGGTGGATTCAGAACGTCCGCCATGTCTGCAACGCACAGAGAGAAAAAAAAGATGGCTCGTTGAAGGAAATCTGTTAAGAACGGGGTATTACCCTGCATCTTTCGAATTTGGATTGTCCTCAAACGTGCTATAGACAGGGCTCTGGAGCTATTCTTTGAAGTAGACTAAATCTTTCTGTGTTGTTTGTTTAAAGTAGAAGTAAATGCAGATTGATTAAAATTAAAACAGGTTGATTGCCTTGAAGTTGTGAAACATAATTGTCGGCGTCCAGAGTAGAACAACGATTAAAACTTTTTTTCCAGGTATTAAATGTTAGGCCGATGTCTCACTGACAATAGTTTAATTAAAATTTTCATCAAACCTGTAACAAACATGGTTTTTGACAATGGAAACTTTTACGTATTTATCCAGACTTTTATAAAAATGTATTGATATTGCTAATGTGATATAATTTATTTAGATATTTAAGTAACATGTATTGTTTCGATAGAAATTTTAATCAAACTATTGACAGTGAGATATGGGCCTTATAGTTTGTGGAGCTTTCCGCTATTAAGGCATCTCGGAATTCTGTAATTATCAGGGATAGGCGATGATGAATCAATAGTCTTTCACATTCTAGAACGCGCTTATAAATTGTGCAACCAAAAATACACGTTGTAAATTTTATAATAAATAAACGTTACACGATCCGTGTTCCTCTGACTTTGTAGCAGACGTCATTGCCAAAAAAAAAAAAATAATTAATTGGCAGTCTGTCTTGCGAACTCAAAGGTTCCTGGTGACGTCGTACTTGCTTTTTTATGTGATGTGAAACATGACATCCTTGACGTTTAATCAGTGGTAGCTCGTGAGAGAGATAATATAAGAGACAAAAGAATTTGTCTTTGCATATAACATAAATAAATAAATAAAAAACATTATGTTTATTTTTATTTATTTCAAATCAATTTCGTCTAGAATCAACAGACCAGGACGTGATGTTTTGCTTTGATGACTGAAATCATTTTGTTTTCTTTTCTTTGTTCTAATGCCCATTAATAATAATTGTTTTGGTTTTCTTTTCAATTCGCCATTTATTTTAAAACGTTTAACATTCATATTGAATCTGTGTGCTCAAAATTGTCTCGATTCTGCTACGTTGTAAGGAATCTTAGGAATTGTGTTTCTGTGGATATATTAAAAATATATTATACGTCTTTTATTCAGTCTACACTATCTTATGGTTTAATTTTTTGGGGAGGGTCATCTAACTCTCGGCAAGTTTTCATCTTACAAAAATCAATTTTAAGAACAATATTATGCGAAAAGCCCACTGATTCGTGTAAACCCCTATTTAAATTACTTGAAATCTTGCCATTACCTTGTCTCTATATTTACAATCTTGCTGTTTTTGTTAAAACTAACTTAAACTTATTCCCGAAAAATAAAGACAAATATGGATCCGATTTGCTTCCGAAAACTAGGTATTGTAATAATTTAATAATCCTTAAAAATAGCACTGATTTTGTTAAACGCGGTATCTATTATAAGGCACTAAAAGCGTATAATCAGTTGCCTGCTCCATTAAGATTTTTGGAAGCTACAATTAAGTTTAAAAGAGAGTTAAGAATGTTTTTATTGAATCACTGCTTTTACGACTTTAAAGAGTTTGTATAACCATTTGACAAGTTTTTGTTCTTTGTCTTTTCTTGACGAGGCCTATATCTCTTTGAGATATAGGTCTCGTCTCGCCTATCCATGGCAGATATGTATAATAATAATAATATTGTGTAAGAATAGATTTGTGATCCGTGCCGTTATCTTTATAATACTGCCAACGTAATGTATGAACCGCAAACCTGGATTTTTATGATTATCTTCGGTTAATTCCATCATCAGTAGTTATTCATTCCTTTCGGATTGGGTTGGGTTGGGTTTAGGTGCTTTCAGAATGCATTTCGCTTTCTTGTGTCTTGTTCTCTCTACAGATTTACGTTTCTTCCACAAGCCTCTTCTTTAGCCTTTCTTTCCATCTACTATCCAGTCCTTTTACGTTGTGTTGGATTTAAGAGTTTTCAGAATCCATTTCTTTTGTGAATTTTATTCTATGTTCCATGATTTCTTCCAGAAGTCTCTGATGTAGTCTTTCTTTTCATGTTCTGTACATTTCTTTTGGGTCGAGTTGGATTTAGGAGTTTTCAGAATCCATTTGCTTCGTGGATGTCTCCATAATATCCTCAGTTATTGTTCTCTCTCTGTAGATCGCGTTTCTTTGACCAGATTTCTTACAGAAGGCTACCTTATAACTTCACTTTCCACCACCTTCCTTCCGGAACACTGATGACTCGATCCTCTTTAGGTGTGGTCACTTAAGACTCATTTTTGTTTGTTTTTTTATTTTTTATTTATTTCCATTCGTACTTACGACGAATTTGGAGTAAAATAACAGAAGAGCGTTTATTCTTTATTAAATCGTCTACTGACTCATCATCAATTATAATATTGGTACAAATTGAATTATTTGTGAAAAAAGCTGTTTAAGTTAATCATAATGTCAAGGCCTTTTACGGCATTCGAAATCTTCAGAGCTCTAAGGAAATCGTTTCCTCCGAAATCAGATCAACCACGAAGTGTGCATGGACAAAGATCAAGGATCGAGGAACAGTCAAAAAAACGAGATTCTGCGACGTTCCTCGCAGACGGTTTTTTCTCACTTGTCATTAAAATCTTGGTGATAATAAACTCAAAATTGGGAGAGGAGAAAAAAATCAAGGTCGCACAGGCCATAAAACGTACCATGAAGTGTTTATTATTATTAATATTTCGTGTGCTGAAGAATTTTTATTATCGGCGTACTTTTGATGTGGCCGATGAATCTTGGTGTTCTAATTAATTGTGAGGGCGGCTGGTAAAATAATAAAAGAATGACCACTTTACAAGGGCTCGCCCAGTTTTGGCCCTTGCCCGCCTTAAGGCACTAAGAGTGTTTAATCAGTTGCCTGCTACATTAAGATTGTTGGAATCTACAATTAAGTTTAAAAGAGAGTTAAGAATGTTTTTATTGAGTCACTGTTTTTACGACTTTAAGGAGTTGTATAACCATTTGACAAGTTTTATCCTTTGTCTTTTCTTGACGAGGCCTATATCTCTTTGAGATCCATGGCAGATATATATAATAATAATAATAATAATAATTTGTTTTTTTGTTTCGGTTTTGTCCTTTTCACCTAATCAATGTTCAATTGCCTGAAACTTCCTTCCGCCCCGTAAAAATCGGAAAGCGTCTTCTCAAACTCTTTAGGTACGCGACCAGCAACTTTGACGCCATCAAATTCTTCAAACCACCCCTTGTTCTCTAAGAGAACCGCGTTCACTTGCTCGCTTATTTCCTCGCAGGTTTTTTGTTCGCCCCCGTAATCCGATGGTAAAAGACTTCGCGGAACCTCCTTGTACAGGCTGTCCAAATCGTAGTGGACGAAAACCTGGAAAGTCAGAAACGTTAATGCGTCGTTGTTTTTGGCACAGTATAACTTGGTAATACCCTCCGTGCCAACTTGTCGGATAATAACTGTTTGATCAAATTGACAAACTTCACTATAAGCGAATTGGCGTTGATGAAGTGTATCGCCTTTATACGAAGCGGATACACGGTCTGCAGCAATCTTAACACCCTCCTGAATTCAGGCGAGAATATTTTGGCGAGGATAACGGGCGACGCGTGTTTGGCATCAAATATATACACGTCTCCAGCTGTTAGGGTATCATTGTGAAACCGGATGTCAACTGTAGATTAAATTTTATTCTTCGTGGGCAAATTTTCCTGGATTTTACTTACGTGACAATAAAATATAGCGCAGGCAGGCAACAGTATTATAAACTTCCTCTACATTCGCCCTCCAGAGTCCCATCACAATTATTCTGTACCCTTCAGCGGTCAGCTCGGGCATAGGGTTAACATACCTGGAATTTCAATTGAAAACTTAAAAATACATTTTCCGCATTAGTTTTGTCATGATCAGTTTTTGTTTCAATTGTTAGTTTTATTCTAAAGTGGCTGGTTTTAGCTACAATTCGATTAATGACAAAATTACCGAATCCTGCATATGGTTCAGTTCTGGATTGTGTTACCGCACGAAGTAAATTTAATGGAAATGCAACCTTTCGCATAATATCACCCAAAAAAAAATAATAATTTTATGACATACGACCTTTTGCAGTTTGGCATTTCTAAAAAAAAAAAAAAAAACAAAATAGTGAAAATACACGATTAAAAAAACTAGCATCTTTTAAATAAATGTTATCTGACAGGCGCGCCTTCGTTTAGTTCATTCAAAAAAAACTACGAAGTCGCTGACATCTAGTGGACGGCCCCGACCCTATAATAAATAAGACATTGAAATGAACGACATTTGATTAACTTATAAAAAAAAAGAAAAAAACATTAAATTGAATAGTTTGTGTGTAACGCTTCTAAAAGTATAAATATTCTTATACAGCGTGTCTCTAAACCTCCGTCTTTAATTGAAACTACAAATGGTGGTCAATAAAAGAAGCAAAATTTGTTATACAACTATCGATCAGATAGCAATAATAACGCAGATAAAAATTATTTTACTTCTTTATAGAAATTGTTTGAGGGTCGCTGAGTGCAGCTTAAATGTTCCGTCGGAGCTTCGTTTTCAACTATTTTCCGACGTTCGAGGCCATAAAAAGTCATAAAAACGCAGACCATGACCTAACGCACAGATATTGCACTTAAGGCAGATCAAGTATCGTGTTGTTTGTTAATTCTAAAAGTAGATAAATTCTGTAACTAGGTAAGTTCTTAATAGTCTAAAATATTCTGTGCGTCTTGCATTAATTGATGATTAGTTTCGTGCTAATCCGTACTTTAACAGTAAAATTTAAAAAAAAATCAATCTAAAGGCGATCAAAAAAGAGGAAATTCTTACATCATATTAATTTGTAAATTGCCAATTTACAATGTTGATTTCAATAGAAAACTTAAAAATACATTTTCCGCATTAGTTTTGCGTCATAGTGTTTTTCAGTTTTTGTTTCAATTGTATAGAATTCTCATTGGTTTAGTTATGGATTGATTTCGTTCGACCTCGGTGCGTGTACCGAACAAAACTCATTCGTTATTAACTTTTACTACAACTATGATCTATTTAGACCCGGGTTCTAGTATTAATAAACAACCCTGTACGTATTACGCAAAGAAAATTAATATTTACGCATATGTCGAAACTTTCAAGTCGTCTTCCATCGTTACCACTCTGTTCCCAAAGAGGACCTCGTCGAAGGTTTTGGTCATGAAATATTGCACCAGCTTCTTCTTGGTGCGCTGCATGTCGTGCTTGCAACTGCGCAGGAACGTTACCAATAAATTCCTGTCTGGAAATTCGATTTTCCCAATCGTCATCTTCAGTTAAATTAAGTTGAAACCTCACCGCAATTTTTTGGCATGTGGCTTTGGCACGACAGCCACGTCTCCAGCAGCTTCAAGTTGTGCTCCAGGCGCCCTTCGTCTTCCCCCAGCGCCTCCAAAATTAGGGGCTTTAAGGTCGGCGATGGTGGATTCAAAACATCCCTTAGGACTGCAACGCATACAAAAAAAAACAATGGCTCGTCGAAGGAAATCTGTTAAAATCGATGTATTATTACCCTGCATCTTTCAAATTTGAATTATCCTCAGACGTGCTGTGGGCAAGGCTCCGAACTCTTGTCTTAAATAGAAACTAGATTCATTAAAACAGGTTGGCAGTCTTGATTAAAAAAAAAAAAAAAGAATTATTGGATCGGTTTTTTTCAGGGACGAGACGTGTGTCGTTTAGCATTTTTTTTTGTTTCAGGAAAACTGTGAAAACGTTTTAAAACAAACAAGTTTTCAATATTAAAAAAATTGCAAATAAGTAATATAAATGATTTTACCTTGTTTTGCTGTTTCTGCTGTGAACGATAATTTTTTTAAAATATTTTCATTAATTTGTAATAGCAAGTAAAACTTGAGTTAAAAATGAATACGATTACATTCATGCTGACAAGGCATCTTTATTGTTATTGGTCGGTTGTTACATCAATAAGAGCGGCAATCGGCGATATACCAGGTGTCTCAATTTGGGCGGCGATGTACAGGCTGTTTCAAATTCAACGCTCAGCCTGGGGATCTCGCTCTTATTTGAAGAGATAGATAAATTTGGCAAACATGCTAAATTTGACGAGCATTTATAATTCGGAGAGAGAAAGTTTCTGTGTTAACTCTTATTCGAAATAATTGTAAAAAAAAAAGAAAAATTGTCATTTTCTAATTTTGCCTCTGTCTTCTTTATTTAAAGAGATATCAAAAAAAGTAAAAATACTTTTGTGAGCGGATTCCGGGCGGCGGCGGGCTATTTCAGCATCTCGGATGCCCGCATTATGATACTAATTTCGACGATTCTGCTTTTAGCGAGTCATAACGTCGGCAATGCGGGGCGGGCATTATCGTTCCCGCTTAATGAATATTAATAAGGACCGAGGAGGAAAAAGGAAACAACATGCTGCGCCGGCACGAAACTTCCCCGAATTAAAAAAAAAATCGAGGCGAAAACGCACGAAAAAATCGCTGAAAACGAGCGTTAGAACAGGCGTCAGAAGTGAAATAAATTTCCTAAATTCTTTGACTGTTATGGTTTTTGGAAAGAGCAGCTCACTTTCTGCATTACCTGCGGTTTTAGAACAAAATTGCTCGTAGGTTTTTCCTTTATGACGTCGCAAATTTCCAACAATAACAAATTAGGAACATTCTCGCCTTTGAATTTGCATGAAACAGAAACACCGACGAGGTTCGGTTGAACCTTACTTCCAAACCCAAATGTACCACCAAACTCACACTTTGAAAAATTATATTGTTACGAATTTCAAGTTTCTGGCTTAAATCAAGGTTAAACATGAAAAGCGCAAGTGAGATGTTTATGGTTTTTGGGAACAGCGACTCATTTACTATATTTCCCATGATTTTGGAACAAAACTGTCCACAGGTTTTTCCTAAATGACGTCATAACTTTACAACAACTCTGGAATATTTTCGCCGTTAAATTTGCGTGAAAGTAAAAATAACGTCGAGGTTCGGTTAAGCCTCACTTCCAAACCCAAACCTACCACCTAACGACGTCAAATTTACACTTTGAAAATTATATTGTTATGAATTTCGAGCTTTTGGCTCAAATCAAGGTCAAACACAAAAAGCGCAAGTAAAATGTTTATGGTTTTAGGGAACAGCGGCTCATTTTCTATGTTTCCTGTGATTTTGAAAGTAAACTGTCCACAGGTTTTTCCTGTATGACGCCAAACCTTTCCAAAATTAACAAATCTGGAACATTTTCGCCTTTCAATTTACGAGAAAGAAGAAACACAGTCGCGGTTCGGTTAAACTTCACTTCCAAACCCAAACCCACCACTTAAAGACGTCAAACTCACACTTTGAAAAATTATATTGTTACGAATTTCAAGTCTCTGGCTTAAATCAAGGTTAAACATTAAAAGCGCAAGTGAGATGTTTATAGTTTTTGGGAACAGCGACTCATTTACTATATTTCCTATGATTTTGGAAAAAACTGTCCACAGGTTTTTCCTAAATGACGTCATAACTTTACAACAACTTTGGAATATTTTCGCCGTTAAATTTGCGTGAAAGTAAAAATAACGTCGAGGTTCGGTTAAGCCTCACTTCCAAACCCAAACCTACCACCTAAGGACGTCAAATTTACACTTTGAAAATTATATTGTTACGAATTTCGAGCTTTTGGCTCAAATCAAGGTCAAGCACAAAAAGCGCAAGTAAAATGTTTATGGTTTTAGGGAACAGCGGCTCATTTTCTATGTTTCCTGTGATTTTGAAAGAAAACTGTCCACAGGTATTTCCTAAATGACGTCATAACTTTACAACAACTGTGGAATATTTTCGCCGTTAAATTTGCGTGAAAGTAAAAATAACGTCGAGGTTCGGTTAAGCCTCACTTCCAAACCCAAACCCACCACTTAAAGACGTCAAACTAACACTTTGAAAAATTATATTGTTACGAATTTCGAGCTTTTGGTTCAAATCAAGGTCAAACACAAAAAGCGCAAGTAAAATGTTTATGGTTTTAGGGAACAGCGGCTCATTTTCTATGTTTCCTGTGATTTTGAAAGAAAAGTGTCCACAGGTTTTTCCTGTATGACGCCAAACCTTTCCAAAATTAACAAATCTGGAACATTTTCGCCTTTCAATTTACGAGAAAGAAGAAACACAATCGAAGTTCGGTTAAGTCTCACTTCCAAACCCAAACCTACCACCTAAGGACGTCAAATTTACACTTTCAAAAATTATATTGTTACGAATTTCGAGCTTTTGGCTCAAATCAAGGTCAATCACAAAAAGCGCAAGTAAAACGTTTATGGTTTTCGGGAACAGCGGCTCATTCTCTACATTTCCTGTAATTTTGGAATAAAACTGTCCCCACATTTCCCCGGTATGACGTCATAGCTTTACGATGTCATCGTTTCTGCGTTTAAATTTGCGCGTAAAACCATAAAAACGCCGCGGTTCAGTTAGGTTGAGTTCAGTGGGATTGAGTTGATCTTGATTTTAGGTATGGTTTAATTTTAATTGATTTTTCTTTTAATTTATTAGTTTTAATCTTTAAATTCTTCCTAATTTGGATCAATATATATTTTTTTTTTTTTGGCGTGGATTGAGTTGACCTATTAACGAAAATGGTGGCAAGTTAGCACTGAAAGTCTTTTTTTTTTGTTTGGATTGGGTTGACTTGTCAACAAAAACGGTGGCAAGTTAGCGCTGAGGGAGTTTATCAGCTGTCCCGAACTAGTACTCTGAAGGTGAAAGGAATAAGTGGGTCGCGCCTAATTTTCATTGATTTAAGAAAGAATCCCAATTTTCGTCGTTATTTTAATTCTTTGCGTGGCTTGACCTTGAGATCGACCGGGCATTTTGTTGTTGTTTGTTAAGGCACTTTTCAATTCTCTACGCGGTAGTAAACACTGTTTTTCTAAAGCACGTTTCGTCAAATTGATACCATCATCAAGTTCACTTTTTCTTACGGCGCCCATACTGAAATTTAATGGTAAAATAATCTACACGCTATGCCGATTACGGCAACATAGTACTTGTTATAAAAATTCTTCAAAACAAGGCCAGACTAAAAACGTTTACTGTGAGATAAGAAAAACTCTAATCAACAAGATATCTTCTGGGTTAAAATTAATTAATTAATTAAAACAATGCGTTCGTTAGACAGTAATTTATTAAATACGGACACTAATTTACTAAATACTTTTTTTTTTGTACAGGGTGTCCCAAACCTCTGGAATAGTCCAAGAATGACTCTTTAAATTCGTTTTATCAAGAAAAGGTCTTAACAAAAGTTGTGTAGGTTTTCATTCTGCATAGTCTAAAATTATTTTCAAATATACAGGTTGTTCATTTAAAAAGTTACAAACCTAACTTATTATTTTTTAAATGGAACACTATATATTTTATTGCGGTTTCGGTTAGGCCTTGAAGAGACGATAAAAATGATATAACATTATACTTACTTATTTTTAGTATTTAACGAGTTATTTTTAATTTCATGCATGAAATGGGTCATGTTTGATCGTCTGTCAAATTGTCAATTTTGATGATACGACAATCAACCTTGGACCAAAATATTTCTAAATCTCTCTACTTTTACAATACTCATCATTTTCATAAACCTAGCGACTATCAACAACACTACGATTCAGTTCGCGTATTATAAAATTAGTCATTTTTTTCAAACGGAACACCCTGTATATTAAAGTACATTTGTATAGTGCTTTCTACGAGCTTTCCAACCATACCATATTCTTTGGTCTTAAAATTTGTAACTTGTGAGTTATTATCACTTCTCTATAATCAACTTATGGAACGTGCTGTATAATATTTTCATTCGTCTCAGAATCGTTTAAGATATTTATCCATACGGTTTATCGTACTTTTAGTGATTTAAATAAAAATAAATAAATAAATTCAGGAACTGAACGGTTTTTTTCAGGTAATTCATGTTATGTAAGAACAGATTACGAATCGGTTGGATAATCGTTGGTTAGAATGTGGTAATGCTTTGAAGTGGTCTCCATGGTTACCAAATTTGTCTCTCGACTTCTTTTATGGGGATATGAGTAGACAAATGAAAAAAATATTCTCTTATCACAATTTGTTTATAATCGTAGATACGTATTTCGACAGCCACGCCACTATCTTCATTTCTATTGGAGATTCAGTGAGAATATCCTTTGGCTCATACCAACCAAAGAGTGTGGGTGTGTGGATTATTGAAAATGGCAGCGTACCTGTTGAAATACGCACAAAAAGATATAATCTAATATTAGTATGAAATAAATTTCAAAAAACTATTACTAAACTGTTTTCACCTGTACTATTCTTAATTTATGGGGGTACGTAAAGAAACAAGAGTATAAAGATGTACTCGGCACATGTAAAGAGAAGAAAATGCGTGTTTAGCAATATGGCAAAGATTCTTTAAATTTTTTTCAATTCATGTTCTATATCGACCGCCAAATTCCAGATTAAACGACTTCTTATCGTACTGCAATGAACTATTATGCGATTTTAGTGTTATGTGTGATACAATTATTTGCCTTGGGGACATTAATATTAACTTATTAACCTGCTCCAATGATAGTATTTCTTTTCTTTCAATTTTGAAAGCCTTGAACTTAAAACAAGTAATTGACAGCCCGACTCGGGTTTCTCGAAATTCCTTTTCTCTAATTGATGTGATTGTAACTAATGAAAATACGATTGTGGCCGATAGTGGTGTACTTGATGTTCACGAATTATCTGATCACAGTTTAATACATTGCAGTATTAAATGTAATATTCGCATGAATACCCCAGTCTATCGTACTTATCGTTCTTTCAAACATTTTAATCATGAATTTTTTGTTCAGGATTTAATGTCTCTTCCCTGGTGGACAATTATTCAATTGGATAATGTAAATGAGAAAGTCGATTTTTTGAATTTTAATTTAACAACATTATTCTTTTTGCATGCGCCATGGACAACGTCAAGTTTTAATAAGCCAAAAGTTGGTTGGTTGACTGACAATGTTAAACTCATGATGGAAATGCGTGATAATGCGTTAAAAAGGTTTAAACGAACCAAAATGCAGACCCATTGGAATTATTACAAACAATTGAGAAACTTTACCTCTAGTGCTATTAAATCGGAAAAAAAGCGTACTTGGAATATAGTTTTCGCAATTCGAATAAAAAAGTATTTTGGAAAAATCTGAAAGAGTTTAACATTATCAACCGAACAATTCCTGTAATACCGCAACATCTTAAAGATGTAAATGCTATTAACAACTTTTTTAATTCAATTACCGGCTCTCTAAACACTCCTGACGTAAATGTCCTAAATTTTTACAGTAACAATGTTAGCTCAAAAGCTTCTAATTTTTGCTTTAAAGAAGTATCAGAGGATCAGGTGGCAAAGTTAATTGGTGAGATCACTTCTAAATCAACGGGTTTTGATGACATCTCAATTACTATGATTAATCTTTGCTGTCCGTACTTAGTTCCAATTTTCACACATATATTTAATTATTGTCTTACTACAAGTAATTTTCCAGATCAATGGAAACTAGCAGAAATAATACCTTTACCCAAAATTAATAAAGTTGAGAATTTTAAGGATCTGCGGCCGATCAGCATCTTGGCTACATTGTCAAAGGTTTTGGAAAAGATAATGAGTGACCAGTTGGGGAGTTATTTGACATCATGTTCCCTAATACCTACAACCCAGTCTGGCTTTCGACCCGGCTATAGTTGCACTACTACGTTATCCCATATTGTTGATGATATTATCAGGGCAACCGATGAAAATAAACTTAGTCTGTTGGTTACCCTTGATTATTCTAAGGCCTTTGACAGAATAAATCATGAACTCTTATTAGCTATTTTACATTATATTGGCCTAGATCAGCCTCTGTTACTTTATTTTCCAATTATCTTAACCGAAGAACACAAACAGTTGTCCTTGATAATCGTCATTCAGATATTGCATCACTTAGATCAGGAGTACCGCAGGGATCTATCCTTGGACCTTTGCTTTATTCAGTACATACCTCTAATTTTTTCTCGTTTGGTAAAATTCAATCTAATCACCACATGTATGCCGACGATACACAACTGTATAGATCATTTAGTTTCCCCAGTCTTGATACAGCCGTCCATGATATTAACACCGACCTAAGTAAGTTAGTTGATATTTCGTCAAAACACTGTTTAGCGATCAATCCTAATAAATCGTACTATTCTTTGTTTGGCAGAGAAGTTTCTCGTAGTTCTGCTTTGCCACTAATCGCAATTACCCTTAACAATTCTAGGTCGAAGCACTGTGATTCTTTAAAAAATCTGGGTTTAATAATTGGCGTAAAATAACGTTTCAAAGAACACGTAACAGCATGCATAAGAAAAGCTTTCTGTAATTTAAAAATATTGTACCCTAGTAGACATTTTCTAACGACGGCAGCAAAAATTACATTATGTGAATCTATGATATTGTCACATTTCAGCTTCTGTGACGTTGTTTATGATTCATGTTTAGATTTCAGAGATATTAAGCGTATTCAGACAATGCAAAACAGTTGCCTAAGATTTATTTACGGCATTCCGAGACGGCAGCATATTTCTTACAAGTTACAGGAAGCGAAATGGCTTAATATGGAGGACAGACGTTTTCTCCATTTCGCCAGTTTTTCTCACAAAATTTTAATATCTGGAACCCCTCCTTATCTATTGATGAAAATTAGACATCGCACAGATATACATAGTATAAATATAAGACGTAAAGATTTCATTGATGTTCCTAAACACAAAACAACACTGTTCAAGAGATCATTTACTTATAACGTAGCGTACTGTTTAAATAGCCTCGATTGTACTCTAAAACAATTACCTCCTAAACAATTTAAGAGACCTCTGAAGCTGTACCTGTTGACTAGACGAGCGTTAACATGAGATGTTTAACGTAAAATATATAACACAATTTTTAATATTACTTTATGAAATTTGCTTGTTTCCGCCAAAACTACATACATTCAATGTCTTTCCTAATTTCTGTTTCTTTAGATCAACTAAGATTTTCCTTCCATTTATAGGCCTGCCATGTGTTATCAAACTTTCATATATAGTACTTATATTTATAGATATAACTTAGTTAAGTTTAGTTAAGTTCGGGTTGGCAGGTAGAACAGTTTGCTGCATTTGTTGTAGTAAACTGATGCCAGTCCCATTGGATTCCTATCATCTGTTTCATCACTGTAATTTTTTTTTTTTTCTTTGAAATGGTCCAATAAATTTATTATTATTATTATTATTAATAGTTTAAATTTTTATGATTTTTTAAACCTATTTGTGATTGGACATTTTTCTTTTTCTTAATTAATGTGTAAAAAATGTTAAGATTCAGTCTGTTTCTTTGATATATAGCTTCAAAATAATAGCAATAACTTTTCACCGTGTAAATATATCCTTTCCATTCGTTTTCATAACGTAATTGGAATTATTTAGTAAAAATCATTCAGTTCCTGTATTTATTCCATATTTTATTGCAACTGCTAAAACAATGATGAAGAAATTGTTAATTTGAACAAAAACAAAGTGTATGGATAAATGTCTTGAGTGGTACAGCAGATAAAATATTTCTCTGAGACAAATAAAAATATTATACAGTACGTTTCTTAAGTTGATTATAGAGAAGTGATAATAGCTCACAAGTTACAAATTTTAAGACCATAGAATATGGTATGGTTGGAAAGATCGTAGAAAGCACTATCCAAATATACTATAATATACAGGCTATTCCTTTTGAACCTATTGAGAGAACAAATGACAGCTGTGTTAAAAAAGGGGGGAACCGCAAGGTTTTTTTTTTTTAATTCAAAAACATCGTTGGACAAAGTCAAAACAACCGACTGAATGAAACAGTTTCATTCTGTCATGTCGGAGCATGTTTCCAACTACATTTTAATTTGATTGTCTCGATTGTTAATTATTTGTCATCGTGGTTGTTTTGAGTTTGTCCGACGATGTTTTTGAATTTTTAAAAATACCTTGCGGTTCCCCCTTTTTTTAACACAGATCACTACGGGTTGTAGCTAGAAAAAATTCTAATCAGAGGCTCCGAAGAAGGCAAAAAAAAGCCGAGACTGTAGCTGAATCATTAAAAATCATTTTCTTTTTGTCCTAAATCCGATCAAGCTTACTTTTTTCTTAAAAAGTTCAAATTCGGGACGCCATTTTATTAAATAAAACCATACGTTTGTTTTACATCGAAGTGATATCGCGGTATCGTCGAGCACGACCTAAACATCAAAGGTGAACAGCGAGGCACCTTCGGCATGTACGTGCCTTTAGAATACCAACAATAATTTCTGCACGACTCAATGCGGACAATCAAAAAAAGTATTGTAGAGCGGCTCCGCGAAACTTCATTGATCACAGTAAATGACATTGTTCTTTGTTCGTTGTTTTGTTCTTGTGTTGTGAATATTCTCTGTTCCCCAAATTAATTAAAGGCTTCTAAATAATGCCCGAATAAATAATTGTACGCATTATTTAACCTTAAAACGAAAAGTATTTCTTCTTCTTGCTAGTTTTTTTTTGTCCTAATCGAAAAGTATTTAAAAAGTATCTTTTATAATCTAGAGTGCACTTGAGGCAACAAAAAAGAATATAATAATAGAGTGCAAAACAAAATAATTAACCTGCTTGCGAACTCAAAGGTTCCTAGACGTTTAAATTGCCTGCACAAAAAACTGGTTCTACTCCTTTAACATAAATTTTTTCTCGCTTCAATGATATAAGGAAATGAAAAAAATGACGTCGCGCTTGCCTTTGTTATGTGACGTGAAGCTGGACGTCCTTGATGTTTTGTTTGCTTTGATTTATTTCAGTTCAGTTTCGTACGGAATCAAGCTTTTATTTATTTCAGCCCAATTTCGTACGGAATCAAGCAAACGTTGAAAGGAAGGAAGAAGGGGGAAGGAAAATTAGGGTAAAACAAACCCCATCGAGCTTCTGCTTTGCTTTAAAAGGAACGCAAGATGTTATTATGGAGGAAGGAAGACTAGACGGAATGGGTGATCGATTGCACTTAGATCAGGTAGAAAAAACTTCCATTGGAATGGAAATAAAAAAAGAGAGATTTAGATAAAAAAATATTGTGGCGAGCCACTCAGCACCACGTCACACTGAAGGCGTCAAGAAGTCGGTTCATTATTATGCGTCATCGGCCGTCACGCCACCATCGAACAAACTCGAATTTTCCAGCGTTGGAAAATTCGAGAGGGCAGCAAAGGATATAAAATCGCCCGGGGTGGACTCAGCAGTCAGTCGAATTCTAACAGCGATCGTCGAAGTTAGATTTTAGTGTGTAAATAAATTGTTACAAATAAATTAGTTCGTAAGCATTATTAAATTACGAGTGTTTTATTCGTTTAAATAAATAAATTTAAACCCTAGAAACGTAACAATATGTAATTGAGGGAAAAGAAAAATTGGGAAAACAAGGCAGCAGGAGTAAGAAGCAAAAGAGAAATGGAGCAAAACTCTTTTTTGTGTAAAGTCGCCAAGAGGGTTGTAAAGAAAAATGACGAAAAGACCTCCCCCCTCCTATACTTTCTTAAAGCACAAAACACCACCGATTATTAAAAAAAAAGAAAGACGCTTCACGCTTCAGGTTTAAACATTAAAGACATTTTAAGCGCGTTTACGTCATGGACAATTTCCGAAGGGGTGGAAATTTCGGAAGGCAAGTTTAATAATAAAGGGCGAATGAAAAATTGAAAGCTGGAAGATGTCACGTCCGTCACTTTTTAAGGGTCAGTTGCGTCTGCAGGTGGAGGGCCCCGTGAATTCGCGCGGTGTCAGCAGGACGTATAATAGGGTCGGACAGGAGGGGTGCACAAACGTAGGGTTGCTTTTGACTTTTGTGCCGTGAAGCGTCAGGCGCGCCACTTCCGATGTTAACCCTCTCGAAAACCCTTCGCGCGGGAGCAAGTAAATTCGGATGAAATCTATTGATTTTTAATTTAAAACGTGACCGTTGTAGCTAGCTTAAGAAGACTTTAAAATTATGGCGTAAAGTTTTCTTTTTTTTTCTAATTTGTTTAATAATTATTAGGAAATATGTTGTCATGACTTAATCCAACTGATGAATCGAAGAATTTATTAAATAGTGTAACCGTACAGCAGGTTTTAATCCTCCCTCAACTCACCCCATCTGTTGGCATTTTCTCCATACCTCCACACTCCCCAGTTTCTTGAGTTATCACCAGATGTCGCTTGCTCTATTATTTAGCATTATACTTCTCCTCTTATATTCCTCTTTCTAATCGGCGCGGCGGTGGCCTTTTCTACTACAACAGATTGCGATGTTTTTTTTTTTAAATAATTATTTTTTTTATAATTATTTTAACGTATTTAGTTGATTAGCTAGAAAGCCGACGGCTGGAAGTCGTTTTGTTTTGACTTTTCCTGTCAAAACTCAATGTCTTACTTAAACAAAATCAATATAATCGAAGACTTACGCCCCTAAATTTTCTTTTGCCTGTGAAAGCAAAAAAAAAACTCGGTTAGTCTTTTGTTTTCGCCTTTCTTGGGTGTTGTCTGTAAGTTTGGAAAAACCTGGGGGTGCGCTCGTTGTGTTTGGTTTCGTTTCGTTTCGTTTCAAGGCCGTCTCAATGTTGTTTTGTTTTGTCCGTAGAAAAAATGGAAAAATATAAAAACAAAAAGCGTCCCAAAAAAATTCTCATGAAAAGCATAAGAGGGCCGGCGATGAAAACAAATGTTTTTCCAAAATAAACGAAAGCGAAAGCTTTGGGAAACAAAACAGGACTGACCGGTGAATTGATTCGTTCTTGTTGCTTTATGTTCTTCTGTTCTTGTCTTTGTTTAGGTTGTTCTGTGCGTTAGCAATTGTTTCGTTGTAACCCGCCTTTCTTTTTTGCTTTTCGTTTTACGTTCTTTTTTTTAATAATAAGAATTCATGTAAGAAAACAAAAAAGTATTCAAAAAACCGTAACGCTTATTATTGTTTTTTTTTTCGGAATCAATGTAAAAGAGAAAAAATTAAAGGAGAGCAGAAAACGGAAACAAAATAGAATTCGATTTGAAAACAAATTTCTTTTGGTTATTATTATTATTATTATTATTATTATTTTATTTCAAATCGACTTTTGTCCTTTTGTTTTCGCCTTGTCGGTATCATTAGATTTATTTTAAATATATTTCTTACTTGTTTTTATTTATTTATGTATTTATTTATCTCTTCAATGGAAAAGCTAGAAGAAAATTTGACGCCTTTGTTTCTTTTCGCTTTGTTTCAAAAATTTTATCAAATTTCAGAAAACTTGCGCGAAACTGGAGGACGATTATTTCTCTTCTACTGATGAGGCTCTAATTAGGGCAAAAATACCTACACAGAAGATGCTCGAGAATCCTATTGCAATCAAGCTGACTTTAAAATTTGATTTTTTTGTATTTTTTTAATTTGTATTTAACATTTTCAAGCCGTTTGTAATTAACTGTTGTTACAAAACTGCCTTGAAGATTATTATTATTATTATTAAACTTAAAACGAAAATTTGCAAAATACTTACTAGTAAAGAAAAAAAAATTCGGAGCAAACGAATAATTTAAATTATATTTTTTATTTATTTATTTTAATTTATATATTTTTGCCTGATTTTTTTATTGTTATAGTATACTTAGCTTTATAATTGTTAATTTTGTAGTTGCCTATTTATTTCGCTTTACATTTTGTACTTTTAATATTTTTTGGAGTTTTATTTTCTAATTTTTAATTTATTTTTCAAAGTTGTTAACCTGAATTTCAACTTTTGATTTCTTTCGGGTTTAATTTTTTAATTTTTAATCATTTTGCTTGGGTTGAGTTAGGTGCGGTTAAGTTGAGAGCTGATTTAATTTTTTAATTTTTAGTTATTTTGCTTGAGTTGAGTGAGGTGCGGTTAAGTTGAGAGATGAACTGGAGTTAATTTTAATTGAGTTTTGACTTTAGATATTCCAAAGTTTCAATTTTTATAGTTACAACATTTACATTTTGTAGTTTAATATTTTTTTGAGTACAAGTTTACAATGTTTAATTCCTTTTCCTTAGCTCTTAACTTTAATTCCAGCTTTTGATTTCTTTTCAGTTTAATTTTTTAATTTTAATTATTTTGCTTGGATTGAGTTAGGTGGGGTTAGGCTGGGTTGGCCTTGAGATGAACCGGGGTTAATTTTAATTGAGTTTTGAGTTTATATCTTCTAAATCTTTAATTTTTACAGTTAACAATATTTTTATTTCGTAGTTTTCTATTAAAATATCGTACGTTTTGTTATTTTTAGTTTTTAATTTTAATTTATTTTTAATTTTCAGTTTTAATTATTAAAGCTTTTTTTCGTGTCTTACTTTTTTTTACTTTGGTCAGATCGAGTCTACTTAAACTGAGTTAGTTTATTTGTCCTTAATTCCAACTTCATTTTGAATTTTTCTGATTTTGAGTCTCATTCTCTTTTCATTAATTTTAATTATTTAGTTTAAATAAATAGTAATAAATATTTATATTTTGTTATATTTTGTTATATTTTGACCTGTCCTATGTCCATATCGATTTAAAGGACTAATAAAGATTATAATTATGACTATGATTATGATTATGATTAAATTGGATAGACTTAAGTTGAGTTAAGTTCGGTTGAGACCTTGAGACGGTCTGGAGTTTTAGAGAAATTTTAATTGCGTTTTAATCTTCAAAAGTTTTTTATACTGTTAATTTTTTTAGTTGAATTTTTTGCATGTTCTTTTTAATTTTACTTTTCATTTTTTAATTTTAACTGAGTTTTAATCTTTCGAGGTAAGTACAATTTTTATTCGCAGTTTCATTACGAACGAATAATTTACATTTATATTTTTTATATATTTATTTTAATTTCTAATATCTTTGCCTGATCTTTTTATTGTTACAGTATACTTAACTTTATAAGTTTTAATTTTTGATTGTATTTCACTTCAAATTTTGTAATTTTAATATTTTTTGAGTTTTATTTTTTAATTTGTGTTTCCTTAGTATTTTTTTTTATTTTGGCTGGATCGACTTAAGTTGAACTGAGTTTGGATGGCCTCAATTCCAATTTTTGATACATTTTGAGTTTAATTCTTTTAGTTTTAATGATTTTACTTGGGCTGAGCAGAGTTAGGTTGGATTAAGGTCAACTGACCTTGAGATGAACTGGAATTAATTTTAACTGAGCTTTAATCTTACAAAGTTTTAATTTTTATACCCGCAATTTTTTATTTCGCACTTTCATTTTTTCAATTTTATTCTTTTAATTTTCACGAGTTTTATTTTTAATTTTTTCAAAACAAATTTTAGTTTTAATTATTTATAAAAATAGCAATTAAACATTTTTAAAGTTTTTAATTTTCCAGTGCCTACTTTTTTCATTTGTGTGCAGTTTTGAGTTCTACGACATTTTCAATTCCTTTGAGTCTTATTTTAAATTCTTTTTGACTTTAACGTTTTAATTCTTTTGAGTCTTATTCTAAATTCTTTTCAACTTTAAAACTTTAATTGCTTTTGCGTCTTGGTTTCTTCCTCAGGTTTGATTGAGTTGGGTTGGCTCGTCATTTTGCATCTTCAGCTGCTTTTTTGAGTTTTTAAAAAAATGATCAGAAAGTTTTATTTGTTGATTAATTTTACCTTTTTTTACCTAGTTGGATCAAGTTATAAGTCGAACAGAAATAGGTTGGCCTTAATTCCAACATAATTCGATTGGGTTGGGCAAAACAAAAAAACTTCAACGACAGATCAGGCGAGCAAGATTTACTTTTTTTGATGTTTTAATTTTTTTTTATTGCTTTCAAGTCCATGTATAATTTTTTCTCATCCTTATAAAAGAACCGAACGTGTCTCATGTTCAGGAAAAGAAAAAGTATTTGCAAAATAAAACGCACACCAGCGCCAGCGCAGACGAAAGCGCAAGCGCAGCTTAGATTGGAGGCAATCTTTATAACCCTCTTGGCGTCGCGTAAAATAAAATTTTCTTCTAACAACGCATTATTTCTTCACCTAATCAATCGATATTCAATTGCCTAAAACTTCCTTCCGCCCCGTAAAAATCGGAAAAAGTCTGCTCGAAGTGCTTAGGTACGGGGCCGGTGACCTTGACGTCGTCGAGCTTCCGGAACCACCCCTCGAATTCCACGAGCTTCGCCTTCCAGGCCTCGGTGATCTCCCTGCAGGATTTGTTTTCACCCCCAAAATCCGACGGCAGGAATTTCCTCGGGACGATCTCATACAGGGCGTCCCAGGTGGAGTGGACGAAGATCTGGAAAGGGCAAAATTTATTTACCGCAGACCTACCCTCTGCTCCCCCCACCCCCTCATACCCGTTTGGCCAACTTCTCGGATAAGATTTGCTTAACTATGTTGACGGTATTGATGATGATCGAGCTGGTCGTGACGAGGTGGACTTCTTTGATGCGAAGAGGAAAAGCGTACTGCGCAAACTCGAGCGCCCTCCTAAACTCTGCGCACAGGAGTTTTACGATGTGCCCCGCGTGGAGGTGCTGCGTGTCGTACACGTAGATGTCGCCGGCTGCGAGGGTCTCGTGATGCAATCGAAGGTCGTCTGTGGATTTCTTCATGTCAGCAAGCTTCAACCTTCAGCCCTTTTCATGAGTACAGTCGCAATCAATCTAATCGATACCCCGCTCTTACTGACGCTGCTGGTTATAAGGGTTCCAGAACTGTCAAACGGTCTCGATTAGTTTGATCGCGACTGTACACTTGTATATCCTCATTTCGTAGCGCAGCAATTGGGTAACGTTGAGGTCTTCCACTTTCAGCCCTTTTGATGAGTACAGTCGCGATCAATCTAATTGAGACCCCGCCCTTATTGTCACTGCTGGTGGCAAGGGTTGCAGAACTGTCATTCGGTCTCGATTAGCTTGATCGCGACTGTACACTTACATATCATCATTTCGTAGCGCAGCAATTGGGTGGCGTTGAGGGCTCCGTGGTCCTTGATCGTTATCGTTCTCACCACCACCCTGTATCCTTCGGGAGTCATCTCAGGTATGGTGCAGACATGTCTGAATCATTAATTAAACTGTGAAAGCTCAGTTAGTGTAATAAAAAATAGATTATTAAAAATTTGCCCCCCGTATATCATTTATACAGGGTTCTACCGAATACGAGTATAATATAGTGCCTATATAGGGTTCTACCGAACTCGAGCATTATATATTATTACCTATGCAGAGTTCTGCCGAACTTGAGAACTGTGTTATTATCTGTACAGGGTTCTACCGAACTTGAGAACTGTGTTACTATCTATACAGGATTCCACCTAACTTGGTTGATAATAATAATAATTTTTTTTGACACCTACGAACTCACCCGATGGTGGTACTGATTAAGTCACGTTCCAACGTGAGCACCCTGTTCCTGAAGAGGACCTCGTCGAAGGTCCTGGTCACGAAATAGCGCTCCAGCTTGGTCTTCGTGCGCTGCATGTCGTGCTTGCAGCCGCGCAAGAACGTCACCAATAAATCTTTTTCTGAAAACGTTAAATTTAAGAAGGAAAAAAAAAAGGTCGAAGTCGGTTGGGCTTTCTCACCGTAGTTCTTGGGCAGGTGGCTCTGGAATGAAATCCACGTTTCCAGGAGCTTCAAGTTGTGCTCGAGTCGGCCCTCGTCCTCCCCCAATGCTTCGAGGATTCGCGCCCTCATCTCCTCGGTCGGTGGATGCAAAATATCTTCTAGTTCTGAAACAAATTTTATTAAAAAAAAAATAATGGGAGTAAAGTAATAACGAATACACTGCAGGGAACAGAAAAGAAAAAAAAATGACGAATGACTCGTCTTGAATGCTATCGCTACTGTTTGTAAACGGCACAAGTTTCTAATTTTTTTTTGTCACAGTGCGCCTGTTTCCTCTTATGTTAATTGATCATTCATCCCACCGCTGCTGCCACTAATATAAGAAGGTGGCGGCTTTTCAGGGTAGGTGTAAGGTGGGCGTCGCCTACCCTAGCACTTTATAAGGAAATAAATATTTTATGTTTAATATTAATTACGAATGTCCGATTGGGTATTTTTATTCAATATTTTGCTAAACAGGTAATAGCGTTAGATTTCTGAATTGATCCTAAGTTATATTTCCGAACGGATCCCGTGTTACATTTCTGAACGGATCCTAAGTTAAATTTCTGAACGGATCAATCAATCAATCAATCAATCAATCATCTTTACTGTAGTAAACATTATAATGGTTGTCAATAGCTTTCGTGTTGATACAACGAATACAGTTCGTACACAAGGTGTGTGTTAATATCTGCATAACATATATGAAACATAAAATAATGTTTGACGTGCAATGTAAAAAAAGCAAGGTACAATGACAAGCGGACAAACATGCAATGTGGAAAACACGGTAAAAACGACAAGGTAACTAACAATAGATAACTGGATCAATGGCGCCTGTGGATTAATTTAAAAAATAAAGTAAAGCGATTCTTATTATTTGTAGAAGTACTTATGTAGATTATACCGCCATTTATAATCCTATGATTAATTATGTTTCCTATGTTCGATTTCCGAACGGAACCTAAGTTAGATTTCTGAACTGGTCCTATGTTACATTTCTGAACGGATCCTGCATTGCATTATGTGGGTAGTAGGTAGAATAAGCGAGGTAATTCCTCGCCTTAAATCTTCATGAAAGTATCACGCGTTCATCTCTTTCTATTTATCCCGACGTTAGCGTGGAGGTTAAGTATCTGGAGAAGCAACCAGGGGCGGATTTAATCCTCGTACAATCAAAGGGCTCCCTTCCCGATTAAAAAATAAAGAAACTATGTGTTATATTTATATGTCCTCTGGAATGTTTTTTTTTTGGTCACAGTGCGCCTGTTTCCGCCTATGTGAATTGACCGTGTTACATTGGTGGCAGCAGCGGTGGGATCAATTCACATATTGAATACATAAGGCGAGCGAAGGTAAGAGGAGATACATTTTGTGGACTTTCAAATAGCTGCGCAGTGGGAAACGAAGAGCGCTAGAGCTGCGCAATGAGTTTTTATCATCCCCGCTAGGGGATGACTTCATCCTAACTGGAATCTAACGGCACCCTCGAGCTTACTATAGGCAACTCAAATAGGAAATGTCTGCCCTTAAGACAAACTTGATGCTACCTATTATGGGATCTAGAATGAGTCAGAGAATGAGAAGTCATCACTTCGGAGACGGACGTATAAGGATTTGGATCTCTTATTGGCAAAAAGAAGAAAAAAATATTGAATTTTATTTAATCTCTGGGTACGAGACAAAAGCTTTCGATTAGAATCGCGACGCCAGCATATTTTTGCAAACATAAACAACACTTTATTGTAACATGATAGGTCACTAGTGAAATATCATGTACTCAGTGAAATATGAGATGGACACATGTCACCGTGATTTAATTTGTTACACACGGCACTTTACTTACGACTTGACTTCACAATCTTACGTTCACTAGACCGTTCCTCTCCTCCACTAGGCCTTTCAGATGTTCATGTAATTGCAAAAAGCGGTGGAGCGAGAGTCTCCTGAGCATTTTCCCCTCAAATTCTAGAAACAAGGAAATGAAGAAGACAACCCTATATCACCACAACGATCATCACCAGGGAAAAGAATTCAGGCCACTTGTTCCGCGAAAAGTACGAAATTTAGTACTTGGACTGTATTAGCCCCGCCCACAATAATCCTTGCGAAATAAGGACGCTCGCATTGCACTCCTTCCCCTCCCACTCAATAACAATTCGATGCATCGATATCGCGGAATGATAAGAGGTAAGTAGAACATTCGGCGTCCAACACTGAGTGGCCTGAATTCTCTTCCCTGAACATCACTTTTCCCCCACTGTTCCATTTTTTTTTATTTATCAATGTGGTTAGATTTGATCGTTCAAACACAATTATTTGTATAAACTTCCGTCCGTGCGTTGTTACGGTCAAACCCGCGATGACGATAGTGTACCTATAATGGGGCAGCTCCTACCTGCGTACAATGAATTGTCATCACAGGTGGGCACCGTGTAATACCAGCGGCAGCTCAAGAATTTCGGTGAGGGGGTCGTGGACAAAAAAGGGGAGAATTCCACAATGGAGGTACATTGAAAATTATTTACCGGTAGGCGCTAACTGAAGTAAACGCGTTAAAAGCATTTATTACATCCGACCATAAATAACTTCTGTTTTAGAAGACAACAATTTAATAATGCGCACAAATGAAGTAGCAAAAATTAATTAAAAAAAAAAAACACATAACAAAGTCAAACCATCTTATTGGGCGTGTATTATTTTATCAAACGTCAAACTAAATGTTTGGGTATTGTCACGTTTGAAAAATTATAGATAATCTAAATTCGTTTTTTTTTTTTTTAATTTTGGTTTTACACGAACGGTCAGCGACACCGGCTTTATTGCTAAGGAAACTTTGCCTTGCAGCAGATTGTATTTCGTTCAAAACAATTAACGCGCTCGCTCGTTAACTGTTTTGTTTTCTTGTTCTTTAAGTTGTGATGCCAATAAACTTCTTTACTATTATTTGTTATTGTTATTATTATTAATATTATTGAAAAGCGATGCAAAAATTACAGCAATTTCGATAGTCTTTTGTTCCTCTGCGCAGATTTGATTAGAAATGTTGTTTTTATAAGCAAATATTTTGAAAATTTCAATTAATTACTTTTGATTAAAAAATGTTAAAAATAAATAATAAATTCCTTTATTTTATGGGGCTACTTACAAGAATGGACGTACATATCAAATAAATTAAGAATGACAAGATAAACAAAGACAGTCAGGTAAAGTTATCCGCTGGAAATTCATGTTTTTTTTTTAAAATAATCGTGTTTTTTTTCCCGAAAACAAAGAATTTTTTTCTGCCTCACGACACGAAACTAATGAAAACAAAAGCAAAGGACGTTTTTTATTCGTCAGCACCTTACACCTTGATTATACTATGTTTCAAAGAAATATTATTATTTTAATAATTTATTTAAAGAAATTTTCTTATACCGAAACAAAATACACATTAAATTTTGAATTGTGCGGTAATAAGGGTTCAACCGTACAAAAGACATGGTTATGTTTACGGCCACACTTCCGAAAACACCCTGTATAAACATTTATACGCAGTTATAATGAATGAAAAGAGTTTTATAACAAATGTAAAACAAGGGAGAATAAAATGTATTAGGTATTACTTTTAATAACAAACAAGAAAACGAAACAGCAAATTCTCAGATCAAGAATAAAAAGGTCAAGGCACAGGTCAAGATATCTTATCTTATCTTATCTACATTACAGAAATGAACATAGGGTAAGTAATAAACTTTACAAAGATAATAACGCAATACTAAAAGCCATTCTATATTATCTATCATTGAAAAATGAAATAATATAATCTTCTACGCTGTTTGCTGTTATTGTTATAATAAATTAAACGAAATATCTTCAGGCAATCATTTTTAAAATAGAAATTCAAACTGTGTAAAGAAGAATATACCGTGAATTTATTTTAATACAAAACAAACATCCCCAACAAACTTGACAGATGTCAAGTGCCAAATCAGATAGCGTAAAGCGACGTTTATTCTTGTAAATAAAACATTCTAGGAGATATATAAATATAACATATAGTTTCTTTACTTTTTTAACTGCGAAGGGGGCCCTTTGATTGTATGGGGCCCTGGGCCGCCGCCAATAAAGACCATGGCTAAATCCGTCCCAATAAAAATAATCGCGTGATACTTTCATGAAGATTTATGGCGTGGAATTACCTCGCCTATTCTACCTATAACCAACATAATACAACACAGGATCCGCTCAGAAATGTACCTAACTTAGGATCCGTTCAGATATGTAACTCAGGATCCGTTCAGATATGTAACTCGGGATCCGTTCAGACATGTAGTATAAAATCCGTTCAAAAATGTAACTTAAGATCCGTTCAGAAATGTAACACGGGAATCTAACGCTATTACCTGTTCAGCAAAATACAGAATAAAAATACCCAATCGGACATTCGTAATTATTATTTAACATAGACCGTCTAGAAAGTATCCGGAATTCGGATTTTGTTTTAATTTTTTCCGATATATGACTTTTCCGGCAGCTGAGGAGCGTAGTATTTTTGCCAAAATCACTTTTCGTAAGAATCAAATAAAAAAAAAAAACGAAAACAGGCATTGAATTCTAAAGATTTTAAATAAACAAGAAGATTTAACCAACTATGGCAGATTTAAGAAAAGTGAAAAAATATGGAGCATTTTTTTTTTAACAGGGTAGTTCATAATTACAGAAATAGGGAAATTGATAAGAATGTTTCGACCAGAAACGTAAGGAAAAATAAAATAATACCGTCATTTTGTGCACAGATGAAGTACACTGCGATCGTAAATGGTTGAACGTGCCGCTTCATACAAAAATTTCTTGGTCCAGTTACTAGAAATCATGTACCCAATTTAAAGGCGTGCGGATGTAATTTTAACCTAAAAATTGTGTAACATTAATTATAAATCGAGACGCAAAGAACGTTACTTACTTGTAAAAACAAAGTCAACTGAATAATAGCATTCAAAAATACTTATTTACTGATTTCGAATGATTTAAACTGCAAATTGTAGAAAACTCAAACATAAACAAACCATACACGAACGCTACTGCTTGCCAGCTGATCTGGAGCATTCAAAAACGCGAAAATTCCCTAGGCGGAAAGTAGTTTTGATCACCTTTGGGTATTTACTTTCTCAAGGACGCTCAATCATTTACGACCACAGTGTACCAGTTGTACTCAGGCTGCAGTCGAGAGAAAGATATGGTTGAACTGTCATGCATTGTCGGAGATCGGTCCAGTGGCGTAGCACTGTAGGGGACCGACAATGCTGGGGAATAGCTAGCTGAATGCCTGACCTTGTAGGCATCGTGGTCACGGTCATGACTTGGTGCATATCCGTGCTCGGACGAAGTGCTGGAGGCACTTGTAGGAGGCGGTTACACCAATGATCCTGAGAGCTCATGCGCAGGAGCAAGGTATGCTAATATCCATCGGGAGGGGTGGGTTTCATATCCGCAGGTGAACATGGAGCTTAATGCATGCGAAGATAAGAAGTCAGCGTGCGAGGACGACTTCTCCAGTGTCCAACATCAGTATGAGGGAGCTACAGCTTCTAGGTTCGCCGCTGGAGCAGGTGGGGCCGGGAAAGCGGCCCCGGTAAGTGGAATGTTCCATTTTACTGAATAGATACTCGTAAAGGGTTACTTATAATTTGCATGGTCCTTATCGAATTGGAATGCGGTGCCCGGAAGCAAGACGTTTACCCTCGGCGCCTGTTGCGGTCAAGGAAGCGAGAAGGAAAGAAAGAACATTGGGAATAAAAGACCTAGCCAATGGTGAGTGAATGTTTATTGTAACTCCGTCCTCTGATAGTATTGTTTGTCTATAATATTTAAACAAAAAAAAATCTAGCCAACAATAGATTAAAAAAATAATTGACCTTGACGTTTTCCTGCCCGAAAATATTACCTATTTCTACTCGATCGTGTTTGCTTCAATAAAGTAATTATACGTAATAACACGGCGGAACATCCGTGACGATAATGATAAATAATAACAACACACACCCAACTCCCAACTGATTCAAACGTGAATTATGTTATTATTAGTGCGTTCGGCAATGCCATCTTTTTTGTCAATCACCCCTGAATTGTTCGGTTTCTTCACTCTTACATACAGTGAAACGGAGTCGTTCTCCCTCACACTTTTGATCAGAGAGTAAATTGAGCGCATTGCCAAACTCAGCTTATAAATACGAAATTTAAAATAACATCAAGTCAGAAACGTGTCTTTATCGAATAGTTCCGAATTGCTCGAAGTGCCACGATCAGTCGTCTTATGTCGTGCTTCTTCATTTTACAAGACGGTCAGTCCATCGAGGTTGAGTATATGGAGGACGCCATGCAGTAAAAGGTGTTTTACTGAAAACCGATCCGACCGCGGGCCTTTATAGTATGGCAAAACGAAGTATCGCGCACTTTGTTACGCACAAGTTGCGTTCTCTGGTGCTCTTTATTTTTGCCATACAAGAAATGGGAGTGTGCGTCCGAAAATCGGCTCGTTCTCTGCTCGCGTGTTACTCCTAGGGGCGGACCGTTAACTTTGGGGGCCCTGGGCTACTACTGTTTGGGGGCCTACCCAATAAATACATATCTATAAATTAGAATCAATGGATGAGGTCTAATAAGACCGAAACGCACGTCGAGAGTTACTTTTTTCTTGCTTGCCATTAAAAACTCTATTCACTTTGTTTTTTTTTGCAAATTGTTTTTGATTGCAGTGAATTCCATGAACATCCTCTGTACAGTTGTTTCGACCATATTTGGGACCTCGTCGGCAAAGGCGTAGCAAACCAAAATGCGATGTATGCGCTACTTAAACCTTTCGTTCCTTTTTTATTAAAAAAAGTCGAAAACTTGAAACTTGCAGTGGATCCCTCGAGCATTCTCTGAACAGCTGTTTCAGCCTTATTTGGGATCTCGTCGGCAGAGGCGTAGCAAACCAAAACGATGTTGTTTTTTCCTTGCCAATTATGTCATTAATAATTCCTTTCACTTTTTTTAATTTTGTTGTAAATCGTTTCTGATTGCAGTGGATTCTTCGAGCATCCTCTGTACAGTTGTTTCAGCCTTATTTGGGACCTCTTCAGCAGACGTGTAGCAAACCAAAACGATGTTGCTTCTTCCTTGCCAGTTATGCCGTTAATAATTCCTTTCACTCTGATTTCTTCTTTTTAGATTTTGTTGCAAATCGTTTTTGATTGTAGTAGATCCCTTGAGCTTCCTCTGTACAACTGATTCAGCCTTTTTTGGGATCTCATCGGCAGAGGCGTAGCAAACCAAAATGCGATGTACACGATACTTAAACTTTTCGTTCCTTTTCTATTAAAAAAAAGTCGAAAACTTGAACTTGCAGTGAATACCTCGAGTATCCTCTGCACAGCTATTTCAGCCATATTTGGGACCTCGTCAGTAGAAACGTAGCAAATCAAAATGATGTTGCTTTTTCCTTGCCAATTATGCCATTAATAATTCCTTTCACTTTGATTTGTTTTTTTTTTTTTAATTTTGTTGCAAATCGTGTTTGATTGCAGTGGATCCCTCGAGCATCCTCTGTACAGTTGTTTCAGCCATAATTGGGGCATCGTCAGCAGGAGCGTAACAAACCAAAATGCGATGTACACGCTACTTAAACTTTTCGTTCCTTTTTTATTCAAAAAAATCGAAAACTTGAACTTGAAGTGGATCCCTCGAGTATCCTGTGTACAGCTGTTTCAACCTTATTTGGAACTTCATCAGCAGTTTCTTTTTTATTAAAAAATAACGAAAACTCGAACTTTTGAACGCGGTATCCATCATTATTTCTTAACCTTCGACGAAGAAAAGACAAGACTGTTCGATGGCCTATCCTTTTTAATTTTATTTTCTTCGTTTTTGTTTTGTTTTACTTCCTGGGGTTCTGAAGCGAAGAAGGTAAAACAATCGAAAGTTCTACTTACCCGCCTTTCGTGTCAATCGAACATCATATCTTTTTTTTTGTTTTAAATTTTGATTTTCGTCGAAGAAAAGACATTCAATAGTTCGATCTTTCGTTTTTATTTGTTTTTTTTTTAATTTATGGCTGACTTTAAACCCGTGGTTTCCAAACTTTAAGTAAGCACGACCCCCCTTCAAAAAAAAAATAATAATAATAATCTTGACGCCTTCCCTTCCCACTTTATTTTATAAAATAATAATACAGAATTTTGTGTACTCACACGTAAATATTTTTTTATTGTTTTTTTTTTTTTTTTTTGAAAATTACATTTCTCTAACACTTTTCGCGCCTCCCTTTGCACCAGTCCGCGCCTCCCGTGGAGAGGCGCGCCCCCAAGTTTGGCTATCGCTGCTTTAGACGAAGAAAATTCAAAAATTCGGTGTTGTTTTGCTTTCATGTCTCATTTTTTTCGAGTTTGGGCTAAGCAAAAAAAAAAAAAAAAATCGAAAGTTCCTTTGTATTTCAAGCGACGATCCTCCTCATTTGCTTTTATTTTATTTGGCATTTGGCTTATTTTTTGTTTCACTCTTCGATTGAGAAAACAAAACCGAAAACTCTCTTTTATTTTATTTCTGAATTTTGACAAAAATAACACAATTGTTTTTTTTTGGTAAAATTTTTTGACTTGCAGGCAGATGAGTTTTTGGTATTATGAAAAGTTAACAAAAGAAAAATAAAATAAAATTATAAGCACGGCGTGAATAAAATTACCTTTCATTTCGCGCAGCACGGCAAAAGACGGAGAACGCGTTGCTAATCCTCGGAGTTCTCTTTCACGACTGAAACATTCCGGTGTTGTTCAGCAAGGGATTCATTAAACGTAAACAAGCGAAACCGCGAAAACCTGAATTTGCTGATTGGAGGGTCGAGATTACACGCAAACACAATAGAGTTTGGCTCATTCAAATCCGAGCGAAATCTGTAAAGAGGACCCTACATATAGACGTCGGAATGCCAGACTCCAGCGTGATACATTTATGCAGGAATTTCAATGAAAAAGAAAGAGAAATAGGTTTTGCTTTAATGACAGAAGAGTTTTGTAAAGGTTCGGATATTCAGCAAGCAAAGTTTTTTTTTTAGATAAAATTAAATATTGTGATTAAATTACTCCTTATTTTAGAACGCATTTAAAACACGAATGGGGTCAGTAGGAGAAATGAGCATGAATACTGAAGCGCCGGCTGAAATTTCCTGGAATTGAAATGCACACGGCACGTTTCCAACCGGGAACGTACGAGAGTTGCAATATTGCACCTAATTATGCACTTGATTAAGGCTTGTTCTCGCAGTAGCGCACGAAAAGTCGTTTTTCCAAATCCCCCGTGTGCAGTGCTCTGATCTATTTAGTTAGTTCGTTCCTCGTTGAAGTTTTTTCTAATTTTTTTTTAATCAGTCGGTCTCATACGTTTGAAATTAATTTCGCGAATGAAGTTACTACGCTTCACTTTTTTTGTAATTAATTTAAAATCTGTGTTTGAAGAAAGTCAGCGTTGGTGAGTCGAAACAAAAATCTATTTTGCAAATAAAGAAAATGATTTTTAGACGGCATCTGAGCCGAGGGCACAATCTGTCTGCATTTTCACTGACGTTGGAGAACCGATTAAATTAAACGAGTTCTGAATTATATTTAAAAAAAAAAGATGTAAATAAACAGAAGTCTGGAAGAAACTCGTTCAGTGTTGAAGAATTCCTTCTTCCTCTTCTAAGAGTCGCAAATTAAATTAAAAAAAGACGGAAGACAGAGCCTTCAGCATATATAGCTCACGAGTGAGTGTCGTCATTCTGTTAGTTTCTTCATCATCTTCTTCTTCTTCTTTTGTCTTCATTTTCTTCTTCTTCAATAGCATCTGAACGAGTTCTAAATCACATTAAAGAAAGATGTAAATAAATAGGAGTTTGGAAGAAACTCGGTTGGTGTTTGTAGGTCATGATTGAAGACTTTCTTCTTCCTCCTCTTTCTTCCTGAATAATGTAGGCGGTCTAAACGAGACGTGAATTCATTTAAAAAAGAAGAAAATGAACGAAATGGAAACACAGAAGGAAGAGCAAGAAATTATTGTCGTCTTCCGCACGGCTCATGAGCGAGTGTCGTCACTCTTGTTGGTTTCTTCATATTCTTCCTCCTTTGCCTTCATTTTCTTCTTCTTCAATAGCATCTGAACGAGTTCTAAATCACATTAAAGAAAGATGTAAATAAATAGGAGTTTGGAAGAAATTCGGTTGGTGTTTGTAGTTCTTGATTGAAGACTTTCTTCTTCCTCCTCTTTCATCTTGAATAATGTAGACGGTCTAAACGAGACGTCAATTCAATTAAAAAAAAAGAAAATGAACGAAATGGAAACACAGAAGGAAGAGTAAGAAATTATTGTCGTCTTCCGCACAGCTCGCGAGTGAGTGTCGTCACTCTTCTTGGTTCCTTCATCTTCTTCTTCCTTTGCCTTCATTTTCTTCTTCTTCAATAGCATCTGAACGAGTTCTAAATAACATTAAAGAAAGATGTAAATAAATAGGAGTTTGGAAGAAACTCGGTTGATGTTTGTAGTTCATGATTGAAGACTTTCTTCTTCCTCCTCTTTCTTCTTGAATAATGTAGGCGGTCCTAAACAAGACGTGAATTCAATTAAAAAAGAAGAAAATGAACGAAATGGAAACACAGAAGGAAGAGCAAGAAATTATTGTCGTCTTCCGCACAGCTCACGAGTGAGTGTCGTCACTCTTGTTGGTTTCTTCATCTTCTTTTTCCTTTGTCTTCATTTTCTTCTTCTTCAATAGTATCTGAACGAGTTCTAAATCACATTAAAGAAAGATGTAAATAATAGGAGTTTGGAAGAAACTCGATTGGTGCTTATAGCTCATGATTGAAGACTTTCTTCTTCCTCCTCTTTCTTCTTGAATAATGTAGGCGGTCTAAACGAAACGTGAATTCAATTCAAAAAGAAGAAAATGAACGAAATGGAAACGCAGAAGGCAGAGCAATAAATTATTGTCGTCTTCCGCGCAGCTCACGAGTGAGTGTCGTCACTCTTCTTGGTTTCTTCATCTTCTTCTTCCTTTGCCTTCATTTTCTTCTTCTTCAATAGCATCTGAACGAGTTCTAAATCACATTAAAGAAAGATGTAAATAATAGGAGTTTGGAAGAAATTCTTTGGTGTTTGTAGCTCATGATTGAAGACTTTCTTTTTTCCTCCTCTTTCTTCTTGAATAATGTAGGCGGTCTAAACGAAACGTGAATTCAATTCAAAAAGAAGAAAATGAACGAAATGGAAACACAGAAGGAAGAGAAAGAAATTATTGTCGTCTTCCGCACAGCTCACGAGTGAGTGTCGTCTCTCTTATTGATTTCTTCATTTTCTTCTTCCTTTGTCTTCATTTTCTTCTTCTCCAATAGCATCTGAGCGAGTTCTAAATAACATTAAAGAAAGATATAAATAAATAGGGGTTTGGAAGAAACTCGGTTGGTGTTTGTAGCTCAAGATTGAAGACTTTTTTCTTCCTCCTCTTTCTTCTTGAATAATGTAGACGGTCTAAACGAGACGTGAATTCAATTAAAAAAGAAGAAAATGAACGAAATAGAAACTACGAAAGAAAGAGCAAGAATTTATCACCTTACCACAGCTCGCGAGTGAGTGTCGTAACCGTTCTTGCTTTCTTCTTCTTTTTCTTCATTTTCTTCTTCTTCAATAGCATCTAAACGTGCTCTAAATCACATTAAAAAAGATATAATAAAGTTTGGAAGAAACTTGGTTGGTGTTAGTAGTTCATGATTTAAAACTTGCTTCTTCTTCTTCTTCTCGAATAACGCAGCGGATATAAAAAGTCGTGAATTCAACTGAAAATGAAGAAAATGAACGAAATAGAAATACGAAAGAAAGAGCAAAAATTTCAGTACAGCTCACGAGTGAGTGTCATCAACCTTTTTGGTTCGTAACAAAAGCTTCTTCTTCCTTTCTCTTAATTTTTTCTTCTTCAAAAAAAAGCAGCTAAAAGAGTTCTAAATTACATTAAAAATTAAGAAAAAATGACGAAAGGCGCTCGCCTGGTTTATTAAATAAATTCAAAATACGTTAATTGGTCAAGATCTTTCGTATTTATACATTCTAAAGAAAAGAAATGAAGAAAAAACCAACAAATGTCAAAAAAAAATGAAAAAAAGAAATGAAATAGTTTCCTGCTCCAGGAGAGTTCGTGAAGAGATTCCGTCTGCATTAGAAATTAAAAACAAACGAAAATTAAAACGACAGACAAATTCTCTCATGAACTTAAGTTGTTACTATCCCATGGACGTTAATATTCTAGATCTGTCGTTGTCTAATCACAAAGACAAATTATCTCATGGACATTAGTACCGTAGACATTGTCAACCCTTTCATGGACATTAATATTCCAGATTTGTGACATTTGTGTCTGTACAAGAACAAATTATTTCATTGGCATTAGTACCGTGGACTTCCTCATGGACATTAATATCCTAGAGCAGTCCCTACCCAGGGCTTTGGGGCATCAAAGTCTGGGTCATTTAAAAAAGGATATAAATAAAGAGAAGTTTGGAAGAAACTTGTTTGCTGTTGTTAGCTCACAATTAGAAACTTCTTTATTATGTTTATTTTTTGTTGTTATTGATCTAATGGCCCCCCTCCTGTCAAAACAATTATTTAATTGCCTTCATAGAACATGCACACCTGATTACTATGACCTTGTTTGTAAGTATGTAACTTGTTATCTTCTTCGCACACGCACGCTACTAAAAAAAATGTTTTTTTCTTAATCAGACGATTTTTCTAGAGAAGTCCTTTACGTGTTGACGCAACTTTTCTTGAAACCAGAAAAAAATACTAATCAAGCCACCAGAATAAAACAAAATTTTTGAGAAAAGGTTTGTAAGTTACCATTTTTCAAGTCTGAATATTAATGAGTATTGCAAATCTGATTTTTTTTAATAAGCTTCCTCAGGATCCCACACTTAGACCCTTCGTCTTTTTACTAGCCCCTTTTACATTTCGGTTTTGCAAATATACCTACACATAAATCAGTGGTACAAATTACTTAATATCCTCGAGTTTTTTTTTTTGTTTTTCAATTTACATTATCCAGGGATTGTTATTTGGTTCATCGACGTGAACGTAACAGCGCGGTGGCGAGGGGGTATGGGGGGTGGAATTCTGAATTCGCCAACAATTCTGCGCCGACGGTAATCCGCAATATCAAACTTCAGCAGGCACCGCGCGCAAACAATTTTCCGTTAATCCCTGACGTGTGTCCTATTTAGGGGTAGATCCCCTAAATCCAGGAGCTCTGACATTACGTATTACGTTCAACGTCTAGAACAAATCGCCGTTTTGTAACGTTGTTTGCCGTTGCGGTCTTCCGTCGGTTAACTCTTCTTAGTAGAGGTATTAAGGAAATTACAGAATATTTTAATAAATCAACAATAATTCATGAACGTTCGTGTTCATTCATGATTTCGGTGCGTTAGACGCGAAGGAAAATCGATTTTTTAAAGTAAAAAAGAAATCGCTGCGCGAGCGCTAACCTTATCTCCTTGTTTTTGGATTTGTCGAAAAATTGGTCCTTCGAGCCATGATATCTAAAGTCCCTCAGCCACACCGATCAAATTTATTTCCAAACCATTGGTAGTTTTGGAATTGGAGCCTACAAGAAGTAGCCTTCCAAATCGAACTGAACTGGGCCAAAAAAAAATTTATAAAAAAATAATTGAGACTTCAGCGACGACTTAAAGAATTGAGATTGCCATACGGACATTATTAATTTGT
This sequence comes from Prosopocoilus inquinatus, assembly GCA_036172665.1. Taxonomy (NCBI): domain Eukaryota; kingdom Metazoa; phylum Arthropoda; class Insecta; order Coleoptera; family Lucanidae; genus Prosopocoilus; species Prosopocoilus inquinatus. Next base: position 8,926,848 of record CM069878.1, on the reverse strand, counting down.
TAGTTAATCTGGCAGGCAGGTAATTGGTAATTAAACCAAGACACTGACTACGTATGACTACTATGACTACAACAGGCCGCCATACATTTAATTGGGGACGCCCAAGAAGGTCCTTCGAAATTGGAACGATCACGTTGATCACGCTGACCGGCCGAAAATTTTCCAATAGGGACAATGAAATCGGTCCTCCAGTGACTTATTGCATTGGAACTCCACTACGGATACGTTAGTAATTCTTAGTTCAGCTGGATTAGTAATTAGGCCAAGAAACTAACTACATATAACTATAAGTGGCCATACTGGCACGTCAGTGACATTCAAAACATTTAACTTGCCATAACGACACGTCAGAAATATTTAAAAGATTTAATTGGGACGCCCAAAAAGATCCTTCAGAGTCAAATGAGGCGATCACGTTCACCAGCCGAAAATTCCCCAAAAATTTAATTGGGACGTTCAAATCGGTTCTCCAGTGACTTGTCGAATTGGGACTGCCATACGGACACGTCAGTTATTCTTAATTCAGCTGGTAGTTGGTAATTAGACCGAGAAACTGGCTGCATATGACTACAACTGGCCGAACTGGAACGTCAGTGATACTCAAAACATTTAATTGGGACGCCTAAAAGAGGTCCTTCGAAGTCAAATTGAGGCGATCACATTGATCGGCCGAAAATTTACTAAAAATTTAATTGGGACGTTCAAATCGGTTCTCCAGTGACTTGTCGAATTGGGACTGCCATACGGACCGTCAGTAATTCTTAATTCAGTAGGTAATTGGTAATTAGATCGAGTAACTGACTATATATGACTACAGCTGGCTTAATTGGCACGTCAATGACATTCAAAACATCTAATTTGGACGCCCAGAAAGATCCTTCAGAATGAAATTGAGGCGATCACGTTCACCAGCCGAAAATTCCCTAAAAATTTAATTGGGACGTTCAAATCGGTTCTCCAGTGACCTGTCGAATTGGGACTGCCATACGGACACGTCAGTAATTCTTAATTCAGCTGGTAGTTGGTAATAAGACCGAGAAACTGGCTGCATATGACTACAACTGGCCGAACTGGAACGTCAGTGATATTCAAAACATTTAATTGGGACGCCCATAAAAGGTCCTTCGAAGTCAAATTGAGGCGATCACATTGATCGGCCGAAAATTTCCTAAAAATTTAATTGGGAGGTTGAAATCGGTTCTCCAGTGACTTATCGAATTGGACTGCCATACGGACACGAGAGTTAATCTTAATTCAGATGGTAATTGGTAATTAGGTCGAGAAACTGACCACGCATGAATTCAACTGGCCGAACTGACGCATGAGTGACATTCAAAACATTTAATTGGGACGCCCAAAAAAGGTCCTGTGAAGTGAGATTGAGGCGATCACATGGACCGGTAGAAAATTTCCTAAAAATTTAATTGGGACGTTGAAATTTATCTTCCAGTGACTTATCGAATTGGTACTGCCATACGGACACGTCAGTAATTCTTAATTCAGCTGGTAGTTGGTAATAAGACCGAGAAACTGGCTGCATATGACTACAACTGGCCGAACTGGAACGTCAGTGATATTCAAAACATTTAATTGGGACGCCCATAAAAGGTCCTTCGAAGTCAAATTGAGGCGATCACATTGATCGGCCGAAAATTTCCTAAAAATTTAATTGGGAGGTTGAAATCGGTTCTCCAGTGACTTATCGAATTGGACTGCCATACGGACACGAGAGTTAATCTTAATTCAGATGGTAATTGGTAATTAGGTCGAGAAACTGACCACGCATGAATTCAACTGGCCGAACTGACGCATGAGTGACATTCAAAACATTTAATTGGGACGCCCAAAAAAGGTCCTGTGAAGTGAGATTGAGGCGATCACATGGACCGGTCGAAAATTTCCTAAAAATTGAATTGGGACGTTGAAATCTATCTTCCAGTGACTTATCGAATTGGTACTGCCATACGGACACGTCAGTAATTCTTAATTCAGCAGGTAATTTGGTAATTAGATCAAGTAACTGACTATATATGACTACAGCTGGCTTAATTGGCACGTCAATGACATTCAAAACATCTAATTTGGACGCCCAGAAAGATCCTTCAGAGTCAAATGAGGCGATCACGTTCACCAGCCGAAAATTCCCTAAAAGTTTAATTGGGACGTTCAAATCGGTTCTCCAGTGACTTGTCGAATTAGGACTGCCATACGGACACGTCAGTAATTCTTAATTCAGCTGGTAATTAGCAATTAGACCAAGAAACTGACTACATATAACTATAAGTGACCATACCGGCACGTCAGTGACATTCAAAACATTTAACTTGCCATACCGACACGTCAGAAACATTTAAAAGATTTAATTGGGACGCCCAAAAAGATCCTTCAGAGTCAAATGAGGCGATCACGTTCACCAGCCGAAAATTCCCCAAAAATTTAATTGGGACGTTCAAATTGGTTCTCCAGTGACTTGTCGAATTGGGACTGCCATACGGACACGTCAGTAATTCTTAACTTCAGCTGGTAGTTGGTAACTAGACCGAGAAACTGATTGCCTATGAGGCCCTTCGAAGTCAAATTCAGGCGATCACATTGATCGGTCGAAAATTTCCTAAAAATTTAATTGGGACGTTCAAATAGATCCTCTAGTGACTTACCGAACTGGGACTGCCATACGGATCGTCAGTAACTCTTAGTTCAGACTGTAATTGGTAATTAAACCGAGTAACTGACTATATATGACTACAGCTGGCCAGACTGGCACGTCAGTGACATTCAAAACATTTAATTGGAACGCCCAAAAAGGGTCCCTCGAAGTCACATTGAGACCATAATACTGATTGGTCGAAAATTTCCTAAAAGTTTAATTGGGACGTTACAATCGGTCCTCCAGTGATGTGTCGAATTGGAACTGCCATACGGACACGTCAGCAATTCTTAATTCAGCTGGTAATTGGTAATTAGACCGAGAAACTGATTGCCTATGACTACGGCTGGCCAGATTAGGATGCCAGTGACATTCAAAACATTTAATTTGGGGTGCCCAAAAACGGTTCTCCAGTGACTTATTGAATTGGAAGTGCCATACGGATACCTCGCGGGCTTTTAATGTAGCTGGCTGGCAACTGGTAATTAAAGCAACAAATTTGTGGTATGACCATAACTTGCCATACTGGTGGCTCATTAATGCTTCTCTTGGGACAATTGTCGCTGCCATTTTTCCTTCTTCTTTCCGAAAGTACGTACGACCAGGTTTTCGAAAAGCAGAAACTTCGAAACGACAAAGATATTAAGGAACGTCCGACAATAATCGATCCTTTTGGGAAATCGATTCAATTTTGAACAATTGTTGCCGTCGTTTTCATTTTTTATTTTTTGGGAAAAGTCTGGACTTCTTTTTTTCTTTTTGGATACGTCCCAAATTTTCGAAACAAAGAAAGAAAAAAAATCAATTGAATCATATTCAACAATTTTCGTTTTTACTTTTTCAAAAAGTAATTGTATTTTGAACAATTGTTTCCGTCATTTTTCTCTCTATTATTGTTATTATTTTTTTTTAAGTCTGAAGTCTCAAGTTGAGGCACTTTTAGCCACTTTTCCTGCAATAATAATAATAATAATAATAGTACATTTATTCAACAATTATCAAAAATTACATGAAAAGTCAAATTAAATCTTTACTTTTCACCCCCCCCCCCCACCTCCCGATCCCCCCCATACTTGTAGAAATTTTCATTTCCTTCCATTTTTCAATTTGACGCCTCATGCAATTCCGATATTTTATTTCATGCTTCATTTATTTTGTTTTCCTCCGTGCATTATAGTCTTGGACGATTGTCAATTGTTTTCCTTGGTGAAAGAGGTTTTTTAACGATTGTCTATTGTTTTGCTGCAGTACAAATTATTTTTCTTAGCAAGAACAAAATCTTTTTCCCTCTGTTTCATCCATGTCCTTTTGTATTTTATTTCTTCTTCGTGGTTGTCGCTTTTTAATGATCGTCACTTGTTTTTCTTTTCGGACGATGTTTTTGAACGATCGTCTATTGTTTTTCTGCATTACAAATTATTTTCCTTAGTAAAAAATCTCTTTTCTTTAGCTTCTTGCCATTTTGATTTAAATTTTTGTTCTTGGTCGTTGCTTTTCCAACGATTGTCAATTCTCCTTCTTTCTGGACGATGTTTTTGAACGATTTTCTATTGTTTTCTTTTGTGGACGATGTTTCTTAGCTCGTTGGTTTTGTGTTCTCTTTCGATAGAGATAGAGATTATTTTCTTTAGCAAAAAAAACCCTCCTGATTTTTTGTCAATTGCATTTCATGTTTTTTTTTCTTTGTGGTTGATACTTTTGGAGGATTGGCAATTGTTTTCCTTTGTGGAAGAGGTTTTTGAACGATTGTATATTGTCTTGCTGCACTACAAATTATTTTCCTTAGCAAAAATAAAATCTCCTTCCCTCAGTTTCATCCATGTCTTTTTGTATTTAATTTTTCCTACGTGGTTGGTGCTTATCAACGATTGTCAATTATTTTTCTTTGCAGACGATGTTTTTGAACGATTGTCTATTGTTTTTCTGCAGTACAAATTATTTTCCTTAGCAAAAAAACTTTTCTCTTTAGCTGCATTCTTGCCTTTTTATTTTTATTTTGTTCGTGGATGTTACTTTTCTACGATTGTCAATTGTTCTTCTTTATGGATGGATGTTTTTGAACGATTGTCTATTGTTTTCCTTTGTGGCCGATGATTCATGTCTCATTGCCTCTTGCGTTCTCTTTCAATAGAGATTATTTTCTTTAGCAAAAAAATACCCCTGATTTTTCTTCAGTTACATTTCATGTGTTTTCTTTTCTTCGTGGTTGATGCTCTTGGAGGATTTCCTTTGCGGAAGCTATTTTCCAACGATTATCTATTGTTTTTCTTCAGTACAAATGATTTTCCTTAGCAAAACAAAAACTTTTTTTCCTGCTCCGGTTTCATTCATGCCCCTTTTATTTTATTTGTTCATCGTGGAGGTTATCTTCCAGCGATTGTCAATTGTTTTTCTTATGCGGGGGACGATGTTTATGGCCTCGTTGCCTTTTATTTTCTCCTTCAATAGAAATTATTTTCTTTAGCAGAAAAAACACCCCTGATTTTTCTTCAGTCGTATTTCATCTTTTTTTTTCCTCGCTGCTGATACTTTTGGACGATTGTCAATTGTTTTCCTTTGTGCAATCTACGTTTGTGCACCCACAGTCTACCGTTCGTCTTTAACAAGGACTATTTTCTTCAGGAAAAAAAATCTTTAAATTTAATATCTGCTTTTTATTTGTTTGTTTTTTTTTTATTTGTGGATGTTATTATTCAACGATTGTCAATTGTTTTTCATTGCGTACGGACGATGTTTTAGGGCTCGTCAATTGTTTTCCTTTGTGAACTCTATGTTTTTGCACTCATTGTCTACTATTCCCCAGATTATTTTCATCGGGAAAAAAATTTCTTCACTTTTAATTAACGCTTCTCGTTTTTATTTTTATTTTTTGCTTTGTTGTGGATAATATTCTTGGATATTTGTCAATTGTTTCTTTTTGTTTCTTCGCGCAGTACGATGTTTCTGAACTCGTCTACTATTTTCCTTCCTTCATTCCTTCCTTTCTTCAGCCAGGAAAATTATTTTTCATTAATTTTGCTTTTTTATATTTAATTTTTTCTTCGCGGATGATACACTTTTCTATGATTGTCAGTTGTTTTGCTTCGCGGATAAGTGTCTTTGTACGATCGTCAATCGTTTTTCTTCAATGGAAATTTTCCACCTTTTTTCTATTTAATTTAATTTCATTTTGTTTTGCCTTCACGGATGATACTTACGGGCGATCGTCAGTTGTTTTCCTCTGTGGACGATGTTTTTTGGGTTATCGTCAATTGTTTTTCTTCAACGCAACCTTTTAAATATCTTTTCTTTAAGAGAGAGAATCACGAAATCGCCAATATTCCGATCATTAAGAAAAAAACTTTCTTTCTTGAAACAATTGTTGCTGACATTTTGTTTTTTCTTTTTGAAAAAAATCTGTCGCCAAATTGAAAACAAAAAGTGATAATAATGGACGAATTTTGAACGATCGTCAATCGTTTTCCTTCAATGTAAATTTTCCACCTTTTTTTATTTCATTTCGTTTCATTTTGTTTTGCCTTCACGGATGATACTTACGGGCGATCGTCAGTTGTTTTCCTCTGTGGACGATGTTTTTTGGGTTATCGTCAATTGTTTTTCTTCAACGCAACCTTTTAAATATCTTTTCTTTAAGAGAGAGAATCACGAAATCGCCAATATTCCGATCATTAAGAAAAACTTTCTTTCTTGAAACAATTGTTGCTGACATTTTGTTTTTTTTCTTTTTGAAAAGAATCTGTCGCCAAATTGAAAACAAAAGGTGATAATAACGGACGCTTTTTGAACGATCGTCAATCGTTTTCCTTTCATGTAAATTTTCCACCTTTTTTTTATTTCATTTAATTTAATTTTGTTTTGCCTTAACGGATGATACTTACGGGCGATCGTCAGTTGTTTTCCTCTGTGGACGATGTTTTTTTGGGTTATCGTCAATTGTTTTTCTTCAACGCAACCTTTTAAATATCTTTTCTTTAAGAGAGAGAATCACGAAATCGCCAATATTCCGATCATTAAGAAAAAAACTTTCTTCCTTGAAACAATTGTTGTTGACATTTTGTTTTTTCTTTTTGAAAGAAATCTGTCGCCAAATTGAAAACAAAAGGTGATAATAATGGACGAATTTTGAACGATCGTCAATCGTTTTCCTTCAATGTAAATTTTCCACCTTTTTTTATTTCATTTCGTTTCATTTTGTTTTGCCTTCACGGATGATACTTACGGGCGATCATCAGTTGTTTTCCTCTGTGGACGATGTCTTTGGGTTATCGTCAATTGTTTTTCTTCAACGCAACCTTTTAAATATCTTTTCTTTAAGAGAGAGAATCACGAAATCGCCAATATTCCGATCATTAAGAAAAACTTTCTTTCTTGAAACAATTGTTGCTGACATTTTGTTTTTTTTCTTTTTGAAAAGAATCTGTCGCCAAATTGAAAACAAAAGGTGATAATAACGGACGCTTTTTGAACGATCGTCAATCGTTTTCCTTCCATGTAAATTTTCCACCTTTTTTTTATTTCATTTAATTTAATTTTGTTTTGCCTTCACGGATGATACTTACGGGCGATCGTCAGTTGTTTTCCTCTGTGGACGATGTCTTTGGGTTATCGTCAATTGTTTTTCTTCAACGTAACCATTTAACTTTTTTTTCTTTAAGAGAGAGAATTACGAAATCGCCAATATTCCGATCATTAAGAAAAGCTTTCTTTCTTGAAACAATTGTTGCTGACATTTTGTTTTTTCTTTTTGAAAGAAATCTGTCGCCAAATTGAAAAAAAAAGGTAATAATAATGGACGAATTTTGTACGATCGTCAATCGTTTTCCTTCAATGTAAATTTTCCACCTTTTTTTTATTTCATTTCGTTTCATTTTGTTTTGCCTTCACGGATGATACTTACGGGCGATCGTCAGTTGTTTTCCCCTGTGGACGATGTCTTTGGGTTATCGTCAATTGTTTTTCTTCAACGTAACCATTTAACTTTTTTTTCTTTAAGAGAGAGAATTACGAAATCGCCAATATTCCGATCATGAAGAAAAGCTTTCTTTCTTGAAACAATTGTTGCTGACATTTTGTTTTTTCTTTTTGAAAGAAATCTGTCGCCAAATTGAAAAAAAAGGTAATAATAATGGACGAATTTTGTACGATCGTCAATCGTTTTCCTTCAATGTAAATTTTCCACCTTTTTTTTTATTTAAGTTAATTTCATTTTGTTTTGCCTTCACGGATGATACTTACGGGCGATCGTCAGTTGTTTTCCTCTGTGGATGATGTTTTTAGGTTATGGTCAATTGTTTTTCTTCAACGTAACTATTTAAATGTTTTTCTTTAAGGAAAAGCATCACGAAATCACTAATATTCCGATCATTAAGAAGAACATTATTTCTTGAAACAATTGTTCCTCACATTTTGTTATTTCTTTTTCTTCAATGGAAATTTTTTACCTTTTTCATTTAATTTAATTTTGTTTTAGTTTTATCTTGTCTTCGCGGATGATAAATTTGTTCGATTGTCAGTTGTTTTCCTCTGTGGACGATATTTTTGGGTTACCGTCAATTGTTTTCCTTCAACGTAACTATTTAATTTTTTTTTTCTTTAAGGGAAAGCATCACGAAATCACCAATATTCCGATCATTAAGAAAAACATTATTTCTCTTGAAACAATTGTTGCTGACATATTGTTTTCTCTTTTGGAAAATCTGTGGCCAATCGTTTTTCTTCAATGGAAATTTTTTACCTTTTTTATTTCATTTAATTTTGTTTTGTCTTCGCGGATGATACATTTGGATGATTGTCAGTTGTTTTCCTCTGTGGAAGATGTTTTTGGTTTATCGTCAATTGTCTTGCTTCATCGTAACTTTCTAAATTTCAATTTCTCTTTTTCTTTTTGGAAAGTCCGTCGCCAAATTAAAAAATAATAAAAATAATAACAAAAAGAAATTGAAGCGCATGCAACAACAGACACTGTGGCGGTGTTCAGTTCTTTTAGACAATTATTTTCTTCCGGAACAATTGTAATTTTTCTTTATCCCTGTGGAAAATCTGTCGTCAAATTAAAAAATAATAAAAATAATAAAAAGAAATTGAGGCACATGCAACAACAGACACTATTGCGCGTTCAGTTCTTTTAGAAAATTATTTCCTTCCTGAACAATTGTCATTTTTCTGTATCTCTTTGTAAAGTCTGTCGCCCAATTAAGAAATAATAATAATAATAATAATAACAAAAAGGAATTGAGGCACATTCAACAACACACACACTTATTGATTGCACCGTTCAGTTCTTTCAGAAAATTACTTTTTTCCTGAACAATTGTTTCCTTTTTTCTCGTATTTTAAAGAACGCATTTCCAGAGAGGCAAACCCACACACGAGAAACCCTTTCCGAATCGAACCAAAACAAAGCCGTAACATCCAGCCGGATTAAATACAAATGTTATTTCAAAAACATACGCGAAATTCGTTCGTCAAATAAACACGCCGCCCGCCGCGGCCAGCTTCGATTCTCCTCCAACAACAAACCGCAAATAAACAAACAACACCCTTTCGCCAGATAATTTATTCGAATTCGCCTCCGCGTCCGGCCGGGCGACCTTTCCCGGCCGCGTCAACCCCACGCCACTGTTTTATTTATTTAATTATTAACTCGGACGAAGGTAAACAAGGCCGGACAAGAATTATTTTTATTTTTTTCTTGACGTGAGCGACGCGATGATTTATGGCGACTTCGAAGCTTATTCCGAATTTAAATTTCGTGCCGTAGAATTTGAAATTTAAAATTTAAAATCGAGAGCCCTCCGATTTATATTCTGCATTAGCAAGTCAGATGCGGGGGATGCGCTCGCACGGGGTGTTCTAATTTTGGCCGTTTTCGAGTGCCGAGTTTGAAAAACTCTGTTAAACGTGAGTGCAGTAAAGAGAGAGAGAGAAAAAAAATAAATAATTTGGTGAACCCCCCGTAAAAAAAAAAACCTGAAATAAACGGGCGCAAGCGTCGTCGGTCGTAAAGCGTAGGGATGAAGGGCGCTGATCGATGTTATGAGCTGTTGTGGGTTATTAGGGCGCTGTAAACGATAATTGGCTCTGTAATCGTGATCGTTTCATCTTCAGGAATTTGGATGTAATTGACCCAGTTATTGTCAATTCTGGGTTATTTCATTTTTGAATTGAAATAAATTTTGATTAAATTTTAAATAAGCTGTAAAAAGAACGTGCGGACGGGGTTGGAGAAACCAATTTTCAACCTCTTTTGTCCTCGATTCTTTTAAACAATCCGTACGAAATTGCATCTAGGTTTTCTCTCTACTTTTGGTTTTCAATGAAAAAGCCAGAAATCGATTTTCCAATTTGCTTCTCACGGTTTCTCGAATGGCGTTCACTTGTATTTTCAAAATTACCGAAAATGCTTCGCCCTTTTCTCTCTCTCTCTCTCTCTCTCTCTCTCTCGGACTTCAAATAGAATGAAATTTTACTTGCGAGTATAACTCAAATAAAAATACCCAAATCTCAAATCCGAGGGACCCGGAAGATCGATATCTTGTACGCTCCCGCACTATCTAAGCATATTCCCTTCTAGATTGCTGCGCAAGTGGGGAATATTAGGTGTTTGCATCAGCTATGCAAAAATTATCCTTAACTGAGTGCAGAAATTAGGCGTAAAATCGCAGTTTCCCTTAAAAAAAAATAATTTAAATTTGAAACGAGAGATCTGTTCAGAAAAAAAAAGCATTCTAAATTAATAACTCTTGTTTGTAGATGGCGCCGCCAAGACTGTTTGAACTTTAATCACAAATTGAACACGTCTGATTTCTTTCCTCGAAAATAATAAATTCGTTTTCATTATTTTTAATTATATTCTGAGACGTTCTCGATTTCTTTCCTGCAGATCGTTTAACACAGTTCTTGTGAACTTGGAGTTTTCGTATATAGATGGCGCTACAGTAACAATGAAGAGTTTTTATACAAAAAAATGACGTAAAAATTAATATAAAAAAACAATTAAAATGTAGTTGAAGTTTGCATTTGATACGCAAAAATTATCCTTAATTGAGTGCGGAAATTGGGCGTAAAATCGCAGTTTCCCTGTGCTAGATCTGATTATTCCCTGTCTGAATTAGTGTCGTTTGAAAAATTTCAGGAAATTTGTCACTTCAGCTTGGCCTTAAACGTATTATTTATTATTCACTCCAATATTATTTAATCCCAATTTCATTTTTATGAAACATTTCTCTGTACATACTGAATTAACTAAAATAGTACTGAATATTCGATTCTTTACAGATTGACATGGAATTTTAAAGTGAAATGTCTCAAAAAAAAACTATCACTTAAATTTGAAACGGGCGAGAAATCTATTAAAAAAAAACATTTTATAATTAATTGTCATTTTTGTTTGTGGATGGCGCCGCTGAGCCGGACGCAGGGCCTAGTTAGGTCTGCAGGCGTCTCTCGAAGGACCCGACAGTTCCACTTCTATTACGCTCCCGCTCTACTTAAGTATTATTCCCTTTCAGATTGCTGCGCAAGTGGGGAATATTAGATGTTTGCATTTGCTGTGCAAAAAAAACATGATTGAGTGCAGAAATTAGGTGTAATATCGCAGTGTCCGTGCGCTCGATGTTACTTCACCTTGGCTTTAAACGTGCTATTTATTATTCACTCCAAAATTATTTTGGATTTTATTTTTACAAAACGTTTCTCTCTACGTACTGAATTAACTAAAATAGTACTGAATATTCGACTCTTTACAGATTGACATCGAATTTTAAAGTGAAACGTCTCAAAAAAGAACTATCATTTAAATTTGAAACGAGCGAGAGATCTATTAAAAAAAAACATTTTATAATTAATTGTAATTTTCGTTTGTGGATGGCGCCGCTGAGCCGGACGTAGGGCCTAGTTAGGTCTACAGGCGTCACTCGAAGGACCCGACAGTTCGATTTCTATTACGCTCCCGCTCTACTTAAGTATTATTCCCTTTCAGATTGCTGTGCAAGTGGGGAATGTTAGATGTTTGCATTTGCTGTGCAAGAAACATCCTTAATCGAGTGCAGAAATTGGGTGTAATATCGCAGTGTCCGTACCCTCGATCTGGTTGTTCCCTGTGTGGAGTCGGACATTGTGAAAAATTCGAGGAAATTTGCAACTTCACCTTGACCTTGAACATGTTATTACTCACTTCAATATTATTTAGTCGAATTTTTGCACAACACTGCTTCTCTACGTACTGAATATTGGATCCTTTAGAGAGTGACATCGAATTTTATAGTGAAGTGAAAGATCTCTTCAGAAAAGAAAAGTATCTTGATTAATTAATTGTAATTCTTGTTTGTAGATGGCGCCGGCGAGCCGAACGTAGCGCGCAGTTAGGTCTACAGGCGTCACACTGCTTGTACGCTCCCGCTCTACTTAAATATTATGTCCTGCCAGATTTATTTATTAATATTATCTCGTTTCAAATTTAAATTATTTTTTTAAGGAAATTGCCGTATTATGCCTAATTTCTGCATTCGATTAAGGATAATTTGCATAGCAAATGGATGTTTGGAATAATTAAGGATAATTTTTGTATAACAAATACAAAGGTCCATTTGCTATGTAAAAATTATCCTTAATCCAGTTTAGAAATTAGGCGTAATCGTCATCGCAGCTTCCTTCAAAAAATAAATTAATTTGGAAACGTTTGTAGATGGCGCCGCCAATTGAATTTTAATCATAATTCGACCACTACTGATCTCTCTCCTCGAAAATAATAAATTCGTTTTCATTATTTTTAATTATGTATATTTTGAGACGTTTTCGATTTCTTTCCTGCAGATCGTTTAACACAGTTCGGAGTATTCGTGTATAGATGACGCTACAGTAATCATGAAAAGAGTTTTGATGCAAAAAAATGATGTAAAAATTGAAATTAAAAAATAAAAATAAAAATGTAGTTTCTTGAAACGTGATCTAAACCGATTCGTATAATCTGTCAACCATTAAATAACGTGTACCCGGGCAGCTTTGCCAGGTGGCGCCATCTACCAACAAGAGTTCCGATTATAGCGCCGAATTAGCAATTTATTCGTTTTTATTATTCGAAGCAGATTTTTGATTCTTCGAAATTTCAAAATTACAAAAAAAAAAAACAACTTTGGGATTTCCCCTTGTTTTGATTTGCTTCCTGCGTTTAGAAAAAAAGTGAGAGGAAGACGTGGGGGCGACGTTAGTGAAAATCCAAACACCATTTTGTCGTTGCCGCTAGCGACACGTTCGAAACAACTTGTGTTTGTTTGTGTTGTTCCGCAAACCTGCGCGATTAGTGATTGCAAGATTCAATGAAACGGTTTACCCGGAAGTGAATTAACTCGACGTGTCTTTTGCTGCGCTAAATTGCTTTTCAATCCAATGAAGTGTTTACTTTTCAAACAGATATGTTTAACCGGTAATTAACAGCGCTACGTGACGTTAGCTTTTTCTCGCTCTCTTTTGTTAGGTTCGCTCTTGTTTCACTTCAATTAATAATCCACCCCGTCTCCATTCGAGTTAGCTTTGGGACAGCTGTTGAGCAAGCTACGCGTATTTGACACTAGGCGACTTTTTCTCTAGTGGCCAGGAGTATAACGTAAAGGTTTTAGTAGTTTTATTTTATTATTTCGATTTTGTCTTCCTCCTCATTTTTCGTCCAGCATAGAAGCTTTACATACAATCGATAGTTGGTGGAGCGGGGGGAGTTGGTTAATTGGTTTTAGTTAAAACCCAATTTAGTACATTTATGTAATTGCATCCCCAATATATTCATTCGTTATTTTATCCATCTCGAATTCGTTTTTTTTTTTGCTTCTGGCATAGAAGCTGTATGTACAATCGACAGTTTGCGGGGGCGGGTTGATTTTAGAGAAACTCATCCGCGCCCGTTGATGTATGCGGGGGGGCATTCATTTATTTATTTAGTTGAAGAGGGCGTGCATCGATTTTATTTCACCCCAGCCCACATTAAGTAAGTAGCGCAGGATGACCTAAATTTGATGATAATTCAATTTCGACTTGTATATTTATTTTAACTTTTGTATAGCCCGGTAAATGATAACCGGGGCGAGTCCTATTGTGTGACGGGACGTCCGGGAAATTAACTTCTTTGAGAAGGCGAGCGGAAAGGACTAAAAGAACTAAGGCCGGGGGGGCTTGCGCTTCTGATGAAAAACTGTGGAAGTAATCTCCTTTCAGGTGGATCGTGGTCGTCCTGAAGATTCGCATTCGCCCCCGATGCGGCGATGTCCTCGCAGAGCCCCGGCATCACCACAGGAGATATTGATTACCCCGTCGCCTTCGGTCGTGCTGCCGCTGCAGCTTTCACGCCGCCGTGAAGTTAAAAAGCTCGTTTTGTTTTCGTTTTTCTTTAAGCCCGACACGTTTTCCAACGGCTGTTTAATATCGTGCCGCTTGCGCCCCGATGCGATGTAAAATCATTTAACTTTGCACGTTTTCTTTTGCTGATTCTTAGGGGATGGAAAAGGGTGACAAGTTAAAAAGCCCGTGTTTCAATAGTAACCGCAAAACCAACGAGCCAACTAACCTCTTTTCAACCCCTGTTTGCCTCCGGTTCTTTAAATAATCCGTACAGACTTGGATTTGGATTTTCTTTGTTAGTAGCGTCCTGGTTTTCGGACGGAAAACCAGAAATCGATTTCCAAATCGTTACCCACGATTTGCTCGAACGGCGTCTGTTTATATTTTTGGAATTGTCCTTATCTCTTTCTCAGCTTACTTAATAGTCCTTCCTTTCCGAAACCGAATCTTTAATTAACAAAATATACTCAAATATAAAGGAAATTTTCGTACAATAACAAAGGGATTACAAAACAAAATAATATGTTAATTTAATCAATTAATTGATTAATAAAATTCTAACAATTACCATAAAATTGGAACTAGAATATGAAAGAAAGAATTGAAGATCAACAAAAATCAGTTTACTTCTAAACACATTGGTTAGCTGCTAAATTTTAAGCAACAATGATTCTATTTTATTTAAACTCACCCTTGTCGGCCGTGGACACTTCTCAGTTACACTTTTTTTAAATTAAATCAGGAAAATTGACTGAGAAAATAAATTTTGCATTTTGAAAACTTTAAAGCGGGGAAATTTAAGACACGTGTTAAACAGACTGAGTCACAATCGGAACTGCTCGAGCTTCCTTCAGTTATCCTATTTATAACACAATTCCGGGCGACGTGAGTTGTTAAAATTAGCTCCGGAGTTTCTTGGAAATCCCTATCACCGCAAACTGAATACGGCAACTGGTGGAGCTTTCCCAAAGCAGTGCACAATTCAAGCTTGTTCTTTTTTTTAACATGATACCTAGTATGATCTCATTTCTTGGTGCATCGCAAACTGACGCTGATGCTTTTTTTTATTATCTAAGCTCGTAGCCTGCGTTTCATTTGTGTTTTCCAATGAGTCAAATTCCGATATGAGTTTTAATTTAATAAATTATCTTATTAAGCGAAGTGTACTGAATCAGAAAAAAAAAAAGGATAATGAGAAGAATTTGCATTTTTACAAAAACAAAAACTGATGACAGAATAGGCAGCACAGAAAGTGGCGGTAAAAATTTAGTTTGTACCGATTGTATTTGTATTGAAAAGAAAAAGATACAAACAAAGAAAATTAGAGTTTTAAAAAGCACGTTTTCTAGTGTTACGCAGAGAATCGAAGTCGTGAGATCGTATGTAAAGCTCGTCCATTAATAAATTATATGATATGAAAAAATTAAACACAGTTTGAATTTGAGTTGCAAACAACCTCAACATCACGTCATCTTCTTTATTTCCAAAAAAAAAAAATGTTCGTGTGTGAACTAATAAATGGCCCATTTAAGTGTTGTCCTCATATTTTCCTGGCACGTTCAATATTCTCACGAGACAGTTTTCCTCCTTCCTGGAGTTCACCAGATTTACCCCCGCCCGCCACCCTTCCAGCTGTTCATACATCGATCGCCCGAAACTTTCCTTCAAACTCTCTTGAAAAGTTGCCGCTCGAAACGGTCAGGTTTCAAGGCGGCAAACTTTTTTTTTTCTTTTGAGGCCTCGGTGTTTAAGTAAAATTGTATCAAAAGAACCGTTTGGTTATTCCTAATTTGGGTTATTAGTGTCAACCTCGTTGATAACGATTTGCATCTAATAAACAAGATATAATACAAACGAGGCGGCGAACGTAGATGTGTCAATGCGTATACACTCGTCGCCGCCGCCTCGTTCGAAAAAAACCGAACAAAATATGTAATTCCGTCCTGTGCTAATAAATAAATAATGAGTGAATGAAACGCTATACTCCGTTCGTTAAGTGAGTGCGCGTGACGTCACGGAAGAGGGGGGCGGGGAGGCAAGTTGCAAAATAACAAATGCTGCCTGCAGACGTACTCTTTGTCAAGAAAAATATCCCAAAAAAAAACAAATTTGAAGAAATAATAACGCGCAATTATTATTATTATTTTTTCTTGTTAAGTTTAACTCGTGGTGATAATAGATGGCGCGGGAGTTTGTTTGTGAAAAGATAGCATTCCGTTTTTTCTTTTTTTTTACATTAAAGAAAAAACGGAGCGCCACCTTTCTACCGATCGTAAGTTGCGACCACAGTAAAAGTAAAATTACACTAAAAATAGAAAGCGTATTTATTTTTAGGTTAGAAGGATGCCAGGGAGCATTCACCACTGGTATATAAATGGCGCGGAAGTTAGTTTTTTCCCCGGTCAACAGAGAGCGCTATCTTACTTCTATCGCTGAGATTCATCAGAAACGAAAATATGTAAAATTTGAAGAAATACTAACGCGAGGTAATTTTTCTTTTTTTTTGTTAAATCGAATTGTGTAACTTTTACTCGTGGTTAATAGGTGGCGCACTCAAAAGATGGCGCTTCGTTTTCTTTTTCTGCCGAACGTGAATTACGATCACAATAGAGTAAGTAAAACGTTACACTAAAAATAGAAAATATATTTTTAAAATGTTATATTTAGGTTAGAAAAGTACCAGGGAGTATTCACCAACGATAAATAGATGGTATGCATTTAGTTTTCCCGCTGGTCAACAGATGGCGCTGGCGCTATCTTACTCCTTTCTCTGAATTACCATCACAAATTAGAATGTCGTCGCATTAAAAACAGAAAACTCGTTTATTTTTGCTAGAAAGAAACTTTGGAGCTTTTACTGTTATTTTACTGGTATTACATTATACAGGGTGTCCCAGAGCTCCGTAATGTTTCCATAGTTTCTTGCTAATTCAGGTATCGACTCGAATTTCTTTTTTTTTGCATAATAGAATCGCTTCTATTGTAAATTCTAAAATTATCTTCGTTTGTAAACAGGGTGCCCAAGTATTATAAGAATATTAAAGTTACGTTTTTTTTTTTTTAATTGAAACACCCCATTTTGACTTCATTCTTGCATTTTACACTAAATTCTCTTGACAGATTTATTTTCAGTACAGACAAGAGGTTTTATTAACGAGTTCGAGAACTCTCATTGCGCCATCTTGTAACTGCCAGCAAAAGTGCACAGTGCCATCTATTAACCACCAACAGAAGCTCTTTTAGCAGATACTCCTAAAGTTAGATGTACAGTCAAGTGTATCTCATGTGTTGTGTGAGGCATCATCGATTTTACGCGGACTCGATTGTACGAGTATTTACGTGAAGCCGAAAATAAAATCACTGACCCACGTGCACGATCGTCATTTATTTCTTCTAAATTGTTTCCTGTCGGGACAAGGCGAGGGCGAGCTCTGATTGGATCAATTCGCCGCCCTCGAATTTAATTATTACACTCCGGAACCAAGTTTCCATGTAAATAAATTTCAGTGTCCTAATTGATTTCATTAACTTTATGGGAAAGCGAAGGAGGAGGCCTCATAAATTGCGTGCATCCCTCATTTAAAGTTCGCCGGCGAATTTCTCAAACTCGGACGAATTAATATGTGCATACTTACGCGGGAGACTCGAAAAGTAAAGGAAGTCGTGATCTTTCCAGCTACCGGATGAGTGACTTGTTTCTTTTGTTTTGCTGTCATGTAAACTCCAAAATGCCCCCCCCCCCACTCGTTCAAAAAATTAAATCATTCTCAAATCATTAATTTGCAAGGGAATTAAAAAATGAAACATTTCGGAGAAAGGAACGCCATCTATCAGCCAATGAAGTAGTAGATATAGCGCCATCTATTAATTGCCAATAGTAAACTCCGAAATCGTCTTCCCGGCCATCAAAAAATGAAATTCCTTTTGAAATATTAATTTGTAACAGAAGACATCTGGGAGAAAGGAACGCCATCTATCAACCAATGAAGTAACTGACACGGCACGCCATCTATTACTACTACTTGCCAACAATAAACTCCAAGAGTCCGCCCTCACTCATCAAAAAATAAAAGTCATTTTAAATATTAATTTGTATCAGAACGTAAAAAAAGGAACAATAAGGCAACTTGGAGAAAGAAGCGGCATGTATCAACCAATGAAGTAGATGATACAGCGCCATCTGTTACTCACCAACAGTAAACTCCAAGATGCTCGCCCCCGTTCATCCCAAAAATAAGTCATTTTAAATAATTAATTTGTAAGACAATTTAAAAAAAAATTAAACGCTTCGAAGACAGGAACGCCATCTATCTGTCAGTGAAGTCGCTGATCTGGCGCCATCTATTAATTGCCGACAATAAAACTCCAAAATCCTCTTCCCCGCTCATCTAAAAATAAAAGTCGTTTCAAATATTAATTTGTAATTCAATTTCAAGGAAAAAGGAATAAGACATCACGGAGAGAGAAACGCCATCTATCAACCAATGAAGTAACTGATACAGCGTCATGTATTACTCGCCAACAGTAAACTCCAAGGTGCTCGCCCGCATTCATCCCAAAAATAAATCATTTTAAATCATTAATTTGTAAGAGAGTTAAAAATAATGAAACGCTTCGAAGACAAGAACTCCATCAATCAGTCAGTGAAGTAGCTGATATGGCGCCATCTATTAATTGCCAACAATAAACTCCAAAATCCTCTTCCCCGCTCATCCAAAAATAAGTCTGTAACGACTTATTTTTTGATATTTTTTTATATTAATTTGTTATTCAATTTCAAAGAAAAAGGAATAAGACTTCACGGAGAAAGGAACGCCATCTATCAACCAACAAAGTAACTGATACAACGCGATCTATTACTATTACTTGCCACCAATAAACTCCAAAGATGCCCGCTCTCGCTCATCAAATAATAAAAGTCTTTTTAAATATTAATTTGTACCAGAACTTAAAAAGAAGCGATAATAAGATATCTTGGAAAATGAAACGCCATCTGTCAAGCAATGAAGTAGCTGACAGGGTGGCATCTTTTACTCGCCACCAGTAAACTTCCAGATGCCCGTCCCCCGCCCGTCATCCACAAAATAAAAATCATTTTAAATTATTAACCTGTAAGAAAGTTAAAAAAAATGGAAGGTTTCGGAGGAAGGAACGCCATCTATTATCCAACGAAGTAACCAATACGACGCCATCTATTCGCCGTCGCCGTTTTTATTCTTTCTCTTTTTCTTTTTGTATTCTCGAGGAATATTACGTTACGAAATTCAAATGTTGTTGGCAATATTAATTACACAATCATAATTAAATATACTTTTTTTATCAAAAGGAATTATTAGAGAAGTTTTTCAGATGGCTAATAGATGACGCATTCAATCCACAGTTGCTTCGCCGCTTTAGAGAGAGCGCTCCTTTTCTCTTCTATTTCCTATTTTTTTTACTCGTGTCATACAACAACAACGTTACAAAATTATTATTATTACATTTCAAATGTTTTTCTTATTAAAAGTAGTTAGGTAGTTTCCATTTATGCCGAACAGATGGCGTGATGATCAAGTTCCTCCCCCGATTAACAACAATTTTGTCTAATTCTTTTAGTTTTATTGAATTCAGATGCGTGGGTGCACCAAAAATAAATGCGAAACACGTTCATTTATTGTTGCGCGGAAACGTTAGGAAGCTTTGGCTGGCGAACTATAGATGGAGCGATTTCACTCACGCCACTGATTGTTTCATAGATGGCGCGATCATGTTTCTGAAATGTCCGTTTACAAACTCTATCACTTTCCTTTTTTATTCTATCACAGAATTCATTCTGATTTGAAAACAAACTGTTATTTTTTCTTTGATCGCTACATGGAGTTTCTTTGGCGTTTCATAGGTGGCGCGCTTTGGTAGGTTCTTCGCTGGTTACCAGATGGCGTTTGATTATTATATCGGCATTTCACATTATACTAAAATATTTTTCCCAGTACTTTCTTTTCTTCACGTCACGAAACACAATAACAAATATAGTTCACAGATGGCGCTCATGTACTTACCAGGCCATTGTCAAAGTTATCCTTCGTTTTCACCTTTACATCTTTCGTTACTTGAACATAAAATGACTGAAATAAATAAAATTAAATGCGAGATTTGGAAGCTTTTGATTGCGATTAATAGACAGTGCAATAGTTAGCAATAGGATACATACAGATGGCGCTGCTTTCTCTTATTCTTTTTTTTACATTAACAAACACATCACGTTTTGCTAAAAATTTGAAATTCTCTTATTTATACCTAGGTGGAGTGATTATGATTAATTCGCTGAGTAATGACAGACGGCATGACTTTTTCCATCCCAAATTACGTTTCTATTTTTTAAATGAATTGCGAATTAATTTTTAAACTCCTGGAGTTTCTTGTCGGCGATTAATAGATGCGCAACCGTTAGTTTTTCCACCGGTCAACAGATGGCGCTGCTTTCCTTCGTTCTTGTTTTTGCAAGGGATTACATTACAAATAGAACGTCACACTAAAAATCTAAGATGAGGCACACTTTAGGTGAAATTGGGTAGCTCTTGCCTATGATAAATAACAGATGATGCAGTGTGAAGTTGCTTCGTTATCATCATTCGTAGATGGCGCAACGTCAGTTGCTTCACTGGTTTTCCCCGTCAACTAAAATTATGTTGCGAATTAATGATTTAAAAGGGCTTTAATTTTTTATCGAAGGAACTCCCTGGTGTTCCTTGTGAGCGATTAACAGATGAGCAACGGTTAGTTTCTTTACTGGTCAACAGATGGCGCTGCTGTCCTTCGTTTACGTTTCTTCCAAGGGATTACACCACAACTGGAATGTCTTACCAAAAATATAAGATGATGCTTTTATGTGTTTCTTGCCGATTAAATAACAGATGGTACGAAGTCAGTTGCTTCATTAGGCGATAGATGGCGTAATGTCAGTTGATTCGTTGGTTGATAGATGACGCTTGTTATTGTGGACATTATTTGTTTATTTTTGAAATACGATTCTAAGTGCTTCTTTTTATAAACTTATTGTTAGTGATGCATTAATTACCAAAATGGTTAATAGATGGCGGCGCAGTGCCCACTTAAGCGATTGTTGTCAAAGTATCCCCCAAAAGATATTTGGACGTTCTTTTTTTTTTTGAATCACATCGCAGCGAATAGAACATGGGCCGAAGAAGAAATCCCAATAGTTAGTTTCTTAGCCAGTCAACAGATGGCGTCGATTTCACTGCGGTTAACAGAAGGAGCGCCATCCATTAATCACCAGCACAAACTTCCTAAATTTGCGTTTAATACTATTTTCGTAACTTCCTATTTTGCAGGACGTTGCATAATAAATACATGAAATGAGTAAGAGATTATGAAGCTTCCGTTGGTGATTAACAGATGTCGCAATGGTTAGTTTCTTCGGTGGCCAACAGCTAGCGCTGTGCTTTTTTGAAACTTTTTTGAAATTTGCAGCAAATCGTTTTTCGATCGCACCGGAATCCTCGAGCATCCACTCCACAGTTCAAGTTCGAAAAACGGGCGCGAGATGTCGCGACATAAACCAATTCTCTTTCTTGCAGAGGTTGAGTTGCATGCACCACAATGTCACGCTGAAATATAAGATTTATTTATTTTATTTTTAATGTTAGAAGCGGAATTGGATACTTACCTTATGCTAACGGTTAATTAATATGATGGTTATTGATAGATGGCGTTCCTTTCTTCGAGGTGTCTTATTTCTTATTTATTTTTCTTTAATTGTGCTATAATTAAAAATTAATGACTTAGTTGGACTTTTATTATTTGTTGAGAGGGGCGGGCATCTGCGAGCTTTTGTTGGCCATTAATAGATGGCGCGGTGTCATGTGAGTTACTTCATTGATTGATAGATGGCGTGCCTCAAGAAGCATAATCCAACAATCACAATCGGTTGTTAAACTAAAGCACACCGCAGGAGTTGACAACAAAACCCGGTGTACGACAAGTTTATTTTTGTTGAGCGTTGGTTAACAGATGGCGCTGTGTTAGTTACTTTGGGGTGTTTAACATATAGTATGTCGATCTTGAGTCAGATGGCGCTGTGTTAATTACCTTGGGATGTTTAATAGATAGCGTTTCGACCTTTTTTTTATTGTATGAATTATTTATGAATTATTTCAATTTTATTTTCGTCGAGCGTTGGTTAATAGATGGCGCTATATTAATTATCCTGCGCTGTTTAATAGATAGAGTTTCTATTCGATTTTATTGCTTGAATTATTTATGGTAGTAAAGAGAGATTTATTTTATGCTGACGGTGATTATTGCAGGGGATGAAAACGTAAATCGGAAATAGCTGCTGGGACCGTGATGTGAAAGGGTCCACCTCATTTACCCGCGCGGCGCGCTTTTGTTTTCGCCCTTTTTTTTTCGGTGCGGATTAGCCTCACGTCGCGGGCGACGCCTCTGCGCGCATGTGCAACCCTGCACTGTCCAATTTTGTTTAAAATGCTCCGGGATACGAAGTCTCCGGGTGGCAGTGAGCTCCGCATAGTCTCCGGATTCGTTCCGGTCGCGTTCGGGCTTGCACGCTCCGGGTTGATCGATACAATAGGTTATGTGGAGGCTCAACTCACGTGCCGACGACAGTGTTGACCGCTCAAGAGCTAGTGCCGCCGGTTTCAGATGCGACCGGAAACATGCCTGCTTTTAAATATTTCGGAGCTTACACCGTAAGATTTTATCTAATTTCTTTTTTTCCTACCTACCCCCCAACTTTAGGGACATTTGTAAACGTGAGCGCGCGCGCTATTGATAAGTTTCATCTCAATTATTATTTATTAACGCAACCATTAAGTTGAAGAGTAGTTTAGAGGGACACCTGTGAAGTGAAGTTTACGGAGTTTTGCGGTTATTACAACAAATGTGGTTGGTTGGTGAAGGGGCTCGCTTCTCTTTATCTCTCCCCCTTTGCAGCTTTGAATTTAATTTAATTGGTTGTAAGCTCTTTAATGGCTTTGTTAAATTTTGGTAAGAAACAAAGTCAAATTTGTTTGTCAAAGTTTCCCTGAGGATGGAACTGGCCGGGGAAACTTTGGGGGGTGTTAAGGCGTTAATTCAATACATTTCCATTTATTTTTTATTTTTTTAGTGGAACAAGAACCTACCCCCGCGTGTATTCTTTTAATTACTAATCAATTTTTATTTATTAAGAGTTACGACGAAGCTCGTCGTAAGATGGTGAGCTGCGTCTCGTTTTCTTTAAGAAAACGAAAAAACAAAAAGCAAAACATGTGTTCACGACGAACAAAACACGAAATCGTATTTTTTTTTTTAATTATTTGAAACCACAATTAAGACAAAGTAACTAAATTAAGTTAAACAAAACAAAAAGGAAGTTAAGAAAAGCGAATAAAAATTAAATAGAGCGTCAGCTGCAGGACATTAATAAAAAAAAGGAGAAAACTGTTCGCAGTTTTCCTTCTTAAAAAAAAGTGAACTTGTATCATCTTTATTATTTATTGTATAGTCGTCATACTTCATGATGCGTGCCGCTTCGGCGCCACTGTTTTTGCGCATCACCAAACAAGACAGTTATATGTTGTAGGTGGCGACCTTACAAAGACGCTTTCGGTTTCAGTTCTCACTTACCTTCTACACATAATTATAGATTACATGAACCCTCCCCCCCCTTGTAGCTTTAATCGCGTCCTAACAACATAGAAATCGTCGGGGTTGTTTCAATTTTCAAAAAGGGGGATGTACAGCAGGACGAAACAAACTTTCCTTCAATAACGAAAACGCGACGGCTAAGAAATAAGCTCTAGAGCTCAAGGGAACAAATTCGTTCGCAATAACAAACGAAGACGATAGCAGAAAGCTCAGGACGAAAGCTAAAAAAAAAGGTAAAGCTTGTGTGTCTAAACGAATTAGAACTTAAAAAAGAAAATCGAGAAAAGTCGCAATGAGCTTAAAGCTCGAGATGATTTCTTTCCTTTTCACAATAATAAACTAAGACGGTAACAGAAAGCTCAGGACGAAAGCCAAAGAAAAGATAACGCTTCTGTGTCTTAAAGAATCAGAGCTTGAAAAGGCAACTCGAGAAAAATCGCACAGAGAAAAATACAAGTTCAAGTCTGTGGCGAGCTTAGTTAAAGCTCAGGAAGAGTACTTCCCCTTTCGCAGTAACAAACGAAGACGGTGGTAGAAAGCTCTGGGCGAAAGCTAAAAGAAGGGAACGCTTCTGTGTCTAAAACCACTGGAACTTGAAAGAGAAAAATCGCACGGAAAAAATACAATAAGTTGAAGTCTGCAGTGAGCTTAAAGCTCATGACGAGTTCTTTCCCTTTCGCAATAACAAACGAAGACTGCAGCAGAAAGCTCAGGATAGAAGCGAGAAAAGATAACGCGATAATCTGTGTCTAACCGAATTGGAACTTGAAAGCGAATTTTGAGAAAAATCGCCCAAAAAAAGACCGCAATGAGCTTAAAACTCGAGATGATTTCTTTCCGTTTCGCAATAACAAAGGAAAACGGTATCAGAAAGCTCAGGTCGAAAGCCAAGGGAAAGATAACGCTTCTCTGTCTTAAAGAATTAGAGCTTCAAAGGCAACTCGAGAAAAATCGCACAGAGAAAAATACAAGTTGAAGTCTGCGGGGAACTTAGTTAAAGCTCAGGACGAGTACTTTCCCTTTCGCAATAACAAACGAAGACGGTTGTAGAAAGCTCTGGGCGAAAGCTAAAGAAAGATAACGCTCCTGTGCCTGAAAGCACTGGAACTTGAAAAAGGAAAATCACAC
This sequence comes from Prosopocoilus inquinatus, assembly GCA_036172665.1. NCBI lineage: Eukaryota > Metazoa > Arthropoda > Insecta > Coleoptera > Lucanidae > Prosopocoilus > Prosopocoilus inquinatus. The sequence continues at coordinate 8,902,097 of CM069878.1, read as the reverse complement.
AGAAAAAAACACAATAAGTTGAAGTCTGCAGTGAGCTTAAAGCTCAGGACGAGTCCTTTCCCTTTAATAATAACCGACCAGTAACGATACTTCACGTCAAACAACGAAAGGAGGACTTCTCTAAAAAACACACGAAGACTACAAGAGAGGAGTTGAGAAATGTCTTAAAATCGTTGATGAAGAAAGCTCAGGATTGTACATCATTCAATTTTTTTTTTTTTAAAGGACGTGACAACAAATTTTTCTGCAATTACATACATGACAGCTAAGAAAAAAAAACTAGAAACTCAAGGCGTAATAACAAACGAAAAGGGGTAGTATAAGCTCAGGATGAAGGACACACGCTTGTGTAAAAAAGAGGATAAAGCTGTCTGCGCATAAAAAAAAACTAGGACTTAAAAGAATTGTCACATATAAAAGTTGAAGTCTTCTTCAATTGTAGGAAATAATCCCGGTGAGCTTAAAGCTCAGGACGAGTTCTTTCTCTTTCGCAGTAACAAATCAAGTAGAAAGCTCAGGACGAAAACTAAAGAAAGATAACGCTTCCGCGTCTAAAAGCATTGGAGCTTTAAAAAGGAACTCGAGAAAAATCGGACAGAAAAAATGCAAAGCTGAAGACTCCAGTGAGCTTAAAGCTCAGGATGAACTCTTCCCGTTTAATAATAAACGACCAGTAATGATACCGTACATCAAAACAAAGAAAGCAGGCCTTCTTTAAAAAGTACACGGCACGTAGGCTACAAGAGAGGAGCTGAGAAGTGTCTTGAAACCAGAAAGAAAGCTCAGGACTGTACATCATCCAATTTTTTTTTTTTTTTGAAAAGGACACGACAACAAATTTTTGTACAGTAACATACATGATAGTTAAGAGAGAAACTGAAAGCTCAAGATGTAATAAATTAAACGAAGAGGGCTAGTGTAAGCTCAGGACGAAGGACACCCGCTTCTATAATAAAAAAAAGGATAACGCTGCCGAATGTGCATAAAATAAAAAAACTGGCACTTAAAAGAAGAGTCACACAAAAAAATACAAGTTGAAGTCTTTTTTTAATTGTAGGAAATAATTTCGGTGAGCTTAAAGCTCAGGACGAGTTCTTTCGCGTATAATAATAGCAACCGACAAGTAATTAAGCTACTGCACGTCGGCACAAAGGAAGGACTTCCTCAAATACTACACAAGTCACAGACTCTAGAAGAGGATTTGAAAATAGAAATGTTTTTTGAATGAGCGAAAGCTCAGGATGAGATTAAAAACAGTTTGGGACGTGGGGTATTAATAAAAAAGTATATATATATATATGAAGTACAAAACGAACACGGTTTCCCATACGATTGTCAACTGAAACTCCAGTCTCTATTAGATTGTAGGCGAAATGCTGAAAGCTCAGGCCGAACTCTTCTCCGTTTAATAATAACCCACCAGTAGTGATATTACTGAAGGTCGCGTCAGCACAAATAAAGGACTTCCTCAAATAGCATACAGCGCAAAGGCTGTAAGAAAGGAGCTGAGAAGCCACTCTAAATGAGCAAAAGCTCAGGACGAGATTAGAAACAGTTTGTGGCGTGGGGTCTTAATTAATAAAAAAATTATTCAGTTCAGAACGAACTATTACCCATTCGATTATTAACTGATACTCTAGTAGATTGTACGTGAAAAGCTGAAAGCTCAGGATCAGCTGTTTGCCAGCTATAATGATACAGTGCACGTCGCGTCAGTACAAACGAAGAAGTTCCCCAAATAGCAAACGGAGCAAAGGCTGTAAGAAAGAAGGTGATAAACCGCCTTCCATGAGCGAAAGCTCAGGACGAGATTAGAAACAGTTTGGGACGTGGGGTCTTAATAACAAAAAAGAATATTAACTTCAAAACGAACTCGGTTTCCTATTCGATAGTTAATTGATACTCTATAGTAGACTGCACGTCAAATGCTGAAAGCTCAGGACGAGGTCTTTCCCATTTAATAATAACAACCCAGCAATAATGATACTAGTGCGGGCCGCGCCAGCGCAAAGAATAAGTTCCCCAAATAGCAAATGAGCAAAAGCTGTAAAAAGGAGCTGAGAACCTCCTTGAATGAGCGAAAGCTCAGGACGAGATTAAAAACGGTTTGGGACGCGTGGTCTTAATTAAAAAAAAATATTCAGTTTCCCATTCGATTGCTAACTGATACGCAAGGAGATTGTACGTGAAATGCAGAAAGCTCAGGATGAGCTCTTTCCCGTTTAATAATAACAACCTAGCAATAATGACACCAGTACAGGTCGCGTCAGCCGAAATGATAAAGTTCCCCAAGTAGCAAATGGAGCAAAGGCTACAAGAAAGGAGCTGAGGACCCCCTTGAATGAGCGAAAGCTCAGGACGAGATTAAAAAACAGTTTGAGACGCGGGATCTTAACTTACAAAAAATTGTTCAGTTCAGAACGAACCATTTCTCATTCGATTGTTCATTGATACTCTAGTAGATTGTAAGTGAAATGCTGAAAGCTCAGGATGAGCTCTTTCCCGTTTAATAATAACAACCTAGCAATAATGACACCAGTACAGGTAGCGTCAGCCGAAATGATAAAGTTCCCCAAGTAGCAAATGGAGCAACGGCTACAAGAAAGGAGCTGAGGACCCCTTGAATGAGCGAAAGCTCACGACGAGATTAAAAAAACTGTTTGGGACGCGGGATCTTAATTTAAAAAAAATTGTTCAGTTCAGAACGAACCATTTCTCATTCGATTGTTGATTGATACTCTAGTAGATTGTAAGTGAAATGCTGAAAGCTCAGGATGAGCTCTTTTTTTCCGTTTAATAATAACGACCTAGCAATAATGACACCAGTACATGTCGCGTCAGCCGAAATGAAAAAGTTCCCCAAGTAGAAAAAGGAGCAAACGCTGCAAGAAAGGAGCTGAGGATCCCCTTTAATGAGCGAAAGCTCAGGACGAGATTAAAAAACAGTTTGGGACACGAGGTCTTAATTTAAAAGCAAAATTATTCAAGTCAGAACGAACTATTACCCACTCGATTGTTAACTTATACTCTGGTAGACTACACGTCAAATGCTGAAAGCTCAGGATGAGCTCTTTCCCGTTTAATAATAACAATCCACCAGTAATATTGTTACTGGACGTCGCGTCAGCAAAAAAGGACTTCCCCAAATCGCTGGCGGAGCGAAAACTGTAAGAAAGGAACTGAGAAACTCCCTGAATGAGCGAAAGCTCAGGACGATATTAGAAATAGGTTTGGGAACGTGGGCTTTTCATTTTTTCTTTTAAGTTATTAAGTTCAGAGTGAACTTTTTCTCATTTGATTGTTAACTGATATTCTAATAGATTATACGTGAAATGTTGAAAGCTCAGGACGAGCTCTTTCCCGTTTAATAATAACAATCCGCCAGTATTGTTGTTATTGCAGGTGGCGTCAGCACAAAGGAAAGACTTCCCCAAACAACAGATGGAACGAAAACTGTAAAAAAAGAGCTGAGATAGCCCTCCAGTGAGCGAAAGCTCAGGACGATATTAAAACAGGTTTCGGAACGTGGAGTCTTAATAAAAAAAAATAGTAAAGTTCAGAGCTAACGAACTATTTCCCATTCGATTGTGAACTGATGATACTCTAGTAGATTGTACGTACGTTAAGTGCTGAAAGCTCAGGACGAGTTGCCAAATATGAATTTAGATTTGTTGTGCGGAATATGTTATCGTAGTTGTAAATATGTGATGATACTTTTGCCCAAAAGCCCAGCAAACATCCGGCGGCGTTTGTCGCGCAGGAGCTTTCGCCAGGTTCGTTGAGTGTCGAGTTGAGGTCCTTTGTCTGGACGATGACAGCTGCATACTTTACAACAGTGTCAACGTCGCAAGTTAAATTAGCTGTGTGCTTGCTCTTGATGTGATGAATATAAGGACTATTTACATCCAGGCGCCCGCATTGTGTGCGCGTCAACTCAAAGTGAATTCGTATCGCAAAGTTTCGCGAGGAAGCAAGCAGAAAACGCCTGGAGGGAGGAGGAGGCAGAGGGCAGGGGGTTTATTAATTTCCTGTTTTAATTTTGTCGCGAGCATCTTCGTAATCTCAACGACGCGATGCGATGTAAAAAATGAAAGCGATTATTTAAACCTCGGGATAATGACCAGATTGGAGCTCGTCCTGAGCTTTCGTCAAACATTTAGAAAGATCGTATATACTTACAGGAAGTCAGGACGAAATGCTGAAAAACAAAAGTTCAGGACGAGCTTTCTGTGATAAGTTTGACAGTTAAAGTCTAACTATTCTTATTTTTTACATTGTATTCTGTTTTATGCCGTCTTTGATTTAACTTCGGATTTAACGGCATTTAGTTTTGACAAGTTTGACAGTTATTAAAAAAAGATGAAAATTATTACTAATAAGAATTTCAAAAAAGCAGAAACTTATGTCGCCACCTCCACATAATTTAGAAGAAGAAGGAAAAAAAAACATCTAATGCAGAATATTAGATATACACAGATATTTTATTTTAACAACTTTGACAGGTAATTACAAATTTTTAAGAAAGTGTGATAACTGATGGTCACCTCAAGATTAAAAGAAAATCTAACTTTCTTAGAGATGCGATAACTTTCTCGTTGACATTTTACTTTGACAGTTCAAGAACAGAAACGCAGAATTCCATCAGAATGACAATATCAAGCTATAGAAGTTCTTGATACAAGCTAGATGACGCAACGCAAGGGACCGTACAACCTTCTAATACACAGTTCAGCTCTGCCAACCTTGGAACTGTAACTAAACTAGATGCACAAAGGTTTGACAGTTAATTAAAAAAGAAAAGGAATCTGTTATACACCGTGACTAAGAAAACCACTGCGTTTGTGCATACATCAAGCTTAAAAAAGAAACAAGAACATCTCTTTCGTCGATATTTTACTTTGACAGACAGGTTTGACAGTTAATGAAGAAAACGTGAAGAGAAAAAGAATTAGAGAAGTAATTAACGTGTGTGCTCTTCTCCACATTAGGTAAAGGAACGCATCAAAAAATTGATTCGTGCTCTATCAGTATTTTACTTTGACAAGTTTGACAGATAATTTTAAAAAACAAAACTTGACTTGGAAGATTTATGTGCTCAGCTCCAGGTTAAAAAAAGAATAATAACAATAAAATGTTACCTAATGCATGATTGCTTTTCGTCGACATTTTTCTATGAAAAGTTTGACAGTTAATTAAAAAAAAGTATGAAAACTATGAGAATAAAGAATCAAAATCACGTGCTCGCTTCCAGATTAGAAAAAAGAAAAACAAAGTACACTCTCTATGCAAACAGTTTTAATAAATTGATTGCTCTCGTTTTGACATTCATTTTGACAAGTTTGACAGATAATTAAAAAAGACATGATTTCGAAGATTTACGTGCGCGATTCCAGATTAAAGAATAGTAATAATTACCCTATAATATAATAGATGTTTTCCAAATGCTTTTTTCGACACTTCACCGTGAAAAGTTTGACAGTTACTAAAAAAAAAGACTATGAAAAGTGTGAGGATTAAGTGTCAGTGATGTACGTGCTCGCCTCCAAATTGGAGAAAACAAAAAAAATAGACTCTCTATGCAAACAGCTTTAGCAAAGTGATGGATCTCTTTCTGGCATTTCATTTTGACAAGTTTGACAGATAATTAAAAAGAAAAACACATGCTTTGGAATATTTACGTGCTCTGATCCAGATTAAAATATAATAATAATAATTAACTTATAATGTAATAGATGCTTTTCCTCGACATTTCACTGTGAAAAGTTTGACAGTTAATTAAAAAAAGTATGAAAAGTATGAGAATAAATAATTAGTGATGTACGTGCTCGCATCCAGATTAGAAGAAAGAAAAACAAAGTAGACTCTCTATGCAGATGGCTTTAACAAATTGATTGCTCTCGTTTTGACATTTCATTTTGACAAGTTTGACAGATAATTTAAAAAAAGACATGATTTTGAAGATGATTTACGTGCTCAGCTCCAGATTAAAGAATAGTAATAATTACCATATAATATAATAGATGCTTTCCAAGTGCTTTTTTCGGCACTTCACCGTGAAAAGTTTGACAGTTACTAAAAAAAGGACTATGAAAAGTGTGAGGATTAAGTGTCAGTGATGTACGTGCTCGCCTCCAAATTGGAGAAAACAAGAAAATAGACTCTCCATGCAAGCAGCTCTAGCAAAGTGATGGATCTCTTTCTGACATTTCATTTTGACAAGTTTGACAGATAATTTAAAAAAAACACTTGCTTTGGAATATTTACGTGCTCTGATCCAGATTAAAAAATAATAATAATTAACTTATAATAGATGCTTTCCAAATGCTTTATTTGACACGTCACCGTGAAAAGTTTGACAGTTAATAAAAAATTGTATATTAAAAGTATGAGAAAAAGACACGTCGGTTGGGCCCCCGATTATTATTTTTTTAAGACTGATGGCTGATTAACATAAGTCAGAACTTAGTTCGTGTGTAGGGCGTCATTAAAAAAAAAGCAATCATCCGGGACGCATCATCGAGTAAGACAACTATATAAACAGCGATGGAAACTCTCTTTTTTTTAATTGGGACAAAAATATCTTGCTGTACAGAATATTTCATCGAATTAAGCAATCAAAGACAATCCCGAGGAGATAAGGCAAACAAATGTAAGTTCCTGTGATCTCCCAAAATAGCTCCACGTCGATTGGGCCCCCGATTATTATTTTTTTAAGACTGATGGCTGATTAACATAAGTCAGAACTTAGTTCGTGTGTAAGGCGTCAATAAAAAAAAAGAAACCGAATCCGCTATGCATCATCGACTAAGACGACTATATATAAACAGCGAAGGGAACTGCCTTTTCTTAATTGGGACAAAAACACCTTGCTGTACAGAGTGTTTCACCGAATTCTGCAATCAAAGATAATCCTGAGGAGATAAGGCAGGCAAATTTAAATTTTTGTGATCGCTTTGTTTCGCTGGCTTATTCGGGAACTAAATGAAAGTCTTACTGAAAAATTCATGTTTATATAGTCATCGTGTTCGGTGATGCATCGTATTAGAATGAATAAACAGCCCAAGTTTCTTAATGATGAGCATTTTGTTCTAAAACGAAATGTTTATTTTACTTTTATTAATTTGTTGGTTTATTTTTTTATTTAATTTATTATTATTTACTGCGCATACAATGCTTCTCCCCCCTCTGTAATACCAAAACGTTAGTTTCGTCCTCGGAAAATAATGTTTCCTTTTTCTTTTGATGGCTGATTAAGTCAGAACTTAGATCGCGTGCAGAGAGGGCGGGGGTTGTCTAAAATAAAAAATGAATCCTCCGGGTGCACTTCCGGGCGAACTTTTGATCTTTCGCCGCCGCCGCCGTCCGGAATTTCCAATGAGCTCGGAACGTTCCGCACGTTCGTTTGTTTCATCGAGAATTGGAAAAGTTAACTTTCCTCGTAACAGTTTCGTTTCATTTCGTCGACCCTCGTCGTCGTTTCATTTATTTATTAGTTTTATTTATTCATTACTTTTTTAATTGCGTTACAAATCTTAATTCGAAATTAATTTATAAATCGATGCTAAAAAAATAAATGAAAAATTCAGTGCCTCCGAAATATTTGTTGGGAAGCTTGATGTCACGCTCGAGTACATGTTCGCTGACATACTTGTGTCGAAATGCCCTGTATTAAAACATGGATGTCAATTGTCAATTTCCTCTTTCTTATTTTATGTACGTGTAAACCGCTGTATATTAAAACGGTCATTAACAAAGACGTCCGCTGTAATGATTATTATCATCATCAGTATTGGGAGAGGTTTGTCGCCCCCCCCCCCCCAACAATTTGCCGCTGCCGCATCAAATTTAGACGTGCGCTTCATCGAATTGATGAAAACAAACGAAACAGAGACGGAAAATAAATCAATAGCTCGCCGGATGGCTGCCAGGACCATGAATAAAACCTACATCAATCAACGGATGTAGAAGTTTGGGGCACTAGAATTCTCGTTTAAGGGCGGCGGAGGAGGAGGAGGAGGAGGAGGAGAGGGAGTGGATGAAGAAGAAGAAGGCGATTTATAATACCTGTGGCAATCAGCGAATTGGATTTTGATGTATATGTATAGCCAGGGCATTACGAAACGTAGCAGTTTTGTTTACGAGCACGTAATCAGCAGTGGGATAAGATTTCTCGAGGCGCGTCGCCAGCGCCATCTTGTCGCTGCCGGCGAAAGTATTTTGGCTACGTTCTTACATTCTTCACAGGCTCAAAATCAAAAGATCAAAAAATGAAAAGCGTTCAGCATTTTTTTCTTCTATCAAAACCAACGATGCGAAAAAAATTGTCGTTAACATCCCCCCAACATTTACCTATTTCGGGGGTGAATAAGTGCTTCCTAGAAAGTTCTTTCTGATTAAAGGGATGATAAAAATGCGGGTTTCTTTGTTGACAAAGTTCTATGTACGTGATGCTCTTGTTAGGTGAAGGTTAATCGCCGAACGCACACACACACACAGGTGTTAAAATCCATAAATCAATATTTGACAGGCCACTTGCTCACTTGCAATAATAAGTCAATAAGTAATGCGGCGAAGAAAAACATCCCCCCGCATTCCAGTGCACAATGAAACCGCCTTTCTGAACGACGACCCACCCTTTCAATCGCTCGCGCTCAGAGCGCGATAAAAATGCGAGATATTTACGAACCTTAAACGACCGGTAAACAAGGAATTGTTCGAATGTAACCAAATGTAACAATAGAAACAGGTGGGGCGGGGATGTTACGGGGGGATAAAGAGGATAAACGATTGAAAGACAAAGCACAAAACACATTATTTTTATAGCTTAAGAATTGCAGATTTGAGAAAATCAAGTTTAGAGGCGATACAAAAGAATTATTGTGAAGTACCCTGTATATTTTAATTAATTTAGAATTTGATTTTTTTTTAATAAAAAAATTTAGGGGGTGGGGATTGCTTTCTCCCCTCTAATTCCTCAACTTCACTATGGAGATCAAACTCCAAAACATCTACAAAAATAAAGAAGACAGACAGCAGCACGCCGAGAGCTCGATGGCTGCGCTCTAAAGCACTCTGTACAGCACGTTTCATTTTTTTTTTTTTAATAAAAAAATAATTGCGGGGGTTGTTTTATCTAATTTTGATTTTTCACTTTCGACGGCGGACGTCGTCACAGTAACCGCAAGAACGCCGATGGAAACCTTGAGCAAAATTAAAAAATAAAATAATATGTAATATACAGGGTGAGGAGGCGGGGGTTGTTTCCCCCTCCAATTTCACAACTTCACTGTGGAGATCAAACTCCAAAACACCTACGAAATTGAAGAAAACAGACAGCAGCACGCCGAGAGCTCGAGTACTTCGTTCTGAAGCACCCTGTACATCACATTTGATTCTTCTTTTTAAATTTAATTAAAAAAAAAATAATTGCAGGGGGGGTTGTTTCTTCTAATTTAGATTTTTCACTTTCGACGGCGGAAATACTCAAAATAATCCCAAAACGTTAATGGAAACCTGAGCAAAATGAATCAAATTAAAAAAAAATTAAATAAAGTGTAATTTACAGGGTGAGGAGGCGAAGGTTGTTTCCCCCCTCCAATTTCACAACTTCACTGTGGAGATCAAACTCCAAAACACCTACGAAATTGAAGAAGACAGACAGCAGCACGCCGAGAGCTCGAGTACTGCGTTCTGAAGCACCCTGTACATCACATTTGATTCTTTTTAAATTTAATTAAAAAAAAAATAATTGCAGGGGGGGTTGTTTCTTCTAATTTAGATTTTTCACTTTCGACGACGGAAGTACTCAAAATAATCCCAAAACGTTAATGGAAACCTGAGCAAAATGAATCAAATTAAAAAAAATTAAATAAAGTGTAATTTACAGGGTGAGGAGGCGAAGGTTGTTTCCCCCCTCCAATTTCACAACTTCACTGTGGAGATCAAACTCCAAAACACCTACGAAATTGAAGAAGACAGACAGCAGCACGCCGAGAGCTCGAGTACTGCGTTCTGAAGCACCCTGTACATCACATTTGATTCTTCTTTTTAAATTTAATTAAAAAAAAAATAATTGCAGGGGGGGTTGTTTCTTCTAATTTAGATTTTTCACCTTCGACGGCGGAAATACTCAAAATAATCCCAAAACGTTAATGGAAACCTGAGCAAAATGAATCAAATTAAAAAAAATTAAATAAAGTGTAATTTACAGGGTGAGGAGGCGAAGGTTGTTTCCCCCCTCCAATTTCACAACTTCACTGTGGAGATCAAATTCCAAAACACCTACGAAATTGAAGAAAACAGACAGCAGCACGCCGAGAGCTCGAGTACTTCGTTCTGAAGCACCCTGTACATCACATTTGATTTTTCTTTTTAAATTTAATTAAAAAAAAATAATTGCAGGGGGGGTTGTTTCTTCTAATTTAGATTTTCACTTTCGACGGCGGAAATACTAAAAATAATCCCAAATCGTTAATGGAAATGGAAACCTGAGCAAAATGAATCAAATTAAAAAAAATTAAATAAAGTGTAATTTACAGGGTGAGGAGGCGGGGGTTGTTTCCCCCCTCCAATTTCACAACTTCACTGTGGAGATCAAACTCCAAAACACCTACGAAATTGAAGAAAACAGACAGCAGCACGCCGAGAGCTCGAGTACTTGGTTCTGAAGCACCCTGTACATCACATTTGATTCTTCTTTTTAAATTTAATTTTAAAAAAATAATTGCAGGGGGGTTGTTTCTTCTAATTTAGATTTTTCACTTTCGACGGCGGGAATACTCAAAATAATCCCAAAACGTTAATGGAAACCTGAGCAAAATGAATCAAATTAAAAAAAATTAAATAAAGTGTAATTTACAGGGTGAGGAGGCGGGGGTTGTTTCCCCCCTCCAATTTCACAACTTCACTGTGGAGATCAAACTCCAAAACACCTACGAAATTGAAGAAAACAGACAGCAGCACGCCGAGAGCTCGAGTACTTCGTTCTGAAGCACCCTGTACATCACATTTGATTTTTCTTTTTAAATTTAATTAAAAAAAAATAATTGCAGGGGGGGTTGTTTCTTCTAATTTAGATTTTCACTTTCGACGGCGGGAATACTCAAAATAATCCCAAAACGTTAATGGAAACCTGAGCAAAATGAATCAAATTAAAAGAAATTAAATAAAGTGTAATTTACAGGGTGAGGAGGCGAAGGTTGTCTCCCCCCTCCAATTTCACAACTTCACTGTGGAAATCAAACTCCAAAACACCTACGAAATTGAAGAAAACAGACAGCAGCACGCCGAGAGCCCGAGTACTGCGTTCTGAAGCACCCTGTACATCACATTTGATTTTTCTTTTTAAATTTAATTAAAAAAAAATAATTGCAGGGGGGGTTGTTTCTTCTAATTTAGATTTTTCACTTTCGACGGCGGAAGTACTCAAAATAATCCCAAAACGTTAATGGAAACCTGAACAAAATTAATCAAATTAAAAAAAATTAAATAAAGTGTAATTTACAGGGTGAGGAGGCGAAGGTTGTTTCCCCCCTCCAATTTCACAACTTCACTGTGGAGATCAAACTCCAAAACACCTCTACGAAAATGAAGAAGACAGACAGCTGCCCGCCAAGAGCTCGAGGACTGCGTCCTGAGGCACCCTGTACATCACATTTGATTTTTCTTTTTTAATTTAATTAAAAAATAATAATTGCGGTGGGGTTATTTCTTCTAATTTTGGTCTTTCACTTTCAACAACGGACGGGATTAGTCGAGCTTAATTTTTAAATGTTTTCGTTTTAGTTATTTTTTTTTGTTTTAAGTTTTTGCTAATTTTTATTTGTTCGCTTCTTGGGCATAGTTGATCTGAATTCGCTTGGATTGAGTTAACCTTGAAGTCGGTGACCTTGAGATTGGTCGAGTTCAGTTTTCAATTTTTTAAAGTGCTTCGCTTTAGTTTTTTGTTTCAACTTTTTTCTAATTTTTATTTTTTTCCTTGTTGGGCATAGTTGGGCCGAGTTCACTTCGATTGAGTTGACCTTAAAATCGGTGACCTTGACGTTGGTTAAGTTTAATTTTAATATGATTTAATTAGATTTTTTTTGTTTGACTTAACTTTCAATCACTTTTCATTTTTCTTCATTAACTATTTCACTTGTTTTTTCTTGCTTGGATCGAATACAATTAGACTTAATTCGGTTGGACTGGGTTGACCTTGAGATTGGCAGAGCTTAATTGCCAATTTTCTCAATTTTTCTTAAATGTCTTGCTTCAGTTATTTTTTTTTATTTTACGTTATTGCTATTTTTTTTTTCGACTGTTGGCTATAGTTGTGGTGAGTCCGCTTGGACTGAGTTGACCTTGAAATCGGTGACCTTGAGATTGATTGAATTTAATTTCCAATTTTTTTAATGCTTCTTCTTTTTAGTTTTTACTAATTCTTATTTTTTCTTTGTTGGGTATAGTTGGTTTGAGTTCACTCGGATTGAGTTGAACTTGAGATTGGTTGAGTTTAATTTTAATGTGATTTTATTCGATTTTTTTTTGGTTTGCCTTAAGATTGATTCGACTTAACTAATAATAACTTTCCATTTTTCTTCACTTATTATTTCACTTGTTTTTCTTTTTAAATTTTGTTTGCTTGGGTCGAATACAGTTTCAGGTTCAGTTTAGTCGCGTTGGCTTGACCTTGAGATTGGCCGAGCTTAACTTTCAATTCTTTTTCTTCATTTTTTGAATGTTTCGCTTTAGTTTTTTTGTTCTGCTTTAATTGTTTGCCCAATTTTTATTTTTTAGCTTGTATTGGGCATAGTTGGGTTGAGTTCACTTGGATTGAATTAACCTGATTCACCCTCATTTTAATTGACTTTTAATTTTGGATTGGATTTTTTTTACTTTTAATCTTTTTCTGAGTTTTAATTTTTTACTTAGGCTGCGTAAGGTTAGGTCGAGTTCAGTAAGTTGACCTTGAGATGAGCTGGACTTGCCATTTATTAATTTCAATTTTTTTTTTCTTGGATACAAGGTTGGTTTAAGTTTGCTTGGATCGGGTTGACCTTGAGATTGGTTGAGCTTAGTTTTAATGTGATTTAATTCCAAATTTTCTTTTTGGTTTGCCTTGGATGATCTCCTACCGTCTCACGACCGCATTGCAATTTTAGTTGACGAGTAACAGATGATGAATAAATGGATCTAATTATGTTAAATGATGACATTAATGATTTGCTATGAATCTTCTTTTAGTAGCACATTATTTTAATAGGTGGTGAGCCGAGGGGGAGAAATCTACGTCATTTGCGTAGACCAGCGTTTCCAAAACTTGTAGGTTTCGCAACCCCCTTTCGAGCTGTGTTAAGGTTCACGCCCCCCCACCCCACACCCCACCCAAGTTGAACACTGATGCTAAATGATTTAATTCCAGAAATTAGAATCTACTTAGTTTCAATCAAATACAATGATAAATTAGTTGCAATTTGCGTTGTTTTTAGATTTATTCTGCTGCGCCCCCCTTGGAAGACTTACGCGCCCCCCTAGGGGGGCGCGCCCCACAGTTTGGGAAACTCTGGGATAGACGAAAAATCTTCTGTCATTTCGCGGTTCCATTGCAATTTTACGTTGACGAATAATAAACGATGGCTGATGGATCTAACCCTGTTAAAAGATGATTTACCATGAAATTTGTTTAATTCTCGAACGTGCCACAGAGCGCGCCCTTAGCTACCCCTACAATTTTCTTATTTACGGTTCAGGATCAATCAGCGAAACAAACTCAAACCATAAACTAGAACAAAAACATGAGGCAGTTTCACTCAAGGAGCTTAGAGAGTAGATTATGAGGCACCCTGTATATTATAAAAGCGTTTCTCTTTCCCCCAATTTTTGACTTCAGGTTTTGAGATCTATTACTCGAGCAAAATACCCCTAACTTACGGACGGATATCGGGGGCGGTTTCCAAAAGATTAAAGAGTGGATTGCGAAATGCGCTTTGCATTATGAAGCATTCTTTTAAATTGTAATTTGAGTTTCTAAACAACGATGACGTTAGCAAATTAAGGGGAATTTGGGGGCGGGGGAGGAGGAAATTAGGGAGCGGTGGTCTCCTCCAGCGGAAGCCCTTTCATCTATTTTCGCACTCAATCATTCGTGGTGCGCTTTCTGTCTCTGAGCCGCTCAAATAGTAATGTTAATAATAAAGTAATGGATTGCGAATCACCCTGTATATTAGAAATATTTTGCAAATCACATTGTCAATGTCGAAAGAACTGTTTGTCCGCCGATACGCTCCCAATTTTCCAATTTCGCTTCTTTCGAGATCAATCATCGACGCTCAAAACAACCCCAAATCAGCGGCGGCGCGTCGGAAACTCGGGGGGTTGGCGACTTTTGTTAGAACGCCGGGCACGGAAACGACAATAAATCGCCGGCGGCGCAAGGGGCAGACAGTTTTCCAATTTTCGACGGCCCATAATTCATTACCGCTTTAATTATGCAGAAGGTTTTGCTCCGAACGCAAGTGGTAAATCAATAGCGTCGTGCTCACCCTTCCCTACCCCCCCGCCCCCACCTCCTCCCCCCCCCCAAAAAAAAAGCAGGCATGATTTCCCACTGTCGATGTTATTAACAGTGAGTGAATCCCCGAAATGTCGCCCTTCGAGAGATTTACAAACAACAGCCAGTAGAGACATGTAATGGAAGGGACGATGATGGGGGAAGCAAAGGACTCGCTCGTCCTTGGCAAAATGCAATCCAGCTGTTTCCTGTGGAGCTCCTTCGGGGATCCCGCCCTCGAAAAGCTGTACCAGAGCTACAGCGTGAAGCAGAAGCGCGCGGGGTTGGAATGCTTCCTGATAACCGCGATCCTCTACGACGTTTACATGTTGGTGGTGCCGAGCGGGCAGGATTTGTGGATATTCGCGGCGATGAGTACCTGCCTCGTTCTGAATTGTTCCCTGTTGATTTGGTGCAAGCGCGGGGTTCAGATCTGCCCGATTTGGGCCGCGCTACCCCACGTCGCCTGGCACCTCGCGAACGCCCAGGTTTTAGTGTCGCTCTTCCTCAAGAGGAACGAGGTCACTTCGAGGGATAGTTTGGGGTGGGTCCTGCTACTGGATTACCTGATTTACGTCACCTTACCCCTACGGCTGAGATACTGCGTCATACTGAGCTTAGGGACCTGCGCTTCTTATGTTGCTGCGATCGTCGGGCTCTCCAAACCTGAGGCACACCCTGTTCAACAGGTAAGACTCACTGTTTTTTTCATTAATTTTAATTTAGACTTAAATTATTTTAATGTAAAATGCATACCAAGGGGTTGGAATCAATAACATTTGCAGAGACGTAAGATCTTCTATCATCTCGTGACTGCAATGCAATTTTATGTTGACGAGTGGTAGATGAGAATTCATTTTAATTTAGACTCAAATTCAAAATTGATTGATGATTGGGGGCGGGAGAAATAAATTTCTAGGTGGTAATCAGAAGAATTCTTGGGGGGTGAGCGAATGTGATCTAACTTAAATCTTGAATTTTAAAACGAGCGATTAGATTAACTTTAAGTTGACGAAAAATATATTATGATTGATGGATCTGATGTTGGTAAAAGTTGACTTTAATGATTTACTATGATTTCGTTTTAGTATTACATTATTTTAATGTAAAATGTACCAGAGGGGTGGAATCATTGTCATTTGCAGGGACGTAGGATCTCCTGCAAAATTGACTGATGATTGGGGGCGGGAGAAATAAATTTCTAGGTTGTAATCAGAAGAATTCTTCGGGGGTTAGCGAATGTGATCTAACTTAAATCTTGAATTTTAAAACGAGCGATTAGATTAACTTTAAGTTGACGAAAAATATATTATGATTGATGGATCTGATGTTGGTAAAAGTTGACTTTAATGATTTACTATGATTTCGTTTTAGTATTACATTATTTTAATGTAAAATGTACCAGAGGGGTGGAATCATTGCCGTTTGCAAGGACGTAGGAACTCCTGCAAAATTGACTGATGATTGGGGGCGGGAGAAATAAATTTGTAGGTGGTAATCAGAAGAATTCTTGGGGGGTGAGCGAATGTGATCTAACTTAAATCTTGAATTTTAAAACGAGCGATTAGATTAACTTTAAGTTGACGAAAAATATATTATGATTGATGGATCTGATGTTGGTAAAAGTTGACTTTAATGATTTACTATGATTTCGTTTTAGTATTACATTATTTTAATGTAAAATGTACCAAAGGGGTGGAATCATTGCCGTTTGCAGGGACGTAGGATCTCCTGCAAAATTGACTGATGACTGGGGGCGGGAGAAATAAATTTGTAGGTGGTAATCAGAAGAATTCTTAGGGGGTGAGCGAATGTGATCTAACTTAAATCTTGAATTTTAAAATGAGTGATTAAATTAACTTTAAGGTGACGAAAAATATATTACGACTGATGGATCTGATGTTGGTAAAAGTTGACTTTAATGATTTACTATGATTTCGTTTTAGTATTACATTATCTTAATGTAAAATGTACCAGAGGGGTGGAATCATTGCCATTTGCAGGGACGTAGGATCTCCTGCAAAATTGACTGATGATTGGGGGCGGGAGAAATAAATTTCTAGGTGGTAATCAGAAGAATTCTTGGGGGGTGAGCGAATGTGATCTAACTTAAATCTTGAATTTTAAAACGAGCGATTAGATTAACTTTAAGTTGACGAAAAATATATTATGATTGATGGATCTGATGTTGGTAAAAGTTGACTTTAATGATTTACTATGATTTCGTTTTAGTATTACATTATCTTAATGTAAAATGTACCAGAGGGGTGGAATCATTGCCGTTTGCAGGGACGTAGGATCTCCTGCAAAATTGACTGATGATTGGGGGCGGGAGAAATAAATTTCTAGGTGGTAATCAGAAGAATTCTTGGGGGGTGAGCGAATGTGATCTAACTTAAATCTTGAATTTTAAAACGAGCGATTAAATTAACTTGAAGTTGACGAAAAATATATTATGATTGATGGATCTGATGTTGGTAAAAGTTGACTTTAATGATTTACTATGATTTCGTTTTAGTATTACATTATTTTAATGTAAAATGTACCAAAGAGGTGGAATCATTGCCGTTTGCAGGGACGTAGGATCTCCTGCAAAATTGACTGATGATTGGGGGCGGGAGAAATAAATTTCTAGGTGGTAATCAGAAGAATTCTTGGGGGGTGAGCGAATGTGATCTAACTTAAATCTTGAATTTTAAAACGAGCGATTAGATTAACTTTAAGTTGACGAAAAATATATTATGATTGATGGATCTGATGTTGGTAAAAGTTGACTTTAATGATTTACTATGATTTCGTTTTAGTATTACATTATCTTAATGTAAAATGTACCAGAGGGGTGGAATCATTGCCGTTTGCAGGGACGTAGGATCTCCTGCAAAATTGACTGATGATTGGGGGCGGGAGAAATAAATTTCTAGGTGGTAATCAGAAGAATTCTTGGGGGGTGAGCGAATGTGATCTAACTTAAATCTTGAATTTTAAAACGAGCGATTAAATTAACTTGAAGTTGACGAAAAATATATTATGATTGATGGATCTGATGTTGGTAAAAGTTGACTTTAATGATTTACTATGATTTCGTTTTAGTATTACATTATTTTAATGTAAAATGTACCAAAGAGGTGGAATCATTGCCGTTTGCAGGGACGTAGGATCTCCTGCAAAATTGACTGATGATTGGGGGCGGGAGAAATAAATTTCTAGGTGGTAATCAGAAGAATTCTTGGGGGGTGAGCGAATGTGATCTAACTTAAATCTTGAATTTTAAAACGAGCGATTAGATTAACTTTAAGTTGACGAAAAATATATTATGATTGATGGATCTGATGTTGGTAAAAGTTGACTTTAATGATTTACTATGATTTCGTTTTAGTATTACATTATCTTAATGTAAAATGTACCAAAGGGGTGGAATCATTGCCGTTTGCAGGGACGTAGGATCTCCTGCAAAATTGACTGATGACTGGGGGCGGGAGAAATAAATTTGTAGGTGGTAATCAGAAGAATTCTTGGGGGGTGAGCGAATGTGATCTAACTTAAATCTTGAATTTTAAAACGAGCGATTAGATTAACTTTAAGTTGACGAAAAATATATTATGATTGATGGATCTGATGTTGGTAAAAGTTGACTTTAATGATTTACTATGATTTCGTTTTAGTATTACATTATTTTAATGTAAAATGTACCAAAGGGGTGGAATCATTGCCGTTTGCAGGGACGTAGGATCTCCTGCAAAATTGACTGATGACTGGGGGCGGGAGAAATAAATTTGTAGGTGGTAATCAGAAGAATTCTTAGGGGGTGAGCGAATGTGATCTAACTTAAATCTTGAATTTTAAAATGAGTGATTAAATTAACTTTAAGGTGACGAAAAATATATTACGACTGATGGATCTGATGTTGGTAAAAGTTGACTTTAATGATTTACTATGATTTCGTTTTAGTATTACATTATCTTAATGTAAAATGTACCAGAGGGGTGGAATCATTGCCATTTGCAGGGACGTAGGATCTCCTGCAAAATTGACTGATGATTGGGGGCGGGAGAAATAAATTTCTAGGTGGTAATCAGAAGAATTCTTGGGGGGTGAGCGAATGTGATCTAACTTAAATCTTGAATTTTAAAACGAGCGATTAGATTAACTTTAAGTTGACGAAAAATATATTATGATTGATGGATCTGATGTTGGTAAAAGTTGACTTTAATGATTTACTATGATTTCGTTTTAGTATTACATTATCTTAATGTAAAATGTACCAGAGGGGTGGAATCATTGCCGTTTGCAGGGACGTAGGATCTCCTGCAAAATTGACTGATGATTGGGGGCGGGAGAAATAAATTTCTAGGTGGTAATCAGAAGAATTCTTGGGGGGTGAGCGAATGTGATCTAACTTAAATCTTGAATTTTAAAACGAGCGATTAAATTAACTTGAAGTTGACGAAAAATATATTATGATTGATGGATCTGATGTTGGTAAAAGTTGACTTTAATGATTTACTATGATTTCGTTTTAGTATTACATTATTTTAATGTAAAATGTACCAAAGAGGTGGAATCATTGCCGTTTGCAGGGACGTAGGATCTCCTGCAAAATTGACTGATGATTGGGGGCGGGAGAAATAAATTTCTAGGTGGTAATCAGAAGAATTCTTGGGGGGTGAGCGAATGTGATCTAACTTAAATCTTGAATTTTAAAACGAGCGATTAGATTAACTTTAAGTTGACGAAAAATATATTATGATTGATGGATCTGATGTTGGTAAAAGTTGACTTTAATGATTTACTATGATTTCGTTTTAGTATTACATTATCTTAATGTAAAATGTACCAAAGGGGTGGAATCATTGCCGTTTGCAGGGACGTAGGATCTCCTGCAAAATTGACTGATGACTGGGGGCGGGAGAAATAAATTTGTAGGTGGTAATCAGAAGAATTCTTGGGGGGTGAGCGAATGTGATCTAACTTAAATCTTGAATTTTAAAACGAGCGATTAGATTAACTTTAAGTTGACGAAAAATATATTATGATTGATGGATCTGATGTTGGTAAAAGTTGACTTTAATGATTTACTATGATTTCGTTTTAGTATTACATTATTTTAATGTAAAACGTATCAAAGGGGTGGAATCATTTTCATTTGCAGGGACGTAGGATCTCCTGCAAAATTGACTGATGATTGGGGGCGGGAGAAATAAATTTCTAGGTTGTAATCAGAAGAATTCTTCGGGGGTTAGCGAATGTGATCTAACTTAAATATTGAATTTTAAAACGAGCGATTAAATTAACTTTAAGTTGACGAAAAATATATTATGATTGATGGATCTGATGTTGGTAAAAGTTGACTTTAATGATTTACTATGATTTCGTTTTAGTATTACATTATTTTAATGTAAAATGTACCAAAGGGGTGGAATCATTGCCGTTTGCAGGGACGTAGGATCTCCTGCAAAATTGACTGATGACTGGGGGCGGGAGAAATAAATTTCTAGGTGGTAATCAGAAGAATTCTTGGGGGGTGAGCGAATGTGATCTAACTTAAATCTTGAATTTTAAAACGAGCGATTAAATTAACTTTAAGTTGACAAAAAATATATTATGATTGATGGATCTGATGTTGGTAAAAGTTGACTTTAATGATTTACTATGATTTCGTTTTAGTATTACATTATTTTAATGTAAAATGTACCAAAGGGGTGGAATCATTGCCATTTGCAGGGACGTAGGATCTCCTGCAAAATTGACTGATGATTGGGGGCGGGAGAAATAAATTTCTAGGTGGTAATCAGAAGAATTCTTGGGGAGTGAGCGAATGTGATCTAACTTAAATCTTGAATTTTAAAACGAGCGATTAAATTAACTTTAAGTTGACAAAAAATATATTATGATTGATGGATCTGATGTTGGTAAAAGTTGACTTTAATGATTTACTATGATTTCGTTTTAATATTACATTATTTTAATGTAAAATGTACCAAAGGGGTGGAATCATTGCCGTTTGCAGGGACGTAGGATCTCCTGCAAAATTGACTGATGATTGGGGGCGGGAGAAATAAATTTCTAGGTGGTAATCAGAAGAATTCGTGGGGGGTGAGCGAATGTGATCTAACTTAAATCTTGAATTTTAAAACGAGCGATTAGATTAACTTTAAGTTGACGAAAAATATATTATGATTGATGGATCTGATGTTGGTAAAAGTTGACTTTAATGATTTACTATGATTTCGTTTTAGTATTACATTATTTTAATGTAAAATGTACCAAAGGGGTGGAATCATTGCCGTTTGCAGGGACGTAGGATCTCCTGCAAAATTGACTGATGACTGGGGGCGGGAGAAATAAATTTGTAGGTGGTAATCAGAAGAATTCTTGGGTGGTGAGCGAATGTTATCAAACTTAAATCTTGAATTTTATAAGGAGCGATTAAATTAACTTTAAGTTGGCGAGAAATAGATGATGATTGATGGACCTGAAGTTGGTAAATGGGATAAGGGGGGATATTGAGGGATGGGCTTTAGGACGGGGGGTATGTCGAGGATTGGGTGAATGTGAAATTGCCTTATGAGATGCAGCTTTAATTTTGAATTTAGAAGAAGTTTAATGAAGTTGATTCTTGTCCAATGAAAATTGTAAGTAAAAAATTTTTTCCTAAACTTGAAACGGACAAAATCATGAAGGGAAAACACTCAAAGTTTCGCTATTGATTAATAACTTCGTCAGGAGCTATTAATCAATAGCGAAACGTTGAGTGTTTTTCCTTCATCAATTTGTCCGTTTCGAGTTAAAAAGAAAACTTTTTACTTAAAAGAAGTTAGTCGATAAATCTTTGAATGATCGGGGGACTTACAGGGGGAGATGATCGGGGAGGGGGGGGGCTTTCGGAAGGGGGGGAATGTTGAGTGATAAGTGAATGTGAAGTTGCCTTACGAGATGCAGTAATTTTCAATTTAAAAGAAGTCGAATGAAGTTGATTGTTGTCCGATGAAAATTGTAAGTAAAAAGTTTTTTTTTTTTTTAAACTTGAAACGGACAAAATCATGAAGGGAAAACACTCAACGTTTTGCTATTGATTAATAACTTCGTCAGGAGCCATTAATCAATAGCGAAACGTTGAGTGTTTTCCTTTCATAATTTTGTCCGTTTCAAGTTTAAAAAAAAAAAACTTTTTACTTAAAAGAAGTTAATCGATAAATGTTTCAATGATCGGGGGACTTATAGGGGAGGGGTATGTTGATGGGGGAATGTCAAAATGCCTTACTAGATGCTGCTTTAATTTTCAATTTAAAAGAATTTAGTCGATAGATCTTTGAATGATCTGAGGACTCATAGGGGGGATGATCGGGGGATTCTTAGGCGATGATTGGGGAATGTGAGAGTGTAAAATTGTTTCATCGTGCAGTTTTAATTTGTTTGAGTTTTAAAAGAATCGGTTAAATTAACGTTTAGTGCCAATATTCGTTGTACGATTAGGAGATTTGGGGGATTTTTGGTGGGGTTGTTGGAATTTAGGAGGCGATTTATATGGTAATTTGGGTATGAGTGAAATTCTGAAATTGTTTCGTCGAACAATTCTAATCCCGAGAGAGGCTTTCTAGGGGGTGGTTGGGGGAACTTTTAGGTAGTAGGCGGAAACTGATAAAACAATTTTACTTTTGATGTCTAAAAGAATGGATTAAATCAACACAATTTTGCACGAGGGGGGGGGGGATTTTTTTAGAGGAGTTTGGGGGTTAGGAAGCGATTAGGAGTATTTTTTACGAGGTGACTATGGAGAGAATGAATGAAAGTGGAAGGTAATTATAATTTTAAATTAAAACAATCGACTATCAGTTGACTTATAATTTAATATTAAATGATTGGGGGATTTCGGGGGGCGATTGGAGTGGGGGGGGATGAGTGAATGTGAAATTACCTCCTCACGATGCAGCTTTAATGATGAATTCAAAAGAATCGATTCGTTTAACCTTAATGATTGAAGGACTTATGGTGGGGGGGATTCCCGGGGGATTCTTAGGAGGTGATTGGGGAATGTGTGATTGTAAAATTGTATCGTCGCGCAATTTTAATTAAAATCAATCAATTAAATTAACTTTTACTGCAACAACATTGCATGACTGATTGGGGAACTGGGGGATTCTTAGGGGGGGCTTGTTGGAGTTTAGGAGGTGATTGGTATAATTTTTGTATGGTAATTTGGGTATGAGTCAACGTGAGATTGTTTCGTCAAGCAATTTTAGTTTGATACTGAATGATTGGAGGGTAGGGGGCGGGTGTTTCAGAGGGGGTAATAAGGGAGTGGAGGAACTTTTAGTTTAGTCGGAAATTGTTTTGCAAATCAACTTTTATTTTGATGTTTAAAAAAATTGTTTAAATTAACACAATTTTGTACAATCGGGGGGGGGGGGGGGATTAGCGGTGTTTGGGGGTTTAGAGAGGCGATTAGAGGAATTTTTGCGAAGGTGACTGGGAGCGAGTGAATATGAAAGATAATTTTAATTTTAAATTAAAAAAAATCGGTTTTCACTTGACTTTTAGTTCAATAATGAATGACTGGGGGACTTTTAGGGGGCGATTGGAGTAAATTTTAGGGGACGATTTAGGATGAGTGAACGCGCGATAGTTTCGAAACGCAATTTTATTTCTGAGTTTTAATAAAATGGATTAAATCAACTGTCAGTTTAATTAGCTAAGCTATGGGACGGGGGAAGGGGGCGATTTTGTAGACGTGTTTGGGATTTAGGGGACAATTAGGGGAATTTTTACGAGGTGACTGTTGGGCGAGTGAATGTGAAAGGTAATTTTAATTTTAAATTAAAAAAAGTCGATTATCACTTGACTTTATTCAATAATGAATAATTGGGGAACTTATAGGGGGCATTTGGAGTGACTTTTTGGGGTCGATTTGAGATGCGATCGTTTCGAGATGCAATTTTATTTTTGAGTTTTAACAGAATGGATTAAATCAACTCTCAGTTTAATTTCGAACAATGTGGAGGAGGGAGCGGATGTAGCGGTGTTTGATGTTTAGGGGACGATTAGGGGGATGTTTACGAGGTGACTGTGGGGCGAGTGAATGTGAAAGGTAATTTTAATTTTAAATTAAAAACAAATCGGTTTTCACTTGACTTTTAGTTCAATAATGAATGACGGGGGGACTTTTAGGGGGCGATTGGAGTAACTTTTAGGGGACGATTTAGGATGAGTGAACGCACGATCGTTTCGAAACGCAATTTTATATCTGAGTTTTAATAGAATTGATTAAATCAACTGTCAGTTTAATTTCAAGCGATGGGGCAAGGGAGGCGGATTTGTAGTGGTATTTGGGGTTCAGGGGACGATTAGGAGTATTTTTATGAGGTGGCTGTGGGGCGAGTGAATGTGAAAGGCAATTTTAATTTTAAATTAAGAAAAAAATCGACTATCACTTGACTTTTAATTCAATATTAAATGATTGGGGGATTTTAGGGGGCGATTGGAGTGACTTCCGGCGGTGGATGGGCGGGGAGGGGAGAAACGAGTAAATGTGAAATTACCTCCTCACGATGCGGCTTTAATTTTGAATTCAAAAGAATCGATTTGATTAACATGAATCAGTTGACTTTCAATTCAATATTGAATGATTGGATGGGGGATTTTTAGGGGGCGATTGGAGTGACTTTTCGTCATCATCAGATCACGTACGATCATTTCGAGATGCACTTTTACTTTCGATTTTAATAGATTGAATTAACTCAACTCTCAGTTTAATTTCGAGCGATTGGGGGGATATTCAGGGGGTGACTGGGGTTTAGTTTTGCTTTCAGGAGCTAATTGGGGAATGAGTGAATAAGAAATTGTTTTGTGATATAATTTTCAGTGTATCGCTTAGATCAATATTGAATGATAAGGGGAAATTTTAAGTTTATGTGTCAATTGGGAGAATTTTTAGGGGACGTTTGGGGGATTAGATATTGTGAAATTGCTTGATAACGTAATTTATTTTAATTTAATATTGATTGATTGCGGTATTGTTAGGGGGCGTTTGGGGAATTAGAGAATATGAAATTGCTTTATGTTGGAATTTATTTAACTGATTGAGGGAATTTTAGGGGACGTTTGGGGATTTTTGGGAAATTGTGAAATTGCTTTATATATTTTAATTAAATATTGAATGATTTAGAGGACGTTTAGGGGATTAGAGAATGATGACGTAATTTATTTTAATTCAATATTAAATGACTGGGGG
The DNA here is from genome assembly GCA_036172665.1 of Prosopocoilus inquinatus. Classification (NCBI taxonomy): domain Eukaryota; kingdom Metazoa; phylum Arthropoda; class Insecta; order Coleoptera; family Lucanidae; genus Prosopocoilus; species Prosopocoilus inquinatus. The sequence continues at coordinate 8,877,339 of CM069878.1, read as the reverse complement.
ATTTTTAGGGGGCGACTGGAGTGATTTTTAGGGGACGGCTGAGAATGAATTAATATGCAATCGTTACGAGATGTAATTTTAATTTCGAGTGCCAAAAAGCCGATTAAATCAACCCTCAATTTTATTTTGAGCCTTCCCCCCCCCCCCGTCGAAAATCTCCAAATTTTCAGGGGGTTATTCAGGTTTAGTACTTAATTGAGGGATTTTTCAAGAGGAAAGTAAAACTATTTTGTTTCATTTTCAGTATTAAAAGAATCAATAGGTTGAATGTTGAATAGTTGGGAGGGGAGGGGGCGACTTGGGGCAATTAGGGCAATTTTTAAGGGGCGGTTTCGGGGATAAGTAATGAATATTTAATGAATATTTTAATCTTTAAAATAAAATAAAATGAAAATATTCGACTCGATTAACTTTTCATTCAGTATTGAATTATTAGGGGGCGATTTTTAAAGAGAATTGGGGGAGATTTCTGGGAGATGATCGGGGGGGAGGGGGGGCGGGCATAAGTGAAAGTGTAATTTTTCTGGCATGTAATTTTGATATTGATTTTGAAAAGAGTCGATTCGATTAGCTCTTAGCGATTTGGGGTGCGGGGATTTCAGGGGTTGGTTGGGGGGGGATGCGTAGTGTGAAATTGTTTCGTGATGGGGCTGATGCGTCTTCGTGGCCGTTACAATGATAAATTATGACAACGCGAGGTGAATGATACCCCTACCTGTCGGCCGTAAATGTCTGACGTATCTGGGTTTTGTTTTGTGCGCAATCAGGGTGATTTATAATCGCAGAGGGCGAGTTTCAGTTTCACCCTTGTTTTCGTGATGGGGGTTCACACAATATTCCGGTCCAGCACATCGAAGCGACGGACAAAATTAAATTAATTTAAAAATACGTAAAAGCCACTTCTTTATTCATTTATTATTTTTTATTTGTGTTTATGTTCACTTTTTTAAATTTAATTTTTAATTTGGTAAATGTTCTTAGACTTTGGATTATCAGTTATTATTATTGATTAAAAAGGAAACACTTGAAGGAAAAGTAAAATAAAAAAAAAGTGTCATTGTAGTTAGTTCATTTAGGGCCATTTGCACCACTTTCAGTTAAAATTTAAGCTGCACTTAACTCCATAGAAACAATTGTTGCAACAAACGTTTCTATGGAATTAAGTGGAGCTTAAATTTTAACTGAAAGTGGTGCAAATGGCCCTTAATTCCATTGCTCCGCCTCGTATCTTTGTCGTCCAATTAGCGCGTTAGAATTGGCTAAAGGCGTGTTTGCGCGTTTTCTTATTTGTTCTTTCAGTTCATTGCCAAGTCGGTAGCTCCGCCCCGCACGTGCATGATTGGCCAAAACGATGAATAGACTTGGCGTTTCGCGTTTGTTTGGGGCTGCTCGACGAATAAGCCGCGAGGCGTCACTTTTTTATTTTTTTTTAGCTAATGATGCCGAAAACCATAAGAAAAAGAAACAAGGTGAGCAGCGGTGAGCAAAATGTTCAAAGCCATGACCAGTAAGAAAGAAGACAAATAGGAACAAATGACAATCCACACAAATTTCAATTAAAGAACAAAGCACGGCAAGAAAATTAATTAAGAGAGAAGAAAAAAAAAATGGAAAGCAAAATACCATCGCGCCATCAAAGCAAGTCTCGATTTCAAGAAAAAGAAAAACAAAATGCAGCTATACGTACACCACAAAAGACAATTAACAAATTTGAGACAAAACCAATAATGAAAAAAAAAAAACAAAAGACGATCGGCACAATTATCAATTAAAAAAAATAATACGCATCGTTTTACGTCTTCAATTTAAAATTCAAATTAAAAAAAAATCGATTAAAAAAAGACGATCGATAAATATGACCGCATGGGACGGGAGGGGGTGGGGGAGGTGAAAAAAAAGACGATCGACGCAATTGTCAATATAAAAAAAAATAATACGGAAATTGACGCATCGATTTACGTCTTCAATTTAAAATTCAAATAAAAAAAATCGATTAAAAGAAGACGATCAGTAAATATGACTGCATGGGACGGGAGGGCGGGGGGAGGGGTGAAAGAAAAACAAAAGACGATCGACACAATTGTCAATTAAAAAAAAAATAATACGGAAATTGACTCATCGTCGACGTGACGTCTTCATTTTAAAATTCAAATAAAAAAAATCGATTAAAAAAAAGACGATCAATAAATATGACTGCATGGGACGGGAGGGAGGGGGGACGGATGAAAGAAAAACAAAAGACGATCGGCACAATTGTCAATTTAGAAAAAAATAATACGGAAATTGACTCATCGATTTACGTCTTCAATTTAAAATTCAAATAAAAAAAATCGATTAAAAAAAGACGATCAATAAATATGACTGCATGGGACGGGAGGGAGGGGGAGAGGGGTGAAAGAAAAACAAAAGACGATCGGCACAATTGTCAATTTAGAAAAAAATAATACGGAAATTGACTCATCGATTTACGTCTTCAATTTAAAATTCAAATAAAAAAAATCGATTAAAAAAAGACGATCAATAAATATGACTGCATGGGACGGGAGGGAGGGGGAGAGGGGTGAAAGAAAAACAAAAGACGATCGACACAATTGTCAATTAAAAAAGAAATAATACAGAAATTGACGCATCGATTTACGTCTTCAATTTAAAATTCAAATAAAAAAAAAATCGATTAAAAAAAGACGATCGATAAACATGACTGCATGGGGCGGTAGGAAGGAGAGGGGGGGGGGTGCGAGAATATATCCAATATGTATAAACAACACAACAGAAACGTCGAAACTAAACGACGATATTTTTATTTATTTTCGATAAAAAACGATCGATGAACAAATCCAAAACACGACTGACATTTCAATGAAAAAAAAAAAAGAAAAGAGAAGCAATCGATGAGTTCCAATCAAAAAAGAAGAAAAAAGAAAAACAAAAGATGACCGATAATTTGAAAAAAAGAAAATTAAAATATTTATAAAAAATTCTTCTTTGGTTGCAAATCGTTTTTGGTTGCAGTGAATCCCTTGAGCAACCTCTGTACAGCTGTTTCCATCCGATTTGGGGCCTCATCAGCAGAAGCAATGTTAGGTCAAAATCGCAGGATGTTGCCGTTCAAAATATTTTCATTATAAATTGACGCAAATCAACGACGAAAGAAGCAGAGAAAAAGACGATCATGTACAAATCTGATCGCGTCGATTAAAATGCCAATCCACAAAACTTTAAAATAAAAATAAAAACACAAGAAAATCCTGTCGTCCATCCAACAAAAAAAAATACAAACGATACAGTAACAATAAACAAGCGAAACAATAAAAAAACGAACAAAGAAAATAAAAGAAAAACATAAAACTTACGTCATTTCAATTAAAGAAGTCAAGAAAAATCGCGAAAAGAAAACAAAAGACGACCGATAAATTAAAGGAAAAAAAATCAGAATATTTTCAAACGAACTTTTTTGTCGCAAATCGTTTTTGATTGCAGTGAAAACCTAGAGCAGCCTTTGTACAGCTGTTTCAGGCCTATTTGGGCCTTCATCAGCAGAAGCAGTGTTAGGTCAAAAAGCGATCGTAGGATGTCGCTGTTCAAAATATTTTCATTGTAAATTGACACAAATTTCAAATTACACACGAATTACATATTGTGTAAGAAAAATCGACAAGTAAATTAAATCGATCGACGACGAAAAAGACAGAGAAAAACAAAAGACGATCTACAAATCTGATCGCGTCGATTAAGGTGACAATCTACACGAATTTAAATTAAAAAAGAAAAATGAGAGGAAAATTGTGCCGTCCATCCAAAAAAAAAAAATAGAAAAATGAACAAGCGATACAATAGAGATACGAACAAAAAAAATAAAAGAAAACAAAAAACTATCGTCATTTTAATTAAAGAAATCAAAAAGCGTTTTTTTTTTAAATTATTTAACAATTGTTTGTCCGAAAATAGACCACACTGCCTTTTACCTTAAAATAAAATACTGTTAGTTAAGAAAAAGAATGTATATACCGGGTGTCCCAACAATGTCGGCGACCGGCGATATACAGAGTGAGTCATAACGGGCGGAACAAATTTTACCAGTATGTAGGAAAGACTTTTTTAAACAAGAAAGTCCCTATAAACCTACGTCCCAAAACTACATAATTGTGAAGCTATAAGAAGTTCAAGTTAAATTGTACAGGGTGTTTAATATTCACTAATAAGTATCTAATACAATTTTGAAACATAAAAAATACATAAGAGTATTACATTTATTGTGTTTTGTAATCAACAGTGGAAGCCTACATAAAATTCTAACCAGATTTCCATCGTCCTGACACGCCCCTCCCCCGCCCCCAGGCCTTGAATTAACCGCGGCCTATGCAAACACCCCGTTCGTTCCTCCTATCAGTTTAATATGAAACATCCCCCCCCCCCCTCGTTAATTTAGAATTTACTTGGAATTTGTTAAATATGCCGAAATTCGGTCGGATTAGCGAAATAAGCGGTAATGAAGCGCGGCGAATTATAGCTCGGGGGCAGCGCATGAATTATTCACGCAACAAAGGGGCCATTAAAAAAAAGAAAGACGCCGCCGGAGCGTTACCGCGATGCCGCAGCACTCATAATAAGTCGTAATGTTCATCGAGTTAACAACGGCTCCGGGAGTGCTCATAATATTTTATGTGGGGGTGAAGGGGGCGTGGGGTTGAAGTACAGGTGGTTTGGGAGAAAAGGACGAACGCATGAACCGGACGGAAAGTTCGAAACTCATTTGCGACCCCCAATCAGGAAATTGTTTCGGTTTGAAATTGATTTCGGAAAAAATATGATTAGTGAAAAGTTAAAAAAAAAATTGTTTTCAAAAAAGAGTTAAAGCAGAAAGCGTAATTAAAAAAAAATATGTAACTTTTGAAAAAGGGCTTAGTGTTCGCGTGATTGGCCAGAAGCTCATTAGTCGTTTCGTTCTCTGTTCCTCTCTCAATTCTGATACCAAAGCTGCTTTTAGTTAAACAAAAACTTGTCCGCCATCTTTGTTGCTATTAAATTTTCATTTCAAGTCATTACAGTGTTACGGTTTAGAAAACCGCTTTTCAGGAAGTCCTTTGCGTCTCCGTAACACAGCCTACAGCTCGAGCGAATTCTAAGAGTTCCGTGCCAACCTAAGCCTACCTAGGCGACATAAAACAATGGAAAAAATATTGCAAGAGAGAAATCTCGCGCAGTTCCGAATGTGACTTTGTTTGCTTGAGATCGCGTCTTAATTTTCCTCGTCGATGAATTTTGTTACGGTTTGGTAAACCGCTCTTCAGGAAACATCCGGTACATCGAGTTTTAAATCTCATTTATTCTTGATTGCGCGACATTAAAAAAATTGTGCGTGGGAAAACGCTTCATGCTGCGCCTGTCGCGTCTGCTTTTATTCCGTTAAAAATACTTTTTTCCACCATCGCCCCGTCGATTGTTTCTTCATAACGCAAATGGTCTCGCGCTCTGTTTAGTTATCGTAATGCAATTCAGACGATTTCTTGCATTCGTTTCAATACAACACATCGGTCGTAAAACTTCGTTTAATTATCGCCACCGATCGGCATTTCTTTTATTGCCGCAACTAAACAATACCGTCTGGAGTTTCTATTTTTAGATGTAATTGCCTCATCTTTTGCAAGCGTGTACTTCGAGTTTTCCGTGGGAACAAAGCGATTGTTTGTTTTAAAACGGCGAGACAGTCATAAAATGCGCCACCGCACCGGCGCCGGGCACCGTCTACATTTTTTTACATGACTAGTGCACGTGAATTACAGTTTTTGCGAGTTGCTACTTCGACGGAGAGATTAAATTGCGTACACACTCGACTTCTAACGCTATTGGGCTTTCTTTACGTCATCTGATGCTCGGTTGGTTCCTGATGACGTCACGATGTGTCCAATTCGTGCAAACTCTTCCTTCGAACATTAGGGAGCACGGCTAGTTTTACTTTATTAACTTGTAACGTGCCAGGAGCAAGTTTTTAACGCTTAACATTCGTAGTACTGATCAAATAACTCTTGGATTATTGATTGTGAGGGGGCATAAATTATTGACTTGATCGATTGTTTCTAAAGATTGTTGCATAAAATGAGCCGTTTCCCTCTTCTCGTCTCGGGTTAAGATTATGTGACGCTCAATTATTTTTCGCGATTAAGTTAACCCTCACGCATGTCACGACTGAAGCCGCAGGCTGTGCTGCAAATTAATTTCCTCAGCACAAATCTTGTTTATACAAACACGGTAGGTCTCAAGAGATATTACGTTAATGAAAAATTATTTTAAGAAAATGCTGCTGTAGGTCAGCTAACTTCATTGCTCCGCCCGGTATACATATAATTGGATGCTGATTGCATTTATCTGTACCCGTGGGCGGACTTAGGGGCGTGCCAGACGATAACTTCATTGCTCCGCCCGGTATACATCTAATTGGCTGCTGATTGCATTTATCTGTACCCGTGGGCGGGCTTAGGGGCGTGTCAAACGTTAATGCTTTTGTTTCAGTTCTTTCAAGCAAGTCGCCACGCCTACCGCACGCTCGAATGGTCAGAAAATAGTTTTCTCTTTTTCCATTTGTCGTGTTTGCTGTCTACTTCCAACAGTGACTGTTAGCCAAACGCTGATTTGACAGCTTTGTTTATTAGCTATCCATTAATGAATCAATAACATTAGCCTTTCCTTTCATTTGTTTATTAGTTGTCATCAGTGACGTAATAGCAGATCTGGAAGACCATTTTATTTCATTACTCCGCCCACTACACGTCTGATTGGTCCGGAATTTCTTGCATTTGTCAGCATCGCTACAGAGCGCTGAAATGTTGGCTTAGGGGCGTGTGAAACACTATAGTTTCTGTCATCAGTGACATAACAGCAGATCTGGAAGTTCATTGGGCGCGTTCAGCGGAGACTCAGCGGCTGAGTTGTTTACTCAGCAGTCGTTTGTGATTGGCTATTATCTTAATTTGAGCCAATCACAAACGATTACTCAGTAAGCAACTCAGCCGCTGAACGTCCCTGAACGCGCCCATTTTATTTAATTACTCCGCCTAGTGCACGTCTGATTGGTTCCGAATTTCTTGCATATGTCAGCACCGCTGCAGAGTGCCGAAGTGTTGGCTTAGGGGCGTGTCCAATGCAACGGTTTCTGTTCATTTGCTCAGTCCAAAGCACACGCGATTGGTCAGAAAGGTGTTTTCTTCTTTTTAATTGTCATTCTACACACTCCTTTTCAATTTTTTATTTACATTGCAAACAGAAACGGAAAATGCAAATCAGAAAAGTACTGAATAAACAAAACTAACACAAATACGAAACTTTTGTAAAAAGCGTTCGCGAGATCGACTTACCTGCCGTCCTTGTTTATTTCTATAAAGTGCTGGCAATATTATAAAATAAAAACAAAGTATGTAATTAGAAAAAACTTGGTATCACAAAGGTATGTTTTGGAGTTGCTTTAGCTTTATTGCTCCGCCCAGCGCATGTTTGATTGGTTGGGAGGCGTGCTAGGAAAAAACATAGCAATACAAAGGGTAGTTTTGTAGTTGCTTTAACTTCGTTGCTCCGCCCGGCGAATGTTTGATTGGTTGGGCGGGGAGGGGAGGTGTTGTTGCCGTTCGTTTAAAATAGTGATTCCGGCCAACCCGCTCTTGATTAGCCAGAAAGTCTTTTTCTTTTCCAAAATGGACGTCAAAATTAGTGAAATAATTCTATAAATTAAAAAAGAAAATTTTTAACCTTCTAGAAAAAGCATTTGATTGGCCAGACGCTTAATATCGCTGTCTACCTGTAGTTCTTTTCTCTCGAAAAAACTCGAAACATTACGTAAAATAACTAAAAAAAAATTAGTAATATGGGGTCCGGAACGTTTATTTCAGCGACTCATCTAATTTTATGGGGCTCCGCCCACTTCCGTCCATTCAATTCAGTCGCTCCGCCCAACGCACTTGCGATTGGCCGGAAAATTATTTTGTTTTGCGTCCATTTCTTTATACTTAAAAGAAAATTAAGGAAACGAGGAGAAACTTTTAATTTAAATCATCGGAGTAAGGAGTTGGGAGGTGAGGGATTTATATTATGAGGCCGCGACGAACCTTTTAGTCGCAGAATTTTCAAAAAAAAGTACAAAAAATTAGGGAGTGTTTATTATTTCGGAGATTCCTGGAATTTAATTGGGCCCCGTCCATTTCCATTTCCATGCGTGTGATTGGTCGGAAAATTATGAATTAATTATTTTTTCTTTTTATGTTTTGCATCCATTTTTTGATAGGTAAAAGAAAATTAAGGAAATGAGGAGAAGTTTGTAATTTAAATCATCGGAGTAAGGGGGTAGGAGGTGGGGGATATATATTATAAGACCGCGACGAACTTTTTTCTCGCAGAATTTTCAAAAAAAATACAAAAAAAGTACAAAAAATTAATGATATAGGGTCGGGAGCGTTTATTATTTCGGAGATTCATCAAATTTAATTGGGCTCCGCCCATTTCCGTCCATTCAATTCAGTCGCTCCGCCCAACGCACGTGTGATTGGTCGGAAAATTATTTTCTCTTTCTATGTTCTGCATCCCTTTGTCTCTGTACATGAAAGAAAATTAAGAAGACGAGGAGAAATTTTAAATTTAATTCATCGGAGAAGTGGGTGGGGTGGGGGGGGGGGTGGATTTATATTGTAAGATCGCAACGATTTTTTTTCGCAGGATTTTCGAACAAAGTACAAAAAATTAACAATAGGGGTTTTGGAACGTTTATTTCAGCGATGCATCTAATTTAATTGGGCTCCGCCCGTTTCTGTCCTTTAGGTCAGTCGCTCCGCCCAACGCACGTGTGATTGGGCTGAAAATTATTTTTTCTTTCTATGTTTTGCAACCATTTTTCTTATACGTAGAAGAAAATTTAGAAGACGAGGAGAAGTTTTAAATTTAAATCATCGGGGAAACAGGTGGGGGGGGGGGGTGGATTTATATTGTAAGATCGCAACGATTTCTTTTTCGCTGAATTTTCAAAAAAAAAAGTACAAAATAATAATAATATGGGTCCGGAATTTAATTTGGCTCCGCCCATTTCCGTCCATTCAATTCAGTCGCTCCGCCCAACGCATGTGTGATTGGTTGGCAAATTGTTTCCTTTTTCTATGTTTCCATTGCATCCATTTTTTTTGGCACGTAAAAAATTAAGAAGGCGAGGAGAAGTTTTATATTTAAATCATTGGGAAAGGGGGTGGGGATGAATTTATATTATAAGACTGCGGCGATTTTTTTTCTTCCAGGATTTTCAAAAAAAAGTTCCATATCTTTCTCATCGTTCTTATAAAGACAAAATGAGCATAAAAAGAAGTTAATCAGTTTCGCGAGCATTGCAAACAGAAACGGTAAACAAGGTAAAAAAACACATTACATAAAAAAATTAAGCAAAACACAAAAAATGGAAATGCTCAGCTGCTTTTCTCAAGTATGACCAAACGAACAAAAAGCAAAAAAAAAGATTCTGTCGAATATTACGCGTTCATTTTTGCTTCCATCCCTTCCCCCTTAATTTAATTAATAATTAATAATCTTCTTATTAAATTGATTTCATTTACGTAAGTTTTTTTTTATAAAATCATTTCAAAGCTTAATACACGCACAGGGTGTTCTTTTGACCGTGAACCGCCATCTCTCGTTTTATCATTCGCCGCGCTTGACGTCACTTACAAAAACGTAGTTACAAACAATACATAGCCAAAGTCCTGAGTAAAACAAATGAATAAAGCAGTTGACGGTCAATCCGCCAAATTGAATTGCATCGAGTCATGTATTATCAAGTTATCAGCGACAATGCGGTGCCCGCCACACGAGGAAAGTAACGTTAAAGGGTAAAACGGAGAAGGGAATAGGACGGGGGCGTATATTCTTCTAATACGGACAAAAACGACTTTCAACCAAATCAGTAATTAAAAAGAAAACTTCCGACATCGCACTTTCTATTTTTGTTTGCGTCCCTTCCCCCTTAAAAAAAAAGAATAACCTTAAATCGATTTCAAATTTTAATTCTTCTGATTAAATTGATTTCAAATTTTAATTTCAATCACAGTTTTCATAAAAGCATTTCAGAGATTAATGAATACAGGGTGCTCCTCTCGCATATCTCGTTCCATCATCGTTCGCAGCGCTTGACGTCACCGTGAAGAATTAACAGTGCAAAACCAATAATTAAAAAAAAACTTCCAACATCGCACTTTCTATCTTTGCTTGCATCCCTTCCCCCTTACATAAAGTAGAATAACTTTCTGATTAAATTGATTTCAAATTTCAATTTCAATCACAGTTTTCATAAAAGCATTTCAGAGATTAATGCATACGGGGTGCTCCTCTCGCATCTCTCGTTTCATCACCGCTCGCAGCGCTTGACGTCACTGTGAGGAATTAACAATGCAAAACCGAAGTCCGTTCCCGTGTAAAACAAGTGAATAATCAGCTGTCGCCGGCCAATCCGCGAAATTGAATTCTATCGAGGAATGCATTATCACCGACAATGCGCCGGCAGTGGAGAGTATAACGTTAAAGGGTGAAACGGGGGGGTTGGGATGGAATGGGACGGGGACGGTTTTATCTGGCGGTTGGGATCGATTTAGGTCAGGCCTGCACAGAAGACTTTCAGTGCACACGTTGCGAGGGAGAAAGAGCCTGGAGTTCTGGAGTTTTCGAGAGGAGCGTAGGGGGAAGTTAATAATTCAAATTGAAAAAAAAAAATATATCAATTTTGTTTTAAAAAATAAATAACGAATTTGTCAAATCGATGTATTTTATAACCCCCGGACTAGCCTCAAGCAAAGAAGGACGAGACGCAGTTACAGAGGACCTCTTGGCTGCGACTCGCTCCCATGGTTTGCTACTTTCTCTCCTTGAGCCTCCAGGGAGATTGTGTTAGGGGGACGTGATGTAATTAAAAAATAAAAAAAAATTTTCACGACTAGCCTCCATATTTCCCGTGACAATCGCGGGTTATTTAACTAATAATTTAGGGGTGAAACTCTTTTACCCCGGCAAACAACGGTACCGCCCCCGTTTTACAAATAACCCAATCCGCTCTTCTTGACCGACGAGGGGTCACCGCTGGAAAGCGATTTTCTTGTTCGGCAGTTGTTTTCAGTTTTAAAGCCGAAAATGCTCTCTCAAAGGTGTTTTCCTCGAAACGTCGGAACAGGGCCGTCATGTAACTAAAGTTTTTTTTTCAAATTCTTCTCGTGTCCCTCCTCATTACGAGGTTCTTTCTCTCGTATTACTAGTTGGAGGCATTGAATGAACTTAATTTCAGTAAAATAAAAGCGAATGGTAATTTTAACAAGTATATTAAAAGAGGAAAATAAAAAGTTAGGACGAAAATAACAAGATCACCCCAACGAATTGTAAATAGTTTACAAAACGATCATTTCATAACGACAGCAACATTAAACGTTCAAAGAAAAGAAAATTTTACAATATATAATAAAACAAAGAAGGAGAGAGGCAACGATTTTTCTATTGTTTGTAGTGTCTGTTAAGTTTCTTTAAAGCGTTGTTGATTAGCTCACCAAACGGGGTCGAATGATCTTCGCGTATCCAAAATTTTATGTTCATGAGACACGATGATCTTATAAAAACAAAAGATAACAATATTATTCGGAACGGGGTTTTAGATACACAGATACGTTCCACGGGAAAGCGTTTGCCCTGCGTCGCGAGTATCAAACTAGGGGGGAAAATTACTGAATTAAATTAAATTAAAATTGAATCTGGTCTTCAATTCAGATTAGAATCGCCCGGAGCGAGGTAAGTCGCGTGCGTTCTCAAGAAGCTGTTCAAATCCATGTAAAAACTAATCGGCTAATTCAAAAGTTCAAATGTTAAATGTGTGTATTAACTTCGCTCTACATCTACATCCCCCCATCTGTCTCACGAGGATGCTGTTTTTACAACACACACTTTTGTCCGCTAGGTGGCGCAGTGATGGCGTTGCTTTCTTTGCAAAACTTTCCCGCAAGCAACGTGAGAACGCACCGTCAGCCTTCGTATGCTCAACAGAAAACGAAACGTAAAGATCATACTTAATATCGTGTTTCATCAAGTGCGCGAAACTAAAGGAAAACATTATTTTCTCGTGGAGAGAAACTGGCGTTGCAGTTTTCATTTTGAAGCTTGTCATCCACCTGAGAGATTAAAAGATATGAAATATTTTTTCTTCATGCCTATTAGACTAATTTCAAATCCTTATGTAAATGTTCGAATATTCAGTACGCAGAGATGTAATGTTTTCCTAAAAACTACGTTGCGATTAGATAATATTATAATGAATCGTAACGTGTACGAAGTCAGGGTCAATGAGCAAGATTGAACATTTCTTAGAATTTTGCACACGGCGCAGCACTCGTCCGCCGAGAAAATTAGATCGAGCGGGCAGAAGCCGCAATATTACCCCTAATTTCTGCACTCAGCTAAGGATAATTTTTGCATAGGCTTTCATAGATTGGCTTTGGTTGTGTTGGGTTAACCTTGAAATTTTTTTTTTAAAGAAATTATACTTTTTATTTCTTCTAGTTCTTTCGATATTTTTCGGTTTTGTTAATTTCTTTCATTTTCATTTTCTCCATTGTTAAAAATTTTTCGCTAATTTTTAGAATTTTGTTTGAAGTGTTTTCCTAATTTTTCAATTTTTCCGTTTCTTTAATTTCTTTACGTGATTTTAATTTTTTTTTTAGATTTTTTCCCGAAATTTTCGAATTTCTCCATGCAGCACGACTCCTTGCAGGAGGGAACACTGAAGTCAAGCGCACGGAAGCCGCAGTATTACCCGTAATTTCTGCACTCAATTAAGGATAATTCTCGCAAAAGCAAATGCAACATTCAATTTTCCCCACTTGCGCGGCAATCTGGAAGGGAATAATGCTTAAGTCGTGCGGGGGCGTACAAGAAATCGAACTTCCTGGCTCTTCGAGTCGAAACCTTTTGACTTAATCACGCGTCTTGTTCCTCGCTTGTTTATTTTCTTTTGTAAATTAGTAAAATTTTTATTTTCTTCAATCAATCAGTTTCTTCAGTTTGAAATTAATGTCGCGAATGAAGATACCACGGTATCACGGTATTTTTTTAATCAATCAATTTAATCGCAATCGATTTTTTTTCTATTTCGGCATAGAAACATGGATTGTTTGAACTTATAATCCTAATAACGATATGTGTTGCTGCCGTCTATGATCTGATGATATTTTCTGCCGCGAACTGTATATCGAGTTTGTTTACAAGAATTTGCTTGCTCAACTAGGGGTCGCTCTGAGTGTGCGGAATACTTGCAACGCTCGCGTTCCAGTTTCATAAAGCGCGCAACGTTTTTCGTTGTATTCTTTTGGTTTCGTAACTAGAATGTGATTATATACTGATTACGCGTACATATAGTGTAAGTGTATTAATTATTTCCGTAATTCTTAAATCGTTTTATAAAAAAAATCTTATCGTGACAATATGGTAGTGCCAATCCGATAGGTCACACACTATTTTAGAAACTTCTGAGGTGACGATATGGCCGTCCCAAATTCGATTTCAATGGATTTCTCTTGGACGTCACAATTAAATTCACATACAAGGTGTCCTACAGAAAACGCCCCAAGCCATAACTCCTTTATATACAGACTAAATTTAAAAAAAAAAACAAAAAGGCAAATGAATATTGTAAAGGTTCGGATATTCAGTACGCAGAGACGCAACGTTTTTATAGAAAATTCAGTGTCGTGATTAAATTATTCATGTATTATAACGGGCATAAATCATGCAACGCCGGCCGCAATTGTTTGATTCCTGGAACTGGGTTGTACACGGCACAGCGGGCGTTAAGAGAGAAAGAACGGAGTCGAGCTTCAAAATTTGCAATTTTGTCCTTAATTTATGCACTTAATTAAAGTTTTACGCATTAGCAAATGCGTCATCCGATGTTCCCCACTTGCACAAGAATCTGGAGGAAGAAAAGGGCTTAAAAATGCTGGGAACGTACGAAAAGGCACTGTTCCACATCCTTCGAGTCTTGACCTAATTACGCGACGCGACGTGTTCCTCGTCGAAAGATTGTTTATTTTTTTTATTGTAATTTTTTTCAATCAGTCGGTTTCCTCAGTTTGAAATTAATTTCGCGAATGAAGTTACTACACTTCGCGGTTGTTTTTGTTTTAATTTTTTTAATCAATTTAATCGGAACCGATTTGTTAATTTAATTTAAATTCTGTTTCAAGAAAGTCAGCGTTGGTGAGTTGAAACAAAAAAAATGTTTTGCGTATAAAGAAAAGCTTTCTTTGTTATATGCTGATTTTGTTTGTTTTGTTACATTCTGATTGTTCGCCTTTCTCAAAGTTAACAATTTTCCGAAAAAAAATAGTTATTTTTATTCAAATTTTCAATACTTTTCGGCAATCTTTGTGAATTAGTAAGTAATAAGTTTTTATTTTTTTCTATTTTATTTTCTCCGAATTCATCTGATTTCCTCTTTTTGTTTCGTTGGTTTCCGTGGCTGAATTGATTTTGCATAGATTTGCTTCAGTTGGGTTGGGTTGACCTAGATTTTTTTTCAAAAAAAAATTTCATTTTCTATTTTTTTCGATTTATTCGGTTTGGTTCATTTTTTCCCGAAATTCTGATTTTCTTGTTTTCTTTTCGGTTTTAAAAAGTTTTCCGCTAATTTTTAGAATTGTTCAAGTTTTCTTTGGAATTCTTCCCCCAATTTTTCAGTCTTTTTAGTTTTTTTCCCGAAATTTGCGAAATTTTTCACACGGCAGGACTCTCTACAGGGAACAATGAGATCAAGCGTACGGAAGCCACAATATTGTCCCTAATTCCTGCACTTAATTAAGCATAATTTTTGCATAGCGAACGCAACATCCAATATTTCCCACTTGCACAGCAATCTGGAAGGGAATATGTTTAAGTATTTAATTTTTTTTTTTTCTATTTAACGCCATAATTTCATTGGTATTTATTTATTTTGTTATCTTGAATTATTTATTTTTGCTTGATTGTAAAATTTTTAGTTAATATTTCATTTTTCGGGTGACGTCGTGAATTACTTTTGCGGGGAGGAAATTTCAAACTTCATATTAAATGGGAACGAAGCAACCTGCTAGATTCAAGATCAGTTTTACCAACATTGATAATAAAAACGTTTATTTAGTTTATGCAGCTCCTTGCACTGCCTACACGCTGTTCTATGCGGTGCGCTACCCATTTCTTTTAAATTAATTAAACCCCTGCTCTTTTAGGGTTGTCTTCTTTAGAATTAAGGTACAAATATTCTTTTTAGCTTTTATGCAAGCATACGAAACGTAACTTGTTAATGTTTGGCACATTCACAGCTAAAATGCCGCCCTTTAGGTTTGCCGCCCCGGACAGATGTCCGGGTTGTCCGCCCCTAGAGCGGGCGCTGCTCGGAATTAGTTCAGTGGATCCATTTTATTTATAAATTGGATGATTCACGATTCTTGCTTCCTTTCACATAAGTGGGCGGAGGGCAAACTGTACCTTTGAGCTGGAAGTTTATAATTTAGTTTAACACTTCAGTATTTTTTATTTTCTTTTCACAAATGTAACAAGTTTTCCTTTGCAAATTTGTAGGCGCGTATTTATTAGGACTCTTTTGCATTTTATTTTTTGCCAACGAATATGGAAAAGGATATTTTGTGTGAAAAGGGTCGAGTTAACCAATAAACCTTCACTATGGTAACCTGCCTCTCCTCCGTCACTCTGTGACAAATTTTTACAAAAATTATCGTGTAATACAGGTGTAAGAGACAAGACACCCTGCCTGAACACACCACCGAAAAAGACATCTAGAAAGATCACTGCTTAAGGAAATAATGCCTCCCTCGTAAGGTGTTGACTCAAAAAAATGTAGCTCAAAAAAATCACTGCTTAAGGAGACAATGCCTTCTCGTAATCGTGTTGATCGTAAAAGATGAAATGAGAGTTCCGAAGCAATTTAAATATAGAATCCTTTCGGCACCCGCAAGTAGCATCATACGAAACGTTATGGGAAGAGGTGGCGAACAATACAAAGGACTGAAAGAGAACTTCACCTGATCAAGCTCTCCACAAGTGCAAAACTGAGTCTACTAAGCCAAATTTAATACGCTACGGCAAAACGGATTGTCAGCTCGACAGACACTTTCCTTTCAGCAAACTTCCTCCTCCAATTTGCAAAGAATAACCAGCATTTAACCTTTCGGTGTCTTCAGAACAAGTACGAATCCATGATTCCTTTTCTTTGTAGTTTTGTATACAACCAAATGCGTATCAATCCCAATCCCAACCCTGCAAGAAAGAGTAAATGACTCATAACAAACATTGTCAACAGCTAACGCCTCATTGTCACACTGAAAAACGCAAGAAATAGTAAACCGAATGCACCAAAGAAAAATTTTGAGGTTATGTTGCATAAGCGCCTGCGAAAAACTGATTTTCACACAGAATTCCACATTTACCTTATTGCTGAAGCTTTCCCGATCATTATTATAGGATATTTAGTCGGAAACAAATAAAATAAATCGGTTTTCTTCGCAAAATAACCTGAGAACGTCAAAAACAGTAACGCGACGCTGCCAACCTCTTCACCCGAAACTCCCGAACATGAAAAACGTGATTTCGCTCAAAATACGACCCCCACGACTACCTTTTTATTTCAAATCTACTTAAAACGACGTTCGTTAAGTTTACAAAGCCTTTGGTGCTTCTTTTGCGCTTTATTAAATAATTTCCAGTTCCTCCGGAGGACCGGTGTACTCTGCAGGAAACAAACGACGAACGGCCCATTCAAGCCATTCATAACACCCCGGCGACCTTGCGACCTACTTTTTTTTCCGAGAAATATAGTAAATCGGCTCGTGACGTCAGCAGGAATCTCCTTTCGTAGTAAGATTTTTCAAGGGGCGATTTGGGCGGTTTCGCGACGAGCTCGAACGTTGAAATTTCGCAGGCGTTTTACGAAGGCCCCCGAAAATGCCCCGCCGATAAAAAATCGCGCTGGTTTCGTCGGGGGGGTCGAGTGGGGGTCGAAAACTCGATCGTTTTTTAATTTTCGGGGAAAATTATCGTCGGAATGATTTCTTCATTTAAGATCAACTGAGTTTCAAATTTCAGAAATAATTTTTTGGCTAAATGAATCGCGCCAGCACGCTGATTAATAGTAAGGGAGGGGGATGAATTTATTCTTTTGAGTTGCAGCTCGAGTTTAGGGGTTGAAATTTGAGAGAGACATCATGGGAGCGTTGCACAGTACGGCAAAACGCGCTTTTTCGTGTCAAAAATTTAAAACTTCAAAAGAAAATTGAAATTTGGCCCAAATGACAAGGGAAGTACAAAAAATAGAATTAAGGAGGAGACTTTTAGGAAACATACTGCAACGTTGATGTACAGGGTGTTGAAAAAAATTATTTTGTATTCGTTTCATTTTTCATTAGACTTGGTTCAGTCAAGTATAAAAGTCCGTAGAATCAACATTTACGCAATTTAAATAAAAGTTTTAAGAGAAAAATTTTAAAAAAATCTGAAAAATAATAGGGGCATCAAATATAATGATTAAGGAAAACCGATAATGATTAATTTTAAAATAATTCAGAATCTCCTCGCCTGAAATATTTTTTAATCCGTGTCACAACTTTAGTTTAGGACGAATATCAATTATTGTCCGCGGGTCATCAATATAAGATTCTATTAACTGGTTTACAAATTACCTGTTCATAGATTAGCAATTTTATACATAAAAAATTGCTTATATCTACTTTTAGAACAAAACAAAAAAAAATTACCCATATTCAATTTAATATTTTTTTATTGTAATCTATGAACAGATAAAATAGCGACATCTTACGATCGCTTTTTGACCAGAGGCTGCTCGAGGTTTTCACTGCAATCAAAAACGATTTGCACAAAAAAAATTTTTTTTTTGTAATTCTATGGTAAATAAACTGAATTTCGCGTTTTTGTTTAATATATGTTGGTACTTGAAACTTTTCTAAATTGTGCTGCAAACTAAATATTATATAATAATAATAATAATTTGGCATGTTTTTTTTGAGATATACTCGCAAGTAAAATTTTCATTCTATTTGTCCAAGTCCAAGGAGAGGAAAAACCAGAAAGAAAGGAGAAAGAGAGGTACAACACCATTAGAGCAACCGTGGTAAACAAATTGAAAAAATGATTTCTGGCTTTTTATCGAAAACCAGAAACGCTACTAACAAAGCAAAACGCCATTCGAGCAACCGCGATAAACAAATTGGAAAATAGACTTCTGGCTTTTTATCATCGAAAACCAGCGACGCTACTAACAAGGAAAATTGAGATCCAACTTTATACCGATTGTTTTAAAAAGACTGCGAGACAAAAGGGGATGAAAAGTGGGTTTTCCAACCCCCGTCTCCCTTTCGCACATTTTCACACTTACATTCCCACTGCGGCTGTGACTGACCTACTAAATGGTTTCCACTTCGGCGGCGGCGGCGGCGGAAATTCGGACGGACGCCAATTTCAAACGCAAATTAATATTTCCAATGTTACTTACCCTCTGGCTTTTGGCGGAGGGTTAACAAACTGCAGGCACGCTCTCCTATTTATTTTATTTATTCCAGAGGGCAGGTGCGGTATTAAATCAACGCAGATCCGACCACTTATTCTGCGGCTGTATGTTTAATTAACCGATTCACCCTCGCGTACAGGGCACAAGTATAAATATTCAGAGGGGAGCGGGGGTGGGGGGGGGGGGGGGTGCTGCAGCAGCGCAGGTGAGCTATAGGTGGTGTTATTTAAGCAGGAACACTCGGAATACAAACGCGCGCCGCGTTATTCAAATTTAATTGGACGCGCGGCCTGAATTAATTTTCGGAATTTCGTGATTGCGAATTTTTCTTTTCTTGAGGTTTTTCATCGTACAGGGTGAATTCGCATTGGGTGTAAGCAAATTTCGACGTCGTTTTATTAGGAAAGTCATTTCAAGTCGTTACAGAGTTACAACAGATCAAAGTTTCATATTCTTTTAATAAACTGATATGCGCGCACTGTAGAACCGACTCCCAAGGATCCACAGCGTGCGCTGATATAACCGAAAGCTTCCAGGAGATAACCTTAACTCTCGGTCATTCGAAACAGCTTTCACGACAACTTCTTTTTAAATATTAAATGATACTTATTGTAATTAATTGATTTAATACTTTGGTCTGTTGTAATTTTGTAACGAAGTGAAGAGGTCCTAGGTTCATATTATCGGAAAGTTTAAACAGTGACATCCTGCGATCTCTTTTTGACCTTCAAACAGAAACAAATAAAATAAAATACAAATGGAATTAAAAAATCCAAGAGATCGATAACGTTAACAAACAAATTAACAATAAATAAATGGCGGTTCTATTTTCGTTCTGATTTGTTGAAATAATCCCACGGCGCAATGCAGCCATCGATTACAATCGTTATCATCGAAACAACAACGGATATTAAACTAATACCAACGGTAATTACAATAATCACAAATGGCATACTACAAACACACACGCAAACAGTGATTCAATTGATCGGCCAATGCGAGGTATTCATGAACTCAAATTTAAGGGGGGTGGGGGGATCGGGCGAATCGAAAACACGCATATCCCATGTATTGCGTAATTCCGCCTCATTCACTAAATTACAATACATTAATGCATCGAGCCTCGAGTTTTCGAGACCTTCGAGAAAGCGCCTCCTAAGGAGGACCCAAAGAATTTCACGAGCGACGGCCCCTAATTATGCGTTCGTGGGGGACGGTGGGGAGGCGGAGCCCGGGCCGCAATTTTGGGCCTTTGCAATTCAAATGAGTTTTCGGCGGGGGAGTATTGATTGAGCGTGAAAGGCAATGCGGATAGTTTCGTAATTCCCATCAGGAAATTCAAATCTTAAGGAAGTCCTGTTCGAACCCTCTCTGGAAAATGCCTTTACTTGGTTCCGGAAAGCTCGTTGCGATTTTTTCGTGCGCGACCATATAGTTTTGTTTTGTTTTTTTTTTTTTCTAAACGCCTTTGTTCTTTGCGACGGACGTACAACGAATTAACGGCGCTTACATCCCGTCCCCCATAAACTCCCCGGAGACTCAACGAGAGCTAGAAAACAGTAGAGAAACCGCATCCAAGAGATCCTCTGCTATTGCGTTTCCTCTTCGGCGTCTTCTGCTAGGTCTGCTTCACGAAACGCTTTTTCCTGACATACTGTCACGATGGGAGTCTCTCGTAACAAATAATTAAAAGAAATTATTAAAGCACAGGCTTGTGAAATAGAGGGCAACTTCAACAGTGTCGGTGAGGTAAGCGGTTCATATTTCATAATAAAACATCGGCCGAATCCCGGCAACCGGGGCAAGCGATTACATCAAGTGATGCAAAGAACGCAGGGCATATTATGAATGACGCAATGCGCGAAGAAACAAAAATTGCGTATAAAAAGTGCGAGTTAAAATTTGGATAGCAGTCGAGCGCAGCTCGATTGCCAACTCGAATAAGGGGACCCGCCGAGGACCATTCCAGCGACCAAGGACGCTGTTCCCGTGATCACCGCCATCCTGATTGCAGGACGCCTCTCTGCCACCCTCCGTCAACCCCTAGCCAGAAGCTGCCAACTTCACTCCCGGTCAATCACAGTCCCAGTGAACAGAACCAGCCTGCCTAGCTGAAGCCACCACCGCACCCTTGCTTGTCGCATTCAGAACATGCCACTTCACCCAGACCATAAGATGTCGCCTGTTCTCGCCGGATTTATCGACTTTCGTACGCCTGTATCGGGCTGTGATACCGACGCTTGTCACGCTGCCGCTGAGGAGGAAAACGTTGCAAGAAACAATGCGTTCCCTCGTTTAATGATTCTGCAAGAGCAGTGGCGTAACAAACAAATGCGAATTCAAAACGTCAAAAATTTTACAAAAAAAAATTATTACTGTTCAAATTTTCAATACTTCTCGTTGCTCAAGGCCAATCCGACCTCGCTAAACTAAATTCTGCACAATCCAAGGAAAAAATTAATATAACAGGATTTCAACTCCAGATCAATTCATCTCAAGGTTAAGTCAAACCAAAATTGTTTTTATTATTGTTCAAATTTTCAATGCTTTTCGATTCTCAAGGCTAATGCGACCCCACTGAAGTCGATTATACACGATCCAAGGAAAAAATTTAAAAAAATTAAGAAGATTTCAAACGTCATCTCAAGGTTAAGTGAAGCCAACTATACCGCACTCTGTCCAACCCGAGCAATAATTTTAAAAAAATGAGTAAACTTAAGAAATTATTTTTAAAATTAAGTTTAACACTGAACTGAAGGTCAACCTAATCCAATTCAACTCATTCTAATTGCTCAACAAGAAAAATGAATAAAAAATTATGATAATAAAGATAAAAGAATTAAAATAAGAGAGCCGTAGTCTGCTATTACAGGCTTGCCGTACGGAAATCAGGCGAATCGTCTAAAAAAAAAAGTAAGTTTTCCCGTTTAATGATTCTGCAAACAAATGCCGATTCAAAATGTCAAAAATTTTACAAGAAAATTAAAATTAAATTATTAAAGCACAGGCTTGTGAAATCGAGGGCAACTTCAACAGTGTCGGTGAGGTAGGCGGTTCATATTTCACAATAAAACATGGACAGAATCCCGGCAACCGGGGCAAGCGATTACATCAAGTGATGCAAAGAACGCAGGGCATATTACGAATGACGCAATGCGCGAAGAAACAAAAATTGCGTATAAAAAGTGCGAGTTAAAATTTGGATAGCAGTCGAGCGCAGCTCGATTGTCAACTCGAGTAAGGGGACCCGCCGAGGACCATTCCAGCGACCAAGGACGCTGTTCCCGTGATCACCACCATCCTGATTGCAGGACGCCTCTCTGCCACCCTCCTTCAACCCCTAGCCAGAAACTGCCAACTTTACTCCCGATCAATCACAGTCCCAGTGAACAGAACCAGCCTGCCGAGCTGAAGCCACCACCGCACCCTTGCTTGCCGCATTCAGGACATGCCACTTCACCCAGACCATAAGATCGACAATAGTCATCCGCCGCCGATAGCATAAACGTTGCGACGAGCCGACCCTGACACCGCAGCTACAGCCCGGGCGCAAAGTAATCGCCACCCGGCTAGGCCAACGCTAACCGCAACCGCCTGCACGGACGACCAGGACCGCTACCACCCAGTTTTGACCCACGAAAAACCCCCGACAATTTAAAATAGTCTAACATTAATGAAACTTATCAACTTTTGTGTAAAGCATTTGTGTTCAAAAACTCTACCCTCTGAAAACCCTGCGCCACCCCTCCACTCTCGTGATCTAGTAGAGGCGCTACATTCTTACCCCGACATGGTTGAGACACCAACACTCTTGCCCTCTATGTAGCACAGTGATGGTCGTTTGACGTTGTTTTCAAAGTTTTCCCGCGAGCAACGAAGTTCCACGTGTGATACGCACCGTCAGCTTTGATATGCCCAACAGAAAATGAAACGTGAAGATTAACACTTAACATCGTATTTCATCAAGAGCGCGAAACTATAGAGAAACATATTATTTTCTCGTGGGAAGAAACTGCATGGCTTGCATAAAAGGCAGGAGACTTTGTTTCGTTGTGAAATTGTAAAATGAAGGTTTCTGCGACGCGAAGCGAACGTTTGACTTTTATTGTGAGCGATATAAATCAAAGCGAAGCGAAGGGAGGAGCGTGTAAAATGGAATTTCAAAACCGGAGACACGTTCCGCTTTGGTGATACGGCCAAATCCGGGGAAAATCCGGGCGAGCGATTATTCCGCCCGGGGCTTCATTCTGATTTTTATTTTCCGTGCCTCTGCGAACGTCGCGTCGGGATGTTTGTTAACGATTTTTGCGCGTTCGTTTAATCGGCCGACGTGAATAATGCAGGTACGCCTTCGGGGACCAGGACGAGGACGAGAACGAGGACTTTCAATTAAACACGAAAAAGGTCGCAGCAAAAAAAAAATTGATTAAACCGGCCAAAAAAAGGGAGTTATTTCAATAAACATGTAAATAATGCGAGTATTTAAATCTAATATTGCTTAACCTTGGCATTGTTTACTATTAAGAACAATAGATCCCTTTAAGTAAACACAGGTGCGCTTCTCACACGCTAGTACAACATCCTTAAGCTTATTAAGAATTAAAAAAAATATTGTTTAGCAACTTTACCGCACGTTGTTTACTATTAAGAACAATAGATCCCTTTAAGTATACACAGGTGCGCTTCTCACCCGCTAGTACAACAACCTTAAGCTTATTAAGAATAAAAATAATATTGTTACGACAATTTTGCCGCACCGGCTATGTCCAAAAAAAAATTTTTTTAGCAAGTGCTGCTATACATACAAAAGATACAGGTCTGGGTTCTCGATAATAAAATCGAATTCAACCCCTTTCTGGTGGCGGCAAAAAAGGGGTGGAAGGAAGCAATTGAACTGTGCGAGACTCGATTATGTTCATCAAAGACACCCTTAATTGGGTAACTTGTGCGAATGCCGGCGTTATGTCGATTACGCTCGGTAATTGGATACACGGTCTGCATCCCACCAAGAGCAGCCGGCCAATCGAGTATTAATTGGCGCGCTGCAGTTCCGGGGCTTCCCCGGAAATCAATCTCGCCTGTTCTCGCCGGATTTATCGAGTTACGTACGCCTGTATCGGGCTGCGATACCGACGCTTGTCACGCTGTCGCTGAAGAGGAAAACGTTGCAAGAAACAATGCGTTCCCTCGTTTAATGATTCTGCAAGAGCAGTGGCGTAACAAAGAAATGCGGATTCAAAATGTCAAACAGTTTGCAAAAAGAAAAATATTATTGTTCATATTTTCAATACTTTTCGTTTCTCAAGGTCAGTTCGACCTTTCGACTCAATTCTACACTATCCAAGGAAAAAATAAATATAACAGGATTTCAACTCCAGACCAATTCATCTCAAGGTTAAGTCAAATCAAAGTTTATTTTTATTATTGTTCAAATTTTCAAAACTTTTCGTTTTTCAAGGCCAATCCGACCTATTGAACCTAATTCTATACCAACTAAGGAAAAACATTTTTAAAAAATTTCAAAAAATTCAAAATTAATTTCAAGGTTAAGTCAACCCAACTCTCTAAGTAAAACCCTAACTCTGTCCAATCCGAGCAAAAATTTTAAAAAATTAAGTAAATAATAAATAAAAGTTATTTTTAAAATTGAGTTTAACACTTCTCAAAGTCAACCTAATCCAATTCAACTCGTTCTAATTGCTCAACAAGAAAAATAAATAAAAAATTATGGCAATAAAGATAAAAAAATTAAAATAAGAGAGCTGTAGTCTGCTATTACAGGCTTGCCGTTCGAAAATCAGGCGAGTCGCCCAGATTTCGGTGTTGAAGTTTAAGTTTTAAGTGAATTTTCGTTTTTTTTTTTCATTTTTTTAAATTTTTTATAATTTTTTCAATTTTTTATTTTGTTATTTTTTCCCCTAAACTGATTTTTTTTGGTATTTTTCGCTGATTTTTATTAGAACTTTTAAAGTTTTCTTTGAATTCTTTTCCCTGACTTTTCAATTCTTTTGTTTCTTTAATTTTTTCACGTAATTTTAATGTTTAATAACGAGATTTAGCGTACGCAAGCCGTAATATTATCCTTAATTTCTGAACTCAATTAATGATAATTTTTGCACAGCAAATGCAAGATCCAATATTTTCCACTTGCGCCGCAATCTGGAAGGGGAATAATGGTTAAGTAGTGCAGGAGCGTACAAGAAATGAATCTTCCTAGAGTTTAAATTCTGTGTTTCGAGACTGTCAATGTTGGTGAGCTGAAACAAAAGTCTATTTTTCGTGTAAAGAAAAGCTACTTTCTGCCACAGGCTTTTCTACGTAGTGAATATTCGCCTTTCTTAAAGTCGTAAATTTTCCAAAAAAATATTTATTATTCAAATTTTCAATCATTTTCGTTTCTCAAGGCCAATCCGATCCACTGAACTGAATTCTATACGATCCAAGGAAAGAATTTAAAAAAAATTTGAAAAATTCAAATGTCATCTCAAGGTTAAGTCAAGCCAACTATACAGCACCTAACTCTGTCCAATCCGAGCAAAAATTTTAAAAAATTAAGTAAACTTAAGAAATTATTTTTAAAATTAAGTTTAACACTTCTTAAGGTCAACCTAATCTAAGTCAACTCATTGTAATTGCCCAACAAGAAAAATAAATTAAAAATTATGGCAATAAATTTTCGTTGTTTTTCTCATTTTTCTCCTAATTCATCTGATTTTTTCCTTTGTTTCGGAAGTTTTCGTCGCTGGGTAGGTCTTGCGTATGTTGGATTCGGCTGGGTTGGATTAACCTTGAATTTTATTTTAAAGAAAATTTTACTTTTATACTTTTCCTATTTTTTTATTTTGTTAATTTTTTTCTTAAAAGTGATATTTTTCAATTTCTTCACTAAATTTTTTTAGAATTTTTACAACTTTCTTTGGATTCTTTTCAGTTCCTTTTTCCTTTAATTTTTTACTCGATTTTATTTTTTGTTAGATCTTTTTCCCGAAGTTATCGATTTTTTTCGCATAGCACGACTTGCTACAGAGAACAGCGAGATCCAGCGTACGGGAGCCGCAATATTATCCCTAATTTCTGCACTCAATTAATGATAATTTTTGCATATCAAATGCAAGATCCAATATTTCCCACTTGCGCCGCAATCTGGAAGGGAATAATGCTTATGTAGTGCAGGAGCGTACAAGAAATAAATCTTCCTAGAATTTAAAATTCTGTGTTTCAAGATCAGCGTTGGTGAGCTGAAACAAAAGTCTATTTTTCGCGTAAAGAAAAGTTACTTTCTAACACAGGTTTTTCTACGTAGCGAATATTCGCCTTCCTTAAAGTCAACAATTTTCAAAAGAAAAAAATATTTATTATTGGTCAAATTTTCAATGCCTCAAAGCCAATCTAACCCACTGAACTCAATTCTATACGATCCAAGGAAAGAATTAAAAAAAAAATTGAAAAAATTCAAAAGTCATCTCAAGGTTAAGTCCAGCCAACTATACCGCACCTAACTCTGTCCAATCCGAGCAAAAATTTAAAAAAATTAAGTAAACTTAAGAAATTATTTTTAAAATTAAATTTAACACTTCTGCAGGTCAACTTAATCCAAT
This sequence comes from Prosopocoilus inquinatus, assembly GCA_036172665.1. Classification (NCBI taxonomy): domain Eukaryota; kingdom Metazoa; phylum Arthropoda; class Insecta; order Coleoptera; family Lucanidae; genus Prosopocoilus; species Prosopocoilus inquinatus. The sequence continues at coordinate 8,851,173 of CM069878.1, read as the reverse complement.
TCAACTCATTCTAATTGATCAACAAGAAAAATAAATGAAAAATAAATATAAAAATATTAAAATTAGAGAGCCACAGTCTACTATTACAGGCTTGCCGTTTGGAAATAAGGCGAGTCGTTTAAAAAAAAGGACGTTCTCCCGTTTAATGATTCTGCAAAAGCAGTGGCGTAACAAACAAATGCCGATTCAAAATGTCAAAACTTTTACAAAAAAAAATTACTATTGTTCATATTTTTAATACTTTTCGTTTTTCAAGGCCAATTCCGACCCCACTGAAGTCGATTGTAATCCAGGGAAAAAAATTAAAACATTAAGAAAATTAAAAAAAAATTAAAATTCATCTCAAGGTTAAGTCTTTTCCCTGACGTTTCAATTCTTTTGTTCCTTTAATTCTTTTCACGTTATTTTAATATTTAATAACGAGATTTAGCGTACGGAAGCCGAAATATTATCCCTAATTTCTGCACTCAATTAATTATAATTTTTGCATAGAAAATGCAAGATCCAATATTTTCCACTTGCGCCGCAATCTGGAAGGGGAATAATGCTTAAGTAGTGCAGGAGCGTACAAGAAATGAATCTTCCTTAAATTTAAATTCTGTGTTTCGAGACTATCAGTGTTGGTGAGCTGAAACAAAAGTCTATTTTTCGTGTAAAGAAAAGCTACTTTCTACCACAGGCTTTTCTACGTAGTGAATATTCGCCTTTCTTAAAGTCATCAATTTTCCAAAAAAATATTTATTATTCAAAATTTTCAATCATTTTCGTTTCTCAAGGTCAATCCGATCCACTGAACTGAATTCTATACGATCCAAAGAAAGAATTTAAAAAAAGAATTAAAAAATTCAAAGTTCATCTCAAGGTTAAGTCAACCCGACTCTGCCTCACCTAACTCTGTCCAATCCCAGCAAAAATTTAAAAAAAATTAAAGTAAATTTAAGAAATTCTTTTTAAAATTAAGTTTAACACTTCTCAAAGTCAACCTAATCCAATTCAACTCATTTTAATTGCTCAACAAGAAAAATAAATAAAAAATTATGACAATAAAGATGAAAGAATTAAAATAAGAGAGCCGTAGTCTGCTGTTACGGGTTTGCCGCTTGGAAATCAGGCTAGTCGTCCAGATTTCGGTGGTGAATTTTAAGCTTTAATTGAATTTTCGCTTTTTTTTTCATTTTTTTCTCCGAATTCATTTGATTTTTTCCTTTGTTTCGGTAGTTTTCGTCGCTGGGTTGGCTTCGCGTATGCTGGATTCGGTTGGGTTGGGTTGTCATTGAATTTTATTTTAAAGAAAATTTTACTTTTATTTCTTCTAATTTCTTCGATTTTTTTATTTTATTAATTTTTCCCGAAACTGATTTTTTCGTTAATTTTTATTAGAATCTTTAAAACTTTCTTTGGATTCTTTTCAATTTTTTGTTCCTTTAATTTTTTACGTGATTTTATTTTTTTTTGTTATATCGTTTTCCCGAAATTTTCGAATTTTTTCGCACAGCACGACTCGTTACAGGGAACAAGGAGTTCGAGCGTACGGAAGCCGCAATATTATCCCTAATTCCTGCACTCAATTAAGGATACTTTTTGCAATAGTAAATGCAAGATCCAATATTTCCCACTTGCGTCGCAATCTGGAAGGGAATAATGCTTAAGTAGTACGGGAGCGGACAAGAAATGAATCTTCCTAAATTCTAGAATTTGAATTCTGCGTTTCAAGACTGTCAACGTTGGTGAGTTGAAACAAAAGTCCATTTTGCGTGTAAAGAAAAGCTATTTTCTAACACGGACTTGTCTACGTAATGAATATTCGCCTTTCTTAAAGTCAATAATTTTCCAAAAAAAAAAAATATTTACTATCGTTCAAATTTTCAATGCTTTTCCACGGTTTTCGTGAATTTTAAGTTTTCGTTTGTTTTCATTTTGTTTTCTCCGAATTCATCTAATTTTTTCCATTGTTTCCTTCGTTTTCATCCCTAAGCTGGCTTTGCGTAGGTCGGCATCAGTTGAGCTGGGTTGACCTTTAATTTAATAAAGTGTCCTAATTAAATAAAGTATATCGAATTGTAAAAATAGTAATCATAAGGATCTGGATTCTTACGTCACGATCAATATCATGTCTTAGTATAGTCGCGAGAAGACTTTTGCGATTGCGCCTTCACCATGTCGCGCAGAAATTTCCGGAGTTGTAGGGGCATAGGCAGAGCTTTAATAATGGAATATATATACTTTATTTAATAATTGCTTAAATTAATCTCTGAGGGTCGGGGTTTTGCCAATCCGGGGGTTTCTTTTGTCCTCGTCGCAGACAGGGTAGTCCTCTGCTGTGTCCCGACTGAGCGGATGGTCCTGTGAAGTGAACGCACTTCCGCGTTGTTGTCGAAACTCGGTAACTTTGAGGTGTTTCGCTGTGGATTTGTCGACGGTGGCTTTTAGTAATATTCGATTAACCGGGTTGGACACTAGGGGTTGTAGCGATGTCTAGAAATTGAGGAGATATCTTGATCTCCTCTAACGGCAACGCAGCGATAGGATCTATGTCGAAAATATTGTCCTTCTTGTAGCGATGATGTTGAGTCCAGGGCGATGGCAACACTGGCGATGAACGTCATTCGATGTAGACGGCGAAGGTCTCTTGAAGTAAATATTTTCACCGATTAAAGCCGAGGCATGATCGTGTTCACGATTAAAAGTCAAGGTTGACGCCGACGACGTCCATCGTCCATCACTGATGGACGATAGACGTACAAAATGCTCAGAATTCTCCTCGGATTATTTATACCGGTTTGTTCGCAAACATACACAAAAAATTGCTTGCTTAACTAGGTCCCGTTATGGTTTTGAAATTGCGTTTTGAGTTTGCGAAATGATTGCAAAGCTCGTGTCCTAGTTTCATAAACCGCGCGTCGTTTTCGCCGAGTTTTACAATTTCTATAGAACAATTTAAAAAACTTTTTAATAAAAAATCTAATCATAAGGGTATATTTTGGTGTTTCAAATGAGTCACATTGCTCACAGAAACCGTAATATATAAAAACACTATTGCAGTTGACCAGAGGCGGGATAAAGGTGATCGGGAAAAGCCAATAAAGAAGAAAGGGGCGTGACAATTTCTAAGATTAACTGCGCCTCAGAATCAATGATAATGTGTAATGAGGCAGAGAAATCGTAATATATTATTTTATTGTAGATTCTGTGGTATTTAAAATTAGTGATCAAAGCCGATGAAATGTGAGGGGCGGGGCAAACATAATTGGGCGAAGCCGATCAAAAAAAAAGAGGGCGTGGATTGTATTTTAGATCATAAAGGGTTTTAAAAGCTTTCTTTACATTATTACGAATCTTAACTACGCGTCAATAAAGAAAAAAAGGGGCTTGACAAGCTGATTGTATTTTTTTCTAAATTCAAACGCGCCTCAGAGTCAATCAGAATAGAATGTTTGGCGTAAAAGTCGTAATATTTTATTGTAGATGCTACGGCATTCATAATTATTGATCAAAGTGGATGAGAGGGGCGGGGAAAGGACAACTGTGCAAAGCCAATAAAGAAAAGGGGCGTGGAAAGCTGATTGTATTTTTTTCTAGGATCATAAGGGTTTAAAGGATTTCTTTACGTTATTACGAATTTTAACTACGCGTCAATAAAAAAAAAGGCGTGATAAGCTGACTGTGTTTTTCTAAGGTCGAATGCGCCTCCGAATTAATCAGAATATGAAATGGCACAAAAGTCGTAATACGTTATTTTAAATACTGCGGCATTCATAATTATTAAACAAAGCCAATGAAATGTGAGGGGCGGGACAATCACAATTGGGCAAAGCGAATAAAAAGAGGGGCGTGGCAAGCTGACGTTATTTCTGCCACGATTAAATGTGCTTCAGAGTAGAAGAAGAAAACACGAAGAATTAAAAAGAAAAGGGGCGGGGTGAACGGCTTTCTTTACATTATTACGGATACTAACTTCGCGTCAATAAAGAAAAAAGGGGCGTGACAAGCTGATTGTTTTTTTTTAAATTAAATTCTTTTCAGAACTGCTCAGAATAAGGACACAGAAGACGTAATTAAAAAACAAGAACCATTCGAAGGCGTAATTTTAAAATTTTATCGCAGTAGACCAAAGGCGATGAAATATGAGGGGCGGGACAAAGGTAATCGGGAAAAGCCAATCAAGAAAAAGGGGCCTGGCAAGCTGATTGTACTTTTTGACGATTAAATGCGTTTCAGAGTCGAAGAAAACACGAAGTTTTTGGGTATAGAAATCAAAATATAATAATTGAAGGCAAACAATTGAACAAAAGGGGCGGGGCGAACGGCGTTCTTTATATTAATAAGAATATTAACTTGGCGTCAATAAAGAAAAAACGCTTATGACAAGCTGATTGTATTTTTTCGACGATTAAATGCAATTCAGAGGAAAAGGCTACACGATTGGGGCAACTAATTAAACAAAAGGGGCGGAGTCAAAGGCTTCTTCTACATTACTACGATTTTTAACTTAACGCAACAACAAAGAGGAAAAAAGGCCGTGTCAAGCTGATTGTATTTCTTCCACGATTAAATGCGTTTCAGATTCAAAGAAAACAGGAAACTTTTGGTACAGATGTCACAATATAACAATTGAAGGCAACCAATTACAGAAAAGGGGCGTGGCAAAAGGCTTTCTATGCATTATTACGAATTTTATCTTGCGTCTCTTCGTACTTTATATTTCATTAAAAAATCCAAAAGTGTATTCAGTTCATTGCGAGACACAGCTTATTGTATACAGTGTGTTACTAAACCGGATCAAAACAACAAGCAGTGCCAAAGAATATAAGCGATTTTGTTTTGCATACGAGAAAAGGGTGTTATTTAATGACTTCATCACAGTAGCACCCTATGTAAACAAATTTAAGAAGGGAATCTAAGTTAAAAATACAATCCTACTGCAGCAATATTTTAAGGAGAGTTTAAATTTAAATGTCCTCTGCAAAAATCGATTTAAATAATACTCGTGCGAACTCGTCGCCGTTATTATAGCAATCAATAAAATAACTCGCTCGTAAACCATTTGAATCTGAAGCGTTATGGTCCTTTACGTCGCCTACAACTCAAGCATAGTATCACCTTGTATAAATAAATTCAAGGAAACTAGATGTTACTCAACGACTCAATCATACCATCACCCTATATAAACAAATATAGAAAAGGAACCTGAATTAAAAATTATATCCGATTGCAGCAACATTTTAATCAGACTTTAAATTTAAATATCCTCCTTAAAAATCGTTTGGGCACTGCCGCATGCGATTTAAAAAAAAAAAAATTAGGGGCGGGACAGAGCATCTAAATTCCTTGACCTACGCCAATAAGGAAAAGAGGGCGTGACAAGCTAATTGTATTTTTTAAATACGCTTCAGAATTGGTGAGAATAAGGGCACAGAAGACGTAATTAAAAAACAAGAACCATTTGGCACAGAAGGTGTAATTTGAAAATTTTATTGCAGTAGACCAAAGGCGATGAAATATGAGGGGCGGGACAAAGGTAAAAAAAAATGATTGGGAAATGGGCCGGGTTTAGATGAAACACCGGGGCTAGTGGCGACAAAACGGAGTACATTAAATCAAAATGAGACCGTAAGACGGGGCTAGGACAAACAATTGCATTCTGTAGAAATGGGCGACAGCAGAAAAGTATAGAATTTAAAAAAAAAATGGGGGGATATTCTTTTGTTCTAGACGAAGAAATTATAATCAAAAGTTCTCGATCATCTTTTCTTATACATTTCTTTTTCTTTTTACGCGATGTTGAAATTCCTGAAATAACGGCCGTCTTTCGTTTTCGCGTTTTTTATAAAAAAAAAAGAGTTTGTCGTATAAGCAAAAGAACGAAATGGAAACAAATATTATTTGTTGTCATAAAATAGTTCGTCTTTTATTTTATTTAATGTTTCTTTTGTTTTTGATCGGTTTTTGTTTGTTTATTTGCAGAAAATAATTGACAAATCCGTTGTAATCCCGCCAGGCTTTTGTTTTTCTTTTTCCGAGCTGTGAGTGAAACCGATCGTCTTTTGGTTTCGATTTTCTTTCGTTTTCGTCCGAGAAATTCCAATCAGAAGCCCTACATCCTCGATCGTTTTTGTCTTATACATTTCTTTTTCTTTTCTTTTTCCGACATTCAAATTCTTGAAGCGTTCGTTTTTCCCCCCCGCTTTTTTATTAAGAAAAGAAATTGTCGCGCATAAATCGATGATCTTTTTTTTTAATTTCTTTGCTTTTGATCGACTTTAGTTTGTTTATCTGCAAGAAATAATTGGGAGATTCGTTCTAATCCCGATAGGTTTTTGCTTCTCTTTGAGCTGTGAGATCGATCGTCTTTTTTTTCTGTTTTCGACGAAGAAATGAAGGTCGAAAAATCTCGATCGTCTTTTGTCTTCTAGGATTTTTTTTCTTTTTTTTATCCGATGTTCGTATTTGCTTTTGTCATTCTTCCTCTTCCTTTTCGAGCATTGAAATCGATCATCTTTTAGATTCAGCTTTTTTTTGACGAAGAAATTAAAACCAACAGTCCTCGATCGTCTTTTGTCCCTTACATACATTTCTTTTTCTTTTGATGTAGGGCTTCCGTTTTCTTCCTCTTCTTTCCTCTTTCTTTCTTCTTTCGACCAGCGACCAGTAAAACCGATTAATCGATCATCTTTCGGTTTCAACTTTTTCTTATTTTTTGACGAAGAAATTAAAATCAAACGTTTACGATCGTCTTTGGTCTTCTATATTTTTTTTTTATCCATTATACGCATAGGCTTTTGTTTTCCTTTCTCTCGTTTCGAGCTGCGAAACCGAATAACCGCCGATCATCTTTTACTTATCAACTTTTTAAAAAATTTTTGATGAATAAAAAATAAATAAATCTAATAGTTCCGCGATCGTCTTTTGTCTTCTACATTTTCCTTTCTCTAAAAGGCCTTTATTTCTCTTTTGCTTCTTTCAAGCTGTAAAACCGAATAACCTGCGCGATCGCCAGTGTCGGAGCCAGCAAAAAATCATAAAGGGAGCGTACTGTTTTTCACAAATGAGTTTGTTTTGTTTCTGATTTAAATTCGAGGCCATCTCGCGTCTCAACTCATCCCCATCGTGTTTTGTTACATTCCATGCACCTAAGCTTGCGCGACGCCACTGTCGTAGTCAACAAAAAATCACAAAGGGCGCTTACTTTTTTTTACAAATGAATTTGTTTTGTTTCTGTGATAAATTCTAGGTCATCGTGCGTCTCAGGCCCATCCTCGTGTTGTTTTGTTACGTTCCGCGCACGTAAGCTTGCGCGAGCGCCAGTGTCGTAGTCAGCAGAAAAATCACAAAGGGGGCTTAAGGTTTTTGCAAATAAAATAGTTTTGTTTCTAATTTAAATTCGAGGCCTCCTGCGTTTCAAATGGGGGTACTATTCGTTTTCACTAGTAGGCCCCCCACGAGGGGGTTCGGCAGAATTTTTTAGGGTCGCGTAACTTTACTGCGGGTTGCTCGTTCTTCCATAATCCGCTTCATTTACCCCCTAATGCCCCGTTCAGTTAAACCCGCTAATCCGCTGAGGTCGTGTCATCAATAATCCGAGGAGGTGTCAAGGACTCGAGCTGCTCCCTTGGGAACCGCAGCATGTGCATCACCATCCCCTTAATTAACGCTAAACAGGAGAGCGAGTAAGACGTGCCGGCTTTAACGAGCTATCGATTTGCGATTTATCTTAATTGCGATCTTTATGTGCGCGCTCTGGAAATTTAATTCGGCAAACCTTCGCGCAGCAAAAAAAGAAACAACCACAAGACACGAGATGAAGCGCGTAAAAAAAACTAACCACTAAAATTTATAGCATGCAGCGGTTTATAATAAATAAATAAATGGCAGCAATTTATGAATGATAGATAAAAAAAACAGTCCTATCCTTAGTGCTGTGCGACCCGAACAGATTTTACTTCTTCCCGCAACCACTCCTCCGATTGCATCAATTTACCCACAAACGAACTTCGCGGGAAGTGTGCGTGAAACAAGTCGGAAATAGAATTTTCCGCGCGTTAAATTTTAATTTGGAAAAGGTAGGAAAAAAAGAGGGGGGAGAGGGGGAGAAAGAGGAGCGAACGTGCCGACTGAATCGCCTGCTTTTAAATTGAATTCGAAAACGCGCGGCGGGCGCCGAACGGAAAAGAAGAAAACGTGAAAACTCGCGCTTGGAATTCTGAAAAGTCGCCGCCGCATTTCAATGGAAGTTTCGCGAAGCGACTCGACTTCCAGGAGGCGCGGGGGGCGGGGCGAAGTTGCAGTCTGGAATTGAAACTTTTACCTACCTGCGCCTTTCAGTGTTTACGCGCGACCTGTCGTTGTACGCCGTACATAAAAGATTAAACGACTTTCAACATCTCAAGGTCGACTAATGAACTCAACCTCTGAATTCACGTTGTCGCGATTAGATTTTTAATAGAACATTAAAAAGAACTGTGGAATTAATCACCACACTTAAACTTAATGCGTAATCACAATCCGTTTGCGAAAGTCCAAAACACAGGGAAAACGACGCCGACGCACGTGTTGTGAAACTAGAACACGAGCATTGCAAACATGCCGCACACTCAGTGTTATTATTTCAAAACTATGACGGGACCTAGTTAGGCAAGCAAATTTTGTATATGTTTGCAAATGAACCGGTATTATTAAAACGAAGAGAATTTGAAACTTTCTTTAATCATAAACATGATTCGCTTCAAGAGGCGTGATCACCTTCCCCCACAATGGATGTCGTCGCCGTCATCCCTGGACGGGCTTTAATCGTTTACACGAGTCACCTTCGAGAGTCCGAGCCGTCTCCGCCAATGATAGATGTCGCCGCCGTCATCCCTGGACTCTAATCGGTTTCGATTCACTTAAAGAAACTCTTGAACTTTAATTATTCGTTTACACGATTGACTCTCGAGAGACTGTGCCGTCTCCACCAATGATAGACGTCGCTGCCGTCGTCCCTGGACTTTATTCGGTAAAACGATTCACTTCAAGAAACTCTTGGACTTTAATTAATCGTTTACATGATTGACACTCGAGAGGTTGCGCCGTCTCCACCAATGATAGACGTCGCCGCCGTCATCCCTAGACTTTTATCGGTAAAACGATTCACTTCAAGAGATTCTTGGGCTTAAATCGTTTGCACGAGTCACCTTCGAGAGACCATTTTGTCTCCACCGATGATAGCCATCGCTGCCGTCGTCTCTGGACTTTTTTCGGTAAAACGATTCGCTTCAAGAAACTCTTAGATTTTAATTAATCGTTTACACGATTGACTCTCGAGAGGCTGTGCCGTCTCCACCAATGTTAGACGTCGCCGCCGTCATCCCTAGAATTTTATCGGTAAAACGATTCACTTCAAGAAACTCTTGGGCTTTAATCTTTACACGAGTCAACTTCGAGAGACCGTGTCGTCTCCGCCAATGATAAACGTCGCCGCTGTCATCCCTGGACTCTAATCGGTAAAACGATTCACTTCAAGAAACTCTTGGACTTTAATTAATCGTTTACACAATTTACTCTCGAGAGGCTGTGCCGTCTCCACTAATGATAGACGTCGCCGCCGTCATCCCTAGAATTTTATCGGTAAAACGATTCACTTCAAGAGATTCTTGGGCTTTAATCGTTTACACGAGTCAACTTCGAGATACCATTTTGTCTCCACCGATGATAGACATCGCTGCCGTCGTCTCTGGACTTTATTCGGTAAAACGATTCACTTCAAGAAACTCTTGAACTTTAATTAATCGTTTACAAGATTCACTCTCGAGAGGCTGTGTCGTCTCCACCAATGATAGACGTCGCCGCCGTCATCCCTGGACTTTTATCGGTAAAACGATTCACTTCAAGAAACTCTTGGGCTTTAATCTTTACACGAGTCAACTTCGAGAGACCGTGTCGTCTCCGCCAATGATAAACGTCGCCGCTGTCATCCCTGGACTCTAATCGGTAAAACGATTCACTTCAAGAAACTCTTGGACTTTAATTAATCGTTTACACAATTTACTCTCGAGAGGCTGTGCCGTCTCCACTAATGATAGACGTCGCCGTCGTCATCCCTGAACTTTTAACGGTAAGACGATTCACTTCAAGAGACTCTTGGGCTTTAATCGTTTACACGAGTCACCTTCGAGAGACCGTGTCGTCTCCACCGATGATAGACGTCGCCGCTGTCATCCCTGGACTCTAATCGGTAAAACGATTCACTTCAAGAAACTCTTGGGCTTTAATCTTTACACGAGTCAACTTCGAGAGACCGTGTCGTCTCCGCCAATGATAAACGTCGCCGCTGTCATCCCTGGACTCTAATCGGTAAAACGATTCACTTCAAGAAACTCTTGGACTTTAATTAATCGTTTACACAATTTACTCTCGAGAGGCTGTGCCGTCTCCACTAATGATAGACGTCGCCGCCGTCATCCCTAGACTTTTATCGGTAAAACGATTCACTTCAAGAGATTCTTGGGCTTTAATCGTTTACACGAGTCACCTTCGAGAGACCATTTTGTCTCCACCGATGATAGACATCGCTGCCGTCGTCTCTGGACTTTTTTCGGTAAAACAATTCTCTTCAAGAAACTCTTGGACTTTAATTAATCGTTTACAAGATTCATTCTCGAGAGGCCGTGCCGTTTCCACCAATGACAGACGTCGCCGCTGTCATCCCTAGACTTTTGTCGGTAAAACCATTCACTTCAAGAGACTCTTGGGCTTTAATCGTTTACACGAGTCACCTTCGAGAGACCGTGTCGTCTCCAACGATGATAGACGTCGCTGCCGTCGTCTCTGGACTTTATTCGGTAAAACAATTCACTTCAAGAAACTCTTGGACTTTAATTAATCGTTTACAAGATTCACTCTCGAGAGGATGTGCCGTCTCTACCAATGAGAGACGTCGCCGCCGTCGTCATTGGACTTTATTCGGTAAAACGATTCACTTCAAGAAACTCTTGGACTTTAATTAATCGTTTACACGCTTGACTCTCGAGAGGCTGTGCCGTCTCCACCAATGTTAGACGTCGCCGCCGTCATCCCTAGACTTTTATCGGTAAAACGATTCACTTCAAGAGATTCTTGGGCTTTAATCGTTTACACGAGTCACCTTCGAGAGACCGTGTCGTCTTCACCAATGATAGACGTCGCCGCCGTCATCCCTGGACTTTAATCGGTAAAACGATTCAGTTCAAGAGACTCTTGGACTTTAATCGTTGAAATGATTTACCCTCGAGAGTCTGTGGCCTCTCCACCAATGACAAACGTCTCCGCCGTTGTTCCTGGACTTTAATTGAAAAAACGTTTCACTTCAAAAGACCGTCGCCGTCCTCGATCGAACGACGTTCGTCGCAAACGTCACTGTCACCCATGGACTCAACATTTACCCCCACCGCCACGAGAGGGACCACAGACTACATTGTCGCTACAAATTTTGTCATCGCCTTCCCGCCTGGAAGAGATCAAGCCATCTCAGCAACCTCGAGCAGGGTCGGAGGAAGGGTAGTCGGCGCCCTTACGCAAAACAGTACTTGGCGCCCTGCGTCCAGAAAAAGAAAATTCACGTGAATTTACACAGTTGTCTCAAAAAGAAAAATGTGCATCCTTTATAAGCTAGCATTACTTCTTATAAAGTAATTTAAATTTAAAAAAATGTTTATACTTTTCATTTTTCTTGCAATATTTAATTTTTGTTTGTCATCATTTGTAAATCAGTTGGATTGAATTGCACGTCATTTGAATTAATTTTTAATTTTTTTTGTCTCCTCTTTTCATTGTTTTAGTAATTTTTAATCTTTTACTTGTGTTAGATAAGGTTTAGTTGATGTCAACTGTAAATAAATGTTAACGTTTTTTTTTATACTTAATCTTTTTTAAGTATTTTTTTGTAAATTTCTTACTCGTGTAGTGCAATATAAAACAATAAGCTAGGAGAGTCCAGTTGACCTTGAGATTTGTTGGGTTTCATTTTAATTTGTTTTAAATCTTTTACTTGGGTTGACACTGAAATTTATTTCCCATTTAATTTTTAACCTCACTTTTTTATTGTTTTTTTTGATTGTAACTTTTTGATTACCGGGGTTGAATAGAATGGATTTCAGTTGTTTGGTTTGCAAACATACGATAGGTAAGTAAATAAAATATAAACAGTTTAGGTACGTTATGGTTTCGTTCGGAATTCGGAAGAGGTTGTGTTTATCCAGATATCAGTCGCAGACAAACGTTACCAAGCGGCGCCGCCACTCGTGGAAAAGTCTTACTTCAGTTGTGTCACTGATACCAACTGTCGCGGTCTACGTTACTACGTTATTCACGCGAAATGGTTGACCTTGACATTGGTTTCTTTTTAATTTTTTTACTTTTAATTTCTTGCATTTTAAATTTTTTGCTTCAATTGAATACAGTTAGGTCGAATTTAGTTGAGTTGGATTGACCTTGAGATTTGTTGAACTTGACTTTCACATTTCTTTTACTTTTAAATTAAAACTTTGAAATTACTCGAGCTGTGCTTTAATCGTTCTTTAATTAACATATTTTGACGCCCTTTTTTACAACGTCGCTGCCTTACCTATCTTGCTTACCGCCTTCCGCCGGCCCTGACCGCCAGGCTGAGGCAACGTTACAACCCCTAATCATCCAGCTCGATTAATCGAACACCCGAGAAGCCACCTTCGACAACTCCACAGCGAGACACCACCTCAAGACCACCGAGGGAGGTACTGCAATAATGTACAAGTGCGTCTACCTGACACGACCACCCGTTCTGTCGTGACACAGCGGAGGACTATATTGTCTGCGTCCGGGACAAAACCAACCCCCGGAATGGCAAAATCCCAACCCCAGAGATTAATTTAATCAATTATCAAATAAAGAAGTATACTTTTGTATTCGATTGTTTCAAGATCTTCCTACGCCTCTACAACCGCGAAAGTTGCGAAAAGCGCAGAAGTCCTCTCACGACGATACCAAGAAATGATTAAATTAAAATTGAATATGATTATTATTTTTATTATTACACTGTTTGCGTTGAGGCCAAAAGGAACCCCCGGACTGGTAAAAGCCCGACCTCAGATAAACGGCATATTTTCGTATAGGATTGTTTAAAGCTCCACCTACGCCCCTATAACCCCGGAAGTCACTGCGTAACGTGACGTGGTGAAGGCTCAGGAGACTTTTCGCGATAATACAGAATCAAGACAATTATGTATAGAGTTGGTTAACAACAATAACATCTTCCCACTCCTTAGTATTGTTCGTCCTGAACAGATTTTTCTTCTCTACCTAATTGCTAATGCTAATTGTAATAAATAATTTCAATTAAATTTTTTGAGGGCGCATGATTCGTGCCCCCTCCTTAATGCCGTTCGTCCTTAACTGTGATTTATTCTTTCTACGTAATCAAGAAAAACCCAACTATCTTTGGCGTGACGTGACGTGGTGAAGGCTCAGAAGAGTTTTCGCGATAATACAGAATCAAGACAATTATGTACAGAGTTGGTTAACAACAATAATATCTGCCCACTCCTTAGTATTGTTCGTCCTGAACAGATTTTCCTTCTCTACCTAATTGCTAATGCTAATTGTGATAAATAATTTCAATTAAATTTTTCGAGTGCGCATGATTCGTGCCCCCTCCTTAATGCCGTTCGTCCTTAACTGTTATTTTTTCTTTCTACGTAATCAAGAAAAACCCAACTATCTTTGGCGTAACGTGACGTGGTGAAGGCTCATAAGACTTTTCGCGATAATACAGGATCAAGACAATTATGTACAGAGTTGGTTAACAACAATAACATCTGCCCACTCCTTGGTATTGTTCGTCCTGAACAGATTGTTCTTCTCTACCTAATTGCTAATGCTAATTGTAATAAATAATTTCAATTAAATTTTTCGAGGGCGGATGATTCGTGCCCCCTTCTTAATGCCGTTCGTCCTTAACTGTGATTTTTTCTTTCTACGTAATCAAGAAAAACCCAACTATCTTTGGCGTGACGTGACGTGGTGAAAGCTCAGAATACTTTTCGCGATAATATAGAGTCAAGACAATTATGTACATAGTTGATTAACAACAATAACATCTGCCCACTTCTTAACTTTATCTTCTTATCTTCTTATCTTAATCCTGAGCAGATTGTTGTTCTCCACCAAATTGCTAATGCTAATTGTAATCAATTATTTCAATTAAATTTTTCGAGGGCGCATGATTCCTGCCCCCTCCTTAATACCGTTCGTCCTCAACAGTTCTTCTTTCTTTCTTTCTACGTAATCAAGAAAAATCCAACTATCTTTGGGGGCACAAGATAAATACCATTTCCAATAAGTGCCGCTTTAACCCTATTTTTTTTTTTTTTTTTTTTCATAAGCTTCAAAATTCCTGAAAGACAGGCATCCAACACGACGCGGGTATTCCCCACCTTCGCGCCGCACAAAAGAACACGCCCGAGGAGACAATTCATTTGGACACGTTTCCGAGTGCCATACAATTAAGGCGAGCCGAAGACGCCTCCGCCGCTGCTGCTGCTACTACTGCCACCCCCAGAACGAGAAGGAGGAGGATGAGGTCAAGAGTTCGTGCCTCTATTGATTCGTTAGTTTGCGCTCGTAAATCTTTCGGTCGCCCCCCTGTATTTCGACGACGAGACAATGGCGTGCGTCGTGGAAATCAGTTCATTGTGTTCGACATGATCGTAAATGTAAAAAACAGACAAAAGTTTTGGTCGACGTTAATAAATGAGGAAGTACACGGAATGCGGCAACACTTATTTTTTTTGACTGCGTAGTCTTCGAATCAGCTTCCCATCCCAATCGCATCCGGACGAGAATCCGTATTGAAAGATGTTACGTTAATTTCCTGCGCATCGACTGTGCAGTCGGGTAGGCTCCCCGCCTTGCTTTTGGGCTTTGCGTGTTGCAGCTCGCGACGGTACGCCCTGTGGGCGGCGGTGAAATTTTCTGGGTCTTCGACTTCTCTGTACGCCGCCACGCTTGAGTACGGACGTCGTTTGCATGCTGTTAATGAAGTAAGAATTGGACGTTTCAAAAGTGATTAATTTTTGGAATTGGTGACCCGACCGTCTTCGGCGGATTATCTCGCTTCGTCGATTGTCAGCCCGCTCTGTTAATGGAACCGTTTGCTACGGTATTTACGTTCTTAGGCTTGGTGTTCTTTCCCAAGCAAGCAAAGCGTCATCTTGTTCACTCTGCTCTCTGTTTCCACGGGCGTTTATTGTTCGCGATTGTAATATGTTGTTAATGCCCTTTTCAGTGACTGGTACGGGGGCAGTTAATCTTTTTTTTTTTGCCCACCTGCAGTGTGACGTCTTGTGCTGCCCTTGTTCCGTCTGGAGCAGCCTGAACGTCGTCCATCACCCCGCGTGCCTTCGTGGGAAAGGTCTAAGAAGGTAGTACCGCCTCCGGTTTGAGTTAGCAGCCACATATTTCATCTCGTCCGTGAGGGATTCTAAAGCAAAAAATTTCCTTTTTATTCTCATCGTGTTCGCTCCAGACGTATGTACGTTTTGCCAGTGGCGTAGAATTGGGGCTGAACTGCGGGAAGTTTGTATAGTGTCAATATTGTTTGGTTTTTAGCTCCTTCTGAGCGTGAAAGTAAATTTTTTAAAGTGATTAATTTTTGGAATTGATGACCCGACCGTCTTCGGCGGATTATCTCCCTTCATCGATTGTCAACCCGCTCTGTTAGTTGAACCGTTTGCTACGGTATTTACGTTCTGAGGCTTGTTTTTCTTTCCCAAGCAAGCGAAGCGCCATCATGTTCACTCTGGTGTATGTTTCCACGGGCGTTTCTTGTTCGCGATATCTTGTTAATTCCCTTTTTAGCGACTGGCATGGGAGCAGTTAATCTTTTTTTTTGCCCACCTGCAGTGTGATGTCTTGTGCTACCCTTGTTCCGTGTGGAGCAGCCTGAACGTCGTCCATCCCCCCCAAGTGCCTTCGTAGGAAAGATCTAAGAAGGCAGTGCCGCCTCCGGTTTGAGTTAGCAACCACGTATTTCATCTCATCCCTGAGGGATTCCAAAGCAAAAATTTTTCTTTTTATTCTCGTCGTCATCGCCCCGAACATATGTACGTCTTGCCAGTGGCGTAGAATTGGGGCTGAGCTACGAGAAGTTCGTATAGTGTTTATTGTTTTCTTTTTAGCTCCTTCTGAGCGTGAAAGTAAATTTAAATGGTTTTCGGGTTGCGCATAAAGTTTATCTGATTTACTTTTGATATTTAATTGACGTTTACTTTTGTAAGCAAAACCGAGAGTTCTCTTACTATTTTTCTCTATTGGATTATTTACATGCAACTCAATATAATTACAAATTGTATTTAATAAATGAATACATTTCTCGTGAAACTGGTATGGCGTTTCGTTTGGCTTTTGTTTTAAATTTAACATGGATGCGGTTTTTGCCCTCCGATTGGGTCTTGTAACTCTGAATCCTCCTAACGTTGACCTATTCGATCATCCCACTAGGAGATTTGTGTTACTTACAAACTTTGAGATTGTATTTAACCTAATAAATAGTTTGGTTTTGGGTCAAATTTACGTTCTTGGGCTTGCTTTTCTTTCTCAAGCAACGTAAGCGCCGTCTTATTTACTCATCTTATTACCTGTCTGTTTCCATGGGGGGTTTTTGTTCGCAATTGTTGTTAATTCCATTTTCAGCGAAGGAGGGGCGTGCTGCTGTTGAGCAACGTGGCCAAGGATAGTTTATTTTGGGGTTTGCATCATTTTCTCTAAGTTATATTTACCGGTTTTGTAATTTATGTACTTTACCTATTTCTTTTTTTTGCTTTTGCAATTTTATCTTTACTTTGTGTAGTGTTTATTGTTTGATTCTTGGCTCCTCCTGAGCGTGAAAGTAAATTTAGATGGTTTTCGGGCTTGCGCTTCATGCATAAAGTTTATTTCATTTACTTTTGATATGTGATTAATGTTTACTTTTGTAAGCAAGAACGAGAGTACTCACGTCGATACGGTTTTTGCCCTCCGGTTGGGTCTTGTAAATCGGACTCCTCCTAACATTGACCTGTTCGATCATCCCACTAGGGAATTTGTGTTACTTACAAACTTTGGGATTGTGTTTAACCTAACAAATAGTTTGGTTTTAGGCCAAATTTACATTCTCAGACTTGTTTTTCTTTCTCAAGGAACGTAAGCGCCGTCTTATTTACTCATCTTATTACCTGTCTGTTTCCATGGGCGGTTTTTGTTCGCAATTGTTGTTAATTCCATTTTCAGCGAAGGAGGGGGGTGCTGCTGTTGAACAACGTGGCCAAGGATAGTTTATTTTGGGGTTTGCGTCATTTTATCTAAGTTATTTTTACCGGTTTTGTTATTTATGTACTTTACCTATTTTTTTTTTTGGCTTTTGGAATTTTATCTATACTTTGTTTAGTGTTTATTGTTTGATTCTTGGCTCCTCCTGAGCGTGAAAGTAAATTTAGATTGCTTTCGGGCTTGCGCTTCATGCATAAAGTTTATCTGATTTACTTTTGATATTTAATTGATTACTTTTGTAAGCAAAACCGAGAGTACTCACGTCGATGCGCTTTTTACCTCCGATTGGGTCTTGTAACTCGGGCTCCTCCTAACATTGACCTGTTCGATCATTCCACGGGGAATTTGTGCTTGTGTTAACCTAACAAATAGTTTGTTTTTGGGTCAAATTTACGTTCTTAGGCTTGCTTTTCTTTCTCAAGCAATGTAAGCGCCATCTTATTTACTCATCTTATTACCTATCTGTTTCCATGGGCGGTTTTTGTTCGCAATTGTTGTTAATTCCATTTTCTGCGAAGGAGGGGCGTGCTGCTGTTGAGCAACGTGGCCAAGGATAGTTTATTTTGGGGTTTGCATCATTTTCTCTGAGTTATATTTACCGGTTTTGTCATTTATGTACTTTACCTATTTTTTTTTTTGCTTTTGCAATTTTATCTTTACTTTGTGTAGTGTTTATTGTTTGATTCTTGGCTCCTCCTGAGCGTGAAAGTAAATTTAGTTGGTTTTCGGGCTTGCGCTTCATGCATAAAGTTTATCTGATTTACTTTTGATATTTAATTGATGTTTACTTTTGTAAGCAAGAACGGGAGTACTCACGTCGATGCGGCTTTTTCCCTCCGGTTGGGTCTTGTAACTCGGAATCCTCCTAACATTGACCTGTTCGATCATCCCACGGGGGATTTGTGCTACTTACAAACTTTGAGATTGTATTTAACCTAACAAATAGTTTGTTTTTGGGTCAAATTTGCGTTCTTTGACTTGTTTTCCTTTCTCAAGCAATGTAAGCGCCGTCTTATTTACTCATCTTATTACCTGTCTGTTTCCATGGGCGTTTTTTGTTCGCAATTGTTGTTAATTCCATTTTCTGCGAAGGAGGGGCGTGCTGCTGTTGAGCAACGTGGCCAAGGATAGTTTATTTTGGGGTTTGCATCATTTTCTCTAAGTTATATTTACCGGTTTTGTCATTTATGTACTTTACCTATTTTTTTTTTTGCTTTTGCAATTTTATCTTTACTTTGTGTAGTGTTTATTGTTTGATTCTTGGCTCCTCCTGAGCGTGAAAGTAAATTTCGATGGTTTTCGGGCTTGCGCTTCATGCATAAAGTTTATTTCATTTACTTTTGATATGTGATTAATGTTTACTTTTGTAAGCAAGAACGAGAGTACTCACGTCGATGCGGTTTTTGCCCTCCGGTTGGGTCTTGTAAATCGGACTCCTCCTAACATTGACCTGTTCGATCATCCCACTAGGGAATTTGTGTTACTTACAAACTTTGGGATTTTGTTTAACCTAACAAATAGTTTGGTTTTAGGCCAAATTTACATTCTCAGACTTGTTTTTCTTTCTCAAGCAACGTAAGCGCCGTCTTATTTACTCATCTTATTACCTGTCTGTTTCCATGGGCGGTTTTTGTTCGCAATTGTTGTTAATTCCATTTTCAGCGAAGGAGGGGGGTGCTGCTGTTGAACAACGTGGCCAAGGATAGTTTATTTTGGGGTTTGCGTCATTTTATCTAAGTTATTTTTACCGGTTTTGTTATTTATGTACTTTACCTATTTTTTTTTTTGGCTTTTGGAATTTTATCTATACTTTGTTTAGTGTTTATTGTTTGATTCTTGGCTCCTCCTGAGCGTGAAAGTAAATTTAGATTGCTTTCGGGCTTGCGCTTCATGCATAAAGTTTATCTGATTTACTTTTGATATTTAATTGATGTTTACTTTTGTAAGCAAAACCGAGAGTACTCACGTCGATGCGCTTTTTACCTCCGATTGGGTCTTGTAACTCGGGCTCCTCCTAACATTGACCTGTTCGATCATTCCACGGGGAATTTGTGCTTGTGTTAACCTAACAAATAGTTTGTTTTTGGGTCAAATTTACGTTCTTAGGCTTGCTTTTCTTTCTCAAGCAATGTAAGCGCCATCTTATTTACTCATCTTATTACCTATCTGTTTCCATGGGCGGTTTTTGTTCGCAATTGTTGTTAATTCCATTTTCTGCGAAGGAGGGGCGTGCTGCTGTTGAGCAACGTGGCCAAGGATAGTTTATTTTGGGGTTTGCATCATTTTCTCTAAGTTATATTTACCGGTTTTGTCATTTATGTACTTTACCTATTTTTTTTTGCTTTTGCAATTTTATCTTTACTTTGTGTAATGTTTATTGTTTGATTCTTGGCTCCTCCTGAGCGTGAAAGTAAATTTAGATGGTTTTCGGGCTTGCGCTTCATGCATAAAGTTTATTTCATTTACTTTTGATATGTGATTAATGTTTACTTTTGTAAGCAAGAACGAGAGTACTCACGTCGATGCGGTTTTTGCCCTCCGGTTGGGTCTTGTAAATCGGACTCCTCCTAACATTGACCTGTTCGATCATCCCACTAGGGAATTTGTGTTACTTACAAACTTTGGGATTTTGTTTAACCTAACAAATAGTTTGGTTTTAGGCCAAATTTACATTCTCAGACTTGTTTTTCTTTCTCAAGCAACGTAAGCGCCGTCTTATTTACTCATCTTATTACCTGTCTGTTTCCATGGGCGGTTTTTGTTCGCAATTGTTGTTAATTCCATTTTCAGCGAAGGAGGGGGGTGCTGCTGTTGAACAACGTGGCCAAGGATAGTTTATTTTGAGGTTTGCGTCATTTTATCTAAGTTATATTTACCGGTTTTTTCATTTATATATTTTACCTATTTTTTTGCTTTTGCAATTTTATTTTTACTCTGTGTACTGATGGTTTTCGGTTTGCGCTTCATGCATAAAGTTTATCTGATTTACTTTTTATATTTAATTGACGTTTACATTTGTAAGCAAAACCGAGAGTAATCACGTCGATGCGGTTTTTAATCTCCGGTTGGGTCTTATAACTCAGAGTCTTCCTAACATTGACCTGTTCGAACATCCCACTAGGGAATTTGTGTTATTTTCAAACTTTGGGACTGTGTTTAACCTAATAAATAGTTTGTTTTTGGGCAAAATTTACGTTCTTAGACTTGCTTTTCTTTCCCATGCAAGGTAAGTGTCATCTTGTTCACTCATCTTATTACCACGGGCATTTTCTGTTCGCGATTGTAATATGTTATTAATTCTCTTTTCAAATGAAGAAATGAAAGAGGGACGTGCTGTTGTTGAGCAACATGGACAATGGGAGTTGGTTTTGGGGTTCACCTCATTTTATTTAAGCTATATTTACCGGTTGTGTCATTTCTGTACTTTACCTATTATTTTTTTTTTGCTTTTGCAATTTTATCTTTACTTTGTGTAGTGGTTATTGTTTTATTCTTGGCTCCTTCTGAGCACGAAAGGAAACTTAAATGGTTTTCGGCTTGCGCTTCATGCATAAAGTTTATCTGATTTATTTTTGATCATTAATTGATGTTTAATTTTGTAAGCAAAGACGAGAGTAGTCACATCGATGCGGTTTTTGCCCTCCGCTTAGGTAACATGGAATTTTCCTACTACTGACCTGTTCGATCATTCTACTAGGGGATTTGTACTACTTACAGACCTTGACATTGTGCTTAACCTAATAAACGATTTGTTTTTGGACCGAATTTACATTCGTACGCTTGCTTTTCCTTCCCAAGCAATGTAGGCGCCATCGCCATCTTGTTCACTGATCTTATTACCTGTCTGTTACCTGTTTCCACGGGTGTTTTCTGTTCGCGATTCTAATATGTTGTTAATTCCCTTTTTAAAATGAAGGAAAGACGTGCTGTTTTTTGCTTTTGCAATTTTATCTTTACTTTGTGTAGTGTTTATTGTTTGATTCTTGGCTCCTTCTGAGCGTGAAAGTAAATTTATATGGGTTTTGGCCTTCACGTATAAAGTTTATCCGATTTATTTTTGATAATTAATTCATGTTTACTTTTGTAAGCAAAAACGAGAGTACTCACGTCGATGAGGTTATCACCCTCGGTCTGGGCCTTGTAACATGGAATTTTCCAAACATTAACCCGTTCGTTCACCCCGCTGGGGGATTTGAACTACTTACAAACCTTGCGATTGTGTTTAACCTAACCTAATAAACGGTTTGTTTTTGGGCCGAACTGGGATCTATTCGTTAATTAACCGCGTTGGCTGGAAGGAGAGTCCGTATCGAAGGACCATAAGTTCAAGTTCCAGATGAAAGCTTCACAGCACAGGCCAGACAATTACTAACAGCGATGAATGAAATTTATTTGAAATTATCCACGCAAGTGAACGTGTGTAGAAAGCAAAACCCCCGGTAAATCTATTCGGTGTCTTTTGGGGCGTAAGTAAGATGCAGCCTGGAGCTTGCTGATAACAAGCTACAGAATACAACTATAAATAAACCAAGAGATGGGGGACGCAAGCGTTTAATCCGACCGTAAGTGCACTCGCTCTTAAATTTAATAAATCCGCTGAAAGAAGTGCAAATTAAATTTTGATTGGGGGATGAATCGATTGGACGTGTCTTAATTTTCAAGAGGAGTGGTTGGTGGATCTGAGAAGCTGAAAACCACTCCGCCTAATTAAATAATTATCAAGCGAGGCGGCCGTGAGGTGAATCTTTTGCGCTTCCGAAGAAAATAGGATTTATTTCCGCTCGCCGCGTTAGCCGTAGCGGAAACACGCCGTGCGTTCGTTATTTGTTTCGGACGGGAGCTTAATTACTTCTCTTCTCGCATCGATCTCCTGCAGGGCTAACCCACCCACGCGTTTGTACTCTTGCAAATACGCAGATCTCAACGGTGTCTAACTAAAATCCGGCTCGAAGTACCAATTTGAGGTACCGCGTACGTTTGGTACTTCGAGGCGGATTCTCCTTTAAAAACGTACTTCTGCGTTCTCGAAGCAAGTCAAAGGCAAAAGTCACGACGTTGTTATTATTTCATCCTTGGCTTCGTTTAGCAAATTGTGACGTGACAGTTGGACCCACGTCTTTATCGAGCCGTGCCTTCATTATTATTATTTCTCCCCCTTTGTGCCCCACTTGTGCCCCACGAGTTTAACTTTAACGTCACAGATAAGAGAGCAAATTGTGTTGTTCGTTAAGCAGCACACCTGCTCGTGCCGGCTTTGTTTGTAAAATAGATTTTAACGTGAGTGACACTTTTTGCGTCGTTAGGAAGAGACTGATAGAGATCTTCTGCTTCAGCTCATATACACTCATCGCCCATGTAAATAAAATAATAACAATAATAAGTATGTAATCGAAGCAGAAATATCACGGCAGGTCAGAAGATGGCACTGCGTTCGCATTTAAACAAATAAAACACATTTAATCGTAGCAAACCCAGCAAAATTGTAGAAGAGAAATATCTTCGGAAACCGAAATATGGCGCTGCGTTTGCATTTAAGTAAACAAAACACATTTAATCGTGGCAAACCCTGTAAAATTGTGCACAAGTAATATCTTCGGAAACCAAAAGATGGCGCTGCGTTCGCATTTAACCGAACAAAAAAAATTTACAACAATTGAAGTCGATGAATTGTCCGATGAAGATAGTAAAAAAAATGGTTTTCAAATTTTACCCAGGCAGAATTATAATTGGAAAAGAAAATTAATCGAAGTAGAAACGTCTCGGCAAACCGGAAGATGGCGTTGCGTTTGCGTTTAGACAGAGCAAGAAATGTTTACTCAAAGCGAGTCCAGTAAAATCGTAATTCGTACAACGAAAGATGGCGCGGTGTCTTCGCAAACCAAAAGATGGCGCTGCGTTCCTATTTAACCGAACAAAAAAATATATAATTGAAGTCGCTTCGATGAAATTAGTAAAATAGTAAGAAAATTGTTTTTAAACTTTAACCGGACAGAATTATAATTGGGAAAGAAAATTAATTGCAGCAGAAATATCTCGGAAAACATTTAGAAACCAAAAACTATTTAATCAAAGTGAAAGTAAAATAGCAGACAGAAAAAAATCTCTGCACAACGAAAGATAGCGCGGTGTCTTCGTATTTAAACGAAACAAATAAATAATAAGCGTTGTCCTAAAAATAAAAATAAAGAAGAAACTGTGAACAGGAAATATCTTCGCAAACCAAAAGATGGCGCTGCGTTCGTATTTAGCCAAACAAGAAAATTTAATTGAAGTCGATTCGATGAAACTAATAAAATAGTAAAAAAATTGTTTTTAAACTTTAACCGGACAGAATTGTAATTACGAAAGAAAATTAATCGCAGCCGATACATCTTGGCAAACCGGAAGATGGCGTTACGTTTGCATTTAGAAAAGCAAAAACCATTTAGAAAGAAATTTCATTGTCAGTCAGAAGATGGCGGGTGAAGTTTGAAACCGGAAGATGTCGTTACGCCTACGTTTAGACAAACAAGAAATGTTTAATCAAAGCGTTTGCATTTAAACAAACAAAACACATTTAGTCGTAGCAAACCCAGTGAAAGTGTGCACAAGAAGTGTCTTCGGAAACCAAGAGATGGCGCTGCGTTCGCATTTAACCGAACAAAAAAATTATAATTAAAGTCGATTCAATGAAACTGGAAAATTAAAAATAGTTAAAAAATTGTTTTTAAATTTTAACCGGGCAAAATTATAATTGCGAAAGAAAATTAATCGCAGCCGAAACATCTCGGCAAACCGCAAGATGGCGTTACGTTTGCATTTACAAAAGCAGAAACCATTTAATCGAAGCGAGCCCAGTGAAATCGTAGACAGAAAATATTTCTGCAAAATGAAGAAAGATGGCGCGGTGCATTTAATCAAAGCAAAACCTGTAAAATTATAAACAAAGAAATTTCTTTATCAATCAAAAGATGGCGCAGTGAAGTTTGAAGCCGGAAGATGGCGTTACGTTTGCGTTTAGACAAACAAGAAATGTTTAATCAAAGCGAGCCCAGTAAAATCGTAGACAGAAAAAATCTCTGCACAACGAAAGATGGCGCGGTGTCTTCGTATTTAAACGAAAAAAATAAATAATATAGAAATATCTTCGCAAACCAAAAGATGGCGCTGCGTTCGTATTTAACAGAACAAAAAAAAAAATAATTGAAGTTGATTCGATGAAACTAGTAAACTAGTAAAAAAAATGTTTTTAAACTTTAAGCGAACAGAATTATAATTGCAAAAGAAACTTAATCGCAGTAGAAACATCTTGGCAAACCGGAAGATGGCGTTAAATTTCAAATCAAATGAAATGAAATTTATTTCAAAACATAAACTGTGACAAGAAATGTTACAGTGTTTGAAATTAGTCATTTTGAGCAAGAAAAGAAAAATATGAAACTAAGGAGAGATAATAGACGCAAGAAAGAAAAAAAATGTAATATAGAGCATTTGCATTTAGAAAAACAAAAACTATTTAATTAAAGCGAATCCAGTAAAATCGTAGACAGAAAATATCCAGTAAAATTATAAACTAAGAAATTTCTTTGTCGATCAAAAGATGGCGCGGTGATGTTTGTCTCATGTTATATCATCCATATTTTGAGAAAAAACAAATCCTCGAACAACATAATTGATTATATTAAGTGGACGAAATAAATCAAAAAGACAGGTCGCCTTAAAGATAAAAATAAAGAAGAAGAAAAGCTCTGATTCGAGCACTTTTTCTTTCATTCTTTCTTCTTTTTTTTATATAACTACTGGACTTTACAATCTTCAAAAAATTGCTCTCCTCCTCTAGAGGCGAGTGCGGTTAAATTTTGCGCGAAAATAAATCGGTCTGAGTGAATCTACTTCATCTGCGAGCCAAAAGATGGCGCCGCGTGCAACAATAAATTACGCTCGCTTTACAAAAGTTGAATTCTTAGTTAGATACTCTGTGCAGACAGATGGCACTTCCTGCAAAAAATAAATTATAATCGCTTCACGAAACTCTTTTTCGGGGGCTTAGAGATGGCGCTTTAGGTGGGCTCTCTTAAGTTGAATTATTAGTTAGATACTATGTGCAGATAGATGGCGCTTCCTGCAAAACGAAGAGCTTTTTCTTCCTTTTTTTCTCTCGATGGAACTAAATTTTCGAAAAAATGCAGCTTTCGATGCTTTTCCCCTCTAGGGACAAGGGTAGTTGAAATTTTGTGCCAAGAGATGGCGCTGCGTGCAAAATAAATTAAGTCGCTTTTTTTCGGGCTTAGAAATGGCGCTTTTAGTGAGCCCTCTTACGTTGAATTATGAGTTTATTACTATGTGCAGACAGATGGCACTTCCTGCAAAACGAAGAGCTCTTTCTTCCTTTCTTTCGATGGAACTAAAGTTCTAAAGTTTTGGAAAAAATGCAGCTTTCAATGCTTCTCCCCTTTAGGGACAAGGGTAGTTGAATTTTTGGGCCAAGTGATGGCCCTGCGTGCAAAATAAATGGCGTTGCCCTTTTTTAGGATTAGAAATAGGGCCCTCTTAAGTTGAATTATGAGTTTATTACTATGTGCAGACAGATGGCGCTTCCTGCAAAACGAAGAGCTTTTTTTCTTTCGATGGAACTAAATTTTCGAAAAAATGCAGCTTTCGATGCTTTTCCCCTTTAGGGACAAGGGTAGCTGAAATTTTGAGCCGAGAGATGGCGCTGCGTGCAAAATAAATTGCGTCGGTTTTTTTTTGGGACTAGAAATAGGGCCCTCTTAAGTTGAATTATGAGTTTATTACTATGTGCAGACAGATGGCGCTTCCTGTAAAACGAAGAGCTTTTCTTTTCTTTTTTGCCTTGGTTTCTTTCTTTCGATGGAACTAAAGTAGTAAATTTTCGAAAAGTGCAGTTCTCGATGCTCTGCCCCTTTGGGGACGACGGTAGTTAAATTTTGCGTGAAAATAAATCGGTCTGAATGAATCTGCTTCATCTGCGAGCCAAAAGATGGCGTCGCGTGCAAAAATAAATTACCATAGCTTCACGAAACTTTCCCTTCGGGCTTAGAGATGGTGCTTTGGGTGGGCTCTTTTAAGTTGAATTATGAGTTAGATACTATGTGAAGACAGATGGCGCTTCCTGCGAAACGAAGAGCTTTTCCTTTCTTTTTCTTCCTTAGTTTCTCCCTTTCGATGGAACTAAGGTTCTAAATTTTCGAAAAAGTGCCCCCTTTGGGGACGACGGTAGTCAAATTTTGCGTTAAAATAAATCGGTCTGTATGAATTTACTTCGTCTGCGAGCCAAAAGATGGCGCCGCGTGCAACAATAAATTACGTTCGCTTTACGAAAGTTTTTCTTCGGGCTTAGAGATAGCGCTTTGGGCGGGCTCTCTTAAGTTGAATTATTAGTTAGATACTATGTGCAGACAGATGGCGCTTCCTACAAAACGAAGAGCTTTTTCTTCCTTTCTTTCTTTCGATGGAACTACAGTACTAAATTTTCGAAAAAATGCAGTTTTCGATGCTCTGCCCCTTTGGGAATGACGGTAGTTAAATTTTGCGTAGAAATAAATCTGTCTGAATGAATCTACTTCATCTGCGAGCCAAAAGATGGCGCTGCGTGCAACAATAAATTACGTTCGCTTTACGAAAGTTTTTCTTTGGGCTTAGAGATGGCGCTTTGGATGGGCTCTCTTAAGTTGAATTATTAGTTAGATACTATGTGCAAACAGATGGCGCTTCCTGCAAAACGAAGAGCTTTTTGTTCCTTTTTTTTCTTTCGATGGAACTAAATTTTCGAAAAATGCAGCTTTCGATGCTTCTCCCCTTTAGGGACAAGGGTAGTTAAATCTTGAGCCAAGAGATTACGCTGCGTTCCGCTTTTTTCTCGGGCTTAGAAATAGGACCCTCTTTAGTTGAATTATGAATTATGTGCAGACAGATGGCGCTTCCTGCGAAACGAAGAGCTTTTCCTTTCTTTTTCTTCCTTGGTTTCTCTCTTCCGATGTAACTAGGGTTCTAAATTTTCGAAAAAGTGCAGTTTTCGATTCCCCGCCCCTATGAGGACGACGGTAGTTAAATTTTGCGTGAAAATGAATCGGTCTGAATTAATCTACTTCATCTGCGCGCCAAGAGATGGCGCTGCTTGAGAGAAAAAAAAATACTTTACTTTATGAAACTTGGCCTTCGGACTTAGAGACGGCCCTATTGGCAGAACTCTTCTGACTTTTAGATACTCTAATTGATCAATTGGTGAATAAACTAGATTTTACGAAAATTATAAAGGATAGCCTACATAGCGGTGGCTACCGCACGGACCATGACCGCGCAGGTTTTAATTAATTACAGCAAGCAAAGCATTAGAAAGACGTAAAAGGAACGAACTCAGTGACGCGACAACGCGAATTTACAGGACTTCACTCAATTGCAATTCATTTTTAAGAAAAATGTAAAAAGAAGAAAACATTATTAAAAAAAAAAAAATAAACAAATCGTATTGTTTCTTTTCCTCTTGCTGCTCCTTTATAAAACTATATTGCTAGCAACTTTCGCTTTTTTTATATTTTAATTTAATGCAACGCGCGGTTGTAAGGAAATGCAGGAAAGAAAACAGTATAAAGGATAGCCTACAGAACGGTGGCAGCAGCGGATCAGGAACGCGCATTAAATCTTTTTTTATGTAAATTTTTCATTCGTTACAAAAAAAGCATTAAAAAGACGTAATAGGGGGACACGGCAACGCGGATTTACAGGACTTCACTATGCAATTCATTAAAAGAAATGTAAAAAGAAAAAAAAACATTATTAAAAAAATTAATAAATTAATAAACTTTATGTAATTACTATTATCAAATCAACCAAAAATCGTTCACTGTGAGGCAAATCTCTCTCACTTTGTAACAAAATTTAAATCAAATTAAACATGAGTATCATGTAGCCATAGGTCTTCAAGGTCGAAATAGAAATAGACGAACATAAATTCCATGTAAAATTTAAAACAACGAACATATTATAGATATATCTTATATTATAGTAATTTTAGTAATTTCTAGTTCATCAAGGAGACCAACTGTCTGGTGGTTTTCTGCTGAAATTTCAGCAACAATTTGGGAAATTCAGACAAGTCTGAGTTTGACCAGTTTAGTGACAAATAACGAACTAATTAAACCATTCGGACAAAATGAACAATTATTTCCATTAGTTAGATCGATCGCCTTTTGTTTATATTTTTGACAGACAAAACTCGTAATCTCTAATTAGGTTCTCTCTTGTAATCTTAAGGGTCTGTATTGAGGGCTAAAATACGCTTAAGGTCTGATCTTGTTACTTCCTTTTAAGTTAAGAGACTGATTATGACGATGAAGGAATAAATAAAAAAATCTGTAATAATAAAACAAGAATGTATCATAAATAAATCTTACAAATGTAAAAATTTGACAGTTGTCGAAGTGACTTTTTTTTTTTGTTTTTGCTAAAAATAGGACGAGAGAGGAATAATAGAAAATATAAAAAAAAAAAAACAAATTAACTTGCAACAAAAGAGAAGCGACAAAAACAGCAACAGAATACCTACAAGGCATGAAGCGGAAACAAAACAACAGAAGATCGACAACGCTAAGCTGAACGAAAAAGCAGTTTTCCGGAAGAATCAAAATTCGTAGAAAATAAAAGCAAATTATAAAAAAGTCAATATGATTTTTTTTTAAAACGAAAAAAAAAAAACGAACGACGAAATACAGCGCAAAAAAAAACAAAAGAAAATCACAACTGTCATGGGCACAAAACAAATTAAAAACGATATCGCCAATAAAATGCGAAAAATCAATTCTATAAGAAAAGCAAAAGAGAAATTCATAGTACAGACAAAAAAAAATGCTACGCGGGGTTGTAAGGAAATGCAGGAAAAAAAAACAGTATAGAGGATAGCCCATAGAACGGTGACTATCGCAACGGACCAGGAACGCGCATTAAATCGTTCCTTACGTTTCAGTTTCTCATTCATTACAGAATACAGAAAAAGCATGACACGACAAAGCGGGTTTACAGGACCTTAGTTTTCAGTTTCGTTTTGTTACCACGTCGATCGTCGGCCACGAAAAACAAAAGCTAATTATACAACCGAGTTTAATACGAAACGCCATTATCTCCTCTGTATTATATACCGTTCGTTCAATTTGCATAATTATGCTGTAATATCCGGCGCCGCGCTGAAAATAGCTGAAATTTACGCCGGAGTTTTTTCGTTTGATTAACTCATTAAGTTGCCGGCGCTGATTTCGCCCCCGGGAAGTCCCGGCGGCGATCCGGAATATTCCGATACGAACGCGAATTAAACTGTTTTTTCTGTAATGAAGACTCAAACCATGTCGTGCCTGATTCATTCCGCAAACAAATTTAAATAGAAGTCGCATTGGGCGCCGCCCTCAATTCGGAAACACCCAATCAGATTTGGATTACCCTTGAGGCAATAGTAACGCCCACTGCGTCACCTTCAAGTCAAACAGCCAATCAGAGAACAATAATCACAATTTAGAAAAATCTTAATACAGAATAATATTAACAAGAAACGTGAAATTTAATTCAAAATACAATTAAATTAAATGGGTTAATTTTAATTTTAGTTTTAATTTAATAATTAATTTTCTTTCTTCTTCAAAATAAAAAAAATACCAACGAAATTATAGCGTTAAATAGAAAAAAAAAACAAAATGGTTTGAAGAGAAACCACCAAAGCTGACTGGAATTTTTCTTGAAACACATAATTTAAATTAAATTAATAAAAAAAATATTCGATTACGATTAAATTGGGTTGTACCTTCATTCGCGAATTTAATCTCAAACTATGAGTTATAGGGTTATTGTGGGTGCATGAGTCCGTTTAGAGGATTTTGTGTGTAATAGGACTTGACAGCTTGGGTTATAGGGTTATATGGGGTTATTGGTAAAACCTGACGTGATGGAGTTAAATGCATCGCGGATTTGGATTCACGACCCCGAACACATATAGTAGACATAGTCTGACTTACAGATCTGACAAATTTCTTTTTTGTGAGGCTGTGTTATTGAGCGGATTCAGCGGACGCTCAGCGACTGAGTTGCTTACTCAGCAGTCGTTTGTGATTGGCTATTACCTAAATATGAGCCAATTGCTAAGTAAGAAACTCAGCCGCTGAACGTTCCTGAACGCGCCCATTGACTTATTCTTCCGCTGTTATTTTAAAGTTTTGTTACAAATATCTGACGGTCGTTGATGTGTCAGGTCAGTTCTTTATTTCTGCGCTGTCACGACGAAGTTTCGGCGCTTTTCTGCATGCCACGCAAAAAGTTCCGGCAATGTAGGGGCGTAGGTAGAGCTTTGAACAATCGCATAAAAAATATACATATATATTTCTTGATTTTTCCATTAATTGGAATATTTTTTAATAATTACTTTTTGGTTGTGGATAAATTTTGTTTAAAGTTATTGCCGCCTTGAAGGGGCGGGTGGATATGTGGAGTGGATGCACGTCGCCATAGTTGCGGGAAGTCGGTAGTCTTAAGGTGCTTCCACCATGGATTGATCCGTTGAAGATGGTTTCTTGGGGTGTTCAAATTGCTTACGCTAGACAACTCATGTCTCGGGGTTGCTGGGATTCTTGATTTCTTCTAGCGAGGCAGACGGCGGAAAAGTCTGTGGCGACAGTACGGTTCTTGTAGCGACTGCGTGGTTTTTGTAGCGACTGCGTAGTCCTTCTCGTGGCGACGGTGTAGATGTTGTGCCCAAGGGAAACGGTGGCGATGGCCATCGTTCGAAACGAAGTGTGTTACCGATTAACTTCCGAGGTTCTCTTATTTATACCAGTTTGTGTTTGTAAATATATATCGTTTTTTATTTCCATTGTTAATGCTCCTTCAGAAAAATTCTCAATTATGATTTCTACATTTCTATAACCACAGCAATTGTGAACGCATGGAAAGTCGATCTTATATTTTATTCGAAATTTTAATTTAGTTTTGATCTGTTTTATTTTAATATAAAGTAGATAAAGAACTGAACAGAAAATACTGTAGTCATAACAATAATAATTTCAGATCGCATTACCCGCAGAAACCATGCGAATACCTCCTGTTCCCTGCTGTACGAAATTAATTTTAAAGCGCCCCCTGATTTAGGCAACCTTTGTAACGCCTATAAGGCAAGCGAGAGAGAGGGACGTTTTTTAGATAAACATTTAGTTACCGCGGCTGAGGAGAATGAAAAATTAAGTTAGTTATCCACTCAATCGTTCAACCTTACGGTTATTTTAGCCATAGCAGTTTAACCCCCTAGAAAACCCCTTCAGGACAATATGAGTGCGTGTGTGTGTGTTTGTACATCAAAAATCAGCCTCGATGAACAGAATCCAATTAAAAAACCCCCCGGGCTTCCGAAAGCCTCTGTTACTACGTTTCACTAGATAAAGGTATTGTTTTCTTATATGTCACGTAACATTTTCTTTAAACCAAATTTTATTTTTATATTTTTAATACTTGTCTATTTTTATTGTATCAATTTAAATTAGTGTTCAAAATATCCATTGCAGTCAGCACATGAGGGATTTTATTTGTTGTACAGTTTCTGAGCTCAAGAACCCCCTTCGAAAGAGTTTGAAAAACTTATTAATTAGTCAATTAAAGAGGTTCAGTAATTATCTAAAAGTCACCTGGTGGCAGCAAAATTTTATTATTCAAAATTGTTTTTAACTCATTTAAAGTATGCTTGAATAGTAAATTATAGATGAGTGGTGGAATTTTCTTATTTTTCTATTTCCCAAAGAGAGGAAACTAATTGAATTTTTTTTTTTAAATAAAATAAAATAAAGTTCAACGAGTCACGGAGCTTGTACCTGATTAGGTCAACAGTAAACTACACCAAAATGATTGCATTTGTTTTGCTGCTGTAGCTTTTTTTGCTCTGTGTTCCATCTTGATTGTTATGTAAGTGGGTGCTGCAGTTGCTTTGCAAAAATGATCCTTAACTGAGTGCATAAATTAGGAGCAACTTCCACACGACTCCGTTCTGCTCTGTTAACGCCGCGCCGGGCCGGGCCGGTCCGGATGCATCTCAGTTCCAGGAAATTCTGTCAACTCATGTCATGACCTGCCCTTGTACACGTTGTGCTTCCTTATAATACTGTTTAAACCCGACTTAATTTTTATAAAAGCATTGCATCTCTACGTGTTGAAAATTCGATCCGTCATTTGATGTAAAAGTAAGTAAGTGTAAGGCAGAAATGTTAAGCACCGCCCACTGTCACTCCTTTAAATTAGTAATCAGCCAATCATTCTATATATAACTGCAAAGTAACGCCCATTTTGTTTTTTTGTTTTTTTTTTTTCTATGAAGTATGGCATTGCTATCCTTTGCGGAATTGTCCAGATCTTCCTAAGAGAGAGAGAAAGAGAGAGAGAGAGAGAGAGAGATAAATAGAGATTCCAACTACACTCTCATTAATGATTTGATATACATTCAACAGCGTCCACTCTCTCGCTCTTGCTTGTACGTGACGCGACAATGTAAAGTAACGCCCGCTTTTTTTTGCTAAGCACCACCCATTTTTCCTCCCGCTTAAAGAAGCCACGCCTGATATAACAAAATGACGCAGAGTAACGAACAGCCAGCGACGGTTCTGCGTAAGATATTTGGGTAGGCGATCGTTGTGCGTCGTGTATTATTTGTTCCCTGTTCTTGTGTGTTAGACAGAGCAAGCGCTCTGGGAGTATGTCCCAAATATGTTATGCACGAGCCGGCGCTGCGAACAGCCAATTAATGACAGCTCGTACGTAATGCGATAAAGCAAAGTAACGCCCACAATTTGCCTTGCTTTCCTTTCTATGTCGCACAGTCCAGCTAAGTCAATGACTTCCTTCACTAAACTTCAGAGGGTTTTCTTAAAAAAAACAAAATCTGCATATTTTTACTCCCATTTAAAGTAGGCACGCCTAATATGACGAAATAACGCCCACTTTTTGCTTTGCTTTGCTTTCCTTTCTATGACGTAAAGCCCAGCTAGGTTATTGGTTTCCTTCGCTGAGCTTCACAGGATTATTTTTTAAACAGACGAAAATGCTAACTCAGCCCCGCCCATTTTTACTACTCCCACTTAAAGAGACCACGCCTGATGTAACGAAATAAAGCAGACTAAACAACAGACACATAGAGCAACACTTTTTGCTTTGCTTTCTACGAAGTACTGTCCAGATAGGTGATTGGAATTCTTTCACAGATATTTTTTAAAAAGATAAAAATGCCAAGCACCGCCCATTTTTACTCCCATTTAAAGAAGCCACACCTGATACAATGTAATAACGCAGTCAATTAATTACAGCTCGTACATAATGCGAACGAGCAAGTTAGCTTCCCTTTTTCTTTCCTCTCTGAGACGTACAGCCCAGATGGGTCATTGGTTTCCTTCACAGATATTTTTTTTAAAGACGAAGATGCTAACCCCCGCCTATTTTCACTAATCCCATTTAAAGAAGCCACGCCTGTTATAACAAAACGACGTACACACAATAAAATTAATATTCAAGTGGACTTTTATCCGAGAGTTCTTCCCAATTTTAATTTTAATAGTGTCCGGTTAAAGGTTAAAAATTATTTTCTTACTAAAGTTAGAAACCACAGCCAATCATCACAGCATGATCTTTACGAGGTAGGGTTTTTAAAGATGTATAGTCGAATTGGGCCGAATTATTGTTCTTCCTCATCGGTTTTGGTCACGTGTTAAATTAACGTGGGCGTGTCATAAAAGTGGGAGTGTCCCACACCATTAAAAGTGGGCGTGTCGTAAAAGTGGGAGTGTCCCACACCATTAAAAGTGGGCGTGTCTTAAAGTGGGAGTATCCCACACCATTAAAAGTGGGCGTGTCATAAAAGTGGGAGTGTCCCACACCACGTTCTATTGGTGGAAACGGGCTCGTTTAACATCTTTTAAATTTTTTTCCTCGGTATATGAATACGTAAGATTAGCTAATTTACAAGAAAGAAAAAATTGAGCGTTCTAAGTATCCAAAAAAAAATTATGACGTTAGGTCAAATTCAAACGCATTGCGGGCATATTGTGACGTCATTGTATCCATGGTGTTAAACGTTAAATGCTTTGAGTGATTGAATACGGCCTCCTGACAATGTATGTGTTTGTTTAATTTGTCTGCAGGTTTAAAAGTAAGTAAGTAAGTAATGAAGTAATTTATTTATTTCGGAAACATATGTATAGGCACATAAAAAATGCAGAAAATACAAATGCTGAGAACGTCAAAGGAAACATTTAACAAGAGTTAAGTATGCATAAGAGTATAGAAGGCAATGCTGAAAATGTCAAAGAAAATATTAAACAATATTAAGGAGTCAGTTATTGGTTCGATCACATTCGAAATATTCGCGTAATGAATAGGGCTCACACTCGAAAAACTTGAAACTTGAAACAAGCCACTTTAAACTTTTTAGCATCAAATATTAAGACTTGGGGAAGTTTTTCAAAAAACTTTAAACAGCAGTTAATTAGGCGTATGTAAAATATTGTGACGTCATTGTATCTATGGCGTTAAAGTTGAATGCATTGAGTGATTGAATACACGTTTCCGACTTTTATGTGTTTGTTTAATTTATCTGCAGGTTTAAAAGTTAATTAGGCATATTTAAAATTCGGGAAATGTGGAAATCGCGTCGGTTTTCATTAATGCACGATCATCCGTTATGCGGCGCAGCGTCCTCCAGTCCTCAATGCTGTGGATACACTGACGTCACAGATTCGTGTACGCGTCAATCTGAACTTTCCAAACGGAATTTTAACTCGAACAGCTCTTAACAGAATTTTTTTTATACAGAATTAAGTTTTTTTTTATCTGAAATATTATATTTTCTTTCTTTAACTAGCCTCCTTTACTTGTTCCTGTTAGTGTTGCGATCGTAACTTTTAATTAGTTTAGTTTTTTTATCTAAAATATAGTATTTTCATTCTTTAACTTGCCTTCTCTACTTGTTCTTGTTTAGTGCCACGGTCGTAACTTTTATTACGAATTCGGATTTGTCTCTGTAAACTCGTGGCGCGTGTGGGGAGAGGGGAGGGGGGAAGTAATCGATGATGACACAGTGCGGCAGGACTTCATTGTAAAGTTCCCCAAGAAATCAATAGGGGGCGAAAGGTAAACATCGCGCTTCAAACATTGCAACGCGGCCTCCCTGATGAACATGATTGACTTAAGACTGACTGACAGCGTAAATATTGCCCTTCGTTTTCCATTCACGTCTCTCCCCCCCCCCTCCCACCGCTCGTTTGTTTGAGGGAAACAACCGAGTTTGTTTGCGAGTGTTTCAGCAGGCAAAGAAAAGAAAACGTTTTTTTTTAATTTTAATTTTTTTATTTCATTGCGATAATTTATGTGCGTGGCTCAAGATGACTGAAACTGCAGGTGCTTCGAACTTTCGCAATTAAAAATTTTAATTGAGTTTCTAGATTAGAGCGACGCTGTGATTAATTAGAGGAGTGGGGGGAGAGGAGAGAGTTGCCCGGGGGTGCAAACGCAAACGGAAACTGATAATTGGCAGTGGTGAATGGACGCTAATTTCGTTTTGAACGACTCGCGTTCTATTTTCTTTTTGAGATGAGGGGGGGGGGGGCGGAAGTGCAAGGGGGCTACGAGTCCTGATTAGATCTTATTGAGCCCCTTGCAAACTGCACCGACGCGACGCGACGTCACTTCTCTCTATTGAATAATTGAAAACAAGAAAGAGATCGAAGATAAGAAATAATTAAAGTCTTACGTCAGCGACAGATACGACCAGAAATCTGATTAGTTAATTTAAAATCGTGTTTAGTTCTGAGTAAACGAGTAAAAGAACTGCTTGCCTGGACGTCAGATGATGCCTCGTCTTTTATTTGTAAGGAGAGCTTTTGGTTTTTCTTTAAAAAAGTTAGGAAAATTTATACATAACGTATATAACTTATAACAATTACAATACCCTAACAGGTAGAACGTAGTAATAGAGACTTTCGCATGCCCTGGGGGGTCTTCGATTAGATTCTAGGCATTGAGGCTGGTTTTCTCTGCTGCGTGTACAAACACACACGCACACACACACACACAAAACTCCAGTTACCCTGCAGGGGTTTATAGAGGGTTAAACTGTTATGGCAAAAACAACCGTGCGGTTTAATGATTGAGTGGACGCCTCTTAATTTTACATTCTCTCAAGTCGCGGTGCCTAATTGTCCAACTTAAAAATTTCCACCTCTCTTCGATTAACTCGGAGGCGTTACAAAGTTTGCCTAAGATCAAGGGCAACTTTAACGAGTTTTAAAATTAATTTAGCAA
The DNA here is from genome assembly GCA_036172665.1 of Prosopocoilus inquinatus. NCBI lineage: Eukaryota > Metazoa > Arthropoda > Insecta > Coleoptera > Lucanidae > Prosopocoilus > Prosopocoilus inquinatus. Next base: position 8,814,570 of record CM069878.1, on the reverse strand, counting down.
GACTGGGAACTGAGATATATTCGCACGGTTCCACTGGTGATTTGAATAATAAACAAACATACAAACAAACAAACACACAACTTGTTTGACAGCAGATCCCTACATCGAAACACGTGAAAACTTTTTTTTTCCTCTTTTCCAGTATTTATGTTGTTAATTTTACTTTCTTCTGTATATTGACGATGTCGTCTTGATGAAGGTGTAAAAGCCGAAATCGGTTGTCAAATAAATATCGAGAGAAAATTGGAAAGTATTATATTCACACCGTAAACAAACAATTGTTTAGTCACGGATAGTGTCACGGAAAACCTTTTACAACTCCACCATGGTACGGTGAGGCTTCCGGGTTGTAGGGGCGTAGATAGAGCTTTTTTAAACAATATGCGCTAGCTGGTCTCAACTTGTTTTATGACCATCCCGTTCAAGTCGAAGTTTTTCTCACGACTCTTGCCCCTTTTACCCATTTGTTAACGATGATGTCACGAATTCGACTGATTGGTGTGCTTCAATCTGTTCGCTTTCTGCTTGCGTTATTTTGCTGTTCTTTCTTCATCGGCTATACAGTGACCGGCAGAAAGTTGACTACATATGGGAGAATAATTTCTTTCTGAGAAATCAATAATAAAGAACTTTCCCATAATAATATTGCGCACTGGGGTTTGTTAATCTTATATGCGTAGCTTTGTTGCGAACGCGGAGATTAGAAAAACTGTTATAACTTGGACGTGCCGGTGTTTTCTTAATTTTACCGCGTTCCCCAAAAAATTAAGTGGCGCCCTTTGTAGTAAACTTCGCGCGTAGGTTTGAGCTAATCCCGACCCGTCCCACTGCAGCAGCCGACGTCACCGACGTTATTCGTGCGCTAATCTTTTACTTATCCACCAGTTAGGTAGTAAGCTTAAGCCGATGTCTTCACCTCCTGATAAATATCTGCCAGGTTGTAACTATTATCAATATAATGGTTCCCAAAGATAACACCTGGCAGATAAATTTATCAGGAGGTGAAGAATTCAGGTATTAATTCACGACTGAAGTTACGATTTCGGCTTGGTCTATTTATTCCGATTTGTTTATAAAAATTTGCTTACTTAACCAGGTCGAGATAAGTATAGCACTTGAGTTTGCGCAAGCTCGCAATGCTCTTGCTCCAGTTTTATCATCACTTGCGCGTGGATTTTCGCTGACTTCTCGGATTTCATAACTGGAATGTGATTTCACACTGATAGAGTTTAAGTTAAGTTTAATTAATTCTGTAATTATCAAATTGTTTTATAAAAAGCTAATCGTGGCAGCAGTATTGGCCTGTCCAGGAAAGTTTACATTAAAATGAACCCTTGCGTTTCTAATTCCGGCTAAAATCCTTGATCTTAAATTTAAAAAAAATTAACTTTAACTTAACTGAGAAAATCGCCAACGTGATACAAAAAAAAGAGATTCTCCATTTCGCCTTTCTGTGAATCGAACTCGAACGTAATTCATGATTGAAGTTACGATTTCGGCTTGCTCTATTTATACCGATTTGTTTACAAAAATGTGCTTACTTAACCAGGTCGAGATAAGTATAGCATTTGAGTTTGCGTAAGCTCGCAATGCTCCTGCTCCAGTTTCATCATCACTCGCACGTGAATTTTCGCTGACTTCTAGGATTTCATTACTGGAATGTGATTAAACACTGATTACACGTAGAGTTTAAATTAAGTTCAATTATTTCTATAATTATCAAATTGTTTTATATTAAGCTAATCGTGGCAGCAGTATTGCCTGTCCAGGAAAGTTTATATTATTATTTATAACCCTTGCGTTTCTAATTCCGGCTAAAATCCTTGATCTTAAATTAAAAAAAAATTAACTTTAACTTAACTGAGAAAATTGCCAACGTGATACAAAAAAAAAATTCTCCATTTTGCCTTTAGAACTCGAAACAAATCGTTCACAGGCGTTTTACTGACTACCACGACAATTTTTTTCCATTGGATTTTCGGGGATTCACGTCGCACCAAACAAGATCACCCGAATTGAATTACGAAACGCTCGTGAATTTGAATCTTTTTATGTCGCGAAGCTTTCTTTGTATCACAGCTTAGGCTCGGCACGCACGTGAAATGATTCACTTCGCGTCGGTCGCGGAAAGTGCGGAAATAAATCTCGGTTTCGCTTCGCCTTATAAATAATAAATAAGCCCACGCGCTTAATCGCATCAAGAGAATCCATTTTTTAATCCCCCTTTTATTTTATTTATTAAAAAGAAATTTGAAGGCGAGGGGCAACAAATATGTACGTTTGTGTAACCGTGCAGATGGGGGTGAAAGAAAGAGACAGTTTAATATAACAAGGAAATCTCTTCCTAACTCAATAATGTCTTTAAAAAAAATCAAATGGCCATTTTTTACCCCTTTTGTATCCCGCCTTTTTGGCAATCCGTGCAAAGCTTGTACCTCGAATTTCCTGGTTCTCGAAAATATAACCGGAATCTGATGTCTGCTTCGCTTCTCACGGTTTGCCGGACGGCGGTGGTGCCCGCTTATATTTTCCGAATTGTCGAAATTGGTTCGCTCCATATCTTTTCGACAGACAACAAAAAAAAAAGAAACCGGGGAGGCCTTTTGAAGATTACGTTTCACTGTCGAACAGAAGCCAACTCACTCGTTGAAGCGTCGCATCTTCTAACATTCCTGGGGCATCGCTAAACGACTGGCTTTGCTCCAGGTACGTTACAAGTTAGTAAAGCAAATCTAACCGCGCCCCAGAATGTCCGAAGGAAGGGTTTGAACGAATTGGAAACACCGTGACATCAAGAGGAACCAACCGAGTATCAGATGACGTAAAGAAAGCTCAATAGCGTCACAGGTCGCTAGTGAACGCAATTTAATCTCTCCGTCAAAATAACATAACTCACAAAAAACTATAAACTGGTCATGTAAAAAAAGAAGACAATGATTGTCTCGCCGTTTTAATATAAAACGGAAAACTCGGGTACACCCGCAGACGCTTGCAGAAGATAAGGCAGTGATGGCTAAAAATAGAAACTCCAGACGGTATTGTTTTGTAACTGTTCGGGTTGGTACGGAGTAACTTGCCGGTGTCCAGATTCGTAACTTAAACTTTATTCTTTCTTTATTGTTAATTACCAAATATTTATATACATATCTACATATCTACAAACTATTATATAACAGCCTGGGTTCAGTTTATATGTGACGCTTTAAGGAGTTCGCCCATTAGACCTGACCGTAATAGGACCGTATCCGGACCGACGCAGTCAAAAAACGCCCGTTTCGGCTCCGACAGGCTTCAGACCGTGCGTTACCCCATTTAATTATATGAAAAGAATGTTTTTTTGACTGTGTCGGTTCGGATACGGTCAGGTCTAATGGGTGAACTCCTTAAAACGGAAGCGGAAATGCAGACAAGACGCTTGTCTGGGGTTATGCAAGACACTTGCATTGCGTTAAATAAGACGCTTATCTAGGATTATGCAAGACACCTGCGTCGGAAGACGGAAGTGTTAGCAAGACTTCTAAATCCCCTAGTAAATACCCCCTCCCCCCACATTTCTGAACAGAAACTTTATTAATAACATTTATAAATTTTGTATGCGAAGCCGCTTCGTTATAGTTTATTCGCCGACCGGCGATAATCAAACGAATGCAAAAATCGTCTGATTTGCAGTGAAACAGAGCCTGAGACCATTTGCGTTATGAAGAATTCAGTCAAATATTTCGAATACAGAAATCAAAACTTGTGCGACTTTAGTCCTCGACAATTGTCGATTTCTAGTGTCACCACTCGACCATTTGAGAATAGTCTCCCTGATGTCATAGTTTTTCTTTACGGGCAACTTTCAAACACCCTGTATGTTTTAATATTTGAACATTAGTTCTTTTTTGTTTTTCTTCCGTTTTGCATTTATCAAGTTAGTGCTTTTCTAAGGAATGGGAAAGGAATTGACATAATACGGACGTTAGTTTTGTTTGTTTAGGTTATAGTTAGTTAAAGTTCTTTTTCGTAATACTGTTACAACCGTGACGCGCAAACAGATCTATTTTTGACGTCAGTAGCGCCACCTTGCGTCAGAGAAAATGACCGAAGCTACTCGATCTTTCTAGTACGTTCGAGCAACAGATGGCTCTGCTATACAAGCCGTACGATGCGCCAGGAGTTTAGTTTTAGTTATTAAGTAAGTATTAAGCGTTATTTGATTGACAGGCTCATTACAACTGTGTTGTTAATTGTGTAAAGCGACAGCTTTTATTTAAAGTGTTCTGAAATTTAACGACTGTAATTTGTGAACCCCCAAATTCGTCCTAAATTCGTAACAATACCGTGAAATTTGTAATTACTGATTGGGCGCGTTCAGGGACGTTCAGCGGGTGAGTTGCTTACTCAGCAATCGTTTGTGATTGGCTCACATTAATGTAATAACCGATCACAAACGTCCGCTGAGTAAGCAACTCAGCCGCTGAGCATCCACTAAACGCGCCCATTACTTTCGTTTTGGTGTAGAGGGTGGCGACATCTACTGACAGATAGCGACATTTTTTTGGAGAATATGGAAATATGGCGATTTCCACACGAAATGACTTGACAACACTGTTTTGGAGACACTTTAATGCCTAGTTCATTTAACACAGTGTTAACTTATTTACTTTTTTTTTACTTTACGTATTTTCATTCGATTTTTAATATAATTGTACGCTTCAGTACGCTTAGCTTAGCTGCCGAAATACGTATCTACGGATATAAAATTATTGTGGGCGGAAATTAATTTTCAATTATTTCTTAAACCACAGTCGCCTTTACTATTCTAGAATTTTTAATATTCCAACTTTCATTTGTAGGCTCAAAGATACCTATTCTAGGCAATCACGAAGTGGCTAACATCTAGCGAAACTTTTGTGAAAGTCCCTATAATAAGGAAAATATTTGGTTAACCCAGGGTTAACCTATAAAAAATATTAAATAGACAAGGAAAGTAAACGTCACAGAGAGCGGAGCTGAGTCGTTTACTATCTTTGTCTAATAAATCAGACACGTGCGTCGTAAATTACTGTCGCTGTAACGCCAGAATTGACCTGAACATAACCTAACATTTAAGAATGGTAAGACAACGAGATTAAACAAGATATTACACTTTTATAAGTTGGTATCTTGTACATTGTATTGGAAAATTCTTAACAAACTCATTGCATGCTTTCCCCACAAACATTTTTTTTTAATTTTGTTTTGTTAGGTTATGTTTATTAATGGTTTGTTGATCTGCAGCTGAACTAAGCTCACACAAACATTTTATACATTTTTTTAATAACAAATAAATCAACTTAATTACGTACAATAAGCACAACTAAAATAATTTGATTGAAGCTTTTCATTCGAAGTTTTAGTGATAAACAAAAGTTTACACAACAGCTCTCTGTGAAGCGAGTATTTTCAGTTTGTTCGGCGTAATCAATGCATTATTACAGTCCAATGGACTCCGTTTCAAATTTCGCGCCTGTGTTAGGACCGCCCACTTTCCTAATCAATTGAAATGTTTGCTTGTGAGTTTTGTGACGTTTACGTACTTTTAGCATTACGTATACACAATAATAAAACTAATAAAAAGCAGTGATGGATCGAATATAACAAGTTATACTGAATAACATTAATGACAGCTGTCTGTTTTCTTTATTAATAACGCCATCTGCTGATTACTGATTTTCGTGAATTAGCTTTACTCGCGCAGCAAGTCCCGAGTGGATTCTAACCTGAATCGTTGATTGAAATATTTAAATATCTCAATCAACAACGCCTGAACTACTTAAAATTTGAACAAAATGCGTAGCTTTCGTTTTCCGCAAACGATGTTATTAACATATTAAAGAATTATTAAAGAACGATTCGGCGGGCGATGGTAAAAAATAAAACTATTTTTAACGCAATAAAAGCAGACGAAATAGGTGCGGCAGGAAGCGTTTCCCACACACAAAATTTCTCAATCTTGCGCAACCAAGAATAAACGCGATTTAAAACTTGGTATACACGGTGTTTTCTGAAAGACGGTTTTCCGACCGTAACAAAATTTCTTGACAAAGAAAATCAAGGCGCAATGTCAAACGAAGTCGCATTCGGAACTGCGCGAGCTTTCTCTCCTGCAATATTTTATCCATTGTTTAGCTTAAGCTAGCCCGGAAAAGTGTACCAAAAAAAAAAATCTGGATTCTTACATGTGTTTTGTTGAAGTACGCCGCATACGCATAGATTATTTCAAGTTAGCTCACACTGGTTCCACGAAGAGTAACAAAGAGCACGTACAAAGACATTTCATCGTTTCTTATTAGATTCATACTGATTTCAGTTAACTCAACGCCCTCTTCAAACAGGCCTGAGTATGAATCAGTTTTGAAATCGAAGTATTCCCCCACCTAATGAATCAGGCCTGTATGAAGTGGGCGTTGGCTAACTTGAAAATCCTCAAATAGCTTATGTAGATGATTATTATGATTACTAAAGCGTCGTCGCTTGTTTCAGCACGTTGCCAACAGCATCCTGCTCTTAACAGCGAACGCTCTGGGGTTGACCTCGTACTTTGTGGAGGAGAAGCAACAGAGACGGGCCTTCCTGGAGACGAGACAGTCGCTGGAGGTGAAGCTGGTTATAGAAGAGCAAAGCGCAGAGCAGGTGAGAACCGAGACTTGCCTCTCTTTGCCAAATCCACAGTGTAAGAGTGGCGAGGAGAATATCCCCCGGTTATACCGGCCAAAGTTTCCGAAGCGATTGTTTGCGTATCGAAGATGATAGTTTAGCGGTTGAAATACGTATCTATACGGATTGAAATATTTTAATTCGTAAATCTGTGAATTTATTTACTTGCCGGATAATAAATACCATTGTCATTACAATAGCTTCCGAGGATATTATCCGGTGGATAAATTTATAAGGGGATGGAAAAATCGGGTCTTGGTCGCCTGTAATACTTCTTCGTACGTTAATGTAGCCACTAGCCACTGGCGTTCACGTAATTGGTAATTACTCTGTCGGCGAAAGCTTCGGGCGGACTGTGCCGTAACAATATTTTCTGACCTTAATTTTTTTAATTAGATCGTTGGGTAGGACGACATGCAGAATGGAATTCAAATTACGCCCGTGATATCTGCATCTCTACATCAAGTCGTTTCATCTCTTGCAGTCGAGCTGCGAAATATTACGAAGGGGCGAAGATTGAGATTGCCGAGAATACAACGGCGAAACGTGCACGTTGTGAAACGCGGGGGAATGTAATTTGCTCGGAACAGTGCAGGCAAATGTTTATGAATAAAACAGGGTTTAATTTGGAAAGCGTTTTTGGCTTCGTCTAGCGGAACAAAATGTTTCTTGCTTTGCAAGACGGATCTTTACTCTTACAGAAAATATTAAATTTTGCATTTTTAAATTTGGCGCTTCTGATATTAAGCGCCAAATTCAAATTCAAAGAAGAAGAAGCTGAAGGAAGTGTAGATGATAGTAATGTAGGCGTCATTAAAATTTTAAGTAAATTGAGTGCCTGCCACAAAAATCAATCAAAGTGACCTTTGGCGCATACAAATGTAACATAATTCAGAGTAAACGACATAGATGGCAGCAGCAAGAGTTTTAAATAAAACAGGTGTTCCCCCTATAAGTAAACCAGTCAAGACGCTGATGAAATAGAAGTGACGCTTCGCGTCTCTGAATTTGGCGCTTAAAATGATTAAAGTTCAAACTGATCATATTTTAGTTTTTTTTTTCTTTCTACATTGGCCGATTGTCGATCTTCTTTTGTTATGTTTTTCCTTTATCGGCGAACAGTCGATCGATCTTCTTTTGTTCTGTTTTATTTTCCTTTGTCGACGAACTGGCGATCTTCTTTCATTTCTTTCGTATTTCGACGTTTGTTCGTTACTGTTTCTTTTTTGTCAAACTATTTTTTTTTATAAACGAAAATCACTGACAAAAGTCGAACTTAAAATTCGAACGAGTAAAAACTTAAAATAAAAACAGGAATAAATAAAACGAAACGAATAAAAACAAGAACTCTTGAGACCCGAAACCCTAAAATTAAATTAAATTAGAAAACGGGCAATCTTCTATCGTTTCTTTCGCATTTCGAAGTTTGCTGATTTCTGTTCTCTTTTGTCAAATAAAAATTTAAAGAAATTAAAAAATTAAAAGAAATTCGAAAAATTAAAAGAAATTAAAAAATTCAAACAAAAAATTAAAAATTAAGAAATTAAAATTAGAGTTAAGAGAAAATGAAGAATTAAAAAAATTCAAGAAAATTAACAGAAATTCCAGAAATAAAAGAAACTCCAAAAATTAAAGGACATTTAAAAACTTAAAGGAAACTAAAATTAAAATCATGAGTTCCAAAGATGGATTCGTTAATTAAAAAGCAAATTAAAAAAAAATTAAATCAAGATATTAAAAGAAATCCGAAAAATTGAAAAGAAAATCAAGAATTAAGAGAAATTCAAGAATAAAGGAAATTCAAAAAATTAAGAGAAATCCAAGAATTAAAAGAAACTCAAAAAATTAGAAGACTTTAAAAAAATTAAAAGAAACTGAAACTGAAATCCCCCAAAAATTAAAAATAGAAGCTCCAAAGATTAATTAATTAATTGAAATAAATTGGAAGAAATTAAAAAATTAAAGGAAATTCAAAAAATTAAAGAAACTCAAAGAAATTCATAATAATTAAAGAAATTCAGAAAATTGAGAGAAATTGAAGAATTAAGAACAACTCAAAAAATTAAAAGAAATTCGAGAATTGAAAGAAACTCAAAAAATATAAGAAAATTCAATAAATTAAGGGAAATTCAAGAATCAAGAAATTAAGAGAAATTATAGAATTAAAAGAAACTCAGTACATTAAAAGACAATTAAAAACTTAAAAGATACTGAAACGGAGGTCTATAAAAAATTAAAATCAAAATCTCAAAAAGGTGAATTAATTAATTGAAATAAATTTAAAAAATCTAAAAAATTCGAAAAATTAAAAGAAATTCAAGGAAGAAATTCAAGATTTAAGAGAAATTCAAAAAATTGCGAGAAATTCAGGAATTTAAAGAAAGAGAAAATTAAGACAAAAATTTAGAAAAAAAATAAAACTGAAATCCCTAAGAAATTAAAATCGAAAGCTCCAAAAATCAATTAATTAATTAAAACAAAATAAGAAATAAGACATGAGAAATTTAAAAAAAAAATCGAAAAACTAAAAGAAATTTAATAAATTGAGAAACAAAAAAAATTAAAAAATTCATAAAAATTAAAATGAATTCAAAGAATTAAGAATTGAAAAATTAAAAGAAATTCAAAAATATTAAGAGAAATTCAAGAATTAAAGAAACTCAAAAGATTACTGAAAAGAAGCTTAAACTGAAGACCGTAAAAATCTCCGAAAGTTAATTAATCAATTGAAACAAATTGAAAAATTAAGAAATAGAAAAAATTGAAAGAAGTTCGAAAAACTCAAAAAAAAAATAAAGAAATTCATGAATATTAAAAGAAATTCAAAAAATTATCGAGAGAAATTCAAGAATTAAAAGAAATTAAAAAATTATACGAAATTTAAGAGTTGAGCGAAATTCAAAAATTAAGAGAAATTAATTAAAAAATTAAAAGGAACTCAAAAAAATTGAAATACATTTAAAGATTCAAGTCCCTGAGAAATTTAAACCAAAAGCTCCAAAGATTGATCAATCTAAACAAACTCAACCCAGTGCTACGATTTGCTTCTGCCATCTATGTGACACCTCTCGAACTCTAAGTTTTAGGCGCCAAATTTGAAAACGCAAAAATCCTTACACTTTTTTATGCTTTTGCGGCATTTTGATTGGATTAACTTGATTCCTCTTGGCGCAGAAACTTTTAATGCCTCACCCGGAAGGCGGGAGGGGAGGAAAGAGGTATCTCTTACGTCACCAATCTGATGATGTTAGCTGCCGCCGTCTATGTCATTTTCGGCGAACTAAATTTTTTAAGCGCCAAGTTTAAAAATGCCAGAGTCATTTATGTAGGAGAAGTGTTCCGATTGGGCCGACGCGATTTCTAGTGGCGCAGAAACATAAATTATTTAAACTTATAATCCTAATAAAGAGATATGCTGCTGCCATCTGTGACATAACGGCATTTGCTACCGCCATCTACGTGATTTTCTGCGCACTGATATTTTAGGAAACAAATTTGAAGGTGCGAGGCTTATTTTCATTTTGGCGTCCGCCCGAATTTTCTTTGTGGGGAAGACACCTAATGTACTTGAACTTTTTAATTATGTCTAATGCTGCCATCTATGTTATTTTTCCGCAGCAACTAACATTCAGCGGTCAGTTTTTGAGATGCAAGGCGTCGTTTACATTTCTGGAAGTAGCATTTTCGTGTCGTCATTCTAATTTAAATTCGCCGTGGCAAAGAAACGCACAATTTATTTAAACTTTCAACGAGATTGCCTGATGATATCTGCTGCCATCTATGTTATTTCCTTCGAACTAATATTGAGCGCCAAATTTGAATTTGCCAGATTCATTCTTTATGTTTGTGCGGCGTTTTAATTGGCTGACTGATCCCTTGTTTCACAAACAATTGAACAAAGACGGGCCTGAAATTAAGGCATCCTTGGGTTTTATGAATGAAATTACGTCGCATTTCATTCATGAACCGTGCTGTATGGTAATTTTTTTTCCGCCAGATTATGGGGTCGATAAAATGTGTACCCCGCATTTAATTACTTTGCATTCTCTTTGTACACACGCCGCGTTTATTTACGATGGAAAAGAAAAAGAAAACATGAATCAGCAAAACAGGTCCCTTTATAGAGATACCACATCGCTCGTAAATAAAGCACGTTATCCTCACACTACGTTTATTGCGAAGGGGCGAAGCTCTGCACGCGGGGGAATAATTTCCAGCTCGTGCTGCGCCATCGTGTAACTCAATTCAGACTTTTTTCTTCCCCCTTATTTTCAATCTGTGCCTCTAATTCTTCCACGTCCTTCCAGGAGAGACTTCTCCTGTCGGTCTTACCGGAGCACGTCGCCGTCCAGATGAGACAGGACCTGGACAGGGCCGACAGCCAATTTAAGAAGATTTATATGAGCCGACACGAGAACGTCAGGTAAGAAACGGCTTGTTTGTTACCCGTTAAAAAAAAATCAATAACCTACCTAATACAGGGTAGTACGAAGTCCTAGTCTTTAATTTAATTGAATACAATTGGAGCGCATAGGTAATTCCACCGTAAATGGAAAGGGGCATCTGCGCTTGAATCCCTTCCCCCTTACACTCTATTGTCCCGGGTGGATCCTGCGAATACAAAATGACGCGCGCGGGAAGCTTTAAACGTGCGCGAGAGCTTAATCCCGGCCTAATGCGTACACGCCAGCGACCTCTGGAAGCTTCGGCTCAGGTTGAACTGCATTGTGCTTTAATTAGGGCAGATTTTAGTTCATAATTGATAATGACTCGCTCGGTTTCAACTAATTATCTAAATTTCTGCCTTAATATTGAATGTCGGCTTGCATTGGGGATGAGGAAGGGAGGGGTGAGGGCTGCATTATTTATCGGCGGAGGGGGAAGGGGATTCACTCTATTCGTCGTAATCGTAAACATGATCTGAGAAAGAAAAGAGAAATTCTAGGGCAAGAAAGAAGTTCGTTGTGAACGGAAACCAATATTATATTTCCACACATGAGCTTCGAGCTTTTTCTATGTAAAAAAATAACTTAAATCTCTAAACTTTACTCCACTGAAAGAAAAGAGATGTTGAAATTCGAAACTCAAGGGAAACTCAAAACACGATCCGCGTGAAACCCCCAAACTAAACTCAATTCGAGCAACTCGAGAAAGTCAAAAGAGAAACGTGATTAGGTTTCAAGAAAAAAGAAATTGAAACTCGAAACTCAAGAAAAACTCAAAATACGATGCGCAACGCGAAACCTCCAACTCAACTCAACTTGAACAAAAAAGAAACGAAACGTGATTAGATTTTAAGAAAAGAGAAATTGAAACTCAAGAAAAACTTTACTCCACTGAAAGAAAAGAGATGTTGAAATTCGAAACTCAAGAGAAACTCAAAACCCGATGTGCACGAAACCCCCAATTCAACTCAATCCGAGCACAAATAAATGAAAATCAAAATAGAAACATGATTATATTTCAAGGAAAGAGAAATTATAACTCGAAACTCAAGAGAAACTCAAAACACGATTCGCTTGAAAGTCCCAATCAAATAAACTCAATTCGAGCAACTCGAGAAAGTCAAAATAGAAACGTGATTAGGCTTCAAGAAAAGAGAAATTGAACTTCGAAACTCAAAACACGATGCGCAACGCGAAATCTTCAACTCAACTCAACTTGAACAAAAAAAAAAACCAAACGTGATTAGATTTCAAAAAAAGAGGTATTGAAACTGGAAAGTCATGAGAAACTCAAAACCTGATGCGCATGAAACCCCTATCTCAACTCAATCCGAGCAAAAATAAATGAAACTCAAAATAGAAACGTGATTATATATTATATTTCAAGAAAAGAGAAATTAAAACTCGAAACTCAAAAGGAACTCTAAACACGATGCGCACGAAACTCCCAACTCAACTCAACCCATCAAATAAAATCAAAATAGAAACGTGATTAGATTTCAAGGCGAGAAAAGTTTAAAAAAATTAAAACCGACTTAGAATTAAGCCCTTCCCAAGCAAGGAAAACTCAATTTAACTAAAAAGGAATTCTCAGAGAAATGTAAACTAAAAAATCAAAATTGAAACCGAAACTCTAGACACAAATAAAATTATATTAAAAATTATATATAAAAAATAAATGAATTCCATTTAAAATAACTCACAATGAGCCTGAATAAGAAATTAAAACTCAAAAGAAACTGAAACTTAAAAACCAACTGCTAATAAATCTTGAAAATCGTTTACAGAATTGTACTCAATTTTGTACTAAAATTAATTTGTAAATCAACCTAACCCGCGGGACCTCTTATTAGCACAACTCAATCCAAGCAAAAGGTTAACTCAAAAATAAAAAAGAAATAAAGCACTAAGCGTTAAATAGAAAATTCTAATTGCGCAAAATAACACTCAAAACTCCATAAAAAATCAGTTGAATGTAAGTCCCGCCCACGCAAAGAAAATGCAAACGAACTCAATACAACTCAACTTAATTCAACAAGAGAATCAAATCTTCCTCAACTTAAAATTAAAAAAAATCAAAATTCAATTGGAAATTAACTCAAGCAAAGCGAACCTAAATCAACTCCAAAAATTAAAATTTAAAACTCAAAAAACTGAAACTCAAAAACCAATTATTGGTTATCATTTATTGAATTGTACTTAATTTTGCATTAAAATTAAGTCCAACCCAAACAAGGAAATTGCAACGCACTCAGACCAACTCAGCTTAACTCAACAAAAGTATTAAAACATGTTCAACATAAAATTTAAAATTAAAAAATTAAATTAAAAGATGTTCGGAATTCGAAACTCAAGAGAGACTCAAAACGTGATTAGGTTTCAAGAAAAGAGAAATTAAAACTCGAAACTGAAGAGAAACTCAAAATACGATGCGCAATGCGAAACCTCCAACTCAACTCAACTTCACCAAAAAAAAAAAAAACGACACATGATTAGCTTTCAAGAAGAGAGAAATTGAAACTCGAAACTCAAGAGAAACTCAAAACCCGATGCGCGCGCAACCCCCAATTCAACTCAATCCGAGCACAAATAAATGAAAATCAAAATAGAAACGTGATTATATTTCAAGGAAAGAGAAATTATAACTCGAAACTCAAGAGAAACTCAAAACACGATTCGCTTGAAACTCCCAATCAAATAAACTCAATTCGAGCAACTCGAGAAAGTCAAAATAGAAACGTGATTAGGTTTCAAGAAAAGAGAAATTGAAATTCGAAACTCAAAACACGATGCGCAACGCGAAATCTTCAACTCAACTCAACTTGAACAAAAAAGATACGAAACGTGATTAGATTTCAAGAAAAGAGAAATTTAAACTCGAAACTCAAGAGGAACTCAAAACACGATCCGTACAACCCCCCCAACTCAACTGAATTCGAGCAAAAAATTCGAAGATCAAAACAGAAACGTAATTAGATTTCAAGAGACGAGTAAAAACACAAAATAAAACCGAGTTGGAATTAAGTCCTTCTCAAGCAAAGAAAACTCAATTTAAGTAAAAGAAATCTATCAGAAAAATGTGAATTAAAAAATCGAAATGAAAACTGAAGCTCGAGACTCAAAAAAAATTATATTCAATTGGATTTAATTCAACTCAACTCAACACAACTTACAATGAGTCTAAACAAAAAATTAAAACTCAAAAAAATGAAACTCAAGAACCAAAAAGTTACTCATAAAAATCATACTTAAAATTTTGTATTATAATTAAGCTGAATAGTAATTTAACTCGAGCCACCTCATATTAGACAACTCAATCCAAGCAAAAGGTTGACTCAAAAAAATAATAAAATAAAGTTCCAAACGTGAAGAAATGAAAATTCAGATAGTGCAAAGTGAAACTCAGAACCTAAAAAGAATTAAATTCAGTTGAAAATAAGTCTCACCCATGCAAAGAAAATCCAAGCGAATTCAGACCAACTTCAGCTTAACTCAGCGAAAGAATTAAAACTTCTTCAATAAGAAATTCAAAATTGAAAAAAATCTAAATTCAATTGGAAATCAACTCAGGCAAAGCAAACCTATCTCAACTCTAACAATTAAAGTTCAAAACCCAAAAAAACTGAAACTCAAAAACCAAAAACTAAAAATTCTTAAAAATCGTTTATTGAATTGTATTCAAGTTTGTATTAAAATTAAGTTAAAATCAACCTAACCCGAGCGAATTCATGTTGGCACAACTCAATCCGAGCAAAAGGTTAACTCAAAAAAAAAAATAAAGCACAAAGTATTAGGAAATGAAAATAAAGATTGCACAAAATGAAATTCAAAACTCAAAAAGAAGTTGAAAATAATAAATTCAGCTCAAGCAAAGAAAATCTAATAGAACTAAATTCAACTCAACTTTATTCAAAATTTAATTGTAAATCAAATCAACTTCACACTTAAGATATTCAAAACTCGAAAAACCGAAACTCAAGAAACAAATATAAAAAACTCTTAAAAATTATTTCCTGAATTGTACTCAATTTTGTATTAAAAGGAAGTTGAAAATCAACCTAACCCGAGCGAGTTCATATTAGCATAACTCAATCCAAGCAAAAGGTTAACTCAAAAAAAACAACGTAACATAAAGCGTTAAGAAAGAAAAATTCTAATCGCACAAAATAAAATTCAAAACTCAAAAGAAGATTAGATAAAGAAAATACAAACAAAGTCAAACCAACTCTACTTAACTCAATAAAAGAATTAAAACTTCTTCAATATGAAATTCAAAATTCAAAAATTAAAATTCATTTGGACTTCAACTCAAGCAAAGCGGACCAAACTTCAACTAAAATTCAAAGCTCAAGACCAAGTATTTACAACCCAAATAAGCAAAACTCAAACAAATCAATTCAAGTTCAAATTCAAAGCTCAAATTAATAATGTAAATTTAATCAAATATTTCTTAAAATAGATTGGACTCGAAATTCAAATAAGTAACAATGAAAACTAACAAATTGCAACAACTCAGAATTTAAGAAAAGTAAAAACTCAAATATACGCAAAACTTAAAAAGAATCGAAAGTAGAAAATCAAATTCACCTCGAAATTAAACCAAGCAAAGCCAACCTACAGGAATTCAGTCTAACTCAACTTAATTCAGGCAAAAGATCAAAACTCGAATAAATTAAAGCACAAAACTCGAAAATTCGAAATTCAAAATGAATAAAATAAAACTCAAGAAAAATTAAAATTCTGCCCAGTGGATATTGAAGAAAATCTAAGCGACCTCAACTCAATCCAAGTAAATAATTGAAGCTGAGATCAAAAGAATTCAAAGCTCAAAGATTTAAAACTCTTGAACCCAAAGGAATCAAAAAGAAAAAAAAAAGACAAAATTCGATTGTAAGTCAACTCAAGCCAACTTAAGCGACTTCGGCCTAACTCAGCTCAACACAAGTGACGCGAAACCTTAAATTCGAATAAATTAAATAAAAAAAAACAAAAATTAAAAAAAGGAAAAACAAAACTTAATTGTAAGTCAATCCAAACTAACGTCAACGAGAGAGAGAGAGAGAATGAGATAGAGATTATACCTAGCTATCAAACACAAGCAAAACATTAAAATTAAAAGGAAAAAACAATTAAATCAAACTCGACTCGAACGAATTAAAATTTACAACTTACAAATTAAAACTCAAGACACATTATTAAAAATTCAAAAATTAAATAAAAAATTAAAACAAAAGAAACAATTTCGACTCAAAAGAGTCACTATTATTTAAAAAAAAAAAGGTAATAAACGGGTTGAGATTGAACACGCCACCGTGCTTTGGGCGCGGCCGTTCCGGTGCGCGGACCCCTTAATACACAGAGTTGGCAGTTCGTCCTGAATTTCATCGTTTGTTTGCGCACGTTGCGGTTTTGTAATTAACTGAAACTTCCAATAAATAACCGGCGTACGAAAATAGACGGCGTTAATGAAATTTCGGGTCGAAATATCGCGCGAACGTAACGGGGGAATAAAAATTATTTCGACCGCAGGCGTAGATTTATTGCAGGCGGAGACGTGCGTTTGTGGGGTGGCGTATGCATGTGTGTGTGCCATTTAAATTACGCTGATGGATATACAGTGTGTCTCTGAACCTAAGTCTTTAATTGAAACCACAAATAGTGGTCAAGAAAAGAAGCAAAATTTGTTATACAACTATTGGTGAAATAGCAATAATAACGCAGATAAAAATTATTTTACTTTTTCGTAGAAATTGTTTGAGGGTCTCTGAATGCAGCTTAAATGTTCCGGCGGAGCTTCGTTTTCAACTATTTTCCGACCTTCGGGGCCATAAAAAGTCAAAAAAACGCAGACCATGAACTAACGCACAGATATTGTACTTAAGGCAGGTCAAGTATCGTGTTTTTTGTTAATTTTAAAAGCAGATAAATTTTGTAACTAGGTAAGTTCTTAATAGTTTAAAATATTCTGTGCGTCTTGCATTAATTGATGATTAGTTTTGTGCTAATCCGTACTTTAAAGTTAAATTAAAAAAATCAATCTAAAGGCGATCGAAAAAGTGGAAATTCTTACATCATATTAATTTGTAAATTGCCAATTTACAATGTTGATTACTAAGGTTATTGTATTTGTACAGCAAAAATAAATTTGCTTCTTTATTAAAACTACGACGAAAAGACGAAATAAACGTCTGCACTAGGCGAGAGTTTTTATTATGTCTTTATTGGTTTAAGCCGACGCAGAAATTCAGGTTCAATATAGACCTTATAAAAGCATGTGTTTTCTGTTGGAATGTAAACAATTAATAAAATAGTTCGATTGAGAGCTAGCGAAGTTATTCAATCACTTATTTTGAACCCATAGATTATTGTGTGTACAGGCAAACTAATTTATTTAAATTTTTTGTCGTACTCATACTCCAATTCTTGCTTTCCGTTTTTACAATAGGAATAGTTTCTGCTCCTGCAATACTTATTCTGCAGCTATTAGTGCGTCAATTAAAAAACAAATTCCACGCATTTTAATAATAATAATAATAATAATAATTCTTTAATGCTGATTAGATCGGTAGTTATCAGATGTTAGCAATTATCATACAAATTTGATACACATTAAAAGATAATTATTCCAAAATGGAAATTGTCAATTAAAATATAATATAAAAATAAAATATAAAAATGCGACGAAAAAAATACAATACTAACAATTTAGTTGAAAGATCACCTAATATCACAGTGGTTCACTGATGTAAAAAATTCTCCAATAGAGTAAAAGGCATTTGTTTCAAGATAGTACTTAATTTGTTTTTTAAATTTGTTGTTAGAGTTTAATTGTCTCAAATTAACAGGGAGATGATTATAAAGTTCTATTGCTGTGTAAAACACGCTATTGTGGAATTTGGTTGTTCGATGTTCTGGTAAGTAAAATTTCAGTTTTCCATGTGAACGAGTATTACAGTTCCGAATATCAGTCTCTCTTATAAACAACCGTTCGTTATTCTTACCATACATTAGGCAATTAAGAATAAACAGAGAAGGCAATGTTAAAATTTTAAGTTCTTTAAAAAAGTTTCTGCAACTTACTTGTGGTTTTATATCCACCATGGCTCTTACTATGCGTTTTTGAATTATAAATAAAGAATTCGATGAAGACGAATTTCCCCAACAAAGGATGCCATAATTTAATTTAGATTGGACGCAGCCGAAATAAAACATTTTTAGAACTTCAAGAGATACGCTGCCATTAAGTTTTCTTAGTAAATAGCATGCAGAATTTAATGATTTTGACAATTTGAGACAATGATCACTCCAAGTAAGGCCTGAATCAAAAGTTAGCCCTAAGAAATTTACACTTGTATCAATAGGAATGTCAACATTAAGATCTTCTAGTTTAACTTGCGCAGTGCTTAATGAATAAAGGACCAAAACTGTCTTGTTGACATTTAAAGATAAGTTATTGCAATAACACCAATCCATCATTTTCTTAAGTAATATATTAAGTTTATGTGATAACTCTTCATGAGATGTGTAATTAAGTATAAATGAGGTGTCATCCGCATAATGAATAGTGTCTCCTAGTTCAATAAATTTGCTCAAATCATTAAGGTAAGTAATAAAAAGAAACGGCCCAAGAATACTACCCTGCGGAACACCGTAATGTATTTGAGCGACTTCTGATACTGCATCTGACCAGCAAACAATTTGAGAACGGCCACTTAGAAAACTAGCGATCCAGTCTCTAGCAGGACCACGTATGCCATACTGCTTTAATTTGTGCAGAAGAATGCTGTGATGAACAGTATCAAAAGTGGCTTTTGTTAGATCAAAATATACGCCAACGACTCTATCCTTACATTCAATGTTACGCAGGATGGTATTATACGCCACACATAAAGCATCGTTAGTTGACAGTCCTCTTCTGAAACCAAACTGATTTTTACCAATAATTTTATTGCTGTCAAAAAAGTTAATTAACCTAGCCAACATTGCTTTTTCAAATACCTTAGAAAAAACAGAAAGAACAGATATGGGTCTGCAATTTCTAATATCGGTCTTTGGAACAGGAATAACTTTCGAGGTTTTGAGAATAGATGGAAAAACACCTTCCTTAAAAGACTGATTGATTCGTTTGCACAAAGGAACAGTTAAAAATTCGGCAACATACTTGAATTGAACAAGGTATACCGTCGACTCCAGCAGAATTTTTCTTTGAGACAGACAGAATTATATTATAGGTTTCTGCTTCGCCAGTAGGGTATAAAAACATACTACTACTATTGCCATCAAAGTTAATTGAATTTATAGCTGAGTCATCAACTATTTCATTTACTGAGTTTACAAAGTAATTGCAAAAAGCATTGCTGATGTCCTGAGGATTATTATGGTTGAGATTATCTATATCAGTGATGTATTCCGGTAGAACAGGTAAAGAATTCTTATGTTTTAGTAACGTCCATGCTGCTTTGTTTTTATTAGAAGAAGTGTTTATGAAATTATCGTTGAATCTTTTTTTTTTGCTACTACTATATTTTTACGATGATTCCTTTTTTGTTCATTGTATTGTGTCAACAAATCACTGTTCTTACAAGTGTTAGTTTTTATTTTTTTGTGTATTTGTCTTAGTATACGTCCTTCAATAATCAATTCTTGAGAAATCCAGCTTTTACGATGTTTTGTAGCATGTTTTTCTTGCTTAAGCGGGAAGTATGTATTAAAATAATACAAACAAGTGTTTAAAAAAATTGTAAAGTTTGTATCAAAATCTCGATTAACATTGATACACTGAAATGCTTCAGACTGAATGGCGTATAACTCATAAAACTGTTTATAGAATTTTGAGTAAAAATGCGTTTTTTAGTTACATGAGATTCTGTAGTGATAGATAAATCAAAACTAGTAACCAATATTACCATAATATGATCGGATAAACCGGGATCCAAAGTAAGTGTGTCACATGACTCACTGTCTAAATTAGTAAAGAAGTTATCTATTCTAGTGGAACTATGGCCATTGATTCGAGTAGGTGTTTCCAAACTGCTGTGTAAAGCAAATGATTCAAATAAATCAATCATGTATCTTGATTCATACTCATACTTGGAAAAATAAATATTAAAATCGCCTCCAATAACAATGTGCCCCTTAAAGGAAGCTGAATTGTCTAAAATTAATTCTATATTTTTGAAGAATAGATGAATATCCGTATTAGGTGATCTGTACAAATTAATCAATAAAATATGAACTGTTTTCACACGCAATACAGCACACTTCAAATTTTTTTTTTTTGCAACATGTAAATCATTGAACACGAAAGGCTTACAAAATAATTATAAGGAATTTACAACGTACAACGCAACTCCACCTCATTTACATGTTTTCCTAGAAAATCCAGAAATAAAAGTATAATTATCTATATTGTAGATCAAAATTTCGGCATCATTCAGCCAGTGCTCAGTAATAAATAAAATTTCCGGATAATTAAGGTCCTTTAAAAATACATTTAATTCATTAACTTTATTGCGTAGGCTGCAAATGTTGTACGTTATTATAAATCGAAAACGAGATGGCTTACATTTTGAAAATTTGTTTGAACCTCCGACACCTTTTGAGTTTGTATTTCATGAAATGTTAAACAAATTAAATTATTAAAATTTACAGTAGAAGATTTAAAATCCACATTTAAAAGATTGATTATAAAGTTAGCCGTGTGTTTCATAACATTTAATTTATCAGACTTGGTTAAGTGTACACCAATTTTTTTTGGAGTTATTTCCTATTATTCTATTTACATCAATGTAATAAACATTATTAAATGAATCATTATTAGCAAAGTTGCATAATGCACAATTAAAATCGTAAGAAAGTTTGTTATGATGTGCTTTCCCATTCCAGCAAGAATTATAACGAAATCTCGAGAAGTAAAGTCTTTTGCCAAATTTTTTACGTCGCATACTACATCTTTGAATAAACCATTAGGTTTAAACACGGACTGTACACTCGCACTACTATTTAAATTAGATTTAAGGGAATAGATGGCGTTCCTTGCTTGGCTGTCACCAAGTAATAAAACTTTATGTTTCGATTGATTATCACTTAATTCATTAGATCCTGGTTTGCATAAATTGTGATTCACATTTTTTTTATTTATACATTTTTTCGTTGACCCATTATCAGTTACAGGTATTGTCTTATTTTCGTCAGACGCCGAAACGATTTCTTTCTTCCAGTCATTGGATTTATCGATGCACTGCTTTTTACGTTTTTTTTGTTTTCAAATTATTCTTCTGAAATTTTGTCAGTCGAACTTCCAAAACATTTATTTGATTTTCTAAAGACTTCATTTTATTAATTAACGAAAATATTAATTTGTTGTTTTTGCGTCTTACTTTATTATTTTTATTGTTATAAATAACTGTGTCCGTCGAATTAACACTCTCGACACTTGAATTTAAGTCATCCACGTATTCTTCTTTTACGTAATTAGAACCAAGAACACTCTGTAGTCTCTGAATTAATTCGTCCTTTTTCCCGCAAGTTGATTGTTTTCGTTTCCGCAATTCTTCCTTTAGCTCGTATATTTTTAAGTCCTTAATTTTTTTGTTATACATGCTCGTATTTATAATTAATGTCTAGTATTAAGAACACGTATATTCCAATTCACAAAAGATTCTCTTCACGTAGAATACTTTTAAGAACCGACGCGCATTAAAAATCTTAGGGCACTGTCACTCGTCCGCACTTTAAAGTTTAATTATGCAGTAGCTAAATAAGTTTTAGTAAAATTTTGTCTACTCACTGACTCGATGTAGAAATCCAAACACTTTCGTATAACTCTTATCGAGGAGGAACTACATGAAAATAAGAAAATTAGGCAGAACTTGCCCGATTCATGTTGGCTCGCGGCCACACCACACTCGACATTTTCAACGCAGTTACAAAACTAGAGTACGAAGATGTTTAATTACTTCAGCAAAAATCTAACGAAGATTAGGTATGTACTCGTTTTTAACATAATTGTTATTGTCTATTACAAAGAAACAAACGTTCTTGCTTACCGCATGTTGAAAATACAAATAAACCTGCCGATATCCGCAAGTTGAATTCATATTCGTGTACAATAAGACCTTGACCGGGTTCTTCTAAACGTAAATAGAAAGTTTTATGGTGGTTTATTGCTCTTATCGGAATAAATAGCTGAAACAAGTCGTAAACCAAGCAGAGGTTTCAAAACAAAGGGACTGCGCTCGTTTGTGATAGGTCAGTTTTTTTTTTTTTTGGGCAAAAAATTTCAGATTTGGAGAATTAGTCTCTTACGTGATGAGGAACTTACAGTTTCATTTAAAGTGGGAGAGTGCCGACCGACGGAAAAAAAAATTATAGTCAAAGTGGCCAAGAGAAATTCAAAGAAAGTATTTTTAAGTACCTGAGTTGACCGCAAGAGAACGCAATTAATAGGCTCAACAACAAAAATTAATTTTGCTAACAAAAGTCTAAGAATAAGCTCCGGCTTTGATAGCGTCATTGGAAGGCCGAATGAATTCTGCACGACTTTGATTTTATACTTATCATACCACCATTAATAAGGGTGGAGAAAACAGTTGAATTATTTACTTTAAAAAAATATCATAATTCCTATAGTCTTTATCAGAAATTAACGAACTTCAGCTCGTTTGAAAGTGAATCTTTAGCTGATTTACAATTTATATTCAATGGCTCCGACTACTTTGTTATAAAGTAGTTAGAGAGCGTTATTTGGAAAAGTAATAGTTTCTCAGTTTTCCAAAAAAAAAATTAAATGGAAAGGTGCGTTTCTCTTATAATGGTTTTCGACTCTACTACATTAACCAATTAATTTTTTTTAATTGATTCATTTTTTCTTTTTTAATCATTTCAGCATACTCTACGCTGACATCGTCGGATTCACTGCGATTTCATCCACGTATTCTGCACAGGAACTCGTCAAGATGCTTAACGAACTGTTTGCTAGGTTTGATAAACTCGCAGAGGTAAGTAAGCAAGTCCTTTAAAAACTCCCTCTCTTCAATTCTGATCTCCTTATCAATTATTTTTACTTCCCATTTACTAATAGATCACTTTCAATTCTTATCAATTTCATTTTTTCACGCCACAATTCTTTCCTTACTCTTCCCCTCTCCTCTCCATCTCCACGCTTAACAGTTTTTCTTTCTTCGCAACATGGACACAAGAAATCTTCGATTTCAGAAATACCACCAGCTTCGAATAAAGATCCTCGGCGATTGTTACTACTGCATCAGCGGGGCACCCCAGGAAAGGCCTGATCACGCCGTACTCTGCGTCCACATGGGGCTGTCGATGGTGAAAGCAATAAAGTAAGTTCTGCTCCTTTAAAAAAAAAAAAAAAAAAGAAAACGAAGTTAACGCTGAGCCATTTACGATTCGCCCAAATCGAATGAATCCCTTTTTTCGCATCCATCGGTAGACGACGTCTTACGAAGTCTTCCTCTATTAAAGCCGCGGCGCGACGTCCTCCTCCTCCTCCTCCTCCTCTTCCCCTTTCTACTTCTTCTTCTTCTTCTTCTTAAAAAGTAAGCGCATCATCTCATTTATTCGGGGCTTCAAAGGGAATCTTTCATTTGAAGTCCCGGAACGTAAAACGTTCCCCGGCAGCGCGCCGCGCCGCGTTGCGCCGCCCGCACGCCCTCTGCAGGTAGCAAAGGAATTATCACCGTGGAATTATTAATGCGACGGCGGGAGTCCCGCCGCCACCCCCGAGGCTAAATTATTTCTCGCGTCCTCCCCCAGACGCACCTGCCTCCTTTCATTCGCTCTTGCACGAGCTAAAAAAAAAAAAAATTAAATAAAATTTTTATGGGCCAGCAAACGACGGCGGCGACCCCGGTGGACACGAAAGGCTTTGCACTTTACACATTTCGCCCCGTCGACCAACCATTTTTTTTTTAATTATCGCCACGCCATCTAGCGCCTCGATGGTTCGAGAAAGCTCGCTGAACGCTCTAGACGGTGCCGGAATTGCGCTCGAAAGTTCTCGCGGAAGAAAACTCGGATAAAAGCCGAACCGGGTACGCGATTTAGGTCAACTTTTTCTTATTCACAATACAGAGTGTCCGATTAATAAATAGTCATGCGGAGAACGTCAGATTAATAAATAGCCGTGCGGAGAACGTCAGCACTTGTATCAGGGGATTAAATATGACCGACGATTATTTTTTCGAATCCCGAATTCATAATACCTACGATAGTTTCGATAGAAAAACTTTTTTTTCCTGTTGTTAACTTAGCTATTGAATTCGTGGCCACGCTTTATTAATGTTGCGGCACTCTCGGTAACCAACGGAACGTTCGGAATTTAATTAAAAAGCCTGGGGGGCATTTAGTGGTCGCTGCAAGAAGTTGCCTGCCACGTTTCATTAGCCCGCAACTTCCAAACTTGCTAATCTAATAAATCGTGCAACGCCAGCACGTAATAGTTTGCCCACCCCCGGCCGACGAATCGCCCCGACGCCACGGGGGTGCGTTAAGTACACAGGATGTGGACGGTGGTAAAACAAATCGCGTTTATCGCTATATCTCAGGATTTTAATTCGATTTTTGTGAATTTGGTGAAATTAAAATAACAAATTCTAATCCCCCAACCTCCCCCCACCTTAAGGGTTTACATCCCTCGAATTAATCATCAGCCTAAATTAATCGTTCATCATCCCTTAATCGGTGTTAGCAATCGTGATTGGTTGTTTTGTTGTTTCATAATCAGAATACATGCTTTTGGGTCATTTAAAAAAGACTTAGACGAGGGGGGGGGGGGGGGGGAAATTCTTATTTGTGATAAACCTTAAAGTTGCATTTTAATCCTGTCGTAAACAGTAAAAGTCAACATCAACTTAAATTGACTGTTCATCATCCCTTAATCCGAATAGCGCTCACGACGGTTATCAAGATTCGTTTCTCTCTGTCTTGTGGGGGTGAAGATTGGGGGGGAGGTGCTTTTGTGCTAGCCCTCAAGGTGCATTTTAACCCTTTCGTAAACAGCAGAAGTCATCATCAACTTAAATTGACTGTTCTTCGTCCCTTAATCTGAATAGCACTCACGATGGTTAATAAATATCGTTTTTCTGTCTTGTGAGGGTGAATATGGGGGGGAGATCTTCTTTGTGCTTGAACTCAAGCATTTTAACCCTTTCGTAAACAGTAAAAGTCATCAACCACTTAAATTGACTGTTCATCATCCCTTAATCTGTATAGCACTCACGATGGTTAATAAAATTCGATTTTCTGTCTTGTGGGGGTGAATATGGGGGGAGGGGGGAGGGGATGTTCTTTGTGCTTGCCCTCAAGTAAAAGTCATCAACTTAAATTGACTGGTCATCATCCCTTAATCTGTACAGCACTCACAACGGTTATAAAAATTCGTTTCTCTCTGTTTCGTGGGGGTGAAGATGGGGGGGGGTATTCTTTGTGCTTGCCCTCAATCATTTTAACCCTTTCGTAAACAGTAAAATTCATCATCAACTTAAATTGACTTTTCTTCATCCCTTAATCTGAATAGCACTCACGACGGTTAATAAAATTCGATTTTCTGTCTTGTGGGGGTGAATATGGGGGAGGACGTTCTTTGTGCTTGCCCTCAAGTAAAAGTCATCATCAACTTAAATTGACTGTTCATCATCCCTTAATCTGTACAGCACTCACAACGGTTATAAAAATTCGTTTCTCTCTGTTTCGTGGGGGTGAAGATAGGGGGGGGGGATTCTTTGTGCTTGAACTCAAGCATTTTAACCCTTTCGTAAACAGTAAAAGTCATCATCCACTTAAATTGACTGTTCATCATCCCTTAATCCGAATAGCACTCACGACGGTTATCAAAATTCGTTTCTCTCTGTCTTGTGGGGGTGAAGATGAGGGGGCGGGGGCGTTTCTTATGCTAGCACTCAAGGGTGAATTTTAACCCTTTCGTAAACAGCAAAAGTCATCATCAACTTAAATTGACTGTTCATCATCCCTTAATCTGTATAGCACTCACGACGGTTACCAAAATTCGTTTCTCTCTGTCTTGTGGGGGTTAAGATGGGATGGGGGCGGGGGTGTTTTTTGTGCTGGCCCTCAAGGGTGCATTTTAAACCTTTCGTAATTAGTAAAAGTCATCATCCACTTAAATTGACTGTTCTGCATCCCTTAATCTGAATAGCACTCACGACGGTTAATAAAGTTCGATTTTCTGTCTTGTGAGGGTGAATATGGGGGGAGGGGATGTTCCTTGTGCTTGCCCTCAAGCAAAAGTCATCCTCAACTTAAATTGACTGTTCATCATCCCTTAATCTGTACAGCACTCACGACGGTTATCAAAATTCGTTTCTGTCTGTCTTGTGGGGGTAAAGATGGGAGCGGGGCGGGGGTGTCTTTTGTGCTGGCCCTCAAGGGTGCATTTTAAACCTTTGGTAAACAGTAAAAGTCATGAACAACTTAAATGCATTTTTCACCATCCCTTAATCTGTGTTGCAATCACGACGGTTATCAAAAATCTCTCAGTCATGTGATGGTGAAGATGGAGGGGGGAGAGGGAGGGTGTTATTTGTTTGTGGCAGTCCTCAAGGGTGCACTTTAACCCTTTCATGTACAGCAAAAGTTAACATCAACTCAAATTGATTGACTGTTCATTATCCCTAGCACTCATGACCGTTATCGAAATTCATTGTTCTTTGTCATGTAGGGGTGAAGATTGGCGGGGGGGGGGGGGGCTATTATTTGTGCTAGCCCTAGTCCCCTCCCTCTACCGAAGCCATGATGTTCTATTAAACACGTTCACGTCAATTATTACTTGCGTGGGGGCTTTGTAAATAAACCGGGAATTTAATCTCGACTTAAATTTTCGGGGAGCTTTTGAAAGAGGTAAGCCTCGGCGGCGCTCTCTCTCTCTCTCTCTCTCTCACTCTCTCTCTCTCTTGTCTCTGTCTTTGCGTGGGGCTAAAAAAAAACAATTCGCCGTCGATTTTGCATCAGCTCCGTCCCAATCTCCCCCCGCCCCCCCTTGAAGTGCTGTTTTATTATTTATGGAAACAATTTTCGCCCACCTGAAGGAAGAGAGCGTTAGGAGCGGAGTTAGGAAATGAACTCGTAAATAACCGCGTCACGAGGAAGTCTTCCGGCTGGAATAAACAAATGAACGAGAACCGTCTAAATTTGTCTTTGTTTTATTAACTTGCGCTTTTAATAAGGTTGTTTGTCGTTGTTGCTGTCGTAAATTGTTTTTGGGGGCGCGTCGCATAATAAAGATTATTGCGTTATTGCCAAATTACGTCAACGATTTAGTACCACCCTGTATACGGTAAAAGCGAAACTGTGTAAATACGAATTTAAAAAAAAAACAATCAGGAAAACGCAGCGGTGCTCAATATTTAAAACCAAAAAATAAATTTAGTTCCCCTTTATTCATATATTTATTTAAATATACAGGGTGCCCTAAACTAAAAGTCAAAAGTAATCAGTTTTTTTTAGTTTGGGCAATCCTTTTTCAAAATGGCCCATAAGCGCGTAGCTCCTACGTCTGCTTGGCTAGTAACTTTAAAAAATGAAATAAAATGGCGCAATACATTAACCTTACCTTTGACTTTTCGTGTTCAACTGTCATATACAACTGTCAGAAATAAATCGCATACATTTGTTTTGTATTGAAACGAACATGTCTTGCTTTAATTTTTAATTTATTTATTGAGAAAAGACGTCACAGAAAATTCAAGTGGTACGAAAGAGAACAAAAATAAAATATAATATAAACTAAGTTAAAATAAACTAAACAAAAACGAAATTAGATATAAATTAGCCTCTTAATAGTACTTAATAAAAAAAAAAACTTAATATTTTCATTTTAAATAGCGGCGGGGCCGAGTATAAAAAAATTTATTGTGTTACTACCTGTTGTGAACGATTTGGTATCACCCTGTACATGAGATAATAATAAAAATGTAAACGCGTTACGAACGAATCAAGAAATCGTAGCCGCGCTCTTTGTTGCAAACCAAAAAATTAATTTAAAGAAATTTGCGTCCTACGCTAAAAGATACAGGGTCATCCAAATTAAGTATCGCACAGTAGTAACTATTATTCAGTTTTTGAGTCGGTAAGTAGAATAGAAGCGTTCCGTGTCTCGCTTCGCATTTCCCTCGTCGAGAGGTGGTGAAATTACATCATTAAACAGCACCCTGTGTCAAAAGAAGAAATACTTCGACGTTCCACCCACATTGAAAGAAAGCGAAATAACTTTAACTGTTACATTTTTGTTTTCTCTATGAACATACTTATACCGTACACATACAGATCCGTACATGCTTAGTTTTGACATTGCATTAAAACTGTCAACTGTCAACTGTCACATAAAAGTCACAAAAACAATTCGAATATAAAACATTTTGTGCACAAACTGACACGACTCGTTTTATTCTACAGAATAATCTGTGAAATTAATTTTTGAGGGGTAGGGTATATAACTGATTCGCTGTTACACATAGCCGGCGATTTGGTATCACCCTGTATATCGCAAAACTGAAAATTTTGTTCAAATAAATTTCGGTGGACGTTTTAAGAGTTTTTGGAAAATATTAATAGTAGCGGTGGTAAGAAGGTTTCGACAACACCCCCATCCTCCCGCCATTTTCTGATTTCTTCATTTTACTCATCACTGTTCATTTTTATTTCTCAATCGACGTGTTTTGTTTTCTTCAATATTTATTCCCCTGACAATTTTATTAATTATTTTTTAGAACTGTCAAAACCAACGGCTGTTAAATGCTTGCACATAAAGAATATTTTGCACCACAGTAAACAGACCAATATAAAAAGTATTTCGCACGGTATGCAGTCAAACCTCTGGCCGTTTGAGGGCGCACTTTAAGCTGCCTTCACATAGTTACATTTGTTCGCGAACTTATTCCAAGGTACCCTGTACACTGTGATTATTTATTTATAGTTTTCCTCGCGTCGATTTTTAATTGTTGCAATATTTCGGTTACTGTAAATTCTCGTTAACTTATTCCCAGGCACCCTATATGTTGGTTTCTTTCGCTTCTATTGAAACCGACGTCAAATATCAAACGTCAATGTCAATTTTGCCCATACTTTATTTATTCGATGTTGTTTAAATTTAATGTTCCGTTAATTTAACAGTTGTACAGCCGACTTGAATAGATGTGCTGATAAGGTATTTAAATTCTGACTCGATCTCAACCGACGTATTTTGTTTTCTTGAATATTAATCAACCGGACATAGCTTTTTATTTTGTCTTATCAACTGTCAAAACCGACGGTCGTCAAATACTTCCACGCACTTTCGTTTTCTCTTTGCGAACTTATTGCGAGGCACCCTGTATATTGTGCTCGATCATTTTTAGTATTTCCAGCGTCGATTTGACTATTGAATTGTTTTCGTTACACTGTAAATTCATGTTAACTTATTCCGAAACACCCTACATGTTGATTATTTTGCGCTGCAATTGAAACCAGACGACTGTCAAATGTAAATGTCAATTTTACCCATACTTTCTTTATTAGATGTGGTTTAAATTTAAGTTTCCGTTAATTTTGTAGTTGCACGGCCGAGTTGGATAGATGCGCTGACAAGGCATTTAAATTCTGACTCGATCTCAACCGACGTATTTTGTTTTCTTGAATATTAATCAACCGGACATAGCTTTTTATTTTGTCTTATCAACTGTCAAAACCGACGGTCGTCAAATACTTCCACGCACTTTCGTTTTCTCTTTGCGAACTTATTGCGAGGCACCCTGTACATTGCGATCGATCATTTATAGTATTTCCAGCGTCGATTTGACTATTGAATTGTTTTCGCTACACTGTAAATTCACGTTAACTTATTCCGAGACACCCTACATGTTGATTATTTTGCGCTGCAATTGAAACCAGACGACTGTCAAATGTAAATGTCAATTTTACCCATACTTTCTTTATTAGATGTGGTTTAAATTTAAGTTTCCGTTAATTTGTAGTTGCACGGCCGAGTTGGATAGATGCGCTGACAAGGCATTTGACGTTTGGCTCGGTCCCAATCGACGTGTTTTGTTTTCTTGAATTTTTATTCCCCTGACTAATTTTTTTTTTCATTATTTTTCACAACTGTTCACAAACTGACAGTTTGACAGTTGACACACTTTCGTTTTTTTACGCGAACTTATTCCGAAGCACCCTCTGCACTTTATTAAACTGATTATTTTTATTTTATTTTTTTTTTAGCATAGATATGATTGCTGAAATGTTTCCGCTGTAAATACTTGTTGACTTATTCCGAGGCACCCTATACATAATTTATTTTCCACTGCTATTGAGACCGATACGACAGCTGTGAAATTTGAAGCAATCTTGCGTATACTTTCGTTTATTAGATGTGATTTAAATATAAATTTCCGTTAACTTAGCAGAGTCGCAGAGCCAAGTAGGATGGATGTGCTGGCAACGTATTTGACGATTGGCTAGGCGACTGATAGGGGTTCGATCCCCACTTGGTACGTGTCAGTTCCGTGCGAGTGATTGATTGTATTTTCACCGGTTGTCGGTTTGCGTTCGCATTCATTCCCGATTTTTCGAAATGAGTTTTCTGTGTTTCCCCAGTTTGCAAGGCGAATGCAAAGAACATCACCTGATAAATCGGTCGCAGTCGCAACTGGCAATACGTAATGTCTAACCAGAAAGAAAAGATGCTTTCACAAGACAAGCTTATAGAAAACTTGGGACTGACAGATGTTAAAAAAAAAACTACTTATTCTGAAGCACCCTGTATGTTCATTATTTTTCACTGCTGCTGCCAATTGCGGATCCGACCGACTCACCCGATGGTTTTGTCTTTTGCATTCGTTAATGCTAGAAGAATTTCATCTATGTATTAAACCCGCTGTTGCTGTACAAGCTTATTCCGAGGCACCCTGTATTTTCAGGTTTTCTAGCATTAACGAATGCAAAAGACAAAACCATCGGGTGAGTCGGTCGGATCCGCAATTGGCAATACTTAATGACTAGCCAAAAGGAAACACAAAAGCATAAAATGAGTTTAAAAAAAAAAACAGATGTACCATGATACCAAGATTTTAGAAAGTTTTGGCTTGTCAAGTTTCAAACACTGCTTTACTTTTAAAAACTTGGTATTTTTTTTTATTTAAAAATATAGCAGAAAGGGACGAAAGTAATTTCAAGCAAAGAACAAAGACAACCGAAGAACAAGATAGACAAAAAAAAAACTAAAAATAGCCGAATTGTAATTTCAAAAATCTGAACAAATAGAAAAAAAAACAAATGAGGCCTACAAAAAAATTAGAAATGAAAGAGAAATAAAAGAAACACAAGGCATAAATTAAACACCAAAAAAAAAGGAACAAAAACAAAAGAAGATCGACAACATCAAGCTGGACCAATCATTAGCTGAACGAAAAACAACAATTTTCTGTATAGAAAATTCCTAGAAAATAAAAGCAAACTGTAAAAAGTCGATAATACGATTAAAAAAAAATCAAAATAAGAAATTAACGACGAAGTATAGTGTGTACATGAAACATCTGAGAACTGAGAAGAAACATAATTAGAAACAACAAAATGTGAAAAATTAAATTTATAAAAATAAACAAAAATGTAAAAGGATGAAATGAATTTTTAAGAAACAGAAGTACCACGGTATTAAAATGAAAATTGACGAAATTTTTGCAAATAAAACAAACACGTAGGAAACAAAAGAGTACTGTAAAAATGAGTCAATAAAGTGCGAAAACTGATACGTTTAAAAAGAAGAAAATTGCAAAAAAAGGATTAAGAAAAAACAAAAGAACGGTTACCCAAAATAAATAAATAAATAAATGAAGAAACGGGATCTTCCGGACGAAAACTGGCAGGGAACAAACGAAATGAATCAAACGAACGGCGAATCAAATACAAAAACTTCAATTCTTTAAAACGATAAAACAAAAGAGAAAGGAAAAAATATGAAAGGAACAAAAAAGAACTAAAGAAATCACAGAAACAAAAGAGAAATGAAATAAACATCAATGAAATACAAGGCGTAAAGTGAAAAGAAAACAAGCTTTTCCGAATAAATCAAAAAGTTCGCAGAGAATAAAAGCAAAAAACTAAAAAAAAATCAATAATACGATAAAAGAATACGGACACAAAACAAATTAAAAACGATGAAATACGAAGAAGCGCCAATAAAATGCAAAAAAAAAAATAATTTTATAAGTAAAGGAAAAGAGAAATCCATGTTACGAAAGCATAAAGAATAGAAAAACAAAATAAAACTGATGACCATGATGAACAAAAAACAAATGAATCTCCGGAGGAAAAACAAAAAAACAGTAAAAAGAAGACAACTGTAAAAAAGCGTCAGTCAACAAAATGTGAAAAATCAATTTGATAAAAATAAAAAAAAAACAAACAAATACCAAATACGAGATTACAAAACAAAACTGAAGTACCAGGATACTACAATGAACAAAAAAGGTTTTGTAAATAAAAGCTAATTCGTAGAAAACAAAAGAGAACTGTAAACTGCACAAATGAATCAGTAAAATGCGAAAACCATTTCGATTAAAAAGAGAAGAATGCGAAAAATAGAAGAAAAATAGACAACAAAAAAATTAAATAAGGCGATTCTCCGAAAACCGAAAACTTTTACTGCAAGTCTGGCAAGAAACAAAAGGATAAAAAAATAAACAAATGAACCGTGAATAAAAGGCAAAACATCAATTCCTTAAAACAAAAGAGAAAAAGAAAATATGAAATTAATGCGAAAAATAGAAGAAGGAAACAATAGACAAAAGAAAATTAAATAAGGCGATTCTCCGGCCGAAAACTTTTGCTGCAAGTCTGGCAAGAAACAAAAGGATAAAAATAAACAAATGAACCGTGAATAAAATGCAAAACATAAATTCCTTAAAACAAAAAAGAAAATATGAAAAGAACGCGAAAAATAGAAGAAAGAAACAATAGACAAAAAGATAAATTAAATAAGGCGATTCTCCGAAAACCGAAAACTTTTGCTGCAAGTCTGGCAAGAAACGAAAGGGTAAGAAAAAAACAAATGAACCGTGAATAAAATGCAAAACATCAATTCCTTAAAACAAAAGAGAAAGAGAAAATATGAAACGAGCAAAAAACAAAAGAAGACGATACCCGAAGTAAGTACAGCAGTGATGAAGCTAAACGAGACCGATTTACAGTTACATCTCGATTAGGATGATCGTGACTGTACATATTTGCGGTTTCAAGTAGAATGTAGAATTTTGTTGACTGTCGCTATGTGAAGACAACAACAAAAGTAGCCTAAATTAAGCATCCACACCAAATATACCTCAAATGGCGGAATTTCGCCCAACCTGGTTGTTGCCCATCCACGGTAAATCATCACGAGCCGCCACTGCTGACGTCTGTCAAATATGAACCGATCTTAAACATATTTTCATTTATTAAGTGCACCGCACTGAAAATTCGCGCAAGCTTATTCCGAGGCACCCTGTATTTTCAGGTTTTCTAGCAACGAAGCGTTTTATTTTTGCCTTTTCCTAATTTGAGAGTTTTTTATTGCCGCAAGATGAGCAATTTGTCAAAAAGGAATGCGCGTCGACCCCCGAAAACTACGTAGAAGACGAAGATGGGGAAAAAAAAAACGTCCGAATACAGAGAGAGAGAGGGCGCGCGCGTAAATTTATTGCGTTGCGGAAAATCCTCTTATTCGGGAAGGGAAGTTTTACGACGGGGCGGCAAAATGTATTTCCGTGTTTACAGCCCTAACGTATAGGGCGCATAAATCGTGGATGCGCGATCGATTAGTATAATAATTTGAGCGAGCACGTGCTGCATCCGAACATTGATTATACTGTCATCGCATTGTGTTTCGCTTTGACGTGCGTCTCGATTATTCCTTCCGCAAAACGCAGTACGCATCAAATCGACGCACATAATGTAAACACACACACAAAAGAAAAAGTGGAATGTTTGATCAACACCAAAAAAAAATAATAATAATTGTCCCATGTCGCATGATCATTGTCCAGTGGTGTAGTTACATAATTTAATTTCCCGTAGTCATTTTTCATGAGTTGTGTGGCTCGAAGATAAACGAGCGAGGTTTGTCTAACGAGTACTTCTGAGGCCAAGCCCATTAATATTTACCCACCCCTCACTCAAGCTCGTTTTGAGTTTCGGCCAAGAATTGCGTGCGAAAAAAATTGGGATTTATGAACGCCCCCTGTATGTGGGACGGCGCTGAAGAGGGTGGACGTTTAATCGTTTTATGTCTGCCGGCTGCGGATGTGTCACCAACGATATAAAAATTGTGTGAGTTTTATGGCTCACAAGGATTATTACGAGTTGTATTATAGTATACAAGCGAAATTAGATTTGTATCTCCGAATCAGGATTGCAAGAGATGGAGGGACATGCTCGTAAAAATGAAACGAACGCAGACTTCGTTAGACGTCCGTCATTTACAGGGTGTCTATAAAGGTTTCAAGGTCAAGCGTGCTGTGATATCAATATCGTGCATGATTTGTTATAAACAGGCCACTTGTTCCGCGAACGGTACGAAAATTTAGTACTCGGACTGTATCAGCCTCGCCCATAACGTGTGAACGCTCGCATTGCACTCCTTCCCCTCCCAGTCAATAACAATTCGATGCATCGCATCGGAGGTCACAGAAAGGTGGCGGGAGTAAATAATACATTCTCCGTAAAAAGCGTCCAACACTAAGTGGCCTGAATGCTTTTCCCTGGTTATAAATAGTTCGTGCGTTGAAATGTTCCGCCTCTTACCGACGGTGAATCTTTTATAATAAGTTTGTACAGTACAAAACTGTCAGCTTAGCCTTCAATTAATTAATCTTAATTAAAATTGAGGCAATGAGTTCAAATCAGGGGTTCTTGTAACTTGCACAAAGCACAACCGAAAATAGAAACTATTTTTTGAGACACGTGATAGGTTGGCAGTACGCCGATGCAACAGTTGGTAACCACTTGAAGTCAATTGTGCCGCTTTTATTTAAACTGCTACCTGCTTGACTAGAAACAAGGTTAGCGCTGATTGTGTGCTTAACACACCAGAAGGATCGGCAAACACAGTTCATCCTCAGACTTGTGCAATAAATCTGTGCGCAAGGACCGAAATTAAAGTTGTAGAACGTCGTAAAGCAAAACGTAAAACTGTACAAAAAGAACTGTCCTGAATAACAGGGACGAAGCTGAAACAACGCGAATGAGTTTCCGTCAGCCAGGCGCCACATAAAAGCCGACAGGCAACAAGTCGTATAATTCAGGAACCCTTCCCTGAAGTTCCTCGACAATAACTACGATGGGTGCCGTCGCAGTTCATCCTCAGACTTGTACAATAAACCTGTGCGCAAGGACCGAAACTAAAGCTGTAGATCGCCGTAAAGTAAAACTTAAATGTGGAACTTAAAACTGTACGAAAAGGCCAGTCCTTAATAACGCGGACGAAGCTGAGACAACGCGAATGAGTTTCCGTCCTCCAGGCGCCACTTAAAAGTCGACAGTCAACAAGTCGTATAATTCAGGAAACCTCCCCTGAAGTTCCTCGACAATAACTACGATGGGTGCCGTCGCAGTTCATCCTCAGACTTGTACAATAAACCTGTGCGCAAGGACCGAAACTAAAGCTGTAGATCGCCGTAAAGTTAAACTTAAATGTGGAACTTAAAACTGTACGAAAAAGGCTGTCCTTAATAACGGGGACGAAGCTGAGACAACACGAATGAGTTTCCGTCCTCCAGGCGCCACATAAAAGCCTTTCTTTCTTTTTTTCGCTTTAACTATGGTAACAGCTGACATCAATTTTTTTTTTTTAATTCAAAGTTGTTTTAAAAACATTGTTCTTGAACAGCCTTAAGTTTCGCAGTTGTTTTTCGATAAAGAAGGAGTACGTCATGGCTCAGGGTAACAGATGGCGCCACATGTACAGTGTGGTCCATTTTTGATGGTTTTACAGGGTTTCTCAGTTATTTATAGGAATAGAAGAAAACCGTTTTCGTGACCCAGTGCTACTTTTTCAAGAAAAACTCAGTGGAGAAAACAAAAGTTAGCTATCTCCATTCGTTCGGGAAATATCGGCAGAAAACGAATTTTTCCGAAAAATTATTTTTCACAATATCTCAGCTGTTTGACAAGATATTTTGAAAATTCAAAAACTGTTTTATTCAGAAATTAATGTAGATTTCGCTGACGTTATTGTCTTTTGTAAAAACTGCGCCAGTTCTGCGAAACGGACTATAACTTTCTAATTTTAAACGGAAACCGTAGTTGGCTATGACACAAATAAATTGCTTATTTAATGGGGTTTTCAAAAATATAAGGTTTGATATAATTATTTTTATAAATAACAAAGATACTTATTATATTTTATTTTCGGGTAGCTAACAAGCCATCCATGACACCAAAAACAAAAAATATAGTTCAATTGTTTTCCCAAAAATCAATTATTATTAAGTAAAACGGTTAATTTAATTCAATAAATAAATAGCTTCATATATCTACCAGAAACTGACATAAAATCACAAGAACGTAAAAATGGATTAACTCCATTTGAACATTTCTTTAATTATTAATGTGAATAGTTAAGAGATTTTTATAAATTTTAAATTGCATAAGTTAGTACATTTCTTTAAGAAATAATTGAATTGTCGGATATTTCCTAAGTTTAATAATGCTTTCAAGAACTTTTGTATATTAATAAATGTAATCGCGGATAGAAGTGAAATAAACATATCTAAGAATTTTTGATAATATAAAATTTAAGATTTAATAATTTCAAAGGAACATATAACATATAATTCTTCAAAGCTGCATTAACAGTTAATCCATATTTACATTACTTGTAGTTTTATGAGTTCTCTAATAGCATTAGATATTTATTTTGTTAAATTTAATTACCTGTATTATTTATTCTAATAATAGATTTTTGAGGAAAACAACTGAATTTTCTTTTGTTTTTATTGTCATAGATAGCGTGATAAGTACTGCAAAATAATGAAATTATTATTTCTTAAAGAAATGCACTAACTTATGCAATTTAAAATTTATAAAAATCTCTTAACTATTCACATTAATAATTAAAGAAATGTTCAAATGGAGTTAATCCATTTTTACGTTCTTGTGATTTTATGTCAGTTTCAGATAGATATATGAAGCTATTTATTTATTGAATTAAATTATCCGTTTTACTTAATAATAATTGATTTTTGGGAAAACAATTGAACTATATTTTTTGTTTTTGGTGTCATGGATGGCTTGTTAGCTACCCGAAAATAAAAAATAATAAGTATCTTTGTTATTTATAAAAATAATTATATCAAACCTTATATTTTTGAAAACCCCATTAAATAAGCAATTTATTTGTGTCATAGCCAACTACGGTTTCCATTTAAAATTAGAAAGTTATAGTCCGTTTCGCAGAACTGGCGCAGTTTTTACAAAAGACAATAACGTCAGCGAAATCTACATTAATTTCTGAATAAAACAGTTTTTGAATTTTCAAAATATCTTGTCAAACAGCTGAGATATTGTGAAAAATAATTTTTCGGAAAAATTCGTTTTCTGCCGATATTTCCCGAACGAATGGAGATAGCTAACTTTTGTTTTCTCCACTGAGTTTTTCTTGAAAAAGTAGCACTGGGTCACGAAAACGGTTTTCTTCTATTTCTATAAATAACTGAGAAACCCTGTAAAACCATCAAAAATGGACCACTCTGTACGTGCTTTTAATTCTTTCGCTTTAACTATGGTAACAGACGGCGTCAATTT
The DNA here is from genome assembly GCA_036172665.1 of Prosopocoilus inquinatus. Classification (NCBI taxonomy): domain Eukaryota; kingdom Metazoa; phylum Arthropoda; class Insecta; order Coleoptera; family Lucanidae; genus Prosopocoilus; species Prosopocoilus inquinatus. The sequence goes on along the minus strand of CM069878.1, from coordinate 8,776,654 downwards.
TTTTTTTTTAATTCTAAATTGTTTTAAAAACATTGTTCTTGAACGGTCTTAAGTTTCTTAGTTGTTTTCCGGTAAATCAAGAGTACGTCATGGCTCAGTGTAACAGATGGCGCCACATGTATGTGCTATTAATTCTTTCGCTCTAACTATGGAAACAGATGACGTCATTTTTTTTTAATTCAAAGTTGTTTTAAAAACATTAATCTTGATTAATCTTAAGTTTCTCTGTTGTTTTCCGGTAAATAAAGAGTACGTCATGACTCAGGATAACAGATGGCGCCACATGTATGTGCTTTTAATTCTTTCGCTTTAACTATGGTAACAGTTGGCGTCAATTTTCTTTTTTTAATTCATAGTGGTTTGAAAAACATTGTTCTTGAACGGTTTTAAGTTTCTCAGTTGTTTTCCGGTAAATAAAAAGTACGTCTTGGCTCAGGGCAACAGATGGCGCCACATGTAAGCGCTTTTAATTCTTTCGCTTTAACTGTTTACTTAAAACTTTATTTACTCGAAATTCTTTTCAAGACTATATTTCTGAAATTGCTTAACTTTTTTCTTTTTCTTTGTAATCTCTTCCTGGCAAATTACGTACTTACGGCGGCTCAGATGAACAGATGGCGCTGCAAACGTCGTTCATTCGAAATTGACATCGTTTGAAACGTAGTTTTTCAGCTTTTTTGAAAATGTTTTCCGGCAATGATACCTATCATCAAAAATTAACCTTCTTAATTTTTCTTCTTTCTTTTGTTCATTTTCTTTCTTTGTTTACTCAGTTCGGATTGCATTCTGTATTTAAAAGTATATGCTGTCGGTTTCTTTTCGTTAACTCCTTTTGTCAATTTGTCAAATCATTTTCCAGTCCCTGAACTGTCAAGTCGTATGTCAAATAGGAAAGTCATTTGACACATTAAGAAACGTAATTGACAAAGGGGGAAAACCGAAAGAAAAAGATTTTTCTGACTCTTTTTAGTGATCGAGACTAAAATAGAACAGTCGCCTGCGGCAACTTATCGCCCGGTTGTTTTGCAATCCCAGCAACCCCTGTAGCTACGCCACTGATTCGTGATCACTCCATACTTAAGTAATTAATAAGTAACTTTCTCCCGTCGTGTTGGCAAAGCAATAACAAAAAGCGACGCTACAATGTTGCGTAACGCGATACCCCCTTAATTGCTTTCGTTTTCAAAATTGCGTTTTCTTCTTAATGGGGGGAGGGGGGTGGGCGCAAGGGTAAGTAAAAGCAGGATTATAAACACACGTCGTGCGACAGTCGTAAAAGGGAAATTAATAGAAACCAGAAAGGGGATCCGGCGTCGGTCACTAAATTTTTATGTAACGTCCGTCGGCCGCTAAAAACAGAAATATGGCGGCTAAACAAGGCTGTTAAATGCCGCCGATAAAATCCCAAATAAGCGATCGTTAAGGGGGCGAATGGGCCATTGGGGCGACGATTATGTGTATGTTATCGCAAAATAGTTTCGGTTTTGATTGCCCGTCCGAGATTGGAGCCGGTCAGTAAACCAATCAAAATTAGCGTCTTCCAACCAATCAAAGTTAGTGTTTTTAGCATTATTATTTAACAACGGTTTCGTTTATAATTTATTAAAAGAGACTCTTTTTTGTTCCTTACAATCAACACCATGTATGGGCGGCGCGGGGCGAAAAGCGCCTTAATTAAGTGCGCGCTTCGCTTAAATCAGTTTATTTTTCTCTTTCATTTTAATGGATTGCAAAAAAATCTTTGTGTTTTTCTGTGCATAGGGGTTAGTTCCCCCCAACGTTTAATCCATACCACAGGGGGTGATTTACCGTCGGCTTTCGTTTTTCGCAATAAATTTCGTTACCAATACCATACATAGGAAATGCGGAGTGAAAAGCGCTTCGCTCAAGTGTGCGCCCCGCTTAAATCAGTTTTTTTTTCTCTTTCATTTTAATGGTTTGCAAAAAATTCTTTGTGTTTTTCTGTGCATAGGGGTTAGTTCCCCCTAACGTTTAATCCATTCCCCAGGGGGTGATTTACCGTCGGCTTTCGTTCTTCGGAATAAATTTCGTTACCAATATCATACATAGGCAATGCGGAGTGAAAAGCGCTTCGCTCAAGTGTGCGCCTCGCTTAAATCAGTTTTTTTTTCTCTTTCATTTTAATGGTTTGCAAAAAATTCTTTGAGTTTTTCTGTGTACAGGGGTTAGTTCCCCCCAACGTTTAATCCATTCCCCAGGGGGTGATTTACCGTCGGCTTTCGTTCTTCGCAATAAATTTCGTTACCAATACCATACATAGGAAATGCGGAGTGAAAAGCGCTTCGCTCAAGTGTGCGCCCCGCTTAAATCAGTTTTTTTTTCTCTTTCATTTTAATGGTTTGCAAAAAATTCTTTGAGTTTTTCTGTGTATAGGGGTTAGTTCCCCCCAACGTTTAATCCATTCCCCAGGGGGTGATTTACCGTCGGTTTTCGTCCTTCGCAATAAATTTCGTTACCAATACCATACATAGGCAATGCGGGGTGAAAAGCGCTTCGCTCAAGTGTGCGCCTAGCTTAAATCAGTTTTTCTTCTCTTTCATTTTAATGGATTGCAAAAAATTCTTTGTGTTTTTCTGTGTATAGGGGTTAGTTCCCCCCAACGTTTAATCCATTCCCCAGGGGATGATTTACCGTCGGGTTTCGTTCTTCGCAATAAATTTCGTTACCAATAACATATGTAGGCAATGCGGAGTGAAGAGCGCTTCGCTCAAGTGTGCGCCTCGCTTAAATCAGTTTTTTTTTCTCTTTCATTTTAATGGATTGCAAAAAATTCTTTGTGTTTTTCTATGTACGGGGGTTAGTTCCCCCCAACGTTTAATCCATTCCCCAGGGGGTGATTTACCGTCGGTTTTCGTTCTTCGCAATAAATTTCGTTACCGATACCATGTATAGACAATGCGGGGTGAAAAGCAATAAATTTCGTTACCCGCCCCCGAGTTGCATTTGCGCACGAATCAATTTAAATACCCTGGCAATCGCCCGAAGCGAACGGAATCTAGAACGTCCGCAACGTGAACCTTAACTCCCGCCGAACGTGTTTTGTGACGTTTCACCAGTGCCGTGGTCAGAAGAAAATCACGAAGGGGGGCTTACTTTTTTTACAAGCGAAACTGTTTCGTTTTCGATTTAAATTCGAAACCGTCTTCAGTCTCTAAGACCGTCGTCATTCTCTTCTTGTTTCGTTAACTTCACTGTTTGAAGTGTGCAGTGTCGTCAGGGGCGTACTTAAAAAAACAACCAGGGGCCTTGGTCCTTTGAACACAAACGAACTTTGCTGTTTAGAGTCGAATGCAGTGCCTATTTTTCAGGACATCCTTTCTACGTTTTTTTTTGGTCTGAAGACCACTGGCGTAGCCGCAAAAAATTACAAGGGGGGCGAGAGCAGCGGCTAGTCTTTCGCAAGCGAGATCGCTTTTTATTTTATTTCGAATTCGAGGCTTGTTGCGTCTGAAGCCAGTAAAGATCACCCTCTTCTTGTTTGGTTACGTTCCGTTGCGACATCGACAGTGTCGTAGTCAGCAAAACATCACAAAGGGGGCGTACTTTTTTTACAAATTTGTTTGTTTTGTTTCTGATTTAAATGCTAGGCCGCCTTGCGTCTAAAGACCATCCTCTTCTTGTTTAGTTATCTTATCGTACACAGAAGCTTGCGGAATCGCCATTGTCGTAGTCAGCAGAAAAATCACAAAGGGGGCTTACGTTTTTTTTTTACAAATGAGTATGTTTTGTTTCTGATTTAAATTCGAGGCCATCTTGTGTCTCCAGCCAACGCTCTTCTTGTTTTGTTACGTTTCATGCATGTAAGCTTGCGCGATCACCGCCAGTGTCGGAGTCACCAAAAAAATCATGAAGGGGGCTTACTTTTTTTACAAGCGAAACTGTTTCGTTTTTGATTTAAATTCGAAACCGTCTTTCGTCTCTAAGACAGTCGTCATTCTCTTCTTGTTCCGTTAACTTCACTGTTTGAAGCACGCAGTGTAGTCAGTGCCGTAGTTAACAAAAGTAAAGCAGGGGCCTTGGTCCATTGAACACAAACGAACTTTGCTGTTTAGAGCCGAATGCAGTGCCTATTTTTCAAAACATACTTTTTACGTTTTTCTTTTCTTGGTCTGAAAACCACTGGCGTAACCGCAAGAAATGACAAGGGGGGCGCGGGCAGCGGCTAGTCTTTTGCAAGCGAGATCGTGCTGTTTTTGATTTTATTTCGAATTCGAGGTTTGTTGCGTCTAAAGACGGTAAAGACCACCCTCTTCTTGTTTGGTTACGTTCCGTGCACGACAGCTTGCGACATCGACAGTGTCGTAGTCAGCAAAACATCACAAAGGGGGCGCACTTTTTTTTTACAAATGTGTTTGTTTTGTTTCTGATTTAAATGCTAGGCCATCTTGCGTCTAAAGGCCATCCTCTTCTTGCTTAGTTATCTTCCGTACAAAAAATCTTGCGGAAGCGCCATTGTCGTAGTCAGCAGAAAAATCACAAAGGGGGCTTACGTTTTTTTTTTTTTACAAATGAGTATGTTTTGTTTCTGATTTAAATTCGAGGCCATCTTGTGTCTCCAGCCAACGCTCTTCTTGTTTTGTTACGTTTCATGCATGTAAGCTTGCACGATCACCGCCAGTGTCGGAGTCACCAAAAAAATCATGAAGAGGGCTTACTTTTTCTTACAAACGAAACTGTTTTGTTTTCGATTTAAATTCGAAACCGTCTTCCGTCTAAGACCGTCGTCATTCTCTTCTCGTTTCGCTAACTTCACTGTTTGAAGTATGCAGTGTCGTCAGTGACGTACTTAAAAAAAACAACGCAGGGGCCTTGGTCCTTTGAACACAAACGAACTTTGCTGTTTAGAGTCAAATGCAGTGCCTATTTTTCAAAATATCCTTTTCACGTTTTTTTTTTGGTCTGAAAACCACTAGCGTAGCCGCAAGAAATGACAAGGGGGGCGGGGGCAGCGGCTAGCCTTTTGCAAGCGAGATCGTGCTGTTTTTGATTTTATTTCGAATTCGAGGTTTGTTGCGTCTAAAGACGGTAAAGACCACCCTCTTCTTGTTTGGTTACGTTCCGTGCACGACAGCTTGCGACATCGACAGTGTCGTACTCAGCAAAACATAACAAAGGGGGCGTACTTTTTTTACAAATGTGTTTATTTTGTTTCTGAATTAAATCCTAGGCCGTCTTGCGTCTAAAGACCATCCTCTTCTTGTTTAGTTGTATTCCCTACAAACAATCTTGCGGAAGCGTCATTGTCGTAGTCAGCAGAAAAATCACAAAGGGGGCTTACGGTTTTTTTTACAAATGAGTTTATTTTGTTTCTGATTTAAATTCGAGGCCATCTTGTGTCTCCAGCCAATGCTCTTCTTGTTTTGTTACGTTTCATGCATGTAAGCTTGCGCGATCACCGCCAGTGTAGGAGTCAGCAAAAAAATCATGAAGGGGGCTTCTATTTTTTTAAAAAAGAAACTTTTTTATTTTCGATTTAAATTCGAAACCGTCTTCCGTCTAAGACCGTCGTCATTCTCTTCTAGTTTCGCTAACTTCACTGTTTGAAGTACGCAGTGTAGTCAGTGACGTAGTTAAAAAGAAACAACGCAGGGTCCTTGGTCCATTGAGCACAAATGAACTTTGCTGATTAGAGTCGAATGCATGATTTAAATTCTATTGCCATCTTGCATCTAAAGACCTTCCTCTTCTTGTTTAGTTATCTTCCGTACAAAAAATCTTGCGGAAACGCCATTGCCGTAGTCAGCAGAAAAATCACAAAGGGGGCTTACGTTTTTTTTTTTTACAAATGAGTATGTTTTGTTTCTGATTTAAATTCGAGGCCATCTTGTGTCTCCAGCCAACACTCTTCTTGTTTTGTTACGTTTCATGCATGTAAGCTTGCGCGATCACCGCCAGTGTCGGAGTCACCAAAAAAATCATGAAGGGAGCTTACTATTTTTTTAAAAAAGAAACTTTTTTATTTTCGATTTAAATTCGAAACCGTCTTCCGTCTAAGACCGTCGTCATTCTCTTCTCGTTTCGCTAACTTCACTGTTTGAAGTACGCAGTGTCGTCAGTGACGTAGTTAAAAAAAGTAACGCAAGGGCCTTGATCCTTTGAACACAAACGAACTTTGCTGTTTAGGGTTGAACGCAATGCCTATTCTTTTCATGTTTTTTTTTTTTTTTGCTGAAAGCCACCGATCACCACTATCGTAGCCGCAAAAAATAACGGCGAGGGGGGGGGGGGGGCGCTAGGTCTTTTGCAGACGAGATTGTGCTATTTTTTATTTCGAGGCTTCTTGTGTCTTGTGTCTTCTTGTTTGGTTACGTTCCGTGCACGACAGCTTGCGACATCGACAGTGTCGTAGTCAACAAAACATCACAAAGGGGGCGTACTTTTTTTTACAAATGTGTTTGTTTTGTTTCTGATTTAAATGCTAGGCCATCTTGCGTCTAAAGACCATCCTCTTCTTGCTTAGTTATCTTATCGTACACCCAAGCTTGCGGAATCGCCATTGTCGTAGTCAACAGAAAAATCACAAAGGGGGTTTACGTTTTTTTTTTACAAATGAGTTTGTTTTGTTTCTGATTTAAATTCGAGGCCATCTTGCGTCTCAAGCCCATCCTCATCTTGTTTTGTTACGTTCCGTGCACATAAGTTCTCGATTGTCTTTTCTCTTATATGTACATTTATTTCTCTTTTTATGTAGGCTTCCGTTTTTTTGCTCATCTTTCGAGTCGCGAAGTCGAATAGCCGATGTTTTTAAATTCGATGATCTTTTGTCCTTGTCGAAGAAATTAAAATCCAAAAGTTCTCGATCGCCTTTTGTCTCCTAAATACATTTCTTTTTCTTTTCATGTAGACTTCCATTTTTCCTGCTCTTTTTTCGAGCTGTGAATCCGAATAACCGACATTCTTTTGTTCTAGACGAAGAAATTATAATCAAAAGTTCTCGATCGTCTTTTCTTATACATTTTTTTTTCTTTTTACACGATGTTGAAATTCCTGAAACAACGGCCGTCTTTCGTTTTCGCGTTTTTTTTTATAAAAAAAAAAGATATTGTCGTATAAACAAAAGAGCGAACTGAAAAGAAATATTATTTGTTGTCACAAAATCGATCGTCTTTTATTTTATTTAATTTTTCTTTTGTTTTTGATCAGTTTTTGTTTGTTTATTTGCAGAAAATAATTGACAAATCCGTTGTAATCCCGCCGGGCTTTTGTTTTTCTTTCTCCGAGCTGTGAGTGAAACCGATCGTCTTTTGGTTTCGATTTTCTTTCGTTTTCGTCCGAGAAATTCCAATCGGAAGCTCTACATCCTCGATCGTCTTTTGTCTTATACATTTCTTTTTCTTTTCTTTTTCCGACATTCAACTTCTTGAAGCGTTCGTTTTTTTCCCCCCGCTTTTTTATTAAGAAAAGAAATTGTCGCACATAAATCGATCATCTTTTTTTTTAATTTCTTTGCTTTTGATCGACTTTAGTTTGTTTATCTGTAAGAAATAATTGGGAGATTCGTTCTAATCCCGATAGGTTTTTGCTTCTCTTTGAGCTGTGAGATCGATCGTCTTTTTTTTCTGTTTTCGACGAAGAAATGAAGGTCGAAAAATCTCGATCGTCTTTTGTTTTCTACGTTTCTTTTTTCTTTTTTTTATCCGATGTTCGTATTGGCTTTTGTCGTTCTTCCTCTTCTTTCGAGCATTGAAATCGATCATCTTTTGGATTCAGCTTTTTTTTTGACGAAGAAATTAAAACCAACAGTCCTCAATCGTCTTTTGTCCCTTACATACATATCTTTTCCTTTTGATGTAGGGCTTCCGTTTTCTTCCTCTTCTTTCCTCTTTCTTTCTTCTTTCGATCAGCGACCAGTAAAACCGATTAATTGATTATTTTTCGGTTTCAACTTTTTCTTATTTTTTGATGAAGAAATTAAAATCAAACGTTTACGATCGTCTTCTGTCTTCTACATTTTTTTTTACCATTATACGCATAGGCTTTTGTTTTTCTTTCTCTCGTTTCGAGTTGCGAAACCGAATAACCGCCGATCATCTTTTACTTATCAACTTTTTAAAAATTTTTTGATGAATAAAAAATGAATAAATCTAATAGTTCTCGCGATCGTCTTTTGTCTTCTACATTTTCCTTTCTCTAGAAGGCTTTTTTTATCTTTTGCTTCTTTGAAGCTGTAAAACCGAATAACCTGCGCGATCGCCAGTGTCGGAGTCAGCAAAAAATCATAAAGGGGGCGTTCTGTTTTTCACAAATGAGTTTGTTTTGTTTTGTTGTTGTTTTGTCTTGCGCGATGCCACTGTCGTAGTCAACAAAAAATCACAAAGGGCGCTTAGTTATTTTGTGATAAATTCGAGGCCATCGTGCGTCTCAGGCCCATCATCGTATTGTTTTGTTTTGTTACGTTCCGTGCAGTCCGCCAGTGTCGTAGTCAGTAGAAAAATCACAAAGGGGGCTTAAGGTTTTTGCAAATAAAATAGTTTTGTTTCTAATTTAAATTCAAGGCCTTCTTCATTTTAGGCCCATCTTCTTCTTGTTTTGTTACGTTTCATGCACGAAAACTTGCGCGATTGCCAGTGTCGTGATCAGCAGAAAAAACGCAAAAGGGGCTTACGCTTTTTTTTTACAAACGAAATTATTTTCTTTCTGATTTAAATTCGAGGCCATCTTGCGTCTCAAGCCCATTCTGTTCTTGTTTGTTACATTCCATGCGAGTAAGCTTACGGGATCGCCAGTGCCGTAGACAACAGAAAAATCACAAAGAGGGCTTGCTTACCTTTTTTTTTGGCAAGGAAATTGTGAATAATTTAAATTCGGGCGCGGCTTCCCTGCAGATACCACCCTCATCTTGTTTTATTACGTTTCATACACAAGAGCCTGCGAGCTCGCCAGTGTCGTAGTCAAAAAAACACAGGTGGGGGAAGAATCGACTCCAAAAAAAATTGTTATTTTGAATTGACTTGAACGCGACATCCTCGTTTTCCGTTTTGTTTTATGTACGCTACCGCCAGTGCCGTAGTCAAAAAAAATTACAGAAGGGGCTCTTGGTTTCTACAGCATTTTTGGTTTTGTTTTCGATTTAAAATCTATTAAAAAGCATTCACTTTTCTTTTTTAATGAAAGTTTGCGGAGCGTACTTACTGATAAAAAATAGAATACTCATTGGAAGCGGGGGGTGGGAGTGGGGGGGGGGGGGGTTTCTACGTGTAAACAAAATGTTTTCGACTTGAATGCAACGTCACCATCGAATATCATCCGCGTTTTTCGAATTTTTTTCCCGTTACACACGGAAGAAAGTACGATGTCACCAGTGGCGTACTCAGACAAAATCACAGAGGATCCCCCGTTTTTTTTTTACAAATGGTCTTGTGTTGTTTATGATTTTAATGGGAGAGTTCGCTTTTCTCCTCATAAATAATTTTTTATTCCAAAGCAATAAAGCCGACATTATTTCTCTTGTCAAAAAAAGTATGCTTTTTTCATCTGTCAATTTGGGCCACCTTTAAATAATATTTAAAACAAGCGCCTATGCAATTAATTACTTATATTTTCTTGGCGTGAAGTAAGGTTCGTTTAATTTAGGTATGCGGTAGGCCAAACTTCCTTTCGCAAACATTTCAGCTCGAGAGACCATATATAAAACCATTTTAGAATTAAACGTTTAATGCAATTAACATTTAAAAGAAACAGAAACTATTTTCTTGGCCTGGAATTAAAAAAAAAAATCCGTGGCGGTTACCTGCATATAACGTTACATTTCCCCTTTTCAAAACTTTCAATTTGGAAGACCCTGTATAAAACAATAATAATATTTAAGACAAACAACAAATTAATTGTATTTTTTATTTTTATTTTTTGGCGTAAACGTTTATTTGATTTATGCAGAAGGCGTAGTAAACGCCCCCCCCCCCTTATATCTCAACTCGGGAGACCCTGTATAAGATATTTTTTTAACGTTTAACGCGAACGTTCATTTGAGTTATGCAGAAGGCGTAGTAAACGCACCGCTGCCTCCCCCCCCCCCCTTTCCTAATAACTCAACTTGGGAGACCCTGTATAAGATCATTGTTTAACGTTTAACGCAAACTTTTCGAACAAACTCCAAATTGCATTTTCTTAGTCTGAAATAAAAATACATTTGTATTCCACGGCAAGTACAGGCGAAGCAAACACTTCCTCTTCCAAAAATTCCAGTTTGAGTGACCCTGTATACTATTTAAAATAGATATACCGAATTAATTGCTACGTAATCTTGTTTAAAGTGAAGACTCGATTGATTTCTGTGGGGCAACCACATTTTCTGTTCCGAGAATTTCAATTTGGGAGACCCTGTATGAGGTCATTTGAGATTTACGTTTGATTCAAACATTTTTAATCACAGCTAATAACTTATTGCATATATATAATATATTTTTTTTGGCTAAAGTAAAAGTTCTTGCAGGTTGGGGGATGTCACACTGTCACGCTTTCCGAAAAATTCCGGAAACCGTTTATACAGGGTCTCCCAAACTCAAACTAAAGACGAACGGTTTTCCGACCGGAAACAAAAGAAGCTCGTTCGAATTCTGCGGCGGGCACGCACCGGCGATAAACTCCGAATCCCCCAACATCTGAACTGAATCCGAGGGCGATAAATATTCATGAGAGAAACAGAATATCTCGCCGTTTGGATTCAGCACGCTGGTTAGCGATAAACAAAGATGTCGCTGTATATTTACAGGAAATTGCACTGGGAAAGCTCTCCGGAAAGCGTACGGCCCGTGCATTCAGATGGGGGGACGGGGAGAACGGGAAACCCCATCGCCTGGCCGGGGGGTGCGAGATGTTTTATTCTCGGCGGCACTCTTAAATTAGAACGCCTCCCTCCTACGTGAACATTTTTCTAGTACGTGCACTCCCTACACAATCAATATTCAACCAGGAAGTGCATAAAATTAAAAACAAAAAAAAAAAACGAAATCCCCGTACGTTTCACGTAAAGGGTAAAGAATAGGGTGATCAGAAATGATTGACCCTGATTGTCATGTGATATCTCATTCGTGGTCGTAATTAAGTACTCTTAAACAATTTATAATCAAAGCAAATTAATAAATAAGGACATGAACATCATCTGTTGACCGACGATGAAACAACTAACGTTTGTGTGCCATCTATTAACTTCCCACGAAAGCTCTGGTAAAACTTAAAAAATTTAGTTATCAGTTCAAACTGAAATCAATTGCACTGCGTCCGACTCTTCTGCATGTTATTTTTTTCTGCTGATTCTGCTGATTCTTGAATGAGTTTTATAGTAAAAGCAACTGTTTTTTTTTTGAGAAGTAAATATGACGGCGATTTGATAATAGGTGGCGCTGAAAAGGATGATTAAATTAATTACACTGGCTCTAGGAAAAGAGATGCTGAAAATGTTTATTTCAAAGTTTCTTTTTTTAATTAATAGATGTCGCTGCAAATTCTACATGAGATCAATTTACACTGCATCCGAGTCTTTTGCACAACGCCTCAATTTTAATTTAGTTTCTGTAAAAGAGGGCGCTGCAAATTTATTATTGAATGAATTTTATTATACATGTAAACAACCGTTTCTTGAGAAGCAATTAACGACGGCTTGCAAATAGGTGGCGCTGTACAGGACGGTTAAACTAATCACGTCTGGCTCTTAGGAAAAAAGATTCAAACGAATTTAATCCCTTTGCTTTTTTATCAACAGATGTCGCTGCAAATTCAAGCCGAAACCATCTTGTACTGCGTCCGATTGTTTTTCATAATGACTAAATTTTGTTTTATTTTTCTGCAACAGATGGCGCTGCAGATTCATTATTTAATCATTTTAATAATAAAAACAACTCTTCTTTGAGAAGCAATAATTAACGATGGTTTGCCAATAGGTGGCGCAGCAGAGTCTCATTAAATGAATCACATCTGGCTCTGTGCAGAAATAGGGACGCTAAAAAATATATTTCACTGTTTCTTTTTTTTTATTAATAGATGTCGCTGCAAATTCTAACTGAGACCAGTTTTCACTGCGTCCGAGTCTTTTGCACAGCGCCTCAATTTTAATTTACTTTCTGTAAAAGAGGGCGCTGCAAATTTATTCCTGAATGAATTTTATTATACACGTAAACAACTGTTTCTTGAGAAGCAATTAACGATGGCTTGCAAATAGGTGGCGCTGTAGAGGACGGTTAAGCTAAACACGTCTGGCTCTTAGGACAAGAGATTCAAATGAATTTAATTCCTTTGTTTTTTTATCAACAGATGTCGCTGCAACTTCAAGCCGAAGCCATTTTGTACTGCGTCCGATTGTTTTGCATAATGACTAAATTTTATTTTATTTTTCTGCAATAGATGGCGCTACAGTATCATCGTTAATGAGTTTTTTTTTTTTTTTTATAAAAACAACTCTTTGAGAAACAATAATTAATGATGATTTGCCAATAGGTGGCGCTGCTAAGAATGATTAAATTATTTACACTGTCTCTAGGAAAATAAGACACTGAAAATATTTATTTCACTGTTTCTTTTTTTATTAATAGATGTCGCTGCAAATTCTAACTGAGGTCAATTTATACTGCGTCCGAGTCTTTTGCACAACGCCTCAATTTTAATTTAGTTTCCGTAAAAGAGGGCGCTGCAAATTTATTCCTGAATGAATTTTATTATACATGTAAACAACTGTTTCTTGAGAGGCAATTAACGATGGCTTGCAAATAGGTGGCGCTGCAGAGGACGGTTAAGCTAAACACGTCTGGCTCTTAGGAAAAAAGATTCAAACGAATTTAATCCCTTTGCCTTTTTATCAACAGCTGTCGCTGCAAATTCAAGCCGAAACCATCTTGTACTGTGCCCGATTGTTTTACATAATGACTAAATTTTATTTTATTTTTCTGCTGTAGATGGCGCTACAGATTCATTCTTTAATCATTTTAATTATCAAAACAACTCTTCTTTGAGAAGCAATAATTAACGATGGTTTGATAATAGGTGGCGCTGCAGAGTATCATTAAATTAATTACATCTGGCTCTTAGAAACACAGACGCAGAAAATTTTGGTTCTTTTCTTTTGTTAATAGATGTCGCTCCAAATTGAAACTAAAATCAATTTGTACTGCGTTCGATTTTGTTGGGTAACGCTTCAATTTTAATTAAAGCATAATTCAACACCTGACGTAGATGCGGGCGACAAGATTGATCTTCAGCGCCCTCTATTGAAGCAGGGATGAAATGCTTTTGTTTAATTTTACAATCAATTATAATAAATAATTAAAACTATTAAAATAAATAATAAAACAATTCAAGACGACCGATTTCAATTTGTATTTGTGACGACATCCATGGACAAAACTGTCTGTATTAAATTAGCAGGGTGATCGATCAATTGATGAATGACGTATGAATGACGCTTTCATGATTTACTTAAAAAGCAAAACGGTTTTGTCCGTAGATGGCGCTGAAACTGTTAATTCGTTGATGTTCTTGTTAACCAGCACTTAAGCAAAAAAGTGAATAGCACAGAAGGATAATCAATCGGCAGAAGAACGACGCTTTCATTATTTACATAAAAATAACAGTTTTCAGTTTTGTTCATAGATGGCGCTAAAATTAATAATTCGTTGGTTTTTGTTATACGCGGCGCTGCAATACAACTCTTAAGCGATAAGTCAATAAATTTGAAAGTCAAGGCCGAAGTTCATTCGCACGGAGATAATGACCTTGAAAAATGGATAAAACAAAATAAAGAAAATGCTAGACCGATGGAATGACATTTTGCGATTTTGTTTGCAGATGGCGTTGACACTATTACTTCGTTTTCTTGTTAGGCGGCGCTGCAGAACCATACTTAAGGCGTCGTGTTAACAAATTTAAATATCAAGGTGTAATTTGAAAAGTAAAAAAAAGCAAAACAAAAAAATTATGGACTTTAAAATAAAATTTTAGTTTGAAACTGTTTTGTTTCTAATTTTCAACTGAATACTGAATTATCCCGGAAAATTCGTTCCAAGTTCGAATCAGGTTTTGTTACGGTTTGAAAATCCGCTTTCCAAAAGTCACCCTGTATATTGAGTTTGCATGGCATTTATTTCCGATGTTGCTACGATTGACATAAGTGAATAGCGCGCGTTATATTTTCGCGTCTGCTTTCCTTGCGTCGAAAATAAGTTTTCGTCATCGTCTTCGTCGCGGAATAAATGAATTTTTATAACACAGATGATCCCACGTCTACATTTAGTTTTGTGGTGCAATTCGCAGACTGTTTCTTGCGCACATCTTAGAATACCCCGGCAATAAGTTATTGTGCAATCCTCGCTGTTTCGGCGCTTGCTTTTTATTGCTTTGAAGATCGGTTTCATAATCGAATTAAAGGAGGCTTTATAATTACAGTCACATTTTAACCTATAAATAAATAAATACGTTTCCAAGTCTGTTTTGACATCTGACAGCTGCATTAAATTTAAAGTCTCCTTTTGTTCGATTGTCAAACCGCCCCTTAGTAAATTTTATCGGCCCGGAGTTTCTATTTTTGGCTCTTCCCGATCTTTTACGATGCGCCCGCAGCGGAGTTTCCGAGTTTTGCCTAAGAACTCGATCGAATGTTTATTCTAATCTTTGAGACAGGCCATAAAATCCTGGGACGCCCCATTTTTGTATTATTTTTATCGCGATTCTCGAGTTACAGTTTTTTGTATGTTTGTTATTTCGAGACGGAGAGATTAAATTGCGTTTCATGCCGTTGGGCCTTCCCTACGTCAGCTTGTACCCGGTTGGTTTTTGCTGATGTCACGGTGATTTAATTTGATTTCATTTTTTATTAATCACGCACGATAGAATATTTATTCTCGTCGTTGAGACAGGCCATAAAATCTGGCGAAGTCCCATTTTTTTGTTTTGTTACAGGATTCCGCGAATTACAATTTTTTTGGTAAGTTTGTTATGTCGACGGAGAGATTACATTGCGTTTCATGCCGTTGGGCCCTCCTTATGTCAGCTTGTACCCGGTTGGCTTTTGCTGACGTCACGATGACTTGATTTTTTATTGATCATGTGACAAGTCAATTGTAGCAAGTTGCGCAAAGAATATATTAGTTACAAACTACGGAGAAATCGAACAAAATATTTTTTTAATGCTGTTACGCATAGCTCGCGGAGCATTAAGCAATTTATTTATTTTTACAACGAAACACAAAAGGTGACCTTGAAATTGATTTCTCGGAAATTCCAGTGATATTTCTGGTTACTTTTTGAATGTATTCGTGTACTTTTTCGCGTCAAACATCAATTAGTATACAGGGTGTCATACATTCAGGGGGAAATCGAACAAAACTTTTCTTTATATTGTTACGAACAGCGAGCGGATGGTTAAGCAAAAAAAAACAATTGAACAACGAAAAATAAAGATTACCTTGAGGGGGCGCTCGACACTCTCTTGTTTTTGAAACAATTTATTAAGCGGTTGGAAATAATCTTTTTTGCACCAGACTTCAAATAACGTTTTTTTTTTTCAATTAATTCAAGATGTAGCCTACAGGGTGTAACAAATTCGCGGGCGTTGAGTAAATCCCAGGTTTATTAAAAAGAAATAAGCTCGAGCAAAAAAAAGTTTTTCATGCAATTTTCGAAGCAAAAAAAAAATATTTAACAACATAAAAAAATACAAAAAAACATAAAAGGTAACCTTAAGGCCTTGAGTTGTTTTTAAAACATAGATACAATGTATGAAGCTGCTGAAATTAATTTCTACTTCCATCAGACTTAGTTAATTAACTTAATTAATTCAAAAAGGAACTTACAGGGTGTAACCAATTCGCGGGCGTTGAGTAAATCCCAAGTTTACAACAACAACAAAATTTTATTTACTTATTGCAGGCCAAAAATAAACTCGAACGTAAAACGTTTTTGATACAGGTTACGACCACCAAGCGGATGATTAAGCAAAAAAAAAACAAAAACGAAAATTGAAAGCAGTGGCGGTGACGTTGTAATTTGGCTTGGGGGCTTTTAGTTTCAGTTTATGTCGGTTCAGTTTATGTCGGCGCGGGTTTTCTTTTGACTTCACCATTGAACTCTAACCTACAATTTTTTATTCGCAGGTACGTTCAGCAAACGACGAACTCCCCCGTGGACATGCGGGTCGGCATACACACGGGGGCGGTGCTCGCCGGTGTCCTGGGGCAACGACAGTGGCAGTTTGACGTCTACTCCAAAGACGTCGAGTTGGCAAACAAAATGGAGAGCACCGGAATGGCAGGGTGAGATACGCTTTTCGAAAACAGTTGAAGTAATTCATTATCTTTCAAGTACTCTCGAGGTCACACGGTATAATATACTTAGGTGGGTTTTTTCTTTGTTTTTGTTCGGTGGTTGTTGCACTGAAAACCAAACTGAGTCGCTCTAATCGGCGCGGCGTCACGTACTTTCAAAATCACTTGAAGTAAATTATTATTTTTCGATTATTTTCGAGAATCACCCGGTATAGTGCGTACTCAAGCGAATTTACATTTTTGTTTTCTTGTTTTCGTTCGGTGGTTGTTGCACATACACATACTGATCCCATCTGATTTAATTTAATTTTTTTTTAGTTGTAAAACCCGTCAATTGCGTCTAATTGTATGCCCTTTCCAAAAACTATTTTTAATACTACAGGTTGTTTGCAAAAAGCTGGGCGATTGTTAATTTTTTTTTAATGGTACCCTCCCAATTACACAAAATTGACGGGTCCGAGCGTTTTTTTTTTTTTTTTAAATTAATTGCCTTGAAAATATCGTATCTATCTTAATTTGTTTTTTAGATTATCTTTCATTCGACGCGATTTTATGTTGTAATTATCAATTGATCGGCTTTTGTTTTTGGTTTCCCTTAAGTTACTCGATTTGATTTGATTTTATATTTTAATCCTTTCCATCGATCGCCATTTTTGTTTTTTTTTTTTTTTTTACTTTATTCGGTTTCAGTGTATTTTAAATTTTAATCCTTTCGATCGATCGTCATTTTTATTTTCTCTTTTAAGTAATTTGATTTTATTTATTGATTATCAATTGATCGTCTTTTGTTTTTGTTTCTTTTTTTATTTATTCAATTTGAATTTATTTTACATTTTAATTCCTTCGATAGATCGTATTTTTGTTTTCTCTTTCATGCGATTTGATTTTATTAATTAATTATTAATCGATCGTCTTTTGTTTCTGATTTTTGTTTTATGTGCTCGATTTAAGTTTATGTTGCATTCTGATCTCTTCGATCGATGGCCATTTTTGTTTTCTCTTTTATGCGATTTGATTGTATTTTTTATTTATATTTTTTTTTAACATTTAACGGCTAATTTCTTATATGATTTTCATTTTCTTCTGTCATCTTTTGTTTTTTGTTATCATTCGTTTGACTTTATTTGATATGAGTTTTTATTTTTTTAATTATTTTGTATTTTTTAATAATTTTTTTCATTTGACTTATTCTTCTACTTTTATTTCCGTCCTATCTTCATCCACGATCGTCTTTTGTTTTTGTTTTATTAGATTTGGTGATATTTTATTTTTATTTTGAATACATATAAAATAATCGTCTTTTCTTCTTTTTTTATGTATTTATTTTATTTTATAATTACTTCTTTCTTTCCAAGTCATGTTTTTCATTTCATTTTATTTTTTTCGTAATACGATTTTTATTTCACACTTTCAAATAACGACATATTTTAAAAATTGGAACATGTCAAATAACAGTCACTTGAAATTATTTTACCTACGTAATAATAATAATAATAATAATAATAATAATAATAATTAAGGCTCGGATTATATGCACGGAAAATCCATAAAAATATGCGCATATATATGCACGTATCTTCACAAAAATATGCACAAGATATTAAAATATATGCTTCAATATATGCCAAATATGCATCGATATGCAAAAAAAATGAAAGTCCATTCCAATTTAATAAACTAAAACATATTTATTATTATTAATTTAAATTTTAAAATACAACGTTTAGCAATATACCTACCTATTCACAAAAATAACCGGAGTAATATATTTATATACATATTATATACCTATTTATTATTATGAAAAAAATTGACAATTAGGTGTTTCTCTAAATTTTCTATTTTAAATGAATGTTGTCGGTCGTCTAGTAAATATTTAAACGTCGAAAAAGATAGTTCAACATCGACGGAAGTGATGGGCGCATATTTTAAATTGCTTACAATACCGGGTGGAAAGTTTCAAACTCGAACATAGCAAAGTTCCATTGAGAACTACGTTTCTGTAGATTACTGCTCGCCATTTAAAAATACTAAAATGGTAATGGTATTAAATGAAAGATAAAATTAAGGCCAATGTTATCGTGTTAAAATTATTCCTATTGTGTTAATACTTTTGAAATAGAAATTAAATTTTTAACTTTCAAATGAAAAATCTAGTCGCCTTAGTATGTCGGATTTGAAGTTTGCAATTCAATGACCAAAATTTTGTACAATATGCTTCATAACTTACTTAATAAACTCATCGTTTTCAAATGATATTTTTCCTGACCCACTCAAACTTGCGGATGTGGTACCTATATACAAAAAAGGCGATAGTTGTAATGTTGAAAATTACAGACCCTTCAGCTTACTTAGCACGTTTGCCAAAATAATTGAGTCATTAATGTGTAAGAGAATAAAAGAATTTCTTCAATCTTGTAATGCCATCGATCCTTCCCAGCACGGGTTCATCAATGGACGATCGACCAATACCGCAATTTTTGACTTAGTGAAGACAATAATACTGGCTTTAGAAAAGGGAAGTGTACCATGCGGAATGTTCTTGGATCTGTTTAAAGCGTTCGACTGCGTACTACATTCTCTACTTCTGGATAAATTGGAACGTTACGGCTTTAGAGGAAAAGCTTTGGAATGGTTCCAGACTTATTTGGCAAACCGGCGTCAAAGAACCTACGTATCAGTAGAAGGTAGAAAATATTATTCCGAGGAAGCGAGTATAGTCAGTGGAGTACCTCAAGGCAGCATACTCAGGCCAATCCTCTTCGTTATCTTTTTAAATGACTTATTCACTTCAATATCTAACGAAAATTTAAAAATAGTGAACTATGCTGATGACACAAATCTTCTAGTGTGGGCACATGATTTCAGAGACCTAAATGAACTTCTACGGCAACTAATTCCAAGATTCCAGGAATGGTTCAAGAATAACAGTCTTGTCTTAAACCAAACGAAGACTGTGTGCGTTCTCTTTAGAACTAATCATCCCGGCTATACACCTCCTGAGCAAGTGCATTTTGGTCATGAGAGAGTGACCGTAAGTAAATCTGCAAAAGTCTTAGGATTAATTCTCGATGCAGAGCTAAATTATCTAGAACACATATCTGAATTGGTAAAGAAACTGAATAAAGCTTGCTTCATGCTTCGAATCTTGAAACCTGTTTCGCATGCTGGAACGTTAAGAATGATTTATTTTGCTTATGTTAACTCTATAATATCATATGGTATTATATTTTGGGGAGGTAGCACTCATGCCAATAAAATTTTCATCGCTCAAAAAAGAGTTGTGCGTGTAATGTGTAATAAGTCTTATCAAGAATCCTGTTGAGGAAAATTTCGTGAAATGCAGTTACTCACAGTGCCAGCCTTATATATAAAGTCCTGTTTGCTTTTTCTTCAAAAACACAGAGAGAAATTCGAAAATTACTTTGACGTTTCCTGCTATGCAACCAGACACAATATTTACAGCCTACCAATACATCGGCTATCAGTCACCGAAAAAACGCCACTTTACAGTGCCATGTTATTCTTCAACAAACTACCTTCAAGGATTAAATCTACAATCTGTTCCAGGAGCTTTCGAAGAGAAGTGTTCAACTTTCTATTAGCAATGGAACCTTACTCTGTAGCTGAGTTTATGAATCACATTGAATAATACCTACTTTTTCATTCACCCTACAACAGATATAAATTTTCTATTGATTTTTTTTTCTTTTCATCAAAGTATTGTTACATTTGACATTTTCAATTTCTAACAATAATATATCTTCTTTGTTTTTTATTGAAAATAAATATTATTATTATTATTATTATTAAAACTGATTTAGTATCGACATGTGTCGGCATTGATTGCCCATGGCATCATTTCAAGTTTGTTGATAGTATCAGGAACAACAGTATTTTTGTATGCAATGATGTAGAATACAATTATCATTCTAATAAAGAAAGAATTGTTGTAACTTAAACGACAAGAGTACCTACCTATTACTTGCTCTGTACAATAATTCATAATACTTTTTGACTGACGTATAAATTATTTTCCATTAATTGAAACAACTCAAAGTTTGAAACCTGACATAGGCGACTAAATTTTTCTTTTAAAATTTGAGAATTTTATTTATATTCCGAAAGTATTAATATTTAGGAATAATTTTAACACCATAATATTGTCCATAATTTTCTCTTTTCTTTAACACCATTGCCATTTTTGTATCTTCAAATGGCGGGCAGCAATTCACAGAAACATAGTTTTCAATACAAGTTTGCTATGTTCGGGTTTGAAACTTTCCACCCGGTATATGGATCTATTTCAAGTTCATCGTCATCAAGAAATTCCCCATTCAAAATTTTAGACACTTTTGACAGAATTTTGAAACCTTAATTTTTATTCAATACTGAGTTAAGCTTTTTAAAAATTAATTTTCTCCAGTTCCTGTAACAGCTGATAATTCTCTATGGCATTTGTATATTAAATTTACTGATTCAGCCAAAAGCAGCTCCTTTGATTCTAATTTTAAAATTGTTTCGGCCACTACAGAAAAATTACTTGCAATAAAATATTACATTATTTTTGAAAAATTTTTTGGCTTCTTTAATAGAAGTAGATTCGTCAGAGAATTCTAAAATTAAATTTTTAATTTTTCCCTAATTTTTTTTAATAGAAAATTGCAGCATTTAGCCACGTACCCCACCTAGTAATTACTGGTTGTGGAGGCAACGGTAAACCCGGAAATGATTCTTTATACAATTGAATCCGTAATGGCGCTTTTAAAAAAAAAATTACGTTGCTGTTTAATTCATTTACAAGAGGGAATTGGTTTCTGATTTCTTCGGCAACTCTGTTAACACCATGTGCCAAACAAGTGGTATGAATCAAATTGGGAAAAAATATTTTAAAATTTGCTGAGCTTTACACATGTAAGGGGCAGCGCCTGATAACCTCACTATAACTTTTGCATGTGGTATTGGATCAGGCAGAAAAAAATTGGTAATCCTTCATGAATAAAACGAGTTACTGTACAATTGTTAGTTTTATCTAACTGCTTACAACTTATTAAACAAACACGATTTGCCAACTTTTTTAGTGTCAAGACAACCAATTAATAGATTAGCAATATATCGACCACAAGAGTCTGTACTTTCATCCACTTCAAAATAAAGCAAGTCGAAATCACTTGAAGCAAATTATCAATTATTTTCGAGAATCACCCGGTATATTGCATACTCAAGCGAATTTACATTTTCGTTTTCTTGTTTTTGATCGGTGGTTGTTGTACTGAAAACCGAACTGAGTCGCCCTAATCTGCGTTAGGTATTTTCAAAATCACTTGAAGCAAATTATTATTTTTCGATTATTTTCGAGAATCACCCGGTATAGTGCATACTCAAGCGAATTTGCATTTTTGTTTTCTTGTTTTTGATCGGTGGTTATTGTACTGAAAACCGAACTGAGTCGCCCTAATCGGCGTCACGTATTTTCAAAATCACTTGAAGTAAGTTATTATTTTTCTATTATTTTCGAGAATCACCCGGTATAGTGCATACTCAACCGAATTTGCATTTTTGTTTTCTTGTTTTTGTTCGGTGGTTGTTGTGCTGAAAACCGAACTGAGTCGCCCTAATCGGCGTTAGGTATTTTCATAATCACTAGAAGCAAATTATTATTTTTCGATTATTTTCGAGAATCACCCGGTATAGTGCATACTCAAACGAATTTACATTTTCGTTTTCTTGTTTTTGTTCGGTGGTTGTACTGAAAACCGAACTGAGTCGCCCTAATCAGCGTCACCGCCACCGCGTATTTTCAAAATCACTTAAAGTAAATTATTATTTATCGATTATTTTCGAGAACCACCCGATATAGTGCACACCGAAGCGAATTTACATTTTCGTTTTCTTGTTTTTGTTCGGTGGTTGTTGTACTGAAAACCGAACTGAGTCGCCCTAATCGGCGTTAGGTATTTTCATAATCACTTAAAGTAAGTTTCTTTTATTTAATTATTTTCGAGAATCACCTGGTATAGTGCATACTCAAGCGAATTTACATTTTCGTTTTCTTGTTTTCGTTCGGCGGTTGTTGTACTGAGAACCGAACTGGGTCGCCCTAATCGGCGTTTACGTATTATCGCAATTTCGCCCCGCAATTTCACGAAAACTCGTTGTTCTCCGAAATTAATGGCCGTAATTAGTTGCCATGGCGACGGTAACGAACCGCGAGTTTTCGGCGGTATATTTGAGGAACCCACTCCAAGTAAGTCGTCGCCTCCTGTGTTTGCTCGATAAGATAAACAGGAAGACGAAATATAATTGTTACATCCGCCCGAATTTAATGGCCCCGCGCCCGTCCCCTTCAAGGCTCGGCACCGACGCCATTTTTTCTTTTCTTTAATGTACATACAGATTACGTTTTGCCATCGCGTAGCAAAGAAGAAGAAGTACATAGAAATCAAACTTAGAGAAACGATTTGTTCTTCCCCCTTTTTCACTCTTGCATTTTAGGGGTTTGAGTGTGGGGGGATGTAAAGTTGTGTAAGGGGGGATTGGCGAGCACTGAATTGAATTGAATGCGTTTCCACTCTGTTGGTACACGTGCAACATATACAATTCAGTCGAATATGTAGTTTCCAATAAACTTTTTGCAGGCGAGTGCACATATCTGCCACCACCCTGTCGTTCCTGAACGGTGAGTTCGAAGTGGAGCCGGCGTATGGGGAGAAGAGGGATGAATCTCTGCGGATCGCAGGACTGAAAACCTATTTCATCGTGCGCGTTTTGATACCAGTAAGTTTTTTTTTTCTTTTTTGTTTTTGTTACAACATCGTCCTTCCTTCAGCGACAATTTTGGAATTTGGGGGGTGAGGTTGCGGTGAGGTTACTATTTTTTTTGTAAGAAGTTTTTTTTTACTTTGCCCCCAGGTTCTAGATACACGTTAGTAAGAAGACGTTTGATAAATGCGTCTTCGTAGCTGGGGCAATCTGTTTTAGCCCCCCCCCCCCTCCCCCCACGGAGATAAATCTGATGTCGGCGTGGAACTTGCGTAAAATCAATACACGCGAGCTTTTGCCCGAGGACTAATAAAATTAAGCTCGCTAAGTTGGTAATCGAATTAAGTTCGCTCGCTCTCTCTCTCTCTCTCTCATACCCACAAAATCTCTCTTTGCATGAGCTGTGCGTTGCATTGAAACGAACGAGCCGTTCGTCTGCACGTGCAAGCGTGTTCTCCACGTCCAGAAACTCAAAACTCACCCCCTGGCCTGTCAAAAAAAATCACTTGTCTGCACGTGCGCGGGCTTCCTCCCGTTCCAAAAACTCAAAAATCACTGCCTGGCCTGTCAACAAATTACTTGTTCATTGAAACCAATTCAATGGACGAACTATAAAACGTTTTCAGCGTTTTGGATTGTTCCACAGAAAAAAAAAATGAAAAAAAATCATCTCTGTGCGGTAATAAACAGCAAGGGCTCAAATGCGTCGCCCTGCGGCACTCCAGTAATAAAGTCCGTCCTATTATAATTCTTTGTTTTAATTTTTTGCTTGCTTTGGAAGAGAGAGTTTAATCGAGTTGAGTTGATTTTGAGATACGTTCAATATAGTTTTGAGATGGGTTGGGCTTACTTATATTAGAGTTTTAGTCTTAATAATTCAGCGAGCTTTAATTTTTTGTTTGGTTTCAGTAAAGTTAGGTTGAGATTTGTTGGATTGACCTTCATTTCTTCTTTCTTTCATTTTCTTTTCACATTGGTTACAGTTATGTTGAGTCGAGTTAAGTTTTAAGAAACAATTGAGAATCGATTAAGTGCAAAACAAGCAAAGCCCGGTCAACTCAGTTTATTCCGGAAAAAACAACAGAAAAAAATAATTACAATTTAAAAATCAGAAAAACTTGAAAAATGTATGAAATTAAAAATATTTAAAAATAAATATTAAAAACAATTGAAGGTCGATATTAAAATTTGAAGCCCAAAAAATAAAATAAGAAACCCAATTTGAATTAAATGTGCAAAACAAGCTCGACTCAGAAAAAGTAAAATAAATTAAAAGACTGAGAAAACCAGGAAAAATTAATAGATTAAAAATAAAAATAGAAATTAAAAATGAGTATAACAAAACAAAAAAAAATAAAAAGCCAATTGGAATTAAATTAAACCGGGAAAAACACTAGAAAAAAATAAACTCAAAAATCGGGAAAGCTAGAAAAATTAATAAAATACAAAAAAATTTAAAAAACAATTGAAAGTCGATTTTCCTTTTGATTTTTTTTTAATTTGGTTTAAAAATTTCGAACTCTACAAACTAACCCGGTTGGAATTAAATGTGCAATACAAGCAGGACCAAGTTAACTCAGCTCAACTCAGGAAAAAGTAAAATAAATTAAAAGACTCAGAAAACTAGGAAAAATTAATAGATTTAAAAAAGTTGAAAATTAAAAATGAGTAGAACAAAGCAAAAAAATAAAAAGCCAATTGAAATTAAATTCAACCGGGAAAAGCACTAGAAAAAAATAAATTCAAAAATCAGAAAACTAGAAAAAGTAATAAGATACAAAAAATTTAAAAAACAATTGAAATTCGATATTTCTTTTGAATTTTCTTAAATTTGGTTTAAAAATTTAAAACTCCAAAAACTAACCCAGTTGGAATTATATGTGCAATACAACTAAGACCAAATTAACTCAGCTCAACTCAGAGAAAAAGTTAAATAAATTAAAAGGCTCAGAAAACTAGAAAAAATTAATAGACTTAGACAAATAAAAAATCAATATAAAAAAACTATTGAAAGTCTACGTTCCTTTCGAGCTTTTTTTAATTGGTATTAAAAATTAAAGCAAAAAAAAAACAAAAACCCCATTGAAATGAAATGTACAAAACCAGAAAATAAATAATTAAAAAAAATCAGAAATACTAAAAAAAAATTAAAAAAATTTACAATAAATAAAAAAACAATTGAAAGTCGATATTTTATGTTGACTGCTGCGAGCCCCCCCCCCCTCCCCCCTCTTTTCATTCCAGGCCCACAAACAACACTTAGCGCGTAAGCTCTTCCTTCAAGTCCTGTATTCCTGATGTACTTTCACTATTAGTGGGCGGATGGGGGGGTGGGGTCTAGCTTAAATCTAGACAAAAAAACAAATTAGGAAGAGAAAATAAAAAATGTAAATAATTGTGGGATTAACTCGTCAAAGTAATAACAATATTTCACTTCATTTGTTGTTTAAGTTTTCAATCAATTCTCGCCCATTTAATATAAAATTAAAAAAAGTAAGTAAATTAGATAAATTTAATATAAAATAGAATAAAAAAATGAAGAAATTAGAACAGAAACAAAATGAAGAAAGTAAGGAGAGAAGAGGCACGAATTAACGAGAGAAAAGTAAAACTACGAAAAAAAATTAAATTAAAAAAATTAAATAAAACATAAACAATAGAACATGTATAGAGTAGAAACCTAAGAGGACGCACTTCTTTAATTTCTATCAAACCACAAGAAATTAGAGACGGTTTTGAATATAAACTAGCAAATTTTAACTGGAAATAAAAATAAAGTCGGGAAAAATAAAATCAAAGTTCAAGAAGAAATATGAGTATTTCATCCTCGTCAATGCAAGCAAGTTAACGAAAAAAAAAATCCTTTCATTTACTTCCGCTTTCAGTACATACCAGACGTCAAGCAGGAAGTTCAGAACGGAGGAAGTATCATCCAGGAGGAGGACAGCTGCGTCATCGCCGACATTTCCTTTGACAACAAGGAAGAGGAAGCCATGGTAGGGTCTTTCAAAAAGTCAACCCAACACATTTATTTGGAATTACTTAATCCCCCCATGCACACTTCACAAAAATTTATTCATTTTATTAAATTATATTTTTAATAAAACAACATTACATTCAAATGCATTAGATTACATTCAAGTACATTAGATTACATTTAAGTACATTAGATTACATTCAAGTACATTAGATTACATTCAAATATATTAAATTATGTACATTCAAATACATTAGATTATATACAAACACATTAGATTACATAAAAGTACATTAGATTACATTCAAATACATTGCATTACAACACACTTTAATAAAACAAGGGAATTTCCGAGTGTGTTTTTTTGTGTCAGATTACTGCATTCAAACGCATACATTCAAATTCATTAGATTACATACGAGTACATTAGATTACATTCAAATAAATTGCATTACAACACACTTTAATAAAACAAGGGAATTTTCGAGTGTTTCTTTATTGTTTGAGTGAATGACGGACATGGTTTCCGCAAGCGACTTTACTACATAAACTACTCGCCGGGAAATTTCGCTATTTTACGTTCAAATACATTAGAATACATTCAAATACCTTAGATTATATTCAAATATCTTAGATTACATTCAAATATGTCAGATTACTGCATTCGAATGCATACATTCAAATACATTAGATTACAAACGAGTACGTTAGATTACATTCAAATACATTGCATTACATTACATTTAAATAAACAAAGGGAATTTTCGAGTGTGTTTTTTTCTTGTGTGAGTGAATGACGGACATGTTTTCCGCAAGTGACTTTACTACATAAACTGCTCACCGAGGAATTTCGCTATTTCACATTCAAATACATTAGAATACATTCGAATACCTTAGATTATATTCAAATACCTTAGATTACATTCAAATACGTCAGATTAGTGCATTCAAACGCATACATTCAAATACATTAGATTACATACGAGTACATTAGATTACATTCAAATAAATTTTATTACAACACACTTTAATAAAACAAGGGAATTTTCGAGTGTTTTTTTTTTGTTTAAGTGAATGACGGACATGTTTTCCGCAAGTGAACTTACTACATAAATTACTCGCCGAGAAATTTCGCTATTTTACATTCAAATACATTAGAATACATTCAAATACGTCAGATTACTGCATTCAAACGCATACATTCAAGTACATTAGATTACAAACGAGTACATTAGATTACATCATTAAAATACATTGCATTACATTACATTTAAATAAACCAAGGGAATTTTCGAGTGTGTTGTTTTCGTGTGTGTGTGTGAATGACGGACGTGTCTTTATTAGAAATGACTTTAACTGCATAAACCACTCGCCGAGAAGTTTCGCTGTTTTACGAAGGTCATTTGCATAATACGCAATTAATTAAATTAAACGCGGCGCAGGTCAAACCTGAACGCCCCTTTAAGTTATGGAGTTATTAGAGTTGATGGCCAAACTTCTCGAGCAAACAAGTTACGCCAAAAGAAAAATAATAATAACTTAGGGACAGATGCCTCGTTCTTTGTCTTGACGCGTCTCGCTCTCGTCTGACGCAAACGGTACACAAAGAAACTTATGTTTTGGTGGGCAAGTCCTCGTTCCAGGAAATTACATAATTCCGTAAGAGGATCTCATTAGCTTTATTGAAAAAAAAAAAAATGAGACGCGTTATTAGAAACGTGTTATTGTTAGGGCGGAGACACACACGGCGGCGGCGAAAACCGCTATGTGTGCCCTAGCCCTTAAAACCGACCGATGTTTTCAGGACCAAAACCAGATCACCACGCTGCGCCAAAGACAGGACTCGGAGGATTTCAAGAAGAGACTGAGGAAGGAGCTGGTGAACCGCGACGGCCACAGGTGAGGTGACGCCCTCCTCCAAATTTCGGGGGCCCTCTAGAAGTTTCTTGGCATTGCAGGGAACTGGCCAAAAGCACGAAGCTCGTAACCTTGGGCTTCATCAACCCCGACGTCGAGAAGGCCTACCACCAGCACACCGAGTCCTTCTCCAGTGTCACCCTGCAGGCGTTCCTGGTAGTGAGATTAGCCATAGGAATATCACAGTTCATAGTACTTCCAAGGTAACCAACCAACCCCCCCCCTTCCCTCCCCCCCACAAACTTGAAAATTTCCTGAAAATTTTAGGCGGCTGATGAGTTTGCTGTCGTTCGTCGTCGGAAACGTCGTCCTCATGGTCATTTCGTGCATATCTTTGGCGGAAGTACTGCCAATGGTAAGTAAGTAAGCAAGCAAGTAAAACTGAAATTGCCCCCCCCCCCCCTTGCCCGTTCCCTAAATCTAGACACCATAATAAAGGACAGCGCAGCGTTTTCGAGTTATCACCTCGCGACATCCAACTGAAACACCCTGTACATACGGATCTTATTTTCAGCTCGCCCTTTAATCCCCATGCAATAATACTTTTACAGTTACGCGCGACGATACAAAAGCAATCAACAACCCCCCCCCCCCCCGCCCCTCTCTCTTGCGAATTCTACAATAACATTCAAGCAGCAAAAGCCATAATGCGATGGACTAAGAAGGGGACGAAATGAAAGCGCAGGAAGAAGAAAAAAACGGAAAAACAATCGTCCGTAAAAACGCCCGCGTCCCACGCGCCCCGAAAATTAATTCCCCCCCCCCCGTTTCCCCCATCCTGCTCTGCAATATCGCTGTTTCTAACTTGAAGTTTTTTATCCAAAAAAAAGAGTGAAAGATGAACTCGAAGGAACAAATATAAATAAATAAAATGGTGGACCGGGGGAGCAAAGGGAAGGGGGGGGGGGGCGAATACGTTTTAATCTCCCTTCCCATTTCCCCCATCCCGCTCTGCAATATCGCTCTTTCTAACTTGAAGCTTTTTTTTCCAAAAAAAAAGAGTGAAAGATGAACTCGAAGGAACAAATATAAACAAATAAAATGGTGGGCCGGGGAAGCAAGGGGAAGGGGGGGGGGCGAATACGTTTTGATCCCTCTCCCCGTTTCCCCAATCCCGCTCTGCAATATCGCTCTTCGTAACTTGAAGTTTTTTATCCAATTGGAATTAGATGTGCAAAACCAAAAAAGAAATAAATCTTTAAAAAATCAAAAAATCAGAACTAGAAAAAAAATGTATAAAATAAAAAAATAATAACAAATAAAGAACAATTTTGAAAGTTCATATTTCATGTTGACCGCTGCGAGCCCGCACCCCCTCCCGCGTCCAACCCTTACAGTGCATTCTTCGAATCCTGTTTTTCAGATGTACACACTTCCACTATTGCCAGGGAGGGGGGTGGTTAGTTTAAAGAGTACATTTCATTTTTTGTTTTAGTATTGAATACTACCCCCCCCCCCTCCCCGTTTCCCCCATCATGCTCTGCAATATCGCTTTTTGTAAGTTTTTTATCCAAAAAAAAAGAGTGAAAAGTGAACTCGAAGGAACAAATATAAAATAAATAAAATGGCGGGCCGGTGGAGCAAAGGGAAGGGGGGGAGGGGGCGATTACGTTTTAATTCCCCTCCCCGTTTCCCCCATCCCGCTCTGCAATATCGTTCTTCGTAACTTGAAGTTTTTTATCCGATTGGAATTAAATGTGCAAAACCAAAAAAGAAATAAATTTTAAAAAATCAGAACTAGAAAAAAAGTGTATAAAATAAAAAAATTATAATAACTAATAAAGAACAATTGAAAGTTCATGCTTCATGTTGACCGCTGCGAGCCCCCACTCCCTCCCGCGACCAACCCTTACAGCGCATTCCTCAAATCCTGTTTTTCAGATGTACTTTTACTTTCACTATTGGCAGAGGGGGGAGGTTAGTTTAAAGAGTACATTTCATTTTTTGTTTTAGTATTGAATACTACCCCCCCTCCTCCCCGTTTTCCCCATCATGCTCTGCAATATCGCTCTTTGTAAGTTTCTCATCCAAAAAAAAGGAATGAAAGATGAACTCGAAGAAACAAATACAAAAAAATAAAATGGTTGGCCAGGGGTGCAAAGGGAAGGGGGCGGGGGGCGATTACGTTTTAATCCCCCTCCCCTTTTACCCCAACCCGCTCTGCAATATCGCTCTTCGTAACTTGAAGTTTTTTATCCGATTGGAATTAAATGTGCAAAACCAAAAAAGAAATAAATTTTAAAAAAACAGAACCAGAAAAAAAATTTATAAAATAAAAAAATAATAACAAATAAAGAACTGTTGAAAGTTCATATTTCATGTTGACCGCTGCGAGCCCCCACCCCCTCCCGCGACCAACCCTTATAACGCATTCCTCGAATCCTGTTTTTCAGGTGTACTTTCACTATTGGCAGGGAGGGGGGGGGGAGGTTAGTTTAGAGAGTTCATTTCAATTTTTTGTTTTAGTATTCAATAGATTCTCGTCCATTTAATAAAAAATTTAAAAAAAAAATAAGTAAATTAGAACAAAGAAACAAAATTAAGTTCGTTTCGTTTCGGGTTATCACCACGCGACGTCCAACTCTAAACACCCTGTACACACGGATCTTATTTCCAGCCTCCCTCGTTTAAACCCCCCGCAATAATACTTTTACAGTTACGCGCGACGATACAAAAGCAATCAACATTCCCCCTCCCCCCGCCCCCTCTTGCGAATTCTACAATAACATTCAAACAGCAAAAGCGATTATGCGATGGACTAAGAAGACAAGACAAGGGGGCCGAAATGAAAGCGCAGGAAGAAGAAAAAAACGGAAAAACAATCATCCGTAAAAACGCCCGCGTCCCACGCGCCTCGAAAATTAATCCCCCCCTTCCTCCGGTTCCCCCCATCACGCTCTGCAATATCGCTCTTTGTAACTTGAAGTTTTTTATCCAAAAAAAAAGAGTGAAAGATGAACTCGAAGGAACAATATAAATAAATAAAATGGCAGACCCGGGGGGTGGCAAGGGGGAGGGGCGGGCGATTACGTTTACGTAATTCTAATTACTCGACGAACATGGGTAAAAATCGAATCGAAAGTCGTGTTTGTCTTCATTTTATTTTATTTTCTGCCGACAAGCAAAAGTCAAATGGAAAATGTTTAATCAACGCGTGCTTCATACGGGCCTGATTCGTTAGGTGGGAGAATACTCTGACTTATATTATTTTTGATATTTACGTACTTTTCACTTACTTTTTTTCAGCTCAGTTCAGTTGAGTTAAGTTGACCTTGAAATTGGTTCATTTTATTCGATGGAGAAGGAAAAATGAAATAATACCGCTCGGCAGCGAAATATAACCGGGGAGAAAATCATGTTATTGTTACGCTCATTAGGGTGTGCGTTCCTCCTTAATGAGAGGCAAACGAGCACGGAGTGGGGGGAGGGGGAGAATCATCTGAACTAATTAGTTCAATATTGACACGCGTGTAATTCCGAGACGCTCGCTCCTTAAGGCAGTTCGTAATCCTTCGTCTCCCGAAACGTATACTCTAAGCGAAAATCTGCTTAATTATTTGTATGCAGAGTATACAAAGTACGACAGAGGGGGGGTGAGATAAGGGCTTCATTAAGAGGAGCGAAATGTGAGAAACAAAATTCCGACGCGAAACAATTTTTTTTGTTGTGTTGTTATTGTTATTAACACTTTGTTTACTTGAATTTTAGATGGGGTTTAAAGTGTAGTAGCAAATATTTAGTTATTTGTAGAACTTTTTTGCACACCCTGTATCAAACTTTCTCTCTCTACAGGGTGTTACTGGTAACACGGTAACTTGATTTGGCGATTTGTTTACATTTACTTTTAATAAATGCAGGTGTTGATCAGAGGTCACCTCAAATTATTTATCTACAATTGAATCGATGAGTGCATAATCGTGTTCAGTCCAAATTTATTGTGTTGAGAAAACAACAAATAACTTTTATTTTAAGTGAATTATTGGCTTAAAACTCTTTCAGATATCTGAGGCCTTCGGAAGCCAATAATTACTTAAAATAAAAATCTAGAAAAAGTTTTCTCAACATAGTAAATTTGGACTGAACACAGTTATGCACTCATGGATTCAATTGTTCTAACGATATAAGTTTACTTGCTTACAAAACAAAGAAATTTCGTGCCCCTCCCGTTTATTACTAAACACAAAACCCCTGCTATGCCGATTAAAAAAAAAATTAAGATTAACAAAATTTTAAAAATTCGATTCCCCCGCCATGCCTGGAAAAAAATTTACGCCAGTAATAAAAGTATTAATTAATTTTTCCTGGTGTAGCGGGGGGGAACCCTCAGATTTTTAAAATTTTGTTAGTCTTTATAAACGAAGTTTTAAAAAGCCCGCGCACACAAATAAAATCGTTCAATCATCACCCAAACCGACCGAGGCTTAAATAGAGCGATTTGAAACTAGCTGCTTTTAAAAACTACTGTATTTTGCGCATTTCAATCAAATACACGGACCGAGATTGAAAACGCTTCTGAACCATCAGAGTTCAGTTTTGTAACTAGCCGGACCGTAGCCAAAACGAGCGTCGCATACAAAGACCTAAACAATGTCGAAGTCTAATATATATATTTTTTTTTAAATGACACAAGAAAGAATTATGAATAGAAAAAAAATAAATACAATCAAAATTTGAATGCGTTTTTTTTTAAATTATTTTTATTTTTTTGAGGTTAGTTGCATTGCCTTTTTAGTTTATTCTATTTCTCTGTTTCATTTTTGACAACTTTGAGTTTACTAGATAGAAGTAAAGTTACATAACTGTATCTTTCCTTAACCTTCACTGAGTTTACACGACCTTGAAAACCGTTTGAAAGTTCCTGACATAAATAAAATTTATTTTCTTTTTTTTTATAAATTTTAATTCGACTTTTTTTTCTTCAAGGAGTCGTCAGTGATGTTTCACTTTGAAATTGCCAAGCAACGCAAATAATCATTGTCCTTTTGTTAACCTTCACCCAATTCGCATGACCTTGAAAACCGTTTGACAGTTCTTAACATATTTTTTCTTTCTATTTTTTTTATTTTAATTGAACTTTCTTTGTTTCTTTAAAGAGTCATAAGTCATGTTTTATTTTGAAATTGCCAACCAACGCAAATATAATTATTGTCCATTCGTTAACCTTCACCCAGTTCACATGACCTTGAAAACCGTTTGACAGTTCTTGATGTACAATTTATTTTCTATTTTTTTTAAATCTTATTTGATTTTTTTTTGTTTCTTTAAAGAGTGGTAAGTCACGTTTTATCTTGAAATTGCCAAGCATCGCAAATTATTTTCCTTATACAGGGTCCCCCAAATTAAGTGACGTATTGAATATTTTTAGGCAAAGAAATCAGCGTACTGACAGCGAATCGATCTTCCTGATGACGTTCGTGCGTTTATAATGTTTCCGAAAATGATCATTAACTTATTGATTTCATTGGAGAAAACTGTCAGTATCGAAAATTATAAATTATAAAGAAGAAATTATTGTTGTTTAGTTTTCGTTACAAAACGAATTAATTTTAAAAAAATAATAATAAATGTTGCATGATATGTCCCTGCATTGGTAGGCAGATGTATTACATTCCTTAACTTAACTCGGTACACCCTGTATATTATAAAATCAATAATATTATTTAAATTTATTTTATTTTATAATGTAATATAATTCTTAAACGCTATTGTCATTCGCCATATTTTTCTTCTTGACATCAAAATAAAAATAAAATAAAAACCAGCGTCAAGATCAACCTAACTCAACTGAACTATAATTAGTCAATCGAAGCAAAAAATTTAAAATGCCAAAAAAGTAAAAAAATCGTAATCCAACCCAACTAAACTCAACCTAAGCAAAAAAAAAAAAATTAGAAAAACCAAAAATTAAAACTAAATATTAAATCTGAAAAAATCGAAGCAAAATATTAAAAATACCAAAAAGTAAAAAAATCGTAATCCAACCCAACTGAACTCAAGTGTATTCAACCCAAGAAAAAATAAAACAAATAAAAAAACCAAGAAATAAAAAGTTTCTTGACAATAAAATAGAAATAAAATAAAACCAATGTCGAGATCAACCCAATTCAACTGAATTACAACTAGTCAATCGAAGCAAAAATTAAAAATTCCAAAAAAGTAAAAAAATCGTAATCCAACCCAACTAAACTCAACCTAAGCAAAAAAATAAAAATTAGAAAAACCAAAAATTATAACTGAACATTAAATTTGAAAAAATCGAAGCAAAAAATTAAAAATACCAAAAACTAAAAAAATCGTAATCCAACCCAACTGAACTCTAGTGTATTCGACTGAAGCAAAAACTAAAAAAATAGAAAAATCAGAAAATAAAAACTTTCTTGGCAATAAAACGAAAATAAAACAAACACCAATATCAAGATCAACCCAACTCAACTTAACTACAACTAGTGAATCGAAGCAAAAAATTAAAAATACAAAAAAATCGCAACACCAAAAAGTAAAAAAATCACAATCCAACCCAATACACTCAAATGTATTCAATCCAAGCCAAAATATAAAAATTAGAAAAACTAACAATTAAAACTAAGTATTAACTTTTAAAAAAATTTAAGCAAAAAATTAAAAATACCAAAAAGTAATCGTAATCCAGCCCAACAGAACTAAATTGTATTCAACCCAAACAAAAAAATAAAAATTAGGAAAACCGAAAATTAAAACTAAACATTCATCATACCCAATCCATCTGATTTCAACCCAAGTAACAAATAAAAAGAGATTATAAATAAAGAAGAAACGTTAAAACTTACACATGGATTAAAATGAAAATCAACCAAAGTCAATTCAACTAAGCTACAACTAGTCAATTGAAGCAAAAATTAAAATTCTCACTCATTTTTTTCTTGGCATTAAAATAGAATAAAAAAAATAAATAAAAATAAAAAATAAGTAAAATAAAAAAGAAGTAAAATAAAAAATAAACATAATAAAAAATAAATAAAATCAAAAATATAAAAAAAAATAAATAAAATAAAATAAAAGATAAATAAAATAAGAAATAAATAAAATAAAAATCATTACATTCCAAGGTGACGATAGTTTGAACAGTCTACGCATGCGTAGTAGATCAGAATCAATTAAAAAAGAATAAAATTCGACAACAATTTGCTTGGCATTGCATTTGAGACAATTTTTTATGATCTCGGCATGGAAAGTTACTTGGATATTGGATTTTCTTGGGATTAAAAAAGATAAATAAATATACACAGGCTCGAAGTTCAGTTTCAGTAATTACTTATATTATACAAGGTCCCCCAATTTAAGCGCTATAACAAAATATTCTGACAGAAAAAGCTAGCTTTTTAGGGAGGTTTCTTGCGCAGAGGTGAATCTCACTTCACAAAGGTCCAGCGGGCGCTCATTACCGGCAGGGCCGTACAAATAAGAACTTTTACGTTTTCCCCCAACTTAAGTGCTATATTAAAAAAAATCCGACAAGAAAAGTTAGCTTCTTCGACGAGTTTCTTGCGCAGAAGGAAATTTCACCTTAAAAGCCTCAGCGCACACTCACTACCGGCAGGGCCGTATAAACAAGAACTTTTACGTTTTTCCCCAATTTAAGTGCTATATTAAAAAATTCTGACAGAAAAAGTTAGCTTTTTCGGCGGTTTGCTTGCGCAGAAGTGAATTTCACTTCAAAAAGCTCCAGCGCGCACTCGTTACCGGCAGGGCCGTACAAACAAGAACTTTTGCGTTTCCGTTTTACTCCCGAAAGAATTCTAAACTGTTTCCGGATAATTTCAGTACGTCTGCTCTTGCATGACGAGCTGTTGCAAGCATTTCAACGAATCGATCTGGATGAGGAGGTTCCTGTCAGCGGCGTGCATTGTCATTTTAGCTGCGGTGAACATAATCGATACTGTAAGTGCCAAAAAATTTTTTTTTAAATATTTTTTTTTTAATTTGGTTTTTTAAATAATAGATTTCGTGCGCCCCCTTACATCAACCCACTGAAAACTGCTCGTTGGTGATCGTCGACGACACCGACGCCGCCTGCCTCTACCCTTCCTACTTCAGTTACTTCGCCGTCTTGATTTTGGTCGCGGCGTCTCTTCCTGCGTCCTTGTCGTACATGTGCAAGGCCTTCCTCATGGTGCTTCTCACCCTCTCGCACTGCGCCATCAACATCATCGTGTTGGAGCCGGCGCTGGACTGCGAGGAGACCAGGAAGCACTTCCCCAGGTACGTCCAACCCAAACCCACTCCCCCCGAACAATTCACAAAAAAATGCGCAAGTTGTAGCCCGACGAAGGGAAAGTACACGCTGTCCGCGTTGCTGTTGACAGCAACCATCGCGCTAGCATTCCTCGCCAGGCATGTAAGTCCTAAGTAGTTGAGATAGAGGGGGCAAGGAGGGGCAACCTGGAGACTGCTTCTTCTGTTTTTAAGATGGAGCAGGTGGCGAGGGTGCTCTTCCTCTGGCGGTCGGAGGTCGAAGAGCAGAGGGAATGCGCGGCGGACATGCGGCGAAGGAACGAAGCCCTCGTTTATAACATCCTCCCCCCGCATGTCGCCGAGCACTTCATGGGGCAGAACAGAAAGAGACAGCACGACGAGCTGTACTCCCAGAGCTACGCCGAAGTTGGGGTCCTATTCGCGTCGATGCCAAATTTCTCCGGTGAGGAAATTCGGAGAACCCCGCCCCGTTCCACTGTTTACTCTTTCTTTGCCTTGCAGATTTCTACTCGGAGGAAACCGTCAACAACCAAGGATTGGAGTGCCTGCGTTTTCTGAACGAGGTCATTTCGGATTTTGACGCGGTTAGTCTGGGTGGGGGTGGGTGGTGCGACCAAATAATTTTTTTTCGTTGCGTGGTGTTTCAGTTGTTGGAGTGGCCCCAATTTCAGGACGTCATCAAAATCAAGACCATCAGTTCGACTTACATGGCCGCCAGCGGCCTAAACCCCACCAGGCACGTTAAGGTAGGTGAGAGGGGCGGCAACCCCACATTAAGCGAAAACGACGATTTTCTTTGTTAGCAGCGTTCTGGTTTTCGAGAGGAAGCCAGAAATCAACTTCTGCTTCGTTTTCCACGATTTGCTCGAATGGCGTATAATTATTTTTTCAGAACTATCAGCATCGGTTCGCTCTTTCTCTTTTTGGTTTTAGTTAAGTCTCTTTTGTCTTCAGATAAATGCTTTACTATTGAAAATATTTAAATGTGAAATTTATTTAAATATAAACGTAAAACTTTGGGCCGGATTCCGTCTTGGAACAGAGGATTTAAATTGAATTAACAAAATTCGGTTACGATTCAATTGTTTACGATAAACTGGAAATCACGCTGTGAAGAGTTGTTTCTTCATTCGCGAAAATAATAACAAACCGACAAAAAATAACTGAGAAAAATTGAAACTTAAAAAAAAGCAATTTTGACGAGGAAACGAACGCGTCAACAGTCAGCCATATCAGGAAGTCCGGAACTTCCTTATAAAGGCTTAACCAATTTCAAGGTCAATTTCTAACTCCAAGCCGAACTCAAGCTAGCTTTATTCAATCGAAGCAAAAAATTATAGTTCCAAAAAAAATGAGAAAAGTAAAATTAAAAGCCTGTCAAAAAGAAGCTCAACCAATCTCATTCAAGGTCTACCCAATTTAA
Organism: Prosopocoilus inquinatus; assembly: GCA_036172665.1. Lineage (NCBI taxonomy): Eukaryota > Metazoa > Arthropoda > Insecta > Coleoptera > Lucanidae > Prosopocoilus > Prosopocoilus inquinatus. The sequence continues at coordinate 8,739,072 of CM069878.1, read as the reverse complement.
TCCAAATGAACTTAACTCTGTATTCAACTCAAGCAAAAAAATTAAAAATTAATAAAAAAAAGAAATTTTTAACTGAAAAATCCGATCCAGCTCGGAACAACCTCATTCAAGGTCAACCCAATTCAACCCAGCTGAAGTGAACTGTATTCAAACGAAGCAAAAAATTTAATTTAATTTAATTTTAAAAGTTAATTAAAAAAAAGGAACACAAAAATTTAAATCGACCAAATAATATTAAATTAAAGAGAAAATCTCAAGGTCAATCCGATCCAATTGTATTCAACCCTAGCAAAAGATCGGAAAACTAGAAAAATAGAAAAATGACATCTAAACATTAAATTAGAAAAGTAAAAAAAGTGCTAAAATGTGTAGATGGATTAAAATGAAGTTCAACCAAGAAACTCACTGTATTCAACCCAGGCAAAAAAATTAAAAATGAAGAAAAAACAAAAAATGAAAAGTAAACATTAAATTTAAAAACAAGTGAAGGTCAACCCAATCCATCTCAATTAAACCCAAGTAAAAAATTAAAAAAATCGTAAGTTAAAACAACTCAAACAAGATCAAGGTCAACCTGACTCAACTAAACTTGACTCAACTAAACTACAACTAGTCAATTGAAGTAAAAATTAAAAACACAAAAACATAAAAAATCGCAATCCAACCTAAATGAGCTCAACTATACTCAACCCAAGCGCAAAATAAAAAATTAGAAAAACAAAAAATGAAAACTAAACATTAAATTAAGAAAAAATCAAGGTCAAAATTAAAAAAATTGTAAGTTAAAACAACTCAAACAAGGTCAAGGTCAACCTGACTCAACTAAACTACAACTGGTCAATTGAAGTAAAAATGAAAAACATAAAAATGTAAAAAATCGCAATCCAACCCAAATGAGCTCAACTATACTCAACCCAAGCGCAAAATAAAAAATTAGAAAAACAAAAAATGAAAACTAAACATTAAATTAAAAAAAAATCAAGGTTAAAATTAAAAAAGTCGTAAGTTAAAACAACTCAAAAATTAAAAACACAAAAATGTAAAAAATCGCAATCCAACCCAAATGAGCTCAACTATACTCAACCCAAGCGCAAAATAAAAAAAATGAAAACTAAACATTAAATTAAAAAAAAAATCAAGGTCATCCCAATTCAACCAAATTCTAAAATATAAAGGTGAATTAAAATGAAGCTCAACCAATGTCAATATCAACCCAACTCACTCAAAGTCGATCGTCAATCGAAGTAAATATTTAAAATACAAAAAAGTAAAAAATGAACTGTATTCAACCCAAGCAAAAAACAGAAAAACAGAAAAATCAAAAAAATTAAAGTAAACATCAAATTAAAAAAACTAATCGAACCAAAAACTCAATCTTTCTGAATTCAATTTAAGTAAAAAATAAAAAAAAAACTATAACTAAAATAAAAAGCTCAACTAATTGAAAGGTCAACCCAATTCAACTAAACTACAACTAGTCAAAGCAAAAAAATTAAAATACAAAAAAAAGTGAAAAAAATCGCAATACAACCCTACCAAATTAACAAAGCAAGAAATGAAAAACAAACATCAAATTTAAGAAAATTTAACCAAGGTCAACTCAATCCATCTGGATTTAACCCAAGCAAAAAAAATATAAATAAGAAGTCAAAAAAATATTAAAATTTATACGTGAATTAAAATCAAGCTCAACCAACTTTTTTAGAGGCCCGCAGTATTTTTCGAATGCTCTCTCCCACCTTGATTTCCATGATAGTCAAGTTCCGAGAATTTAAAAATTACAAGATGCTATTCTTCAAGTCTGACCTTGCACGTGTCCTGTTTTCGCGTTACATTGCGATTAAATTTCCAATTTATTTTATTTATGAGTACTAACAAATTCAAATACTTACACGACAGTTAAATGATGTTTTTTATCTAAAGCTCTGCGTTTATTCTTAGAATATAATTATTATGCTCTAAGAATAAACGTAGTATACGAGTATAATAATTATAATATAAAGATAAGGATTAAATAAAAATATCCCTTAAGTGTAGCGTAAGGATTTGAATTGTTTAGTACGCACAAAAAATAAAAATAAATTTGAAATGAATTACTGCAGCAAGTAAAATTATTTTATTTGCTGTAAAATGAATTGAATTGCAGGACCGTATTAAGGCGCGCATCTGATTTCAGCCGGATGATCCGATTACGGTCCGGTGGGCACATCTGGCGCTCCTGGTCGAATTCGCGCTGGAACTGAAGAAGGCGCTGCAGAGCATCAACGAACAGAGCTTCAACCACTTCGTCCTCAAGCTGGGGATCAATCACGGGCCTATTACCGCGGGGGTGATCGGGGCGAGGAAGCCCCACTACGACATCTGGGGCAACACCGTCAATGTGGCTTCCAGGATGGAGAGCACGGGGAAAGCCGGATGTATTCAAGTAATTGCCTACCCCCCTCTCTCTTTCCCCCACCCCCTCCACCCACCCACCCAAATTGCAGCTTCAAATAATTTCGCCCCCCCCCCCTCTCACCAAATTGCGGCTTGTTTGTTTTTCTTTAAAAATAAATAAGTTTGCTAGCGTTTGCAAGATTTCCTCTTTTCTTTCTGTGCAAACCCTGTAGCTAAAATCTGTAACGTCCCTCTCAGAAAATTATTTCGGTGCCTCTCGATTAATTAATTTAATTTTTTTTTGTTTTCATTCCCAGCTGTTTCATCACCTTTTTTTATTTTGTTTCCGTCCTAGCCCCTTCGATTTATTGACTTTTACCTTTCACTTGTTCCGATTTAATCGATTATTGTTCCGTCCTTCAATTGTTTCTTCCTTCAATTGTTTCTCGATTCGTTTTTTCTTTGTTCAGCTGTTTTGACATATTTACAATTGTTAGGACTGGTTTTTGTTTTGTTTTGTTTTTCTTTTTGTCGGACCCTCTTCGATTTTCTTTGCGTTTTACTTGTTCCGATTATTAATTGTTCTGACCTTCATTTGTTTGTGGTTTCATTACTTCCAGTTTCAGCTGTTTTTTTTTTATCTTCAATTGTTTAAATTGACTTTCGTTTTGTTTTCGTCGAATGCTCTTCAGTTTATTGACATTTACGCTTCAATTATTACGATTATTAATTGTTCTGACCTTCATTTGTTTGTGGTTTCATTATTTCATGTTTTTTTTTTCAACTGTCTTTTTATCTTCAATTGTTTAGATCGATTTTTGTTTTGATTTAATCACACCCTCTTCAATTTATTAACAGTTATGTTTCACTTGTTCCGATTATTAATTGTTCTGACCTTCATTTGTTTGTGGTTTCATTACTTCCAGTTTCAGCTGTTTTTTTTTTATCTTCAATTGTTTAAATTGACTTTTGTTTTGTTTTCGTCGAATGCTCTTCAGTTTATTGACATTTACGCTTCACTTATTACGATTATTAATTGTTCTGACCTTCATTTGTTTGTGGTTTCATAATTTCCAGTTTCAGCTGTTTTTTTTCTATCTTCAATTGTTTAAATTGACTTTTGTTTTGTTTTCGTCGAATGCTCTTCAGTTTATTGACATTTACGCTTCACTTATTACGATTATTAATAGTTCTGACCTTCATTTGTTTGTGGTTTCATTACTTCCAGTTTCAGCTGTTTTCTTTTATCTTCAATTGTTTAAATTGACTTTCGTTTTGTTTTCGTCGAATGCTCTTCAGTTTATTGACATTTACGCTTCACTTATTACGATTATTAATTGTTCTGACCTTCATTTGTTTGTGGTTTCATTATTTCATGTTTTTTTTTTTCAACTGTCTTTTTATCTTCAATTGCTTAGACCGATTTTTGTTTTGATTTAATCGCACCCTCTTCAATTTATTAACAATTACGTTTCACTTGTTCCGATTATTAATTGTTCTGACCTTCATTTGTTTCTGGTTTCATTACTTCCAGTTTCAGCTGTTTTTTTTTTATCTTCAATTGTTTAAATTGACTTTTGTTTTGTTTTCGTCGAATGCTCTTCAGTTTATTGACATTTACGCTTCACTTATTACGATTATTAATTGTTCTGACCTTCATTTGTTTGTGGTTTCATAATTTCCAGTTTCAGCTGTTTTTTTTTTATCTTCAATTGTTTAAATTGACTTTTGTTTTGTTTTCGTCGAATGCTCTTCAGTTTATTGACATTTACGCTTCACTTATTACGATTATTAATAGTTCTGACCTTCATTTGTTTGTGGTTTCATTACTTCCAGTTTCAGCTGTTTTTTTTTATCTTCAATTGTTTAAATTGACTTTTGTTTTGTTTTCGTCGAATGCTCTTCAGTTTATTGACATTTACGCTTCACTTATTACGATTATTAATTGTTCTGACCTTCATTTGTTTGTGGTTTCATAATTTCCAGTTTCAGCTGTTTTTTTTTTATCTTCAATTGTTTAAATTGACTTTTGTTTTGTTTTCGTCGAATGCTCTTCAGTTTATTGACATTTACGCTTCACTTATTACGATTATTAATAGTTCTGACCTTCATTTGTTTGTGGTTTCATTACATCCAGTTTCAGCTGTTCTCTTTTTTTATCTTCAATTGTTTAAATTGACTTTTGTTTTGTTTTCGCCGTATGCTCTTCAGTTTATTGACATTTACGCTTCACTTATTACGATTATTAATTGTTCTGACCTTCATTTGTTTGTGGTTTCATTATTTCATGTTTTTTTCAACTATCTTTTTATCTTCAATTGTTTGGATTTATTTTCGCTTTGCTTTTGTCGGAACCTCTTAAGTTTATTAAAACATTTACGTTTCGCTTGTTTCGATTATCATCAATTATTTTGTTTCTGTTCATTCATTTCTTCTACTTTCATTTGTCTCTATTATGTTTCTGTTTCTGTTTATCCGACTACAATCACGCCTTTTTTTTTGTTGTTTGTTTTTATTCATGGATTCAAGTTTTGTTTTTGTTTCGACTCTTTCGACTTTTTTCAATTGTTTCGAATGTTTGTTTTCCTTAATCATGTCATTTTAAATTGCTTCCGTTCTTTTTACGTTCACTTTCTTCGTTTCATCCATTCAACTTTGTATCGATTGATGCTGTATTCATTATCATTTTATTTTCATTCAATTGTTTTAAATGTTGTTTACGTTTGTTTACGTTAACCATATCTTTTTAAATTACTTTCGTTTTCTTTACGTTCACGTTCGCGACTTTCTTCGTTCCATCGATTTTCGAGTTCGGCGTTTGTTTCGATTCATTCGTTTTCGTTAATTAATGCCTTGTAGATTTGTAATTGTTTCGAGTTGCTTTTTTGCAATTATTTCAAATGTTTGTTTCATTAATCATGTCATTCTAAATTGCTTTCGTTTTTCTTTCGTTCGCATTCTCGACTTTCGATTCGTCTCATCGATTGAAATTTTGTGTTTGTTTCGATTAAGGATGCCTTGTCGATTTTCGATTGTTTCGAGTTTTTTCAATTGTTTCCAATATTTGTTTCATTAATCGCAACATTTTATATTGCTTCCGGTTTTTTTACGTTCACGTTGGCGACTTTCCCTGTTTTTTCGATTCAAGCTTCGCAGTTGTTTCGATTCGTTCGATCTCGTTAATTAACGCTGTGTCGATTTTCAATTGTTTCGAGTATCTTTTATTCAATTGTTTCAAACGTTTGCTTCATTAATCATATTTAATTTAAATTGCTTTCGTTTTTCTTTCGTTCGCGTTCTCGACTTTCTTCGTCTCATAATTGATTGAAGTTTTGTGTTTATTTCCATTACGCCGTGTCGATTTTCAATTGTTTCGAATGTTTGCTTTCCTTAATCATGTCATTTCTAATTGCTTCCGTTTTTTTTATGTTAACGTTTGCGACTTATTTTTGTTTCATCGATTCAAGTTTCTCTTTTGTTTCGATTCATTCGATTTCGTTAATTTATGCTGCGTCGATTTCCAATCAATTGTTTCGAGTTTTTTCAATTGTTTCAATCGTTTGTTTCCGTAATCACGTCATTTTCAATTGCTTTCGCTTTTTTTCTTTGGCGTTCTCGACTTTCTTCGTTTCGTCGATTCAACTTTTGCAATTGTTTCGATTAAATGCTGCATTGATTTCCAATTCTCCTGCTTTCAATTGTTTCGAATGCTTGTTTCATTAATCGCGTCATTTTAAATTACTTTGGACTTCTTCTTTTGTTCTTGTTCTCTCTTTGTTTGATCGATTCATCGAAGTTTTGCTCACTGTTTGTTTCGATCTTCAATTGTTTCGATTATTTTTTGTTTCTCCCCGATTCTACTCACTTCATTAAGTTTCTCTTTTTCTTTTCATGGAGCATCGGTGCGTGAAATCGGTCGTCATTTTCTTTTTTTCTTTTGTGATTATTTTGAAGGCGTGACGGACTTCAAAAATTCTTTCTTTTCTCCCAAAACGCATTTTTTTTTAAACTCGCTCTCACATTTCCGTTTGTCTCTCTCTTTTTTTTTTGGAAATTATCAAAAAATAGATGCAAGAATTTTGTTTCATTTTTTTGAAAAACGTTTCGTAATTCGCCGACTTTGTTTTATTTTTCGTGTTATCATTTTGTTATATTATTGAATCATGAAATTAAAAATTTTTTTCTTCAAAAAAAAAAAAACTAATAAAATTTGGAAACGCAACCTTACCCCCACCCCCCTCTCCACCCCTCACAAACATTTCCATCCGATCACTTTCTGCTTCTTTTTTCTTTTCTTTTTAATATAATTAATTATGTAAAGGTTTGAACCTCACACCTCACACGCGCCTACATGTTTGTTTGGATGTTCGATGAAATTTTTGTTTTTTTTTTTTTTCTTTAGGTCACTGAAGAAACGAGTGAAATCCTCCAATGCTTCGGCTACCAGTTCGAGCAACGCGGATTGGTGGCCGTAAAAGGCAAGGGTCAGTTAATGACCTATTATCTTTTGGGGAAGGCGGGGAAAGTGACTCCGCCCACCGCCCCCGTCTCGCCGGTCATTGGCCTCTCGACCATGGAGCCCGTGTTCGAGGAGGACGAATCGCACGACAGTCCGACGTCGAGGTCCGACGATAAGACGGTGATAGAATGCGCGAGCGTCATGGAGCAGAGGAGCGACGAGGAGGCCTTCAACGGGGACGCGGACGGCACCACTTCCACTTTACCTCTGATTTCCGACGACAGTTCCATTAGAGACTCGTCCGAGAATACTCTGCTTTTAAGCCAGTGTGATGATTCTTAATTTTTCGTTTCGTTTCTTTTGTTTTTACACGGGCCAAATAAGTACGATATTTTTTACAATCAACCCACTCAATTCAATGAATCGTGAGTGATTTAAAGCGATCGCTTGAGTCATTAAAACAGCAGTACCAAAATACTAACTTACATGAATAAGAAAAAGATTATAGGGGCGGGGCTTGTATTTTATGACATCCATTGATCTGTAACGATTAGGTTAATATTCGCTCCGCCCACAACAAATTCTCTGCGTGTACAAAGAGAGAATATGTAAGAGAGACGCAAGGTTTAAGTTCTTTTTCAAATCTTACCTATGCACCGCCCCTTTTTTCTATTTGCAAGACGCCGAGGTTCTCGCCCCGCCTACTACAGTAGAACTTTGTCGAAACGAATAAAAACAGAGGGGCAGAGCACAGGCTGCACTTCCTTGATGAAACTAAAAGCTGGAAAGACAATCAAAGCAAAACTGTCGCACGAGTCGCAGCATTAACGTAATGCAGACAACAGAGGGACGGGAGGGGGGAGGATCATTATTCTTTCAATTTTATTTTATGTGTCGTAAACACAACAATGAAACCAATAAAAAATTAGGGGCGGGACAACAAAGCATCGCATCTAAACTCCTCCTGCCTTGACTTACGCCAATTAGAAAAAGGGGGCGTGACGAGCCGATTGTATTTCTTCGAGAATTAAATGCTGGTGTAAGCCAATCAAAGCAAAACTGTAGTACGACGCCGCAGTATAAACACAATATAAGACAACAGAGGAACCGAGGAGAGGTTTATTTTTTTTTAAGTGCCGTAAACCTTGCGCAATCAACTGAAACCAATAAAAATTAAGGGCGGAACAGAGCATCTAAGCTCCTGACTTGACCTACGCCAATAAGGAAAAAGGGGGCGTGACCAGCCGATTGTATTTCTTCGACAGTTAAATGCTAGTGCAAGCCAATAAAAGCAAAACAGTACGACGCCGCAGTATGAACACAATAAGGACAATAGAGGGACCGGGAGGGGGGTCATTTTTTTTAAAGTGTCGTAAACGTAGCACAATCGACTGAAACCAAAAATAAAAAAAAATGGGGCGGGACAACATAGCATCGCATCTAAACTCCTGTTGACCTACGCCAATAATGAAAAAGGGGGCGTGGCAAGCTGATTGTATTTCTTCGAGAATTAAATGCGCATCAGAATCCCTGATAATAAGAAGAATTTGGCATAAAAACCGTAATACATAAAAATTTTATTGCAGTCGATCGAAGCCAATGAATTGTAAGAGGCGGGATAAAGGTGATCGGGAAAAGCCAATAAAGAAAAAAGGGGGGTGACAAGTTCTAAGATTAACTGCGCCTCAGAATCAATAATAATGTGCAATAAGTAGCTACTTGGCAGATAAATCGTAATATATTATTTCATTGTAGTTTCTGCGATATTCATAATTACTGATCAAAGCCAATGAAATGTGAGGGGCGGGGCAAACATAATTGGGCGAAGCCAATCAAGAAAAAAAGGGCGTGGATTGTATTTTAAGATCATAAAGGGTTTTAAAAGCTTTCTTTTCATGACAAGCTGATTGTATTTTTTTCTAAAAAAATCAAATGCGGCTCAGAGTCAATCAGAATAGATATTTGGCACAAAACTCACAAAATAATTATTGATCAAAGCCAATGAAATGTGAGGGGCGGGGCAAACACGACTGGGCAAAGCCAATAAAGAAAAGGGGGGTGGAAAGCCGATTGTATTTTTTTCTAAGATCATAAGGGTTTAAAGGCTTCCTTTACACTGTTACGAATCTTAACTTCGCGTCAATAAAGGAAAAAGGGGCGTGATAAGCTGATTGTTATAAAATTCTAAGGTCAAATGCGTTTCAGAATCAATCAGAATATGAAATGGCACAAAAGTCGTAATATTATATTTTAGCTGCTGCGGCATTCATAATTATTAACCAAAGCCAATGCAATGTGAGGGGCGGGACAAACAAAATTGGGCAAAGCCAATAAAAAGAGGGGCGTGGCAAGCTGACATCATTTCTGCCACGATTAAATGTGCTTCAGAGTAGAAGAAGAAAACACGAAGAATTAAAAAGAAAAGGGGCGGGGTGAAAGGCTTTCTTTACATTATTACGGATTTTAACTTCGCGTCAATAAAGAAAAAAGGGGCGTGACAAGCTGATAGTATTTTTTTTAACAATTAAACCCACTTCAGAGTCAAAGATTTTACAAAGTATTTGGTACAGATTTCGTAAAATAATAATTGTAGGTAAATAATTAAACCGGGGGGGGGGGGGGGAGAAAGGCTTATTACGAAATTTTAAGTCGCGTCTCTTTCAAGGCATAATCAACTGGAGAAAATAAAAAATTAGGGGCGGGACAGAGCATCTAAATTCCTTGACCTACGCCAATAAGGAAAAGGGGGTGTGACAAGCTAATTGTATTTTTTGAATTAAATACGCTTCAGAATTGCTGGGAATAAGGGCATAGAAGAGGTAATTAAAAAACAAGAACAATTTGGTGCACAGAAGGCGTAATTTTAAAATTTTATCGCAGTAGACCAAAGGCGATGAAATATGAGGGGCGGGACAAAGGTAATCGGGAAAAGCCAATCAAGAAAAAGGGGCGTGGCAACCTGATTGTACTTTTTGACGAATAAATGCGTTTCAGAGTCGAAGAAAACACGAAGTCTTTGGGTACAGAAATCATAATATAATAATTGAAGGCAACCAATTGAACAAAAGGGGCGGGGCGAACGGCGTTCTTTATATTAATAAGAATATTAACTTGGCGTCAATAAAGAAAAAACGCTTATGACAAGCTGATTGTATTTTTTCGACGATTAAATGCGATTCAGAGGCAAAGGCTACACGATTGGGGCAACCAATTAAACAAAAGGGGCGGAGTCAAAGGCTTCTTCTACATTACTACGAATTTTAACTTAACGCAACAACAAAGAGGAAAAAAGGCCGTGTCAAGCTGATTGTATTTCTTCCACGATTAAATGCGTTTCAGATTCAAAGGAAACGCGAAACTTTTGGTACAGATGTCACAATATAACAATTGAAGGCAACCAATTACAGAAAAGGGGCGTGGCAAAAGGCTTTCTATGCATTATTACGAATTTTATCTTGCGTCTCTTCGTACTTTATATTTCATTAAAAAATCTAAAAATGTATTCAGTTCATTGCGAGACACAGCTTATTGTATACAGGGTGTTACTAAACCGGATCAAAACAACAAGCAGTGCCCAAGAATATAAGCGATTTTGTTTTGCATACGAGAAAAGGGTGTTATTTAATGACTCCATCACAGTAGCACCCTATGTAAACAAATTTAAGAAGGGAATCTAAGTTAAAAATACAATCCTAATGCTGGAATATTTTAAGGAGAGTTTAAATTTAAATGTCCTCTGCAAAAATCGATTTAAATAACACTTGTGCGAACTCGTCGCCGTTATTATAGCAATCAATAAAATAACACGCTCGTAAACCATTTGAATCTGAAGCGTTATGGTCCTTTACGTCGCAGCAAACCTGCAACTCAAGCATAGTATCACCTTGTATAAATAAATTCAAGGAAACTAGATGTTACTCAACGACTCAATTATACTATCACCCTATATAAACAAATATAAAAAGGAACCTGAATTAAAAATTATATCCGATTGCAGCAACATTTTAATGAGACTTTAAATTTAAATGTCCTCCTTAAAAATCGTTTGGGCACTGCCGCATGCGATTTAAAAAATACTCGTGCGAACTCGTGGCTGTTATTATAGCAATCAATAAAATAACTCGTTCGTAAACAATTTGAATCTGAAGCCATTACAGTCTTTTACGCGCGAGCAAACCTACTACAACTCAAGCATAGTATCACGCTATATAAATAAATAAATTCAAGAGAGAAAAAAACTTGGTGTTACTCAACGACTCAATCATACTATCGCCCTATATAAAACAAATATAAAACAGGAACGTAAATTAATTAATACATCCGATTGCAGCAATATTTTTAAAGAGTTTAAATTTAAAAGTCTCATTTGTGTAATCAGTGAGATCAGATTCTGATTGGGGCTTCAATGTACATGTTCATTCGATTGTTGAGCCTTTCGTAAAATGTCGGATTAAATTTAAACTGCGCTTAATATATTGATGCAATGGACGACTCGAGTACTGTAACACTCTATCAATTACAATCCTAAGGGCCCAACCTAGAATGTCTTCAATAAAATTATGTAAACAAATGTAGAAAATAAATTAATGTTAATTAATGACCCCAGTGTAGTAAGACCCTGTATAAACGAGCTTAAAAAACCGCGCGATGTTAATTAATGATGATTCAAGTACGATAACACCCTGTATAATCAAATTTGAAGAAAAAAATACGTTGAAGCGGTCGCTTTAAATCATTCCCCTTCGCAATGGAAAAACCCACTTTGCAGTTCCAAGAGTACCATAAAAACTAATACAATCATGAATGTCTGTCTCTCAGAATTTAATGTAACTAACTCTAGAAGGTACGTAGAGAATACCTAAACGCAGTTCGGTCTATTTAGTTGTTAACTTGTAAATAATACTAAGTGTACAATAGGAGGTTTTAATTTAACCAAGATATGTAATTAGCGAGCGAGCTTCACTGAAATGTAATTAATTAACTAATGAACTACTAAACTAAATAATAAAAAAAAAACAAACTTACTTTTACTTGCGCACACTGTATACACACATAAAGACCACCACCACCCCTTCGTCGAAAAAGACTCCGCCGTTTGTATTTGATGTTGTTGAAGGTAAACGGCGGAGGAGTCGACGTAGGGGAAAAACCTGAAGAATAGAGTGTGAAGCAATAGTGTAAGGAGGTAAACAACTATTTCGACGATGAATAGTAGAAACGGGAACAAAAATTTCGGTCTGTTTTATAAGTAATAAATAAATAAATAAATGATTCGTCTGTAGTTTAAGGATGTTGTGTTTTAATTTTTAATTAATTCGTCTGGGCCTTTCGTTAGACTGTAATAATAATATTGGTTATGTATAATAAAATGCTGCGACGATGATTATTAGTAAATTATAAAAGAAGAATGTCCTTGTTTTCTTTATTTCTTTCCACTTTTACATACACGATGCTTTCCTGTACGCCTGCAGCACTATTATATATAAGTGTGAGTGAAATTATACAGGGTTCTACCAAACTGTTCGATGATGTTATTAGGCCCCACGTTGGGCGCCACCTCGAATACGCACGCAATAAAACAAATAAACTGCGCTTTACGAAATACTTTATTGTCCAACATATTCAACAAATATGATAATAGTAATAATAATAATAGTCGTAAATGCTTAGAGTATACAAGCAATAAATTTGTGCATATTACGAGTATAATAATCAATACACGTTACGAATAATATCCTTTTTTTTTTTTTTTGATTGTCAAGTAACAAGAATATATTATTTGCTTTCTTAATACAAAGAACTTCATATTATTTACATTTAAAATTCTTCACATTAGTTGTTATAAATAACAGATGGCCTACCATCATCATCATCATCATCATCATCATCATCATCATCAGCAGGTTAATTACATACTTGCTCTGAAGAAAGAAGTGAATTTGTTTCCTTGGGGCGGGCGCTACAAACAAACAAACAAAGAAACAAACAGCCCTCCCCCCTCACCTTCTTCATTACATCATCATCGTTTCAAGGACGAATCGATAGCTCCGTTCGTGTTTTCGGAACAAAGCCGATAGAAATCGTTCGGAAAAGGAAAAGTGATGGTTTATTCAAAAAAATCAAAATAAAAATAAAAACGCACGTTCGGGGGTTGCAAAAAAAAAAAAACAGTGAGCCTTCTTCGTAGTGCATGCAAGTCACAGCGAAATTCGAAAATGGAAGGAACCTTCCCCCAACCTCGAGAAGTGAGTGTATTCGTTAAATACCACAAAATGTATCTAATACGTAATCGGACTTAGGACAATTTAGGATAGTTTGCGTTTGCTTGCGACGCCCCCGAAATATCCTAAGTCTGGTAATAATACTCAAGATGCGTCGCGATTTATTTATTTATTAGCGTGAGTCTTATATAAGTTGTTAAGTCAATTATTGGGCCTTTACATTCAAAACTGAATATATTAAAGCAGAAAGCCCTGGAGGGTAAGATAATTAAAAACCCCACCGGAACTTAAGAAGTGAAATTATACAGGGTTCTATCAAACTAACGCATGACGGTGTAATTTTATTCGGATTGTAACAATGCAACTGTTAGGCCCCGCGTTGGGCGCCACTTTTATGCAATGGTACTGAGGACGGGGAGGTCCCACGTTGGGCGCCATGGTGACCGGCCAGCAATTTTTTTCTAATATTCATTTCTCAAAAAAAAAAAATTGTTCTCCATGAGCAAAAGGCCTTTAATTTTTGAGATACGCGGAAATGTTATTTGGCGAAGTTATGCGGAAGTCGCTTGTTTGAGGTTTTGAACGTCGCGGGCAAAAAAAACAATCGAATGTGGAAATGTTAACTGAAATTCATTTTTTTTTTTCCCGAAATTATCAGTTCCAGTTGTTCATCACTAGAGATCGGAATCACATATTTTGATGTCATCATATGGGGGCGCTTGTTATACTGCAGTTCTGCAGCAATGTTGCCAACGTATTATTATTTTGGTAGTTGCTTGGGCGTTGCTCGAGGTGGATTTTGTACTTTGAAAACGCAGATGAAATGTCTCCTCCCTTTACATTTCGTTGTCCTGCGCGATAAAACTCGAAAAGTGCCGATTTCAAAATTCTCAAGGTGGTAGTTAATAGCAAACAATAAATAAAATAAAAATGAAATTGATAGATTGCCAAAAGGAAAGAGGACATGAGACTAAGAGATAATCGAAACAGTTTGCAAGAAAAAAGATAGAAGAAATGGAAAGGGGAGACTATCAGAAACGAAAACAAGTGAAAGACTTTTTAATAATCGAGAAACGCAAACGCAAAACGGGAAAAAAATACGATTTCTAAAGAAATTAGAATTTAATTTGTGAAAAATAGTAACCGATTGAAAATTAATGAAAAAAAAAAACTCACACGAAGAACTTTTTAACAGTCGAGAAAAAGTAAAATAAAAATTCCTAACGGCAATTATTACGTTAACAAAAAAAAAAAAACATTATGCGTTCAAGACATGACTAATTCGGAATTTACAAAAAAAAAGAAGAGCACATAAAGAAATACGAATCATAATCATAATACACAAGCAACAAAAACAAATGTAATCGGAACGTAAATTAAAGAAGAAAAAAAGATAATGGATAACTCTAACGAGAACAGAAGAGATGGAAAAACAAATGACGATCGTACAATTCAAAACTGCTGCGAGATATTCTCGATAATCGATGAAAAAAAAAAAGATCGCATTATGTTCGAAAAAAAAAATAAAAAAATAGAACTATAAATGAATTGAAGAAAACAAAACGTTACTATTAAATTCAATAATCTCGCCTGTTTTAATTTATTAAGTTTAACTTATTATTATTATTATTATTAAGCGTTAAATCTGGATAAAACGATTTTTAACGACAATTTGCAATTTTCTTCTACAAAAAAAAAAAAAAAAATCGTATTTGAAACTTGTGAGTGAGTTGGCAGTACTGCGCCGCCTTGTTACGAAGAATTTCCCCCGAATTATTTTCGAGAGGATTTCTCAGAAAAAACGTAATAGAAATAATTTTCTATGTAAACCAAACCTTATTGATGACGTCAAAATATGCGATTCCGATCTCTACTCATCACTAATTTTTGAAAACGCCGCGCCGCGCCGTTTACATTAAAAAAAGAAAAAAACTACGGTTCGTCAAATTATTGTTTCTTAAATTTAAAAATTAAAAAAAAATGCCTTAATTGAATGGAAATTTGTATAAAACCCGATTTTTCTTTTAGAATCTGCTGGCCCTTTTTGGGAATTAAAAGAATGTCCCCTCCTCCAGATATGAAAACGAAAAAAAAACATTTAAAAATGTGCCCGAAATTTTATTGAAATTATACAGGGTTCTTCCAAACTAACATCCAAATACCGAGCTCCCTACAATAAAAAAACAAACGATTATCAATATTATCGAAATCTTAAATTTAGAAACTGGTGGCGCCTTCTACTGAGTGGACTTATGCACTGGCGCGCACTCAGAGTATCTCCATCTTCTTCTAACATTGTGCAATAGAACGAGTCGGAGATACTCTGAGTGCGCACTCAGTGCATACTATAGCGCACGTCTGCAGAAAACGCTATAAATTAAAAAAAAAAAAAAACAAAGACGCCTTTGTTATGAAAATTTTATTAAATTAAACTCTTTTCGGAACAACTGCTGAAGGTCCTTTCCGGAACGTTTCAATTTTTTCGAAATTAAAAAATGCCCCCTCCTCCAGATATGAAAACAGAAGAAATTTAAAAATGTGTCCGAAATTTTGTTGGAATTACACAGGGTTCCTCCAAACTAGCATCTAAATGTCGAGCTGCCTGCAATTAAAAAAAAAAAAAAAAAACAATGGATTAACAATATTATCGAAATTATAAATTTAGAAACTAAAAATTAAAAAGGAAAAGTCGAAGGCGCCTGTGTCATGAAAATTTTAATAAAACTCTCTTTGGAACCAGTGCCGAAGGCCCTTTTCGGAAGATTCGATTTTTTTATTAGGAGCCGACTTAAATTTTTTTAAAACAAAAAAAAATGTCCCCCAGACATGAAAAAAATTAATGAATAAGTATACGCGTCTGAAATTATACAGGGTTCTTCCAAACTAGCATCCATTATAATAAAAAAGACAATTAATTGTCAAAGTTATCGAAATTAAAAAATTAAAAATTAAACAAATTAACATCTGAGTTACGGAAATTTTATTAAAACTCGATTCTGTTTTTTTTTTTTTTTTTGAACAATTGCTGTCGTTCGATCAACGTTTCAGACGCCACAAAACTGTAGTTGAAGGTAAGGGCTTGCGCCCTTTGCAGAATATTCATTTTTTAGCAATAAAAAAAATCACCGCAAATTCGAAACCAAAAAAATTAATTAAACTTATACAGGGTCTTCTCAAACCAGCCTCTAAATTGTTTCGTTGGCCCAAAACACAAACTTACCTAGTACTTAATTTCTTTTATTTAAAATGCCACTTAAAAAAAACAATTTACTTTGTTTAATTTAATTTATTTATTTTTGTTAAAATAAGAGGGAAGCCAATGGGGGGGGGCGCTACAATATTTTCTCTCTTTTATTTTTTGGAAGAATATTAAAGTGACCCTTCACCTACAATAGCGAGAAAATTTCTGCAAAAATACTACCCACTTTATATTGAAGTTAGTTTCCGAAATCCCCCCCCCGTTGGAAGAACCTTTTCTTTACTTTTGAAAGAAAAAAATGCTTTGATATGGACACCTGTTTTTTCAGCGAGATAAGGCACTTCCCCCGAAGCAAACAAAATCACGCGAGGCGTAACACATGTTCTTGTGGCCCCCTCTATTGTACGCAATTTTATTTTATTTTTTTGAGAAAGTCGTAACAAAAAAAAAGTAAACATACAAGAGCTTTCGACGAAGCTATTACACTGAGGTGAATTGTCCTTCGTACCTTGAAGTCCCCCCTGCTAGGAGAGGTTTTTCTTTTTTTTTTTTGAAAACAAGAAAAAATACTCGGGAGTAAAACAGCGTGAAAAAATTATAAATAACTACACAAGCAGACGAAACCTAAAAAATAAAAATAAAATAAAATGTCACATTCTCGTGCCCCCTTCAAACAACACAAAAAAATCTCATTATCTGAAAAAATAAAGGGGGCGACGTCAATTTCAGTAACGTGAAAAATTTCGCGGAAAGCTAATTTTAAGTTAAAGCCAATTTCATTGATGTTCTTGAAGCCCCCCCACCTCTTTTAAATGCATTCTGTTCTCGGTGAAGTCGTGTTTCTAAAGTGAAAAAAAATTGGAAAAAATATTTATGCCACCGTACCAGAAAGAAAAGGTGGTTTACACGTCCTTGTACCACCCCCTCAACCAGTGAGCATAAAATTCCCCTTTGTGCGTTTCGCGAAATGAAATACGGTCAAATTTTTGGGTGAAGTCATCTTTCCGAGGGAGAAAAAAAATTAGAAAAAATAGTCTAACCCTCCCCCCTCCCCCTCGGAAAGAAACAGCAGGGTGCACGTCTTTAAAGCCCCCGCCCCCTTCTTTTAAAGGAATTTTGTTCAGTGAAGGCATGTTTTAAAGCGACACAAAAAATGAAAAAAATATCGACGCCACCATCCCAAAAAGAAAAAGTAGTGTACACGTCTTGTACCGCCCCTCATCCGTTGAGTACAAAATTCCCCTTTTCTTCGTTTCACGTGATTAAATACGGTCAAGTCATCTTTCAGAGCGAGAAAGAAAATTAGAAAAATTATAGTCTACAGCCCACGGAAAGAAATAGCACGATACACGTCTTTGGACCCTTCGCCCTTGAACATTGGGCACAAAATTCCCCTTTTTTCGTTTCACCTGATGAAATACGGTCATTGTTTTTTAGAAACACCATCTTTCAGAGCAGGAAAAAAACCAAAAAATATGGACGCCACCATTCCAGAAAAGAGTAGGGTCTCGTCCTTGTGCCCCCTCCCTCTCATCCATTGGGGGCGAAATTCCCCCTGTTTCGTTTCACGTGATCAAATGCACACAATTTCCTGGCGAGGTCATCTTTCAGAATAGAAAAAAATTTGGAAAAATATATTTTGACGTCACCACGTCAGAAAAGAAAGTGGGTACTCGCCCTTGTGCCCTCTCTCTCATCTATTGGGGGCAAAATTACCCTTTTTTCGTTTCCCGTGATGAAATGCAGACAATTTTTTGGTGAAGTCATCTTTCAGAGTGAGAAAAAAAATGGCAAAAAAATTTAGAAGAACGAGTAGAGTATACGTCTTTGTACCGCCCCCATCCCCCGACCCTCAATCCATCGGGCACACAAAAATACCTTTCTTTCGTTTCACGTGATGAAATGTAGATAAATTTTTGGTGAAGTCATCTTTCAGAATGAGAAAAAAAATTGGTAAAAAAATTTAGAAGGAAGAGTAGAGTATACGTCTTTGTACCGCCCCCATCTCCCGCCCCTCAATCCATCGGGCACACAAAATTCCCCTTTTTTCGTTACACGTGACGAAATGTAGAAAAATTTTTGGTGAAGTCATCTTTCGGAGTGAGAAAAAAAAATGGCGCAAAAAATTTAGAAGAAAGACTAGAGTATATGTCTTTGTACCGCCCCCATCCCCCACCCCTCAATCCATCGGGCACACAAAATTACCCTTTTTTCGTTTCACGTGATGAAATGTAGAAAAATTTTTGGTGAAGTCATCTTTCAGAGTGAGAAAGAAAAATTGGCAAAAAATTTAGAACAACGAGTAGAGTATACGTCTTTGTACCGCCCCCTTCCCCCGCCCCTCAATCCATCGGGCACACAAAATTCCCCTTTTTTCGTTTCACGTTCGGATAAATTGGAACAAGTTAATTAAATTCGAAGAGAGTGTTCGTTGAAAATTGCAGGCACGCAAAGCAACCCCCTTTCTCTTCTTTTTTTTTTCTAGGTTAATAGAGGCACTTCGTCTCCCCCTCCCCTTCCCCCAATAATTCCTTAACAACTCATACACGGCTCCGGTTCGAAGGCCTCTTCACGTGACGTCGCCCGGATTCCTGTGAGCTGCGAAAGCCCCCCCTGACGAGTTCCTCGCCAGCAAAAACCTATTGGAATACCTCGCCCCCACGGGGGCCAAAAGTAAACCTCACGTCCTCACGAACTTGTACACCACCGCGAACACTAATACACTGACCAGGACGAGGACTAAGGCCGTTACTACTTTCGCGAAGGCGTTAAGGCCACTTTCAGAGGGGTCGAGGGGTCTGCTGCTGCTGTTCTGCTGCGACCTTCGTCTTTTGCTGGCGAGGCCGCGGGCCAAGGCGGGGAAGGCCAGGCTTTGGGTGAACGTCAGTTTGTGCAAGCTTTCGCTTAGGGAGTAGGGGCCGACGCTTCCCCGGGCCGCCGCCCTCAGCAGCGCGTATTCAAGGTCGAGGGCGTCGAAGAGGGAGTATCGCGCGGTCATCGTCGACGAGCGTCTTCTACTATCACAGGGGTCGCTTGCTCTTGAGCCTATGGACGCAACGGCCGCCGCCACCGACGTTAGGGATGAGGTGGTGCTCGACGAGGGGGAGGCGGGACCGTTGTGGTTGTCCGAAACGTCCTCTATCGAGGAGGTCTGGTCCGGTGATGAAGGCGGGTAAAGGCGGAGAAGGCGGGCGTGGTCCGGGTGAAGAAGGGCACTGCTAGGTCGACGTAAGCTAGGGGTCGGCGAGGGCACCGGGGACTGCGCTGAACAAGCCGCAGGGGACGGCGATACCTAAAATTAAAAAAAAAAACTAAACACAGCCAAATTTCTAAGTAGGTACATCAGAACACCCTGTACATGCATTTTTTTCTTTTTTGAATTTTTTTTGCGTTATCTAGTTAATTTAATTTAGAGGAAGGAAGAAAGATGTAGGGGGGTGTTCTTCTGAAAACGGTACAAAGCGTAATTCCCAACAACTCCAATAAATCATTCAGGGGAAAGTTTCGGCGCAACTTTTGAATTAAAAACGACGCCACCACCTCGGGGATTAGGGGTTGGGGGCGGCTAATCCGCTCGATATTTGCGTTCGTGCAAAATTATGAGGGCAACTTAGATTTCCTTCCACCGTTACGTGAGATGGATGCCCCCCCTCCACCCCCACCCCGACACGCCAAGGATTGCATCTTGTAACACGCAAGGGGGGCGACAGTTTTTTTAGGTGATTTTTTCTTAATCTGCGGTAATTCCCCCAACAACCAGTAATCTGCACCATTAAGTTTCGAAGCTTCCCCCTTCCCTCCATCTACGTATTTTGATTTAAATTCGAGAATCAAGCGCCATGACTATCAAAATACGTATGTGACTACGATGGCCTTGCAAAATTCATGTATATTTTAGATTATTTTTAGTTTCCCCCTCCTCCCAGAGTAACGTGGTACTTCAAGCTTTAAAGCTCCTCTCCGCTTAATCCGAGACGATTTTCAATTTTAAATCGAAATACGTTCTTCAACTTTGACGTGAACTCATCCCACCGCTGCCACCAATGTAAGGCATTTTTTTTTATAATACGGCACAGATTACGATTATTTTTTGTTTAGCCAGAGATTTTATTTATGACTTTTTTAACATCGTTTCTTTCTTTTTCTTTTCTTTTTCGTTTCATTGACCCCTTGGTGTAACTGTCGAAATAAATGCGCCCTTCTTCGTTTAAGGGCGGTTTTTGTTTTGCTGCGCTAATTCCTGTAACACACTCGTTTCTCCGTTTGCTCTGACGAGGGTTGATGTTAATAAGCGGGTTATCCGGAGGGGGGAGGGGGTAACTTTGTAATTACATAAATTCGTGGGGGTTGAGACTTGACGCCTTGACATCGTGACAGTCCGCCCCGCGTGTTTTCTCGTAAGTACATTTGAATGCATTAGTTGGTTAAAGATTTAAACTCATTTGTTTATTTTACGTTTCAGTTGGCGGCTCTGCTTGTCAAATTTGTCGTATTTATTTTTAACTTGTGTTTTTTTTCATTCTTTTACTTGCAAATTCGTGTTTAATTGAATTTTCTTTACTTGTACTTGCAGCTACTTGATTTAAAAACGATTTTTTAATTTCTATTTTTTTATATATTTTTATATTTTTATTTTATTTATATTTTTCGATCCTGTTTTTGTAGGCTTTTTAAAATTTCGATAACAAGTAATCCATGGAAAATATTTTGCTGTTGATTTAATCGTTCCCGTGCTCTCTTACTTTTCTGTTTTTCTTATTATTATTATTATTATTATTATTATTATTATTATTATTATTATTTCGTTTTCGGTTCTGATTATGTTCTTGACTTGACTTGCTTTTGTTTGTCTTTGACATGATTTAAGACTAATTTTGCATATGTTTTTGCTTTTTGTTTTTTATTTGTACTTTGATTTACGGCTGATTCTACACTTGCTACAGACAAGTCTCTGACTTTGTGGCTCTTACTTGTTCCCCATAATTATATACTTTATGCTTAAGTTCACGTTTATACACAACTCATGTTGTAAGTTCACGTTTATATACAACTCATGTGGTAAATTTATGTTTATATATAACCCATGTTGTAAATTTATGCTTAAGTTCACCTTTTATATACAATACTTTGTTTATTTTTGGGTATAAAAAAAAAAAAAAAAAAAAAAAAAAAAAAAATTATTATTATTATTATTATTATTATTATTTGTTCACATCGAATGATTGTTTTATATTTTTTTGTATTTTTAACTTCTTAGAGTTTGTTTGTTTATTTATTTTTTTTTTGTATCCGTTCGTTTGTTTTTCTGACTGTAATTTGAAATTGCAAATTTGGACAGAAGTTTCTAGGAAAATGTTTATTTAATTTTCTGTATTTATTCTATTTATTTATAATTTATTTATTCACATCGAATGATTTTCTAAATATATTTTTTTTATAGTAGTCGCCACGGAGTATAAAGAAAAAGAAAAACGAAAACTGTATTTTTCTGAAAATTTCGTTGAATATTCGACTGTTTTAGTTTATTTTTTTTGTTTGTTTTTTTGTGTTCATTTTATTTTGTTTGTGTTTAAATTTTTTCTGTTTAAATTTTGAATTTCGTCAACCGACATTTCTACGAATTATTTATTCGATCTTTTTCCCATTTTCCCCTTCTTTCTTTCTTTTATAGATTTCATTAACTAATTTCTTTTCAGAAATTTGATATTTTAGATTTTTGTACTTTTTTTTCTAATTTTATACGCATTCATATTTTATAATTTGTTTTGTTTGCTCGCTGACGATAAACGACACAATAACCACGAAGACAACAACAAATAAGTAAAACAAAATCAAATGAATTGACCGATTAATAACAAAAAAATTATGATGGTGGAAAAGTCGATAAACAAAGAAAAAAAAATACAAAAAAAAAACGCAACGCGAACCGTAATAAACAGTTAATTTCAAAACAAAAAACAAATGACGACTGACAAAGAAAAGAAAAGCTCAATCAAGATAATTAAAAAAAAACAAAAGAAGTAAAAACTTTTAAGCAACCAATGAAATGTCGACAAACAAAGAGAAAAACAATAACGCAATTCGAACCGTAATGAATTTTAAAATTTTATTTCACAGTTGTTGAGAAAAAAGCAGAAGAAAACAAAAGACGATCGACAAAGTAAGGAAAGTCTTACAGTAAAATGGAATAAAAAATAAATTAAAAAAAATCAAGTAAATTAATCGATTAATAAAAAACAATGCGAATGACGAAGGAAAAGTCGGTAAAAACAAACGAAAGTTGTTGAGAAAAAAACAGAGAAAAAAACAAAAGACGATCGACAAAGTAAGAAAAGTCTTAGAGCAAGTAAAATGGAATAAAAAATAAATTTAAAAAAAATTAAGTAAATTAACCGATTAATAAAAAAAATGCGAATGACGAAGGAAAAGTCTGTAAAAACAAACGAAAGTTGTTGAGAAAAAAGCAGAAAAAAAACAAAAGACGATCGACAAAGTAAGAAAAGTCTTAGAGCAAGTAAAATGGAATAAAAAATAAATTTAAAAAAAATTAAGTAAATTAACCGATTAATAAAAAGAAATGCGAATGACGAAGGAAAAATCGGTAAAAACAAACGAAAGTTGTTGAGAAAGGAAGCAGAAAAAAAAACAAAAGACGATCGACAAAGTAAGAAAAGCCTTAGAGCAAGAAAAATGGAATAAAAAATAAATTAAAAAAAAATTAAGTAAATTAACCGATTAATAAAAAAATGCGAATGACGAAGGAAAAGTCGGTAAAAACAAACGATAGTTGTTGAGAAAAAAGCAGAAAAAAAACAAAAGACGATCGACAAAGTAAGAAAAGCCTTAGAGCAAGAAAAATGGAATAAAAAATAAATTAAAAAAAAATTAAGTAAATTAACCGATTAATAAAAAATGAAAATGAATGACGAAGGAAAAGTCGATAAAAACAAACGAACGCGACGCGAACCGCAATAAACAATAGATTTTGAAACAAAAAACGAATGACGATCGAAAAAGAAAAAGAAGACCAATCAAAACAATTTAAAAAGAAGAATTAAAAACTTTCAAAAACCCAATGAAGAGTCGACAAACAAAGAAAAAATCAATAACGCAATGCAAGACGTAAGGAATTTTAAAATTTTATATAAAAAAGCAAAAAGCAAAAAAAATCGTCGAGAAAGCAAAAGAATTTTATTTGAAAATCGTTCGGAAAAAAGCAAAAAAACAAAAGACGATCGACAAATTAAGGGACGACTAACAATGAATCAGAATTAAAACTGTTTTTTGTTTATTTAACATTTTTTTTGTTCATTTTACTTTCTTTTTTCATTCTATTTTTTCCCTCTCTCTTATTCACTATTTTTTAAAACCTTTCGCTTGTTTTGTTCGTTTATTTTTTTTTATTTCTTTATGTAACAGAAAATACGTTTTCTAAATTTGTTATTATCTATATTAATCCCATTTTAAAATGGTTCTTGTGGTCTAATAAATAATCACCGTTGCCCCCTGAAACAAAAACCACTTTTAAATTGGACTACTATACGATTTTCGATTAATTATTAAATTCATTTTTATTTATTAATTTTTTTTATATTTGAATCTTTCACTTGTTTTGGTTATAACAACAAATACATTTTTGTTATTATTATTATTATTTTAGAAAGAATTTGTGCAAATCGTTCTTGATTGCAGTGAGAACCTCGAGCAGCCTCTGGACAGCTGTTTCAGCCCTGCTTGGGGCTTCTTCAGCAGAAACGTAGCTCGACATTCC
Organism: Prosopocoilus inquinatus; assembly: GCA_036172665.1. Classification (NCBI taxonomy): domain Eukaryota; kingdom Metazoa; phylum Arthropoda; class Insecta; order Coleoptera; family Lucanidae; genus Prosopocoilus; species Prosopocoilus inquinatus. The sequence goes on along the minus strand of CM069878.1, from coordinate 8,715,046 downwards.
CACTGCAGACCAAAAACGACTTGTCCAATTTATTCGCAAATGCGATGTAAGAATGATGAACATATAAAATAGCGACATCTTACTATCGCTTTTTGACCTAACATTGCAGTAGGATAGACAAATTGAAGCGGGATTTGCTCCTAATGAGTCCCCCATGCAAGCATGGCCGCCTTGCATGGGGGACTCATTAGGAGCAAATCCCGCTTCAATTTGTCTATCCTACTGCAATGTTAGGTCAAAAAGCGATAGTAAGATGTCGCTATTTTATATGTTCATTATTATTATTATTATCTATTGCAGTCCCATTTTAAATTGACTTTTGTGGACTATTAAATAATCACCTCCTGAAATAAAAACCATTTATAAATTGGTTTACTCTATGGTCTTCGATTAATTATTTATTTCATTTTTTTTAATTCATTTTTTTTATTTGAATCTTTCGCTTGTTTTGTTCAGTTATTTTTTTTTACTTTCTACACGTAATAAAAAACGCGTCTTTTTAAATTATTATAATTATCTATAGTAGTCCCATTTTAAATTTGCTTTTTTTAACCCAGTTGCCCCCGAAATAAAAACCATTTTAAACTTGGACTACTATACGATCTTCGATTATAATAATTTATTTTTTTTCCTATTTTTTATAGTTTGAAGTTGCGAAAGTGAATTCTTGTACTCACCTGTGTGGATTCGATTCCGGAATCATTCTGGTGGCTTCCCTCGCAGCACACGGAATTCTGGGAGGTGGCGTCCTCTGCGCACGCCGGAAACACGAAGCTCTGTCCGTCCGCCTCGCCTCTTGGGGAATCAGAACTCGGCCAGACCTGGGGACGTAAAAGTTTAAACCCGCGAAGACATTTCCGGCGCTTATTTAGGGGGCCCGGAGCGACTCGCTCCGGGAAATTATTAACGAAACGGTTTATCCGCCGTCGGAGCGATTACGGCGGCATCTCGAGGCGGAAACTAAACGATTCTGAATAAGTTAAGGGATTACAAATTGAGATTACATTGTAGGAGGTCGCTCATTAAAATATAATTTAAGCTGAAACTGAAAGGAAAGGTTTTTCTTTTCTGAAAGCAATTCGTGGTGGCACTTTTAATCTGATGTTGCTTTCTAGAGTGATGAGTCATCTTTGTTTAGGGCGTTGGAAAACCGCAATTTCTTGTTGCAACACCCGATATGGTCTAGTGGATAGGATATTTGACTCTCAATCAGAAGGCCCCAGCTCGATTGCCGGTATTGGAATCTTTCTTGAAAAAGAGAAAAAAACAGTTCATCATTTTAGAACTGACCGAAATGGCGTAACGTTGAAAACAACCCCCGAATCAAATCATTTTTGTTAAGAACGAACGCAGGAAAACGCCCATGATACACCCTGATCGGCGGGCAGTTCTAAAACAGAACTACTTTAGACCTGAATACAGAGAAGCAATTGAGAAAAGGAGAAAACAGAATTGTTTTAGAATAGGTATGCAAAACGGTTTTTTGAGTTTTCATCAAATGGAATGTCGCGTGATTGGGGGGCAGTTGTAAAAGGGAACTACTTTAGATCTGAATACAGAGAAGCAATCGACAAAAGAAAAAAAAACAGAACTATTTTAGAATAGGCACGCAAAACGTTTTGAGTTTTCATCAAATGAAATGTCGCTTGATTGGCGGGCAGTTTTAAAACGGAACTACATTTAGACCTCAATACAGAAATGGAATCGAGAAAAGGAAAAAACAGAACTGTTTTAGAATAGGTATGCAAAACGTTTTGAATTTTCATCAAATGAAATGTCGCTTCATTAGCGGGCAGTTCTAAAACGGAACTACTGTAGATCTTAATACATAAAAGGAATCGAGAAAAGGAAAAAAAACAGAACTATTTTTGAATAGGTACGCAAAACGTTTTGAGTTTTCATAAAATGAAATGCCGCCTGATTGGGGTGCAGTTCTAAAACGGAACTACTTTAGACCTCAATACAGAAAAGCAATCGAGAAAAGGAAAAAATAGAACTGTTTTAGAATAGGTATGCAAAACGTTTTTTTGAGTTTTCATCAAATGGAATGTCGCGTGATTGGGGGCAGTTCTAAAACGGAACTACATTATACCACAATACAGAGAAGGAATCGAGAAAAGGAAAAAAACAGAACTATTTTTGAATAGGTACGCAAAACGTTTTGAGTTTTCATAAAATGAAATGTCGCTTGATTGGGGGGCAGTTTTAAAACGGAACTGCTTTAGATCTGAATACAGAGAAGGAATCGACGAAAGGAAAAACAGAACTATTTTGGAATAGGTACGCAAAACGTTTTGAGTTTTCATCAATTGAAATGTCGCTTGATTGGCGGGCAGTTCTAAAACGGAACTACTTTAGACCTCAATACAGAGAAGGAATCGTGAAAAAGAGAAAACAGAACTATTTTAAAATAGGTACCCAAAGTATTTGAGTTTTTTTTAAATGAAATGCCGCCTGGTTTGGGGCAGTTCTAAAAGGGAACTACTTTAGATCTGAATACAGAGAAGGAATCGATAAAAGAAAAAAAACAGAACTATTTTAGAATAGGCACGCAAAACGTTTTGAGTTTTCATCAAATGAAAAGTCGCTGGATTTGATTGGCTGGCAATTCTAAAACAGAACTACTTTACACCTGAATACAGAGAAGGAATCGAGAAAGGGAAAAAACAGAACTGTTTTAGAACAAACACGCACATTTTTTGAGTTTTAATCAAATGAATCACACAAAGTAAAGTACACAAAGAAATTTAAAAATTAGTTCTAAAACAGAACTGCTTTTGAAGCGTTCTGATCAACACGTATAAAAGAAGCTACAATCACAAATTGAAAATAACAGAAAAGCGTTAGCGTAAAGCACATAAAAAACCTTCATGTTTAACAGAGCTACTTTAGAACTAACCGATAGGAAAGGGTACAGAACTGCACCAGTTTAGAATTAAATATGTTTAAAAGAAATTTCAGAAATGGAAGCCATCTTGTAAGTGGAACTACTTTACTATTAAACGTCGGGAATTTTATTTTAAATTAATGCGAGCGGTTGGGAGCCGATTAAAGCAATTTTAGAACAAAAAAGAAAATGAAATGTCGTCTGATTGGCGGGCAGTTCTAAGACAGAACTAGTTTAGACCTGAATACAGAAAAGGAAAAAAAAAACAGAACTGTTTTAGAACAGACACGTACACTTTTCAAGTTTTAATCAAATAAATCAAACAAAGTAAAGTACACAAAGAAATTTAAAAATTAGTTCTAAAACAGAACTGCTCTGATAAACACGTATAAAAGTACCTGGAATCGCAAATTGAAAATGACAGAAAAGCGTCAGCGCAAAGCACATAAAAGACCATCATATATAGCAGAGCTATTTTAGAACTAATCGACACGGAAAGCTATAGAACTCCACCAGTTTAGAATTAAATATGTTTAAAAGAAATTTCAGAAATGGAAGCCATCTTGTAAGCGGAACTACTTTACAAATAAACAAAGAATTAGAACAAAAAAGAAAACAAAATGTCGTATGATTGGCGGGCAGTTCTAAAACGGAACTACTTTAGACCTGAATACAGTAAAGGAAAAAACAGTTTTAGAAAGAAATTTAAAAATTAGTTCCAAAACATAACTGCTTTCGAAGAGTTCTGATAAGCACGTATAAAAGTAGCTATAATTACAAATTGAAAATAACAGAAAAGCAGGCTGCAAAACAGTAATAAAAAAAATGTTACCCCTGCAGTACTACTTTAGAACTAAACGCCCTAAATGGTAAAGAACGAAAATTATTAACAGCAACTTTCTGTTTTAAGAAGCCATTAAGAGCACTTTCGTATTCAAAAGAAGTGAAGGGGGGGGGGGGCAAAACTGTAATAAAAAGATGGTTATCTGCAGTAAAAGATAGCAGCACTATTTTAGAACTAAACGAGCTAAATGCGAAAGCACTAAAGCGATTAAAAGAAACTTTCAGTTTTAAGAAGCGATTGAAAGCATATTCGTATTCAAAAGGGGGAGGTGCGCAAAACTGTAATTAAAAAATGGTTCCCTGCAGTACTACTTTAGAACTAAACGACCTAAATGGTAGAGAACGAAAATGATTAAAAGCAGCTGTCAGTTTTAAGAAGCGATTGAAAGCATATTCGTATTCAAAAGGGGGAGGGGCGAAAAACTGTAATTAAAAAAATGGTTCCCTGCAGTACTACTTTAGAACTAAACGCCCTAAATGGTAGAGAACGAAAACGATTAAAAGCAGCTGTCAGTTTTAAGAAGCGATTGAAAGCATTTTCGTATTCAAAAGGGGGAGGGGCGCAAAACTGTAATTAAAAAATGGTTCCCTGCAGTACTACTTTAGAACTAAACGCCCTAAATGGTAAAGAACGAAGATGATTAAAAGCAACTGTCAGTTTTAAGAAGCGATTGAAAGCACATTCGTATTCGTATTCAAAAGAGTCAGGGGGGGGGGCAAAACTGTAATTAAAAGATGGTTCCCTGCAGCACTATTTTAGAACTAAACGCCTTAAATGGTAAACATGCTAAATGCTAAATCATTAAAACGAGTAAAAGTAGCTTTCAGTTTTAAGAAGCGATTGAAAGCACGTCCGCATTCAAAAGGGGGGTGCGGGGGTTCCAAAACTTTTATTAATGAAAGGGTGGGGGGGGAGGGTCACCTGCAGTAAAGGTAGCGAACAATTAGGTCCTGGCTTCGCGTCTTCGATTGGCGATTCGCCTAATCCCTGCTCACACTGTGAACTCGAACTGCTGTTAGACGACCGCACCACAGACCAAAACCGTTTCAGACCCAATTCTCGTAATGGTTTCTGGAAAAAGAGAACAAAACATTAAAAAAAAAAAACAAATTGCCCCAAACTCAAAAGAAAGCTAACGATGGAAAATCATAATTTGGTTCTAAACGTACGCTACAGTTTCAGCAGCGCTGCATTCGAGCAACTTTGCCTTTACTTAATTGCGTTTTTAATTTGTTAATTTAAACGTTCCGTCCGTCCGTCGGCGCCGCCAACTTCCACTCTCACAATTAAAAATACCCGACGCAGGCGAAGGGGGGAATTACACAAGCACGACCGCTTTAAAATAAAAGTTTCAACATCGCGGGAGACTCTTCCGTGGTGACCGAATACTTTCTGACCTGCCCCTGTACGCAGCGATTCTAACGAGCTTGTAAAAATTACTTGATAAACGTCCGTGCAATGTAAGCGGAATTGCGGTAACTGACGTTTAACGCAGGGCGCGAGCGTAAACGCAGCGCATATTGGAGGGAGATTTAGCGCTTTCAGCGCGTGCGTTTAGTAAAATGAGGGGTCGTGAAGGATTTTTAAAAATTTTCGTCATTCTTGAGCATTGACAAACACATTCCGTCACGAACACCGGAGGATTTTTTTTTTTTGGCCTTTTCATATCGGAAACTTCGCGCTGCAGGTGCAACTAGGTCATCTGGCGGGCGCGCATTTACTTGCAAATGCACTTTCATTTGTCACAGCGCTTCCGGTGTGTGACGTCTGACTTGCCTGCACCGCCTTGAATTACTTATTTCGCCCGCCCGCCCGCCCTCCCGGACTTCTCCCGGATTATTTTCTCCATCCACCACCGCCGCCGTACCACGAGGTAATTAGTTACAACTGCGCAATTCAAACTTTTCGTTTAGTTTACCTTGCGACGTTTTACCGCGAGTTTTATTGTTCAGGAAAAAGTCGAAGAAGAATCCGGGGGCGAGCGGGAGGGGGGCGCGGGTCCCGCGTAACTCTGTGTGCAAAGCGTGCAACGCAAGCGGGCGCCATGTTTAAGGGGCGCCAATTAGCCTCTCGGCCACTGGACGCAAGTTTTGTCATTTTTTTCGATAAAAAAAATCAACGGGGAAAACAGTTTCTTGTCTGGTAAAAATTATTCGAAAGAACTATCCACAAGACTGAACTGTCTTGATAAGGCCGTCAACCTCGCGGCGAAACGTCGACTAAAATAGAACAGTTCACTGCGGCGGCAATTAAGAGCGGGAAACTTGAATTTTCGTGCTAAATTTTTCATAAAACATTTAATTTACTTAATAATTTTATTGTGTATAAAAAAAAATAATTTGTAAGCTGTTACGATTTGACCAAAAAAAAAAATACATTTTACCTTTTAAGTTTTTAGAAATTTAAATTCCTTTTGCTTTTGTGATTTTGTTTCTATTTTTCTATTATTAATAACAAGTGGACTTTGCCCACTTGCTCTTTTTTTTGGTGGGCGGGGGGGGGGGGGGGGGGCTGACCAAGGGCCTCCTTAGGTAGAGAACCTGTCTCCGTACTGTCATTGCAGTCTGCGGCCCCCGCAGAGAAGATGTAAAGAAAGCGTTTCGCATCGTTTGGGCCGCTCGCCTTTGGTGGCTTGGAAAAAAGTGAAGGAAAATGTTTAAAAAAAATGAAGGAAAATGCTTGGAAAACGTTTAAAGAAAGTTGAAAAGCTTTAAAAAAAAATTCCCTAATTGTTAGATATATATTTATTAAGTAAAAAAAAATATAAAGGATCTATAATTTAAGAAATTACAGTTTCGCCTAAAATGCATCGATTATAAGCCCAGACGGTTGGAATGCGAGATGGCACTTAAGAAACGTAAACAATAAACAAAATCGATGCACACGCTAATAAGTATTTGGGGTATTAATAATTAATAATACATAAAACGTGAGGAATAATTATTATTACACGGCAAGCGCGTTATTGGTCAATCTCGCGGCTCGCGGCTCGGGGTATGCGATGTTTGCGTACGATTATAGTCGGCGTGTATTATATACAGGGTCCGTACATACAGGGTGTGTTTATGAAATATTGTGCACCACACCGGAGAGATGCAGTACGCTTTAGAGATAAGTTGTATATTATAGCAAATTGCATGATATGTAGAGAATTAGCTTGATCTACTTCTTGCTTGGTATGAATGAGCGATTCCCCTGGGTTTAGGTTCCGCAAGGCGTGGCAGGTGCTACATCACTTGACCGCTGACTAGTTGGACTATGTTGGCGGGGGTGGTTGCGGGGTGTCTGGGACGTCGGGGACGTTGGGGACATCATTGCATGAGTAGCCATCCCCGAAGAGGGATCGTACTAACAGGGTTTAAAAACGCAGCCGAGAGTGGACGGTCCAAGGTGATCCTAAGGGGACCCGATGTAGCGGGCGGCCCTGAGGAATTGTCACCAGCCTTACGTGCCAGGTGGAGGCCGGTGGTGAGATGCCACACCACCTGGTGGAAGAGTAGATTGGTGGTAGAGAATCTACGGGTCGGATAGTACCAAGACGTGGGGTAGAGCGTGTTTGCATGTACCTAAGTGAGGCTATCTGCGGTGCATGTAGAGTGTGCTTGTGGAAATAATATTTTAGAGAATTGGAACATATGAGAGAGCAACAGAAATGAGTTTGGGAAGGCCCAAGGTTGGTACCATTAAGAGATATAGTAGAGGCACGAGTGTGAGTTATAAATAGACCTTAAGGGTCGGTGGAGCAAGTGCAGACCGTTGTGGCCTTGGGGACCGGGGGTCCCCGGTGAGTAAATAACTGTTGACTCTTGACATATGATTGTAAACACATGTTATTGTTGCATGAACGCAATGTGTCGATTGGGCGATGACGGTGGCGGAAGGTTCCCAGTAGCCGAAGGAAAAGGTGAGCGTTTGATTGATTATATTTAAGTATACGCATTAATGTTTTTATAATAATGAAAAGAAAATGTTTTGATAATTTTGCGGCCGGTCTTACATAATGTGTAAATTTTTTGTTTTTTCAATTTTTTTTTTATTTCTTTCTATTTTTTTAAATAATTTCGATAATTGACCGTTTTCGCGTGCTCCAATTCATCTTTCAGAGGGCGCCAAAATATATAGTGGCACGCGGGCGCCATTTGGTCTCGTGGAGGCCCTGGGGGCGGGGCGGGGCGGGTCGCGGGGGAGGACAATGTGCAAGCAGGAAATTAATTCAGACAAACTTGCGCTGTTTCTTTGAAGGTTCGCTAAAAATACTTTCGGTTCACTTTATTTAGTATTATTTAGGTCTGCGAATTGCTTCGATAGCAACAAAAAAAATAAACAAACAAAAGACGAACGTCAATGTTTTTTCAAAACTCTGATTCATTCAACACCATTAATCAGAATGAACAAAAGACTAACGTGCTTAGAAACACGAACAGTTTTATTTCATTGCCAAACAAAAAGAAAGAGAATCTCTAGATTGCTTCGATGTTTAATTATTTTTATAATTCAGTACATTTTATTTGGTTTGGATATATTATTAAATTAAAATTCGTACCATGACTCATGGAGAATACAAAACACGTGCAGCGTTATGCAACGAAACCATTCGTCAAGCTTGCGGTGTATGTTAGGGCATTAATATCGCTGGAACATCGGCGATAAAATAAATATTTATGTAAGGTGAATGAATCATGCAAAAGAGCCTTGATCGAACCTTGATACTAGAAAAAATAGAATTAGTCCTCAAGGTTATCATCATCTAAAACAGCGATGCCCTCGGGCGCTCCGAAAGCGCTATCCTCACTCTTGATTGTTTCGGGAAAAGAAGTATTCATTCATAGAGAAGCGCGCGGCAAATAAATACTTAATAAATACAGCGATCGCAGTTGTAACGCCTGGCGCGGTGGGGGTACGCTTCCCCGTTGACGGTCATCCCTGGTCTAAAATAAAATAAATAGGTAGCTTTTCAGATTAGAGGAAAGTTCGACAAGACACTTGCCCGAGGGAGTTTGTCAAGACAGTTGCCGCCCGAGGTACGAACTCCTGTTATCTAGAAAAGTGGTTCTTTAATTCCGAATGTAATTTTGTTTGTGTAACACGCGTCGCGTCGTTTTTGAAAATTCTAATTTTCTTTTTTTTTTAATCAGTTAACTTTCCAGATTTATTTTAATTAAAAGTGTACCCAAGAAACATCCCCGATCGGCGAGGGTCAGCTTAAATAGAATAAAATCTTTGTTCCTTAAAATTTAGCATCCTTCAAAGGTTGTTAGAAATAAACTGATTTTTTTTCTTAATCTTCTAATCCTTCTCTCTTTCATATTCCAGTTTTAATTTTTTGTTAATTAACAATTGACAAAAAATTAACTCTCTTTCATATTCCAGTTTTAATTTTTTGTTAATTAACAATTGACAAAAAATTAAAACTGGAATATGAAAGAGAGAAGGATTAGAAGATTAAGAAAAAAAAACAGTTTATTTCTAACAACCTTTGTTAGCTGCTAAATTTTAAGCAAGAGAAATTTTATTCTATTTAAACTCACCCTCCCCAATTAGTTAATTAATTTAATTGAATTCGCATTTTTATTTTGTTTGTAATCTTTTGTATTGTACTGAAATTTCTCTTTTGTTTGAATATATTTTGTAACTTAGAGCTTTGAATTTTTATTTAAACGATAATAAGAAGGGACCATTAAAAAAGAAAACATGGAAAGAGATGAGGAGTGGAGAGTTTTCGACAATCCCAAGAAACAAATATTAGTAGACACCATTCGAGCTATTCGGGGAAAACGGTTTGAAAATCGATTTCTGGCTTTCCATGCTAAAACCGTGGCGCTACTAACAAAGAAATCGAAATTCAATATCGTACGGATTACTAAAAGAAATGGGGACGAAAGGGGATGAAAAGTGAGTTTGCAACCCCGTCCGGACGTGCGTTCTACAATGTCAAGAAAAATAAAAATAAACAAAAAAACGATCTTCACTGTTTTTTTTTTCAAAACTCTAATTCAATAACATCGAGCGGAATGAATAAAAGACTATCGTGCCTAGAAACAGGGACAGTTTTACTTCACCGTCAAGCAAAAAGAAAAACAATCTAAACAAAAGATCGTTTTTTTCAAAACTCTGATTCAACAACATCAAGTAAAATGAACAGAAGACTATCGGTCGTAGAAACAGGAAAAGTTTTACTTCATCACCAAACAAAAAGAAAAACAAAACCGATTCGATTTTGTTCGGAAATCGATCGTTTTCTTCAGTTTTCCGACAAAAACGTTTTCTGTTTTTCTTTCTCTTTCGCCGATCGTAGGTATTGGTTTCTTTCTTTTTATTTAAATTTGGAAGTTAACTTTAAAAAAAAATCGACCGTCCTTTGTGTCTTCTGTTTTCTTTCTTTAGTTCCGAAAGCAAACGAAATGTCTCGACAAGACGAATTCAACTGTCACACTGGCGGCAGTAACCGAATTAAAGAAGGCCGAGACATAATCGAAAATGTTTACAAGAAAGGAAAGCGTGACGTATAAAATAAAAGATATCGAAGTGGGGAGTACGGAATGCGCATTCCATCTTAAAATCCGAAGGCAATTGTCACCGGCGCGCCGTCGCCGCCATCTTGGATTTGACGATAGCCGAATCATAATAGAAAAAACAAATCCAAAAAGGGAAACTTATCGTCCGACCAATCAAATTAAAGATCTCGAATTGGGGCGAACGGAACGCGCATTCCAACTTAAAATCCAAAGGCAATTGTCACCGGAGCGCCGTCGCCGCCATCTTGGATTTGACGATAGCCGAGTAATAATCGAGAAAACAAATACAAAAAGGGAAACACATCGTCCGACCCATCAAATGAAAGGACTGGAAGAGACGAGTTGGACTGTCACATTAACGCCATCTTAGAAGTGTTCAAGATTGAGGAGGACTTATGACCGAAACTGTTTATGCGAGAAAGTCAAGACATAATCGAATATGTTTTCAAGAAGGGCAAGCACGTCGTGCGACTCATCAAATGAAAGGTTTCAGAAGTGGGACGAACGGAACGCGCATGCCATCCGATACTGTGAACGCAATTTTCATCGGAGCGCCGCCATTTTGGATTTCAGGATAGCCAAGTCATAATCATAATCGAAAGAGCAGATACAAAAAAAGGAAACACATCGTCCGACCCATCAAATGAAAGGGCTGAAAGAGACGAGTTGAACACACTAACGCCATCTTAGAAGATTCCAAGATTGAGAAGGACTTATGACCGAAAATGTTTATGCGAGAAAGTCAAGACATAATCGAATATGTTTTCAAGAAGGGCAAGCACGTCGTGCGACGCATCAAATGAACGGTCTCAGAAGTGGGGCGAACGAAACGCGCATGCCATCCTATATTCCGAAGGTAATTGTCATCGGAGCGCCGCCATTTTGGATTTCAGGATAGCCGAGTCATAATCATAATCGAAAGAGCAGATACAAAAAAAGGAAACGCATCGTCCGACCTATCAAATGAAAGGGCTGGAAGAGACGAGTTGGACTGTCACACTAACTCCATATTAGAAGATTCCAAGATTGAGGAGGACTTATGACCGAAAATGTTTATGCGAGAAAGCCAAGACATAATCGAATATGTTTTCAAGAAGGGCAAGCACGTTGTACGACGCATCAAATGAAAGGTCTCAGAAGTGGGACGAACGCAACGCCCATGCCATCCTCTACTCCGAAGGCAATTGTCACCGGAGCACCGCCATTTTGGATTTGAGGATAGCCGAGTCATAATCATAATCGAGAAAACAAATGCAAAAAGGGAAACACATCGTCCGACCCATCAAATGAAAGGACTGGAAGAGACGAGTTGGACTGTCACACTAACGCCATCTTAGAAGTTTTCAAGATTGAGGAGGACTTATGACCGAAAATGTTTATGCGAAAAAGTCAAGACATAATCGAATATGTTTTCAAGAAGGGCAAGCACGTCGTGCGACGCATCAAATGAAAGGTCTCAGAAGTGGGACGAACGAAACGCGCATGCTATCCGATACTCCGAACGTAATTGTCATCGGAGCGCCGCCATTTTGGATTTCAGGATAGCCAAGTCATAATCATAATCGAAAGAGCAGATACAAAAAAAGGAAACGCATCGTCCGACCTATCAAATGAAAGGGCTGGAAGAGACGATTTGGACTGTCACACTAACGCCATCTTAGAAGATTCCAAGATTGAGGAGGACTTATGACCGAAAATGTTTAGGCGAGAAAGCCAAGACATAATCGAATATGATTTCAAGAAGGGCAAGCACGTTGTGCGACGCATCAAATGAACGGTCTCAGAAGTGGGACGAACGCAACGCCCGTGCGATCCTATACGCCGAAGGCAATTGTCACAAAAACGCCGCCATCTTGGATTTGAGGATAGCCAAGTCACTATACAATCGAAAAAGCAGATGCAAAAAAGGAAACACATCGTCCGACCTATCAAATGAAAGATCTCGAAGAGACGAATTGGACTGTCACCCTGACGTCATCTTAGAATCCAAGATTCAGGAGTTATGACCGGAAATATGAGAAATATGTGAAACAGATATCCATTATTGTGTGTGTGTTTTGGGGGGCGGGGGTACATGAAATGAAAGGCCTTTTGAAGAGACGAAATCGACTGACGCCAATTTACAAAAAAGAGCCCCATTTCCAACTGCCAATTTCCATGAAGGCTCGTTTTGACTTCCTCTTTCTCTCTAATTTGTTTAAGAGTCCAGTTTCTCCACCTTGACCACCACCACCTCCCCTCTTCCGCAATCTCCCATAATTCATTTTTATGCGCCCCCAGTAAAACGCGAGCGCGCGACGAATTAAGCAAAGATGAAAAACGTATATTGCACGCGATATTGAAATTCTCGCCGCCGCCGCCGTGAAGGTGAAGCAAGCCGGTCACGTGTCCGGGTCAATGTCGAAGCTTAATGAAAACTCCCCCCCCCTCAAGGTCTTAACCCATCAACCCACCCACCCACCCCTCGTTCACTCGCAGTTATTAAGTATTTAGGTAAGTGTACGTTTGTTTAATTTCGTGTGACGCGTTGCGCGTTTTAATTCGAATTACCGGGAAAGTTTGACGAAGAAGCGCAGTTTGAGGGGGGGCGAGGGGGGGGGGGCGATTTTGCGGAGCGTTTAATGATTACCTGCTGCGCTGGTGGAAACGCCGGCCGCTTTCAATTAGGGGAGGTTTAAAACAACATTAAATAAAGTTGCGGCGCGTGGCAGGATAAAGTCCAATTCTGGATTTGGGGGAGGGGGGGGGAAGAGCTTAACGATTTTTATTAAAAAGTATTTGGTGATGTTGTTTGGCTTCAATTCCGCGTAAGCGAAATTTAATACGTTTCTGTATTCCTCGATTTTTACTCACATTGTGCTCACAGGGAAGGGATGCGCATGCCATCACACGTTGTACTCATAGAGAAGGAAAAACAATAGGAAAGAGTATATAAGAACAGACAAGAAAAATGACATTGGCGTGACGTGGACGTGATTTGGATATGACGTGAACGTGACGTGGACGTAACGTGGACGTGACGTGAACATGACGGTGGACGTATCGTGGACGTGACATAGACATGACATAAACATGCCGTAGGCATGACATGGACATGACATAGACGTAACACAGGCGTGACATGGAAAATAAAACAACCTAGAGGACTGACTTCTCTGAATAAATGGTCAATACTTTGACTGGATGAGACGTCAATGTGTCGTGGACGTGACGTAGACAAAATATAGACGTGACACAGACATGACATAGACGTGATGTAGACGTTACATGGACAATAAAACAACTTAGAAGACTGACTTCTCTGAATAAATGGTCAATACTTTGATTGCTACGCGTAATTCCCCTTAACTGGACGCTCGAAAAAATTAAAACCGTGACATGGTCGCAGTCCTAAAATTTTATTTACCCACTATACGAAAAAAATATTTTTACGACCGGCCGTAACAAGCGCGACAGTAAAGCGCAAATGAATTCTCGCCGTAATTTCCGGCCGAATAGAAAACTCGCCCAATTATATTTTGCATCGGCCGGCGATGGGGGGTGCGCGCGAGGAGGAAATGGACAGTTTCGGTTCTGTTGTTTCGGTCGAAACCAATAAACAAGGCCCCAAATTGAACAGGCCGTGCGGATAATGTGATTAAATCCTGCAAGTTTCGGCCAAAAATAAATAAATAAACAAAAATTTCGTGTACATCGTAAAGGCAGACGTTTATTTGAATGAAACGTTTTCAAGGTTACAGTGGATCTGCCTCCGTGGCTTGAACCGAAAATAGTAAGACACATTCTGACCGCCACGAGAAGTTTTAATGTCAGCCTCATTTGTATTTCTTGAAGTTTTCTAAGTCATTAAAATCAATTTACTTTAAGAAATATTTTAAGCTTCAGTCTTCAAGCGAGACCTTATTCTAAAAATCTTCGTAAGTTCTTCAAGCCTCAGCCTTCAAGCTTCACCTTATTCTGAAAATTTTCCTAGGTTCTTTAAAGTTCAACATTCAAGCTTCACTTTATTATGAAAATTTCTTAAGTTCTTCAAACCTCGGTCTTCAAGCTTCACCTCATAAAGTTTCTTAGGTTCTTCAGACCTCAACTTTCGAGCTTCACCTTATTCTGAAAATCTTCTTAGGTTCTTCAGACCTCAACTTTCGAGCTTCACCTTATTCTGAAAATCTTCTTAGGTTCTTCAGACCTCAACTTTCGAGCTTCACCTTATTCTGAAAATCTTCTTAGATTCTTCAAACCTTAACTTTCAAGTTTCAGTTTATTCTGATTATCTTCTTAAGTTCTTCAAGCCTCAGCCTTCAAGCTTCACCTTATTCTGAAAATTTTTCCAGGTTCTTTAAAGTTCAACATGCAAGCTTCACTTTATTGTGAAAATTTCTTAAGTTTTTCAAGCCTCGGTCTTCAAGCTTCATTTGAAGAAGCTTCTTAGGTTTTCCAGACCCCAACATTCAAGCTTCATCTTATTCGGAAAATCTTCTTAGGTTCTTCAAACCTTAACTTTCAAGTTTCAGTTTATTCTTATTATCTTCTTAAGTTCTTCAAGCCTCAGCCTTCAAGCGTCACCTTATTTTGAGAATTTTCCTAGCTTCTTTAAAGTTCAACATGCAAGCTTCACTTTATTCTGAAAATTTCTTAAGTTCTTCAAGCCTCGGTCTTCAAGCTTCATTTGAAGAAGCTTCTTAGGTTTTCCAGACCTCAACATTCAAGCTTCATCTTATTCGGAAAATCTTCTTCAGTTCTTAAAACCTCAACATTCAAGCTTCACCTTATTCTGAAAGACTTACTAATTCTTCGAGTCTCAATCTTCAAGTTTTTTCACGTTCTGAAAATCTTATTTTGAAAATCTTTGACCTTCAAGTTAGTTTTTCGAATCTCAATCTTCAAGCATCACCTCATTCCGAATGCCTTCTTAATTTCTCAAGTCGTCTTACTGTAAAGGTTGTCTTAATCCTGAAAATTGTTTTATTCTTCACGTCTTCTTAGTCTTTAAGGTCCTTTCAGTGCTTAAAAGAGTCTCATTCTTAAAGCCCTCTTGCTTCTTAACGTCATCTTTGTTCTTGAAATCTTAATTTACTTGAAATCGTCAAGTCCTTAAAGTCGTCTCGCCCTACAAAGTCATTTTAGTCCTTAAAACTTAAGTCTTCTTAGTTTTCAAAGTTATATTGATTCTTAAAGTCATCTTAATTGTTAAAGCGCAAGCTTCACCTTATTCTGAAAATTTTTCTCTAGTCTTTCGAGTCTAAATCTTCAAGCTTCAAGTCTTATTCTGAAAGTCTTCTTAGTCTTCGAAGCTCGATCTTCAAACTTCGCCTTATTCCGAAAGTTCCTCAAACCGTCTTACTCTTAAGGTTGCCTTAGTCGTAAAAATTGTTTCATTTTTCACGTCGTGTTAGTCCTTGAGGTCATTTCAGTGCTTAAAAGAGTCTTATTCATAAAGCCGCCTTGCATCTTAACGTCATCTTAGTTTTTAAAATCGTAATCTACTTGAAACATCCGAATATTCTGGGAACCGTTACAAGTACGGCGAACTCCCTGAAGGCTCAACGAGTATATGAGAGGCAACAAATGTTATCTCCTTAAGAAACTATCATCAATTCCATTCCTTAGGCCTTTCACTTTTATTGGAACAGATCCGTTCAATTTCGGGGTATACTTCCGAATATTCTGGGAACCGTTACAAGTACGGCGAACTCCCTGAAGGCTCAACGAGTATCTGACAGGCAGCAACTGTTAAAATCGTAATCTACTTGAAACCGTCAAGTCCTTGAAGTCGTCTCACTCTTCAGTCATTTTAGTCCTTAAAATATATGTCTTAGTTTGTAAAGTCATCTTGATTCTTAAAGTCGTCTTAGTTGTTAAAGCTCAAGCTTCACCTTCTTCTGAAAATCTGTTCCTAGTCCTTCGAGTCTCAATCTTTACGACTTATCTCAATCTGATAGTCTTCCTAGTTCTTCGAAACTCTATCTTCAGGCTTCACCTCATTCCAAATGCCTTCTTAGTTTCTCAAGCCGTCTTACCATCAAGGTTTTTCTTAATCCAACAAATTATCTTATTCTTCTCCTCGTCTTACTCCTGAAGGTCATTTCTGTGCTTAAAATTGCCTTGTTCCTTGACGTCGTCTCAGTTCTTAAAAGCGTAATCTACTTGAAATCATCAACTCCTTAAAGTCTTCTCGCGGTTTAAGGTCATCTTAATCTTTAAGTCTTCTTAGTTTTCAAAGTCAACTTGATCCTTAAAGTCGTCTTAGTTGTTAAAGTCGTTTTGGTCCTTAAAGTCACCTTAGTCCTTAAAATTCGAAAGTCGCTTTATTCTTTGAGATCGCCTCAGTCCTTTGAAGCTTAAGTCTACTTGGTCCTTACAGTCATCTTGCTCCCTTAAAGTCACGCTAGTCTTTGCATTGACATTCTTTTGAAACTTTTCTTAGTTCGTCAAGTCGTCTTGCTCCTTAAGCTCGTCTTAGTTCTTCAAGTTGGCGTCTGGATCTTGAAGTTTTCCCAACTGTTAAAGTCGTTTTAGTCCACCATGCGTAACTTAGGGCCGATTTCATAATGGGACTTTAAATTTAAAGTTACTTTAACCTAAAAAAATACATTTGTTTCCCTATTCTTAAAATGTCTTTAAATTAAAGCTTCCTTAGGACCGATTTCATGATCGAACTTTAGGAGACTAAAGCCACCTTCTGGCCTTTGAAGTCAACTTATGGCCGTTTTCATAATCAGACTCTATCTATCTATATATCTCACATGTTCAAAAAGATGCGAAAACGTAGTTATTTATACATCAGAAGGTGGCTTTAGTCTACTGAAGTTAGATTATGAAATCGGGCCTAAGGAAGCTTTAATTTAAAGCCACTTTAAGAATAAGGAAACAAGTCTATTTTTTTAGGTTAAAGTAACTTTAAATTTAAAGTCTGATTTTGAAAACGGCCTTCAGTTCTTCAAATCGTTTCATTTTTAAAGTCTTTCTAACCTGTAAGGTCGCTTGATTGCGGCACGAAAGCCTGCACACGTGTTTCGTTGAATGTGGGAACCGAACCTGTACAAAATTGCGCTACAAGAATCATCTAAGCAGTCTGACTGGAAGGAATTAAGCTCTGCGTGTCTGTTGATGTGCTTTAAAAGCATCCTTGCCCACAGGTTGAAAGGATTCGTAGAATCTAAGGCGTGCGGGTGATCTTTGGCCGTGAGCGCGCGGTTAATAAATAAGTAGAAACGGCAACTCCAATGGAAAGCAGAAATTCACCGTACTTGTAACGGTTCCCAGAATGTTTGGACGTATACGCTGCAATAAAATTGATCTGTCCCATAAGCAACGGAAGAACATGTTCTTCTCTTGCTTATTGGAAGAACATGTCCGTCCCTTGCTTATTGGAACAGATCAATTTCATTACAGCGTATACGTCCACAAACATTCTGGGAACCGTTACAAGTATGGTGAATTACTTCTTTCCATTGGAGTTGCCGTTGAAATTGATCTGTTCCAATAAGTAAGGGAGGAATATGTTCTTCCGTTGCTTATGGAACAGATCAATTTTATTGCAGCGTATACGTCCAAACATTCTGGGAACCGTTACAAGTAGGGTGAATTTCTTCTTTCCATTGGAGTTGCCGCTGAAATTGATCTGTCCCAATAAGCAAGGGAAGAACATGTTCTTATGGAACAGATCAATTTTATTGCAGGGTATACGTCCGTGGATATTCTGGGAACCGTTACAAGTACGGTGAAACAAAAACATACGTGTACGCTACTGTAAAATTGATCTGTTCCATAAGCAACGGAAGAACATGTTCTTCTCTTGCTTATTGGAAGAACATGTTCTTCCCTTGCTTATTGGAACAGATCAATTTCATTACAGCGTATACGTCCACAAACATTCTGGGAACCGTTACAAGTACGGTGAATTTCTTCTTTCCATTGGAGTTGCCGTTGAAATTGATCTGTTCCAATAAGTAAGGGACGAACATGTTCTTCCGTTGCTTATGAAACAGATCAATTTTATTGCAGGGTATACGTCCGAATATTTTGGGAACCGTTACAAGTACGGTGAATTTCTTCTTTCCATTGGAGTTGCCGTTGAAATTGATCTATCCCAATAAGCAAGGGAAGAACATGTTCTTATGGAACAAATCAATTTTATTGCAGGGTATACGTCCGAATATTCTGGGAATCGTTACAAGTACGGTGAATTTCTTCTTTCCATTGGAGTTGCCGTTGAAATTGATCTGTCCCAATAAGCAAGGGAAGAACATGTTCTTATGGAAAAGATCAATTTTATTGCAGGGTATACGTCCGAATATTCTGGGAACCGTTACAAGTACGGTGAATTTCTTCTTTCCATTGGAGTTGGCGTTGAAATTGATCTGTCCCAATAAGCAAGGGAAGAACATGTTCTTCCGTTGCTTATGGAACAGATCAATTTTTTTGCAGCGTATACGTCCAAACAGTTTGGGAACCGTTACAAGTACGGTGAATTTCTTCTTTCCACTGGAGTTGCCGTTGAAATTGATCTCTCCCAATAAGCAAGGGAAGAACATGTTCTTATGGAACAGATCAATTTTATTGCAGGGCATACGTTCGAGGATATTCTGGGAACCGCTACAAGTACGGTGAATTTCTTCTTTCCATTGGAGTTGCCGTTGATATTGATCCGTTCCAACAAGCAAGGGAAGAACAGATCAATTTTATTGCAGGGTATATGTCCAAGGATATTCTGGGAACCGTTACAAGTACGGTGAATTTCGCATTTTGACCGCATCTCTTCACTGGAGTTGCCGCTTCTACTTATTAAGCTCAAGCCGCGAACGCTTTCTGTTTTTCTTTTTAATTCAAAGGACCTATTTTATTATAAACCGACGCGACGGAGAGTGGTTAAGTGAAGGGGGCGCTTGAATACTTCACGAAGGAAGTCGGTAACAACAAACATAACGCCCGCGTTGAATAATAATTTAAGAGAAGCTCGCAGACGCAAATTTACGAATTCATAAAACATACGTGTATGCATCTCTGGCAGTTGCAGTGCAGTCGCTGAAACGAAAAACTTAATTTTCCTCGAGCTCGTTCCTCCTCCGCAAGAGATGGAGAGAGAGTGTTTTCTTCGTTGATTTATGAGTATGAGGTGGTTGGCAGAAGGAATGAATGAGACAAAAAACACAAAAGAACACACGTGAATCCGGCAAAGACGTACGACGTGGCAGTTAGGTGGTTATTAACTTGCGGAAAGTTTCGGCGGCGCTCCGGAGGATGCTGCTGATAATAAAATCGCCCAGGAGCACTTAACCGGCACGCCGAAGTTTCGCTTAAGAAGTTTATCTTTCCCAAACTGCCCGCCAAGTATTATAATAGTGACGCGGCGACGGTGAAATATTTTACCCTCTAGAGCGTCCCAATCAGGCCAGATCTGTCTTTTACAGGAAAGTTCGCCCGCCTCTTTTATTTTACTGTTTAATGCGGTGCGCGCCAAGTTTTGCATACTTGATTAAAACGTCTTAGTTCTTTGTAAAAGGGAGGAGGGGTATTGACCGCCTCGCTCGCCACCATCCCCCCGCCCTAACCCGACCGACCTTTCTTGTGTTCTCGCAACATCCCTCGAATATCCTGTTTAATTAGCTTAGAATCTACGTTGTTAATTCTTGCGCGTTTACCGCCGACTAATCCGAGGAGGTCATCTCCATCTCCAAGAACAAAGACCCTCCCCGGCGACTAATTCAATTTTTTGCCCCGCCACGTGAATTATTTCGTGTTGATGTAACCCGGCCGCACGAAACGAGGTCGCTGCTGTTATTAAAGGCAGCGCAAAGCGTGTGTGTGTGGGGTGCTGTTGGAGAGGATCCAAAATTAACGGCGATTTATTATTTGGGGGTTTATCTACCATCTCCGCGATAGTGCGCCCTTTGTGAGTCGCTGCAGTTTTCTGGTTCTCGCCTCTTTCCGCGCGGAGAAGGCAACAAAAGCTCTTCCGGACGCGACGACGTATTACGGACTGTTTATTTAATAAAGTGAGTTATCGGAAAACCGAACCGCAAATAAGACGTGCAAAAAATACGAGAGAACTTATTATTATCTAATAAAACCTGCCCTGTCTTTGTTACAACAAAATTAAGTGCCTCCTTTCCGTTAGATGATTTAAAAAATAATCATGCATCTAACACTTGATAAAAAACTTAACAAAGGGATGCCGACGTTTCCAGAGAAATTGTACTTACATCCCGTCCACCATAAACTCCCTGGAGGCTCAGAGAGTATCTGACAGGCAGCCACAGTTACCTCCTTAAGAAACTACCATCCATTCCAATCCTTAGGCCTTCTACTTTTATTGGAACAGATCCGTTCAATTGCGGGGTATACGTCCGAATATTCTGGGAACCGTTACAAGTACGGAGAACTCCCTGAAGGCTCCACGAGTATCTGAGAGGCAGTAACTGTTACCTCTTTAAGAAACCACCATCCATTCTATTCCTTAGGCCTTCTACTCCTTTTTAGTAGAGATCCGTTCAATTGAGGGGTATACGTCCGAATATTCTGGGAACCGTTACAAGTACGGCGAACTCCCTGAAGGCTCAACGAGTATCTGAAAGGCAGCAACTGTTACCTCTTTAAGAAACCACCATCCATTCCATTCCTTAGGCTTTCCACTTTTATTGGAACAGATCCGTTCAATTGCGGGGTATACGTCCGAATATTCTGGGAACCGTTACAAGTACGGCGAACTCCCTGAAAGCTCAACTGGTATCTGAGAGGCAGCAACTGTCATTTTTAAAATTTTCTAAATTCCTACTTCAGTTTTCTGTTCTGATACTTTCTTTGTTAATTTTTAATTCCTCGTTTGTTGGGTTGAGAAAATTAGGATGAGTTTAATTGGGTTGACCTTGAGATTGCAACAGGTTAGCATATATGTACTTATTAATTTAGCATAATTTTCAGTTTTACTTTTCTGTTAATTAAGCATTAATTTTTCTCTTGGGTTGGACATGGCTGAGTTCATTAGATTGGGTACAGTTGGGTTGAGTTGACTTTGAAATGTGTTTGGCTTAATTTCAATTAATTTTTGATTTAGAATTTTCTTACCACGTCATTTCTCCGACTTTTTATTTCTTGTAGATTTTTGCTCACTTGGACTCACTTGGATTGGACTTATTTGAGTTGATTTCATTTGGGTTTGGTTGACCTTGAATGTGTTTAGCTTAATTTCATATAATTTTTAATTTAGAATTTTTTTACCACATCATTTCTTTGACTTTTTATGTTTTGTAGATTTTTTCTCAATTGTATTGGACTTATTTGAGTTGATTTCATTTGGGTTTGGTTGGCCTTGAATGTGTTTAGCTTAATTTCATTTAATTTTTAATTTGGAATTTTCTTGCCACAATAATTTCTTGATTTCTTATTTTTTGTAGATTTTTCTCATTTGGATTGGGCTTATTTGGATTAACTTAAGTTGGGTTGGGTTGACCTTGAAACGTGTATCGCTCAAGTTCAATTAACTTTTGATTTAGAATTTTCTTACCATATAATTTCTTCAACTTTCTATTTTTTGTAGATTTTTTCTTCATTTGGATTGTGATAACTTGGGATGAGTTCAGTTGGGTTTAGTTGACCTTGAAATGCCTTCCATTTAATTTAATTTCATTTAATTTTTGATTTAGAATTTTTTACAGCATCATTTCTTCATTTTTTTATTCTTTATCGAATTTTTCTCACTTGTATTGGCTTCATTTAGATTAAGTTCAGCTGGGTTGGGTTGACCTTCAAATGTGTTACGTTTGATTTCAATTAACTGTTGATTTAGATTTTTTACCACATAATTTCTCCATTTTTAATTTTTTTTAGAATTTTCTCACTTGGATTAAGCTTATTCGGATTAAGTTCAGTTGGATTGGCTTGACCTTGAAACGCGTTTTGCTTAATTTCAATTAATTTTTGATTTAGACTTTTCTGACCACATGATTTCTTCATTTTGACCTTGAAATATGTTTTGCTTAATTTTAATTAATTTTTGATTCAGACTTTTCTTACCACATAATTTCTGCATTCATTTCTTCTTTCATTTTTTATTTTATGAAGATTTTTCCTCGCTCGGATTCGTTTTATTTGAGTTCAGTTGGGTTGCGTTAACCTTGGAAAGCGTCACGTTTAATTTTAATTAATTTATAAATTCCTGTGTTTGATTTTTTTGCAATTTTTAATTTCCTCCTTGTGCTTTCGATTTTTCTCACCAGAGTTGGACTTATTTGGATTGAATTCGATTAGTTTCGGTAGATCTTCAAAGACGTCGGACTTAATTTTATATAAATTTCGAATTTTCATCATTTTTTGTTTAATCTTTTTTGTAGTTTTTAATTTTTTCTTGTTTGTTTTTTCTAAACTATGCTTCTCTTTCTTTTCAATTCACTTTTCTCTCGAAAATGCAGAACAGAATATTTCAAGTTACCCGACAGAATGGGAACGAAAATGAAATTTGGTAACCTTGCTGAGATGACGTCGACTTTCAATCACCCTGTACATTTATTTTATTCAAAAAAAAAAAAAGCTTGGCGTTGAATCTTTGGGGGCATTTGAAATGAGTGATTTCGGTTCTTAATACAATCGTCTTTCAACAGTTAATGCCGAGGATTACCTTAAGCTTCGCCGTACCCTGTAAATTTATACGTTTTATTTTATCAAGAAAGAAAGGCGGTGTTAAGTTTCTTATACCTTTGAAGGTTTTAGCAACAAAGGGCGAATTATTTTCTTTCGACAATTTAAGCGAATCTTTCTTTCTTTTTTTTTTTTGAAATGTATGTGCAAGCAGGACAATGCCGACTTATTCCCAATCACCCTGTACATTCATTCCATTATTAAGAAAAATCGCCGTTCAATTTTATTTCACGCGTGTGCCTTCAAGGCTTTAGAAATAGTTGACAACTTTGCTGCCCTAAGCTTCTTCTTCTTCCTTCTTCCGGCGACGACAATTTAATAAAATCGCGTTTGAAATTTATTTTCGCCACCGCGCACGACGCGACGCGACGTCCGGAGTTCCGGAGTTCCGGACAAATTAAATTTATCATGAGGGCGGACAGGTAAGGTGTCAGCTCAGCTCATGACGGGGCGCGATTAAAAATTAAGGCAAGCAAACTACACCCCGACAGTCTCTCACACCCCTTCCACTCACCCCCCGACCCAGACGTCGCGTCCTCCAATCAATATCAATATTATTTTCCTCTTAAAGAATAAAAATGTAATGTGGAAAAAGAGCAGGGGGTTAAACCAAATTTTTTGGAAAAAATTTAGGGGTGGTCTTAGGAAGCGAGGGGTGAGAAAGAAACGCTGCGAGGATATCCTAACAAGTAAGTGCTGATACATGCTCCCCCAGGACCATCTGTCCTTAAACGGTGACACTTAACGGGGGTGATAAATGTTCGGCTGCGGGCTTCGATAAGTACCCCCCACTTTGCGCCGGGGGTTGTTTGATAAGCCCCTCAACATTAAACGCTGCTTTCGAAGAACAATAATCAAAAAATAACTACACGCCCGCTTAATTAATTTATACAACAAACGCGCGGTAAATTTATTATTTTTTTAAATTTATTTAAACAATAATCCCCGAGCGTGAATGATAATAACAATAATAATAAAATGCCGGGATACGAAAAAGCGCTTGTGTCTACCGGAATCCCGGAATTCCGGAACGGGGTGACGACTCTTTGAGATGCTCGAAACGTCTGTACGATTCGTTCGTCCTTTGAGATCGTTTGCATCCGGATTTATTTGTTATTCCAAGGGCTCAATGGGGAAAGCAGGATTTGCTATACATATATATATAAAGTTCGAACCAACTCGTCATTCAACTGTTCGCCTTTTGCTTTCCTGAAAGTGGGTGTGCTTTGCTTTACTGATTCGGAAGTGCTGCCACCCACGCACAGTTTAGTTTTGTTGAATATCTTTGCTTCTTGATTGTGAGGTCGGTCCCGCAGAGTAATGCCGTTTACATCCCGTCCCCCGTAAACTCCCAGGAGACTCAACGAGTGTCTGAGAGGCGGAAACCGTTAACTGAAGAAACCACCTGTTACAGTTTAATTTCCTGGTTCTTTTAAACATTCGTGTCTGGTACGTTTTAGTTGTTTACCGTTGGCAACACTGTTCGTTTCCGGTTTAAGCCGGTTTGGTAGTCACGTTATCTGTAACTGTAACATCTGCATTGACAAGTGGTATAAGTTGTGCTTCGTGAACTTGTGGAGTTGTTATAAACAGCTTATTCCAAGCGGATCTTCCGTTTCTGCGTTAAACAGTCGGGTATTTATGTGACGTCATTCCGACGACCCGTGCTCATATTAGATTTCTTTGTTCCCTCAGAGAAGTCCGACCCGTGCTCGTATTAGATTTCTTTGTTCCGCTTATTTAGTTCCTCCCTGGTATCGTTTTCCGAATTTTCTGTCTTTCGATAATACTTTCCCTTTGTTGTCTGCCTGTTTCGAGGTCATTTGAGGGACGACGCTCTACAACGTAGCATCCTATTAGAAGGTCATTGTTCCACGCGACGCAACGCTAGCTCAGCGAACCGCCAGGAGAGGTCGTTACGACGTCTGACACGTGAACGAAACCGAGGTGTTTGACAACAGAATGCAGTATAACCAACTTTCGGACCATAAAACTGCAACGCATCGTTTAATATTCTTATTTATCGTATTCGGTAATCTGTAGTTAAGTTTTGTTTGTAAAAACAAGTTACCGTTGCGCATATCATAAAGATTTATATTATTTTATCATTAATAACTGTTAAGCCGTTCTGGTAGTCACGTTAACAGTAACTGTAGTAGCTGCAGAGATAACTGGTGTTGTCTGTGGAGCTTATTCCAAGCGGATCGTCCGCTTCTGCATTAAACAGTCGTGTATTTATGTGACGACATTCCGACGACCCGTGCTCATATTAGATTTCTTTGTTCCCTCAGAGAAGTCCGACCCGTGCTCGTATTAGATTTCTTTGTTCCGCTTATTTAGTTCCTCCCTGGTATCGTTTTCCGAATCTTCTGTCTTTCGATAATACTTTCCCTTTGTTGTCTGCCTGTTTCGAGGTCATTTGAGGGACGACGCCCTACAACGTAGCATCCTATTAGAAGCTCATCGTTCCAAGCGACGCAACGCTAGCTCAGCGAACCACCAGAAGATGTCGTTATGACCGACGTTTGACACGGGAACTAAACCTACGGGTGTTTGACAACAGAATGCAATATAACCAGCTTTCGGATCACAAAACTGCAACGCATCGTTTGATATTGTTATTTCGCTAATGCATGCCGCTTCTTACTCAGTTATTTCAGCACTTGTGAGTGCATCCGATCATTTATCGTATTCGGTAATCTGTAGTTAAGTTTTGTTTCTAAAAACAAGTTGCCGTTTCGCATAGTTTAGAGATTTATATTATTTTGTAATCAATAACTGTTAAGCCGGTCTGGTAGTCACGTTATCTGTAACTGTAATAGCTGAAGTGATAACTGGTGTTACTTGTGAAGTTGGTATAAACAGCTTATTCCAAGCGGATCGTCCATTTCTGCATTAAACAGTCGGCTTTTATCTGACGTCCGACGACCCGTGCTCATATTAGACTTCTTTGTTCGCACAGAGAAATCTGACCCGTGCTCGTATTAGATTTCTTTGTTCCGCTTATTTCGTGCCTCCCTGGTATCGTTACGACGTCTGACACGTGAACGAAACCGAGGTATTTGACAACAGAATGCAGTATAACCAACTTTCGGACCATAAAACTGCAACGCATCGTTTAATATTCTTATTTATCGTATTCGGTAATCTGTAGTTAAGTTTTGTTTGTAAAAACAAGTTACCGTTGCGCATATCATAAAGATTTATATTATTTTATCATTAATAACTGTTAAGCCGGTCTGGTAGTCACGTTATCTGTAACTGTAGTAACCGCAGAGATAACTGGTGTTATCTGTGGAGCTTATTCCAAGCGGATCGTCCGCTTCTGCATTAAACAGTCGTGTATTTATGTGACGACATTCCGACGACCCGTGCTCGTATTAGATTTCTTTGTTCCGCTTATTTAGTTCCTCCCTGGTATCGTTTTCCGAATCTTCTGTCTTTCGATAATACTTTCCCTTTGTTGTCTGCCTGTTTCGAGGTCATTTGAGGGACGACGCCCTACAACGTAGCATCCTATTAGAAGCTCATCGTTCCAAGCGACGCAACGCTAGCTCAGCGAACCACCAGAAGATGTCGTTATCACCGACGTTTGACACGGGAACTAAACCTACGGGTGTTTGACAACAGAATGCAGTATAACCAACTTTCGGATCACAAAACTGCAACGTATAGTTTAATATTGTCATTTGGTGAATGCATGTCACTTCTTACTCAGTTATTTCAGCACTTGTGAGTGCATCAGATCATTTATCGTATTCGGTAATCTGTAGTTAAGTTTTGTTTCTAAAAACAAGTTGCCGTTTCGCATAGTTTAGAGATTTATATTATTTTATAATTAATAACTGTTAAGTCGGTTTGGTAGTCACGTTATCTGTAACTGTAACGGCTACAGTGATAACTGGTGTTACTTGTGGAGTTGTTATAAACAGCTCATTCCAAGCGGATCTTCCGTTTCCGCATTAAACAGTCGGGTATTTATGTGACGACATTCCGACGACCCGTGCTCATATTAGATTTCTTTGTTCCCTCAGAGAAGTCCGACCCGTGCTCGTATTAGATTTCTTTGTTCCGCTTATTTAGTTCCTCCCTGGTATCGTTTTCCGAATTTTCTGTCTTTCGATAATACTCTCCCTTTGTTGTCTGCCCGTTTCGAGGTTATTTGATGGACGACGAGGTGGTAACGACGTCTGACACGTGAAAGAAACCGAGTTGAATGCAGTATAACCAACTTTCGCACCACAAAACTGCAATGCATCGTTAATATTGTTATTTGGTTAATGCATACCGCTTATTACTCAGTTAACTCGACACTTGTCGGTGCATCAGAGTCATTTATCGTATTAAGTAATCGCTAGTTACGTTTTGTTTTGTAAATAACAAGTTACTGTTTCACATATTTTGATGATTTACATTATTTTATAGTTAATAATAGTTAACTAAGTTTAAGCTGCTCATAATTAACGCCTCATACCGCCTCAAGTATGTTTGGCCTCTTTAAGTTAAACTCGAGTGTCGATGTGAATTTAAGTTGTGAATATTAATATAAGATTTGAGTGTGTACTGTTGTTTTTGTGGCGACGAACCGATTATTTTGCATGCATGAGTTTTGTATCCTCCTGGAAGTTTTCGAAATTTTAGCGCACGCTGCGATCCTTGGAGGACGAGTTCCGCAATGCGTAGCATCAGCTGATGGGTGATTATTCACCCGGCGCCCTGGAGTTTTTTGACCTCTTCAAGTAAGTACAGGCTCAGGACAGCTGAATCGTCTTTCTCAGCGCTGACTTGCAACCGTTCTCGTTAATTATTCACGAGTTAAAGTGAATTCATTCAGGTGGTGGCACGCCGTCATACGCATCTACTGCCCCCTTAAAAGTAAAAATAACGCGCAATAAATTTATTTAAACGACCCTGTTCGAGAGTAAATGCTTTTCATTCGGATTTGTTTATTTATTTATTTATTATTTCAAGGGTTGACTGGAGAGAATAGGATTTGCTAAAATGGGAATCAACCCTTCAATGAACTTTTACTTCTTCTTGGGGTTTTACGAGCGGCAAACATCAATCTCTGACGTATTCTGTTTTGTATCATCGTCGTCGTCGTCGTTTTATTTGTTGGTTAAACTTATTTATTTCGCCCTCTCTCCCCAGACATTTCCCAGACGAATTTAATTCCCCTTTCTCAGGCACTCATCCCTTCTGCGTCGGAATGTTCACGGAGCGTCTTAGGCCGGCTTCGATGCGCTTACGACGAGTAAGGCAGAAGGGCTCTCGTGATTCAAGTCACATTTAAATTATTTGGACGCTATTGGATTTAAACAATTCTTTATTTTTTATAACTTGTCAAAGCAAATTGTTAACACAACAGCGATCAAACCTCCAAAATTTTATTACACATCCAAAAATTAATTTTGTTCTGTAATTTGACAAGGAGAACAAAAATCAGTTTTGGTTTCTCAATTGTTATAATCCTCATATTTCTTTTTATTAATTCTCAAACTGTCAAAGTGAAACGACAATAAAGCGCAAAAAATAACTGTCAAACTTGTGAAACGTCAAACAAAGAACAATTTCATGTCTAAACAATATTTTCTTAATCTTAGGGTTTAGTCGTGTTGTTTCCTTGGTTGCCATATTTCTTCTATTAACTGTCAAACTTGTCAAAGTGAAATGCCAACAAAGAGCAATTGAATTTATAAAGAACGTTTTCTTAATCTAGAGGTTATTACAATTATCATGTACTTTTCTTGGTAAGCGTATTTTTAACATCTTTTTTTATTAACTGTCACACTTGTCAAAGTAAAATGCCAACAAAGCGCAATTGAGTCTTTAAAGAACCTTTTCCTAATCGAGAGGTTAGAACAATCATCGTGTAGTTTTCTTGGATGCCGTATTTTTCATATCTTTGTAATAACTGTCAAACTTGTCAAAGTGAAATGTCAACAAAGGGAAATGAAATTTCTGAACAAGCTTTTCATAATCTAGGGGTGTAGTAACTCATTGTGTTGTTTTCTTGGTTACCATATTTTTCACATTCTTTTTTTAAATTAACTGTCAAACTTGTCAAAGTGAAATTCCAACAAACAGCAATTGAATTAAGAAAAAAATCTTTTCTTAATCTAGTGGTGTTGTTTTCTTGGATATTATATTTTTCACATTTTTATTTTAACTGTCAAACTTGTCAAAGTGAAATGCCTAACAAAGAATAATTAAATTTCTAAAGTACATTCTATTAATGTGGAGGTTAGTATAATCGTAAAATGTGAACGTCAGTACAATCATCGTGTAGTTTTCTTGGATACCATATTTTCATCTCTTTTTAATAACTGTCAAACTTGCCAAAGTGAAATTCCAACAAAAAGCAATTGAATTAAAAAAAAATCTTTTCTTAATTTAGGGATGTTGTTTACTTGGATATTATATTCTTCGCATTTTTTTATTAACTGTCAAACTTGTCAAAGTGAAATGTCTAACAAAGAACAATTAAATTTCTAAAGTACGTTCTATTAATGTGGAGGATAGTACAATCGTGAAATGTTGACGTCAGTACAATCATCGCGTTGTCTTCTTGGATACCATATTTTCATCTCTTTTTAATAACTGTCAAACTTGCCAAAGTGAAATTCCAACAAAAAGCAATTGAATTAAAAAAAAAATCTTTTCTTAATTTAGGGATGTTGTTTACTTGGATATTATATTCTTCGCATTTTTTTATTAACTGTCAAACTTGTCAAAGTGAAATGCCTAACAAAGAACAATTAAATTTCTAAAGTATGTTCTATTAACGTGGAGGTTAGTACAATCATCGCGTTGTATTCTTGGATACCATATTTTTCATCTCTTTTTAATAACTGTCAAAATTGTCAAAGTGAAATGCCTAACAAAGAAGAATTAAATTTCTAAAGTATGTTCTATTAACGTGGAGGTTAGTACAATTATCGCGTTGTATTCGTGGAGACTATATTTTTCATCGCTTTTTAATAACTGTCAAACTCGTCAAAATGTAAAGCCAACAAAGAGGAATTAAATTTCTAAAGAAGCTTTTCTTAATTTAGAGGTAAGTACTCTACCATCGTGTTTTGTGTTTTGTTTACGATGTTCTTCATATCTTTTTAATAACTGTCAAACTAGTCAAAGTGAAGTATCAACAAAGAGCAATTAAATTTCTATAATAC
Source organism: Prosopocoilus inquinatus (assembly GCA_036172665.1). Taxonomy (NCBI): domain Eukaryota; kingdom Metazoa; phylum Arthropoda; class Insecta; order Coleoptera; family Lucanidae; genus Prosopocoilus; species Prosopocoilus inquinatus. The sequence continues at coordinate 8,684,992 of CM069878.1, read as the reverse complement.
CTTTTATTAATGTGGAGGTTAATACAATCATGGTATTGTTTTCTTGTTATCACATTATTCGTATATTTTCTATTAACTGTCAAACTTATCAATGTCAAATGCCAACAAAGACCAAATACATTAAAAAAAGACTTTTCTTAGTCTAGGGGTTAGTACAGTCATCGTGTTGTTTTCTTGCTTACCATATTTTCCATGTAATTTTTATCATAACTGTCAAACTGGTCAAAGTAAAACGTCAACAAAATTTCTATAATCGAAAGGCCAGCACATACAACAGCTGCTTTAATTCCTATTAATACTTTTCATGTTTTCTTTTTTATATTAACTAACTGTCAAAGTGAAATAATATCTAATAACTGTCAAAGTAAAATAAACTGTCAAAGTAAAAGGTTAACAACAAAAGAGTCTGGTACATCCGACACAAAGAGCTCGATTGTTCTTTTCTTTTTTCTAATCTGCAAGTCAGCCAACCAAATATCATATTTTTTGTATTTTTTTTTTTTTTGAAGTAACTGTCAAACTGTGTTAAAGAGAAACGTCTACGAAAGAGCAAGTTTCTGAAGCAGAAATCATTACTTTTCTTATCAGAGTTCACTCTGGCAACGCTGTAGAGAAAAGGTAAGTGTTTCTTTTTACTATTCTTATTAGTAGAGTTTACCCTTATCCAAATCTGGCAACGTTGCGCAGCCCAAGCAGATATCTTTACTTGTCTTATTAGAATCTATTGTTCTTATAGAAATGTTGAGAGAAGTTTCCAATCGCGTCGTCCGAAGGCCACTTCTTTCGCTAGAACGATACCGATGCGTGATAGCTACAGACAGGATCTTTGTACATGTACCGGTGGAAGGGAGAAGTAAGAGCGTTGTTTGAACGTAAGAGAACTGTGAATCAAATCAACGCACACGACCGCCCGCTCCTTCTGCTCCCTTCCGCCGGTACATGTACAAAGATACTTTCTGTAGCTATTCTTTGTAAGTTCACTTGCTCTTTGTTAGCATTTCACTTTGACAAGTTTGATAGTTATTACAAAAATATGAAAAATATGGTATCCAAGAAAAGAACACGTTGATTGTACTAAACCTCCAAATTAGGAAAAGGTTCTTTAGAAGCTCAATTGCTCTTTGTTGGCATTTCACTTTGACAAGTTTGACAGTTAATAAAAGAAATCTGAAAAATATGGTATCCAAAAAAACAGCACGTTCATTGTGCTACAAGGTTCTTTAGAAATTCAATAGCTCTTTGTTGAACTTTCACTTTGACAAGTTTGACAGTTAATTAAAAAAAAATGTGAAAAATATGGTAACCAAGAGAACAACACAATGAGTTACTACACCCCTAGATGATGAAAAGCTTGTTTAGAAATTTCATTTCCCTTTGTTGACATTTCACTTTGACAAGTTTGACAGTTATTACAAAGATATGAAAAATACGGTATCCAAGAAAACTACACGATGATTGTTCTAACCTCTCGATTAGGAAAAGGTTCTTTAATGATTCAATTGCGCTTTGTTGGCATTTTACTTTGACAAGTGTGACAGTTCCGTTCTGTAGTGATAGCAGCTATTATTATAACAAGATTAAGTTTACCTAGCCGATTAAATAACTGAGAGTGTACAAGTCGAAATGATTTTAAAGCGTGTGACTAAACAAAGAAATATGAAAATAAAAATCGGCAATCACTTCACAAGAACCTTTCGGTTTCTACGAGTAGGCGGCGCTCGGGTGTTCTGTCTTCTTGGTGATCACAACCATAACCTCACAATTTTCAGAAAACACCTGCCTGAAACCTACTCTAACCTAATTGATTGATCAAAACCGGAACCTAACCTAATAAAATTTTGTCTTTGTCTCCGGGGCGGATTCCACAGAAATTACATCCCGTCCCCCACAAATTCCCAGGAGGCTCCAGCTTTTTACATGAAAATAAAGATGCGTTATTTATAAAGTATTTAATTTGTGTGTCATCCCTTCGCGTGTTTGACGGCGGCGGACGTTTCGATGCCGCACAGAAAGTTATCTGCGGGCGTGGGTGTTACGTGAATGGATGGCTACGTTTTGTTCACTTCACGAGATTGTAATCGCTGGAACACGCGATAAAATCAAGGTCGGCTTTGTTGTCGTCAATTCAACGTCGCAAATTCCATGGTTACTATCAAAACGAACTCGCACGAATGAAGCGCGTTTGTGTGGCGTAGTAAATCGATGGATGGAAACAGAGCCTGCTTCGTTTAAAGGAACGAAAAAAAAAATAGTTTCGAATTGGACGATGATCACCAGGCCCAGGCGCATTTTAGGCCGGAAGTTTCGTTAAATATACGAGGAACTACTAATATGCTGAAGCGATCATAGTCTAAAAAAGTTCTAATCTTTAACGCGTCTGTCCTGTGAAAACAAAACAATAAAGCAGTCGAAGCCCGAGAAGTCTATGCGGCACGCAGTAACCACTACAGTTCTGGTCGACTGGATATAAAAACTTGTTTACATAATCAATTCATTCCGAAATGAACTCGCATTCCTTTTGCAGTGACGGCGCTATAATTGATATGAATTAATTGCGCCAGTCTTTTTAAAAGCTATATTAAAGATTTATAATGTTTTCATAATTATTAATTTGAAAGAAACTATAAAGGCGATTATGTTACACACGTAATTTACATCAGACGGTTGCTTCTGATGCAATGAGCGCGAGGGTGAGAGTGCCTCGGGCATATAAACCGTTCAGCGGCGGCGACGTTGAAATCTGCGCCGCTGCTTTGTTTATCTTTATACTGGTTTTTACCAGATATCCTAGGAATGATCACTGTCGCCCTTTCCGTCCTCTCTCCATTGGTCAGACGTATTAACTTAGCCCCTCCCCTAAGCAAGCACCTTAGTCAGAAACAAACTTTACTGAGGATTAAATTAAAAATTAAATGCTTGCTTAACCTACATGATAGTTTTAACGGGAAGGAAACGTTTTTAAATGAACGCAGCGGTCCCGTCGTGCCGTATCGCCCCCATCTCCTAACTAGGTCCCAGAGCTTCCGGAATAGTCGGTGCCGAAGTTAGAAGTTAATGTTTACCTTCCATTTATTGGGGGGCGAGGGGGGAGAGCGGGGTTTCGGACGGCCCGCCGGCGACGGGCAACGTCGCAACAATCAATAACATATTTTGAAATAATGTTGCGCCGGAAAGCTTTTACGCTCTCGGCCGGTAATGAAACTTTGAAAGCTCTAATTCCGGTGATTTATGATTGCCCACTTGATGAACGCGCGCGCCCCTGCTCTCGCGTCCCTTTCGCCTCCGACGGAGATCTCCGGCGCGCACAAAAAAAAAATCCAGAATGAATGGCCGCGATTAATTTATGTCGAAGATTATTACATGCTTGAAAAAAAAGACTAAGACGAAGAAATACTAACGGCAGTTGGCAACAGCCTGAAGTGAAGGTCACTAGAATCAGCTTATCTGCAGAATTGACGATTCATGTTTCGCCCAGACCTACTCTCGTTGCAGCTTTCATCAGCAACATTAGATATATTGTAACGGATAGAGAAGACAAGACAAGCAGAAAGATCGTCGTACAACCTTATCCTGAATAAAAATTTTGTTGCAACAAAATGTTTAAAACTCTCATTATGCTTTGACAGCAAGCACGGCCGCCAGGGCCCCCGCGAGGCCAAAAGCCGCCCGGGTGCCATATTTTGGCGCCCTCTGACAGATGAGTTGGGGCAAACAAAGACGGTCAATTATCAAAATTATTAAAAATTAAAAGAAAAGAAATGGAAAAAACAGAAAAATTTTTAAACATTTTCCTTCACATTTTTTAAACATTCTCCTTCACTTTTTCTAAACATTCTCCTTCGCTTTTTTACACATTCTGCTTCTCTTTTTTTAAGCATTCTCCTTCACTATTAATAATAATAATAATAATAATAATAATAATAATAATAAGGCATTTATTGACTATAGTTATAAGTTACAGATGTGTTGAAATAGTAAATTTCCATGAGTCAAAAGGAATAAGTTCAGTTAACACGAGAATGAGTTACCTGATCTTCCACTTACCCTAAAATTAACCTAAGCTAATCTAAACTAACCTAACCTAAGCTACTAGAGATGATTTTATTTGAATGAATAATAATAATAATAATAATAATAACCATTTAAGATTTCACAGATACATTTAAGATACATTTAAGATTTTAGAGTTCACATAATCTTTTTGAATTGAATGAGAATGAATGAGCCCCGAATATAAGTTATACAATAAATCATTGCTGCAAATCATTGCTGTAACCGTAACGCTTGTAAGATGGAAACTTTAAATTGATTTAAAGAAATAGTAGAAAAGTTCAGACATATTGAGTTTATATATTTTGCTATAGTATACGTAAAAGAACATTCAAAAATCGCGGTTTTGTGAAGAGGGGGTACGCTACGCACATTTACGTTATGTACGTCTGACCGAAAAGATATTTTGTTGTACAGGTACTGGGGAGATCGTTTGCAAAGTATTTTAAAGTACAAGCAAAGTGTATGAAATTTTCTACGGTTGCGCATATTAAGCCAACCGGCCCAGTTTAATGTGTGTGAAATGTGCTGACCCCTTCCGATCCCATATATAAATCTGAGACAAGAATTCTGAACTTTTTGAATTCTTTTGGCATCTCTAAAATCTAAGCAGGGACCGTACACGTTATCACAGAAGTTGAATAACGAAAGCACAAGCGTATCGCAAAGAGTTTTACGAATATTCTGAGGTAGAAAATTTTTACTACTATATGAAACTCTCAAAATGCCATAAGATTTATTAATTACTGAAGAAATATGGCTAGTGAATCTTAAATTGCAGTCGATAGTTAAGCCGAGGTTTCTAGCAGAAGTTACGGTAGGCAAAGTGAGGTTGTTTGTATGTAAATCCAAGTTACTGAGAGCCAAATTGCGCTGTTTACGAGGTCCAAACACGAGAATTTTACATTTCTCAGGATTAATGTTCAGACAATGTTTGTCAGAGATATCTATAAGGGCGTTTAAATCGTTATTAATTAACTCACTATGATCAGAAGTGTAATTTGCATCAAAAATGTGATACAGCTGTGTGTCGTCTGCGTACATATGATATTTGCACACTTTTAGGACTTCGATTAAATAACTGGTATATATTGAGTAGAGTAATGGTCCCAAAATAGAACCTTGCGGTACGCCACATGCAACTGCCAGGGAACTAGAGACGGAATTGCCCAACCGAACACATTGTGTTCTGTTGGATAGATAATTTGAGAAGAATTGAGTAGCTTTGGGTGCGAGTCCAATAAAATGTAGTACAGCTAATAGCATCTTATGATTTAAAGTGTCGAAGGCTTTGGAATAATCTAGAAGTATTGAAACCGCAACTTTTCCTTTATCGACGCCGCGCAGAATATCATCTGTGATGTGAGCTAAAGCAGTAGCACAGCTAAATCCTTGTCTGAAGCCAGACTGGAAAGTGGGTAAGATGGAATATTGCTCTATGTGAGCACGGAGTTGACTGTCAACAGTCTTTTCCAATATTTTAGAAAGTATGGGTAGAAGACTAATAGGACGAAGATCCTTAAAGCTAGTAGGTTTATTGTTCTTAGGGAGTGGAATCGTTAGTGACTGCTTCCAACTGTCTGGGAAAACACCTTCTTCCAGGCAGAAATTTATTATATGAACAATATAAGGAATCAAAGCGGGACAGCACAGTTTCAAGAATGTTGCATTAAAGTGATCAAGTCCACTTGATTTAGTTTTAATAGAGTATAAAATTTTTGTAACTTCACTTTCAGTCGTGGCTTTGAAAGACAGTTTATTAGAAACACTAGATTTTACATTGCTATTGTAAAATTCAAGAAAATTCAAATTGGGAGTTTTATTAACGAAAGAGTTATCTAACCAGTACCTGTTTAAAGCTTCCACATCATGCAATGCCGAAGGAATTTCAGGTGTTTTTTTACCACCATAGACACCAAGCTTTCTCAGGTTATTCCATAGTAATGACTTATCTCTAGATTTAAGACTGTGTTGCAAGTAAGCCTTTTTTTCTCTAGAAATGGCTGAAGTTGTATAATTTCTTAATGATTTATAATATTCCCAGTGAGTTGCGAGTCTAGTTGATTTAAATTTGCGATACGCATTGTCACGTAAGTTTATCATAGTTAAAATAACATCGGTAAGCCAGGGGGGACGTTTACGTTTTCTGCTAGGAACAGTTTTTAAAGGAAAGTGAGAATCGAGTATATAAGACAATGAATTGTTGAAAAAAGTGAGTTTATCGTTTATATTCTGCATGTCATAAATTAAGAACCAAGGAATGGAATGTAAATCACGTTGGAGAAGATTAAAAGAGGTATTGCTATAATCACGAAACGTAAGTGTGGTAGCAGTAGGAATGGTGTCCCTCAATTTATAATTGCAATATACAAGTGAATGATCCGAAATATTGAGCAGGTCTTGAACGCCGCTTTCAACTTCAGCTTCTGCTGATTCTAAGACTAATATTAGATCTATCAAGGTAGAGCTTGTGGATGTTACGCGAGTTGGTTCGTTTATAACTTGAACTAAACCCACTGTACTAAGGACGTCGCTCATCAATGTGTAAACAGGAGAATTAATATTGAGGTAGTCAATGTTAAAATCGCCCAAACATATAATATGATCCCAATCTAATAGAAAATTTGTTAAAATATTTTCGAATGAGTGCAAAAATTCAAAACAATTACTTTGAGGGGGCCTGTATATTACGCCAATCAGTATTTTAGTTTGTTTAGTTGTAAGAGATATCCAAAGTTGTTCGCAATGTAAATCAAGTTCAGCATCTATTCGTGTACAGTTGAAAATACTACGAAAGTAAAGTCCCACACCGCCGCCCCTTCGACCGTCCATTCTGTCGCAACGTAACAATTCATAACCGGCAATGTTTTTCAAGTAATCGGAAATATTGGGAGAGAGCCACGTCTCGGTCACAGCAATAATATCGAATTCGGAAGCATTCAAATAGTGTCTAAGTTCAGTAATATGCCTAGTTAAGGATCTAACATTAATTTGAGCGCAGCTAATGTTAAAATGTTGCATTATTTGCAAATCTTATTGTTGTGGAAATTGTTTAAACAGCTTATATATCGAATAACTGGATGAACTGCTAACTAGTAGGTACCGTTGCTATTATTACTAAGTCATATCTAATTTATGTAGCTATTCAATAAAAGAAGATACAATGAAAGGAAAGATAATTATACTACTACACTGAGATCCGGTTTCTAAAATATAATATAGCACACAAAGTAAATGCGAAAAAGTGACAAAGTTCCGAGAACAGTCAAATTAAAGAGTGCAAGCGTACTATCCGAGAAAGAAACAAATGCAAAAAGCAGTTTTGAGAAAAATTATAACTTAATTAAATCGTTTTCACTGTTAATATGATAGATCTTTGATTCCGATTTGACACAAAGCACGCCATCGTTAGTCCACACGGATTTATAATGAAATTTCTCGCAGGCTTTCTTGTAAAGTGAGATTCTCTGGGAAGTCAGGTCTTCCTTAATCGTAATTCCGCTTCTTGAAAGTTTCTTTTTGTTCCTGCACACAGTATCTTTGGTTCGGTAGGTCGCAAATTTTACAATAATGGCTCTAGGTTTATTATGATTCTGCGAACGACCGACCCGGTGGCATCTGTCGATAGAATTTAAGGAGATGTTTAAACCCATTTTGTTATTAAAGACGTCCATAATTAGATCATCAGTACATTCTGCCTGATTTTCCTTTACACCAAAGATTCGAATGTTGTTGCGACGACTGTATTGTCCATGTTTGTCTAATATTGAGAGGAGATCGACATTTTTTTTGTTTAAATTAGTAACCTCTTCCCTCAGCGTCTTGATTTCGGCTTCATAATTACTTATTCTTTCATTAAATGACTTTAATATATTTTCGGTAATATTTACAATTAGGTTGCTTATAAAAGATGGTGAGGAAATAACTTTTTCGACGATAGATCGTACCTGATCGTGTATCACTTCTTCTTTTTGCTGTTGTTCCTTGTTTTTTGCTCGTGAAGAACGCTCACAATTGGCTGAATTACTCATGATGAAGATACTCGTACACACACAAAACTTCAGCACAATTACTCTTTGCAAAAATATTAAATTTACAATATTAAACAGAGCTCAGTACGCACGTGTCTATTCAGAGTCCGCCATTCGGGCGTTTCTAATTAAACATTTTCCTTCATTTCTTCAAGTTCCTAGCTGCCGCAAGCCCCCAAAAACGAAGGGAAGCGCTTTCTTCTCATCTGACCGAGAAGACCTCCGTTTAGACCCCCACCCCCCACCCCCCGAATGCAAGTGGTCGAAGCCCGCTAGTTAGTAATATTAGAAAAAAAATAGAATAAAAACTTAAAAAGTGAAATATAATTTTTTTTTTGTTAACCAAACCCTAACAGCTTACATAATTTATTTTTTTTTGCCTAATAAAATTATTAAATTTTTATGAAGAATTTAGCAAACGAAAATTACAAAAATTAGACTTTTCTACTTTTAATTGCCGCAGTTAACTGTTCTATTTCAGTCGATGTTTTGCCGTGTGGTTTTCTTTTCTTGTGCGAAAAAAAATGACAAAATATGTCCAGTGACCAAGAAGCTAATTGCCGCCCCTTTGAACATGGCGCCCGCGTGCACTGCACGCTTTGCACACATGGCTACGGGGGTCCTGAAGGCCGCCTTGCATGGGGGACTTATTAGGTAATAAATCCAATGTCAGGTCAAAAAGCGATCGTTTAATCTGTTCTTATCCTCAATAGCAAGATGCGTCAGTTGCCATGAACAGAACATACGTCTAGTGTTACATACGCTAAATTGAACATCTGGATATTCCCGCTCAAACCGAATGCTGTAGTAAGAAAATCTTGCGCCTGTGGCCTTGGGGCCAAATAACTAATTTGCGTCCCTGACAAAAAAAAAAAACAATAAAGAAAACGATTTCTTGATACTAAACGCACGCAGGTCCGGATTAAAAAGAGTGCGCCTTCGGCTCCTTAAATAATTCACCAGAATTACATCGCCAATTAAGATCGTAAAATCGAACTGATACGATTTTCGACCTCCACTCGTCGAGACGTTTCATTTGATATGCGACGAAGCAAATTCGCGAATCGCAAAAATGTCCAAGGAACCCGATAGCTATATTGAATTGAACCAGTTACTTCAGAGTCTCCCAGGTTGACGTATGAAGACGCCAACTACAGCACCGAAGCGGTCTCATGGTGCAACGAAACATCAGAACGTCGAGAAAGCGTCGTGCTTCTATGCACTCCTCTGCGTCCACGTAGACCAACCAAAAAGCAAGAGAGAGAGAGCCTGAGCTCCACTCAAAACGGGAGGTCGGATTTCACAGATTAACATCAATTGCCAAAATGAAAAGCCAACGTGAAAATTTGCAGCCGAAGTAAGGATTTGTATCCCAAAACCAAAAGTGGTAACCGAAAGTGGCATCCAAAACAAGAAGTGGTAGCCAAAACTGGTGCTTGTATCTCATACTGAAATTGGTATCCAAAACCAAAAGTGTTGGCCAAAACTTTAACTTGTATCCCATACTGAAACTGGTATCCAAAACCAAAAGCTTTTGCAGAAAGATAAGTTTGCTGTCGACAACCTGCGCGAAAACGAGCAACAGTCGCCAACATACCAGTCCTCCGCCTTCAGGAACCAGGCTGAAAAAACTCTTGGAGAGATACGATCACCCAATCACACAAATTAAACATTATTAAACAAATTAACATCCGCTATAACGCCGTATACACAAAGTAAACCTCCCCGAGGTTCCTTCCGACAACAAAATTGCGTCGTCCCGAAGGACGGCACTCTTGCCCAAGACTCGTAAAAACACCAGCAGGTGTTGGGGATATCGATAGAAAGACTGACGCTTCGAGATGCGTCGCAGATTTTGAAAGGAAACCAAACATAACCCCCGAAAATTTAGAAAGGAGAGTTTACACGAATCAAAACTAATATAACGTTAACGTCCAGCGCAATAATCTGACATGAGCAACAACCACCAATCAGGTGAAATACCAAAGGTGCGGCCAATTACACCACCGGGCGTACAAAAACCTGAAATTTGCATGAATGGATTTTATTAAAAAAAAAAAAAAAAAAACAGTAAAGGCGAGACGGAAATTTTATGGTCATGGGAACAACTGAAATAATTAACGATTTCAACGAAGGAAAAGAAATCCGAAATCAAGTAATCTGCGCCTACGCTCGTTTCTAAGGATGACCTCGCCCCCAAAATATAAGAAATAAGATCTCCGCGCGATAGTATTTTTATTTCTAATTCGTGAAAACTGCAAAGAAATTCGCAGTAGGCGTTATTTTCAAACAGCAGGGGTTATTTCCAAACGAAGCTCCAAACAGACGATTTTTTTCAACCTCTAAATGGCGTCAGAATGCGAAACTGCCACTCTCATATGAGCAAAAAAATCCAAGGAATCCGATGGTTGCATCGAATTCTGGATGCGAACGGGCGCAGATCCGGATTTAAAAAAAAGAAAAAAAAACGTACGTTATTTGTTACGTTTCCGACCGTCGTTTGTTTTGTTTTCGTTTTTAGTAAATTCTGACGGTTCAGGTAAATTCCTAAAACGTTTCTATTTAACATTTTTTGATGCGTCTGATAATAAAGTGTATAGGTACCGTTCAAAATATAACCAAAAACCCTGTACGCATTTTTTTTTTATTTGGTCATATGATCATATAGTCAATTTTGTTAAATATTGTAATCTTGCATTACTGTTTGTAAATTTCATTTAATACAATTGAAATGCTTTGTCTTAATTAAATTTAATTTCCCTTTACACATGACCGAATACAAAATTATTGCGTGTTCTTCCTAAAGTAACAAATTAAATTTTAAATTCAGAAGTTTATTTAAATTGTCATTTTCATTGAAATAATATCATTAATGAACAAACTATTTTCAATGCAGATGTCAACTGTCATACAAAAAAAAATTACATAAAATTATTTTTAACATTCATAATACGAAAATAAGATTTATAATATATTACGTAAGTTTACAAATTTAATACTTATAATACAATTAGTTTTAATATTTTTTTAATTTATAGAATATGTGCCCTTGAGAACGTCGTTCTGACGAAACCGGTCGTGTGTAAAGGGAAATTAAATTTGTAGAAAAGACAGGGCATTTCAATTGTATTCAATTGTGTTAATTAAATAAATAAATAAATAAATCGTAAGTTTTAAGGACGTTCTGCCACTCTCGTGCAAAAGCCGTCTTCCCATGGTGGGTGTTTTCACGGATCGTACCCTCTTAGCAGCTGCAATAAAATTAAAGCTGTTTCTCTTTTTATCACCACAACGCACAGTTAGCAAGGAAATCGTGAAAACTACTTTTCATCGGTTGCATAATCTGTTAACTTCTCAAATAAGGAAGTTACAGCCTATATTTCCACACTGTATAAAATTTCCATAACATACGTCCTAATTCCAATGACGTGTTATGGAAATAATATTTTCTTTTATTTTTTTTTACGAATACTTTTCAAATATACCTCAAGTGTCATCAAGGAAATATATTTTTAGAGCTCCACGTGTACAGGATCTCGCAAAAAGGAAAATAGTAATACCGGCGTACCCTCCATAAAAAGCGAAAATTCAAACTAAAATTTCCTACATTGTTTTGTTCTAAAAGTAGATGTAAGTAATTTTTTTAAAAGAGTATTATTATAATTATTATTACCCCCTTTTTTGACTGCAGCCCAGTTATAGAATAGATTCATTAAGTAATTTTTACGTATAAAATTGTTTATCTATGAACAGGTAATTTGTAAACTAGTTAATGGAATCTTTTATTGATGACCCGCGGACAATAATTGATTTTTGTCCTAAACTAAAATTGTGACACGCATTAAAAAATATTTCAGGCGAGGAGAATCTGAATTATTTTAAAATTAATCATTATCGGTTTTCCTTAATCATGATAATTGATACCCCTAATATTTTTCAGATTTTTTTAAATTTTTCTCTTAAAGCTTTTATTCAAATTGCGTAAATGTTGATTCTATGGACTTTTATACTTGACTGAACCAAGTCTAATGAAAAATGAAACGAATACAAAATAATTTTTTTCAACACCCTGTACATCAACGTTACAGTATGTTTCCTAAACGTCTCTTCCTTAGTTTTATTTTTTGTACTACCCTTGTCATTTGTGCGAAATTTCAATTTTCTTTTGAAGTTTTAAATTTTTGACACGAAAAAGCGCGTTTTGTCGCACTGTGCAACGCTACCATGATGTCTCTCTCAAATTTCAACCCCTAAACTCGTCCTGCAACTCAAAAGAATAAATTCATCCCCCTCCCCTACTATTAATCAGCGTGCTGGCGCGTTTCATTTAGCCAAAAAATTATTTCTGAAATTTGAAACTCAGTTGATCTTAAATGAAGAAATCATTCCGATTATAATTTTCCCCGAAAATTAAAAAACGACCGAGTTTTCGACCCCCACTCGACCCCCCCGATGAAACCAGTGCGATTTTTTATCGGCAGGGCATTTTCGGGGGCCTTCGTAAAACGCCTGCGAAATTTCAACGTTCGAGCTCGTCGCGAAACCGCCCAATTCGCCCCTTGAAAAATCTTACTACGAAAGGAGATTCCTGCTGACGTCACGAGCCGATTTACTATATTTCTCGGAAAAAAAAGTAGGTCGCAAGGTCGCCGGGGTGTTATGAATGGCTTGAATGGGTCGTTCGTCGCTTGTTTCCTGCGGAGTACATCGGTCCTCCGGAGGAACTGGAAATTATTTAATAAAACGCAAAAGAAGCAACTAAGGCTTTGTAAACTTAAGGAACGTCGTTTTAAGTAGATTTGAAATAAAAAGGTAGTCGTGGGGGTCGTATTTTAAGCGAAATTGCGTTTTTCATGTTCGGGAGTTTCAGGTGAAGAGGTTGGCAGCGTTGCGTTACTGTTTTTGACGTTCTCAGGTTATTTTGCGAAGAAAATCGATTTATTTTATTTATTTTCGACTAAATATCCTATAATAATGATCGGGAAAGCCTCAGCAATAAGGTAAATGTGGAATTCTGTGTGAAAATCAGTTTTTCGCAGGCGCTTATGCAACATAACCTCAAAATTTTCCTTTGGTGCATTCGGTTTACTATTTCTTGCGCTTTTCAGTGTGAAAATGAGGCGTTAGCTGTTGACAAAGTTTGTTTTGAATCATTTACTCTTTCTTGCAGGGTTGGGATTGGGATTGACACGCATTTGGTTGTATACAAAACTACAACGAAAAGGAATCATGAATTCGTACTTGTTCTGAAGACACCGAAAGGTTAAATGCTGGTTTTTCTTTGCAAATTGGAGGAGGAAGTTTGCTGAAAGGAAAGTGTCTGTCAAGCTGACAATCCGTTTTGCCGTAGCGTATTAAATTTGGCTCAGTAGACTCAGTTTTGCACTTGTGGAGAGTTTGATCAGGTGAAGTTCTCTTTCGGTCCTTTGTATTGTTCACAACCTCTTCCCATAACGTTTCATATGATGCTACTCGCGTATGCTGAAAGAATTTTCTACTTAAATTGCTTCGGAACTCTCATTTCATCTTTTACGATCAACACGATTACTAGAAGGCATTATCTCCTTAAGCAGTGATTTTTTTGAGGCACATCTTTTTTAGTTAACACCTTTCGAGGCATTATTTCCTTAAGCAGTGATCTTTCTAGATGTCTTTTTCGGTGGTGTGTTGGGGCAGGGTGTCTTGTCTCTTACACCTGTATTACACAATAATTTTTGTAAAAATTTGTCACAGAGTGACAGAGGAGAGGCAGGTTACCATAGTGAAGGTTTATTGGTTAACTCGACCCTTTTCACACAAAATATCCTTTTCCATATCCGTTGGCAAAAAATAAAATGCAAAAGAGTCCTAATAAATACACGCCTACAAATTTGCAAAGGAAAACATTTTACATTTATGAAAAGAAAATAAAAAATACTGAAGCATTAAACTAAATTATAAACTTCCACCTCGAAGGTACAGTTTGTCCTCCGCCCACCTATTTGAAAGGAAGCAAGAATCGTGAATCATCCAATTTATAAATAAAATGGATCCATTTAGCTAACTCTGAACAGCGCCCGCTTTAGGGGTGGACAACCCGGACATTTGTCCGGGGCGGCAAACCTAAAGGGCGGCATTTTAGCTGTGAATGTGCCAAACATTGACTAGTTACATTTCGTATGTTTGCATAAAAAATAAAAAGAATATTTGTACCTTAATTCTAAAGAAGACAATCCAAAAAGAGCAGCGGTTTAAATAATTTAAAACAAAAGGATAGCGCACCTAGGGTTCCCAACCCTCCCAGAATGCCCGGGAGACTCCCGAAATAACCTTCAACCTCCCGAGCTCCCAGGATGCAAAAGCTTCTCCGGATTTTCTAAAACGAAAATTAAAAGTCGTGAAATCAAATGACAGAAATCCTTGTCCAAAATTGAAAATGGTTGTTAGGTTTGTTCTTTCCATTCCTGTCCCTAATGCTTATTGCGAACGCGTACTTAGCACTTAGGAAAATTAACTAACAGAAAATAATTTTGAATAAAAAAAAAACTTTATAAAAAGAAAATTCAGACGCTTGTAAAAGCGACGACTTCATATTATGCGGAACTGCTCCTCGAACTTTCTTTCTCTTATCCTATATTTATTAGAAGTTCCAGAGTGGCGAGCTGGTTCCGGGGTTTCTTTGAAAGCCCATGCAATGGAAGCTGCATTTCGGTAATACATGAAACTTAGATAGATAGATAGATAGATTGATGTAGCAAGCATACGTACAATATGATTACACAAGTCAAATTAAGAAGAAAAAAAATCATTAAACATATAGGTAATAAAGCATTCTTAATTATAAATATAAATATTCGTTCAAAGAGTAAAATGGATTTTCCGTAAAATACTGTTTCAGTTCACGTTTGAAACTTCTTGTAGATTTTAGCGCTTTGATGCAATTTGGCAACTTATTAAAAAGCTTAAGTGCCGTATATTTTAGTCCTTGCCATTTATTTTGGTCCTTTCTCTTTCCAATGAGTGATCGGTTCTGCAAAGCAGTGCAATGCAAGCTTGTTCTTTTTTTTAACATGAGACCGTATGATCTCATTTGAAAGCTGATCGATGATGATGCTTTCGTAACATAAGCTGCGTGTTTTTAATTTTGTATTTTCAAATTAATCGTACTTCAAAACGATTTCTAATTGAGGTTAATCATATTTCGACCTGATTTCTAATTTAGTAATAATGTTCTCGAGACCTGATATCCCATCGTTTTGCAAGATATTTATTTAAAAAAATCAACTCTAAAAAATGTATATAAAAATAAGATAGCAAAACGCGAAATCATGCAACAAAAATTCGTCGCCCCCTCCGCCCCGACCTTACTGCGGCACTGCTCGAATCATATAATCACCACTAATCGATAATAAAATCTTGAGTAAGCGTCACGTTTACCACAATCCACAAAAAGTGTTCAAATTAACAACGACGAGTTCAACTACAAAAGCGAATTCCTAAAACCGTTTTAAAGTCATCATCATCATCATTAAAGAGAGTAATCAAGTCGCGACCGCGCTCTCTCATTTTTTTTTCATTCCACCGCCGCCGCCGCCCTACTCGGTAATTGCAATGCCATTTTCGAGATTGCAAGCCGCCCCGTAAACCGGCGCACGTTCGAGCGAGCCGGCCCTGATTTATGCTTTCCATTTGTTTTCTTGTTTAGATCGTCCGTCCGTCCGTCCGAAGCTTTATGTTCGGCATCTGGTCGGTTTAGGACCGCGCCAGTAAATCATTCATTAGCGACTCTGCTCGCAATAATCTGGTTCCACGTATTTTTTTTTTTTACCGCGGCGCGAAAACAAATAAAGCCCGGCGGTCGAAAATTAAAAAAAAAAAAAAAACGGAAACAAACAGCGAAAATAAAATAAAGCAAGTTGGACAGGCTGACAAGCAAAAATGCACGCAGAAACAAAGTGAGTCTAGCTTTATTTTAAGGGGGAAGGGATGCTAACCAAACAATTTTAACGCGTCTGTCAAACCGAATGTGAGCATCGTGTTATCTTGACAAAGCCGACAATGCAGAGCGAAACGTCGATGGAATTTGAATAAACGAAAACCGTCGCTACGATCAACTTAAAATGAACCCGAATCTTTGTTGTGTTTGCAATTTAATTAATTCAGTGCGATGTGCCGGAATTATGCGCGCTTGAAAGGACGAAATAAAATAAAGATGAAGATAAAAGGGGTACGTTACATTGTTTAGTCGAATAAGTGCGTCATTGGCTTCAGAATTCTGTAATTAGATGCAGTCCGCATCGCTTGAAGCTAGCGTCGTTTCTAAAATCACTTACGGTCGTTGCCTTGAACTAACTGCCACATCTCCTCCAGTAACGTGAATTTGGACCCGTCGAACGTCGCAATGAAACGGTACCTCAGGTAGGTATGCGTTTTCAATGAAACACGTTCAGTACTCTCAGCTGCCACCGTTGCTCACAAATATACCCCCGCAATAAAACGACTCTGTCGCCGAAAGAAAATAAGCTCACAAATGTACCCCCGCAATAAAACGAATCTGTCGCCGAAAGAAAATAAGAAATGTACCATCGTGCAACGTGATTAATGGCCGCCCACATACTTCGTAATTATTTAGTTAATGCACTACGATGTGCCGGAATTTTTAAAGCGCCCATAAAAAAATAAAGATACAGATTGATAAAGAAAGATGAAGGACGTCATTGGCTTCGGAATTCCGTAATCAACTAACTGCTACCTCCCCTTCAAGTACGTGAATTTGGACCTGCCAAAAGTGGAAATGAAACGGTACCGCAAGTAGGTATGCGATTCCAATGGAACTTCGAGGATATGGTACACATTCACTGGATCCTCAGCTGCTGCCATTGCTCACAAATATACCTCCGCAATATAACGAATCTGTCGCCGAAAGAAAATAAGAAATCGTGCAACGTGATTAACGTCCCTACACGTACCTGCTATTAGCTTGAATCTATTGATTAGTTGATTTGAGGTGCGAAATAATATTTTAGTAAGACACGCCGTGCTCAATGATTTCCAGATTAACCGTACGCAAATGAAATTAACTGAATCCGTTGCCTGTCAGGGCCTACCTATGTATAAGTCGATCCCTTTGTGACAGATAGATTTGTAACGATATAAGGATCCAGATTCTTATCATTATTTTTTTGTGCAATTTAGTAGACTTTATTTAATTACTAAATTAGAAATCGTGTCATGTGACTCATTGGAAAATGCAGAATTAAAAATTTCCAAAAATTAGCATTAGTCATGCTACGGTGTTGTGTTAAAAACAAGAAGAAGCTTGCATTGCATTGGTCTGCAGAACTTGAATTAAAAGTGACTCATTAGAAAGTTCAATGCGCTTAATAAAACGCAGCTTCCAGTGCGTGGGATTTAAGAAACCCCGGGACTCGGGACTCCTACGTCACCATAGAACTTAATAATAATAAGTAATAAATAGGACAGGAGAAGAGAATTCCAGCAGAGTTCCGAGTATCACTTATGGCCAGTTGCACCCAAACACTTAAGTCGACCTTAACTTTAAACACCCCTTAGAATGTGATTTACTGAATGCTTTGTAACCTCAAATGTCACATTATAAACAGTACTTAAATTTAAGCGCACGATTTAAGAGTTTGGTGCAACTGGCCATCGGTCTGTGTAAAACGCGTCGTAAAAGAATTCCTCGTCGTAAAGTTTTCAAAGTTTGAAATTCATTCCATCATTCGATTTTCCTAATTTAATTTAAATAAAGTGCACCTGAGAAGCATCCACAACCGGTAAGGGTGAATCTGAATTTGTTAAGAAAGTCTTTTTTTTAGAAGTAAACTGGTTTATGTAAACCTGTCCTTCTCTCTTTCATATTCTGGTTTCAACTTTCAAATTCACTTTACCAGTAAGTTAAACGCAGAAGATTTATTGATTGAGGTCGATCGTAGTGGCGTAGGCATGCCAAATGTCAAACATTGAATTAATTTATTAATTAAATTAAATTCGCATATTCTTTGTTTGTATTTTCTTAGTTATTGTACGAGCATTTCTCTCACAGTTGAGATATATTTTGTTAATTAAAGATTCAGGTTTTTTTTTTTAATTCTATAAAGAAGGACTATTAAGGCCCAGTTTTACAATGACGGTTTAACTTTGAGCCGAAGCTTAAATCCTTCACAACAATTGTTGAAATAATCATTGCTAAGGTCCAGTTTTACAAATGGGGCTCAACTTTGACCTGAAGTTTAAACCCTTAGCAACGATTATTTCAACAATTGTTGTGAAGGATTTAAGGTTCAGCTCAAAGTTATTGTATATGCAAAACTGGACCTTAGTAAGCTGAGAAAGAGACGATTTTCGACAAATCCCAAAAATGTAAGTGGACGCCATTCGAGCAATTCGGAAAACGATTTGGAAATCGATTCCTGGCTTTCCATGCTAAAACCAGGGCGCTATTAACAAATAAATCGAAATATATCTCAACATAGTACGAATTGTTAAAAAGAATTGGGGATAAAAGGGTTTGAAAAGTGCGTTGCAACCCCCCTCCGCACGTCTTACAACAATAAGTATAGTTACAATCGTCAGAAAAGCTACTTATTATAATTATTACAATGTCAGAGAACCTGTAGGTAATTAAGGGGGAAGGGATTCAAGCTGAATCTAACGTAAACTAAAACCGTGTGCAAATAGAATTGTTTTTTCTTTTTCTTTTTCTTTTTGGTGGGGGGAAGCATCTAAAACCAAACGGCTTTAGGGCGTCCGTCACATCAAACATTGACACCGTGCAAATTAGACCGCGCGGAAAAACCGGGGGGCGGCTTCACCGCCCGCGCCCCGCCCGTCTAACTCTGCCAATATTTTTCACGCTCCGGCGGACTTCGCCCCCGAATTCCTCCTCAAACGATTCCGGAGGAGCTTGTATAAACAGTCGGTGCGTGAGTTTCGAATTGAAACGTTAAAAATGTAACGCCCCGCCTGAAATATAAATCGGATCGCTTTCCGCCGCCGCGCCGCCGTCGGGTCTTTCGCAGTTGCCAAAGAAATCCAATTTCAAGTTTGCAGGAGGCCGGCCTTTTCGGCGTAAAACGGCGGGCGGACGCTTTTAATTCTTTTTTTCTTTTTTGACTTCTTTTTCGAGGCGTCGGATTTGAATAATGAAAGCTGCAATGAAATTAGGCGCGGAAAAACGCGGGCCAAAACAGAAATTGGCAACCTTGACTGTCGAACGAAAGGGAAATATTTAAAGCTCCGGAACGGTCCGTGATAATGAAAGCTGCAACGAAAGTAGGTATGGGCAAACGTAAACCAAAACATGACCATTACTATTGAAGGAAAACATAATTTAGAGCAGCGGAACGGTCCGTGATAATGAAAGCTGAAACGAAAGTAGGTGTGGGCAAACGTAAACCAAAACATGACCGTTACTATTGAAGGAAAATATAATTTAGAGCTGCGGAACGGTCCGTGATAATGAAAGCTGAAACGAAAGTAGGTATGGCAAACGTTAACCAAAACATTTCCGTTACTATTGAAGGAAAATATAATTTAGAGCTGCGGAACGGTCCGTGATAATGAAAGCTCAAACGAAAGTAGGTATGGACAAACGTTAACCAAAACATGACCGTTACTATTGAAGGAAAATATAATTTAAAGCTCCGGAACGGTCCGTGATAATGAAAGCTGCAACGAAAGTAGGCTTGGGGCAGAGGCGGAGCAACTCAACCCTCAACTAAAAATTTGATTTACGATTAGTTTGAGCTTGCTGCAAACAAACTAAAGAACGTTCCTTGCATCGCTGCACATAACCGGAAAGCGGAAACGCGCGCTGCTTCTTGATATATGTGCATGTGTCACGCAAACGTATGGCTTGGCGTGGCGTTTCAATTTCTCAGACAAGAACTTCATTTCGAGCTGATCTAAGAAATTCGTGTGTGTGTGTACACACTGGACCCAATCGATGCGTGATGTATTCCGGAATTTCTGGGTAGACGTTATTTCGGGGATCCTAAGCAAACAGGACTCGGGTTACTCGGGTTATTGGCGAACGTGTGCTCATCTCACATTAGCAATTATGATCATCGGAATTCAATTATGTTCGGTGCGGAAGTCGTAATCAAATCTGGATCACCCGGAATTAATCATTTAATGCGCGTGAGGGCTTGTTTGCAATGCAAATCGCACTTTTAGATATTCCATCAGGTTAAATTTGATTCAGTTAGCTGAGTCGACGATTAAGAAACACGACGGCGCTACATTGAAAGGTGATTGTTACTAGGGTTGACCAAAAATCACGCTCCAATCTAAGCTAAATCGACGCTAGCGCGTTGTATAGGCCGCCAATTGTCTCTATTGTGTTCGTTTAACGTGAATTTTTACAACGCCGTTGACATCGCTGCTTGTTACACTTACCAAAAAGCCTGAATCGCTTAATCAGGTATGTGCAACTCATGTTTGGATCGCCCATTCAGGTATTGTTGCAAGAATCTCCCTCCATTCTAAGCTGCATTGGCGCTGGCGCGTTGAGCAAGCCGTCAATTTCCGTTATTGTGATCGTTTAGCGTGAATTTTTATAACCTCGTGGACATCGCTGTTTGTTACTCTCCAAAAGGCCTGAATCCCTTAACCAGGTATGTGCAACTCGTGTTTGGATCGCCCACTCAGGTATTGTTGCAAGAATCTTCCTCCAATCTAAGCTGCATTGACGCTTGGCGCGTTGAGCATGCCGTCAATTGCCGATATTCTGATCGTTTAGCGTGAATTTTTATAACCTCGTGGACATCGCCGTTTGTTACACTCCAAAAAGCCTGAATCCCTTAATCAGGTATGTGAAACTCATGTTTGGATCGCCCATTCAGGTATTGTTGCAAGAATCTCCCCCCATTCTAAGCTGTATTGGCGCTGGTGCGTTGAGCACGCATCTCTGCGTACTGAATATCCGAATCTTTACAATTTCATAAGCATTACCCTTAACTACGGTGTGTACAGGAATTCTTTGTGCCTTGTGAAACTGCTGAATTACTTTAAACAACTTTTACTACCAAGCGTTGACGCGTTCTTTTCCCGATAAATTGAAAGGTAATTCGAGACTCCATTTTGGCTACCCATGATTTTATACGATTTCTTTGTTCCAACAGGAATCTGATTTTCATTTCCGTTTTCTCGATTCGGGTTTTTCTTCTGGCTCGCCGATACTTCTCCATCGCTTATCGTATCTCGGGGGCGAATGAAGTGCAATGAAGGTCGAACACGTGGGGGCATCGCTAAGATCAGCGACGTCCGGCAGTTGACAACCATCGATACACACGAAATTCGACGTGCCGACGTGAGGAGGCGACACTACGTGACAGCTGAAGAACGTTTGATTTCTACATGCGAGCAACCCTACGACCTTCGCCAAACATAACGTATTATTTTAATTATGTTATGTACTTAATGCATGTTCGTGTATAACGCAGCTATACCGTCACTTGTGTGTACATTTACTTGAATCTTGTCTCGAATAAATTAAGCAGCGTTATCATTGAATCTGATAGAGTACCGATTCGCATTTTGTGAAGATTAATATCGACTGTTATTGAAGTTTATTTAAGAGATTAAGTCACATATTTTCAACGTCGCGTACGTACGAATTACATATTGTTTATCTTTTGTTTTAATATATGTTTTAAGTAGGAACTGTGGTTTTGTTGCGACGAACAATTGTTTTGGATGCAAGAGTTGTTTATTCTGTTGGGATTTTTTCGAAATTTTGGCGCACGCTGCGATCCTTGGAGGACAGTTCCGCAGCGGCGTAGAAATCAATCTCCTGGCACCCTTGACCTTTGACCTCGCCCTTCTCCTTCTGAAAACAAGCTCGGGACAGCGGATTGTCGTCTTCAGCGCTAATTTACTACCGTTTTTCGTTAATTTTCAGGAGATAAAGTAAATTAATTCTCTCAGGTGATAACATATCATCACCTTGGAGTTGTGTTGGTGGGTTTTCGGCGACTTCGATACCTCCACCAGGTTTATAAATAGCAGAAGGCGGCGGATGAAACGCGGACGGCATTAATTTTAATGGAATTTTACTTGCCCGGCAAAAAGGGGAACACGCGCCCCCTCTAAATATTGCACGAAAGGTCCATCGCTTTCAGCTACGGCCGGCGCTTAATGCTGTAATATTTTATGAGGCCGTTCTGCGCCGGCTTCATTACACTTAATTGTTGCGAGAGAAATTTTTTTTTCTTTGCGCGAGGAGCTCGTTAAAATGCGACATAAAAAGCTGTTAATAGAGTCTGGAAATGAGATTTTCACAATCCGCTTTTTATTTTTACGGCTCGCAGGTATTTTCCTGAAAGCGCGGCGCGTGGGGCGTCCTAAAAATATTCACTCCTCTCGGCTTGTTGCGCTTCAAATCCCACAACAGGTTGAGATAAATTTTGCAAAAAAATATCCAACGACGTCGTTGCAAGGTGTCAATGTTACTAATGACAAATTGCTATTCCCTTACCCTCATGTCCTCAAGAGTTGGAGGTAAGTGATTATTATTATTCCCTTAGATCTAGCTCCTCATGAGATGACTGAGAGGCCTGAAGGGGTAAGGAAGATGAGATGACTGAGAGGTCTGAAAGGGTAAGGAATGCTAATGACAAATTGGTATTTCCTTACCCCGACGTACTCATGACTTGACCGTTCGTCTGAAGAGGTAAGGAATGCTAGTGACAAATTGGTATTTCCTTACCCCGACGTACTTATGACCTGACCGTACGTCTGAAGAGGTAAGGAATCCTAGTGACAAATTCGTATTTCCTTACCCCGACGTACTGATGACATGACCGTACGTCTGAAGGGGTAAGGAATGCTAGTGACAAATTCGTATTTCCTTACCCCGACGTACTGATGACATGACCGTACGTCTGAAGGGGTAAGGAATGCTAGTGACAAATTCGTATTTCCTTAACCCGACGTACTCATAACATGACCGTACGTCTGAAGGGGTAAGGAATGCTAGTGACAAATTCGTATTTCCTTACCCCGACGTACTGATGACATGACCGTACGTCTGAAGGGGTAAGGAATGCTAGTGACAAATTCGTATTTCCTTACCCCGACGTACTCATGACATGACCGTACGTCTGAAGGGGTAAGGAATACTAGTGACAAATTGGTATTTCCTTACACCGACGCCCTCATGAGATGATTGTATGCCCGAGGGGGTAAGGAATGCTAATAACAAATTGCTATTCCCTTACACCGAAGTCCTCAGTCCTAAGAAAATCAGGAGGTCCGAGGAGGTAAGAGTAATGCTATCTATTCCTCTACACTGACGTGTCTGTGAAATAACCGTCGCGTCGCAACGGTGGAACGGACGGGGTGCAACAAGAAATACGTTCCGACACCGACACTCATTTACAGGGTAGTCCCCGAACTACGACACACTCATTACTTTTTCGACTTCCCTAAAAAGAAACGCCCTTGACCTTTATTTCGCTCGACAAAAATTACGCTGCCATCCTTTACGTCACCCCGCAAAACATTTCAAAACGTATCATCTCGTTCGAAACGGGCCGCGCGCCCCGCGGAACGTCAGGGATGATTAACGAGCACGGAGCGAACTTTTCTCCTTTTTTCAAAAAAAAAAAAAGGAAGGCCATTAGTATGCATAGAATTTGTTCGCGCGCGACTTTCCGTGCTTCCCGCAAATGCGAGGTCGTTTCTGCGATTTAATTCGATCGGTACCACAGCAAGTGGAGGGGGGGGGAGGAGGAGGATTCACGCATCATAAAGCCACGTTAAATATAGATCAGAGTTATGCGCGGAAGGATTAAAGACTTTGTATCCTGTGAGGATATCCCTTGCGCTTCACGAGGTTTCCGATACACAAAGAAACTTTAAGGCAATATAAATTTAAATTTGAAGAAGACTTACATTATTGAAGAAATTGCGCAGTGTAGTATGAGTAAGGATAAGGCTAATCACAAGTTGCTGCTCCCTAACACCGATGTTCGCATGAAATGACAGCAACGATTGTCGGAATCATACGTTAAGATGTCTTGACCTTGTAACTTGTAACGACGAAACGCAAAAAGTAAAGCGTGCAGTAGGGTCGCCTCCTCACGTCGGCACGGCACTTCGAATTTCGTGTGTATCGATGGTTGCCAACTGCCGGACGTCCGTGACCTTAGAAACGTATTCGACCGTCCTTGCACTTGATTCGCCTCCAGGATACGATAAGCGAAGGAGATTTATCGGCGGTAAAATATAATAGAGCCAGAAGAAACGCCCAAAATGAGAAAGCGGAAACGAAAAGCGGATTCCTCTGTTGGAACAAAGAAATCGTATAAAATCATGGGTAGCCATAATGGAGTCTCAAATTACCTTTCATGAAATTAGCAAATGCGAGCTCGTTTCTGCGATTTAATTCGATCGGTACCATAGCAGGGGGGCGGGGGAACTCACGCATCATAAAGGCACGTTAAATATAGATCAGAGTTATGCGCGGAAGGATTAAAGAAAGATATACCTTGCGCTTCACAAGGTTTCCGATACACAAAGAAACTTTAAGGCAATATAAATTTAAATTTGAAGAAGAATTACATTATTGAAACAATTGCGCAGTGTAGTATGGGTAAGGATAAGGCTAATCATAAATTGCTATTCCCTAACGCCGATGTTCTCATGAAATGACAGCAACGATTGTCGGAATCATACGTTAAGATGTCTTGACCTTGTAACGACGAAACGCAAAAAGTAAAGCGTGCAGTAGTGTCGCCACCTCACGTCGGCACGTCGAATTTCGTGTGTATCGATGGTTGCCAACTGCTGGACGTCCGTGACCTCAGTGACGTATTCGACATTCGTAGCGCTTGATTCATCTCTGGGATGCGATAAGCGATGGCGATTTATCGGCGGTAAAATAAAACAGAGCCAGAAGAAAAGCCCAAGACGAGGAAGCGGAAACGAAAAGCGGATTCCTCTGTTGGAACAAAGAAATCGTATAAAATCATGGGTCCAAACTCAGAGGCGTTGTATTCCGTGCGCGGCGGGACTCGATTTCTCGTTGCATTTCCGATAGACACGGGGATTTAACGATCGAATTTTGCGTCTAATTAATTTTGACGATTCGACATTTATTTGATTACCGAGTCTCTCCGTAAATATTGAAGAGTTCAAAATTTACCTAGAGAAAGCGTCCCTCACAACCTGTTATGTTGAGAGATCGTTTTCTCGCTTTAAACGACAAGATATTCTCACGGCAAATCGAAATGAACGAACGATCGAACGAAATTTTTTTTTTTTTAATAGTTATCGTTTTATTTTATAACTCAGCTCACATTAACAGATAACAATAAAAGAAGTAATGATAATAAAAGTTCTCATAAAGAAATAAAGAAAGCCAAAAATAATAACAATAATTTTAACAGAAAATTTGTATCGCCACTAAGTCTAAAGACTTTACAGTGGCCGCACTTAGTGAGTCACGTAATTATAAGGTTGGCAACCATAACTAAAAGCGATCTTATTCCGTGAAACAACCATAAATAAACAAATACAAAAACATAAACATAACCTATGAACATAACAGAAATTCAGTTAAGGTACTTAAGTGTGGTGTTCTGTGAATGTATAACTTTTAATTATGGTAAGATAAACGTGTAGATGTATAACTCATTTGTTTTGCGAGGTGTTAATTGAGGTTTAAAAACCAAAGTTTCAGTTTGCTTTTCACTTCTTGAAATGATTTTAGATTTTGTAGTTCAGATGGCAAAGTGTTGAACGTCCGTGGAATAGTCACTGCAAGAGTTCGCTCACATTCGTTGGAATGTTATTGAAAAATTAATTTTAATAACAATTAATAGCTAACAAATTTTAGTATTTTCTTCCCTATTCGAATTTCGAATACCTGAGAATACTCAACAACGCGCGTCTCTGTTAAACCGGGCAATCGAACGATTCAGATCTGCGCTACACCGGGGTTGTTACGATGCGTAATCGACATCTGGGAGACTGGACGGGGGCTATTTTCCTCGATGCTTTACTAATCACAAATTGCTGTTCCCTCACACCGATTCTCTCATGAAATGACAGCAACGATTGCCGGTATACGTTAAGATGTCTGCACCTTGTAACGACGAAATGCAAAAAAGAGTAAAGCGTGCAACAGTGTTGAATTTCGGGTGTGTCGATGGTTGCCAACCGCCGGACGTGCTCGACATTCGACATTCGTTGCGCTTGATTCGCCTCCGGGATACGATAAGCGATGGAGATTTATCGGCGATGATATAACAGAGCCAGAAGAAAAAGAAAGCGGCAACGAGAAGCGGATTCCTCTGTTGGAACAAAGAAATCGCATAAAATCATGAGTAGCCAAAATGAAGTCTAAAATTAAACGGGTTTTGAGCTTGGTAAAAGCAATTCAGCAGATTCACAAGGCACAAAGAATTTCAGTAAACACTGTAGTTAATTAGAATCTCGCATGAAATTAGCAACGTCTCCCGGCGGTACACGTTAACACGTCTGCACCTTGTAACGACGAAATGCAAAGAATAAAGCAGTAGACGCCGGAAGGACTCGTGAGCGAGTCAAGATGGCTAGTCAATTAGAATTCGGAAATGGGTCGCATGACCTCTAGAACTCAATAGAAGCCGTGACGTCAAAGCACCCAAACGCAAACGGCAGTGCGGGCAACTGATCAACTGTACCGCACATGAACGTTAAAAAAGAACTAGGGAATTAAACTGTAACAGATAGTTTAAAACGCCGGGGCTGATCGCGAATAACAACCACGCTCTAGAACCCGATAAAAGCTGTGACATCAAAGCGCCCAAAACGAAAACAGCAATGTGGCCAACTGACAACCACCGCATCGTACCACACGTGACTATTAAAAAAAAAGAACCGGGGAATTAAACTGTAACAGATAGTTTAAAACGCCGGGGCTGATCGCGTACAACAAGCACGCTCTAGAAACCAATAAAAAGCTGTGACATCAAAGCGCCCAAACGGAAACAGCAATGTGGCCAACTGACAACCACCGCATCGTACCACACGTGACTATTAAAAAAAAAGAACCGGGGAATTAAACTGTAACAGATAGTTTAAAACGCCGGGGCTGATCGCGTACAACAAGCACGCTCTAGAAACCAATAAAAAGCTGTGACATCAAAGCGCCCAAACGGAAACAGCAATGTGGCCAACTGACAACCACCGCATCGTACCACACGTGACTATTAAAAAAAAAGAACCGGGGAATTAAACTGTAACAGATAGTTTAAAACGCCGGGGCTGATCGCGTACAACAAGCACGCTCTAGAAACCAATAAAAAGCTGTGACATCAAAGCGCCCAAACGGAAACAGCAATGTGGCCAACTGACAACCACCGCATCGTACCACACGTGACTATTAAAAAAAAAGAACCGGGAAATTAAACCGTAACAGACAGTTTAAAACGCCGAAACGAATCGCGAATAACAAACACGCTCGCGCACGATGATAAACTGCCACTCGCACTGGCATTAAAATAATTAAATTAATTTGGCTTGCGTTTTAGTTAAGTTCGAATGCGAAGAGGGACGGGACGCGAAATAATTCACGTCACAGCGAATCTGGAAACGTAATTTATTCCGTTGAATTTGTTCTCGCGCGGCTAGACTAATTATTGCTGCCAGTGTTGGTGCAACGTTCATCACCAGTAAGAGCCGGCAATTATTCAAAAAGCTCCGTTTGTTTACTTGGCTTTCGTCGCCGCGGTGCTTACTTCAAATATTTGTTTACAATTGCACGGTTGTAATAAAACGGTTGGCTCAAATTAAAAAAAATATATATATATTTATTTATTTATTTTATTTATTTTTATTATATTCGGGAAACCAACAGGACAATGTCCCAATAACGGTTCCCACGAAAGAACAAAATACATAATACAAAACATATAGGTATCATGAACCATACACATGTAGTTATGAAGCTGACGTACAAGAGAAGGATGAATGAAAGAATGAATGAATGAATGAAATTATGTATGTTTCAATATTTGGTGTACACTAGAGATCAATTTAGGCAGCCCGACATGGAAAATGTCTACATCATTCGCAACTCGATTGAAAGAATGACATAATCTGTAAATTGGTGAATTTGTACCAATATTCGTCCTTTGACTGTCAATATAAAAAGTCAGCGGATACCTAGATTCACATCTCGGTACGCAAAAATTTAACTTTGACAGCAGCTCTTGGCAATCGATGTAATTATTTATTACTTTAAAAATAAATATTATATCCGCAGCAACGCGCCTCTGTTCCAGAGAGAGAAGATTGTATTTTCTCAATGACATTGTGTACGAGGGACTTGGATTTTCAAGAGAAAACCTGTATTCTAAAAATTTTAAAAATTTCTTTTGCACACTTTCTAATCTATTTATATAAACATTATATTGAGGAGTCCAGATAATGGAGCAATACTGCAAATTACTAAGTACGAGAGATTTATAAAGGTGTATAATGGAGTGTAAATCGGTAAAAGGCTTGGTGATTCTACATATAAAACCGAACATTTTGAAAGCTTTTCTGGTTATTAAATCTATATGATATTGGAAACTCAATTTGGAATCAAAAATAACCCCAAGGTCTTTAATTTGAGATACTTTGGTTAAGGGTATGTCATTAATTTTGTAAGTATAATCTATAAAATATTTTTTCCGAGTGACAGTGAGATGTTTACATTTAGTAATGTTTAAAAACAGTTTGTTTTTCCTGCAATAGTCTGCAAGGTTATTAATGTTTAATTGCATAGTTTCGCAGTCAGTAATAGATTTAACCTCTAAAAAAATTTTAAGATCGTCAGCATAAAGCAGGAAATTGCAGGAATTTAGTACATTTCCAATATCATTTATAAAAAGTGTAAATAAAGCTAGGGTCCTAGATGAGAGCCTTGCGGCACTCCAGATAAAATTTTCACAGGATTTGATTTACATCCATTAATCACCACAGCTTGGGTCCTATGATACAGATATGATTTTATCCAACAGAGAAGGTTTCCATGAAAACCCAAGTAGTCCAGCTTTTGCAGAAGAATGCGATGATTAATCTTATCAAATGCCTTTTGAAAATCGGTATAAATAACATCGACTTGACCAGAAGAATCTAGAATAGAATGAAGATATTCGTTATATAAAATTAAATTGGTGGTTGACGATCTCCCTCTGCAAAAGCCGTGCTGCTGCGGAATCAATGACTGTTTAGTAGATTCGTAAATCATGTCATTCACAATCAACTCGAAAATTTTTGCAAATATCGATAGTTTAGATATCGGTCTATAATTACTAACATCTGTTACAGGACCTTCCTTGTAAATGGGGGTAATGTAGGCATTTTTCCATATATCGGGGAAAGTACATTCACGAAGTGATTTATTGTATAAGATTAAAAGTGGAAGTGATAAGCTATCAATACAAGATTTCACAAAATAAGGAGGAATATTGTCTGGACCGGACCCCTTATACACATTAAGTTTAGAAATCTTATTTTTAATAGAGGACAGGTTTAATTCATTAACGACAACAACATCACGGTAAGCGTAATTAAAATCTAAATCGGTATCGTAATTAGAAGAAGGTATGCCATTTTCAAAAACGGAAGAAAAATAGGTATTAAAGAAATTGGCAATTGAAGATTCGTCTGCTGCTATAATATTATTATATGACATTTGGGAAGGTAGAGAAGATCGTAAACGTTTAGAAGATACGTAAGACCAGAAATATTTGACATCTTTTTTTAAATTATTCTGCACAGAATCCATCCACTGTTTATGATCGGTTTTAATTGATTCTTTTAATCGTCGTCTGAGTAAGGCAAAGACTTCATAATCCGCGAATTGGCCGAACTTTTTCCACTTCATATGAGCACGACGCTTCTCTTTATACATTTTAATGGTTGAAATTTTGTACCAGGCTGGAAATGCAGATTGACGCACTTTAATTTTAGGAATAAATTCATCAATAATGTTTTTATTCAAGTAAGCATAAAACACATCAACTGCTCTCTCAACAGGTAGACTATCTAGCATTGTATGCCACTCTACGTTAGATATTGCCTCATTAATAATTGAATAGTTAGCTTTACGAAAATTATACATTGTTCTAGAAGGTAATGAAAAATAAGAAATATTATCATTAAAGAAATCAAAAGTGAAAGACTTGTGATGGATATCTTCAGTACAAAGTGATTCCTGAGCTGGTTTTATGTTTGAAATTACTCTGTTGAATAAAATTAAATCTAATACACGACCATTATGATTTGCTATATGGCAAAATTGGTTTATGTTTAAATAGGACAACATATCTATCAACACCGCTTCTCCGGAATCATTAGTTCTTGTATTAGGAATCAAGCAGCCATCTGAGGGAGTCCAGACAATATTTCCTTTGTTGAAATCCCCAACAACTAAAAATATTTCGTTAGTAAATTCATACATTAACCTGGCTAAGTTATCGAAAAATAATTCATACTTTACACTTTCACTATTAGGAGGAAAGTAAACGCAACAAACGTTAATTTTGATGTTGGCTAAGGAAAAAGAAACCCAAAGATCTTCATTGCATGTGGACCAATCGTCATGTAGAGATGCGTTAAAGTGAGAAAGTACTGCGATAAGGCAGCCACCTCCATCTTTTTTGGCAGAAGTTTCGGGACTTCGATCGCGACGGAACACCTTATATCGACAGTCAAAAAGTCCACAACTGTTAATACCATCATTTAACCAGGTTTCTGTGCAAATTATCACCTCATAACTAGTAGTGATCACATTTTGAAAAAAATCGTTAGTCTTTGTCTTCAGTCCACGGGTATTTTGGTAGTAGAATGATATTGAATCCATGAATTGGAAGTGTTAATATATAACAGGAAAAAAAAAAATGGAGATCCTCAAACAAAGTTACAAGATTGGAGATGTGATATACCCTGGATCTCTCAGATTTTCTTATATATACTTTTGCATCTCTGGTCCAGCAAAATTTAAAAGCGTTATCTCTACAGAAAGTACGAGTTTTCCAGAAGAGGTTTTTATTTCCAACAGTAAGATGTTCATTGCAGAAAATAGTAGTATTATCTCCAGTAATTCCAATATCACTCGGTTTAATACCTCGCAGCTTTCGGCATGCAGCTAAAAAGTTGTTCTTCGTTAAGCGACTCACGAATTTCACAATGATATTGTTGGGCTTGTTGGAATTTTTTTGAGAGGTATTTATTCTGTGGCAGGCATCAATAAAAAGATCAATAAAAAGATCATCAGGGTTTATTTTAATCAGTTGTACATTGTAAGACTAGCGTGAAGGGGCCAGGAGGCTCTTCGAAGGTGAGTTAAGATGATTGGCGCGAAGAGCCGAGGCGGGTATCGTACGTGAACGTCGGAGTAGGGGAATAGCAATTTGTTATTAGCATTCCTTACCTCCTCGGGACTAAAATAATCTAATGAGTACGTCGGGATAAGGCAATAGCATTCCTTGCCTCCTCGCACCTACGATCATCTCGTGAGGACGTCGGGGTAAGGAAATTGCAATTTGTCGTTAGCATTCCTTACCTCCTCGGGCCTACAATCGTCTCATAGGGACATCGGGGTGAGGAAATAGCAACTTGTCATTACCATTCCTTACCCCCTCGGATCTCACGAGGATGCGGGTGTTTGAAAATAATAGCCATTTGTCATTATTAGCGGCTAACACCTCCTAACAATGACATCGGCGACTTGCGTTGTACAAAACTTAATTCCTACGGGATTTGAAGCAGCGCGACAAGCCGACAGAAATGAGAATATGGATGGGTAGGTAGGAGTGCGCGAGTTCAGCCGAGGAAATAAAAGTTAGAAATCTGGGGCATCCCAGGTTGTTTGTCAACACACGAACGCGGACGTTCTCGCTCTGCATTGTCAGGGACGTCACAGCCGCACCACAACAAATTCGATTCAAAGCGAAGTGTGGCAAAGTGCTCAGCCGGCGCGGCGGTTTCGGCGGTGCACGTACCGGCCGACATTTAAACGCGAACGCGGACGTGAAAGCTGCTAAATCCGAATTCAAAGCCATTACCTTGCGACTTGCAACCGAAATGTTTGCATTCAACCTGCAGCCGCATTTGAAGCGAAACCATAAAACACAAATCGCCCGAGCGGCAGTTAATAAATATACCAACAGTAATCCACGAACACTCATGAATATTCTATATGCGTGAATGATTTAACTGTCCGTCAATGTAGCATACCTGTAGGGTGTCCCAAAACAGAAGCGATATGTGCGATTTTTTTTTTTTTTTGTTTTAAACGATGGTTTTGCTGTGGCTTATTTCGAGGCACCCTGTATACGACCGCGACGTATTGGAAACGGCGTAAGCCCAATACGGTGCTAGAATAAACATAACGTTTTTAAGACTGAAACGTGTTTCGGTCGATTCTGTAACACCCGGGCGCGGGCTTGTTTACCTAACATAAGACGGATAGGGTTTCCCCTTCGTCGCGTCGCGTCGTCTCGAGATGGATCACGCGGAATTTATGGGGACACAGTTTCAATGCAACTAAAAAAAGCTAAGAAAATTCAAGAAATAACGTCACAAAAAAAAACAATTTCGAATAAATATAATAAAATAACCACACTAAAATCTGACAAAATAGGTGAGGTAGATTATAAGAAAATTGTAAAAATGCCGTTTTATCCTTAATATACTAAAGGGTTGAATACAATTTTTAAAAAATTAGGTTTAAGAATAGTTTACACCAACAATAACAGCTTAAAATCGTTGCTGGGAAATCCAAAAGATAAAGTAGATTCGGAGGATAAATCAGGTATATATAAAATTAGTTGTAAAAATTGTGATCAAATTTATGTAGGGCAAACAAAAAGATCCTTAAAAATTAGATTCAAAGAACACTTGGCTCATTTAAAATACAAACGCTTTGATAAATCCAGTGTTGCCTTACACATGCTTGAAAACAATCATTCGGTAAATAAAATAGATTTAATCAAACAAATTAATAACAAAACAAACCTAGATTCTTTCGAAAGCTTGGAGATTCACAAAAATAGGAATAGATTAATGAATTTTGAGAAGTCCGGGCCGACCGCTTCTTGCCTCTTCGACCTTTAGATTTTCGAAGAATCCCGGTTTGCTTTGCATGCATAATACGGTACAAAGAAAGTGAGGGGGGGAGTGCGGCTAGTCTAGTTTAGTTTATTTGTTGTTTTAAAGTTTAATATCAGTTTAGCGCTGAAGATGGTAACTTCGTTACCGAAATACGTATTCGCTTTCAGTGAATTAATGTGGTCGAGGGGTTTTCTCACTATTTATACAATATTAAAAGATTTTCACGAAAAATTAATTGATAAACCAAATTTAAATTAATTCTAAATTTAATTAGGCAATTAACTGTCTTAGGTCCGGTATTATAAACGCAAGTTAAATTTACTCTACAGTTTAATGCGTTAGTAATTAAATTTACTCTACAGTTTAATGCCTTAGTAACCATTGTTTTTACAATTGTTACTACAATTGTTACTAAGGCATTAAACTAAAAGTTGAATAGAAGTGGTTAGGAACAAGATCCAAACTAATTTCGAACATAAGCAGCGCCATCTGTTAATCTGCAGCCGCAATTAATTTTGTTCCCTTTAAATTATTCCGGAAGAGAGTCTCCTCAAAACAGTTGAAAATAATTTTTTTAAAGAAAGCATGTTTGAAAAACAATTCAAGCGGACTCCGCTTAGAGCGCTAGTTTTCGGGAGCTTTTCTAACCTAAAATTTTCACAGCTCTTGTCATTTTTTAGAAATAGAACAATACGACCGCGACGTATTGGAAACGGCGTAAGCGCAATACGGTCCTAGAATAAACATAACGTTTTTAAGACGGAAACGTGTTTCGGCCGATTCTGTAACACCCGGGCGCGGGCTTGTTTACCTAACATAAGACGGATGGGGTTTCCCCTTCGTCGCGTCGCGTCGTCTCGAGATGGATCACGCGGAATTTATGGGGACACAGTTTCAATGCAATTAAAAAAAGCTAAGAAAATTCAAGAAATAACGTCACAAAAAAAAACAATTTCGAATAAATAAAGTTGAATAGAAGTGGTTAGGAACAAGATCCAAACTAATTTCGAACATAAGCAGCGCCATCTGTTAATCTGCAGCAGCAATTAATTTTGTTCCCTTTAAATTATTCCGGAAGACAGTCTCCTCAAAACAGTTGAAAATAATTTTTTTAAAGAAAGCATGTTTGAAAAACAATTCAAGCGGACTCCGCTTAGAGCGCTAGTTTTCGGGAGCTTTTCTAACCTAAAATTTTCACAGCTCTTGTCATTTTTTAGAAATAGAACAATACGACCGCGACGTATTGGAAACGGCGTAAGCGCAATAGGGTGCTAGAATAAACATAACGTTTTTAAGACTGAAACGTGTTTCGGCCGATTCTGTAACACCCGGGCGCGGGCTTGTTTACCTAACATAAGACGGATGGGGTTTCCCCTTCGTCGCGTCGCGTCGTCTCGAGATGGATCACGCGGAATTTATGGGGACACAGTTTCAATGCAACTAAAAAAAGCTAAGAAAATTCAAGAAATAACGTCACAAAAAAAAACAATTTCGAATAAATAAAGTTGAATAGAAGTGGTTAGGAACAAGATCCAAACTAATTTCGAACATAAGCAGCGCCATCTGTTAATCTGCAGCCGCAATTAACTTTGTTTCCTTTAAATTATTCCGGAAGACAGTCTCCTCAAAACAGTTGAAAATAATTTTTTTAAAGAAAGCATGTTTGAAAAACAATTCAAGCGGACTCCGCTTAGAGCGCTAGTTTTCGGGAGCTTTTCTAACCTAAAATTTTCACAGCTCTTGTCATTTTTTAGAAATAGAACAATACGACCGCGACGTATTGGAAACGGCGTAAGCGCAATACGGTCCTAGAATAAACATAACGTTTTTAAGACGGAAACGTGTTTCGGCCGATTCTGTAACACCCGGGCGCGGGCTTGTTTACCTAACATAAGACGGATGGGGTTTCCCCTTCGTCGCGTCGCGTCGTCTCGAGATGGATCACGCGGAATTTATGGGGACACAGTTTCAATGCAATTAAAAAAAGCTAAGAAAATTCAAGAAATAACGTCACAAAAAAAAACAATTTCGAATAAATAAAGTTGAATAGAAGTGGTTAGGAACAAGATCCAAACTAATTTCGAACATAAGCAGCGCCATCTGTTAATCTGCAGCAGCAATTAATTTTGTTCCCTTTAAATTATTCCGGAAGACAGTCTCCTCAAAACAGTTGAAAATAATTTTTTTAAAGAAAGCATGTTTGAAAAACAATTCAAGCGGACTCCGCTTAGAGCGCCAGTTTTCGGGAGCTTTTCTAACCTAAAATTTTCACAGCTCTTGTCATTTTTTAGAAATAGAACAATTAAACAGTTGGAATTTACTTACATTAGTGTTGAAAGCTTTTAAATTTTATTCTTTAAAGTGATAATTAATAATAAAATAGTTGAATGATTTTTTTTCAATTTTACTTCCTTATAATAAATATTGTAATAATAAAAAGCGATGGTAAAAATTTTGCGGACTGGCGACTTGACTTCTAGTTACACCACCGCACCTAGTAGATTGTGTTATCTCAAATTAAGCTAAGTACGTATAAATTACATTATGTTGTCTCAAATTAAGCTATGTACGTATACACAGCTTAATTTTAGACAACATTTTATACAATATATGTTATAGACAACTGAAAAGAGAAGACATTGTAATAATTCCTGTGGTCACATATCTGCTGAAACGAAATATTAAACGTCTGAATACACTGCCGCAAGCTTATTATGAATTTATGAAGCTTATTATGTTGTCTCAAATTAAGCTGTGTATACGTACATAGCTGTGTATACGTACATAGCTTAATTTGAGACAACATAATAAGCTTCATAAATTCATAATAAGCTTGTTGCAGTGTATTCAGACGTTTAATATTTCGTTTCAACAGATATGTGACCACAGGAATTATTACCGATTATTGTCTGTACATATTCTTTCAGTTTAAGTTATGTCTTCTCTTTTCAGTTGTCTATAACATATATTGTATAAAATAGTATACCTATACTATGTAGAACATCATTTTAGAGCGGATTTAGTCTAAACAACATTGAATTATTTCTTCCAAGTTTTGTTAATATATCGCATCAGCTTTGGAAAATACGATTGAAATATTGTAGATTATTGTACTAGCTTTATTTTAGTTTTAATAAAATTAATCAGTGTTTAAATTTAATCTTGGCAGTGAATTCACAACAATATTACGCTTCTATCACCGCCGTTTATTGCATATCGATAGTTTACATATTTAATAAATAAACAGAATTACCGTCAATTAATTGCGCATGTTTTTGTGTGTGACGAAGGACGTGGTTCTTGGGCTCGAAAACTGTGCAAGTGACTTAAAATGCTTTTAATTGAAAAAAAAAGAAATTAAAAAAGCCTCCGTTTATTTTTTCAATGGCGGAGGACGTATTCCTTGGACACGATCGTATTTTCCTTGGACTTTATTAAAAAACAATTGTTGCAAATCGTTTTTGATTGCAGTGAAAACCTCGAGCAGCCTCTGTACAGCTGTTTCAGCCCTGTTTGGGGCTTCATCAGCAGAGACATAGCTTGACATTCCCACTGCAGACCAAAAACGACTTGTCCAATTAATTCGCATAATTAGTATGTCCACCAAAATAACATACCTACAACTTTTCGTTTAACTGCTGCACAAATTCACAGGTCAAAAATCATTAACATCGGGCAATTTCGGGCTTGTTCGCGAATACTCGTTGTGTTGCGACAAAGGAAACAAATGTCAGTGTTGCATTTTACACCACATTTGGTGCATTTAACAAGAACTAGGTGTTAAATTTTTTTTTTTGTGTATAGTGTAAATTCTGATGCATTTTTATAAAAAACTGGTGAAAACTCCACTATTTTTGAGAAAAAGAAAAAACAAAATTCACAGTATTTTTTGTGTTTCTTATTCCGACTGAAGAAAGTAGTGCCCCATTTTTTTCTACGCAGTGCTAAATATGTTCATTAAAGAAGACATTTGAGGTTACGTAAACTTACTCACTAGAAAATGACGTTTAAATCAATTTCACAGAATGTCCGTGGAAATAAAAGTTCATATTTTATTATGTAATAAGAAAATGACGTTCTGGTTTGTACTGAAAATAGAAAATCACTAAACGTAAAAAAAGTGAAGGAAGAGTTATTATTGATGACACATTAACGTTGGCAACACCCGCTCTGCCACTGATCTTCACTTTCACTTAATAATCAATTCAAATCAATTGCTAATCAATTGGAAAGTGGGCGGTCCTAAAACTGGCGCGAAATTTGAAACGGAGTCTATTGGACTGTAAAAATGCATGGATTACGCCAAACAAACTGAAAATACTCGCTTCACAGAGAGATGTTGTGTAAAATTTTGTTTATCACTAAAACTTAGGATGAAAAGCTTCAATAAAATTATTTAGTTGTGCTTATTGTAACTAAAGAAAATGTACAAAATGCTTGTCTGAGCTTAGTTCAGTTGCAGGTCAACAAGCCATTAATAAACATAACCTAAAAAAACAAAATAAAAAAAATGACTATGGGAAAGCATGCGATGAGTTTGTCAAGAATTTTCCAATGCAATGTGCAAGATACCAACTTATAAAACTGTAATATCTTGTTTAATCTCGTTGTCTTAACATTCTTAAATGTTAGGTTATGTTCAGGTCAACTCCGGCGTTAGAGCGACAGTAATTTACGACACACGTCTGATTTATTAGACAAAGATAATAACCCGCTCAGTTCCGCCTTCTGTGAAGTTTACTTTCCTAGTCCTTTCAATAATCTTGTGGCAACGTCTAGGTCTTGGGGCTGCCGTAAGAATATTCTCCTTTTTCTTTCAAAGTTGGCTGAAATGTGTTCGCTGGCATGACGAAGATAATAAAGGCCGAAGAGTATTACGGAATCCATTCGGAAAAAGTCGGGTCATTCACCGGCTTGGCTGCCCTCCTATCTATTTTGTTCCTCGTGGGCCCACACCTAGTTTCGTTGCAGCTTTCATTATGACATTTTCGTCTTTTAGAGTTTTAGAGATTTTCATTCTATTTTGCTATTCGCTTTTCCTACTTCTTTTGACGTATTGTTTCATCTTCATTCGACCAGATTTTTTTTTTCTTTTGATTACACATTTCGTATTTTCTTTCGGCGACAGATTCGTTTTATTGCGGGGCATATTTGTGAGGAACGGTGGCAGCTGAGGATACGGTAAACGTCTACCAACATATCTTCGAGGCTCCCTTGGAAACGCGTACCTATCCGAGGTACCGTTTCATTTCGACGTCCGACGGGTCCAAATTCACGTATCTTTAAGGGAGGTGGCGGTTAGTTCAGCGCAACGACCGTGAGCGTCGTTTCAAACAGCGCTGGCTTCAAGCAACGCCGACTGCACACGCCCTCTAATTACGGATTTCTGAAATAAATCAACGACGTACTCAGCTGACTATACTACGAATCGTACCACTTTTATCTTTCTCGTTTATTTTATTTCGCTTTTTAAAGCGCACATAATTCCGACAAATCGTAGTGCATTAATTAAATTACAAACGTCAACTATTCGGAGGTTAATTTTAGGTTGATCGTAGTTTTCATCGTTTTGTAACTTATAATCCAACTGTTCGATCCGTACCGATCTTTCGCGTTTACTGTAAAATAATTTTTCAGGTTTAGTTACGAAGCTTGTGTTATTTGTTTTAGTCATGTGGGCTATATGTTCTATTGTTATCAGAAGCGAATTAATAGGAGTATATATTTTCGTTGCTGCTTTCATTATCACATCGCATTTTCGTCTTAGAATTTTAGATATTTTCATTCCATTTTGCTATTCGTTTTTCCTATTTCTTTTGACGTATTGTTTCATCTTTATTCGACCAGATTTTTTTTTCTTTTGATTACACAATATTTCTTATTTTCTTTCGGCGACAGATTCGTTTTATTGCGGAGCATATTTGTGAGGAACGGTAGCAGCTGAGGATAGGATGAACGTGCATTATCATATCTTCGAGGTTCCATTAGAAACGCGTACCTATCCGAGGTACCGTTTCATTTCGACGTTCGGCGGGTCCAAATTCACATACCTGTAGGGAAGGTGGCAGTTAGTTCAGCGCAACGACCGTGAGTGACGCGGCGTGAGAAACGGCGCTAGCTCAAGCGACGTGGACTGCATACGCCCTCGAATTACGTAATTTTGACGTAGTCAACTGACTATACTATGTAACATATGTTTTTATCCTTATTTTATTTTCGCACATAATTCCGGCAAATCGTACTGCATTAATTAAATTAAAAACGTCAACGATGCGGAGGTTAATTTTAGGTTGATCGTAGTAAGTACAAAGTTTTTTTAATCTCAAACCGGACAGAAAAATGAAGGGAACACACTCAACGTTTCGCTATAGATTTATAGCTTCGTTTTTTTTCTCACTCCTGACGAAGCTATAAATCTATAGCGAAACGTTGAGTGTGTTCCCTTCATTTTTCTGTCCGGTTTGAGATTAAAAAAACTTTGTACTTACTATTTTCACCGGACAAGAACAAACTTCAATTGTTGATCGTAGTGTTTATCGGTTTGGAACTTAAGATCCAACTGTTCGATCAGTACTGATCTTTCGTTCGCGTCGTTTGTTTTAGCCGTGTGGACTTAGATATGTTCTATTGTAATCCGAGCAAATTAATAGGAGTGTGTATTTTCTGCGTTACGTTGTTGTATTTTTGTCTAACCCTACACTGAACGCACACGTTCTGATAAATCTCCCGGAGTTTCAAGAACACCAGCGTACGTTCTCAGGCCTTGAGAAGCGGCTTCATCTGGCATTATTTCACCGGGCGCCCTCATTATAATTTCACTTGAATTTGTAAAGGGCGCAATAATGACGTCGTATTCTTCGTTTACTGCAAAATAATTTTTCGAGTTTAATTACGTTTTGCCGACGTTTGTCTCATTTGTTTTAGTCGTGTAAGCCTATATGTTCTATTGTAATCCGAAGCAAATAATTATATATTTATTTCTGCATTACGTTGTTGTGTTTTGTCTAACCCTACGTTGAACGCACGGGTTCTGATAAATCTTCTGGTGGTTCAAGAACACCAGCACACACTGTGAGGCTTTGAGAAGCGGCTTCATACTGTGTCCTTCAGCTGGGATTATTTCCCCGATTGCCGTCATTATAATTTCATTTGAATTTGTAAAGGGCGCAATAATGACGACATATTCTTCGTGTCTCTTTTGCTTAACGAATTGTTTCTAGGGAATGACCTTCAAGTTTACGCTCATATTCTATGTGGTATGTTTTGGCTGGGGTTGTCACTTCCTGCCTTATACCCACACCGAGTTTCGTTGCAGCTTTCATTATCATATTTTCGTCTTAAAATTTTAAATATTTTCATTCTATTTTGCTGTTCGTTTTCCAAATTTCTTTTGATGTGTTATTCTTCATTTTTCGTCTTCACTCGACCAGAATTTCTTTTTTTTTCTGCTTGGTTAGTCAAATTATTCCTGGCGTTCGAATTTACGCCCAATCGAAAAAAAAAAAAACTGCGCTTTTTCATAATACATTTGGTTTCTTAAAACAAAAGACCACAGGAAAGAAAGAAAGACAGAAAAAAGACCAAAAAAAAATTGACAAACGAGATACAAAGATAAATCGAAGAGAAAAAAGATTTGGAAATCGGAAATAATAAATAATAAAACATTCGAAAAAAGTAAAAGAAAATTGAAATGCAAAAACAAGAAAAAGTTCTCATGAAAATCAAAAGACCGCGATTGTAATTACAATAAATAAATAAATTCCGTAAAATAAACAAAAGAAGATCGAAATGCGAAAACAATGTGAAACAGAGAACAAGTTGAATGAATAATTAAAAATTCTCTGGAAAATCAAAAGACCAACAACAACAAAAGGCGATTGTTAAAATAAAATTAACCAAAAATTCTAAAAAGAAAGTAAACAAAAGAAAATCGTAACATGAAATCAACCAAAAACTAAAGAATAAGTTGAATGAATTAAAGTAAAAGACGACGATTCTCTGTTAGGTGTTTGAACTAATAAAAACAAAACAAAATCGAAATGAAAAACAAAAGAATAAGTTGAATTACTAACAATTCTGCTGAAAATCCAGAGATCGATAAAAACAAAAGGCGATTGTAATAACAAAAGAAATAACAAGAAAAAATAAATAAATTCGATAAAATAAAAAAAGAAAATTGAAAACAACGAGAAACAAAAAATTGTTTGAATGAATAAATAAAAATCCTTTCGAAATGCCAAAGACCAAGAAAAACAAAAGGCGATTGCAATTACTACGAAATGAAAAACAAAAGAATAAGTTGTTTTGATGAAAATTCTGTGGAAAATCAAGAGACGAATAAAAAACAAAGAGCGATTGTAATTACAAAAAAAAAATAACAACAAAGTCACTCGAAAAAAGTAAACAAAAGAAAATCGTAACGTGAAAGCAACGAGAAACAAAAGAATAAGCTGAATGAATTAAAGTAAAAGACAATTCTCCGCCGGCGCCGTCGGAAAGTGTTTGAAGAAAGTCGAAAGCCTGGCGGAAAACGAAAGAGAATCGTAAAAACCGATACAAAAGAAAATCGAAACGAAAAATAAAAGAATAAGTAGAAATAAAAAAGAATTTGTCGAAAATCATGAGACCAATAAAAAACGAAAGGCGTTTGTTATTACAAAAAAAAAAAACAAGATAATAAAAAACAGGAAAAAAGTAAACAAAAGGAAATTGTAACGTGCAAACAACGAAAAACAAAAGAATAAGTTGAATTAATTAAAGTAAAAGACGACGATTCTCCGCCGATGGAAAGTATTCGAAGAAACTCAAAAATCCAGTAGAAAACGAAAGACAATCGTAGAAACAAGACAAGAATCGTCTCATAATAACGAAAGAAAATCAAAATGAAAAACAAAAGAATAAGTTCAAAGACGATTCTTCGCCGACAGAAAGGGCTTGGAAATCAAACGCCCAGTGGAAGACAAAAGAAAGCAAACGTAAAAACAAAATAAAAATCGACTGAAATAAACGAAAGAAAATCGAAATACGAAGATGATTAAATGCAAAACAACAAACAATTGTAAATTCAACGAATTCATGACGAAAATAAAACATTATTGTCTAAAGGAAACAATATCGCCTGGAGTTTCTATTTTTTTAAGATACAATTGCATCATCTTTTGCAAGCGTCCTGCTAGTGTATTTCGAGTTTTGTGTGAAGATAGATAAAACGTTAATTTTATTTTAAAACGTTCCCGAGAACTACAATTTCTTGTATAC
This sequence comes from Prosopocoilus inquinatus, assembly GCA_036172665.1. Lineage (NCBI taxonomy): Eukaryota > Metazoa > Arthropoda > Insecta > Coleoptera > Lucanidae > Prosopocoilus > Prosopocoilus inquinatus. The sequence continues at coordinate 8,642,558 of CM069878.1, read as the reverse complement.
CTACGTATTATTTCGACAGAAAGATTAAATTGCGTTCACACTTGACCTTTCATGCTATTGGCTACCTTTACGTCAGCTTTTGCTCGCTTGGGTCTTGATGGTGTCACGAAGTTTTCGATTCGTGTAAGCCCTTCTTTACTTCGAAAAGGAATAAGGACAGTTTTGGCTTTGTGAATGTGTGACCTACCTGGAGCACGTAGTCGTGTTTTGGTGTCCCCGGCGATAGAAAAGGATTTTTTGTCATCGTCTCCGTCACAAAATTAATTGGATTTTTATAATGCAATTGGTCTCAGGCTCTGCTTTATTATCGTCGTGCAATTCAGGCAGTCTTCTGCGTACATTTTAGAAAACACCGGCCATAAACCATCGTATAATTCTCTATTTCATTTTTTTATTTCGACGGAAAGATTAAATTGCGTTCGCACTTGACCTTTCATGCCATTGGTTTTTTCTTTACGTCACCTTTTCTACGATTGGGTTTGATTGATGCTGTCACGATATTTTCGATTCGTGCAAACCCTCGTTCCATACATTAGGGGTAAAGCTAGTTTTGGCTTTATTAATTTGCGACGCGCCTGGAACGAGTCAGTCGTCTCGTGATGTCCACAGGGCTTCGTATAATTCTCGTCGCTCGGCATTTCTTTTATTGCCTTAAGGAAACAATACCGCCCGCAGTTTCTAATTTTAGATATAATTGCATTAATCATCTTACGCAAGCGTCTCCAGGTGCACTTCGAGTTTTGCGTGAGAATAAACGAAATGTTTGTTTTAAATGATTGATTGATTGAGAATTTAATTTTTTTTTTATTTCGACGGAAAGATTAAATTGCGTTCGCACTTGACCTTTCATGCCATTGGTTTTATTTTACGTCACCTTTTCTACGATTGGGTTTGATTGATGCTGTCACGATATTTTCGATTCGTGCAAACCCTCGTTCCATACATTAGGGGTAAAGCTAGTTTTGGCTTTATTAATTTGTGACGCGCCTGGAACGAGTCAGTCGTCTCGTGATGTCCACATGGCTTCGTATAATTCTCGTCGCTCGGCATTTCTTTTATTGCTTTAAGTAAACAATACCGCCCGCAGTTTCTATTTTTAGATATAATTGCATTAATCGTCTTACGCAAGCGTCTCCAGGTGCACTTCGAGTTTTGCGTGAGAATAAACGAAATGTTTGTTTTAAAACGTCAGGACGGCCATAAGTTTCCGACGACGCGACCTCTTAATTTTTCTTTTGCGTTGGTAAGGTCCTGTGTATAATGTACCTGACAATGCTGTGGTTATTTTGACTTTATAGCAATAAAATGATTGATTGATTGATTGATTGAGAATTTCATTTTTTTTTATTTCGACGGACAGATTAAATTGCGTTCGCACTTGACCTTTCATGCCATTGGTTTTATTTTACGTCACCTTTTCTACGATTGGGTTTGACTGATGCTGTCACGATATTTTCGATTCGTGCAAACCCTCATTCCGTACATTGGGGGCAAGGCCGGTTTTGGCTTTATTAATTTGCGACGCGCCTGGAACGAGTCAGTCGTCTCGTGATGTCCACAGGGCTTGGTAAACGTACCCAGGGTACGATGTGGAGGGGACTTACGATTGAGCGTGTGTCCCCATACCTATTTTAATTGCAGCTTTCATTACCACGAAACGCACCATTGGCATCGAATATTTTTTAATCGTATTCTAATTCGGTTGATCACGTGCGCCTCTTTGCTTTTAAAACTTCCATCATCAACGTGTCCCAAAGAAAGATTCAAGACCGGCGTTGGTGTGTTTCAAGAAAGTAAAAATCATGATTGCTTGTAAAAAAAATAACCAGCTCTAAACGTGTGCAGATTTCTCCGTCCCTTTTCTCTCCTCATCACGGCCTGTTAAATTTAATCCTAATTGTTAAAATTTTAGTGAACGTAAAAGTTTTGCTCGGTGAAGTACCTACAAAACGGTAAAATTTTTCGAATCTTAATTTCCTGTCAGTCATTTTCACGATTTGTTTGTTAATTAGTTTATGGCAAACAGTGAAATGGTAATCGAATTTTTGATTCGATTTACATTCAGCGTTCCAAAGAAAGATTCAATACCGGCGTTGGTGTGTTTCAAGAAAGCAAAAATCATGATTGCTTGTAAAAAAAAAATAACTAACTAGCACGTAACCAAGGCTTTAAATGTGCGCAGATTTCTCCGTCCCTTTTCTCTCTTTGTCACATTTTATTTCAAAGTATTTTCTTGGATCGGGCTCACTTATAAGTGCGGTTGGGTTGGATTAACCTTGAGACTGGCTTTAAAATCGAGTTCTAATTCAAACATTTTCTTTGTTTAAAATTTTTTTTCAATTGCTTTCTTAGGTTGGGCTTGCTTAGATAGAACTAAAATGGGGTGGACATTATTTTTATTAATTTAAATTTTTTCCTACTTTACTTTGTTCTTATTCTCTATTTTTTTCCAAATTGTTTTCTTGAGTTTATTTTAATTTTTTATTGGGCTCACTTAGGAGTTGGGTTGCGTTAACCTTGAGACACGCTTTCATTGAGTTGTAATTTTAAAATTATTTTTAGTTTATAATTTTTTTATTAAAGTCCTTAGGCTTGTTTAGATGAAACTGGGTTTAATGACCTTGAGTTGAGCCGGACATGATTTTAATTTTTTACGTTTTAATAATTTTTTAATCTCTAATCTTTTTTACCAAATTGTTTTCTTGAGTTGAGTTCACTCAGGAGTTTCAGATGGAGGCTGAACGTGATTTTTATTTTAATTTTTTATATTTCAATAATTTTTCAAATCTCTAATTTAATTTCAAAGTATTTCCTTGGACTGGGCTCACTTAGGAGTTCGGTTGGGTTAACCTTGAGACGCGCTTTCATTGAGTTCTAATTTTAAAATTATTTTTAGTTTATATTTTTTTTGTTAAAGTCTTTGGGCTTGTTTAGATGGAACTGGGTTTAATGACCTTAAGTTGAGCCGGACATGATTTAAATTTTTTACGTTTTAATAATTTTTTAATCTCTAATCTTTTTTACCAAATTGTTTTCTTGAGTTGAGTTCACTCAGGAGTTTCAGATGGAGGCCGAACATGATTTTTATTTTATTTTTTTATATTTTAATAATTTTTCAAATCTCTAATTTTATTTCAAGATATTTCCTTGGATTGGGCTCACCTAAGAGTTGGGTTGGGTTAACCTTGAGACGCGCTTTCATTGAGTTTTAATTTAAAAATTATTTTTAGTTTATATTTTTTTATTAAAGCCTTTGGACTTGTTTAGATGAAACTGGGTTTAATGACCTTGAATTGGGCCGGACATGATTCTAATTTTTTACGTTTTAATAATTTTTTAATCTCTAATCTTTTTTTCCAAATTTTTTTCTTGGGTTGAGTTCACTCAGGAGTTTCAGATGGAGGCAGAATATGATTTTTATTTTAATTCAAGTTCAAGGCAGAACGTTACATTCGAGGTCATCTTTCGACGGCCACAAGCAACTGTCTTTTTTTTCTAAATTAAAGAATGACGTAACGTTTTCCTTTTTTTTTCAAAGCAGCAGCTTCTACGTAACTAAATCGATGATTACCTACTTGTGTATGTACAGCTTGCCGTGTTAAGGTTTCTTTTAATTGGGCATAACGTAAGCTGTTCATAAGTAAAGTCAATTTCAGTCGTCGCCGTCGTATATACGTCAGCGGAATCAATTAAAGACATACCTTTACGAGAGCAATTAATTACACAACACACTTTTTGTTGAAAGCAATAACCAGCGTAGCCCCGGAAGTTTTCTTTCGTATTTCGCATTTTACGTCGCGTCGTACCGTCCATCTCTCTTTAAACATGGAGCCGCTCGGACTTTCGAGCGCTGCCTACGCGTGTAGAGCGGGCTTTACGCCACATTAGTTATTAATGAAATTGCTCCGGTTGTAAAATTGTTTGGCTACATTAGCGCGCCGCCGCCGCCGCTCGTTATTTATTAAATAAGATCAATATCCGTGTATTTGCTTTCAGCGGAAGCACGCGGGCTGAAACCGTTGCAGTCGCCTAATTCATTATTCAGCGCTGGAAATCAATCGCCGGGTTTTCAAGGCGATCCGTCCAGATCGATGGCTAAAACCAAATTAATTCTTCAAAAGCAAGGAAACAGCTTACAACCACCGATGAGTTCCAGCTTCGTTTCAGTATTACTCGCGCATAATTCGCTACCACCTCCACCTCGATTATACGTCGACTGCACTTTGTTGGCGACTGCAACAGGTAAGTTGTGGGGCTCGTGATGATTTACCATGGGTGGGCAACAACCACGTTGGGCGAAACTTCGCCGTTTGGGCTATATTTGGTGTGGATGCCTAATTTAGGCTACTTTTGTTGTTGTCTTCACATAACGACACAACGACAGTCAACAAAATTCTACATTCTACTTGAAACCGCAAATATGTACAGTCATCTTAATTGAGACGTAACTGTAAATCGGTCTCGATTAGCTTCATCACTGCTGTACTTACTTCGAGTATCGTTTTCTTTTGCTTTTTGTTCATTTCATATTTTCTCTTTCTCTTTTGTTTTAAGGAATTGATGTTTTGCATTTTATTCACGGTTCATTTGTTTTTTCTTATCCTGTTGTTTCTTGCCAGACTTGCAGCAAAAGTTTTCGGTTTTCAAAGAATTTCCTTATTTAATTTATCCTTTTTGTCTATTGTTTCTTTCTTCTATTTTTCCCATTCTTCTCTTTTTAATCGAATTGGTCTTCGCATTTTACTGATTCATTCATAGTTTACTCTTTTGTTTTCTACGAGTCAGCTTTCATTTGCAAAATCTTTTTTGTTCATTATCGTATCCGGGTACTTCTGTTTATTTTTTTAGTTTTGTTTTATGATCTCGCGTTTGCTGTTTGTTTGTTTGTTTTTTATTTTTATCAAATTGATTTTTCACATTTTGTTGACTGACGCTTTTTCACAGTTGTCTTCTTTTTACTGGTCTTTTGAAATTCATTTGTTTTTAGTTCATCATGAGGAGTTTACGTAAACTCCAATCCGAGTAGAAATGTGAGAGAGAACACATAGAGACTTCGTGCATGTAAGAGTGAGAAAAATAATGATCGGGTTAATCGGATTGGAGTTTTCGTAAAGCCTAATAGTCATCAGTTTTATTTTGTTTTTTTTTTTTCTGTTCTTTATGCTTTCACAACATGGATTTCTCTTTTCCTTTTCTTATAAAATTATTATTTTTTTTGCATTTTATTGGCGCTTCTTCGTATTTCATTGTTTTTGATTTGGTTTGTGTCCATCACAGTTGCGATCTTTTGCTTTACGCACAGTACTTTGTCGTTCGTTTCTTTTTTTGTATTCTCTTATCGTATTATTGACTTTTTTTTCGTTTTTTGCTTTTATTTTGTGCGAACATTTTGATTCGTTCGGAAAAAACTTGTCGATCTTCTTTTGTTTTCTCCTCACTTTATGCCTTGTATTTCATTGACGTTTATTTCATTTCTCTTGTGTTTCTCTGATTTCTTTTGTTTTTTTGTTCGTTCCATATTTTTTCCTTTCTCTCTCGTTTTATCGTTTTACAGAATTGAAGTTTTTGTATTTGATTCGCCGTTCGTTTGATTCATTTCGTTTGTCCCCTGCCAGTTTTCGGCCGGGAGATCCCGTTTCTTCATTTATTATTATTTTTTTTTGGGTAACCGTTCTTTTGTTTTTTCTTAATGTTTTTTTATTGCAATTTTCTTCTTTTTACACGTATCAGTTTTCGCGCTATATTGGCTCATTTTTACGGTACTCTTTTGTTTCCTACGAGTTTCGTCAATTTTCATTTTAATATCGTGGTACTTATGCTTTTTAAAAATTCATTTTATCCTTTTATATTTTTGTTTATTTTTATAAATTTAATTTTTCACATTTTGTTGTTTCTAATTATTTTTCTTCTCAGTTCTCAGATGTTTAATGTACACACCGTACTTCGTCGTTAATTTCTTATTTTCATTTTTTTTTTTAATCATATTATCAACTTTTTACGGTTTGCTTTTATTTTCTACGAATTTTCTAAACACAAAATTGTTGTTTTTCGTTCACCTAAGGATTGGTTCAGCTTGATGCTGTCGATCTTCTTTTGTTTTTTTTTTTTTGGTGTATAATTTATGCCTTGTATTTCTTTTATTTCTCTTTCGTTTCTAATTTTTTTTGTAGGCTTCATTTGTTCTTTTTATTTGTTCCGATTTTTGAAATTACAATTCGGCGACTTTTAGTTTTTTTTTGTCTATCTTGTTCTTCGGTTGTCTTTGTTCTTTGCTTGAAATTACTTTTGTTCCTTTCTGCTATACTTTTTATTAAAAAAAAAAAATACGAAGTTTTTAAACATATAAAATAGCGACATCTTACTATCGCTTTTTGACCTAACATTGCAGTAGGATAGACAAATTGAAGCGGGATTTGCTCCTAATGAGTCCCCCATGCAAGGCGGCCATGCTTGCTGTCAAAGCATAATGAAAGATTTTAGAAAAACGATTTGCACAACATTTTTCTAAATGTTTCTAAATTTTTTTATATGTTCATCACTCTTACATCGCATTTGCGAATAAATTGGGCAAGTCGTTTTTGGTCTGCAATGGGAATGTCGAGCTACGTTTCTGCTGAAGAAGCCCCAAGCAGGGCTGAAACAGCTGTCCAGAGGCTGCTCGAGGTTCTCACTGCAATCAAAAACGATTTGCACAAAATTTTTCTAAGAAGTTTTTAAAGTAAGGCAGTGTTTGAAACTTGACAAGCCAAAACTTTCTAAAATCTTGGTATCATGGTACTTCTGCTTTTTTTTTAAATTCATTTCATGCTTTTGTGTTTCTTTTTTCTTTATTTTTTTCAATTTAATTTTTCACATTTTGTTGATTCACGCTTGTCTTTTGTATTCTACTAGTCTAATTATTAATTATTTTTTTGTCGCAGTTGTGATCTTTTGTTTTGTGTGCTGTACTTTGCCGTTAATTTCTGGCAACCCTGGCAACAACTGGCTGGCACTCTATACATACGGTATCAAGAGCAAAGGGTTTTCGTGCTCTGTTTTTGTAATCAAAAGTATGACAGTTTGAGTTGGCAATGCGATTAGGAGCATTTTCTTATTCGACTATTCTATTTGCAACACTGCAACTTGTTGACCTGTTTATGACGTTTATGTTATTTGACGCAGCGACAAAATCGTAGGTTATGTCTAGGGGGTCCCTAGATTTGATTGACATTTAACATGTCGGACATTCGGACATGTTTGAAATGACGTTGTACTTCCGAACCCTACCCGACATGTTAAATCTAGGGACCCTAGTTATGTTCAGCGTTTGCTTTCAGGGTGTTCCAGGCTGTGGTAGGGTTGCCAACTTCAAAGTTTTATAAATCGGGACGTTAACTCTAAAAAAAAAAATCTGTTTTGTTATCGATTGCAACAGGTAAGTTGTGGGCGCACCCCTTACCATCCTAATTAAATTATTTCGTGGAATTTCTTTTTACCGCGACGGGACGTAACGAAGTGTACTTACTTCCCCGAAAGGGGGATCAAGTTTATTAGGGAAGGAGAACGAAGAGGGCGAGAGTAAAGCCGGAGTTGTTCGGCGGGCCACAATGGGCCGGCAACATCCCCCGCGGACTTTCGGTTTCCTTTGGGCGCCACCACTGTTTTAATTCTCCCTTTCATGCCCGACGTTATTATGCGGCGGATAATGGAAACTTCTGCCGATTTTATGATGTAAATTCCCGACGCGTGCGTTGGCGGCGCTGAATATCTAATGCCGAAAGACGCGAATCACAAAGGATAACAGTTTGATGATCAAAGCGAAAGAAGGGTTCGGGATAGGTCTCATTAAATAATTGGACACGAGGTAAAATAATGAGATTATTAGAAGCATTATTTTTTCTATTGTTAACTTAAAGAGAACAGGTTTTATTAATTTTTTTAAATCTTTTGGGCACAAGCAGTACGATTTCAATTGGCTGGGTTAACCTTGTCTAAGGTTGGCTTTTGTTATTATTAATCACGTGACATAAATCAACAGCACGTGTAGGTACTATGTGTAATCAAGTGTAATCCGCGAACAATTTTGAGACAGAAACCACAAAGCAGCCAATTTATTTCGAGAACAAAATGGCGTTCCATTTGGCACCAGACACAATCAATTCGATGCAAACAACAAGAGGTAATAAATTCCACCAAAATCTATTATGTCTGCAAAACCATAAACAATAATTTAATCGCGAGCGCCGCAAATTCTTTCCACCCCCCACGAAAACTAGAACAATTTCAGGACGGCAACGTATTAAGCCCCACGTTAACTGACACACGTTGGCGGCCGTGCGTGTCCCGTCCCGCACGTGGGACGACCTAATCCCGGACCCACGTGATTCGATTCTAATGCAAATCACCCCCGAGTTTAGCAGCCGCATTTATACGCAAATTTGAACGGCGTTTATTAATAATTATGGAATCCGCGCTATATTTAGGCCGGGGTGGAATTAATTCGCGTCGCCGCCGCCGCCGAAGCGAAAATTCCTACGCTCGCCGCCGCCGACCGGATCGAAGGAGGCCGCGCAACACTGACCGGACGTTTCCGGCGGAAATTGAAATTCTTTCTTTGAGAAAAGAGAAAATTAAATTAAAAAATCACAAAAACACAATTACCAAGCCAAGCACCTGTCTCAAGGTCAAGCTAACAAAAACAAAAACAAGAAAAAAATTAAAAAACAAAAAAGTTAAAACAGATTTTTTTTTCCTGTAACGTAAATGCGTTACGCCTGACGGGGTTGGTCCCCTTAGCAAGCTGTGGTAACAGCGTAGCGCCTCCACCATGTCACGTGAGTGGAGGGGTGACGTAGGGTCCGCAGACGGTATACAAAAAGTCACACCTTTCATTTTAATATTCAAATTTAAATACTTGAGGGTTCCTGTCGTAGTACGAAATGGGGTGGCTGTGGCCCTGGTCGTCCGTGCGGGCGGCTGCGGGTAGCGCTGACCTGGTGACAACGTTCGAGCTGCGGTTTGAGCTGCGTTGGTCAAGGTCGTGGCTCGTTGCGACGCCTGCGGCGCGATGGCGGTCAGCGGCGAATGAACTATGGCGTGAGAGCGCTGGTCTTGCGATTGATTCGTAGACGGTCAATCCTTTGGCCACAGAAAAGGCGACGTGTCCTTGATGCGGTTAGCAAGGATGTCGTGGTGGTCTCAGCGTGGCAAGCTGGGTCGGCTCACCGGGAATGTGGTTTGTGATGGCGGGAAGAGCGTCCTTGGTGGCCGGGATGGTCCCGGGCGGTTCCCTTCATCGAGTTGGCACTAGTACCCCCTGAGTCAATCCTTTGCTCGACTGTCGTCCAAATTTTAACCCGCACTTTCTATATGCGATTTTTGTCTATTCGAACATGCCCTGTGTTCTTTTGCGTCACCCGATGTAAGCACTTGCCCCAGTTGCAGCGATTCTGGCCCAGCGCTTTATCGTGAAATATAAACCGTGTTATAGCGGGTTACCTCACTTATGGTTTTTAAACTCCAACACTGTTGAAATTGCCCTCGATTTCACAAGCCCGTGCTTTAATAATTTTTTATTAATTCCTACGGAAAAATCCCATCGTGACAAGCTGGCTCGGCTCACCGGGAATGTGGATGGTGATGGCGGGAAGAGCGTCCTTGGTGGCCGGGATGGTCCCGGGCGGTTCCCTTCGTCGAGTTGGCTACCAGTACACCCTAAGTCGATCCTTTGCTCGACTGTCGTCCAAATTTTAACCCGCACTTTCTATATGCGATTTTTGTCTGTTCGAAGATGCCCTGTGTTCCTTTGCGTCACTCGATGTAAGCACTTGCCCCAGTTGCAGCGATTCTGGCCCAGCGCTTTATCGTGAAATATAAAGCGTGTTATACCGGGTTACCTCACTTATTGTTTATAAATTCCAACACTGTTGAAATTGCCCTCGATTTCACAAGCCCGTGCTTTAATAATTTTTTGTTATTTCCTACGGAAAAATCCCATCGTGACAAGCTGGGTCGGCTCACCAGGAATGTGGATGGTGATGGCGGGAAGAGCGTCCTTGGTGGCTGGGATGGTCCCGGGCGTTTCCCTTCGTCGAGTTGGCACTAGTACCCCCTGAGTCGATCCTTTGCTCGACTGTCGTCCAAATTTTAACCCGCACTTTCTATATGCGATTTTTGTCTATTCGAACATGCCCTGTGTTCCTTTGCGTCACTCGATGTAAGCATTTACCCCAGTTGCGGCGATTCTGCCCCAACGTTTTATCGTGAAATATAAACCGTGTTATACCGGGTTACCTCACTTGTTGTTTATAAATTCAAACACTGTTGGAATTGCCCTCGATTTTACAAGCCTGTGCTTTAATCATTTTTTATTAATTCCTACGGAAAAATCCCATCGTGACAAGCTGGCTCGGCTCACCGGGAATGTGGATGGTGATGGCGGGAAGAGCGTCCTTGGTGGCCGGGATGGTCCCGGGCGGTTCCCTTCATCGAGTTGGCACTAGTACCCCCTGAGTCAATCCTTTTCTCGACTGTCGTCCAAATTTTAACCCGCACTTTCTATATGCGATTTTTGTCTATTCGAACATGCCCTGTGTTCCTTTGCCTCACTCGATGTAAGCACTTGACCCAGTTGCGGCAATTCTGCCCCAACGTTTTATCGTGAAATATAAACCGTGTTATACCGGGTTACCTTACTTATGGTTTTTAAACTCCAACACTATTGGAATTGCCCTCGATTTCACAAGCCCGTGCTTTAATCATTTTTTATTATTTCCTACGGAAAAATCTCATCGTGACAAGCTGGCTCGGCTCAACAGGTATGTGGATGGTGATGGCGGGAAGAGCGTCCTTGGTGGCCGGGATGGTCCCGGGCGGTTCCCTTCGTCGAGTTGGCACTAGTACCCCCTGAGTCGATCCTTTGCTCGATTGTCGTTCAAATTTTAACCCGCACTTTCTATATGCGATTTTTGTCTATTCGAACATGCCCTGTGTTCTTTTGCGTCACTCGATGTAAGCACTTGCCCCAGTTGCAGCGATTCTGCCCCAACGCTTTATCGTGAAATATAAAGCGTGTTATACCGGGTTACCTCACTTGTTGTTTATAAATTCCAACACTGTTGGAATTGCCCTCGATTTCACAAGCCCGTGCTTTAATAATTTTTTATTATTTCCTACGGAAAAATCCCATCGTGACGAGCTGGCTCGGCTCACCAGGAATGTGGATGGTGATGGCGGGAAGAGTGTCCTTGGTGGCCGGGATGGTCCCGGGCGGTTCCCTTCGTCGAGTTGGCACTAGTACCCCCTGAGTCGATCCTTTGCTCGACTGTCGTCCAAATTTTAACCCGCACTTTCTATATGCGATTTTTGTCTATTCGAACATGCCCTATGTTCCTTTGCGTCACTCGATGTAAGCACTTGCCCCAGTTGCAGCGATTCTGCCCCAACGGTTTATCGTGAAATATAAAGCGTGTTATACCGGGTTACCTCACTTGTTGTTTATAAATTCCAACACTGTTGGAATTACCCTCGATTTCACAAGCCCGTGCTTTAATAATTTTTTATTAATTCCTACGGAAAAATCCCATCGTGACAAGCTGGTTCGGCTCACCGGGAATGTGGATGGTGATGGCGGGAAGAGCGTCCTTGGTGGCCGGGATGGTCCCGGGCGGTTCCCTTCGTCGAGTTGGCTACCAGTACACCCTAAGTCGATCCTTTGCTCGACTGTCGTCCAAATTTTAACCCGCACTTTCTATATGCGATTTTTGTCTGTTCGAAGATGCCCTGTGTTCCTTTGCGTCACTCGATGTAAGCACTTGCCCCAGTTGCAGCGATTCTGGCCCAGCGCTTTATCGTGAAATATAAAGCGTGTTATACCGGGTTACCTCACTTATTGTTTATAAATTCCAACACTGTTGAAATTGCCCTCGATTACACAAGCCCGTGCTTTAATAATTTTTTGTTATTTCCTACGGAAAAATCCCATCGTGACAAGCTGGGTCGGCTCACCAGGAATGTGGATGGTGATGGCGGGAAGAGCGTCCTTGGTGGCTGGGATGGTCCCGGGCGTTTCCCTTCGTCGAGTTGGCACTAGTACCCCCTGAGTCGATCCTTTGCTCGACTGTCGTCCAAATTTTAACCCGCACTTTCTATATGCGATTTTTGTCTATTCGAACATGCCCTGTGTTCCTTTGCGTCACTCGATGTAAGCATTTACCCCAGTTGCGGCGATTCTGCCCCAACGTTTTATCGTGAAATATAAACCGTGTTATACCGGGTTACCTCACTTGTTGTTTATAAATTCAAACACTGTTGGAATTGCCCTCGATTTTACAAGCCTGTGCTTTAATCATTTTTTATTAATTCCTACGGAAAAATCCCATCGTGACAAGCTGGCTCGGCTCACCGGGAATGTGGATGGTGATGGCGGGAAGAGCGTCCTTGGTGGCCGGGATGGTCCCGGGCGGTTCCCTTCATCGAGTTGGCACTAGTACCCCCTGAGTCAATCCTTTTCTCGACTGTCGTCCAAATTTTAACCCGCACTTTCTATATGCGATTTTTGTCTATTCGAACATGCCCTGTGTTCCTTTGCCTCACTCGATGTAAGCACTTGACCCAGTTGCGGCAATTCTGCCCCAACGTTTTATCGTGAAATATAAACCGTGTTATACCGGGTTACCTTACTTATGGTTTTTAAACTCCAACACTATTGGAATTGCCCTCGATTTCACAAGCCCGTGCTTTAATCATTTTTTATTATTTCCTACGGAAAAATCTCATCGTGACAAGCTGGCTCGGCTCAACAGGTATGTGGATGGTGATGGCGGGAAGAGCGTCCTTGGTGGCCGGGATGGTCCCGGGCGGTTCCCTTCGTCGAGTTGGCACTAGTACCCCCTGAGTCGATCCTTTGCTCGATTGTCGTTCAAATTTTAACCCGCACTTTCTATGTGACAGTACCAAAAAGCACCGTGTACTTCAGGCGTTGCGGGGCGTAGTTCGGGTTTAACACAACATAAAATATATTGGAATTGCAAAATATAACTTACATGACACATTGAAGAGGCACTCTACCAGACGACGTGAGTTCGCGCACCGTGACGAGAGTTTTATCGAATTGATTTATGATCGGAAAAGCTAACTGTTTATATTAATCTGATTGACCTAATTTCCAGTTTACGTAAGATTTGTGTTAAACGTTAATCTTCGAAAAATCTTGATGGCTCATTTTAATTTACTAACAGTTGTTATTACGTAACTTATACCGTCGATGTAGGCCAAGGTTTGTTTGCAAGAATCAGGAACCGAGCTTACATAATTAGTTCTTCTGTTACACCATTGTTTTATTTCTATATCTCTTTACCCCTCCCATTGGGCTGTAGCGTGGCCAAGCGGGAAGCTAGTCGATTTTGGAGGTCGGGTCACGTTGCAGCGTGGGTTCGAATCCCACCAATGCCATGGATATTTGTTCTGTCCGTTTACTGACCCAGCTCAATATCTGCTAGTAACTGCCTGGAATGGTTAACACCGAAAGGCAAAATGGGCGGTGAACTGCGCAAAGCAAAGAAAGAAAGCAAGCTCTCCCACCGCTGCCACCATTTATGATTTTTATTATATATTATATATTATTTATTATTTTGAAATCATACATTCAGCAGAATTACAACACACTTAAAAGTCAGCGGCGCGGCGGCATGATCAAAATCTATTTGATACACCAAGCAAAATCCATAATGTAATGTAATGCAAAAGCTAGGGTCGATTGATTTGTTGCGCATAAATGTCGAAAACGAGACAGACAAGCTGGATTGCGGCCAACACACCGCCGACATTTTTCAATATTAAGAAGACCGTGTACGTGGTCGAGCTACACGGAAAATGCATTTAATCTCTGCAACGCTAACACGGCCCGCCGACGGATGATAAAATAATAACCAGCCAATATGACAGTGTCACGGTCAAATAGCGGAGCCGCAACGTTTTAGCGATCGTTTATTTTAGAACTTGAACGATTCGATTAAATTTTAATTAAAAATTTAAGTTATAGTCGAAAATTAGTAAGAACCGACTCTTCATCCGAGGCCAAACGATCACGAATTCACCAACTCACTGCGACACGTACCGAACCGAACTCGTTACCACTAATCATCGGCTGCTAACTGCCCGAATGAATAATTACTGAATGAATATTGTTACGAGATGACACGTTGGGCGTTAATTGTTGTGGAAAAAAAATAAAATTATTCTGAGTCGGGACGATAAAGGTTGCACGCATAGCTGAGGTACATGTAACAAGGCATTGCGGTTCTTACCAAGGTATCCGGGATTCCCTGTAATTGAACTGTGGGCGTCGCAGAGGGTCACGACGTGATGCCAGCGGCGAGTTTAAAGTCGGAGAGGGTCGTGGAGAAATAAAAGGAAATCCACAAGTATATTTTAAAAAAAAATGATTACCGTTAGGCTCCAACTGAAGTGTAAAACCAAAAATTATCTCCAGTTTTAAAAAACGGCGGATGTTTCCAAGACAACATTTCAATGCACGACGAAATAAAATATCAAGTGAAGCGTTTGGTTCGTGTGTAACTCAAAATTCAAAATTATCTTAAATACTTCAAAATTACAAACGGGTAAGAACGTTCGGAAATTTCCTTTCGTTTCACAAGAATCCGGACAATAAAAATTAATTAAACGAATTGACTCAAACGTTAACAAAATAATGAAACTTTGCCTCAACAAACGTTAGAGAAAAAAAATTAAAAATTTAATTGGACTTTAATTTGACTGGACGTCAGCGGCTAGCTTTAAAGTCGGAGAGGGTCGTGGAGAAATAAGAGGACATTCACAAAAGTAGTATATTAAAAAAAAACAATTACCGACACGTACTGAACCGAACTTTTTTCCACTAATCATCGGCTGCTAACTGCCCGAATGAATAATTACTGAATGAATATTGTTACAAGATGACACGTTGAGAGTTAATTGTTGTGGCCAAAAAAATTAAAATTATTCTGAGTCGGGACGATAAAGTTTACACGCATAACTGAGGTACATGTAACAAGGCACTGCGGTTTTTACCTACGTATCCGGGATTCCCTGTAATTGAACTGTTGGCGTCGAAGGGTAACACGACGTGATGCCAGCGACGAGCTTTAAAATCGGAGAGGGTTGTGGAGAAATAAGAGGATATCCACAAAAGTAGTATATTAAAAAAAAAAAAAAACAATTACCGGTAGGAGCCAACTGGAGTGTAAAATCAAAAATTATCTCCAGTTTTAAAAAACGGCGGATGTGTCCAAGACAACAATTCAATGCACGACGAAATAAAACATCAAGTGAAGCGTTAAAAGTTTGGTTCGCGTGTAACTCAAAATTCCAAATTAATCTTAAGTATTTCAAAGTTACAAACTGGTAGGCACGTTCCGAAATTCCCTTTCGTTTCACAAACATCCGTACCAGAAACTAAAAAACCAAAACTAAAAATTGATTAAACGAATTGTCTCAAACGTTAACAAAATAATTAAAGTTCGCATTAAGAAACGTTAGAGAGAGAAAATTAATCTAATCGTCAATAAAAATTAAATTCAAGTTGAATTAGATTGCCTGACGTAAAAGTAAAAGGTGAATTATGCAACCAAAGTTGCAGAGACGTGTACTAAATAGAATGACATCCCATGGGATAACTATTCCGGGCTGTGTGATACGTAACGGTCATTCAATGCGGCAGGAATAAATCAGAAAATGGTTACCTCTTGCGGTAGGGCCACGAGGTAAGTTGTCAAGCGAATCACAAAACTGATTCTTGGGTTCTCTTCGAGAGTCGACAGCGGCCTTCGAAGTAAACACGAGACCAGCACTCGGTGTCCGAAAACTCAGCTTCAATCAATGAGCCTCTTGGCAGACCAACTACTTGAAATCAGCTCGAATTCTCAGAACAGGGTGTACAATAACTCTGACCGCAAACAACGGGGGGTTAATACTTGCCTAGAAGGATATCGAAACTCTAAATAAAATTTCAAAAAAAGAATGGAAAGAGCTCACCAAGACAGTTCAAGGAAAAGTCAACAAATCAGTAACAGTAAGTTACCTTGACACACAAAAGAAATATTTCTCACTAGCTACGAAACAATTTTGCCCTTGGGCGGGGGAGGGGGGCGGGGTACGCTCAAACAAAACAGGTTAAGAACCTTCTAGCTTCCTAACAAGCGAGCTCAAATTAACGTCTTTCGCACATCAGAGTGAGTTTTTGACTGGAGCGACGTGCAGAGACGAGGCGAGAAGTAGAGGGAAAGTCAGGGCAATAATTCGTTCAGCAACAAACCGACTACAAACACCAGCGAGTTCGACCGTAAAAATGGCCGTATGTACAATAAAAAAGAAAGAAATTACAAAGATGCATAGGGCAAAATCTTTGAGTTGAGTTCGGCCGTCACACAAAAGAAATATTTCTCACTGGCCACGAAACAATTTCGTCCTTGGGTAGGGGTGGAGGGCGGGGCATTATGCGGTTACGCTCAACAAAAATAGGTTGAACACCTTCCAGCTTCCTAACAAGCGAGCTCAAATTAACGTCATTCGCACAGCAGAGTGAGTTTTCAACTGGAGCGACGTGCAGAGACGAGGCGAGAAGTAGAGGGAAAGTCAGGGCAGTAATTCGTTCAGCGACAAACCGACTACAAACACCAGCGAGTTCGACCGTCACAAAATCGAAAATTATTGGCAACCATGAGGCAGCAAAAATGGCCGTATGTACAATAAAAAAAAAAGAAATTACAAAGATGCATAGGGCAAAATCTCGCGTTGAAACGGTTAAATTGGAGATTGAAACTCGCCCGGTAAAGTTAGTGGAAACGGTAGAACCTCACCTACATAGTCGGAAAGCGAACGGTTTAAAAATAGGTAAAACTGTTTACAGGTTTATCAAAAAAAAGATTGACGAGCGAATGGCCGGTTTTAGATGGCACAGCGGTTAGAAGAATACGCAACCGGCCGACACATTGAATCTAACTTAAACTAGTCCGGTAACAATATGCCAAATTGAATTGATTTACAAATTTTTGAAGGTTCGGGTGGATCCGAAGATCATCGGCGTATCAAAATTGTCAACGTCTCGTCGAGTCGTCACATCATCGCATTCAATAAGCGAGCGCGTTAATTGTTTCGAATGAAATACGATCTGCCGGCGCGGCGTAGCGTTGTAAGTAAGTTCAAACGACTTGGTTTTTATTTGTCGGCATGGAATTCCCTGTAGTAAAATGTTAGTTTTGCATCGAACGAAAGCAGCTCTGATCTGCGGGCTAATCGGACGTCGGTAATTCATGCTAGACAATTTCCACGGCGGTTAAGCCAAGTCGATTACCTTCCCTGCGAAATGATAACTAAACAATTTTGTCGTCAATCAAACGCGCGTTAAATTTTGTGTTGTTCCAAAACTTAAAAAAAAGAAAATGAATTTCGATAATAATTTTTCTAACGTGATAGTACGTTGCGTGTTCCATTCGATTGAACGACACTCTCCGCTCTATAGAATGAATAGCATTTGCCGAACCACCTCTCGGTTCTGTTTATAACGAAACAATTGCATCTTTGACTGGCTGTTCTGTATTCGATCCGGTTGAACGACATTGTCCGCTCTATAGAAAGGATGGCGTTTGCCGAACCGCGTCTCGGCCTTGTTCATAACAAAACAATTGCATCGTTGACTAGTCAATGTTACTTTAAAGTCACTGTACCTCAATGTTTTTATCTTTATTTGCTTTCTTTTTGTTTGGAGTCGTCACATCATCGCAATTTAATGAGCGAGCTCGTTAATTGTTTCGAATGAAATACGATCTGCCGGTGTAGCATTTTAAGCAAGTTCAAGCGACTTGGTTTTCATTTGTCAGCATGGAATTCCCTCTAGTAAAACGTTAATTGTGCGTAAGTTCCGCTGACCGAAAAGGACTTTGATCTGCAGCAAAGCAGACGTCGTCAATTCATACTTTCAAACAATCACCCGTACTTGCGAAATGCTAGAAAAAATTATACAAAAAATTATAATTCTCAGGAGTTGATAACGTAAAAAAAGAGACGTCGCCGGAAATCTTATGATCGTTTTAATATAAACAATTCAATCGGTTCTGCGCAAAACATGAAAAGGACCAGCAGACGCTTGCAAAAAATGATGCAATCATATCTAAAAATAGAAACTCCGGGCGATGCTGTTTACTTTAGGCCGTAAAAGAAATGCCGAGTCACAGCGAGAATAGTTTATGGACGGTGTTTTCTAAGATGTATGAAAGAAAACTGTCTGAGTTGTACTACGATAATAGAGCAGAGCGTGAAACAATTTGCGTTATAAAAATTCAATTAGTTTTGCGACGGAGACGATGACAAAAAAAACATTAATTTTGCGTAAGTTCCATTGACCTATAAGGACTTTGATTTGCAGCAAAGCAGACGTCATCAATTCATAGTTTCAGACAATGACCCGGCCGTACTTGCGAAATGCTAGAAAAAATTATACAAAAAATTATAATTCTCAGGAGTTGATAACGTAAAAAAGGAGACGCCGCCGGAAATTTTATGGTCGTTTTAAGATAAACAATTCAATCGGTTCTGCGCAAAACATGAAAAGGACCTGCAGACGCTTGCAAAAGATGATGCAATCATATCTAAAAATAGAAACTCCGGGCGATGCTGTTTACTTTAGGCCGTAAAAGAAATGCCGAGTCACAGCGAGAATAGTTTATGGACGGTGTTTTCTAAGATGTATGAAAGAAAACTGTCTGAGTTGTACTACGATAATAGAGCAGAGCGTGAGACAATTTGCGTTATAAAAATTCAATTAGTTTTGCGACGGAGATGATGACAAAAAAAAAACATTAATTTTGCGTAAGTTCCATTGACCGAAAAGAACTTTGATTTGCAGCAAAGCAGACGTCATCAATTCATAGTTTCAGACAATGACCCGTACTTGCGAAATGCTAGAAAAAATTATAATTCTCAGGAATTGATAACGTAAAGAAAGAGACGTCGCCGGAAATCTTATGATCGTTTTAATATAAACAATTCAATCAGTTCTGCGCAAAACATGAAAAGGACTTGCAGACGCTTGCAAAAGATGATGCAATCATATCTAAAAATAGAAACTCCGGGCGATGCTGATTACTTTAGGCCGTAAAAGAAATGCCGAGTCACAGCGAGAATAGTTTATGGCCGGTGTTTTCTAAGATGTATGAAAGAAGACTGTGTGAGTTGTACTACGATAATAAAGCAAATAAAGCAGAGCATGAGACCATTTGCGTTATAAAAATTCTATTAGTTTTGCGACGGAGACGATGACAAGAAAAAATCTATTTTTGTCGCAGTAAATGCTAAAACTAAACAATTCTGTCGATTAAACTTAAAAATTACGCGTTTAAATTCTTTTACAAAAGTAAAAACGAATTTAGATAATATTTTTTCGCAAACAGAGCTTGAATACAAAAGAAAACAAAAAAAATGGAACGAAATGGAACAAGAAAAAAGTTGCATAATAATTTTCGGTTAATTTTCGTACACAATGCTGCCTCCTCGGAGATCCAGAGGAGAAACGATGTTATCACCCGCCCCGAAACAAAAACCGAACACTCCCCCGCCACCGCCCCCCCCCCCAAGGGCGGCCGCCTAAATTACATCTGACGTTCAAAGCCGTGCAATTAGAGCCGCGTGGCGCTCGGTGGTGCCGGGACGAAATTACACAAAACACACACAAACGAAATTTATAATTCCGTGCTCCCCCGCCGTAAATAATAGAGCGCGCACTAAAGGACCGCAAAAATGAACGAGCGTCGCGGCGCAGCGCGTTTTTTGGAGGACGCTCATGAGGCGGACGTCCCTTTTTTAAAACACGGACTTGTTTATGACGGATATTAGGGTGGCGGTAAATGAACACTTGAAAAAGGGTTCATCACCACAAACAGGTCTTTTTCAGGCGGTGAAATTTTTCTTTTCTTTTTGGTTGGATGCTTTAACTGAGTTTGGCAGTTTTTACATATTAAAAAAAATAAATAAATAAATAGGTTTCATATCCTTGTGTGCCTATGCCTAGTTTTATTTTAGCTAGTTTCCTGCAATTTAGCTTTCTCCAAAGTGGCACGGCACTGTTTAAATACGATTTCAGAGGTTACACTTAAAAATTTTGAAAATTTTCAGATCTGTCCGCGTAAAAACCAGCTGCTAATTTAAATGTTAATTGTTTTCATCAACTTCCGTACAACATCGTCCCACCTTCCCCCGAAACACTTCTACCGTGCATACTTTTGACCTGGCACAAAAATAAACTTATAGCTGAACACTTAACACTAGAACTAAAACTGTAATCTAGAAATATTTCGACCTGAAAGATTAAATTGCGTTCATACTTGACGTTTCATGCTATCGGTTTCCTTTACGTCAGATGCCAGCTTTTACGCGATTGGATCTTGATGCTGTCGGGATGTTTTCAATTCGTGCACGACCAGTTTTAATTCGTGCGACCTGCCTGAAGCACGCAGTCGTCTTTTTGTGTTGTTTGGGGGGGGGGGGGAGCTTCGCCCCAAATTTCGCGTTGTCTCCACCCTAAAGGACGGTGCACACTTTAGTTGAAGGTTTCCTCAGAGTACGACTTTCATCGGTTTTGATATGGCCCTGGAGGACTAAAAACTCACCTGAGTTTATCTCAACCTCGTCATCGACGTTCAGGAAAGATATGTTTGCGACTGTTGCTTCTTTCTCTTTCGAAGAGGAAATTACTGTTGTCGACCTCTCTGTGCCTTACAGACTTTTGGACTCAGTTTTAGGGCTAGCTCATTCTGGGTTAAGACCGATTACCGACGATTTACCTGTTCCTTTTCTTTTCAATGTTTTATCCCATCTCCTTTCATCCTGATCGCCATTCGATTAATCTTTAAGAATAACTTCATCCCCTCTCTTTCTTTTGCCTATTTACGTTAGCGGCTGCCAAAGAGAAAGTCTTCAATCAGTATAAAGCCATGTAGCTGCCTCCGTAAGGGAACTTTCCAACGATCTTGAATGTCAAAAGTCTTTCTCTTTCCAGAACAACCATTTCGTTTCATTTCGATTGTTTTTCGCTTTTGTTGTTTGTTTTTTTCAATGGACGGTCCCCCTTTTTTCTTGTTTCTTTTACGTCTAGTTTTTCAATTCGTCTTTTGTTTTTGTTATTTTTATTTTTCTCAACGGACAGTTTGCGACCAATTTGTTTCTTGTTTGCATCTTCTGCTTTATTTCCCTTTTTTCTTGTTGTTTCTTTTACTCATCGTTTTTCACTCAACCGTTTAGCTAATTCGATTGTCTTTAGTTTTGTTCTTTTTTTCTTTCAACGGACACTATGCGAATAATTTGTTTTCCGTTTGAATTTTTTGTTTTGTTTCGATTTCCTCTTGTTTCTTTTACTTCTGATTTTTCATTCACCTTTCTACATCTAGAGCAACCATTTTGCTAATTCGATTGTCTCTTGTTTTTCTTTTTTGTTCTGCATCAGAAACATTTAGCAAAAGGCCTTTTTTTAAATTAAAATTATATTATTTGGTATAATGCAGATTTATTTTTTTTTTTGATATTTTATATGGAGTGGTCAAAAAGAAACGGAAAAGAAACCTTGCGTCACGGAAATGTGTGTTTTATGAGCGAGAACGATGATTGTTTTCCTGAGCGACAGACGGTACAAGTAATTGCGACCGACGCGATTTTGTTTTAAATTCGATTGAAAGTCGATTAATTTTTTTGTTTTCATTTTCTTGAGCGTCAGACGAAACACGAAATATTGATGTTGATATCTTGTTCGAAATACAATTGACAGTCGATCATCTCTTTTTTTATTTTCCTGAGCGACAAACAGCACTCATAATTTCGATGGCATTTCGATTGCTTCTAAATTTGATTAAAAGTCGATTGTTTTAAGTTTTTATTTTCCTGAGCGATAGACGGAACTCGTAATTTACACGGTTTTTATTCTAAATTCGATTAGAAGTCGATTTATTTTTTGTAATTTTCCTGAGCGACCGACGGTATTTTTGCTCAAATTCGATTAAAAGACTATTTTTTTCATCCTAAGCGACAGATTCAAATCGAAATTCCTGCGGTTTCTATTCTAACTTCGATTGGAAGTCGCTTTCTTTTGTTTTCCTGAGCGACAGTCAGAACTCGTAACGATTTTTATTCTAAATTCAGGTAGAAGTCGATTATTTTTTTATTTTCCTGAGCGACAGACAAAACATTGAATTTCAACGATTTTCTTGCTCAAATTCGATTTGAAATCTCATTTCTCGCTTGTATTTTCCTGAGCGACAAATTTAAAACAAAATTTCGGCGGTTTTTATTCTAATTTCGATTTGAAGTCTCATCTTTCGCTTTTATTTTTCTGAGCGACAGATTTAACTAGAAATTTCGGCGATTTTTATTCTAACTTTGATTGGAAGTCGATGGCTTTCTTTTCTTTTTCCTGAGCGACAGTCAGAACTCGTAACGATTTTTATTCTAAATTCAGGTAGAAGTCGATTAATTTTTTATTTTCCTGAGCGACAGACAAAACATTGAATTTCAACGATTTTCTTGCTCAAATTCGATTTGAAATCTCATTTTTCGCTTGTATTTTCCTGAGCGACAAAATTAAAACAAAATTTCGGCGATTTTTATTCTAACTTCGATTGGAAGTCGATGGCTTTCTTTTCTTTCTCCTGAGCGACAGTCAGAACTCGCAACGATTTTTATTCTAAATTCAATTAAAAGTCGATTATTTTTTTTTATTTTCCTGAGCGACAGACAAAACATGGAATTTCAACGATTTTTTTGCTCAAATTCGATTTGAAATCTCATCTTTCGCTTTTATTTTCCTGAGCGACAAATTTAAAACGAAATTTCGACTGTTTTTATTCTAAACTCGATTAGAAGTAGATCGCGGTATCGTTTGATGAACGACGCGTTTTCGACGTTCTACGATTATCTGTGACGGCCCGTTCGAGGGTGGGGGGCGGGGGCAAGTAGTACATACATTCGGTGTAAACAGTGTCCAACACTAAGTGGGCCGAATTCTTTTCCCTGGTAATAATGGAAGAAACTCAGGGAAAGTAATCAGGTGGGAGGATTCTGATTAGGTCGCGGTTGTTAGCCGAATTTAGTTGCAATTAATGCCGGATCCGCTCATTGATTCTACTTCAATGTGTCATATTTGTTAATACCCTTAATGTTACCAATGCAGTTTAATAGCTGCGCACACATTCTTCAGGTGTTAAGGTCGATAACTAGAATTGTTATTAAAATTGTTGCATAATTTGAGTCATTTCCTTTGATTTCGTTTCATCATCATTTATTTTCGCGCTTAATGAACACCCACACTCGTCACGACTGAGGCTGCTGGCTGTGCTGCAAGTCAATTTCCTCGACAAAATTGTTTCTACTCAAGTAGGCAGCAAGTTGTTTACGACGCTCCGCATCAACGTGCTTTCGCCCAGCTCAGTGGAGGAGGACAGGGTTCTCAGAAAGGTAAGCGAATGGCTTAGAAAAATCTCCTGTACATTCGTTTTTCTGACGACGCATTTGCTTTCGTTTGTTGCCTCCGTTTTCCCATTACATCACCGAATTAATAGCAAGCATATTTCGCTGTGCTTTCTGCTGGGTTGTTAAAATGTGCGCGTTTCCCCCTAGGGGGCCGAAATAAACCATCACGTAAAAGAAAACACCGGCGATATAGATGAATGAATATCGCATTGTTCTCTCCCCCGGGGGAATTTATTTTCCAGAGGCAGAAACTGATGTTGGCCATTCCGCATGTGCCTGTGATTTTGCAAAGTTCAAAGGTAGCCGAGATAATCCTACGCGTACGTACGTTGTATGGCACGTATGTGATTCCCAAGGCGCTTTTCTACTCACTCACTTACAGAAAATTTCGTTACATTTTCACAGAACGAAATGGACCCATCAACTCATCCTCCTCCTCCTCCTCCTCGAAATGGGCGACTGTTTATTTGATTGTCTGTCTGCAGTGCGCGTTTCCATATTTTTTTTATTTTCTTTTTTTTTAGTTTCGTCATCACTCGAATACAATGGAACGCAGTTGTTGAATATGTGTGTTTGCGAAACAAAGAGAGTTTTTGACGTGCAGCGCTCGGGTGGTCGGAACACTAACTTGGAACTTCACATAACAACGAACACCTTGCACTTAAATGCGAAGTTTATGTCGGCGAAAGCTCTCGGGGTTCATGCAAATTAATAGTTGCAGCAACCGGTATTGTGTGGTGGTGAGAACGTGAAACTTGAAATGCTGGATGGCGGGCGGAGTACAAAAGCGAAACGTCTTATGCAAGCGCGCACCGCGTCGGGCAAACATTTATTAACCCCCGCCCTCCCCCAGAAACAAAGCTGATGGCTCTACAGGCGTTTAATTCATTCCAGTGCAGTGACATTTTCACAGAGCTTTCTACTTCACAACACTGTTCCTCTCCCCGTCCCCCCATCAAAACAAAACATTACGTTACAGTTCGATTTGCCCGAACCGTTTTGGCAACCTCGCCTGCCTACGCGTTTGGTTTCATCCGTTCAACTTGGCAACATCTCTCGGAAATGTCGTTTATGCACCTGTCATCATCTCCTTTTGTTCCCAATTCTGTTTTTCTGCGTCGAAACATCAACTGGTGACGCAACCTTTGTTTTAGTCGCCTCTTACGACACGCAGTGACTACGTCGGAAGTATTTTAGGGGGCCCTGGCCGCAGGCTAATAAGTACAGTAAGTAGAAGGAAAGGGAGGAGACAAAATCTAGTCGAACGTCTTTGTCTCACTCAGGGATGGCCTCTTACGACACGCAGTGACTACGTCGGGAGTATTTCAGGGGACCCTGGCCGCAGGCTGATAAATACAGTAAGTAGAAGAAAAGGGAGGAGACAAAATCTAGTCGAACGTCTTTGTCTCACTCAGGGATGGCCTCTTACGATACGCAGTGACTACGTCGGAAGTATTTTAGGGAGCCCTGGCCGCAGGCTCATAAGTACAGTAAGCAGAAGGAAATGGAGGGGATAAAATCTAGTCGAACGTCTTTGTCTCATCCAGGGATGGCCTCTTACGACGCGCAGTGACTACGTCGGAAGTATTTTAGGGGGCCCTAGCCGCAGGTTGATAAGTACAGTAAGTAGAAGGATGGGGAGGGGGCAAAATCTAGTCAAACGTCTTTGTCTCACCCATGAATGGCCTCTTACGACACGCAGTGACTACGTCGGGAGTATTTCAGGGGACCCTGGCCGCAGGCTGATAAATACAGTAAGTAGAAGAAAAGGGAGGAGACAAAATCTAGTCGAACGTCTTTGTCTCACTCAGGGATGGCCTCTTACGATACGCAGTGACTACGTCGGAAGTATTTTAGGGGGCCCTGGCCGCAGGCTCATAAGTACAGTAAGCAGAAGGAAAGGGAGGGGATAAAATCTAGTCGAACGTCTTTGTCTCATCCAGGGATGGCCTCTTACGACACGCAGTGACTACGTCGGGAGTATTTTAGGAGACCCTGGCCGCAGGCTGATAAATACAGTAAGTACAAGGAGGGGAGGGGATAAAATCTAGTCGAACGTCTTTGTCTCACCCAGGGATGGCCTCTTACGACACGCAGTGACTACGTCGGGAGTATTTTAGGAGACCCTGGCCGCAGGCTGATAAATGCAGTAAGTACAAGGAGGGGAGGGAAATCTAGTCGAACGTCTTTGTCTCATCCAGGCATGGCCTCTTACGACACGCAGTGACTACATCGAAAGTATTTTAGGGGACCCTGGCCGCAAGCTGATAAGTACAGTAAGTAGAAGGAAATCTAGTCAAAATCTAGTTCTTTAGCTGGCGCCGCGTTCCTTGTCGAAGGCTTCAACAGAATCTGAACATACCACAGAGGAAGCAAGAGCTGGACGAAAGTTTCCTGGCCTCCAACCAGGAGCGCGGCATCGTGTACAGTTGATATTTTTACTCGTGAAATTCATTAAACTGAGGAGATCAACTGTTTTCAAATTAAAAAAAATAAAATAAACGAGGAACGAAGCGCGCGGTTGGGCGTCACTCGAAGGACCTGGAAGATCGATTTCTTGTTCGGCCCCGCTCTGCTTAAGCACTTTTCCCTTCCCGATTGTTACGTAAGTGGGGAATATTATATGTTTGCATTTGCCATGCAAAAATTTGTTACGGTAGGTTCCTTTCTTCTCGCCCCCGCGCTTGTGTTTGCAACGTTCAGATTCGTCCAACGTTCCATTTCGGCTACGGCCAGTTTTGGGGCAGTGCGACGACGCGGAATTACATGTGTTTTGTGAGCTGACCGCGTCTTGCGGATTCTTGGTCCAGCGCTATTCTTTACCGATTTATTATGGTATTATCGCTTCGGCGAATGTTATTGCGAGTTTGATATCCTTTTGGTTTGCACCAACAAGCGTTGAGTATGTTCTGTAGCTGGAGGCTTAAGGTCAAATTTATTTTATATTATTTAAATTTTTTCTCGTCGTCACTACTTCTGCCGGGGACGCTTTCGGTTACGTTGTCGCCGAGTGTGGAAAATTTCACCCCCCCCCCCCCCCCCCCCACACACACCACCCGAAGCCATCGATGGCGCTTAGCGCACCTACCTGTTACGTCGGCCCTTCTGATCATTAGAGATATTTTCCTTTTTTTTTCTTTAGCGATCTCTCTTTTTTTTTCTCTTGTACTAACACGAGTCCTAGGGTGTTGGACACTCCGCGGACGGAACAGAATACGCTCTCCCGGCCGTGTATTCCCTTTACCCTCGCGTTACGTAACCACTGCTGGGTGGCGTCCTTTCCGAGAACAACTTTTGAGTTTTCCCACGACCATCTCCCCGAGTGGGCACAGCTACGTAACCCTGTTCAAGATCGTAATCTTCGAGGGTCCGACCGACTCGGTTCTAACGTACGGTAAGTTTCGGACTGATGCAGGTTTTCTTTTCGGACTTGGGTCCAAACGGCCGTGCGTTTCCTTGTCACAATTCATTAGTGACAAGTATTTGCAAGAAGGTAACAAATTGTCATTAATTGATTTATCCACTCAGAAGAAAAAAACATTTTAAATTAATTGATATAATTAATGTTGCATCTGTAGGCAGAAATTATCTTTAATCGAATGCAAAAATTAGGGCCAATATCGCAGCTACCTTAAGCTCGATCTCATTGTTTCCGTTTGAAGTAATGCCGTGCGCAGAAATTAAAGGTAATATTGCGACTTCCATCCGCTCGATGATCTCGTTCTCTCGACGGACGCGTGCTGCGCCCTTTGCAAAATTCTAAGAAATGCTCAATCTTGCCACTCAACCCTGACCTTGTACGCGTTTTGGTTCATGTTATTACTTAATCCTAACATAATTTTTATGCAAAGGTGGTATCTCTGCGTACTGAATATCCGAACCTTTACTACACGCCGTTTGAAACACTAGCTCGTCGTTTCAAAATTCTGCCGCCGTGTATTTACCGATTGGTTGGCCATTTTATGTGACGGCGCGTATGTTTCACCGCCATTGCAATTTATTCTGCTGAGCGACACAATAGAGTACGTTTGTGTTCTCCGTTCTAATATCGGAAATCTGCGTAAATTCCAATTGCAAGATTCATGTAAACAGTTTATCTGGAACTTATTTCTTCTTATTTCGCATCTCAAATCAGCGAATCGCTCGGATTCAAGCGAATAGCAGGTATGCAGCCGGTCATTAATCACGTTGTCAAGTTTCTTATTTTCTTTCGGTGACAGATTCGTTTTATTGCGGGGGCATATATGTGAGCAACGGTAGCAGCTGAGCAGAATACGTTTGTGTTCTTGCGTGTAAATTCGGAAATCTGTACAAACTGTTATTTCAAGATTCATCAAAACAGTTAATCTGGAAATCATTGAGCACGGCGTGTCTTATTGAAATGTTATTTCGCTCCTCAAATCAACTAATCAGTAGATACAAGCTAATAGCAGGTATGTGGAGGGACATTAAATCACGTTGCACGATTTCTTATTTTCTTTCGGCGACAGATTCGTTATGTTGCGGAGGCATATTTGTGAGCAATGGTAGCAGCTGAGGTCGAAATTCACGTACTTGAAGCGGAGGTGACAGTTAGTTGATTACGGAATTCCGAAGCCAATGACATACTTTATCTTTCTTTATCAATCTTTACGTTTATTTTATTTTTTTATGTGCTCTTTAAAAAGCGCACATAATTCCGGCACATTGTAGTGCATTAACTAAATAATTACAAAGTGTGTGGCCAGCGATTAATCACGTTGCCTGATGTTACATTTCTTAAATTCTTTCGGCGACAGATTCGTTATATTGCGGAGGTATATTTGTGAGCAATGGTAGCAGCTGAGGATCCAGTGAATGTGTACCATATCTTCGAAGTTCGGAAACGCATACCTACCTGCGGTACCGTTTCATTTCCACTTTTGGCAGGTCCAAATTTAGGTACTTGAAGGGGAGGTGGAGTTAGTTGATTATGGAATTCCGAAGCCAATGATAATTCCGGCACATCGTAGTGCATTAACTAAATAATTACGAAGTATGTGGGTGGCCATTAATCACGTTGCACGATCTTATTTTCTTTCGGCGACAGATTCGTTTTATTACGGGGGTATATTTGTGAGCTTATTTTCTTTCGGCGACAGAGTCGTTTTATTGCGGGGGCATATTTGTGAGCAACGGTGGCAGCTGAGAGTACCGAACGTGTTCCATTGAAAACGCATACCGGCCCGAGGTACCGTTTCATTGCGACGTTCGATGGTTCCAAATTCACGTTACTGAAGCAGATGTGGCAGTTAGTTCAAGGCAACGACCGTAAGTTATTTTAGAAACGACGCTAGCTTCAAGCGACGTGGACTGCAAACGCCCTCTAATTACAGAATTCTGAAGCCAAGGACGCACTTACTCGACTAAACTATGTAACATACCCCTTTTATCTTCATCTTTATTTTAGTTCGTCCTTTAAAGCGGGCATAATTCCGGCACATCGTACTGCATTAATTAAACTGTAAGCACGTCAAAGATTCGAGTACTTGAAGGGGAGGAGTGGGTTAGTTCAACGCAACAACCACAAGTAACTTTGGAAACAACACTAGCTTCGATCGACGTGGACTGCATACGCCCTCTAATTACAGAATTCTGAAGCCAATGACGCACTTACTCGACTAAACTATGTAACGTACCCCTTTTATCTTCATCTTTATTTTATTTCGCCCTTTAATTTTAAGTTGATCGTAGTGGTGATGGTTTTGGAACTTAAGGTCCAACTTTCATTCCGATCAGTACTGATATTTCGCGTTTATTATAAAACAATTTTTCGAGTTCAGTTTCGTTTTATCGTCGTTCGTGTCATTTGTTTTAACCGTGCGCTCTATTATATTCCGAAGAGAATTAATAGGAGTATAAGTATATTTTCTGCGTTACGTTGTTGTGTTTTTGTCTAACCCTACGCCGAACGCGCGAGTTGTGATAAATCTCCTGGAGGCTCGAGAACACCAGCGCGCGCCGTGAGGCCTTGGGAAGCGACTTCTTGGCGTGACCTTCAGCTGCGATTATTTCTCCGAGCGCCTTTATCATAACATCTTTGAACGAATCCGCTCGTTTCCTTCGGAATCTAGCTTCGGGACAGACGATGAGATTACAGCGCGGACTTACCACCAGGTGCCTTAGTGTCCAGGAGCGTAACACAAAAGCAATGAAGCGGTAGCAACGCGTTAATAAAAACAATAAAAGAAAATATAAGAGGTTTTGCCTCGGGCAACTCAGTGGAGATGGTCACGGAGGAAAAAAGATTTTCCTATAAGAAAGCGTCAGGGTGAACGGATACCCAACTGAGGATGATGTCGTTAATACGAGACAGTGTTGCCAATGTGTCTCGGCTTCTCGCAATAATAATTTCAGGCAATAAATTCAAGGAAATTTGAATTACCTACACGCTCAGGTAAGCGGCATAGAAACAAATCAGTACAACCCCGTATACTTAAATAATTGAAGTTGGTTCTTGTCCGAGGACGAAGCTATAAATCTAATAGCGAAACGTTGAATGTTTTCCCTTCATTTTTCTGTCCGGTTCGAGATTAAAGTACTTATACTTAAGTACTTAACGGGAAGTCACGTTACACAAATTGAAACACAGAATCCTACGACCGAGTGACGTTACTAGGTAGGAGGTGTTGAGGGTTGATTACATGAGTCGATTGAAGCAGAAGCGAGAAATGGGGAAACCCCCATAGTCGAAATGGAAACAAGAGAGAAGATGAAAAAACAAGACGTGAAAGAAGAAGATGATGAAGCAGAGGCAATTAATAAGAGAAAAAACTCAACGGTGAGCAATAACCATAAAAAAGTGACGAAGGAGAAGAGAACTTGGGTTAATATTCGATACACCGTGAAGACTTGGATGGACGAAATCCTAGGAAAGGAAAACGAGCATGGTGACACCCGAAGAAATTAAATAATTAACTCGGAGTAAGAAAGAAAGAAAGAAAGAAAGACAGAAGAACACGAGAGGAGAAGATCAACTGTCTACTGATTAAGCATTGGTTTGCATCAGGTTTCTGACCGACTAAGGCCCTATCTTACCACCTCCAGACAAATATAACCGTCGGTTAATATCCTTGGAAACCTTTGTGCTGATGATAATAGTTTCCTACGATATTAACCGACGGTTAAATTTATCCGGACTTGGTAAGATCGGACCTAAGGCCCGATTTAATAATCGAACTAAAGGAGACTTTAGAATAAAAGTCACAGTCATACGGCAAAAGAATGCAAAAACATAGTTACTTACACATCAGAATGTGACTTTTTATTTAAGGTCTCCTTTAATTCGATTATGAAATCGGGCCTAGGAAAATCTTTCCAACTGAACACTTCTGAAGCGTTTAATACCATCAATTATAAACCAAGTAGTTACAAATTGAAGTATTACGCGTGTTCCTCAAGGCTCTGCACTTGGTCCTCTTCTTTTCTTCATCTACGCAGGCGATTTTCAGGGGAGCTTAAAAGTACACAAGAATCATTTCTAGGCAGTTTTGATTTTAAACAGCAATTACTAAAACCTAATTAATGAACGTATTCATGTTGAATTCCTTTTAATTAAAAATTGCACAGCTTGAATGAATCTTCATTCTCCTTCCTTCGTCGTTTTGGTCTATTTAAAGACCTGTAGAGGGCTGCACCGCACCTAAGCGCACATTTCCAGAACGTCGTTAATTTGATGACCGTCGTATTTATTCAAGAAAGACATTATTATTATTCAATATAAATAAATAAATAAACAATCAATCCGTCTAATCTTAATGTTTATTGAAGGCGAGACGTGAGAAAGGGACGCACATAGTCACACTTCAAACCAAGGTTGGAACGCACCATAGGTTCCAATATGAAACGGAAATAATTGTACAATATTAATGTGCCCAAGTTTAAATTAAAAAACTCGTTTATATTATAAAAATAAAACCGCAGAGTTAAGATTTGTTCGTTCGCTTGGTCTGTAGGTCGAGGTCAAGGGCGGCCACCCTCTACGCAGACGAAGTCCAGAACGCAAATTCGTGAATCACAGAACGCCAAAACTCGAGGCAGATAAAATGCAGTTGAAAATAGAATCAGGGAAGCCAACTGTACCTCCGGAAGCGTAGGACTTACGCAACTTTTCACTTCCGGTGAAGGTTTTAGACTACCGCGTGCGTTGTGTCTGCAGGGGAGAGAGGGAGTTAAATCCGCCATAATCCATCATCCGCCGACCGGTGCGGTGCTCATTATAAATAGATTTCTCTACTACTTAGCCTACTGCGTCTGAAGGGTTGCGTCCTGTTACGCGTGGGGTTCGGGGAATAATGCGGAAGTTAATGAGGCCTACGCCTACGCGGATTAGAATACGATGATTTATGCCTGAAGGGCTTAAGAGCACGTTTGTTATAAGCGTCGCTAAAAAAGTAGCAGCCAAACGAACTCGAATGGAATCGATCCGATGAGAATAAGCGGCGATACGGCTGAGGGATAATGAAAGCTTCAATTAAAATAAGTATGGGGTGTCGTATATTTTCTTTCTGTTTCGTCGGTTGCTCAACTGGTCTACAATCCAACCAGTAAATTATATTATGGCACGTTCAGTCGATTCAGTTTGATTTCCTTTACTGTCTTTTTCTAATTTATCATCAAATTGCTTCATCATTGCATCTTTTACTAATAACTTAACTTCTAGCTTACATTCGTTTTATTATTATTAAGATACTTTCGCCACATTTTCTATTTGATTTTAATAAGTCCTTTTATTTCAGCTGTCTACCCAATCTGTTTGTGTCTCTTCAAGTTTTCTTCCCTTCTTTGAGTCTGCGGCTTTTTTTTTGAGAGTTCTGAAATTGTTTGCCGCTTCTTCATTTTTTTTAATTTCTACGATCCGATACTTTCATGTTCTGTTTTTATTTTTCCGTGTTACTTCGACGAAAAAATAAATTACGTTCACGTTTGACATTTGACCCCACTGATTGTTACTGACGTCATCTTATGCATGGTTGGCTTTTGCTTATTTCATATTGGGTTTGATTCATCCAAGCCCTTCTTTTCTTAGTTATGGGCGAAGCCATGTTTGGCTTTATTAATTTGTGGCGTGCATGTAGCAGCATTCAATCGTCGATCGTCGATGAGTTTTGTGTTCTTGTTTCATTTTAGCGACTAGAAAGAAGTGATCACTATTTATTTCAAATCCTCTTTTGACTCTTACATCTAATAGTACCGAATATTAACGTAATATATTCATTTTCCATTGGCGTAAATCCTTTTTCTTCTCTCTTTATTCCTGTTGTAATTAAAATGTCAAAGGAAGCTTTTTCAAATTCGGAAATTACTTCAAATTCGTTTCCAGTTGAGGATCTTATAATCCATTCTCCCGGTTTTGTCGTACTTCCTACTCTGCAGCCATTGCTCCTCTTCTCTTGTTTTCCTCTACTCCTCTTCTCCGTTGCCCCTTTGCATATACCCCACTTTAACTCTGTGTCCGCTTATTTTTCCTTTCTCGAGCCCTATCCCTTATATTTTGTTACAGTTAAAAAATTATCCGGTTATTCTGTGACACCCTGTATAGTATATCCGCCGGAGTCGAGTCGGTCAGTTTTTTTTGATCATCCGATCAGGAATGGGGAAAGCGCACCTCGTTTTCAGGCCAATCGAGCACGTTTTTATTGCTGTTTCGAGTCAAAAATGTAAACATTTACGATCATAATTACCCCGGATTTGATCTCATTAAAGTTCGGTTTTTTAATCACAAGTAAACCTTAACTCTTTATTTTCATGGTAACTAGACGTAAACTGAAGGCTTTTAGTTAACTTGTGATTGAAAAATCGTCAGTAAGACTTCATCTTGGTTTTTCTGTATCGATAGAAACGCTCGTTTTATTTACGTAAATTTAAACACGCTAAGCTGCGTTTTATTTTCGATCCGGTTGGCGCCGCCTAGGCTGCTTTACTTTTAGGGGATACTTCCATTTGGTTTTTGTCATCATTTCTCTCTCGAATTTTGAACACTCCCATCACGTTTAATATTTAACCCCGTTCGCAGATCGTTGTGTCACATTTTCGCTGTATTGGCAGATCTTTCTCGATCCTTCTTTTACTTTGTTTGATTTCTCTTCTACCCGCTCTCCGAATCGAGTTAGCGACACTCCATTCTCTATGCAGAGTGCGGGTAAACCGCTTGTATTTTGTGCGTATCGTTGTTGTACTTGAGAAACATCTCCCCAGCGGAGGTGAAAGTATATTCCACGGCCTTGGGCCGGCTTCGACTGGTTTACTCAAATTAAGCTCTCCAGGGAGAGATGGGTGAAATGTATTCCACGGCCTTTGACCGGCTTCGACTGGTTTACCACAAATTAAGCTTCCCAGAGTGGGGGGGGGTGAAAAATATTCCACGGCTTCGACTGATTTACCTCAAATTGAGCCGAGTATCCACGCGCTTGTGCCAGCCCGGCGTCTAATCTTTTCTTCAGACGAGTTTTCGTGAATTTCGAACCGGTGCAAATTCTAATGTTTTCAAACCAAAATAAAATTCACAGTGTTTTTAGTTTCTTGTCTTTTTGTGTTTCTTATTCCGGGCGAAGAAACCAACGCCCTATTTCCCTATTTCTTTTCCAGGCAGTAACTCTACATAACCTTATTTAAGAAGATATTTCAGGTTATGTAAACTTACTCACTGAAAACAAATGTCATTTAAATCAATCTCACAAAGTGACTGTGGTTGCATAATTTATTCTATAATAAAGCAATGACTGCCGCCTAGGCTGCTTTACTTTTGGGGGATAATTACAGTTGGCTTTTGTCATCCCTTCTCGCTGGAATTTCGAACACTCCCATCATCTTTGATATTTAACCCCATTTGTAGATCATTATGTCACATTTTCGCTGGATTGGCTGATCTTTCTCTATCCTTCTTTTGTTTTGTTTGATTTCTCTTCTCCCCGGTCTCCGAATCGACTTAACGACACTCCATTCTCTATGCAGAGTCCGGTTAAACTACTTGTGTATTGTGCACATTATTACTGTGCCTGAGAAATATTTCTCCAGGAGGGGCGGTGAAATATATTCCACGGCCTTTGGCCGGATTCGACTGGTTTACCCCAAATTAAACTTCCCAGCATGGGGGGTGACATATATACCACGACCTTTGGCCGGTTTCGACTGGTTTACCACAAATTAAGCTTCCCAGGGTGGGGGGGGTGAAATATATTCCACGGCCTTTGGCCGGCTTTGACTGGTTTACCTCAAATTAAGCCGCGTATTCATGTGCTTGTGTCAGCCCGGCGTTTGACCTTTTCTTCAGGTGAGTTTTCGTGAATTTCGAACCGGTGCAAATTCTAATATGTTTAAACCAAAATAAATTTCGCAGTGTTTTTAGTTTCTTGTCTTTTTGTGTCAGAATCCGTTCAGTCGGTCACGAAGCGCATCGTGCACGCTCGTCTTTCCGCATTGCAACAAGAAAAGAAAATGCGACGCAACGGAATATAAGCGTGTCATGTTCACGCGTTCCAGTTAAGAATGAGGCAATTAGACTGAGATTTTTATTAATTAATTACAAGTTTTAGAACAAAAGCAAAGTTTAACATTAAGTTTTAAAAGGCAGCAGATTAAATTAAATATAGTTTTTTTTAAAGACAAACATTTTGATTATTTGAGCGCGTATTTTTTTTTTTTTTAATAGACTGCGCGCTTTTCAGGAAAAGTTTGTTCACGTTCTAACACTTCAAGAGTGTGCCGGCTGCTAGAAAGAAGGCGTTTTTAAATCAGTGTTTAAAAAACTTTCCCAATAAATAAACTCGAACTAACTCGATTAATTTAGTACACGTAGACGTTTCGTAACTTGAAAATCTACGTAGATCGGCAGTCAGAAAGAAGGTCGCAAATAAGCGCATAAGTTCGTGTAAATAACGGATTTATTTAAAACTCGGCGAAAGCTAAAAATAGCTCCGAGCCCCCCCCGTTAACGAGCGAGCTTCCGGTCGGCCCGTCCGCCGCGCGAATAAATTCCGGGCCCCGGAAGATCCGCCGCTTTTTATCGGCCCACCTATACATATGCAGAACGTTGCATGCGGATTTTCCGCACGTAATTGTGTCTGCGATTCTTCTGCTGCATTGCGGATCTTTGAGGCGGCAGTCACGCTAGGCGAGGCGAGGAACGACGCGGAATTACAATAATTTAAATCGAGCGCGATTAAATTTGTTTCATCCACAGTGGTTCGCAATGATATAATTTTCGCGGTGAACTTCATCGCATCCGAATCAGAATTAGAAACGTACAAGGCAGTGGTAGGGTTCGTGATAATGAAAGCTGCAATTGAAGGAGGAACGGACGCGCTGTTTTACCCATGCCGGTTTTCGTTTGAGCTTTCATTAATTACGCTGACTGTAAGCGCGGCGACAGAGCGGTCTGAAATAAAATACAGCAAATTTATGCACAGCATCTCCAGTGAAATTTAAATTTAAACAAACTAAAACTCATTTAAAAAATAATAAAGCCTTTATTGAGACTTTGGACACGTGCGCGGCGCGTTTCTTTTTACTTTTTTATTTTTTTTTTCGTTGACTCGACCTCGTCAACGTCCACGGCCCCAGACCAGCGACAATAGTATTTTTTAGTCCGTCTATTAATAACGGGATTTATGAATAGCCCGACATATAACTCGAAGGCCTGCCCGTTATTTACGTGCCAAGCGCGTCCGCCGAAGACGGACGGCGTTCGCGTTTTAAGGTCTTCGACACGCTCATCAATCAAACGCGTCCATCCGTAGGTCCGTGCGTCGATGACCGACGTCGTTTTTCAATGTTCCGGACGGGAAACACAAACTCGCTTTTTATTTCGGATGCGAATGTGACTCGCACAATTTTCCCTGCGTCTTAACAAAAATTAACAAATTGGCAACTCGTGTACATTTTTATAAATGAAATTGTTGCATTTTGCACCGCAAATCTAACGGGTTGTAAAAACGTGCAGACTTTTCATTCCCTTTGGTTCTCAATTCTTTTATCAATCTGTTGAATCGTCGATTTTCTTTGTTAGTGGCGTTTCGGGATTTCGGTAAAAAAAGGCAGAAATCTTTTTTTCAGCGTCCAGTCAAAAGTCCATGCGTCGATGACCGACGTCGTGTTTCAATGTTTCGAACGGGAAACACAACTCGCTTTTTATTTCGAATGCGAATGCGAGTCAGACAGTTTTCTATGCGTTTGCAATTTACTGGTCCGAAGTAAAAACAAAAAAGAATTAGCAAATTGGCAACTCGTGTACATTTTTATAAATGAAACCATTGTATTTTACTCAGCATATATAAGGGGTTGTAAATGCTTTTCATTCCCTTTGGTTCTCAATTCTTTTAACAATCTGTTGAATCGTCGATTTTCTTTGTTAGTGGCGTTTCGGGATTTCGGTAAAAAAAGACAGAAATCTTTTTTTCAGCGTCCAGTCGAAAGTCCATGCGTCGATGACCGACGTCGTGTTTCAATGTTTCGAACGGGAAAAAAACTCGCTTTTTATTTCGAATGCAAATGCGAGACAGACAGTTTTCTCCGCGTTTGCAATTTACTAGTCCGAAGTAAAAACAAAAAAAGAATTAGCAAATTGGCAACTCGTGTACATTTTTATAAATGAAACTATTGTATTTTACACGGCAAATATAAGGGGTTGTGAATGCGCCTGGAAACCCACTTTTCATTTCCTTTGGTTCCCAATTCTTTTAACAATCTGTTGAATTGTTGATTTTCTTTGTTAGTGGCGTTTCGGGATTTCGGTAAAAACAAAGACAGAAATCGATTTGGTTACCAATTCTTTTAATAACCTGTATAAAATTCGATCGCGATTTTCTTTGTTAGTAGCATTTCTGGTTTGCGGTAAACAAAGCCAGAAATCGATTTTTCAGTTTGCTTTCCACGGTGGCGTTTACGTGTGTTTTCAGAATTGTCGAAAATACTTCGTCTTTTTCTTTCCCAGTTTAATCTCTAATCCTAATTAATCCTACACGAAACCCGGAAACGTCGTTTTTTTTTTTCTTGGATTACGGGTTCGTGATTTGCCAGTCCCACTATCGTTGCAGCTTTCATCCTCACAAATCCTACCTTAATGCCCAATCGTCAACTGTTTTCGGTCAATAACTCCATCGCTTCAACCAATCGGATTTAGGGAACTCATTCCCAGCGTTTGTTGGCTTGCTGCAAGTTTAATTCCGTAAATGAAATACAAGTCGCGCGTGAATAAGACCGCCGGTTATCGCGCAACAAATAAATTGGCTGGCGTCGAATGCATCTCGTTCTTTCCGAGCAAGAAAGGCAGGGAAATAAGCGAGATCGATTGGCGCTGCTCGTATGTACAATTAAATCGGCTGGGCTAGAGTTAACCCGTAAGCCGTTTCCTCCTGGATTGTCGGTTCATGATTTGTCAGACCTAACTTCGTTGCAGCTTTCATCATCAATCTTTAATCGTCAAGTGATTTCGGAAAATACACAATTTGACAGATCGTTGCTTCGTCCAATCACATTTAGAGAAAGGAGCCACTCACCATTCCCAACCGTTCGCGCTTGCAGGCTCAATCCAGTAAAATGAAATGTTCACGACGACACTAACATACAGGACGTACTGTATCATGCAAAAAATAAACTGGCTAGCGCCGAAGGTGATTCTGGGATTAAGTTAACCTAGAAACGATTTTTTTTCTTGGGCTGTCGACTCATGATTTGCCGGACATACTTTCGTTGAAGCTTTCATCGCGAATCCTACACGAAACACGGAATCGTCTTTTCTTTTCTTGGATTATCGGTTCGTGATTTGCGAGTCTTAATTTCGTTGCAGCTTTCATCACCCCGAATCCTACACGAAACCCGGAAACGTCGTCTTTTTTTTTCTTGGATTATCGGTTCGTGATTTACCAGTCCCACTTTCGTTGCAGCTTTCATCCTCACAAATCCTACCTTAATGCCCAATCGTCAACTGTTTTCGGTCAATAACTCCATCGTTTCAACCAATCGGATCTAGGAAACTCATTCCCAGAGTTTGTTGGCTTGCTGCAAGTTTAATTCCGTAAATGAAATACAGGTCGCGCGTGAATAAGACCGCCGGTTATCGCACAAGAAATAAATTGGCTGGCGTCGAACGCACCTCGTTCTTTCCGAGCAAGAAAGACAAGGAAATAAGCGAGATCGATTGGCGCTGCTCGTATGTACAATTAAATCGGCTGGGCTTGAGTTAACCCGTAAGCCGTTTCCTCTTGGATCGTCGGTTCATGATTTGTCAGACCTAACTTCGTTGCAGCTTTCATCATCAATCTTTAATCGTCAAGTGATTTCGGACAATAC
Source organism: Prosopocoilus inquinatus (assembly GCA_036172665.1). Classification (NCBI taxonomy): domain Eukaryota; kingdom Metazoa; phylum Arthropoda; class Insecta; order Coleoptera; family Lucanidae; genus Prosopocoilus; species Prosopocoilus inquinatus. Next base: position 8,603,765 of record CM069878.1, on the reverse strand, counting down.
ACAATTCGACAGATCGTCGCTTCGTCCAATCACATTTAGAGAAAGGAGCCACTCACCATTCCCAAACGTTCGCGCTTGCAGGCTCAATCCAGTAAATTGAAATGTTCACGACGACACTAACATACAGGACGTACTGTATCATGCAAAAAAAAAATAAACTGGCTGGCGCCGAACGTGATTCTGGGATTAAGTTAACCTAGAAACGATTTTTTTTTCTTGGGGTGTCGGCTCATGATTTGCCGCAAATACTTTCGTTGAAGCTTTCATCGCGAATCCTACACGAAACACGGAATCGTCTTTTCTTTTCTTGGATTATCGGTTCGTGATTTGCGATTCTTAGTTTCGTTGCAGCTTTCATCACCCCGAATCCCACACGAAACCCGGAAACGTCGTCTTTTCTTTTCTTGGATTATAGGTTCGTGATTTGCCAGTCCCAAATTCGTTGCAGCTTTCATCATCACAAATCCTCCCTTAATCCTCAAGCGTCAACTGTTTTCGGTCAATAACTCCATCGTTTCAACCAATCGGATCTAGGGAACTCATTCCCAGCGTTTGTTGGCTTGCTGCAAGTTTAATTCCGTAAATGAAATACAGGTCGCGCGTGAATAAGACCGCCGGTTATCGCACAAGAAATAAATTGGCTGGCGTCGAACGCACCTCGTTCTTTCCGAGCAAGAAAGACAAGGAAATAAGCGAGATCGATTGGCGCTGCTCGTATGTACAATTAAATCGGCTAGGCTAGAGTTAACCCGTAAGCCGTTTCCTCTTGGATCGTCGGTTCATGATTTGTCAGACCTAACTTCGTTGCAGCTTTCATCATCAATCTTTAATCGTCAAGTGATTTCGGACAATACACAATTCGACAGATCGTCGCTTCGTCCAATCACATTTAGAGAAAGGAGCCACTCACCATTCCCAACCGTTCGCGCTTGCAGGCTCAATCCAGTAAAATGAAATGTTCACGACGACACTAACATACAGGACGTACTGTATCATGCAAAAAAATAAACTGGCTGGCGCCGAACGTGATTCTGGGATTAAGTTAACCCAGAAACGATTTTTTTTTTCTTGGTCGTTTCATGATTTGCCGGACCGACTTTCGTTGAAGCTTTCATCGCGAGTCCTACACGAAACACGGAATCGTTTTTTCTTTTCTTGGACTATCGGTTCATGATTTGCCAGTCTTAATTTCGTTGTAGCTTTCATCACCCCGAATTCTACACGAAACCCGGAAACTTCGTCTTTTTTTTTCTTGGATTATCGGTTCGTGATTTGCCAGTCCCACATTCGTTGCAGCTTTCATCCTCACAAATCCTACCTTAATGCCCAATCGTCAACTGTTTTCGGTCAATAACTCCATCGTTTCAACCAATCGGATTTAGGGAACTCATTCCCAGCGTTTGTTGGCTTGCTGCAAGTTTAATCCCATAAATCAAATACAGGTCGCGCGTGAATAAGATCGCCGGTTATCGCGCAACAAATAAATTGGCTGGCGTCGAATGCATCTCGTTCTTTCCGAGCAAGAAAGACAAGGAAATAACCGAGATAAGCGGCGCTGCTCGTATGTACAATTAAATCGGCTGGGCTTGAGTTAACTCGTAAGCCGCTTCCTCTTGGATTGACGGTCCATGATTTGCCAGACCTAACTTCGTTGCGGCTTTCATCATCAATCTTTAATCGTCAAATGATTTCGGAAAATACACAATTTGACAGATCGTCGCTTCGTCCAATCACATTTAGAGAAAGGAGCCACTCACCATTCCCAACCGTTCGCGCTTGCAGGCCCAATCCAGTAAAATGAAATGTTCACGACGACACTAACATAGAGGACGTACTATATCATGTAAAAAATAAACTGGCTGGCGCCGAACGTGATTCTGGGATTAAGTTAACCTAGAAACGATTTTTTTTTCTTGGGGTGTCGGCTCATGATTTGCCGGACATACTTTCGTTGAACCTTTCATCGCGAATCTTACACGAAACACGGAATCGTCTTTTCTTTTCTTGTATTATCGGTTCGTGATTTGCGAGTCTTAGTTTCGTTGCAGCTTTCATCACCCCGAATCCTACACGAAACCCGGAAACGTCTTTTTCTTTTCTTGGATTATCGGTTCGTGATTTGCCAGTCCCACTTTCGTTGCAGCTTTCATCATCACAAATCCTACCTTAATGCCCAATCGTCAACTGTTTTCGGTCAATAACTCCATCGCTTCAACCAATCGGATTTAGGGAACTCATTCCCAGCGTTTGTTGGCTTGCTGCAAGTTTAATCCCGTAAATGAAATACAGGTCGCGCGTGAATAAGATCGCCGGTTATCGCGCAACAAAAAAAAACTGGCGGGCGCCGAATGCATCTCGTTTTTTCCGAGCAAGAAAGAAAAGCTCGTATGTACAATTAAACGGACGATAAATAATAAAAACTTAAAAACGGAAGCCGAAGAGAAGAAGTTGAAGGAGAAGAAGAAGAAGAAGAAGCGCAGCAGAGTGTGGCGGAAATTTACGCGGAATGGAACTGCAAAACGGATCCCTCGGGAAAACCGGGACGTCTGGTTTCGTTTCGCTTAATTTATTGTGCCCGGGAAGATTTAAGTCGCCGCCGCTGCGGCATCTGTGAAGCACCGAGAATTAATGAGATTAATACCGGAAGTGAATGCGTTTTTTTTCCCTTGAATTTTGCGTGCGCGTGATGATTCCGTAGGCCGTCTTCGGAATGGGGTTTAAAGAAAAGAAAATCCTATTTCGTTTTGATGTGGCTTAACGTTACGCTCCTTGCCGATTGCATCTCCTCGCGCGCATGAGTCTCTGCCAATTTATTTTGCGACTGAACGGTTTTGTATGCCAGGCGCTCATTCAGAAGCAAAAGCGTAAAAATGAAACGCCTAAAATTATTATCTCATCCGGGGAGGACCACCCACCTAAACATAAATCGTGATTTTCAAACGTTCTCTGATACCCCGACGGACAAAGGTATGACACGATTATTCATTATAGAAGCAGACGTGAGCTCGAAGTTTTTTTGTTTTTTTTTTTTTTCTAAATGCGATTAATAAAATATTCCAAAAACAAATAACTTTTCTCACCTGCATGATGCGGGTACATTCCCTTTAATCGGGTCCTGGCGCCACTTGAGCCCTCCTCTTCTCCTCGTCGCTCGAAAGGCGGAAAGTCTTTTGTCCTTTTGCCGCCCCGAAGCACCACTTTAGGGAGCGACTTTAAACACTCGCGGCGCTCGAGACGTATTCCGAATTCCGGAATTCGCGGAGCATTTCGAGTTCCTCCTCTAAAACCTACGCGGAAGGTCGTCGGGCGTTCACATCGCGCGCTCGGAATTTGCGACGCTGCGAATTGAGAGGTCGTTTCCGAAATCTGAACGGGTTTCAAACCTTGCACCACCTGGACGCGTTCAGCGGGGACTCCTCGGAAGAAAACAGGAAGAGGGCGAAAGCCATCGATCCCTGAAACTGAAGAAAAGACTGCAGTGATTAAAAAAAAAATGAAAGGCGAAACAAGCCAAAAGACTTCTTGATTTATTAAGCTGCACCCGCCATTTTGTTTCGTGGCATACAATCCCAAATGGGACAGACTCGAAACCCCAACCACCCCACCCAAGGCCAAATGATTAACAAACTCTGTTGCTACTTCTTGGTTTACCTGATTGATCACAGGAGAAGGTGAAATAAAAGGAAAACCAAAAAGATTCCTTTAGAAAAATCCTCTTCCTTTCAAATAAAAGGGAAATCCAAACCCCAGAAGACCTGAGGACTTCAGGTTTTGGTGCTTGAAATCTAAGTTCACTCCAAAAGGAGCTTCCCTCTCCGAAGGAAGTCCTCCCCAAAAAGTCTTCTTCATAATGATCAGAAAACCCAACCTTCCACTGGTAAATCTTCTAATTTTCAAATAAAAGGGAAGTCCAAACCGCAGAAGACCTGAGGACTTCAAGTTTTGGTGCTTGAAGTGTTCTTTAGGGAAGTTTGCTCCAAAAGAAACCTTCTTCTCCAAAAGAAGTCTTTTTCAAAAAAACAGCGGAAGACCTGAGAACTTTAGGTTCTGGTGGTTGAAATCTTCTTTACAGAAGTCTTTTCGAAAGAAGTTTGCTCCCAAAAGTATCCTTCTCCAAAGAAGTTTGCTCCTAAAGATGCCTTCTCCAAAAGACTCCTTCAAAACGATCAGATCAGAAAGCCAACAACCCCCCAAATGAAGATTTCCATTGCGAGAGAGATCATTTCCAAGGTCAATGCGATGCCCCCCGGCTTATTTCAACTTAAGTCTCGCTTTCCTCATTTAAAGAAAAGCTGTACTCTCGAGACCAAAAAAGAAACGAGTTAAGGGTTTGATTGGCTGACAGTGGAGGGTTCGAATGAGAAGGTACTCTTTTTTTTTCTTCAAGATTTAAGTGCGCTTCTTTAGACTCGCCCCGAAAAATTAATTAAGCGGAATAATCCTGATTAATTAGTCGGCCATCGTCTCAAGCAAAGCGTGATGTTGAAAGCGAAGGGCGAGTTGTAAATTTTTTTCGGACGTCGCGCTTCCAGAAGAGAAGACTTCTTTTTTAATCCATTTAACCAACAAACAGTTTTGGGGGGGGGGGAAATCCGTCGTACTTCTCCTTTTTACCATAGCCCTGAGAAATCTTACGAACGCTCTTTCCTGCAACCCCAAAATCCAAAAAAAGGCACAAAATGGGATAAAGGTCTTCTCACACGTTTTTTTTCTTTTGGAGAAGGCTCAACGAGAAAGTCTTCTCCACCATAAAAAGATGAAAAAAGGCATTTTATTTCTTTTTGCCCCCCTACAGCGAGCTTTGCGTATTTGGGGTTGAAGAAAAGACGCTCCAAGAGGCCATTACAAAAATGAAAAGAATATCAGGAATTTCGCCAACATAAAGCATGACAGTAAACCTTAGAAAGGGGGGAAAGAGAAAAGTGATGAGTCACATAAGACCAAGAACATTCGAATCAAGTCATGTCCAAAAGGAAGGGATGAACGTGGTGCCGCCTTCAACCTTCCTTAATTTCTGTGAGCTTCTTGGTCATTAAAATAAATCGGTTCAAAGCAATTAAGAAAACCGAGCAAGGAAGATGATCTGAAGGAATTCCCAGTAGGTACTGAAAAGAAGAATTTATTTTTTTAACTAAGCGCCTTGCTTTCTGAATTAGTTGGTGTGCAAGCGCAAATTATTTCTCAAGGTCTTTCTTTAAGAACTCGTTAAGAAAAGAAATCGTCTAAGCTTTTTCCAGAAAAAAAGGAGAAAATTATTATTTCATAATTTTCGTTTTTTTTTTTGTTCCACTTAAAGATGATCTGAGGCTCTTACTTTGAAGTCGAAGCCTCGAACTTGTTGTAGGGAAAGCTTTCCAAAGCACTTTCAGCATTAATAAAAGAAGATCAAGGATTTCTTGAAGGAAAAAAAGAAGGACCGCAGATTTTCGATTGTGACGTGAAAGGTGGAGGTCTGCATCAGTTTTGGTTTTGGGAAACCCCAATCTTACAAGATTGATGTCTATTTGGAAGAAAATTTTCCATGCGATGCTAAACTGCTTGAACTTGGAATGATTTCCCTGTGAATACATGGTTTGGGTTGGATTAGGAGATTAGTAGATAATTTGGTATGAGGAGGACATCATTGGTTTTGGTTTTTCATGCGATGCTAAACTTCTTGAGCTCGAGAAGATTTGCCTGAGCATGCATAGCGTGGGTTGGATTGGGAGATAAGCGGATCATTTGGTTTGAGGAGGAGGTCATTAGTTTTGGTTTGGGAAACACCAACACTTTCCAAGGTTCTTATCTATTCGGAAGAAAATTTTCCATGCGAAGCTAATAAACTTCTTGACCTCGGAATGAGTCGCCTGAGAACGCATTGTTTGAGAGAAATCTGTGCCATAAGAAATTTTACGTAAGAAAGTTTGCTCCAAACGAAGAGTCTTCTCCAAAAAAAAAATAAACATGCAGTCCTACAAAGTTTTTTCCAAGACAAAACTTCCCAAACGAAGGAATTCCAAAACAGTGTTTTCCAAGAGATAAAACATGCCTTTCCAAAGAAATAAAGAAAGAACTAAGAAGCCCAACCAAAGAAGATCTGCGAGCTCTCAGGATTTGCTTCGGAAAGTCCTCTCTACACTAAACAAAAAATGTGCAGTTTCGATAAGGAAAAAGGAAAATATAAGGCGTTTGACGGCAGTAATAAGTAAGGCAGGGATTAATGGAAGAAAATGAAGCTAAACCAAATCGAAAACATTTCTTTAGGAAAATCTTCTTATTTTCAAATAAAAGAGAAGTCCAAGCCGCAGAAGATCTGAGGACTTTTGGTGCTTAAAATCTTCTTTAGAAAAGTATTTTCCAAAGAAGTTTACTCCAAAAGAAGCCTTCTTCTCTGAAAGAAGCCCTCCCTAAAAAGTCTTCTTCATGATGATCAGAAAACCCGAAAATCTTCTACTTTTCAAATGAAGGAAGTCCAAACCGCAGAAGACCCGAAGACATCAAGTTTTGATGCTTGAAGTCTTCTTTAGGAAGTTTGCTCCAAAAGAAACATTCTCCAAAAAGTCTTTTCCAAAAAACAGCGGAAGACCTGAGGACTTCAGGTTCTGGTGGTTGTAGTCTTCTTTAGAGAAGTCTTTTCCGAAGAAGAAGTCCAAGCCGCAGAAGATCTGAGGACTTCAAGTTTAGGTGCTTGAAGTGTTCCTTAGGGAAGTTAGCTCCAAGAGAAACCTTCTTCTCCAAAAGAAGTCTTTTTCAAAAAACAGCGGAAGACCTGAGGAGTTCAGGTTCTGGTGGTTGAAGTCTTCTTTAGAGAAGTCTTTTCGAAAGAAGTTTGCTCCCAAAAGAATCCTTCTCCAAAGAAGTTTGCTCCTAAAGATGCCTTCTTCAAAAGACTCCTTCAAAATGATAAGATCAGAAAACCCAACAACCCCTCAAATGAAGATTTCCATTGCGAGAGAGATCATTTCCAAGGTCAATGCGATGCCCTCCGACATATTTCAACTTCAATCTCGCTTTCCTCATTTAAAGAAAAACTGTACTCCCATGAGCAAAAAAAAAACGAGTTAAGGGTTTGATTGGCTGACAGTGGAGGGTTCGAATGAGAGGGTAAATGGGGTACTCTTTTTTTCTTCAAGATTTAAGTGCGCTTCTTTAGACTCGCCCCGAAAAATAATTAAGCGGAAAAATCCTGATTAATTAATCGCCCATCGTCTCAAACAAAGCGTGATGTTGAAAGCGAAGGGCGAGATGTAAATTTTTTTCGGACGTTGCGCTTCCAGAAGAGAAGACTTCTTTTTTAATCCGTTTATTTAAAAAAATAAAATAAAAACAAAACTAATTTTCGTTCCACCTTTTCAGTCCGAAGCAAGTTGAGGCAACAACCAGCACCATAAACCGTCCGCTTCCATCAGGATCGTCATTAACGTTCTCATTTTATCGCGCGAAATACTTTCCCGACGGCTTCCGAATTAAAATAGATCCTGTATATTTGCTTTAAGGCTCACTTCGGCCAAACATAAACGCTTTAATGGCCAATAAAAGCCGAAGTACAGAAAACAGCTTCGACATCATTCACTTTCTTGCGTCACCGTATTAAATAATCACGTCATGTTTTAAATAAAAAAAAGTTTGCCAACATAAAGAATCGATTTCCCGAGGACGAGGAGGAGGAGGTTGGCCCCTTTCGAGGTTAGAGTTAGCCCAATCCACCTACGCAGGTTTTTAAATTAAGCAGAAAAAAGAACTTCTGCTTTTTGTGTCCAAGTCCAGGCTCAGAACGTCTTGGGAAAGTTTGAAAGTTAATTAATTAAGATGGGCAAGGTTGACGGCCATTTCGTTCCTGTATATTATTGGGAATACGAGTACGGTTCAAAAATTAAAGCAGGTCGCGTCGTCGGTTGGAAGGAAACGCAATTTTCTATTTTCGCAAACAATCGCCCTTAGAATCTTCTCAATTTTTTTTTTCTTCTGAAATCTGAAATCAACATCTATTCTGATTCTTCGGACACCCAGAAGTCTGTCTGCATTCTTATTCTTCCATGGTCTTCAGTCTTTTCCAAAAAAAAAATAAAATGGTTTGTCCAGTTTTTTTCGAAAAGAAAGGATTCACTCCAACAAGGATAATCTTCTCTGCTTTCAATCGAAGGAAGCCAGAAAGAAGACATCTCCTATTTTATGTTCTTTGTACGCAATTGTTTTCGCAAAGAATCATCTTTAGACGCTTCTCAATTTTTTTGTTCTTCTGAAGCTGGTCTTCCGTCTTTTCCAAAACAAATTGGTTTCTCCAGTTTACTCCCCCCAAAAAAAAGCAACAACTTTTTCGAAATGTGAAAGACCATCACTTTCATTCACCCTTTTTCGGAAGTGTGCCTGGATTTGCTCTAACCAACAGTTTCGAGCTGCAGGAAAATCTTCTGATCTCTCCTCTGTCTGTGTTCTCCTTTTAATCGAAGGGGGCCAAAAAGGAAATTCAGAAGTGTGTCTGGATTTGCTCCACCCAACAGTTTCGAGCTGCAGGAAAACCTTCTCGTCTTTCCGCTGTCTGCATTCTCCTTTCAATCGAAGGGGGCCCAAAAAGGAAATTTGGAAATGTGCCTGGATTTCGTATGACTTTGCCGTTCTGACAATTTGCTCCAACAAATCCATTAGAAGACTTTCTTCTTTTGAATTACACCCCTTATTCCTTGAATTATTCTTGAAGCCGGAAGACTTCGCCTGGTTCTTTCTTTTCTTTTTTTGAGAACCATCAACTTTATTGGGGCGAACATATTGAGAATTGAATCCATTTGTTTTCTTGGTCCCCTCTTCGAGCTTGATCTGGTTCTTCGAACCTAAAAGGATGTTGAGTTGGAGAGAGACGAGTTAGGTTCTTTGAACCTAAAATTGTACTGAAGAACACGAAGCTCAAATTTGCAAGGTTATTTGACCTTGAACTTATTAAGATCTACGCAAGATTATCCATTTTCAGGAAGTTTGCCTTTTCTCTTTAGCTTTGGCAGTTTTCTTTGCGTCCCCCGATCAACCTCTATTGCGATTCTGCTTTAAGTTTGGCTTTACGATCGAGTTTTCCGTTTTCTTCTCACGACTTTTGCTTGCCTGACCTGGCCACTAATTACTACCCGAGTTTGCGAAAGCCCTGCGATACGCGCGCTCCCATTTTGCAGCGTACGCGATACTTTCTGCTGAGTTTTGAGTTTCGAAATTGGAACACGATTACACGCTGATAACATTTAAGTGTGTTAATTATTTTTTCCGGAAATAATAAACGATTTTATAATAAATAAATAGTAACTCTGTTTTAACATTGACTTTGAGGATGGGTCTTCCGAGAGCGTGTTATTTTGAAATTGCTTTTTCTTCTCCTTGCCTTTAACTTTGATCAAAACAATCACGCAAACTTCTACTTAGGGAGCTTGTCATGAATACTTGTGTGATGTCGTTTTGTTAATGCAGTGGCGTAGCTATCATGGGGCAGTTCAACCCAACCAATCCAAAACCTCGAACTTGTTGTAAGAAAAGCTTTCCAAAGCACTTTCAGCATGAGTAAAAGAAGATCAAGGACTTGTTCAAGGAAGAAAAGAAGGACCGCAGATTTTCTATTCTGACGTGAAGGGGCAGAGGATAAGACAACAGTCACTAAAGTGACATGAAGATAAATCGATAATTTGATATGAGGAGGAGATCTGCATCGCTTTTGGTTTTGGGAAACCCCAATCTTCAAAGATCGTTGTCTATTTGGAAGAAAATTTTCCATGCGATGCTAAACTGCTTGAACCTGGAATGATTTTTCTGTGAATACATAGTTTGGGTTGGATTAGGAGATGAGTAGATAATTTGGTATGAGGAGGACATCATTGGTTTTGGTTTTTCATGCGATGCTAAACTTCTTGACCTTGAGAAGATTTGCCTGAGAATACATGGTGTGGGTTGGATTGGGAGATAAGCGGATCATTTGGTTTGAGGAAGAGGTCATTAGTTTTGGTTTGGGAAACACTCGCCTTCCAAGGTTCTTATCTATTCGGAAGATTTCATTTTCCATGCGATGCTAAAACTTCTTGACCTCGGAATGAGTCGCCTGAGAACGCATTGTTTGAGAGAAATCTGTGCCATAAGAAATTTTACGTAAAAAAGTTCTATCCAAACGAAGAGCCTTCTCCAAAAAAAAAAAAATAAACGTGCTATCCTACAAAGTTATTTCCAAGACAAAACTTCCCAAACGAAATAATTCCAAAAAAGTGTTTTCCAGGAGACAAAACATGTCTTTTCAAAGAAATAAAGGAAGAACTAAGAAGCTCAACCAAAGAAGATCTGCGAGCTCTCAGGATTTGCTTCAGAAAGTTCTCCCTACACTAAACAAAAATGTGCAGTTTCAAAAAGAAAAAAGAAAAATATAAGCTGTTTGGCGTTAGTAATTAGTAAAGCAGGGATTAATGGAAGAAAATGAAGCTAAACCAAATCGAAAACATTTCTTTAGGAAAATCTTCTTATTTTCAAATAAAAGAGAAGTCCGAGCCGCAGAAGATCTGAGGACTTTTGGTGCTTAAAATCTTCTTTAGAAAAGTATTTTCCAAAGAAGTTTACTCCAAAAGAAGCCTTCTTCTCTGAAAGAAGCCCTCCCTAAAAAGTCTTCTTCGTGATGATCAGAAAACCCGAAAATCTTCTACTTTTCAAATAAAAGTGAAGTCCAAACCGCAGAAGACCCGAAGACGTTAAGTTTTGGTGCTTGAAGTCTTCTTTAGGGAAGTTTGCTCCAAAAGAAACCTTCTTCTCCAAAAGAAGTCTTTTTCAAAAAAAAAAACGGCAGAAGACCTGAGGACTTCAGGTTCTGGTGGTTGAAATCTTCTTTACAGAAGTCTTTTCGAAAGAAGTTTGCTCCCAAAAGTATCCTTCTCCAAAGAAGTTTGCTCCTTGCTTCTTGATTTATTAAGCTGCATCCGCCATTTTGTTTCGTGGCATACAATTCCAAATGGGACAGACTCAAACCCCCAACCACCCCACCCAAGGCCAAATGATTAACAAACTCTGTTGCTACTTCTTGGTTTACCTGATTGATCACAGGAGAAGGTGAAATAAAAGGAAAACCAAAAAGATTCCTTTAGAAAAATCCTCTTCCTTTCAAATAAAAGGGAAATCCAAACCCCAGAAGACCTGAGGACTTCAGGTTTTGGTGCTTGAAGTCTTCTTTGGAAAAGTCTTTTCCAAAGAAGTTCACTCCAAAAGAAGCCTCCCTCTTCGAAGGAAGTCCTCCCCAAGAAATCTTCTTCATAATAATCAGAAAACCCAACCTTCCAATGGAAAATCTTCTAATTTTCAAATAAAAGGGAAGTCCAAACCGCAGAAGACCTGAGGACTTCAAGTTTTGGTGCTTGAAGTGTTCCTTAGGGAAGTTTGCTCCAAAAGAAACCTTCTTCTCCAAAAGAAGTCTTTTCCAAAAAAAGAACGGCAGAAGACCTGAGAACTTCAGATTCTGGTGGTTGAAGTCTTCTTTAGAGAAGTGTTTTCCAAAGAAGTTTGCTCCCAAAAGAATCCTTCTCCAAAGAAGTTTGTTCCTAAAGATGCCTTCTACAAAAGACTCCTTCAAAACGATCAGATCAGAAAGCCAACAACCCCCCAAATGAAGATTTCCATTGCGAGAGAGATCATTTCCAAGGTCAATGCGATGCCCCCCCCCCCCCCCCCCCCCGGCATATTTCAACTTAAGTCTCGCTTTCCTCATTTAAAGAAAAACTGTACTCTCTAGACCAAAAAAGAAACGAGTTAAGGATTTGATTGGCTGACAGTGGAGGGTTCGAATGAGAGGGTAAATGAGATACTCTTTTTTTTTTCTTCAAGATTTAAGTGCGCTTCTTTAGACTCGCCTGACCCCAAGGAAGAAAGATGTTCTGCCGAAACATCAAAAATTATTTTGGTCAATAGCAAGTAAAACCAAGGCTGACTGACTGCCCTTGGCCAAAATAATTTTTGATGTCTTGAAGTAGTTCTGCATAGAGAAGAAAATGCCAAAAAGCAAAGAATGAGAGAGAGTGACGTTGGAAGGAAAGAAGGTTCCCTCTTGAAAGTTGTCAGATTTAAACCAGAACGTTTAAGATTAGTAAACCTAAACCAAGAGGTCCTAGAGGATGGTGGGAAGGAAAAAAGTTTACCTTTTGAAAGTTGTCAGAATTTGAACCGAAACGTTTAGGGTTCGTAAACCATGACGTCCTTGACGACGGTTGGAAGGAAGGAAAGAGGTTTCCCTTTCCAAAAGTTGTCAGAATTTGAACCAGAATCTTTAAGATTGGTCAAAACCAAGAGATCTTTGAGGATAGCTTTTTCGACTCCATCCGCGTCTACTGATTCCTCGAAATTTAGAAAAGGGAAAGCTCCCTCCCCATGCAACGCTCCAAGTTTGGTGAGAAAAGTCCTGTGTGGTGCAGGCAAAGCAGACCTCCTGATAAATTTATCTGCCAGGTATTATCCTTGGAAACCATTGTATCGATAATAGTTTCCGAGGATACTAACTGGGGGATAAATTTATCCATAGGTGAAGAAATAGGGGCCTTAGGGAGATTGTCACGAATACTTGTGTGCTGTCGCTTTTTGTTCATGCAGTGGCGTAGCTAGCATGGGGCAGTTCAACCCAACCAATCCCAATCCCATCAAATTTCCACTGGAGATGAGATGTAGCCATACCCTTCAATATTCCATCTGTGTCAGCACTAGGTAAATGCTTTTTCCTTTGTCGTATCATCGGCAGACATTGTTTGGTTAAATTCTTCGAGTTAATGGCCGCCAGTAAGTAATCAAATCGCACCGTAAACTTTATATCTACAGCTGCGTTTACGAGCTGCCAGTTTTTACGACCAACGCGCCTAAATATAATCCGGCGAATTATTATTTTTTTTTATATTTGCTTTTCGTTTTTAATTTTTTTTTTTTTATAAATAGTGGCGACGCATCCGACTTTTCCGTCGCATCGTTTTTAATTTAATTCGAAAACCAAAGTATTTAAGTATCAAAGAAACTCGGCCCAAATGTGTTTGTTTATGTAAGAGAGATGAGGTATGAGTAGGCTTCTAATCTCCGACCGCCGCGCCGATCGACGGATTTCGGTAAACACTGAGGAGGACGAGGAGGTTTAATTTAGAAGAGTTGAAAAATGTTGAATGCAATTGAACGATTGGTAAAAACCAGTCGGTCGTTAAAGTTTAATTCACTTCAGTGCTTATCGGACGGATAAAGTAAATAAATAAATTGCGCGCAACCTTAGGAATGTTGCGGCTGATCGAAACGAGTTTTCTTTTTTTTTTTTAAGGAAAGAAAACGCAAGGGGAATTTGATTTATTTTCATAACCACATGATATTTTCAAGCTTTGTTAATAATGCCGGTCGATTTAATTCACCTGATGATACAGGATGTTTCAGAATAAATGAGCGCCGACAATACAGGGGGATTCAGAGTAGGTGTCCGACTAGTTTGGAGCGTGTTAACTGAAGTCATGCGAATAAGAAATAAATTTATCAGAGACATTTAAAAAGTCAACCTCCTGAAGACGCTACCATGGACAACTTTCTTATTAGTGTAGTAGTATTTATTATCTAAAATTACGAATAGTAACGTTCATTGGAATCGGAAACACGACGACCCCTCCAACAACGGAGGAATATCCAACGGAGCGATAATATTCGTAAGGAACGGTAGGGTAACCAAACCCAACGAAAACTTTGTTTCACCACCGGTCTCGTTTCGTGGAAAATGGCCGACCTGTCACGTCTCATGGCTGACCGAAGAAAAGAAAAATAGAAAAACAGCGTGCGATCGTCTCGCCACCACGCGACGGTCAGCCGCACCCAAAACAATTACGTACGAAGGGAAGCCTACCCGATCGTGAACAACGGCCAGAAAAATGAATATGTAACAAGTTATAGATTTATCGAAAATACAATTATGTACACAGACTTATAACCTTGGGAGTTTCGATTAATAAATATACGTTCAAAATCGTAAGTAACTAAAACAGCTAACTTCACAGATATTATGACATTTTTAGTCTGATATTCCACGTACTAGAAAACTAAAGAAAATTATTAGGTGTATTTACTTACACTTACACTTACTTTACACATAATGGCTCAAAGAATGTTACATACGCCCACAGTAGGCTCGGATGGTTTGATTTACTATTTCTTCTGGCACTCGGTAGTAGCTGACAATTGCAGCCCTCATATGGTAGAGGAAATTTTGGGATTAGATTTTTTTTTACCACATGAATCATCCCCTCGTATAAGAATCAAGTAAAAAGATCGAAGAAAAATAATTTCTATGCAAAGAAATATTTAAAGAAATAAGAAAAGTTATAAAAATAAAAAGATGGAATTTTTACCAAGCCATGGTATCAGAACAAGATTTCTTCCCATTTGTAATGATACCCTTACCGTTGATTCGAAACGCTATTAACAATTTACCCATGCACCTTTCGGGAGTGCAACCTTTTCTGGTTTAAACAACCACCAGAAGAAATTTAATCCAAATTTTGATGACCTTGGCTTTGTGGCAGTTGCTGTGTGTAATATTGTGTCGATTTAGCGTCTGACGTGAAGCTGTCTCACTACGTCACAGCCGGGGCGTCAGGACCTTCAAAATAAATCCGTCCAGTCGAAGAATCGAGAGTGACATTCTGGCGTCTTCAATGAAAGAATTCTCTCGTAATCAGCCCGGGTTATAAAAACGTCACGCCGAACTATGAATGTAGAATTCGAACGTTTGCAAACCTGATCGCTCGGTTTATATTAAAATAAATTAGTCTAAAGTGTTTTATATTAAATTGTATTGGAGACTGTGGTTTGTAGTACAAAGAAATTGAATTTAACCTCCTAGCCACAAAAAGTTCGCTTAAAAACTAGATACGCATTTCGACAGCTATGCTGCCGTCTTCAGTAGATGCCTTCTTCTTGATCACAAGAGAAGTGACCGTGCCATGCCTTTCGCTACCTTATATACTAATTCATACCGCTCCAATGAAGTGTGCTCTCTAAAGTGAGCGTCTCACTGGATTGCGTCAACCAAGTCAAGCAACACGGAACCTTCCAAATCCCCACCAATCAATTTATACCTGAATATTCAATGCATTTTATCTTGAAAACTACGAAGAGAGATTTCTTGTTTTGTTTTTACGTGTACTATTTTCTCGATGGATGCGTGCTACTTTTCGCTGTAAGAATAAACAAAACAAAAATTAAGAAAAAGAGTGAAAGGCTTCTGGGTCACCATAGAAGGTCAAAAATAAAAAATTAAAATTGTTGTTAATTTTTTTTTTAGTTAATTCATGAGGCGTATAGTAGAAATGGCGTTTTGAGTTTTGAATTTATTACATTTTTTTTATGGTTACGACATAGATTACGCATTCTTTACGCGTATTTACCGTAACGTAGAAAACAATTTTTTTTACGCGTCCCAATCCAACCCAACCCTGCGTTAAAGGTAAACGTTACTGTTTTCTTTTACTTCGCAAAGGTTCGTTGCTCTTGTGACTTGTCAATAATTAAAATTCCAACCACATTTTACTCGGTTCTGAGAGCAACAAGTTGTCAGTATTTTAGTTTCATTGTTGAATTTATGCGGCCCACTAGAGTTCGTCTACTGCCGGCCCATTTCTTCGCCGGCGAGGCGAGTAAGTAAGTAAGTAAGTGCCTTGCAATTTATTTTGCAATGATGTCTTAGTGGACGACAAGCAACGTGTCCCAGAAACCCGTTTACTCGCTGACCAACGTTCGCGAATTTAATTTTAAACTGCGTGTCCCAGAAACCCGTTTACTTGCTAACCAACGTTCGCGAATTTAATTTTAAATGCATTCGCTGCAATTTGAATCACTGTTAGGTTAGTCGAGGCGCTCGATTAGGTCCCAAAAAAATCTTGTCCGTTTGATTTACCGTTAAATAGTAAAATAATTAAAATTTCACCCATATTTTACTTGGTTTTGGGAGCAATAAATTGCCAGTATTTTAGTTTCATTATTGAATTTACGCGGCCCACCACCCTTTTTGCGTAATAGTAAATGCGATACGTTAGCGATTGACAAGAAATCTCGTTGGACAATTTATTTGTGGCTAATTAGACAATTATCGGCGATGATAGATCCACGACCCACATCTCCACTCGAGCTAGGAAATCGCGCGTCTATTTAACTACGCACTTTTCTTGCTACCATCCGTCCGTAACGTAATTTTGTAAGTTTTCCAGACAAGTGAAAAGAGTAGGGTAACACTTTGTTTATTATTATTTATTTATTTTCAAAAGCAATTTTTTTATTCGCATTTATTTTAAGTGTATGAAATGACGGAAAGGGAACAAGCGTGTTTTATTTTGCTTCTTTTTCGGGTTCCGCTTGTAAAACCGTTGCACATCCGGTTTTGTCTTTATTTATATAATACATACCGAAACTCGAACTTAATTTGAATTAAGATATTATTTAACTTTTTACATCTTTCCCCGCTCAAAAAAAAAAAAATTATTATCAGCTCGCTGGATGAAAAAGGCAATTTTTACAAGGAATTAACTCCTCTTTGTTTATTATTGTTTTTTTTTTAATTTAGAAAAAAACGTTAGAAAAGAGATTACAAACAATTGAAAGATGACCGTATTTCTTTTTCTATTTTCGTCCGGATTGTAAAACGTTTATTTTTAAACTGACCTGAAATCCGTTTTTTTTTTTAATTTTTAATTAATTTTTGTTGTAAATGTTCGGATATTCGGTACGCAGAGATGCAATGTTTAAAAAAAAAAAAAAAATAAGTTGCGATTTAATTAATATCATAATGAATCATAACGCGTACAAGGTCCGAATGAAATGAGTCGGCCGCGTTTCGTGGAATTGAGATGCGTACGGCACGACTCCCACTGGGAACAACGAGATGCGGTATTGTCCCTAATTTCTGCGCTCAATTAAGGATAATTTTTGCATACCAAATGCAACATACAATATTCCCCACCTGCGCAGCAAACTGGAAAGGAATAATGCTTGATCGGAAAATTTTTTCTTGATATTTCAAAATTTCATTCATTCTTAATTACAAAGAAAATTATTCATGTTAAAATTGCACTGCGGCGCATCAGACTTATTTTAAAATTTTTAAATCTTTTTTTTTTAATTTTAAGTTGGGAGGATCAGTGTTACACCTTGCGTTTTGTAACGTACAGGATTTAACAAAGTGTGTATCTTACAGATACAGGATGTATTAATATCTGCATCTACAAATTTATTTATGCGTGAATTGTATTTTAAACGTGTAAGCAAATAGAAATGACGAAAAGGGGATAACAAACAAATGAAAACCGATCGTCTTTTGTTTATGTTTCGCTGCGAAAATAAACAAAACAAAAATTGAAAAAAAAAGTGAAAGGCTTCTGGGTCACCTGTAGAAGGTCAAAAAATTAAAAATTAAAATGATTGTTAATTTTTTTTTAGAGCACATCTCTTAATTCATGAGGCGTGTAGTAAAAATGACGTTTTGGGTTTTGAATTTATTATATTTTTTTAAGTTTACGACATAAATTACGCATTCTTTACGCATAATTTACCGTGACGTAGAAAACAATTTTTTTCCGCGTCCCAATCCAACCCAACCCTGGGTTAAAGGTAAACGTTACTGTTTTTTTTTATTTACTTCGCGAAGATTCGTTGCTCTTGTGACGCAACACCACTCTACCAGTGACCACCGACCAATTTACATCAGAATCTTCAATGCATTTTAACTTAAGAACAGTACGTCGCAGACCGCCTACGTTTTCAGATTCTGTTTGCTTTTTCGTTTACTATCTGTGGTTGACGAGTCGGACGCTTATTCTGAATCACCCTGTATTTCAAACGCACAGCGGAAAGTTTGACGTTCACTAGCACGATCTCAAGCGTTAAGCGGAAGGGATTTCTCTTAAACTAAAATATGACGATACCTGCCCAAAAAAAAATTGAGAATCTTGTCTACGAAGTTAATTACGAAATATCTTTGATTTATTTCTGTGAGTACAGAGCGTTCAGTGCCAAAACTCGTCGTGTGAATGAATTGGTAGGTACATAATCATAGTGTGTAAGAGTTTTCTATTAATAAACCAACTCGTCCTTGCATTACTCAATAATAATAATAAATTAAACTCATTAAACTTTTTTTTTTCAATTTCCATTCCGATTACATTTTTTCCCCAAAAGACAAGTTTTTACTTTATTTGTCGTATACATATTCCCAATCCAACCCAACCCTGCGTTAAAGGTAAACGTTACTGTTTTCTTTTACTTCGCAAAGGTTCGTTGCTCTTGTGACTTGTAAATAATTAAAATTCCAACCACATTTTACTCGGTTCTGAGAGCAACAAATCGTCAGTATTTTAGTTTCATTGTTGAATTTATGCGGCCCACTAGAGTTCGTCTACTGCCGGCCCATTTCTTCGCCGGCGAGGCGAGTAAGTAAGTAAGTAAGTGCCTTGCAATTTATTTTGCAATGATGTCTTAGTGGACGACAAGCAACGTGTCCCAGAAACCCGTTTACTCGCTGACCAACGTTCGCGAATTTAATTTTAAACTGCGTGTCCCAGAAACCCGTTTACTTGCTAACCAACGTTCGCGAATTTAATTTTAAATGCATTCGCTGCAATTTGAATCACTGTTAGGTTAGTCGAGGCGCTCGATTAGGTCCCAAAAAAATCTTGTCCGTTTGATTTACCGTTAAATAGTAAAATAATTAAAATTTCACCCATATTTTACTTGGTTTTGGGAGCAATAAATTGCCAGTATTTTAGTTTCATTATTGAATTTACGCGGCCCACCACCCTTTTTGCGTAATAGTAAATGCGATACGTTAGCGATTGACAAGAAATCTCGTTGGACAATTTATTTGTGGCTAATTAGACAATTATCGTCGATGATAGACCCACGACCTAAATCTCCACTCGAGCTAGGAAATCGCGCGTCTATTTAACTACGCACTTTTCTTGCTACCATCCGTCCGTAACGTAATTTTGTAAGTTTTCCAGACAAGTGAAAAGAGTAGGGTAACACTTTGTTTATTATTATTTATTTATTTTTAAAAGCAATTTTTTTATTCGCATTTATTTTAAGTGTATGAAATGACGGAAAGGGAACAAGCGTGTTTTATTTTGCTTCTTTTTCGGGTTCCGCTTGTAAAACCGTTGCACATCCGGTTTTGTCTTTATTTATATAATACATACCGAAACTCGAATTTAATTTGAATTAAGATATTATTTAACTTTTTACATCTTTCCCCGCTCAAAAAAAAAAAATTATTATCAGCTCGCTGGATGAGCAAGGCAATTTTTACAAGGAATCAACTCCTCTTTGTTTAATATTGTTTTTTTTTAATTTAGAAAAAAATGTTAGAAAAGAGAACACAAACATTTGAAAGATGACCGTATTTCGTTTTCTGTTTTTGTCCGGATTGTAAAACGTTTATTTTTAAACTCACCTGAAATCCGTTTTTTTTTTTTGAAATTTTGAATTAATTTTTGTTGGTAACAATTGTTTGCTGTAAAAGTTCGGATATTCAGTACGCAGAGATGCAATGTTTTTCTAAAAAAAAAAAATAAGTTGCGATTTAATTAATATCATAATGAATCATAACGCGTACAAAGTCTGAATGAAATGAGTCGGCCGCGTTTCGTGGAATTGAGATGCGAACGGCACGACTCCCACTGGGAACAACGAGATGCGGTATTGTCCCTAATTTCTGCGCTCAATTAAGGATAATTTTTGCATACCAAATGCAACATACAATATTCCCCACCTGCGCAGCAAACTGGAAAGGAATAATGCTTGATCGGAAAATTTTTTCTTGATATTTCAAAATTTCATTCATTCTTAATTACAAAGAAAATTATTCACGTTAAAATTTGCACTGCGGCGCATCAGACTTATTTTAAAATTTTTAAATCTTTTTTTTTTTTATTTTAAGTTGGGAGGATCAGTGTTACACCTTGCGTTTTGTAACGTACAGGATTTAACAAAGTGTGTATCTTACAGATACAGGATGTATTAATATCTACATCTACAAATTTATTTATGCGTGAATTGTATTTTAAACGTGTAAGCAAATAGAAATGACGAAAAGGGGATAACAAACAAATGAAAACCGATCGTCTTTTGTTTATGTTTCGCTGCGAAAATAAACAAAACAAAAATTGAAAAAAAAAGTGAAAGGCTGCTGGGTCACCTGTAGAAGGTCAAAAAATAAAAAATTAAAATGATTGTTAATTTTTTTTAGAGCACATCTCTTAATTCATGAGGCGTGTAGTAAAAATGACGTTTTGGGTTTTGAATTTATTATATTTTTTTTAAGTTTACGACATAAATTACGCATTCTTTACGCATAATTTACCGTGACGTAGAAAACAATTTTTTTCCGCGTCCCAATCCAACCCAATCCTGGGTTAAAGGTAAACGTTACTGTTTTTTTTTTATTTACTTCGCGAAGATTCGTTGCTCTTGTGACGCAACACCACTCTACCAGTGACCACCAACCAATTTATATCAGAATCTTCAATGCATTTTAACTTAAGAACAATACGTCGCAGACCGCCTACGTTTTAAGTTTCTGTTTGCCTTTTCGTGTACTATCTGTGGTTGACGAGTCGGACGCTTATTCTGAATCACCCTGTATTTCAAACGCACAGCGGAAAGTTTGACGGTCACTAGCACGATCTCAAGCGTTAAGCGGAAGGGATTTCTCTTAAACTAAAATATGACGATACCTGCCAAAAAAAAAAATAAAGAATCTTGTCTGCGAAGTTAATTACGAAATATCTTTGATTTATTTCTGTGAGTACAGACGTGCTGCTTAGCGGTCAGTGCCAAAACTCGTCGTGTGAATGAAGTGGTGGGTACATAATCATAGTGTGTAAGAGTTTTCTATTAATAAACCAACTCGTCCTTGCATTGCTCAATAATAATAATAAATTAAACTCTCTTTCCTAATTCCCCCGGCCGAATTTTTAAAAATCCTGACGTTTTTAATATTTTTAATAACCCGTAGATTCCATTCCGGAACTCGGCTTATAGCCATTTGCACCATGTCTAGTTAAAAATTAAACCTGGTTTAACAGTAAAAACAATTTGCACCATGGCTTAAACCGTAGTTAGAAACTCGCTAAACCAACTCAAAATTAAACCAACACGAACAACGAATTTAATTGAGTTGGTTTAGCAAGTGTCTAACTACGGTTTAAGCCGCGGTGCAAACTGGGTTTACTCTTAAACTTGGTTTAATTTTTAACAATAGCAAAAATAGCAAAAATTAAGTTCACGAAACCTTCAACTAAATTAATGGAAGAAATAAATTAAATCGCTGACGAAGCCTGGAATTTTTCATAATCCAAAAACCCCAGTTCCGAACTTAATCAAAAAGTACTCATAGGATAAATAAATGTACAGTGACCGCCAAAAAGTTTGCACCATATGGGAAATGTTTTTATTATTGATTTTTTTTAAAAAAACTTTTTGCGCCAATACTTTGCGCATGTTCAATAACTAAATATAAGTAGGACAATTTATTCTATTAAATATTTTTTTATGAATATGAATGAATGAATAAGCTAACCACTCGTAAGAGTTAAATGCCAAATGACCATTGACTTGTGATTTTTTTCGAAATACTACACCGAAGGAAATTTTGGAAAATTTTCCCGTATGGTGCGAACTTTTTGGCGATCACTGTATATTTTGAAAAATTAACAAAGTCCTTCGACTAAAATAATGGACAAAAATAAACGAAGTCTACAAATTTAATAGTTTCTGGGACACGCTGTTTAAATTTAAATTCGTGAACGTTGGTTAGCGAGTAAACGGGTTTCTGGGACACACGCTGTGTGTCGTCAAACTAAGACATCACTGCAAAATAAATTGCAAGGCACTTACTTACTTGCTCGCCTCGCCGGCGAAGAAAGGGGCCAGCAGTAGACGTAGTCTAGTGGGCCGCATAAATTCAATAATGAAATTAAAATACTGACAATTTGTTGCTGTCAAAACCAAGTAAAATGTGGCTGAAATTTTAATTATTTACAATTTAACGGTAAATCAAACGGACGGACGGATTTCTTTTAGAGTAACTAATCGAACGCCTCGACTAACCTAACAGTGATTCAAATTGCAGCGAATGCACTTAAAATTAAATTCGTGTACGTTGGCTAGCAAGTAAACGAGTTTCTGGGACACGCTGTTTAAAATTAAATTCGTGAACGTTGGTTAGCGAGTAAACGGGTTTCTGGGACACACGCTGTGTGTCGTCAAACTAAGACATCACTGCAAAATAAATTGCAAGGCACTTACTTACTTGCTCGCCTCGCCGGCGAAGAAAGGGGCCAGCAGTAGACGTAGTCTAGTGGGCCGCATAAATTCAACAATGAAATTAAAATACTGACAATTTGTTGCTTTCAAAACGAAGTAAAATGTGGTTGAATTTTTTTAATTATTTACAATTTAACGGTAAATCAAACGGACGGACGGATTTCTTTTAGAGTAACTAATCGAACGCCTCGACTAACCTAACAGTGATTCAAATTGCAGCGAATGCACTTAAAATTAAATTCGTGTACGTTGGCTAGCAAGTAAACGAGTTTCTGGGACACGCTGTTTAAGATTAAATTCGCGAACGTTGGTTAGCGAGTAAACGGGTTTCTGGGACACGCTGTGTGTCGTCAAACTAAGACATCATTGCAAAATAAATTGCAAGGCACTTACTTACTTGCTCGCCTCGCCGGCGAAGAAAGGGGCTAGCAATGGACGTAGTCTAGTGGGCCGCATAAATTCAACAATGACATTAAAATACTGACAAATTGTTGCTTTCAAAACGAAGTAAAATGTGGTTGAAATTTTTTAATTATTTACAATTTAACGGTAAATCAAACGGGCAAGATTTCTTTCAGAGTAACTAATCGAACGCCTCGACTAACCTAACAGTGATTCAAATTGCAGCGAATGCACTTAAAATTAAATTCGTGAACGTTGGCTAGCAAGTAAACGAGTTTCTGGGACACGCTGTTTAAAATTAAATTCGTGAACGTTGGTTAGCGAGTAAACGGGTTTCTGGGACACGCTGTGTGTCGTCAAACTAAGACATCATTGCAAAATAAATTTCAAGGCACTTACTTACTTGCTCGCCTCGCCGGCGAAGAAAGGGGCTAGCAATGGACGTAGTCTAGTGGGCCGCATAAATTCAACAATGAAATTAAAATTACTGACAATTTGTTGCTTTCAAAACGAAGTAAAATGTGGTTGAATTTTTTAATTATTTACAATTTAACGGTAAATCAAACGGGCAAGATTTCTTTCAGAGTAACTAATCGAACGCCTCGACTAACCTAACAGTGATTCAAATTGCAGCGAATGCACTTAAAATTAAATTCGTGAACGTTGGCTAGCAAGTAAACGAGTTTCTGGGACACGCTGTTTAAGATTAAATTCGCGAACGTTGGATAGCGAGTAAACGGGTTTCTGGGACACGCTGTGTGTCGTCAAACTAAGACATCACTGCAAAATAAATTTCAAGGCACTTACTTACTTGCTCGCCTCGCCGGCGAAGAAAGGGGCTAGCAATGGACGTAGTCTAGTGGGCCGCATAAATTCAACAATGAAATTAAAATACTGACAATTTGTTGCTTTCAAAACGAAGTAAAATGTGGTTGAATTTTTTTAATTATTTACAATTTAACGGTAAATCAAACGGGCAAGATTTCTTTCAGAGTAACTAATCGAACGCCTCGACTAACCTAACAGTGATTCAAATTGCAGCAAATGCACGTAAAATTAAATTCGTGAACGTTGGCTAGCAAGTAAACGAGTTTCTGGGACACGCTGTTTAAAATTAAATTCGTGAACGTTGGTTAGCGAGTAAACGGGTTTCTGGGACACACGCTGTGTGTCGTCAAACTAAGACATCACTGCAAAATAAATTGCAAGGCACTTACTTACTTGCTCGCCCCGCCGGCGAAGAAAGGGGCCGGCAATAGACGTAGTCAACCGGGACGAAAGAATAGCTACGATGATAACTTGTGAAGGCGATGCAAAGCAGAGGAGCGATAAAACGCCGAGGGTTAAAAAACCCCCAGAGCCAAGCTAAAAGCCGAGAGGGCGGAAAAGCCTGTGAGAGAGAAAAGAATGAAATATTAGCCGTGGCTGAATTTCAATACATTGCGCTATTTCCATTATCTTCACAGGCTCTTTAATAATGCACCAAAACGTCGAGAAATCGCCAACATAAAACCTTGCAGTGTGAATTATTTTGTGTATTTTATTTCATACTTTTCGACTCTTCAGATTTATTTTTCTATGAATTTATAAATCGCCAACAGATGCACGAAATCACCGAAACATGTTTCAGGAAAAGAAAACACAAAGTTTAAATTTCGTAACACATTGGCACTCACTCCTTAAATATTGCGGAAGGTAATTTTCTTCGCCCAATAAATTTTTGTAATGGCAACGACTCATCCGGAACATCACACTTAATGAATACTTGGGCCATTATAATAAAGACGCAGAGGCAAACAAGCAATAAAACGTTTAAGTATGACACGAAGCGAAAATAGCAAAAAGAAAAATATTGAGACGACACAGGGATGTCGCCTGAAGTGAATCGTTGGCCGCCACCTTTCTTTTCGATAATTTCGAGCACGTTCTGGTCCTTTGTTTCTTGTTTCCTTTTTTTTTCTGTAAATTTATCACGGGGCTAACAACTCCCCCGCTCCCATTCGAACAAACCTGCCTGGAATTGTGCCGATTCTAGGACTCATTGAGCTCAGGGTGGACCACCCTTACGTTTACCCGTAACATTTCAGGTGAAATATTTCGTAGCATTCAGGAATTTCATGAAATTTATTTTATTTAAATTTGCCGCGCAGAAAGTGTCTACGCGTCTGCGCATTGTATGTATTTGGATGGTTACAAGAACGGTCGCGATGAACTCAAATTGCTCGGTACACATATTTATAGCTGAATTAAACAAATCGGGAAATATCGGGAAAAAAATACACACGATTTTTTTAGTTTTTTCATGATAGGCATGAAAATAATTTATTACTGGAGATGGGAATCACATATTTTGACGTCATCATTGGACGCTTGTCATGCCGCATCTCTGCAACAACAATGTTGCCAACCGTGTGATTATTTTCATTTCATCTTCAGATTCGTGTGTAAGCTTGAGGTGGATTTTGGATTGTGAGAAAAAAAAAGATGAAATTCCTTTTTTGTATTTAGTCATGCGCGATAAAATTCAAAAAGTGGTGATACGATAATTAAAGCTAACGTTCAAAATGAAATTGACGGTTTAAGAAAAGGGAAAAGTAAACAACGGCCAATCGAAACAGTTTGCGAGAAGAAAACATAGAAGAAAAGAAAAAGGTACACAATTAGAAACGAGAAAAAAGCGAAAAACTTTTTGATAATCGAGAAACACAATCAAAATTAACAAAACTATAAATATTTAATTTATAAAAAAGATGGTAAACAATTGAAAATAAAGAGAAAAAGTAAAATAAAAATTCCCAGCAATAATTATTACATTACAAAAAAACATTACACATTCAAGGTGTAACAATAATTCTAAATTTACAAGAAAGAGCACACAAAAAAAGACATATGACAATCATCATACAAAAACAATAAAAACAAAAGAAACGATTGCAACGATTTGTGGACCGTAGAAAGTTTTTAATTATTCAGTTTAAAAATATGTACGCGACAAATGAAATAAAAACAAAAAAGAACATTTTTGTGTTTTGGAAAAAATGTAATCGAAATGGAACTTCAAAAAAAAAATGGATAACTCCAACGAGAAAAGAAGAGGAAGAAATATAAATGATGATTGTACATTTATTTGCGAAAGAAAAGAAACAATTCCAGAAAATATGGGAAAAATTAGCAAAAAGAGAAAACTGATTAATATCAAAAAATATGTTTCAAGAAATTTTTACATCACTACGTTTACTGCAGCAAACGATTTTAAAACGGGGCCCTTATATTATTCCTTAATTTTTATTTTATTCTATTTGCCTCTTCTGTTCTCTTTAAGCCGAGCTTAGGACTGGGGCATGAGGCTATTAGATTTGTAGACTTCGTTTATTTTTGTCCATTATTTTAGTCGAAGGGCTTTGTTAATTTCTCTAAATATACAATGACCGCCAAAAAGTTCGCACCATACGGGAAAATTTCCCAAAATTTGTAGTCAATAATAAAACATAATTTGTTTTAGATGGGGGGGGGGGAATATTCGGCCAATATTCAAAAGTGTTTTAAATTCGATGGTTCTTTGTTTTTTTTTTTTTTAATCATAAAATATTATTTTTTGGAACCGTTTCTGTCCATCTTTTAAATATTTTGAAGAAACATTCTTTTTTTCGATAGGAAATCTTGGAAACATTTTTAAAGCATCGATAAAAAAAATCATGAAAATTAGCCAGGGTCTCTTTTGTCCTGTATGCTTTTTTGTTTTTTTTTTGTCCTAATTTTTTAATTTTTTAAACTCATTCCAAAAGAAATCCATTACTTATGCATTTTTTTAATATTAATTTTTAGGACGCCACAATTTATAAATTCGCTCTCTTTTTTCTTTTTTTTTTGTTAAAATGTGCATACAAAGTAAATAGAAAATGTTAAAACAGAAGGAGCCTTTTTTTGTTTTTCGTCGCGAAACCGTCTTTCTCGCGATTTCATTTGTTTCTGTTTTGTTAACGTTAATTTAATCAGAAATCGATCATAGTCGGCCGTCACTTGTTTCTTTTTGCATTTTTCTCTTTTTCTCGGTTTTTCGGCCTTCTTTACTTTTTCACGCGATTCTTCCTTCTTGCATTTTCGTTTATTACACGATTTTCATTTGTTTTCCTTTTTGTGCACGTTCTTCAAAAACAAAAACCACACTAATACTTTATTATTTCACCATTATTACTATTATTGTTTATTATTATTGTTATTATTTAATACGTCCTTTTTGTTTCTTATCACGAAACGATCTCTTTCATGATTTTCACTTGTTTATGTTTTGTTAACGTGTGGCCGTTTAGTTAAAAAAAAATCGACTGTCATTTGTTTTCTAAATTTTTTCGACTTTCTTTAGTTTTTCAGGCGATTTTTCCTTCTTATTTACATTTTCCTTTATTAGCCGATTTTCATTTGTTTTGTTTTTGTCCACGTTCTTCTAAAACAAAAACCAAACCCATACTTTATTATTTCACCATTATTACTATTATTGTTTATTATTATTTAATTTTTTTTTTTTTCACCACGAAACGATCTCGTTCACGAATTTCGCTCGTCGAAAATTGGACAGGGCCTCTTTTGTCCTATATGTTTTTTTTTTGTTTTTTGTCCTAATTTTTGAATTTTTTAAACTCATTCCAAAAGAAATCCATTTTTTTAATTTCATTTTTTCTTTACTTATGCATTTTTTTAATATTAATTTTTAGACATTTATAAATTCGCTCTCCTTTGAGTTTACTTATTTTTTTTTTAATTTCGAAACAACTTTGCAAATATTTCGAAAACATAATGACAGTACGAGATATCTCGTGACTACTTCGAGTGGGAAGCAAGAAAGGGTCAGAAAGCGGGGTGGGCGATGAAATAACCGATTCAATGAGGGAGGAAGAGAGGGGGCGAGCACAATTCGCCCCACATTGCCAATTCGTCTTAAGAAAATTGGAGTTTCACATGATTTCCCCAATCAATCAATCCAATCCACCCCCTTCTCATCCGCTAAATGTTTCAAAAAAAAATAAAACAAAATAAGGGAGGACGCAAAACCTCTTCCTTCGATTTGATCCCCCAAAGAAAAAAATTAATTAATTAATTATTTACAACCACAGGAATTTCTACTCACTACATAAAAATTGTCGCAAGTAATTTGAAACGCACGCACAAACAAAAGGACTGCAGCGCGCACAACCCTTTTTCGATTTACGGTTACACGACCCTTAAAAAAACTAAAATAAATAAAATAACTACTACTAAATTACTTACATAAAAAAATATATTCTAAGCAATTTATTATTAAAGCCAAAATGCGCAACTTGCACGGAAAAAATTAGCTTGTGGCTACCCTCCCGTCCCCCGCCCCCGCCCCTCTCACGTAACGTTCGGGTCTTTTAATTTAAAGAACGTTCCATTACGGGGTGGGTCTTTCTAATTTACAACTTTATTTAAAAAAAAAAAATGTAACGCGGACGTAAAATCGATACACGACGTCGTGTATCCAATTAGTAATAATAAAATAATTAAACTAATTGAAAAAGAAGAACTTTTTGCCGTTCAAAATTCTTGCAAATGCGTAATACGATACAAGAAACCCCCGGACGAGTGAGCAGGCGACCTCGTCGTCGTTGCAGGGGGCGGAAATTAAGAAGAAGAAGAAAAAAAGGGGCGCACCTTACGCACTATGCAACTCGTGGGGGGTTGTAACACCGTTGGAGATTAGTGTTTTGTTTTGGGGTCACTGAAACAACTTTCCGAATCGATTCCGCGACGAACGCACCGACTGCGACACACTGACGAAAATCGTCCGCGCGGAACTCCCCGGTACGTGGCGCGCGCTTTTAGAGCAACAGTTGTAACTGGCCCAAGCGTAACCAGCTTGTCGCTGAGCGTCTCGACGCCGGGAGTTGCATGTGTAGTACGTCGCGCGCACCCCCGGTGACCCCGCCGATCAGGTCAAGGTTCAATGTTAATGTCGTCACGTGACCCAACTGCATTTTACGTAGGCCTATACTTTGATGAGGCCGCGCGGAATTCTTCCCTTCGAACGAATGCGCCCTCTCCACCCCCTTGAATAGGGGTGAGCGCGCACTGCGGCACGTGAAACTTGAATCATTTTTTAATTTAACTTAGAAGGGTTGGTGTTACACCTTGTATTTTTAATGTATATACAGGGTCTGACGATGTATGCATATGGCTTACAGATACAGGGTGTAACAATATCTGCATCGAAACGCCCATGCACATTTTAGGTTGGTTAATATTTCCTGCTCGAGTCAGTGTCTCAATCTGAAGCCCTTCATAAACAGTGTGAGGGTTGAATCCGCACGTTATTTAAATCCTCGCCCCTTTAATTCAATTTGCCTTGCGAAAAAAAAAGAAAAAAGAAAAGCTCTAGGTATTATTGCCTGCTCCGGTCAATATCTCAGTTTGAAGTCTCTTGTAAAAGGTGAAAGGGTTGAGCTTGCAAGTTATTTAAACCCTCCCCCTTCTAATTCAATTTGCCGTGCGAAAAAAAACGCCCGTATATTTTGAGGACCTTTAAAGGAATGAAAAGCTAGGTTATTATTGCCTGCTCCAGTTAGTATCTCTGTTTGAAGCCTTTTGTAAAAGGTCAAGGGGTTGAACTTGCAAGTTATTTAAACCCTCGCCCTTCTAATTCAATTTGCCGTGCGAAAAAAAAACGCCCGTATATTTTGAGGACCTTTAAAGGAATGAAAAGCTAGGTTATTATTGCCTGCTCCGATTAGTATCTCGGTTTGAAGCCTTTTGTAAAAGGTCAAGGGGTTGAACTTGCAAGTTATTTAAACATTCGCCCTTCTAACTCAGTTTGCCGTGCGAAAAAAAAACGCCCGTATATTTTGAGGACCTTTAAAGGAATGAAAAGCTAGGTTATTATTGCCTGCTCCAGTTAGTATCTCGGTTTGAAGCCTTTTGTAAAAGGTGAGGGGGTTGAACTTGCAAGTTATTTAAACCCTCGCCCTTCTAAATCTTTTTACCGTGCGAAAAAAAAACGCCCGTATATTTTGAGGATCTTTAAAGGAATGAAAAGCTAGGTTATTATTGCCTGCTCCGATTAGTATCTCGGTTTGAAGCCTTTTGTAAAAGATCAAGGGGTTGAACTTGCAAGTTATTTAAACATTCGCCCTTCTAACTCAGTTTGCCGTGCGAAAAAAAAACGCCCGTATATTTTGAGGACCTTTAAAGGAATGAAAAACTAGGTTATTATTGCCTGCTCCAGTTAGTATCTCTGTTTGAAGCCTTTTGTAAAAGGTCAAAGGGTTGAACTTGCAAGTTACTTAAATCCTCGCCCTTCTAATTCAATTTGCCGTGCGAAAAAAAAACGCCCGCATATTTTGAGGACCTTTAAAGGAATGAAAAACTAGGTTATTATTGCCTGCTCCAGTTAGTATCTCTGTTTGAAGCCTTTTGTAAAAGGTCAAAGGGTTGAACTTGCAAGTTATTTAAACCCTCCCCCTTCTAATTCAATTTGCCGTGCGAGAAAAAACGCCCGTATATTTTGAGGACCTTTAAAGGAATGGAAAGCTAGGTTATTATTGCCTGCTCCAGTTAGTATCTCGGTTTGAAGCCTTTTGTAAAAGGTGAGGGGGTTGAACTTGCAAGTTATTTAAACCCTCGCCCTTCTAAATCTTTTTACCGTGCGAAAAAAAAACGCCCGTATATTTTGAGGATCTTTAAAGGAATGAAAAGCTAAGTTATTATTGCCTGCTCCAGTTAGTATCTCAGTTTGAAGCCTTTTGTAAAAGGTGAGGGGGTTGAACTTGCAAGTTATTTAAACAATCGCCCTTCTAATTCAATTTGCCGTGCGAAAAAAAACGCCCGTATATTTTGAGGACCTTTAAAGGAATGAAAAGCTAGGTTATTATTGCCTGCTCCAGTTACTATCTCGGTTTGAAGCCTTTTGTAAAAGGTCAAGGGGTTGAACTTGCAAGTTATTTAAACCCTCGCCCTTCTAATTCAATTTGCCGTGCGAAAAAAAAAGCCCGTATATTTTGAGGAGCTTTAAAGGAATGAAAAGCTAGGTTATTATTGCCTGCTCCGATTAGTATCTCGGTTTGAAGCCTTTTGTAAAAGGTCAAGGGGTTGAACTTGCAAGTTATTTAAACCCTCGCCCTTCTAATTCAATTTGCGTTGCGATAAAAAAACGCCCGCATATTTTGAGGAACTCTAGAGGAATGAAAAGCTAGGTTATTATTGCCTGCTCCAGTTAATATCTCAGTTTGATGCCCTTGGTAAAAGGTCAAGGGGTTGAACTTGCAAGTTATTTAAACCCTCGCCCTTCTAATTCAATTTGCCGTGCGAAAAAAAAAGTCCGTATATTTTGAGGACCTTTAAAGGAATGAAAAGCTAGGTTATTATTGCCTGCTCCGATTAGTATCTCGGTTTGAAGCCTTTTGTAAAAGGTCAAGGGGTTGAACTTGCAAGTTATTTAAACAATCGCCCTTCTAACTCAGTTTGCCGTGCGAAAAGAAAACGTCCGTATATTTTGAGGGACTTTACAGGAATGAAAAGCTAGGTTATTATTGTCTGCTCCGATCAGTATCTCAGTTTGATGCCCTTGGTGAAAGGTGAAAGGGTTGAATCTGCACGATATTTAAACCATCGCCGTCTTAATTCAATCTGACGAGCAATAAAAAGGCCTGAATGTTTTGGGGAATTTTAGAGGTAAAAAAATCTAGACTGCCTGCTCCAGTCAACGTCTCAATCTGAAGGCCTCTATAAGAGTGTACGGGAGGGTTGAATGCCCTCACCCTCTTAATTCAGAAATTAGATTAAAAATACAATAAAAAGAAACTTATACATTTTGAGAAACTTTAGAGGAATTAAAAAGTTGCCCACCACTGCCTGCTCCAGTGGGTGTCTCAATCTGAAGAAGCCCTTTTATAAATAAAGTTGTGAGAGTTGTATGCATACGTTATTTATTTAAACCCTCGCCCTCTTAATTCACCGTATCATGCTATAGCATAACGCCTGTACATTTTGAGAAACTTTAGAGAAATGAAAAAGTTGCCCACCACTGCCTGCTCCAGTGGGTGTCTCAATCTAAAGAAGCCCTTTATAAATAAAGTTGTGAGAGTTGTATGCTTACGTTATTTATTTAAACCCTCGCCCTCTTAATTTACCTTAGCGTGCTATTGTATAACGTCTGTACATTTTGAGAAACTTTAGAGAAATGAAAAAGTTGCCCACCACTGCCTGCTCCAGTGGGTGTCTCAATCTGAAGAAGCCCTTTTATAAATAAAGTTGTGAGAGTTGTATGCTTACGTTATTTATTTAAACCCTCGCCCTCTTAATTCACCGTATCATGCTATAGCATAACGCCTGTACATTTTGAGAAACTTTAGAGCAATGAAAAAGTTGCCCACCACTGCCTGCTCCAGTGGGTGTCTCAATCTGAAGAAGCCCTTTTATAAATAAAGTTGTGAGAGTTGTATGCTTACGTTATTTATTTAAACCCTCGCCCTCTTAATTTACCTTAGCATGCTGTAGTATAACGTCTGTACATTTTGAGAAACACTAGAGAAATGGAAAAGTTGCCCACCACTGCCTGCTCCAGTGGGTGTCTCAATCTAAAGAAGCCCTTTATAAATAAAGTTGTGAGAGTTGTATGCTTACGTTATTTATTTAAACCCTCGCCCTCTTAATTTACCTTAGCGTGCTATTGTATAACGTCTGTACATTTTGAGAAACTTTAGAGAAATGAAAAAGTTGCCCACCACTGCCTGCTTCAGTGGGTGTCTCAATCTGAAGAAGCCCTTTTATAAATAAAGTTGTGAGAGTTGTATGCTTACGTTATTTATTTAAACCCTCGCCCTCTTAATTCACCGTATCATGCTATAGCATAACGCCTGTACATTTTGAGAAACTTTAGAGCAATGAAAAAGTTGCCCACCACTGCCTGCTCCAGTGGGTGTCTCAATCTGAAGAAGCCCTTTTATAAATAAAGTTGTGAGAGTTG
The DNA here is from genome assembly GCA_036172665.1 of Prosopocoilus inquinatus. Lineage (NCBI taxonomy): Eukaryota > Metazoa > Arthropoda > Insecta > Coleoptera > Lucanidae > Prosopocoilus > Prosopocoilus inquinatus. The sequence goes on along the minus strand of CM069878.1, from coordinate 8,571,085 downwards.
TATGCTTACGTTATTTATTTAAACCCTCGCCCTCTTAATTTACCTTAGCATGCTGTAGTATAACGTCTGTACATTTTGAGAAACACTAGAGAAATGGAAAAGTTGCCCACCACTGCCTGCTCCAGTGGGTGTCTCAATCTGAAGAAGCCCTTTTATAAATAAAGTTGTGAGAGTTGTATGCTTACGTTATTTATTTCAACCCTCGCCTTCTTAATTCACCTTGTGAATAACATAAACGCCTGTATATTTTGAGAAACTTTAGAGGAATGAAAAAGTTGCCTGCTCCAGCCGGTGTTTCAAACTTAAGTGTTTTATTACAAAAAGTTTGAGGGTCGAATTAAAAAGACCCCCTCATCCTCGCCCTCCTCATCCTAATTCAGCTAGAAATGCAGTGTACACATATATATAAGAATTTTAAACGAATCAACAAGTTTTTCATTACTGCCTGCGCCTAAAACTTGTCCTAAAAAGTTTGAGGGTGGAATTCGAGCATTATTTAAAGCGACCCCGCTGCACCTTTCGAATTTATTGAAAGCATACATTTTGAAGAACTTCGAAGGAGCGATTATCGCCTGCTCCAGTCAGTGTCTCAATCTGGAGCTTTTAGTAAAAAGTTTTAGCGCTGAATTCGCGCATTATTTAAAAAGACCCCCTTACCCACGCCCCTCGAATTCAATTAGAAGCGCAATAAAAACGCCTGTATACTTTGAGAAACTGTAGGGGAATCAAAAAGTTTCTCATTATTGCCTGCTCCAAGCTTTTTATAAAAACTTTGAGGATTGAATTCATGTATTATTTGAAGCGACCCCTTGCCTTCGCCATCCATCGTTGAAAGTGCACCGTGGCTTCTGAGGAGCTTCAGAGGAGTGATTATCGCCTGCTCCAGTCAGTGTCTCAATCTGGAGCTTTTAGTAGAAAGCTTTAACGCTGAATTCGCGCATTATTTAAAGAGACGCCTTTACCCACGCCCTCCTAATTTACTTAGAAGCGCAGTTAAAACGCCTGTATACTTTGAGAAACTTTAAGGGAATCAAGAAATTTCTCATTATCGCCTGCTCCAATCCTGAAGTGTTTTATAATAAAATGCTTCAAGACTGGAGCACAGGCCTTCCGAATTCGTTGAAAGTGTGCTGAACATTTTAAGGAACTTCAGAGTAGTGAAAAACTTATTATCGCCTGCTCCAGTTAATGTCTCAATCTGGAGCTTTTAGTAAACACTTGAGGCTTGAATTCGAGCATATTTTTTAAAGGGACCTTCTTACTCTAGCCCTTCTAGTTCAATTAGAAGCGCAATAAAAACGCCTGTACGTTTGAAGAGTTATTAAACAATTCTTCATTATTACCTGCTCCAGTCCTGATATTTTTTTTCTATAAACAGTTTGAGTGCTTTATTTGAAGTGAATTCGTTGAAAGTCCGCTGAATATTTTGAGGAATTTCAAAGCAGCGAAAAATTTGGCCGTTATTACCTGCTCCAGTCATTGTCTCAATCTGGAGCTTTTGATAAAAGATCCTGAGAGTTGAACTCGGGCATTACTTAAGGAAAATCCGTGTCCTTGCCCCCATAATTCAATTAGAAGCGTAATAAAAACGCCTGTACATTTTGAGAAACTTTAGAGATATCAAAATGTTTCTCAATATTGCCTGCTCCAGCGCTTAATTCAACTTGACGTGCATTGAAAACGCATGCACATTTTGAGGAACCTTGAAGGAATGAAACGCCAAATTATTATCGCCTGCTACAGTCAGTGTCTCTAACCCTCTTACCCTCTATTAGAATAAAAACATCAGGAACCTAAAAGGAATGAAAGGTTTCTCATTATCGTCTGCTCCATCCCTGAAACTTTCTACAAAAAGTTTGAGGGTTGATTTCAGGTATTAATTAAAGCGATCCTCCCTCGCTTTCCGAATTCCTTGAACTGTGCACTGTACATTTTGAGGAACTTCAGAAGAGCGAAGAAGTCGACTGTTATTGCCTGCTCCAGTCAATGTCTCAATCTGGAGCTTTTTCTAAAGAGCTTGAACGTTGAATTTTTTGCATTACTTAAAGAAATCCCCTCCTCTTCGCTCCCCCCCCCTCCTCAATTCAATTAGAAGCGCTATAAAAACGTATTTTGAGGAACTTTAAAGGAATAAAAGCGTTTCTCATTACTGTCTGCTCCAGTCCCGACACTTTTTACAAAAAGTTTGAGAGTTGATTTCAGGAATTATTTAATGTTACCCCCCCCCCTTCATTCGCTTTCCGAATTCGTTGAAAGTGCACTGTACATTTTGAGGAACTTCAGAGGAACGAAAAAATTGATTATTACTTCTTGCTCCAGTCAGTGTCTCAATGTGGAGCATTTTCTAAAGAGCTTGAGGATTGAATTTGCGCTTTACTTAAAGAAATCCCCTTATCACCTCCCCCCCTCCCTAATTCAGTTAGAAGCGCAATGAAAACGTATTTTGAGGAACTGTAAAGGAATAAAAAAAAGTTTCTCATTACTGCTTGTTCCAGCCCAGACAATTTCTATTTCCACAAAAAGTTTGAGGGTGGACGTCAGGCATTATTTAATGTGACCCCCCCCCCTTTATTCTCTTTCTGAATTCGTTGAACTGTGCACCATACGTTTTGAGGAATTTCAGAGCAGCGAAAGAGTTGACGGTTATTGCCTTCTCGAGTCAGTGTCTCAATCTGGAGCTTCTTATAAAGAGGTTGAAGGTTGAATTCGTGCGTTAATTTAAAGCCATCCCCCTTAGTCTCACCCTCCCAATTCAGTTAGAAACAACATCCATCGTATAAGAGAAACGCCCGGGTATTTTGAGCTTCTCTTCTTTTGAACTTGTCGATGATTCTAGAAGTTTCAGCCGCGCTGTAGATGATGCTGAAATTATACATGTACAGAAAAGAAAATTGTTGCAAATCGTTTTTGATTGCAGTGAATCCCTCGAGCAACCTCTGTACAGCTGTTTCAGCCCTACTTGGGACTTCATCAGCGGATGCGTGGGACGTCGCTGTTTCAGCTATTCATAAACGGTGAGAAATGGAACTCATGTAAAAGCCGAACCGAGCGCGAGATTTAAATCAGTTTTATTTAGAGAGTGGCGCGTGGGGTTAATAACGTATTCAGTACTAGAGATGTGTTTAACATTAAAAATCGATTATTTTTAATTTAATTCTTCTATCATCGGCGAGGAGGGGGAGGAGTTGAATTTTAATAGAGTCCTTGAAGGTTTCCGGGGCAGAGTCTTTAGTCTTTATGCCAAGTGGATGGATACACCCCCCCCCTCCCCGCCCCATTGATTTGAGTGCGGAAAGAAGTAAACAAAATCGCGTTCCTCTTTCAAAACAAACAAGCTTGAATGCATCACGCTGACGGCTTAATGGATGTACGAGTAAAACTCTTAAGATGTTTCTGAATTGTAACCGGGGGGGAGCAAACAAGTCGGGTGCAAAAAAAAAAGAAAATCCAAACACCAAGTATGTACATATTTCGAAAAAAAAAAAAAAATTCGTCACGCGACCAGCTCAGGATTAATTAACTGATAGAAAAAAAAATTACACATTTCAGGCAACAGAATGCCTTTTTCTCTTTCACTTTTCGACGACTCTGGGTTCAATCAGCAAACACTCAACGTTTTCTTTTGAAAACGCAAAAAATTCTTATGGATTGCAGAAGCTGTACTATTATTATTTTTTTTAATAACGTCACGTTTTCCATCAGGAGGCCTACTAGGCACACAACAGTATGTTTGCTTGGTTGCCTAACCTTCTGCATTTTCTAAGGCAACATAAATAACTTGGTGAAAATTCTCCAAAGTTGAAAACCTTAAAATGAGTTCGCTGCACTCACGTATCGAAGCTCGAGCTTATTTCATTTATTATACAACCTTATTTAGCCACTGAAAAGCACAAAGTTATAAAGCGGGCGAGCGCCTTGGGTTCACCAAACTCTTCATTCTGCCTGAATTTCCAAATTTCCAAATTTGTAAGATACACTTGCTGTTAGAAGAAAAGAAATTCGCTGAATATGGAAACGGAAACTTCGCGAGAAATTATCAATAATTTTCCGTGTGCGCGGATAAATGCCGTTTTAATGACGAGATAACACTGAACTTGATTGATTATAGAGTGTGAAAAAAAAAGGCTGTGGAAATTTCGGTTTAGAAACGAACGCGTTCATTGATCGAGCCGACACGACGCTGAAATAAAGGGGGCGAGCAAATAGAATTAATTTAATGTTAACACGTTCGCTGAAATCGAACAGGACGTACGTTCACATAATTACGCCCGAATAATAAATTTCGGTGCATTAGGCGGACCGCACGTGAGAGAAAACGCGCCCGCAAAAGACCGAATAATGGAGAGCTCGCTGGCGTGAACTCCACCTGTTAAAGGCCGCGCGATCGATACACCCTGTATTTTCAACGCTCCAAACGGTTATTTATCTGAATGAAGAAAAACTTTCCCCCTGCGTTCTTCATGCAAAAAGAAACGACTAAAGTTTCATGTCATGGGCGCGACGGGCCTCTAAAATCACTGTTAAGAAAAAGAAATGAATTTTCCCTAAAAAAACGTGTGTGTCGGTCACGGTCACGGTCACGGTCACGAATGACCATACAACAGCTTAGAAACCCTCTTCGTGTTTCTTAAAACACAAGAACTTGTAAGACCGTCCCCGCCCCTAAAAATGGTTTTAAAAAAATGAATTTTCCTTAAAAAAAAACGTGAGAGTTGGAGGTGGTCACGGCCACGGTCACGTACGATTTGGCTTGAAAACTCTTAAGTGTCCTAAAACGCAAGACCTCAGTATCTTAATATTTGTACGGCCCTCCCAAAAATTCTCTTAAGAAAAACTGAATTTTCCTAAATGAAACGTGAGAGTTGGAAATGGTCTCGATCACTGTCACGTGCGACCATTACATAACTTGAAAGCTCTTTTCAAGGATCTTAAAACGCAAGACATCAGCATGTCAATATTTGTTTGACTCCCCCCCACCCCCCTCCTAAAAGTGCTGTTAAATAAATTGAATTTTTGTTTTGAAAAATGAGAGTTGGAGGTGGTCACGGTCACCATCACGTATGACCGTTATACGGCTTGAAAAGTCTCTTGAAGTATCTTAAAATTTATGACCTGAGTATCACAATATTTGTATGAACCTTCCCCCCTAAAAATGCTGTTGAAAAAATTGAATTTGCCTAAAAGAAAAGTGAGAGTTGGAAGTGGTCACGGTCACCGTCACATACGACCATTATATGGCTTGAAAGCTCTCTTCAAGGATCTTAAAACGCAAGACATCAGTATCTCAATATTTTTATGATTCCCCCCCCCCTAAAAGTGCTGTTGAAAACATTGAATTTTCCTTTAAAAAAGTGAGAGTTGGAGGTGGTCACGGTCACCATCACGTATGACCGTTATACGGCTTGAAAAGTCTCTTGAAGTATCTTAATATTTAAGACCTCAGGATCACAATATTTGTATGAGCCTTCCCCCCTAAAAATGCTGTTGAAAAAATTGAATTTGCCTAAAAGAAAAGTGAGAGTTGGAAGTGGTCACGGTCACTGTCACGTACGACCATTATATGGCTTGAAAGCTCTCTTCAAGGATCTTAAAACGCAAGACATCAGCATGTCAATATTTGTATGACTCCCCCCCCCCCTAAAAGTGCTGTTGGAAACATTAAATTTTCATTTAAAAAAGTTAGAGTTGGAGGTGGTCACGGTCACCATCACGTATGACCGTTATACGGCTTGAAAAGTCTCTTGAAGTATCTTAATATTTAAGACCTCAGGATCACAATATTTGTATGAGCCTTCCCCCCTAAAAATGCTGTTGAAAAAATTGAATGTGCCTAAAAGAAAAGTGAGAGTTGGAAGTGGTCACGGTCACCGTCACATACGACCATTATATGGCTTGAGAGCTCTCTTCAAGGATCTTAAAACAAAAGACATCAGTATCTCAATATTTTTATGATTCCCCCCCCCCCCTAAAAGTGCTGTTGAAAACATTGAATTTTCCTTTAAAAAAGTGAGAGTTGGAGGTGGTCACGGTCACCATTACGTACGACCGTTATACGGATTGAAAAGTCTCTTGAAGTATCTTAAAATTTAAGACCTCAGGATCACAATAGCTATCGAAAATATTGAATTTGCCTGAAAGAAAAGTGAGAGTTGGAAGTTGTCACGGTCACTGTCACGTATGACCATTATATGGCTTGAAAGCTCTCTTCAAGGATCTTAAAACGCAAGACATCAGTATCTCAATATTTGTATGATTCCCCCCCCCCCCTAAAAGTGCTGTTGAAAACATTAAATTTTCCTTTAAAAAAGTGAGAGTTGGAGATGGTCACGGTCACCATCACTTATGACCGTTATACGGATTGAAAAGTCTCTTGAAGTATCTTAAAATTTAAGATCTCAGTATCACAATATTTGTATGAGCCTTCCCCCCTAAAAATGCTGTTGAAAAAATTGAATTTGCCTGAAAGAAAAGTGAGAGTTGGAAGTGGTCACGGTCACCGTCACATACGACCATTATATGGCTTGAAAGCTCTCTTCAAGGATTTTAAAACGCAAGACATCAGTATCTCAATATTTGTATGACTCCCCCCCCCCTAAAAATGCTGTTGAAAACATTGAATTTTCCTTTAAAAAAGTGGGAGATGGAGGTGGTCACGGTCACTATCACGTATGACCGATGTACGGCTTGAAAAGACAACTGAAAATAAAAGAAATAAAATAAAAGAATTTTTCTTAACAAGAGAGTTTGCCGACAGTCACGGTCGCGTATGACCGTTAAAAATATGGTTTAAAAAATTATCTTTAAGACGATAAACATTCAAACGTTTTGACACAAAAGAATTTCACTATTCGAGGCAGCTAAAACTAAAGCTAAAAATGTTAATTTTTTAAGAAACAAAGTTGAGAGTTTCGGGACAGTCACGGACACGTGTGGCGATTAAAACAAAATTTTTGTTTATGTCGAACGCATCTCCAGACGTTAGAGGCAAAAAAATCATTTCAGGATTTAAGACAAATAAAATATATTGGACGCCTCTTTTTTTTAAGGAGCTTGAGTCACGGTCGCGTATGACCATTTAAAGCGAGACTTAAAAATTCTCTTCTTCAAGACCAAAGCTTTTCAAAACGTGAAAGACAAAGCAATCCGAAAAATTTTACACATAATTAAAAAAATTTGCTTTTTTGAGAGTTGAGAGTAGGTGACAGTCACGGTCGCGTATGACATTAAAAGTGCAACTTAAAAATTCTCTTCTTCAAGACCAAAGGTTCTCAAAACGTGAAAGACGAAGCAATCTGAAAAATTTTACTCATAATTAAGATAATTTGCTTTTTTGAGAGTTGAGAGTTGAGAGTTACTGCCAGTCGCGGTCTAGTATGACCAGTATAATGTGACTTGAAAGGTCTCCTCAAGCTCAAGGAACTTCAAAATGAATCTCGGAATTCGTCGTTATTAGAAGAAGTCGCTATTTTCTTAATTGCCGGCGGTCATGGTCACGCATGTCCGTTAGAAATGTGATTCGAAATCTCGCTTTCTTCTTAATTGCCGGCGGTCATCGTCACGCGTGTTCGTTAAAAAAGTGTTTCGAAAACTCGTTTTTTTCTTAATTGCTGGCGGTCATAGTCACGTATGTCCGTTAGAAATGTGATTCTGTAAATCAAAACTTCAAAATAAAAGAAAATGGCGGCGCAATTTAACATGATTAAAAGAAATGCTTTCTTAATAGGAACTTGAGAGTTGAGGACGATTGTTGTTTTGTATGACCGTCTCTTCTTCAAGACCAAGGGTTCTCAAAACGTGAAAGACAAAGCAATCTGAAAAATTTTAAACATAATTAAAACAATTTGCTTCTTTGAGAGTTGAGAGTTGAGAGATAATGACAGTCGCGGTCTAGTATGACCAGTATAATGTGACTTGAAATGTCTCCTCAAACTCAAGGAGCTTTGAAATGAATCTCGCAAATCGTCGTTATTAGAAAAAGTCGCCTTTTTCTTAATTGCCGGCGGTCAGGGTCACGCATGTCCGTTAAAAGTGTGATTCGAAAACTCGCTTTTTCCTTAATTCCTGGCGATCATGGTCACGTATGTCCGTTAAAAATGTGATTCGAAAACTCAACATTTTAAAATAAAAGAAAATGGCGGCCCAGTTTAACATGATTAAAAAAATGCTTTTTAATAGGAACTTGAGAGTTGAGGACGTTTGTTGTTTTGTATGACCGTCGCTTCTTTAGGACCAAAGGTTCTCAAAACGTGAAAGACAAAGCAATCTGAAAAATTTTACACATAATTAAAATAATTTGCTCTTTTGAGAGTTGAGAATTGAGAGTAGGTGACAGTCACGGTCTAGTATGACCATTAAATATGTGACTTGAAAGATCTCCTCAAGCTCAAGGAGCTTGGAAATGAATCTCGGAATTCGTCGTTATTAGAAAAAGTCGCTTTTTTCTTTATTGCCGGTGGTCATGGTCACGCATGTCCGTTAGAAATGTGATTCGAAAACACGTTTTTTTCTTAATTGCTGGCGGTCATGGTCACGTGTGTCCGTTAGAAACGTGATTCGAAAACTCAAAACATCAAACTAAAAAAAGGCGGGGCAATTTAACATGGTTTTAAGAAAAATTGCTTTTTTAATAGGAACTTGAAAGTTGGGGGTGATCATAGTTTCTTATGACCGTCTCTTCGAAACAAAAGAATCTTAACATATGAGAGATATCGAAAACTCATCATTTAGCATAATTAAAACACGTTGTTTTTTTTTTCTTAAAAGAAATTTGAGAGATGAGGGCGGTCATATAGTCGTGCTATTTTTTTCTCTTATGACAAATTTGAGAGATGGGAGCGGTCATAGTCGTGTATGACCGTATAACTGTGACTTAAAATACGCCTGTTCTTCAGCTGCAAAGGTGTTTGTTCCTTCATGAATCTATGTATAACTAAATCAGAAAGTGTTAAAGCAACGGAGGCGGTTCGTTGTTTTTATTACTCGCTTAATGTCCGGCTCGAAGAACCATGCTCGAAAAAGTGACGGAAGGAGAAGGCGTTGACGTTCTGGTTCTCTGTGTTCACTATCTGCTTAATATCCGACTCGAAGGACCAAGTTTAAAAATGGAGAAAAAAATAGTAATGGCAGATGCTTCGCATTTATTAGCCGTTTAACATCCGACTCGAAGGACCATCACGTCGATCTCGTTTACGCTGAAGCGCTGCTGGTGAGTTCGCTGGTTTCGTTTTATTTATTTTACTGAAAACTGAATCAACAGGTCCGAGTTAAATCCCTGCGTTCGCTTGAACGCGAATTACAGCACGCAAAATCGAACGTGTAATTACGTTAATTGAAAGCGAATATTCCGGTGGTGAAATTTAGGGGCGCAAATCCCGACCACCCCCCCGCTTAATCTCGCTCGCAGATAATGAGCTAAGTCTGGCGCGAACCGCACCCCTAGAGCTAGTAGCTAGCTAAAGCTTTCAGCAACCCCCTCCGTCCTTTGATTTGCCTCGTTCCTGATTTGGATCAAAACAGCTGTGGCCATGGGGACAGTTCATTGTATTAAATCAAATCTGATAAGGGAAGTGAAGTTTGTTCATGAAAATTCATAGTAGTTCAGCTAATTAAGCACCCTCGCCCCTCGCCCCCCCCCCCCCGCCTTCCCCCATAACAGAAAATTGGTTTTTAAAACTTCCCAGCATCGCAGATTGCATCCACGAGCAGCAAGCAAATTGGGGCGGTATTGGCAGGCAGACCGGAGGGTAACGAGGGCGGTCAACGCCCCCGGAGAGTTGAAATTAGGGCTTTGGAAGTCCTTCCACGTTTTATTTATAACGTGCACATAAAAGAAAATCTATAAGCAAATAATTAATTAAAACGAACATCTTGCAAAGTAGATAAAAATAATCACGTGCACAATTAGGGCCAAGGTTGGCCTTGGGACGAATGAGGACATGCGAACCGAGGGAGGCAGGCGCCCTCAAGGACATCTTTTTTTATTAGCCGTGTCCTTCGGGGTGTTGTTGATTCGAGCGAACGGCAATAACATAAATGTAGTACTGTAATAAAGAAGGGAACATTAAAGTGGAGCGGGGGGGCATTAAGTACTATATTGTTATGGTATCGTATATTTGGGGGACTCACATAAAAGGTAATTGCACTCTTGAATCGCTCCATAAGTAGAAGGAAGCGTCGTCTTTCCTTGATGAGTGGGGCGATTAAAGTCCAAGCGACTGAGAAAATTAAAAAAGAAAATAATAAATTTACGTTTAAATTCAGTAAATTCAGAAGAAAAAGACTATTCTGCATACCTGTAAAGTAATCGAATCTACGTTTCACTGTGCATTCTCAACATACATGTATTTCGTTATTTATCGTCTAAGCTCGACAAATGAAAGAAAAACCAAGCAACAGTTTGGGGGTACCCTGTACAATACCTACATACAAAATGCGTTTATTTTAATTAAACAAAATCAAAGATATATTTGTTATTTATTTGTGAGAGTTCGAGGTGGTCACGGTCACTGTCACGTATGACCGTTACAGGGCTTGAAAAATCGTTAAAACGCAAGACCTCAGTATCTCAATATTTCTATGAGTCCCCTCTTAAAAATGCTGTTAAAGAAATCGAATGTTCATGAAAGAAAAGTGAGAGTTGAAGGTGGTCACGATCACCGTCACGTGTGACCGTTATATGGCTTGAAAACTTTCTTCAAATATCTTAAAACGCAAGACCTCAGTATCTCAATGCTTGTGTATAAAAAAATTGAGTTTTCATAAAAGAAAAGTGAATATTGAAGGTGGTCACGGTCACTAGTCACGTATCACCGTTATATGACTTGAAAAATCTCTGCAAATATCTTCTTCAAACGCAAGACCCCAGTGTCTCAATATTTGTATGACTCCCCTCCTAAAAATGCTTGTTAAAAAAATCGTATGTTCATGAAAGAAAAGTGAGAGTTGAAGGTGGTCACGATCACCGTCACGTGTGACCGTTATACGGCTTGAAAACTTTCTACAAATATCTTAAAACGCAAGACCTCAGTATCTCAAGGCTTGTGTATAAAGAAATTATGTTAAAAAAATTGAGTTTTCATAAAAGAAAAGTGAATGTTGAAGGTGGTCACGATCACTAGTCACGTATCACCGTTATATGACTTGAAAAAACTCTGCAAGTATCTTCTTCAAACTCAAGACCTCAGTATCTCAATATTTGTATGAGCCCCCCCACCTCCCAATGCTGTAACAAAATTCAAGTTCATATTTCCTAAAAGAAAAGTAAGAGTTGGAATTGGTCACGGTCACTGTCACGTATGATCGTTATATGACTTATGAAATTTCTTCAAGTATCATAAAACGCAAGACCTCAGTACCTCAATATTTGAATATTGAAGAAACGTCAGAGTTAGAGGTAGTCGCGGTCACCGTCACGTATAACCGTTAAATTTGACTCAAAAACTCTTCACTTAACTCAAAAGTATCTTAAAACGTGAGAAACAAAGGAATCCCACGATTTAACGCAGCTAAAATAAGTTGGTTTTATCTTAAAGGAAACTTGAGAAGTGGAGAGCAACCAAGATCGCGTATGACCGATAAAAATATGACTCGAAAATCGGTCGTTAAGGCTCGTAAAAATCGAGGGGTGTTAAGAATAAAACTGGTGTTTTACACCATAAAAATATTGTTGAATTTTCTTTGAAAAACCTTGAGAGGTAGTGACGGTCATGTGTGACCGATAAAATAAGTTGATTTTATCTTTGGCGTGGGGGATTTCCAAGTCTCGTGTGACTGTTAGGAATGTGGTTTAAATTCTTTCTTTGAGACGAAAAAATTCTCACGATTTACGACACTTATAACATGTTGAACTTTTTTAACGGAAATTTGAGAGTTTGGGGGCAATCACGGTCACGTGTGACTGTTAAAAGAGCTGTTAGACACAAATGATCTCACGATTTAAGACATTTAAAACATGTTGAACTTTCTTAAAAGTAAATCTCAAAGTTTGGGGGCAGACACTGTCGCGTGTGACCGTTAAAAATGTGGCAAAAATAAGTTATTTTTCAAGATGAAAATATCTCTGTTTGGTAGGTAGAGACAAGAGAGTCTCACAATTTAAGACAATTGAACTATAGGTTGAACACTTTTTTTTTAGAAAATAAACTTGAGAGTTTGGGGACGGTCACGAAGCCGTGTGACCGTTAATAAAAAAACTCTCTTTAAGACGAAAGCATTTCCGTTGCTGAGAGACCAGAAAGTCTTCTCACAATTTAAGACGATTGAACTAGGACGAACACTTTTTTTAAGAAGAAACTTGAGAATTTGGGGGGAGTCACGGTCGCGTGTGACCGTTAAAAATGCGGCAACAAAGTCGCTTTCTAGATGAAAGTATATCTGGTTGATAGAGACAAAAGAGTGTCACAATTCAAGACAATTAAACTATAGGTTGAACACTTTTTTTTAGAAAAGAAACTTGAGAATTTGGGGACGGTCACGAAGCCGTGTGACTGTTAATAAAAAAAATCTCTTTAAGACGAAAGCATCTCCCGTTGCTGAGAGACAAGAAAGTCTTCTCACAATTTAAGACGATTGAACTAGGACGAACACTTTTTTAAGAAGAAACTTGAGAATTTGGGGAAAGTCACGGTCGCGTGTGACCGTTAAAAATGCGGCAAAAAAGTCGTTTTCAAGATGAAAGTATCTCTGGTCGATAGAGACAAAAGAATGTCACAATTCAAGACAATTAAACTATAGGTTGAACACTTTTTTTAGAAAAGAAACTTGAGGGTTTGGGGACGGTCACGAAGCCGTGTGACTGTTAAAAAAGTTCTCTTTAAGACGAAAACATTTCCCGTTGGTGAGAGACAAGAAAGTCGTCTCACAATTTAAGACGATTGAACTAGGACGAACACTTTTTTTAAGAAGAAACTTGAGAATTTGGGGGGAGTCACGGTCGCGTGTGACCGTTAAAAATGCGGCAACAAAGTCGCTTTCTAGATGAAAGTATATCTGGTTGATAGAGACAAAAGAGTGTCACAATTCAAGACAATTAAACTATAGGTTGAGCACTTTTTTTTAGAAAAGAAACTTGAGAATTTGGGGACGGTCACGAAGCCGTGTGACTGTTAATAAAAAAAATCTCTTTAAGACGAAAGCATCTCCCGTTGCTGAGAGACAAGAAAGTCTTCTCACAATTTAAGACGATTGAACTAGGACGAACACTTTTTTAAGAAGAAACTTGAGAATTTGGGGAAAGTCACGGTCGCGTGTGACCGTTAAAAATGCGGCAAAAAAGTCGTTTTCAAGATGAAAGTATCTCTGGTCGATAGAGACAAAAGAATGTCACAATTCAAGACAATTAAACTATAGGTTGAACACTTTTTTTAGAAAAGAAACTTGAGAGTTTGGGGACGGTCACGAAGCCGTGTGACTGTTAAAAAAGTTCTCTTTAAGACGAAAACATTTCCCGTTGGTGAGAGACAAGAAAGTCGTCTCACAATTTAAGACGATTGAACTAGGACGAACACTTTTTTAAGAAGAAACTTGAGAATTTGGGGAAAGTCACGGTCGCGTGTGACCGTTGAAAATGCCGCAGAAAAGTCGCTTTCAAGATGAAAGTATCTCTGGTTGATAGAGACAAAAGAGTGTTACAGTTCAAGACAATTAAACTATAGGTTGAACACTTTTTTTTAGAAAAGAAACTTGAGAATTTGGGGACGGTCACGAAGCCGTGTGACTGTTAATAAAAAAAATCTCTTTAAGTCTAAAGCATCTCCCGTTGCTGAGAAACAAGAAAGTCTTCTCACAATTTAAGACGATTGAACTAGGACGAACACTTTTTTAAGAAGAAACTTGAGAATTTGGGGGGAGTCACGGTCGCGTGTGACCGTTAAAAATGCGGCATAAAAAATTCTCTGCAAGGTGATAGAGACAGGAATCTCACAATTGAAGACGATTAAACTAGGTTAAATTTTTTTAAAAAGAAATTTGAGAGTTTGAGAGCGCTCAAGGAGTCGTGTGTCCGATGAAACTTCTTCTCCTCAAGACGATACGACCTGGAGTTATTAAAAACGAAAAAATCTTACTATTTAAGAACATTTTGTCGAACGGTAACGTGTGACTGTTAAATTGAAAGACGTTGAACTTTTTAAAAAGGAAATTTGAGAGTTTGGAGCAGTCACAGTCACGTGTGACCATTAAAAATGTAGCTTAAAAGAATAGTCTGGAGGACCCTGTACAACAATTACAGAAATATGCATTTTTGTTAATTAAACAAAACCTAAGACATTCTGTTGTTTATTTTATTCTTGATAAAGTCTGGAAATAGAATAAATAAATAAAATCGAAGGTCATTTTCATTTGTTATTAAAAACAAAACCAAAACTTTGGAGGAACCTGTACAATGCATCATGAAGCTTTAATTGAATTTCCCCGTAACAGCATCTCGTCTTCCTGCTAGTCTTCTCATCACCTTTCAATTTCACAATGACTTTACTCTCAAAATTAAAATAGAATTCTATAATCGAGAGGTCATACGATGATTTAGAGCGTCATCTCTTGACCAACGTTCTCACCTTTTATTTTCGCAATTACGATTGAAATTCTGGAATCAAAAGGTGCGACGTCATCTATTGATCAAAACTGAAAGCTATTTTATTTTTAATTTCAAATAGGTTCCAGTAATATCAAGATTAAACTGCAAAATTGCAAAATAAAAATAAATTATTCCAGGCGCCATCTCTTGTCCGAGAATATTTTATCCGAATTTTAATATTTAATGGCGAAGGAAATAAAAGGGGGGTTTGCCTTTTGCGATGTATGAAAGATTAGCTTGAAAAAAATAGAGCTTATTTAATAATAATCGACGCAATCGACGCTCTCCAAGGGATTCTTTGACCCCCTTCAGGTTCACCGACGCTTTTTAAGTCTTCATCGACCACTTGGAGAATCAATATCTACTCCCTGTGAAAGACTAAAATTTTTTTTTCTCGTTTCTCTCGTATTTAATGTTCAAAAACTTAGGAGAGAATTAAAAGTGCCCGCCCCCGAACAATAATTATTAATTACGGCACGTAATTGAGACGCAGTTGTATAAAATAATTTAAATCGAACGCTTCGTGTCTGCAACTCTTTCTGCACGAGCTCCGGGCGTGTCACATATCACGGTATTTAAATTTTATTTCGCGTGTCGAATGAATAAAACGACAATAAAAATAGTTTTGTATGAATCACACACGTACGTGCATACAACCATACAAGTACCCTCAACTGGCAACATTCCAGATCTGAAATTAAATTCCGATAGTCCTCACCACCACCAGATGATCGTTTTATGTCCCAGACTACCACCCCCTGGCCATCTCGTTTATTATTTTCGAAAGAAGAAGAAAAAAATCATAAATGTGCAACACGCGAAATTAAACGACTTAGGGAAACACTTTCGATAAGCTGTGCAGCTGCAAAGCTACAGTTGATGGGAGATTGTAATGGTTTATTTTTATAAAGGGTGTTCTTTTACTGTGTGCAAATAAAAGAAAACCTCAGTATAAGTACGCGAAATGCTACCTTTTGCGTGGCTACCGGATCATAGCCAAAAAAATTCGGAGGGACCACTTGTTTGGAACTGTTGAAATGTGCGAGAAAGATAGGAAGGTCAACTTCGCCTTCCTCTCGGTGTGAACACGCCCACCGATACGGCACTCGATGTTCAACGCAACGAGTTTCGTAATAACAATCACTGACATCATTCATTAATTATTTTATTTAAAATTTTAATTCACTCAGCGAAGTAACATGTTTTACGATATCAACTATCGACGAATGAATCCGAACATTTATGCACCAATTAGGCAGGCGCGTTAAAAACGTTCTCTCTTCACCCTTTTACGTAAATCAACTTCTGCTGCAATCTCGCTGCTAGCTATGAAAGCACTACGTTCCTTGGAAATAAAGTAACTGTAAAATTTTTATAAGTCTTTTGATAATAACATGGAATGAGAACTTACAATTTGTTTGTGCCTCGCTTTTAATTTGTTCGGCAATTACGAACCGCAGCTTCTTGAATTGCACTAGATTTTAATTTAAAACTTGTAATTACTTGCAGTGAAGTTAATTTAAATTGTAAACGTTTCGACGGATCAGCTGATCGGAGCGGCAACTGAGTTACGTCGTTCCTGCTCGAGTTCCAATAAGGCACTGACCCTGGCGTACTTCGGCTGCGGGTCGTAATTGAAGAGGCGCCCACGTTCCACTTTTAGCTATGCCAGCAGTTCTCAAACGGTTTAGTGAAAATCTGCCACTGCATTTTTCTCGAAAACTATTTATTACATTTATGTTAAGAACATATGAGTTCAATCGTTGCCATTCATGGTGATTTACTGCAGGTTTAAATATCTGCACACAGTAAAAGAACACTATGTATAACAAAATTTTGCAACCCGGCTTAACACTTCTAGTTACGCCACTGGAGAAAAAAATAATTGAATGAATGACGAAGGAAAACGTCGAGAAATCCCCAACATCAAACCTTGCGGTGTGAATTATTTTGTTTACTTATTTTTTTTTTTTGACTCGCCAGATTTATTTCTCTATGAATTTATAAATCGCCAACAGATGCACAAAACCACCAAAACACGTTTCGGGAAAAGAAAAAACACACAGTTCAAATTTCGAAACGCATTGGCACTCGCTCTTTAAATATTGCGGAAGGTAATTTTCTTCGTCCGATAAATTTTCGTAACGGCAACGCCTCATCCGGAAGTAAGTAAGTATGACACGAAGCGAAAATAGCAAAAAGAAAAAGAAAAAAAAAATTGAGACGACACGAGGATGTCGCCTGAAGTAAGTCGTTGGCCGCCCCCCTTCTTTTCGATAATTTCGAGCACGTCCTGGTCCTTTGTTTCTTGTTTCCTGTTTTTCTGTAAATTTATCACGGGGCTAACAACTCCCCCGCTCACATTCCAACAAACATGCGTGGAATTGTGCCGATTCCAGGACTCACTGAGCTCAGGGTGGACCACCCTTACGTTTACGTAGTGTTGTAAAACCGAAACATTTCTAGGTGAAATATTTCGTAACGTTCAGAAATTTCATTAATATTTATTTTAAATTTGCCGCGCAAAAAGTGTCTGCGCGTCTGCGCATTGTATGTATTCGGATGGTATTTTAATTTAATACTTAAACTTGTAATTACTTGCAGTGAAGTTGATTTAAATTGTAAACGTCTTGATGGACCAGCTGATCGCAGCGGCGTTGAGTTACATCGTTCCTGCTCGAGTTCCAACAAGACACTGACCCTGGCTTACGTCGGCCGCGGGTTGTAATTGAAGAGGCGCCCACGTTCCACTTTTAGCCATGCCAGCAGTTCTCAAACGGTTTGGTAAAAATCTGCCATCGCATTTTTCTCGAAAACTATTACATTTATGTTATAAGAACATATGAATTCAATCGTGGCCATTCATGGTGATATACTGCAGGTTTAAATATTTGCACACAGTAAAAGAACACGCTGTATAACAATATTGTGGTCGTTGTTGCTTCGCCTAGGTGCCCCCAGGTGAAAAGCATGCAGACAATGAGCAATTATTTTATGTGCGCGGAACACGTGACGATGGCAGCAGGAAACTACATTCCATTGATAACAGTAAATGGGAAAGGAAGCTGCTGCTTATGCCATGCGTGTACAAACAATGTACAATTACTCTTTCTGTGAGCACAGTCACTAAGCATCTGGCAATGAAGATTACGAAATTAAAGAAAAAATTAGCTCTTTTTCCGGTGCCATTATTTCTGGTTGCGATTGTACATGTACGTCCAGGGTGACTACGCGCGAATTCCCACCCCTTTTAACGTTTTCTGACACAAAACTTATACAGACTAACTCAAAGTTTTTACTGACGTTTACCAAATAACAGATGCACGTCGAATAACCGAGATATTGTTTTGATTTGGTTTTTTGAAATGCAACATCCGGTACATTTGTATACAGGGTGTTTTGATTTTTCAGGTTGTACAGTTCTCTTTTGTTTTCTGCTAGGTAGTTTTTTTGTTTTTCCGTCTAGGGATTCATTTGTTTTTTGTTTATCTTAGTCGTCAATTTTGTTTTTCTCTGTGTACTTTATGCTTTCGTACTATGTATATACTTTTCTTTTGTTTTTCTTATCGAACTGATTTCTTCACATTTTCTTGGCTTTTCTGTAGTTCATCGTTTTTCATATGTTTTGCGCCCATCTCAGTTGTGATCTTCTTTTGTTTCTTTTTAATACTTCTTACTACTTCTCCTTTGTTTTTCTTATCGAATTGATTCTTTCAGATTTTATTGACTCTTTTCTAATCAAACGTTTTTCGTATATTTTGTGTTCATCTCACTTGTGATCTTTCGTTTCATGCTTCAATGTATTTCGTCGTTCATTTATCTTTTGTTTGTTTTTTATCGCGTCGTTAACTTTTTTTACAATTTGTTTTTATTTTCCATGAATTTTTTTATTCGTCTTTGTTCACTTCGTGCCTTGTATTTTGTTACTCTTGATTTCATTTCTCTTTTGTTTCTGATTGTTTGCAGGTTTCATTTCGTTTTTTAATTTGTTCTTATTTTTGTTATAATTTATTTTTTTAATCGTTTTATTGACTTTTTTCATAGTTTCCTTTTATTTCCTACGATTTTTTTTTTATTCGTCCTGAAAATTGTTATTTTTCGTTCAGCTTGGCGTTATCGATCTAATTTTGTTTCTGTGTTTGTACGCTTCATGCCTAGTACCTTGTCGCTGTTTCTCTTTTGTTTCTAACTTTTTTGCGGGTTTCATTGGTTTCTTCCTTAACTTGTTCTGATTTTTTTACATCCCAAATCGTCGATTTTTTATTTCTTTCCATTTGTTGTTTATCTCTGCTCTTTGCTTGAAATTTCCTTTGATCCTTTCTGCTATATTTTTAATTAATAGAATACGACCTTTCTAATATAAAAAAAAATTGAAAGTGAATGTAGGTAAACCATACCACTGACTTAATCTGACATTGTTTTTAACAAACACTGCACGTAAAATTAACATAATATATGGACCTTCGGAAAAAAATGGCGCCTTTTGGTTACGTTTTGTCGATAACTTAGCGATATTGCTTGCAAAAAGTCTCGTAATCCTGACGGAAGCGGTCGGCACTCCTTTGAAATTTGCCGGTAGAGAAAGCCGGCGCGGTGTCTGTTAATAAAACGCTAATAAAAACCAATCAAACTCAATAAACGGAAACTCCAGAAACTCTTGAAGTGAAGTTCAGACTTGAACTTTTAAGCCTAAATGAATCGAGCGCGCAGAACAGAATTCGTTAATAAAACACAAATGGACTTAAAAAATTGGATTAAAAAAAAATTGCGCCCGTTTGCTATGTTTCAACCTTGACGACGGCGGTCGACGTCCCTTTGAAATTTGCCGATAAAGAAGGCCGACGCAGGTGTACGTTAATAAAACGCAAATAAAAACCGAACAAATTCAAAACGGAAATTTCTAACAATCTTAAAGTGCGTCCAGACTTGAACATTTAAGCCCGAATGGACCGAGCGCGCAGAATAGAAGTAATAAAACACAAATTGACTTGAGAAAAAAAAATGGCGCCTTTTGGCTATATTCTACCAACAAGTTGGCTAATAATATTTAACCAATAGGATTGCTCGATCACTGGATTCTGTGTGTTCGTGACGTAACCATCTGTCCGTATAATTTTAAATTTACAATGGCTCGCTAACTTTACAGTAATTACTTTAATTAATTATTTTCTTCCAAGCCTTTTTAGTTTTAAATAAAGAAGCGAATTCTGTTACTTTCATTAAAAAAATAATTAAGCGTTAGTCGTTAAATTTAAAGGAGGGCCGCTGCAGACGTCAGAAAACCGGCTTACAATATGAAATGGGGGATGAGGAATCCTACCGAGTTTAATAACCTTGAAATTGGCGATACTCCCTGCTAGAATTCTGGTAACCATGAAAACGGCGCGGCAGTCGGCACTCCTTTGAAATTCGCCGACGAAGAAAACCGACGCAGGTGTTTTCGTTAAGAAAACGCAAATGAAAACCAATGAAACTCAAAAAAATGGAAACTCCAGACACTCTTAAGGTGCGTCCAGACCTGAGGATTTCAGCCTTAATGAACCGAGCGTGCAGAACAGAATTCGCCAAGTATGGACCTGTCTCCGAGCCCCCGAAGAAAGCGTGCCACCAAATATTTTCCGAAGCTTCGTCGGTCGGTAAATCGGAATTGCTCTAATTATTTTTCGCCTAATCTTTTAGTGGACGGAGGCATATCATTTCAAAGTAATGGAAACATCAAGGGCATAGCAAATCTGCCGAATGCAAGGAACTTTTGCTCAGATTATTTTAATCTGCTTTAGCATTTTATTTCTCGTATAGATTGCATTATAAACTGCGTCTTGGAAAGCGTTATACGTGCGCGCTCAGTTTGTTTTGCTCATTCGGACTGAAGTGTTCAAGTCTGGATCGACTTTTAGACTATGACGAGCGGTGCATTTGATAACAGGTCTAGTACAACTAGCTACAGCTTGCCGTAACGAAAAGTCCATTAAATCGGCCTCCTTTGAAATCTGCCGACAAATGTAGCCGTCAGCAAATATAGGGTCATAACGGAAATGCGATGCAAATTCGATCTGAAAACGATATACTGATTGGAGAACTTCTTGAAGAAGCGCGCGAGATGTAATTTGCACTGAATTAATCCCCAAGTACAGAAACGAAATTTCGAACCGTAACAATTTTACGGTTTTCTCCGGTGTTAATTCGTATACAGTTTTTCAATTCGATTTTGTGGTTTCGCGGGGCGGCTAATAATTCGAAATATTTCCCGCGCGCCTCTCAAATATGCTAATCCCGTCCTGTCCGGGAACATAAAACGAGAAATATAGCTTTTATAAACGTCAGTCCGGAATTTTACGGCCGTACACAAACATTCGGAGCTCGTATTTGCCTTATCTGACGCAAACGTAATTTATTTTCATCTTTTATACTTTGCAACGAAATTTTTCAGAGAAAAAAAAAACAATCTAAATGTGTCTTTTGTTTTATGTAGAAAATTTACTAGGAGGAGGAGGTACGTTAGAAATCCACGTACGGTCATTTCGTATTCCCTTCGCGTCCGGAACTTATTTATAGCTTGTGTTTTGCGTTCGTTAATAAAAGCGGAGGACGAGTAAGAAACCAGCTTTAAGTTATTTGTTATTCAAAACTTTTAGAAACCCGAAGTCTCTGGCCGTCTTGCTTCGATGACCATTCAGTTTGTTTGCATTTCAAATTAACTCTTTTTTCTATCATTATTATTATTACTATAGTTTTCGTATGCAACAAATCGCCTCCTTCTTTATCTAAAACAAAGCTTTCTAATCCATTTGGTTTCTTGTACAGAGTTTCAATGCGCAGATTGTTTTCTTTTTGTCTCTTTTCCTCTGCGCGTCTCCCTTCTGCGTGACTACGTAAAAGAAACCCTCCAATCATCGCAAGTTTCATGAATATACAGGGTCCCCCGAATTCGAATTTTTTGATCATATTATCCTATGTTGATTCGCTTGTCCGACTCTTTCTTCCCTTCTTATCGCCTCAAAAGAAATCTGTTGGGGTATTTCGATTTCATCGAACCAGCCAGTCAGTCAATTCTCGTTCTTACGATCATTTTAGGATCATTTATTTGATCTGTGATCGCCTGGAAAGTCGATCTTATATTTCATTCGAAACTCTAATTCGGTTTTGATTCATGATTACTGCGGGTGGAATTTAATCTGTTTCACTTTAATATAAACTTTCTCGGTGGATTAGAGCCGAACAGGAAATACCGTGTAGTCACAACAATGATAATTAAGAGTGCATTACCCGCAGAACCGTGCGAATACGTCCTGCCGTATTAAATTTAAAGGCTCGTTGAAGTTGCCCCTGATCTTAGGCAACCCTTGTAACGCCAGTAAGTCAAGCGAGGGAGGTGGCACACATTTGTACTGTAAACATTCAGGCGTCGCGGCGGCTTGAGCAAATGCGAAATTAAACCGTGATCCACTTAACTGTTCAACCATGCGGGCAACATGAGTGAGTGTCTGTAGAGAAAACCAGCCTCAATGCCCAGAATCCAATAAAAAAACCGCCAAGGCATCCCGGAGTCGAGAAAGCCTTCGAAATAGTATGAAAAAGTCATTCTTTAGCCAATTAAACTCTTGCAGTTCTTCCAGGGAGCAATGAGATCGCCGCAATATTACCCAGAATTTATGCACTGAATTAAGGATATTTTTGCATAGCAGGTATTCCCCACTTGTGCAGAATTCGGGAAGGGAAAAGTGGTTAAGCAAAGCGGGATCGTGCAACAAATCGATCTTCCTCGTTCTTCGACCTAGTCATGCGTCAGTACGAAATAAACTAGAATACGGGACGATAAACAAAGTAAGATAAACTATTCTATAAAAATAAATAAATAAAAACACTGCATTTTGATCTGTCCTATGTCCATTTTGATTTAAATGGCTAATAAAGAATATTATTACAACGAGAAAGGTGAACAAAGAAACAAAAAAAAATGACGATTACGTGCGCTGTTTAAAAGTGATTAAAAAAACTGTTTCTGTTTTTTTTTATGGAATGTGATACGTAATTGAAAAAAAAACAGCAGCACGTACGAAAGAAGAAACTGTGTGGAGCGTCGTAACACCAGACAAGATAATAAGTCGATAATAGGAAAAAAAAGCAGACAAATAATCAAAATAAACACAAAAAATAAATCGAGCGATGAAAAGCAAACGAAAAATCGTTGAAAATTTAGTAAAAAGAAAGTGGCATAAATAATTCCAACGAAAATAACAAAGAAAAATCGTTCAAAAAAATTTCGTCGTGTATTTTTTCTGTGTTGTAAAATTATTTGATTATTATTATTATTTTTTTTTTATTTGTGTTTCTGTTTTCCTCTGGCAGTTCCACTCATCTCTAAAACTTTCTCTTCACTTTCATTTAAAAACAATTTCTTTCTATGGTTTTCAGTTACTTTTTTCATTTTCTTCTTTTCACTTTCAATTTCTGTTTTAATCGGTAATAGTTTTTTTTTCTTTTAATTTCCTTTATAATTAATTGTTTCTTTTTTTTCAAATGATTTGTTGTTGCTTTTAGCAATTCAAACTGTTCTGCTTAGTATAACTTTTTATTTTTTGCTGTTTTTTTTTTTGTATTTCGTCGCATTTAGAAATCATTTATTTTGTTTAGGTTAATTAAAAATTCTGGCACAGATCTCGAATCTCTTATTAAGACCTTGTGGTCGGTCTCACTGAAATGTCAATTTGTAGCGTTTAAGGTGCGAGCGATTGTACATATTTTATTTGTTCGGCCGATTATCTTTTGTTTTACTGAAATGTCAATTTGTAACGTTTAAGGTGCACGCGATTGTACATATTTTGTTTGTTGGGCCGATTGTCTTTTGTTTTATAAAACATTTGATGTGGTATGAGTACAGTTGATTGCTGAAAAATCGAATACACCGAAAATATCAAGAGTACGAAATTTTATCATTTTTTTTTGAAGATGCTAACCTGTGTCGTCTTCGAATTCCGAAGTCTTATTTTGGTATTTATTCTACTTTTCCCAAGGAAACCAAGAACTAAATAAAATGACGCGTCTCGGTGAAGTTTTCTTACTTTTCTATTTCCCAAAGAAAAGCCAAATTATAGAAACTTACCGCTTGTAGATCATTAATCGTTACCAACGAGGTATCTAGCTTGGGGGAACCCTGTATATGCCTTTCATTTTTCAAAATTTTTTATGACAAAGCTAACGTCGTCCTTCCTTGTTCGCGCTGACATAAATGAATAAAGGTCAGGATAAACTAAAATAAAACAAGCGATTATTATCGTCGTGTTTACAACTGCTTATTATATAAAATATGTTTTGCAGGAGTTAATGGAGTTGGAACTTCATTTGCATGTAAACCTATCCACCTAAAGAGCACTCACGTTTTCTCATTATCAGACCTAGGAGCAACTTAGGCGAAAGGAATATACTGAAGCAATCATACTCGAAAAAATTTCTAATCTCTACCGCGTCTGCCCTGCAAAAACAAAACAATAAACCAACCAGTCGAAGCCCGAGAGGTCTAAGCGGCACGCAATAACCACTACAATTCTGGTCGAGTGGATATAAAAACTTGTTTACGTAACCGAATCATTCCCAAACGAACTTGCATTCTTTTTGCGGTGACGGCGCCATAATTGATATGAATTAAATGTACTGTGTCAGTCTTTTTAAAAATTACATTAAAGAATTATAATGTTTTCATAATTATTGATTTGAAAGAAACACTATTAAGGCAATTCTGTTTTTCTTTGTTTATCTATATACTGATTTTTACCAGATATCCTAGGAATGTCCGACCCTTACTCATTATCATTGCTATTGCGTCTATTTTTAAAACGATCAGTTTACTTGAATATAAACACAAAACAATAATTTAACGAAAGTAAGTATCGATTGGATTGCATCGAGGTGTTGTTGTCGTCTCGTCGGATCGTCTTCGTCCAAGGCTGTGTGTAGAGTTCATATTTGAACAATGACGAATTTTCTAAAAGCGTGACTGAATTTGTTATGTACGTCCGTCGAGCTGCTTGCAAGTTATTAAAAGGAAGATATCGCCGGGATGTATTAATATTAATAAGAGCTAAGAATGCGGTAGCAAATTTTGCGTGGAAAAGGAAAAAAAAATTGGCCGGCATTCCTTGATAACGAAATGGTTCATTCCAAAGTTGACATTCTCGCTATAAAATATGAAAGCCGATGATTATCCAGGAAAAAATGTTGTCGCCTAATTTGCATGATTACATGACAATAAAAAAGAGTGGCACGAGAGACGTTATACTAGAGATTAAATATCTATTTGATTCAGTGCCGGATTTAGGACGTAAAAGGCCCCAGACGCAATTTAATTTTGAAAGCCCCCTTTAAATATTTTCTTGTCACTACTACATACACATTTTTACTACTAGTCAAGGCGCGCTACATTTCGTTGCACGTCATTAGTTAATGATGACGTCAGATGCATGCCATGTTGATAAATATAGATATTTAATTAAAATAATACTAATAAAACTGAACATACAATGTTAAATTCCTCTACATATTAAGTATTCATCAACACAGCATGCGCTTGACGTCATCGTCATCCGTGGACCGGAATGTAGCGCGCCTTGCCTATAGTTATAACACTCGCTTCAGATTTAGGGTTTAGAGTTGCCAGCTTCTAAGTTTCGTAAATCGGGACATTTTTTTCTTTTGGAAAGTCGGAACATGTCCAAAAAGTTTGAATTATTCTTGCTTCTGTATTTGTTGTTGTGTTCCCAAAAACATTTAAATGTTTCTATTGTTTAACCAAAGAATTAAAAGTATTACTTGATAGCATTTGTTTGAACTTTCTCCTTCCGCTAATACCATCGATTAATAGACATATTTGATAATAACTCGAGAAATTTGGGATTTTCACTACAATTCACCATTTTATAGGCTTTACAACTGTTGCAAAAGAAACACACCTTTCCATTTAATTTTTTTTAGAAAACAAATAAAATTATAAAGCTGTAGAAAGTCAGCTCAGATTGCAATGGGGCCCTCCAGCAGGTCCTCTGTATATCGCTATTTCAGCCCTAATTGGGGCCTCATCAGCCGGGATAGTAGCTCGAGAAACTCCACCGCAATCCGAACGACTCGCCCTGTGTAAGATCAAACCCTGGCCGCCTGAGGACGCGCTTTAAAATAAATTGTGTTATCATCTAAAGAGCCAAGGCTGCTCGAAAGAAACCTAGAATTAATTTTCTATTAAAATGTTTGACGTTATATTATACACTATATTATTACCTTTTACAGGGTGTTTGGAAATTGTTAGTATAAAAAAAAATTGGTAGTTGATGATGGTAAGTTGAAGACGTCGGCAAAAAAAAAATTCTAATAGAAATTCTTTAGTTTTCGAGATAAAAACTGGGCCAAAATTGTAGGCACGCCACTGAGTTAAGGACACAAGCTGTCACACTAATCACAATCCGATACATTATTATTACCGAAACGAACACCGCTTACACAGATAATGAGTTGAGGGACATGGTGTTATTTTATGAAGAAAAAAGAATGGGTTTCTTGGATTTCTTAGGACTTCCAAACGCCCTGTATAACGCACTTTCTTTTTGACTCACTTATTTAATAAAATAACATTTGATATTTTTAATCCGAGAAGAAGAAAAATACCCCTTCATCTTCGATTTAGCCTCGGGCGGCTTCGCATGTCTCTTTCCTTCTGTTATACAGGGCGGGGCACCTACGAGTGCGTTTGTTTTCTCGTTCAACGCCAGAGACAATATACCATCTACAAGTTTATTGCAACAGATGGCGTGCAAGTAGGTTTACGCGTTGACTTCATAGCCTTCTAACCTGGTTCTAACATTTAACGCGCATTAGTGGGCCGTGCTTCAAGAACCGTGTGAAATGAGTGCAGTTTCCTCAGCACATACATTCACTAGATGGCGCTGATCAATGAAGTTGTAAATTTTAAAAGAAACTCGTGGCGTTGTTTAGGGGATAATTTATTTTTATTTGTGAAATAGATAGTTTCGAGTGTATTCATAAAAAAGGATTCGTTTTCAAAAGAATCCGATAGATGGCGTTGCACCCATGAGTGCGTTTGCTTTCTCGTTCAACACCAGAGATAATATACCATCTACAAATTTATTGCAACAGATGGCGTGCAAGTAGGTTTACAGATTGTCTTCATAACCTTCTAATCTGGTTCTAACATTTAACGCGCATTAGTGGGCCGTGCTTCAAGGACCGTGTGAAATGAGTGCAGTTTCCTCAGCACATACATTCACTAGATGGCGCTGATCATTAGATTTGCAACGCCAACTGAAAACTATCAGTGCATGCAGAGTCTATGAGTATTCGAACCATAAACCTAATATTTCCTTATCGCTCCAAACTGCCGAATTAATGTATAATAAATTAGAATTCGAAAAGTAAAGTCGCCGTTAAATGATCGTCTACAATGCATCACTTCACATCTCTGAAAATAGTAACAAATAACGCCAAGAACGCCGTTGTTAGTGTCGCGTTTATACTGTGGCTGAGGTACGTTTCAAGATTCGAATGTCATGACCGAGGTAGGTTTCAAGATTCGAATGTCGTGACCGAGGTACGCTTCAAGATACGCGTATTTATATATAATCAGGCTTTGCATGTTTCGGGTGGGGCTGTCAACTTCTAAGTTTTGTAAACCGGGACATGAGGTGCGTTTTTCTTTACAGTTTACAAATGACAGTTTGTTTCCTAACCCTCCCAAAAATGCTAAACGTCAATTACAATCTAGGGACCCTAAGCGGAAATACTTATTTTTTTTTTTTTAGGAATGTTTTAACTGAACAAATCTCACCTCACTTATGATATTTAGTGATCTGAGTCGAATGTAATAGGAAGATTGAAAAATTGGGAAATGCGCCGGAAAAAATGTAAAAGAAACCCAATTACGCCAAACTCCAAAGTGTAGAGAAATATTAATTACATTATTTTCAAATATTAGCAAGAATAAATAAAAAAAAAAAATAGAAGCAGGTAGAAACAAAAGAAAGTTCAAGCAATGAATAGACGCACGAATAAAAAAGATAAAAATAAGTCGATACAAAAACAAAAACAAATAAAACATCGCCGATTTGGAACAAATAAGATCAGAACAAAAAATTAAAAAAAAAAAAAACAAATTAACCTGGAATTAAATCAGAAACAAAAGAGAGACGAAACATACGGCAACAAAATACAGGCATGAAGGGAAAAAGAAAACAAAAGAAATTTCCCTGGAGCTGAACAAAAAGTTTTCCGGGCGATTGAAAGAAACAATCGACGAAATACAGCGCATAAAACAAAAGAAGACCACGACGGTGACGGACATGAAAAAAAATGAAAAAACGATAAAATGCGAGAGCTCAATTAGATAAGAAAAACAAAAGAGAAATTGATACTAGGTACGAAAATATAAATAACAGAAAAGACAAATGAAAACTAATCTCTAAACTAAAATCTCCAGATGCAAAATAAAAATACTAGTAGAAAACAAAAGACAACGGTAAAAAACGTGAAAATCAATTAATAAATAAATAATGAACAAAAGAAAAACACGAGAGTTGAATTTAAAAAAAAATTAACAAAACACATAAAAATCGACGAAAGTTCAAACAAAGGACAATTGAAAAAGGAGTCAACAAAAAACGAAAACCAGTTCGATTAAAAAGAGAAGAATGCGAAAAACAAAAGAAAATACAATAGAATGGAAACAAAAAATAAATTCGATAAGAAAACCAAAAGAGAAATCCTTAGTTGGTGCGAAAGCATAAAGAACAGAATAAACAAACGACAACTGATGACTGAAATGAATTTAAAAAAAACAAATAAATCCCCAGACGAAAAACAAAAACAAAACTAGTGGAAAACAAAAGACAACTGTAAAAAACGTGAAAAATCAATTTTATAAATAAATAATAAAGTGAAAAGAGATGTGAAAGTTGAATTAAAAAAAAAATAAGTATCACGATACTATGGACAAAAATCGACGAATGCTTTTGCAAATGAAAACAAATTCATAGGAAACAAAACAGAACTGCGAAAAGGAGTAAATAAAATGCGAAACCAACTCGATTACAAAAAAAGTAAATGCCAAAAGCAGAAGAAAAAAATAAAATAAAAGAAAACTGAATTGTAAAATTGTTATTAAAATCTTTTACCGTCTTAAAGGTATGAATTAAGCCGTCGCGGAACCGAGAGGGTAAAAAAAAATGGTTTGATGTTCGTCTGAAGCTCCTCAAGCTTGGTCGCGAGTTTCTCTCTGCCGAACTCCCTTTGGCTATTTTAAAATCATTAATTTTTTTCTCTTTTTACAATGCAAAATTAGTTGTGTCGACGCGTGTATTATTCGAGAAAGACTTGAAGAAGCGAATGGAAAATTTTCTTTGCGTTGCGACATAAATCAAGCATATCTCCTTCATAAGCCGCGTAACTAATCAAAAGCTCAAAAGAGGCCTACGCGTAGCGCTTTTTGATTCGCGCGGAAGCTCACGGTGGAATTAAAACGAAGTCTTTCCGCCCGATAAGAAAAGGGTTAAACCTGGTTAAACCTCACGCCGAAAAGCAGTACCGGCCTTAGGGGCGCTCAAGGGCCGCGCGCCATTTGCAATACGTGAATTTTTAATTTTTTTTTAACTCAAGGCAATTCAGTCAGAAATCAGATTTTCGAAAATCTGCATAAAATCTACAAATCTGTAATCGCGTAAATATTTGCACATCTGCATAAAATGAACATATTAGAAGCTTATTAGTAAAAAAGAAAAAGTATAAAAATTTGCCTTTAACAAATCGTACTTTAAGAAAAACAATATTATTTCAGGTTTGCTCTTATCCTCGAATAACATCTGTTGTATGAGGACTAGATTTTATGGTCTAAAATAATATTGTGCCTTAACTAAGAATCTAAGTTTGCTTGTAGACAACCCCGCCGCTTGCATTAAAAAGAATGATCGTCAAATTATTGTTTTTTTTTTATTTAAAAATTTAAAAAAAGAATCAAACGCTTTGATTGGATGGATGTTAAAAAAAAACGATTTTTTTTTTTTGAATAAGGACCTGCCCTTTTCAGAACATTCAATTTTTTGGAAGGAACTAATCCCACTCCCTCAGATATGTCCGAAATTTGATTGGAATTATACAGGGATCTTTCAAATTAGCATCTAAATGGCGAGCTGCTTACAAAAAAAAACAGTTATCGAAATTTTAAATTTAGAAAAATCAAAGACATCCCAGTTATGGAAATTTTAATATAAAACTCGTTTCGGAACAATTGCTAAAGGTCCTTTTCGGAACGTTCAATGTTTTTAGAAACCAAAAACATGTCTCTCAGATATGAAAAAAAAAATAAAATAAAGAAAGAAACGCGCCCGAAATTTAACCGAAATTATACAGGGTTCTTCCAAAATAGCGTCTGTTACAATAAAAAAAAGTCAAAATTATCGAAATTTAAAAATTACTATCGGAAGCTTTAATAATTTGAATAAAGTTTTCAAACGCCACAAAAATTGTTTATAATTGAAGACAAGGGCTTGCTCCCTTTGGATTTTTTAGGAATAAAAAAAATACCCCGGATACGAAGCCAAGAAACAAACGAAGAAAAAATAATTGAAATTATACAGGCTTTTCCCAAATAGCGTCTGAATTGTTTCATCGGCACAATCACAAATTGACGTAAACACTTATTTTATTTTATTTTATTTTATTTTTTATAAAGAGGACGGCAACGGAATATTGAAGTAATTTATTTAAATGAAAAGTACTTTGGAATAAGAGTGGTACAATAACATATTCTCTCTCTCTCTCTCTCTCTCTCTCTCAGCAAAGTAAAATGCTATTAAAAGAAATTATTTATATTTATTTATTTTTGTTAAAATAAAAGAGAAACGAACGGGGGCGCTATAAAATTTTCTCTCTCTTATTTATTTATTTTTTTAAATATGGAAGTGAGCCCAACTAGAGTTTTTTTTTCAAAAATTCTTCCCGCCTTATATTGAAATTAGTTTCTGAAGTCCCCCTTGTTGGGGAAACCTTTTCTTTCTTTTTGAAAAGAAAATGCTTTGAAGTGGATATCTTTTTTCAACGAGAAAAAACGTGTAAAACATTTCCCCCGCGGTAAATAAAATCACACGAGGCACAACACGTACCCTTGAGGCCCTCTTTGTTGAACACAATTTTTTTCTTTTTGAAATGTAAAGTAGTAAGACAAAAAAATGAAAAAATACAGAAGTTTCTGATAAAGTCAAATTTATATTGAGGCTAATTGTCCTTCGTGCCCTGATGTCCCCCATAACGAGAAGAAGTTTTCTTTTATTTTCGAAAATAAAAAAAGAATAATAATATATTTATTGGTCATTGTGGCCACTATTTAGTGAGTGGATATGACATGTCATTTTAACAAGGAAAAAAAAATCTAAAAATATTCGGGTATACTCGGAATACTCGGGTATAAATATATTTTACAGGGAGAACAAATTAATAAGTGCAGAAGCAAACGAAATCCAAAAAATACAAATAAAATATTATGTCCCTGTCATCAATCAACACAAAACCTCATTTTCTGGAAACATATAGGAGCAACGTCAATTTGAATAATGTGAAAAATTTCGCAAAAAAAAAAACTAACTTTCAATTAAAGCCAGTTTCCTTGAAGCCCCCTCTTTTAAAGGTTTTTTTTTCAGTGAAATCGCGTTTTAGGGCGAGAAAAAAATTAAGTAAAAATAGAAATAAAATTTTATGTCCTTGTGCCCCCTTCAATCAACGCAAAACCTCATTTTCTCGAAAAATAATCGCCAATATTAGTAACGTGAAAAATTTCACAAAAAAGCTACCCACTGAGTATGAAATTTCCCTTTTTCGTTTCACATGAGGAAATACGGTCTTTTTTGGCGAAGACATCTTTCATAGCAAGAAAAAAATCGAAAAAATGTGAACGCCGCCATCCCAGAGAAAATGTACAGAAGCCTCCGCCCCCCTCTTTTAAAGGATCTTTTTTCGATGGAGTCGTGTTTCAAAACGAGAAAAAAATTGGAAAAAAGTACAAAATCATCCACCCCCCCTCTTTTAAAGGATTTTTTCCGATGAAGTCGTGTTTCAGAACGAAAAGAAAATTGGAAAAAAGTACAAAATCATCCGCCCCCCTCTCTTAAAGGATTTTTTCCTCTCGGTAAAGTCGTATTTCAAAAAATTGGAAAAATATAGTTTCTTTTTTCGATGAAGTCGTGCTTGAGAGCGAAAAAAAATTGGAAAAAATTACAAAATCCTCCGCCCCCCTCTTTTAAAGGATTTCGTCTCGGTAAAGCCGCATTTAAAAAAAAATTGGAAAAATTCGTTTCTTTTTTTCTTTCTAAGTCATATTTTTTTCCACAATAAAATTGAATCAAATTGAAATTGAAATATCAGTCACTCACTTCTTGCAAAAATTACTTTACGTGCTTCTTTAATTTTTAATTTATTTAGTATTTTCTGCTCTTTATAATACGAAGAAGACAGACGTTTTTCTTTAACCAAAGTGCCCCGCAGGAATTTCTCATTCAACCCAACCCAACGCAAATGGCCCCCCGCAAAAAAAAATTTCTGGCCCGTAGCCTCACAACTATTAAGGCCGCCTTCCAATGAAGAGCTTTAGACTTACGGCCGTTTTCGTAATCAGAGTGTAAGGAAGCTTTAATTTAAAGGCTCTTTAAGAATAGGGATACAAATGTGTTTTTTTTTAGGTTAAAGTGACTTTAAATTTAAAGTCCCATTGCGAAATTGGCCCTTGAGCTTTAAAATTAAAAATTAAGTCGCCGCGAAAGTCGCCGAAAGGGCGAAGAAAATGTTTCGATGTTAGTCTGGAGCTCTTCAAGCTTCATCGCGTGTTTCTCTCTCCCGAAGTCCACTCGACTAATTTTAATAATTAAATTTTTTTCTTCCTTTTTATGGTGCAGAATTGATTGCTTCGGTGGGTGTATTGTTCGAGAAAGGTTTTTAAAGAAGCGAACGGAATATTTTCTTCGAGCGAAGTCACAAATCAACCGTAATTCCTTCACAAATTTTTCCTACTGCAATGTTAGGTCAAAAAGCGATAGTAAGATGTCGCTATTTTATATGTTAAAAAAAAAGATTACCGTGGAGTCCCACGCGAAAAGGCGCTAGCTTTGAGCTTTAAAAGTAAGAATTAAGCCGCCGCGAAACCCAATGAGTGCAAAAAATTATTTGATGTTCGTCTGGAGCTCTTCAAGCTTGCTCGCGCGTTTCTCTCTCTCCCGAATTCCCTTCGGCTGTTTCAAACAATTAATTTTTTTTCTTCCTTCTTACGATGCAAAATTGATTGTGCCGGTGCGCGCATTATTCGTGAAAACAATGGAAAATTTTCTTTGAGTGAAGACATAAATCTTCTTTACAAGCCCCGCAACTAATCAAAAGTTTTAACGAGACGTCCGCGCTGCGCTTTTTTCGATTCGCTCAAGACGGAATTAAAACGATCCCGGTAATAAATCATGCGACGGAATGATGACACATTATTCTTTTTTAGTTCTCGTTTCGACTCCGGGTGCGATTCCGGGTGCCTGCGAATAACGTGTGCCCGTAACGCTTTCTCTCGCAGCGCCCGATTTCAAACGCGATAAGGACGATGATGACAATTGTCGGTCGCTCTTGTAATTATTGTCTCAAGAGGATTTCTTTTTTCCTTGTGTGATTAATAGACTCCGAGATTCGCACGCCAGATCTACAAGCATCTGTTGCACGCAATTGCTTTTGCAGACAATTAATTAAATTAGAAATCTTTTACTTTACTTTTCACTATTAAAAAAAAAAAAAAAAAACAGCAACTCGAAAGAGAGACGTTCATTCCGCTTCCGCAAGCTTTGTATTAGGACCCTTGCTGTTCTTGCAGCTGCTGCTGCAGCTTCGTTCGTTTTGTCAACTGTTTCCGACCACACTACAATTTAAAACAAATTATTAACTTGTAATCAACTGCTTAATTACTGAATCAATAATGAATAAAGATTAAATGCCTAATGAATTGATAAATAATGAATGCATTAACTGCAAGTTTCCCCTTTTTATACCAGCCGTGCAGGATGTGACAAAGTGCATTTCCTGAAAGTTCAAGTCCAAAGATCGATGTATCAAAATCAAAATCAGAAAGTCAGCGTTTCGTTGAAAATATATTTAATGAGCGAGCGCGTTAACTATTTCGAAACGTGTAGTATTGTAAGTAATTTCATAGTTGCCAGATTTTTTTTGTTTTTTTAATTTGTATATATCCATCATTTTTCCAGAATTTACATTAAAATGTTAATCTTGACAAATTTTCACTTAACTGTGAACCAGTTTAAATGATTGCTACCGAAATTGGCTCGCCACTTAAAAAGTAACCGTCGTAAGAAAATTGCGTGTGTGGTTTTAAAGTCAGACAGTGTTGCCAGGCGTAGTGATTTATCGCCCAATGGGCGATAAACTGTGGCTTACTTTTTTCTACAATGGCAACGGGCGACCAAATTGGGTGAATTAATTTTTATTTGGCTATGAGTGACAATTCTAAAATACGGAAAAATTAACTCTGGCATTTAAAAAGATTTTTTTTATTTTTTTTTATTTTTTGATTTTTGTTTGAGTTGAATAGAACTAGGTTAGGTTATGTTGACGTTGAGATTGATTGAGTTTCATTTAATTAATTGATTTCTATTTTTTTAACAATTTCTATACTTTTAATTTCTTTTGTTATTTTTAATTTTTAATTACCATTCAATTTATTAATTAATTTTTTTTACTATTTTAAATTTTATTGTTTTTTTTCGAAATTTTTAATCTTTAACGTCTCTTCAGTTTTCTACAATATTTTATTTTTTGTATTTTTTTCTTCCAAATTTCCGGATCTTAATATTTTTGTTTCGATTTTTTCTTATTTTTTCCGAATTCACTTCATTTAAGCTCTATCGACTTAAATTGGCTTTGCTGTGTTGAACTTCAAATTTCTGTTAATTCTAATATTTTATAAGTTATAAGTACAGGACGGAATTATATATTTTGTTCGGGTTTATTTCGAACGAGGCGGAAAGAAATTGTGTGCATTCACACGTCGCTGCAGTGTTACACGTTTGCCGCCTCGTTTGTATTTAATCGAACAAAATATATAATTCCGTTCCCTAGTTATAAGTTTCAATTTCTAATATTTCGAATTAACTTTGGCATTTAAAATATTTTTAATCAATTAATTTTTCTTTAATTTTTACTATTAATTTTATTATTTTTTTTCGAAATCTTTAATCTTTAACGTCTCTTCAGTTTTCTACAATATTTTATTTTTTGTATTTTTTTTTCTTCTAAATTTCCGGATTTTAATATTTCTGTTTCGATTTTTTCTTGCTTTTCCCGGGTTCAGTTCATTTAAGCTCTGTCGACTTAAATTCGCTTGATGTGTTGAACATATTTTGCTGTTTGAAAGTTTCAATTTTTAATTTTTCGAATTAACTTTGGCGTTTAAAAGAATTTTTGTTTTTTCTATTTCTTTTTATTTTCTAATTTTTGCTTGGCTTGAATAGAACTAGGTTGGGTTATGTTGACGTTGTGATTGGTTGAGCTTCATTTTAATTAATTGATTTTTATTTGTTTAACAATTTTTATACTTCTAATTTCTTTTGTAATTTTTAATTTTTAAGTAACCTTCAATTCATTAATTAATTTTTCTTTAGTTTTTACTATTTTTAATTTTACTGTTTTGTTTCGAAATTTTTAATCTTTAAGGTCTCTTTTTTTTTCTAAAAAAAATTATTTTTTGAATTTTTTTTCTTCTGAATTTCCGGGTTTTAATACTTTTGTTTCGATTTTTCTACTTTTTTTTGTTTTCTTCCCGGGTTCAGTTCATCTAAGCTCTGTCGACTTTCGAAATTCGCTTTTCTGTGTTTAACTTTCTTTAATTTTAACATTTTGTTGTTTCTACGTTTTCATTTTTAATTTTTCGAATTTTCGAAATTCGTTAACTTTTCTAGTTTCTTCAAAATTCCTTCCTTGGGTTTACTTAGATTTTTCAATTTTTAATATTTTTGTTTCGATTAAAAAAAAATAGTTTTCTTCTTGGGGTTACTTTATTTAAGTTCTGTCGATATAAATTGGCTTTGCTTGGCTTGAACTTCAAATTTTTTTTTAATTTTATCACCTCGTTTCAATTTTTTAATTTTTAATTTTTCGAAATTTAGCAATTCGTTTACTTTTTTAATTTCCTTAAAATTATTTCTTTGAATCGGATTTACTCAGGTTTTCTCGGTTTACTAATTTAAAACTTTTTTCAATTTTTAACCGTTCCTGTTTCATTTTTTTTTAATTTTTCTTCTATTTTTATTTATTTTTTAATTTCTGCTTGGGTTCGGTTGAGTTATGTTGACGTTGATATTGGTTGAGCTTCATTTTAATTAGTTGATTTTTATTTTTTAACAATTTTTATGCTTTTAATTTCTTTTGTAATTTTTAATTTTTAATTAACCTTCAATTCATTAATTAATTTTTACTATTTTTAATTTTATTGATTTTTTTGAAATTTTTTATCATTAACGTCTGTTCAGTTTTCTACAATATTTTATTTTTTGTATTTTTTCTTCTAAATTTGCGGATTTTAATATTTTTGTTTCGATTTTTTCTTTAAATTTTTAAATTTTCCTCCTGGGTTCAGTTCATTAAATCGACAGAGCCTAATTTAAATTCGCTTTGCAGGGTTGAACTTCAAACTTCTTTTTAATTCTAACATCTCTTTGTGTTAATTTTTAATTTTTCGAAACTTCATAAATGTTACTTTTTTAATTTTATTTAAAATTCTTTCCGTGAATCGGGTTTGCTTAGGTTTTCTGAGTTTACTTATTTAAAACTTTTTTCAATTTTTAATCGTTTCTGTTTCAGTTTTTTAAATTTATGTACATTTCAGATCTTTTTTACAATTTTTATGCGGATATGAGTGACAATTCCGAAATACGGAAAAATTAAGTTTGGTATTAAAAGGATTTTTTGCTTTTATTTTTAATTTATTTTTTGTTAAATTTCTACTTAGATTGAATACAACTAGGATGGGTTATGTTGACGTTGAGATTGATTGAGCTCCATTTTAATTGATTTTTAATTTTTTACAATTTTTATACTTTTATTTTTTTTGCAATTGTTAATTTGTATTTGTGTTAAATGGGGTTGAGATCTATTGGGTTGGGTTGACCTTGACATTTCAAAAATCAACTACCTTCGTTTCAGTTTCTTAAAGGTCTTTATTTTCAGTTTTTTGTAATTTTTTTATATTTTTTTACCTTTATTTTTTGCGTACTTAAAAAAAATGTGTATATAATAAAGAGTGTAATTTTTTACATTTTTTTACTTTCAAGTTTTCTGCATAATTTTTTAAGAATTTCTATAGAATAAAGAGCAATGTTATATAATAAATTGGGTAAGTTTAGTTGACCTTGAGATTCACGGAGGTTCATTTTAATCCGTTTATAAATTTTAATCTTCTTTTCTACATTTAATTATTCTTATAATTTTTTACATTTTTTACGTTTAATTTTTTGGTTGTTTTTAAAAAAATTTCTATAAAATAAAGAGCAATGTGATATAATAAATTGGGTAAATTTAGTTGACCTTGAGATTTATTGAGGTTCATTTTAATCCATTTATAAATTTCAATATTTTTTTCTACATTTAATTACTCTTGTAATTTTTTACATTTTCTTTACTTTTAATTTTTTGCGTATTTTTTTTAAATTTCTATAATATAAAGAGCAATGTGATATAATAAATTCAGTTGACCTTGAGATTTATTGAGGTTCATTTTAATCCATGTATTCTTATTTATTGTTACAAATTAGGCGTATAATATAAATTTTAATATTTTCTTCTACATTAAATTTTTTTAAATATTGTTTTAAATTTTTAACTTGGGTTGAATGGACTTAAACTGAGCGCAGATTTATTTTTTTTTCTACAATTTTTTTAATTGTTTCTCGATTTTTATTTATTTATTTTTTTTTTGCTTGGGTTAAATAGAATCGAGTTCAGTTGTTGGGATGACTTTGATGTTGGTCGAATTTCGCTTTAATCGTTTCTTGATTTTTTACATTTTTTACTTTTATTTTTCTTGCACTTCTAATTTTTTGCTTCGATTGAATACGTAGTTAAGAAGAATTCGGTCGAGTTGAATTGACCTTGAAATTTGAAAGTTGAGCTTGATTCGAACATCTTTTTACTTTCAATTTTTTTCAATATTTCTTTTCCTTAATTTTTAACTTGGGCAGAATGGAATTAGTTTTTGGTTCAGTTGAATTGAGTATACATTGAAATTTTAGTTTCTTACATTTTTTTATTGTTTTTAATTTTTGCTTGGGTTTAGTATTAAGTTACGTTGTTGGATCGAGTTTGGGTGACCTTGAGATTGTTCTAGCTGCCCTTTAATCGTTTTTTAATTAATATATCTTTGCGCCCCTCTTCCACCGACGCCGACATCCTGATGCCTTCCTTGCTTACCTCGCTTACCGCTTCCGCCGGGCCTGACAGTGCTGGTGTAGCATTGTAAATAAGTTCTAACGACTTGGATTTTATTTCTCAGCATGAAATCCCCCTCTATTATTAAACCGTTAATTTTGCGTACGTTCCATTCATTGGCCGTGCTCGCGATCTGCGAGCTAAGCAAACGTCGGCAATTCATGCTAGACAATATCCGCGGCGATTAAACCTGAGTCGATGACCGTGCTTGCGAAATGCTAACTAAACAATTTTAAGAATTAAACTTATCACACGAGCGTTGAATTTTTTTGTATCTCCAAAAGTAAAAAGATAATTTAGAGTACAATTTTACAAATTTAATCCCAACTATCCGCTGCTTATCTTGCTTTGCTATCTAAACCTATTTTCGTTTTTTTTTTTCGATGGCAAGCAGCAAAACCCTCGTCGCGTTTCAGATACGGCGCGCGAAGGTAAAACAGAAACATTTGCGAAATCGATGGAGATGTTATCGTCTTACAGGAAAGTGCCGGAGGGCTGGGGGGGCAGGAGGGGGAGGCAGATAAAGCGTCCAAGTGCATCGCGAATTTGCATCGATCCAGGTTGAACGATCTCATCGGGACTTTTACGTATGTACGTGCTGATCGCGGCATACAAAGTAGAAAAGTTGTAATTACGGGCAATTTAATTGCGAACGCGCGACTTAATTGGAAGCGTTCGATTACAGGATTACAGGGTTTATTAGTACATACACAATCCTCTCGAGTGTAAATTAAAAAAGAAAAAAAGTTATTACAATTACTGCATAATTAAAATGTGTGATTAGAAGCAAACGAAATTGCCATTATTTTAATAAACGCAGCCAATTTAGATATTTTATATATTTATGCATAGAAATGGGCTGACACTGATACTTCGGATGACGTGTCAACACTCAGTGTGACGCGCTCGGCCTCGCTCTATTTATATGTACGAGTGTGGTAGAAGTCAGAGTGGGCGGTGACAGTGGGCGGGGCCGCCGGTGCGACGAAGCGTAGCAAGTGGCCAATACGGTTAGGGCTACGTTCCCAACTCGCCCAGTCATCCTAGTTCGCCCCTCCTCAATTCGCCGCTCCTACCAATTCAGCCACACGACCAATAAAGTTGTTCAGAATAGTTACGGGGGCGTGGTCTGTAAATGTTTACCGCGCATCGATTCGCGTCGTACGCCCACGACTATTAAACACACCCACACAAACCGCTACCTCAAGAATATTGTTAATACTTAAATTATTTAAATTAAAAGGGACAAGCTTGCGCTGCTTTGCGCCAGCCGCTGCCGCAGGTAGCTCAGAAGAGAAGGGCGTGGTTTAGAAACGCCAGGATGAACCCCGCCCAGGCTGACTGTTCCAATGTGATTTAATGTCAATCACGACTCGGACACATCGTCGGCGCCACGTGACTCACATTCGTTACTTTCTGTCGACGACATACTTGCAATGAATCATGTAATCATCATCATGCAAAAATGATTTTACAAGGAGGTTAATGCAATTCAATCAGTTAAATCGCTCTCCGAATCTAAGGTTAAGATACGACGCTCCCTCTGTTGGGGACTGGTGGAAAGTGCTAGTAAATAAGCCAATGGTAGTGAAACGGTACTTACAAGATAATGAAATAGTGGGAGTGGTTAAATATTTGAGACCTTAAGGTCCAGTTTTACAAATGGGGCTCAACTTTGAGCCGAGGCTTAAACCCTTAGCAACGATTATTTCATCAATTGTTGTGAAGGATTTAAGCTTCGTCTCAAAGTTAAACCATCATTGTAAAACTGGACCTAAGCCGCAGTAAATTAGGGCGCGCGAGGTGATAGTGGGCGGAGCCGCAGCGGCGAGGCGTGGTGAGTGGCCAATGAGGTTAAGGCTACGACTTTGCGTGTCGTTAATTAGTCACGGGGCGGCAGCTAGATAGCCGAACAAATATCACATGCCTTTTAAATTCTTAATTTTTAAAATGTTTTTTTAATTTTACTTTCTTTAATCTTTTGTTTTTCAATTTTCTTGGCCTGAATAGGTTGAGTTTCCATTTGACTTCGTTTTGCCGAACTTTAATCAATCTTCAGTGTTCTTTTTGTTTTAATTTTTTATCATTTTCAGTCTTATTGACTTTTCTTGAAATTTTCAATCTCAGTTTTCTTCAGTATTTTATTTTTATTTTTTCCTTCTAAATTTCTAGTTTTTTAAATTTTTGTTTCGATTTTCTCGTATTTTTTCACCAATTTTCTTCTTGGGTTCGGTCCACTTAAATTCGCTTTGCTTGGGTTGAACTTTTTGTTGAAAATTTTAGATTGGATTTGATTTTTCTTTTATTGATCACGTGCTAAGATTTTTTTAATTTTAATTTTACTCGCAATTCTTTAAAATTTTTAATTTCTTTTAAATTTTACTTTCTTTAATCTTTTATTTTTCGATATACTTGTTTGGTCTATTAAGGTTGGGTTGACTTCGTTTAGCCTTAACTTTAATTTTTTTGTTTGAGTTTTTTTGCCTTTTACAATTTTAACGATTTTTTTGAAATTTTTTATCTTTAATGTTTCTCTTCAGTTTTCCACAATATTTTATTTTTAGTAATCTTTTCTTCTGAATTTCCAATTTTTAATGTTTCTGTTTCTTGATTTCTTTCTTCATTTGTTTTTAATTTCCTTCTAGGGTTTAGTCCAATTAAATTCGGTCCACTTAAATTCGCTTTGCTTGGGTTGCGCTTCAAACTTTACATTTGATGTAATTTTTAATTACTCACGTGCTAATAATTTTTTAATTTTATTCCTTGTTTAAAAAGAAATATTTCTTTTTAATTTTACTTTCTTTAATCCTTTGCTTTTGTTTAACATTTAGTTGAGTTTGAGTACGTTTTGCTTAACTTTAATTAAACTTAAACAATTTATTTCTTTATTTCTTTTAATTTTTACTATCTTTTCTTCAACGCCTCTTCTCAATTTTCTACAATATTTTATTTCAAGTATTTTTTTAACATTTTTGTTTTGCTTTTTTCTTAATTTATTTTTTAATTTTCTTCCTGGGATCTATTCATTTAAGTTCTGTCGACTTAGATTCGCTTTGCTTGACTTGAATTTCAAACTTTTTTTTTAATTCTAACATTTTGTTGTTTCAATTTTTTAAATTTTTCGAATTTTCGCAACACGTTTATCTTTGCAATTTCTTTAAAGTTCTTTCCTTGGACAGGGTTTGCTTATGTTTAATTAATTTAATTACTTAACCGTTTCATATTAAAAAAATAAATCTGAATTTTGTACAATTTTTAATTCTGTCTTGGTGATTTTTAATATTTTTTAATTTTTTCTTTGGGTTGGCTTCGATTAGAATTAATTTGATTTTTTTATTGATCACGTGTTAATATTTTTTTTAATTTTAGTGCAAATTCTTTAGATCTTTTTTGCATTTTTCACAACTTTTAATTCTTTTTTGCGCTGTTTATTTTATTAATATTTTTGATTCTTTTTTGGGACAGCTTCATTTAGCTTCTCTCTAGTTGGGTTTGTCTTGATTGGCTTTTCTATTTTATTTTTAAATCTTCTTGAATTGGGTTCGTTTAAATTTGCATTACTCAAGTTGGGTTGACCTTGATTAATACTTTCTATTTAATTTTTATTTTATTTCCAATTTTTACAACTTTTAATTCTGTTTTTATATTTTTAATTTTTTTCTCCGTTGCCTCCCTCCTGCCTTAGATTCTCTGTACTTGAGTTAGGTTGGGGTACATTTTTTAAATTTCTTTGAAAATCTCTCCTCAGATCGGATTTACTTTGACTAGCCTTACTCGGGTTGGGTTGACTTTGAAACTTATTTTCAATTTTTAATACTATCTGTTTTTTTTTTATTTTTAATTTTATTTCCAATTCTTTAAAAAATACTATTTTATTTTTCTAATTTTTTGCAATTTTAACTCCTTTTTTAGCCTTTTTAAACTGTGTTTTAATTCCTTCCTGGGTTTGACATCACTCAGATTCCCCTCAGTTGGGTTGGGTTGACCTTGAAGCTCTTTACTAAACTTTTAACATATTTTTGATTTGATGTTTTGCAGATTTTAATTCCTTTCTTTAGCTATTTTAAAATGAGTTTTAATTCCTTCCTGGGGATGACTTCACTGAAACTCTCCTTAGTTGGGTTGGGTTCACCTTGAAACTGTTTAAGAAACTTTTAACAGATTTTAATTCTTCTTTTATTTTGTTTTTCTTTATATTTTTAATTTTTTTTTCTTCGGTTGCTTACGCTTAGATTAACTTTAGTTGAGTTGGGTTGGGTTGTTTTTTTTATTACTTTAAAGTTATATCCTAGAATCGAGTTTACTTAGACTAGCCTTACTCTGATTGTGTTGACCTTGAAATCTCTTTTCAATTTTTAATACTATCTGTTTTTCTTATTTTTTATTTTATTTCCAATTCTTTATTCTATAATTCTATTTGATTTTTCTAATTTTTTGCAATTTTTAACTCCTTTTTAGCCTTTTTAAACTGTGTTTTAATTCCTATTTTATTTTTCTAACTTTTCCTTCTTTTAGCCTTTCTAAACTGTGTTTTAATTCCTTCCTGGGTTTGACATCACTCAGATTCTCCTCAGTTGGGTTGGGTTGATCTTGAAGCTCTTTACTAAACTTTTAACATATTTTTGATTTGATGTTTTGCAGATTTTAATTCCTTTCTTTAGCTATTTTAAAATGAGTTTTAATTCCTTCCTGGGGATGACTTCACTGAAACTCTCCTTAGTTGGGTTGGGTTCACCTTGAAACTGTTTAAGAAACTTTTAACAGATTTTAATTCTTCTTTTATTTTGTTTTTCTTTATATTTTTAATTTTTTTTTCTTCGGTTGCTTACGCTTAGATTAACTTTAGTTGAGTTGGGTTGGGTTGTTTTTTTTTTATTACTTTAAAATTATTTCCTAGAATCGAGTTTACTTAGACTAGCCTTACTCGGATTGGGTTGACCTTGAAACCTCTTTTCAATTTTTAATACCATCTGTTCTTTTTATTTTTTATTTTATTTCCAATTCTTTGAAAAATGCTATTTGATTTTTCTAATTTTTTGCAATTTTTAACTCCTTTTTAGCATATTTAAACTGTGTTTTAATTCCTATTTTATTTTTCTAAGTTTTCCTTCTTTTAGCCTTTCTAAAGTGTGTTTTAATTCCTTCTTGGGTTTGACATCACTCAGATTCTCCTCAGTTGGGTTGGGTTGACCTTGAAGCTGTTTACTAATCTTTTAACATATTTTTGATTTGATGTTTTTAACTCGTTTCTTTAGCCATTTTAAACTGAGTTTTAATTCCTTCTTGGAGTTGACTTCACTGAGATTCTCCTTAGTTGGGTTGGGTTGACCTTGAAACTCTAATAAACATTTAACATGTTTTTGATTTGATGTTTTGCAGATTTTAATTCGTCTCTTTAACCATTTTAAACTGACTTTCTGGGGATGACTTCACTGCTACTCTTCTTAGATGGATTGGGTTGACCTTGAACTGACCTTGAAACTTTTAACATGTTTTTGATTCGATGTTGTTTTACAATTTTGAATTTTTGTTTTGGAATCTTATGACTTTTTATTTTCGATTTTATTTTAGATTTTTACATATTAATTTATATTTACTTACATTTAGACATATATATCTTTTCTTTGTTAGGTTTAACATTTTTGTGATTGTGTCAGTGTGATTAGGTTGTTTTTAGACATTCTTTAGTGCTTTTAAGTTGGTAGCGTACTGAAGATGGCAGCTTAGCTGCCGAAATACGTATCTACGAATATAAAAATTAGGACTTTTTGTTTCGAACTTTTTCAAAATTGTTCATTTTTTTGTTTAATTCTAAGGACAATCAAATTTATAGAGTTTAGCGAAGTT
Source organism: Prosopocoilus inquinatus (assembly GCA_036172665.1). Lineage (NCBI taxonomy): Eukaryota > Metazoa > Arthropoda > Insecta > Coleoptera > Lucanidae > Prosopocoilus > Prosopocoilus inquinatus. The sequence continues at coordinate 8,527,158 of CM069878.1, read as the reverse complement.
TTTTCGTAAATTTACCACAAAATCGTGTTTGGAAAGCAAAGAAAAGTGTTTTCAGTCAGGAACAAGCATCACAAAAAAAAGAGAGCCTCGCGTTAGCCAATCAAACGCATGTTACTCGTTACTCTAGCTTACGCAAGACCTCTTTCAATTTAATTCAAATTCCTGTCGAACGCACACGCAACATCGCTGCCCATTAATCCTAATTTAAAACGTGTTCATATTTGGTCAAAGCGATCGAAGGCGAACTCAATAACAACCTAAACTCGATTAGTACGGCGCGAAAGAAATAAAACGAGAGAAAAAAAACAAATTGGGCGAGTCCAACGCAATCAATGACAAATCCGAAGGCCAAGGCGATTACTCAATGAATTCGCTTTGGGTTTGAAAGAAAGAAACAATAGAATGAGGAATTAATATAGCTACGTTTAGGTGTTTATGAATGACTCATTTGTTGTCGTGATTTCGCCCCTCCTCCTCCTCCATCCCCCCGCGCAAGTTTCGTTTTATTTTTTTTATTTTTTAATTTAAAACCGCCGAGAACCCTGAACGACAAAGGCTAAAATAATAAACAATTGCAGTAATTCGTTTGAATAACATTCGAAAGTCAGGTTTGCCAGAAATAAGATTCTGTAATAACCTGCAACGAAACGCAATTTATTGCTTCAATAGTTCGACGGTTTTCTGCAGCGCCAAACTTTTCGGATGCGCCGCGTATAAAACAAAAAATCCGCCCAGAATTAATTCCGCGCATGATTTAAACAGCACGCACGTACTTGATTGATTAATTGGTTAATTAATTATCCGCAAATACGGACAAATTCGAATTAATCAGCTTCGTTAAATCCTGAAATTGTATAAATAACAGTCCTCACAAATAAAATAAAAGCAAAATGGAGTAAATTTCAATGTTGTCGTTTGTTTTTTTTTTAATTTAATTGAACAAAATAGTATACTTATCTAATTAATGTGACTCAAACTTTTCATTATCGGAAATGAGTTTAAAAATAAAAACCAAAAAATAAAATAAAGGCAGGCGTAATAAAATATTTTATTTTACATAAAGGATGTGCTAACTAACATTGGGCCAGGTTATTAATTACGATGAAGAAATAATAATGTAACACTTAGGTTTAATTACGCCGATAAACATCGGCGGTTTATGTTATTAATTAATTAACAAAAAAAATTAATTGTGTTTTAATTGCGCTTTGCAGTAATTAGAGAAATCTCAAGAACAACGAGCTAGATTTTTTTTGTGCATTAATTCTTTTTAATTAAGAAGCGTTTGTTTATTTAATGTGTTTTGGTGTCGGGACAGTTGCGCTCATGCATTGTTAGAAAAAGTATTTCATTTCATTTCCTTTATTAAAAAATAATAATTTTAAATGAAAGCTTTCCTTACTTCTTACCAAACGAACAAATTACAAAAACAAAACAATTAAACACTTCCATTGCTGCCTACCTGGAGTAGATGTGATGAGGCAATTAACTTTCAGCACAGCCAGCAGGTTCCACCGTGACGGGTGTGGGTGTTACATAAACGCGAAAAATAATTGAGCGTCACCGAATCTTACGAACTGCACGAATGAAAACCATCGCGACATCAGCAGGTATCAATCTGACGTAAGGAAACTCCAATGGTGGTAAAAATCCAATTGAAACTATCCGCAGAAACCTGCAGTTCACATAAACTAATTCGATCAAAAAAAAAAAACGCAGACGGCGACCGATATTTTATAACTCTCCAGCGAACGTCCTGAAATAATAATTTCGAACTGTTCTCTCACGATACAGATGAAATACGCTTGCACTTGTTTATAAATGATGATGCAATCCTACCTAAAATAGAAACTCCGACATGCACAAGAACCACCAAAAAAAAATGCCGTTGGATCGTCAATTTGTACAATTTCATGGTCGGAGTATTTTAAAACGAATGTCCAAACCAGCGTCTAAAATAAAACGCAGAGCGTGAGATCATTTGAAGTTTGCCAAATTAATCAATTATTCCAGCGACTACGAAGATGATAATAAAAAACCGTTTTTGCTGCGATAAAACCGAAGAGAACGGGCGCGTCCGAAGCGTTTACTATCCACGCGGCCTCCTAAGATGATGCAATACGCGTCGAACTGAATGTAAAGGTCGTTCCCTAAAATCGGTTTTGACACCGTAACACCATAGATGAGAGCAGGTAGCGTACCTTAAAGACAATCTGTTCAAAATAATGATTTTTAAATAGATCCTAAAATCTTTAAGATAATTAAAAGAAAAAATAATCTGATAATTAAAAAAAAAATTATAAATGATTTTGATATTTTATTTCCAATTTCCAAATTTTTATTTATTATTATTATTTTTTTAATTTTTATAGTCTTTTTTTAAATTTTTAATTTTTATTTCACTTTTTGTACTATTTCTTAATTTTTTTTAATTCTTTCCTGGGTTGATTAATAATTAAAATTATTTTTGCTAAATTTTGAACTTCCAACTGTGCAGAAAAAAGTGAAAAGCATCCGTGAGAGTGCAAACGCCGTTGAGCGCTTTACTTAAAAAAAAAATTATGCTGCTTTAAATGAATAAAAAAAAAGGAAAAATTTGGATAAAGTAAAGAGAAAAAAGTAAATGAAAAATAAGTACAAAAGGAGAACTGATTGGCTGACCAGAAACTCTGGGCAACCCTGAGAGAACCGATGTAGAGAGAAAAAAAGGTAAATGGTAAATAAAAACGACTCCCAATCACAAAAAATTCACAATAATTGTTTGCGTTTGTTTTTTCACGCATGGAGGGAGGGGGGAAGTTGAAAACCAACTTTTCATCCCCTTTTTATCTCCAATACTTTTAACAATCCGACTTTTACTAAACCAGAAACGCTACTAACAAAGAAAATCGAGATCCAACTGTTTCCTGTTTTTGCAAGCCTATTGTCAATTTATTTTGCAATGATTTCATGTTTTAATAACTAACGACTTATATATTGCAACAAACATGCACGAAGAGATGCATTATTAAAAATTACAGAAGACGCAAACAACACCACCAGGTGCTGGAGATATCGCCATGTCGCTAAGACGACTGACGCTGACCCGAAGCGGGCCACAATTTAATAAGGCGAAACCAACCATGTCCTCAAAAGTTCGAAAAGGAGGTTTGCACTAATCAAAACCAACGTGACATAAGCAGGAACCATCGGGTATCAATCTGACATAAGGAAACGCCAATAACGTCAAAAGCCAAGGGTGACGCCAATTAAACTGAGAGTCGATATGTTAGTTCGCAAAAACCTGTAGTTCACATAAACTGATCTAATAAAAAAAATTATAAACAGACGGCCCCGGAAATTTTAAGAGTATCTGAACGCATCATGGATTAAAAATTTCGTCACAAATTTCACGAGCCAGAAAAAAAGATGCGCTTGCAATCGTTTCAAAAGATGATCTATCCAATCCTATTAAAAAAAAGAGCTTTAAAACCACAAGAGTGCTGGGGCCTCGAGAATTTTATACTAAGTCACGGCCGGAGTATTTCGAAACGGCGCCGGAAACTTCATGAATGACTGAACGTAGCATGGGACAACATTTTCGTCACAAATCTCACGAGCCAGAAAAAAAAGAGATGCGCTTGCGATCGTTTCAAGAGATGATGCAATCCCATCTAAAAAGAACAGATATTATTTATTTAAAACCATAAAGGAGTGGTTCCGAGATCTCGAGAATTTTGCACTAATTCATGGCCGGAGTATTTCGAAACGCCGCCGGAAACTTTACGAGTGTTTGAACGTAGCATGGAACAACAATTTTGACACAAATCTCACGAGCCAAAAAAAAAGATGCGCTTGAGATCGTTTCAAAACATCATCTATGCAATCCCATCTAAAAAGAAAAGATATTATTCATTTAAAACCAAAAGAGTGCCGAGGCCTCGAGAATTTTGCACTAATTTACGGCCGGAGTATCTCGAAACGGCGCCATAACTTTTATAAGTGTCTGAACGCAGCGTGGAATAATAATTTGCCACAAATCTCACGAGCCAGAAAAAAATATGTGATCGCAATCATTTCAAAAGATGGTGCAATCATGTTAAAAAAAGAAAAGATATTATTTATTTAAAACCACAGAAGAGTGCCGAGGCTTCGAGAATTTTGCACTAATTCGCGGCCGGAGTATTTCGAAACGAAAGCGAAAACAAACGTTTAAAATGGAACACAAAGAATGAGATTATTTGTAATTCGCCTAATCAGTGAGTACTCCAGCGACGTCGCGCGACGAAGCGATCCTAAAAGAAAAATTGTAATCTGTAACCGCAATAAATTTCCGAGGACTGGCAGCGAAGCGTTTTTAAACGCAAAGAATGAAAGGATTTTCTTGACATTTCGGAATCGGAAGTAAATGCGAGTCGAATGGAATGTGCAGGTCGTTCGTTCCCTCAAAGCGGTTTTCACACCGTAACAGGCGATTCCTGGCTAATTTCAACTATCGACTACCGACGTCGATCAGAAACAACCGAGAGTCGAATAACAAAAAAACAAATAGTTTAAACAGCGACAATCTCTGAACGATTTTCTCTTAAAAAAATAATGTGCAGGTCGTCTGTTTCTTGAAGCAGTTTTTACACCTGTTGGAACAAAGAAATCTATTGCAAGCATGGGTCACTCTAACGACGTCACCGATTACCTTTGCTATTTGTTGCAGAAACGGACAATCCGGAACAGCGAAACTGAAGGCGAAAATAAAAAGTAGAAAGAATATGCGGATTCCTCCGTTGAAACAAAGAAATGGAATATAAGCATGGGTCGATTTCTGGCTAATTTCAACTATCGACTATCGACGTCGATCAGAAACAACTGAAAGTCGAATACCAAAAAAATAAAATAAATAAACAGTTTAAACAGCGAAATTCTACGATCGCTTTTCTCTTAAAAAAATAATGTGCAGGTCGGTCGTTCCCTGAAAGCGGTTTTTACATCGTAACAGACGAGTCGTGGCTAATTACAAACAAGAATTGCCATTCGGACTATTAATGGTTGACTAAAATTTTGGTAAAAGAAAAAGAGTGAGAAGAAAGGAGAGGAAATAATCGTTTTTAATTTTACGTCAGCTCTTGCCAAATAAGATCCTTCCGTCACTCTGAAGGGTTGAATCCTGCGAGGTCTTGTACGGTGCGAAGTTTCTTTTATCGATTAACCCCCCTCCCTCACAAAATCGCTCTACACCAACAATGCTACACGCTCGAATTGGCGCCCAACGTGGGGAGCTCCACGTGAAAACCAAAAATGGCAGAGACGAAAGAGGCAAAGCAAAAATAACTAACACCAACAAAGAAAGAAGAAAAAACAAAAATATAATGAGCCGATCTACGTGCAAAGAACAAAGACAAATATGAGGAAGGAGACGGAAAGGAAAAAAGAAGATTTAAAAGCTTAAATCTTGAGAAGGAATATTTTACAATTTTTAATTCTATTTTTGGTTCGTTTTTTTATTTTTTCTTAGGTTGATTTTTTATCGATCACGTTCTAATATTTTTTTAAATTTTAATGCCAATTCTTTTGATATTTTGAATTTTTTATATTTTTTAATTCTTTCTTTCTCTATTTATTTTATTAATAGTGTTTCAAATTTTTTCTCGGTGTGGCATTTAACTTCTCTCTAGTTGGGTTGAACTAGTTTGGCTTTTCACTTTTTCAGAAAATCTTTCCTCGGATTGAGTTTGCTTATATTTGCATTACTTATTTATTTATTCATTGTTATAAATGCATTAAAGTTGGATTAACCTTGAAACTATTATTCAACACTTTCTGTTTCATTTATTTATTTTTATTTCCAATATTTACAACTTTTAATTCTTCCCTAATTTTATTCTTTTATTTTTGAAAGTCTTTATTAGCTTTCGGTTGACTCCACTTAGATTCCTTTTAGTCGAGTTGGGTTGAGTTTTTAAATTTCTTTAAAATTCTTTCCTGGGATCAGCTTCACTTAGGCTAACCCTACTTGGATTGGATTGACCTTGAAACTCCTTTTTAATTTTTAATAATACCATCTTTATTTAATTTTAATTTCATTCAATTTTTTTACAATTTTTATTATCTTTTTTAGCCTTCTTAATCCGTGTTTTAATTCCTTCGTAGGCTTGGCTTCACTTAGATTCACCTCGGTTGGGTTGGGTTGCCCTTGAAACTGTTTATTGAATTTTTAACATGTTTTTGATTCGACAAAGAGAGTCATGATGGAAGAAATTAAAAAGTCGTGTGCAAAAGTAGAGGACGACAGAAAAAGGCAGGTAAACAGAAGGACTGACATCGACTAAACCATAGGACACAATAAATTGGCGCCCAACCTGGGGCTACTCCAATGTGTGCTTCTGTAGTTGACAAAGAAAGAAAGAAGGACGAAAATATAATGAGCCGATCTACGTGCAAAGAACAAAGACAAATGTGAGGAAGGAGACGGAAAGGAAAAAGAAGATTTAAAAGAATCTTGAGAAGGAAAACAAAGAGAATAATGATGGAAGAAATTAAAATGCCGGATACAAAAGTAGAGGACGATGGAAAAAGGGCAAGTAAACAGAAGGACTGACATCGACTAAACCATAGGACACAATATTTTGGCGCCCAACATGGGGCTACCCCAATAAATTCTTCTGTAACTGCTCTACGTCAATGTGAAAGAGCTTTTTGATTTATTTCCAAGCCTTCCACGCTGCAAAGTGAAAACGCAACGGTGTTTACTACTTGTCCATTCTTACTGAGAGACTGTTCTAGAGAGATCAACGCTCTTTGTCGTGTGGGTTGCCTACACGTCAGGATCAAACATTGCATGCATTGCACAATTATTATGTATGATTAGTAGCAGGTAATTAACCGAACATAACATGAGAAGAAAGGGTTGAATAATCACGTACTTTCAAGGCAATGCGAGAAAAGGTCGACGCCCATTGTTATTATTAAAATTACTCAACTCCTGGCTCGAGTCTTTGTAAGAATGGAATCCTTATTATTATTATCTACTCTCCTCTCGGCCACAACAACGACAACAATCTTTAAAATGTCATCACCATCATCATCATGATCATCGCCGACATCACTGTCATCAGCGAGCATCTCATGCATCATAAAGAGACGAAACGATATGAAAGATCTCCTCTCGCTCTTTGATTAAAATCTAGCGTGCGGGACTTTTTACGTGGTGCGTGACAATGAAGGCGTTTAGTGAATTTTAATGCGGAAAGTTTATTCAACCCGGCGACGGATGGTAAAAGCAAGGCACAATGCGAGAAGCGTTTCTTTGGAGGCGACGTGGAACTAATGCCAATCAAACGCCAAAAAAAAAAAAAATATATTTCCAATCTTCCAAACCGAACTAGAACTTTAAACTAGTGTCCCCAAATCTTCTTCTCCGTGTTTGTTCGTTTATTCCGCAGATTCGCATTTCGAAGGCTGCAGCGGCCCACACGCTAAAACTAGCGGGTTATGGGACCTGGATGTCAATATTTTGACATGATGATGGATATGGTGGATTGGCGTCGAGATGATGATCCTACTACATCGTTTTCTATCTCTTTTCACTTCTAGTCAGTCTTTGCTTTCTACGTTGTCCATTTTTGTTACTCCTTCACTTTTTTTAGAATCCCTACTTGTATCACAAGTTTTTAAGACAAATTACGGTCGACAAATAGAAGCCAAACAAGTGACGATCGACTCAGGCGAATAAAAGCACCGGAGAGAAAAACTTTGAAAACAATGAAACAAATTTAAATACGCACAATAAAATGAGAGATGAAAAGAAAAGCACGAAAGCAACCGTTAAAAAATGAAAGACGGAAACATATGAAAAAACAAATTGCGGAACAGAAACAGAACAGAGAAAAAAGAAACAACAAAAGAGAATTTATTTACAATTGACGAACGTGCTGGACGACGAACAAGTAAAGAGACAAAAAAAAAAACAACGAAAGAATTGATTAGAAAATAAGACGTAAAATTGAAGAACGAAACTACAAAACAAAAAACAATTGACGCTCGATTAAAGGAACGTTAAAACTGGCAACAAATGACTGAAAAAATCAAAATAAACGAGTTCAAAAAAACAAGAGACGATCGGCCTTCATCGGTCGTTCTTTTCAATATTTTATTCACTGATTGAACAGTGTAATTTTTTTTTTTTTTTTAATTTTCCTGCAACAGATAACTGTTTCGCGTCTGTCTTCAAAACTTGTCGAATTTGAATTGTAATGAAAACGAAAACAAAAGACGATCGATCGTATTCGACTGCCGGGATTGGTTATATTTTCTGCTTTAAAGTTATCAAGAAAAATGTTGTTGCAAATCGTTTCTGATTGCAGTGAAACTCTCCAGAGCAGAGCAGCCTCCGTACAGCTGTTTCAACACTATTTGGGGCATCGTCAGCGGAAAGGTGGCTCGAAATTTCCACTGCAAACCAAATACGACTTGACCGATTTCTTTTTTTGTTTTTACTTATCGTTTCCTTGTTTAAATCAAATAAATAAAAGAAAACAACAAAACGATAATAAAATGCTCAAGATTAGTTGAGCGACGTCGTCACTTGTCTGCGATCTCTCTCTCTCTCTCTCTCTCTCTCTCACACAGGCACTTATTAAATAAGAAACGTTATTGACAAGTGACAGAATATATGTAGTTGTCTAGTCAGGAAGGGTACAAAGAGTAAAAACGTCGATCTTTTTTTGTTTTCTTGTTGAATTTATTTAATTTTTTTTTGTAGGTTAACTAAATGTCACTCCAATAGTTTCCTTATTTAAAGGGACTTCACAAAACTTCCCCTAGATGTCAGCCACTTCATGATTTGTTTCACTCGAATTGACACACGTCAAGCAATATTTTTCTCTCTTGTTTCTTCTCTCGGCGTAGGGAAGGGGGAGGGGGGGTGGGAGGAACGACTGGCGATTGTTGATTGACGCTCGGCTGTCTCAATTTTGTTTTTTTTTTTTTTGTTTAAATTTGAATTGTCTGAAATAAAGAATAAGGGGGAAATATAATACTCACAAAATTGATTGGCACTTTAGGACTTTACTTCCACTGAAACTGACTTTCGAATATTCAAACAAAATAATACTGCAATTATTTATTATTGGCCTTTGTTGCTCAGGGTCGGTGGTTTTAAACAAAAAAAACGAAACTGGCGTGGTACGGGGGGACAGAGGGGCGAAATCACGACAACAAATGAGTCATGCTACGCATTCATAAACTCCAAAGCACCTAAACGTATATTAATTCCTCATTCTATTGTTTCTTTTTTCAAATCCGAAGAAAATTGAATACGCAGAATAAAATGAGAGAGGTAATGAAAAACAAGAAAACAACCGACTTTGGATTAAAACAACGTTAAAAAATGAAACACGGAAACATATGAAACAACAAACTACAGTCGTTTGAAACAGAACAGAGAAAAAAGAAACAAAATAGAATTTATTTACAATTGACGAACATGCTGGACGACAACCGAGTAAAGAGAAAAAAAAAAAACAAAAGAATTGATTAGAAAATAAGAAGTAAAATTGAAGAACGAAACTACAAAACAAAAAACAATTGACGCTCGATTAAAGGAACATTAAAACTGGTAAGGTTTGAAAAAAATCATTCTTAAAATGAACAGACAAAATAAATTATAAGTAAGTGACGATCGATTTAGGTTGAGGTCATACACAAACACTAACAACAAAACAAAAAGCACATTAATCGCCGAAAAGTTTCCTTTATTTTCTTTTTTCTGTTAACTTAGATATCGTCGAAAACACAAACAAATAAAAAACAAAACGAAAGTGAATCAAACAGAATCTCTATTGGGTATCGCACTTTTAACTTGTCAATGAGGATTGTCAATCAATTGATAAATGAATAGTGAAACAGAAACAATTGCCAGTACATAACAAATCAGAATAAAACAAACATTTGTTAAACAAAGCTGAGGGTTTAACTCAAGAATATTTACGAAGCAGAGAGTTTAACTCAAGAATATTTACGCAAATTAATCTCTAAACATAAGTACGTAAATTTGGCGCCGCTCGACGTGGGGCTCTCGTTCGCAAACCCGAGCGTTACGTGCGTTTGGCGCCCAGCGTGGGGCCTCTTCATCATCACACGCGTTGACGTCACAAAAATATAAAAATTATGCAACCACCTAAGCGTTTCCGTAGAAGAATTCCGGGTCGTCTGTCCTCGCAATCGTAATAATAAAGATGCACAGAGAAAGTTATTTTGTAAGACAATGTAAATTTTTTACTAGAAACTTGAAAGATTATAAAATCGAATTGCTAATAGTAATAATTTCGCGTTAATCGATGCGGTGTTGCCTTGCTTCGGTTATGTAAAAAAATTACGCCGCGTCCTTTCGATTCGAGTAGCTCTTCTTCTTCTTTAAACTTCTATTTACCGCTTACATTAATTACGATTGTTACATAATGCGAAGCGATCTTACTTGAAGGCCAACGAGTAAAGACGACGGACGGCACGCCGAGGATTTACCGTTTATTAAATTCTCTGCTGGACGCTATTTTTATGATCAAAAATTAAAAAAAAAAAATTGTTGCAAATCGTTTTTTATTGTAGTGGATCCCTCCAGAGGAGCAGCCTCTGTATGTGCAGCTCCTAATGCAATGTTAGGTCAAAAAGCGATCGTAGGATGTCGCTGTTTAAAAGCTATTCATAAAAAAATTACAATTAAAAAAAACAGTAGATTAAACAAATAAAAAAATAATGAAATATGATGAAGGGGACGGTGGGTGGCAAATTAAAGTGACGAACGATTTTTCTTTGGACTGCATCAAAAATCCGATTTAAAAAAATAATAACAATATATTAAACAAAAACGACTACAATAACCAGCACGTCGTCGGTTAAACAAACGCGCAAAAAAAAAAATTGACAGAAACAAACGAGGTGGAACTGAACTCAGAACTCAGAAAACAAAATTATAAAAGAGCAAGGTCTAAATGAACGCAGGAAGGAATAGTCAAATCGATAATAAAAGAGACAAAAATCGAAATGAAAAAGAAACTTGAGCGACGAATCGAACAAATGAGAAACGTTTAACTCTTGGAATTTGATTTAAAAAAAAAAAAAAGAAATAGTGGAAAAATAGAAGACTGTCGACGTCGGACAGAGAACACGGAAACCCGAAAAAAATCGCTTGTGAAAAAAGAAGGAAGTCCAAATAAATACAGGAAAGAATAGTCAAATCAATAAAAAAAAATAACAATAAACGAAATGAAAGAGAAAATTGAACGGCGAAACAAACAAATGAAAAACGTTTAACTCTTAAGATTTGATTAAAAAAAAGTAAAGCTAAAAAACAGAAGACTGTCGACGTCGGACAGAGAATATTGAAATCCGCAAAAAAACTGTAGTTCACATAAACTGATCTAATAAAAAAATAAATAAACAGATGGCGCCGGAAACTTTAGGAGTGTCTGAACGCAGCATGGCATAACAATTTCGCTACAAATCGCACGAGCTCACCATCGTTTCAAAAGATGATGCAATCCTATTAAAAAGAAAAGATATTGTTTGCTTAAAACCACAGGGGAGTGCCGAGACCTCAAGAATTTTCCACTAATTCACGACCGGAGTATTTCGAAACTTTATGAGTATCTGAACTCAGCATGAAATAACAATTTCGCCACAAATCTCACGAGCCAGGAAAAAATATGCGCTCACAGTCATTTCAAAAGATGACGCAATCCAATTAAAAAATAAGAGATATTATTTATTTAAAACCACACAGGTGTGCCGAAACCTCGAGAATTTTGCATTAACTCATAACCGGAGTATTTCGAAACGGCGCCGGAAATTTTATGAGTATCTGAACTCAGCACGGAATAACAATTTCGCCACAAATCTCGCGAGCAAAAAAGACATGCGCTAGCAATCGTTTCAAAAGATGATCTATCCAATCCTATTTAAAAAGAAAAGATAGACATTATTTATTTATAACCTCAAAGGAGTGATACCGAGGCGTCGAGAATTTTACACTAACTCACGGCCGGAGTATTTCGAAACGGCTCCGGAAACTTTATGAGTGTCTAAAGTCAGCATGGAACAACAATTTCGCAACAAATCTCACGAGCCAGAAAAAATGTGCGCTCCGCAATCATTTCAAAAGATGATGCAATCCTATTAAAAAAAAATAAGATATATTATTTATTTAAATCCACAAAGGAGGAAATCCGAAAAAAATCACTTATGAAAAAAGAAAGCAAAGTCCAAATAAACACAGGAAAGAATAGACAAATCAATAAAAAAAAGAAAACACAAAACGGAATGAAAGAGAAAATTGAACGTCGAAACGAACAAATGCAAAAGGCTTAACTAAATGGGATTTTATTTTAAAAAAATAACAGTGAAATCACAGATAAACAATTGACGATTAATTAACATAAAATTTGTTCGCAGAACAACAGAAAAACAGGAAACTATCGACGTTAGTCAAAAACAATTGAGAGTCGAATAATTTCTAAAAAAATGAAAAAACAAGGCAAAAGACAGGTTCTTTTAAATTTCATGGAATTTTTTTAACGGAAAAGGGAGCTAAAGAAATCGATGAACAAGAAAAGCCAGAACAAAATACAAGATAAATAAACAGTAGAAAACTAAAAAAAAAAAAAACTATCAAATTAACAGAAAACAGAAGACGAACGACGATATGCAAAAACGAGAAATGTCAGTGGCTCTAAAAAACCGTCGAAAGTTGACGCGACGGGCTAAAAACGCGAAAACAAACAATTGACGGTCGATTAACACAAAAGCTCTTCGCAGAAAGACAGAAGACTATCGACGTCGATCAGAAACAACTGAGAGTCGAATAACAAAAAAAAACTAGTTTAAACAGCGACATCCTACGATCGTCTTTTTTTTAACGGAAAAGAGCTAAAGAAAATCGATGAACAAGAAAATATAACAGAATACAAAAAAATAAAATAAGCAATGTAAAATCAAAAAAACTGTCAAATTAACAAAGAACAGAAGACGAACGGCGAAATGCAAAATTGTAACTGTAACAAACACAAAAATAAAATAGCGAGCGAGGCGATGTCAAGGTGAAAGACGTCAAAATGGCAGATGTCAGAAACGTCAAGCTGACAGTTGTCAAGTAACGTCAAGTTTCCATTTTTTTGCGTGAGCCGATCAACTGTCATTTTTTTGCTTTTTAGTAGCGAACGTGAAACAGAAGATTTGAAGATCAAAGGAAAGAAAGCACAAAAAAAAGACAATTGAAAACAAAAGAGACTAAGAAAAAGAAGGGAAAAAACAAATGAAGAACAATAAAAAAAACAAAAGAAACAGAAAGAAGATCGCCAAGGATTGATCAAAAAATAAATAAAATTTAATGAAAGCGAAAACTGCAACCATTTCACTTTTGTTTTTTTTTTCTTGTAATATGTTTCCTTTGACCGACTGTCATTTGTTTCTTTTTTTTCTTTTTAAATAATTTGTTTACCTCTATTGTCCTTTTTCTATATACTTGTACTATAAGTTTTCCTTTTTGTGTTTAAATCAAGTCCCCAAATGGTTACAAATGTTTATTACCTTCGTGGCTTGTTTCCTTTTTTTTGCTGCACTATATTTTTTTTATTGTTGTCGATCGTCATTTGTTTCTTTTATGGTTGCTTCACTGATTTTGGCCGCAAAAGAAAACAATTGACAGTCAATTAAGAAGGAAGTTATTCGCAGAAAAATACAGAAGACGATCGGATCGTCAAAGTTTGACCAAAAGAAAAAAAAATTGAGGAGTTTATAATTCTTCGAGTTTAATAAAATCGACAACTGCAGCATTTCCGCTTTTGTTTTTGTTTTTTTTCTCTCTTTGCAAAACGTTTCCTTTGATTAACCGTCGTTTGTTTTGTTTTTTACAATGATTTGTTTGCTCATTTGTTTTTTTTTTGTTGCTACTTGACTTACGTCAATTTTCCTTGTTACGGTTAACTCAGTTCCCAAATACTTAATACTTACAAACTTTCGTGTGGTCAAAGTGAAAGACGTCAAAACGGCAGATGTCAAAAACGTCAAACTGACAGTTGTCAAGTAACGTCAAGTTTCAACGTCAAAGTGAAAGACGACAAAATGACTGAAATCAAAAACGTCAAACTGACAGTTGTCAAGTAACGTCAAGTTTCAACGTCAAAGTGAAAGACGACAAAATGACAGAAATCAAAGACGTCAAACTGACAGTTGTCAAATAACGTCAAGTTTCAACGTCAAAGTGAAAGACGTCAAAATGACTGAAATCAAAAACGTCAAACTGACAGTTGTCAAATAACGTCAAGTTTCAACGTCAAAGTGAAAGACGACAAAATGACTGAAATCAAAAACGTCAAACTGACAGTTGTCAAGTAACGTCAAGTTTCAACGTCAAAGTGAAAGACGACAAAATGAGAGAAATCAAAAACGTCAAACTGACAGTTGTCAAATAACGTCAAGTTTCAACGTCAAAGTGAAAGACGACAAAATGACTGAAATCAAAAACGTCAAACTGACAGTTGTCAAGTAACGTCAAGTTTCAACGTCAAAGTGGAAGACGACAAAATGACAGAAATCAAAAACGTCAAACTGACAGTTGTCAAGTAACGTCAAGTTTCAACGTCAAAGTGAAAGACGTCAAAATGGCAAAAATCAAAAACGTCAAACTGACAGTTGTCAAGTAACGTCAAGTTTCAACGTCAAAGTGAAAGACGTCAAACTGACAGTTGTCAAGTTACATCAAGTTTCAACATCAAAGTGAAAGACGACAAAATGACAGAAATCAAGAACGTCAAACTGACAGTTGTCAAGTAACGTCAAGTTTCAACGTCAAAGTGAAAGACGTTAAAATGGCAGATGTCAAAAACGTCAAACTGACAGTTGTCAAGTAACGTCAAGTTTCAACGTCAAAGTGAAAGACGTTAAAATGGCAGATGTCAAAAACGTCAAACTGACAGTCGTCAAATAACGTCAAGTTTCAACGTCAAAGTGAAAGACGTCAAAATGGCAGATGTCAAAAACGTCAAATTGACAGTTGTCAAGTAACGTGAAGTTTCAATCTCTTTGCTTGGACTGATCAACTGTCATTTTTGCATTTTAGTAACGAACGTGAAACAGAAGATTAGAAAATCAAAGGAAAGAAAGCATCAAAAAGACAATTGAAAGCAAGAGAGACTATGAAACACCAACAAAAAGAAAGAAAAAAAACAAATAAAGAACAATAAAAAAAACAAATGAAAAATCAGTGATCCGTCAAGTTTCTTCTATCAGTCATTTGATTTTTTGATATTTTTTTTGGTTTTCGCTTTGTTTTTTATACATTTATTTTCTTTTGATCATTTAATTTTTTATATTTACATATTTGTTCGTTTCGAATAAAATAACGATTTATTAAATATACGAGGTCACGTCGTGGAAAAACCACGAAGCTTTTGAACAGTCTAGAATACACTTTTTTTTGTAAAAAAATAACGAAAAGGCTTTTCTGCATTTAATTCGACGGGAACACTTAGAGGAGTCAATCTGCATACGCTTTCATTTTCTGTTTTGTTCTTCGGGGACGCTTGGACAACTCAATCTGCATCCGCGTTTTTGTTTGTTCTTTGAGGATACTTGTAGGACTCAATCTGCATACGCATTTTTGTTTGTTCTTTGAGGATACTTGTAGGACTCAATCTGCATACGCAATTTTGTTTGTTCTTTGAGGATACTTGTAGGACTCAATCTGCATACGCGCTTTTGTTTGTTTTTTGAGGATACTTATAGGACTCAATCTGCATACGCGTTTTTGTTTATTCTTCGGGTGTTCTTTGTTACGTGTTTCTTTCAGCGACCACGTGTGGTACATGTTTGCTGTAGTAAGGTGGTAACACTGCGTCCTCTGTATTGTCACCGTTTGATATCAAGGTTTCCATTGGTTTTAGATGGACTGCGTTCTGTGTTCTGATTGGTCGCCATTTTAGCCGGCCGATATTCGCTTCCGGCTTCCTCAAGTTTTACGCTATGGCTTCATTTTTATCGTTTCAACACCTCAAGGTGTGGTCTTCCATAATTGTGGTGCCAAACTCTAAAAATATACAACGTTTCCGGAATCATTTGAGACTTACGTGTCGGCTGGTTTGTTTTAAGCAAATTCTTCCGAACGGATTGACCGTTTCTGCATTGGAAAACAGAGGTAATTAGATGGAGATGTTAGGGTGAACCATGCTTATATTTGATTTCTTTGTTTTGGAAGAGGAATCCGTTTTTTCGTTTCCCCGTTTTCCTTTCCTGCGACTATCCAATGGAGTTTTATTTACATGTGGTCGGCACTTACAATTAGTAAACAGCGTACGGGGCGAAGGTCATCAGTGTGCGATTGTTGATATAAGTGAAGTAACTGAAGTTCGACGTTTCCACGAGCGGCGGCGCCGCCCCGTATCGTTTATTTGCGACTGACAGCGGAATGAGTGAAGTGACCATTTGGCTCCGAATTCGTAGCGTAAGTGCCCAATTGTTTCTTGTTTAGCGTAGGTTTTGTAAATATTCCGGCACGCGCATTAGGTTAACAGGTTTTGTAAATATTCCGGCGCATGCTTGCGCATTAGGTTAACGTTTCCCTCGTGCAATTTAAGCTTAATTTAATTTAAGTTATTTTAACCTAAAAATTACATTTGTTTCCCTATTCTTAAAGTGACTTTAAATTAAAGCTTCTTTTAAGTCTGATTATGAATCGGCCATAAATATATTATATCTTTTAAGCATGTTTTTGGTGTTTTGCTGCGTCGGCGTCGATAAGCTATTTTGAATGCTCTAGTGACAAAATTTTCGAATATTGACGCACGTGGTGAACCCTCGGGAATCGGTTTTACAGTGCGCAGTGGTCATCTGGGGTCCTCCCTGCCGCCCTTAATATTTCTAAACCCACTCCTCTCCATCAGAGTACTTGCCCAGGGACAGCTAATTGGCTCTCAGCGCTAGCTTGCCACCAAATTTCGGTAAGTGATCGGGAGGTAAGGCAATTGTAATCTGCGCACGCTTTTGTTTTTTTTTTTGCCTTTCGACCTTTCGTTACAACAGCTTAACGTACTGCAAGAAGCGATTGACTTATTTGACTTGATGGAATCAATTAAGACGGGTTTGAAAAGCGATAAATCATCGGAGGAACAATAAATCAAAACTTCTCTCTTCCAATTAGCACTCGCAATCGCCGCGCCGCGCCGCGCTTGGAAATTATTTTTAAGAAAGAGATGACACGAAGCCGTGCAAGGTACACACAAGACAACAATTAAAAATATCCATGATCCGTTGCGTCAAGCATTCACATGGACGGACGTTCCCTCGTTCGGTTACGCAACGCAAGTACACAATGCAATTATTTTTCTTCCTCTCGTTCTCTCTCCGCTTCTCACTTTAATAATAATTAACGCGCTCGATTTAGTTATTTCTTTGTTAATTCAAAAAGAAAAGAGAAAAAATGATCGGAGCTCGCCTTGAACTTTGGGGCGGCGATGATGATTGTGATGAAGAAGAGCCGCTGGAATAGTAATGTATCATTCCCGAGCGCTCTGGCAAATAGGAAGGAGGAATAAACCCGGCGATAAATTTCGGATTAGTTTCGGGGCTTGCACGTTTTCGGATCCGAAAGGTAAACGACGGAGGAAGAGGAGCCTTTCAATCGGGATCTCGACCGTTTGACGACGGATTAAAAAAAAAAGAAATTAAAACACTTTTTTTTTAGAAACAATTTATTTATACTCGAATCAACGAACTATTTTAATTACTGTTGTAAAAAAAATGCCGCCAAAAATTTTGTCCGACCACGCGAGCTAATTTTGATTTATGAAACGTATTTGATGACTTAAACCTGTCAGTCATCATGTCCAAACGTCAAGCGCGGTGGTGACACCTCGTGGCAGTTCGTCGAGCTGCCGTGCGTGCCTCGCTGTCGAAGCAGATAGACGATATAAACAAAGAAATCGAATGGGGCACTCTAACGACGTCACCGATTACATTTGGTATTTGTTGCGGAAACGGACATTCGGGAACAACAAAACTGAAGGAGAAAATAAATAGTAAAACAGGAGAAGCGGATTCCTCTATTGAAACAAAGAAATCGAATATAAGCATTGGTCACTCTAACGACGTCGCCGATTACCTTTGCTATTTGTTGCAGAAACGGACATTCGGGAACAACGAAACTGAAGGCGAAAATAAATAGTAAAACAGGAGAAGCGGATTCCTCTGTTGGAACAAGGAAATCGAATATAAACATGGGTCACTCTAACGACGTTGTCGATTACCTTTGCTATTTGTTGCGGAAACGGACAATCCGGAACAGCGAAACTGAAGGCGAAAATAAAAAGTAAAAAATAAGAAGCGGATTCCTTTGTTGGGACAAAGAAATCGAGTATAAGCATGGGGCACTCTAACGACGTCATCGATTACATTTGCTATTTGTTGCGGAAACGGACATTCGGGAACAACGAAACTGAAGGCGAAAATAAATAGTAAAACAGGAGAAGCGGATTCCTCTGTTGGAACAAGGAAATCGAATATAAGCGTAGGTCACTCTGACGGCGTCACCGATTACCTTTGCTATTTGTTGCAGAAACGGACAATCCGGAACAGCGAAACTAAAGGCGAAAATAAAAAGTAAAACAGGAGAAGCGGATTCCTTTGTTGAAACAAAGAAATCGAACATAAGCATGTGCCACTCTAACGACGTCATCGATTACATTTGCTATTTGTTGCGGAAACGGACAATCGGGAACAACGAAACGGAAAGCGAAAATAAATAATAAAAAAGAAGAAGCGGATTCCTCTGTTGGAACAAGAAAATCGAATATAAACATGGGTCACTCTAATGACGTCACAGATTACGTTTGCTATTTGTTGCAGAAACGGACAGTCTCTCGATATATCTTGCCAATAACAAATCAAATGATTCACGAAAATCAACAAATAAGAAACAGAGAAGCAAGCTGACGAGTACAGAAATGAGATTTCTTTAAAAAATAGAAGGAAAGACTAAAAGACATAAATTCCGAAATGAAACGTTTAGGAAAAAAAAATTTGAATACTTTTGTTATTCACAATACACATCCTCGTTTTTTTACCTGATCATCACTTGTTTTTCGTCTTTTATTTTCTGGCTTCGGTGATTAACCACATAGCCCCCCGCCCCTATTTGAACAATTGATTCTTTTAGAACTCATTTTTCGTCTTTTTGGAAACTATTGTTGTATCCTTGATTTTCTTTACCTGATCATCACTTGTTTTTCGTCTTTTGTTTTCTGGCTTCGGCGACTAACCTCACTTCCGTCCGCCCCCGCCCCTCATTTGAGCAATTGATTATTTTAGGACTCATTTTTCGTCTTTTTGGAAACTTTTGTTGTATCCTTAATTTTCTTTACCTGATCGTCACTTGTTTTTCGTCTTTTGTTTTCTGGCTTCGGCGACTAACCTCACTTCCGTCCGCCCCCGCCCTTCATTTGAACAATTGATTATTTTAGAACTCATTTTTCGTCTTTTTGGAAACTTTTATTGTATCCTTGATTTTCTTTACCTGATCGTCACTTGTTTTTCGTCTTTTGTTTTCTGGCTTCGGCGACTAACCTCACTTCCGTCCGCCCCCGCCCTTCATTTGAAGAATTGATTATTTTAGAACTCATTTTTCGTTTTTTGGAAACTTTTGTTGTATCCTTGATTTTCTTTACCTGATCGTCACTTGTTTTTCGTCTTTTGTTTTCTGATTCCGTTGTTTATTTTTCATTTATTCTGACCATACCTTCCGACATTTTTTCTTAGAGACACACTTTTCAAAAAAAGTGTTTGATCGACGCTTGGTTTCGTCTTCCTTGTGGCTTTTGTTTTTCGAAACACGGAGTGGATTTTCTCAGCCTGATCATCACTTGTTTTTCGTCTTTATTTTTCGGTTTCCTTTTTTCATTTACTGCTTTCCCGCCATTTCAACGAATTACTGATTTCTTTCTTGGAGAATCGCATTTCAAAATCTCGATTTTGATTTTTGTTTGGACAGCAAGGGAAAAAAACTTATTTAAGTGAAACTAACGGCGAGTTCGACAGGTTCTCACTGTACATTTCTTTCAGTTTTCCAGAATTAAAGCGACGCAACCTTAACATTTCGCCAATCCACACCATTTACTTCAGACGATGGCGTGCGATGGTAATGAAAAGAAGAGATATTGCGCCGCCGGGTGCTTTATATAACAATGCAAACATTTGCAATTTAAACTTTTACTCGCCTGTTTTGACATTTGTTCTCACGTGGTGCGAATTCTCTGTTGCAACGACGGACGGTTTCGGCCAGGAACGGACTCAGACGACCCCATCAGGCGAGATGCATGCGAATTTTAATTTCTTTTTTTTTCTCTCTCTCTCTCTCTCTTTTATTTCAATTAACACCTGCGTTTCTCAACGTTTCGCGGCCGCGTATTAATTAATAAAAGTTGCTGCACTTTGCAGGATCGATCCAAGTTCCCGGAAACCATTTTGAAACGCGTATTACACCAGAATTTAATACAAAAAAAAGGAATTCGTTAACAACAGAAGTTATAATACCTAATTGGAATTCGAAGAGAGAATTTTTATCTTAATTAAACGGGAAAAGGGGAAAATGTTTTATTGGCAAGACATGCAGGAACATTTTCTTCTTTGTTTTTATCAGGTGAAACCTTCTTTCTTAACTTTCAGTCTAGCGCTGATGATGAAAGAAAGAGGTGCTCGCTCTTAAAAAAAAAGTGCGATAAGCGGATTCCTCTGTTGGAACAAAGAAATTGAATATAAGCATGGGTCAGGTCACTCAAATGACGTCACCGATTACCTTTGCTATTTGTTGCGGAAACGGACAATCGGGAACAACGAAACGGAAGGCGAAAATAAGCAGTAAAAAAGAAGAAGCGGATTCCTATGTTGGAACAAAGAAATCGAATATAAGTATGGGGCACTCTAACGACGTCGCCGATTACCTTTGCTATTTGTTGCGGAAACGGACAATCGGGAACAACGAAACGGAAGGCGAAAATAAGTAGTAAAAAAGAAGAAGCGGATTCCTATGTTGGAACAAAGAAATCGAATATAAGCATGGGACACTCTAACGACGTCGCCGATTACCTTTGCTATTTGTTGCGGAAACGGACATCGGGAACAACGAAACGGAAGGCGAAAATAAGTAGTAAAAAAGAAGAAGCAGATTCCTATGTTGGAACAAGGAAATCGAATATAAGCATGGGTCACTCTAATGACGTCACAGATCACGTTTGCTATTTGTTGCAGAAACGGACTGTCCGCTCGGTAAAACTTGCCAATAACAAGTCAAAGGATTCACCAGGAACAAATAATTCCAGTAAATACTGAGGGTTAATTTGAATTTTGGCCTAAACTCCAACAATTTGCGGGAAATATTCATAACGTTCTTAAATGATGACGTGATGACGAAATGCCGAATTACGCTGGAGCTAGATGTAGGCAAATCAGATTACAGGGGTAGATAGCGTGAATTCTAGGACCCAATGGAAGCCATGATATCCGGGTGCCAAAAAGAAAACAGCATGTGGTCACCTACCAAATCGCGCCACATATGACTAATAAAAATGACTAGAAAATTAAACTGTAACTAGGAAATTAAACCGTAACAAGGAAATTAGACTGTAACTAGGAAATTAAACTGTAACTAGGGAATTAAACTGTAACTAGGAAATTAATCAAGAATACTTTTTTTGGATAGAAAAGAAATCCTCGCTAACAAAGAAACAGAAACGGAAATGGTAAGAAAAGTCGTGAAGCCAGTCTTAATATGGACAATACTCATCCTCGGTTTTCTTTACCTGATCGTCACTTGTATATTTTATGGCTTCGGTGATTGACCACACCTGTTTAAAAAAGTAAACGTAAATTTTACATCGCGAACGTACGCGAGCGACACTCAGGGATGTTTTTCGAACAAGTTGGGAAGTGGCGCCATCTCGTACAATCAAGAGAATTTATTTCTTTAGCTTTTGGACTTTCTCCTTGCACTCCTCCAGGCTGTTTTAACAAAGTCAGGGAGTTTTTCTTCAATAAGAATTTTCTTCTTTAGTGACTCTAAGGAAACATCGTTCTTCGGACTTCTTGCCTTGCACCTATTGGACTTCCCCTTTGGAATAATTTTATTTTCTCCATTCCCCCTTAGTTTTTAAGTTCTAATTACTTAGGAGCTTCTTCTTTAATACCTTGTTTATTTCTTCATCTTTCTAACATTTTTCTACGAAAGTGTTTTTGTTTATATTGCCTCGGGAAGCATCATTTTTGTCCCGAGAGTTTATTTCTTCGGATTTTGAACTTCCTTCTTGCACTTCTCTAGGCTGGAAGAATTCCTGCGCTGCTGTCTTAACTTAACATAGTCCAGACTTTGCTTGTTTACTGAGTCTCATTCCTAACTTTTGGACTTTCTCGTTATTCAGCTGTCTCAACATAGTCATGGCATTTTCTTCGACGAGAATTTTCTTCTTTACTGACGCAAGAAGCATCATTCTTAGTTTTTGGACTTCCTGGACCTTTTGGGCTTCCCCTTAACACTCCTTCGTCTCCTGGTTATTTCTTTTGGGGAATTTCCTTTCAGCTTAGGCATTAAATGGAAGAAGCTTCTTCATCTTAATCTTCCTTATAAGTATGAGTCGCCTAGCCTTATAGGTGCAGATTCTTTAAAGATCATTTAACAGATAGCATCTTCGTTGGCAATTTAGTTTCCAAGTAATCTTCGGGTGATCCCTTAAAGCCCAATTTCTTTTTAAAAGGCAATCCACATAACTTCCCGTTTGGAATAATTGGATTACCTCCTTTCCTCTTTAGATTTTGAGTTCTAATTATACAGGAGCTTCTTCTTTATTTCCTCATTCATTTCCTCGTCTTTTTAACAACATTTTTCTTCAAAAGTGTTTTTGTTTATTGCCTCGGGTAGCATCATTTCTGTCTCGTGAATTTATTTCTTCGGATTTTGAACTTCCTTCTTGCACTTCTCTGGGCTGGAAGAATTCCTGCGCTGCTGTCTTAACTTAACATAGTCCAGACTATGCTTCTGTACTGTCTCAGGAAGCATCATTCTTAACTTTTGGACTTTCTCGTTATTCAGCTGTCTCAACATAGTCGAGGCTTTTTCTTCTTTACTGACGCAAGAAGCATCATTCTTAGTTTTTGGACTTCCTGGACCTATTGGGCTTCCCCTTAACACTCCTTCGTCTCCTGGTTATTTCTTTTGGGGAATTTCCTTTCAGCTTAGGGATTAAATGGAAGAAGCCTCTTCATCTTAATCTTCCTCATAAGTATGAGTCGCCTAGCCTTATAGGTGCAGATTCTTTAAAGATCATTTAACAGATAGCATCTTCGTTGGCAATTTAGTTTCCAAGTAATCTTCGGGTGATCCCTTAAAGCCCAATTTCTTTTTAAAAGGCAATCCACATAACTTCCCGTTTGGAATAATTGGATTACCTCCTTTCCTCTTTAGATTTTGAGTTCTAATTATACAGGAGCTTCTTCTTTATTTCCTCGTTCATTTCCTCGTCTTTTTAACAACATTTTTCTTCAAAAGTGTTCTTGTTTATTGCCTCGGAAAGCATGATTTTTGTCTCGAGAATTTATTTCTTCGGATTTTGAACTTCCTTCTTGCACTTCTCTGGACTGGAAGAATTCCTGCGCTGCTGTCTTAACTTAACATAGTCCAGACTTTGCTTCTTTACTGAGTCTCAGGAAGCATCATTCCTAACTTTTGGACTTTCTCGTTATTCAGCTGTCTCAACATAGTCGAGGCGTTTTCTTCGACGAGAATTTTCTTCTTTACTGACGCAAGAAGCATCATCCTTAGTTTTTGAACTTCCTGGACCTATTGGGCTTCCCCTTAACACTCCTTCGTCTTCTGGTTATTTCTTTAGTGGGAATTTCATTTCAGCCTAGGCATTAAATGGAAGAAGCCTCTTCATCTTAATCTTCCTCATAAGTATGAGTCGCCTAACCTTATAGGAGCAGATTCTTTAAAGATCATTTAACAGATAGCATCTTCGTTGGCAATTTAGTTTCCAAGTAATCTTCGGGTGATCCCTTAAAGGCCAATTTCTTTTTGAAAGGCAAACTATATAGAAACCATGCGTGCAGGAATAATCGAAATGTTTTCTGGTATGTTTCGTTTCTAAGTAATCTTCAGGTGATTCCTTAAAGGCCAATTTATTTTTGAAAGGCCAACCACATCAAATCTATGCATGCGGGAATAACCGAAATGTTTTCTGGTATGCTTGTATGTAAGTAAATAGGAAAGTGAAATTCCGACGATCGATGTCGTCGTCTTCGTCATCATCACCAGCAGCGATGTACTCAACTTAGTAATGCAAGTCGAAAGTGTACTATCCGAGGGTTTAATGAGCCTGTTAGCACAGCATGTCGAGCGGTTCTCGAGCGAAATACGTAGAAAAGCGGGCGTGCAAGAGTCGAATGGCCAATGTTCCTCGGACTCTAGCTCCGCAGTGACGTCGTCCAATAGTGGCCGTGGATTTAGGCCGAGTATAAAAGCGGACTTCGAAGTTGAGGAGGGTCTGTCAGGTGCTGATCGGTGTTGTGACTCAGTTTCTTTAGTGATGGCGCGCCTGTATAGTGCGCTTTTGGTTCTTGCATTCAGTGCCCTCGCCGGTAAGTAACACACAAACAAGTCCGTCCGTTCGTTCGCTGCTTTCTAACGACCCCTCGCCAATTAATAGATTTAACAATTAAGCCGTCGCCCGCGGAACACACCCTCGGATTCCTCAACATATGCTCGAGAGACAAATCCGAAAGTGCAGCTGCCAGTAGACATGTTGGTTTTACTTTTACTCTCAACGCGCCGCAAGATTTTACTCTAATAATTAAGATTCTGGCGACGTGGACGATGTTTGGCCCCGTCGGGAAACGGGTGCGGATTGCGGGAGGAAGGCAAAGAAAAGAAAGCGAGTAAATTAATTAATTAATTTAAAAAAAAAATAGTAATAATAACTGTAGCGTGCGTGAGACGATGGCGATGGGTTAACGGGCGCAATTAAAGGCGCTGGGAATTTTTTTTTTTTTCTTTTGCAGACGTAAACATTGTTTTTCCGTAACTCACTCGCTCGGCGAAGTGAAAGCATTCGGGTTCGTAATTACCCGATGGTATTTTTTACATTAACTTTTAAGCGCTTGTTAAAAGCCGTAGAATGTTTGGAGACTTCGATTCTAGGTCAAGCGACGAACCTCTCGCGAGCGGCGCGGCGGCGCTCGCGCGCTTTCAAAAATCCTCTGTATATTATTTTGTATGCGCACACATACAGTCAGTTCCGCAAGTAAATATTGCCTTCTGTACAGTCCGGATCGAAAGTTGCGCATGGCGAAGCGCGGCGCTTTCAAAAATTTCAAAATAAGCGCGCTTTCGAAAGTTCCCTCGAAGTAAAACAGCAAAACGCTTTCAAAAGAGAATCGTTTCTTTTCATTGCGAACGGTTTGGTTTCAATTGAGAAGTACAGTCGAGAGTTATTTATTGGCGGAATGCTAATCCCTCACCGTCAGCATAAGGTCACAGCTATTAAACAACTTTTCGTTTGTTGAATATTAAGCGCAAGTGACTTTTTCTGCGTTGGCCTTGAAAGTCGGCGGCGGTGCAGTTATTTTCCAGTTTTTTGTGCGGATTTTCAAGTTTGCGGCGGTGTTCTTGAAAACGCGCGGCAGGAATTCGCATAATTAATTTTTAATTTACAGAAGAAAAAAA
The DNA here is from genome assembly GCA_036172665.1 of Prosopocoilus inquinatus. Lineage (NCBI taxonomy): Eukaryota > Metazoa > Arthropoda > Insecta > Coleoptera > Lucanidae > Prosopocoilus > Prosopocoilus inquinatus. The sequence continues at coordinate 8,501,435 of CM069878.1, read as the reverse complement.
AAAAGTCTTCAACTGCACAGGCGGTTTGCCCTCTTGCTCTTATACTCAAAAATAAATAAATCATCGGCCCCCTCAATATCAAACATCTGTTTCACCATAAACTCAGCTTAATGTTTAATTTCTTTTTATTTTAATTTTCCTACTATCAAGATTAAATCGAGAGAATCGTCCTCATTACTACACCAGGCCAGGGAACACTTTTTTGGTGTTCCCTCGCGTCCGTCCGTTTATAGAGTTAAAAAAAAAAAAAAAACGAAGTGAGGATGTTTACCATGTAAAAGTGAAATCAAATTTTAGTGTTCTTTTTTCCCCCCCGAAAGCTCTGACAGCTGGCCAATTATTTAATTTAAACAAACGACAAATTGTGACACAATACAATAAATACAAAAAAAAAATATTAGAATTAGAACTTTTATTATTGAAAGTTATTTTCGAAATTGTAAGTTAGAAAAGAATCACTGACAGTTATTTGTGACTGTTCTCTTCTATTACGTATTGCCAACTTTATAAAAAAAATGCCTAAAATTAATAATACGTCTCTATTAATTGAAAACTATTTATTTTAACTCGTTTGCCTTGGTTTGTTTTTCTTGATTTCTTTGGTGACTAATTCTAGTTACAATGTTGTTCTTTTTTAATTTCTCTATGTTGTATCCCCTTCTGGATAAATAAATAAATAATAAAAAAATAATATAAATAAATAATAAAAAAACAAAAAATTAAAAATATCAAACAAAATAAAATTGAGAATTCAAACGATTAACTCAAAATAAAAATCAAGAAACTGAGACGTGCTGGGCTTGCTCGCGGTTTAAAATCGGACGAGTCGCTCGAATTGCGGTGTAGTTTCTCGAGCTGCTCTTCTGCTGATGAGGCTCCAATTAGGACCGAAACAGCGTGCTATACCGAAGATGCTTAGACGACCCCACTGCAATCTGAGCAGACTGGTTACAGAGTAAACTAAAACGTTGCCCGTCATTTGTTAATTCTTTTGAATCGACTCGTTCTCAACCTATCCGTGATTAATTTAAAAATCGAACAGCCGCATAATCGATCGTCTTTTGTTTCTTCTAGCATTGGTTAGATTAATTTTGTTTGGTCTGTCTCTTGTTTTTGAGATAGAGAAAAAAGTTTAAACAAGAAATAAACTCGACTCGATTCAAAGTCACGTAATGATTATCTTTTGTTTGTTTCTTTTCATACTGATTTTGATTTTGTTTAAATTATATTTCATCTCTTTTGTTTTGAGATAGAAAAATACTGTTTCATTCAAAAAAAAAACACACACACACAGACAAAAATCGTAACTCAAAACGAGAATAAAATTCGGAAGACCGAGAAAACTAAAATTTAAAAAACAAAACAAAAAAAAATTTAAAGTTGAAACAAGAAATAAACAATAAAGTCGACTCAATTCAACGTCACGTATAACGATTGTCTTTTGTTTGTTGCTTTTTATGCTGATATCGATTTTGTTTGAATTATACTTCGTCCTTTTGTTTTGAAATAGAAAAATAGCATGTTTCATTCAAAAAATAAAAAATAAACAAGAATCGAAACTCAAAACAAAAATAAAATTCGAAAAATCGAAAAAACTAAAATTTAAAAAACGAAACAAAACATTTAAAAGTTAAAACAAGAAATAAGCAATAAACTCGACTCAATTCAACGTCACGTAACGATTGTCTTTTGTTTATTACTTTTGATGCTGATTTCGATTTTGTTTAATTTATATTTCGTCTCTTTTGTTTTGAGATAGAAAAGTATGTTTCATTTAAAAATTGAAACTCTAAACGAAAATAAAATTCAGAAACCTAAGAAAACTAACATTTAAAAAAAAACAAAACAGAAAGATTTTAAAGTTTAATGAAACAAGAAATAATAAACTGTAGCTCTGACGGCTGGCCAATTATTTAATTTAAACAAACGTCAAATAGTGACATTCAGTACAAAAAAAAAATATTAGAATTAGAACAGAAAACTTTTGTTATTGAAAGTTTTTCTCGAATTTGTAAATTAGAAAAGAGTCACCGACAGTTATTTATAACTGTTCTCTTCTATTACGTACTGCCAACTTTATAAAAAAATGCCTAAAATTAATAATGCAGGCCTTATTACTTACAAACTATTTATTTTAACTCGTTTGCCTTAGTTTGTTTTTCTTGATTTCTTTGGTAACTAGTCCTAGTTAAATTTCGTTCTCTTTTTAGTTTCTGCACATCGTATCTCCTTCTGGATAAATAAATAAATAATAAAAAATGCAAAAAATTAACAACTTAAAACAAAAAATTTAAAGTATCGAACCAAAAAATGGAGAATTCAAACAATTAACTCAAAATAAAATGTACATTGTATCTCCTTCTAGATAAATAAATAAATAATAAAAAATAAAAATTAATGCAGAAAATTAACAACTTAAAACAAAAAATTTAAAGTATCGAACAAAAAAATTGAGAATTCAAACGATTAACTCAAAATAAAAATTAAGAAACTGAGACGTGCTGGGCTTGCTGGCGGTTTAAAATCGGGCGAGTCGCTCGAATTGCGGCGTAATTTCTAGAGCTGCTCTTCTGCTGATGAGGCCCCAATTAGGACCGAAACAGCGTGCTATACTGAAGATGCTTAGACGACCCCACTGCAATCTGAGCAGACTGGCTACAGAGTAAACTGAAACGTTGCCCGTCATTTGTTAATTCTTTTGAATCGACTCGATCACAACCTATCCGTGATTAATTTATAAAAATCGAACAGCCGCATAATCGATAGTCTTTTGTTTCTTCTGGCATTTGATTAATTTTGTTTTGATTGTCTGGGGTTTCTGAGAGGGTTCTGAGAAAAAAAAGGACGCTATCTTTCATTTGTTTTCTTTTTCTTTTTAAATTGACACTTTTTTGAAAACTTCAGGTAACGATTGCGTCTTTTGTTTGTTTCTTTGGACGCCGATTTCGGTTTTGTTTAAATTATATTTCGTCTCTTTTGTTTTGAGATAGAAAAGTAGTATGTTTCATTAAAAAAAAAAACACTCAAACAAAAACCGTGACTCAAAACGAGAATAAAATTCGGAAGACCGAGAAAACTAAAATTTAAAAAACAAAACAAAAACATTTTAAGTTGAAACAAGAAATAAACAATAAAGTCGACTCGATTCAAAGTCACGTAACGATTGTTTTTTGTCTATATCATATTTTGTCTCTCATGTTTTGAAATAGTAAAATAGTATGTATAGTATAGTATAGTATAGTAACGATTGTCTTTTGTTTGTTGGTTTTGATAATGATTTTGAATTTATTTGAATTATATTTCCTCTCTTTTGTTTTGAGATAAAAAATATATAGTATGTTTCATTCAAAAAAAAAAAAAAAAACACGCGAACAAAAATCGAAACTCAGAACGAAAATAAAATTCGGAGAACTAAGAAGACTCAAATTTAAAAAAAATTTTAAAGTTGAAACATTAAATAGTAAACTCAAAACTCGAAACTGAGTTGGAATTTTAACTTCTTTAATCTAAGCAAGGCGAACTGGACTCAATTCAACGTCACGTAACGATTGTCTTTTGTTTGTTGGTTTTGATGCTGATTTCGATTTTGTTTAAATCATATTTTGTCCCTTTTGTTTTGAAATAGAAAAATAGTATGTTTCATTTAAAAAATTTCATTTAAAAAATAAAAAAATAAACAAGAATCGAAACTCAAAACAAAAATAAAATTCAAAAAATCGAGAAAACTAAAATCTAAAAAACAAAACAAAAAATTTATAAATTGAAACAAGAAATAAACAATGAACTCCACTCAATTCAACGTCACGTAACGATTGTCTTTTGTTTGTTGCTTTTGATACTGATTTCGATTTTGTTTAAATTATGTTTCGTCTCTTTTGTTTTGAGATAGAAAAAAACATAGTATGTTTCATTTAAGAAAAAAACACTCAAACAAAAATCAAAACTCACGAAAATAAAATTTCGAAAACCAAGGAAACTAAAATTTAAAAAACAAAACAAAACATTTAAAAGTTGAAACAAGAAATAAACAATAAGAAAATTAAAATTTAAAAAACAAGACAAAAATTTGAAACTTGAAACAAGAAATGAACAATAAACTCGACTCGAATCAACGTCACGTAACGATTGTCTTTTGTTTCTTTCTTTTGATGCTGATTTCGATTTTGTTTAATTTATATTTCGTCTCTTTTGTATTGAGATAGTAACATACATAGTATGTTTCATTAAAAAAAAACACACACACAAACAAAAATCGAAACTCAAAACAAAAATAAAATTCAGAAAACTAAAATTTAAAAAACAAAAAAATTAAAAGTTGAAACAAGAAATAAACAACAAGCTCGACTCAATTCAGCGTCACGTAACGATTGTCTTTTGTTTGTTGCTTTTGATATTGATTTCGATTTGTTTAAATTATGTTTCGTCTCTTTTGTTTTGAGATAGGAAAATACATAATATGATTGATTTATTCAAAAAAAGAACACGCAAACAAAAATTGAAACTCTAAACGAAAATAAAATTCAAAAAACTAGAAAAACTAAAATTTAAAAAAAAGAAAAACAAGATAAAAAGATTTAAAAGTTGAAACAAGAAATAATAAATTCAAAAATCAGAACTCAGTTGGAATTTTATCTCCAATCTAAGCAAAGCGAACTCGATTCAATTCACCATCACGTAACTATTGTCTTTTGTTTGTTGCTTTGATAACGATTTTGATATTGTTTAAATTATAATTTTTCTCTTTTGTTCTGAGATATAGAAATAGTATGTTTTATTCAAAAAAAAAAAAAAAAAATACGCACACAAAAATCGAAACTCAAAACGAAAATAAAATTAAGAAAAAAAAAAGAAAACTAGAATTAAAAAAAAAACAAAACAAAAAATTTAAAGGTCGAAACAAGAAATAATAAACACAAAAATCGAAACTCAGTGTTTCCAAGTTTGCTTTTGTTTGTTGTTTTTGATTCTGATTTTGATTTTGATTTTGTTTAAATTAATAATCGTCTCTTTTGTTTTGAGATAGAAGAATATATAGTATGTTTTATTCAAAAAAAAAAACACAAATAAAAATAGAAACTCTAAACGAAAATAAAAGTCGAAAAACTGAGAAAACTAAAATTTTAAGAAAAAACAAAACAAATAAATTTAATAGTTGAAACAAGAAATAATAAACTCAAAAATCGGAACACAGTTGCGTCACGTACCGATTGCCTTTTGTTTGTTGCTTTTGATACTGATTTTGATTTTGTTTAATTCATATTTCGTCTCTTTTGTTCTGAGATAGGAAAAATAGTATATTTCATTTAAAAAAAAAACAGGCACACAAAAAAATCGAAACTCAAAACGAAAATAAAATTCGGAAGACCGGAAAAACTAAAATTTAAAAAAACAAGACAAAAAAAATTTTAAAGTTGAAACAAGAAATAATAAACTCAAAAATCAAAACTCAACGTTGCAATTTTAACTCCTCCAATCTAAGCAAGGCGAACTCGATTTAATTCAACGTCACGTAACGATTGTCTTTTGTTTGTTGCTTTTGATACTGATTTTGATTTTTTTTAAGTTATATTTCGTCTCTTTTGTTTTGAGATAGAGAAATAGTACGTTTCATTCAAAAAAAAAAAAAACAAAAAACACACAAACAAAAATTGAAACTCCAAACGAAAATAACCAAAAAAACTAAAATTTAAAAAACAAAACAAAAACTTTAAAAGTTGAAACGAAAAATCTGAAAAACTCTAAGCGAGAATAAAATTCAGGAAACCAAAAAAAAAAAACTAAAATTTAAACAAACAAGACAAAAATATACAAAAGTTGAAACGTGGAGAAATAAACTCAAAAATCGAAACTCAATGTTGGAATTAACTCTAAACTAAGCAAGGCGAACTCGACTCAATTTAATCGTAGCAAAACTCAAAAAAATTAAAGGTAAATAAATCTTAATAACTGAGCTTCAATTTTTTTTTTTAAGTTTAACCTAACTACCTAAAACTGAGGAAAGAGACGACATACTTTGTTTTTGATTTCTTGAGAATTCCAAGGCAAATACCTCGCCTACTTCCGAGGGTGAAAATAAAGTGATGCGACGCGACGTTTCGCCGCAGAAACTGTGGCTTGATCAAAACTAACCGTTTCGCTTTACCAAGCAAAAAGTTTCCAGCGTAAATTCTCTCTTTGCATGTAATTAAAATTTTCTTAGAATGGAATGGAAGTTGCTTCATATGTTCACTGCACATGTGCATGTGCAGTGAGTACGTGAAGCAACGAATGCGCAGATGTGAACCATCTCATTTCCCTCGGCGATTGCGAAACTTACGGGACACCTGTATTATTAAACCGCACGAATCCGTTCGGATAATGATTGATAATACCGTACGTTCAGTTATACTTATGCGATTACGTCGCCGTATATTTTTCCCGTTCTGCTCTGGTTATCACCTTGTAAGTCGGCGGCAAAAAAAAAAATCTTTCCTGTACACGTCGTTGCATGCAACGCGCGTGTTCGCCGCGCACGTGGCACGCCGAAGAACTAACTACATTGCGGAAAATAAGTAGATAGGTATGAAACAGGTGACGCAATTACTTCTTAAAAACGCACATATAACTGTTTTAGAAATGACAACATAGACTATACAACAATAAAATCGTTGAAGTCGACTCGAATTTCTATGATCTCGCTTTTAATCAACTACCGGTATATCGGAAATTTCAGATTTCCGGTTTTATTTAGCTTTTCTTTTTTGACAAATCAATTTAAAAATTAAAGGTGATCTAAAGTGAAAGAAAATTAATTTTAATTAACATTCGGATGTGATGCAAGCTGTGCAATACTGAAACTCAGTGGCGTAGCTGCAGGGACGGCAGGGGTTGTGAAGCAACCCGGCGCTGAGATGTCATGGACAGTACTGTCTTAAATCATGTGATGGCCCCTGGCACTTTTAGTTTTTGTGGGCCCACTTACGGAAGTTAATTGTATACAAATCATATACCTTGAATATACAGGGTGTAACAAAAATACAGACCGCTACTTCACGGACGTATTCTACAGATCAAGAGAAAGAAAAAAGTTCATATAAACATGCATATAGGGTGTTCACGGGAAGCTGCAATAAGGTTAACTCTCTTATTTGAATTTTTACGATGTAACTTATACTGGAAAATGAAAAGATTTCACGTGTAATCTAACAGATGGCGTTGGAAACCCTCCACGGTTAAGCGAGACTGGTGGGTTTGCTCACGTTCGACGCTTCGTTTTTAATTCGTTTGTTTGCAGCGTACGATTTTGCGTGTTTTTCACAATTTTGGCGGTAAAATGAAAAGATTTCGCGTGTAATATAACAGATGGCGTTGGAAACCCTCCACGGTTAAACAGAGTCTAGTGTATTTACTTACGTTCGACGCTTCCTTTTTAACTCGTTTGTTTGCAGCGTACAATTTTGCGTGTTTTTCACAATTTTGGCGGTAAATTGAGAAGATTTCGCGTGTAATCTAACAGATGGCGTTGGATACCCTTCACAGTTAAACAGAGTCTAGTGCGTTTACTTACGTTCGACGCTTCCTTTTTAACTCGTTTGTTTGCAGCGTACAATTTTGCGTGTTTTTCACAATTTTGGCGGCAAAATGAGAAGATTTCGCGTGTAATCTAACAGATGGCGTTGGATACCCTTCACAGTTCACAGTTAAACAGAGACTGATGTGTTTGCTCACGTTCGACGCTTCCTTTTTAACTTGTTTGTTTGCAGCGCACGATTTCGCGTGTCTTTTATAATTCTGACGACAGAATGAAAAGAATTCTAACAGATGGCATTGCGTACCCTTCACAATTACAGATATATCAACGGTATGCAAATCAAACAACTTACTGTGTTAACAAAGATCCCGAAATAAGGAAAGAAATTTTCTAGAAACAAATTTTTCTTCACATAGTTTTTTTTTTCTACGCGTATTTGCAATAGATGACGCTGTCAAAAAAGGCGTTAAGTAAATTAAACAGAGATTTATGAAACTGCTGACGTTCGACGTTTCCCTCTTTTTTTCCCTCTGCTGATTGCAGCGGACGATTTTGCGTGCTTTTCCTAATTTTTCTGGCGACAAATTGAAAAAGGTTTCGCGTGGAATCTAACAGATGGCGCTCGATACTCTTCACAATCAAATATAGCAGTGTTATTCACAAAAATCAACCAACAGACGTTTGTTGTAATTAACAACGATAGGAAGCCACTGAAATAAGGTTTCCCGCGGTTAACCTTTTCTGCGTAGTTTTCTCTACACCTTTTTGCACTAGATGGCGCTGCTATCAAAAAAAGAACTTGCGTATTAAATTGAAAAAATCCGAAAGGACTGCTCGGGTACGGGCGTTCCTTTGTAATTTCAGTTTCAGGGCACAGTTTCGCATTTCTTTCGCGTTCATGGAACTAATAACTTGGCAATTTTTTCTGCGTAGATGGCGCTTTCAAAAAATTGAAAAAAAAAAAAAACAATAATTTGGTTTAGAAAAAATGACGAGGTCGTTCAAGTTCAATCTTTCTTTCATATTAGCTCGATTACGGGGCAAGCAGCGCTTGTTTCTTGTGATAAAACGGAAATCACGGTAACAAATTTCGCGTGAAACCTAACAGATGGCGTTGGATACCCCCCACACAGCGAGGCAATAATTATCGTAATTATCGCCTGGTTTTCTGTGAAGCAGCCGGGCGTTACAAGCAGTGTTGCCAATCAGTTCTACCCAAAATTCTTTTTTCGGCATATTCGGCAGCAAATTAGGCAAATTTAAATAAAAGGTTAAAATTAAAATCATGATTATAATACAACACACTAACAAATGTTCATTAACATGTTATTAAAAAAAAAAAATCTGCAAATAACTGTTAAAACGAAAAAAAGAAAAAGAAAGTTAGATTTTTCATAATTTGTTTGCACTTTTGTTTTCGAACGTCGCGCTTGTTTATGGATTATTGTTTTTAAATTTGAAATTCGTCCTCCGACATTTCCTTCTCTTTTTGAATTTTTTCTTCCGATCGTCACTTGTTTCCTTCTTCAAATATTTCTGCCACTTTCGGATTTTTTTGTTGCTATTTCGTAAATATTAAGATCAGGGCACTCGCAAGGCCAAAAGAAGCCCGCGTGCCGCTCCGTATTTTGGCGCCCTCTGACGGTTGAATTTGGGCATACAAAAGCGGTCAATTATAAAAATTATTTAAAAAAAATTAAAAGAAAAAACATAAATATATAAGAAAAAATTAGAACGGTAGGAAAAAATTTTTTAAAGCTTTTCAACTTTTTTAAAACATTTTCCTTCACTGTTCTAAACATTTTCCTTCACTTTTTAAACATTTAAAACAAAAAAAAAATATTCAAACTACTTAACCTTAAAAAAAATATTGACTTTGCAAATCGTATTATCCCAAGCTTTTTCTTCCGATCGTCACTTGTTTCCATCTTCAAATATTTCTGTCACTTTTGGATTTTTTTGTCGCTCTTTGCGTTATTGTCTGAAAAGACAAAGTCTCGTAGTCATTTTGAATTAATAATTTATCTTTTCTTTTTCTTTTTGTTCGTCCCGTAAAATTAATTTAATTTCCTTTCGTAAATATTAAGATCAGGGCCCCCGCAAGGGCAAAGGCCGCCCGCGTGCCGCTCCAGATTTTGGCGCCATCTGACGGATGATTTTGGGCGTAGAAAAGCGGTCAATTATAAAAATTATTTAAAAAAAATTAAAAGAAAAAACATAAATATATAAAAAAAATTGGAGGAAAAAATTTTTTAGTTTTTCAACTTTTTTAAAACATTTTCCTTGACTTTTTTCAAGTTCCTAACTTCTGCGAGTCATTTTCCTATTTTCTAAATATTTTCCTTCACTTTTCTAAACATTTTCCTTCACTTTTCTAAACATTTTCCTTCACTTTTCTAAATATTACCTTCACTTTTCTACACATTTTTCTTCACTTTTCTAAACATTTTCCTTCACTTTTCTAAACAATAACTGTTAAAACGAACGAAAGAAAAATATTCAAAACACTTAACCTTAAAAAAAATATTGACTTTGAAAATCGTATTATCCCAAGCTTTTTCTTCCGATCGTCACTTGTTTCCATCTTCGAATATTTCTGTCACTTTTGGATTTTTTTGTCGCTCTTTGCGTTATTGTCTGAAAAGACAAAGTCTCGTAGTCATTTTGAATTAATAATTTGTTTATCTTTTCTTATTTTTTTGTTCGTCTCGTAAAATTACTTTAATTTCCTTTCGTAAATATTAAGATCAGCATCAGCCCCCCCCCCCCCCCAGCAAGGCCAAAAGCCACCCGCGCGCCGCTCCATATATTGGCGCCCTCTGACGGATGATTTGGGGCATACAAAAACCATTAATTATCAAAATTATTTTAAAAGAATTAAAAGAAAAAACATAAAAATTTTAAAAAATATTTGAAACAGTAGGGAAAAAAATTTTACAACTTTTCTAAACATTTTCGTTCACTTTTCTAAACATTTTCCTTCACTTTTCTAAACATTTTCCTTCACTTTTCTAAACATTTTCCTTCACTTTTCTAAACATTTTCCTTCACTTTTCTAAACATTTTCCTTCACTTTTCTAAATATTTTTCCTTCATTTTTCTAAACATTTTTCTTCTCTTTTCTAAACATTTTCCTTCGCTTTTCTAAACATTTTCCTTCACTTTTTTCAAATTCCTGACCTCCACGAGCCCCCAAAGACGAGCAGCCCAAACAGCGCGAAGCGCTTTCTTCTTCTCATCTGTCTAAGGAGGCCTCGGTTCAGACTCCCCCACCCCCCCGAATGCAAGCGGATTTGTTATACACATTAGAAAAAAGTAACAAAATCACAAAAGCAAAAGGAACTGAAATTTCTAAGAATGACAGTCGTCATTTGTTTCGTCCTGTTATCTTCAGAAATTTTCATTTCGTAACTAAGTGTTACGATAGTGTTTTGTTTTTGTTCATTGGTTTTTGTGAAATTCGAATTATTATTGGTCTTGAATATTCGTTATTATAATTATTATCTTTTTAATTTTAAATCTGCAATTCGTTTTGAGTTGTGGTTTTCTTCTACGTGCACGATCATCATTTGTTTCTCTTACTTTCGTCAGGACTTTTGTCAAAACAAAAAATGTTTCGCAAAAGATTTTTTATTTAGTAGTATTTGCAATTTTCGCTTTTTCACTTTTATTTGAAATCGTCCCCAGATTTAACGACTTTCTCCCCAAGTTGGCAACACTGGTCACAAGTGACTTTCTTTAAACTCGTTTTCTGCTGCACGTTCATTCGATAGATGGCGCGCTATCAATGACAACATCAAAAAAGTAAAGAAACGGCAGTATCGTTTGTGTTTGCAGTTTATTTCTTTCTCGGTTATACTATTCGTATTGCTTATTTTCCACAGTCATTTACGACAAACTTAAAACACTAACACACTTCAAGTGAACGTCAGTAGATGGCGTTGAACACTTTTCACGTACAAAACGGGGCAGTTTTCTGTTTCTCTTCACCGACCCTTTACAATGACGTGAGTGTATAATTTTATTGCAATACTCATCTTTGACGTAATTCAATGTTTTGTAATTAATTAACTCATTGACTGTAATTATTTATGTTATTATTTCATCATTGGCATTAACGTGGAAGACTATATTATTCATTTATGGTGTCTCGATTTGCTCACTCCACTCAACGCCATCTCATCGGCGGTGTTTGTTCGTGTAGGTGCGTCGCCGTTTCAATTCGTTCGAATTTTATAATAAACAATTGTTTGGAGTTCGTCCACGCAAGAAAAATTCTAAAACTAATTAATAATTCATTAGCGCGCCCCTTAATCTAATTTATTATCTCCAGGGGCGGCGGTGTTTTCCCGTTTCAATTAAACGAGATAAAGAGCAAAAAGCGCCCTCATTATTTCCGTGTCTGCCTCAAAACACATGGAAATTATTCCGCCGGAGGAAAGTCAATTACGAAGAGGAAGGAAGGAAGGAAGGAGGGAGTGCACTCAAAATAAATAAATGCGCGGCGCTCGTTTTAGGTACAAACATAGACAGAAGTCGTTAGTCAGTATTTCGTTGCACTTTTTACGACGGACGAGTCTCATTTAATTTTAATTTTAATTTTTTGTTTTTAATGTCTAGTAAAAGGAAAAGTAAAAGTGTCGAAGTCGAAGATGATGCGCAAATTTACTTTCGTACGGAGCGCTCGAAGCACAGAAAACGTTGACGGTCGTCGTAAATTTAATTTGAGATTTTTGCGGCAGCGGAAGAAAGAAGAGGAAGAACTTTCCAATTCACTTTTGCACTTCGCAGCAATTCCTGGAAGAAAAAACGAAAAAATTCCGACGACATTTACTTATTTATTAAAAAAAAAAGTTAAGTTAAGAAAAAACTGTCCTTCACTTGGCGCCATCTCATTGACGTATTTCGTGTGATTATTGTAACGATTGCAGTTCTTGTTACTTAGGCACGATTTCACAATCAAGCTTTAGAAGATTTTAAAATGAAACTCGCATTCTGATGTATAAATAACTATGTTTTTGCATCTTTTTGGACATGTGACTGTGACTACGGCTTTATTTGAAAGTCTGCTTTAGTTCGAATATAAAATCGGGCCTTAATTTATTAAAGCAGCCCTTCTATTAAATTTAAAGCTTTAAATTCCAACGACATTTAGTTATTTATTAAAAAAGTTAAGCTAAAAATAATTGTACTTCACTTGGCGCCGTCTCATTGACTTTTTTATGTAGTTATTGTAACGGTTGCAGTTCTTCTTACTCAGGCACGATTTCCTAATCAAGCTTTAGAAGATTTTAAAATGAAACTCACATTCTGATGTATAAATGACTACGTTTCCGCATCTTTTTGGACATGTGACTGTGACTCCGGCTTTATTTTAAAGTCTGCTTTAGTTCGATTATAAAATCGGGCCTCCATTTATTAAAGCAGCTCTTCTATTAAATTTAAAGTTTTAAATTCCAACGACATTTAGTTATTTATTAAAAAAGTTAAGCTAAAAATAATTGTACTTCACTTGGCGCCGTCTCATTGACTTTTTTATGTAATTATTGTAACGGTTGCAGTTCTTCTTACTCAGGCACGATTTCCTAATCAAGCTTTAGAAGATTTTAAAATGAAACTCACATTCTGATGTATAAATGACTACGTTTCCGCATCTTTTTGGACATGTGACTGTGACTCCGGCTTTATTTTAAAGTCTGCTTTAGTTCGATTATAAAATCGGGCCTCCATTTATTAAAGCAGCTCTTCTATTAAATTTAAAGTTTTAAATTCCAACGACATTTAGTTATTTATTAAAAAAGTTAAGCTAAAAATAATTGTACTTCACTTGGCGCCGTCTCATTGACTTTTTTATGTAATTATTGTAACGGTTGCAGTTCTTCTTACTCAGGCACGATTTCCTAATCAAGCTTTAGAAGATTTTAAAATGAAACTCACATTCTGATGTATAAATGACTACGTTTCCGCATCTTTTTGGACATGTGACTGTGACTGCGCCTTTATTTTAAAGTCCCCCTTAGTTCGATTATAAAATCGGGCCTTCATTTATTAAAGCACCTCCTCTATTAAATTTAAAGTTTTAAATTCCAACGACATTTAGTTATTTATTAAAAAAGTTAAGCTAAAAATAATTGTCCTTCACTTGGCGCCATCTCATTGACTTTTTTATGTAGTTATTGCAACGGTTGCAGTTCTTCTTACTTAGACACGATTTCATAATCAAGCTTTAGAAGGTTTTAAAATGAAACTCGCATTCTGATGTATAAATAACTACGTTTTTGCATCTTTTTGGACATGTGACTGTGACTGCGGCTTTACTTTAAAGTCTGCTTTAGTTCGATTATAAAATCGGGCCTTAATTTATTAAAGCATCTCTTCTATTAAATTTAAAGTTTTAAATTCCAACGACATTTAGTTATTTATTAAAGAAGTTAAGCTAAAAATAATTGTCCTTCACTTGGCGCCATCTCACTGACTTTTTTATCTACTTGCTATAACAATTGCATCTCTTAATCCTACGATCGCTTTTTGACCTAACATTGCATTAGTGTTAACAAATTGAAGCCAACGGAGCTCTCTTGCTGCGCTTCTGCTGATGAAGCCCCAAATAGAACTGAAACAGCTGTACAGAAGCTGCTCGAGGGATTCACTGCAATCAACAAATTTCTTTAAAAAAGTTAGGTTTAAAAAAAATCTGTCCTTTACATGGCGCCATCTCATTGACGTGTTTTATATAGTTGTTGTAACGTGTTCTTCTTACTTAATTTATTAAAGCAACCTTTTTTTTGTTAAATTTAAAGTCTTACTTTGTTGATTAACTGTCAGATTTATTTTTAATTAACTGTCAAATTATCTCAACGTTGACAATTAGGTGATTTTTACAATTCTCTTGTTTTCATGTTCAAAGCGACCAAATGTCAATTTACTTTTCACTAGCTGTCAAAATATCTTAATTTGAACAAACGCGCGATTTCGACCGTACTTTTGTTACTGTTTTCGAAATAATTCCGGTTAAATTAACATTTCGTTTTTGTTTTTTTTTCTTTTGATCAACTGTCAAGTTTGTTTTTGATTAGCTGTCAAATTACCTTAACCTTAATAGTCGCGGGGGAGTTCCACAATTCCTTTGCTGTTTGTCATTTTCAAGACGATTCTTTTGTTCGTTGAATTTTATTTTGTTGATCCACCGTCAAATTTACTTTTTATTAGCTGTCAAAATATCTTAGTTTGAACCATCACGTGATCTCGACGGTTCTTTTGTTGCTGTATTCGAAATATTTTTTGTCAAATTTAAATTTTGTTTTTGTTTTTTAATCAACTGTCTGTTTTTGATTAGCTGTCCCATTATATTAACCTTAATAATCAGGGGGGGGGGGAATTCCACAATTATTCCTTTGTTGTCATTTTCAAACCGATTCTTTTATTTGTTGAATTTTATGTTTTGATCGACCGTTAAATTTACTTTTTATTAACTGTCAAAATACCTTAATTTGAACGATCACGTGATCTCGACGGTTATTTTGTTACTGTTTTCGAAATAATTTTTGTTAAATTAAAATTTCGTTTTTGTTTTTTTTTTTTTTGATCAACTGTCGAGTTTGTTTTTGCTGTCAAATTATCTTAACCTTCATTGGAATGTCCAAGAGGTCATTAGTAATCCCTTTAACTTTACTTTTCATTATTATTATTATTATTATTATTATTATTATTATTATTATTTTATATTAATTTCTACTCAGTTTTTCATTTGTCAAATTCATTTTTCAACTGACAAAACTTATTTTTCAATTCTCAAATCTGTCTACGGTTATTTGACGGTTTTTGACAACTCACGGTTCTTTTGTTTTTTTTTTTAATTTTTTGACTGTTCAATTTGTTTTTCAACTGCTGTCAAATTTGTTCACGATCAATTGACGATTACTAACAATTGAAAGTTCTTTTGTTTCTATTTTTATAATTTTATTCATTAGATTCGTTTTTCAACTGTCAAACTTGTTTTCCAATTGTCAACTCTGTCTACGACTATTTGACGGTTTTTGACAACTCACGGTTCTTTTGCTTTTCTTTCATTTTTTGAGATTTTTTTTCGTAAATTCTATTCTTCAATTTTTCAACTGTCAATATATTTTTTTTTTAACTACAATAAAATTTGTCCGCGCTTATTTCATAGTTATTGTCATTTGACAGTTCTTTTGTTTCTATTTTTAGAATTATTTTCATTAAGTTTGTTTTTATTTTTATTTTATATTCATTTCTAGTCAGTTTTTCATATGTCAAATTTATTTTTCAACTGTCAAAACTTATTTTTCAATTGTCAAATCTGTCTACGGTTATTTGACGGTTTTCGACAACTCACGATTCTTTTGTTTTTTTTTTATTTTCTGAGATTTTTTTCGTAAATTCTACCGAATTTTTCAGCTGTCCAATTCGTTTTTCAACTGCTGGCAAATTTCTTCCACGATTATTTGACCGTTATTGACAATTGACGGTTCCTTTGTTTGTATTTTTATAATTCTTTACATTAAATTTGTTATTCAACTGTCAAACTTGTCTTGCAACTGTCAAATCTGACTACGGTTATTTGACAGCTCACGGTTCCTTTTTTTTCATTTTTTTGTTTTATTTTTTTCGTAAATATCTATCGTCAAATTTGTTTCGCGATTATTTGATCATTATTGACAGTTGACCGTTCTTTTGTTTCTATTTTTTTTGAATTCTCTTCATTAAATTTGTTTTTCAACTGTCAAACTTGTTTTTCAATTGTCACATATGTCTGTGTCCATTTAACAACTCACAGTTCTTTTGTATTATTTTTAAATTTTTTAAGTTCTTTTTTTCTCTTAAATTCTACTCAACTTTTCAACTGTCAAATTTGTTTTCCGAGTCAAAGTCTTCAATCGGTATATTTACATATCTAGCAGTTGTTCGATTGAAAAGTTCAGCGAGTTGGTCTTGATTTTTTCGTCTTTTTTCTGCATGAATGAAGCCGGGGAGAAAAACGAATAACTTCCCAGACGTTTGACGGATGACAGCTGTCAAAAGAAAATTGCAGCAACGTTTTGCCACTTATAAATAACTGAAGGTGTAAGACGCAGCAAAACCTAAAGCGCCGTTTCGCAAAAATAAATCTATTTAATTCCAGACACGCTACGCAAATTCCCCTTGTTGCCATTGGCCAAAGTCAAAGTCTTCAGACGGTATACAGGATGTTCCGCTTGAGGCGGCTTCCTTCACATCTCGCTAGATATGCGTTTTACAAAAAAATGTTTCAAACGAAAGTTACTTGGTATCGTGCGGGGCATGTTTTAAAATTAGTTTGGTGTATACAGAGTGTTCGGTTTAGTCTGGGCGTCATGTCACTTCGTGATTTTAAGCGGAACAGCCTATATATTTTCACGTTTTCGGATTCCGGACTGAATTTTAATGTGACTTTGTGTACCACACATGGGGTCTAACCTAAGTCGTTTTCGCGTTATTCAACTTTTTTTAAGAAATTATCGTCGTTGCGGTACTTCAAACAAATGCAAGTATCTTCGGAACAAATGACGGTAGAGACTTGTGATTTTTTGCAAAAGTTTCATCTTGAAACGCTTTTCTAGTTACACTATGAAGAAAAATTCCAAGTAACTTAAGTTCTTATAAAAAAAATTAATAAGCTTAAAATTTCAACAAAAAAAAGTAAAACCAGCGTTTTATTATACGGTTGCGAAATCCTCCAGTGGCGCACGTGCCTCTCTAATAGTTTTCATAAAAAAAAAGAAAACGTTAAGGTTAATTGCGAAAGTACGTTCTTCACCGGCGATATCTTTTATTTTTTTGTTAATCGACGACCATCTTTGCAATTGCTCAATTTTTGATGGCCACGCTAAATCGAGGCGATAATAAAACGAAATTTACTGCTGGCAGGCAGGCAGGCAGGTAGTAGCAGCGCGTGAAAGTTGCTTGCCTTGCGATTTTCACTTGCGCACTTCGTCCCGTAATTCCGTTATTTATTATCGCCGGCCGACTTGTAAATTGAATTCCTCGAATAATTTGTTTGTTTGTACGAGCACGTCCGTCGCGTCGATAAAAATCGAAAACCTCCTCTAATTGGAAAAGTTGTCGCGCTAAGCTGCAGCGCTCACCGCGGCGGGCGAGGCAAATCGAAAGTCGTTGTTAAACAAATCCGAATTTATCCAGATCATCCCGAACTTTAAAAGCACAACTTACACGTTACTGTAATACCTGAACACCCTGTAACTAGAAAACAACCATATTTACGTGCTGTTTATAAAGCAGCAAAAATGAATGTTGTTAAGTTGTTAAATAAAGTTGGGTGGTGCTTGATGGTCTTGTAATGGTTATTGTTATGTTGTGTAGAAATTTCGTCTGTCACATAATTTCTATAGTAATTGCGGCGTCATTGTTCAAGAAATTACTCTTACTTTTACCTGCGCCAAAATTGCGTAAAATTCTTACACAAAATACACGTTATTTATAGACGGCGTACATTCTAAAAGCGACAACAAACGCCCGCCCACGACTTAAAAAGGCGCCGCGCTTTTTCTTGCCCGAAATTTTTGGGGCACTCGACGCAGTATTTTGTAAACACGCGACGCAAGCAACGACGGAGGCTTTTATTTACTCCTAAAAAATAAATCGTTGACTTTTAGTTTTGCATTCTTAATAGCGCCCCTGGCAATTTTAAACTTAATTGTAAGCATCAAGAACGTCGACTCGTAATACAATACAATATGCAGTGAGTAGTACTCACGTACCGAACAACGTCTTGCAAGTAGATTTGTGTGCGGAAAGGTCCACGAGTCCAGGGCCAGTAACCCGATAAAAGTCTTCTGGTGTTCAAGACCCTTCAAAATGTGCTTAGGCCAAAAACACAAAAATGTTTACAATCAGCGACTCTAAATTAAATTAAATTAAAAAAAAAAACAAGGAACCATTGAATACTTTTGAATATTCGCCAAATATCCCTCCCCCCTCCCCACCATCTAAAACAAATTATGCTTTATTTGGCTTACAGTTCCAAAATAGTTTCCAAATTAATTATACAAATATACATAATTTATTTAATTACATAATTATTATTATTACTTATAATATATATAATTTATAATAATTTATTTAATTATATTTTGTATAATTAAATATATGTTAAATATTTTTATATTTTGTGTGATTAAATACATTATGTATTTCTGTTTAATTAATTTGGAAAATATTTTGGAACTGTAAGACGAATAAAACATAATTTGTATTAGGTGCAGGGGGGGGGGGGGGGGATATTTGGCGAATATTCAAAAGTGTTTAAATTCGATGGTTCTTTGTCTTTTTTTTTAATTTATTTAATTTAAAGTCACTGTTTGTAAACATTTTTGTATTTTTGGTACGAGCATATTTACAAAGAAGATGTAGTTTATAATTCTGAAACGTTAAATTAAAAAATTGAACATAAAAATAAATAAATAATTAATTAAAATTATACTGAATCCTTTTTCAATGATGAAAAAAAAAACAAAAGACGATCACTGATTAATTTTTAATAATAATAATAGATAATAACTTAATAATTTAATTTAATTAATTTGCAATTACAACTCAGTACATTCTGCATGTACAACCAAATTGGTACAATACAGTACAATAACAATTGCAGAAAACTTAATAATAATAATAATAATAATGATAATAATAATACTCTGAAAGTGCAGCACTGAACTGCTGCACAGAACAAAAATAAAAAAAAAAGAGAATCAATTACAACCTAAAACAATTGAAATAATAAATCAAAAAACAAAACACACACGATTGAAAAAAAAAACTGTTCAGAACTGCAAATAAAAACAATATACAATCACAGTTAATATAGGAGAAAAAAAACATAAACACAGCAAGAAAAAAACAATTGAATTGATTTGTTTGCGATCGTCTTTTGTTTTTTTTTTTTTTAAATTTGCGGCGGACCGCCTTTTGTTTTTAATCTACTCTCGCGATCTTTTTCTTTCGGAATTAAATTTCGTGAACGATAATTTTTGGAATTTTTATTTATTTATTTATTTTTTTTTGTTTTAGGACCGCGTTCTTACTTCACTTTTAACCGTTCGTCTTTTGTTTGTTTGTTTGTCCTTGTTGTGTTTGTTTTATCTACCTTCGACGTTTTCGGTTCGTTTTATGAGAATTCACGTTTTCTTTATGGGTCGGCCTTTTCATTTGTTTGTCGTCCGCTTTCCGGAAGACTTCGGTTCAGCTGGGTTTAAAAAGGTGACAAAAAAAAAACAAAAAACAAAAGCCGATCGGCTTTCATTCGTTTGTTAAACTTAAAACAAAAGAAAATTAAAATTAAGCGATAGTGAAGGCGAAAGGCCAAAAAATCAATTGAAAGTAAACCCAACTAATCCATGCAATAAATTGAAAACAAAAAAATTAAACTACATATTTTCTAAAATCACTGAAAATCAGACTCAACTCGCATAAAGCTCAATCTAACCCTGGAAAAGAAAACAATTTACAATAAAAAAATTAAAACTGAAGAAAATTGAAACTGTATTAAAATTAAGTTCTACTAAGTTCAAGGTCATCCCACAACACAACGACACTCAATTTAACTTCATTATTCAATCCAAGCGTACAATTAATGTTTATAGAAATTAAAAGGAAAAATTAAAACCAAATAAAAATTAACCTAAGTCCGTCCAACTCAACTGAAATGATAAAAATTAAAAAAATAAAATAGAATGAAATAAATGAAAACTAAATAAAATGAGGGCCAGGGCAAGTTTCAAAGTCAATTAAACTCAATTGAGGGCAACTCAACGCAAATGAACTCAACCTATCTTGAAAAATCCATGAAAATTAAGCTCAACCAAGACCAACCCAAACTAAACTGACCCTAGTTCTATTCAGTTCCATTAAAACAATTAATAGTAAAAAAAATTAAAAAATTAAAGAGCAATAGGAAGTTAAGCCCCGTCTGTTTCAAGGTCATCCTGGCCAATTTAAAAATTAAAAATCAATTAAAAGTTAAGTCCCAGCGAGCTCAAAGTCGGTCCAAATAAATTCAAATTCAAACTAGCTTTGTCTAACCAGAGTAAGAAACAGAAAAAAAACATTAAAGCTAAAACTTTCTTTCACAGCGAAACGTTGAGTGAACAATACGGTTCAAAAAAACATTATTCACAATTATTCCAGCCGAACCGTTTAAAATACAAATAAAACTTTTCTGCAAAGAAAGTGATGAAGCCGAAGAAAATTCACAAAGCAATTTTTTTTTCCAAAAGAAGCGTCATCTCATATCTGACGAGGAAACGAAACGAAAAGAATCTAGTAGAGCGCCATCTATACACCTTTTTCCAAATTTCTCGGGAATTGTCTCCCCAATGTTATTATAAATTCTAAGCTGATGACTCTGGTAAATCTAAAACAAAAAACGAAAACAAAAAAAAAATCTGCTAGTTTGGCGCCATCTGTTAACGGAAATCGACGTTATCTCTATCAGAATCCTCGTTCATGAGCACGTTTTGAAGTTATTTCCGGAACTAAGTTCATTAACGCAAGAGAAATAATAATTGAAAAGGCTTAACGAGAAATACGAGAAAAAAATTTGGATTGTTTAGAATAACAGCGGCGTAGAGTCTCCTAGATCGGCCCCTACCCTTTACCATGAGTGTTTTCTTAAAATCAAAAATATAAATAAGAAGAAATATGAAAAAGAAGGATGGGGAGGGTCAATGAAATAATTTCGAAATATCATTTTAATTAGATGATGAATGAATGACCAAACTTAAATCAGATGCAGAAGTTATTCATTCGGTCAACTTCGTCGTCTTGAATTGGAAGGCAAAGGAGGAACTAATTTACTTTCTAATTAAAGCAAAAACAACGAGTCAGTTCGCAGTTTATGTTATACAGGGCGACCACGAACTTTTTTTTTTAATAATAATAATAATACCCAACTTTACTTTTTTTATGAACGAACATCAAAATAAGAATGCAGTCAGAATTGTAGCGGCTGCGTTTGGAAACTTGGAATACTGTTACAATCAGCGGCCGCGTTCAGAAACTTAGAATACTGTTACAATCAGCGGCCGCGTTCGGAAACTTAGAATACTGTTACAATCAGCGGCCGCGTTCGGAAACTTAGAATACTGTTACAATCACCGTTCAGCCGAGGACAGCGATTGTTTTCCACCATTCCTGGAGAGTTAAACGTAAAATTGTACCAGCAAATCATAGCGATCGAAAGTCGGCGGAACTGGTTGCATGAGGATTCGAAAGACCGACAAGACAAAAAAAGACAAAACGCGTGCAAACTGGAATATTATCCGATAAATTATTTATTCCTCACGCAGCTGAAAACAATTAACGTCGTTGAACATTTAATTATTTTATTCGTACCATCTGAATAAAGTTATGCCATCTCCTAAGTATTTGACGAAAATCCAAAAGCTTGTAAAGAAGACCTTGCCAGAAACTGATTTTAATCCAGAAGCAATTTTTACTAAATTTTAGAAACTGTGCAATTCTTTTTTTCTATTTTTTTTTCCTCTTGCACCGTCACGGTAATTCCCCCCCAAAAAATGATCAATCATAAAGCGAGGAACTCTTTTAGTTAGCTACCATAAGCTGCGGCGTGGAGCCAAAAAGAAATCCTCGGGGGTTACATAACGGTTAAATTATTCGCCTTTGTCTTCCAGACGTGCGCAATCATTAAGTCATCACAATGCATGCATGGTATTACGTGATGCCTGCCCATTAATACCGTTCATTTCTTTATGAATAAGGTAATTAACCGTTTGACAAAAATAAAATAAACCTGTGCGTTATATTTAAGTGCCCGGAACGATTAACTTGCTCGGTTAGAAAGTTGTGTGGAACGCGCGGAACTCGTGCTTGGGACCCCCAGAAATGGTCGTTCGACGATAGAAATCATCATTAACGACGCGGAATTTGATGAATTTTGATGATAATGTAATGACGAATTACCCCAAGAAAGATGTTCCACTGAGACATCAAAAATTATTTTGGTCAACAGCAAGTAAAACCAACGCCAAGGGCGTCAGTCAGCCCTTGGCCAAATTAATTTTTGATGTCTTGAAGTAGTTCTACATAGAGGAAAAAAAAAATGCCAAAAAGCAGAGAATGAAAGAGAGTGACGTTGGGAGGAAAGAAGGTTCCCTCTTGAAAGTTGTCAGAATTTAAACCAGAACGTTTAAGATTAGTAAACCCAAACCAAAAGGTCCTAGAAGTTGATTGGAAGAAAAAAAGTTTGCCTTTTGAAAGTTGTCAGAATTTGAACCAAAACGTTTGGGATTAGTAAACCATGACGTCCTTGACGACGGTTGGAAGGAAGGAAGGAGGTTTCCCTTTTCAAAAGTTGTCAGAATTTGAACCAGAATGTTTCAGATTAGTCAAAACCAAGAGATCTTTGATGATAGCTTTTTGACTCCGTCCGCGTCTACTGATTCCCCAAAATTTAGGAAAGGAAAAGCTCCCTCCCACTGCAACGCTCCATGTTTGGTGAGAAAAGTCCTGTATGGTGCAGGCAAAGCCTTCGGTGTTCATATTCTTTTACATTGGAGTTACCTCCCAGAAAGATCCCTTCAATGTTAAAATAGGAAAAGAGACGCAGTTCTCATCTTTCAAACGCCTTCGAAAATTTTGGTCTCGTCTTCAGTTTGCTTTTGATTTCCTGATAGATTCATCGACCCCCTTTCACTTTCTTTTCCAAACCAAGGACGTTTTCCAGGGGGGAAATGTTACGTATTTGCAAATTGCCACGACAATATACTGGATCCGGCAAAAAGGGGACCAATTTTCATTCCATTCCTCCATTACATTGGAGTTACTTCCCGACAAGATCCCTTCAATGTCAAAACCAGAAAGGAGCCTTGCAGTTCTCGTCTTTCAAATGCCTTCGAAAATTTTGCTCTCGTCTTCAGCTTCCTTTTGATTTCCTGACAGATTCATCGACCGCCTTTCACTTTCTTTTCCAAACCAAGGACGTTTTCCAGGGGGGAAATGTTACGTATTTGCAAATTGCCACGACAATATACTGGATCCGGCAAAAAGGGGACCAATTTTCATTCCATTCCTCCATTACATTGAAGTTACTTCCCAGCAAGATCTCTTCAATGTCAAAATCAGAAAGGAGCCTTGCAGTTCTCGTCTTTCAAATGCCTTCGAAATTTTTGGTCTCGTCTTCAGCTTCCTTCTGATTTCCTGACAGATTCATCGACCCCCTTTCACTTTCTTTTCCAAACCAAGGCAGTTTTTCCAGGGGGGAAATGTAACGTATTTGCAAATTGCCACGACAATATACTGGATCCGGCAAAAAGGGAACCAATTCTCATTCCATTCCTCCATTACATTGAAATTACTTCCCAGCAAGATCCCTTCAACGTCAAAATCAGAAAGGAGCCTTGCAGTTCTCGTCTTTCAAATGCCTTTGAGAATTTTGGTCTCGTCTTCAGCTTCCTTTTGATTTCCTGACAGATTCATCGACCCCCTTTCACTTTCTTTTCCAAACCAAGGACGTTTTCCAGGGTGGAAATGTTACGTATTTGCAAATTGCCACGACAATATACTGGATCCGGCAAAAAGGGGACCAATTTTCATTCCATTCCTCCATTACATTGAAGTTACTTCCCAGCAAGATCTCTTCAATGTCAAAATCAGAAAGGAGCCTTGCAGTTCTCGTCTTTCAAATGCCTTCGAAATTTTTGGTCTCGTCTTCAGCTTCCTTCTGATTTCCTGACAGATTCATCGACCCCCTTTCACTTTCTTTTCCAAACCAAGGCAGTTTTTCCAGGGGGGAAATGTAACGTATTTGCAAATTGCCACGACAATATACTGGATCCGGCAAAAAGGGAACCAATTCTCATTCCATTCCTCCATTACATTGAAATTACTTCCCAGCAAGATCCCTTCAACGTCAAAATCAGAAAGGAGCCTTGCAGTTCTCGTCTTTCAAATGCCTTTGAGAATTTTGGTCTCGTCTTCAGCTTCCTTTTGATTTCCTGACAGATTCATCGACCCCCTTTCACTTTCTTTTCCAAACCAAGGACGTTTTCCAGGGTGGAAATGTTACGTATTTGCAAATTGCCACGACAATATACTGGATCCGGCAAAAAGGGGACCAATTTTCATTCCATTCCTCCATTACATTGAAGTTACTTCCCAGCAAGATCTCTTCAATGTCAAAATCAGAAAGGAGCCTTGCAGTTCTCGTCTTTCAAATGCCTTCGAAATTTTTGGTCTCGTCTTCAGCTTCCTTCTGATTTCCTGACAGATTCATCGACCCCCTTTCACTTTCTTTTCCAAACCAAGGACGTTTTCCAGGGTGGAAATGTTACGTATTTGCAAATTGCCACGACAATATACTGGATCCGGCAAAAAGGGGACCAATTCTCATTCCATTCCTCCATTACATTGAAATTACTTCCCAGCAAGATCCCTTCAAAGTCAAAACCAGAAAGGAGCCTTCCAGTTCTCGTCTTTCAAATGCCTTTGAGAATTTTGGTCTCGTCTTCAGCTTCCTTTTGATTTCCTGACAGATTCATCGACCCCCTTTCACTTTCTTTTCCAAACCAAGGACGTTTTCTAGGGTGGAAATGTTACGTATTTGCAAATTGCCACGACAATATACTGGATCCGGCAAAAAGGGGACCAATTTTCATTCCATTCCTCCATTACATTGAAGTTACTTCCCAGCAAGATCTCTTCAATGTCAAAATCAGAAAGGAGCCTTGCAGTTCTCGTCTTTCAAATGCCTTCGAAATTTTTGGTCTCGTCTTCAGCTTCCTTCTGATTTCCTGACAGATTCATCGACCCCCTTTCACTTTCTTTTCCAAACCAAGGCAGTTTTTCCAGGGGGGAAATGTAACGTATTTGCAAATTGCCACGACAATATACTGGATCCGGCAAAAAGGGAACCAATTCTCATTCCATTCCTCCATTACATTGAAATTACTTCCCAGCAAGATCCCTTCAAAGTCAAAACCAGAAAGGAGCCTTCCAGTTCTCGTCTTTCAAATGCCTTTGAGAATTTTGGTCTCGTCTTCAGCTTCCTTTTGATTTCCTGACAGATTCATCGACCCCCTTTCACTTTCTTTTCCAAACCAAGGACGTTTTCTAGGGTGGAAATGTTACGTATTTGCAAATTGCCACGACAATATACTGGATCCGGCAAAAAGGGGACCAATTTTCATTCCATTCCTCCATTACATTGAAGTTACTTCCCAGCAAGATCTCTTCAATGTCAAAATCAGAAAGGAGCCTTGCAGTTCTCGTCTTTCAAATGCCTTCGAAATTTTTGGTCTCGTCTTCAGCTTCCTTCTGATTTCCTGACAGATTCATCGACCCCCTTTCACTTTCTTTTCCAAACCAAGGACGTTTTCCAGGGTGGAAATGTTACGTATTTGCAAATTGCCACGACAATATGCTGGATCCGGCAAAAAAGGGGACCAATTTTCATTCCATTCCTCCACTACATTGAAGTTACTTCCCAGCAAGATCCCTTCAATGTCAAAATCAGAAAGGAGCCTTGCAATTCTCGTCTTTCAAATGTTTTGGAAAATGTTGGTCTCGTCTTCAGCTTCCTTTTGATTTCCTGACAGATTCATCGACCCCCTTTCACTTTCCTTTCCAAACCAAGGTCGTTTTTCCAGGGGGAAATGTTATGTATTTGCAAATTGCCATCCACGGCAATCTACAGGATGTGGCAAAGTGGAACGAATCTTTCAATCTGGACTATCAATGTTATGCAAAGAAGAAGACCTTCGAGTAAAACAAACATACCATGCAGAAACGACATAGAGCTTCTGCAGTAGGAGGCCAAGAACTGAAAAAAATAAGAAGAAGTAGTACAATAAGTAAAGGAAAGTCTGCTTATGTGAAGAGAGGGACGTATTTCCGAACCACAAAACGAGAGGCAAACACTTTTGGAAGAAAAATAAAAAGCCAAGAAAGACAAGGTGACCTAAGGCATGAACTTTCAGGCCATACTAAATCTCTCAAAACGAGAGAGAGAGAGCGTTTTTGGAAGAGAAATGGAACCAAGAGACCGAGAGGATGGAATTGAACAAAGAAGAAGCGTAAATGGTGCTTATTTGACAGAGGAAGAGATCTTTCCGAGCCTTACGACATTTCCTAGAACGAGAGGTAATCAGTTTTGAAGGAAAAGCAAAACTTCCGTGCCAAAAAGCCAAGAAGATGGCATTAACTGGAAATGGCTACAAGTCAGAGGAAGCTCACTCATGGGGCAGAGGAAGACATCAATGTTTCTAGGCCACGCAAAGTTCCCCAAAACCAGAGATAAACAGGTTTGGAAGAAAAGCAAAGATTCTGTGCCTGAAAGCCAAGAAGATGGCATTAACTGGAGATGACTGCAGCAAGTTAAGGAAGCTCACTCACGGAGCAGACGAAGACATCAAGGTTTCTAGGGCGTATAGAATGCCCCCAAAACCAGAGATAAACAGGTTTGGAAGAAGTGGCCAAGGAGACGGCATTAAATGGAGATTACTATAAGTTAACAAAAGTTAACTCATAGGGCAAACGAAGACATGAAGGTTTCTAAACCGTCCAAATGCCTCAAAACCAAAGATGAACAGGTCTGGAAGAAAAACAAAACTTCTATACCGAAAGGCCAAGAAGATGGCATTAAATGGAGATGACCACAGGTAAACAGAAGCTTACTCATGGGGCAGCCGAAGACATCAAGGACATCTAGTGCGTAACAAGTGCCCCGAAACCACCAGAGATAAGCATTAGAAGGGTCAAGAGGACGGAATTGAACGTTGAAAAGTTGAATTGGAAGTTGAACACAAGAAGAAGGACCAAAGAATACAAATTTGCCTTCCTTTTTTGGCAAGGGGAGCTCTGTTTCCAAAGCCAAAAAATGATGAACACAAGAAGAAGGATAAGAACAGAAAAATTTACTGATGTGAGAAAGAACACCACGCGACATGTTCCAAAACGAGAGATAACCAGTTTTGGAAAAGGAATACTATTTTTTTCTCCGAAAAGCCAAGAAGGTGGTCATGACCACAAGGCAAAGGACAAGTGAGTATAAGCCTACGCATCGAACAGACGAAGACATCATTTCTAGACCATTCCAACTGCCCCAAAACCAGAAGTAAGCATTGCTAGGGCCAGTGGACGGAATTGCACGGACTTGAACACATGAACAAGGACAGGAGAAGGTAAATTTGCGTTTTTTGGCATTGGAAGCTATATTTCCAAGGCTAGGGAGAATGGTGAACACAAGAAGAAGGATAGAAAGAGGACGGTTTGCTTACGCGAAGGAAAAAATCGTACGACATGTTCCAAAACGAAAGATGGCCAGTTTTGGGAGGGAAATGATACTTTTGTGCCGAAAGGTCAAGACCATGGGCTTAAATAGACATGACCACAAGACGAAAGACAAGTTAACATAAGCTTACTCATGGGATAGAGGAAGACATCCAGATCTGTAAACCATTCGAACCGCCCCGAAGCACTAGGCGAGAGCAAGAGGACGGAATTGCACAGAGTTGAATACATGAAGAAGGACAAGAGAAGATAAATTTGGTTTCTAGGTCATTCCAAGTGCCCCAAAAGCACTAAAACGGCAAGAGGTTTGAATTGGACGGAGTTGAACAGAAGAAGCAGACAAGAACGGAAAAAAATTGCTTCTTTTGCCAAATATTTCCAAGCTATACAAGAAGTGCCAAAACGAAAAGCAAAGTAAAATTAAGCTTCTGCACCTGAAGGCCAGGAAATACAGGAAAAAGGACAAGAGAGAGAAGACCAATTAAATACAAGTTTGCAGGTTCAATGAAAAATTGGAGAGAATGAAGGAATGAGGCTTCCGTATTAAAAATCCATCTGAAAGGACAGAATTGGACGAAGTTGAGCGTGTAAAAGAAGCAAGTTTCCAAGAAGTTGAAAGGGAAAGGATGCTTCAACTTCCTCAGAGAAAAAAAAGCATATTTCCAAAAGGGGAAAAAAGCTTATGTGCCAGAAGAAGAGAAGCGGAAGAGGAAGAAGGACCAAGACCAAGAACAAATACAGAAAGTTTGCAAATCTAAAGAACACTTCTTCTTCTTGTCCTAACATGTCGCATCTGCTTAAATTGAAGAAGAAGCAGAAGAGGAAAAGACAAGAAAACACCAATTGCAGAAAGTTTGCAAATCCAAAGAAGACTTCTTCTTCTTGCCCTAACATGTCGCTTGTATTTAATTTGAAGAAGAAACAGGAGAGGAAGATGGACGGGAAAAGACCAATGACAGAAACTTTGCATATCCAAGGAGGATTTCTTTTCTTCTTATTGCCATGGCATGTGGCTTCTACTTAATTTGAAGCACGAACTAAGAACTTCCTTCCTTGCATTTGCTTTTCTCGCCCTCTTCTTTTTTTAACTCTTTCTCAAAATTTTCTCTTGCCCTATATCCACCATATTCCGTTTTGCTCCTCGTCGATCGTTTAGTTTCCCCTTCTTCTTCTTCTTCTTCCATTTTCAACTGAAATTTTGATTGTCCATTTGATTTTCTTGTTCCTCTTCAGATTCTCGTTTCTCTTCCTACTATTGCCATCTCTAGAACCACACCTTGCACAGATTCCTTTCTTGGTTTTCTTTCTTCACCTCCTTTCGACCTGGACGACTCCCAAACCTTCATCTACCTTTTTGCCTTTTTTTTTTGCTTTGGCCTTCATGTTTTCGTTTAGTTTTGTTTGCTCTTGGTTATGCAATTTCCTTCGCCTTTTGTTTTTAGGGCAGACTCGCCGTCTCGTCCTTCGTTGCCATTTCATCAAAATTTGATGGCACAAGTTTTGAGAGGGGTTAAACGATGGAAAAAGCTGTACACGGTTGCCAAAGTGGTACAGCCGGGTCAAAATTGTATGCACAAGTTTTGAGAGGGTCTAAATGATGGAAAAACGGAATTCTTTTTTCTGTATAAGGTTGCCAAAATGATACAGTCGAGTCAAAATTTTCTGCACAAGTTTTGGGAGGGACTAAATGATGGAAAAAAGCGAATTCTTTTATCCAAGGTTACCAAAGTGGTACAGCCAGGTCAAAATTGTATGCACAAGTTTTGAAAGGGACTAAATGATGAAAAAAGGGATATATTTTTTTTAAATATCTTCCTCGTTGCAGCATTTTCTGCAATGAATAGCCACCTGTTAATAACGTTTAATTAAAACGACTTGCGCAACGGTGTTCGGAGCCTTCGCTTCTCTATTCTTTCAATCAAGCACTTCCTAAGAGAAAGTAATTGGGTATATCTCGGGGGGCACAGTCGTCGTCACAGTGTGAGTGTGCATTATGCTTTTTCCCGTCAGCCAATCAACAATCATTATTCCTTCCAATTTATTCACATGTACTTTTCCATCACGCATTGATTTTACATAACATAACCATTCGCCACCGCCGCCGCCGCCGCCGCTGCTGCTGTTGCTATTTGGCTTCTTGCAGATGCTTTCTAATCCAAAGGTCCGCGCTTTACATTGTCAACAACCCAAATACCTGCGTGCGTATTGTCACGCGGCGTACGTACATACGTGGAAAAACTGGATCAGGCGGCGTCAGTCGCTCAAACAACTCGGTCAGTTATTGGCCTGGATTTTTGGGGCGACCAGAATCAACCTGCGGATCAAAATAAATAAGTAGTTGCGACAACCGGAGTGTTGACGCAAGTCGATTGCGATATTTCAGATGGGGGAGGGCGAAATTTAGTAGAACGAACGCAAAAACTACCTTTCGGTTGTATAACATCGAGAATTAATCAGTTCTGAATGAGTATGGATTGCATACACCAAATAGGTCGGATACAACTTGATTTCCCCCGTTAGATCCAATGGTGACATTCGCGATGTACACCCGGCTTCACGTAGATACTCGTACGTCACATGCTTATGACATACGTAACAAGCTTGTACCACATGATTTACGCTTGTACATCGTGTATAAGTTCGTGTACACGACGAGGTAACAGCAACGGATGTGATGATACCATAAATACTTGCAGGATACGTTCGGTTTCGTTGGATCCCAGTAAAGTTTCCTGGTTTGTGATTAACGCGGTGCTGATTTAAGAGCCGGTAATTATGTCACATTTTTGTAACTCGCCGGCATTAGTCACTCGGGTGAGTGAAAGCATCGCGGATCTCGTGCAACGCTAAAGATGTTGTGTTGCAACTCGAATCACATCGCTAGTTATCGGCGTCTATTTGCTTTGTTTGCTTCCACTCGAAGAGAATGTTGTTGTGCAATGAGAGCGCTGCATTTGCCCCGTATTTAATTTAAAATTAGTAACGGGATTCAATTAAATAATACGAGTAATAAATTTAAAAAAAAAAGCAAATCAAGGAATCAACTTGTTGTAGGCGGTGCGCAGATTCTTAACGTAATCGCGCTGGATGCAGTTTGTGTTTGTTACAAGCAAAAAAAAAAAAAAACTGGGCAGTTTTAAAATTCCCTCTCAGTAATGAGGCGGTGATTAACTTTGAAAGTTGTTTGTCTAAATAATCTCCGCACTCTGTTGCCAGTTTTCGAAATAAATTCCTTGGGTTTGAACATTTTTCAAAAAAAAAAAAAGGTAACCGTAATAAACCTAATTGCTGTGCACGTTTTTGAAACTACGGACATCCCACCTCCCTCCCCCGCCCCGCGCTTTCCTTTCCGTTAATTTTTTTTAGTGTATTGTCACGACTCCTGTGAATTAATTTTTTTTTTTGTTAGTTGGGTTTCGATCTAACTGCATTTTTAGCAACGCCCATTTTCGCTTATTAAAAGTTTCTCGTTTTAATTTACAAGCGTTTTAACGAATTTACCTCGTAGTTTAATGTCATTTATACTAAATGCACACTCGACTATCAGTAATTCTTCTTGGTCGCTCTGTATAGTTACTTCGTATATTTGATTTTTTATTAAATTTGTATTTGTCCATCGTGACCTGCCTCAACTTCCGTAAGTATAACCCCCCCCCCCCCAAAAAAAAATGTGAAAAAAAAAACAAACCTTTACTTCGCACTTTAATTTAATTTAATTTAAATTGAATAAACGCTTGACTGACGTTTCTTCTTGCTCGCCCTGTATAATCACTTCGTATATTTTAATTTAAGTTTCTGCTTTTCCTTCGTAACCCTGTCTCGACTTTCGTAAGTACAACACCGCCAAGCAAAAATGAAAAAAAAAAAAACAAAAAACCGGTAAACAAATCTTAGCCTCGCCGTTTAATTTCATTCAAACTAAATGAACGCCTGACTGACGTTTCTTCTTGCTCGCCCTGTACAATTACTTCGTATATTTTAATTTAAGTTTCTGCTTTTCCTTCGTAACCCTGTCTCGATTTTCGTAAGAACAACACCGCCAAGCAAAAAATGAAAAAAAAAAAAACCGGTAACCAAATCTTCGCCTCGCAGTTTAATTTCATTCAAACTAAATGAACGCCTGACTGACGTTTCTTCTTGCTCGCCCTGTATAATTACTTCGTATATTTTGATTTAAGTTTCTGCTCTTCCTTCGTAACCCTGTCTCGACTTTCGTAAGTACAACACCGCCTAGTAAAAATGAAAAAAAAAAAACAAAAAACCGGTAACCAAATCTTGGTCTCGCCGTTTAATTTCATTCAAACTAAATGAACGCCTGACTGACGTTTCTTCTTGCTCGCCCTGTATAATTACTTCGTATATTTTAATTTAAGTTTCTGCTCTTCCTTCGTAACCCTGTCTCGACTTTCGTAAGTACAACACCGCCAAGCAAAAATGAAAAAAAAAAAACAAAAAACCGGTAACCAAATCTTGGCCTCGCCGTTTAATTTCATTCAAACTAAATGAACGCCTGACTGACGTTTCTTCTTGCTCGCCCTGCATAATTACTTCGTATGTTTTAATTTAAGTTTCTGCTCTTCCTTCGTAACCCTGTCTCGACTTTCGTAAGTACAACACCGCCAAGCAAAAATGAAAAAAAAAAAACAAAAAACCGGTAACCAAATCTTGGCCTCGCCGTTTAATTTCATTCAAACTAAATGAACGCCTGACTAACGTTTCTTCTTGCACGCCCTGTATAATTACTTCGTATGTTTTAATTTAAGTTTCTGCTTTTCCTTCGTAACCCTGTCTCGACTTTCGTAAGTACAACACCGCCAAGCAAAAAATGAAAAAAAAAAACCGGTAACCAAATCTTAGCCTCGCCGTTTAATTTCATTCAAACTAAATGAACGCCTGACTGACGTTTCTTCTTGCACGCACTGTATAATTACTTCGTATATTTTGATTTAAGTTTCTGCTCTTCCTTCGTAACCCTGTCTCGACTTTCGTAAGTACAACACCGCCTAGTAAAAATGAAAAAAAAAAACAAAAAACCGGTAACCAAATCTTGGTCTCGCCGTTTAATTTCATTCAAACTAAATGAACGCCTGACTGACGTTTCTTCTTGCTCGCCCTGTATAACTACTTCGTATATTTTGATGTAAGTTTCTGCTTTTCCTTCGTAATCCTGTCTCGACTTTCATAAGTACAACACCGCCAAGCAAAAATGAAAAAAAAAACAAAAAACCGGTAACCAAATCTTCGCCTCGCCGTTTAATTTCATTCAAACTAAATGAACGCCTGACTGACGTTTCTTCTTGCTCGCCCTGTATAATTACTTCGTATATTTTAATTTAAGTTTCTGCTCTTCCTTCGTAACCCTGTCTCGACTTTCGTAAGTACAACACCGCCAAGCAAAAATGAAAAAAAAAAAAAAACCGGTAAAAGTAAATGAACGCCTGACTGACGTTTCTTCTTGCACGCCCCGTACAATTACTTCGTATATTTCAATTTTTATTAAAGTTGTCTTTTTCCGTCGTGACCTGCCTCAACTTTCGTAAGAAGAGAACAACTGCCAAGTGAAAAATGAAAAAGGAAAAAAAAAAGAAAAGATCAAAAAACCAAATCTGTTGCTTCGGTTTTTTCTTAATTTTGCTTTAAAACTGTTTGTTTTGTTTTAAGACTGTTCAAACAAAAGAACTAAAAACGTCGTGTATTTCAACAACTGCAAAGTGAAAAACGAAAAAAGAAAAAAAAAACAAATATCAAAAAACTAAATCTGTTGGTTCGGTTTTTTTTTTAATTTTGTTTTAAAACTATTTTGTTTTGTTTTAAGATTGTTTAAACAAAAGAACTAAAAACGTTGCGCATTTCAACAACTGCCAAGTGAAAAACGAAAACAGAAAAAAACAAAAAATCAAAAAACTAAATCTGTTGGTTCCGTTTTTTTTTTTAATTTTGTTTTAAAACTGTTTTGTTTTGTTTTAAGACTGTTCAAACAAAAGAACTAAAAACGTCGTGCATTTCAACAACTGACAAGTGAAAAACGAAAAAAGAAAAAAAAACAAAAAGTCAAAAAACTAAATCTGTTGGTTCGGTTTTTTTTTAATTTTCAAACAAAAGAACTAAAAACGTCGTGTCCTGCCTCAACTTTCGTAAGGACAAAAAAAACCGCCAAGTAAAAAATGAAAAAAGAAAAAAAAAAGAAAAGCTCAAAAAACCAAATCTGTTGATTCGGTTTTCTTTTTAAATTTCGTTTTAAAACTGTTTCTTTTGTTTTAAGACTGTTCAAACAAAAGAACATTCCTAAGAACAAAACAATTGCCAAGTGGAAAATGAATAAAAGAAAAGAAAAGATCAAAAAACCAATTCTGTTGCTTCGATTTTTTTTTTAATTTTGTTTTAAAACTCTTTTGCTTTAAGACTGTTCAAACAAAGGAACTAAAAACGTCGCGTATTTCAACAACTGCCAAGTGAAAAATGAAGAAAGAAAAAAAAACAAAAGATCAAAAAGCCAAAACTGTTACTTTGTTTTTTTTTTAAATTTCAAACAAAAGAACTAAAAACGTCGTGTATTTGGATTTTTATTAAATTTGTGTTTTCTGTCGTGACCTGCCTCAACTTTCGTAAGGACAAAACAACCGCCAAGTGAAAAATGAAAAAAGAAAAAAAAGAAAAGATCAAAAAAAACTGTTTTGTTTTAAGACTGTTCAAACAAAAGAACTGAAAACGTCGTAAACTTCACAATTTTTGTTAAATTTGTGTTTTTCCGACGTGACCTGCCTCAACTTTCTTAGGAAAAAATCGCCAAGAAAAAAATGAAGAAAGAGAACTAGTAACCAAATCTTTACCTAGCAGTTTAATTTCATTTAAACGAACGCTTGAGTGACGTGTCTTCTTGCTAACCCCGTATAATTACTTCGTACATCTCAATTTAAGATCCTATTTTTTCGTTGGATCCTGCCTCAACTTTAGTAAGAACAACACCCCTAAATGACAAATAAAAAAAAAAGAATTAAAAACCAAATCCGTTGCTTCGCTTTTTTTAAACTTTGTTTTAAGACTGTTTGTTTTTTTTTTGTTTTGTTTTAAGACCGTCACTTGCAGACAAATCGTTCGCTAATTATTTTCGCCGCCGTCGTTTCTTGTTTCGATTTTAAACCAATCGGATTCGAGCGCCGGCAAATTTCTTCGTGACGTCGTTTTGAGTCGATTTGAATTTATGATTCAATTTAATAACAATTATCGTTAAAGGCTCGGGTTCTGCGCTTTCACTTCTAATCCGCCGTGCTATATATATATTTTTTTGTTTTAATCTAATTTGCAGGAGTTTCTAATTTTTTTTTTGTTCGACGAAGAAATTTGTTTTTTCAAATTATTCAACTTGTCCGGTGCTTTTTTGTTTCGTTTCGCTGGTTTTTCCGTTTACCGTTTCCGCTTTCTCCTTCTGCATTTTTTTTTATTCATTGTCTGTCTTTTCCTCGTCTTATTTAATCCTCCCGCTTTGGACACTCTCTTTTCTTCTCATCTTCGTCCGGTACGCGTCTTAACGTTATTATTCGTTCTCTTGCGCTATTATTTTCTTTCTTTTTTAATTTCTTTAGTTTCCGTCTTTCCCTTTACTTTTCGCTCTTCATCATGCTTATTATTTTATTATTCGTTTTTATTCGGTTCGTTTCTAGCGCACTTTCTTTCAATTTTTTATCCCCGTCGCTATTTTTTTAAGAGAAATATTTCGATAATTCGTCGGCCCATATCCGGCTCGAAGGACCAAAAACGCGCGGAAGTTTCGCCGTTCGTATCCGGCTAGAAGGACCAAACGCGTCCGACGAACGAGCCAATTAAGACGCGGCGTTGGACATTTCCGCTTGCTCAACCGCAAAGAAAACCGCTCGCCGGTCCCTAATTCATTATTAATTCCGCCGGGTAATTTGTGTGCAAGAATGATACGCGTGATATTTCACAATGCATTAACATTAAATGGAAAATATTTATAAGAGGTCGCCGCGGAAAAGGTCGCGCAAATGTCACGAGCGAGCGAAAAAACCTGGAAATATTATTGTCGTGTGCATCCTGCTCCTCCTCCACCTCCCCCTCGCCCGCTGCCAGCACTCCTCTTTTTGTTTGTTTATTTATTTATTTATAACTTTACGCCACGTTCTTCTTCTTCTTCTTCTCCTAGTTGCCCAACAGGACGAAGCGCCGGCCAAAAAAGAAGACAGCTTCGAAGCAGAGCTATGCAAAGACAAGGATGCTGGTGAGTGGTTCCGCTTGGTCGCTGGGGATGGGGATAACTGCCGCGATGTCATCCAATGTACCTCATCGGTAAGTTCGAGGAAGCCCCCCCTGGGGCCTTTGATGTAAAAGCAAATCGTCGAAATGTTTGCAGGGTCTTCAAGCCATCCGTTGCCCTGCCGGGCTGTATTTCGACATAGAGAAGCAGACGTGCGATTGGAAGGAGTCGGTGAAGAACTGCAAGCTGAAGAACAAGGAGCGCAAGGTCAGGCCCCTTTTGTTCACGGACGAGCCGCTCTGCCAGGACGGATTTTTGGCCTGCGGCGACGGCAATTGCATAGAGAGGGGGCTCTTCTGCAACGGCGAGAAAGACTGCAGCGATGGTTCTGATGAAAACACTTGTGGTAAGTAAGACCTTATTGGTATTGGTACGCGGTTTACTCTCATTGGTGAGTACTTTTGGCTGTTGGCTCGGCCCCAGACATGTTTGGGCAAAGTTGGGAACGTTTTGGTCATGGGAAAAACTGAAGGACGCATGAAGTTCCTTGTTTCTATGCGGCTGGTCAATGTGCCGACCAAATTGGCGATGTGGGTATGCAGATGTCAAACGCAGATTACGATCTTATATAAGTAAAAAAGTGAGAGTATCCAGCCTAACCGGCTGAAGAGTGAAGAGTGACTTTCCCCTTGTGTGTGTGTGTGTGTGTGTGTTTGTGCGAATCCCAACCAAGTTAGATCAACACTGGCCCGGCCTGCCGCGTCGAGGCTATTAACATGCGAGATGATGTTAAAAGTGAAACGTGCTCGCCGTAAAGGTTGTGGGTCGTAAAATCTTAGCAAAAGGGTGATAATGTCGTAACGCCTGATGCCTGATAGTTGCGACTGCCCGAGCAGCTCCTACATTCTTTGCTTGGAAAGTGGGCCGAACCGCACGTATCGGCGCCGCACCCGCTGCTGTCGTAGAAGTTACATCAAGGACAACGAAAGTTATTTCTTAATATCGACTTTCGCATTATGTTTAACCTCACAAGGTCCTTCATTGTTCGGGCCGCGCGCGCCCCGTAAATATTTTCAGGGCGACTCCTTTCCGAAAGAAAAACGACCACCCAATTGTTCCCTGCAAGCTCAATTTGAACCCAAAACATTTTCTTGCAAACTCCCATCGAGAATCTGGTGGTGGTCATCTTATTGGAAACTTTACAAATCGCGCCATCAGTGTCACCAATTGGAGTCGTATCTTCTTCCCCAGCCTCTTTTTATCTGAATGGTTCATTGCCTTTGCCTTTTTTTTTAATAATCCTGTCACCTTCTCCAGTCGGAGCAAGCTCAATTTGAACACAAAACTTTTTTTGCAAACTCCCATCCAGAATCTGGTGGTGGTCATCTTATTGGAAACTTTACAAATCGCGCCATCAGTGTCACCAATTGGGGTCGTATCTTCTTCCCCAGCCTTTTTCATCTGAATGGTTCATTGTTTTTGCCTTTTTTAAATAATCCTATCACCTTTTCCAGTCGGAGAAAGCTCAATTTGAACCCAAAACTTTTTTTGCAAACTCCCATCCAGAATCTGGTGGTGGTCATCTTATTGGAAACTTTACAAATCGCGCCATCAGTGTCACCAATTGGGGTCGTATCTTCTTCCCCAGCCTCTTTTATCTGAATGGTTCATTCCCTTTGCCATTTTTTTAAATAATCCTGTCACCTTCTCCAATCGGAGAAAGCTCAATTTGAACCCAAGACTTTTTTGCTAACCCCCATCCAAAATCTGGTGATGATCGTCTTAATGGAAACTTTACAATCGCGCCATCACTGTCACCAATTGGAGTCATATCTTCTTCCCCAGTCTTTTTCGTCTAAATGGTTCATTGCCTTTGCCTTTTTGAAATAATCCTGTCACCTTCTCCAGTCGGAGCAAGCTCAATTTGAACCCAAAACTTTTTTTGCTAACCCCCATCCAAAATCTGGCGGTCGTCATTTTATTAGCGACTTTTTCAACTGTCGTCAGAATCACCAATTGTGGGAAAATCTTCTTCCTCGACCTCTTTTATCTGAATGGTTCATTACCTTTCCCCTTTTTGAAATAATCCGGACTCCTTTCCATGAACGACGGCCGCGGAAGCCTTGAAATTAAACTAATCTAGTCTCCTTAGCCTGTCGGTGGTCCAATGATCTTCTTTTCCTTTTCTTTTGTTTCCAACTAGTCTGCCGCTCTTTCCCTTTTCTTTCTAAGTAGTCCTACCATCAGGTTCTCTATTCTTTCCAACAAGTTATTCACTCCTAAGTCGACTTCCGCGAGTGGTTCTCCCTCCCTTTCCTTCTAATTGACCTACTCATCTTTTTTTCCTTTCCTCTTCCGTCCACGTGGTCCACTCGCCTTTGAACTACGTAGTCCGGCAAGTTCCTTGTTTGCCCCCTTCCTATTTCGCCTCGCTTTTTTAAGTTCTCTTCCTTTGGTTTCCTTGACGACCACAGTCACTTCTGAAGCCCTATCTTCATTTTGGTCATCATGTACGTTCAGCCAAAAATAGGAGAGAAAAAAAGAGTTTCCGCATTAAAAATTCATCTGAAGGGGCAAAGTTGGACGAAGCCGAGCGTGTAACAAAAGCAAATTTCCAAGAACTTGGAAGGGGACGATACTTCCAAGTTCCCCCCCAAAAAAACTTAGGTATTGCAAAAAGGGGGATAGAGTTCATGTGCCACAAGAAGAAAGGAAGAAGGACGAGAAAAGAAGAATTAGTACAGAAAGTTTGCAAATCCAAAGAAGATTTCTTCTGCTTCTTGCCCCCCCCCCCCCTCCCCCTCCCAACTAGTGGCCTCTGTTTAATTTGAACCACGAACTACGAACTTCCTTCCTTGTATTTGCATTTCTCGCCCTCTTCTTTTCATTTTTAGCTCTTTTTCAGAATTTTCTCTTGTCTCGTACCCACCATGTTCCATTTTGCTCCTCATCAATTTTAGTTTCTCTTCTCTTCTCTTCTTCTTCTTCTTCTCTTTTCAACTGAAATTTTGATTTTCTCGTTCCTCTTCAGATTGCTTATTTCCCTTCGTGCTATTGCCATCTCTTTTGGTGGCCATGGATTTATTCCTTTCTTGGTTTTCTCTCCTCCTTTTGACCTAGACGACTCCCAAACCTTCATATAACTTTTTGTCTTTTTTGTTCTTTTTGGCCCTCACGTTTTCGTTTAGTTTTGTTTGCTCTTGGTTGTGCAATTTCCTTCGCCTTTTGTTTTTAGGGCAGACACATCGTCTCTTTCCATTTCATATCATGTCCATGCAGGCTTGCCAAACCGGCGCAGTCAAGTCAAAATCTTTCTTTTCTTTTCCTCTTCTGTCCACATGGTCCACTCGCCTTAGATTTTGAACTACATAGACCAGCAAGTTCTTTATCTGCCCTTCCTAGTGTGCCTCTCTTTTTCAAATTATCTTCCGTTGGTTTTCTTCACTTCTGAAACTCCTGGTGATCATGCACGTGGACCTCACGTGCTTTGTCTATACTCTAGAGCGTCGTGCCGGCCGTCTTGATTCACGGACGAAATAAAAATGACAAGTAGTTTCGAACGGTTCAAGACCCAGCAACTTATTTTCGAAGGCAGGCGTGACGTTTGGAATGATTAAAGACCAAAGGCCACACCAAAGTGTGTAAAAATGTATAAGGCGAAACCAAAACGTTCTCCTAAGTGAGAATTGCGCCAGACCGAAATGAACGATTGAAGACCATGAGAATTTCACCAGACCAAAATGAAAGACTGAAGACCAATGCGACTATATCTCAAGAGTGTGCAAACCTCTTTTCCGATGAACTCCGATAAAGTCCCAATTCGATATGCGTTGTTCCAAATGGGGGTGGCACCAACGGAAAAGGCATACGAACGGATGAAGTGAAGGCAGGCATAAGGTTTAGAAT
This sequence comes from Prosopocoilus inquinatus, assembly GCA_036172665.1. Classification (NCBI taxonomy): domain Eukaryota; kingdom Metazoa; phylum Arthropoda; class Insecta; order Coleoptera; family Lucanidae; genus Prosopocoilus; species Prosopocoilus inquinatus. The sequence continues at coordinate 8,461,506 of CM069878.1, read as the reverse complement.
GGTTAAAGATCAAAGCGCCACACCCAAGGTGAACCCAAAATGTTTTTCTAAATGAGAATTGCACCAGACCAAAATGGACGGTTGAAGACCATGAGAATTTCACTAGACCGAAATGAAAGACTGAAGACCAATTCGACTGTGTCGAAAGAGTTTGCAAACCTCTTTTCCGATGAACTCCGATAAAGTCCCAATTCGATCTGCGTTGTTCCAAATGAGGGTTGCACCAACGGAAAAGGCACAAGAACGGATGAAGTCAAGGCAGACGTGAGGTTTAGAATGGTTAAAGACCCAAGCGCCACACCCAAGGTAAACCCAAAATGTTCTTCTAAATGAGAATTGCACCAGACTAAAATGGACGGTTGAAGACCATGAGAATTTCACCAGACCAAAATGAACGGTTGAAGACCATGAAAATTTCACCAGACCGAAATGAAAGACTGAAGACCAATGCGACTGTGTCGAAAGAGTTTGCAAACCTTTTTTCCAATGAACTCCAATGAATTCCCAATTCGATCTGCGTTGTGCCAAATGAGAGTTGCACCAACGGAGAAGGCACAAGAACGGATGAAGTCAAGGCAGACGTGAGGTTTAGAATGGTTAAAGACCCAAGCGCCACACCCAAGGTGAACCCAAAATGTTCTTCTAAATGAGAATTGCACCAGACCAAAATGAATAGTTGAAGATCAATGCAGCTTGTAAACCTGTTTCCGTCCCAATTTGTTCTTCGTTGTTCTATTTGTGGATTGCACCAATGGGAAAGGCACATACTTTACGATCCGTAACTCCGCCGTTTATTTTCGAATAAAATTGCATCATGATATGCAAATCCAATTTATAAAAAATAATAAAAAAAGCCGAGCCATGCGGCCATTAAAATTCCTCGTTCGAGGTCGCGCAGTTTTCCTTCCTTCCTTGACGCCGCGCGTTTTCCCTTTTTCCAGATATCGACAACGACCCGAACCGTGCCCCGCCATGTGACCCGGCCGTGTGCGTCCTGCCCGACTGCTTCTGTTCCGAAGACGGCACCACCATCCCCGGGGACCTACCCGCCAAAGACGTGCCCCAAATGGTCACGATCACCTTCGACGACGCCATCAACAACAACAACATCGAGCTGTACAAGGAGATATTCAACGGCAATCGCAAGAACCCCAACGGTTGCGACATCAAGGCCACCTTCTTTGTCTCGCACAAGTACACCAACTACTCCGCCGTGCAGGAAATGCATCGCAAAGGTCACGAAATCGCCGTACACTCGATCACGTAAGTGTATTTTTGGGGAGGCTGGGTGGGGTCTTATTCGAAAAACGCGTCCATTTGCATTTCTTCCTTTTGGGTTTCAGGCATAACGACGATGAGCGTTTCTGGAGCAACGCGACTGTGGATGATTGGGCTAAAGAGATGGCCGGGATGAGGATCATAACGGAGAAATTCGCCAACCTAACGGATAACAGCGTGGTGGGGGTTAGGGCCCCGTATCTTCGCGTGGGGGGTAACAACCAATTCACCATGATGGAAGAGCAGGCGTTCCTGTACGACTCGACCATCACCGCGCCCCTCAGCAACCCCCCGCTTTGGCCTTACACCATGTACTTCCGGATGCCACATCGCTGCCACGGTAACCTCCAGAGCTGCCCCACGCGTAGCCACGCCGTTTGGGAGATGATCCTCAACGAGCTGGATCGCAGGGAAGACCCCAACAACGACGAGTACCTCCCCGGTTGCGCCATGGTCGATTCCTGCTCGAATATCCTAACCGGCGATCAGTTCTACAACTTCCTCAACCACAACTTCGACCGCCACTACGAAGAAAACCGCGCGCCCCTCGGCCTATACTTCCACGCCGCTTGGCTGAAGAACAACCCCGAATTCCTGGACGCCTTCCTCTATTGGATCGACGAAATCCTGAGCTCGCGCAACGACGTTTACTTCGTCACGATGACGCAGGTCATCCAGTGGATTCAAAACCCGAGGACGGTCAGCGAGTCCAAGAACTTCGAACCGTGGAGGGAGAAGTGCGTCGTGGATGGGATCCCGAACTGCTGGGTTCCACACTCGTGCAAGCTCACCTCCAAGGAGGTTCCCGGGGAGACCATCAACTTGCAGACGTGCGTGAGATGCCCCAACAACTATCCATGGGTGAACGACCCCACCGGTGACGGGTTCTTCTAAGTCAAAAGTATAAAATAGTGTCGATGAGGGACAAAAAATTTTTTTTAGTGTTACCCTTGCCTAAACTAAACGAAGCAGCGGCCCCCCAAACCAGGGCGGCTACTTTTATAGTGATCCTACCTTCCAACTTATTTTTGTATTTATTGTTTCATGACTGTGCGTGTATTTGTACATTTTTTTTTGTTATTTTTTGTATTAATTAATAAAGAAAGGCGTATTTTAGACTGTCCACTTGCATTCGACCAAAAAGAAAAGAGAAAACAAAAAAGATGAAAATTCAAAAAAAAAAAAAGGCACGCAACTTCTAGGTTAATTTTAAATAATCCTTAGCTCCATCCCCTTGACTATGTATACCCCAGACGGGATCTCCCTCTCTCTCTCTTTTTCTCTCTCTGCAAATCCCATCCTCTCGCCCCCGCCCCCCCACACACACACACGCCCAACTATCGTGTAATATAGACAACAGACATATCTTAGTTGAAATACTTATATGTAAAATTTATTATTATAAGTAAATGTTTTTTTTTTGTAAAAATTTTAATAAAAACATAGTTAATAAACCCGCTGGTTTCATTACCTACTTAACACGTCGACCTGGCCCCCCCGTGTACGTATGTGGTGGTTTCAAGGCGAGCAAAAGGTATTCTGAAAAATGCAAGTAACGATCGAGCTGCATTCCGATGGAAAAAGTCATCTTGCTTGCTCGTTGGAAACCATGTCAACGTGTCAGAAAAATCGACAAGTCCATACTCTATCGCAGAATGGGTTAGTTCGTTTCAAGGACGCTCTGGTCACCCACTTTAAAACTGTACCGTCATTCCCCCGGAGTCTTGCATAATTGGTAATTACCGTGGCGAGTTCCGAAAACGGACGAGGCTCGTTTTACGAGCGGCTCGGCTCTTTTACGACCGAGGCGACGCGACGCGACGTCCTCAATAATAAAAGACCACACTATAATTAGCCCAGAAACGCATCATCCTCGTCGTTCAACGGCTTCGGAGAATACTCGAAGTTGAAGCAATATGGCGACTTACCCAGAGAAACTCATTTCCCTAAATCAGTTCTTCTTTCGACTTCCCCAATTACTTGCCCCCCTTTTGTTAATTTGGTAGTTCAATCTATTTGGGGATTCCGTAATGAAGACCACACTATAATTAGCCCGAAAAGGCATCATCTTTGTCATTCGATGGCTTCGGAGAAGACTACAGGTTGAAGCAAAATGGCGACTTACCCAGAGAAACTCATTTCCCTAAATCAGTTCTTCTTTCGACTTCCCCAATTACTTGCCCCCCTTTTGTTAATTTGGTAGTTCAATCTATTTGGGGATTCCGTAATGAAGACCACACTATAGTTAGCCCGAAAAGGCATCATCGTTGTCATTCGATGGCTTCGGAGAATACTACAGGTTGAAGCAAAATGGCGACTTACCCAGAGAAACTCATTTCCCTAAATCAGTTCTTCTTTCGACTTCCCCAATTACTTGCCCCCCTTTTGTTAATTTGGTAGTTCAATCTATTTGGGGATTCCGTAATGAAGACCACACTATAATTAGCCCGAAAAGGCATCATCGTTGTCATTCGATGGCTTCGGAGAATACTACAGGTTGAAGCAAAATGGCGACTTACCCAGAGAAACTCATTTCCCTAAATCAGTTCTTCTTTCGACTTCCCCAATTACTTGCCCCCCTTTTGTTAATTTGGTAGTTCAATCTATTTGGGGATTCCGTAATGAAGACCACACTATAATTAGCCCGAAAAGGCATCATCGTTGTCATTCGATGGCTTCGGAGAATACTACAGGTTGAAGCAAAATGGCGACTTACCCAGAGAAACTCATTTCCCTAAATCAGTTCTTCTTTCGACTTCCCCAATTACTTGCCCCCCTTTTGTTAATTTGGTAGTTCAATCTATTTGGGGATTCCGTAATGAAGACCACACTATAATTAGCCCGAAAAGGCATCATCGTTGTCATTCGATGGCTTCGGAGAATACTACAGGTTGAAGCAAAATGGCGACTTACCCAGAGAAACTCATTTCCCTAAATCAGTTCTTCTTTCGACTTCCCCAATTACTTGCCCCCCTTTTGTTAATTTGGTAGTTCAATCTATTTGGGGATTCCGTAATGAAGACCACACTATAATTAGCCCGAAAAGGCATCATCGTTGTCATTCGATGGCTTCGGAGAATACTACAGGTTGAAGCAAAATGGCGACTTACCCAGAGAAACTCATTTCCCTAAACCAGTTCTTCTTTCGACTTCCCCAATTACTTGCCCCCCTTTTGTTAATTTGGTAGTTCAATCTATTTGGGGATTCCGTAATGAAGACCATACTATAATTAGCCCAAAAAGGGATCATCGTTGTCATTCGATGGCTTCGGAGAAAACTCGAAGTTGAAGCAATATGGCGACTTACCCAGAGAAACTCATTTCCCTAAATCAGTTCTTCTTTCGACTTCCCCAATTACTTGCCTCCCTTTTGTTAATTTGGTAGTTCAATCTATTTGGGGATTCCGTAATGAAGACCACACTATAATTAGCCCGAAAAGGCATCATCGTTGTCATTCGATGGCTTCGGAGAATACTCGAAGTTGGAGCAATATGGCGACTTACCCAGAGAAACTCATTTCCCTAAATCAGTTCTTCTTTCGACTTCCCTAATTACTTGCCCCCCTTTTGTTAATTTGGTAGTTCAATCTATTTGGAGATTCCGTATTGAAGACCACACTATAGTTAGCCCGAAAAGGCATCATCGTTGTCATTCGATGGCTTCGGAGAATACTCGAAGTTGAAGCAATATGGCGACTTACCCAGAGAAACTCATTTCCCTAAATCAGTTCTTCTTTCGACTTCCCCAATTACTTGCCCCCCTTTTGTTAATTTGGTAGTTCAATCTATTTGGGGATTCCGTAATGAAGACAACACTATAATTAGCCCAAAAAGGCATCATCGTTGTCATTCGATGGCTTCGGAGAATACTACAGGTTGAAGCAAAATGGTGACTTACCCAGAGAAACTCATTTCCGAAATACGAAGAAAAAGACATGTTCAGGAAAAAAAAGAAACAAATGAAACGGGACACTAAAAACGTTTCAAATCTGAGCAGAGAAACAAATAAAAACATAAGGATCATGATGAACAGAATCGATTTGGAAGGATATTAATCATAAATAACAATTTATTTGAAATACAAACTGTTACGGTCTCGGACGTGGTCCTTGAGGTACTCTCTCGGATGCTTACTTTTGTTTTTGTTGTAGACTTAATTATTGTGGATTTGACAGATTAACAACCGGCCGGCACAGGCAGCAGTCGAATAAAATGTTACGTGAATATGAAAGGGAAAGGAAAAATAAAACAAATAAAAATCATAATGAACTTATAAGCGCCAGAAAAGACAATCTCGTGAAAAATATTAAACATTAAAAAGCTAATAAGATTGAAATTCTTATTAGCTTTTTTTTCTTCATTTGCGTAATAAAAGAAGAGCAGCGGCTTAAGCCGAAAAGAAAAAGAGAAAACACGAAGCGCAGAAAAAAAAATTCGAAAAACAAAGGTCCTCTCGAAAAGAATCTCTCGTTAAATAACTGAAGAAAGCAGCAGCTGGAAATTATTATTTTTTTTTAATTATATACAATGGCGGTCCCTGACGTGGACCTTGAGGGACTCCTTCTCTCCAGCTTAAAACCCTACCTCTTTGTCTAATTAAACTGAAGTGTGACGGGCACGGCTCTCAAATGAAAAACCTGTGCTTGTAATTCGAAATAAAATAAAAGAAAGGTAACAAGGAAATACTAATAATAAAAAACTAAAAAAAAAAAAAAAACAGAAACAAAAGAAGATTAGGAAGCATAGGCCAACAGCGTGCCAATGTTTTTCTCTGTCCAACATACGTTCTGAGTGTTGTTGGGTGTTGGATCTCGAAAGATGTCGGTAAGAGAGGTTAGATAATATAAATAAGAGAATGCAGAAGAAGTAATAAAGAAAAAACCTGGCGTTAAAAATCAAATTAACAAATTATTACGACAAGTCGATTTGTTTCGGTGTTAAACCCGCTCTTAGAAAACGTATCTTCAGTATCTTCAATTCGACGCGTATTGCATCATCTTGAGAAACCGCGTGTGTAGTAAACGCTTCAGACCGTTCCCGTTCTCGTCGGTTTTATCGCAGCAAAAACAGTTTATTACTAACATCTTCGTCGTCGTCGCTGGAATAATTAATTCAGCAAACTTCAAATAATCTGACGCTTTGCGTTTTATTTTAGACGCTTGTTTGGGCATTCGTTTTAAAATACTCCGGTCACGAAATGGTGCAAATTATCGACGCGACGGCATTTTTTCTTTGTGGTTCTAATGCATTTCGTAGGTTCCACGTATTTTTAGACAGAACTGCATCATCTTTTATAAACGAGTGCAAGCATACTTCATCTATTTCGTGATAACCGTTCTAAAATATTATTTCACGCCGTTGTTTGCGTCGGAGAGTTATAAAATTTCCTATTTTATCAAATTAGAGTATGTGAAGTACAAGTTTTTGCGAGCTAACATTTCAACGGATAGTTTCAATCGATCTCATCCTTGACATTTGACACAATTGGAGTTTCTCTACGTCAGATTGATGGCACAGCCCCACAAAGACAAAAAACAAAATCAAATCTGGAGGTCAGCCCAGGTGTCCACTACGTGTCTGCGAGGTCGCTGAATCCGAACCCGCGATCAATTAAACTCCATCACGTTAGGTTTTACCGACAACCCCATAAAACCCCAGAACACAAGCTGTCAAGACCTATTACAGACAAACAAAAATTTAATAATTAATTAACGTTGTTTTGACGCTTCGCGGCAAACATCCTGATGCCCTTTATCACTCCAGCACGTCGTTTGGCTTTTTGGCAAAAAAAAAGAAAAAATCAACCAAGCAGTAGCGGATGGGCTAATGTAGCTATAACTCACTTGATTGGAGCTCGAAGAATGAGTCTGGCCAAGAATAATAAGCACGGAGAGGAAGAAGAAGAAACAGAGGGAAAGCGATTGTCCAAAGGAAAAGAGTGACAGAAAGGGGGCAAGAAAATCGGTTCCAAATCACAGAAACTGGCAAAGATATAAAGTTGGGATTTGGTAGGAAATCCACTACAACTCACAGTCCCTCCCCCCCCCTAAAGCCAAAAGCAGGGAACCCCATTTTCCGAAACCAGTGCTTCTTTGGACTCTCCCAATTACTTGTCCCCCTTTTATCACTTTGGATATCGTTTTCTTTAATTCACCTTCACTTTTTTGGGGGGTAATACTTCTTCAATACGCTCCCCAATTGCTTACCGACGCACTTTAAGACTTTAGTCATTCAATCGGCTTCATCTTCAATTTTGTTTTTTTTTGGCCTTTAGTATAATCACAATTGCTAATGCCCTTTATCGCTGCAGCACTTCAGCACTTCGCCTTGTCTTCTGGCAAAAGAAAAAATCAAGCAAGCAATAGCGGATACACTAATGAAGAAAGTAGAAGAAACGTGAATGTCCAAAAAAAGGAAGGAAGAACAGAAAGGAGGCAAGGAAATCGATTCCAAATTACTGAAACCGGCAAAGATATGAGGTTGGGATTTGGTAGACAATCCAGTATAAGTCGCAGCCTGAGGTTTCCTGAAACCCCTCCCCCCTCTCCCAAAGGCAAAAGTGATTACAAGCTGAAAGCCATCAAAATTAAATTAAATTAAATTCCCAAAGTGGCATTTAAAATACGAGAAGGCATAAAGGAAAAGGGATGTTTGGATTTAAACCAAAAAGTCTCTGTGGAACGGATGAATCGAATCGACCTTATAGGTGTTGGCGAACAACTGGAATAACCGGAGCTCAAAGGGCTGCGCCCCCCTCAGAGCTTCGTAAAAGACAGAAGGAGGCAGAGGCAGAAGGGGATGTTCCAAGACGGAGATCTGGCCGGGAAAATCGTCCAAACAAACGCAATCAGTGATGCCAGGGAAGGAAAACCATTACAACCCCCAGAAGTCGACCTCGATGTTTAGATTTAAACCGAAAAGTCTCTGTGGAACGGATAGATCGATCTTGAAGGGGTTGGCAGGCGCAGAAGGGGATGTTCCAAGACGATGATCTGGCCGGAACAATTGTCAAAAGAAAAGCAGTCAGCGATGCTAGGAAAGTGAAACCATTACAACCCTTAGAGGTCGACCTTGAAGGGTCGAAAAACGAACGTAGTTGACAGGGCCAGCAGAAGGCGATAAGCGGTAAGGGCGCCAATGCGAGAAGGGCGACAAAATATCTAAATTAAAAAAAATTAAAAAGAAATAAGTAAAAAATGTGGAAATCAAGCTCGAAAAATCTCAAGGTCAACCCAACTCAACTAAAGTAAAAAAAATTAAAATCAAGCTCAAAAAGCTCCTCAAAGTCAACCCAACTAATTCTAATTAACGAATTTCATATGTATAGAGTGGAATAAATAAATTACAAAAAAAAACTCAACTGAACTCAGCCTGACTAAATATATTTAATCCGAGCAAGAAATTAAAATCGCAAAAAAATTAAATAATTAAAATATTAAAAGACAATTAAAGCAAAGCTCGACAAATGTCAAGATCAACCAAGCTCGACTGAACACCTGAACTCGATTCTATACAACACAAGCAAAAAAATTATAAATCAAAAAACAACAAAAGAATTAAAGTAAAAAACTCAACCTGACTGTATTCAATTGAAGCTGGAAATTAAAAACGCAAAAAAATAAAAGTAAAATATGTAAAATATTTAAAAAAAAAAAACGATTGAAGCAAAGTTCGACCAAGCAACCTCGCTTCAATAATTGAAATCGTTTCTATTCAACCCAAGCAAGAAATTATAAAAATTTTAAAGAAATTATTTAAAAAAATTAAAAGTAAAAAAATTAAGTACAATTGATGGATTTCAAAGCTTAACAAATCTCAAGGTCAACCCAACCCAACTGATCAATCAACCTGACTTCGTCTGACAGAAGTAAAACATTAAAAGTTACAAAAAAGTGAAAATTAAAAATCAATCTCAACCTAACTCCATTTAACATAAGCAAAAATTAGAATTTGCAAAATGTATGTTAAAAATTAAAAATAAATGAAAATTAAGCTCAACCAATCTCAACGTCAACATAATTAGATCTAGTTTCGTTCAACCCAAGCAAAACAATTATCAATTAAAAAATAATGAAAAAATTAAAGTAAAAATTAATTGAAAAAGAAATTAATAATCAGTTAAATTATGCTCTACTAATCTCGACGTCAACATAACCCAACCTTGTTATATTCAACCCACGCAAAAAAATTATAAATCAAAAAACAATAAAAAAATTTAAGTTAAAAATTTTAATGAAAAAAGATCTTCAAAGCCAACCTAATCTAACTGCACTCAACCTACTTCCATTCAACCCAACTTAAAAATTGAAACAAATATTAAAAAGTAATTAAAAATAGCAAGAATATTAAAATTTATTCGTGGATTAAAATGAAACTCAACAAATCTCAAGGTCAACACCCTCCTTCCTACACAAATACAAAATGTTAAAAAAAGAACTTTAAAAAAATATTAAAAGGAAAAAATGAAATAAAATGTATGGATTAAAGTTAAGCTCAACAAATTTCAAGGTCAATTCAATTCAACTGATCAATCAACCAGACTTCATGCAACACAAGTAAAAGACAGGATTAAAAATTGCAAGAAAAATTAAAAGTGAAAATTAGAAACCAATCTCAACCTAACTCCATTTAACACAAGCAAAAATTAAAATTTGCCAAAAATTGCAAAATGTATGTTAAAAAATAAAAATCAATGAAAATTAAGCTCAACCAATCTCAACGTCAACATAACCAGACCTAGTTTCATTCAACCCAAGCAAAACAATTATCAATTAAAAAACAATAAAAAAATTAAAGTAAAAATTCAAAGCTAAACCAATCTCACTGTCTCAACCTAATTCCATTCAACTCAAGTTAAACATTTAAACAAAATTTAAAAAAGAATTAAAGGTAAAAAAATATTAAAAATTATACATGGATTAAAACGAACCTCAACAAATCTCAAGGTCAACTGAACTCACACAACTTATTATATCATATCACACTCGATTCTACACAAGTTAAAAATTTCAAAAAAATACTTAAAAAAGTTGAAAGTAAAAAAATTATGAATTGAAGTTCCGCAGATCTCCAAGGTCAATCCAACCCAACCGATCAATCAACCTGACTTCGTCTAACACAATAAGTAAAAGATTAAAAATTAAAAATAAAATTAAAAATCAATCTCAACCTAATTCCAAAACAAGCGAAAATTAAAATTTGCAAAAAAATTAAACGTATGGTAAAAATTAAAAAAAAAATCAGTTAAAATTAAGCTCCACCAATCGCAACGTCAACATAACCCGACCTAGTGTTATTCAACGCAAGTAAAAATTTAAAAAATTAAATAAAATAAAAAAAATCGTTAAATTTATTTTAAGCTTCGCATTAAGTATGGCACGCCCCAAATTGTTTGAATCTCGTCAATTTGTTAAAAAATTTTTTCGTCGCAGTGCTTTTTTCCCATCATTAAACACAGGCGTAAACAACAAAGGACCAAAAGTGCTCCCCTGCGGAGGAACTTACGGAGTCAACTTAACCTCAACGATGCCTACTTTTTCTCGTCCGAATTAGGTCTAAAACACGATCGGCTTTCGAATTATATTATTCTAAAATTAAATGTCGTAAATAAGTAGATTGAACTTGGTTTTATGGAATTAAAAGCAGTGCCGTCTTAAGAAGTCATATGGTGGCCCCCGGCACTTTTGTTTTTGGGGACACCCTTACGAAAGTTAATCGCATGCAAATAATTTCTGAACATAATTGCATTCAGTTTCACAACATGAACATACACGTGCACATTTAAGCAGAGCGGCAACCCTTTTTCCGTGTCCGTTGAAGCGAATGTATGGAAGAGGTCACATTTTTCAATTGTCTGTGGATATCAAGACGTACAACCTTTCGTTCGGCAAAAACAGAATGCAATTGCATTTAGTTTGACATTATGAACATAGACGTGCACATTTAAGCAGAGCGGCAAACCTCCTTCCGTGTCCGTTGAAGCGAATGTATGGAAGAGGTTACATTTTTCAATTGTCTGTGGATATCAAGAGGTACAACCTTTCGTTCTGCAAAAACCGAACGTAACTGCATTCGGTTTGACATTATGAACATAAACGTGCACATTTAAGCAGAGCGGCAACCCTCTTTCCGTGTGTGTTGAAGCGAATGTATGGAAGAGGTTACATTTTTCAATTGTCTGTGGATATCAAGAGGTACAACCTTTCGTTCGGCAAAAACAGAACGCAATTGCATTTAGTTTGACATTGTGAACATAAACGTGCACATTTAAGCAGAGCGGCAACCCTTTTTCCGTGTCCGTTGAAGCGAATGTATGGAAGAGGTCACATTTTTCAATTATCTGTGGATATCAAGAGGTACAACCTTTCGTTCTGCAAAAACCGAACGTAACTGCATTCGGTTTGACATTATGAACATAAACGTGCACATTTAAGCAGAGCGGCTACCCTTTTTCCGTGTCCGTTGAAGCGAATGTATGGAAGAGGTCACATTTTTCAATTTTCTGTGGATATCAAGAGGTACAACCTTTAGTTCGGCAAAAACAGAATGCAATTGCATTTAGTTTGACATTGTGAACATAAAGGTGCACATTTAAGCAGAGCGGCTACCCTTTTTCCGTGTCCGTTGAAGGGAATGTATGGAAGAGGTCACATTTTTCAATTGTCGGTGGATATCAAGAGGTACAACCTTTCGTTCTGCAAAAACAGAACGCAATTACATTTAGTTTGACATTGTGAACATAAACGCGCACATTTAAGTAGAGCGACAACCCTTTTTCCGTGTCCGTTGAAGCGAATGTATGGAAGAGGTCACATTTTTCAATTGTCGGTGGATATCAAGAGGTACAACCTTTCGTTCTGCAAAAACCGAACGTAACTGCATTCGGTTTGACATTATGAACATAAACGTGCATATTTAAGCAGAGCGGCAACCCTTTTTCCGGGTCCCTTGAAACGAATGTATGGAAGAGGTCACATTTTTCAATTATCTGTGGATATCAAGAGGTACAACCTTTCGTTCTGCAAAAACCGAACGTAACTGCATTCGGTTTGACATTATGAACATAAACGTGCACATTTAAGCAGAGCGGCTACCCTTTTTCCGTGTCCGTTGAAGCGAATGTATGGAAGAGGTCACATTTTTCAATTTTCTGTGGATATCAAGAGGTACAACCTTTAGTTCGGCAAAAACAGAATGCAATTGCATTTAGTTTGACATTGTGAACATAAAGGTGCACATTTAAGCAGAGCGGCTACCCTTTTTCCGTGTCCGTTGAAGGGAATGTATGGAAGAGGTCACATTTTTCAATTGTCGGTGGATATCAAGAGGTACAACCTTTCGTTCTGCAAAAACAGAACGCAATTACATTTAGTTTGACATTGTGAACATAAACGCGCACATTTAAGTAGAGCGACAACCCTTTTTCCGTGTCCGTTGAAGCGAATGTATGGAAGAGGTCACATTTTTCAATTGTCGGTGGATATCAAGAGGTACAACCTTTCGTTCTGCAAAAACCGAACGTAACTGCATTCGGTTTGACATTATGAACATAAACGTGCATATTTAAGCAGAGCGGCAACCCTTTTTCCGGGTCCCTTGAAACGAATGTATGGAAGAGGTCACATTTTTCAATTATCTGTGGATATCAAGAGGTACAACCTTTCGTTCTGCAAAAACCGAACGTAACTGCATTCAGTTTGACATTATGAACATAAACGTGCACATTTAAGCAGAGCGGCTACCCTTTTTCCGTGTCCGTTGAAGCGAATGTATGGAAGAGGTCACATTTTTCAATTTTCTGTGGATATCAAGAGGTACAACCTTTAGTTCGGCAAGAACAGAATGCAATTGCATTTAGTTTGACATTGTGAACATAAACGTGCACATTTAAGCAGAGCGGCTACCCTTTTTCCGTGTCCGTTGAAGGGAATGTATGGAAGAGGTCACATTTTTCAATTGTCGGTGGATATCAAGAGGTACAACCTTTCGTTCTGCAAAAACCGAACGTAACTGCATTCGGTTTGACATTATGAACATAAACGTGCATATTTAAGCAGAGCGGCAACCCTTTTTCCGGGTCCCTTGAAACGAATGTATGGAAGAGGTCACATTTTTCAATTTTCTGTGGATATCAAGAGGTACAACCTTTCTTTCGGCAAAAACAGAACGCAATAGCATTTAGTCTGACATTATGAACATAAACGTGCACATTTAAGCAGAGCGGCTACCCTTTTTCCGTGTCCGTTGAAGCGAATGTATGGAAGAGGTCACATTTTTCAATTATCTGTGGATATCAAGAGGTACAACCTTTCCTTCTGCAAAAACCGAACGTAACTGCATTCGGTTTGACATTATGAACATAAACGTGCACATTTAAGCAGAGCGGCTACCCTTTTTCCGTGTCCGTTGAAGCGAATGTATGGAAGAGGTCACATTTTTCAATTTTCTGTGGATATCAAGAGGTACAACCTTTAGTTCGGCAAAAACAGAATGCAATTGCATTTAGTTTGACATTGTGAACATAAAGGTGCACATTTAAGCAGAGCGGCTACCCTTTTTCCGTGTCCGTTGAAGGGAATGTATGGAAGAGGTCACATTTTTCAATTGTCGGTGGATATCAAGAGGTACAACCTTTCGTTCTGCAAAAACAGAACGCAATTACATTTAGTTTGACATTGTGAACATAAACGCGCACATTTAAGTAGAGCGACAACCCTTTTTCCGTGTCCGTTGAAGCGAATGTATGGAAGAGGTCACATTTTTCAATTTTCTGTGGATATCAAGAGGTACAACCTTTCTTTCGGCAAAAACAGAACGCAATAGCATTTAGTCTGACATTATGAACATAAACGTGCACATTTAAGCAGAGCGGCTACCCTTTTTCCGTGTCCGTTGAAGCGAATGTATGGAAGAGGTCACATTTTTCAATTATCTGTGGATATCAAGAGGTACAACCTTTCGTTCTGCAAAAACAGAACGCAATTACATTTAGTTTGACATTGTGAACATAAACGCGCACATTTAAGTAGAGCGGCAACCCTTTTTCCGTGTCCGTTGAAGCGAATGTATGGAAGAGGTCACATTTTTCAATTTTCTGTGGATATCAAGAGGTACAACCTTTCTTTCGGCAAAAACAGAACGCAATTGCATTTAGTTTGACATTGTGAACATAAACGTGTACATTTAAGTAGAACGGCAACCCTTTTTCCGTGTCCGTTGAAGCGAATGTATGGAAGAGGTCACATTTTTCAATTGTCTGTGGATATCAAGACGTGCGCCCTTTCGCTTGGCCAAGACCCAACGTCATCGCATTTGATTTAACAAAATTAACACACGTATACTTATACAAGAAGAGAAACTACTCATTTTCCATGTTAATTGAAGTTGATGTATGAAAAGCGCCAAACGTCATGTTACCTTCTGATCTTGTTTAGTTTTCGCAGAATATATGAGCTTTTTTTCAATTATATTAATTTTCGTCGTCAATGCATTTAATTTTATAATCTTTTATAACATTGCAAACCACGAGGAGAAAAATGAAAACTGCAGGGGACACGGAACTCCTTCCTGAGGATTCTTTTTTTTTTTTTATTCTTGACCTAAGAAACGTGGTGCTGTGTTGTTAATTGGGCCGCAATTTACTCTGAATGTCACGAGACTCGTTCGTTAATGAGGACACCACACGTTCGAATAAGGGCGTGGTGGTGAAATGTCAACAGACATGTTCAGCTAAATCAATCGCTGCTCGTGTTCGTTAAGGATAACCTTGCGGTGCTCTGATGTGTGGCGTTTACTTTACGCGAATGATTGATTTTCCATCAGGCTTCTAGAACTTCTTTGATGTAAAAAGAAAAAAAAAACTGGATGACGACGGACGCGACGCGACGGGCAGAAGGTGTCATGTTTCGCTGCGGTCGTAAACTTGATCTTGCACGTACGTACGTAATCGTCGAGTGCACAAGGTCATGGTCACTGTTTTTTTTTTGTCTTTGTACCAATTAGCAGAAGGCGATAAGTAAGGTAAGCAAGGCGTGAGGGCGCCGATGCAAGAGGGGCGCCAAAATATGTTAATTAAAAAACGATTAAAGCGCGGATCAAAATAAAGTCAAGGTCAACCAAACTCAAACTCGATTCAACAACAAGTCAACTCTATTTAACCAAAAAATAAAATTAAAACTGAAAATTTTAAGTAGACAAAAAAGAATTAAAAAAATTTCCCCAATCCGACTGAAGCCAACCTAACTCCATTCAACCCAAGCAAAAAATTGAGAAAAAGAAATATTAAAAAAATTATAATTTAAAAAGAAATGTTAAAATGAAGCTCAACTAATCTCAAGGTCAATCCAAGTCAACTGTATTTAATTGAAACAAAAATTAAAAGTAAGAAATTAAAAAACGATCAAAGCACGGTTCGATCGATCAATCAAAGCAAGAATTTGAAAAAATTAGAATTTAGGTAAAAAAATACTTAGAAATAATTAAAAGTAAAAAAAATGTTAAAATTATTGGATTATAAGTTAAGCTCGACAAATTTAAAGGTCAATCCAACTCAACTGTATTCAGTTGAAGCAAAAAATGAAATGTAAAAAATTTAAAAAAAAACGATTAAAGCAAAGTTCGATCCAATCAATCAAAGCAAAAATTTGACAAAATCAGAATTTTGGAAAAATAATGGATGTATTCAAATTTAAAAAAGAAATCTGGCAAGTATGGAATTATTTACAGTACTTTCTCTGCAATCATTTTCACGCTTTGTGAGAACTAAAAATGTCAGCTGCTTATAAAGGATGCAAACAATTTTTTTTTGTGGCAACTGTATTCAATTGAATCGAAAAATTAAAAGTAAAAAACTAAAAAGCGATTAAAGCGAAGTTCGATTAACGTCAAGGTCAACTGAACCTGACCCAACAATTGTAAAAAAAAAATTAAAAATCAAAAAACTGATGCCAAAAATTAAACGAGAAGAATTTTCGAAGTGAACCCAACGTAACTCCAATCAATCCAAGTAAAACAAGTAAATTTGAAACAAATTAAATTGAACCTCAACAAACCTCAAGGTCAATTGAACTCGATTTTTTACCATATAATTCTACACAAGTTTTATGCACACGTGTATCAGCAAGAGAAATTCAAAAAAATTGAATTGAAAAAAAAATTTAAATACTTAAAAATAATTAAAAGTAAAAAAAATGTTAAAATTACTGTATTATAAAGTTAAGTTCAACAAATTTCAAGGTCAACCAAGTCATACCCTACTGACATCAACCTAACTTCATACAACACAAGTAGAAAATTAAAAGAAAAAATTTAAAAAATAATAATAAAAATCAATTAAAATGAAGTTCGGTTAACCTCAAGGTCAATCGAATGTAACTGATCTCAACCTAATTTGATTTAACGCAAGTAAAAATTGAAAATTGCAAGAAAACTCATATAAAAATTGTTAAAAAATATTTAAAATAAATTAAAATGAATATCAATATCAACGTAACTCAAATTAGTTCTATTCAACCCAAGCAAAACTTCTAAAAAATTCTAAAAATTCTAAAAAAATTCGTTAAATACCAAACTTAATTTTTCCGAACTCACAACCAAATAAATTTAATTCGCCTATTTTGGTAGCCAGTTGCTATCTTAGAAAAGAAAAATAGTAAGCCAAATGGTTACCATTTGGCGATAAATCGCGACGATTGGCAACACTGTTTGACTCTAAAATTACACGCGAAAATTTTCTGTATTGGTTAAATTTTAACTTATGAGTTAATTTCGGCAGAAATTAAACTGGTTAAAAATTAAACAAAAACTTGACAAATATCCCCGATAAAACTGAACCAAAAACTCTAACTCCATTCAACGCAGGTAAAAAATTAGGAAAAACGAAGAGAAATAAAAAACTGAATTGAATTGAAAGTGAAAAAAATTTTTAAAATACTTAAAAATAATTCAAAGTCAAAAAAATGTTAAAATGATATGGATTATAAAGTTAAATTCAACAAATTTCAAGCTCAACCAAGTCAAACCCTACTGACATCAACCTAACTTCACCTAACGCAAGTAGAAGATTAAAAATCTCAAAAAAAAATTAATAAACAATTAAAATTAAGTTCAATTCAAAAATTTTGAAAAATAATAAAAAAAACTAAAAAATCCGTTAAAAAACAAACTTAATTTTTCCGAACTCACATTGCACAATTTTTTTAAAATAATTAAAAGCAAAAAAATGTTAAAATTAATGGATTATAAAGTTAAGCTCAACAAGTTTCAAGGTAAAACAAGTCAAACCCGACTGGCATCAACCTAATTTCATCTAACACAAGTAAAGGATTAAAAATCGTTAAAAACTTTAAAGTAAAAATTAAAAGAAATAAAAAATAGATCAATTAAAATTAAATTCAATGAACCTCAAGGTCAATTCAGCGTAACTAATCTCAACCTAACTCGATTTAAAACAAGTAAAAATTGAAAATTGCAAAAGAAGTCATAAACAAATTATTAAAAATTAATTAAAATCAATTAAAATGACGCTCAATTAATCTCAATGTCAACAGAGCCCAACCTATTCAACCCAAGCGAAAATTTAAAAAAATAAGTAATAAAAATTAAAAAAACCTAAAAAATCCATTAAATCACAAATTTAATTTTCCGAACTTACAATCAAATAATTAATTAGCCCATTCTGATAGCCAATTGCCATTTTAGAGAAAAATAGTCAACCAAACGGTTACCATTTGGCGATTGGCGATAAATCGCGACGATTGGCAACACTGTCTGACTCCAATATAATATATAATAAAGAATTTAATTGAATTGAAAGTGAAAGAATTAAAAAAAAAAATTTTAAATAATTAAAAGGAAAAAATATAAAAATTATTAGATTGTAAAGGTAAGCTCAACAAATTTCAAGGTCAACCAAGTTAAACCCTACTGGCGTCAACCTACTTCATATAACACAAGTAGAAAATTAAAAGAAAAAATTTTAAAAAATAAAAATCAATTAAATGAAGTTCAGTTAACCTCAAGGTCAATCGAACGTAACTGATCTCAACCTAATTTGATTTAACGCAAGTAGACATTGAAAATTGCAAGAAAACTCATATAAAAATTGTTAAAAAATATTTAAAATAAATTAAAATGAATATCAATATCAACGTAACTCATTCTCATTCGTTCTATTCAACCCAAGCAAAAATTCTAAAAAATTCTAAAAATTCTAAAAAATTCGTTAAATACCAAACTTGTTCTTTCCGAACTCACAACCAAATAAATTTAATTTAATAAATAATAATTTAATTTAATTATTTTGGTAGCCAGTTGCTATCTTAGAAAAAAAAATAGTAAGCCAAACGGTTACCATTTGGCGATAAATCGCGACGATTGGCAACACTGTTTGACTCTAAAATCACACGCGAAAATTTAAAAAAATGCTTAAAAATAATTAAAACTAAAAAAAATGTTAAAATTATTGGATTATAAAGTTAATTAAAAGGAAAAAATATAAAAATTATTAGATTGTAAAGGTAAGCTCAACAGATTTCAAGGTCAACCAAGTCAAACCCTACTGACATCAACCTAACTTCATCTAACACAAGTAGAAGATTAAATAACAAAAAAAATTAATAAACATTTAAAATCAAGTTCAATTAACCTCAAGGTCGATCCAAAATAACTGATCTCGACCTAACTCGATTTAATGCAAGTAAAAATTAAAAATTGCAAGAAGAGTCATATCAAAATTGTTAAAAATTAACTAAAATCAGTTAAAATGAATCACAAAGTCAACATAACCTAACCTAGTTCTATTTAACCTAAAAGAAAATTTTTTTTTAAATAATTTAAAAAAAAAACGTAAGAAATCCGTACTTATTACGAATGCAAGTGCAATTGGATTATAAAGTTAAGCTCAACAAATTTCAGGGTTAACCAAGTCAAACCCTACTAACTTCATCTAACGCAAGTACCAACCTAGTTCTATTCAAGCCAAGCAAAAATTAAAAAAAATAAAAAATAAAAATAGAAACCCTAAAAGATTCGCTACCATTTGGCGATAAATCGCGACGGTTGGCAACACTGTCTGACTTTAAAATCACGTGCGAAATTTCCCCGTGATGATTATGTTTTAAGTTAATTTAGGTAATAATTAAGCTGGCCCAAAGTTAAGCAAAAATTTGACAAAATTAACTTTTTAATAAGAAATTTTGAAAAAATTATGGATGATGGAAATAAAAAAAATCTGGCAACTATGGAAATATTTAAAATGCTTTTTCTGCAATCGATAAATTCAAGTAAATTTATTTCTTTTCTTTTCTATTCTTTTGATAAATTCAAGTAAATTTATTTCTTTTCTTTTCTATTCTTTTTGTGACAATTGCATAAATTCACGTGAATTTATTTCTTTTCTTTTTCTTTTGGAAGAGGGGCGCCGATTACTGTCTTGAGCAAGGGCGCCAACTTCCCTTCGTCCGTTCCGGCTTATTAGTTCGACGATTGTCGAAAAAGAGCTTCGATGAGAGAGCAAAATATTGCGGCGAACAAGCAGACAAACATCTCAGCCTCTTCATGAAGTGAAGGAAGATCCAAACCATCACTAATATTGTTAGTTTAGAAAAATTTTATTATTAGTATCGAAAAATATTATTGTTGGTATTAAAAGATACATATTATTGTTAGTATTGAAAAATAGTATTAAAAAAATATTATTATTAGTATTAAAAAATATTATTGTTATTTTTGTTTGCAATTTTTCTTTCTTCGAGTGATTCGAATCTTAAAAAAATATGTTTGTTGGTGCTGTCGTTTTGAGAAGTTCTGGAGAAACGCGAGGATTTCTTGCCGTTTCAAACGTTATGCTAATGCCGGCGTATCTTCCTCTTCGATTCTGCATTTAAGTTTCGCGAACCGGCGAGTCCTTGATATTTAAATATGCAACTCTGCCTCTAAATTTAAATAAAGCCGACTTGCGGATACAATTGTAATTGTACTCGTGTGGAATCAGAAATGGAGAACTTCAGGTTTAGAGAGCAAAATAAAAAAAATTAAATTAAAGATTTCCGACGACCAAGTCCTCTGCTGGAAAGGAAGATTTTCTGCGCGACAACATTTGAGCGTGGCGTTGATTTTGAAAAAGGTAAAAGAAAAATGCAAAGCAAGAGAACCGGTCAGGAATTAATTTGTTGTTTTGTCTGTATTGATCATCAAGTTAAAGTTCAAACCACAGTAAAGAATCAATGGGTAGTGGCGCGGGCGTTCGGAACGTGCACGCAACTGCGTGAAGTATTTTAATGTTGTCTCATGCTAAAGGATTAAACACCGTTCTCCCTTGCGCATTGACGTTTGAACCCCTCTTTTAGCTGTCGCTCTCGCAATTGATCTCTCTCTTTCATATCGCGTCATGTGGCGTCACCTAATAAATCGTTCACCGTGGTTCAAACCAATACCAGGTTATAAGTCAAGGTGTACCTACCTACCTACCTATCTACCTGCATTGTAATCGAAAATCTATTTTTAATCCGCACGTTTTTTCCATCTCATTTCGTCTTCTTCTTTCTTTCTAGAAAACGAAACTCGACGTTCTTAAACAACAAACGGGCTTCAAACAAGGATATGACGTCAACTGTATTACGCATTTGTCTATTTCTATTTATTTAAGCTGAATAGTCGCAGCGATAATAATTAACCTCGTTACACCTGCGAGCTCATTGGAAGAGAATTTCAAGAACGTAATCTGATTGGCTATCGAAAAACGAGTTGCAAAAGTTTAATGTTGTGTCCTGATTTGCAGACAGACCCCAGCGAAAAATAGGATGGTGATAACAAAAAGAGAGAGCGCGTGACTTATTTCTCAGTCGATTCGTATCTACAGGGTGACCGCTGAAATAACTGACGAATGCGTCGCGCAAGTCATCCGAGACAGCAAAAGTCATTTTGGTCAAGGACGGCTACGAAATACACTCAAGACGAATAAAATCAAGAAACTAAAGAAAGAAGTAAAAACCGCCTGACAAATTTTGACAATCAAAAAGAAATGGTTTTTAATTTTAAAATCGCTTTTAACCTAGAACAAAATAATTTTTGTTGTATCGAAGTTCATCTTCTATAAAATGAAGACATCAATCTGCCCTGACAGGTAGACAAAATAAAAATGCCACACAGTATGAATTAGTTTTACTACGCTTACTAAACTTGCGAGTAAAATTGGTTCTATTATCATGCGATGGATGGCGCTGTACCAAATATAATAAATCGTATATGCCAGCAGGTTTGAAGGTCCCACCTTCTGCAGAGGCGGAGGTTTTGCGGGAAGTTCGAAATAAAAACACGTCCTGTGTAGTTCAATTGTTACGCAACAGATGGCGCTCCTCAAGTTTTTGGTTAACGTGAAAAACTACGCGCACCCGCGGAAATCTTTGACAAGTCGTACGAGCCAAGAAGCGCAAGCAATTTTTGTTTCGTCTAAAAATCTTGTTCGGACTTCAAATAAACGCGCGCGCGCGTAACAATTACCTCGGTTATCATACGATAGATGGCGCTCGAAATTGCCGGTCGGGTGTTCTCAATTGGATTTAAGAAAATCAAAAACTCGGGTAACCACCTTGCGTAAATCGACTTAATCGTAGATGAGTTTTGTTTAATGCTCTGGCTTGCCGAAACAGTTCGAATGTCATGTAATGGATGGCGCTCTCAACTTTCGGTTCATGTGCAAAAAAAGAAAATTGCGAACCCAAGAAAACTTTTTGAAATGTCGCGTAAGCTCGGCAAGTTTTCGCTTCGTCGGAGATTCCCGTGGTGTAGACTTCGAAATAAACGGTTAGTTTAACCGTAATACGATAGATGGCGCTCAAAACTTCGTCTTGCGCTCGTGAGTACTCAGTTTTGTGTGCAGCTTGTAAATTTTTTTTAGAAACTGAAGTGACCAACCACCTGGGGTGAATCCGTTTACCCGTAAATGGCGCTTAATGCTCGCGCACGTCGAAGTGGTTCGACTGTTTTGCGACAGATGGCGTTCATTGTTTCGGTCGACGCGAAATACCGCGTCCTCGCGAAACTTTGAAATGCTGCGTAAGCCAAAAATGCGGCGCTGATGTTAGAAATTCTTGTGCAAAATTCGAAATAATCACGTGTCATAATTAGTTCGACTACAATGCGACAGATGGCGCTCGAATCTTCCGCTCGCGTGTTCTGAATTTTGTGCGGATTAGAAAAATGTAAACATTTTAAACCCAGGTAACCAACCACCTTGCGTAAATCGATTTAATCGTAGATGATGTTTTGTTTAATGCTCTCGCGCGTTGAAGCAGTTCGACTGTCGCATAACAGATGGCGCTCTCAAGTTTTGGTTAATGTCAAAAAAAGAACCGCGAGCTCAAAAAACTTTGTGAAATGTAACGTAAGTCAGAGAGTCCCATGCAAACTTCGAAATAAACAATTAGTTTAATCGTTATGAGATAGATGGCGCGAAAAACTTAAACTTAGCTATGAACGCGCAGAATTGCAATTTTTTTTTTGAACTCAAGTAACCAACACCCTGGGGTAAATTGGTTTACGCGTAAATGACCTTTAATGCTCTCGCATGTCAAAGTAATTCGACTGTTATGCAACAGATGGCGTTCATTGTTTCGGTCGACGCGAAACACCGCGTCCTTGCGAAACTTACTTGAAATGTCGCGTAAGCCAAAAATGCAGCGGATGTTAGAAATTCGTGTGCAAACTTCGAAATAATCACGTGTAATAATTAGTTCGACTACAATACGACGGGTGGCGCTCGAAACTTCCGCAGGGGTGTTCTGAATTTTGTGCGGAATTAAAAAAATAAAAATTTTAAACTCATGTAACCAACCACCTTGCGTAAATCGGTTTAATCGTAGATGATGTTTTGTTTAATGCTCTCGCGCGTTGAAGCAGTTCGACTGTCGTATAACAGATGGCGCTCTCAAGTTTTTGTTAATGTCAAAGAAAGAACTGCGAGCTCAAAAAACTTTGTGAAATGTAGCGTAAGTCAGATGAAGCGTGAAGTCAGAAATTCCCGTGCAAACTTGTAAATAAACAATTAGTTTAATCGTTATGCGATAGATGGCGCTGAAAACTTCGTTTTGCGTTCGTGAGTACGCACTTTTATGAGGACAGACCCATAAACGCGCAGAATTGAAACTCGGGTAACTAACAACCTGGGGTCAATTGGTTTACCCGCAAATGGCGCTTAATGCTCTCGCACGTCGAAGTGGTTCGACTGTTTTGCAACAGATGGCGCTCATTGTTTCGGTCGACGTGAAATACCGCGTCCCCGCGAAACTTTGAAATATCGCGGAAGCCAAAAAGGCAGCGTATGTTACAAATTCTTGTGCAAACTTCGAAATAATTAAGGGGAATAATTAGTTCAACTACAGTACGACAGATGGCGCTCGAAACTTCCGCTCGCGTCTTCTGAATTTTGTGTGGATTAAAAAAGGAATAAACGTTTTTGATGCTTTGAAATGCCGCGTAAGCCGAAAATGCAGCGGATATTAGAAATTCTTGTGCAAACTTCGAAATAATCACGTATAATAATTAGTTCAACTACAATACAACAGATGGCGCGCTCGAAACATGTTTTGTTTCTTGCTCTCGCGCGTTGAAGCAGTTCGACTGTCGTGTAACAGATGGCGCTCTCAAGATAAGGTTAACGTGCAAGAAAAAACCTGCGAGCTTCATTTTTTTTACGCTGCAGCTAACTTCTTATTGCCAACTCCGTCGTAGCGCAGATGCGTATTTTATATCGTTAATTTTTTTGGTTGCAATTCGCAGACACTTTTTGTGCTATCTGCTATTTCGTTCCCTGCGTAAGTAAGCTTTTCGCCAACTTTTTATTTCGACGAAGCTACAAATCAATTTCACACTTGACGTTTAACGTTATTGGTTCCCGTTGACGTCAGCTTTTACTCGGTTGGTTCCGACGACTAATTCTCGGCTTCTTCTCGACGCAACGATTTTACAAAGCACGTTTTCTTTCACAAGTAACAAAAGTTGCAATAATTTGTTGTACCTAAACTTTTCAAATAACAGTCACTGACGTGTTACAAAAATTATTTTACCTACTTTATTATTTTTTTTATTTATTTAACACTTTCTGCCTTTCTGCCCCTGCAGAAACTTCTCTCACCCGGGGCCTTGCGCAACTCTGAAGGCTGCAAAAAAAACAGACGAGAGGGCGCTGTGCTTTTAAAAAAAAAAAACAGACGAGAGGGCACTGTGATTCAAAAAAAAATAGACGAGAGGGCGATGTGGTTCAAAAAAAAAAAACTGAAGCCTTAAACCCCGGCCTTTGTCATTATTAGGAACAAAGAAGCTGGCTTGAATTCTTGTCGGTTGGCTCAAGAAAGTGGGAACGATAAAACTATTCGAAAGAAAAAATGTGTATGCATGTAAAATGCGCCACCTAGCGGTTTCATTGCACGCACGCGGCAAGAAATTTGCACACCCGCCTCCTGCGACATGCCAACCGTTGAAGATGGCATTTCACTGAATTCGTTGATAATTGAGTCGTGTGGGAAAGAATTCAGTTGTTTCTTAACGTCACTATTCCGAAGGAGACACACCTCGAATACGCGCATACGATTACGACCGCCTGCATTTCAAGCATAAATTAATTTACGAGGCCCCCGATCGGATCGCAGGCGAGGGATTCTTCCTTTTGGATTCTCGAATCGAAATTATTCACAACATACCTAAATCATCAATTCACTTGGGAAAGCGAAGAAATCATAACAACACACACGCACATGCACCTGAACGCCCTCAATTACGAAGCGGTGCGACGCCGAGGCGCCAACTTTTTAAATATTTAGCCCCGTTAATTAAGACTTACGACCGCGAACTAAACGGGGTTTTAAAATTAAAGGCGAGGCGGAAATTTTGTAAGAAAAGAACGTCGCGAATTGGAATTTGGTTTTGCCCCAAAAATTACTTAGCCATTTGACCCAGACACCCTTTAGGTACGTACACTCACCAAATGTCAATTTTGACACTGCGAAGTAAATCAAAAAGTTTTGGACAAGAGTCGACATCTATTTTGGATTCTCAGAAGTATTTGGATTTTTGTGTCGAAGCGATTGAAGCCTTACCAAGCATTAGTTTGAGACTCCTGAATCAAATTTGAGGTTTCTAAAAAAAACCAAGAAGTTTTGGGCAAGACCATCAGCATTAAACTTCAGCTTCGAGTCAAAACTTTAATTTGGTGCGACCAATCTGGTGTTAGCCAAAGACTCCTACATCTCACTCCAACCATCAACCTTGAGGTATGCTAATAGTTGGCTTTTTTGAAATTTAAGACTTTTGGATTTAATATTTGTTTTTTACTAAAGATAAAGTAAAATTTAAAATTGGACGTAGTCCATAGTGTTTTGGACAAGACTGTTCACTTTCGAGCCAATGTCTCTGCTGAAATGTTTGGAATTCGTTGGTTTTAAAATACTACTCCGCCCGTTTCATATTTCACAACCAAGAGAACAACGCCAATGTAAATCAAAATGTTTTGGGCAATACCATCATCATTTGTTTATAAATTGGGGCAAAATATTCTTTGAATTTCGTCTTAACACATCACACAGTCTCGTATTCAGCAACCCAACGGAGTCTTAGCGCCTTACCTTTAGGGTTTTCAAGGACGCCAAAGGACTTCAGACAAAACCAACTCTGCTGAACTTCTTTGCATCTCGTTTGCAACATAAGATAACGTATTTTCACCTTCCGCATAGTTTAGGGCTTTCATTATTTCTTAAGACAAGCGACCCCCCTGAGGTAGAGCAATTGGCAATTCTCATTGTCAAATTTTTTAGAGGAAATGGGGAGTTTCTTTTCTGACTGTTAACGAAACTATTGAAGAAATTTCACATAGGGGTTGAACTCTAAACTAAAAAAAAGAAAAAAACTAGAAGTCTTATTGTTCATCGCCTGTGACCATGATCGTTCAAGTTGGTGACGTTGAATTTTGTTTCAGCAAAACTTTGGGGTGATGTGCCAAACGAAGCCATAATCGTGACGCACGGCCAAACAGACAACGCTGGATCTTTCGACACCCTACCGATTTCTTTCTACTACGTCTGCCTGGATTTGCCCGGGCATGGTAAATCCAGCCATTTTCCCCATTCGCAATCTCTCCACCCCGCCGACTTACTTCTCGCTATCAGGGTAACGTCCGAGCATTTTGGACGAAAGAGATACGTATTTATCGGGCACAGCGTGGGGGGATCACTTAGTCTCCTCTTTGCCCAAATCTACCCGGAACTGGTTTCCAAATTAATAGTTTTGGACTCTTTCTATTTACATCCCAGTCGCCCAAAGGAGTATCTCAATTGGATCGAAGGGACTCACTCGTTCATATCCAGGATGCTTGAAGAGGCCAAAGTCGGTTTCGAACCACCGAGGTACACTTGGGACGAAGTGGTGGATAAGCTGATGAAAGGCGGATGGGTGGGGGAGCTCAAATGGGAAACTGCCGAGCAGATCGCCAGGAGAATGGTGGAGAAGGTTGGTGAAGACGCCTACGTCATCACGCTCGATCGAAGAGTGAAGTTCATGGATGGGATGGGATAAGCGCTGGTTGGGATTACATCGAGAAGTTGTTGAACCAATGGATATCACCGGAAGTGAATTATGGATATATGAAGTGTCCTGTATTGTTTGTTGTGACGCCTACTTTACGGCAATTGCCCAAGTTGAGGAAGGAGCAGAAGAAAAACCCGAATTTTCACGTACGTGTGTTTGAACGCCACCATCACAGTCACCATACGAATCCCGAAGTCGTCACTCCCTACACCAAGGAGTTCTTGTTGCAACAGGATAGCAAACTTTGAATGCCCAAATTTTATAAAATGAAACTACGTTTTAATTGTTTTTTTATATGAATACAAGTTGAATGGGTTTGAGTACTTTAATATAAGTGGGACATCCCCAAAACTCACTCTTTTGGTTTGATTTTTTTTTCTGAAATTGCAACTTTTGGTTCTTTCTCGAGAGAAAAGTACTTTCCTGCCTGCGCAGTAAGAAATAAGATGGTCGAATGTCGAATTGGTTTTCAATGTCAGTGAAAATTCAGACTTCGGAGCTCCCCCAAAATCCCAGTCGTCATGGATTAATTGTTTCTAAAAACTTGCAGCTGCTTTATTTCTTTTTGGAGAAACAGGGATTGGGGTAAGAAATTTGAATTGGTCTACAATTCAGACTTTGGAGTTTCCCCAAAACCACGTCCGGTCATTTAGGTTTGATTTCTTTTTGAAAATTTGATTTACTACCTGTAGAAGAAGGAAGGTAATGGAAAGGTTGGGGTTGAAGCCCAAATTCGACTTGATCTTCAATGGCAGTGAAGAGGGCTTCCCCAAACTATGCCCAGTCGTTCTGATTTCGACGCTTCCTGCTGGATTTTTGAAACTTTGCTTCGTATTTTCAATTGTTTTCGTTGGCGACAAGAAGAAGCCTTTGAACCTGGTCGAAACCACACCAGTCATTTTGGGTCTGCTTTTCTCCAGTTATTTCGACGTTTTCTCAAAATCTCTACGACTTTACATCAGTCATGTTCGTTCGGGCATTTTTAGTCTGCTCTTTTAATGAACGCGCTTGTTGCATGAGATGACGTCGTGAACTAGATTCCAGTTGCTTTTAGCCAAAACTTTTCGGCTTCATTAAAGTCGTCCTGAGATTACTTCCGTGCACCCTTTGGGCTTGACCTAAACAACGTGGAAACGAAATGGTGATGGTGATTCATGGCATGATGAACCGCGAAGGATCTTTTGAGTACCTAATACCACTATATCTCTCTCAGGTATTCTACCGACTTTCAGGAACATGAACTTCCCCAAAATTCTTTTCTGGGTCACCAGAGCGCCCTCAATTACGAAGCGGTGTGACGCCGCGAGGCGCCAACTTTTTAAATATTTAGCCCCGTTAATTAAGACTTACGACCGCGAACTAAACGGGCTTTTAAAATTAAAGGCGAGGCGGAAATTTTGTAAGAAAAGAACGTCGCGAATTGGAATTTGGTTTTGCCCCAAAAATTACTTAGCCATTTGACCCAGACACCCTTTAGGTACGTACACTCACCAAATGTCAATTTTGACACTGCGAAGTAAATCAAAAAGTTTTGGACAAGAATCGACATCTATTTTGGATTCTCAGAAGTATTTGGATTTTTGTGGCGAAGCGATTGAAGCCTTACCAAGCATTAGTTTGAGACTCCTGAATCAAATTTGAGGTTTCCAGAGGAAGCCAAGAAGTTTTGGGCAAGACCATCAGCATTAAACTTCAGCTTCGAGTCAAAACTTTAATTTGGTGCGACCAATCTGGTGTTAGCCAAAGACTCCTGCATCTCACTCCAACCATCAACCTTGAGGTATGCTAATAGTTGGGTTTTTTGAAATTTAAGACTTTTGGATTTAATATTTGTTTTTTTACTAAAGATAAAGTAAAATTAAAAATTGGACGTAGGCTATAGGGTTTTGGACAAGACCGTTCATTTTCGAGCCAACGTTTCTGCTGGAATGTTTGGAATTCGTTGGTTTTAAAATACAACTCCGCCCGTTTCATATTTCACAACCAAGAGAACAACGCCAATGTAAATCAAAATGTTTTGGACAATACCATCATCATTTGTTTATAAATTGGGGCAAAATATTCTTTGAATTTCGCCTTAAGACATCACCCAGTCTCGTATTCAGCAACCCAACGGAGTCTTAGCGCCTTACCTTTAGGGTTTTCAAGGACGCCAAAGGACTTCAGACAAAACCAACTCTGGTGAACTTCTTTGCATCTCGTTTGCAACATAAGATAACGTATTTTCACCTTCCGCATAGTTTAGGGCTTTCATTATTTCTTAAGACCAGCGATCCCCCTGAGGTAGAGCAATTGGCAATTCTCATTGTCAAATTTTTTAGAGGAAATGGGGAGTTTCTTTTCTGACTGTTAACGAAACTATTGAAGAAATTTCACATAGGGGTTGAACTCTGAACTAAAAAAAGGAAAAAACTAGAAGTCTTATTGTTCATCGCCTGTGACCATGATCGTTCAAGTTGGTGACGTTGAATTTTGTTTCAGCAAAACTTTGGGGTGATGTGCCAAACGAGGCCATAATCGTGACGCACGGCCAAACAGACAACGCTGGATCTTTCGACACCCTACCGATTTCTTTCTACTACGTCTGCCTGGATTTGCCCGGGCATGGTAAATCCAGCCATTTTCCCCATTCGCAATCTCTCCAGCCCGCCGACTTACTTCTCGCTATCAGGGTAACGGCCGAGCATTTTGGACGAAAGAGATACATATTTCTCGGGTACAGCGTGGGGGGATCACTTAGTCTCCTCTTTGCCCAAATCTACCCGGAACTGGTTTCCAAATTAATAATTTTGGACTCTTTCTATTTACACCCCAGTCGCCCAAAGGAGCATCTCAATTGGATCGAAGGGACTCACTCCCTTCCAGGATGCTTGAAGAGGCCAGAGTCGGTTCCGAACCACCGAGGTACACTTGGGACGAAGTGGTGGATAAGCTGATGAAAGGCGGATGGGTGGGGGAGCTCACATGGGAAATTGCCGAGCAGATCGCCAGGAGAATGGTGGAGAAGGTTGTTGAAGACGCCTACGTCATCACGCTCGATCGAAGAGTGAAGCTCATGGATGGGATGGGATAAGCGCTGGTTGGGATTACATCGAGAAGTTGTTAAAGAACAGTCCGGTGAAGTGTCCTGCATTGTTTGTTGTGACGCCTTCTTTACGGCAATTGCCCCAGTTGAGGAAGGAGCAGAAGAAAAACCCGAATTTTCACGTACGTGTGTTTGAAGGCCACCATCACAGTCACCATACGAATCCCGAAGTCGTCGCTCCCTACATCAAGGAGTTCTTGCTGCAACAGGATAGCAAACTTAGAATGCCCAAATTTTATAGAATGAGACTACGTTGTAATTGTTTTTTTTTTTTATATGAATACAAGTTGAATCGGTTTGAGTACTTTAATATAGGTGCCTTTGGGACTCCCCCAAAACTCACTCTTTCGGTTTGATTTTTTTTTCTGAAAATTTGCGGCTTTTGGTTCTTTCTTGAGAAAAAAGTACTTTCCTGCCTGCGCAGTAAGAAATAAGATGGTCGAAGTTGTGGTCCAATGTCGAATTGGTTTTCATTGTCGGTGAAAATTCAGACTTCGGAGCTCCCCCAAAATCCCAGTCGTCATGGATTAATTGTTTCTAAAAACTTGCAGCTGCTTTATTTCTTTTTGGAGAAACAGGGATTGGGGTAAGAAATTTGAATTGGTCTTCAATTCAGACTTTGGAGTTTCCCCAAAACTACGTCCGGCCATATAGGTTTGATTTCTTTTTGAAAATTTGTTTTACTACCTATAGAAGAAGGAAGGTAATGGAAAGGTTGGGGTTGAAGTTTTGATCTTCAATGGCAGTGAAGAGAGCTTCCCCAAACTATGCCCAGTCGTTCTGATTTCGACGCTTCCTGCTGGATTTTGAAACTTTGCTTCGTATTTTCAATTGTTTTCGTTGGCGACAAGAAGAAGCCTTTGAACCTGGTCGAAACCACACCAGTCATTTTGGGTCTGCTTTTCTCGAGTTATTTCGACGTTTTCTCAAAATTTCGACGACTTTACATCAGTCGTGTTTGTTTGGGCATTTTTAGTCTGCTCTTTTAATGAACGCGCTTGTTGCATGAGATGACGTCGTGATCTAGATTCCAGTTGCTTTTAGCCAAAACTTTTCGGGTTCATTAAAGTTGTCCTGAGATTACTTCCGTGCACCTTTTGGGCTTGACCTAAACAACGTGGAAACGAAATGGTGATGGTGATTCATGGCATGATGAACCGCGAAGGATCTTTTGAGTACCTAATACCACTATATTTCTCTCAGGTATTCTACCGACTTTCAAGAGCACCGACTTTCAAGAGCATGAATTTTCCCAAATTTCTTCTTTCTGGGTGCACCAAAACGCTCTCAATTATGAAGCGAATTGCGACGCCGAGGCGCCAGCTTTTTAAATATTTAGCCCCGTTAATTAAGACTTACGACCGCGAACTAAACGGGGTTTTAAAATTAAAGGCTAGGCGGAAATTTTGTAAGAAAAGAACGTGGCGAATTGGAATTTGGTTTTGCCCCAAAAATGACTTTGCCATTTGACCCCCCTCATTGCAACTAGTTTGCCGGTCATCGCTTATTAGTAACCAGAAATAGAACTGGGCTTGTGGTAATGAACCTGAGGGGGAAAGCAGGCGGCAAAGTCGAAGTTAATTTCACACACCAAAGTGTTTGAAAGAAGAGAGTCATGGGCTGTTTGTTAATTCCTCCACGAGTGGAATGAACACAGCTGGAAAACGTTCGCGCTAATTAACACACTTGCGGCTTATACAAATGGCAAGAGGCATAGCAAAAGAAGTGCTGCTGCTCACCTGTAGATAGTTAGAAAGCAAGCAAAGCAAGCACCTCGGTGTTAATTTATTATTATGAAGTGCACATTACCAAAGGCTTGGCATAATAAACTATTTGTCGAATTAATTTGAGCCATTACAGGCGCGCACTTCCTCGCTTTTTCTTCCAACGAAATAAAAAAGAAAAGGCCAAAGCCATTTGCGTTACATAAAATAAACATGCAATTCGTTTAATTCGATTTTTTCTTCGTCTTACTTTCGCCGCGCACTTGAAACGTGGATCACGTGCGTCGAAAGAAAAGTCTCGAATGAATGCGTTTTACTTTTTTTTCTTCTCTCTCTCTCTCTCTGTCGTCCGGTTGCCTTCCGAAGAATGCAGATAATTCGTTTAATTCCATTCATGCGCGATCCACATGTTTAAAAAAGTCCGCCGCGCCGTTCGGTTATGGCGAAAGAAACTTCAAACGCCGCTGCCACAATTAAAGTCTGCTGGTTGTTCGCTTTCTGAACCGGACTTACTTGAAATAAACCTAACGGTTTTGCTTTTTTAGTGGAAAAGAGACGGATAGAATTGTAAGGAAGAAAAAACGCAAAAATATGGAGATATACGAGCAGGAAATTTGTTGATTGAAAATCGAAGATTCGTCAAAGCAAGGTCTTCTGAGATGGATTGGGGAATCTGTTCAATCCAAATTGTTCATTTTTGACCTTTTTCTCGGCTTTATTCTTTATTTGATGAATGACTTTGTTAATGAAATGGAAATCATTCGTAAAAATCCAGATTTGTTTGGATGTGTTCATTAAAGAATTCGTTGGATCCAAACTCGAGGAGTGAAACGAATTTCCAAACACTTAATTTTTTTTTTTTTTTTGATGGCGATACGTTAAAAGATTCTTCAAACCTGGACCTTTACGCCCTTTAATGAAGAGTCTACTGACGGAGCAAAACTAATTCCCCTGAAAAGGTCTGAGGACTCAAAGCAAAAACAAACTCTCCTTCTTGCCAATACTTCTTCTTTTTAGAATTCCAGAGTTTAATCAATCGAAGGTTCTTTAATCCTGAATCTTGAAGTTCACTAAATGTTAATGAACAAACTTTTTTAATAAATTTTAAAATCGATTCAATCGAGATGGTTCACTAAGGATCTTTCAGGACCAGACCTTGAACACTTCAACATTAAGAAAAATGTGCTGGGGTTAACTGGTTCACTGAACAGGTCCCAAAAGTGTGGACATGAGGAACACAAAAATAAATCAAACTGTCTTTTTTCTTTAGGTGTCTTTCTCATACGATGAAATTAATTCAGAGCCGATTCAATCGAAACGGTCCGCTAAAGATCCTTCAAAGCTGGATCTTCAAATCGTTCATTAAAGAATCCTTTAAACTACTTCACGAAAAGAGTCTCAAAATTTTTTTAATGCGAGCTTTCTTCATCGCCCTCTTTGAGTATTTAACTATTTTTTTTTCAGGCCCGATTCAATCGAAGATTCTTTAGAATCGAAGAACTTATACGTTTAAGTTTAATGAACAAGCCGATGCGGAACGTTGGCAAGTTTTTTTTTTAAACTAATTTTAATAACGGTTCAATCGTGATGGTTTACCTTCTAGACATTGTAAACCTTCATTAAAAAATGTTTCGAACAGATTTCAAAATCGATGAAATGTGAGGTACGCAAGAACGTCTGTCTTCTATCTTTGTCGTGCTCTTTTTTCGGATTCAATCGGAATCATTCTTCAAAACTGGACATTGACGCCATTCATTAAGGAATCCGCTAAACCAGTTTAGTTAAAAAGGGAAAAAAAACTGTCTTTCTTCATCGTTCTCTTAATATCAATTTTGGGAGGGGGGGGGGTGAATTTCAGAGTGTGTTCAATCGAAATCGTTCAGCAACGGACGATTCTTCAAAGCTAGGACCTCCAAGACCTCATTGATTAAAGAATCTAAGTTGAAATGGTTGTTCGTTCACTGAAGATACTTCAGAGCAGCCGGACCTTGAAGTCCAGTTTCAGAGTCGATTCAATCGAAATGGTTCAGCAAGGATTTTGAAAACGGGGGACCTTGAAGAATCGTCCAGCAAAGAGAATCTACCGAGGCAAACTTGTTTTCATTTTCTGACCAATTTCAGAATCGATTGGGTCGAAATGGTTGTTCACTGAAGATATTTTTCAAAGCCGGATCTTGAAGTCCAATTTCAGAGTGAGTTCAATCGAAACGGGTCTTCCTGTAGCTCAGGAAATCACGAACTTGACCTCAAAAGATGTACCACAGAGCAGCATTTTGGGTTCTCTTTTCTTTGATTTCGTCGATTCTCGACAGAACTGAATCAATACCGCGATATAATAAAGCACAATGAATACAAAACACTGTCCCGTGGCGGCTTAGAAGGAAAATCGCTTGGATGAGGCGAAATACCTTCAAGGTCAAGCTGGTTTGATAAGCCCTTCCAAAAGACAGCATTTTAGGTCCAGGTTTTCTTCATTTTGATCGAGTTTCGATATCACCGCAGATATTCTGCTGAAGCTCTCCAAGAATTCTAAGCACGACGAATTCGAAACGCTCTCCTGTAGTTTAGGATATCGCTTGGATCTCGTTGGCCTGCCTCATAAGACCTTCCCCAGGGAGGCATCTTTTCTTTAATTTATCGCTTTTCTTTAATTTATCGATTCTCGACGTAATAAAAAAAAATCTGCCAAAGTTCTTCAAGAATTCTAAGCATAGCGAATATAACGTGGCTTAGGAAATCGCTTGGATGAAGCAGTACAAATATTTCCAAGGTCAGTACCTCATAAAACCTTCCAAAAGGCGGCGCTTTTGGTCCTGTTTTCTTCAAATTTATCGATTCTCGATACGATTAAAAAAAAACTGCAAGTTCTCCAAGAATTCTAAGCAGGGCGGATTCGAAACACTTTCCTGTGGCTTAGGAAATCGCTCGGATTACGTTGGTCTCGCCAGACATTCCGCAAGGCGGCATTTTCGGCCCTCTTTTCTTTAATTTCATCGTTTCTCTGTGTAACTAAGAAAATTTCCGAAAGTTCTCCAAGAATTCTAAGCTCAACGGATTCAAAACTCCTTCCTGTAGTTCAGGAAATCACATGGATCTCATTGGCCTCATAAAACCTTCCGCAGGGAGTCATTCTGAGCCCTCATTTCTTCGATTTCATCGATTCTCGATATAATAAAAAAAATTGTCACAGTTCTTCAATAATCCTAAGCATAGCGTGGTTTAGTAAATCGCTTGGATGAGACAAAGTACTTTCCAGGTCAAGGTACCACATAAAACCTTCCAAAAGACGGCGCTTTAGGTCCTACTTTCCTCAGTTTTATCGACTCTCGATACGATTTTAAAAAAAAACTGCGAGTTCTCCACGAATTCTAAGCAGGGCGGATTCGAAACACTTTCTTGTGGCTTAGGAAATCGCTCGGATAACGTCGGTTTCGCAAGACAATCCGCATGGCGGCATTTTCGGCCCTCTTTTCTTTAATTTCGTCGTTTATCTGTGTAATTAAGAAAATTTCCGAAAGTTCTCCAAGAAATCTAAGCTCGATGAATTCCGAACGTCTTTCAGTAGTTCAGGAAATCGCTTGGATCTCGTTGGTCTCATAAGACTTTCCCCAGGGAGGCATTTTGGGTCCACTTTTCTTCGATTTTATCGATTCTCAATGTAATTAACAAGATGTCTGCCAAATTTCTCCAAGAATTCTAAGCGCAATGAATTCGGAACACCTTTCTGTGGCTTGGGTAAATTGGTAATTCAGGTCGGGATTTTGAATTCTCTTTCCTTCGATTTTATCGTTTCTGTGTAGAACTGAAGAAATTTGCGGAAATTCTTCGAGAAATCAAAGTACGGTGCCTTCTTGTAGTTTAGGAAATGGCTTGAAGGAGATGAAGTAATTTCAAGGTCAGGTCGGCTCGCTGAGGTATTCTATAGGTCATAATCTTAGATTCTTTATTGCCTACGCTTGCATTTAGCAATGCTGTGTTTGGCAAATGATTCGGATATAACGGAGAACCTTCAACGTCAAATTGGTCCCATTAGATATTCTGCAGGTCTTCATCTCGGGTCCTTGGGTACTGTTGATGTTTGCTTTTTTTAGAAAGTTTGGACGAAGCGCGGCCCCTTGAAGGTCAAAAGACGGCCCTCGCCATATTTACTAATTACATTTACGAATATTTTGGCAGGGCTTTGGAAATTATCTGAAGTACCTTCAAAGTCACGTTGGCCTCAAAAGATGTGCCGCATTCTGGCCCTCTATCGCTTCTGCCTGCATTTAACAATGTCTAGCAAGATTTGCGAAATAATTTTGGGACGAGGCAAAATCAAGTTGAGTTCATAAAAGAAACAAATTTTTCTTTGCGGGCAAGTTGGCTTTCAACGAAACTCCATTGGGCAGCATTTTGGAATTAGTAATGTTGAGCAATGTTCGAGGAAAACTTGGATGATTCATCGTTCATGCTTGCAATTAGCATTGATTAGGAAGTGATTGGGCGAAGCAAAGGGAAAGCTTCACCTCGAAACTCGCAGGGCAGCACTTTGTATTACCGAGGGTGATAACCAAGTTGACCTTGACCATCTCGTCTTTTACCTTTTTTTGCTTGAGGAAGTGTAAATTTTTTCTTGCGATTTTCTGAAATTTTGCTACCGACTTTGAAGGTATGTCTTCTTACGAATCGTTAATTAATTTCAAAGATGTTTCTTTTTCTTTGCTCTCCTTGCCAAATGGGGGAAGTTTCTTCCTGAATTTCAACGAGATGGCTGAGTTTTGCCCAAATTCTTGGAAAGAGTTCATCACCTTCGTCAATCTGACACGAATCAATGTCATCAAAAAGAAACGACGAGAATTTAACAAAATAAATTGGCCCAACTTTTTGGAGGAGTGTCGTCTGTTTTATAACCATGGAAGTAGGAGCACCTACTTTGAAGGTATTCCATTTTAAATAATCTGAAAGAAGACAAACCAAACACACTCTGAAGGTATTATTCCTTATGTTAAAATTTCAAAATTGGAAGTTGGAAGAGAGGAACGAATTACGTTGTCCAAGTTGATTCTGAAGGTACATCCTCTTTCGATCGGAGCAATTGAAAGGTAAAAGCCGAGGATCGAATTGACCTAAGTCGTCATCGTCCAAATCGTTCCTGAAATGGCTTGAAAGGTGCGTCAAAATAAGACAAAATGCCAGAAGCATTGTAAAAAAGGATTAATCACGCTTTTGGAGGTAGATACCATCAAGTTCAAAGAAAAGTAAAACTATTTTCTCGACGGTTCGTAACAGACTAATCTTATTTTGGTTACATCTCTTCTTATTCTTTCAGTTGGGGGCAATTGAAAGGAAGAAGATCGTCGAATTGAAGACCATCGCCTTCCTCGTCCAATTCATTTGTCAAACAGCTTGCGTCCTGAATTCTTCGACGAGGATTTCGATGGTAGGTACCTCCTCTGATTCTAAAATTTTAAGCTTTTAAAAGGAAG
This sequence comes from Prosopocoilus inquinatus, assembly GCA_036172665.1. Lineage (NCBI taxonomy): Eukaryota > Metazoa > Arthropoda > Insecta > Coleoptera > Lucanidae > Prosopocoilus > Prosopocoilus inquinatus. The sequence continues at coordinate 8,424,379 of CM069878.1, read as the reverse complement.
TACAAGGATTGGCTTATTAGAGTTAGAGCACTTGGCCGATTGGAACAGACTTTACTTTGACGAGTCTCTACTTCATAAGCGCGATGCATACAGTATTTTGAAGGTATGCCGAAGGTAAGCCGATCTAAACAACACAAAAATAGCAGGAAGATTGTAGAACGGAACCAAGTAACCTTGATGAAGTCCAGCGCGAATTGAAGACCATCGCCTTCCTCGTCCAATACATTTTTTAAACAGCTTGCGTCCTGAATTCGTCGACGGAGATTTTGATGGTAGGTACATCCTCTGATTCTAATATTTTCAGCTTTTAAAAGGAAGTACAAGGATTGGCTTATTAGAGTAAGAGAACTTGATCGATTGGAACAGGCTTTACTTTGACGAATCTCTACTTTATAAGCGCGGTGCATACAGTATTTTGAAGGTATGTCGAAGGTAAGTCGATCTAAACAGCACAAAAATAGCAGGGAGTTTGTAGAACGGAACCAAGTTCAGCGAATTGAAGATCATCGCCTTCCCCGTCCAATACATTTTTTAAATAGCTTGCGCCCTGAATTCGTCCTACGAAATTTTGATGGTAGGTACTTCCTCTGATTCTAAAATGTTAAGCTTTTAAAAGGAAATACAAAGATTGTCTAATTAGAGTTAGAGTACTTGACCGATTGGAACAGGTTTTACGTTGACGAGTCTCTACTTTATAACCGCGATGCATACAGTATTTTGAAGGTATGCCGACGGTATACCAATCCAAACAATACAGAAATAGCGTAAAGATTTTAGAACGGATCCAAGTAACCTTGGGGTATGCCTACGAAAGAAGTTGCTTGCAGGAAACTAAGCACACCACCAACGTGACTATTAATTTGCAGGTATGTACGTACACCAATTCAGATAATTTAGAAATGACAGGTAGCAATAAGGAAAAATATGTGAAACAACCCAGGTTCGGAGTTTGCAAGAAAATAGGCACACCAGCAACATGACCATTGGTTTGGAGGTCACCATTTAGTTCCTGTACGGATGTGAAAATCCTCGTTTTGGAAAGATCTCGTTTCCATTGCCAGAAAAAAGAAACTGCAAGGGAATTTCTCGTTGTTACAATTCTGCAACAATTCGAGGTCGACGTCTTAAGAACCCTCCCTCCCTCCCTCCCTCATCGAATTGACATTCATTTGCGGTAAAGATTTGCATGTGCAAGAGGTGCTCGATTTTCGTAAAACGTCTTCGTGCGCTGGAAGAAGAAAGTGAACCATCTGGGTCAAGGTGTGCTGCGGCAAGACGACACCCACCAGCAATCGAAACCTATGGATTTCACTAAACTTTTACTTCTTCGGTATTTACGTGTTTTGTTCAAAGGCCTGCCTGACCTTGGCGGACGGTGAAAACCAACGGCCACTTCTTCGATTTGCATGCGGAAGAATTCAAGACACGCGTTCACAGTTATTAACTTACATTAATGCACGTACATACCAATTTAGATAAAGCAGCTTGCTGCTCAAAAACGATTCGATCGAGGAGGAGGAGGAGGAGGAGGAGGAGAAGGAGTGGTGGAGGAATGTTTCCATAATTATTGCTAAATCAAACACAGCAATGTTGCTTTTCGAAATTATCGATCGTTAGCGAGTAGGTGTAATGAGGAATGTGCTGAAAGGGAAAAGGCAATGGTCCTCCTCATCATCTGATTGCTAATCGACAATTTTGTGCAGCGATTTTCCAGGGGGGTATTTAAAAAAAAAAGAAATCCTTATGTGCAAGGTTTTCATCGAATTTTAATAATCGCGCCTCGCCTTGAAATACCGCCGTGCGTTTCAGAATCAGATTCTTGGAGATTGAAACGCCAAGGCACTTATAAAATAAATAACAAGACAAGGAACGACTCAGCAAGCCGGAAGCCCGGAAGCCCGCTCCCGCCCACCCCGGAAGACCAAACGGAATTTAATTAAGCAACAGGAAAAAAAATTCATCCTTGCGAGACCCGACCAAGATTTACCAACACACTCTGTTGCTAGGCGAGTTACATAATAAATAAATGCCGTTAGCTTTAATAATATTAATTTATTTTTAATCGTGAATAACGGTGTAAGACGTGCACGCTGCATGCAATCTCGATTTTAAACGTGGCTGCGAAAAGAAAGCGAACACTGAATAAACCGGGGGTTCCAAAAACTGCCAGGTACGAGATCATTGCAAATAAGAAAAAAGAAAACCGAAAGGTCAAAGAATTTCAAAGAAAATTCGCGATGAATCACCGGCGACGACAAGTCGTGGAACAAAGCGCGAAATTGGTTAAATCGTTTACAAAAGAGCTATAAAATACATTCTGGTTGCTTTACCGGAACACCCTGTGTTTTTTTGCTTACATATTTGAGTTTCCGAGTCAATTCTAGCCTGATTTGATGTGCCGCACCATAGTTCTGAAGTGAGTGGTTTTCGCAATATTTTTGTGCACCACAGCGCCCTCTCGTCTGTCTCTTTTACTCGTAACAGAACAATAAGAAGAAACTGCAGCAATTGTTTTAACCAACGGGGTCGGTATTGACCCCTTGTTGTTGACGTAGTTTGATTAATCACATTTTCAATTTCATAGTCCACTATAAAAAATTTTGACATCTGTCATAGTTGTAAAAAAAAAATTACATATAACATGTCAATTAGTTTGATATTTCAACTGTTTGTTGTATTTATTAATGTGATTAAATAGGATGACGTCATCGAAAAAATAGTATGCGTATTACAAAATTTTATTAATACTTTGACAGCTGTCATAATTATCAAAAAAGTCAAAGGTCATTCAGTCTTGACAGACATTTCTTGTTGACGTAGTTTGATTAAATACATCATTAATTCATTAATTCATAGTTCAATAAAAAAAAGTCATTAAAAATTTTGACATCTGTCATAGTTGTAAAAGAAATTGACATATAACATGTCAATTAGTTTGATATTGCAACTGTTTGTTGTATTTATTAATGTGATTAAGTAAGATGACGTCATCGGAAAAATAGTATGCGTACTACAAAATTTTATTAACATTTTGACAGTTGTCTTAATTATCATAAAAAGTTAAAGGTCAATCAGTCTTGACAGACATTTCTTGTTAACGTAATTTGATTAAATACGACGTCACCAATTCATAGTTCAATAAAAAACGTCATTAAAAATTTTGACATCTGTCGTAGTCGTAAAAGAAAATTGCATATAACATGTCAATTAGTTCGAGATTTCAACTGTTTGTTGTATTTATTAACGTGATTAAATAGGATGACGTCATCGAAAAAATAGTATGCGTACTACAAAATTTCATTAAAATTTTGACAGCTGTCTTAATTATCAAGAAAAGTCAAAGGTTAATCAATCTTGACAGATATTTCTTCTTAACGTAATTTGATTAAATACGATATCATCAATTCAAAGTTCAATAAAAAAACGTCATTAAAAATCTTGACAGCTGCCATAGTTGTCAAAAAATATAACATATAACATGTAATTCAGTTTGACTTTTGACATGTTGTTTTTATTAATGTGATTAATTGGATAACATCATCATCAAAACATTGTACGTGCTACAAAATTTTATTAAAACTTTGACAGATGTCTTAATTATCAACAAATCAAAGGTCAATCAGTCTTCACAGACCTTTCTTGTTGACGTAATTCGATTGATTACGACCTCATTAATTCATAGTCCACTAAAACAAACCTCATTAAATCATTAATGTGATTGAATGATGTCTTAATTTTCAAAAAAAGTCAAAGTTCGATCAGTCTTGACAGACATTTCTTGTTGTCGTAATTTGATTAAATGCATCATGAATTCAAAGTTCAATAAAAAACGTCATTAAAAATTTTGACATCTGTCATAGTTGTGAAAGAAAATTACATATAATATGTCAATTAGTTCGAGATTTCAACTGTTTGTTGTATTTATTAACGTGATTAAATAGGATGACGTCATCGAAAAAATAGATGCGTACTACAATATTTTATTAAAACTTTGACAGCTGTCTTAATTATCAAAAAATGTCAAAGGTCAATCAGTTTTGACAGACATTTCTTGTTAACGTAGTTTGATTAAATACATCATCAATTCAAAGTTCAATAAAAAAACGTCATTAAAAATCTTGACATCTGTCATAGTCGTAAAAGAAAATTGCATATAACATGTCAATTAGTTTGATGTTTCAACTGTTTGTTCTATTTATTAATGAGATTAATTAGGATAACGTCATCGAAAAAATATTATGCCTACAACAAAATTTTTTTAAAATTTTGACAGCTGTCTTAATTATCAAAAAAAGTCAAAGGTCAATCAGTCTTGACAGACCTTTCTTGTTGATGTAATTTCATTGATTAATTGATTGATTGATTAATTCATAGTCCACTAAAACAAAAACCTCAATAAATCATTAATGCGATTAAATGATGACGTCATCAAAAAATAGTATGCGTACAACAAAATTTTATTAACTTAATTTATTTCTTGTTGACGTAGTTTGATTAAATACATCATCAATTCATAGTTCAATAAAAAACGTCATTAAAAATTTTGACAGCTGCCATAGTTGTCAAAAAAATATAACATATAACATGTCATTCAGTTTGACTTTTAAAATGTGGTTTTTCTTAAAGTGATTAATTAGGAGAACAAGATCATCATCAAATCATTGTACGTACTACAAAATTTTATCAAAACTTTGACAACTGTCGTAATTATCAAAATATCAAAGGTCAATCAGTCTTGACAGACCTTTCTTGTTGACGTAATTTGATTGATTTCGACCTCATTAATTCATAGTCCATTAAAAAAAATCTCATTAAATCATTAATGTGATTAAATTATTACGTCATCAAAAAATAGTATGCGTACTACAAAATTTTATTAAAACTTTGACAGCTGTCGTAATTATCAAAAAATCGAAGGTCAATCTGTCTTGACAGATCTTTCTTGTTGACGGAATTCGATTAAATATGACATCATCAATTCAAAATTCAATAAAAAAAATCGTTAAAAATTTTGACAGCCGTCATAGTTGTCAAGAAAATAACGTATAACATGTCATTCAATTTGACCTTTGAAATGTGTTTTTTATTAATGTGGTTAATTAGGATAACAAGATTATCATCAAATCATTGTACGTACTACAAAATTTTATTAAAACTTTGACAACTATCGTAATTATCAACAAATCAAAGGTCAATCAGTCTTCACAGACCTTTCTTGTTGACGTAATTCGATTGATTTCGACCTCATTAATTCATAGTCCACTAAAAAAAATCTCATTAAATCATTAATGTCATTAAATTATTACGTCATCAAAAAATAGTATGCGTACATCAAAATTTTATTAAAATTTTGACAGCTGTCTTAATTATGAAAAAAAGTCAAAGGTCAATCAATCTTGACAGACCTTTCTTGTTGACGTAGTTTAATTAAATACGACATCATCAATTCAAAGTTCAATAAAAAAACGTCGTTAAAACGTTTGACAGCTGCCATAGTTGTCAAAAAATATATAACATATAATATGTCATTCAATTTGACTTTTGAAACGTGGTTTTTATTAATGTGATTAATTAGGATAACAAGATCATCATCAAATCATTGTACGTACTATAAAATTTTATTAAAACTTTGACAACTGTCGTAATTATCAACAAATCAAAGGTCAATCAGTTTTCACAGACCTTTCTTATTGACGTAATTAATTATTACGTCATTAATTCTTAGATTTTATTAAAATTTTGACAGCTGTCCTAATTATCAAATATAGTCAAAGGTCAATCAGTCTTGACAGACATTTCTTGTTAACGTAGTCTGATTAAATACGACATCATCAATTTATAGTTCAAGAAAAAAACGTCATTAAAAATTTTGACAGCTTCCCTAGTTGTCAAAAAAATAACACATAACATGTCAGTTAGTTTGACTTTTGAAATGATGTTCTTCTTAATGTGATTAATTAGGATAACAACAACATCATCAAAACATTGTATGTACTACAAAATTTTATTAAAATTTTGAGAGCTGTAGTAATTATCAAAAAATCGAAGGTCAATCTGTCTTGACAGATTGTTCTTGTTGACGTAGTTTCATGTCATTAAGAATTTTGATAGCTGCTGTAGATGTAAAAATATTACATATAACATGTCAATTAGTGTCACATTTGAACTGTGTTGTATTTAATATCTAACAAATCTAATAAAGATCCGATCTTAACATTCTAAGCAGAGCTTGCCGGGTTTATTGCACTGATGAGATCTGAGACTGTGATCTTTTTTATTTGAACTTTTTTAGAGTGAGTTAGGTACTCTCATTTTTCAATGGAAAAATCCCTCAACATGGCTTGAATTTGAGAGGGTCGCTTTCGAATTTGATCCTGACTCACCTCAAGTACGTGTCGAAACGTATATTCCGCGGCATTTGCAGTTGCAAATCTGATAATGTTAAAATAATTGTCGGTAACCCTGAGATTATCATACGTTCACAGTTATATATGAGAATTTTTTTTTTCAATGCCAGTTCAGTTCAGTCAACAAGAACAGAGTGTATTATTGTACGTAGCTGGAACTAACGCGTTATATCAGAGCATGAAAAATATTTATGTTATGTATTTGGGTCGCCTGGACGCAGATACATAATATATAAAAAAAAAAATTGGGTAATACCCGAGATGGAAGATTTCCTATGATTCGACATTATCCGCGCGGCCAGAAGATTCTAAATGAGTTCTTTTGTAAAGTAGAAAGTTCAAGACGGCAGAAATGTCAAGGAAGGTTTACAGCATTCATCACCGCATGTTCCGCGGATTTGCTTTCCGTATTTTTTCTTTGCCGGCGATTTTTGCGCCGTTTCAAGGTAAACCAGCGGTTAACAAGTATGTCATATGCCTTCGAGTACAGACAGAGACATCTAGGTACCACCGGGGCATTGTTGTCTGTCGACGACGATGGCGTCATCCGTTTATTGACCAACTTGTGCGAAATTAAATTAAATTGACGAAAATGCACCACCGACCGCAATGCTGCAGAAGGGGAAATACTTAACGCACGAAAAAAAAAAACATTGCGACACACTCGACTACGCTCAATTAAAAAAAAATCCTTATTATTTTTTTTATTATAGGCCGATTTCATAATAGGACTTTAAATTTAAAGTTACTTTACCTAAAAAAAAAAAAAACATTTGTTTCCCTGTTCTTAAAGTGACTTTAAATTAAAGCTTCCTTAAAGTCTGATTATGAAAACGGCCGTAGAAAGAAAACTAATTTCAACTTTTCAAACTTGTACGAAATTAAATTAAATTCACGAAAATGCACGGCAATTTTACAAGAGGGGAAATACCTAACGCACAAAAGAAAATATTGCAAGTCACTCGACTACGCTAGATTAAAACAAAATCCTTATTACTATTTTTATTATTTATGTTACTTATACTTTAGAAAATTGTTTCTATTACTTATACAAACAAAAACTAACTTTTTTATTAATCGTTTGTTTAGGTACGAGACCGATTTTCCCGTTGATCTTAAGTTATTAAGTTTTCGAAATTTTCTTGACCGATTGGCATTTATTTCATCGAAGCTGATCTTAAGTTATTAATTTTTTGAAATTTTCTTGACCGATTGACATTTGTTTCATCGAAACTGATTGGTTTTTATTTGTTCTTTTCAGAATTTGATCACGTTTTACGGTATTCTTTTCCTGGCGGTTTCGATTGTCATTTTTTTTTGGCACGTAAAGAAGTTTCTTCGTTTGTTTATTTTTTCTTAACTCTTTTGTTCTTTTATTTCAAATTTGAGAAAAAAAAAACATTGCTTCGCAGTTTATCAGTTTCATCAAAACTGTGTGTCTGTCTTCTTTTTAGAATTTAGAATTCGATCGCATTTTAGTATCTTTCCTGACGATTGTCATTTGTTTCCTCAAAATATCTTTTTCCTGACCGATTGTCATTTGCTCTTTCAAACAATTTTTTTTTTGTTTTTTTTGCTTCCTCGACTCTAATCGGCTTTTGTTTTAGGTTTCGTTCCCAACGAGTTTTTTTCGTTATTTCTTTTCTTTTAATTATTAATTAATGATTTTTGACGATTGCCTATTGTTTATGGAAAACAGTTACTTCAAGCTTCTGTTTCTTTTTAACTTTATTGTTATTTATTGTTCATCGATTGTTTGTATACGTCACTTATTTTTTTGTTGTCCTTCTGTATCAAATTAAAAAAAAAATCTTTTCGCCCGTTTCGTCTTTTCCTTTTTAAAGCCAAAGTCATTTCCTGCCGATTAAACAAAAGAAATCTCTGCCGATTGTTATTTGCTTCCTCGAAACAATTGCTTTAAGTCATTTCTTTTTTATTTTAGTTTTGAACTTTTTTCTTTTTAAACTCAAAATCACAATTTAGTGTTTTCCTGCCGATTAAAAAAAAAAAATCCCCGCCAATTATCATTTGTTTCCTCGAAATATTTTTGCTTAAAGTTATATTTTGTTTCAATGTTTAACTTATTTGTTATTTATCGTTAATCAATTGTTTAGATGCGATGCCGACTTTTTTCGTTGCGCTTTTTTTTATGATTTTTCTCTGTCTCGCTTCAAAATTATTTTCTTTTGTTGTTTCATTTTTTAAAAACAAACCGCCATTTAGTGTTTTCTCGTCGGTTTCATTTGTTTCTATAAAAGGATATTCTTTCCTCGAATGTCATTCGTTTCCCCGAAACAATTTGTTTGACTTCTTTTTTATTTTTTCGTTTACTATTTACCGTTAGTCATTTTTTTTTATATATGTTTACGTCACCTAACTTTTTCGTTGTTTTTCAATTTCAAATAAAAACAAAGAAATTTCCCCGATTGTCACTTTTTTCATCAAAACTACTTCCTTCGTTGTTTCTGTATAAAATCAAATCGCCATTTAGTATTTCTCTGCCGATTTCGTTTGTTTCTCAAAAAAAAAAAAAAGAAAAATCCCGACCCCCCCGATCGTTATTATTTGTTCCCAAAACAACTTGTTTTGTTTTATTTTTGAACTTATTTTTTATTCACTCTTAATCAATTGTTTATGTACGCCGCCGATTTTTTCGTTTTTATTTCAAATTAAAAAAAAAAAAAAACTTTTCGCCGATTGTCACTTTCGTCATCAAAACTGTTTCGCTTAGTTGTTCCCTTTTAAAATTAAAACGCCATTTAAAATTTTCCCGCCGATTGGCCGATTGTTATTTGTTTCTCAAAAAAGAAACACCGATTATCATTTGTTTCCACTCGGAGCAATTTCTTTAAGTTATTGCAATTTGTTTATCAAAACTATTCCCTTTTCAAATTAAAACGCCGTTTAGACTTTTCCCTCTGCCGATTTCACTTGCTTCTCCTCCTCCTCCGCCCCTCCCTCCCACCCCCAAAAAAAAAACGCCGATTATGATTTGTTTCCTCAGAGCAATTTCTTCAAGTTATTTTTTTCTTTCGTTTTTGAACGCATTATTATTCATTGTTAACTGTTTTATTTACTCATTTTTGTTTATTCTTCTCCCCGATTGTCACTTGTTTCCCAATACAATTCTTCTTTTGCCTTTTTCGAATCAATCAGCGGCACGTCGTTCAATGTTTTCGTCATCGATTGTCGTTTGTTTTCATAGAACTTCCTTTTTTGTTTTTTTGTTTTATTCCTCTTTCGCTTTTCACTTTTATTTTATTTTTTTTAGTTCTTTTATTTTATTCTATTTCTAAATAATTAGCATTTTTTTTGACGTTTCATGTAATTCAGATTGATGAATAAATATTATTATTATTATTATTATTATTACTTGATGGTCATTAATAATTACAATTGTTTTTAATGTATTCGTTGTTGTTTCTTTCTTAAATTTTTATAAATCCTTCGTTATTGTTTCTTCACTTTTTAATCTAATCGTCATTTGTTATTGAATTAATCATATGTTTAGATTTCGTCCCTTCTTTGTTTTGCTTTTATTCTTGCCGTTTCTTTTTTTATTTTTATTTTTTGATATTTCGACGTTTTTGTCTCCGATCGTCGGTTGTTTGCGTTTTCGAATCTAATCGTCATTTACTGTATTAATCGCTAGCTCATCTGATCAATTGCTTGCTGAAATCTTTCAATTATGCCAAGAAACAATTGCCTTCAAAATTTACAATCGCGAAAAAGGGAAAAAAAACAAACGATTAACAACAAATGAAAAACAAGAAAAAACAAAGATCGAAATCTAAACAAATCATGAAATTCAGACGAAACAAGTGACAATTAAACAGAACGATATAAAAAAAATTAAAGAAACGCGATCCTCATATGTAAACAAATCATTAAACAATAAATGAAGAAACAAATGTCAATCGGTGAGGAGAATAATTAAATAATTAAATTTAAAGTCCTATTGTGAAATCGGCCAATAATAAAAAAAATAATAATAAGTATTAAGTTAAAAAGAAACGGAAGTTTGAAGTTTCACGGTTCACAACGTTAACACTTGACTACAGTTTCGATGAATGACTCAAGCTTAATTACACCCTGTATAATGGGTCCTCATATTTCCATATTTAGTTACTTTACAATGCACTTTCTTTCTGTGAATTATTTTGTACATTCCTTTCACTTTTTCTGCCCTCGTCATCCTTATCTCCCACTTTTACTGACGCGTCCTTCGCTTTTTTTTAATTCTTACACTTTTTGCGCCCTGTTCAGCTCGATTATGGGTCATTGTCGTAGATCTTCTCTTTCCAATCTGCCCAAAACTTGTCTTCCATCCTTGTTTGATTATCGCTTTCAGTATTTTTAAACGCCTTTCGCGTTTCTCACAACGTTGACACCTGGCTACAGTTTCGATGAATGACTCAAGCTTAATTACAGCCTGTATAATGGGTCCTCATATTTCCGTATTTAGTTACTTTACAATGCACTTTCTTTCTTTGAATTATCCTGTACATTCCTTTCACTTTTTCTGCCCTTGTCATTCTTATCTCCCACTTTTACTGACGCGTCCGTCGCTTTTTTTAATTCTTACACTTCTTTCGTCTTGTTCAGCTCGATTATGGGTCATTGTCGTAGATCATCTCTTTCCAATCGGTCCAAAACTTGTCTTCCATCCTTGTTTGATTATCGCTTTCAGTGTTTTTAAACGCCTTTCGCGTTTTTCACAACGTTGACACCTGACTACAGTTTCGATTAATGACTCAAGCTTAATTACACCCTGTAAAATGAGTCCTCATATTTCCATATTTAGTTACTTTACAATGCACTTTCTTTCTTTGAATTATTGTGTACATTCCTTTCACTTTTTCTGCCCTTGTCATTCTTATCTCCCACTTATACTGACGCGCCCTTCGCTTTTCTTTTAAATCTTACACTTTTTTCGCCCAGTTTCAGTTCGATTATGGGTCATTGTCGTGGATCTTCTCTTTCCAATCGGCCCAAAACTTGTCTTCCATCCTTGTTTGATTATCGCTTTCAGTACTTTTAAACGCCTTTCGCGTTTTTCACAACGTTGACACCTGACTACAGTTTCGATGAATGACTCAAGCTTAATTACACCCTGTAAAATGAGTCCTCATATTTCCATATTTAGTTACTTTACAATGCACTTTCTTTCTTTGAATTATTCTGTACATTCCTTTCACTTTTTCTGCCCTTGTCATTCTTATCTCCCACTTTTACTGACGCGCCCTTCGCTTTTTTTTAATTCTTACACTTTTTTCGCCTTGTTCAGCTCGATTGTGGGTCATTGTCGTAGATCTTCTCTTTCCAATCGGCCCAAAACTTGTCTTCCATCCTTGTTTGATTATCGCTTTCGGTATTTTTAAACGCCTTTCGCGTTTTTCACAACGTTGACACCTGGCTACAGTTTCGATGAATGACTCAAGCTTAGTTACACCCTGTATAATAGGTCCTTGTACTTCCACATTTATTTTACACTGCACTTTTTTTCCCAGTGTTTATGAAAACAAAATATTAATAATCTTGGGTTAGGTTGAGGACGTCGCAGCTCTTTCTTTCCTTATCTTTGTATTTCAGCGAGCTTCGGTCTCGGCTGATAATTCCGAGCGCCGAGCAACAACCGGACAGGAAATAAAAAGCATCGGAATTCCTTCGTCCTGTTTTCTTCTACTGACCAAAGGATGAGGAGGAGGAGGAGATCGTATCGACGACGAGTTTATTCCAGTTCGAAATTCGCAGAATCCTCGCGGACAATAGACCTCGGATAAAAAAAGAAAAAAAGAAAAAGATTCCAAGCTTGTTATCACGTTCACCTATTTTTTTTTCTTTTTTTTGTTCTTTTAAATCCTATTGAGTTGTGTGTATTATTTAAAGAAAAAGAAAACTACGAGCTGACGGAGGTGTTTGTTTGAGTTTAAAATTTACGACGTTATTATTGCAAAGCGATTTTTACGTGACATTTATTTTATTTTGTCTCATTTAGAAATGAGAAACCACAGATGTTGTCAGGGCGATTTCTTTGTGTCTTAATAACTTATTTCTTGCGGTAACGTTTGTTTGGAAACATTCTGTTGTGGGGGGCAATCGATTCATCTAATCGACTTGTATGTCGCCTGTACTTTCCATCTTCCGACCCTGCGGGCAACGAAGTTTAAAAAAAAAATTCCTCTCAAATTTTCAGTTTGCGGTTGGAGGTGGTAACTTGAAAACATCCAAAATTAAGAAGTTTTGCTTCGACGTACATTTTATATCACGTAAGAATATGTGGGGCGTTCAATTAAAAAAAAAATGCGCCACTCTTTTATGGGACCCTGACTCTTAACTCTTGACTATACAGGGTCTAACAAAAATGAAGGCCGCAACTTCAGGAACGTGTTCCACTCATCAAATTAAAGAAAAAAATTCATATGAACGTACGTCCAAAAACGAGTCGTTTCAAAGTTATAATCAAGTTTGTGTGGACATACTAATTTTCTTTTTTTTTCTTAATAATAATAATAATAAATTTCGTTTCTACAAAAATTAAAAATTCTGCTTTGTTTAAAACTTCGGGTGAACGTTCGTTTCTATGAATTGTTTCTCTTCATTTTGATGTGCAGAACAAGAAATAGCGGTTTATATTTTTGTTACATCCTGTATATTTACAAAGCGCTCCTCAATTTCACATAACAATGGAGTAATTGCACTTTGTCACGCTAGGCCACCCTGTATATATATATATATATATATATATGCTGTAGTATTCTTCCGGGTAGTCCTCCGCGTTGAGTTATATTTGTCTTCTTGTCAGAAGACAAATAGTTCTTTAGAGAACTCAACGCGGAGGACTACCCGGAAGAATACTACAGCATTCAACACCCGCAGAAGCCTACGGAATAATATATATATATATATATATATATTGAACATGAAACAAAATTTAAAATCATTATTCTTATACAGGGTGTAATGAAGCTTGAGGTTACAGCCAAAGACTCCAGGTTATGCGACGGGTGAAAGCCGATTTTGTTGATTGACTAATTTAAAAAAAAAAAAACATTTAAATATAAGAAAAACGATGCTTTCACATACAGGGTGAAACTGAACTCGAGTCGTTTAATCAAACTAATTACGTACTAATATCTTGAAAGCTTGACTTTGTTCGCTGCAAAGAGTAAAAAAAAGATGCTTCCGTTATAGGACGATAAACAGATTCTATATTTTTCCTTTTTTATACAGGATGCAATTCAACTCGAGTTGTTTATTAAATTCGCAAATCCTCCTGTAACTTTAGCCTCGCGTTTTCTAAAATTACTGTCCGCCATTTCGAAAAAACCTTCATATACAGGGAGTTACAATTATTGAAAAATCAATTTCAGTCACTGGCTGTGCCCAAAATAAATTCACCGCATGTCGTAAGGTGGCGCACTGCTTTGGTTTTATAGTCTAGTTTGCAAGGAGCAAAATAAAAATCCCGAAATTAGTTTAGTTTTCGCTTTTTATATAGGGAGTAACTGAACTCAAGCTGTTTACTAGCATTTATACAGGATGTGATTAAACTCGAGTCATTTATTGCAAGCAGTCAATAATACCCGAAGGGATTGAATTCATGATCTGCTCTAGAACGAGGTAAATAAAAATTCCTAAATCAGAGTGATCAAACTTCGTTTTATACAGGGTGTAGCTTAATTCTGACTGAGAGACCTGATCTGAATGTGAATAGCTAAAGTGCGAAATAATCAAAAAGCTTTCAACGTCAGCGAAAAGATGGCACTCTAAACTGTTTAAAAACAGCATGATTTTCTTAAAAAAAATTCCCAAGTTCGAGTTGATTAGCATGGTGAATATTATCCCGTAGGATCATCAAGAAATTTTCCTGATTAATCAAGAGATGGCACCTAAAGCAATAAACATAAACGCGAATCCAGTTTTAAAAAGGATGGCAATCAGCTTTGATTTCAATAATTACGCGAATCATGTTCACGATAGAAGCAGGCATTTTTGACTGTTCAGGGCCTTGCACGCCCGGCTGCAGTTTCAATTAATGTCTCCAGCTTACTTACATCCTGTATAAAAAAAAGCTGTCCATAAGCGAGAAGTTATCAACAGCCTTGAACACCCAACTACAGTTTCAACGTAAGACTCAATCTTAGTTACACTTTGTATGACAGAATTTTTTTTTATTTACATTTGAATGACGTTAACGGATATTTTTCGAATAAAATTTCAATTAGATATAGCTACGTCCTGCGTTGAAAGGCCGTCTATAGCTAGAGGGCTATAAATAGCCTTATCACTAAATTATTGCAGTTTTAATTAATGGCTCAAGCTTACTTACATCCTGTATAGAAAAAGCTGCTCATAAGCTTTACATTTGAATGACACTCAATTGCAGTATCAATAAATGGCTCAAGCTTAGCTACACTCTGGTTTAAAAAATCATGAAAATTTAAACTATTGAAAAACATTTAAAAAAACTCTGCCATATTGCTAAACACGCATTTTCTTCTCCTTGCAAGTGCCGAGTACATCTTTATATTCTTGTTTCGTTACGTATCCCCATAAATTAAGAATAGTACAGGTGAAAACAGTTTAGTAATAGTTTTTTTGAAATTTATTTCATACCAATATTAGATTATATCTTTTTATGCGTATTTCGACAGGTACGCTGCTATTTTCAATCATCCACACGCGCACGCTCTTTGGTTGGTATGAGCCAGAAGATATTCTCATTGAATCTCCAATAGAAATGAAGATAGTGACGTGGCTGTCGAAATACGTAGCTACGATTATAAACAAATTATGATAAGAGAATATTTTTTTCATTTGTTTACTCATGTCCCCATAAAAGAAGTCGAGAGACAAATCTGGTACCCATGGAGACCACTTCAATGCATTACCACGTTCTAACCAGCGATTATCCAACCGATTCGTAATGTGTTCTTACATGACAGGAATTACCTGAAGAAAACCGTTCAGCTCCTGAATTTATTTATTTATTTTTATTTAAATCACTAAAAGTACGATAAACTGTATGGATAACTATCTTAAATGATTCTGAGGCGAATGAAAATATTATACAGCACGTTCCATAAGTTGATTATAAAGAAGTAATAATAATAAGTTATAAATCGTAAGACCATCAAATATCGTATGGTTGGAAAGCTCGTAGAAAGCACTATCCAAATGTACTATAATATACAGGCTGTTCCATTAAAACAAAGACTAATTTTACAATATGCGAACTGAATCGTAGTGTTGTTGATAGTCCCTAAGTTTATGAAAATAATGAATACTGTAAAAGCAGAGACATTTAGAAATATTTTGGTCCAAGGTTGACTGTCATATCATTAAAATTGACAATTTGGCAGACGATCAAACATGATCCATTTTTTACATAAAAATAAAAATAACTCGGTTAATACTAAAAATAAGTAAGAATAATGTTATATCATTTTTATCGTCTCTTCAAGGGCTAACCGAAACTGCAATAAAATATATAGTGTTCCATTTAAAAAATAATAAGTTAGGTTTGTAACTTATTAAATGAACAACCTGTATATTTGCAAATAATTTTAGATTATGCGGAATGAAAACCTACACAACTTTTGTTAAGACCTTTTCTTGATAAAAGAATTTAAAGAGGCATTTTTGGACTTTTCGGGAGGTTTGGGACACCCTGTACAGGGCGTAACTAGGCTGTAATCATTTACTGAAATAGCAGTCGAGTGTTCAAGGTTCTTCTGAGATTTTCGGTTAAGAATGATTTTTCATAAGGAGTGTTCCACTTATGGCGGCTTCCTTCTTACCTTACCTCTCTAATTACTCATTTTACAAAAAAAAAATATTTCAAATGGAAGTTACTTCGTTTCATGTAGAGCTTTGAAGCAGTTTGGTGTATACAGAGAGATCCGTTTGGTCTGGCCATTATGTCACTTTATTATTTTAAACGAAACACCCTTTACATTTTCGAATTCCGCACCTGAATTTGCAGTAGTTTGAACAGTCTCAAGTTTATTATTATTATTTTTTTTTTTGGTAAGAACTTAAGTGACTTGGAATTTTTCTCGTCGGCTTAATTGAAAAAGCGTTGCAAGACGAGACTTCTGCAAGAAACCGCAAGTCCCTAACGTCATTCGTTCGGAAGATATTCTTACGTGTGGTACGCAAGGTCACATTAAAATTCAGCCCGGAATCCGAAAATGCGAAAATACAGGGGGCGTTTCATTTAAAATAACGAAGTGACATGACGCCTGGACGGAAACGGAACACTCTGTATACGTGAAACTGATTTTAAAATTTGCTACGCGTGAAACGAAGTAACTTTCGTTTGAAACTTTTTTTTGTAAAATGCGTAACTAATGAGATATGAAGGAAGCCGCTTTAAGCGAAACACCCTGTATATAGGGTGTAATAAAACGTGAATCATTTATTGAGACTGCAGTTGGGTGTGCAAGGCTTTTTGTAGCCCGTTGGTCACAAATAACTTTTTATACAGAGTGTAACTAAGCTTGAGTCATTCGTTGAAACTGGTTGCGCATATAACTTTGTGTACAGGATGTAACTAAGCTTGAGTCATTCATACACGCGCTTAACGGTACCGTAATTTTGTTTTCGTTTAATTTTATCGCGTTTCTCCAACGATAATGTCAACCAAAAACGGAAACCGAATCGCAGAGTGAAACAAAAAAGTTATCAGCAAAATAAAACAAAAGACGAACGGCTTCCTTTTGTAAATCTTTTGAATCCGGGTAAATATCCGGGTATTTATCCAAAATTTTATTCACTGGGTATGTTGCCATAAATGGTCATAACTCGTTGGGTACGAATAACATTTTTTTATACAGAGTGTAGCTAAGCTTGAGCCATTTATTGATACTGCAATTGAGTGTAATAAAACGTGAATCATTTATTGAGACTGCAGTTGGGTGTGCAAGGCTTTTTGTAGCCCGTTGGTTACAAATAACTTTTTATACAGAGTGTAACTAAGCTTGAGTCATTCGTTGAAACTGGTTACGCATATAACTTTGCGTACAGGATGTAACTAAGCTTGAGTCATTTGATTGTTGTATCATTAAAATTGACAATTTGGCAGACGATCAACCATGACCCATTTTTTGCATAAAATTAAAAATAACTCGATAAATACTAAAAATAAGTAAGTATAATGTTATATCATTTTTATCATCTCTTCAAGGGCTAACCGAAACTGCAATAAAATATATAGTGTTCCGTTTAAAAAATAATAAGTTAGGTTTGTAACTTATTAAATGAGCAACCTGTATATTTGAAAATAATTTTAGATTATGCGGAATCGAAACCTACACAACTTTTGTTAAGACCTTTTCTTGATAAAATAATTTAAAGAGGCATTTTTGGACTTTTCCGGAGGTTTGGGACACCCTATACAGGGCGTAACTAGGCTGTAATCATTTACTGAAATAGCAGTCGAGTGTTCAAGGTTCTTCTGAGATTTTCGGTTAAGAATGGTTTTTCATAAGGAGTGTTCCACTTACGGCGGCTTCCTTCTTACCTTACCTCTCTAGTTACTCATTTTACAAAAAAAAAAAAATAATATTTCAAATGGAAGTTACTTCGTTTCATGTAGAGCTTTGGAGCAGTTTGATGTATACAGAGTGCTCCGTTTGGTCTGGCCATTATGTCACTTCAGACGATCAAACATGATCCATTTTTTACATAAAACTAAAAATAACTCGGTTAATACTAAAAATAAGTAAGTATAATGTTATATCATTTTTATCGTCTCTTCAAGGGCTAACCGAAACTGCAATAAAATATATAGTGTTCCATTTAAAAAATAATAAGTTAGGTTTGTAAATTATTAAATGAACAACCTGTATATTTAAAAATAATTTTAGATTATTCGGAATGAAAACCTACACAACTTTTGTTAAGAGCTTTTATTGATGAAATGTATTTAAAAGGGCATTTTTGGGCTTTTCCAGAGGTTTGGGACACCCTGTACAGGGCGTAACTAGGCTGTAATTATTTATTGAAATAGCACTCGGGTGTTCAAGGTTCTTCTTAGCTTTTTGCTTAATAATAGCTTCTTATAGGGGGTGTGCCTTTCTTAATGGCCTCAACAGATTTTTCTTTTTAAATAAATTAAAAAAGAAACAAGTTGCAGGCGAAGTAATTAAGACTTGTGGTGGATGTTCTCCCTCAATCGGCAGTTGTTCGTAATGGCCAGCTACACTTTCAATAATAATAATTTTGGTGTTCCCCTGTAGATATGGTTTATCAGAGTGATTACTGATTAGTTCTTGCTTGTGGTAGATAGTTAGATCGAGTGGGGGCCTAAAATTTCTTCTCCGTTCCAGATAAACCAGGTCGAAAATCTCAACAATGCAAATCTATAAAAGTAGAGTCACCTACCGAGCGCCTCGCCAGTTGCGCTTTGCCCACCAAGAGCGACGACGACGACAACAACAACAAGAACGGTAAAGGTCCGGTGCCCACTCCGGTGAAAGTGTTTTCTGCATAACAACAGTCCCGAGGAATCCAGTTGATTGGACACCAAAAGAGCGAGGCGCTCATGCGCGTTCACTAAAAAGAACGTGGTATAAATATAAAGAAAGACGGCCTCCACTTCTTGGCTTGTGCTCGAAGCTGCAGTATGGCTACGAAAACGTTTTGGCTGTGTTGTTTTCTAATTCTAGGATTAGGTGAGTCGTCATTTTTTTTTCTATCGCTGCGTCTTGTGCTTTGCAAAAAGGAAAAAGAACGCGCGCGCGCCTCCACCACCCGGTCAGTCAAGCAACCAAGCGAGCAAAAGGGCGCGGGCGCACGAGCATATGTTCAAGTTGAGGAATTTTTTTTTTCTTATTGCAACAGCACCTTTCACCTTTCGATAATTTCATACTAACAGTTTTATATAACGTAATCGAGGATGGGGGATGAAGCAGGAGGGGGGGTGCGTGGGTTACGTTAAAGGGCAAAATTTCTCTCGACTTTTCAAAAGTGGCACGCAGCCTTATTAATTTGCGGCGCTAAATGCCTCTCTTGCAAACACAACGGAACTTTCTAGCAAGCACCGGCCAAGTTTCTACTCCACCAACAACTTTGATAATAAATTAAAAAGCGCATCACGTGACCCGCGTCTTAAATATTTTCTTTCTTTCTTTCTTTTTTTGTTGTTGTTATTATTATTATTATTATTCCTACTACCAACCAGCCACGTCGCACCACGTAGAACGTGACTCGTTCTTTCCTTCCACGATCAAAGATATTTTAAAAAGAGAGGAAGGAGGAAAAAAACCAAGGCGGCGCGGCGCGCGCTCTGTCACAATCTAATATGTCATTGAAATAATTAACGCAAGAATTAAAAAAAAAAAAACAAAAAGGAGAATTAATGCGCCACCGCCGTTTTGCTACCGCCGACTCTCCTGTTTTTTTTTTTCTTTTTTCGTTATCGAGGGGGAAAAACGCCGCGCCGTGGTGGAAAGCGCAAGGTCGTCGATCGTCCGATAACGCTCGAAATTGAAATTTAAAGGCCCCCGAGGTACCCCGACGTGGATTTTCTCGTGTCGCACCCAAATCGAGTTGCGCGCGTAACGAAATTTTAATGGGAAGTTAATTGTTCGGGCCTCGAAAATGCCGGCCGGAACTTTCTAGTAAACGCGTTTGAATTAGAAACATTTTCATTTTTTTTTTCTTTTTTCTTTTCATTAATTAGCAAAATGTGTTTAATATTAATTTCGGCAAACTTCTCGTGCGTTTGTTTGGGGACCGCCGCTTGAATTATTGCAAATTTCGTTGCGTTGCGGTTTTTAGTAACGAAAACGCGTCGGGTTTTTTTTTTCCTCTTTTAATCCGAGGCCCCGCCCCGCTTTCAACTGTTTGAAAACTACTGGAATTTTATTTTTCTTTGTTGCGATAAGGATCGCACATTTGTTTGAAAAGAAGTTACTTTACTTCGATTCATTTAATTCGTTGTTTTTTTTTTTTTAAACAAACTAAGAAGCTGGAAAGTCCAATAATAATTAATCGAGTAACAAATTCAAGTGCTATTTAACAATTCAAGAACTGTTAAACAAACAAATGTGACACAACAAAACGCTTTCGTTTGAGAACCGCTGGAAAGTGTTTGAATTTGAACGCAAAAATGAAAAAAAAAAGAACGTTTGTTTGGGGACTGCTACTTGAATTATTGCAAATGTCGTTGCATTGCGGTTTTCAGTAACGAAAACACGTTGTCTTTTTTCCTCTTTTAATCTGAGGCCCCGCCCCGCCTTTAACTGTTTGAAAACTACTGTAATTATATATTTTTTATTTCGATATTGTTCGCGAAATTTTTTGAAAACGCGTTCGTTTGAGGACCGCTGAAAATTATTCGAATTTAAACGCAAAAATGAAAAAAAAAAGCGAACGTTTGTTTAGGGACCGCCGCTTTAATTATTGCACGTTTCGTTGCGTTGCGGTTTTCAGTAACGAAAACGCGTCGCTTTTTTTCTTCTTTTAATCTGAAGCCCCGCCCCGCCTTTAACTGTTTGAAAACTACTGGAATTATATTTTTTTTATTTCGATAAGGATCGCGCATTTGTTTGAGAACGCGTTCGTTAGAGGACCGCTGAAAATTACTCGAATTTGAACGCAAAAATGAAAAAAAAAACGAACGTTTGTTTGGGGACTGCTGTTTGAATTATTGCAAGCGTCACGTGCCTTTGTTTGGGGACCGCCGCTTGAATTATTGCAAATTTCGTTGCGTTGCGGTTTTCAGTAACGAGAACGCGTCTTTTTTTTATTCCTCTTTTAATCTGAAGCCCCGCCCCGTCTTTGACTGTTTGAAAACGGCTGGAATTATATTTTTTTTTGTAATTCGATAAGGATTGCGCATTTGTTTGAAAACGCGTTCGTTTGAGAACCGCTGGAAATTGTTTGATTTTGAACGGAAAAATGCGAAAACAACGAAAGACAAAACGACACAATAAATCAAATAAAACAAAATACAGTAAAATTAGAATTAAATGCAAACGAAAGACGAAGGACCAGACAAAGAAAAAAATAAGTTCTTTTAATCTGGGGCCCTCCTCGCGTTTAATTTAACTGTTTGGAAACTGCTGGAAATATATTGTTTTTTTTTTAATTCACCAAGGATTGCGCATTTGTTTGAAAACCTCTGGAAATACTTTTCCTGTTTGCATGAAGATCACGCATTTGTTTGAGAACCGCTGGAAATTGTTTGAAACTGTTTAAAAACTACTAGAATTATGTTTTGTTTTATTTCGATCAGAATCGCGCATTTGCTTGAAAACCGCTGAAAATATTTTTCTTGTTTGGATAAACATCAAGTATTTGTTTGAGAACCACTGGTAATTGTTAGAATTTAAACGCGAAAATAAAAAGAAACGAAAGACAAAAACAACGAAACAGAAAATGACATAATTAATCAAATAAAACGAATACGATGCAATTAGATTAAGATTAAATGCAAACAAAAGACGAACGACAAAACAGAACAAAAAAATTCTTCTTCTTTTAATACGAGGCCCTGCCCCCCGTTTAACTGTTTGAAAACTACTGGAAATACATTTTTTTTGTTTCGATCAAGATCGCGCATTTGTTTGAAAACCGCTGGAAATATTTTCCAACGCGTTCGTTTGAGAACCGCTGGAAATTGCTTGAATTTCTTTTAGTACGAGGCCCTGCTCCGCGTTTAACTGTTTGAAAACTACTGGAAATATATTGTTTTTTTTTATTTCGGTAAGAATCACGCATTTGTTTAAAAACCGCTGGATATACTTTTCTTATTTAGATAAAATCACGCATTTGTTTGAGAACCGCTGGAAATTTAAAACGAATTTAAATGTGAAAATGAAAAAAAAAAAACGAAAGACCAAAACAACGAAACAGAAGACGACATAATTAATTGAATAAAACGAATACAGTAAAATTAAATTAAACGCAAACGAAAGATGAACAACAAAACAAAGCAAAACAAATGACGGAACAACAGACGATCAATGAAATTAAACAAAGAAGAAATATTTATTTAAAAAAAAAATATAGGCAAACGCAAATAAGGAAGAAATGGCCGACGTTGGAATAAAGTAAAAGGTAAAAAGTGAAACAAAAGAGGACCGACAAAGAGAAAACGAACACAAATTGATGAAGTCAAATGAAAATTAAAAGATTTATGAAATGACAGCGATTGTCTTTTGTTTTGTATGGTTGATTGAATGTGTCTATACACATTGTGCAGACGAGGAAAATAACGGCGAATGTTGAAACGAAACAAAAGACACGCAGTAAAACAAAAGGAGGCCGACAAAGAAAAAAAAAACGATCGGTGAAATTGAAATAAAAGTCAAGAGATCACGCGTTTGTTTGAGAACCGCTGGAAATTGCACGAATTTACACGCGAAAATAAAAATGAAAACAACGGAACAGAAGATGACATAATTAATCAAATAAAACAAAAAGCACGCAGTAAAAACAAAAGACGGCCGTCAAAGAAAATGAAAATCGATCGGTAAAATTGAAACAAAAGTAAAAAAAATGACAATAAAATGACGCTGATCGTCCTTTGTTTTATTTCGTTTATTATTTTTTGTTTCGGTCTGCTATTCGCTTTTCATCAATAAATACAAAAAGAAAAAGAAAATCGATCAAATTATATAAAAGTCAAAACAAACGAAGCACAAGAAGTTAACAGCAGAATGAATCTAAAAAATAATCAACAAAATGAAACAAAAGACGTTCAACAATGAAGTTAAGCAAAGAAGAAATATGGCGAGGAAAAAATGGCGAACTTTAGAATAAAACAAAAGATGAACGGTGAAACAAAAGAGGACCGACAAAGAGAAAACGAGCACGAATCGACAAAGGTAAATAAAAATCCATAGATTTATAAAATGACAGCGATTGTGTTTTGTTTTTTTATTTTTCGTTGGCATTACCAACGAAGGATCAATGAAATTAAACAAAAGAAAAACAAAACACGAAATTAAATAGGAAACTTATAATAAAAGAAAACGGCAAACGCAAATGAGAAAAGAAAACAAAAATATTTACATAAAAGGCAACGGGTCGTCTTTTTTTTATTGCGTTGTTTATTTTTTGTTGCACTCTGCGATTCCTTTTTTTTTCGGTTTCCATCATCGATAGATCGATGAAATTAAACGAAAGCGAAATACGTTTGACACAGAATCAGTGAAATAAAAAAATAAAAAACAAGACAAAAGAATTATAAAAGGAAGCGGCAAATACAAATGAGGAAAAAAAAACAAAAAATTTAAAAAAGTAACCCGATTATGTTTTGTTTTATTGCGTTGATTATTTTTTTGTTTCGCTCTACGAGTCTCTTTTGGTTTTTAATTTGCATTATCGATGGAGGATCAATGCAATTAAGCAAAAGCAATTGTTTGAAAACCACTGGAGTTTTCTTTTTTTAATTTCGATAAAGATCATGCATTTGTTTGAAAACCGCTGGAAGTTGCTTCTTGAATTGCGAAAATCTTTGATACTCCGTAATTCCTAGTAAAACGAACTCACAGTTTTCTACGTCTTTTATTTTAAGGCCTTGCCTAGTTGTTTGAAAACCACTGGATTTTTTTTAAAGATCCCGCGTTGTTTTTTTTTTGAAAATCGCCGCAATTTGGTTGAATTGTCCGCTGCGGTTTTCAGTGAAGCGAACTCAAAATCAAATTGCTTCGGTTTTCTTTTTCTTATTTTTTAATTCTTCGTTTCTTCGAAGAAGAAGAAGAAGAAGTCTCGAATGTGTGCTCACTTTATTTATTTGCATTTCGCAATGATCAATGTTCGTGAAATGCCACGGCTAAAAATAACCGTGATCACTGTATTTGCTTGCGGTTCTGAAAAGAATGCATAAACCAAGAAGTTATTTTTCTTCGGTTCATTTAATTCGTTGTTTTTTTTAAAAAAAAAAAAAACAAACTAAGAAGCTGGAAAATCCAATAATAATTAATCGAGTAACAAATTCAAGTGCTGTTTAACAATTCAAGAACTGTTAAACAAACAAATGTGACACAACGAAGGAATTGAGAAACATTCGTTATCTAAAAAAACCGATTTTCACACGTTAAACATCATTATTTAATTTTAAAACTGAAAACAATTTCAAATTACAAGTGTACTGGTGACATCGCGCGGCCGAATTTTGATCTAAAATTGTATGAGAATAACTGAGAATTGCGGCGAACTGTCAACAAGTTGTCAAATGCTGTCAAAAAGGAACTTAAATGTTACATGTAAACATTTACTTATATTCCCAAAATAAAATATTTCCTTTTCCTCCGAAAATAACCGTAACGTTTTTTCTCCTAGTGTACCCAAACATTCAAAATTGAAAAGGAAAAACCCTAAGTTGGCAACATTGCTTGTAATCATGTAAATTAACTAATTCAATTGTCTTCGTCCTGAAACAAATGAAACAATGTTTTTTATTTCCTTGCGTTGCCTACTTTCTAATTTTAAGTGATCTCGATTCAAAACCGTCACCCTGTATAAGATTCGATCACGAAGATCAAACGACAAACAAATGGCTTTCCTGAGACTTTCGAAAACAAAAACAGAATCAAGATAAGATCGATCGATGCCGCGCCACACAAACAAAAGAAGCTCTGATTGAAGATGCCATTGCTTCTGATTTTCGGCTGTTTCGAAACAAGAGGAAGATCGATTCACACTAACGGAGTCAAAAGAAAGACGGCTAAAACTGACGGAAACAAATGAACGTCGATCGACGCTGACGGAAACAAAAGAAGATCGATTGACGATTACTTTTGTTTCGTGTTTAAACAAACACTGGCAGAAGGAAATGGGAAGAAAATTCGATTGTAGATTTTCGAAGAAAGTTGGAAACAAAAGAAGATCGATCAATTCTGATAGTGTCTTAAAAGAAGATCGCGTGACGCCGACGGCAACAAAAGAAGATCGAAACTGGCAATAGGAATCGGACAGGAATCGCGTCTCTAAAACGGAAGTGAAAAGGAAACGGGACTCTAAAATTTTGGAAAATCAAGATCGATTTTCGACAGAGTCGAAAGAAAATCGACTCACACTAACAGAAACAGAACAAGATCGATCAACAATGACATTTATTTGATCTTTAAAAGAAATATCACCGGCAGTAAAATAAGAAGAAAGTGCAATTCTAGATTTCCGGAGAGAGGTGGAAACAAAAGAAGATCGATTGATCCTGATAGTGTCTCAAAGGAAGATTGATTGATGCCGACGGAAACAAAAGAAGATCGAAACTGGCAAAAGGAGACGGACAGGAATCGAGACTCTAAAATTTTTGAGAAAGTCCTGAAACAAAGAAAAATCGATCGACACTGACACAGTCAAAAGAAAATCGACAGACACTGACAGAAACAAAACAAGATCGATTGACGATGATATTTGATTTTTTTTAAATATACCACCGACAGAAGGAAATAAAAACAAAGTGCGTTACTAGATTTTCGAAGAGAGGTGGAACCAAAGGAAGATCGATTGATGCTGATAGTGTATCAAAGGAAGATCGATTGACGCCGATGGAAACAAAAGATGATCGGAATTGGCAAGAGGAAACGGAAAGGAATCGAGACTCTAAAATTTTCGAGAAAGTCCTTAATCAAAGAAAAATCGAACGACACTGACAGAGTCAAAAGAAATCGAATGATACTAACAGAGTCAAAAGAAAATCGACTGACACTGACAGAAACAAGACAAGATCGATTAATGATGACATTTATTATTTGATCTTTCAAAAAAAGGAAAGTGATATTCAAGATTTTCGATCGATTAATCCTGATAATGTAAAGAGATGATCGATTGACGTTGACAGAAGCAAAAGAAAATCGATTACCGATGGCGTTTATCTCATCTGTCGACGGCAACAAAAGAAGATCGAAACTGACAGGAGGAAGTAAAAAGTAAAATTTTAGAAAACCAAGATCGGTCGATACAGACAGGATCGAAAAAGTCGAATGACACTGACAGAAACAAAACAAGATCGATTGTCAGTGACATTTATTTTGATCTTCAAAAAAAGTGCGATTTTCGATTTTCGTAGAAAGGTGGAAACAAAGAAGATCGATTGATTCTGTCACTGTCAACCGATCTTTTCTCGTCTCTACCAGCGTCAAGCGATTGAAGATGACGCTTAGTAACGGAAGTACGACTCCGATAAAAAAAAATTAGAGAAAATCTGAAGAAACAAAGAAAAAACTGACAAGTGGAAAGAAAATCGATTTATCCGTGTTGACAGAAACATGAAAAGATCGACTGATTTTGACAGTCACTTCTAACATTCAAAGAAAACCAACTGAGAGAGAAGAAACTACGAAAGTGCGACTTGCAATTGTTGAACGAAGTCGAAAACAAAAGAAGATCCACTGATGCTGAAGAAAAAAAGAAACAAATTGATGAAGACAGTCATTTTAGATTACCAAAAAATAAAATAAAAGAAAATGAGAAGAAGATGATCGTATTCGATGACATTATTAATAAAGACAGACGAAAAGGATAAAAAGAGACCGATCAATGTTGACAAGAAAGACTTTAAGAAAAAAGAATAAATTTATGAAAAATAGGAACATATTTTAGATTAACTTTAACCGAAAAGAAAAAAGAAAATGAGAAGAAGTCGACCGAAATCGAAATTATTTAATGAAGACAGACGAAAACAAAGAGAGATCGATCGATGTTGACAAGAAAGAAATAAAGAAAATAAAAGAGAAGAAAAAAATTATGAATGAAGACAGAAAATGAAAATATTTGTTTCACACACAAAAAGAAGAAATGTGAGAAAACGAAAAGGAAAAAGGTGTGATTCGGAATTGTCGAATAAAGACGAAAACAAAAGAAGATCGATCGATGTTGGGAAGGAAAACAAAGAAATATATAAAAGAAATATGTAAAAGAGAAGAAAACGAACGAGTCGCGATTCAAAATATTTGAATGAAGATGAAAAATACGAGAATATTTACTTCAGATAAAAAAGAAGAAATGAGGGAAAAATGAGAAGGAAAAGATGCAATATGAAAAATAAAAACAAAAGAGAAGAAATTTGTGAAGGAAGAGAGAAAACGAAATTATTTATTTACGACGTAAAAAGACGAAATATGAGAGAACGAGAGGAAAAAGGCGAGATTCGAAATTATCGAATGAAGACGAAAACAAAAGAAGATCGACGGATGATGGCGAGGAAGACGAAGAAATATAGCATAAAAGAGAATAAAATGAACGAACCGCGATTCGAAATTTTTGAATGAAGACAGGAAACATGAAAATATTTATTTCAGATGAAAAGAAGAAATAAGAAAAAATGAGAAAGAAAAGAAAAAATGCAATTTGAAAAATGAAAACAAAAGTAAATCAAGCGATGTAGATTGAACACAGAAGAAATCTATTTTGACGTCGTTTATTTCAGATTTAGAAAAAAGAGAAGAAAATGAAAAATATAGACACAAAACAAAATCGATCGATGTTGGCAAGAAAACAAAATTAAATACTTTTATGACGAGAAAAAAAATTCAATTCAAAGTTCAGGAATAGAAACAAAAATACGATAACATTTATTTCAGAAATTTTTTAAAGAGAAAAAAATAACACAGTACAGTACATAATGTTGCTGTTTCTGTTTTGTTATTTTCAGCAACCGAGCACCCTGTATACGCATTTATAAATTTCTATATTTTATTATACAAGATTAACTCTCTTTTTTAACTTTGATCTAATCTCCCTTCCAAATTGTTTTTAACGTAAGTTGGATGATCTTTTTTTATTTCCTTTTCTGAAATTTCTTTTCCTGATTTATGTATAATAATTAGATATATATATTGTTTCTTTACTTTATCGATACACATACTCCAAGCTTCTTCACTTCTTAAATTCTTTCCAACTTCATTATTTATTTCTTTACTTATTTTTTGAGAAACGATATTTTATGAAACTTTTTCCCTTTCTAAAATTTTCTTTTCTTAAAAATAATAAAAATAATTTTAGGGTTTGTGTTTTTTTTTCTAAACTATTACTTTCTGACTTTATTATACACCGACATTAATATCTCTCAATTTTTCCCCCAATTTTTCTTTTATGAATCATTCTTTTACGAATCGTTGTAGGAAAAAAATACTCCTGTAATTTTTGTTAGGGTTTTTCAAATTTGCTTTCCAGACCTCATTTCTTACCAGACCTTTTTTCGTTTGCTTTAAATCTTTGTTTCCTCGAATTCTTTTCAAATTTTATTTTTCCTTTTCTGGAATCTTTTTTTTTCTCTTGTACACAATTTGCCTTCGTCGTCATCGTCTGGTTTGCTCTAGAAATCAATCGACGCGACATACCGGCACGAATCGCTTTTAAAAGATTCTTCTCAGCGTGGAATTGAGGACAATTGAAAGTGTAACTGGAAACAGGTTTTCGCCACGGCGAACAAAAAAAAAAGAAACGACTAGAATCTCATTGTCGCGACGCGTCGTTCGTCGCGTTTATGTAAGTCCTCCTTATACGCACGCACGCCGCTGTGTTTGTTCTCGCGACAAATACGTCTAAATCCCATTAACGGCCTTCCATGCTCACCTTGCACGGACCAAGCCCAAGAGTTGTCTTTTTTTTTCTTTTTTCTTTTTTTTTTTAATTTAATTTTGCCGACGTAATGCATGCAAACGAGTCCGGTGCTAAACACTAAACAAAATAAATTGATTCGAACGAAAGCTGAAACCGAAAGCGACTTTTACTTTTTCTTCTCCTCTTTATGTTCATGGGGGATTGCGAACGCGCTCAAAAATGCCATCGGCGGCACAGGTGAAGTACTTCGCGTGTTCGAAAGGTTAAAAGCGGATTTCATGAATATTCAGCGAAGACCGCCGCGCCGGAGACTTCGACGATCGGTTGGAAGGGAAACGCGGAATTCATTTTACAACTGTACTTTTAACGGTTGCGTTACGTTACGTACAAGCACCGAGGTGTTACCCGTCTTCCGGGTTATGATTACGAATTCATTTTATTACTCGATTGACATTTGCTTTATGCCTCCAACAAGAAAAAAAAAACGCATTTCTTAACAACACGTCTTTGATTCTTCCTATTTTATCCTCCCCCAACCACTCACCTTCCTTTACTTATTAGGTCTTGCCCTCCCTACTCCTTCTTCTTTTCATCTTAGATCATAAAATGAAATAGAAAAGAAATAATTAAATCAGAATTAACTTTTTCTATCCTGCGCATAGCTCCTGAACGAAACGCGTTGTGTTATTTATTAGGTTTTGCCCTCCCTAATCCTTCTTCTTTTCATCTTAGATCATAAAACGAAAAGAAAGAAAAATAATTAAATCATAATTAATTTCTTTTTATCCCGCGCATAGCTCCTGAACGAAACGTATTGCGTTTTCTTAATGAAAAACGTTTTCTTTCAGCATTTGCCCAGGATGAGGAAGAAAGCGGCGATCCAAGCGCAGAAGAACTGTGCGAAAACCGACCGGCGGACGAGTACTTCCGGTTGACGACCGAAGGCGACTGCAGGGACGTAGTCAGGTATGAACGCCCACTCACGTAACACTGCCCGCCCCCCAACCGGCAAATTAATTTCATCCGCGCGTCGCCCTCAGGAGATGACTTTCTAAATCAACATCCCATCGGCGAGACCAAAACAAAAAACAAAAAAGCAAAAAAAAAAAAAACAAAAGATTATTTAGAGCTAATCCAGCTGATCCAGCGGTGGACTCGCCTTGCCCCCGATGCTGCTAACGCTCTTTTTGTGTGATAGGTGTGATAGTAACAGTGATAATGGGGTTACGCGACTGGCTTCCGTGCGCTGCCCTGTAGGTCTTGCTTTCGACATCGATCGGCAGACTTGCGATTGGAAAACAAATGTTAAAAATTGCGATAGAGTAGACAGTAAGTGACATTTCGGAAACGGTGACCAATACCACGACCACCCCGTATAAACTCGCGCCGAATATTCAGCAGATTCCTTAAAAATCTCAATCCTGCTTCAAAAGGCTCGAGGTCCTTGATTCTTGAATCTTGCACAACAGAAAACAGAAACCATATACACCCTGTATAAACTCGCTCCAAACGTTCCGCAAGTTCCTTAAAAATCCTTAATCCTGCGTCAAAACGCTCGAGGTCCTTGATTCTTGAATCTTGCACAACAGAAGCCATGTACACCCTTTACAAACTCGCTCCAAACGTTCCGCAAGTTCCTTAAAAATCCTTAATCCTGCGTCAAAATGCTCGAGGCCCTTGATTCTTGAATCTTGCACAACCGAAGCCATGAACATCCTTTATAAACTCGCTCCAAACGTTCCGCAAATTCCTTAAAAATCGTTAATTCTGCGTCAAAATGCTCGAGGTCCTTGATTCTTGAATCTTGCACAACCGAATCCATGTACGCCCTGTATAAACTCACTCCAAACGTTCCGCAAGTTTCTTAAAAATCCTTAATCCTGCGTCAAAATGCTCGAGGCCCTCGATTCTTGAATGTTGCACAACTAAAGCCACGTACACCCTGTATAAACTCGCTCCAAACGTTCCGCAAGTTCCTTAAAAATCCTTAATCCTGCGTCAAAACGCTCGAGGCCCTTGATTCTTGAATCTTGCACAACCGAAGCCATGAACATCCTTTATAAACTCGCTCCAAACGTTCCGCAAATTCCTTAAAAATCGTTAATTCTGCGTCAAAATGCTCGAGGTCCTTGATTCTTGAATCTTGCACAACCGAATCCATGTACGCCCTGTATAAACTCACTCCAAACGTTCCGCAAGTTTCTTAAAAATCCTTAATCCTGCGTCAAAATGCTCGAGGCCCTTGATTCTTGAATCTTGCACAACCGAAGCCATGAACACTCTGTATAAACTGGCTCCAAACATTCCGCAAATTCCTTGAAAGTCCTTAATCCTGCCTCAAAACGCTCGAGGCCCTTGATTCTTGAATCTTGCACAACTGAAGCCATGTACATCCTGTATAAACTGGCTCCAAACGTTTCCCAAATTCCTTAAAAATCCTTAATCCCACTTCAGAACTTCTTGGACGCTCGAGATCCTTGATTCTTGAATCTTGCACAACTGAAGTTCTTAGTTGAATCGTATAAACTCGCGCCGAACTTTCCGCAAATTCCTTAAAATACCTTAATACTCCTTCAGAACTTCTTGGATGCTCGAGGTCCTTGATTCTTGAATCTTATACAACTGCAGTTTCAAGTTGAGCTGGCGCCCCCTTCTCGAATCGCTTTTTCTTTTTGAAGAACCAACAATTTCGTGCGTTGCTCTAAACTCGAAACTTCTTGTATCTACGCTTGAGATCAACCAAGTCCTTGGTTCTTGAATCTTGAACAACTGAAGGCTGAATCTTGAACAACTGAAGTTTGATTGTGATCTGAAAAGATCAGCGCTTCAAGCGTATTAATAGTATTCTTGTAGAATTTCAAAAGGAAAAGTGTCGAAATACCGGGTCCTTGCATCTTTAGATATTATCCTGAGTTTCAGTTAAAAGAGAGCCCTCGTCTTAGTTTTTTCAAAAAGGAAAGTCGACCTTTTCGACCTTAGTTCCAACGTTCTAAATTCAGAAGAAAGAAGTTGTAAAAATTAGGTAGCAAGTCCTTAGATCTTGATTCATAAATCAAAACGGCAAACGCTTTTCAATTGTTCACTCAAAGAATCGACGTCGTCGCTGCCTTAAAACG
Organism: Prosopocoilus inquinatus; assembly: GCA_036172665.1. NCBI lineage: Eukaryota > Metazoa > Arthropoda > Insecta > Coleoptera > Lucanidae > Prosopocoilus > Prosopocoilus inquinatus. The sequence continues at coordinate 8,392,329 of CM069878.1, read as the reverse complement.
AAACCAATTGGACATCTACAATTTCGGTCCTTGAATCTTGTTTTACTGAAGTTCAAGTTATAAATCAAATAATTCAAACCGTCGCTGTCCTTGTTGAATCTTGATTAAAACGAAGCATCAAGCTAAAATGAAGATGCCTCCTCGATTGAGTTTCTTTTTCAAAAAACAAACAATTTCGGAATTGCTTCTAATGAACTAAATCTGGGGGAAACATTTTTAAAATTTGGAAAAAGTCCATGGCCCTTGATTCTTAAAAAAACTAAAGCCTCAGTTAAACCCTGTCCGTTTGCTCAAGCGTTCGAGAATCAACGTCACAAACTACCTTGTGACCTTCTAAAATTCCAAAAAAACAACCGATCCTTGAATCATGGCCCTTGATTCTTAAATAATTTACGCCCCAGATACACTCTGGCGTCGATTCAATAAACTATTTTAAAAACATCTGCCATCTCTATTTCGTTATTGCGACTGTGATTTCCTAAATTAAAATGAGGACGGAAGATCTTAAGGTGTCCTTGATTCTTGACTACTTTCTTAAAAGGTACGAATTAACTTTGCTAACCGTGTTTAGTCATTTAAAAACGTCTGCCAATTTCTTTTATTACGGCAACCAAACCGAACTGAAAACAAAGATCTTGATTCTTGAATTCGTCAAAATGAAACTTATAATGTCCCTGTTGATTCAATAAGTGTCTTCTTCTTCTTCTTCTTCTGCCATCATCTTTATTTCGTTGCTGCGACAGCCTAAATGGAAGTGAACGTGGAAGACCTTAAAGCGTCCTTGATTCTTGAAGATCGTAAGTAGTCGCGAGAAGTATTCTCGAGGACGACAATCATTCGGGGTTTAAGAAACATCTGCCCAGTTGCTTTTACTATCGTAACCAAACTTATTTGAAATTAAAGAGCTACGTAGGCCCTTGATTCTTGAAGGTCATAAGTAATCACGAGAAATATTCTTGAGGACGACATCAATGAGGTTCAAGAAACGTTCACCAAATTGCTTTTACCATCGTAATCAAACTTATTTGAAATTAAAGAACTTCGTAGGCCCTTGATTCTTGAAGGTCGTTAGCAATCACGAAAAATATTCTTGAAGACGACATCATCGAGATTTGAGAAGCATCCACCAAGTTGTTTTTACCATCGTAAACAAACTTATTTGAAATTAAAGAACTTCGCAGGCCCTTGATTGTTGAAGGTCGTAAGCAGTCACGAGAAGTATTCTCGAGGACAATCAATTGGGGTTTAAGAAACATCTGCCAAGTTACTTTTGCTTTGTAACCAAAACTTATTTGAAGTTAAAAAATGTCGTAGGCCCTTGATTCTTGAAGATCGTAAGCAATCACGAGAAATATTCTTGAAGACGACATCATCAAGGTTAAAGAAGCATTCACCAAGTTGCTTTTACCATCATAAACAAACTTATTTGAAATTAAAGAACTTCGTAGGCCCTTAATTCTTGAAGATCATCAACAATCACGAGAAATATTCTTGAGGACGACATCAACGAGGTTCAAGAAACATCCACCAAGTTACTTTTACCATCGCAATCAAATTTATTTGAAATTGAAGATCTTCCTAGGCCCTTGATTCTTGAAAGTCGTAAGCTGTCACAAGAAGTATTCTTGAGGACAGTCATTTGGGGTTTAAGAAACATTTGCCAAGTTGCTTTTGCTTTGTAACCAAAACTTATTTGAAGTTAAAGAATTTCCCAGGCCCTTGATTCTTGAAGGTCGTAAGCCATCACGAGAAATATTCTTGAGGACGACATCATCGAGGTTTCAGAAACATCTGCCGAGTTGCTTTTGCTTTGTAACCAAAACTTATTTGAAGTTAAAGAACTTCGTAAGCCCTTGATTCTTGAAGGTCGTAAACAGTCACGAAAAGTATTCTTGAGGACAATCACTCGGGGTTTAAGAAACATCTGCCAAGTTGTTCTTGCTTTGTAACCAAAACTTATTTGAAATGAAAGAACTTCGTAGGCCCTTGATTCTTGAAGGTCGTAAACAGTCACGAAAAGTATTCTTGAGGACAATCATTCGGGGTTTAAGAAACATCTGCCAAGTTGCTTTTGCTTTGTAATCAAAACTTATTTGAAGTTAAAGAACTTCGCAGGCCCTTGATTCTTGAAGGTCGTAAACAGTCACGAAAAGTATTCTTGAGGACAATCATTCGGGGTTTAAGAAACATCTGCCAAGTTGCTTTTATCATCGTAATCAAACTTATTTGAAATTAAAGAACTTCGTAAGCCCTTGATTCTTGAAGGTCGTAAACAGTCACGAAAAGTATTCTTGAGGACAATCATTCGGGGTTTAAGAAACATCTGCCAAGTTGCTTTTACTATTGTAACCAAAACTTATTTGAAGTTAAAGAACTTCGCAGGCCCTTGATTCTTGAGGTAGCAAAATCATGCTGTGACCTTTGCAAGAGTAGTAGCTTCTAACGTCCTTGATTCTTGATGATGCATCCATGGACTGTCGGTAGATAGATTAATTTTTGCTACAACCAACTCTGCGTCTGTCGTCTGTGTTTTTGTGAGGACTTTCGAAGTGTTCTTGATTCTTGTTTGTTTCGGACGTTTTCTTGTCAAAACCTTGGAAACAAATGACTTCTTTGGAACTTCAAGGTTTTTGTTTCAAATATTAACGATGCAGATATAAACTGCTGACACGTTCGTTGTAGAAACGGAAGGAATGCAACCGAAACACTCCATGACCTTGGCCGAAAACCCGTTTGCTCCTTGCGTCTTTCCGCGGAACTAATTTTAACCGGCGCGGCGTTCGATTCGAACCCAAGGCGAAATTTTTTGCGCGCGTTCAAAGGAAAAAAAAATCGATGATGCGGACCGCGTCTGGTATTGTCACCGTTTCCTCCAAACACGAACCACGTTAATTAAGTCCAATTTTTTGACCATCAGGTGTACTAGATCTGGTTTAAAACAGATCACTTGCCCGAGTGGATTGGCGTTTGACATCGATAAACAAACTTGCGACTGGAAGGGTAAAGTCACAAACTGTGACAAGCTTGAGAGTAAGTCGCACTTTTTGACAATCGGTCGGTGCGGTAAGGGAACGCTGGAGTAGAGGTTTTTTTTTTGTAGAAAATTACCAAAAAAAAATAAAAAATCGTTGCACCTTCGACGCTTCTGTCTCAACCCAAAAGCGTCGAAAGCGCAACGAGCAAGCGGTGGATGATGAAAACCGGCAGATTTTTTTTGACGTAAATTGACGTATGAAGTAGAAAGTAGATAGATGCTGTTTTCGAACTTTCCTCTGTCTCTGTCCTCTCTTTGCATGTTTTGTGTATATTTGCTTTACTTACTTTCTTTACCTATCTCGTTTGTTGTTTTTGGTGACGGTCTTAACACTGTGGTGTCAATTGTTTATAACCTCCCTGTACATACTTGTTTTCTACTTTACACCAAATATTATGTACATATTTATTTATTACAGCAGAGTTACGTTATTGCTTTAAAAAATAAATTAAGGAAAAAATTCAGTCCCCCCCCCCTGCCCCCGCGGTGGGGATAAAAATATTCTGAAAATTCGCTTTTGTTATTTTTTGTTACCAAAAATTAACACGCTTTCTATTAGTGAAAAGAATACTTAAGAAAAAAATCGTTATTGCTTTTATGCTCAAATTTAATTCTTCCTTTGTTTTATTTTTTATTTTTATTTTTTCTGAGCTCAAGAAGCCAACTGGATTTATGTTTCTTAATTTTGCAACGAAAATCGAAATCCAACCACTCCCCCCCTCCCCCGAGAGGATTTTAATTTAATAAAAATATTCTGAAAGTTCACTTTCGTTATTTTCTTGTTTCCAAAAATTGCTTTATTTTAATTAAAAAAATATTTTTTAAAAAATCGTCATTTTTCATTCACAAAATTAATTTTTGCCTTGTTTTATTTTTAATTTTTCATTGAACTCAAGAAAACAACTGATTTTATCTTTCTGAATTTTGCAAGAAAAATCAAAATCTTGCCGTCCCCCCCCCCCCCCGACTGTATTTTAATTTCATAGAAATATTCTGAAAATTCACTTTAGTTATTTTTTTGTTCCCAAAAATTGCTTTATTTTAATTAAAAGAATATTTTAAAAGAAATCGTCAGTCCTTTTATTCACAAAATTAATTTTTCTTTTGTTTTATTTTTAATTTTTTATTAAGCTCAAAAATACGACTGATTTTATCTTTCTTAATTTTGCAACAAAAATCGAAATTCAGCCACTCCCCCTCCCTAATTTCAAAAAAATATTCTGAAATTTCACTTTTGTTATTTCTTGTTTCCAAAAATTGTCTGAATTAACATTCTTTCTATTAATGAGAATAATATTTAAAAAAAAAATCGTTATTGTTTTTATACCCAAATTTAATTTTTCCTTTGTTTTATTTTTTAATTTTTTTTTTTCTGAGCTCAAAAAACCAACTGAATTTATGTTTCTTAATTTTGCAACAAAAATCGAAATCCAGCCAATCCCCCCTCCCCCGGGGGGATTTTAATTTCATAAAAATATCCTGAAAGTTCACTTTTGTTGTTTTCTTGTTTCCAAAAATTGCTTTATGTTAATTAAAAGAATATTTGTTAAAAAATTTGTCATTGCTTTTATTCACAGAATTAATTTTTTTTTAAATTTTTAATTTTTTATTAAGCTCAAGAACACAGCTGATTTTATCTTTCTGAATTTTGCAAGAAAAATCAAAATCCTGCCGCTTCCCCCTCCCTAATTTCATAAAAATATTCTGAAAATTCACTTTTGTTATTTTTTGTTTCCAAAAATTGTCTGAATCAACATTCTTTCTTCTATTAATAAAAATAATATTAAAAAAAAAATCATTATTGTTTTTATACCCAAATTTAATTTTTCCCTTGTTTTATTTTTTAATTTTTTTTCTCAAAACCAAAAAACCAACTAAATTTATGTTTCTTATTTTTGCAACAAAAATCGAAATTCAGCCAATCCCCCCTCCCCCGGGGGGATTTTAATTTGATAAAAATATTCTGAAAGTTCACTTTTGTTATTTTCTTGTTTCCAAAAATTGCTTTATATTAATTAGAAGAATATTTTTAAAAAAATCGTCATTCCTTTTATTCACAGAAGTAATTTTTCTTTTGTTTAATTTTTAATTATTTATTTCTTGTTTCCAAAAATTGCTTTATATTAATTTAAAAAAATTATATTAAAAGAACCATTTCTTTCATTCACAAAATTATTTTTTCCTTTGTTTTATTTTTAATTTTTTATTGAGCTCAAAAAGCAACTGATTTTATCTTTCTTAATTTTGCAACAAAAATCGAAATCCAGCACCCTCCCCTTCCCTGACCCCCGCGCGGGTATTTTAATTTCATAAAAATATTCTAAAAATTCACTTTTTCGTTCACCTCAGTTCTTTACTTCATTTTTTCTTCTTCTTCAATAATTTAATGATTTGCATGCATTTTACTTGATTCTGAAGCTTGAAATGTGAAAAAAAATTGAGAAAAAGAACAGTGGATTGACGGTTGGACAATAGATGTCGCTTTAAAACGATCGACCATCTTAAATAATTCATTTGAGTTGATTTTATGATAAGATATAAAAATAAATAAATAAATAAAAGGAAAACTGAAAATGTGAATTTAAAGGCAAAACAAAACCAATTTGGTTAATAAAAATAATATTATTGTTGCGTCCTTTTCAGAGATGGCGCTGCGCCCTTTTCTCTCTTTCTTGTTCAACAATTCTTTTTTTTTTAAGAATAATAATAATTTTTTCATAAACTTTCTTTACTTTTGACCTGACTTTGAAATAATTAAATTAATTAAAAATTAATAAAATAATAATAATTTAAAAACCTGTGTCCTGCATTTATTTTTGTCAATTTTTTAAGAGTTGTCAAAAATCTGTCGTTTCATATTTGCTTTTTTCTTGTCAGAAATTCGTTCTTCTTTTGATTTTATTTTTTGTTTTTCTTTTTTTACAGTTTTTTTTTTTGAAACATAATCAGTTCTTAAATTATTTAAATGCTCCAAAAATACGTTCTTCATTTGTTTCCGTACATGATAAGTAAGTCAAAAATCTATTGTTTTGGTACTTTTTTTGCTCTCAGAGATTCGTTCTTCCTTTGATGTTATTATTTTTTTTCTTTTCATTTTCTTAACGTGCATTCAATTTTTTTTAAATTTATTTAAATACTTTGGTAAACACTTTCTTAATTTGTTTTTATTCGTCAACGTTTTCATGAGCTGTCAAAATCTATTGTTTCGTTTGTTTATTTTTCTTCCTTCTCAGTAATCATTATTCGTCCTTCTTTTTTTCAGTTTCTTCTTGACATGTTCTCAATTTTTAATTTGTACGAATGTTTCAAAAATTCGTTCTTCATTTGTTTTTCTTTTTTTTTTTTTGTAAATCGTTATTCAATTTATGAAGTCACGTTGCTTTTATTTATCTTGTGTAATTTAGTTTTAGTATTTCCTTTGTCCTTTTTTTAAATTTTCGGATATGTTGGTTATTTTTCTTGTTTTGTATTAAACTTACATTAACGGCTTCATTTTTTTCACAATCCGTGATTTGGTTGTCATTATGTTTTGTCGTCCCTAAAGATCCGTACAGCAATTTGTTCCGCACGAGTTTCATTTATTTTAAAACCAATCGCCTGTTTGTTTGTTTTTTTAATGGAGGGAGGCAAATTTTGAAAAGTCCCGCCGCAGAATATGGCGTACGCGTCGTGTGATTGATCATTGTTTTAAGATGGTCGATCGTTAACCAATCACACGCACACTTTACGGCGGGAATTTTAAAACTCCCACCGTAAACGATGACCTACGCATTTGATCGGTTGTTGTTTTAAGATGGCCGAGCGTTAGCCAATCACAGGTAGACACTTTGCGAGGCGGGAATTTTAAAAATGTGTCCCTCCATTTAACAAGCGGATTACAGCAGAAATCTGTAAAGAAGTTGTTAAAGATTATTACTGAACAATTAATTTTATTTATAAGGAATTCACGTGAAGAAAAAAAAAGGGAAATTAATTTCACCACATTCCTCCGCTTGCACGAGGTATGTAGGTAAGTGACAGATCGCTGTGAGGCTTTCGAGAACACTTCCTCTGCAATTATTTAATTTCTATTTCCATTTTCAAACTGCATAACTGCAACAACCAACAACCAACAAACATGTCGGCGTCGAAATAATCTCAGATTAACTTTCAATCACCGCTCACGTTCGCTTTCACTCGGCTATGTTCAACTTTCTTAGGTTTTACGACCGACGACGCGTTAATTCGGGAGTGTTGACCTTAAGACCAGTTAAAAAAAAATTTTTTTTTTTTTAATATATAAAAGCAATAACGTTCCTCTCACTACATTTTGTTTCTCATTTACTTCTTACACACTATTAATTTTAATTAAACGCTCCGGTAACTTCTTTTTCTATAACTTGTTTGTATGTATATATATTTTATTTCTTTTTGTAACTAAACACACTTGAGACTCTTTTTTTTTCGTTCCTTGCGCGTACACTTGCGATAATCTACTTTCTATGTAGGTACGACAGTACGACACGATTGTATTGTATTGTTTTGTAAATAAAGTCGCACCCTGTATATACACGGTATCGGTATCGGTAATCAACGCCAATCAACACCCCAAACTACACCCCCTCCCCACCCACACTCGTCGTTTAGTATAAAAGCCTCGAACTAATCGCTTTTTTTTCTTTTTTCTTTTCCTCCAAAAAAAAAAAAAAAAAACGTAGAGCCTCGCAAAGCTCTGCCCATCCTGAAAACGGACGAGCCGGTGTGTCCTGAAGGGAAATTGTCCTGCGGGAACGGAGAGTGCATCGACAAGGAACTGTTCTGCAACGGGAAACCCGACTGCAAGGATGAATCCGACGAAAATTCCTGCAGTAAGTCCCTAATTACTACTAATTTTTAATTTAATAATAACAATAATGTTTATTTCAAAGCAGTTTTGTAACAGTTACTTACTTGCAAACCGCCTGAAAAGTCAACTACAAACCAAAATTTCATTTTGAACTAAAACACAATGAAACGATAACCAGAGATTAAAAAAATAGTAATAAAATTGGAATTTTTCCCAAAACTTTTCTAATACACCCCGTAGAAAACATATCAAAAAAAAAGTGGAGACTTTGGAACACTATTTTATCAAAGAACAAATAAATCAGAAGTGTGGATGCTTTGGAGCACTATTTTACATAAAAAATAAAATAAAATTGGAAATAACTAAAGATTCCGTCCGATAGATGGCGCCCGTCTACCACTCGGTTAAATTGAGAAGAAATGTTTTTAAACGTGCTTGCTTCAAAACATCGTTGTTCCACTTAAGAAGAAAACTGAGCCCTGCGATTAAAAAATCTCGCAAAATTATTGTGAATCATCTGAGAGCGTGCAATGATTTAAAAAAACGGCGTAGAGATGGCGTGCGTTTCGTTTATAGTATGCGTTATTAGACGATTTTATCATTTTGTTTTCTGAGAGATTCGAAATCTCTAATTATTTTTATATGGTGTTACAATTTCGAAATTCGATGCATTCTCAAAAAGGAGGGTGTTTGAAAAAATTTTTGCCTGCGTCCAACAGATGGCGCTCCTCTGCCACTGGACAAAACTGTGCTTGAAAATAATTTTTCACTTTGAGAATGATTTGAAATTTGACTGAAAAAAACGAGGGAGTTTGAAAACATTTCTGCTTGCGCCCAACAGATGGCGCACCCTCTGTCACTCGCCAGAACCGACAGATTTGCTTTTATTTAAACTGCTTGAAAACGATTTTTCTCTTTAAGGAAAACTAAATCTGGCGATTAAGAGCTCAGGGTAAATTGTCACATAATCTAAAAGCATCGGAAGTTTAAAAAAAAAAACAGCGTCTAGATGGCGCTTCTCATATTAATGCGAGGCGATTTTCGTTTTGTTTACTTGTAAAAACAAACAAAACTTGAAAACGAATCTTCACTTTAAGAATAATTTGAAATTTGACAGAAAAAACGAGGGATTTTGAAAAAACTTCTGCTTGCGTCCAACAGATGGCGCTCCTCTGGCATTCGCCAGAACCGAGAGATTTTCTTTTATTTAAATTGCTTGAAAACGATTTTTCTCTTTAAGAAAAACTAAATCTTGCGATTAAAAGCTCGTGAGAAATTGTCACATAATCTAAAAGCGGCGGAACTTTAAAAAAAAAACAGCATCTAGATGGCGCCTCTCATATTAATGCGAGGCGATTTTCGTTTTGTTTACTTGTAAGTTTTGAAATCTCTAATTAATAGTTTTATATGGTTTTACAAATTCGAAATTCGATACTTTCTCAAAAACAACGAGGGTGTTTGAAAAAATTTCTCCCTGCGTCCAACAGATGGCGCTCCTCTGCCACTCGACAAAACTGTGCTTGAAAACAAATTTTCACTTTAAGAATAATTTGAAATTTGAAAAAAACGAGAGAGTTTGAAAAAATCTCTGCTTGCGCACAACAAATGGCGTCCCCTCTACCACTCGCCAAAATTGAGAGATTTTATTTAACTGAAAATGCTTGAAAACTATTTTTCTCTTCAAGAAAAACTAAATCTTGCGATTGAAAGCTCACGGGAAATTGTCACATCTAAATCTAAAAGCGTCGGAAATTTTAAAAAACAGCGTCTAGATGGCGCTTCCCATATAATAATTAATGCAAGCCGATTTTCATTTTGTTTTCTTGCAAATTTCGAAATCTCTAATTATTTTTATATCGTGTTACAATTTCGAAATTCGATGCATTCTCAAAAAAAAAAAAACAGGGTGTTTAAAAAAACTTCTGCCTGCGTCCAACAGATGGCGCTCCTCTGCCACTCCATAAAAGTGTACTCGAAAACAATTTTTCACTTTAAGAAGAATTAAATCTTGCGATTAAAAAAGTTCACGGGAAATTATCGCATAAACTAACAACGTGGAAAGGTTCAAAAAACAGCGCAGAGATGGCGCTTCGTGTATAATCTATGCAAGTTCATTTTGTTTTATTGCAAGTTTCGAAATCTCTAATTTCCTGTTGTTTTCACAAATTTCGAATTAAAAACGAGTTTGAAAAAACTTCGGCTTGCGTCCAACAGATGGCGCTCCTCCGTCATTTATCGATATATCTCAGCAAGATCCTTCCGAAGAAACTTTTATTTTAAGTGGCCGTTCAATATCTACTTTTGTTACCGAAAATGATTCATTAAAAATTAAACCGTTTCGCAAAGCTTCCGTCCTTTGCCAACAGATGGCATTCCACAAGGCGCTCAACAAAACTGCCAGAATCAATCGCTTTCGCTTTCTACTTCTCGATGTATAATCTCAATTTATTGAAGAAGGAAGTAAAAACAAAAAGATTTATGAAAACTTCTGCCCCTATGCAACAGATGGCGCTCCTCCGTTACTTTATATTTTAGAGAAGGGCTTTAGTTGAATAATTTCACTTGAAAAAAAGAAAGTTTTGCAAACCTGAAACTTGGCGAGTATTTTTTTTTAAGAATGGAAGGGTTTCAAAAGCTTCTACTTCGGTTCGATGGTAGATGGCGCACTACGTCTCTCTACAAAACTATCAGTTAAGAACTTCTATTTAAATTGTTCAAAAGCCTCTGCCTCCTCCCTTCAATAGATAATATCTCTCTCTCTTTCTCTTCTCAGTGTGCAATGTCAATAAACAAAAATTAAGGCAAATTTTGAAAAGCTTTAGCGTGAATCCGATAGAAGGCGCTTTGCCGTCGCTCAAAAAATTGTCACCGGCGATAATAATCAAGCAACGGATTACAACATGTGACAATTAGCTTTTACTGTTGCACAAAAGGTGGCGTCATAGCTATTAATAATTTAATTATTACTAGAATTAATTAATAATAATAATCTTTATTTCAAAGCAGTTTTGAAACAGTTAATTACAAACGGCGTGACAATGTCAAACACAAACAAAAAAAAAATTACAAACAAAAATTAAAATTCAAACTAAAACAAAATAAAACAATAACGAGAGAGAGAAAATAATATATTAAATTAAAAAAAATAATAATAATAATATTAATAATAATAATTAGAGAAAATAAAAATTAACAAGAAAATGTAAAAAACAAAAAAAATATTGAAAATAAATTAATTAATTAGTAATATTTATTTCAAAGCAAATAATAATAATAATAAATTAAATAAAGAAATTTATTTAATTTAAAAAAAAGTAAAAAACAAAAAAAATAATTAAAATTGCATGTATCCTCAAAGCAAAAAAAAAAATAATAAACTAAATTAAGAAATAAAAATAATAGGAGTAATAATTATTAGAGGGCATAAAAGCTAATTTAAAAAAAAGTAAGAAACATGAAAAAATAATTAAAATTGAATGTATCTTCAAAGTAAAAAAAATTATAATAAATTAAATAAAGAAATAAAAATAATAGGAGTACATAATAATTATTAGAGAGTATAAAAATTAATAAAAAAAAGTAGGAAACATGCAAAAAATAACTAAAATTGGATGTATCTCCAAAGCAAAAATAAGAATAAAATAAATTAAATAAAGAAATAAAAATTATAGAAGTAATAATTATTAGAGAACATAAAAATTAATAAAAACAAGTAGAAAACATTAAAAAAAAATTGAAGTTGGATGTAAAAAAATGGAAAATGGATGTATCTTTAAAGCAAAAAGAAAAATTAAATAAAGAAATAAAAATAATAGAAGTAATAATTATTAGAGAGCATAAAAATTAATTAAAAAAAAATAAAAAATAATTAAAATTGGATGTATCTTCAAAGCAAAAATAAGAATAAAACAAATTAAATAAAATAATAAAAATTATAGAAGTAATAATTATTAGAGAGCATAAAAATTAATAAAAACAAGTAGAAAAGATTAAAAAAAAATGAAAGTTGGATGTATCTTTAAAGCAAAAAAAATAATAATAATAAATTAAATAAAAAAATAAAAATAATAGGAATGATAATTATTAGAGAGCATGAAAATTAATTTAAAAAAAAGTAAAAAACATAAAAAAATAATTAAAATTGGATGTATCTTCTAGCTGTTGAAACCGACCCTAACCGAGCGCCAGACTGCGACCCCACCCAATGCGTCCTTCCGGATTGCTTCTGCTCGGCCGACGGCACCCGAATTCCAGGTCAACTGGAGCCGGCGAATGTCCCTCAGATGATCACCCTGACCTTCAACGGGGCCGTCAACGTCGACAACATCGACCTCTACGAAGAGATCTTCAACGGCCAACACGCCAACCCCAACGGCTGTCAAATCCGCGGCACCTTCTTCGTCTCCCACAAGTACACCAACTACTCCGCAGTGCAAGACCTCCACAGACGAGGACACGAGATCTCGGTCTTCTCTTTGACCCACAAGGACGACCCCAATTACTGGACCCAAGGGTCTTACGACGATTGGCTCGCGGAGATGGCGGGAGCGCGTTTGATCATCGAACGCTTCGCGAATATCACAGATGGCTCCATCATCGGAGTCCGCGCCCCTTATTTGCGTGTGGGTGGTAACAAGCAATTCGAAATGATGAGCGACCAATTCTTCGTGTACGACGCCTCCATCACGGCGTCCCTCGGCCGCGTGCCCATCTGGCCGTACACCCTGTATTTCAGAATGCCCCATAAGTGCAACGGAAACGCTCACAACTGCCCCAGTCGAAGCCACCCCGTTTGGGAGATGGTCATGAACGAATTGGATAGGAGAGACGACCCAACTTTCGACGAGTCCCTTCCCGGTTGTCACATGGTAGACTCTTGCTCCAACATCCAAACCGGCGACCAATTCGCCCGCCTCTTGCGTCACAACTTCAACCGCCACTTCAACAGCAACCGCGCTCCCTTGGGTCTTCACTTCCACGCTTCGTGGTTGAAGAGCAAGAAGGAATTCAGGGAGGAACTCGTCAAGTTCATCGAGGAGATGTTGGGGCGCAACGACGTTTACTTCGTGACCATGCTGCAGGTCATCCAGTGGATGCAGAACCCCACCGAGTTGAATGGCTTGCGCGACTTCCAAGAGTGGAAGGAAAAGTGCGACATCAAGGGCCAACCTTACTGCTCCCTTCCAAACTCGTGCCCCCTAACCACCAGGGAACTCCCCGGCGAGACCCTGCGCCTCTTCACCTGCATGGAGTGCCCTAACAACTACCCGTGGATCCTCGACCCCACAGGAGACGGTTTCTCAGTTAGGAAGTAATTTATTTCGAGTTTAAACCTTAAAAAAGACTTTTTTTTTGTACATAGCGTTATTAAATTTCCTATCTCCTATAATAAGAACTTATTTAATTCCGACGGACGAGTTCTTCTTACATCATCATCAAAACCTTAAAGAGGGCAGCAACTTTTCTTCTTTTGTAAAACGAAACTATGTTATGTAGTAGTAAATGTAAACTGTTGTTGTGTAATAAATGAAGAGTAAACTTTTTGCTCGGCGTTTGATTTCATGCCGTGGTGGAAAACATGAAAAAAATAACTAAAATTGGATGTATCTCCAAAGCAAAAAAAAAAATAGTAATAAATTAAATAAAGAAATAATAATAATATGAGTAATAATTACAGAGGATAAAAATTAATAAAAAAAAAAGTACAAAACAAAAAATAATTAAAATTGGATGTATCTTCAAAGCAAAAATAAAAATAAAATAAATTAAATGAAGAAATAAAAATTATAGAAGTAATACTTATTAGAGAGCATAAAAATTAATAAAAACAAGTAAAAAACATAAAAAAATAATTAAAATTGGATGTATCTTCAAAGCAAAAAAAAATTATAATAAATTAAACAAAAAAAAATAAAAATAACAGGAGTGCTAATTATTAGAGAGCATAAAAATTAATTAAAAAAAAGTAAAAACATTAAAAAAATAATTAAAAATAGATGTATCTTCAAAGCAAAAAAAATAATAATACATTACATAAAGAAATAGGAATAACAGGAGGAATAATAATTAGAGAGCATAAAAATTAATAAAAAAAAAAGTAAAAAAAAAATTATTAGAGAGCATAAAAATTAATAAAAACAAGTAGAAAACATTTTAAAAAATGGAAGTTGGATGTATCTTTAAAGCAAAAAACTAATAATAATAAATTAAATAAAAAAATAAAAATAATAGAAGTAATAATAATTAGAGAGCAGAAAAATTAATTTAAAAAAAGTAAAAAACATTAAAAAAATGGAAAATGGATGTATCTTTAAAGCAAAAAGAAAAATTAATTAAAGAAATAAAAATAATAGAAGTAATAATTATTAGAGAGCATAAAAATTAATTAAAAAAAAGTAAAAAACATAAAAAATTAAATAAAAATGGATGTACTTTCAAAGCAAAAAAAAAATAAGTTAAATAAAGAAAAAAAAAATAGGAGTAATAATTATTAGAGCATAAAAATTACTAAAAAAAAAAGTAAAAATTAATAAAAAAAGAAGTAAAAAACTTAAAAAATAATTTAAATGTAATGTATCTTCAAAGCAAAAGAAAAATTAAATAAAGAAATAAAAGTAATAGAAGTAATAATTATTAGAGATAATAAAAATTAATTTAAAAAAGTAAAAAACACAAAAAAGTAATTAAAATTGTATCTTCAAAGCAAAAAAAAAATTATAATAAATTAAATAAAGAAATAAAAATAATAGGAGTGCGTAGTAATTATTAGAGAGTATATTACATTATAAATTAATAAAAAAAAAGTAGAAAACATGAAAAAAATAACTAAAATTGGATGTATCTCCAAAGCAAAAAATAAAACAGTAATAAATTAAATAAAAAATAAGAATAATAGGAGTAGTAATAATAATGTTATATAATAGTAAATGTAAACTATTGTTGTGTAATAAATGAAGAGTAAACTTTTTGCTCGGCGTTTGATTTCATATGCCGCGGTGGAAATCGTAAAATTTTTCATCGGAAAGCGACAACTCCTCCACGGCTTAAAAATTCAACTTCTTGCATATACGTAGGTGATTATTGATGGAAACTTAACGAATAAAAAAGAATATTTTTCCGCATAAAATACATGCTTTGACGAATTTTAATTTTAATTTGGCGACTGCTGAATATACTGGGTGTTTATGCCAGAAAAAAGTTCTCTTAAATTAGATGCACCTAATCACAGTCACTATAGATCGTCTTATATGTACCTACAGGGCAATCGAAAGTGATTGTCCTGATCCTATACTATTTTCCGCGAGCTTCGTATCAATATTTACGTATACCGGATGTTTGTATTAATTAAGTTTGATTTGGATGTAAGTTTTGTGAATGTTCCCAGCACTCTCCTGCTTTCCGTGCCAATCTTCGTCTGGTAGACGTAAATATTGATACGAAGCTCGCGGAAAGTAGTATAGGAGGACAATCAATTTCGATCGCCCTGTGCATATACCGTGCCTTCATATAAATTCCTAGTTAAAGTAGGCTATGATTTCAGTGTTTTCTCTCCGAAATGTTTGGAACACTGATCGTCACAATTATTTAAATGAAATAAATGTCAAATAGTGACACTTTATATTTTCAATTTATAAAATGTTTCAGTTACAACACAATTCTTTTATTATTCAGTTATATTCGAACTGGCAGCCTAGAAAATAGTCAGACATGGTCTGTCAGTTAATGGACGCGTTCAGCGGACACTCAGCGACTGGGTTGCTTACTCAGCAATCGTTTGTGATTGGCTCACATTAATCAATCACAAACGACTGCTAAGTAAGCAACTCAGCCGCTGAACGCGTCCATTGACAACTGTCCTCTCACTCTTGGATTAAGTGTTGCCAATAGTATAAAAAAATCACGGCCTATTTAAATGAAGAATTCATTTGAAGGCAGGATATGTGATTGGTTCTATTTTATGCTGTTTGGTTGGACACACTAAGTAATGAATAGAAAATTGACAATTGCAGAGTTGCCAACTGTACGGAGGTTATCACAAAATAGGATTTTGCGATTTTGGCAACGGATTTTTAATGTTTGGCCGCATTATGATTATAATAGAAGTAACTTTATTCTTTCAAAAAATCATTTAAGCGAAACAACAGCAGAGAAACAAATAAAAAGCTCGTGGCCGACTTTTTCTCAGTCATTCCTAGTTAGGGTTGCCAACTTCCAATTTTCGTAAATTGGAACACTGTCTTTGAAAAATCGTGAGCATAGAAATTAATAAAAACAAGTAGAAAACATTTAAAAAAAGGAAGTTGGATGTATCTTCAAAGCAAAAATAAAAATAAAATAAATTACATGAAGAAATAAAAATTATAGAAGTAATAATTATTAGAGAGCATAAAAATTAATAAAAACAAGTGAAAAATAAAAAAATAATTAAAATTGGATATATCTTCAAAACAAAAAAAAAATTATAATAAATTAAACAAAAAAAAATAAAAATAACAGGAGTACTAATTATTAGAGAGCATAAAAATTAATTAAAAAATAGTAAAAACATTAAAAAAATAATTCAAAATAGATGTATCTTCAAAGCAAAAAGAAAATAATAATACATTACATAAAGAAATAGGAATAACAGGAGTAATAATAATTAGAGAGCATAAAAATTAATAAAAAAAGTAAAAAATAAAATAAAAAATTAAATAAAAGTGGATGTACTTTCAAAGCAAAAAAAATAATAAGTTAAATAAAGAAATAAAAATAATAGGAGTAATAGTTATTAGAGAGTATAAAAATTAATTTAAAAAAAGTAAAAAACATAAAAAAAATAATTAAAATTGGATGTATCTTCCAGTTCAAAGACACTCAGCGGCTGAGTTGCTTACTCAGCAATCGTTTGTGATTGGCTCACCTTCAGGTAATAGCCAATCACAAACGACTGCTAAGTAACCGCTGAGTATTCGCTGAACGCGACCATTGACAACTATACTCTAACTCATGGATTAAGTGTTGCCAATAGTATAAAAAAATCACGGCCTACTTTAATGAAGAATTCATTTGAAGGCAGGATATGTGATTCTATGGTTCTATTTTATGCTGTTTGGTTGGACACACTAAGTAATGAATAGTAAATTGACAATTGCAGAGTTGCCAACTATACGGAGGTTATCACAAAATAGGATTCTGCGATTTTGGCAACGGATTTTTAATGTTTGGCCGCATTATGATTATAATAGAAGTAACTTCATTCTTTCAAAAAATAATTTAAGCAAAACAACACCAGAGAAACAAATAAAAAGCTCGTGGCCGACTTTTTGTCAGTCATTCCTAGTTAGGGTTGCCAACTTCAAATTTTCGTAAATTGGAACACTGTCTTTGAATAATCGTGACGTATCCCAAAAATTCGGGACTTTGAAACTTCATTAAAAAAAAAAAATTAAAAAGTTAGAATTACAAATATGCAATAACGTATTCACCAACTATATTTAAAAGTAAATACTGTAAGTGCTGACTGTAGACTGTACTCACGGAGTCTGTGAGTAATCGAACAATAAATTTAATATTTTCTTTTTTTTCCATATAAAGTTCTTGCTCGTGAGATTTGCGAATATGAAACAAATAAGGCACTTTAGAAGCGGGCTAAAATTAATTTTTATTACTTACTTGACGTTTCGCAAACACGATTGTTTGCTTTTTCAAAAGTGAATGAGAAAGTCATGTTTGCGAGACGTCGAATATAAATAATAAAAATTAATTTTAACTCGTTTCTAAAGTGTCTTATTTGTTTCACGTCCTTTCTTTTAATAATTTCCTATCGCTCCAAACTGCCCAAATGGTTGTAGGAGTATAATTAATCATTACAATCCGAAAGGCAACGTTGCCTTTTCACTGGTCGCCTACAGATCAGGGTTGCCAGATTTTTCTTGAAAAACTTGTATAGTAAAGTAGCTCAATTACGTCAAAGTAATGTAAAGTAATGTAGAGTAGAAAAAAATATTAATTAATCGTAACGTACATTATTTGATCAGGATTAAGAAAAAAAATGTAAGTTTTTTGTAATAATAACACGAAACAATACCAGAGAAACGAGAACAAAATACTACTCGCCGATTTAGAAAATCAAAAAAATATAACAAATAGAAAGGCAAATAAAAAAATCAAAAATCAAAGAGCAATGAAAGAAACAGAAATATAACAAGGTGTGTAGCAGAAAAAAAAAAAACAAAAGAAGATCAAGACAACACCAATCTGAATCTAAACGACAGAAAAAGAATGAAAGAGACAGAAATACAACAAAACAAGGCGTGCAGCGGAAAAAAAAACAAAAGAAGAAAGATCAAGACAACACCAATCTGAATCTGAACGAAAGAAAAAGAATGAAAGAAACAGAAATACAAGAAAACAAGGTGCGCAGCGGGAAAAAAAAACAAAAGAAGATCAAGACAACACCAATCTGAACGAAAAAGCAACGGGGTTTCCGGACGAATCAAAAAGTTAGAAAATAATTAAACAAACTAACTATAAATCAACGAACACCGAAATATAATCACAACTGGACACAAAATAAATGAAGAACGATGAACTACGAAAAGGGCGTCAGTAAAACGCGAAAAATCAGTTCGATAAGAAAAGCATAATGAGAGCATAAAAAATAGAGAAAAAAAAACAAAAGAAAATTGATGGCCAAGATGAACAGAAAAAAACAAATGAATCTGTAGACGAAAAAAGCTATACTAGAAAGCGAAACACAACTGTAAAAAAGCGTCCGTCCGTCAGTCAACAAAATGTGAGAAATCAATTCGATAAAAATAAACAAAAGAGGAAAACGATAGCATAAAAACAGAGAGGGAGAGATACTGACATAAGGACAAAAAAAAATGAAAATCGACGAAGATTTTGCGAATAAAAACAAAATCGTACGAAACAAAAGAGAAATGTAAAAAGGAGTCACTCAATAAAATGCGAAAACCAAGTCGATTAAAAACAAAACAGAAACGCGAGAAACAGAACAACAAAAACAAAAGAAGAACGCCAATTCTCCAAATCTTTAAAGGCAAGCAGGAAAAGCAGCTTTATACAGGTGGTCCTACAGTCTATTTTTTCTTGATAGGCGGTACACTCGACGTTGTGAAGGGATGTGGCTCTTCTATTAGTCTGTTATTTGCGTATCTATCAACATAGAGATAGATCTGTCAACGTAGAGATAGAACTATCAACATAGAAATAGAAACAGTCGGCATCGTTGGACAATTTTTATATTTGAGGTTATGCGCGTGTTTGGTGCTGTACGCTTACAGTGTTGTCAGGTGCAGCGATCGGTCGCTGTTTCTAACGACTTTTTTTTTTTTCTTAAATAGTGACATAGCGGCGACAACAGTAAAAGGAAGAATTTACGCCGACATTTATTTCATCTATACGTTTTAACGTTTGAAACTTTGAATAATTTATTCTTTCTCCATTTTGCATTTATCACGTTAGTGCTTTTCTATGAAGAAGGAAGGGCACTAATGTGTTCAAAGCGGGAAATCAAAAGTCATGGATGGCCGTTTAACGCGTTTGTTTATTTTAGGTCTTATTTGTCGAATTGTCATTTTCTAAAAATGTGAAATTTGTACTTCACTAAATCTAAACATCCGCAACAATTAACACTTAGATTTGTTTATGTATACAGTTTCTATTTTGAGTTATTAAAGCAATTCGTGAATAAAAACAAACTCTATAAGAAAAATTAGAGACCCTTTAATTAGAGTCTGGACAATACCGCCATGTTATATCACAATAATTAGCTGTGATTGGGAAGGAAGAAAAGTAGGCGTTACCTTCTCGCCTGTTATGTTTGACAGTTGTCAAGATTCGATTTGTGATATAACATGGCGGCGCCAATCAAAACTTAGTTACGAATTGTCCAAACTCTTAAGTGCTTTATTTCGCTCACAAAATCGTGATCCAAAAGTGTTTTGATTCAAAGACAGACATTTTCTTTGAATCTCTCTATTTTTAAAACTTGTTTGTATTGAATTATGGTTATTTACAAATGAACTGCCAATCAAAAATTCAAGTCAGGTGTTTTGTTGCAACAATTACGAAATTCAGGTGTAAACTATTCGAAACACGATTCAAACTTTTAAGCGAAAGGAAGCACCTTTACTGTAGGGTCTCAAAAAAAAAAAGAAATTGTGGCGACATCTATAGACAAAAAGAGACATTTTTTTGATAGAATTGTGACGTTCAACGGGAAACGACCTGACAACATTGTAGGCTTTTAATTTGTACGACGTTTTATAATTAATAAATAAACACCATTTTGCTGAAATGCAGAAATAAAATAAGTTTGAAGAAAATTGGAAATTTTTACTAAAATTACAATAAATATTCAAAGTGTCGTTCGTCAGCTTCGACTCATTTTCTCATCATTTCCTCAAATGCATTTTGCATAATTGCTTCATACTCTTTTTCGTCAAACATCGAACATTTTTAAAGATAAATCCCACTTAAAATTTTTAATTTCAAGCTTGCCAACTTTACGGTAAGTATCATACCTGCTCCAATCATGAATATCATTAATTACAGCGCTTTTGAATTTCAATTCTCAGATCTTTTTTAAATTCCTTATCTGTGAACTTTCATGTGCGTTTTTAAAGTGCTGCCCTGAGCGAAGGTCTTTCCACAAACCCCGCACTCGAACGGCCTTTCTCCCGAATGCACCCTCTCATGTATTTTCAAGCTTGATTTCGCAGTAAACGCTTTGCCACAATCACAGCAAACGAATGATTTCTCCCCCGTGTGGGTCTTCATGTGCGACTCCATCGCCGTCTTAGTAATAAACCTCTTCGAGCAAATCTGACACGGGAAAGGCCTCTCACCGGTGTGCACCGACTTGATGTGTATCTTCAGCTGCGTCGTGGTGATGCACTTCTTCCCGCAGGTCCCGCACACGTGCTTGGGCTCTCGCCTTTCCCCCGTGTGCGTGCGAAGGTGCTCGTCGAGGGTATGTTTCGCTGTAAACGCCCTACCGCAGATGTTGCAAACGAAATCTTTCTCGAGGGTGTGCTTGTACTTAACGTGGGACTTTAACTGGCCGAGCATCGCAAAAGCCTTTTCACAGTGATCGCAAGGGAAAGGTTTCTCGCCGGTATGCGTCCTCGTATGAATTTTCAGTTGGTAACCGTCAACGAAACTCTTGCTGCAGACCTCACAGACGAATCGTCTCTCGCCAGTGTGAGCCTGAAACAAGACGTCATGAAATCCTCTCTCAACATTGCACCAGTACCTTTTTGATGTGGTTGCGAAGCAGGAGCCCCCTCGTGAACGTTTTCGAGCAGTACTCGCACTTGAAGGGTCTCTCTCCGGTGTGCATTCTCATGTGCTCTGTCACGTTAAACAGCTTGTAGAATTTCTTGCCGCAAATCTCGCAAGCGTAGTTTCTAGAATCGTAATGTCTTCGAATGTGATCGGTTAGAGTCTGCGATTGTCTGAAAGACTTCCCGCACTTGGAACACTCGTACTTCCTATTTTTCTGCGAAGCTTTACTTTTGTCCTCGCACCGATTATCAACTCTAAAATCTACTTCGTTAGACTCGGGAAGACGAAGTTCTTGATTGATCTCCCAAGTTGCTTCCGCAGGCTCCTGTAACTTTGCCGGGGAATCAACCATGGATAAGTAAGAAGTGGTTTTCTGCTTGGTTAGCCACTCTGCGATTTCAAACGAACGGATTACTTGCTGGCGAAAGGCGTACCAGTGATTGACCTCGCTTGCACAGTAACTGCAAACTAAACAAGGGCCGTCATCTTCGGGGACCTGGCCACGAAATTCACGCCGTGAGTAAACAAGACGAGAAAAGAAAAAATAGGGGGGCGTCGTTTTACCTGGACCGAGGCGCACTCGAAGAGCATGCTTATCAGACCGCATTCGGACATTAGCACCATCTCATCCTTCTTATTTAAGCAAATGCGACATAATTCTTCGATTTGCATGTGCTCGTACTTACGAAAGGCGCTGCACATTTTATTTATTGCCAAGGTAATCGCGGAATGTACTTTGAGGTTATTGAATGACAGCTGACTCAGTGTTGCCAACTGTCGAAAAATAGGTTGCACTGAACGTATGTCGGAAATCACCAAAAATCACTAAATTCAAATATATTTTGTTAAAACGTGTAAAATGAGGCGCATATTCAAAAGAATTAACATGAAAACAGTAACCTGGGTGATGGAAAAATGGGAAAAACACGTCCTAGAAAAATGACAATAGACAGAAACTACAGAAATAATACCAACACAAAATTTTATAACAAGAAAAAACGAAAGCTGCTTTTCCTATACTGTTTTCAGTGTTCTTCTTCAGACAACATTTAAATCACTTAAGCTGCTTTGGAGATTTGGAAAATTGGCTATATGTGGATTGCTGGTATTGGCTTCCGTCGTTCATTTGGCGAAACTTAAGCTGCCCTTCCTGCTTTGAAGATTTGGAGAATTGGGTATTAGGAGACTGCTTTCATTGGTTTTCGTCGTTCAATTGACGAAAGTTATTGGTTACCGTTGATCACGTGATCAATGAAAACCAACAGCCGCAATCCCCAAATACCCAATCTTCCAAGCAGGAAAAGCAGCTTTAATGGTTGTTATATGAGTTAAGTCTACAATGTTAATGTCTATTATGCGGTTGGTAATAGTGACAGATCTGTAAGTGTACAATCCGTGGGAACCCCAGCGCCATTAACGCTCGTACTTGTAACATGTGTTACTTGTGTAACAAATAAAGCTTGTTATTAAAGGTATCATCAATATAACATTGGGCGTATAAAGCGGATGCGTTGCTTACTCAGCAGTCGTTTATGATTGGCTATTACCTTCACGTGAGCCAATCACAATAATAGATTGCATCCGCTGAACGCGCCCAATGGTTATCGTTAGTCACGTGATCGATGATAACCAATAGCAACATTCCCCAAACATCCAATCTTCCAAACAGGAAAAGCAACTTTACAAAAACTTTATAAAAAAAATTACGCCAAACACCGAAGGGCGAAGAGTAAAGAAAACATTTACCAATTGTGTTGCATTAATTGAAATATTTTGACAACAAAATTTATTCTGGTTAAATTATGGATGGATTTTAAAATTTTTGTTGTAGCCTTGGTTTTACTCGCTATTAATAGACAATCGCTTTCCATTTTACGACCGCCCTTCACCAAAATGATTTTTGATGTATAAAAATTTTGTAATAATAAAAGAAAAAACTTCAAACAATACCATTTTAAAATTTTCGGATTAGAAGTGTGGTAATAAAAAACAAAAACGAATCACTTAACATTAATCATACGAACTGTAATTAATTTGACAGTTGTCAAGGTGAACTATTCTTTTTTGTTTTTGCTAAAAATAGGAGCAGAAACGGAATAGAAATTAAAAAACCAAAATAACCCGCAAGAAAAAATCAAAAACAAAAGAGAAACAGAAAGAAACAGCAACAAAATACAAGGCATAAAGCGATAACAAAACAAAAGAAGATCGACAACATGAACGAAAAACAACAGTTTTCCGAACGAAACAACAACTAAAGCAAAAAAGTCAACTCAAGTCGATTAAAAAAAAAAAATACGAAAAAGGAAACGAACGACGAAATATACAGCGCATGAAACAAAAGATCGCAAGTGTGATAGACGCAAGACAAATGATAAACGATGAATTACGAAGAAGCGCCAATGAAATGCGAAAAATTAATCTGACAGGAGAAAGGAAAAGAGAAATCCATGATACGAAAGCATAAAGAATAGAAAAAAAAAACAAAAATTGATGACAAATGAATCTCCAAACGAAAAATTAAAAAAAGAAAACTAGTAGAAGAAAAGACAACTGTACGAAAGCGTCAATCTACAAAATCAATTTGATAAAATAAAAATAAAAAAGTTATGTGAGATCATAAAATGAATTAAAAAAAAAACAATAAAGTACCGCGATACTAATATGGACAAGAAATAAAAATAAAAGCATATTCGTAGAAAACAAAAGAGAACTGTAAAAATGAGTCAGTAAAATGCAAAAACCAATTTGATTAAAAAGAGAAGATGCGAAAAACAGAAGAAAAAATACAGTAGAAGAATGGGTAGACAAAAAAAAATAAATGAGAAACGGTGATTCTCCGTGCGAGAACTTTTGGCAGGAAACAAATAGGCAAAATGAAACAAATCAAACATGAACAAAATGCAAAACGTCAGTTCCTTCAACAAAACAAAACAAACAAACAAACAAAGAAGAAAGAAAAAATATGAAATAAGCGAAAAATAAAAGAAAATGATACCCGAAGTAATTGCAATCGCGATCAAGCCATTGTTGCCAACTGTAGCGGATTTAAAAGCGTGTAGCGGCGTAGCGGAGATATGTTTCTTTTTGCAGCGGAATCTAGTAGATATCCACCAGAAGGATTTCAGCACACAGCTAATACTTAAAACAAGTGAAATAGTTGAGAAAATTAAATAATATACATTCCAAGGCCGAGGACGTACGAATAATTGAATAAATTTACAATGTTGTTAGAAAATCTGATCATACACGTCTTAAGAGCTATAATTTGACATTTCTATGAACCTCGTAGCATTTTAGTTGCGGATGACTGTACGTAAAGACATCTGTGGCGAAACAAACGAAGGAGAAACTATTATAAAGAGTATTTCTTTGTCATAAAATATGTTATTTTATTATTATCATGAGCTTCTAACCGAACCCAATTGTTTAGGTTAGGACGTAGCGAATTTTTTCCCGTAGTGGCGGAATGATTAACCGTTTGTAGCGAGCAACAACATTAAAGAGTTGGCAACACTGGATCAAACTAATCGACACCGACTGACAGTTCTATAACGCTTACTACCAACGTCAATACGAGAGCAATTAGCTTATAGCGGTCTTGATTAGGATAATCGCGACTGTATGTATTGCGGTTTTAAGTAGAATGTAGAATTTTGTTGATCGTCGTTAAGTGAAGGTAACAACAAAAGTAACCCAAATCAGGCGCCAGACGCCAAATAAGTTTTTAAACGCCGAATTTGTCTAAAATGTAACCCGATTGATGGAATTTCGCCCAATCTGGTCGAGTGGAACTGTTTGAGTTGGTAATGATGACTTTTATTTCGAAATGGTACAACTGGAGTAACTTCCTGTTTGTTGACGGCACTTGACGCTGACAATCTTCAATTGTTGACAAGTGTTTCAGATTCAAAGGCTGCGGTAAGTGAACGGTCGAAGTGGTCAGACCAAACCACGTGGTCACTTTTCTCAATCGGTGATTGGTCAGAGGGTTTAGTCGGACCGTTGACTTGACGATTATGTGCAATTTGACCGTTCACTTAACTCGCCCATAGTAAACGTTCGACGTAACCCACAATTTTGTCGCTGAGTCAAATATCTGTCAAATTAATCAACAAAACATAACCGGTTGCAGTGTTGCAAATAGATGAATAAGAAAATGCTCTTAATAGTGTTGTCAACTCAAACGGTTCTTTCTACTTGATCACCCAGTATTTTTTAAGACAGGGTTGCCAGATGCCGTGATTTATCACAAATTGGGCTACTCATATTTTTCATTTGCGATGACTTTTTCAATGTCGCGATGGGCCACAACTTTGGGCTATCTCAGATTTTGAATTGCGAATATTGGGCGGCAGACTTTTTCGTAGAGCTAAATGATTATAAAAATAAAATGATTCTCTTTCGTATTTTATTAAGTTGCCATTTGTGTTTTTTACAGCGGCGCGTTGGCTAACGGGCGCGTTCAGCGGATGCGTTGCTTACTCAGCAGTCGTTTGTGATTGGCTATTACCTTCATGTGAGCCAATCACAATCGATTGCTGAGTAAGCAACTCAGCCGCTGAACGCGCCCAGTGTCAACATGGAACCGTTCAGGAATTTACGCCCTGACTAAAAAGAGCGCCCTCTAAGTAATAATCTTTCTCTCTTGTATAAGTAATAATTTTATGTTGATCCAATATTTGAAAGTAGTTTTTCTTTTTGGTCAATTGTGCTAGAATTTAAAGATTTGTTTGTCGCTGCCTTCAAGCAAAGCCGTTGTAGAAAGAGCTTTTTCGGTAATGGCGGCTGTTAAACCGAAATTGACCAAAATGTAGAAATCCAATGTAGACCAACACGTCGGAAGCAATTTTAAGAATAAGATTGGATTTTTATTTTAAAAACGTCTGTTGCAAAAATTTTTCTCTTTGTAAAGGCGTGTTCCAAAAATTTAATTCCAAAGAAGTGTATGCTGCAGATCCCAAAGATGAAGAAATTCTGGGAAGAAGTTACAGGATTATTGCAATAAAAAATGTTTATTTCCTTTGTTGAAAACCTGAATGTTCGAGTTTTGAATAATTCTAGAGATATTTGCGATTCTGGACGATTTCTGTTCAATTTTAGTGCGACATCTGACTACCAACGTCTGGCAACCCTGTTCTCACTAGGGAAAAATATTTTCTGTATTGGCAACCCTAACTGTCATGGATCTCGTAAGTCAAAACATAACCCCAATCGACGTGTCATCCTAAACAGCTTTAAAATTTAAATCTAGCGAAATGGAAGCGTCCAAAACACAGGCCACAGAAGAAGACAACTTAGACCAAAAGGTCCAGACGAACATAATGCAATGGCAAGCGGTCGACAGTCCCCTAGCCCCCCTGTCAGACGAACAGAAAGACGTACTCTACCAAATCGAAGACGTAATGAAGTACTTGTACAACGAAAGCGAGCCGCAAGACTCTACACAACCAGCGAAAAACGAGGACCCAATCATCAGCACGTACAGCGATTACATCGCTTGGTTGGTAAGGATCGAGAACGAGGTGAAGCACGAAGAGGCCAACGATTACCTGCACTACTCCAACAAGCTGAAGAAGCAGTCGAAGGAATGCAAGGAACTGTTCGAGGCGACCGAAGAAGTAATAAACGCACTTGGCGATTTAAGCGCACAATACGAGCAGGTCACTTCGAAAACGGACTCACTGCACATCCTAAGCGATGAATTAATGAGGCACCAGAAGCAACTGAAAGACAAGAAGCAGAGCGTACAGGAGAAGCTGCGGTATTTCGTTTTGTATCCGACGCTCTACGACCGCATCACCTTGCAGACGATCAACGTGAATGGCGAGGACTTCAGAGGCATGTTGGATCAGATCGACGCGGCCTTGGTTTACTTGAATAACCATCAGAATTTCAAGGAGTCCTACAGTTATCGGATTAAGTACGAGAATTTGTTGGTCATCGCCTTGCAGAACGTGCTGAAGAGCGTTACCCAAGTGATCACAGATGCGACTAACCAAGTCGTGGGGCTCGGCAATCAAACTTTGTTGAGCATCGAAGCGAAGGCTCCCGGGCCTGAACCGAATATAGAGACCGCGTTTTCTTATTATTACGGCAAGTTCCAGAACGCCGCGAGTAAAATTTCCGCAATAACGAATCACGTCGAGGACAAAATCGATGTAAACGAAATGTAAAGTTGAGATGAAGCAGGAAACGAGTTGGTTTTTTGATTTTTGTGTTTGCTTTTGCAGGTACAAGCGTACTTTGGTCGATTCCCAAAAGGTGTATTTCACGCAGAGGTCCCCCATAATGACCGCTGCGGTCTCCAAGGCGCTCCTGGATTTACGAGATAAACACCGGATGGACCATAGCGTCCTGTTTCGCTCTGCGAGCCTCTTCATAATCAAGGTATGCCAGGATGAGTCCGCCTGTTTTCATTATTTCTTTGCGAAGGCGTCTCCCCAATTAGACGAGTATCTGGGGGCGCTCTGCCAAAATCTATACGACATATTAAGGCCGAACCTGATAGGCATTAATCACCTGGAAGTCCTGACGGAGATCTGCACGATCTTAAAGGAAATGTTAAGCGACCAGGTCCTCAATAATACGGCGTTGGATCAGTTCGTGCAGACGGTGAGGCAGCTGGTTCAAGACGTCGAGGAGCGGTTGGTGTTCCGTGCCAACGTCTTCTTCCAGCATGATTTATTCAAATATGAACCATCACCGGGTGACTTGGCTTATCCAGAGAAACTAGAACAAATGGAGAACATCGCCGAAGAAATAAGTGACAGGCGAACAGACTCGCGTGCTTCGATCGTCTCCGTGGAATCCCAGGAAGTCATGAATATCAACAGCAATTTCGCAGGGCAGTTTCGCTCTTACACGGGGAATTCCCCGGCTGACCTGCACGGAATGTGGTACCCGACCGTAAAGCGAACGTTAGTCTGCTTGTCTCGCTTGTATCTCTGCTTGGAAAGGGAGATATTCCAAGGCTTGGCTCAGGAAGCCCTTATTATATGCATCAAAACAATCGATAGTGCCGCCGAAAAGATCACGAACAAAAAGACTGCCCTGGACGGAAAGCTCTTCCACATAAAACACTTGTTAATCATCCGCGAGCAAATCGCCCCGTTCCAAGTGGATTTCACCGTCAAGGAAATGGGATTGGATTTCAGCAATGTCAAGGAAGCGGCTGTCGGGTTGTTACAAAACAGAAACCGACTGTTTTCTTTGAGGTCAAACAATGCGATCCTCGAGTTCCTACTCGAGGGAACCCCACGCGTTAAAGAATACCTAGTCGACTCGAGAAAGGAAATCGACAAGCAATTGAAAGCCGCTTGCGAGGCCTTCATCGTAAACACCACGAACCTCTTAGTCGGGAACATCTTGCACTGGGTGCAGAAGGCGGAGCAAGCAATCAAGGCCATCAACGCGGCTGCAAACGAACAAAAAACCATGTCGCTGAGAGAGCAGGACTTTGCGCGCCCCCAGAACGTCGCCGCCCTCATCAGCGACGCGCAAAGGAATATCAAGTCGAAGATACCCGAGGTGCAGAGGTCTATGAAATTGTATTTGGCGAATCGCGAGACGGAGTTCATACTGTTCAGGCCGATAAAGAACAACGTGCTGAACGCCTACATCCAGGTCGAGCAGGTTTTGAACGGGGCCAAGTACACTCGGGACGACCAGCTGATGATTGCGTGCCCCTCGACTGAACAACTGAACATTTTGATTTGTTCCGTGTCGCTGACCGCCGAGCAGGAACTCGGAATGGTCTCGAGGAACGTGCAGTCCAGGCATTCGGATGTTTCGGTGAACCAGTGATTCACCCTCTTGCATTTATAAGAAACTCTGGGCCGTATTCACGATAAAGCCGTCTGTAACTAAAGCCGTGATTAAGGTCCAATTTTACAAATGTGGTTCAACTTTGAACCGAGGCTTAAACCCTTAGGTCCAGTTTTACAAATGCGGCTCAACTTTGAGCTGAGGTTTAAACCCTTAGCGACGATTATTTCAACAATTGTTGTGAAGGATTTAAGCTTCGGCTTAAAGTTAAACCGCCATTGTAAAACTTGGCCTTAGCAACGATTATTTCAAAAAGGATTTAAGCTTCGGCTCAAAGTTAAACCGCCGTCATTGTAAAACTAGGCCTAAAATAAACATAAACGATAAAGCTTTATGCGAATTTCGTAAGTAAGAGAGTGAGAGAGAATTTAATCACGGCGTTGCTAAATTAAAGACGAGGTGAGAATACGGGCCGTTGTGTCTAGCGCCGCCGACGATTTTTTTTAATATGCGCGGCGTGTTTAAGGCGGTGTTAATTTCTGTGATTTTTTTTTTAAACCTTTAAAAGTCAACCAACCTAAATATTGTACAAAGTCATCAAGAATCTGAATTGAATTGGCAATGCTGAATTTTATTTTGAAACTAGAATAACTTCAGGTTGTTGGTGGCTTGACAGTTTTGACACTGACAGCTGTCATTATTGACAAGTATTTGAAATTCAAAATAAACGCTGGATGAGTAACCAACAAATTTTGTTGCTTTTTTTCCTACTATTGAATTTACATTGACAGTTGACAGCTGACATGCTTGACAGTTTTAACACTGACAGCTGTCATTATTGACAAGTATTTGAAATTCAAAATAAACGCTGGATGAGTAACCAACAAATTTTGTTTCGTTTCCTACTATTGAATATACATTGAGGTTTTGTAGAACGCATTGTGCGCGGGAAGTCCCTAAAACGGTTTATTCAGTTTAAGGCACATACGTAATTATATCAAAACGACTTCTTCGATTCATTGCTCCAGAGCACGCTGAAAGTATCTGCGTCCCCTGCTATTACACGAAATAAAAATAAGGCGAGAATATAATACAGAACAATCAATTTTGTTTGTTGAAATTCGTACGTGTCAGTGTCACTGTTGATGTCAGTGCGACGGATATTTTTCATTGTCAAATGTAGCGACTGATCATTGGGCCTTGTTTTGCGTAACCATGGCAACGCCTAAACAGATCCTAAAACACGATAATTTAAATCCAGAGAGTCGACAATACAGGAAAGAATTTCTCATTTGACAATTGGTTATCATGCTTGACGCAGTTGCCACGGTTACCGCTCAACTGCCGCTTTAACCTAGTGTTGCCAACTTACGGAAAAAGTCGTCAAGTCTAAGGATCATTTCAAACAAAAGGAGAAGAGGAAAAAAATGCAAAAAGTAATTAAAACCTTTGAGAATTTCTCAATTTCTTACAGTCGGAAGCAAAAAAAGTAGACAAATTGCAGTTTCCTGTAATCATTCTTTCCTGAAAATGGTAGTGATTAAAGACGACTTCACAGAATATATTTAAAAAAAAATTTAAAAGCTTTCAAAATTAACAAGTTTAAAACTTTGGTAAAACCTGTAAGTCCGTCTTTAATCTTTGGTACATTGAGAAAAAATAATTACAGGAAACTGTAGTTTGTCTACTTTTTTTCGCTTTCAACTGTAGTTGAACTTTATCGAAAGAAACTAAATAAAATATTTTGTTTTGGAGTTTTCACTCCTTAAAGTTGGTGATTGATTATATGTGAAGCCCAGAAAAATAATGCAAAAAAAAACTACGGCTTAGATAAGGAAAGAGAGGGGATAGCGCACAAGCGAAGAAAACTGTTACCAGTTGGGTCCAAAGAGCATAACCTCAAAATAAAATATCCAAACTCAAAATATACTACAAGTTTGTGTATCGATTTTTAATAATCATCTACAATTAATTACAATTAAAAAATTACAAAACAACATTTTCACTGTACCGCTCCATTTAAAAATTCAACGCGTTTGTTTGGGACCAAAGTCTTGGGCGGACACGTGAAGAAATAGTCACAGTTTTCGCTCGTGCGTTGAATACGTCGTGCGTTATCCTCTTTCTTTCCTTATCTAAGCTCTCTAGTCGAGCCAAACCAGAGCAAAACCCCCCAAATATTGGACACGTTCAGCGGCTGAGTTGCTTACTCAGAAATCGATTATGATTGGCTCACATGAAGGTAATAGCCAATCACAAACGACTGCTGAGTAAGCAACGCATCCGCTGAACGCGCCCATTGGTAAAGTTCACGCTGGTTCGTTCAGTTGGTTGTGGTCGGTGTTGCCAACCGTACTATTATAGTCGTATTCGTACCATTATTCAGCAGTTGGTATAACGTACAATTTCAGCTTAAAAACTGTATTAATTAAAAACGATTGGATTATTTTTTGTAATAAACATATTTTGAGTTTTTAACAAATAGAGATTTTGAATTTAAATTAAAAAAAAAAAAAACAGATTCAAAATTCCTCAAAAAGCGTACTCCTAATTAATAATAAACATTCCCAAAGAAATTCACAAATTAACAAAAGAGAAAGGGGGAACCAAAAATAAGAAAGATAAAACATTTTGCAAGAATAAGACAGAAACAATCATTCAATTTCTAAAAAATTGTAAGCAATTTAAAAGAAAAACGAAGAAAAAAAACGTTTTTGACAAACGAAAAACTCACTATTAAGAAAAAAAAACAAACAAAAATTCCTAACCAAAAGGAAGAAAAACAAAACGACGATCGTACGTACAGAAGAAAAGAACTCAAAATGAATTGCAGATTTAAAATTTAGAAAAAAATAACAATAACGAACATTCAAGACAAATAATAATTTCTTTGAACTTCGCAAAAATATTTACGAAATGAAAGTGTCCGAAGAAAGCAGGAAAACAAAAACAAATGACGACTGTAATTATTCGCGAAGGAAAACGAAGTGCAAGAAAATGTTGATTTATTTATGTAATTTCAGAAGGAAAAGGAAAAAAAAAATAAATGACGATCGTAAGTTTCGCGACGGAAAACCATAAAGAGAAGCAAATGACGATCGTAATACCTTTACGAATGGAAAAGAAATAATTTCAGGAGGTAAAACTAAATAAAAAGAACAGAAAAATAAATCGTCGTCAAATGAAGATCACAAGAAAAAATACAAAAAGGGACGAAAATTCGATTTTCTCTCTCTAAAAAAAGGCATGAACTTTGAAATTTTATGTGTTGGCAACACCGCTTCTGATTGCTATAAAGTGCAAGGATAGATTGTTTTAATATTATTCTTTCATTTGTTTTAACGGTTAATTGCAGAAAAATCCTGTGAATTTATGTGAAAATATGTTTTATTGTTTCACTGTAAACATGTTTTTCATTTTAACCTTCTATTTAAATTTCCCTCATAAATTTTTAGGCAATTCTAGGGAAACACTGTACGCCGGAAAGGGAATTTTAGGTCGAACTGATTGGCAACACTGCTTTAACCTTATTTTTTTTTAGTGACGATGTTCATCACCATTCATCAATGGACCCTTTTCGTTATTCACGAAATCGTGGAACGACATGCGCGGCGCCCATAATTGTTCAAACTTATTTGTCGCAAGCGCCCAAGGTTACAAATATCTAACTGAAATTTAACATAACCTCAAATTAATGACACATTTTACTTTGTTACTCGACAATATACATAAGTTCACTGCGTTCCGGTCGTTTATTTAAATCAGGTCAACGCAATATAACTTTATTCTGATACTTATTAATTAAACTATTCTGTGACAAAAGGGGTCGCATTGCAGCCAACTTTACGCCATCAAAATAACCAGAACAGAAAATGTACGCGCACAAGACCTTGACGTGTAACAACCAGAACGAAAAAGGTGCATTAACGCAGGATTGTCTACCTATTTATTAATCTAGTCAAAATATTTATGCAATTATGTAACAAAACCCTTATTTTTTGAGATTAGGCCAGCCTTTTAACACATTCACTTCGAATTTCTAGTAATTTAACATTTGCTTCTGCGGTTCCAATTCAAATCCTAATTTGCACATGGATACGTTCCAAAACAACGCGGTTCATAAGGTGTCATCTGCCCCAGTCGGAGTGCACTGCCCCGGTGGTCTTCACACAATCACAATTTTGAACTTAATTACAATTAATTAACGCGACACATTAAATATTGCTGTGTGTTAATTCATTTTATTGTAAAAAAAAACTTGCACTTGGATACGTTCCAAAACAACGCGATGAACAGGGCGCCCTCTATTCCCGGTTTCTGTAAGTATAAAACTGTTACTTAAATACAACATCATTATAAAGTCTATAAATGTAGTTAATTAACGCAGAATATTGATTTAATTAATAGGCGTTAATTTATTTTATTGCAACGACTTGAATTTGGATACGTTCCAAAACAACGCGATGAACAGGGCGCCCTCTATTCCCGGTTTGCTGTAAGTATACAATTGTCACTTAAATACAACATCATTATAAAGTCTATAAATGTAGTTAATTAACGCAGAATATTGATTTAATTAATAATTAATAGGCGTCAATTTATTTTATTGGAACGACTTGCACTTGGATACGTTCCAAAACAATGTCACATTAATTCGGCGTTCTTTAACCCAATTTTCTTTCTTTCTATAATTGCAAATTAAATGTAATTACGCTTTATAAACGGCAGGATAACCGATTAATTACTAATTACACAATTATGAATGTAGTTAGTTTGTTATGGAAAGACTTCATTAGTTTTTTTTTTTTTTTGTTTTAGAGTGCGTCCGATTGCACGCTGCTGTCGTTTGACTGTTGGATGTTTTCTGAATAACAATTATTCTACATTGTGGCTGGGCAACTCGCAATGACTTATGACGTGCAAATTAATTCGTAAATTTAAATTTCGCGTGGCGTTTGCCGAACGCTGCGCGCTCTCCAGAAGCTCAGCGAAATAGTGAACGCGAACGCCTCGCCGCCCGAACCGGCACGCCACCGTGCGCGTCACTTGTCTGCGTAACTACACATCGGCCCAACAATCGACCAGTGGAACAACAATCTTCTCCGCCATTTGCTTTGTGCGTTTGTCGCCTTTTCCCCGTGTTTACATCCGCCGCGGATGGCAGCTATGGAAGTTAAGAACGACCCGAATCAGTTTGACATCAATAAAATATGCAGGGCCTGCCTCACGGAAAAGGGAGAGATGCGCTCCGTCTTTCTGGCCGATGAATCCATTGGTCAAGCGATGAGGCTCGCTGAAATGATAATGGGATTTTCGACAGTACAGGTTATAAATTTTGTTTATAGTCGGCGGCGGCCGTTTATTAATTAAGACAAATTCGAAGCGGGCATTTCGTTTTTGTTTGTTTGTTTTTTTATTTACGTATTTATTTGTTGACGTCCGAAACGAACAACGTCGCGCAAATTACAAGAGGTTAATAATAAGTTCAGTGACTATAGTGATTCCAGCAAATTCAAATTGTTTTGTTTTTGTCGCAGATCGAAAACGGAGACGGCCTGCCAACCTTGATATGCATACAATGCGTGCACCAGGTGAACCGAGCGTACTCCTTCAAGCAACTCTGCGAGCAATCCGATGCGAACCTGAGGCAGTACCTCGGAAAGCCCTTGAACCCGAAATCGTGCAAGCAAGAAGAGGAACATCACAACTCGGATTTATACACGAGCTCGCTGCTCTTGGACAATTTCGGCCTGGACGATTCTTCCAACGACAGCGATGATTCGTTCAAGCACGAGTTCGGGTTGCTGGACGCCCCCGTGGATCCGAGCGACGAAAAGGCCATCGCCCAGAAACAACTGCTGAAGGCGGCCAAGTTGCAGAAGAGCAAGCTGTCGAAGAAAAAGTTGCTGGCCAAGAATGGAAAAACCAGTAAGTAAAATACAAAGCCAAAAAAAATTACAGTTTCCTGTAACAGTTCTTCCTCAAAATGGTATTATTTGAATACGGCTTCGCAAGTGACATTTACGAATGTTGAAAGCTTTCAAATTCGAGAAGCTTAAAACTTTTGTAAAATCTGTGAAGTCGTATTTAAACAATATTTCGAGAAAGAACAATTACAGAAAACTATATTTGTATGCTTTTTTTAATTTTTTTTTGAGACTTGTTTTGTATTCATTATTCCATGCAGGGTGTTCCCTAATAAAGTAGTCAAACTCATATCAGTTTTATGTAAAAAAAACAACATCCAGGGGAAGAAAAAATGGCCCTTAATTTGTAAGTTGAACCCTTATTTTTTGAGGAACAAAAAACAAAAGAATCAGCACCCTTCCTGACAAACAAAAAAGAAAAAGAAAAATTCTGCGCAGTTCTGTGTGTTGTTTATAATTAACAATGAGAATGATGTTTTTCAGTTACTTCACTAGCAACACTGGATGTGACATACTGGATGATCAAATAGAACTGTTTGAGTTGGCAACACAATTAAGAGCATTTTCTTATTCAACCAGTGCTGCCGGCTCTACCGATTTTGAACTTACTCTACCGATCTACCGAATTCAAATTAATTCTACCGAAATTTCATAATATTTCGAGATTGTATAAAAATATAGACAGAAAATCAAAAAAATTAAATTTTCTTTCGACAAATATTAACTTGATTGATTAATATTTTGAAATCAGACCAAACAAACTTATCTCAGCTCACAAAAGATAGGGCAAGCAAGAAAAGTAGACAATTACAGTTTCCTGTCTTCTGTCTTCAAAATGATAACATTTAAATATGACCCCACAGATTTTATGGTTTGAATTTGTCCAATCTAGAAACTTTCCAAATTTTCAAGTATCACATGCGAAGTCGTGTCTTTTAAGCAGTACCACTTTGGAGAAATAAATATTATAGGAAACTGTAATTGTCTACTTTTTTTGCTTTCGACTGTATATTAAATGAGGGGGAGTTACTGGCATGCATAGCTGATAAGGGAAAAGTAACTGCTGACGTATACTTCGCTCTTTTCTTAGCTGTCATCACGGCATTAGAATTAAAAGCAAAAAAATATATATATATTCACGGCCAGCGTTATGGCCTTTTCGACTGACTGCTCTGGGCTACTCTCAAAGTATCTCCATCTTGTTTTAACCTTATGTAAAAACTGAGGATGGATATACTCCCAGAGCAGCCTAGAGCAGTCAGGCGACAACGCCATTAATAAAATTTCTTTCGTTTTTGTTACACTTGATTGAAGGTTAGGTTTTTTTTGTTAAATCACTAATTCCGTTAATGTTTTGTTCACTTTAAGAATTGCTTTAAACGCAATTTTGAACCATTTTAATGATGTACCTAAATTTAGAGACATCTACCGAAATTTTACGCAACTTTCTTCCGAAAAATATCCTAGGTCGGTTGGCAGCAGTGTATTCAACTATTTGCAACTCTCCAACTGAATATGTTTTGTTGATTAATTTGACAGAAATTAGGTTTAAATTGTATAGAAAAAATGACGGCTTACTTTAATGAGGAATTCATTTGAAGTCACGGTATAAATTCACACCAAATTCCAAGAATTCAAGCCTGCAATAATACACAGAATCATTTCTCAATAATTCGATGTTCATTTGTTTTTTTTTTTTTTTTGTAAACTGAAGTGCGATAATAAAAATGACCTAGTTTGCCGACTTAAAAATATGTTGGCAGCATAATTGTTCTCATTTAACATTTTCTGTTTTATCGACGTTTCGTGACTGTGAACTGTTTCCTCTAGAATTGTGTCGCCAACTTCATAAAAAAATCACAGCTTACTTTAATGAGGAAATCAATTGAAGGCACGGTATTATAAAAAAAACGACAGGGAATCGAAGTAAATGTTGAAACGTTTAATTAAACTTTAAAGTATAAGAATATGAAAAAGTTGTACGTTCTGTACTATTATACTTTTTAACTGTTGAATTTTGAGTTCTGCTTCGAATTTTATTTTGGCAAGCTTGGTGAGACGGTTTGAAAGTAGGTTATTTAATTTCTAAATGGTTTGCGACTGTCAAAATCGATCGATTTTAAGAGCGCCGTCGAGATTTGAATTCACGAACTTTAGGAATGTATGTTTCTGGCAGTTTCTTGTCGGAAACTAAAACGACTCTAGCGCATTCCAACCTTAGTATGCAGTACGGGTATATGCCTCCTTTTCTATCTTTCATGGTTTTTCAATAACGCCATCCTTGTCTCTCCGAATTCTCCATAAGGCCTGTACTGCATTCTAAAAGTGGAACGCGCTATAGCACATATGCAATAATTTCCGCCACGGTTTCGAATTTTGAAACGCTTTTTAAATAAATTACGCCCGGAAGTTATAAGCGACAAAAATATTTATATTAGATAATTTCTCCCGATAAAAGTGTCGGCAACACAGCGGTTCGTGACTTATAATTGAGGTTATATTCTTAAAAAAAGAACATAAAAATACAACAAACCTAAGGTGACCATACGTCCAAATTTTGGCGGGACACCCCCGATTTTTAACATTTTGTCCCGCGTCCTGCAAACTTTTAAAAAGTCCCGCTTTTTGGAAAGAATGTACTTTTTGTACATTACACATTCCAGAATAGATTACAAAGCAGTTATTAAGTAGGAATCTTTCGGGTCGACTGCGAGTCTATTTAAATAAATATTTTATATTATTCTTGTTAATTTGGTATATATTATGGAGAGACAGCGCCCTCTTTGAAAACCTTTTTTTATTTCCGTTGAAAATAATTATGTAGTTGTTAAAAATATTCAAAATTTTTTTAAGACAATGACAAAGACAAAGCTGTAGATGTACTTACGTAGCGATGAAATATTATTCGATTAAAATAGTTTTTCTATTTTGGCCAAGAGATGGCGCTCTGAACGATTATCGCGCTTTGTATTGATTCTAATTGATTCTCTTCTCAATTTGACTTAGAAAAAAATAGTTTTACTGCTATCAAGACAAAGTCACGTTTTTGAAGTTCGATTAGGGCGACTTTCTTTTTTTAGAAAAGGAAGATAAGCGAGCAAAGAAACGGCGCTCCAAATAAATCACTATGATGCGTTTAGTTTTAAGTTTCAATTGAAAAATACTGCAAAGACAAAATCAGAAGTTATTACTGAGAGAGCGAACGTTAACGCGATAACCTACCACCAGTTGAAAATTAAAAACATTAAAAAAAGTTTTCCCTTTTGGTCAAGAGACGGCGCTCCACATAATCCCTTCACATCTGCGAAGTTACAAGACCGAGCGTATTGCTGAAAACGTCAGCGAAAAAAAGAAATACTGTTACGGGAAATTTGAATAAAGTTGTTTTCCCTTTGGTCAAGAGATGGCGGTATGGGTATTTCCGACAATACCTGTCTATGTCTTGTCTTGATTTTTATTTTTGAAGTAAAATTTTGAAATTTCAATCATCGCAAAGTTAGAAGACAGGGATGGATTTTGCGGAAATTTAACTAAAATAATTTTCACTTTCAGACAACAGATGGATTGACTCTTAACGTTCTCTTACGTGCATAAATTTCACATATTTTTGATGTAATAAAAGATTAATAATAATGAAATCTTATTTTTGACTTTCGATTAAATTAGTTTTCACTTTGGGATAATAGATGGCGCTTCAAACAATTCAATATTAAAGTTTCTTTCAATATTAGCTTAATATAACAAGCCAGATAATATTTCAACCAACCTGGACTGACAATAACTTTCATATGTGTATTATTTTTTTTATTATGTAAATAATTTTAGTTTTTATTCTAACGTGGTTGCATTTAGTATAATTAAATTTAAAATAAAGGAAGTCGATAGAAATTTTCTTTTAAGGAGTCGATGCTTAAAAAAAAAGGTTGGAAATCCCTAATTTAAATGCGAAATTATTTTGTTGGTTGGGTTGGATTGGGTTGTCCCGCCTTACCCAAATTAAAATTTGGTCACTTTAAACAAACCTGCCAATGAATACTTAGTCATATTGAGAAATGTGTTTGACCTTGAATCTAAACCACTTATTACCAAACGTTAACGAATTTACAACAAAATGTATTAAGCGGTGACGGTGCTGCCAACACAACATTCAGTTTCATGAACCAAGACTAAGTTGGACAATTCTTTTTTAAAAATTGTCTTCCAAAATGATTGCTTGCAATAGTGCAATTTAAATCGTTTAAAAAAATGGCACCAAGCCTTGTACAAAAAAAAAAAAAGTAAAATGCTTGTGGGGGTTCGCTTTTTGCATTCAATTTCGATTTTTCAGTAATCGGATCAAAAAAACTAAAAAGAAACGCGAACCAATGCAACGTGTGCAAGAAGCAATTCATAAACCTCAAGTCCTTCCGGAAGCACCTCCGCACCCACATAGAAGATCGTCCTTACAAGTGCAAGCTGTGCCCGAGGGGGTTCACGGAGGAGAACTACTTGAACAACCACATGCGCACCCACATTCCGGAAGAGCAGAAGCCGCACGAGTGCAAAATCTGCAAGAAGCGGTTCATCCACACCACCCTCCTGAACAAGCACCTGCTGAAGCACAGCGGGGAGAAGCCGTTCGTCTGTAAAATCTGCAACAAGGGGTGCTACGCCGAAAACAGCCTGCTGAAACACATGAAGATACACGAGAAGAAAGAGGGGGACCCCGCGCTGCTCAAGCACATCTGCGATTATTGCAAGAGCGAATTTCCAGACGCCGCGACTTTGGACGTGCACATCAAGCAACACACCGGCGATCGACCGTTTCTGTGCAACATGTGCGGCAAGTGCTTCCCCCAGAGATTCAACCTGGAATTGCACTTGCGAACCCACACAGGTTTGCACCCTCAACTAAATTTATTCCCCTTCAGTTTTTTTAGAGTGCAAGTGTTTCAGGCGAGCGACCTTTCACTTGCGAGGTCTGCAAGAACGGTTACGTGTCGAAGGCCAGCCTCAAGATTCACATGCGCACTCACACGAACGAGAGGCCCTTCGTGTGTGATTTTTGCGGGAAGGCCTTTCGACAGTCGGGGGATCTAACCAGTCACAAGCGTTTGCACGGCACTGAGAAACCCATCGAGTGCTCCGTCTGTCAAAAGAGGTAGGTGGTGCAAAAATTAATTTTAACTGCGGCTAAATTAAAAAACTTAATAAAAAAATTCAGGTTCACGACCGTCATGAAACTGAAATATCACATGCGCAATCACACCGGGGAAAGACCGTACGTCTGCAACATCTGTGGAAGGGGCTTCACGGTGAACACGATTTTATTGAGGCACATGCGAGTCCACTCAGGAGAACGGCCTTATGTATGCGTGACTTGCGGGAAGGCATTTTCTCAATCGAGCACTCTCAACACACACATGAAGGTATTTTATTTAAACCTCGTTGGTAATTATGTGCTTCGCTTATTAAGTAAGAAATTAATTTATTTAAAAAAAAAAACACCTTCAACCGATAAATAGAAGAATTTGATTTAAAGGTCCACGCCCCATCTCCGAAATACCACGGCCACGAAACCCACCAACGAATGCCGAAGTTCCACAACGCAAACGAGCAGAAGTATCACACCCCCAACGATCAAAACAACCGGATAATGCAACAACAGCAACAGCAGCAGCAACAACAACAGCAACAGCCCCAGCAACAACAACAAGACAACAGGATGATGCAGCCGGAACCGCAAAGAATGATGCAGCCGGACAATACGAGGTTACTAGCGAATGATGGCAGTCGCATTCTAACCGACACATCACATTTGCTTACGGATAACCGGACCTTGCTCAATGATGGCAACCGACTCCTCGGTGGTGACGGTTCCAGACTGCTGGTGAATGTGAACGAACCCCCTCGGTTGTTGGTGAACGATAACACCAGACTTTTAAACGACAACCGCCTCCTGGGCAACGATAACAACCGACTCCTGACCAACGTCAATGATAACTCACGGTTACTAACGAACGATAACTCGAGGTTAATTACGAACGAGAGCGTCAGGCACTTGGCCGTCATAGAGAGCTCTCGCATTCTAGCCGATAAGTATTTAGCCAGTTACGATGCATATCACCACCGGGGACATCTGTAAGCGAAATGTGTTCATTCGAAATTTAATTTAAATTAAATTAACGTGTGTGTACGAGTACGTAGTTTATTTTTATATAGTCTTTTAGCCGTATTATTTTACATTAAGAAGACTGCTGGAATTATATTTAGTACCTAAGTTTGAATCTCATATCAAAACACTTCCGTAATTGCCAATCAAAAAAAAAGAAACGCACCGTTAGAGCAGGGCCTGGCAACTATTAAGAAGTAAAAAAATTAAAATTAAAATTAATTAACGTGTTCCTTAGCGAAGCCGGCGTTTAACATTGAGCTACACACTAGGTTTAGTGTATAATAAGCTCCCTGAACGTACATGACCGCCCACCCACAGACATTTCTAAAGCGTCTTTGATTTCGAAAAAAGTTTACGTACTAAAATAAATCATGCCCCCCACCCCCCATCACAGCGAACATTGTACATAATTAAGATTTTAATTAATAATCAAGTAGTTTTAGTGCGCTATCATCAGTATTTAATTGCGTTTTATTAATTTATTCGACTCTAATCATATTTTTTTCTGTTTGCTCCGACTGAATCCCTTTTTCTTGTGTGTAAAACCACCGACAGCTTTAATTCCTTAGCATTTAATTTAATTTAAAAAAAAAAAACAAAAAATAGAAGAAGCACCTTCAGTACCGGATAATATTTTCCTCCGTGTTGTCTCGGAACAGAATTGATGCATGTAAGCGTAGAGTTAAGGTTTACGATTAAATGTCTTTCTATGCATTAAATTAATAAATATTTTTTAAAGAAGATACGTCGCATTATTTAATAAAACAATCAAAAAAAAAAGTTTACGAAATCACATGACTTATTTTTAGCAACGTTTATACACAGTGATAACCTTTCTGCGACGATTTATAAAAATCATCGTGCAACGTAAGAAGGACAAAACTGTTGTATTTACGTAGAAGGTCAAAGTGACAAAACGCACTGTTTTTCTTTCTATTTATATTTTATTAACGTCTAACAGGGGGTTAACATGTAAAATAAAAATCACTCACTCGTCATACCTAGAAATCTATGACCCTTCCTTTGCGCTCCCAATCACCGTAACGAGTTGGTTCGGGGCCTCGTGGCCCCCCGACTTCCCCAGTATGCGGATTTATGTCGTTCGGCCAGGGCTCGAGGGGCTCTTTCTCTTCGGGGTAGTTAGGCTTGACCAGGTCCATTTCGCCGACGGGGGCGGTTTCTCGCAGTTTCTTCTTGAATTCTTGCATTCTGGGACTGAGCGGGCTATCGCCGCCGGTGTTCTCTGCAGACGATGACGCACGTAAAACGATGTCTAAAGACAGCTTGGTTAGCTCCTGGGAGGGGACCGTCGCGTTAGCAATTACCTGTGATGTGCCTGGGCCTGAACGGCGAGGCTTTCATCTGTCTGAGCATGTACATCATTATACTCATCTTCGCGGTAGGAGTTTCTCTTGCACAATGCGTGAAAAGTAAACAAACCGCCTGTGGATTTGACTTTGACGTTATCGCATTCGCATTGCCAACTGTTGCGAATCACTTTATTATATTATAGTGAATTGTGGTACGAACACTTTACACAACGCGGAAGCGATGAAGTAAGAAGTGTAAATCTATGAATTCATCTTAAATTTGAAAACTGTGAAACTCTTGGAACTTGGGAACGCGCACGGAGATCGTGTAGATGCAGCGCCATCTACCGACTTTTATACGAAACGCCGAGCGAAATTCTAATTTAAATACAAAAATTACTTTTTCAATAATTAAAAGCGTGCATTATTCCGACTTAATGCGTTCATCGACGGAGACGGTTTATAGAATTACTAAACGTACCTTAAAAAAGCGGGTAAAGTTTCCAAAGCGAACGAGCACTCACCCTCTTTTCGTCCTCGCAAAGTCCGATAACAACTTATTACGATTTATAAACTAACGCCGGTGATGTCTGCTAATAATTAAATGAAAGTTCTCGGTTTTCTGCCCTCGAAAGTACGGCGATAACTTATGCCAAATATGAAAAACGGTTTTGAATCTGCAATGAATTTACAATGAATGAATTAGAACAGCGTCGCTTGCGGTCGAAATAAGAAACAAAATGTACCGCGGTACAGGAAACTGTAATCGCCTAGTTTTTTTTATTATTTATTATAATTTATAAAGATTGCGTTAAGTGAACGACAATTCTGACCAAAGTGGTCGGACTTTACTAACCGCTTACTTAACGGCCACAGTTAATGGCTAGGTAGGCACTGTGATTATAAATTATAACAGAAGAGGGCGGGAATGGAACAGGTTTTGAAAGAGTCTCTAGAGTTTCGAAATTAGTGAAATACGCCATGGGTTTACTTCGTTTACATCTTTGGATAATAAAAAAAGGTAATATAGCTAACTCTTAGCTGCAATTCTTATTTCACATCACCTGTATTTGCTATTCTGATCTGTCAAGTTGGTCCGACTAGTCACTTAACGTTTCAGACCACGCTGGTCACATTTTGAATCACGACCTATTTTTGCAATGAGCTGATTAATCACGTGGTACAGTCTGACCGTTGACTTAACGATTTTGCTTAAAATAACCGTTCACTTAACGCAACCGAAAATTATGGCCGCGTTAAGTGAACGGTCAAATTGCATAAGTAACGCCATCGTCAAGTCAGCCGTCCGACTAAACCCTTTGACCAATCATTAATTGAGAAAAGTGATCACGTGATTTGGTCTGACCTCTTCGACCGTTCACTTACCGCAGCCTAATACTTTATTAAGGCCGAGTTAAGTGAACGGTCAAATTGCACAAAATCGTTAAGTCAACGGTCCGACTAAACACTCTGACCAATCACCAAAAAAGAAAAGTGATCACATGGTTTGGTCTGATCACATCGACCGTTCACTTACCGCAACCTAAATGAAGGAGAGTTCGATTGTTTTTTTTTTTTGATTGGTTTGGTAAAGCGTTCGAAATTTTACAAAAATGTCCACTTCACGTCTCACTTCAAACGTTCGAAATTCTGCGTGGTTGGGTTTCGCTCTATCAAAAATTAACCAAAAATATTTTTTTGGAATTCGCTGAATTTGATTGCAGTTTCGAATTCCAGATCAAATTCTAGTGTCCCACAGTTTGGGAAACGCTGTCGTAACTGACGTTATAGTGGCACCATAGATAAGTTTTAAAATACAAAAAAAATAAAATAAAATTTAAAACATAAGGTGCGGTCTTTTTACCGCAAAACTCACTCGGGAGCGAACAAGTAAGTTTGAACGTGTACTTCAACCTGGCAACTAAAACTGCTTTTCTTCCTGCTC
Source organism: Prosopocoilus inquinatus (assembly GCA_036172665.1). NCBI lineage: Eukaryota > Metazoa > Arthropoda > Insecta > Coleoptera > Lucanidae > Prosopocoilus > Prosopocoilus inquinatus. The sequence continues at coordinate 8,348,074 of CM069878.1, read as the reverse complement.
GGAAGATTGGGTATTTGGGGATTGCTGCTATTGGTTTTCTTTGATCCCGTGATCAACGATAACCAATAACTTTCGTCAAGTGAACGACGACAGCCAATAACAGCAATCCCCAAATATCCAATTCTCCAAATCTCCAAAGCAGCAAAATCAGTGTACGAGTGACAAGGTGGGAGATCTAAATCACAGTTCAAATTTACTTGTCCGTGCCAAAAGAAATGATGTTTATCTGAGCTGAGATGAGATTTGTGGCGAAAAGAACACGCCGATTACTTCATCTAGTATGATCCTAGATGGAGTAAGGTCTTTCAAGATAAAAATTTACTTGCTTGCTTACTTACCCATTCGTAAAAATAAAAGCACTGCACATTGTTAACACACCATCACTTCACATTAACAGCGTTTTCTAATGGCTGCACTAGTGCAGAACAAGTGTTTTTTTTATCTCATTTTAACCTCGTGTAATAATAAGAGATGGGATATACACTCATTAGTTGTCTTTTATTTGCAACTCAGATTAGTTCAGGTCAGTTCAGTTTAGCCCAAAGTGAACTGATCTTAAGTGATCGATTTAATAGTAAATAAAACATGCGAGATGCGATTGCTGCATTTTAATCTTAAGACGAAGATATTATTTTTGCATCACTTTACAGCGAGTTAAGCAAAAACAAAAGGTTTTTTGGATGAGTAATGTAATTTGACAAACAGTTGAAATAACATCCTCTCTACAAGTGAACCAACTGATCCAAACTGATCTAGAATTTCCGAGGTGTAGTATCAGCAAGGCGGGAAGTGTTTTGGATCACTTTGGGTTAGATCATGTAGCCAAATAAAACAGACAAATTTTTTAATAAGTGATCCAGGGTAAAAGTGAACTGATCTGACGTGCAAACAAAAGACAACTATTGTGTGCACCAGTGCGGCCATTAGAAAACGCTAAAAGGGATATATTAGCAAGCAATAAAACGAAAGCGAATTTAAAACGTACTCACCGCGCTGCAACCCCTATCAGGAACTCGACGTGGAACTGAAATTAAACAAAAATAAGCGAAACTGTCAAATAAAAAGCTTATTCGTAATACTTACCCTACCTTTTACCGAAGCGTGCCGTTCTACCTACTCGCCGTTAGCCTGGAATCCTGGTAACATCATACGTCAGCCACAACACTGCACTAGTCACTGAAAATAAAAATTCAAAATAAGGTTTTGGGAAAATGTACAGGGTGTCCATCGAATACCGCGGTCTTCTCTACCGTCTAAAGTATACAAGATAGAAATGAAATTCAAACGACCTGAGGTGTAACTCAGTCAGCTCTATTTTCTACTAAAATTATTTTTGGCTATATATGGTGTTCAGTAAATGAGAGCCATACCAAAGTTATATTTTTTTAAATGGAACGCCCAGTATATTTTTACATATTTCGAAAGAACGCTTAACGAGGAGGTTGTAACCAAAAATTTCGGAAGTTCTATTTAAGAGTTTTTAAGATGCTAATGATAGTGTATAAAAATTGCTCTACTTTGAGCTCTTATAGTCTGATTATTTATTGCCGTTTCATCGCGAATTTTTGTAGGTAGTCAATACAATATCTCATCTACAGAAATTTCACAACAGATTCAATCTATTAGTCATTATGTGTACAGGGTGTTCAGTTTTGAGAAAGTTAATTTTTCTGAAAATTTTCAAATGAAACACCCAGTATGTCTGAACTCTTGTGAAACACTGCCTTAATGAGCTTTCATAAAACGCCAAATGGTTTTGTCTAAACAGAAGAAGTAGCGAGTCAACAATGAAATATTTTTTTTCCTTTCAATAGTGACGTTATTTAGCCTTTCCGTTCGGTTTTTCTGTTTCAGTTAGATGATCAATCAATGAATACGTTTTATTTCGTGTTCAAAGTAATTTAATATGTTCCTATTAAACTAATTCCTATTTTCCTCTACTTTGAAAATATTTAAATAACTTTATTAAAATAATTAAAAAAAAAATAAAAAAAAAATGCGTTGCCGTTTGCTAGAAAATAGGAAAACAGTTGCCATGAATTTTTAATTGACAGAACAATTGTTTGGATTAGTGGGACACTACTTTTACAAATTTGTACTTCTTTTTGTGTTAACAAAATGGATTTTAATAATGAAAAGTTACGTGACGTAACATATCTAATAGGAGAAAGCAACTAAAACTGTCTTTTGGCGTCAAGACTACAAGAAGTAAGAAGTATTTACAAGAAACTGAAAAACAATTTGAATATTTAATATAAAAATTTCTAAATCCAATGGTTCCTCGTCATTCTGAATTTGTTTATTGTTTTCTGTTATTTTCCAATTTAATACTTATTATTCTTAATTTGTACATTATTTTGTTATTTTTTAATTTATTAAATAAATTAACTAATATTTGTTAATTTATCAACAAAATAAAACAAAAGAACCGGTTGAAAAGGCTAGAAAACGTCAACATTGCAATTAAAAAAACTGATTAATTGCTGTTTCGTGATTTGTTCAGTTTGGACAAAAACATTTGGCGTTTGATGAAAGCTTATTAAGGCAGTGTTTCACAAGAGTTTAGACATACAGGGTGTTCCATTTGAAAATTTTGAGCAAAATTAAGTTTTTCAAAACCCAACACCCTGTAGACATAATAACTAATAGATTGAAACTGTTGTGAAATTTCTGTAGATGAGATATTGTATTGACTACCTACAAAAATTCACGATGAAATGTAAATAAATAATCAAACTATAAGAGTTCAAAGTAGAGCAATTTTTTATACACTATCATTCATATCTTAAAAACTCTTAAATAAAACTTCCGAAATTTTTAGTTATTACCTACTCGTTATGCGTACTTTCGAAATATGTAAAAATATACTGGGTGTTCCATTTAAAAAAATATAACTTTGGAATGGCTCTCATTTACTGAACACCCTGTATAGCCAAAAATAATTTTAGAAAATAGAGCTGACTGAGATACACTTCAGCTCGTTTGAATTTCTTTTCTATCTTGTATACTTTAGACGGTAGAGAAGACCGCGGCACTTGGTGGACATCCTGTATATAAAAATTTACTTATACAAGGCAATAAATATTAAAGCATTACAAAACAAACTGAAATAATAAATTTCAAAAATTCAAAAGCATTCACTCTAGGACCAAATCGTCTTGACATCATTACTGAAGTAACAAAATAAATAAAATTTGATAAATTGTTAACCCTAGCTATCCAAAAATAAAACTTAATATGTAAATGAACGAATAAATTATTATTATTATAAAAAAAAACTTAATTTATGGTGTGTGACCAGGGCCGGATCTATGGTTTTGGGCCGGCGCCACGGGCTAAGCATTTTTCAGCGGTCTTTTTACACATACTTTATTTAAATTTAAGTCGGCATTGTTGCTAACTTTGTTTAGTTTTCACGATGATTGCAACGATGCAACCTAAAGAAAAACAACCGAGCAACGGGTTTACGTGATAAGGACGAAAAGACATGGGACAACCTGTATACTATTTTATCAGTCGGTAGAGAATAAAATTCCTAATTAAAAATTAAACAGTCCTTTGTCATTTTATCCTAAATTAATTAATAAATGAAGAAAACATTTTGGTTCTTTACGAATTCGTCAAATGGAAGCAATCGAAAACAACAAGAGAAATCATTTTTGGTTATCGAGATTGAAATTGAAACAAATAAAATAAAACTCCTAAAGTAAATAGGAGAAACAAATGACGACTACCGCAATAAAAAATCGAAACGTATTTGTGGTTATGTAATGAGTTACCAAAATAAAACTTCGGAATTCGAAAAAGACAGGTTTACATCTTCAAAAAATTTGTAAAATTTCGGTGTGCTCGAATTCTCTGAAATCAACTTTTTTTTTTTAAAAAAAAAACAAATTTCGGAAACAAAAAATCGATCGCTTAAACTTAAACAACAAAAGATCAGTGAAAATAAAAAAGAAAAAACCTAACCCTGACATGGACAAAGGTAAATTGAAAAAAAAAATCGAAAAATTTTTAAAAATGAAATAAAATAGCACAAAATAAAAGACGATCGTACAATCTTGTCAAAAAATGAAAATGAAAAAGGAAAAAACACAGAATGTTCTTTGCGAAACAAACAAAAAATTCATAAATTTGAGAAACAAAAAGCGATCGCTTTCGAAAATTTGGAGAAAAAAAACAACAAATTTCAGAAAAAGAAAAGCTATCGCTTAAACTTAAACAAGAAAAGATCAGTCGAAATAAAGAAAAAAAAACCTAACCCTGACATGGACAAACGCAAATTGAAAAAAAAATCGAAAAATTTTTTAAAATGAAATAGAACAGTACAAAATAAAAGACGATCAAACAATCTTTTCAGAAAATGAAAAAGAAAAAACAAGCACAGAATGTTCTTTGCGAAACAAACAAAAAATTCATAAATTTCAGAAACAAAAGACGATCGCTTTAATTAAAAAGAAGAAGAAATCTGAAACTCCAATCAAATAAAAAAACGAAGACAAAAATGGAAGTATGCGATCAACGGAATTTTTAATTGAATTTCGAAAATTTGGAGAAAAAAAACAACAAATTTCAGAAGCAGAAAAGCGATCGCTTAAACTTAAACAACAAAAGATCAGTCGAAATAAAGAAAAAAAAACCTAACCCTGACATGGACAAAGGCAAATTGGAAAAAAAAATCGAATTTTTTTTTGTTAAATAAAACAAAACAGCACAAATAAAAGACGATCGAACAATCTTGTCAAAAAATGAAAAAGAAAAAAGAAACACAGAATGTTCTTTGCGAAACAAACAAAAAATTAATAAATTTCAGAAACAAAAGACGATCGCTTTAATTAAAAAAAAGAAGAAATCTGAAACTCCAATCAAATTAAAAATCGAAGACAAAAATGAAAGTATGCGATCAATGAAATTTTTAATTGAATTTTGAAAATTTGGAGGAAAAAAAAACAACAAATTTCAGAAACAGAAAAGCGATCGCTTAAACTTAAACAACAAAAGATCAGTCAAAATAAAGGAAAAAAAAAACCTAACCCTGACATGGACAAAGGCAAATTAAAAAAAAAATCGAAAAATTTTTAAAAATGGCAAACAACACAAATAAAAGACGATTGAACAATCTTGTTAAAAAATGAAAAAGAAGAAACAAACACAGAATGTTCTTTGCGAAACAAAAAAACGAAGACAAAAATGGAAGTATGCGATCAACGGAATTTTTAATTGAATTTAGAAAATTTGGAGAAAAAAAACAACCAACTTCAGAAACAGGAAAGCGATCGCTTAAACTTAAACAACAAAAGATCAGTAAAATAAAGAAAAAAAACCTAACCTTGACAGGACAAAGGCAAATTGAAAAAGAAATCGAAAAATTTTTAAAAATGGCAAACAACACAAATAAAAGACGATCGAACAATATTGTTAAAAAATGAAAAAGAAGAAACAAACACAGAATGTTCTTTGCGAAACAAACAAAAAATTCATAAATTTCAGAAACAAAAGGCGATCGCTTTAATTAAAAAGAAAAAATCTGAAACTCCAATCAAATTAAAAAAACGAAGACAAAATTGGAAGTATGCGATCAACGGAATTTATAATTAGAGCAGGCTGTGATATTTTCCAAAAAAGTTGGCAACACAGGCTTACAGTCTGAAATAAAAAATTGCAAGTGTCAGAATTGTGACGTTTATTTTTTCAATGATTGGTAATAAACGGATTTGTTTGTAAGTATAATGTTATATCGATTTTATCGTTTCTGCAACGACTAACCGAAACTGCAATAAAATATACCGGGTGTCCCGCGTAATGTGCTCACCCTTCTAGAATCTTTATTTATTAATAGATTAACCTGAATTTTGGAGACAATAAATTAAGCAAAAAATGGAATCTTTTGACATACTGTTAATCGTCGTAGGACTTCCGGTTTCGCCGGAAATGATATCAAATTTCTTATTTTAAATGGAACACCCTATATATTTTTACATATTTAAGATCTATGGATCAATACCAGTCCGGATACGTATCAATTGATAATTTTGGTTTCCACGACAACGAAAAAAAAAACTTTTATTATTTTTCAATCTAGAAAGCTATGAATCGCATTTTTTCGATCTAATGCCAACAAGTGTTTCGAGAAAATCACTCCTTTGAGTGAGTGTATTTTGATTTTTGATATTTTTACAGCATTTGAAATTTTCATTAGGTCGTAACTCATTTTTTTTTTAATAGAAATTAAAAAAATTTAAATTATTTTCAAAGAAAATATGACGTATTTGGTATCAGCATACTCAAAAAAAAATGTTCTGTTGAAGAAACATATGAAGTTCTATTGAAAAAAAATGAATGATGAAAATTTCAAATACTGTAAAAATGTCAAAAATCAAAATACCATCAAAGGAGTGATTTTCTCGAAACACTTGATTTACGCATTAGATCGAAAAAATACGATTCATAGCTTTCTAGATTGAAAAATAAAAAAAAAGTTTGTTTTTTTTCGTTGTCATGGAAACCAAAATTAACAATTGATACGTATTCGGACTCGTAATGATCCGTAGATTTTAAATGTGTAAAAATATATAGGGCATTCCATTTAAAATTAGAAAGTTGATATCACTTCCGGCGAAACCGGAAGTCCTATCACGACTAGCGGTATGTCGAAAAATTCCATTCTTTGCTTAATTTATTGTCTCCAAAATTCAGGTTAATCGATTAATAAATAAAGATCCTAGAAGGGTGAGCACATGGCGCGGGACACCCGGTATAGTGTTCCATTTAAAAAATAATAAGTTAGGTTTGTAACGTATTAAATGAACAACCTGTATATTTGAAAATAATTTTAAATTATGCAGAATGAAAACCTACACGACTTTTCTTCGGACATTTTCTTGATAAAATGAATTTAAAGTGGCATTTTTGGACTTTTCCAGAAACACCCTACAACCGCAATTTAATAACCAAGGCGCGGATTCATATATTTTTTTAGTACACAAGCGGAGCGTCGCATATTTTTAAACCCAGTGCTCTCGCACTCGAATAAATTAGGGCCGCTTGATCAGAGTGTGTACCAAACTGAAACAACCAACAGTCGACCGCATATTCTCTCTCTTTGTTGTGGATAAGCGCAGCATTCAATACTTCGTCGGCTCGCTGAGTTATTTGAAGGACAAATTTAACGATCTTTTTTTATGAAAGCTGAGCGAGCTAAAGATGCGCGCGCTGATTTTTTTTATTTCATATAAAACGCAATTTATGTAGCAGCAAGTTTGTACTTGTTCTCTGCGAGGCGAGCCGCTTATGGAAAATAGGCAAAGCATTGCGTATAAATAAAATCGTCCGGGATTTGTTAATAACAATCTCTTGGATTTAAATGACCAACCTGTACATTCGAAAATAATTTTAAATTGTGCGGAATGAAAACCTACACGACTTTTGTTAAGACCGATAAAATGAATTTAAAAGGACTTTTTTTTGAACTTTTCCAGGCGTTTGGGACCCCCTGTACAATCGCATACAAATTCCAAGATAAAATAAGTTCGAAAACGAATATCGCAAACGAAACCGCATTTTTTCTTGCATTGGAATTCGCCAAAAAAAAAAAAAAACTTAACGCATTTCAAAATTCACTTACCTCTACACAACACCAACGCAGCTATAATCACTCACGCTGTTTTAATTTACAAATAAGCGAATTTTTTTTACGGACAAATAGAATAAAATTATTGAAATTTATTGAGGAGTGTAACAATCACTTCTATTCGTTTACCGAACTGACCGCAAACTGTGAAGCAGCGCATGTATCTCGAAAAAAAAAATTGAATAAGAACGCGTTAACCAGAGCCCACTCTGCTTGCAGTTTTTTTTCCTTCCGTGAATCACATTTATAGAAAACATGAGTTTTAATCGATAAAACCTTTTTTAATATCGCCACGAAATAATATTATATCGACGAGAGGATCTTTCTTTATGTAATTTCTTGCAAAGAGCAAAGCAATGAGGGCGTCGTACGTAAAATTAAAATAATTAAAATTAAAACTAATATTCCACGATTGCATCCAAGAGCGAATAAGTTAAGCCGCGTCCACAACAATAAAAATATACAGGGTGTTCACAGGAAGCCGCAACAGTAGATAACTTACTCGTTTGAATTTTTATTAATGGCCAGTTGCACCAAACGCTTAAGTCGAACTTAAATTTAAGTGCTGCTTATAATGTGACATTTGATGTTACGTAACATTTCAGTAAGTCACATCTAAGCGGTGCTTAAAGTTAAGCTCGACTTAAGTGTTTGGTGCAACTGGCTATATTAATATATATTTTTTTTAGTTCTTTTATTTTTTTCTATTTCTAAATAATTAGCATTTTTTTTGACGTTTCATGTAATTCAAATAGATGAATAAATATTATTATTATTATTATTATAAGTAACTTATAAAGGAAAAGTTTCAGGATCTCTCCTGTGCTGTCCTGTTTTATGGCAACATCAAAAAAAAAAACAAATGACTATCAGGTTTTTGAGATTTTCAATTGTTTCTCGATTCATTTCTTAATTTCTTTTATTCGGAAAATAATAACATAAATGTTTGAGTCTTGTTTCCTGTCACTTTCTTGACTTAAAAAAACGTTTTCGGTTAGAAATTCGAGGTTTTTTCTTTAAAATTAAGTTCAATCAATATCAAGGTCGTCCCAACTCAACCCATCCAAACTCGACCTGACCCTATCCAAATTTCTTTTTCATTTCTTTTTCATCTATTTTTCTCTGTTGTTTATTTGACGCTTTTTACAGTCTTTTGTTTCCTACTAGTTTTTTTTTTTAATTCTTTTCATTAACTTAAATAGAAAATTGATAATTAAAAAAAATGAAACGTAGAAAATTAAAATTCAATTATAAAAGAAAATTTAACCAACATCAAGGTCATTCCAACCCAACTAAACTCTATCTGACTCTACCCAGCTTTGTCTTTTATTTAATTTTTTCTTTTGTTTATTTGATGCTTTTTTGCAGCTGTCTTTTGTTTCTTACTAGTTTTTTTTTTTTTAATTTTTTTGACTAACACAAACGGAAAATTTATAAACATATAAAATAGCGACATCTTACTATCGCTTTTTGACCTAACATTGCAGTAGGATAGGCAAAATGAAGCGGGATTTGCTCCTAATGAGTCCCCCATGCAAGGCGGCCATGCTTGCTGTCAAAGCTTGTCTATCCTACTGCAATGTTAGGTCAAAAAGCGATAGTAAGATGTCGCTATTTTATATGTTCATCATTCTTACATCGCATTTGCGAATAAATTGGGCAAGTCGTTTTTGGTCTGCAGTGGGAATGTCGAGCTACGTTTCTGCTGAAGAAGCCCCAAGCAGGGCTGAAACAGCTGTCCAGAGACTGCTCGAGGTTCTCACTGCAATCAAAAACGATTTGCACAAAATTTTTCTAAAAGGAAAATTTATAATTGAAAGAAAAAAAATTAGACGTAGAAAATTAAAATTCAGTTAAAAAAAAATTTAACCAACATCAAGGTCATCCCAACCCAAGTAAACTCTATCTGACTCTATCCAGCTTTGTCTTTTATATATTTTTCTTTTTTGTTTACTTGATGCTCTTTTTACAGTTGTCTTTTGTTTCCTACTAGTTTTTTTAAATTTTTTTAACTAACACAAACGGAAAATTGATAATTGAAAAAAAATTAAACGTAGAAATTAAAAATTCAGTTAAAAGAAGATTTAACCAATATCAAGGTCATCCCAACCCAACTAAACTCTATCAGACTCTACCCAGTTTTGTGTTTTATTTATTTTTCTCTTTTGTTTATTTGACGTTTGTTGTAGTTGTCTTTTGTTTCTTACTAGTTCTTTAAATTTTTTTTAACTAACACAAACAGAAAATTGATAATTGAAAAAAATTAAATGTAGAAAATTAAAATTCAATTAAAAGCAGATTTACCGTATATCAAGGTCATCCCAACCCAACTAAACTCTATCTGACTCTACCCAGCTTTGTCTTTTATTTACTTTTCTCTTTTGTTTATTTGATGCTTGTCATAGTTGTCTTTTGTTTCCTACTAGTTTTTTAAAAAAAATTTTAACTAACACAAACGGAAAATTGATAATTGAAAAAAAATTAAACGTAGAAATTAAAAATTCAGTTAAAAGAAGATTTAACCAATATCAAGGACATCCCAATCCAACTAAACTCTATCTTACCCTGTCCAGCTTTCTCTTTTATTTATTTGTCTCTTTTGTTTATTTTACGTTTCTTTGCAGTTGTCTTTTGTTTCTTACTAGTTTTTCTTTTTAATTTTTTTAACTAAGACAAGCAGAAAATTGATAATTTAAAAAAAATTAAACGTAGAAAATTAAAATTCAATTAAAAGAAGATTATATTATATATTATATCTCAAGGTCATCCCAACCCAACTAAACTCTATCTGACTCAACCCAGCTTTGTCTTTTATTTACTTTTCTCTTTTGTTTATTTGACGCTTTTACAGTTGTCGTTTGTTTCCTGCTACTTTTTTTAACTAACACAAACTGAAAATGGATAATTGCTTTTACAGTTGTCTTTTGTTTCTTACTAGTTTTTTTTTAATTTTTTTGAACTAAGACAAACAGAAAATTGATAATTAAAAAAAATTAAACTTAGAAATTAAAATTCAGTTAAAAGAAGATTTAACAAATATCAAGGTCATCCCAACCCAACTAAACTCTATCTGACTCTACCCAACTTTCTCTGTTGTTTATTTGACGCTTTTACTGTTGTCTTTTGTTTCCAGCTACTTTTTTTTTAACTAACACAAATAAAAAATTGTTAATTGAAAGAAAAAAATTAAACGCAGAAAATTAAAATTCAATTAAATGAAGATTTAACTAATCTCAAGGGCATCCCAACCCAACTAAACTTTATCTGACTGTGTTCAGCTTTCTCTTTTTTTTTATTATTCTCTTTTGTTTATTTGACGTTTTTTATAGTTGTCTTTTGTTTCTTACTAGTTTTTTTTTTTAATTCTTTTAACTAACATAAATAGAAAATTGATAATTAAAAAAATAAACGTATTAAAAGAAAATTTAACCAACATCAAGGACATCTCAACCAAACTAAAATCTATCTGACTCTTCCCAACTCTATCTTTTATTTACTTTTCTCTTTAGTTTATTTGGCGCTTTTTTGCAGTTGTCTTTTGTTTCCTACTAGTTTTCTTTTTAGCATTTCATTTTTATTTTTTGTTCATCTTATTCGTCAATTTTCAGTTCTTTATGCTTTCGTGCTATGTACTTCTCTTTTGCCTTTGTTAACGAACCGTTTTTTCGAATTTGTCTTGTGTCCACCTCAATTGTGATGTTCCTTTGTTTTACGTTCTGCGTTTCGTCGACCATTTTTTGTTTTTCTTTTATCGCATTTTGACCTGACCACCTTACAGTTAGCGTTTTTTTTTATTTTCTACGAATTTTTTGATTCGTCCGGAAAATTGTTTTTCGTTCAACTCGGTGTTGCCAATCTTGTCTTTTTTTTGGACTGATTATCTCATGAACATCCGAATCTTGGAATACACCTCGGCCACGACATTCGAATCTTCAAACGCACCTCAGCCACAGCGTAAGCACCATTCCAGTGGAGTTATCCGTCAATATTTTCAGAGAAATGACATATTGCCTGCAGGTAATCAGTGAAGAGCAACGTTGCATTCGAATTGCAATTAATTGTACAATTTGGCAGTTTTTTGAAGCGATAAAAAATATTAAACGATTTGCAACAAAGTTCTTTTTTTAACTTTCATTATGCTTTGACAGCAAGCATGGCCGCCTTGCATGGGATGACTTATTTGTGGCTTCAATTTGTCAATCCTTATGCAATGTTAGGTCAAAAAGCGATCGTGGGATGTCGCTGTTTTAGCTATTTATTAAATTTATTGTTCGAATGCTCATACAAATTAGTAGAATCTACAGTCTCGGATCAGTTGTTAGCGAGCGCGTTACTGTATTGCAAATCTAACCTAAAAAAATTGTTTTAATAAAGTCTCAATTTTTTGAGACATGTCCCGATTTTTCTGAGACGACGTCCCGATTTATGTAACTTTGAAGTTGGCAATCTTACACGAAACATTTCAAGCCCGATTATGTTCGAACACGCGCATCTTGAAATATACCTCGGCCACGGCATACGAATCTTGATACGTACCTCAGCCACAGCATCGGCGCCATACTAATGGCGAGATCTGTTACTGTTTTCACGTTTTCAGAGAGAGAGAGAAGTGAAGTGACGTCTGTTAGCAACGCCGTTTTCAATAATGGGCGCTGAATTATAGCGTAAGAATTATCAGACATTTCGCACTCGCTGCTGAGTCGTGGAAATCTATGAGCACGGACGGAAAGATAAAATGGTGAATTTCTGTGCTAGACCGCGTTTCAGATGAATCAGTTTTCAAGTCTCGGTATTCTCCCGCCTAATGAATTAGGCTTGTATGAAGTGGACGTCACTGTAGGCGAACGGTTAACGGCAACGTTGCCTTTTGAATTGCAACCACTTGTTAAATATACAAGAAACTTGGGTTAATTGTTAATTGGACAGGCCCTCTTACAGTCCTGTCCAGGGAGGAGGAAAAAGAACTGGAGGGAAGGTTACCATAAGGGCAATGTAAAATTTGCGACCGGCGTAAGCCCCGCCCCAAGCACCTTTTATGACCCCATTTGAATTAGGCGCGCTACAAAAATTGGTTTAGTTGAATGGTTGCCATAGTCGTCTCGTTACTCTACCTGCAGACAGATTGCAATAACCTAAAACTCTTGGTAGTAACGTACCAGTTTCCAAACCAAGCCATTAGCCAGTGTGTTGTTTGTTTTAGTTTTTATTAGAGATGGGATTCCACCCGGTGCAAACGATTGCACCGGTGGAATCACGGAATGCACTCACAATGCACCCGGTGCATTGGATGCTTTGCCCGGTTGCTTACATTTACATAAGACACAAAAAATACTTCAAAATGACACCAAATACCCGATATTTTGTACGGACTATCACTAGACAATTATTTTGTAACTTTAATTTCAAAAACTTACCCATTTTGTTCAGATTTTAAGCTACAAAGCTTCCGGTTAAACTTAAAAGTTTACTATTCAGCTATTCACCAGATACTATGAAATATTAAACCTGTAAACCACCTGCAAACAATTAAATAACATCAAGAAAAGATTATTTTTCGTTTGATTTGCGCGGGAAATTTAAATTTTTGAATGCACCCGGTACATTCATGTATGCACCCTGGTGAATGCACCCTTGTGGGTGCTTTCAATGCACCGGGTTCATTCCCTGGCTCATCTTTAGTTTTTATAAATAGTGCCGTTTAGTGTTAATGTTAATATTAATTTAAAATGGTGAGCTGTAAATTATGTGAATATACTAATGTGCATAGACCCAACTAATCAGCCTTCGAGAGAAAGAAATACTTTCCATCAGTAAATCAGTAGTGCACATATTTTTATGATTAAAACATTTCTCACAAAATAAATAATAATTGATCGAATAGTTGTAGTCTTTTTCCTTTGTTTATTCAGGAAAAATGTATTTTTACAGAGTGCAGATTATTTACAAATGTATTATTAAAAACCCGTGCAATGGAAGCATCGGACGCCACTGGAAAAGGCAGCCATATTGAGACACTTTCAGCATTTTGGCGCGGTTTCATATTTTTGAACTAACCTTCCCTGAGCCTCGTTCTATTTTGTCGCTGTTTCTCCCATTTCTCTTTTGTACCCTGATTGAATTTGTTTTTGTTCCTTTCAGCTGCATTCTTAATTGAAAAAAGTCTGCTGGTCTGGTGTTTTATGGACTTCAGAGAAAATGGGCGCCTTTTGGTTACATTTTACCTGCACGTTGGCGACATTGCACGCAAGAAATCTGGCAGCCCTACGCTAACGTCAAATTGACAGTTCTTTGCAATGATGATCTCATTGTAGATGACAAATTTCCGAAAATAAAGCCGTCAAAAATGTTGTAGTTTTTCGCACGCGTGCACAGCTTCGCTTAATTGCCAATTTCGCTGACAAAATCAAAATGTTCGGCAAGAAGAAGCCGGAGCGTCCGAAACGCAACCACTCGGGCAAGAACCTAGCGCAGGTAAGACCTGAAGGCCCCTTTCAGTGCTTAAAACACCTGAAGCAATTTCAGAGTTACTCTTGTGTACTTAGAGCCCCCCTGGACTATTTAGAGCTACTCTTCTACACATATGTGAAAAATCGAAGAGCAAGTGAAGCGAAGACGTTAACATTTTTCTTTTTTAATCTGTCACAGTACGGCCTGTTTGATGTCCCGACTAACCTGTCATTCGACTCAACAGGAGGAGGAAGCATAGACGACGGTGGCGATAGTGATTTAGAAGCCGAGCTTTCGGCTTTAGCGAACGATTCTAACAGCGGAAAGCCCGCACGACCGGCAAGAGCCAAAGCGGCGGTGCCCTCCGCAGATTTGGACGCGATGGTTTCAGCTAGCATGAAAGACATTCCTTCAGATGAAGAACTGTCAGGTGACGATGATGACCCGGACTTGTTAAACGAATTGAACGAAATCGCAGGTTTGTAATGCAAAACTATTTGCGCTATTATCATAATTAACTAAAGTCTATCGTGAAAGAAGTAAAAAAGAACTTTGTTTGTAGGCGGAGGCCATGCACAGGAGGAAGAACCATCCCCGACGTCGCCGGCAAAACCCTCAAATAATGTCACGCAGTTATTAAATGAGCGACTCAAACTTTACCAGACGGCTGAAGCGAATGCGAAAGCCGCCGGGGAAAGCGCCAGGGCTAGAAGATTCGGAAGAGGCATCAACACGCTCAAGGACCTCATAAAGCAAGCGAACGCAGGCAGACAAATCAAGGAGGACGACATACCCCCGGAGATTACCGTGCACACCAGGAAACCTGACGATGGGGCTGAGCCGGTCGTTAAATCGGAACCGGCAAGGCCTGCACCTCCGCCGCCGCCGCCGACTGTCACGCCTAAAACCCCACCGGTTGAAGAAGAGGAAGCGAAGCCCCTCAGTGATGAAAACAAAGAAATGTTGCAGTTGTTGAATTCGAGGAAGGACGAGTATAAGTTGGCTGCGGTGAGGGCGAAGAAATCTGGCGATGCGGAAACCGCCCTCAATCATGTTAAGATCGTCAAGCAATTTGAAGCTGTCATAACAGCCATCGAAGCAGGGCAGGCCGTGGATTTGAGCCAGATGCCGGGTCCACCGCCCCCTCTTCAGCCGCGCGTCGAAGAAAATGCTGTGCAGTCGAGTGAAGATGATGGCGGCGGTGTCCAGGAAGAAGAAGCTTTGATATCTGCGGGGTCGGTGGGCGAAGCGTTGCAGCAACGCCTGGACGTTTACAAGAAGCAGGAAGAGGCGGCTAAAGAACAGGGGAATTCCAGCAAGGCGAGGAGAATGGGTCGGATTGTGAAGCAGTACGAGCAGGCTATAAAGTTGAATAACGCGGGGAAACCAATTCCCGTCGATGATTTGCCTACTCCGCCGGGCTATGCCCCTATACCTGTGCCAGGTGCGAGCGCACCCAAACCTGAAGTGGCCCCCAGTCCAAACCCGGTGCCTGCAGCGGATGTGCCAGAGCCAGAACCGCCCAAACCAGTTCAGAAGCCTACACCTCCATCACGAAGCTCAGTTTCTAGGATTTCTGGTAAGTTTATAAATAAGACTGAGTTGTGTATGTACAGGGTGGGCCAAATTTGACACTCCTAAATTCTCAAAGTCTCAAATTTGGCCCACCCTGAACAGGGTTTTTTTTTTTTAAATTTTGCACCCTATCTAGAGACTTTATTTTAGGAGCTAGAGTCATTTCGCCACATTTAATATTTTGTTTCAAAATAAAAGCATAAACGTACCATAAGGTCGTATTGAGATTCTATTTTGTACATCACGTGGTATGGACATCTAAGATGGCGTCCATAAGAAAAAAGAAAACAGTTGAAAATCGTATTCTTTTCTCCGTCACTCCCGTTTCATCACGACCCACCTGACAGAATTCTGTTTGTGTTTTCCTTTCCTTTTGGTTTTCGGGTTCGATCGTCTTTTGTTTGTTTTTTTTCTTCTGCCAATCGATTCGACCAAATGTCCATCGTTCTTCAAGTTCGATCGTCTTTTGTTTTTTTTTTCGCCGATCGATTCAACCAAACACCCGCCATCATTCATTTTGTTCTTGATTTTCAAATTCCGTCGTCTTTTGTTTTTTTTTTTTTTTTCGCCGATCGATTCGACCAAACGACCGTCGTTTGTTTTGCCTACTGTTCAGTTCATGGTTTTCAAGTTCGATCGTCTTTTGTTTTGTTTTTGTTAGTCGATTCGATCAAACGCCCGTCGTTCGTTTTGCCTTTTGTTCTTGGTTTTTAAGTTCGATCGTCTTTTGTTTTTTTTTCGCCAATCGATTCAACCAAACACCCGCCATTCATTCATTTTGTTCTTGATTTTCAAATTCCATCTTCTTTTGTTTTTTTTTTTCGCCTGTCGATTCAACCCAACGCCCGTCGTTCGTTTTGCCTGTTGTTCAGTTCTTAGTTTTCAAGTTCGATCTCGTCTTTTGTTTTTTTTTTGTCAATCGATTCGATCCCATCGCCCATCGTTCGCTTTGCCTTTTGTTTTTGTTCTTGGTTTTTAAGTTTAAGTCTTGTTTTTTTTTTCGCCGATCGATTCAATCAAACACCCGCCATTCATTCATTTTGTTCTTGATTTTCAATTTCCGTCGTCTTTTGTTTTTTTTTTCGCCGATCGATTCGACCAAACGACCGTCGTTCGTTTTGCCTATTGTTCAGTTCATGGTTTTCAAGTTCGATCGTCTTTTGTTTTGTTTTTGTCAATCGATTCGATCAAACGGCCGTCGTTCGCTTTGCCTTTTGTTTTTGTTCTTGGTTTTCAAGTTCGATCGTCTTTTGTTTTTTTTTGTCAATCGATTCGACCAAACGACCGCCTTTCTTTCTACTTTTTGTTTTTTGTTCTTGGTTTTTAAGTTCGATCGTCTTTTGTTTTTTTCGCCTTTTCGATTCAGCCAAACGAACGCCCTTCAGTTTTCTTCGACTGCTTTCACTTTACATCCAAACTCTCTCGTTCGTCTTTTGTTTTTATTACTTTTTTTTTTTTTGAAACTTGTCACTTTTTTTGAAACAATGTCATTTCTGGGTAATTAACTTACGAATTTAGAATTGTCTTTTGTTTTACGCTTCTTTGCCGTTTCCTTTGTTTTTCTTATTGTTAGATATTATTTTTTCAAGTAGTTCGATCGCCTTTTTCTTTTATTTTTCTTCGTCGTCTAGTCAATTTAACTTAACCTCTCGTTCGTCAGTTTCCTTTTCAGCTGCTCTTGCTTCATCAAAACTCGCCTTCTTTATCTTTTTAATATCAATTACTTAAACTTGTTTTTATTTCAATTTCAGTTCGGGAAAAATCGACCGGCGAAGCGCGACTGATTGTCTTTTGTTTTACGACGTCTGTTATTTCGTTTCTCTTTTTTGCGGAATCATCTTTTTTCTTTCTTTTTTGTTTTTGTTTTTACTATTATCAAATCATTATTATTTTTAAGTTCTAACGTCTCTCTTTTTTGCTTTGCCAATCGATTGGAGCACTCCTCGGTTTCCTTTTCGATTAATTTTGCTTCGCGAACGTCTTTTTTCTTTTTTTGTTTGTAGACGCTTGTCTTTTGTTTAATATTTCTTATATATTCTTTTTTTTCTTTGAATTTTTTTTATGAGAAATATTCATTTTTATTTAATTTAAGTATTGTTCCATTTGACATTTTCAATTTCCAACAATGACGATTTTTCTTGTTTTTTTTTATTGATTATCAATAAATATCGTTATTATTATTTATTCATGCCATTATCTGGTAACCTTTTCATTGAATGGTAAACTAATTTTATTGTTTTCGTGAATTTTCTAGCAACTTTTATCATAATTGGCAGTGTGTGCCCGGCATAAAAGTCGAGTTCTTCTTTGCCAACCGAACCTAAGTAATTTTGATATCTGGTTTGATGACTTTCTTTCAGGAAAGCGTCGACGAAAAACAAATGGGTAACGATCGATTCCCCGCCCTTTTTCGAACAAAAACAAAAAAAAAGAAACAAAAACTGAAAGTTTCCTCTTCCACCACCGACGGCGTTTTGTTTCTTCATTTATTTTTTGTCTTTCGAAAGGAAAAGAACGCGATTAAAACACACAAACGTGTTGGTATGTTTGGCGGTTGACTGCGTTTTGTTTCTTTTTTTTTGGTGCGAAGAACAATCGAAATTCAACGCATTTTTAACGAATTTGGTGCCGTCAGTATAGGCAACCATGCAAGCGACCGTGTTCGATGGATTGCCGCCTACATTAGGTTTTCGTATTTTTTTTCATTGTTTATTTTTCTGAACGGAAACAAAAAAAAAACAATAACTGATAGTTTCCTCTTCCACCATTGACCGCATTTTGTTTCTTCATCTATTTTTTAACTTTCGAAAGGAAGAGAACGCGATTTAAACACACAAACGTGGTGGTATGTTTGGCGGTTGACTGCGTTTTGTTTCTTTTTTTTTTTTTGGTGCGAAGAAGAATCGAAACTCAAGACATTTTTAACGAATTTAGTGGCGTCAGTATAGGCAACCATGCAAGCGACAGTGTTCGATGGATTGCCGCCTACATTAGGTTTTCGTATTTTTCTTCATTGTTTATTTTTTTTAACGGAAACAAAAAAAACAATAACTGATAGTTTCCTCTTCCATCATTTTGTTTCTTCATTTATTTTTTGACTTTCGAAAGGAAGAGAACACTATTTAAACACACAAACGTGTTGGTATGTTTGGCGGTTGACTGCGTTTTGTTTCTTTTTTTTTTTGTTGGTGCGAAGAAAAATCGAAATTCAACGCATTTTCAACGAATTTGGTGCCGTCAGTATAGGCAACCATGCAAGCGACCGTGTGCGATGGATTGCCGCCTACATTAGGTTTTCGTATTTTTCTTCATTGTTTATTTTTTTAAACGGAAACAAAAAAGAACAATAACTGATAGTTTCCTCTTCCATCATTGATCGCATTTTGTTTCTTCATTTATTTTTTGACTTTCGAAAGGAATAGAACACTATTTAAACACACAAACGTGGTGGTGTGTTTGGCGGTTGATTGCGTTCTGTTTCTTTTTTTTGCGCGAAGAAGAATCGAAATCCAACAACATTTTGAATCAATTTAGTGCCGTCAGTATAGGCAACCATGCAAGCGACTGAGTTCGATGGATTGTCGCCTACATTAAGTTTTCGTATTTTTTTCAGTGTTTATTTTTTTAAACGGAAACAAAAAAGACAATAACTGATAGTTTCCTCTTCCACCATTGACCGCATTTTGTTTCTTCATTAATTTTTTGACTTTCGAAAGGGAGAGAACACCATTTAAACACACAAACGTGGTGGCGAGTTTGGCGGTGGACTGCGTTTTGTTTCTTTTTTTTTTGTTGCGAAGAAGAATCGAAATTCAACACATTTTTAACGAATTTGGTGCCGTCAATGTAGGCAACCACGCAAGCGACCGTGTTCATTGGATGCTTACATTAAGTTTTCGTATTTTTTTTAATTGTTTGTTTTTTTGACAAAACCAACACAAAATACAATAATGTACAGTTTCCTCTTGCACCATCGACCACATTTTGTTTCTTTAGGTATATATTTTTCATATTTGGAAAGGAAGAGAACGAGATGTAAACACCTAAACATATGCAACCATGCAAGCTACCTTGTTTATTGATTGCCTACATTAGGTTTTCGTATTTTTTTTTTATTGTTTATTTTTTAGTAAGTGAAGGGGCAGGTTGAAAAATCATTAATTGTTTTAAATTTAAACCGTTTCTCTTAGAACCTAAAACTAAATTATTAATTTCTGTACGGCTCTTAAATATTTATTTCCTAAATCGAGTATAGAATAATTTACCATTGGAAAATTGCCCCCGCCCGTTTGAAAATGTATTGTTTAGCGTGGAACGCCCTTTTTTCTTTCGCTCAGGTAATCACGTACCAACCACAAGAGCCGAAAAACAAGTCCTGCTGCTGCTGGCCAGGCAGAAAGAATTCAAATTGGCTGCGCTCACCGCCAAGAAGAAGGGCGAAATGGAACAGGCCAAGGAACTTCTGAAAACCGCAAGGGGTTTCGAGCCCCTCATCGAGGCGTCACAGGGTGGACTCCCCGTGGACCTCAGCTCGCTCCCGGTCCCACCCTCGGTCAGATCACAGTTAGAAAACGAGTAAGACTTCACATTTCACTCTAAAACACCCCCATTTATAATACTTAATTATTACTGTCTACGAAACAAAGAGGGCAGTAAAAAAATAATTACTTTCGGCATCATCTTCTACTTGTATGTACATCCCCTAATCACGATTAAAAAACGAAAAAAAATCGAGTATTCAACGTCGACGTTTTATTTTATTTTATTTTATTTTATTTTATTTATTAAATAAAGTGTTGCCCTAACGCCTCAAGATTAATTTGCTGAGTTTGTGGTGGAAAGCTTTGAAACTGTTCTTCAGATTTGATATCGTAATGGCCGAGGAATGTACGGAGGACGACACCGGCAACCTGGACGTGTTGGCACGCCTGGAAACTCAACTGACCAAGCAACTCAAAATGTGCCTGGCCACCAGAGACCACAACAAAGCCATCGGGGACGTGGCCGGCACGAATCGCTTCGAGCAGCTCGCGCTGAGCGTCACCAAAGACCTCGATGTGGTCCGCGTTGCCAGAAGGGAGGTCAACGCCGTCGTCCCCAAATTCCACTACGAAACCAAAAGTTTCTCGGTGGTTAAGACCTTCACGGAGCTAAACGACAACGACTTGGAAATGAACATCATCAGGGGAATCAATTATTCGTGCAGCAATCCGAAGGAGATCGACACTTACGTGAAGTTTGAGTTCGGATATCCACAGGTAGGTTTATTTTAATTTTTTTTTTTGATAATTTGTAAGTATTATCATGGTTCGGATATCCTCAGGTAGGTTTATTTTTTTTTTTTTTTTGATTATTTGTAAGTATTATTACAATTCGGATATCCTCAGGTAGGTTTATTTCTTTGATCTTTTGTAATCATTGTTAAACATTGAATTTCTCAACAAAAAAAGATTTCGAATGTCGAACTGGTTTGCAGGAGCAGCCACTCACGGATAGGACTGTCACGGTTAAGAACACAAACAACCCGGAGTACAACACCAATTACATGCTGGCCATACAGAGGGATGCGAGGCCCTGCCTTCGCTACTTTAAAAGGCACGGGATTAAGTTCGAGGTCTACTCGAAAGGGTGAGCAGCACAAAGCCATCGCTTTCCGCAAATCACAAAACACGACGCTTACTTAACGCTTCTTTCCAAGAGTGCACTTTACTTACTCACACTCTGCATGATTAATGATAACCAATCATCAATCAATAATCAAATCACGAGCACCTTTATTTCATTTATTTGAATCGAGTTTGCCTGTCTTCATTATAAAATTAAATTTCTTTTTTTTTGTGTAATACTATTCGGTGTCATATGATGTGGTGCCAGAAGCTTTTTTATTTTTGAAATTGGGGTGCCATGATAGGGTTTTGCTAGCTGCTCCGCTAGCGATTGGGCTTGTTGTTTTAGTGGCTTCTTCCGAGGAGACACCCTCTTGGGTACCGTGACGGTGAAACTGCAACCCCTGGAGACCCAATGCGAGCTACACGATAGCTTTGATGTAAGTATGCCTGCGCCCCCCCAATTAAACCGAAAGCGAAGGCTTGTTTCTGATTTGCAGCTGATGGACGGGCGGAAGAAGGTCGGGGGGAAGCTCGAGGTGAAGCTGCGGGTTCGAAACCCCCTCGTCACCCGACAGGTCGAGCAGATCAACGAGAAGTGGCTCGTTTTGGATCACTGATTCTAATTGAAATACAGACGGCGAAAGTATTTTGGTGTTTGCGATACATACTCATTCCTGTTTGTAGCTTCTAGTCTTAAGAGTACCAATACTAAATTTGCTTTGCACTCTAAGATTTAACTGGCTCGTTTACGCCGGCAATAAATTTGTAAGAATTGATTTCGATAAGTTATTGTCACTGGCAAGAACTCGCGCGCAGATTTAATGCTGGTGTAGACAGCCACAGGACATTTTTAAGATGAGGTGTGTTTCGGAGAGGCAATTAATTGTTGTGTAAATAGAAGGGCGCTGTTTATATTTTATCATGTTTATACAATACTACGACTAAGTGTTAAGAAATGTAACAATGATGAAAGATTGCATTAAAAATATGTAGCGTGTGCTGTGCAGTACACATAAAGAGAAAAAAAAATTAATGTTCACATTGCTTCAGTTATTCCGCCCCCCCCCCCCCCCCCCTCCCAAGACACTGTTTCGTTAGCTTGAAGGTCAGAGCTTAATATTATTACGAAGTTTGCCTTGCATAAGTTCAAGCAAAATAACTTAAATTTATAAAAACAATCAGTCATAAAACGACTGCTATGTCTTCAGTAATATTGCATCGTTTTCTTAATTCATGAATTAATACTGTGTATTAATTAATGTTTTTAAATTAGTGTGTTTTATTTATTGAAATGATTATTTACTTTGCGACATCTGTTAACCGAAACATGAAGTTTTGTCAGTTACAGATTTCTGTATTTGGCTATTGCAAATCTATGGCAATCTAACGTCACAATGCGAAAGCTGAGTGGGCGGCTCAATGAAAATAATTCAGTTCCTCTATAAACAGTCAACATTACTGTTCGCGTAATTTATTTTATAATTCATTTTAATACATTTTTAATTTTAGATTTGGATTAATTGGGCCACCTCTTGTAAAAGGTTTGGTTAAACTTATCAAGAAAAATCTGGCAACACTGAACTGAATCGCGTTTAGGTGACCGAGCGACACGGTCTCATTTTCTTTTGTTTTACCTTCATTTAATTTTTTTTGTTTTAAGGAATTGACGTTTTGCACTTTATTCACGGTTCGTTTGTTTTATTTTGTTCTTTTGTTTCCTACCAGTTTTCGTCCGAGAATCGCCATTTTTTTTCTTTGTCTATCCATTCTTCTTTTATTTTTTCTTCTGTTTTCGCATTTAACAGTTCTCTTTTGTTTCCTGCGAGTATGTTTTTATTTGCAAAAACTTTCGTCGATTTTAATTTTTCTTAGTTTTTGTTTCTTTAATTCATTTAATACTTTCGTCGATTTTAATTTTTGTTATTCATCTTAGTTTTTGTTTCTTTAATTCATAAATTAAATAAATTCCTTTCGCATTTCTTTTTTGTTAATTTTTATCTAATTGATTTTTTCACATTCACATCGGTTGGCGCTTTTTTACAGTTGCCTTTTGTTTTCTGTTAGTCTTCTTTTTCGACTGGAGATTCATTTATTTTTGGCTCACTTAAGTTGTCGATCTTTTGTTTTTTTTTCCTGTTCTTTACGCACTGTATTTCGTCGTTCGCTACTTTATTGTTTGTTTGTTTTTAATCGTATTATTAACTTTTTATTATCTACGAATTTTTTGGTACGTCCCGCCTGTAAACCGTCATTTTTCGTTCAGCCTGGTGTTAGTCTTTTGTTTTTTTTTAATCATCATTTCATGCCTCGTATTTTGTTGATGTTTCTTTTCACTTCTCTTTCGGTTCACTTGATTTCTTTTTTATTTGTTCTGATTCTTGGCATCCCAAATCGGCAATTTTTTATTTGCCGCTTTTTGTAGTTCATCGTTATTCATTTGTTTTGTGAACGTCTCAGTTCTCAGTCGGATCTTCTTTTGTTTAACGCACTGTATTCGTATTCGTCGCTCGTTTCTTTTTTTTTAAGTCGTATTATTGAGGCTTTTCAGTTAGTTTTTATTTTCTAGGAATTTTTTGATACGTCCCGTCGGGAAAACCGTCATTTTTTGCTTGCTGTCTTCAGTCTTTTATTTTTTTTTAAGTTCACTTCGTATTTCGACGCTCATTTCTTTATCTTTAAGTATTATTGAGTTTTTTTTAGTTAGTTTTTATTTTCTAGGAATTTTTTGATACGTCCCGTCGGGAAAACCGTCATTTTTTGCTTGGTGTCTTCAGTCTTTTGTTTTTTTTTATGTTCACTTCGTATTTCGTGGCTCATTTCTTTATTTTTAAGTATTATTGAGTTTTTTCAGTTAGTTTTTATTTTCTAGGAATTTTTTGATACGTCCCGTCCGAAATACCGTCATTTTTTACTCGGTGTCTTCAGTCTTTTGTTTTTTTTTTATGTTAACTTCGTATTTCGACGCTCATTTCTTCATCTTTAAGTATTATTGAGTTTTTTTTAGTTAGTTTTTATTTTCTAGGAATTTTTTGATACGTCCCGTCCGGAAAACCGTCATTTTTTGCTCGCTGTCTTCAGTCTTTTGTTTTTTTTTTTATTTTCACTTCGTTTGTCGTCCTCATTTCTTTATTTTTAAGTATTAATGAGTTTTTTCAGTTAGTTTTTATTTTCTAGGAATTTTTTGATACGTCCCGTCCGGAATACCGTCATTTTTTACTCGGTGTCTTCAGTCTTTTGTTTTTTTTTTATGTTCACTTCGTATTTCGACGCTCATTTCTTTATCTTTAAGTATTATTGAGTTTTTTTTAGTTAGTTTTTATTTTCTAGGAATTTTTTGATACGTCCCGTCCGGAATACCGTCATTTTTTGCTCGCGATCTTCAGTCTTTTGTTTTTTTTTATGTTCACTTCTTATTTCGTCGCTCATTTCTTTATTTTTAAGTATTATTGAGTTTTTTCAGTTAGTTTTTATTTTCTAGGAATTTTTTGATACGTCCCGTCCAGAAAACCGTCATTTTTTGCTCGCTGTCTTCAGTCTTTTGTTTTCTTTTTATGTTCACTTCGTATTTCGTCGCTCATTTCTTTATTTTTAAGTATTATTGAGTTTTTTCAGTTAGTTTTTATTTTCTAGCAATTTTTTGATACGTCCCGTCCGGAAAACCGTCATTTTTTGCTTGGTGTCTTCAGTCTTTTGTTTTTTTTATGTTCACTTCGTATTTCGACGCTCATTTCTTTATTTGTAAGTATTATTGAGTTTTTTCAGTTGGTTTTTATTTTCTACAGCCGCCATTTTTCACTCGTGGTCTTCAGTCTTTTGTTTTGTTTTTTTTTTATGTTCACTTTGATCCTCCTATTTCGTTGGCGTTTCTTTCATTTCTCTTTTGTTTTTTTTTTTTTAATTTTTGTTACAGGTTGTCCTTGGTTTTCTTTTTATTCGTTATGATTCTTAACATCAAAGGTCGGCGATTTTTTATTGGTTTTTAGTTTTTCTTCTTCTTCATTTCTCGTGCATCTTTATTCTAAAGTCGTATTTAAACAATACCATTTTGAAATCAGAGGATTTTACAGAAAAAAATTACAGGAAACTGTAACTGTCTACTATTTTTTTTTTCTGTGCGTAACATGTTAGACATAGACTTTAGAAAAGAAAATGGCGCGGGCGCCTTTTGGGGCTGCATTTTATCTTGCACCTTATCAACAAGATGGCGGCATTGCCTGCGAAAAAATCTGGCAAGCCTGCCCAACGATTAGTTGCTGCATTGCGCAATAATTGTCTTAATAATTGCGGGCATGGGAATAAACCAAAGTTTAAAGTTTAAGAAATACCGGCCCTTGAGGGAAGAGAAGAAGAAAGTTAACAATCACAGTCGAAATAAAAAAATTATAGACAATTACAGTTTCCTGTAATTGTGGTTCTTCGATCACAGTCGAAATAAAAAAAAATATAGACAATTACAGTTTCCTGTAATTGTGGTTCTTCAATCACAGTCGAAATAAAAAAAATTATAGACAATTACAGTTTCCTGTAATTGTGGTTCTTCAAGATAGCACCGTTCAGATACGATTTCACAGATTTTACAAAAGCTTGTCAAGTTTGAAGACTTTCAAACGTCACTTGCGAAATGACATTTAAACAGTAGATACCATTTTGAAGAGAGAAAAATTATAGGAAACTGTAATCGTCTATTATTTTTTTTGCAGCTTGCGACTAAGAACTTTTTTTTTTAATATGGCAATACAACTGAGCAATTGATTATATTTAATTATTAAATATTAAGGTAGAACACAAATGGAAGTTAGAAGTAAATAATTTTTTTAATGATTGCGTCACGCTGAAGACAATCAATCACGTTCCGTATTGATGATGTATTGGTTGATGGATTACGTGCAGATAATAATTGGGTGTTACGTGACGGAGGGCAGTCTTTCTCAACAAACGACTGAACTGTGGAGCAATGTTCCCCAACATTACTTTTGGTTGCTACTATACAACTAGTGTCCGGTTACGTTTTTTTTTTTAATTCTCGTGACGATTGTCTCGCACGGTTAATTCGTTCATATTTAAAATCCGTTTACATAATCGTATTTCGGTGGTTTACCTAACGCCAAGCTAAGCAAATAGTACTATTATTAGTAAGACATTTTTGCAAGTTGTTTTGATCGACCGAATTTTCGCACACAAGCGTAAACCTGTTCACTCCTGCTCCTGCGCTGTTACGATTTGGAGAAGTCGTCGAGTCGAGGACGACGTGTTCCGAAAATAAAAATAAAAATAAAATGATGACGAGCGTGACGTCAAGTGACACGCCGCTCTTGCGTGAAGGCATCGTGAACTTGGTACCCCGTGACGCCCCTTGGTGGAATCGACGCGCGCCCGAGGAGGTTCCAAGACGGGCCCGGTTTAAATATACATCGCGGAAACACGAACCACGCTAAAGGTCGACCCGCCTTGTTGCGATGTTTTATTGTTTGTCGTCGTTGTGTCGCCGTCACCGCATCGCATCGGTTTCGAAAACTTTTACGCACACGTGTACATACCCTCGCCAATCGCTCGCGGAAATTTACCGAGCTTTTTTTTTCCTTTTGTAACTTTTCGGGCCGTGATTAATCACCTGATTTGCAGGCACGATTAAATTTGGAGAGCGAATTTTTTTGGGCTTGGGGACGCATTCACCACTCGAGCCCGCGATCCAATCACAATCAGGCCAAGTGCAATTTTAGATAATTGCAAAAACGACGATAACCTTTTTCAGATAGGCGCTATAATTTTAAAGTGATAAGTATGTATAAAAAAATTAAAATAAAATAGAAAAAAAAGACCGAAAAAAAAATAAAAAATGAAAATTATACAGGGAAGGGCAAGCAAATGGAACCGGTTTAATATTTCGAAAACTTATTTATTATATTTAAATTTTTGTTTCAATTGTTTATCTGCTCTTGTTTCTGAGATCCAACGCCTAATTGATTTAAAAAAAAAAAAGATTTAATGACGTCATCACTCCTATACAGGTTGTTCCACTTAAAAGGCGGCTTCCTCCATACCTCTCTAGTTTCTCATTTTACAAAGAAACGTTTCAAATGAAAGTTACTCGGTATGACGTGCAGCATGTTTTGATCCACGGATCAATTGACGATTATTAACAATTGACAGTTCTTTTGTTTCTATTTTCATAATTTTATTCGCTAAATTTGTTTTTCAACTGTCAAACTTGTTTTCCAATTGTTTGTCAACTCTGTCTACGGTTAATGACGGTTTTTGACAACTCACGGTTCTTTTGTTTTTCCTTTATTTTATAGTTTCACAAATAATATTCTTCAATTTTTCAATTGTCAATTTTTTTTCAACCGCAGTCAAATTTGGCCACGCTTATTTGATAGTTTGACAGTTCTTTTGTTTCTATTTTTAGAATTCTTTTCGTTAAATTTGTTTTTCAACTGTCAAACTTGTTTTCCAATTGTTTGTCAACTCTGTCTACGGTTAATGACGGTTTTTGACAACTCACGGTTCTTTTGTTTTTCCTTTATTTTATAGTTTCATAAATAATATTCTTCAATTTTTCAATTGTCAATTTTTTTTTCAACCGTAGTCAAATTTGGCCACGCTTATTTGATAGTTTGACAGTTCTTTTGTTTCTATTTTTAGAATTCTTTTCGTTAAATTCGTTTTTCAACTGTCAAACTTGTTTTCCAATTGTCAACTCTGTCTACGGTTAATGACGGTTTTTGACAACTCACGGTTCTTTTGTTTTCTTTTTATTTTATATTTTCATAAATAATATTCTTCAATTTTTCAACTGTCATTTTTTTTTCAACCGCAGTCAAATTTGCCCGCGCTTATTCGATAGTTATTGTCAGTCAACAGTTCTTTTGTTTCTATTTTTAGAATTCTATTAATTATATTCGTTTTTCAACTGTCAAACTTGTTTTCCAATTGTCTGTCAACTCTGTCTACGGTTAATGACGGTTTTTGACAACTCACGGTTCTTTTGTTTTCTTTTTATTTTATATTTTCATAAATAATATTCTTCAATTTTTCAACTGTCAATTTTTTTTTTCAACCGGAGTCAAATTTGCCCGCGCTTATTTGATAGTTATTGTCAGATGACAGTTCTTTTGCTTCTATTTTTAGAATTCTTTTCGTTAAATTTGTTTTTCAACTGTCAAACTTGTTTTCCAAATGTCTGTCAACTCTGTCTACGGTTAATGACGGTTTTTGACAACTCACGGTTCTTTTGTTTTTCTTTTATTTTATATTTTCATAAATAATATTCTTCAATTTTTCAACTGTCAATTTTTTTTTCAACCGCAGTCAAATTTGTCCACGCTTATTTGATAGTTTGACAGTTTTTTGTTTCTATTTTTAGAATTCTTTTCGTTAAATTTGTTTTTCAACTGTCAAACTTGTTTTCCAAATGTCTGTCAACTCTGTCTACGGTTAATGACGGTTTTTGACAACTCATGGTTCTTTTGTTTTTCTTTTATTTTATATTTTCATAAATAATATTCAATTTTTCAACTGTCAATTTTTTTTTTCAACCGCAGTCAAATTTGCCCGCGCTTATTTGATAGTTATTGTCAGTCGACAGTTCTTTTGTTTCTATTTTTAGAGAATTCTTTTCGTTAAATTTGTTTTTCAACTGTCAAACTTATTTTTCAATTGTCAAATCTGTCTGCGGGTTATTTGTGATGGTTTTTGACAACTCACAGTCCTTTTGTTTTTGTGTTTTTTGAGATTTTTTCGTGAATCCAATTTCGTCTGTCAAATTTGTTTCTCCACTGTTGTGTCAAATTTCTTCCACGATTATTTGACCGTCTTTGACAACTGACAGTTCTTTTGTTTGTATTTTTATAGTTTCTTTTTACGTTAAATTTGTTTTTCAACTGTCACACTTGTCTTTCACTTGTCAAATCAGTCAGCAGTTATCTAACAACTCACGGTTCTTTTGTTTTTTTCTATTTAGTTTTTTTCTTTCGTAAATTCACGATTATTTAATTTTTTGTATTTTTGTTTTAATTGTCATTATTTCATTGCATTTGGAAATCATTTCTTTGGTTTTTGCTTGCAATAGAATCTCCGTTTGATTTTTGATTTATTTTTTTTCCGATTTTTTATTTTATTTAAATTAATTAAAAGCTCTGACGCAAATCGCAAAACTTGTGGTCTCACAGAATTGTCAAATTATAACACTTTTTCCATTCATGTGTTTTTGTTTTTTACCTTATGGATTTTTTTTAATTTTAATTTTTTGTCTTTTTTCTTTTTCTGTTATCGTTGTGGTATCATTGTGGTTTGATATGCCAGAAGCATCGTTGAGATTCAAAATTATCAACGTCGCAATTTATATTTGATTTTACACATTTTTTGTTTTCATTTTTCTTGTTTGCAGTTCATTTCGTTTTTTTTTGTTCTTTTACAAAGTATTTCAACTTTTTTCGTCAAATTTGTTTATTCAGTTGTTTATTTTCTGTTCTTAATTGTGTTTTCTTATTATTATTGTTTTTTTTTTTGGTATGTCGTTTCATCGTTTATTGCACCCAATATATTTAGCGTTTTTGTGTTTTTTTTTCTTTCACGCAGATTGTCGAGGTGAAAAAGTCGATAGTCTTAAATTATACTTGATTTGTTTTTATATTTTATTTTTCTCGTTTGCAGTGCGTTTGGGATTTTTTGTTTTTTTACCAAACTTTATCAAATTGTTTTTTTATTGTCATTTAGGAAATTGCTCTTTTGCTGTTCAACTGTTAATATTTGCTATATTTTGTTTTATTTACGTCATCCAATCCACCGGATGTTCTTCACATGTTCAGCCAATTGTTTTATTTCGTAAATAATCATGCGTTTCTTTAATTTTTGAATATTTTTTTTTGTTTTTTATTCAGTTATCGTATTCGTTGTGTTTTTTTTTTGCAATACTATACATTCGATTTTTTTTTATATTTCTTTTTATTGTTGTTAGCATTTTTTTTTCTTTTTTTTTGGAAGCAAGATGTTCCCATGTTTTACTTTTTTTGTCAGTAAGCAGAATGACTTTTTAATGTTTCTTTTTTGTTATTAAACAAGTTGGGATTATGGTGAACTTTTTTCGAAGAGGTGAAAACGTCTTTTGTTTTTGATTTTTTTTTTCTTAATGAGTATTTTGTTTTTGTCTTAAAGACAAATTTATTTATTTATTGTTATAATGAAGATAATTTGTTCCAAACGGAACGTTTTTTATTATTTTGTGTCGATGCAACATCTAGGGGGGGGGGCGGGCATGTTATCTTCGTTATAACAATATATAAATAAATTCGGAGGGGCGACGTTTCTTAGTTGCGTGTACTGTCTATTGTTTTGTGCTTTTTATTGACAGATATCAAGATTCCGTTGTGAACTTTTTTTTTCGAAAATGTCGTCTTTCGTTTTTATTTTCTTTTTCATGAGGATTTTGTTTTTGTCTTAAAAACAAATGAAGATTTTTGTTTCAAATAGAACGTTTTTTGTTATTTTGTGTTGGTGCAACATGTACCCCCCAAACGTTTTTTGTTTTTTTTTGTTGCACAGATTGTCTATTGTTTTGTGCTTTTTATTGACAGTAAGCAAGATTTTACTGTGACCCTTTTTTTTTGAAGAGGTCGCCTTTTGTTTTTGTTTTTTTTTTTGTAATGAGAATTTTGTTTTTGTCATAAAGACAAATGAAGATAATTTGTTTCAAACAGAACGTCTCATTATTTTGTTTTCTTTTGTTATTTTGTGTCGATGCAACATGCACCCCCCCCCCCAAACGTTTCTTTGTTAAATAGATTGTTTTTTTGTTTTCTGATTTTTATTGACAGTAAACAAGATTTTTTTTTAAGAGGTCGTCTTTCGCTTTTATTTTCTTTTTCATGAGGATTTTGTTTTTGTCATAAATACAAATGAAGATAATTTGTTTCAAACAGAACGTCTTTTGTTATTTTGTGTTGGTGCAACATGTACCCCCCAAACGTTTTTTGTTTTTTTTTGTTGCACAGTCTATTGTTTTGTGCTTTTTATTGACAGTAAGCAAGATTTTGCTGTAACCCTTTTTTTTTGAAGAGGTCGCCTTTTGTTTTTGTTTTTGTTTTTTGTAATGAGAATTTTGTTTTTGTCATAAAGACAAATGAAGATAATTTGTTTCAAACAGAACGTCTTTTGTTATTTTGTGTTGATGTTCCCCAAACTTTTTTTTTATTGAATAGACTGTCTATTGTTTTGTACTTTTTATTGATGGTAAACAACATTTTATTATTAATCTTTTTTTTTTCTTTTTTCAAGTAAGTCCGAATGTCTTTTTGTCGTTTCTTATACCCTACTAGGATTTAGTTGTACGCACAACAACGTTTTTAAGAGACAGTTTTTATTTTCAAACAAAGCGAACGCTCTTTTTTTATTTTATTATTTTTTTTTGTTTTGTTTTTATTGTTATTTATTTTTTATTTTTGTACCTAAGCAAGAGACCATTGGGAGGTTTCTTTCAATAGGCAGAACGCCTTTCGTTTTATTTAATTTTTTGCTGCTACTATTCAAGCTTTTATTTTTATTATTATACATTATCAAAAAAGAAAAAGTAATATGAATGAGCAAAAACAACTGAATGGCTGCACGCAATTTTTTTTTAAATCTTTCTTTTGTTTACCGTGACTACTGTAAAATATTTATTTGCAAGCGACGTTATGTTATCAGATATACCTAATCGTTTTAATGTGTAATGAAATGGCTCGGAAAGTTTCTATTTTATTTTATTTTGTTTTTTTTTTTTTTTCAAACGAAAACATTCTTACTTTGTTGCAATCTACGGGCATTACTCAGAAATATTGCAGGAAAGCAAATCGCTGCCTGCATACGTGCACAATCTACACCTACACGAAAGAATGTTTTCGATTCTCGATGTTTTTTTTTGTTTTGTTTTTATCTGTTTTGTTTCAACAAGGACGGTAGTAGGCGACGAACATAAAGAGAACAGGAACGTGCAGTATTAATACAAGAAGTAAAAGACAAAATTCTTGAGGGCCGCGCCGTTTCGCAACAGATTTGCAAACGTTAATGTAATTGTTGTCTGTTGTATACAGATGATGCAATAATGGAAAGGCCACTTCTCTGTCTAATATTATCATTTTATTCAGCCGATCAGGTCATTGTAGCGTGCACATGAGTGGCAACTTAATAGGAAAATATTTGTATACGCGTTGAATGACTCATACTGTACGTACAAGCCAGATTAAAAAACATTGTGACACACTGCCTGGCGGATTTATATACCAAAGAATTATAAATAAAGGAAAAAACGCCGATTTTTTCTTAAATAATTTTTTTCGACAGTACACTCCGTTAAAAGAAAAAGCAAACAGAAGAACGAATCGAGTATTAATTATTTATTATCATCACGAGAACGAGGAATATCTCCTCCTGCTTGTGTATTTGTTTAGTTCCTAATCATACTAATCAATAAGCACAAATAAATAATAGAATGTTGTAGTTATTTATTTTAGAAGTTTAGAATTTAAGAAAGTTTATGCATTCTCGGGATATCTCTGAAGCACTAGCATATTTGTTTACGTTATTAGTTTGCTAATATGATATGGGGGCGTGTTTAGTCTTGGCAGCAAAGAAACGGCAGAGACGGCAATCTCCCGAGGGATAGCGCGGAAGGCGAAACGTGTCGGTAAACGGGGCCACGGATGGGCCTGGTGATATATGTGGTGGCCGTGATGTATTGCCGGACATAAGATAGAGAATGTCTGCAGAATATGACCTGAGATGGTATGTTCTGGCAGAAGTGTTAGGGCGGCACATTCTCACGATTGGCAACGCGATTTGAGGGTCATGATTCATGAGTTATGCGGAGGTATTCTGGTACCAGAATATTGTCCGGGACGCGATCCGGGGCGTTGGCCAGAGAATGCTACCGTGCACCAGCACACGGTATCGGGGCTCTTGCCGCGGCGTGCAAGCAGCGCCGATGAAGAGTATGAAGGGTAAGATATTTCCCGAATGAATCGAGATAGCTAACTTTGGTTTTCTCCACTGAGTTTTTCTCGTAAAAGTAGCATCGGGTCGCGAAAACAGGTTTCTTCTATTTCTATAAATAACTGAGAAACCCTGTAAAACCACCAAAAATGAACCACACTGTACATGTTTATATAGTTTTTTTTTCTTTGTTTTGATCTGTAGAAAACGTCCCCGAAGTAGCGGCCTGTATTTTTGTTACACCCTGTATAACTTATTTATATTTTTTTACTTAATTAAAACATACAGGGTGTCCCAGTGCTCTGTAAAAGTTCCATAACTTTCTTGCTATTCCAGGTGTAGACTCATTTTTTTTTTGTGTTATAGGAGCGTTTCTATTGCACATCCTAAAATTATTTTCGTTTTGAGACACGGTGTCCAAGTGTTACAAAAATATTAAAGTTACATTTCTTTAAATTGAAACACCCTATTTTGACGTAATTTTTGAATTCTACACTAAATTTTGCGTCAAATTTATTTGAATAGTTTTTACGTATCAATCATAACGAGTGTTCAATAAAAAAAAAAAAACGGTCAAGTAGGCTGTATCAGGTTTTAGTTGTCGGGAACGCATGTCGTGATTAACATCATTTGAATTTGACAACTTTGACAAGTTGACGGTTAACCTAACTAATAAAAGTCGAAAGCTGCTCCTGCATTTTTTTTTTTTTTCTAATGTTGTTTATACTTAATATGAATATTCGGTAATAAACGTTTATTTGAAATGTCTTCTTTGAGTTAAAGTGAGGTTAGAAATGCGAGTGACGCTTCACGGTCGTCGTATGAAGAACCCTACGCTAGACGTTCAGAATAAATTCATAGCTATCTAGACCGTTTTTTTTTTAATTGAACACTCGTTACTTTTTGATGTGAGTCGATTTTTTCTTAAAAAATTCTCGGATGCAAGGTTCCATTCAAAAATTCGTAACTTCTAAAACCACTAAAGATAACGCAACCGATTTTTTTTTTTCGGTCAATGCCGAAGCTGTGGCCTTTTAAGATCAAGCCGAGTCGCGAAGGGATGTGCCAAGGCTTGCTACGATTTTTTGAATATGAATAATTATAAATAACAAAAACTCCATTTTTTCAAATGGAACACCCTGTATATTTTCACACCATTCCATAGCGTTTTTGACAAGCTTTTCAATGACGTACAGTTTGTAGGGTCCAATTCTGATTTTCGACGACGTTATTGAGAAAATGGTATTTTTTAGATGTAAATATTTAACAAAACACTGAACACTGGTGTCAAAATGAAAACCGATTAAAATTTTAAGCCAATCTCAAATGAGTTACGGACGTACTGCATCAAAAGTTAGTGTAGAATTCAAAAATCAAGTCAAAATGGGATGTTTCTTTCAATTTACGAGAATGTAACTTTAATATTTTTATGATACTTGGACATCCTGTATGCAAACGAAAATCATTTTTTTAAGAATGTGCAATAGAAGCGCTCCTATTATACAAAAAGAAATCGAGTCGATATCTGGAATAGCTAAAAATTATCTCTGGGAGCTCTGGGACACCCTGTATCTCTAACAATAATTCTAATAAAATGTTTATAGCGAACGAAAATTTCGAATTTCGTTAAAATTTTGAAGTAGTTCAGGTTAGAATCCATTGGGGACTAAGCTAGTCCGTGAAAGAAGAAGAAGAAAACAATTAATAAGTTAATGTTTGTTACCAACTGCCACAGGGCAACCAACCTTATTTTTCGTCGTAAAAACGCGAATTTTAAACGATTAATAAAATCTGTGATTATTAGAAAGTACAGGGTGGATTAAATTCGATGTCTCTTATGGACATCTCCGTAACTATAAGTGATAGAAACAAACTAGTGGCCAAGTCCCGATCTCTTTTTTGGAGATTAAATCAAAACCGTAAACAAAAATCTTCTTTTGTTTTCAAGCTATGGCCAAAAATTGACATTTTCGACTTTTCGTTTTTCGGTCATATCTCGTTTATTTTTAGAGTTATTAGAAAACTGTTTGATCATTATTAGGACACTTTTTGGAATACAATTCAGTGGTGTAGTTGCTTTTTTAATATTTACTTAAATTTTCAAGTTATAACATAAAGTTATATTTTTTTAAATAGAAATCATAGTAGGCAATGCTCTCATTAAATAAAGATTTTTTTTCTGTTTTCAAAAATATATACTTTGTTGGGTTTATTTCTTATAATAAATAGGCTGGCTTCAATGCAGTGCCGACATCTTTTTTTGTTTTTATTAAATATTAACGAACTTTCAAACCTTTAGACAGTTATGACCGGTTAAAAAAATTCACCTGCACTTTATTTTACAAAATTCCGTTTGAGAAATGTAGCACCCATCGCGACCGATCTGGCAAAATGTTTTTTTTTTTGTTTTTATTAAATATGAATGCACGCGAATTTAGTCTGATACATGTCCGATATTGTTTATATTTTACTATTTGTGTGTTTGTTTTTGTTTTTCGTGTTTTTAATAAAATATAACTCGAGAGAAACAAAAAAAAAATAAAGCCTAATTTAGTTCTAATTTAGTAATTATTACCTTTATGTTTATCCGAACAACTTGTATTTTAGTGTAAAATCATCTCTTGACAACTTGTTTATTTACATTTTTTCACTCCTGACGAAACTATGAAGCGATAGCGAAACGTAGAGTGTTCTTGCGATTTCAGTGTCCGTTTTAAAGTTTAAAAACTATTTTCTGTCACATATTTCATCGAACAAGAGTCGACTTCAATTATAAATTGTTTATTGAAGTCGTTTCTTGTCCGATGGAAATTGTATAAAAATTGTTTTCAATTTTAAAAAGATATTGTGAAAATTACAGGAACGTTCAACGTTTCTTCCTAACGAAGCTATAAACCGATAGTGAAACGTTGAGTATTCGTTTTGACTGTTTAAAGGTTGAAAACAATGTTTCTATAAATTGAATGATAAAGTCATTTTCAATAGAAAATCAGACAGGAACTCTTATCAGAACGGTCGCTCAAAACGTTAAAAAGGAAATTTGTAAATTAACGCGAATACGAAATTATTTACGCAGTTAAAATTTTGAAAATATTTGAAAGCTCGTTAAAATTTAATAAAATAAAAAATCGGCTCCGTATTGAACCCAGCCTACTGAGACTAGGATATTTACGCAAGGATAATAATAAAAATGACAGTTTTTCCTATTTATTATAAGAAATAAACCCAACAAAGTATATATTTTTGAAAACACAAAAAGAATCTCTATTTAATGAGGGCATTGCCTACTATGATTTCTATTTAAAAAAATATAACTTTACGTTATAACTTGAAAATTTAAGTAAATATTAAAAAAGCAACTACACCACTGAATTGTATTCCAAAAAGTGTCCTAATAATGATCAAACAGTTTTCTAATATTTCTAAAAATAAACGGGATATGACCGAAAAACGAAAAGTCGAAAATGTCAATTTTTGGCCATAACTTAAAAACAAAAGAAGTTAGCCAATTTTTGTCTGCGGTTTTGACTTAATCTCCAAAAAAGAGATCGGGACTTGGCCACTAGTTTTTTTTTCTATTACTTATAGCTACGGAGATGCCCATAAGAGACATCGAATTTAATCCACCCTGTACACTCGTGGACTTTAAAAATGCCCATGTTTTTACAGCCCCTGCCCACTACTTTCCCGGCCGACTATATTAATCCGACCGACCTAAAGCTATTTACGGGTACTCTTGCAACCTTTCCAACATTTACCTGCACTTGTATGATGTATTGATGCTTCAATATAATACTGCTTTACAGGATCGGATTCACTATAGAAAAAACATTCATTTTTCGAGAAAAAAATCATAAAAAAACTCTGTTTGTCCTAAAACGTAATAAATATTACAGAAAATAATAAATTCCCATTAATAGCTAAAAAAGATAGGAAATTTATCTATTAACTTTAAGAAAATGTGACAAAAATCAAAATTCTCTTAAAAATCATGTCAACTGGGAACTGGCGGTATTATGAATTTGATACCATACCAGGTTTTCATTCACAATATCCTTGTTTTATAAAAATTTTTGTAGGTTCTTAAAATTTAAAAAAGGAAGAAAAAAATTAAAACTTATTTTTTCAAGAAAGTTAATTTTAAATGATTTTATTCTACGTAACTACTACCCCCATTACATTTACAGTAATTGATATTACTTAACTTAAACAGTTTACCTGAATTTACTAGCGGAATTTTTGAACTTTGTCCTATTTTGCGAAAGTGTAAACATGGTTTTATTTTATGTTATTGTTATTAATGGATATTTAATATTTTCTATGGCGGTTTTGGAATTTTTATGACAAGCAGACTTTTTAAAAAAAAATGATTTTTTTTCGAAAAGTGAAAAATTAAAAGGTTTTTCCTATAGTTAACTCGATCCGTGGACACGGTGTATATTGGATTCTATACAGGCTGTAACAAAAATACAGACCGCTGCTTCAGGGGCGTATTCTACAGATCAAAATAAAGAAAAAGGTTCATGTAAACATGTATAAAGGGTGTTCACGAGAAGCTGCAATAACAATTAACTCTCTTATTTAAACTTTTACAAAGTAACATATATTCGAAAAGTTTCGGGACAAGTCCTGTCCAATTTTATGGTAATATCGGAAAAATGAATGACTGTCAGGTTTTTGAGTTTTCAATTGTTTTTAACTTTTTTTTAATAAAACAATCTTTTTTATAATCGCATCGCGTTCAAAACGTTAT
This sequence comes from Prosopocoilus inquinatus, assembly GCA_036172665.1. NCBI lineage: Eukaryota > Metazoa > Arthropoda > Insecta > Coleoptera > Lucanidae > Prosopocoilus > Prosopocoilus inquinatus. The sequence continues at coordinate 8,310,096 of CM069878.1, read as the reverse complement.
ACTAATTATGTCTCTTTTCTTCCAAAGCCTAGTATTTTTCTATTATTTGGCAAATAAATCTTGATGTTAAAGGAAAATGTCTACAAGTAACCATTTGAAATTTCACCAGCTAACTTAAAATAGGAAAGTTTTATGACTTTTTTTGCTAGATTTTATGGCATTATGGGAAAAACAATGACTATTTGGTTTTGGAGAATTTCAATTGTTTTTGTATTTTCTTACAACCTGTTCAGGACGTCTAATTAAATTCGTCTCAAAAAAAAATATTTTCTAGCTATTGATACGGTTTTCCGCGAACACCTTGTATACATGTTTAAACGATTTTTTTCTACATTTACTTTAACATTTTGATTAAAATGAAATATATAATTGTCAATTTCATAATTTTAATAATTTAACTATAACATGAAAACAGCTGATTTTTTGGACATTTATTTGAACTTTTTTGTCATTTTGTTCAGCAGAATTTCTCAGAAGTAGCAGCTACTTCAATGATATATCCTACAGATTAAAGTGAAGAAAAGAAAAACATGTATACAGAGTGTTCGCGGTGAACCGTATCATAGCTAGAAAAGAACTTTCTAGAAGATACATTTTTATTAGATATCCTGAACGCGTTGCGATGATAAAAAGCTGATATTCCGTTAAAAAGTAATTAAAAAATAAAAATTGTTATTTGTTTTTCTGATACTCCTATAAAATCGAGCGGAAAAGATCCTCTAAAACTTTCCTAATTCAAGTTACCCTGTGACATTTCAAATAAAAAAATTAGCTATTGTAGACATTTTTCTTGAACACTAAAATTTATTTACCAAATGATGAATGAAAAAAAAAAATAGTAGGCTTTGAAAGAAAATATTTTAGAAACACAATTAAGATGACATTCTGAACGCGATGCGATGATATAAATTATTGGGTTTTATTAAAAAAAAGTTAAAAACAATTGAAAATCTCAAAAACCTGACAGTCATTTGTTTTTCTGATATTGCCATAGAATTGGGCACGACAGGTCCTGAAACTTTTCGAATACAAATTACTTCGAAAAAATCAAACACACTCTCTTGGTTGTTGTTGCAGGTTCCCATGAACATCCTGTACACATGTTTATATGAATTTTTTTCGTTATTTTGATCTGTAGAATACGTCTCTGAAGTAGCGGCCTGTATTTTTGTTACACCCTGTATACTTATATAAAATTTCCAAAAATCTAATAATTTTCTACCATCGTTAGTGAAGGAAAAAAAAATGAGACGAAACGAAAACTCAGAAAGTCGTCCCGAAGTAAAACAAAAGAACATAGAAGATAAATCAGATTTGCAGAGAGGTTTCGTGAACAGTTGACGATCGCTTGTATAGCAAAAATAAATAAAAAACCAAGGATCACAAACTAAGTTGAATGCAAACAAAAGAAAATTGACAAGTCGGATTCGCGGAGATTTTGTGAACGTTTTTGAAGACCGTTCGATCAACAAAAAAAAAATAAGTGACAATCATTAGTGAAGAAAAACAAGTGCGAAACGGAAACGTTTCGCTCGTGTACGTAGGAAAAAAAAAACATGCAAAACCGGATCCGAAGCTAGGTATAAATTTATTACGTTGAATAAAAACAAAAGAAAATTATTTAAAATCAAATCGTCTGTAATAAACAAAAAATAAAATAAAAGGAAGGAAAAAAATAAGAATCCGAAGATTATTAACGTTCATTGAGTTGAATAAAAACAAAAGATAATCAATTAAAACCAACCTACCAAACGAGAATTTATTAAAGGAAATACAAAAATTAAAAAGTACAACAAAAACAAGTGATTGCGAACAGAAAAAAGAAAAAGAAAACGTCTGAAACGAAACATTAAAAAGTCTTCTCAATGAAAAACAAAAGAAAACACTGACAGTCGCATTTGCACAACTGAGGATCTCCCGCACGGAAAAAATTGAACGACGGAGAATCAGAAATTGACGTTGAATAAAATAGAAGAAAATTTATTGCAAACAAATCGTCTACATGTAAGAAAAACGAAAAAAATAAATAAATTAAATTAAACAAGTGACAAAACAATAGAACACTTGATAAGAAAGGAGAGCAATAGAATAGAGCAATGTTATCCCCAAAAATTCCCTATTCTCTCCCAAAATCCCCCATAAAAATGTCAAAAACCAACGCGAATCTTGAAATGTACCTCAGCCACGGCAAAAGCTCCGTCTTCGTCTTTCCGTCTCTATAATAAATACGAGTCTTGAAATGTACCTCGGCCACAGCTCCATCTTCTCAAAAAAAAAAAACAAAAGAAAGTGACAGTCGCATTTGCAGATACTTTGTGAACAACTGAGTATCGCCCGCACGGAGAAAATTGAACAACGGAGAATCAGGAATTGACGTTGAATAAAATAGAAGAAAATTTATTGCAAACAAATCGTCTATATGTAAGAAAAACGAAAAAAAATAATTAAATTAAACAGGTGACAAAACAATAGAACACTTGATAAGAAAGGAGAGCAATAGAATAGAGCAATATTATCCCCAAAAATTCCCTATTCTCTCCCAAAATCCCTCATAAAAATGTCAAAAACCAACGCGAATCTTGAAATCGTCATTCCTTCTCTATAATAAATACGAATCTTGAAATGTACCTCGGCCACAGCTCTATCTTCTCAAAAAACAAAAACAAACAAAACAAAAGTGACAGTCGCATTTGCCGAACAACTGAGGATCGCCAGCACGGAAAAAACTGAACGACGGAGAATCAGGAATTGACGTTGAATAAAATAGAAGAAAATTTATTGGAAACAAATTGTCTGTACTCTTAACACGAATTTATTAAAGAAAACGAAAAATTTAAAATAAATAAAACAAGTGACAAAACAGCAAAACAGCAAAAGTTTTCTTGATTAGATATAACTATTTCTTTAGGATTTTAATTTTACTATAATTTTTACTATATACAATTATGAAATTATGAATAATTTTGTTTTAAATCGTTTTTGACTTATTATGTAGCAAACTGGCTTCAATTTGTCAATCCTAATGCAATGTTAATGTTATTACGGGCTACTAATAAATTGTTGCATGTAATATTTGGTTACGTGGTAATAATTTGTTTTTAGAGTGTAGTCAGTTTTCTATCGGCGGTTGTAGTGAGAACAATTACATTACAATTTCGAACGTATTAACGTTACAATTTTTTAACGAATATTATATTTTTCACTATTTGTAATGAAATCTTCTACTTATAACTTAAAAGATATTACTGAAACAAAACTACCTTATACGAGTCTTCTAAATGTAACCGCTCTCAATAATTTATGCAGATTTTAGCCTCGCAATAATACAGTCGGCCGGTAAAGCAGTGGACAGGGGCTGTAAAGGCATGGGCTTTTTTAAAGTCCACGAGTGTACATGAATGCCGACGGGATTTCCTTGGCATGGATTAAAAAAAAATGGAATGAGACGCACTGGGCCATAGCCAGCCCGTTCCTGTCTTGTCCGTAAACAAAGCAAAGGTGGCGGCTAAGTGAAATCCTTAATAGCCGATCGCCTTATCAGTATTTTTTTTTTTTTTTTTTGAATTGCGATGATGTTAATAACGGGCGTGCAGACAAAGAAGAATGGGGCAGGCAACGTACGTACATACGAGGCGAACACACCTACAAGAAGATCGATTCTTTCGCACGCGCCTGACGGGGCTTGCCGGTGACGTAGAGTTTGGATTCACGCTTCAGTGACGTAAGCATCACGGCCGCGGCCGCGAAAATCATTCCCTGTGCACGTGAACATCACGCATACGATCACGCGGTGACCGACTGACTGCCTGCACGCTACTGGCCCGCCGAGACGAGCCCCCACGTGCCATTGGCTCTCACCGAGAAATACCGTCAACACACCCCATGCTGGAGCAATAACATTCTGCCTGCCGCAATGTGCCGATTTCATTTTTCGTGTAATACTGAACAGAAACGGTAGTGTTTCCTTTCCGTTGTCATCATCAACCACCTCGTCTTTTATTGTTATTGTTATTATTTTAAACTGTACAGAAACAGAAAAATGAACCAAGAAGCAACCGACCGTTTACTTTCTCCACCGTCGACGCCTCCTCTTAAAACGACGGTAAGTAATAACACACATAGCACAGTTCACTGAAATAAACGTTCCCTTTTTAATTATGTGTGTGTTTTTTTTTTTTTTTGGCATTACAGTTTGGCTACTCGGAGAATTTAACCACCGCCCCCCGGAATTTCCGCAAGAGACCTGCAAGCCCCGTCGTCCCCATGTTGCCGACGCCGCAGCCGTCAGATTCGGAAAGCGAGGAGCTAGCGGAGCACCCCCTCAAGAAGCGCTTCGTCCTGCACGAAGGCGAGCTCGCCAGGTTGTTGGCGAACACACCCCCGCCGGAAAATTTCCTACTGCACAACGCCCCCAAGCCCATCACCCCACCCCCAGAAGAAAATAACAACAACGAGAACCTGGACATCCTCGACTTGGATAAACCACCGAAAATCCCCCACGCGAGGACGTTCTCGGTGATCATGAGGGCCAATAGGGATGGGTCTTGCACGCCGGCGGCGTTACCCCAGGAGAAGAAATCGTCGCCAGTTCCGAAACCACCACCCCCCATCGAAGAAAACATCGTGAAAATCCTCAAGTTTAAAATGGGGAATCGCAAGGAGCAGCTCTGCGTCCAGACGAAAGACACCGACCGGGGGGAGCACAACCACCTCAGCAAAACCATCAAACAGGCGACTGCGGCGGCGGCGCCTCCACCAAAAATTCCGAATCTCTCGCTACCGCCGCTGGCCCCCAAAATCCTCCAATCAGCTCAAACCCCCAGGCCCGTCTTCGTCTCGGCGGACGGTACGATAATTCCCGCCCAGTTCGTGTTGCTCGCGCCTCCGGCGGCTCAAATCGCGGCGCCACCTGCGCGCCGAAGAGTTTACGAGTGCACGTACGACGGTTGCGGTAAGAACTATTTCAAGTCGTCGCACCTGAAGGCCCACAATCGGACGCACACGGGCGAGAGGCCTTTCGTCTGCATGTGGGAACAGTGCGGGCGGAGATTTTCGCGCTCCGACGAACTGTCGCGACACAAGAGGACGCACACCGGCGAGAAGAAATTCCAGTGCCAGCACTGCCAGCGGAAGTTCATGCGCTCCGACCATCTGGCCAAGCACGTCAAGAGACACACGAAACCGCGCCAGGCGGCCCCCCAACGTCTCGGCTTCATCAACATTCTCAGGCCGTTGCAGCCGGCGGCGGCGCCCGTCGACGCTTGATGCGGATACCCTTGACTGAATCGCCTTTTTTCGTTTTGCATTCCTTATCAATCACATCAGTTTATTATCACCATCGCGTCGTTAATCTTTTAAGTACATCCCATATCTGTGATTTTAATCGTATATTATTTATTTTAGAGTTGTACCCTGTACATAAGAGATGATCGTTTGTTATTATTGTATCTACCAACAAATGTATTATTAATATTTTAATTAAACGGATTTTTCTAGTATTTGAAATTCTTTCGATCCGAAGGCACACGAATAATAAAATTCGAGCTCGCGAAAAAAAAAAACTAACGGGAAAATTTTCTACGAGGGGTTCACAAAAAATCACGGAAAATTTTGATTTTAATTAAACGGATTTTTACAGTACTCGAAATTCTTTAAATCAAAAGACGCATAAATGAGAGAAAATTCGAGCGTGCCAAAAAGAATCTAACGAGAAAGTTTTCTACGAGGGCTTCACGAAAAATAACGGAAACTTTTTATTTTAATTAAATGGCTTTTTATAGCAATTGAAATTCTTTGAATCAAAAAACGCATAAAAAAGAAAATTCGAGTGTGCAAAAAAAAAATCTAACGGGAAAATTTTCTACGGGGGGTTCACAAAAAATTACCTAAAATTTTTATTAAACGGATATTTATAGTATTCAGTATTATATTGGATCCAAAACGCATAAATAATAAAATTCGAGCTTGGTATAAAAAAAAGCTTCAGGAAAATATTCTCTACGAGGGGTTCACAAAAAATCTCGGAATCTTTGCTTTTAATTAAACTGATTTTTTAGTATTCGAAACTCTTTGGATCCAAGAACGCGTAAATAATAAAATTCGAGCTTACAAAAAAAAAATCTAACGGGAAAATTTTCTACGAGGGCTTCACAAAAAATTGCGAAAAATTTTGATTTTAATTAAACGGATTTTTACAGTATTCGAAATTCTTTGAATCAAAAAACGCATAAATAATAAAATTCGATCGTGCCAAAAGAAAATCTAACGGAAACATTTTCTACGAGGGTCGAACAAAAAAATCACGGAAAATTTTGATTTTAATTAAACGGATTTTTGTAGTATTTGAAATTCTTTGGATTCAAAAACGTATAAAGTATAAAATTCGAGCTTCCCAAAAAAAAAATCTAACGGAAAAATTTTCTACGAGGGCTTCATGAAAAATCACGGAAAATTTTGATTTTAATTAAACGGATTTTTACAGTATTTGAAATTTTTTGGATCCAAAAACGCATAAATAATAAAATTCGAGCTTGCCAAAAAAAATCTAACGGGAACATTTTCTATGAGGGCTTCACAAAAAATCACGGAAAATTTTGATTTTAATTAAACGGATTTCTACAGCATTTGAAATTCTTTGGATCCAAAAACGCATAAATAATAAAATTCGAGCTTGGTATAAAAAAAAAACTTCGGGAAAATATTCTCTACGAGGGGTTCACAAAAAATCTCGGAATCTTTGCTTTTAATTAAACGGATTTTTATAGTATTCGAAACTCTTTGGATCCAAAAACGCGTAAATAATAAAATTCGAGCTTACAAAAAAAAGAAAATCTAACGGGAAAATTTTCTACGAGGGCTTCACAAAAAATTGCGAAAAATTTTGATTTTAATTAAACGGATTTTTACAGTATTTGAAATTCTTCGAATCAATAAACGTATAGATGAGAAAATCCGAGCTTGCCAAAAAAGATCTAACGGAAAAATTTTCTTTGAGGGGTTCACAAAAAATCACGGAAAATTTAGATTTTAATTAAACTGATTTTTACAGTATTTGAAATTCTTTGAATAAAAAATCGCATAAATGAGAAAATTCGTATGTGCCAAAAAAAATCTAACGAGAGAATTTTCTACGAGGGCTTCACAAAAATTCACTGAAAATTTTGTTTTTAATTAAACGGATTTTTACAGTATTCGAAATTCTTTGAATCAAGAAACGCATAAATAATAAAATTCGATCGTGCCAAAAGAAAATCTAACGGAAACATTTTCTACGAGGGTCGAACAAAAAATCACGGAAAATTTTGATTTTAATTAAACGGATTTTTGTAGTATTTGAAATTCTTTGGATCCAAAAACGCATGAAGTATAAAATTCGAGCTTCCCAAAAAAAAAATCTAACGGAAAAATTTTCTACGAGGGCTTCATGAAAAATCACGGAAAATTTTGATTTTAATTAAACGGATTTTTACAGTATTTGAAATTTTTTGGATCCAAAAACGCATAAATAATAAAATTCGAGCTTGCCAAAAAAAATCTAACGGGAACATTTTCTATGAGGGCTTCACGAAAAATCACGGAAAATTTTGATTTTAATTAAACGGATTTCTACAGCATTTGAAATTCTTTGGATCCAAAAACGCATAAATAATAAAATTCGGGCTTGCCAAAAAAGGACAAAGTCTAACATAAAAAAATTCGTGGAAATTTTCTACGGGGAGTTCGCAAAAAATTACGGAAGATTTTGATTTTAAATAAATTAATTTAAAAAATTTTCCGATCGAAAAGCACATAAATAATAAAATTCAAATTTGCCAAAAAAAAGAAAAATAAAATTTAATAAAGGGCTCAGAGAAAATTTTCTACGAGGAGCTCACAAAAAATTACGGAAAATTTTGATTTTAATTAAACGGTTTTTTATAGCGTTTGAAATTCTTTGGATCCAAAAACGCATAAATAATAAAATTCGGGCTTGCCAAAAAAGAACAAAGTCTAACACAAGAAACTTCGGGGAAATTTTCTACGGGGGGTCGCAGAAAATTACGGAAGATTTTGACTTTAAATAAATTAATAAAAAATAATTCCGATCGAAAAACACATAAATAATAAAATTCAAGTTAGCCAAAAAATAAAATAAAATTTAATAAAGAGCTTAGGGAAAATTTTCTACAAAGAATTACGGAAAATTTTGATTTTCATTAAATGGTTTTTTATAGCATTTGAAATTCTTTGGATCCAAAAACGCACAAATAACAAAATTCGGGCTTGGCAAAGAAGAACAAAGTCTAACACAAAAAGTTTCGGGGAAATTTTCTACGGGGGGTTCACAGAAAAATACGGGAGATTTTGATTTTAAATACATTAATTAAAAAAAAAATTCCGATCGAAAAACACATAAATAATAAAATTAAAGTTTGCCAAAAAAAGAAAAATAAATTTTAATAAAGAGCTTAGGGAAAATTTTCTACGAGGGGTTCACAAAGAATCACGGAAAATTTTGATTTTAAATTTAATTAAACGTTTTTTTTAGCGTTTGAAATTCTTTGGATCCAAAAACGCATAAATAATAAAATTCGGGCTTGCCAAAAAAGAACAAAGTCTAACACAAGAAACAAACAAACTAACACAAAAAGTTTCGGGGAAATTTTCTACGAGGGGTTCACAAAAAGTTACGGAAGATTTTGATTTTTTAAACGGATTGCTGTTAGTATTAATTCTTTCGATTATTTATAAGCTTCATGCCGATGTAATCAAATTCAAAGTTGCTAAGAAACTAATAAAAGAAAAGAAAAATCTCCCCAGAATTATTTAAATTAAAAAAGCTTCGGGAAACGTTCATAAAACACTTATTTGTGTGCTGCTTGAAATTCTTTCGTTTGTTGCGTCATGGAAACTCGCCGTTCACATCCTTGATGTTGCTGTTTGACATACATAATAATAAATAACTCAATATTCATTATGCTTGAACGCGAAAGAGAAAACGCTTCTCCAAGTTTTAATACAAAATTCGAAGTTTTAAAAAAATCTACGGGGGACTAATAAAAAGTTCAGAGAACATTTTCTGCAGAGAATTCACGAAAGAATTTAATTATATTAATATGACTAAAGCGAGGATGAAATAGTACCGTCGCAGCGAGACTTGCGATTTTGATCTCGAAGTGTTAGACTTATTGTTACTTGGCGTTTTCTCAGGAGGCGTTAGTTATCGTATACAGGATTGTAACTAATTAAAGGCCCACCATGGGGTTCTCGTCAATTATAAGAGATGAGAAGACTGTTAAGTTACTGTGCTGTTTCGGGGTCCATAAAAATGTGCAAGAAATCTCGTCTATCTTCATTCATTTCTGAAATACCTTCAAAACACTGAAAATTCTCAGTTTCGAAAATCTTTATAAATAATATAATAACTGTGCACAATAAACGCAATTTTTAAGGTTTAATGCGAAAGAGAAAACGCTCTCTTAAGTTTAAGTATCATTTTAAAATTCGAAGTTTGAAAAATCTACGGGGGACAAATGAAATGTTACGGGAACGTTTTCTATGGGGATTCATAAAAATTTAATAAATTTGATCATAATAATGACTAAAGCGAGGATGAAATAGCACCTACCGTCGTAGCGAAGGCTTGCGATTTTAATTTGAAGTGTTGGAGTTCTTGTTACTTGGCATTTTCTTCTCAACCATTAGTTATCGCATACAAGGTTACAACTAATTAAAGGCCATAAGAGACCAAAAGGCAGTTAAATTACAAAAAAAAGTTGTCCTTACGATTTTCAACTGTTTTTTTTTCCTTACGGACGCTATCTTAGATATTCATGAAACGTGATGTAAAAATAGAAATCTGAATTCGACCATACGGCACATCTATGCTTTTATTAAAAAAAAAAAAAATCATATAAGTTACTAAAAAATATTTAATACAGTAGGCGAATGCTTATAAATATTAAGAACCAAAGTGAGTATTAAATTAACAAATATTATAAAATTATAGAAAGTATTTAAGCATTTACATTAAAAAAAAATGTTTTTTACTCAAACTATTTTTTAGTAACTTAATATTTTGTTTTGAAACAAAAGCGTAAGTGTGTCATGTATTCTGATTACGCGTATCACCTAATACAAATATCTAAGATGAGAAGAAAAAACAGTTGACAGTCTTATCTACGAAACTGTCACTCCTGACCTATATCTTCTTCTTGGTGGGTCTTTAATTGGTTGTAACACCCTGTATTGTATACCGGGAGCCACACGGAAAATTGTCTTGGCACCGCTGTAATTATTGCTGTGTTCGACGCATGTAGATTGTGTAGCTAAATGACAAATAACAAAGAGAGGCAGGGACTTTTTAATCCCCGCTTTGATAATAACCAACAAGTACATACAAGTGACCTGTTCTTACATCAAAAGCAGACATTCATCAAAGTCGTACATTCTTAAAATCGGCCGTTGCGTTCCTTCGTTTGGAAATTGTACTACTCGACGGTTTTGGTCTATACAGGGTGATTCAAAATGTGCAGTTTCCGAAGGCCTCAGGATGAATAAAAGCTTACGTTTTCCCCTAAAGCGAATAATAGAATACGTAATAAATCGGCCGTTGCGTTATTTCGTTTGGAAACTGTACTACCCGACGGTTTCGGTCTATACAGGGTGATTCAAAATATGTGGTTTCCCGAAGGGCTCAGGATGAATAAAAGCTCGCATTTTTTCCCTAAAGCGAACAATAGAATACGTAATAAGTTTTAAACCTCGACGGCAACAGGAGAAGCTTTTTGTGCCAAATAATCTAAAAAAAAAAATATTTTTCGGTGAAATATGCAAAAAATAAATAAACAGATAAAATGAGAACAGATCTGACCTATGTATTAACGCTCAATTAAAGGTTGCCTTATGTCTGATTTTTAAATATTATAATATTCGATAACACTTAAGGGATCCAGAATGCGTTGTAAAGTCCGCCACCCCCCTCCCTCCCCCCGCCTGCTTATAACTCCCTTATTATAAATTTTTGGAAACGTTTAATTTTACAAAAATTTTGTGCAAATCGTTTTTGATTGCAGTGAAAATCTCGAGCAGCCTCTGTACAGCTGTTTCAGCCCTGCTTGGGGCTTCCTCAGCAGAGACGTATTATTATTAGGAGCAAATCCCGCTTCAATTTGTCTATCCTACTGCAATGTCAGGTCAAAAAGCGATAGTAAGATGTCGCTATTTTATCTGTTCATTTAATTTTACATAAAATGGTGACCTTATTTATTTATTATATTCACCCTGAATTTTGAATCGCCCTGTATAATCGGAGACTGCCGACATAAAATTAGGTATTCCCAATGATATACGCGGGACATTAATTTAAAAAAAAATACAGAAATTTGTAAAAAATTTGCAAAAATTACATCTGCAGGTAGTTGACGAAAAATCAGAAAATTTTTCCACGCGTGTTTCGATGAAAAGTAAGTTAGTACGATTTCCCAGCAATGAACTTTACTCACTGACACCTGCGCGAGAGATGCATTTATCGATTATTAAAAGAAGAAAAAAAAATCGAAAAGTGCTGTTCAATAGTTCAAAGAGATTTTCTTTGAGAAGTGAATTAAAAAAAAAAAGTTCAAAAATTAAACAATTAAAATGAGTTATTAGAGCAACGAAACATTAATTGAGAAAAAAAAATAATTTAAAGAGAAGAAATAAAAATTGTGAAAAAAAATATATATATATAGTTTTTTTAATAAAACATTTAAATAATTTACTTGCAAAGACTGTCAGAAATAATTCATATTGTTAAATTAAAAATAAAATTACAGGAAAGCGAAATATTCGGCAATTTAATTTAAAAAGAAAATGCAGAAAATTAATTTTAAAAAATGCCCTCGGCGAATACTTTTTAATAAAAAAAAACAATTAGTTAGGTACGCGTTGAATGACTCATACTGTACGTACAATTCAGATTAAAAAACATTGTGACACACTGCCTCTCGGATTTTATACCAAAGAATTATAAATAAAGGAAAAAACGCCGATTTTTTCTTAAATAATTTTTTTCCACAATACATTCCGTTAAAAGAAAAAGCAAACAGAAGAACGAATCGAGTATTAATTATTTATTATCATCGCGAGAATGAGGAATATCTCTTCCTGCTTGTGTATTTGTTTATTTCCTAATCATACTAATCAATAAGCACGAATAAATAATAGAATGTTGTAGTTATTTATTTTAGAAGTTTAGAATTTAAGAAAGTTTATGCATTCTCGGGATATCTCTGAAGCACCAGCATATTTGTTTACGTTATTTGTTTGGGAATATGATATGGGGCGTGTTTAGTCTTGGCAGCAAAGAAACGGCAGAGACGGCAGTCTCCCGAGGGATAGCGCGGAAGGCGAAACGTGTCGGTAAACGGGGCCACGGATGGGCCTGGTGATATATGTGGTGGCCGCGATGTATTGCTGGACATGAGATAGAGTGTGTCTGCGGAATATGACCTGCGATGGTATGTTCTGGCAGAAGTGTTAGGGCGGCACATTCTGACGATTGGTAATGCGATTTGAGGGTCATGAGTCATGAGTTATGCGGAGGTATTCTGATAACAGAATATTGTCCGGGACGCGATCCGGGGCGTTGGCCAGAGAATGCTACCGTGCACCAGCATACGGTATCGGGGCTCTTGCCGCGGCGTGCAAGCAGCGCCAATGAAGAGCACGGAACCGGCAAAGCAATTAGCTGTATTCTGCATTCATTGTGAGTGGGAATTCAGTTGATCGCATTCCTGACCAGGTGATGGCATTGAGCTATCCGGAAAGGTCTGACATGTTGACGTTATTGGACTTGTACGGAGTGGTACTCGACACTCATGCTGTCGGTGAATCAACTGATCCTGAGAAAGTATGCTCGGGAGGTAAGGTATGCTAATATCCATCGGGAGGGGTGGGTTTTGTATCCACAGGTGAATGTGGGGGGTAATACATGCGAAGATAAGAAGTCAACGTGCGAGGATGACTTCCCCAGTGTCCAATATCATCATGAGGGAGCTACAGCTTCTAGATTCGCCGTTGGGGCAGGTGGGGCCGGGAAAACGGCCCCGGTAAGTAGAATGTTCCACTTTACTGAATAGATACTCGTAAAGGGTTACTTATAATTTGCATGGTCCTTATCGAATTGGAATGCGATGTCCGAAAGCTACGACGTTTACCCTCAGCGCCTGTTGCGGTCAGGGAAGCGAGAAGGAAAGAAAGAACATTAGGAATGAGAGACCTAACCAATGGTGAGTGAACATTTATTGTAACTCCGTCCTCAGATAGTATTATTTATAACATTTAAACCAAAAAAATCTAGCCAACACAAACTTTTCGTAACTGTTGTTTTCTTAGTTTTTTCTTAATTTTTTTTTTTTTTTGTTAATTTTTTCATTGCTCTTTACTTTCCGCTTTCGGTCGGATGATTAAATCAGAATCACACACACACACAATACAAGCGAGATTAACCCCGAGATAAAGCCGTAGACGCATTAAAAAGATTAAATAATAAACCGCGCGGCTTAAACGCATTAAATAATTTCGCTTTCATTTGTTCGCGCGAACGGAGCGATGATAATGTTTGTCGAACCAAAACATAATTAAGCAATAATTAAATTCGGCGACGCGAACCGAAAATTCAAATGAATTAAATTAAAAAAATTAAAAATTTCAGTCGATTCAGATTGACGTCTAAGATTGATTCGCAAAAATTTAATAATTAATTTGATTAACAATAATTAATTTAATCAACGGATAAGGATCTCGGGTGCGGGTAAGTAATTGTTCCATGATTTCATTCTTTATCGTATTTTGTATTAACGTGCTTAAAATATTACTTTAATGTAGTCAGCTGAGCGTAGACGATTGGGATTTTTATGCTTTAGCTTCTTGTTAAACCCTCGTAGAAAATTTTTCTCGACCTTCATCTGAAAATTTTCCAATAAATTTTTATTACTTCCCAGAAGATTATTATTTTTTTGCTACGTAGATACAAAAATTTTTATTACTTCCCCGTAGACTTTTTTTTTCTACATAAATAAGTCAAGGTGAAATCTTAATCAACAATACACGATATTTGTTAATAAATTGTTAAAAACGTACAAAAAAGAATTCTGCAACGGCGTAATAAAAATGTTGGTGCGATTTCCCGCGGAAAAGAACGGAAAACCGGGGATTGGTTATTTAAACATATCAGTGACGTTTATTAATAAATGTCTCGAGCTTGCTTACACCCTATACAAAGCAAACTTGGATTTTTTTCAATGCCGCATCCTATTTTTGAATCAAGAACTGTAAGATGGCCGATGGAACAAAAAAATCAAATTAAAAAGCGTTAATAAAGGAAAAAGTTCTAAGAAAAATGCACAGAAAAAATTCTGCGACGGTTTAGTAAAATGTTAGTACGATTCCCCGCCGCAGAAAACAACGAGAAAACAAGGGATTGGTTGTTTAAGAATATTAATAAGTGTCTTAAGCTTGATTACACCCTGTATAAAGCAAATGTGGAATTTTTTTCAATGCCGCGTCCTATTTTTGCATCAAGAACTGTCAGAAATTGCTGATGGAACAAGAAATCAAGTTAAAAAGCGTTGATAAAGGAAAAAGTTCTACAAAAAAAATCTGGAACGGTTTAATAAAACGGTTAGTACGATTTCCCCACTGCAGAAAACAAAGAGAAAACCATGGACTGGTTATTTAAGAATGTCACTAATAAACGTCTCAAGCTTGACTGCACCCCGTATAAAGCAAAGTTAGATTTTTTTTCCAATGCCGCATCCTATTTTTGAAACAAAAACCGTGAGAAATGGCCGATGGAACAAACAAATTCAAATTAAAAAGTTTTAATACTGGAAAATGTACTAAAAATGTCAAAAAAGAAACCGCGACGGTTTAATAAAACGGTTAGTACGATTTCCCCGCCGCATAAAACAACTAGAAAACCACGGATTGTTTATTTAAAAATATCAGTGTCGTTTATTAATAAATGTCTCGAGCTTGATTACAACCTATACAACGCAAATTTGAATTTTTTTTCAATGCCGCGTCCTATTTTTGAATCAAGAACTGTCAGCTGATGGAACGAAAAGAAAAATAAAATTAAAAAGTGTTAATAAAGAAAAATATACTTAAAATGTACCAAAAAAAAAATTCTGCGACGGTTTAATAAAACGGTTAGTACGATTTCCCTGTCGCAGAAAACAACGAGAAGACCATGGACTGGTTAATTAAAAGTTAGGTTAAACAGCGACATCCTACGATCGCATTTTGACCTAACATTGCAGTAGGACTGACAAAATGTTTTAATAAAAATGTACAAAGAAAATTCTTCGACGGTTTAATGAAAAGGTTAGTATGATTTCCCCGTCGCAGAAGACAACGTGAAAACCACGGATTGGTTATTTAAACGTGTGTCGTTTATTAATAAATGTCTTAAGCTTGATTACACCCCGTATAAAGCAAATGTGGATTTTTTTTCAATGCCGCATCCTATTTTTGCATCAAGAACTGTCAAAAATTCCTGATGGAACAAGAAATCAAGTTAAAAAGCGTTGATAAAGGAAAAAGTTCTACAAAAAAAAATCTGAAACGGTTTAGTAAAACGGTTAGTACGATTTCCCCACTGCAGAAAACAAAGAGAAAACCATGGTCACACAGTGACGTTTAAAATCAAATTAAAAAGCGTTAATGAAGGAAGGGGTTTTACGAAAAATAATTCTGGGACGGTTTAATAAAAAGGTTGGTGCGATTTCCCTATCGCAGAAGACAAAGAGAAAACCATGGACTCGTTATTTAAGTTATTTTGTCGGTGTTGTTTACTAATAAATATCTCAAGTTCGATTGCACCCTATATAAAGCAAATTTGGATTTTTTTTCAACTCCGCGTCCTAATCTTGAATCAGAAAGTGTCGCAAATTCAAAAATTCAAATTAAAAAGCGTTAATAAAGGAACAAGTTCTATAAAATGTATAAAAATAAGTTTTCTGCGACGGTTTAACAAAAAGGTTGGTTTTCTCGTTGTTTTCCGCGGGAAATCGCACCAACCTTTTTGTTAAACCGTCGCAGAAAACTTATTTTTATACATTTTATAGAACTTGTTCTTTTATTAACGCTTTTTAATTTGAATTTTTGAATCTGCTATATTTATTTATTTAAAAATAATTCTGGGACGGTTTAATAAAAAGGTTGGTGCGATTCCCCTATCGCAGAAGACAAAGAGAAAACCATGGACTCGTTATTTAAGTTATTTTGTCGGTGTTGTTTACTAATAAATATCTCAAGTTCGATTGCACCCTATATAAAGCAAATTTGGATTTTTTTTTTCAATCCCTCGTCCTATTTTTGAATCAGAAACTGTCGCAAATTCAAAAATTCAAATTAAAAAGCGTTAATAAGGGAAGAAGTTCTATAAAATGTATAAAGAAGAGTTTTCTGCGACGGTTTAACAAAAAGGTTGGTGCGATTTCCCGCGGAAAACAACGAGAAAACCATGGATTGGTTATTTAAAAATGTCAGTGACATTTAAAATCAAATTAAAAAGCGTTAATGAAGGAAAGAGTTTTACGAAAAATAATTCTGGGACGGTTTAATAAAAAGGTTGGTGCGATTCCCCTATCGCAGAAGACAAAGAGAAAACCATGGACTCGTTATTTAAGTTATTTTGTCGGTGTTGTTTACTAATAAATATCTCAAGTTCGATTGCACCCTATATAATGCAAATTTGGATTTTTTTTCAACTCCGCGTCCTAATCTTGAATCAGAAACTGTCGCAGATTCAAAAATTCAAATTAAAGAGCGTTAATAAAGGAACAAGTTCTATAAAATGTATAAAAATAAGTTTTCTGCGACGGTTTAACAAAAATGTTGGTGCGATTTCCCGCGGAAAACAACGAGAAAACCATGGATTGGTTATTTAAAAATGTCAGTGACGTTTAAAATCAAATTAAAAAGCGGTAATGACGGAAGGAGTTTTAGGAAAAATAATTCTGGGACGGTTTAATAAAAAGGTTGGTGCGATTTCCCCATCGCAGAAGACAAAGAGAAAACCATGGACTGGTTATTTAAGTTATTTTGTCGGTGTTGTTTACTAATAAATATCTCAAGCTTGATTGCACCCTATATAAAGCAAATTTGGATTTTTTTTTCAATGCCGCGTCCTATTTTTGAATCAGAAAGTGTCGCAAATTCAAAAATTCAAATTAAAAAGCGTTAATAAAGGAACAAGTTCTATAAAATGTATAAGAAAAAGTTTTCTGCGATGGTTTAACAAAAAGGTTGGTGCGATTTCCCGCGGAAAACAACGAGAAAACCGTGGATTGGTTATTTAAAAATGTCAGTGACGTTTAAAATCAAATTAAAAAGCGTTAATGAAGGAAAGAGTTCTACAAAAAAAAATTCTGGGACGGTTTAATAAAAATTTTAGTACGATTTCCCCATCGCAGAAAACAAAGAGAAAACTATGGAGTGGTTATTTAAGTTATTTTGTCGGTGTTGTTTACTAATAAATATCTCAAGCTCGATTGCACCCCATATAAAGCAAATTTGGATTTTTTTTCAATGCCGCGTCCTATTTTTGAATCAGAAAGTGTCGCAAATTCAAAAATTCAAATTAAAAAGCGTTAATAAAGGAACAAGTTCTATAAAATGTATAAGAAAAAGTTTTCTGCGACGGTTTAACAAAAAGGTTGGTGCGATTTCCCGCGGAAAACAACGTGAAAACCATGGATTGGTTATTTAAAAATGTCAGTGACGTTTAAAATCTAATTAGAAAGCGTTAATGAAGGAAAGAGTTTTACGAAAAATAATTCTGGGACGGTTTAATAAAAAGGTTGGTGCGATTTCCCCATCGCAGAAGACAAAGAGAAAATTATGGACTGGTTATTTAAGTTATTTTGTCGGTGTTGTTTACTAATAAATATCTCAAGCTCGATTACACCCTATATAAAGCAAATTTGGATTTTTTTCGTTATTTTGCCACTTCGATTATATACGAGGGCAGATCAAGAAGATCGGAATTGCAAGAAGGGTTATACGTATATAATCGAGGTGGCAAAACAGGAAGTTTTGACACCTCGATTATATACGAGGGCAGATCAAGTTCAAAAGGGATCTTCGCCGATAGTTTCGATTCCTGCCTGGCAAAACGGCGATAATTCGTTCCCGTTCGTTCGGCGTTAAGTGAAAACTTTCGCAAACACGCGCATTACTCCGTTCGACGCCACTATAAATAACTACGTGAGTGTATTTGCCGACGTTATGTGTGTGTGTGTGTGTGTATGTAGACTCGCGGCACGTGAGAAAAGCGTGGACTTGTTATTTAGTTGGAGATAGCCAGATTAAAATCGTGACCTTCGTCTATTTTCGTTGAAAACAATGCACTATCTCGGATTTAGTTGTGTGCTCGATGGCCCTTATCACGCACTGTGCCATTTGTTGCCGATAAATAACAGCGCTTGCATTTCAAATCGAATCTGTATTAGAAATCGCCATCTCGAACGTTAAGTGCAGCAGCACCTTCCTCTCGTTTCAACATTTCAGGAAGTAAGAAAACGAAGAAGAAGAAGAAGTCTCTTGGTTAATTAAAACTATTTATACCTTCGTAAACAATCTAGTACTAGAGAGACGCGGTGGTCCAGTGCGTAGGACGCCAGCCTACAAAATCAAAGGTCGGGGGTTCGAACCTTGCCCCGTCACTTGCAACTTTTCGGGCGCAATTTGATCCAAGTCGCGCTTAAACTGGGGGATTTACGTGAAACTCTTGCGTTATGACAGTTGGTCGAGTCGTAAAACCGACGAATCAAGCTTAGCTTAAGACTGTCACATGATTTGACGACCCTCTCAGTTGCACACATTCAGTTCCAAGGGAAATAAGCAGAATTACATAGATCGTACAGTCTAAATTGATGGATTCCTAGACTGTCACGTGATTTGACGACACTCTCAGTTAACACATGCTGCTCAGTTCCAAGGGAAATAATCAGATTACATAGACGTACAGTCTAAGTTGATGGATCCCTTCTAATTCTGCAAAAATCCCGTGCGCAGTGAAAAAAAAAACAGCTGACGACCGATTTAACGCGATAAAATTTCGCAGTGTCAAAGATAAGTAGCTGCTCAAGTAATCAGTCCACCGTTGGCTAATATTTCATAAAACAGCGTTCGTAATGTTCTTACGCGAGCATGTGACCGTGAGATAACGAAAATAATGCAAACAACGCAGGAGGAGACAAGAACACGAAGTTCGGGTTCGAGTTTCTTAGAGTTTCCAAGATTGATCTGTTGCTAAAGTAATCAATAATTACGTTTAGTAAGGCGGTCGCAGTCGCAACAGGCAATAAACCCTTCTTGCAATTCTGATCTTCTTGATCTGCCCTCGTATATAATCGAAGTGGCAAAACAGCGAAAAGAATCCAAATTTGCTTTATATAGGGTGTAATCAAGCTTGAGACATTCACTGATATTTCGAAATAACCAATCCGTGGTTTCTCGTTGTTTTCTACGGGAGGGGGGGGGGATGGCAACAGGCAATAAACGCTTCTTGCAATTCTGATCTTCTTGATCTGCCCTCGTATATAATCGAAGTGGCAAAACAGCGAAAAGAATCCAAATTTGCTTTATATAGGGTGTAATCAAGCTTGAGACATTCACTGATATTTCGAAATAACCAATCCGTGGTTTCTCGTTGTTTTCTGCGGGGGGGGGGGGGGTGGCAACAGGCAATAAACCCTTCTTGCAATTCTGATCTTCTTGATCTGCCCTCGTATATAATCGAAGAGGCAAAACAGCGAAAAGAATCTAAATTTGCTTTATATAGGGTGTAATCAAGCTTGAGACATTCACTGATATTTCGAAATAACCAATTCTCGTTGTTTTTTGCGGGGGGGGGGGGGGGGATGGCAACAGGCAATAAACCCTTCTTGCAATTCTGATCTTCTTGATCTGCCCTCGTATATAATCGAAGTGGCAAAACAGCGAAAAGAATCCAAATTTGCTTTATATAGGGTGTAATCAAGCTTGAGACATTCACTGATATTTCGAAATAACCAATCCGTGGTTTCTCGTTGTTTTCTGCGGGGGGGGGGGGGGGGTGGCAACAGGCAATAAACCCTTCTTGCAATTCTGATCTTCTTGATCTGCCCTCGTATATAATCGAAGTGGCAAAACAGCGAAAAGAATCCAAATTTGCTTTATATAGGGTGTAATCAAGCTTGAGACATTCACTGATATTTCGAAATAACCAATCCGTGGTTTCTCGTTGTTTTCTGCGGGGGGGGGGGGGGTGGCAACAGGCAATAAACCCTTCTTGCAATTCTGATCTTCTTGATCTGCCCTCGTATATAATCGAAGAGGCAAAACAGCGAAAAGAATCTAAATTTGCTTTATATAGGGTGTAATCAAGCTTGAGACATTCACTGATATTTCGAAATAACCAATTCTCGTTGTTTTTTGCGGGGGGGGGGGGGGATGGCAAACAGGCAATAAACCCTTCTTGCAATTCTGATCTTCTTGATCTGCCCTCGTATATAATCGAAGTGGCAAAACAGCGAAAAGAATCCAAATTTGCTTTATATAGGGTGTAATCAAGCTTGAGACATTCACTGATATTTCGAAATAACCAATCCGTGGTTTTCTCGTTG
This sequence comes from Prosopocoilus inquinatus, assembly GCA_036172665.1. NCBI lineage: Eukaryota > Metazoa > Arthropoda > Insecta > Coleoptera > Lucanidae > Prosopocoilus > Prosopocoilus inquinatus. Next base: position 8,289,460 of record CM069878.1, on the reverse strand, counting down.
TTTTCTGCGGGGGGGGGGGGATGGCAACAGGCAATAAACCCTTCTTGCAATTCTGGTCTTCTTGATCTGCCCTCGTATATAATCGAAGAGGCAAAACAGCGAAAAGAATCCAAATTTGCTTTATATAGGGTGTAATCAAGCTTAAGACATTCACTGATATTTCGAAATAACCAATTCTCGTTGTTTTTTGCGGGGGGGGGGGTGGCAACAGGCAATAAACCCTTCTTGCAATTCTGATCTTCTTGATCTGCCCTCGTATATAATCGAAGTGGCAAAACAGCGAAAAGAATCCAAATTTGCTTTATATAGGGTGTAATCAAGCTTGAGACATTCACTGATATTTCGAAATAACCAATCCGTGGTTTCTCGTTGTTTTCTGCGGGGGGGGGATGGCAACAGGCAATAAACCCTTCTTGCAATTCTGGTCTTCTTGATCTGCCCTCGTATATAATCGAAGTGGCAAAACAGCGAAAAGAATCCAAATTTGCTTTATATAGGGTGTAATCAAGCTTGAGACATTCACTGATATTTCGAAATAACCAATCCATGGTTTCTCGTTGTTTTCTCTGCGGGGGGGGGGATGGTACTAACCTTGTTATTAAACCGTCGCAGAATCTTTTTTTTTGTACATTTTTTGAACTTTTTTCTTTATTAACGCTTTTTAATTTGAATTATTCGTTCCAAGAGTATTTTTTTTTCTTAAAAAAAATCGAATTTAAGAAGCTTTAAATGAATAAGAAATCATTTTTTTAACGAAAATAACAATTTACAAAAAAAATTGAAACAAAAATAAAGGTAGGTGGGCAAGTTCGAATGGTGATAGATAAACAGAAAGCGATTCCACGAGGAGAAAAACCACGAGAGATGTGCTGCCAACCAATGAAAAACAGAAAACAAAAAAAAAAATAACGACTGCTTCCGCGAATCACCCTGTATAATCGATTTTGAAGAAATCTGGCGTATTCGTTTGAGTAACCGCGCAGTTTATTACGAACCGGTTAAGAACGTTAAGCGTCTTACAAAATTATGACAGCTCGAGGAAAGTTACATAAATTGAGAGCGATAAATAAAATTAATCTATCTCGTCGTCATTTACATATTTTTCTAACTCTTGCGATTACGAAGTTATCGTTTAAATAATTGCTGCAGCAGCAGCTCGAGGAAGTATAAACAAATGACGTCGTTTCCGTTGGATTGTAATAATAACGAAATGCGTATTATTATTATTATTATTACTATAATTATTACTTTTAATTCCATTGATGTTTTATTTTATTTCCCCTCCGCGGAAAACAATGAGGAACAATGGATTGATTGGATTAAAAAAATCAGTGTCCTTTATTAATAAATGTCTCGAGCTTGATTACACCCTATACAAAGCAGATTTGGATTATTTTTCAATGCCGCATCCTATTCTAAATCAAGAACTGTCAAACTTTTTTTTGTTGACAGATTATCTTCTAGATTCTTGATAACGAATGAATGGTTTACTTTTTATTCCTTTTTTATTCTCATTCGTAAACATATGGCGTTGTCTTTATTTGCGTTTGGTGCGGACCATGGATCTTAGGTTTCTCCCCAAATCTCCTTGTTATAACCTGACTTGTTGACGTTTCCATGCGTTTTCTTAAAACGGTCCAGCTCGAAGGACCAAATGTTTCTTATAAGCTGATTTTTTATAAGAAGAAAAAAGTTCTCGAAGAACTACATTTTTTTTTATTCATTTTTCTTCCTTCTCTTCACGAAGCAGATTGCTACTTCGGTTGACGTCGCTTGTTTTCTTCATTTTGGGCGAACGTCGACTGCATTTATTTCAAACGTCGTTCGGTCGATCGTCTTTTGTTACTCCATGTTCTGTTTTTTGTTTCTCTGATGAACGGATTGTTTCCTTTTTTGCTTTATTCTTTTTACGACGTGAAATATTGAATGTGCATCAGCGCTGAGGCTAAAAGCTTTTTACTTACGGCGCAGATGGCGCTGTCTTTGTTTACTTATGGATGGATCATGGATCGGATGGGTTTTTCCCCGAATGTCCACGTTATCATCTCTCTCATTTATTGACGTTCGGCTGCGTTTTCTTAAAACAGTCCGGCTCGAAGGACCAAATGTTTCTTATTTACTGATTTTCATATAAGAAAAAAACTCTCGAAGAGCCAAGTTTTTCTTTTATTTCTTTTTCTTCATTCTTTTCATGAAGCAGATTGCTTCTTTAGTTGACGTCGCTTGTTTTCTTCATTTTGAGGGAACGATCGACTGTATTTCTTTTAAACGTCGATCAGTCGATCGTCTTTTGTTATTCTTTTCTTATCGCACTCTCCTGTTTTTTTTTTCTTCTGATGAATGGATTATTCTTCTTTTTGCTTTTTTCTTTGCACGACGTAAAACTTTGAATGTGCATGCATCAGCGCTGAGGCTAAAAACTTTCTATTTTCGTGCGCAGATGGCGCTATCTTTGTTTACTTACGGATGGATCATGGATCGGACAAGTTTTTCCCCAAATATCCTCGTTATAATCTCACTCATTTATTGACGTTCGGCTGCGTTTTCTTAAAACAGTCCGGCTCGAAGGACCAAATCTTTCTTATAAACTGTATTTTATAAGAAGAAACTAAACATTTTACGCTTTTTTCGAACAATTTCCTTCACGTTTTCCAAACATTTTTCTTTACTTTTTTTTAAATATTCTCTTTCACTTTTTTCAAACGTTTTCCTTCACTTTTTTAACATTATCCTAAACATTTTTAAACATTTTCCTTCACTTTTTTTATAACATTTTCCTTCACTTTTTCCAAACATTCTCCTTCACTTTTGCCAAACATTTTCCTTCACTTTTTCCAAACATTTTTCTTCACTTTTTCCAAACATTCTCCTTCACTTTTGCCAAACATTTTCCTTCACTTTTGCCAAACATTTTTCTTCACTTTTTCCAAACATTTTCTTCACTTTTTCCAAACATTCTCCTTCACTTTTGCCAAACATTTTCCTTCACTTTTTCCAAACATTTTCCTTCGCTTTTTCCAAACATTTTCCTTCCTTTCCTGTCTCTGACTGCCAAACAGCGCGAAGCCCTTTCTTTGTTATCTTTTCTCTGGGGCTCACTGTGTGTCACGAGAATCTCTTGGTTATGTTATAAGAAGAAAAAAAAACATTTTTTTTATTTATCATTCTGCCTGTATGGATTCCATTTTGATTCGTTAAACGCAAGGCCAGGTTGAGGAAAATTCGCGCGCGATGTTTCAAGAAAGACCGATATTCGTTTGTTGTTTTTTTTTTCTTTTCTTTTTTCGTTTCGAAAATATAAAAAGCCGGTTAAATTAAGAACGGCTCACATAAAAAAAGACCCTCACTTGCGTCACTCGCAGAGTCTCCACCTTTGACAATGCAAGATTTAAGCGCCAGGGCATTCCGAGAACTCCAGATTTATTTCGGCTTTGACGTACCAACAGGTTCATAGTCGAAAGGTGCGGTTAAAATAAGAAGATGCGTGCGTTGCGGTTTTAAATAAAGCTGTTTTTTTAATGGATTTTTTTTCCGTGAAGGTCACAACCCACCACGATCGCAAAATATTTTTTTTTTGACCGGTTTTCCTATAACAACACATCCTGACGGTTTTCTCGAACGACGCGGAAGAAATTTGATTTTGCTTTCATTTTGATCAATAGCAATGAAAATATGTTTTAAGTTTCAAGTCAATTTTGAAGCGTATTAACAAATAAATACAAGCCCCAGTCCCCAAAAAAAACAAAACAGAAAAAGAGTTTAGATTTTCGAACTTCGCAAAATCGAAACGCCCCATCTCTGTAACTCTGAGTTGGACGAAGAGCAAAGTGCTTTTGGCAACGGTCGTACAACAATCACACTTACAAACATCAACATATGTAGACTTGCTGCTAACTATGATGAAGTACAGCTATTTTGAATCGAGTCACCGAAAATTTCCCAAGGATTAAAGTCCGTCTGGCAGAGCTCGGCTGCGCCCTCTTACATTGTTTCGGCGCTGATCTAAATTGAACGTTATGTCATAATACGGAAAAAGACCGGAGTATTTTTGTTGACTCGTGCTCGTGTTCATGGTCTCTAAACAAACCAAAACTCGACAATCCATTCACCCACCAAAAAAGAAACAAAAACCATTTTTTGAGTTTAAAATTCATATTTTCTGGAGATCAACTTTAAAAATGAAATCAAACCACCAGAGAATTGGTTCGTTTTGGACTTGAAATTCATGATATTGTTACGAACCCGGTTTCCAAACAATCACGTCTCAATTTATTTTACATTTCAAGCTGCCCGGTGGAGTTACCTCAGAATTCCGAATTATTAAGCCGTTGACGTCACAGCTAAGGTATGACGTCACGAGGGAACTTTTGCATTCGAAACGACGAGCTAATCGCGGTTTCTCTGCGAGTCCTGAAAAATCGAAATTTCTTATTTGAGCCCTTAGGGCCGATTTGAGGGCGCCATTCGAAAGAAAAATTTTTTTGTACGTCTGGCTTAACCCATACGTCATAAATGGAGTGCGCAGCCCTACGACCCTCCGTTACCTACTGCGCAGCCCTTTTATGCATTTTTGGTTTCTAATGATAATGCGGCGAATTTGAGGTTGCGGATTCATCCCTTGAGGGCCTCGGAACACCCCTACCAAAGTGCGTCGCATTCGAACTGTAAATAAGGGAGTTATTGACCTTTTCTTAACTCGATGACGTCACGAGGTAACTTTTGCATTCGAAACGACGAGCAAATCGCGGTTTCTCTGCGAGTCCTGAAAAATCGAACTTTCTTATTTGAGCCCTCAGGGCCGATTTGAGGGCGCCGTTCGAAAGAAGAATTTTTTTGTACGTCTGGCTTAACCCAAATGTCAAAAATCGAGTGCGCAGCCCTACGACCCTCCGTTACCTACTGCGCAGCCCTTTTATGCATTTTTGGTTTCTACTGATAATGCGGCGATTTTGAGGTTGCGGATTCATCCCTTGAGGGCCTCGGAACACCCCTACCAAAGTGCGTCGCATTCGGACTGTAAATAAGGGAGTTATTGACCTTTTCTTAACTAGATGACGTCACGAGGTAACTTTTGCATTCGAAACGACTAGCAAATCGCGGTTTCTCTGCGAGTCCTGAAAAATCGAACTTTCTTATTTGAGCCCTCAGGGCCGATTTGAGGGCGCCGTTCGAAAGAAGAATTTTTTTGTACGTCTGGTTTCTACTGATAATGCGGCGATTTTGAGGTTGCGGATTCATCCCTTGAGGTCCTGGGAACAGCCCTACCAAAGTGTGTCGCATTCGGACTGTAAATAAGGGAGTTATTGACCTTTTCTTAACTCGATGACGTCACGAGGTAACTTTTGCATTCGAAGCGACTAGCAAATCGCGGTTTCTCTGCGAGTCCTGAAAAATCGAACTTTCTTATTTGAGCCCTCAGGGCCGATTTGAGGGCGCCATTCAAAAGAAGAATTTTTTTGTACGTCTGTCGTAACCCATATGTCAAAAATCGAGTGCGCAGCCCTACGACCCTCCGTTACCTACTGCGCAGCCCTTTTATGCATTTTTGGTTTCTACTGATAATGCGGCGATTTTGAGGTTGCGGATTCATCCCTTGAGGTCCTGGGAACAGCCCTACCAAAGTGCGTCGCATTCGGACTGTAAATAAGGGAGTTATTGACCTTTTCTTAACTCGATGACGTCACGAGGTAACTTTTGCATTCGAAACGACTAGCAAATCGCGGTTTCTCTGCGAGTCCTGAAAAATCGAACTTTCTTATTTGAGCCCTTAGGGCCGATTTGAGGGCGCCTTTCGAAAGAAGAAATTTTTTGTACGTCTGGCTTAACCCATATGTCAAAAATCGAGTGCGCAGCCCTACGACCCTCCGTTACCTACTGCGCAGCCCTTTTATGCATTTTTGGTTTCTACTGATAATGCGGCGATTTTGAGGTTGCGGATTCATCCCTTGAGGGCCTCGGAACACCCCTACCAAAGTGCGTCGCATTCGGACTGTAAATAAGGGAGTTATTGACCTTTTCTTAACTCGATGACGTCACGAGGTAACTTTTGCATTCGAAACGACTAGCAAATCGCGGTTTCTCTGCGAGTCCTGAAAAATCGAACTTTCTTATTTGAGCCCTTAGGGCCGATTTGAGGGCGCCTTTCGAAAGAAGAATTTTTTTGTACATCTGGCTTAACCCATATGTCAAAAATCGAGTGCGCAGCCCTACGACCCTCCGTTACCTACTGCGCAGCCCTTTTATGCATTTTTGGTTTCTACTGATAATGCGGCGATTTTGAGGTTGCGGATTCATCCCTTGAGGGCCTCGGAACACCCCTACCAAAGTGCGTCGCATTCGGACTGTAAATAAGGGAGTTATTGACCTTTTCTTAACTCGATGACGTCACGAGGTAACTTTTGCATTCGAAGCGACTAGCAAATCGCGGTTTCTCTGCGAGTCCTGAAAAATCGAACTTTCTTATTTGAGCCCTCAGGGCCGATTTGAGGGCGCCATTCGAAAGAAGAATTTTTTTGTACGTCTGTCATAACCCATATGTCAAAAATCGAGTGCGCAGCCCTACGACCCTCCGTTACCTACTGCGCAGCCCTTTTATGCAGTTTTGGTTTCTACTGATAATGCGGCGAATTTGAGGTTGCGGATTCATCCCTTGAGGGCCTCGGAACACCCCTACCGAAGTGCGTCGCATTCGGACTGTAAATAAGGGAGTTATTGACCTTTTCTTAACTCGATGACGTCACGAGGTAACTTTTGCATTCGAAACGACTAGCAAATCGCGGTTTCTCTGCGAGTCCTGAAAAATCGAACTTTCTTATTTGAGCCCTTAGGGCAGATTTGAGGGCGCCATTCGAAAGAAGAATTTTTTTGTACGTCTGGCTTAACCCATATGTCAAAAATCGAGTGCGCAGCCCTACGACCCTCCGTTATCTACTGCGCAGCCCTTTTATGCATTTTTGGTTTCTAATGATAATGCGGCGATTTTGAGGTTGCGGATTCATCCCTTGAGGGCCTCGGAACACCCCTACCAAAGTGCGTCGCATTCGGACTGTAAATAAGGGAGTTATTGACCTTTTCTTAACTCGATGACGTCACGAGGTAACTTTTGCATTCGAAGCGACTAGCAAATCGCGGTTTCTCTGCGAGTCCTGAAAAATCGAACTTTCTTATTTGAGCCCTTAGGGTCGATATGGGGGCGCCATTCGAAAGAAGAATTTTTTTGTACGTCTGGCTTAACCCATATGTCAAAAATCGAGTGCGCAGCCCTACGACCCTCCGTTATCTACTGCGCAGCCCTTTTATGCATTTTTGGTTTCTACTGATAATGCGGCGAATTTGAGTTTGCGGATTCATCCCTTGAGGGCCTCGGAACACCCCTACCAAAGTGCGTCGCATTCGGACTGTAAATAAGGGAGTTATTGACCTTTTCTTAACTCGATGACGTCACGAGGTAACTTTTGCATTCGAAGCGACTAGCAAATCGCGGTTTCTCTGCGAGTCCTGAAAAATCGAACTTTCTTATTTGAGCCCTCAGGGCAGATTTGAGGGCGCCATTCGAAAGAAGAATTTTTTTGTACGTCTGGCGTACCCCATATGTCAAAAATCGAGTGCGCAGCCCTACGACCCTCCGTTATCTACTGCGCAGCCCTTTTATGCATTTTTGGTTTCTACTGATAATGCGGCGATTTTGAGGTTGCGGATTCATCCCTTGAGGGCCTCGGAACACCCCTACCGAAGTGCGTCGCATTCGGACTGTAAATAAGGGAGTTATTGACCTTTTCTTAACTCGATGACGTCACGAGGTAACTTTTGCATTCGAAACGACTAGCAAATCGCGGTTTCTCTGCGAGTCCTGAAAAATCGAACTTTCTTATTTGAGCCCTTAGGGCCGATTTGAGGGCGCCTTTCGAAAGAAGAATTTTTTTGTACGTCCGGCGAAACCCATATGTCAAAAATCGAGTGCGCAGCCCTACGACCCTCCGTTATCTACTGCGCAGCCCTTTTATGCATTTTTGGTTTCTACTGATAATGCGGCGAATTTGAGGTTGCGGATTCATCCCTTGAGGGCCTCGGAACACCCCTACCGAAGTGCGTCGCATTCGGACTGTAAATAAGGGAGTTATTGACCTTTTCTTAACTCGATGACGTCACGAGGTAACTTTTGCATTCGAAGCGACTAGCAAATCGCGGTTTCTCTGCGAGTCCTGAAAAATCGAACTTTCTTATTTGAGCCCTTAGGGTCGATATGGGGGCGCCATTCGAAAGAAGAATTTTTTTGTACGTCTGGCTTAACCCATATGTCAAAAATCGAGTGCGCAGCCCTACGACCCTCCGTTACCTACTGCGCAGGCCTTTTATGCATTTTTGGTATCTAATGATAATGCGGGGATTTTGAGGTTGCGGATTCATCCCTCGAGGGCCTCGGAACACCCCTACCAAAGTGCGTCGCATTCGGACTGTAAATAAGGGAGTTATTGACCTTTTCTTAACTCGATGACGTCACGAGGTAACTTTTGCATTCGAAGCGACTAGCAAATCGCGGTTTCTCTGCGAGTCCTGAAAAATCGAACTTTCTTATTTGAGCCCTCAGGGCCGATTTGAGGGCGCCGTTCGAAAGAAGAATTTTTTTGTACGTCTGGCGTACCCCATATGTCAAAAATCGAGTGCGCAGCCCTACGACCCTCCGTTATCTACTGCGCAGCCCTTTTATGCATTTTTGGTTTCTAATGATAATGCGGCGATTTTGAGGTTGCGGATTCATCCCTTGAGGGCCTCGGAACACCCCTACCGAAGTGCGTCGCATTCGGACTGTAAATAAGGGAGTTATTGACCTTTTCTTAACTCGATGACGTCACGAGGTAACTTTTGCATTCGAAACGACTAGCAAATCGCGGTTTCTCTGCGAGTCCTGAGAAATCGAACTTTCTTATTTGAGCCCTTAGGGTCGATATGAGGGCGCCATTCGAAAGAAGAATTTTTTTGTACGTCTGGCGTACCTCATATGTCAAAAATCGAGTGCGCAGCCCTACGACCCTCCGTTATCTACTGCGCAGCCCTTTTATGCATTTTTGGTTTCTAATGATAATGCGGCGATTTTGAGGTTACGGATTCATCCCTTGAGGGCCTCGTAACACCCCTACCAAAGTGCGTCGCATTCGGACTGTAAATAAGGGAGTTATTGACCTTTTCTTAACTCGATGACGTCACTAGGTAACTTTTGCATTCGAAACGACTAGCAAATCGCGGTTTCTCTGCGAGTCCTGAAAAATCGAACTTTCTTATTTGAGCCCTTAGGGCCGATTTGAGGGCGCCGTTCGAAAGAAGAATTTTTTTGTACGTCTGGCGTACCCCATATGTCAAAAATCGAGTGCGCAGCCCTACGACCCTCCGTTATCTACTGCGCAGCCTTTTTATGCATTTTTGGTTTCTAATGATAATGCGGCGATTTTGAGGTTGCGGATTCATCCCTTGAGGGCCTCGGAACACCCCTACCAAAGTGCGTCGCATTCGGACTGTAAATAAGGGAGTTATTGACCTTTTCTTAACTCGATGACGTCACGAGGTAACTTTTGCATTCGAAGCGACTAGCAAATCGCGGTTTCTCTGCGAGTCCTGAAAAATCGAACTTTCTTATTTGAGCCCTTAGGGCCGATTTGAGGGTGCCATTCGAAAGTAGAATTTTTTTGTACGTCTGGCGTACCTCATCTATCAAAAGAAACTGCGCAATTTTAACTCGATGACGTCACAGCTAACGGATGACGTCATGAAATTTTCAAAAAATAGAGTGGGATAGTGTCTCAGTCGCTCTTCCTGGCTTATTTTTGATAGTTTATAAAGAACCGTTAAAATTCAATCAAGTTGTTGCGATCTGCATTCCATGATTCCTTCTTCTTTCTTAAAGTTAACGGCGTGGGAGATCCTTCTTCTTCCTTAAAGTTAATGACGTGGGCGATTGTTACTGGAAGACTCCAGGAAATACGAAACCTGCAACAAGGAAATGAAATTTTAAAGAGAGAAAGACTATATCTACGTGGAAGAATAATTAACAAAGTCGCTGTTTAATAGAATGTTTTGTAATAAAAACAAAAGTTATGTGCTGTTTATTCCTGGAGAAAAGAAATTTGCAAGAAAACATTTAAGAAAAAAGGTTACTGTAACCATTCTGTAATTGCGTTCAGTTTCCGTTCGCAAATGGGAATGTCCGCAATTACTCGCGCCATCTAGTAGATGGTAGCCGAAGGTTCATTTTACAGATTTCTGTAACATTATAGGAATGTGCGAAAGGAATTGCTTTCCTGAAGGAACTTCTCGTTTTCTACAACGCGTTTGTGGAATGCGAACCATGCGAAGTGTCTTTGATTCGCTACCAACTGGTAACAGTTTTTGTTCATGCGTTCTGTACGGCGCCTCATCTAAAGTTGCAATCCATGTCCTTGGTGGCGCGGGCGTCGGTGCAGGCAGCGCCCTCTACTATTCAATGAATATAACAGCGAAATGTTCCCAACTTTCAAGTTTTGACTTCAATTAAATTTTAAATGGCTTCTTATATGCTCTCTGCACTGCCCTAAGACATTTTCTAACCTAGAAATAACATTTCGTTTTTTTTAACATCTTCAGATTTCTGCGTTGTAAGTATTTAGATAGAATTATTACTTACCGTCAAGGACAACTTCAAGTAATTTAACATATATTTTTCCGTATTCCGCGTGCAAAATTAAATAGGAGTAATAACTTTACATAAATGCGTTAGGGGCGACATTTTTTTTTGAAGACATTCACGCAGGCGGCGCCATCTATGCTTTAGTGCATTTAACATCGCACGAACCACTCGAATTGAATTTAATTTTAAATCGTTTCAATAAGTTCTGAAGCTGCTTTATACATTACAAATGATGATTACATCATTTCAAAATTAATTTGCTGTTCAGCGCCACTTATTTCTTTCGTACAGTTAACTGTAATACCGATGTGTAACTTGGCGCCAATTTGTTGCAGGTTATACTTATAAATGCTAATTAGTATTGGGTACTTTCGAACTAAACAAATCATCTCTTAGCGGCGGTGCACTTAATTAATTAATTTAAGTTTCCCTGCGTAAAGTTTCTTATACGTACAGTGACCTGTAATATCGGCACGCGCAACGTCACCTGATTTGAAAGTCGCACCTAACCTTATCTGTCATCCGCTTGTTTTGCATTGAAACGTCATCAGAACACAGTTGACGAGGCGCAAACACGAACCGAACGACCGAACGGGGCATAAGAATGCGACAACCGAAGGGCAAAGTCAAGGAGACGAGCAAGGAGAAGCGCCAGCGCAAGAAAGACTTCGAGGACATGAAACGCAAGGTGTTCACGGTGGTCCTGCCCACCCTGGGGGCGCTCGCCGTCTTCGTGGCCGCCTACGTTTACATCAAAACCAGGCCGCAGAATTACATCTCCGTGTGACCGCCTGATGTTGCTGTTTTTATTAAATCGTTTTTAAACACTTACCTGTGTTTTATTCGAAACGATTTCGCTTGCCGGGCAGTAGAAGACATATGGCTCACTCTAAAACATCTCGAACTCGAACTCCTTCCTCTGATGTTAACAGCGGTGAGAGGTAGGCTATTGAATGAATGCGTTGGAAGCTTCTTTATTGATGAATATTTTTGAATTTAGGAATGTCATGGATTTAATGTTTTTGTATTTGTTTTATCAGCGGAGACAAAGCGATTTGATCTCTGCTCTGGGCTATGCAGTTGTTACTTTATTGAACGAGATGTTAAATATTTTCAAAATGTTATTGGGCAAGTTGAGGCGACGGTGAAACCTCTAAAATTAAATGCAGTCGGTGAAACCGATATAAGATAAAAAATACTAAAAAGAAAATACAGTGAAACCTCTGTGAGTAGTAAAGAGATTAAGTATAAACATCCTGGGTTTTGGTAGCCAAAAATTTTTGGTCTTGTTAGAATTTTTTTCAAATCAAAAAAAAGGATAAGCCTTGTTACAATTTTTTTTTCAAATTAAAAAAAATTGAAACAAGATTTATCTTTGATAAGTATGTGAAGAATGTGAAAGTGGTGAAATATCTAGAAAGCAACTGCAGTGGTGACATCTCTGAAAAGCAAATGCACTAGTGAAAAACCTTTAAAAAGAAACTACAGTGAAACCTCTAAAAAGGAAATACAGTGAAAGCTCTAAGAAAACAAATGCAGTAAAACGTCATAAGAATCAAACAAATGATTTTAAAACCTGTCCAAATGCTTGCATTATAAACGCCCAGCAAAAATTTCAGAATGTTTTAAGATAAACGGTTTGTAGCCGAAGCAAGCGACGCGGATTAATTAATTAAGCAATATTTAATGCTTGTTTACAATCGCAGCTTTATCACGAGATTAAAAAATGACGTCGTTCTATCTCTGTTTTGTAAACCGCAGATATTCTTCTGGCCTCTACAGGGTTTGTTCTATTAATTATTTAATTCGCCGCATCACGTGGAGTGTCTCTCCTCCTTGCAAAATTCTCTCTGTCTCTCTTTGCTTGACTTAATTATTACGTGTCACCCAGCATCATTTCGACTGAGAAATTAATTAAAATTAATCCTGATTCCTAGCGAATTATTCAAAAGTTGGCAGACGGCTCAGATTTTACGATCGGAATTTGAGTTATTTACATCTAAAACAAAAATAACACGTGATCATAAAGTCCCCTTGCTCTAGTAGGCCTTGAAAGTGTAAACGTACGTCTCTTCTTAGTGTATATTATTAATCAAGATGACGTTTTTGTTTAAGCAGAAACCGCCAAGGGCTAATTTGAAAGTCAACGATCTGTATACGTATATCGTTTCCAATAAAGTCGATTTCGGGAGTACCTCAGGGTTTCAATCTGGGGCCTTAAAGTTTAGAATTCATCTGCGTACAAAACCGACAACACCGAGTTTGGCTAATTTGAAAGTCAACAATCTGTATATCGTTTCCAATAAAGCCGACTTTGAGAGTACCTCAAGGTTCGAGTCTGGGACCTTAAGGTTTAGAATTAATCTGCGTACAAGATTGACAACAAGAGTTTGGGCTAATTTGAAAGTCAACAATCTGTACATCGTTTCCGATAAAGCCGACTTCGAGAGTGCCTCAGGGTTCCAATTTGGGGCCTTAAGGTTTAATTACAATTAATCCGCGTACAAAGTTGACAACACTGAGCTTGGAACCAACTGCGACACTTTCAAAACGAACGGGGGCAGAAGGAAACGAGCTTCTCCGGCGGCGAATCTCATAGGAAAAGAAAACTTAAAAGAAACCAACAACAGAGCAGAAAACAAAAGAAAGAAATAAAATAATAATAAAAAAAAAACAGAAAGTAAGAGAAGTTCGACCTTGCTCACGTGGTGCGAGTGGTGGCAGCACAAACGCCAACAAATCAACGAAGAAAAAAAAAACACCGTCGACGTGCAAGGTCTAAGACTAAAGAAAAACAAAAGAACGTCGGCGATTCTTTGTGGGGAAGGTTAAAAAGTCAGCAGAATTCAGTTTTTTTTTCTTTTTTGTAACTTGCTTTCTTTTGATCAGCCACGAATCGTACGAAAAATAGAAGAACTAACAGAAAACAAAAAAGAAATCTGTAATGCAACGCAAAGAGAATTAAGAATTGAAGAGAGAAAAAAACAAAAGAAACCCTTAAACAGAGCAGAAAACAAAAGAAGGAAAAGAACTGAATCAATAATAAAAAGAAATAAAATAAAATACAGAAAATAAGAGAAGATCGGCCTTGCTCACGTAACAGCGAGCGATGGCAGTACAAACGTCAACAAATCAACGAAGAAAAAAAAACAAAAAAACAGAAAAGAAACACTAAACTAAAACACAAACAAAACAAAAGAACGTCGGCGATTGTTTGGCGGAATGTTAAAAAGTCAGCAGAATTCAGATGTTTTTTTTTTCTTCTTTTAATTTGCGTTCTTTTGATCGGCCGCAAATTTTACAGAAAATAGAAGAATTAACAGAAAACAAAAAAGAAAACAGAAAAATGTCACTAAAGAAAAACAAAAGAACGTCGGCGATTCTTTGTGCGGAATGCTAAAAAGTCAACAGCCGCGAAAATTGTACAGAAAATAGAAAAACAGAAAACAAAAAAAAAACTGTAATGTAACAAAAAAAAGAATTACAATTCAAGAAAAAAAAACAAAAGATAAATTAAAACACGAAGAAACGCAGTCTTATTTAAAAGGAAAACAAGAGAAGGTCGACAAATACTCTCATCTGAGAGAGAACGACGGAAATATAAATGAAGCAGCTGCGGTAAAAATCGACGAAAAAAGAAAACAAAATAAAAATGAAGAAAAAAAGTTTAGTTTCAAGTCAGTTTCGATTGCAGAGGACTTTTCTTGGACAGCTGTTTCGGCCCTATTCGTCGCCTCTTCGGCAAGGAAGTAGTTCGAAAAATACATTTCAAAATTAGTCGCAGTGGCGTGCGTGATGTGACCGTTTCGTGCGTGTGCACAGCATTTTCGATAACAAACTGACCACCGTCATTCTGACACAAGTTGAGATCAAAAATTGGCCGCGCGATGTCGCGGCCTAACCTATCCAAAAACAAAAGAGTATCGTCGACGATTTTTTGAAGACTCGTCGGAATTCAGGCGTTTCGGTTTCTTTTTTTTCTCGCTCATCAAAGACGAATCGCTTAAAAAAAAATAAAACGACAGAGAGCAAACGTGATAGAAAAATCAAATTCGTTAAGACAAAAAGGAACTTACAAACAAAAAATATATAATACGTACGGAATCGGCAGAGCAGAAAACAAAAGAAAATTCACGATTTTTAGCTGAGAGAGATCGATGGAGGTATAAAACAATGTAGTAAATGCGAGAGAAAAACAAAACAAAAGAAACATACCAAAGACGTACGCTTACACATCCAAAGCCTACTAGGGTGACAGGACTTTATGATCACACGTTATAAAAAGTAAAATAAAAATAGAATGCGGCTCTAACTAGAGATGGCAGCGCCCTCAACATTTTCGAAGGATGATCAATGAACAACGACAATCCAATTTTGTATGTGAAGTATTTTCGAATGCAACACACAAGATACCAACTTATAAAACTGTGAGTTTCCGTCGATTCTCGTTTTTATAAAATTCTTCAATGTCAGGTTATGGTTACGTCAACCTCGGCGTTACAGCAGCAATAATTTACGACGTACGTCCGATATATTAAACAAAAATAGTAAACGACTTCGTTTCAATTTGAAATACGGGTGTATACGTCTCTTTCTACCGTTAGTGGCTTTCCAATAACGCTATCCTTATCTCTCCGAATTCTTCGTAAGGCTCGTACCGCATTCCAAGAGTGGAACGCGCTATTGTCTATAGTTTTCAACTTTTTCAAAAGGAGCACATGATTTATTAAAAATGACCATTAAAAAAAATGTGCGTAGAAAACAACTTATAAACAACAATAATGTGGGAGGCGCAAAATTAATAAATTACAAAAAAAAAAAAAAATGGAAGACTTGACACAAATTGGTTACGATCTCGACCATCATCGTTTATTGATCCTTCATAAAATAAAATAAAATAAAAAAAACAACGTCTATATTAAGAAATAAATAATATACATTTATAATAGAGTTGAATGTATTATCCAAGTAGTAAAAAATACATTATTCGCTTGATATGAAACTATTACAAGACACACACAGACAGGCACACTGAGTGTTTTCATTTCTTTATTTTTATTGATCGATTTATTATTGAGAAAATCGGGGGGGTACGGGGCACTTGAGTCACTAATTTAAGTTAAGTTGGTCTCTCTCT
This sequence comes from Prosopocoilus inquinatus, assembly GCA_036172665.1. NCBI lineage: Eukaryota > Metazoa > Arthropoda > Insecta > Coleoptera > Lucanidae > Prosopocoilus > Prosopocoilus inquinatus. The sequence continues at coordinate 8,273,666 of CM069878.1, read as the reverse complement.
CGTTTTTCTTTTATGTACACATATCACAGTAGGTCCGAAATGGTGCCCCCGAACCACACCAGCACAATCGGCAGCACGTAATGAATTATGGCACGCGTGAAATTCGGAGCGGCGGCGCTGGAACCAGTGGGGGCCACGGGGCCGGCCGGAGGCGGCGGGGCCATGCGGGACGTCGGTAGTATTTTCGGTTGCTTGGTCGTCGTCTGCGGCCTGTCCACTTCGGCTTCTTCTAACTCGCCGTCCCCGTCGTCGTCGCCTCCTTCCTGGTCTTCAAAGCCGCCGTCGCCCGATCCAGATCCGCTTGCGATCGTCGTCTCTTCCACTTCTTCTCGGAGCTCGACCTCCTGACCTTGAAAAGCCCCCTGCAACGTGCTGGTCAGAACGTGCAAGGTGTTTTGCACTTCCTGGAGCAGAGGCGGCGCCGGCGGTGGTGGCGTCTGCGGGTCACCGGCGGCCGAATAATTCCCCAGGCCGACGCCGTTCCAACAACTTCCTTCTTGGCTGGGGCCCGCGCTCACCTCGTCTTCGTTGCAGTACTGATAGGGAAGGTGTCTCCAGAACTGACGGGTTTCTTTAATTTTCTAATTAAAAGAAGAAGAAGAAAAAATCAGATGTTAATATAAGACAGGAAGTGGATGAACTGAAATCAGAAATGAAGCGGCCGAGTCGTCAACGTCGTAGGTTCATGAGCCACTGGCTATGGGTTCGAACCTTGGGTGTGGTATCTTCAAAACTGACGAGTTTCTTTAATTTTCTAAGTAAAAGGAGAAGAAGAAAAACAAAGACTTTAATATTAAGGCAAGAATTGGATGAATGGAGATCAGAGATGAGACGACCGAGTCGGTAACTTCGTAGGTTTATGAGCCACAGGCAGGGCCGGAGGAAGGGTAGCTGGCGCCCTTACGCAAAATAGTAACTAGCACCCTTTTTCAAATTGAAGCAAAAAGTTAAAGCCACCATTACTTCAGACTTTAGAAAAATATACAGGGTGTAAATTTAATGAGGGGCCAAACTTTATGGTTCAGGTCCTCACGTCGAAATATGAAAAAAAGTTTATATAAACATAGGTCCGCAAATGTATGGTTTCTGAGATATAACAAAAATCATCGCAGGCAGCCACGATTTCTTATTTGAAATCTCATAACTTTCCCGAACAACTTTCCCAAATAACGTTTCGGCGTATCTTGAAAAATAAAGGTACTTTACTCTTACGTCGATTTCAAACATTTCGATCTCCTCGGTTTATGACGACAGATATTCAGATTTTGACAAGTGTATTTTAGGTTTGGGAAGATGCGGGAACTTTCATAAAGAATAAATTTTTCTGAGAAGTCGATAATAAAAAAGTTCCCCAAGTTTCTTCCGGACCCTGTATCTCGGAAACTAAGCGCTTGCCGACATATGTTTATATGAACTTTTTTTCATAATTCGACGTGAGGAATTAGCGCTTGACGTTTGTCCCCTCATAAAAGTTACACCCTGTATATAATAAAGTTAGTAGTAGGAGATTTACATACGATATATACAGGGTGTAAATTTAATGAGGGGCCAAATTTTAAAGGTCAGTTACTCACGCCGAAATATGAAAAAAAGTGTATATAAACATAGGTCCGCAAACGCATAGTTTCTGGGATATAACAAAAATCATCGCAGGCAGCCACGATTTCATATTTCAAATCTCATAACTTTCCCGAACAACTTTCCCAACTAACGTTTCCACGCATTTTGAAAAATAAAGGTACTTTACTCTTACGTCGATTTCAAACATTTCGATCTCCTCGGTTTATGACCACAGATATTCAGATTTTGACAAGTGTATTTTAGGTTTGGGAAGATGCGAGAACTTTCATAAAGAATAACTTTTTCTGAGAAATCGATAATAAAAAAGTTTCCCAAGTTTCTTCCAGACCTTGTATCTCGAAAACTAAGCGCTTGCCGACATATGTTTGTATGAACTTTTTTTCATAATTCGACGTGGGGAATTGGCGCTTTACGTTTGTTCCCTCATAAAAGTTACACCCTGTATATAATAAAGTTGGTAGGAGATTTACATACGAGGGCGGCGCCAAAAATTGGAAATGGTGGGGCTTGAGTTTCTGAACAATAACAAAAGATAACGCTAAAGATTTAATAATTTTGTCTCGCCTGTTTTATGTCTCTGATGATTTTTTCCAACGTGGTGATGCTCTCGTCCTTCTTGTGCTTCTTCTTGCCGCCGAAGTTGACGGGGTCGAAATCTAACTCGCCGTTGTTGGCGGAGGGGCGACGCTTCTCCCCCGTCGAGCGCCTCCTCCTCTCCAGGGACGGCTTGCCACAGCCCGTGAAGATCTTCTCCGAAATGCTGGTGCCGCTCTCCTGGAAGTTCATGATGGCCTCCGAGATTTTTATGTTGATCGGCTCCACCACCATCTCTATGTTGAAGGGCCCCAGAAGGCGATCGCCCACTTTATCGACGGCGTCTGCAACAAATCCACTTTCTAATTGGAACGCAGAATGAAAGAAAAATATAAATTTGGTCGTCACTGGAAGCTAGCCTAAAAAAATTTTGCAAATTATGTTCAACAAATTATTTTTTTATTGCCTACGGCCGCGCACCGGGTCTCCGGATGTAATAAGTATCAATCACCCTGTATATATGAAAGCAAATTATTTTAAATGCATACCTGCGAAGTTATCCCAGTGAACGGAGAGGGCCGAGAAATGCTGCAGGCAATCCTGTAACGTGTGAATGCAATAAGAAGAGCAAGGACCCGGTCCTTGCGAATTCTTGCATCGTCCGCACTGTTGCAATCTCGTGAGTTCCCTCCCGCATTCCTCCGTCGTGTTCAACTCGAGCATGTTATTGGCCGCCGCCGCGCCCATACTCAAAGTCTTGTGCAAGGTCCTCGTCGCAACGAACGAGCGCCTCAACTGGATGCTCAGCTTATGGGGGACATCCCCGAAAGGCTTCAGGTCATTCATGTACTTCTCGACGCAAACCAAGTACTCGTCGTTGTACTCGTACTGGGCGTTGATCACGGTGAACATCCTCAGGTAGAGGATGTTGAAGAAGCGATCGATGGTGTTCGAGAGGCTGACCTGGCCGGTGTTGTAGTAGCGCTCCAGCTCGGCGAAGAGGTCGGTGAAGACCTCCGAGTTCTGCAGGTAGATCAGGCCGTAGGTCTTCTTGAACATCTCGTGGAAGTCGCGCTTGGACTTCAGCATCAGCTCCCTGAAGAACTCGTCGAAGCGTTTCGCTCGCGTGTCCAGGATCGAGGTGATCCTCGTTATGGTCGTGTGCAAGTACTTGTCCAGGTTCTGCCGGCTGTCGCCGGTCAATTTGGTTTCCAGAGCCGGGCCGCAGCACGAGTTTTCGCCGCATACGGGGCCTGAAAAACAAATGACGTTTTTATTTAAAAAAAAAACAAACGAAATGGTTATAAAGGCAAAAAAATCCCGGATCTTATCGATAAATTTCAAGATCTGGCAACACTGGTAGTCGTTGAAAAACAAATGACGTTTTTATTGAAGAAAAAAAACCAAAATTAAAATTATCGTGACGGCAAGAAAAAATCCCAGATCTTATCGATAAATTTCAAGATCTGGCAACACTGGTGGCTGTTATTGAAAAACAAATGACGTTTCTATTTTAAAATGAAAAGAAAATTAAAATTGTCGTGAAGGCAAAAAAATCCCAGATTTTGTCGATAAATTTCAAGATCCGGCAACGCTGGTAGCTGTTGTTGAAAAACAAATGACGTTGTTATTTAAAAAAAAACGAACGAAATGGTTATAAAGGCAAAAAAATCCCGGATCTTATCGATAAATTTCAAGATCTGGCAACACTGGTAGTTGTTGAAAAACAAATGACGTTTTTATTGAAGAAAAAAAACAAAATTAAAATTATCGTGAAGGCAAAAAAAATCCCACATCTTATCGATAAATTTCAAGAACTGGCAACACTGGTAGTTATTGTTGAAAAACGAATGACGTTTCCATTAAAAAAAGAAACAAAATTAAAATTGTCGTGAAGGCAAAAACAATCCCAGATCTTATCGATAAATTTCAAGAACTGGCAACACTGGTAGTTGTTGTTGAAAAACAAACGACGTTTTTATTAAAAAAAAAAAAATTGTTATAAAGGCAAAAAATCTCATATTTTATCGATAAATTTCAAGATCTGACAACACTGGTAGTTGTTGCTGGAAAAACAAATGTCGTTTTTATTTAGAAAAAGAAACAAAATTAAAATTGTCGCGAAGGCAAAAAAAAATTCTGGATCTTATCGATAAATTTGAAAATTTGGCAACACCGGTAGTTGTTGTTGAAAAACAAATGACGTTTTTATTTAAAAAAAAAAAACAAAATTAAAATTGTGAAGGCAAAAAAAAATCCCAGATCTTATCGATAAATTTCTAGATCTGGCAACACTGGTAGTTATTGAAAAACAAATGACGTTTTTATTTAAAAAAAAAAAAATTTAAATTGTCGCGAAGGCAAAAAAAATCCCAGATTTTATCGATAAATTTGTAGATCTGGCAACACTGGTAGTTGTTGAAAAACAAATGACGCTCTTATTAAAAAAAAAAATCGTTATAAAGGCAAAAAATCTCAGATCTTATCGATAAATTTCAAGATCTGGCAACACTGATAGTTGTAAGCAAACAAATGACGTTCTTATTAAAAAAAAAAATAAAATAAATAAAATTGTTATAAAGACAAGATAAATTTCAAGATCTGGCAACACTGGTAGTTGTTGAAAAACAAATGTTTTTATTTAAAAAAAAATTAAATTGTTATAAAGGCAAAAAAATCTCAGATCTTATCGATAAATTTCAAGATCTGGCAACATTGGTAGTTGTTGAAAAACTTTTATTTAAAAACAAAAATCAAAATTAAAATTGTTATAAAGGCAAAAAATCCCGGATCTTATCGATAAATTTCAAAATCTGGCAACACTGGTAGTTGTTGTTGGAAAAACAAATGTTTTTATTTAAAAAAAAAATTAAAATTGTTAAGGCAAAAAAAATTCCAGACCTTATCGATAAATGTCAAGATCTGGCAACACTGGTAGTTCTTAAGTTGGCTTTTGTTTTATTTATCGTACACGCTATGGTCAACTATCCGATAGTTTAACCTCAAATTTGCAATCACTGTTGCCAAATCGTGGGATTTTTGGCCACAAAAAACCGACAATTTTTTTCTAAATTTAAAGACAAAAAAACAAAAAATCTTTTTTGAATAAAGTTCATTGAAAGAGAAGTCTCGAGTCACAAAAAAAAAAAAATTATAGTGACTGGAGGCGAACTTTTAATTAGTCTTATGGATAATCCTTCGATTTCAAAAACAAAAAATCGCCCGTTTGGGTTGTCAAAAATCAGAACAAATAAAAAAGAAACAAAAGAAACCTGTTAAAAAATCAGAAACAAAAGAGAAATGAAAGCAACGGCAACAAAATACAAGGCGCGAAGTGAACAAAGAAAAACGAAACAAAGGAAGATCGACAACACTAAGCTGAACGAAAAACAACAGTTTTCCGGGCGGACGAATCAAAAAGTTCGTAGTAAAATTAAAGCAAACTGTAAACAAAATCAATAATACGATTAAAAAAAAAAACAAAAAAGAAAAGCGAAATTCAGTGCGTGAAAGAAAAGAAGACCTGAGACACAAAACAAATGACAAACGATGAACCACAAACAAGCCTCTATGAAATGCGAAAACTCAATTACGAAAGCATAGAGAACAGAAAAGAAAAAACAAAAGAAGACTGACGACTAAGATGAAAAAAAAAAACAAATGAATTTCGAGACAAACAAATTAAAAAAAAAACTCTAGTAAAAACAAAAGATAACTATAAAAAAAACGTCAAATAAAACGTGAATATTACAGCAAACTGTAAGAAAGTCAATAATACGATTAAAAAAAAAAACGAAAACCGAAATACAGTGGGCAAAACAAAAGAAGATCAAAGAAAAAAAAACAAAAGAAGACTGGCGACTAGGTTTAAAAAAAACAAATGAATTTCCAAACTAGAAATAAAAAAAAACTAGTAAAACAAATGATCACTGTAAAAAAGCGTCAATCAACAAAATGTAAAAAATCATTTTAATAAAAATAAAGAAGGAGAATAAAATGAATTGAAAAAAAAAAACAGAAATACCAGGATACAAAAACAAACAAAAAAAAATGAAAATCGACGAAAGTGGCAACGACCAATTCGATTAAAAGAAGAAAAAAAGTTGAGGACTTTCCTAGATTTTAATGATTTTTTGCAATTTTTCTCCTTTTCCCTATTGTTTAAAATTATCTCTACATTTAACGACTTTTTCCCTAAGTTGGCAATATTGGAAATAGAGCCTTACAGTTTTAAAACCCAATTAATGAATTTTGTTAAATACACGGACCGAGGTTGAAAAGAAATCAGTCCACGATTAAGCCAATAGGAATACGGTTTTGTAATTAACTATGTAGTCGAACCGCAGCCAAAAGAATCAAATCAAAATCGTGTAAGTGGATCATAAAAGACGCCGTTTCTCTTAAGATTTATGTGCGTGTAAAGTAAACATAACCTCTCATATTTTTTCCTAACGAAAGCGAAAATAAATTCCGACGTGCTGGGCAACTCCAAACAAATCCGAAATTTATATAAAATTTTTCGTATACATTTCAGCGTCAAGGCCGGCGCGGCGCTAAATTCCGCGGCAGTTTGCGAATTTAATTATCAATTCTCGGCTTCAAAGTTTGTTGTCGTTAACCGCGCGAAACGGCGACGCATAATTCAAACTTCGGCCGGCCGGAGGCGCGCGGCGTGGCGTAATGATTAACGAATTTCGTAAACACGGCCGCCTTTGATGTGCGCGCTTAAAAAAAAAAAAAAAAAAGGCGAGCGCGCGCGCGCGGATCGGCGACGTTCTTACCGAACGATAAAAGGCGGGCCGGTTAGGTTATGTTTGTTTTATTTCGTTCGCGAGTTGGCGAAAACGAGGCGGTCGTAAAGGCGAAACGAGCCCGTAAAGTCACCTGTAACTACCTGGTTTTATTACCGCTGGTTTACTCTTCTACGAGGAAACGACGCTTTTAAAATATGTTGCAACAGCGTCCGCAAGAATTCGCTTCGGCCCATCACCATCGTCATCAAATAAGGCAGCAGTCTTATTCGAAGCAGAAAATTAACATATTAAAAAAATTACGACATCTCCGCCGCGAAAAATAGTATCTACAGCACGAGACCCGCAGAACAAAAGATTAGGTTAATGGAAGTAGAGAGACAACTAATTAATAACGATTCAAACTAATAATGGACCAATGGGGCGCACCGAAGCACGAATTCATCAAATGACGCGTGTTTCCAAACATTCAGGAATAAAACCACGCCTTTACTTATAGTTGCCTTCTACAACATGCATATTTTACGTCGAGAGCATAGTTCAACCAATGGACCAATCAGCAGCAACGAATTACGAAATCAAAAGAGTTTCCAAAGTTTCAGGAAGTAACTACGATAGTTTGAGTCGCCTTGTACGACACGCAGATTTTACGTCGGCGGTATTGTTTAACCCACGGGCCGATCAGCAGCGTCGAAGTACGAAGTCAAAAGAGTTGAAGCGTTTCCAAAGATTCAGAAAAAAACTACAATTCCTTTGGTCGCCTTCTACGACATGCAGATTTTACGCCGACATTATTCTTCCATCAATGGAGCAATCAGCAGCACCAAAGTATGAAATTAAAAGTCACGAAAAGTTTCCAAAGTTTCAGGAAGAAACTGCGATAGTTTGAGTCGCCTTGTACGACACGCAGATTTTACGTCGGCGGTATTGTTTAACCCACGGGCCGATCAGCAGCGTCGAAGTACGAAATCAAAAGAGTTGAAACGTTTCCAAAGATTCAGAAAGAAACTACAATTCCTTTGGTCGCCTTCTATGACATGCAGATTTTACGTCGGTGGTATTGTTCAACCAACTGACCAATCAGCAGGACTAAAGTACGAACGAAATCTACATTACTCAATGGAGCAATCAGCAGCACCAAAGTATGAAATTAAAAGTCACGAAAAGTTTCCAAAGTTTCAGGAAGAAACTGTGATAGTTTGAGTCGCCTTCTACGACACGTAGATTTTACGTCGACGGCATTGTTTAACCCACGGTCCAATCAGCAGCGTCGAACTACGAAATCAAAAGAGTTGAAGCTCTTCCGAAGATTCAGAAAGAAACTACAATTCCTTTGGTCGCCTCCTACGACATGCAGATTTTACGTCGGCGGTATTGTTCAACCAATTAACCAATCAGCAGGACTAAAATACGAACGAAATCTAAAGGAATGAAGTGTGTCCAAAGATTTAGGAAAAACTGCGATATTTTTAGTCGCCTTCTACGACATGCAGATTCTACGTCGGCGGTATTGTTCAATCAGTGGACCAATCAGTAGCACCAAAATATGAAATTAAAAGGCATGAAGAGTTTCCAAAGTTTCAGGAAGAAACTGCGATAGTTCGAGTCGCCTTCTACGACACGTAGATTTTACGTCGGTGGTATTGTTTAACCAATGGACCTATCAGCAGGACTAAAGTACGAACGAAATCTAAAGGAATGAAGTGTGTCCAAAGATTTAGGAAAAACTGCAATATTTTTAGTCGCCTTCTACGACATGCAGATTCTACGTCGGCGGTATTGTTCAATCAGTGGACCAATCAGCAGCACCAAAATATGAAATTAAAATTCATGAACAGTTTCCAAAGTTTCAGGAAGAAACCGCGACAGTTTGAGTCGCCTTATACGACACGTAGATTTTACGTCGGTGGTATTGTTTAACCAATGGACCTATCAGTAGGACTAAAATACGAACGAAATCTAAAGGAATGAAGCGTCTCCAAAGATTTAGGAAAAAGCGCGATATTTTTAGCCGCCTTCTACGACACGTAAATTTTACGTCGGTGGTATTGTTCAACTAATTGACCAATCAGTAGGACTAAAGTACGAAGTCTAAAGGAATGAAGCGTGTCCAAAGATTTAGGAAAAACTGCGATATTTTTAATCGCCTTCTACGACATGCAGATTCTACGTCGACGGTATTGTTCAATCAGTGGACCAATCAGCAGCACCAAAATATGAAATTAAAAGTCATGAATGAGTTTCCAAATTTTCAGGAAGAAACTGCGATAGTTCGAGTTGCCTTATACGACACGTAGATTTTACGTCGATGGTATTTTTTAACCAATGACCTAAATGACTAAGGACTAAAGTTTGAAAACTAAAGGAATGAAGCGTCTCCAAAGATTTAGGAAAAACTGCGATGTTTTTAGTCGCCTTCTGCGACACGCAGATTTTACGTCGATGACAAAATAAAATAAAAAAAAAGAAACTCTACGTCAACCTAACCTAACTCCAATCGAAGTAAAAAATTGAATGCAAATTAAAATGAACCTCAGCAAATATCAAGTTCAACTGAACTCAAAAATTTTAAAAATACTTAAAAAAATTTAAAAAAAATGTTAAAACTAAAGTTAAGCAAATCTCAAGGTCAATTCAATTCAATAGATTCTTTATTTATTATGTAATGTTTAAATTTCCCATCAATTTCTTTTGTTTCCTTATTCTTAGTTATTTGGAATTTGTTAGATCTTATTTTTATGTTCGTTATAAATTTTTTATGTTGTTAGTTTTATATATTTAGTTTTTATTATTTTTTCTTTATATTGACAGTTCTCATGTTATATTGATCTTGTATCTAATATTACACAGGGAATAAATTTGAATTTGAATTCAACTGACGACATCAACAGAACTTCATCTAACATAAGCAAAAGATTAAGATTTACTAGAAAAACTGAAACTAAAGACTAAAAATCAATTAAAATGAAGTCTAACTAACGTCAAGGTCAATCCAAGCCAACTTCTCTCAACCTAACCTGATTTAACACAAATAAAAATTAAAATTTGCAAGAAAAATTAAAGCATAGAAATCGTTAAAAATAATAAATCAATTAAAATGAAGCTCAGTTTGTGTTTAAAAAAATGAAATTTTTATTTCACTATTATGTATTTACTTCTCGTCCTTTTCTCAAAGGAAAACCTAAAATGACCCTAACCCAAACCGATAGAAAACCGACTGAAACCGTAAGCGAAATCGGCACAAAAAATTAAAATCGAAACCTTAACCCTAATCTTTTACGCAACATGCGTGCACATCCCTGATTCTAGGTAAATGCTGTAGTATGCCGAAAAAGGAATTTTTGATCGAATTGATTGGCAACACTGCTCCTCGGTTGGAGTAACGACTAATGATTAAACTTGCTTTGCGATTGCTCAGGAAGAAAAAGAGCGCGCTCCGGGCATTATTCTTTCTCTCTCACGTGAGTGATTTTGTGCATTTTGCTTTACATTTTAAACTCTCGGGATGCAGTTTCTGAACGCGCTCCAAGAGAATCAGTGTAATTTTGCCATTGCAAGGGTGCGTTCAGGAATAAAAAAAGAGCATTCTCTCTCATTTTTTGCTTTTCATTTTAAACGCTCAAAGTGCTCTCGGGAAACAGTTTCTGAACGCGCCCCAAGAGAACCAATGTAATTTTATAATTGGAAGGGTTCGTTCAGGAATAAAAAGAGCGCACTCTGGACAGTATTCTTTCTCTCTCGTGTAGATAATTTTGTGCATTTTGTTTTTCATTTTAAACTTTCAAGATACAGTTTCTGCACGCGCCCCAAGAGAACCAGGACAATTTCGCGATTGCAAGGAAGCGTTCAGGAATAAAAAAAGAGCCCGCAGTACCCTCTCTCTCTCTCTCATGTAAGTGATTTTGTGCCTTTTGCTCTTCAGTTTAAATATCTAAAGTGCTCTCGGGATACAGTTTTTGAACACGCCCCAAGAGATAATTTGAGAAGCAAGGATTCGTTCAGGAATAAAAAAGAGCACGATCTGGACATTATTCTTTCTCTTTCATGTACTTGATTTTGTGCATTTTGCTTTTCATTTTAAACACACAAAGTGCTCTTATACAGTTTCTGAACGTGCCCCAAGAGAACCAGTGTAGTTTCACGATTGCAAGGGTCCGTTCAGAAATAAAAAAGAGGCACTATTATTTCTCTCTCATGTGAGTGATTTTGTGCATTTTGCTTTTCATTTTAAACTCTCGGGATACAGTTTCTGAACGCGCCCCAAGAGAACCAGTGCAATTTTGCGATTGCAAGGGTCTGTTCAGGAATAAAAAAAGCGCGCTCTAGGCGGTATTCTCTCTCTCTCATGTGCATTTTGTTTTTCATTTTAAATACTCAAAGTGCTCCCGAGATACAGTTTTTGAACGCGCCACAAGAGAATCAGTGCAATTTTTCGATTGCAAGGGTCCGTGCAGGAATAAAAAAGAGCGCGCTCTTGGCAGTATTCTTTCTCTCTCATGTAGGTGATTTTGTGCATTTTGCTTTTCATTTTAAACTCTCGGCATGCAGTTTCTGAACGCGCCCCAAGAGAAGCAGTGCAATTTTTTTCATTTTAAACGCCCAAAGTGCTCTCGGGGTACAGTTTCTGAACGCGCCTCAAGAGAACCAGTGTAATTTCGCGAATGCAAGGGTCCGTTCAGGAATAATAAAGAGCGCGTTCTGGGCAGTATTCTTTCTCTCTCATGTAGGTGATTTTGTGCATTTTGCTTTCCATTTTAAACTCTTGGGATGCAGTTTCTGAACGCGTCCCAAAAGAACCAGTGCAATTTTACGATTGCAAGAGTGTGTTCAGGAATAAAAAAAAGAGCGCGCTCTAGACAGTATTCTTTCTCTCTCATGTAGGTGATTTTGTGCATTTTGCTTTTCATTTTAAACGCCCAAAGTGCGCTCGGGATACAGTTTCCGAACACGCCCCAAAAGAACCAGTGCGATTTTATTTATTTTAAACGCACAAAGTGCTCTCGGGATACAGTTTCTGAACGCGCCCCAAGAGAACCAGAACGATTTTCAGCAAAAGAGTTAAAGAGTTAAGATTCTCGCTCTAATAGTCTCATTCGTCTAGCCTCGTATAAATTGTCGTCGTCGGGCCTCATCGATTTCACAGATGATCGGGCCCCGGCATTCTTCCATTGATTGATAACGCCCAATTAGGTAGCGTTAAAACATTTGCATTCTTGAGATATTTGGGTCTGCATTCTCTCCCACGATCGCCGGTCATCCACGATCGCCGGTCATCCACTCTCCAGACAAGGTCGGCCCCCGGGAGAGCGACAGAGAGAGCGCCAGCCCGACGAAAGAGACGGCCCACAAATATGCCAGCTTTCAAGTCGACCGAAGAGCGGAAGGTTCGCCTGCCTTACCTGGTTGGTCGGGGTGGTGCGCCACCAGCCCATTATTTATTATGAGAGTGCACGCGTGAGTCATTGGCATTCATCACTTCTTAACCGATTCTCTGGAATTCCGAGGAAGAAGACGAAACAAAAACGAAATACAAGCACGTTTAATAACGGCGATCACCGAATACTTACCGTATGTACAGTGACGGACAACAATAATGCGACGCTCGGTATAACAAACTTCAATTTTCAATGCAAAGACGTACGAGGAGCGTCAGTTGTTTTCGTTTTTCATTTTTTTTTTTTAAGTTATGAAATTTGAAACAGCGATTTATGTAATTACGTGAGTTCACTGAATTTGCAGAGAATTTAGGTTTAAAACGAAATCTATTTTCCAAGGTCAAATTGCTACTTCTTTCAGAGAGATAAACCGATTATTTGGAAATGAAAAGATGCGTAAACTTTTGTTTTTTTTTTGTGACGTTTGCTCACAGCTTGTGACGTAATGCCGCGTCGCACCCAAACAATACCCCCGACGTAAAATCTGCGTGTCGTAGAAGGCCACTAAAATTATTGTTTGTTTCTTTCTGAATCTTTGGAAACACTTCAGTCGCGTGTTGATTAAAAAAAAAATAACTAAAGCGATCGTCTTTTGTTTCTGAAATTCGTTTTTTTTCTTTCTCTTCTTTATTTGCAGCTCGCGCAAAGAATATTCCTTTCTTCATTTTATTTAGAAAAATACGATCCGATCGTCTTTTTTTATTTACATTTTGTTAGGATTGTTTTTTCATCAATTCGTCCGGTCTCAGTTAGACTTATTTTTATTTTGGCCACCAGAAGTATTGTAGTTTCTTTCTGAAACTTTCCAAAACACTTGGAAACAGTCGTGTGTTGATTGATTTTCTCTTGTTTTGAAAAAATAAATAAATAAATAATTAAAGACTAAGATCGTCTTTTGTTTCCGACATTTGTTATTTTTTTTCGCTCTTGTTTATTTGTCACTCGCGCAAAGAATATTCTGTGTTCCTTTTCTTCATTTTCGATCGTCTTTTGTTTTTGTTTTTTTTTTCTTTTTCCCTTTTTTTACTTTGCATTTTGTTAATTTTTTTATCAATTCGCCCGCCGCGCCGGTCTCAGTTAAACTTGTCTTCATTTCAAACGATTCTTCTTGGTTTAAATTTAAACGATCGTTTTTTGTTTCCGAAATTTAGACAGTTGTACAGTTTTTACCGTAATCAATATTTTTAATTTTCGTTAAAGATGAGATGTTTTCAGCGCAGTCAAAGCACAATTTCTTAATTAGTTTATTTATAAATTTATTAATTTAATTTACTTTTTAAAGCGATTAATTTCAAAATTCAGTTAAAAACAAGATGAAAAAATAATTATTGAACAAAAAAGAGAAAGGACGCAGCGCCATCTCTGAACAGAAGGCAGTAATAACAATGCTGTTTTCCCGTTAATCTCCGTAAATTCAGATTTCATTTTATCTATTTTTTTTTTAATTTATCTCTTCATTTCATCTGTTCATTTTTTTAAAATTTATCTCTTTAGATAACCGTTTTAAAGCGACATCTCTTGTTCAGCGCAATCAAAGCACAGTTTCGTAATTAATTACTTTTGAAAGCGATTAATTTCAAAATCAAGTTAAAAACAAAATGAAAAAAGAATTATTGGACAAAAAGAGAAAGGACGCAGCGCCATCTCTGAACAGAAGGCAGTAATAATAATGCTGTTTTTCCATTAATCTCCGTAATTTCAGATTTCATTTTATCTATTTTTTTTTAATTTATCTCTTCATTTCATCTGTTCATTTTTTTTTAATTTATCTCTTTAGATAACCGTTTTAAAGCGACATCTCTTGTTCAGCGCAATCAAAGCACAGTTTGTTAATTAATCACTTTTGAAAGCGATTAATTTCAGAATCAAAATGAAAAAGGGATTATTGAACAAAAAGAGAAAGAACGCAGTGCCATCTCTGAACAGAAGGCAGTAATAGTAATGCCGTTTTTCCATTAATCCTTTCATTCTTTATTTCATTTATTTGTTTTTTCTTTAATTTATCTCTTGCAAATTATTTAAAATGATCGTTTTAAAGCGACATTTCTTGCCAACTGTCAAACCACAGGTTTTTTTTAATAATTTTTTTAATCAATTAACTGAATTTGTTGTCTCTTTTGCCACATTTTCAGTTTTAATTATGTTTATTTTTATTTTTGTAATTGAGGCAATTCAAACTAATTATTTAAGAAAATCATCTACTGATCATTGTAAAGCGACATCTACTGATCATTCTCTCTCACTCTACACATCATTAGCGACATCTATTAGGAAAACTGTAAAACCACATGTTTTTTAATTATTATTATTTTAATCAATTCGTTTCAAAGTTAGGTCAAAAGCAAAATGAAAAAAGAAGAAGCGAATTGTTAAACAAGAAAAGAAAAAAGAAAAGAAAAACATCTCTGAACAGAAAGCAGTAATGATAATGCCGTTTTTCCATTAATCCGTATTTACTTTCATTCTTCATTTCATCTGTTTTTTTTTTTAATTTATCTCTTGCAACTTATTTAAGATGATCGTTTTAAAGCGACATCTCTTGCCAACTGTCAAACCACAGGTTTTTTTAAATAATTCTTTTTTAACCAATTGATTTCAAAGTCAGGTCAAAAGCAGAATGAAAAAGAAAACTGAATTGTTGAACGAAAAAAGAGAGAAAAAGGTGCGCAGCGCCATCTCTGCTGCACAGGAGGCGTTAATAATACTGCCTTTATTAACCGAATTTGTTGTTTTTTTGCTACATTTTCAGTTTTAATTTTATTTATTTTTATTTTTGTAATAGAGGCAACTTAAACGAATTATTTAGGATGGTCGTTTTAAAAGGACGTCTACTGATCATTGTAAAGCGACATCTACCGATCATTTTAAAGCGACATCTACTGATCATTTTAAAGTGACGTCTACCGATCATTCTCTCTCGCTCTATTCATCATCAGCGACATCTATTATGAAAACTGTGAAACCACGTGTTTTTCAATTATTATTATTTTAATCAATTCGTTTCAAAGTTAGGTCAAAAGCAAAATGAAAAAAAAGAAGGGAATTGTTGGAGAAGAAAAGAGAAAAAAGGGCGCAGCGCCATCTCTGAACAGAAGGCAGTAATAATAATGCCGTTTTTCCATTAATCCGTATTTTCTTTCATTCTTTATTTCATTTGTTTGTTTTTCTTTTTAATTTATCTCTTGTAAATCATTTAAGATGATCGTTTTAGAACGACATCTCTTGCCAACTGTCAAACCACAGGTTTTCTTTTAAATAATTTTTTTAATCAATTAATTTCAAAATCAGGTCAAAAACAGAATGAAAAAGAAAACTGAATTGCTGAACGAAAAAAGAGAGAAAGGTGCGCAGCGCCATCTCTGCACAGGAGGCGTTAATAATGCTGCCTTTATTAACCGAATTTGTTGTTTCTTTTGCAACATTTTCTGTTTTAATTTTATTTATTTTTATTTTTGTAATAGAGGCAACTCAAAGGAATTATTTAAGATGGTCGTTTTAAAGCGACATCTACCGATCATTTTAAAGCGACATCTACTGATCATTTTAAAGCGACATCTACTGATCATTTTAAAGTGACGTCTACCGATCATTCTCTCTCAGTCTACTCATCATCAACGACATCTATAATGAAAACTGTGAAACCACGTGTTTTTTAATTATTATTATTTTAATCAATTCGTTTCAACGTTAGGTCAAAAGCAAAATGAAAAAAAGAAGCGAATTGTTGGAGAAGAAAAGAGAAAAAAGGGCGCAGCGCCATCTCTGAACAGAAGGCAGTAATAATAATGCCGTTTTTCCATTAATCCGTATTTTCTTTCATTCTTCATTTCATCTGTTTGTTTTTTTTTAAAATTTATCTCTTGTAAATTATTTAAGATGATCGTTTTCAAGCGACATCTCTTGCCAACTGTCAAACCACAAGTTTTTTTTTAAATAATTTTTTTAAGCAAATAATTTCAAAGTCAGGTCAAAAGCAGAATGAAAAAGAAAATTGAATTGTTAATCGAAAAAAGGGAGAAAGGTGCGCAGCGCCATCTCTCCACAGGAGGCGTTAATAATGCTGCCTTTATTAACCGAATTTGTTGTCTCTTTTGCCACATTTTCAGTTTTAATTTTATTTATTTTTATTTTTGTAATAGAGGCAACTCAAACGAATTATTTAAGATGGTCGTTTTAAAGCAACGTCTATTGATCATCGTAAAGCGACATCTACCGATCATTTTAAAGCGACATCTACTGATCATTCTCTCTAACTCTACTCATCTTCAGCGACATCTATTATGAAAACTGTGAAACCACGTGTTTTTTAATTATTTTTTTTTAATCAATTCATTTCAAAGTCAAAAGCAAAATGAAAAAAAAAGAAACGAATTGTTGAACAAGAAATGAAAAAAAAGGGCGCAGCGCCATCTCTGAACAGAAGGCAGTAATAATAATGCCGTATTTCCATTAATCCTTATTTTTTTTCATTCTTCATTTCATCTGTTTGTTTTTTTTTTAATTTATCTGTTGCAAATTATTTAAGATGATCGATAGCGAATTGTTGAAAAAGAAAAGAGAAACAGGGCGTGGCGCCATCTCTGAACAGAAGGCGAAAATAATGTTATCTTTATTAACCCCAAATTTGTTCTGTCAGTTTTCGTTTTATTTATTTATTATTTTTATTTTTTTTGTAATGAAAACAGCTCAAACGAATTATTTAAGGTAGTTGTTTTAAAGCGACATCTATTGTCCAACCTTTGCACTTTTTTTAAGTGACGCTTTAAAACATGTCGTAATTTTTTCTTTCTGTGCGTTTTCGAATTTTAAGGCGGAAGAGATTTTTCGATTTCATCAATTTTTCCGTTTTGCTTTCGTTTCGGCGTACGCTTCGCTGCCGTTCAGGGGATTCCTTCATTTGTTTCGCTTCCTTTTTGTTTCAGAACAATCAATTCTCATTTGTTTTATTGTGTTTTGCCACAAGTATCTTAATATGTTTTTTTTATGTACACTTTTTTTCTATAAATTTGTTTTTGTATTGTGAAATTTAATAAAGTATAAGTATAAATTTATTACGAACAAAATATGAGAGTCGATGGTTAATACTGATTTTTTTGGAACCTCAGTTTGGGACACCCTGTGCTAGGTATTTATTTTTTATTATTTTTTTTTTAAATATTTTCTTTATTACTTTCTGCGTGGCGTACTCAGAATTTCAAAAAAATTAATTGAATTTTAGTTTCTGCCTAGAAAATCGCTACCTCCCCCGCCCACTCACTTCGCGGAGCGACATTTGTTTTCTTTTTTATTAAATTTTATTTTAACTAAGTATTAGTAAGTTAAATAAAAGAGAAAATGGTTATTCGTTAATGTCGGTAGCTCGAAATATGAAAGTTTAAAGTAAAAATGTCGCGGGCGCATGTAAATTCCACCACGCCCTCTATGTAAATCCGAATCGGTGAGCGTGTTAATTCGAAAAAGAAATCTCCGGTTACGTGAGCGCGACGTATTTTAAATAAACAAATACGTTCGTGGTACGCATGGATGTACGTACATAACATAGAAGGAAGCTGCTGCTCGCAGCCACCAAAATAATAAGTAAATATATCTTATGCGCAAACATAGTTGGCCTAAATATGGGGTGATCGATAATGAACTTCATAAACAGTGTTTTCTTTCTCTTCGGCGGCGATAATGCACGTTAACTTTCGAAGAAGGGCGAAGACGCTCAAAATAAGAAAGAAAAAAAATTGGTTCGTTACGTTTAAGGCGTTTTTCAATTAACACTTTCTTTATGGTTGGCAATACAAATGTCTTTGATTAGGGGATTAACAGACACACGCAAGTAGATTTCTTCTTTTTTCTTTTTTAATTTTGTAAAGTGCTCTCGGAAGATGATCGATCGATTATCTTCTACGCCGACGGGATTATTTACAAAGAGTTTCGTTTTATTTTCATTTTCTGCCAAAAGATGGCGCTGAGTGTTGCGCAGATATTCGTTAATACACCAGCTTTTGATTCGCATCGCTGTTCCTCGAACAAAAATCGATTTGAACTAACTTCATTTGTTTGCAACATTAGTTCCGTCTTATTTTCACTTTTTGCTAAGAGATGGCGCTGTCACTTTCCTTTTCGTTAATCCACCCGTCTTCTTATTCACGTTTCACTCGAACTAAAAATGATTTGAACAGGCATCGTCATGTGGAAGCATTTTGAATAACCTTTTCCATTTCGTTTTCACAAACTGCTAGCTAACAGATGGCGCTGTTGCTTTCCTTGTTCGTTAACCTAACCGTTTCTTCTATTTGTATCGCTTTCACTTGAAGCCAAAACTGGTTTGAAAAAAATTTCGTCTTGTCAAAAATTTTTTCCTCTTTTATTTTCACCTTCCGCTAAGAGATGGCGCTGTTACTCTCTTCGTTCGTTAATCCATAATCCGCTTTTTATTCGCATCAACTTTACTTGAACAAAAATTGGCTGAAACCAACGTCGTCGTCTTGTCGAAACGTCGCTTGTTGAAACATTCGAAATATTTCTTGTTCTATTTTGTTTTCACTTCATGTTGAAAGATGGCGTCGTCACTCTTCCCCTGTTCATTGATTAATCCGCTTGTTTTCTCAATCGCATCACAAAAAACGGTTTGAACCACCGTCGTCATTTGAAAACATTTTAAATAACCTTTTCCATTTCATTTTCACAAACTGGTAGCAGATGGCGCTGTTACTTTCCTTGTTCGTCGGCCTAGCACAGCGTTTTTTTTTTCGTATCGCTTTCACTCGAACCTAAAACTGTTTTGAACAAACTTCGTCTTTCTTGTGGAAACCTTTTAGGTAATTTCTCCATTTTATTTTCACCTTCCGTCAAGAGATGGTGCCGTCACTCTCTTTGTTCGTTGGTTAATCCTCCCCTGTTTTCTCATTCGCATCGCTTTTAATTGATCGAAAAACGGTTTGAGCGAGCGTCGTCATGTGGAAACACTTTAAATCATCTTTTCCATTATATTTCCACAAACTGCTAACAGATGGCGCTGTTACTTCCCTTGTTCGTCAGCCTAGCCCAGCGTTTCTCTTCGTATCGCTTTTACCCAAACCTAAAACAGTTTTGAACAAACTTCGTCTTTCTTGTGAAAACCTGTTAGATAATTTTTCCATTTTATTTTCACTTTACGCCAAGAGATGGCGCCGTCACTCTCTTTGTTCGTTAATCCATAACCCGTTTTCTATTCGCATCGACTTCACTTGAACAAAAATTGGCTTGAACAAGCGTCGTCTTCTTGTCGAAAGGTCATTTCTAGAAACATTTGAAGTATTTTTTGTTCTATTTTATTTTCACTTCATGTTAAAAGATGGCGTAGTCGCTCTCTCCTTGTTCGTTGGTTAATCCCCCCGTTCTCTCATTCGCATCGCTTTTAATTGATCGAAAAACGGTTTGAACAAGCGTCTCATCGTCATGTGGAAACACTTTAAATAATCTTTTCCGCTACATTCCCACAAACTGCTAACAGATGGCGCTGTTACTTTCCTTGTTCATCAGCCTAGCGTAGCGGTTTTTTATTCGTATCGCTTTTACTCGAATCCAAAAGTGGCTTGAATAAACTTCGTCTTGTGAAAACATTTAAATAAATAATTTTTCCGTTTTATTTTTTCACTTTCCCTTAATAGATGTCGCCCTAACTTTAAACTCATTCACTGTAACTAGAAATGTCAAATTTTTTAAATCGTGTTTTTTTTGCGTTTTTGATTGATTTTGCGATTTGATAAATTGACACATAGATGTCGCTCTAGCTTTAAAAACTCATTCATTTACTCTAACTACAACCGTCAAATTTTTGACGGACGTTAAAATAAATCTTTTTTAGTAATTTAATGTACGTTAATAAGTCAGAAATTACTATTATTGGCGAATTATTTACGAAAACCGCCTTCAAAATTCATTGAGCTTCACCTTCTGTCAAGAGATGGCGCGGCGTCACTTTTTTCTCAAATCAAATCGAACCGGATTTTATTTCAAATGATAGCAAAAGCAAAAACTAGTGCTTTATTGATTATTACAGTAATTAAATACGAATTAATTTTTTAAAAAAACTGTTTTTGCTGATTGACACATTAACACATAGATGTCGCCCTAACTTTAAACTCACTCACCCTAACTACAACTGTCAAATTTTGGCAGACATTAAAATCAATCTTTTTTTAATAATTTACTTCTATGAGATTGGTTATGCTTAAATGTAAACAATTATTATCATTGTCCATCAGTGTACATGTTTGGTGATCGCAGGCGGTAGGCATTAAAATCAACTGAATTGACGTTTGTTTTGACATTTACTTGATTTTATGATTCACAATGAGCGTTCCTAGCGCCCTCTTTTGGCTGCGCATCAATTTATTTTTGATCATTGTTAGCTTCAAGTCTGGTTTGATGGTGAAAGAGTCGAAGGAAAATTAGAAAAAGTACGACAGATTTAAATTAAATCAACAAACAAACACTCGGGGAAGCACCCCCCCCCTCCCCGAACAGCCGTGAAATCGTTTACGCGTCACAAGAGACCCACCCTGTTGTGACTCGAAATTTCTTGCAAATTTTAGCGCGTTCGGTTTTGTGAACCGGCCCGAACCGGTTCTCGGGCATAAATCGATTCGGGCCCGAAAGACGCCGCCGCCGCCGCCGCCCGCCCGTGCAGTTTCCGTCCCTGCGCCGGACGCTCTGCGGGGGCCCCTGCGAACGTTATTTGTCTGCGAAAGCGGGGCCCATTCATCATTGACGGTTACAAATGTGTTCGTTTGTGTTCGAAGCGCGACCACCCCACGATTATCAACCCCCCGCCGCTTTTATTCCTTCGCCTATTTTAACTATTTTATTAAGTGAGGGGCGCGCAACACTTTCGATGATTCGATTTTGTTTCGGACGAGCGCGTCGTCATCAAGTTTGCACTTGCAAAAACAAAAAATCGTCGAATTTTTGTTTCTATGTGGTCGTAACAATATAAAACAATCGAAACAATTTTGATTGAAAATAGCTGTAAAGAAAAAAAAAACGAAGATTCAATAATTTTGCTTGGCAACGAAAACAAAATGCAATTGCAACAAATGACAGTCACATAAGTTTGTTGGATTATCTGAATTCTACGTTTCGGCATCTGTCTATTATCAATTTTGGGGGGCGGGGAGGGTGCTGTCTCTGTTCTGTTCCGTTCTGTTCTGTTCTTAAGGATCTATTTTTTTTTTAGTCTGCTTTTGTTTTTTCTCTTTCTTTTTCTTAGCGCTAGCGATCAGGCACTTTCTTAACCTAAAATTTTGACAGCTTTGTCACTTCAGTCCAGTGCTGCCAATCTTCTGAGACCAACATTCCCTACGAGGTGGTGAAATATTCCCTTTTCATGTCCAACATTCCCTTTGAAATTCTGCTTTTATATTTTTTTCTGTTTCTTTTGATTGAAAAGTGCTGCAAAGAAAACAAACGAGGATTCAATTATTGCTTGGAGACAAGAACAAAATGCAACTGCAACAAATATATATTTATTATTATTATTATTATTATTGTTAACAGATGACAGTCGCATAAGTTTGTTGGATGTGCTGTTCCTGTTCTTAAAGATTTATTTTTTCAATTCTTTTGTTTTTTCTTTTCCTTTTGCATAGCGCTAGCTATCGGGCACTCTCTTAGCCTAAACTTTTGACATCTCCATCACTTCTGTCCAGTGTTGCCAACATTCTGAGATCAAAATTTCCTACGAGCTGGTGAAAAATGCCGTTTTCGTGTCCAAAATTTCCTTTTTTTTATGAAATGGAATTTAATTTCAATAGAGAAAAAAATAAAATAAAAATTTGTTAATTCTGCTTTCGTTTTTTCTCTTTCTTTTTCCTTTGATTGAAAAGTGCCGCAAAGAAAACAAACGAGTATTCAATTATTGCCTGTAGACAAGAAAAAAAATGCAGCTGCAACAAATGACAGTCGCATAAGTTTCTTGAATTATTTGAATTCCACGTCTCGCCATAAGTCTAGTATCATCTTGGGGGGAGGGAGAGGGGGGGGGGGGGGTTGCTGTTTCTCCTGTGCTCAAGGATTTATTTTCTTAATTCTTCTTTTGTTTTCTCTCTCGTTTTTGTTTTGCTTAGCGTTAGCTATCGGGCATTTTCTTAACCTAAAATTTTGACAGCTCCATCACTTCTATCCAGTGTTGCCAATCTTCTGAGACCAAAATTCCCCCCCCCCCCCCTTCCAGGTGGTGAAAAATTCCTTTTTCATGTCCAAAATTCCCTTTTATGAATGAATGGAATTCGACTTAAATATAGAAAAAAATCAGATTGTTTTAAAATAAACGAAAATACTGAAATCAAAATTATCGAAGCTGCTAAATCCGATTAAAATCTCTAATTTCAGATATCATCAAATTTTTTCCCCGAAATTGTTTTACGTCAGCGCCATCTATGGATGTTTCGTCGAACTGCAATCTGTCGGCGTGAAATTTGAAACGATTTTTTTATTTCAATCGGTCTCTTTGAAATGTTTAACTTCAGGTTTCAACAAAAAAACTTTCCGAAATTGTGTTACGTCAGCGCCATCTATGTATATTTCGTCGAACCGCGATCTGTCGGCGCGAAGCGAAATTTGAAATGAATTATTTTTATTTCAATCAGTCTCTTTGAAACGTCTATCTTCAGATTCCGACAAAAATCTTTCCGAAATTGTGTTACGTCAGCGCCATCTATGTATATTTCGTCGAACCGCGATCTGTCGGCGCGAACCTAAATTTGAAACGAATTATTTTTATTTCAATCGGTCTCTTTGAAACGTTTAACTTCAGATTTCGACAAAAATCTTTCCGAAATTGTGTTACGTCAGCGCCATCTATGTATATTTCGTCGAACCGCGATCTGTCGGCGCGAACCTAAATTTGAAACGAATTATTTTTATTTCAATCGGTCTCTTTGAAACGTTTAACTTCAGATTTCGACAAAAATCTTTCCGAAATTGTGTTACGTCAGCGCCATCTATGTATATTTCGTTGAACCGCGATCTGTCGGCGCGAAGCGAAATTTGAAATGAATTATTTTTATTTCAATCGGTCTCTTTGAAACGTTTAACTTCAGATTTCGACAAAAATCTTTCCGAAATTGTGTTACGTCAGCGCCATCTGTGTATATTTCGTCGAACCGCGATCTGTCGGCGCGAACCTAAATTTGAAACGAATTATTTTTATTTCAATCGGTCTCTTTGAAACGTTTAACTTCAGATTTCGACAAAAATCTTTCCGAAATTGTGTTACGTCAGCGCCATCTATGTATATTTCGTCGAACCGCGATCTGTCGGCGCGAAGCGAAATTTGAAATGAATTATTTTTATTTCAATCGTTCTCTTTGAAACGTTTAACTTCAGATTCCGACAAAAATCTTTCCGAAATTGTGTTACGTCAACGCCATCTGTGTATATTTCGTCGAACCGCGATCTGTCGACGCAAAGCGAAATTTGAAATGAATTATTTTTATTCAAATCATTCTCTTTGAAACGTTTAACTTCACGTTTCAGCAAAAATCTTTCTGAAATTGTGTTACGTCAGCGCGCCATCTATGGAAATACCGTCGAACTGCAATCGATCGGGACGAAATTTGAAATGAACTTTAATTTCAATCGTTCTCTTTGAAACGTTCACATCTTCGGGTTTTTAGATTTTGAAACCGAGTTGCGTCAGCGCCATCTGTGTACGTTTCGTCGAACTTCAATCTGTCGGCGCGAAATTTGAAATTAATTTTTATTTGCTGCCGTTTACGAGATTGCCATGGAAAGTTAAATCGCTTTAAACACCACGTAAAATAGAAGTTTCGAGGAAACGTATTTACTTTCATTAAAAAAAAATCCTCAAACGAAGAAAAAATCCCTTTTTCCCCACATGTCATTAAAGAAAGGGAAAATTCCTTCCAGTTGGAAACACTGCGCTTCTGTCATATACGAATGACGAGCGAGTTCATGTCCAATAAAAATGTTTTGCAATCCAGCGACTTGACTTCCATTTAGGTACGCCACTGCCGCGCTTTTAATTAATTTTTTTTTCTTTTTTAATTGAACGAACAATGAATTATGTTGGGCCCCAAAACAGAGTGGATTTAAGGGAACTTCTCCGCGGGCGCAGATGTTTATTTTGTGTCGGTAAATTTATCAAGTTCTGTTTGTTTTCCCAAACGTTTTTCAAAACAGCCGGCCGCGCGCGTTCGTGCCTAAAAATATCTCTCCCAACGTAAACGGGGCGCGTATGAAGTGCTTCCCCCCCTCGCCACCGTCACTTCAAAAAAAAAATAATAATAATAACAACGAAAACCGGTCAAAAAATGATTTATTATAAATACTATAACAAACAGATACACGCGAGGCAAAATAAATAAAAATATGATGTTGCGAGATGATGGATAGATGGCGTTTCTTTTTAACTCGTTCGTGGGAAATCAAATAAAAAGAAACAAAGTTTATTTTTTAATTGATTTGAATATTAGGAACGGTGGTGTTGAAAATCAGCAAACCAATAGATGGCGCTTTGGACAAGGAAAACATAGAGTCTGAAACTGTGGGACGTCTTTAAAGGGGGGCGCAGCAGAATATACAGGGTGTCCACCGAGTGCCGCGGTCTTCTCTGCCGTCTAAAGTATACAAGATAGAAAAGAAATTCAAACGAGCTGAGGTGTCACTCAGTCAGTTCTATTTTTTTAAATTATTTTTGGCTATATAGGGTGTTCAGTAAATGAGAGCCATACCAAAGTTATATTTTTTTTAATGGAACACACAGTATATTTTTACATATTTCGAAAGTACGCATAACGAGTAGGTAATAACAAAAAATTTCGGAAGTTCTATTTACGAGTTTTTAAGATATTAATGATAGTGGATTTTTGTAGGTAATCAATACAATTTGGTATGGCTCTCAGTTACTGAACATCCTGTATAGCCAAAAATAATTTAAAAAAATAGAGCTGACTCAGTTACACCTCAGTTCGTTTGAATTTCTTTTCTATCTTGTATACTTTAGACGGTAGAGAAGACCGCGGCACTCGGTGGACACCCTGTATAATTTAATTTAATTTATTTATTTTATTAATTTAATTTTAATTTAATTCCTGTATAGGAGTATAATTTATCAGACAGGAACTCTAGAGGAAAATATACAATTTGGTTAAATTTTTCAAGAAAAATGTGGCAACCCTGTTCACCAAATTTTCGCTAGATGTCACCGCAACCCTATTCACCAAGTTTCCGTTAGATGTCAGCGCAACCCTGTTCACCAAATTTCCGCTAGTTATCAGCCACTCGTTTCCGAATAATCCAAATAAAGACCTTAATCTCGTAAAAAAAGCTGATGATAAATAAAATAAAAATAAAAATGAAAAGAATCGTCTAAGATAATTATGATTATAACAAACATAAGCGGCGGCACTTTGCATGTTATGTGTAAGAAAAACAAACTCGAATCGCGCAATGACATTCCTATTTACATGAGCCGGCGAAAATGAGAATGAGCGGAGGAGATGTGTAATGAAAGATGGCGCTGAATTTACACAGTTTATCTCGGCGGAATCTTTTGACGCTTTGCACGGTGCCCCCAGCTGCCGCGAATTCCTGAAAGGATCAAGAACCCGAGCACGACTTACTTACTTAATTCCACCGCGGTCGTTGTAAATCATAAGAGCCGTAAAAGCGTCAAGTCTGTGCACGTCTTAATGATATAATCAATCGGCGGGAGCAAATAATCAATTCGAATAGTATTTTCTTTTTTCCTCCTTCCCGTTTGCCTGTTTGTTTGGTTTAAAGCTTATTTTGATTGCTGCAAGTCAATAAGCAGGAGGAAATTTGAAGACACGGTAGAATTTCATCATATTACATGGATTATCTTAATCTATCTATACAGGGTGATTCAGAATAAGTATCCGAACCGTTAGGAGCGTATTCACTAAGGTCATGCAAGTACGAAATAAATCAATCAGAAGCATTTAAAAAATCAACCTCCTTTGAATCCAAAACGCAAAGCATGATTCATTTCTTACGTATACACACACAAGTTCGACATTCAAATGAATGAATTGCGTATTTTTCTTTTTTTTTTCGCATAAAGCCATAAATAAAAACGTTTCGTAGTTACATTTCAAGGTAAACGCCAGTTTACGTGCAAGTATATTGCTCTTGTGACGTAATACAGCTGCACTAGTGCCCATCAACCAATTTACATCTGGACCTTCGATGCATTTTATCTCAAAAACTATAGATATCAGACCCGCTATGCTTAAATAGACTTTTTGTTTTCTTTTTCTATGTACTGCCTGTGATTGACGAGTCGGACACTTATTTTGAATCACCCAGTATAGTTGTTGGGTTAGCAACACTGGCCCTGAGACCTAGTAACATATTTTCTGACATTGTAATCCTGGTTGGATATTACTTTTAACATCGCACCAAAAATCACTGTTTTTCTATTGCTTTTTTCTGATAATTACATACATTTTTATCTGTTGTAAAAAAATGGATTGGGTTGGGTTGGATTACGTTCGGTTTAGTTGGGCTGACCTTGAAACGTTCTTAATGTTTCCCGTTTTGTGTTTGAAAAGGTCAAATAAAGAAGATGGGTGAGATAAATAATAAAATAACAATAATAATTTAAGTACAAAGTTTTTTTAATCTCAAACCGGATTGAAATATGAAGGGAAAACACTCGACGTTTCGCTATAGATTTATAGCTTCGTCAGGAGTAAATAAATCTATAGCGAAACGTTGAGTGTTTTCCCTTCATATTTCTGTCCGGTTCGAAATTAAAAAAACTTTGTACTTACAATTTTCATCGGACAAGAACAAACTTCAAATATTAATAATAATTTAGTTTCAAAATAGTAAAATAATATTAATAAATTGATTTAAAAATAATAAATTATTAATAGTAATAATTTAATTTAAAAATAATAAAATAATATTTTAATTTAAAAATACTAAAATAACAATTAATTTAAAAATAATATAATAATAATTCAACATAATTTAATTAATATGCCTTATAACGTCTCCTTTATTAGTATAATGTGGGCAACAAATTAGGTCGCGACATCGTGCGGTCAGTTTTAGACCTAAAATTGGTTTATTTGTTTTTTTTTTTCTTTTTTGAAGGTGAAGATTACTGAAGATGCAAACAGAAAACAAAGGACTATCAATTTCAAGGCCAATTATTGTTTAGTGTGAAACACAAAAAAAAGACAATATGTGGGTGGGAGACGATGCTAATTTACCTTTCAAATTATTTCTGTGTTCATTTTTTTTTAAATATTTTTCTTCGAGATCGATTTCTCCTCGGTTTTTAATAAATTCTTTTACTCTCTCTCTCAAATTTTTTCAACAATTTTCTTTATTCGAATAAAGAAGAAACAGTGAAAAATGCAAACTGAAAAACAAAAGACTATCAAATTCAAGGCCAATTATTATTCAGCGTAAAAAACAAAAAGAGAGACAATTTGTGGGTGGGAGCCAAATCAATGTTTTCTTTTAAATTATTTCTGATTATTTATTTGTTTTTTTTAATATTTTTCTTCGGGATCGACTTCTCCTCGATTTTTAATAAATTATTTTACTCTCCCTCTCTCTCTAGCTCTCAAATTTCAAATTTTTTCATCAATTTTCTTTATTCGAATAAAAAAAAAACAAAAAACAGTGAAAAATGCAAACTGAAAAACAAAAGACTATCAAATTCAAGGCCAATTATTATTCAGCGTGAAAAACAAAAAAAGACAATTTGTGGGTGGGAGCGAATGCAAATTTTTCTGTTAAATTATTTTTGAGTGTTCATTTGTTTTCTTTTAAATATTTTTCTTTGCGATCGATTTCTCCTCGATTTTTAATAAATTCTTTTACTCTCTCTCTCTCTATCTCTCAAATTTCAAATTTTTTCATCAATTTTCTTTACTCGAATAAAAAAAGACAATGAAAAACGGAAACAGAAAACAAAAGACTATCAATTTCAAGGGTAATTATTATTCAGCGTGAAATACATTCACATTTTTCTTCAAAATTATTTCTGAATGTTCTTTTTTTAATATTTTTCTTCGGGATCGATTTCTCCTCAATTTTTAATCAATTCTTTTACTCACTCTCTCTCTCAAATTTCAATTTTTTTCATCAATTTTCTTTAATCAAATAAAAAAAAACAGTGGAAAAGGCAAACAGAAAACAAAAGACTATCAATTTCAAGGCCAATTATTATTCAGCATGAAAAATAAAAAAAAGACAATTTGTGGGTGGGAGACATATCAATTTTTTCTTCAAAATTATTTCTGATTGTTCATTTGTATTTTTTTTAAATATTTTTCTTCGCGATCAATTTCTCCTCGATTTTTAATAAATTCTTTTGCTCACTCTCTCTCTCCCTATCTCTCAAATATCAATTTTTTTCATCGATTTTCTTCATTCGAATAAAAAAAAACAGTGAAAAATGCAAACTGAAAAACAAAAGACTATCAAATTCAAGGCCAATTATTATTCAGCGTGAAAAATAAAAAAAAGACAATTTGTGGGTGGGAGACATATCAAATTTCTCTTTTAAATTATTTCTGAGTGTTCATTTGTTTTTTTTTTTTTTAATATTTTTCTTCGCGATCAATTTCTCCCCGATTTTTAATAAATTCTTTTTTACTCTCTCTCTCTCTCGATTTTTTCTTCGTTCTTAATAAATTATTTGCTCGCTCGTCCCCCCTCCCTTTTTCTCCCCCCCCCCTCTCTCTCTATCACAAATTTCATGTTTTTAATCATTTTTTTTTATTCGAAACGCGAAAACAATGCAACCAACAAAGATTTCACAACATAATTTAATGAAAAACAAAAAAAAACGACAATTCGTGAAGGACGAATCAAATTCCGTCCGTTTCTTTCAAATTATTTTCTGATTTTTCGTTTGTTTTTTGTTCTCCGCGATCGACTTACTTTAAATGACTCTTCATTTTCATTTTTTTTTTCGTTGAATATCCATCAAAACAGGGGAACAGCGTAAAAGGAAAACAAAAGACGATCGATTTCACAGCGTACTTTGATGATAAACAAAAATAAGACTTTTGGCGCGTGGGAAGGGGAAGGGGGGGGGGGGTGACGGGCGCGGGGGGAGGGGAGGGGGGACGAAACAAATTCCCTTATTTTTTCTTTTTTTGTTTTACTTTACATTTTGATTTCTTTTCTGTGTGTCTTCAGGAAAAATGAAGCGCTTTGAGCTGGGCGGGGGGCGAAGACGCGGGTGCTTTGGATGGTGAAGGGGGAGGGGTGAGGGGGGGAGTGCCAAACAAATTCCGTTTTTTTTTGTTTTATCTTGCATTCTGATTTTTCTTTCCATTTTTTTGCGTCTTTGCGTTCCTCTTTTATTTTCTTTATAAATTCTTTTGTTTTCCTCGTACCCCCCCATCAGTGACTGTAAATAATTCGTCAATCTTCATTTGTTTTCGGTCTGTTTCGTTAATAATTGCATGTACTAATCACAGCGGTTAGTTTTCTTTTCTTTTTTCTGTTTCTCTTCAAACAATATACTACTTTTTTCAGTGGTTTTTCCGCGGTTCACCTACGATTGGCAATTGTTTTTCGATTTTCACCTGTTTCTCTCCAATACTTGGTACCGTTTCGCATTTTCTTTCATTATTTTGGTTATGCTCTACGCATTCAAAGTTAAAAATTTAAGTTTTTCGTTGCACATTTTAGATTACGCGAAATTCGAAAAAAACTGCGTCACATTTTTGAGGGACAACCTGTAGATTCGATTACGGTAATTTGTAAGACATATCTAACAGAATTTTCTATGCTGTATAGCAAGTCTGCTCAGATTGCAGTGGAGCCTCTCAATCGTCCTCTGTATAGTGCTATTTCGGCCCTAATTGGGGCCTCATCAGCAGAAGAGTAGCTCGAGAAACTTCACCGCAATCCAAACGATTTGCCTGATTTGTCGCACAGTATAAGGTCAAACCCCTGGCCGCCCGAGGGCGCGCCTGAAGAATTTTCTATGCTTTATAATTTTTGTGCATCACATTACAATGGAGTGAGTCACTGAACTTAGTTACACGAAAGTGTGCCTGTGCCACCCTGTATATTATTTTTGATATTTTGGCCTACCGGCGCGCAACGAACACCGATTTTTTTGTGCTTTCCGCTCTAAGTTTGTAGTTCGTTTTGTACTTTTTTCCGTTGTAAGCACAGCCTTCTTTTGTTTTTTGTTTCGACCTACTCGGTGTTTCACGCTGTCGTCCACTTTTTAACAGAGTCGTCGACTGTTCTGAACCGTTCTTTTACTGCGCGCGCCGCGCCGCATCGCGTCAGTAAACACCGAGTACGGTCCTGGTTTTAAGTTGAAAAAAGCCGCCGGATAAACAACGAAATAAATCAGTCCGCGACTCTGTACACCCAGCGTAAATAATCTTTCAGTGTGCGCTAATGAAGTTCTTCAGCGGGGGGAGTGGTAGAGTTGGTGGTAGTAGATTTCTCACGGGCATCATCGAACAGTGGCGGCGCGCAAGGGGGGCCATCGAGTAGAGGGCCCCTTGTCCGCGCTGCAGACGAGATAAGGAATGCGAGCGATGTGATGAAACGGGGAGAGCAGAAGTTAAACAGTGCGACAGATCAAACAAACAGTGGTGGGTCGTTCCAGACACGTAAATAAACATTTCGGCTTCCTCTCTGGGGCCCAGATAACACAACGCCGCTTTCTTACCGGCCGAGGTGAAGATAACGACGCACGTAACCGAGAACAAACTACCAAGTCGTGCCTTGCTTCACTAAAATCATCACCAGAGCGACCTTCTCGAAGAAGAACAAGACACTCGATGGATTTGCATTTAACTACTTTTATTACCCCCCTCCATTCAAGATTCAGAAAAAAAAAAGAATGAAGAAAATCGTCCAGCAAGAGAATAACACAGAACAGTTGAAATTTAAAAAAAAAAGATAACGGTAAGGGAAAACAAAAGGGAATCGTGGAGTTACGCAATTGCGGATTGTTCGTTAAAATTGTTAAAATTCCGTCACCTTAGTAGGCCTTGAGGTAAAAACAATTGATTTGATGGATTAAAAAATACAATAAAATCGAAATTTACAACAGAAATGTTAAATTCAAGGTTAACTAGTGTCAAGGTCAACGCCACCCAAATAAGACCAAACCAACTGTCTAATCCAAAATTAAAACAAAATTAAAAATGTGGTGAAGTCCGGCTCATCTCAAGGTCAACCCAACCGAGCCCTACGGACATTAACTTAAGAAGAGTCAAAAAAAATTAAAACAAAAAATATTGTAATGAAAAGCTTAAGTAGCGACATCCTGAGATCGCTTCTGCTGACGAAGCCCCAAGTAGGGCTGAAACAACTGTATTTCCGCGCACAACGGCGGCGTTTAATTTTCTTTATTAACGGAAATTAACAAAAGAAAAAGAACTTAAAAAATAAAAATTAAAAAAAATGTAATGAAAAACTAACTGTCCAATCCAAAATTAAAACAAAATTAAAAATGTGGTGAAGTACAGCTCATATCAAGGTCAACCCAACCGAGCCCTGGGGAAATTAACTTAAGAAAAGAGTTAAAAAAAAATTAAATCTAAAAAAATATTGCAATGAAACGCTTAAGTAGCGACATCCTGAGATCGCTTCTGTTGACGATGCCCCAAGTAGCACTGAAACAACTAAATTTCCGGGTTTTCCCCCGATGATAGACTTACGCCCAACAGCCCTAAATGAAATCATTCAATTTATTATAACGCAGAGAGGAGGCAGCGCACAGCGGCGGCGTTTAATTTTCTTTATCAACGGAAATTAACTCAAGAAAAGAATTTAAAAAATAAAAATTTAAAAAAATGTAATGAAAAACTAACTGTCCAATCCAAAATTAAAACAAAATTAAAAATGTGGTGAAGTACAGCTCATATCAAGGTCAACCCAACCGAGCCCTAGGGAAATTAACTTAAGAAAAGAGTTAAAAAAAAATTAAATCTAAAAAATATTGCAATGAAAAGCTTAAGTAGCGACATCCTGAGAAGCAAAAAATTTCGAAATGTTTCTTAAACCAATTAAAAGTAACTCGACTCAATTCAACCCAATCCAGTTGAACTCGACCTAACTCTATTCAAACCAAATAACAATTAAAAACATTAAAAGCAAAAAAGTTTTAAAAAATAAAAAAAATAAGTACAAATCAAATTCCAAGGTGGACGGAATCCAGCTGAACTCAATTTTAACTTTATTCAACCCAGATAAAGAATGAAAAATTATAAAAGAAAAGTTAAAGGAAAAAACGTTTTAAGTGCCAAACCAACAGAGGTAAAAAATTAAAAACGATAAAAAAAGTAAAAAAAGAATGTTGATTAATAAACAAAAATAAATTAAAACCAATCCAGGGAAAAAAATTATAAATTTAAAAAAAAGTAAAAAAATGATTAAAAATCAATTAAAATCAAGCTCGGTAAATCTCAAGGTCTCCGGAACTCAAACTGATTGACTCCGCTCAAATCGATTAAACAGAAAGCCAAGCCAAGCCGAGTAAAAAATTAAAAATCATAAAAAAGTTAAAAAAACGTTGATAAAATAATAATAAATTATAAAAAAGTTAAAAAATTATGATTAAAAATCAATTAAATAATTAAAAATCAATTAAATGATTAAAAATCAATTAAAGCCAAGGTCGGGAAATCTCAAGGTCACCGGAACTAAAACTACTTTACTCCATTCGAATAGATTAAAACCAACCCAGGCAAAAAAATAAAAATAAATTATAAAAAAAAGTAAAGAATGATGAATAAAAATCAATTAAAATCAAGCTCGGTCACCGAAACTCAGACTAACTGACTCCGCTCAAAGCGATTATACAGAAAGCCAAGCCAAACCGAGTAAAAAATTAAAAATCATAAAAAAGTTAAAAAAATGTTGATTATTAACAATCAATAATTCAAGTTGATTATTAAAAATCAATAATTCAAGTTAAGTTCAAGTTCGGCAAATCTCAAGGTCACCGGAACTCAAATTAATGACTCCGTTCAAATCGATTAAACCCAAACTAGTCCAAGCCAACACGAGTAAAAAATTAAAAATTTTAAACATAGAAAAAAAAAATTTACGATTAAAAATCAATTAAAGTTAATCTCGGCGAGTCTCAAGGTCGTCGGAACGCTAAAGTAACTCTGCCCAACCTAGCTGAACTCCACCTGACTCCGCTCAAATCGATTAAAACCAGCCCAGGTAAAAAATTAAAAAATTGAATCGAAAAAAAGCAAAAAATGTTTATTATTAAAAATCAATTATTAAAGTTAAGCTCGGCGAGTCTCGAGGTCGTCGGAACTCAAAACTAACTCTGCCCTACTCAGCCGAACTCCGTTCAAATCGATTAAAACCAACTTAGGTAAAAAATTAAAAATTATAAGGAAAATTAAAAAAGAAGTTTATTATTAAAAATCAATTATTAAAGTTAAGCTTGACGAGTTTCAAGGTCACCGGAACTCTAAGCTAACTCTGCCCAACCTAGCTGAAAAGGTAAAAAATTAAAAATTATAAAGAAAGTTAAAAAAGTTTATTATTAAAAATCAATTATGAAAGTTAAACTCGTAGAATCTCAGGGTCGCCGGATCTCAAAAATTTCCCCTCCCCTATCTAGCCGAACTTCACCTGGCTCCGTTCAAATCGATTAAAACCAACCAAGGTAAAAAATTTTAAATAATAAAGAAAACTAAAAAAGAAGTTTATTATTAAAAATCAATTATTAGAGTTAAGCTCGTCGAATCTCAAGGTCGCCGGTACTCAAAACTAACTCTGCCCAACCTAGCTGAACTCCACCTGACTCCATTCAAATCGGTTAAAACCAACCCAAGCCGGGTAAAAAATTAGAAGTTATAAAAACGTTGTTCATTAAAAATCAATTATGATAGACGAAAGAATATGTAAATTGGGAAACAAATGCCACAAAAAAGAATAATCGGCCGTATCTCCGAAACCGTCCACTTGCGGGCGCATGTTCATTAAGACTTTTCTGCGTTTTTTGGACCGTACTACCCTCCCCCCTCAAGATTTGTAACACTTTTTTTAGCACCCTGTATTTCTAAAACTAAGAGACGTCGAATTGTTTTTCTTTTTTTGTGTTCCTGTAATCTACGACATGAACGGTTCCATCATCATCATTATTATTATTTTGTCTGGTGTTATTACGATCACCCTGTATACGCATAGATAATTCCGGAAACAATGCGATGGCCCAGCATGAATTTTAATAATGGCTGCGGTCGAAGTATACGTTAACCTCGTCGCCTTTTACATATTATGCTAATGATCACCGTGATTATTCTAAGTGATTCGTCGTCTTCCCGATGAGGATGTTAATTTCTAACGACGCGCGTTACTTCCGGTTTTTCCCCCGACGGACTTGCGTCACTCAACCGCCCCAATCGAATCCTTTAATTTTTTTATTATAAATTCTAACGAAATCAGAGGGGACAGCGGCGGCGCTTAATTTTCTTTATCAACGTGGAGAGGTGCTAAAGAACGAAATTTACTCGACTTCCATCACCACCACCACCACCCCCCTTATCGGGGTGATTTAATTTGAAACGCCAACGAATTAAAAATAGTGTTTTATCGACTATAATAGAGATGGCGCTGCCCATAAAAGAGTCTTCTGGCTTTGCTGCAATAATAAATCTTCAGCTATTGCCTTCGCTGGTGTACTCAATGATAACCTTTCTGTATGTGGACGCCGATAACGTCGCAGGCATTGTCTTCAGGCGTGATTTCAATGAGGAATTCTTACCAGGGATTCGATTAATCAAAGAATAAACAAACTCGTCTCGCTTTCGAAAACAATTTGCGTGAATTTAATCTTGCCGAAGTTTCCGGAAACTTCATACAATCCGGTCATTTGGTGGGTGGCTGATAAAAGGGGCGCGTCTCGAAACAGGAGGAAAACGAAAAACAAACAAAAAGCAACCGTTTCGTCCCTATTTAACATCCAGGTTCTCCAAAATAAAATTAAAAAACAAAAATTCCACGTTCTTTCAGTGCGTGTAAATTTCAGAGCGCCATCTTACGGCCACTTCAAACAACGTCCAAAATTTGTATATCTTAAAAAACGAAAACTCTTCAGGAATTTCTAAATCGTAACTTTCAAAAGTAGATTCGAAGCTATGTACTGCTGACCACGAGAGATTTCAGCGCCATCTCTTTGACAGCTTGGAAGTTATGGCTTCCCAGATTGAAAAACCTTGTCATCACTAAACACTTTGCATTTCATCAACTATTAATTGATGACATGTTTGATTATGTTCAAGAGCATAAAATAACTGTTACAAAAAAAAAACAAAAAAAAATCAGCAACGCCATCTGTCGTCCTGTTTATTGTCTACATGGCGTGGAGAAACACTTTTACTTCACTGTCACTGTCGAACTCATCGATGAATTAATCGACGAAGTCTGGACACTTCCATTTTGAATTTCGTTCAATAACATAGAACAATTGCTATAAAAAAATCAACAGCGCCATCTGTCATCATTTTTAACTCATCGAGAGATTAATGATTGATGACAGGTCTGACACTTCCATTTTGGATTCTGTTCAAAAGCGTATTAAAATAATGGTTGTAAAAACAACTTAAAAAATCAGCAACGCCATCTGTCGTCCTTTTTATTGTCTACACTTTTACTTCTCGTAAGTAAGCAACTTCACTCTCAAACAACAGTTTACTCATCGATGAATTAATCGACAAAGTCTGGTCACTTCCATTTAGGATTCTGTTCAATAGCATAAAACAGTTGCTTTAAACAAATAACTAAAAAAAAATCATCAACGCCATTTGTCGTTATTTTTAACTCATGGATGGATTAATTGATGACACATCTGACACTTCCTGTTCAAAAGCATATTAAGATAATAGTTGTAAGAAAACCACTAAAAAAATCAGTAGCGCCATCTGTCGTCATTTTCATTGTCTACATAGAGAGAAGCAACTTCACTTTTACTTCTCTGCCACTGTCGACCTCATCGATGAATTAATCGATGAAAGAAATCTGATGTCCACATAGAAACATTCAATTCAACGAAGTCTTCATCCACCGTTGACCTAATCGATGAATTTCGTACTCAAAGTAAGCAACTTCACTTTCAAACAACAGTTAGCTCATCGATGAATTAATCGGCGACGTCTAGATACTTCCAATTTGGATTGCTGTTCAATAGCATAAAATAATTGCTGTAAAGAAATAACCACAAAAAATCATCAACGCCATCTGTCGTCC
The DNA here is from genome assembly GCA_036172665.1 of Prosopocoilus inquinatus. Taxonomy (NCBI): domain Eukaryota; kingdom Metazoa; phylum Arthropoda; class Insecta; order Coleoptera; family Lucanidae; genus Prosopocoilus; species Prosopocoilus inquinatus. Next base: position 8,237,134 of record CM069878.1, on the reverse strand, counting down.
TTTTTAACTCATCGATGGATTAATCGATGACACGTCTGACACTTCAATAGCATCAAACAATTGCTAAAAGAAATAACTAAAAGATCAACAACGCCATCTGTCGTCATTTTTAACTCATCGATGAATTCATTGACGTCTAACACTTCCGTTTTGCATTCTGTTCAAAAGCATATTAAAATAATTGTTGTAAAAATAAAACTAAAAAAAAATCAGCAACGCCATCTGTCATCCTTTTTAGTCTACATTGTACGGAGAAACTTCACTACCATTGTCGAACTCATCGTTGAATTAATCGATGAAAGAAATCTGATGTCCACATAGAAACATTCAATTCAACGAAGTCTTTATCCACCGTTGACCTAATCGATGAATTTCGTACTCGAAGTAAGCATTTACTTCACTGTCACCGTCGAACTAATCAATGAAACTAACGAATGTTCTCACTGAAGCATTGAATTTAACGAAGTCTTCATCCATCGTTGACCTAATCGATGAATTTCGTACTCGAAGTAAGCAACTTCACTCTCAAACAACAGTTTACTCATCGATGAATTAACCGACGAAGTCTGGACACCTCCATTTTGGATTCCGTTCAATAGCATAAAAAAGAAGTGACTAACAAAAGTCATTAACGCATCTGTCGTCATTTTACTTACTTTTATTTACTTATCGTATTGTCATTTTTAACTCATTGATGGATTAATCGATGACACTTCTGACACTTTCATTTTGGATTCTGTTCAAAAGCATATTAAAATAATTGCTGTAAAAAAGAAACCAAATAAAAAATCATCGACGTTATCTGTCGTCATTTTTAAGAAATTCAAATTCGTTTCGATCAAAAAAAAAACTTATCTACAAGTAGGAACGTAGATATTATTAACCTTAAGAAACAAGGAAAGGCTCAGCGCCATCTCTTGGGGTTGGTTTGAAGAATTTCATGACGGCTTTAATGATTTTAAGATGGAACTCATAGGCGGATACAAAAAAAGAGTCATTTAATCCAGGTGTTACATCATAAAAAAAAAAAAAACGATTCCTCGATTAATTACATCCTCGGTTTCACCCAGGAAGCAGACGCTGGTCATTAAAACGCAAACCTCCGTGTGTTTGGTAGTCATCTGCCACCGTCGAATTCGTTTTAATTACACCTCCGAGTCTGCATTTAGATTTAATGTGTTGGGTTTAGCTCGGTTATTTGATGGATTGGGCCGGGACCGCACCGAACGACGCGATGCGACGCGCGACCATAACCTCAAAAAAAAAAAAGAAAAACAAAGCACGATCACCTAGTGGCGTCTTGACTAATCAAAACGATGCTTATTATTCCCATTCCGACACGACCGACGTTTAGACATGACTGTACGTTCCGAGAAATTTGCAGCGAGCGCAGCTATTTTAATCTGGAATTGTTGGGCGTGTGACACACACACACACACACACTTTTTTCGTACCTAATCCCACACGTATCCTTATTCAGCAGAATATTATTTAAAAAGCGAACTCAAGACTATAGAGGAAATTCGAAAACAGTCGTCAAGGTGAATGTCTCTCTCGGTCTCGACAAGTTTAAAATTCGATATTGTTACGTGTTCAGGCATGTCGTGGCATGCAAAGCAACCGAATCCGTCTCTCTTTTGTTCTCGGTTCTCGCAGAGGAACAAGCACGCATCGCAGTCGAACAATACGATGACATTAAACTCCTTCGGTTTCAATGAAACAAAGCAATTTCTTTTTCTTTTTTTAAACCATTCGGTGAATCTGTGGCGTCGTTTGTGCATCGATGAACGAATCGGTTTAATTTCGCACACCGAAGGGAGCAAGTCATCGATAAACTAATTGATGAAATCTCAGACTCGAATGAAACAAACCTCTGTCATCGATGAACTTAGCAGTTTGTTTTTTTTTTGGATATTTTTACTGAACAAAATGGTTGCCCAATGCTAAACAAATGGGACTGATTAATCAGCTGTTACTTCCTTAAGTCATCGATGGGTTCAACGGTTAACTAATCGATGAAATCACTACGTAGTACTGAAAACTTAAAGTTTAAAGCAAAAAGAAAAATAGTAGACAATTACAGTTTCCTGTAATTTTTCTCTCTTCAAAATAGTGCTGTTTAAACACGACTTCAAAGGCGTCTTGTAAAAATTTTGAAAAATCTTTCAGATTTGATTTTGTAAAATCTGTAAATTCGTATTAAAACGGTGTCATTTTGGAGAAAGAAAGGTTACAGGAAGCTGTAATTGTCGACCGTACATAGGAAAGCAAAAAATTACAGTTTCCAGAATTCTTCTTTTTTCCAAACTTGCCCAGTTTAAATGCGATTTTACTGAAGTGTTGAGGGCTTTAATTGACGTCATTTCACGCACCCAAAGGAAGCAACTTCATTGTCAGTTTTCTGCCGGCCGTTGTTAAACTCATTGATGAATTAATCAGTGACGTCTGCTGTACCTAATCAATGAAACAATTTAACCTCGTCGATAAAACCCATCAATGAAGTGATCAGTGACATCTGGTGCTCCCCATACAATCTATTTCATTTCATTTGTATTGCCATCGATGAATTAACTTAACTCATCGATCGATTAATTGATAACATTTTTAACTCATCGATGTTTTAATTAATGACATGTCTGACACTTCCATTTTGGATTCTGTTCAAAAACATATTAAAATAACGGTTGCAAAAAAAAATTAAAACAAATCAGTAACGCCATCTGTCGTCACTTTCGTTGTCTGCATTGTGGATGAAACAACTTCACTTTTACTTCACTGTCACTGCTGAACTCATCGATGAATTAATCGATGAAAGAAGTCCCCATTGAAGCATTTAATTCAACAAAATCTTTATCCATCGTTGACCTAATCGATGAATTTCGTACTCAAAGCAAGCAACTTCACTTTCAAACAACAGTTAGCTCATCGATGAATTAATCGACAAAGTATGGACACTTCCATTTTGGATTCCGTTCAATAGCATAAAACAATTGCTTTAAACAAATAACTAAAAAAATCATCAACGCCATCTGTCGTTATTTTCAACTCATCGATGGATTAATTGGTGACACATCTGACACTTCCATTTTGAATTGTTCAAAAGCATATTAAGATAATAGTTGTAAAAAAAAACAACTAAAAAAATCAGCAACGCCATCTGTCCTCCTTTTCATTATCTACATTGTGTGGAGCAACTTCACTGTCACTGTTGAAGTCATCGATGAATTAATCAATGAAGGAAGTCTGATGTCCCCATCGAAGCATTGAATTCAACAAAGTCTTCATCCATCGTTGACCTAATCGATGAATTTCGTATTCAAAGTAAGTAACTTCACTTTCAAACAACAGTTAGCTCATCGATGAATTAATCGACGAAGTCTGGACACATCCATTTTGGATTCCGTTCAATGGCATCAAACAATTGCTATAAAGAAGTAACTACAAAGATCAACAACGCCATCTGTCGTCATTTTAAGCTCATCAATGGATCCTTTGATGACACGTCTAAAGCTGGATTCATTGCCAGGCGATTTTTCATCGCCGCGTTACGGGATAGCTATTTGATTGGTTCGTACAATTAAACAAAATATATACTTTTAAATTGGGCCGATTCTATTGCGTAGAATTTTAACGCCGACGCAAAACATTTAGCAATGAATCCAGCTTGACACTTCCATTTTGGATTCTGTTCAAAATTAATTCATATTAAAATAATTGTTGTGAAAACAAAACTAAAAAAAAATCAGCAACGCCATCTGTCGTCTCTTTCATTGTCTACATTGAAGAAGTCTGATGTCTCCACCGAAGCATTGAATTCAACGAACCCTTCATCCATTGTTGACCTAATCGATGAATTTCGTGCTCAAAATAAGCAACTTCACTTTCAAACAACAGTTAGCTCTTCGATGAATTAATCGACGAAGTCTGGACACTTCCATTTTGGATGCCGTTCAATAGCATAAAACAATTGCTGTAAAGAAATAACCACAAAAAATCATCAACGCCATCTGTCGTCATTTTTAACTCATCGATGGTTTCATTGATGACACGTCTGACACTTCAATAGCATCAAACAATTGCTAAAATAAATAACTAAATGATCAACAGCGCCATCTGTCGTCATTTCTAACTCATTGATGAATTCATTGACGTCTAACACTTCCATTTCGTATTCTATTCAAAAGCATATTAAAATAATTGTTGTAAAAACAAAACTAAAAAAAATCAGCGACGCCATCTGTCGTCTTTTTTAGTCTACATTGTGCGGAGCAACTTCACTGATATTCTCGAACTCATCGTTGAATTAATCGATGAAAGAAATACGATGTCCACATAGAAACATTCAATTCAACTAAGTCTTCATCTACCGTTGACCTAATCGATGAATTTCGTACTCGAAGTAAGCAATGGCCGCGTTCAGCGGCTGAGTTGCTTACTCAGCAATCGATTGTGATTGGCTCACATAAAGATAATAGCCAACCACAAACCCATCCGCTGAACGCGCCCAACTTCACTCTCAAACAACAGTTTGCTCAACGATGAATTAATCGACGAAGTCTGGACACCTCCATTTTGGATTCCTTTCAGTAGCATAAAAAAGAAGTGACTAAAAAAAATCAACGCCATCTGTAGTCATTTTACTTACTTTTATTTACTTACTGTACTGTCTACTTTGCTTGTGCGTGCAAAAAAAAAGAACAATTAGACCAAGCGCATTGAAAGCGAAGTGCGAAGTCCCTGCGATTTTTCGTGAGTAACTGAGACACTAGATGGTGTTGCTGGACGTCTGTTACTTCCGGAAGAAATTAATCGGGTTAAAAATACCGGCAGCGTCGTAATTTGAATGCCAACGTAGTTTCTGGCGAAAAAACAAACAAATCTGTTTAACAGAAACGGAAGGAAGCGCCTTGATTATTTACTTTGATCCAAAATCCGAAAAACCTAAACACAGCGGCCGGCGCGGCGCGACGCGGGCGTCGGGTCCCATCGATCCCGATTTATTTTCGGCCACGAATATCCCTTCTGGTCTCCGCCGCTAAAAAACTCCCGCGATGATTAAATCCGCCGGATTACCGCCGTCGATCGGCGCGCTATCTGACGAATTCCGGGCCCTCAAATTGTGACGGATGAGGTTAGGTTATCTGATTACCTTCGGCGCGGCTATTTACGGTTGGTAATCTTGAGCGATTGGAATTTAATAACGTCCGACCAATCGACACGGAATTGACGCGCCTTAATCTGCAATTAAATGCGCTATGCATGAGGACGCGGTTTAATGAAAAATATCGCGCGGGTCTTTCGCTAGATGGCGCTGCCACACATACCACAGAAACTTTTTGCACTTCTTGAAACTTCAGCGATTAGAATTTAATAACGTCGACTAATCAACGAGATTTGACCGTAAATATGTTAGGTATCGCATGAGCACATGAATGCGTCAGTGGAAAAATAAAACCCGGGTCTCCCTCAAGATGGCGCCGCTACATATACCACAGCAAAACGTTTTTTCTTTCCTTGAGGTTTGAGCGGTTGGAAGTAAATGCACGAGAATATGCGCGAAAGGCGAAACAAAGTTCGGGTTTGTCTCCAGATGGCGCTACAAAGTTCATCACAGAAAAATGGTTTTTCGTTTCTTAAGTCAAGATAGATTAAAATTTAATAACGCAAACCAAACAAGGCGAAGGCGATCCATACATAAATGCCTTATTATGCACGAAGATAAGCATCTGTGGAAAAATAACGCTCGATTTTCTCACTAGATGTCGCTGCAACACATACCCGTGGTAAATGATTTTTTATTTACCTTCAACTTTGGATTGAATTGGAATTTAATACCTAAACTAAATGCAGGAAGATATGTGTTAAAGGCAAAATAATGTTTGGGTTTCTCTCCAGATGGCGCTGCAACGTTCACCACAGAAAAGTGCCTTTACGCTCCTTAGATCAGGATCGATTAAAATTTAATAACGTAAACCAACCAAGGCGATTCATAAATAAATACTTTAGGCATGAAGATAAGTGTTTATGGAAAAGTAACACTCTCACTAGATGGCACTGCAACACATACCACGAATTGGTTTTCTCTTTACCTTCAATTTTTCAAGGTTTTGCGCGGATGAAAAAGTAATTCAAGTAAACGTAAAAGACAACTGCGAAGCAAATAACGCGCGAGTCTCTCACTAGTTGGCGCTGTCGGATAACCTTTTTCTTTTACGGTCAGTTTTTCAAGTTGCCCTCTAACGAGCCTTTTTCGACATTGTACACTTGATTTTCCCAAGTAATCATCAATGAAAAATGTTAAACAAATTTCTCTCTGTAGATGGCGCTTCGTCATTTACAGGATGATCCAAAAATTTGCCGACAATATATATTTTTTCTGAATTCTCAATTGTCCGCGCAATCAAACATTTACTGCTAAACGATGAAAAATTAAAAAAAAAATAAATAAATAAAGTTAAAGAAAGTTATCTCTGTAGATGGCGCTTCATCATTTACAAGGTGATTGAAAAATTGCCGGCAATATTATACATATATTTTTTTGAATTCTCTTGAATACTTTCAAATAAAATCATGTTCATGTACCCTATTCGTCCAAGTAATGTTGTAGGAGGCTGTATTGGGTGACTCGAGCGCGGAAACGTCCGTACCATGTGCTAGAGATCAACCAATCGTAAATTAGGAAAATAATCTCGGTATGAACACGCATGCCTGTGAGCTAGGGACGTGTGATTTACTCGATTTGAGTTTATTTTACAATTTTAATCCCTTCAATGGATGGCCACTTTTGTTTTCACTTTTATGCGATTTGATTTTATTTATTTATCATCAATATATCACCTTTTCTTGTTTACGCGATTTGAATTTTGATCCCTTCGATCGATCGCCATTTTTATTTTCTCTTTCGGGAGATTTGATTTTATTTTTTGATTTATTATTAATTTAATTTAAATTTTTTATTTCTTAATAATCTGTATTTTTTAATAAGTAAAAAATAAAATCGTGTCGAATGAAAGATAAATTTATAAAATAAAAATAAATAAATAAGTAAAAAAACAAAAACAAAAGACGATCAACCGATAATTATTATCAGTTGATCGTCTTTTGTTTTTGTTTCCTTTTATTTACTCGACTTGAGTTTATTTTACAATTTTAATCCCTTCAATCGATCGCCATTTTTGTTTTGCTTTTATGCGATTTGATTTTATTTATTGATTATCAATTTATCGCCTTTTCTCGTTTGCTCGATTTGAATTTTGATCCCTTCGATCGATCGCAATTTTTATTTTCTCTTTCGGGAGATTTGATTTGATTTTTTGATTATTATTGACTTCATTTTAAAATATTTTTTTTAAATATTTTAATCTATATTTTTTTAATAATTAAAAAATAAAACCGTGTCGAATGAAAGATAAATTGATAAAATAAAAATAAATAAATAAGTAAAAGAAACAAAAACAAAAGACGATCAACTGATAATAATTATCAGTTGATCGTCCTTTGTTTTTGTTTCCTTTTGTTTACTCGATTTATTTATTGATTATCAGTTTATCGTCTTTTCTTGTTTACTCGATTTGAATTTTGATCCCTTCGATCGATCGCCATTTTTATTTTCTCTTTCAGGAGATTTGATTTTATTTTTTTATTTGAGAATCTGTATTTTTTAACAATTAAAAAATATAATCGTGTCGAATGAAAGATAAATTGATAAAATAAAAATAAATAAATAAGTAAAAGAAACAAAAACAAAAGACGATCAACCGATAATTATTATCAGTTGATCGTCTTTTGTTTTTGTTTCCTTTTATTTACTCGATTTGAGTTTATTTTACAATTTTAATCCCTTCAAGCGATCGCCATTTTTGTTTTCGCTTTTATGCGATTTGATTTTATTTATTGATTATCAGTTTATCAGGAGAGGAAATCGACTTGTAACTTCTTGGAATTTTTTTTAAGTACAAGAAAAACGCATTTGATTGATTTCGTAAATAGAGAGAAATGAAAGAGCCAAAAACAAAAATTTAAAAAAAAAAAAAAACTTAAGAGGAACGAAAGGGGAAGAAGAGTTTCATTTCTTCTCATTTGTTTGGATTAAATTAAAATGCAGCTGGATACAGACGAATCGATGAAAACATACGAAAATGCGATCAAAAAAGATTGCTTTAAGAAGAAACTAAAAAATAAGATAACCAAAAACGAAAAACAGGAAACTTGGCGAAGCGGTAGGAAAACACAAAAAGGTTTGATTGTGGACTGATTTTTTCTTTAAAGGAAATTCTGTCGTCAAGAATCTGAGAACAAATTTAAGAGAATCGATAAGGAATTAAAGAAGAAAAAAAACTAACTATTAATTTGAAATAAAACAAAGAAGGCAATTGAAATTCCCAATAAAAAGTTTTCTTCTCTGAAAATTTCCTTTTCCATAAAACGAAAGAATTCGGAAAGAAAAATATGACAGCCAATAAAACAATAACAATCAATAATATTTTGAAAATTAAAAAAAAATGAATGGGAAGAATTCCTTTTCCATGAAATGGAAAAATTCGAAAGCAAATATAACAACTATAATAAATAAATAAAATAATTTAAAATATTAGAGGTCGGTTTTTGTCTAATTCATCTGGAAATAGGCGTTCGCTCACCTTTAAAAGTGTCAAATTTGGCTCACCCTATTATACAGGGTGAACCGAAAACTCAGCCTCGCCGATAAATTCTCTTTCATACATTGCCCGGATTTTCCCCCGTCAAAGACAAACCTCAAATTTAAGAAAATCGATAAGGAATTAAAGAAGAAAAAAAACTGACTATTAAATTGAAATAAAACAAAGAAGGCAATTGAAATTCCCAATAAAAAGTTTTCTTCTCTGAAAATTTCCTTTTCCGTAAAACGAAAGAATTCGGAAAGAAAAATATGACAGCCAATAAAACAATAACAATCAATAATATTTTGAAAATTAAAAAAAAATGAATGGGAAGAATTCCTTTTCCATGAAATGGAAAAATTCGAAAGCAAATATAACAACTATAATAAATAAATAAAATAATTTAAAATATTAGAGGTCGGTTTTTGTCTAATTCATCTGGAAATAGGCGTTTGCTCGCCTTTAAAAGTGTCAAATTTGGCTCACCCTATTATACAGGGTGAACCGAAAACTCAGCCTCGCCGATAAATTCTCTTTCATACATTGCCCGGATTTTCCCCCGTCAAAGACAAACCTCAAATTTAAGAAAATCGATAAGGAATTAAAGAAGAAAAAAAACTGACTATTAAATTGAAATAAAACAAAGAAGGCAATTGAAATTCCCAATAAAAAGTTTTCTTCTCTGAAAATTTCCTTTTCCGTAAAACGAAAGAATTCGCAAAGAAAAATATGACAGCCTATAAAACAATAACAATCAATAATATTTTGAAAATTAAAAAAAAAATGAATGGGAAGAATTCCTTTTCCATGAAATGGAAAAATTCGAAAGCAAATATGACAACTATAATAAATAAATAAAATAATTTAAAATATTAGAGGTCGTTTTTTGTCTAATTCATCTGGAAATAGGCGTTCGCTCGCCTTTAAAAGTGTCAAATTTGGCTCACCCTATTATACAGGGTGAACCGAAAACTCAGCCTCGCCGATAAATTCACTTTCATACATTGCCCGGACTTTTCCCCCGTCAAAGACAAATCTCAAATTTAAGAAAATCGATAAGGAATTAAAGAAGAAAAAAAAACTGACTATTAAATTGAAATAAAACAAAGAAGGCAATTGAAATTCCCAATAAAAAGTTTTCTCCTCTGAAAATTTCCTTTTCCATAAAACGAAAGAATTCGGAAAGAAAAATATGACAGCCAATAGAACAATAACAATCAATAATATTTTGAAAATTAAGAAAAAAAAATGAACGGGAAGAATTCCTTTTCCATGAAATGGCAAAATTCAAAAGCAAATATGACAACTATAATAAATAAATAAAATAATTTAAAATATTAGAGGTCGGTTTTTGTCTAATTCATCTGGAAATAGGCGTTTGCTCGCCTTTAAAAGTGTCAAATTTGGCTCACCCTATTATACAGGGTGAACCGAAAACTCAGCCTCGCCGATAAATTCACTTTCATACATTGCCCGGACTTTTCCCCCGTCAAAGACAAATCTCAAATTTAAGAAAATCGATAAGGAATTAAAGAAGAAAAAAAAACTGACTATTAAATTGAAATAAAACAAAGAAGGCAATTGAAATTCCCAATAAAAAGTTTTCTCCTCTGAAAATTTCCTTTTCCATAAAACGAAAGAATTCGGAAAGAAAAATATGACAGCCAATAGAACAATAACAATCAATAATATTTTGAAAATTAAGAAAAAAAAATGAACGGGAAGAATTCCTTTTCCATGAAATGGCAAAATTCAAAAGCAAATATGACAACTATAATAAATAAATAAAATAATTTAAAATATTAGAGGTCGGTTTTTGTCTAATTCATCTGGAAATAGGCGTTTGCTCGCCTTTAAAAGTGTCAAATTTGGCTCACCCTATTATACAGGGTGAACCGAAAACTCAGCCTCGCCGATAAATTCACTTTCATACATTGCCCGGACTTTTCCCCCGTCAAAGACAAATCTCAAATTTAAGAAAATCGATAAGGAATTAAAGAAGAAAAAAAAACTGACTATTAAATTGAAATAAAACAAAGAAGGCAATTGAAATTCCCAATAAAAAGTTTTCTTCTCTGAAAATTTCCTTTTCCTTAAAACGAAAGAATTCGGAAAGAAAAATATGACAGCCATTAGAACAATAACAATCAATAATATTTTGAAAATTAAAAAAAAAATGAATGGGAAGAATTCCTTTTCCATGAAATGGCAAAATTCGAAAGCAAATATAACAACTATAATAAATAAATAAAATAATTTAAAATAGAGATTAGAGGTCGGTTTTTGTCTAATTCATCTGGAAATAGGCGTTCGCTCGCCTTTAAAAGTGTCAAATTTGGCTCACCCTACTATACAGGGTCAACCGAAAACTCAGCCTCGCCGATAAATTCACTTTCATACATTGCCCGGATTTTTCCCCCGTCAAAGACAAATCTCAAATTTAAGAAAATCGATAAGGAATTAAAGAAGAAAAAAAACTGACAATTAAATTGAAATAAAACAAAGAAGGCAATTGAAATTCCCAATAAAAAAGTTTTCTTCTCTGAAAATTTCCTTTTCCATAAAACGAAAGAATTCGGAAGGAAAAATATGACAGCCAATAAAACAATAACTATCAATAATATTTTGAAAATTAAAAAAAAATGAATGGGAAGAATTCCTTTTCCATGAAATGGAAAAATTCGAAAGCAAATATAACAACTATAATAAATAAATAAAATAATTTAAAATATTAGAGGTCGGTTTTTGTCTAATTCATCTGGAAATAGGCGTTTGCTCGCCTTTAAAAGTGTCAAATTTGGCTCACCCTATTATACAGGGTGAACCGAAAACTCAGTCTCGCCGATAAATTCTCTTTCATACATTGCCCGGATTTTCCCCCGTCAAAGACAAACCTCAAATTTAAGAAAATCGATAAGGAATTAAAGAAGAAAAAAAACTGACTATTAAATTGAAATAAAACAAAGAAGGCAATTGAAATTCCCAATAAAAAAGTTTTCTTCTCTGAAAATTTCCTTTTCCATAAAACGAAAGAATTCGGAAAGAAAAATATGACAGCCAATAGAACAATAACAATCAATAATATTTTGAAAATTAAAAAAAAATGAATGGGAAGAATTCCTTTTCCATGAAATGGCAAAATTCGAAAGCAAATATGACAACTATAATAAATAAATAAAATAATTTAAAATATTAGAGGTCGGTTTTTGTCTAATTCATCTGGAAATAGGCGTTTGCTCGCCTTTAAAAGTGTCAAATTTGGCTCACCCTATTATACAGGGTGAACCGAAAACTCAGCCTCGCCGATAAATTCACTTTCATACACTGTGCCCGGATTTTTCCCCCGTCAAAGACAAATCTCTTGCACATAAACCACGACCTCATAAATTTCCCGTAGATTTCGTGTTAATTTATACCCCCATTACGCCTTGTTTCCGTGACGGCAAAGCCGCACGATACTCTCAAATGGTATGTGTAAGTAAGAGTCCGGACGTTAATGTTATGTATCGCCGCACAAAAAACACACATGCTATTTCTTGATGGATTGCTTGTCTCCAGCAAGCACGTTACCGTTATTAACGACCGGATTAATTGTAATAGTACAGGGTCGAACGCCGCAATTTTTTATTTTTCTTTTTTTCTTTTTTTTTGGTGCGGAATAAATATGTAATACCTATCTTATGTATAATGTAATAGAAGAAGACAAAAGACTTAAGTACTCACCGGTGGTGGGAAGCTCCGGCATCTGCGAACGAGAGTACCCCCTCGATTCGAAGTGTGTCCCCACGGAGCTGTCGCAGTTGGTCAACGGCGGAGACGTCGTCGTCGCACCCCCGTAAGCCGCCGTCAAAATGATCAGTCCTAAAGTAATACATGTCCTCCGTACACACCCTGTAGAACACATCACAGCCATCGCTAGTCAAGACACACAAGAACACATCTACACCTCTGATGCCATCGTCGCAGGCTCCGGCTCGTCGTTATTCACTTGTCCACGCAACACAACGAACCCTCACTGGTCGCATTCCGCTCGACTGCGGATTTCGTGTTGCCTGCCTCCACCTCTCTCACTCTCTCGCGGCGATTTCAACGCACGCGCTGTTTAAAGCACGTGTGAAGGCACATTTTTACTTACCTGAGCGAGTGAGCATTTCATACTCACTCACTCCTCTTCTTATCATCATTAAAAATGTGTAAAGAAACTGCCGCCGAAAGTATTTACTCGTCGTCTTCATTAAAAAAAGCACTGCAAGCAACGAGAGAAGTCGAGAAGAAGAAATTAACGCAGCCGTTGCCATGGCAACGGAACGTCGAGAAAGGTGCAATTGTCACCTGCCTTGAAATACACGGTGTCTGTAAAAGTCTGGAACCGCGCCGCATTCTTCCGTGGTTATTAAACCTCGAATTAATATTATTCGCGTTTTATAGGATGAAGATATCTAAATCTAGGGCCGACCGATATTTCCATTCACTAATAAAGTTCCCTTTAACGTTATTTAGCAAGCAAGTTGAACGGTACATGAACATTTTTATTTGAAAGCAGGTAAAAATACGATAATTTAGATATATTTCTTTTTTTTTTCATGAATGAATATTGAAGCCGTAAAAAATTAAAGAAATTTGAATTGATTAAATTCCCGCCAAGACGCACATTCTGACCGCGTGACGTCAATGTTCATATCTTGTCAAATCGTAATAAGTGAATATCAATACGAACAATAAATAGTAAAACGTATTATCAGTATTGTGCTGAGCTATAATGTAAAAATACCTGTGCAAGAACTCCGAATAAATTATTTACGAGCGTGTCACAGAATTTAATGTTACCAACCTTACTTCTCAATGGCGAAAAGTTCCCGTTTCCACCACAAACTTCTCACCAACAATGTAAAAAAATATAATAATTTTAGATAATAAGATATTCACTTCGTAATTGTTGCTTAAATTAAAACTATATTTTTCAGCACATATTAAGAGCAAACATTCAAACTATTTGACAAGGGTATGCATACAACATATACGTAGTGTTGTAAAATAACCAGCTATTTATAGTATAAACAGCAAAAATAGCCGGATATTTTGCATTTGAAAATATCCTTTAAATCAAAACAGAAAACTTAATTGTAAGTAAAATAATTAAATGTGTAAAGATTACTCACTTTGTATTAAAGTAGGTACTACTTACACCTAAATGCCAATTAGGTAGTAATAACAATGACAAATAAATCAAAACAGGATAACACAAAATACTGCTCCCGGTCGTACCGGCCACAAAAGTAACCTTAAAAATGAATAATTTGGCGGCAAATTTGAAATAATTATCTGCTCGGCTATTAATATTTATAGCCGTGGATAAATGTCTTCTTTGAGTTAAAGTGAGGTTAGAAATGCAAGTAACGCAAGTGAAGCGTTCAGTAATGACCGTCCACGTCGCTACTTTTTAAATTATACGTGTTATAACGAGTGTTCAATAAAAAAAAAAAACGGTCAAGTAGGCTGTAACAGGCTTTTGTTGTCGGGAACGCATGTCGCGATTAACTTCATTTCAACTTTGACAAGTTCACGGTTAAACCTAAGAAGAATATGCTATGATTTTCCGTAGACTTAAATGATTTTGACCTATTACTCACCAACAAAACTCGAAAGCTGCTTCTGCAATCTTTTTTTTTATATTTATACTTAATATAAATATTCCGTAATAAGCGTTTCTTTTTGAAATGTCTTCTTTGAGTTAAAGTGAGGTTAGAAATGCAAGTGACTCTTCACTCTAATCGTACCTTACGCTAGACGTTCAGAATAAATTCTTGGCTATCTAGACCGTTTTTTTTTTAATTGAACACTCGTTATGAACACTGACGTCACAACGAATGGAAAGCCTTTCGAAACCACATGATTTTTATTTGAATATTTTCGATTTTATTTATTAATTTAAGAGAATAATAAATGGAAACAGCGTACAAATTTGGTGTTTTCGCGTGTGTTATTGATTATAGTCTCGATTAGAGAGTTTTAATTAATAATTTTATATTATTGTCATGTACCTACCCTATTTTATGAATGGTTGTCAAAGTAATTCGTCAAATAAATTTTTCTAAGAATGCTAGGCATTGATAAATGGATAATCACAGAAACAGGTGCGTGAGGGTGAGGGGACGGGAGAAAGTAAAGAAGTTCAGTTCAAGTGCGTTCGGCACCCTGCAATTGGAAGATGTTGGATCAGTTCGGAGGAGCTCTGAATGGCTCTTTTTGGCAATTCGAGAAAATCACTGAGTGGTTGACACCTAGCGGAAGTTTTGCGAAGGTCCCTATAAGGAAAACATTGGAGTGACATTTGAGGCGAGTTCTTTATTTCATCAAGAAGCCTGCTGGTTGGCATCAGTTCCATCAAAATCGTTCTTCTATTGCTTGATGGATGAGACAGATTCATCAACAATCGTTCTTTTATTCTAGTTGATTTTCATCTGATGGCATCACAAATCCATCATTCGTTTCAGATGATGGAACTGTTTGAAAGTTGGAATCTCAAACCTAACCTCGCTTTTTTAAATATGAGTGAAAGTCAAGTGAAAGTTTTATTCGTTTTATCTGCATTTTTTAAAATTGCTTGCACCTAGCGCTTCTGTAAAAATGAGATGTCTATCAATAAGTAGGAGTGTAAAGAAGAGTTAGATGAGATGATCAATTATTTTAAGAACATAAATAAAATGTTTAATTTTTGAGGTTAGAAAGAATTTTATTTGAACGCAAAGCGTTCTTTTATTTCTAATCTGTTGCATCCATCGGTAGATGACGTCACTGCATCAAGTTCCAACTCTGATGCTTTCAACCACAAAATTGCGTTGAAATAAAGAACATGACCTTGGTAAACCTACAAAAACTGTTAAATTAAATGGTTTGTACGTACGTGATGCTTTCATACGAATAAATACTCTTACGTACGCCTGTAATAATAATAAACGTAACAAAAACATCGATGGATCGAATAGAACAAGTTATATTGAATAACGTGAATCACAGCTAGTGTTGTTAAATTACCGGTAATTTATTTTTTAATGTTACCTTACATGTAGTGTTACCGTAACATCACCGATTACAGCTCAGGTGGCCACATCTCGCGCCAAAATTACCAATTGCGCTTTAACTAAAAAGGTGATATTTATTCAATTTTCCTGATTAATTTGATATCGGATCCTCATTATGTTTATGTCTTTTATTTAAAAAAATAACGTTTCCAATACTTTATATTACGTATTTCCACTAAATAACTTCATGTCTGAAGGAAAATATTTTTAGGTTATGAAGTATTTATTTTCTTCTTTTAGTATTTACGTTTTTTCTAATTGACTAAAAATATTTCATGGCCATTTGTTTCATTGGTTTACTTGTATTTTACAAGTGTACAACTCGACCTGACAATAGATGTAACAAACGGTAACTAACGGTAACAAATGAATGTTACCTTACCGGTAACATTGGAAATTTACCGTAAGGGGTAACGTGGTAATATTGTTGACTCGAAACATTAATGACAGCCTTTTGGTTTCCTTATTAAAAGCACCATCTGTTGGTAGCTGATTTTCTGGAATTGGAAAGCGGCTAATATTGTAAATTTATTGAATTACGGTTGACAAAACTGTTAGGATCGCCGTGTGGACACTCAAATGACCATCATGAAACTTTGCTAAAAGTTACTTCATTTTGAAGAGATGGCAGCATAGTCGACTTTTCGAAGTGGCACGCGATTTACGTGTATCTTTCGACATACGGTTAAATTTGCATAAATTTTAACAGATTTTGTCATAATGTACTTGCAAGCGAACATTATGTTTCAATTCGAACATTTATTTTGAGAAATGTCATTAAAATAAGCATAAAAATTTACCCTATGTCAAAAACTACATGTAAATTACATGCTATTTATGATCGGTTCCAGAACGATTTTATAAAATAATAAATAACTATTATTTCAAATTTGCCGTTTTTTTTTTAGAAAATAGTTTCTTCAAATTGGCTAGATGGCGCGATTCATGTTTGAGCATTGGTTTTAGCCTTCTTTACGGGACTGTCTTCTCTATATTAGTATTGTCTATGGTTAGGATGTTGGGAAGATCGGGCCTTGGACAATGGGCGCGTTCAGCGGACATAACTGTTGAGTATGTTGACTTGTTTAGTACGTTGAACAATTAAATGATTAACAGATAAAACAGCGACATTTTACGCTCGCTTCTTGACCTGACATTGCAGTAGGATAGACAAATTGAAGCGGATTTGCTCCTAATAATCAATCAAAAACGATTTGCAACAAAATTTGATTAATGATTACTTATGTTGACTCTCAACAATTGTCGAATTTACTCACCTGAAATAATTTACGGTGAGTGCGGTGCCAGTTCGTCATTTGTATATTCCGACGACAGATTCTAACCTCTTTCGAACTTACCGGCTTCCTCAAGTTTTTATAATTATGGCGGGTAATCGTGTAAGAAAATCTAACCTCACTTCAATGTTGCCAGAGGTAGTGATTTGTCACCAGATCTGGAGATTTTTGTTATTCGTTAATTACCTGGTGATTATTTAAAAGAAATCGGCAATCTCTGGTGTTTTTCCATAAAATATAAATAATAAGAAAATATTTATAACATTAAAATGATTTTAAGTATCAATGATGAAAGTTGAGCAGTTGGAACAAATACTCACTTCGTCTTTAATTTAGCAACGACGTGATTAAATTCTCTCTCACTTCCTTACTCATAAAACTCGCATAAAGCTATATCGTTTATGTTTATTTTAATCATGGTTTTAGTTAGTGACGACTTTAATCATAAGATGAGAATACGTCCCGTTGTCTTTTTGCAATATCAAATATCAGCCATCTATCTGTGATTGGCTATTACATTATCTTAATGTGAGCCAATCACAAACGATTGCTGGGTAAGCAACTCAGCAGCTGAGCGTCCCCGAACGCGCCCATTGTTTTTTGTAGTTATCAACTTGCAAACAAAAACTTCTTTACAAACTGCATGAAAATCGTGTTGCAATTAACAAGCACTCGACGATTCAATTCAAAATTAGTCGAATTTGTTAATTTTAATGAAAATACATGGATTGTGAACGTCACTAGGGGGAGGGGGATATTTACTAGGTTACCAACAGATTACCAGGCAACAGTTGGCTAGCCTGTCTTAAATGTCAACGTTGTTTACTTAACCTTAAAAGTAGCTAACAATAACACGCACGAATTGTAAGAAACTCAGCTCTTTATTAACGAATTTTGATATTATGGTTCTACACCTCGTGTAAAAGCAACATGTTAACGTAGTTCATGCTTCAAACTGCTTACATAACCTAAAAATCCGCGGTGAGTATCCGTTTAAAGTTACGCAGTATTTAGTGTATGCAGAAGAGTCAGTCAATGTGAAAAATGAGCGGCCAAAGCGATAAGAAGCGGCGCAAGAAGTACGAGACTTCCAGCTCGGACTCCGAGAGTCCGGACAGCGCCGAAGAGGCCAGATTGAAGGACCTCAAGGAGCGCGATGAGTTCGCCGAGCGGCTCAAGAAGAAGGACGAGTCGAAGGTGCGCAACATCGTCCACGCTTCCGACAGGAAATCCTACGAGGAGGCGGCCAAGCGGCTAAAGCTCGAGAACGAAGACAAAGAGAAGATGGTGCCGATGCTGCGCGTGCAATCTCGACGCAATTATTTGCAGAAGCGGAAGGACGATAAGCTGCAGGAACTCGAGGCGGACATAATCGATGATGAGTACTTATTCGAGGAAGACATGTAAGTGTATTAACTGGGGGGGTGTGCGTTTGAATTCACACAATTTCCATGCATGTGTAGATTGACAGAGCGTGAGCGTAAAGAGCGAAAGCACAAGAAGGAGCTGCTGAAGCTCGCTCAAGAACATGAAAGGGCGAGGGAGCTCGAGCGCGTGCAACGCTACCACATGCCCAGGGACTTGGGGAAAGGTTCGACCGCGGACTACGTCGAGGTCGACGAGCTCGAGAAAGTGCCCCAATCCGAGCAGAAAAAATGGGAGAAGGAGCAGATGGCGTCGGCCGTGTTTTCATTCGGGGCCAAAAACAAGGAGGCTTCTAAGAAAGACGAGTACGAGCTGCTTTTGGAGGATCATATCGAGTTCATCGAAGCTTTGCAGCTACCAGGTGCAAGTTTGTTGTTTCGTTTGGGTTCGAATGAAACGTTTGATTTAATTTCAGGAACTAAAGAGAAAGAGAGCAAGGAGGCGCAGCTGACGGAATCGCAGAGGAAAAGACTGACGATCGAAGAGACGAAGCGAAGTTTGCCTGTGTTTCCGTTCAAGGACGACATCATCCAGGCTATTCGAGATCATCAAGTTCTTATAGTGGAAGGGGAGACGGGTTCGGGGAAGACCACGCAGATTCCGCAGTATTTGTATGAAGCGGGGTTCACAGAAGGAGGTGATTGTTTTATTTTATTCTAGAACTTGCAAGTCAAATCACGCTGTAACTGCCACCAGGGCCCCCGCAACCATGTGTGCAAAGCGGCCGCCATCTTCAAGGGGCGGCAATTAGCCTATTGGCCACTAGATTTTTCAGTCATTAATCATTTTTTCGCAGAAAAAAAAAAATAATGGGTATCTGGTAAAAATTATTCTAAAAAACTATCCACAAGTCTGAACTGTTTTGATGAAGCCGTCAACCACACGGCAAAACGTCGACTAAAATGGAACAGTTAACTGCAGTAATTAAAAGTAGAAAAGTTTTGTAATTTTCATGTGCTATATTTTTCATAAAAAGTTTAATGTACTTAGTAAAAAAAATAAATTATGTAAGCTGTTACGGCTTGGTTAAAAAAATAACAAATCACATTTTACTTTTTAAGTTTTTAGAAATTTAAGTTCATTTTGCTTTTGTGATTTTTTTTCTTCTAATATTAATAAGTGGGCTTCACCCGCTTGCATTCCGGAGGGGTCTGTACAGAGGCGTCCTTGGTAAGATGAGAAGAAGGCGTTTCGCATTGTTTGGGCTACTCATATTTTGAGGGCTCGCGGCAACTAAAAACTTGAAAAGAGTGAAGGAAAATGTTTTCAAAATGAAGGAAAATGTTTTCAAAATGAAGGAAAATATTTGAAAAATGAATAAAAATGTTTAAAATTTTTTAAATTTTTCCATTTTTTCTTTCTTTTAATATTTTTAAAATTAATGGGAGTTCTGGTGAAGCCTTCAACCTGACGGCAAAACATCGACTAAAATAGAACAGTTAACTGCGACAATTAAAAGTAGAAAAGTGTTGTAATTTTCATTCAATTCAAATTTTTCATAAAAAGTTTAATGTACTTAATAATTTTGTTAGGTAAAAAAATAAATTATGTAACCTGTTACGGTTTGGTTAAAAAAAAAACAAATCACATTTTACTTTTTAAATTTTTAGAAATGTAAGTTCATTTTGCTTTTGTGATTTTGTTTCTTTTTTTCTAATATTATTAACAAGCTGGCTTCACCTACTTGCATTCTGGAGGGGTCTAAATAGAGGCCCTCTTAGTCAGATGAGAAGAAGCGCTTCGTGCTGTTTGGGTTACTCATTTCACGTGCTCACAGCAGTTAGGAACTTGAAAAGAGTGAAGGAAAATGTTTTCAAAATGAAGAAAAAGGTTTTCAAAATGAAGGAAAATGTTTAATTTTTTTAAAAATTTTTCCATATTTCGTTTCTTTTAATTTTTTTAAAATTAATGGAAGTTTTGATGAAACACGGCAAAACGTCGACTAAATTAGAACAGTTAACCGCGGCAATTAAAAGTAGAAAAGTTTTCTAATTTTTGTGTGCCAAATTTTCTATAAAGAAAATTAATGTATTTAATTAGGTAAAAAAATAACTTGCAAAAAGTGAAGGTAAATGTTTAGAAAATGTTTAAGAAAAATTGAGGAATGTTTAATTTTTTTTTAATTTTTCTGTTTTTTCCATTTTTTTGTTTCTTTTAATTTCTTTTAAAAATTTTGATAATTACCGTTTTTGTGTGCCCCAACTCATCTGCTAAAGGGCGCCAAAATATGGAGTCGCACGCGATTGGATTTTGACCTCGCGGGGGCCCTGACTGCCACATGCAAGTTTCAAAACTGAAAGCTTCCCGATAGATTTATAAATTGTTTTATTTATCTGTAGTAATTTATTTTCAATTCGAGATGACCTTGGGCCATGTGACTCCAAGCAGTTGCTTGTTTTGCTTGTTGCAACTTGTGATGACCTTGAGCCACGCCACTCCAGGCAGATGTTTGTTTTGCTGGTGCAACTTGTGATGACCTTGAGCCAAGTCATTTCAAGCATTTGCTTGTTTTGTTTATGCAGCTTGGAGCGGGCCCTACTTTTACTTAATACTTGGAATATTTCAGGCAAGAAAATTGGTTGCACCCAACCCCGTCGGGTGGCCGCCATGTCGGTGGCAGCCAGGGTGGCGCAAGAAATGGGGGTGAAGCTAGGCAACGAAGTCGGCTACGCAATCCGTTTCGAAGACTGCACATCGGAGCGCACCATCATTAAATACATGACAGACGGCACACTCCACCGTGAATTCCTTTCAGAACCCGACTTGCAATCGTACAGTGTCATGATCATCGATGAGGCACACGAGAGAACCTTACACACCGATATCCTCTTCGGTTTGGTCAAAGACATTGCGAGGTTCAGACCCGAATTGAAGCTCCTCATTTCGAGTGCGACCTTAGATGCGCAGAAGTTCTCGGAATTCTTTGACGAGGCCCCGATTTTTCGAATTCCAGGCCGGCGGTTCCCCGTCGATATTTATTACACGCGGGCCCCCGAGGCCGATTATGTGGATGCCTGCGTCGTGTCAATCCTGCAGATACACGTGACCCAACCCCTAGGCGATGTGCTGGTGTTCTTAACGGGGCAAGACGAGATAGAGACCTGCCAGGAGCTGTTACAGGATCGAGTTCGCAGGCTTGGTTCGAAACTGCGAGAGCTACTGATCTTACCGGTGTATGCGAATTTACCCAGCGACATGCAGGCTAAAATATTCGACCCGACTCCCCCGGGGGCCCGAAAGGTCGTTTTGGCCACGAACATCGCAGAGACTTCCCTCACCATCGACAATATCATTTATGTAATTGACCCAGGCTTCGCGAAGCAAAATCATTTTAATTCGAGGACCGGAATGGAAAGCCTGATGGTCGTTCCGATATCGAAAGCCTCTGCGAACCAGAGGGCGGGCAGGGCTGGCCGGGTGGCCCCTGGCAAATGCTTTCGGTTGTACACGGCGTGGTCCTACAAGCATGAGCTCGAGGATAACACCATTCCGGAGATACAGAGGATTAATTTGGGGAATGCGGTGCTGATGCTGAAGGCCCTGGGCATTAACGATCTGGTGCACTTCGATTTCCTCGACCCACCCCCACATGAGACTTTAGTGTTGGCCTTGGAGCAGTTGTACGCACTCGGCACTTTAAATCATCACGGCGAGCTCACGAAGCTGGGGAGGAGGATGGCGGAGTTCCCTGTCGATCCTATGATGGCGAAAATGATTTTGGCTTCCGAAAAGTAAGTGATTAAAATAAAGTTACCAACTCATCCAACATGCCCCTCCATACTTTGAACGGTTCGTGCATCGCTGTAGACGATAAATACACACTATTCATTGGTCATCGTATTACGGAACCACGACAATAACCCCCAAACACTTTGTTGTATTTTTCCACTTTGCGCCGCGTCGTTTATTTAATAAAAACACAAAAACTATTAGTTTTAAAATATAAATCCTTTAACATTTTGCTCTCGAAACTTGCTGTCACACTCTAAAAACGTAGAGATTTATTTTTTTGTTTGTGATTGTTGCTTTGTCTGGTAGGTATAAATGTTCGGAAGAAATTGTGACGATTGCCGCGATGCTCTCGGTGAACAGCGCCATCTTCTACCGCCCCAAGGACAAGATCATACACGCGGATACGGCCCGAAAAAATTTCAACCACATCGGGGGCGACCACCTCAGTTTGCTGAACGTCTACAACCAATGGAGGGACACGAATTACTCGACGCAGTGGTGTTACGAGAACTTCATTCAGTACAGGTAGTTTTACGAACCCAATTGTTTTAATAAAAGTCATGTAAAAGAAATTTTGGAAATTGCCCTTGATTTTGGGGGATGTTGATTTTTGATTGTTGGTCTCACTGTACGTAAACCGTCGGAGTTTAGCCACAGCAGAAGCTCCGCCTTCGGCTTTCACATCAATTTATAGTATGTAACAAAACATTTTTTTTGTAAAGGACAGTTATTTTAATCGTAGGTTTCGATGCCTTTTTTAAAACGAAAATTATATGTAACTGGAAGTTACTTAGTGTGATATTAATAATTTGAATCCCACTCACTAACTCATCATAAAGGAGGGAAGCCGAAGTCGGAGCTTATGCTTTGGCCGAGGTACATTTCAATATTCTCATTTATTATAAGTAGAGAAGGGAAGCCGAAGATGGAGCTTATGCCGTGGCTGAGGTACGTTTCAAGTTCGCGTAGGTTTGTGCCATTTTTATTCAGTTTGCTGGATGGGGGTTTCTGGGGGGGGGGGGGGGAAATAGGGAATTTTTGGGGAAAATCATTTTAGCTTTCGTGCATCGTAATTTTATTTTTCTCTACTTTTCCTTTTCAATTTTTTTTACACAAGGGTTTGCTGCTTTCCTTTGTTAACTATTGTTCTGCTATTTTGTCACTTGTTTTGTTTATTTAAAATATTTCGTTTTCTTTAATAAATTCGTGTTAGAGTACAGACAATTTGTTTCCAATAAATTTTATTCTATTTTATTCACGTCAATTCCTGATTCTCCGTCGTTCAGTTTTTTCCGTGCGGGCGATCCTCAGTTGTTCACAAAGTATCGGCAAATGCGACTGTCACTTTTGTTTTGTTTGTTTTTGTTTTTTTGAGAAGATGGAGCTGTGGCCGAGGTACATTTCAAGACTCGTATTTATTATAGAGAAGGAAAGACGAAGGCGGAGCTTTTGCCGTGGCTGAGGTACATTTCAAGATTCGCTTTGGTTTTTGACATTTTTATGAGGGATTTTGGGAGAGAATAGGGAATTTTTGGGGATAATATTGCTCTATTCTATTGCTCTCCTTTCTTATCAAGTGTTCTATTGTTTTGTCACCTGTTTAATTTAATTATTTTTTTTCGTTTTTCTTACATATAGACGATTTGTTTGCAATAAATTTTCTTCTATTTTATTCAACGTCAATTCCTGATTCTCCGTTGTTCAATTTTCTCCGTGCGGGCGATACTCAGTTGTTCACAAAGTATCTGCAAATGCGACTGTCACTTTTCTTTTTTTTTTTTTTGAGAAGATGGAGCTGTGGCCGAGGTACATTTCAAGACTCGTATTTATTATAGAGACGGAAAGACGAAGACGGAACTTTTGCCGTGGCTGAGGTACATTTCAAGATTCGCGTTGGTTTTTGACATTTTTATGGGGGATTTTCGGAGAGAATAGGGAATTTTTGGGGATAATATTGCTCTATTCTATTGCTCTCCTTTCTTATCAAGTATTCTATTGTTTTGTCACTTGTTTAATTTAATTTATTTATTTATTTCGTTTTTCTTACATGTAGACGATTTGTTTGCAATAAATTTTCTTCTATTTTATTCAACGTCAATTTCTGATTCTCCGTCGTTCAATTTTTTCCGTGCGGGAGATCCTCAGTTGTGCAAATGCGACTGTCAGTGTTTTCTTTTGTTTTTCATTGAGAAGACTTTTTAATGTTTCGTTTCAGACGTTTTCTTTTTCTTTTTTCTGTTCGCAATCACTTGTTTTTGTTGTACTTTTTAATTTTTGTATTTCCTTTAATAAATTCTCGTTTGGTAGGTTGGTTTTAATTGATTATCTTTTGTTTTTATTCAACGCAATGAACGTTAATAATCTTCGGATTCTTATTTTTTTCCTTCCTTTTATTTTATTTTTTGTTTATTACAGACGATTTGATTTTAAATAATTTTCTTTTGTTTTTATTCAACGTAATAAATTTATACCTAGCTTCGGATCCGGTTTTGCATGTTTTTTTCCTACGTACACGAGCGAAACCTTTCCATTTTCTTCTGTTTTTCTTCAAGGCGACTTTCTGAGTTTCCGTTTCGCACTTGTTTCTCTTCACTAATGATCGTCACTTGTTTTTTTTTTGTTGATCGAACGGTCTTCAAAAACGTTCACAAAATCTCCGCGAATGCGACTTGTCAATTTTCTTTTGTTTGCATTCAACTTAGTTTGTGATCCTTGGTTTTTTATTTATTTTTGCTATACAAGCGATCGTCAACTGTTCACGAAACCTCTCTGCAAATCTGATTTATCTTCTATGTTCTTTTGTTTTACTTCAAGACGACTTTCTGAGTTTTCGTTTCGTTTAATTTTTTTTTCTTCACTAACGATCGTCACTTGTTTTTGTGTCATTTTATTTATTTTTTGTTTCGTTTGATGAAATCTTGTTGCGGTCGTTTCGATTTTAATTAATTCTCTTTTGTTTTCGTTCAACGTAATAAATTTACAGTTTTTAAATTTTTTCTACTCTTTTTTTTTAACTGTTGTCGATTTTCTTTTGTTTTTCTTCAAGGCGACCGCCTGATTTTTCATTTCACACTCTTATTTTATTCGCAAACGATCGTCACTTGTTTTTGCTTTTTAAACATTTCTCTCTTTCCTTCGTTTCAGACGTTTTGATTTGAATTAATTTTCTTTCGGTTAGTCTTCAACGTCAGTTTCATTTTTTGCAAAATTGTCGATTGTTTTCGATTGTTTCACTTTTTATTTTTTGTTTTTTTTTTCTCCCTGCAAGTTGATCGAACGGATATCTTCTAAAACGTTCACAAAATCTCCGCGAGTCCGACTTTTCAATTTTCTTTTGTTTTCGCGTACACTTTCTGTTTCTCTTGAAACCATAATCGATTTTCTTTTGTTTTGCGTACCTATATTTTTTGTTTCTTTTAAAACCTTATTCGATTTTCTTTTGTTTGTTTGTTTTCTTTTGTGTTCCTCCAATGTTAGCTAGTGATTTTCCATTTTTTTTGTTACACGACTCATTTGTTTTCTCTTTTTATCATTTATTTATTTTTTTGTTTCGGATAATTGATTTTAAATTAACGTGATTAATACATATTTAATAATAATTTTGTTTTTATTTTCCACAGATAAAATCTTAATCATTTTTTTAATTTTTTTTTGTGAACATGCGATCATCTGTTGTTTTCACAAAATCTCGGCAAAGTAGTTCCCTGTCAGTTCAACAATCTGTCACAGTTTTCTTTTGTTTTTTCTTCTGATTTTTTTTATTCGATCTGCACACTTTTTATAAGTGGAATGTCAATTGTTTTTTTAAATCTCTTAAATTACGTGTGTACGACCGGGGGCTTAAAAACCGAGACATTTCAAGACAATTTTTAGCTTTAAATGACCCGTTTTTTTACGCTCGAGACTGTACATGCGAACAGGCGATCGTCTGTTGTTTTCACAAAACCTCGGCAAACTAGTTCCCTGTCAATTTAACAACCTGTCAGTTTTCTTTTGTTTTTCTTCTGTTTTTTTTCGATCTGCACACGATTTACAAGTGGAATGCCAATTGTTTTTTTTTTTAATTTCTTTCGTTTCCTGATATTTACATTTTTTTAATTTTTTTTCTCTCCACGACTATGTCAATTGTTTCATTTTGTTTGTAAATTACGGGTCGGGAGTATAAAAAACGGGACATTTCTAGACAATTTTTAGCTTTAAATTACCCGGTCTTTTTACGCTCGAGACTGTGCATGCAAACAGACGATCGTCTGTTGTTTTCACAAACCCTCGGCAAAATAGTTCACTGTCAATTCAACAACCTAACCTGTCAGAGTTTTCTTTTGTTTTTCTTCTGTTTTTTTTCGATCTGCACATGTTTTATAAGTGAATTGTCATTTTTTTTAAACCTCCTTCGTTTCCTGATATTTACATTAAAAAAAAAATATTCCTCTCGACGGCTGTCAATTGTTTCATTTCGGTTGTAAATTACGTATGTACGGTTGGGGCGGGAGCATAAAAAACGGGACACTTCACGACACGTTTTAGCTTTAAATGCCCCATTTTTTACGATCGCGACTGTACATATTTATTTTCTGGATAGATGAAACGACGTCCCGTTTTTTACGCTCGCGACTGTACATATTTATTCTCACGGTAGATGAAGCGCTTGCATCGCGTTTCGATGCGCGCGCAAGGGGCTCTGAAATCGGCACCCTTCCATCGAAGAATGCCGAAGATTAAATATACCGGCCGTTGAATTAAATTGAGATCATAGAAATTCTATAATTAATTGAATTCAATCAGAATAAATAGCGTAGACGATTCAAATTTAGATTTTGTTTTTATTTTATTTTTTCAGTGGCCTGCTTTTTTTTGATTCGTTGATCATTTGGTGGATTTCACACTTTTTTTAGGTTAATTTGTGTGTTAATTAATTAATTAATTGCGAGCAATTAGGACAGATTTTTTTTCTAAGTCTCTAATTTTGCTTTGATTACTCTCGCTTTGTAATGACAAGTTTACGTTAGGATTTCTGTTTTTTAAATATACCGGTTGTTGCATAAAAATCAGAACATATAGAAAATCAATGAGAATAAATAAAATGATTGATATTCGTTGCCATTGTCGTCTTAAAAAAAGTGATTTAATTTATAAGGTCGATGAGACGGGCGAGGGATGTTCGCGAGCAGTTAGTGGGGTTGATGCAGAGGGTGGAAATCGACATGGTCTCGAACGTAACCGAATCTGACAACATAAGGAAAGCGATCACTGCCGGTTACTTCTACCACATAGCACGCCTGTCCAAAGGGGGCTCTTACAAGACGGTAAAACACAATCAGGTTTGTTGCGCCCCCTCCTCCGCACGAAGTGCCGCCGGCTTTGAATTGGCATTGCATTTTTTTCTAGAGTGTCACGATTCACCCTAACAGTTCGCTCTTCGAGGAACTACCCCGTTGGATCCTTTACCACGAACTCGTCTTCACGACGAAGGAATTCATGAGGCAGGTGATCGAGATACAAAGCAAGTGGCTGCTGGAAGTCGCCCCCCACTATTACAAAACAAAGGAGCTGGAGGATTCGACGAATAAGAAGATGCCCAAGACGATGGGCAGAAGCACGCGAACGGACTGAGTGATGGTGATGATGAACGCTTACATCCTGTAAATAATTTTTTTTAAGTTATTTTTTTATTAATTTAAAGGAGAAGAAAAAAAAACAGATTTAAAATTATGGTATATATTAAATAGTATTCACAAGACAGTACACATATTTCTTCTTAAACCTAAACTAAAAAATACTATAACTAGAAATAAAAATGACGAACGTTGATGATGTTGATATTGATGCGTGTCGTGAACTAACAATATTGCTACGGTCTTTCGAAAATTGTCATGAACGAGGGAGGGAAGGGTAAAAGGGGGGAGGAAATACCTTACGGTTTAGACACTGCTTAATTACTCTCAACGACTTAATACTTGCTAAAGTGTGTCAAAAATATATACAGTACTTTCTCAACTATGACTATCCTAATGTATTTGGTTTTCAAAAAAAGAAAAAGAAAGGTGTCGAAGGCCCGAAGGATCTCGGGGAAGGGGGTCTTCGATGCCATCACACTTTCCCAAAAAACAAAAATAATAAAAAAAAAGAAAACAAAACAATAAATAGTGCGCGTATATAAAACTACCACTGTTTACAAAAAGCACTTTATACAAAAGAAAAAAGGAAAAAGAAAATCGATCTCGTTTATCTTCTTTACTTTTTTTTCTCTCTCTGGAAGAATTACATTTCGAATTTAAAATCACCGAATACAAAATCGTCATCATTCACATTGAAAAATATTTGGCATCATTTTTATTATTATTATTATTAATATTATTATTATTAATTAATTATTATTAACATCGTAATAAATTCTTGATTATTATTTATTTTCTTTCTCTCATTTAAGAACGATTGTTGCACTAATATACAATCATTTATTAAATAGGCATTAAAATACTATAAATATTTTGCTTTGTCAAAAATATATTTCTAATACTACTACAATGGGGGGTGAAGAACGGGGTCGGGGGAGGCGAGCGAGGAAATGGGAGCGGGGACATTTTATAATAATAATAATACAACACATAATTACTATACACCATTATATCATTGATAATAATATAGACGTGGGGGTCAACTAACTTGTTCCCCCTCCCTCCCCAAATAACGTTTTCAATTTTTTTTTTTACAAAATTATTGCGATTAACGCAGCGCAAAAATAAAATTTGCATCTCGTCTAGGGGTGATCTTATTGCGACGAGCTAATTAAACTCTAAGTGGGGGCGCAAAAAAAAAAAATTAATTTCGGGAGCCAAGTCTTCGGATAGGTGGGGGCGCAGAAGATTAAAAATTGATTTGGGGATCTAGATCATCACATTTTTCAAAGTTTTTCTTCAAACATGATTTAGTTCGTAAACTTTGGCTAACTGGGGGAGGGGGTAAAAAATAAAAATGATTTGTGGGGGGCTATTTCACATTTAATCATATTTTTGAAAACTTTCGACAGTATTTAATTTTGTCCTCGACTAACTGGGGGTAAAAATAGATTTGTGGGTTGCGGAGGGAGGGGGGAGCGGCGCGCGGAAATTTGATATTTATTTTTTTTAAAACATTTAATTTCCTAGAGTTAATTCAAATTTGATATTTACTTTTTTTAACATTTAATCTTTTGAAAAAATAAGAATAAAAATGAATTTTGGGGGGATGGTTCACATGTAATCTCATTTTTCAAAGTTTTTTTAAAAATATTATTCAATTGTGGGTGTAAAAGGGGGTGGGCGAAGGTAGTTCAAATTTGATATTAAATTTTTTTTAACGTTTAATTTTCTTCCGGATGAAAAAATAAAAATGGATTTTCGGGGCCTGGTTCATATTTAATCTAACTTTTCAAAGTTATTTAAATATTATTTAATTCTGCTCTCGGTTAATTGTAAAGGGGTGTAAAGGGAGGGGGGGGGCGGAGCTAGTTCAAATTTGATATTTAATTTTTTTTAAACATTTAATTTTCTCCTGGGTGAGAAAAAAATAAAAATGGATTTTGGAGGGCTGGTTCATATTTAATCTCACTTTTTTTTTAAGTTTTATTTAATTCTGTCCTCGGTTAATTAGGGATGTAAAAGATAAAAATAGATTTGGGAATCTAATTTAAATATAGTTATATATATATATTTTTTTAATTTTAAATTTTGTCCTAGGCCAAATAATAAAAATGGATATGGAAGGGAGACTAGATTATTTTTAAATTATTTTTTTTTCGGCCAGCAAAGGAGTTCGTTAGATTTAAAAAAAGTAGATTCTTAAAGGGTGTAATATGAAATTGAAAAATTGAAGAAAAAAATATGACTGAGGGGGTAGTTAAATTTGATTTTTTAATGAGCACCCTAGCATGGAGGGGCTAAATTATTTTTAAAAAATCCAACTGGGGCCCCCTTCAGCTAATATTTTTTAATTTTTTTTCCGAATTATTTTTGAAAACCCAACTGTGACCCTGAAACTAATTATTTTTTTTGAATTTTTTCCGAAGGGATTCGTAAATGTGCAGTGTGAGTATAATAAAATGCAATTTAGAAATTAAAAATACAATTGGGGCTGCAAGGGCTAATTTCTTAAATTATTTTTCTGATTTATTACTTTTTTGCCAGAAAAAAAAAACAGCTACATAAATAAATAAATAGAACTAGGGTGTCCAGGGCTAATTAATTTTCCTTAAATATTTTTTTACATTTTTTACGTAACCCAAAAATTGCAATAAATTAAAAAAGATGCCTAAAAGAGTGTACGAGTGGAATAGGCGTCGCAATAAAAAATATAAAAAATACAAATCTGAGGATAAAGTACTTACAATAAGTTACAGTGAAAAAAAATCGAAAAATACAACTGGGCCCCTAGGTCTAATTAATTTTATATTCTTTTTCTCTCTCTCAAATCCGAGAGTGAAAAATAAAAAATGCAATAAAAAATCAAAAAAATACAACTGAAGGGGGCTCCCGAGAGCAAACAACTTTTATAAAACATTTCTCCATTTTTTTTTAATTTTTTTTTGTTTCGGACGTGCAACAGGGCGCAGTAAAATAATTGAAAAAATTAAATGGGTTGAGTAGGGCTACATTTAATTTAGCTTCTCGCAAAAAAAATTGGCGCCCACAATCTCTTTCCCTGTAGGGTGGGAAGGGGTCCAAATATCTATTTTTGCGGTGTATTAATGCGCAAAATTTAGGAAGAAAAAAAATTGATAATATTAGCGTGGGAGGGGGTGAGGGGGCAAGTTGATTGACCCATTGAAATGCCGTTGACCTTAAGACTTACACTCTCACACGCACAAATACATACGAAGCGAGCTCGAACTGGTGAGATTGATGCTGACGTTCAGGGGGGGGGGCAAAGAAGAGGGGGGAGGGCGAATTTTTTTTTACAATAATCTCGTAAACGCAGTCGAGTTTTTTTTAATACTTTCTTAGAGCAAATGTTGCATCGCGTCGGTTGACAATTATTAAATTAAAAAAGAGGTGGGGAGGGGGTGGTTAGGGGGGGGGGGGGCGCTTTCATTGTTGAAATAAATGAGTACGAGACGGATGGTCTTGTATGCAAAAATATTCGATATATACACGTACAGTTTAATAAATATACATCTGTTTTCTTTTTTTTTCTTTTAATATTCCTGATCTGCTCTTGCATTTGTTTTTTTTTTTTTAAATAAAGATTTAATAAAGGGTAACTACGCGTTAAAAAAATTAATAATAAAATAAATAATCACCGGGGGGAGTGTCGTTTTTGGAACACGGCCCGGATTAAATTAGAATCTAAAAATAAAAATAAAATAAAATAATCATTTACATCCCTAGTATTTATAATAATATTTATAATATAATAATCCTTCGACGGTCAAATCGACAGTCAATTAATCAATCAATCGATCAAACAACACTTAAAATTAGGTCAATAAATAAAAAATAAAATGGCAGTCGATTCACTCGTCATCGAATGAACGAAATGGCTCCTTGCTAGAAATTATCTATCTAAAAACGTAAAAATTAAAAAAAAAATAAAAATAAAAACATAAATTAACTAATAAATAGCTTAACGTTTAAAATTAGTCCTAAACCGTACTACGGCTACTTGACTTGTCGACCAAACCACGTGTGGTCCTCTCGATAATAATGTTCAATGTTAGTTTGGAATTTTACTTTGTACTGTTGGTTGTCTGGGGGAGGGGAGGAGAGGGGAATTCTCTTCGATTTGAGATCATAGGAGGCACTATTGATTCGATCAAATCTAGGCAACGCTACAGAATTCGCTTTCGCCAACCAATCGCACACGCGGCGCTGCAATCGCTACTGCATTATGGCCGCTCAAAGCAGAGAAGTTAGCAACAATTCAGTTTTCACATTCAGACGCGCGCAGGATGTCGTCAACTGTCAAGCGCAGAACGTATTCGGTTTTGACATTCGTTTGACAGCTACTTTGAATGAGGTTCAGTTGTAGGACGCAGCGCGGCGTAGCGATCGCTGGCGTTAGCGTATGATAGGTCCTATTCGACGCAGGCGAAACGAGAACAACTCTTGAGTAATAATTCGAGATCAGTTTGAAATTGGAGTTTGTGACCACCCCTTAAATGGAATTTAAAAAAAAGAAAAGAATGAGCAAGTGCTATCCAAACGAATGCGCTTCCTGATAAGGCCCGGTGACCATGCAAGGGTACATTGGGAACAAAGTGGTGATGGACATGGTCGTCAAGGTGGGGGCCCTCAACAGAATCTCCGCGTTGTTCTTCTTAATCAAGTCCTTCAAATCCGGCACCTCGATCTTCTCCGCCACCTTCAAGTTGACTTCGCTCAAGCCCATCTTCTTCAACTTGTTCTTCTCCTCCCACTGCTCCCAGCCGTGCCTGGGCCTGTTCAAGTTCCTGTGCTGGTAGAAAACCAGCGAGATGCGCGTCGGGGAAGTACGGTTTGGTTGCTTGAGGGCGGTCGTCGCGTGCAACTCATGCTTGGCGCACTCGAACAGAACGCTGCCGTGCCCGAGGGCTATCGCAACGCCGCCTATCTGAGAATCACGGAAGGACTCGGCGTTGTCGATGACGTCGGTGACTTTCCCGAGAGTCTCCTGCTGGGGCGCTGCGACGTCCCAGTTGGTTTTGGGGGAATACCAAGGCGTCGTCGGTGGGGAGAAGTAGCCACAGTCGGGGAAGTCCGGGCGTTTCAGGCCGTAATCCCCGAAATCATCGAAGGGATTGCACAGTTGGTAGTTCAAGTTTACGTCGTGCTGTTTGGGGATGGGGGGATTCGTCTCGGGGTGGTACCAAGCGCTCGAGGAACCAGGCAGAAGACTTTCCTGGATGATGCGGGAAGTGTCTGCCATGGAATGGTTACGCCAAACGTCCCAGTGATTACTGTCGTTAGGGGGGTAGTAGGGATTTTTTTGAAGTTCATAAGACTGTTGCGGTTGATATGGGAGGAAACTGTTGTGGAAAAAATGATCCTGAGCAGGTGCCTGAGGTATTTTAAACGGCGAATCCTGTTGGGGTTTGAATTGGCGGTGGGGGTGGTGGTAATCGTACGGTATCACTTCCTGCCTGAGGTTGTATTCACCCCCGTTACTTGGGTTCTGGTTAGAAATTCTAATACCTGAGTAGCTATCTTGTACTTTGTTTTGCAATAGAATATTTTGTGCTGCTGGCTTCGGATATGTGAAATTGAAGGCAGTGTTTACTTTGTCTTGCGCTCTTACGCCGGTGGCGTAAGTGTCCGGGTACTCGTACTGATTGTAATACAGGGGGTAGTTATCGCAGTTCCATGATTTCGGGGAATCCAACACCGTACTGGATATGTGGTTGCTTTGCAAGATGCTGTCGAAGTTCTTGCTCGGTGTTTGGGGCGTCTGCGAACGGGAGGAGTCGTAACCTGAAGATGTACTGGAACGGGACGAAATGTTTTCGCGCTTCAAAGGCGATTCCTTGGGGGAAGAGTCTTCTTCCTTCTTTTTTCTGCGACGACAAGGTTGCAAAGGGACAGTTCGAACTCGGACTTCGCACTCGTATCTATTAAACATAAATCAATTTGTTTCTATTTACTGTGCTTTTGTTTCTTTAGATTATTAGGCCTGCGAAATGTTTTATAGTTACTATACTCTGTTTTTTTTTTTTTATTTCGGAGGAGTGATTTCAAATTTTGGCGCTAAAAACGAGCTTTGTCATTGGTAGATGGCCGGGATTGACCAATGACAAAGCTCGGTTTTAGCGCCAAAACTTCAAAGCACTCCTCCGAATTAAAAAATAGAGTATAGTTGCTACTGGATTGCGTTCAGATTTATAAGGTAGAGTGTGTAATCGTGTCTTTCTCACTTACAATTATTAACATATCTTGCGTCTCTTTCATCGGTTTCAAAAAGTCTTGTGTTTACATCACTGCTATGGCAACAAGCGAACTATCCAGACATACTCAAATAGTGCCATGGCATTGATGCAAACACAAGACCTCTTTGCAAGGATGAACGAGACGCAAGCTATGTCAATAAGTGTGAGTGAGAAAGAAACAATTACACGCCCAGGTTGCACCATAGTCATTTTCTATGACAGCTTGCATATCAGAGATGTAATAATAAATATAATGAGGTTAGTAAAAAGCTACTTCCCACAAGGATTAAAGGTGCTTTCTTTCGCTCGTGATCCAAACGTGTTTTGATTCAAAAACAGACATTATTTTCTTTAATATCTGTATTTCTAAAACTTGTTTGGATTGAATTATGGTTATTTGCAAATGAACCGTCAATCAAAAATTCAAATTTAGTTGCAACAACTAAGAAATTCAGGTCCAAACTATTCGAAACACGATTCAAACTTTTAAGCGAAAGAAAGCACCTTAAATCTAACCTTAAATTAAGAAGTTGTTTAGTCACTGATACCAACTGTGTGATGCAAACCAAGGTCTCCTTCAATTGTAGATTTAATTGATACAATAAATAGATTCTTTAACTGGGATGCAGTCAAAAATGTTGATAGGAGTAATACCTTGATAAAGGAAATAAATTTTCCAAAAGCTCGGTTGAACTTTAAAAGAGTATTACTCCTGTCAACCCTTTTGACTGCAGCTCAGTTATAACGAGTGTTCAGTTAAAAAAACGGTCTAGATAGCCATGAATTTATTCTGAACCTCTAGCGTAGGGTTCTTCACACGACTAGCGTGAAGCGTCACTTTCATTTCTAACCTCACTTTAATTCAAAGAAGACATTTCAAAAAGAAACGTTTATTACCGAATATTTATATTAAGTATAAATATTAGAAAAAAAAATTGCAGGAGCAGCTTTCGAATTTCTAACCTCACTTTAATTCAAAGAAGACATTTCAAAAAGAAACGTTTATTACCGAATATTTATAAAGCATAAATATTAGAAAAAAAATTGCAGGAGCAGCTTTCGAATTTTGTTGGTCAACTTGTCAAAATTGAAACTCAAAGCATGTTAATCACGACATGCGCTCCCGACAACAAAAGCCTGCTATAGCCTACTTGACGGTTTTTTTTATTGAACACTCATTAGAATCTATTCCTTAACTGATCAGTCACAAAACTAAAAAACCTTTGGCAGGACAATGGTTTATAGGAAGTTTTTTTGTTTTCAATAAAACACTTAATTACCTGTTTAGTATTTCAATGCTGCCACCCTTAACTTTTGCGTCCTGGTTCTCTCTAGATCCGAACTCATCGGTGTTATCAATCGTGTAAAGCGGTAGAACATGCAGTTGTTGATCATCAGGTTTCGAGAGCATCCTTTCTTTAGTTAAGCTGACAACGACTGTGCAACCGTTGTTCATGTTGTGTGAATCTTTGTGTGCGTGAGCACAGAAATCCATGCAGGCCGTCACTCCAGAAAAAGGTTTTCCCCTGCTCACCCCCAACCTACACTCACCGGCCAAGTCTTCGAACTCGCACTGATTCTTAAACGAATCCGGGGCTAGGATTCTGTACAGGGGTGTAATGTGCGTGGCCAAGCTTTGCAATCTCAGTTCGATATTCTCTTCCTCGTTTTTCTCGCTGAGCCGAAACTTTCTCACTATTTTCGAGCGCGCGAACTTGCATCCGTTATAGTACATGCTCCACGAACAGCCGAAAGAGAAACTGGCCCCGCAGGTCTTGGGGTCGAGGCCCTGGCAGGCGCACGTTCTCTGCTCGTTCGTTGCACACCTTCGATTCGTCGCCACCCCGAAACTGTTTAATTTGTCTGTGAGTGTCTTGTACAAACCGTCTGCATCTACTAGACTTACGCCTTCCCACGCCACAATGCACACGACTATGTAAGCGGATGCACAGACGTGCCCCTGACGGTGTTTCACCAAGATCAGGTACTTTTCGTCAGGGTTAGATCTTCGAATTATCTGCAAGAAGAAACTTCAACTTACGAAAGTGATTGGAAATGGAAAGTTACTGTAATTGCAAGTAAGTTTGGTCAAATAAGAAAATGATTATTGACGTAATTATTGAGGGGGCTCACTAGGGACTTTAATTTCTAGGAACTTAAAAAAAAATTAAATTTGCGCTCCCGGTGGCACTCATAGAAAACGCAACTTCGCTCTTACTTTAAAAGGTGGTTTACGCTAAGTGCCGATTTAATATTTATTTAGAAAAGTGTTACACTGTTTAATGCGACTATTTCGTGTATGTCATCGTTAAAAAAATGTGGAATTTCGCGCCAAGACTGAATACACGAGCGCCCTCTTCACTTACTTAATGGAGTCAAAAATTGAAATGGCTTTCTTCAAGCATTCGTTTACTCGCCTTTACTTGTGTTTTACTTTTTACAACGGAGAAGGGAAGGATGTTTTTACTTCTTCGAGTGTGGTTAATATCGGCAAACGGCAAGAAGTTGTTAAGTTTCGTACTATTTAAATGATTTTACGTTGACACATTTGCGAATCTGCATTTGCTGAGTAGGGCCAAAGATTGAAGCCGCTGTGACGATGGAAAAGAAATCGTGAGCAAAATTTATTAATTTAAACGCATTTTAACACATGAAAAGGTAAGAATTAGAATCAATCATTTTGATTTCGATTTCAAATTAAAGGTTAATCGATGTATCGCCAGCGCCGCTACACTGACGTAATGGAACTAACGATTAAAATGGCGCCTGAATTGATCGTCGTCAGGAATCTTCGTGAGCATAATTTGTTAGGCGAGGAATAATTCTAAGCACTTCGGAAAAGGTAAGAATTTAATGCACAGTCTTTTTTTGTATTCATACGCCCATAAAAATGATGTTTGTACCAGCGCGGCGTTTCTATGCTCGTCGCTTGATGCAATCATGCAACGCTTGCTTTTGAAATGACGCGACGCGGCCGCGGCGCGGGGTCTGAATTCATGGTTGTTAAAATTCGCCTGGCGGAATTTATTAAGTGAAGTCCACGTCGAAAAAGATAAGAATTTAATAAGTTGCTTCTATATTAAATACGCGTGATTTGAATGGTCAAATATCATTGGCACCAGTATCTTTATTTTAGTGAAATTAACGATTGAAGCGGTGCATAAACTACAGATACAAATTTTTACGGCTTTAATTGATTAAGTGAAGAGAAAATTTACACATTTACACGCGAAACGCTTTACTTTTCTTTATCAAACGCCTATTTATTAACGTTTTGTTTTTGAAGGTTAAGTACGGTGACGCCGGCGCCTCTATAACCCGCCGGTGAAACTAACGTTACAAAATGGCGCTTAAGTTGATTGTTGCTTGCAAATGTTCGCCGATTGATGAAAATTATTAAATTTAATCCCTCCTTGAAACTGCCACCCACGTAAAAAATAGTAATTCTGCGTGGATTCTAAATAAAGGTAAGAATTTAAACTGTCGCTTTGGATCGAATGCGTAATAACATCTTGATTTTAAAGGTTAATCGATGTTGAAACCAGCAACTGTGTATTCGCTTACAATTAACGGAATTGACGATGGAAGTTGACGGCCGAGAATACTCGTCTGGGATAATCAACGCATCGGAAAAGGTAGGAATATATTTCGTCAATTTAAATTTGATTTAAATTAATTCTAATTTCGTTGATGCCAGCGCCTCTTTATTTACTCAGTGGAACTAACACTGACGCTTAAAATGGCGTCTGGATTAGTGGTTAAAAATTATTTGCGAATAATAATAGTTATTATTATGGTTATTGGCGCTTATACAGACTGTTAATTGATTTATATGACGTAGCAAGAACAACAAAGAAAGAAATCATATTGGCGAATCTAGCTAAGCGATACGACCTCTAGCGGAAATATTTGAACTACGTAATAGTAACGCAGTAAGTGGGGAATTCTTGTATTGCTATGAACTGCAAGGTTTTTGTTTAGTAATTTCTTTTGAAATAAAATACCATTAATAATTAAGAACATTATAACAAAAATATAATTATTATTAAAACGAAATCATCACAGAATGTCTCAAGAAAAAGAACTTACCCTTTCTTGCTACAAATAACGTTATTGACATTTTGAGCATAGAATTTTGGTGACAATAATCTTTAAAAGTATTTGAACATTTGAACTGATTTTGAAACACTAATCTATAACTGGAAAAACAATGAAAATATAAGCGCAAGTGCACATTGTGCTTCCCCACTTACTACGTCATAAAACTCTTGTTTCCATGGTTACCGATGGCGGGAAAAATTAATTTAAATCGCCAATTGCATTAAGGGTATTGTTTGTATGACAATGGAGGGAAAGTGACGATCCTATTCTATTGCAGTTTTGTTACCAGGAGCCTTATTCACGATTCGAGATTCACAAGAGAATGTGACGTCAAAATGACGTAGAGAATTACATCAATTTGACGTCACGTTCTCTTGCGAGTTTTCCCTCGCTTCGAGAATAAGGTCCCGGCACACTTAATAAAATGTTTTTTTTCTTTCATCTTACTCACATTTTTTTACAATAGTCGGTAAATAGTCTGTATCTTCTTTTATTATGGGGGAACTGATTGATGATTAAAGAAAAACTCATGAGAACTTACCCACTTTGCTAAGGGACATCCCTGAGCAGTTTTGCCTTCTTTTCCGGTGTAGCAAATTTTTTCTATCCTAATCGCCTGCCCGTTCACCCCCGTCCTCGTTTCTAAATCCTTGCGCAGGTTTACAAGGCTACTGGCGCAGCCTGTAGGACACACACACGAAAATAATGAGACCCGTTTCGGTGAATGCACATTTAAAATACGTACCCAAATGTGTATAGTAACTGCCAGGTTCGGGGGGTGTTTTATCAGGTGGAAAACAGCTGCAATGCGGAATGTCTGTGCCTGTGTTGCTTTTAATCTTATCATCGCTTTCAAAGCTGTTGTTGCCAACAAAACAATTAGCAAAATAATTTTGAAGCTGTGGCGAATTTTTCTCACCGGTCCTTGCGCCGTGATCGCGATAATATTTGGGGGGGTCGTTGTGTTCTTGACGCTTAGTTTTCGCGATGCTAATAAAATTGGTGTCTTGTTTTGATTTCGAGTTGCGTGGAGGAGATTTGTGTTGGGTTTCCTGAGGTTGCCTAGATCTATCGAGGAGAAGATTTCTGAAGTCAGAAGTGGGACTCGGAACGCCACCACCGCCGCCGATTAAATCGGGAGGGCGACGATGGTGGCTATACCATAAAAAATGACCGGTCTTGTCGTCACCTTCGCCCTGCTGCTGCTGTTGTTGTTGCTGCTGCTGCTCTTCGTCTAACTTCCTCTCGACGTTCTGCTGCTTGTTTAGTATCATCGTTTTTATTCTAGAATTTAAATTAACTCTACTTGATTGTGAAAACTGATCTTCACCACCGCCGCACTGGTTTTGGTTGGATTCGTGGGGTTTATTACTGCTGTACGGGCCTTCGTCATGCTCTGGATTATTTTTGGCACCTTCTAGATTTTGTTGCCCGATATTGGGCGGTTCCCACATCATGTTCTCCGAGTTGACAACCGGCCAGTGTTCGCTTTGGATATTTCCGCTGTATTCGTTGCCTGGGTACCCACCACTAGAGCTGTGTGAAACTAGCCGCGGACTGCTGTTCACTTGTGGATACCCAGGCTTCTCGTTTCCCGACCCGGCGCTTACGTAATTCGGGTTCGTATTGGTGGAACCCGGGCTAAAATTCGTACTTGACACCGACGTGAAATTTCCTCCACCTTGCTGCTGGAAGTTTTGACTGGACGTCGGCACGTTCACGGCGCTGTTCACCGAGCTCGGCCGGGAGTTATTTAAGCCGCTGCCCCCTGTGGGGGTGGTCGGCGCAACGTAACCTTGATTATCTACATACTCTTGATGATATTGACCAGATATGTTACTTCTTTGGGCTGTCGGCTGCGTTTGGGTTTGTTGAGGAACGGGACTGGGCGTGTGGGAGTAGCTACCATTCGCGCGTGGGGTCAGTTGGGCGTGGTTTGGGGCACTTGGGGGTCGCGTGTTCGTCAAAACTTGCACTCCTGTGTAGAAAGTGCCGGTTTCGAAGGTGGCCGGTTGCTGGTACGTCGTCGGATAGATACCATTGGGGTATTGCTGCGGGGGGTAGGCCTCCAAAGTTGGTTGAGCGGAAGCCGGGATTTGCTGAATGAACTGACCTTGAGGCCAGGCTGTCCAAACAAAAGAAAAAACAATTAATTCAATTAATTCAGCAAGGTACGGTGAACACTGCTTACTCTGTGCTGGTTCAGTTTGCCAAACTGGCGCTGAGAATCTGGTTGGGTCAGCATAAAACGGCATTGGAGCCTGGAACAAAAGAAAAAAGAAATAAATGAAATGCTCTCCATGTAAACCCATCGCGTCGGCAATATTTCATTGATGTATTCCAATATTGTAATTAATACTACCCTCAGCAGAAAAAGAACCCTTTTTGAAATTTACCATGAATACAACGTCCAATGAATGACGTGCAATCATCGTTTACGTCATATGCACGAGGACCAATCAATGAATAGTGTCCGAGCCTTTTGTACAAACTTTGACTAGTGTCCAACAGATGTCTCTTCTTCTCTTTTTTTCTCGCCTTGTTTTCAATTATTGTAGTAAAACATTCAGTATTAGATTAGAAATAGAAAACGTGTTTATTCTGGATGAATCGTACTGTTTACATTGGCGTGCTCCAAGTTTTTCTTAAATATTTTGCAACGCGGCGCGAATACTTTTCAACTTAGTAGGTGTAAGTAAACTTCCGATTGCGAGTATGACGTCAGATTCAACGTACGTCTTGGCTGGTGTCATTTAACATTCCAGAGTTGAGGTCGGACAAGATGTTAATTTTGGTAAATTAAAATAACCTCAACCCCCTTCCGAACTGACTGTTGCGTACAAGTCGGACATTGTGCGTATCACAACAATAACAACCGGCCTGTTCGTGTATTCGAAGTTCGATGGCCTTAAAGAATAGAAAAAGAGAAACGAATTATCTTCAAGCACTTATCGTCTACAGGCCTGCGGTACAATAGTATAAGGAAAAGTCGAGTTATCAGACATTCATAATAACCTAGAAAAATGTCGCCTATGTTATAAATTATGGATTGTTGTTAGGAAGTTTACAATGAAGACTTTTTTTTTAAATTAATTTAAATGTTACCTGATCGAAATTTTTAAATCATCAGCAAACTTGATTTTGTTGAAGTCAAAGTCAAGTCGTTGTTTAACCTTGACTTCAAGAAGAATATTTTTTTTTGTTAGTAGTTGTAAAGGATTTAGACAAAACAAAAATCGACAACTCTGCAATTTTGCAAAATTAACTGAAATATGTAAACCATTTCTTTTTAAATCGTTCTTATAATAACGTTATCCAAGATCATAGAGTTTTACAGATTGCCTCTCTATTTTCTGTTCATTATTGGAAAACAAGCGCTTATCTTCACGCCAAGAGAGATAACGCTTATCACCTTTGGATTCGATAGCTACGGGCTCGGAGGATTTGTTTTCGATAACGAAACTATCAATTATTTTACACACATTCCTAATTCTTACAATGCGTAAACATGCTGGAAGTCACGTTGGCAAACACATGCACGCAGACGGCGATTTATTAAATTAGCCAAAAAGTTCGCCACAATTCCTCCGACGACGACGACGGCGTCGCGCCTAACAAAGATTGAAAGCGACTTTAGGGTAGATCTGAAGATTTTACCCTTCTCAAACACTGACCTAGCTTAACGCAAGGGTGTCATCCCCTGACGTATCTGCAACGGCTTATTTAAATTTGAGACAATGTTAACGCACCGCAAGGCCGGGGGATTCTTACGATAGCCCTGTGCGTTATTTTAAGCCAAGAGAAAAGGCATTATGCAGCACGTGATTAATGACGCACTTCGACGACCTTCATTTCTTCATTAATCCGATTGACTAATGAACATCGGCCATATTTAAAACAACCGACGACTTCGGAGAGAATTAATTTTGATTTATTTCGTCGAGAGAAGTGCGATTGTTCGATGAAATTCAGCAAAAATTAAGTAGATGACACTGGTTAGTCGATAATTGCAATTGTGATCTGATCACAATTGCAATTATTTTCCGGCAAATAATTAAAAAGCTTGTGAGAAGCAGGTACATTGCTTGTTACAAAAAATTCTTCAGAGAACTTATTCTGGTAGGCAATCACAACTTGGAATCCAAAAAAAATTAATCTAATATCTTCATTTTCAAGTGCGCCATCTATCTTCTATTATTTTTAGTTGTAAGTTCAGCAAAAATTCAATAGATGACACTCATTCATCACAACTGCATCTTTTTTCTGGGTGGTAATTAGAAGCTTGTGAAAAATAGCAATGCATTTAGTTGTAAATAAATTTTGCATAAGCTTTTTTGGTAGTCAATAGATGGAGGTGCAAGACTTTTGTAGAACTTGGAATCACTTTCACTTGCGCCATATACCAAATTTAACCTCTTTCGGCAGAAGGCACACCATTCCACAATTGTAATTTTATTTTGGGAGATAATCAAAA
The DNA here is from genome assembly GCA_036172665.1 of Prosopocoilus inquinatus. Taxonomy (NCBI): domain Eukaryota; kingdom Metazoa; phylum Arthropoda; class Insecta; order Coleoptera; family Lucanidae; genus Prosopocoilus; species Prosopocoilus inquinatus. The sequence continues at coordinate 8,194,511 of CM069878.1, read as the reverse complement.
AGCTCGCAAGTCACAAAGTTGCATCGTTTATTGATAAATTCTTCACGAAACTTCTTCTTTTTTCTCTATCAAAATTTAGAATTCGTAATTCACTTTCTGACCTCCTAACCTTAATTTCCTACTCCTGTCTATGACGATACATGTGGTTTTACGTTAAAAAATAATTAGAAAATAATTAGTATTAGTAATTTCAAATTCATTTGATTTTTTTTTTCGTTTTCCATGGTGATTTCTTCAATTTTATACGTTTGTAGCTCGCTATTTTTTTCCTCTAATTTCTGTCACTAAATAATAATAACTTCAAATTAATTTAATTTTTTCTTTACTTTTCATTTTTCCATTCCTTTTTCGATTTTTTACGTCGTCTTCAATTTTTACTGTTAGTAAAATAGAATATTTGGGCAGGCTTCTTTTTTAATTCATTAGATGGCGCTTTTCCCAGTGTGAAATTGTAAGACATTCTTTTTTCTCGTAGACATCAGTGTCACATTCTCTGGTGCCACCTACCGGATTTAATGATAAACTTCCTTTCTCAAGTTCTAGCCTTTGCTGTAGTAACTCTCTTTGTTACTAAGCGTCGGTCGTCTTATATTAAAAAAAAGTTCATTCACTTGCGCCATTTGCTGCGTGCAATTGAATACTCCTACATTTATTCTTTAATTTTTCAGCGTGATTCCTTTTTCATTTTTTTACGTTTGTTTGCAACGCTCAACTTTTAATAAAATTGAATTATTGAGTGAGCTTCTTCTTTAAATCATTAGATGGCGCTTTTCCCAGTGTGAAATTGCAAAACATTCTTTTTCTCAGAGGGTTCTCATTTGCTGCATCAGCAGTGGTGCCATCTACCTGATTTGCCGTAAATCAAATATTTGACGGTTTTGCTCTTGCTTTAGCAAATCTTCAGTCGCTAACCATCGTTTTATATTTAGAAAAAAATAATGTTCATCGGAACCGTCTACTGGATCCAAATTAGTGTAGTTTTATTTTTTAATTTTAAAACATTCACAGGCGCCATCTAACGAGAACAAATGAATAAATACATTTTCCGATTAAAAAGCAGTTGCGTTTTTTTTTTGTTTTAAATTTTATGCACGACTTTATGGCGAACTCACTCGACGACGCTACTAATGCCCGATTTCTTCATCTCTTGATAAATTTATCTTCCAGGTAATATCCTCGGAAACTATTATCGATACAATGGTCTCCAAGGATAATACCTGGCAGATAAATTTATCAGGAGGTGAAAAAATTGGGCATAAATGTTATAAAATGTAAGATTTTGTGCAATAACGTGTTTATTATACTGGGTGATCGTTTACAATCCTGAACATAGGAGGTTAGCATGACTATCCTTGATAATGACATTTTTAATTAAAAGCATATTAAAAACAATAAAACAAAATTCATTTTCAATGGGAATCATACTAACCTCATGTGTTTCGGATTGATTGATTAATTGCGGGTTAATCATAGGAGGTTAGTACGATTCCTCCTGATTAATCCGCAATTAATCAAATCAATCCGAAACATAGGAGGTTAGTATGATTCCCCTTGAAAATGAATTTTGTTTTGATGTTTTTAATATGATTCTATTTAAAAATGTCATTAACAAGGGTACACCATCCACTCAACTTCCTACGTTCCGGATTGAAAATGATCACCCGGTATAATCAACACGTTATTGACCGAAATTGTTTTCAAATTTTATAACATTGAGCGACGCCGTTTATTGGATATAATCTGAAACAGGGCACGCAGCTTATTTTTATTATTTTTAAATTTAATTTAATTTATCTTTAATATTATTTAATTTAATTGCATTACATTGCAATTTTAGTAGCGCCATCTATAGGGTTTAAATTGAGACGCGGCTGCTGTATTGTTATTTTTTTTTAATTTGATTTAATTTATTTTTAATTTTAGGCGGCTACAAGTTTCTGCCGAAATTTTAAATTCGTGATTGTGACGGTACAAATTTTGAAATCAAAATGGAACAAACGAAGAACGTTTATTTTATGACTTGGTTGTTTCATTTCGATGTAAATAACGAATACATTGCATTACAATTTTAGTAGCGCTATCTATTGGATTTAAATCGAGACATAGCGCCCAGTTTATTGTCATTTTTTTATTTGATTTAATTTATATTCGATTTTAGGCGCTTACAGTTTGCGCCGAAATTTAAAATTCGTGACTGTGACGATGGTACACATTTTGAAAATAAAATAAAACGAACGAGGAACGTTTATTTTGTCATTTGATTGTTTCACTTTGATGTAAATAACGAATACATTACATTACAATTTTAGTAGCGCCATCTATTGGATTTAAATTGAGACACGCACGCAGTTTATTGTTTTTTTTTTAGTTTGATTCAATTTATTTTTAATTTTAAACGCTTACGGTTTCTGAAAATTTCAAATTCGTGACTGTAACGACGGTACTACAAATTTTGAAATTAAAATTGAACAAACGAAGAACGTTTCCTTTATGACGACTTGATTGTTTCGCTTAGATATAAATAAAAATTACATTACATTGCAATTTTAGTAACGCCATCTGTTGCATTTAAATTGAGAATTTATTTTTAATATTATTATAAATATTATTATTAATTGCCGTTTCTGGCGAAATTTTAAATTCGTGACTGTGACGAAACAAATTTTGAAATTAAAAAATTAATTTGGAACAAACGAAGAAGGTTTATTTTATGACCTGATTGTTTCGCTTCGATGTAAATAAATAACTGATTAACATAAAGATGACGCAACGAGTACGCTTTCGTGTCTTGTTCTTTTTAACATTCGTCCAAAAAAGAACACGAACGAAATCGAGTTGTTGCTGGTGCTACTTCCTAGTTTTCGAAACGACCTTCGCCAAATATAACAGCGTTTATAATTATTATAGTGAGGTTGTTTTGCTTTTTCGAAAAAAAAAATTAAACAAATAATTTAAATAAACTCACCATCGGTTGTTGTTGGACGGGTTGCTCTGGCTTCAGCATGTGGACCGGCTGGGGACTGGGCCTCGACGAAGGTACGCTGGGTTCTGGCACGGGAGTGTTAGACAGAGACACTGGACCGCTGGGTTTTCTTCCTCGGTAACTCTGACAAGGAAAAAACCAATTAACTTGCGTTCTTTTCGTACCGTGCAAATCGACTTAGATTGAAATTTTTAAGGGGGTGGGGGACAGAGAAAAAGTAAAAACAAAAAAATAAATAAACAAAATAAACAATCGAAAAATATATACAGATAAAATCACTCCAAGGAGGCACAGAATTTAAATTAGTGTACATCGGCTTCGGGTATTCCTACTTAATGAGGCGGGATCTGTATATAAAATATGTATAAACACAAAAAACTGTGATGTCGGAATGTAATAGTAAAAAATAATATACATTTTCGTGCAAGTTGTAGCTGTTTGAGTTTATCTGTTGTTCAACAGATAGCGCCCTAATTTTTTATGTTAACTTACGAATTCACAACAAAAAACCGCATTAAACCATCATGTTGAATTGCATGTACTTACTTATCGTTAATAATCAGAATTCGCGAAAGCTACTATTAGTGTTCAAAAGATGGCGCTCTAAAATTTTCTCTATTAGAGTATGTGCACATGACAAATGATATTTTTTTATCGTCTCAAATGACTGTGCAGTCTTGTAGATTGTAAAAAAAATAAGAAAAAAAGTATATGCGAAAGCTTCTATTAGTGTTCAAAAGATGGCGCTCTAAGATTTTCTCTATTCTGCATTAGGTACAGTACATGCATAAGGCGAACGATATTTTTTTATCGTCCCAAATGACTGTGCAGTCTTGTAGTTCTTGTATAATGTAGTTCCTATCGCCATTTCAACATCTGTAAAACCGCAAGGGTCATCAAGAGCACACCAGAAACTTCGTCAATTAGCAACCATAACTTTTTTCATTACTCAAAACGTTCGTGAACGCAAAAGTTCCGCCAAGTATTAGCATTTCCAGGTAGCAAAGGCAGATATTAAAAACTGAATATCCGAATCATTATGGGGCTCTAACGACGGCGTTACTTGCACATTTTCCGCCCCCATTGTGCGTCCGAAGGCCCCTCGAGGTTTATAACTTCATATTTTATAGTTAGGTAGAGGTTAGCACGCTCCTTTGAAACGTCCATGCGAATTAGTCGGTGGATTGTGCCCTTGCTTTGTGAATGTATGTGAAATTATGAATTTTTTTTTTGGCTATTTAGGGGCGGCCTTCGGTGGACGGATCGGTTTACCTGGTTCTTGGAGTAATCGGGTTTTATACGTAAAGCAAAAGAAATCATATCCAAATCAACGGTATACAATTTTTTTTTAATTTTTAATTACCAAAAAAAAAAAATAATAAAATTTACAAGAAATCATCAATAAAATCGAAATGTCCCCGTTGCGCGATCCCTAATTAAAATTTTCAACAATCTTAGAAGAGGAGCAAAAATTTAATCTCAATTTAAATTTACCTGCAATTTTAAGTAATAATAATGTGCATATACAGGGTGTTCCAAAATAATGTTATTTTACGAGCAATTTTATAAGAAAAGGAAAAATGAGTACTTCAATTGATTCTGATGCAGAAATAAATTTTCGCGTTTACATATTTATTTGCAGAATTTTTACAATAACCATTTCTTATTGTTTAATAAATTAAGAAAATAATGTTGGACAAGTTTAAAAAAAAATTGTTGAAATTTGCGACTGCTATTTTATGAACAAAATAATCGAAAAAATGCATTTTTTTGCTAACAAATCAATTTACCTTTTTTGTTATTTTTGGAAAATTTAAATTTTGTTTTTATTTTATTTTATTTTTTAACAGAATTCCGTTGATCCTAAAAAATTGTGAAAAGTAATTCTGCGGGGGCATAAAGTAAATTAAAAAAATCATTGCAGTTGGTATTTAGCTTTTGATAAAAATTAAAAAAAAATATTGAGAATTTTTGAGAAAATTATTTTTGCGGGCCAGGCTAGAAAGCATTAAAAAAATATATTTATAAAAATATTAGGAAAATTTTGATTCTTTTTTGTGGAGAAAACGCAAAAACAATTCTAAACTGTTAGTGTTTTGTTTTTAATGAAAAAAAAAATGTTTCTTTAGAAAAATGGGGATAATTATTTCTAGGGGACGAGCGTAGGCGAATCAAGTTTTAAAAACTATTGTTAGTATTTAGTTTATTAAAAAAAATCAGAAAATTATTTCAGTGGGCCAGACGAGCAAAGATCAAGAAAATTCGCAGTGTTTTATTTTTATAAATTATTATTAGAAAAATAGTGAACATTATTTCTGTGGAAACAAACAGTGTTATTGTTATTGCACGAATCAGTGCTGATGAAAACACATTTTAAAAACATTGCTAGGTATCATTATTATTTTGTGTTTGAATATTGAAAAAAATATTCTAAAATTATTTCAGGGGGTCACACGAGAAAAACAGAAAAATAGGAACAATTATTTTTGGGGGCGGAATGTTCATGAAATTATTTTTAAAAACAATGTTTTGGTACTTTTTTAAATTAAAAAATCGATACGTATTAGGGGAATTGCGAAAACTATTTCTGGGGGGATGAGCGCAGACGAAACAAATTTTAAGAACGGTGTGGCTGGTAAGCGTTATGTTTTTATTTAAAAAAATGTACTATTAGGAAAATTGTGAAAATTATTTCAGGGGGTCAGACGAGAAAAACAGAAAAAAAACAATTATTTTTGGGGGCGGAATGTTCGTGAAACAAATTTTTAAAACAATGTTTTGGTACTTTCTTTTAATTAAAAAATAGACACGTATTAGAGGAATTCTGAAAATTATTTCTGTGGGGACGAGCACGGACGAAGCAAATTTTTAAAAACAATATGGCTGCTCAGCGTTTTGTTTTTATTTTCAAAGATGTACTATTAGGGATAACTATTAGGGATATTGTGAAAATTATTTCAAGGGAGGGGGCGGCCAAAAAGGGTTCTAGAACGTCATTGTTAGTATTTTTTTTTTTTTAAATTTAAATGAATAATTGTTAAAATTATTTCTGGAAGAAGGCACAGGGCGATACTATGTATTTCCATTAAAGAAAGGTATAAATAAGAATGTAAAAATATAGCTACAAGTCGGCGCGGATTATAAGACTTTATTCAAGAAATGAACAGGCAACTCTAACACATTAAAAAGCTCGTAAATTGCAATTAAAAATAATAGCTTCGGCCTCAAGATGCTTCCACGAGGAACACGATTTTAATTTTTTTGAAGTTATTTTATGAATTTTTCAGACGTTTCTTGAATGCAATAAGAAAACTGAACTTTCGACTTGGATTTCTCTGCCCCAGGCAAGACATTTCGAAAGTTTTATAAATCAAAATTTATTGACTTGTTTAAAATGAACGCGGGTGAGGAGGGGGGGGGGGGCAGTGGTTACATGATTTTCCTTTTGCTTTCTCGGTCATGATCAGTCGATTAATATTAATAAGAGAGGAGAGATTACTGACTTAGAAAAAAAATTTGGGAATGCAAAAGAGGTTATAAAATATGTATATTTTTGATTTAGGTTTAAAAACGAATGCCGGTGGGGGGGAGGGGGTTAAATGATTTTCTCCTTCGCGGTCGGTCGATTAATAAGAGAGGAGAGATTATTGTATAAGTCGGCGCGGATTATAAGACTTAGAAATGTCCAAGAAAAAGAAAAAATAAAATTGCCTGAACCATCTTGGCTAAAATTATCATGAACAAGGAACACAAGAAGGGTGGAAATTTTGAGAACAGATTCGGCCCCAAAATACTTCCTTGAGAAACTCATAAATATTTTTTTTTCACAAAATTTCTAATTATTTAGCTATTTCTACCTAAGGCAAAATATTTTGTTTGAGGTTTTATAAACAAAAATATCATGCGATCAACGGAATTTATAATTAGAGCAGGCTGTGATATTTTCCAAAAAGTTGGCAACACAGGCTTACAGTCTGAAGTTAAAAATTTTAAGTGACTTTTATTGTTTTAAATAATTGATAATAAACGGATTTGTCTTGTGGATCCGCTCCTAATATTAAAAAAAAAGAGATTAAATCAGCATCCATAACAAAAATAACATAAATAAAATAACAAAATAAAGATTGCGTAAAGCGCGTGCATAACCTCAAATATGACAACTGTCAACTTCTTATTTATTTCTCATTGTATCCAACCATAGAGCATAATCATCACCCGGTACATTCTTGCTCGTGTTGTATAGATGCGCGGAAATTTTGAAAACATATTAGGCCTCAAAATACTTCGTTGAGGAACTCCTAAATATTTTTCTCCGCAAAATTTTAAATCCGCAAAATATTTTGTTGAAAGCCTTTATAGACAAAAGTACAATTCTTGCTCGTGATGGATAGTATGGATGCACGGAAATTTTGAAAACGGATTCGGCCCCAATATACTTCCTTGAGGAACTCCTAAATGCTTTTTCCACAAAATTTCAAATGATTTTCCTGTTTTTTATTTTGTTGGAAGTCGTATAAACGAAAGTACAATTCTTGTTCGTGACGTATTGTATAGATGGAATATGAAAAAGAAAAACACGTTGATTAGAGCTGAAAAAATAAAATTATTTTTCTTTCAGGTTTCAGCTCGAATTAAAGTGTTTTTCTTTTTCGTATTCTAAAACATTGTGGTTCTTTAGTGTTTTGTTTTGGCGCGAAATTTCTGCTCTACTTATTTTAGTAAACGAACGCGCGTTCTTTGATACAGAAGGAGCGCGATCGATGGATGCCTCGCTGTAATTCGAAAATATTTATATCCACGTCATACGATTAGTACGTGCGTGCGATTTGTGGAAGCGAGAAATTGGTTCGAAAGTATCCAAAACAATTTCGCCAAAGCGTCTAAAAATAACTGTTGCGTTCGGAAGCCTTGTTTTTTTTTCCCCTGTGGAAGAGGCGACCAACGCTGAGCGTTATCGCCGCGTCACCATCACCATCACCATCATCATCGCACGCACGCAGGCAGCATTATTTAATTAATGCGTTATCTAAGCGTTTACATAACAATTTTCACGAATACTCTGTATACAGGAGTGTGTTAGAATTTCAAGGTTGCCGTGGCGCGTTAATTATAAATAAATACAGAAGAAGGCGGCGCTTTCTCTCTCTCCCTTTCTCTCTCTTCCTCTTTGCTTTGTTTCTGTTTCTTCCACTTACTTACATTTATTTAAGCTTAGTCTATTACTTATTATCACTATCAGTCTGATACAATGAACACAATCGAATTCGAGGAGGAGGAATTTCCCGGAAAATGTTCGTTCGTCGAGGGTCGAAACGTCGCGTCGTGCACTTCCGTGAAAACAAAACGGCAGCGGCGAAAATTTTCACGCAACGGCGATCTTACATAACATATTCAGAGCGAATCGGGCGCGTTATCGACTCAAAAAAAAAGAAGGTACGCGTTTAACAAGTGAAATATAGTTATCGAGACTAACGCGGCGGTGTTGCCGCCCCTCCTTCCACGTATACGTAAATTGCGCCGGCCGAAGCTAGAAAAATCCGACGGACGGCGCGCTCCGCCGTCCGACCTATCGACGCGCGCCACGCAACGTACGTCTTTGCGTTCGGTGCACGCCGGCGATAATTTACGACCGCGATCGGCCGACGACGAGATTTGTTTTTAGCGCTTTCTGGCTGGCCCAAAAAACAAAATTAAAAAAAAAAAATTCGTCCTCTCCGTTTCGGCTTTCGTCGGCATTTTTGCCGCGAAATGAGGATACGCGACATCAAAAGAAAATTAATTATTGAATTATCCCCATTTTTTTTTTTGACAAAGGCAACCACGCGGCGTGCATGGAATTGATTAGTCAAAAAAAAAAAAAACAAAAAATAAAAGCGCCCGTTTGTATTTTATCTGCGACAAAACCTAATTAAAAAAATAATTCTTTTCAAAGGGTAATGAAAAATACCTTTCATATACACAGTGATTCAGAAATGTCTCCCGATTTTTCAGGGTGAATGGAGCATCAAAAAATAAGGTCACCTTTTTACAGGAATTTTTTTCAAAAACTGAAAAATAAGAAATTACTACATTTTAGGGTATTAAGATTACGTAATAGATGCATACGAACCTTTTACTACAAAACGGTAGAGCTTATCAAAATGCAACAAGAGAACCTTTTTTATGCTAAATAACCTAAAGAATATTTTTTCCACAAATCTTTGACGAAATATGTAAAAAATTAAAAGTTAGGGATAAAATACTGAAAACTACCCCTACAAAACTACCCTTTAAAAAGGATGGAGGATCTAACAAATATGTTGTTAATGCGCGGTTAGGTGTATTACATCTGTATTTAAAATATTAGTTTGACAAGTTAAAGGACCCAGAAGATATTGCCAAAAAACAAAATTTTCCACCCCTCTTTCAGGGGTCTTAACTCCCTTATTATTCAGTTTTGGAAAAAATATTATATGAAAAGGTGACCTTATTTTTTGATGTTCTATTCACCCTGAAAATATCGGGAGACATTCTGAATCACGGTGTATAGGGTATCACCGAACTCGACTTGTAATCTCGTAACCAGGTCGCGAGAAATATGTCACATTTTATATAGGGTGCTATCGAACTCGGGTCATTTATTTAAAGACGCTGGCCTCCGTTCGACCTATCGCTGGACGCCACGTGACGTTAGTCTCTTACGCTCGGTGCATATCTGCGTTAATTTACGACCGCGATCGGCTGACGCAACGACGACATTTGCTTTTAGCGTCGTCTAGCCCAAAAGACGAAAAAGAATTCGCCCTTTCTGTTTCGTCATGTCTGCATTTTGGTCGCGAAATTAGGACACGCAACATCAAAAGAAAATTAATCGAATTATCTCCACGCTTCTTTTTTTTTTGACAAAGGCAACAGCTTGCGTGAAACTGACTAGTCAAAAAGAGAAATAAAAAATGAAAGCACCCGTTTGTATCAACTGCAACAAACCTAATTAAAAAATAATTCTTTTCAAAGGCTAATGAAACACGTTGAAGTACATTTCATATATGGGGTGTCACGGAATTGTTTACAAATTTTAGGATTCGCAACCTCTTTGAGCGATTTAAGAAAATTGCGGACAATACATCGTTCTTTATACAGGATGCTGTCGAACTTTAATCATTTATTTACGCTGACGTTGACAGTTCACGTCTTATTGTTGACCTGATTTTCGTTTCCGTCGTTTCTTATGTGTATATATTCTGACAAACACATAACGTAATAGAAGATACGTAGAGGGTGTTACGAACTTGAGTCATTTGCGTATTTTTTTCGTAATTTCTCTGGCTGCCAAATTTCAACTGTATTTTATACAGGCTGCTATCAAATATGAACGGTAATAATTTATGACGATATTCCTTTTTGGGGCTTCCATTGGCATTTTTGTCGCAAAGTGAGGATACGCGACATCAAAAGATAATTAATTGAATAATAAAATTATCCCCATGTTTTTTTCTTTTGTTTGACAAATGCCACGCCGCGTGATTAGTCAAAAATGAAAAAAGAAAAAAATGAAAGCTCACATCAGTATTATCAACTGCGACAAACTTAATTAGAAACTAATTATCTTTAAAGGCTGAGGAAAAATGTTTAAAAGACGTTTCATAGCGCGAAACTTCATGTCATTCATTGTGGGGTATCGCCGAATTCGAATCGTTTACACATATCAAGGTTGGTACCCGTTTTGACAGCTTTAAGAAAATTGCCACCAGGTAGCGAAAAAAACCTCGTTCTTTTATACAGGATGATATCGAACTTGATCGTCACTTATTGACTTTGACGTTGATAGACGGTCTTCATTGTTTGTGTCTCGAATACGGTGGCACCCTATACGTACTACTACATTTGACGTGTTGTCGGTCGCTACGTGTTTGGTTGCACTTTTTGATGGGTTCCTTACGGTTGCGTTCGGCGTGCGAAACACAATCGCTGAAAGAACATGCACAGTATCACGTTTCAAGTTAGTCAGGTCTTAACTTTTAACGCTAAGGTTGACAGCTGACTCATGAATTTACTTTAAGCTTTGGTTTTTCCGATGCAGATAATTATATTAATAATATTGCAGACATCGAAATAAATCAAAGTTTAAAGTTAATGACTGATTAAAATCCCGGTTCATAATCTCGAAAATGTTTAAACATTGCCTTATCGGTTCGGTTCAGTTTGACAGCGACTGTCGAAGAGAGTGATCTCTCTCCGCCAATGTAAATTAATAAAACAAAAAGTGTGTATTTTTGTTTATTTATGTACAAAAAATCCTTTATTGTTACTTACAACTACTGCAATAGTAATAGTAAAGCACCGTAACACCCTATATAATGTTTGGGATACAACAAAACCTTTAATGTCACTTACAGTTACTGAAATAGTAATAGTCCAGTACGGTAACACCCTGTATAATGTTTGGGGGCCTTCGATTTTTTTTATATTTCAGAAATGTTATTTTAACCTTAGAATGAAAACGGACAAGAACAAAATTGTTGAGCGAATTTTTATGATAAAAAAAATTTATTTAATTCAATTTAAAATTATTTTAGTTACATAGAAATTTAATTTTGATACTGTAAATTTTATTGTTTATGTTTTTTGTAAGTTTAAGTTGAGCAAGTTTAAAACCTAAAATTTGGCTAAAAAAATAAATAAATAAATCAAATTCAGTTCTTTTCAACTATCATAAATGCGAGCGATCGTTTCTTAAGGTTATGCAACCAAGCAATCACCCTCGTCTATGGGTAGCATAAACTGACGTTCCGGTGAATATTTTGACCCCGCGGTTAATCCTTGACGCCCTATTAGCGTTTTAATTAAATAAGAATTAGCCTCCGGTCGAATTAATTACAATATCTTAAGAGCCGGGCATATTTTATTGAAGACTGTCTTTCATAGTCACCTCACAAAAGAACTTTTTTATTATCTTTGTGTATTTCGTGCGTACATTAGAGGAACAAGAATTTAATTGTTGCAACGCAACATAGTATATTTAAAAAAATAAAATAAAAAGGCAAACGAAACGTTAATCTATGATAATTGTCGATAATACATACCGGTCGTTGTCGTGAAGTGAAAACATAGGCAACGCCATGCAAATAGAAAGCGTAAGTGCTTCTTGCGGAGGTCAAACGATTCCCTGCCTACTCTTAACATAATGCTGTCTCTTTCGCGCTTGACAAATTTCAATCTGCCCTATTTGTTCTCGTTGAATTTTTATAATCTCAAGACTGATTCATTTAAACTGACATAAAAATATAAACGTCAAACCTGTCATTCATAAGCACAAGTAATGCTGCCAAATACCACTTCGGATCATTTATTATTTATTTATTACATTCTGTTTTAATGAAATGAAAAATGTAATTTGTCGATGCCAAAAAAAGAAAAAGAAAAATTATTTGAGCAATGTAGAAAATACGGCCCAAATTACTTCGCAGTCAGGCCCTGGAGAAATGCGGGACTCCTGTTCAAAATTCAAATCCAGCAACTTCAAGACGCGCTTCATCGCCAATTCATAGTCGTCGAGGCCCAAAGACTCGAAGGCGCATTCAAGGACGTCGCTGGCGTACGCCATCATCACCAATGCCAGGATCCTCTTGTTCATGGAATGCGGATTTCCGGTCCATCGAGCTAAAACCGCCTCCTGCACCTTCTTAATCAAGCGCCCCTTCACCTGGCCATCCTTAAGGGGGTGCGTGGTCAAATCGAACATCAAAAAAAATTTTTCTTGCCGTTGGTAAGGACCCCCTTATCGACCAGGTTTTTGGCGACGCGCTCGCGCACGTTCTTCACGTGGTACTTCATCTTCGTGGGGTTCCAGGTGTCCCCCGAGAAATACCTCAACCATTCGGGCACGGTTTCCGCTGAGCCGGCTTCTCTCAGGTGTTTGAGGACCTCGTCCAATAAAACGTCGCCGGTCGGAGCGAAGCTCTTCACGAGCAATTTCCGCGTTAACAGGCCGCAATTCCTCAAGCAGAAGGGCTCCAGGGCAACGCGCCCCCTCAGCGCTAGCTCGAGCAGAATGCAGCTTCTTAGCCCAGTCGAGATCGAATCGTTCCAGAACGAGGTGTAGCCGTCGCGGTCTTTCAGGCCGAGTAGGAAGACCTCCTCCATTAAAGTCAGGGCGTTTTCTTGGTTGGTTTGGGCGCCACTGGTGGTGGGGCCTTCGCGGTTTTTGCCGCGCCGCTGAACTAAACCGACTCGGTGGGTTAGATTCATGTTGGAGCAGAGAAAAAAAAACTGACGTTTTTGACAAATTTTTAACAAATTTGTAAACAGAAATTTATTTTCAAAGCCAACGCAACAAAATTGAACCGAATCGTATGGAGACGACGCGACACCCAGACTACTTTCGTCTTTTTGATTTCTTATCTACTTGGTTTTAAAAATGTAAAACGCGGTTAGATTTTGCCAATATATTTTTTTTAAGTGGTGATAAAGGGGAACTAGTGGCGCTATACGCGTCAGCTTCGGTGGGTGGACCCCTTAATCAAATTATGCAAAAGAGAAAAAACGATTTACGTTACTTACTTATGTTCTTTCCTTCTATTTAAAATATTTCAAATGCTATTTTTTTTTTAAATGAGCCGAAAATTTTTAATTTTGAAATAAATAAAAATAAAGGATAATTATATCAAATAAGTAAATAAAAGCAATTCTTCTTGTACAGTGTAAAAGAAGAAACAAAAAACGATCGCACTATATGACAAAAAAATAGAATAGGATTACAAAAATAAATCAAAAATCAAATGCCATCGTGTCTACGATGCTGTTTTGTTTTCCCGTAAATAATCAGACTTCAAACTAAAACAAAAGACAATCAAATTACGCAAAAGAAAAAACGATCACTGATTTATTTTCTTTCCCTCTGTTTGAAATATTGGAAGTTATTTTGTAAATAAGCCGAAAATTAAAAATTTTTAAATAATTTAAAATAAACGACGATCCTGCCGACATGGTTTCAAATAATTAAATCAAAACAATGCTTCTTGTACAGTGTAAAAGAAGAAGCAAAAATCAATTGCAGTACGTATATGAAAAAAAAAACAGAATGGGAAACAAAAATAAAAAATAAATCAAAAATCAAATGTCCTCGTGTCTGCGATGATCTTTCTTCCGTAAAATAATCTGATTTAAAATTAAAACAAAAAAACAATCAAGTTACCCAAAAGAAAAAAAAAATTGATTAAATATTACTTATTTAGAGTATTTTCTTTCCTTCGTTTGAAATAATTAAAAATAAACGATAATCCTACTGGCATTATTTTAAATAATTAAATCAAGACAATACTGAAACAAAAGACGATTGAACTATATGAAAAAAAAAATTATAACAATAATAAAAGTAAACGATAATCTTACTGACAAATTATGGTCAATGTCGAAAACTATTTCAAAAAATCAAATAAAAAGAACGCTTCTTGTACGTTGTAAAAGAAGAAACAAAAGACGATCGAATTATGTGGAAAAAAAAACAAGAAACAAAACACTGTTTAGGAGACAAAAATAAAAAAATTAAAAATAATATACTGTATGTGCTAATAGTTAAATTATTTTTTTTAATAATAATAATAATATTTATTTGCCACAATCCTAAAAAATACACAAAAGCGTACAAGTGGAGAGTGACATGTCAAAAAAAGCAATCAATAAACCCATAAAGAAAACTTAAAATAGAATAGAATGAAATATTAATATTTTAACGTTTTTATTTAAGGTTTATTGACGATACGAAAACAAAAGACGATCGAATTAATTAATCGATAACGTTACAAATAATCAAATCAGATCGAAAAGAAATGCTTGCATCGTAGTATTTTTTTTTAATTATTCCTTTTTTAAATTAATTCGCGAATTAAAATGCCATTCGAGTGGTAATAAAAGCGAAAAGTGCAAACAAATTTAAAAACAAAAGCAAAGACGCTACGTATTTTGTTTTCTGGTTTCTTCTTCTTTTGTCTTTTGAGTTGGTAATAGTGCGCACTAAAGTCGTCGTAATTCCGGGATCGATCTTTTATTTTCACGTTTTTCATTTCCTGAAGATGTGAAACTTCGTTGTGAAATCTATCCGGGGTTTCCACTTTCCACCGGGAAAACCGGGAAGAGTCAGGGAATTAATGTCTGTTTTAAAGCAAAAGTCAATGAAAACAATGGAAGAACTGAAAATTTGATTTATTATTAACTACTGCGTCATGTAAAATATTTTTTTAATAATAATTATTTTTATTTTAAAATTTTCGAAAGCAATATAATACTTTTTCTGCATTTAATACTGTAGGTGAGTTTTTTCTAAATCGGCAGCAAGTTTTGTATGTACAGTCGTGCACAACTTAAGTGCTACAATTTGACATTTCTGTAAGCCTTGAAGCACAACTTCTTAAGCGAGTCGTCAAGTATATCACATCACATACGTGAAAAAAATAAATACTCCCACGGCCCCTTCAGTATAGGCAATCGCAAAAACGAATTTGTTAATTGGGTGGCCTATAGCGTACACTAACAGGTATGTTATTAAAAATTTTTAAATAATTCAGTAATTCACAAAATTGTCGCCTTTAGTGCAGGCAACCATACGAACTGCTGTGTTGATTGGTTTGCCTATTACACCCAATTCTGCCGGCCTCTAACTTCTTATTTCAGATAAAAATTGGTCAAGTTTGTGTGCACGGCGAAAGGGTCCTCAAATTTTCAATATAAGTGAGTCTAATAATAATTTAATGTCTGTGCGGCTGTGACCGACTTATGAGCTCTTGTTCCTAATAAGTTTTTCCCGTACGAAATGGGAAAACCCGTTCGGAATAGGGAATTATCAAATCGATATTCTGACTGTAGAAAATTTTTTTTATTGACGTGTGTAAAATGTGCATTAAGAAAAACTTGACTTCTTCTATTTATTATCGACGATAAAAATCGGTCATAACTACCCCCGCGCTTCGATTCCTGACCTCGTGGTATTGTATTTTTTTTATTATTAAATTCCTCCGTCCTCATCCTCCGCATCCTCGTCCTCTTCAGCTTCCGGGGTATTTTCGGCTCGATGATTAAACAACAGCAGAAGAAAAAAACTATCGATTTCTTCTAATTATAACGCACGCGGAACGAACGCCGCCGCCGTCGCCGCCGCCATCAAATTAATTAAGGACGGAACCTGGGCGAAAAAATCATCAAGTCGTCGGCGGCGGCGGCGCGTCGGGGGTGGAACGCAACGCAATATTATTAAAAATCTTATTAAGGACGGCATAATTTTGTGTGCGCTGTACTCTATAATTGCAAATTTTGCTCAAATTGGGGCGCGTGCGCCCCGACGCGAATCAATACTCGGCGCGAGGGTACATTCGGCGCCAAAACTATTTCAGCACCCCTGACTATTCCTCTCGCTTATTCTAGCGCCGATAGTTCCTTCCGCATTTACAACGTTTTTAAGACTTTCCATAACGTTTATCGATTTTCTTTCAAACCTGCCTGCCCCGCGACTGCAACAAGAAGAAGAAGTAGTATTCACGACGATAAATTTAAAGTTTCTGTTACGCACGATCAATCAACCCCTTTACAATTTTTTGATTTTTTTTCTGCAAAAGAACTAATCGTGTGTGGGCGGGGGGTTGAGGGGGATTTGCGTTGCCACCGAAAATATTTACGCATTGTGGAATAAACGCTCTTGTTTGTTTACTTGGGAAGCGAGGCGGATGGAAATCGCTCTCGGTTTTGTTTTCCTCGTTTCCCACGAGCCGCCGCTGGCTGGAATAATTGCAAACCAAAAATGTCAATAGCACGCTTGCTGACGTCATAATCGGTTCCGGTGGAGCTTTCCGGAAAAAATGCAGCGCTCCCGGCAAGTATTTGCGAAAGAAACAAATCCGGAACTGACTTACTACACCCGGAGTAATCAAATGGAGCCGGCCGGTTTTCATTTGTTTAAAAAAAAGAAAACGTCAACTGTGAAGGTAGTGTTGAAACAAAAAACAAATGATGGTTCAAGAAAATTTTTCTATTGTTAAAAAAGGGATCATTTGTTTAGAAAACAAAAATTTGACAGTGAAAGACTTTCACAAACGTGAAATAAATGAATGACGTTTGATTTATGGATTGTTTGTGTTTTTTCTAATAAGTAAACAACCGCAAAACAAACGATTAAAACATTTATGTTAACAAATAATTAACTTTTTCTCATCGGTTTATCGAATAGACAAGAATAAACAATAAAGGACTTCCCTGAACGTGAAACAAAGGAAATTTCGTTTATCGATTGTTTGTTTTTGTCAAAAATGCTCATCAAATAAACAACAACAAACAAAATACTGTCTACCATCAACGTAAAACAAACGAATAACGTTTATCGTTTGTTTCTTGTCAGAAAAAAAATTAAACAAATGATTTTTTCGTAACGATTCATTAAATAAACAACGAAATACATAAAACAAAACGGTGTTATTTTTTTATAAAACTGGAAACCCAAAACAAGTGAATTTCTTGATATGAGGGCACCAAATAAATAACGAGGAATTTCTATGAACGTAAAGCAAACGAATAACATTCGTCAATTCTTGCAAGGAAGAATTAAAGTCTAAATAAATCATTTTTTTATGTCAGTTTGTTTTCCATAAACGTGTTCAATAAACAAACGAATAAAAAAAATAAACAACTGAATTTTTTGGCGACAATTGACGAAATAAACAAAAATAAACAACGAAATACATGAAACAAAACGGTGTTAATTTTTTTTATAAAAATGAAAATCGAAAACAAATGAATTTCTTGATATGAAGTCATCAAATAAACATCAAGGAATTTCTATAAACGCAAAACAAACGAATAACGTTCGTTAATTCTAGCAAGAAATAATTAATGTTCAAAATAAATGATTTTTTTGTCTTCCATAAACGTGCTCCATAAACAAACGAATTAAAATAAAATTTAAACAAATGAATTTTTTGAAAACAATTCATTAAGTGAACAAAAATAAACAATGAAACAAAACGGTGTTCATTGTTTTTTTTTTATACAACTGAAAGTCCAAAACAAATGAATTTCTTGGTGCGGGGTCATCAAATAAACAACGAGGAATTTCCATAAACGTAAAGCAAACGAATAACGTGTTCATTAATTCTTGCAAGAAACAAAGTTCAAAATAAATGAATTTTTTGACGTCAATTTGTCTTCCGTAAACGTATACTATAAACAAACGAATAACGTTCTTTGCATCAGTCGCTTTTTTATGTTAAAAATATGACATTTCAAAAAAAAAACAAATGAAGTTTTTCTGTATTGGATTGTCTTCCTTTAAAAAGAATTAACGCTTAACGAATTTCTTTTTTTTAAGTACTGCAAGTATGGAAGAGAGAAAGAAACAACGTGGCAAACGCAATTTGGCCAAATCATGATTCGGTTATTCCCCCTCGACCCCGAGCAGATCCTTTGCGGGGGCCATTCACTAATCCGCATCCCGCTCTTGTTTGTTTAATAAAGCGGGCGTCGAGACGGACCGCGTCCTTTAACATAATCAGTCCGTCTCAATTGCCCGACATTTATATTAAATTCGACCGGGGCTTACCCGAAATAAATAATTCAGAATGCAGTTCAGTTTTCTGTTTGAGAATTGCCACCTCCGATTCACTTCGTCCTCCGTCCTGTCGTTTACTAGAGGATTATGACGTCATAAATATGCGATTTAAACAATTTAAAGCGGATTTGACCCATTCTCTCCCCCCCCCCCCCCCACGCAACCACAAAGCCGTCACAGATACAAACTTTAAGGCTGGTCTGGTTGCTTTTTTTTTCTCCTGAGAAGTATTATGAACATGGAATACCGACAACATGGCCTGCTAGACAAGAAGAGAAAATGTTCTGTATTGACGTTTTCTTCTGTTTTTTTTTTTAAATTGCGCCATCTATTGACGTTTTTTACGTGCTACCATTTTAAGCGCGAAATTTGAAAATCAATGTAATTTTTTAATGATTTTTCAATAGAATTTTCATATATTTTTTTAAACAACGCAGAATTTTGCAATTTGGTGCTCCAACAGAATCTTCGAGCGTACTTAAACAACGCCATCTATTGACGCTTTCCTAAATTATTTTTACATTTTATTATTGACACTTTCTTAAATTATTTTTACATTTTAAGCGTGAAAGTCAAAATCTCCTTTAATTTTAGCTGATTTTTCTCAAAAGATTTTTTAGTGCCCAACGTCATCTGCAATTCTGATCGGTGCTTCACATAATAATAATTCAGGTGTTCTTAATCAACGCCACCTTTTGACGCTTTTTTAAATCATTTTTACATTTTAAGCGCGAAATTTAAAAATCTGAAGTCATCAGCAAGACTTTCTCTAGTCTTAGCTGATTTTTCAAAAGATTTTTTTATGGCGCAACGCCATCTGCAATTTTGATTGGTGTTCCAATAGAATTTTCGGGTGATCTTAAACAACGCCATCTATTGCTGCTTTCTTATATTATTTTTACATTTGAAGCGCGAAATTAAAAAATCTAAAGCCGTCAAAGCTTTCCTTAATTTTAGACGATTTTCAAGAGATTTTTTTTATAATTCGACGCCATCTGCGATTTTCATTGGTATGCCAATAGAATTTTCGAGTATTCTTAAACAACGCCATCTATTGACGCTTTCTTAAATTATTTTTACATTTTAAGCGCGAAATTTCAAAATCTATAGTCAACAAAACTTCTCTAATTTCCATTTTAAGCATGCCTTCTTCGGGATTTTTATGTGTTCTTAATTAAACAACTCCATCTGTTGACGCCGGGCTAAGTAGCTAAATTTTAAGCGTTAAAATTTAAACGTCACCGAAACATTTTAATTTTAGGTGATTTTTAAACAGAATTTTCGTGGTCTTTTTTAAGTAGGCCATCTATAGATACTTTTTCATGTGTTCTTAAACAACTCCCTCTGTGGACGCTTTCGCAAATTGTAGCATTTTAATTGTGAAATTTAAAATAAAACTTCATCCAAACAATCCGTGATTTTATACGATCGACACTCCAAAAAATATGATGTGTTTTTAAACAACGCCGTACATTGACGCTTTTCGTTAGGTTATTTTTTTAAATACCGCCATCTATTGACGCTTACTTAAGACTTATCGTTTAAGCGCGAAATTTGAACATCGAACGTCATCAGAACGTGCTGCAATTTCGGGGTGATTCCATTTCGACCGAATACTCCAGCGTTTTTAAGCTCGTTGAACTCGTCCTAACGTGCGAAAGCGTTTGTTCTCTTTTCGGCGGGGACTTTCACTCTAATCCTTCCGGCGAGTTATCGCAGGCAGAAAAATCCATTTGCAAGTTTCCGGCGAAGTTTCGGGGAATTCGCGCCACCTTAAGTGCTTTAATTCTCTTAAATAAATCGCGAATTTCGTTAATTGTGTGTTTTATTGGGCCGTTAATTAAAGAAGCGTTCGGGAAAGGCGAGGGGGTGAGGAGGAGCCGGGGGGCGCAGGCAAGTTCGTCGACGCCGCGGGTATTTTTCAATAAATAATTTCACAGGCCCCGTTTAATTTTATTATTGGAAACCCGACTCAGATTAACATTTTTTTGTTTTTAATTTGCCGATAGTCAATTTTTAATACTGCACGAAAACATAATTATATGCGACACAGTAGCAGAGGAGGAGGCATTTTACATCCTCAAAAAATTGGCGAAAATAAAACCCATTATTTTTGTTTTGTACTTACGTAATAGTAAAAAAATCTTTCAGGAATAAATAAACTTATAATTAAATGAATGAATGTTTTGAGGGTGCAAAACTTAGAAAAAGAAAACAAAAAATTTCGAATTAGCAAGAGGGTTTCAACCTACCCCTGCACCTCTCCCTTTTCCCCGGCCACGCCTAGACTCTCCACGAATATAACTTTGGTCTCCATAGAGGTTCTAAAACAAAATAAAAACAAAAATAAATAAAATCATAACGGAAGTGACTATTCTAGAACCCCCAACACCAAGTCAATCAATTATTTAATTAATTAAACTGTAATCGCAAAAAGCTGCTTGAATGAAGAAGAAAAGAGGGGAGGGGGGTGAGTTGAGTTAACTACGATTTTCTACTACTCACTACATATAGCACCTCAAGTTCTACTGAAACTATTTTCTAGTATTTGCTACGTGAAAAAAATGTATCCGTTTGACGCAATGTACATTACCCTAGCCCCCTCCCCTCTACGCCCCGACGCACATTCTTTTAAAATCAAAAACGAAAAGCCAATCGGCAACATACTTTATAAAAATAGAAAATATTTTTTCCAAACTATTCAGTAAATTTTAATAAGATGTAAATATTATTGACTTTTAGAAAAGAAAAAGCAAAATTAAATTTTGAGGACTTCTGGATGATCGCTATGAACGAACAAAAAACGTTTTTTCTTTTCAGCTAAATCTAGTTCAAGTATAAAATTTGAGAAAAAAAAGTTTCTATGTAAACAGAATTGTTCAAGTATAAAATTTGATAAATAAGTTTCTGGGTAAACAGAATTGCGCCATCTATCGTAATTTATTTTTATTAAGGAATTGTAAGCGCCGAATTTAAAAATGAGAGTTAGTATTCAGAATTTTATATATTTTTTTTTGTAGGTGGATTAGTTCACATCAATTTTCCACGCAATTTTTTCTGCGCCATCTGTGTAATTATTATTACTAACGAAATGGCAATAAACTTCATAAATTTAAAAGAAATCAAAATACACTGCGATAATTCACAGAATTCAAAGTTGTTAATTTTTTTTGTTGGTAGATTTGTCGACTTGAACTGACATTAATAGTTAGAGAACGCAGTTCTCGTTGCGCCATCTATTGACATTTATATTTACTAGGAAATCTTAAGCGCCAAATTTGAAACAAATCGCATTACGTTGCGATAATTTTGGCTGATGCTCAGAATTCGTGTTTTTGTTTTAATTTTTAATTTTATTTTTTGGTAGATTTGTCGACATCAACTGACATTAACTGCGCCATCCATTGACATGTATTTTTACTATGGAGTTTTAAGCACCAAATTTAAAATAAACTGAAATACGCTGCGATAATTTTGGATGATTAGAATTTACGATTTTTTTTTTATTTGTTGGCATTAACAACAGGTATATCGCGAAATTTAATATTTTAAGCGCTAAATTTAAGAGAATTAAGTAAAAACGTCGACGAAATAAATAAATCAGTGCACTTTATGCAAGAAATAAAGTGTGATCGTGCGTTTTATGTTTTGGTGGAAATGAAAATGAACCACGCCATCTATTGACGTTTTCTTTAGCTGTCGCGTTTTAAGCGTCACATTTAAAAATAATGGGCTGCAAAATTAGATATAATTCATTAAGAAATCAACTGCATTATCACTTTGATGCGCGTCGGGAATGAAAATGAAGCAACGCCATCTGTAGTCTATTTCTTAACTTGAAACATTTTAAACGGTAAACTTAAAGAACAGCTTAAATAGCGACTTCCTACGACCACTTTTTGACTTGACTTAAAAATAATGACGATTCAATATAAGGTGCCAACGTATTTTTGTTTCGTTGAGGTGACAATAAGACTGAGTCATCTATTGTCCTTTTCTTGAACTACAGTAACGATAACAGCAATAATATCTTAAGCCCCGCCACCCCCATCCAAGTTTAGAGAACGTTCAAAATTCTAAATGTCAAAAACTTCGAGATGATGTCTTTTGTGTGTTTTTACAAGCAACACCATCTACCGGTCTTTTCTTGAACTATAAAATGTTAAGCGCTCATATCAAAACACCTTGAAGTCTTTGATGCATCCTGCGAATGTTTTCTATATGGCTAAAAAAATCTGTCGGGGCAGTCGAATGAAAACACGGAGAATTTTGCGAAAATACTAACGAGTCTAAAGCGCCATCTGTATTTTAATAGCTGCATGATAACACTTATGATAATTACTTCCATTTAATATTTTGATTTTCCTAAAGATTTCTGTATTGAATATTGCAATCACTGCGACCATCTATTGAGGTTTTCCATAAACTATAAAATTTTAAGCGCCAAATTCAAAACTTGGAAGTCTGAACGACTTTGACACACCTATCTGCGTGTCTGTAGACAACAGAAAAATGCAGGGGGTATTTTCGGAAAACATACTGGATGATGCAAAGTACCATTTGTTTTTTTTTTTTAAACAAAGAAACCTTCAAACAATTTTATAGTTGACTGTTTTGGAAGTTGCAAGTAAAAGGATGTTTTATCAATCGTATAAGTCTAGTGATTCGTTTATTATTTGTGGCGACTGCGACCGACCTACTATTGTATTAAATTATTAATTAAAAGAAGAAGTATTTAATCAACAGACGGGCAACAAAAAAATTACCAAAATATTTTTAGAGTTGAGGGCGTGATTTTTGTTTTCTCGAACAATATCGTCTTGTTTAGTTTTCTAACATCACCAAAAGCAAACGAAATCAAAAATGCTTCTAGCAAAGTAAATTAAAAACGGTAGCTGAGATAAAAAAAAACGAGTTCACCCGACGCAGGCAGGCACATGTGTGGAATGTCCCGTTCGTTCGTTCGTTGCATCCCTTAAATATGGACAGCCCTGCAGGGAAGCACCTGGCCGAAGCTACCGGATATGGTTCAGCCGGGCCAGACGGGCGCTAACACCCAATATGGCATAAACCCGCATCGTGGAGAGTGCGATGCTCCAGATATTTTTAGATTCGTCACTTTATCTGCTGCGCTTAAATCACCGACACCCTTATCAACGGGCGGGCGCTGATTTTTTTTTAACCCCCCCGTGCGCACTTTCTCCCCGCTTAAATTCACCCTGCCTGCACGCAGTTAATAATTACAAGACGATCAAAAAATAGAAATAGGCAGAAAAAAGAAAATTTCAATATGAAATGCACACAACGAACAAAAATGATTGCGAGGTTATTTGACTTTCGATAATTATTGCCATGAGGATACGCGACTTTCATTTATTGGCAATCGCTTTCATCAATTATTAAGTGCATATTATAAATGTAAATAAGTTTTGTTGCAAATTAAAACTGATTTAGTTCTTTCTAAAATCACACGTCAAGGAGGCCAAATTGGAACTTTTTTCATTCTTTCACTTCGATTAGTTTAAATTAAAACTGATTTAGTTCTTTCTAAAATAACACGTCAAGGAGGCCAAATTGGAACTTTTTTCATTCTTTCACTTCGATTAGTTTCAGCTCCGTGATTCGAATCCTAGAAGCACGGGCGTTACTTTTTAAACACCCTGTATAACTATTTTTCGTTAAGAAGTTCTTTTTAATTCATTTTCATATCATACTATGACGTTGTAAGTATCGGATTTAAATTGTCTGCGAGCCCAAGCGCCACTTAAATTTAAAAAAAAAACGCGCCATCTATTAACATTTTTTTCTACTATTACCCATCAATTGCCAAGAAATTAGAATTATCTGGAAACCGACTTCTTCGTTCGACAATGGACTTATGTTACTTGATCCTCAGATATTAAAAAAATACTAAAAAAGGTAGTACGCCCCAAAATATGAAGAAAAATCTTAATGAACCTGGGTTTCGGAGATACGAAGGATTATTCACTATTGTTGTTTGTTTAAAAATATTGTTAATTTGTACATAAATAAAAAAAAATAATAATAAACGTAAGATGTTTCGTATCTCCGAAACCGTACATTTGCAGACCCATGTTCGTTAAGACTTTTCTGCATATTTTGGGTCATACTACCCCCCTTCTAGGTTTGCGATACTTTTCTTTTAACACCCTGTACAGCGAAGCCTGTTTTACAAAACTAAAATAACGCAGCAAATGTGCCGTTAGGAGGTTTTTACTTTTGTTTGCACCCGATTTGCAAAAAGTAACCAAATCAAAGTGGGACAGCCTATTTAGGGGGGTGTGTTTCCAGGCCTCAGCATAATTTCGAACGCTCACAAAGAAGCACGTGAATGGGATTTCTGCGAGTGCAGTACGGAAAAGGAGGAAGAGACGAGAAAGAAGCGACAATGCCCCCCGATGATGATAAATATAGTAATTTTGGCGTGAAAGATCCTGCCTGGATAACGGGGCCGGTGGGTGGGACTTGCCCAGCTGTCAGTAGACACCGACCACGTGTGCCGAAAGCCCAGGGGTGCACAAAACGAGCACTTAACGCGCCCGCCCTTCGAGTCAATCTCACGACGAAACAAAATGCAATCGCATTTTATTCATTTTTTATACGATTATTTCAAATCCGGCGCTTAAAACGTAATAGTTCAAGAAAATATCAACAGATGATGGCGTTTCATCTTTATTTCCGCGAAACAAAATGATTCGTACTTTATTTACTCAACCGTGAGTAATTTTTTATTTAGTTCAAGAAAGAGTCAGTAGATGACGCTGTTTCATTTTTATATTGCACAAAACAAAACGCTATCGCACTTTTTTCATTGATTCGTCATCATTATATATAGGAGAAATATATTTTGCGCGGATCAAATTCTAATGAAGCGGGCAATATAAGATATTAGACCGTAGCGTGTAAACAAACGCGAGGGCTGCGGAGACAATTAAAGCCGCTACAGCAATGGTGTTACTCAGTATAACAAAAAACAGAGCAATATTGCCGCAATAAAAAATTACAGTTGTGTAATCAATTTTTCTTGTTTAAATGTGTAAAGATTTTCAGAGTAATTAGTTGACCAGTTGTACATCGACCGGCGAACTTTATTACGACATTGCGTCATCTAGTAAGAACGCCGTAAATTATTTTCACCGTCCCATTACATAATGTGCCTGTTCGATACATTTTTACGGCGCTACTGAAACGATGGCGAGTACTTATCGAAATCCTATGCTTAGTCATCATTTTGTATACTATTATTTCAAATCCGGTGCTTAAAACGTTATGGTTCAAGAAAACGTCAACAGATGAGGGAGTTTCAATTTTATTTCCACGAAACAAAACGCGATCGCACACTATTTACTGAACCGTAGGTAGTTTTTTGTATTTAAATACTTTTAAGACTCCCGCTTAGGACGTGTTAGTTCAAGAAAGACTCGGTAGATGATGCAGCTTCATTTTCATTGCACAAAACAAACGCGGTCGCACTTTATTCATTGACTCGTCGTCATTTTTTATACGATTATTTCAAATCCGGCGCTTAAAACGTCATAGTTCAAAAAAATATCAAGAGATGACCCAGTTTCAATTTTATTTCGGCGAAACAAAATGCGAGCGCACTCTATTTGAGATGTTGAAAAAGTTGGTAGATGACGCAGTTTGTTTTTTATATTGCACAAAACAAAACGCGATCGCCCTTTATTCATTGACTTGTCGTTTGTTTTATGCGATTATTTCAAATTCAGCGCTAAAAACGTGTTAGTTCAATAAAATGTCGACAGATGAGGAAGTTTCAATTTTATTTCCGCGAAACCAAATGCGATGGCACTTTCATTTAAATACTTTTTTTAAAACTCTCGCTTAAGAGGTGTTAGGTGTTAGGTTAGGTTAGATGACACAGATTCATTTTCATTGTATAAAACAAAATGCGATCGCACTTTATTTACTGATTCATCGTTTTTTTTTCTTAGGTAAATATTTTAAATCTGGCGCTTAAATCGAATCGTGGTAGTTCAAAAAAATGTCAACAGATGACGGAATCTCATTTTTATTTTATTTCCACGAGACGAAAAGCGTTATTTTAAAAAATATAAAATAGTTCAAGAAAGAGTCGGTAGATGTCGCCGCTTCATTTTCATTTTTACGAGACAGAACGTGATCTCACGATTATTTGAATCGCTGTCGGTTTTCTTCTTGGTTTATTTTTAAGTCTAAACCCTAAACGGCCAGTAGCGTTACCATTTTAAATTTAAAGTCGCGTTCAGAATGTGCCAAACCATGTAGGCCTAACAAACTGCCAATAACATTCTAATCGACACTTAAACTTTAAGCACCTTTAAGTGTCGGTGGCGTTTTCGATTTGGGGCGCACTATGTGCACTGAGTGTATCTTCATCTCATTTCATTCCATGAGGTTAAAACGAGATGAAGATACACACCCAGTGCACCCCAATCGAAAACACTATTAGAGAGTGGCTGTGACATTTCTTGCAAGGTTTTGCCTTAAGCAATGCCTAAGGGCGACTTGTGTAAATTTAAAATGTTGATAATACCGACCGAAATATGTCGGTTTCAAAAAAAACCATTAGATGACGCTGTTAGGTGCAATATCAGGTTTACTAACTTTGTTTTACTTCTGCTGCGAAACACAATAGGTGTGTTCTTTTTACTGCAAAACTTAGAGTAACTCAGCGGCACTCAGTAACCTTGGAAATTTCTATGGTTTTTTTTACACTCTCGTTGGTGAGATTTTGTGAGCTACCTCCGAATTAATCAAATAGGGATTTAGGTTAGAATGCACGTGTATGTAATGGCGAAATTTTGTCATTTCCGCGATGTCAGTGGAATTAACTTGTTTTAACTCAGCAAAACTACCTCACTTCTGATATTTACTGACCTGAGTCGAAAGTAAAACGAACACACCTAATGATGACGATTGACGTTTATAAGAATTTCAAGCTTACTGCCTAAAATTCCGTAATTTGAAAAAACGTCAATAGATGACGTAATTTCTAAAAATGCGGACATTGTTGTTATACGACGCCATTTTTATTTAGGAATCGGTTGAATCGTTTAAATACTGAGAGACTAGCGCTTGAGAGTAAGTTCGGCATTGAACTGTAAAAGTTTAGTACATATTTTTTGGCAAGAGATGACGCTCTCCTTATTTCGGCGGCAATTTTGAATTGAAGTAATAATGTAAACGTCTGGAACATAATTGGCGAGAGATGGCGCCCCGCTTATTTCGGCGGGAATTTTGAACTGAAGCAGTAAGTTTCGATTTATTTTAAACAAGTTGATCGTTTTTGTGTGTCGCGTCGCCCTTCTGCACTATTATACATACGTAGTGTGAGAAAAAGCCCCAACAGTTTATAAAAATGCAGTGGCCGTGGTGCATGGAAATCTTTAGACGAAAATAAACAATCTCGTTTATAACTCTTTAAATAAACTAATGGAACGCAAATGGTAACTGGCAGAGGAAGTGACGTCGCGTTCCCACCCCCCCGAGAGGGTGGTTCGAGAGAGGATGGTTCACCTTGCGATTAGGATTTAGGTAATATTATTTGGGCCGTCTCGTGTTCGTTAATTTCTTTGGTGGTAGTAAAACAGAAGCGGTCGGTAATGTAAACAGCAAGAAGCGCAACCAGCGACATTGCAGTTATAGTCCAAATAGAGAGAGTCTAGACGTGACGGTGACGACGGAGTTAAAACATGACAGTGATCCATTATGGCGTGAGAGGGTGCGCGTTGGGTGAGGTAAGGGCCGGCGGTCAGCGGTCGTTAGGGCGGCTAGACTTGGGCCAGACGGCCGTCCCTGGGGCGATAGGGATCCCACTTGCCGCTTTTCCGGGAAAACTCCCCTGTTTACCCGAAAGGATTCAACGGCCAAGCTTATTTGGGTTACTGGCTCGTCGAGTTATTCTTGGCCACGTGTTAGATACTCCTCGTGGGAGGGGGCGGTATGCAACCACGCTTCTTCGCCCTCCTTCTTCTTCTTCCGGGTCTGCACCCCGGGATATTTCTCAGGTGTCGGGAAAACTTTTACCTTCCAAAACCTTTCCCTTCCTTTTTCGCTAAAGGCACTAAAGCTTCACATCAAACCGGTCGTTACCATAAGCAAACACTCAGATGACGTAACAAAAGAAACAAATGAAAAACATGTTCTCCAAGGCAAGAAAAATTTTCTTAATGTTCGTGTATCGTCGTATTCAAATTAAAGGAATCAGAACAAATAAAAATAAAAATATGTTCCAAAACAAATTTAAAAAAACGCGTCGTGATCGTGTATTAGAAATTTTACAAGAGATGGCAGCACCGCCACCATAATACAAGTGAACAAGCAAACGAAAAGGTATGAACTCTAAAAAATAAATAAAACAAGAGAAAGCCAGGCGAAAATTAATCATTAAGAAACGCAGGATAATACATACACGGAGATAAACGTTGAATAAGAAAAAATGGAAGTATGGTTTCTAGCCTAGAGATGGCGCTTTCGTTTCAGTTCGTGACTGTGAGTTAGAATTTTATAAGAGATGGCAGCACTGATACACGATAACAAACGAATGGAAAAAATACATTTTAAAAACAAAAATTTAAATTGTTAAAACAAAATACGTAGTGTAATTCAGGAAGCTAAAGTTTGAATAAAATATATGACATAAAAGTCTAGAATAGAAATAGAGAACGATTGGAATTTGTTTCTTAACGAAGAGATGGTGCTTTCGTTTTGTGTTTAGTGTTAAAACCGTGAAAAATTACGGTTTTTTAGCCAAGAGATGGCGCTCTCGTTTAACTTCGTAATTGTGCGTAGAAATTTTCTAAGAGATGGCAGCATTGATAACAAACAATCACATAGAAGGTCACAAACGGTCATACATTAAAAAAAAAAATTCAAATTGTTAAAACAAAATGCGCACTGGATTCCAAGAAGCTAAAATTTGAATAAAATATATAGCGTAAAAGAATAGTATAGAAACAGAGAACGATTGGATTTTGTTTCTTGACCAAGAGATGGCGCTTTCGTTTTAGTTCGTGCTATGAGTTCGTGATTGTGAGTTAGAACTTTATAAGAGATGGCAGCATTGTTAATAAACGAATCACACACGGAAAAATGCATTAAAAAAAAACAAAAATCAAATTGTCAAAACAAAATACGCACTGTAATTCAAGAAGCTAAAATTTGAATAAAAGTATATAACAAAAAAGGTTTAGAGTAGAAACAAAGAACGAACGGAGTTTGTTTCTTGGCCAAGAGATGGTGCTTTTGTTTTGTGTTATACCATAAAACATTTGAACGAACAAACTTTACATACCTATAAATAAAAGACACAAAAACATTTCAAAATAAATGATTAAAAAGAAAACCAAGTGAAACGTACAAAGATAAAAGTTGAATAAATCGCAAGGATAAACTGGCAACATTGGACAAGAAATTAGGAAATTATACACAAAAATAATATTACAAAATAAATCATTAAAAAAAAAACTAAGTGAAACGTACAAAGATAAAAGTTGAATAAAACGAAAAGATAAACTGGCAACATTGGAGAAGAAATTAGGAATTTTTTGCAGCCCAGAGATGGCGCTGTCGTTTTGTGTCATCATGACAGTCCGTGAGAATTCGGTAACAAACAAAAAACACATGAACGAACGAACGATCGAAAAGACAAAATTAAAATAAAAAAGCAAAAAGACATTTGAATGTAAATTATTATTAAAGACAAAGATGAATTGGCAACGTGCGGAAGTAAAATCTAAATAAAATAAAGGTACTTTTAAAACGTTTTCTTTCTTTCTTGGCTTCTTAAAATTTTCAGTGGTAATAAGAAATCAGACTAGATACCAGAAAAACTGTGATTTTTGCTTAAGAGATGGCGCACTCATTTTGTTTCCTATCCGTCGCCATTTTACAAGACATGTCGGCACCACAGAACATTTGAATGAATCAACAAAAATAACATACAATTAAAACTATTTTTTTTCTTTCTCGGCTTCTTAAAATTTTCAGTGTTAATAAGAAATTAGATACTAGATTAGATACCTTTCAGAAAAACTGTGATTTTTGATCAAAAGATGGCGCGTTCATTTCGTTTCTTATTCGTCGTCATCTTTTTACACGAGATGGCGACACCGCAGAACATTTGAATGAACAAACGAAAACGGCATGCGATTCAATAAATTGCAGGTCGCGAGCGGCTATGAAATATTGAAGGATCATGTCTTAGCTGAATGCAGGTTTTACTGTCAACGGGAAAATACCTTATTATTAATTGATTAATTAATTAATTCAAATTCTTTTAATTAAGCTGATTTTTAATCATTTAAAGCTAAACGACATTAAACAAAGTCAAAGTTAGCGTTAGTATAAAAGCCAAAAAGATATTCAATCCTGTATTTCAAGAAATTTATTGAAAATGTTCCGCCTTCTAAACGAAACGTAAACCGAACAAAAATATGTAGTTTCAAAATAAGCCAAAAGATGGCGCAGTTTCACTTTTATTTCAAGGTTGGTAGAGCTGTGGACTGTGCATTAGAAGGTGGCCTTGATTAATATCTAATACCGATCGAAAATATGTTAGTTTAAAAAAAAAGGCCAACATACGGCGCCGCAGTTTCACTTTTATTTCAAGGTTGGTAGAGCTGGACTGTGCGTTAGAAGGTCGCCTTCATCAATATTGTATTTCAAGAAATTCGTTGAAATTGTTTTCGAAACGAAACGCAATACCGATCAAAAATATGTTAGTTTCAAAAAAAGGCAAAAGATGGTGCAGTTTCAGTTTTATTTCAAGGTTAGCGAAGCTGGACTGTGCATTAGAAAGTTGCTTTGATCAATAGGTACAAGCAATTTATTAAGAATGTTTCGTTTTCTGAACGAAACGTAACGTGACATTGAAAATCAGAAAACGAAAACAAAAATCAAATCGTGCTGTAAAAACAAAAGAATAGCGGCGTTCTTTGAAAAGAAAGACAGTGGTGTTTCTCAAAAATAGTTGTCGACGAGGTCTTTCACATTTGACATTTCATTGCGTTTCTCAAGTCGAGTCAAACGGGGGTGGGAGGGGCGAAAAGGGGAGAAAAAGTGAGCAAAAATATCCTGTTTAATATTCGAAATCTGTTCGGTTATTACACCCATTGTGTTCACCACCCTCCCATTCTTAAGCCAGGTTAGTAACGTAAACGGAGAAAACGCATCGGATCACGAGGGGGATTCCTCGGGCCGGGGGTATCGTAAATAGCGGCGGCCACACGTTTGTTTCACCCCTTCTTGGCCACCTGCGAGTGGTCGCGTGCCGCACAAAGCGTGGGCGATATTATTAGGGTAGGTTGAAGAAGAAGCCCCCTCGTTCAGGTGAATTCGGCCGGCGGGGTTATCGCCCCTCGGCGAGAGAGAGCTACCGACGATGTCGGAATTCGAGGGCTGATAATACGTCGACGTCGTCGCCGGCTCCCGCGGAGCCTAGCTCTGTTTCTGTTGTTTGTGTGACACATAAAATCGATGGGGCACACATCTAGAAGTCGGGCACTGGAAACTTAATACGTCGAGATGGGTTCGGGTGACGTTGATGTCTTGAAATTGTTGCCTCGCTAACTTGCTACTTGTTGCTGCCGCGATCTTTTGCGACTCACTCTCTTCTTCACTTGTTTTCATCCTTCATTATACAATATTTCTTTTTGCACAAATCAAGAAGGCAGTTTCAGTTGTTTGGCTTTCGTTGACAGCAACATAACAAACAAGAATTACCTTTTTTTTTGGCCGTTTGGGCGAAAATCACGTCCTTTTGTCTCCTGCAGGCCCGTTTGATGTCATGCAAGTCATGTCATGACACAATTAGTTTCTTGTTTATTTTTTTTAATACTTTAGCTTTTTGTTTGTTCATCTTTCAAAATTTTTATTTCAGAGATTGTTATTGTTTATTAAATTAATTAAAATAAAGTGTATTAAAATAGACATAGGAAATGGTAGATTGATTTATGAAGAAATGAAATTACGAAGTCCTTGTTTTAGTTGTATGTATTCATAGTGAATGAAATTAGCTTTGCACGTATGTATGACTAATGGAAAATTTCTTTTGCTTTCTTTCTACGCCGCGCCGCCGCCACCGCTGTTGTTGTCGTCGTCGTCATCATCGTCAGTGTTTGAAGCCGACCATCTAAAAATAAACGCAAATTGATTCGCAGCGGCAATTTTTAAATCTAGAACATTATATAATTTAACGATGAGAATACTTTTACAGAGGAAGTACCCAGTCGGATGCAAGTTGAACTCTGTTAGATTTAACAATCTATTTCCTAAATTAAGCCCGGCTACTTTAGACTGTGCTCGGCCGCGGATTGTGCATCTCTGCGCGTCCTCCATTATTTACTTACGGTGGCCCGGCGGGGACGAAACGTCGGCCGCGGAGTTCACCTCGACGTCGTCGATCGATCCGACGACGGCGGCGGCGGTGGCGGCGTCGCCGTGCGAAAATACTCAAAGTCTCGCGGAAACTTTCAGCCTGAAATATTGCCGGTGTAATTCGCACGTTTCTAACTCTCACCAGGACGTCGGCACTCATTTTTCTTCCAATTTACTGTTCAACAGACATATTTCATATACGGGATCTTCATAATTGATTGCATCCCACGTGACCAAGTTCTGCCTGATCGTTAGACAGCCAACAATACACGTGATTACCAGAATTTTTCAAAGTGGCGTCGATGAATTTATTATTTGGTTTGGTACGTCATAGACAGGCCCGGAGGAAGGGTAGTTGGCGCCCTTAAGCAAAACACTAATTGGCGCCACTATTCCCAAAAAAAAAACAAACAAATTCACGTGAATTTATACAGTTGTCTCAAAGAAATAGCTTGCATTCTTTATAAGCTGACATTCGCCGTTATGCTGCATCCATTTACGTTAAACATAACGTGACGTTATCGACGAGTTTAAGTTTAAATTCTTATTTCAAAAAAAGATAACGGCACGTTATGTTTAACGTAAATGGATACAGCAGAAGGGCGATTATTAGTTCTTTTAGACTATGAAATGGATTGTAGAAAAATTCCAAAGTTAATTTTGACAAATTTTTGCCTAACTTTGAATCAATTTAAATAATTGCTATCGAAATTAACACGTAGCCATCAGGAATATTTCGTGTGTGACTTTAGACTGTTTTAGAGTCAGACAGTGTAGTCAACCGTGGGAATTTATTTACCTTCTTCTACAACACGCCACTGACTACCAAAATGGGCGAGTTAATTTTTAAGTGACCGTGACTGGCAAAAATTAAGTTTGGCATTTAACGATTTTTTTGTTGTTTTTTATCTTTATTTATTTTTAATTTTTGTTTGGGTTGAATAGGTTACGTTGACGTCGAGATTGGTTGAACTCCATTTTAATTAATTTTTAACAATTTTTATACTCTTAATTTTTCTTACAATTTTAATTTTAATTTGTCTTAAAAGGAGATAATAGGTTGAGATCAGTAGCGTCGACTTTTTCTTTAAACTTTTTAAAAATCATAATTTTTCTTGTAATTTTTCTTGTGCTACTTGTGTTAGACGAAGATAATTTGTAAGTTTTGAAAAAAATCTCTTACTTTTAATTTTTCTTGTAATTTGTAATCTTTTACTTGTGTCAGATGAATTTAAGTTGGGCTGGATTGACCTCGAGAGCTTAACTTTAATCCACGTACGTATTTTAACATTTTCTAACTCTTATTTTATTTTTTTAATTTATTTGTGTGTTGATATAATAAGTTTGGTGAGTTCAGTTGACCTTGAGATTTGTTCATTGGTTCATTTTAATTTGTTTTAAATTTTTTACTTGGGTTGAACGGAGTTAGGTTGGATTGACACCGACTTTTTTTGTAATATTTTTTTTAAATCTCAATGGTTGCAGCAAATATGCATGTCTCTTAGTCTGTTGCTTAATTTGTTGTTGTGTATCTTCTATCTCCAAATGTCACACTTTACACCTTGGTTGTACTGTCCTGACGAGGTCCAATAAGACCGAAACATACGTTAACAGTAACTTCTTGCTTGCCATGTTATGCCGTTAGTAACTCCTTTCATAATTTTCTACTCCAATTTTTTGATTTTCTTTTTGCTTGGGCCGAATAGAGTGGAGTTTAGTTGACATTGACATTGCTTGAATTTCCCTTTAATCGTCTTTTAATTATTTGCATTTTTTACTTTCATTTTTTTGCATTTAAAATATTTTGCTTCAATTGATTACAGTTAGCTTGAGTTCAGTTGAATTGGGTTGACCTTGATATTTGTTGAACTTCATTTCACATCTTTTTTACTTTTAATAGTTTTAATATTTCTTTTTGGGTTGAAGGATTTAGGTTAGGTTCAGTTGTATTGGGTTAGTATTGAAATTTAAAAAGAAGAAACTTTAAATTTTTTATTGCTTTTTATTTTTAGTTTCTTGCTTGAGTTAAATAGAGTTGAGTTCAGTTATTAGACTGAGTTTGGTTGACCTTGGGATTGTTGGATCGGGTTTCAATTGTTTTTTAATTAAAATATTTCGGCTAAAATAGTAAAGGAGACTTGTGTTTAAGAAAACGGATATAACATTATTGTGGGCGGAGATTAATTTTCAATTATTAAAATATTTTGGAGCCCCTCTTGCATCGGCGCCCTCATGTCTTGCTTACCTTGCCTACCGCCTTACGCCTGACCTGGTCATAGATCAGTTGAGATAAAGGATTAAATGATGGCGTCGATAGCAATTCTACAGCAAACAAGAACTGTTCAACTGAGTTCATCAAGTTGGCTTTGATTTTTTGACGAAAGAAGATAAAGTGGAAAAGGCATGATATCCTGAATGTCAAGATTGACGTTTGATGAATGATAGTTGTCAAACTAGTGTTGCCAACTTAGGGAGAAAATCGTTAAATCTAGGGATGATTTCAAACAAAAGGGAAAGAGGGAAAGAATTCCAAAAATTTATTAACATCTAGGGAATTTTTAACTTCTTTTAAAAAGACAGGAAACGAGGGCAACCAATCAGGAACAAAAACGTTTTACATTTTTAATGCAACACGATCGAAGTAGAAAAATTAGAAATTTCCAAAAAATTGTAATTACGATATTTTCATTTTATGATTAAAGTCAACTGTAACTAAAGTTGTGACTAAAATAAATAAGGAACGATATAGTTTTATGCTGATTTCATGAATAAGACAGTGATTAATGATCGTTGCCATGAAAAAACAGATGTGTCACTCTCTTACACATTAAATTGATATAAAGCTATGTCATCTCTTGTTTATTTTAATCACAATTTAAGTTAAAGACGACTTTAATCGTGTTTTAGAATTGTCTGGATCAGATAACTTGGCTTTTTTCGAAGGAAAATGAAAAATCAAAAGACTAAGACTCTTGCTTCTTTAGCTCCTTTCCTCTATTTTTTTATTATTCAAGTTTTTTTTTATTTTGCGTTCTGTCAAACTTATAAATGTCGAAAAACTCCGCGAATGAATCATCGATAACAGTTTTTTTTTTGTTTTTGGAACTGTTCACTCGATCTCGTTATTATTCATTTCAGTTTTCTTCTTTGTTTGTTTTGTTGAATTAAAATGAATACCATTTTAGTGCTTTTTGTAGCAGTTTTTCTTTAGTCTTGTGATCTGATTTTCTTTAACAATATGAGAAATTGTCTCGTATTGAGCATTTGAGTTTTCTTTCTCGTCTTTTGATTAAGTTAATTTATCCTGCTTGTACTAATCGTACCGTACGGTCTTTTCTTTTGTTTTACGTTGTCGTTTTGATTTTTTTTTTTTTTTTTCATTTTACATTACTACTCACTATTTTTTTTTTGTTTTTCATTCTCATATTTGCCTTATTTCTTCTTTAATTATTCA
The DNA here is from genome assembly GCA_036172665.1 of Prosopocoilus inquinatus. NCBI lineage: Eukaryota > Metazoa > Arthropoda > Insecta > Coleoptera > Lucanidae > Prosopocoilus > Prosopocoilus inquinatus. The sequence continues at coordinate 8,158,106 of CM069878.1, read as the reverse complement.
ATTAATATTTTTTTTTTCTTTTTGCTAGTTCGTTCGGCATTCTTTTGTTTTCGTTTTGTCTGATCTGATCATGTCAGATGTGACAAATGGTAAACGGATTTTTTATAATTCCCCCTAACATTCAGGGCAGGGGCACTTCTACCAACATCAGAAACATTCGATATTTGGTATTGTAGAAGAAAGGACGAGAATTTAAAGCATTAGGAAACGCATTCTTTCTCAAATTTACGGCGGAAATTACAATTACAGTTTCCTGTAATTCATCTTTTCCCAAAATGGTACCGGTTAAATACGATTTCACAGATTTTGCAGTTTTTAGCTTGTCAAGTTTGAAAGTTTTCAACGTTTTTAAATGTCACATAGCATTTTAAAGAAAGAAAAATTACAGGAAACTGTAATGGTCTACTAGTTTCTGTTTTCGACTGTATTTAAAGTCGGTGTAACTTTATTTAACTATTAACTACCGGCCATTTTCATTATCAGACTTTTGGCCGTTTTCATAATCAGACTTTAAGGAAGCTTTAATTTAAAGACACTTTAAGAATAGGGAAACAAATGTATTTTTTTGGTTAAAGTAACTTTAAATTTAAATTTTTTGGATAGTTCTTGCTCGTGAGAATTACAGAGAATATGAAACAAATAAAAAAGCAGGGCCGTTTTCATAATCATGCAATGCAATGTCAGGTCACAAAGCGATCGTAAGATGTCGCTGTTTTATCTATTTAAATTTAAAGTTACTTTAACCTAAAAGAATACATTTGTTTCCCTATTCTTAAAGTGACTTTAAATTAAAGTCTGATTATGAAAATGGCCGTCATTATGAAATCGGCCCTTTAAGGAAGCTTTAATTTAAAGTCATTTTAAGAATAGGGAAACATATGTATTTTTTTAGGTTAAAGTAACTTTAAATTTAAAGTCTGATTATGAAGACGGCCCCAAGTAATATGACAGACTCAAAAGTAAAGTAAATAAGATGTAAATAAGTGTTTCAAAAATTGGCACTAACAAATTGTTGGCAACACTGAATCTTTTTTTTTTTTTGACTACGCGACATCTTACAAAATTAATAGATGTGAAGTTGCGAATGTAAGTTTTAGCAAAAACTGAGAAAACAAAAAAAAATGAAAGACGAATTTCGTTGTTTCTTTTTTTTTCATTCAAAAATAAATTAAGTAACGCTTTTCAGAAGCACCGGAACTGTCACGTGAATGCATCACCAGAATTTACAACACATACGACTGAATTTGGTGTAAAATACACACCAGGTTGGCAACACTGACTCTCACAGCTTTCTTCCTCTTCCTCTTTTTTTCTGATTGTGCGACATCTTACGAAAATAAAAATAAATAATAATAGAAACCAAAATGGCGGAAAGACGGAATTTTGACTTTTCCCTTTTCATTTCCGGAATTAACGAAATCAGTTCCGCCGTTGTCCTTAAATCAGAGCAAGCCGTGCGTGTTTATGACGACACATTTCAATTCACGTGAAAGCCGTAGCGCCGAAGTTAAGTTGGACGCGGACGCGAATTAATAAAGATAATGGTCCGCCGAAAACAGAAAAGAAAACAACCACAAAAGAAATCCTTCGGGGGATGAGGGGGCGACGAGGAAGAGAATAAATAGAGGAGGAAAGAGAGCGAGCGCAATGTAAATACGCCGCCGCGTGCAGTTTTTATCCTCAGGTTTCCACGGCACGGTCAAAGGTGACCGGATACGATCTTCGACATATGTGGCTGCATCCGCCCGCCATTAAAACAGCCCCCCGCCACCACTGAACGGTGTGACGTCATATTTCCGCCCCGCTGCCGTAATTTATGTTACATATTTTTTGTAATTACCGAACTGTAGTGAAAGCCGCCGAAGTGCCGATTTCATTAACGTTATTTATGAGTACGATATTCTGCCTGCTCGGACCGTGACCACTTTTTTTTTTATTAAATTTATGTCCGTGTTTTCCCCGTCCCCTTCCGAAACAAGAAAAAAGTGCACTTTGTTTTATTAGATTTTTTTCCGCCGGGCTTTGTTTGTCGGTTATTCAAATCTGGCCCCGTCCGTCCGTCCGTCCGTCATAACGAACGCCAGAGTATTATTTTTATGTTTATGGCTGATAAATATTTTTCGTAGTTGGCACAATTGAAAAATACGGCCCGAGATTAACTTGGGGGGTGATTTATATTGTTTTCGTTGCGGACTGGGCCTTCACGACATCCACGTCGAATATTTGCATAATTTTGCAAGTTGATGTTTACGTTAGTAGTTCATAAGCATATAAAACAACAATATACAGAGTGATCCAAAAATATCACAAGAATATCAATTTGCAATCCAATTCGAAAAAATAATAATGACGTTCTAGGAGATTTCAGAACTGTGCTCGGAAAAACTCGAACAAGCAAGACAATATACAGAGGGATCCAAAAATTATCGCAAAAGAATCAATTGCAATGCAATTCGAATTTATGATGACGTCAGAGAACGGCTTAATCGGGTTTTTACGAGGACGTCCTAGAACCGAACATGAGCATGCGCGTTATTGTAAAAAAACGAAAGTTTTACTTTCTGCGCATGCTCCTAACGATTCTAGGACAGTTCTGAACTGTGCTCGAGCAAACACAGAGTGACATACAAACATGACAGTATACAGAGTCATCCAAAAATTAATGCAAGAGTATCAATTATTGCAATGCAATTTGAGAAAACTCGAGCAAGCACAGAGTGACATATAAACACGACAATATACAGAGTCATCCAAAAATTAATGCAAGAGTATCAATTAATGCAATGCAATTCGAAATTATGATGACGTCAGAGAACGACACTCAAAATGCTTGTTCGAGCTCTTGCGAGGACGTCCTAGAACCATCATGAGCATGCGCATTACTATTAAAAAAAAGCGGAAGTTTTGTTTTTTCTGCGCATGCTTTCTGCGCAAGTTCTGAACTGTGCTCGCGAAAACTCGAAAGAGCCCAAAGTGGTTATTATTTACAACTGTCGGCCTCGCAAAGGTTACAATTTCAATTTGGAGAGAACGTTAATAACGAACAAAATATATAATTCCGTTCTCTGGTTATAACATATTTTTTTAATTTTTTTTTCAGCGAAATTGAAATTCGTCCCCAAATATTCCCGTTGCTTTCTCAAATTTTCTCTTTTGTTGTCGCTCTTTCTTTGTCTAGCAGCAGTCTTTTAAAATCCTTCAAGTTTTTTGTTTTCTGTTTTTTGTTTATGTTTTCCGAAATTCTTTTTTTTTTTTTTCGTTTGTAAACATTGGGATCGTCATTTGCTCTCCTGGATTTTTCTTCTTGCGAATATCTTTTGTTCTTCTTTTCCTGTTGAAATCATCGCTTTCTTTTTCCGTTTCCATTCTTCCGAGACTGAAAAATATTCTGCCCCACGAACTTAATTTTTTCCAGTTCAATCGTTCGGCTTGTTTGTTATTTTTTTTTTTAGTGGTTGCTCTTTCTTCCTATTTCTTTGTTCTTACGATCGAAAGCAAAAAAGATGCTAGACAATTTACAGTTTCCTGTAGTTTCTTCCTTTCTCTAAAATGGTACTGTTTAAATATGACTTGACAGATTTTACAGAAATTTTGAGCTTGTCCAATTGGAAAATTTTTAACTGTCACCTGCGAATAAGTCGTATTTAAAAGCATCAGTATTTTAATGAACGAAAAATTACAGGAAACTGTAATAGTCTGCTAATTTTTTTCCTTTCCACCCCGTAACATCAAAGAAGTAGGAAGAAAGAGACAAAATTACAGGTAACTGTAATTATCTACTATTCTGTGCTTTCGACTGTGTTTTATGTTTGCTGTTTCCTTTTTTATTATCGAGTTGGCTTCTTGTGTTGCTATTTTTTGTATTTCCATTTTACGTATTTGTTTCGGTGAGCTTTTGTTTCTATTTTATCAATTTTTGTGATTTAAAAAAGACTTCTTTTCTTTGATTTTCGCGTTTAATTTTTCTTCGTATTTCGTCTTTTTATTATCGAATTGATTTTTATTTCATCGATGAGTACACTTGTTCTTGTTTATTTTTTGTTTTTTGTTTCTTCCCATATCTTTATTCTTTATAACATTATGTGCATTTTTCGTATATTCTTATTTTTGGCGTTTTTATGTTACTTGCTACAATTCTCTTCTGCTTTGGCTTGCACTTTTTTTTACTTCGTTTATATTTTTCTTTCTATTTCGCAGTTTTTATTTCAAGTTTCCTTCGTTTTTTTTATTATGTATTTATTTATTACTCGATTTCGTTTGTTACCTTTTTTATTGTCGAGTTGACCTGCTTTCTGTTGCTATTTTTCATATTTTCACGTTACATATTTGTTTCGATGCGCTTTTGTTGCTATTTATCGAATTGTATGGTTTTAATACACTTCTTTTCTTTGTTTCTTACGTTTAACTTTATCTTCGTATTTTTTTACTATATCACTTTCTGTGTTTTTTTGTTTTCTTTTTATTATCGAATTGATTTTTATTTCATCGATGAGTACACTTGTTCTTCGTTCTTTTTTTTTGATTTTCCGTTTCTTTCCATAACTCTATGTTCTTTGTATCAAGTTCTGTTTGTTACTTTTTTGTATTCTTCATGTGTTTCAGATTTTTATGTTGCTCGTTGCAATTGTCTTCGGTTTCGGCTTACGTAATTATATTTTGTCAGTGCTTTTTTGCACTTTCTTTTTTTGTTTCCTTTATACATATTTCGCTTCCTATCTGGCTGTTTTCATCTCAAGTTTTCTTTGTTTTTATTTTAATATTATCTATTGATTTATTTATTTATTATTCATTTTATTTCCTTGTTTTTCCTTTTACATTACCGTTTGTTTCAGTTGTCTTTTGTTTCCATATTTTGTTTATTTTACGGACGCTTTTTTCTTCTTCTGTTCTTCTTATTCTTCTGTTACTTGTACCGAGTTCTCTTTGCTTTTTTAAATTATCAAACTATTTTTTTTTGTATTCATCTTATTTCTCATACTTTCGTGTTATTTCGTTTCACTTGTCTTTTTCTGTTTTGTTTCCTGGAGTTCTTTTTTATGTTTCTTATTTTGTTCCTGTCGCCGACAATCATCTGATTTTTCAATTTTTTTGTTGTTGAAATGACGACAAGAAACTTTCCATGTTTCTTTTTCTTCAAAGATTGTCTTTTGTTGTGTACTAACATTTTTTTTCTTGGTCCCTGTCAGTTTATTTTCACGAAATTTTTGTCCAATTTTAGATCTCATTGCACCCCTGCACTTCTGCTTGTTTTTTCTTTTTTTTTGTATACTGCTATGACACGGAAGAGACAGTTAAAAAAAAAACAATTAGATCTGTTGTTTTCATTCTGTTCGTTTTTCGTCGACGTTCGTTTGTTTAATTTTTTAGTTAGTGTCAATTCCTGTTGATCAATTCAAAATTCTTTTCACTTTTACCTTTCTTATTTCACTTCTTGTTCGTTGTATTTTAATTTTTGTGTATTATTGCATATTATTGTTTAATGTTTATTCCTTTTCATCCTATAATTGGGAATTTTGGGCAACTAATATTATTATTATTACCATTATTAAAAGCTTTTGGCTTATCTAAGTGCTTTACTTCAATTTTTTTTCTTTTTGTATAATTTTGTATTCTTCGTTTGACTTTCATTTTTTTTTTAATTCCACTGGAGAATCATTCATTTTTGTTTACTTTTTTGAGTTACGTATTTTTTTCATTTTTTTGTTTGTTTGTCGACTACCTTTGTTTGTCTGTCGACAACCTTTTCTCTCTACCTTGTTGACTTGATTTCGTTTGTTTATTTTTCAATTTTCAATTTTCTTTCGTAAACACGTCGATGGTGAAACACCCAGTCTCCTGCACATACCCCATTCATATAATCTGCTTCTATCGTTCCATACCTCGAGAGTTGACTAAAAATTAAAAATGTTTCATAACACATACATAAATACATAGTTTATATTTGAAAAGCGAAAGGGTTTACTTAGAGTGGGGGTTAATCTGCTTTAATGTCGATGGGGGCGAGAAACATTTTTTTTTTTGAAACAGCGCTTTTAATACGAATGCCGTCTTATTATTGGCAAACGTGTAGAGAAAAAGAAAAGAGGAAGAACGAAGAATCGTTCGTAATTAGACGCGTTACTCGTCGGGAAATTTGTTTGGGGGGTTGTTCGCAGTCAAATTGATTAAGTCCGTGCGCGATCCAACCCCGAGATAAGCGTCGTCGCCTTTTTCACGTGTCGGACGGTAATCGGCCTTCTTGGACTCGGCAGCCGTTCGTTCCTTCCTTGTAATCGTCCTCATCCTCACTAACCTACGCACCGACAAGAAGAGCAGATCGATAATAATACGAGTGCAGCGATGACTCACGCGACACCCCCGGGCCCTCTCCGGCCTGCAACCGCCACGCACCTCGCTGAAAAAATCAATCCCGGAGACGCAAATGTCAAATGTTGCCAAATTTCAGGTCGCCTGCCTCACCGCCGAATCGCATCACCGCGACAATATAACATCCCCTTAACGCGCGGAGCCCCCCCTATCGCCCGGCGATCCGATTCGGGGCCAAATCAAAACCGAATTTCCTCTAACGAGGTTTACAGCATCTGCCAGAAACAAATTTCCCTCGAAAAATTCACGCAAACAGTTTATTTTTTAAATTCCTTTCATTTTTAAGCACGCTGTATAGAAGAAGGTCGTTTGAAAAAAGAAGTTTTTTTTTTTAAAAAATACACATTCGGTAATGCAGAGGCATTCATTCTTTTTTTGTATACCTCACTATGATGAGATAATTTTGATGCGATGCGAAATATACAGGGGGCGTCGGAAATTATGACAACTCCGCCGCGATGATGTTGCATGAAACGCCACAAAAACAAGCAAAGTAAAAACAAACGCAATAGAACGAACGTAGTGTGACAAATACAGGTTTTTAAAAATGGTTAAGTCTCACTAGACCAAATTAACTACTTTTCCAGGGCAGTGTTGCCAGTTGTGTCGCTGTTATTTCAAAATTGGCGCCGTACAAACTCAGTTTGGCGCTTGGCGCATACCGTCGCTGTTACGTAACTAGCGTATTTTTTCTTTTTCTGTTCTTATACTGGTAATTCTGTTTGTAAAAAATGCATTGTCAAGTAAAGTATCTTCATATTTAATGTAAATTTAGGTGAGTTTAATAGTAAGCAAATGCGTAATAACAATAAGCATAGTAACATACGGTCAAAAGCAAAGTAGGAAATTACAGTTTCCTGTAATATTGCCTTCTTCAAAATGTTGCTGTTCAATTAAATACGACCTCACAGGTTTTACAAAAGTCGCTCGTCAAATTTGAAAGCTTTAAATAAAATTTAAGTGCCATCTGTCAAGTCGTATTATCTAAACAGCAACTGTAATTGTCTACTATTTGTTTTCGATCATTTCTTAGCACTATTTGTTTTCTTTTTTGGGCAACTTCTTGTTGGCAAAAGTAGCTGAAAGAATTTCTTCTTAATATGAAAAATAAATTTGTTTTTAACGGCGTTAGGTGGCGCATTAGAATTTGAATTTGGCGCCAAGTGGCACTTCAATTCAAAATAGTTTTTTTTTTTCGACTGGCAACACTCAGGGAAATTTGGTCTGTCGCTGATTGGCAACACTGTATGTAGATATTTCTTGATATCGCCATGTTTCAAGTGACGTTGCAAAATTGGTGTTCTGTAAATAGTTTCGTAACAACTTGCAATCAATCCGTTTCAAGTGTGATGACGAGTTAATATGCATCTCTCTTTAATTTGCATTATTATGAAATCGTAACAAATTCTCTTCAGTTATTGAAGACCATATCAATTGATATGCTTATCAATGTTACAGAATAGCCCTGAATAGCGTTTTAATTAGATTGTTCAAAATTTGTTCGCAATTTTATTTGAATTTGGCGCCAGGTGGCACTTCAATTCAAAATAGTTTCTTTTTCGGCTGGCAACACTCAGGGAAATTTGGTCTGTCGCAGATTGGCAACACTGTAAGATATTTCTTTGTCACCGACACCGGCGCGCTCGCGTTAAAATTGGCGGGAAGTTTAAAAAGTGATTTGACATTTCAGACAAAGGCGCTCGTGTGTTTTTAATTAAAAGAATAGTAGGAAATTACAGTTTCCTGTAAGTTTTGTTTGTCCAAAATGTTAGCATTTAAATAATACGACTTCACAGATTTTACAAAAGTTAAGAACTCGCCAAGTTTGAAAGCTTTAAAAAAATTTGAAGTGCCACCCGTCAAGCCGTGTTATTTAAACGTAACATTTTAGAGAAAGAATAGTTGCAGGAAACTGTAATTGTCTACTATTTGTTGCCTTCGATTCGACCGTAAATATCCGAAGAGCTAATCGAAATCCGCGAGGATCAAGCGAATGATGAAAATTTGTTTTCTTTTTTGGGCTATCTCTTGGAAAAAAATAGCTAAAAGAATGAAACATTTATTTTTGATTTGAAAAATAAATTGGTTTTTAACGACGCTAGGTGGCGCATTAGAGAACCTCTTTGAATTTGGCGCCAAGTGGCACTTCAAATCAGAATAGTTTTTTTTTCGATTGGTAACACTCAGGGAAATTTGATCTCTCGCAGATTGGCGACACTGTAAGATATTTCCTTGTCACTGACAGCGGCGCGCTAGCGTTAAAATTGGCGGGAAGTTTAAAAATTGATTTGACATTTCAAACAAAGGCGCCCGTTTGTTTTTGATTAATCGATTAAAAAGTGGCGACGATGATTATTTATTTTTAATCATTTCTGATATACAGGGGGTGTTTACTTTTCAAAGTACCCATTATGGATTTATTCGAATGAAGTTAACGGAAAAATGATGTTAACGGTCAAGTAGAAACGTCAAAAAGCGATTGATGCATTGTCAAGATCCAGCCGGCTATGCGATTTTATCGGGGCCCAGGTAACGAGCACAAAGGTGATTTTGGCGGGCAGCGGCGGCGTCGGCAGATGAAATAACACGACACACAATTGACACAGATAAAGACGCGTGCCGTTCACAGCTGTCGCCACGACACATTTCAAGTAACGCACGATGATAGCGACGACAACGACACGAAATACAATTAAACAAACATATTGCGCGGTGGCGGCGGTGGAGAACGGGCGCACTGTGTGTAGGTGGCTTTGTTGTCAGAGAAAACTGTTTACACAGAAACAGACGTGTGGATTTTCGATTACATGCTGCTGCTGCGTATCGTCGAACTTATCAAACAAACAATTAAGGAACGGGAATGATTGCTTACAAGTTGTTAATTCAATTGTTCCCAAGCGGCTGCGCGGAAAGTTTGAACGAGACGTCATTTGTTGTAAACAAAATTCAAATTTTGACAGACACTCAGAGTTGCCAATCAACTCGACCAGAAATTCCTTTTTCGGCAAACAGCATTTCCCTAGAATTCTCTCAATCAGTTAAAATTAAAAAAAATATTATTAGCTGTTAAAACAAACGAAAGGGAAATATTAAAACCTAATCTTTGTGCACTTTGTTGCACTTTTCAGCAAACTTTGATGTACTTTGCAGCAAAACTTTGATGCACGTTGCAGCAATCAGAAACAGTGTTGGCAAATACTCAAATTTCGAAGTTTTTACCTTACGATCGCGATTAATAATAATAATAAGAAAAGAAACTGAAATAATTTTATTTTTATCGAATATAGAAAGACAATAGCGTTTTAATTAGATTGTTCAAAATCTATTTGCAATTTTATTAACGCGATCGTCACTTGTTTATGGATTATTGTTCTTAAGTTTGAAAATTGTCCTCAGATGTTCCCGTCCGTTTTTGGTTTTTTTCTTGCGATCGTCGTTTGTTTCCATCTTCAAATATTTCTGTCATTTACTGATTTTGTTTTCATCTTCGTTGCCGTTATCTTTTGAAAGGAGAATGTCTCGCAGTAGTTTTGAATTAATAAATTGTTTTTTTTTCATTTTTCTTTTATTTATTATTAATTTTTTTGATTTTTCGTAAATATTACGCTTTTGCCTTATGCTTTTCCATAAGGAAAAAAAACAGTTGACACTCGTATCTGCGAAACTGTCAATCCTAACCTATTTCTTCCAACTATTATTTTTTATTTTTTTTATTTTTAAATTTTTTTAATTTTTAAATATTTCTTTTAATTTTTCTTTATTTATAAATTTTTCCTGAAGTCCGCTGCAAAATAATCATGTATTTTATGAACTGTATTAGGTTGTCAACCGGATTTAATATGAAAATACCAAATTTCATGATTCTATCTTAAGAAATAATAAATAATGCGAGATTTTCGAAAATTTTCAGTTTTAGATATTTTGGAAACCAATGCAGATAGAAAAGATTCTTTTTTGCATATTTTTTTAGACTTCAAAATAGTACAATTTTTCTATAATTTAAGCGTTTTTGTATCTCTTAGGGCCAGTTTTTCAATCATGGTTTAATATTAATCTCCGTTTAATTCCTATGGAAACAATTGTCCTCATAATTGTTACCACGGGAATAAAACGAAGCTTAAAGTTAAACTGTGATGGAAAAACCAGGCCTTATAGTTTACGAGATCCCCGCAACCCTGTAGACGCACATTTCAGAAAAAAAAATATATTGAATTTGTTCTAGATTTCTAACGCACTGTATATTAGAATACGACCATTTCTATTTTGCTTTTTGGGCTCTCATATGATTTTACGTTTAATTTTTTGTTTTTTTTTTAATATTTTTTACCGTTTGATTTTGACATGTGTTCCCCTCCTTTTCCATTTCCGTTCCATTTTACTTTGCCATTTGTTTCTGCATTATTCGGTTCTTTCGTTTGCTTTCTATTCCTGAGTTGTCTCCTCTTCGTTTACCGTTTGCTTTTAATTTATAAGTTTGTTTTTTTTGTTTTGTTATCATTTGTTTTATTTTTAAACATTTGTTTTGAATTCGTTTATACAAAGTAATAAACAGTTTGATTTGCTTTCCGTGTCTTTTTCTGTTTCGTTTCCATTTATTTTTAATTTAATTTTTGTTTTCATTTGTCATCTCCTCATTCTCATTGCTTTTACGTCTTTATTTATTTATTCATTTGTTTATATAATTAAATTTTTATTTTGTTTTCATTAATTTTTTTTTCATTTATTTTTTATTCGTTTTATTCGTTTTTGTTTTTGACATTCTTCACTTCTCCTTTGTTTAATTATTGTTATTTATGTGTCTTTTCCAATTTTTTCGACATTTATGGTTTGAGTTAGTTAGGTTAGGCATTCTTATTTGTTTTACATCTTAATTTATCTACTGACTCTCATTTGTTTGTATAATTAAATTTTTATTTAGTTATTAATAATTTTTCTTTTTCATTTGTTTTTTTTTTCAATTTTTATGCGTCTTATTTTCGACGTTCTTCACTTCTTTGCCTGTTTAATTACTGTTATTTATTTGTATATTTCAATTTTTTCAATATTTATGGTTTTTGGCCTTTCATTTACTTTTCATTTCAACCGGATTTTTTTTTTTTATCAATCGATAATATTTTTTCCCGTGTGTTATGAACTTTATGAACCACCGTAGTATACAGGGATGCGTTCAGAAATTGTTCTTAGAATTCACGCCAGTAACCAACAGGCTTTCACGAAAAAATAGAAGAAGCTTTTATTTAAAATGTAATTAAAAATGTCACGAGAAAGCTACTGAATAAAAACACAGGGAGAATAAAATTGATTTTCCCTGATCCTATATTATTTTCCGTGAGCGCGACATTAATATTTACATCTACCGATTGTTGAAGGTTAGAACGCAAATCAGTGGCGCGCAGAGAAAATTCATAACGAGATAGTAAATCAGAAACTAACTAGATCTAGTAACAAAATCTTCAAATTAGCAACGCCAGTTGCCATGAAGAAAAGAGAGAAGCATAACTTTTAAAAAGAGATTGACGAAATGCGAATGCAAGTTGCACTTACAGACCAGTGTGCCAAACGTGTGAGAATTTTCTCCTGTTTTAAGGGAATTGTGGGAAATTATTTCTAAATTGAAAGAATTGTGATGGGAATTTTCCTTTAATGACGTGACAACACTGTTAGAGGCATAATTTCTGAACGCAACCTTCGAGATGCCGGAGCCATTGATTTTAGGCAAAGAAGCACAACTTTTAGAGAGAGATTGACGAAATGCGAATGCAGGCTCAAGTTGTACTTACAGACCAGTGTTGCCAAACGTGTCAGAATTTCCTCCTGTTTTAGCGGAATTGTAGGAAATTATTTCTAAATTGACAGAATTCTGAACGCAACCTTCGAAATGCCAAAGCCACTGTTTTTGGGCAAAGAAGAGCCGCTGTTAAAACTAAAACGCCCCACAAGAAGAAGGTCTTAATCAAATGGCTGGCCTTTTTTTTCAACCAAACAATAAGAAAGTGATTTTCGGGGAAGTTCCGCCGCGTGTTCATTTAACTTTCTTAAATTCGTGACGCGTGTTCCCGGCATCAAAAGGCGGTCGGTCGATCTTTGCGCACGGCACTTTCCCAATTTCGTCCGTTCGCCTTGCCGGAGCCTTTTTGATGTCCCTTTTCCATTTCAGGTCGTCTTTGCCCGCCCGGCATAATTTCATGTAAATTGTAAAGTGTGACAAGAGTTCATGGCGCATTTGCGTAATAAATGGGCGCGCGAATTTCAGCTTCCACGTTCCCGAATGGGGGGAATTACATGTCCCGAAAAAGGGTTGCTTTTTGTTTTCGACTTGCATTTTATTCTGATCCTTACTTTTCTTTCTAATCTAATTTTCTTTTCCTTTTTTTTCCCTTTTTTTATTTGCTCTTTGCTTTCGATTTTTATTTTCTACTTGTTTGCTATTTTACCACCAACCGTGGGGATTTGTCGCCAAATGAGCTACTTTTGGTAACCATTTTTCTTTTGACTGACTTTTTTCTACAACGCGCGACTGACGAGCAAAATGGGCGAATTAATTTTTATTTGCACGAAGGTGACAATTCTAAAATACGGAAAAATTAATTCTGGCATTTAAAGGATTTTTTCGTTTCTTATCTTTATTTATTTTTAATTTTTGTTTGTGTTGAATAGAACTAGGTTGAGTTATGTTGACGTTCAAAATTGGTTGAGCTCCGTTTTAATTAATTTTTAATTTTTAACCATTTTTATACTTTTAATTTTTCATGCAATTTTTAATTTTTATTTATGTTGAACGGAGCTAAGTTGAGATCAGCTGAGTTGGAATGACCTTCACGTTCTTTTTTTTAATTTTTTTTAAATCTTTTACTTTTTCTTGCAATTTTTATTCTTCTACATATGTTAAATGAAGCTAGGTTGATGTTAGTTGCGTTGGCTTGACCTTGAGATTTGTTGAGCTTAACTTTAATATATGTCTAAATTTTAACATTTTTTTCCTTTAATTTTTTTTAATGGTTAAAAAAAACTGCTTGTGTAGAATGGAGTGCAATATTATATAAGCCGAGTGAATTCAGTTGACCTTGAGGTTTTTGAGGTTCGTTTAAATCCATTTATGAATGTGAATACTCCTACTTTTTCTAGTTTTAATTTTCTTAATCTTATTTAAAATTTTTTATTTGAGTAGAGTGTACATTTTTTCATTTCATTTTTTTCCTTCACTTTCTTGTTGTTTTTCGCTTTTAATTTTTATCGCTAGGGTTAAATAGAACCGAGTTCAGCAGTTGGGTCGAGTTTGGTTGGCCGAACTTCGTCTTCATCACTTTTTAATTTTTTTTACTTTAAATTTCTTGCATTTTAAATGGGTTGCATCGATTGAATACAGTAGGGTTGAATCCAGTTAAGTAGGATTGACCTTGAAATTTGTTGAGGTTTATTTTCGCATTTTTCAATATTTCTTTTTCTTAATTTATTTTACTTAAGTTGAATGAAATTTTTAATTTATCATATTTTACTTTTTATTTTTTCGAAACTTATTGTTTCGAGTGAATACAGTTCGGTTGAGTTTAGTTGAGTTGGGATTACCTTGAGATTAATTAATTAATTGATTATATCTTAACTGATTTTTGATTTTTAATTCATTATATTTATTTACATTTTTTACTTTGATTTTTTTATAATATTATTATCGATTCAGAAGTTTTGCTATAAGTCGATTTTAAATCGATTTTTATGTTCTTTTTTTTTTTCTTTTTTGTAATAAAATAACGCCTTTCACGGGCGCTGCATTTTACTGTGCTTTTTGGGTTTCGTTTGTTTTGTGCAATCAACTCTTTCCATTTGCTTTTTATTGTTTATTAGTTTCTAAAAAAAAATTTGACTCCTCGTTTGTCTTTCGTTTTCTTCTTACGATTGTTTTTTTTTTCTTTGTAATATAATCGCTTTCTTTTTTTTTAAATTGTTTTATTATTTAATTTTCTTTTTGTTACAGTTCTCGAATTGAAAATTGCAGGTTAAAACTAACCTCATATTAAAAATTGTTTTGTTTGCTCACTTATTGGTTCTTATCAAATGTTTCTCATTCGTTTTCTTCTTACGATTGTTTTTTTCTATCTAATTTAATCGCTTTTTGTTATTGAGTAATTTATTTTACAATTTTCTTGTTTTAATAGTTCCCAGTTGAAGATCGCAGGTTAAATCTAAACTCAAAGTAAAAATAATTTTGTTTACTCACTTTTACTTTACTGAAATACAAATTAGAATAGTATGATTTTCGTTTGTTTTGTATTCAACTTTCATTGGTTTTTGTTTTTCGTTTGTTTTTATGTTGTCAGCAGTAGCTCTTCGTTTGTCATTTGTTTTTTTCTTCCAATTTTGTTGCTATTTAATTGTTTTTGGCTTTTACATTTTTCCTCTGCTCCTTGTTTCCAATTGTTTTTCTTTTTTAATCTTAATTTGCTTCTTGATTTTCGATTGCTTTGTTTGTATTCAACTTTTCGTTGGCTTTTGTTTTTGTTTCTTTTTACGTTAAGTTTGTAGTACCTCCCCGTTCGTCATTTGTTTTTTCACTTTTGTCGCTATTTGTCTTTGGCTTTTACATTTTTCTCCGCGCCTTGCTTTCAACTGTTTCTCTTTTTTCATATTAATTTGCTTTTTGATTGTCGTTTGTTTTGTTTGTACTCAACTTTTTCGTTGGATTTTTGTTTTTATGTTAAGTTCGGTAATTTCTTTTACAATTTTCTTGCTTTAATAGTTCCGAGTTGAAGATCGCAGGTTAAATCTAACCTCAAAATAAAACTTATTTTGTTTGTTCAGTCATTGGTTCTTACCAAATGTTTATCTTTTCGTTTGTCATTCGTTTTCTTCTTAGGAATGTTTTTTTTTTCTTTCTAATCTAATCGCTTTTTGTTATTCGGTTGTTTCTTATTTACTTTTATTTTTATTTTTGACAGTTCTCGAGTAGGAAAATTGTAGGTTAAATCTAACCTCAAATTGAAAATTGTTTTCTTTCCTCACTTATACCAACTGCGTAATGTGCACCATTAATTTAACTGATACGTGGGATTTTAACGAACTATTTTGTATAACGTAATATTAATAATAACTGTAGAGTTCAAGTTCGCGGTGCGTGAGTTAATTTCTTTTTATTCCGCCACCATCTCTTTTGGTGTTTACCGGTTTCCTGCCATGCACGGACGGTTAACACAATGATGTACTAATTCTGCGACGTTTCATGCTTTTTTTCGCCACGCATATGCACGCACACGGGCATAAATAATAATCAGTATCATCTATGTTCTATTATGTGAGTCGGTTCTTTAAATGCGTTTCGCCATTATTTGTAATCGCAGCGCCCCAGGTCGCCGGTGGCGGCGCTCGGCGACGCTCCGCCGTCAGGGAGCAGGGGCAAAGTTCGCCTGGTCCACTGTACACAAACAGCTGGCAAAAGTTTATTCTCCAAACGCAGCTGTTGGATTTGTTCTTATACCTGGCGCGGCCATATAATATGGCATATGTTATATACCGACCGGGCAAAAGTGGTTGTCAGTTATACACACATATTTTATTTGGCTGCTTCTTCTTCTTCTTCTCCTCCTTTTATTTACAGTTGCGTAACTGTGCCTCCCGTGCTCGACGTGTGAATTATTGAAAATTGTTTAAATTAAGCGAAAAAAAATTTTTTTTTAGGTTATGTATCTGTTTTGTTCGGAATGGGACGAAATGATTGGGTCGTCGAAACAATTGCCAATAAATTGCCTAATTCGGTAATCACGGCGGCCGGATCTGCCCCAATATTGTTATTGGCCGGCGTCGAGTTATCGGCACGGGTCGCTTCCTGACGTCGTAATAATTCGGCGCGTCGTTTTTGTTTGGGTCTCATCAGAGTGCCCCACTGCTTCTTACACCAGGCCAAAGGAGTACAACGAACAGGTTTTGTGTTGCAGGTCGTTCACGTAATTCATAGAGTTTCGGCTCGATCTACAGTTTATCGCTATAAGATCAAAATCGTCGGAATTAAGCAAATGAAGAAAAAGAGGGAAAAAAACAAATAGCAACGTGAAAAAACAAACGACAAACGGAGAGGTACCGCGGCGAACTTAATATAAAAGCAAACGGAAAACACATCTTACACATTTTCCTCTGCTCGTTGTTTTCAATTGTTTTTCTTTTTTAAATCTTAATTTCCTTTTTAATTTTCGTTTATTTTGTTTGTATTCAACTTTTCGTTGGATTTTACTTTTCGTTTGTTTTTATGAAAATTTCGCAGTACCTCTCCGTTTGTGATTTGCTTTTTCACTTTTCACTTGCTTTCAATTGTTTTTTTTTTCTATAAGTTTTAATTTGCTTTTTAATTTTCGTTTGTTTCCAATTCAATTTTTCGTTGGCTTTTGTTTTTATGTTAAGTTCGCAGTTTGCTATTTCACTTTTTTCCGTTTAACATTTTTTCTCCGCCCCTTGCTTCCAATAGTTTTCCTTTTTTAATATTAATTTGCTTTTCAATTTTCGTTTTGTCGTTTATTTCGCATTCAATTTCATTCGCCTTTTTTAACCATGGCGCTTGCCCTTTGTTTTTTTTTCCTTGTGTTTGTTTCAATCTCCCGGTCATGTTTTCTCATTTCTCAGTTTCTGATTTGTTTTTTCACTTTTCAGTTGTTTCTCTTTTTAAATATTAATTTGCTCTTTTTAATTGTCGTTTGTTTTGTACTCAACTTTTCATTGGCTTTTGTTTTTGTTTGTTTTTACGTGAAGTTCACTTGTTTTTAGCTTTTACATTTTTCCTTTGCTCATTGATTTCAAATGTTTTTTTTTTAAATCTTCATTTGCTTTTTGATTTATATTTGTTTTGAATTCAACTTTTTGTTGACTTTTGTTTTATTTATTTATTGTTACAAATTAGGCGTATAATATACTTGGTGGTCTAATAATCAAACATAATTACTTACATCTTAACTTTTAATTTTCTTTACACAATTTTCTAATAATTTTTTTCATTTGTTTTTAATATGTTAAGGTCGCAGTACCTCCCCGTTTGTCATTGTTTTTTTTTTACTTTTGTTGCTTTTCGGATTGGGCTTTTGCACTTTTTTCTCCGCCCCTTGCATATCCTAGTTTCGCTTTTCTCTTGCTTTTTAATTATGACAAAGTTTCAGCAAAATGAAGTTGGAACAATGAAAACAAATTCAAATGAAAAGCAAACGAAAAAGAAACAAAGCAAATTTGAATAAAAATAAAAAAAGGCTGCCGTCTCAAAAAAAAACTGAAGAATAAAAAAAAACAAATTAGACATGTTTAAAAGAAAAATAATTGAAAACTGAGCTGAGGAAAGGTGCAGCAAATAAAAACGAAAAAGAAAACAACAAATAAAAAATAAAGCGTCTGACAAAACTGAGCTTGAAACAAATGAGCAAAGCAAATGGAAAATGAAGCTTGGAAGTTAATAAATGGAAAGCAACCACCGAAAAACTCGAAAACAAACGAAAAAGCAAATGGAAAGGAAGGAAATCGAAAGAAAGAAGCAAATAAAGAATGTAGAATAACAAATGACGAATGAAGCGCTGAAAGTTTGTTATAATCAAAGAGCAAACGATAAGCAAAAATAGGAAATGAAAAGAGAAAACCGACAGCAAAAGACAAAAATAACTGAAAAAGAAACAACTGGAAAACAAAAAGCAGATTACAAGATTAAAAAAGAAAAACAATTGAAAGCAAAGGGCGCAGAAAGAAATATAAAAGCCAAAAACATATTATAGCAACAAAACCGAGAAAACAAATAACAAACGGGGAGGTACTGCGAACTTAAAACAAAAGCAAACGGAAAACAAACGAAAATTCAATGAAAAGTTGAATACAAAACAAACGAAAAGCAAATTAATATTAAAAAAAGAAAACAACTGAAAGCAAATAACAAGTATTACAATGGAAATGACGTTTTTGTGATTTGAAATAAAATTTGTGGTAAAAGGAACGCAGTTAATATTAAAAAAAAAATTAAAGACAAGCAGAGCAGAGAAAAAATTGTAAAAGCCAAAAATAAATAGCAACAAAATTAAAAAAAAAAAAAAAATTATAAACGGGGAGGTACCCCGAACTTGACATGAAAGCAAACGGACAACAAAATTCAATGAAAAGTTGAATACGAAACAAACGAAAATCAAAAAGCAATTTAAAATGAAAGATATTGGAGAGAAGAGTAATGAGAAACGAGAAGCAAATTAATACAAAACAGAAAAAGGCGAGAATGAAAAACAGAAAGTCAAAGAAATGTGAAAATATTAGAAACGAACGGAAAAACAAATGAGAACTAAAAGGCAAATTATTGGAAAATCAAAAGCAAGAGAAAGTCAATAAAAAAATTGAAGCAAATGAAACGAAGAGAAAGCGCAGGAAGTGCTTTAGATAAGGATTTTCAAACAAGTTATTATTTTGGACACCGCTTTATAGCTGTCAGAAGGTGTTGAATATAAATCCTAAAATAAAATCTAGATGGCGTAGTAGAATGTGTCACTTTCACATTGCACTTCGACTCATGAAATTTCTTAAAATTAAACAAATTAAAATGCGGACTATTAGTCTTATCTAAAATGACCATTAAATTAAAGTTAAAGGAAAATATTATTATTAATCAACAGATAGCGCTTCTGCTAATTTGCAGAAAATTTACCGAAATTTTCTTTCGTTTAGATTATTTGTTTATCAAATAAAAATGAACGTTTTTAATAAATGTGTAAACAACTTTGCAAAAACGCCATCTTCTGAGTGTTTCATAATTTATCATCTTGTAGTCTTCGAGAGTTAGTTTTTCGATTAAGGAATTTTAAAATAACTTTACATGGCTGGAGTTGAATTTTTTTTGGAGGGACCGTCGCGTCGTTAAAATGGTAATATTAAAAAATATATATATTGGGTTCGTCCAGAGGGCGCCTCTTAGCACTCTCGTTAAGAAACCTTCAAAGGGGAATTGAGAATCGGCGATGAGGTGACGCTGAGTGGAGACCCAACAGAACCCAATGAATTAAAATGAAATTGGCCATTGCAACAGTGGAAATCGTCGATGAGATGACGCTGAGTGAAGGAAACCCATGGAACTCAACGAATTGAAATGAAGTTAGCCTTTTCAAATGAATCGTTCAGTAGAGGTAAATAAAAATTATTGTCATTATTATTAAATAACCGCACAAGGGCGTCAACAATCTTTAATTAATTTAATTGGCTGAGAATGAATGCAGAAACATACTTATGCTCTTGACTCTGAGATGGCGCTTCTTTGTGAACCTACTCGTCGTTTGGCCACCAAAAAAAAAAAAAATCGGTTTTCTACGTCTTTTATTCTGCGTTTGCAGTTGAAGATCGTCAAAGCAAACAAGTGATCTCGACTGGGGTTGGAAACTCACCCCGTCGCGATATGCAAAACAGCCCCAAACAGCGGAATTAGAAATAATAGCGATTAGATATTAAAAATGCGGGCAGCGCTAGACAAGCGGAACCTGTTTCGCGTCTAGCCAGGGCCGGATTTCTTTCCTATGAGAACAGGCTCTGGAAATAGGGGCGTAAATCATTTTTCCACCCGGAGATCAAGGGATGCTGGGAAACGCGAACGACGACTTTCGGACACGAAAATAAGAAACCGTTACAAGTTTCGCCGGCGACGTACAGTTGTTTCACGAATACATAAATTTAAGGCCAGTGATTTATAACGACACGGCCGGGGGGAGAGGGGGGGGGGGCGCCAAGACGGAATAAACGCGATCCTTTGATTTTATTATTTGGAGGAGAGGGGTGGGAGGAAGTGCAATCAATTTTGTAAACACAAACAGTACAGTACAGACATGAATTTCATTTTTTTATAATACTGCGTGGGTCGTTAGTCCCTTTTGCAGACTTCGATTGTTTTTTTCTTCCATAAAGAATCACCCTGTATGAATCAAAATAAATCCAAACTTTAAATTGTCCTGTAAGTCTCACAAACGTTTTGCTTAACATATGTACACAGCATGCTGTGTTTTTATAAGGGTATTTTTTTTCTCTTTTTTAAAATTTGACGAAAAGATACAGGGTGTTTTTCCATGTACAAAATTAGAAGAAGAAGTTCAGCTTATATCTCGAAAACTACGTGCCTTCGAAAAATTTAACAAGAATTATACGTTTTAAAAAGTGCCTCAAAGAAGTTTTTACAGAAATCGAAAATTTTAATAAACGACGATTTTTAAAAATCGCAGATTTTTGTGAAACCCTGTAGCATCTGAACGGTTCAAGATATCGATTTTTTGCCATAAATTTAGTAATAAAAAACGAGCTTTGTACAATTTCAAAAATTCAGTCTTACATAGCGCATCCTGTACATACAGGGTGAATACAAAATAAAATACATCGATGCTAGAGCCGTTATTATAAAGTTTACAAAGATAAAAATTCGGTAAAAGTTAGATGGTCAATTGCCTACAATGCGCTGGTGTTTTTCTCTTTTTCTTATGACGTCATAATCTTGAGCTGTGACGTCATCGATGATTTTTTTAAAATTACAATCAATAATTTTTTCCAGCCAGATTAAAAGTGTTTGCTGTTCTCTTTACGGTTGTATAAAATTATGATTGGATTGTATAAGGAAAAATACGAAAAAATCAACTTTATTGTTTTAGAAAATCATCGATGACGTCACAGTCCAAGATTATGACGTCACAAGAAAAAAAATAAATGCCAGTTTATGACAAACCATTCTTTATCTGTTTCTCTTTTTTTATAAAACTTACAATAAAAAAAATAATAAAGAGAACAGTTCTATTATCGATGTTCTTTACTCTTTATTCACACTGTATATTAATCATTTTTTTTTTCTAATTAGTAATATTATGTACGTGCAGATATTTTTTTTAAACTCTTAATTTTATCAAACGTCGAATTCCAAGGTCGTCTCTTTCTGTTTTGATTCCTTTTGGTTTGCAGAAATATAACGCGCGTAAAAAAAGGAAACTTTTTGGTGTTTTTCACTCGCAAGGCTACGAAAGTGGTGGTGGCCTTCCGATTCGACGACGTCAAACGTCCCGACATAAATTTCACGCACGAAGGGATGTAAATTGCTTCACGTAGCGGCGGCGGCAAAAACCGATTCGAATTCATATATGTTGCAGATTATCGGAAATTTATCGGCCCGCCGCCACTGGACGGAATTTATGATACTAATTAATCCGTGCGAGCGAGATGGTAAAGGGTCCACTTTTTATTTATTCTCAAACGGCAGCTCTTACTACCCTCTACAAACTTTGGCGTATTTCAATTTGGGTTTGATTTTATTTTTTTTTAATTTTTTTAGTTTTAATTTTTTTTGAGTTTTAATTTCTCGGCTATTAATTTGTTGTTTGACTCGAGTAGAATTGGGCTAAGTTCAGTTTGGTCGGCCTTTAGCTTTTTGGACCTAATTCCAATTCCAATTTTGTTTTCTTTTGTTTTGAGTTTATTTTTTCCTGATTTTAAATTTTTTTCTCGGGAGTCGAAATCGGTTGACCTTGAGTTGCACGGATTTGATATTAATTATGGGTTTTCATTTTTTAAAGTTTAAATTTTTTAATTTCAAATTTCATTTTTCACTTTTATTTTTAGTTTTAATTTATTTTCCACTGTTATTATTTTTGTTTGACTTGGGTAGAGTTAGGCTGAGATGAGTTGGGTCGGTCTTGTTTATGTATGATAGAGAGAGTTACGTGGTGTTGAAGTGGATTGGTGGCCTTGAGCGGGACGGAATGCTTTGAATATCAATTTTTAATTTTTATTCTTCGTTTTAATTTTGTTGAGGTTTGACTTTTAATTTTCTCGGCTGTTATTTATTTTTGTTTGAGTTGAATAGAGTTGGGTCATATTTAAATGATACGTAGAGGTGCAGTTGAATTTGATCGACCCAGAGTTGTTCAGGTTTGATTTTTAGTTGGTTTTAAATTTTTAGTTTTAATTTTTTTAGTTTAAATTTTCTCGGCTGTCAATTTTTTGTTTCCGTTGAATAGTCAAGTTAGGCTGATTTGTGTTTCAATTTTTAATTTTTTGAGTATTAATATTTTGTTTCAATTCTGAATTTTAATTTTTAGACAGTTAATTTTTTTGTGTAAGTTCAATAGAGTTAGATCTTATTTAAGTTGTATGTAGATTTAGGTGGAATTAGATTGATCCAGAGTTGAACAGGTTTGATTTTAATTGAGTTTTCATTTTTTAAACTTTTTTAGTTTTAATTATTTGAATTTTAAGTTTTAATTTTCTCGAGTGTCAATTTTTTGCTTTCGTTAAAAAATTGAGTTAGACTGATTTATGTTTTAATTTTTAATTTTTTGAGTATTGATATTTTGTTTCTGTTTTGAGTGTTAATTTTTTTGTTTGAGTTGAATAGAGTTAGGCCTTGCTTAAGTTGTAGGTAGAGTTAGGTGGAGTTGAATTGAATTGACTGAGAGTTGGTCGAGTTTGATTTTAGTTGAGTTTTCATTTTTTAAACTTTAAAATTTTTAGTTTTAATTTATTTGAGTTTTCACTTTTAATTTTCTCGGGTGTCAATTTTTTGCTTTCGTTAAAAAATTGAGTTAGACTGATTTATGTTTTAATTTTTAATTTTTTGAGTATTGATAATTTGTTTAGGTTTTGAGTGTTATTTATTTTTGTTTGGGTTGAATAGAGTTCGGCTTTGCTTAAGTTGTAGGTAGAGTTAGGTGGAGTTGAATTGAATTGACCGGTTTAGAGTTTCAATTTTCTTACATTTATTTTTGTTGAGTTTTAGGTTTTTAAAGTTTTAATTTATTGAGTTTTATTATTATTATTTTTCTCTGATAAGTAAACTTTGGCTAGGTGGGTTTCTTTCAGGTTAACCTTAATTTAATGGAGGCTTTATTTTTTTATTTGTTTTTGAGTTCTTTTTATATTTAAGTTTTGTTGTGAGTTTTAATTTTTCAGTTTTATTTATTTTTTCTAATATTTCTATTTTTTTCGGATAGGTAGAGTTAGGTGGAGTTGAACTGGATTGACTTTGAGTTTAATTTTTCGTTTTGCTTCGCTTGAATAAAGTTATGTTAATTTAAGATTTGAATGTTAGAATCGGACATAATTTTGGCTGGCTTTTTTCAGTTCTCATTTTTTGAGTATTGTTTTTTGTTTTGGTTTTTTTAAGTTTTATTTTCTTCAGTTTTTGGGCTTGGGTTTTTCAAGGTTTTAATTTTTTGCGTCTTAATTTTACCGAGTTAGTTCAAGTTAGGTTGAGTAGCCTTGTTTTACATTGGACTTAATTCAATCGAGTCTGGGTTTTTTCACTTGTTTTTGAGTTACAGTTAGGTTAAATTGAATTTTGATTTTTGATTTGATTGATTTTTGATTTGATATAATTTTAGCTGTTCTGTCAGTTTTCATTTTTGTCTACTGTTTTTTGTTTTGGTTTTGAGTTTAATTTTTATTTTTTATTTTATTATTTTTATTATTTTTTTAATTTTTATTTTTCAAGGTTTTAATTTTTTTTTAGATTGAGTGTTTCCTTGTTTTGCGTTAGACTTTCAATCGAATCTGGATTTTTTTCACTTGTTTTTGAGTTTTGGATTTTCCATTTTGTTTTTAATTTTTTACTTGGGTTGACTAAAGAAAGCATTACAAACGATGAGTAAACAATTTTTCTTTCATTTTTTTTTATTAATTACTCCTATTAATTATTAATTATTATTAGTATTTCAATTTATTATTAGTATTTCCATTTATTATTAGTATTTCAATTTATTATTAATTAATTATTAAGATCACTGCTACTACATTTTTTGTTTTTAAATATTTTTAAATCGCTATAACTTTTAAACAAAAGCAAATCGGGTCCATGTTGCTAGAATGTTTTCTTCATAAAATTACATCTGCTTTCATTTGCCGAAGTTTCAAAAGGTATCAAATAAGCACCCTGTATAGTTGATTCTGCCTCATGCTCCGTAAATTTTTAAGTCCTCGAATAGGACTGCGAAAAAGATCGATATTTCTGAACGCGACGCAGATGGCGCTCTGCACACACACATACACACACACACACACACACACACACACATAAAAGGCAAAAGCGAAAAAGTGGCGCAGATTGTTATCTCGAACAAAAGCAAAGACCTCCGGTATCCTCTTCCTTTCGTCTGTTGGTTGCATAATTAAAGCCTTGCTGCAACGCTGCCGAACATTTTCCGGGGCCCATAAATTTTAATCCGGGGCCGTCGTTCGCGTTCCGCGCAAAAAAATTCATTATTTTGCGGAGCGCGCGCTAAATCATAATTAATTTAATAAATTAAAGGCGGGCGGACGTGGGGCGCGCGAAACGAGCCGCGTAAATATTTAAAAATTTTAATTTGGGAAGTACCATATTAGGCAAGAGCGTGTGTTGTATGGTGATGCGTACGGAGCGCCTGGAACGCCGCTAACTACCCCCCGCGCAACCCCCATGCACACGCACACATTCGCACAGCTGTAATTGGGTCGGTCCATGTCGCACGCACTTAGGGTAGGTTCGCTTTCGCATAGCGCTCTCTCTACCTATGTGCGTATAATCTATACCCGCCAAAGGACGCGCAATAATAATAAGAAGAAGAAGTCGTAGCTGCCTTGCTTTACAACCCAAAATTTAGAATTTCTCTTAGAGCCGGTATTACACTAAATAAAATAAATATTTTTAATAAAATCTATTGCACTAATACTTGTTTAATAAATATACCTTTTGTAGTGTAATGCCGGCCTTAGACGCGAATTTTATTTAATTATACAGGGTGATATTTAGTGTTTTATACTTATTTTAATGAGCGATTCCTGGGCCGATTTTAAGTCGAAAAGTTCATATAAACATATATTCTACAATGCTTGGTTTTCCACATACAGGGTGGTAAAATTTTATTGGTTTCTTTTTTGTTTTTATTGAAAATCTCGAAGACAGTTTGAGATTACTTACAAAAAGAAATGGTGAGAATGATCTCTGTATAGCAGTATAAAAATAATTTACGAAAAAGAAATTGGAAAATTTTATTTAAAAAAATTTAAAAACTTTTAAAATAACCCTTGTTGATTTCTAATATATATTTTTTTTAGTAATTTAAAATAGGTTTTTAAATGTTTAATTAATTAATTTAATTATACTAGGAACAATATTAAAAATTAATCTTAACTCTTTTAATAATCTAAGAATCCCTAAAAAAATTAAATAAAAAATGTAATCAAGAAATGTCAAATTTTTTTCAGTAATTCTTAATATATTTTTTTAAATACATAAATTATAGATTTTGGGAAACTTTCCAGAAATGTACAATGCGGCGGAGCATTTCAGTTTTCTTATTAATAAAAAAAATCGAAAAAATATGAAATTAATTCTAGTAAATCTCAACATTTGTCTTTGGTGAGAATTGCTAAAATTTATTTCACATTTCCTCGATTTTTTTTCTAACTATTAAATGAACCTGAAATTTTCCCCAGTGTATATTTCTGGAAATTTTATCAAAATTTTTAAACATAATTATGATTAAAAAAAAAAATTAGAATTATTAATAAACCCTGAAACAATGTTAAAATTTATTTACAAAAAATCAGGATATTTGAAAAATAATTTAGATCTAAATCCCAACTGTTTCTTTTTCTGAGATTTTTAATTTTTAATTGTTAATTTTTTTTAAAATGGTAAAAATTAAAAAATAAATTTTTCTGCGTTGTAGGTATATTTTGGGAAAATTTTAAAATTATCTATTTAAAAAAATATATTGCAATTATTAAGAATCATTAAAAAACGTTGAAATTTATTTAAAAAAAAATTCGATCAACATTTCTGAATTTGTTGATCACTTTACAAGAAAATCCTGACATGTTTGCTGATATCCAGCGAAATGCCCACTCGTTGATCAGTGGCGCCATCTATTGTTCGAATTAAGTACGAATTGTTTCCTGTTACATTCATTTTCATTGGTAGAAAATTATTTGATTCATTCTTCAACTAGATTTGTATATTTATCATGTTTCGTGCGTAAAAGTTCCTAATTGTTTATTGCCAGTGGCGCCACCTATCGTCTAAAGTGCTTAACAAATTGGCCAGGCGTCATTCGTTATCAAAACACATATTTTTTAATAATCAAGAAATTCGAAAAAAAAATTGAAATTAAATTATTTAAAAAAAAAATTCAAGAATCTTTCGGAAATATTTGTCGTGTCAAAAAAATCGAAAAAAAATAAAAATTAAGCAAATCGTAATAATAAAAAAAAAACAATTGAAACTAAATTAAATTATTTATTAAAAAAAAAGTCATATTATTTACAAGAAAATCATGATTCTCTCGAAAACACCGTTTCGATTAAAATTCCAATCCTCACAAGGAAATCCCGTACCTGCTGGTTTTTATTCTGTGTCATGCCTACTCGTTGGACAGTGGCGACACCTACTGTTTGAATTAGGTATTAATCTTTTCCTGTTAAGAAGCACTTTTATTTGCAGAAAATTTTGAGTGATGCCTCAACGGGATTTTTATACTTGTTTTGCTTCATTCGATAAAATTCCTGCGCATTTATTACCAGTGGCATCTCTTGTTTGAATTGCTAAACAAATTGACAGCTGTCAAAATGTCATATTTTGTTTTCAAAAATAAAATGTTTCTGCTTCTGGTTGTTGTCTTTTTTCAGCGTTTTGGAGAGCTTACGTTTGTTGGGTTTTCTTCGATAAACCTCCTACTGATTTAATTTATTACCGTTAGTGGCACGCCCGTCCATCTATTGTGACAAATTAACAACTCTCAAAATGTCGTTTCTTTTCAAAAACAAAATCATACCTCTTTCATCCTTTGTTTTTTTTTTACTATTTTTCGTACTCGTTTATTATCAGTAGCACCGCATCGTCAGTGGATTGAATAAGTCATTAACCATTTGACAGCTGTCAAAATGTCATTTGTTTTCAAAAACAAAGCGTGTCTCCGTTTTGTTTTTTTTTTTAATTTAAGCACTTCGCCCGCTTGGAGAGTTTTTTTTTTTCAATTTCAAACCAACTTTTAAGAATTTCAGGTGTACACTCGCGTTCACATAAAAAGAATTTTCCAGCCTTTGCTTTTAATTTCGGCCTGATCTTAAAATGCAAAGTTAATATTGTAAAAGCGAAGCGAAGCGAAGCATGCATTTTTTTTTTTAAGATTCTCTTCCTCAGTCAAACCCAATACAGTGATTTTTTTATTTTCTGCGCAGAGTTTGCGCAAACCTCCAAAGAACCATCTTGGAACCACCTTTTTACCTCAAGCCTCAAGATAGATCTCATTTGACCGTCAGTTTTTCAAAATTTCACTCACTGAGTACGTATACAGTGCGTTATTTCAGAAGGCAGACAGAAAGACGCATATTTAGAAACATCATCAAATCTACAGGATCTAACATGCTATAGTGTTGACTAAAGACAATGAGGGTCAAATCGAAGAAGAAAAAACAATCAAATCAAATCCAATAGATGGCGTCGTGCCTTGGCGACGCTGCCTTTTCAGTTAGGTCCTCCATGCCACACCATCTCATCAACGTTTTATTGCAGAACCTACCTATTGATGAGTTGGCGCTGAGTGGATGATCTTGTCAGACAAATTTAACAGCGCAAATCATAAAAATTTAACATTTTAACATTAATGTTCGTCGTAGTCAAATTTGAAACGTTGAACAACGGCGCGAAATTCAAATTTAAATCATCAATAAATAATTTAAAATCAAACTTTTTTGTTTTGGCAGTCTCATCCTAGAAATCTCGTAACTAGCGAAAAATTCAAAGTCAAGGTCGGAGGATGAGGTTCGGGAATTGACTTATCCTTGACGTGACCTAACATTGACTTTCAAGGTAAAGGTCGAAGGGGACTCCACACTCGGCCTACGTTTGTAAAGTCGGTAAGCTCTCAGGAGGGCCTAAAATCACTGCCACTGCCGCGTACGGTGACATCTGTTGGGTTGGATTTAGAGACCCTTCAATAAGAGTCTGGACAATTCGTAACTATGTTTTGATTGGCACCGCCATCTTATATCACAAATCGAAACTTGTCAACTGTCAAACGTAACAGGTGAGAAGGTAACGCCTACTTTTCTTTCTTCCAAATCGTAGCTAATTGTTGTGATATAACATGGCGGGGCGGGATTGTTGAGTCTTTGGTTAAAAGGTCTCTAGGGTGGGTTTAGAGACCCTCTAGTTAGAGTTTGGTACACTCAGCCATCTTTCAGCAAAAAAAGTTCCGTCAATGTCAAATTGACAATACTTTGTAGGCTTGCCTGCGGTAAGTGAACGGTCGAAGTGGTCAGACCAAACCACGTGATCACTTTTCTCAATTGGTGATTGGTCAGAGGGTTTAGTCGAATCGTTGACTTGACGATTCTGTGCAATTTGACCGCTCACTTAACTCGGTCCTTGCTTCCTCTTTGAAAGTCAAATTTCAGTAAAAAAATCCCATCAGTGTCTAGCTTACAATATTACCTAACCTTGCTTGTTTATTTTCAATGTCAAATTCAAGCATTGGCGCCAAACTGCACTTCCTTTCTTTCTTATGATTGGCTAAACTATGTTTTGCTGAAATATGGCGGAACCAATAAAAAATGCGCACCTTTCTGCCAGACTCTTGCTAGAGGGTCTCTAGGTTTTGAAGTTGCGACTGACATCTGTTGGTGACAGCTGTATTTTTTATGTATCATGGCGCCATCTATTGGATTGATTCGATTTGAAAATTGTATTGAGACTCACCTTTTTCTCCGTAAGCTTCTCACATCGTCTCTGCTTGCATATCTGGTGGCTCTTGTCGTTCCTGCAAGGCGCACAGTCACCACAATTGTCTTTCCGTTGGCACCCGATGCATTCACCGCACCGTTTCCGTTTTTTCTTCACCTGCTTATCGACGTTTCCGCCACTAATCTCGTCGACTTCCACGGAGCTATTCGCGGGAATCACGTGGTGGCTTTTGAAACTCGCGGTACTCGACACGGCCGCCACCTGCCCCGAGCTTTCCGACCCGATGTCCATGTTGCTGGAGGCACCGTCACTCTCGGCGGAGCTCTCCAGGCTGGAGGCGCGCATTTTCCTTCGTTCTTTTTTCCGAAAGTCGTTCCGCGTCGGCGAACCCAGCGCGGCGTTCATTCCGTTCAGTTTCTTATCCAATCCATTGTACAGTCCGTTGTTATCCATCATGGTAGACATGGGATTCTGGAAGTGGGTCGGGTGGAGGTTCTGGATTTTCAAGCCCGTATCCTGAGAGGAGAGGGCCGCCAAATTCGGACCTAGTTTCAATTCAGGTTCCGATTTGATCACCGTGACCACGGTGGGGGAACCGATCAATTGATTGCCTTGGATGATGGCCCCATTTTGGGGCTGGAATATGGTACCGGCTGGGTTGAGCGTCGCTATGTTTGCTGTTGGATGCGTGTACAGTTGGATGTGGCGTTCGTCCAGGAACTGCTGTTGTATCGAAGGTATCTCCCTTGCTTGGATGGGGGCGGGTACTAAAGGGTAATTGCGGGGGTTGACTGTGCTAAGCGTGTGGAAGTTCGCGGTGTTTAACGTGGTTAACGTAGGACTAGATGAGTTTGGTGAGACGGGGGTTAAGTTCGTGAGGGTGGTAAGCGTTGGTTCGGTGGTGGTGACGGGCTCGTTGAATGTTTGGAATTGCGATTGGAACGATGGGAGCTTGGAGACGCCGTTTTGTGCTGCGAAGGCGTCGGCGAATGTTGTCACAGGGGTCGTGGGGGCGAACGTCGAATCCACCGGTTTCGATTCCCAAGGTCGATACTGAGGTTGGGATGCTATTATGGATAAGCCGTTCTCGGTTCTTTCCAAGATCCTCGCTTCGGGGTAGTACTCCCAGTTGGAGATGTCGAGGAGGCGAGTGTCACTCAAGAAGCGATCGGTTGCAAAACCGGAAGCCGTGTCCATATCCGCCGAGAAGGTGGAAAACGGCGGAAGGTTGGAACCTGGCGGGTCCTGAACCGTCGAGCTTGGAGTGGCGGGGGTGGGCGGATAGTTTGATGCCAGGCCGTACCCGGAGCCCAACGATTCCGGGTCCTGGCTCAAAGTCTCACTCATCCTGTCATCGCATTCCGAGACCCATCCTGAGCAACTTATGCCTGCGCACTGTTATCTTCTTCTTCTTCTTTTTTTTTGAGTGTGTTGAGTTCGTTTCGTTTTATATTAAAAATAACTTATTGTCATTTTGAATCCTGAAGTTCGCTGAGATAGGTTCTGTAGACAGGAAGAATATAATTTGTTTTCTTTTTTTTTGTTCAGCCTTTCTATTTTGTACTCTGCGGAATTTGTACTGTTGTAATAGTTGTAGTAGTAGTAGTAGTAGTAGTAGTAGTTTATGCTTCATATAAAAATAATACTCTCGGCGCTAGTCCTTATTTCTTTCATCGTACAAAAATATCTGGAAAAGAAGGAAAAGGCGCATTATCAGGACATAAAATGCCACTTCGTATGCGACGTCAGGTGTCACGTAAGCAGTTAATTTCTGAACGCGGCCTGACGGACGGGACGGAAAGGTCGGACGCAAAAAGCGAAACGCCGTTTTTCACCTTGCAACTCCCCCCCACCCCCACCTCTCACGTCAAAAGAAAATTCATCAAAACAAAGGCAAAGTCAACATTTTTTTCCTACTCATTAAATTTTTTTTTACACCCAACAAGTACCGAGCGTAAATCGTTTTTGCTCTCTCTGTATATGCATATTATTGCAAATTATTGCATTGACCAAAATTGAAATTATTAACAACTGTAAACGATCCTTTCACTCTCTTTCGTAACTAGAGCAAGTGTTTTTTTTTTTTTTGACTAAACATTTAAGTGTGTATATCAAAATTCAAAGGGAAGGCGGTCGGTCACAACGGGTGATCATAAACGTTTGTTGTTAACTTGTGCATAATAGTGATAATAAGTGTGTATTTTCGTTGTTGGGAAGTTAGGTGGCTGCTTTATCTTCGCATTTACACGTGAACAGTTCTCAACGCGATTCGCGTTCCGAGAGATCGGCGGAGGGCTCCGCGTTTCCCGGATCGACCGGAAGGCGCGCGCATGCGCCGCGTCCGCAATCGCGACCGTGACCTCTTCAGTAACTAGGAAATGCGTTACGCATTACGTTGCGCTTTCACCCCAGGAGTTTTCGTGCGGATGCGCTTACCTTTACCCTTTCGGGGGGCGCTGCGCGAATTTTCGCGCCAAAACTCCAAACGCGAACTGTCACTTTTTGCAAAAAATACAAAAGAAAAAAAACGTCAAGACAAGACTACTTGATATAAAGATTGAAAACGTCATCGCAAAGGGAAAGAAAATCTTTTGAATTTTTTTTTTTGATGGCTTAAAATCTTGTAACTCGTTTTTTGATCCGCCCTTGTATATGACATACAAAGCTTGATTAAAAAAAAAATATCGCTTTTAAAGTAATAATAATAATCGGGGCAGCTGTGAAACGCACATCTTTGAACAACCATGATTAAAAGTATGGTGAACGAACTAACTGAATTAAAATACTGTTACAATTGCGCTTAGAAGAGCTACTGAGCATTGGATGCGTTCAGCCAAAGGTATACATAGATAGCAATCCGTAAATAGTCCGCTAAAAACAGAAACCGAAACAAATTTAAAATCAATTTTGAGAAATCTCGTCGCTAGCACTCGATGTTTTGAGGTTATGTTCGACGTTGTTGATTTGATTTAATTAAGAATGTGTCACTCACACTGTAAATATGTATTTAGAATCGCGCCAAGGCTTCCGCAATCAACTTTACATAACCTTATTATATTTTAATAAATGTTTTCGACACTAGTCCCGTTCAGCCGA
Organism: Prosopocoilus inquinatus; assembly: GCA_036172665.1. Classification (NCBI taxonomy): domain Eukaryota; kingdom Metazoa; phylum Arthropoda; class Insecta; order Coleoptera; family Lucanidae; genus Prosopocoilus; species Prosopocoilus inquinatus. The sequence continues at coordinate 8,125,972 of CM069878.1, read as the reverse complement.
CTTTCATTCGCTGCAATTGAGTGTGCGTTCCACTGTGTAGCAAAGCAGGAATGAGAAATAATCGCGCTGTCTTTGGCTGGACGCAGGCAGCAGCAGTTTCGTTCGCAGATTTAAGTAACTCTTCCAATAGCGCAACGCTGGACGCGCACGTATTAAATTGAAAATTAAATGAATTTAAAAACAAGGACGTGTTTTTGTTATTAGTTCGAGGCAGTCGTTTATTATATTCCTAACTTAAAAAAAAATCGCTTAAAAAATATGTCAAAAACAGTGCCATTTAATTTACTTTTAATTTTTTTGCTTGCGTTGGTTTGACTTTGACGACGTCGCGCGTCGATTGATTCATTTTAATTGATTTTCAAAAATCCAAAATTCGTGTTTTAATTTTTCAATTTTATTTCCTTGCTTGGATTGGGTTGAGTTCCGCTTGAGATCGGTTGGACTTATTGAGTATAATTTTTAAATTTTTCTTATATACTTTTAATTCTTTTTATTTTTTTTTATTTAATTGATTTTTAAATTTTCTAAACTTTTTGCTTTCATTCGGACGGATCGGGATGACCTTGAGATTAATTTTAATTATTTTTTTTTTACTTTTAATACTTTTTATTTTTTGGCTGGATTGAAAAACTCTTTCTTAGTTCTTTTAATTCTTTTTGTTGTTTTTTTTGCTTGCGTTGTCTTGACTTTGACGTCGGTTGATTAATTTTCAAAGATTCTTCCTGCTTTATTTTTTTCATTTTTTTTTCTAGCTTAGATTGGGTTGGATTAATTTTAATTTTCAGATTTTTTCTGTGTACTTTTAATTCTTGCTCTTGAGATTAACTTTAATCTATTTTTGACTTTTTACTTTTAATTATTTTTACATTTTTTGGTGGGTTCAGCGAGCTTAAGTTTCATTGATTTTTAAAATTTGTAATTTTTTTGCTTTCCTTCGATTGGATTAACTTGACCTTGAGATTAATTTTATTTTTGATATTTTTCTTTTCAATCTTTCTATATTTTGCTTGGACTAAGTGGATGTTAAGTTTAACTGATTTTTTAATTTTCTGAATTTTTTTGCGTTAAATTTTTGCTTTCCTTCGGTCGGATTGGGTTGACCTTCAAATTAATTTTATTTAATTTTTGTTTTTTTTTTACTTTTAATACTTTTTATTTTTTGCTTGGATTAAAATGCACTTTCTTAGTTATTTTAAATTCTTTTTGTTGTATTTTTTGCTTGCGTTGTTTTGACTTTGACGTCGGTTGATTAATTTTCAAAGATTCTTCCTGTCTTAATTTTTTAATTTTTTCTAGCTTAGATTGGGTTGGGTTCACCTGGAGATTGGTTGGATTAATTTAAATTTTCAAATTTTTTTTTGTGTGGATACTTTTAATTCTTGCTCGAATTGGGTTGACCTTGAGATTAATTTTAATTTATTTTTGACTTTTTTACTTTTAATTCTTTTTATATTTTGTTTGGATTAAGTGGATGTAAAGTTTAACTGATTTTTTTTTAATTTTCTGAATTTTTTCGTGTTAATTTTTTACTTTCCTTCGGTCGGATGGGGTTAACTTTGAGATTAATTTTAATTAACTTTTATTTTAATATATTAATTATTAGTTAACTTAATTATAACTGAATTTTAATTTTTAGATATTCTTAGTTTTGACTTATAATTATTATTATTATTATTATTATTTTTTTGCTTGGGTTGGATTGAGGGAAGACCTATTTTAACTTTTGCTTAACAACAGTTTTGACCTAAAGTAAAAATAATTAATTTTATAAGAGCGTACATCTCTGCACTTCTGATTTTTTTTTAAGTTTTCATTTCAGATCACCCTTTCATTGTTTTTTTTTGTGCAAGGTGTATGTGCACAATTCGCCAATTAATTTTGGATCACTCCGTACATAGCGCACATTTTACGGAACCTAATTTTAAGGGGATTTATTTTTTAAATTAGATAATTTTAACGTTTTTTTTCCCTCTTATTTTTATGAAAAGATTTCGAGCATTTAAACAGATCAACTGCAGGGGTAGTTTCTTGTTTCCTTTTTTTTTTAGTTTGCATATCCGAACACTTTTTTTCATTTTTTCGCATACGCACATTGCCAATTTTTTTGGGCAGGAGGGGGCAGGGGAGATCCCCCTGTATCTATGTAACAAAATGAGGAAATGAGAAAGTAAGTGGATCGGTCTATGGGGCCTATACTTTACGGGGAGATTTTTTTATAATATTTTATATTTATTATTATTTTATTTTATTTTAAGATCTTTTTCCCTTCGCTGTTTGAAAATTGTACGCCTCTGCATTTCGGTCACCTATTTTTTCGATCACTCCGTATGCAATGGAAACTTTTTGATTTTTATTTTTATTTTTATTTTTTTTTTTTAGTTTGAAAATCTGAATACTTATTTCAATTTTTTGTGCAAGGTGTACGGAATTTGCCAATACGTAGGTAATTATTTTTGGATCATCCTGTACACATAAAATTGAGTAAATAAGAAAGTGAGTGGGTCGTACATTTTTTTGTAATGTTCTTCCCATCTTAAGATTATTTATTCTTATTTTTATGATGCAATTTGTACACATATTTCTGGCTCAACCTGTATATGTATGAAATAAAAAAATGAGAAACTATAATAACTTTATCGTTTACGAAAATATTTCTGTTCGTTATTAATTATTCTGTAAAATAAGTGGGTTTCATTTGATTGCTGTTATTTAAAGATGTGTTGTGGTTGTGGGAAAGGTGAAACACCCCAAGCGCTGCCGCCATTTTTTTCCTCAAAGCAGAAGCCGAATGCGTTGTTGCATTTCGGGGTGCGATTGCGTTGAATTATTTTGTCGACGCGTGACAACCAACCCTGGCTGACAGGGAAAAAAATAGCGCCTCATTGCTTTTATCTTCTCCAAGAACAGCCAACCAACGGCAACAGCAATGCAGGCATTACGACGAAAACAAAAAACCTAGCCGTCACTAACGTCTCGCGTAATTCCTCTCCGGATCAATAACTTGATATTTCGCTTGAACTTTAAAGCCGCCGAATTTCGTTTTATTTTCCGCCATTAATTCGGTTTTATTTATTTTTGTTTGTAATCGCAGGGGCGTTCTCGGGTGCGAAAGAGAGAGAGAGAGAGGAAAAAATTTCCGAGTCCTGTAACGTGTGTCGTATAAGCTCGCTATACTGCTATAAATGCACGAAATGCAATTCAAGGGATGCACAGTGACTCATACTGTTGGGGTGAGATACAGTCCTGCCAATGTATTCTACACATCGATTTCTTCGTGCTCGCTGTTGACTCGCACAATATGCGGACTAGCCCAAGCTTGCACGTAAAACTCTATTGCACGCACGACAAAAACATGTGACGAACGCAATGACAAGTATTTTGTTCGGCTGCACAAATAACAAACGACGAATCGATTTTCAAAGTAACAAAAAATTATGTGAAAAAAATTCGTTTTGATCAAACAAAAGACGATGAAATCAAAAAAAAGGCAAAAATCCAGTCAATAATCATCCAAATTTTAATGAAACATTTAATTTTCTAAAAATCTCTGTAATGAGTTGAAAAAATAAAGTTTCCTAGGAAAAAAACGAAAAAAAAATGCATTCAAGTCGCACTCAATCAATTGTTTAATGTAACATCTGTCAAACGACTCGAATTCGGTCGGATCAAACAAAAGACAGCCGACTATTTAACGAACTTCTCAAGAAAAAGAAAATGAAAATTGTCACTTCGACGATAAAAAAAATCACCGCTTCTATCAAACAGACGAGTGTCGATAAGCTTTTGAAGAAAAAAAAAAATCGCAATTTTTGAATTTTCAGTGAAACAAGAGCTGAACGATCAAATCAAAAAATGTCAAATGTTCAGTCTGTAATCTTCCAATATTTGACGAAATATTAAATTTGATTAAAAAAAACACATTGATACTCTGCAATCAGTTAAACTAAGAAAAGGTGAAAATCGCCATTTTGTTTTCTTATGAAACAAAAGATGAACGATCAAAAAATGTTAAACTTTCAATCTGTAATCTTCCAAAATTTGCAGAAAACGCGTTGTTACTTTGCAATCAGTTGAAAAATAACCAAAAAGACAGTGAAAATCGCCATTTTGATTCTTTCTGAAACAAAAGATGAACGATCAAATCAAAAAATGTCAAACGTTCAGTCTGTAATCTTCCAATATTTGACGAAATATTAAATTTGATTAAAAAACACATTGATACTCTGCAATCAGTTGAAAAATAAACTAAAAAAATGAAAATCGTCATTTTGATTTGTTTATGAAACAAAAGATGAACGATCAAACAAAAAAATGTCAAACTTTCAGTCTGTAATGTTCCAATATTTGACGAAATATTAAATTTGATAAAAAAAAACACGTAGATACTCTGCAATCAGTTGAAAAATAAACTAAAAAAAAATGAAAATCGTCATTTTTAACTTTTTATGAAACAAAAGACGAACGATCAAATCAAAAAATGTCAAACGTTCAGTCCGCAATCTTCCAAAATTTGACGAAAATCAATCACTGTAAAAAAATTCAAAATAAAAAAAAATAGAATCAAAACGAAAAATTCGAAAATTTTACGAAAAATTAGATTTTGAAAAATTTAATTCAATTAGATTTTGAAAAGTTCAGTTCAATTCAGTCTTTATTCCCCCAAACAGTTGAACAATCAATTAAAGGGAATTGTTGACAGAAAAAAAAAAGAGAAACGATGGTGTTAGTGAACACGAGGTCAGTAGAAAAAATAAAGTTTCGAGAAAAAAACGAAAGAAATGCGTTCGGTTCGTTAACGATCAAACAAAAGACGATCGCAACATCATCATTCAAGTCGGACTCAATCGTCTGTTTAATTTAACGTAAAAAAAAATTCGACAATAAAAAATCACGACTCAATCCAAGAAGACTCGCCATTTTGAATTTTTAATAAAACAAAAAAAAATCACCGCTTTTGTCGAACTTGTCAAAAAAATTAAGGATCATCGTCTTGAATTTTCAACGAAACAAAAGACGAACAAAACGTGACGTTTCATCAACAAACTTTTCAAAAAAAAAAAACAAATGAAAATCTTATCTTGAATTTTTAATCAAACAAGACAACCGCTTCTGTCGAATATACGACGCGTCAACAAACATCTGGAAAAAAAAATGAATTTTTGCATGGAACAAAAGACGAACGAACGGACGTCGTTTCGACAAACTTTTCAAAAATAAACCATTTTAAATTTTGAATCGAACAAAAGACGATCGCAATTTCAACTTTGAAGTCGCACTAATTAATAACCGTTGGTTTAATTTTAATTAATTAATTTAATTTCGAAACAAACGCCAAACGTTTCAAAAGCAAATGAAAATCGACATTTTGGATTTTTAATGAAAAAAGAGACGATCGAAATTTCACCGCTCAAGTCGCACTTTGCCGTTTGTTTAATTTTGACTTGAACAACTGCGAAACGTCTCGTCAGATTTTTGATTAAACGAAAGACAGTCGACGTTTCATATTTTCCTCCTCACCAAATAAATAAATAAATGAACAAATAAAAACCGTCATTTCGAATTTTCTATAAAACAAAAGACAAAAAGATAAAAACGCCGAACAAAAAAGTGACAATCGCCATTTCGACGTTTTTAATGAAACAAACCTGCCGAACAGAACAGACGAGACGCTTTAATAAACCGAAAACAAGACAAAAAAATATTAAAATCACCGTTTCGACTGTAGAAACAAAAGACGATCGAAAATTTGACGCTCGAAGTCGACTTGAATTGATTTGAATCAAACAAAAGTCAGTCGACATTTCAAAAAAAGTTGAATTTCGACTGTTTAATGAAATGATTAAAAACAAAAGACGATCGAAAATTTCGACGCTTGGGTCGATTTAGGAAGTTAACGTGAAACGACTCGAATTTGAATCAAACAAAAGATTGTCAAGGTTTCAAAAAAGTTGAATTTCGACTGTTTAATGAAATGATTAGGAACAAGAGACGATCGAAAATCATTGATACTCGAGTCGACTTAACGATTAAAAAAAAAAGATGATCGAAGATTTGACGCTCGAGACGATTTAGGAATAATTTCTGATGCTTGTTAACCTGAAACGAATAGACTTTGAATCAAACAAAAGACAGTCGACGTTTCAACAAGTTGAATTTCGACTGCTTAATGGAATAATTGAAAGCAAAAAACGATGGAAAATTTGACGTTCGAGTCGAGTTAGGAATGTGAAACGACTGGAATTTGAATCAAACAAAAAACAATCGACGTTTCAACGCGTTTCAAAATGGAAGTGTAAATCAGTCATTTAGAATTTTCGTGTGGACAAAAAACAATAAAAAAAAAGTCGTACCGTCTTCATCAGAAACTTGAATTCAATTTTCACTTCAACGACTTTTAAACTTCTTGAGAAGAAAATTCCAGCTCGGAGTTGATAGTGAACTTAGTTAATTTTTAAAACATGAGTCGATTGTCAAAAATGCGCCTTGAAAATTGATTCAAAGTTGAAAGAAAGAGATCATTGTCTTTATCGACTTACCCTTTTTAAGTATTAAATTTTGATTCAAAGTTGACTTCAGCTACTATTTTTGACTGTGACAAGAAAATTCTGACTGAGAGTTGAAATTGAATTTTATTTACCTTTGCACAAACTATTGAAATTTTAATTGAAACGTCCACGATTGATTTCGATTGTTACTAACGTCTTGGAAGCTGACAACTAAAAATAATTCGGAGTTTTGGAGTTGAAAGTGAAATTTATTCGCTTTTGAGTTGAGAGGAGTTGAAAGTGAACAACTTTATTTATTTACCTTTGCGCAAACTATTAAAATTTTAATTGAAACTTTCAAGATGCATTTCGATTTGTTTGTTGTTAACGCCTTGAAAACCGACGACAAAAATAATTCCGAGTTTCGGAGGGTTGAAAGAGAACTTTATTTACCGTTGAGTCGAAGGAGTTGAAAGCAAAATTATTTATATTAAAATTTTAATTGTAACTGAAAGTATGCATTTCGATTTGTTTTTTTATTAACGTTTTAGAAATCGATGACAAAAATAATTTTGACTTTTGCGAGTTAAAAGTGAGCTTTATTTACCCTTCAGTTGAAAGTGGTTGAAACCAAACTTTATTTATCTTTGTGAAAACTATTAACATTTTAATCGAAACTTTCTAGATGCATTTCGTTGTTAACATCTTCAGAACCGATGACAAATTAATTTTTTTGACTTTCGGCGCTAAAAGTGAACTTTATTTACCGTTGAGTTGAACGAGTTGAACGCAAATTATATTTATCTTTGCGAAAACTATTAAAATTTTGCTTGAAACTTTCAAGTTGGGTTTCGATTTGTTTATTATTAACGCCTTGAAAACCGAGGACAAAAGTAATTATGACTTCCAGGGGGTTGAAAGTGAAATTTATTTACCGTTAAGTTGAAGGTGTTGAAAGCAAACTTTATTTATCTCTGCGAAAACTATTAAAATTTTAACTGAAATTTTCTAAATCCATTTTGTTGTTCACATCTTCAGAACCGATGACAAATTAATTTTTTTAACTTTCGGCGTTAAAAGTGAACTTTATTTACCGTTGAGTTGAAGGAGTTGAAAGCAAGTTATATTTATCTTTGCCGAAACTATTAAAATTTTGCTTGAAACTTTCAAGTTGCGTGTCGATTTGTTTATCATTAACGCCTTAAAAACGGAAGGCAAAAGTAATTCTGACTTCCAGGGGGTTGAAAGTGAAATTTATTCACCGTTAAGTTGAAGGTGTTGAAAGCAAACTTCATTTATCTCTACGAAAACTATTAACATTTTAACTGACACGTTCTTGTTGTTAAACATCTTGAAAGTCGACGATAAGAATAATTTTGACATTCGAGGTTGAAAGTGAACTTTATTTACCGTCGAGTTGAAGGAGTTGAAAGTAATCTTTATTTATCTTTTCGAAAACTATTGAAATTTGAATTGGAACTTCCAGGATGCATTTCGATTCGTTGTCATTAACGTTTTATAAATCGATGACAAAAATAATTATGACTTTTGGAGTTGAAAATAAGCTTTATTTATTTTTCAGTTGAAAGGAGTTGAAATAAAACTTTATTTACCTTTGCGAAAACTATTAATGTTTTAATCGAAACTTTCTAGATGCATTTTGAAAGTCAATTACAAAAATAATTCTTACACCAGAGTTGAAAGTGAGCTTTATTTACCTTTAGGCGAACTACCCTTTCTTTTGAAATTTTAATCTGAATTTTTAACAACCTCAGAAGTGATGAGGTGACAAAAACAATTCCGCCTCTTGTAGTTGAAAGTGAACGTTATTTACCCCGTTGCGCAAAAGCCCTCGTTCCATTAACCGTTGGAGCGAAGCGGCGTTTTTCCCGAAAATTTATTTTAAACATCGGCGAAAAAAGCACAAATCGATAGGGGGGGCGCACACAAAATTCGGAGAGAGCGAAAGCTCCAACGTTTCGTCGTCGTCCGCTACGAGCGAGAGTTTGGCAGTTCGATTAACGAAAGCGAAATTAACATCCCCCGTCCGCCGCCGCCGCCGCCGTCGATAGTTTGTGCGAAGCTCGGGGCGATTTATTAAAAGCGAGCTTTCGATTGCGAGGCAAACAAAACACCTGAACGTTCGTTAAAATGTTAATTAGTTTCAGGACGAAAGTTCAAAGAAAAAAAAATCTGCTATCCGGCGGCGCCGCAATTAATTTTTATTCAAGCAAATAAGTGCGTGCATGCATTTGTTTTTTTTTTTTTTTTGTTAACCCCAGAGCACACTCTCACGCATCATCCCCGAACGTTGAAAGCACATTGGACTTGGATGGACCTGGAGTGGACGTGGACACACTCACACACACTCACACAGCACACAACACACATAAAATGGAATGCAAATTACCATTGGTCTGCGTATACCGACATTATTAGTGAATAAAAACGTGCACTAACCATGTGAAAAACAAAAAACACGCACACCACCACACGCATAAGAGGTATTACGACTGACGCTACGCACTCTGTTCCTTTCATGTCTCGCGCTACACAGCTGCCGAGCTTTGCGCCAATCAGCAACTTGCATTCGTAGCTTTCGGCGTTGGGTAGGGAGGAGGCACGGCGTTCCAAATCGCGAACTACTGCGTTCGGTTTCCATGATTTTCGCCGTTTGTCATTTGTTTTACGTTGTTGCCTTTTTTTTTGTTGTTGTCGTGCAGTTGTTTTCTTCGCTTCGTTCGATCGTCGCCGAGCTTTCTGGCCGGCCGTCGCTCGGTCGGCAACCATCGGTCCGAAGAGAGCTTTTGCGTTCGTGTTCCGCTTCCTATGCACAAATTAATTAAACAAACAAAAAAAAATCGATCGCTGTATCACTTGACGATGCTACGAATACAGATCTTCTCGATTTAGAGAGCCTCAGGGCTCTGCCCTAGGACCCTCATTGTTACTTTTTTTTTAATTAAGCGTGTGCACAAAGTTGGCCACACATGATACTGTAAATCTTTCTGGCGCTGTTGCCAATTTAGTGATTCTCTCACTACAGTTTTTCTTCTATGTGCAGATCGTATAAATAAAAATTAAGAACACGACGTGACCTCCGTCTGTTTTGACAGTAATAGTTAGTGACATTTTTAGTTTCTAGTTACGTCAGAATTAGAAATTTGAATTTCTTTGGGTTTTGTAAAATTTGGAATAATTTTGACTTTCACTCGAAATTTGCTTTCTTTCGCTCACAAAATCGTGATCCAAACGTGTTTTTTGATTCAAAAACACGCATTCAAACTTTTAAGCGAAAGAAAGCACCTAAATTTTAATTAACAATCTCAGACGTGACTGAAATTTGATGGTTTCGTGATCGTTTTAGTTTTCATTTTCATTTAGTAATAATAAGTGATACAGGGTATCCTAAGTTGAGTGCCCTACTAGAAGTTTTCGGCGAAAAAAACATACAAACGTTCTGAAAATTAATAACATTGCTCTGGGAGGAAATGAACTTTCAAACCGACGTAATTATTTTCACTTTTAAATCACTTCCGGTTATACTCGGAGCAGCCGTTAACCTTCTTATTTTAAATGGAATGCTGTATTTGTTTTTATTACAAGTTCCGATTCTACACGTTATTTAGGGGCGTATTCTGCAACTTTTTAACGGGCTGTTAAAATTTAGAGGTGCTTTAAAATTTAAAATGTAGTTCCATGATTGGTTGTTACCTTAGCAACAAAATTTAACGCCCCTTTAAATTTAACGGTTCTGATACAGAATAGACCCCATTCTAAGAAGTAAAAAAATTGTTAATGCTACCCTACATTTAAAATGTACCTAATCGGAATTTGCAATAAAAAAATATAACATTCCATTTAAATTAAGAAAATTAACGGCGATTTCCGGCATGACCGGAAGTGATATAAAAGTGCGAATATTTTAGTGTGAAAGATCGCTCCCTCCTAGAGCAATGAATTAATTTTCAGAATGTTTGTATGTTCCTTTCCTCGAAAACTTTTAATAGGCCACTCAACTTGGGATACCCTGTATAATAAAAATAAAATTATTCCAATTGTGTATCACATAGTGCCAATGAAAAACGGAAATTGTTATTTTACGTCCTATGGTGTACAATGTGATTTTATTTTTTCTTGTGCAGCACATGGTGGCAGCAGTGGGATCGATCACACGATAATTATGTTTCATGATCCTCGGACATAAAAGTCACGTTCTTTTTGTTATCAACTACATAAACAAAAAATTTTCTTTACATTTTTATAAAAATTGCCATTTTGTTAATTTTCAGAAGGAGGAAAACGACGAAGAGGAAAAACGAAAATGATCGAGTCGTTCCTTATTTCAAAAGAAGGGGAAAGTTTTTTCCACCGATCGTAAGTACTTTTTCTTTTTTTTTTAATTCTTGATTTTTTGATTGTGTTTTATTTACATATTCAGTTTTTTTTTTAATTTTTGAAGAAAAAATCGAAATTCGATTGGAATTAAAACATATATGTTGCGGCTACGGCGTTTATAGTTTTTTTTTTTGCGAAATTGAAAACGAAAGATTTTCTTACTTGCAATACTTTTCTTGTTTCTAGAATTGTTAAACAACCGTTCGTCTTTTGTTTGTTTGACAAAAATCTGTTACCTAGTGTTTTTTTTTTTTGGTAATTCTATCTTGCCGGCGTTGCCAACTTTAGTACACTTTCGAAAAATATTAAAATATTGGATATTTTCGACAAAACACCTGATTTTTCGCCATTTTTTTTTTACTTGTCGTCTTTCCGAGGTATAATTTTAGCGAAACAAAAAACGGTTGAAAAATATCTATGCTTGTTTCCTTTTTTTTGTGCGGAAAAGCTCGTATAAAGTCGGTCGAATATTTCCTAAAACAAAAGAAAAACAAAAAAAAAAATCCCTGCAATTTACTTAGCGCGTTCCGTCAAATTTTCGGCTGGCCTAATACAAAAGACGATCGAAAAATTGGCACCGCCCAACTGAACGAACGTTCGTTGCGGGCTCAGATAAACAAAAAGCAATCGTTTGTTTTTTCACAAATGAAAGTCTTCGGTGTTTTGATAAAACAAAAGACGGTCGATTTTTCTTTCTTTTTTTTGGAAAAAGAAGATTCCTTATTAAGGTAATTACTTAAGTCGGCAGCACAAGATGCGGCATCCTAAACTGAAACAATCGAAAAACTATCGCTCAAGGCAGGCCTGCTTTTTTGTCGGTAATTAAATGAATCGCTTGTTTCCTTTTTTCATGCAAGAAAGCTCGTAAGTCGGTCGAATATTTCCTAAAACAAGGGAAAAACAATAGACAGACAAGAAAACCAACGACAAAAGAACCAACAGACAGAAAACCAGCAAACAAAAAAAATAACTTCTTCGAAATACTAAAAGATGCAGTGCAATGCGTTCGGTCGAATTTTCGGCCTTAAAACAAAAGACGATCGAGAAATTGATACCGCCCGACGTCTGCTGGCTTAAATAAAACAAAAGGCGATCGATTCTTTTTTTGAAAGAAAGAAATCGTTGGTGTTTTGCTAAAAGACAAAAGACGGTCGATTTTTTGAACAAAAAAAATAATACCTTCGTAAAATAACTATCCGATTCGTTTTGACCATCGAATTATTTAGAATTTGCCACGCGAGATGTCGCGGCCTGAACTGTTGTTTAAATAAAAAACAAACGAAAAGTCGAAAAGTATCATCAGCAGCGATTGACATTTTTGGAAGAAAACAAAAAATCAGAAAATTCTAACACGTAGACCAAGCAAACTTTAATCTTTTTTAATGTTTTTGTTTGGACAACCGCGAAACAGTTTGATGAAACAAGAGACGATCATCAAAATTCTCAAATTATCTGTGCCATATTTTTTTTTAAATTAAACAAAAGACGATCGACGGCGGCCTCGGTTGAAAGTCGGCGAAACAATTCTCATTCGATGAAACAAAAAAACAATCAATCGATTTCTCAACAAAAGACGATCGACAACCTCGGATGAAAGTCAATTATTGTTTTGGACTTTTCGACAAAATTCAAATTCTAAACGAACAAAAGACAATCGAACAATTACCCCGCAAGACGAACTCAATCGTCTGTTTTCTTTTGTTTTTGTTTTTTCAGCGAAATTCACTTTTTATCTAAATGCAGAAGTTTGCACAAAAGATGAGGCAGTTTTTTTTTAGGTTAGACGACAATTAGTTGATCGTCTTTTGTTTGAATAAAAATTCGAAATGGCGGCGGCGCGAAATTCACGTTTTATCTGAATGCAGAACTTTGCACAAAAATGCAGTTTTTTTTTTAGGTTAGGTAGCAATTAATTGATCGTCTTTTGTTTGAATAAAAATTCGAAATGGCGGCGGCGCGAAATTCACGTTTTATCTAAATGCAGAAGTTTGCACAAAAAATACAGTTTATTTAGGTTAGGCGGCAATTAATTGATCGTTTTTTGTTCTAATAAAAATTCAAAATGGCGGCGGCCGTTTTCGTAATCTTTTAAATTTTTCTTGTTTTTTTCAACCAGATTCGAGATTTGAGATGTCGAAATGTACACTTTCTCAGCGTTTCGTTATTAATAGAGAGCGCCTTCAGGAAATGGCGCTCAAATATTTTCACATATGTGTCATCAAATTAAATTGAGGTGCGCTAACGGTATTCGCGTAAATCAGTGGCCAACAGATGACGCTTTTGATTTGGAAAGGGAAACAAGGCGGTATTCGCGAAAATCGGTAACCAACAGATGGCGCTTGTGATATGGAAAACAAGGAGCTGTCATCGTTGTTGTTCAACATAACCTGTCTAATTCGGTACACCAATACGTTATGCTAAAAATATGGAAGCGTCACAAACAAAATTCAATTCAATGTTTTTTTTGTAGATTAACCAAATGTCATACCAAAAATTCCCTTCACAAAATTTCCGATAGGTGTCAGCCACTCCGTGATTTTCTCGAATAACAAAGCGCTTCTTTCTTTTTTTTAAATCGTGTATGCTTCATGCTTGCCTGTACGTCGACATTATACAGGGTTATCCAAAACTGACTTGTAAATTTTTTATGACAGATTTTAATTTCTGTCGATGCAGATACTTTCTTGTAGATTACAACTCTGACTAAAAATCACTTTTGTTTTATAGAAGCGGATGATAGAATCAATTTCTAAATCGTTGTTAGGCATCTGTCAGAACCGAAAACTTTGGATCAAAATACTTTTCGCAATTTTCGCCGTTTTCACGAATTACGTTATACTTACCCCCGGAATGTACTTGTACCGGCTAATAAAAGCAAAATAAATACGAAGGTGGTGAATTCGTTAACGCCGTACCAGCACGTTTAATTACAGAGTAGCGGTTTAATTGCCGGTGCGTGCAGGTGTTTGCGATTAAAGTGTGAAACTTCGAGCTTCCAAATGAACACATTTTTTTTTCTTTCCAACGCGAAAAACGTTCACCTCCAAAATGTGTGTATATTTATCTTCGAATTTGGCCATGAAGTAAGATGGAGTGTTTGCGCAAGATTTTGTTAATTTGGTGCAAACACGGCGCGGCTAATTATTTGGCGATGTCCATCTTGATTACGTAAAGTTCGGTATTTATGGCGGAGTCCAAAAAGGGAAACGGTGGCACACGCATGAAGCCTCCGAATCGCCGGTCGAACATCTGTTCTGCGTTGACAAAGGACGAACGAACACATACATAGGTAGACTAGAAACGCACAAAGGTCACTAAACTTAAGGGCGCGCATTTTTTCGACAAGTATTGTGGAAACTCTAACGGCCAGGCCTCATTGGAACATAAATTATCTTGAAAATCCCATCGAATCGAAAAAGAAACAAGAATTTAATTTAGGAGAAAAAAAGAGAAAGAAAATGAAATTATCATTTATTTGAATTAAATTTTCCAAGAGGGCCTTGCAAACGTGCTCGGATATTTGACGGGTTGTTCGTCGACATGTTTGGTTAGTCTTGTAATCTTTTACAAACAAGTAAAAAATGTTAACTGAACCGAAAGCACGATTTTAATTAATAGAATTTACTTAACAAATACACTTCGCGTTTTAGCAGAGGCGTAACTAGCAAAATTCTTAATAACGCCTCTCATTATTATACAGGGTGTAACTTAATGACCACAAAAAAATTAAAGGGGCTATTCCTGGACTGATTTTGAATGAAAAAGTTCCTATGGACTTTCGGCTTAAAGTGTTTCGTTCTCTACTATTCAGAGTGACAAATTTTAAGTTTCGTTTAGTTTTAAATTGTTTTCATACGTATCACCTATCATGTCAGGTTGTCAAATTTAATTAATTATTGCAATTTTATGAAGTAGAATTAGAAGAAAAATGGAACAAAAATGAAAACCTATATCACGAAAACGAAACGTTCTACGGCACATGTTTATCGCATTTTTTTTTTAATTTAAAATCAGCCCAGGATTTATTCCTCTTGCAAAAGCAAAAGCTTTAAATTAAAAGGTGACTTAGTGTGTAATTTCAGAAATTAGAAAAGGGTCGAAAATAATTTAATTTAACTTAGGAAAAAAGATTAAATTATTATTTATTTCAATTAAATTTTCTAAGAGGGCCTTGCAAACGTGCTCGGATGTTTGACGGATTGTTCGTCATGTTTGGTTACAAGATTACAAATAAGTAAAAAATGTTAACTGAATCGAAAGCACGATTTTGATTCACAGAATTTACCTAACAAGAACACGTCGCGTTTTAGCAGGGGCGTAACTAGCAAAATTCTTAAAACACCTCTGATTATTATACAGGGTGTAACTTAATGACCACAAAAAAAATTGAAGGGGTTATTCCTTGACTGATTTTGAGTAAGAAAGTTTATATGAACTTTCGGCTTAAAGTGCTTCGTTTTCTACTATTCAGAGTGACAAAGTTTAAGTTTCGTTTAGCTTTAAATTGTTTACATACGTATCATCTATCACGTCAAGCTTTCAAATTTAATTAATTAATGCAATTGTATGACATAGAATAAATTAAAAGAAAAACGCAACAAAATTAAAAACTTTTATCACAGAAACGGCGCATGTTTATCGGAACTTTTTTATTTAAAATCAACCCCGGAATTGTATTTTTTGCAATCACTAATTTATAGCCTGTCTGTATAGTCCATTTTGTGTCAAAGGCTTTCTTCTTCTAATTCGTTTTGTTTGGCTTTTGATTATCCCATATCAGGCAGTCACACATGTCAAAGGCTTTAAATTAAAAGGTGAGGTGGTGTGTGATTCCAGAAATTAGAAAACTGTCGAAAATAATTTAAATTTTCAAGACTTCCAACATTCCAAACATTCCCAACATTCAAAATTAAGACACGAATCTCTTTATTTCTAATAAAGTACAGGTTCGGTGCCAATCTTAGACAGTGGCGTAGCTATAGGGGTTACAGGAGGCAACTCGGCGCCGTCGTGTTATAGACGCTTTCCCAGGTGATAAGTTTTTCACTTTTTAATTATCAGAATGAGCCAAAGCCAAGATTAAAATTAGCTTTAATTGGCGTAGAAAATAAAGTGTTTCAGTAAAAATGCAAAGCAAAGTGTTACGAATTTGGAGATTTACATATTATAGTCGTTAAATTTCAGAACACTTTAATTACAAACTGTCGCTTTACACAATCCAAAACACAATAGCAATAAGCTGCAACACTTGTCTATCAAATAACACTTCTACAGAATGTACTTTCTAGTATTCATAAACTCTCTGCTGGCTAACTTATAACTACTCCACTGGCGGGCCGGTACGGCTTTTATAGTAGATTCCTGTCTTTTCGAATGTACTGAAACGAACGCGAACCAACTAGAAATGACGATAAAACTTTGTGACGCAAGATGAGGTGACTCGTACTAAAAATAGATTTATTTGCGCGTCACAGATGTAACAATGGCATAATCCACGCCACTTGTCCGTTCCTCAGATTCGTTTATACGCATTTATAAATCGAAAAGAATTAAAAATAAATCAACTTCAAATGCTTTAAAGAATATTAAAACTTAACCCTACTTTCATTTTGGTATAACTTTTAATAAAGTTAAAAAAAATGTAGTCGAAAATCTGTTCATTTGCTTCGTAATTTTTTTTTTTTCAAATTAATCTCAATCGTGAGTCCCTTTAAAAGTTACAATCAATCCAAACAAGTTTTAAAAATAGAAAGATTCAAAGAAAAGAATGGGCGCGTTCAGCGGATACGTTGCTTACTCAGCAATCGATTGTGATTGGCTCACATGAAGGTAATAGCCAATCACAAACGACTGCTGAGTAAGCAACGCATCTGCTGAACGCGCCCAATGTCCGTTTTTGAATTAAAACATGTTTGGATCACGATTTTGTGAGCGAAAGAAAGCACCTAATTATAAGTAGTTTTTCTTTGTCCAGCATATAAAAAACTCGACAGACTCGATTTTTAGGTTTGCTTGCTTGTATGTATGTATTAGGGATACCGATACCCGATAATTTTGCTACCCGGATACCCGTTAGTAATACCCGGGTAGTTACCCGTTACCAGACATTTTCAAGATGCCCTAAAATAAAATTGTTCAGCTTGGCGAGTTCTTTTATGGTTTAAAATTAACACACGTACTTCTGATACACCCTGTATACAAAATAACAATTTGAAGAACTGTTAGAAGTATACCAAATAATTGATGCTCACTCGTGTGAAATGTCAACGTCAACCGAATTAAAGCCAACTCGGCTCAGTGTTGCCAACTGACTCGACCAAGAATTCCCTTTGCGGCATACAGTATTTCCCTAGAATTCCCTAAATTAATCAGGGAAATTTAAACAGGATAAATACACGATTACAAAAAAAAAAACAATAAAAATTATAAACAAACAAAACAAAAATTTTAAAATGACCCTAACCTTGCACTTTGCAGCAATCAGAAGCAGTATTGCCAACTCATCAAATTTCGATGTTCGTTCCTTTTTTTTTAAGAGAAATTTTTCAAAATTTATTTGCAGTTTTGTTTTTCAAACGTAACGTAATCGTCACTTGTTTATCAATCAATAATTACTTGTTTCCGTCTTCAAATATTTTTGTCACTTTCTAATTTATTTTTTTTTTTGTGCTGTTGCCGTTATTGTTTAAAAGAAGACGCCGTTTTGAATTAATAATTTATTTTTCTCTTTTTTTTTTGTTGTGAAATTGTAAAATTTACGATCGTCATTTGTTTTTTTTCCTTTTTCGTTCTGAAATTAAACAACAAAATTTTTTTGGCATTTCTTCTTCCTCCGCGAATAAATTAGTCCTCATTTCTTTTTTTTTTTTGCTTTCGGAATTGTTTATTTCGTAAATTTGTTTTATTTGTTGATTATTGTGAAGTTTGAATTATTATTAGCCTTGAGTGTTCCGCATTATTTTTTCTTTAATTTTAAATCTACAATTCCTTTTTGAGTTCCTTTCTTCTGTACAGGCTGTCCATTTTTCGAGCCCAATCATAAGGTTCTCACTTATCTTAATTCAATTGATTAAGCTAGAGCCATATAATGTCAAAATCTTGATTGTTTCCACAGCGCTCTTCGTAAAAATTAAAAAAAAAAATCGGTCAAAAAGTAGAATCAACCATAATGTGTGATACATCGTTAAAGTCTGAGAAAAGACCTTTATTTAGAAATATGAAAATCGAATATGGCGTCCATAAGAAAAAGAAAAGTTTCGTATCTCTACAATTTTGACAGCTCGGACAAATATAATGACAGATTTAGATTTTCCGTAAAAAAGTGCGTTAATAACGTGTAACTTACAAATGTCTAGTTTTATCGGTTTTTGATTTAAAAAATAAAAACGAAAATGAAAAATTTTCGTTTTTCTCGATAACTTCAAAACGAACAGAAAGAATTTAAGGGTACCCGGGTACCCTCGTCATCCCTAGTATGTATCTGTTTTGAATGTGCGATAATAAAAGGCGCCGGTAAAAATTTTGCAAAGCCGGCGACTTGGCTTCTAGTTACGCCACTGCTTAGACAATGGTCGCGTTCAGGAAACTGCAGCGGCGTTGTAACGCTTTAATAAGACGTAAGCATCCACGGGACTCTTGTGATGTCTTTTTTTCTCAGCACTGTCTTTGAGTGGCTGCCTTTGATAGAGCTCAAATAGAAAATTAGATGTGCTGTCGGAAGCAAAAAAAAGTAGGCAAGCTACAGTTTCCTGTAATTATTCTTTTTGAAAATGGTAGTGATTGAAGACGACTTCACAGATAACATCGAACAAATTTAAAAGCTTTCAAAATTAACAGGTTTAACGCTTTGGTAAAATCTATGAATTCGTATTTAATCTATGGCATTTTGAGAAAGAATAATTACAGGAAACTAGAGATGGGATTCCACCCGGTGCAATCGTTTGCACCGGTGGAATCGTGGAATGCACCTACAATGCACCCGGTGCATTGAATGCATTGCCCGGTTGCCAACATTTACATAAGACATAAAAAAATGCTTCAAAATGACACCAAATATAACATATTTTGTACGGACTATCGCTAGCCAATTATTTTGTAACGTTAATTTCAAAAAGTTACTCACTTTGTTCAGATTTTAAGCTACAAAGCTTCCGGTTATACTTAAAAGTTTACTATTCAGCTATTCACCATACACTATGAAACATTAAACCTGTAAACCACCTGCAAACAATTAAATAACAACAAGAAAAGATTATTTCTCGTTCGATTTGCGCGGGAAATTAAAATTTTTGAATGCACCAGGTTCATTCCCTGGCCGATCTCTACAGGAAACTGTAGTTTGTCTACTTTTTTTTGCTTTCAACTGTAACATTCTAAAAGAATACTAAATTGCCTTGCGCTTTATTAAAGCACTAAAGCGCTGCGCTTACCTGAACGCGACCAATCAGTGACGACCAATGAATTGCTCGTGTCTGTAGATTTTGTTTTTGTGAATATTTGATACATTCTAAAGTCTGTTGGCAAGCCCGATTCATCGCTCTGACAATTTAATGTCTAGGCTGCTTGCGAACTCTATGACATAAATTAAATACGAAATCTAAGTTACGAATAGAAACTAATTTCCTATTCATTTCGAAAATATTTAAACATTTTATGTTTATTTTATTGTTGGCATTGCTGAATTAAATGGATATGTTGTAACTTGGCTGCACGAATCGATCACGTGCCGTATATCTCTCTTTCTCTGACTCAATGTAAACGTATATCTGCATCTCACTCTCAATAGAGGGCAGGACGCAAAAATGAAATGTTGCGTCCGCCGCGCCGTCCCGTCCGAACGTCAACGAGCGCACCAAGTCCACTTTGTTTTGACGTTTTGTGTTGTTTTCGTATTAAAATAGCTGGAAAAAAATCCCGTTGCGTAAGCATTTCGAGTTGAATTTTATTTCGAGGAATGTCGTGCTTACACCCTTCAGCCACAGTCCAAGCGATAATCAAGTCTTTGTCGGCCCGAAACGAAAAAATAATATGACCAGCAACGATCAGACGTAACGCGCCCTTATCAGTAGTGAGCTATCGCAAGAATGCCCGAGCAATTCATAAACGTTAAGCAACAGACTGTTAGCATGATGCCCGATGTGGAGAAGTGTGCTCGGTACGGGTCGAGTTCGAATATCTCGAATGCCAACGGTGACATATGTCGGATATGCCACTGCGAAGCCGACAGTGGCAACCCCCTCTTGTCACCATGTTACTGTTCAGGCAGTCTCAAGTACGTGCACCAATCCTGCCTGCAACAGTGGCTGGCCGCGTCCGACACGAGGTCTTGCGAGCTTTGCAAGTTCAACTTCATCCTGCACACTAAAATCAAACCGATTGGGGAAGTAAGTCATGATCCGGCTTGGTATTAAGCAGGTGACTGCGAAGTTGTTTTAGTGGCGGAGGCTCGAGATGACCGGCGTCGAAAAACGAAGGTTACTCTGCGCCATTCTCTTTCATTTCGTGGCTGCCATCTGCGTAATCTGGTCACTTTTTGTACTTATCGATAGGGCAGCGGAAGAAGTTCAAAAAGGACTTATAGGTAAACAGATTTAAGCATCCGAAACAAATTGATTGCCACGGCGGCGATGTTTCAGCCTGGCCTTTCTGGACCAAATTAGTAGTCGTAGCGGTGGGTTTTACCGGCGGGGCTGTGTTTATGTACATACAATGTAGGCAGTACTTACATCTGTTTTCTAGGTGGAAGGCCCACAATAGGTAAAATCTCTCTCTATCTCTCTTTCTCGCTTGTTGATTTAATTATTTTGCACCGTGCCAATTTTAGAATAATCCTAGTGCAGAACGCCCCGGAAAAAATTCCAGTGTCTCCTCCCTCCCCCAACTTCAGTGTTACCATTCACCCGAATCGAATAGAGCCGTCTTCTCAGGTGGTTGCGAACGTCGAACACAATATACCGCCCCCTCGCGTATTAAACCCCGTCGAGTCAAGTTACATATTCGATCCGCCTGCTGGCAACAAAAAAGACGTCTTGGTGATGTACCCCCCCGATTGTAGCTCCTTGTCGAGCCTTAACAAGTCAGAGAGCACCGAGGATTCCTACAAGATGACTTGCACTGACAGAATCGATGCCGTTAGCGTAGGGAAAAATTCATGTGATGCTTTAGAGTTAAACATAAGGGAGATCTTAGCTTTAGATATGGAGTACACCAAGAGGCATTCGTCTGTGACGGGGCTGACGCAGTCGTCGAGGCACGCCGCCGCTGAGAAGGCGAGAAGTAAGACTGTGTACAAGTCGTTGCCTAATTTAAGTGCCAGCAGTGAAAACTTACTCGTGTAATCATCTCGTTCTGTTCAGGAAAATGTGATTTTATTTATTGTATGTTATCGTGTACAAACAAAGGCTTCTTTATTGAGTTGATTATATTCGATCGATGGTTTTATTGAATCTATTCTGTAATTATTATTTGCAATAAAAAAAAAACATTTTTGTTATATTTCCTATTGCGCTTGTTATTTTAAGTATTCGAAACGCAAAACGTTACAAAAATGTTTGTGGACTTGAGTTGAGCCAAGGTTGTTATTAGGTGAAATATGCAGAATTTTTAGATGGTGACATCATTAAAAAGAAATTCTAGACTTGACACAACTTCTAATGTATGCCTAATTTAAAAAACAGGTACAAATTCTAAGCCCATTGTGAGTTTTGATTATGCTAATAACTAATGTTTAAATAAAAATTTGGTCAAGTAGGCTGCGAAAAATATTTGAAATGAACCAATAACGATTGACAACGGAACGACGCACGACGGATGCATGGAAACGTAGCTTAAGACGTCCGGACGTTTTTTGAAAATTTTACGCTGCCTACTTGGTCAGTTTTTTATATAGACTTAATGCAAGAGTGAGAGAGTAATTATTGTCAAATAATTGACAGTAATCATTTTCTCGACGATAATCTTCAAGGATAAAAAAATTGTGTTGGAACATTTTATAAATTGGAAATGAAAAACGAGGTTGCCAGATTGAGTGAAATTTCGCCATTTCGGCTACGTTTTAGACACTTATTTGGTGTCTGGCGCCTGTTTTTCAGTGCTGTCAATGATCGGAAAATCTCCCGAATTTCAGGAAAAATGAGGTGATGGGAATTTTGTGGGAGAAATAAGGAATTTTAGATATCAAAACCCGAGGAAAAATTATAAATACAACTCGCTGTGTTCTGTTTAATTTTGAAAAAAAATCTCTCGGTTCCGAAATTGTTTGAGTAGGAGCGAGTCATGCGGAAAAGGTTCATTTATTCGTTCATGCGCTCTTCGCGATAATGTACGTAGTGTCCTCTGTTAGATGCGTCAAGAAACCTAACTGTCAATTTTTAATGCAGAATGTCAAAAAAAATGGCGTTCAATTGTCGAGATGAAAACGTAACAAACTCAAATTGAGTAAACGAAAACAAAAAACGATCAATCGACAATTAAAAAACAAAATAACGTCGAGTCAAATCAAACAAAAGAGAAACCAAAAAAAAAATAAACTGATAGTTAAAACATAAAAATAAAGCAAATAAAAGAAAAAACAGATGTCGATCAATTGATTAGGTGATTAGGTATATCGAAAAGTGAATTAAACAAAGTCAAATGATGAATTTCAAAAACAACACGAAACACAAAACAAAAGACGATCGGTGATGAAAATAGGGGGCTCGATGAAAAATTTTATTACCTTGTAAGGGTGTCCATGTTTAAAAAAAAACAATTGCTGAACACCCGGTATTTAATAATTCTTCAATGTACGAGAAAATACGGGAATTTTCATTAGAATTGCGGGATTTCAGACTTAAAATGCGATTGGCAGCACTGCTACTTTTGCTGTTGCCTTCATAATAATGGGCACGTTCAGCGGATGAGTTGCTTACTCAGCAATCGATTGTGATTGGCTCACATGAAGGTAATAGCCAATCACAAACGACTGCTGAGTAAGCAACGCATCCGCTGAACGCGCCCAATGACACGGAAAATATACAGGCTGTAACTTTAATGAGGGGCCAAACTTTAAGGACCAGTTCCTCCTCCTCCTAAACAAAACTTTTCTTCCAATGTAATCCAAAAATTTGACACCGCAGAGTCGATTGATGCAAAGAAAAAATATACAACGTGATCAATCAGTGTTCGTGCCGATACTTTAATTTGTGACTATTATATGATGCGAATCGTTTTCTTTTGTTTTTTTTTGTCATTCTATATTTTTTTCTTTCTCTTTTGTTTTTTTAGTTTTATAGAATTGACGTTTTGTACCTATTTTAATCGTGGTTTTTGGTTTGTTTCGCGCTACAGTTTTCGGCCGGACAATCGCCGTTTGTTCATTTATTTATTATTATTTTTTGGGGTAACCGTTCTTTTGTTTTTCTTTTTTGCAATTTCCTTCTTTTTAAACGAATTTGTTTTCTCAATTTAGGAAATTCCTAGGAGACAAGTGGGTGATGTACAAAGGAGCCAATAAATTGCGAGAAACAATAATTCGTTTAAAAAGAAGGAAATTGCAAAAATAAACAAAAGTACAGTGCTCTTTTGTTTCCTAGGAATTTCTTTTTTTTTCTTTGCAAAAACTTTCGTTTTTTTTTTCGTTGCAAAAACTTTCGTCGATTTTCATTTTTTTTCTGTCCGAATTATCCATAAAATCGCCGTTCGGTGTTTTTTGTCACTTGTTTTGTTTCTAGAAATTATTGTTTATTTATTTTTTCTTCGACGTCAAATTTTTATAATTTAATTATTGTTACGATGTTTTTGAAATAAAATACAAAGTCATGAAATGTTTCAGTTGGCGACGCTGAAGTTTAGTTTTAAATGATTGTTGACAACTGGACATGTCGACGTTTCAGATTCAAAATGCTAGATATAACCTACAATTTTGTCTTATATTCAAATGTCTGTCAAATATATCAATGAAACTTATCCACTGTTACAAACAATTGAAAAAGATAATGCTTTTATTTGTATTACCATCCAACTCAAACACTCAGGTATATTTTACTCGATCACTTTGTATATCAAAATTTTTAGAATTTGCGCTTTCGGTAATCCATAAAATTACGAAGCGCATAAAAAAATAAAATAAATAAAATTAGCTGCAAAACCACGATTACAATATAAATTTATTTTGTTTTTACATGGAGCTTAACGTATTAAAATGTACAATAAAATCATAACTATATAAAAATTCTTACAAGATAATAAGATAATTCAAGTATCATTAAGTGCAATAAAAAAAAAAAAAAATTGGACTGCCTACTGAACTCACGGCTATAACGAACAAAACCACCTCGTTAGTGTTAGTACCAACTAATACAATATGCAGTGACTTTAAAAAAAAATCCCATCCAGTTGGCTGTGAACGGTGCTTTGTGTTTAGGGTTGTTTACATTTAAACATGTGCTACAGTCACAGCCGCCTATAGGTATGAGAAATTTATATAAAGTCACTCTATACATTTACAATAAATAATTAGATTGTTACTTAAACGTACTGGTCGAAAGCAAAAAATTGCGGACAATTACAGTTTCCTGTAACGTTTCTTTTTCTAGAATGGTAATGTTTAAACGGTACTTCTCAAAATTTTTAAGTGAAGTCACATTTAAACAGTACCATTTTGAAAAATTACAGGTAACTGTAACTGTCTACTATTTTTTTTTTTTTTAATTTCGATTGAGAGTTCCAATTTGCTTGACACATTTACAAAAACTTGCACCTACGAGAACGTTGCTCAATTGCAATTATTCTTCGGAACGTAAGCATCGGCGTAAGCCGTAAACATACACGGTGTAAATGCGCTTAAGACACTTGAAAGATTGCGGCGGCTTCTAACGGTGATTATCTCTTATTGTTGTCGCTTACTCAGCTTGTCTTAGGCGTGCTAAACGTTGCGAAAGCTCGTCTTGCTCTTGAGACATTTGCGAAGCGGTACCGATTGTGCTGCCCTGTACACCTTGAGGTAGTTCCATGTTGAGCTCCAACCTGGAATAAGTAACCAAAAATGTTAATCGATTAATTAATTGATTCATTGATTGATTACCCGGCCTCGTCTGCAACTTGCTGCATTAAATTATCGACGTCATTTTGAGGTACCGACGTGGTTGTCGTTTGCGACATTGCATTGTCCATGACGCTGCTCTGCACGTCCAGATCTTCGAATTGTTGCTCGAACTTATCCATTAACGTAGAAATCTTTTCCAAGTTCATACTCTTCATGGCGGCGTCCATGGCTTTCACCACACCTAAAATTCGATTAGGTTTGATTTGATTCATTGAAATTCGTTAATTCGTTTAGTAGTGAAGACGCACGCACCGGCCATGGAATTGGTAACTTTCCTCGTCGTCAGCGCAGACTGAACCCTGCTGGCAACCGCGTCGACCCTCGCAGACATCCTCAAATAATTAATCGCCTGGTTCTTCTGCCTGATTGCGTTCTCCGCGTGAATCCTCGCCACTTCCATGTTGCCCTTCTGTATGGCCTGCTTGGTCTTGGCCTTCTCCTGCTTCTCCTCTTTCTCGCATCGCTTGCTGTTCCTCTCCAGCTCTTTCACGGCGAATTTCAAGTTGAACAAATGTTCTGCTAATTAAGGAATTAATAATAAACGTGAGTCATACAGAGCCCTGCCTCTTGTAAACGTCAGTCGCGGATCGAGTTCGAGGTGGATTTCAAAAAGGATACTTTCCATGGCCGAGGCAGACATTTCATTACCCGTTTTGAACTACTTATGCCCACCGAATTCTATGGGGAGGGACTGCAAAAAAAAATAAATAAAACTGTCACCTTTACCGTGACACGACTTACTTGACAAGTGACGTAAGGAACGTCGCGAGCTTCGATTGAGTTGGCAATGCGCACAGCGGACGACTGAAGTGATTGTGATTCGTGTAAACCTATTATTTATTATTATTATGAATCATAACACAATTTTGTGATAAGGATTGATAAGCAAAAGCGCAGCAGAAAACGCAGGAATTTAGAAACGTGCGCGGTAAAATAGATTCCTGTAATTCAATGTTGCCAATCACCTCGATCAGAAATTCCTTTCTCGACGCGCACTATCAGGGTTACCAGATTTGGGCTACATTTTAGACGCATTTGGCACTTAAAAATCTTATTTGGGTTACTTTTGTTGTTGTCTATAAATAATCCGCGAAACAAAAGTACATCGCCGATCAAAAATTTGAAACCGCACTAGATAAAAAAAAGGAAAATGTACAAAGCGTTCAGTAATGACCGTCCACGTCGCTACTTTATAAATTATACGTTATAGAACGAGAATACCTCGAGTATCGTTGTCTTTTGTTTTTTTTTTGTTCATTTCATATGTTTTTCTTTCTCTTTTTTTTAAGGAATTGATTTATTTTGTCCTTTTGTTTCCTGTCAGTTTCTTTATTTGCAAAAGTTTTCGGCAGGAAAATCGCCGTTTCCTTTTTTTCATTTTTTTGTCTGTCCATCCTTCTTCAATTTTTTTGCATTTTTCTTTTTCTTTTTTTTTGTTTCCATATTTTACTGTTTCCTGCCAACGGTTCACTTCTGTTTCCTTTTACGCTTTTGCATTTCTTTATTTTTATCAAATTTATTTTCATTGTTTTTTTTTTTTTTTTCAAACTTTTGTTGCGAATCGTTTTTGATCGCAGTGAATCCCTCGAGCAGCGTCTGTATAACGGCTTCAGCCTTATTTGGGGCTTCTTCAGCAGAAACGTGGCTTGAGATTTCCACTGCAAACAAAAAAAATCTCGAGCTACGTTTCTGCTGAAGAAGCCCCAAATAGGGCAGAAAGAGCGCTGTACAGAGGCTACTACAATCAAAAACAATTTGCAACAAAATTTTGTAAAACTTTTATTATTCTTTGACTGCCTTGCATAGGATGACTTATTACGTTGCAAATTGCCTTCAATTTGTCAATCCTTATGCAATGATAGGTACAAAAAGCGATTGTAAGATGTCACTGTTTTAGCTATTCATTGTTTGTTTCGTCTGGAGAAAGAGAGAGAGAGAGAGGGACAGAGGAGAGGCTACCAACATTTTATGTTAATTCTTGCATAGCGTCAAGCGAGCCTTAGTTGTTAATCTTCTGTTTTCTTCTATTCTTTATGCTCTCATACTACGTAATTATTTCTCTTTTGCTTTCCTTATCGAATAGATTTTTAGCATTTTATTAACGCTTTTTTGTAGTTCACCGTTTTTCATTTGTTTTGTGTCCATCTCAATCGTGAACTTCGTTTTGGGCACTGTATTTCATCGTAAATTTCTTTTTCCTTTTATCGTACAATTTGCTTTTATATTCTACGAATTTTATTACTCGTCCGGCAGATTGTTGTTTTTCGCTCAGCTTGGTGGTGTGTCCTGCTTTTGTTTTATTTTTTTGTTCACTTTACACATTCTACTTTGGTGCTGATTCGCTCATTTCTCTTTTCTTACGCTTTTTTGTAGGTTTCGTTTGCGGCCTATAAAGATTATTTGGACTACAGTTTAGACACATTTAGCGTTCAAAAATCTTATTTGGCGCCTGATTTGGGCTACTTTTGTTGTTGTCTTTCGTATTTTTCTTCTTTTTAAAAATCGAATTGGTTTTCGTATTTCATTGACTTCTTTCTACTGTTCTGTTTTGTTTTCTGCAACTTTGTTTTTATTGGCAGAAACTTTCGTCGATTTTTCTTGTCTATTTATTATTATTATTGATTAAAACGTTACTTAATTGTCGCAAATATTTGTCAAAAAAATATACTGAAGCTGGTTTTACACAACTAAAATAACGCAAAACTTTTCTTTGCACCCGATGGTCTTCTATTTTGTTAAATTCATTTCGACTTTTTCTTTTGTTTGTTCTTATCAAATTGATTTTTCATATTTTGTTGACTGACGCTTTTTTTCATAGACCTTTTTTTAATTTTTTTTGCCTGGAGATTCATCTGTTTTTTGTTCATCTTGGTCGTAAATCTCATTTTATTTGTTTTTTGTTCTTTACTTTTTCGTTCTACGTATTTCTTCTTTGTTTTTTTCCTCATAAAATTGGTTTTTCGCACTGTATTGACGCCTTTTTTTCAGTTTTTATTTATTGTTTGTTATTCATTTGTTTTATGTCAAGCTTCTTCAGCTTCTTTTGTTTTGCGCGCTGTTTTTCGTCGTTCATTTATTTCTTATTTTCTTTAATCGCAATGTTGACTTTTACAGTTTGCAGTTTGGAAAATTGTTTTTCGTCCAGCTTAGTGCTGTAGAGCTTCTTTTGTTTTTGGTTCAATTATTCACGCCTTGCATTTCGTTGTTCGATGTTCCTTACTTTTTATTCAAGCTGTACATTTTTTTAATATTCAGTAAAACTACTTATTTTCTTCTTGAAATTTTGATTTTTTGACATTTCTTTGAAATTTCAAAGAAATTTCGTCCTTTCTAACTTAAAGGACTTCTTCTTTGACTGTGAAATGGAATGTGAAATTCCTTGGAAATTTTATTGCATTTTGCGTCAAGACGTTTCACTTTAAAAATAATTAATTTCCACGTCTGTTTGAAAATTTTTGTTTTTTTGAAACTTCCACATCTCTAACAATAAAATTAACAGAACAAAACATCTTACGATCGCTTTTTGACAACCAAAAAAATTTTTTTTTAAAATAAAATTAACAAAAAGCATTGATAGTTCGATTATAACAGCTGTTTGTCTTTCTTATAAAAAACGCCATCTGTTGGTAACTGATTTTTGCGAATTCCGTGAATGTGCGGACGGCAATGTCCAATCACACAATTAATAATAAATAAAAATATCTGCAAAATTGGTGAACAGTTAAATACAAAAGAAGAATGACTATTGGAAAACTCAATCGAAATGAAAAACTAAAAATCCCTAAAGCAAGTGAAAAATAAACAAATGACGTTCACAATAAAAGAATAACAACGGTAAACGAATTTCATATTTAAAATTCCGCCAAACAAATAGTTAAGAATAAACGCTCGTGATACAGCGCCATCTTTGGTTGAGAAGGGAAACGATTTCAGTTTCTGCTGTTTTTGAATTAATTCAAACTGATCTTTACGTTCATTACTAAGGCCCGCGTGACACCAAGCAAGATTTATACAAAGTAAGAGAGAGAGAGAGAGAGAGAGAGAGAGAAAGAAAGAAAGAAAGAGAGACAGGCTACCACAGTTAATGTTAATTGGTGGAATCGACATTTCTCTGTCACTTTCCGCGGAAGATTACGGACGAATTGTAACAAATTTCGCAAGATGTCACAATTTCCTTTTTAATAATACTTATCGTTTATATCGCTTTAATATTAGACAATTGAAAATTAAAAAATTAAAAAACTTTCTAATCTTTGACGATTTCAATTTTGAATTTTCTTTATTTCTTGTTTCAAAATGTTGTTTTCTGAGCGCTCAGCGTTTTACAACTTTCGATAAGTGTAAAAATATGCTGCACTATTCTTATTATTATTTACATCATGAATGTTGTTACGAAACAGCCTATCACTAGGCCTAGAACGGATTTACTTGTCATCATCAAAGCACTGTTGCCACCTGGCGGGGGCACAGTGATAACAGTCGTGCTGCTCATGGTTGTTGTCGCTGTCGTAGTAGTTGTTGATGATGATGATGAAGTACTAGTACTACTCGAATGGGTAGAAACGTCAACCCCAAAATACTCGTCCAGCCAATCGTCGATCGTCGTTGCATACCGAGCGTTCCAGTCCAAGTTTGCCTCAATGTGACTCCTCGCTGTATTTATGGCGCTTTCGAAAGTCGAATTAAATTGACCCGCCAAGACCTCAAACTACACGAAGACTAATTTTGAAAAGAAAGAAAGAAAGAAGGAAAGAAAATCGACGTTTGCTTACTCTGTCTCGTAGCTCGGGTGTAGTGATGCGCCCCGCAATTCCCGTCAGTACTGAACTGGCAGAATTTGGTAACCTAAGAAAAAAATTGGTAATCAAAATACACAACAACAAGTCCACGGTCTCTGCCTGGCATTATTGTTGCAAATTTATTTGTTATGAACGCCCCATTGGCAACCTAAAAAAAAAACGAAGCGCGCCTTCTTGTTAGGCAACGTGTTTAGCAGACGCGCAGCACGGGTTTCCTATCTCAAGGTTTCTTTTTTTTTTGGTAAAATCAAAGTAAAAGTGTTTCACCTGTTTGTTATACATAAAGATCGGAATCAGATATTTTGACGTCATCGATAAGAGTTTTGATTCGCATCCAAAATACACAGCAACAAGTCCACGGTCTCTGTGTGAAATTATTGTTGCAAATATATTTAAATTATGAATGCCCCATTGGCAAACTAAATAAAAAAAAAAAAAAAAAACGAAGTGCGCCTGCTTCTTAGGCAACGCGTTTAGCAAACGCGCAGAACAGGTTTCCTATCTCAAAAAGTTTTTTTTTTTTTTGTAAAATCAAAGTAAAAGTGTTGCACCTGTTTGTTATACGTAATGATCGGAATCACATATTTTGACGTCATCGATAAGAGTTTTGATTCGCATCCAAAATACACAGCAACAAGTCCACGGTCTCTGCGTGAAATTATTTTTGCAAATTTATTTATTATGAATGCCCCATTGGCAAACTAAATTAAAAAAGAAAAACGAAGTGCGCCTGCTTGTTAGGCAACGCGTTTAGCAGACGCGCAGCACGGGTTTCCTACCTCAAGGTTTTTTTTTTATAAATTCAAAGTAAAAGCGTTGCATCTGTTTGTTATATTTATAGATCGGAACCACATATTTTGACGTCATCGACAAGAGTTTTACATAATGTTTTGAATTAATCAATTTCAATATATTCTTTAATTTTCATAGTATTTGCTTTTCTTTCGTAAATTTTTACCACCGTACTTATTTCACGATTTACTTATTTCGCTTTTCTTATCGTAAAATTTACGATCGCCGTTTGTTTTTCTTGCTCTCTTTCTTTTCACGTTGAAGTTTTCCATTTTATTTTATTTTTGAATTTTCTTTTCCAATTTACATTCCCATTAGGTACGTTTTTCTAAAAAAAAGGAAAACGTTCGCCTGTTTTGTTTTCATTTTACTTGTCGTACATTTCGAAACCAAATAATCAAAAACCTTCTGCACTCATCTGCAAACATCGCTGCGATCGTCTTTTGTTTTTCTTGATTTCTTTAGAAAATTCCGTGTCGAAAATATTCTCCTTGCATTTATTTTCACAGTTTTTGCTTTTTTTTATTTATTTATATTTGCCTCCGTACTTATTTCACCGTTTTGCTCATTTTGCTTATTTTCTTTTGTCGTAGAATTTAGGATCGTCGTTTGTTTTTCTTTCTCTCTTTCTTTTCCCGTTGAAGTTATCCATTTTATTTATTTATTATTATTATTTTTTTTCAATTTACATTTCGAAACGAAAAACGAAAATGTTCTTCTTTTTCGTTTTCATTTTACTTGTCGTATATTTCGAAACCAAATAATCAAAAGCCTTCTGCACTCATCTGCAAATATCTTTACGATCGTCTTTTGTTTTTTTCTTTCTGATTTTGATTTCCTTAGAAAATTTCGTATCGAAAATATCGTATTATTGTGTGCTTTTTTTTTGGTGAATTTCAAATTGCAGTTGTCTTGAACGTGTAACGTTAACTGTTTTTTTTTTTTTTTAAGAAAATTTTAAATCTATAAATATTTATTTTTACTTTTTCTCGACTGTCGAAAACGTTCGCGTTTTCTTTCATTTGTTCACAAATTTTGATTAATCAATCAATTATAAATTTTGTTTTTTTCCCCGTTTTGATTTTGTGTTTCTCGATTATCAGAAAACTTTTCGCCCGATCGTGTGCACCTTTCTTTTTTCTTGTTTGCAACTTTGTTCTCGAAAACTGCCGTCTGCGATTGTCTCTTTTCTTCTTTTTCTTCGCCCATGAATTTTTGAAATTTGAATGTTTAATGTTTGAATTTTGAATTACTTCAGAGCCGCAGCATGAGACAAGCGCCACCCAATGATGACGTCAAAATATGTGAATCCGCTCTCCAGTTATATGCAACAAACTTACCGCAGCACTTGCGCAACCCCCCCCCCCCTTTCATTAAATTAATGATTTTTTTTCGATTTTGTTTCGTTTTTTTTCTGTGCTTGCGCCGTTCTGCGCCTTTTTCTTTTCTTGTTTGCATTTTTGTTCTCGCAAACTGCTGCGCCTGCGATTGTCTCTTATTTTCCCTGTTCCTTTTCTTCGCCCGTGAATTATTTCATTTCGAATGTATATTATTACCGAGTACTTTTTTTTTCTAAATCTGCGATTTTTGAGTATTATCGCGCACGACTAGAAATTTAAAAGGGAAATAAAAAAAGAATCAGCTTAGTTTAAAATTCAAAATCCACTCCAAGTATGCGCACGATTCTAAAGGTGAAACCATCGTACAAAACAATACGAAATGCTAAAATAATGATACGGTTGGAAACAATATTGCTGCGAAGCTGCCGCATCAGACAAGCGCCACACAATGATGACGTCAAAATATGTGATTCCGATCTCCAGTTATGCGCAACTGTAATATTTATTTTTACTTTTTCTCGACTATCAAAAACGTTCGCGTTTTCTTTCATTTGTTCACAAATTTTAATTAATTAATTTTTCACCCGATTGTGTGCACCTTTCTCTTTTCTTGTTTGCACCTTTGTTCTCGCAAAGTGCCTCCTGTGATTGTCTTTTGTTTTCCCTTTTCCTTTTCTTAATTAATGATATTTTTCGATTTTGTTTTGTTTTTTTTTGTGCTTACGCCGTTCTGAAGTCATCAAAATTTTCAATCAAGAATTCCAAGGTGGTCGTCAATCCGATCGCGCTCGAAGTATAAATCGCGGAAAGTAGGGCAGACCTATCGCTGCTTCTGATTTCTTCGTCGCCGCCTCCCCCTCGATTCGTGATGATCACCAAGAGTCTGAAAACGGTAGCAAAAAGTTGGGTTATCCAAACGTCTTGTGGGGGGTTGGGTACCTTCTTATTTGTTCTGGCGATTGCGTGCAGGCCATCCCTGCCAGGATTCTGCCCCTTTCGAGTTCTTCCGTGCTGTTATCCGAGTATAAAGCGTACAGGTAGTTCCATTTAACCTGGTTGTCTCTGTCTAGCTGCATTCCGTTGCAGTAAACTGGCGCTTGTAGGTCGGGGGTCACCCGAGTGCTCGCGCTGAGTCTTGCGTGAAGCCTCTGCAGGCAGTCTTCATCCCCCAACCTGCACACCCAATTCAGAACTTGAATTCTATTGAGTTTATCCGTGTGGGTCTCCGAGGGTTTCTCTTCAGTTCCAACGCTGGCGTACGCCGTTTGCAACAACCCCCGGATATACCTCTGCAAGGTCGTCCTCATTTATTTATTAAAGGGTAATTACTTGAGAAGCGCGGGGCTAGGTACCTACCTGAAATAATCCGTATTTTTGGGAAGCGGTGAAGACCAAGTCCAAGTAGGTCAACCCCCTGAAGAGACTAAACAGGGGGATGTAGTCTGTTTCCCTCGAGAGACAGCCGAGGAGGTCGAAGAGGATCTTGTAGCTGAGACGGCCAGACCGCGCGAGGTTGAAGGCGTCGTCCAAGAGCTGCGCCCTGTTGAGGAGGTGGATCTTGGAAAACGAGGGGGATTTTAAATAATCGGTCAAGAGCCCCCAATTACGTTCGTCGTAATTCACCCGGTAGTAACCTGCGGGGGGAAATTAGCCTTAAGCAATCACAACCAATCCCTAAGACCTACCCGTCTGTTGCTTATTGACGACCAACCAGGAATTTGGGTCAACCCTTAAACCATCGGCGGCCTCTTCGCTCTTCGTTGTTAACCAAAACGTAATGGTGGTGTCTTCGAAATTGGGATCGTCGAGAGTGGCGTAGTTGATGGGGATGATCCAAGTCTCGTTCAGGTCGTGGGTGTTCTTGTTGAGGAGGAACCTCTCCTGGAAGAGAGACATTTTTCAAGGACGGGGAGCTTCCTGTGGAGGGGAGGGGCGGAAAACCTGTGAGAACGTGACATATCCCTCTGGGTTCCTTGCGACGGTCAAAACTGGATATCCGGCTTGTAGATTCCACGTGTCCATGATTTCTTTGACGGTGAAGTTTCCTATGACGTCACTTTGAGAACGATCCACGGCTTCCTGAAGCCCTGCCCATAAATCATCGGCGACGGCCGCGTCGTATTCCCT
The DNA here is from genome assembly GCA_036172665.1 of Prosopocoilus inquinatus. Classification (NCBI taxonomy): domain Eukaryota; kingdom Metazoa; phylum Arthropoda; class Insecta; order Coleoptera; family Lucanidae; genus Prosopocoilus; species Prosopocoilus inquinatus. The sequence goes on along the minus strand of CM069878.1, from coordinate 8,091,948 downwards.
AAAACCCCCCCAAAGACACTTCTACTAACTAACTTTAGCTAGGTGGATTTTTATTACTTGCTGAGGAGGTATGTGGTTAGACCATCCCTGAAGACGTCGGCGGTCAAAAAATTCTCCATCATACGAATTACGGACCCGGCTGCAATTTTCAGGGGATTATGAGCGGACCTAGGGATATTTCAGAGTTTTCAGCTGATTGCTCTAGAGCATTCTGAGAGTATCCCGATCTCTCCTCTCATACAAGATGGGAATAGTTGTAAAGAAAACTCAAATCTGCTCCACCAAGTCTACTCCACAGGAGTTATGAAGTAGATCTGAAAACCCAAAAATACTCAAATCTACTCCACTGTGGAATAGATTTCAAAACTCAAGGAAACTCAAATCTTATGGAGTAGATTTGAGTTTTCGATGAGTAGATTTGAGTTTCTTTTTAACAATTTCACAAGTGGGTTTTCTATGTTTTTTTGTGACGGGAACACTCTACAGCGATCAATAATTGAAAAGCCATGATGAGTGTTACATTTATCGTAAGCGATGCGGTCGAATAGCGCGGATACTTCCTGGGGGCTCCCCGCGTCGTGCGCCATCGGCCTAGTGGTTTCCAGGGCGTCGGAAACAAAAGCGTTCTGGTGCGGTCTCACCACGAACTGCTCCATCAATCGCATGGACGGTTCAACGACCGCCGCCGCCCGGTATTCGAAGTAGGTGGCGAAGCCTTCGTTTAACCAGATGTACTTCCACCAGAGGGGGCTTACGAGGTTGCCAAACCACTGATGGGCGTACTCGTGGGCGACGATGGTCGCCACGTACTGCTTCTCAAGGGCCGTCGATAAGGTCTCCTTGTGCAACAAGTATCGTTCCCTTAAAAACAAAAAACGTAGAGCTGCATTTTGCCCCTTCATGTATAGGAGAAATGATGGGGTGGTTGTCATTTGCTCTTCGGCTCAAGAACCTTATCTAGAAGAAGAGGCAAACACTTGCTTTTCAGCTCAAGAGCCTTATCTAGAAGAAGATGCAAGCACTTGTTTTTCGGATCAAGAATCTTATCTAGAAGAAGATGCAAACACTTGCTCTTCAGCTCAAGAGCCTTATCTAGAAGAAGATGCAAGCACTTGTTCTTCGGATCAAGAACCTGATCTAGAAGAAGAGGCAAACACTTGCTTTTCAGCTCAAGAGCGTTATCTAGAAGAAGATGCAAGCACTTGTTTTTCGGATCAAGAATCTTATCTAGAAGAAGAGGCAAACACTTGCTTTTCAGCTCAAGAGCCTTATCTAGAAGAAGATGCAAGCACTTGTTCTTCGGATCAAGAACCTGATCTAGAAGAAGAGGCAAACACTTGTTTTTCAGCTCAAGAGCCTTATCTAGAAGAAGATGCAAGCACTTGTTTTTCGGATCAAGAATCTTATCTAGAAGAAGAGGCAAACACTTGCTTTTCAGCTCAAGAGCCTTATCTAGAAGAAGATGCAAGCACTTGTTCTTCGGATCAAGAACCTGATCTAGAAGAAGAGGCAAACACTTGCTTTTCAGCTCAAGAGCCTTATCTGAAAGAAGATGCAAGCACTCGTTCTTCGGATCAAATAACCTTATCTAGAAGAAGATGCAAACACTTGCTCTTCAGCGCAAGAGCCTTATCTAGAAGAAAATGCTCTTCGGCTCAAGCACCTTATCTAAAAGAAGATGCAAGCCCCAAGAGACGTGCAGTTATCGAGGGGGCGAAGACTTGCAGCGCGTTCCCCTAAAGTAGGGGACCTAAATTAGACCCATGCGGGACCCACACGCCTACCATGATTTTAGACCTCAAGTAACTAATGGCCAATTACACCAAACACTTAAGCAGAGCTTAAATTTAAGCATTTCTTATAATGTGATATTTGGTGTTATAAATAAAACATTCATGGTACTCACATTCTAAGCGGCGCTTAAAGTTAAGTTTTTGGTGCAACTGGCCATAATACCTGTAGGTGACCAGCCCCCAATTCTCCATGGCGCCTGCCTGGAACCACCCGTCGGGTATGGCGACTTGGTATATCTTGCTAAGACTGTAGTTAATGTGGGTGTAATCTTCCATGGTCTTCAAAATGTCAACCCCAACGTGAAGGCCGTAGTCTCCCCGTCCATCCTCGATCATCTGCCTTCTGGCGTACAAGGAGTGGCTTCCCTCGGACACGCTCAGGTAATCCGAGATGACGAACGCCACCAAATAAGTGGACATCACCACCGACTCCTCGAAATTATCCTGGAAGCGTCCATCGCCCCTGAAATTTCGCTTATTGCAGGAAATGATGAGAATAACTTTGACCTTGCAAGACGATTGTGTTTTGTAAAGGCATGTTGGAGATGGAGTGGTAATCGGCCGTCCTTATGATGCGGATGGTGAAGGTCGCTTTGAGGGCGGGCTCGTCGAAGCAGGGGAAGGCCCGCCTTGCGCTGGTCGGTTCGAATTGGGTGGTTCCAAACCATCTATTTAAAATGTAGAGAGAATTCGATTGCACAGCAAAAGAGAAAACCTACTTCGTAACTCCAGATTCATCAACGTAATTCGCCCTGTAGAACCCCCGATTGTTGGGGTTCAGCCTGCCGGTGAATTCGATTTCAATTCGGATGGTCTCGTTCACATCGAAGGTGTCGTTCAAGGTGACGGTGTAGATTTCCTTGGTCTCATCATACTCCAAATCTTCCACGTTGTAACCTCGTGCACCCCCAAAAACCGCGACGTTTTCCCTTTGGACCGTCAGCTCTGCTCCGTGGAGGTAGATTTTTTGGTCGAGGGCGACGGCCTGGGCGGCCAAAACCACTTTCCCGTTGAAAACAAAGTCGGGCTCGAAGAACGGCTCTAAGGTGACGTCGTAGTTGATCGGTCTCAGGTTTAGGGGCAGCCTGTAGTTGACGATCTCGTCGGTTCTTGCCGCCTCAATCGTCTTTTTCACCACGGGAAAATCTGCCGTGGAGGTTTGGGCAAGAAAACCCCAAGCGAAGACGGCCCACCACCACAACATGGTCGTCTTTCCAAAAACTCAAATGGGCCGTTCCGATTCGGCTCCCCCATTTATCAAATCGGTTATCGGATGGCGCAAGGTGAAATCGAAATTTTTTTTCGTGAATTAGGCCGTTGTAAAATTGTTATCGGCGTTTATTGGTTTATTGTATTTATTGCAAAATGCACATCTCCGATAACAATTTTTGAAACGTCGCCGTCGTCGCTACGGACGGACTTTTTAAAATCGACGTTGCGTCAAGCTCTTACTCGACTTTGTCGACTAGACATGCTCGCGGTGATGCTCGACGAAACACTAGCAGAGGTTTTTCTCTTTCTTTTAGAAGGTCTTCCTTCTCAAAAAAGAAGAAACAAGTTCTTCGAGCATCATCACAGACGCGTCTGCGCGTTTCTCTTTTTCTCTTTCTTATTTTTTATGGTCTGGGAAGAAAGGAGAGACATTTAAGATCACTCGAAACATGCGTTTCAAGTCTGAAAAAAAAACCAAGGGAGAATATTTTATGGTCGTTCGAGCATCCCCACGAGCATGTTATTGCGCATAAAAAAAATTCGCTATATTTTTTCTTTGGTTTGGTTTTAGAAAATCAGAGGATTCTTAATTGTCTTTCTATCTTTGAGAAGGCCTCTCTTACAGGGAAAGAAGTTCACGTCGAAACACCTCGCGTAGATTTAAAAAAAGAGAAAAAAAAAGAAAAACAAAAAGAAGGAACAAGATTTTTGTTTAATACACTTAGGCCCGATCTTACCACCTCCAGATAAATATAACCGTCGGTTAATATCCTTGGAAACTTTTGTGCTGATAATAGTTTCCTACGATATTAACCGACGGTTACATTTATCAGGAGGTGGTAAGATCGGACCTTAGTTGTCTTTTTCTCTTTCTCTTTTTTATGGTCTGGGCAGGAAAGAGAGACATTTAAGATCACTCGAAACATGCGTTTCAAGTTCTGAAAAAAAAAACAAGCGAGAATATTTTATGGTCTTTCGAGCATACCCACGAACATGTTCCTGCGCATTTCTCTTTGTTTTAGAAAATCAGAGGATTCTTAATTGTCTTTCTATCTTTAAGAAGGTCTCTCTTTTAGGGAAAGAAGTTTACGTCGAAACATCTCGCGCAGATTTTATAAAGAAAAAGGAAAACAAAAATAAGAAACAGGTTTTTCGAGCATCACCGCAAACATGTCTTTGCCCGGTAAAAAATGAATTTTTTTTTAGGACCTTTAATTGTCTTTCTCTCTTTCTCATTGTTTTAAGGTCTGGACAGGAAAGAGAGACGTTTAAGGTCACTCGAAACACGCGCAAGTTTTGAAGAAAAACGAGAACATTTTCCTGCGCATAAAATAAGTTCCCCATTTTTTCTTTTTCTTTTTTTTTTGAAAAATCAAAGATTCTTAATTGTCTTTTTATCTTTAAGAAGTTCACGTCGAAACATCTCACGCAGATTTTACAAAAAAGAAGAGAATTAAGAAACAGGTTTTTCGAGAATCACCGCAAACATGTCTTTGCGCCTTAAAAGAAAATTAGAATATTTTTTTGAGAACCTTTAATTGTCTTTCTCTCTTTCTCATTTTTTAAGGTCTGTACAGGAAAGAGAGACGTTTAAGGTCACTCCGAAACACGCGCAAGTTTTGAAGAAAAACAAGAACATGTTCCTGCGCCTTTTCTTTTTCTTTTTGAAAAATCAAAGGCTCTTAATTGTCTTTCTATCTCTAAGAAGATCTATTTTTAAAAGTTCGAAACATCTCGTGCAGGTTTTATAAAAAAAAATAAATAAAGACAAAAAATAAGAAACAAGTTCTTCGAGCATCACCACAAGCATATCTTTCCGCGTAAAAAAAAATTTAAAAAAAATTAGAAGACCTTTAATTGTCCTTCTGTCTTTCTGAGGTGGCTTGGGCAGGAAAGAGAGACATTTAAGAGACCACCCGAAACACGCGTTTCAATTCGAGCATCCCCACGAACATGTTCCTGCGCATAAAAAGAATTCCCCATTTCTCCTTTTTTTTTTTTTTAGAAAATCGTAGGATTACACAGCCTTTAAGGTTTCGTACGGAATCAATCAGGATCATCTGCACATCTCGCGCAGATTTTAAATTATGAGAGTCACCACAAACATGGTTTTGCGCATGAAAATATATATATTTTTTTTTTTTGAAAAACCTTGAAACTTTCGACTCTCGTTGTCAGTAGTTACAAAAGAGATATAGTCCCGAAGATTTATTGCCACTATTATTAAAGTCCTTGTTCTTATAGTGAACGATAAAAAAAAAATAATTCAAGTGGTTTATTGTTTTGTTTCTCTTTGTCCGTTGACGTTTCGTAATTTTTTGTCTCACCTTGTGCGTCCCGTCACAGCCATTAATGTTTTATTGCGGTAAATCACGTTTCTCCATAAAATGTATTACAATTGCAATCAAAAAATAATTTGATAATAAATCGACTAAACTAAAGTCTCCTATTCGCTTCGGAAACTGAGAACTTCACGTGACGAGTTTCGTCTTTTTTCAATTGTCTCTGTCAATTCAGATCATGCAGGAGAAATTTTTTTCTCAGTTTTTCGATATTCTAGGTTAGGCCGATGATAGAAATGACGTGTGTTAGATAGTTTAAAAGAGAAATTACGAATGTCTCTCAAAAGCGCCATCTAGCCGATTTCATTTAAATACCATTCTGTGCTCGAACGTTCTCCGAAAATCAAATAGGTCCGAAGCCAAGAAGGTGATCCAACACCAGGATAAGCCGGAACTCAAAGCCGCCGACACAAGCTGCGGTGAGGCTGTTATAAAACTGAGCATGAATCAAGACCGGGTACGAAAAAACTAAGATCGGGTCCGAAACTAGAACTCGAACTGGAACGGGAAATTGTAGGGATGAGAACAAAAAAAAAGACACAAATCAACTTAACCGATGACAAAAATCTTACCTGGAGGAATTCTAACCAGGCTGAAGCAAAAGGGTGTCGGTAGCACTGGTGAAATCGGCTAGCGGCCGTAAAATTTATTTCACCCCCTGGGGGGCTGGAACTCCAAGCAGGCTGAAACAAAAGGGCGTGAAATACGCGACTTTAGCGTCGGTAGCATTGTTGAAACCGGCTAGCGGCCGTAAAATTTATTTCACCCCCCCTAGCGGAAATATTTCGAGCACAGAACGCAACCAACAAATCAGTGGTTCACCCGGGATTTTAGTCGACAGTGAATCATCAAGAAGGTGATCCAGCACCAGGATAGGCCGGCACTCAAAGCTGCGGCGAGGCTAATATAATAGAGGCTGAATCGAGACCGGGTACCAAAATCAAGGACCAGGTTCGAGTTTGAACTGGAACGGGGACTTGAAGCCTGGAGGAATGAGAACAAGAAAGAAACGTAGAACACAAATCAACTTAACCGATGACAAAAATCTTACCTGGAGGAATTCTAACCAGGCTGAAGCAAAAGAGCGTGAAATACGCGGCTTCAGCGTGGGTAGCACTGTTGAAACCGGCTAGCGGCCGTAAAATTTATTTCACCCCCTGGGGGGGCTGGAATTCCAACCAGGCTGAAACAAAAGGGCGTGAAACACGCGGCTTTAGCGTCGGTAGCATTGTTGAAACCGGCTAGCGGCCGTAGAATTTATTTCACCCCCCCCTAGGGGAAATATTTCGAGCACAGAACGCAACCAACAAATCAGTGGTTCACCCGGGGTTTTAGTCGACAGTGAATCATCAAGAAGGTGATCCAGCACCAGGGTAGGCCGGCACTCAAAGCTGCGGCGAGGCTAATATAATAGAGGCTGAATCGAGACCGGGTACCAAAATCAAGGACCAGGTTCGAGCTTGAACTGGAACGGGGACTTGAAGCCTGGAGGAATGAGAACACACAAGAAACGTAGATCACAAATCAACTTAACCGATGACAAAAATCTTACCTGGAGGAATTCTAACCAGGCTGAAGCAAAAGAGCGTGAAATACGCGGCTTTAGCGTGGGTAGCACTGTTGAAACCGGCTAGCGGCCGTAAAATTTATTTCACCCTCTGGAGGGCTGGAATTCCAACCAGGCTGAAACAAAAGGGCGTGAAACACGCGGCTTCAGCGTCGGTAGCATTGTTGAAACCGGCTAGCGGCCGTGAAATTTATTTCACCCCCCTGGAGGAAGTATTCCGAGCACAGAACACAACCAACAAACAAGTGTTTTTAGTCGAAAGTGAATCGTCCTTCAATTGATCCGGGGAAAGAGGGGAACAGAAAAGCATACGAACTTAAAGAGATCAAAAATGATCCACCAGTCAACTGAACACGTGACATCAGCGTTAGCGAATGATTAAAAAAAGGCAAAGTTTATAAGAAAAAAACTCGACTCGAACGGAATTGTCATAAAACAAGTTGAAACCAGCGCAAGCAAAAAATCAAATAGAAACAGACAGAACGTCGCCTCCCGGAATAAAATTCGAGGTTCTATACTTCTGTTTAACTCAGTGAAAATAAAGCGGGCTTATTTGTGTATCAAAAATAAAATGGAGAATCCTGCAAAGAAAACCATTTAATTTTTGGAATTCCGGGCACTCGATCATAAAAAAGACACTCTCGAGTTCGCCTCCGCGCGTAAAGACATCCAAACGTGGCATGTGAAAAGAAACGCGCAGTTCTAAAAATAGAAATAATACCGGATTGCCTACAGCTGACCCAAACAACAAGAGAAAAATGAACTGTAACAGCTGTTAAGAGAGTATAGAAAAAATGTGTAGAATTTTATAGGCAATCCAAATTTTTAGATGTCAAGTATTGAAGCAGATGGTACCCGAAGGTTCACCCCCTCGGCCCTCCCCCCGCCACCCCCTTCATAATGTTGTAATTTTAATAGCTTTGTTCCTACACGTTTCTAAATCAGTTCGGAACTGTACTGCTCATGCGCTTTTGCGAAAAATGCTGTGCATTAAGCAAGAGCTATCTGTTGACCAATAGCGAAACTAAAACCACACGTAAAGTATTTGCAATTTTTACTCAAAAAAAAAGAAATCGATAGGTACAAAGATTTTAAAACTAAAACGTGCAAAATTATAAGTCGACTTTGCGCGCGGGAACTCCCCTGCCGCACAGTCCTTTGATTTTGTACAGGAGGCCGTGCTCGAGGCCGTCCGGGGGAGGCCCCGGCCCGAACTGCACCCTCGTCGTGGTCACGTACAGCTCGTCGAGGTTCTTCCCGCCGAAGGCCACCGAGGAGACCTGCTCGCAGGGAATCCAGATCGACTGAAGCAGAGTCTCACGTTTCGTCGGGTCGATTTTGATCACTCTTCCGCCGCCGAAGCATGCGATCCAGAGGTGGCCGTTCGTGTCGATCGTCATGCCATCCGGAGCGCCCGGTATGTCGTGGTCGTCGAAGGTGAAAATGCGCGTACGGTTTGCTAAAGGAAGAAAAAAAGTTTTCGTAATCGTATCCGATCTGATCTGATCTGTTGTGATGGTATCTGATCTGATTCGATATGTGATGGTATCTGATCTGATTTGTGATAGTATCTGATCTGATCTGTGATGGTATCTGATCTGATTTGTCTGTGATGGTATTTGATCTGACCTGATCTGTGATGGTATTTGATCTGATCTGATCTGTGATGGTATTTGATCTGATCTGATTTGTGATAGTATCTGATCTGATTTGTGATGGTGTCCATCGACCGATGGCAAACAAAGTCAAGAATAAATTTCCTTTTTTTTGGAAGAAGCACGTACTTATGGTGCTGCCCTCTGGGTCGTAATCGAACTGTTCAATCCGACGGGTTGGACTGTCGATGAAATAAAATTTGTTGTTGTTTTCGTCCCAAGTGAGGCCGTTGGGGATGGTCAGGGCGTTGAAGTGGCGCTTGATTTGACCGTTGGGTTCGAGGTTATACAGGGTGCCCGATTTCGCCGAAAATTCGCCGTTGGATCTGACGATCATGGCGCCTAGTTGGAAGGAAACAAAGAAGACTCTCAACAAACAAATTATAAAAGTATCTAGTTTCTTTTTCTTTTATTATTATTATTCTTCTTCGTTTTCTGATTCGTTCAAAATATTTATGCGTTTACCTATTATAACACGGTTTGTTTCTTGGGTTTAGCAAAGACGCAAACCAAATCAATTGTAACGCAAGGTTCGATTATTATCCGCCAGAGAGGCAGATACTCCCTCTCTGTTCATCACTGCGTTTGTAATTTTGAATTTTGCAAATTCAAATATTCTTTTCCTTCCATTTTTTTTTTTAATTTAAACCGAAGGTACCTGCCCATAATTTTCCCGTGGGGTCCACCTTGCCATCGCACCAAATATAGGACCCATCCTCCGGCTTCTCCAGCTCGGCGAAGCCGCTCAACTTCGCAATGCTGTCACTCCTTCCGTCCCAAACGATCACGGACAGCTTGTTCTCGTGCGAGATGAGATACTTATGCAGACACCCCCGCACGGGGATGATGAACGTGATGTTGGGAAAGCCTAACAGAATGGTCAGATGGTCAGGGGGAAGTTTTTAAGGGAAGGGCGCACTTACCCAGGATGGCTTTCACGTGCGTTTTCGTCGAGGGCGTGTATTTGTGGATGGATTTCTCGTTGGTGTCCACAAAGTAGAGGCTCTGCGTGTCGGCGTCCCAGAATGGGGCCTCGGCCATTACGAAGCGACCTAGCACGGATTCTACCACCGGGGGAGGTACCATTTTCGGTTCTGTGGACAAGAAATGTGCAGTCGAAAGCAAGAAAACGGCTACAGTTTCCTGTAATTTTTCTTTCTCCAAAACGACACTGTTTATATACGACTTCGCAGGTGACACTTAAAAATTCGGAGGGCTTTCAGATTTGACAAGCTCAGAAACTCCTGTAAAATCTGTGAAGACGTATTTAACAGTACATTTTAGAAAAGAAAGATTACAGGGAACTGTAATTGCCTAACATGTAAGCATTGTCCATTGATGAGCAGAAATGGATAAACAATGTTTCTATGACATCTTTGGTTCTCAGAAAAGGGTAAACATTATTCCTTCTTTATCTCCGCATCTCAGAGATGGATAAACATTGTTTGTTCATTGCCTGCGCTTCTCAAGAAATGACGAAGCATTATCCGGTCATTGTCTTTGCTTCTCAGTAACGGTTAAACATTGTTTCCTTATCGTCCTTAGTTCTCCGAGAGTAACGAATATTTGTTATTTATTGACAGTGTACAACTGAGGGGGGAAACATTGTCGGTTCTGCATCTCAGAGAGTGTAAACGTTATTCTTTCTTTGTCTGTGCGTCTCAGAAGGGGATAAACATTGTCTATTTGTCACCTGTGCGATTCAGAAGCGGTTAAACATTGTGCTTCTGTATTGTTTTTGGTTCACAGAGAGTAACGAACATTAACTTATCTTATATTAATTACTTCCGCGTCTCAAAAAGGGCACAGTTCCTTCTTTAATTTCGCGTCTCAGAAGGGGATAAACAATGTTTGTATAATGTCTTTGGTTCTCAGAAACGGATAAACAATGTTTCTATAACGTCTTTGGTTATCGTAAAGGGTAAACATTGTTCCTTTTTTGTCTCCGCATCTCAGAGATGGATAAACATTGTTTGTTCATTGCCTGCGCGTCTCTGGAAATGACAAAAATTATCCGGTCATTATCTCTGCATCTCAGAAACGGTTAAACATTGTTTCCTTATCGTCCTTGGTTCTCCGAGAGTAACGAATATTTGTTATTTATTGACAGTGTACAACTGAGGGGGGAAACATTGTCGGTTCTGCATCTCAGAGAGTGTAAACGTTATTCTTTCTTTGTCTGTGCGTCTCAGAAGGGGATAAACATTGTCTATTTGTCACCTGTGCGACTCAGAAGCGGTTAAACATTGTTTCTGTATTTTTTTTTGTTTACAGAGAGTAACGAACATTGTCTTATCTTATATTAATTACTTCCGCGTCTCAGAGAGGGCAAAGATTGTTCCTTCTTTAATTACACGTCTCAGAAGGGGATAAACAATGTTTGTATAATGTCTTTGGTTCTCAGAAACGGATAAACAATGTTTCTATAACGTCATTGGTTATCGTAAAGGGTAAACATTGTTCCTTTTTTGTCTCCGCATCTCAGAGATGGATAAACATTGTTTGTTCATTGCCTGCGCGTCTCAGGAAATGACAAAAATTATCCGGTCATTATCTCTGCATCTCAAAAACGATTAAACATTGTTTCCTTATCGTTTTTAGTTATCGGATGGTAACGAATATTTGTTATTTATTGACAGTGTACAACTGAGGGGGGAAACATTGTCGGTTCTGCATCTCAGAGAGTATAAACGTTACTCTTTCTTTGTCTGTGCGTCTCAGAAGGGGATAAACATTGTCTATTTGTCACCTGTGCGACTCAGAAGCGGTTAAACATTGTTTCTGTATTTTTTTTTGTTCACAGAGAGTAACGAACATTGTCTTATTTTATATTAATTACTTCTGCATTTCAGAGAGGGTAAAGATTATTCCTTCTTTAATTACGCATCTCAGAAGGGGGTAAACAATGTTGATATGACATCTTTGGTTCTCAGAAAGGGTAAACATTGTTCGTTTTTTGTCGCCGCATCTCAGAGATGGATAAACATTGTCTGTTCATTGCCTGGGCGTTTCAGAAAATGACAAAAATTATCCGGTCATTATCTTTGCGTCTCAGAAACGGTTAAACATTGTTTCCTTATCGTCTTTGGTTCTCGGGGAGTAACGAATATTTGTTATTTATTGACAGTATACAACTGAGGGGGGAAACATTTTTTTTCTTTGATTCTATATTGTTTTTTGGTTCACAGAGAGTAACGAATAGTATCAATCAGTTTATTGTCTTCGCAGAACTGAGCAGGATTAATATTGTTTATTTATTACCTCTGCGTCTCAGAGAGGGGGCAAACATTGTTTCTTCTTTGTGCTTCTTAGAGAGAGGATAAACATTGTCTGTGCGTCTCAGGAAATGGCAACCATTGTCTGGCCATTATCCTTACATATCAGAAACGGTTAAACATTATTCTTGTATTGTCTTTGGTTCTCAGAAAGTAACGAACATTATGTTTTTATTGTCTTTATAAACCGGAGGGGGCAAACATTGTGCATCTCACAGAGAATAACCATTGTTAATTCTTTAACTACGCATCTCAGATGGGAATAAACATTGTTTTGTAAAACTGTGGGGGATAAACTCTACGTCTCAGAGAGGACAAACATTGTTCCTTCTTTGTCTGTGCTCGTTAGAGAGGGGATAAACATTGTCTATTCGTTGCCTGTGCGTCTCGGGAAATAGCAACATTTAATGTGATCACTATCCTTGCATCTAAGAAACTGTTGCAAACGGGAGCAAACATTATTCCCGTGTCGTTTTTGCTTCTCAGAAAGTCACGAACATTGTTCCTTCTTTGTCTGTACATCTCCTTAAAAGATTAACCTTGTCTATCCGACTCAAACTTGAAACTTGAATGTTTCTAAATTGTTTCCGGTTCTCAGGAAATGACAAACATTGCCTGCTTATTGTCTTTGTAACTCAAGGAGGAATGAACGTTGTCTGCTCATCATGTCGCATTTAAGGTAGTAAAAATATTGTTCCTTCTTTATCTGGGCGTTTCATGAAAGGGCAAACATTGCCTGTTTGTTGTTTATACGTCTCAGAAAAAGACAAACGTTATCTTTGCGGCTCAGAAAGGCATAAACAATGTTCCTACGTTGCTTTTATTCCTCAGAAGAAAATAAATAAAACATTATTAATTTTTGCGCCTCAGAGACAGGTAAACAATGCTTCCGTGTTGTTTTTGGTTCTCAGAAAAAGACAGATGACACGAATAAGCAATGTTTCTACGTTGTCTTTAGTTCTCAGAAGGAAAGCAAACATTATCTTTGCGCCTCAGGGACAGATAAACAATGTTTTTGTATTGTCTTTAGTTCTCAGAAAAAGATTGACGAGACGAATAAACAATGTTTCTATGTTGTCTTTGGTTCTCAGCAAAAAAGCAAACATTATCTTTGCGTCTCAGAAACGGATAAACAATGTTTCTATGTTGTTTTTATTCCTCCGAAGAAAAGAAATAAAACATTATTCATTCTTGCGCCTCAGAGATAGGTAAACAATGTTTCTTTGTTGTCTTTAGTTCTCAGAGAAAGACAGACGAGACGAATAGGCAATGTTTCTACGTTGTCTTTAGTTTTCAGAAGGAAAGCAAACATTATCTTTGCGCCTCAGGGACAGATAAACAATGTTTTTGTATTGTCTTTAGTTCTCAGAAAAAGATTGACGAGACGAATAAGCAATGTTCCTATGTTGTCTTTGGTTCTCAGAAGAAAAACAAACATTATCTTTGCGACTCAGAAACGGATAAACAATGTTTCTATGTTGTTTTTATTTCTTGGAAGAAAAGAAATAAAACATTATTCATTTTTGGGCCTCAGAGGCAGATAAACTTCTGTGTTGTTTTTAGTTCTCAGAAAAAGACAGACGAAACAAATAAGCAATGTTTCTATGTTGTCTGTAGTTCTCAGAAGGGAAGCAAACATTATCTTTGTGCCTCAGAGACAGATGAACAATGTTTTGTGTTGTCTTTAGTTCTCAGAAAAAGACAGACAAGATGAATAAGCAATGTTTCTATGTTATCTATATTTCTCAGAAGCAAAGCAAACATTACCTTTTCGCTTTAGAGACAGATAAACAATGGACGCGTTCAGCAAACGCTCAGCGACTGAGTTGCTTACCCAGCAGTCGTTTGTGATTAGCTATTACCATAATGTGAGCCAATTACAAACGATTACTGAGTAAGCAACACAGCAGCTGAGCGTCCTTGAACTCGCTCAATGTTTCTGTGTTGACTTTAGTTCTCAGAAGAAAAGCGAACTTTATATTTGCGCTCTAAAGACAGATAAACAATGTTTCTATGTTTTTAGTTCTCAAAAAGGGACAAACATTGTTTATTTGTTGTCTTAGGCCTGGTTTCTAGAAGTGATTAATGGGCCGATTATTTTAACTGATGATTAGAATGTGACATGCCTTGCTATTCCTCATAACGTGTGTCACATTCTAACATCTAATTAAACTAATCGACCCATTAATCGCTTCCAGAAACCGAACCTTAGTAACACAAAGAGGAATGAATAAATATAGTCTGCTCATCATTTTCTTGAATAGTTATCTTGCAAGAACATTTAGATGAAAGGTCTCGACGAGTGGAGATCGAAACTCGCGCCGGTTTGATTTTTCGATCCAAGATGGGGCGATGGGTGCAATAATCGAAATTAATTGCGTCCCCATCGTCACATACCAGATGAAAGGTCTCGACGAGTGGAGGTCGAAAATCGTGTCGGTTCGATTTCTTCTCGATCCTTGCTTTCGACCGCATATTAGTTTTAATTTCGCTGTATTACAATAATCTGTGTTTATGAATGGTCGCGTTCAGGTGACCAAACACCCGACTGACTTTGACTTCTCAATCAACCTAGCTAATGGGCGCGTTCAGGGACGCTCAGCGACTGAGTTGCTTACTCAGCAATCGTTTGTGATTGGCTCACATTAAGGTAATGGCTAATCACAAATGATTGTTGAGTAAGCAACTCAGCGGGTGGGCATCTGCTGAACGCGCCCATTGAATGGACGTGTTAAGTTCCAGCCGGTAGCACTTTCATATTACGTTTTCCGTTCAGAAACACGAGCTGCTGACTTTCAGAAACATGCAACTCAGCCGTCCGGCCAATTGAACGCGACCATTTGAATATTTCTTTTCAAAAATGGTCGCGCTCAGGTGACCAAGCGGGTGGTTGATATTTTCGCACTTCTTGAAGTTGCCCGTTCAGGATCACGAATCGCTGACTTTTAAAACGTGTTGAGGAGCAATTTAAGCGCTTCGTCACCTGAACGCGACCAATTTAGGCACCACTTAACCTAACAGGGATTAGAAAGTGATCCCTGCCTAATATTTTTGAATCAGATGAAAACGCAAACCACTTTTATCGCGTGCAATTTAGTTCGTGTCCGTGCTAAGCAAAGATACAAACCATCTAATATGAATACTTGGTGGCAATGAGTTCAGGAGATCTTTTCACAGAATTCGTTTTTTGTAAATATTTCTTTAAATGAGAGATGCGAGTCGCCTTTTGGTTTTGCTTTGTTTAATAAAAAAGGAAAGCAAGTGTCAGCCCAGCAGCAAAATTTAAACCAAAAAGAAAAGAAAACGAAAATTCCTTCGTCCTCCTGCGAATTTAATAAACATTTTGTTGACTTACTTTTATGATTTGATAAAATTGGAAGGATTTGTTTGCACACCAAAAATAATTATTTAAACGAATTTTTACCACTTATTGTTTACATGCTTACTTAGAGAGCACGTGCCTAGATAAAACAATTGAAACGGCGCTCGCTTTTAATCTCTCTATCGCAATCGTCGGACTTTGTTTAATTTCGTGACGGTGACGAGTGCAAAACTTTGTTTACGCTAGTCACGTGATCGCCTGCACAGTCGTTGTCCCCCCCCCCCCCGCGATCCGACGGATTTCTCTATTTTCAAGGAGAAGAAAAAGTTTACACGTTCGTTTTAGAATTTTTAAAATGTGAACAGGACGCATGCTCGTTTCAGGGGGGAAAAAAATGTTAAAAAATAACAAGAAACAACACTCACCTTCTGAGGACACGCGTTGGAATCACACCGCCGGCCGAACCGATAGGTCGAATTAATTAAAGAATTAACTTTAGCCTTTAGATAGGAGATAACGATGCTTAAGCCGGCGTGAACGAAACGTAGATATCATGACTTTTAAAATTTATTAATAATTAAAAAAAAAATAATAATAGACGCTTGCTTGTTTTATCTTGTCTGCTGTACGAGTTTCTGAAACTCAACTGAAAAAAGACAAAACAACGAGGATGACTTGGCCTGATCCAGGGGGTTCCCGTCAAATTTCTTTCCGACTATCGACGGTCTTTCTTCTAGCTAAAAGTTTGCTGTTCCAATCAATTGTTTACAAACGACATAAACGAGATTCTTCTGATAAAAGCTGCCCTCGCCTAGCTCGACTACAGTTGTTTCTTTCTTTTGCTCAAAAAAAAAAAAACGCATAGTTTGACTCAGAATGCGCATTTAGCGAAGATGAAAACCAAACTGCACGTTTGCTAAGCGATTATTCGATTTATTAACTCGGACGTAAATTAATATTTGGAAGATTCAGGTTCAGGTCTAGTAAAAACAAACAAAGCAAGAAGCTCATTATCCATGATAAGAAAAAGCTGCACTATGTGGTTTGTTTCTCTACTAAATGCACGACTTTTTTTAGCGAAGATACAAACCACGTGGATGATAGCTGTAGTTCATTGTACTCTATAAATAGTTCCTGAAATGGCGGTAAAGACCCCGTCGTGTATATCGTGTTTTGTATAATTAGAAGTTTACTAGTTTTAGTGGCCGTGTTCAGGTGACTAAGCGGGAGTATAGCCTGCCAACTGTTAGGGAAATGCCCTTTTTTCGGTGCAATGAGCAAAAGTGTGAAGGAGAGGAGAGCGACTGCGCTTCGGTGCATGTAAGAGTGAGAAAAAGGAGCACTCCGAGCGCTCCAAGCGTCAAGTCCAGTGATGTAAAAATTCCATGAAACTCATGTCTTTGAAATTTTTCATGAAAACTTTCGTGAAATGTTTCACCTTCAATGAAATGTATTGTAATCTCATTTTTTTATTATCATTCTGCATTCTACATTTCTTCAGACTTCTTCTGTCTAACGTGTTTTGTATAATTGGAAGTTTACTAGTTTTAGTGGTCGCGTTCAGGTGACTAAACGGGTGTATTGTCTGCCAACTGTCAGGGAAATGCCCTTTTTTCGGTGCAATGAGCAAAAGTGTGAAGGAGAGGAGAGCGACTGCGCTTCGGTGCATGTAAGAGTGAGAAAAAAGAGCACTCCGAGCGCTCCAAGCGTCAAGTCCAGTGATGTAAAAATTCCATGAAACTCATGTTCTTGAAATTTTTCATGAAAACTTTCGTGAAATGTTTCACCTTCAATGAAATGTATTGTAATCTTATTTTTCTATTATCATTCTACATTCCTTCAGTCTTCTTCTGTCTATCGTGTTTTGTATAATTGGAAGTTTACTAGTTTTAGTGGTCGCGTTCAGGTGACTAAGCGAGAGTATTGCCAACTGTCAGGGAAATACCCTTTTTTCGGTGCAATGAGCAAAAGTGTGAAGGAGAGGAGAGCAACTGCACTTCGGTGCATGTAAGAGTGAGAAAAAAGAGCACTCCGAGCGCTCCAAGCGTCAAGTCCAGTGATGTAAAAATTCTATGAAACTCATGTTTTTGAAATTTTTCATGAAAACTTTCGTGAAATGTTTCACCTTCAATGAAATGTATTGTAATCTCATTTTTTCATTACCATTCTACATTTCTTCAGTCTTCTTCTGTCTATCGTGTTTTGTATAATTGGAAGTTTACTAGTTTTAGTGGTCGCGTTCAGGTGACTAAGCGAGAGTATTGCCAACTGTTAGGGAAATGTCCTTTTTTCGGTGCAATGAGCAAAAGTGTGAAGGAGAGAAGAGCGACTGTTTCATGAAAAATTTCAAAAAATGTTTCACCTTCAATGACATACCGAGTGTTTAAAAAAACGTTCGGATACTGTAACCCTGAAAGTACTCGCCAAGAGAAACAAAAAAGTCTTAATAAGTACAGGTCCGCAAATTATTTTTTTCAAGGATAGAGTTGATCTGCCATTGAAATTAAAAAATTGTATTATTAGATAATCACACGTTTACTGTTTGTTTCTTTATAATAATACAATTTTCAACTTCAATGGAAAATCAACTCTATCCTTGAAAAAAAAAAATATTTGCGGACCTACACTTACTTAGACTTTTTGTTGCTCTTGATGAGTACTATTCATGGTTGTAATATCCGAACGTTTTCTTAAACACCCTGTATATTGTAATCTCGTTTTTTTATTATCATTCTACATTTTTTCAACTTTCTTGTTTCGTGCACGGTGTGAGCAGAAATGTAAGCGAGAACGAATGTTTTTTAGTGCATGCAAGAGCGAAAAAGAAAAAAATGAAGAGTAGGACGAGAAATATTAACTCCAAAAAAAGGGAAATCAAATTTTTCAAGTGTAAATTTGGTTTCATTTGTCAATTGTTTATTTAAAATTGGGTTAAAACTCCTAACCACAAAAAATTTTTTTTTGTCGTGCACGACACAGTCACTTCTCTTGTAGTTAAGATGAAGTCATCTACTGAAGATGGCAGCATACTTACCGAAATGCGTATATAGTATTAAAAACATTTTTGTGGTTAGGAGATCCAACCCAATTTTACTGTACCGCAAACCACAGTCTCCAATACATTTGAAAGTTGTCTATTTGTCTACCTGTCAAAAATTTTTCTGTCGCCTGCTTACTTATAAACTCGCCTACCGTCGTCAAGTAATTCTAACCTATTTCCGTCTACTTCTATCTGTTTCTAATAAATAGAGATCGGAATCACATATTTTGACGTCATCAATAAGAGTTTTGTTTTGCATAGAAAATTATTTTTAATACGTTTTTGTTGCGCAATCCTTTCCGGAATAATCCGGGTCTCCACCTGGGGGAGGGCGGACGTCCTAGGATTGGTTTGCGGCAATTTTTCATTATGGGACGACACGACAAAGCTATCAATCGATAGTGAAACGTTGAGTGCTTTTCCAATAATAATTCTGTCCGGTTAAAAATTAAAAACTTTTTACTTGTATTTTTTTTAATGTAAAAATTGTCGTCGGGAATTTTTATATTACTTCTTCTCGACTGTTCAAAAGTTCTTCGTGCGTTTTTTTTTTAATTTTCAATTGTTTACTATTTTTCATAAATTAAATGATTCTTAATTTCTTTAGGAATTTTATTTTCCCCGTTTTGAATGTGTTTCTCGATTATCAAAAAGTTTCTCACTTTTTTCTTGTTTCTGATTGTGTTTCTTTTCCCTGTTCTTGTAACTTTTTTCTCGAAAACTATTTCGTTTGGCAATTGTTTCCTTTTTCCTCGTCTTACGGTGGGTTTCACAAAAGAATTAGTTGGTATTAATCGCCTTAATCAGCGATTAATTTAATCCTCTGATTAAGGAACGTCATTGGACGAAGTTAACAATAGATTTGAAAGAACCAATTGAATCGATGAGTGCGCAGTGGTGTTCAGTCCAAATTTACTGTGTTGAGAATACGACAAATAACTTTCTAGATTTTTATTTTAAGTGAATTATTGACTTAAAATTCTTTCATTTAAGGATAAATAAAGCCTCCTCAAGCCAATACTACTTAAAATAAAAATCCAGAGAAACTTATTTGTAGTAAATTTGGACTGAACACCATTAAGCACTCATCAATTCAATCATATTGTTTCACCCAGACAATCACAGGCTTTAATCAAGCCGTTAAATTAATCAGTGATTAAATATTTTTTTTGAAATTGGAGGTTAATGTATCAATCAATTATACGGTTGGCAACATTGCTGCTGCAGAGGTCCAGCATGACGAATTACAAGGTCCTCTCAACCTAACTACAACAATAGATAAGAAGTGCCAAAAAGTAGAAGGCGACAAATCTGTCCATCAATCCATCCATAAATCCTTCAATATATCCATCCATGAATCCATTAATAAATCCGTTCATAAATCCATCCCCAGATCCAACAATGAATCTATAAATAAGTTCATACATAAATCTATCCAAGAATTCACCTATAAATCCATTAATTAATCCATCTATAAATCCATCCATAAAACGATCCACATATCCGTCCAAAAAAACCATCCGTATATGAATCCATATATCCACCAGTAAATCCATTCATAAACCCATCCATAAATCCATCCACAAAGCCATTTATAAAATCCAACCATGAATCCATAAATAGATTCGTCCAAAGATCTATCCATAAGTCCATCCATAGGTCTATCCATAATTTATTTTACGAAGATTTATTTGACAAAATCCTCCGTTCTCTTCGGGAACGTTTGTTCAAAAATGAGCTTATAAAAAATAACACTACGAAAATTATTGTTAAAATTAACTTCAATAAACAAAAATATAAACGTGTATCACAATTAAAATAAATTGTAATTTGACGATGACGTCAAAATATGAGGTTCCGATCTGTACTAATAAATCATGTTCACACTATGAAAAAAACTAAGGAAATCGTGTAGATTTTTTTTGGTATCTCCTGATTTTTTGAATTCAATTGTAAATATGTGTATCGGGCAGTTTTGGTTCATCCCGAACGTTGTCCTGTTTATGTTACCATCGAACTGTAGCATGGCGCAGACGCGCAGACACTTTCTGCGCGGCAAATTTAAAATAAGTTCACCTCCTGATAAATTTATCTGCCAGGTATTATGCTTGAAAACCATTGTATCGATAATAGTTTCCGAGGATACTACTGGGCAGATAAATTTATCCGTAGGTGAAGAAATCGGGCATTAGTCACCTGAACGCGACAAGTTTAGTAAAGAGACAAAACAAATTAAATCTGTACAGAAGGTGACCTTGGGTTGTCACGAACGACTCTAAGTGTTTCAGCTGCTTTTCTCTAGATTTGAATTTGAGCGTCCATTGTGAACACCATCGGGTTTATACCCCCGGAATACGCCATGCCGTATAGCGTGTATTATTGAAAACCGGTCGGGTCGCAGGCCTTTAGTATGGCAAAACGAACGGAGTGTATAGTGTCGCCACACACATGTTGTGTTCTCTGGTGCTCTTTATTTTTGCCATGCAAGAGAGTTGAACGCGCGTCCGAAAATCGGCTCGTTTACTGCTCGCTCGTTACTCCTCCAGTTACTTAACCTCTATGATGAACACGCTGTTTAACGGAGATATAAACAATAGACGATAAAATCAGGACGAAGGGAATAAATAAACTTCCGAATGCAAAAAATAAATCTACTAATTCACCTCCGATTAATTACAATTTAACTTTCGCACCCGGACTTCCCCTAACTCCGAGTCCGGTGACTCTGAACAGCGCCCCCTGTTCGGACGGATCCAAGGCGACGCCGTCGATTGTCAAATTAGCCGAAGTCACGTACAGCTCGTCCAAATTAGGGCCTCCGAACGTCACTGAAGTGACCTGCCGATTAACTGTCGATGTACTTACATCACGTTCATTTAATTAAAAAAAAAAGAAAAAAAAAAGAAAAAAACCTAGTACCTGTTTTGCGGGAACAGGGATGGACTCGAGCAAAGTCTCGGGCCTCCTCGGATCGATCTTAATCACCTTGTAGCAATTGAAAGCGGCGATCCACAAATTCCCATCGGTGTCGATGGTTTGTCCGTCGGGGAATCCCCCAAGGCCGTGCGCGTCAAAGGAAAACACCACCTTGCGATTGGATATCGCCCCGGTGGTTATATCGTAGTCGAATTGGTTGACCACCCTCGTGGGGGAATCGATGTAATACAGCTTCGTACTGTCGGAATTCCATGCCAGACCGTTGGATTCGGAAATCGGGCCGTATTGTGACTTCATGGTTCTGTTGTCCGGTTGAAGGCTGTATAACGTGGCGGTGTTGCGCTCGATGTGGCCTACGATTTCTTCTTTACCGAACGTTCCTGAAACAACTCTCTTATGGGGGGACGTATTCTCGAATCGAGGGAACGAACTCGCAAAAGAACGCGACGTCATAATGACGTCACTCTCTTACGATTTACATAAGGCGTTTACGATAATTGGAGCGATACATACCGGTTAATCTATTCTCTCACTCTTACTTGCATTAAACCCGTTCATTCTATCTTACTTTTCTACTCCGATCCATGTACAGCTCCAATTATCGTAAACGCTAATAGTTTTGTATGAGAGTGTACGTCATTTTGACGTCACGTTCTCTTGCGAGTTTGTTCCCTCGATTCGAGAATAAGGTCCATGGCGTTTTCGAGTTGTTGCCCCAAAGCACTCTGAGACTATCTCCATCCCTTGTTATTATATGACGTTGAAACGAAATGGAAACACTCTGAGTGCACTCCAGAGCAACCAATCGATCGAAAACGCTATTTATAAGTAAAAATAAATCAATGGGAGTTACCAACCTGCCCATAATCTTCCGGAGGGGTCGCACTTGCCGTCGTTGAAGCGATTGCCTGGCCTGTCGGTCTCCACCTCGACGATCCTTTCGATGTTTGAAACGTGGTCGCTGGTGCCGTCCCACGTGACCACCGCGAGTTCTCTGCCGATGCTGATCAGATACTTGTCTTTCTCCCCGTCCACCGGGATGATGAGGGAGATGGGGCCTGTACCTAAACGAAAATCTGTGTTTCAGGGCGAAAACAACCCCCGGGTGGTATGTCTTAAGTAAAAAGCTAGAAATCGTCCATTAAAAAATTACAACTCTTTAGTTGTTATAAGCGACTGCATTCACTCTGTTTACTCTTGCCGCATTTCTATCTTACTTTTACATGTGTCAAAAGTAAGAGAGAGAGACAAAAGAACGAAAAAAGTAAAGAGAGTGAACAAATTAGAATAAACGAAGCTAGCTAAAGTCACTCGCAATGTGATTCACGGTTTACTTGTTTACAATCCGGTGGTGGCAGCAGTGGGATCCCTCGTAAAATCATGTTCTCCATACATAAAAATCGCGCTCTTCTTTATCGGCACTAAAGGAGTATCGAGTATCTCGCATTTTTGGAACGTAGTCGTTTCGAAAATTTGAAGAAATAGATTGCAGGCAATGAAGAAAAACCAAAAAAAAATTATCGATTCCTGTCTCATTTTTTTAACAAAAAAAATAATCAAAAGGTTTCCTTTTTATTTTATAATTGGATCATATTTGTTCCTTTATTTTATTTATTTTTTTCCCCTCGTTTTTCGAGGAAGAAAACGCGATATATACACTTGTAAATTTGTTTAGCGGTTGTTTTTGTGGAAGAAAGTCGGAATTTGTTTTTTTTATCGTGTTGAATTTGTATTTTCTTTTTTAAAGAAAAAATTGAAAGCGAAAGTATTTTTGTATATTCAAACCACCAAAAATTTTCTTTCTTTCTTGTACCATACGATCAACGGAATTTATGCTCGTGATATTTTCCGAAATGTTGGCAACAAAGACTTGCAGTTTGAAATTAAAAATGTGAAATGTCAGAATTGTGACATTAATTTTTTTTTAATGATTGATAATAATTTACTGATTTATCTTATGGAACCTCCACTAATATTCTAAAAAGTGATTTAAAACAGCATCCTTACAAAGTAAAAAAAAAAATATAAAAATTGTACAAAGCACGAGCGTAACCTTAAATATGACAGCTGTAAATTTATTATTTGTTTCTTAGTGTATCCAACCACGCAGCATAAAAAAGCACCAATTACGTCCTACTCTAATTATGAATTCCGTTGATCACCGGGTATTTGTCATCGCATTACCAAAAAATATATTAAAGATATTTTTTTTAACGGAACACTCTGTATACAGTGTCATTTTTGAATTCCTGAGCAAATTCTAGCCTGACTTCATGGGTCGCATCGGGCGTCTAGCGAGAGCGGTCATCGAGTTTTTTCTTTTGTTTTCACTGGTACAACTCGGAAACCAATCAAGATAGACCCATGATGCGACCCATCATTTCAGGCTAGAATTTACTCAGGAACTCGAAAACCCAACAAAACGTATAAGTTTCGTACATTTCGCGAAATCACGTTGCTTTATTCACCTACTTTAAAACACCCTGTATAATAGAATCAAACAGAAAAAAAAGGAGTAATCGTACTAGACTTCTTGGCTCTAAAAGGACAGTACAAAGTTGTCTCGCGCGCTTCACACTAAAGTTTTTTTTTGTACAATGCGTTAATAAATTATTTAGATCAACTCTTGCTATGAAATTTTTAACGCTGCACAGTAAAAACCATGTTTGCACTTTTATGAGTTTTATGCCGTAAAAAATCGCAAGTTTGACACGTTTAAAAGTTCAGACGAATAAAACGATAGTATCAAACACAATAAAAATCTATAAAGCTAAATTGCACAGCAAAAGTTAATCTAAGGGCCATTTGCACCACTTTCAGTTAAAATTTAAGCTCCACTTAACTCCATAGAAACAATTGTTGCAACAAACGTTTCTATGGAATTAAGTGGAGCTTAAATTTTAACTGAAAGTGGTGCAAATGGCCCTAAATAATTTAGTGTAAGTTAGTGTGTAAGCTGCGCGAGAGTACTCCCGCTAATGCGCCAATTCTCTTTACGTTGGGCCCTGTAACGTATAACACCACTTTCTGTCATTTTAGAGTACGTTTCCAACTTTATTTTAATTTCGTTTTAATCTGTGAAAAAAATTATCTACAAGTTTTGATTGTTAATTGCTATTAGTCATCCGGTTGTTTTGACATTGTCCAGCGATGTTTTTGAACATTTTTAAAAAAAAAAACCTTGCGGTTTCTGTTTTGAACTCAGACCACTATGAATCGTAGCTTTACACGTTTTAATCAGAGGGTTTGAAGAAGGCTTTAAATAAATCCGAAACTGTTAGTTGAATGATTAAAATCATTTTTTCGTTCTAAACACGATCAAGTTTACTTTATCTCTGATAAACTCCGCACGTTCTAAAGTGGTACATTTTTATTTTATTCATTTCACAAAAATAAGTTTTTTTTTTTGTTAAATTTCATCTGTTTCATTAAATTAAAAAAAAAATAACTTTGACCTTGTCGAGCTTAATTTTCTTATTTACTTTGCCGAAAAAATTTAAGCCCATCTATCTATTTTTGTCCCAGACAGCGATAAGATTACTGTTTTTATTATTATTCTTACTATTATTATTATTTAACAAAGTAATGAAGTGAATTAAAAAACTAAAAAAAAAAATTGTCTCACCTATGGTCGCCTTGGCGTGCGTCTTTGTGGCCGGCGTGTACTTTTGGATGGCCCTCCCGGTCACGTCCACGTAGTACAAACTTTGGGTTTCGACGTCCCAATGGGGCCCCTCACCCAGAACTCCGCTCTCAGCGACTTTTTCCACTTTCGGGGCCATTACTTGCCCCCCAACTTTACTATGAATTATTTGCCTCACGCTTTTACTTCAAGTCGAGGTTGTGAATACGTAAATATCAAAGCATTTATCAGTTCAACAGCGATAAAGACCCCGTCAATTAAAAACCTAATAAATCACTTTAATAATGACTTGCACTTGTTGTTTTAACCGAAAGGAAATTATTTCTTTTATTAATTACGAGCGGAGCGTTAATTTTTTCTTCTTGTTTCAAATTTTGATTTACTTTTGAACGAATTTAATTAATTAAAAGTCGTACGTACCAAGTCTAAACAAAAACACAGACGTTCGATTAAAATGTTTAGATTAATTTATTATTATTATTAATGCGGAACACGGTGTGCAGACTTTTCGATTAAAATTTCTATTAAATTCGACGATAAGTCGTGGACACACTCGACCTCCGGGGTTAATTGAATTTTGTGATTTTCTTTATAAAAAGCCCGAGGGGGGGCATACATTTTACAGTTGTCTTTGTGCAGTTGAGAGAAGATTTTCAAAGTAAGTGTAAATTATTTTATTCGTTTACCTAAAAGTTGGTTTAGTTTTTGATACTCTATTTTTTATAAGTTTGTAAAAAATATTTTTTCTGTGAATTTAATTAATGCGGGGTTCCCGACTTACCACTACTGTCATTACAATAATTTCGAGGGGTAGTTCGAATTTACTACTACCTGCGGGAAATAGGGGCGCAGTATTATTTTATTTAAGCCCTTTTAATATTTCCTTGGATTTTTTCTTCTTAGATTTTCCTATCAAAACGCTTTTCCTAATTTAAAAAAAATATTTGTTTTATCCAATATTTAATATTTCCTTTTAAGCGAATTGATGTTTCCAAATTAAATTAAAAAAAAATATTATTTTAATATACAGGGTGATTCGTTCGGGACTCTTTACAAACGTTGACAAATTAATGTGTATGTACCTACATCCTGTCCGCGTATAGGAGAACGATATATATGTAAAACATTTGCGAAAAAAAATCATCGCGTTACGAAAAAATATATCAAAGTTATATTTTTGTAAGGGAACACTCTGTATACAGTGGCATTTTTGAATTCCTGAGCAAATTCTAGCCTGACTTGATGGGTCGCATCGTGGGTCTAGCGCGAGCGGTTCTCGAGTTTTTTCTTTTGTTTTCACTGGCACAACTCGGAAACCAATCAAGATAGACCCTTGGTGCGACCCATCATTTCAAGCTAGAATTTACTCAGGAATTCAAAAACGCAACGAAAAGTACGATTTTCGTACATTTCGCGAAATCGCGTCGCCATATTCACCTATTTTAAAACACCCTGTATTAACGAAGCAATTTCGTGAAATTATGTTGCCTTATTCACCTAAATACATATGCGAATAAAAAAATTGAACTTCGCGTTACGAAGAAATATATCAAAGTTATAATTTTTAACGAAACACTCTGTATATTGTAGCATTTTTGAATTCTTGAGCAAATTCTAGCCTGACTTGATGGGTCGTATCGTGGGTCTAGCGCGAGCGGTTGTCGAGTTTTTTCTTTTGTTTTCACTGGTATAACTCGGAAACCAATCAAGATAGACCCATGGTGCGACCCATCACATCAGGCTAGAATTTACTCAGGAACTCGAAAACGCAATAAAAAGTACAATTTTCACACATTTCGCAAAATCGCATCGCCCTATTCACCTACTTTAAAACACCCTGTATTAACGAATCCATTTCGCGAAATTGCGTTGCCTTATTCACCTGAATACATTTGCGAGAAAAAATTTGAAATTCGCATTACCATGAAATAATCAAAGTTACATTTTTAAGGGAACATTCTGTATACAGTGGCATTTTTGAATTCCTGAGTAA
Organism: Prosopocoilus inquinatus; assembly: GCA_036172665.1. NCBI lineage: Eukaryota > Metazoa > Arthropoda > Insecta > Coleoptera > Lucanidae > Prosopocoilus > Prosopocoilus inquinatus. The sequence goes on along the minus strand of CM069878.1, from coordinate 8,065,169 downwards.
ATTCTAGCCTGACTTGATGGGTCGCATCGTGGGTCTAGCGCGAGCGGTTCTTGAGTTTTTTCTTTTGTTTTCACAGGTATAACTCGGAAACCAATCAAGGTAGACCCATGGTGCGACCCATCACTTCAGGCTAGAATTTACTCAGGAACTCGAAAACGCAACTAAAAGTACGATTTTCGTACATTTCGCGAAATCACGTCGCCATATTCACCTATTTTAAAACACCCTGTATTAACGAAGCAATTTCGTGAAATTACGTTGCCTTATTCACCTAGATACTTTTGCGGAAAAAAAATTTGAACTTCGCGTTACCAAGAAATATATCAAAGTTATAATTTTTAACGAAACACTCTGTATATTGTAGCATTTTTGAATTCTTGAGCAAATTCTAGCCTGACTTGATGGGTCGCATCGTGGGTCTAGCGCGAGCGGTTCTCGAGTTTTTTCTTTTGTTTTCACTGGTACAACTCGGGAACCCATCAAGATAGACCCATGGTGCGACCCATCACTTCAGGCTAGAATTTACTCAGGAACTCGAAAACGCAACGAAAAGTACGATTTTCATACATTTCGCGAAATCGCGTCGCCCTATTCACCTACTTTAAAACACCCTGTATATGTAAATCAAATAGTACGAAAAGAGCTTATAGCTTGCAGCGTTTTTCTTTATTTTCTTGATTGACTTTTTTATAACGGGGCTTTCAAAAGTAGTTGCGGTTAAGATGCCCCCCGTAGTCGAAGTGGTCACCCCAAGAGTAACCTTAGGAGAAGGCCCCCTCTGGGACGTGGAAAGCCAAAGCCTCTACTACGTGGATATTTTGGGCCAGGCGATCCATAAATACACCCCGTCGACCAACATCCACACGAAAGTCTCCATAGGTACCTACTCACTTTAAACCCCCTTCAAGCAAAATATTTTTGATGGGGCGTTTCAGAGGGAGGCCCCGTTTCCTTGCTGGTGCCAATCGAGGGAAGCCCCAACCGTTTCTTGATTAGCATCGGGCGAAAACTCGCGGTGGTAACTTGGGATGGCATCGGCGAGCGCCCCAGTAAACTCGAGACTCTGCTGGAAGTCGAAAACGAAGTGGGGCTCACCGGAAACAGGTTCAATGATGGGAAGGCGGATCCTGCAGGACGTCTTTGGGCAGGTGCGACCACCAACTGACTTTTTTCTGCTTCTCGAAATAAGATGATTACCATCATTGTGAATAGGTACCATGGGCCCAGAACCTGAAATTGGAAAACTGGAGAAAGAAAAGGGCGCCCTCTACACCCTGATTGGCAAGCATGATGTCAAGAAGCATCTGTCGAAAGTGAGCATCGCCAACGGTCTGGCCTGGAACGTGTCCTTGAAGAAGATGTACTACATCGACTCGCCTCTGAGAACCGTCGACCAATACGATTACGACATGGAGAACGGCCTAATCAGTAATAAGAAGGTCATCTTCGATTTGGAGCAGCACGGAATCCCGGGGGTCCCCGACGGCATGACCATAGACACCGACGGAAACCTGTGGGTCGCGGTGTTCGAGGGGAGCTGTTTGTTGCACGTGAACCCCCGCACTTCAGAACTCCTCTCCAAGATAACTTTTCCCGCAAGACAAGTAATCATTCGATTCCTTTTTTTTCTTAGTAATTGAATTTTTTATTTCGATTGTTGCGGTAGATTACGGCAGCCGCCTTTGGGGGCCCCAACTTGGACGTCCTGTACGTCACCAGCGCGAGGCTCACGGTGAAGGGGGTTGAGCAACCTGAACCGGCGGGGGCGGTCTTCAAGGTCACTGGGACCGGCGCCAAGGGAATTCCCGGGTACAAGCTGAAGTTGGACGATCTTGAATGACGTGCAGGATTTTTTTATACTTAAATAAATTCTTTGACCTTTACATTTTAGAAATGTTTATAATTTTTAACCGTCTCTTCGACTTAATTCTATATAATTTTTTGTTCTTATTCTTCATTTGGGTTGGGTTTTATCTGTTTTGTTTATTTGCTGTGATTTTTACAACTTTTTTCCGAATGTTTTGAAATTTTGAATTTTTTTTTTTAATTTATGCCTTCTGTCCATTTAATTTTTTCTGATTATTTTTTATCTTTTGTTTTAATTTTTCATAATTTCCTTTTTTTTTGATTCTTGGGCTGGTTCGGCTTGGGTTGACCTTGAAATTATTTTCCTAATTTCTTTAAGTTAGTTTCAATTTTTAATTTTTTTTGAGATTTAAATTTCTTTGGAATTTTGTCTGTTCTGTCCAGTTATTTTTTTATACGTGATTTTTTGAAAATTCTAACCTGAATTGTTCGTCATTTAGGTTGGGTTGACCTTGAAACAGTTTCCTCATTTTTTTTAGTTTATCAATTTTTTTTTTATTTGATTTTTTTGTCTGTTGTGTCCAGCTAATTTTTTTATTCGTGATTATTTTTTTAAAGTCTGCCCTTGGATTGTTTGCTTAGCTTGGTTTTCTTAAGTTGGCGTCACTTAACTTGGCTAGACTTTGAAACTTTTCCTATTTTAATTTTCTTTTTATATTTTTTCTATTTTTAGAAATTTTTAACCGTCTTTTCGACTTAATTCTTCATATGAAACTATTTTGTCAATTTTTTTTATTTGCTTTTTTACAATTTTTAAATTTTTTGAAATGTTTATTCCGAATTTTATGCGTTCTGCCCTTAATTTTTTAGAATTTTTTTAACCTTTTGTTTTAGTTTTTCATTATTTCCTTGGGTTGGCTTCATTTACATTAATTCAATTGTCTTGGGTTGACCTTGAAACTATTTTTCCAATTTTTTTTACTTTAACTTTTTATTTTTTTGAGATATGAATTATTTGGAATTTTGCCGATTCTATCCAGCTAATTTTTTTATTCGTTTTTTTTTTAATTCAATCCTTGAGTTGTTCGCTTAGCTTAGTTTTCTTGTGTTGGCGTCACTTAGGTTGGCATGACTTTGAAACATTTCCTGATTCAATTTTCTTTTTATATTTTTTCTATTTTTAGAAATGTTTAATTTTTAACCGTCTTTTCGGGTTAATTTTTCATAATTTCTTGTTTTTATTCTTCTCTTGGGTTGGGTTCGATGAAATTATTTTGTCATTTTTTTAATTTGCTTTAACTTCTAGAACCTTTTAATTTTTTCCGAATTTTTTGAAATGTTTTTCGAATTTTATGTCTTCTGTCCGTTTAAATTGTTCTGATTTTTTACAATTTTCAACCTTTTGTTTAAGTTTTTTCATTCTTACCTTGGGTTCGCATTAGTTTTTACAATTTTCTCCCAATTTTTTGAAATTTTGAATTCTTTTCCGAATTTTACGCTTTCTGTTCATTTAATTTTTTCTGATTTTAAACAATTTTTAACCTTTTGTCTTAATTTTCCAAAATTTCTGTTTTTTTAAATTTTTTCCTTGGGTTGGCTTGACTTACGTTAACTTCAGTTGGCTTGGGTTAACCTTGAAATTACTTATTATTATTTTTTTTATTATTTCAATCTTTATTTTTCTGTTTTTTTTTTTCAAATTTTATCTTTTCTGTCCAATTAATTTTTAGGATTTTTACTGTTTTTATTATTTTTTTTCGAATTTTTTTTTAGAAAAAAATCACTAATAATTAAAGTTAAAAATTCAATATCTAAAATATTCGAAAAAAAAATTAAAAATAGTGAAAATTCGAAAAAGATAATTGGACAAAAAAGATTAAATTTGAAGAAAAAAACAGAAAAATAAAGATTGAAATAATTTTAAAAAACAATAATAAGTAATTTCAAGGGTAACCCAAGCCAAATGAAGTTGACGTAAGTGAAGCCAATCCAAGAAAAAAATTTTAAAAAAAGAAATTTTGAAAAAAGATTAGATTAGATTAGACTATTCGTTTAGCATAGTTACTTTAAGTTGGCGTCATTTGGTTTAGCTTGACTTTGAAACATTTCCTGTTTAAACTTTTTTTTTTTAATCTTTTCAGTAATAATAACAATTGCCGAGTTATTTAAGTGCAATTGGAATTTCTTAATTTCTTCAAGACGCTTAAAAGTCAGTTTTTTTCACTATTACATAATTACGTAAATATGATGATTAAGCTCAAAAAGGCCTTAAAATGTCCTCGAAACAATTGAAAATTCATGCGAGGGCGCCGCTGTTCGTGTAAGTGCGTGAAGTTAGCTGCATGCACATGCGCCCTCAACACGCGATTGGCGGTAAATTCAAATCAAACCACCTGCGAGTCAGCACAAAATCGTCAGTGAATTAAATTAAACTCTACTTTTTTAATAGAAAAATTGTTGCAAGTTTAGTTAATCACAAAACAGTCAAATCTAAGCGACTCCACGTATAATTTATAGACAGCCTGTATTTTGATTTTTTTTTTTTTTAATTAAAGGAGTTTCTCACTCTCTTTGATTGTGAGTGAAACTTAATCACTCTTCTCTTATCATTCGATTTAGGTAACCTACTTAATCACTTTTTAATACTCTTAAAACCGTTCCTCCGACCGAAAGACAATGCGGTGATTAAATATAAATAATTTCCGACTTTTTTTTTATTTTTGGAGTTTCATTCCCTGAGCTTGATGGATGAGTTTTGCTTTCTTATCTGCATACCTCCTGTTAAGGTCGACGCCGCCTTCGGTAATTTAATCTCCGTCTGCGTATGTAAAAGCGGACTATTAACAATTAGACTGCATTTAACAACGAACGCAGACGAGTGTGAGATGGCCCCGGTCGTGGAAAGAGTCTTGGACGTGATCTCCCAGCTGGGAGAGGGACCCCATTGGGACCTGGAGACCCAGAATCTCTATTACCTCGATATCTTCGGCAAGGTCATTTACAGGTATAAGCCAGCGACAGGTGAATTCGCCAAGGCTCTCGTTGGTGAGTTGTTAGTGTTTTGTTTAATTGCTACCTACCTACGTGGAAAACCCAGTTTTTAGTATTAGGCAACGTGCCATGAAAAAATTTTCCATTTCCATATTTATGCCAAAACCGGAAACTTTCATTTAATACTTGATTGATTCATTTTTCTAGTGAATGTGAATTTATTTTTTGATAGTCCTAGTTTTTTGGTTTGTTTTGTTTCAAAATAAAATAAAATAATAAAAGGAAACAAGTGAAATTTATCTTTTTTTTTTTTAATTAATTACAGGAAACACTGTCTCTGCATTTATTTGTTTTGCAATGGTTTGTGCTGAAGTTGAATGCACATTTTATCAGAAGGTCAGTCGATTAATTTATTATTGCTTCCTTCTGTTGACTTTATTTTTCTATTCTTCTGTTCCAATAGTGCGCGATAAACGAAACTAGATGATAGCCTTTGCATAAATGAAAATTTTCCGATGTTTTCTTATTCGTTATTATCTGGTTACTGACTCAACAGTCATCAATTATTTAATAATTTAATACAAGGAAAAGATGCACGCACTAGCAAAACGAAACAAAACAAAAAAAAACAAATATTTTCTGCCTTATCCTGTTATTAGAGTATCCTTTTCTTGTATTAAATTGTTATTTAATCAAAACTAACACTTCCTTTATTATAAATTTCATTATTTCAATTATCTGTGTTTTTTTCTTCGACTTACAAATTTTTTTAATTTAAATTTCCCGCCTCGTTCAATATAAGAGTGAAGATAGGTAAGAACCTAAGCGTCTGTTGTTTTCTAACCAGTGTTGCCAGATTGTTTTGTCCCGCTTCGAGAGCGCATTCGCCTATCTGCAATAACTCCGCGTCCGGACGGAAAAAAACGCGTTCACTTTCGCGCATTAAATAAATAGGAGGGAATGCAGTCTTTGACTCCGAGGGTGCCCTTTTTTTTCCTATGGGGCAAAGCCAACCCGGACCTGTGCAGCCGTCTAAGGGAAGAACCGGGCGAGGCCCGTGCCGAATTTCAGCCCGTCGGCTGCGAATTTTTTTTTTCCAGGGCGACTCAAAGTCGGCGCAACTTCGCCCCGGATTCCGACTCCGCCGACTCCGGGAAACCACCGATCGTCGCGCGGTTTTTACCACCGCGTTTTTTGCGCAACGGCCGACGTGCGCCACGCGGTGCTAACGCCCTTCCAAAGCGCCTAAAAAAATTCCGAATTCGATGTCTGCGCGAATTTTTGCCCCCATTAAAAAAAATCATATCTCCGCTCAACCAATTATCCCAAATATGGGGCCCCATAGGTTAGTTAGGCGACGGATGGCCGTAGCTAATGAGAGAGTTTAATCAAAGTCTATAGTTACGTTTTTGAGAAATTCCCGAAATAGCTCGAAACTCGCACATTTTAATTTTTTTGAGCCCTTTCCAGGACCGGACTCGATGCAACGTTCTAGCGGATAAGAGCCCCCCGCGCCGTTCACCTGCCCTTCGAATTTCGTCCCGATCTGTTGATAACGAAGGACGCTGGTATTTTTTTTGAATGTCGAAAACGGGCAATTTTCGAGTGTGCCCTTGTCTATCCATTCTTCTATTGTTTTCCACCCTATTTTTCGCGTTCTCCTCTTTTTAATCCAAACGGTTTTCGTATGTTATTTTAACTCCCTTTTCAGTTGTCTTTTGTTTCCTACACGTTTGTTTTTATTTACAAAAACTTCATTCGATTTTCATTTTTTTTGCCCATTTTAGTATCGTGGTACTTCTGTTTTTTTTTTTAAATTCAGCTCTCGTATTAATCTTTTGTTTCTTTTTATCAAATTGATTTTTCACATTTTTTTACAGTTGTCTTTCGTTTTCTACTATTTTTCGTATGGAGATTAATTTGTATTTTTGTTCACCTTGGTCATTAAATTTTCTTCTGTTTTTTCTGTTCTCTTATACTTTTGTATTGTATTTTATTGGCGCTTCTTTGCAGTTCACCGTTTTTCTTTTGTTTTGTGTTCGTCTCAGTTGTGATCTTTTGTTTTGTGTCCTTCTCAGTTGCGATCTTCGTTTGTTTTATGCAATGCATTTCGTCGTTCGTTGCTTTTTTCGTTTTTTTTCTATCGTATTATTGTTCGTTGTATTATTATAGTTCATTATTTGTTTTGTGTTAATTACAGTTGTGATCTTTTGTTTTCTACTTCTATTTTTTTTAATTCAGCTCCCGTTTTACTCTTTTATTTTTGTCAAATTGATTTTTCACATTTTCTTGCAGTTGTCTTTCGTTTTCTACTATTTTTTGTATGGAGATTCATTTGTTTTTTTTGTTCACTTTAGTCATTAAATTTTCTTCGGTTTTTTTTTATTCTCTTATGCTTTTGTATTGTATTTTATTGGCGCTTCTTTGCAGTTCATCGTTTTTCTTTTGTTTTGTGTCCATCTCAGTTGGGATCTTTTGTTTTGTGTCCTTCTCAGTTGCGATCTTCGTTTGTTTTATGCAATGCATTTCGTCATTCGTCTCTTTTTTCGTGTTTTTCATCGTATTTTTGTTCATTGTATTACAGTTCATCGTTTTTCATTTGTTTTGTGTCAATCACATTTGTGATCTCTCCTTTCGTTTTGTGTACCGTATTTCGTCGTATTTTTTAACCTATTTTTGTTCATTGTATTATAGTTAGTTTATCGTTTTTCTTTTGTTTTATGTACTGCATTTCGTTGTTAGTTTCTTTTTTCGTTTTTTGTTTTTTTTCTTATTGTTCATTGTGTTATAGTTCATCGTTTTTCATTACTTTTTTTTGTGTCAGTCACAGCTGTGATTTCTTCTTTTGTTTTGCGCACTGTATTTCATCGTTCGTTTCTTTTTTTATTTTTTATTTTATCGTATTATTGACTTTTTATAGTTTGCCTTTTGATTCGTCCGGAAAACTTCCGTTAAGTTTGGTATTGTCGGCGATGTTTTTTTGTTTGTTTCTTTTTTCGCTTCGTGCCTTGTATTTTGTTGCCGTTTGATTTCTTTTTTGTTTCTGTTTTTTTTTTTGGCTATATTTTATTTGTGTTTTCCGTCTCTCTTATCATTCGTATACCTTTGTTCTTTGCTTTAATTTTTTTTTGTACTTTTCTGCTCGTTTCTAGCAAGAAAAGAAAAACAAACAAAAATTCTTGACCTTGACAACTGCCAAATTAATTGCCTTTGTATGATTAAATTAATAATTCGTTCTTATTTTTTATCATTATACTTCTAAATATTATTATTATTACAGATTTTTTTAATTTATTCATTCCTGCTAATATTTTAAATAATGTAATAAGTAAAATTAATTAATACTTTTTTACCCTTCGGAGTTTGACGTATCTGGGCTACTTTTTGTTGAGCAAAATTTTTCAAGAAAAATCTGGCAACCCTGTTTTTAACACAGACGCGCACATGCGACCAATTTTTCCTATTTAATCTTAATTCTTCGAGTTCACAAAAATGTTAATTTTCAACAAGAAGTTAGGTTTAGGCGCATATATTTTAATTTAAATTTCCCGCCTCCGTCACGCAACTTTAATTCTTTTGTTTTTTGCATTCGATTGTAGACTTTGGTTTTTTAATTCACTTTAAAATTGTTTATTAGACCTGACGATTATACGTCTTGTTTTTCTGAGTGTGTAACAATTTATTTTATTTGTTTTCTTTTATCTAGATGTTCATTTTCTTTGTATGAGCCCGACTTGAAAGTCGATAAAGAAAAAAAATGACATGGTTACACATGAAGTTAGCTAAAATTTGACGATTCGCCAACACCGGCGCCCTCGCATTGAAATTGGCGGGAAGTTTGAATATTAAATCACTTGAAAATGTCTTGCAACCGCAGAAATAAATAGAATTAAGTCTAATTTTCGAAAAGCCTCTTCTACTACTTATTTACTAATAGTCTATGTAATAAATAGATGTCGTTCTTTCATGTTCATTCTTTAGATTTAATTTAAATTTCTCGCTCATAGTCGGTGTAATAAATAGACCTCGTTCTTTCATGTTCATTCTTTAGATTTATTTTAAATTTCCCGCTCGTTTGACAATAGGGGGCGTTCGCGCGTGCGCGCCAACAAAAGCATGAAACTGAAAATTTGAATCGACACAAACTTAAAACATGTTTTCTTGTTTGAAATTAAATTTTTAGGCACCGAAGAAAAGGTTTCTCCTCTCATACCGGTCGCAGGAACCAAAGATAGATTCCTGATCGGCTACGGAAGGTCCCTGATCCTAGGGACTTGGGACGGCGTCAGCGACAAAGTCACCAACATAGAAAAAATCGTCGAGGTGGAGCCCGACCTGGACGGGAACCGGTTCAACGATGGCAAATGCGACCCATCCGGCAGACTCTGGGTGGGCACGCTTGGCAAGGAGGAGGTCGTGGGATACTTCGAACCCGAGAAAGGCACGCTGTACAGTTTGGAAGCCAAGGGGAAAATCGTGCCCCATTTCGCGCCCGTCACCATCTCGAACGGCCTGGCTTGGAACGCGGATAACACCAAACTCTATTACATCGACTCCATGACCAGAGTCGTGCTTCAATTCGATTACGACATAGAAAAAGGGACGATCTGTAAGTCGAAGACGACTCAAATGAATATTAAATTTTAACGATGAGGTGATGGGGGGTTTTAGCAAACAAGCAAGAGATATTTTCTTTGGAGAGGCTCAACATCGAGGGATTCCCCGACGGCCAAGCGATTGACACCGACGGAAATTTATGGGTGGCGGTCTTCAACGGATACAGGGTGATTAAAATCGACCCGAGGAAAAAGGATACTTTGCTTCAAACTGTTCACATCCCAGCGAAACAGGCAGGTTTTCTTGTTTTTTCTTTTTTTTTGGATTCATTTAAACATGTTTGTGGCAAATTGAACTTTGATGATGTGTAATTTAAGGTGACGTCAGTCGCATTCGGGGGGCCCAACCTGGATGAGTTATATGTGACTAGCGGGAGTCTAACGATCGATGGCGTGGTCCTCGACCCACCTGATCACGGTGCTTTGTTCAGAGTGACCGGGCTGGGGGTGAAAGGTCTGCCGGGGGTTAAGGTTAAGCTCTAAACGAGAGTGTATTCTTTGAGTACTTTGCCTTTAATAAAAGAGTTCTTTACAAATTAACCAAAGTCAATAACGATTTTTCCACGTAAGTGCCCCTTGCTTAGCTCGTCGAACGCTTGCGGAACTTCATCGAATTTATACACCCTGTGAATCACTGGCCTGATCTGAAAGACAAAGACGAATTTCGTTTATGTTAAGTCTGAATGTTTTGGCTTTCGTCGTCAATCACCATCAGGATACTGTTTGGAGTGTTCGGTTCTATTTAGGAACGGAGCAAGCGCTGTTGATTCAGAGATTTTAATAAAAAGAACAAACCTTTCCTTCCCTGATTAATTTATTAAGGAAGCGCAATCCATCACTACTCGATGTGTAGAACCCCCATCTGACGGTTCTTCCTTGTAAGAACGCGGGAAAATTCGCACTCACTATATCACGAGCACTGGTAGTCAGGCCCCCAATCACTCCATATTTATCCGCATTACGAAGCAGGGGTGAGTTCAAAGTGATGTAAGTTTTGTGCAGCCAAGAGCTGGGAATATTTTGGTAGCCGAATTGCGCACAGTCCAATATTACATCATACCTTCAACAAGGGTTGTAAATTCTTTAAAAAAAAAAATTAATATTAGAGGCAAGCAAGTACCTTGCTACATCAGCCACGTCTGAAATAAAATCCTTGTCTTTGTAATTGAAAACGCAGTCGGCCCCGAGTGATCTTATTAAGGGCACAGCGTCCTCAGAACAAGTTCCAACTACCTGAAATTTATTTTTTTTTTAATGATAAGCAAGTCAGGAGGGGTTTAATGATAAACCATGGCATGCAGCGCCTTCATCATTTGCACAGTAACAGTCCCAACGCCACCTGACGCCCCTAAAACCAAGATTTTGCTGCGGCAGGCCTTTTCAATGGTCAATCCCCCGCTTGAAAACAATGCGGACCATGCGGTCATCCCAGCGTAAACAAGTGATGTGGCCTCGGCTGCGCTCACGACTTCACTGGGGCGGTGGCACACCTGCAAACACCATCTCTGTACTTGCACACAAAAAAAAATATAAGTTAGATGCCCGATTTCTTCACCTCTTGATAAATTTATCTGCCAGGAAATATCCTGGGACACTATTATCCAGCAGATAACTTTATCAGGAAGAGAAGAAATCGGGCAACAGTCTTGTCTCTTCTGGTTTTCTCATTTTGTCAATTATATTTCTCAATTTGTCAAAAATCATTTTCCTGTTTTAAAAATGACAAGTCGTATGTCAAACAAGAAAGTCATTTGAAATATTGGAAAAGCAATTGACGAAAAAAGAGAAAGACTATAAATATGATACCAACCATTTGTTCGCTGCATAAAACTTCTTTGGCGAGGGATCCTTGCTCGTGTGGGGCGATCGCTCCGTACACTGCATCCCCCACTTTGAATTTACCCCCGACTCCGTGGCCCTTATCGATGACGGTTCCGGCGAAGTCCCGGCCTAATGTCAGAGGGAATTCGAGCTCGTAGCCTCGCATACACCCCAGCAGTTCCTTCCCGTAACCAGCTGTAACAAGCGTCGTTCTAGTTTGTTCATAAACTGCAAAATGCAAAAGATTAATACCAACAATCATTCTGTCGATTGGGTTCAGCGAAGCGGCTTCGACTTGCACCAGAATACTATTCGGGTCGCTTATAATTGGGACCCTCGCTTGCGTTAGTTGTATTTCGGATAGGTCACCGTACGAGTGGATTTGCCATGCGGGTGTTCGCAGTGGGAGGCTCTGGGCTGCAGCGGTGGCGGTGGAAACGTGCCTCGCGATGAATTTTAAGGCGGAAAGGGTTTGGAATTGGAACATTGCGCTGGAAAAAAACAGCGAAAATTCTACGATATTGGACTTTTAAAGCTTGCGTATGTACCTCCATACTGATTTGTTTATCATAATCCGGCAATTTATTTAAACAAAAAAATTGAGGTTAAATTCGACCGCAGTGAAGTTGGTTGCAGCAGTGGCGTACGCAGTAAGGGATTAAGGGGGTTAAAACACCCCACAAATCAACCGAGTGTTACCTGTTTATTCGTATGAAAAATCGCAACATGAAATCGTTCATTAATTAATTAATTAAAGTTATGGGGGGGCCATACATATATGCAGCAAACCAGACCCTCCTAAAAATATTGTAGAAATGTTGACATTCTGCAACGAAGAGACATTTAGTTCAGTGGGAAAACTGTTGAAAATTCTCGTAACTTTGCCAGTTACAACAGCCAGCAGGGAACGTTCGTTTTCATCATTGAGACGCCTCAAAATGTATTTGAGGAACACAATGCCTGAAAATTGACTAAGGCCGGATCTTACCACCTCCCGATAAATTTAACCGTTGGCTAATATCCATTGTGTCGACAATGGTTTCCTAGGATATTAATCAACGGTTAAATTTATCGGGAGGTGGTAAGATCAGGCCTAAATGGACTTGCTGTAGTAAATATACATAGTGATATTGACATCACAGTCGAGTCTGTTTTAAACGAACTGGCAAAAGCCCTCGACCACTTAATGTAAAATGTCAATAAAATTGTTTGTGTCAAAAAGCGTTTCTTTTAATTCATTTCATTGAATTAGTTTCGTTCATTTGTATCCCCCACTCCTGCGTACGCCACTGGCTTGCAGCACGACGTGTAACACAAATTAAGTACGTACAGATAGTCCACTGGACGTTAACTGTAGGGTATCAAAGAGTATCTGCTTTCATTTTATAATTTATTTAAAGAAAACCTGTTCCATGACATTTGCCTTTAGTGTGGTTCCCTCTGCACAATTTTGAGAATAAACATGTTCTGTTGCCATAGTTACCACCTTTATTATGACAATTATAAATTCGAATGTTGCGTAATTGATTGCAATCCAAAAGGCATTTTGTTTCTTGTCGTCGTTTGCCCGCAGACTTTGATTTAAATTTGAAATGGGAGAGATTTTAATGACAGGTTGCACCAATATTTTAAGTAAAACTTAAGTTTAAGTCATGTTTAATACATGACATTTATGCATGGTGAATATAATGTCAATCACATTCTGACTGATACTTAAACTTCATTTAAGTATCATATTAGAATGTGTCTGACAACTTACATAAAATGTCATGTTCTAAACACGACTTAAATTTAAGCTCTGCTTAAAACATTGGTGCAACCGGCCGTAAGTACAGTTCAATTCAGAAAAGATAAAATACATGTGCCTACGTCATATACGGAACTCGCCTATTTCAGGTGGTTGCGCTACGTTAGTCAACACTATTTGAATTTTTATGTATCGGAAATGCATCATTAAATCAAGTTTAAATTTGCAATTAATTATAGTGTTGATTAACGTAGTGCAACCACCTGAAAATAGACGAACATGAATGAAATATAAAAGAAGAGGAAAATATTGTTTCAAATTTCGGGCCAATAACTCGTAATTCGACAAACTGTACATAGATGGCGTGGACACTTTTCTTGACGTAATTTTAAAGATAAATTGAATTTCTATTTTTGTCATTACTCTATTTTTGTCATTACTGCAAGGCTGACGTGGGTCAATATTTTTCAAACGCAAATAATGACTGAACTTTATTCAGGATTTCTCTGTCATCCGTAAGTGTCAGTTCGTAAGTGCAGCGGCCCAGCAAAATTCTTTATTAAATTTACGTCAAAAAAAGTGTGACGGCGACAGTGCCTCGATGAAATCTGAATTTAAAAATAAAAATTGTATATCGGCTTTAGCCTTTGCTCTATAATCTTTATTGTTTTTAATATAACCCAGGCTGCGGTAAGTGAACGGACGATGAAGTCAGACCAAACCACGTGATCACTTTTCTCAGTTGGTGATTGGTCAGAGGGTTTAGTCGGACCATTGACTTGACGATTTTGTGCAATTTGACCGTTCACTTAACTCGGCCCCAGTTTCGTTCCGTTGTCAATAGTTATTAGTTCATTTTAAATATTTTTCGCAACCGCCAAGAGATTTGCTGCGCTGCACCAATAACAAATTGACGGCGCAACGACGCACGACGCGACGCATGACGGATGCATGGAAACGTAACTTTATCCTTCGCACGCACTTCACCACAGAAATTTAATTTAAATGCGTAAAACATAAGCAATGTCAACGCCGCTGACTTGTGTACATTTTAACCAACATTAACTTACATATCGAAATTGATTAGTTCCTCTAATAAATGATAACACAAATAACACAGAAAATAATTGGAAGACACGCTATCACATTAATTTTCAGCCAGAATTATTTATTAATACCCGAAATAAAATATTATTTTATTAAGTCATCTCAGCTGATTGCGATTGCGTCCATAATATGTCTCTCCACCAATCAGGAGCTGTGTCTAAAGCGGCGGCTGCGAAAAATATATAAAATGAACCAATAAAATAATAGACGACGGATGCGTGGAAACGTAGCTTAACGTAAAGAAACCTGCAGGTTTGAGGTTATGTTGCATTCCGTAAACGGTACATTACATGGCTTCTAGCTCATCCTAATTCATTGATCTAGATACGCCAGTGACGCTAATTTTAGGGTATCGTAACGACGAAATTGGCCATTTAATTTTCCCAAATGATTTTATCAAATGAAAAATCAGAGAGTGTAAAGTGGCTACCTATTATGTATTTCACAAAACGGAATTTTGGAAACGAAAAGGAAACTAACTCACAGGATGAGGAATTTTCGACTCGAATGGATGGCAACACTGGTTGTATATTATTCGATTCGAAGTGAAGTTCAATTTTGTGTTATTTATCCGTTGTATGCAATTAAAGTTGACCGTAAAAGAAGAAAACAATTTCGGAAATGCCGTAATTAATCGATTAATTAATTACTTAAAGAAATTCGCTGCAGGACGCCACGGATTTGCCGACACGCAAAAACCCAACCGAACTTGTCATCAAGTGCGAAGTTAGCCGCGTGTTGTGGTAAATCGAAATGTGTATTGTGTTGTAATCTAACGAAAAGTGTCGTTTTAACGGTCGTGAAAAAGGAAAAGCCGCCGTAAATAATTGCACACGCACTACAGCACCGCCCCACGACGAAATTCCTGCGTACTTCGCGATTTCCGTTGCTCCGTTAATTAGGTTATGTCCGACAGCCTCATGTGTTGTCGCCTGCGTTAATACGTTCATTCACCAGCAGCGAAACAATCTCACATTCGTAGAATGGAAGCGCCCAATAGTGTTATGGCGGAAGTGACCGGGCTGATGAGGGCCTGGGAGGAGGAACAGACCCAACCGAACTACAACCCCGTTCCGACTTTGACAAAGTAAGACGAGACCGAGTGTAAGAAGGGTGAGGGGATACACAGAGTTGTTTGCACTTTTGCAGGTTGGCCGAAATCATAGAAGTAGAGACGGAGAATTATTCAAAGACTGATCCGGATCCCTTTGACGAAAGACATCCGTCAAGGACAGACCCCAACTGCAATCTGGGGCAGATATTGAAGGCTCTTTTTCGCAAAGACAATTTCATGAATAAAGTAAGTGATTGAGCCAGTCTGGGAGCTCTAATGCTTATTTTTATAAATGAAGTCGACTCTTGCACAATGAAAATTGTAAGAAAATAGTTTTTAAAGGTTATGCTGACACTATTTAATAGCGTTTTCAATTGGCATGGACCATGTGCACTGAGTGTATCAACATCTCATTTTATTCCATGAGGTTAAAACGAGATGAAGATACATTCAGTGCACAGCATCCCAATCAAAAACGCTATAAAATTGGAAAGAACACTCAACGTTTCACTATCGTTAGACTAAACATTGAGTGGTCTTTCCAGTAATTTTTAATAGGGTCTGGGTATGGTTTAAAAACTATTTTCGTATATTTTTATAATGTTTTTAAATTAAAAAGAACACCCCGTCTGTTTTGCTCGGGCCTAGTAGCTAAAGCAATTCAATTTCAGCTCGTCAATGATTATCTTCGTGATACGTACTACAGTCGGTTAGGTTTAATGGGGCATGATGTTGATCAGTTAAACATCGCCGCATGTCGACTGATGCTGGATATCATGCCGGGGTTAGAGACGTCCGTTGTGTTTCAACCCGACATGGACGGGTTGATCCGTCGTCTGATACGGTGGACCATGAGCTCGGTTGAGCCATTGCAGAGTTACGCTACCGGTTTACTGGCGGCCGCGATGGAAATACCTGAAATTGCCACCAGATACAGGTGAATAATGCAAAGTTTTAATTACATCAAATTTATTAAAGTTATTTAATTTTTATTTCTTATTTGTTTATTTGTTTTCAGAGAGTCAAACAGTAGAATGGTGTCGCTGTTATTGCAACGATTGAGGAGGCTGCAAGCCAATTCGGATTTCCTGCACAACACTCGCCCCTTCGCACATTTCTCGGCTAAATCGCCCCTGAAGGGAGAGACCTTGAAGTCTCCGCCGTTGCAAAATAATCGACGAAGTAAGTCTGTCCCTCTCTCTCTCTTTGAAACTTGCGCATTGTTTTCCTTGATGGTGAAAATAATTATGTTGCTTTTAATTTTGCTCGTTTAGAATGTCTTTGAAAAATAATGTCATGACATAAGTTTGAAAGCTTTCTTGAAAGTAGATTAGATGCACACACAAAAAGAAAAATGGGCGCCATTAATAGGGCAGGACGCCGGTGTAAAAAGGAGGCAGCTCCACATTTTATAGGTTTTAAGGTCTCTGTAATCGCATTAGTAAAGTGAAAAAGACTGTTTCGATTGGTACAAAAAGGATGCAGCTCTGATTTTTTATGGAGACCAGACAGAAAAAAATTCTTAAACCCAATTTCAGTTCGGAGCAAAAACGAGGCAGTTCCGAAGCTACCTCTATCCTGCACCTGCAATAGTTCTGTTTTTTACCGCTCGGATACAGCACCGTGATTAGGTTATAGGCTTCATATTTAAGTTATTGGCAGGGAAAAGAATTCAGACCACTTAGCGTTTACGTCGAATGTACTACTTACTCCTACCGATTTTTCGCGACGCTGATGCATCGAATTATTATACACTTCGCAGAAATTATTGTAGGCGAGGCTGATACAGTCCGAGTACTATATTTTCATACCGTTCGCCGAACAAGTGGCCCGAATTCTTTTCCCTGGTTGTTAGTGTAACTAGAACAGTGTAAACGGTGTGTGTGGTTGCTGTTTCAGTTATTGAGTATAAAACAATAAGGTAAGTTTTAAGAAATTACATTGTGTGAAGTTATTACAGTAAAATGGCAAATAGTTCAGACGAATTTAGTGATCAAATCGACGATTCCGACAACAAAGATCGAGATTTTGATCCAGAAGCAGAGTCAGCCGAAGTTAAAACCATCATGCTTATGCATTGCTAGTGCCTAAACTTCATCTTTATTAGATAGTGACAGTGAATCTACAAATAGTTGCGAAAGTCGGTGAATCAGCGGAAAAATTTGTCCAACTCGCCCCCACGAAACATTACGCAGTGGAAGAGCCAAAGACAAACCGTCACCGGACACTAAAAGACAAAGAAAATCGTAAAACACGAATCGGATTAGCCAACAACCAAGGTGGCAAAAGCCGTGAAAACGCTGCTTATCTCAGTTAAACCAGTCAGAGTCGGCCAAAGGCCGTGAGGTAAATTTCATCCCCTGGGGAAATGTTTCTTCGACAAAATTCGCTCAAAACAAGTGGTTTACCCGGTCTCTGTAGCTGTAGAGAATGGAGTGTTGCTAACTCGATGCGGGAAGCGGGAGGGGGCGAAAGAAACAAACATAAAGAGAGAAGGATCGAGAATAAACAACCAAAAAAGTGACATAATGATCCACGCATAAGGTTAAATGTCAGAGGATCAAGTTAACAAAAAACCAGTGCCCGGAAAATCACCCGAATTTTGGGAAAAATACGACGGTGGTGGGAATTTTGCGGGATATACAAATTTGCGAGAGTAATCGGGAATTTTAGACATCAAAACCCGAGGAAAAATTACAAATACAACGCGCTGTGTTCTGTTTAACATTGAAAAAGAATTCTCTCAGTCCCGAAATTGTTTGAGTACGAGCGAATAACTAAAAAAGCGATACGAGTATAGAAAATTCTTTTCTAAGGAGATTGCGCACAGTTTTTACACCGAAAATAAAAAATATTATGTAGTTTAGTACGTCATCATGCTGAAATTGAAATGGGGAAAAGGTTCATTATGCACTTTTTACGATAACGTACCTAGTGCTCTCTGTTAGACGCATCGGGAAACCTGCCTGTCAATTTTTAATGCAGAATGTCAAAAACAAGAATGGCGGTCAATCGTCGAGACGAAAGCGTAAAATAAACTCAAATCGAGCAAACAAAAGAGAAAACAAAAGACGATCAATCGATAATTAAGTAACAAAATAACTTCGAATCAAATCAAACAAAAGAGAAAAACGAAGATAAACTGATAAAGACAAAGCGAATAAAATCTATTAATAGAAAAAACAAAGGTCGATCAATTGATTATAGCGAAAAGTGAATTAAATAAAGTCAAGTGATGAATTTCAAAAACGACACGAAACGAAACAAAAGACGATCGGTGATGAAAATAAGACTAGAATAAAAATTCTGCGAAACTAAATGAATCGAACCGAAAACACTGACGACAGTCTGAACAAAAGGAAAAACAAAAGAGAATAAAAGTGATAATTCAAATATAAAAATAAGAGAATCGGCGAGCGATCGGTTTATAAATATATAAAAAAAAAAACTAATCAAAATAAATAAATAGCAAATTTTCAAAATTTAACCAAATTTAAATTTAACGTTAGTAGATATATAGATATATAGTTAGTAGATTCGAAAGGGAGTCGATGAAAATTTTTATTTCCTTGTAAGAGGTCGATGTTTAAAAAAAAAAAAAGGTTGGGAACCTCTGTCCAACAGTTGCTGGGCACCCGGTATTTAATAATTTTCAAATTGCGGGAGAAAACGGGAATTTTCATTAGAATTGCGGGCGTTTCAGACTTAATACGATTGGCAGCACTGCAAAAAACAGACCAACAAGCGCCTCCCAGAGGAGAATAAAATACAATTTAATTCGCTTGAGCTTTACGTAAATAAAATGAGCGTAATTCTACATCAAAGTTACAACGGATAAATCTATGGTATTGTTACGAATTTGGGGTTCACAAATTATACTCGTTAAATTTCAGAACACTTTAATTCAAAGCTGTCGCTTTACACAATTAACAACACAATTGTAATGAGCTTGTCTATCAAAAAACACTTTTACAAATTGTACTTTCTATTTATTCGAGGTACGAATCCTTCGCTCGCTAACTTCATAACTAATTACTCCTGGCGGATCGTACGGCTTATATAGCAGAGCCCTCTGTTGCTCTAACATACTAGAATGATCGAGTAGTTTCCGGTCATGTTTTGTGACGCAAGGTGGCGTACTGATGCTAAAAATAGATCTGTTTGCGCATCACGGCTGTAACAGTATGGAAAAACATTTAATTTGATAAAATTCCGGGCAATTGATCTTCAACAAAAAAATAAATAACGCGCAGAGTCGAACGAGTATCATACAAAAAACCCTTTGGCGCTGCCAGAACCGGGTCGCGGTCTGTTTGTTCGGAAAGCGAGCCGCAGATTCTATTAAAATAAAATAAGACCGGCGGATTTATTATACAGGGTGTCTCAAAATAACAGAAGAATGTTTAAACTGTAACACATTGCCAAATATCTCGACAAATAGAGCACGCTAAGTGTTTGCAGGTACAAGCACTTGCAAAAAAAAGTATTATGTTTCGCCAGACTGCACGTGGTTCTACGAAAAAACTTAAGAAGTGTGAAGGTCGAGAAGAACATACCTCGGATTCCGATGCAAGTTTGACGGCATAGTTATAATTATACCAAGCGATCAATGGAATTTATAATTATAGCAGGCTGTGACATTTTCCGAAAAGTTGGCAACGCAGGTTGACAGTTTGGAATCAAAAATTTTAAGTGCCAGAATTGTGACATTTATTTTTTTAAATGATTGAAAATTAAGGGTAAGATTTTGATATGTTCACGTCATCGTTTCAGTGGCGCCGTAAAAATGCACCAAACAGGCACTTCGTGTAATATTGGATTGTTAAAATAATTTACGGCGTTCTCACTATATGATGCAACATGCCGATATAATTCGGAGGTTAAGGTACAACTGGTCAATTAGTTATTCTGAAAATCTTTACATATTGAAATAAGAATATTGCCCTATTTTGTTATACTGAATAACACCATTGCTATAGCGGCGTTAATTGTCGCGTTTGCATTCACGCTGGGCTCTAATATTTTATATTTCCCGCTTCATTAGAGTTTGAATCGTGCAAAATGTATGGTCCCGACCCGTTGTTATCACTTAATTTCTTGATAACATTATTCTAGTAATCCTAATCTGGGATAAGCAGACCGAATATTATGTTTTGGGCCAGTTTAATATCTGTACAACTTATGAAATCGGTATTAGTACAAATAATGGCTACAACGAAAAGTAGCAATTGCACCTACAGTGATTGCCAAAAAGGCGGCATCAAACGGGAAAAATCTTTATTTGATTGATTTTTCGAAGAAACTTTTACGGCAATAATTTCTACTTGCTAAAGCGGCGTTAATTGTTTCCGCAGCTCTGGCGTTTGCGTTCACGCTGCGCTCTAATCTTATATTATCCGCTTCGTTAGAATTTGAACCGCGCGAAAAATATATGGCCCCGACCCGTATTAATAATAAACGGAATTGTGTTGCGAAATTCCCCCTAATATTCTGAAAAAGTGTTTAAACTAGCATCCATACGAAATAAAATAACAAAATACAGATTGTGTAAAGCACGAGCATAACCTCAAATATGACAACTGTCAACTTATTATTTATTTCTCAGTGTATCCAACCACACAGCATAAACAAGCACCAATCACAGCCTCCTCTAATTATGAATTCCATTGATCACCCGGTAAATTTAATGAATAAATAAAAATAGTTTTTCCCTCAACATTGTCGGCTGTTTTTATCTTTTGTGTTATTAAATACGTCAGCTTTAATTTTTATTTTTCGGTGTAGTCTTTGGGTATGTGATAAAAATAGTGTAATTGCAGGGAAATTCAGAGTACAAAAAGATAAAGTTTGATGTGAAAATGTAAAATAGCATTTAAGGTAAAAATTTACTTTCACATTTCAATCAGTTTTTTTTTCCTCTCCTGAAAAATTAGTAAAAACGGAACTCCCTCCTTTTTGTACCGGTGTCTTCAATTGGCGTGCTTGGTTCTCTATGCTGTAACTTAGTTAGAAGTGGGGGTAAAAATGTAGAGGTTATATGCAGTGTTGCCAACTTGGTGATTTTTTCACCAGATCTGGTGATTTTTTTCAAGTGTTTGCGACTTTTTGACATGATTTGCGACCTGTCTCAAAACTGGTGAGTTTTAAAGCATTGCGCGACTTTTACGAAAAATCAAAATTGACATAAATAAGTAAAGAAGAAGAAAAAAAGGTTCGAGTAGATATGCAGTAGTAATTTTTCTAATATTAAGGTTGGTAATCAACAAGGCCAAACTTCCTTCTTTCTCACTGGTTTAAATTTTGTAATCAACGACAAACAATCAATTAACGTTTATTCTGATATTAAAATGTATTAAAATAAAATGTTACGTTACTACGAGATGGCATTTAAGAAATGTAAAACTCCAGACGAAGCTATAAATCTATAGCGAAACGTTGAGTATTTTCCCTTCATATTTCTGTCCGGTTCGAGATTAAAAAAGCTTTGTACTTACAATTTTCATCGGACATGAATAAACTTCAATTGTAAAACAAAAAGTAAGCTGACAGAAGACGAAGCAATTGTTTTAGGGACAGTTCAATGAAATTGGATTGAACCTCCTAACCACACAATGTTTTTTTTAAAGTGTAGGTATTTCGGCAGCTATGCTGTTATCTTCAGTAGATGACCTCTTCTTAATCACAAATCACAATCAATTTTGGGACAGCTGTTGAATTGTGTAACCCAGGACTTTGCAGGTCATTTTTCTTTTGTTTCTCTTTTTTAATTCGGTTACCCTAACCAACCCCTCCTAACCTCAAAATTTTTTTTTAAAACTAGGTATTTTCATCAGCCAGGCTGTCATCTTCAGTAGATGACCTCTTCTTAACCACAAATCACAATCAATTTCGGGACAGTTGTTGAATTGTGTAACCCAGGACTTTGCAGTTCATTTTTCTTTTGTTTCTCTTTTTTAATTCGGTTACCCTAACCAACCCCTCCTAACCTCAAATTTTTTTTTAAAACTGTAGGTATTACGTCAGCCAGGCTGTCATCTTCAGTAGATGACCTCTTCTTAACCACAAATCACAATCAATTTTGGGACAGTTGTTGAATTGTGTAACCCAGGACTTTGCAGTTCATTTTTCTTTTGTTTCTCTTTTTTAATTCGGTTACCCTAACCAACCCCTCCTAACCTCAAATTTTTTTTAAAAACTGTAGGTATTACGTCAGCCAGGCTGTCATCTTCAGTAGATGACCTCTTCTTAACCACAAATCACAATCAATTTTGGGACAGTTGTTGAATTGTGTAACCCAGGACTTTGCAGTTCAAATTTTCTTTTGTTTTTCTTTTTTAATTCGGTACCCTAACCAACCCCTCCTAACCTCAGAAATTTTTTAAAACTGTAGGTATTTCGTCAGCCAGGCTGTCATCTTCAGTAGATGATCTCTTCTTAACCACAAATCACAATCAATTTCGGGACAGTTGTTGAATTGTGTAACCCAGGACTTTGCAGTTCATTTTTCTTTTGTTTCTCTTTTTTAATTCGGTTACCCTAACCAACCCCTCCTAACCTCAAATTTTTTTTAAAAACTGTAGGTATTACGTCAGCCAGGCTGTCATCTTCAGTAGATGACCTCTTCTTAACCACAAATCACAATCAATTTTGGGACAGTTGTTGAATTGTGTAACCCAGGACTTTGCAGTTCAAATTTTCTTTTGTTTTTCTTTTTTAATTCGGTACCCTAACCAACCCCTCCTAACCTCAGAAATTTTTTAAAACTGTAGGTATTTCGTCAGCCAGGCTGTCATCTTCAGTAGATGATCTCTTCTTAACCACAAATCACAATCAATTTCGGGACAGTTGTTGAATTGTGTAACCCAGGACTTTGCAGTTCATTTTTCTTTTGTTTCTCTTTTTTAATTCTCGGTTCACTTTTTGATTCAATTGTTTTTCTGCAGTGAGAGAGAACGGTATAACATCGAGGCCGTCGATTATATTCAGCCCAGAAAGACGTACCGACATAGAAAATGTAAGTATTTTTTTTTCTCCCTCGGCTTTAAATCACTTCACACCACACGTCTGAAGCAACAAAGAAATGTGTTTTGTTTTTTCGTTTTTCTTTTTTGAAATGAATTGCAAAACTCATCTTCGGTGTTGCGCAGCAGATTTGGCATTTTAGCACCGCCGAGCGATTTAATAATTTTTCTTTTTGTGCGGCAGTTGTCAGACATCGAGTCGCAACACGCCAGAAAAAAAATCAGGTTGGACCCGGAATCGATGATCAGAATCGAGGCAAGCCCAAACGGCAGAGGTAAAGTCGTTCACTCGAGGTGAAGCAAACACGTTCGATTATCACCCCCTCCCCCTCGTTTTTTTTTTTTTACAGCGGGTTATTTACTCAACGAAACCAGCAACTCCTCCTGGGCGGAGCTCGAAAGTTTCATGATCGGGAGCATCCAGATTTTCCCCCCGACGTTAGCCACGAGGCAAATCCTGATACTCCGATACTTAACACCGATGGGGGAGTACCAGGAGGTAGGTTTTACGCAACCTCATTCGGAAACTCCCTTTTTAAATCCTCCTTGTTTGTAGTTTTTGAGCCACGTCTTCGAAAACAACGCCCTCGAATTGATTCTGTCTTACGTGAACGTGAAGGAAACGAAAGAGGCCCGCCTGGCGTTCGAGGCCCTCAAGTACTTGGCTGCGCTCTTGTGTCACAAGAAGTTCTCCATCGAGTTCATCCAGTGTAAAGGGCTTGAAGTGAGTGGCGTTTTTTTTTTTTTTTATTTCAAACTTGCCCTTCTCGTTTTCAAATTAAAACACGACTGCGTTTTTAGGCCTTGTTGGAAGTGCCGAGGCCTTCAATTGCGGCCACTGGGGTATCCATTTGTCTGTATTACCTCGGGTACTGCGACGAAGCAATGGAGAGGGTGTGTCTGCTCCCCAAGTACATCGTCAGCAGGCTGGTGAATTATGCGCTGTGGCTGCTCGAGTGTTCCCACGATTCCGGACGCTGTCACGCCACCATGTTTTTCGGCCTGACCTTCCAATTCAAGATCATCCTTGAGGAATTCGACAGTCAGGATGGCCTGCGGAAGCTGCACAACGTCATCTCCACTTTGCCCATTTTATCTAACGAAGACAGCACGCCGCCTTTGAACGAAGACGCCGAGTGTGCTGCGAGACAAATCGTCAGACATGTCTGCGTTGCGTACAAGCGATACTTGGAGGCGCATTTGCACAGTAAAGTCGAAGTGATTCGCAGGTCGCAGATCAGGCCCAACGAACGAGGTGCCTCCTCGAGTGTCCCCACCACACCGAGTTACAAGGTGAGAGTTTTTTTTTTCTTTTCGAATTTGTGATTCGCCGAAAAAACTCAAAACGTTTCGCTAAATTTTTCTATTGGGGGTTTCAGGCCTGCAAGTCATCACCCGAAGAGGTACAGCAACAAATAGACACCCTGTTGCAGTCGATGCCTTTCAGGGCGCACTGGCCCCCGGTCGATCAGCTTTTGAAACTAGGGGGAATCACCCTGCTCTTAAAAATAATTGCGTTTGCCTACGAGTGGAACTACAGTGGAAGGTAAGTCGGTGGTTGGCCCGGTTGCTTGCGGGTCTTTTAATTCGGATAATGATAATTTTAGGGCCGAGACCGTTCGCTGTGCCTTAGACGTCCTCGCCATAGCCTGCATCATGCCGAAGGTTCAGCTGCTCTTCACTGATCGCGTTGATTTGCCCGAGGAGACGATCACAGTCGGTTCGTGTTGCCGCCGCCACTGTCACGCGCAAGTTTTTTTTTTAAATTAATTAAATTTTCTTGCAGGAATAAATATAATCCTGGGGGCCGCCGATGGTGAAATCGTTGCGGACGCCGATGTACAGAAGGCTGCCTTGAGGGTGATCGTGAATTGCGTCTGCGCACCTATTCACAGGGTACGTATTTATAACCACCCTGTAATAAATAAGTAAATCCTAAATTAGACAGGGCATCATCTTTATTTAGAATGCCCCATCTTCAGGGCCCCCGCGAGGCAAAAACCCGCCCGTGTCCCATTCCATATTTTGGCGCCCTCTGACATTGAGTTGGAACATGCAAAAATGATCATTTATCAAGATTGTTAAAAAAAAATTAAAATAACAAAAAATGGAAAAAACAAAAATTTAAAAAAAAATTGAAACGGAAAATTTTTCAACTTTTTAACTTGTTTAAAACATTTTTCTTTTAACTTTTTAAACATTTTCTTCAATTTTTAAACATTTCCTTCACTTTCCAAACATTTTCCTTCACTTTCCAAACATTTTCCTTCACTTTCTAAATATTCTCCTGCACTTTCTAAACATTTTCCTTCACTTTCTAAACATTCTCCTTCATTTTCTAAACAGTCTCCTTCACTTTCTAAACATTTTCCTTCACTTTTTTCAAGTTCCTAGCTGCTGCGAGCCCCCCTTCACTTTTTAAACATTTCCTTCATTTTTTAAACATTTTCCTTCATTTTTTAAACATTTTCCTTCAGTTTCCAAACATTTTCCTTCACTTTCTAAATATTCTCCTGCACTTTTTAAACATTTTCCTTCACTTTCTAAACATTCTCCTTCACTTTCTAAACATTTTCCTTCGCTTTTTTCAAGTTCCTAGCTGCCGCGAGCCCTCCTTCACTTTTTCAACATTTCCTTTATTTTTTAAACATTTTCTTTCACTTTCCAAACATTTTCCTTCACTTTCCAAACATTTTCCTTCATTTTCTAAATATTCGCCTGCACTTTCTAAACATTTTCCTTCACTTTCTAAACATTCTCCTTCATTTTCTAAACATTCTCCTTCACTTTTTAAACATTTTTCTTCACTTTTTTCAAGTTCCTAGCTGCCGCGAGCCCACCTTCACTTTTTCAACATTTCCTTCATTTTTTAAACATTTTCTTTCACTTTCCCAACCATTTTCCTTCAGTTTCCAAACATTTTTCTTCACTTTCTAAATATTCTTCTGCACTTTCTAAACATTTTTCTTCACTTTCTAAACATTCTCCTTCATTTTCTAAACATTCTCCTTCACGTTCTAAACATTGTCCTTCACTTTTTTCAAGTTCCTAGCTGCCGCGAGCCCCCCTTCACTTTTTAAACATTTCCTTCATTTTTTAAACATTTTCCTTCGCTTTCCAAACATTTTCCTTCACTTTCCAAACATTTTCCTTCACTTTCTAAATATTCTCCTGCACTTTCTAAACATTTTCCTTCACTTTCTAAACATTCTCCTTCATTTTTTAAACATTTTCCTTCAGTTTCCAAACATTTTCCTTCACTTTCTAAATATTCTCCTGCACTTTTTAAACATTTTCCTTCACTTTCTAAACATTCTCCTTCACTTTCTAAACATTTTCCTTCGCTTTTTTCAAGTTCCTAGCTGCCGCGAGCCCTCCTTCACTTTTTCAACATTTCCTTTATTTTTTAAACATTTTCTTTCACTTTCCAAACATTTTCCTTCACTTTCCAAACATTTTCCTTCATTTTCTAAATATTCGCCTGCACTTTCTAAACATTTTCCTTCACTTTCTAAACATTCTCCTTCATTTTCTAAACATTCTCCTTCACTTTTTAAACATTTTTCTTCACTTTTTTCAAGTTCCTAGCTGCCGCGAGCCCACCTTCACTTTTTCAACATTTCCTTCATTTTTTAAACATTTTCTTTCACTTTCCCAACCATTTTCCTTCAGTTTCCAAACATTTTTCTTCACTTTCTAAATATTCTTCTGCACTTTCTAAACATTTTTCTTCACTTTCTAAACATTCTCCTTCATTTTCTAAACATTCTCCTTCACGTTCTAAACATTGTCCTTCACTTTTTTCAAGTTCCTAGCTGCCGCGAGCCCCCCTTCACTTTTTAAACATTTCCTTCATTTTTTAAACATTTTCCTTCGCTTTCCAAACATTTTCCTTCACTTTCCAAACATTTTCCTTCACTTTCTAAATATTCTCCTGCACTTTCTAAACATTTTCCTTCACTTTCTAAACATTCTCCTTCATTTTCTAAACATTCTCCTTCACGTTCTAAACATTTTCCTTCACTTTTTCAAGTTCCTAGCTGCCGCGAGCCCCCCTTCACTTTTTAAACATTTCCTTCATTTTTTAAACATTTTCTTTCACTTTCCCAACCATTTTCCTTCAGTTTCCAAACATTTTCCTTCACTTTCCAAACATTTTCCTTCATTTTCTAAATATTCTCCTGCACTTTCTAAACATTTTCCTTCACTTTCTAAACATTTTCCTTCACTTTCTAAACATTCTCCTTCATTTTCTAAACATTCTCCTTCACTTTCTAAACATTTTCCTTCACTTTTTTCAAGTTTCTAGCTGCCGCGAGCCCTCCTTCACTTTTTCAACATTTCCTTCATTTTTTAAACATTTTCTTTCACTTTCCCAACCATTTTCCTTCAGTTTCCAAACATTTTCCTTCACTTTCCAAACATTTTCCTTCATTTTCTAAATATTCTCCTGCACTTTCTAAACATTTTCCTTCACTTTCTAAACATTTTCCTTCACTTTCTAAACATTCTCCTTCATTTTCTAAACATTCTCCTTCACTTTCTAAACATTTTCCTTAACTTTTTTCAAGTTTCTAGCTGCCGCGAGCCCCCCTTCACTTTTTAAACATTTCCTTCATTTTTTAAACATTTTCTTTCACTTTCCCAACCATTTTCCTTCAGTTTCCAAACATTTTCCTTCACTTTCCAAACATTTTCCTTCATTTTCTAAATATTCTCCTGCACTTTCTAAACATTTTCCTTCACTTTCTAAACATTTTCCTTCACTTTCTAAACATTCTCCTTCATTTTCTAAACATTCTCCTTCACTTTCTAAACATTTTCCTTCACTTTTTTCAAGTTCCTAGCTGCCGCAAGCCCCCAGAGACGTGCAGCCCAAACAGCGCAAGGCGCTTTCTCCTTATCTGACTAAGGAGGCCTCTGTGTAGACCCCCCAGTATGCAACCGGGCGAACCCCACTTGTTATTAATATTAGAAAAAAAAAAGAGAAACTAAATCACAAAAGCAAAAGGAACTTAAATTTCTGAAAACTTAAAAAGTAATATATAATTTGTTTCTTTTTTTTTTTAACCAAACCGTAAGTAATAGCTTACGTATTATATTTTTTTTACCTTCATCAAGACAGTTCAGTCTTGTGGATAATTTTTTTCGAATTTATACCAGACAAGAAACTATTTCCCATAATTTTTTTTTTGCCGAAAAAATCACATAACGTGTGTCCAATGGCTAAGAGGCTAATAGATTAGGAAAGTGGGCGGTCCTAAAGCTGGCGCGAAATTTGAAACGAATTCCATTGGACTGTAAAAATGCATGGGTATTACGCCAAACAAACTGAAAATACTCGCTTCACAGAGAGCTGTTATGTAAGCTTTTGTTTATTAATAAAACTTCGGATGAAAAGCTTCAATGAAATAATTTTAGTTGTGCTTATTGCACGTAATTAATTAATTTATTTGTTATTAAAAAAAATGTATAAAATGCTTGTCTGAGCTTAGTTCAGCTGCAGGTCAACGAATCATTAATACATATAACCTAACACAACAAAATAAAAATTGTCTCTGGAAACGCATGCAATGAGTTTGTCAACAATTTTCCAATACAACGTACAAGATACCAACTTATAAAACTGTAATAACTTGTTTAATATCGTTGCCTTAACATTCTTAAATGTTAGGTTATGTTCAGGTCAACTCCGGCGTTACAGCGAGATTAATTTACGACACACGTTTGATTTATTAGACAAAGATAGTAAACGACTCAGCTCCGCCTTCTGTGACGTTTACTTTCCTAGCCTATTGCCGCCCCTTGAACATGGCGCCCGCGTGCACTGGACGCTTTGCATACATGGCCACGGGGGCCCTGCCCATCTTCCACAATTTTCTTGTTCACTTCATAAGACATTTCACATTGAAATGAAAACCAATTCCGTAATTATTACAGGTTAGTGGAGGAGTTGCAAGGTTCTCACTGACGGCCACCAACTCGCCGAGCAAAAAAATAAAGGTGAAGAGCTCCGAGGAGCTGATCCAGAAGGTTTGGGAGAGCGTCAGAGCCAACAGCGGCATCATGGTAGGGACACTTACGTTATTTAAACCGCGCTACTTATTATACGGGGTGATGTAATTTCAGGTGTTGCTGCAGTTAATGAACATTAAGACGCCCATAACCGATGCGGATTGCATCAGGACGTTGGCTTGCAAAGCCCTGGCTGGACTGGCACGGTCCGAAACCGTCCGGCAAATCGTCTCAAAACTGCCCATGTTTACGAACGGGCAATTACAGAGTAAGCCGTCGTGCCCTACCGCCCGCCCCACTTTGAGCTCATCTCTTTTGCTTGCAGATTTAATGAGGGATCCGATCCTGCAGGAAAAGAGACAGGAGCACGTTTCCTTCCAGAAGCACGCGTTGGAATTACTGAAGAGGTTGCTCGGTTGCACGGGGAACTTGGACGTCTCTCTAATCAATATTCACAGGGTAAGGAATTATTTTATACTGATTAGAATCTGAAATAGGGTTCTCACTTACCGGGAAAAGCCAGGGAAATGGGTTCCAAACGTCAAGGATAAGTCGGGGGATTTACTTGGTTTAACGCAAAAGTGAGTGAAATTAATTGAAGAAGCGGAATTTTGGATTCTAAAATTAGATTAAAACGGTTAATTCTTTTAAATATTTCAAAAGAAAATCAGTAGAATTGCTTATTTAAGTTCAAAAGAATATTTGGGGCGCCTTAATATAGGCAACCATACAAGCAGCTGCGTTAATTTGGTTACCTACACTAAAAGCTGTTATTTTCTGAGAAACTTAATTTTTATTATTCTTTTTAAGCGGATCGCCACGTTATTAAAACAATTGCTTATAACTTTTAAAATTAATTCACCAGTTCTGTGCATAATACGCTTGATAATAAAAAAATAAATAAAAATCACTAATTTTTGTACAATACATTTATTATTTCTGTTCTAAAATCGGGAACAAGTTGTGAAGAACTTAAAAAATTAAGAAAGTTGCCCGCCTAAAGGCGGTTAATAATGAAATTTTTTTATGTCCTTAACGGGACCACCATAGTAAGAATTAATAAAAAAAAGCCTAGGGGAGGAAAATAGAGAGAAATGTAAAAGACGGATCCAGTTAGCCGACGACAATTGAAACTCACCTGGGGAGGTTGAACACCAGGCTGGCAAAAACGCGTGAATACGCGGTTTAATTCGGGGAGAACCGTTGAAGCCGGCCAGCGGCCGTGGAATATATTTCACCCCCGCGGGGAAATACCTCGTAAACACCAAAAAAGTAGTAGGCACAAAACAAACATGTGGTTTACCCGAACTCTTAACAGAGAATGGAGTGTCGCTAACTCGGTTCGGAGAGCGGGAAGAAAAACAAACAAACAAAAGAAAGGAAAAGGGCGCCACCACCAAAAGATTTGTCCAACTCGCCCCCACGAAACATTACGCAGTGGAAGAGCCACAGACAAACCGTCACCGGATACTAAAAGCCTAACGGGGAGACAAAGAAAATCGTAAAACACGAAGCGGATTATCAAACAACCAAGCCGGCAAGAGCGCTTGAAAACGCTGCTTATCTCAGTTAAACCAGTCAGAGTCGGCCAAAGGCCGTGAGGTATATTTCATCCCCTGGGGAAATGTTTCTTCGATAAAATTCGCACAAAACACAAGTGGTTTACTCGAACTCTTAACAGAGAATATAGTGTCGCTAACTCGATTCGGAGAGCGGGAAGAAAAACAAACAAACAAAAGAAAGGCAAAGGGCGCCACCGCCAATTTTTTGGAAACCGCAGGAAAAATTAAGAAAACGCGTCTATGTCCAAAATATATCAACATAAATTTTATTTTAGAAGACGGAGATGAATTGCGTTCAAAATATAAATCAACAAGGGTTATAATACGTAACGATAGTCGGGGGAAAAGTCACCTAAGTATTTAACAACGTGAATAATTACTTCACGAGCAACAGAAGAACTTATATGCTAAGTGGAAGTGGGTGCACGGGTTAAGTGCCAAAGTCCTTAATGCCCAGATAAGTAATAAAAGAATTAATTCACGACAAAGAAAATGTGAATTACTTACACCCAACCTCGAATAAAGACAGTTCGAATCCGAAAACTCTTTTTCTCCCTTAATCTCCGTAAAAATTGACGATTCCCTTTCAATTCAAAAACCCTGAGGAGGCTTAGCATTCATGCAAGCGTTTGCATAGGTTTCGATCGCGTTGTCACGCAAAATTATTCATTCCGAGCCCTTAAGTCACGGACTCAATTAAATTATTACCAAATATAAACAAAGGCACGGAAATAAAAGGAAAGTCCGGCCTTGTCTGTCATGTCATGTGGGTGTCGGCATAAACGGCGAGTCTCCGCGCTAGAAGCTCGGCTCCTCAAATCCTCCGCCCCTCCATCGTGACGGTAAACGGAGAAAATACGATCTCGACTCTCCTTCAAGTCCATCCAAAAGCGATCAGCGGAGAAATTTGTTCAACTCGCCCCCATAAAATATTGCGGAGTGGAAGGCCCAGAGACAAAACATAAACAGAACAGCGCACCGGAAACTAAAAGCCTAATAAAAAAAATAATAATAAAAAAAGTTGTAAAGCACGAATCTGATTAGCCAACAACGATTAAACTCACCTGGTGAGATTGGGCACCAAGCTGGCAAAAGCGCGTGTTTATCTCAGGTGAACCGGTCAGAGTCGACCAAAGGCCGTGAAGTATATTTCACCCCCTGGGGAAATATTTTCTTCGACACAGCGAAAATACGCACAAAATACAAGTGGTTTACTCGAACTCCTAATAGAGAATGGAGTGTCGCCAACTCGATTCGGAGAGCGGGGAGAAAAGAAAACAAACAAAAGAAACGAAGGATCCAGAAAGATTAGCCAAGCTAGCGAAAATGTGACATAATAATGATCTACGAATGGGCGGGCTTAAGACCCGATTTGTAAAGTTGACGTTGCCGTTGAAGTTCACTGTTGCCGCAGCCGTTCAAAGTTAAACATACGGAGAAGTTAAAATCCGTTTATAAAGGTAGTTCCCGTTGCTCTTCGCAGTTTACATTACGTTCATGTGACGTTCGTCACCGTTCAGACTTAACTTTCGCCGTTGGGCTTTCGACCAATCAACCGCCAGTTAGAAATCATTTGTTGAAGGACGTCCAAAATAAAATCCGGGGTAATTGAGATCGTAAATGTTTACACTTTTAACTATTCGAAACAGCAAACAAAAGCGTGTTAAAAAATATGCGTAGAGACGAGTGCCCTCTATTCGACATTAATCAAAGCTTGTAGTTTAAACAAATTCACACAGATGGCGTCATAAGGTTTAAAGCTTTTTTTGTGCGAAACAAACTATAGAGTTCCAGTAAGTAACTCTTTTCCACTAATTAGGAGCTCAGTATATCTTGGGATTTTAAGGGATGAGCCCCTCTCTGACGTCAGTTAATGTAAACCGAACTCCAGTGCGGTTTAAATTTGTTTCAGGCGAACGTGGTGGCTCAAACCAAAATCCAATTCAACGACCGCCAGCTTCTCCAGCTGATTCATCAGCATTTAATATCGAAAGGCTTGGTCGAAACAGCTTGCGCCCTGCAGAAGGAAGCGCAGATAGCGAGCACGGTGACCTCCGGCGCATTACATCCCCCTTCCAAATTCAGATATACATTGTCGGCCACCCCGAACAGGGTATTAAAACATAAAACGAGTGGTCTCACCGAAGAAATGATTAAAACAAACTCGTGTGTTGCAGACGAGGTCTCTCTTCTTATCACCGGTCCACAGGAGTAGTTCAAATCAGCCGAACCAACAACAGAACACATCACCACAGGCACAAGCGGAACCCTCGAATTCATCAGGAGGTGCTTTGCCCACCAGTGTAAACGGAGTAGGAGTGACACCAGCACCGCCAGGACCTATTAAGATAATAAAGTAGCTACGACCCATTGCGTTTGTCGATTTGAAGTCAACGCTTGTTTTTTTTTTTTTTTTTAATAAGGAAAACTCAGGTGGCCGCTCAGAGTGTTGCGCTGCCCCAAAACTCCCGCTTGCAGAAGCAGATCAGCAACGAGCCACACGTTAAAGTCCTCTTGCCCGTAAACGATGATAATGTCACGGTGACGGAGCCGAGGATCACCTTGGATTCCATCATCACCGAGTACTTGACCAATCAACATGCGCTGTGCAAGAATCCGATGGCCACATGTCCGCAATTCAATTTGTTTATGTAAGTACTTAGACTTATAACCAGGGAAAAGAATTCGGCCCACTTGGTGTCGGACACTTTTTTTTTACTCCGTATGTACTATTTACTCCTTCCGCGCTTGCGATGCATTTAAATTGCTGTTGAGTGGGAAAGGAAGGGATGCAGTGTTCGCACTTCGCAGAAATTACCCTGGACGGGACTGATGGAGTCTGAATAATAAATTTTCGTATTGCTCGCGGAACAAGTGGGCCGATTTCTTATCCCTGCTTATTACTGTTCTATACAAGACAAGGACCAATGAATAATGTGCATTCATCGCTTACTCACACAATACACGATAGTGTTGGCCATATTATGTAGTCATGGTCCTGAAGCATATTATTCATTACATGCAAGATAGAGTTACCAAAAAATATATTTTTTTTTGCAGACCTCATAAATGTCCGGATCCAAAACCGCGGATAGCGACGTCCAATAACTTTGTAATGCGGTGTGCCAGGCGACAGATGGGGTACCAGTGTAAATTAATGGATCGTAAGCTCATACACTCGAGGTTTTGCCCGACGCAGACCATCAGGTTGCCGACGGACGACGGGTTCTTCACGTGTGCCAGGTTCATGGTTTGTAAAATATTTTTTTTTTTGTTTGTTAAGATTAAAAAAGGGTTTTCATTCTACACGGCGGTAATAGATGGCGTTAGTCTGCAATTGATTCGTCAAGGTTGGAAAAATTGATGCAGAGTCCGGCGTTACCAACCTTGAATTAGTTAAATTAAATGCGGGGGCAAACTTGGTTCATGGTTCGTAAAACATTTTTTTTTGTGTGTTTGTGTTAAGATTAAAAAATGGGTTTTAATTCTAAATGACGTTAATAGATGGCGCTGATCTGTAATTGATTCATCAAGGTTGGTTAAACTGACGCAGAGTCCGGCTTTACCAACCTTGAATTAGTTAAATTAAATGCGCGGGCAAACTTGGTTCATGGTTCGTAAAACATTTTTTTTTTCTGTGTTTGTGTTAAGATTAAAAAATGGGTTTTAATTCTAAATGACGTTAATAGATGGCGCTGATCTGTAATTGATTCATCAAGGTTGGTTATAAACTGACGCAGAGTCCGGCTTTACCAACCTTGAATTAGTTAAATTAAATGCGCGGGCAAACTTGGTTCATGGTTCGTAAAACATTTTTTTTTCTGTGTTTATGTTAAGATTAAAAAAAAAGGTTTTAATTCTAAATGACGTTAATAGATGGCGCTGATCTGTAATTGATTCATCAAGGTTGGTTAAACTGACGCAGAATCCGGCTTTACCAACCTTGAATTAGTTAAATTAAATGCGCGGGCAAACTTGGTTCATGGTTTGTAAAACATCTTTTTCTGTTTGTTAAAATCAAAGATAATTCTAAGCGACGTTAACAGATGGAGTTGCTCGGTGATTGATTCATCAAGATTGGTAAAACTGATGCACAGTTCGGCTCTACTAACCTTGAATTAGTTACATTAAATGCGCGGGGAATCTTGGTTCACGGTTTGTAAAACATTTTTTTTTGTGTTTGTGTTAAGATTAAAAAAGGATTTTAATTCTAAATGGCGCTGATAGATGGCGTTAGTATGTAATTGATTCATCAAGGTTGGTGAAACCGGCTGTACCAACCTTAAACCAGTTAAATTAAATGCATGGCGAAATTTGGTTCGTGGTTTGTAAAACATTTTTTTTGTGTTTGTTAAAATTAAAAAAAGGATTTTAATTCTAAATGACGGTAATAGATGGCGTTGGTGTGTAATTGATTCATCAAGGTTGGAAAAATTGATACAGAATCCGACTTTACCAACCTTGAATTAGTTGAATTAAATGCGCGGGTAAACTTGGTTCGTGGTTTGTAAAACTTTTTTTTTGTGTTTGATGATTGGTAATTGATGATTCAAGGTTGGATACAGTCCAGCTTTACCAACCTTGGGGAAGCTTCGAATTCAATAGATGGGCGTGGTTTGCCTCCATATTTTTCATCAGTATTTTTAAAATCAATTTTAAAAAATAATCGCTTTCGCCTTACAATATTATTAGATCAAACCAAATTTTAATCCTGAATTTCCAATATTTTATCTAAGTAAAAACCCATTTTATTCATAAAAAAAATCCATTTAACTGAAAACAAATTTTAATTTTGAAGCGCTACTTATGCCAGAATGTCGTTAATAGATGGCGTTAGTCGGTAAATAATTCAAGGTTGGTAAAACTGAGGCACAGTCTAGTTCTACCAATCTTGAATCGATAAAATTAAATGCGTGGGAAAACATCGAATTCAGTAAAAGACGTGGTTTGCCGTCATTTTTTTCTGCAATATTTTTAAAATCGATTAAAAAAAAAATAATTGCTTTCGCCCTACAATATTATTTGACCAAACCAAATTTTAATTCTGAATTTTTAATTTTTATTGTTTTTTTTTTCTCATTCAAAAGATACACACGCATTTTATTCATTAAAAAAAAAAAATCATTTAACTGAAAACAAATTTTAATTTTGAAGCGCTGCTTATGCCAGAATTTTAATTTAATCGTCGTCCTTAATAGATGGCGTTAGTCGGTAATTGATTCCAAGGTTGGTAGGGCTGGACTATGTAATATCAGTTTTACCAACCTTGAATTGATTCATGAAGGTTGATGAAACTGATAACACAGTTCAGCTCTACCAACATTGAATTGATTAAATTAAATGCGTGGGGAAGCTTCGAATTCAGTAGATGGTCGTGGTTTACCCATCGTATTTTTCAGTAACACTTTCAAAATCAGTTTAAAAAAATAATATAATATTATTTGAGCCAACCAAATTTTAATCTGAATTTTTATTTTTTTTCCCCCAACCAAAAAAATAAACAGTGGAACCTCTTTAACGCGAACAATTAAATGTAGGGAGTCGTTCGAATTAACGAATTGTTCGGATTATTAGATAAACGTAAATTAGACGTCGAATTTGCAATTTGTAATTTGATTTTTATTTCAGAATTTGCAATAATTTTAAAGTTTTTCTGTTTCCGGGGTTTTTGTCTCTCGTTGTTACGTATTTCAAATTTTTCTTATTTTTTTTTTTAATATCAAACACTGTTGCTTCACCCACTCCATATTGTAGCGAAGATATGTATCGCCCCCCCACTCCGCATCCCCCCACCCATACCACACGTAACAACCGCGACTGTGGCATTTATTTATTAAGTATTTATTTGTCGCGCGTCTCTCTGCGAACGATTCTCGTTTCCCCGAAACAATCTAGAGAGGGGGAGGGGGGCTTGATGACTGATTTTTTTTACATTTATATTTCTAAAGAAAATTTATGTTTTATTTAGTTGGATTAGATTGACCTTGAATTTTTTTTTTTTTTTTTTGCTGTAGTTATAATTTGTTAAGTTGTTTTTTTTCTTTCTAATTTTTGCCTGGGTTGTATAGAGTTGAGTTTTTTTGTTGGATTGGGTTGACCTTGATGTTGGCTGAGTTTCGCTTTAATCATTATTTTTTTTAATACGATAATTAACATTTTTTACTTTTATTATTTTTTTGTATTTTTTGCTTCAATTGAATACTCAGTTTGAGTTACGTTGACCTTGAATTTGGTGAAGCTACATTTTGATTGATTTTTAATATTTAACCATTTTTATTTTAACTTTTTGTAAATATTATAAATCGATTATTATTATAAATCGACTTTTACCTTTAATCTGGCATTTATAATTACATGCTTCGTCTCTTGTGAAAAATTAATTTGGATGGTATTGGCCATCATGGGTAAGGTGGCCGATTTTGACGGGACGGTCTCAGTTTTTAATATTTTGTCTCGCGTCTCCCAGAGTTTTAAAAAACTCCCGCTTTTTAAATTATGTACCTTTTGCAGATTAGCCGTTCTAGAATAGATTACAAACCAGTTATTAAATAGGGTTCTTTTGGGTCGACTGTGACTCTATTAATAAAATCTGTTTTATATTGTTCTATTTAATTTTGTGTATTTTATGGAGAGACAGCGCCCTCTTTGAGGACAATTAGATGTTAAAAAATTCTCAATTCTTTTTAAGACAATGGCAGCTGTTAAGTACTTAGCGGTGAAATAATATTTTTCGTTTAAAATGGTTTCTCCTTTTACCAAGAGATGGCGCTTTTAATGATTCCTGTCTGTTGTGTCGGGCTTTGGATTCTGTTTTAATTTAATTTTGGAAGAAAAAAAAATAGGTTTTGCTGCGAGTATCAAGACGAAATCGCGCATTTTTGAAGTTCGATTAAGACAACTTTCATTTTTAGAATATGAACCTTCGGCTCGTTTGAAAGGGAACTTTTAAGGTTATTTGAAGTTTCTATTCAACGGTTCCGGCTAATTTGTTATAAAGAAGCTAGAGGGCTCTATTTACTTTTACTTTAAATTTAAATGCAAAGTTTTTTAATCTCAAACCGGACAGAAAAATGAACTGAATGAATGAAACTCAACGTTTCGCTATAGATTTATAGCTTCGTCAGGAGAAGCTATAAATCTGTAGCGAAACGTTGAGTGTTTTCCCTTCATTTTTCTCTCCGGTTTCAGATTAAGAAACTTTGTACTTACAATTTTCATCGGACAAGAACAAACTTCAATTTTAAATTTAAAATTCACTATTTTTGTTCAGTAGAAAGTTTTTTTAATCTCAAACCGGACAGAAAAATGAAGGGAAACACACTCAACGTTTCGCTATAGATTTATAGCTTCGTCAGGAGTGTAAATCTATAGCGAAACGTTGAGTGTGTTTCCCTTCATTTTTCTGTCCGGTTTGAGATTAAAAAAACTTTCTACTTACTATTTTCATCGGACAAGAACAAACTTCAATTTTTGTTAAGGTTAGAAATTTTTTTTAATCAGTTAATTAAAAAGAGATACTTTTCTGTTTTTTTTTTTTTTTAGTTTCCCCGGATAACTCGTTTATATTTATTTTTATATTAAAAAAAGATAATTAAGAGATTCTTTCGTTTTTTTTTTCATCGGAATAACCCATTTTTATTTATTTTTAAATTGAAAAAAATGTTGTTATGGTAACAAGAACTACCTAAATGAATTAAGGGAAATTTATGTGGCTTATTTATTTTCTAATTCGCTTTCTGTGATCATGTTTTAACGACACTTTTATTTTTATCTACCGAGCCCCAGTATATGCACATAAATTTCAAGTTAGAGAATTCGGGAATTTTTTATTCAAAATAGCGAATTAGTGTCACCTAGACAAGGAGGGTTGGCGACACTGGCGACTACATACTTGTGATGATGAGGAAGAGACAAGACGCTGAACGGATCTCCACCAGTAACGTTCGGATTATCGAGGCAGCATTCGAACGATTTCGGTGTTCGTATTATTGGATGTCCGAATTAAAGTGTGTTCGGATTAAAGAGGTTCCACTGTACACGCATTTTATTTATAAAAAAATATTCATTTACCTGAAAATAAATTTCAGTTTTGAGGCGCTGCTTATGTCAGGGTTCCCCCACACTTTATTTCGATAGAAACATTCCTCTAACTTTTCCCTGATTTTTCATCGATCGAAAACTCACTGCTGACTGTGACGAAGCCATCAAATGATAGTGAAACGTTGAGCGTTCTGTTTCTACAATTTTCTTTCCTTCGCACAAGAGCCGGAAGTCAACTTCTCGTTATTTTGTTTTCAGCCCGGTGATCAAAGCATCATCGTCGGCGATTACTCAGGAGAAGTCAGACTATTCAACATGCACACAGGCAACGAAGAGTCCATCTTTCAAGCCCACGATAGTTACATAGTCCACATCGAACCTTCTTGGGATGGCAATTTGGTCCTGACGAGTTCGACGTGGGGGAAACCCCTATCGGCGCTGTGGTCGGTGAACAACTTCGAAATGAAATTCTCACTGGAAGATGAAGATTACGTCGAGTTCAGCAAAGTGACGCAGGATCGCATCCTAGGCACCAAAGGAGAAACGGCCACCGTAAGAGATTCTTCAACGTTTTTTTTTGAAGTCGATTCTTGTTCGATGTTGCAATTGTAATTGTAAACTTTAAACGGACAGTATTCAAATTGGAAGAGGCACTCAACGTTTCCTGACGAAGCTATCAATCGATGGTGAAACTTTGTGTGCCTTTTCAAATTTCAATACTGTCCGCTTAAAAACAATTAAAAATCTTTTAAAAACGAGTTAAAAGTGTAAAAAAAAAAATTGCTTTCACTTGCTTGGCCTTTGCAGATTTACGACGTTGCCACGGGTACGTTAATCTCAAGGTTAGTGCCCGTCATCGGCAATCAGTACACGAAGAACAAGGCCACGTTCAGTCCTAACGACGACCTTGTTTTATCCGATGGCGTTTTGTTTGACGTCGCGTCCGGCAAGCAAATACACAAGCTGGATAAACTAAACCAAACGCAGAGCGGAGTGTTTCACCCTAATGGCCTTGAGGTATTGTGATTCTCCACTCCATTTTGCGATTTTCTTTTCATGGAATTCATTTCGGATTCTGCTGCAGATCGTGTCTAACACGGAAGTCTGGGACATCCGAACGTTCCACCTGTTGAAAACCGTGCCCGTACTTAACCAATGCACGGTACTGTTCGCCCCGGTCAACAGCGCCATCTACGCCATCGCCATGGAGCAGGAAGTCGACGACGACACCACGTTTGATTCGAGCTTTAAAACGGTGGATGCGTCCGATTATTCCAGCATAGCGACGATCGACGTGAAACGCAACATCTACGACCTTGCGGTCAACGCGTTCGACAGTCAAATTTCCATCGTTGAAAACCAAGGGATTTATCACTCGGTGCAGGAATCCGTGGTGCGATTGTACGACGTCGGAAGGCGAAGGGACGACGAAGACGAACAGGAGGAGGAAGACGACGAAGAAGACATGGACGGTACTGATGATGATGGTTCCGATAATGAAGGTAAGAAAAATTAAAACTTAAAACCAGAGACCCTCTGGTAAGAGTCTAGCAGAACCAGGGCCCCCGCGAGGCAAAAATCCGCCCGCGTGCCACTCCATACTTTGGCGCCCTCCGACACATCAGTTGGGACATATAAAAACAGTCAATTATCAAGATTGTTAAAAAGAAAATTAAAAGAAACAAAAAATGGAAAAAACAAAAATTTAAAAAAATTTGAAACATTTTTCAACTTTTTTAAAACATTTCCTTCATTTTCAAAACATTTTTTTCACTTTCCAAATATTTTCCTTCACTTTCTAAATATTCTCCTGCACTTTCTAAACATTTTCCTTCACTTTCTAATCCTTCTCCTTCATTTTCTAAACATTCTCCTTCACTTTCTAAACATTTTCCTTCACTTTTTTCAAGTTCCTAGCTGCCGCGAGCCCCCCTTCACTTTTTAAACATTTCCTTCATTTTTTAAACATTTTCTTTCACTTTCCAAACATTTTTCTTCACTTTCTAAACATTTTCCTTCACTTTCTAAATATTCTCCTGCACTTTCTAAACATTTTCCTTCACTTTCTAAACATTCACCTTCATTTTCTAAACATTCTACTTCACTTTCTAAACATTTTCCTTCACTTTTTTCAAGTTCCTAGCTGCCGCCTTCACTTTTTAAACATTTCCTTCATTTTTTAAACATTTTCTTTCACTTTCCAAACATTTTTCTTCACTTTCTAAACATTTTCCTTCACTTTCTAAATATTCTCCTGCACTTTCTAAACATTTTCCTTCACTTTCCAAACATTTTCCTTCACTTTCTAAACGTTTTCCTTCACTTTCTAAACGTTCTCCTTCATTTTCTAAACATTCTACTTCACTTTCTAAACATTTTCCTTCACTTTTTTCAAGTTCCTAGCTGTCGCGAGCCCCCCTTCACATTTTAAACATTTCCTTCATTTTTTAAACATTTTTCTTCACTTTCCAAACATTTTCCTTCACTTTCTAAATATTTTCCTGCACTTTCTCAACATTTTCCTTCACTTTCTAAACATTTTCCTTCATTTTCTAAACATTCTCCTTCACTTTCTAAACATTTTCCTTCACTTTTTTCAAGTTCCCAGCTGCCG
This sequence comes from Prosopocoilus inquinatus, assembly GCA_036172665.1. NCBI lineage: Eukaryota > Metazoa > Arthropoda > Insecta > Coleoptera > Lucanidae > Prosopocoilus > Prosopocoilus inquinatus. The sequence goes on along the minus strand of CM069878.1, from coordinate 8,023,775 downwards.
CGAGCCCCCCTTCACTTTTTAAACATTTCCTTCATATTTTAAACATTTTTCTTCACTTTCCAAACATTTTCCTTCACTTTCTAAACGTTTTCCTTCATTTTCTAAACATTCTCCTTCACTTTCTAAACATTTTCCTTCACTTTTTTCAAGTTCCTAGCTGCCGCGAGCCCCCAGAGACGAGCAGCCCAAACAGCGCGAGGCGCTTTCTTCTCATCTGGCTAAGGAGGCCTCTGTGCAGACCCCCCTGTAATCAACTGGGCGAAGCCCGCTTGTTATTAATATTAGAAAAAAAAAAGAAACTAAATCACAAAAGCAAAAGGAACTTAAATTTCTGAAAACTTAAAAAGTAATATGTAATTTTTTTTTTTTTTTTCTAACCAAACCGTAAGTAATAGCTTACGTGTTATATTTTTTTACCTTCATCAAGACAGTTCAGTCTTGTGGATAATTTTTTTCGAATTTTTACCAGACAAGCAACTATTTCCCATTAATTTTTTTTTGCCGAAAAAATCACAACATGTGTCCACTGGGTAAGAGGCTAATAGATTAGGAAAGTGGGCGGTCCTAAAGCTGGCGCGGAATTTGAAACGGAGTCCATTGGACTGTAAAAGTGCATGGGTATTACGCCAAACAAACTGAAAATACTCGCATCACAGAGCTGTTGTGTAAACTTTTGTTTATCAATAAAACTTCGGATGAGAAGCTTCAATGAAATAATTTTAGTTGTGCTTATTGCACGTAATTAGTTAATTTATTTGTTATTTAAAAAAAATGTATAAAATGCTTGTCTGAGCTTAGTTCAGCTGCAGGTCAACGAATCATTAATAAACATAACCTAACACAACAAAATAAAAAAGAAATATCTCTGGAAACGCATGCAATGAGTTTGTCAACAATTTTCCAATACAATGTACAAGATACCAACTTATAAAACTGTAATAACTTGTTTAATATCGTTGTCTTAACATTCTTAAATGTTAGGTTATGTTCAGGTCATCTCCGGCGTTACAGCGAGAGTAATTTACGACGCACGTTTGATTTATTAGACAAAGATAGTAAACGACTCAGCTCCGCCTTCTGTGACGTTTACTTTCCTAGTCTATTGCCGCGCCTTGAACATGGCGCCCGCGTGCACACATGGCTACGGGGGCCCTGAGCCCTGATTGGTTCCGCCATATTTCAGCAAAATGTATTTCAGCCAATCATAAGAGATAATGGCGCCAACACTTGAATTTGACATTGCAAATAAACAAACAAGGTTAAGTAATATTGTCAACTTGACACTGACGAGACTTTTTTTTCTAAAATTAAATTTAAAAACTTAAAAAAAAAACTAAAAGAGCAAGCAAGGTTAGAAAGTATTGCCAATTTGACAATTTGGGACTCTTTTGCTGAAAGATAACCGATTCTGCCAAACTCTAACCAGAGAGTCTGTACCTAACCTAAAACCAATGGCGTACGGAATTCACGTTTTAGGCCCCGTACTGATGGACGTGGCCTTGGACACCGACAACAATGAAAACAATGCGAATAACGAAGACCGAGAGGCAGACAATGACGAGGACGACGACGACGGAAGTGGTAGTGATTCGGATGACAGTTGGACTGACATATCCGGCGACAGTGACGATTCATCGGGGTTAAGTGCATTAGGCGATCTCATTTTCGAATACTGATTGGTTCTCTGCTTCGTCCGCGCCAAAACCGTGTCCATTCCTTCGCAGATTATCTTGTTTTTAGTCGAGCACTGAAATAAATTCGTTCGTCTTTTTTGTTCTTGGGAGGAAATAATTGTGCGCTTGCGGCCATGTTTCGACAATCTCTGTGTTAGATCCTGTGTTTTTTTTTTAAATATTATTATTTTATTTTATTTTTTTTTTAATCAAGTGTGTATTGCATCTTGGCAAAATGATGTTGTTAATCTGTGCGCTTGCAGACATTGTACATATTTATTTAGGGTAACGTAAGATATATAATCGTAGAGTGTAATTACTGGATTAGTTGCATTTCTTAATAGGAGATACATTATTTATTACACACGAGACTTTTTTCATTTTCACTTTAAAAGCAGAAAAATACGGGTCTGTAGACGAACTGAAACAATTGCCAATTGCGTCATCATGCATCAGTGCCTCGTATTTACTACTCGACTACTATTCTCATCTCATGCTTAAAATCGCCTCTAACTAAAGCCATGATTAAAAACAAACAACATAAACGAGATAGCTTTATGCGAATTTCATGGGTAAGAGAGTGAGGGAGAGTTTAATTACGCATTATGTCTTTTCTATTTATCGTTCTGTTTGAGGTGGTTTTGTCCTGCGGACGATTTCGTGCATCTCCGCCTTTAGCATCGACTTCAAAAGACGAGTGGATGAGAGGAAGAAAAGCAAAAGAAAACCGTGAAATACATATGATGATACAGGTCCGGTGTTGCCGATTTGTGAGTAATTTCCCAATTTTTGAGGACTTTGTTTGCCCGCGAAAATTTTATAAACGTGAGGATTTTAAGATTTCCAATAATTACAGTTTTTATTTTATTGACACATGAATAAAGCAAATGGCTTTTTTATGTTGAAATTTGTCAATAGGAGCTTTAAACTGATTTTTGTTATTTGTAATAATAAGGGCCGGTTTCTAGAGCGAATTTTAATCGGCCCGTTAAACTAATGGTTAAACTAACGAACCCGTTAAACCGAAATCGAGTTTCTGAAAACGTCGGATTAGCACGACTTGGTTTGATCCTGAACTGTGTCGGAACTAACAGTTTATTCTAGTGTCGAACAGATGTCGCCATTCTCTGTCTGTCTCCAGTAAATATCCACTAATTTAACACTTTTTGAGCTTAATTTCTTTTCCACAAATAAAAGTTGGAATGCCGAAAGTGGAAGGAACACGCGGAAAGGGCAAACATTTCACGGAAAGTGAAAAGACAATATTTTGAATTGATTACGGGTATGTAGGATTACATAAACTGCGCATGCGCCAATTAAGTTAACGGACCTGTTTGTCGCGTTAAATTAATAACCAAAGGATTAAAATGTTTTCGGAAAGTCATTTCTTACTTTAACGAGTAGTTAACCTAATCCGTCCGTTAAATTCATTCCGGAAGCCGGGCCTCAGTGATCAAAACGAAACGATTTTCACTATAAATTGAATGCGGCTTATTGTTCCTCCATTGCAAAAGTCGCGTCAAGAATTTCATTTTTTCTTTCATCACAAACTCACATATAGGGTCGCGTTCAGACATTGTGCAGCGAGAGCACTTTGGGTGTTTAAAACGGAAAGCAAAATGCACAAAATCATTTAAATGAGAGAGAAAGAATATTATCCAGAGCGCGCTCTGTTTTATTCCTGAACGGGCCCCAGTGTGTGCCCCAGACAAAGTTAATACCAAATGGAGGTTTTTTGATTTTTGTTTTTTTTTCTTTGCAAGAAATTGATTTTGTAGAAAAAATTTGCTTCTTCGAAACTCTGTTACGTAGAAAAAATAAAGACTAAAGTAAATAAATTGTACATAATTCAAATGACATTTATTAATTTTGATTACGTAAGCAGTTTTAATCGCAAGGAATAATTTTTTACAACATAAAAGTAGAACTTTTCTGAAGCAATTTTCAATAATTATCTTCGATTTTCTTTCAATAATCACAATTTTTTTTTCTCGAAAAAACGAAAGTAAAAAAATTCCATATGAAAGTAAGTCTAGACACTCACTGTATACATGTATAAAATTGAAGTTTTAATTACGGTTAAGTTCGTCATAAATCAAGCAAAAATTTTTCCCCTTTTGATATATATTTTTTTTTTTGTAAAATTAAAAAGAAAGGAGAAAAATTGCACTCCTCAAAAATGCAGCTTTGACCTTTACGACCTTTTGCGCTTTGAGCGTTGCACGTTATCTTGAATAACTTTTTTTAAAAAATAAATAATTTTATTTATGAGTAGGCACACCCTTTTTTTTTTAGTAAAAATCATCGGTGAAGAAATGTCGAGGATTTTAAAAATTTGACGGGATTTTCCAATTTTATTCAGAGGAACTCAAGGAGCACGCGTTGGCATCACTGTTTCTATCATAAAAGCGATCTTGGCGCCATCTTTTGATACATATTTGAATTGGCCACTCTGTTACCGGCTTTTGATTCTTCATGTTTATCACAGCAATAAGTGTTTATTTATTATTTGTATTGGTTATTTATTGTTGATAAGTATTGTAATGAGATATTCCTTAATTATTCGCAAGTTAATTTTCGGCGACAGTCTCCTCGCAAACTCCACCGGACATAACCTCAAAAACATTATTACCGGATTTGACAAGTGCGAACGAGTTCGATATCGATGCAAATCCACATCCGTCCACAACATGGATCCGCCGAAAACGATTCAAGCCTGGCAAATTCCCGAGTACGGAGACACGTCTAACCTAAAACTCGTAGAAACGAGCGTGCCGGTGCTTCAAGATCCCGAAGATGTGTTGATCAAAGTCGAGGCGGTTTCTCTGAACCCCATCGATAAATTCTTGGCTGGTTAGAGGAAGAGCAAACAGCAGTTCGAGGGGGTGTTATTCTGATTGTGTTACAGGTGGATATGGCAAGGTTTTCTTCGGCTACAAGAGCAACTACGAGATGAAACTTCCCTTGACCTTGGGTAGGGACTTTGCAGGTGTGATACTCGAGAAGGGCCAGAAGGTCGGGGACGAATTTAAAATTGGCGATCCTGTATACGGGGCTTTGGCTGCGTTTAAACCTGGAAGTCTTTCCGAAGTCATCTTGTGTAATCAAAGCATGGTGAGTTATTTTAGTTGCAGTGTTTTCGATTGGGGTGCACTGAGTGTGTCTTCATCTCAGTTTAACCTCGTGGAATAAAATGAGATGAAGATCCACTCAGCGCACATAGTGCACCCCAATCATTAATTAATGTACACATATAGGTTATGTACTGTCGAAAGTAATAGCGAGTTCCACTTGTCACCCTGGTGTACACCAGTGCACACTCATGATGTCTTCATCTCGTACTATTACATGAAGTTAAAACGAGATGAGAATACACTCAGTTCACACCTGGTTCACACCAGTGCAACAAGTGGAACTTGCTATAAGAATAGTAGACAAAAAACAGTTTCCTGTAATTATTCTTTCTCAAAATGATATCGATTAAAGATGACTACAGGTAACATTGAAAAAATTTGAAAGCTTTCAGATTTAACAACCTTAAGGTTTTCGTAAAATTTATTAACTCGTCTTTAAACAATAGCATTTTGAGAAAAAGTAATTACAGGAAACTGTTTTTTTTGTCTACTTTTTTTTTGCTTTCAACTGATACAAGAACAAAATTAGAAATCTCTTGCTTGTTAAACCCTTCATAGATATGTCTTCGGCCAAAAAACTTAAGCCCCCTTGAAGCCTCATCAATAGCCTACACGGCCATGACTGCTTGGTCGGCCTTGTTTCTGCAAGGGGGATTGACTTCTAAAACTGCGCCGCAGGCTAAAGTTCTCGTCCTGGGGGCGTCGGGTGGAGTGGGAACCGTCGCTGTGCAGATTCTAAAAGCGCAGGGAGCTACAGTAAGTGATTTTTTTTCTTTTTTAATTTATGTTGATTTTGAAATCATCGTTTTCGTAAATTCTTTTCCACCCTTAACTTAAAATATCAAAAAGTAATTGCGTGAAACAGTGAATATAAAAAAATCACCAGATCTTGGGAAATTTTCGTAGATCTGGCAACATTGGCTAGCCCCGCAGTTTACATTTTTGATGGTGTTGCACGCGGATAAATTTTATAAATTTTTGTGTTGAGTTAAAGTTGACAAGGTTGCCAGATTAGGCGAAATTCCGCCATTTGTGTTAATCATTGGTTATATTTTAGACATATTTGTTTCACATAACGAAAATAAAAAAAAATGCAATCAATAATGATTGTCCATGCCGCCACATTAATTTAATTTATGGTATTATAACTGCTTTCTTTCGCTTAAAAGTTTGAATCGTGTTTCGAATAGTTTGGACCTGAATTTCGTAATTGTTGCAACAAAACACCTGACTTCAATTTTTGATTGACAGTTCATTTGCAAATAACCATAATTCAGTCCAAACAAGTTTTAAAAATAGAAATATTCAAAGAAAAGAATTTCGTTTTTGAATCAAAACATGTTTGGATCACGATTTTGTGAGCGAAAGAAACCACCTCATATGACGAGCATCGTTTTCTTTTGTTTTTTGTTCATTTCATATTTTTTCTTTGTTTTTTCAAGGAAATGATGTTTTGCATTTTACTCGCGATTCGTGTTTCTTCTAGTTTCTCGACTTGCAAGAGTTTTCGGCCAGAGAATCGCCGTTTTTCGTTTAATTATTTTGTTTATCCATTCTTCTGTTTTTTTTTCTTTTCATGTTTTTCGCATTTTTCGGCTTTTGATCGAATTGGCTTTCATTAGATTTGATCGACTTATTCTTTTTTAAACTTCTTCTTTTGTTTCCCGTGAGTTTGTTTTTAATTGCCAAAAACTTTTCGATTTTCATTTTTTTTTTGTTCATCGAAGTATCCTAGTACTTATGTTTGTTTGTTTTTTGAATTAATTTTATGCTGTCGTATTTCTCCTTTTTCATATTTATCAAATTGGTTTTTCGCATTTTGTTGATTGACGCTTATTTATATCTTTTTTTTTACATCTTTTGTTTTCTACTAGATAATTTTTTTAATTTTTCGTCTAGAGATTCATTTGATATTTGTTCATTTTAGTTTTTTTTTTTGTTTTCTGTTATTTATGCTTTCGTACAATAAACATTTTTTTCCTTACAGAATTGATTTTTCGTATTCTATTGACACGTGTTGGTAGTTCATCCTTTTTCATTTGTTTAGTGTCTCAGTTGTGATCGTCTTTTGTTTTGCACACGTAATTGTTACTTTTTTGTTTTTTTTTAATCGTATTGACTTTTTTTACAATTTGCTTTAATATTCTACGAATTTTTTGGTTCGTCCGGAAAATTGTTGTTTTTTGTTTAGCTTGGTGTTGGTGTTGTCGATCTTCCTAAGTCATGATCTTATTTTGTTTTGCGCACTGCAATTGTTACTTTTTTGTTTTTCGTTTTTATCGTGTTTTACAATTTGTTTTAATTTTTTACACATTTTTTGGTTCATCCGGAAAATTGTTTAGCTTGGTGTCGGTGTTGTCTATCTTCCTCAATCGTGATCTTCTTTTGTTTTGCGCACTGCAATTGTTACTTTTTTTGTTTTATTTTATCGTATTATTGACTTTTTTTACAATTTGCATTAATTTGCTATGATTCGTCCGGAAAATTGTTTTTGTTTTTAGCTTGGTCTCGGTGTTGTCGATCTTCTTTAGTTGTGATCTTCTTTTGTTTTGCGCACTGTAATTGTTACTTTTTTGTTTTTATCATGTTATTGACTTTTTGACAATTTGCTTTAATTGTCTACAAATTTTTTATTCGTCCGGAAAATTGTTTTTTGTTTAGCTTGGTGTCGGTGTTGTCGATCTTCCTTTGTTTTTTTCTTTTTGTATTTTTTTTTGCAGATTTCATTTGTTTTTTTTTAATTTTCTCTGATTTTTGATATCCCAAATCGGCGATTATCTGTTTTTTTTTCTTTGTTTTTGCGTAAATTCACGTTGCACGTAAAAACGGAAACGGAAAATTAATCTGTCAATGAGAACCTCTGATTTGCTGTAAAATAATCTGCGGCTGCGTTCGGCAATGCGATATGTTTTATCAATCACCTCTGAATTGTTCGGTTTATTCACTCTTACATACAGTGAAATGCAGTCACTCTCTCTCACACTTTTGATCAGACAGTAAATCGAGCGCATTGCCGAACTCAGTTTGTAAATGCCAATGTAGGCAAATGTAAGTGCGGAAGTTTCCGCTTTCGTTTTTACGCGCAATGTGAATCCACACTACCGTTGTATAAAGTTTTAAGCCAGGTTTAACTTTAATTTTAACTTAGAATGTGAGACAATATGCTATACGTCACAAGACGTATCAATTCTAATTTAAGGTTCAATTTAAGCCTAGTTTTAAACTTTTATACAACGCAGTCTTAAAGAATAATCGGCGGCTCTTGGTTACATTTTAGTTGGTAAGTTGGTAACCCTGGTGTTTGTTTATGGTTTACGGTTAAGCCGGCGGGTAAGAAATTTGAATTTTTTAACTTAAAAAACATTGCATTACAAATTAAATACTGCAAATAATGATCAATGAATTGTTTTGTGCACATAAAAAGGAAGAATTTTGTTGGGGTTAGTGTAACGGTGTTACAAAATGCCTGTTTATAGGTTATTGGAACTTGCTCCGCCGATGCAGCATCTACAGTCCGGTCCCTCGGCGCTGATCACGTGTTCGATTACAGAGACGAAAACTACGTGTTAAATGTTGCAGGCGTCGGAAAGTAAGTGCCACAAAAACATTTTTGCGCAAGAAAAAAAAGTGAGGTTATGTTTTGTTTATTATTTAAGCGTTTTCGATTCAGCTGCACCCCAGCTGTGCTCAGAGTATTTGCATCTTCTTGTTTTAACCTCATGTAATAAAATGAGATAAAAATATTCTGAGTGCAATCAATGTAAGTGAATTGAAATGGTTGCACTGATACACAATCAGTGTATATCCATCTCTTATTGCTACATGAGGTTAAAACGAGATGAAAATACAGCTTGATGTGCCTAGTGCAGCCATTGAAAAACGGTGTAATAAAGAAAAGTTTCTTGTTCTTTGCAGATTCGACATAATACTCGACTGTGCAAAGTTCGGTTATCAGAACATACCCAGCTCGTGGGATTATAAACAGTTCATCACCTTGAACTCGCCCTTGTTGATTAATGGTGATAAATATGGTTTCTACGGGGGTCTCGCCATGAGCGCTTTCGACATGTTGCGTGCTAATTTCCCAAAGTTTTTCCTCGGCAGGTCAGTGAAGTGGGGGTTCTTTACTTCGAGTAATGAAGGGCTGAGGTTCATCACAAAACTTCTCGAGGAAGGCAAGGTATGTACCTTATATGCATTGCGTAGATAATAGCACACTGATATAATTAGCTTCGCCAGCTTCATTCTTGTTTGGTTTAACATTTGCCTTGTGTTGAATTTCTTCAACTTCATGTGTGCTAGTCCTATTATTATTATTACCTGTTTGACTAAATTAATGCATAAAATATTAATAATAACTTTTCTAAGATTGATTTCTAAACACACTGTGCTTTGCGAGAGTGCCTTACTTAATATTAAGGCGTACAAAAATATAAAATACTTTTGCCTCTGAAGACAATTAATTTAATAAGAGTGTCAGTCGAAGGCCATTTGTATTCGTTGTTATTGAATTTCAGATTACTCCGGTAATCCACAAAGTCTTTAAATTCGGGGAGGTACCAAAGGCGTACGGGGCACTGGGTGAAGGTCATTTGCGTGGCAAAATCATGATCGACTTCAAGTGACCTTGTTTCTATGAGTATCCGCATCAATAAAAATGCGTCAATGCCGATTAATTTATTGATTTCATGTTCATCCTCGTACCTTTGCGGTTTCCAAACAGGGTTGTCAGATTTTTTGCAAAGGCGCCAGTTTTTTTTGTAAAGTAATAAAAAAATAGAAAATCGTCGATTTGTAGACTTTTTCATAATCAGACTTTAAGGAAGCTTTAATTTAAAGGGCCGATTTCATAATAGCGGCCATTTTCATAATCAGACTTTAAGGAAGCTTTAATTTGAAGTCACTTTAAGTATAGGGAAACGAATGTTATTTTTTTAGGTTAAAGTAACTTTAAACTTAAAGTCTGATTATGAAAATGGCCTATAGACTTTAAGTTTACAGTTACTTTAACCTAAAAAAATAACATTCGTTTCCCTACACTTAAAGTGACTTTAAATTAAAGCTTCCTTAAAGTCTGATTAAGGAAACGACAAAAAGTCATTTTAAGAATAGGGAAACAAATGTATTTTTTCGGTTAAAGTAACTTAAGTAAAAAATATAAATTAATTTAATTAATAAAGTCCTATTATGAAATCGATCCTTGGTATATCAAAAATCAGAACAAATTAAAAAAAAAGACAAATGAATACTGCCAAAAAGTCAGAAACAAAAGAGAAATTAAAGCAGCAGTAGCAGCAACAGAATACAAGACCTTAGGTGAAAAGACAAACAAAAAAGATCGATTAACACAAATTTGTAGAAAATTGCAAAGCAAACTGCAGAAAAGTCAGTAATACAAAAACAAAAAGGAAATGAATTATCACAAATGAAACACAAAATAAATGAAAAACGACGAACTACAAACAAGCGTCAATAAAATGCGCAAACTAAATTTTATAAGAAAAGAGAAATACACTAAAGTATAAAAAAACCACAGAAAAAAAATTATCGAAGATTGACGGCTAAGATGAACAAAAACTAAAATAAATGAATTTAAATTTTAATTAAAAAAAAAAAAAACAGAAGTTCCAAGATATAAAATATTCGTAGGAAACAAAAGAGAACTGTAAAATGGAGTGGAAAACAAAAGAGAAATACATAGTACAAAAGCATAAAGAACAGAAAAACAAAAGAAGATCAACCGCTTGGATGAACGAAAAACCCAAAAACAAATGAATCTCCAGAGGAAGAAAACTAGTAGAAAACAAAAAACTAAAAGCGTCAACCAATAAAATGTGAAAAATAAATTAGATAAAAAAATAAACAAAAGAGAAATCAGAGCATAAAATGATTTTTTTTTAATAGAAACGCCACGATATTAAGATGGACAAAAATGAGGAGGAGTTAAAAACAAAAGAGGAATACTTGGTGCAAAAGCACAGAGAACAGAAAACAACAAAAGAAGATCGACTACTTACATGAATGAACCAAAAACAAATGAATCTCCAGACGAAGAAGACTAGTAGAAAACAAAAGGCAAACGTAAAAAAGCATCAACCGACAAAATATGAATAATCAATTAGATAAAAATAAACAAAATAAAAATCAATGCACAAAATGAATTAAAAAATGAAAGTAAAAGTACCATGATATTAAGATGGAAAAAAAGGAGGACCAGTCAAAAACAAAAGAGAAATACACATTGGAAAAGCACGAAGAACAGATAAAAACAAAAGAAGATCGACTGCTTACATGAATGAACCGAAAACAAATGAATCTACAGTCGAAGAAAACTAGTAGAAAACAAAAGACAAACGTAAAGAAGCGTCAACCAGCAAAATGTGAAAAATCAATTGGATAAAAATAAACAAAAGAGAAATACAAAGTATGAAATCAATTTAAAAAAAAGTGCTATGATGGATAAGAAAAATGAAAATCGACGCAAATTTCGGCAAATGAATACAAACTTATAGGAAACAAAAGAGAACTGCAGAAACGAATCAAAATAGAATGAGGAAAACCAATTTGATTACAAAGAAGATAAATGCGAAAAACAAAAGAAAGAAAGCTACATGAAAAAAAGAAATAATAAAAAAAAGCAACGATTCTCCGGCCGAGAACTTTTGCAAGTCAAGAAACTGCCAGGAAACAAAAGGACGAAATAAAACAAAAGAACCGTGAATAAAATGCAAAACAACAATTCTTTAAAACAAGAAGAGACGAAGAAGAATGAACAAATATGAAATGAATAAAAAACAAAAGAAGACGATGTTCGAAGTATTCTCGTCTTATAATAACTAAATTAAAGTAGCGTCATGGACGGCCATTAATGATCGCACGATATACAGGGTGTAATTTTTATGAGGCAACAAATGTTAAGGACTAGTTGCTCTCGCCGAATTGTGAAAAAAAGTTCATATAAACATATCGGTAAGCGCATAGTTTATGAGAATATGTTTACAGAACCCGGAAAAAAGTTGGGAAACTTTTTTGTTATCGATTTCTCAGAAAAAAATATTCTTTATGAAAGTTCCTGCATCTTCCCAAACCAACCCAAATTACTCAGTACTCGTGGGACCGATTGAAATGGCTTTTTAGCTGTAAATTAAAGATTTTGTAAAGAAGAATTTTGACAATAAATAAAAGCAGTTTTCTGTAATGAAGAAGAAGAATTTTGATAGTAAAGAAGCAAAGGCCTTCAGGTTTAACCAGAAGCAACGTGGCAACTTTATTATAAGACAACTTGTGTACATTTTAACCGTCGGTTTGCGTTCGCTCTCCTTGTTTAAAATGAAAGGCCAGTATATTTACTGATCCAATCCAGAAAGGACTCGGTTCGTACGAAGCCGCTTGGAAGGCCTATGGCGGTCATGTTTGCGCTGCCGAAACTGGCGATGCCGTGCAGAACCGGCTCGTCCTTTTCATTGAAGACAACTCCAGGCCCACCGGAGTCACCCTGGATACGCAAAATAAAGCAAAACGAAACACTTCGTGCTTTCAAGAACTCACCGTGCAAATACCGGTTGTATTGTCGGAGACGGCGCAGAAAGTGTTAGTGCGTAGGGCTACGGGGCCGTAGTACGTATAGCACTCTTCGTTGGTGATGGTCATCAGAACAACCGAACTCAGGACTGCTCTTTGACATACTCTACCTGGAAGAATTAATTTTTTTGAAAGCGCAATATCAGAGAGGGACTTTTTTATTTTACTGACCGCATGAAGATCCCCAACCGCTGGCCACGATTACATCCCCTGCCTTAACTACTTCGCCGGGCTTTGGCAATCTGACGGGCTGGATGTTTTCGGTGTATTCGATTGGTTCGGGTATCTTAATGAGAGCGATGTCATTCTTCACCGCTTTGTCGTAGTCCTCGTGATGAAGGAAATCCGTACTTCTCATCCTTATCATGCTACTATCTCTACGCACAAGCTCGATGGTACCAAAATGAAGAATAACTTGCGTCTCCCTGTCAGCAATCACTCGCAAACACTTCGTCCAGAAAAGCAAAAAAAAGAAAATCGTGGTTGATGTACTCACCCTGAGACGCAATGGGCGGCCGTTAACACCCAGTCTTTGCTGATGAGGCTTCCCCCGCAAAATTGCCTCGTGGTTCTGCATAGGATGCCCACTTGCCACGGGAAGTTCCCGATTTCGGCAACCGGCCCCTCGGTAGCCTGGTTATTCTCTATTAAAAACAATTGGGTAAACAAATAACGGAGAAGTCGAGAGGCCAAAACGTACCGATGAAGCAGGCGAAGAAAATCGGAAGCAGGACGAGCGCCTTCATCTTTCTTCCCCAGAAACCCAACAGATAATGCCGTGGCATTTGTTTCATACAGAAGCCCCAAGAACGCGTAGGCTTTTAAACAATGGCATCATACGATTTTTATTGATTTCTTTTAAAGAGGCTTTATTTTTTAATAGGCCGTGAAACTATAACAATTGTTTTATAATCTGTACGTAGAAAAATATAAAATGACATAGTGATTCTGAAGAAACCTATTAAAATAATATTTGAAAGAAACCGATTAAAATAATAAAAAAAGGAACGTTCCGACTTGGAATGAGAGATTAGATTGCAAGCGAGCACCATCTAGCGAACAGAAGATGAACTTCGTAGAAACAGTACGATTTTCTAAAGTTTATTCAAAATTGTATGAAACGAGCTGCAGTTATGAGAATTGTCACGAAAACCATTTAAAAAAAAAAGCTCTAACACAGAATGAGAATGCAAGCTAACGCCATTCACAGATTTTTTTCAAATCTTGTCTCGTCTGCACGTGACGGTTTGTTTCTTTGCTAATTAAGCCATTTATCTTACCAGAGAAATGAACCCCGCAATTAGCCAATCTTGTTTATTACCCAGGCCCCTTTACCCGGTGAACAGTAGTTCCGACATTTCAAGGTTTGCTTCTCTGCTAAATACATTAGTGAAGAAGTAAACCATGCATTTATGCAATTAGGAGAAAATGATTGAGGAAACAAGAGAAAGGAAATAGTTTCGTATGTGCGCCCTCTCGTTTTTAAAACAGTCAAGCGGACATCAAGTTCAAATTTCGACCGTCCGAGGGCGCTACGAACTTTTTCTTCTTTCGGTGCGTTTATTTTTGAATTTTTTCGTCTTCACCTTCGATGCGTTTATGCATCTCGCGTCGCTCGCAACCGACAATAAATTTATTTATTCGATTGTTCCTCTGCGACTTATACTGAGAGATCGAAATAATCTTTTCTCGGTTTCGAACAGCAATAGACTTGAAATAGTGTTTTGTTACAGACGAATTAAGTTTATAAAAAAAGAAGAAAAAAAAACACTAATTGGAATTTATGAAAGTTTAAATTGCCCATATTCCGCTAGAGGGCGCTGAATCATTTTTACTACCTTCTAGTGCGAACTTTTGTGAAAAATTTCGTCAGATTGCTAAGGAGGTTCAATACAGAAATAAATCATGCGTGCATGTGTGGAATTAAGAAAATGAATGAAAAGAAAAGAATAGTTTCGCATCTTTCGATTTGCGCCCTCTCGCTTCTGAGATTGTCAAGCAGGCAACACCAGTTTGCAACCATGGCCGCTAGAGAGCGCCAGGAATTGTATTTTCTTCAATTTCGAAGCATCGACGTTTATTTTTAATCTTATGTCGCACCGAATAAAGACTTCAATTTAGAGGACCGACGTCAAGCTAATTTATTTATTCAGTAGTTCCTGCGCGACTTACGATTTGACTGTGAATTGTGAATGAATTAAGCAAGTCCAAATAATTTTTTCCGTTTTTTTAATTTTGTTTGTTTTCAGACTGCAGTAGACTTGCTTTGTTACTTGCGTGTTCAAGAATGAAATTCAGAGTTTAGTTCGGTCACGGTTCACTAGTGGGCGTTGACTAATTTTGCGTACAATTATTTCATTCGCCTTTAGTAAAGAACGTCGGATTGATTCCTTCAGTTAGGGCAAATACGTTTCAGATTTATTTTCTCGCTTCAAATTTCTTCTAGTTTTCTCTTTTATTTGGTTTGGCTGTAAGATGAAATAAAACGAAGAATGTGGTTATGTAACGCGAATTTATTTCCGGTAGAACATGACGTGTAGGTAAATTTACGACAGGGAGACTTGTGAATCGATCCACGACCTCATGAATTCCACACGGACGTAACCGGAAGGATTTCCGCTTCCGCATCCGGCGACGTGCACGAAACTGACGACGCCATGTTGGACGAATTGACCGCCGTCGAACAACCCTATGGGACCGCCGGAATCACCCTGCCAAATTAAAAAAGGAAAAGAGAATACTTTTTGTGGATGGTTTTTGAGTAAGCGACTTACGTTGCAGGTGCTTCCCACGTAGCCAGCGGGGCCCTGACCAACGGCACATAGAGTGGAGGCAATAACGACGCTGGTTCCGTAAACTCCAGCACATTGGGCGTTGCTGATGCTCGTCACGTCAACAAAATTAAGCGTCTGGCTGACTGCTTGACTGGCTAAAAGAATTGAGAGATGATGTCTCTTGTTAAGGGAAGTAATTTGGCGCTGTATTACAATCACTGGTTCTGCCCCATCCGCTTACTCTGAGTGGAACCCAAATTCCCACAGTTTCTTCAGCAGTTGCCAAGCGAACTGGTTGTATTAATCCAGATGGGTTGATGGGTTGAGTCCAAATGATAAGGCCGACATCATTGTTCAAGTTGTTGCTGTTGTATTGTGGATGGGGTCTACCATCTGTGGTCGTACGACTTACTCGGTTACCGTCGGCGTTGGTTAGGAGCAAGCTTCCGCAACCAATTTGGAAAAGCGAAGCTCTGCGAAATTTTGGATCAAAAAACAAAGATAACGAGTTAGCCACTCATGATACCCAATCACACAGTGAGCTGCTGAGAGGACAGCTGTGGGGGAAATAAGACTGCTCCCGCAAATGAAGTTTGAACCCCCGACTGTGAAGATGTTGGAACATTGCCAAGGAAATTGACCGGCTGCCGCCGACTGTCCGTTGATAATACGTTCCTGCAATCCTGAAAACGACCGGATTAAAAAAAAATCGCACTTAAAATTAGTCTTCTTACCTCTATCTGATCCCCAGTACTCTCGCAGAGTAATAGCCGGCGACTAAATTTTTTAAAAAATGTAGTTTTTAGCCAAAAAAAGAAGATTATCTTCGTCTACCTTCTCCTCAGCGGGGGCAGGAGGAACCGCAAAAACCGAAAACGCGCAGAGCGCGAGCACCAGGAATATCTTCATATTGACGGCCGCAATGGCGCAAAAAGATTTTGACCGTCCTTATGTACATTCGCGATAAAAATCAGTGCCAGGCGAGAAGAGGCCTTAATTAATCTGCTCTCCTAATTTTTAAGTGAAGTGCGTTTCATCAATCTTCGCGTGTTTCAAGTTAAGGTGACACTCGAGATAACACGTGCGGTGCTTTTGTGAAAAACGATTTTTAAATTTGATTGGTTTTGGCAACCTGACGGGCTGGATGTTTTCGGTGAATTCGATCAGTTGGGGTATCTTAATGATACTGATAATGATTTTTTTTTAAAGGGATTTTACTTTTTAATAGGCGGTGAAACTATAACAATTGATTTATAAGCTGTACGTTAAAAAATATATATTGACGCAGTGATTCGTAAGAAACCAATTAAAATAATATTTGAAAGAAACCAATTAAAATAATAAAAAAAGAAACGTTCCGACTTGGAATGAGAGATTAGATTGCAAGCGAGCACCATCTAGCGAACAGAAGATGAAATTCGTAGAAACAGTACGATTTTCTAAAGTTTATTCAAAATTGTATGAAACGAGCTGCAGTTATGAGAATTGTCACGAAAACCATTAAAAAAAAAGCTCTAACACAGAATGAGAATGCATAAGCTAACGCCATTCACAGTTTTTTTTTCAAATCATGACTCGTCTGCACGTGACGGTTTGTTTCTTTGCTAATTAAGCCATTTATCTTAACAGAGAAATAAACCCCGCAATTAGCCAATCTTGTTTATTACGCATGCCTCCTTTACCCGGTGAACAGTAGTTCCGACATTTCAAGGTTTGCTTCTCTGCTAAATACATTAGTAAAGAAGCAAATCATGCATTTATCCAATTAAGAGAAAATGCTTGAGGAAACAAAAGAAAGGAAATAGTTTCGTATGTGCGCCCTCTCGTTTTTAAAACAGTCAAGCGGACATCAAGTTGAAACTTCGACCGTCCGAGGGCGCTACGAATTTTTTCTTCTTCACAGTCGATGCGTTTATTCTTGATGTTGCGTCGGTCGCAACCGACAATAAATTTATTTATTCGATTGTTCCTCTGCGACTTATACTGAGAGGTCGAAATAATTGTTTCCAAAATGATTTCAGTTTTTGTTTTGTTTGTTGCAATATAAAAAAGAACAAAAAATCGGTTTAGTTAATTTGAATGTCTGAACGTTTCATTCGCCCGTAGTTCGCTGGAAGGCGTTGAATCTTTTTTACTATCGTCTATTGCCAACTTTAGTGAAAAATGTCGTCGAATTGCTAAACAGGCTCAGTGCAGAAACAAAGAAAAGAGAAAAAAACAGTTTTGCATGTTTCGATTTGCGCCCTCTCTGTTCTGAAACTGTCAAGCGGACGACACTAGTTTGCATCTATGGCGGCTAGAGGGCGCCACGAATTTTATCTTCTTCAATTTCGATGCGTTTATTTTAAATCTGTCTTACGTAACACTGAATGAACTTTTCGATTTCGACGACCGACGGACATTTAAATTTATTTATTCAATTGTTTCTGCGCGACGTTGAATTTAGCAGGTCCAAATAATTGTCTCCAATTATTTATTAATTTTTTGTTTTCTAACTGCAATAGACTTGCTTTGTTACTTATTGCGTATTCAAGACATGGAATTCAGCAAATAAAAAAAAGCAATCGTTAACCTGAGTGTATGAGGATTTAGTTCGCTGACGGTTCACAAAGGGCGCTGACTAATGTTGCGTGCGATTATCTCTTTCGCCTTTAGTGAAAATTGTCGAATTGATTCCTTCTGTCAGAGCAAACACGTTTCAGATTTATTTTCACGCTTCGATGTTTTTTCTTTTTTTATTTATTTTAGTTTTCTTTTTTGTTTGGTTTGGCTGAAACATGAAATAAAACGAAGAATGAGGTTATGTAACGCGAATTTATTTCCGGTAGAACATGACGTGTAGGTAAATTTACGACAGGGAGACCTGCGATTCGATCCACGCCCTCATGTGTTGTACACGGACGTAACCGGAAGGATTTCCGCTTCCGCATCCGGCGACGTGCACGAAACTGACGACGCCATGTTGGACGAATTGAGCGCCGTCGAACAAGCCTATGGGACCGCCGGAATCACCCTGCCAAATTAAAAAAAGAAAAGAGAATAATTTTTGTGGATGGTTTTTGAGTAAGCGACTTACGTTGCAGGTGCTTCCCACGTAGCCAGCGGGGCCCTGACCAACGGCACATAGAGTGGAGGCAATAACGACGCTGGTTCCGTAAACTCCAGCACATTGGGCGTTGCTGATGCTCGTCACGTCAACAAAATTAAGCGTCTGGCTGACTGCTTGACTGGCTAAAAGAATTGAGAGATGATGTCTCTTGTTAAGGGAAGTAATTTGGCGCTGTATTACAATCACTGGTTCTGCCCCATCCGCTCACTCTGAGTGTAACCCCAACTCCCACAGATTCTGCAGCAGTTGCCAAGCGAACTGGTTGTATTAATCCAGATGGGCTGATGGGTTGAGTCCAAATGATAACGCCGACATCATTGTTCAAGTTGTTACTATTGTATAGTGGATGGGGTATACCATTTGTGGTCGTACGACTTACTCGGTTACCGTCGGCGTTGGTTAGGAGCAAGCTTCCGCAACCAATTTGGAAAAGCGAAGCTCTGCGAAATTTTGGATTAAAAAACAAAGATAACGAATTAGCCACTCATGATACCCAATCACACAGTGAGCTGCTGAGAGGACTGCTGTGGGGGAAATAAGACTGCTCCCGCAAATGAAGTTTGAACCCCCGACTGTGAAGATGTTGGAACATTGCCAAGGAAATTGACCGGCTGCAGCAGACTGTCCGTTGATGATACGTTCCTGCAATCCTGAAAACGACCGGATTAAAAAAAAATCGCACTTAAAATTAATCTTCTTACCTCTATCTGATCCCCAGTACTCTCTCAGAGTAATAGCTGGCGACTAAAATTTAAAAAAAAATGTAGTTAACAAAAAAAAAAAAAAAAAACGTTTATCTTTCTCTACCTTCTCCTCTGCGGGGACAGGAGGAGCCGCAAAAACCGAAAACGCACAGAGCGCGAGCACCAGGAATATCTTCATATTGACGGCCGCAATGGCGCAAAAAGGTTTTGACCGACCTTATATACATTCGCGATAAAAATCTGTGCCAGACGAGAAGAGGGCTTAATTAATCTGCTCTCCTAATTTTTAAGTGAAGTGCGTTTCATCAATCTTTGTGTGTTTCAAATTACGGTGATACTCGAGATAACACGTCTGAGACTTTTGTGAAAAACTATTTTTAAATTTGATAAGTCACTAAAGTGCAAACATGTTTAGGTTGCACGCACAGTTGGACATCTAATGCCAAATACTTCCCAACATGGCGGAGTTAAGAAAGCATCAATTCACTGGCGCCATGATTAAGCTACCCTTGCCGAATACTTTCCAACGTAACGGAGTTAAGAAAGCACCAATTCACCGGCGCCATGATTGAGCCACTCCTCAACCATAACTACAATTTGCAACTACGTACTCTTTGCACTTACCTGGAGACTTTAGCAAAATTACGACACAGATGGAGAGCGGCAAGAAAGTGCGAAATTCCCTAGCTCGAGTGGAGAATGGGGTGGTGGGTCGATCTTCGACGTTAATTGTTTACGGGCGGCAGAGATAAATTGTCCTACAGATTCCAAAACGCTTGTCTCTACGAATGAATCGCTTCACTAACGTGTCTTTTCTTTTCTAATACGCAAAAAGGTGGTGGATCGCATAAATTCAACAAAGAAATTAAAATACTGGCTATTTATTGCTGTTAAAACCAATAAAGAAAGTTGTTTGCTATTTAAGTCAAACGATCAATATGCTTAGTGACTATTCGAAGGGCTCGATTGACCTCACAGTGACTCAAATTCTAACCATTGTACTGAAGATGAAATTCACAAACGTTAGTTAGCAAGTGAATGGGTTTCTGGGACACGCTGTGTATTTCGTCGACCGTGACGTTACTCCGAAATAAATTACAAGCACTTACAGTGTTGGTTTCTTACTCGCCGACACAGTCGACAAGCTGTCCTTGTTTTGTTTTCCCCAAAACTTGCTAGTCAGCGAAGGGAGAAGAGTGGCAACGAACAGAATCGAGACACAAGAATGACAAAGATTACAGCTTGAGAGGACGATAACAAGTTGAGGGGGCGATAAAAAGTCGTGGGTCAAAAAAAAAACCGGAGCGAAAAAGCCTGAGAAATAGAAAAGAGCGAAATATTAGATATGGAAATGGGTTTCAAAATTTGCACAATTGCCCTTACCTGAGTGTAACTACACAAATTCACAAACGTTAGTCAGCAAGTAAGCGGGTTTCTGGGACACGTATATTGTCAACCTTGACGTCACTCCGAAACAAATTACAAGCATTTACAGTATTGATTTCTTACTGGTCGACAAGCTGTCCTTATTTTGTTTTCCCGAAAACTTGCTACTCAGCGAAGGGAGAAGAGGGGCAACGAATAGAATGGAGACAACGATTACAGCTTGAGAAGACGATGACAAGCTGAGGAGGCGATAAAAAGCCGAGAGCCAAAAAAAACGGGGCGGAAAAACCTGAGAGATAGAAAAGAACGAAATGTTAGATATGGAAATGGATTTCAATACTTTGCGCAATTGCCTTTACCTGAGCGTAACTGCACAGGCTCCACCGGAAGTGCAGTAGCGTCACAAGAGTGGTTTGGAAAGCCGATAAAGTCGTTTTCGAGTCATGTCCACACGGACGAATAAGTCTCCAAACTCAAATTGTCGAGATGAAACGAAACTCAACCACGCTCTTTGACAGTTTGCTCAAGTTCTAAGGATTCCGCAATGGCTGCCTGTCGCGCGAAAACGATAGCAACACGAGCGCACTCACCTGCCAATCGTAAGTTCAGGAAATAAGCTCGGAAGAATACGTAAGCCGATGCGTTACGAAGTGCGATCGCTAGAGTAAAGAAGTAATAGATAAGATCGGCTTCACTGAATAAGGGATGTGAACTATCGTGGGTGGAAGTAACAAAGTTGCAAAAGCAACTGTAACAGATCTCGGCCGACTAGGAAAAATAGTCTCTAATGATCCCCCATCAGGGATTGCAGATTTTTTTTTGATTTCTTTCTTTTTTTGGATTAGTCAGAAAGACATTTCTCGAAGAGGAAGGAAAAGGCAAGTTCACTAATTTATTGGCGCTCTGATTAAACCAATCCTCGTCCACAACTACATATGATCTGCACGGACCAGGAAAAGTAGTTTTTAATGATTGCTCATTAGAGATTAGCAGTTTTGTTTTGAGACGTCTCTCAAAGAGGAAGAAAAGGCGACTTCTTCTGGAGTTCGCTTTCTTTTTCTATTAAACTAATTTAATTTGTACTCAATCAATCAATCTCTCGACAGAACACTCCACAGTCTAATTTATTTAATCTGAGTTTTGTAGATATTTTGAAGCGCGTACTGTTTCCGGTATGAGAGCCGATAAGCAGCCGAGGTTTTAAATCGGTCTCAAGGTTTTTTGATTGATACGCACGGACAGGATCTGATCCAACGTGCAGATACGGGGATATTTTTAACCAACAATTCCGTCAGAATTAACTTCAACCTTCTTTTTTTTTTAATCGAACTTTTCTAATCGCAGATGTGATAGATGAAAACAGCAGATGATTAAAAACAAATTACTTGCAAATTAAAAGAGGAACAATACGGGCGTCATCTGGTGGACAATCAGTGAAGCTTGCTCTGTTGTAAAAGGTTAGTTTTTTTGCTTTGTTCGTTAGGAATTATTTCTATTCAGCAACTCCAGAGAAATCTTTTGTAAAGGAAAAATGTAACTTCTCTTTACCAGAGAAAAGAGCTATCTTCAATAACGACAACTGAGTACTCCACAATTTTTAATTAATTATATTTTGACATCAAAAGTTGCAGCCGAATGCAAAGAATAGACACTTACAGATTCCTGTAATTTTTCTACGTTGAAGAGGTCCTAATTAGAGTCGCAACAGCTGTCCAGATAATGCTCGAGGAGGATTCCATTGCAACCAAACCCGATTTACAAAAATAAGAACGAAAATTAATGCTCGCTACTAAAAGGTCAGAATTCATAGCAACTTTTTATGAAAAATTGACTGCGTTATGTCGCGACCTACATTTTTTAAAATGTTTTCTGCTGTCGTTTCTTCAAGTGTTTGGCTTTTTTTATTTATTTATTTATTTTTTTTGTTTAATCAAATTTCTGTTGATATTGGATAAAATGCTGCTACCAAATATCAAAAGCAGTGGCGTAGCTATTGACGTTGCAGGGATTGCGACACAACCCGGCGCTACTTCTTTGTATTTAAGTCCCGCTTCAAAGATTTCTGAAAAATGTATATTTTTAAATACAGAATAATCAGAAATAAGTAAAGCGCCATCTGTTAATCCGAGCTGTAAATTTGCAATTTGCCAGGAAGAGATTCCAAAACAACCGAGAAACATTAGGTACGAATGTTCAAGAACAACGTCCCGAAAATAATTTCGAATAAATAAAATTTTATGCTTGAATAGTTAAAGCGAAAGTGTGATTTGCATGCACATGTGGCGCCATCTGTTAATCCGAGCCGTAAATTTGTAATTTGCTGGAAAGAAATTCCAAAACGTTAGGAACGCGCATTCAAGAACAGCGCCCGGAAAAGAACTTCGAATAATTAAAATTTTATACTTAAATAGTTAATGCGAAAGAATGATCTGCATACACATGTGGTGCCATCTGTTACCCCGAGCCACATTATTATTATTTATTTATCGGAGAACAACTGAAAAACCTGCTCTTGAAACGACAACAATGGCGTCTTCTGTTACCATGAGTCGTAACTTCGTTCTTTTTATTTGTGGGGGAAAAATTTCAAAGTAATTGAAAAACTACGCTAAAAAAATGCAAAATTGTGTTACAAAAAAACAGTTTCGACAATAAATAGAAGAAATGGTTATAAATCAACAATAAATACAATAAATAAAATCGACAGACAGAAATGGTTAAAAACAGTTTCGAAGAAATTTCAAACATAAGTAGCTCCATCTGTTAGTCTGCGGCCGCAGTTAATTTTTAATTATGTGTTCTCTGACTCCAACAGTTTCAAAACAGAGCTGAATGAAAACGAAAAATTTCAAAACGTTCCAGAACAAACGTTCTCAAAACAGAACTTTGAACAAAGAAGAATATTTGTGGCGCCGCCTGTTACCGTGAGTCATAACAATTTCAAGGTTACTGAAAATCGGCAAAAGAATTTAAGAAATGATGTTTCAAAAAAAAGCAACTTCAATAAATAGAGTTGAACAGAAACGGTTAAGAAAAAAAGTTTCAAGGAATTTTTTTAAATCAAGAAACGAAACATAAGCAGCGCCATCTATTTATGTATAGTCGCAATGAATTTTGTACCCTTTATATTCTGGATGACAGACCTGAAAACAGGTGAAAACAAATTTCTTCAAGAAAGTGTTCGAGAAATATGTAGTTTAAGCGTACCTATCACGCTTAGCAACAGTTTTCGGTAACTTTTTGATTTATTTAGCATTGAAAGTCAGCGGCTGAAGATTTTTTGTCCGATGAAAATAGTAAGTACAAAGTTTTTTTAATCTCAAACCGGACAGAAAAATCAAGGCAACACACTCAACGTTTCAGGAATCCTGACGAAGCTATAAATCTATAGCGAAACGTTGAGTGTGTTCCCTTCATTTTTCTGTCCGGTTTGAGATTAAAAAAACTTTGTAGTTGATAAAAATGTTGCAATCCGGCGACTTGACTTCTAAGGTGCTTTCTTTCACTCACAAAATCGTGATCCAAACGTGTTTTGATTCAAAAACAGATATTCTTTTCTTTGAATCTCTCTATTTTTAAAACTTGTTTGGATTGAATTATGGTTATGTACAAATGAACTGTCAATCTAAAATTCGAGTCGGTTGTTTTGTTGCAACAACTGCGAAATTCAGGTCCACACTATTCGAAACACGATTCAAACTTTTAAGCGAAACAAAGCACCTTGTTACGCCACTGATCTAAAGTCATTTGTTCAATTCAGGTATGTAATTCTATTCTTTTGTTCTAAATTCAAAATATGATAAATTGATTATAGAAAATTTTCAGAAAAGTTCGCAGCTAATTAAAAAAATTAATTAAATCGGCCGTTATGATTTTTATGCCGGACGAGTAAAGTTGGCAAGTCATGCGTTGAATAAATTATTTACTTTGCGGTATTTGAATTAAATGTTAACAATAATTGAAGCACTATCTTGTCCAGTGAAAATGTGTAATTATTTTTGTGCGACCACTTGAAAAGAAAATTGAGATTTATGTCGACGTTTCGCTGTGTATTTGACTTGACAGCTTTTTCAGGAAAATAAATAAAATAAGTGTTGACGATCACACAGTGTAACCTAAAATTTTATTTAAAAGTAAGAATCGACCGGAGTTATTTGAAAAAAAAATTATTTAAATTCATTTTATAGAAGGGAATGTGGGTTAAGTGAATTACAGTTTCCTTTTTTCCGATAGATCGTTAATGCACGCGGTTGTCCGCAGATGGCGCCGTCGAACCAAAACAAACGCGATCCTATCGACTCGCGTCTCGCCTAGGAATGCGATGCACGCGGTTCGTTGTAACTTCCGACGACGAAAAAGTTTTTGTGCCACTGCCATCGACGAACTGACCTGAGCAAATCATATGACCGCGAGCGCACGTGATTTTATATTTACGGTGAACGATTTCCTGGCGGCCGACGGATCCTCGTGCTCTTAAATGACCAAATGTTGGCGTGAGTTGTTATGGCCCTATTCAACAAACTGTTCTCTTCGCGCAAGAAGACCTGCAGCAAACGCCAGGACGATGCGTGGTAAGTAATCGAATTTTTTTTTGCTTGCTTGCTTGCGTGCGGACGAGGCGAAACCTCCACCGCGGTGGCGGCGGCAGCGGTTGGTCGGTCAATCGTGGACGCCGCGGCGGTTTCGCATTTCGTAACGGACATAACCTATAAATACTTGTTTTCGTTTCACGTTGCGTTATGATTTAGTGCCGTATTAATAAAGGAAGACGCTCTGCGATTTTATTTTGGCTGTGCGGAACGTAAATAAAAACCGTGTTAATCACGCTCATGTGATCCGCGTGAGCTTCCTGGCAAGTATTCCGTGTAAACAGATGATTTATAAGGCAAACATCTTCGTTTGGAGCAGAATTTAAGCGTGCACGCCTCCGACGCCTTACGAACATCAATTTAAATTTATTGATCGTGTGGCTGTCGTAAATTAAGCCAGTCGCTTGTGTATGTGTGAGTTACACAACAGGAAATCAAACTCGTAATTCCACCCTTGCAACTTGCGACATACATAACTCACATCGCGTGATTCGAAAACTCAACTTTTTTGTCAGTCACAGGCGTCACAGCCTACTCGAATTAGAAAAAAAATAATTGTCCAACATCTCATTGGATACTGAACTAACAACATCTTCGTGCATTTGTTTTTTTTTCTTTCACTTTAGCGTATTGTCAGTTTTAAAATCGGAATTTGCTGGGATATTCTTGTTCATTTGTTTTTTTTTTTCTTCTGGTTGCTTTGTTCGTGTGGTTGGTTTTTTTTTTTTTTCGTGTTAATGTCTTTTATCGCCCTCAAGGTCCTATTGAAAATCAATAACATCCACATCCATACGATTCGTTTGTCAGTGTCCACGCAATCGTGCTTGAATACCATCAGCTTTCAGATTCACTTGCTTTTTCTTTGTTTTTTGTTTTTTACTTTAGTAAATGACGTCAACTTACATACAGTATGTCCCAGGATTGATGTCACAGGAAGTCTGCTGCGCTCAAAACTTTCGAAATTTATTTTAAAATTGTGGCATTCAGTTATTGTAGAAAAATGTGATTACGTTTTATAAATTTAATTTGTAAATAATACAATTTGTTTTTTTTTTTTTTTTTTCTATACAGTGTGTTTGGACATTGCTGCTACAAAAAAAAAAACTGTGGCATCTGGAAGTCCTAAGAAATCAAGTTTTTAGTATACAGGCTGTCCCATTTTTCGAGCCCTAGCATGGGGATCTCGCTTATCTTAAGAGATACGAGGTCGGTTAAATTAGGCTAAAGTTGCACATTTTCATACTAATTAATAATCTGAAAAGCAATTTAAATTATTCCTTTTCGTTTTGAAGATATTGAGAAAAAACTAAAATTTTTCATTTTCGTTTTTATTTTTTAAATCGAAAACCGATAAAGCTAGACATTTATAATTTACACATTATGGAAGCACTTTTTTACGTAGAATCTAAAACTGTCATTACATTTACCCGAGCTGTCAAAATTACAGAGATAGGACTGTCAACTTTTTTTTTCTTATGGGCGCCATATTGGATTTTCATTTTTCTAATTAAAGATTTTTTTCTGCGATTCTAGCAATGTATCACACATTATGGTTGATTCGACTTTTTGGACGAAATTTCAATTTTTTAGTTTTTACAATATCTCTTAAGGTAAGTGAGACCCTCCATGCTTGGGCTCTAAAAACGGACAGCCTGTATATATTTATTTAATTTTATTGCAAATCATTTTTGATTGCAGTGAGTACCTCGAGTAGCCTCTGTACAGCTGTTTTAGCCCTGTTTGGGGCTTCGTCAGCAGAGACGTGGGAATGTCGAGCTACGTCTCTGCTGACGAAGCCCCAAACAGGGCTGAAACAGCTGTACAGAGGCTGCTCGAGGTTCTCACTGCAATCAAAAACGATTTGCAACGAAAATTTTTAAAACTTTCCTTATGCTTTGACAGCAAGCATGGCCGCCTTGAGTTATTAGGTAGCAAATCCGCTTCAGTCTGTCTATCCTACTGCAATGTCAGGTCAAAAAGCGGTCGTAGGATGTCTCTGTTTATATTTCTTTTTAGTAATTTTTATTTCGAAAAGTAAAGGATTTTTATTAGAATTTTTCTTGCCATCACCAGCTGCCAATTTTTTTGTATTGTGCTAGCAGTTTCTAAACACCCTGTATAATCTACAAAATGACGGTTTAATCAGAGGAGATGAAACTTCCTGAAATTTTGTACAGGGCCATAATTTCTCAACCCGAACAACTTTTTAATAACATTTTTCCATATCGTGAAAAGAAAATAGTTTTTTTTTTTCTTCATTGTCAAGGTCGGCTTGTTTCTCAAAAATTGAAAATATGGTTAAAATTCACAAATACACACTGAGCAGAACTTAATCACAGTTTTAAAATAAAATTCTAATTTTCTTTTGTCCGCCACACTTCTTGTAACATCAGTCTTGGGACACACTATATTTTAAAAACGATTTATTTTCTTTTTCGCTTATTGAGAGATGATCACTTATTTATTTATTTTTCATTTTGGCAAATGATGTTGAGTTACATTATTTTTTTACGGCATTCCGTCGCTTTTTAAAATTGTTTTGCCTCAGCGCGGCCTCATTCATTTGTTTTGTTTTCGTTTGCCGGTTTGCTCTCGGCACAATCCTATTGGATGCCGGCCGATACCTGTAAATATCGTCGTTTTTTTTTTAGCGCCCCCGTTGGAGTTGGAGTAAAATTTCAAATTTTGAACATGAAAAGATCCCATTGGGTGTTGTTAATACGATTCTCATTCATTTGTTTTCTTATTTTTTTTTACTACGTATTTTGAAACGACGCGGCGACGTCGACGTTTTCAAGTAAGAACTCTTTGATTCGATATTGTTTCACGTTGTTTAAAATTAAAGTGACACTCGGGGTTTATGCAACAGCAAATCGTGCGCGTTCTCTGTCCCAGTTACACGTCCACGAGTTCATTTGTTTTTTTTTCTTCGCGTTGTTGCAAATGATGTCGAGTTAAATTAAGTTGTAGTACAATTTTACTATCGCCATCTATCGCTTTCTTAAGTTGTTTAGCATTGGGACCTTGGTATTAGATGCGGTTTGTTTTATTGCAACAATCCTGTTTTTACTAATAATGATAATTTCGGGCGTTGCTATGGTTACACATTTAATTAATTATATGTGTAGTACCACGCTCAATTAAAACGATACCCATTGACAGTTCCTTGGTTCTTGTACCGGGTGATCAATTGAATTCATAATTAGAGGAGGCTGTGATTGGTGCTATTTTATGCTGTGTGGTTGAATGCAATGAAAAATAAATAATAATAAGTTGACAGTTGTCATATTTGAGGTTATGGTCGTGCTTTGTAGTTTGCTTTTTTAGAATATTAGGGGGGGGGGGTTCCACGAGACAAATCCATTCATTTAAAAAAATAAATGTCACAATTCTGACACTTAAAATTTTTTATTTCAAATTGTAAGCCTGTTGCCAACTTTTAGGAAAATGTCACAGCCTGTTCTAATTGCAAATTCCGTTGATCGTACGGTACAATGTTCATTAAGCTGCAGTTTGCTGCAGGAGTATCGTTTCTATTGAGCATGATAGTATGCTGTAGACGTAGACATGGCAACGCTCGTCCTAAGCTTGTCCTTGATAATAATGTTTTCTATTATCTCTCTCTTCTTCGCTGTTCTTTAAATTTTTGTCACTAAGGCCCGGTTCCATAATCGAACTACAGGAGACTTTAAAATAAAAGTCGCATTCCGATGTGTAAATGTTTTCGCATTTGTTTTGACGTCTGACAGAACTTAATTTATTTTAAAGTCACAAAGTCGGGTCCAAAGCTACACAAAGATTAACGAACCTTTTACCCCTTTCTTTTATTTTGTTGTTTTGTTTTTCTTTTATTTTATAAATAGCAAAAAACAGTTTAAGCGAAGTTAAAAATAGAATCGACAAAAAAATGAATGCTTTGATAAACAAACACAAAACAATTGACGTACTGAGCATGACATAAACATAAAGAAAAAATAAAAATGAAGTCAATTCGAATGTTTTGATCAAACCAAATGTACAGTCGTAGACAAAAGTAATGTGACCTGATAGATAAATAAATAAATTTAAAGAAGCGAAAATAATTCCGTACGAAGGTTTCTTCTGGTATTATATTTAAGTGCGGATAAGTCGAGTTTCCCAGCAGAAACAAACGTGATGCACCGAACGTATTATGTGTCGACAGCCAGACTTTTAACATCCGGAATGGCAATTACGCGTTTCGAATAATGAGCAGCGAGACCTGGCGGTCATAAACTCTGCCAAGGAATAACGGAACTGCAAAACGCCGACTTGATGTGAAAATCACGCGCGCGCCAGCGGGCACTTGTTTTTCCGCACGTACGAAAAAAATATGCGTGCGGGCGAAAATAGCCGCAGAAATCTAATTCATTCATTTTGGCAAGGCGTCCCGAAGTTTACGACCTATTTCCAGACAGGCATCTATTTCTTCATTGACAGGCAACGAAAAGACGAAAAGTAAAAAAAAGAGACGAGCGACAGATCAGAAAACAACCAGCGATTCTTTTTCGTTTTTTGTTGTCGAAATCTTGTTTTTACTTGTCAATCAAACAAAAAAAAAACATGGAGTGCGTTGTGATTTTTCTTTTGTTTCTTTTAAGCCACGACTTTTAATTCAAATACTCGTACGACGTGTCACTGTTTCGAGACAGGCGACATTTATTCGTTTATTGACAGCAAAAAAAATTAAAAAATTTAAAGAAAATAAATGTCCTCAATTGCTAACTGCAAATTTAAAAAAGAATTGAAAGAGTCTGAAGTCCAGCTATCACACTTGAAAGAAAAATAAAAGACGTTCCAAAATTTCCTTTGAGAAGACTATTGGTATGTTGAAGAGTGTTAAAGAATAAAATTTTATATTTGCTAAGTAATTAAACACAAAAAAAATGATTGCTGTTGGTTTAAATGAATTGACAGTAAGTTCACTTGTCATCAACAAAACAAACAAACCGACACCGTTAATCGTATTAATTTGTAGAGAATTAATAAAAAAAAGAAATTGAATTGGAAAATCTGAAAATTGCTTTTGTTTTTTTTTAAAAATCGGATGTGACGTTTACGCACACGCGTTGCCAATGTGACAACGCAAAATTACACGCGTTGCCAATGCGACAGCGAAAAATTTTACTTAAAAAAAAAATTGAATCACGCGGGTATTTTTTCTGTTCCTATTCCGTGACGTCATATGCGATGAAATAATTTAGTCGACAACCGACCGACCGACCGGCCCGGTCCGGCCGAACTTATTGCCAAAAAAAAAAAAATCAACTTAATTCACGTCTCTGATTATCATCAAAAATGATTGTTTAATCGCTAATTTTTACAATAATTGTTTTATTGATTTTTTTATCTAGAGAGCGTAGATAAGGCGGCGGCATCTGCCGTCCTTGTTCGTTCATTAAACAAAATCTCGCTGCCAAAAGTTTATTGAGGGATTATGCTTTATCTGTACCATTCTGTCAACAAGGTTCGTTTGTTTCCGCACACGCTTTGTTGTAAAAAAGAAAAATCAAGCGCCCTCTTGCGGACAACTTTTTCGCGGAGATTCTGATTTTTTTGTAATCGAACTTGTAACTGCGTCATTTCAAAAAAAAAAAAAAAAATAATATAAAATAACCGCCAAATTAAAGAATACGCAGACGATTGTTTTTCCTTGATTTTCTTGATAAACAAATATAATAAGGTTTGATTAATGTAAATTAATTAAAAATTAAAGATTAATGTAAAACATTTGAGACAATAAATTAATAGAGGGTGGCGCCATCTGAGGTAATTTCCTTACTTTTCATATAAAATTAAAATTAACACCACATGAATATCACATTTCAGAAAGAAATTTGCGCCATCTCTACAGATTCTTTTCGAAACTTTAATTCAACATTTTACATTTTATTAAACTTTCCATTATGGTCCTTGGTGGCGCCATCTCCACAGATAAATCTTGAATTAAAACCTTGTGATATTGTAAGAATTTTTGTTTTTAATTTGGCGTCCAATGCGTACAAACAAAAGCGTCCAAAGCACTTTTTTTAAATTTTTTCAACTTGCATTATTTTTTCTACTCAAATTGCTTGGAATTTTTTAACGTTTCTTTATAGATCTCTTCCTTTTTTTAAGTGTTTTGTCTTTCATTTTATTTATTTTTTGCCTTTTAATTTTTGTTGTTTTTTGTGTTGCTTTTTGTTTTATATCATCCACCCGTCGTTTATCATTTGTTTTTTTAACTTACTTTAGATTTTTTCATAATTTTTCTTAGTTACCTTTTCTTGTTCCTTCTAATCTAATTATTTTCAATTATTTTCGTTTGCCTTTTTTTTCATTGTTTTCGGTTTTTGATTTTGATTTTTTACTTGCATTATTTTTTCTGCTCAAATTGCTTGGAATTTTTTGACATTTCTTTTCTGATCTCTTCGCTTTTTAATTGCTTCCTTTTTTATTTTATTTTTTGTCTTTTAATTTTTGCTGTTTTTTGGAAGCGCTTTCTGTTTTATTTTAATAATATCATTCACCCGTCGTTTGACATTTGTTTTTTAAGCTGCTTTAGATTCTTCGATATATTTTTTTTAGTTATCTTTCCTTGTTCTTTCCACGATTTTCAATTATTTTTGTTTTTTCCTATTGTTTTTGGTTTTTGATTTTTTCATTTGCGTTATTTTTTCTGCTCAAATTGCTTGGAATTTTTTTGACCTTTCTTTTCAGATCCTTCGCTTTTTGGTTGTTTCCTTTTTTAGTTAATTTTTGTTGTCTTTTAATTTTTTGTTTTTCTTTTTGTACTGTTTCTTGTTTTGTTTTAATACGATCATCCGTCCGTCGATTGTCATTTGTTTTTTAAGCTGCTTTATATTGATAATTTTTCTTAATTATCTTTCCTTGTTCCCTCCAACAACTTCGATTATTTTTTAGTTGCAGGAAAAACTTCGTTAATGTCTTTACGGTTATAAACGCCATCTATGTAAACAAAGTCGATCATTTAGAGAAAAAAAATTCATCTAAAATTATAGAAATAAAGAAGTTTTGGTAGCACCGTGTACCTATGATGATTTTTTTAAATCTAATTAATATTGATTTTTTTTTTTATAATTGGAGTCTCCAAGTTTAAAAGCGCCATCTATGGAGATATTCCCGAACCGAATTTTTCCAGTTTAATTAATTTAGAGATTTTTTTTAAAAGAACTGGCGCCTCGGGGATTATCGAGGTTTACGGCCATCGCCGCCATCTACGGAGATTTCTCCGAACCGATTTTTTTTACCGCCAATTTCAAAAACGCGCGCGATTATTTCATCTCTTTTTCAAGTTTGTTTAGCGCCAAACAACAAAACGCTCGGATACAGCGAGCCATAACTACAAGTGCGACTTCGTTAAACTATTAAAGATGTTTGTTGTGTTAAGAGTTAGGTTCTATTTTAGTAACAGTTAAGATAATAATTAATTGAATAAATAAATAAACCTCACATAGTTGCTAATTAGCGAGCGGCTTTATTAGTAGATAAATAAGGACGACAAATGAAATGATCTATTAAGTTTAAAGCGTTTCATTCATAAATTTGAGCATCGCGAAACATTATTTCATCAATTTTAATGTACATAATGTGTCAGGATTTTATTATTTTCACTATAATTTTGGGGTTTATTTTTATGTAATAACGTTTTTTTGTGTATAATTAGTCGAAGTTTATTCATAAAGCGAGCAGTTCCAACAATAGCCACTCTTACATTACTTATTCCGTCACTTCACAGCGCGGTCATAAGATTCGTGTACGTCACCGCCGCCGCCGCCGCCGCTGTCTTATTTTTGTCGTAATACGTCCCGACGACGCAGTCAAATTCGAAATTCTGCCGGGAATTTGATGACGTCGCGATCACATGCCTTAAGATCCTTTCAAAAAGAGGAGGATTACCATCATCGTCGACTAAAACCTGTGTTTTCGGCGACCCTGTGCGAGAGCCACCCAATGAAATGAGGATTGTGATAGGCCGGGTCAAGTAAGTTTTCTTTTTTTTTTTATATTAAGCGAGCAGTTCAATTGTTTTTAAAGGCCACACATACCATTTATGTAGTACTCAATTCCAAGGTTATCGTTTTCTTATAACAAGAAAGATAATTTTTTTATCAATCGAAATGTCATGTCATGATGGTTTGGTTTAATTGTTATTTATTTTCTTCAATTTTGCTTAATTTTTATTATAACCTGTCAAAAAATAACTTTGAATGCGAACAGTCGGAATAACAAATTCTCGGTACCAACCAGACACAAAATGCGTAGTTCCAACTCACGCTAAATGCAGCTAATTTTTAAATAAATATCTCTGTTTTAAATGGTTTGACTACGTCCCTGTGGAATTCTGTTTATTTTTCTATGCAGTTGGCAGCTAGGTTTTTTTTTTACATTCAAAAACCATTGCTTTTTAAAGCCTAAACTTACATTAGATTTTTTTTTTCTATGAAAAATTACCCCGATTGCTTCAACTCTTGGAAATGTCGCATGCAAATCTAAATCGCGAGTTAAATTTTATCATTTTCGTTAAATTTGGGGAAAGTTTTGTAAGCTTGGCAACGTTTTCTAAGAAGCCCATCTAATTCTAATTCTATTTTTAATTAGAAGATGAATTTTAAGCCAATTTAATATTAAAAAAAATGGTGAGCGTTTTGATTAATCATTTTTTAATCTAGATTGGCAACACTGGTTCTTGCATTTTGCGTTTATTTTCTGCTGGAAACCCCATTTGTTTCCAACCGATGTAAGACGTCACTACTTCTCTTCTTCTTCTTCTTCTTCTTCTTCTTCTTCTTCTTCTTCTTCAATTAGCATACTTCGTTTGTATTAAAAGTAAGAGAAAATAAAAATTGTGTGGGTCAACTCTGTTTCTATTATAGACAACTTGATGATTCGTAATTCAATTTTTTTTTTTTTTTTTTTTTTCAATTTAAGGAAGGTCTCGTAAGTTTTACAACGCCGCCGGTAACAGTTTTATGGAATTCCAAATTAATTAATCATAATCATAAATACAAAAAAATGCTTTTGTGTAACTTTTTGATTTTTTTTTTATGACAGCGACAGAGTAATATTAGGTAGTTGTTTAATTTGGTTGGTAACACTGTTTTTCTTTTTAACTTGACGTACGACTTCAATTTGTGTCAGTGTTGCCAACATAGGAAGAACGTCGTTAAATCTACGACGGATAATTTCAAATAAAAGAGAAAATTTGCAAAAATTCAAATGTAGGGAATAAAAATATAAGCACAAATCCACATTGTTTTACCACTGCCTCCCCACTTACCGCGTCTTAAAACTCTTGTTTCCATGGTTACCGATGGCGGGAAAAATTTGTATTTAAATCGCCAATAGTATGAACATCAAACGTGCCGACAAGAACTGTCCATACGGATTGACGTGTTTACTACTGCAAGAGAACTGTGTGCAGTGTTGCCCACCTAGGGAGAATGACGTGAAATCTAGGGATAATTGCAAACAAAAGTGAAAAAGGAAAAAATTGCTAAAAGTCACAAAAATCTAAGAAATTTTTCACCTTCTTGACAACGAAAGATGATCACTGCGTTTTGCGAGAATAAAACAATAAAAAAGGTAAACAATCAGAAAAAAGAAACGAGAACATTTTGAAAGATCCAGAAACACGATCGAAGTGAAAATGAATCCAAAAAAATTATACTCCTGTGTAATTATAAAATATAATTAAAAATGAAAAACGTTTTTGACAATTAAAAAAGCCACGACAAACGAAAAGATTCCGGACTAAACTAAGAAAAACAAATGACGACTATACATATAGATGGCGTCGAAATGACCCTCGTCCGGTTGTTTACTTTGATACCCCACATAAGGGGTTTACATCGACGCGAACGGTTTCCGACATCGCAGCGCTGCCATCTCTTATTCCAAGATGGCTTCCGGGATTCCAAGATGGTGTCCGTCGAGATGGCCGAATTTCCCTCATCCGGGCGTTTAATTTGACACGCTACACGACGGGTTTATCTCGACGCGGACGGTTATCGCCATCGCCATATTGGATTCCAATATGGCGTCGACTTGACGGCCTACAATTGTTTTGAGTTCTTTCCTGTGTAGAAGGAAAAAACTCAAAACAATTGTAGATCTAAAATTTAAGAAAATATTTATTTAACCAATTTCAGAACGGAAAAAAAAACAAACGACGATCGTAAAATTTCGCCACAAAGAAATGCGAAAGGAAACGAAATAATTTTAGGAGATAACCAAAAAGAAAAATCATTAATTCAAAACGGCGTCTTCTTTTAAGCAATAATGACTACAGCACAAGAAAAAAATCAGAAACTGACAGAAATATTTAATGATGGAAACAAATGACGATCGCAAAAAAAATTCAAATGGGACGGAAATATTTGAAAAGGACTTTCAAACTTAAAAACAATAATTGAAGTTTGCTCTTGTCCGATGAAAATCGTAAGTACAAAGTTTTTTTAATCTCGAACCGGACAGAAATGTGAAGGGAAAACACTCAACGTTTCGCTATAGATTTACAGCTTCGTCAGGAGTCTCCTATAAATAAATCTATAGCGAAACGTTGAGTGTTTTCCCTTCATATTTCTGTCCGGTTCGAGATTAAAAAAAACTTTGTACTTAAAAACAATAGATAGCTGATGAAGCCCCAAATAGGTGCTGAAACAGTCGTACAGAAGACGGTCGAGGGATCCGCTGCAATCAAAAACGTTTTGCAATAAGTAATTTTAAAAACAATAATTCATAAACAAGTGACAATCGCGTTACTTTCGTAAAACAAAACTGCAAACTAATTTTGAAAAATGTAACCGAAACTCTACAATCTTTTTCTATTCAATAATAATTTTTATTACAGTTTCTTTTTCTTATTTTTATTATTATTAAGCGCCATCTCGGAATATGTAATAAGATTCGTTTTTCCTTAAAAAATGTTTGTTTTCATATTTTTATTTCGTTTATTTTAACTGTTAATTGCAAAAAAATTTACAATTTTGTTTGTATAACCTCCTATTTAAATTTGCCAGATTAATTTAGGGAATTCTAGGAAAATTTTGTATGCCGAAAAAAGAATTTTTGATCGAGTTGGTTGACAGCACGGATTTGTGACCACTTTCATTCCGTACCCTGACATCAATCAACCTTCTTCCGCATCTTAACTTCATTCTGCATACAAGAGATAAAAAGAATATTTTACAAGAATATTTTGCTTGCGATAAACAAAGTCAACCGTTTACTTCTCTTCCCTCTTCCTCTTCGTTAATTGCTAATGGTTCTCTTAGCATTAATTCGAGATAACGAGCAAACGAAATTTAATAGCGTTAAACCGAAGGAATCCGGGCAGTGTTGCCACAAGTTCTATACAGTCTTTATTGCGCTCTTGTGTTATGGTTACTTATAACTCTACGGCACTTCATTTGTGTTTAATGACGTTTGACATTCCTGGCCGTGGCCTACAAATTGAAAATTGTTATCCGCAATTTTGAAAAAACACCCGGAGCGCCATCTCTCTGACATTTCGAACGCGTCTGTAGCTACAATTTTTTTTGATAACCTAAAAACTAATTGCAATTCGCCATTAAATAAACTGAGCGTCCGATGTACGAATTACGAATCATTTGGTAATTGTAGAAGGGGGTTATAAACGCCATCTCTTGATGGATAAAAGTGTTACCATACAGTTTGTCGATTTCTTTTTTGAGTCTCCATACAAGATGCCTTCCTCCCTCATTTCTCGTATAATTAACAATAAACAAGTGTCACATTTCTTAATTGTCGCTAATAGGATTACATCGTTGGTCATTTTTGCGTTTGCAGATGTGTTTTCTCTTTTTTTTTTTTTTCATCCAACGAACATTTCGTTCGGCTCGCGGAACCTCAATTCATTAAAACAGAACTTGATTAATAATATGTTGTTGCGGTTGTTGTCGGAGCTGGATTGACCTTCGCGACGTTGCCGCGATTGTTTGTTTCTGTTGTGCTTTGGCTTTGGTCGTACGATATTCAAACTGTTGTTTTTCCTCTGCGCGCGCACGCGCGCACATTCGGAACGCGTCTCTTCAATTTGCACGTAATCTAGCGATTTTTTATTTGCTTTTGGTGTTAGTGCCGGTCGAAAATATTTTAGAAAGCCGTGGTCTAAAATAACTAACAGGTAGTAGTACCCTGTACATTTTTTATCGTCGAAATTCGTTTTGAAATAAATAAAAAAGTGACAAAACACGGCTAGCTGAACTGACATTGCGTATACGGCCAGTCCAATTCGCCAACAAATGTGTTCCAGTAAAGCAAGCCATGGAGGTGGAGTGTATCAATTAGCGCCCTCTGACTCTCATTAATTAGGTGTTACCATGGTTACGATACCGACGCTTATTTTGACAACTTAAATATCAAGACGAACTGACATTTCTTATAACCAAAAATTTCAAAATCGCAGTAATTTTGACACTAGTTTTGAATTTGAGGGCGCCACTTGACGTACGTCAATTCAAAAATATTGTAGTACAGGAAAACATACAGAGTTGGCGCCGACGGTTTTGAATCCAATTTTTTGAGTCCCACTTATTTATTTCGCTTTCCGAATGCCAATCTTCTTTTTATTTCATATTTTTGTTTAATTGCATACGTCTCAAGCTCTGAACGTCGCTGTTTTTATTTAAATCTTCTTAAATATGTCTGTCTTCGACAGAAAATAATAGACAAGAAACAGTTTCCTGTAACTATTATTTCTCAAAATGGTGATTAAAGATAAATTCACAGATTTTACCAAAGCCCTGGCGGATCGTACGGCTTTTATAGCAGAGCCCTCTTTTGCTCGAACTTACTAGAATGACCGCGTAGCTTCGGTAACGTTCTGTGACGCCAGGTGGCGTGACTGGTGCTAAAAGTAGATCTGTTTGCGCGTCACGCCTGTAACAATATGAAACCTTTCAAATTGTTTTCAATGCCATCTGTGAAATCGTCTTTAATCAATACCAATTTGACTAATAATAATTACAGGAAATTGTTTTTTGTCTACTATTTTTTTCCTTTCAACAGTATATCTAGTGATCAAAATCAAGCCTCGATCGTCTTTTGTTTTTGATCGACATGTTTCAAGCCTCGATCGCCTTTAGTTTTTGTTTTTTTTTTTGCAGAAAATTAAAGGGCAAACTTTGTTTTAAGCCGCGATCCACTTTTGTTTTGTTTCGTTTTTTTTACGGGGAATTAAAAAGCGGATTTTTTTACTTTTATTTTTTGTGTAACATTTTTCAAACCTCGATCGCTTTTTGTTTTTCTCTTTTGCAGAAAATTAAAATGCAAACTTTGTTTTAAGCCTCGATCGACTTTTGTGCTTGATTCGTTCTTTACGGGAAATTAAAAAGCGAACTTTTTCCCGAAAATTACAACTGTTTTTATTTTTGTTTAGCATTTTTCAAGCCTCGATCGCCTTCTGTTTTTCTTATTTGCAAAAAAATTGTGCGAACTTTATTTAAGCCTCGATCAAGGATTAAAAAGCGAACTTTTTTTTTTCGAAATTACAATTATTTTTAATTTTTGTTTCGACATGTTTCAAGCCTCGATCGTCTATTACTTTTTTTTTTTTTTTTTTTTTTCGGAGAAAAAGCCACCTTTTTCTTCCCAAACATTACAACTATTTTTATTTTTTTGTTAAGTTTTTTCAAGCCTTTATCGCCTTCTGTTTTCTCTTTAATTATTATCTCCGCTCTCAATTATTTTTATTTTTGTTTCAATATGCTTCAAGCTTCGATCGCCTTTTATTTTTGTTTTTTTTTTTTTTTTTTGAATGGAGTATTAAAAAGTGAACTATTTATCGCCTTTTGTTTTTTTTTTTTTTTTTGTAGAAAATTGCTCTTTTTTCTCTAAAATTACAATTATTTTTATTTTGTTTTTTTTGCGGAGACTTTTTTTCTCTATTCTTCAAATTTCGATCGTCTTTTGTTTGTTTTTTTTTACTGGAAATTGAGAAATTAAAAAATATCCTCTGTAACCTTGAGT
The DNA here is from genome assembly GCA_036172665.1 of Prosopocoilus inquinatus. Lineage (NCBI taxonomy): Eukaryota > Metazoa > Arthropoda > Insecta > Coleoptera > Lucanidae > Prosopocoilus > Prosopocoilus inquinatus. The sequence goes on along the minus strand of CM069878.1, from coordinate 7,984,815 downwards.
GTCCCCTTTCTTTTGTTTCACAAGTTAATTTATGTTACTTTTATTTTTTTTTGTGCATTTGACAATGCAAATATTCTTTAAATTTCGATCGTCTTTTGTTTTTTTTTCTTTACTGGAAATTGAAAAATTAAAATATGTCTTCTGTAATCTTGAGTGTCCTCATTCTATTGCTTCACAAGTTAATTTATGTTACTTTTTTTTAAATTTTCATTTGAAAATGCAAATATTTTTCAAATTTCGATCGTCGTTTCTTTTTTAATTGGATATTAATTAATTAAAAAAAAATTCCTCTGAAATCTTTTGTTTCACAACTTAATTTATTTATTTTTTTTAATTTTCGTGTTTGAAAAAGCAGACTCGCCTTTTGTTTTCGTTTTTCTCTTTGGCGTTTCAGATTTCAAGTTCCGGTAGCCTTTTGTTTTATACTGCGCTGGTTTCATCCGGAATGTTCACTTGTTTCGATTTTACTTTTTCAATCCCATAATTATGGCAATTAAATTTTAATTAGAAATTCAAATCGCTGATGATTATTTATTTGTTTGTCTGTTTTTAGGGCGAATGAAAATTATCCGAAAAAGAATTAATAGAATTCAAAACCGAAATTTAAAAAAAAAGCGCCGCCTGTGCACTTTTCCTCGAAATCTCTAAAACCTAATTAAAAATTATACAATTTTAATATTTTGTGACCTTTATGGCCGTTTGCACCATGTTTAGTTAAAAATTAAACCAGGTTTAACAGTAAACCCAGTTTGCACCGCGGCTTAAACCGTAGTTAAAAACTCGCTAAACCAACTCAACGTTAAACCATCACGGACGGCGGATTAAATTGAGTTGGTTTAGAGAATTTTTAACTACGGTTTAAGCCGCGGTGCAAACGGCTATTAAAGTAGTAATTATTTGAAGAAAATCTCCGTGCGCTTGCGCCATCTACAAAAGTTTTTGTCAAGCCAAAAGTTTTAACCAAAGTCAAATTTAAATCGCCTACTTAAAATTGGAACAAACTACATTTTTTTGCTGTTTTGTTTATCATCTTAATATAACACTTGTTTTTTTTTTTTTTCTATTCCTTTTTTAATTAATATTTTTTGTCAAAAAGAAATTCACATAGATGGCGCTCGTGTCTCCAAAGTTTTTCCGCGTTCCAAAAATATTTCTTACGATCATAAATGGCGTGATTTTTACTTGGTACAGTGATGATGTCAATCAAGTGATATTATATTACGGCCCTGATTAACATATCAATTGAACTTTAGTGAGCAGCTTTAATATTCCATATTTGTCCGAGCGAGACGATCATATACAACAAACATACCGGGTGATAATAAAATATGTCAACATCCAGTAGAGTAGAAATCCGACGGTTTCTAGTTTATTTGCAGATTATGAATTTTTTCTGTTGTTGACACAACGTGATATGGTGATTGATCATCATCGACGATAAGATCTCTTTTTTTTTTTTTCGCGTCCTCCATGTGACCGTGACTAACTAATCTCACCGTCCTTTCCGCCGAGGTGTAGGTGATTTTATCTTTGCGGTTGGTGTGCTGTCGTTAGTAATTTCGATTTCTTCCCCCCTCGTGGAATAATAATGATTGCGAGAGTGCGATTTTGAATGGCCCCGTCAGGCGGGTTTGTTGCAATTCTAGGCGCGGAGTCGCCCCGTCACCGTCACGTGCGCTTATTTTTAGACTGTGCGTAGATTCGGTCTCATGTGATAGACGAGCGGCTCTAAAAATGTTCATGCCCCGCTCTGGTAAACCGGATGATGGAGGAATTGGAAACGAGCACGTGAATGCAGGTGTTTGTTCTTTGTACCTGGCATTCTCCGGGTTTGACCTTGCCGCGCCATCTGCGATCTTTACTTCGTACTAACAAAAAATCTCTGCATCGATTTACTCAATTAAACGAAAACAAAATGCAAAAATATTGTAAATGTGTAATTAAAAAAAAAAAAATCAAAATTTATGAATTCATTATTTAGTGAAACTTTTCGTTTTGTAACGTCATTGCTGAAATTAAATTTGAAGGGATGAATTGTTTTCAATTCAGTGGCGCCATCTAAGGCAGCTTGTAGTCGACTTTCGTGCTAATTAAAAATTAGCTAGTTCCTCTGTATTAATAATAATTAATTCACGAAAAATAATGATGCCTTCAGCGCAGGTTTATTCGAAATCAAGATTTTTGAAAATTAATTGAACAAAATAAACATCTCGTGGCTTTACCAAGGTTGGTAGAGCTGGACTATGTATACTACAGAATTAATTCAATTTTTTTTTTTTTTTAGTGAATTAGATCAAGTTTTGGAGGACAGATTAAAACACTCGTTGACTTCACTGTGACGGATGAAGTATTGTGTGACGTCACGAGTTAATTTTGCGGGTGGGAGGAGGGGGGGGGGGGTCGTTTCAGACTAGTTTTAAATAAGAGCGAGGTAACCTGAGTCGTGTTCTTTCGTTCATTACAATGGATCGTGATTGAATGTAAAAGCGTTTGATTGGACACTATTCCCAGTGAAAGGCGTTTGATTGGACACTGATATTAGAATACATACTTCGATTGGAAACTGGTCCAATCAAACGCCTTTAGATTCAATTTTAATGAGCGAAAGAACAGGACTCAAAGGATACGCAAAGCCAGTTTTACCAACCTTGGGCTTTACGTTTAACTGCGCCATCTGTGTAGACTTCCTCGAACTAAAATTTTCTACCGTCAAAGTCAAATAATTAACGAATATTTTTCATTGATTAATAAATTAAAATTAATCTGAAGCAATTGTCGAAAGCAAAATCTCATTAAAAAAAAAATAATAATACAGAGTGATCAAATGTAACCGTTTGAGGGGGCAATATCATCTTGTTAAACTATTTAAAGCACTGCGACCGGATATTGTTTTATTCGTTGATTTGACATAACATCAACAGCGACACTTGAAGATTGTAGATTATATGTCCAGGGTTGCCAAATTGGGGGAAATTCCACCATTTGGGCTGCATTTTAGAAATATTTCGCGGTAATTTTTTTTTTTTTGCGCCTGACGCCTGATTTGGACTGCTTTTGTTATCTTCACGTAGTAACAAAGGAAAATATACAATGTGATCAAAAATGGCTGTCCATGCCACAACCTTAATTTAGGTATAACATGGCTAATAGAATTTCATTTCATATTTGTTCTTTCTTTTTTTTTTGTTTTAAGGAATTGATGTTTCGCATTTTATTCACTTTCGATGATTTTATTTTATGCAATGTTTTTTGTTTTTTTCTTCTGTTTTTTATGCTTTTGTTTTATGTATTTTCCTTTTCTTATAGAATTCATTTTGCGCATTTCATTGACACTTGTTTGTAATTCATCGTTTTTCATTTGTTTTGTGTCTCATTTGTGATCTTTTGTTTTGCGCACTGTATTCCGTTTCCTTTTTGTTTTTTTTTTTTTGTATTATTGACTTTTCTAAAATTTGCTTTAATTATTTACAATTTTGTGTTCTTTTTTTGTTTTTCTTTTCACTTCACGCCTTATATTTTGTTGCGGCTATTTTCTTTCTTTCGTTTCTGACTTTTTATTTTTTCTCACTTTTTGTCAGGTTTCATTTGTGTTTTTTCTGATTTTTGATTACCAAATTCGCGATTTTTGTTTTTTTTTTGTCTGACTTTAGAAAAAATTGGCGCCTTTTGTTTGTGATTCTGTGATTCGTCGTTTTTTCATTTGTTTTGTGTCTCATTTGTGCTCTTTTGCGTACACTATATTCTGTTTCTTTTTTGTTTTTTTTAAACGTATTATTTTTGTTTTTTTTTTTTGTTTACTTCACGCCTTGTATTTTGTTGCTGCTGCTGCTTTCTTTCTTCTATTTCTGACTTTTTGACAAATTTCATTTGATTTTTATTTATTTTGATTTTTGATATACCAAATTGGCATTTTTTAGTTTCTCTTCCTTGACTAAAAAAAATTGGCGCCTTTTTGATAAATTTTGTCAACAAGTTGACGACATTGCCACGCCGGTTGAATTTAATTTTCGCGTTTTAAAATTTAATTATAGCATATGTCCACAGATGGCGCAACGTGTGTTTTTTTTTAAATTGCTTACATTTTCTTGTCTCGCTGAAATCACAACTTTTTATTTTATTGTATTTTTTCGAGTAAATGCCATCTATGGACGAAATACGATGACAAAAACAAAAAAGAACCTCCCCCCCCCTCACTTTGTTGATTGATTTGACTGTCAATACCACTTATTTAACTTAATTTATAAGTATTATACGACGAGGATATTTCGACAACAATCGTCTTCTTTTGTTTCTTGTTCATTTCATAGTTTTTCTTTTTTCTTGTTTTTGTTTTGCTTTGAGGAAATTACGTTTTGCATTTTATTCGCGTTTTGCCTTTTTGTTTCCTACTAGTTTTTTGACTTGCATAAGTTTTCGGCCGTTTTTTCATTTTTAATCATTTTTTTCTGTCCAGTCTTTTGTTTGTTTTTTTTTTTCATGTTTTTCGGGTTTTTCTTCTTTTAATCCAATTGTTTTCACATTTTGTGGACTCATTTTTTAAGTTCTTTCTTGTTTCCTACGAGTTTGTTTTTATTTACAAAAACTTTCGTCGATTTTCATATTTATTACTCATCGTAATATCCTTTTTATGATGCTGTCATATTTCTCTACTGCTGTTTATTTTTATCAAATTAACTTTTCATATTTTTTTACATTTATCTTTTGTTTTCTACAAGATTTCTTTTTTAATTTTTCGTCAGAAGATTGGTATTGTCGATTTTCCGTTGTTTTTTTTTTTTATTCACTCGGCGCTTTATATTTTTGGTGCTGTTCATTTCTCTTTTGTTTCTGATTTATTGCAGGTTTTATTTGTTTTGATTTTTGATATCGCAAATCGGCAAAATATTGTTTTTCTGTCTTTGATTTTGAAAAAGGTGGGCGCCTTTTGGCCACATTTTGTCAACAAGTTGGCGACATTGCCTGCAAGAAATCTGGCAACCCCAGTGTTGGAGGGTGCTAGTTGCCACACTCCAGGGCTTGCTTTACTGGAACAGTTTCTTATGCGAATTGGACTGGCCCTATATGTCTTTCTACGGCCGAAAGCAAAATATAGTAGACAATTACAGTTTCCTGTAACTGTCCTTTCTTCGAAATGGTTACTTTTCTAACTTGATTTCACAGATTTTATAAAAAAAAAATAAGCTTGACGAATTTGAAAGCTTTCAAAATACTTAAGCGTCACCTGTGAAGTCGCATTTAAACCATACCATTTTGCAGAAAGAAACTGTAATTACAGTTTCCTGTAATTGTCTACTATTTTTTTATGTGGGTTACGTTTTTATTTAACGGGTGTTTATTATTATTTTTTTTAATTTAGCGTCGAAGTTGGCGGTGGCGTGTTTGTTGTGAACGCAACACACTTTTTGAAACATCTGATATCTGTCAATTGCTTTGTTTTTTTTTTTTTCTTCACAGCAAGAGAAAATTTTCGTGATGGAGTCAAAGTTGTTTTTTGAACAATTCCGTCAACAATTCGTTGTTAACATTAAACTCGAAAGCAAGGTTAGGTATGGCGTTGTGGTAACGTCAAATGTCAAATTGACAGCTGTTATTGCTGTTGATGGTTCACAATTAAGCTTTCGGAGGCAACTTCGACTTCCCAGATTAAAAAAAAAAAAAAAAACACTACTATAAACTAAAATGTGTCAGGGCCGGATTTAGCAGAACGCTTTCAAATGAAGCCAAGTCGAGAAACGTCACTTCTCACGCGATAAAAAAAAATCACAATGCACGCGTGATTTAGGCCGCTGAGTCGTCGTTAATTAGCATCATTAATGCCTTCCTGCCGTTGTTGTCGTACTGTTAATCCCGCATAAACAGGAGATTATCGTTTATCTGTATTTTTATTGAAGCATGTGACTTCTCTCACATGGGCAAATATCACATGATTGCCTGTCTCAGTATGATAACACGGTGCAAATAAAAACACTCAAATATTTCTCGTCGAGTGTAAAATGTTATTATTACACGCAACTATTTTTCTTTTTCTTTTTTTATTTAATGGAATTAGCCACATGCTTAATCGTCACGTAACAAAAATTCGTTTGTATTCACAAGAAGACATCTTCAGTTCTTTTTTCTTTTTCAAGTCCACCCGAAATTTGAAATTTACATTTATTTTTACCACCAATTTCTTATTATTTGCACAAATTATTTAACATATTCAATTTAAGACTATTGGCGACACTGGCTTGTGTTGTTTTATCAATGATATTTCTCTTTTTGTTTCAGTGACAAGCTGTTCTCTTTCTCGAATGATCAAATCAGAGTGGTCCTGTTTAGAGAGTGCGATTTGTGGGGCCGTAAGCTGCTCTTCGATTCACAAACCGTTCAGAAAATTCCACTGGTTGGCAACGGTGTACAGCCGGATGCAGATGACTTTGCAGGTGAAGCGCAGAAGAAAGCCACGCGGTATGCTGAAATTTCCAACGGCTTCGGATACCTAGTAAGACAACCAACTCGCTTTATGACTAGAACACGCCCATTTTAACGCCGCTTTTGTAAAACAGTGTGCAAAACCTAACGGTGATGTGAGTCAGCTGGGTGAAATGATTTTCGGATCAGTCGCGATGAGCTACAGGGGGACTTCGTATAAAATACACAGCCTGTCTTCCCCCAACCGTCTCATGTGCACACAGGTGAGCGCTTTGGTTTGTTTTGTTTTTTTGTTTTTGTTTTTATTGACAGGGCGACTTGTAGATTTTTCAAAGCCCTCGACATTCCCGTAGGGGAGGGCGTAATTCAGCACCCAGTCGATCATGCATGCACAATTCGCAAGTTTCATCGCAGAGCTTGGAACATTCGTTGAGGCTTGAAGACTCCAGCAACAGCGCGACTTCATTCAGCGATCATTCAGTGCACAGCACGACTTCGGATACCTTGTTAGGTACATTCATAAATTTCTCTTGTCTAATAAGCAGGAAAAAAAATACCACAAAGTCAACTAAAGTAAATTTATAATCAGAGCAGGCCGTGATTTGCAATGTTTACACAGTTGGTCACATTGTCCTTGTCAAAATTTGACAGCTCTTGGTGGTTAAACCTAACCCCAACTTAAAAGAAAACTGTTTTGTTTACTCATTTATACCAACAGTGCTGTCAGTATAAACCGCGGCCTGCCTCTTCTATTAATTATTATTATTATTTATTATTATTATTTTAATTACAGTGTGTAGAGGAAATCATAGCACCCCGTTAGATGTACCCCAAGCACAAACCAGCATTCCAAATTCTAGTGTAGTCGGAGACTCGGGTTTCTGTGGAGGTGGTCATTCGTACAGTAGCACGAGCAGCTGTCCACAATCGATTCCTATCAGTGATGCCAACAGAGGAGGTGTGAATTTCACCGCACTTCAACCTTCGTAACGAATGCGAGCGTTTAATTCGTTGTTTTTGCACTTACAGTGACGTTTTCTTGCGGCAGTATTTACAAAAGGTGGCTCAGAAGCACGAGTACGTCCCTGGAGTATTCTGCGAGTTCCCTGACGGGCTCCGCCTCGGCCGACGAGTGCTACACGAAGCCGCATCCGCGTACGAGCAAGCTCGGCCTTGCCATCATAATACAGTTCACCAGTGAATATGAAGAGTAAGTTTAAAGAAAAACTATTTTTAAATTTTAAGAAAAAAAAAACATTGCACGTTTGCAAATTATTTCACTGAAATGTTGCTTGTTGCTCTATATAAAAAAAAAAGAATGGCGCGTTTAGTTGCCGAAATAAATTTTTATTTGAATTTAATTTTCGCGCTTCAAAATATATAATTTAAAAATCTGTACACGGATGGCGCCACGTATTTTTTAAATTGCTTACAGGTTTTTTTTAATCTCACTGAAATCACAGTTTTTATTTGAATTTAATTTTAGCGCTTTAAAATTTAGTTAAATAACACAGATGGCGCATGTTTTGTTGGTTTTTCCGGTTTTTTTTTTATATATCTTTTAATTGCCTTTATTGCATTTATTTTAATCTGGCTGAAATCAGTTTTCATTTGAATTTAATTTTAGCGCTTTAAAATTAGTTAAAAAATCCGCACACAGATGGCGCATGTTTTATTGGCTTTTTTCCAAGTTTTCTTTTTCAAATCTTTTAATTGCTTTTATTTTAATCTCGCTGAAATCAGTTTTTATTTGAATTTAATTTCAGCGCTTTAAAATTTAGTTTAAAAATCCGCACATAGATGGCGCCATGGGTTGTTGGTTTTCCAAATCTTTTATTTGCCTTTATTGCATTTATTTTAATCTCGCTGAAATCAGTTTTTAATCGAATTTAATTTCCGCGCTTTAAATTTTTATCAAAGAATCTGTACGCAGATGGCGCCACTTGACATATTTTTTTTATTGTTTCTTTTTTTTCATGTTCTTATCGCTGAAATAAATAAATTTTATTTGAATTTTATTCTACCGCTTTAATATTTCATTAAAGAATTTGTCCACAGATGGCGCCACGTATTTTTTGTTGACTTTTTTGAAAGTTACCCACGAACTTTTTTGTTGTCTTTTTTTAAATTACCTGCAACTCGATTTTTATTTGAATTTAATTTTCGCGTTTTAAATTGTAATTGAAATACCTGTACACAGATGGTGCCACGTGTTTTTTTTTTAAATAGTTTAGTTTTTTTTTAATCTCACGAAAATCATAGACTTTACTCGAATTAGAATCTTTAGAATCTACTTGAATAATCTGTACACAGATGGCGCCACATGTATTTTTATTTTATTTATTTATTTATTTATTTTTATTACATCTCATTGAATGAGTTTTAATTTGAATTTAAATTTTCGAGCTTTAAATTTTTATTAAAGAATCTGGCGCCACAAGATTTTCTTACAGTTTACAGTTTCCTTATTTCGCTGAAATATGTTTTATTTGAATTTATTTCTCGTGCTTTAATATTCAGTTAAAGAATCTGGCCACGGATGGCGTCACGTATTGCTTTTTTTTTCATTACCTACGAGTTTCTTTTTTTTTTATCTCGCCGAAGTCAATTTTTATTTGAATTAAATTTTCGACGTTTTAAAATGTAATTCAAATACCTGTGTACAGAAGGCGCCACGTGTTTTTTTTTTTTAATAGCTTACATATATTTTTTAATATCACTGAAATCATACTTGATTTTATTTGAATTTAATTTTAGCGCTTTTAAATCTGCTTGAATAATCTCTCCACAGATCGCGCCACGTATATATTTTTTTTTAAATTATCTCATTGAATGAGTTTTCTTTCATCTGTACATAGATGACGCTACATGATTTTTTATTAATTGCCTACAGTTTTCTTGTCTCGCTGAAATAAATTTTATTTCTCCTGCTTTATTTATTTAGTTCAAGAATCTGGTCACAGATGGCGCCACAAGATTTATTTTTTTTTTTAACTGCACGTATTGCTTTTGTCATCTCTTTTTTATTGCCTACGAGTTTCTTTTTTATTTCACCGCAATTAATTTTTATTTGAATTTAATTTTCGCGTTTTAAAATGTAATTGAAATTCCTGTACACAGATGGCGTGACGTGTTTTTTTTAAGTACATTTTTTTTAATCTCACTGAAGTCATAGATTTTACTTGAATTTAATTTTAGCGCTCCCAAAATGGCGCCGCGTATTTTTATTTTTTTAATTTACATCTCATTAAATGAGTTTTTATTAAAGAATCTGTACATAGATGGCGCCACATGATTTTTTTTTTTTTTAATTATCGCTGAAATCACGGCCAACTGTCATATGCGCTGTGGAGCTATGGAGCGTGTCAAGTAGCGCCCTTTCATATTCATTAATTAGTTATTACCATGGTTACTGCACCGACGCTTATTTTGACAACTTAAATATCAAGACGAACTGACATTACTCATAACCAAAAATTTCAAAATGACAGTGATTTTGACGCTAGTTTTGAATTTGAAGGCGCCACTTGACACACGCTTTTCATTTTTTCCAAAAACATTTTTTAATACTCTTTGGACTGGCTATATGTGACAAATCAATTCAGCTAGCCGTGGCTGAAATAAATTTTATTTGAATCACAGATCACACCACGTATTGCTTTTATTTTTAAATTGCCCACGACTTTCTTTTTTTTATCTCGCCGAAATCAATTTTTATTTGAATTTAATTTTGCGATTTATGTACATAATTAAGAAATGTGTACGCAGATGGCGCCACGTATTTTTTGAATTGACTACAGATTTCAGATTATTTTTTTTTAACTCGCTGAAAGTGCAGCTTTTATTTGAATTTCATTGTACAGTAGATGGCGTGAGTGACAATATTTTTTTTTTTGTCAGCCGTTTAGAACAATTCCTCATGGATCACGCGGCGCTGATCGAAGGCATGGTGTGGAGGGCCCGACAGGGCGCAGAAACGGCGGTGATCCGGCACGGCCACTTCTTCTCGTTGATGTCGGAGGTCGCCGCGACCACCTCTCGGTGGTTGGTGAACTTGCTCTCTGGACCTAAGTTATCTGCGCACGTGTGGCTGACGCTATCCGCAGACTGTGATAGTTCCTTCAGTATTATTAACAATAATAACAGTGGTAGTCGCATTTTCGGGAATGACTCGACATCGGTGAGCAGCTCCTCTAAAAGTGATCTTTCTAATTCCTACGAATCGACGAACGGTCTAGATAAGAGCAGTGAGTTTGCGTTTCTTAGGTTCCTGAAAAGCGAATGGGACTCGTTCGGCGGTGGTGGTGGTGGTGGTGGTGGGGGCGGCGGAGGAGGAGGAAAAAGAGGCGGAGCCGAGAAGGATTTCGTTGCGGAGAAATTCGTCAGGGACTTCTGTGAACTGCTGGAAACGATAGACGTCAAACACACGAATTTGTAAGTCTTTACATGTTTAACTTAACCTCAATACCTCATAGGCAACAATTTTTGAGATCTCAGCGCCAATGCGGCTCTTGTGAAAGCTTTGAAATAGACATTATCGTTGTCACTCTGTATCTATAGATGGTTTGTAGTGTGTTTGTAAGTGTTTTTTAAGGTGTACGTATGTCTATTTGAATGGTTCTTTTAAGGCCTACAGATGGCGCATCGCTCAGCAAGTTTTGCCTATTTCTAGACTTGAAAATTTAATTAAACAAAGACAAGTGAATTGTTTGTATTTTCCGCCCCAACATAAATGGTGCCCACTGTTTCTTCTTTTTAGTTTCATCAGCACGCTCATCACAGCAGTCCTAACGCACCACCTCGGCTGGGTCGCGACGACTTTGAGGCCCCCGGATGATATGCTCTCTGATTTAAAAACCGGGAATCCTCTCTGGGGACAACTGAATGACTTGTACGGAGCAGTCGGACACCCCACCAAAATGGCCCACACCGTGATAATGGGCTCGAATAAAGCCGAGCTCGTCACGAAGATCCTAAACACCTTGACCTACTTCATCCGGTGCAGCCACATCGAAAGGAAGACCATCATGAGGGTGGACAAGGAAAGGGAGAATTTCGAAGTGAACCGAATTTGCCGAGAGAATTTTTGCATTCCCAAAGAAAACTACAAGAGGTACGAGGATCATCTGAAGGAGATCGCCGCCGTAAATTATAACAACAACAATGTGACTAAACCTCCGAAAGTAGGATTGGCTAAAACGAACTCGTATTCAAGTGATTTAACTAGCCTGGCCCCCAAATCGAAGCACGAAATCATGGATAGGATAACCAGTTTAGGTTTGCAGGCGATTCACACGCCACCTTTAGAAAACGAGAGGCAGTTCGATTTCTTGCACCTTTCAGCTTCGGAAAACCTCTTCAAGGATAAGAGCAGCAAGACTCTAACTCGAGTCCCCAGGGCTTCCGCCCTGAGTTGTTTGGACACGAGCGAACCTGAAAGCGATGATACAAAAGTAAACTTCCTGCACAAGTGTCATTCGCATTCAGATAACGTCGTATTTGTCCTGGGCGAAAACGAAGAGTTGGTAGGCCTGCACAAAAACGTGAGAGGTAAGAAACCGGAGAGACCTTCGACGTTACACATTCCAGAACAATCACCGCCAGGCAAAAAGAGATCGTCTTGTGGCAACAACCCCTTCTTTCAAGACTCGGACTTTGTGAAATACGAAAGGACTTCTTACTCGCTCAAACCGAGCACTTCGTGGACTCAATTGTGTGGTAACGAAAGTGAATCGAAATACCTCTCGGATGTGGCCACGTGCTCCACCAGCGCAGAATTGCGCAAGGAGAAGGAGTTCAGTCGATCACACAGCGTCCCACCGGAAGGAGGAAACAAGTCAGATGGGGGCGGCAAGCCGGAATCGACCCCCAAATACCGGTACACAGGCGTCAAGTTCAATTTCCAGCAGCACCCGCAGATCTTTGAGAATTACATGCGAAGCAAAAACATCGAGCTGTCGAATTTGTCGTTCTCGGAGAAGACGATGAAGTTCAACGGAACGCTGTCGAAGGACTTCGATTTTTCTGTCAGTCAGAACGAGCCGGTGGTCGTTGAGACTTTGCAGACACCCTCGAACGCCTCTGAGTTGGAGTTCACCAGTGAATTGATCGTGGAGAAGCAAAACATGCAGCAAGCCAAGGAGGTGACGGATGAAATCCAGAAGAGCTTTGTGCGCTCCGCTTTGCCCAACACCATCATAAAAGAACCCAAGTATCTATGCAGGAAAGAGAACATTTTAATTAGGAAGTTACGGACGGTTGAATTACCCATGCCCAAGTGAGTTAATTAATTTTTGCATTGGAATCAATGACACCCTGTAGAACCTACATAGCAAGAACTTTATGATCTACACTGTAGGTAGATACTTTGGTTATTTATTTATTTTCATAAAGTTCTTGCTCGTAAGAATTGCAGAATGGATGTGATACAAATAAGACACTTTAGACACGAGCTAATATTAATTTTCATTACTTGATGTGTCACAAACAGGATATTTTCGCTTTTTCATTTTTGAAAATCCTGTTTGCGAAACGTCAAGAAAGTAATAGCAATTAATTTTAGCTCGTTTCTGAAGAGTCTTATTTGTATCATATCCTTTCTGATATTTATTTAGTTAATTTAGAGTTTTGCCAATTTAATTTTTTATTTGTAATCTTCAATAACTTATTTATTTTTCTAGGTCATCTTATGTTGTGCCTTCTCCCCTTCCTGCTGCATACACCCGGTCTTTATTCAAGGGACTCGGTGAACATTACATTTCGGATATGGTCCTGCAGGGTACCTGCCTGCCGAAGTCACACTGGGAAACTCACCTGCGCAAGGACCTCGGATTGGCTGTGAGGCATCCGATTTTGGACCAACCGGTGGAAGAGGCGGTCGCAATCGTCGCCAACACCGACACGTGGTAGGCGCGAGGATTTTCTGTGCGTTTACTAACGCCGTTCTAATTTTTCTTTTTGCAAACTGACCTGTTTTCTACTTGAAATTTAATTGTGCGATTTGTATATAGATGGCGCTATGCGTTCAACAACATAATATACGTTTTATTGAAGTTCTGGAAGCACCTTTCTGACGAGCATACCCACAATCGTGTCTGACCGTCTATGCGCTACTTTCTGACGAGCATCCCCACAATCATGTCTGACCGTCTATGCGCTACTTTCTGACGAGCATCCCCACAATCATGTCTGACCGTCTATGCGCTACTTTCTGACGAGCATCCCCACAATCATGTCTGACCGTCTATGCGCTACTTTCTGACGAGCATCCCCACAATCATGTCTGACCGTCTATGCGCTCCTTTTTTTGACGAGCATCCCCACAATCATGTCTGACCGTCTATGCGCTCCTTTTTTTTTTTGACGAGCATCCCCACAATCATGTCTGACCGTCTATGCGCTCCTTTTTTTTTTGACGAGCATCCCCACAATCATGTCTGACCGTCTATGCGCTCTTTTTTTGACGAGCATCCCCACAATCATGTCTGACCGTCTATGCGCTCCTTTTTTGACGAGCATCCCCACAATCATGTCTGACCGTCTATGCGCTCCTTTTTTGACGAGCATCCCCACAATCATGTCTGACCGTCTATGCGCTCCTTTTTTTTTTTTTGACGAGCATCACCACAATCATGTCTGACCGTCTATGCGCTCCTTTTTTGACGAGCATCCCCACAATCATGTCTGACCGTCTATGCGCTCCTTTTTTTGTCGAGCATCCCCACAATCATGTCTGACCGTCTATGCGCTCCTTTTTTTGACGAGCATTCCCACAATCATGTCTGACCGTCTATGCGCTCCTTTTTTGACGAGCATCCCCACTATCATGTCTGACCGTCTATGCGCTCCTTTTTTGACGAGCATCCCCACAATCATGTCTGACCGTCTATGCGCTCCTTTTTTGACGAGCATCCCCACAATCATGTCTGACCGTCTATGCGCTCCTTTTTTGACGAGCATCCCCACAATCATGTCTGACCGTCTGTGCGCTCCTTTTTTGACGAGCATCCCCACAATCATGTTTGACTGTCTATGCGCTGCTTGCCAAAAAGGAGCGCATAGACGGTCAAACATGATCGTGGGTATGCTTATCAGAAAGGAGCGCACAGACGGTCAGACATGATTGTGGGGATGCTCGTCAGATAGGAACGCACAGACGTTCAAACATGATTGTGGGTATGTATGTCAAGAAGGACCACACAGACGGTCAAACATGACTGTGGTAATGCTCGTCAGGAAGGAACTTATAAACGTTCAAAGTGATGGTTGTAATGGTCGTGAGAAAGGAATTCACACATGGTCCCATTACTTTTTTTAAGAAATTTTCATTAATTGAAGTCGATTCTTGTCCAATGAAATTTGTAAATGTGTTTTTAAAACTTTAACCGGATCCTCTTTAAATGAAAAGGAACACTCAACGTTTCACTATCGCTTGAAAGCTTCGTCAGCGATTGTGAAACGCTTGGGTGTTCCTTCTAATTTAAACAGTATCCGGTTAAAGTTTTAAAAACACATTTACAAATTTCATTGGACAAGAATCGACTTCAATTAATGAAAATTTCTTAAAAAAAGTAATGGGACCATGTGTGAATTCCTTTCTCACGACCATTACAACCATCACTTTGAACGTTTATAAGTTCCTTCCTGACGAGCATTACCACTATTCACTTCTTCTTTGTTAATGAACAGGGAACGGAATTAGATATTTAACTGAACGAAATATCTAATTCCGTTTCCCTGTTCATTAACAAAGAAGCGTGAATGCACACACGCTTCGTTCACCGCCTCCTTCGAAATAAAACTGAACAAAAATATGTAATTCACTTTAAAAATGTATTTTTTGTTTTCCTCATTCCTCTTGTAAAAAAAGCAAACAATTAATTTACTGTGTTTTCTCCAGGGAGGTTCAATTAATGTCGAGTCACACGTTCGTCATCGACAAAGGCTCAACGGGTGTCCGAGTGGGAATGTCTCAGCTGGTGGCCAACATGCTCGAGTCGCTCTTGCACATGTGGAAGTTGCACGCTCCTCCGGAATATGTAATCAAACCACGTCGAAGAAGGTGAAACCATTATTAACTTGTTCTGTTTACAGTGCCTCATGCACATTGAGCAACGCCTGCAAGAATTCTGCGTCCGATCCAAAGCACTCGCTCAACTGCTTCTCGCGACAGACTTCTGCAGCATGGAGCTTCTGACTTCCACCTTGCAACTGGAAGTCAACGACGTGCCCCTACTGATGGCCATTGCTTCGACGCACTCACCGCAGGTCACGCAAAAGTATGGCTTGAGCTTCCAATGAGAATAAGAATGAGATCACATAATCCCCCCCTCCCTGCAAGTGTTTCGCATTGTTAAGACTGACGTGCCACGTTCTCTTTTATTTTTTTTTTTGTTACCTAGTTTGTAAGGCTGATTTGGTCGAATTTGTTATCGTTATTATGATGTGATATGATGCCCCTCTACCCCACAACCCCTCGGTACCTTAGCATAATGGGAATAAAAACCTTCGACTTACCCGAGAGCTCGAAGCTTTTTAATACGACAGTAATTTTTTTTTTTTTTTAATTTTCTAAGGGTTACTTGGTAAGTAGTATTGTGTTGGAACTAAACACTAACCTTATTATTACCATTATTAATAATAATAATAAATAGCAACAGCGTCAGTAAATTTTTTGTTATAAAAGAAAGCGTTTCATTTGAATTCCTCCTAGTACTCCTTGCTGAAGTCTATGGTTAAAGGGATGGAGCCTCCACGCCTGTAATGTTGGAGGTTTTCGCCGAACTGTCGCGCAATGTCTTTCGCCCTGCTACATCCGGCAACGTGCGGTGTGATTTTGACCTACAAAAAAAAATAGCAAGTTTGATTTTAAAAAAAGAAAAATGGGAGCGCTTGCCTGGGGCATGGTCCACAGTGGACTGTCTCGGGGTAGGGGTTCTTCCCCGAAAACATCCAAGACAGCTGCTGACAACCATGCATTGCGAAAGGCCTCAATCAACTCGGATTCCGATATAATGCTCCCCCGGCCTATGTTTATTAAGATAGGCATCCGATCTGAAAGTCCCAGTCATTTTATAACCGAGGGCACATGAGAGTCAAATCCCCCTCACCTCTACAGGCTTCTAAGACGCCATCGTTTAGAAGCCCCCGAGTTTCAGATGTGTCCGGTAGAATGTTGATTATGTAATCGCACTGTTTCAAGAAGTCTTTCAACTTTGGCCTTGTATAATAATAGGTGAAGTAATCGACCTCGCTCAAATCCAGGGTGGGCTTCCTCCCAAATCCGTATATTTTTGCACCAAAGCGGTGTAGCATTCGCCCAACTAAAAACGAAGCCATGAGACTGCTTTTTTAATGATTAAATTTATTAACCCCATTAAGGATGAAGAAGTAAGTAAATTGTAGTCGAATAGCAAAACTAGTTTTACTTACTCCAATCTCCGATCGTTCCCACTCCGAGTATCCCGATATTGAGGTCGGCTATGACTCTGTACCGTCCGATCTTGCCATATTGTGACCAAGTTTTTGAGTTCTGATTCGCTTGCACCTCGTCCATGTTTCTCTCGATATTCACAATGTTAAAAACCACGTACTCCCCCATCATCCTCCCGAAATGTTCACCGGAAAATCTACTCACAACATATGACAGCGGCTTCTCCTTGTTTACCAACGGCATTAACCTGTCAACCCCCGCCCACGTTCCCTGCACCCACTTGGTGTTGGGCAACTTGTACAAATACGGGGCCAGCAAGTTGAAATCACCAATGATGACTTCCGCGTTGGCCAACGCGCTGCTTTCTTTTCCTGCGCAAATTTTTTAATCTTAACCATCAGCAAGAACCTCACGAGATGGAACGGTGCGCCTTATACCTGGAATGACCTCTTGGAAGATTACATGGGGCACGGCTGCTTTGAGGTGCCTCAGTAGATCCGGTATTTTGGAGAAGACTGCGACTGAAATCGTCCTTCCCCCTTGTCCGGGCCGTACCAAGCACAGGCCCGCTCCGTTGCGTTCGACCATCATTCCGGGGCGAATTAACAACGGCACAAATAAACCGCTATTGAGTACTCGGTGCATTCATCGATCGGCGAACTTAGAAAAAGTAGGGTAGAACTTTTCTAATGAAACTTTTGTCTCATAACCTACAATGTAGAACGATTAAAACGCAAACTCGTAAAAGACGTGGTTGCGTAAATCGTTTGTTTGTAACGTTGTTGCTTATGATAAGCAAATTTGTTGTAATAGCTCTACTAAATGACTAAAACTTGTGTTGTTAAATTTCTGGTAACTTTCTTTTTATCATGTTACCGTAATATTACCAATTTTAGCTCAGGTGGAGACATCTCGCGCCGGAGTTACCAATTACACTTTTATCTGAAAATGTGATTTTCACACTCAATTTTCTGATTAATTTGATACCGAATACGCATCACATTTGTGGCTTTTGTTAAAATTAATATTTACAATATTTAATAGTAGAGATGGGATTCCACCCGGTGCAATCGTTTGCACCGGTGGAATCACGGAATGCACCCACAATGCACCCGGTACATTGGGTGCATTGTCCAATTGGCTACATTAACATAAGACTAGAGATGGGCCAGGGAATGAACCCGGTGCATTGAAACCACCCACATGGGTGCATTCACCAGGGTACATACATGAATGTACCGGGTGCATTCACAAATTTAAATTTCCCGCGCAAATCGAACGAGAAATAATCTTTTCTTGATGTTATTTAATTGTTTGCAGGTGGTTTACAGGTTTAATGTTTCATAGTGTATGGTGAACAGCTGAATAGTAAACTTTTGAGTTTAACCGGAAGCTTTGTAGCTTAAAATCTAAACATAATGAGTAAGTTTTTGAAATTAACGTTACAAAATAATTGTCTAGCGATAGTCCGTACAAAATATATTATATTTGGTGTCATTTTGAAGCATTTTTTATGTCTTATGTAAATGTAGGCAACCGGGCAAAGCATCCAATGCACCGGGTTCATTCGGTGATTCCACCGGTGCAAACGATCGCACCGGGTGGAATCCCATCTCTAATTAAACATTCAAAGCGAAATTCACAAATTAAGAAAAGGGGGAGCGAAAGATAATAGCTACATTGCGAGAACAATTCAGGAAAAGGATAAAAAATCTGAAACAAAAAAAAATAATATTTTTGATGATCTAGAAGCACGTTCGAAGCGGAAAAATTAAATTCCGAGAGAAATTATAATTAATTTTTCGAATTCTAAAAAATTCCAAGCATTGAAAAAGAAACGAAAATCGAGAAACAAATGAAAAAAAGGAAAGAAAAAATAAATTCCTTCACAGAAGCAAGAAAAAAAAATGACGATTGTACGTAGTCACATGTAGAAGAAAAAAATAACTCAAAATGCTTGTAGATTTGAAATGAAAAAAACAACGGAAAAGCGGGACGAAACATATGACGACTGTAATTATTCGCAGCAAAGTACACAAAAGTGCAAAACATTTATTTTGATTTATTATTTTGAGAACGAGAAAAAAAGCAAATAAAACGGCGACATCATACGATCGCTTTATGACCTGACAATAAGGATAACCAAATTGAAACCAGGTTTGCTACATAATAAGTTATCCTATGCAAGGCGGCCATGCTTGCTGTCAATGCATAATGAAAGTTTTAAAAATTTTGTTGCAAATCGTTTTTGATTGCAGTGAAACCCCCGAGCAGCCTCTGTACAGCTGTTTCAGCCCTGCTTGGGGCTTCTTCAGCAGAAACGTAGCTCGAGAAAAAAAAAACAAATGACGATTTTCAAAACCACGACGGAAAATCACACAAAGAAAAAAATTGATGAATTTGAAATTTGAAATTGGAAACAAAAGACGATCACAAAAAAAAATTAAAAAAGATAGGCACGGAATGTTTGAGGACGAATTTCAAACTTAAAACGATCGCGTTATGTTCGAAAAACAAAACTGCAAACAAATTTTGAAAAATCTAGCCAAACCTATTCGAAAATAATTTTTTTATTTCAGTTTCTTTTTCTTACTTCTCTTATTATTATTAAGTTCGTCATAATACGATTTCTTTCTATAAAAAAGTTACGAACTTCGAAATTTGATAGGTTGGCAATACTGCTTCTGACGTCAAATGCTTCAAAAATTTAAATTTCCCGCTCGAACAGGATGAAAAATTATCTTTTCTTGCCATAATTAAATCGTTTACAGGTGGTTTACAGGTTCATTCGTTTCATAATCTAATAGTTAACATTAGTGTTAACTTTAAGCTTAAACCAAGCTTTACAGCTTTAAATCTGAACAAAACGTTGAATATGTTTTTAAAACCAACGTTAGGTTGACTAGGTATTACAAAATAATTGTATAGTATAGTAATAATCCAAGCAAAATATGCTGTATTTGGTGTCATTTCGAAGCATTTTTTATTTCCTATGTGAATGTAGGTATATTCGCAATACACCGGGTGCATTGTAGGTGCATTCCTTGCTTCCACTGGTGCAATTGATTGCACTGGGTAGAATCCCATCTCCCCAAATTTTTTCTAATTGCAAAAAATGTTTTCTTAATTTACCTATGTATATTAATAAACATTATTTATTTTTATTGTAATCATACTTTTAATTTTAAACTCCTATTTCCTGATTAATTTAGAGAATTTTTGGGAAATACTGTATGCCGCAAAAAAAAAGGAATTCTTCCGTCGAGTTGATTGGCAACGTTGATAGGATTTTATGATGGTAACCCTGACTGTTGATGTGTCATGTGTCAAACTGTAAGTTAGGTTAAGTTTCTCTCCAATTTTCTTGAACACCAACGAAACATGTAAAAAGTAATTCGTAACGCACCCAAACCGCTCAATTACATCAGCAAACATGGACTCATTCGAGGGCGCTGCGAAGAAGCACGCACTGGAAGACCTCACCAAAGAAGAACTCGTCCACAAATACAAGGGCCTGCTGGCTCTAGCACAGAAGGCAAAGCAGGCGAAAGACATACTAATCAAAGAGAACGTCGAGTTGAAGAGATCGCAGGACGAACACGAATGCAAGAATCAGGTGCGTACCCTAACGGACGAGAACAGCAAGCTCACCGCGGACCTGAGCACCCTGGAAGCGCAGATCGAAGAACTCAAGCGCATCGGTTTAATCCAACAGGAACAGCTGCTTTCGCTCGAGAAACAAAACAACGAAAGCGACCTGCACAGCAAGGCAAACGAAAAATTGAGAGAGAAACTCAAACTGTACCACTCGAAGATAGTCAAGTTCGCGCAGGACGTCAAACATCTCAAGCAGGCGAGGCAGGATTTGATCACCTCGTTCGGTTCGTACGTGTCCCAAGTGTCCGAGTGGAAGACGCAGTTGGAAACCCTGCTGCGTCGCATCGAGCAAAACCAAAGCGAAACGCAAGAGCTGAAAGCACAAAACGAAATCCTCGCACGCGCTCAAGAAGAGAAGTATTTAAAAGTGAGGGGGTACTTAGAAGACCTTCGAGTTAATTTCGAAGATGAAGAAGGACTTGAAGGAACGACAAGGCCGGAAGACCTGCACACTATTTTGGATGGACACATCAAGAAACTGCAGGGGAGAAACTTGTGTTTAGAGGATGAGGTGAGGTTGGCTTGCGCTAGCGCTGACGAATACAAGTCTAAAAGGCAAGAAGAGGCAAGTGAATTGGGGGCACGCCTTCAATCGTTAATCAGCGAGTGCATAAACAGTGATTTACAATTCAGAGAGCAATTCGAGACTCTCAATAATGAGTTTGAAACGAAATCGGAAGACGATGGAGAACTCGATGGGGGTGATTTAATTGGGCTTGCGCACGTCCTGGAACTCAAAATAAAAAAACAGAGGTGCCTTATTAATAACGTGCTGTCCGAAGTCGTTTCCAGGAGGGAGAAAGTAGAATCTGCAATGACGCAAACCCCCCCAGACACATACGAAGAAGATCTCAGGAAATTGAAAACCGAAAACTTGGAGCTGCTGTCGGAGATGAACGAAATGAACGAGGTGTTAAAAGAGCGAGGGGAAACCATCTCAAAACAGCAGACGTTCTGCGACAAAATGGTCGACACGATCAACCAAAAGGAAGAACTAATTAAGACGCTGCAGCGTGAGCTCTCGGTCAACAATAGAACGGAGACGGTAAGCGAAGACACACGAAAAGACGAAGCCATTGAAGCTCTTAAGCGCGAGCTCGATGAGTTGCGCAGCAGATTACTGAACGTAAGCGACGAGGGCATCGCGGAAAGCGAAACCATGTCGGTCTCGACGATCTCGAAGAACGAGGACCTAGCCCGCATGAAAGACCTCGAGAGTTCCTGGGAGGAAAGATACGGGAAGCTGCGCAACCTCGCCTTAAAACTCAAACGAAAAACAACCGATTTGACGGCGGAGCTCTCTCGAGAGCAAGCAGAGAAAACCGAGCTGCAACAGAAGCTTAACAAGACCATCAACACATTCCAACAGCAGATGGATCGAGTGCAAGACGAACTCGAGACTTACAAGAGCGACAACCGCAGCTACATAAAGAAAATCGAGTCTGCCAGCGCAGATTCATCCCGGGATAAGCGCCTGCTCGCATCCAGCGAGGCCCTCGTAACAAAACTGACGGCGGAGCTCGATGTCTTAAGCAAAGACAAACTCGAGACGGAAAACTGGAAAAAGCAGGTGAGCAGCAAGGTGCAGGCCTTGAAGAACGAGTTGAAAGCGAATGCGCTCCTCAAGAAGGACTTCGAAAGCAAGATAAGCAAGTTAACCTCAGATGTGGAAGGCAAAGAGAAGGCTTTAAAACAAGAGGCGGACCGGCACGCCCAGACCAAGAACTCCCTGCAGGAATCCCTCGACGAGTGCAAGCGACTGTCACTCCTGAATTTAGAGCTGCGCGATTATGAGAACGTTGCCAAAGACATCTCGCACGACCTCGATAAGAAGCAGGAGACGATCGCCGGCTTGAAGAACCAAGCGGACTCGTACAAGGCGAACGTCAGCGAGCTTCAAGCTCAGAAGAAGCAGTTGGAAGACGAAGTGAAATCGCTGGAAGTCAGCTTCGCGTGTGTTAAAAGTGAGAATGACCTTCACGCGAGTAAAATATCCGAGCTGGAGAAGTTCCTGCTCGAGAGGGATCTTCGCCTGCAAAGCTTGTCGCATGCGCTGGAGAATTCGAAGTTTGAAAGCGAGGACGTGACCAGGCAGTTGTCGGATGCGATGGTCGAGCATGAGAAGCTCGTCGGGTCTTTGCGGGCCAAGGAAGATCAGCTGAAGAGTCAGAATTTGGGACTGGAGCAGAAGCTGCGCGCGATTCAGGAAACCCTGAAGCTGAGAGAGGATGAGCTAAGTGAGGTACGCGGTGATTACGAGAGCTATAAGATACGTGCCAAGAGTTTCATGCAACAAAGCAGAGACTTCGGTGCGGAGGAGAAGTTGACAGAGGAGGTGTCGAGGTTGAAAGGGCACGTCGAGCTGCTTAGAGAGGAAGTTAAAGAATTGAGGTATATCTTTTAATTTTCTTTTTTTTTATTAATTACATTAATTTATTGATGTTACTGTTGTTTGTACATGCTGTGCTTTTTTTTAACTGTAGCCATAGGAATTTACGTGCTAAAAATTTTGCCTTAGGTTTTGGCTCAAAATTTTAAGCAAATTCTTGTTTCTAATAATCGATTACAAAATTTATTACAAACATTAAACATTATTAGAATAAGAGGCGCGTCATTAATTTAATTATTTTAACGTGTGAAGTTGAAATTATTAACGATCAAATGTGAATCGAGTAGGTCAAAATCAACAATTAATTCGTCAAACGGAAGCGACTAATTTCTCTTTAACGTTGACCTACTCGATTCATTAAAAAATTCCACTTTTAATATTAAAATAATTAATTTAAAGATAGATCTGTTATGCTGGCAATGTGTATTTTTTTAATAAATTATGTAATTGATTATTAGAAACTGAAATTAGATCAAAATTTTTAGCAGAACATAAGTTAACACGACGCAAAATTTTTAGCACGTAAATCCCTATGGCCACAGTTGCAGAAAAAGCACTGTATACAAATTACATTCCTTTTTTAATTTCCTTCTTAACGCTTCTGTATGTAATCAATCATACAAAGTGATCAAGTAGAACAGTTTGAGTTGGCAACAAACTTAAGAGCATTTTTTTGTTCGAGCATTTGCAACACTGCCACCGAATATGTTTTGTTGATTAATTTGACAGATTTTTGACTTATGACAAAATTGTAGGTTAAGTAGAGCGTCGTTTACTTTAGCTGAGTTCGGCAAAGCGCTCCATTTACTCTCTGATCAAAAGCGTGTGAGGGAGAGCGACTGCGTTTCACTGTATGTAAGAGGGAACAAACTGAACAATTCAGAGATGATTGATGAAAAAATCGCATTACCGAACGCAGCTTTTGAATCTGAAACCAGCGTTGCCAACTTTAGAAGACTCGAGCGTACCAAATTTAATCTCAATTATCGCCCAAATAGCCCATGTTTGGCAGATAAGTCGTTTCATTTGTACAGTTCTTCAATTCCTATTTCATTTTTTCGAAAACTTGTTTCCTCTTTTATTTAACAAAGAAAAAAAAGACATTTTTTTTTCCAATATGATAGGTATTTGGCAATTTTATCAAAAACATTTGGCGTCTTCTCTTTCAAACTCCGATCGAAATTAAGCTGAAAATTATTTATTATTATTATTTTATTTTTGGGAGAAAAGTTCAACGTTCTGACATTTAAACAAAAGACGACCGAAAGCGGAACGGAATTTTGAGAAACAAAAAAAAACTAGAACGTCGAAGTCTGATTGAATTTTAAACAAAAAGCGATCGAATTTAAATTAACTGAATTTTTATTTTCTAATCAAAATCGACATTTAAATAAAAGACGAAAAAAAGAAGAAATTACAGCCGTCGAAATCTGAATTAATTTTAAACAAAAGACGATCGATTATTGAATTAAAAGAAAATTGTAATTTTCTGAAGAAAATATTCTTACAATCGAAATTTCGCCGGCATTTAAACCAAAAGACGATCGAGTTCTAAACAAAGGAAGATCGAAAACGATGCGAAAATTTTTGAGGATTTAGATGAAGCTTTAAAACAAAACACGATCGAAACCAACGCGAAATATTGACGCGCGAAAAAAATTGAAACGAAAGAAGATCAACTTTTGAGACGGTCGAATTCTAAACAAAAGATGATCGAAAGTTTTTGAGGATTAAAAAAATCGGACGCGCCGGACTTTGATTAAACTTTAAACAAGAGACGATCGAAGCCGACGCGAATATTTGACGAACGAGAAGTATTAAAAAAAGAAGACGATTGACTTTCCAACAAAAGACGACCGAATTCTAAGCAAAAGAGAATCAAAAGACGATCGAAACCGTCGCGAAGTTTGACGAACGAGAAAAATTTAAAACAAAAGATGATCGAAATCAATACGAAAATATGAGGAATAAGAAATTCGTAAACGTCAGGTTTTGATCAAGCTTTAAACAACAGACGATCGACTTTTAAACAAGAGACGATCGAAATTAGTACGAAAATTTAAGGAAAAAGAAAATCGTGTGCGTCGGGTTTTGATCAAACTTTAAACAAAAGACGATGGAAAAAACAAAATATTATTTATACTTAAAACTAATCGGTAATAAAGCAAGTGCTATTGAGCGCTGACGAAAATCGCAAAATTGAAAAATGTATGGTCCAATTTGCGATAAATCGTCCAAGTTGGCAACCTTGTTTGAAACACCTCTTAGTGATTGGCTATTACCTTAATGTGAGCCAAATGATTGCTGAGTAAGCAACTCAGCCGCTGAGCGTCTCTGAACGCGCCCAATTTTTGAA
The DNA here is from genome assembly GCA_036172665.1 of Prosopocoilus inquinatus. Lineage (NCBI taxonomy): Eukaryota > Metazoa > Arthropoda > Insecta > Coleoptera > Lucanidae > Prosopocoilus > Prosopocoilus inquinatus. The sequence continues at coordinate 7,959,567 of CM069878.1, read as the reverse complement.
AGCTGTCAGTAGGATTGCCAGATTTCTTGGATTTTTTTGCAGACAATGTCGCCAACTTCTTAACAAAATGGTACGATATGAAAGCGCCAACTTTTTTTAAAGTCGAAGATAAAAAAAAATAAAAAAATGCTGTTTTGGGATATCAAAAAACAGAACAAATGAAAATAATCAGAAACAAAAGAGAAATGAAAACAACAGCAACAAAATATGTACACGGCGTGAAGTGAACAAAGAGAGAAAAAAAAAACAAAGGAAGGTCGACAACACCAACCTGAACGAAAAACAATAATTTTCCGGACGAATAAAAACATTCAAATTATAGCAAACTGTAAAAAAGTCAATACGATAAAAAAAAGAAACGAATAATTACAGTGCGCAAAACAAAGGAAGATCACAACGAAGGCACAAAACAAATGAACAAACAATGAAATACGAAAAATCGATTCTAAAGGATGTTCAGCCGAAAAAAATCTCGCAGCAATCCATGGAAAATTCTTTTCAGAACTAACTTGAACTTGAAACTTCAAGCATCACGGGTACACAACAGAACATATTCTGCGTCAAGCGACAGTTGCAAATAAAATAAAATATATATGAGCATGTGTACTAAGGCGTACTTTCAAAACATTTCAATTTTTTCTACTGAAAATACGTTATAAGAAAAGCAAAAGAAAAATACACACTTTGTACGAAAGCGTAAAGAACAGAAGAGAAAAAACAAAAGAAAAATGACAACTAAGATGAACGAAATCAGATGAATCTCGTGACAAAAAATTTGGTAGAAAACAAAACATAACTGTAAAAAAGCGCCATTCAACAAAATGTGAAAAATCAATTTGATGAAAATAAACAAAAGAGAAATACGATAACATAAAATGAATTAAAAAAAAAACAGGATACTACGATGAGCAAAAAAAAAATGAAAATCGACGAAAGTTTTTCGAATAAAAACAAAATCGTAGGAAACAAAGAGGACGACTTAAAAAGTCTGAGTCAATAAAATGTGAAAACCGATTCAATTAAAAGAACAAAAGTGAAACAACACAAACAAAAAAGAAAGAAAAATGAAACAACAAAAACAAAAAAATATGAAATGAACAAAAACAAAAGAAAACGACAGTCAGTATTAATCGCATTGTATATTTTTTTTGTCGTTTTGTGAAGACGTGAAGACAACAAAAGTAGCCCAAACCAGGCCTAAATGGCGGAGGAATTTCGTCCAATCTGGCAACCCTGACTGTCAGCGTCAAGCCGTCAACAAACAGGAAGTTACTCCAGGGTTGCGTTCAAAAACTGTAAGGAGAGCGCACTTGGGGCTCGTTCAGAAACTGAAAAGGGCGCGCTCCGGGTAATATTCTTTCTCTCTCGTGTAAGTGATATTTTGCTTTTCATTTTAAACGCCCAAAGTGCTCTCCCGTTAGAGTTTTTGAACGCAACTCAGTTGTACCATTTCAAAATAAAATCACTGCCAACTCAAACACTTCTACTTGACCACTTTGTAGATGAAAAAGTAAAAGACTTTACATTAAACTAAAAATATGGTAAGCAAACTATATTTTTAGCTCGATTTAAAGTCTTTTGCTTTTTCTATCTATCTACAGTCATTACCACGAACGAGAACCATACCAAAATAAATAAACCTTGTAATTACAGTTCCACTCTTGAACGGGAGAAAGAGAAAACCAGCGACCTCTCATCACAAAACTGCCAACTTCTTAAACAAAGTGAAACCATGCAAAATGAAATCGCTGAAAACAAACGACAGCACGAACAGCTCCTCGTCGAGCACCAACTGAGCAATACAGAGCATGCCGAAGCCATTCGAACCCTCAAAGTAAGTTCAGTGCCGCCAACTACTTTAAAACTAACCTCACATTGATTGCAGCTGCACACTGAGAAACTGACCGAATACTACCAGCAGCAACTGTCGGATCAAGAAGCCAGGCACAACGTGGAAATCAGCGAATTGCAAAAGAGCAACGTCAGCAAAGCCCTGTCGCCCTCCAACGTGCCTTCGCTTGCGCTCCCTTCCATGTTGGTCAGAGAAGAGGGTGAAGGCTCGGAAAACGTGGATGGTAATCACGCCAACGCTAGCAATGTGAATTCCCTGAGCCTGGAGAGACTGTTGAGCAGCGAGCTAGACAGAGATACCTCCGTAATCCGGAAGCAACTGTCCGACAATGAAACCAAAGTCACACACTTGACTGCCCTCCTTGCCGACGCCGAGCAGGACTTGGCCAAGCACGTGCAGATGAATAAGGTGTTGAAGGAAGAGATACGCAGGCAGCAGAGGTGCGTCGAAAGAGAGAAGCACGCAGAAAACATGGAGTACCTCAAGAACGTCGTCTTTAAGGTACTGCAAACTCTAATTAATGAAAATTTACATTCATGAACTTGCATGAATAGTTTAAGTGGCGACATCTTGCAATCACTTTTTGACATGACATTGCATTAGCCCCAAATAAGGCTGAAACAGCTGCTCGGGGGATCCACTGCAATCAAAAACGATTTGCAACAAATTTTTGAATACATTTATGTTCAAAAAATGTGATCGTTTAAAATATATTCAACTAGGAGCTCTACTTTATCATTTTTGTAGGAAAATGAGACAAAATTAATTTGACAGATCTATAAGCAACATCAGACAATAAAAAAAAAGGAAATGTAAGCTGCTAACAGCTAATTTTTGTGGAAAAATGTACGTAAATTTATTACAAAGCGACAGAGATAGGTTGGCATGGTGAATGTTAATGACAGAAATCCCTGTTAAATTTATACAAGGCCGGCTTAAATTTAAATCGAAGCTTAAACTCGTAACGATTGTTGTTAAGAATTTATGCCTTCGACTTAAAAAAAGTTAGACTGGGCCTTATTAAAATGTTAAAATCTAAATGGGGGACTGTCTGAAATGTTGTGAACTCTGTGGTAATGCGTTTTTCGTTGCAGTTTTTGACCTTGGGGAACGGTGATGAAAGGAGCCGCCTCGTGCCGGTGTTGAACACCATCTTGAAGTTGAGCCCGGATGAAAACCGTAAGCTCTTGATGGCCTCGAAGGGAGATAAAGGTTGGACAAGTTATCTGCCAGGGGGTTGGGGCTCGTAAAATCGTTTTGCAAATAAGTATTGAGTCAAAAGATGTCTGACAGGATAAGTTATATTGTATGTTAATTATGTATGTAATGCGAAAAATAAAATCAAGATTTACTTTTCTATTTAGTGCGCATTTTTGTTTTTCTTTCAACAACAGAAACAAGCGAGTACAAAGTGATCAAGAAAAACTGTTCGAGTTGGCAATACAATCAAGAGCATTTTCTTATTCGACTGTTTGCAACAGTGCAAGCGGATATTGTTTTTTGACGTAACGTCATCAGTGACAAGATTGTAGGTTACATCCGGGTATTTTAATTTGCATTTGAAGTGCTTCTGTCATGTGACGGTTGTCAGTATCAAGCTGTCAACAACCGGAAGCTATTCAAGTTGTGCCATTTATAAATAAAATTTAGCATTGCAAACTGAAAACAGTTACTCTTGACCACTTTGTATTAAAAGGAAAACTAAAGTTGAATAGAATTAAGTTCAGCCCGTCACAAGGTTAAAATTAAGTCCAACCTATCTTAAGGTCCATACAACCAATCTCAACCTAACTCTACCGAAACCAAACAAAAAATTAAAACTAGCAGAATTGTTAAAATTATTAAATTAAGATCCATCAAGGCCAACTGAACTCTGCTCAAGTAGAGCACAAAAAATTAATAAAATTAAGTCCATCCAACCAATCTCAACCTAACTCTACCGAAACCAAACAAAAAATTAAAACTAGCACAATTGTTAAAATTATTAAATTAAGTTCCATCAAGGTCAACTGAACTCTGCTCAAGTAGAGCACAAAAAAAATTAATAAAATAAAGTCCAACCCATCTCAAGGTCAACCCGATCTTGATCCAGTTCTATCGAAACCAAATAAAAAATTTAAAAAAAAGTTAAAGCTAGGAGAATTATTAAAATTACATTACTCTATATTTATAGGTTCCTGTATAGCATCTTTGGGCTATTAATCAATAGATGGTGCGACTTGCAAGTAAATTTTCAACATTACTGTTATGTGGCTTCTTCAGGAAAATTACTATTATTGGGCCACGTTAGAATCCCTAAGTCAGGCTCTGCCCGTTGTTTATATTTCATAGGTTTTTTTCACCTCCTGATAAATTTATCTGCAGGTAATTAATATCTTTGGAAACTTATCGATACAATGGTTTCCGAGGATGATACCCGGCAGATAAATTTATCAGGAGGTGAAAAAAAACGGGCCTTATTACCCGATTTTTTTACCTCCTGATAAATTTATCTGCCAGGTATTATGCTTGAAAACCATTGTATCGATAATAGTTTCCGAGGATACTACCTGGCAGATAAATTTATCCGTAGGTGAAGAAATCGGACATTAGTCATTTTTGGTTGTAAAAAATAAGTATCCTACAAAAATAGACGTCATTGTTTTGTAAAAAAAAAAATAATTGAACAGAAACTAATAAAAAAACAAATAAAATAAAGTCAAATCGAATAAAAGAGAAAGAAAACAAAATCGGTGGCGATCAATCGACGGAATTAAAATGTACAATAAAATGAAAATTCCGGTCTAGTAAAATAAAAACAACTCCAATCTAGTAAAAGGAAATAAAACAAAACTAAAGACGATCGATTGACAGTTAAAAATAAAATAAAATCGCTTTAAATGAAATTAAACGAAGTAAAAAAGTGAAAAGATGATAAATCAACAACAAATGAAAGGAAATCGAATCAAAGAAAAAAAAAACACAAAGTTTGATCAATTGATTAAATTAAAAAACGGATTACATAAAATGGAATAAGGAATATTAAAAAATAAAACAAACAAACACAAATGTTGATCAATAGATTAAATTAAAAAATGGATTACATAATATGGAATGAGGAATATTAAAAAGAAAAACAAACGGAAAGACGGTCGGCGATGAAGACAAAACGAAAATAAAAATTCTGCAAAGCCAATCAGTCAAATCAATAGAGAAAGTTTGAACAAAAGAAGAAAAAAAGAAAACAGAAGAGAATCTTACAGTGCAAATTATAAAATCGAGTCAAGAAAAGACAAAAGACGATCGGCTCGGTTTATAATTTAACAAAAAAAAAAACACGAAATAAGGGCGACTGGACTAGCAGATTGCAATTTAACAAAATTTTGATTTAATGTTTAGTTACATTTAAAAGGGGGTCGATGGAAATTTTAATTTTTTTTTGTAAGGGATCGATGCTTAAAAGAGGTTGGGAACCCCTGCTCTATAAGAACTAATAATGTCAGCTTCTAAACCTAAACGATGCACGCAATTTTATTTTGCGACAACTGTAGAGAGAGATTCACGTGAATTCGTTTCCTTTTTTTTGCGGAAAAGGGCGCCAGTTATTGTTTTGCATAAGGGGGCGCCGACTACCCTTCGTTCAGAGCCCTGTTTATTGGTTAATTCGAAATTTCTCTGTCAGACCTTCACAAAGTGAAATGTTAACGAACTTAACGACAAACAAAAATAGCCCCTCAACTGTTTTCGAAAACAAAAAAAAAGAAAAAACAAAATTCCGCGATTATTGATTAAAGTAAAGCGTGCATGGCAGGGTTGGATTAAGCTATGAGCGGCATAAGACGTAAGTTAGCTAAGCTCACACTTTATTACTCTTGTATACCGGGCCCGGTTCTGGAAAGGGGCCCAAATATTTATTTATTTTTTTGAAGTTGGTTCTTGTCCGATGAAAATTGTAAGCACAAAGTTTTTTTCATCTCGAAACGGACAGAATTATGAAGGGAAAACACTCAACGTTTCGCTATAGATTTATAGCTTCGCTTTATATTTCTGTCCGGTTCGAGATAAAAAAAAAAATTGTACTTACAATTTATTTTTTTGTTATTACGAGTAGGGCACCACCAAATTTAAATGCGTGCGGTCCTGAAGTTCCGCGCATAATATTTCACAACTTTACGCCATTTTATATAAGAGTTGAATCATTTTGTTTTGATTTCCTTTTTCGAGCAAATTGCTTTTTTAAATTATTCCGCCGTCCGCAATGTTGCACAATTTTACCTCAATTTATCTTCTTTACATATGAAATTAAATTCATAATTAAAAGATTAACTAACAGATAACAAAAAAATCGCTCTCGGTTGATTAATATCAAAAATTGCAAATGACATTTTAATTAATTGACATTCCGGCCGGCAAATTGAAATTTAAATTTTCCCGCGCGCGTCGAGTTAAAATCCTGCCGTTTCCGGTTCGTTTGTTTCGCGACGCCCATTGGCGGCTATTCTTTGCCACTTTCCCCTTTAATTTACCGACGCCTTTCGAAGTGATTACAGCGAAATCGAAAACCGTCCACCTCGTCGGATCTGCGACGTCCTCGATTTCCGCTTTGCGCAATCCTACGTTCCGGCGGGCGTTCGATGCGGACACATTTTTAATCAATACAGCATCCCCACCCTCGCGCCGATCTCCTTCTACTTCCGCTACTTCGCATGCAGTGCAGTATCGCTCGAAGCCGATTCTAGTTCAGCTACAACTGCGAGTCCTCTTCGGTGAGTAAAAGGTTTCTTAAGAAGTGTATATCCTTTTTGTATCTTGAGCTAATCGCCTTTTATGTCGCTCATCTGTGTTCGTTTCGCGTGCGTCGGGTTTTCGCCTTGGCGTTCGAAGCGTTTTCCAGGAGGATTTTTGACGTTTCTATTTTAATTCGCCGGCATTTTTTTGTCGTGTCGCCCCGGCCCCAATTTCTTTCTTTGGTAAAAGTAATAAAACACGGCGATAGATGATCCTGAAAATCTCGAGGGGGGGCCCCAAAATTACACCGACGGAACCAACGGGTTCCCCCTTTTCATTTATTATGCGCTCGCATTTGTTTCTTCATCTTTCGAGCCGGGGGGTTTATCGAGCGAGCGTCGAGCGCAAGAAGGTGTGTTGGGCTAGGACCGAATGACCGCGACCGGCAAGCAGCACATCGCCGCCCTTAATCAATACTTCGCGTATTATTGATCTGTACGGAAATGCTCGCACAAGTCGGAATTTCAACACAAAATGGCATTCCTCGGCATTATTATTACTCATCATCATCTGCTACTGTCGCAGACTGCATGCAAGCATTTCATAAAATAGCATCATGACGACCCCCAAGGTCGAATCAATTAAAACCGGCGAACTATAATCACCTCGCGAATTTGAGGTTAAATTTACTCGTTCTTTTTTTTTTTCAAACCCCCTGGGAAACGATGCCCTAATTTTGGAAGGCCGTCGAATTTAAAAACGAAAACGTCGCGAGGTATTTTTTTTTTAATGTCAAAATAAAATGTGGGCGTTTTCTTTTCATTAAATGTCAAATCGATATACAGGGCGTTCATTTCATCAATCAATTAAAGCCGGCGAACTGCATCACAACGCCAATTTAAGGTTAAATTTCCTGGGTGGTTTTTAAGCCCAACCAACGCCTTAATTTTGAAGTTAATGTCAAACACCCCGAAATGTTTTTTTTTTAATGTAAAATCGAAATTTCGGCGTATTTTTTTTAAAGGTCGGTCGATCTACATTACCTATTAAATGTCAAATCGTTATACAGGGCGGCGTTTATTTAATTAATCAATTAAAGCCGGCGAACCGCAGCCCCACGCAAATTTGAGGTTAAATTTCCCGGGTCTTTTTTAAACACCCGCTAGCAACCGACGCCTTAATTTTATGTTTAATGTCAAGCGCCCAGAAACATTTTTTTTTAATGTTAAGTAAATCGAATTTTGGGCGTTTTTTTTTTTTGAAGGTCGGTCGATGTGCGTTACCTATTAAATGTCAAATTGATATACAGGGCGTTCATTTCATTAACCAAACAAAGCCGGTGAACTGTATCACCACGTAAATTTGAGGCTAAATTTCCTGGGTCTGTTTTTAAACCCTCCCTTTGGCAACCAACGCCTTAATTTTAGGGTTAATGTCAAACGCCCCGAAGCAATTTTTTTAATGTTAAATCGAAATTTGCGCGTTTTTTTTAAAGGACGATCGATATGCATTAACTATTAAATGTCAAATCGATATACAGGGCATTTATTTCATTAATCAGTTAAAGCCGGCGAACTACATCACCCCAGGCCAATATGAGGTTAAATTTCCTGGGGTTTTTTAAACCCCCTCTTTGGGAACCAACGCCTTAATTTTAGGGTTAATGTCAAACGACCCGAAGCAATTTTTTTAATGTTAAATCGAAATTTGGGCGATATGCATTACGAAATAATTTGTTCCGTCCCCGCCCTCCCTGAATTTAATCAAAACACGATTTTCTTTTATCTTCTAAAGCAAAAGGAAAGAAATGGCATTCGATGTGAAAAATAGCGGGCGCGGTGTTTTCTAAAATAAAAAAAAATGAAACAAAAAACGATCAGGGGCGTTGCTTGATAAGACGGAAAAGCGTAATCACACCCAGGAACGTCAATAACCAATAACCCTCAAAACTAATAAGTTTTGATGTCGAGAAATCAATTGCTTAAACAATTTGACGTTTGTGGGTACGGGGTACGTTCTTTTCTTTTATAAAGGAAAAATAAACTTTGAATTTTCAAAATTTCTAAATGTCAAATTGGCGTACAGGCGTGTTCATTCAGTAGTTACTCCCGGAAACTGTCAATCAATAATCGGCGAAATTCAGATGTTTTTAATTTCTTTTTCCATGTCAACAAGAAGTAAATTATTGAAATAAATTAAACCACAGAAATTGTTAACAAGTTTAACACGAATAGCAGGCTATGGGTATGAACGACAATGAAAGCTTTAGTCTGAAACAAATGAAAACCGGTACAAAATATACAAAAAAGAATTGTCAACGCAATGTTGAACAGCGCCATCTATCGATTTTTCTTTACTGCCAATGTGGCGTCCCGCAATACGAATATTTCAATTCTGATTCGACTTAGAAATAATAAAACACAAAAGGCGGTCGTCGCGATTGCGATTAAGAATGAACGTGCGTTCAAAAATTAAAACAAAAGACGACGTATTGATTTCAAAACATTTGAGAAACCAGCTAGTCGAAACAATAAAATAAAAACAAAAGAAGACAAATTTAAAGATGACAAAAATGTACACGTAATTATTCAAAAGCCATTCCTTTCAAAAATAAATTGAACCAAGACGGGAACGATTTGAAAATGTCAAAAAGAAAAAGAAACAAAAGAAGACATATTTAAAGATGTCAAAAGCCGTTCCTTTCAAAAAAAAAATAAATTAAAGAAGGCGGAAACGATTTCAAAAAACAAGATAAAACAAATTTAAAAATGTCAAAAATGTATAATTACTCGAAAGCCATTCCTTCCAAAAATAATACAAGACAGGAACGATTTCAGAATGTCAAAAATATGTGTACCCTCCGGAAAAAAAAACAAAAGCAAAAGATAAGCACTTTTCAAAAGATTATGACCTCCCCGCTAAAAAAATAATAATAAAAACAAAAGACGGCCGTTTTAAAACAGTCAAAAGTGTGCATTCTTCAGTAGCTGTTCCTCCAAAAAATAAAAATAAAAAAATTATAAAAAATGAAGAAGGAAAATGTCAAAAATGTACAATTTTTCTGCGCCCATTCCTTTCAAAAATTAATGAAAACAAAAGACGACTTATTTTAATCGATTCAAAATGTTTTGTCTTCTTATGACCTACCCGCCACAATGAAAATAATAAAAACAAAAGACGGCCGATTAAAACAGTCAAAAGTGTGCATTCTTCACTGGCCATTCCTCAAAAAAAATAAATAAATAAAAATAAAAAAATTATAAAAACCAAAACACGACTTAAAATGTGAAAAAATGTACAATTTTCCTGCGGCCCTTCTTTTCAAAAATTATTGAAAATAAAAGACTATCGATTTTAAAATGTCAAAAATCGTCGATAGTCCTATCCAAAATAAAGATTACGTATAACTAACGACGACCTACGTTGATCGATTCAAAATGTTTAAAAAAAGAAAAACTTCGATGGCGTCTCCGCCGCCAAAAAGTTAATAGAAACAAAAGCCGACCGGTATAAAAATGTCAAAAATCTAATGAACGCGTCTCAGTAGCCGTTCCTCTAAAAAAATAAAAATAAAAACTAAAGCATCAGACGATGTTTAGATGGCGTTGTTTGAACTCTCACAATATCACACTGTTTGGGTCCACTTATTTCGATGTCATTAATAAATAATGACGACTTTTAATTTGTTAGTTAAAGACAGTCCCTGTATAAATCAGATTTTCGTAAAAAAATCGAAATGATTAATTATTGGGTTTAAATTTGCAGCATCTGCCGTAATTAAAGACAAAGAAAAATGGGAAAAGAAAAAATCCACATCAACATTGTCGTCATCGGCCACGTAGATTCGGGGAAGTCCACCTCCACGGGCCACCTCATCTACAAATGCGGCGGCATCGACAAGCGTACCATCGAGAAATTCGAGAAGGAAGCCCAGGAGATGGGAAAGGGCTCCTTCAAGTACGCCTGGGTCTTGGACAAGCTCAAGGCCGAGCGTGAACGTGGTATCACCATCGACATCGCTCTTTGGAAGTTCGAAACGGCCAAGTACTACGTGACCATCATCGACGCCCCCGGCCACAGGGATTTCATCAAGAACATGATAACGGGCACCTCGCAGGCTGATTGTGCCGTTTTGATTGTGGCTGCCGGTACCGGTGAGTTCGAGGCGGGAATTTCCAAGAACGGACAGACCCGCGAGCACGCCCTGCTCGCCTTCACCCTGGGGGTTAAGCAGTTGATTGTCGGCGTTAACAAGATGGATTCCACCGAGCCCCCATACTCCGAGACGCGCTTCGAGGAGATCAAAAAGGAAGTGTCCTCGTACATCAAGAAGATCGGTTATAATCCGGCTGCTGTTGCCTTCGTACCTATATCGGGATGGCACGGGGATAACATGCTCGAACCATCCGATAAGATGCCGTGGTTCAAGGGGTGGGCGGTTGAGCGCAAGGAAGGCAAAGCCGAGGGGAAGACTTTAATCGAGGCATTGGATGCCATCTTGCCTCCGTCTCGCCCTACAGAAAAACCTTTACGCCTTCCACTGCAGGTAAAAATTTTCTAGGTTATTAAAAACAAGCGACTAATCAACTCATTTGTTTGTCCGACAATAACATCATCAATGAAATCAGATTTGATTCAGGTCAGTTTATCTTCTGATCTTTATCCATTGATGACCTAACCAATTTAATTTCATCTCTTACGTTTGCCTGTCTCTGATTAGCTCATCGATAAATTAATAAATTAATGGACGCGTTCAGAGACGCTCAGCGGCCGAGTTTCTTACTCAGCAATCATTTGTGATTGGCTCACGTTAAGGTAATAGCCAATCGCAGACAACTGCTGAGAAAACAATTTAGTCGCTGAACGCGCTCGATGTCCAATATTCATATTGAAGCAGTGTTGCCAATGAAATCAATCAAAAATTCCTTTTATGGCGCACAGCATTTCCCTAGAATTTCCGGACAAAAATGTCAATGAATCGGGGAAATTTAAATGGGAAGTCAAAGTTAAAAAAAAATAATGTTTAACTGTTAAAACAAACAAGAAAGAGGAACAACCTAACTTGCACCTTGCAGCAATCAGAAGCAGTGTTCCCAACTCATCAAATTTCGAAGTTCTTACCCGCCTTATGAAGGCGAATAATAATAATTAGAAAAACAAAAAAAAAGACACAAATAAAAAATTGTTATTGAATATAGGAAGATAGTAGAGTTTTGGTTAGTTTGTTCAAAATTTCTTTGCAATTTTATTTTTCGACTGCAATGCGATCATCACTTGTTGATGATGGATTATTGTTTTTACGTCTGAGAATCGCCCTCAAATATTTCCGTCCTTTTTTTGATTTTTTTCTTGCGATCGTGATTTATTTTGATATCTTCAAAAATTTCTGTCGCTTTCTGATTTTTTCGTCGTCGTCCGTTATTGTTTGAAAGAAGAATGTCTCGCAGTCGTTTTGAATCAATACTCCCAATTCGTTTTCCTTTTTTCTTTCTTTTCCGCTGAAATTATTTCTTTTCCTTTCGTGTATATCGCGATCGTCATTTGTTCTTCTCTGTGGTTTTCCGTCCTGAAATTTACGATCGTCATTTGTTTCTCCGGAATTAATAAAAAATTTACTAATGAAAAATTTTCTTTTTCTGCTGAAATTACTTATTTCCTTTTGGTAAACTTTGCGATCGTCGTTTGCTTTTCTTTGTGGTTTTCCGTCGTGAAATTTACGATCGTCATTTGTTTCTTTTTCGTTCAGGAAGTAATCAAAAATTATTAATGAAAAAATCTTTACATTTCTTTCTCCTTTGCAAATAATTACAGTCGTCGTTTGTTTTCTCCTTGTCTTCTCTATTTTCAGAAATTTTCATTTCGTCAATAAGCATTGTGATTCATGATAGTCATTTGTTTTTTTTTTTCAAATTGGTTTTAATGAATTTCGAACCATTATTAGTCTTGAATGTTTGCTATTATTATCTTTTTCAATTTTAAATCTATCTCTAAATAAACGTTTTTGTTACAATTTTTCAGAAATCAAATATTACAATTTTTCTTTTTTGTAAATTTTAATTTTTCTACTTCGATCGCGTTACATCATAATCTTTGTTTCTGTTCCTAATTGTTTGCCTTCTTTCTCTGTCTTATTAAAAGAAATTGAGAAATTCTCTAGATTTTAATGAGTTTTTGTAATATTTTTTCCCTGTTGCTTGAAATTATCCCTAGATTAATTTGGCAACACCGTATTGAAGCAGTTTCACTTTACTTTTTCTTGCGCCGGTTGCACCATCTATGAATGAATTCAGCGAACTTCTCATCCAACGGTGAACTAATCGATGAAATATGAGACACCTTTACTTTTGTCACTCCTGACGAAGCTATAAATCTACAGCGAAACGTTGAGTGTTTTCCCTTCATTTTTCTGTCCGATTCGAGATTAAAAAAACTTTGTACTTACAATTTTCATCGGACAAGAACCAACTTCAATTTATCAGTTGAAGTCATCGATTAATTAATCAATGAAGTCCGATGATATCAGCTTCACTCATCACTGAATTAATTAATTAATTAATTACATGTAATTTTTCAGGATGTCTACAAAATTGGAGGCATTGGTACTGTACCGGTGGGCCGTGTTGAAACTGGTATCCTCAAACCCGGAATGGTGGTCGTCTTTGCCCCGGTTGGCCTCACCACTGAAGTCAAGTCCGTTGAAATGCACCACGAGGCCCTTCAGGAAGCCGTGCCCGGTGACAACGTCGGTTTTAACGTCAAGAACGTTTCTGTTAAAGAGTTGAGACGTGGTTACGTCGCCGGAGATTCCAAGAACAACCCGCCGAGGGGCGCTGCTGATTTTACCGCTCAGGTATCTACAACGTACTGAAAATATTTCCCCCTCATTTTGCTTGAACGCCCCCTGTTGTTGCAGGTAATCGTCCTGAATCATCCTGGCCAGATTGCCAACGGGTACACCCCCGTGTTGGATTGCCACACTGCTCACATCGCCTGCAAGTTTGCCGAGATCAAAGAGAAGTGCGACAGACGTACTGGTAAGACAACTGAAGAGAATCCGAAGGCGATCAAGTCGGGAGACGCGGCCATCGTGAATCTCGTGCCGAGCAAGCCGATGTGTGTGGAGGCCTTCCAGGAGTTCCCACCGTTGGGGCGCTTTGCCGTGCGTGACATGAGGCAGACGGTGGCCGTCGGTGTGATCAAGTCGGTGACTTTCAAAGACACGGCGGGTAAAGTCACAAAAGCCGCCGAGAAGGCCCAGAAGAAAAAATAACTAGACTTAGCGCAGTCTACAGCGACGGATGTCAAGGACATCTTCTACAACAACCACTCCATTTTGTTTTCTAGATGGCTTCAGCAGCATTACTTTCATCGCAAGGAGTTTCGAAGGAAAAACTGGTTCTGTTCTTTAAGCGTTTTTATATAGAATTATTTAATTTAATAATTTATCTCGCTGTAGTTTTAATTCGTTACTACTCATAACTACTACTATTACTACTGGATGTTTTTTATTTTCGGACAACGGCAGTTAATTTCAAGTAGAAGTTTTGTTTTGGTTATTATTTTTTTTTCGTTTGGCATATTTTCAAGTAAATGTTACCTTTTAACGGCTTCTGTAAATACCCAAATAAAGAAGCTGGGATCTTTTTCTGTCTTTTCTTTTCTCCTCGACACATTTAAGAAAAAACCGAAACATTCTTTTTGATCTCTCTGTACCTGTGCTGTACAAAGATCAAAACTCGAAAACGTTTTGTTTAAAAGCGCTCACGTCGTTGGTAAATACATTTTTCAATGCAATACGAGCACAGGTTTATCAACAAGTGAGTAACGCACATTTTTAAAATGCTCGGAAAATTTAGTCAGCGTCATTGTATTGAAATTACCACATTGACGAATATAAACAAATTCCTTTTTACGCAAAGGACAAGATAAAAACAGTTGCAGGCAAATCGTACTGAGATTACAAGGATGACGCAGAGGTTACAAGGGCGTAGGCCTCGTGAGTGTTTTTGTTTCTTAATTCAACTGAAATTTTGTTATATACATATGATAATATTTTACCTTTGTTGTGTTTTTCATTTATAAAATAAATTTTAAATAATCGTAAAAGGCATTGAAATAAAAATTTAAAGAGCCTCCCCTGCGTTATAATAAGCCTCCTCTGAGTACTGAGTACTAGTCTGGCTCCGACCCTTCTATAAATCTTTTCTCAGATCACATAAACATCATTTCTATTGGCACGAACAAGTAAGTTTGAATTGAGATTTCGACCTCCCACCTTGCCACTCAGGCATTCCCATTGGTTGTCAGGAAACAATATACATTCAAACTTACTTGTTCGTGCTAACAGAAGTGAGGTTTGTCTGATCTGACGTGAGTTTTGTGGCGAAAGGAAAGCACCTTAATACTCTTTTGAAACGTGTTTGACACATTCTTTTCGACACTGTCATAATCGCCTCACATTTGAGGTTAGATTCGATTGATCCGAACAAGCAGAACATAGATATTGTGTGCTCATGAAAATCGAATCATGATCGTAAATTATTGGTGGAGGGGATGAATCATTTTCACAAAAGAACACGATTCGTTATGTTCCTGTGATCTACCGGAAACAAAAGCGGCTGTTGACTGTCGATTTCAATTTGAAAATGGCGGAAAATTTGAATTTGCAAAATGCATCTGAACATAAGCAAGCAGTAGTGAAAAACTATTAAAAATTACGGAATAAATGGCGTCCAGTATTGTCAATAAATTTTCGTCATCTTTTGAAAGAAAAAAAAACAACTAAAATTCAAATTTCACGCGTAACGCTTTTAGTTTAGATTTAGATGCGGCCGGATGCGCAAAAATATTCATCGCGGATCGGTTTTTGATTGGTTCCTCCGAGAAAACAATCAAACCAATCAAGAAACAATACGCCGGAATAAATATTTTGCGTATCCGGACGCATCTGAACCAAGCTTAAAGGAAATTATCGGAATTTAAGCTTAAATTTGCTTTTATTAGACCGTCTAATCAAAACGGCAGATGAAACAAATTATCACAACCAGAAATAAAAAAATTAAATAAAATTAATTTCAAATTTCCCGCTCGTATAAGAAAACGCAACCTCACATTCACGTTGGCGGTTGATTTAAATTTGAGAACGGCGGGGGTTTTTCGAATTTAAATGTAATTATAGAGGTACAAATAAATAAACAATAATTAAAAAAAACTGTTACAAATTGCACAACAAAGCCAAAGGATAATAACAGTAATCTAATTTAAACATGTGAAAAAAAAGAAAATATAAAAATCGTGAACACACGAAAAGAAACAAATGGAATTTGAAAATCAAAGAACGACGAAATGAGACAACAAAATGAAGTGCATTGAAGTAGAAAAAAGAGAGAGAGAAAAACAAATGCAAAGGGATACAACAGATACCTTAACAAATATGTAAATTCGGATGAAAGTCTACGTAATAAAGCCAAGCGACGAAAAAAAATGATTACATGAGGTACAATTCACGATAAGAAACAAATGAAAATCGAAAAGCTAAATTATTTTGTTTCTTCTTAGTTTCCAGGCGCTGGAATCGTGTTGATATCGTTTCTTCTTTCCGCAAAAAGGAAGACTAACGCAATTCAAGTTCAAAAGGCAAAATTAAATTTACGGGTGACTTGAAGTTCGAACGTCCCGCTTAAACTATTCGAATTTGGCGGGAATTTTGAATTTACGGCGTCAGAAAATACCACAACCAAAAATAAATTAACCATTTAAAATGCTCATCAAAACTAAATTTGATGCACTAGGAAACCGCCTCGGAACATACGAAAACAGTACTTGATTCGAAGACCATTAGAAAAGGGGGAAGAAATAAAAAAATTTGACTGTCGATTTTATCATTTGATGTCTTACAGACTGAAGTCGTGTTAGATCTTCTCTCCTCTGCTTCCAAAAGACAGTTTGAGTTCCTAAAGCTTCCAGATCTTCGTCGCTTGGACAAAAACTTGATCCTCAAAGCACCTTTACCAAGCAATCTTCATCTCATTTTCTTTTATTTTTTTTTTAAACTAAAATAATTCTCATCGTCAAGCCGTTTTCTTTTCGCCAACGTCAATCGATCTTCTTTTGTTTTCGACTTGGTTCAAAAATTTCGGGTCTCACTTTCCCGTCAGTTTTCTTCAAAGATCTTCTTCCGTTGCTATCAATTATAAATCGATTTTCCTTCGAATCTGTTCGTAACAGTCTATCTCTCACCAAAAATTTAGAGACGTGTTTTCTTCTAATTTCTTAGTATTTTTTTTAGATCAAAGATGCGGTAGCATCGATCGATCTTCTTTTGTTTGTGAGTCGATTATCTTTTGACTTTCGCAGCTTCAATCGATCTTTTTTTGTTTCCGTCAGTCGATTTACTTTTATCTCTGGCAGCCTTAATCCATCTTCCTTTGTTTTCACCTTTCTCCAAAATTTTACAGTCGCATTTTCTTCTTATTTCCTCCCGTCGCGTCGTCGGTGTATTTTTTTTAATGTCAAATACATGTCAAACAAACAAACAAAAGAGGATGAATTGACATCCTCTTTTGTTTCGCTCGTTGTGTCGGTCGATTTTGTTTCGACTTGATTTTGTCAATATCAATCGATCTTCTTACTTGATTTTTTTTCTTTATATGTAACAACAATTGATCATCTTTGTTAGGAAAAGAAAACTGAAATCGCACCGTTTTCTCATTTCCTCCTCAATTTCGGACAGACACCAAAAATAAATAATATCTTCAAAGGTTTTGCTTTTCTTGTTTCTGTCAGAACTGTCAGGCAAGCTTTCTTTGGTTCAATTTCGAATAGAAACGAAACGAAAATAAATATCCTCAAAAGATTTTCTTTTGGTTCAGAACTGAGCGATCTTCATTTATTTTCGCCTTCGCAATTGTGAGGAAAATCTTCCGGCAGAATACATGAAATAATCTAGGAAAATTCAAGATTTCTTCGCTTCCAAAATGGAATCATGGTAATTTAAGAACTAATTTCGTCCGGGGTTTCAGACTTCTTTCCTTCGGCGAAAACCTTAACTTCTTCGTGTGCGTGTGTGAAGATGATTCTAGTTGGAAAAACATCTGCAACCATTTAATTTCTGGCAGAATAAAGAGGATCAATGAATTCTAACCTAAAAGACATTTTGCTCTTGGGATAAAAGGGTTAACCAAGTGCCAAAAAATCTAGATCAGTTCTAGGCTCTATTCTTTCGAACGCAAATGGCATTTTGAAAATGAGCAAAAATGCCAAATCCTAATTCCTCAATTTGGATTCCATGAATAAGACCAATGCCCAATGGAATGAGTTCCTCGGCCGGAAGCCAATAAGCTTTTTTCCGGGATTTTCTCATCTCCAACGAAGCGACGAAAGTACAGGTAATTTTGGCCCTCAAAAACAACTTGGATTCCAACGGGAAAAAAACAGTGTCCAATTGAACAAGTTCACAAACTACGCAATGCCCCTTCGCACGTAGTCAGGCATTCAATAAGGGGATTGCCCCAAAACTAAAAGTCTGTTCTTTCGCTTAAACAAATGCATTTGTTGGGTAAAAATCTTGGATGATCACGACGGTTCATATCCAATAAAGCAGGAAAGAAAACGTATCCGAACGCATTGTATGTCTAATGTGTAGAAGACTTGTTCTACCAACGATCAAAAGCCAAAAAGAAATCGATACACTTACGTTCAAAGAAGATGTCGACAACTTTGGAAAGCATTCAATCAAAAACAAAAAAAAAATTCAAGAAGAATCAATTCCATGGAAGAATTCAAGGCCAAATTGAACACCAAACATTCGCCTGCGAGTGCAAGGCAAAGCGAGCGTGACGAGCAAATGACGTGAAGTCGCGAATCAAATCTGAAGAACACAAAAAAAAAACAATTGAAAATCTAAAGGAATATTAATGAGATGTGGAAACAACGGAGAGACAAATGACAATTGAAAAAACAAGGTGGAATTCAGAATAATAAAGGAAATTGTGTTTTAGACATAAATAAATCGATTTTTTTAATTTAAGAAAAGTGAAAGTTAAGAAGAAAAATCTGAAATAAAAAACAATAGAACAAAAACAAATCAATAATGATTACGGGTCGGAATTACATATGTATTTTGTTCGGTTTATTACGAACGAGGCGGCAACGAGCGTGTGCGCATTGACACGTCGCTGCAGTGTTATATGTTTGCCGCCTCGTTTGTATTTAACCGAACAAAATATCTAATTCCGTTCCCTGATAATGATGTAAGGGAACGGCCAGAAATCAAATTACAACCTAATGAAACAAAAACAAAAAGAAAAAAACGAGAAAACAAATGAAATTCATAACGCCAGAGAACATCACAGCAAGAAACAATTGAGAGAAACACCTGAAAGTGAACAAATTTCAAAAACAAGTGAATGTGAAGTAAACGAAAAAAAAACAAATGAATACTGCTACTACTACTACTACTAAAAATCGTTTCATTTTATAAGTGGGTCGCTTATTAATTATTTTATTTTTATTAAACCAGATTATTAATTTATTAGATATTTTAACCTGAATCACGCGAAATAAAAAATTGAATCATTTTAATATAATTAATAAACCAGATCACCGAGGATACGGTTGCTAGCATGTATATCAACAAGGAAAGAGAGTTATTGAACAAATAAGCGCGTCCATCGCCGGCTCCAACTTCCGGAGAGTCCGAATAAGTTTCCGCGCGAAAAAAGAAAAAATGTCCAACATGTCCGAAATTCTGGAGCAAATCGATTGGGGCAGCGGCTTCTATTTACCGGCGGCGAACGAAGAAAATCAGAAACTAGAGGCCCAACTGAAGACGCTCTTCATCCGCAAGGCGAAAGCGAAATTTCTGCACGACAACGCCCAGTCGCAGGTCGAGGAATTACGCAGACATCTCACCTACGTCCAGCAGGAAGCTCAACAATACCAGGTAGGTACCTCCGCCCCCCTTCAAAAAAAAGGGGCAAAAACTAAAGTCGAAGAAAACATTCCAGAAATTGATAACGACGCACGCCCAACAAATAAACGACGAAAACCACAAGCTCAAAACCCTGCAGGCCAGCAAGGATAAGCTGAAGCAAGAGCTCAGGCACATGGGCAAGAGTATCGAAGACCTTGAGGAGCGACAGGATGTAAAAAGGGCGGATCTGGTTAAGAACGTGATGAAACTGGAGAAGCTGAAGAAGGAAACTGCGTGGGACGTGGACGCGCTGGAAGGTTGGGAGGCCTCCCTAAAAAAGAGGGACGAAGACAATGGCTTTCTGAAAAAATTCGCGCGGGAAGACGAGAGCAGGGCCAATGATTTCGAAGCGAAAAGGCAACACCTCCAAGTGGAGGTCGTCAGCAAAAAGGCACTCCTGGATAAGACCTTGAGTGAAGTTGCAAGTTACGAACACGCCGTCGAAAAAGCAGGTTATTATTAAATCCCCCCACATTATTTGTCAATCAAATTCCGCTACACCTACACCTCCCTCCAATCTAAGTTGCGTTAACGATGTCTCTGAATTCGTGGACATTGCTTAACCACAGATTCCTGACCTCAAAATAAGACGATTTAGGAGGACTTCATACCAAATATCATCCAAATCGGTTCAGACGTTCCTTTGTTATAAGGAAAGTTAACTAGCTCTTCAAGAATTTTGAAGAAGAATACCAGCTTAACGAAGCAGTTTTGGACATAGATAAGTTTGGTTAAATCCTCTTATTTTGAGCTCGGGAATCTGTGGTTAAGTCATGTCAACGGTATTTAGAGACACCCTGTAGATGGAAGTGCACTGATTCGAAACGTCTCCTTCTCCTCCTCCAGGTAAGATCTTCAAGCAGCAGGTCGAAGAAAAATTCGACCTGATCGAACGGTGGCAGGACGCGGTGAGGAACCTTCACCAGAGAGACGAGGACATCAACAGGGCGTACAGGGAGATCTGCATGGTGAGGGAGACAATCGCCAAGCAAGAGGAGACGCTCGACGAACAGAACAACTTCCTGAACAACGAGAAGAACAGCAACAAAGTAATCGAGGAGGAAATCGCGGCGTTGAACGCCGTCGGTTCGGCGAAAAGGAAGCAGCTGAGCGAAATTCTGCACTTTTCTCTCACGCTCACCGGTCAAGTAAGTAGTCTTTTGTTTATTTGTTTTTCAATTCCTCAGCGGATCAGGAAGAAAAAGTAAGAAAAAAAAAAAACAGAAAATACGATCGACACATAATGCTTGCTAAAGCGCAACGCGTTTGACATTCTTCTCAACAATCTGTTGCTATTTTGAAAAACTGTGGTGATCTAATGCGTGACGAATTAGTTTTACATGCGTCGGAGCCCCTGGCGCGTCAAATTTCGACGCTTCGGCGGACATCTATCTGCTTCGCGCGACAGAATTTGGAGCGCATTTAATTTTATGGAAAAATGGAGCGCATTTAATTTTATGCTAACTTTAAAAATTTAATATGGCACAGATGTTTGCCGTTTTTATTTGTTTTTTTTTTCTTCTTCTCAGGGATAATACGGAAAAAACAAAACAAAATACGATGGGATAAAATAAAAATTGAAAAGCTTTTAATTATTTTTAATCTTTGAAATATCAATTTGGCACGGATGTTTGCAACTCATTAATTTTTTTTTTCTTCTTCTCAGAGACCAATAGGTAAAAAGAAAAGAAAAACAAACGATCGAATAAAAAAAATTGAAACGCATTTAACTCTTTTTAACCTTTGAAAAATCAATTTGGCACGTAAGTTTGCCGTTCATTTGTTTTTTTTTTTTCTTCTCAGAGACAATAAGTAAAATAAAACACAAAAAATGGAAAAAGCAAAACAAAAAACGATCGGATAAAATAAAGAATTAAACGCTTTTAACTCTTCCTAACCTTAAAAAATCAATTTGGCACGATGTTGGAGTTCATTTGTTTTTTCTTCTTCTCAGAGACCAATAAGTAAAAAAAAATTGAAAACAAAACAGAAAACAATCAGATAAAATAAAAATTGAAACGCTTTTAACTCTTCCTAACCTTAAAAAATCAATTTGGCACGGATGTTTGCCGTTCATTTGTCTTTTTCTTCTTCTTCTCAGAGACCAATAAGTAAAAAAAAGAAAAACAAAAACGATCGGATAAAATAAAAATTGAAACGCATTTGACTCTTTTTAACTTTTGGAAAATCAATTTGGCACGGATGTTTACCGTTTATTTGTTTTCTTTTTCTTCTTGGAGACCAACAAGTAAAAAAAAATAAATGGAAAAAACAAAACAAAAAAGATCGGTTGAAGTAAAAATTGAAGCGCATTTAATTTTTTTTTAACCTTTGAAAAATCAGTTTGGCACGTAAGTTTGCCGTTCATTTATTTTTTTTTCTTCTCAGAGACAATAAGTAAAAAAAAACACAGAAAATGGAAAAAGCAAAACAAAAAACGATCGGATAAAATAAAAAATTAAACGCTTTTAACTCTTCCTAACCCTAAAAAACAATTTGACACGGATATTTGCCGTTCATTTGTTTTTTTTTCCTTCCAATACGTAAAAACAAAAAATAGAAAACGGAAAAAACAAAACAAAAAGCGATCGGATGAAATAAAAATTGAAACATATTCTTTTAACCTTAAAAAATTAAAAAATCAATTTGGCACGATGTTGGAGTTAATTTGTTTTTTCTTCTTCTCGGAGACAATAAGTAAAAAAAAAACAGAAAACGGAAAAAACAAAACAAAAAACGATCGGATAAAATAAAAATTGAATCGCTTTTAACTCTTCCCAACCTTAAAAAATCAATTTGGCACGGATATTTGCCATTCATTTGTTTTTTTTTTTCTTCTTTTCAGAGACCAATAAGTAAAAAAAAAAAAACAGAAAACGGAAAAACGAAACAAAAAGCTATCAGATGAAATAAAAATTGAAACACATTTTTTTAACCTTAAAAAAAAACAAAAAATCAATTTGGCACGAATGTTGGCGTTCATTTGTTTTTTCCTGTTCTCAGAGAGTAGTTCTCTAATAAGTAAAAAGACAAAAACAGAAAGCGGAAAAAATAAAACAGAAAACGATCAGATAAAATAAAAATAAAACGTGTTTAACCTTAAAAAATTAATTTGGCACGTAAGTTTGGCGTTCATTAATTTTTTTCTTCTCGGAGACAATAAGTAAAAAAAAACACAGAAAACGGAAAAAACAAAACAAAAAACGATCGGATAAAATAAAAATTGAAACGCTTTTAGCTCTGTCCCACTATAAAAAAACAATGTGGCCCGGATGTTTGCCTTCATTTGTTTTTTTTTCTTCTTTTTTCTCAGTAGAGACCAATAAGTAAAAAAAAAACAGAAAACGGAAAATACAAAACAAAAAACGATCGGATAAAATAAAAATTTAAACGCTCTTTCTAACCTTAAAAAATCAATTTGGCACGATGTTGGAGTTCATTTGTTTTTTCTTCTTCTCAGAGACCAATAAGTAAAAAGAAAATTGAAAACGGAAAAACAAAACAGAAAACAATCAGATAAAATAAAAATTGAAACGCTTTTAACTCTTTCTAATCTTAGAAAATCAATTTGGTCCGGATGTTTGCCGTTCATTTGTTTTTCCTTCTTCTTAGAGTCCAATAAGTAAAAAAAATTGAAAACGGAAAAAACAAAACAGATAAAATAAAAATTGAAACGCATTTAACTCTTTTAACCTTAAAAAGTCAATTTGGATGTTTGCCGTTCATTTGCTTCTGTCTTCTTCTTCTCCTCAGAGACCAATAAGTAAAAAAAAAAAAAAACAGAAAACGGAAAGAACAAAATAAAAAACGACTAAAATAAAAAAAAATTAACAGCAGCATTCTTATTGGTTTATTTCGCCCCTGCATCAAGAAGAAAAAAAAACGCATTGCTTTTTCTTTTAGAAGGCGTGGCCCATTTTTAAAATAAATTTAAAAAATAATTGACAATGACATTCGTCTGCTTGACATTCCATTCTCGAGTCAGTGAAAAAAAGGAAAAAAAATGTAACGAGTAAACGTTATTTTCAATTTTGTTCTACACGGTGTTTATATTTTCTTTCCTTCTTCTACTTATTGTTAGTAACCGTCTTCCTTTAATCCACTCGTGGCCGTCTGTTCTGAACGCACCCCAAATTTATTAGAATCCACAAAATTATTTTTAAAGCATTTGTTGTTAGTGACTGCCTTCCTTTAATAAGCTCCTAACTATCTATTCTGAACACACCCCGGATTTAAATTTATTAGAATCCACAAAATTAAAAGCAGTTGTTGTTAGCAACTGCCTTCCTTTAATAAACTCGTGACCATCTATTCTGAACGCACCTCGTATTTAAGTTTATTACAATTATTCACAAAACTTCTTGGGTAGACTAATATTTTTAACTGTACAGAGTGTTCTTGTTTTATATTACTTCGTCGTCGTTTTCTGTCTTTGGTAAATAAATTGTAAAGCTCGATTTTACACAGGCTTAAAAGCTCTTCTCGACGCCACCAACCACGTTAAAACAGAACACATCCCGAAACAGCACTCTGCGATATTACAATTATTTTACGGGGTGTGTAATATTTTTTTATTTTACATCAGAACATCCGCTACGAGTCTAGGATATATCAATATTCTCATGTTTAATAAACAATATACTAATGTTTAATCTAATTTACAAAACGAAACGACTCGACTATACTGGGTGTTTTAATTTACGTGTTCTTTACAAACCGTGAGCGACTTTCCTTGTATTCAAGTCTTAAACCCTTCAGGGAATCACCCTACTCTACAGAGGGTATTCTTCAATTTTTTTCTTCTTCCTTTTAACCATTTCTACGCTGATGCTGACGATGTTATATTTTCATTTCTGTTTGGCCATTTGGCATTATTTTTTGGGGAAGTTGGAAAGAGTTAAGCTGCTTTTCCTGTTTGGAAGATTGGGTATTTGGGGATTGCTGCGATTGGTTTTCACGTGATCAACGATAGCCAATAACTGTCGTCAAGTGAACGACGAAATCCAATGTCAGCAATCCTTAAATATCCAATTCTCCGAATCTCTAAAGCAGGAAAAGTAGTTTTAAGGAATTTATTTTCAGGTGAATTGTCTGAAACGTATCACACACTCTTCCTCCCACAATTTGGACAAGGAACGGAAGCGCAGCCGGTTTCTGGAGAGAGCGCTGCAAGAAGTGCACTTCAGGGTTGCGAAAACCGAGCAGGAAATCGAAGAAGCGCGCGATAAGCTGGAGGAAATCGAGGGCTCCTCGGTTACCAGCGTGGAGAGACTGAAGCACTTGGAGCAAATCAGGGAATCCGCTCACAAATCCACCGATAATTTAATCGCTGAAACCGAGAAGTTGCAATGCGCCCTGCACAAGGCCCAGGTTCAGCTCAAACAGGAGAGGGACGTGTCCAAGGTGAAGGAAATGCAAATTTCCGGAAGCGAAATGTCCATTAAGTTGTTGACGAAACGCACCAAACAAACCCTGAACAGACTGGAACTACACAAAGAACTCATACACGCCCTGGTAAGCCCCAAATTAATTTAGCGCCTCGTTTTAAATCTTGGGTCGAAGTTGGCTATGAGAGTTTAATTGTGAACCATCATCAAAATGACAGTTGTCAATTTGACATTTGACATACCTAACCTTGCTTTTGGGTTCGATGGTGACAATGAATCCGGAAATTGTTGAATTCTTAAAAAGAAAAAGATCGACTCTACAACGAAAATTTTCTGTTCTTGCGAAAATGCCATTTTATTTAAAAAAAACACACAAAGCAAATGACGTATGACAGGTACATAGAACAAAAGTTGTGCTGCGTTCACAACAAATACGTCACTGCCAACTTCGACGCCCAAATAAAAAAAAAAAAAAAACACCCGTTACTTTTTTTCAATATAGAACATCAAGATCAACGAGCTGGAAGTAAAAATCGCAGAACTTCAGTACCAGGGGGGGAACGACGATGACCTGTCATGCGCAAAAGCCGCCCGAATTTTCGAGTTGGAACGTTCGTTATTTGAGCACGCCGAGGTAAAGAGGGGGGAAAAAAGGTTTGACCCTTAAAGAGCGAGAGTTTGAATAGGTGAAGAATTTCCTGCAGGAGCAAGTCGCCCACATCCAAGAGAAAATGAAGAAGCTCCGCGCATCCGTCGCAGAAGAAAACGCACGCCTGGAAACCCTCCGGGGAAAACTCCGCGAGCAAACGCTCCTCGTCGAGGGTGGGGCGAGGCAAATCGCGGGGGCCAAAGCGCGTTCGCAAACCCTGCAAGTGGAAGAGAACGTTTTACGACTGAAGGTCTCCCAGATAAACAAGTCTGTGTCGGAGGAAGACCAAAATATCTACGACTTACAAAAATTTAGACTCGAAATGGAAACTGTAAGTTTATTTTTTTAATTTATTTATTTATTTATTACTAAATTGCGACCAACGTCTTAAAATTTTGAAAATAGGCGGCAATCTATTCTACTTATGAAATGCTGGGTTATGTTGAAAAACTGTAAAGAGAAAGAACTTTGGACGTTTAAAAGGAAAAGCAAAATATACAAAATCACAAGAGAGAAAGAATATTACCCAGAGCGCGCTGTTTTCAGTTTCTGAACGAGCCCCTGCTAAGGCCTTGCATGCATTAGTCCCTCCCTGATTTGATTGAATAAACACTCTGTATATATTATTTAATTAGGCGCAAAGAGAACGCGAGATTGAAGTTGAAACCCACGGGGAAGTCCTCGCGGCGCGCAAAAAGAACTTAGATGAGACGCGGGGGAGGCTGAAGGCCGACATTAAGCAGAGACAAAAACGTGCGCAGCAGTTTAAGGAGAAGTACGAGACGGTCCTGGAGTCTCTGGGGAAGGATGAAGATGGCCAGTGCATGTCGATCGTTTATTTTACGGTGAAGAACGCGCAGGAGAAACACGTCCTACAAGAACAGGGCGACGAACTTGATGGAAAGATCCGGAAGGCGGAGAGGGAGATAATCGCAATAGAAAACACACTGAAGATGGTCAACAAGACCAACATGATCTTCAAGGATAACCTCGCTTCTATCCACACTGGAAGTAAGACTTTTATTGTTGGTTTAATCATAATTGTAAGTAAATTTTTATTGAAATATTTTACTTCTTCGCGCGTAAAAAAGTTTGTCTTCGAATGGGAGTAACATGTAAGTTTCTGACTTGGTAGAATGAATCATAATGGCGGTCTTGAGCTTGAGACTTGAGCACGAATTTATTTTGGACACCCCGTACATAATTAAATTAAAAAATAAATAAAACTTCATGCCTTGTTTGTTTAAATAACTATGTTTTCGCATTTGTTTTGACATCTGACTGTGACTTTAAAGTCTCGCTTAAAGTCAAAAATAGTACTGTTTGTAAAAACACAATTGTCTTTAAAAAAAAAACAAAATACTATCTACTTGTCCTACCTACGATAACTGCAATCATAGAAATTTGAAATAAAAAAATAACCGAGAAATAAACGAACATGTAGAAGTGAAGAATATTATTACGAAAACGAAAAACAATAAAAAACGAGACAAGGCATTTTTTTTATCTCAATCTGTAAATGCGCTGGAGAATAAGGGGCGTTTAGTGACACCCTGTATAAGAAAAAAGGAAAAATACTTCTTATTTAACCATAATTAATTCAAATAAGTATCTTAACCTACCTCTTACTTATGGTAACTGTAATAATAGAAATTATAAATAAAAATTAACCTGAAATTAATATCGTTTCGAAAAACAAATTAGATCAAATCAAAATTTATATAATATATAATTAAAAAAAAAAAAATTAAATACGTGATAGTCTGCCTCTTGTTTCTTAAACTTTTCAATATTAAACAAAAGGAAAGTTTGCTGTGTAAGTAAAATAAACGAAAAGAAAGTTTGCTATGAAAGTAAAATATACAAAAAGAAAGCTTACTATAAAACTAAAATAAACAAAATGAAAGTTTATTATAAAAGTAAAACAAACAAAAGACAAATAAAATAATTCGTATAAGTAAATAAACAAAAGATAACTTCACACAAAAACAAACAGTTCAATGATTTGTGTTCGACTGTTTCCGCTTAAGGCGATTAGTTAATTCGTTTTAATTAACAAAAGAAAATCAAAAGACTGCTTTTTTCGGATTTGATTGGTGTCGATAGAATTAAACAAAGTAACAAGTGATGATTAACTTTCGTTTGTTTTCTTTTTAGATAATTAATTCTTTTAAAATTAGGTAAACATCAGAGTTGTGAGATTTGGCGAAATTCCGCCATTTGGGCATTTTGGGTGCTAAAAAAATCTTTGGGCTGGTTTTGTTTGTTTTTTTTTGTCCATTTCATATTTTTCTTTTCTCTTTTGTTTTAAGGAACTGATTGCATTTTATTCACAGTTCGTTTGTTTTGTTTTGTCCTCTTGCTTCCTGCCAGTTTCTTGATTTGTAAAAGTTTTCGGCCGGAGAATCGCCACTTTTTTATTTATGTATTTTTTTTGTCTGTCCGTTCTTCTGTTGTTTTTTTTTTCTTTCCGTTTTTGGCACAACGCCGCCCACGAACTAAACGCAGGGTTAATATCTGTTTGTTTAATTTTTCTATTCATTTTTACTCTCGTATTTCTCTTTTGTTTATTTTATTATCAAATGTATTTTTCACATTTTGTTAACGTACACTTTTTTACAATTGTCTTTTGATTTTTTAATTTTTATTTTTTTTCGTCTGTAGATTCATTTATTTTTTGTTCATCTTAGTCATCAATTTTCTGTCTTCTGTTTTTTTCTGTCCTTTATGTTTTCATACTCTTCCTTTTTTCTATCAAATTGATTTCTCGCATTTTATTGTCGCTTTTTCGTAGTAATTCACCGTTTTTCATTTGTTTGTATTTCGTCGTTCGTTTCTATTTTCTTTCTTAAATCTCGTATTACTGACGTTTTCTAGTTTGCTTTTGTTTCAGCCTGGTGTCGTCGATCTTCTTTTGTTTTCTTTTCCCTTCATGCCTTGTATTTTATTGCTGTTTCTTTGATTTCTCTTTTGTTTCTATTTTTCTTGCAGATTAAGTTGGTTTCTAAACTGTTTTTTTTTCCTTTGTTCATTTGTTCTCCAATTTTTCGCAAAAACAAAAAAGAATGGTTCACCTTGAAAATTGTCAAATTAATTTGTGTTGTCGATCTTCTTTCGATTTATTTTCGCTTCATACCTCGTACTTTGTTGCTCTTCTTCTTTCATTTCTCTTTTGTTTATTTGGTTTTTTAAACTGTTTTTCTTTCTGAATTTTGCTTTTGTGCCTTTCTTCTCCTATTTTTAGCAAAAACTAAGACAAAAAAGAAAAGTTCGCCTTTGACAATTAATGTCAGATTAATTACATTTGTATGATTAATTAATGGTTCGTTCTTGTTTCTTATCACTATACTTCTAATCCGGGTGGTATTATTTTATGTTGTTTTATTATTACAGAATTTTTATGTATTCGTACTAATATTTCAAATAGTATAACAGAATATACCTGTTTTTTTTTTTTACATTTCGGCGCAATTGGGCTACTTTTTGCAATTGGCTATATTTTTTAAGAAAAATCTGGCAACCCTGGTAAACAAAAAAGTCAAAAAATCGGATGTTAGAAAATAAATTGAACGTTTCTTCTTAAATAACCTCAAAAATATAAAACGAATAAACAAAATTCCAGTCGAATGCTTTTCGACGCATTTAGTTCGTTGAAGCTGTTTGAAAAGAAAATTGTGTCGATTAATTAGCAATAATTGTCGGAAATACAAATTTGATCGTGAAACGTGGAACAACTACACTTTAAAATAATAACCTACAAATAATTGTTTGCAATTGTTCACAAATTTGCCAAACATTCAAATTTGAGAAATGTTTTTATTTTTTATTTCTATCAGTAAGCTTAAAATTTAGTGTTTTTTTGTTGTAATTTTATTTTCAAACTGGAAAGTTTCGCGCCACGCGATTACGTCACAAACCCCGGGCCAATGGCGTGTTGTTTCACGCCCGCATCCGAAAAAGCCCAATTTCTTTATTGTATATTATTTCACCGCGTTCAAAGCAAGAAGCATTTAACAAAAAACTAAATATAACAATCAATAGGGACCATTCTGTATCGAATACGTTAAATTTAACGGCCTGTTGCTACGGTAAAAACCAATCAAAAAGCTTTATAATTGGTTGTTATCATAGCAACAGTCCGTTAAATTTAACGTACTCGATATAGAGTAGCCCCTATTAACAATCGTTATACACAATAGCCCCCTATTAACAATAATAATAACAATAATAATAATAACTGTACGTTTTGTATCTCAGCGATGAACTAAATCTAATCGTTGGTAACAGATTTATTCAAATCTTTGAATAAATCCGTCGGTTATAATACCAAATACATAACGTGACCTAATCGTTGACTATAAAATCGCATGCACTCTTTCTTCCGATACAGAAAAAGCATCGGAATGTAAAAAAAAGTTTAGATAACGTATTAAAAAGACGTAAAAAACGCAGAACGCGCGGACAAGTCTACAAAAAACTGGCAACGTTGCCAAGTCTTTCCTCGCACAGTCGCGTACGATTGGCCGAGTCGCGAAATAAAAACGACCGTTTAAAAGTTACTGAAAGCTACTTTTAATGAACGGAACGCGTACTAATGCACATTAATTAAAAGAAAAAAAGCGGCGTCCCTCTAACTCACGCTCGCGTCGTTCTGAAGCGAAGCACCCGCGTGCGAGTTATAAAACTAATGCATGCACAGAAGGGCATCACTTACATTTTGCGGTGCACTTGGACGAACGCCCCCATAACCTCCGGAATGCGCCAAGTTTTTTTTAAGTCCCCGAACACAAAACACAGATTTCTTGCGTGGAAATCAACAAAACACAGAGAGAAATTCGATCGCCATGGACTAAACGCGGTGCACGCGATTTTCAATTGTTTCGTACAGGCGGAGCAGGCTCGCCAACTCACAGGTTCAAATGTTACTGCCAAAGAAATGTCTTTTGCGAGACGATATTTAAAGCAGAGATTTGCGTTTTTTTAGATGCGGAAAGCTTAGAAATGAAGCGATTGGAGGAAGAAATAATCGAAACGAGCTTGAAATTGCGTCAAGTGAAGACGCAATTAGCAAAAAAGCAACGCCATCTTCATGGTGAGTTGGTAATTACTTTTTTCGGTTATGGAAAGAAATAAGCTTTTCAGATTTGCGTGAAATTTTACAAAAGGTGAAATCCAGCAAGGCGCACCTTGACGAGCTCCTGCTTCAAAGACGAAACGAACGCGCCTCTCTGCTTAAAGAAAAGGGCCTGAGGGCGGAGAAGTTGAGGCAAGCGACGAACCTGCTCGGTCGAAAGAAAGCCTTAAAGAACGAGGTCCTCAAGAAATACGAGGTGGGTAAATACGCATTCAAAAAGCTTAACAGTTTCTAACAATGCTGCCAATTATTGAGATTTAATGCTAATAAATGCTAAGCATCATAATCTTAAAAATATCAAAAGATTTTGTCGCAAATCGTTTTTGATTGCATAGAAATCCTCGAGCAGCCTCTCTGTACAGCTGTTTCAGCCCTATCTGGGGCTTCTTCAGCAGAAGCGTAGCTCGGAAGTTCCACTGCAAACAAAAAAGCGATCGTAGGATGTCGCTGTTTAAACTATTCTTAAAAATATCGCTCAAAAATACAGAATAAAATGACAGTTTTGAGAATGATACAGTGTTGCCAACTATTGGCAGCCGTCTTACACCAGACGCTTTATAAAAAAAAAAAACAAAAAATTCCACCCGTCCTTGTGACTTTTAACAACAGAAAAAAGTTTTGAACTTGGCGCAATAACTTATAGTGTATTTCACGTTTTAAATGTGGCCACGATGAACGAATGTTGGTTGTTGATTATTTCGTCGATCCGTTATCTTGGAAAAAAGTGAAGGCTAGTGGCAAAACCGAGCGTTACCAACGTAATAACGACAATTAACTCCACAGTAAATTCAAATTTCCTGGGTCATTAAAAAAAATCAAACTGTATACGACGTTCACATTTTTTGAATTACTTCAACGTCTTCCTCTTTCGAGTAAAGAAACAGAACCTCACTTTTTGTTATAATTATAAGGTATTAGGTAAAGAAAGACAAAATAAACCAAAAATATAGCAATTTTTTTTCCTGAAAATCACTAGAACTTACATCAATTGTAAATATAAACGCATCAGATTTACACCAAAAGCTTTATTTCTATCACCAAGTTCTTGTTAAATACATTAGATCTGGTGTAAAACGCATCGAGTTGGCAACACTGCAATGATAGTTTTCCTAAGTCAAAGGCATAGCAAGAAAAGACGCCCGCAGCCAAAAAAATCACCATTAATTTGAACGTCACTTTTACTTTTGTGTCGAAAAATAAAATAAAAGCGACAATTTTTTATTAAAAAAGAGAGAAAACAAATTTGCAAATGTTTGTATGAACGCTTTTTCTTTTTTTCTACCGTTCTTTCATTTTTTTTTATTAAGAAAAAAGAATCTCCGTCAAATGAAAAAAATCTGTGCTGCAAATAGCGTTGCCAACTCTACGTAACCAATCCAATTGTCGCCAACTTTCCGTAGACGATACCGTCCAAATGAAAATTACTTTTTAATCACAAAAAAAAAACAAGATATGTCTAACTATGACAAATTGACACAGTATTGGTTCCTGACCGCTGCTTTTGTTTCTAAATTTCAGGCTAACCTCAAAATACAGTGCTTGGCAGAATGCAATGAGAAGGCGCTTAGGAAATTCGTGGAATTTTATTCGCAAAACGAAGAGTCCGCAGAAATGATTAAACAATATCTAATCGCACATAGGTTATATTTTCACGGGGCAAAGATGAGTTACTCACACCGCAGCAGTAACAGCAGTAATGACAGCTCAAGTTCGAGGCTGTCACATGTCATCCTATCATTCAGTCAATAATGTACGTAGGACCAACAAGAAAAAGAAACGATTTAGCTTGCCAAAAAAGAATTAAACTTAATTAACAGGTGTCACGTTCTGTTGTGTAATAATTTTCATTTCATACAACAGATATCGCTATTAGTTATGATTCTAATAACGTGAAGTTTTGATCATACTGTATAAACGAGAACATTTTCTAATTTTTGATTTTCTCTTTTTAAAATCTTTGTATTTTGTTAAATTACAATACAGACAATAAAATGTATTAACGACTTCCATCAATAAATCAGAATTTTAGTTTTTATCTGACTTATCATCAATTCTATGAGGTGATGCTATAAAAAGTCACCGAGACACATGTTCTCAAACTTACTTTAATGGAAAACATATTGACACCTAAATTATCATACACAGACAAACGTATAAAAAATATTATGAACATTCATTCTAAAACTGAGTTACTGATCAACTCAAGACATAGTTGAAACCGTTTCGTCCCCTCGGCGACGACATTTATCTTCCTTCAACTGAAAGCACAGAAAAGAAAACCAATGTCAGGTACCATCACGTTTTAGAATGAAGTGTGTTTATAGGTCAGTGCGTCAGTGAGAGAGTTCAACATCACTGGTCAATCACTTTCTTAAAATATTATTTCATCATGGTTTTGTGCAAATGCAAAAACAAGAGAAAAAAAATATGAAAAACGAGTGGGGATATACTCACTGTATGAACTGAGATCGATTTCATCGGGCAATTCTGTTATGTTAATGTCGAATCTATCCTGGACTTCGTTTAGTATTTTAGCGTCGCTCTCTTCTGAAACGAAGGTTATGGCGAGGCCCTTTGTACCAAATCGGCCGGCTCGAGCAACCCTATGTAGATATGTGTCGGAATCTTCAGGCATGTCATAGTTGAAGACGATGTTGACTCTCTCGATATCCATCCCTCGTCCAAACAAATTAGTTGCCACAAGTATTCTCTGCAAGCAAAATCAAATAGGTCATGCGTGCTTTTCACGCAATGATTTGGCGGGGTACCTTTTGGAAATCTTTAAACTGTTGGTATCTCGAGAGTCTTTCTTCTTGGTTCATCCCCCGGTGAATGCCAATAGCGGGGAAGTTCTGCTCCGTTAACAACTGGGCCAGAGCAACGCACCTCTGCACCGACTTCACAAAAATCACAACCTATTTGGAGAAGACAGTAAGTATAAAAGTGGAAACTCGACGGTGGAAATCAGAGGGGCACCTGATTTGACTCAACAAACCTGATTGAATTCGAGCACATCAAGCAGCTCAAATAATTTTTTGTTCTTTTCATTTTCCTTAAGTTTAACATAGTGCTGTTGCAGACCGTGGAGGGTCAGTTTAGCTTCATCGTCTACGTACACTTCCATGGGCTGTAAGCAAAGCCAGTAAGACAAAAGTCCTCGGACACAAAAATAATCCTGTTTGATATAATTATAAAAATCAAAGAAGTGCAATAAAATCTCTTCAGATATATTCAACACTAAATTGTTACTTTTTTTTTAAGAATACACTAGATTAATTTTTTTTTGTAAAACATTTTACATGGACTTCTGTTTTACTTAAAAAAAAATTAGAAAAATAAAAAGTTAACTAGAAAAAAAAAGATTTTATTCCACTTCTCCATTATTCTTTCTTACTGTTCTGAGCTATGTGATAAAATTTATTTGAAATGACTCTTTGTTTCTCATAGCTCAGCCTCAGCAAGCATGTGAAAGCATCCTGTAAACTCGGGCAAGTAAAAAGAAAATGTCAAAATCATAATCGTAATTCCTTTACAGAACACTTACACACTATGTTCAATTTAAAATAAATAGTCACAACTGTAGTTACGAGGGGCCAAAGCTGTGTTCCATCGTATATACAGTTGGTGCAAGGGGGCTCCCAACGCCGCATCTGAGCCGAGAAAACTCTCCATTAACGTCAACCAACGCACCGGCGAAAATTAATCCATCAATTTAAGCAATTTTAAACTATCCAAGAACGAACTGTTTTTGTAGTGCTGGCGAGATCTCAAAGCGAAATTAAATTTCGAAGTACTGTAGCGCAGTCGAAATGTTTATTATTCCCCCCATTGCTTCATTCTTCGTCTTCGCTCGATGATCTTCTTGCCCCCGGCCCACCCTGGAACCTGCTCGTGGGGCTACAGTACTCTACTCTAACCCAAGTAAGCATTTAGCTTACACTTATTTGTGTCCCTTCAATACAGCAATAATCAAATTTTGAAGCACTGTAGCGCAGCCAAAACACTTCTAACAGAACTCCCTTCCCCTCCCTCTTCTTTCTTCTTCTCTTCTCAGCCCTCAGCCCACCCTTGAGGCCTACTCGTCGGGCTACAGTGCTCTAATAATCAAGTGCCCTCGATTAAATTATGACACGCAAACCTTTCAAGAGACCGCAATTATTTTGGACATGCAGGCGTGGGAAACGAATGAAGTATAACAAGTGTCAATTACATCTTGCATGAACTTCTTGCAAACAGGGCGTATGTCTTTGCTCAAAGTCGCACTGAACATCATGACTTGCTTGCCATGCGGGGTGTTACGATAGATTTCCTGCACGTCACGTCGCATATCTGCAACACAAGAAAAAAAACTCCCTTCAACGACTCCATTAAACGATTCTCAACCAATTTTTAATTAAAAAAAAAAAAATCAGGATAGGCCTATTTAACTTCAGCAAATTTCAGTTGTCCCTACCTATCAGTATCATCATATTATTCTTCAATTATTATTCGGCACGCTCAGCGACTGAGTTGCTTACTCAGCAGTCGATTATGATTGGCTACTATCTGAATGTGAGCCAATTACAAACGATTGCTGAGTAAGCAACTCAGCCACTGAGCATCTCTGAACGTGCCCCATTGTTTTGTAATACTAACAGTGGGTTTCACAAAAAGACTGTTAAATCAGCGATTAATTTAATTATCTGATTAAACAGCATCAATGGACGAAGTTACACCAATTAAATTAATCAGTGATTAAGTAATTTTTGTGAAACTGAGGGCAAGTTATCAAATCAATTTCACTTACCTAACAATTCTAGCATTTTATCGCATTCGTCAAGTATGAAATGCTTCAGCTGCTTGAGGTTCAGCTTTTTGGTGCGAACTAAGGCCAAAATGCGACCGGGAGTACCGACGACGATGTGGGGACAGTTGCTTTTCAGCACCTCCTCGTCTTTCTGAATCGGCAGACCCCCAAAGAACACCCCTACTTTGATGTTGGGCATGTATTTACTGAAGCGCTCGTATTCTTTGCTGATTTGAAAGGCTAGCTCACGGGTGTGGCACATAACCAGCACGTACACGACGTTTTCGGTCGGTTCGAGCTGCTGCAGGGTGGCCAGGACAAACACGGCCGTCTTGCCCATGCCGGATTTCGCCTGGCACAGGATG
The DNA here is from genome assembly GCA_036172665.1 of Prosopocoilus inquinatus. Lineage (NCBI taxonomy): Eukaryota > Metazoa > Arthropoda > Insecta > Coleoptera > Lucanidae > Prosopocoilus > Prosopocoilus inquinatus. Next base: position 7,923,714 of record CM069878.1, on the reverse strand, counting down.
TCCATGCCCAAAACGGCCTGAGGTATACATTCATGTTGAACTATAAAAGAAAATTGAAATCACGAAAGGCAAGCAAAACAAGCAGAGCACGACATACCTTCAGACGGATGTTCGAAACCGCAATCAACAATTGCACGCAATATTTCAGGCTTCAATAGAAAATCACGAAAGCCCGAACTGTGTATTGAAACGTATGTTCCCTTGACCCCTTTTTTCTGATCTTCCGTCTGATTTGCTTCATTAGTGGTTTGTTCGGTCTGTTCCTCATCCTCATAATCGAGAAGGTCATCTGCGTCGGCCATTTTGTGTTCGCGTTTTTACGAAAATCTGGAAATTCACGTGGATTATCATCACCGAACAGATTTACGGCAGGAAAACGTTTGATATTTGAAGGCGCAACGCAAATACGTTAATAATTTGCAAGACATTAACCGATATGAGCGTGGAACGAATCGCTCGGAGCACGAGGAGGATAATGGCGTTGTTTGGGCAAATGCTTCATTTTCGCAGGAATTTCCGCATGCCCAAAACACGAAACGCACCCTTATTAAACCTCAATCAGATTCTTTTGGTAAATGAATTAATAAAAACTGAAATAATTTAAAAAAACCGGAGAAAATACTCACCAACAACCTCCTCGTATTGCAAACTTTTAACAAATGACGCGGTCAAACAGGAAACGCGTCATGAATCACAAGCGGTACGCGCGCGCGCCAATTGTTAAGTGCCAACTTACAGAATCCAAAATTTACTGCAGGTCAACACTAAATTTACGCAAACGAAATAATTTAACTTATGAATAAATAAAACAAATAACAGTCATACCAACTTAAGAGTCTGGCCCATGGTTTTATAACCAATTGCCATAATAAGAAGAAGAAGAAGAAGAAATAATTTACACAAAATTGATCGAAAATAAATGCATAAATGTAATAAATCTCGTTAAAACGGTGGTTGAAAATTGCGTTACATTTACTTATGTATTTTAAAGTTCGCGCGGCGTTGCCACATAAAAATTTAAAAGGTTAACACGCGTATCTAGTGAAACTGGCAACACTGAAATAATACAAATTGTTAACACTATTAACCTTACGTTTTCTGTAGTACAGAACTCTCATTTTTGTCTTATCTAGACATTATAATAGAAGATGAAGATGCTTTCACCTCAGCATCGGATTAAAAATGCTCAAATTTTGTTGAAAATTTAATTGCACATCCAACTTGCTTTAATTAAAGAAAGAACTAATCATAAATAAGTACTACATCAAACATTTAGCTATTATTTATTAACAGAGCACTAACATAATGACAGTTCCGTTAATGATGATGCTGTGGACAGTATACGAACCTCAACCCGCAGTATCCACAAGCATGATTTCCCGGCTTATCCTAAAACAACAAATTTTTTTTCAACTGAACTAAGCAAGTTAGTTTCAATGAATCACCAAATTTATGTAAACTTTCGGGTGGCCGGTGGGTCCGCCACCGCCGTCACACCAGACCACGCGATCCGTGCTCGGCTTAGGTGGAACCTCGTCGATTAAGTCGATGGCAAAATTTTCGTTCACGTGCTTTGGCCTGTCGATGAACCTCGCCAGTCTGTAATCGTCGGCCTCCCAAGCCTGCAATTGTGATATTCGAAGGGCTGCCCTCGACATTACTGCAAAATTTCTCTTCCTACCTGTCCGGTGTGGGTCACTTTCTCTTTGGGAACCCAATCACTGCTCATGTGTCTCGCGTATTTTATTTTGTCTGGGGCCTTCAAACATTTTTGCAGGGTCTTGTGCCCTAAGGAGAGGGAATTTCGGAGCATCTTCAGCGAAATGTCATTTGATAACAAAACACAACAGTGACTTTTCGTTATATCACAGATGTTTAATATATAATAATTTTATATACGAAAACCTCTGCGTTATGTAAATCTGCTTTTAACTTCACGCCTAAGCAAATAACTCGCACTATCAGCGTTGCCAACCGCCAGTACAACCTTTAGAAAACGCCATTAATTTTCACACCGTTCTTGTTCGCGATAATAGCAGAAAGAATATAAAAAAGAAGATGATTTAAATGAACCTCATCATAAGCTAATACACACGCATGAGTATGAAAAGAGACCTAACCTTCACACCAATGTCTATTAGGTGCTTTCTCTCGCTCACAAAATCGTGATCCAAGCGTGATTTGATTCAAAAACAGAAATTGGGCGCGTTCAGCAGCTGAGTTGCTTACTCAGCAATCGACTGTGATTGGCTCACATTAAGGTAATAGCCAATCACAAACGACTGCTGTAAGCAACGCATCCGTTGAACGCGTCCATTTCTTTTCTTTGAATCTCTCTATCTTTAAAACTTGTTGGGATCGAATTACGGTTATTTACAAATGAACTGTCAATCAAAAATTCAAGTCGGGTATTTTGTTGCAACAATTACGAAATTCAGGGGCGCGTTCGAGAAATCAGGTGTATCAAACCCAGCGCTTTATGTTACTCCCGTTCGAAAATGTCTGGGTAACGCTCAGAGTGTATCCAGCTTTAACCAACTCGATATTTGGTTACAAAATTCCCAGACATGCGCATAAGGTTGTTTAGGTCCACAACCATTAAAATCAAAATGTGTTGATTGTAGTAAACACAGACTGACGGTAATAAATTAGTTTGATGAGGATCTGAGTCTCAGTAATAGTAAATATGGTCGGAAAGTAGTATTGTGAGTCGGTAATATTTCCACGTTACCTTACGGTAAATTTCCAATGTTACCGGTAAGGTAACTAACATTCATTTGTTACCGTATGTTACCGTTTGTTACCTCAGTTGTCAACGTAAGGTAATTTCGAGTTGCACACTTGCAAAACGCACGTAAACCAATGAAACAAATGGTCAAGGAATATATTTGATTACTTAAGAAAAACGTAAATACTAGAAAATGTAAATAAGTATTTGATAACCTAAAATGATTTTCGTTGACACTTGAATTTATTTAGTGGAAATACACAATATTAAATGTTGAAACCATATCTTTTAAGAAAAGCCAAAAATATAGGCCGAGTTAAGTGAGCGGTCAAATTGCGCAGAATCGTCAAGTCAACGGTCCGACTAAACCCTCTGACCAATCAGCAATTGAGAAAAGTGATCACGTGATTTGGTCTGACCACTTCGACCGTTCACTTAAAAGGAAACCTGATTATTAACAAAAAACAAAAACATAATGTGTATTCGATATCAAATTAATCAGAAAATTGAGTAAATATTAGTTAAAAGGTGTAATTGGTAATTCCGTCACGAGATGTCACCACTTGAGCTGTAATTGGTAATATTACGGTAACATTACCGGTAAGGTAACTTTAAAAATAAATTACCGGTAATTTAACAATACTATCGGAAAGTGATTTGTTTTGCACGTTCACGGTTCCCGCTCTAAAAAATTCTCTTTTTTTTGGTTAGGTATTAGTGTTCTGAGTCGGTAAAATTACCACGTTACCTTACGGTAAATTTCCAATGTTACCGGTAAGGTAACATTCATTTGTTGCCGTTTATTACCGTTTATTACCGTTTGTTACCGTTTATTACCGATTGTTAAAATAATGTAATTTCGAGCTGCATACTTGCAAAATACGAGTAAACAAATGAAACAAAGGATCAAGAAATATTTTTAATTATTTAGGAAGAACGTAAATACTAATAAAAGGAAATAAATACTTCCTAACCTAAAATGATTTTCGTTTAGACATAAAATTATTTAGTGAAAATGCATAATATTAAATGTTGAAACCTTATTTTTTAACAAAAGCCAAAAATATAGGCCGAGTTAAGTGAGTGGTCAAATTGCGCAGAATCGTTAAGTCAACGGTCCCACTAAACCCTCTGACCAATCAGCAATTGAGAAAAGTGATCACGTGATTTGGTCTGACCACTTCGACCGTTCACTTACCGCAGCCTTAAGTTGTGAAAATAAGCGACGGTATCGTAACCATGGTAACGCTTAATTAATGAGCATTAGAGGGCACTAATTGACACACTCCACCATGGCCAACTTTATCAATAAGCTTGGCGCTTACATGGACGTTCTAATTTTCGATTTTCAATTGCAAAGTTTTTTTCCTCTGACCACTGCCCTGACATTTGAAGCTTGGTACATCACATGACGCCATCTATTAATGATTGTTATGTAATTAGACGTGTCAAAACACTATTCGCGGGTTAAAAGAATTAATTAAGGTTTATTTCTGTTTCCACATACTAAGCAAGGTTTTACCCATGGTAAAAAATCTCGTATTATCCAATAAAAAGTCTACTTTTATCTAACGACGAGTCGAAAACGATCAGAAAAGGACTCACTCACCACTTAAATGACAAGTGTGACAAGCATATGACAAGCAAGAATTTGCCGCTTTAATTTATACGTCAATTTGACATGACGAGGGCGCCACAAGATGTACCTCCCTCCAAGGCCTACTTTACAGAAACAGTTCTTTTGTAAATTAGAACGGCCATATAAGCGTCAAGCTTATTGATAAAGTTAGATAAAGTTGGCCATGCACTCCACCTACACTCCACGACTTGATTTACTCGACAGTGTTGCCAACTCTACCGATTTTTTTTTAGATCTACCGATTTTGGATTCAGTCTACCGATCTACCGACCGTTCACTTACCGCAGCCGTAATGTGCATCCGATATCAAAATAATCAGAAAATTTAATAAATATGGCATTTTCAATTAAAAGTGTAATTGGTTACACCGGCGCGAGATGTCGCCACATGAGCGAAAAATTACAGTAACATTAAAAATAAACGACCGGTAATTTGACAACACCAGTAGATATTGGGGTCTATTCTGTAACATTGGGCGCGTTCAGCGGATCCGTTACTTACTCGGCAGTCGTTTGTGATTGGCTATTACCTTCATGTGAGCCAATCACAATCGATTGCTGAGTAAGCAACTCAGCCGCTGAACGCGCCCAATGATATGGACTTGATATTGCTATGTTTCAAGTGACCTTGCAAAATTGGTAACAACTTGCAATCCATTTCAAGTATCTATTATCTCGAGTTAAATACGCATCTCTCTTCAATTTGCGGTCGGCAATCGACGTGAAATGTTATCAAACCGTAACAAATTCTCTTCAAGTATTGAAGACCATATCAATGTTACAGAATAGTCCCGATTCACTTTTAAATCTGAATATATACATGTAAATAATACCTTCAGCTGTCTTCATAAGACGAAGAGATCACAATTCGCAGATTCATTAAATTTTATTTTGTGACAGAACTTGTTCCACAAAAGCATTTGGCAATGGATGAGGTTTAATCAGCTGATCGTATACTTGCCTTAACTGTGTCTTAACTAGTACACCTCATGTCGAACGCACCCCTAGTCCAAACTATTCGAAACACGATTCAGACTTTTAAGCGATAGAAAGCACCTAATCACAATTTTACGTCTTAATCTATGTAGGTATAAATTACTATGTTGTGAATGAAGCTTTAAAAATAAATAATGATTAATCCAAATTCGTGTTTTAGGTTGGCATACCTGAAGAAAACATCAGTCCGACCAACTGAAACATTTAACAAGTAAACAAGCAAGATGTCAGTCAGCGACTGAAGAAGCTTGTCGTGTGTTCCGCGTGTTAGAAGCAAATTTTCCGTAGCACTGAGATGTCTGGACAAAAAGAGAAGAAGGAATGCACCATAGCCGACCTGCCGGACGAAGTCCTGGAATTCATCCTGGGCTTAATTCCGCCCTACAAGGATTTACATGACTGCATGCTGGTATCAAAGAGATGGAGAAGCTGCGTGATAAGTAAGTTAATCTAAAATTAGAACGCGGAATGTCCTTTGTCTCAGCGGCCCCGGTGACTTGCAGATGTTACAAAAATAAAGCGGAGGAACTTGCACAAAGCAATAGCCGACTTTGACATAGCCTGGGATTCAATCACCCCTGTTGCAATGGCCCCCACGATCACCAAGAGATATTCACACGTAGCAGCCGTTTATGATAATTCCATGTATGTGTTTGGAGGGTGCACTTGCTCAATGACCACTTTCAATGATTTATGGAGATTGGACTTGTCGAAGCGACAGTGGGTTAGACCCCTAACGATGGGGACCTACCCTTCCCCAAAGGCTTGCAGCACTATGGTTTGTTATAATGAGTCTTTAGGTACACTTTTCCCTCCAAGCAATTCAACTCACGCAGTTAATTCATTGTAAATTTCCAGTATTATTCGGGGGTTGGACTTATCCACCGTCCTATCCGCTCCATCAGAGCTGGCATTTATTTAATGAGTTGCACATGTACGACATAAAGGCCAATCGGTGGATCTGCATCAACACAGAAACTACTCCCCCACCGACTGCGGGACACTCAGTGTCCGTTCACAAGAACTACATGGTGGTATTCGGGGGTTTACAAAGGGCCAGCAACGTCGTACACTCAACCAAATCAAACGATGTTTGGAAGTTGAATTTAGACACGTGGAATTGGAGTAAACAGGAAACGCAGGGGCACGTTAAACCGGTGGAACGTTACGGACAATCGCAGACGGTCCTGGATGACGAAAACATCCTCATAATGGGCGGATCTGGAGGGCCCTCGTTTTATTACTCGGACGCATGGGTGCTGAACATGGTAGGGGATCTTTGGAGGTGGATTCCCGTCGAAGTTAGAAATTCAGAGGACGCCCCCAGTAATCTATGGTGTAATCCGGTTTGTAAGGTAATGTGAGAGTGATAACAATTACTCAACAGGGGTTCCCCAACGTTTTTTAAGCATCGACCCCTCACAAGGAAATGAAAATTTTCATCGACCCTTTTCAAGCCTTCTTTGACTCCGTTGGGAAACTCTTCATTAATGAAATGAAATGTTGCTAGCGTGTTAAATTAATTAATTGATTGATTTTTAGGTAGGGGATAAAATAATTGTTTTGAATAGAAGCAGGCAAAGCACGACGCCCCCTTTCATGTACTACTCGAAGGGAGTGTGGGTGCCTCCTAGGGAAAACGATGACCAAAACGAAAACCGAGGCCAGAATCGCAGGATTGATTTAGCTCAAAGACTAGTCGATAAGGACGAGAACGTCAATGGAAGACGGGGGACGTTAAAAGGCATCAAGCGAAATAACTCGGATGCGGGGGAACATAGTAATCAGGCCCCAGGTCCAAGCAGACGTGATGCAAGAGTGCCAGTAAGTTTAAGCGCTTTAAGACTTAACTTCATTCCGTTTCTTATCCGTCCTGTCTTGTAGGTTAACGACGCACAATCAGCTTCTAGTTTAAGTTTAGCAGCGTTTAATGTTGAGGAATGGCAGCCGGCACCCTCGAATTCCAGAGAAGAAAGGCGGCTGGAGAACATCAGGAAAGTCGAAGAGAAATGGAAGAAACTGCTCAAGAACAAAGAACGAAAATTGAACCTCGCCGAGGCCAGGCACAAACAAAAAAGGAACGTTCTAGGAATGTACGTTTTAGACATATCGCATGCCTTAGATGAAAAGCCCTACGTCACTTGGTTGCCGTTAAAGAACGACGGGGTCTTATCGCATGGCCCCGAAGAGACAGTCCTCTATACTTTAGTCGAGGGCAAATCCGAATTAGTCATGTTTGGTGGTATTCAGAAGGATCCGGCTTCGCTGGCATGCACAACGAACTTGAGCAATCAGGTCTCCAACTCTCTCCACTTTATCACTGCCCCGAAGTATGTAATTTAATTTAAAACCCTGAGAAAGTTGCCAAATTACACGAAATCTTTTTGTTACTTTTGTATTGTATTAGTTGGAGTGCAACTTACTGGAACTAACAACCAACAACAACAACGCATCACATCATGTGATCATCATGAGCTTGTATTCTTGTCCCTATTTCTTTAATTATAATTAAGAATACTTTACGCTTATTAGTTGTTAATTACAATACTTTTAAGATTTAAAATCGTTTCGTTCCTACAGACGACTAATTAAGTAAGTGATTGTAATTTTGTTATTTGTGTAATACATACCAGTACTAAAATCAATTTTTAATTATTATTATTATTCATCTTCGTCTGCCATCTTTTTCAGGTTGCCAAACACCTCGGATGGGATGCTTTGCTTCTCAACTGGAACATCGACGTCTTCATCTGCCTCATCTGCTTCATCCTCGTCGTCCTCGAAATCAATGTTGATTTCTTCTGGGTTCGTGACTTTATCTCCCCCGTCTTTATCTCCGTGAGTCTCACCTCGCACAAACATGATGTTCCCCCCGGGTTTGGGGGCGACGGCCATTTCAAAAGCTTTCGCTTCCAACATTCGCATGCCGTCCTTAACACCGGGAGCCAAGTCTGCAACGGTACCAGCGACCGAACCGGCCGAATTCAACATTTGAGCAGACATCATGTTGACTTGCGTGTTGTACATCGCTTGGACGCTTCGTTTTATGCGCAGCATTTCTCGCATGGTGTCTTCATTCCCATGTCGGACCTCGAACTCCTTCCAGATCTGCCAGAACTCGATGGTAACACGCGGATCACAAATCTGACTGCAGTGGGCGTAGATCGCTCTTGCACGGTCAATCTCCCCCAGTTTGGTTTCCATCTCTGCGAAGCGGATGCACATTTCTCGCGTCTTGTCTTCAGGGAGGACCTCGATGGCCTTCTCGTAGATCTGCCTGGTTTTCGGGACGCCGTATATCTCAGCCGCTTTCTTGATGTAGATGTTGAACATGTCGAACATTTCTTCGGGGAGAACCGCAGTGGTGGCCCTTTCGTAGACGGCCATCGCATGCCTAGCCATTCCATGTTCTTCCTCCAACTTTGAATACAGTATGTACAGGGGCTTGGCAAACTTCGGGGGGCAGTTTTCCAGGCATTGCTCAAATAAGTCTCTAGCTCTTTCTAGTTTAGTCCCCCCATAACGCTTTAGGAATTTCGTTAAATACACATTCCATATGTCGTATACATTCGGCCATTTAAACAGTGAAATTCCTGCAAATTAAATATTTAGTTTAAGCAACAATATGCAAAAAATAATTTACCTTTTTCATAAGCCCGAAACGCCTCTTCGAAATAATTGTTCTCCTCAAGAAACAGTCCGTAGTTGATAATGATTTGAGGAGTGGCGATCTTCAAGTCTAAAATCCGATCGTACACTGCCTTGCACGATTTGAAACTTCCGAAACTCTCCTCGAGATCCGCGTACAAAGACCATACCTTCAGGGACTTGTACAGCCTTGCCTGGACGGTCTCTTTATCATCGTGGTAAGCCACTTTCCTAGAAGGCAGCACCGTCGCTCTCTGCATCAACTTCAACGCCTCGTCAAAATTCTCATTCCTTATCTCCATCTCGGCCCATTCACACCAGACGGCCGCAAGGTCATCGACTTTAACAAACGCCACTTGAGTGGCCTTCTCAAAAATAAGCCTTGCGTCCTCCACTTGCCCGTTACTCTCATAAAATTTGGCAAATTCCACCCACAACGTATGCAATTTCCCAACTGCCAATCTCGGCTCCACCGTCTGAACTGCTTCTGTGTAGGTATCGATTATATCGTGTGGTTTTCCCTCGTATAGCTTCACTCGTTTGTGCCACTCCTGGACGTTGTGCGGATTCTGCCTGAGCAAAACCGAATTCAAAAGCAACAACCGCCTTTCCATCAAGTTCTCGAAACGCGCTAACCGCAACTCCAAGTCTATATCATTGTCTTCCGTCGGGCTCAGCATTTTCGCAACCTCCTCCATGCGCTTGCTCAAACTTAGCTCCTCGAATTGGGCATATGCGTCGAAGACTTGGGTGAAATCACGCACCGTCGTCACTGTTTGGATCGCCTCCTCGTAGATATCTCTGGCCCTATCGAACAGCCCGCTGCGAACGTAATAGTCGGCAAGACAATTCCACAAATGCCCCAGCTGATCGGTGTATCGCCTCAATCCGCCTCTGATAATCGCATCAACGTTTAAAGAATGCACACTGTTGGGGTTTTTCGAGATTAACTCGCACAGCTCGTTCCAAAGTTGATGGTTCGACTTGCCGTGCTGCGACACGAAATTCTCATTGTTTACGATCTTCGCCAATTGTACGGCGGCTTCGTCCAGACGACCGATCTCGGTTAAATACTCGACGTATTCCTCTGCGTTTTCAGGGCAGAGCTTCAAGTAACGCCGAAATACCCGCAGGGCCGTCTCCGGTATATCATGTTTCTTGATGAAAGCCAAATATAAGGGCCAGATTCGGTGGTGTTGGGTGATGGGCAAGGCCCGCAGGGCCCTGTCGAAAGCTTTGCGTGTCCTCGTGATCTTGCACTGGTCCGTCAGGAAGGTGCAATAATCCATCCAGATCCGCGGCATTTTATGCATGAATACCAGCGCTCTCTCGAAGGCCTTGTTTACGTCTTCGTACCCCGAGTCGGTTATACAACGGCCTTTAATTTGTTTACGTCTGGTTTTCAGGTAGTTGTACCAGAGCTTGTAGGATCCGGGAAGTTCTTTTAAGGCTCTTTCGTAAATTATGTTCACCGCGTGTTTTGGGGCGGCCTTCTTGTGGTCTATGTAGCGCAGCCAGTGTTTAACTGAGTAGGGATTCCTAAGGATCTCTTCTTCGTAGGGTAAATCATCATCGGTCTGAAATTTAAGTAGAACTTCAGAAGGGTAACACTTACAAGCGGGGTGGTTCTTACAAATATTATTTCCATTGGCGTGTCTGCAGTCGACATTTTTGTGTGTGCTTAAATAAAAATAAGATAAATCTTAAATTGTTATTATTTTAGTTTGCGCTTAATAATTAATTTAAAAAATTGGTTAGAAAAACTTATTTACATGACGCACCTAACTTCATGGTGAATCAATCAAAGCGTCTCGCAAGGAGAGGTTGACTCATTCTGTTTAATTTTATGAATCTCGAAGGTTAATTGTTTTTAAAATCTTGTCGTTACTCTCCTCAATGCATTTATTCTTTAAATACAAAGCAATAGTAATCTAAAAGTGTTTGAAACGCCAGTTTACGCAGGTGATCTAACCTCTCCTAGCTCCATCTATTAGCTTGATTCAGTTTTTGCTCGGTCGATCTTACAGTTTACGTTCGGCTTCCGCGAGTGCCGCGACTTTTAATTTGCTGTCAAGAAACTTGCCGAATTTTTAATATTTTACGAAAGCCGAGACCTTTCCCTCCTAAACTAAGTGCTAATGACTTAATTTAATCGCGCCGTTGTTTCCGTGCGCCATGCGTTCCGTCGATTAAAACCTAACCTCGTAATACCTGTTGTATAACCTGTAAAATATAAACTATTTTGTTAAAAATGTCGTTGTTAATTCATTTAAGCCCCGTCATGGAACACCTGAAGAACATGAGGCAGTTCCTGCCCCAAGGAATCAGATTGTCGACCACCCAGAAGGTTTGTGCTCGCAGCCGACCCCTCTTTAGGTGCCCCCCAGTTAAGTACGTTGAGTTTTTTAGGTGGTGGTTGTCTCTGTGACTGCGAGCGTCGCCTTGCTTGTGGCCCTCGCTAGGAACATGAGGCGGAAAAAGCAGACCGTTGATCCTTTAAAGTACAAAAGGAGTTTCGGGAAGAGAACGAGGGCCTCGGGAATCAGAAGCCCGAATGGAGGTAAACCCCCATTTCTTTTCTTTTTTAATTCAATATAATTATATCGTTACATAAAGCCACAGTGTAAAAAAAAATCATAAATTTATTTCATTATATTATACAATTTCCTGTTTTAATAATAAGCAATTAATAATGCAAATGCTGTTGCATTTTTAATTTAAATTAAACGAATAAATAAACTATAGTCGGTGAGTAAATTAAATCAATACTTTTGTCGGTATCCTGCAGATGCCGCTTCTCGCTTTCGAGCGCTGAAATATTCCAATTTCCTTCTGCATGTACATTTGGTTGCCTATGAATTAGGCGTTTGCGTTAAACAATTTAATACTCCTAATAATTTTCTCATTAGTGACGTTAATATAACTATGTATATTTATGTTCCTGTGCTATATAAATAAATTGGATGTCAAGGTCATGGAATTAAGCAAGGCAAAAATTTGTGTGCGTACTTTATCATCTGATTATTTAATATCCTTTCGTTGGGGGACGTTTTTATTGCATAATCATTTTTGATAATGGCTTTTTGAGTGTGGGCCAAGGCGTATGCTTCATTGATTTAGGGTATTTGAATGTGTCTGGGAGGATTTACTGGTTTCGTCGAGGGGAGGCAAATTTCCCAACGAAATTAAACTGTTTGGTTTTTGTGAAATTTCCATAACTTATTTATTTAGTATACCCACCATTTCATAGAGATTTTTTAAACATAACTTTATTGAACGTATTGCCTTGATTGCTACTTAAATCAAGTTAATGCCCGGCAAAGAGATTTTTGCTCCGCAAATAAATCCGACTCTGCTTAAGCTGTAAGTTACGGAAGTATTAAGCCCGTAAAGTTTAAGAAACTTTCACAATTTCTGTCAAGACATACTTATTTTATAGCCTTCTATGAACGGTTTCAACCATTTTTTCTCCTTTCTTGCCTCATAAATATTTGTAAATTTTGTTAATAAGCTAGTTTCTGTTTGTTTGGGGTAGTTTTAGTTTATACGCAGGGATTTTAAAATGACTCCGAAAGCCTGAAATCTTTATCACAGTTTGAAATTAATTCAATAAAATAGACCAGCAGGGTGCTTATTATCGAATCGAGGGAAGAATTTTGTTATACGGGGTGTTCTTTTACTGTGTGCAAATATTTAAACCTGTAATATATCACCATGAATGGCAACGATTGTACTCATATGTCCTTAACATAAATGTAATAGTTTTCGAGAAAAATGCAGTGGTAGATTTTCACTAAGCCGTTTGAGAATTGCTGGCGTAGCCAAAAGGGGAACGCGGGCGCCTCTTCAATTACGACCCGCAGCCGAAGTAGGCCAGGGTCAGTGCCTTACTGGGTCTTGAGCAGGAACGTCGTAAATCAGCGCCGCTCCGATCAGCTGGTCCGTCAGAACGTTTACAATTTAAATTAACGTCACTGCAAGTAATTACAAGTTTTAAGTATTTTAAATTAAAATCTAGTGCACTTCAAGAAGATGCGGTTCGTAATTGCCGAACAAATTAAAAGCTAGGTACAAACAAATCGCAATTTCTCACTCCGTATTATTTTTAAAAGACTTATACAAATTTTACATTTACTTTGTTTCCAAGGACCGTAAGTAGTAATACTTTCATAGCTAGCAGCGAGATTGCAGCAAAAGTTTATTTACGTAAAAGGGCGAAGGAAAAACGTTTTTAATTGGTGCATAAATTTTCATCGATAGTTGATATCGTAAAACAAATAAATGTAATATTACTTCGCTCGGTGAATTAAAATTTTAAATAAAATAATAAACGATATCAGTGATTATTATTACGAAACTCTGCGTTGAACATCGAGTGCGGTATCGGTGGGCGTGTTCGTACCGAGAGGAAGGCGAAGTTGATCTTCCTATCTTTCTCGCACACTTCAGCGGTTCCAAACAAGTGGTCCATCCGAAATTTTTTGGCTATGATCCACCAAGAAATACCCGTAGAAGGTAGCATCTCGTGTACTTACACTGAGGTTTTTTTTTTATTTGCATACAGGAAAGAACACCCTGTATTATTATTATTATTATTAAACTCGCAAGAGAATGTGATGTCAAAATAACGCAGTTCTCCTTCGATTTACAGAGGCTTGCAGGAGCGTCTACGTCATTTTGACGTGTCACGTTGTCTTGCGAATCTGTTCCGGCGATTCGAGAATAAAGCCCTTAGACCCCAGGGGCATTATTCTCGATCGAATTGAGGGAGCAAACTCGCAAGAGAACGTGACGTCAAAATGACGTAAACTCTTATACAATCCTATATGAATTCTAAGAAAATTACGGCATTTTGACGTCACGTTTTCTTGCGAATCTATTCCCGCGATTCGAGAATAAGGCCAGAGGTCTCCAATCACCCGCGGGGATCAACAGAAGATGTAAAATAAGTAAAGAAATCATGAATGAGAAAAATGCGATTACTTGCTCTAAATGCACTTGCAGTATAGTTTCCGAACGCACCTTCGCACCTGTACTTAACGTTTCTGGACGACGTTCATTTCTTTTTTAAGGCCCGATCTTTCCAACTTCCTAATAAATTTATTTGATGAATAATTTCACGATTCACCATGACAACCGTTCATAAAATTCAACTTATATGCCGAATAACGAACTTTATTAGCAAAATAGAAAATCACGAAGTGGCTGACATCTAGCGGAAGTTTTGTGAAGTGCCCAATGATAGGGAAAATGGAATGACATTTGGTTAACCTATAGAAAACAAGAAATTGAAATGTTTGTGTTAGACACTCGTCGTTTTTAATTAATACAAATATTACAAACGTTTAAACAAATACATAATAAAAATAAATTGTGCGTCGGAACGCCGCGCCGAGCCGATAATATCCTTTTCATTTCCATGCGCGCTTGCGTCCATTACCAACACGCCAGTAGATGTCGTACTTGCTGCTTTACCCGCGAACTTTTTGAAAATTTGAAATAGTCGTTAACATTATTTGTTTGTGAGTTTTTGTAAGCGAGTTTTGTAACCCTTCCATGCTTTTAGTATAATGCACACACAACAACAAAACTAACAAAAGCATTGTTGGATCGAATGGAACATACTTATTAGGTGCTTTCTTTCGCTTAAAACTTTGAATCGTATTTCGAATAGTTTGGACCTAAATTTCGTTTTTTTGTTGCAACAAAACACGGTTTATTTGTAAATAAACATAATTCAGTCCAAACAAGTTTTAAAAATATAGATATTCAAAGAAAAGACTGTCTGTTTTTGAATCAAAACACGTTTGGATCACGATTTTGTGAGCGAAAGAAAGCCCCTATAATATTCAACAACATTAATGACAGATCTCTGTTTTCCTGGTTTTCACACGGCCAGCCGGCCAGTCCAATTCGCCTATGAAAAATGTGTTCCAGTAACAGTACTGCCAACCAACTGAGCGAAAATTTCGAAAGAAAGTTGTGAAAAATTTCGGTAGATGTCTCTGAATTTAGGTAGATCATTAAAATTATTTAAAGAAAAACTCGTGTGAAGCAAAATTTATTCATAAAATAAACAAAAAATGAACGAAATTATTATTGATAATAATAATAGCTAAATAGCCAACCAGTAGGTGTAAGGTGTAATAAAGATTTTAAGAAAGCATATCAAATGTACAGAGTGATCAAAAAATCTTAAGGCGGGTCGTGAAAAATATGTTTGTTTTAGATTTAATTTTGACACAACGACACCTACGATAACTGTCATTTAAACTTTTCTCTTGTGTTAAAATTTAAATTAAACTAATTGGAAATAAACGATTTTGTAACATAACATTTATGTATTTAAATAAGATCTTGATTTTACAAAACATATATGTTCTTAAGTATGGTCTTGATTGACATTAAAATAAACAGTGATGTCAGGTGATAAAATACACTGTCGAGTAAATCAATTCGTGGAGTGTAGGTGGAGTGCATGGCCAACTTTATCAATAAGCTTGACGCTTATATGGCCCTTCCAATTTACAAAAGAACTGTTTCTATAAAGTAGGCCTTGAAAGGAGGTACATCTTGTGGCGCCCTCGTTATGTCAGATTGACTTATAAATTAAAGTGGAAAATTCTTGCTTGTCATGTGCTTGTCACACTTGTCATTTAAGCGGTGAATGAGTCCTTTTTTGATCGTTTTAGACTCGTCGTTAGATAAAAGTAGACTTTTTATTGGATAAAACGAGATTTTTTACCATGGGTAAAACTTGCTTAGTATGTGGAAACAGAAATTAAACCTTAATTAATTCTTTTAACCCGCGAATAATGTTTTGACACGTCTACTTATATAACAATCATTAATAGTTGGCGCCATGTGATGTACCAAGCTTCAAACGTCAGGGCAGTGGTCAGAGGAACGAAACTTTGCATTGAAAATCGAAAACTGGAACGTCCATGTGAACGTCTAGCTTATTGATAAAGTTGGCCATGGTGGAGTGTGACAACTAATGCCCTCTAACGCTCTTTAATTAAGCGTTACCAGGTTACGATACCGACGCTTATTTAGACAACTCAAATTTCAAGTCGAATTGAATTACTCCTAACCAAATATTTCAAGATAACAGTAATTTTGAATTTGAGGGAGCCACTTGACATTCGCTCTTCATTTTTCCGAAAACATTTTTTAATGCTCTTTGGACTGGCCGTATATGACACATCAATTTAGCTGGCCTAGAGTTTTAAAGTTTTCCTTTTCCTCAAGGTTGGTAAAACTGATATTGCAACCTTCTAATACACAGTCCAGCTCTACCAACCTTGCTTTTCCTAAGGTCACTAAATCAACACACTTACGTGTTCAGGTAACGCCAATACATTCCCATTCCGAGATTCTTGTGTAACAAAGATAACAAATACAAAAGTCGCAAGCCAAAGTAAAATGCCATTTGTGAAACGTCACTTTGATTAACAAACTTTCGACTGTGTTTTCTTATCCCTAGACGAGATTATTGTGTGACAAGGATAGATAGAAAAAAATCGCTACCTGAACACGAAGTGTGTCAATTTGGAACCTTAGCTTTTCCTTATTAAAAGCGCCATCTGTCGGTCGCTGATGATTTTCTCGAATCTTCGAACTTATCGAGACCGTTCGAAATGTTACCATCGATGAAGTGAAATTATTTTTTTCTTAATTCGAATTTATTCAATCGCATGCTGAGATCTTTCCATTTACAAAAAATCGAGAAAGATGAGAAAGTAGCTCATTTCCATTCCACGTTCGGTAACCATAAATCTCTACCTTTGTTTTTATGACCTTCATTTGTTAAGGTGGATCCAGACTAAGCAGACATGGTTTGCTTATCGATTTTCATTCGTTAAGGTGCGTCCAGACTAAGCAGATGCGGTTTGCTTATCGATTTTCATTCGTTAAGGTGCGTCCAGACTAAGCAGATGTGGTTTGCTTATCGATTTTCATTTGTTAAGGCGGGTTCAGACTAAGCAGACATCGCTGAACAATACTCTTGGCTGGCTGGCTTGACGAACCTGTTGAGGATAAATTAGTCCAAAAGTGACCAATGTTTGGAAGTATTTAAGTCCGGTCAGTCGCGTGGGCGTTCGCTTAGTGCATGGCAACAGTTTATTTGCGGCGCTATATTTAAAACGTACACTTTAACGACGCTCTTGGTGAATTTCTTTGAAGTACAGCCTCAAGAGTGTACAGTGTTCGTCAATTACGGCCCTGTACAAATCCGTGTGTGGCTCAGCTGTTGTTCAACATTTTTGCTTATAGCGTGGATTCGCCTTTAATTTACAAAATGGAACATATAGGGGCGATTTTAGGCATGGTCTTTATGGGCTGCAGCCCAGGGCTGTATTTAATCAAAGGGCCCGTTCTTGGTCAAAAAATAGGAATCTAAATGATCTTCTGTTGTCAACGCCCCAAGGGTTCCACTGCAATCAAAAACAATTTACAATAAAGTTTTTTAAATCTTTCATTATGCTTTGACAGCACGCATGGCCCCCTTGTATGGGATGACTTATTATATTCGCAAAAATCAGTAACCAACAGATGGCGTTTTTACTAAGGAAAACAAACAGCTGTTGTCATTAATGTTCTTCAGTATAACTTGTTATACTTGATCCATCGATGCTTTTTGTTAATTTTATTATTATGTGTACGTTATGTTAAAAGTACGGAAGCGTCATACAACTCACAAACATTTCAATTTAATGTTTTTGTTTTACTGGTTAACCGAGTGTTTTCCTTATTATAGGGACCTTCACAAAACTTTCGCTAGATGTCAGCCACTTCGTGATTTTCTGGAATAGCAAACTGGTTTCAATTTGTCAATCCTAATGCAATGTCAGATCAAAAAACGATCGCAGGATGTCGCTGCTTAAACTTTTCATTAGTAACGTTTCTAAAAGTCTCGATTTTCTTTGGACACGTTCCGATTTTTCAAATGCAACGTCCCGATTTACGAAACTTAGAAGTTGGCAATCCTACCAAGCTGATCCCAAGCTTGATTGTGTCCAAACACGCGCATCTTGAAATGTACCTTGGCCACGACGTGCGAATTTTTTGAAAGGTACCTCAGCCACTGCGTAGGCGCCACTTTAACAGCGTTATTTGCTACTATTTTCAGAGAAGTGACGCGTTGTCTGTAGTGTAGGCAACATGGCCTATTTGAATAGTAACCTCCGTAATGGTTCGATATACAAAAAAAAAACTTGAGTTAATTGGATAGACCTCCTGACAGTATTAGTCCAATTTTTCAAATGCAACGTCCCTATTTACGAAATTCAGAAGTTGGTAATCCTACCAAGCCAATCCCAAGCCCGATTGTGTCCAAACACGCGCATCTTGAAATGTACCTCGGCCACGACGTGCGAATTTTTCGAAACGTACCTCAGCCACGGCACAAGCGCCACTTTAACGTTAGCGTTATTTGCTACTATTTTCAGAGAAGTGACGCGATGTCTGTAGTGTAGGCAACATGGCCTTTTGAATAGTAACTTCCGTAATGGTTAGATATACAAAAAAAGAAACTTGGGTTAATTGGATAGGCCCCCTGACAGTATTAGTCCAATTTTTCAAACGCAACGTCCCGATTTACGAAACTCAGAGGTTGGCAATCCTACCAAGCCGATCCCAGGCCTGATTGTGTCCAAACACGCGCATCTTGAAATGTACCTCGGCCACGACGTGCGAATTTTTTTAAAGGTACCTCAGCCACGGCATAAGCCCCACTTTAACGTTAGCGTTATTTGCTACTATTTTCGGAGAAGTGACGCGATGTCTGTAGTGTAGGAAACATGGCCTTTTGAATAGTAACCTCCGTAATGGTTCGATATACAAAAAAAAAACTTGAGTTAATTGGATAGACCCCCTGACAGTATTAGTCCAATTTTTCAAATGCAACGTCCCGATTTACGAAACTCAAAAGTTGGCAATTCTACCAAGCCGATCCCAAGCCTGATTGTGTCCAAACACGCGCGTCTTGAAATGTACCTCGGCCAGACGTGCGAATTTTTCGAAACGTACCTCAGCCACGGCACAAGCGCCACTTTAACGTTAGCGTTATTTGCTACTATTTTCAGAGAAGTGACGCGATGTCTGTAGTGTAGGCAACATGGCCTATTTGAATAGTAACCTCCGTAATGGTTCGATATACAAAAAAAGAAACTTGGGTTAATTGGATAGGCCCCCTGACAGTATTAGTCCAATTTTTCAAATGCAACGTCCCGATTTACGAAACTCAGAAGTTGGCAATCCTACCAAGCCAATCCCAAACCTGATTGTGTCCGAACACACGCATCTTGAAATGTACCTCGGCCACGACGTGCGAATTTTTCGAAACGTACCTCAGCCACGGCATAAGCCCCACTTTAACGTTAGCGTTATTTGCTACTATTTTCGGAGAAGTGACGCGATGTCTGTAGTGTAGGCAACATGGCCTTTTGAATAGTAACCTCCGTAATGGTTCGATATACAAAAAGAAACTTGGGTTAATTGGATAGGCCCCCTGACAGTATTAGTCCAGGGCCTTCTAAGTGAAAAGTTCACCTCTGAGAACGTAGTTGCAATTTGATTTGTTTCGGAACATTCCTGAGGTGTTTTCTTCCGTTTAGATGTCATCAGTATGGCAAGTAGTGGTCGAAGAAGTGCCGCGGCAATCAGTGGGTACAGTGACAGAATCACCATGAGACAAAACTCCGTCATCAGCGAAAAAATGTCGATGGCGTCCGGAAGCCTGGCCAGCGGAGGTCTCGTGATGCCGGAAGCAGGGGACGCAACCAGGCTGACGCCTCAACAGCTGGGAGTAATGGGTAAGTCTGCATTTGTTTCGTTAGAATTAGAATAAACGTCCTGTACAGCGAATCGCAGTTTTTAAAGACGCATGCACTGTCTAGTTCGTGGTTAACGAGGACGAAGAGGCGCCGTTCTACATAAAGGCTTTTATGCTTTGTGCGCGGTCCACCATCCGTTCACCGCGCAAGTTTCTCTCGCGTTTTTAGCTCGTATTCGTAATTTAATGGATAAGTCGAGGACTTCCGGTCCATTGAGCAACTATGCTTTGACGATGATATTTGATGCGAAGCGATCGAAGAGATAACGAGAAGGTTTTTTTTCCCCCTGAAAGAGAGGGGAAAAGTTTTATCTTGCCCTTTACCTGGCTTCCAGATTTATCGGATCAGAATTTTAAATGTGATGTAGGTAATTCCGTAAGATGGCGTGATTTTCCCTTTTATTTTATAGACATACATACATCCCTAAATACAGGGTGTTCTTTTACTGTGTGCAAATATTTAAACCTGCAATATATCACTATAAATGGCAACGATTGAACTCGTATGTTCTTAACATAAATGTAATAGTTTTCGAGAAAAATGCAGTGGCAGATTCTCACTAAACCGTTTGAGAACTGCCGGCATAGCCAAAAAGTCGAACGCGGGCGCCTCTTCAATTACGACCCGCGGCCGAAGTAGGCCAGGGTCAGTGCCTTACTGGATCTTGACCAGGAACGACGTAAATCAGCGCCGCTCCGATCAGCTGGTCCGTCAAAACGTTTACAATTTAAATTAACTTCACTGTAAGTAATTAATTAAGTTTAAGTATTTTATATTAAAAATCCAGTGCAATTCAAGAAGATGCGGTTCGTAATTGCCGAACAAATTAAAAGCGAGGTACAAACAAATTGCAATTTCTCATTCCGTATTATTTTTAAAAGACATAAAAATTTTACATTTACTTTGTTTCCAAGGACCGTAAGTAGTAATACTTTCATAGCTAGCAGTGAGATTGCAGCAATAGTTTATTTACGTAAAACAGGGAAGGAAGGACATTTTTAACGCGCTTGCCTAATTGATGCATAAATTTTGATCGATAGTTGATATCGTAAAACAAATAAATGTAATATTATTTCGCTCAGTGAATTAAAATTTTAAATAAAATGATTAATAAACGATATCAGCGATTATTATTACGAAACTCTGCGTAGAACATCGAGTGCGGTATCGGTGGGCGTGTTCATACCGAGGGGAAAACGAAATTGACCTTCGTACCTTTCTCGCACACTTCAGCGGTTCCAAACAAGTGATCCATCCGAAATTTTTTGGCTATGATACGGTAGCCAGCAACAAATACCCGCAGAAGGTAGCATTTCGTATACTTACACCGAGGATTTTTTATTTGCCTACAGTAAAAGAACACCCTGTATATTGCAGGCCAAAAGTTTAAGACCATTAACAAAATAAAAAAAAAGAAAACGAAAAAGCTAAGTATGTATCTGTTTATTTTCTATCGTATAATGAAGTTAAAGTAATTATTGACAATTATAACATATATACAGAATGGGCAAAAGTGTGACTGAACATCCTGAATAATGCCTCCGACAGGTAACGCGCTATAAAGATAAAGAAGGAATATGACTAGTCACGCCCTCGTGTGTTGGAGACTGGTCGACGGATGCCGTTCGGAGCGTCCGTTAGACACGAATGCTTACGATACGAGTCGAAGAAGCGCCTATGTTTAAAAACGAAGTAGCCAGTACTGTATATCTTTTTCATCAAACCATCTGCCATCTTGTAGTGAGTTACGTTTTTAATTGTGATGGTGTATAAAGACGTG
Source organism: Prosopocoilus inquinatus (assembly GCA_036172665.1). Lineage (NCBI taxonomy): Eukaryota > Metazoa > Arthropoda > Insecta > Coleoptera > Lucanidae > Prosopocoilus > Prosopocoilus inquinatus. The sequence goes on along the minus strand of CM069878.1, from coordinate 7,902,086 downwards.
CGGACGGGGGTTGGAACCTACCTTTCAACCCCTTCTTGTCCCCAATTCTTTTAGACAATCTTGGATCTTTGGATGAATCTCAATTTCTTTGTTCGTAGCGTCTGGTTTGGTAAGACAAGCCAAAAATCGTTTTCCACGAGTTGCTCAAATAGCGTCTGCTTGTATGCATTTTGGGATTGTCAGAAATAAACCACTCCTTATCTCTTTCTCAGCTTATTTAAGAGCCTTTTTTTCAAATATTTGAAATAAAAACCGATAACAAGATATATTCAGATTTAAGAGAAATTTGTATACTTTAACAAGAGATTTTCAAAAATATGTAAATTAAATTAATTATTTAAAAATTTAACAATTGCGACAAAATAAAGTCTAAGAGTCTAGACCATGAAAGACAAAATAAAAGAAAATCAGTGCACTTCTATAATATTTGTTAGAATAATGAATTTAATTTTTATCTAAACTCACGCGGGTACACTTTTTTATTTAAATTAAATTAGGAAAATTAACTGACAGAAAATAATTTTGAATAGAAACAAATTCTATGACGCAGAAAATTTAGACGCGTGTGAATCCGACAACTTCATCTGCGGAACTGTCCCCGAACTTTCTTTTGTCCTATTTGTTTATAAGTTCCATTGTTAGACGTGCTAGTTCCGGAGTTTCTTAGAAAACCCGCGCACTGGAAACTGCATTTCGATAACGCGTGGAAGTTTCTAATGAGTCACCTTCTGCAAAGCAGTGCAATGCAAGCTTGCTCTTTTCTTTTTCAACATGAGACCCTAGTACGATTTCATTGAAGACTAATGCTTTCGTTATACAGGGTGTTTAAAAGAAACGTTCGGATATTAAAACCATGAATAGTACTCATCAAGAGCAACAAAAAGTCTAAGTAAGTATAGGTCCGCAAATAATTTTTTTCAAGGATTTTCCATTGAAGTTAAAAAATTGTATTATTATGAAGAAGTAAACAGTAAACGTGTGATTATCTAATAATACAAGTTTTTAAATTCAATGGAAAATCTTTGGAAAAAATTATTTGCGGACCTATACTTACTTAGACTTTTTGTTGCTCTTGGCAAGTACTATTCATGGTTACAGTATCCGAACGGTTTTTTTTAAACACCTGGTATAAGCTGCGTGTTTGTAATTTTGTATATTCAAATGATTCGGCGACCTGATTTCTTAAATTTAGTAAAGTATCTTAATTAAATAAAGTGTACCGAATTGCACAAAAATAATAATGATAAGAATCCGGATTCTTACAGTGAGTGACATGTGACGGGATCTGCCTGACATTGACCTGACATTGCAATGCAATGTCAGGTCAAAAAGCGATAGTAAGATGTCGCTATTTTATCTGTTCATCACTCTTACATCGCAATTGCGAATAAATTGGGCAAGTCGTTTTTGTTTGCAGTGGAAATGTCGAGCTACGTCTCTGCTGAAGAAGCCCCAAGCAGGGCTGAAACAGCTGTCCAGAGGCTGCTCGAGGTTTTTACTGCAATCAAAAACGATTTGCACAAAATTTTTCTGACAATTACAACGTATATACAGAATGGGCAAAAGTCTGAGTGAACATCCTGAATAATGCATCCGACAGGTAACGCGCTATAAAGATAAAGAAGGAATATGACTAGTCACGCCCTCGTGTGTTGGAGACTGATCGACGGATGCCGTTCGGAGCGTCCGTTAGACACGAATGCTTACGATATGAGTCGAAGAAGCGCCTATGTTTAAAAACCAAGTAGCCAGCACTGTATAATATCTTTTTCATCAAACCATCTTGTGGTGAATTACGTTTTTGATTGTGATGATCTAAAACAAAAGTAGTGAATAGTGATTGTGATGATGTAAGGACGTGCGGACGGGGGGTTGGGACCTACCTTTCAACCCCTTCTTGTCCCCAATTCTTTCAGACAATCTTGGATCTTTGGATGAATCTCAATTTCTTTGTTCGTAGCGCGTCTGGTTTGGTAAGACAAGCCAAAAATCGATCTCCAAATCGTTTTCCACGAGTTGCTCAAATGGCGTCTGCTTGTATGTATTTTGGGATTGTCGGAAATAAACCACTCCTTATCTCTTTCTCAGCTTATTTAAGAGCCTTTTTTTAAATATTTGAAATAAAAATCGGTAACAAGATATATTCAGCTGTAAGAGACATTTTTATACTTTAACAAGAGATTCTCAAAAATATGCAAATTAATTATTTAAAAATTTAACAATTGCGACAAAATAAATAGAATGTAGACTATGAAAAACAAAATAAAAGAAAATCAATGCACTTCTATAAAATTCGTTAGAATAATGAATTTAATTTTTATCAAAACTCAGCTTCGCTGAACGCGGGTACACTTCATTTAAATTAAATTAGGAAAGTTAACTGACAGAAAAGAATTTTGAGTAGAAACAAATTTTATGACGCAGAAAATTTAGACGCGTGTGAATCCGACGACTTCATCTGCGGAACTGCCCCCGAACTTTCTCTCGTCCTATTTGTTTACGAGGTCCAGGATGATACGTGCTAGTTCCGGAGTTTCTTAGAAAACCCGCGCACTGCATTTCGATAACGCATGGAAGTTCCTAATGACTCACGTTCTGCAAAGCAGTGCAATGCAAGCTTGTTCTTTTTTTTTTCAACATGAGACCCTAGTATGATTTCATTGAAAGCTAAGACTCATGCTTTCGTTGGGGTGCGGGTGTTTCAGGATGGGCGGCGACCGGCGGTATATAGCTAACCGTAATACCTACAGCTTCAGGAGAAAAAAAATTATAGTAAAAGTGGTCAAGAGAAATAAAAAAAATATATTTTTAAGTATCTGCGTTGGTCGCAAGGGGGCGCAATCAATAGGCTCAACAATAAAAATTAATTTTACTAGCAAAAGTCTCAAATAAAGTGCAGCTTTGCTGGCACCATTAGAAAGCTGAATTAATTCTGCACAACTTTGATTTTAGACTTATTATCGTACCGCTATTAATAAGGGTGGCGAAAACAGTTGAATTATTTACTTCAAAAGATGTCATAACTTATGTACTCTTTATCAGAAATTAAAGAACTTTGGCTCATTTGAAATGGAATTTTAAGCTGATTTAAAGTTTCTGTTCAGCGACTATGCATAATTTGTTATAAAGTAGTTAGAGGGCGCTATTTGCGAAAGTCATAGTTTTTCTCAGTTTCCCAAAAAAAATTAAATGGAATGGGGTACTTCTTTTACAGTGATTACAAAGAATCCAAACAAGAGAACATTTTAGTGAAAATCTGAAATTGATAACTTTTTTCGTTCTCGAGTCTATTAACTGAAGATAAAAACGAATCTAAAAGCTCAAACAAATGCTATCGAGTGACACTTTTCATTTTGAGGTAAATAGAAAGATATTAATCTATTTAAATGCATTGACTTGTTTTTGAGAGCCTGATATTTGAATGAAAGAACAATACAGCAAACAAATACATAAACGAGAAAAACACAGTCACTAAATGAAAGTAACGAACAATAAATATGTTAAATGACGGAAAGCACTTTTTATGAAACACATTGTAATCAATAATGATTGGAGGTCTGCACCTAAAATATTTTCAAAATATTATCCATTTTTCATTTCGAAATAGCCGTTTACTATCCTTAAGGATATCAATAATAATTTCTACACAACTCTAAGCGGACATTAAAAAAAGTATTGTATAGCGGCACAGTGAAACTTTGTTGGTCACAGTGCATGACTATTTTTCATTGCTTTTATTTAGTGTTTGAATTATTCTTGTTTCTATATTTGTTGTTATACTCTTGTGTTTAAATATTCTGTATTTCCAAAAACATTTAAATGCCTCTAAATAATATCTTAACATTAATAAAAACTTTTGTAGGCATTATTTAACCTTAGAATTAAAAGTATTACTCGATAGCATTTGTTTGAACTTTTTCCTTTCGCTAATATCAACAATTAGCAGACGTATTTGATAATAACTCGAGAACGAAAAAAAGCACTCGTTTCCGGTTTTCACCCCACAATATTCACCATTTTATAGGCTTTGCAACTGTTGAAAATAAATATACCTTTCCATTTAATTTTTTTTTTGGAAAACTGAAAAACTATTACTTTCGTAAATAGCGCCCTCTAGACACTTTATAACAAATTAGCCGGAGTCGTTCAATAGAAACTTCAAATCAGTTTAAAATTTCCCTTCAAATGAACCGAAGCTCGTTAATTTCTGATAAAGAGTACCGAAGTTATGATACTTTTTAAAGTAAGTAATTCAACTGTTTCCTCCACCCTTACTAACGGTGATACGATAATACGTCTGAAATGAAAGTTATGCAGAATTAATTGAGCTTCCTAATGACGCTATCAAAGCTGCAGCTTATTCCGAGACTTTTGCTAGTAAAATTGATTTTTATTGATAGTCCTTGCGGTCAACTCAGATACTTAAAAATATTTTCTTTGAATTTCTCGTGGTCACTTTGACTGTAATTTTATTTTGTCCCGAAGCTGTAGGTATTACGGTTAGCTATATACAGCCGGTCGCCGCCCATCTTGAGACACCCGGTATAAGCTGCATGTCTGTAATTTTGTATATTCAAATGAATCACACTTCAACATGATTTCTAATCAGATTAATCATGATACTTTGACCTGATTTCTTAAATTTAGTAAAGTATCTTAATTAAATAAAGTGTACCGAATTGCACAAAAATAATAATGATAAGAATCCGGATTCTTACAGTGAGTGACATGTGACGGGATCTGCCTGATTATCAACTTATTTAGGCCTGATCTCAAGTTTTTGTTTATCAAGCATTTCTTATTCAATTCGCGCTCAACCGAACAACTTTGGGGGGAGGATACAGGAGATTCGCGAACTTTATTTGCGCGGAAAGTTCGTCGCCTTGGGATTTTACGCTCGCGTGGAAAATTCTCGACTTTAGGTGCCCTGCTTTCAGAATTTTTAAGGAGTCGCCTTTCCTCGGGCGCAGATGCTCTGAATAATTAAATTATTAAAAGTTGAAGCAAGCCTCGTCGCGAGCTGCTAAGTTTTCGGTTTTATTTACGACGAGCGAGCGAAGCATAAAGTACTTCAGAATTCAGTTTGCCCATCGAGAAATCGACGCTCGAAACTCTGACTAACTGATGACGTTAAGTAAACTCGTCGCCTGAAACTTTTAATAAATGCTGTCTTATTTTCTTGTTGTTAATTAACGTCTTGCGAATTCTCCCCTAATAATAAATCGGAGACGTATTCGTTGAGAAAAGCAACAACAAATATTTTCTGGATTTATTATCGTGGTAAACAAAAAAAAGGTTTGACGTCGTCACTTTCCATTTCCTTTTTCTTTTTTTCCTAGATATTGCTGGCTAGATTTTTTTTTCTTTAAATATTACAGACAAACACTACCATCTGAGGACGGAGTTACAATAAACATCCATTCACCATTGGTTAGGTCTGTCATTCCCAATGTTATTTCTTTCTTTCTCGCTTCCCTGACCGCAACAGGCGCTGAGGGTAAACTTCTTAGCACCCGGACATCGCATTCCAACTCGATAAGGACCATGGCACGTAACCCTTTACGAGTATCTATTCAGTAAAGTGGAACATTCCACTTACCGGGGCCGTTTTCCCGGCCCCACCTGCTCCAGCGGTGAATCTAGAAGCTGCAGCTCCCTCATGATGATATTGGACACTGGGGAAGTCATCCTCGCACGTTGATTTCTTATCTTCGCATGCATTACCCCCCACATTCACCTGGGGATACAAAACCACCCACCCCTCCCGATGGATATTAGCATACCTTGCCTACCGAGCATACGTTCTCAGGATCAGTTGATGCACCGACTGCGTGAGTGTTAAGCACCACTCCGTACCAGTCCAATAACATAATCATGTCAGATCTTTCTGGATAGCTCAATGCCAACACCTGGTCAGGAATGCAATCAACCGAATTCCCACTCACAATGAATGCAGAATACAGCTAATTGCTTTGCCGGTACCGTGCTCTTCATCGGTGCTGCTTGCACACCGCGGCAAGAGCCCCGAGACCATATGCTGGTGCACGGTAGCATTCTCTTGCCAACGCCCCGGATCGCGTCCCGGACAATATTCGCTACCAGAATACCTCCGCATAACTCATGATTCATGACCCTCATGCCGCATTGCCAATCGTGAGAATGTACCGCCCTAACACTTCTGCCAGAGCGTACCATCTCAGGTCATATTCTGCACACACCCTCCAGCTAATGCTCGGTTTTTGCACACCGCGGCCAGCACATAACACATCTCCAATAAATCACCGCCTCCTCAAGGCTAATATTTCGTGGACAGCCCTTATCAAATATCCACTACACATTTTCACCTACCGCGCTACCCCTCGGGAGACTGCCGTTCCTCTTCCGTTTTCTTTGCTGCTCAGATTAAACACACCCCCATATCATATTACCACACTAATAACGTAAAGAAATATGCTAGTGCTTCAGAGATGTCCCGAGAATGCATAAACTTTCTTAAATTCTAAACTTCTAAAATTCTAAACTTCTAAAATAAATAACTACAATATTTTTTTTTATGTTTATAATTTATAAGTATGATTTGAGTTCCTGCCGTCACTTGTTTGTCCTCTTCATGTTACAAAAGTACACTTGACCTTCGTGATATGCCCCTAAATGGTAACGAACGACGCCCACGTTTCATGGTCTCGGTTTATCTCTTCTTTCTCGACGGACGATGGCGTGTCGGATTTCTTGTGAGCGCGGGCGGGGATCTTTGTGATGATGATGACGATGATGGAATCGTGTCCATTGTATTATGAATTCGCGTGAAAGAGCAACTTACATCATACAGGACTTATTATCTAAAGTTGTTTAGAGTTGCAACATTTTAATTCAAGAACCAAAATTGAAGAATGTCTTTTCTTTAGCCAGTTTTAAATGAAACACTTCGTTAAAAAAAAAAGTAGCTTGTGAGAAAGTTCGTATTTCTTTTTTGTCATTCACAAACTAACGAGATTTATTTTCTTAGATTGGCAACACCTTTCAATGTTTTCAATATTTATGGTGTTGATCGTAGAAACGTCATCTGTAACCTAAAAACTTAACCAAGCAATTACGAGAAAATAATGAACTAAAAAAATTACCATGAGTAGGAAGTACTGCCAATTTCTCAGTGTTTCCAACCTGCTAACACTGCTTCAACCGCTTCAACCATTTATAGCCACGTGGTATCGAGAACCGGGAAACACGATTTTTACTTCTTACAAAATAAAAAATAACTAAAATCAAACGCGTCAAATAAAAAATAAAAGATATTTACAGCGGAATAATCTTGGTCATCATCAAGAGCACTTTCTGCCCAAATAAAAAAAAGGGCTATAAATCAGAGCACTTTCACCCTTGCAGAAATAAATCGCGCCAAGAAGGACACTTAAATTATAATCAGGCCTGAGAATGACGTTTACAGAAATTATAATCAGGCCTAAGAATGACGTTTCCAGAAATTATAATCAGGCCTAAGAAGGAGGACATTTGCAAAAATTATAAAATAAAATTGAATGTGCGTTTTTCAAGACGACAAAAAAAGAAGAAGGAAAAGCAGAGCGTTTGTTTTTATAATGATCACGCGCCTTCTGCATTTTTGCTTTGTTTCGGATGAGTGCCAAGAAGTAGGTATTTACAAGCCAGATAAGAACCCAACGTTGTTTGTGGTTTTACGGTTTGAATTCCTTTTTTTTCTTGAGTTTGACACACGTCCTCAGGGTTGCCAGATCGAAGGACATTTCGCCATTTGAGCGACATACTTATTTTTGGCGTTTAAAAGTTTATTTCGCGCCTGGCGCCTAATTTCGGCTACTTTTCTTGTTGTTGTCTTCACATAACGAACACACTCAACAAAATGCCACATCTAATAAATACCATGTGATCAACGAAATTTATAATTAGAGCAGGTCGTGACATTCTCCAAAACGTTGGCACACAGGCGTGCAGTTTGAAATTAAAAATTTGAAATGTCAGATTGTGACATTTATTTTTTCTTTTTTTTTAATGATTGATAATAAACGGATTTGTCTTATGGAACCTCCCCCTAATAGTATAAAAAAAGATTTAAACCAGCACCCACACAAAATAAAACAACTAAATAAAGATTGTATAAAGCGCGAGCGTAACCTCAAATATGACAACTGTCAATTTATTACATATTTATTTCTAAGTATATCCAACCACTCCGCATAAAACAGCACTAATCGCAGCCTCCTCCAATTATGATTTCCGTTGATCACCCGGTATAATTCGTGGAACAATGTAAAGTAAAAAAATATCAGTAGTGACTGTCCATGCCGCTTATACATACTTCAATTTATGGGTGTTGTAGATAGGACGAGATAACTTCCGAGCATCATTCTCTTTTGTTTTTCGTTCATTTCATAATGTTTTTGTTTCTCTCTCTCTTTTTTTTCAGAATTGTTATAAAAAAAAACAAAATACTTCAGAAACAATCTGAAAATGTAAGTTTTATTTACCTTAACTTGATGTTTCGCAAAGTGGTTGTTTGCTTTTTCAATTTGCAACTTTATGCGAAAATAAAATTTCGTTTTTTTTTTCTTCTTGTTTTGAAGGAATTGATGTTTCGCATTTTGTTTACGGTTCGTTTGTTTTATATTGTCCTTTTGTTTTCCTGGCAGTTTCTCGACTTGCAGAAGTTGTCGACGGGAGAAACGGCGTTTTTCTTTTTGCATTTGTTTTGTCTCTATAATCCAATCTTTTTCAGTTTTCTTCTGTTTTTTTTCTTTGCAATTTTCTTCTTTTCAATCGATTTGCTTTTCTCATTCCATCGACTCCTTCTCACGGCTCGCTTTTGTTTCCTGCGAGTTTGTTTTCATTTGCAATTACCATCGTCGATTTTCATTTTCTTGTCCAATGTGGTCTATAACCTATAAACAGTTTTTTACAATTTTTTTTCTTTGCGTTTTTCTTCTGTTTAATCGAGTCGCTTTTCTCATTGCATTGACTCCTTCTGACAGTTCTGTTTTGTGTCCTGCAAGTTTGTTTCCATTTGCAATTTAAATTTTCGTCGAATTTCATTTTCTTATCCATTGTGGTCTATAACCCATAACCGGTTTTTCTTTTTGTTTTTTTTTCTTTGCGTTTTCCTTCTTTGTAATCGAATCGCTTTTCTCATTTTATCGACTCCTTCTCACATTCCGCTTTTGTTTCCTGCGAGTTTGTTTCCATTTGCAATTCAATTTTCGTCGATTTTCATTTTTTTATCCATCGTGTTACTTTTGAAATTCGCACTTCTCTTGTTTTTATTTTGTTGATTCACGCTTTTTTTTCCCAGCAGTCTTTTGTTTTCTATTCGTTTTTTTTTTTTTACTTTTCGCATTTTATTGACGTTTTTTTGTAGTGTAGTGTAACTCATCGCTTTTCAGCTGTTTTGTGTCCATCTCAGTTGCGTTCTTTGTTTCGCGCATTGTATTTCGACGTTCATTTATTTTTCTGTTTTTTTTTTTATATTATTGACCTTTTTACAGTTTGCCTTTATTTTCTGCGAATTGACCTTTTTACAGTTTGCCTTTATTTTCTACGAATTGACCTTTTTTCAGTTTGCCTTTATTTCCTATTAATATTTCGATTCGTTCGGAAATTTGTTGTTTTTCGGTCAGGTTGGTGTTGTCGATCTTCTTTTGTTTTTTTGTGTTCACTTCACGCCTTCTACGTTGTTGCTGTTTTTTTTTCGCCTGGAGATTCATTTGTTTTTTTTTGTTCATCTTAGGCCCGTTTGACACGTTGCAAGATTTCACATAAAATTTTGTACAAAATGTCAGAAGCAGGCTGTCATAGCTAACGCCCATTGTTTGAATCGATGTACTTCTCTGTCATTTTGTACTTTGTGCAATATTTTATATTAATAATTCTTGCATTTTATTAATTTTCCTGTTTTTATTTTCTAGGATTTTTTAAATAATAATAACAAAATTGTTGTTTTTCGTTCAGATTTTGTTTTGTTCTTTTTTTGTGTTCACTTCATGCCATATGCTTTCATTTCTCCTTTGTTTCGGATTTTTTTTTAATTAATTTGTTCTGATTTTGACATTCCAAAGTGATTTTTGAAATCCGAAATTGTAGGAACTGTCAAACGAAAAATTTAGGTTGTACGCGAAAAAACCGTACTATAAGCTAAGATTTATTAACAATATTTTTATGTCCTTTTCAGAATAACTTTCTGCGCTCCCGTAAAAGACCATAAAATTCAAATATTTAATTTATATTAACACTGCTTTTTAGTACCTAAGTGTTTCGCGCAAATTAACAATATTATTTGGAGTTTAGAAATAAAAGCTGGCGCTTTTTGGTTACTTTGGATTGGTTGTCAGCAACATTACCTGCAAGAAAAAGGTTGGCAACCCTGCACTTCCTTTTGTTTTTGTACTTTTCCTCGCAAAATATTTGCTTCTATTCGCGAAAATCAGCTACCAACAGATGGCGTTTTTAATAAGGAAAGCAAACACTAATATTATTAATTAATTAATTAATTAATATTGCTGAACACAACTTGTCATATTTCGATCCATCGATGTTTTTGTTGGTTTTATTATTATGTGTACGTTATGCTAAAATTACGGAAGCGTTGCATAACTCAAACATTTCAATTTAATGTTTTTTTATAGGTTAACCAAACGTCATTCTAATGTTTTCCTTATTATAGGAACCTTCACAAAACTTTCGTTAGATGTCAGCCACTTCGTGATTTTCTCGAATTACCATTCCTCCATGCTCCACGCAGACGATAATGTCATCGGTCACGATCATCATCAACATAAACATAAACATACAAATTAGATCTTCGTCATAAAATTCGCTCTTGAACAAACAAGTCGACAGACAAACATCTCAGCGACATCATCGTCACACCTAAACTTATTTAAATTTAATGGCGCCATAACACGTATTATAAAGCAATAAGTCTCAAGGTTGGCACGTAAAAAAATCCAGCGTAAACTCAATTTATTCCTAATCTCTGAAAAGACGATTAACAATAAATAAATACGCGGTCGTAAGTCGTAATATTGTTGGTTGATCATCACATCAACATCAACACATCCCAGAAACTGGTTTGGAATCGTTAATGTGGCACGTGAAGCGCAATTAAAGTGAAGTTTGTTACGAGAGAGTATAGTTTTTACTACTTTTTAAAATTCTCTTTCGCAATTATTACATATTTAGATTGTTTTTACAAGATTACTTGCGTTAAGTGAAAGGTTTGATGAAGTTAGAACAACTGGCTCGTTGGTCTAGGGGTATGATTTTCGCTTAGGGTGCGAGAGGTCCCGGGTTCAAATCCCGGACGAGCCCGCGACTATTTTATTTTTTTCTTTAATTCTTTTTTCCTTTTATTTCTTTTTGTTTGACTGTTTCTATTGGCGATTGAAGTATTTTTGAAAAATGAACGTGGAAAAGTGGCTTATTTCCGCCATTTTTCGAATTATGCATTAAATTATTAAAAAACGCGCCAAGCAAATTTGGCGAATGGATTTTGTTATCGTTGGGAATGAGCGCCATCTGCGTTTTTGCGCACCTGCCCCCCGTGATAGTCGAGAGTGCGTCATTTATCATCGCGTGGCGTCGGCGTCGCTTCTTTTCCGGCGCCGCGACGAGTCAATTATTACCACTGACAGGTGCTTAATGCACAACAGTTTATCAACTGTTTTCAATTAATTATGACACGATGAAAAATGACAATGATAATTTTTTTTAATGTACTCCGGATTTGGATTTTTTTTTCTCCCCCCACATTCACGCCTTAGAACGAGAATGCTGTGTGCGGATATTTGAGAGTATGTTTGATGAGATGCTTGTACAGGGAAATCAGAAATGATTTCAACCCACGTGAGTCCGCCGTGAACAACAGAACGAAAATCTATGACATACAATATCTGTTTTTTATTTATTTAACATCAAAGTGTGCCGTGAAAGTTTAGGGAAGTAACTAAACTTTGACACTGAAAGTCATTTTGATTTTGAGTTTAAGGTTACTGCGAATGAAGCAATGTTGCAATATTTTCTTTTCGTCACAAGGTGTATTCACGTCCATATTTACATGCTTGATATTTTTCATTAGGGAAATTGTTATTGTCATTGGGTGCCAAAACTAGGGGGGCAAGCACTTGTCATTAGGGGATGGGTTGAAAATAAAGAAAATATACTGTCTCGAGCAATAAACTTATATTTGGTTAAAAATCATAAATATTTCTTCCGAAGACTGAAGAATCTGGGGAGGCAAATTTCCTCCCCTCCCATGCCCCCCCGAATCGCCGTCATTGATTGTAGAACTTTAGTCAGAAAGAAATAATATGACAATAAAATAATAATTACTGGGAAAAATTAGAAGATTAATGTCTCTTCTGAAGACTGAAAAATCTGGTGAGGCAATTGCCCCCTCCCATTCCCCCTCGAATCGCCGCCACTGATCGTAGTTCTTTAGTCAGAAAGAAATAATATGACAATAAAATAATAATTACTGGGAAAAATTAGAAGATTAATGTCTCTTCTGAAGACTGAAAAATCTGGTGAGGCAATTGCCCCCTCCCATTCCCCCTCGAATCGCCTCCACTGATCATTGAACTTTGATTAGGAAGAAATAACATAACAATAAAATAATAATTACTGGGAAACATTTCTAAAAAAACAATAATAACACGCAGAAATAAATTACTGGGAGGGAAGAGAAGTAAAAAAGAAAAGAAAAGACGAAATAACAAAACGATCGATTGATTTTAAAACAATTGATTAAATTGATGTTAACTAAAACCGATGGTGGTTTATCAAAGTTCATTATCACATGACCCCCGGCTGGCAATCAGAAAGCTTAGATTATTGCGTAATAGAATTGTTATGGGATTACTCAAGCATAAAACTAGGAAGTTTTCCTTTTTTATGTTTAACCCCCTCCCCCCTATTTATTTTCAAATAATTTAATCTAAACGATTTTTAAACGTAACTCCTGGAATTCAAATTAAAATCTTTTTTTTGGTAACAATAGTTCGTTAGGAGAGCGATCGCTCCGATTTTTGTATAGTTTTTAACGAGCAGGTCTTAATGGAAGAAGAGGAATCCTTTCCAAACACCAATTCATTTTATCGACCGCAATAATTAACGACGCAAACAAAACGCGGCCTTTTTCAATTACGCCGAGCTGTTCTTAATTAATGCCAGCCAGCCGGTGCGACTTAAGAGGTGCAAAGTGACGGAATCAATTACCAACAGGCGAAGAGAAGAAGGAGAAGAAATTCCAGCTTATCTTATCGCACCTGGTTAATTGCCTGACGTTTCCTACCGAGAAGTCGATTTTGGGGGCAAATTTAATAGAGACAGCAACCCTCCACTCAGTGGCGGCTTTAGGGGCGAGCGAGCCGGGCAACTGCCCGGGGCCTCGCGTTTTCAGGGGCCCTGCGCCATCTGCAATGTGTGAATTTTTCAATTTTTTCAGATTCAGTCAGAATTCAGATTATCGAAAGTTTGGATAATATCTAAAATCATATAAATGCAGAAATATTTTGTGTATCTACATAAAATAAACATATTAGAAGCTTGTTTAGTCAAAAACAAAAAGAAACATTTTCTAAAGGAACAGATCTCTTGAAATATTGTTTCAGTCCTGCTCTTATTTCAAGAATAACATCTGTTGTAAGAGGACTAGATTTTATAGTCCACAGTAGTACTATGCCTTTCCCTAGAATTTAAGTTTGCTTGTAAACAATAATTGGCGCCTCTCTTCAAAAAAAGAAAAAGAAAAAAAAATCACGCGAATTTATACAGTTGCTTTACAAAAAACGTGTATCACTTGTATGCAGGCCTAGGCGCACTTTAGGCGGAAGGTTTCGTTAAATATACGATGAACTATTAATATGCTGAAGCGATCATAGTCGGAAAAAGTTCTAATCTTTAACGCGTCTGCCCTGTAAAAACAAAACAATAAACCAGGCGAAGCCCGAGAAGTCTACAGTTAGCCACTACAGTTCTGGTCGACTGGATATAAAAACTTGTTTACATAATCGATTTATTCCGAAATTAACTCGCATTCTTTTTGCAGCTTTTTGCGCTATAATTGATATGAATTAAATGTATTTTGCCAGTCTTTTTAAAAGCTACATTAAATAATTATAATGTTTTCATAATTATTAATTTGAAAGAAACTATAAGGGCAATTATGTTACACACGTAATTTACATCAAACGGTTGCTTCTGATGCAATGATCGCGAGGGTGATAAACGTCGTTCAGCGGCGACGTTGAAATCTACGCCGCTGCTTTGTTTATCTTTATACTGGTTTTTACCAGATATCCTAGGAATGTCCGACTCTTACTTATATGCTTCTTGTAAATTGAGAATTCGATTGCAGGAAAAGTATTGTTAAGTAATTCCACAGTTGCCATATATATATATTTTTTAATTTGAATTATTTTTCCAAAACTTGCGTTAAAAAGTTAATTTAGACAAATTTTTGCTTAACATTGAATTTAAATTTAGACAAATGTTTGCTTTACATTGAACTAGTTTAAATGAAATCAACTCGCAGCTTAAAAAATAACCACCGTAGGCAAATTTCGTATGTGATTTTAGAGTCAGTGTTGCCAACCGTGGCGCCAAACGGGCTACTTTTGGTAACCGTTTGGTATAGTTTTTTTCTAAAATGGCAACTGGCAACCAAAATGATTTTTATTCTTTTTAATCTTTCCTTTTAGTGTTTCTAGTAATTTCCAATATTTTACTTGAATTGTATGAAGTTTGCTGGATGTCAGTTGGATTGACCTTGAGATTTATTTAACTTAACTTTAACCCATACATAAATTTTAACATTTTTTAAAAATTATTTTAAGTATTTTCTTTTTAAATCCTTTTACTTGTGTACAATGGAGTCCAATTTGGTGTAATAAGTTGGAAGAGTTCAGTTGACCTTGAGATTCGTTGACGTGTTTAATTTGTTTTAAATTGTTTACTTGGATTAAACGGAGTTGGGTTGGATTGACATCGAAAACTTTTTTCCACTTAATTTTTAAATTAACTTTTTTTTGCTCGGGTTGAATAGAACGGAGTTCAGTTGTTGGGTCGAGTTTAGTTGACCTTGACATTGGTCGAATGGAGTTGGGTTGGGTTGGTATCAAAAACTTTTTTCCGCTTAATTTTTTAATTAAATTTTTTATTGTTTTTCGATTTTAATTTCTTTTTGATCGGGTTGAATAGAAAGGAGTTCAGTTGTTGGATCGAGTTTGTTTGACCTTGACATTGGTCGAACTTCGCTTTAATCGCTTTTTAAAAAAATTTTTTACTTTTAATTTTTTGCATTTCATCTGATTTTTGACACGTTTCAATTTCTAAAATACAGCAGGACCTCTTTAATCCGCACCGATAATTGCATAATTGGTTGATCAACGAGTAACGCGCAGTTCGAACAATTTCAAGGTTAACCAAACTCGATGCAACAACTGAAAAAATATTTTTTTAAATTATTTAGTATTTTTTTGCCCTAGAGAATACAAAACCAATACATTTTCCTAATCGCAAGGGGGAGGGGGAGATTTCTCAACCAACCCAACCCAAAGGGCCGAGGCCTCGCAACTATTAAGGCCGCCACTGCCTTCACTAGCAAACTTACGTGACGAAACTAAAATTCACTTGTAAATAAGAGTAAGAAGAATTGATGGGATTCGGTGGTGAGAAACTTAGTGTAGGCAAATCGAAGATGTCAATGCGTGTCCTTAATTAAACGGAAACGAAATTGAACTACGCCACTGCGCCCGACGCAACGCGACGCGACGCGACGTTCTAATTCCATACCAAAAAGTCAATATATTGAAAAGTCGTTGCTTCTTTCCCTTGTTCCTCGAAACATCTGAAATTGGCGTGCGTTTGGAATGTATCGATTCGTTTCGCCTCACGGCATTAAATGGGGGGGGGGGGGGGAAGGGGGGGAAGGAAGTTGACGGAAATAAATACGAAAGAATTGGTCTAGACACGTGAAATATTCTCCTATTTTTTCCAAATCCACACGAGTTATCGTTCATGAGGTCATCCACTTCGTCGACTACACTATAACCTCTTTAATCCGAACTAATAACTGCACTGGACCGGATCCGGATTATCGAAATGTTAGGATCATTGAACAGAAGACAGAAAACGTAAATTGTTTTGCAAACTTAACTCACACTTGGTAAAGCTTTAGCATCCTGTGATAGTGGTACCGTAATGTAGCGGCCATCACAGTATGTGACAGTGAAGCGTTGAAAAAATGGCGTCGTGTAGTATTAAAAAAAAAATTACATGCATTGACAAGTAAGCAAAAAGAAATTGTTTTGCAAACTTAACTCACACTTAATAAAGCTTTAACTTCCTGTGATAGTGGTACCGTATTGTAGCGGCCATCGTATAAGACAGTGAAGCGTTGAAAAGTGGCGTCATGTAGCATTAAAAAAAAGAAAAATTACAAGTGATCAAAGAGAAAACCAACGAGCTGCAATGACTTTATATATTTCGTAATAATCCAATTCGACATTACTAATAGGTTTGGAAATGAAGATTCACCAAAAAAATCCAAACGTTTAAAACAATACTTTTACGTTTTCGTACGTGACGGTGACATCTAGGCATAGATACGACACTAGAACGTTTTCTTGTGACGTCATTCATCGCCAATTTACGGCCGCCGCTACTTTGTGCTACCGCTACCCTACGAACTCGAGTTTGATAGGTGAATACGTTAATTAACACTGAACGGTTAATAAACAGGGGATTTCTGAGGGCCAGTTGTACAAAGGCGGTTTAAACTTAAGTTCAAACCGCATTTGCTCCGTTCATTCATCACCAATTTACGGCCACTGCTACCTTGTGCCACCGCTACCATACGAACTCGAGTCTTAGAGGTGAATATGTTAATGAACACTGAACAGTTAATACACAGGGGATTTCTGGGGGCCAGTTGTACGAAGGCGGTTTAAACTTAAGTTCAAACCGCCTTTGTTCCGTTCATTCATCGCCAATTTACGGCCGCCGGTACTTTGTGCTACCGCTACTCTACGAACTCGGGTCTTAGATGTGAATATGTTAATGAACACTGAACGGTTAATAAACAGGGGATTTTTGAGGGCCAGTTGTACAAAGGCAGTTTAAACTTAAGTTCAAACCGCCTTTGTTCCGTTCATTCATCGCCAATTTACGGCCGCCGCTACTTTGTGCTACCGCTACCCTACGAACTCGAGTCTTAGAGGTTAATATGTTAATGAACACTGAACGGTTAATGAACAGGGGATTTCTGAGGGCCAGTTGTACAAAGGCGGTTTAAACTTAAGTTCAAACCGCCTTTGTTCCGTTCATTCATCGCAAAGTTACGGCCGCCGCTACTTTGTGCTACCGCTACCCTACGAACTCGAGTCTTAGAGGTTGTTGTACGAAGGCGGTTTAAACTTAAGTTTAACTGAACCAGGTTCGAAAAAACAAATTCGTACAGGATCTTAAGGACTTATGGCAATTAATAAACAAAATTTGATTCAGTTAAACCTCATTTTAAACCTCCCTTGTGCAACCGGCCATTAGAAAACACGAATCCAAGGGATTTCCGGCGAAAATCGCATTTGGATTAAAGAGACGTTGTTCGGATTATGGTTTCGAATTTCTGCTGTTCGGATTACTGACGGTTCGGATTAGGGCATGTTCGGATTATAGAGGTCCTACTGTACTTTCAACTATTTCGATTTTCGTATCAGAAAAGCTCATACTTGACTTAATCGTATTAGATATTATTATTATTATCAATTATTGTTGTTTTTCATTTTCATTGTATCCATGTACATTAAAGTCATTTATTATTATTATTATGTGGGCTATTAAGATGGGTGGGCCGAAATGTAAATGTAATGAATTACAAAGTGCTGCTGCTTTAGAATCCGAAGATTTTATCTAATTTCTTCTGTGTCAATTGCTAATAACTCTAACGAGTGGTAACGAGACATTAACCTCGTTGAAAATTCTGCGGGAATTAGGAGCAAGGCCCAAGAATTCCTGACGTTGGCGTCGGAATTCCAGTGAACTCCTTATCCGGCAACGTTGGTCGTCGTCGACGTCGTCGTCCGAGGCTCTCGAGGTACTTACTTGCAGACGCAAGAAACAAAATTAATTAACCGACTTGCTAGATTCAGTTTTGATTTGATTTTGCTGCCTACTCTTCTATTATTCGAATTCGAATTATTTAGGTTGTTTTAAGCCCTCAAGGCTAGTAACCAAGTTGGTGTGTGCCTAAATATATTTATTGTTAAGGACGTTTTGGAGTTTTGCTTGAATGACGCTCGAATGTTAAGATAGTTTTCGATCCTTGGGAGACGGTTGCATAGTGCGCACATAAGCTGGGTTTACTCCCTGGCGCCCGTGTCTGTTTTAACCCACACCCTTCTTCTTCTTTAGAGACTAGCTTAGAGACAGCTGATTGACTTCTCAGCACAACTTGCCACCAGGTATCCGTAAGTGACCAGGAGTTAACGTAATTGCAACAGAGTTTGACTTCTAAACGAGTTCTAAAGATTTTGTTTCGTCTTCTCCGCTTTCTCCCTCTTTCCCATTTCACTTCTGCATTAATTTCATTTTGGTCAGGACTTACAATTATGATTAGTTTAAAAAAATATACAGAGATGACGTCATATTTTACGACTTACAATTTGTATTAGTTGCAAAACGTGACGTCATCTCCGTACATTTTTTTTGATACGTCACTCTTTCAGATTATTTTTTTATGTTCGGTTCTTCTCTGTCTTGCCTTTCTTTAAGCCTCAGAAATTTGTGCGAGGAAAATATCGCACCAATCAAAGATTCGGGGAAGTATTTCTATAAGTTTCGAGCGTGTACATCCGCACTGAAGTTGGCAGTTTAACTGTCGAAATGCGCATCTAATCTACAGATTTAAACTGATCGTGGTAAGAGATTGTTTTTCTTTTAATTTATTTATTATCGTGTGTGCTGTTTGGGTACGTACAGTTCCCCGTTCATTAAAAATTTAAAAAAAACAACAATTGAATTTAAATTTTATAAAAATTAGGACGGAGGAAGTCACGTTTAATAAAATCAAATTACTTAAAATTAAGTTGTGCTCTTTCTAATTTAAAGGCCTCCATTCACTTGATTTATTTACCTGGCCGTTCGAAAACGTTTCGCGAGCACCGCCACGCGGCGTTAACCTCCGTTGTCAGGTCTCTGCATCCTCCACTCGACGTCGTCTCGTCGGCGTTTCAATTACGATAGCATTTGAAACATTCCTTGCAAAAACCGCTCTTGTTTTCCAAAAAAAGAAAAAACAAAAAGAAAAACAAAACGTTCTAGAGGAGAAAATTGGGACGAGGGAAAAAAGCGTAAAAGTGTAGAAATGTTTTTTTTTTCGCGTCATTCATTTGTTTCCTGAAATAAATCAAACGAGCCTCTTACATTTTTCCTGTCGGTCGTCAAAAACAAAAGATGACCGGCTGTGGAATATTTTTCTTTCTTTTTCTAATCGAGAGAATACTAAAAAACAAAAGCGCATCGCGTTTACCAAAACGGCTCTTGTTTGTCAAAAAAGAAGACAAAGAAAAAACAAAACGTTCTAGGGAAGAAATGCTTTTTTTTTCGCGTCATTCATTTGTTTCCTGAAATAAATAAAACGAGTTTCTTTCATTTTTCCTCTCGGTCGTCAAAAAAGACGACGACCGACCTTTCTCGTGGAAAAGACAAAACAAAAGACGAAATCAAAACTGGAATCGCAAAAAAAATTGAACATTGAAAATGTCAAATGAAACCTCTCTATTATTTCACGTCAAAAACAAAAGATGATCGGCTGTGGAATATTTTTCTTTTTTTTTCTAATCGAGAGAATACTAAAAAACAGAAGCGCATCGCGTTTACCAAAACGGTTCTTGTTTGTCAAAAAAGAAGACAAAAAAAAAAACAAAACGTTCTAGGGAAGAAATGCTTTTTTTTTCGCGTCATTTATTTGTTTCCTTAAATAAATAAAAGGAGTGTCTTTCATTTTTCCTCTCGGTCGTCAAAAAAGACGACGACCTCGTGGAAAAGACTGAAAACAAAAGACGAAATCAAAACTGAAAACGCAAAAAAAATTGAACATTAAAAATATGAAATGAAATCTTTCGTACTTTTTTGTGTCACGTCAAAAACAAAAGACGACCGGCTGTGGAATATTTTTTTTTTCTTTTTCTAATCGAGAAAATACTAAAAAACAACAGCGCGTCGCTTTTACCAAAACGGCCCTTGTTTGCCAAAACAGAAGACAAAAAAAAAACAAAACGTTCTAGGGAAGAAAATTGGGACGAGGAAAAAAGGCGCGCAAAACTGTAGAAATGTTTTTTTTTTCGCGTCATTCATTTGTTTCCTTAAATAATTAAAACGAGCCTCTTTCATTTTTCCTGTCGGTCGTCAAAAAAGACGACGACCTCGTGGAAAAGACTGAAAACAAAAGACGAAATCAAAACTGAAATCGCAAAAAAATTGAACATTGAAAATGTCAAATGAAACCTCTCGTGTTTTTTTTGTTTCACGTCAAAAACAAAACACGATCGACTGTGGAATATTTTTTTTTCCAATCGAGAAAAAAACAAAAAAAAGTGCGACGCTTTTACCTAACGTATCTTTCAGTGTATTGTCAATATAGCTTTTTTTTTAATTTTTTGGAACAAAGTCTGCGTTTTATTTGAACTGAAAACCATAAAAATATTATTCTGACCGTTACGCTGATGAGATGGCGCTGAGTAACTAATTGAAACACTTATAATATCATTCATTGCACGTCGTTGTGTTTCCATGCTAAAAAGGATGAAAAGAGAAAGAAAAAGAAAGAAAGTGAAAACAAATAAACAATAAAACAACTAAAAACGAATAGAATCTGACCATTATATTCGCTGATGAGACGGCGCTGAGTGAGTAAATGAAACACTTATAATATCATTAATTGCACGTTTTTGTTTCCAAGCTAAAAAGGAAGCACTAAAAACGAGTTAGAAACAAAGTGGAAAAGAAATAAACAATAAAACAACTAAAAACGGATAAGATCTGACCATTAGAGTCGCTGACGAGATGGCGCCGAGTGACTGATTGAAACACTTGTAACATCATTTTTTGCACGTTGTCGTGTTTCCAAGCTAACAAGAAAGAAAAAAGAAAAAACGAGTTAGAAACAATTGTAAAAACAAATAAGCAATAAAACAACTAAAAACGACTACAATCTGACCGTTACAGTCGCTGGTGAGAAGGCGCTGAGCGACTAAATGAAACACTTATAATATCATTAATTGAACGTCTTTGGTTTCCAAGCTAACAAGAAAGAAATAAAAAAGAAATTAGAAACAAAGTGAAAACAAATAAACTATAAAACAACTTAAAACGGATAGAATCTGACCATTATAGACGCTGATGAGATGGCGCCGAGTGACTAATTGAAACACTGATAACATCATTCATTGCACGTTGACGTGTTTCCAAGCTAACAAGAAAGAAAAAAGAAAAAAAAAACAAGTTAGAAACAATTGTGAAAACAAATAAACAATAAAATAACTTAATTAGGAATTAAAAAATTAGAATTATAAAAAAAATAATACGTAGAAGTGAATTGACTAAACAATAAGCGAATCGATGACCTTGTGATATAAAGAGAGAGGTATGTATGGGGGGGGAGTCATTTTTAAAATTATTAATTGGAGTGAGCCACAACTTTTAGTTGGCAACATTGAATGCGGGACTATTTTATAATTACATTACATTTAGGCTCGGTTTATTCATCGCAATGAATCATTTAAAATTAATTAATTGAATTCCAATAGTTTGACTTGAATCAGATGACCTAAATCAAAATTTCAGTATTGCCAACAACTTTTGTTAACGACTACAACACTTCCTTCTACTATAATTCTAGTAATTTCTTTCAAACTTTTTGTATTTCCGTTTCTGCGTGATCGTTTCTTTCTCGGCGATTTTTTTAATGTTTTTACTCTTTTGTCTGTCGTCATTTTAATTTTTGTTTAAATGTTTTTTTTTTTTACCAGTGGCGGCTCGTGATGATTTACTGCGGGTAGGCAACAACTGCAAAAGAAAGAAAGACGGGTGCATTTTCAAAAAAAAAAAAATGTTTTGTGTGGGTGGCCCGACTCGTACAGCTTTAAATATCGAGTGCCCACCTTGCCCACCCCGACGAGCCGCCACTGTTTCTTACCTATTTCTTTTTGCGGTTGTTCGTTCGCGATCGAGCCCTTAACGTTGTCAAGTCGTATTATGATTAAATATTATTTGAAGTTAATTCAGTTCAGCAGCCCGCATTGTTTGCCTAATTAATATGGCATAATACAGGGTGTTAATGAAACAAATTTACACACTTTGGCGGGTGATAGTAGGGATCGAAACAAGAAAAAAATTCTAATAAACCAAGGTCCGATACTAAACTGTTTTCGAGATATCACTATGTCATCACTTGGCAAAGCGTGTGAATTTTTTTTTTTTATTAACATCCTGTAGGTATAGTTTACTGGTAACAAACAGAACTTGTCTTACGAAGAAAAGATTGCGTTTTATACTTCAAAAAAGAATTCAACTAGAAAGAGAATCAAAAAAGCAAAATGTTTTTTTTATTGCCCCTCGTATGTGTAACTACGTTTTCAGGGAATTAAGTAAGTAGGCCTGCAGGACGTTGATTGCGATTTATTTATGTACATGTTCTGTTTAATAAGTCACTTTAACAGCGCGCGTTTCGAGAGGGAATTAAGTATGTAGGACGTTTTGATTCATTCTGACCAATGACGCGCCTTTAACTGGCGGCCAAATGAATCTGTTATTCACTGCCACCGCACAACTTAACGTCCTAATTGAATACTAAAATTTGTTACGTGTGCGTTCATCGGTCATTAAATGTTAATTTCAAAGGTCAATATTGTCGCGTTTTCGAAATATGGATTGGACGTGCGGTGGACGAGGATGGCGCAAGCGAAGGTAAGAGAAGGAAAGGGAGGCAGTAGACTAGCCGGCACCGGCGCCGCGACGACGGGGTGCGTGAGACCACCACCCCAGAGCCAGCGGCGGCGCCCCCTCGCGCCCCACTTCCAGCCGGCTACGATCGATACCGGAATGTGGACCACGCGGACAGCGACGCCAAAGGAAGGCGGCCGTCTCGCCTGTCTGCAGCGGGCAAAGAAGAACTCGATCATATCGTGTGGCCTACATATACCAGGGACACAATGGGCTCTTGTTGTTCGCCTAGTTTGAATAACTAACTCATCCGAGTGTGTTGGCAGTCCTGTCAAAGGAGGTTTTCACGTGGAGCGCGAGCGAACTTTATGGAGGGTGAACGGCGGAAAACGTCGGGGGGAGAAGAGGGAACGGGAGGGGGGATAGGAATACATTCATTGTTTCGAATTCCATCTTTATGTGTAAAGACCGAATTGGAAAACAAAGAGGCCGAAGGCAAGACAAAAAATGAGATCGGAAGTCAATCGTTGTGTTTACGAATTATTTTTGGAAAACGCCCACACGAGATGAGGGGGAGAGAAAAAAAAGGAGAGACGTCATGGAAAAGAGAACTGAAACCCTAAAGAAACCAATCGCCTCATCGAAAATGCGATGTTCTGAGTTGAGAAGGAGGACGAGTTGCGACATCGCGCGGCCAATTCGCCGCCTAAAATGCCGCCGTCCCGTTCGAAGTTGCCAAATGGCGACATTTGAAACCCTCTTAGAAATATAAATGAATTGGTTGGTGGTCCAAGGCCCCTTTTCCCCTTTTACGTATTCAAGAAAGGCATATCCTCAAAAAATGGGAAAGTCTTGGAAGGAAGGAAGAAAGAAGAAATTAAAAACGTGCCGCCGAAAGAAAACCTCTATTAAATACGGAAATGTTTTTGAGGAAAAGAGAAGACGAAAATAGAAGCGTCTTAGCTTTATATGGGGGACTTTGCTCAAATGAAGAAATTATGAAGAAACAAGTCCAAGAGTATTGGATTACGAAAAAAATTAGATTACAAATGCTTTGAGGAAATTGACAATTAAAAAAAAAAAGAAAACGTTGGGAACAGATGTCTCAAAAATAGTGAAATCCACTTGGAAAGTCGACTTGCACCTGATTTCTGAAAGACTTAGACCCAGTTTTACAATGACGGTTTAACTTTGAGCCGAAGCTTAAATCCTTCACAACAATTGTTGAAATAATCGTTGTTAAGTGTTTAAACCTCAGCTCAAAGTTGAACCCCATTTGTAAAGTTGGACCTAAGGTTCAATTCAAAAGAGGAAAAAATGAGTGGGTAATTAGAAGGAAACAAAATTGCACGAAGTCAATGAAGTTGAAATTTCAAGAAAAGAAAAGCCGAGACGCGAAAATGAGGCACAAACAACTCCACCAGGCGCTGAAGGAAGGTCGCCAATCGACTGACTGGCTCCAGGCACGGTACGAGTTAATAAAATAAAACTGGCCATGCCCCCAAACGTACGAAGGAAGGATTTCCACGAATTGAAAGCACCGTGACATCAGCCGAAACCAACCGCATTTCAGATGACGTCAAGAAAACCCAATGGTGTTAAAGGTCAAAAGTAAAACCAAATTAATCTTTCACTCGAAACTGTAACTTGCAAAAAAAAAACTGTAATTCACATGAATTAGTTCAGTAAAGAGAACAGACGACGGCTGAAATCTTATGACCTGACTGTCCGACCGCTTGGAATAATGTACGAAAAACGCTTTTGCACGAATTGAAAGCACCGTGACATCAGCCGAAACCAACCGCATTTCAGATGACGTCAAGAAAACCCAATGGCGTTAAAGGTCAAAAGTAAAACCAAATTAATCTTTCACTCGAAACTGTAACTTGCAAAAAAAAAACTGTAATTCACATGAATTAGTTCAGTAAAGAGAACAGACGACGGCTGAAATCTTATGACCTGACTGTCTGACCGCTTGGACTAATGTACGAAAAAAGCTTTTGCACCAATTGAAAGCACCGTGACATCAGCCGAAACCAACCGCATTTCAGATGACGTCAAGAAAACCCAATGGCGTTAAAGGTCAAGAGTAAAACCAAGTTAATCTCGCAGTCGAAACAATAACTTGCAAAAAAAAACTGTAATTCACATAGATTAGCAATTTATTGAAAAGAAAAGACGACGGCAGAAATCTTATGATTTGACTGTCTAACCGCGTGGAATAATAATTTCGATCGGCTCTCGCGAATCAGATGAAATGCGTTCGCAAACGTTTACAAAAGATGAGGCAGCATTGGATTATTTCTCGTGAGTTTTCGAGATTAAGTTAAGAAGAGCCTGACTGATGTGCAAGAAAAACCTCATTAATGTACTCTTTCGCATACCGAGCATGTGTCTGCATACGTTTTATTATTCAGTGGAAAGTGCTCTGTCGTGTTCGCGTTTCGTAATTTCCACCCATCCAATCCATGTTTTCTACATAGTAGTCGAGTTCGTTACGTAAGCTCATTTATTAGTCACGTCGTTTTTTTGAATTAAATTCCCGCCGCCGGGGTTGGTTTACAGAATGCTCTCTCGGCTTAAAAGGACCGGATCGATACGCTTAGTGGTGGAAGCGTAATCTAAAGAAAGTTTCGGCGGCGGCGTCGAGTAGAATGGAGAAGAGAAGAGAAGTTTGTTTCCTTGTTGATAAATCCAGCCATAGTGTATGGATGACTGTGCGGGAATCTTTGGGGGATAACTCATCCGTGTGTATTCATTCGATCTTTAACTTGCTAATTGCGCTGACTCATAACTTCCAAATTTACTGCTGTTTAATGGAAAGAGGTTTATGCATGTTTACGCACGTGAACCAGAGTGGTTACAAGTATTTTTGGGTGTTAATTATGTCGCAAATGCGAAACGTTTAAATTAAAGAGATGGGAAGATCACCTTTTTACTTCCTCATGTACAAGAAAGAGATCTTTAAAAAAATGGGAAACCCTTCTCTCTTTCTGCTGGAGCCAAATCTTCAGTTTTCTTTCATTTTGCTCTAAAAATCTTCTTATTTTTCTGATGTCAAGGAAAACTTGGACTTCAGGAAACATTTACCAAATAAAATTATCCTTGCTTCACCTTCCTCTTCCCTGAAGCAACTTGGCTTTTAAAACTTTTCCTTTTCACTTTCTGTGCTTACATTTTTTTCTTCTTCGTTTCATGCGGGGTTCAAATCTCATCACACTTTTCTTTCAAGTTTACTTTAGAAACCTTCTTGTTTTGGTAATTGGAAAATACGGATTTCAAAGCGAAGGAAGAAAAAAGGAAACATTCGGGACTAATCTAGGCCATAACAGGGGGAAGCCCTTTCCAAAATGTCCTTCTCCCTTTCTGCTGGAGCCAAATCTTCAAGTATTCTTTGATTTTGCTCTAAAAATCTTCTTATTTTTCTGATGTCAAGGAAAACTTGGACTTCAGGAAACATTTCAAACCTCCTCACAGTTTTCTTCCAAGTTTACTTTAGAAACCTTCTTGTTTTGGTAATTGGGAAATTCGGATTTCAAAGCGAAAGAAGAAAAAAGGAAACATTCAGGACTAATCTAGGCCATAACAGGGGGAAGCCCTTTCCAAAATGTCCTTCTCCCTTTCTGCCGGAGCCAAATCTTCAAGTTTTCTTTTATTTTGCTCTAAAAATCTTCTTATTTTTCTGATGTCAAGGAAAAGTTGGACTTCAGGAAACATTTACCAAATAAAGTTATCCTTGCTTCACCTTCCTCTTCCTTGAGGCAACTTGGCTTTTAAAACTTTTCCTTTTCACTTTCTCTGCATACATTTTTTTCTTCTTCGTTTCTTGCGGGGTTCAAATCTCCTCACACTTTTCTTTCAAGTTTACTTTAGAAAGCTTCTTGTTTTAGTAATTGGAAAAGTCGGATTTCAAAGCGAAAGAAGAAAAAAGGAAACATTCGGGACTAATCTAGGCCATAACAGGGGGAAGCCCTTTCCAAAATGTCCTTCTCCCTTTCTGCCGGAGCCAAATCTTCAAGTTTTCTTTGATTTTGCTCTAAAAATCTTCTTATTTTTCTGATGTCAAGGAAAATTTGGACTTCAGGAAACATTTACCAAATAAAGTTATCCTTGCTTCATTTCCTCTTCCTTGAAGTAAGTTGGCTTTTAAAACTTTTCCTTTTCACTTTCTCTGCATACATTTTTTTCTTCTTTGTTTCATGCGGGGTTCAGATCTCATCACACTTTTCTTTCAAGTTTACTTTACAAACCTTCTTGTTTTGGTAATTGGAAAAGTCGAATTTCAAAGCGAAAGAAGAAAAAAGGAAATATTCGGGACCAATCTAGACCATATTAGGGGGAAGTCCTTTCCAAAATGTCCGTCTCCCTTTCTGCTGGAGCCAAATCTTCAGTTTTCTTTCACTTTGCTCTAAAAATCTTTTTATTCTTTTTACTAATCTATGCCATAACAGCAAAAAAAATTCCCAAGTAAAGTTATCATCCTTTTTAAACTAGAGGCAGAAGACCTCCTCATTGCCTTCATGTACATATTTAAGAAAGGAATATTCTCAAAAAAAATAGGAAAAGGCCTGGAAGCAAGAAGACCTCCTCATTGCCTTCACATATTTAAGAAAGGAATATTCTCAAAAAAAGAGGAAAAGTCCTGGAAGAAAAAAGACCTGCTCATGTATTTAAGAGAGGAATATTCTCAAAAAAAGGGGAAAAGTCCTGAAAGAAAGAGAAATGCAGAAAAACCAGCTGAATTTGAATATGAAAACGCTTTTTGAGGAAATGATAAATAAAGCCACTGGAACAGGTGATGGAGTTGGAATGCTCTTGTTGAATCGAAGGAAAGTAAGAAGAGCAAAAAAGATGTTGCCGAGGAAGAAGAAGAAGAAGGAAATAATTATATTTTTGCAGAAGGAGGGGAAGAAGAAGGAGGACATACATAGAAGAAGAGAATGTACAAAGGAAGAATAAAATTCTTTCCCCAAAAAATATCTTTAAGCAGGAGAGGACGAATATACTTGTGCGAAAGGAAAAAAAAATTATATCGAAAAGAACGAACCTATTTATCCAAAATCTAAAAGGAGAAAGTCATATTTATGATAAAGAAGAAGAAACTTTTTGTAACTGGTGATGAGTAAGACAGAGAATTTGAAATGAACCTCAACTAAGACTCACTTCACAATTTCACAGATATTCTTGCATCGTCACTGTTTTGTTGTTTCGTTTAAAACTTGAAGAGTTTACTTTATCAATAGTTTGTTGACAAAAGCGGTTTTTCGAAAATTTTGAAAATAACGTCGAAAACGACTTGATAATCAATTAAGACCATTCTGTCTGTGTGCTTCGAGTATGTTCAAGTTGATCGAAGTTGAAAGAAAGATGAAACGACGTGAAACAAGAAGAAAAGATGATCAAAAAATAATTTATTGACAATGCAAGCAATTCATTCAAATATCAAGAAAACCTTCTCGTCGCTAGTAAAATCCCATTGTGTCTAAATTCGGACCTGCTTTTATAATGTAAAAAATGAAGAAAGCTTTTCAGTTTTAAAGACAATAAGAACCAAAAGGGTTCAACAAGTTAGAAGTAATACAAATTGAATTTAGTCGTTAAAAAGAAAATCGATGGATTTCTCTTTTTTTGTCTTCCATTTTTTGCATGAATGTTTAAATTTGCTTACTGGCTTCAGTTTTCCTGAAGCGTTTCTTCTTTTGTTTAGAACTCATCTCTTTTCTTCTGGTTAATAATCCTATCGCCGTTGGAAACTTGCTTGGTTTTGGAAGGTAACGAAAGGAAAGTCAGTTCTCTTTCCTTCAGATCTTTTTCTTTTTCTTCTTTTCGTATTGGTTTAAACCAACAGATGTCTTCTTCCTTCTTGTTTTAATGATCTTAAAGATCACAGTTTCTCCTTTCTCCTAAATTCATATAAATAGTTTTCTTCATTTCATTTCAGAAGTCTTCTCATTTAATGACCTTAAGAAACTTGACTTTAAAAAAGGTATTTCTCAAACTCCTTTCGCGTTCGACAATTTTTTCTTCTTCTACCTTTTTCTATGGGTTCAAATCATCATATCAGTTTTCCTTCATCTTCTTGTTTTAAGGGAAACTTGAACTTGAATAAAATTATCCTCTTTTACCTACTTCTTTCTGCCTTTCTTTTAGATCCAAATCATCAGTTGTCTTTCATTTACTGTAAAAATCTTGTTTTGAAGATCTTAAGGAAACCTGCGGCTTTCCCAAGTATCCCTCTCCTTTTCTGTCGGAGCCAAATCTTCAGTTCTCTTTCATTTTGCTTGTGAAATCTTCTTATTTTTCTGATGCCAAGGAAAACGTGGACTTCGGAAAACATGTACCAGATAAAATTTTCCTTTCTTCACCTTCCTCTCCCTTTTTTCTTCTTCTGGGTTCGTTTCAACAATTTTCTTTCGCGAAGACACTCTCATTCGCCAGGTTCTTGTTTTTGCAATAAATGGCATCGAACTGATCGACATAAATTAACACAAAATCGAGAGTCGAAGACCTGCAAGAGGGAGGGCTGCTGGAAAGCCCCGTTGGTTGGAGCCAGATTACGGCTTCAAATGAGAAGTGGACCGTTTTTGTCCATCCTGATGAGGGAGGAAAATGGGCAACAGTCCAATGGTGTCGTTCTTCAAGACCGCTTTTGAGAAAAAAAAAAAGGTTAAATATGAAAGGTGTGGTGAACAGTAACCTAACTGTATAGTCAAGCAACTTCTTGAAATTCTCATCGGTGAACGGAAGCGAAGTGTCCAAGACGTACATAGACCGCATTTGACTTAGCAAAAGAAAGCCTAAATTTCGATGAAATGGAAGTTTAATGACGTCACGCCACGCCTGATTACGGTTTATTACGTCGACGCAACCCCACAGTATCATCAAACTTGCCGAAAGATGGCGTGTAGGGACGCCTTTACCCTGAAGACTAACATAATTCTTTTTTTCATTTTATATTTTATTTTTAGTTTTCCGTACAACAGACTTTTGATACGTTGGTACGGTTTGGAAAGCCATGATTTACGCCTTCAGTAGGAAACACCTGCTTGCTTTGTTGCAAAAATAAGTGGTTTTACGTGTTTGTACGATTAAAAGTTTCCGCCTTCGTGATCCACTTGCCGCCTCTTGTTGATCTGACTAAAGGGACGTGGATTTTGTTAAAATGCGCGTGCGGTTTTACGTGTTTGTATGATTAAAGGTTTCCGCCTTCGTGATCCACTTGCCGCCTCTTGTTGATCTGACTAGAGGGGCGTGGCTTTTGTTAAAATGCACGTGCGGTTTTACGTGTTTGTGCGATCAAAGGTTACCGAACTTGTAGAATATTTGAAACACGTCGCGTCTATACTTGCCTTGCCCAGAAAACGGTTCCCCCTGCCCTTTTATTTAAAGATATCGCCCTACCCCTCCCTCCATTTTTCGATTCAATTATCACAATCGTGCTAAAGGGTAGTAAATTCAAGATTTATGGGAAATTAGTGCCCGCAAGGTTTTAATCGCCACCGGAGCGGCAGAAATTCGCCGGCGCGCGATTTAAACTTTTCCAATATAACCGCTGGTGGGCGAAAGTTCCGGAGCGTTTGGTAATTCAGTGGAGGTTACCCCTTGCAATATTCGCGCAACTATTAACGGCGTGATAAATTGTGTGCAAAATAAACAAACGCTCCTTGCTCGAGTTCAATCCAATCAAAGTACACCTATAACATCTCATTAAAAGTTTGCAATCTGATTTGTAGAAGATAACTTGGTTTCTATTAATAACGAGCGGAAAAGGGGAGTCTCTATTATCTTCTGTCTGTAAGTGGAGTTTAATTATTTGTTTTTAAAATAAAACGTGAGGGAGAGTTTAGGAGTTCTCGACGCAGCAAATACAATTTCTCTCATAACCTCATTCTACGCGTCGCTTCCGACAGGACCTCATGATCCTGCCGGAATCCTTCGAGAGCAAGAGTATTTTTATTGGCCGTAATACGCAGCTAATGCGAAATCGATGAAGCCGGCGATGGAGACGCAATTTACGCCGGAACGAGCTTTCCGGCCCACCCTTAATTTGCTTTTTTTTCTTCTCTCTTTTCTCTTTCTCATTAATTAACGGCGGTTTATTAAAATTCCTGCACAGAAATTTCTTAAACGTGTTGTACAAGTACGATGCGTTGCTGTCGTCCGTTTTTCCTTGGACTCGATTAGTACCCACTTTGTTCCTTAATCCACTTTCTCTTTCCTCCATCATTTCGGAATGGTTGTTAGGCAAGAATTTCGATTCGATTTACTTGAATCTTCCACGGAATGTAATTGAAAAAATCGTTTCTTCACAAAAAACTTGAATTAGGGATCAACGAAAGGCCCACCTGTACTTTCCCCTTCTCATTTCTTGGTGTCTCTGTTTTGTCCACGGTCAAAATTGACCGTACATACCTCTCTGTTGAAGTTAGAAAGACTTTGGTACGAAAGGTTAAATTCAAACGCAATTTAAACTCTCCGTCGGCGTCGTACGGAAAACTGTAACATGCCCGACCGAATATAGTAATAAAATTAGGAATGTAAACGAACCCACAAATAAAGATGCGGCGGGTTTAAAGTTTCTGCAGGTGGTCATTCAAAAAGGGAGCAAACGTCTGGGCTGTATAAACAAAGCCGGAGCGACGTGGTGGTAGCCTTTGATCGTACAAATACGCAGAACCACACGTGCATTTCAAGAGAAGGCGTGGCATCTCAAAAAACTTGAATTAGGAATCAATGAAAGACCCGCCTGTACTTTCTCCTTCTCATTTCGTTGGTAACTCTTTTTTGTCAACGGTCAAAACTGACCGCACGTACCTCTCTGTTGAAGTTAGAAAGACTTTGGTACGAAAGGTTAAATGCAAACGCAATTTAAACTCTCCGTCGGCGTCGTACGGAAAATTGTAACATGCCCGACCGAATATAGCAATAAAATTAGGAATGTAAACGAACCGACAAATAAAGATGCGGCGGGTTTAAAGTTTCTGCAGGTGGGCACTCAAAAAGGGAGCAAACGTCTGGGCTGTATAAACAAAGCCGCGGCGACGTGGCGGTAGCCTTTGTTCGTACAAATACGCAAAACCACACGTGCAGTTCAAGAGAAAGCGCGGCATCTCAAAGACGGCCACTCAAGAGAAAATAAACGTTTACACCTTTTCCAAGTTCAGAAAATAACAGATTAATTTCCGAAAGTGTAGATTGCAGAAACAAAAAAAGGTATTTCAAACTGTATTAATCATAATGGTTAGCTTAAACAGCGACATCCTACGATCACTTTTTGACCTAACTTTGCATTGGGATTTGCAACAGAATGTATTATGTAATTGTAGTTGACAAAAGCAAAATAAATTTCATAAAGATAGGTAAACTGTATTTCAGAAAGTATCATTTGTTTTTCAGATAATACCGTTGTGAGCAAAAAAAGTAGTCAAATTACAGATTCCTGTAATTATTCTTTCTGAAAACGGTAATGATTAAAGACGACTCGGCAGATGTTTTAAAAAATTTAAAAGTTTTCAAAATTAACAAGTTTAAAACTTTGGTAAAACCTGTAAATTCGTCTTTAATCTTTGGTATTTTGAGAAAGAATATTTACAGGAAACTGTACTTTGTAAATAATTACAACATTCCTGGTTTACAAACGACTCCTTTCCGAATTTCATCTGACGTTTACCGAAATACAATTCACCTATCTGAACTACGATTCAGACAATACTTTCTGAAATACAATTTACTAATCTGAACTGCATTTCATGATTTCTTAATTACAATTTACTAGTCTGAAATAAAATTGAAATTACCTGAAACACCATAAATTGAAAAAGGTGTAGACTGTGTAAATAAAACCGGGAATCATTGACGTTCATGAGGTGGCGGTAACCTTTGATCACGCAAATACGCTAAATCACACGCGCATCTTAAGACGAAGCCACGCCCCTTTAGGTCGTTTATGTAATATTCTTCGTAACAACAAGAGGCGGCAAGTGGATCACAAAGGCGGTGCGCGTTTGTTTTTACAACGACGCAAGCAGGTGTTTGCTACTGAAGTCGTAAATCATGCCCACAAACGTCAAATTCTGACATTTTTTTGATCTCCATGCCATAAATGAGTATGCCTTATGTCAATAGCGTCGGTTTAATTGTAAAAAGATAT
Organism: Prosopocoilus inquinatus; assembly: GCA_036172665.1. NCBI lineage: Eukaryota > Metazoa > Arthropoda > Insecta > Coleoptera > Lucanidae > Prosopocoilus > Prosopocoilus inquinatus. The sequence goes on along the minus strand of CM069878.1, from coordinate 7,868,974 downwards.
AATGAACAGGGAATGAACGAAAGATGAATTGCGTCTTTGCAGTTCCCAAAGGTAATTTGCATTTATACTGGGTGATACTTGAAGAGCGGTTTACCAAACCGTAACAATTTCTTTTTTTTTCTGTCCTCTGATCGTATACACATCACTTAAGTCTTTCTTCCTCCTCCTCTTCCGCTTCACTGAAGTCTTTCTTCATCTTTCTACCGTGTCTCTCTTCTTCTGTCCTGTGATGGTATTTCCACTATTTAAGTCTTTTGTTTCTTATGTCTATTTGCTTCTAACCTCTGATTGTATCCACAGTGCCTAAGTCTTTCCTTCTCTCTTTCACAAATCACTTAAGTCTACTTTTCCTGTATCTTCAACTCCTACGAATTTTTTTTTAAATAATTATTTGCGATTGCGGTAAAAACGTTTTTTAACTAATTTTATTGGCTGTTTAAATTATTTACCAAATGACATGTTTTGAGACGTTTCGTTTTTGTTCTATTATTTGCCGACACTGTCAAAATGAGAAAGAGCTGCAAAAAAAAAACGACGCACGTTAAATGTGATTGTATTTTTCTTGTTACTATGTGCGCCATCTACAGGTGGTTTATAAAACTAAATTTGCCCCCCCCTCCCCTCAGGACAACGCTTTTCTCTACCATTGCGCCCAACCTATTCTGTTTTTATTCCATTGTTTGTCGACTCTAAAAAAAAGAAAAAAACAAAAAACTAAATTGCAAGAACAACGCACGTTAATTGTGTTTGTTTTTCACAGTCTTTCGTATGATTGTCTGCGCCATCTATGGGTGATTTATTAAATTTTTTCTGCCGTCAGGACGACGGTTTGCACGACTGTCGAGTTCCACGGTGCTTGTTAACTCTCAAAGTAAGGAAAAGCTTTCGGAGTTTTCGTGCGACTAGGTGCACCATCTATCGGTGATTTATTGAATTAATTTCTTCTCTAATCCGTTCTTGTTTCTCAGGACGGTTTGTTTGATCATTTCGCTCGACCTATTCTATTTTTATTATTTATTCTTTATTATTTTTTCTCCCCTCAGGACATATGTATTTATTTAAGAAATTTCTTGTCTCATTTGTGTGACTATGTGCGCCATCTATCCGTGATTTATTGAATCTATTTTTTCTCTAACTTGTTCTTATTTCCCAGGATGGTTTGCTTTGTTTTGTTTGTTTTGCGCTCGACCTATTCTATTTTTATTCCACTGTTTGCGGACTCTCAAAATGAGAAAAAAAAAAAAACTGCAAGAAAAGAATAACGCACGTTAAATGTGATTGTTTTTCACCGTCTTTCGTATGATTGTGTGCGCCATCTGTCGGTGATTTATTAAATTTTTTCTCCCCTCAGGACGTATGTATCTGGTTCAGAAAAGTGAATGAAATTTCTTGTCTCATTCGTGTGACTATGTGCGCCATCTATCGGTGATTTATTGAATCTGTTTGTTCCCTAATTTGTTCTCATTTCCCAGGACGGTTTGTTTGATCGTTGCTCTCGACCTTTTCTACTTTTATTCAACTGTTTGCCGACTCTCAAAATAAGTAAAGAACTGTACGAATAACACACGTTAAATATGATTGTTTTTCACCGACTTTCGTATGATTGTGTGCGCCATCTGTCGGCGATTTATTAAATAATTTTTTTCTCTTCAGATATGTTCTATTTCGGTTTGATCCAGCACACTCAACCTGTTCTGACCTTCTGTTTTAGTTCCATCGCTTGCCGCTTTCACAATAAATAAGAGTTGCAACTTGATTGTACTTCAATGTGCCTCGCATGTGACTCAAGGTTGGTGAAACTGATTTGCATCTAGCAGGTTGCCTCATTCCCATTTAATATGTAGTTTTAAATTTCCTCCCCGCAAAAGTAACTCATGACGTCACACGAAACTTCTATCCGTCACAGTGAAGTAAATAGGGTGAGTTTTCATCTGTTTCCTAAAGTTGCATCTAATTCACTAAAAATGGAATCAATTCTATGGTCCTATTGAACAAATAACGCAAAAATCTCGTTAATATGCCCAATGGAATTAATCACGTGACATGATACGTACCCTCTGTTCCCTCCGTTGATCAAGACAACCTTCTAATACACGGTCCAGCTCTATCAACCTTGGTATGACTGTGTGCGCGCGCCATCTATCGGCAATTTATTTAAATTTTTCCTCCTCAAATCTGCTTCAATTTCCCAGGACGGTTCGTTTGACCATTGCGCTGAACCGATTAAGTTTTATTGACCGCCGGTCGCTGGTTTAATAGGCCGTTAAAAGCAGGCCATAAATAATTAATCAGGCGAGCACCGCAGCACGTACGTACATCACTTTAATGCACTCAGTTCGGAGAGTTTGGAGCCCTTAGTATACATGGTTGGAAGCAGTTTGCTGTTAATTGAAGTCATAAAACTCGGTTATTAAATCAACACATGCGAGCACAGAGCAAGCAAGAGACGGAACGTAAATTTGTATACTGCTGCGTCGGGACGAATAATTCAATTAATTAATTGGGCCGATTAATGAATGCATCTGTCCCCTGAATTGCAAGAGAAACATGCAAATTAACGGAGAGCCTGCAAAAAGCGACTCTCTTGTTGAATCGGGTTTAATTGATTCATCAGGTGAAAACGAGAAAGCGGGGAGAACCCCCACGGATCAAAGCAGAAGCCGAGGCAGAGGAGGAAGTGAGCAATAGATTTTGCATATTCTATATTTAGATGAATTAATTAAGATATAAATAAACCGGCGTTTCAGATCTAGAGCGTGACAATGGCGCTCCGAAGAAGAGATAAATTGTATAATAAAGTCGCTCTGAGGTTGGTATTAACTGACACACACAAATCTCGAACGTCTTTTTGCATTATGGTAATTTCACTACGCGCACCTTTCCTTCTTACAGAATCACAAGGTCTATGAAATTGACTCTTTCATTTAATAAAAGTCTTTTTAGGAAGGCTGTGTCAAGAAAGATGACTTGGGATACCAAACTCTCAATTTGGTTCTAAGAATCTTCGAGATTTGGAAATTCTTTATGCCCTGCTCCGGAAGAACATACCCAGTCACACCTCCTCTAATAATTACGCCTTCAATAGGAAACGCTTGCTTTGTTCCCAAAAATTAAACGCAGACCGCCTTCGTGATCCACTTACCGCCCCTTGTCGATCCGACTTAAGCGGCGTGGTTTTTCATAAAAGGCACGTGTGGTTTTACGTGTTTGTACGATCAAAGGTTGCCGCCTTCATGATCCACTTGCCGCCTCTTGTCGATCTAACTAAAAGGGTGTGGCTTTTGTTAAAATGCACGTGCGGTTTTACGTGTTTGTACGATCAAAGGTTACCGCACTTGTAGAATACTTGAAACACGTCGCGTCTACACTCGCCTTCAGAAATCGTTTCCCTCTGCCCTTTTATTTGAACATATCGCGATACCCCTCCCTCCATTTTTCGATTCAATTATCACAATCGTGCTAAAGGGTAGTGAAATTAAGATCTATGGGAAATTAATGCTCGCAAGGCTTTCTTTAATCGCCACCGGAGCGGCAGAAATTCGCCGGTGCACAATTTAAACTTTTTCAATATAACCACTGGGCGAAAGTTCCGGAGCGCAAGAAAGATGACTTGAGATATCAAACGAGAACTCTCCAGTTGGTTCTGAGAATCTTGGGGATTCGGAAATTCTGTATTGTTTGCTCCGGAAGAACAAATTAAATTAAATTTGGAAAACCCAGTCAGACCTCCTCTAAAAATTACGCCTTCGATAGGAAACATCTGTTTACTTTGTTGCAAAAAAAATAAATAAATAAACGCAGACCGCATTCCTGATCCACTTGCCGCCTCTTGTCGATCCGACTAAAGGGGCGTGGCTTTTGTTAAAATGCACGTGTGGTTTTACGTGTTTGTATGATTAAAGGTTACCGCATTCGTGATCCTGTCGCCGTTGGAAACTTGCCTGGTTTTGGAAGGTAACGAAAGGAAAGTCAGTTCTCTTTCCTTCAGATCTTTTTCTTCTTTTCGTATTGGTTTAAACCAACAGATGTCTTCTTCCTTCTTGTTTTAATGATCTTAAAGAGCACAGTTTTTCCTTTCTCCTAAATTCATATAAATAGTTTTCTTCATTTCATTTCAAAAGTCTTCTCATTTAATGATCTTAAGAAACTTGACTTTAAAAAAGGTATTTCTCAAACTCCTTTCGCATTTGACAATTTTTTCTTCTTCTACCTTTTTCTATGGGTTCAAATCATCATATCAGTTTTCCTTCATCTTCTTGTTTTAAGGGAAACTTGAACTTGAATAAAATTATCCTCTTTTACCTACTTCTTTCTGCCTTTCTTTTAGATCCAAATCATCAGTTGTCTTTCATTTACTGTAAAAATCTTGTTTTGAAGATCTTAAGGAAACCTACGGCTTTCCCAAGTATTCCTCTCCCTTTTTGTCGGAGCCAAATCTTCAGTTCTCTTTCATTTTGCTTGAGAAATCTTCTTATTTTCCTGATGTCAAGGAAAGCTTGGACTTCGGAAAACATTTACCAAAGAAAATTTTCCTTTCTTCACCTTCCTCTCCCTTTCTTCTTCTTCTGGGTTCGTTTCAACAATTTTCTTTCGCGAAGACACTCTCATTCGCCACATTCTTGTTTCTCCAATAAATGGCATCGAACTGATCGACATAAATTAACACAAAATCAAGAGTCGAAGACCTGCAAGAGGGAGGGCTGCTGGAAAGCCCCATTGATTGGAGCCAGTTTACGGCTTCAAATAAGAAGTGAGCCGCTTTTGTCCATCCTGATGAGGGAGGAAAATGGGCAACAGTCCAATTTTGTGGCGTTCTTCAAGATCGCTTTGGAAAAAAAAAGGTAGAGCAGAACCCAAAAAGTATTTGCTCTTGATGTCTCACTATCTTCGTCGTTTTTCAAAGTTCTTCATTTAGACTAGAATTTGAAACGTGGTTAAAGTGGAATCCAAAAGACATTTGATTTTGATTCAACAGACTACCTCATTTAGACCAGAAATTGAAGAAATCCCTCCCCCAACTAAAGCGGAACCAAAAGCCATTTGCTCTTGATTTCTGGCGATCTTCGTCGTTTTTCCCATCCGGACCAGTGAGGACGAAATAATCCATCTCTTTTCCAAATCCTTTTTAATCTCCAGATCCAAGTGAAAAAACCAAACCGAACCTTCTCTTTTGGGGCAAGTTAAATTTGAATTAGAAATTAAATGAGGCGGCAGTGATAAAACATTGTTTAAAATCCTTTTGGCAGACTTGACAGTGGAAATCTTTTTGCTTGGACCCTCAAAAACTCTAAAACTCTGAAGGATTTAAGTCGATTCGATTCTAACAGTCTTTAGAGGTACCTATATCCTCTCGAAGATTTGAAAATTTTTAAATAACTTCGTCTCTTCTTGTAGAAAAGTAGGTAAATTCAATTCAGTTCAAGCTCATCTGCTCATCTTTTGAGGAGAGTTGGATTAGGATCTAAAATTAAAAAAAGTTTTTTCGGGTATTTCGGAGACTGCTCGGTAAAAGAACGACAAGATTCAAGATCAGACTCTCTTTCTAGCTATGATTAGTTTCCCGTTTTTGAAGAGTAAACAATGATGAGACGTGGAATCTTTGAATTGGAGATGCCATAATTTGCACCAAGTTGAAGATATACGGTCTGTATTATTCCAGAAAGAAGCGATTCAAATTTGGAAACATTTTGGATGTGTAAAGTATTCAAAATTGCTATCCTTTTAGGCCCTTTAGGTTCAGTCGATTGATCGAGTTCTGGTTTTCGAGTTCTTGATTGGGTAGTAGAGAAGAGACGTGGAATCTTTGAACTGTAGAGGCCAGCCATAATTTGAAACCAAGTTATGAAGACAAACGGGGTGTATTATTCCAGAAAGACGCGTTTTGAAATTGGGAAATGTTTTCTACGCGGATTCTTGAAGACCCGGAGGCTTTAAACTAAGCTGGAATATTTGGGGTTGTTTTGAAAAAACTTGAAAGCATTGTGAAATTGAACTCAGAACTCAAGATTACTGCTTAAAAAAAAAGAATCAGAGGAACAACTAATGGGGGAAATTCAGTTCTTTGATTTGAATTGGTTGGTTTGGGTTCATGTCAAAATCAAATGCGTATCAAGCCTTTAAACGAAATTCGTTCTAATTTGGGGTATAAGAAATTTTAATAAACGCATTCCGTCTAAGTGATTGTATCAACATTTTAAGCCAAGCAAATCCTATTTCATTTAGAAAGTAGAAGACCATGGAATTTGATTTTCCCATTTTGGACCAACATTTGATAAAGTTAAGACCAGAGCGAAGAAATCATGTATATGAAAAGCTGATTGTTTCTGGTAACGAAAACTTTTTTTGATTTTTTCTGAACAACTGATTTACTGCTCGCGCAATTTTGAATGGGATGGGACAATTTAACTCAGTGGCGGCTTTAGGGGCGGGCGAGCCGGGCAACTGCCCGGGGCCTCGCGTTTTCAGGGGCCCCGCGCCATCTGCAATGTGTGAATTTTGCAATTTTTTCAGATTCAGTCAGAATTCAGTTTATCGAAAGTTTGCATAAGATCTAAACTCATATAAACGCAGAAATACTTTGCGCATCTGCATAAAATAAAATAAACATACTAGAAGCTTATTCAGTCAAAAAGAAAAAGAAAAGTTTTCTAAGTGAACAGATCTCTTGAAATATTGTTTTAGTCCTGCTCTTATTTCTAGAATAACATCTGTTGTAAGAGGACTAGATTTTATAGTCCACAATAGTACCATGCCTTTCCTTAGAATTTAAGTTTGCTTGGCGCCTCTCTTCTAAAAAAAAAAGAAAAAAATTCACGTGAATTTATACAGTTGCCTTACAAAAAAACATGTATCACTTGTATGCAGGCCTAGGCGCATTTTAGGCGGAAGGTTTCGTTAAATATACGATGAACTATTAATATGCTGAAGCGATCATAGTCGGAAAAAGTTCTAATCTTTAACGCGTCTGCCCTGTAAAAACAAAACAATAAACCAGGCGAAGCCCGAGAAGTCTACAGTTAGCCACTACAGTTCTGGTCGACTGGATATAAAAACTTGTTTACATAATCGATTTATTCCGAAATTAACTCGCATTCTTTTTGCAGCGACGGCGCTATAATTGATATGAATTAAATGTATTTTGCCAGTCTTTTTAAAAGCTACATTAAATAATTATAATGTTTTCATAATTATTAATTTGAAAGAAACTATAAGGGCAATTATGTTACACACGTAATTTACATCAAACGGTTGCTTCTGATGCAATGATCGCGAGGGTGATAAACGTCGTTCAGCGGCGACGTTGAAATCTACGCCGCTGCTTTGTTTATCTTTATACTGGTTTTTACCAGATATCCTAGGAATGTCCGACTCTTACTTATATGCTTCTTATAAATTGAGAATTCGATTGCAGCAAAAGTATTGTTAAGTAATTCCACAGTTGCCATGTATATATTCTTTTTAATTCGAATTATTTTTCCAAAACTTGCGTTAAAACGTTAATTTAGACAAATTTTTGCTTAACACTGAATTTAAATTTAGACAAATTTTTGCTTAACATTGAACTAGTTTAAATGAAATCGACTCGCAACTTAAAAAATAACCACCATAGGCAAATTTCGGATGGAATTTTAGTGTCAGTGTTGCCAACCGTGGCGCCAAACGGGCTAGTTTTGGTAACCGTTTGGTATACTTTTTTCTAAAATGGCAACTGGCTACCAAAATGATTTTAATTTTTTTTAATCTTTCCTTTTAGTTTTTTTAGTAATTTCCAATATTTTACTTGTATTATATGAAGTTTGCTTGATGTCATTTGGATTGGATTGACCTTGAGATTTATTTAACTTAACTTTAACCCATACATAAATTTTAACATTTTTAAAAAATTATTTTAAGTATTTTCTTTTTAAATCCTTTTACTTGTGTACAATGGAGTCCAATTTGATGTAATAAGTTGGGAGAGTTCAGTTGACCTTGAGATTCGCTGACGTGTTTAATTTGTTTTAAATTTTTTACTTGGATTAAACGGAGTTGGGTTGGGTTGACATCGAAAACTTTTTTCCACTTAATTTTTAAATTAAATTTTTTTATTTTAAATTTTTTCTTGCTCGGGTTGAATAGAACAGAGTTCAGTTGTTAGGTCGAGTTTAGTTGACCTTGACATTGGTCGAGTGGAGTTGGGTTGGGTTGACATCGAAAACTTTTTTCCGCTTAATTTTTGAATTAAATTTTTTATTGCTTTTCGATTTTAATTTTTTTTTGCTCGGGTTGAATAGAAAGGAGTTCAGTTGTTGGATCGAGTTTGTTTGACCTTGACATTGGTCGAACTTCGCTTTAATCGTTTTTTTTTTTTAAATTTTTTACTTTTATATTTTTGTGATTTTATCTGATATTTGACACGTTTCAATCTCTAAAATACAGCAGGACCTCTTTAATCCGCACCAATAATTGCACTGGTTGATCAGCGAGTAAAGCGCAGGTCGAACAATTTCAAGGTTAACCAAACTCGATGCAACAACTGAAGAAAATATTTTTTAAAATTTATTAAGTATCTTTCTGCCCTGGAGAATATAAAACGAATACATTTTCCTAATCGCAAGGGGGAGTGGGAGATTTCTCAACCAACCCAACCCAAAGGGCCGGTCTTGCCCGGGGCCTCGCAACTATTAAGGCCGCCACTGCCGACAACAGTACCAAAAAGTCTTGCTCTTTGCTAATAGCAAGAACAGTACCAAAAAGTTTTTCTCATGCTCTTCTTGCAAATTGTTGTTAACACCGAGAACAGTACCCAAAAGTTTTTGTCTTACTCTTGCGAAATTAGTAGCAAAAAGTTTCTGTTGTTTCTGAATACGCAATTATTTCGTGAAGGAGGGGGGGGGGGAGATTTCTCAACCATCCCAACCCAAAGGGCCGGTCTTGCCCGGGGCCTCTCAAGTAATTAAGGCGCCTTCACTGATCTAACTCCCTTCCCAATGAATTTAATGTTATTTTTTCTTTTTAATTGCCTTGTCGAATTCAGATCAGAGGCTTTAATCAACACGCCCATTGGAACGGCAAAACCTCGCCCATGGATTAACATTCATGTAGATAATAGATACATCGCAGGTTGTTACGGAGTAACTCGTCAGGCTGTTTGCGTGATCTAAATTGCAGGAATTATCATAAACGGGCAAATTTTTTTGCTGGAAACTAGTTCACATCGTCTGCTCTATATCTGGCTTCCTTGCCCAACATGAAACTACTTGGGGCCCTGGGGTCTCTGAACACCAATCCACAGATTCGATTGATTAAATTCTGGGGGCTGTGTACGAATTAAAACGAAGTACATGAGACGAAATTTTTTATTTTATTAAGTGTACTGTAAAATATCTACAATACATAAAATGTACATTGATTGATTGAGAAACAAAGATAGTAATAATAATAATAATAATAATAATAACATCTCCTCGCAAGTCATTTGCATCTCTCCGAAACTAAACTAAATCCTCATTTACACTCCGCGCTGCTGCTCTCCTTCTTCAGCATTGATAACGAGAAAAACAAATACTTACATAAATTATTATCGTACATGTAAATATATAATATACTACATCTAGAAATTGTACATTAAATCGGCTGATTTTTTTTTTATTTCTTCTTCAAATCGATAAACATCTTCTGAACACGAAATTTGAACAAGATTTTTTTTTTGTTCTTCTTCTGTAAATAGCTTTAATACACGACGACACCTAAATCTATTTACAAGATCTCACTTTGAAGGTCCGCCACGGGGGCCCAGACGGACTTCATGCCGCATAAAATAACGCCAATGTATCTACGCAGTTACATTGTTGTTTGGTATAACAGAAATCAATACTCAAGCGCGGCGAGCTCCTGGCAAATGAAGTCCATTCGGGCGCCCGTCGCCGGTAAAGTTATTCTTAGGCAAGTCGATATAGAATTCACGTTATTGTTGATTTGATACATTTAGAAAGCTGATTGTTAGGAGCTACTGGACCGATGATAACACTCGGATGATGCTATATGCTGAACAGGCTTTTGACTTTTTTCTCCTTTTTGTTTGGTTTTGTTTTTTTTTTTCTCTTTGGAAGCGAACAGTAGCACACATCGTCCCTTTAATTGAAGAAGCAGAATTCTATATCTTGCGCTTGTGCTCTAAACCTACGGTTTTTTGTACCTGTGTAAACAAAACTCTAGCTCATCAGCACTGGTTTTGACGTTCTCAGACTAAGAAGGGCTTGCCTAAAACACTTTTCCCCAAACATCTATGAACAAAGTAGTTTGGAAGGGAGGGGGGGGGCGTTTTCAAACGTTCCAAAAACGTTTGGGACGTCAGGGTTTGAAGCATTCAAAATTGCTATCGTTTTGGGCCCTTTGGGCTCAGTTGATTGATCAAGTTCTGTTTTTCGATTTCTTGATTGGGTAGTACAGAAGAGACGTGGAATCTTTGAACTGGAGACGCCAGCCATAATTTGAAACCAAGTTATGAAGATATACGGCGTGTATTATTCCTGAAAGACGTGATTCAAATAGGGAAACATTTTGGACGTTTGAAGTATTCAAAATTGCTATCGTTTTGGGCCCTTTGGGCTCAGTTGATTGATCAAGTTATGGTTTTCGATTTCTTGATTGGTAGTAGAGAAGAGACGTGGAATCTTTGAATTGGAGACGCCAACCATAATTTGAAACCACGTTATGAAGATATACGGCGTGTATTATTCCAGAAAGACGTGATCCAAATAGGGAAACATTTTGGATGTTTGAAGTATTCAAAATTGCTATCGTTTAGGGCCCTTTGGGATCAGTTGATTGATCAAGTTCTGTTTTTCGATTTCTTGATTGGGTAGTAGAGAAGAGACGTGGAATCTTTGAACTGGAGACGCCAGCCATAATTTGAAACCAAGTTATGAAGATATACGGCGTGCATTATTTCAGAAAGAGTAAACAAACAAACTTTGAATTCTTTTGAGGAACCTCTAATATTTTTGGAAAATTCAAAAGGATTTTTAGAAATTTTGGAGACTTATCTCGGTGAAAAAAAAGAGAAAATTCAAGAACACTCTCTTCCTAGCTGATGATTAATTTCCCATTTTTGAAGAGTAAACAATGATGAGACTTGGAATCTTTGAATTGGAGATGCCACAATTTGCATCAAGTTGAAGATATGCGGTCTATATTATTCCAGAAAGACGTGTTTCAAAAATAGGGAAACATTTTGGACGTTTGAAGTATTCAAAATTGCTATCGTTTTCGGCCCTTCGGGCTCATTTGATCGATCAAGTTCTGTTTTCCGATTTCTTGATTGGGTAGTAGAGAAGAGACGGGGAATCTTTGGATTGGAGATGCCATAATTTGCACCAAGTTGAAGATATACGGTCTATATTATTCCAGAACGACGTGATTCAAATTGAGAAACATTTTGGATGCGGATTCTTGAAGGCCAGGGGGCTTTAAACTAAGGTGGAGTATTTGGGGTTATTTTGGAAAAGCTTGAGGAACTTGACGTGATCTGAAATTATTGTCAAATTGAAATCAGAACTCAACTGCTTAAAAATAAGAATCAGAGGAACAACTGATGGGTGAAGTCAGTTCTTTGATTTGAATTGGTTGGTTTGGGTTCATGTCAAAATCAAATGTGTATTCAGTCTGCAGAGATCACAAACAAGGTAAATGATATTGGAACATTTGGTCCAGTAATTCAAAAACACCCTTGGCAAGCCTTTAAACGAAATTCATTCTAATTTGGGGGTATGAAGAATTTTAATGAACGCATTCTGTCTAAGCGTCATCTCTTGTTGCAGAAAAGTAGGTAAATTAAATTGAATTCAAGTTCTTCTGCTCATCTTTTGACGAGGGTTGGATTTGGGTCAAAAATGAAAAAGGATTTTTCCGTATTTTGGAGACTTTGCTCGGTAAACAAACGAGAAGATTCAAGAACGGATTCTCTTCCTAGCTGATGATTAGTTTCCCGTTTCTGAAGAGTAAACAGTGATGACTTGTAAGACGCAAGGGAAACTTTGAATTCTTTTGAGGAACCTTTAATAGTTTTTGAAAATTCGAAAGGATTTTTAGAAATTTTGGAGTCTTAGCTCGGCAAAAAGACGAGAAGATTCAAGAATCAAGAATCTTCCTAGCTGATGATGAGTTTCCCGTTTCTGAAGAGTAAACAGTGATGACTTGTATGACACAGGGGAAACTTTGAAGTCTGTTGAGGAACTTCTAATATTTTTGGAAAATTCAAAAGGAAATTTTGGAGTCTTAGCTTGGTAGAAGAAACGAGAAAAGAACGGACTCTCTTTCTAGCTGATGATTAGTTTCCCGATCCACACTTTCCAAAATCAGAGTAAGCTTAACAACTATTGGGGGAAAGTCAGTTCTTTGATTTGAATTGGTTGGTTTGGGTTCATGTCAAAATCAAATGTATATTCAGTCTGCAAGGAAAATGAATTGGAGCACTTGGTCCAGAAAATTAAAAAAAAAAAAAACACCCTTGGCAAGCCTTTAAACGAAATTCATTCCAATTTGGGGGTATAAGGATTTTTAACAAATGCTTTCTGCCTAAGCGTCATCTATTGGTGCACAGGTAAATTAAATTCTGCTGTATATTACAACACATACGCCCGACACGAACACAAAATCTCGAATGCTCGAATCAGCTAGAGTTTTGCTTTTTCGCCTTAATTAAACGACGTTACCAACTGTAAGACACAACTAATCTACCAATAAGTTTTCATTTAGTAAAAATATATAATACGAAAAATGCATCACCGCGATAGTAAACTTTACGCATGCGCGCGCACGAAACGCGAGCATTCCACCACAAACAAATAATGGACGTACAAATCGCAATATATTAAAATATCACCGTGACTTACTTCTCTCTCTCTCTTACAAACCTTAGACGCGCAGCTAATCCTCGTTCTCGTCACTTCCTCGCTACATATTTACACAAAACTATTTACACAGTTCTAGAAGGGGTTGGGTTGATGATTGCTGAGGGAGCGGGATGGGGACGGGGGACGGGGGAACGGGGGGGTCGACTCAAACGCTACGGTAAAAAGCTTGAGAATATATATACACTCACGTCTTTCTTACTTCCGCAAAAAAACCTGATCACACTATTGCAAGCGGCTGAAAGCAAGCCTGCTCGATGGTATTGCTGACTCTTTACGTGACTCGACGTATCACAAGCACTGCAAGTAAGACCAGTAAACTGCTGGAGACCGTTGAAAACCCGAAAGACTTCTGGTCCAATTTGGTGACTTTTTCCTGAAGCGAAGACGCCGCGTCCGCCGAATCCGACTGGATGTAGTCGTTGGGGTGCTTTTTCCCACCCATTTCCAAGTCGTTCTCCTTCTTCTTATCCTTGAACATGGTGACTTCGATCTCAGGGGGCGTAATCGGCAAAGCCTCAGTCGCAGTTGTCGTTATCTTCGCGGTGGTCGTGGTCGTCGTGGTTGTCGTAGTCGTGGTGGTCGTCGGCACCAAACTATTGTTATGCAAGAAATACACCGGGCCAAACTCGGGGGCGACATTGATCATGGTCGACTCCCTTTTGCTATCCTTGATGATCCTCTCACTCATTTCATTATCCTTATAGTACGACAAGAGCGTCGCGTTGTACGGCACATCCGAATCAATGTAATTTCCATGGAGAGTCACCTTAACGGCGGTACCAGGCGCCAAATAATACTCGATTGGCACGGTCTTCACTTCTTGCTTTTCATCGCTGACCCCCCAACGTCCTTTAAACACGTTGCTCTTCTCGTAGACATCGAAGGGCAGACCAATCAGAAGACCGTGGCCGTGCCCCCAGTTCAATTTGTACGTGTAATTGTAGCTGATGACCGTGTCAACCTTGGCGGTGTCTTCGGATTCTTCGTTCTTTAAAACGGCCTGCCCCAAGATCCTCTCGTCCTTGGGCTGGGGCCTGTTGAAGTGGTCGAACTTGAGGTTCCTCATCTCGTACCTGACCGGCTCGGTTTCCACCAGGACCTCGCCCTCCTTGTGGTCGACGTGCTTGTTGTTGCGGTCGACGAAACCGAACTTGCCGAAGTCGGCGTTCGGGTCGAGGTGGCCCAGCATGTAGTTCTGGGTGGCGTCTTCTTTTTCGGTGAGTTTCCTGCGCGCGACGAAGTTCCGGAAGGGGTCGTCGTCGGCCACCACGGCACCTTGAGGATCGATCACCGTGTACGTGTCGCGCGAGACCCAGCTCAATCTGGCGCTGTCTTCCGTGTTGATCAGCACTTCGAAGATGTCGTTGAGGTGGACGATACCGTGAAGGGTGATGACGCACTTGGAATCGTAAGGGTGGAGTTGGCCGGCGACCCAAATTCCGTTCTGCCTGGCTCGGCAGACGTACACCGGCTTCTTGATGGGGTCGGGTCTGCCGTTTTCGTCGACGTTATCAGCTGCGAAAGAAAAAAGAAATGTGGGGGTGAGTGACGTGATTGAGGTGGGAGGTGAGGGCGATCGATTACCTTTGACTATCTGGTATGCTCCGACGACGGCGTTGTCGAGATAAGCCCCGTACCTCTTGGCGGACACCCACTTCAAGGTGCTCGACGTGATCAACTGTTGCTGGTTTTCCGCTAGGGTGAGGACCCTAGACTCTGACGAGCCTTCGGGGAGAAAAGCGCAGAGCACCAGGAGGACTGGTGGAAGTAAATTCTTCATCCTCAATCTGGAACAACAAAATAGAAACGATTGGATTTTCAATTAGAGCTGCGATGGAGGTCGCCGCCTATTTTTTCGATTTTGTATTTGCACACCCCTCTTCTCTCTCTCTCTTTCCCCCCGGTTGGGACGATGTTTATTATGATTGCCAGGAAATAATACCTTATATCTCGATGGACGTGATAATTGCCTATTAAATGCTTGTTAAATTTATGGTTGAAATTACCATGCGCGCCGGGAAGGAGTGATACATTTTTTTTTGGGGGGGGGGGGGAAAGAAAATGCGCTTCGCCCGGGGTTATAATATCCGATGGCCGAGATAATTGAGCTTCGGACCTCACGTCTTTAATCTCGGAGTGTCTTCGCAAACAGACCGTCCAGATGAGATGAGATGAGATGAGATGGGATTGGATTGGATTGGTTTGGATCGGATCTCCAGTGGAGCGCGGCGTGGCCCATTCTGTTGTTCTCCGGACGATTTTATTTTCATTTGAATACACGCAGTGGCGTAACCCTTTGTTTTTTTTTTATTGCCCCCCGAAACGCACGTCACCCAAACAGTCGTCGTTGACCAAACACGCGAAGATGTGAGGAACGTGTTCCACAGGGAACCAAAAGAGCACGTTCCGCGCCGCCGTTGTTTGCCCGCCGCCGTTATTTGTGTAATTTGTAATCCGAGAGTTGGAAGTGAAGCACGGACGTGCGGTCTCAAATCGAAAAATTTTTAAGGACGCGAGAAACGAGTTCCCCCGATGAGATCATAGGGTACAAACCAGTTTCTTTGCTCGCATGGACGTACGATAGCGTAACGTGTTGCGTAAATTCTAAATTTAAACGTTATGCATGTATGCAGGTAAGTACCTGCGTACTTTCTGGTGGTACGTACCAAATTGCCGGCCGTGGTGGTGGTGGTAACATAACACGCTGACACGGTCAAGAGAGCGTGGCCTCGTCAAGTTTCACGAAAAAGAAAAAAGAAAAAGAAACACCGTGATGCATGATGACATTCCTGAAACACCGAAACCCAATCCTTCGGCCTGTCATGTCATACGGACAACTCAATCACGGGCAGTATCATTTGGTCTAATTAAACGGATGAAGTTGTACGAGTAATTTGAACGAAACGGACTGGTATTTCGAAAAGGACGCCAGTTCAATCTATGACGTGGGGGAAGAACGCACGAAAGTACGAAATTCAAGGTCGTTGACATCTGTGCATTTCCATTTTCCACTATGATACACAAACGATTTGGCTAAAGGAAAAAAAAAGGATCAAACTGATTAGATAATTTGAATTACTCGTCTTTCGAAATTAAGAGCTTAGGGTAATCAATTAATTGTCAGCTTTTTTTTTCTTGAGTAAAATGCATTCCTTGTGGTAAATTGGGGTTGGACCACCGTACAGGGGTTAGATGGGGGGAGGAGTGTACGCGATTTCAAGACGTAAGGCCACCTCGTATACAACAACAATGATAACGGTAAGAGATATTCGGATTTATGGGGGAAGGGAGGACCGTAGCTAGGAGGACGCCAAGGGAGGTTGAGCCTGCCCTGGAAAATGTTAAGCCTACCCTACGATGACCCAACCTGACATGAAAACATTTTAAAAATACGTAAAAGCATTGGATTAAAAACATTGCCCTATACTACGATAAGCCTCCCCTGAGTATTTAGACTGGCCACGGCCCTGGGGGGGAGGGATAGTTGCTGGTTTATGTTCCTTTCAGTTTCGAATATTAAAATGAAAAGAAGAAGACTTCTCCTTCATTTAGGTTTAGGGGATTGAGCAGGACGGGGAGATTTTAGGCAAGAATTTTTGGTTGTTTCTGGCGTTGAAAGTCATTGATAAGAATGTCATGGGGGCGGGCCTTGTGGATTGAATCCCTCAGTTTCATCCAGCAAAAAAAAAAAAAAAATTGCGTTCTTGATGAAGAAATTAAATAAAGAAGGCATTTACCCCTATTTTGGATACCGGTGGCTCTTCACCAGAAAATCGAAGGGAAATTGCAATTTCGCTTTTGCCGAAGAAATAAAATGAAGAAGGCATTTACCCCTAATGTGGATGCTGATGGCTTTTAACCTCCTCCATCTTGAAAAAGGGATTGGGGCAAGGTTGGTCAAAATGAAGCCGAAATGGGGCAAAGTTGGCTTTTGTTGAATAAATAAAATTAAAAAAGGCGTTTACCACCATTTTAGATACTAATGGATCTTAACGATGCTCCTTCTTCGGCGCTTTGAAAAAGAATTGGTGTGAAGATGGTGAAAGTCGAGGCCAAATTACAAATTTCGCTTTTGCTGAAGTAATAAAATGAAGAAGGCATTTACCCCTAATTTGGATGCTGATGGTTCTTAACCTCTTCCGTTTTTAAAAAGGGATTGGGGTGAAGATGGTGAAAATTAAACCGAAATGGTGCAAATTTCGCTTTTGTTGAAGAAATAAAATCAAGAAAGCTTCTAGCTCCATTTAGGATACTAATGTTTCTTAATCATAATCCTTCTTTGTCGCTTTGAAAAAGAATTGGAGTGAAGATGGTAAAAGTCGAGGCGAAATTGCAAATTTCGCTTTGCTGAAGAAATAAAATGAAGTTTGGATGCTAATGGCTCTATCTCTAAAAAGGAATTGAGTTGAGGAGCGCGAAAATCAAGCCGAAATGGGGCAAATTTCGTTTTTGTTGAAGAAATAAAATCAAGAAGGCTTTAACCCCCATTTTGGATACTGATGGATCTTAACCATGATCCTTCCTCGTTGCTTTGAAGAAGAATTCGAGAGTTTTTTAAATAAAATGAAGAAGGCATTTACTACCCTTAGTTTGGATGATACTGGGTCTTAATCTCCTCCGTCTCTAAAAAGGAATTGGGGTGCGAGTGGTCAAAATCAAGCCGAAATGGGGGAAATCTTTTTTTTTGAAGAAATCGTTTTTAAAAAGGGCAAATGGGGCAAATTTCGCTATTTTTTTTTTGAAGAAATAAACTCAAGAAGGCTTTTGCCCCCATTTTGGATATTAATCGATCATGATCATAATACTACATCGTCGCTTTAAAACGGGATTGGGGTGAGGATGGGTAAAATAGAGGCGAAATTGCATATGTCACTTTTGCTGAAGAAATAAAATGAAGAACCCCTAATTTGGGCGCTGCTGGCTCTTAACCTCCTCCGTCTGTAGAAAGGGATTGGATTGAGGAGGGCGAGAATCAAGTCGAAATCAAGTTCAAGAAATAAATCAAGAAGGCATTTACCCCTACTCTGGATGCTGATGGCTCTTAAGCACGATCCTCTCCTCCAACCTCAAAAGGGGCTGGAGTGAAGATGGTTCAAATTGAGCCGAAACTCCAGAACTGGCGTCAAGAAGATTCGACTTCCTTTTGTATTAAAATTTCGGACAAATTGGAGCGAGATCTTTTGAAACATTTCACTTTTGCTGAAGAAATAACACGAAGAAGGCATTTACTCCTAATTGGGATGATAATGGCTCTTAACTTCCTTCGTGTTCAAAAAGGGATTGGGGTTGAGGGTGGTCAAAATCAAGACGAAATTGGACAAATTTCGTTTTTATTGAAGAAATAAAATCAGAAAGGCTTTTACCCCCCCAATTTTGGATGCTGATGGCTCTCAAGTTCGACCCTCCTACATCTTAAAAAAAGGTTTGGAGTGAAGATGGTTTAAATTGAGCCGAAACTCCAGAACTGACGTCAAGAAGATTCGACTTCCTTTTGTATTAAAATTTCGCACAAATTGGAGCGAGATCTTTTGGAACATTTCACTTTTGCTGAAGAAATAACACGAAGAAGGCATTTACTCCTAATTGGGATGATAATGGCTCTTAACTTCCTTCGTCTTCAAAAAGGGATTGGGGTTGAGGATGGTCAAAATCAAGCCGAAATGGGGCAAATTTCGTTTTTGTTGAAGAAATAAAATCTGAAAGGCTTTTACCCCCATTTTGGATGCTGATGGCTCTTAAGCACGATCATCCTCCGTATTCAAAAGGGTTTGGAGTGAAGATGGTTCAAATTGAGCAGAAACTCCAGAACTGACGTCAAGAAGATTCGACTTCCTTTTGTATTAAAATTTCGGACAAATTGGAGCGAGATCTTTTGGAACATTTCACTTTTGCTGAAGAAATAACACGAAGAAGGCATTTACCCCTAATTGGGATGATATTGGCTCTTAACCTCCTCAGTCTTCAAAAAGGGATTGGGGTTGAGGATGGTCAAAATCAAGACGAAATGGGACAAATTTCGTTTTTATTGAAGAAATAAAATCAGAAAGGCTTTTACCCCCAAATTTTGGATGCTGATGGCTCTCAAGTTCGATCCTCCTCCATCTTAAAGAAAGGTTTGGAGTGAAGATGGTTCAAGTTGAGCCGAAACTCCAGAACTGACGTCAAGAAGACTCGACTTCTTTTTGTACTAAAATTTCGGACAAATTGGGGTGAGATCTTTTGGAACTTTTCAGTTTTGCTGAAGAAATAAAACGAAAAAGGCATTTACACCTAATTTGGATGCTAGTGACTCTGAAAAGGGTTTGGAGTGAAGATGATCCAAATTCAGCCAAAAGTTGCAACAAGAAGAACCGACTTTTTTTTGCAATAAAATTTCAGATAAAAATTCGAGGGAGGGTTTCTATAAGGTCTGAATGATGTTGCAAGCCAAAAATTTGGGGTTGTCCTTGGAAGAATTTAACTTTAACTTAAAATACTTCCAAGCAAAATCTAAAGAAATGGTGTAAATTATAATATGGTTTAGAGAAGTTTGAAAAAAAAATGTTTAAGAGGACCATCACCAGAAGAGTCTTCAGAAATTACCATTCCAATAAATTTGGTTGATGACCACGAGCACTTCGCATTTAAATATTTAAATTCATCGTCCTTGGGCAAGGATTCGATCAGGTACTTACGTAAATCACAATCCAATTACGCCTGCAATCGCATTTGAAACCGTAAGGCATTTGATCCTTGAAACGCACGTACGAAATAATTGAGGTCGAAACTTTTGAGGGGGGGTGGGTACGTCCTTAAAATGGTAGTTTGAAACGAAACACCCCCCTCGGGCGGCCCCTCAGGATGCATCCCATCCAGCTCGCGATCGTAGGACGAAACAAAGCGGCGTTTTCGATTATTTGTGAAGGTGAAGTCGACGGAGAAGATCGATCGCCCGACGTCACATCACGACATGACATGACATGAGATGACATGAAACGGTTGCCTTTTGCTGCTGCTAATCAGGAAGCGAAAAATACGCGACCTTTAAGTTCAGATTCACGCTGTAATTATGACAATATCTTCAAGAAGTATGCGGTCGCTCGTTTTGCGCGATATGCGGCCGACGTTTCGGTCGTTAAAGCCGACTTTGACCTCCGAACAGGAAAATTGCCTTTAATTAACGTCTTCTAATTTCGACCGGTAAACGCGTAACAATGTCGCCCCTCTTCCGCCCCCCAGGACTCATTTAATCCGCAGCACTAATTTAATCAGCGCCCCCAAAAACCTCCCGATGGTTCTGTTTTATTTTATTTTGCGTTTTCTTTTTCGTAGCGCGGTAATTACCTCTTCGTTCTCTCACTCACTGTCGCTCATGTAAAGAACTGATTAACAACTCGCGTTTTACGACCAGCGCGTTCAGCAGACGACTGTGCTGCTGTTCAATGCTCAGCAAACCGCAGCACCCAGCGAACTGAATGGACTGAATGGCAGGGGAGAGACTACAGCAATGTTCGGTGCAGCGTGGTGGGAGGACGCTTGCGTGTGTTATGCGGTGATAGTAGTTAGTTTATGACTTATGTCATCATCATCGTTAATGCAAAAAAAAGGAAAAAAAATTAGAACGAAACTGTTATCACCAGAAAAGTTTCGCTGTATTAAAACACCACCTGAATTTTAAACCTGGAAAGGAACAGGAAATTGGATGGGAAGCGAAAGAATGGGATTAAGGGGAGGTACGATTAAAAAAATCGAGAGTCATGTTTACATGACACATTCTTCAAAATCCGTAATTTGTAAAAAAAAGAAAAAAACTTTTATGACGGGATTTATCTAAGATGACCAGATTTCAAATTCGGTAAGGCGGGACAACCCAACCCAACCCAACCAACAAGATTACTTTTAAAGGGTACTCACCAATTAAAGACAAAAAAAAAGGCTAATCGTCGCGATTCATAAATGTAATTATCGCAATTTATCGATCACAAATTCAAAATACTTTTCGAAGAGAGAGAGGGAGGGACGACTTTTGTACAGAAATTAGAGCGAAGTGTTGGTTATTGAACATGAAAACACTGCAACCCAACCCAACAAATAAAATAACTCTGCTTTTAAAGACGACTCAGTCACCAATCAAATTTCAAACCGCTGAGTTTTCAGGGAGATAGGGAGACGACATTTTTGTACAGAAATTAGAGCAAAGTATTAGAAATTGATCACGAAAACATTGAAAAATAAAATTACAAAACAGGATGCAGCAACAAATGAAAAATGAAATTGTTAAGCCAACAAATCTTGTAGTTTTTGTAATTACTCTTAAATAATGAAACATGGTTTAGCGTCTATGAGGTCTCTTGCGCTGACAAAGCATTTGAAACTTTTTTAAATATATTTTTGTATTACTTAACTAGCTGTTTTCCCTTAGTTAAGCGTCGTTTCTATAATCATGTAAACAAATGGATATCATCTGATGTAACTCGACTTAAGAATAATCTATTGTTTCTAAAAGACTTAAGTAGACAATATCCAGCATTTAAGGAAGACTTTCTGCTTTACGAGAAATCTTGTAAGGAAACTGTTGCTCTTAAACAAAAAGAAGCTTGCGACAACTTTATATTAAACTCAGAAAACAAAACTCGTGCTATGTGGGACGTAATTAAAAGTAAAAGATCTAATTATTCCAAGATAAATACTTTGCCTGTTCATTTTGAAAACAATGAGCATCTGAGTAACGCTTTAAATAAATATTTTTTGTCTTTACCTTATAATTTGGTTTCTAAGTATGATACTAACTTAAATTATAATTTCACTGATCAACATTTAACCCAGAACTCGGCGTCATTTTTTATCACACCTGTTACTTGTTACGATATTATTTGAACTATTTCCTACCCAAATACTTCTGAAACAGCTAGAATAGATGGTGTATCGTCTTCGTCTTTTATTATAAAAAAAATCCTCACAGAATTTCACCTCAATATTTTGTTAAATGAGTTTCCAAAATAGGAGAATCATCACTGGATGACTGAATGCAAGTAATGGTCTCTTAAATTTTATAGGCTAAGTATTATCCTATCTTATTAATTTGTCTTTCCAGCAAGGTCTTTTTCCTTCGAAACTAACGGTAGCCATTACCAAAACCTTTACATAAAGGGGGTAATAGAAATCTTTTTGAAAATTACCGTCCGATAAGTATCTTGTCAACTTTTAGTAAAATTTATGAGAGTATTACGAATAAAAAAAGTCATTCTTTATTTTAAACAATTTTCGTTGCTTTCATCTAATCAACATGGTTTTACACAAAATAAATCAACTGATACTGCCTTATATGAATTTTTGAAGTATTCTATAATGATTTAGACAGTGGTAAAATACGTTTAAGTATTTTCATAGACCTATCTAAGGCTTTTGATTGTGTTAGTCGTAATATATTACTCCATAAATTAAAACGTTATGGGATTAATGTATAGCTTATCTTTGGTTTGAATGGTATCTTTTGAATCGTACGCAATTAGTTCAAATCAATACCCAACTGTCTACTGAAGGTCATTCGAATGTCGGTGTATACCTCAAGGATCTATCTTGGGACCCACTCCCTTTTTAATATACACCAATGATTTTATTAACTTTCTAGGCACCAAAACTTCAAATATTGCACTTTATGCTGATGATATCCACTTTACAGTGAGTGGTAGCAATGCTAATAATGCATTGATGGCAAGAGCGAAATCTGTTTATACACATATTTTACGTTGGATGATTGCGAACAAGTTGGCTGTAAATGATGAAAAAACTAAGTGTATAATCTTCAATAAAAACAATTGCAGATATAAAATATCTAATTTCAAATTTTCCGAAGATATTACTTCTCTATGTGATTCTTCAAGGTTACTTGATCATGATCATCGACGAGGATTTGAATTGGATTTCACATGTAAATTATCTTTGTAATTCGTTATCTAGGGTTTGTTTTGCCTTGTACCAACTTAAGAAATCTTGCACTTTCAGTACTTTGAAAACATTTTATTATTCTAACTTTTATTCCAAGCTGAGATATGGTGTATTACATTGGGGAATGAGTTCTGAAGCTCTTCGAATTTTCACTGTACAAAAAAGAGTTAATACGTGATTTGGCATACAGGGATTCTTGTAAGAACACTTTCAAAGATAAACATTTTTTAACTTTTTATGACGTATATATATTAGAAGTGTTGCTTTTTGTATTTAAATATAAAGAGAATTTTGGAGCTTCAAAATCACGATTATAATACTCGTAATTATAATTACTTGTTACCTCCCCCATATAGATCGTCCTTATTTCAAAAAGGTCTTCCTTATATGGGCTGTAAACTATTTAATTGCCTTCCACGGCGTATTAAAAAGGAATGTAATTTTAATAGATATAAAAAACAAATAAGAGACATCCTATTAACATTAAACTGTTATTCTGTATCTCAATTTACTGATTAATGTAAAAAGATATCTTAATTTTCAACCTTGTTTGCGACGTATTTCTTGTACAATGTACATTTGTGTACTCTGTACTTTTTTACGTTGGCTCAAATAAAATGATTTTGTTTCAACATTAACATTCTTAAAAAAAAAATGCTAATCTATTACATTTGACTGAAAGACGGTAAGTGTTTTGCCTAAAATTAAAAATATTTAAATCGTTAAGTCAAAGAATTGAAATTTCAAAATAATTACAAAGCGCTGTTTTCACGTTTTTTTTCAGAGCAATCTTTCGGAATCTTGACTAAACCAGAATTTATTCATTATTACCGCTTGTTTACTTTACTTTAACTGTTAAGTAATACTAAATTAATACGACTAATAAATTACAGAGCAAGTAGTCATTGAGATTGTATTTTATAACTTGTAGATATTTTTTGTTTCTTGATAATTGTCCTCGAAATTAACCGCGAAAATGCGAAAGAAGAATTTTGAAAATCAAGAGCACTAAACAGTAAACAAATATAAATATTTAAATATGGGAAAACATCGTCAAAGTCGCACGCACTATTAAACTTTCACGGAGAAGATTTGAGCTTTTATTTCTTATTTTAATAAATTGTTTGATTCACACAGTGCTCTAATCATTCCGCTTAATTTACGCGTTCTTAACATGTGGCTTAGCCGAGCAAACCTAGCAAAAACGAAATTATTAAGTAAACAGTAGGTTCTTGAGCACAGGGGGTGAAAACAAGGAAACTGTGACAGTTTTATTTTGCAATTGTTTCCATAACACTATTGATCTTTAATTTTCAAAACATAAAATATTCCAAGTGTTAGAGTAACTTAATTCCTAAAAATATTCGATTTACGACAGCCACGAATCACAACAAGCGAAATAATCCGACTTTTTTCATGAATGAGCTTTGTCGTATGTTATTGTCAAACGTGTTCAAGAGATTTCCTCATCGCATATCGTTCAAGAGGTACAATTGACTCACCCGAAGCGATATCAACAAATTCTACACCGAGATCGTTTAACCTTTTATATTTATTTGTGTTACAATATTTGAAAATAAACGCATTTAAATATTAAAGAAAAATTTTGTCAATTGAATGCGTTCTTGGTTGACTGAACATTTTATTTTTCTCATTATACAAATAAATAAATGAAAATCTTAATTTATCGGATGTTAGTGGCCGAATAATTAATCAGTTAATAAATTTGAATTTTTTTGCTGTAAACCGGCAAAAAGTACAACCAATGCGACGCGAACATTCTTTGTCACTTCCATGAGATCACACTTGTTTGTTAATGGATTCATTCAGACCGTCGAAGAGAAGGGATACTACGAGCTGGCTCTCTTCTGATTTATATGCCCACGTTTGGTTTAGATAATTGGTCATTAGGTTTGTTTGTACAGCAATTTGAAAGCAGTCATCAAAGTTGTACGTACACTTGACGATGACGCTGTTAAGCTGCTTTTCCTGCTTGGAAGATAGTTGGAGATTGCCGCTATTAGTTTTCATTGATCACGTGATAAACGGTATCCAATAACTTTCGTCAACTGAACGACGAAGGCCAGTAAGGGTCAACGTACCTCTACTCTATTTTACTCTACGTACGTCTATTCTATTCTACTCTATTCTGTTATTCTATTGTGTCTCTACTTTACTTCTGTTCTGTCTCTTTCTACTTTAAAACCTCTCTTCTTGAAAAGAAATCAGTTATTAAATGAATCAAATAACTAAAAATTTTTTTGACTTATTAGGAGCAAATCCGCTTCAATTTGTGTAACCTACTGCAATGTCAGGTCAAAACGCGATCGTAAGATGTCGCTGTTTTATCTGAATCAAATAACGTTAAAAGATGAAGATGAAACATGTTGCAAAATTGGGCCAAAATAGTTTTCTGTTTTGGTCAATAGCTGGCACTCTAATCATGATGCTTGATACTTTAAATCTCCATTAGGTTTCCTTGGAAACGATTAGTTACTAAAAAAAAATAAAATAAAAATAAAAACCGATCTTTTAAAGGCTTCTAAAATGAGAAACTTAGATGAGAACGTCACCGATGAAATATTTTTTCGACTAAAATAATTTTTCCTTGGCCAAGAGATGGCGTTCTACTAAATGATGATCGTGATGCCTTCATTGAATATGTTTCAGCGTTACTTGAAAATAATTACGTATTAAATAATCCCATTTTTTTTAACTGAAATACTAAATTTCAGCTTAAAAGACGAGATGGGATTTCAGGGATGCAATATACCTTTTAAAATTAGATTAATATAGTCTTCTCTTTTGAACACGAGATGGCGCTCTAAATGATTTCCGACGCGTTTTGCTTCTATTTTCGATTTAATTTTGAAAAAAAAAAAAAAAAATTAAACTTCGACTGAAACAATTTTATTTTTTGATTTTGGTCAATAGATGGCACTCTAATGATGATGTCTACTGCTTTAAATCGTGTTTAGTTTTCCTTGAGAACGATTATTTACGAAGAAAATAAACGATCTTTTAAAAGCTTTTAAAATTAGGAACTATCATCGACGAAATAGTTTTTCAAATTTAATTAAAATAATTTTTCCTTTGACGAAGAGAGGGCGTCCTAAAACGATTACCAATAGTTGGCAACATCGGCGGAGAAGTACTTGCAACGTGCAGTGGCTAAAATAGAAGTCTTCGATCGGTATGTTCATTATGTGTGTATTTTTTTTTTATTTGAAAGGTCATGAAAACTATTTGCCATACGTGCTGCAGGAAAACGCAGCAATATTTTATAGCTATAGCGTTTTTACGAGCGCAATTATCGTCATTTAAACAATCGCAAGCCGAATTTATAAATCCCGTCCGAAAATAACCTTGACGATTCGCGTTCGCTCCGGCGAATATTATTGTTATTGCTATTATTGAATGAATGCGACTTTCGCGATTTTTATTGGTCTGTTTGCGGAGTCATCGCCGCGTTATTTTGCATGTCAAAGACGAAGCAAGGTCTAGGTCATCATACACTGAAAAAATAAAAAATCTTAATTACGAAACAAACAGAAATTAGAACGCAATGCATTTTACTTGATCTTTACAAGTGCTACATTAATGGAAGACACTTGGCGCTAGTTTTTATCTCGCGATTTTAATTACCACTTCAAGTTGATTGATTGATACGAGGAAATCCCCGACTGAATGAATTTATTGCCATGGGAATGAATGGAACGCCATCATATTACTTCCTAAACTGCTTGATGTACCATTGAGTGTAAAGTAAAGTAAACGACTTCTAAGGGAATTTTTGCATTATTCTAGTTTTGTAAAACCAGTTTCAGTACATTTTTTTGACAAATATTTGTAACAATCAAGTAACATTAGTCCGTTACGAAGTATTGGCAAATCAAAGTCAGACATACAATAGCGAGAAATCGTTTACTTTTTTTTACATCCGATGGTATACATAATTATTGTTTCTGTGAGGTAAGCATCGACAGATTTTCACTAGTCTAAAGTGTATGTATGTCAGTTTGTGGTCATCGGTTATAACGTACTTGTCAAATATGACGAATAATACGCAAAGACAGTTTGCATGAACAATCCGTTTCGTCAGCATTCGGACTAGCGTTCAGCGTAGGGAGTAGACAATAATACAACACAATGTTGTATTATTGTCCACTCCCCACGCTGAACGCACGAGTTTATGAAAATATTTGGGGGTAGATGCCACTCACTTAATAATATGTGCTGCGGAGCGAGGAACCGTTCGGCAGAGAACGGAATAGACGTATTTGCTCATGAGATGATGATGATGATGATGGTGGTGGTGAACAAATATTAAGTGCGTATTTGACACACGCACTTTGGTTTGAAAGTATGTTTTCTTGCCATCGATGGATTTTAGATTTTTTTTTAGGAATTCATTTTCGACTGCTTTCGGTTGACACCTTGAAAGTATGTAATTAAGTTGTTGCTTTTTACAATATAACCGGTAACGATATTTTATTCAAAAGTTAAAATCCACAATTTTTTTTTTATTTTAATTTAAACTATTGTGTAATATCATCGTTTTTTTTTAATAAAAATTAAATTCTTATGAACACTCTCAGCGTATTATTAATTGATTGTTGCGCGTGTTGGAATCGATCGATTTGCGTTAACCACGACGAATAAATCTGGAATATCTCTTAACGTTACCACTTAGGCTGCCCCCACACTGATGAATTAAAAAAAAAAAAACGTTTTACAAACGGACTACCAAACAGAAGAAAATATTCGTTGTCAGAACAGCGCAGCCAGAATAAATAAATAACAAATTGGAAAATCCCGAATTAAAAGCTTTAGGTTAATAATTTTCTTCGGTTTTTCCTATACACACATCGCATCGTCTTCATGAAACAGTCCTCTATAATTCGTTCATCACCGAATCACTTCGAGAACTTATTGGGCTTTAATCGAGAGTGTAACTTACTGCATCGCCTACTTTAATCTGAATCTTTTGAAACTGTCACGGAAATCAAAGAAAAGATTCGAAGCGCCTTCCGCGCCATCTGTTACCCATTCCATTCCCGAAACCGAATGTCTTACGCACGTTTTTTTTTTTTGAAAAGTTCAAGATCGTATATAAACCGTTCCCTTGAGATTTGCAGCAAAGCAATGATTATCGAATTTAACAGATTCGAAAGCGCCATCTTTTAGTCCCATGTGAAACCATCAAATCTATCTCAATCGCTCTTTAGCTTGACAAGCACGTCATCCTTCGAACATATTCACAAGTGTGTAGTGGCCTTACCTGTTTTTTTTTTTTCTCTATAAATTAATTCGGTTATAGCATGAAAGAAAAAAGCTGCATTATTTAAAGTGAAGGAAGTTTCTTCTTTTTATTTCAAACAAGCTACCATCGCGTCGTCTTATTGACGAAACGTAGTATGATTCTTCGAACGTTTTCGTGAGTGTGTAGGCGCCTTAATTTTTTTCTTTGCTCTTCAGATACATAAACGGCATATTCTTCACAAAAAATATATTTAAGTAATTGAAATATTTTGATAATCAATTTTTAATGCAAAATGTTACCTAAGGACACCAGCGCCATCTCTTGGACATCGAATACGCAAAAAATTGAGAAATAACAGTCTTGTTATTAGGCAATCATGATATTTTTTTTGCAATTGGTTTTAAATGCGAAATCAAAGTTGCGTGTGCTTGCGAATGATGAATGTTGAATTGAGTTTGAACTAATTAGACCACAACGCCATCTAACGGACGAATTTAATAGATTCCGAAACGTAATTTTAAAACAAAAGCGACTTTTTAAAATTTTCAAATTGTGCTTGGGTTTGGTTGGTTATATTTAACTGAAATATTTTGATAACCAATTTTTAATGTAAAATGTTACCTAAGAACACCAGCGCCATCTCTTGGACACCGAATACGCAGAAAATTAAGAAATAACAGTCTTGTTATTACGCAATTATGTTATTTTTTTCAATTGGTTTTAAACGCATAATCAAATTTGCGTGTGCTTGCGAATGATGATTGGTGAATTGAGTTTGGGCTAATTACACCACAACGCCATCTAACGGACGACTTTGATAGATTCTGAAACATTTTTTATAAACATATTTTATATCTTTTTATAAACGTATTAAAATTTTCAAATTGTGCTTGGGTTGGTTATATTTAATTGAAATATTTTGATAATCTATTTTTAATGTAAAATATTACCTAAGAACACCAGCGCCATCTCTTGGACATCGAATACGCAGAAAATTGAGAAATAACAGTCTTGTTATTAGGCAATTATGATGTTTTTTTTTGCAATTGGTTTTAAATGCGAAATCAAATTTACGTTTGCTTGCGAATGACGAATGTTGAATTGAGTTTGGACTAATTACACCACAACGCCATCTAACGGACGAATTTGATAGATTCTGAAACATTATTTTTAAAAAAAAGCATCTTTTTAAAATTTTCAAATTGTGCTTGGGTTTGGTTGGTTATATTTAACTGAAATATTTTGATAACCAATTTTTAATGTAAAATGTTACCTAAGAACACCAGCGCCATCTCTTGGACATCGAATACGCAGAAAATTGAGAAATAACAGTCTTGTTATTACGCAATTATGTTGTTTTTTTCTTTAATTGGTTTTAAATGCGAAATCAAATTTGCGTGTGCTTGCGAATGATGAATGTTGAATTGAGTTTGGACTAATTACACCGCAACGCCATCTAACGGACGAATTTGATAGATTCTGAAACATTATTTTCAAATAAAAGCATCTTTTTAAAATTTTCAAATTGTGCTTGGGTTGGATTGGTTTAGTTATATTTAATTAAATTATTTTGATAATCAATTTTTAATATAAAATGTTACCTAAGAACACCGGCGCCATCTCTTGGACATCGAATACGCAATAAATTGAGAAATAACAGTCTTGTTATTACGCAATTATGTTATTTTTTTTTCAATTGGTTTTAAATGCGAAATCAAATTTGCGTTTGCTTGCGAATGATGAATGTTGAATTGAGTTTGGACTAATTACACAACAACGCCATCTAACGGACGAATTTGATAGATTCTGAAACATTATTTTCAAATAAAAGCATCTTTTTAAAATTTTCAAATTGTGCTTGGGTTGGATTGGTTTAGTTATATTTAATTAAAATATTTTCATAATCAATTTTTAATATAAAATGTTACCTAAGAACACCAGCGCCATCTCTTGGACATCGAATACGCAGAAAATTGAGAAATAACAATCTTGTTATTGAATGAATGTTGAATTGAGTTTGGACTAATTACACAACAACGCCATCTAACGGACGAATTCGATAGATTCTGAAACATTATTTTAAAACAAAAGCGTCTTTTTAAAATTTTCAAATTGTGCTCGAGTTGGATTGGTTTAGTTATATTTAATTAAAATATTTTGATAATCAATTTTTAGTATAAAAATCGATCTTACCTAAGAACACCAGCGCCATCTCTTGGACATCGAATACGCAGAAAATTGAGTAGTAATAGTCTTGTTATTTATTACGCAATTATGAAATTTTTTTTGCAATTGGTTTTAAATGCGAAATCAAATTTGCGTTTGCTTGCGAATGATGAATGTTGAATTGAATTTGGACTACTTACATCACAGCGCCATCTAACGGACGAATCTGATAGGTTGTGAAACATAATTTGAAAACAAACGCGTTTTTTTTTTTTTAATTTTCAAATTGTGCTTGGGTTCTTGATGAATCACCTGCTTTGGACGCAAATGCTCTAAAATAATCGAATCGAATTTAATAAATTTTGAAGCGCCATCTTTTAGTCACTTGTCAGACTAAAATTATCTCATTCTTGAAACTCTTTCAACTTTCAGTCGCTTGTCAAACTAAAACTATCTCACTCTTTCGCATTGCTTGTTGGGCTTTAATCGAGAGTATAACTTACTTCATCGCCTACGAATCTTTTGAAACTGTCACGGAAATCAAAGGAGAGATTTGAAGCGCCTTCCGCGCCATCTGTTACCCATACGCGAAACCGAATGACTTGCACACGTTTTTTTTTCTATTTTTTTTTTTGAAAAGTTCTAGATCGTATGTAAACCGTTCCCTTGATTTGCAGCAAAGCAATGATTATCGAATTTAACGGATTCGGAAGCGCCATCTTTTAGTCACTTGTCGAACCATCAAGTCTATCTCAATCGCTGTTTTAAGCCTCTTTGAATCGCTCGGGCTGGACTTCTTGAACGAGTGTGGCTCACAGTATCGTCTGTTTTGATTCTTCGAATAGTTAGTCACAGACACCAACGAGGAGATTTGAAGCGCCATCTGTTATTCGTACGCGAAAATAAAGTCACAGTCAGATGTCAAAATATACGCGTAAACACAGCTGTTTACATATCGGAATGTTACTTTATTTTAAAATCTCGTTCGGTTTGATTACGAAGACGGGCCTAATTACTTTTTTTTTACTAATTTTCCTTCCGGGTTTATGATATTATTATTTAATTAATAGCTGTATCTTTGGAAGTGTGTAGTGGCCTTTAATTTTTTTTTCTCCTGCACATACAGTGTGTTCCGAAACCGTAGCTGTTCCAGGCTGAAATTTAATGATTCGCGTCCGCTTGCCTCGGCTGAAACTGATCGATGCGCGCGATGCAATTTCCTGATGTGGAGCGCAAAAAACCAGGGCCGGGCCCAGCGGAGCAAAACGGGCGCGCGCTATCTTACTGAAAATTACAACCAATTACGCGCTGAGAAAAAAAAATAATAATAATAAGAGACGGAGTCCGAGGCACTTCCTCGTTTGCGACGCCGTTCGATTAATTGCGAAGCATTTCTTGCCGTTTTGTTTCATCGAACTCTGCGTGTTTACAACAATATGCATCTCGGCGTGCTGCAGACGTCACGGTCTTATTTTAATCGCGGATCGAGACGAAGAATGCCATTGTTAAGGCACGCACGCACATAACGCAGATAACAACATAATAAATAATAGTAAAATCAATTGCAAGAAAGAGGCCGGGGAAAAGGAAGGATTTGGCGTGAGTTCGATCCCCAACTCGGATGTTTTTGGAAGAAACCAGAATCTTTTAATTGCGATTATTTTTTTTTGTTGGAGAAGAGAAGAGGGGTGAGATCCAAGGATTTGGTAGGAGAAATGGAAACTTGTTTTAGGAAAATCCAACTTGTACGACTGATTTAGTAAAAGGGGAAAAAGGCCCCCGCCTTTTTGGATCCCAACACTCTCCCTTTTCGTTGTTCTCAAGATCTCTTGTCTGCATAATTCTTTTTTGGTCCTTCTTGTCCTTCACCTCTTGGAATTCAATCTCCTCAATATTGGTGCTCCTGGCTTTAATCCCCAACCTTCTTCTTTCGTTACAGACTTTCCACCAAGCTTCTTCTCTCTTCGGTCTTTATCGGTTGATCCCTACCACTCTCTCTTTTCGTTGTTCTCAAGACCTCTTATTCTGTATAGTTCTTTATTGGTCCTTCTTGTCCTTCACCTCTTGGAATTCAATCTCCTCCATATTGATGCTCTTGGCTTAATCCCCAACGTTCTTCTTTCGATACAGACTTTCCTCCAAGCTTCTTCTCTCTTAGGTCTTTATCAGTTGATCCCCAACACTCTCTCTTTTCGTTGTTCTCAAAACTTCTTATTCCGTATAATTCTTTATTGGTCCTTCTTGTCTTTCATCTCTTGGGGCTCGATCTCCATATTGATGTACTTGGCTTAATCCCCAACAATTGCATCCTTTCTCCTTCTTTCCTTTTGTACCTTCTTTATTCAGTGCTCTGTCCATTGTTCTTGCTTCCAAAACCTTGTCTTCCAACTTTAAAACTCATTATTTACCATCAGCTGTACAGGTTTGTCTTGCCAACCCGGGGACTTCTTCTGCCGCGTTTTTTTTTTTCTCTTTCTTATCAAGGGAGGGTCTGTTTATGCTGCCCGAAATTTAAACGAGATTGTACCAGTTTCTGTGTTCGTTCTTGTTTTGTGCTTCGTGTATAATACGACTATAATAAAATGATTATTAGAGATCGGAATCACATACTTTGATGTCATCATGTGAACTGTGCGTTGTCGTGAATGAAAAATGCAATCGTAAATCGTTTGATGACGTCAAAATATGTGATTCCGATGTCTGAAAATGATACATTTCGTTTGGCACCTTCGAAATATCCAACTTTAAAACTCGTTATTTACTATCAGACTGTACAGGCCGTTCTGTGCAACACACCTTCAAGTCAAGGTAAGATAAGAAAGTCATCAGAAAGACGTGGCAGTAAAAAATAGTCAGCCAGCCAACCACCACAAGTGAAGCAGAAAATTGCTTTGTCCAAAATCTGGTGGATAATTTCAATCGAAGTTTCCATTTTTATGTCGAGGTCTCTCTTCCATATGATTCTCTTCCTCAGAGTCTTCGAAATTTATGCATTGCCTGAACTGGCTTTTCCCAAACTGTTTAATTTCTATGGAATCAGACAGAACATGAGAAATAAGCGCTCTATCCACAAGAGAGATTCAGCGTTGCCATCTCTGTAAAGTATAAAACGATACACACAAATTTTTCTCCAAGCTTCTTCTCTTTTTGGTCTTTATTAGTTGATCCTTAACATTCTCTCTTTTCGTTGTTCTCACCTCTTATTCCATACTTTTCTTTATTGGTCCTTCTTGTCTTTCGTCTCTTGAGGCTTGATCTCCATATTGGTGCTCTTGGCTCCTCGTCTTCCTATCGTTCTCTCTTATTGTTCCTTCCTTGGTTTACGTTCGTGGCTTTCGATCGAAGTCTAAACGGGCTCTTGCTTTCATTTCAATGTGATAGTCTATGTTGCTCAGCATAAAATGATCAATACAGACTTTTCTTCAATAATCTTCTCTCTTAGGTCTTCATTAGTTGCTCCCCAACATTCTCTCTTTTCGTTGTTTGCGAGACCTCTTATAATTCTTTATTTGTCCTCCTTGTCTTTCATCTCTTGGGGCTCGATCTCCAAATTGGTGCCCTTGGCTCAATCCCTCAACAATTGCGTCCTTTCTTCTTCTTTCGTTTTATACCTTCTTTATTCAGTGCTCCGTCCATTGTTGTTGCTTCCAAAATCTCGTTTTCTTTCGTCGTTCTTTCTTACGCTTGTTGTTCCTTCCTTGTTTTCCCTTTCCGGGTGGTACGAATTCCCTGTTTTGAATAAAAAATTCCCGCCGAATTGTTCAGTTTACAGCATAGTCACAGAAAGTATATTGAAAAGAAAAAAAAACGATATAAAACATAAATTTAGTTTTACTCGCCTTGTTGCTATTGTAATTATTATTTCAAGTTTTTTTTTGTATAAAAATGCCTTTGATTTTGGTGTTTTTGGTTGTTCTGTTGGAGTAGGTCCTTTAAGTGAATTTTCTCTCCTTCGGCCTTGCCGAATGCGTCGTTCATCGTTCAAACATGCCCAATTTCTTTTTGGCAAGCGAGGATAGGGGTGGTTTTCTAACGAAGAGTAGACCAGAGGAGAGAAAATGAATCTTGCCTTTTCTAACAACAAATTTATCCCGCCAATAAAAAGCTCTAGTTTGCAAAAGCACGCACTTCCAAAAAGAAAACCTATTTTTGATAAGGTAAATTTTTGGAAACATGCATTCTGCTAATAAGAAGTCAGTCAAACTTTCTCTTATTGTTAGTACAGGAGCGTAGTTTGCGGATTTTGTTTTGGAGAAAAAAATGACCCTTTGATATATCCTTCACTACTTTCTTGGGAACGACGTGCATGCCGTTAAGTTAAAAAGTTAAGAGCCTGAGCGTTTCCTTCCCTGCAATAGAACTGTCTCAGTTTTTTTTTTTTCAGCGCCACTTCTAGCTTATGCAGTTTGAGCCGCCCCGAAATCTGCTCCAGTGTGTCACCTTTATATTCAGTTTTTCCCGTTATAACCAATCCGAGATCGTTACCAAAATGCCAGTAAGTCCAATCCACTCCTTCGAGTATACTTGATTTTAGAATTTCATCGTACAGCATGTTCCATAGTATTGGATCCAAGACGAAACCCCGAGGTACTAACTTCACACGACGACAACTTCATTTTGTATGGTTTGTTGTCACCTCCCAAAATCTGTCGCTTATGTCATTAATGACCGCAGGTAGTTAGAAAGGGGCGGACACACATACACATCCTAAAACTCTTTACTCTGATCAAAAACGAAACAGTCTCAATTTACAACCCAATCTACTCTTCTTAGTCAAACGAGCCACCCCTGGAAGACGATTTCTTTGTTTCTTAGCCTTGTCTGAAGATGGTTAGAATAAAAAATGCGCTTCCCAGAAGTTTTCCACAAGTAAGCCGGAATAGGGGTCGTTCCAGCCCAAAAGATCGTCAGTTTTTTCTCATCCGTCTATCTTTCTTTTTCTTTCGCTTTCACTCAACAGTAAATTAACTAAATTCGTTCCATATCCGAATTTTTTGAAATACAATTTCAATTACAATGAAAAGAAAACAGTAGTATAACTATCGGGATCCTAGGCCACTTCGAAGGCATGTGTCCATCCGAAGTGACCATCGTTGAAAGACATTCCTTAGGTTAGGGGTGGTTTAACAGGTGAAGAAATAACCCCTTTAGTTCTTGCAACCGAAGAAGTATGCAGAGAGTAGACATTGACCAAAGGGGAGCGTTGAAGAAGAAAAAACTCTTGCAGCTGAAGAAGGTCGGCTGACTTAATAGTGGTTGTTGAAAACAAAAAAAAATCGAACTAACCTCCGTTTAGTAAGTTTTTTCTTTCTTCAAACGGTCACTGTGGGGTCTACTTTGTTCCGTTCAATTCCCACCGGATTGTTACACTTTACTAGTCATGGGGAAAAAAAAAGAACAACGAATAATAATTTTGGGATGACAGTTTCAGGAAGATATTGAATAAAATGAACTGAATCTCCTAATTCTTGGTCCTTGGACAGTTGCTAATGCTATGACAAAGTCATAGGAAGATGGGCAAGGTTTTTGACAGAATTTTGGATTGTCTTTGCAACTGTATCTTTTCGCTCAATTATTCATCAAGAACCGTGCGTTTACAATTTAAAACAAATTTTTTGCTTCCTTCCTCGCCGTAATAGCGCGCTCTCGATTACTGCCCACGTCGATAATGACCGCATGTCATAAATGATCGCCGCTAATTATCGCAGCGAAACGTACTTTATAAACAAGCGTTTCGCATCGCCATTTGCATAAGTACATGAATAAGACGCTAACCCGATGGAAATTGCACCGCGGAGATTCAATTAGGCGAGACGAATCGAAGCGGAATGATTTATTCAGAAGTTTCACGCGTTAACACTTTATTTCGCCGATCACAACAATAATTGTCGTGATAAAATCAGGCAAACACAATTACAATTACCAAGTGGGTTCAATATTTTAAGACAGTACGGGGATGCGACGAACCTAGTGCAGGTGTTCCTCCTCCCTCTACCGAAATTCGCTTATAAACAATTTATAAATAAATTTGGTCACCTTCCATTAGAGACCCGGGGTTTTCGAGTTCCGCTCGATTTACATCATAAAAAAAGTCCAAAGTTCCATTCAGGCTATGATAATAAAAAATGGAAACCATTATTGGCAAAAAAGCGTTTCTTCCTCTTTCGAATTTCGGAAGAGGGAGGAACACCTGCAGTAGGTTCGTCGCAGACCCCTAAGGCCTTAACATATTGGTTTTTAAATAATTTAAAAACCAAAGGTGCTTTAGCAGGCGATGAAATTCATCAACAGAGGGAGCCAAATCAAAAACTTGGTTAAGTGGAGCACAATTGATAAAAACGTTAGTTCCAGATGGAGAAGGATATGAGAAAAGCCTGCAAATATCATTTACATTGGGCATCATAGTTGCAAAGACAATCCAAAATTCTGTCAAAAACCTTGTCCATCTTCCTATGACTTTGCCGACAAGGGGTAATTTTTTGCTCCAAAACAAAATCCGCAAACTACGCTCCTGCACTAACAATAAGAGAAAGCTTGACTGACTTCTTATTAGCAGAACGCATGTTTCAAAAATTTACCTTATCAAAAATAGGTTTTCTTTTTGGAAGTCCGTGCTTTTACTAACAAAAGGCAGGATAAATTTGTTGTTAGAAAAGGCAAGATTCGTTTTCTCTTCTCTGGTCTACTCTTCGTTAGAAAACCACCCCTATCCTCGTTTGCCAAAAAGAAATTGGGCATGTTTGAACGATGAACGACGTATTCGGCAAGGCCGATGGAGGGAAAATGAACTTAAAGGACCTACTCCAACAGAACAACCAAAAACACCAAAATCAAAGATGTTTTTATACCCTCAAAAAAAAAAAACTCGAAGTAATAATTACAATAGCAACAAGGTGAGTGAAACTAAATTTATGTTTTCTATCGTTTTTTCTCTTTTCAATATACTTTCTGTCATTATGCTGTAAACTGGACAATTCTGGGGGAATTTTTGATTCAAAACAGGGAATTCGTACCACCCGGAAAGAGAAAACAAGGAAGGAACAACAAGCGTGAGAAAGAACGATGAAAGAAGACGAGGTTTTGGAAGCAACAACAATGGACGGAGCACTGAATAAAGAAGGTACAAAACGAAAGAAGAAGAAAGGACGCAATTGTTGGGGGATTAAGCCAAGGGCACCAATTTGGAGATCGAGCCCCAAGAGATGAAAGACAAGGAGGAGCAATAAAGAATTATAAGAGGTCTCGAAAACAACGAAAAGAGAGAGTGTTGGGGATCAACTAATAATTACCTAAGAGAGAAGATTACTGAAGAAAAGTCTGTATTGATCATTTTATGCTGAGCAACATAGACTATCACATTGAAATGAAAGCAAGAGCCCGTTTAGACTTCGATCGAAAGCCACGAACGTAAACCAAGGAAGGAACAATAAGAGAGAACGATAGAAAGACGAGGAGCCAAGAGCACCAATATGGAGATCAAGCCTCAAGAGATGAAAGACAAGAAGGACCAATAAAGAAAAGTATGGAATAAGAGGTGAGAACAACGAAAAGAGAGAATGTTAAGGATCAACTAATAAAGACCAAAAAGAGAAGGAGATTGGAGAAAAATTTGTGTGTATCGTTTTATACTTTACAGAGATGGCAACGCTCAATCTCTCTTGTGGATAGAGCGCTTATTTGTCATGTTCCGTCTGATTCCATAGAAATTAAACAGTTTGGGAAAAGCCAGTTCAGGCAATGCATAAATTTCCAAGACTCTGAGGAAGAGAATCATATGGAAGAGAGACCTCGACATAAAAATGGAAACTTCGATTGAAATTATCCACCGGATTTTGGACAAAGCCATTTTCTGCTTCACTTGTGGTAGTTGACTGTCTTATCTTGACTTGAAAGTGTGTTGCACAGAACGGCCTGAACATAAGGAGTTTTAAAGTTGGTTATTTCGAAGGTGCCAAACGGAATGTATCGTTTTCAGACATCGGAATCACATATTTTGACGTCATCAAAACGATTTACGATTGCGTTTTCCATTCACGACAACGCACCGTTCACACGATGACGTCAAAATATGCGATTCCGATCTCTAATAATCATTTTATTATATTATATTTTATTAAACACGAAGCACAAAACAAGAACAAACACAGAAACTGATACAATATCGTTTAAATTTCGGGCTGCATAAACAGACCCTCCCTTGATAAGAAGGAGAAAAAAAAGCGCGGCAGGAGAAGTCCCCGGGTTGGCAAGACAGATCTGCCACCGACCGAAATTAATGGCTTCGCAAACTTTGGGGATGTTTCGTCCGCCACAGATTGTATAAAACAGGACCTATGTTAAACCCCAAGCACAAAGATGTTCGTTGCAGACTAATACTAATTAAATTCCTCACTCAAATTTCGATTTTCATGTAAACTTTTCAATTAAATGGCGAGTTTTTGGTTGGTCGTAATGTAAGTTGTAATAATGATTTTATTGCAATACCTTAAAAATGTTGATAGATGACGTTCTTTAACAAACGTTTGCTCAGAGGGTGATATATTGTTGAAATGAACCTCAGTAAAGAATCAATAGGTAGTGGCGCGGGCGTTCGGAACGTGCACGCAACTGCGAGAAATATTTTAATGTTATCTCATGCTGAAGGATTTAAAGCCGTTGTCTTTCGCGCTTTGATATTTGAACCCCTCTTTCAGCTATTGATCTCGTGCTTTCATGCACATATTGACACACTGCCGAGTGTTCTTGTGACGTCACCTAATATGTATGTACATATATCGTTCACCATGGTATGAACGTATCAAATTTACCCTTATTCATTCATTAATTGAAACGACTGTCGCCTGATCTTCTTCATCGCATTCGCAGCCAAAAAGAAACCTGTGTCACGTCGAGAATGACAAACAATTCTTGTTTCTATAACAGCGTCCGGAACAATCAACGAAATCCGAATCGCTAATTCACGAAACGCGACCAAAAAAAAAAATTGATTATTAATCATTTTTGACTTATCTCTCTGATCTGCTCGCCGCTAATGGATGGATGTCACTTCAATCGAGTTCATTTTTTGTCTGCTACAAAATCAAATGCTTTTTTGTTCTTGCTCGCGAGCATCAGCGCTTAGTTCAGACCTCGCCCTGGGCTGATTCGATTGAGGAGTTTTTGTCTTCTGTGTGACCTCACGACACACACACGCACGCACACCGAACAAAGTTTTTTTTTTTTCCTTGTGCTCGTTTTTTATTCATGCGAAGAGCTAGTCGCGAGTAGGTTCCGAGTAAGCAAAGTTAAGAGGATTTATTTTATTTCTATTTATTAATAAAACAGATTTCTTGCCTGAGGGCGAAGAAAAAAAAAATTGCCTACGCCGCTGCGTTCGACGTCAATCAATAAATCTTAAATCTACGTTTAACTTACTGGCGAAGTGAATTTGGAAAGAAGCGAGTTCTTTTTGGGGGACGCTTTTATTTGGATGGGTTAGGTTGGTTTCGGAAGGAAAATCCCTTAACCTATACCATTCACGGGTCTTTTTAGTTTCAGCGCAGTTTGGTTCTAGTTTTGACAGAGAATTTGTTTTGGTTATGATGTCCCCAACGGTTTTGGCCCTCGCCCTTACACCGAGGGGTCTCCTTGTTTTTAGTGATTCGTGTGGAATTTGATGAGTGGAAAAGTTCTTTTGAGGGGCCGCCTTCATTTGATTGGCTTGGGTTGGTTTCCCAAGGAAAAGAAAACCATCCCTAAACCTAACTTTGGTTGTCATTCATCAAAATCCCATGCAAATCACTAAAAGCAAGGAGATCCATGGATAAGGGGCGAAGGCCAAGACCATTCAGATCTTTTTATTTCCAACGCAGTTTGGTTTCAGTTCTGACAGGATTTGTTTTTGTTATGGTGTCCTCAACGGTCTTGGCCTTCGCCCCTTATCCATGGATCTCCTTGCTTTTAGTGATTTGCATGGGATTTTGACGAATGACAACCAAAGTCTTTTCGGTTTCCTTGCTCTTAGTGATTTGTATGGAATTTGATGATGAGTGAAAAAACAAGTTATTTTTGTGGAACGCTTTGATTCGATGGTTGAGTTGGTTTCCCAAGGAAAGGAAAGTCGTTCCTAAGCCTATACCCTTCACGGGTCTTTTTATTTTCAACGCAGTTTGGTTCTAGTTTTGACAGAGAATTTGTTTTGGTTATGATGTACCCAGCGGTTTTGGCCCTCGCCCTTACACCCAGCGGTCTCCTTGTTTTTAGTGATTCGTATGGAATTTGATGAGTGGAGAAGTTCTTTTGAGGGGACGCCTTCATTTGATTGGCTTGGGTTGGTTTCCCAAGTAAAAGAAAACCATCACTAAACCTACACCATTCAGATCAGATCAAATGATCAGTATTTTGGATGACCAGACTTCCGGGGGCGGCGGGGGGGAGGGGCGCTACATTTTTAGCCCTAGTTTTCTTTCTTACGTTGTGACAGTGGTGTAGGTATATCAAAAGGTGTTGCCGAAAAAAAAAATTGCAATCTGATTCGTTCTGGAGCAGAAACAAGTCGCTGTTCACCAGTTGAACCAAACCGGCAAAGGTGAATGTTGGAGTTTTTTTTTTTATCGGAGCGCGCATAGATCACCCTCAAACTGCCATTAATAATCAAAGTGACCCTTAGCCAAATTTGTCTAACAATGATGAGGAGGCCAACCCAACCCAACCCTTGCCCAAATTTGTCTAACGATGACGAGGAGGTCAACCCATTGACGTGTTGACTCATAATGAATTTTTAATGAATAACCGAAGAGAGAGACTTGGAACACACGCACACCCAGTAACACCTGGTGTGTTCCAATTTCTTCTTCAAAAATAATTTAGACGATGGGATGGTGAGTTGCGGAACAAACGGAATGGTAGAAGAGAAAGAGGGGCAAGGAGCCAATTACGAAATCGAATGTGCAGAGAAAGCAGTATACGTGACGGAGAATACCAATAAGAGAAGAAGAAAAGAAAATTGTGAAATCGGAGAAGGGGGTACCACCAGAAATGATACCAAAACAAACTAATTGGAAGACGATCTTTGTTTGTTCAAGGATTTAAAGTCCCTGCAAATTTCAGGTCCGCCCCAAGATTAGGGCGGTTTTTCCAATTATGGAAGAGAACAAAACAAACTAATTGGAAGTCGATGTTTGTTCAGGATGTAAAGTCCCTGCAAATTTCAGATCCGCCCCAAAATTAGGGCGGTTTTTCCAATTCTGGAAGAGAACAAAACAAACTAATTGGAAGACGATCTTTGTTTGTTCAAGGATTCAAAGTTCCTGCAATTTTAGGTCCACCCCAAAATTAGGGCGGTTTTTCCAATTCTGGAAGAGAACAAAACAAACTAATTGGAAGACGATGTTTGTTCAAGGATTTAAAGTCCCTGCACCTTTCAGCTCCGACCCAAGATTAGGGCGGTTTTTCCAATTCTGGAAGAGAACAAAATAAACTAACTGGAAGGCGATCTTTGTTTAGGATTTAAAGTCCCTGCAAATTTCAGGTCCGTCTCAAAATTAGGGCGGTTTTTCCAATTCTGGAAGAGAACAAAACAAACTAATTGGAAGACGATCTTTGTGCAAGGATTTAAAGTCCCTGCAAATTTCAGGTCCGTCCCAAAAATTGGGGTGGTTTTTCCAGTTCTGGAAGAGAATAAAACAAACTAATTGGAAGACAATCTTTGTTCAGGATTTAAAGTCCCTGCAAATTTCAGATCCGCCCCAAGATTAGGGCGGTTTTTCCAATTCTGGAAGAGAACAAAACAAACTAATTGGAAGACGATCTTTGTTCAGGATTTAAAGTCCCTGCACATTTCAGGTCCGTCCCAAAATTAGGGCGGTTTTTCCAATTCTGGAAGAGAACAAAACAAACTAATTGGAAGACGATCTTTGTTCAGGATTTAAAGTCCCTGCACATTTCAGGTCCGTCCCAAAATTAGGGCGGTTTTTCCAATTCTGGAAGAGAACAAAACAAACTAATTGGAAGACGATCTTTGTTCAGGATTTAAAGTCCCTGCACATTTCAGGTCCGTCCCAAAATTAGGGCGGTTTTTCCAATTCTGGAAGAGAACAAAACAAACTAATTTGAAGACGATCTTTGTTCAGGATTTAAAGTCCCTGCAAGTTTTGGGTCCGTCCCAAAATTGGGGCGGTTTTTCCAATTCTGGAAGAGAACAAAACAAACTAATTGGAAGACGATCTTTGTTCAGGATTTAAAGTCCCTGCACATTTCAGATCCGCCTCAAAATTAGGGCGGTTTTTCCAATTCTGGAAGAGAACAAAACAAACTAATTGTAAGGCGATCTTTGTTCAAGGTCAAATTTTAGATCCGTTCCCAAATTGGGGCGGTTTTTCCAATTCTGGAAGAGAAGCCAAAGGCATGCTTTCCTTTTAAATGGCAAGTAAAAAAAAAACCCTCTCTGTACTCTATTTGGCACGTTAAACATTCCCATCGGGACGGGGGTGGATTGTACGTTGTTTATACACGCTTATTAAAGAAAATAAAAGAAAATGAGAAAGTTAGAAATGCATTGTTAAAGGTATCACGAATCTTCTATTTGGGCGAAAAGAGAGAGAGAGTGGTGACGCTTCAGCCTTATCGGGGGCTTCTTCATCAAGTTGTTATTTATGACGAATACAAGATGTTATTATCGAGGTTAATGGAGAAAAATCCCCCTTACATTTAGGGTGTATTTACCAGTACCAGAAATATCATTCACAATTGTGTTTCCTCCCTCGCGTACGGCGCAGCGACTTCAAAAACTGAGCAGCACAATATATTATTATTATTTATTACGGCACGCCACCGCACTCGACGTATAGAGAGGTGGCACTCCAACCCCATCCAATTTAGGGCGCAAAACACGCGAAATTCCGCACTCGACGATCCAACAACAATCGGCTAACAAAACGGAACCGATTACGAGTGGCGTCGTCCTCGAACTGAGCAGATGTTGTTACGTTACCCCCTGTGCGAAGGTATCTTAGGGGTCGAAATAATTAAGGACGGGGAGGGAAAAAGGGCCTGCAGCGAAATCGGAGGGGGCGCTGCAGCGCCCTGTTTACGGTTGCATCCAGGGGTGTTTCCATGGCAACCCGTCCAACTGCCGCTAAATCGCATCGCAGCTCTGTACATGCACAGGATGGACGTGCAATAAGCTTCATTTCCGCCGCATTTTCGGCGGGAATGAGATTAGCCAAGGTCCATTTCAAAAACCTCGGCAATAACCCTTAAGCCCCCTCCCCCACTATTATTTTCGGCCGTTTACTGTACTCACATCGCAAAGCCAATATTATTCAAGCATCGACAGCTGCCAATTTCTTTTTCGAGCTTCACGAATTAAATGAAAATGTTGTCGGAATTACAAACGTCGCCGCGGGTTTCCACGCAAGCGGATTTCCTTTGAACCTCTGGAAGCCGCCCCCCCCCCTCCCCCTCAGTTGAAAGCAAAAACCTTTCAATCTCGCTCTCCCCCGATTCCGCAGACTTCTTTCCGAGACGGAAATTAATTGGATGATAAAAGGAGCGTAATTGCTCGGAGGATGCCCTACACTTTGCCACAAAGGAATTCTCCT
The DNA here is from genome assembly GCA_036172665.1 of Prosopocoilus inquinatus. NCBI lineage: Eukaryota > Metazoa > Arthropoda > Insecta > Coleoptera > Lucanidae > Prosopocoilus > Prosopocoilus inquinatus. The sequence goes on along the minus strand of CM069878.1, from coordinate 7,825,142 downwards.
TAAAACAAAAAAAAAAGAAACTGCAAATTATTGATTTTGTGTTTTCAAGGGATGGGCAGGTGTCTGTCAATCAAATTTAAATAAAGAAGGCGACGTCTTCAAGTTCGCAACCTTCAATCTTGTGTGGGGACGGTCTAAACCTGAAATGTCTTTGAATTCTTCGCGCGGTCAGTTGTAACAAAGTCATTCTTAGAAGGTCATGGAATTAAAAGTCATGTCTTAGCTAGATTCTTAATACCTGTCGAGGTGTTGGGATCTCAAATTTTCGAAATTCTGAATCCAACGCAGAAACTATTTTTAAACCTGAAATGTCTTTGAATTCTTCGCGTGGTCACTTGTAACAAAGTCATTCTTAGAAGGTCATGGAATTAAAAGTCATGTCTTAGCTAGATTCTTAATATCTGTCGAGCTGTTGGGATATCAAATTTTCGAAATTCTGAATCCAACGCAGAAATTATTTGTAAACCTGAAATATCTTTGAATTCTTCGCATGGTCAGTTGTAACAAAGTCATTCTTAGAAGGTGGTGGAATTAAAAGTCATGTCTTAGCTAGATTCTTAATACCTGTCGAGCTGTTGGGATCTCAAATTTTCGAAATTCTGAATCCAACGCAGAAATTATTTTTAAACCTGAAATGTCTTTGAATTCTTCATGTGGTCAGTTGTAACAAAGTCATTCTTAGAAGATCAGGGAATTAAAAGTCATGTCTTAGCTAGATTCTTAATATATGTCGAGCTGATGGCGTCTCAAATTTTCGAAATTCTTAATCCAACGCAGAAATTATTTGTAAACCTGAAATGTCTTTGAATTCTTCATGTGGTCAGTTGTAACAATAGTCATTCTTAGAAGGTCATGGAATTAAAAGTCATGTCTTAGCTAGATTCTTAATACCTGTCGAGCTATTGGCGTCTCAAATTTTCGAAATTCTGAATCCAACGCAGAAATTATTTGTGAACCTGAAATGTCTTTGAATTCTTCGTGTGGTCACTTGTAACAAAGTCATTCTTAGAAGGTCATGGAATTAAAAGTCATGTCTTAGCTAGATTCTTAATATCTGTCGAGCTGTTGGGATATCAAATTTTCGAAATTCTGAATCCAACGCAGAAATTATTTGTGAACCTGAAATGTCTTTGAATTCTTCGTGTGGTCAGTTGTAACAAAGTCATTCTTAGAAAGTCATGGAATTAAAAGTCATGTCTTAGCTAGATTCTTAATACCTGTCGAGCTGATGGCGTCTCAAATTTTCGAAATTCTGTATCCAACGCAGAAATTATTTTTAATTACATGGTCTTCGGTGGTTTTTAATTCTATGGCCTTCTGTTGATGACATTAAATTGTTCCCTCGACGCATTTATTCATTTTGAGTGTTAATGACAAAATCTTCAACATGGCAGGGCCAAACAGAAGGAAAAAAAAACTGCAAATCGCGTTTTCTGTTCAAAATTGGAGAGTGCCACCTGATCTACAAAGCGAAATAAAAAAAAGAAACAACTGGAGTCTAGAGGTTCATCAAATTTAAGCATCCGTCTCACTTTCAACAAACTGCCCTTCATGTTGTGGATCTCATCCGCATTTCAACCCCCTCGGCGGGAAATGATTTCGACTACTTCATGTAGCCAACTGTATCTACATTTAACTGTTGGATTACGAAAGGGTAATCTTCAATAATTTTTCAATAACAATAATGTAGCGAATAGAAATCATTACCCGAGAATTAATTGCAAGAAAAAAGATGTAATGACCTTGAACAAACGGAGGAAACTTGCATAATGCAAGCGCGGAAGCTTTACTAACGTGTGCAAAAAACTAACCTTGGCCCAGCGAATCAAAACGCAGGAAAGATTGCGTCAGCTTGTTCTCCCTCCGAAAAGTTACACGCCATAATGTCTTTAAATACATGAACACACATTACTGGAGTTCAGTTCTTAGTGATAAAATGAACCTACGAAATAAGAACCTCCTCTAAGTGTAAGTGCCAAAATCATGTATTTATAATAAATAGGAGTACTTTTTTTATTGTACTTAACTCTGAATATGCTCCCAAACCCAAAATTACTGTAACAATAATAATATTAAGAAGCCAATGAAACCCCAATGAATTCATAGCCAGATTCCCTTTCTTCCTTCCGTCCTCTTTAGTCAGTCCGTGTGATCCAATTTTGAACGTTAGAAACCAACGAAACCCATTGAATTCAGAGCCAGATTCCCTTCCTTCCTTCCTTCCTCTTTAATGTCTGTGTAAATCAATTTTGAAAGTTATTGCCACTATTGTCGTTCATTTTTCATTTTAAGTAAGTCCCATTTTTAGTCACCAAAATCTAGTTCTTCTTTTGAAGAAATTAATCTTCCGTTTAACGCAAGTAAAATGTTGGTTGGTGGTCAAGGTAAGAATGAGAACTTACCCCCGCTTACCCTCAACTAGACATAAAAGCACTGAAGACTTGTAAGGAATGTTCAGAAATCGCCAAAAGTGGATGAATTGATAATCCAAAGCAGGTTTCGATTCTTTTGAATAAAGAAAATTATATGCATCCCTAATCCAAATATAAACGAGGGAAGCACTTGGGAAAAATGTTCAGGAATCACCAAGGGCAGATCGACAGTCAGAAGCATGATTGGGTTCTTGTTATTTTCGGTGCTTTTGAATTAAAAAGCTGCTGTTCGTCTGCTCTTAGAGATTGGTATAGGAATTGTTGGCCATTGTCTAACGATGAAAGTAATTATTGTCTGTAGAGGAAAAGGAAAGAAGAGGAAAAAGACATGTTCAGGAATCACAAAGGATGATGGACTGACAATCCAAAGCAGGTTTCGATTCTTTCGAATAAAGAAAATTATACGTACCCCTAATCCAAATATAAACGAGGGAAGCACTTGGGAAAAATGTTCAGGAATCACCAAGGACAGATCGACAGTCAGAAGCGCGATTGGGCTCTTGTTATTTTCGATTCTTTTGAATTAAAAAGCTGCTGATCGTCTGCTCTTAGAGATTGGTATAGGAATTGTTGGCCATTGTCTAACGATGAAAGTAATTATTGTCTGTAGAGGAAAAGGAAAGAAGAAGAAGAAGACATGCTCAGGAATCGCCCAAAGAGGATGGACTGACAATCCAAAGCAGGTTTCGATTCTTTTGAATAAAGAAAATTATATGTACCCCTAATCCAAATATAAACGAGGGAAGCACTTGGGCAAAATGTTCAGGAATCACCAAGGGCAGATCGACAATCAGAAGCGCGATTGGGCTCTTGTTATTTTCGATTCTTTTGAATTAAAAAGCTGCTGTTCGTCTGCTCTTAGAGATTGGTATAGGAATTGGTGACCTTTGTCTAACGATGAAAGTAATTATTGTCTGTAGAGGAAAAGGAAAGAAGAAGAAGAAGACATGCTCAGGAATCGCCCAAAGAGGATGGACTGACAATCCAAAGCAGGTTTCGATTCTTTCGAATAAAGAAAATTATACGTACCCCTAATCCAAATATAAACGAGGGAAGCACTTGGGCAAAATGTTCAGGAATCACCAAGGGCAGATCGACAGTCAGAAGCATGATTGGGTTCTTGTTATTTTCGGTGCTTTTGAATTAAAAAGCTGCTGTTCGTCTGCTCTTAGAGATTGGTATAGGAATTGTTGACCTTTGTCTAACGATGAAAGTAATTATTGCCGAGGAAAAGGAAAGAAGAAGAAAAAGACATGCTCAGGAATCACCAAAGGATAATGGACTGACAATCCAAAGCAGGTTTCGATTCTTTCGAATAAAGAAAATTATACGTACCCCTAATCCAAATATAAACGAGGGAAGCACTTGGGAAAAATGTTCAGGAATCACCAAGGACAGATCGACAGTCAGAAGCGCGATTGGGCTCTTGTTATTTTCGATTCTTTTGAATTAAAAAGCTGCTGATCGTCTGCTCTTAGAGATTGGTATAGGAATTGTTGGCCATTGTCTAACGATGAAAGTAATTATTGTCTGTAGAGGAAAAGGAAAGAAGAAGAAGACGTGTTCAGGAATCACCAAATGATGGACTGACAATCCAAAGCAGGTTGCGATTCTTTTGAATAAAGAAAATTATATGTACCCCTAATCCAAATATAAATGAGGGGGCACTTGGGAAAAATGTTCAGGAATCACCAAGGGCAGATCGACAGTCAGAAGCATGATTGGGTTCTTGTTATTTTCGGTGCTTTTGAATTAAAAAGCTGCTGATAGTCTGCTCTTAGAGATTGGTGTAGGAATTGGTGACCATTGTCTAACGATGAAATTAATTATTGTCGAGGAAAACGAAAGAAGAAGAAGAAGAAGAAGAAGAAGAAAAAATGTTCTGGAATCACCGAAGGATGGACTGACAATCCAAAGCGGGCTTGACAAGTTGGTGACCATTGTCTAACGATGAAAGTAATTATTGACGCATGGAAAGAAGAAAATGAAAACTGGAGAAGAAGATTTAAATAGGAAGGAAAATGTGATTAGGAAGACAACAAGGAGAAGGTCTAAACTTGCAAGGGAGAGAAATAAGAAAATGCAAAGAATAGGAATGCCCAAATCTAATGGAAAGATATGGAAAACGAAAAGTCTTAACAAGCTTAAAAATATCTGCTGATCCTAAATCATTCTCTGATGATGAGGTAAGGAAAACGATGGGGTAACGAAAAGAATACACTGGACTGATGATAGCAGAAACAACTTCTTTAGTGTTGAAACGCTAATGAATGGAAAGAAAGGTGAAGAGGAAAACTAAAGAAGGCACAACGAAATGCCAAAGGATGATTGCGGCTAAAAGCAGGAAGGAGCTTTAATTGTTTCGGTGATTTTCAATCGGTTTCTTCTAGAAAGGGTCTCCCGAGTATTTTGGCAACACTGTATGCAAATATGACAGCCATAAACACGCGCACCGCGTTCAGATTAAGGTTAGGATGCATGCACCTCAGGGACGGGTGCGGAATTTCGGGGCGATTTCATTTAAATACCGGTTTGGCTTGCGGTGGGCTTCGCGAAGAATTCGTTGATTGTCCTGGTCGGCGAGTCTCCAGGAATGCAGCTCGCCGCCTACCACGTGAAATGAGGCTTTTTACTTTTACGCTTTTCACTCACTCGTGAACAGACGAAGTGAATGGAGGTGTTCGTTTTCTCGGTCCTAAATCTTCTAGGCCGCTTTTGAACCGAACTATAATCGAACCGATAGGTGTTATAATTTCGTGAGAAATTGCAATTAATTCCTAAGGTGAAAGTACCTGCGAACTTCGAACTAGTTTGGAATTTCTTGGTGATCCCAATTTTCGTCGTCATCGGGACGATTAAGGACTTTGAGTGCTTCTGGTGGTTTCCCTGCATTTATCACGACTTTCTTCATCTTTAATCTCTGGCATTCTGTTTCATCGAGTTTGCTTCGAAAACACTACTAAACTAAGCTAGTTGCTGAAGCATAAATCAGTTTTCGCAAAAGCCTTCCTCATCATCTTCAACATAATTTAATTTTGACCAAATTACGCGCCAAATTTGGATTTCATCAGAATGCCTTTTCAGCGCTTCAAACCTGTCCACTTAAAGGGGCAGCTGGATGTGCAATACCTCAAGGTTCAGACCTTGGCTCATTTTTAATATTGATATTTATTCTCTTCTTTTGAATGATTGGCTCCAGTAACTGATAAATAATCTTTTGGGCAACTCTTCAGATTTTGTTGCTTTTGAAATTCTCTGGTTCGTGATCTTCGCGGGAAAATCTCCCCAATTTACGCGCTCGCAAGCTTCTTCGATCCACTGGTATACTGTTGACTGACGAAAGAAAATTAAAGCTTGTCCCCATCACGATTTTTTTATTGTCGTTTCGGTAGCTCTTGACATTGGACGTTCTAAATAATTATTAGAGATATTCTGCTTTGAGAGGTTGTCTGGAGCAGGAAACCGATTTTGAAACTTCGTAATTTTTGGGCTTCCGCACCACTGGTGTTGTGTCAAATTTTTGTCTCTCCAAGGGTTATCTGCTGCAGCAATCCATCGACAATTGGGAAAAGTCTGAGATAGAATGCCCTCGGCGGGAAAACTGTGCCTTTTTGGTGTCTGGGACTTAAGGAAGGGAATTAGAATGTTGAAGATACTCGGAAAGGGGACCCCCCACTGGAAATCGACGTGGTGAGAAGAGCGAAGGTGCTTTAGAGCAATGTAAAGCTCAAGGTCTCTGTCGGCTCATTTGGGCACGTGCCACGACGTTATGGCCAAAAGAAAGCGACGAGGAAAACTTTTCAAAATGGGTTCCTCGTAAACTGACTCCAGGTCAAATGAAACTCGCAGTTTGGAAAACTTTATTCCAAGAACAAAAATCCAACGAGATGCTTGCCATTGCACTAGACGAACAATCACAGGCCAGTCTCTCATTTGGACACGTGCCACGATATTATGGCCAAAAAAAAAGCGCACCAGGAAAACTTTTCAAAACGGGTTTCTCATAAACTGGTCAAACGAAACTCCATAATCCAATGAGATGCATGCCACTACATTAGAGGAATAATCATGGGCCAATCTGTATCGTCCATCTGACAAAGTAAAGACCTTATTTTGATGAGGGGAAACCCCAACTTCGGTGGCAGTGCCAGGTGGGTTTGGACCTTTGAAGTAATGAAGGCGCTTGCAATAGACATTAACGGCTTTTTTCTGTTATGAAAACTGGAAATATTCTCAGATATGAACATCCTGATTGTCCAAAGGAAAAACTCATAGATAAATGACATGGCAATGGATGGCACAGAGTGTGATTATTTGATGGCAATGCAAGGACTTCATCTCCATGGTCAATTATGAACAGTGGAGTGTATTGAGAAAAAGAAACATTAAACGATGGCTCTCCTATAACTCCCTCATTCTCCTGATTAAAGCCCGTTTGAGTTTGGATGGTTTTAATACAACAAAGAGGGCGTACTTTATACAAACAAAGATTTTCGAAAAAGGAAGAGGAAAATACGTCGATAAAGAAGGTCTGGTAACTATGTTTTGCCTTAGTTGATGCTTGGAGGAATGAAACCCCTGGGGGCTGCTTTAACGAATATCAAAAGACGTTTTCATTCTTGGCGTATGGCTGAAGATAAGTCTGGTGATGAGGTATCGTCAGTTTTTCAGATTTTCTTCGATTTGCGTAGCCCACGCTACCTTTCGTATCACATAACAGGTTCTATTTTGTGTAGATTATGTACTGGGGATTGGGGTTCAGGCCTGCAATGGAATCGAAGCCAAACTTTCAGCTTTGGACTTGTTCTTCGACTTTCACAGGTTTCCTTAAATGATTTCCTTGCTAACTGGGCGATGAAGTACCATCCACCAATTGAAGTCTTGGGTTGATTATTTATTTGGGCCGTGTGGATCCGTTTGATCTCCTTACCATCCAGTCGCCTTAGAAGACTGGATGGTAATGACGATCGATTGTGGTCTACTTTTCAATTGGTCATTGGATTTCTTCTTAGACCATCGGTTCATGTCCGCAATGATGAGGTTCTGACTTGGGAATATTCTGATTTTCCTCCTCAAATCTAACTAAAGCATTGGATTTAAAGAGCAGCGGAATTAGAATGATTAGTCTTTGAAAATGATGAAGAGGGAGCCTTCTTCCAAAGTCACCGTTTAAGAGAGGCCTGTCAAAGTGCAGTTTGACCAACCTACACAGTGAAGATACCATCTTAATCACCTCCAGACTTGGGAATATTTTGATTTTTCTCCTCAAATGTGACTAAAGCATTCGATCTAAAGAGCAGCGGAATTAGAACGAATAGTCTTTGAAAATGATGAAGAGGAAGCCTTCTTCCAAAGACACCGTTTAAGAGAGGCCTGTCAAAGTGCAGTCTGACCAATCTACACAGTGAAGATACCAACTTAATCACTTCTAGATAGTAATGAATGAAAGTACTTACATGAACACTCGCAACTACTCAAATTTGATTCTAAAAAAGAAATAATTAGGTTAACGTACACACGTCTTGATCTTGTCTTAATCATTGAATTTATTCTTTGTTTATCAATAATGAATATCTTCAAGGATCTAGGATCTGATGTATAGATAGCGCTGGGAATGCTTTCGGTTATCTTCAGTCTGAAACATTCGATTTGGAGTGAATCAGAACGATTAAATCTTCGAAAATGTCGTGAATAATGGTTTTTGGAATAGAAAGGATACCGTATAAGAGAGAGAGAGTCCTGTAGCAGTTTGACCAGTCTCTTGGTAAATTCTGTTGAAGATACCAACTTAACCTCTTCTACTAAAACGAATCAAAGTACTCACATGAGCACTCGCGCTATTCAAATTTGATTCCAAAGAAGAAAATTTGATTCGAGATTCAAGTTTTGATCTTATCTTGTACTCATTTGACTGTAAAGCACATCTTGTGCCCATTTGACTGTAAAGCACATCTTGTGCCCATTTGACTGTAAAGCACATCTCGTACCCATTTGACTGTAAAGCACATCTTGTACCCATTTGACTACAAAACACGTCTTGTACCAATTTGATTATAAAGCACATCTCATACCCATTTAACTGTAAAGCACATCTTATACCCATTTAACTGCGAAGCACATCTTGTACCCATTTGACTGCGAAGCACATCTTGTACCTATACCCATTTAACTGTGAAGCACATCTTCTACCCATTTGATTGTAAAGCTTGGCTCTAAAGCACATCTTCTACCCATTTGACTGTAAAGCACATAATCCCGTAGATGTAATCAAAGAAGAAATGTTACAAGTTCTAACAACGATTTTGAACATACTTTCAGAGACTCTTCTTCAAGTTCTCATGATAGTTTCAAGATTGGATTAACAGCATGCTTGCGTGCTTACCATCTGGGTCACTCGTCATGTTTCATGATAATCATGATCGAAAAGGCTGTTTGTATATTATTCTATTCGTTGTTTCGATGTGTGCAAGTGACTTAATTATTGCACACGCACATTCCGAACGGATACAATCACATTATTATTGTTTCTCGTAGAACCCGCAGAAGTAAAAGTAATTGCTTGCGTCTTAATGCATTTATAATTTGTTTTGTAATGACATGGTGTTTATTATGTCGCCTTCCTCAAACCGATTATGATGTAAGTTCTACATAACATACGTGTATTTAGGTATGTATATGAATTGTGAATGTGGAATGACCGGATGAGAAGTCAATATTTGGAGTACTAACATCTGTCGTTGGGAAACGCGATGGTAAATATTTTTTCTCGCCGGAGATAATACGCTGTTAACCCATCGTGCCCATGAAAGAAGCGATGGACGAGGATGCGTGAAACCTTTTCTGTGTGCTTAAGTTTTTATAGCTTTAAGACCTTGTAGACTATCCGTGCGTACCAAGTTTTAATCCAATTTCTACTTGGAACAAAAAAAAAACCAGCAAGCAGGGAACTCGAGTTCGAATTTCGATCGATTTCGAATCTTAGCACAGGCAGAATTTTTTTGCCATTATTTAGCTTTGGCCCGAATTTAATTTATATTAAATAATAATAATAATAATAATAATAAAATAAACAGAACGCTGTCTTTGAAAAAATAAAATGAAAAAAACACCAATCAGATTTAGGTCGTATTAAAAAATATCTAAACCTGAAAACAAATCCTGATTCGAAAACGTCAAAAGTACGTTTCACAACTAAAACAATCTGACGGTTTCGACTCGCAAACAATTCGGATTTTTTTTTTGAAAAATCATTTAAAAGTTAACGAAATTAAGAACGACAAGGTTGTTGCAGGTTACGTGAATACGATTTGACTGTCCATGAAGATTAAACCAAGTATTGTGTTGCGATTTCGACTCGCAAACAATTCGGATTTTTTTTTGAAAAATCATTTAAAAGTTAACGAAATTAAATTATCCACTTTTCTTTTCTAAAAGCATCATCTGTGGAAATGACGTTTCGATGATGGACGTTTGACGTAATCTAAAGAACGACAAGATTGTTGCAGGTTACGTGAATACGATTTGACTGTCCATGAAGATTAAACCAAGTATCGTGTTGCGATTTCGACTCGCAAACAATTCGGATTTTTTTTTTAAATCATTTAATAGTTAACGAAATTAAATTATCCGGTTTTCTTTCTCTAAAAGCATCATCTGCGGAAATTACGTTTCGATGATGGACGTTTGAGACGTAATCTAAAGAACGCCAAGATTGTTGCAGGTTACGTGAATACGATTTGACTGTCCATGAAGATTAAACCAAGCGTTGTGTTGCGATTTCGACTCGCAAACAATTCGGATTTTTTTTTTGAAAAATCATTTAAAAGTTAACGAAATTAAATTATCCACTTTTCTTTTCTAAAAGCATCATCTGCGGAAAAGACGTTTCGATGATGGACGTCCGACGTAATCTAAAGAACGACAAGATTGTTGCAGGTTACGTGAATACGATTTGACTGTCCATGAAGATTAAACCAAATATTGTGTTGCGATTTCGACTCGCAAACAATTCGGATTTTTTTTTTGAAAAATCATTTAAAAGTTAACGAAATTAACATATCCACTTTTCTTTTCTAAAAACATCATCTGCGGAAATGACGTTTCGATGATGGACGTCTGACGTAATCTAAAGAACGACAAGATTGTTGCAGGTTACGTGAATACGATTTGACTGTCCATGAATATTAAACCAAGTGTTGTGTTGCATATGAAAAACGATTGTAGATAAATTAATTACAAATATCCGGCGATTTAATTGGAATTTGAAATGTCAAGTGACACTTGGAACATTCGGCGAAGCGCCTTTGCTCTTCCGTAACATTTGCTGCAGGCGCATTTTATGGATTTATTTATTTGACAGATATTTGACGTAACTAAGGTTTCCGATTTCTCGTTTTTTTTTTAAATCGCGGGAATCGGGATTGTAAAAATCATGACCCTGGGAATCCCGGGATCCCGGGGAATTTTACTTTTTGCTATATCTTTTATATCAGTTATCAGCATTAGAAACCTTGCTTTATTGATGCATACCTCATACTCAAAACAATGTTTGGAAATACAATAAAAGCAAAATTATTTTAAATCTCTTGTAACCTTTCTTCTACTACTCTCAATCAGATCAACTAGAGGTAAGTTTAATAATAATATACATTAACTAAGTTTAGTAAGATGCAGTTTACAAGTCGTAGTTTCAAATCTATGTCTATGGCGGTATTTTTACAAAGACATCCTAATTGGACCACAAAAACGTCTCCAGTTAATTTATACAAATTTTAGAGTTCAAGTCGACTAATTTACATTCTGTCATATGTAGATAATAATAGAAAGATATGGAAAAGATAAATCCTTTTACATTATTAGCCAATCATACATATAACAAAATATAGAAAATTAGAATCAATAGTATTCATCTTCGTTCGTTTAAGGAAAACTATACGTTATTTGCGGTTAAAAAACTGAGATTAATTGAAACGAGTGCGTCCGCGGCGCATTTACAAAGAAGTCGCAAACTTTTTTATCGTCTGGCGCTTTCCTTTATGAAGTGCAAAATTGTGATGTGAAATTTATCCATTCATAAGAATTCCGCCCTTCCCCACAACATCAGTTTCGTTTCCTTTGAATACCCCCTCGTATGTTACATACATCCCATAACACGCCGAGCCCAAACAACTGCATGACAAACTTTCATTCCCGACTGTTATTTCCCGGGATCGGGAATGGCAAAAACCGCAATTTCCCGCGGAATCGTTCCCGGGATTTCCCGGGACAGAAACCCTAAACGTAACCTAAGAACGACAAGATTGTTGCAGGGTACGTGAACACGATTTGACTGTCCATGAAGATATGAATACGATTTGACTGTCCATGAAGATTAAACCGAATTCAATTAAAATATTTGATTAAGGTTCAAATTTTGCAACTACTGGAGATTTGGTGAGAAGTTGTAATTCAGCACCAGGTCATTATTGTGGAAATTAAAATTAAATTACGTAGATATAAGTTCAATATAAAAAATTAGTTATGGAAAAGCACGTTTGTTTTCAATAAAAATTTCAAAGTGCTAGCGCTCATGGCATGTTGGCGCCAGGTTGCCTTGCAACTTCTGTTGCTACGCCATTATTTGCAGTCCTTGCAACCCCTGTTGTTACGTCACTGCTGCAGATATGAGTTAGAAGTAGAACACGTTCTATTTTATATACCGATAACTTTGTAGTTAATGGTTTAAAGAAGTTGCCGAAGACTTCGTTCGCGTTTAGCTTTTCGTTTTTCACTTGAAGTTATCGGTAGCGTCCATCAGCGTGCAAAACTTCTCTCTATATTTAGTAAATTATTCGCGGGTAGCAAGAAGAAACGAGCACCTGAAAGACAGCCCAATTTACAATTCAAATTCGCATTCTGCCCCGAACTTCTTGCAACGAACAACAAGCACGCCAAGCAAGGTCGTCGGATCCGTTCCAAAACTTAACGACCGGTTACGTAATTTCCTCACTTAATTTCACGGCGACGGAAAACCTGAAAGCAAGCGGCGGTGATATTTTAAAATGGAATAAATCATCGCTTTTGGGAAGGAATATTCATTCGGGTCTCGCGCCAGCCATAAATAAATACATGGTATGGTACCATTGCGTAACCAACCGTCGTCTTCTTTCTCTTGTGGGTTATGAACTGTTGAATTATGCCGAGCGAGTCTCCTACGCCAAAGACGGCCAAGATTTACGTCGCGTGTTTGAACATGCACGAGACGTACCGTCTCGTGCACGTATGCTAATTAAGAACGAGCATATGTACTGCACGTAGGTGTACTCGGCATATTAAACGCCGGTTCTTATTAATTTCCTATCGCATGCGGTAGTAATTTATTGCTAATTGTGTCTAATAAATGCCGGACAGTTGCTATCAATTATACGTCACGATATTTATGAGGAGAACTTGGAAAAATGTACTTATTCATATTCAGAAATTGGACATATTCAAAGATAATTGACTGAAGCCAAAGGGTTTCTAAAATAACCGTTAGTAATTGGGGACTTTGGGGAGGGTTTCTAAAATATTTGAATGAAAATTGGGGACTTCCCAGAAGGGCTACTCAAAATTGGATGTAACAAGGCCCACTTCATACAGGCCTGATTCATTACGTGGGAGGATTTCCCCACTTGAAAATCGTGTTTTGTTTATGGCCAGCTGAATTCGTATGTCACATGCGGCCAGTCCAATCCATCAAAAAAATGTTGTCTAGGAAAGCGAGTCGCGGAGTTGATGCTGAATTACAAATTCTAACCGAATCTTCAGTGGTTTCAAAATTTCAATTTTAATCAAATGTCAATCGGACTATATCAGAATTTCAATAAACAAATCACATTTTGCGAAATTGAAGAAGGAATTTGAGTGTTTACAGTTTGAGAATTTGGCAAATTCCAATTAAAGCTCGCGATAATTCTAATCAATTTATCTACAATCGTTTTTTTACACTGCAACAGAATATTTTCGTTGGATTTGACTTAATCTTCATGGACAGTCAAATCGTATTCACATAACCTGTAACAACCTTGTCGTTCTTTAGGTTACACTTAGTTTACGTCAAACATCCATCCGTAAAAAAAACGACTGTTTTTTACACTGCAACAGAATATTTCCATTTGATTTGGTTTAATCTTCATGGACAGTCAAATCGTGTTCACATAACCTGTAACAACCTTGTCGTTCTTTAGGTTACACTTAGTTTACGTCAATCATCCATCCGTCAAAAAAGAAAACGATTGTTTTTTTACACTGCAACAGAATATTTCCATTTGATTTGGTTTAATCTTCATGGACAGTCAAATCGTATTCACATAACCTGTAACAACCTTGTCGTTCTTTAGGTTACATTTAGTTTACGTCAAACATCCATCCGTCAAATCAACGAATCAACAAAACACATCCGGCTGTAGTGTTTATTGTTATGGGAAACGCATCTAATTAAAAATGTGCCTCCAGTAAATGTTACGGTAAAGCCGAATGTTTCAAGTGTCATTTAATATTTCAAGTTCCAATTTAATCGCCGAAGATTTCCAATTAATTTATCTACAATCGTTTTTTCACGCTGCAGCAAAATATTTTCATTTCATTTAGTTTAATCTTCATGGACAGTCAAATCATATTCATATAACCTGCAACAACCTTGTCGTTCTTTAGGTTACGTCAAACATCCAACCGTCAAATCTACAAATCAACCAAAACACATCCGGTTGCAGTATTTATTGTTATGGGAAACGCGTTTAATAAAAAAATGCGCCTTCAGCAAATGTTTCGGTAAAGCAACGGGGCTACACCGAATGTTACAAGTGTCATTTGTCATTTCAAATTGCAATTAAAGCGCCAGCTATTTCTAATTAATATAGAATCGTTTTGACGATGTAACACAATATTCTCATTGGATTTGGTTTAATATTCATGGACAGTCAAATCGTGTTCACATAACCTGCAGCAATCTTGTCGTCTTTTAGGTTACGTCAAATGTGTCGAATAAATAAATCAACAAAACACACCCGGTTGCAGTGTTTATTGTTACGGGAAGCGTATTTAATTAAAAATGTGCCTCCAGTAAATGTTACGGTAAAGCAACGGCACTTCACCGAATGTTACAAGTGTCATTTGTCTTTTCAAGTTCCAATTAAAGCACCCGCTATTTCCAATTAATCTAGAATCGTTTTTACGATGCAACACAATATTTTAATTGGATTTGGTTTAATATTCATGGACAGTCAAATCGTATTCACATAATCTGCAGCAATCTTGTCGTCTGTTAGGTTACGTCAAATATGTCGAATAAATAAATCAACAAAACGGATTGCGGGAAAGGCATATAATTAAAAATGCGCATCCGGCAGATGTTACGGTAAAGCGCCCTCTGATGCTCAACAAGCGTCCTCCATTGCCCATTAATTACTGTTACTTTACCGATGTTAACCTTTCTTGGTCATTTTTCAAAACATAACCGAACATTCCAAGAGAATTTTGACATTTACTTTCGAGATTGAGCGGACATCTTTCAAGTTCTTTACAAAAACGTTTTAAATCTTTTTGGTGCAGCCGTAGGAGATATACATTCAGCTGAAACATTTTCTCGTTAGAGGACGCTACAGCAATTTAACCCGAATGCTGCTGACTAACAGGTGGCGATGAGAAAGTGTTAACAAAAAAAAAGGTTTGGTTTTAACTACTAACTAACTACTGCTCCAAAACCTTTTAGCCATTCTGCGTTATAATAAATTTATTCTTTTACTTTTGTAATCGGTCTTTGTAACAATGGTTAATAAACCGTTATTATTATAAAATAATTTAACTATTTTCAGTCACGCTGAATTGTACTCATCGATCCATTTTAATATCTAAGCGCGTTTTTTATTTATACACATAAGATTCACTATTTTTGCGGTAGATGACGCCACAGTAATATAATTCAGACGTTCACTAACATTAAAAGATGGTGGGTAGAAGGGCTCAACTTAATTATTTTCAGTCGTGCTGAACCTGCACTCATCCATCCAGTTCATTGTCTACCATGTGCATCGTTTCACGATAGATGACGCTGTAGTAATTTAAATAAAATTTGCTTACGAATTTAAAACAGGACTCCAAGCTCTAAATCTACTTAACTACCTCTTGCGTGTCATTAAAAAAGTACAGAGTGCATTTTCTAAAAGTTCAGACGTTTCAAAATAGTCTGCGTCTAGTCAAGAACATTTAATAAGCGAGCGCGTTAATTGTTTTGGACAAAATATGATCTGCTGGTGCAGCAGTATTTGTAAAGTAAATTCAGACGACTTGGATTTCATTTGTCAACATGGAATTCTCTCTATTAAGGCTAGTTAACATTATCCGATTTTGCATTCTATTTTCGGTTTCGAGTAGCTCAAACGTGATATTTTTGCCTTTACACTATTCGATTTTCCATTCGAAAAGCTAATTTTATTCGAGACAAACTCGAATATAAAATCGAACAGAAAAATCAAATACAACAATCGAATAACGTAAACTAGTCTTTAAAGCGTTAATTTTGAGTACGTTCCACTGACCGAAAAGAGTTTTGATCTGCGAACAAAGCAAAGCAATTCATACTAGACAATATCCGCGCGGCGATTGAGCCTCCTGAGTCGATGACTGTACTTGTAGGAAATGCTAACTAAACAATTTTGTCATCAAAATAATAAAAAACGAATTTAGAATATTAAATATATTCAAAAGCAATCTAAACTCTTAAAAGTTACTAATTACAGCGAGGAAATCTGTTTACTAGCGACGAGGTTTTCGAAAATGTGTAGGAGCGCCATCTCTCGAGCAGAGACAACAAACATCTTTACAATGCTTCTCCAAGTTCATGTTGTATTTATGTATTTGTGAATCAGCGCATTTTAAAAATCGTTAGTTTGGCGACTTTAATAACGAGTACAGCAATTAGGACCGATGAAGTATGTAGTGTGCGCCATCTTTTGGCCAACGACGAAATTTTAGGTAGCTTTTTTTTGTAATTTTTACGACCATAAAAGAAAGTCGAAATGCGAGTGTTTAACACTCTTTTTGTCTTTGGACTTACAGTGAAAATGTTCTAAGCGCCATCTATGGGGTCAACAGTGAAAAATCCCTTTTCATTGGTTTTACGTCTAGAAATGTCAAGTTCGTTTGCACTTACAGTGGAGAGATTTTAAGCGCCATCTATTGGATTGGTCAATGGTGAAAAATTTGTTTCTATTGGATTTATGTCTGAAAATGAAAAGTTTGGTTATTATTTAATCTAACAACCGCCGACATTCCCACGGGAGTTTAACAAAGAGTTCACTAGTACGTAGGGTTGGTGCACCATCTTTTAGGGGAGAGAGGAAATGCTCGTGTCTTGCCTGAAAGTGAATTTAATTTAAATAATAACCATACAGTGTACCGGGGAACTGCTGAAATCGATTTTTCTGTATTTCTATCTAAACACATTGAAGAGTATTAACGAAAAGATGTGGAGCGCCATCTATTGATAAAAAAAAAGTTTTTTTTTTTTTAAAAAGAAGGAATTTAATTTCATGATCATAATGAAGCTATTTCTCTGAAAAAAAATGCTTTTCTTACCTAAAATAATTTGTGTTTTTTTTATTATACAGAAAAAATAACAAACGCTTAGTTTGGATTATGATAAATGATTTGTTAGTAGAGATCGGAATCACGGAAGATATTGATTTTATCTGATCGGTGCGTTGTCATGAAAAACGTAATCGTAAATCAATTTGAAAGTCGGTTGGGGGGTGCTTCCCAAATGATTTCGATCGTGCAATAAAAGCGCGCGGATTAAAAATAATTTTGCTTTTTTTTCGTAAACGAGCTGCTCGTATTCATTTGATGACGTCAAAATATATAAATAAATGGTTTTTTCAAACTTTAATCGGACAGTACTAAAATTGGAAATAGCACAGAACGTTTCAACGATTGGTAGCTTCGTCAAAACAATTAACGCGCTCGCTCACTAATTGAACTGATTATTTTGATACATCGACCATTGGACCCGAACTTTAAGAAAATGTATTTTGTCACATCCTAAATTTTATTAACAAAATGTAAATAGAAAAAAAACAAAAGACGATGGAATTATGTTTCTAAATAAAGTGAAAAAAGAACACAGAAAATTCTTTGCGCGGGCGACAAATAAAGAAGACACAAAAACAAATTCCAGAAACAAAAAGCGATCGCTTCAACAAGAAAATCAATCAAATATTAAAAATCGAAGACACAATTGGAAGTATCTTGACAAGGATTCCGTTTCGAAGATTTGGGAAAAAAGGAAACAACAAATTTCAGAAACAAAAGCGATCGCTTAAACAACAGAATATCAGTCAAAATAAAGAAAGAATCTAACTCTGAAATGGGCAAGGACAAATTGACAAAAATAACGGAAAAAATAATTTTGCTTTTTTTTTCGTAAACGAGCTGCTCGTATTCATTTGATGACGTCAAAATATATAAATAAATGGTTTTTCAAACTTTAATCGGACAGTACTAAAATTGGCAATAGCACAGAACGTTTCATCGATTGGTAGGGTAGCTTCGTCAAAACAATTAACGCGCTCGCTCACTAATTGAACTGATTATTTTGATACATCGACCATTGGACCCGAACTTTAAGAAAATGTATTTTGTCACATCCTAAATTTTATTAACAAAATGTAAATAGAAAAAAAAAACAAAAGACGATGGAATTATGTTTCTAAATAAAGTGAAAAGAGAACACAGAAAATTCTTTGCGCGGGCGACAAATAAAGAAGACACAAAAACAAATTCCAGAAACAAAAGGCGATCGCTTCAACAAGAAAATCAATCAAATATTAAAAATCGAAGACACAATTGGAAGTATCTTGACAAGGATTCCGTTTCGAAGATTTGGGAAAAAAGAAAACAATAAATTTCAGAAACAAAAGCGATCGCTTAAACAACAGAATATCAGTCAAAATAAAGAAAGAATCTAACTCTGAAATGGGCAAAGACAAATTGACAAAAATATCGGAAAAATTTTAAAAATAAAAGCAAAAAATATCGAACAATCTTGCTAAAAAATGAAAAAAAAAAGAAAACAGAATATTCTTTGCGCAAGCAACAAACGAACAAAAAAATATTAAGTTTTAGAAACAAAATACGATCGCTTTAATTAAAAAGAAGAAATCTCAAACCCAATCACAAATTTAAAAAAAAATACTAAAAAAAAGCTAAACCTGATTTGGATAAAAAAAGCAAATTGAGAACAAAATAGGAAAAACTAAGTAAACGTAAATTAAACAAGAAAAAACAGTAAAAGGCGATGGAATGATTTTATTGAAGGAAGTGAAAACTGCTTTGCGCAAGCAATAAATAAAAAACAGAAAAACAAATTTTAGAAAATGAAAATATCGATTTATGGCAGACAAAAAACGAGCGCTTAAACTCAAACCAACAGAAAAACAATCAAAGTAAAAAGAAAGTCTAACACTGGGCTGGACGAAGGAAAAAGGAAAACAGAATATTCTTCGCGCACGCAACAAACAAAGACAACAACATACCTTATAAACAAAAGACATCTCTCCAACTTAGATCAATGATACAAGACGTAATAATAACATAATACTCATGTTTTAATAAATTTTAAAAAAGCGAAAAGTATAATATAAAAAAGGGAGAAAAATTAAATTGTACCATTTAAACTATGCAGATGAAGAAAAAAATAGATTAAAAATGATGTAAAAAAAAGATAATTTACTTGATTTTGAAGTATTTTTGGGCGCTCGTTTATGACTACGATTGTTAATTCAATAATACACGGCGATAAATGAAATTACGTAAAACCACAAGGAAAGCCATAATTTTCCACTAATCATTACCGTTGCGACGAATGCATCCATTTTCAATTACCCCAAACGCCCGGAGGCCATCAGAAACCCGCATTTACGAGCGATATTTCTTTAAAAACCCGTTTCTTGCAACACCATTGCGATGATGTAAGCGCCATAAACTAAACTTTGATATGCAATAATCTCCGTGCAAAACATTCCTGGTTCTCGTTCGCTAATATGGTAGGCAGGCAGCACTTTCGCTTCCTTCTACACACCACGTTTCGAACTGCAAACTCAGCAATAAAATAAAATGAATAAATAAATTCCGGGAAGAAACGTGCCTCGCACTTCTTCATTGCTTGCGCTGGCATATTCAAGGAGGAAAGAAGGAACGGCCCTCCTGGTTTAGTATTTCTCAAAAGTTTTTTCCTTTCTTTGCTTTGCGCAGTCGCCCCCCGCACATGCTTGTCTTGTAGCATGACGTCGTTCCAGATTTTAAGTAGCCGGGTCACAATCTGGACAATACTAACATACATGGCCCTGATGGGATTCGAACCCGCTTCAAGAAACAAAACTTCAAGGAAGAGCGTATCGCGTAGCTAGGTCTAGAGGCATCACTCGAGGAACACGGAAGATTGACTTCTTGTACGCTCCCGCACTACTTAAGCACTTTTCCCTTGCCGGTTGCTGCGCAAGTCAGGAATATTCGCATATTCGTGCAGGAGAGTTTTAAGTAGCTGGGTGACAATACCTTCAATACAAACATCCAGTGGTGGCTTGAGGGGCGGGCGAGCCGGGCAACTGCCCTGAGCCTCGCGTTTTCAGAGGCCCCGCGCCTCATCTGCAATGTGTGAATTTTTCAAATTTTTCAGATTCAGTCAGAATTCAGATTAACGAAAGTTTGCATAAGATTCAAAATTGCTATCCTTTTAGGCCCTTTAGGTTCAGTCGATTGATCGAGTTCTGGTTTTCGAGTTCTTGATTGGGTAGTAGAGAAGAGACGTGGAATCTTTGAACTGTAGAGGCCAGCCATAATTTGAAACCAAGTTATGAAGACAAACGGGGTTTATTATTCCAGAAAGACGCGTTTTGAAATTGGGAAATGTTTTCTACGCGGATTCTTGAAGATCCGGAGGCTTTGAACTAAGCTGGAGTATTTGGGGTTGTTTTGAAAAAACTTGAAAGCATTGTGAAACTGAACTCAGAACTCAAGATTACTGCTTAAAAAAAAGAATCAGAGGAACAACTAATGGGGGAAATTCAGTTCTTTGATTTGAATTGGTTGGTTTGGGTTCATGTCAAAATCAAATGCGTATCAAGCCTTTAAACGAAATTCGTTCTAATTTGGGGTATAAGAAATTTTAATAAACGCATTCCGTCTAAGCGATTGTATCAACATTTTAAGCCAAGCAAATCCTATTTCATTTAGAAAGTAGAAGACCATGGAATTTGATTTTCCCATTTTGGACCAACATTTGATAAAGTGAAGACCAGAGCGAAAAAATCATGTATATGAAAAGCTGATTGTTTCTGGTAACGAAAACTTTTTTGAATTTTTCTGAATAACTGATTTACCGCTCGCCCAATTTTGAATGGGATGGGATAATCGAACTCAGTGGCGGCTTTAGGGGCGGGCAAGCCGGGCAACTGCGAAAGTTTGCATAAGATCTAAAATCATATAAATGCAGATTTTGCGCATCTGTATGAAATAAACATATTAGAAGCTTATTCAGTCAAAAAGAAAAAGAAAAATTTTCTAAACGAACAGATCTCTTGAAAGATTGTTTCAGTCCTGCTCTTATTTCAAGAATAACATCTGTTGTAAGAGGACTAGATTTTATAGTCCACAATAGTACTATGCCTTTCCTTAGAATTTAAGTTTGCTTGTAAACAATAATTGGCGCCTCTCTTCCAAAAAAGAAAAAGAAAAAATTTCACGTGAATTTATACAGTTGCCTTCCAAAAAAAAAAACGTGTATCACTTATATGCTTCTTATAAATTGAGATTTCGATTGCAGGAAAAGTATTGTTAAGTAATTCCACAGTTGCCATATATTTTTTTTTTAGTTTGAATTATTTTTCCAAAACTTGCGTTAAAAAGTTAATTTAGACAAATTTTTGCTTAACATTGGATTTAAATTTAGACAAATTTTTGCTTAACATTGAACTAGTTTAAATGAAATCAACTCGCAACTTAAAAAATAACCACCATAGGCGAATTTCGTATGTGATTTTAGAGTCAGTGTTGCCAACCGTGGCGCCAAACGGGCTACTTTTGGTAACCGTTTGGTATACTTTTTTCTAAAATGGCAACTGGCAACCAAAATGATTTTTATTTTTTTTAATCTTTCCTTTTAGTTTTTCTAGTAATTTCCAATATTTTACTTGTATTATATGAAGTTTGCTTGATGTCATTTGGATTGGATTGACCTTGAGATTTATTTAACTTAACTTTAACCCATACATAAATTTTAACATTTTTTTAAAATTATTTTAAGTATTTTCTTTTTAAATCCTTTTACTTGTGTACAATGGAGTCCAATTTGATGTAATAAGTTGGGAGAGTTCAGTTGACCTTGAGATTCGCTGACGTGTTTAATATGTTTTAAATTTATGGATTAAACGGAGTTCGATTGGGTTGACATCGAAAACTTATTTCCACTTAATTTCTAAATTAATTTTTTTTGATTTAATTTCTTTTTGCTCGGGTGAATAGAACGGAGTTCAGTTGTTGGGTCGAGTTTAGTTGACCTTGAAATTAGTCGAATGGAGTTGAGTTGGCTTGACATCGAAAACTTCTTTCCGCTTAATTTTTGAATTAATTTTTTTGTTGCTATTCGATTTTAATTTTATTCTGCTCGGGTTGAATAGAAAGGAGTTCAGTTGTTGGATCGAGTTTGTTTGACCTTGACATTGGTCAAACTTCGCTTTAATCGTTTTTTTTTTTAATTTTTTACTTTTAGTTTTTTGCATTTTATCTGATGTTTGACACGTTTCAATTTCCAAAATACAGCAGGACCTCTTTAATCCGCACCGATAATTGCATAATTGGTTGATCAACGAGTAAAGCGCAGGTCGAACAATTTCAAGGTTAACCAAACTCGATGCAACAACTGAAGAAAATATTTTTTTTAATTTACGAGCCCAGTTACGTTTTAACAAGTAACGTTTCATATAACTTTATTAAAAAAAAAACTAAAAGTAAATATTTCTCTTTAATACGCCTTAATCATGATTTTCAAGGTTTTTAAATATATTTCAAACACTTTCAGCAATAGTAAAGGTTAATAAATTGTGGGACAATTCTAACTGAAAAATTAATAGAGAACGATTCATTTTATTTGGCCCAAATGAATAAAATTTCATTTTCTTGATTTTAATAGCCTTTGGTTGAAATAAAGCAATTGCTTTTCATGATATAATTTTGACAGCGTACAAATTATTTTATATGAGGATTTAAAGTTACAAAACGATACGTGGTAGAAGTTTACCTAATGATTTACGTAAAGTTATTATAGATTTATCAAATTCTGGATATTCTTGTGGGATAATTGCAATTATCACGTTACACCGTCCGAAATATCGTGAAATTGTTTAAAACATCAGGATCGATAGAAGATACCGTATTTAGGGCGAACATCAAGAAATATAATGGCTTTACGACATATCTTAAAACAAAATCGTCGTGAAAACTGTGATGACTTGTGTGTTGAATGGAATAAAGCAACGGGCAAAAATTTTTCAAAATCAGCACGTCTTAGAACTATCAAAAAATTAGGCTTTAACTTCTATAACATAAGTGTTTTAGCTCAGCTAATGAACCTTTTATAACAGTATTTAACTTTTAGGCCAAAGAAAAACCATTATTAACACTAAAACAAAAAAAAGTAGGTTGATTTGGGCGAAAACGCATGCAAATTTGACTCGGACACAATGGAATAGTGTAATATGGAGTGACTAGTTACGATTTGAGGTTTGTCTGGGCGATAGCCCAAGTGGGGTTTTGAGAACTAAAGATGAAACATATCATACTGACTGTTTACGCCGAAAAGTAAAATTTCCTGCCTCTTTAATGATATGGGGTTGCAAGTCAGCTCAAGGAACTGGAAAACTGCACTTCTTTAGAAGGCACTGTCAATGCTGATGAGTACATAAAAATTCTTAGAGACAGTTTAATCCCATCCATTAAAGATTTGAAGACAGACGAAAATGAATATATTTTCCAACAGGATGGTGATGCGTGCGGAAATAGTTCAAGAATGGTTGTCACAAGATAATATTCCATTGCTAAATTGGACATCTAACAGTCCCGACCTCTCCCCTATTGAAATCCTTTTTCATACGATAAAAAAGAAGTTGCGAGCTAATCCAGTTAGAACCATTCCTGAATTAAAAGAAATTATTTGCAAAACGTTAACTGGGCCAAATGATATGATTCTGGGCTCGTATTTAGTTTAGTATTTTTCTGCCCTAGAGAATACAAAACGAATACATTTTCCTAATCGCAAGGGGGAGGGGGAGATTTTTCAACCAACCCAACCCAAAGGGTCGGTCTTACCCGGGGCCTCGCAACTATTAAGGCCGCCACTGCAAACATCCATGGCGGGATTCGAACCCACGCCCACGCCGACGAGTGACACGACTTTTATAAGTCGGCTAGGCTAACCGCTGAGTCACTCGCCTGCCCTTTTTAAAAATCTAAATAACCAACAACTTCATTACCCAAGTTCTGTATGTAGTTAGTTCTCCTTGCCGTCGTCGGCGAACTGAATTTGAAATTCCGTGCACGTTTTCAAGTCCAGTACCTGCAACAAAATTAGACATCGTTAGAACAATAGCATATTCGACCTCAGAATTTTAAGAAGCCTCTCGAGCTCTTTCTCTGTCTTCAAAAAGGAAAAAAAAAAATTCCCATGGGGAACTTGACCTCATCCTCATCCTCATCCGTCGAATCAATAAATCTTAAGGAGAATAAAAATCGCGATGAATATAAGAGGAAAGAAAAACTAATTCAGATCTAACGGGACCATCGACTGAAGAGGTCTTGCGACGCGCAAACAAGATCACAGGCTAAGTATAGCCTAGGCTGTAGCTATAGGCTGTCCGAGTTAATCGCCGTCTTCGCTCTGACCATTACAGGAGGAATTAAACTGGTCGGGATTATTGTTTATTAAGCGTGACTTGTCATCCGTCCGTTGATTTACGGTTAGATTAGCGCCGACATTACATAAATGCGAATTACTGTCGCTTAAGTTACCTCGTCTTTGACACAGTACAAGGATTAGAGAACCAGAACGTGAACACCGCCGTCTTCAAAAACAGGCCCGAGTCATAGCGTACGAATATCAGATCTCGCGGGGTGCTATCCGGTCCGTGAAGTGTAGTAACTTCATTCGCGAAATTAACTATTTCAAAAAGTGAGAAGCAGAGGACTGATTAGAAAAAAATTAAAATAAAAAACAAATTTCTGCGAGGGTTAGGTCTAGTAGAGGTATCGCTCGAGGGAACCGGAAGATCGACTTCTTGTACGCTCCCGTACGAATATCAGATCTCAGGGTAATATCCGGTCCGTGAGGTGCAGTAACTTAATTCGCGAAATTAATTATTTGAAACTGAGGAACCTGATAAAAAAAAGATTAAAATAAAAAAAGAACTTCAACGAGGAAGAACGTAGCGCGTAGTTAGGTCTAGAGGCATCGCTCCAGGGACCCGAAAGACCGACTTCTTGTACGCTCCCGTACGAATATCAGATCTCAGGGTAATATCCGGTCCGTGAGGTGCAGTAACTTAATTCGCGAAATTAATTATTTCAAACTGAGGAACAGAGGACTGATTAAAAAAGGTCCAGGTCTAGGTCTAGAGGTATCACTTGAAGAACCCGGAAGATCGACTTCTTGTAAGCTCCCGCACTACCTAAGTACTTTTCCCGTCCGTTATCCGTTATATTCGAAAAACAAAACTGCAAACAAATTAATATTAAGCGCAATCTCGGGATAATACGATTTTTAGCGTCGATTTTTATTTTAAACAGGCACGAGCTTCTGTTTTGTTAGTCTTAATAGTTTATTTCATAAATTTCTTTATGTACGTTGTAAATAAAACAAAAAAGAATCGCGAAATTAATTTCGAACGGAGGAATCTAATTGAAATAATTCGAATGAAAAAAAGAAAACTTCAACAGGGAAGAACGTAGCCCGCAGTTAAGTCTAGAGGCGTTAGTCGAGGGACCCGGAAGGTCGACTTCTTGTACGCTCCCGCACTACCTAAGCACTTTTCCTGTCCCGATTGCTGCGCAAGTGGGTAATACTGACTCTTGCGAAAAATATCCTTAATTGAGTGCATAAATTATGGGTAATATTCCGAGAACTGCGTTGCTTTTCGCTGTTGAATCGTGAAGATCTATGCGTTCCGCCCACACTAATAAGGGCGGAAAGATGATGGTGAACTTCTGCGCCGATTCAGAAAACGGGTAAACAATCAGAAACAAAAGAAAAAGCCGAGAACATTTTTGATGACCCAAAAACAGGATCAAAGTGAAAAATTACAATTTCCCAAGAAATTAATTATAGATGAAACATTTCTGAAAAATTATAATAAGCGGGGAAAAGAATTCAGGCCACTTGTTCCGCGAACAGTACAAAAATTTATTACTCGGAGTGTATCAGCCTCGCCCACAGCAAGCGAACGCTCGTATTGCACTCCTTCCCCTCCCATTCTATAACAATTCGACGCATTCGCATCGGGGGCCGCAAAAACGTGGCAGGACTGAACACTACACTAAATGGCCTGAATTCTTTTCCCTGATAATAAGCAATTAAAAAAAACGACAATCAAGGGAAACAAAAAGTCCTGATAAAAGTAAGGAAAACAAATGACGATCACACGTACAGAACAAAAGAACTGAAAACGAAGTGCAAATTTAAATTAAAAAGAAAATAATTACGATCATTCAAGATTAAATTAATAATAATTCGAACAAATTACTATCATAATACGATGCTTGCTTACGAAATGAACATTACTGAAGAAAGCCGGAAACAAGATACGACGATCATAATTATTTACGAAGGAGGAAAGAAGAAGGGTAAAATTTTTTAAATCGATTTCAGAACGAAAAGGGCAAAAGAAAACAAACGACGATCGTAAATTTCTCGACGGAAGACCACAAAGAAAAGCGTAATATTTACGAAGGGGAAAAAAAAGAAAAAGGTTGGCAGCACTGCATCTGATTGCTGTCAAATGCTTCAAACTGCCAGGTTAACTGCAGTAATGATTCGCGAAGGGAGAAAGAAGTGCAATTTTTTTTTTTTGATTAATTTCAGAACGAAAAGTAAGCAAAAAAAACAAATGACGATCGTGAGTTTCAAAAAAAAAAGAAACAAATGACGATCGTAATATTTACGAAGGGAAAAAATAATTCTAGGAGATGAGCGAAAAAGAAAAAAGAAAACGAAAACGAATTGTTAATTCTAAACTATCGCGAGGCAGTCTTTTCTTTCAAACTATAACGGCAACGACGACAAGAAAAAATAGAAAGTGACAGATTTACTTGAAGATGCAAACAAATGACGATCGCAAGAAAAAAATTCAAAAGGGGACGGACACGTTTGCGAACGAATTTCGAATTAAAAAAAGAGAAAAAAACAATAATCCGTAGAGACAAGTGACGATCGCGTTACATTCGAAAAACAGAACTGCAAACAAATTAATAATAAGCGCCACCTCGGGATAATATGATTTAGTATCTTTAGCGTCGATTTTTTTTTTTCTAAAAAAAGTTCGAAATTTGATGTGTTGACAACACTGCTTAGAAAGTTGGAGAAATGTTTAAAGCTGGAACAAATGACGATCGCAAGAAAAAAATTTAAAGGGAAGAGAAACGTTCGAGGACGAATTTCAAACTTAAAAGAAAAAAAAAAAAAACAATAGGCATCCACAGACAAGCGACAATCGCGTTACATTCGAAAAAAAATTGCAACAAAATTAATATTAAGCGCCACCTCGGGTTGATACGATCTTTAGCGTCGATTTTCTAAAAAGGGCACGAACTTGGAAATTTGATAAGTTGACAACACTGCTTAGAAAGTTATAGAAGTGCTTGAGGCTGGAACAAATGACGATCGCAAGAAAAAATTTAAAAGGGAAGAGAAACGATTAAGGACGAATTTCAAACTTAAAAAAAACAATAAACATCCACAGACAAGTGACGATCGCGTTACATTCGAAAAACAAAACTGCAAACAACTTAATATTAAGCGCCACCTCGGGATAATACGATTTTTAGCGTCGATTTTTTTTTCTAAAAAAAGGCACAAACTTTGATGAGTTTACAACACTGCTTCTAATTGCTGCGAAATGCATCAACAAACTACAAGGTTCAGTTGTTTTAACATTTCCACAGACAAGTGACGATCGATAATACGATTTTTAGCGTCAATTTTTTTTTTTTTCAAAAGAAAAGCACGAACTTCGAAATTTGATGAGTTGACAACACCGCTTCTGATTGCCGCCAAGTGCATCAACAAACTTCAAGGTTAAGTTGTTTTAACGTCTCCATAGACAAGTGACGATCGCGTTACATTCGAAAAACAAAACTGCAAACAACTTAACATTAAGCGCCACCTCGGCATAATACGATTTTTAGCGTTGATTTTTTTTTTAAAGACACGAACTTCAAAATTTGATGAATTGACAACACTCCTGATTACTGCCATATGCATAATCAAAATGCAAGGTTAAGTTGTTTTAATGATTTTCTTCTGTTTTCACAGTTTATTGTCGATTTTTTTTTTATAAATAATACATAATACATAATACTTCTGTACATTGTAAATAAAACAACAACGGTCTGGAGAGAAAGGCGCAGATTTTCTTGAAATACAAAGTTTAAATTAAATTGATTTAAAAAAGAAAATTCGTTACGATTAAATCGATTCCCAAACAAAACAAGAAACACCTGCGAAGTGTAAAAAATTAACAAAAATACTTCTACCAGGAAGAACGTAGCGCGCAGTTAGGTCTAGACGCATCACTGGAAGGGCCCGGAAGGTCGCTTCCATGTACGCTCCCGCACTGCTTAAGCACTTTTCCCTTTCCGTTTGCTGCGCAAGTGGGGAATATTGAACGGATTCTTGATTTTTTTTAATTGATTTGATATTGTAAATATGGTTCTAACTTTTTTAATTTTCTACTTAAATTTCCGCGATTAATTTAGGGGGAATTCTAGGGAAATACTGTACGCGGGAAAATTATTCTTTTAGTCGAGTTGATCGGCAACAGTACTTCTGTGCACCATCTTTTGGTCAACGTCGGAAATTTCTTTTGCAATTCGCCCAAGAAGCGAAGCTTTAGTTTTACACTGATTTACAGGATTCTTCAACCCTTTAGCCACCCTCAACTCCTAATATTAAAAAAAAAACTAACCAGGAAGAACGTAGCGCATAGTTAGATCTAGACGCATCACTAGAGGGGCCCGGAAGGTCGCTTCCACGTACGCTCCCGCACTACTTAAGCACTTTTCCCTTTCCGACTGCCGCGCAAGTGGGGAATATTAGATGGATTCGTGATTTTTTTCTATTGTTTTATTGCAAATATGTTTTTAACTTTTTTATTCTTCTATTTAAATTTCCTTGATGAATTTAGGGGGAATTCTAGGGAAATACTGTACGCGGGAAAATTATTTTTTAGTCGAGTTGATCGGCAACAGTACTTCTGTGCACCATCTTTTGGTCAACGACGGAAATTTCTTTTGCAATTATTTTGCAATTCCCCAAGAAGTGAAGTTTCAGTTTTACGCTGATTTACAGGATTCTTCAACCCTTTAGCCACCCTCAACTCCTAATATAGCATGACCAAAGGTAAAATCAAGAATTCTAGGGAAATACTGTAAACCGGAAAAGGATTTTTTTTGGTCGAGTTGATCGGCAACACTACTTCTGTGCACCATCTCTTGGTCAACGTCGGAAATTTCTTTTGCAATTATTTTGCAATTCGCCGAAGAAGCGAAGCTTCAGTTTTACGCTGATTTACAGGATTCTTCAATCCTTTAGCCACCCTCAACTCCTAAGATAGCATGACCAAAGTTAAAATCAAAAGCGACCTTTTCCCAGATATTTTTTTGACTCAAGGGTCATCGTATTGAGACTCAATTTTTATGCAGTCGTAAAAACAATAAGAGAACAGCCTTAACCTCGTTCTGCTGATATATTCTTGACGACTTCAGAAAAGTATTTGTGCCGGCGATGACCTTAATAATAAATTGATCGTGTGCGCCTGGGATTGCGAATTGCAACGGAAAGACATGCAGGACGCTGCTTCTATTGTTAAATAAAGACTCAGGGCAGCACGTTTATTTTATTGATTTATGAGTATGATGGGTTTTTGTATTCTTCCAACGTTCTTAGAATACGTAATCGCAGCGTTTATCGCACATATAATTGGCTCCGGATAAGGCGTTTGACTCTCTGGTGGTAATAATCATGAATCTGAAAGAGACTTTGCTTTATGAGGTGGTGCATACGTGTGTGTGTGTGTGTGTGGATGTGATCTCCAAGAATTCTAAAATAAAGGCTCTAATTCTAAAATAAGGCCTTCCATTCTGTTTTGTTTGGAAGACTCTCCTGTACATCATACAAATTGTTGTTCATTAAAAAAAAATTAAATAAAGGAATAAAGATTACAAGGCAAATCCAATTAGGTTCGACGATCCTCATCCTCATCCTCATCCTCATCATGAGATGCGACGCGCCTCGTTAAGTCCCGCTTTTCCTTTCGTTTGTTTTTCCACAGAAGACGACATCTTCATTCCGACCGTCCTCATTTAATAACGCCTCCTTTGATCGGATTTATTAAAAGCGAAATTGCAACTTGAACCGCGTCGTTTTTCTCCTCGTTCCTGGAATATTTCTGTCGTCGCACGGCCGGCGTTTAAAAGGCAATTATTACCATGGGAGGCGATTGGTAGGCGGTTGGTTTCTTCGTAATAAACGCAAATTCATTAATGGCCCGAGGGAAGGCGCGATCGTAACATTTTAAGCGGTTTCGTGCGTACATACATACACACACACATACAATTTGGCCAAGTCAACATTTCAACACGTTAGTGTGAAACGAGAAGGCGAGTTGTTATTATACTAATGACCACCTTTAGCCGGCTTGTAATACCACTCCTTTAACGCGGTAATAATATCCGCCTGCCTCTGTACGGCTAATTTCTTTAAAATCTACACTTTGTATAAGTGAACGTTTCCTCTGCGGTGCAGCGAAGCGAAGAAGTTGGCTGTACGAAATTAAGCCAAACAAGTAAATCGCAAGTAGAAATGAACAAACGGAAAACCTTGCATGATGCAAGGGCAAGTTATAGTAACGCAAAGTGCAAAAACTAACCTTGGCCGTGCGAATCAAAACGCAAGAAGTTACACGTCACGATGTCTTTAAATACTCGAGCGCACTTGAAGCAGAGCGACAGTTGTTAGTGTTAAAACTTCTAAGTAATAAAAAAAAACTCTCCCATTGTGTATATGTCAGAAAACCTGTATGTTAATTTATTATTTATAATAGTTGTATCTACATATTTTAATCTGGCTATGCCCCAGTTCCAAAATTACCGTAACAGTACGCACATAAACATTTTGGATTTACGTGGTCGTCCTTGAATCCCATTTAAACCTTGTCGTCTGGAGAAAAGGGTTAACAGAAATTAATCCAGATTTGATGTGAATTGCAGAAGAGACGCTATGGTTTCATCTTCATTACAATGAGGTCTCTAAATTTGGTTAATTTGGCTGAACGCATTTACCAGTTTCGTTTTTGGCGAAGGTTGCGCTATTTTAAGCTAATTCTATGTATTTCATTTTGCGGTAGGGCATTTAATCGAAGGTCTTATCAATACATCCCATTCCTCTCCCAGAGGCTTTCACCTCCTCTTCAGTGAACGCGAGATTTTGTCGATTTATGGTTGTACTGCGTGATCAAATGAAAACTTATCCTGAAACTTACAAATGAAGGGTCTCTTATAAGGAGACGAACTCAACTGTCACACGAAGCCATCTTTAAATTAAAGATGGCAGAGCTGGAGGCAGCAGAGTTAGGGTCGTAGACGTTTAAAAAGAGGTAAACGCATCGTGCAAGGTATCAAATGAAACTTATCCTGAAACTTGCTGTTTGAAATACTAGCTTGTCATTGGTCCGTTGCGCCACCACTATCTATTTCCTGATTGGTCAGCCATATTCTGTGTCGCCATCATTGCGATATTCTTTTTACGATGCGATAGAGCGATTTTGGATTAATCTGTGCAAGTTATTGTTGCAAGATTCAGCCAAACAGGTCGACTGGAATGATTCGAGCTCTGCGTGTCTTTTGACGTGCTTTCTAACATCTTAAACCAACGGGTCGTAGGATTCGAGTAATCACGCATATGTGAACGACCATTAAGCCGCAGCACGTACCTACATTCCTTATTTTCTATTGGCAACAGATCCTCAAGAAA
This sequence comes from Prosopocoilus inquinatus, assembly GCA_036172665.1. NCBI lineage: Eukaryota > Metazoa > Arthropoda > Insecta > Coleoptera > Lucanidae > Prosopocoilus > Prosopocoilus inquinatus. Next base: position 7,793,402 of record CM069878.1, on the reverse strand, counting down.
AAAAAATAAAAAAACACTAACAAAAATACAAGATACTTTTTCTCATCTTCTCTCCACAGATTCGTTTTTTGTTTTTTTAATTTAGGGGCATATATCCGTGAGCATCGGCAGCAGTTGAAGGGTAGTGAGTACGTTCCTTATCTTCAAGTTGATCTCTTAAGAAGTTTCCCCCAAAACGACTCTGTGATAAAAAAATAATAATCTAAATGAATGAATAGCGAACTGAAACTTAAGGAAGCTATTTCTTAAGGGATAGGTACATCAAAGGAATTTGTCCTAAGCAAGAAATGCTTTGCCCTGAGCACACTGAATCATCTTTAAACTTCTGGCGCCAATGAAGGATCTGACCTCGTTTGTGAGAATGAGTCAGTTACAGAGACGCAGAGAAAAATTCTTCGCCGTACGTACCGCGGACCTTAACGAACAATGCGTGGTCTACGTGGTGCAAAAGTTCATGCATTATTTATTGCGGCGCGCGCAATTTATCGTCCTGGCGAGGACTTTAATTCAATTCCAGAAAGACGCGATAAATTTTCCCACAGTTTAATCCAGCTACGCCAAGGTGCTCGCTTGCTGCTTGCAGCTCGAAGCCCCATTAATTCCGTCAAGGAATGGATGGATTAATCGGAGCGGAGACCCAGCGGTTTTAAGAGAGGTGGGACGTGCTCCTGCTTCCAAATTCGAATTTTCCAACGAGAAATCGAAGCGAGGCAAGGAATCAGGGAAGTCTCAAGGCGAGAGTTAATTGATGCCCGCCTCCATTTTGGAAAGATAACGAGGAGGGGAAAAAAAGCTGCTGGAACGCGCGAAGCTCTTCGGAGGAACGTAATTTTACGAGGCGTAAGCCCGCGTCGAGACAGAAGTAATAAAACGCTTAATCCTCCGAACCCAGGCTGGCTTTCAAGGAACGACGTGTCTAAGGAAGAGCTTTCATCAGCTAAATCCTTGCTTTACCACCACTTAATAACGATTTGAAATTGGGGGCTGCTGCTGGGCCGTGTGGATTTTGTTCGGAATTTAAATACGCGCTCGTTTACCTTCCCGATCGCGGTGCACGTATGTAAATAATCCCCTTGCCTTAAATTGCAGAAAGCGTTCTGGCGCATCTTATTAATACGATGACGTCCACATAAATCTGGCCTACATGCAAACACGTACTCATAAGAATTTATGACTTCTTCCTAATGAATTATTTGGTTTAGCTGCGCTGCCTGAGAGGCGTTAACAAGACGCACGGCTTTTGAAAATTTCAAATTCAATCTTTGTGTTAATCCATCAAAGAAAAGAAAAAAACAGATTGCGGAAATCAAAGAACACTCGCGTCTTATTGGGAACGTATGGGGAACGGGAAGTTGATGAATGCGTTTTGCGTCGTCCTTTTATGGAATTGAGGAGGTCAACTCCGCGCCGCGGATTCCAGATGTAAAGCGAAAGTGAGTAATCCGTCGTCAAATGATTAATTGCAATGTTTTCTTTTTTAATTCGTCTTGAAGGTGCCAGACGCTTCAGCTAACGTATTTCTGAGTAACCTAATGGCCATCTTCCACTACTTCCAATCAGCTGCTCCAAAAGATAAAACAATACGGTAACAGAAGTAGATCAAAGGGCTTGTCAATGTATCCTTCCTTCTCTTCCAGAACGTTACACCTTCCTCTTTTTACCACCGATGAATATGAAGCAAATTAAAGACTGTATCAACTCCAATATTTCATCAAAGGGCTTAGCAATACATCCCACTGCTTCCAAAAGTATTCGTTTCCATTTTATTTCTATTTCTGATCGACAAAATCAAATATCAACGAGACCTGATGATTATGGAATGTCGATTTTATGTGCCATTTTCCTTCCAAAAGCTTTCGACCTAATGAAGACGAGAGCATCTATCCGAGTTGATGATTGTGGGTTGACTAAACATCCTATTTGTAGGCTTCTGGAAGTTTTTACGTCGCTTTCCTTCTGTTGCCCATGAACATGAACCCCAAAGGCAACACGATTTGATGGTTGAGGAAGTTCTGTCGATTCTATGCGCCCTTTCCTTTCCAGAAGCTTCTGAGCTAATTAAAACGAAAGCAACTGCATAAGTTGATGACTGAGTTGACAAAACATCCCGTCTCTAAGCTTCCAGAAGCTTTTATGTCATCTTCCTTCTGTTGCCCATGAATATGAAGCCCAAAGGCAACACGAAGTTGATCAAACATCCCACTCGAGAGATTTCAGGAGCTTTTGCGCCACTTTCCTTCTGTCGCCCATGAATGCGAAGCCCAAAGGCAACAAAATTTGATGATTGTGGAAGTTTTGTCCATTTTTGTTAACCCTCTTCCTTTCAAATGATTGTGACACTGATGAACGCGAAAGCATCTGCAAGAGCTGATGTTGGTGAGCTGACCAAACATCCTATTCGTGAGCTTCCAGGAGCTTTTGCGCCACTTTCCTTCTGTCGCCCATGAACGCGAAGCCCAAAGGCAACAAAATTTGATGATTGTGGAAGTTTTGTCCATTTTCGTTAACCCTCTTCCTTTCAAATGATTGTGACACTGATGAACGCGAAAGCATCTGCAAGAGCTGATGTTGGTGAGCTGACCAAACATCCTATTCGTGAGCTTCCAGGAGCTTTTGCGCCACTTTCCTTCTGTCGCCCATGAACGCGAAGCCCAAAGGCAACAAAATTTGATGATTGTGGAAGTTTTGTCCATTTTTGTTAACCCTCTTCCTTTCAAATGATTCTGACACCAAATTTTTGATGAACGTGACGTGAAAGCTGATTATTGTAAGGTTGGCCGAATATCCCATACGTAAGCTTCCCCCATCCACTTTCCTTCTGTTGCTCATGAACACGATGCCAAAATGCAACAAGATTTGTTGACACTGGAAATTCCATCGATTTTATGTTTCGTATACGATCAGGGGCTCACCAATATATCCTTTCCCTTTTAAAAGGCGTTATCCTTCTTTTGGTACCTATTTTACCATTTGTACAGGCCTAAGGAGTTTCCTAATTACAATTAAAAACTTGACAAAGGTCGACAAGGACTGAAATAATCAGAAGCGAAACGAGCCAGCCAAGAAAAGAACGAAATAAGGGAAATAAGGAAAGAACAACCGGCTAGACTGGTGTGGTGGGAACAGGTTTTAAAATGGAATTCTGATAGAACAGGTAAAGAAGAGACTTGGTGAGGGAAAGGAAAAGCCTGGATGGAAAGAATCGTAAAGGAGACTTGGAAGGCGAAGCAAAAGCCTGAATGGAAAGAACTATAGAAATGGAGAGAAGAGGGGGAGGGTTTTTTAGCATTGAATAGGAAAGTGTGGAAAAGGTTCTTTGGAAAAAGAGGATTGCTTAACTCTGGAATCCATGTCACCAAACGACGTGGATTGGGTTGAACAAATTTGAAGTCGAATTCTGTTGGAATAGTTAGTTACAGAGGAGCAAAGGGGTATTAAAGAGGGAAAAGGAAAATCTAGAGGGAAAAGAACTAACTTAACAAAGAGAAAAATTTTTAGTGTTAGAAGAGAAAGCATGGAAAGTTGTTAAAGAGGGAGGAGAGCAGACAGAAGAGGCAAATAGAACGATGATTAGAATCACCTTGCACCAAAGCGTCACAAAACCATTGAAAGCAGCAAACGGAAAAAAGTAGATTTGATATGAACAAAGTTAAAACAAGCTTTGAAAGTCCTGTACGCCATGAAATAACTCCACTTAACTTTTATCGTTTGCGATTGAGTTAGATTTAATAGATAAATTAGAAAAAAAAAACTTAACTTGATCGATTAGGAGAGTGAACGAGGCCTGAGAAGGACCAAGGAAGGAAACATAGAAACCAGAAACGAAAGGTGTTAACAGAGGAGGATTAGGGAAATAACCGATTAAAAAAAAAGAAGAAGCGACGAGGAACGCAGAATAGGAGTGAACGAGTCTTGAAAACGAGCAGAGAAGACATAAAAACCAAAAACGTTAGGCGTTAACAGAGGAGGATAATTTCGGATTAGGAAACCAAGCAATTAGAAAAAAGAAGCACGATGAGGAATACAGAATAGGAGTAAACGAAGTTTGAGAACGAGTAAAGAAGACTTGAAAACCAGAAACCACAGAGGAGGATAATTTTGGATTGGGCAAACAATCGATTCAAACAGAAGCGATGAGGAGGGGGGAAGAAGAAAATGAAATCAATTGAGAGTTTAATTTTGGAGGATTGGTACGATCTGGAAATTTTGTCCCTAAAGACGAGTAGGGTTAGACTGGACTGACCATATTGTAAAGATAATCTCCAATAGTACAGCAAGAGGAGAAACGAACGAGTTTTGGAAAGAAAGAGAAAGAAAAACCTAATTGAAAAGACCTAAGGCGACAGACGAGGAAAGGTTGCTCGGAACAAGAAAGAGGAGAAGAGATGCAAGGGGAAAAAATGGAACTGCTGGGTATATTGGAATGAAAGAAAAAGAAAACTATTTTGGTTTGATTAATCGCAAGAGAAAGAGATAAGGACGATTAAGGGTTCAAGTTCTTGTTTCGTTAAGAGTTTAGTTTTGACTAACTTTTCGAAATGGACTCCCAAGATATTTTGTGTAGTTTTTTTTTGGATTAGTTTTCTTTTTGCTTTTCTCAAGTGGGCTTCTGATAATTGGTACTTTCTTGAATGAGTTTAATTTTTGTTTTTCTGGAATTGGAGTGGACTTGCACAATTCCTAGATTAGCCCCGACGTGAACAACCACAAAGCCAAAAAATTTTGAATTATTTCATAAGATTTTAATGGTCTCTGCCTGTGGTTCAAGCTTTTAGCAACGGTTTTTGACTTTTGCCCTTTTTCTCAGTTTAAAGATCGTTGTTTGGGATCAAGGTTCTCCTCTCCTGTGGGCAAAACCCTAAGAAGATCTGAGGTGTTAGATGAATTGGGGTGGGTTGATGGCTTGTAATTGGTGTGTGATTGTTTTTGTGAAGCAAATCAAGCAAATCTTAACAGAATGTTTTTGGTTGCGAGCTTGTCCTCTTTCTGCGTGTAGACGTATCAACCACTTTACTAATTCTGCAGATTTAAAGATGCGTCTCTGCCTTCCTTATGGTTTCACACCCAAATGTATAAACCCAAGTCTTCCTTCCTTTCCATACCACTTCCGCTTTTTGCAAGGATAATTTGGCACAGGCTTATTGCATATTTGTTGGATTCTTCCAACATCATGAGGACGTTCGCACACGGTTCTCATCCCGTCCAGAAAGTCGAAAGGGATTTAAAAAGTTCGCAGTTAATTTGTCACTGGGAAACATCGACGATTGCCGCTAAAGAAAATCAAGAAATCAACAACAAATTACATCCTGGCGCTTTGTCTCTCCGCTCTTTAATTGGCTCCAAACGCCAACCCGCCGTCGTTGCGAGAATAATTGCATTCCGATGTAATAATATCGAGTTTAATTTGTAACGCGCAACTTTGTCCGGGAAACTCGAATCCGGCTCTAATTGCTCCTCTTGAGTACTGAAACGAACGACTTCAGGCGTCGACCTGCCCGGCAAGAACGTGGAAATGCTACCGTCCAACGATTAGTTCCGGCAGAACGATCTCGATCGTAAAGAAAGCGCAGATAATTAGCCAAGCTCCGAAGAAATATGAAATGGTTTGTTTATATTGCAGCATTATTTAACTGATTATTGAACACCATGCGAATCTTTGTTTTTGCTTTGGTGTATATCAATTTCCATTGGCACATCCCGAGAAGACCATCTTGCCTTGAACCGGGTTTAGAGAAGACCATCTTGCTTGAACCAGTTTAGAGAAGATCATCTCGCTTGAAGCAGTTCAGAGAAGACGGTCTTGCATTGAACCGGTTTAGAGAAGACCATCTTGCATTGAACCAGTTTAGAGAGTTCCATCTACTCCTAAAAGCAGATGAAATCCAATCCAAATGCATTGAACCAGTTTTGAGAAGACCATCTTACATTGAACCAGTTTAGAGAGTTCCATCTACTCCTAAAAGCAGATGAAAGCCAATCCAAATGCATTGAACCAGTTTAGAGAAGACCATCTTGCATTGAACCAGTTTAGAGAGTTCCATCTACTCCTAGAAGCAGATGAAATCCAATCCAAATGCATTAAACCAGTTTAGAGAAGACCTTCTTGCATTGAACCAGTTTAGAGAGTTCCATCTACTCCTAAAAGCAGATGAAATCCAATCCAAATGCATTGAACCAGTTTAGAGAAGACCTTCTTGCATTGAACCAGTTTAGAGAGTTCCATCTACTCCTAAAAGCAGATGAAATCCAATCCAAATGCATTGAACCAGTTTAGAGAAGACCTTCTTGCATTGAACCAGTTTAGAGAGTTCCATCTACTCCTAAAAGCAGATGAAATCCAATCCAAATGCATTGAACCAGTTTAGAGAAGACCTTCTTGCATTGAACCAGTTTAGAGAGAGCCATCTACTCATAAAAACAGATGAAATCCAATCCAAATGCTGTTTGGGACTTCTAAGTAACCAAATCTGAATGGAATATCAGACACAAAGGAAATCAAAATATTATAAATATGTCAGTTTGGTCTAAGTCTATCGAGAATAGAATGTTTTAAACGATGTGGAGATAAGTGTCTTTCGGCAACCCTATTTCCTTGGGGAAGAATGGATTGGGTGATGACCAGGACCACTTTAGGCAAACTGGGCGTTCCAGAAGTTCCGAAGGCAACATGCGAAGCACGAGGAATTTTTCCTTTCCATTTCAAATACTTTGGACGTATTACTTTGGTCTATTGAAAGGCGAAAGTTTTCGGCGTACTCGAAAAAGACTTCTTTAGCCATCCTTACTTCGTAGGAGAGGGATTTTATTATTATTACCAAATTGTTTCACGACGAAGTTTTGATGACCATGGGACACTCTGCTTCATCCACAATACGAAATAGTAACCAATCCATAGACAATCATTGAAGGAAGTCCTCGTCGAGAGTAATAATTGGACAAGGAAATGAAAACCCCTAATGTACAAGTTAATCTTGTCGAAATTACTTCTTTTGATTACCGGAGGAGAAGGTGTTCATCGAACATAAGATCCCAAGAGGATTTACGTTTAAAAAAAAAAGCTTTTAGCTAGGCTCTGGCGGCCTTGAGGTCTTCAAAAGGAGCTCGTTTGCCTGCCTCGTTTCGCTCGCAGTCCAGCGTATTATCCACCCTTTCATCATCCCTCAAACCGTTGGATAGAACGGGGACCTAAAAATAGTCCCCGAATAAAGCAATCAAACTCTCTGAATAATTAATCCTCGGCCACAGAAGTAATTTAGTCTCTTCAATGCGACCACCGCTGCGTCGTTAGAATACCGCAGGCCTGCCGCCACCGCCGCCGTCGCCGACAATAAATAATTACGCGGCCATCAAAGGCCCACCGTAATCAACGGTATCTAGCACGCTCTGACGGCGACGATAGTAATTTACAACCCCGATCCGTTACACAAACGCAGGCTTCTTAGAGCCTCCCCCTTAGTACCTGCCGCAGACGGTCGGTGGAAGCAATCTCATTTGGATGCGGGTGGCGCGGCGCGGCGTGCTTGTTTCAAGCCCCATCCCCATCTGAAGCGATATAAATTGGGGTGAACACCAGAAACACGGTCGATTTTCAGTAAAATGCAATTAGGAGATCTTCATTACAGTTTGAGGTCTCTGCAAGGATCTCTTGTCTTTCTAAACCCTCCCATTCTGACTTCCTCGAAAAGTTGATTGATTTCGAAGGTCGTAAGCAAGTGAGACCTCATCATAAATGATGAACTGGAGAAAAGAAGCTTTGCTTAATTGAGAAAAAGAATCAAATCTAAAACCTTCCGACCAAATTCAAATGAGTATTGGATGGAATATGGATTTGATATTAAAAGAAACCTTTAAGGAAAGGTTTCAAGCAGAAAGAATACTTGAAGGCAGAAATAGAGGAGGAAGAAGGAGAGGAAGAAGAAGGAGTTGTGGTAGAAAGAGAGGAAGAGGAAGGACTGGAAGAAGAAGGAGAGCAAAAGGTAGAAAGGGCGGGAGAAGAAGGAGTGATCACCTAATGATAGAAAGTTGCTTTCTAAGGCCGTAAGCAAGTGAGATCTCATCACAAATGATGAACTGAAGAGAAGGAGCTTTGCTTAATTAAGAAAAAAGGATGATAAGTTGAGGTCAGTGTACGTTTCAGAAAGTTTGTTTAAAGAAACGAAGTCAAATCCAAAACCTTTTGACCAAAATCAAATGGGATGTGGATTTGATATTAAAAGAAGCCTTGAAGGAAAGGTTTCAAGCAGAAAGAATGCTTGAAGGAAGAAGTAAAGGAAGAAGAAGGAGTGGTGGTAGAAAGAAAGGAAGAGGAAGGACTGGAAGAAGAAGGAGAGGAAAAGGTAGGAAGGGCGAAAGAAGAAGGAGTGAACACCCAATGATAGAAAGTTGCTTTCTAAGGCCGTAAGCATGTGAGATCTCATCACAAATGATGAACTGAAGAGAAGAAGCTTTGCTTAATTCAGAAAAAAGGATGATAAGTTGAGGTCACTGTACGTTTCAGAAAGATTGTTTAAAGAAACGAAGTCAAATCCAAAACCTTTTGACCAAAATCAAATGGAATGTGGATTTGATATTAAAAGAAGCCTTGAAGGAAAGGTTTCAAGCAGAAAGAATGCTTGAAGGAAGAAGTAGAGGAAGAAGAAGGAGTGGTGGTAGAAAGAGAGGAAGAAGAAGGACTGGAAGAAAAAGGAGAGGCGAAGGTAGGAAGGGCGGGAGAAGAAGGAGTGATCACCTAATGATAGAAAGTTGCTTTCTAAGGCCGTAAGCAAGTGAGATCTCATCACAAATGATGAACTGAAGAGAAGAAGCTTTGCTTAAATCAGAAAAAAGGATGATAAGTTGAGGTCAGTGTACGTTTCAGAAAGTTTTTTTAAAGAGACGAAGTCAAATCCAAAATCTTTTGACCAAAATCAAATGGGATGTGGATTTGATATTAAAAGAAGCCTTGAAGGAAAGGTTTCAAGCAGAAAGAATGCTTGAAGGAAGAAGTAGAGGAAGAAGAAGGAGTGGTGGTAGAAAGAAAGGAAGAGGAAGGACTGGAAGAGGAAGGAGAGGAAAAGGTAGGTAGGGCGAAAGGAGAAGGAGTGAACACCCAATGATAGAAAGTTGCTTTCTAAGGCCGTAAGCAAGTGAGATCTCATCACAAGTGATGAACTGAAGAGAAGGAGCTTTGCTTAATTAAGAAAAAAGGATGATAAGTTGAGGTCAGTGTACGTTTCAGAAAGTTTGTTTAAAGAGACGAAGTCAAATCCAAAATGCAATATGGATTTGATATTAAAAAAAAGCTGAAGGAAAGGTTTCAAGCAGAAGGAAGGCGTGGAGGAAGAAGTAGACGAGGAAGAAGGAGCGAAACTGGAAGGAATGGAAGTAGATGGAGACGAAGAGGAAGGAATGGAAGAAGAAAGAGAGGAAGAGGAAGGAAGGGAGGAAGAAGGAGAGGAAGAAGAAGGAGCGAACCCCTAATGGTAGAAAGACTTACGAATAAGAAGAAGAGTGCAGATGTGTGGATAGTGGAAAGGGGATTCCATAACTGACTGCAATAAAAGGAAGAAAATGAATAGCTCGAGGTTCGAAAAGGAATTTTTGAATACTTTTGAATTTAGAATAATACAAAAAGCTCAAGTGGGAGGAATCTATGTACTTAGTCTCTGTAACTTTCCCTTCTCCTTTCACCATCCAATTTGCATTTCGGTGTTTTATGGACTTTGCAAACACTGATGGTCCTTCATCCCTTTTCTTTTCGCATGGTGATAAAAAGTCACTCATTGTCATCAAATTAGTATAACCTTCATCCCTTTTCTCTTCGCGTGGCGATGAAAATCAACCGTCATTGTCATCAAGTTAGTATAAAAGTGAGGATCGGATTTTTCCTTCGGCATTTTTCTCCTCAAGGATTCCTCGCTCGCTTCTAGAGCTTATTGTACAAAATTTAAGCACATAGTTGGCGTTGCCTTGGTGGCGATGCATCCTTAAAATTAGTCAGATTTTAAACGACCCCTCTCAAATCCCATAAAACCTCCATCGAAACGTGTCCCGCTTGATTGGATCGGGGATGAAGGGGGCCCCGGCGTGTTCCGTTTATTGCAGATCGAAATGACTTTTCCCCCCGGAGCTTGTCGACCAGGTTTCAGCATAATTGGACGCGGCCGATTGATTTTTACCGCGCTTATTCTTTCTGCAAGGCGGGAATCGTCTTCCTTTCACAGATGCAATCAGCTGGATGAATTCCTCCTCGCTCGCTCGTCACAATCAGCCACGGCAATCATAATGATGGTTGGTTAGTTGGGAACGCGCTGTTTCGCAGCACGATAATAGCAAATTTCCCGCCGATTTCTAATTTATTAAGATTGGGTTTGATTATAAGCAGGGAAAAGAATTCAGGCCACTTAGTGTTGGACGCTTTTTACGTCGAATGTACTTTGCGATGCGTCGAATTGTCATCGAGTGGAAGGGGAAGGAGTGCAATGCGAGCGTTCGCACGTTATGGACGAGGCTGATATAGTCCGAGTACTAAGTTTTTGTACCGTTCGCGGAACAAGTGGCCTGAATTCTTTTCCTTGATTATAAGAAAGTATCACGTCAATCTGCAAAGAAAATATTCACGAGGCAGCGTTCAGAAACGAAATGACGTTTGAACAACTCGTTTATATCTTCTGTTCGGGTTGAATTCCGGTGAATTCCCAAGGAACATTTTTAGAACCACTGGGATCTCGGTGAATGAAAACGAAGTCGAGACCGAATCTTCGGCGAATATCGAGTTACACGCTCACATTCTCGTGAGTAAATATCACATAGACGATCTCCGCGTCGTTATTTAACTTGAGATATCACGTTACGCAATCAATTTCGTTGTGCAAATTGTTGCTTAGAGCGACAGCAGTACCAAAAAGTTCTTTTTCTCTTTCTCTTTGCGCAAATTATTGTTAATAGCGAGGACAGTACCAAAAAAATTTTCTCTTGCTCTTTGCACAAATTATTGTTAATACCGAGAACAGTATCAAAAAGTTTTTCTCTTGCTCTTTGCGTAAACTGTTGCTAATAGCGATAGCAGTACCAAAAAGTTTTTCTCTTGCTCTCTGCGCAAATTATTGCTAACACCGACAATCCGGCGGGTCACAATCAGGACAATACAAACATACGTGGCCGTGATGGGATTCGAATCCGCTTCAAGAAACAAAACTTCAAGGAAGAGCGTATCGCGCGGCTAGGTCTAGAAGCATCACTCGAGGAACACGGAAGATTGACTTCTTGTACGCTCCCGCACTACTTAAGCACTTTTCCCTTGCTGGTTGCTGCGCAAGTCAGGAATATTCGCATATTCGTGCAGGAGAGTTTTAAGTAGCTGGATGACAATACCTTCAATACAAACATCCAGTGACGGCTTTAGGGGCGGGCGAGCCGGGCAACTGCCCGGGGCCTCGTGTTTTCAGGGGCCCCGCGCCATCTGCAATGTGTGAATTTTTCAATTTTTTCAGATTCAGTCAGAATTCAGATTATCGAAAGTTTGCATAAGATCTAGAATCATATAAATGCAAGAAATATTTTGCGCATCTGTATAAAATAAACATATTAGAAGCTTATTCAGTCAAAAAGAAAAAGAAAAATTTTCTAAATGAGCAGATCTCTTGAAATATTGTTTCAGTCCTGCTCTTATTTCAAGAATAACATCTATTGTAAGAGGACTAGATTTTATAGTCCACGATAGTACTATGCCTTTCCTTAGAATTTAAGGTTGCTTGTAAACAATAATTGGCGCCTCTCTTCCAAAAGAAAAAGAAAAAAAGTCACGTGAATTTATACAGTTGCCTTACAAAAAACGTGTATCACTTATATGCTTCTTATAAATTGAGAATTAGATTGCAGGAAAAGTATTGTTAAGTGATTCCACAGTTGCCATATTTATATTTTTTTAATTTGAATTATTTTTCCAAAACTTGCTTTAAAAAGTTGATTTAGACAAATTTTTGCTTAACATTGAATTTAAATTCAGACAAATTTTTGCTTAACATTGAACTAGTTTAAATGAGATCAACTCGCAACTTAAAAAATAACCACCGTAGGCAAATTTCGTATGGAATTTTAGAGCCAGTGTTGCCAACCGTGGTGCCAAACGGGCTAGTTTTGGTAACCGTTTGGTAAACTTTATTCTAAAATGGCAACTGGCAACCAAAGTGATTTTAATTTTTTTTAATTTTTCCTTTTAGTTTTTCTAGTAATTTCCAATATTTTACTTGTATTATATGAAGTTTGCTTGATGTCATTTGGATTGGATTGACCTTGAGATTTATTTAACTTAACTTTAACCCATACATAAATTTTAACATTTTTTAAAAATTATTTTAAGTATTTTCTTTTTAAATCCTTTTGCTTGTGTACAACGGAGTCCAATTTGGTGTAATAAGTTGGGAGAGTTCAGTTGACCTTGAGATTTGTTGACGTGTTTAATTTGTTTTAAATTTTTTACTTGGATGAAATGGAGTTGGGTTGGGTTGACAACGAAAACTTTTTTCCACTTAATTTTTAAATTAATTTTTTTTTATTTAATTTTTTTTTGCTCGGGTTGAATAGAACGGAGTTCAGTTGTTGGATCGAGTTTGTTTGACCTTGACATTGGTCAAACTTCGCTTTAATCGTTTTAATTCCTTCGATCGATCGCCATCTTTTTCCTTTTCCATGCGATTTGATTTGATTTTTTTAATTAATTTTTCCCTTAACCATTTAACGATAAAATTTTTTACACATTTTTATTCTCGTCCCGTCTTCATCCGCAGTCGTCTTTTGTTTTTGTTTTATTAGATTCAACGACGTTTTATTTTTATTTTGTCTGTGAATTAATCGACTTTTTTCTTTCTTTTTTTATATACCTGCGTATCTTTATTTTATAGTCATTTTTTTAAATTTCTTAGTCATATTTTTATTTCACAATTTCAAGTTACGTTCTTATTTCACAATTTTTAAATAGCGATACATTTTAAAAATTGAAACACGTCAAATATCAGTCATTTGAGAAATTATTTTAATCACTCTTTTAATTTAATTAATTTTCTGCTCATTATAATGCAAAGAGGGCAGACCATTTTTTCCCCTAGCCCAAGGGCACCGCAAAAGTTTCTCGCTTGGAGCCTCGCACCCATTAAGGCCGCCTCTGCTTTTTCCCTTACCGCAAGGGTCCCGCAAGAATTTCTCGCTCGGGGCCTCGCACCCTTTAAGGCCGCCTCTGCTTTTTCCCATACCGCAAGGGTCCCGCAAAAATTTCTCGCTCGGGGCCTCGCACCCATTAAGGCCGCCTCTGCTGCTTTTTCCCGTACCGCAAGGGTCCCGCAAAAATTTCTCGCCCGGGGGTCTCGCAGCTATTAAGGCCGCCTCTGAAGGCAAGCAAATATGTAAGTACAGTCGCAATCAAGCTAATCGAGACCGATAGACAGCGTCAAAGTAGACTTCATCAAGCCACATCCGAACAAGAGGAGTAGATTAGAACAATACGTCTTTAATAATATGAAGTTAGCAAATGTAAATTTAAAAAGAAGGAGGATAAGGAGAAGAAGAGGAAGGAGAAGGAGAAGAAGAAGAGGAAGGAGAAGAAGAAGAAAAAGAAGAAGAAAAAGAAGAGGAAGAAGAAGGAGAAGAAGAAAAAGGAGAAGTCTTTAATATGAAAGTTTGCATAACTATAAACAACACGTCCAGAGCTTCATCTAGACCCTTCACAGCAACTCTATGCAAACCAAAAAATGTAAGAAAATGAAGAAAAAAAAAAGAAGACATTCAATCACACATCGTCAAACATTTCACTGAGCATCTCGCGACCATCTGTAGTACCTTTAGAGAAATCGGTGCGCTGTTCTCTGACTAAAATTGGTCAAAAAAAAAAAAGGAAAAACGTGAAACGAGTGAACCATCAATCAATCAATCAATCATCGACGTACTTATTAAACTCCTGAATTAATTGGACGATTAACCGGTTGACACGATGGCAGCCATAAATACGTACCAACTCACAACTTTATAGGTTGAATACTAATTTCGAGAAGTAGGTCGTCAATAAATACGTTTAGAAACCTGACGGGCACATCCGCCACATCGTGGGATGTCGCAAGAGCCTAACAGTACTTCTTGAGATGGATCTCTGAAAGCGCGCTGAAGAACCGGAGCTGGTTTTAGCACCGTCATTAGCGACGATAAATCGAGGAGAGAGCTATCGCTCTTCGTCGTCGTCGTCGTCGTCGTCGTCGTCGGCTCGGAAATTTATTGTTTGTGAATTGCAGATAATTATTCAGGATTGTTTTTTTTTCTCTGTTACGTTCTACTGGTTTACCGCTAATTGTATATTATTTGACTTAACTGCGTTTCAGAGGCCTTTCGCTCTCCGCTGATTAGTGATTATCAATTGCAGTACGTCGAGTTGGTTGTCTTTGTTTTGCGCGAGCGAGATTAATGTTCGGGCTACTGGGTTTACGCAGGAAGGCAATAACAGAGACAGCGAGGTCCACAAACCAAAACATTTGAGAAAAAAATCTTTTATCTGACAAATTTTCTGGATTGTCATTGTCACAATGCGAAAGAGACCAAGACGCCAAAACCATTCGCAAGTTAAGAAGACCGCGTTCTGAAGAAATTCATAAGGTGAATGGGTTCGTGGTTAAACATGAACTGCATACCCAAGCAAATTAAGAAGAAACAAGACGAAAAGGCAAGAGGTTTGCAGTATTGTCTTGCTAGATACGTGGGATGAATGGAATTTAATTTTGGAGAACAAAATTGAATTTGGGGATTATCATCAAAATATGAAAGGCGAGATTTTGAAGGTGTTCGTAGGGGATTACCTGCTTCCTGCTTAAATGCAACAGACAGCAAACCAGTAGTGGTAATTGGTAAGGCCCCATAGAAACATTCTGCAATTTTGATTCAATTTTAAATGCCATCGTAACCCTGTCCCCATGGCGGTTCCTAAAATGGACTGTTTAATGCAATAGACAGCAAACGAGTAGTGGCAATGGTTAATACCCCCCACACAACGATTGTGCAATTTTGATCCAATTTTAAAGCCATCGTAATAACCCTATTCCCATGGTGGTTCCTAAAATTCCTAAAACGGGTGGTTATCTGCTTCCTGTTTTAATGCAGTGGACGGCAAACGAGTAGTGGTAATGGGGAAGGCCCCGTAGGACAGTTCTGCGCGGTTGATAAGCCACCCACCTTGAATTTTCGCAAATCTGAGATGGAGATATGGCTGATAGGAAAGGAAGAAACGAAAAAGTCGATCAAAAGAGGATACTGATTAGTGATTATTAATTGCAATACGCCGAGTTGGTTGTCTTTGTTTTGCGCGAGCGAGATTAATGTTCGGGCTACTGGGTTTACGCAGATAGGCAATAATAGAGACAGCGAGGTCCACAAAACAACGTTTGAGGAAAAATTCTTTTATATGACAAATTTTCTGGATTGTCATTGTCACAATGCGAAAGACACCAAGACGCCAGAACCATTCGGAAGTTAAGAAGACCACGTTCTGAATAAATTCATAAGGTGCATGGGTTCGTGGTTAAACATGAAATGGATACCCAAGCAAATTAAGAAGAAACAAGGCGAAAAGGCAAGAGGTTTGCGGTATTATCTTGCTAGATACGTGGGATGAATGGAATTTAATTTTGGAAAACAAAATTGAATTTGGGGATTATCATCAAAATATAAAAGGAGAGATTTTGAAGTTGTTCGTAGGGGATTACCTGCTTCCTGCTTAAATGCAACAGACAGCAAACCAGTAGTGGTAATTGGTAAGGCCCCATAGAAACATTCTGCAATTTTGATCCAATTTTAAATGCCATCGTAACCCTGTCCCCATGGCGGTTCCTAAAATGGATGGTTTAATGCAATAGACAGCAAACGAGTGTTGACAATGGTTAAGACCCCCCACACAACGACTGTGCAATTTTGATCCAATTTTAACGCCGTCGTAGTAACCCTATTCCCATGGTGGTTCCTAAAATTCCTAAAACGGGTGGTTATCTGCTTCCTGTTTTAATGCAGTGGACGGCAAAAGAGTAGTGGTAATGGGTAAGGCCCCGTTGGACAATTCTGCGCGTTTGATAAGCCACCCACCTTGAATTTTCGCAAATCTGAGATGGAGATATGGTTGATAGGAAATGAAGAAACGAAAAAGTCGATCAAAAGAGGATACAGATTAGTGATTACCAATTGCAATACGTCGAGTTGGTTGTCTTTGTTTTGCGCGAGCGAGATTAACGTTCGGGCTACTGGGTTTACGCAGATAGGCAATAATAGAGACAGCGAGGTCCACAAACCAACGTTTGAGGAAAAATTCTTTTATCTGACAAATCTTCTGGATTGTCTTCGTCACATTGCGAAAGATACCAAGACGCCGAAACCATTCGCAAGTTAAGAAGACCGCGTTCTGAATAAATTCATAAGGTGTATGGGTTCGTGGTAAAACATGAAATGGATACCCAAGCAAATTAAGAAGAAACAAGGCGAAAAGGCAAGAGGTTTCCGGTATTATCTTGCTAGATACGTGGGATGGATGGAATTTAATTTTGGACTACAAATTTGGATTTGGGGATTATCATCAAAATATAAAAGGCGAGATTTTGAAGGTGTTCGTAGGGGATTACCTGCTTCCTGCTTAAATGCAACAGACAGCAAACCAGTAGTGGTAATTGGTAAGGCCCCATAGAAACATTCTGCAATTTTGATCCAATTTTAAATGCCATCGTAACCCTGTCCCCATGGCGGTTCCTAAAATGGACTGTTTAATGCAATAGACAGCAAACGAGTAGTGGCAATGGTTAATACCCCCCACACAACGATTGTGCAATTTTGATCCAATTTTAACGCCGTCGTAGTAACCCTATTCCCATGGTGGTTCCTAAAATTCCTAAAACGGGTGGTTATCTGCTTCCTGTTTTAATGCAGTGGACGGCAAAAGAGTAGTGGTAATGGGTAAGGCCCCGTTGGACAATTCTGCGCGGTTGATAAGCCACCCACCTTGAATTTTCGCAAATCTGAGATGGAGATATGGCTGATAGGAAAGGAAGAAACGAAAAAGTCGATCAAAAGAGGATACTGATTAGTGATTATTAATTGCAATACGCCGAGTTGGTTGTCTTTGTTTTGCGCGAGCGAGATTAATGTTCGGGCTACTGGGTTTACGCAGATAGGCAATAATAGAGACAGCGAGGTCCACAAAACAACGTTTGAGGAAAAATTCTTTTATATGACAAATTTTCTGGATTGTCATTGTCACAATGCGAAAGACACCAAGACGCCAGAACCATTCGGAAGTTAAGAAGACCGCGTTCTGAAGAAATTCATAAGGTGCATGGGTTCGTGGTTAAACATGAACTGCATACCCAAGCAAATTAAGAAGAAACAAGGCGAAAAGGCAAGAGGTTTGCGGTATTATCTTGCTAGATACGTGGGATGGATGGAATTTAATTTTGGACAACAAAATTGAATTTAGGGATTATCATCAAAATATGAAAGGCGAGATTTTGAAGGTGTTCGTAGGGGATTACCTGCTTCCTGCTTTAATGCAACAGACAGCAAACCACTAGTGGTGATTGGTAAGGCCCCATAGAAACATTCTGCAATTTTGATCCAATTTTTAATACCATCGTAACCCTGTCCCCATGACGGTTCCTAAAATGGATGGTTTAATGCAATAGTCAGCAAACGAGTATTGGCAATGGTTAAGACCCCCCACACAACGACTGTGCAATTTTGATCCAATTTTAAAGCCATCGTAATAACCCTATTTCCATGGTGGTTCCTAAAATTCCTAAAACGGGTGGTTATCTGCTTCCTGTTTTAATGGAGTGGACGGCAAACGAGTAGTGGTAATGGGGAAGGCCCCGTAGGACAGTTCTGCGCGGTTGATAAGCCACCCACCTTGAATTTTCGCAAGTCTGAGATGGAGATATGGCTGACAGGAAATGAAGAAAAGAAAAAGAGGATACTAGAAGGGGATGCCATAAAATCAAAATTGTTTACGCCGTTACTACCAGGTTGCCACATAAATAGAATAACCTCAGATCATTGACTGTAGATATAAACTCATTGAAGGCGCTTGCTAAAGTAAAACGTAGCAAAACAGTTGAACACCTTGATATTTAATCAGAACAGCGGAAATGAGAATGGATGATGACGATGTATTCGACTGAATGAGCTTTCGTCATCTCCTTTTTCAGTTAAACCCGTCTTTGTTTTGTGATACTTCTTCTTTTCTTATCCCTTCTGTGGTTGGTTTAGTTTTTTCTCGTTCTTTTTTTTTTGATGAAGCATTTGACAGGGTGTTCTTACTCATCTGTAAACTCTTCCTCTTGAAGATGTTTGGATTTGCTTTCGCTATACCAAAAGATTTCTTGTAGTCTTCTTCTGCTGCTGCAAGTGGGGTAACAACTGGTTTCTTATTTTTCTCTTTTGAAGTCGTTCACATCTAATTAAATCCATAATATCTGCAAGACACCCAGTAATTGCTATTTCTCCACTTCTCTTTCTACTCTTGCCCTTCTTCTCCACTTCTCTTTCTACTCTTGCCTTTTTCGTCCAGTTCTCTTTCAACTCTTGCCATTCTTGTCCACTTCTCTTTCTACTCTTGCGCCTTTCTTCTCCACTTCTCTTTCTACTCTTGCCTTTTTCCTCCACTTCTCTTTCTATTTTCCACTGCTCTTTCTACTCGTGCATTTCTTCTCCACTTCTCTTTCTATTTTACACTTCTCTTTCTACTCGTGCATTTCTTCTCCACTTCTCTTTCTACTCTTGCCTTTTTCCTCCACTTCTCTTTCTATTTTCTACTGTTTCTAATGCTTGTTGAGATGTTTAAAGAGAGGCTTTTGTTCATGGTAATTTAAAAACTCATTTAATCTTAACTTGATTTCGATTCTAAAAGACATTTCCTCGTGCCTCTCTTCTACTGTCGCTCAATAAAATATGATCTTGAGTTTTATTTAAAATTCCAACGAGTTACTGTTACTATGTTCATTGAGGCGTTTGAAGCAGTCATCACGCTCAACCAACAGCTCAATTATGTTCACATTCGGTTAAACATAAATGACGTAAATCTTTAGGATCACCAGAATACCTTGAGTATTAACGAAACGAACTCCCTTTCCTTTTATTTCAGTTCCTTTCTTCAACCAGATACTCTTTGGAGGTGATCAAGGAGTTTCTTTTTTTTTTCTTCTTTGGCTAATCAAAATTCTTAACAGCAAGCAGTGATCAACCAACAGCTCAATTACTGTTCATATTCAGTTAAATGTAAATGACACATCTTTAGCATCAACAGAATACTTTGCGTTTAAGGACGAAATCCCTTTCCTTTTTTTCAGCTCCTTCCTTCAACTAGATGCTCGTCGGAGGTGATCAAAGAGTTTCCTTTTTTCTTCTTTGGCCAATTAAGTTCAATTTTGACTTTGGCATTGCTATCGTGCGTCGCATTGAAAACCTGTCAGTCTTCTTCTTCCTTTGCGATTCGATGATGGCCAGTGTGGAGATTTGGATTCACCCATTTTACTTTGTTGCGGGCCAAATCCAAATCCAAATTATTAAAATCTTACTCTCTTCCTTATTACCCTCTTCCTTATTACGATATCTTGTAACAGACCAGATATCGTCGATCGAGGTGTTTGATTTGGCGAGGTATCCACGGTCATCAGAGCGAATCTTTTTTCTTCTTTTCTTTCGCCTGGATAAGGTCAAGTTTTCTTCTTGGATTCATTAGGTTTCTGCAATTTTGATCTCCAATTTTTAAAGCCGTCCCATGGCGGTTCCAAAAATTCCTAAGATTGGTGGTGTGATTTCATCTATTCTATTCCAATAAAGATTTCTTGGTCGGGTAAGGATGTCTTCCAAAGTTCCAATTCAATGGGAACGACTTGGGGGCCATTAAAATCAAAATATCCATGAACCGTCCTCGACGTCGAAGACTTTCATCCTAAATTAGATCCTTCCTCCTTTTTTGTCATCGGATTGACTTTTTGGTGGTAGCCTAAGAAGATAATTTTTTTTTCCTTTGTTCTTTATTAAGCATTCATGACATACACGCGCGCACATGTAGGCAGTTGCTGACGTGCCGCGTTCACGTTTGAAATAATTAAATTGGTGACGTGCCTCTGCAAACGGCGGCGCCAACTGCCACGTCACTCTTGCTGCTAAGGATAACGAAGGATATTGTTTGAAGCTATTCGGCCCCGGGACGGACGAATGGATGGATGGACGAACGTGCCTGGAGATGGCTGCGGACGATAAACTTGCCCTTCTGCGTTGATTAAATTTAATTGCAATGCGATTAAAACGTTTAGCGCCGAGCCGCCGTGCCGGCCCCGCCGTTATTTGTATGTATGTGTGTGTGTGTGTGACGGTCTTTCGTAATGAGGTGCATCCTGCAATTGACGTTAGCAAAGTCAAGCCGAATATTTACTGAATAGGATTGGGATGCAAACTGCAATTTGTAGAATGGTTTCGGAAGTTCTGGATGGTGGAGGACTTCATCATCTCTTGGGGTTGACGTGTATTTTTCCTTTCCACATAGATCAATTCATTTTTGGATGGATGTAAATTTTGGAAGAAGTAACGACAGGGAAGAGAAAGAAGTCTCCTCCGGTCATCTCTTCAGTTTTAAATCAGAAGAAAAAATAATCAAGAATGACTTGATGGCCTAGAGGAAGATTCACCGGGAGAACTTGTGGAAGTCGAAGAACTTCAAAAGCCAAAAGAAACTTCAACCAAACGTGAAGAACGAGGACTTCGCCGTCTAGGCAATTGAAGTAATTTTCCAACCCACATCGATCAATTAATTTTTGGATGGATGTGAATTATGGAAGAAGCAACGGGAAGAGGAAGAACCCTTCTCCGGTTTTCCTCATCATCTCTTCAGTTTTAAATCGGAAGAGAAAAATAATCAAAAATGACTTGATGCCTTAGAGGAAGATTCACTGAGGGAACTTGTGGAAGCCAAAGAACCTCAAAAGCCAAAAGAAACTTCGACAAAACGTGAAGAACGAGAACCATCTAGGTAATTGAAGTGTTTTGAAGTGTAATAAGAGTCTGGACAATTCGTAACTAAGTCTTGATTGGCGCCGCCGTGTTATATCCACAAATCGAAACTTGACAACTGTCAAACGTACCAGGCGAGAAGGTAACGCCTACTTTTATTTATTATTTCTTTCTTTCTTTTACAGTTGCTTTCCTTGTCAGTTATGCCGATAATAACACCCCTTTTCACATTGTGTTTGTACCAGTGATAACCCTTTTCCTTTAATTTTTACATCCGATAAGATATTTTTTTAATTAAATCAAATTGCAAATTAAAAATCAAGGCGCGACGGGAATTATTAAGGACGCCATCTCTTGACTGAACAGGAAAACAACTTCCTCTGACAATCAGCGTTTCATCTTCCTGCCTCGCCTTCTAATTTCGCAGTGACTTTAATTTCAAAATTAAATCGAAAATCGAGATGTCACGGGATTATTAACTTAGGACGCCACCTTTTAATCAAAAACGAAAGCTGTTTTATTCTCATTTCAGAGAGTAGGATATCGTATCATGATATATTTCATAACAAAATTAAATTAAATAATAAAAACCAAGACATGAGAGGAATTAGACAGAAGTAGATACCCCTATAATAAGAGTCTGGACAATTCGTAACTAAATTTTGATTGGCGCCGCCGTGTTACATCCACAAATCGAAACCTGACAACTGTCAAACGTAACAGGCGAGAAGGTAACGCCTACTTTTCTTCCCTCCCAATCTTAGCTGATTGTTGTGTTATAACATGACGGCGTTGTCCAGACTCTAATTAAAGGGTTTCCAGACAGGAATTATTCAAAGTGCCATCTCTGAACCTAATTTAAAAACAATTTTAATCGAGTTTCCTCTAACCGCACGCACTTCATCTTCCTGCTGGAGTTTTTAACCTTTTAGCTGCGCAGTGATTTTAATTTCAATTTATTATTTGTTCTTTTTCTACCTTATGCTTGACTTTCACTCAATAACACAATGGAAAGTGCTGTGTAGTCGAGGCGGAATACCCTGTATATAATTTGCAACATATAATACAGTGTTTTTTTTTCATTTTCTGTTCTATTTTGTGTCTTTAACGGTTATTATTAACTGAACGCGTTACGTGATCGTGCAAACAATTACAGCGCCACCCTCTTCCACCAAGTCTTCCTCCAACAATACTTGAATGTAAATTGGCCCCGACGCTAACGGCACATTTGTCCCACATCGTCTGCTCTCCTCATCGTGTTCTTTCGAAAATGTCAACAACCTCTGAAATGTCTTTGTTGTTACGAGCCGGGCGTGCGAGCGAGCCACTCGCTCTATTGTGTAGTGTATACAGATTTCCTTCTTCTTCTTCCTCCTCCTCGATTCCTCTCTTTCGAAAGACGTTCCATTCAAAAACCGAACTGCATCTGCTGGCGCTCCGGTTCTGGGTTCTATCTACCTGAATTACTTGGCGAACGCAAATGGCCACAACAAAGAAGGCGATCAAGTTCAAGTTCAATGGCCAAGTACAGAAACCCAGTGCGGTTTCGCTTGAACGACCGCCACGGCCTTGCACGTAAACTCGTGCATCTGTCCAACAAACGGTGGTGTCACATGTGGCTCACATGTGACGCCACTGCCGGAATATCTTAATTGAATCAGTGTCGTTCCCAATTACGCACGCTACATCGACCCCTATGCCCCTCTTAATGCAGAAAGGGGATAATAGACTGAAGGGGTTCACAATGAAAGACGAAAGTTAATATAAAGATCTTCTTCCTTCGCTGGAATACTTTCCCACTTTCTCTACTTTTTTTTTAAATCAATTATCAATGACATCATTTTGAAAAGGTCAGTGATATGGGGGACGACGTTTCGAGGATCCATCGCCGCTCGCCAGAAATGGCATAGGTTTAGTCCTGCCCTGCCCTTTAACATTCATCCAAGTGAAGGTCAAGCTGCTGTCTCTTCCCTTTTCTTGGGGGTGAGCAGTTGCTGATCGCGTGCTCTCGCTTATCGATTACTTCCTTTTTCCTTCGCCACATGTTGCCTGCCTGCCACGGACATAAAAGCACGTTTGCAAAAAAAAAGAAAAAGAAAAAACGCTCCCGGCCTATAGTTCTTAACTCATCTTTTTCAAATAACCTCCTAATACACGCGGTATATAGTACAGGGTGATTCGGAATGAGTGTCCGACACGTTAGGGGCGTATTCACTAAGGCCTTGCAAGTGCGAAATTCGAATGAAATACATTTTTTCCGCTGCAGAAAGCCATAAATAAAATAAAAAAACTTTCGTATAGTTCTTACTCGTGAGAATTGCAGATGTGAAATAAATAAAAATGCTTTTAAACACGAGCTACAAATGTGATTTATTAACTTACTTGACGTTTCGCAAATATAATTATTTGATTTATCAAACTCTTCACAAATGATTATAAAAAATTAAATAGTAGGCTAACGGCCATTTTCATAATCAGACTTTAAGGAAGCTTTAATTTAAAGTCACTTTAAGTATAGGGAAACAAATGTACTTTTTTTTAGGTCAAAGTAACTTTAAATTTAAAGTCTGTCATGTCAAATAAAATCAGACCGAAGAGAAAACAGAAAAAAAAACAAAACAAGTGAAATCGATTAAAAGAAAAAAACGATCGATAATTATTTAAAAAATAATAATAATAATAATAAAAACAAGTCAAAGTCAAAAGTGGCGATCAACCGAAATGTAAAATAAAATAATCTTAAATCGTATAAGAAAGAAAACAAAAGACGATCGATTGATAATTAAAAAATGAAACGTCATGGCAGATAAAACCGAACCGAAGAGAAAACAAAAAACAAAACATGATTCATTGATAATTTAAAAGTAAGAACGAAACAAGTGAAATCGACTAAAAGAAAAAAAAAATAAAGCTGAATCTTTAGGGGTGAGGATGTGGGTCGATGAAACTCTAGGGGTCTTTTAGGGGGTCGGAAGTTTAGAGTCTTGTTTAATGAAGACCTGTCAGAATTATTTATAAAAAAAAACGTAAAAGATTTACAAATAATATTAAATAAATTTGAACCGTCTCGAACAAAAAAGAAAAAAAAAGACACAAATTATAATTAAAAATCACACGAAAAAGTAATTAATTAAAATTAGAATTGAATAAAATCCAAGCACGAAAAATAAATTCAACGATAGTCTAAAGAAAAGATCGGCAAACAAAAAAGGAGCAAGCAAAAGAGAAGTAAAATAAACAAAATCGAAATGCGAAGAATGAGATCAAAGCAAACAAAAAAAAGTATCCAACAGATTTTCTTATAGAAGAAAAATACTTATTTTTGGACGTTCCATTTTTTTTTTCATCGGACTTGCTATTTTATTTTGTTTTTCCTTTTAAATGGATTTAATTTTTAGTAAGCATTATTACATAGCAGTTATTTTTTTATCAATTGTTTATTATTTCTGATTCATGTTCGTATTCATTATTCATTCATTTATCTGTTGTTTTCTTTTTTCACATTGACTGATTTAATGTTTTAACTTTTTATTTTTCATTGCCACTTTTTTGTGTTTACATAAATGCTTTATACAATTTACCTTTCATTTGGTTATTTATCATTTATTTAATGCTTAGTTGTTTATTTCATTTAATTTTTGTTTCTTATCGACTTAATTTTTTCGGGTTTCATTGCCACGTTTTGTTTTGCTTTCTTCTAGTATACCTATACATTAAAGCTTTATACAGTTTACCCCTTTTTAGTTTGTATCGTCAACAACTCATTATATTTCATTCATCTGCCTCTTAGTATTTCGCTGTAATAGTTTGTTTCATTTACTTTTGTGTGTTTTTGTTAACGAATAAATTTTTCATTGGTTTTTTTCTTTACTTTCTTTCGCCTTTGCTTTACCCCCTGGAAAGTCGTCTTTCTGTTGCAGCTTCTTTTATTTAATGTTCTTCATTTTTTTATTTGTTAATTTTCTTACCGGATTATTAAAATTATTCTTCTTGCAACTTTCTCTTTAGTTTTTTTTTGCAAACTCCATACTCCTATTTCTCTTTTTTTCTTCTTGTTCTCCTTGCTACTTTTACTTTCTTATTGCGTTGCTTTTTCGCATACCATTTCTCGTCAAATTCATTTCATTCATTTTCACAACTTTCCGCTGCAGAATTCGTTTTTCTTTTTTTGTTTTTTTTTTGGCGTGGACGTTTGAACTCAAAATCATGAGCCACCAGCAAACTGAAGAGAAATGACTTTTTGCCGAACATTCCAGGAAACAGATATACAGATTGTCGACTCAAATCGCGATCATAGTGAGTGCAAACAGCGCACATAATTGCTGATTGAAATTTATGAAGTACGAAAAGGATGACATTAGCATTAGTAGGGAAAGCGCCACCAGGGGCGTCCATATCTTTGATTTGCCCTCCCTCACTGTTTCCCTTTGTTACAAAGCGTGTTCTCTTTAAAACAATGAACGGTGTGCACGTGTGTGGATTAATGGAAGGCGTCCGGGGGTTTTATCTTCACACGGCCAATCATGAAACTACTTGGTCTCAGATTCAGCTTTCTCTAACCTCTTACGTCGACGTCATTAATCTTTCGACCAAATCAAGCCCGTCTTCCGGTTGCAAATCATCTCGTTTCCTCCAATTAATTAGGCCGGACAAAAACCTCTTCCCGGCTTGTTAGACGCGCTTTAATTAAATTTAACGGTTTTTGAAAAGGTAATTAATTTTTCGTTCCAGCCGCGGAGGGAAAAAAGACGTATAAATTCGAATATAGGAGGGAAATAAAAAATGAACAGCCACCAGAAAGGAGAAATCGGACATCTGGAGGCGCTTTGTTCGTTCGGAAGAGAAGAATTTTGCCTGGGGGCGAGGTGGAGTGATTCATTCGCTGTATCTGTTTATGGTTCGTTTGTCTTCCCACCCTTCGTGTCAACATAGGCTCGCTCTCCTCCACATCTTCGTCCTACCGCTATTCTCTAGGGCCCGTGGACTATCTAAAGGTCGGCGCGGAAAAAACGATCCGCTTTGTGTGTGCGAACACAATGCCTTTTAACTTCGAATTTACAACGTGGGAAAGAGGGGGGCTTAAAGAAGGCGAAATTTTTGGAATACCTTTACAATTTGGTTCAATTTGTAAAACCACCACCCTATTCACCCTAATTTCTTTTTTTTTTAGTTTCAAACGAAGTTGCCTCAGCAACTCTAAGATAATTGGGCCACAGATTTCGAAATTTCTTCGCGCGTCGCACTTTAGTTTGGACTTTCCCAGGAACGCAATCGATTTTCCACTAGTCCGCATTTGGCCTTTTGAAGAATAAAAGGATTGATAAAGAGACCAAACAGTCTTCAACTCTTCTTGTAAGTGCGTTCTTCACTTTTGGGCAATCTTTCCTTCGGCTTTTCAAAAAATTCTTCGACTCCTTAAGCGTCTTCTCCTCTAAGGTATCAAGACATTTTTGATTATTTCTCTCTTTTGATTTAAAACTGAAAAGATGACGAGAAAAACTGGAGAAGGCTTCTTCCTCTTCCCGAGTTCCTATCACGTCTTGGTTTTTATTCTTTAATTTAATTTTGCTATGAAATATATCATGATACGATATCCTACTCTCTGAAATTAGAATAAAACAGCTTTCGTTTTTGATTAAAAGGTGGCGTCCTAAGTTAATAATCCCGTGACATCTCGATTTTCTATTTAATTTTGAAATTAAAGTCGCTGCGAAATTAGAAGGCGAGGACGGCGAGGCAGGAAGATGAAACGCTGTTTGTCAGAGGAAGTTGTTTTCCTGCTCAGTCAAGAGATGACGCCCTTAATAATTCCTGTCACGCCTTGATTTTCAATTTGCAATTTGATTTAGTTAAAAAAATACATCTATCGGATGTAAAAATTAAAGGAAAAGGGTTATCATTGGTACAAACACAATGTGAAAAGGGGTGTTATTATCGGCATTACTGACAAGGAAAGCAACTGTAAAAGAAAGAAAGAAATAAAAGTAGGCGTTACCTTCTCGTCTGTTACGTTTGGCAGTTGTCAGGTTTCGATTTGTGGATATAACATGGCGGCGCCAATCAAAATTCCAGACTCTTATTATAGGGGTCTCTACTCCTGTCTAGTTCCTGTCATGTCTAGGTTTTTATTATTGTATTTAATTTTGTCATGAAATATATCATGATACGATATTCTAGTTTCTGAAATTCGAATAAAACAGCTTTTATTTTTGATTAAAAGGTGGCGCACAATGATCCAGAATCAAATTCTAGCGCGACAAAAAGGAAAACAAATAACACATTTTTATAAACATATAAACATAAGAAAATCCTGTCTATTGATATTATTTAATGTCTGTCTGTTTTATTTGTTGCGCAAATTAATTTTTTTAATTATGCTCCTGCGGTGCTGTCAAATCAAGCATAAATTTTACGAGCGTCAAACGTGGTCGGAAAGTTAATAAGTCACACGTATGTTTGAAAGATTTTTAACAAATTCTATGCGATAAATTTCGTAAAATCTTGTTACTTTACATTTCTTTGAATAATTTAATTCAATTTTTAAGATTTCCTCGAAAATTCTCGCTTGATTTGGCTCTGGATATGAGTAAATAAGCCTAAGCATTTCTTAAGCAGTGTGCCTATGGATAGCGTTGACAAGAGGAAATTTACGTTTTATCAAACTCTGGACGTCTAAAAATTTCTTTAAATATCAAAACTTACTATTTTCTTAAAAAACCTCTGAATTAATAAAAGAGAATTCTGCGATTATTTTCGAAATATTAGCAGAATTGAGTCAATAATCTGACCTTAGTGAGTTAATTAAAATTCTGTGATCATTTTCAAGATTTTACAAAATTTTTCCATCAATTCCATCAATCAAATAATTTTACTGTTAATCAAGTAATTAAAAATTAAATTTTTCCCCAATTTTGGAAAGTTTTCGCGATTAAACAAAGTTTAATATGTTTTCTTATTTTTCTTTTTGCTGTTTGTTTTCGTTCACAGTGCAGGCTCTGACGGGCAACACAGTATTTCAATAAAATTAAAAAGAATCTGTTTTAAAAGGGGTTAAAATTATTTAATATCGATCCAATAATAAATTTAAAACGACAGGGGTGTGCAATTGTAAAATGAAACACAGTGTGTGTATACAAAATAAATATCGTTCTATTTTGCTATGTTCCATTAAAAAAAAAATTACTTTTAATTAATTTTTGCTATAAATATCAAATTTACACAGATCTGCAACTCGGGAGTTCCTCATAAACGGGGAGAATTTAATTTAGAATCAAAATACATATACCGAGTATTTAATAAAAATTAAAAAAAAAAAACACTTCGGTTTATACCTCGATTAAAACTTTACAATTAAATACAAATATCTCGAAAACTATTCTTTTTATGCCCACATTATTTAGACAACGTCCCATAGAACTGAATTTAGGATCCAAATATGTACATATGTACAGTATGTCCACGGATCTACTTGACCAGAGGAAAAACTTTTTTAATATCAACCTTACGCAAAAAAATTATTCTTTACAAAAAGTTCTGGTTCTCAGGAAACTTCAAAAACAATGCTTATACTGGGATTTTGAATTTTACAGACTGCCTAAAAAATCCAAATTATCCTAATTTTATGTTGCAAAAATGTGGATTTCAGGCAAAAATGCATGCTTACAAAAATTCTACTATCTAAACAACCTCAAAAGTCACACGTATATTAAACTTTTCTGACTAATGGATGTCGAAAATATTCAAGTATCTGAATTTATAGAAAGAATAAAACTTTATTGTTATTGACTTGCATTTTATCTAAGAATATTCCGTACACAAGTTTAAATTTTGAAATACAAAGTGCCCCAAAATTACATATTTTTAAAGGGTTTTTTATTATCCAATATACTGCTGATAGTATTTTCTTCGATTCCTTCACATCCGATACTAATCAGGTTTCATCGATTTTTTTTTTAAAGCAATCGAAACTTTTTATTATATCAAATTTTACCGAACGCGTTCTTCCTTAGTTAACATCCTTGCTGATAATCATGCTAAACGTTTATACTTATCTAATAAATAAATGTGAGGTGTTTGTTCTCCAAGCACACCAGATTTGTTACAAAACTGTCCAAGGTAAGCGTTTCTGGAAGAGCGTTCCATAATAAATACGTTACTTTGATTTCTGCAGCTTAAAATTTAGAGATTTGGATTTTTTAGACAGACTGCAGTCAAAAACTTAAATTTAAGCATTGTTTCTGGAGCTTCTCGACAAGCAGAACTTTTCGTAAAGAATAAGTTTTTTGCCTAAAGTTGATATTAAAAGAGTTTATCCTCTTGTCAAGTCGATCCGTGGACACACGGTATACCAAGGATTTCATTAAAAGAAAAAAAAAACTTAACTTCAGTTCAATTGTTTTTCGATAAATGTCCGTGTAAACTTGAATTAGTCTGTATTAAATTTGGTAATAAACACTATTTTTCCTTCTAAATTCAAAAATAACCTACTAAATTCAAAAATAAAAAAAAGTAAAAATCGTTGGAAATTCTCGCATACTTTACGATGCTTAAAACAGCAGCATTTAGAATTAATTAGTTAATTAATTTTGAATATTTTACCGGTTTTCTCTTTATGACTATATGTATTTAGTAACAATCTGAAGACGGAAGAAATTTCTACAGATTTTTCTGGAATTGGAAATATTTAAATAATAACATCCACGAGGACCTATGTATTTCTTAATGTTTGATTGATTGATAACTAGAGTGTCTGAGAATTTTAATTAAAAGGAAATATACAGGGTGCTGCCTCTTGAAAGGTTACTGCAATGTTGGCCTCCCTAATTATTTTACAGCAAAATTCCTTTTAGGTTTCTTAAAGTACTCTTCAAGATGAATCTATCTGTGAAGTTTGAGAATTTTCTACCTGCTCTGTTTCAAGATATTTAAAAAAGATCCAATTTATACAAAACTATCAGCACAAACTTGATCAGTGATGGTGAAAACTGGACAGATAATTATAATAAATCTAGTCGTTTTCGGAGAAGATTGATAGAAAAAGCTTTTCCAGTCATTTATTTTAACATTTACTGATCAGGGCCGTGCTTATAGTTCGGTATGAATTGAATCTTTTTTAAATATTATCTTGAAATGGTTAAATAAAAAAATCTCAAACTTCTCAGACGGATTCATTTTGAAGAGTACTTTAAAAAACCCAAATGGAATTTTGCTGTAAAATAATTAGGGAAGCCAAATTCAAGCACCATTAAATTAACATGGGATTTCCTATGTCGCGTTTCATCCTCAGGATATTGCTCTATTCTTCAAAAGCGTGTACAATCCATCTAATCGGGCTAATGCAGATCGCATAAACATCACTAATAATTCTATACCACACAGCACAGCAGTGAATGTTCCTAAAATCTCTGAAAATGATATACCGGGTGCCTTGAAAAATTTAAAGAACAGCTTTACTGCTGGTGTTGATGGAATTCCTAGCTTCTTAGTCAAAGATTGTGCTTTTATATTTGTAAAACCCTTACTTATGATTTATAATCTAATTTTAAAACACTCAGTATTTCCCACAATCTGGAAAGAAGCTTCTGTTTGTCCAGTCTTTAAGAAGGAAGACCAAAGCTGTGTCGAGAATTACCGGCCAATCACTATCATTTGCAACTTTGCGAAGGTTTTCGATCTGGTCTGTTAGTAAATTTATGTATAGATAGCCGATCAACATGGTTTTATGGAAAAACGATCAACTGCGACGAATCTATGCTCTTTTACCCAGTATGTTTCAGAATGTGTAGACAACAAAGGTCAAGTCGATGTAGTATATACTTATTTTCAAAAAGCCTTCGATAAAATCGATCATCTTATTAAAAAAGCTGCATTGTTATGGTTTTTCACAACATTTAATTAACTTATTCTCATCCTATCTCATTGACAGATGGAACGCAGTCAAATACCAAAATTTTTTCTCTAATTAATACTCACCAATCTCTGGGGTGCCACAAGGATCTAATTTTGGCCCCTTATTGTTTTTACTATTTATAAACGACATAAATAGTGTTGTATCTTGCTGTAAGTGTTGCTCTTTGCTGATGAAATGAAAATATTCTTAGAAATCACTTCAATTTCTGGCTGTCTTATTTTTCACAGTAATCTTGATGGTATAGTTCGTTGGTGCAAAAATAATCTTCCTCTTAACATACCTAAATGTTCCGTTATTACCTACTCTAAAAAACATGCTCCGTATTTGTTTATTTACTTTAGTAATGATGTTCGCTTAACACGAGTTGACTGTATTACTGATTTGGCTGTTACTTTTGATGCTAACCTAACGTTTACACAGCATATTTTAAATATCGTTTCCAAGGCTTATAAAACTTATGGTTTTATTTATCGCAACTGTAGAGAATTTTCGGATGTAACAACATTACGTACTTTATTTATACTTCTGTCTTATAAGATCGAGACTTGAATATTGCTCCATCGTTTGGTTTCCCATCTTCTCTACATATATTTAGCTTATTGAAGCAGTGCAGAAAAAAATTCTGAAATTATTAAGCTTCCTCCAAGATGGAGGATCTCCATCCTCATCAAGGCTTTAGCCAAAATGTTTTGTTATCTAGGTATGACTGTGCGTCCTTACATACTAGACGTATCTGTTCGGCTTATATAACTTAATCTGCTTCAAAAGTGATTGCCAAATGGCGGATAGAAAAAAGTGTAACAGTTTACTATTGCAACGAAGCGGTGCGATGTTATAAATAGATAGTGTACACGCCTCAACATATTTGCCGGTGCAGCGCGTCTAGCCGATGGTGAACAATCGGTAAGCCAAAGAAATAATGCATGATTCACAATAATGTCGCGGTTGACTGCGATGCTCGGACACGATGCGCACGAGAGAGTGTGCTGCAGAGACGTGTCGTGCTTCTATTTAATTCAAATCAACTAAATTGTTGTTCCTAAATTCAAGAAAGAGCTGTTATTAGCTTCTGGAATTATATTCGCGTTTTTACCGTAACTGATCGATTAAAAATCACGTATAAGCGGGCGGAACATTTAACGCTTCGATTTAGACCCCCACGTCGAGTCGGACTGCCGCTGTCTGAAACTGGTTTCAGGCAGTTCACTTTCTTGATTCCGCTGTTTGGTGATTGCCCTTGGTTGTTTGATGGAATAAATTTCTTTATTCCCAGACTTAATTCACGCCAAAATCAAACGTTCTATGTAGCCTCAAGCCGTACTAATGTGTTATTTAAATCCCCCATTTCAGTAATGTGTCATTATTTTGATCGCATTTCTAATAGATGTGACATCAATACTGATTCTATAAATTATATAATTTCTGAAGCTACTAATTTGTTTGAGCGTTAGTCGGTTTTCTTTTACTCAAGTCATAGCAAGAGACACTTATTGTTAGTATAGTTTTGCTATCGTATGTATAATGTCTTACCGTTACTAAGTTATCTTCAATATAACTTTTCTCCTTAACCGCGAATTGTACACTTACATTTATGTTTATTCATATATTTCCTGTAATTGAGTGCTACCAATAAAGTATTATTATTATTAAAATGCAGCACCCTGTATATTTACTTTTGCGCTACACTATTTTTGCCATACTTCTTTGGTAAATTACAAAAAAAAAATCAGAAATTACGCGGTATTTTATTATGGTAAATTATTTTGGTAAATTACTGGGATAAAATACCACAAAATAAAAAACGGTATTTTTGCGATCCTGGACGTGATTATTACATAACAATATGTCAGTATGCAGCAATAATAATATAATCCCATGACATAAATGTAAATGATTAATTAAATGCATCCAAAGGCCGGGCCCAAAAAACAAAAAAAAAAAACTGTCGAGATAACACACTTTAGAAAGTCCGCATTACGAAACACCCCGTGAATAAAACGCATTCAATTACCAGATAAGTAACGCACAGCAAAGATTAAAAGTCTTTACGTGGGCGTACGAGCTTTATTCAGCCGTATATTGCCCAATAATAAATAAATAAATAAACCGTGCGCGCAATAACAATGCCGTGAGCACCCACGCGCGTGACAATATCGTTCAAAAAAGAAGTCGTCGTTCCTATTTTTTGAATTTTTTTTTTTGTCGAATCGAAAGCGTTTTGCATTGTAAACACGACGCAAGTCCGGGGCTTGCGCAATTTTGCAAGCGTTTCGACGATAACCCGCATACATACGCGATGGCATTCCTCGCTAATTGAAAACGGAGATAACCCTGGTGATTGCATATTTATCGTCTTGTTAAAATTTTAAGACCGGGAAAAACACGTCTTCGTAAATACGACTTGATATGTCACTCGGAAATATCGGAATTATTAAAAAATAGCGTGTGAATTATGACCAGAGACAAGTAGAAAAATATCAAGGTCAACGTAAAGGCAAGTGCAGAGCACGTTATCAGTCCGCCGTAACCACAGGCGTCACTTTCAGCATCAGAAACGTAAATAATAATAAATCAAATGTATGTCATAAAAAAGTAATTCAAGTGAGTCCGCCACAACGCAGTAACCACTGTAGTTGTTACATTTTTTATGCAGCAAGGCGGAAGGCGGTAAGCAAGGCATGAGGGCGCCGATGCAAGAGGGATGCCAAAATACCGCTGTACTAGAATTATAGTAATATAACTTAAAAATGGTAGTTTTAAGTAATTTAAAAATGTCTTGGTTTTCGAGCAGAATTGTTCGTAAATTTGAAAATTAAAAGAATAGGATATTGATTATATGTGTATTCATCACTGAAAATTATAAGGATTGAAGTTATCCTAAAGTCAAAAATTTTAAATTATCTTACTATTATTCAAGCACAGCGATATATTAATTTAAAAAAAAAAAAAAACGGTTAAAGCACAGCTCGAACAACCTCAATCTCAAGGTCAACAAAACTCGATCCAATCACTGAACCCAAGTCTATTAATCCAAGCAAAAAAATTAAAAGCTTAAATAGCGACATCCTACGATCGTTTTCTGACCTAAAACAGTTCTACATAGGATGCTCGGGGAATCCACTGCAATCAAAAGCGATTTGCAACAATTTTTTTTCAAAAAATTAAAGATAAAAAAATTTAAAGTAGACAAAAAGAAAATTTCAATGCCCATCCAATCCAACTGAACCCAACCTAACTCCATTCAACCCAAGTAAAAGATTAAGAAAAATAAATTAAAAGTAAAAAAAAAAGAATTTAAATTAAGCTCAACAAATCTCTTAAGGTCACCCCAACTCAATCTAACTGCATTCGATTAAAGCAAAAAATTAAACATAAAACGAATTAAAATTACTGATATTCAAAAGAAAAGATTACAGCTAAAAATTCGATCAGTCTCAAGGTCAGCCAAACTCGACCCGACAACTGAGCTCGATTCTATTGAACCCGAGCAAAAAAAAAAAAAAAAATTAAAACTCCAAAAACAATAAAAAAAAAGTAATTGGTCGAGTGAAGTTAGTTTGAGTTGACATTGAAAATCTTTTCCAGTTTCATCTTTTTATTGTTTTTGGAGTTTTAATTTTTTTTTTTTTTTTCAATAGAACCGAGGTAACTTCATTCGAGCTAACTACTCCATTCCACGCAAGCTAGAAGATTTAAAACAAATATTTAAACAAATATGTTTAAATATTTGTTATAAATTTTTAGATTTTGTTTAAATATTTGTTCTAAATTAGCTTGCGTTGAATGGAGTTTTAATTAAAAGTAAAAAGAATATATACTCTCTTAAAATTTATACATGGATTAAAATCTCAAGGTCAACTGAACTTACTCAACTCATGATATCAGGTTTTTTTTTTTTTAATTTAAAATTGCGTTCACTGAAATGTGGGGGGATTCCAATAAAACCAACCTTATTTGGCCCCTTACGCAACTGAATGTACTCCAAAACCTTGCGCTCCAACAAAGTCAAAACGACGTCATGGGTTTCACGCAAAGTCAAAAAAGCAACCCCTAAGCACACACAAACAATTACAATCGAAACCCGATAAAATAACAAAACCAAATCGAAACCAAACATTATTACTATTATTATTACGTAAAAAAAAAAAACAATGTCAACCCGACCCAACTGCCCTCTATCTAAGTAAAAAATTTAAAACAAGATTAAAAAAAATTAAAATTAAAAAAAATATTCAAATTCGTAAATGGATTAAAACGAACCTCAAGAAATCTCAGGGTCAACTGAACTCACCCGATCACATTGCACTACATTCTACACAAGTAATTTTTTTTAAATACCAAAAAAAAAATTAAAAGTATAAAAAAGTGTTAAAATTTATACAGGGATTGAAGAAATCCCAAGGTCAATCCAAGTCAACCATCATCAACTTAACTTCGCCTAACACAAGTCAAAGATTAAAATTAAAAGTAAACATTCAAAAGAAAAATAAAAATCAATTAAAATGAAGTTCAACTAACGTCAAATCAGTCCAACCCAACTGATTTCAACCTGACTCCATTCAACAATTTTTTTTTAATACTTAAAAAAATTAAAAGTAAAAGAATGTTAAAATTTATACTTGGATTAAGTTAACGTCAGCAAATCTCAAGATTAATCCAACCCAATTAACATCAACCTAACTTCATCTAGCACCAGTAAAAGATAAAAAATCGCAAGGAAAATTATAAGTAAATATTTAAAAAAAATTAAAAATCAATTAAAATGTAGTTCAACTAACGTCAAGTCAGGCCAACCCAACTGGCTTCTACTTAATTCTTAATTCTTAATTCCGTTCAAGAATTTTTTTTTAAAATACTTAAATAAATAAAAAGTAAAAAAATATTGAAATTTATACTTGGATTAAAGTTAACTTCAGCAAATTTCAAGGTCAATTCAACTCAACTGACATCAACATAACTTCACCAATCATGAGTAAAAGATTAAAAATCGCAAGGAAAATTAAAAGTAAATATTTAAGAAAAATTAAAAGTCAATTAAAATGTAATTCAAATGACGTAAGGATAAATCCAAACCAACTGATCTCAACGTAATTCCATTTAACAACGTTTTTTTACAAAATACTTTAAAAAATTAAAATTAAAAAAATGTTAAAATTTATACTTGGATTAAAATTAACCTCAGCAAATCTCAAGATTAATCCAACTCAATTAACATCAGTCTATTACGAGTAAAAGATTAAAAATTACAAGGAAAATTAGAAGTAAATATTAAAAAAAAATTAAAATCAATTAAAATGTAGTTCAACTAACGTCAAGGTCAATCCAACCCAACTGACCTCAACCTAACTCCATTTAACAATTCTTTTTAAAAAATATTTTAAAAATTAAAAGTAAGAAAGTGTTAAAATTGATACTTAAAGTTAACTTCAGCAAATCTCAAGGTCAATCCAACCCAACTGACATCAACCTAACTTCATCTATAATGAGTAAAATATTAAAAATCACAAGAAAAATTCAAAGTAAATATTTAAAAAAAATTAAAAATCAATTAAAATGAAGTTCAACCAACGTCAAGTTAGGCCAATCCAACTGGCTTCAGCTTAATTCCATTCAACATTTTTTTTAATTACTTTAAAAAATTAAAAAGTAAGAAAAAATATTAAAATTTATATTTGGATTAAAGTTAAACTACTAAGCAAACTAACCAAATCTGAAGATCAATTCAATCCAACTGACATCAAGGTAACTTCACCCAGCACAAGTAAAAGATTAAAAATCGCAAAGAGAATTAAAAGTAAGTATTTAAAAAAAATTAAAAGTTCATGAAAATATAGTTCAACTAACGTCAGGATAAATCCAACCCAACTGATCTCAACCTAACTCCATTTTAACAACTTTCTTTAAAAATACTTTAAAAAATTAAAATCAAAAAATGTTAAAATTTATATTAGGATTAAAATTAACTAACATTAACCTAACAAGAGTAAAAGATTAAAAATTACAAGGAAAATTAAAAGTAACTATTTAAAAAAATTAAAAGTCAATTAAAATGTAGTTCAACTAACGCCAAGGTAAATCCAACCGAACTGATCTCGACCTAACTCCATTAAACACAAATAAAAATTAAAAATCGAAAAGTATAAAAATTATTAAAAATTAAAATGCAGCTCAACCAATCCGTTGAATACCAAATTGTAGAAAAAAGTAAGTCAAAGAGTTACAACGGTTTTTAGCCCATTTGACCGTAAATCGCCGTACTTGGCAACACTGTCTGACTCTAAAATCACAAACGAATTTTTTCCATATGGTTAATTAAAAAAAAAATTGTTGCAAATCATTTTTGATTGCGGTGAAACCCTAGGGCGTCGCTGTTTTATCTGTTAATTTTTAATTTACGAGTTAATAACAATCATTTAAACTGGTTCAAAGTTCAGCAAAAATTTGTCAAAATTAACTTTTTAATATAAATATACTTTTCGGAAAATTAATACATATATTCAAATAAAAAAAAAAATCTGGCAGCTTTGGAATTACTTGCAATCGATTTCATACACTATTTTTTTTGAGACAATTCACGTGAATTTTTTTTTTTTTTTTGTTGGAAGAGGGGCGCCAATTACTGTTTTGTATTTTGTATAAGGGCGCCAATTACACTTCCCCCGGCTATTAACATACTACCTGTTAAGGGCTCATTTACACGTGGCGAATTTTAATTTCGGAGAAAACATGTCGTCACATCTCTCTACTCTTCAGTAAACAAAATCTCCATCTTTGACGTAACATTCTGTTTGTTTGGAGTCTTCCTGGATGGCCACCGACTCTTTCATTAATAGAAAAAAAAATGTACAAGTGAAAGAAGCCGACATTCGCCTTGCATGTTGCAACAAGCAGAAGTTTATTTAATTGTCTGCGGTTCGTTCCCACCGACTGCATGCGCGCATTGTCGTGCCAATCTTGGCAGGCGGAAATCACTTCCTCGGACGCACGTCATTATCCTAACAGTCCTTCTGACCGCATAAAAGCGTCCAATTGGTAGTACTTTCGCAGCTTAATTAAGAAGAACCGCGCGAAGAAGAAGATAACGGTCAAGAGCCTGGACCAGAACGGATCTCTGATGTTTGATGTGGATTTGTGGATGAGTGGACATGATTTGCTATCTCTACACGACATCTGCTTTTCATACTAATCATCCTAACTTAAAGCTTGAATTATCTACCACTCCTATAATTTTGCACACTTCTTTCGAAACCCCTGGTTACGAGAGGAATGATTATTCTGCGAACCTGTCATCACGTCATCAGACATAACGCCCAAACCTGGCCTGGTTTGTCTTGCCAGACAGAATGTTATTTAAATTCGAACTACTGCTCCGTCCGGTTCGGTTTTGTGACGGATGTTATTCGGTCATGATTGCAAAAAAAGCGTGAATTGACTTTCGTTTTTTATTTGCATAATAACGTCCGCCCGAGGACGATGTTTTGTATTCATGGAGATACGTACTTTTTTTTCCTCTTCTTCTACTTCTTAACGTTGCGTAATCTAACGAACTTGTTTCTAGAAAGTAACTTCGTAGGTCTTTAAAATACAGCATACTTGTCTGGCCTCCGGAGAAAAAAAAATCCAAAAATCCAGTGTTTTCGGAATCCTGTGAGGCTGAGATGACGTTTGTTTTGTTTTAAGCAAATTCTTCCGAGCGGTTTACCCGTTTCTGCTCTAGAAAACAGAGGTATTTAGGTGACGATGTTAGCGTGAGCGTTGGTTTCTTTTTTACAGAAAAATCCGCTTTTTCGTTTCCTCGCTTTCTTTTGCAAATGTCCTTCCTACCGAGGGTATGCACGATTTGAGTACGCAGTGAAGTTTTCTTAACACGTGGTCGACGCTTAGTAAACGGCGTAACCTCCCGAAGGTAATCAGTGTGCGACGGTTAGTACAAGCAACGTAACTGAAGTACGACGTTTCCACGAGTGGTAGCGCTGCCCCGTGACGTTTGTTTGTGACTGACAGCTGGACGCCAACTGCCCGTTTAGATTTTGTTTGTCAATCGTTTCTTATTTACTGTATGTTATCATATTGTCACGTGTCGGTCGTGTTCAGCTGGTTATGAGCTCTCGGCGTCCAAACGCGGGGGTTGTGTAGCTTGGGGGTGAAAAGGGAGTAAACTACAAACTAACTCATTAAAACAACAAGGATTACCTTTATTGTTTAAAGGTTAGAAATACAGATAACTGTATCCCACGACGACGATCAGATTAACTGATATCTTTTACAAATTACGCACATCTTTTATACTGCCAATGTACTTGACTTGACTTCATGACCAAATTCTGCAACTCTTTAATTGAACCCGTACTTTGCTCGGTTGCTGAAAAGGTGATGTCAGGATTTTCACGTTGTTTCCAAACGTCATTTCTATCAAATCGTGAATTAATTGGTTGTGTTAAAACACTTATACAATGCTCTACTTATTTGCGTATTTGCAACTTTGCGGGTTCACGCTACAAGTTCATTGCCTCAGTCGTTGCACCAGCAAACCGCTTATCAGCAAATAACTCGTATTGTATTGGAAAAGATACATTTTAAATTAATTAAATACTATTTTCAAATTTTCCGTAATCGTGACAATATAACGTAAAAATTCCGGCGCGTACTTGTGCAACAGTCAAAAAAAAAAGGAAATGGTTGGAAGCAGTGAAAAATTATATATATAGGAAAATTTAATGAAGTAGGTTGAAGGAAAATTGGACCAGAAAGAGCGCAAGCACACTAAAAGAGCATTTATAGAGGCGAAGGGGGTAAAAGGAAGAGACAGTGAAGAATAGGAGTTGAAGATTGAAGAAAAATTGCGCCAGAAATGAAGAAGAAAAAGAAAAGAAATGGGGGCAACGGTGTAGACCGGACGGCATGGACCTTCAAAGCAAAAATTCTGTAGTTTGTTGTGAAAAAGAAAATGCAAAAGAAAGTCCAAGGCCAAATTGGTTCGAAAAAATTCTGGCAAAAGACCGTACCAATACACTTTTATTAAAAAAAAAAAACCTGCACGTCTTGGCGACGTTGAAGATATTTTATCCATATATTCTAAAATCAGAATTTTAGGATTTTTTTTTTGGAAATTTTTGAGGACGAATTTCAAGAAGATTTTCAATTAAACCCAACTCTAAAAATATTGTAATTAACTTCAGCAAATTCCACTCTAAAAATATTGTAATTAACTTCAGCAAATTGCGCGCATTTTTTTTTCAAGAAGAAAATTTTAAATTATTAAAAATATTAAACATCAGTAAAAATGTAGTCAGTCCAACTCTACTGGTTTCAACCTAACTCCATTAAACAATTGTTTTTTTTTAACACTTGAAAAACTAAAAAGTAAAAAAATATTAAAATTTATACTTGGATTAAAGTTAAACCTCAGCAAATCTCAAGATCAATCCAACACACCTAACATCAACCTAGTAGAATGATTTGTTTTTGTAATCTTATCTCAAGAAGGTACCTAAGTATTAAAAAAAAAAATGCCCCAAAAAGTAAAAGTATTTTCCAGGGAATTCAAATATTATTCCAGAACGGTACCTATATTTTAATTAAAAAAAAAAAAACTGCACGTCTCGCGAGATACGTTTGAAGTGATTTCATCCATAATTCCAAGATAAATCCAAAAATCGAAATTTCAGAATTCTTTTCGCAAAATTTTGAGAGCGCACTTCCAGAAGAATTACAATAAAGTCCAACTCTAAAATATTGCAAATAGCTTCAGCAAATTCCAAGCATTTTTCTTTTACTTTTTTTAGAGAATGATTTGTTACTGTAATTTCCTCTCAGGAAGGCGCGGCGTTACGGAATTTCCAAGAACTAAAAAAAAAGTGTTTTCCAGCAGGGAATTTTATTTCAGATATTATGCCTTTTTGTATTGAGCGATCCGTATTTGACTTATACCAACGTTCTAAAAGATCCCCGATATAATGTTAACATTAAACTGTTAGGATGTTGCGTTGCCCGAACCGTCCTGGCCAAAATGGTCACTGTCACTCAGAACAAAAAAAAAATAATCGCACTCGTAATCTGGATTCTGGGCCCATAACCTGTTAATTTTAATCTGAGCTCCTGCCTAAAGCTTGATTTTAAGAGGTATTGTTCTAAAAATCCTCAAACAAATTAAATTGTCGCTAAGAATAATTCCAATCCTCATTTTTACAATTACAAATCATTTAAATAATTTAAATACAGTGACTTATCAAGTATTGCAACATCATTAGTTTTCATTGGCAATGTTTATACTACTGTTCTAATTGCAAACACGCGAATGGCAATTTCGTTTCTAAGTCCAATTAGATAAAAAAAAAAAAAAACAAAAACACGAAAACAACGATAGCAACCGGTAATTACAGCTTCCTCTTAACTCTGTCAACAAATTTAAAACTAACGGCAATTATTCAAGTTTGTTTTTTTTCTAAAAAAAAAAAAAGGTTGCCACACATCCTGAGATTTCGTTTTTTGATGTCTTGTGCAATGATTCGTTTGGATTCTTTGTTCGATGATGAGATGCATCGATGACCATTCATCGGTGGAGACGATTGTGGTTTCTAGGGCAAATAGACTTACAGGGAAGTTAAAAGACCCAGACCTTAATTTGAGAAGTACAGATGACCGCAATCGTATCACCGGATAGATCATCAAACGGCGCATGCGATTTTCAAATAAATTCAGAAATTGTCGGTTTTATCTTTTAAATAAAAACCTATTTGATGAGAAAACGATTAAAAAATTGTTTTCTTTCACTGGTGCTTTGAACAGATGAAAGAAAACCAAACTTTTCGATGAACAACCCACCATACATGACTGACAGAAAACCGAACGTGTCGATGAACAACCCACCATACATGACTGACAGAAAAGCAAACTTGTTGATGAACAACTCACTACACATGACAGAAATCCGTGGAGACGATTGTGGTTTCTAGGGCAAATAGACTTACAGGGAAGATAAAAGACCCAGACCTTAATTTGAGAAGTACGGATGATAGCAAACGTATCACCGGATAGATCATCAAAAGGCGCATGCGATTTTCAAATAAATTCAGGACTTGTCGATTTTACCTTTTAAATGAAAACCTATTTGATGAGAAAACGATTAAAAAATTGTTTTCTTTCACTGCTGCTTTGAGTAGATGAAAGAAAACCAAACTTGTCGATGAACAACCCACCATACATGACTGACAGAAAACCAAACTTGTCGATGAACAACCCACCATACATGACTGACAGAAAAGCAAACTTGTTGATGAACAACTCACTACACATGACAGAAATCCGTGGAGACGATTGTGGTTTCTAGGGCAAATAGACTTACAAGGAAGTTAAAAGACCCAAACCTCAATTTGAGAAGTACAGATGACAGCAAACGCATCACCGGATAGATCATTAAACGGCGCATGCGATTTTTAAATAAATTCAGGACTTGTCGCTTTTATCATTTTAATGAAAACCTATTTGTTGAGAAAACGATCGAAAATTGGTTTTCTTTCACTGGTGCTTTGAGCAGATGAAAGAAAACCAAACTTTTCGATGAGCAACTCATCATACACGACAGAAAACCAAGCTTGTCGATGAACAACCCACCATACACGACAGAAAACCAAACTTGTCGATGAACAACCCACCTTACATGACTGACAGAAAAGCAAACTTGTTGATGAACAACTCACTATACATGACAGAAATCCGTGGAGACGATTGTGGTTTCTAGGGCAAATAGACTTACAGGGAAGATAAAAGACCCAGACCTTAATTTGAGAAGTACGGATGATAGCAAACGTATCACCGGATAGATCATCAAAAGGCGCATGCGATTTTCAAATAAATTCAGGACTTGTCGATTTTATCTGTTTAATGAAAACCTATTTGATGAGAAAACGATTAAAAAATTGTTTTCTTTCACTGGTGCTTTGAGCAGATGAAAGAAAACCAAACTTGTCGATGAACAACCCACCATACACGACAGAAAACCAAACTTGTCGATGAACAACCCACCTTAAATGACTGACAGAAAAGCAAACTTGTTGATGAACAACTCACTATACATGACAGAAATCCGTGGAGACGATTGTGGTTTCTAGGGCAAATAGACTTACAGGGAAGTTAAAAGACCCAGACCTCAATTTGAGAAGTACAGATGACAGCAAACGTATCACCGGATAGATCATCAAACGGCGCATGCGATTTTCAAATCAATTCAGAACTTGTCGCTTTTATCTTTTAAATGAAAACCTATTTGATGAGAAAACGATCGAAAATTGGTTTTCTTTCACTGCTGCTTTGAGCAGATGAAAGAAAACCAAACTTTTCGATGAGCAACTCATCATACACGACAGAAAACCAAGCTTGTCGATGAACAACCCACCATACACGACAGAAAACCAAACTTGTCGATGAACAACCCACCTTACATGACTGACAGAAAAGCAAACTTGTTGATGAACAACTCACTATACATGGCAGAAATCCGTGGAGACGATTGTGGTTTCTAGGGCAAATAGACTTACAGGGAAGATAAAAGACCCAGACCTTAATTTGAGAAGTACGGATGATAGCAAACGTATCACCGGATAGATCATCAAAAGGCGCATGCGATTTTCAAATAAA
The DNA here is from genome assembly GCA_036172665.1 of Prosopocoilus inquinatus. Classification (NCBI taxonomy): domain Eukaryota; kingdom Metazoa; phylum Arthropoda; class Insecta; order Coleoptera; family Lucanidae; genus Prosopocoilus; species Prosopocoilus inquinatus. The sequence goes on along the minus strand of CM069878.1, from coordinate 7,749,853 downwards.
TTCAGGACTTGTCGATTTTATCTTTTTAATGAAAACCTATTTGATGAGAAAACGATTAAAAAATTGTTTTCTTTCACTGGTGCTTTGAGCAGATGAAAGAAAACCAAACTTGTCGATGAACAACCCACCATACACGACAGAAAACCAAACTTGTCGATGAACAACCCACCTTACATGACTGACAGAAAAGCAAACTTGTTGATGAACAACTCATTATACATGACAGAAAACCAAACGAGTCGATGAACAACTCATTATACATGACATGACAACCAAACGTGTCGATGAACAACTCACTATACATGACATCAAACACCAGAAGGACCTTTTGTACCGTTTAAGGTGTGCAAACGTTTTAAGAAATAGAACTTGATTGGAGCAAAGGGCATTCAAATTAAATTACTTGTTTACTTGTTCGATTAAATGGACTTCACGGTTTGCAAAAAGCAGATGATTACCAAACGACTCACCAAGTATGATGGCATTAAATAGTTAAAGGAAACTTTCATTTAATAGGCTTTTAAATTAGAAGTTTTGTTGTTTTGTTCCTTCATACACCACAACATTTGACAAATGCCGAACATATCGCCGAACAACTTACCAAACACGGCTAGGGGGAACTCCCCCATTTTAAAAGCAACTTACACCAAACTACACGCTTTCACGAATAAATCCGGGATTCGTCGAATTCTGGACATAAATTTGCGTAAACATGTGCAACTTTGAGAGAGAGGGAGAGTTCATGAACTTGATCGAATCGACGTAGGAGCAACTCGCCGCCCACCACTTCGCCGCCTTGCCTCTTCCATTTCCGTGCCATTCTGAAATTCTTGCCGTCAAAGGCGGGCCGAATAAATCACTCCGAGCCGGTGGCGGCCGGCGGAACAAACGGCCGCTCGTTCTTCACCAGCCATAAAATTCACCGCCTCCGTTAGGAAGAGAATGAATCTCTCGAAGTCGATGAATTCGACGAATTTTTGTGTTCGCTCGAGTTTAAATGACCCTTCGTTACTCCATCGAGAAACACCAACTTTATAACGAATGTTATTTAATTATGAAAATAATTAATTGTAAAGTCAGACAAATCGGACGAGGTTCATACATGATGAGAAATGATTCACGATGTTTAACAGTGTAAAAAAGATCATTACGTATCACTGGACGTTGACTTTCGAAATGCCTTTTAGTAAATACGCCCCTAACGAGTTAGACACTTATTATGAATCACCCTGTAATAAATTGCGCAAGTGGTGTGTTGTGTTTACACGAAAAAGTGCATGAAAGTTGGCGTTTGAAGATTTGATATTGCGAAACTCTCATAACTGAGATATGTAAGCGGCATTACATCATTGCAACACGCTATTAAATAAAATAGTAATCGGTAAAGTAAAAGGATTTGTAATAGGTGCGTTGAATGCGTCGTAAATCGTGGGAATAAATTCCGTTTCTTGTCTTAATACAGACATCGCATCGTGTAAACTGTTCGGCGCTGAAATGCCTACAAGTGTGGTTAAATTTAGTAAAATAATTGGTCGGTAGATGTCACCGATTTGAGTAAAGCTCAAGGTTGGTAGAGTTGGACTGTGTATTAGAAGGTTGCCTTGATCAGCGGAGGGTGCAGAGGGTGCGAATCTCGACACGTCACGTGATGAGACTCATTGGGGATATTAATGAGGTTTTTGCATTATTCAATCAATAGCACCATAGAATTGACTCCATTTTTAGTGAATTAGATTAAGCTTTAGGAAACAGATGAAAACTCACCCTATTTACTTCACTGTGACGGATAGAAGTTTCGAGTGACGTCACGAGTTACTTTTGCGGAGAGGAAATTTAAAACTGTATATTAAATAGGAACGAGGCAACCTGCTAGACCCAATATCAGTTTTACCAACTTTGGCAAATCTGTTGTTAAATGGTCGATATTAGCTGCTTTCTTTCGCTCACAAAAAAGTGGTCTAAGCGCTAAGACGGACGTTCTTTTGCAAACGGATTAATCCCCATTCTCCTTAAAATTTCGGTCCGGATCGGTAATCCCCTTTCCCCTTCGAATCAAACAATTTTTATGTTTCGTTTGTACTGAATCGCAGTTATTTGCAGGCGAACTGTCAATCAATATTTCAAATCTGAGGTGTTTTGTTGCAACAACTACGGAATCCAGTTTCAAACTATTCGAAACCTGATTCAAACTTTTAAGCGAAAGAAAGCACTTATAAATGACAACAATTTTTTTCATGAAAACTTATCTGTTCGTTTAGCATTTGTTTGTTCATTTACTAATATCCGTTAACGTTTGAGTTTTCGGACTTATTGGTGGTCAATGTCAACTGTCCTGATTTGGCAATACTTAATTTAAGGTGGCATGATTGATGATCTATTCCATATCCGCTTTTAATCTGTCAAAAGCAGGTTATGTTTTGGTTATGTTGTTGTTATAACAGTGTATAACAGTAAACACGAGTGACAGCACAACTTCTGACAGTTCGCCGGTAATAAAAAAATACTGAATCGTGTTCGTAAACTATCTAACGTAATGTGTAGGGATCTTTTTGTTACCAACCCTGGACACTTGAGATTGACCACTCCGTATTGTTGGAGCCCATTGGCGTGAATCAAAGATATTTTACATTAAACAACTCACCAGTATCGTTAGTTAATATTGAATTGATTCTGCCTTTGCTCGGTGAAAATTAATATCAATATTAATTGAGTTAATTAAACACAGTTTTTTTTCTTCAATTTTTACTGTTGATTATTAACGTATGACAATTGTTTCGACACGCAGTGTCTTCATCAGACGTACTAATAAACTGAACTAAAAATAAAATAACTTCTTATAAATATCTAAAGTTACCTCTCTATAAGGCTCGGTTTCACCATCATAGTTTAACTTCAAGTTCCGTTTTATTCCTATGGAAACAATTATCCTTGCAATTGTTACCATTGGAATAAAGCGAAGCTTAAAATTAAACTGTGATGGTGAAACCGGGCCTAAGGGACAGTTTTTCAATTGGGGTTTAACTTTAAACTCCGTTCTATTTTTATTCCTATGGAATCAATTGTCCTTACAATTGTTACCATGGGAATAAAGCGAAGCTTAAAGTTAAACTGAGATGGGGAAACTGGGCCTAAATTCCATGAACTAGGGTACAGATGGGTAAACTAATAGATGTTTACTGGCAAAATAAATTTAATAATGGTAAATTATTCATTTCTGTTTGGTCATTTGATAACAAATTGAAATTTTTATGTTTATTTGTTTGTAATGATCCAATCGCCTTTGTTTTCTATATGCATTGTTATAAATTAAAAATCGGAGTCATTGTTGTTGAGTATTAAATGGTTTGAGAAAGAGGAATCGGTTTTTTTTGTTGTTAAAGGAGTTTCTGTGTCTGTTAGTTAACGCAAGCGGTCATGCAGTTAACATGCAAAAACCATTAAACAACAATAATAACAATAATTATAATAATAATAATAATTATTGTTATTACTTACCGGGGTCCCTTTTCGGCCCTGCTCCCTCCAGTCGCAGGTTGTTCTGCCACCAAGTTAACTTACCGACCGATGTCTTTGGTAAGTCGGTTAAACATTAGGCGTTTTCGATCATTGGAGCGGTCTACACCAGTAAATCTATTCTCTGACTCTTATTTGAATTAAACACATTCGTTCTATCTCATTTTTTTGCCCCGATTCATGTACCGCTCCAATTATCGTATACGCTTATTATTTCAATTTGTGAAGTAAGAGATGAATGACTCACAAAAACAAATATTTACTTGACGATAACAACCCATGACATTGAAGACAGACAGACTTCAAGTCAGCTTCTTCCGCAACTGATTTCTTCTTCCGTGTTCTTGCAATTGACTTTTCAGCATTACTAGAATCCACTTTCGTTCTTACTCATTTTCTAAGAAAATTCAGATTTTCGGAAACGGAAGAGTTTACAAAAGAGAAGATCGATTTTTGGCAACAAATAAAACAGACTTGACCACTAACCTCATAAAAAAAAGAAATCTCCAGTTTTTTTTTTGGTCTGACCTAGTACTTCATAGTAATTCATAACCTACAATTCTATGTAGAATAGTCAGAGAGCGTTTGTATTGCTTTTACAACTTCAGTTTTAACTTGTTCTAAAATCTACCTTTGTATGTCTCGGTAGACAGGCTTGCCAGATTTTTTGCAGGCAATGTCACCGACTTGTTGGCAAAATTTAGCCAAAAGGCGCAAATTTTTTTTTTTTTTCATAGTCATAAATAAAAAATCGACATCACAAATCAGAACAATTAAGAAAAAACAAATGAAACCTGACAAAAAGTCGGAAACAGGTAACAAAAGAGAAACGAAAGCAGTAACGACAAAATACAAAGCGTGAGGTGAACCAAAAAAAAAAAACAAAAGAAGTTCGACGACACCAATTCGTAGAAAATTAAAGCAAACTCGAGAAAGGTCAATAACACGATTAAAAAAACAAAAAAGGAAACGAAATATGAGACCTAAAACAAATCAAAAACGATGAATTACAAGCAAGGGTCAATAAAATGCGCAAAATCAATTCTACAAGAAATTCTGTAAGGAAAGAAAAATACAACATAGTATGAAAGCACCAAAGAAAAACAAACGAAGATTAACGATTAAGATGAACAATGAATCTCCAAACTAAAAATGAAAAAAAAAATCTAGTAGAAAACAAAAGATAACTGTAAAACGGCGCCAATCAACAAAATATGACGAATCAATTTGATAAATATAAACAAAAAGAAAACAGAATTACTAGGATACTAAGATGGCCAACAAGATGAAAATCGCCGAAAGATTTTGCAAATAAAAAGAAGCTGCAAAAAGGAGTCAAAAACAATGCGAAAGCATACAGAACAGAAAAAAAACAAAAGAAGATCGACTGCTTGGATGAATGAACCAAAAACAAATGAATCTCCAAACGAAAAAAACTTGTAGAAAACAAAAGACAGCTGTAAAAAAGCGTCAACCAACAAAATGTGAAACAATCAAATAGATAAAAATAAACAAAAGAGAAATACAAAGTATAAAATTAATTAAAAAAAAAAAAAAAGAAATACCACGATGTTAAGAAAATGAAAAATGAAAAATGACGGAAGTTTTCGCAAATAAATGTACTCATGTGAAACAAAAGAGACCTGTAAAAAGGAGCAAAGCAATAAAATGCGGGATTTCGATTTGATTAGAAAGAAGATAAATGCGAAAAATAAAAAAGAAAAGACAAAAAAAAATAATGAAGAAACAACGATTCTCCGGCCGAAAACTTTTGCAAGTCAAGAAGCTGGCAGAAAACAAAAGGACAAAATAAAACAAGCGAACCGTGAAAATAATAATAATAATAATAATATTTATTAATGTTAATGTACAGAGTAATTACATACATCAAACAAAACAAACGAACATCAAATGCTAAAATGCAAAATATGGTTTCCTTAAAACAAAAAAGAACGAACAAATATGAAATGAATAAAAAAACAAAACAAAAGGATGCAGCAAACAAAACAAATAAACATCAAACTCTAAAATGCAAAATATGAATTCCTTAAAACAAAAAAAAAACGAACAAATATGAAATGAATAAAAAAATAAAAGAAAACGATGCTCTAAGTGTCGTTATATGAAGACAAGAAAAATAGTCCAAGTCAGGCGCCAAATAAAATGCTTAAACGCCAAATATGTCTAAAATGTAGCCCAAACGGCGGAATTTCGCCCAATCTGGCAACCCTGTTGGTAGATCCCCGTAGTGACTCTTTAATTGATTGATAACCGTGTAATAGATTGTTGTTCTTTATCTGTAACAAACTTCAGGTGTGGGGCGTAGAAATGTCACTGGCACGCAGACTACTGACAAGCCAGAACCGGCCCTGTATGGGGTTCCGCAAGGTACTGCCTTGAGTCCGATACTGTTCGTTGTGTTATTTACCCCCCACTTATCCACTCATTCGACATGTCGTAAACGACTCCTTGTGTGAGTCAAAAGCCAAATTAACCTTATTTCTGATGATATCAAACAGTTTATTAAACTTCGAGCCGTTTTAGTTGTTATAATGACGTATTTGTGAGATGCAAATCATAAATTCTCGCCATTTATGGACCGTATAAGGCGAGGACGTGTTCCACATGCGCGTAATTCTACGTGAAACTGCGACGTAAATCAAACCCAACGTTATTTGATGTGATCGTTCGCGTCAACTCGGCGCCGTTATTACACATATTTACGTATAATGCATCACGCGTGTATGGGTAAGTGTGTGTGTGTGTGTGTTTGTGTGTGTGGTGAGGCTGATGTATAATAAGAACTTCATTGATCGCGTTTGCACATATATGTATGTACATTCCGACGAGTGCTAAAAGCCTTATGTGATGTTTACCAATAATAACTATTACTGACCGGGGCCTCTTTCTGGCCCCGCCCTCTCCAGCCGCAGGTTGTTCTTCCACCAAATTTACTTACTAACCGATGACGTTGGTTAATAGATTAAACGTTACTTCTATTTGTGAAGTAAGAGATGAACGTCCATTTGTTGGACATAACCAATGACACCGTGACATTGAAAACAGACGGACTTCCAGTTAGCGTTTTCGCCTTTTTTCAACTAAAGACAATGAGAACGACTACTACTGTAAATGAATTGATATAGACTGTATGCAGTGCCGTCTTTATGCATGAGCCTGTTGGGGCCGGGCCCAGGGCTCCAGGGGGCCCCGGCTGACAAGCTGCATGTTAAAGGTAGAAAAACAAAAAAAAAAAAACCTTCACTAGAAACCAAGAAAGTTAATTTAATTTCACTTAAGCTTGCGGTTGTAATTTCTTGACCTGCAATGATAGTATTGAATGATGAGTATCAAAAGTGACATTCTCAAAGAAATTGACTTTGAGGAAGTAGTAGATGATTAAAAAAAAATACTAGTATCTAGATCTTTTTTTTTTTCATTTTTTCATCATTTTCTTCATTTTCTTTCTCTACTTTTCAATCTGCATCCAATAATATTGATCGTTAAGGACCAAATCTCTTAAGGCTTCATTTCAGGGCCGTGGCCAGGGGGGCACCTAGAGAGGCTGGAAAATTTCAAGCCTGCCCTATGATGGGCAAACCTGACTTAATAGATAAAAACTTATTGAGCCTGCCGTTCACTGTGATAAGCCTCCCCCTTGAATATTTATTCTGGTTACGGCCCTGCTTCATTTTATTATCAAATAATTACGATTGCGAGATGGCGTAACCGATTTTTGATTTCTGTCATGCTTTCATTATATATTTTAAAACCTACGCGAGGTTAGTTGCCAGGTTTTTCTTGGTAAAGATGAAATTAGATTAAATTGTTTTCTCTGTTCATCAAGAGATGGCGCACCTGGTTCCTATTGACACTTAAATTGATTCCTGTTACGCCCTTACGTACATTTTTTTTTGAACTACGCTTTTCACGTTTTTTCTTCTTTTTTTAAGTTCGTTTAGTTTTTACTCTGCATCCAACAATTATCAAATAATTTCGAGTGCTAGGTATAGGTGCCATAATTATTCATGGTTTATGATTTGCATGTAGTTAACTTTCATGAGCCTCTCCACTCAAGAAAAAAAACCAAAAGTGCCAGGGGCCACGCCACATGACTTAAGACGGCACTGACTGTATGTAATTCGAAGTTAAGTCAAAAAGCATTTCATTTTAAGTCATTATTATGTTAATGCAAATACAAAAAAAAAACGTAATCAAAATTTGGTAGTCCTTATTCCAGGTTGAAGTTGCATGCAATTGTCTACACCACCAAACCTGAATTAAACCACACACATACAGGGTGATTCAGAATAAGTGTCCGACCCGTTAGGAGCGTATCCACTAAGGTCATGCAAGCACGAAATTGCAAGAAATAAATCTATAGAAGGAATTTCAAAAATCAACCTCCTTTGAATCCAAAATGGAAATCATGATTCATTTCTTACATACAAGTCCGAAATTCAAATGAACGAAAACCATAAATAAAAACGTTTTACGGTTTCATTTCAAGGTAAACGCTGGTGTTTCGCTCTATTCCACGCGAGTTCATTGGTCTTGTGACGCAAAATACTTGTACTAGCACTCATCAACCAATTTATATCTGAATTTTCAATGCATTTTATCTCAAAAACTATGAATTTAGACCCCCTACGAATATAGACTTTTTGTTTTCTCTTCCTGTATACTACCTGTGATTGATGGGTCGGACACTTATTTTATATCACCCTGTATAAGTTTTCTCGAGCTTTAAAAGCCAAGTAAGTGGATTTAACTTGCCCAGCCGCGGGCGTACCTCATTCTGATTGGATTTTGCAATTACAATTAATTACGCCAGCGACGAAGAGACAAAGCCCGATAATTACGGAATCTTGCACGGTAGCTCGTTAAACCGTTTGTCCGATTTAACCGCCGCATTGTGGAAGCCCAGCAAGTGTTAAGCCGCGCCGATTATTCTTAAATCAGCGGTGGCGGCGGCGTCGTCGGCGAAGCGCGACGGAATTTCTCCGTTCCAATTCCTGGCCCGCAAAACATTTCTTTCTGTACAGGACGACAGGATCGGCCTTGCGTGAGTTTTATCGCGATTTAATACGTCATTAATTCCACGCGGTGTTTATTGGTTTCGCGGTTGGCGGAGGAGAAATTAGATTACATAGCACTGCGGCGATCGGAGTCATTTAAGCGGGGCGCAAACCGGAGCGGAAACGCGCGCGGCCATCCAAGAGAACAGACAAATCCGCCGCCGCGCGCGTTTCCGCTCCTGTTTGCGCCTCGCTTAAATAGCTCCGACCGTGCAGAATTTCCGAAATTTTTCAAAATAAGTTTCGTGGACAAGTCAGTCGTTTAAGCGAGGCGCAAACCGAAGCGTAAACGCTCCTCTGCGAAACAAATCCGCCACCTTTCCGCTCCGGTTTGTGCCTCGGCTAAATTCCCGATCGTGCAGAATTTCCGAAATTTTTCAAAATAAGTTTCGTGGACAAGTCAGTCGTTTAAGCGAGGCGCAAACCGAAGCGTAAACGCTCCTCGGCGAGACAAATCCGCCACGTTTCCGCTCCGGTTTGTGCAAAATTTCCGAGATTTTCCAGAATAAGATTTTGATTGGCAAGTTATTTAAGGTCGACGTGGGTCACGGGCTTAAGTAATAATGGCAGTAACCACATCGTGATTTGAAAACCAGGTCCGGCATGATATCGCTGCTGGAAATCGACGAGTTGGAATTGTAATTAGGGGGGCCCCCCTTCTAACGGTGAAAACGTAATTTTATGCACCCGACTGAATGCCGCCGCTGCTGCTGCTGCTGCCGCTACACGGCTCGTGGTTTGTTGTTATTATGTTTCTTTTAATTTAGTGGCTTGCGTTTCCGGTTAAATGTTCTTTTGTTACGGGTGGAATTTAGAAATTTACATTTTGTGACAAACGAAACGTAACAAGCAGCTGTGAAAGCCTGTACTTTCTCTTAAAATGTAATAATAACATCTGCCAGTGGCGTACCTGTATGCATGCCAAGTAAAATAAATAAATTAAAATAAATGAAGTAAAATAAATAAAGTAAAATAAATAAAATAAATAAAGTAATATTATAGTTAGGGGCGGGCAAAACGGACAACCGCCCAGGGCCTCGCGCTTCGAGGGGCCCCTCACCATCAGCTGTACATGAATTTTTCAATATTTTACCCACGATAGTTCAGTCAGAGTGAAGATTATCGATTATCGAATATAAATACGAAAATAATCGCGGATCTGTATAAAATGAACATATTAGAAGTTTTATTCGATCAAAAAATAAAAATAAAATAAAAATCTTACATACAAACAAGCAATACATATAAACAAATAGGTGTCCTTAATACTCCCTTAACAAATCTCGCTTTTAGAGAAACAACATTTTCGAAACACCATTTTCGTCGACCAGCTCTTGTTTTTCGAATAACATCTGTTGTATGAAGACTAGATTTTATGGTCTTCAATAATTTCTTGCCTCTCTTTAGAATTTAAGTCTGCTTGTAAACAATCGCATTCTATTTTCAAATATGTTCAAGTAAGTTTATTGCAGTTTATATTTAGTTTAAGTTTTTAAACTCTCGATATTATAATTCATTTTTTTTTTTTAGTTGTAAATCGAGCGCATTTTGTTTTCACTTCATTATTTTTACTGACTTATTATTTTAAATATGAATTATCAGTTTGATTCCCTTTTGTTTTTTTCTTTCGTGCTCTTAATTCGATTTGACCAAGTGTTATAGAATATTTAATTTCGTCTTATCTTCTTATCACCGATTGTCTTTCGTTTTGCTTTTTTCGTTCCTTGTTTGATTTTATTTGATATAATTTTTAACACAGATCAATTTTTTCAAAAGACTTTAGGATCCATCAAACGGAAACTATTTTTAATACTACAGGGCGTTTGCAAAAAGCCGGGCGAGTGTTAATTTTATTATTATTATTTCTTTTAATGATACCCTTCCAATTAAACAAAATTGACGGGTCCGAGCGTTTTTTCAAAAAAAAAAAAAATTAATTATCTTGAAGAAAATATCGAATTTATTTATAATTAATTGATCGACCTTTGTTTTTTCTTGTAGTCGGTTTCATTTAATTTCTTTCTGTTTTTTAACCGTCAGATTATCTTATATTCGACGCGGCTCTTTCGGTTTTAATAATCATCAGTTGATCGTCTTTTGTTTTTGTTTTTCCCTTGCGTTACTCGATTTGAGTATATTTTCCATTCTAATCCCTACGATCGATGGTCACTTTTGTTTTTTTTTCTCTTTCATGCGATTTGATTTGATTTTAACATTTAACGATTAAATTTTTTTATGTGATTTTTATTTTCGTCAATCGTCTTTTATTTTTTATTTTATTGGTTATGAATTGATCGTCTTTTGTTTTTTTTTATTTACTCGATTTGAATTTATTCTACTCTTATTTTCTAATTCCTTCGATCGATCGATCGCCATTTTTGCTTTCTCTTTCATGTGATTTGATTTAATTAATTATTTATTAATCGATCGTCTTTTGTTTTTGTTTTTTTTTTTTTTGTTAACTTGATTTGAATTTATTCTATTCTTGTTTTCATTCCTTCAATCAATCGCCATTTTTGTTTTCTCTTTTATGCGACTTGATTTTATCCATGATTATTAATCGATCGTCATTTGTTTTTTGTTTTTCGTTTTATTTACTTGATTTGATTTTTTTTTACATTTTAATCCTTTTGATCGCCCGCCATTTTTGTTTTTGTTTTTCTTTTGATACATTCGATTTGAGTTTGTTTTACATTTCAATCCCTTCGATCGATCGCCGTTTTTATTTTCTCTTTTACGCGATTGATTTCATTTATTGGTTATGAATTGATCGTCTTTTGTTTTGTTTTTCTTTTTGTTAACTTGATTTGACTTTATTCTATTCTAATTTTAATTCCTACGATCGATCGCCATTTTTGTTTTCTCTTTTATGCGACTTGATTTTATCCATTGATTATTATCGATCGTCCTTTGTTTTTGTTTTTTGTTTTATTTACTTGATTCGAGTTTATTTTACATTTTAATCCTTTTGATCTCTCGCCATTTCTGTTTTTGTTTTTGTTTTCTATCGATCGCCATTTTCATTTTCGCTTTTATGTGATTGATTTTATTTATTGGTTATGAATTGATCCTCTTTTGTTTTTTTTTTAAATTTACTCGATTTGAATTTGTTCTACTCTTACTTTCTAATTCATTCGTTCGATCGATACCCATTTTTATTTTCTCTTTTACGTGATTTGATTTTATTTATTGGTTATGAATTGATCGTCTTTTGTTTTCGTTTTTTTTTTTTTCTAATTTACTCGATTTGAATTTATTCTACTCTTATTTTTTAATTCCTTCGATCAATCGATCCCCATTTTTGCTTTCTCTTTCATGCGATTTGATTTTAATAATTATTTATTAATCGATCGTCTTTTGTTTTCGTTTTTGTTTTTTTTTATTTACTCGATTTGAATTTATTCTATTCTTATTTTAAGATAATCGATCGCCATTTTTGTTTTCTCTTTTATGCGACTTGATTTTATCCATTGATTATTATCGATCGTCCTTTGTTTTTGTTTTTTTTGTTTTATTTACTTAATTTGAGTTTATTTTACATTTTAATCCTTTTGATCGGTCGCCATTTTTGTTTTTGTTTTTCTTTTGATACATTCGATTTGAGTTTATTTTGTTTCAATCCCTTCGATATCAATTGTTCGTCTTTTGTTTTTGTTTCTTTTTTTTTCTAATTTACTCGATTTGAATTTATTCTACTCTTATTTTTTAATTCCTTCGATCGATCGCCATTTTTGTTTTCTCTTTTATAGCGATCTGATTTTATTCATTAATTATTAATCGATCGTCCTTTGTTTTGGTTTCTCGTTTTATTTACTCGATTTGATTCTTTTTACATTTTAATCCTTTTGATCGCTCGCCATTTTTGTTCTCGCTTTTCTTTTGATACATTCGATTAAAGTTTGTTTTACATTTCAATCCCTTCGATCGATCCCCGTTTTTATTTTCTCTTTTACGTGATTGATTTCATTTATTGGTTATGAATTGATCGTCTTTTGTTTTTGTTTTTGTTTTTTTTTCTTCTAATTTACTCGATTTGAATTTATTCCACTCTTATTTTAATAGCTTCGATCGATCGCCATTTTTGTTTCCTGTTTTATGCGATTTGATTTTATTAATTATTTATTAATCGATCGTCGCTTGTTTTTGTTTTTTTCTGTTTTATTTGCTCGATTTGAGTTTATTTTACTTTCTGATCCCCTCGATCGACGGTCATTTTTGTTTTTTTTCTTTCATGCCATTTGATTTTATTTCAATATTTAACGATTAAATTTTTTTCTATGTGATTTTTATTTTCGTCGATCATCTCTCGTTGTTTGTCTTTATCTTTCGTTTGTCTTTGTTTGATACGAGTTTTTATTTTTTATTTTTCTTTCACTTACTCAATTTGAGTTTTGTTTCATTTTCATCTTTAATATTTACCGATAAAATTTTTGCTTGTCAATATTTATTTGTCGATTTGATTTATTCCTCGGTTTTATTTTCGTCCTGCCTTCATCCACGATCGTCGTTTGTTTTTGTTTTATTAGATTTGAAGATATTCTATTTTTGTTTTGAATATCAATTAATCGTCTTTTTTTTTCTTCTTTTTATATGTTTTTATTTTATACTTATTTTTAAGTCATATTTTTATTTCACAGGTTTACTTCTTTTTTTTCGAAGTGTCATTTTTATATCGTACTTTCAAATAACGACTTATTTTAGAAATCAAAACTTGTCAAATAGCAATCGCTTACGAAATTATTTTACCGACTTGTTTTGAATTCAAAGAAGATGTAAATATTTTCCCCTACCCCAAGGGCTCCGCAAAAATTTCTCGCTCGGGGCCTAGCAACCATTAAGGCCGCCTCTGATCGTAGTGGTTCACGTAGAAGCAGGCGAAATGAAATGCCATAACCAGGGAATACTAGGCGTCAGAAGAATTGAAAAGAAAAGAAAAAAAGAAATTTATTTTGAGAAATAGATAGGAAAAGACTTAACGAGTTAAATCAGCAAAGGAAATTTTGCAAGAAAAAGGTACAGGGATTTTTTTGGCCATTTAGTACGTATAGGCGGAAACAGACACGGACAAGTGGAGCACAGCACAACCAATTGGACGAAACAAAAGAGGAAGACCTAAAAGAAAATGGAACAGCGATATTGTTACGATTTAAGAAGAAACGTCGCAATACGATAAGATTCTTATACAAAACGTTGGCCCAAAAAAGAAATAAATTGTTTTTTTTTTTAGGTGGGCCTGCATACATGACGTGACCTTCTTGTTATGCGCCTTAGTCGCATGATTGACGAATGACTCACATACACCGTGCGATAATTCGCTTTGATTTGATTTTTTTTGCATCAGCAATTGTGAATTCCTCAACTGTGTTAAGCGAGTCTTCATAACCTAAAAATTTTTCACGTGTAATGTTTGATTAAACACATCACTTTAATTCGTACAATTAACTGCAAATCGATGCCGGTGGTTTTTGAATGACCCTGTATTCATAAAATTAAACTATTCTCTTTTTTGTCCTTTTTAGTATGTATGAGATCCATCTGAGAACGCATACAATTTTTATCCGAACTCAAAATTCAAGAATTCCACCAATTAGAGCTGTTTTACATCTATTAAAATGTATACAAAGTGAGAGAGACGGCCTACCACAGTCAACGTTCATTGGCTGAATCGTCTTTTCGCACAAGAAAACGTGACAAATTTTGATTAGGAACGAATCAGTATCAAAAGAGAAAATATTGTCTCTGATATAACATCGCAATCGATGAGACACGTCATTGAAATGAGCAAAACAAACACGCATCGGCCTTCTAATTAGAGCGATAAGCACGCGCACGAAACAACGAAACGTTCCATGCAAGAACAATAATTTCCAAGCAAATTGAAAAAACAATTAAGCGTTAAACCAATGCCGTCTTTAATAACAGGCCTGATTCATCGCGTAGGAATATCAGACCTCAAGGTTCTATCCAGTTTCTGGGGACTACGACGCTCTTCAGCCCTGATGCGCTTCAAGGACAATGACGGAAAGATAACTTAAAATGGAAATGAATTTCTGTTCTGGATTGCATTTCGGATGAATCAGTTTTCTATCCCCCACCTAACGAAACAGGCCTGTATTAACTGGGCGTTGATTAAGCGCATGTTAACGAACATGAATGTCATTGACACGAATATGCAAGTTATTAATCTTTTGGTTCTCGAAACGGATTATTATTACGTGTTAGTTGCGTTTCAGTTTTCACATATACATTTATTTAATTTTTTTTTTTTTTGGTAATTAGGTTTTGATTTCAAGCCGGCATAAATTACCATTACGTTTTTACAGTCGAATCTGTGCGCAAAAGTTTGCAAGCCGATTAAGATTGATCTGTTTGACCCCCTTACACAATCAGGTTTTTTGCCCACACACAAATTATTATGCGTTCGCATAATTCAAACCTCCCCCCCTCACTTTGCTTAATAAAGGTGTCAGGGTTCTGTCTTCTCAATTGTAATAACGCCACTTTTAGTTTTTCTCGAATTTATTTTTTACCTTTGACTTACAACTTTTTTTTCTTCTTTCCTCTTCTTTTCCGTTTCACGTGAGGTGCTGTCTTTTTATTATTATTATTATTTTTTTTCATTTTACTATTTTCACAAGTGATTTCTTATTTCGTCTTCTTGCAATCCCCTTTCCGACATTTGATTTAATTTTTTTTTTAATGGTACACACGGTATTTTTACGCATATTTGAAATCTTAAATAATAATTGCCCTTCTTCTTTTAAACAAATTTTATTTTTTTACAACTTTGTTTAACCAAATTCCTTCAAATTTGATTAAACAAAGTTAAAAAAAATAAAATTTGTTTTAAGGAATTTTAACGATTTTTCACATTTTAATATGGGGGGGGGGAGTTCCCAGTGTGATCGGTATCGACCCCTTGGGGATCGATGAAGACTTGAAAGAGGTCGATGAAACTCTAGAAGTCGGCTGGGGGGTCGATGAATCTCTAGCAGTCTATCAGGGGGGGGGCGGAGTTGTTTAATGGAGGCCGCCTCTCTGAATAGTTAATAAAAAAAAGTTAAAGATTTTGATATTAAATAAATTAGAATCAGCTCGAGTAAAAGAGAGAGAAAAAAAAAGACGTTCGATTGATTATCAAAATCAAAATACACCTAAAACACAGTCAACTCGGATTAAACAGAAACAAAAGACGATCGTCGAATAAAACAGGACAAATTTGAATCAACTGGAGTAAAAGAGAGAAAAAAAAAATGATTATCAAAATCAAAATACACCTAAAATACAATCAACTCGGATAAAACAGAAACAAAAGACGATCGTCGAATAGACAGGACGCAAAGAAAAATTGTACAAAACTCAATAAGTCAAATCGATATAAGAACTCACAGCCAAAAATTAAATTTATACTGAAAAAAAGAAAATAAAATAAAAAAGTCAAAGTTGAAAATGGCGGTAAATCGGCGGAATTAAAATATAAAATAATAATAAATAAATAATCTTAAAATAGTTTTAAATCGTATTAAAAAAAAAACAAAAGACGAATTTGATACTGAAAAAAGAAAATAAATAGAAAAGTCAAAGTTAAAAATGGCGATAAATCGGCGGGATTAAAATATAAAATAATAATAAATAAATAATCTTAAAATCGTATTAAATCGTATTAAAAAAAACAAAAGACGAATTTAATACTGAAAAAAGAAAATAAATAGAAAAGTCAAAGTTAAAAATGGCGATAAATCGGCGGAATTAAAATATAAAATAATAATAAATAAATAATATAAAATCGTATTAAATCGTATTAAAAAAAAACAAAAGACGAATTTGATACTGAAAAAAGAAAATAAATAGAAAAGTCAAAGTTAAAAATGGCGATAAATCGGCGGGATTAAAATATAAAATAATAATAAATAAATAATCTTAAAATCGTATTAAATCGTATTAAAAAAAACAAAAGACGAATTTAATACTGAAAAAAGAAAATAAATAGAAAAGTCAAAGTTAAAAATGGCGATAAATCGGCGGAATTAAAATATAAAATAATAATAAATAAATAATATAAAATCGTATTAAATCGTATTAAAAAAAACAAAAGAATTTAATATTTAAAAAAGAAAATAAAACAAAAAAGTCAAAGTTAAAAATGGCGGTAAATCGGCGGAATTAAAATATAAAATAATAATAAATAAATAATCTTAAAATCGTAGTAAATCGTATTTAAAAAAAAAACAAAAGACAAATTTAATACTGAAAAAACAAAATAAAATAAAAAAAGTCAAAGTTAAAAATGGCGGTAAATCGGCGGAATTATAATATAATAACACAGTACAATGTGTACAAAATCAATAAAACAATAAATTTTGCACAATGTTAAGACTTGCAGTTGTGCAATATTTACTTGCTTTATTTTGTACAGATTCTTCTTGTTCAGTGTTAGTCTAAACACCCTCCCCCCTGTTAAGTTGGAACCAAATGAGACACGAGGTACAACAAGGTCTAAATCAAGATATACAAAAAGTATTACTTCTTAATGCGCTAATACAAAGAAAGATTTACAACATAACTTGCGAACATGGAAAACAGAGTTAGAAAAAAGGAAACGAATCAATAATGCGCCAAATTATACCACAGTCTAAGTAACTCTTTTATAAGAAAGAAAGAAAGAAAGAAGTAAGTAAAGGAACAGAAATGACATTGTACAAGACAGTTTTTAGATCCATTTTAACTTGCGGTAGAGAGAGCCGGATATTAATCAACCCAATGGAGAAGTAAAATACAAACAATCGACATGAAATACCTAAGAAGAGTCAAAGGCGTAACAAGAAGGAACAGAATTAGAAACGATACAGTACGAGAAGAACTAGAAATTGAACCAATTATGAATATCGTAGAGAAACAGCGGATCAGGTGGTTTGGTCACTTGTGTAGAATGAATAAAAATAGATAAGTAAAAAGTATATGGAAAGCGGGAGCGTATAAAACGAAAAAACGAGGAAGACCGAAGAAAACATGAATTCATGAAATAATATTAAGAAGACAAAACAAGAAGTGGACAGAGGCCAAAACATTAGCAATGGATAAGGAAAAGTGGAAGAAAGTTGACATCAAGATGAGAAACAAACAAATAATTAACGTAGGTGTATGATCGGGAACCTTTCTATCCTAAGGTGTAAGGTACCTTAGGATAGAAAGGTTCCCGATCATACACCTACGTTAATTATTGAGATGTAATTATTTTAGAACTTCTATTAGATGGCGCTGCGCCATTCTAATCATGTATGTATGAGGTACCGCAAGGTACTGCCTTGAGTCCGATACCGTTCGTTACGTAATTAACCCCCCCACTTATCCACTCATTCGGCATCTCGTAAACGACTCATCGTGTTAGTCAAAAGCCGAATTAACCTTACTTCTGATGATATCAAACAGTTTATTAAACCTCGAGCCTTTTTAGTTGTTAGAATGACATATTTGTGAGATGCAAATCATAAATTCTCGCCATTTATGGGCCGTATAAGGCGACGACGTGTTCCACATACGCGTAATTCTACGTGAAACTGCGACGTAAATCAAACCCAACGTTATTTGATGTGATCGTTCGCGTCAACTCGGCGCCGTTATTACACATATTTACGTATAATGCATCACGCGTGTATGTGTGAGTGTGTGTGTGTGTGTGGGGAGAAAGCCGATGTAAGAACTTCATTGATCGCGTTTGCACACATATGTATGTACATTCCGACGAGTGCTAAAAGCCTTGCCTGAAATGTCTTGGCGACGACGACCTGAAAGCGCAGACTTCATAACATGCTGGAAAAATTGCATTCACAGTAACGATTTCTGGCATTCCTTTTTTTGCGAGTTTCAAATGCGACGAGCCCCATTTCTATGGCTTTCAAACCGTGTATGTATGTCTGTGTGTACTCGCGCAGACAACTTAAAGAGAACATTCCAATATTTTCAGATCTTCAATAGGAATCAGGAACGCCCACGAACAGTTAGAGCCTGAAAAAGTGAAGATAGGCAACGATATAAACAAATGTATTAAGGAATCAATTCTATAACTGGGCTGCAGTCAAAAAAGTTTGACAGTAATACTCTTTTAAAGTTGAACTTTAAAAGAGTATTACTATCAACCTTTTTTGACTGCAGCCCAGTTATAGAATTGATTCCTTAATTGATCAGTAGTGATCATACTTCGCAAATGTATTAATATACCTAACTGGTTCCTCTCCTGAAACTCTCATCATGCAATACGCAAGGGCCATTTCACTTAAATTATAAATAAAATTATTCTAGCACGAAAAGTTTATCTGTAAGTGGCTTCTGATACAATGAACGCGAGGGTGAGAGTGCCTTGGGTATATAAACCATTCACCGGCGACGTTGAAATCTACGCCGCTGCTTTGGTTCCCTTTATACTGGTTTTTACCAGATATCCTAGGAATGTCCGAGCTTTAGTAATTGCGTTCCGGGCGGCGGGGGGTCTGAACAGAGGCCGCTTCAAGGTTCGGGCCCTACGGACTCGAATCCGTGTCTGCTGTCAGCCCCCGCAGAGAAGATACGCAGAAAGTGCCCCGCGCTGTTTGGGCCGCTCCCCTTTTGTAGGAAAGGGTCCAAAGAATTTAAAGTGATTTTGCAAGATTCTGTTACAGTTCATTTTCCCCTTTCACCCTATACATATAACAAGGAGCGGTCTCTGCTCTCATTGCGCTCGGTGGCCCCCCGCAGATAAGATACAAAGAATCAGTTTGGGCCGCTAACCTTTTGTAGGAAAGGGTCCAAAGAATTTAAAGTGATTTCCAAGATTCTGTTACAGTTCATTTTCCCCTTTCACCCTATACATATAACAAGGAACCGTCTCTGCTCTCATTGCGCTCGGTGGCCCCCCGCAGATAAGATACAAAGAATCAGTTTGGGCCGCTCGGTGGCCCTCATAGAGTCCAGAGAATTTAAAGTGATTTGCAAGATTCTGTTACAGTTCATTTTCCCCTTTCAGCCTATACATATAACAAGGAGCGGTCTCTGCTCTCATTGCGCTCGGTGGTCCTCTGCAGAGAAGATACAAAGAATCAGTTTGGGCCGCTCCCCTTTCGAAGGAAAGAGTCCAAAGAATTTAAAGTGATTTCCAAGATTCTGTTACAATTCATTTTCCCCTTTCACCCAATACATATAACAAGGAACCGTCTCTGCTCTCATTGCGCTCGGTGGCCCCCCGCAGATAAGATACAAAGAATCAGTTTGGGCCGCTCCCTTTTTGTAGGAAAGGGTCCAAAGAATTTAAAGTGATTTCCAAGATTCTGTTACAGTTCATTTTCCCCTTTCACCCTATACATATAACAAGGAGCGGTCTCTGCTCTCATTGCCTTCGGTGGCCCCCCGCAGATAAGATACAAAGAATCAGTTTGGGCCGCTCCCCTTCTGTAGGAAAGGGTCCAAAGAATTTAAAGTGATTTGTAAGATTCTGTTACAATTCATTTTCCCCTTTCACCCAATACATATAACAAGGAACCGTCTCTGTTCTCACTGCGCTCGGCGGCCCCCCGCAGAGAAGATATGAAGAAAATGCTCCGCGCTGTTTGGGCCGCTCCCCTTTCGAAGGAAAGAGTCCAAAAAATTTAAAGTAATTTGCAAGAGTTACAATTCATCTTCCCCTTTCACCCTGTATAAAAGGAACCCTGTATTATTTTATTCTATTCTATGCGTCATCAAATAATTTCCCGTCTGTCGACTGCACCCGAATCCTCCCACGCTCGCCCGGAACCGTTCTAGTGAACTCCGGGCTCACGTTTTCCGTTCGATAATTGGTTATCAAGTGCCCGGAGTTTGGCCATTTAAACGTTTTCTTTAATAGAATTCTCGGTTATATTTTGTGCAGGAAACTCTGTTGAGTTAAAACAAGTTGAAATGCGTGTAATTTAACTCCGGTTAACGCCGTTCGGTCTGCATTCATTTTTGTGTGTTAACCACTTATCTATTCCACTATTGTATAGCGTTTATGTCACGAATTCATCTGATCAGCGCGTACTATTTAATTAATTGATTAATTGACTAAATCTGTTGAGTTAAAACAAGTAAAAATGCGTGTAATTTAACTCCGGTTAACGCCGTTTGGTCTACATTCAGTTTTGTGCGTTAACCTCTTATCTACTCCACTATTGGATAGCGTTTATATCACGAATTCATCTGATCGGTGCGTACTATTTATTTAATTAATCAATTAATTAATTTTGTTGAGTTAAAACAAGTTGAAATGCGTGTAATTTAACTCCGGTTAACACCGTTCGGTCTGCATTCATTTTTGTGTGTGTTAACCACTTATCTTATTCCACTATTGGATAGCGTTTATGTCACGAATTCATCTGATCGGTGCGTACTATTTATTTAGTTCATCAATTAATTAATTTTTGTTGAGTTAGGACAAGTGTGAAATGCGTGCAATTTTACTCCAGTTAACGCCTTTCGGTCTGCATTCATTTTTGTGTGTTTTAACCACTTATCTATTCCACTATTGGATAGCGTTTATGTCACGAATTCATCTGATCGGTGCGTACTATTTAATTAATTAATTAATTAATTGGCTAATTTTTGTCGAGTTAAAACAAGTTATAATAATAATAATAATAATAAATAAATTTATATTTATTGGCGAGGTTCAGCCTAAGCTACTCTGCCACCTAACCAACGATGATAATATTACATTATCATTAAATATAAGAAAAATCATTAAAAATAAGAAAAATCATTAAATGTTAAAAAAAATCATTAAACAGAAAAATAACTCAATTGTAAATAACAAAGGAAAAAAAAATTGGAAACAGAAAACATTACAATTGTAGTTACAATCGCTGTTGCATAAGGAAAAGTTGATTCCGATAATTTTTTTTTTTTAAAGAGCGGAACGACGATAGACGTAACTCATGAGACATTTCGTTGTAAATATAAGAATTGTAAGAAAAGGAGTTTTAAGAAAAGGACCTTTCGAAGAGAGCAGTTTTATGTTGAAATGGGTGTAATTTTACTCCGGTTGACGCCGTTCGGTCTACATTCATTTTTTGTGCCTTAACCTCTTATCTTATTCCACTATTGGATAGCGTTTATGTCACGAATTCATCTGATCGGTGCCTACTATTTAATTAATTAATTAATCAATTCATTTTTGTTGAGTTAAAACAAGTTGAAATCCGTGTAATTTTACTCCGGTTAACACCGTGTTAAACTCTTATGTTATTCCACTATTGGATAGCGTTTACGTCACGAATTCATCTCTGTGCTAGCCTGCCTGATTATGTGAAAGGGGAAGTTTTGAGTAGCCACTGTAAAATGGAAATTAAAAAGTACGTTTGTAAGGTCCGGTTTCATAATCGAACTAAGGGCGACTTTAAAATAAAAGTCACATTCTGATGTATAACTAATTACGTTTTTCGTATCCCTTCGGACATATGACTGTGACTTTTCTCTTAAAATCCCCTTTAGTTTGATTATGAAATCAGACGCCTAATTATTGTTTTTCCCTTCCACTAATTATTCATACCAACCGATTATACCGTATCTTGACATTTTCAAATTTTCAATTTCGACCTAAATTGAAATCAAAGAAGTAAGTAACATAGAAGCCAATGCCTTCTTTCATTTTGTAGACCTCCAAGATGGATTTTCATTTCTATACCAGGATAATTGGGTAGGATCATAACGGAAAAATCACCTGAAAGATCCCTCCCTCATTTTAGGTATCCCAAAAACCCTCCTAAAGAACTGTAGACCATCAAAAATTGCTAGCATAAAACAGAGTTGAAAAATCACCCAAGAGAACCCTTAGTTTTAGGTATCCCAAAAAGACTTTAAAAACTATAGACCATCAAAAATTGGGAGCATAAGAAACAGTTGAAAAATTAGGTACCGAAAGAAGAAAAAATTTGGAAGATTCATATACTTATTCCCAAACCCCGAAGTGACTTTTCACTTGTGGAAATGAATTTGACTGAATTGATGACTTACCGAGAAAGGATTAAAATCGATAAAAATCCTTCCAACTTGGATTGGCCCAAAAATATCCTTAAAAACTAAAGAACATATGCAAAACAATTAAAAGACCTCAACCCTAAAAGAATCCTCAATTTAGGAGACCCCAAAATGACTTTTAACTTCCCGAGCAAGTTGGACACTCAAATAAAAAAAAAACCTTCATTTTTCGACATTAAGAATGGCAAGTTATTTCTGAATCAAGGTAATTTGGGGAGACCTAAAACCCCTTATAACAAAATGTGCTAAAAATTATTATTCAACGGCCTGAAACAACGGTTTTTCTTGACTTTTAGACTTCCAAAATGGATTTTCATGTCTGGACCGGGACAATTGGGCACACGAGAACACAATTGAAAAATCATCCAAAAAATAAACAATATCATTTCATTAATTGAAAAAAAAAAAATGAAAGAAGTCAATTCGATCTCTTTATTAAAATCCTTTTCTCTGATTTTTCTCATAATAAATGATATTAATTCTACTGTATCCTCCCCTCCCCCTCTGCAAATGATGATTATTATTATTTTTTTTTTTGAAAAGTAACGTTCCTTTCATTAATATTTAAAAAAAAATAAAGAAGTCAGTTCGATCCCTTTATTAAAATCCCTTGCGGATATTCTCACAATAAATGATTTTAATCCAACTCTCTTCTCCCTCCCCCCTCCCCCTTCATGTGATGCACATTTTTTTTTAATGCAATGTTAACTGCATGCATCAAAATACGTCTTTGACGCGTGACTTTGTAATAAATCAGATTTTAGGGGTGGGTGACCTCACTCCACTGACCATTTTGGTTTTGAAATAAACCTTTTTTTGAAGTCAGAAACCGATCTTCATCTATTCTTCCGTGGGTTTTGAGCTATTCAACTTCTTCTTCCATGCGTTTTGAACTATTAAAATTCCTCAAGCAAGAACTTCTTCTTTCGCTTTGATTGAATTCATCCTACTTTTTGATTTCTTAATTTCTTACATTACACATCCTCTAAGCATTGGATTATGAAAATTTTGTAACCTTTTCATACATCCTTTTATTTTATTTTTTCTTTTTGAATAACTTCTTTGTTTTCCTCATCTCTTTTGATGTGTTTTGTCTGTTGTCCTTTCCTTTTTCTTCGTCGGGCTTCTTTTCTGTTTTAGATTCTTATTTGCTTCAGTTTTTCTTTCCCAATTTTTTTCGATGTTCTCCAACTTTATGTTTACTTTTTTTTTAGTTGGCGAGTTTTCTATGTATTTTCTTAACTTAGTGTCTCTACTCCTCGATTGAATTTATTGCCCTTGTTTTGTACTTTTTTAATTGAGTGCTCCTTTGAATCACCAATACATATTTTGCCTGTTTTTCCTCGTCCAAAATCTTCTTCTTTTAATCAATTTGACACGAGGTAATCAGTACTAACACTCCTCATCTTTAATTTGAGTCTTCTTCTTTTTCTAATTTTTTTAATTTAATTTTTTGTCTTGACCCATTTTAATTTCACGGCGTTTTTCCAGTTTTCCATCTCTTTTGCTTTTCATTCCCCCTCGTTTTTAAATACCTTGAGAGCCGTTTACCACCAGAAAGTGGGAGCGTGGAAAGCAGTTGAGAAATTAGTGAGGAAACCTTGAGAGCAAATTTAGATATTCCAAATTCTGGAATTGAAGAATTTGATTGAACTGAGGAACTTCCCAGAACGGATGGAAATATTTAGAAACCCTTCATTTTTGAAGACCCCCAAAACTACCGTTTGAAAAATCGTAAGAAATTGAGGCTGCAACCTTGAAACCGCTCATTTAGGAGCTATAGTTCTCAAGGTATTTTAAGAGTGTCTAGAAATAAGAGACTTTTTATGATTCTCCCTTTCAATGCCAATTTCCATTTCTAATCCAGAAACGTAGAACCAAGTTATGGTTTATAAAAATGGGAGCGTCTTGTGACATTCTAAGGCATTTTTCGGCGATTTCTTAATTATTTTCCGAGGTTCTCAATTGCCCTGGTGCAGAAATAACTTTTTTCTTCTATTCCACTATGAACGAACATGATCTAAATACTTCGTCACAGTTAACCCGTCCTCCATCGGTGCCATTTGGAATTGATTTCATCAGTTTTGCAGTTTTCTGAAGACCTCCTTTCGCAACCAAAACGTTTTTAAAGTGACCTTGACGAGTTGCATCATCAACACAATTCATGTGCTTATTTATTCGTCATTGTCGCGATGAAATCCCCCCTCCCCTTCGATTGCATTGCGCATTACCTCAACCAAATCACCTCGTTTCACCTCAATCGATAAATCTTCGGGTTCATCCTCGGTGTGTGGCATATGAGTCACGACGTGGCATTTTTGCGCCAGCCATTTAACGACCTTTCACTCGAGACCGGCTCTGCATTTGCTTCGCGGGCGTAATTGATTCCGATCGTGATTTTCGCATCGCTAATTATAGCATGGGTGTAATGCCGTGTAATAAATCTGCGAGTCATTGATAAAGACCCAAGGGTTCGGACGTTCTCGTGATGCATCAGCATTAATATAACACGACGATTGTACGTGGATAAGGAATTTTTGAAAAATTGGAAAGTCAGGAAAGTCAGTCTCCTTCGAATCTTCTCCCTTTCTTATCCTGATTTCATGTCGAGGAGGAGGCCAAATTTGTACGAAAGGACTTAAACAAAGTCATTAATTTTTTGGCTAGATCTCTGTTGGTATTAATTTTCACCATTGGGGAAATTTTGCTTTCGCATTGTGATGTGATGTAGGTAGATTTCGATTCATTGGCCTTAATCCTACGTTTTTGGATTAAACTGGAGGATAACCTGACGCTGACGTTTGGTTGACATGTCACGGGTGTATTGGTACTGCAGTATCATCAGCGAACGTCGCCGTCTTTGGTAAGTCTCTTGTACAGAAGAAAAAACAAAGAGCAGGTCCTAAGACGCTGCTCTGAGGAACGTCGAATTGAATAAGATTGAGCTTCGAAAATCCACGGTTCTCTTCTACTATTTGCCATGCAAAATCTATTGTATGTACACTCTTTTGTGCCAAACCTTGCGAGTTGTCGACCTTTTGCTTTCTTTGAAAGCCTTCGTTAATCTTTTTTACCAACCGATGAACCTGTCCCAGTATGTTTCCCTGTTTACTGGGGAAACCAAATTGACACAAGGTCGATCTTTCTCTCAATTAAAACTGCTTTCACTTTCAAACACAAAGCAAAGACCTTCCCAAAATACTACAAACTTATAAGCCTGTTGCTTGAGTAGATTTTTTCCGTTTGATTTTGGGATCTTTCTCTGTCTTGAAGGCATTGAATCGTGCAACTTTTCTTCCATTTAACCGAATTCGTATCTCTTACGGTTTCGAAGATATCTTCAGTGCATACTCAATTTGAAACAACCGGTATATATTCCCAAGTTGTCAAAAATATGATTTAACTCTTCTTGTTTTGGATGGAAGAATAACTTGAACCCCTTCCATTTGTTCCTTTTCATCGTTTGCATTCACCACCCCCGTTTCGTGAAAACCTGTACTGCTCAGGTTGGGGGTTTCAACCTCCTGGATGTCGTTCTTTTCTTACACAGTTCTCCTCAAGTCTTTACCCTCGTATTTTTACACGAGTGGATGAAAATAAGAAGACGGATGATTGCTAAAAAGGACGTTGTTAATCTTACTCTTTTACGTAATAATATATTAAGAGGTGAGAGAGAGATTTATTTAATCTTCACAATCCTAAAAGGATTACCTCTGGGCCTGAGAAGATCGATGGGATTGAACAGGAAATATGAAATATGGAAGAAACGTTGATGAAGTAGTAAAACTTATAATTTTTACCATTAATTTTTCGCTCTCTCCATTATCGATACCGACACGTTCGTAGCAGGTTGTGTATGTTGTATTTTCTCGTGGATTTGCGCTAAAATAGTCGATCTGTTCTCGGATTAGGAGAACATTCTCCAAATTCACTCTATAATTCTCATTTTTCTCATAACCTGGGCCTAACCATACTTTCTTTCATTTTTCGCTCCAACCAGTAGTCGGGTTCTTGGATTAAGGCGTCCAAGAAATCCACCCGAATTCTCCAAAATGCGTCAGACACTGATTGTAAGTTAGGAAATCCCTCAATACATCTTCTAATAATGTTTCTAAGCACCATTCGGAGACAGAAAATTAGTCTCACTCACACTCATCTTGAGTCGAAGACTTCCTAACTGTCATCGTCCTTTCTCATATAACATTGGTAACCATTTTTACCATTAATTTTTCGCTCTCTCCATTATCGATACCGACGCGTTCGTAGCAGATTGTGTATGTTGTATTTTCTCGTGGATTTGCGCTAAAATAGTCGATCTGTTCTCGGATTAGGAGGACATTCTCCAAATTCACTCTAGAATTCTCATTTTTCTCATAACCTGGGCCCAACCATACTTTCCTTCAGTTTTTGCACCAACCAGTAGTCGAGTTCTTGGATTAAGGCATCCAAAAAATCCACCCGAATTCTCCAAAATGCGTTAGGCACTTATTGTAAGTCAGGAAATCCGTAAATACATCTTCCAGTAATGTTTTAACTACGATTCGGACACAGAAAATTAGTCTCACTCACACTCATCTTGAGTCGAAGACTTCCTAACTGTCATCGTCCTTTCTCATATAACATTGGTAACCATTTTTACCATTAATTTTGCGCTCTCTCCATTATCGATACCGACGCGTTCATAGCAGGTTGTGTATGTTGTATTTTCTCGTGGATTTGCGCTAAAGTAGTCGATCGGTTCTTGGATCAGGCGGACATTCTCCAAATTCACTCTCGAATTCTCATTTTTTTCATAACTTGGGCCCAACCATACTTTCCTTCAGTTTTTACACCAACCAGTAGTCGAGTTCTTGGATTAAGGCATCCAAAAAATCCAACCGAATTCTCCAAAATGCGTTAGGCACTTATTGTAAGTTAGAAAATCCCTCAATACATCTTCCAGTAATGTTTCTAAGCACGATTCGGAGACAGAAAATTAGTCTCACTCACACTCATCTTGAGTCGAAGACTTCCTAACTGTCATCGTCCTTTCTCATATAACATTGGTAACCATTTTTACCATTAATTTTGCGCTCTCTGCATTATCGATACCGACGCAGTCATAGCAGGTTGTGTATGTTGTATTTTCTCGTGGATTTGCGCTAAAGTAATCGATCGGTTCTTGGATCAGGCGGACATTCTCCAAGTTCACTCTCGAATTCTCACTTTTTTTCATAACTTGGGCCCAACCATACTTTCCTTCAGTTTTTGCACCAACCAGTAGTCGAGTTCTTGGATTAAGGCATCCAAAAAATCCAACCGAATTCTCCAAAATGCGTTAGCCACTTATTGTAAGTTAGGAAATCCGTAAATACGTCTTCCAATAATGTTTTAACCACGATTCGGAGACAGAAAATTAGTCTCACTCACACTCATCTTGAGTCGAAGAGTTCCTAAGTGTCATCGTCCTTTCTCATATAACATTGGTTTTCGCTCTCTCCATTATTGACACCGACACGTTCGCAGCAAGTTGTGTATGTTATGTTATTATTGCTCGTGGAGATTATTCCGGACGATATTTATAATTAGTTAAATACATTAAAAAAAAAATTATGGCCGCTTTAATCCATTTGAATAGCCCAATAGCTCCAACTCCAATGTGTTGCGAATGCTTCGATTTAGAGCTATAGTCATTGAATAAAAAAGGCTTGTTTTTAAGAGATTGATACATTCCATTAAAAAAAAGTATAACTTGGTAGGTAACTTAGTTACGGAACATGCTGTACAAGTGAACATAATTTGCAAATACATAACTCGCTACTTGCGACAAGTTTTGTAGCAGACATTTTCTTTATAATTGATAATGACAATTAAAGCGCTGTTGAAGAAATCGATGGCGATGACCCACCCTGTATACCGGGTGTCCTCCACTATACGTGTTCACCCCCCTAGCATGTTTGCGTTTTGATTGATTTGCATGAAACTCGGCAGGGACGAATTAACCGAAGAAGTGAATTTTTCGAGGTGCAACTGAGCACCCCGGGACTTCCGGTTCCGCCGGAAGTGACGTCAACTTTCTTATTTGAAACGAAACACAAGTTTTTACATTGTGCACACGACACTTGTATTTGATTGTTGATTTTTACGACGTTTATTCTCATTTCTTACTCAAACTAGTTTTTATCTTCACGAATACCAAACTGAGGGAGGAGGAATAAGTCTTAAGTGTGACTCTTCCTAAAATGAATGTGGTTTAAATGAGATGAGGTTTAATCAGCCTCACCTCGTGTCTCTGAATTCGGACCTTATTAGACTTTTGACGGTTGCAGTGATTCCATGGATGATGATCCACAGATTGATCCGCAATAGTAAATGGATTAATAGTATTCTTGGAGAAAAGTGTCTGTGGGAAACGGCCGGGAATTGGGGGAACCCCTGCCTTAAAAAAAAGGGAGAATCGTTTAGAAATTCGCGTTTCTTTCTGTTTTTTCGGCTGTATTCTTATCCGAGTTGAAAATTGGGGGACGTCCCTAACCTGAAGTCAGTTTCAATAGGCGTCTTTTGCAAACGTTTTACTTTGCAACTTGAATTAATTTGCGCAAACTGGGTGCGGTTTACCTGACCTCCAAGAATTCTACTTGCGATGCACAATCGCACTTTGTTATTTACCGATTCGATCAGCGTCTTGTCTTGATTATTGCACGCCTCAAATATTTGTACACAATAAACAACAAGACGAGCCAATCAAATCTCATTACGCGGCCTTTAATTAAACAAAGAAAGACAAAGGAACCTTTTAGAGAAACAGTTTTTTTTTTTCTTCTCTCCTCTGCGGGAGACAGAAACCTGTAATTTCGTCGACCTGTGCGTGCGCGAAACGCAGGATTTCAGGACCGTAATGGCGCGCTTATTTCCTGTCGGGCGTAATTGCCTAGAAACCGGCGATTATAATCCCATAAGCGCCATGCGTGTCAGTGGAATTGAGTTTTTAGGTGTTTAGGACAATCGAAACGTTTAAAGCGTTCTTTAATTCCATAAGAGACGGCACTCAGTCTTCTTTCTTAATGCATGAATAACTTCTTCGTGAATATTTTAAAGGTGATCGGAATGACATGCGCATGAAAAGATGAAGTGTGCAGCCGGCCTTAGGAATCTTCGCAGTATTTCTCCTTGTAACACGCGTTGTTACACAATCGCCGACGTGCAAACGTGACTCATCCATCCAGATCTTTGCGAAAAGGAAAGCAAGATTTACGGCCTCGCTGTTTTTAGTCATCATCGACATCCAGTTCTTCGTGATGCACATCTCAGTATGGGAGTGGGAATGGGAATGAGAATGGGAATGGGAATGAGAAAGTAGGAAGAGTTTCTTCATCTTCATTTGCCGTTAGACGGGCGATAATACGGACAAATTCTTCGGAGAACGCTCCAGTATTGCAGATCCGCTGAATATTTATGATCGCGATGTTACGGCTTCATCTGTGAAGCGGTTGGTCACTTTGAATCCATACATAAATAATTGCGAGAGGAGGAATTCGTAATGCGAATGAACTCGAACGAATTCTAATTTGAAGTTTTCACAAGTCTCCATTTAATAATAGAAAGGGGAACGCAAAGTGCAAATTATTTTAAGATTTTTAATAGACAGACCGATGTGATGGGCTGTGGATAATTCGGATGGATTTGGGGAAATTTCAGGGGAGGGCGCTATGGGGAAAAGTGAACGGTAGAAACTACGGGATTTAGAGAAAAAGAAAGTCTTGAGAAGAGACCTGAGAACTTTGGCTACGAACTTCCTCAATATTCTTTTCCGTTTCGTATGTCCTGTCAAATCTTCTCCACCTTCTCATCACGTTCATAACTAGATTTGAGATTTAGGTGCTCTCTTCACCTTCACCCTCGTACCCTTCTAGGTCATATCCTTCCAAGAAGGTTAAGAATCCTCCCCTGTCTTGCCGCTTGCTGTCTTATATTCCCTTCCATTCCAAATCCTTACTTCCATCCATCAACTTCTTCAATTTTGTCCATTTCATATTTCCCGTCTAACACTTTCCACCTTCTTACACACTCATAACTGGGGTAGATTTAAGTACTCTCTTCACCTTTGCTCTCAGACTTCCGTAAAGGTTGACCTTGCTGTCCCTTTCAAAGGAAGGCACCCTACGGAAAACTGAATTGTGGAAACTACAGGAGATAGAGGAAAGAAAACTTTTGAGGAAAGATCTGAGAACTTTGGCTGTGAACTTCCTCAATATTCTTTTCCATTTTGTATGTTCTGTCCAACCTTCTCCACCTTCTCGTCATGTTGATAACTAGATTTGAGATTAAGGTGCTCTCTTCACCTTCACCCTCGTACCCTTCCAGGTCGTATCCTTCCAAGAAGATTAAGTATCCTCCCCCGTCTTGCCTCTTGCTGTCTTATATTCCCTTCCATTCCAAGTCCTTACTTCCATCCATCAACTTCTTCAATTTTTTCCATTTCATATTTCCCGTCTAACACTCTCCACCTTCTTACACACTCATAACTGGGGTAGATTTAAGTACTCTCTTCACCTTTGCTCTCAGACTTCCGTAAAGGTTGACCTTGCTGTCCCTTTCAAAGGAAGGCACTCTATGGAAAACTGAATTGTGGAAACTACAGGAGATAGAGGAAAGAAAACTCTTGAGGAAAGATATGAGAACTATGGCTGTGAACTTCCTCAATATTTTTTCCATTTTGTATGTTCTGTCCAACCTTTTCCGCCTTCTCATCACGTTCATAACTAGATTTGAGATTTAGGTGCTCTCTTTACCTTCACCCTCATACCTTTCCATGTGGATTAAGAATTAGAGAACCCTCTCTTTCCCTCCCCCTCTTGCTGCCTTATATTCCCTTTCATTCCAACTTCTTAACAATCCCCCATTCTCTTACCCTCATCCATACGCATGGATTATATAATAGTCCTTTATAATTGAAAAATTAAAAAAAAGAAACTTGAGAGTCCTATGCTTCTGTGTAATTAAATTTTTTTTTTAATAAGTACGAAAGTGCAACGAAAAATGTGTTTCAGGGTCAACCCAACCCAACTAAAACGGAATCTAATTGCACTCATCCTGACAAATTCGAATGCAAAAAAACGAAAAAAGAAATAAAACTGCGAAACATCAAATAAGAAAATTTAAGGCCAACCCAAGCCAACGAAATTCCACATAAATGAACGTAAACTAAATTTTTAAAAAATCCAAGATTGCAAAAAGAAAACTGCAAGGAAACATATCGAAGAATGTTAAAAATTAAGAATTCAAGGTCGAACTAACCGAACTGAACCTATGTGGTCCAAACCTGGCAAAATTGAATACCAGAAAACATCAGAAACAAAAAATTAATTAAAAAAAAAGACGAAAAGAGAATAAAATTGCGAAATATCGAATAAAAAAAATTAAAAGAATACTTTCAAGGCCAACCCAACTCAACGAAATTCCACCTAAATGAACGTAAACTAAGGGAATTTTAAAACAGGTTTTTAAAAATTCAAGATTGTAAAAAAGAAAACTGCAAGGAAAAATATCGAAGAATGTTATAAAAATTAAGAATTTCAGAAAAAATTTAAAAAAAAAGCTCAACGTTAAAAAAGACAAGTAGAAAGTTTTTTTAACCTCAAACCGGACAGAAAAATGAAGGGAAACACACTCAACGTTTCGCTATAGATTTATAGCTTCGTCAGGAGTGAAAAAAAGTAAATAAACAAGTTGTCAAGAGAAACAAGTCGTCAAGAGAAACGAAAAGGTAACATGATTTTTAAACTAAACTACGAGTTGTTCGGAATAAAGGTAACTAGAACTAATTAAAGCTAATTTTTTTTTTTTTTTTTTTTTTAAATATATATATAATTAATTAATTGACAGATCTATATCTTGTTTAAAGAGTCCAGAAAACTACAAAATATGTCATTTAAATTTTCAAAGTCCGTACGTTTATTAATAGAATTTCCAGACATTTTAATTTTACACATTTCTATGAAACGTCTTTTAAAAATATTAGATTCACTGCACAAAATATCAGTATTATCAAAATCAAAATTATGATTATTTACTAATGAATGCTCTACAAGCATTGAATGATTTTGATTATTTTTTTGAATATGATATTTATGTTGGTCTAAACGTTTTTTTAAATTTTGGCTCGTTTCACCTATATAAACAGAATTACAATTTGAACATTTGATTTCATAAACCACGTTAGGTTGTTTTAATTTCGGTGTTTTGGTTCTTAAATTCGAAAAAATTAAATTTAAATTATTCACAGATTTACTGGCTAAAATTAAATTATGTTTTTTGAAAATGTGTTTAAATGTATTGTGTAATGGTTCAATATAAGGCAAGGATATGTATTTATGATTCGAAGTTTGTCTAATGTTTTTAGAGACATTTGAATTTTGTAAGTATTTAATACGATTTTTAATTACTGATTCAATAAGATTTATTGGATAAGAATTTTGAATAAGAGTTTTCTTTATTAAATTTAAGTTATCATAAATGAAAACTTTAAAAAAACTTTCTACTTACTATTTTCATCGGACAAGAGCAAACTTCAGTTAAAAAAGACATTTTTAAGGCTAGTTCTACACAATCTGGTATTTATTTTGAGTTTGGTTAGGTTGGGTTGACCTTGAAATTGGTGGGATTTAATTTCAATTGAGTTTTAATTTCTTGCTCCAGTTAGAGTTGGATACGATTGGCCTTGAAGTCAACAGATTGGACTTCTTTTTTATTGAATTTTAACCTGTTACAATTTTTTTAGTTTTAATTTCGTGTGTTGAGCGGTTAGATCTAGCTGAATTAAGTTGAGTGGACCTTGAAATTCTTATTACATACATTACATTTTATTTTAATTTTTGTCTCGTTAATTTTTTTTTTATTATTTCCGGTTGAAACAATTAGATTGTGTTGAACTGAATTTAGGTTGATCTTGAGAAAGGTTGTTAAACTAGATTGTGTTGAACTGAATTTAGGTTGACCTTGAGAAGCGACTAGATTGTGTTGAACTGAATTTGGGTTGACCTTGAGAAGGGCTGTAAATTAACAAATTTTCACAGGATCAAGGTGTTGAACTGAATTTAGGTTGACCTTGAGAAGCGACTAGATTGTGTCGAACTGAATTTGGGTTGACCTTGAGAAGGGCTGTAAATTAACAAACTTTCTCAAGATCAAGGTGTTGAACTGAGTTTAGGTTGACCTTGAAGAAGGTTGTTAAATTACAACCTTTCTCAAGATCAACCTAAATTCAGTTCGACACAATGTAATTGCTTCTCAAGGTCAACTTAAATTCATTTCAACACAATATAATTGCTTCAACCGGAAATAAATTTCAAATAAAAAAATTAACTCGTCAAAAACTTAATTATTCAATTTAATTTAATTTAAACTTAATTTTTTAATCGAGTTTTAATTTTTTTATAATAAATAATGTTTTTTTTTTAAATTTTTGCCCTAATTGGATAGAGTTAACGACCGTTTTCATAATCAGACGGAAGCTTTAATTTAAAGTCACTTTAAGTAAAGGGAAACAAATATATTTTTTTTAGATTGAAGTAACTTTAAATTTAAAGTCTGATTATGAAAACGGTCCTAAGTTCGGTATAGCTGGATTGGCCTGACTCTGACCTTGAGACGATTGAGATTTAGAGAGTTAGACTTGATTTTATTTAAATTTTACTTTCATTTATTATTTTTTACTTGTGTTAGGTAAAAGAGAGTTTAATTGGGTTGATATGGCCTTGAGAAGAGGATTTTAATTGCACATTGAGATGAGTTGGACTTAATTTTATTTGAGTTTGATTTTTAATTCTTTATTTATTGGGTTAAGTAGAGTTGACGGCTTAATTTTTTTTTAATTTACAAACTTTCTCAGGGTCAAGGTGTTGAACTGAATTTAGGTTGACCTTGAAGAAGGTTGTTAAATTACAACCTTTCTCAAGGTCAACCTAAATTCAGTTCGACACAATGTAATTGCTTCTCAAGGTCAACTTAAATTCATTTCAACACAATCTAATTGCTTCAACCGGAAATAAATTAAAAAAAAAATTAACTCATCAAAAACTTAATTATTCAATTTAATTTAATTTAAACTTAATTTTTTAAATGAGTTTTAATTTTTTTATAATAAATAATGTTTTTTTTTTTAAATTTTTGCCCTAATTGGATAGAGTTAACGGCCGTTTTCATAAATCAGACTTTAAGGAAGCTTTAATTTAAAGTCACTTTAAGTAAAGGGAAACAAATATATTTTTTTTAGATTGAAGTAACTTTAAATTTAAAGTCTGATTATGAAAACGGTCCTAAGTTCGGTATAGCTGGGTTGGCCTGACTCTGACCTTGAGACGATTGAGATTTAGAGAGTTAGACTTGATTTTATTTAAATTTTACTTTCATTTATTATTTTTTACTTGTGTTAGGTAAAAGAGAGTTTAATTGGGTTGACATGGCCGTGAGAAGAGGATTTTAATTGCACATTGAGATGAGTTGGACTTAATTTTATTCGAGTTTGATTTTTAATTCTTTATTTATTGGGTTAAGTAGAGTTGACGGCTTAATTTTTTTAAATTTACAAACTTTCTCAGGGTCAAGGTGTTGAACTGAATTTAGGTTGACCTTGAAGAAGGTTGTTAAATTACAACCTTTCTCAAGGTCAACCTAAATTCAGTTCGACACAATGTAATTGCTTCTCAAGGTCAACTTAAATTCATTTCAACACAATCTAATTGCTTCAACCGGAAATAAATTTCAAATAAAAAAATTAACTCGCCAAAAACTTAATTATTCAATTTAATTTAATTTAAACTTAATTTCTTAAATGAGTTTTAATTTTTTTATAATAAATAATGGTTTTTTTTTTAATTTTTGCCCTAATTGGATAGAGTTAACGGCCGTTTTCATAATCAGACTTCAAGGAAGCTTTAATTTAAAGTCGCTTTAAGTAAAGGGAAACAAATATATTTTTTTTAGGTTAAAGTAACTTTAAAGTCTGATTATGAGAACGGTCCTAAGTTCGGTATAGCTGGGTTGGCCTGACTCTGACCTTGAGACGATTGAGATTTAGAGAGTTAGACTTGATTTTATTTAAATTTTACTTTCATTTATTATTTCTTACTTGAGTTAGGTAAAAGAGAGTTTAATTGGGTTGACGTGGCCTTGAGAAGAGGATTTTAATTGCACATTGAGATGAGTTGGACTTAATTTTATTTGAGTTTGATTTTTAATTCTTTATTTATTGGGTTAAGTAGAGTTGACGGCTTAATTTTTTTAACCTTATTCCTTGACGAGTTATAAAATGATATTATTGTTATTATTATGGTATAGTATTCCATTTCGAAATTGGTTTTTATGGCATGGCAGTTATCGCAGATATTAGGTTAATTGTTGGTTTCATAATTGAACGGATCTTTAAAATTCTAAAAATATGCGAAGGCCACGCGTGCAATTCCTAATTTTCTTGTCGCGCATGCGTGCGAAAACATACCGGCGAGAAGCTGTTAGGTTACGAATTTGGGATTAATTCAAATCTGAAAACATTTGAATGGATGAAATGCACGAAACTTGTTAACCCGTTTTTAGAAAAGTATCTTTTTTTAGCATGCACTTATTTTCTGCCTAGTATATTACCTTGGTTTAAGTTAAAGACACGGTGAACAATATATTAGGTGACGCCACAAGAGCACT
Source organism: Prosopocoilus inquinatus (assembly GCA_036172665.1). Classification (NCBI taxonomy): domain Eukaryota; kingdom Metazoa; phylum Arthropoda; class Insecta; order Coleoptera; family Lucanidae; genus Prosopocoilus; species Prosopocoilus inquinatus. The sequence goes on along the minus strand of CM069878.1, from coordinate 7,713,563 downwards.
CGGCCGTGTGCACGAAAGCGAGAGCGACAGAGAACGGTGTTTAATCCTTCAGCAAGAGATAACATTAAAATATTTCTCGCAGTTGCGTGCACGTTCCGAACGCCCGCGCTACTACCTATTGATTCTTTACTGTGGTTAAGACTAAGTATAAGGTTTCGGTACAGGGTATGACCGGATTGAATGTCAAGGTTTCTCGATGGAAGTAAGTCTTCGTCCGGTTTCTTAAAAACTTTATACTACAAGTGCACCCACACTAAATGTTCGAGTGGCCACCTGCGCGCGATAAATTATGCATTTACGCGTGCAAGTGGGTGATGGCTAGCGTAAAACTAGTAAAAATTTGCATAAATTGCCGGCATTGTTGGTAAATAATGCAAATTTCCGCGGTGGAGTTTTATCGCCGCTGAAACGTGAATGAAAACGTACCGATTGAAAGCGTTCACTTCAGCCAATAGCGGTTTCGTGAAGAGCAACGAGGAGCACACAATTGGGCGAAAGAGACGGATATCACGTGCTTCCTGATTAACTAACTGTTTTTTTTTTGTTTATTTTTGGTTTCTCGCGAGTCTCTATTTTGACTGTTTATCGATTTTTCTGAAATTAAAATATTTTTTTTGGAAAATCCGTTTATTACAGTCTGTTTCTTTTGATTTTCCTCTTTTGTCAATTATATTTCCCTGTTTGTCAAATCATTTTTCAGTTTTGGAACAGGGAAATATAATTGACAAAAGAGGAAAACGAAAAGAAATAGACTGTAACAAACGAATTTTCCAAAAAAAAAGAAAGTCTTAATTAGTCAAAATTATTTGACAAATTGGAAAGCGCAATTGATTAAAGGAAGAATGCTAAAAGAAGAAGGCCATAATATTATTTTTTCGAAAATAATATGAGCGTCGTTAGTTAAAAAATGTACGGTTGCGATTTTCATCTGCATTCCTTTTCTTTATACTTTCATTATATTTTGAATGTTTATTATTGATTAATTTTTTGGAAATATTCCAGACGCGAATCTTCAATTTTATCGTTGTTCACCTCTCTTTTCATTATTGAAAACGTACCGCGGAAGTAAAAGAGATCTTGCTTTTGACCGATAGATGGCGCTGTTAATGTGCTTCCTGTGCAATTTAGAGTATGTAACGATTTTCTAACAGCGTTACTATTTAAGGTTTATGAATAAATTCTTTAATTTAATTTAAGTCACAATTTAGTGATGATTTATAGTTTCTTTAAAACAAGAAACTACAACAGGTGCAAGTTTTTTTTTATTTTAGGTTAAGTGGAACGAAATTTATGTGCAGATGCAAACATTAAAATGTTAATGATTTATATAAAACAATAAATTAATTCGTTAATGTTGAACGCCAACGATGATAATGCATTACTCCTCTTAGCTTAAAATACATCAATTTTATTTTTGTTTTTTAATTTGAAAAATAACAGTATTTTTTATATTTTTTGAATTTGAAAAAATTCATACACGTTCTCAAAAAATAAAATAAAAATAAAACAAAAAACGATCATTTTCTGTTTCAGAAAACAAGACAAAGAGGTCAGGAGGCGGTCCGAAATTAATTTATTAAAATGTTTTTTGAATTTGGAAAAAATTCCGCTACGTAATCAGCCAGAATTGAAACAAAAGACGATCGTTTGGGAAAGCGAGACGGAAAACAAGACATTCGGGGGAGGAGGCGATTCAAAATTATTTTTTTTTAAATTTTTTTACTTTGAAAATATTTAAACGCGTGATCAAAAAAATCAAAAATAAAACAAGAAATGATCGTTTTTTATTTTGGGGAAATAAGACAAACAGAGGCGGAGGGGGTTCGAAATTATTTTTTTTTCAATTATTTAAAACGTTTCTTGAATTTGAAAAAATCAACCACGTGATCAGCCAAAATTGAAACAAAAGGCGATCGTTTGTGAAAGCGAGAAGGAAAACAAGCCAATTGGGAGGGGAGGGGAAAGATTCAAAATTATTTTTTTTTAATGTTTTGAGTTGAGTTGAGAAGAAATTCAAACGCGTGATTAAAGATCATTAAAGAAATCAAAACAAAAGATTATCGTTTTTTTATTTCAGAAAACAAGACGAACAGGGGCGGAGGCGGCTCAAAATTGATTTATTAAAATATTTTTTTTTAATTTGGAAAAAAAAAATCAACCACGTGTCCAGCCAAAAGTGAAACAAAAGGCGATCGTTTCTGACAACGAGACAGAAAACAAGACAATCAATTTTTTAAAAATTTTTTTTTGAGTTTCAAACGCGTGACCTAACGGAAATAAAACAAGAGACGATCGTCTCGCGATGATGTTTTTTTTTTGCTTTAGAGGAGGAGGTGATTCAAAATTATTAAAAGAAAAAGTTCTCTTTTTTTGAGTTTGAAAGTTTCAAACTCGCGACCAAACGGAAATAAAACAAAAGACGATCGTCTTGCGACGGTATTTTTTTTTTTGTTTCAGAAAACAAAACAATCAGGGGAGGAGCGGTGATCCCCCCCCCCCCCCCCCCAAAAAAAAAAGCGTCCACGCAGTTTCGCAAGAACATTAAACGCTCGTAGTTCGAAATTCATTTCTTATTTTTTTTTTTTTTTTATTTGAAAAAATCGAAACACGTGAACAAATGAGAGTAAAACGAAAGACGATGTTTCTTGCGAAGACGTTTATTCTTTTTTTTTTGAAAAAAACAGAAAAGGGAGAGCGGGCGGTGACCACCCCGAAACATAGTTTTTTTTTTTAATTTTTTTGAAATTGTTTCGAATTTGAAAATATTCATCCATGTGAACCAAACGAAAATGAAACCGAAGTACGTTCGTTTTTGTGGCGTTTCTTTTTTCATAAGATATGACAACTAGGGGCGGGGACGGGGCGATCCCGCGATCATCCCCCCAAGACGTGGCTTCGCAAGAGCTTTACTTCTCTTGGCTTAAAATTTATTTATTTATTTTTTTTAATTTGAAAAAGGACAGTATTTCTCTCAGTTCAAAATTATTTTTCTTTTAATGTTTTTTTTTTTATTTTTAAACACGTGATCAAAGAAAATAAAATAAAAACGATCGTTTTTCTTTTTCGAGAAACAGACAAACAGGGGAGGAGATCTTTAACGGCCCGTAGAATCGAGTAAAGGAATTTCCGCTGCCGACTCGTAAACTTTCGTTAAAACAAAATACTTGAATGTGTTGTTACCGCCGTCCTGTTTTCGCATTTACAAGTTACATACGTCCTTTATGAGTCGGCCGAATGGGCCGAAAATTACTGGAAAGTGTTTTCGGACGAGTCACGCCACGCCACGCCATCCACGAGGGTCGCGAATGTTCCGGAAATTACGCAAAAATTTCGCGACTCCTTTAAGCGGATGAATTCCCTATTTGCAATTAATTAAAGGGCCACTATAGGGATCTAGTAAACTATAAGGGATACAAAGATGGTTAAATTACAGACAAGTTGCTCTGTCTTGGGGTTTAAAAAAAATATGCAAAAGAAAATTCTATTTTCGTTCTTTTTTGAAATATCTTCAAGAAACTGAAAATTTTCATTTTTGAAAAACTGGAATATCTTGTTTATTTCTCAAGATAGAATCATAAAATTTTTTATTTTAAATTCGACAGACAACCTAATGTACTTCGAATAAATAGGTTAGGTTTGACAGTTTCGTAGATACGAGTGTCAACTGTTTCTTTTCGTCAGATAATCGTAGCACATGATGCAGAAATAATTTTTGAATACGACCATATGAACATTTATGCTTTTTTTTAAACAAAATATTAGGTTACTAAGAATTTTTGTTAAAAAGTAATTTTTTTATGTAAATATGTAAATAAGTAGTATAATTGAATAAGATTTATTAATTTAATAATAATTTTAATTCTGCACACATCCGCCTATTAGATATGTTTTTTTTTCTCAAAATGTTTTTGTAGTGTCTTGATATTTTGTTTTAAAACAAAAGCATAAGTGTGTCGTACGGTCGTTTTCAGATTTTGTTTTTGTATCACGTGGTATGAATACCGAAGATAGCGTCCATGAGGAAAAAGACAGTTGACAGTCGTATCTGCGAAACTGTCAAACCTAACCTATTTCTTCGAACTCTATTAGATTGTTAATCGAATTTCAGGATTCTATTTTAGTATTTTTGAAGATATTTCAGAAACGAATGAAGATAAGAAAGATTTTTTTGAGTATTTTTTTATAATTTAACAGTCTTTGCATCGCTTATACATAGTTTACGAGATCCCTTTAATTAGTTGTAACCCTGTATAAGCATAGACATACGCGTTGTTTCCTTTATTAGTTAAAGTATTACAGTTAAGTATTCTTGTAAAGTGACTGTTTTGATTAAAGTGCTTCGAAATTAGGCGATACGATTATTTTTAAATTATGGCGATTGAGGCGAAACCACTAACTAAAATTTCCAATTTCAAAGCAAGTAGTCGAATTGGAATTTAATTTTGTAATCGTGCTTTCTACTTAGATTCGTGTTTCTTACACCGCATCGAACGCAATCGAAAGAAATTGGACCCGAGTTTAATTTTTCGCAAAAACAAGTGAAAGCAAACAATCTTCGAAAAAGTTCGCCGGAGATTCTTTTTTTTTTACCCGAGAAAATCAATTAATCTCATTTATCGAGGCGGAAACTTTTCGAAGACGACGTCGTAACGACTTCCCTTCGAAAACTTAAAACTACGTAAACCTGATAGTACCCGCCCGTTAAGGGTCGTTAAAGCTAACGACGCGTTCGTGATTTTCGAGATATCAGCAGAAGGGAACTTGCAGCTGACACAGGCAGCTGATATAACAGCTTCAAAGCGATTTTGTAAAACGTTTCTATCGCTCCGTAGGTAGATAGGTATTTAGCAAAAAGGTTTTCAAAACAACCGCGCGACTCTCTTTTCAATTTATTTCTGCGATTCCTTCGGCAATTCCACACAGAATAACCAATCTTAGGACATTTGTATGGATACTCACGGTCACTTTGTTTCCTGAATGCAATGCGCACGCTCGCGCCGCCAGTTCATGAGCGCCGGGCTATTAATGAGATGAATACGCGATTACAAACGCAAAATACGCGATCCAGATACTTGTGAGAATGACATTAAGTTCCATACTTTCATCCGACATTTAAGGACCATCGTATTTTATGTTTCCCGCTTTTTCAATTAAAAGCAGCGGTTGTAAACTAGATGGTAAACACCTTTTACATGCGTGTACTTCAACGTATATAAATAAGTCTTGTGCTAATTGAGTCCAAGCCTAATAGAATCTAATGACTCTTTAAAAACAAGCGCGAGCAAGTAGAAACCTCGCCGGCAATTTATTTGTCACTACGCATGCATATTAGAGGTCGTTATTTATCCGTTGGTTGAATTTATGTGATACGGGCAGGAGACGACTTCCTCATGTTAATTTAGTTATTATTAATATTTTAATTAAATCGTGGCCTGCGTTCGTCAGTTAACGATCTCGAGAAGTAGCGGCGCACTTGGATCGGAATTTGACGGGGGAAACCGCGGAAGATTTGCAGAGTTTTCCGCTCCAGTAACGGTGATTAATCGATTCTTTTTTTTTTTTTCTGGTGATGTGAAGATCAGAGAGAGGAGTAACCCAATTTCCGGATGGCAAGTTAATTTTTTTTTAAACAAGTCGCTGTTTTACCCAAAATTAAAATCTATCATCAAGGTCAGAATCTAGGCTAATTGGATTCTTTGTAATCACTGTAATAAAAAAAACACCCCATTCCATTTAAATTTTTTTTGAAAAATTGTGAAAAACTATTACTTTCGTAAATAGCGCCCTCTGGCCACTTTATAACAAGTTATCCGTTGTCGTTAAACAGAAACTTTAAATCAGCTTAAAATTGAATTTCAAATGAGCCGAAGTTCGTTAATTTCCGATAAGGAGTACCGAAGTTATGATATTTTTTAAAATAAATAATTCAACTGTTTCTTCCACCCTTATTAACGGTGATACGATAATAAGTCTGAAATGAAAGTTGTGCAGAATTAATTAAGCTTTCTAATGACGCCATCAAAGCTGCACCTTATTCTGAGACTTCTGCTAGTAAAATTGATTTTTATTGATAGCCCTATTGATTGCGCCCCCTTGCGGTCAACCCAGACACTTAAAAATATTTTCTTTGAATTTCTCTTGGTCACTTTGACTATAAATTTTTTTCTCCCGAAGCTATAGGTATTACGGTTAGCTATATACCGCCGGTCGCCGCTCATCCTGAGACACCCGGTATAGTCTGTAAAAAGTTATTAAAGGTGAATTTAAATTGTTATCATAAAATTAAATGTTCAATGAGTTCATTCTGGTGCGGTGGCTTTTGATCTATTAAATACGCGCTTCGCGTATAAAATTAAATATTGGGATTAAGTAATACTCCAGTGAATCATAACGCGTACACAATTAGGGTCAAACAGTTCCTCGAATTTGCACACGTTCACAGAAAAGCGAAACCGAAGTTACGCAATATTGAACCTAATTTCTGCACTCAATAAAGGGTATTGCTTGCAATAACAGATGAAACATCTGACGTCTCACTTACGTAAGAATCCAAACGGGAGGAAAATGCGTAAAAATTCGGACAGGAGACGCAATGCTATCATTCTGGTGCGGTGGCTTTTGATCTATTAAATACGCGCTTCGCGTATAAAATTAGATATTGGGATTAAGTAATACTCCAGTGAATCATACCGCGTACAAAATTAGGGTCAAACAGTTCCTCGAATTTGCACACGTTCACGGAAAAACGAAACCGAAGTTACGCAATATTGAACCTAATTTCTGCACTCAATAAAGGGTATTTCTTGCATAACAGATGCAACATCTGACGTCTCACTTACGTAAGAATCCAAACGGGAGGAAAATGCGTAAAAATTCGGACAGGAGACACAATTCGATCATTCTGGTGCGGTGGCTTTTGATCAATTAAATACGCGCTTCGCGTATAAAATTAAATATTGGGATTAAGTAACACTCCAGTGAATCATAACGCGTACAAAATTAGGGTCAAACAGTTCCTCGAATTTGCACACGTTCACAGAAAAACGAAACCGAAGTTACGCAATATTGAACCTAATTCCTGCACTCAATAAAGGGTATTTCTTGCAATAACAGATGCAATCTCTGACGTCTCACTTACGTAAGAATCCAAACGGGAGGAAAATGCGTAAAAATTCGGACAGGAGACACAATTCGATCATTCTGGTGCGGTGGCTTTTGATCAATTAAATACGCGCTTCGCGTATAAAATTAAATATTGGGATTAAGTAACACTCCAGTGAATCATAACGCGTACAAAATTAGGGTCAAACAGTTCTTCGAATTTGCACACGTTCACAGAAAAACGAAACCGAAGTTACGCAATATTGAACCTAATTTCTGCACTCAATAAAGGGTATTTCTTGCATAACAGATGCAACATCTGACGTCTCACTTACGTAAGAATCCAAACGGGAGGAAAATGCGTAAAAATTCGGACAGGAGACACAATGCGATCATTCTGGTGCGGTGGCTTTTGATCTATTAAATACGCGCTTCGTTCCTCGTTGAAGTTTATTTTAATTTTTTCAAGCGATCAATTTCCTCGGTTTCAAATAAATTTCGCCAAGAAGTCACCGTACTTCACCTTCATACTTGATTTTTTTTTCCTGGCAACCAATTTAATCGTAACCGATTTTTTCCATTTTTATTAATTTAATTTAAACTCAAGGAAGTCAGCGCTGGTGATTTTTTTTTATTTAACGCTATAATTTCATTGATATTTATTTATTTTGTTAACTTGAATATAATTTTTGGTTAATTGTAAAATTTTTGGTTAATTGCAGAATATTTGGTTAATATTTAAAAAAAAATCATTTTTTGATTTCGATCTACTTAAATTATGTGCTTGTAAAGTCAATCCGGGGACATACTGTATATACATTTTTATATTCTGAAATATCGTTTGGAAAATATTACCCCCCTCCCCCTCTCGCCTTTGCTCTAAGAAATTATGGTGAGCCTACTTCAAAGGCTTACAGCGAATGTTTTCAATTAATTATATTTTTATTATAATTTAGTTTCTCCTTTTTTCTATTTTCTGTTTTTTTTTTTCTTTTCTTAATTTGAAGAAGTTCCCGTTTTACTTTACCTGATCTCTAGTGTGTTTTCTTTTTGGTTTGGACATTTGATATTTTCTTTTTTCTGTTTTCTGTGTTTTTTTTTCTCGTAAATTGAATGTCGCTTTTTGCTTTACGAGATCTCGAGCGTCTTTTATTTTATTTTATTTTTTTTGGGGGGGCTTTTAATTATATTTTTCCCCAAGAACTAATTTTCGTCCTTTCATTCTTATGACTTCTGTTGTTTGTCGTTTTTATTATAATTTTATTATTAGTATTTTTTTTACTGTTTTTTTTTTTTCAAAACTGAAAATAATTTGGTTTTTTTATTCGATACCTGACGATCGTCTTTTTTATCATTATTTTGTTATTACGTTCTTTTTTTGTTTATTTTTTTTTTCAAAACTGAAAGTCGATTGTTTTTTTTTATTCGATACTTATCGATCGTCTTTTGTTTCCATTTCATTTGTTTTCTATTTCGCACTTTCTCGTACTCCAAACTAATTTTCACCTTTTCATTTTTATGACTTCTGTTGATGTCTTTTTTATTATAATTTTATTATTAATCTCTTTATATTGTTGTTTTTTTTTTTTCAAAAGTGAATATCGTTCGGTTTTTATTGGATACCTATCAATCATCTTTTTTATTATTATTATTTTGTTATTATAGTTTTTTTCCTGTTGTTTTTTTCAAAACTGAATATCGTTTGTCGTTTGTTGCTTTTTTATTCGACACCTGTCGATCGTCTTTTGTTTACTTTTCTTTTGTTTTTCCATTTTGCACTTTTAATCGAAGCTTGACGATTTGTTTTTCTTTTTCATTTCGCATTTCGCATTTTAATTTAAAATCTTCTTTTTTAAAATCATATTTTAATTAATATTTTTTTTCTTTTCTTTAATTTCTTTGATTACTATTTTTATTATTTATTATTATTTTTGGTTTTACGATCACTCGGAGTGTATGGAAGTATCGTTTGTTTTTTATTCGATACCCGCGGATCATGTTTGGTGTTATTATTACCTTTTGTTTTGTTGATTTTTCTTTTTTCAAAACCGAATGTCGTTTATTACTTTTCATTCGACACCTGTCGATCGTCTTTTGTTTTTGTTTCATTTGTTTTCCCACCTCGCACTTTTAATTCGAAAATTGACGATTGTTTCTTTTTTTTTCGTTTTTTTTTCAGTTAATTTCGCATTTTAATTTAAAATCAGTTTTCTTTTTAATTTTATTTTAATCAATATTAGTATTTTTCGAACCGATTTCTTTTCTATTCAGGCAGAATCTCACACATTCGAATTCGATCCTCATCGATAGTTTTTTTTTTCCTTTTTTTTAAATTTCTTTGATTATTATTTGTTTTGTTTTGTTTTTACGAGCACTCGAAACGTATGAAAGTATCGCTTGTTTTCTTTTCATTCGATAGCTGTCGATCGTCTTTTGTATTATTATTAGCTTTTGTTTTGTTGATTTCTTTTTTTCGTTCGTTGATTTTTAGTCGATGTTTGTCGATCGTCTTTTGTTTTATCTTTTTCTCCATTTCACACTTTTAATTCGAAGATTGACGATTTGTTTTTTTTTTGTTTTTATCGACCCTCGTCGATAGTTGTTTTTTTTTCTTAGATTATTATTTTTTTTGTTTTGTTTTTACGAGCACTCGGAAAGTATCGTTTGTTTCCTTTTCATTCGATACCTGTCGATCGTCTTTTGTATTATTATTGGCTTTTGTTTCGTTGATTTCTTTTTCTCGTTCGTTGCTTTTTTAGTCGATATCCGTCGATCGTCTTTTGTTTTCCTTTTTCTCTCCATTTCGCACTTATAATCCGAAGTTAGACGATTTGTATTCTTTTCTGATTTTATTTAAATTACTTTTTCAATTAATTTCGCATTATAATTTGAAATCTGTTTTGTTTTTTTTTAATTTAATTAGTTTTTCGAACCAATTTGTTTTCTTTTTTTACTTTTCACGCCGAAACTCGACACATTCGACCTCGATCTCCGTCGATATGTCTATTTTTTTAATTTCTTTTTCAATTAATTTCGCGTTTTAATTTATTTGGAATCTGATTTGTTTTTAATTTTTAGTTTTAATTAACGTTTTGCGAGCCAATTTTTTTTTTCTTTTCAGGCCGAATCTCGCACGTTTAAATTCGATCTCCGTCGATAATAATTATTTTTCGTTTTCGATTTCCTTTGATTATTAATTTTTATTTTTACGTGCACACGGAAAGTATCCCCGTCTCTTGTTACTACATGAGATTAAAACAAGATGGGAATATCCCGCGAACCAATTGGGACTTTTTGTTTAAAATGCGATTTACTTTCGAGTCAGCTTCACAAACCGGGGGGATTCCCTTTCCCAAACCATCATTGTGTTCGGCCTGCGACTTGTTTTAGAAAGTCAGAAAAATAAATTTTTCTGCCAGTGGAGCATAAAAGCAAGTTATTTTTTGAATTTCGCATATTTTGATCTTTTTTTTTTGCGAGAGATCGATCGATGGCGTTTTGTTTCAACTGGCAACCAGGCGGTTGGTTCACTTTCTGCCGAACTTGACCTTGCTCGGAATTTTGAGTTCGCCTTTTTCAGAGAGCGGTCCTCGGGTTCTTTCAAGATGATCCTCCCAGGCTGTCGAGTTACGCGAATCCTCGACAAGAAATTCGATTTCGACGGGCATATGCTCGCACTTTATCTCTCTTTGTCTCTATGTATGAAGTGTAACAGCCAGAAGGAACGACATTCAAGGCTCGTTCTCACCTGGCCAAGTTCTCACAAACATGAAATGCGCACGACGACGTCAAGTATTATTGTGACCGTTGTTCATTACGAAAGGTATTTTTATATGCTTTTTACAGTTACAGCAATCCGCTGTTATTAACGTTTTATTGCCGCGGAGTAAACCGTGCGTGATAATTAAAAGCGCAGGTTTTTTAAACTAAATTAATTTAGTGTTACGTGAGCTCTGGTAGGTCAACGAATCAATTACAAGTTAAAAGAAAAAGAAAAAGAAAACGCGCCGTCGTTTCGTTCGAAAGTTGCAAAAAAAAATTGTTCAATATCGACGACTAATTTATTAATAGAGACCGGAGAATCACATATTTTGACTTTATCATCGTCGTTCTATAAGCAGCGCCCTCTAACTTATGTTGTCAGCAGTGTTGCCAACCGTTCCATGGAATATTCCTCTACCACGTTCCTAAAATTCCTCAAAAATCGCATTTTTTTTTTCAACTGGGGCCGATCATTTCAAGTACAGTTCAGTTGGAGAGGTAAGATTTGTTTTTTTTTTTTAATTTGATATCATTTTAATTCTATTTGCAGATTATAGGTTATGTTCTCAACAGATTCATGTTTTTTGACAACATAATTCGCGTTTAAATTGAAATATCGAAATAAATCTAGAGTTTTTGGAATAAGCCATAATTAAAAAAAAATTTGTTTGATTTGTTCGTTATTTTCAGATTTTGCTGTTATTTCAAAAGTTGCAGGTAGCCAGGGTTGCCAGATTTCTCTTGAAAAATATAGCCAAACGTATTACCTACTAAAAGTAGCCCGATTACCCCAAACTCCGAGGTGTAAAAAATAAGACTCTTAATTAATTAAAATATTAGCAGGAATTAATTTAAGAAAAAAATAATTCACAACAAAACAACATTAAATACGGTGGTGATAAAAAAACAAAAACGAATCATTAAACCTGCAAATGTAAATAATTTTACAATTGTCAAGGTGAGCTATTTTTTTCCGTTTTTGCTTAAAATACGAATAGAAGGGCACAAAAGAAAATACGAATAAGACAGACTTAAAAAAAAAACAAAAATAAATAAAAAATCGCCGATTTGATGTATTGATACGAATTTGGGGGTTCACAAATTATAGTCGTTAAATTTCAGAACACTTTAATTATAAGCCTTCGCTGGCTATCTTAATAACTAACTACTCCTGGCGGATCGTACGGCTTATGTAGCAGAGCCCTCTGTTGCTCGCACATACTAGAATGATCGAGTAGTCTTCGGTCATGTTCTGTGACGCAAGCTTCCCAAACTACTGCGTACTGATGCTAAAAATAGATCTGTTTGCGCATCACGGCTGTAACAATATTAAAGATCAGAACAAGTAAAAACCAAATAGAACTCGCAAAAATTCAGAAACAAAAGAGAAACTCAACAGAAACAGCAATAAAATACAAGGCATGAAGCGAAAAGATAAGAAGACCGACATTTTCGTAGGAAAGAAAAGCAAACTGTAAGGATGTAAGTAATTTTATTGAAATATAGATTATTATTATTACTATTATATCGAAAACAAAACAAAGAAAGTAGTAAACGACGAAATACAGTTCGCAAAACAAAAGATCACAACTGTGATGGACGCAAAACAAATGAAAAACGCCGAACTACGGAAAATGGTTAAATAAAAAGCGAAAAATCGATTCCATGGGAAAGAGTAAAGAGAGAGAAATCCGTAGTATGAAAGCATAAACAAAAGAAAATTGATGACTAAGATGAACAAAAGACAACTGATTTTCCAGACGAAAAATTAAAAAACAAAAGCCAACTGTGAAAAAGCCAAGTCAGTCAACAAAATAAAATCAATTTGATAAAAGTAAAAACAAAAGAGAAAAACGAGAGCATAAAATGAATTTAAGAAAATAAACAAAAGTGAAATGAGTTTTCAGAAATGAAAACAAACTCGTAGGAAACAAAAGAGAACTGTAAAAAGGAGTCAACAAAAGTGCGACGACCAATTCGAACAAAGAAAGGGAAGAATACGAGGAAACAGAAGAAAATAAAAACAACAGAAGAACGGATAGACAAAAATAAATATATAAAAAGACGACAATGCAAGAAACGAAAGAAGAAAGAAACAAAAGGACGAAACAAAACGAAGGAACCGCACGTAAAATAATATAAAACATGAATTCCTTAAAATAAAAAAAAAATCGAAAGAAAGAAAAAAATCGAAATTAACAAGAAACAAAAGAAAACGAATATTATATTAGTATGTAGAATTACGTTGAGTGCCACATGTGAAGACAAAAACAAAAATAGCCCAAATCAGACGCCAAATAAAATTTTTAAACACAAAGGGGCGTATTCTCTAAGTTATTAATGGGCCTTTAAAATTTAGAGGTCCTTTAAAATTTAAAATACATTTCTATGATTGGTTGTTACTGTAGCAATAAAAATCAACAGCTCTTTAAAATTGACGCTTTTGATACAGAATAGGCCCCCAAATAAATCTAAAATGTACCTCAAACGTCGGAATTTCGCCGAACCTGGCAACCCTGCAGGTAATTTAGAAACCTTTACCAAACCATGGCCTACTGCAAACGCTCTTTTTAATGAATGGTTAAGCGGATTAATATTATTCCTCACAGCTTCAAATTACTCACAATTTCCTCTGCAGTTGTTAAAGAATTCCTCACAATTTGAGGAATTACTCACAGATTGGCAACACTGGTTCTCTTATTGATGACGTCAACATATACGATTCCGTTCTCTACTTATTAAATGTAAGGTCCTAGGAAATGCTTCTTGAACGAAACAAATTTGGCACCGCAACTATCCATTGTTTTATTAAAATGACATTATTATTTTATTTATTTTATTATTATTAACATATAAAATAGCGACATCTTACTATCGCTTTTTGACCTAACATTGCAGTAGGATAGACAAATTGAAGCGGGATTTGCTCCTAATGAGTCCCCCATGCAAGGCGGCCATGCTTGCTGTCAAAGCATAATGAAAGATTTTAGAAAAATTTTGTGCAAATCGTTTTTGATTGCAGTGAGAACCTCGAGCAGCCTCTGGACAGCTGTTTCAGCCCTGCTTGGGGCTTCTTCAGCAGAAACGTAGCTCGACATTCCCAGGGCTGAAACAGCTGTCCAGAGGCTGCTCGAGGTTCTCACTGCAATCAAAAACGATTTGCACAAAATTTTTCTAAAATCTTTCATTATGCTTTGACAGCAAGCATGGCCGCCTTGCATGGGGGACTCATTAGGAGCAAATCCCGCTTCAATTTGTCTATCCTACTGCAATGTTAGGTCAAAAAGCGATAGTAAGATGTCGCTATTTTATATGTTCATCACTCTTACATCGCAATTGCGAATAAATTGGGCAAGTCGTTTTTGGTCTGCAGTGGGAATGTCGAGCTACGTTTCTGCTGAAGAAGCCCCAAGCAGGGCTGAAACAGCTGTCCAGAGGCTGCTCGAGGTTCTCACTGCAATCAAAAACGATTTGCACAAAATTTTTCTAAAATTATTATTAACGTTTTATTGCGGCGGAGTAAACCGTGCGTGATAATTAAAAGCGCAGGTTTTTTAAACTAAATTAATTTAGTGTTACGTGAGCTCTGGTAGGTCAACGAATCAATTGCAAATTTAAAAAAAAAGAAAAAGAAAAGGCGCCGTCGTTTCGTTCGAAAGTTGCAAAAAGAAATTGTTCAATATCGACGACTAATTTATTAATAGAGACCGGAGGATCACATATTTTGACTTTATCATCGTCATCCTATAAGCAGCGCCCTCTAACTTATGTTGTCAGCAGTGTTGCCAACCGTACCATAGAATATTCCTCTACCACGTTCCTAAAATTCCTCAAAAATCGCATTATTTTTTTTTTAACTGGGGCGCGATAATTTGCTGGATCATTTCAAGTACAGTTCAGTTGGAGAGGTAAGATTTGTTTTTTTTTTTTAATTTGATATTTTAATTCTATTTGCACATTATAGGTTATGTTCTCAACAAATTCATGTTTTTTGACAACATAATTCGCGTTTAAATTGAAATATCGAAATAAATCTAGAGTTTTTGGAATAAGCCATAATTAAAAAAAAATCGTTTGTTTTGTTCGTTATTTTCAGATTTTGCTGTTATTTCAAAAGTTGCAGGTAGCCAGGGTTGCCAGATTTTTCTTGAAAAAAAAAATAGCCAAACGTATTACCTACTAAAAGTAGCCCGATTACCCCAAACTCCGAGGTGTAAAAAATAAGACTCTTAATTAATTGAAATATTAGCAGGAATAAATTTAAAAAAAAATAATAATTCACAACAAAACAACATAAAATACGGTGGTGATAAAAAGCAAAAACGAATCGTTAAACCTACAAATGTAATTAATTTTACAATAGTGAAGGTGAATTATTTTTTTCCTTTTTTGCTAAAAATACGAATAAAAGGGCACAAAAGAAAATACGAATAAGACAGACTTAAAAAAAAAAACAAAAATAAATAAAAAATCGCCGATTTGATGTATTGATACGAATTTGGGGGTTCACAAATTATAGTCGTTAAATTTCAGAACACTTTAATTATAAGCCTTCGCTGGCTATCTTAATAACTAACTACTCCTGGCTGGATCGTACGGCTTATATAGCAGAGCCCTCTGTTGCTCGCACGTACTAGAATGATCGAGTAGTCTTCGGTCATGTTCTGTGATGCAAGGTGGCGTACTGATGCTAAAAATAGATCTGTTTGCGCATCACGGCTGTAACAATATTAAAGATCAGAACAAGTAAAAACCAAATAGAACTCGCAAAAATTCAGAAACAAAAGAGAAACTCAACAGAAACAGCAATAAAATACAAGGCATGAAGCGAAAAGAAAAGAAGACCGACATATTCGTAGGAAATAAAAGCAAACCGTAATAATGTAAGTAATTTTATTACAAATATAGATTATTATTATTATTATTAATTCGAAAACAAAACAAAGAAAGTAGTAAACGACGAAATACAGTTCGCAAAACAAAAGATCACAACTGTGATGGAGACAAAACAAATGAAAAACGCCGAACTACGGAAAATGGTTAAATAAAAAGCGAAAAATCGATTCCATGGGAAAGAGTAAAGAGAGAGAAATCCGTAGTATGAAAGCATAAACAAAAGAAAATTGATGACTAAGATGAACAAAAGACAACTGATTTTCCAGACGAAAAATTAAAAAACAAAAGCCAACTGTGAAAAAGCCAAGTCAGTCAACAAAATAAAATCAATTTGATAAAAGTAAAAACAAAAGAGAAAAACGAGAGCATAAAATGAATTTAAGAAAATAAACAAAAGTGAAATGAGTTTTCAGAAATGAAAACAAACTCGTAGGAAACAAAAGAGAACTGTAAAAAGGAGTCAACAAAAGTGCGACGACCAATTCGAACAAAGAAAGGGAAGAATACGAGGAAACAAAAGAAAATAAAAACAACAGAAGAATGGATAGACAAAAATAAATAAATAAAAAGACGACAATTCAAGAAACGAAAGAAGAAAGAAACAAAAGGACGAAATAAAACGAAGGAACTGTACATAAAATAATATAAAACATGGATTCCTTAAAATAAAGAAAAAACGAAAGAGCAAGAAAAAATCGAAATTAACAAGAAACAAAAGAAAACGAATATTATATTAATATGTAGAATTGCGTTGAGTGCCGTATGTGAAGATAAAAACAAAAATAGCCCAAATCAGACGCCAAATAAAATTTTTAAACACGAAGGGGCGTATTCTATAAGTTATTAATGGGCCGTTAAAATTTAGAGGTCCTTTAAAATTTAAAATACATTTCTATGATTGGTTGTTACTGTAGCAATAAAAATCAACAGCTCTTTAAAATTGACACTTTTGATACAGAATAGGCCCCCAAATAAATCTAAAATGTACCTCAAACGTCGGAATTTCGCCGAACCTGGCAACCCTGCAGGTAATTTAGAAACCTTTACCAAACCATGGCCTACTGCAAACGCTCTTTTTAATGAATGGTTAAGCGGATTAATATTATTCCTCACAGCTTCAAAGTACTCACAATTTCCTCTGCAGTTGTTAAAGAATTCCTCACAATTTGAGGAATTACTCACAGATTGGCAACACTGGTTGTCAGGATGAACAATAGCACCATGAAGAACCCGCGTAAGCTAATCAGGAAGTCGGCGTGTTCCCCGGATTATTCCACGAATTAAAAATGAATTTGTCTTTATTTCATAACATAAGCGAGTCTCGCGTTCTCTTATTGATGACGTCAAAATATACGATTCCGACCACTACTTATTAAATGTAAAGTCCTAGGAAATGCTTCTTGAACGAAACAAATTTGGCACCGCAACTAGCGCGTAACTATCGATTGTTTTATTGTAATGCGGCGGCGGCGGATTCCTCGTCCTCCATATTAAGGTGTCCTTCAAGGGAACTCCAATCGGGCGGCGGCGGCGGCGGCGATAGCGCAATAACAAAGGCGCCTTAATTTACGTTAATTGTCTGTCGAAACAAACAATTTTTTTCTTCGCCAGCAACATCGCATTGTTCTTTAAAAAAAAAAACTAAAAAAATAAAAGAATGACGCGATGACGTCAACCGGATTTTAGTTTTAGTTTCAGCCGAAAACTACTGCTCACTCGCCCGGAAACTTCCCCGGATTCCGTAATCATCAACTTCCTCCTCCTACCTTTTATATCCGTTCCGTCCCGTCTGAAGAGAAGAAATATCCTTCGATGGTTAAAATCCAGGGGGTGGAGGGGGGGAGGGAAATGCAAAAAGGGCACTGTTCACTTATGCACTTTCCTCGCGTATTCCGCTTTCGTGCGTGGACGACGTCTTCGCGAATTTACAGCGCTCGCTAACAGCAAGTGGTGCTGGTAACGGACGCGCCGCCGGTTTTACGCGAAGAACCTGCTGCAGTGGGGTTCGTACCCGGTTTGGATTGGAGCCCGGATCGCTACGTCATCGCCTCCGGTCGATTATTCCTCCCGGCGGCGGAATTTCGAGTGCTCGAAATTAGATGACTTTGGACGAAGGATGATTCTGTCGGGAACTGCAGTAAGTATTGATCCGGAAATTAGTCCGGGGCGGGCGCTTTGACTGCAGAACTTAAGGACCTAAAGCGTTCTTGCCAGAGTTACAAATACGAGGGTTGAATCCCTTCTAATTGCATTCTATTTTCAATCATTTACGAATGACCGGACCAGTGATTGAATTAGGACTTCATTCCGATTAATCCAGGAATTCCCAAACTTTTTCCTCGATTCTTCTTTGCTTTCAATCGTTTACGAACGACCAGTGATCGAATTAAGACCTCGTCTCGATTAACCCAGGAACCCCCAAACTTTCTCCTCGATTCCTATTTGCGTTCGATTTACAATCATTTACGAATGACCAGCGACGTGATGGAATTAGGACCTCATTTCGGTTAATCCAGGAACTCCCAAACTGTTGTTTCTTCGAGAGTTGACGTCTTCCTATTTGCGCTCTTTTTTTTTATTAATCATGTACGATCGACCGACCAGCAATGATCGAATTAAAACCGTACTTCTATTAATCCGGGAATACCCAAACTTTTCCCTCGATTCCCCTTTGCTTTCGATCATTGATCAGTGATCGAATTAAGACCTCGTCTCGATTAACCCAAGAACCCCCAAACTTTCTCCTCGATTCCCATTTGCGTTCGATTTACAATCACTTACGAATGACCAGCGACGTGATGAAATTAGGACCTCATTTCGATTAATCCAGGAACTCCCAAACTGTTGTTTCTTCGAGAGTTGTCGTCTTCCTATTTGCGCTCCTTTTTTTTATTAATCATGTACGATCGACCGACCAGCGATGATCGAATTAAAACCGTACTTCGATTAATCCGGGAATACCCAAACTTTTTCCTCGATTCGCCTTTGCTTTCGATCATTGATCAGTGATCGAATTAAGACCTCGTTTCGATTAATCCAGGAACCCCCAAACTTTCTCCTCGATTCCTATTTGCGTTCGATTTACAATCACTTACGAATGACCAGCGACGTGATGGAATTAGGACCTCATTTCGGTTAATCCAGGAACTCCCAAACTGTTGTTTCTTCGAGAGTTGATGTCTTCGTATTTGCGCTCTTTTTTTTATTAATCGTTTACGATCGACCGACCAGCGACAATCGAATTAAAACCGTACTTCGATTAATCCGGGGATACCCAAACTTTTTCCTCGATTCGCCTTTGCTTTCGATCATTTACGTACGACCAGTGATCGAATTAAGACCTGTTTCGATTAATCCAGGAACCCCCAAACTTTCTCCTCGATTCCCATTTGCGTTCGATTTTCAATCATCTACGAATGACCAGCGACGTGATGGAATTAGGACCTCATTTACGTTAATCCAGGAACTCCCAAACTGTTGTTTCTTCGAGAGTTGACGTCTTCGTATTTGCGCTCTTTTTTTTATTAATCATTTACGATCGACCGACCGGCTATGATCGAATTAGAACCGTACTTCGATTAATCCGGGAATTCCCAAACTTTTTCCTCGAATCCTCTTTGGTTTCAATCAAATAACAGACCAGCGGTGATCGAATTAGAACCTTACTTTTGATCAATCCAGGAATTCTCAATTCTCAAAATCATTTTAGTAGATTGGTTCTCAAACTTTCTGCTTTCCTAAAACGTGACCGCTCCAATGAAATGACCCAATTTTAATTCGTTCTGTCATGAGAAGGTGATCGATGCAGAAGGTGGATTAAAAGAAATGCGATAAGGGACAGATAAAGAAATGGAACTAAAAACGTGCGAAGGGAAAAAAATAAAAATAATGTAAGTGAATCAGCTGAAGTAGATACAGTATAGAAGAGGAAGAAATATCAAAATCAAACAAAAAATTGGGATGAGAGAAATCCAGAAATTCCTATTTTTTTTTCTTCTCAACCAAACTGTTTAAACCATTAAATTTTGACGAATTATCGAAAGATCGAAACCTGGTGGTCTATAAATAGAAACAAACGAGAGCTAATTTCATATTCGATGCTCTGAACAGCACCTCCATCCTTTGCTATTGTATGAGGTTTTCTTTACGGGAAAAAATGAAAATTCATTTTATAGCATTTGTTTTTCGTTTACAAATTCAAATCATTCTTCATGGAAAACCGCATCCCAAGAAGTCGAGAGGGATTCGTAGTAGAAGAAACTGAAACTAAAGGCGCCTCTTTACGATCAAGAACAGAAGATGAGATGGAGTTGCAAGACGTTCGAAAGCAAGGGAACGAATCGAATAAAAAAAAAAGGAAAAGCCGGAAGTGCACCCTGAAAATTAATGTTCGAAGCAAAAGTAGAGGTGAAGGGAAGTTACTATCAGAGACTGAAAAGCAGAGTCACGAGAGTACAAGAGGAAGAAGACGAAATTCAACGGATAGAATCGAATGAAGTAGTGGTGGGGTGGCATAAATGAGGGAGGGTTGAAGTAGAAGATGAGATGAGAGAAGAAGTTACTGGGTGCTGAGATACAATTACAAGATGTGTGAGAAGGAAAAGACGAAACGAAACGAAATTCAAAAGAAAAAATTAAGGAAGAAGTCAAAGGAGAATATGAAATGACTGAACTGAACATCGGACTCAGCGTCCTTACTATCAGGAATTATAGAAGAGATGGAACTTCAAAACCTACCAAAGGGCGAGGATGAAATAAATAAACCGACTGAAGCAGATGGAACGAAGAAAGAAGGGGAAAATGGAGACCCCCTTCATCAAAGCGGAAGATTAAACGAGAGAAGCGTGGAAATGCCATCAAGACTTATCGAAAACGGAAGAGGAGATGGAACTGTAAGATTTACAAGAAGGAAAGAATAAGGAGATCGAAGGAGAAGAAATAAACAAAACCAAATAACTAAAAGCCGTTTAGAGGAAAAGGTGATCAAAGCAGAATATGAAATGAGATTAGAACTTTAGAGACACCGCCCTTCCCACCAAGAACTGAAGAGGAGGTGGTGCTTCAGACTCCTACAAAAGGGCGGGGATGAAATAGATGAATTGACTGAAGCAGACGTAATAAAGAAGGGAAAAGTGGAGACCCCCTTCATCAAAGCGGAAGATTAAACGAGAGAAGCGTGGAAACGCCATCAAGACTTATCGAAAACAGAAAAGGAGATGGAACTGCAAGATTTACAAGAAGGAAAGAATAAGGAGATCGAAGGAGAAGACATAAACAAAACCAGATAACTAAAAGCCATTTAGGGGAAAAGGTGATCAAAGCAGAATATGAAATGAGAGGAGAACTTTGGAGACACCGCCCTTCCCACCAAGAACTGAAGAGGAGGTGGTGCTTCAGACTCCTACAAAAGGGCGGGGATGAAATAGATGAATTGACTGAAGCAGACGGAATGAAGAAGGGAAAAATGGGAGACACCCTTCATCAAAGCGGAAGATTAAATGAAAGAAACGTGGAAACGCCATCAAGACTTATCGAAAACGGAAGAGGAGATGAAACTGCAAGATTTACAAGAAGGAAAGAATAAGGAGATCGAAGGAGAAGACATAAACAAAACCAGATAACCAAAACCCATTTAGGGAAAAAGGTGATCAAAGCAGAATGTGAAATGAGAGGAGAACTTTGAAGACACCACCCTTCCTACCAAGAACTGAAGATGAGGTGGTGCTTCAGACTCCTGCAAAAGGGCGGGGATGAAATAGATGAATTTACTGAAGCAGACGGAATGAAGAAGGGAAAAGTGGAGACCCCCTTCATCAAAGCGGAAGATTAAACGAGAGAAGCGTGGAAACGCCATCAAGACTTATCGAAAACGGAAGAGGAGATGGAACTGCAAGATTTACAAGAAGGAAAGAATAAGGAGATCGAAGGAGAAGACATAAACAAAACCAGATAACCAAAACCCATTTAGGGAAAAAGGTGATCAAAGCAGAATATGAAATGAGGGGAGAACTTTAGAGACACCGCCCTTCCTACCAAGAACTGAAGATGAGGTGGTGCTTCAGACTCCTACAAAAGGGCGGGGATGAAATAGATGAATTGACTGAAGCAGACGGAATAAAGAAGGGAAAAATGGGAAACACCCTTCATCAAAGCGGAAGATTAAACGAGAGAAGCGTGGAAACGCCATCAAGACTTATCGAAAACGGAAGAGGAGATGGAACTGCAAGATTTACACGAAGCAAAGAATAAGGAGATCGAAGGAGAAGACATAAACAAAACCAGATAACCAAAACCCATATAGGGAAAAAGGTGATCAAAGCAGAATATGAAATGAGGGGAGAACTTTAGAGACACCGCCCTTCCTACCAAGAACTGAAGATGAGGTGGTGCTTCAGACTCCTACAAAAGGGCGGGGATGAAATAGATGAATTGACTGAAGCAGACGGAATAAAGAAGGGAAAAATGGGAAACACCCTTCATCAAAGCGGAAGATTAAACGAGAGAAGCGTGGAAACGCCATCAAGACTTATCGAAAACGGAAGAGGAGATGGAACTGCAAGATTTACACGAAGCAAAGAATAAGGAGATCGAAGGAGAAGACATAAACAAAACCAGATAACCAAAACCCATATAGGGAAAAAGGTGATCAAAGCAGAATATGAAATGAGGGGAGAACTTTGGAGACACCGCCCTTCCCACCAAGAACTGAAGAGGAAGTGGTGCTTCAAACCCCCTACAAAAGCGCGGGGACGAAGTAAATGAATTGATTAAAGCAGATGGAATGAACAAAGAAGGGAGAAAAAATGGAAATCCACCCAGTGAAGTGGGTGTCAAAGCAGAAGGCGAGATGGAACTGCAAGACTTGCAAGAAAAGAAAAGAAAAGAGAAATGACAGAATCCAGTTAAATAAAAGAAACACAAAAGAAAGTGGATGATTATATTGAAAAAAGAACTGACGAAACATGAAAAATCTCTCGGAAAATGGTAGGTCGAACCAGGAGATGAGATGAAAAAATTATATGGAAAGGACATCAATATCGATCGCTGCCAGAAATAGGGAAAAAAGATGGAGTCTCAAAACGTGGAGGTGTTGAGGGTTGATTACATGAGTCGATTGAAGCAGAAGAAGCGAGAAATGGGGAAACCCCCATAGTCGAAATGGAAACAAGAGAGAAGATGAAAAATTAAGACTTGAAAGAGGAAGATGATGAAGCAGAGGCAATTAATAAGAGAAAAACCTCAACGGTGAGCAATAACCATAAAAAATTGACGAAGGAGAAGAGAACTTGGGTTAATATTCGATACACTGTGAAGACTTGGATGGACGAAATCCTAGGAAAGGAAAACGAGCATGGTGACGCCCGAAGACATTAAATAATTAACTCGGAGTAAAAAAGAAAGAGGGAAAGACAGAAGAACACGAGAGGAGAAGATTAACTGTCTACTGATTAAGCATTGGTTTGCATCAGGTTTCTGACCGACTAAAGGCCCGATCCTACCACCTCCAGACAAATATAACCGTCGGTTAATATCCTTGGAAACCTTTGTGCTGATGATAATAGTTTCCTACGATATTAACCGACGGTTAAATTTATCCGGACTTGGTAAGATCCGACCTAAGGCCCGATTTAATAATCGAACTAAAGGAGACTTAATAAAAGTCACAGTCATACGGCAAAAGAATGCAAAAACATAGTTACTTACACATCAGAATGTGACTTTTAATTTAAGGTCTCCTTTAATTCGATTATGAAATCGGGCCTAGGAAAATCTTTCCAACTGAACACTTCTGAAGCGTTTAATACCATCAATTATAAACCAAGTAGTTACAAATTGAAGTATTACGCGTGTTCCTCAAGGCTCTGCACTTGGTCCTCTTCTTTTCTTCATCTACGCAGGCGATTTTCAGGGGAGCTTAAAAGTACACAAGATTCATTTCTAGGCAGTTTTGATTTTAAACAGCAATTACTAAAACCTAATTAATGAACGTATTCATGTTGAATTCCTTTTAATTAAAAATTGCACAGCTTGAATGAATCTTCATTCTCCTTCATTCGTCATTTTGGTCTATTTAAAGACCTGTAGAGGGCTGCACCGCACCTAAGCGCACATTTCCGGAACGTCGCTAATTTGATGACCGTCGTATTTATTCAAGAAAGGCATTATTATTATTCAATATAAGTAAATAAATAAACAATAAATCCGTCTAATCTTAATGTTTATTGAAGGCGAGACGTGACTAATAATAAAAGCTAAATTAAACCGATTTCTCTAGGTCAAGGTTCAAGGTATTCCGCAGGGGTCCACCACATGACATTGCCTTTCGTGTTCGGCAAAACATCGATTTAAAATTCGCCAAAACCAACTTCAACTTCGCCTTTTAAGGCATTATTAAAGTCTGTTTGTGTTTCGCTTCGTCGGTCGGTTGCGACGGCGCGGCGTCTTAAATGTAAAAAAAAAAAAAAAACAATTTTGTGACAACCGAATGCGACAAGGTTGCGACCGCCTCTTGACATTTGCACCGCGAAACCGTAAACAGCGACGAGAAAAACGCAATAAAATATTCAATTGTTACATCGCAAAAGGTCGAGCGCGCGTTAAATTTCTCGCGTAAAATCTCGTTTTCACGGTGAGAGTCCATGTGATGGTTGCTATCATGAGAATAAGGGCCAAATGCAGAAATACGATGTTAAGCCAAGATTTGGTAAAACTGATATTGCATCTGGCTGGTCGTCTTGCTCCCAGTTTGATCCTTGTCTCCCGCAAAAGTAACTCGCGAGGTCACATGAAGCTTCTATCCGTCACAGTGAAGTAAATAGAGTGAGTTTTAATCCGGCTTCTATGTTGCTGTTAATTTTTGGACCAAATTTGATCAGAATTTTATTGGGATGAGATGGTTTAGGTTTGTCTCTTGAAGCTTAATCTAATTAACTAAAAAGGGAATCAATTCTATGGTGCTATTGATTGAATAATGCAAAAACCTCATTAATATCCTCAATGGCGTTCATCACGTGACGTGATGTAACGAGTTAGGTAGCCAAACCCTGCCTTCTGGATCAAGGCAACCTTTTAATACGCAGTCCAGCTCTACCAACCTTGTGTCAGGGAAGATAACCAGACTTTTCAGGCTCGTTTTCACGGTGAGAGTTTGCGATAGTTACTCTCACGAGGCGCTCTCGTGATAGCAACTCCCACAGAACCTATCATCGTGCGCGAAAACGAGTGTTTCTACACGAATTACATTATCGCGAGAGCCAATCTAGTCAGACGAGTTGGTTCAAGCGACTTTCAAGTAATTTACAAGATGATAGTCGCTCTCATGACAGCAGTATTTACTTTCGTAGTACGTCAGTAACCATCACAGAAACCCTCGTTGGTAGTGGAGGTGTGAATTCACCATGATCCTTATTGGATTAATTAATTGGTTTCGATTGATTTATGGTCCTTCCTTCCTTACCAAATTCCCAAGTAATTGGCAGAAGAAGGCAACCGAAGAACATCTCTTTTCTATTTTACAGCTTCCACCCTTTCCAAATCCGAAGTGACTCTATGGAAGGAGACAACAGAAAAGTCTTAGCGTTTCGATGCTCCCTCCCGTTTTGGAAAAAGTGGTGGTAACTGATAAAAGAAGATGTCAGAGGAACAGTCAAACAATCAACTACTATATCTATTCTTCTTGTTCTTCCACATTTCTTTCCTTACGAAACTCCAAAGCAGTTCGCAGAAGAAGAATGGCACTCCTCCTTTCCACCTTCCACCTTGACCAAATCCGAAATCACCCACAGAAGGAGACAACAAAATACCTCAGTGTTTCGATGCTTCCTCTCCCTTTGGAAAAACCGGTGGTAACTGATAGAAGAAGATGCCAGAAGGACAATCAACTACTATATGTCTTCTTCTTGTTCTTCGATATTTCTTTCCTTACGACATTCCAAAGCAGTTGGCAGAAGAAGACAAACGGCAGGATGACTCTCCTCTGCGCTTTTCACCTTTCCCGAATCCCAAATGATCCATAGAAAGAAACTACGAAAAATATCCCTCCCCCTCTTGGAAAAACTGCTGGTAATTGATAATTGAAGAAGATCCCAAAAGGACAATCAATTCTTCAGCATTCCTTTCCCTACCAAATTCCAAAGTACTTGGTGGAAGAAAATAACAAATGTATTTGCCCCTCTCCCGCTTTCCTTCTCCAATCCAAGATAACTCATAGAAGCAAACAAGAGAAGACTCTCATTGTCTTCGCGCTGTTTTCAAACCTCCTCCTTTCCAAAATTCCAATAGACCAAAAAGCCAAAAGTAGAAGAACTCCCAACCATATATGTTCTTTTTCGGCGTTTGCTTCCCACTCACTGAGCTCCCACTCATATCTTTTAAACTTCCTTATTTCGAAGATTCCAAAGGGCAAGAAGGCAAAAGAAGACTCCAGAAAATCTCCCAACTATGTCCCTTTTTCGGTTTCTCCTTCCTAATCAAAATTCAAGTAATTAACAGAAGAAGACAACTGAAAGACGTTCAACTGCATCTTTCTGTCTTCTTCTTTGCACCCCTAACGCTTCGTAAATCCAAGATTTGTAGACTCATAGAAGAACGGTCTCCTCCTTCGACTCTCTCTATCTCTCTCCATTTCCAAATTCAAATCAAGTCAGGTAACAGGTATCAAAAAGCATCCCACTCATATCTTTCAAACTTCCTTGTTTCGTAGATTCCAAAGGACAAAAAAAAACAAAAGAAGACTTCAGAAAGTCTCCCGACTATGTCTGTCCCTTTTTCGGTTTTTCCTTCCCAATCAAAATTCAAGTAATTAACAGAAGAAGACAACTGAAAGACGTACAACTGCATCTTTCTGTCTTCTTCTTTGCACCCCTAACGCTTCGTAAAGCCAAGATTTGTAGACTCATAGAAGAACGGTCTTCTGTTTCGACTCTCTCTGTCTCTCTCCATTTGCAAATTCAAATCAAGTCAGGTAACAGGTATCAAAAAGCATCCCACTCATATCTTTCAAACCTCCTTGTTTCGAAGATTCCAAAGGACAAGAAAACAAAAGAAGACTTCAGAAGGACTCCCAACTATGTCTGCCCCTTTTTCAGCTTTTCCTTCTAAGCTTTCGGCTTAAAAGTGATACTCACTTCGTGTCTCTGAATTCGCCCCCCTTGCTCTCACGAGAGCAACTATCACAGAAACCCTCACCGTGCAAACGAGCCTTAAAGTGCAACGACGACAACCTCGAAATGGCGAAGTATCTGACTCAAAACCAATCAAGTCAAAGCGCGTTACTATTATTATTATTATTTTTTTCGAATTAAGTCAATTAGGTCTTCAGGTTTTCGAGTGACTGCGTTTTGCTTGGCCTGTCACGTGTCACACGCGTGATTCAATGGTTTAATGCCTCTGGTAAGGAAGAAGGCAATTGAAACCGACGATTACCATTATCAATAAATATGACGTGATTACGTGAGGCCGTTATTTATAGCCGTGAGGGGCAGACAGCGTAATTACAGCTCGTGTTTGGCCCCCCCGTCAATAAGCTTGCGTAAGGTTATGGAACGCATGAAGAAGTGAAGAGGGCAGTAATGAACCGAGACAGAGAGAGTTGCGAGCGCGTGTTATGACGAGCGGGAAAAACAGAAACCAACAAAGTTTTGCTCTTGAGCAACTTTTCCTGCTTGGAAGGAAGATTGGGTATTTGGGTCTTGGGGTTCTGGGTTTTCTTTGAGCACATGATCAATCATAACCAAAAAATCAATGACAGAGCAATCAACCCCCTGTAACGGACGCGGATTATTTTTCTACCAAGTTTAGGGGTGGTCAGCCTCAATACTTACCCGAAACCCTTACCCTGAACAACACGAAACCACCCTCCCCGGTTTTATAGAAAACCCAACCCGCTCTTTTCACCAACTAGCCACGGTAGAAAGCTATTTTTTTTGTTCGGTAGCTAGTTTGAGTTAAAAAGCCGAAAATGTACTGTCAACGGTGTTTTCCTCGAAAAGTCGAAACGGTGCCGTTTATTTATTATTATTTTTTAATTTATAGTTGAAGCAAAAAATGTAATACTAAAGAACATAAGACATACAACAATCGCAAGGTACAGTTCAGTTGCAGAGGAGTCTGCGCTGTTCTCCCACCGGTACCTTGACTGTATAAATTAAAACGTTGCAATAATTGCCTATCCAAAGTGAACAAAAATAAAAGAAAATACAAAGCAAACCTTTTAGTTGCCTAAATCGAGGATATCCTCTCCGGAATTCTTGATGAAGGTAAACAGTGCGTTTAAAATTAGTAAATAAAAGAGAATGGTAATTTTAACAAATCTATTAAAAGAAGTACTCAAGGAAATAATACAAAAAAAAAAAACAAAATAACAACTGACGTGTAAATAGTAAAAAAAAAATAAATCTTTTATATTTTTAAAAACGTTATACAAGCAAACAAAACTTTACACAAAATAAAATAACAAAAAGGAAGAGAGAGAGAGACAAGGATTGATCTATCGATTGCAGTGATTAATTTTTAATCCGCCACCCCCACCCCCTCGTTTAATAGCAAAGCCGTGCTACTCTTTTGGCCAACGAGCCTCAGTGAAAAGTAATTTTCTTGTTCGGTAGTTAATTTGAGTTAAAAAGCCAAAAATATACTTTCAGCGGTGTTTTCCTCGAAAAATCGAAATAGTGCCGTTTTATTAGTTGCCTAAATCGACGATATCCTCTGCGGAATTCTCGATGAAGGTAAAAAGTGCACTTAAAATTAGTATATAAAAAAGAATGGTAATTTTAACAAATCTATTAAAAGAAATACTCAAGGAAATAATACAAAAAAAAACAACAACTGACGTGTAGATAGTCAAAAAAAAATAAATCTTTTATATTTTTAAAAACGTTATACAAGCAAACAAAACTATACAAAAAATAAAATAACGAAAAGGGAGAGAAAGACAGACAAGGATTGATCTATCGATTGCAGTGATTAGTTTTTAATCCTCCACCCCCACCCCCTCGTTTTATAGCAAACCCGTGCTACTCTTTTGACCAACGAGCCACAGTGAAAAGCAATTTTCTTGTTCGGTAGTTAGTTTGAGTTAAAAAGCCAAAAATATACTTTCAGCGGTGTTTTCCTCGAAAAGTCGAAACAGTGCCGTTTTATTACTTGCCTAAATCGACGATATCCTCTGCGGAATTCTTCATGAAGGTAAAAAGTGCACTTAAAATTAGTAAATAAAAGAGAATGGTAATTTTAACAAATCTATTAAAAGAAGTACTCAAGGAAATAATACAAAAAAAGAAACAAAATAACAACTGACGTGTAGATAGTAAAAATATATAAATCTTTGCATTTTTAAAAACGTTATACAAGCAAACAAAACTTTACAAAAAATAAAATAATAAAAAGGGAGAGAGAGAGAGAGACAAGGATTGATCTATCGATTGCAGTGATTAGTTTTTAATTCCCCACCCCCACCCCCTCGTTTTATAGCAAACCCGTGCTACTCTTTTGACCAACGAGCCACAGTGAAAAGAAATTTTCTTGTTCGGTAATTAATTTGGGTTAAAAAGCCAAAAATAAACTTTCAGCGGTGTTTTCCTCGAAAATTCGAAACAGTGCCGTTTTATTAGTTGCCTAAATCGACGATATCCTCTGCGGAATTCTTGATGAAGGTAAAAAGTGCGTTTAAAATTAGACAATAAAAGAGAATGGTAATTTTAAATAATACAAAAAAAAAACAAAATAATAACTGATGTGTAGACAGTCAAAAAAATAAATCTTTTCTATTTTTAAAAGCGTTACACAAGGAAACAAAACTTTACAAAAAATAAAATGATAAAAAGGGAGAGAGGGTTCATTTATTGATTGCAGTGATTAATTTTTAACCGGCATGTTAGCTCACCAGCCTGAGTCAAATTTTCTTCTCGTAATCCAAAGATTGGGGAAGCACAATGATTTTATGTAAAACAAATGAAAGACTTTGTTCGGAACGGGTTTAGCCACACTAAAAAATACTTCGCGGGAAAAGGTTTTGCCTTCCGTTCGCGATTTTCTAACCTAGAGAAAATTACTGCATTTAACAAAAGACAATTATGAAAATGATGAAAAGAGAAAGAGAGAGACAAGGATTGATCTATCGATTGCAGTGATTAGTTTTTAAGCGGTATGTCTAATCTGAATCAATTTTCTTTCTCGTAATCCAAAGATTAAGGAAGCACAATTATTTTATATAAAACAAATGAAAGAGTTTGGTCGGAACGGGTTTAGTCACACTAAAAAATACTTCGCGGGAAAAGCTTTTGCCTTCCGTTTACGATTTTCAAGCTTAGAGAAAAATTACTGAATTTAACGAAAGAAAGTTACATCAAAATTTCAATTTACAATTTTACAATGCCAAAAGATAAGAAAAACGAAAGAAATATTCAAAAGTCGAAAATTAAACTGTAAGAGATTTAAACAAGAAATTTTAAAAATAAAAAATCAAGAAATTAGAAGTTAAGCGAAGCCAACCCTACAAACTAAGCCCTCTTCTTCTTTTAAACACAAACTGTAAAACATTAAAAACGTTTCAAGGTCAAACAAATCCAATTGAACTGAACCTAAGCGGATTCCACCCAAGAAAGGAATTTTACGAAAGACAAAAATGTATGAAGCTCCCAAAAATCGAAACAAAAGTTTTAAGGAAATTCGAAAAAGAACTGTAAAAGATTGAAATATGAAATGTTAAACCTAAGAGTTAAGAAAAAAATTCAAAAATAAAATGCGAAAAAGCGTTTCGAGGTCAGTTCCACCCAACTAAATTGAACCCAGCCGAAGAAAAAATTTTTATATAAAAATAAGGTGTAAGAAAAGCGAATCTTTAAAAATTAAAAAAAAAATATTTCAAGGTCAACCGACCCTAAACCGAACCCAATCCAACTAAACCGAAGTTAGCAACCCTGGTGAAATAAACCCAAAGTGAACCGAACTTTTCTTTTAAGCAAAAAATGTGAGACATTAAAAACGTTTCAAGGTCAAACCGATCTAACTAAACTTAAAAATTAAAAAAAAGAATCTAGAAAGTAAAATGTAAGAAGACGTCAACTCGACCCGACTAAATCGAACGAGCCGAAGAGAAGATTTTATAAAAAAATTAAAGTGTAAGAAAAAAAATTAAAATTTACACATAATATCTTTTAGAAATTAAAAAGTATTTCTCAAAATCAATAAACGAAGAGAACCCAACCCAACCAAACCGAAGCTAAGCGTACCCAACCTTGCTAAACTAAACCTAAAATAAATATAATTTTTCTTTTAAACACGAAGTGTGAGAGATTAAAAGCGTTTCAAGGTCAAACCAATTGGACGAAACAACGTAAGTGAATCCAAACCAACAAAGGAATTTTACGAAAGATAAAAAACTAAGGAATTCGAAAAATTACCATTAAAAAGAATCCAAAAAATAACATGAAAGACCAATTCGAGGTCAACCCAACCTAACTAAATTGAATTCAACCGAAGAAAAAATTGCTATAAAAAATTTTTTAATGAAACAAATAATACATAATAATAATTTTTATTGGTAGTTAGCCGTCAGCTATCCGAAATATGCATAAATATTTTTTAAAATTTTTATTCATTTATTTATTCATTTATTTATTTTATTCTTTTAATTCAGAAATGTTTGACGTTGTAAATCGGTTGTTTTTTCTACAACAAAACGCGTTAGCAATCATTTACCACGCCATCTTTTGGTCACAAAGGAGAACTATATGAATCGATTAGCGTTAGTAATCATTTACAACGCCATCTTTTGGTCACAAAGGAGAACTATATGAATCGATTAGCGTTAGTAATCATTTACAACGCCATCTTTTGGTCACAAAGGAGAACTATATGAATCGATTAGCGTTAGTAATCATTTACAACGCCATCTTTTGGTCACAAAGGAGAACTATATGAATCGATTAGCGTTAGTAATCATTTACAACGCCATCTTTTGGTCACAAAGGAGAACTATATGAATCGATTAGCGTTAGTAATCATTTACAACGCCATCTTTTGGTCACAAAGGAGAACTATATGAATCGATTAGCGTTAGTAATCATTTACAACGCCATCTTTTGGTCACAAAGGAGAACTATATGAATCGATTAGCGTTAGTAATCATTTACAACGCCATCTTTTGGTCACAAAGGAGAACTATATGAATCGATTAGCGTTAGTAATCATTTACAACGCCATCTTTTGGTCACAAAGGAGAACTATATGAATCGATTAGCGTTAGTAATCATTTACAACGCCATCTTTTGGTCACAAAGGAGAACTATATGAATCGATTAGCGTTAGTAATCATTTACAACGCCATCTTTTGGTCACAAAGGAGAACTATATGAATCGATTAGCGTTAGTAATCATTTACAACGCCATCTTTTGGTCACAAAGGAGAACTATATGAATCGATTAGCGTTAGTAATCATTTACAACGCCATCTTTTGGTCACAAAGGAGAACTATATGAATCGATTAGCGTTAGTAATCATTTACAACGCCATCTTTTGGTCACAAAGGAGAACTATATGAATCGATTAGCGTTAGTAATCATTTACAACGCCATCTTTTGGTCACAAAGGAGAACTATATGAATCGATTAGCGTTAGTAATCATTTACAACGCCATCTTTTGGTCACAAAGGAGAACTATATGAATCGATTAGCGTTAGTAATCATTTACAACGCCATCTTTTGGTCACAAAGGAGAACTATATGAATCGATTAGCGTTAGTAATCATTTACAACGCCATCTTTTGGTCACAAAGGAGAACTATATGAATCGATTAGCGTTAGTAATCATTTACAACGCCATCTTTTGGTCACAAAGGAGAACTATATGAATCGATTAGCGTTAGTAATCATTTACAACGCCATCTTTTGGTCACAAAGGAGAACTATATGAATCGATTAGCGTTAGTAATCATTTACAACGCCATCTTTTGGTCACAAAGAAAAACTATATGAATCGATTAGCGTTAGTAATCATTTACAACGCCATCTTTTGGTCACAAAGGAAAAAACTATGTGAATCGATTTTTAAAAGCATATTTCACCCTTTACGTTCTCATCTCATCTTCTCAGAAAAATAAATCGACCTTTAAAAGCGCGATTTCCTCATAAGATTTTCGGCTAGTCTTCTTGAAATTAAATTATGTACCGCGTACCTGGGACGAGCTTCTACCGTAGACGCTTTCAATAGGTAGATGGCGTAACGACGTCATTTTGCGCTGTTTTTCCAAGCTACAGACCGAAGCCTGGGATGCTGAATCGACAGTACGTTCCAGATTGCACAAGAAATTAAACATAAAGATTTTACGAGGATGAATCGACAGAACGTTCCAGATTACACAAGATTTTCCGAGTATAAAATATCGTATTGCATTGAGTAGGCGAAACATAAATCATCTTTTTCCGTGGAAAGGACTGTCGAAGCAGATCCCACAGTACTTATCACCTACTTGATACAGAAATGAAATTAAATATTTATTTTTTTTTACTTTATCCGTATTGAAGTTTTCGAACTCTTACACCCCGAATACCCGATTCTCCGAATCTTTTACACAAGAAACTGTTGGGACCATAGAAGTTTGTAAATTTGGAACGACTTAAAAGCTCAAGACGTCAAGAATTGTAAAGGATTACTCCTGATTTTTAGTCTTTCCAATACACCCTGTGTAATATTTTATTATTAATAATGAATGAGAAACGCCATGCGCCCTCCCCTCCGCCCATAACCAAAATCCTTATAACTAGAGAACGGAAAGACGTACATGAGACAGGTGGAGGAGAGCAGTAGGAGTTGGAGATCAAGGCTTTCGCCTTCTGCCTTGATTTGAATGTTCAGTCTTCAATTGACGGTAGCAGGAAGCGTTATGAACGTTTGACACGATATCCGTTTGCCTAATACTTCTTTCTTTTATTATATCAGCATTGTTTTTATTCATAATGACAGTTTACAGTTTAACACAGTATTCTAAATAACGTCAAAACGCCCAAATAAAATAAAAGTAAATCTATATTAATACAGAATATAATTCTAAATAAAAACAATGCTGATATAATAAAAGAAAGAAGTATTAGGCAAACGGATATCGTGTCAAACGTTCATAACGCTTCCTTCAATTCAATTCAAGAAGAAAAGATTTGCCGGAAGTATTATGGAGAAATCGCGCTCTTAAAGATCGATTTATTTTTTTGAGAAGAAGAAGAAGAGATGAGAACGTCGAGGATGAAATGTGCTTTTAAAAATCGATTCACATAGTTTTCTCTCTCCCTTTTCATCATTTTCATAATTTTGTTTTGTTAAATGCAGTAATTTTCTTTAGGTTTGAAAATCGTGGACGGAAGGCAAAAGCTTTTCCCGCAAAGTGTTTTTTAGTGTGACTAAACCCGTTCCGAACAAAGTCTTTCATTTGTTTTACATAAAATCATTGTGCTTCCTTAATCTTTGGATTACGAGAAAAATATTTGATTAATGTTGATGACCTAACATATCGCTTAAAAACCAATCACTGCAATCGATAGATCAATCCCTGTCTCTCTCTCTCCCTTTTCATCATTTCAAGTTTTGTTTCTTTGTATAACGTTTTTAAAAACATAAAAGATTTATTGTTTCACTATCTACAGGTCAGTTGTTATTTTGTTTTGTTTTTTTTTTTGTATTATTTCCTTGAGTACTTCTTTTAATAGTTTTGTTAAAATTGCCATTCTCTTTTATTTACTAATTTTAAGTGCACTTTTTACCTTCATCAAGAATTCCACAGAGGATATCGTCGATTTAGGCGATTAATAAAACGGCACTGTTTCGACTTTTCGAGGAAAACACCGCTGAAAGTATATTTTTGGCTTTTTAATTCAAACTAACTACCGAACAAGAAAATTGCTTTTCACTGTGGCTCGCTGGACAAAAGAGTAGCACGGGTTTGCTATAAAACGAGAGGGTGGGGGTGGGGGATTAAAAACTAATCACTGCAATCGATAGATCAATCCTTGTCTCTCTCTCTCTCTCTCTCCCTTTTTGTTATTTTATTTTTTGTAAAGTTTTGTTTGCTTGTATAACGTTTTTAAAAATATAAAAGATTTATTTCTTTGACTATTTACACGTCAGTTGTTATTTTGTTTTTTTTTTTTGTATTATTTCCTCGAGTACTTCTTTTAATAGATTTGTTAAATTACCATTCTCTTTTATTTACTAATTTTAAGTGTACTTTTTACCTTCATCAAGAATTCCGCAGAGTATATCGTCGATTTAGGCGATTAATAAAACGGCACTGTTTCGACTTTTCGAGGAAAACACCGCTGAAAGTATATTTTTGGCTTTTTAATTCAAACTAACTACCGAACAAGAAAATTGCTTTTCACTGTGGCTCGTTGGTCAAAAGAGTAGCATGGGTTTGCTATAAAATGGGGGGGGGGGGGTGTTAAAAACTAATCACTCCAATCGATAGATCAATCCTTGTCTCTATCTCTCCCTTTTTATTATTTTATTTTTTTGTAAAGTTTTGTTTCCTTGTATAACGTTTTTAAAAATATGAAAGATTTATTTTTTTGACTGTCTACACGTTAGTTGTTATTTTGTTTTGTTTTTTTGTATTATTTCCTTGAGTACTTCTTTTAATAGTTTTGTTAAAATTACCATTCTCTTTTATTTACTAATTTTAAGTGCGCTTGTTACCTTCATCCATAATTCCGCAGAGGATACCGTCGATTTAGGCAAATAATAAAACGGCACTGTTTCGACTTTTCGAGGAAAACACCGCTGAAAGTATATTTTTGGCTGTTTCATTCAAACTAACTACCAAACAAGAAAATTGCTTTTCACTGTGACTCGTTGGTCAAAAGAGTAGCATAGGTTTGCTATAAAACGAGGGGGTGGGGGATTAAAAACTAATCACTCCAATCGATAGATCAATCCTTGTCTCTATCTCTCTCCCTTTTTATTATTTTATTTTTTTGTAAAGTTTTGTTTCCTTGTATAACGTTTTTAAAAATATGAAAGATTTATTTTTTTGACTGTCTACACGTTAGTTATTTTGTTTTGTTTTTTTGTATTATTTCCTTGAGTACTTCTTTTAATAGATTTGTTAAAGTTACCATTCTCTTCTATTCACTAATTTTAAGTGCACTTTTTACCTTCATCAAGAATTCCGGAGAGGATATCCTCGATTTAGGCAACTAAAAGATTTGCTTTGTATGTTCTTTTATTTTTGTTCACTTTGGTTAGGCAATTATTGCAATGTTTTAATTTATACAGTCAAGGTACCGGAGGGAGAACACCGCAGACTCCTCTGCAACTGAACTGTACCTTGCGATTGTTGTTCTTGTTTTATGTCTTACGTTCTTTAGTATTACATTTTTGCTTCAACTATAAATTAAAAAATAAAAATAAATAAACGGCACCGTTTCGACTTTTCGAGGAAAACACCGTTGACAGTATATTTTCGGCTTTTTAACTCAAACTAGCTACCGAACAAAAAAAAATAGCTTTCTACCGTGGCTTTTGTGTTACATTTTTGTTTCAAATATAAATTTAAAAAATAAATAAATGGCACCCTTTCGACTGTTCGAGGAAAACACCGTTGACAGTATAATTTCGGCTTTTTAACTCAATCTAGCTACCGAACAAAGAAATTACTTTCCACTGTGGCTCGTTGGTGAAAAGAGCGTGTTGGGTTTTCTATAAAACTGGGGGGTGGTGGTAAGAGTTTCGGGTGAGTATTGAAGCTGACTACCCCTAAACTTAACTAAATAAAAACCATGCTGATGTAATCAAAAAATAAACTCAAGGAAGAAGTATTAAGCAAACAGCCGTCTCTATATCTTGCCAAATGTTAATAATAACACCTCTTATTATAATAAATTGAAGACTGAGCATCATTTCATATCAAATCAAGGCAGAACGTGAAGGCGCGTAGTCTCCAACTCCTACGGCTCCCCTCCACCTGTCTCATGTACGACTTTCCGTTCTTTACTTAATTACAAATCCCTGTAACACAATAGTTTCCTCGAGTAATTCTGAATGAAACATCTCGCTGACTATCGCTAACGACTGATGTCATCGTCTACAAAGAAACGGTAGTATCATCCATGTCCAGTGATTAACCGGAAGCCTTTAACTAACCGCACGCACTACTTCTTTAATAACAACCGAATAAAGTCCGACTTTGATTGGTGCGATTAAGACGACAATCCCACGCATCCGTATGACGTAGCTGTGAGTCACAAAGTGACGTCACCATGCGAGTTGAACGCCTTGATGGCAAGGAAGGCGACCTCTTGTTGAACTCGAGGTGCTCAATATAAACCTGACGATCTTCTTCTTCTTCGTTTCAGGGATGGAGGCGTTGGAGACTAGCATTAATTACTGGGAGGACGCCCTGGCGGCGTATCGGTCTGCAGAAGGTGGAGGGCCGCTGGCGCTCCTCGGATCTGAAGAGGCGGCCTTCTGCAGGGACCTCCAGCAACTGTTGGATGCGGCTTTGGAATTGCAGGATCGTTCCGAAATGCTGTTCCTCGACGAGAGGTCGGTGCTGTTCCGACCCGGAAGCGGCGCCCAACAACCGGAACAGCCCGGAATAGACACCGACCTCTCTGGAGGCGAGAGCTTCGCCTCCGCACAAGACCAAGTTAGTAATAAAGCTAGTTGTTTATTTAAGTAGGTCAGCGAGAAGCGAATTTATTTAACGACGTACGTACAGACGGCGTAACTAATAATGTCATAGGGGAAATAGTTTATAAGCAGGGATCGGAATCACATATTTTGACGTCATCAGTAAGAGTTTTGGTTTGCATAAAAAATTATTTTTAATACGCTTTTATTGCATAATCCTTTTTGGAATAATCCTAGGGGGAGCGGCGTTTGCAACAATTTTTCATAATCGGGCAGCATAGGAATGCCAACCCACCACGTTTCACATTCGACTTTTTTGTAGAAAAAAATTATATTTTGTTGTTCAAAAATATATTATCCAGATTTGACGTTTAATAATAATAATAAATTGAATTCAACTCATTGAGGACTTGTAAGAAAAGCATGATTAAAAAACGGCGAGATTATTAAATACAAAAGTAACGTTTTGTTTTGTTTTTTCAATTTATTTATCGTTTTGTTTTTCTTTTCCGATTTATTTATTGTTTTGTTTTTTTTAATTTATTTATCGTTTTGTTTTCCGATTTATTTATTGTTTTGTTTTTTTTTTTCAATTTGTTCGTTTTGTTTTTTCAAACATAATGCGTTCATCTTTTTTTTTATCGATTATACCGTGAATATCGGCAGTAGTTTTGAATTATTAATCAATTTAATCTTTTCGCTTATTTTCTATTTTTTCTGAAAATGTTTCTTTCCTTTCGTAAATACCTATACGCTTATTACTACAGCTGTTTGTCGTAAAATGTGCGATCGTCATTTGTTTTTATTTTTCTTATTTTTTCGCACAGGAGTTATCCACTTTTTTTTTTAATTTCTATTCCGATTACATTTTTCCAAACGCGGAAAATGTTCTTCTGTTCTGTTTTTTTTATTTTATCTGTCATGTATTTTCAAAACTTAATAATAAAAAGCATTCAAATCGTTGCATTCGTCTTTTGTTTATGTTGTTTTTGTATAATGATTGTGATTTGTCTTTCTGTGCGTGCTCTTTTTTTTTTTTTGTAAATTACGAATCTCTGTTGTGTCTTGAATGTGTAAATTTTTTTAACGTAATTAATAATTGTCGTCGTCAGGGATTTTTATTTTGCTTTTTCTCGAGTGTTAAAAAGTTCTTCATGTTTCCCTTTTTTTTTCATAAATTAAATAATTATAATTTTTTTCCGTTTTGATTGTGTTTCCTCGTTTATTAAAAATCTGTTCACTTTCTTTCTTGTTTCTGTTTGTGTGTATCTTTTGAGTTTGATTGCGCACGACTAAATGTAAAAGGAAGAGAAATTTGATTTTCGTTTTCAAAATCCAAAATCCGCTACGAGAATACACACGATTCTGAAGATTGAAGATGAAATCGTACATAATACCAACTACTAAAATAATCGTACGGTTGGCGACATTGCTGCCTGCAGCATGACAACCGCCACTCAATGATGACGTCAAAATATGTGATTCCGATCTCTATTTATAAGGAACAGCCTATCTCCTTTAAACTTTACGCACCAGGGCCGGACCGCAATAAAACAAAAACACGATGATTATCCGAAAAGAATTTCGGTGTTGTTGTTAAGCTGGGATCACTCGTGGGCCATTCGCTTCAATATTTCGATTTCTCTAACTCAGAGGTTTAATTTAATTTCAGGTTTCCTAAATGTTTAATAAAATTCTCAGAATTCAACAGCAATTACGATATTAAGACATAATTAGAATTGTTTTCGCCCATTGTAGTCAAGGCGTAGTCGGGCGCCCTTACGCAAAACAGTAACTGGCAACGTTTTCCAAAAAAAAAAAAAAACGAAACAAATTCGCGTGAATTTATACAGTATCGTTTTTTTAAGCATTGACCCCTTACAAAAAGAAAAAAATTCTGTCGTCCCCCTTTTAATTGTAATTAGACAATAAATCAAAATTTTGTTAAATTGCAATCTATAATTCCGTTCGCCCTTATTTCGTGTTTTTTTTTTCTTTTTCTCTGTGTTAAATTATAAATAGACTCGATTTTTTTATTTGCATTATAAGATTCTCTTCTGTTTTCTTTTTCTTTTGTTCAAACAAACTTTCTTTCTTGATTCGATCTGGCCTTGCAGAATTTTTATTTTCGTGTTTATTTTCATAGCCGATCGTCTTTTTGCTTTTTTTTTGTTTTTTTTTTTAATATTCCTTATTATTTGATTCAATTTAATTTAATTTAATTTTTAATTCTATCAATTTGTTTGCTTTTTTCTTTCTCTTTGATTCGATTTCATTTCATTTGTTAATCATTCATCTTTCGTTCTCGTCGTTTTTTTCTTACGTTTAATTTTACTCGACGTGATTTTATTTATTAATTAGTGAATTAACAAATGAACAGAACAATTATAAACAAAATACTGCAAGTGTTTGACAACTGTCATCTGTCAAACGTCAACTTTAACATATTTAGTGACCGGGTTTCTAAAGGTGCTTTCTTTCGCTCACAAAATTCTGATCCAAACGTGTTTTGATTCAAAAAACAGATGATACTCTTTTTTTTTGAATCTCTCTATTTTTAAAACTTGTTTGGATTAAATTATGGTTGTTTACAAATGAACTGTCAATAAAAAATTCAAATCAGGCGTTTTGTTGCAACAACTACGAAATTCCGGTCCAAACTATTCGAAACACGATTCAAACTTTCAGGCGAAAGAAAGCACCTATAATCGAACTAAAGGAGACTTTAAAATAAAAGTCAGAATCTAATGTGTAAAGAACTACGTTTTCGCATTCGTATTGACATCTGACTGTGACTTAGCCTAATTGTGCAGTATTTAATTAAAACGTACTATAAAGTGAAAACTAGAATAATGGGAATTCGCTGTTCATTCTGATGGTTCCTTCAAAAAGTCGTTTCCTTCTTCAGGTACTAAGAAGTTAAATTAGAAATAATATTTTTTCTATTGTTCTGTATTTCGCGGCTTACTTTGATTAGGTAACGTTGAACGAATAACGAAACAAATGAATTTGAACTTTCACATATTTGATTATTACCAGGGAAAAGAATTCAGGCCGCTTAGTCTTGGTCGGTTCTTATGCCGTATGTACTTCTGTCTGTACTTTCTGAATTATTATTAATTTATTTACTATCAGTCGATCGTCTTTTGTCTTCTTTTATTTTCTTTTGCCATAGATTGGAGTTAATTTTATTTTACATTTTAATTCCGTCGATTGATCGCCGCCGATTTTGTTTTCTTTCTCTGTCATTCGATTTGACTTTATTCTTTCATCTATTTTTTTTATTATTAATTGGTCTTTTTCCTTTAATATTTTGCAGACTAAATTTTTACATCAATTTAACTCATTGGCAGTTTTGTACAGTTTTTTTTTTTATTATCGTCCTCACCACATCGACGATCGTCTTTTGTTTTTGTTTCGATTCAATTTGACTGGGTTTAGACACGCTGAAAAACACTTCGCGGGAAAAGCTTTTGCCTTCCGTTCACGATTTTCCAACTTAGTGAAAATTACTGCACTTAACGAAAGAAAATTACGTCAAAATTTCAATTTAGAATTTTACAATAACAATAGATAAGAAAAAACGAAAGAAAGTCGAAAATTAAACTGTAAGAGATTGAAAGAAGATATTTTAAAAATCAAAAATCAAGAAATTAGAAGTTAAGCGAACCCAACCCAACTAAACCGAAGCTAAGCGAACCCAACCCTACAAACTAAGCCCAGACGAA
Source organism: Prosopocoilus inquinatus (assembly GCA_036172665.1). Lineage (NCBI taxonomy): Eukaryota > Metazoa > Arthropoda > Insecta > Coleoptera > Lucanidae > Prosopocoilus > Prosopocoilus inquinatus. Next base: position 7,672,456 of record CM069878.1, on the reverse strand, counting down.
CTCTTCTTCTTTTAAACACAAAATCTGAAACATTAAAAACGTTTCAAGGTCAAACCAATCGGTTTTTACGAAAGACAAAAATGCAAGAAATCGAAACAAAAAGGTTTTAAGGAAATTCGAAAGAAAACTGTGAAAGATTGAAATACGAAACGTTAAACCTAAAAGTTAAGAAAAAAATTCGAAAAATAAAATGCAAAAAAGCGTTTCGAGGTCAGTTCCACCCAACTAAATTGAACCCACCCGAAGAAAAATTTTTTATAAAAAAATAAGGCGTAAGAAAAAGCGAATCTGTTTGTTTCGATTCAATTTGACTGTATTTTTTTTTTTTTTTTGATTTTGATAATCAATCGATTTTCTTTTTCTTCTTCTATCTTCGTTTATTCGAATTAACATTGTGTACAGTGTTTAATTTCAAACTTATTTAAAATTATTCGTAAATCTTTCGCTATCTTTAGGATAGGCACGAACTCCGACCTTGTAAAAGGCCCCTCGAGTTCATTGACCCCCGGCCGACCCCTCTGAGTTCATCGACCTCTTTCAGGTCTTCAATGGCCCCAAGATTTCGATATCGACTCCGCTGGGAATCCCTGTTTTAGAGTATGAAATCGATTGCAGAAAGTAGATGATTTCATAGTAGCCATATTTTTTTTTTTATTTGAATATATCCAAAATTTATGCTAAAAATTTAATTTTGACAGATTATTGCTTAACTTGGTTGACCTTGAGATTGTTCGAGCTGCTCTTTAGTCGTATTGTAATTGAAATATTTTAGCGCCCCTCTTGCATCGGCGCCCTGAAATATTTTAGCGCCCCTCTTGCATCGGCGCCCTGAAATATTTTAGCGCCCCTCTTGCATCGGCGCCCTCACGCCTTGCTTACCTTGATTACCGCCTTCCACCGGCCCTGATTGTAGGTTGTTGCTGTGATGTTAATTAAAGTAGAATCATATTACCTCATCTAAGTAAAAGTATTGATACCTTTCATTAGAAAAATAATTTATTTTCGGGCGCAGGTAAATTTTCGTGCTTTGGATTATCTATAACGGAGGTTAGTACCCCTTACGACCCTGACAATAATTATTTTACGTGGTAATCCATCTCTTGTAAAATTTACGCCTGCTCGATTCACTATTTCTTAAAAGAGATATACTGTAGTATTAATTTTTGTGCTTTTATTTTCCCTATGACATTATTATTTACGCCGATAGTACACACACGGCACTAATTTATGGCTTGCAAAACGGTCCATAACTCCCCCTGCACATGTGATTTTATAAAAATCAAAATTGACTTTTTCATGTATTATTACTAGAGACGTTTAGTGACGTTTCCAAATTAAAATCCAAAAAGTGTCAAGCTTACCAAAAAGAATTTCGGCCCTCGAATAAACCCCACCCCCATGTCCAAATTATGACAAGTACAGCAATAGCAAGAGTCCTCCGACGTAAAGCCTTTAAAAAGTCTCAATTATGTTCGTCGTCGTTTTTCGGTTGAATTTCTGGAGAGTCCCTATTCAAGCTTAAATGGAGATGGAAAGGCCCGTCCAACTCGAGTTGCAAATACACGCAACGGTCCTGCCGCCCCCCTTTTCGTGCTTGTCGTGTAACTCAGCGCGTTTTGTTTGTTTTAGGTGGCAGATCTACGCGAGTTCGAGGAATTCTCCGAGTTATTCCCGGACCTCGAGTCGCTTCCGTTGTACCAAGCCGCGCTGAGGCAGCTGGAGAACGGGGGAATCCCCTGTCGGACCTTGCGGACGGAAATAGTAAAGTGCGGATCTGACGGGGAATACCTCTCGAAACTGCACTGTCTACGCCTGGCCTTTCAACACTTGCTGAGGGAGCCGAGGAATTACGCTTATTTCGCAGACGCCGGTCGCCAAATCCTCGCCGACCTTCTTCTATACGCCGACAAGGACCCAAAAGACTTCTTAATCGGGTACGAGGAGATGCTGCTCTATCTTCAAGACGGAAAAAACTGGAGGGACATTGAGGAAGAGCTCAGCTCGAAAGGCGTTAAAGCCCTGACGTTCTACGACGTCGTCATGGACTACATCTTGATGGACGCTTTCGAAGACCTGGAATCCCCGCCTAGCTCCGTAACCGCCGTCGTCCAAAACCGCTGGCTCTCCAACGGTTTTAAAGAGACCGCCCTCACCACGGCGGTCTGGTCGGTGCTGAAAGCAAAAAGGAAACTGTTGAAATTCCCGAATGGTTTCATGGCGCACTTCTACACAATCTCGGAACAACTCTCCCCCCTGCTAGCCTGGGGATTCCTCGGCCCGGACGAATCCCTACGCGAGACCTGCACCTACTTCAAAGAACAAGTAATGGGGTTTCTCGCGGACATTTTCAACTTTCAAAAGTGCAAGTTCACCAGCATCGAGAACCTCGCCCACGACGTGATGACGAACTTAAAAGCAAGGGTGGAGCACATTTGTCAACGCTTTTCAGTTCAAGGATAACAATAAACGAGAATGTTCTTTTCTTCACCCTGTTTATTTATTTATTCTTTTCTTTTCTTAACAATAGTACATACAAGGCGCGCAAGTTTGAGTGAATAGGTTTTATATATTAATTTTTTTTTGTTACTTCTTATGTATTTGTTTAGATTTGTAAGTGACCAGTGATAATAATAGTCCAAGCGGTAACATTCCTTGTGAATCGTCGATGTAACTTATACATACAAGCAATAAATCAATCAAACACAAGAACAAATTCGTTTATTTCAATTTCAGGGATTTCTAAAGATCGAGAACCGATTATTTTTATGCCGACGATGGATATAGGGGAAATTAACATTTACAGAAATAATTTTAAAGTTAGAAAAGTTTTTAATTTCAAAACGGTTGGCGCCACCTCTTTGGAGTAGAAGAAACGTACCGCATCCAATTTTTCTGAGAAAAATTGGATGCGCCGGGATGAATTTAAATAATTAATATCTCCGAAACGGTTAGTTAGGAAGGTGCGGTTTTCACTGCTATATAGCCCTCGGCGTACTGCATACAAATGTGATTATTCGATTGGCGCCAGCGGATTTTTACATTTTCAGTTTTTCACTGAGAAAATAATGTTTTTCTGTGACGGCCTTTTCGGGGCCGATATCTCGGAAATGGGGTGAGCTACAGAGGAACGGAGCCCGGTTTCGGATGCGCCTCGTTGAGCTTTACGTTGGTGAATTTTTTCGTGATTTTAGGAGAAAAAAATATTTTTTGGGCCAAAAAGTAGTAAGGTTATAGTCCATGAAAATTTCAGGATATTTGCGAAAAATAGATTGGCGCGAAAAAAATCACCCTCATAGAGCTTGAGCAGACGAATCGAATGGTGCAGACCGCAAGTCCCTAGCTCGCTCCGTTTCCGAGAAAATAAAATTTGAAAAAAGTGCAAATAAATTCAATAAGAAAATTTAGATAATTTAGAAGTCAGAAAAAATCGGCGGGAATTTCTCTGGTCCTGATATATCATATTTGACACCTCCTCACGTTTATGTGATCCTGGTAGCAAGATTCAAAATTTACAGAAAATCTTGCTGTTCCGGAAAATTGTGACAAATTTTGCTGCGATTTTTGAATCTTGCTACCAGGATCACATAAACGCGAGGAGGTGTCAAATATGATATATCAGGAGCAGAAAAATTCCCGCCGGTTTATTCTGACTTCTAAATTATCTAAATTTTCTTATTGAATTTATTTGCACTTTTTTCAAATTTTATTTTCTCGGAAACGGAGCGAGCTAGAGACTTGCGGTCTGCACCATTCGATTCGTCTGCTCAAGCTCTATGAGGGTGATTTTTTCGCGCCAATCTATTTTTCGTAGATATCCTCAAATTTTCATGGACTATAAGCCTTACTACTTTTTGGCCCAAAAAATATTTTCTTCTCCTAAAATCACGAAAAAATTCACCAACGTAAAGCTCGACGAGGCGCTCTCAAAACCGGGCTCCGTTCCTCTGTAGCTCACCCCATTTCCGAGATATCGGCCCCGAAAAGGCCGTCATAGAAAAACATTGTTTTCTCAGTGAAAAACTGAAAATGTAAAAATCCGCTGGCGCCAATCGAATAACTGTTATTTATTGAGAGATAGGGCATGGTTCTAATGAACAAAACAGCTAAAATAACAATAAAAGCAATAAATATAAATAATTCATTCCTCTATTACTAGTGCTGCCATCTTCGAGCGCATAGTGCAACTTGCAAGTCCTGGGTGGTGAAGAATTACAGATTCCTGCATAATTACAGAGACCTGTTTTCATGGATAACCTATAGGTTCCACTGATGGCTCGAAGATGGCAGCACCAGTAATATAAGAATGAATTAATTATATTTATTGCTTTTATTGTTATTTTAGCTGTTCTATTCATTCAAACCATGCCCTATCACTCAATAAATAACGATTATTCGATTGGCGCCAGCAGATACTTACATTTTCAGTTTTTCACTGAGAAAATAATGTTTCTCTGTGACGGCCCTTTCGGGGCCGATATCTCGGAAATGGGGTGAGCTACAGAGGAACGGAGCCCGGTTTTGGATGCGCCTCGTCGAGCTTTACGTTGGTGAATTTTATCGTAATTTTAGGAGAAGAAAATATTTTATGGGCCAAAAAGTAGTAAGGCTATAGTCCATGAAAATTTGAGGATATCTACGAAAAATAGATTGGCGCCAAAAAAATCACCCTCATAGAGCTCGAGCAGACGAATCGAATGGTGCAAACCGCAAGTCTCTAGCTCTCGTCGTTTCCGAGAAATAAAATTTGAAAAATGTGCAAAAAAATTCAATATAATAATTCAATGTAATCGCGATTTTTCTGAGTTTAAATAATTAATATCTCCGAAACGGTTAGAGTTAGGACGGTGCGGCTTTCACTGCTGTATAGCCCCCGGCGTACTGCATGTAACTGTGAAAACCGCAAACGATGCTGTTTTCTCCGTTGGATGACCAGTGGAGAACGTCATCCTTCTGAGAGGGATATGTTTAATTCCTCCACAAACAGCAATTTTTGCAAAGCGAAAACTTCTTTTCCAATCCAGTGTGTAGGTCGAAACTGCATCTGTATGAAGCAGCTCGCCGAATGCTACGCAGCTGTGAAAACCGCATCTTCCTAACTCCAACCGTTCCGGAGATATCGCTTGTTAAACTTCATACCCGGCGCCACCGCCAATTTTTTTCAGAAAAATCGCGATTACTCAGAAACGGAGAGAGATAGAACGATGCGGTTTCCACCGATGGATGACCAGTGGAGAACGTCATACTTCTGAGAGGGAAAGGTTTAATTCCTCCACAAACAGCAATTTTTGCAAAACGAGAACTTTTTTTCCTATGGAGTGTGAAGGTAGAAACTGCATCTGTATGAAGCAGCTCGCCGAATGCTACGCAGCAGTGAAAACCGCATCTTCCTAACTCCAACCGTTCCGGAGATATCGCTTGTTAAAATTCATACCCGGCGCCTCCGCCAATTTTTTTCAGAAAAATCGCGATTACACAGAAACGGAGAGAGATAGAACGATGCGGTTTCCACCGATGGATGACCAGTGGAGAACGTCATCCTTCTGAGAGGGAAACGTTTAATTCCTCCACAAACAGCAATTTTTGCAAAGCGAAAACTTCTTTTCCAATCCAGTGTGTAGGTCGAAACTGCATCTGTATGAAGCAGCTCGCCGAATGCTACGCAGCAGTGAAAACCGCATCTTCCTAACTCCAACCGTTCCGGAGATATCGCTTGTTAAAATTCATACCCGGCGCCTCCGCCAATTTTTTTCAGAAAAATCGCGATTACTCGGAGACGGAGAGAGATAGAACGATGCGGTTTCCACCGATGGATGACCAGTGGAGAACGTCATTCTCCTGAGAGGGAAACGTTTAATTCCTCCACAAACAACAATTCTTGCAAAGCGAAAACTTCTTTTCCTATTGAGTGTGAAGGTCGAAACTGCATCTGTATGAAGCAGCTCGCCGAATGCTACGCAGCAGTGAAAACCGCATCTTCCTAACTCCAACCGTTCCGGAGATATCGCTTGTTAAAATTCATACCCGGCGCCTCCGCCAATTTTTTTCAGAAAAATCGCGATTACTCAGAAACGGAGAGAGATAGAACGATGCGGTTTCCACCGATGGATGACCAGTGGAGAACGTCATTCTCCTGAGAGGGAAACGTTTAATTCCTCCACAAACAACAATTCTTGCAAAGCGAAAACTTCTTTTCCTATTGAGTGTGAAGGTCGAAACTGCATCTGTATGAAGCAGCTCGCCGAATGCTACGCAGCAGTGAAAACCGCATCTTCCTAACTCCAACCGTTCCGGAGATATCGCTTGTTAAAATTCATACCCGGCGCCTCCGCCAATTTTTTTCAGAAAAATCGCGATTACTCAGAAACGGAGAGAGATAGAACGATGCGGTTTCCACCGATGGATGACCAGTGGAGAACGTCATCCTTCTGAGAGGGAAACGTTTAATTCCTCCACAAACAGCAATTTTTGCAAAGCGAAAACTTCTTTTCCAATCCAGTGTGAAGGTCGAAACTGCATCTGTATGAAGCAGCTCGCCGAATGCTACGCAGCTGTGAAAACCGCATCTTCCTAACTCCAACCGTTCCAGAGATATCGCTTGTTTAAATTCATACCCGGCAAAAAATTAATCACTACGCGGCGTGTTTTTATAATGAGCGGTGAATTAAGCCAAGCGACGTTGCCAGTTCGGATTTTGGAACTCAGTGAAATACCGATTACCGAACGTCAAAGCTGCTTCGTGTTTAAAAATTAAATTAATGAGAACAATATTAATGGAATAACGCCAAAATACTACAATTGATTCTTTAATTATGCTTTAATTACGTAGGCCCGCCTAATTTATAATTTTTGGGGGTATTCGTTGTTGTGGTTGTCAGCCCTGTCAGATAAAAACTAATTACAGGTTATGTCGAAATGAGTCCAAACCTGTCAACCACCATAACAGTGAATTAAGTATTATTTGTATGCAATGGCAAGCTCATCAAGGTAAATAATCTTTCGAAATTGCGCATCTGCAATAATTATAATCGTTTTTATTGATGAATGTCGAATTTGGTTTGCAGAAGTGATACAAACAAGGTTTGCTGTAGTTCACATCCAGATGCTCCTCTAATCGAAGATTACAGAGCTGGCGACCAAATTTGTTCTGAGTGTGGCTTGGTCGTAGGCGACAGGTAAGCCAGTTGAATTTCTTGTAGGAAAATGAAAGTAAAATTAATAATGTGATCATAGGGTGATTGACGTGGGGTCTGAATGGAGAACGTTCAGCAATGAGAAATCAGGTGTGGACCCATCTCGTGTGGGAGGGCCGGAGAATCCTCTCCTGAATGGCTCTGATTTAACGACTATGATCGGCCCTGGACGGGGCGATGCTTCTTTCGATTCGTTCGGCGTTTCACGCTATCAAAACAGACGTACCATGAGCAGTTCAGATCGGGCTTTAATCAATGCGTTCAAAGAAATTACTGCGATGGCCGACCGCATTAATCTTCCAAGAACGATTGTCGACAGGGCCAACAACTTATTCAAACAAGTGCACGACGGAAGGAACCTTAAGGGTTAAGTTTGTTCGCCTTCTCGTTTCGTATTAAAAAAAATTAAGTGAGTGGTTGATTTTAGGTCGTTCGAATGATGCGATTGCGTCAGCCTGTTTGTACATAGCCTGTCGGCAAGAGGGTGTGCCTCGCACGTTCAAAGAGATCTGCGCCGTCAGCAAAATCAGCAAGAAAGAAATCGGCAGGTGCTTCAAGCTGATTTTGAAGGCGCTTGAGACAAGCGTCGACCTCATTACAACGGGCGATTTCATGTCGAGGTTCTGCTCGAACCTCGGTTTGCCTAACATGGTACAAAAGGCAGCCACGCACATTGCCAGAAAGGCGGTGGATTTGGATATTGTGCCTGGAAGGTCCCCGATTTCAGTCGCTGCAGCCGCCATCTACATGGCATCTCAGGTACGGGGAAAAATCACCGTTGGCTTTAATTATCGTCATCATCATTGTAATAAATTCTAGGCCTCCGAAGATAAGAGGAGCCAGAAAGAGATCGGCGACATTGCTGGAGTGGCGGACGTCACAATCCGTCAGTCCTACAAGCTCATGTACCCGCATGCCGTGCGGTTATTCCCCGAAGACTTCAAGTTCGCAATACCCATAGAACAACTACCGCAGATGTAATTTATTTTCAGCATCCTCTGTTCGTTGTTATTTTAATTAATAATTATTAATCATTGTATTATCGACTTTATGGGATATAGATTAGGTTTAATGTTGGTTTCTAAACACTCACGGCGTTGAAGGTATTTATACGATATTTTTATATTTACACGTGTATTTATTAGAGAGAGAAAATCAAATCAGTGAAATATATGTGACTTGGGACGGGGACAACCCTCGAATGTAAGAAAAACAAGGAATTAAATTTCATTTTAATAAAAATGCTTTTTAAACTACATATTACATAGACTTTGCCTTGACGTAATCCAACTATGGTTTTACCACCACGAAAGTTTTAAAAAAGTAAGTAACAAATTTTTGTGAAGATCGAAACGAGTTTAATCACAAGAGAGACAAGCAAGGAGTAAAAAGTGCAGTATGAAGAGTGGTGTGTTTCTCTATGCAGGGTTTCCATTCATCAGGAAAAGTCAAGGAATTAATAACTACGGGAAATTTGGCTGTTTAGACTCAAAAGATGGTGAAATTAATCAAAGAACTGGAATTTTGTTGTGTGCAATATTTTTCTGGCATACAACAAAATGACAAATGATTTTTTTGTTGTGGGTATATCTGCCAAGAATACAATTTTTTTTCTGCGTTTAGAAGAAAAAGTGGAAAATATTCAAATATTTTTATTAAAAATAGAAAAATGCATGGTCACAATAAATTGTGAAAGTTTGGCGAAAAAAAATTAAATTCCTCCAGCCTTTAGTATAGGCTACAACGTAAACGGCGGTGTTCATGGGGTTGCCTACACTAAGGCTTTCTGCAGTGCTTTTTTAAGTTTATCATTTTTGCGCGAATAATTTTCTGCATTAATACAAGCGGAAATTTCTTTCTCAAAATCAGGAAGAACTGGAGGATTATTTAAACATCTTTAAATTTAGAAATTACGAAGATTTTTAAATTTCTCAACAAAAAAGATAATCTCTCTGCCTTTAGTGCAGGCAACTATACACAAACAGCCGAGTTTATTGATTTGTTTGGCCTTAAGGCTTCTAGTAAATAAAATGTAATTTATTTTTGAACGAATGGCGTGCTATTAAAACTAGGAAAATGTATAATAACAGTAAATCGTGAGTTTGGCATGTTTCAGCCTTCAGTGTAGGCAACAACGCAAACGGCGGTGTTTATGAGGTTGCCTATACTAAGGCTTCCTGTTATTTTAAAATCTAGGAGTATTATTGTTTTGCGAATAATTTTCTGCATTAACACAAGCGGAAATACCTTTCTCAAAATTAGGAAGAACTGGAAGATTTATTTAAACATTTTTAAAATTAGGAATTACGAAGAATTGCAAATTTCTCAACAAAAAAATAATCTCTCTGCCTTTAGTGCACGCAACTCCAGTTCATTGGTTTGTCTGGACTTACGGCTTTTAGTGAATAAAATGTAATTTAATTTTTGAACAAATCGCATGTTCTTAAGACTAGGAAAATGCATAATAACAGAAAATCGTGAAAATGTGGCATTTTTACAAAAAGAAAAAACTCTTCATCCTTCAGTGTAGGCAACAACGCAAGCGGCGGTGTTCGTGAAGTTGCCTACATTAAGGCTTTTTAAGTCTAGTATTTTTTACGAATAATTTTCCGCATTAATACAAGTGGAAATTTATTTCTGAAAGTCAGGAAGAACTGGAATATTATTTAAAAATTTTTAAAATTAGGAATTACGAAGATTTATAAATTTCTCAACAAAAAAAAATAATCTCTCTGCCTTTAGTGCATGCAACTATACACAAACTGCCGAGTTCGTTGGTTTGTCTGTACTTAAGGCTTTTAGTAAATAAAATGTAATTTATTTTTGAACGAATGGCATGCTATTAAAACTAGGAAAATGCAAAATAACAGTAAATCGTGAAAGTTTGGCATTTTTACAAAAAGAAAAAAAGAATTCTTTCAGTCTTCAGTGTAGGCAACAACGCAAACGGTAGTGTACATGGGGTTGCCTACACTAAGGCTTCCTGTTTTTTTAAGGCCCGATTTCTTCGCCTACGGATAAATTTATCTGCCAGGTCCTCGGAATCTATTATAGATACAACGGTTTCCAAGGATATTACCTGGCAGATAAATTTATGAGGAGGTGAAGAAATCGGACACAAGTCTATTATTTTATTTGCCAATAATTTACTCATTTCTCAATAAAAAAATCTCTCCGCCTTTAGTGCAAGCAACTATACAAAACTGCCGAGTTTATTGGTTTGCCTATATTTAAGGCTTTTAGTGCAAGAAAGACAATTTATTTTTAAATGAACTACAAGTTACTAATTTTAATTACGTGCACTTCAAAAGTAATTGAATAATTTGCTTTATACACCACAAAATTTAAAAAGTAAATAAATTAGTAATTTTTGTACGTTTTTGTTGAAGTTGGAAAAATTGTTTAAGCGTTTAAAATTCGGATAGTTGCATGATCTTATAGTCAACTATAAAAGTTCGTTCATTAACAAAAAAATATATCCCGCCTTAAGAGTAGGCAACCATACAAACTGCAGAGCGCATTAGTTTCCCTACAATAAAGTTTTTCGTTGAACAAAATCTTATTATTTTTAGGCCCGGCTTTTCATCTCTAAGAAACTTTAACCGTTGATTAATTCCTATAGAAACAATTGTCTCTCCAATTGTAACTATGGGAATAAATCAAGGACTAAAGTTACTCAGAGATGAAAAGACCGCGCCTACGACAAACATACTGACGTTACTAAAATTAATTCTTTGCAGGTTTTCACTGTAATTAAAAAAAAAAAGAAAAACACGAAAATCAACAACCACCAGTAAAAAAGAAAACCATCTGTCTAGAGAAAAATTTTAAATTATTCAAACACAATTGGGCCAATCAAAAATCAAATAAAGACTGAAAAGAAATTATGGCAAAGTTGTCAGACTTTGTACAACGGGGGAGAAATTATTTGCGAATGGTTAAGGTAAAAAAAAGTTCATTTCTCTCTTGGCTATTTTTATTAAAGTATCAAAAATTCACTTTAAGGTGATCTAGAAATTAATCTGTAAACAAAAAAAAAAAAAAAAATTGAACAGTACCCATACAATCTTATCCTCGAAATGATTTAGAGTTGATCTAGAAGATACAAAGAGATGTATTTATTTAGTAAGTATTGATGTTTTAATGGCCAAAGACTCTTGGCAGTTATCTTTTAGCCTTGAAAGCAAGGAATTTATAAGAAAATCAGACAAACAAATTATTTCAACCGTGTAAATCAAAACTGCAATGTTTACTATTTTTTATTTATATTCTTATATTTTGTTTTAAGAGAAACTTAATAAATTCTGAACTTGTTTGGTCCTACCTTTTACCTTCTGAATTCAATCTGAGTCCGAGTCATACACAAGTCTATTAAATTCCTGCAGCGCTTCGTAATTCCCACTCAAAATCTTGTTCACGTCGTCAGCGGCCTCCAAGTCGATGTCATCCCCATCGTCTTCCACGTTTGCCCTTTCAGCTGCGCTCGCCTTCTCCCCGTTTAAATCACTCAAGCGCGATGGTTCGGAAGCGTCTTCATCACGAAGTGCTTCATCTTCATCTTCATCGGAAACAAAATAGTCCACATCTGAACCACTATCGGATATCTCAAGCAACTCCTGCGACTTGCTTTGCTCCGAATCCGTTGCCTGTTTTGAAGAGCTCGGTTTCGCTTCATCTTTCAACTTCTTCTGCTTCTTTTTATCTTCAAGTATTTCCTTCTGGACTTGCTCCGCGATGTATTTACTTGCAATCTCTCTGCACTGAATCGCAAACTGGTTCGGCAGCCAACCGTTTTTGAAGTCGCACGGCGTCCCTGGAAGCACCGGCGGAAGCCTGTTCAACATCGACTGGATTTCCGGAATGCGAATATCACAATACTACAATAAATTTTCTTATTTTAATAATCATAATAAATTAGTTGCCACTGTCTACCTGATAGAACATCTGTCGAGCTTGGGGAATCACCCCTGGCCTCAGTATGTACGAAGACTCGTCGATGGAATCTTCTTCCTCTTTGTTCTCGCAAACTTCCGTGAGAGAAACCTTGGAAATGCTTGCGCCCCTCGCAGGCAAATACTTCTGGGTCTTGTAGTAGCGTTTCGCACGAATCTTCACTTTTAAACCGGCTGAAAAACGACATTAAATTACAGAAGAAAAACGTACTCGACGAGGCTGACCGGAGGCTCTAATTCTGAAATCGAAGGTCTGGTAAATGCGAGATGAAGGATCTTGTTTAGGGTCGTAACCATACTTGATCCACATCACCCTCCACGGTCCGTTGTGGTAGTAATAAGCGACGGCCGGAAGAATGAACTTCAACTGCTCCTTGGGCACTTTCGAAATGCAAAGGATCGCAGAGCGTGACCAAATAGGCCTCTTCTCGAATAACTAAAACAAATAAGCAGCACGCAAGTAAATCCCATAAACACGTTTCCAATCTGCGAAGCGACATACAGCTTTAACCTCTTCGTACGCCCCCTGATTAATGTAACGCAATTTTAAAAATTGCAAGGCCAAATTAGGGGGTGCGCTGGGAACGTTCGGCTCGTTGAAGGTATAAAAAATTGCCCCTAACCCGCCCTTCTTCAGAGTGATCTTCTCGTCGAACGCCTTCTCCCCCTTTTGATCTTTCTCCTGCTGTCGAAGCATCTGCACGTAATCCGCCTTGAAACGGGTCTCGTAGAACTTGCTTCTGTCGAAGTACAGGCAATTCTTGGAATTGTCCGACCGAGAGAATATCTGCGGGGGCAAGTACAACGGCTGGGTTTTCGATTCGTCGCTCCTAAAATAAGACAGCGTCACTCCTCAACTCGAACGACGGCTTCAGACGATTTGTCTCTCACGTGATCCAATCGTTGGGCTCCGGTAGACTCGTCGGCACTATTTTATTGTAAACGTAACTCAAGGGAGTGTCAGATGTTTCTTCTTCGTGTTCCGTGACCAAGGGTAAATACTGAAAATCACATAATTCTAAGCCAAAATTACAAGAAGTACTGCAAATAATTCCCGTCTTTACTGTTAAAGGAGTAAGAGAGTGCTGTAATTCCAAGAACTTCATAATCAAGTTCGGGCTCGTTGACATCGACTGACGATGATGAAGTTGAGGCAACCGGGGCTTTCCTGGTCACCTTCAGGAGGATACCAGGTTTCTTATTGATGTCTGACGACGTTGGTTTACAGTAAAGGTCTTTAGGGCGAAACTTCAACTCCAAAGTTCTGCGCTGGGTGCCCACGTACTACAATTCGTTTAAATAAGTTTAAACGCTTTTGCCCATTGCAGGGTACACCTACAGTTTCGATGTCCTTCATTCCTCCAAGGGTTTCCAACATTTTCTCCACATTATTTACAATACCGGGGTAGTTAATGCAAACTAGTTTTTTGGAAAATGCGCTTGGTTTTAAAGGGGAAGAGTGACTGGGGCCTTTCTTGCCTTTTTTGGACTCCATTTCGCTTTCAATTTCTATTTATTTTAATTTAATTCTTGATCACCTCTTAAGTTTTAGGTTAGGTTGCGTACAGGTTATGTTAGCGTGCAGTGTTGCCAATCGACTGGGATTGGCTGAAAAGGGATTAAAAATCCCTTTTCAGCATACAGTTTATCCCTAGAATTCCCTAAATCAATGTGGGGAAAATTTATTAAATAGGAGGATAAAGGTAAAAATACGATTATAAAAAACAAAAAAAAACTTATTGATTAACACACCTACACAGGCAAATTTATATTTTTCTGCAACTAACTACTAAAACAAATGAAAGAAAAATATTAAAACAACCTAGCCTTACGTGTTGCAACCCTCTAACAACCACAAGCAGTGTTGCCAACTCATCAAATTTCGAAGTTCGTGCCTTTTTTTTAAAAGAAATCGATTTTATTATTACAAATCATGTTATCCCGAAACGGCGCTGAATAATGATAAGAAAGAGAAACTGGAATAAAAATTATTATTGAATAGAAAAAGGTAGTAGCCCTTAGATTAATTTTTTTTAGATTGTTTGTAGTTTTGTTTTTATTTATTGTAGCGCTACCGTCACTTGTTTGTTTTTTTTTTCCTGTTTTCTTCAGAAATTTCTATTTCGTAAATAAGTACCATGCGATCAACGGAATTTATAATTAGAGCAGGCTGCGATATTTTCCAAAAAGTTGGCAACACTGGCTTGCAGTTTGAAATTAACAATTTGAAATGTCAGAATTGTGACTCTTATTTATTTTTAATGATTGCTAGTAAACGGATTTGTCTTAGAACCATCCCTAATATTCTAAAAAGCGGTTTAAACCAGCATTCGTACAAAATAAAATAACAAAATAAAGGTTGTATAAAGCACGCGCATAACCTCAAATATGACAACTGCCAATTTATTATTTATTTCTCAGTGTATCCAACCACACAGCATAAAATAGCACCAATCGCAGCCTCCTCTAATTATGAATTCCGTTGATATTATGATATGATTAAAATTTGTTTTTGTTTTTTGATTATTATGAAATTGGAATTATTATTGTGGCGTTTTTGATTGACGGCTCTTAGAGTATCTCCATCTTGTTTTAACCTCATGTAAAAACAAAGGATGCAGATACTCTCAGAGCAGTCAGTCGAAAACGCCATTAGTTTTGAATGTTCCTTGTTATTACTTTTTTAAATTTAAATTTACAATTCTTTTTAAGTTCTTCTCTTCTATAAGTATGGATCGTCATTTGTTTTTCTTATCTTAGTCAGGAAGTTTTTCATTCGCATTGGGTTTCTCGATTGTCAAGAACGTTTGTCATTTTTTGTAAATGCTTCCAGTTTTTCAAAAATCGAATAGTAAATTTGTAGATTTTAATTTTTCCACTTCGATCATGTTCCTGGGTCATAAGAAATGTTTTTGTTTCTGACTTCTTATGTCTTATTCTAGCAAAATATAGCGATTATCTTTTGTTCCTAAGAAGTTGAAAAATTCCCTAGATTTAATGAGTTCCTGAATTTTTTCCCTTTTGTTTGAAATTCAGGAAATTATCCTTACATTTAACGACTTTTTTCCTAAGTTGGTAACAATTATAGAAGGTCCATGGTCCATACATGCAGGATTGCCAAACTTTACTTATAAAAAGTAGCCAAACTAATAGCGTTTTCCACTGACGTGGACTTTACGCACCGAGTGCGTACTCAGAGTATCTCCAACTCGTTTTATTACACGATATTAGAAAAAGATGGAGATACTATGAGTGCGCACTCGGTGCGTAAAGTCCACGTCAGTGGAAAACGCTATAGTAAAGCAGGTTCTAAAGGGTGCAATAAATTATTAACGAAATTGATGAATTATTTGAACAATAAATTGTTCGGCTTGCGACAGTTTTATGAGGAGGCTGAGGTCTACAATTTTTCTATGAAGGCCGCAATAGACGATCATAAAGTTCATGTAATTCACGTCAAATTTTTGACAAAACATTAAAATTACATGAAATTTATGGTCGTTTATTGCCGGTATATAACACAACACCCGCTTGTTATTTTGGAAAGTAAACAAACTGGCCGCCATATTGATCAACAGTAATGCCAATAGCCGTCAGTTGAGAAAAGTTTTCACTAAAAACTTTGATTGGATATTCCGTTCCGTGCACTCGATTCACTCCTTTTGCACTTTTGGTCTCTCTTTTCCTTTAAGTGAAAGTGAGACAAAAATACGAAAGGAGTAAATAGAGTGCATGGAACTGAATATCCAAACACAGCTAAAACAAACGTCAGAAAACACCAAAAAAGAAAAAGTCCCTAAACTCTACTAAATTCAAAATAAGTACTCCTTCACAAGTTTCAATAAATACATTTTATTGAAACTAATAAAATGAGACACAGCAATAAATTAACATAAAAACAATAGATACACAACTTATTTTTAACAAGAGCAAATCACATTAATTTACGTTAAATTACGTAATTATGAAGACAGATTAAATTAATCCGAAATGAAATTGTAGTGCTTTAATTACTTGGAATGATAACGTACTTGCAATTATGCCAATCCTTTGCGCTTCATTTCTTTCAAGAGAACAGTTCCCATCTGAGCGGGAGATTTTGACACAATAACGCCCGCTTTCTCGAGAGCCTTAATCTTGTCTGGGGCACCTCCTTTACCCCCAGAAATAATAGCCCCCGCATGACCCATTCGTCTACCCGGCGGAGCAGATAATCCGGCAATGAACGAGACCACCGGCTTAGCATTAGACCCCGAATTATTCTTAATCAGAAATTCGGCGGCCTTCTCTTCAGCTACGCCACCGATTTCACCGATGAGTA
Organism: Prosopocoilus inquinatus; assembly: GCA_036172665.1. Taxonomy (NCBI): domain Eukaryota; kingdom Metazoa; phylum Arthropoda; class Insecta; order Coleoptera; family Lucanidae; genus Prosopocoilus; species Prosopocoilus inquinatus. The sequence continues at coordinate 7,655,993 of CM069878.1, read as the reverse complement.
TTATTCCTTTTGTTTCGGGATCCTCTAAGAACACTTTTAGGCAATCAATGAAATCAGTTCCGTTAAACGGATCACCACCAATGCCAACGCATAGAGTTTGACCCAAACCGACTTGCGTCGTTTGATGTACCGCTTCGTAAGTCAACGTACCAGAACGTGACACGACCCCAATCTTACCCTTCTGATGAATATGGCCTGGCATGATGCCTATCTTACATTGTTCAGGGGCGATAATCCCCGGGCAGTTGGGGCCGACCAAACGACTTTTATCTTGGTGTACCAGCCTGTGTTTAACTTTCACCATATCCAGCTGCGGAATTCCCTCGGTGATGCAAACTATAAGGGACATTTCCGCATCTATTGCTTCCAAAATTGCGGCTGCAGCGCCTGGTGGCGGTACATAAATAACTGTAGCATCGCAACCAGTATTACTCTTTGCCTCTTTAACGGAGTTAAATACTGGCAAACCTAGATGTTTCTTGCCGCCTTTTTTAGGAGAAACACCTCCGACAAGTTTTGTTCCGTACTCGATGGCCTGCTGGCTGTGGAAAGTTCCTTGTTTCCCTGTGAATCCCTGGCAGATGACTTTCGTATCCTTGTTGAGCTTCAAATTCTTTATGGTAGCATTGTAACTGGCATAACGAAGTGAATGGTTTATTTTAGCCACATTAAAGCTGTTTATTAATATTCTTGATAATACTGCCATAATCGTCAAGACGTCAATCACGAATTTGATTGATGCCAATTTAGGCCCGTGTCGTTTCACGTCGCATAAATTAATTATTTATGCACATCTTTTGAAGTGACAGTTTTGATAGACGCCGTTGGAACCAGTGCTGCCAACCGACCTAGCAAATTTCTCGGGAGAAACTTCTGAAAAATTTCGCTAGATGTCTCTAAATTTCGGTGGATCCATGGCCATGGTAGATCATTAAAACGATTAAAAAAATACGTGTAAGGCAATATATGATATGAAGGAAAGCTATATTTATTCTTAAAATAAACAAAAATCTAACAAAATTAGTAATTTAATATAAGAAGTAGTGTTGTGCGTCGGTAATAGTACCAAGTTACCTCACGGTAAATTTCCAATGTTACCGGTAAGGTAACATTCATTTGTTACCGTTAGTTACCGTTTGTTACGTCTGTTGTCAGCATAATGTAATTTCGAGTTACACACTTGCAAAATACAATTAAACCAGCGAAAAAAATGGCCATGGAATATTTTTAGTTAGTTAGGAAAAATGCAAATACTAAAAGAAGAAAATAAATGCTTCATAACCTAAAAATATTTTCCTTCAGACATGAAATTATTTAAGTGAAAATACATAATATTAAGTACTGGAGACCTTACTTTTTAATAAAAGACAAAAACGTAATGAATATCTCTTTTTCAGTTAAAGCGCATTTAGTAAATCCGGCGCGAGATGTCGCCACCTGAGCTGTAATCGGTAATATTACGGTAACATTACTGGTAAGGTAACATAATTACCGATAATTTAACAACACTAATAAAAAGGAAAAGGTACAACTTTATCAAATAAAAATAAAAATAGCAATATAACCTTCAATCGAGTGTAACAAAAAAAATATTAAAAATGAACTGAATGTAGAGTATGATCAAAAGAAATATTAAGGCCGTAAAAAAAAACTTCCTTTAACTGTCATTTATATTTCTGGGTCATAATTTAAATGAAACTCAAATGATAACTATAAAATATTATTGCTCTCTCTCTCTCTGTGTGGTATGTACTTCATTTGTTGTAGTGGTTATAGATTGAAAGACCATTTTGTTATTTTTATTTATTTTTCTATCCTTATCATTTTATACAAACTTGAAATATGAAATTTCGGTAGATTTAATTTAAATTCGGTAAGATTGGTAGACCGAGTTCACAGTCGGTAATCTATCGAAAAATCGATAGGGTTGGCAGCATTGGTTGGAATAGATTGAACGGATATAATTGGAACCATAAATCAGGGTTGCCAGAGTTTTCTTGAAAAATATATCCAAAAGTAACTATTAATTTTATTACATAATTTGAAATAACGAGTGTTCAATAAAAGAAAGGGTCAAGTAGGATGTAGCAGGCGTTTGTTGTCGGGAACGCATGTCGTGATTAACATCATTTGAATTTGACAACTTTGACAAGTTAACAACAACCTAATTAATAAAAGTCGAAAGCTGCTCCTGCATTTTTTTTTCTTCTAATATTTATACTTAATATAAATATTCGGTAATAAACGTTCATTTGAAATGTCTTCTTTGAGTTAAAGTGAGGTTAGAAATGCAAGTGACGCTTCACGCTCGTCGTATGAGGAACCCTACGCTAGACTTTCAGAACAAATTCATAGCTATCTAGACCGTTTTTTTAATTGAACACTCGTTAGAATGTAGAATTTTGTTGAGTGTGGTTATATGAAGACAACAAAAAAAGTAATCCGAATGTGGCATGAGGCGCCAAATAATATTCTAGCCAGCCCAAATGGCAACTCTGGCATCTCTGTAGAGATTACGAATAGAAATCTATTTCGGTGACGTCACGTTACCCAGCAACGGAAGACGCCAGGAGAAGACGCTCATGTGACGTCACAAAAATAGAATTCTATTCGTCATGAACGTCATGATCCCTATCTTGGGGCCCCCAATTTAAAACCTCTTTTATTACGTGAGGTTAAAACAAGGTGCAAGTACTCTGACTGTAATCAGTGTAAGTGAATCGAAAATGCAATACAAATTTATAGCACTTTTCGCTGGCTGGACCAGTGTGCACTGAGTGTATCTCTATCTCGTTTTATTACATAAAGCTGAACCGAGATGGAGATACATTCAGTGCGCACTGAGTGCAAGAAAGTGCGACCAGTGGAAAACGCTATTATGGCCGATTGCACCAAACACTTAAGCCGAGCTTAAAGTTAAGTATTGTTTATAAAGTGATATTTGAGGTTACGTATCTCACCTTCTAAGCGCCGCTTGAAGTTAAGCTCGGCTTAAATGTTTGGAGCAATTGACCCTTAGTATAAAAATCACTAAGCTGACAACATGTTATTAATGTTGGAGGTTAAATTTAAGTACGCCGCTGGTAGGTACGCATAATCGTGATGACTTACCTTTTATAAATGAGTCCTACAAATTACTTTATTAAAAACAAATTCTTAGAAAATCTAATTATGTTAAAATTCGAATACGAAAGTGTTTTTCTGAAAAATACCACAATTTTGCATCATACGATATACGAAGTTGGCAACACTGATTGTAAATGTAACCAACTTAAATTCATATGGCACACCTGTTGCCAAGTAACAAATTATTTTTTACAGTGAAATTCGCTGTCACAAGTGTTGCATATGCTGTGAGAAGGGGGCCCGCTAACTCAAAATGACCGCAGCCGCAAACCTGGACGACCTGGTGCAATCTGTGACGCTGTACACGTTCAACCCCACGTTCCTCCACGGCTACATCCTGCCCTTCGTCATCGTTTACGCCGGTTGGATCTACGGCTGGTGTGGGGTCTACGGGTTCTCGGAGTACTACGAAGGAGGCTTCGTGGGTTTGGCCGTGATCGGCTGCATGCAGGTGCTGTGTTGCCTCGGATGCTATTGGTCTGTGCATGTCAACTGTTTCTTTACGTGCAAAGCAGTAAGTATTGAGGGGAGGGGCTCTGCGCTGGTGCAATGTGGGTATCGAATTGCGTTATTTAGGAGAAGAACCCCCAGCGGGCTACCGTTGCCAAAGTAGTGCCAACCGCAAATAATGGCTCGTCAGAATTAGTGCGGGTCCACCACTCAAAGGTAAGTGTGTTTGTGAATATATTGTCGCTGTTTTGTAGCTGATTTATAACTACATGAGGGGACCGCATACGTTCGTTTCAGGACCAAAAGAATATTTGGTTTGTCTTTCAAAAGACAAAGTACATTTGGTGCAGTGACAAAAAGATATTTAAAGGCCTCGAATTTCCGATCAATAAAACATACTCAGAGTACATGTCATGCAAGGGATACCAAGAAGACGCGGACGTAATCGAAGCCGAGCAATTTTACGGAAGGAACGAACAAGACATGGTCGTCCCTGAATTCATGGAGCTGTTCAAAGAGCGAGCCACAGCCCCCTTTTTCGTGTTTCAAGTATTTTGCGTGGGTTTGTGGTGTCTCGACAAGTACTGGTATTATTCGATTTTCACCCTGATCATGCTGATTCTATTCGAATGCACTCTAGTGCAACAGCAGCTGCGTAACATGGCTGAAATACGCAAGATGGGGACGAAGCCGTACAACATCTTGGTGTATCGCAATCGAAAATGGCGGACCATCTCGACTGATAAACTAGTTCCAGGCGATATCATCTCTATAATGCGTTCGCAACACGACAATTTAGTTCCATGTGACGTCCTGCTGTTACGAGGGCCCTGCATAGTCGATGAAAGCATGCTGACGGGTGAGTCGGTGCCCCAAATGAAAGAGGGCATCGAGAACTTCGACCTAAAAAAGACCTTGGATCCGGATTTCGACGGCAAGCTCCACATTTTATTCGGCGGAACAAAAGTCGTTCAGCACACCCCACCCTCGAAAGCCACCAGCGGATTAAGGGCCCAGGATAATGGATGCGTCGCATACGTTTTAAGAACCGGCTTCAACACCTCGCAGGGAAAACTGCTCCGCACGATTCTCTTCGGAGTGAAACGCGTGACCGCAAACAACCTCGAAACATTCGGATTCATTCTATTTTTGTTAATTTTTGCGGTGGCAGCCGCAGCGTACGTGTGGATCAAGGGCTGCGAGGATCCGGAGAGGAACCGTTACAAGCTATTTTTGGAGTGCACTTTGATTTTGACTTCGGTGATTCCCCCGGAATTGCCCATCGAATTGAGCTTGGCCGTCAATACTTCGTTATTGTCCCTGTCGAAGTTAGGAGTGTATTGCACGGAGCCTTTCCGAATTCCTTTCGCTGGGAAAGTCGAAATGTGCTGCTTCGATAAAACGGGGACCCTCACGAGCGACGACCTGGTAGTTGAGGGGATCGCGCTGGCCAAAGTCGATTCGAAAGTCACCCCGCTCTCGGAGGCCCCAATCGAGTCGATACAGGTGTTGGCTACTTGTCATTCGCTGGTGCAACTCGACGATGGTTTAGTCGGTGATCCCCTGGAGAAGGCGACTTTGATCGCATGCGATTGGAACTTGACGAAAGCAGAGGCTGTCATACCCAAGAAGGGCAAGGCGACCGCCTTAAAGATATTCCATCGCAATCACTTCTCATCGGCTTTGAAGCGAATGTCGGTGATCGCAGGCTACAACCAGCAAGGCTCTTTAGAAACTATTTACATCGCGTCTGTGAAGGGGGCCCCGGAAATACTCAAGCCCATGTTCGCAGATTGCCCTAGTAATTATGACTCGGTCTATTTAGAGCTGTCTCGAAGGGGGGCACGGGTTTTAGCTCTGGGCTGGCGCGAGCTGGGGAAAATGACTTCGCAAGAGCTGCGCGATCTAACGAGGGAAAAAGTGGAGAAAGACTTGAAGTTCGTCGGCTTCATTATAATATCCTGCCCGTTGAAGACCGACTCGAAGACCGTCATCAAAGAAATACTGAACGCTTCCCATAAAGTCGTGATGATCACCGGGGACAATCCGCTTACGGCTTGCCACGTGGCCAAGGAACTAAAATTCACTCACAAATCCAGCACCGTAATCCTCACGGAAACAAATGGAAAATGGCTGTGGAACTCGATTGATCAGACGGAAGCATTCGATGTAAGCGATGACCTCAAAATGATTACCTCAAGGCACAACCTCTGCCTGACCGGGGACGCTTTGAATTATCTGCGAGAGCATCACCAGAAAATGCTTTCCAAATTACTACCGCATGTGACGGTGTATGCGAGGTTTGCCCCGAAGCAAAAGGAGTTTATAATCATCGCTTTGAAGAATTTGGGGTACGTCACCTTGATGTGTGGGGACGGTACTAACGACGTGGGGGCTCTGAAACACGCGGACGTCGGCGTTGCAATTCTTGCGAACGCACCCGAGAGGCCCCCCGAGAAGCGTGACATTAAGGAGAAGTTCGAGAAAGAAAAGGAGAAGGAAAAGCGGTTACTGCGAGAGGCCCCCGGTTTAAAACACCGGTCGAATCACTCGCTGCGCAGCACCGAGAACAATCTGGCACACGTGCAGGATAATTTGCAGAAGCTGATGAAGGAGATCGAGGAGCAGGATTTGGCGCAAGTTGTCAAACTGGGGGATGCTTCGATTGCATCGCCGTTTACAAGCCGGTTATCCTCAATCATGTGCAGTAAGTGGCTGGCTTTAATTTATTTTGTTTTCCTCTTTTGTCAATTAATGTTTCCCAATTTGGAAAATGATTTGGCAAATAGGGGAACTTGTTGACAAACGTGGAAAACCAAAAGAAAAATACTATATCGTGTACAGCTTAGAATTCAATGAGCGTTTTGCAGTTTGCCACGTCATCAAACAGGGAAGGTGTACCCTGGTGACCACCCTCCAAATGTTTAAGATCCTTGCGTTGAACGCCCTGATTCTAGCCTACACCCAATCCGTCTTGTACTTGGATGGAATTAAATTGCGCGACATGCAAGCAACCTTGCAAGGTCTCTTACTAGCAGCGTGTTTCTTGTTCATATCTAGATCAAAGGTGACGACGTAAAACTATTTTTTGAGATAAAATAACTTCATAATCATTTTCAGCCGTTGAAAACACTGTCGAAGCAGAGACCTCTGCCCAACATATTTAATCTCTACACCATTTTAACAGTATTGTTACAGTTCACTGTGCATTTTGTTTGTCTGGTCTTCTTAGTGCAGCAAGCGAAGCTTCGAGCGCCATCGTAAGTATGCTTCGAAAGCTTAACTTCCCCCGCCCCCTAAAATTTGTGCTGGTGATAGCAGTGATGGAAATACAACAAACTCCACTGCGTCTGAACAAACTAAAACTTTGACTGACGAAGAGGAAGATGCCCTGTTCGAACCAAACATCGTCAACAGCACCGTCTACATTATATCAATGGCCCTGCAGATTTCAACTTTCGCCATAAATTATAGGGTAAGACCATCTCGTGTTCCCCCCAAGTCTTTAAAAACAACGGAATTAATTTCCAGGGGTACCCGTACATGGAAAGCTTGACGCAAAACAAGGCGTTGCTCTACAGTATTGTAGGTTCATCGGGGCTTATCCTCGCCTTGTGCATGGGGCACGTTCCTGAATTATCAGCTCAGTTTGAGATCATTCAATTCCCCCTTGATGTAAGTGCGTAATTAAGCTTTCGATATTTTGTCTGATTGTGGCTGCAGTTTCAGAATGTGCTGTTGCAAGTCCTGTTCGCTGATTTCATCCTGGCATTCCTCGTCGACCGAATTTGTCTACGCCTGTGCGGCGAAAACAAACTAGAAAATTAATATTAATTAGCTTACTTAAATGTGAAAGGAAATGGTGTACAAATTTTGTATTAAAACTATGAAATTCTATTGTATTTATTAACTTAATTATGTCTTCGTGTGGACCGGGCCTGATCTGATCTGATCTGATCTGATTTGATCTGATCTGATCTAACAGACGTGATGTGATGTGCACGGCCGCATTAGGTTCTTTGTTAAATTATTTATGAATGAAGCATTCCTGTTTTCTATTGTAAAAAAAAGTTGTATAAAATAAAAGTAATGTTAAGGAATAACTGTGATGTTTGTTCAAGTGTTCGACGTCGGTGTACCGTACTGTACTGTTGTTTATGGTTGTAAGTAAATGATGTATGGATAGTTAAGTATCCCACTGTGTTTAAGCTAATAATGTAACTAAATAAAATTCTTGAAATTCTTTTGTAGAATAAATGTTACGAGTAGATGTAGTTATACTGGAAGATCAAAATAATCTCGACCTTAATTTCGGTATACAATTAAAAGGTGGCTTTAGTGGACTGTCTTCAAGTCATATCTCTTTATATGCGGGGTTCTCATCCGGATTACGAATTATTTCTTCTGCAATAGAACCTCGCTGCTTCGTGCTTTGCCTCTTTCTTTGATCGTTCTGAGCCTTTTGCACTGACATTGCGAAAAATAACTACAAAATAGAATTCATTCTGGAGTTCCCCGTATGGAATAGGTATACTAAGTTGTACTCTAGTGGATCATAACCCTTTTTAAACGTTAATTCTTGTAACACCTTAACCGGAATTTTAGTATTCTTTGTTTGCTATTATTTCCGTTAAGAAAATGTAAATGACTGGTTTGAAGTCCGGAAGACGCGCGGAAAACCGCGGTAAAATAATTGAAAATAATGCAACCGATTCTATCCGAGAGTTTCCGAGTGCTAGGAGTAGTGTTACCAACTGTGAAAAGCTGTTTTACTGTTAAGCATAATTTCCTAATCGAAAAATTTCAATTTATTACTTCGGTTACCGAACAAATAGACTGAAATTAATAAGTGACTTAATTAATTATCTTTTCTCATAAATACGGTCGAAAGCCAGAAATAATTAATGAATTTATATCAGTTTAAACACAGTGTATCGCTAAAGTCACAAAAATAAACAATAGTAAACGATTACAGTTTCCTGTAATTTTTTGTGCACCAAAACGAATACCGTTGCCAGATTAGGCGAAATTTCGCCATTTGAGCTACATTTTAGACATGTTTGGCGTTTAAAAAACTTCTTTGGGGCCTGGTGCCTGATTTAGGCTACTGTTTCTGTTGTCTTGACATAACGACGCTCAACTCGTCTACTTTAATTTTTGCTTTATTTTTTGTTTTAAGTAATTCATGTTTTGCGTTTTATTCGTGGTTCGTTTGTTTTGTTGTGTCCTTTTGTTTCTTGTCAGTATCGCCGTTCTGTTTCCTTCCAGAATCGCCGCTTTTTTCATTTATGTTTTGTCTATCCACTCTTCTTTTGTTTTTTCCCTCGTTTTCTCCTAGTTTTCTTTTTACAGTAGTCTTTTGTTTCCCACCTTCTATTCGTTTTCTTTTTATTTTTTCGTCTGGAGATTCTTTTGTTTTTTGTTCATCTTAGTCATCAGGATTTTTTCTTCTGTTCTGTATGCTTTCGTACGATGGATTTCTCTTCTTCTTTTCTTTCTTATCAAATTGATTTTTTGCATTTTGCTGGCGTTTTCTCGTAGATCATCGTTTCTCATTTGTTTTTCAAAAATTCGTCGATTTTTATCTTTTTGTCCATCTTAGTATTGTGGCACTGTTCATTTTCTTAAAATTCATTTTATACTCTCGCGTTCTTTTTGTTTATTTTTTTAATACTGATTTTTCACATTTCACTCATTCCTATTGATTTTCACATCGACTGACGCTTCTTTACAGTTGTCTTTTGTTTTCTTTTCTTCATTTTCTTCGTCTGGAGATTAATTTGTTTTTCTTCATCTTGATAACCAATTTTCTTTTGTTTTTTTCTGTTCTTTACGCTTTTGTACCCTTTCCTCGTTCTTATCGAATAGATTTTTCGCTTATTTTCGTTGGCGCTTTTACGTAGTTCATTGTTTTTCATTATAAATTGTTTGCTGTCCATCACATTCGCGATCTTCTTTTGTTTTATGCACTGTATTTCTTCGTTTCGTGTTTCTTAATCGTATTATTGACTTTCTTATAGTTTTTTTTATAATTATTTATTTTGATATTTCGTTGTAATTTCTTTTTTCTTTTTGATTTTTGACTTAAAATATTAAGGCCGCCTGAAAATTTGTTTTTTTTTATAATTAATTCATTGTGTAGGGTTTTCAGTATTCGAATTTCTAATATACAGGGTGTTTCATTAAAAAAAAAAACAAACAAACATTGTATTTTTTTTCTCCAATTTGCGATGCGCTTTTGTTTCTCGTGTTAACTCTAGAAGATAATAGACATAAAACCGTACAAATTTGTATTCAAAGTTTTTCTCTACCTCCTAAAATAAACCCTCTAGGTAGGGTGGAAAATATAAAAAGATAAACCCTCTAGGTAGGGTGCAAAATATAAAAGAAAACCCTGCATATATATTTTTTTGTATGATTAATGATTCGCTTTTGTTTTTATCACTACATGTCTTCTAATATCTTTTTACACTTCGGAGTTTCACGTAATCGGGCTACTTTTTCCAATACGTTTGGCAACATCAAGGCTACATTTTTAACTTTGAGAACGATGCTGTTTCAATATGACACAGTTTTCACAAAAGTGTTGAGCTTGTCAAATCTGAGAGCTTCAAAATTTTGTAAGGGTCGCCTAGGTACAAAGTCATAGATGCTTAAACGGAACTATTTCGGAAAAAGAATTTGACTTTGATAGAGAATCTAGAAATGTTGCTCTAATTTAATCAAAATTTAAAAAGAAAAAGAAAAACAGAAGCGCCATCTCTTGACGGAAAACTAAATTAACATTATGTCTGAGAGTGGCGTGGCTGAGGAGCAATGCTCAGTTTATTTTCCTTGTAAACTTTGGATTCAATTTTATAAAAACTTGTGGGCATATCATGCAAAATAATTGAATTTTATACATTTCTTTAAAAAAATAAATAAATAATACTTAGCAACATGCAGGCCCGGCGCGTGATTTTCTTCTTATGTGTGTGAAGAAGTTTGGCGCCTGTGATTTTCTCTTGTGTGGGCGAAAACTGTTTGGCGCCTTTCAGAAAAAAGTCGTGAATTTGTGAATCAACGATTATCGTGCATTTTTAATACAAATACCACCAGTTTTTGAGACTTTTTAAGCGCCTTTTTTTATCACGGCGCTTGTGTGCGTCGTCGCACACTTCGCATACGCTACCGCGTGCCCGCCTGATTTGACAACATGCAACACGTAACTCAATTTTAATGATGATTCGGGCGTACTAAATAATTAGGCTAATTAGAAACTTACTTTTAAAGACGATTTCGACGTAAATTGCTAACAAACCGGGAAATTTAAAACTGAAAACGCACTTCACCATCCGTAAAATCACAACAAAATTTTATGTTTGCAATCACTGATGTGTAGAGGGCGGCACCGGCGCTCTTTAAAATATCTCCCTGTAATTACGGTTGGCGACATGAAATTTATTATTTAGCGTAATTTTCATAGTGTATTGCACGTAAATATGAATTAAAAGTGATTGTTGAATTAATTTTGAATCGCTTCTACTGTGCGTCTGCACTTTTTATACAAATACCACCTGTTTTTGAGACTTTTTAAGCGCTTTTTTTATTACGGCGCTGGTGTGCGTCGTCGCACACTTCGCATACGCTACCGCATAACCGCCTGATTTGGCAAACATGCAATACGTAACTCAATTTTAATGACGATTCGGGCTTACTAACTAATTAGGCTAATTAGAAACTTACTTTTAAAGTCGATTTCGACGTAAATTGCTAACTAACCGGGAAATTTAAAACTGAAAACGCACTTCACCATCCGTAAAGTCACAACACAATTTTATGTTTACAACAACTGATGTGAAGAGGGCAGCACCGGCGCTCTTTAAAATATCTCCCTGTAATTACGGTTGGCGACATGAAATTTATTATTTAGCGTAATTTTCAAAGTGTATTGCACGTAAATATGAATTAAAAGTGATTGTTGAATTAATTTTGAATCGCTTCTACTGTGCGTCTGCATTTTTTATACAAATACCACCTGTTTTTGAGACTTTTTAAGCGCTTTTTTTATTACGGCGCTTGTGTGCGTCGTCGCACACTTCGCATACGCTACCGCATAACCGCCTGATTTGGCAAACATGCAACACGTAACTCAATTTTAATGACGATTCGGGCTTACTAACTAATTAGGCTAATTAGAAACTTACTTTTAAAGTCGATTTCGACGTAAATTGCTAACTAACCGGGAAATTTAAAACTGAAAACGCACTTCACCATCCGTAAACTCACAACACAATTTGATGTTTACAACAACTGATGTATAGAGGGCGGCACTGGCGCTTTTTAAAATATGTTCCTGTAATTACGGTTGGCGACATGTAATTTATTATTTAGCGTAATTTTCAGTGTATTGCACGTAAATATGTATTAAAAGTGATTGTTGAATTAATTTTGAATCGTTTCTACTGTGCTTCTGACGTAGAGAACTTATTCTCCGTAATTATGATAAGATGACATATCGTTTGACTTTGACATTTGTGGGCTTAATTGACGTCGCATCGCCTGTCAAAAAATACATCATCGCCTGCCGCAAAAAGCACAACACGAAAATAAATACATAACACAAGGACCAGGACGAGCGTTGGCATGGAGTCAATACACGTAAGTTTTTAAATTTGGACAACAGAAATCAGCTGATGTATTTCTAGTTTTGACGTTTGAGCATAGGTGACCTATTGATTGAAATGTGAAACGTCCCCACTCGCTTTCAAGCCGAGACAATGAACGGCTGTCTCTCTCCTTGGCTTTATTTACCGACGCCGGTGCTCTACAAGGTCTTCGGCTTCTTGAACTACAAAGATTTAATCAGCGCGGGCTATGTTTGCAAGAGGTGGTACGAAATCAGCCGGGACGAGTTCCTCTGGAAGGAGCTCTTTTATGAGAACTTCCGCGTTGAAAGATCCGTTGCAGTCGTACCAGGTAGAAAACAACGCCCACCTCTAACACGCACAACAACTTTCCTCAATCGATTTTATCGCTTCAGGTAAATCCTGGTATGACGAATTCACTCGACTGTGTTACCACATACCATTAGTGCAGACGGAGACTCTAACAGAGCATTCGCACCAGGTACTTCACGTCAGTTTCTCTCACAATGGCAAATATTTTGCCACTTGCTCTAAGGACGGGTATGTTTATGTAAGTTATTATTTTACGTTGATAATGTGTTTTAACAACTGGTACACATCAAGGTCTGGAACTCGACGTACCCCGCTGATGTTAAGTATTACAAGGACATGCGGAACTTTTCTTGGAAGTACACGCAGTACTCTCAGTTCAACGAATCTGACACATTGCTGTTAGTGTCGGGAGTTCATTTTGGTACCCCTTACAGTACATCTGGGGAAATCGCCGTTTTCAGTTTGGAAGGTAAATACTTTCTTTCCTTCTTCAGTTTTGGCTTAAATAATAATTGGAGCAAATTCATTTATAGTGTGAAAATATATTAAATACTTTTGTAGAAAGCTTCAGTTTGCAATGTCGAGTAGTCAATAAACCCTACGATATATTCGGAACATGGTACAGTGACCAGCACCTGTTATCAGGCGATTTACACTGGTTGGCACACCTGGTCAGTTCTTCTGTGTTGTGGCTCAACAAAGCCTCTCAGGAAGTCGATTCTGAACACGTCCCTATCACCCAGAACATGTACCGGTTTTACAACCGCAATGCAAGCTCAATTCGGGCCATCATGGTCGCCAATTGTCTCCCGAATTCCGAAAACGTCGAGCAGTCGACAGGCCCGGAAAACCCCGAGGGTGGTCAGAAAGGTAATGACTATGAGCACGGGAATCCCGTGAGCCACCGCGATCTGAATTTACCTGGCGGGAGCCATGCGCAGGGTATTTTTGTTTTTATTTGCGACAGTCGAGAGTGTGTGACGCCCTGTTTGCTTGTAGTGCCACCGGTGACGCAGCGTAACTCTCAATTATCAAGAAAATCCACGGACAGCTTCGACTATGCCACACCAATCACGTATAACGCGGACTATCGGAAAGTTGAGAGCCAGAATCACGATAATATGTATGACAGTGACAGCGATGACAGTACCGTTTGCTTGGAACACGGGCACCTTGCAAGAGATAGCAGTGAGAGCACCGATGGTGACGATGATGATGATGATGATAATGATGACAGCGATGATCCACTGGGTGGTGGAGGGACTGACGATCTCGATCAAGTCGTTCGCAATGACAAATACTTAATTTTCACAACCGGCTTTAAAACCTACACCCCCCATCAAATCGGTAAGAGAACCAAGCGAGTCTTTTCGAGGTTATCAATTTTTAAGGGGCGCTTTCTTAATAATTGAGGTTTCAAGAGGATAAAACCCTTCATGTTCCCCAAACGCTTGGACCCGGGCCCTTCGCTTAAAGAACGCCTGGTTTTACACGAGCGCAAGAAGGAATCGCCCCCTCCGGACCCGGACTGGTTAGACTTCGATGCTGTGGCCGATAGATTTGATAAGATCGACCACCTCATCGACTTGCACGGTCACATCATCGGGATGGGCCTGAGTCCTGACCATCGGTAAATACAAACTACAGGGTTTAATAATTATTAAAAGTTACTTCCTTTGCATGAAGTCTTTAAAAGTTACATTTTTTCCTGAATGGGTTTTAAGTTTGTAGGTAACGTATTTAATTTTTGTTCATTACAGCCAGCACAGATGCTAACTTAATTAATTTTGGTAATTAAATAATCGGCAGTAATTTGAATTTTTTTTAATTCTCACCTGTAATAATGGTGACACGTATTTAATTGCTTTAAAAAAAATCCAAATAACGTGCTTGTTTGTATAAAAAAAAATAATAAATTAAACTTTTCAAAAAAAGAAAAACCCCTGTAGTGTAGGCAACCAACCGAACGCCGGCGTTTGCATGGTTGCCTATAGTGAAGGCTGATTAACATAGTTTTTAACATTCTTTTCTCGTTAATAATTGTGATTCACTTTACTTTCAGCATTAAAAATAATTAACACTTAATAATAAAAAAAATACACAGAAATTTATAAAAAAATTACATATTACTGGAAACGTTTAAAAAAAATATGGCATACAACTAAATATTAAGTCAAATTTCCAATTAGTTTCACTAACATTTGTATTAAGAGACAAATTCTCTGATTTTTATAATAATTGAACTCATGGCAAATAATCGCCGATTAAAGTTAATCTAGACTGTTGCAAATGAGGCCTAGTTAATGATTTTTACTTTTTTTAATTATAATCCCAGCCCTGAAATTAAAGAGGGTTAATGATTCTATAAACGAAGAATTTCTGTTTGCAGATATTTGTATGTTAATAGTAGGCCGTGGCCTCAGGGTTATTTAATTTGGAATCCTTTGGATCCGCCTCCAATCGCTCAAGAAATCGACATACACGTCATTGACTTGGTGACCTTGAAGCAGGTCGGGACCATGTTGCGTGCACACAAGGCGTACACGCCGAACAATGAGTGTTTTTTCATATTTTTGGACGTTTGTGAGGAGTATGTGGCAAGGTAATGCACGATAGATGGCAGTACAAAAGCATCCACTTTTATCAATATTAAGTTAAGGCTTTCATAATGTTTATAATTATTTCATTGTAGCCTAACAAATTCAGATGGTGCAGCACTGTTTTAATTGTTTCAGTGGTGCCGAAGATAAACATGGTTACCTATGGGACAGACACTACGGTGTTTGTTTGGCGAAGTTTCCTCACACCGACGTCGTAAATTCGGTCGCTTTCAACCCCAAAGACCCGGAAATGCTGGTGACCACCTCGGATGATCACACCATCAAGGTCTGGCGATCCAGGGCGAGGGTGCAGCAGTTGAAATTGAACGAAGCCCAGTTCCAACACGGGGTTGAAGTGCGCAAGGGGTCGTACAAGCCAGCGCACGGAGGCAAT
Source organism: Prosopocoilus inquinatus (assembly GCA_036172665.1). Lineage (NCBI taxonomy): Eukaryota > Metazoa > Arthropoda > Insecta > Coleoptera > Lucanidae > Prosopocoilus > Prosopocoilus inquinatus. Next base: position 7,640,484 of record CM069878.1, on the reverse strand, counting down.
AGCAGATAAATTACACAGTTACTTAAATTAGCGCAGCAGCATCACAGTTGTTGATTCCTTTTTTTTGATTTGGTTTATAAAAAAAAAATCAATCGAGTGCAATTTTGCCGGCCGTCCAAATCGTGGATTGTTTCTTTCTTTTTTTATTGTATTTTATTTATTGAACGAAGCAAAAAAAAAAAAAATTGTAATATATTATTTGATTGATGCGTGGATTGGAGATTCTATTTGTTGTGATTTTAAATATATATATATATGAAATGAATTATGTATATTCATAAAAGGTTGTGGCGTTTGATTGACGATTCACAGGAGACGGGTTTAACGACATTTATTTTAGTGTACGACAGACAAATCAACAACACCTTCTCTCATCAACCTTAAAATGATTATTTTGATTATTGGTTTAATCATTATATAGAATTTTAAAAATTAAAGATAAGTACCGTGGGGTTCGATCAGCACAGCACGGTTTGCATTTGCAACTGATCGAGCCCATAAATCATTACACTTATATACATATTATAATTATCGCTATCACAATCTTATTTAATGATATTTCAAGTCTTCGAATTCTTTGATATAGAGTTGCTGCCGTTGTGTGGCGACGGCGACGGCGGCGAAAAAGCAAATTTTAGCTAAGACTCGGCCTTTTTGTGCATTGTTTTGTTTTGTTACAAACTCGCGTACAGACTATGACACATATCTTACGAGGAATGAATTTTTTCTTGTGAATTAAACAAAATACGCTAATAAGCTCCAATTAAATAACTAATGCTAACTGTTACTATTAAAATTATTAAACGACGACATCTGTGCTAATCACCAAATAAAAACCATGCTTGCTTTAAATACTAAGGAACTCCGTACCCCCCTCGAATGAATCTAACGAGCTATAAAATACGAACTAGTTTTCTACTGGCTGTGTGGAGGATCGCCCCCATTTATATGCGGGGGTGGCACATCGACGACGTCCTCTTCCGAAACCAAATCCACAGAGTCCGCTTGTTTCTGGCCCTTCTTTTCCATGTGGCCTTTGCAGTGATCGCACTCGTCATCGCTGTCTTCATCACTGGAACTCTCCCCGAACTCTTTGGGTTTCTTGTAAATGCAACAACCTAAAATAAATAGATCCACACACACTTTAATAATAACAGACATGACGTCATACAGAAGCTTCATTGTATTTATAATGTAATTAATCAGCTCTAATAGTGTGGGATGACCTTGCGTGTTATTTTTCGTTGTGTTCTTGGTTTTCGGGGTCTGAAACTGTAGGGGCTGGTTCAACTGAAACTACCGTTTGGGTTGCCGCCTCATTCTGCACCGCCGGTTTATTTGCGTGTTCATCATCCTCTGCACACGCGAGGTCTTCCTCCGAGCTAGAACTCGAGGAGCTTTCGTCAAACTCCTTCGGCTTGTGGTATATGCAACAAGCTGGAAAGGAAAGAGGAGGATGTGTACTTCAAGGTTGTTTCAAGGCAAGGTCCGCCCACACTAATCTGTCTCTTGCCATCGAGAATACAATGAAACTTATTTATCTACAATTATTGCAAGCGAACACTTACATTTTGATTTTTTTTTGTTCAAGTGTTCATTGTCGACTGTCCCCGTCGTCCACTGGACTTTTCTTCCGGTCTTGGGCTTGCGCAGTTTTAAACGCACGGTAGGAACTTCATGATCCTACCAAAAAAAAAAGTGTCACTGTTTGAGTAACACCTTTCTCAAGGTTTACTATCGAGAGTTTGACTTTGTATATTCTAATTTATTTGTTTGTCTTTGTGCAAGGTCTATTAAATTTTCTTCTGCTAACAGCACGCCTCAATAAATCGTTTTCTAAAAATAGAATCGTGTAAATAAACTGAAAATTGCTTGTTGTTTGCATGATATACTCACAGTAACTTGAAATTAACTTGTGAGTTTGAATGACACTAAAAAGCAGACGCAAAAATTAAAGCTTTATTTAAAAACGTTCCTTTTTTTTTAATACAGTTCAAAGAGGTACGTATTCGATTCCATTTATAACTAAACACTAAAAGCACCTGAAATTGGAAGCAAAATGACACACAATCCGCTTCGGCTGGTAACTAACAAATTCCAGCGGTCATTTGAATGCAGAATTCGTGATTGATTTGGTCCACTGATGGCAGAAAATAATGCTCTAATGGCACTTCTGCAGATTGATAAAGTGTGTTCACAGGACAGCGGTGCCAATCACAACTAATTAAAAGCCAATACTGTACTTAACAGAATTTAAAATTCGTATTCATTAAAAGCCGCATTAACAGTAAAAGCAAAACAGGGTCGTAAATTAGTCGAGCGCCACGTTTCAGTTCTCCCATTGCAGATCAAATAAGATTAGCAAGCTCCCAGCAAACAAACAGATAACTTATCATCACAGGTGAGTGTACTTTGGCCCCAGAAACCGACACCGTAAATATTACGTATTTATTCGAAAATCATTCGTTCAAATAAATTTTTTTCAAAGTCAAATTAACTATAATAAACTCAACGAGTCTCAAGTTCTTGTAAATCTTCAAGGTCCTCAGTACTTTAATACTTAATGAATAAGATATTCCCTAAATTAGACATATTTATAAAACAGTTAAAAATAAAATCTGCGAAAAAGGGGCTCGAATGTTCTACTACTAAAGCTATAAGTATAAATCTCTTGATTATGATTAATTTATCATTGCCTAATGAAGATTTAAATTAAATTTCTATTCAAACAAATGATTTTTGAGCAAAAATGACTATAACGATTGCGACTTATTTATAAATAATTAACTAGGCAATAATCTTGCCAGTTTTTAATCTATTAATTTCATCGTCTGTATACCCCAGCACTGACTTCAGGACATCGTCAGTATGTTCACCTAAATCCGGTGGTGGCAACCGCACGTAATTCCCCCCTGAACTATAGACAACTGGGGGCCCAACGATTTTAATCCTGCCTGCGCTGCGGTGCTCAATTTCCTCAACCAACCCCACTGACTTCACTTGGGGGTCATCAAAGGTTTCCTGCATGGAATTGACGGGGCCGCAAGGAAACTCCGAGCCCTCGAAAACCCTGGTCCATTCCGCATTGGTTTTCGTCTTCATGATGTCCCTCAAAACACCAATGAGTTCTGAGCGATGCTCCACACGCAATCGATTCGTCCTAAACTTCACTTCCTCAGGCAAACAAAGCCGTCGGCATAAATCACCGAATTGTTTATCAGAGCCTGTCCCAATAGTAAAGTACCCGTCTTTAGTAGGGAACGTCTCGTAGGGAACGATGCTCTCGTGAGCGGTGCCCCACCTCCTCGCCTCTTTCCCAGCGTTCAAATAATTAGAGCCGATGTTAATCAAGCTAGCGACTTGCGTCGATAGGAGATTGCAGTCGACTTTCTGACCCAGACCGGTTTTAGCACGCGCAATCAAAGCTGCGAGTATAGCCCCGTGTGCATACAAACCAGTCGCAAGGTCGGTTACAGCGACGCCTACCTTCGTGGGCCCGCCGTCTTCAGGCCCCGTTATGTGCAGCAATCCCCCAAGCGAAGCTGCAATCACATCATACCCTGGTTTGTGGCTGTAAGGTCCCGTCGGGCCGTACCCCGTTATGGAGCAATACACCAAGTGAGGTGCAACAGATTTGATTTGGTTGTACCCCAAGTTCAATTCGTCTAACTTACCCGGGACGTAATTCTCAACGAGCACGTCGGATTTCACGGCGAGTTCCCTCACAATGTCCTGCCCCGCTTTAGATTTAATATTGACGCAGCAGCTCTTCTTGTTGCGGTTCAGGGCAATGAAGTAACAGGATTCTTTCGAATCGCCTATGAAAGGGGGCCCCCATTTCCTTGCTTCGTCGCCGCCTTCCGGCCTCTCGATTTTGATGACTTCGGCCCCCAAGTCGCCCAGGATCATCGTGCAATATGGCCCTGCGACTATCCTCGTCAAATCCAGAATTCGCACACCGCTTAGAGGCGATTCTAACCCGAGCTTGGAGGACGTGCCTATTGATTTTGTTAATTTTGTAACGCCGTCTATTTTTAATCCGGTTATTATGAGTTGAGGACGCAGTGCGTTTCTGAGCATTTTGTGCTAGGCGCTGGACTCTGTACTTAGGCAATTAACGTGACATATGTTACCTGTGTGTCGGTAGGAGCGACTGTGATAGTGGAAGCGCCCGCTGCGACGTCCTGCGTTTGAGATGAGGTCGGCTCCGTCATTTTACTGAAAAAAACCACTCGAATACACAGGCGAGTACTTCTTACATCGCATTTAAACACGATTTCGCGTCCAACGCGCTTGCAAAACGCATAATTTTTTATTTAACGCGGCCCCAAAACCCAGAAACGTCAATTTAAAAACTCAGCCGATAATACAGTGCGCTTGTTTTGTATTGTTTTTTTTTATTGTACCGGTGCGGCGCCAGCGTCTTGGATTACGCGCGCGAAATTTAAAATCGACTTGCCGAATGCATTTTTCATTTTCTTTATTGTCCACGTTTCTTTTTTACTATTAATAATACGATTATCATTCTCGCTATCAACGACGAACTAATGGAAATTCATATGACCCAAATTACCGGTTGGGACAATTTTTTATTTTCTCCAGAAATTCATAACAATAGTTTGGCGTGCATGGCTTTACGCGTTCCTTGTAATTTGCATTATACTATTGGCGTACGTCTGAAATATTGGCAATTGAATGCAAAAAATAGTAGACAATTACAGTTTCCTGTATTTTTTCTTTTTCTAACATGGCACTGTTTAAACACAACTTCGCCCAGATTTCACAAAAGTTCTGAGCTTGTCAAATCCGAAGTCTTTCAAAAATTTTTAAGTATCACAGTATAACAAACAAGAGTTACCAGATTTCTTGCGTGAAATGTCGCCAACTTGTTGATAAAAAGTAGCCAAAAAGCGTCAATTTTTTCTTTCTTAAGTCATTGGGTGCGTTCAGAGACGCTTAGCGGCTGAGTTGCTTACTCAGTAATCGTTTGTGATTGGCTAATATTCTTTCACGAGAATGCAAAAAGTTATTGTGACAAAAAAATCACGGAAATAAGATTAGTAAATCTTAATTCGGTTTCCTCGCGAGTCCTAAATTTTTCAAAGAATTTTTGTTGCAAATCGTTTTTGATTGCAGTGAATCCCTTGAGCAGCCTCTGTACAGCTGTTTCAGCCTTATTTGGGGTTTCTTCAGCAGACACATAGCTCAAGAGTTCCACCGCAAACCATTACGCTTTGACAGCAAGCGTGGCCGCCTTGCATGGGATGACTTATTACGCAGCAAACTGACTTCAATTTGTCAATCCTACTGCAATGTTAGGTCAAAAAGCGATCGTAGGATGTCGCTGTTTAAACTATTCATCCTAAATTTCTCGTTTCACAGGTCCTACAATTTGCAATTTAAAAAATCATTTTGAGATATCCAAAATCAGAACAAATAAAAAACCTGCCAAAAAAAATCAGAAACAAAAGAGCAACAAAATGTAAGGCATGAAGTGAACGGAAAGAAATTAAGAAAAACAAAACAAGATCGACAACACCAAGCCGAACGAAAAACGACAATAAAAAGAAACAAAATTAAAATCGTGATTAGAATAGTGTGGATCTGGATTGCGTAGTTGACAGACACGAAACAATTGAAAAACTATGAACTAAATAAAGCGTTAAGAAAATGCGAAAAATTAATTTAGCTACAAAAAAAAGCAAAACAAAAGACATACGTAGACATACACATAGTACGAAAGCATAAAGAACAGAAAACAAAAAAACAAAAGAAGTTTAATGACTAAGGCCTGCTTGGCACCACGCAAGAATTGAAATAAAATCGTATAATAATGAACATTTACTGTGGTAGTCTATCTCTCTCATTTTGTACTAAATTTTATGTGAAATTTTTCGTAGTGGAAAACGGGTCTAAGACGAATAAAAAAAAAACAAATAAATTTCCTGACGAAAAAAAGGAAAAACTTGTAGAAAACAAGACAACTGTAAAAAATAACTTTTTTTTATAATTTTTTCATTCACTTTCATATTGTTCTTCGTATTTTTAGTTTCACGTCCGAATTTTCGTCTCATTATTTTTGATTATTTTTTTTTGTTTTTGAGCTGCACTGAATTTTTTCTCATCGTTTTTGATTATATTTTGTTTTTGAGTCGTACTTGTTCGATCGTCTTTTGTTTTTATTTCTTTTAATGCAATTATTGTATTGTTCTCGAGTTTTAATTTTTCAATTACGTTTCATTTTATATTTTTGTAACTTAAATCGTTTTTTTTATTAACCAAAAATCGCTTAACGTAAAAAAGAAAACAACTCCGATTTGGTTAAAAGAGGCAAATTCAGAAAAAATAGGAAAAAAATAACTAAACGCAAATAAAATTAAAAAAAAAAAAACAAAAGACGATCGAATGACGTTGCTAAAAAATAAAAAAAAATAAGCACAGAATGTTCTTCGCGCAAGCGAAAATTTGGAAAAAAAGAAAAAATAACAAAAGTCAAAAACAAAGAGCGATAGTTTAAATTTAAACCAAAAAGCACTTAAAATAAAAAAGAAAAGAACCCCGATTTGGTTAAAAAAGGCAAAGTGAGAAAAAATAGGAAAAATTAAACGTAAATAAAATTGAAAAAAAAGACGATCGAACGACGTCGCTAAAAAATAAAAAAATAAGCACAGAATATTCTTTGCACGAGCAACAAACAAAATTTAAATAAATTTCAGAAACAGAAGACGCTCGCTTTAATTAAAAAAAAAAAGAAAATCCGATTGAATTAAAAATCGAAAATAAGAATGAAAGCATCTTCTTCGAAAACTTGGAAAAAAGACGAAAACAACAAAATTCAAGAACAATTTTCAATTTAAACCAAAAATCACTTAAAATAAAATATAATAATCCCAATTTGGTTAAAAAAAGGGCAAATTGAGAAAAAATAATAAAAGTAAACAAAACATAATAAATAAAAAAAAGGAAACGCAAAAAAAACAACCCCGATTTAAAAAAGGCAAATTGAGAAAAAATAGGAAAAAATAACTAAACGCAAATAAAATTAAAAAAAAAACAAAAAGTAAATAAATTTCAGAAACAAAAGACGATCACTTTAATTAAAAAAAGAAAAAGAAAATCAAATCGAATTAAAAGTCAAAGACAAAAATGAAAGTACTTCTTCGAAAATTTGGAAAAAAAGAAAAGAAAAACAACAAAATTCAGAAACAAAGAGCGGTCGTTTAAATTTAAACCAAAAATAACTTAAAATTAAAGAAAAAACAACCCCGATTAGGACAAAAAAAGGCAAATTGAGAAAAAATAGTAAAAGTAAACTAAACATAAATAAAAAAAAGAAAAAAGAAAGGCAAAGAAAAACCAACCTTGATTTGAATAAAAAAGGCAAATTGAGAAAAAATAGGAAAAATTAAGTGAACGTAAACGAAATTAAAAGAAAAAAAAAAACAAAAGACGATCGAACAACGCTGTGAAAGAAAACGAAGAAAGAATATGTTTAGCGCAAGCAACAGATTAAAAAAAAAAGACAAATTTCAGAAACTGAAAATATCGCTTTGTGGCAAACAAAGAACTTAAATAAAACAAAAAAATCAGTCAAAATAAGAAGAAATCCTAACACTGGACTGGACAAAGGAAAATTGAAGAAACAATCGATCGCTTGAACTTAACCAAAAAAATTCGAAAATATGCATTAGCAAAATGTGAAGAATAAAAAAAAAACAATAGGCGATCGATTGTGAAGAATAAAAAAAAACAAAAAACGATCCAACAATATTGGAAAAAAGGAAAAGGATAAAGAAAAAAAAAAGGAAAAGAAAGAGAAAAGGAAAAAGAAAATAGGAAAAAGGAAAACAGAATATTCTTTGCGCGCACGCCACAAACAAAGACAACAACAAATCTCACAAACAAAACACTCGTTAGTAGGCGTGGCTTGGATATCTCCGAACCGTCATTGGTCAAATTTACTCTCAACAGGTTCGCCAACAGTTGAACAATTATTGTTTCGTTACTATTGACAATAGTTTAGGTAGCGTCATCTCGCGGCCAATTTTTGATCTAAAATTGTGTCAGAATGACACAAGAATCAGAATGTCAGAACGACACAATTTTTCGGTCAAATAGTTAACCATTTTGTTACCCAAATGCAACTCGTTGACAGTGCTTTTGTTGATCGCTGTACAGGGTGGGCCAAATCTGACACTTTTAATGGAAAACACCTATTTCTAGATGAGTTTGACAAGAACTGGCCTTGGTGTCTGGAGCTCGATTTTTATGACAAGTTTAATGGTGAAAACCGCATTTCGATACCTAGAATCGTTTAGGAGCTACAGGGCGTTTTTCAAAATTCTGCAATTTCGAAATACCTTTATAACTTTTCTGTTTATGGAAATTTTCGATTTCCGTGAAAACTTCTTTAAGGCACTTTTTAACGCAGAATCCATTACTGTTGGTTACATTTTTCTAAGACGCATAGTTTTCGAGATATAAGCCGAACTTCTGATTTTTTATATGGAACACCCTGTATATTTTTACATTTTTGAAAAGAGAAAAAATTACCTTTCCAAAAATATAAAACACTTGGCATATTAATCAAAAAGTTTGCGAGATATAAAGTTTTAAACATTTTTTACAATATTCAAGTAGGCTATGGCTGACTGTTTTTAAACAATTACAGTTTTCTGCAAGATCTAAGTATGCTACTATCAAAATTGGACACAATTTATTACATATTTTGTAATCAATTTTGGTGTTTTATTTGATTTATAAACTGTGTTAATATTATCATATTTTCTAATCAATTTTGGTGTTTTATTTTATTTATAAATTGTGTCCAATTTTGATAGTAGCCTACTTAGATCTTGCAGAAAACTGTAATTGTTTAAAAACAGTCAGTCATAGCCTACTTGAATATTGTAAAAAGTGTTTAAAACTCTATATCTCGCAAACTTTTCGATTAATATGCCAAGTGTTTTATATTTTTGGAAAGGTAATTTTTTCCTCTTTTCAAAAATTTAAAAATATACAGGGTGTTTCGTATAAAAAATCAGAACTTCGGCTTATATCTCAAGAACTATGCATCTTAGAAAAACGTAACAAACGGTAATGGATTCTACGTTAAAAAGTGCCTTAAACAAGTTTTTACAGAAATCGAAAATCTTCATGAACAAAAAAGTTATAAAGGTATTTCGAAATTGCAGAATTTTGAAAAACACCCTGTAGCTCCTCAACGGTTCTAGGTGTCGAAATGCGGTTTTCACCATTAAACTTGTCATAAAAATCGAGCTACAGACACCAAGGTCAGTTCTTGTCTAACTCATCTAGAAATAGGTGTTTCTCTTTAAGAGTGTCACTTGGCCCTGCCTGTATGTACAGGGTGAGCCAAAATAAAAAAAAGATTCTATTATTTTTTGAATACCTGTTTAAGCCGACACTATGCAATCGCTATATACGGGTTGCGAGCAGCGAAACGTGTTGTATGGAGTTCGGTATTAATGTGCGTTGTTATCTGCTTTCGATGATTGGACTTTGTTCTTTTAGAAAGCATTAATTTGGAGTAGTCGGCGCGCGCTCAGCACGTTTTTAGCGCACGTATGCCGCCACACAAAATCAGTCATCAAGTCATCCATGCAGAATTAAATCGCCGGCGATTTTTTTTTGCCACTCGCGAAGAAGCCCTTTCCGGCTCTGGCGTTCAAGGAAAACCGCTCCGAATCTATGTATTTCGTGTGTCCCGACCGCAAGTGAATGTTCTGTCGCTTGCTTCTTGCATTCATAATTAATGGAAAATTTCGCTGCACTCGCCGTTATTTAAAGAACTCACTCGCGTGCTAACAACATCTAATGCTATTGCGGGAACCCCGCCGCTGGTTTATTTCTTTGCGTTTCTTGTGTGCAGGTGCGGGACGATGGCGGTGGAGGAGATTGGTGTCGCGAAGAGCGAATATTTTCACTTCGACGTCGTCGACTTTGCAGTTTTTGGGGCCATGCTGCTTCTTTCGGCGCTCACCGGTTTGTATTATGGGTGTCGCACGAGGTATTGCAAAAATGTCGAGGCCCCGACCTTAAGGGAGTACTTGACCGGAAACGGGACCATGAAGCCGTTTCCTGTTGCCATGTCTTTAATTGCAAGGTAAGAATAATTTTCAAAAATATTTTTGAAATGTACACATCTAGGGGAAGTACTTTGTATGTTAGAAAAAAAAAAAAAAAAAACAGAAGCTCTTTCTCATTGCCACCCATCCCAGGATATTTTTTTCTGATGTCTATAGTCCATATCGTCGGTTTCAATTAAAAAAAAATCAAATCAAAAACCGTTTCCTATTGGCGAATGTAGCTAGCCAACGCGACCTCTGGCGGAAATTAAATATTTGAACTAACGAGTGTTCAATTAAAAAAAAACGGTCTAGATAGCTATGAAGTTATTCTGAACGTCTAGCGTAGGGTTCTTCATACGACGAGCGTGAAGCGTCACTTGCATTTCTAACCTCACTTTAACTCAAAGAAGACATTTCAAATAAACGTTTATTACCGAATATTTATATTAAGTATAAATATTAGAAAAAAAAAAAAATGCAGGAGCAGCTTTCGACTTTTATTAGTTAGGTTAACCCTCAACTTGTCAAAGTTGTCAAATTCAAATGATGTTAATCACTACATGCGTTCCCGACAACAAAAGCCTGCTACAGCCTACTTGACCGTTTTTTTTTATTGAACACTCGTTATAATAGAGACGTAGTAAGTGCAGTAAATATTTTTGAAATGTACATACCTAGGGGAAATACCCCGTATGTTAAAAAAACAAACAGAAGCCATTTCTCATTGCCACCCATCCCAGGATATTTTTTTTTGATGTCTATAATCCATATCGTCGGTTCCAATTAAAAAAAAAATCAAATCAAAAACTGTTTCCTATTGGCGAATGTAACTAAGCAACGCGACCTCTAGCGGAAATGAAATATTTAAACTACAATAGAGACACAGTAAGGGCAGTAAATATTTTTGAAATGTACACACCTAGGGGAAGTACCCTCCACTATGTCAGAAAAAGAAAAACAGAAGCCCTTTCTCATTGCCACCCATCCCAGGATATTTCTTTTTGATGTCTATAGTCCATATGGTCGGTTCCATTTAAAAAAAAATCAAATCAAAACCGTTTCCTATTGGCGAATCTACATAGCTAAGCAACGCGACCTCTAGCGGAAATGAAATATTTAAACTATAATAGAGACGCAGTAAGTGAAGTAAATATTTCGGAAATGTACACTCCTAGGGGAAGTACCTTAAAATAAAAAAAATAGAAACGTACTTGACGGGAAACGGAACTATGAAGCCGTTTCCTGTTGCCGTGTCTTTAATTGCAAGGTAAGAAAAACTTTCGAAAATATTTTTGAAATGTACACACCTAGGGGAAGTATCCCTCGTATGTTAGAAAAAAAAAAAAAAAAACAGAAGCCCTTTTTCATTGCCACCCATCCCAGGATATATTTTTTTTTATGTCTATAGTCCATATCGTCGGTTCCAATTAAAAAAAAAAAATTTTTTTTTGATGTCTATAGTCTATACCGTCCATTCCAATTAAAAAAAAAACATCAAATCAAAAACCGTTTCCTATTGGCGAATGTAGCTAAGCAACGCGACCTCTAGCGGAAATGAAATATTTAAACTATAATAGAGACGCAGTAAGTGAAGTAAATGTTTCGGAAATGTACACTCCTAAGGGAAGTACCTTAAAATAAAAAAAATAGAAACGTACTTGACGGGAAACGGAACTATGAAGCCGTTTCCTGTTGCCGTGTCTTTAATTGCAAGGTAAGAAAAACTTTCGAAAATATTTTTGAAGTGTACACACCTAGGGGAAGTATCCCTCGTATGTTAGAAAAAGAAAAACACAGAAGCCCTTTTTCATTGCCACCCATCCCAGGATATATTTTTTTTGATGTCTATAGTCCATATCGTCGGTTCCATTAAAAAAAAAAAAATCAAATCAAAAACCGTTTCCTATTGGCGAATCTACATAGCTAAGCAACGCGACCTCTAGCGGAAATGAAATATTCGAACTATAATAGAGACACAGTAAGTGAAGTAAATATTTCGGAAATGTACACTCCTAGGGGAAGTACTCCCCGGTATATTAGAAAAAAAAAAAAAAAAACAGAAGCCCTTTCTCATTGCCACCCATCCCAGGATATATTTTTTTTGATGTCTATAGTCCATATCGTCGGTTCCAATTAAAAAAAAAATTTTTTTTGATGTCTATAGTCTATACTGTCCATTCCAATTAAAAAAAAAACATCAAATCAAAAACCGTTTCCTATTGGCAAATGTAGCTAAGCAAAGCGACCTCTAGCGGAAATGAAATATTTGAACTATAATAGAGACGCAGTAAGTGAAGTAAATATTTCGGAAATGGACGTCTAGGGGAAGTACCTTAAAAAACAGAAGCCGTTTCTCATTGCCACCTGAGGTGTACACTGTAACAGTAAAAAAAAACCCAAAACCCATTACCCCAAACGGAAATTAATATGCCTGAAGTAATCCTAATCGAAATCGAAACCTTTATTAATTTTTCGGTTAATTTCGATATCGTTTCTTTATACTAATATCAGAGGCGGCCTTAATAGTTGCGGGGCCCCGGCGGTGAGACCGGCCCATATCCAACACTTTCCACATTATCAGGGCCGGGACAAGGTAAGCAAGGCATGAGGGCGCCGATTAAAGACGATTAAAACGCAACTCGGACAATTTCAAGGTTAACCAAATTCGATCCAAGAATTCGAAAAAGCTTTTAAAAAATGTCCACCCAATCCAACTGAACCCGACCTAACTCCATCCAACCCAAGTAAAAAATGAAGAGAAAGAAATATTAAAGAAATTAAAAGGAAAGAAAATGTGAAAACGAAGCTCAAGCCAACTCAACTGAACTGAATTCAACCTAACTGTATTCAATTGAAGCAGAAAAATGAAAATGCAAAAAAGAATTAAAAAAAGAACGATTGAAGCGTGGTTCAACCATTGTCAAGATCAAGCAAACTCGACCCCCCAAAAACTGAACTCCATTCTATTCGGCCCAAGCAATAAAAATTTAAAATCAAACAACGATAAAAAAATTGATATTAACAATTAAATGAAAAAAAAAATCCAATGTCAATCCAACTTAACTCCAATCAAAATAAAAAAACTTAATATAAATTAAAATGAACCTCAGCAAATCTCAAGGTCAACTCAACATTTTACGCAAGTAAAAAAATTTTAAAAAATACTTTAAAAAATGTTAAAATTTATACATGGATTAAAGATTAAAGTTAAGTTGAACAAAGTTCAGGGTCAATTCAATCCAACTTACATCAACCAAACTTCATGTAAAATAAGTAGACGATTAAAAATTACTAGAAAACTAAAAGCAAAGATTAAAAAAAAATTCAAAATCAATTAAAATGAAGCTCGACCAATCACAACGTCGACATAACTCAACTTGGTTTTGTTCAACCCAAGCAAAAATAAAAATAAAAATAAATAAACTAAAAAAAAAATATGAAAATGAAGCTCAACGAATTCCAAGGTCAACCCAACTCAGTTGAACTGAATTCAACCTAACTGTATTCAATTGAAGCAAAAAAATTTAAAATGCAAAAAGGAATTAAAAAAAACGATTAAAGCGAGTTTCGGCCATTGTCAAGATCAACCAAACTCATCCTCCCAACAGCTGAACTCCATTCTATTCAGCCCAAGCAATAAAAATTTAAAATCAAACAACGATAAAAAAATTGATGTTAACAATTAAATGAAAAAAAAAAATCCGATGTCAATCCAACTTAACTCCAATCAAAGTAAAAAAAACTTAATACAAATTAAAATGAACCTCAGCAAACATCAAGGTCAAGTGAACATTTTAGGCAAGTAAAAAAATTAAAAAAATTATTTAAGAAATATTAAAATTTATACATGGATTAAAGTTAAGTTAAACAAATCTCAGGGTCAATCCAATCCAACTGACATCAATCAACATAAGTAAACGATTAAAAATAACTAGAAAACTAAAAGCAAATATTAAAAAATAAATAAAAATCAATTAAAATGAAGCTCGACCAATCACAACGTCAACATAACTCAAATTAGTTTTGTTCAACCCAAGCAAAAATTAAAATAAAAATAAATAAACTAAAAAAAAATATGAAAATGAAGCTCAACGAATTCCAAGGTCAACCCAACTCAGTTGAACTGAATTCAACCTAACTGTATTCAATTGAAGCAGAAAAAATGCAAAATGCAAAAAGGAATTAAAAAAAAAAACGATTAAAGCGAGTTTCCACCATTGTCAAGATCAACCAAACTCGACCTCCCAACAGCTGAACTCCATTCTATTCAGCCCAAGTAATAAAAATTTAAAATCAAACAACGATAAAAAAATTGATGTTAACAATTAAATGAAAAAAAAAATCCGATGTCAATCCAACTTAACTCCAATCAAAGTAAAAAAAAAAACTTAATACAAATTAAAATGAACCTCAGCAAACATCAAGGTCAAGTGAACATTTTAGGCAAGTAAAAAAATTAAAAAAATTATTTAAGAAATATTAAAATTTATACATGGATTAAAGTTAAGTTAAACAAATCTCAGGGTCAATCCAATCCAACTGACATCAATCAACATAAGTAAACGATTAAAAATAACTAGAAAACTAAAAGCAAATATTAAAAAATAAATAAAAATCAATTAAAATGAAGCTCGACCAATCACAACGTCAACATAACTCAAATTAGTTTTGTTCAACCCAAGCAAAAATTAAAATAAAAATAAATAAACTAAAAAGAAAATGTGAAAGTGAAGCTCAACAAAGTCAAATATTTACAAGAAGCTGAAAAACAATTTGAATATTTAATATAAAAATTTCTAGATCCAATGATTCCTTGTCGTTCTTAATTTGTTCATTGTTTTCTGTTATTTTCTAATTTAATATTTATTATTCTTAATTTGTACATTACTTTGTTATTTTCTAATTTACTAATTAAATTAACTAATATTTGTTAATTTAACAACAAGGTAAAACATAAGGACCGGTCGAAAAGGCTAAAAACGTCAATATTGCAATTAAAAAAAAAATTCGTTGCTGTCTCGCGATTTCTTCAGTTTAGACAAAAACATTTGGCGATTTATGAAAGCTCATAATTTCATACCTAATTCTTTTTAAATTCTGGAAGACAGTTTCAAAACAGCTGTAAACAAATTTCTTCAAGAAAGCGTTCGAGAAATAAATAGTTTAAACGTAGCTTAGCTGAAACGTGGTTTAGCGCTAGCTTTCGGCTTTCTCTTTTTAACCTCAAATTTTGACAGCTCTTCTCACTTTTTACAAATAGGATAATCCAAAAGCAGCCTTGATTTATTTAGAATTGAAAGTAAGCAGCTAAAGATTTTCTTTTAGATTTACTTTCTTAATAATAAATAATGTAATAATAAAAGGCGTTGCAACCCGGCGACTTGACTTCTAGTTACGCCACTGCTTTAAATAAGTTTAAATTAAATTTTACATTCTTTTTATCTGAGTTGTGTAAACATTTTAAAGTGTATTAACATCAATAAACATTAATATTATTATTATTATTAATGGTAGTTTTAAGTTTTTGTTATAATGTCATAATAATCAAGATTCTAACAGCGTCAATAAAAATCACAGTCGCAACACTAACAAAATTTAGCCGCAAGTAAAAATTAAATCGTCTATTTTACGATAAATCGGTTGGGTTGGTAGTCCTGATTATTTCTTCAATTGTTTCACCGCACATACCTAGTCGTACCACGGCCAGCTGAATTCATATGTCATACACGGCCAGTCCAATTCGCCTAAAAATGTGTTCCAGTAAAGCAAGCCGTGAAGCACGTCAACTAGCGCCCTCTCGTGTTCATTAATTAGATGTCACTGTGACGCTTATTTTGACAACTGAAATGTCAAGATGAACTGACATTACTCATAACCAAAAAATGTCAAAACTTTGACACACAAGTTTTGAATTTGAGGGCGCGCTTTTCATTTGTTCCAAAAACATTTTTTAATGCTTTTTGGATTGGCCGTGTGTGACACGTCAATTCAGCGGGCTGCGGTTTTACCATTTCAAAATAAAATTCAGCATTGCCAACTTAAACAGTTCTACTTTGACCACTTTGTAGCTTCTTAAAAAGTGACAAGCGCTCAAGTGTCTGAATTTGAGGTTAAGAAAGTGCTCGACAACTAGCGCTAAGCGGAGGACGCTTGAATTACGTCTTTATACAGAGCAGTTTGGAAGTCACAATTCATTTAATAAGCCGGAGCAAGTTACGTCAAGAGTAAAACTGAGCTTAGAGTAAAATTACTGATCAATTATTATTATTATCTGAATCTTTAATTTCGTGAATTTCTTATCAAGACAGTTTATTATCGCTCAAAATTTAAAAAGAAAATTGAGCATTCGAAAATAAAACAAACTGATTGCAATTTATCGAATTTATCGATAAGAAAAAAATCCGGATATCGCCGCCTTGTCGCAAGTTGCAAACAAAAAATATATTTTTCTGCGAAACACGTCACTTAATCCCCTCCTTATCTCCGCGAGGAAAACGTTTAACGGTTAATACAGGGCCGTAATCACGGGAGTTCCTCTGATAACGTTTAATTACCGCATATTGTATTTCTGGAATGTGATTAACGGGGTCATTGTAAATCACCTTTTGCTTAAGAACAATTTCATTGTGACGAGTGACGTACGTCTTTGATTAAGTACTTGTTAATTGGCGAAACAAGAACAACGGCGATTTGTTTGTCGAAAGAAAAAAAACAAACAGTTTTTTTTCGTGCAATCATTTCAATGCAAGCGCGAATCGTAAATTTTCTGCTCGGACAAGGACAAGGACAAGGTTACAAGGAAGTAGGAATTTTATTTGTCCGCGATTATTTCTACCGTTTAACATTCCGCTGAAATTAACGCACGTCGTAAATTATTACCGCACTTAATTATGTCGAAGGGAGATAATACGGGCTGATAAATTCAATCGCGATTTCTATTATCATCGATTGCGATTTCTTTTTTTAAATTAAACTTTTGGACCTTGTTCTCGAACCCCATTGGTTCGGACGCGCTCCATGCAAAATACTTTTCGTCATTTAACGAGATACTAACATCGATAATTGATCAGTGATCATTGTTATTCTGATTGTTACACTTTTTTTAATTGAAATTTTAGCCTTTATCCTCCTTTGTTGGGATTGTTTAAAATTTAACGTACAGTAGCGGACGATAAAATCAGGACACGTCAGCATCTCTTCAATTCGTCGAAATACGAACTGTCGTTAACAATCCTGTCGTTTAATGAACGTCGTCACCTCCGGAAAATGTTGCCAACTTTAAAACTGCGCACATGCAACACGTAGTTGCCGAAACGTAACTAGAAAATAAACCGTAACACATTGTGATATAATACGTTGTCTTCAGAGAGGAAACAAAGAGGACGTTGAATCAGAAATGAGTGGTATAGGAAAGCCCCATGCGTTTTCCTAACACAATTTACCTGCTCGAGCAAATTCTAAGAATTCCGGGCTAGCGCCTAAGCTAACCGCGTGATATAAAACAATAGAACAAATATGCTGGAGAGAATATGACCAATAATTAGAATTTCAAGAACGTGACTTATAAAAAAAACGCGTCTATATACAGTATGTTTCGCTTTGAATTGAAAACGTAGATAGACACTTCTCCTACACGTACTTGTCTTAAATCCACCTTTGATATTCTCCTGTGATGGTGGGCGCGTGATGAATAAATTTAGCGAAGCAAACATACCCTCCAATTCGACCTGCACATTATTTTAAAATAATGTCTTTTCTCCCTTAATTTCAAGTTTCAATCAAACAGTCGGTATGTAGATATTTTCATAATCTAAATACCCTGGCATCTACCAAACTGGAATGAATTGGATATCAATCTTCAAGTGTTGTCAGTTACGAGTCGTCAAGCGAAGATGCTTGTTTTGTCATCACGTAATAGATGCGTTGTCGACTGTAAGAATTTGGTTTTTGTTTTTCAAACCGTCAAATACATCATCATTGGTTGACATAATTTATTCCGATTCGATTCTTAGAAGTATTGTGTGTTTATGTTAATGTAAACCTGTCGTGCGGGATGTCAAACTAAACGAGCGGATGAGGACAATGCGCCGGACTCCGCCGCCATCTTGGAATCCAAGATGGCGGGGGGCGATGTCGAAAAGCGCCCGCATAGACGTAAACCCGTCGTGTGGGGTGTCAATACTGTATGAACCTTTTCGTTATTTGAGTTTTGCTTTACTGGTTTGTGCATGTTTCGTTCGTTTAAGTTATATTTCCTCCAGCGTTACGATACTGGGAACCCCAACGAAAATCTACAATTTCGGCACCCCGTATTGGCTGATCGTCACAGTTTGGTATTGATTTGATTATACACGAAGTCACGTGTGGTTGATTAAAAATTGCGTTTACTTTTAAACTTACTTGTTCAAACTTGTTTCATCATTGGTTGAAATAATATAAGCCATCCGATTCTTAGAAGTATTGCGTGTTTATGTTAATGTAAACCTGTCGTGCGGGATGTTAAATCAAACGAGCGGATGAGGATAATGAGCCGGACTCCGCCGCCATCTTGGATTCCAAGATGGCGGCGGTGCGATGTCGAAAAGCGCCCGCGTAGACGTAAAGTCGTCGTGCGGGGTGTCAATATTGTATGAAACTTTTCTGTTTTTTGATGTTTTGCTTTACTGGTTTGTGCATGTTTCGATTGTTTAAGCTACATTTCCGGCGTTACGATACTGGGAACCCCAACGCAAATCTACAGTATTGGCTGATCGTCACAATTTGGTATTGATTTCATTATACATGAAGTCACACGTGGTTAATTAAAAATTGCGTTTTCTTTTAAACTTACCTGTTCAAACATGTTTCATCATTGGTTGAAATAAAATAATTCATCCGATTCTTAGAAGTATTGTGTGTTTATATTAATGTAAACCTGTCGGGCGGGATGTCAAACCAAACGACCGGGTGAGGACAATGCGCCGGACTCCGCCGCCATCTTGGATTGTAAAATGGCGGCGGTGCGATGTCGAAAAGCGCCCGCGATCGACGTAAACTCGTTGTGCGGGGTGTCAATACTGTATGAACCTTTTCGTTTTTTGATGTTTTGCTTTACTGATTTCTGCATATTAATGTAAAATGTAAAAAATAATATAATCCATTCGATTCTTAGAAGTATTGTGTGTTTATATTAATGTAAACCTGCCGCGCGGGATAATAATAATATATTTGGTCATATTGCCATACAACATTGCAAATAGATGTACATGGCTTTTGACTTGTCAAACACAGTAAAAAAGAAGTGACTCGTACATAAAAAAGAATAAAATAAAATAAAACTATTAATCAAAATACATTATTACACATTTAAAAATTCTTCGATGGAGTAGAATGTATATGATATTAGTGTCTGTTTAAGTCTATGTTTGAACACACAATCAGAGTTTGGTACATTATTACCCCACATAGTCTTAACCTTCTTCAAATATGAAAGACCACTAAAAACAGGCCCACTTTGTCCGACTGCTAAACGATTATAAGGTAGACGAATGTCCTCCCGGTTTCGTGTCACATAACTGTGGTAGTGACAGTTTTTGTTAACACTGTGTTCAATAGATCGAGCATAAAGTACACCTTCATAAATGTATAACGACGGAACAGTCATGATGTTAAACCTCACAAAAAGTTCCTTACAACTCGCATAACAATCAACACCCGCCATAAGCCGGACAATCTTCTTTTGAATTCCAAAAATGTTCATAGCTGTAGCTATGTCAGACTAAACTAGCGGATGAGGACAATGCGCCGGACTCTGCCGCCATCTTGGAATCCAAGATGTCGGCGGTGCGATGTCGAAAAGCGCCCGCGTCGGCGTAAACTCGACGTGCGGGGTGTCAATACTGTATGAACCCTTTCATTTTTTGATTTTTGTTTACTGATTTGTGTATGTTTCGCTTGTTTAAGTTACATCTCCGGCGTTACGATACTGGGAACCCCAACGGAAATCTACAATTTCGGCACCCAGTATTGGCTGATCGTCCTGGCGATCTGGTTGAGCGGAACCGTGGTGGCCTTCATCTATTTGCCGGTGTTTTGCAAACTGCAAGTTCAATCCTCGTACGAGGTGAAGCATACTATTTTTAGTATAGTTTGCAGTTATTTATACGTACATCAACAAACATGTTTTTCAGTACCTCGAAATGCGTTTCAATCGCTATGTGCGTACCATGGCGTCGGTGTTGTTTGTTTTGGATGAGGTAAGCCCAAAGTTACATCATCCCCGGATGGTTTTGATTTCGTTGTCTTTTTTCTCTCGCAGATTATGTTCCTGCCCATTCTGATTTATGTACCATCCTTGGCTTTCAATCAAGGTAATCGTAAGTGTCTTTTTTTTTAAATAACTAATAAAAGAATCTTGGATTTTAGTGACTGGTATTGATCTGCATCTAATTGGATCGATCGTCTGCATAGTTTGCATATTCTACACAGTCCTCGTGAGTCAACAACCAAATCTCTTGACCTCTTGGTTTGAATGTGAATTGCACACATGAAAATTTTGGGGTTCTAGAAAGTATTCTGTTTTTTTTTTTTTTACTTTTGGTATAGTTCCCTCTTTTTCTTTCAATTTATAAAAATCAATATAATTAAATATAGGGTGGACTTAAAGCAGTGATATGGACGGATACATGGCAGATTGTGGTCATGTTCATTTCAGTCGTGGTCGTCGTCGTCCTGGGGGTCATCTCCTTGGAGGGTTTGTCTACAGTTTGGGAGCGCAGCTCCCTCTCTGGAAGGATCATATTTTTTAAGTAACTTTTTCCACCCCCCTTCAAATTCAACTCACAATCAGTTATTTTCCAGTTTCAATCCGAGCATGTACGAGCGACACACCGTCTTCAGCGTGGTCATCGGCGGTCTGTTCTACTGGACTTCGTTCAACGCAGTCAACCAGACCATGGTTCAGCGATACCTTTCGCTTCCTTCGGTGAACAAGGCGAAGATGTAAGGGCATTTTAAAGCGAAATTCGAATTTGCGCTCTTGTTGATTCGGTCGTTTCCAGCTCCGTCGCCTTATTTACCGTGGGGGTGTCCGCGTTTGTGTCGCTCTGCTGTTTCACGGGGCTCATTATTTATGCCACTTACTACGATTGCGACCCCTTAACGGCGGGGAGGATACGCGCCGATGACCAGTTGCTACCTCTGTTCGTCATGGAAACCGTTGGTCACTTGCGGGGAGTCCCCGGGCTTTTCATCGCCGGAGTTTTCGGGGCCGCTCTAAGGTAGTAATGATCAGAGAGAGGAATTTTTACGGGATTGCAACATGGAAAGAGAAAGAGTCAACATATAAATGTACTTGGGTATTTATAAATCGTTCGCGATTGTTTTAAACATACAGCAAGCCTTGATGTGATATTTTTTTATTAGTTTATTGGCATATGACGTTTTTTTTTTTTAATATTTGCCTTGTCCACTCAGTCATTATCATTATCCTTCAACTTCTTACAAGTTCAAAATGCAGAAAATAATTTCTACCGACAAGAAAGTGTACATCATTTTGATGAACGTAAGAGATTCGGTTGCAAACTCGGTCGTCATCAACTATAACCTAAAATAAATTTATTAAGACAAGCAACAATAGGGACCGCCAACTAAAATGTCCGATTTTCATAGATCGTCCGAATTTAAAACATAAATTATAAACGGTGGACGTGTGACCTTGCTAGGGGCGTTACTGCTGTTAATGCAATCCCGTAAAAACTCCTTTCTCTGGCAATAATATCGACGAATTGAATCAATTACCATATTGTGGTGTTTTTTGTTTTCCAGTTCTTTATCCGTCGTGCTGAACTCCACGTCGACCGTCGTCCTGGAAGACTTCGTCAAGGGCTGCATGCGGATGAACTTGCGCGAGCGAACCGCCACGATCTTCGTGAAGATCGTCGCGCTCGCCTTGGGGGTGATCGCCGTGGGTTTTCTCTTCGTCGTCGAGCACATGGGGGGTGTTTTGGCTGTAAGTCTCTTTTTGTCCCATGAATTGATACCTAAATAAAAATTTAAAACAAAGTCAACGTAGGTTCTAATTTGGGGTTAAACTTGTAAAGGGGGTGGTAAGTAATTTACTAAATAACACTACTTAAATTCATAGGGCGGATAAACGGCGTGTACACTGAGAAAATAATAAAATACAGCGCACGTACAGGGCGTTATCAAACTGAAGTTATTTACTTTAAATTTAAATAAAAAAATATAAAAGTAATATTTGTTTCGAAGAAATCTTGAAAAGAAAATGTTACATGACAATTAAGATAACAATTGCAATACCTTATCGGGCGGAACGTAGTAACAGAGACCTTAATAACTCTTTCTAACACTCTTTGAAACACTTAGGAAGGCGGTTCTTGAGCTCAGCGCTCGCTCTTTGCGTCAAGGAGTCAAGATGAAAAGGGAAACTGTGCCCTCTCTAGGCATCAAATCATGATATATCTGCATATAATAATAAAAAGTAACTGAAGTTCAATAATATACTCTGTATAAAGATGTTCTTAGTTTTTACGATAAACGTATATAATTTATAATATTGAAACAATTGTCTGAAGTTTAGTAACACCTTGTACATAGATAATTTTTTTTTTATCTCGAATTTATATATATCTGAAATAATTAATTAAGAAAAAACTGTGAGTGTTTAAAACTAAAAAGAAATTATTGTTACTTTCATCTTCTTCTTGTTTATTATAATTTATAATAATAAAAACAGTTATCTGAAGTTTAGTAACACCCTATATAGCGATCATTTTTTTTAATTTCGAATTTATAATGATCTGAAATAATTAAGAAAAAAAACAGAAAGTATGTTTAAAATGAAAAAAAAAAATAAATATCGTTACCTACTTCTTCTTCTTCTTGTTTTGTTATTTATTATTTGAAGCATTTTAAATATCTTTTTTTTTAATTTGTTTCCGGTTTATAGGCATCTACTAACTTTCATAGTTACACAATCTTTTACCGTTGTTTAGGTTGACTAAACGACCGTTCATTTAACAACACAACAATTAAAAATAAATAAAATGTTTCTAACGAATTAATTAAATTAAATTAAAAATTAAAATGTTTTCACGTAGCTACGTATTTCGAGAAGCCAAGCCGTTGTCCTCAGTGCGGAAAATCAGCAACACTTCGTGGAATTTGGTTTTGGCCGGTATACCAAAGGATATTTTCCTCACCGAATAAATCTTCAGTGAAACAAACACATCCACTGGAGGTCCGGCGAGGAGAATATTCTTCGGTAAAAGAAAAGACATAGGTATCTTACTTCAACTGACTTCGTGTAGATTTTAAACTCTCTCCGCGCAATTAAAACATTTTCTTCATATTATAAAAACGTTTCATACTTTTTCTTTCTTCCCGTTGCTGTAATGCAACAGAAGAAATAATTATGTGAGATCGGCTCCGGACTTCTCCTGAGTCACGCAAGCAAACCTCGGCTGACCGACATTCGCACATCGGTTACATAACACCAGCCGCCAGCAAAGTAATTTTTCAAGAAGAAGAAAAACGTTTGCTTGCCTCAATAAGGAGAAGAAGTCATCAGTAAGAGCCGATCTCACATAATTATTTCTTTTGTTACAAGCCGATCTTATATAATTATTTCTTTTGTTGCAATATTATTATTGAATAGTTTAAACAGCGACACCCAACGATCGCTTTTTGACCTAACAATCCTACTGCAATGTTAGGTCAAAAAGCGATAATCGTAGGGTGTCGCTGTTTAACCTGTTTATTCATCACTATTACGTCGCATTTACGATTATCCTTGGTCGAATCGTTTTGATTTGCGGTAGAACTCTTAAGCTACACGTCTGCTGATGAAGCCCTAAATAGGGCTGAAACTGCTGTACAGTCATTGCAATCGAGAACGATTCGCAACAAATTTTTTTTTAATATCATTATTATTATTTTTTGCAAGAGAAACATTCGTCCGGTGTTAATTTCTTTTGGTTGTTGAAGATGGCCACGTCTTTGTCGGCGATTGCGGCAGGAACAACCTTCGGCATCTTCACTTTGGGCATGCTGATCCCCTGGTCGAATTCCTCGGGGGCGATCGCAGGGGCCATCGCAGGCGCCCTCATGTCCGGTTGGGTCTCCTTCGGAGGACAGTACGCCGGAGCTTCCGGACTGGTGGTCCCCCACAAACTCCCCGTTTCCGTCGAGGGATGCCAGGATGTGTACGGGATAAATTCCAGCCAAGTTCTTCCACGCGTAAGCCCCCTCCTCCCCCCTTCGTCTCGCTTGGGTTTAACTCGAGAGCTGAAGATTGACTTGCTTAAAGGTGTACCCGGACGAATCCGATGTCTTCCCGATTTTCCGCCTCTCCTACCACTGGATAACACCAATTGGAGTCTTGACCGTCCTCCTCGTCGGCACCTTGATCAGTTTGGTGACGGGGAAAACCGACGTTCGCTGCATAGACCCGGATTTGATCACGCCGGTGCTTCACAGGTTCCTCCCGAAGGAAGCGTTCAGGTTCCAGGGGTATTCCATCAGGAGCGCCAGGCACAGGGAGCAACAACTTACTTGCAACGAAGTTTTCTCGAATAAAATCGCCTTAACAAGCTTCGACGTGAAGGTAATTATAATCATTTTGACGTATGAGTAGAGAGCGGAATTTCTGGATCTGGATTTCTAATCTAATTGGCGCAGTGATGCATTAGGAGAAGAAGAAAAAGGCCCCGAAATTCCGCCCCCTTGCTTATTACGAGAGTAAAAATAATTTTTGTTATTTCGTTGGTGTGTCCATGGTTTAGGGTGGATTTGCTTTTATTATTTTTTTTTATGACAAATGCAATTGTTTCTCTTTTTTGGAAAACAGGTGCAATGAAAGTTACGTTTTTCTTCAGGATGACCTGCCGGCGTCTTTGGCTTCGTCCGAAGAAAGGTAATGATGGCCTCGACTTCCTTAGACTGCGTGCGATAGACTTCTGCGTCTCATTCTTTCTCTCTCTCTTCCTTAGTATTACGACGTGGTATTTATAGAAACGTGAAGTATTGTGCCTTTCTTTTTGTATTGATTTGTCGTGAAGTATTTGGAGGAATTAAATTGTTTGCTGTTTTTCAATTTTGTTTGTTTTTTTTTTTTGTTTTTGCCTGTTGTCCAATTTTCCCCGCTCTGTAAGTGCAAGCTAGGCCCTAAACAAAGAAGAAAAAAAGAAACGAAAAGGAACAGTGTGGAAGCAGGAGGGGCGGATATTCATAACTTTAAGGAAGAAAGCGGAGACTGGAATCTGGAAAGCGAAATGGAAGTTAAAAAAGGAAATTGGAAATAGAAATCGATTGATTAATAAAGAGAAGAAGAAGAAGACCAGAACTGCATGGGTTAAGAAAAATCATTTCCTTACATCAAGCGGATGGGTTAAAAAAAATCAAAAGGAAAAGAATCAAAATTAAAAAAAAAACGGAAAGTAGAAGCACGTAAAGCACGGAAAAAGAAGAGGCAATGATCTGAAAAATAAAATGGAAAATGGAAAGGGAATAAGTAATTGATGAAACTATAACATGAAGACCATGGTTAAGAAGAAGAAAAGCTGGGTTAAGAAGAAATCATTCCTCACATGAAGCCAATGGGCTAAAAAAATCAAGATTAAAAGAAATAAAATCTAAATTAACAAATGGAAGTAATTGATGAAACTATAACGAGAAGACCATGGTTAAGAAGAAGAAGAAGAAGAGCAGGGTTAAGAAAAAAATAATTCCTCACATGAAGCCAATGGGCTAAAAAATCAAGATTAAAAGAAATAAAATCTAAATTAACAAATGGAAGTAATTGATGAAACTATAATGATAAGACCATGGTTAAGAAGAAGAAGAAGAAGAAGAGCAGGGTTAAGAAAAAAATCATCCCTCACATGAAGCCAATAGGCTAAAAAAATCAAGATTAAGAGAAATAAAATCTAAATTAAAAAATGGAAGTAATTGATGAGACTATAACGAGAAGACCATGGTTAAGAAGAAGAAGAAGGAGAAGAGCAGGGTTAAGAAAAAAATCATTCCTCACATGAAGCCAATGGGCTAAAAAAATCAAGATCAAAAGAAATAAAATTTAAATTAAAAAATGGAAGTAATTGGTGAAACTATAACGAGAAGACCATGGTTAAGAAGAAGAAAAAGAAGAGCAGGGTTAAGGAAAAAATCATATCTCACATGAAACCAATGGGTTAAAAAAATCAAGATCAAAAGAAAAAAAGTGGAAGTAATTGATGGAACTATAACGAGAAGACCATGGTTAGGAAGAAGAAGAAGAAGAGCAGGGTTAAGAAAAATGACATGAAGCCAATGGGCTAAAAAAAATCAAAACCAAAAGAAATTAAATTAAAAAAAAAAACGAAAATAGAGAGAGATACTCAGAACAAATAGAATCTAAATTAAAAAAAAACCGAAAGTAGAGAGAGGTAGTACTCAGAAGTAAGTGGAAGAAAGAAGGACCAAGAATCTGAAAAATAAAAAAGGGAAAAGTGGAAATAATTGTTGATTTCAAGGGATTCCGCGGCCGTCATCCATGGTTGATTTCTTGGCTTCCGGTTGAGACCGAGTCTCAACGACTAATAAGAAGCAGCAGAAGAAGCAAGACCACCACCACCATCGTCACCACTACCACCAACACCAGCCCTGAGCAAGTTCTTCTCCAATGAAGAACGAAACGTTGGCAATAGAAGAAATCCGAGATTTCAACCGGAAGCTAAGAATTCAACCAAATAATTGACGAATTAGAAATAAGAAGCTCATGGTCTAGAAAAAGAAGAAAAATTATTTCCGTACATGAAGCCAATGGTAAAAAAGAATCAAACCCAAAAGAAAGACGTCAAAGTAGCAAAGTATAATCGAAATAAGAAAGAAATAAGAAAGGCAGCGACAGATACCCAGAAGTATGTGAAAGAAAGTAAAGAAAAGAAGAAAAGTAAAGTGAAAAATGAAACGGGAAAACAATTGACGTGATAATACTAGGAAGGCGATGCTCAAGGAAAAGAAGAACGGATTAAAAAATGAAAACCTGGGTTGATAAAATACAATCAAAATTTAAAAAAATGGTAAGCAAGAGTAAATTACCCAGAAGTATGTGGAAAATAGTTGAAGAAATAATAATAAGAAGACCACGGTTAAGAAAAATCATCATCAGGATTAAAAAAATCGAAAGCAAAAGAAAGACGTCAAAGTTTCTAAGTAGAATCAAAATAAGAAAATGGAAGGCAGAGACGGATTCCCAGAAGTATGTGGAAGAAAGAAGAGACAAAAATTTGAAAAGTGGAAAATGAAACGGGAAAACAATTGACGTGATAATACCGAGAAGATCATGCTCAAGGAAAAGAAGAACGGGTTAAAAAATCAAAACCTTGGATGATAAAATACAATCAAAATTAAAAAAAAATTGAAAGCAAGAGTAAATTACCGAGAAGTATGTGGAAGAAAGAAGAGACATGAAGCTGACAAGTAAAATGGGAAAGAAAAAATAGTTGATGAAATAATAAAAAAATAAAATAAAAATAATAAGAAGAACATTGTCAAGAAAAATCATCATCAGGGTTAAGGGAAACTACTTCCTTAAAAAAAATCGAAAGCAAAATAAGGACGTCGCAGTGATAAAGTAGAATAAAAAAAAATGGCGAGCAAGAGTAGATATCGAAAAGTATGTGGAAGAAGAAGAAGAGGAAGAGACAAGAATCTGAAAAGTAAAATGAAAAATCAAAAAATCAAAACCAAAAGAAAGACGTCGCAGTTATAAAATAGATTTTATTTTTTTTAAATGGTAAGCAAGAGCAGATATCCAAAAGTATGTGGAAGAAGAAGAAGAAACAAGAATCTGAAAAGTACAATCAAAAATGAAGAAAAAAAAGTAAAATGAAAAATAAAAAAAATCAAAACGAAAAGAAACACGTCGCAGTGATAAAATAAATTTAAAATAAAAAAAATGGTAAGCAACAGCAGATATCCAAAAGAATGTAGAAGAAGAAGAAGAAGATGAAGAAACAAGAACCTGCAAAATTAAAATGAAAAATCAAAAATCAAAACCAAAAGAAAGACGTCGCATGATAAAATAAATTTAAAATAAAAAAAATCGTAAGTAAGAGCGGATATCCAAAAGTATGTGAAAGAACAAGAAGAAACAAGCATCTGAAAAGTAAAATGAAAAATCAAAAAATCAAAACCAAAAGAAAGACGTCGCAGTGATAAAATAGCTTCAAAATATAAAAAAAATGGTAAGCAAGAGCAGATATTCAAAATTATGTGGAAGAAGAAGACGGAGAAGGAGAAGAAGAAGAAAGGAGAATCTGGTGTCAAAAGTAATTAAAACCAAAACACGTTGAGATAACAAGACAGGAATTAAAGTAAAAAAAAAAAATAGGAGCAGATACACGTAAGTATGTGGACGAAAGGAGAGAAGAGACACTAATCCAAAAAGTGAAATGAAGAATGTAAAGGAATGAAACACTAAGACGAAAACCAGGATTAAGTGATTAAGCGAAATAAATAAACAGAAATTAACGACAAACGAGGGGAGGATGATCGGATTGGTATGAAAAGAAGAAACAACGAGAAATGTCGAAGACGTCAAATGAAAAAAAAAGAATGACTTTAAAGAAATAAAATATAAAAATGGAAAAGAGGAAGATTTAGAAGAAGAAAACGCTTGAACGAATGCTGAACTTAAAATTACGCCGATTGGTTTGGAGATTTGGCGTTGGGGGAAGCACCAAAACAGAAAAAACACAGAAAAAAAAGAAATGGTTTTTACCAACAAGCAGTTTTACAAGAATAGACCAGAACAACGGCATAGTAAAAAATGCAAAACCGATAGAATCAGCACAGAACTAGAAACGGCTTGGACACTTTCATAATCGAACTAAAGGAGACTTTAAAATAAAAGTCACAATCTGATGTGTAAATAACCACGTTTTCGCATCTCTTTGGACATATGACTGTGACTTTTATTTTAAAGTCTCTTTTAGTTCGATTATGAAATCGAGCCTTAATGTTTTAGAGCAAGCAAAATATACAAAGAGGATTATTAAAAGCGATCAATACACTTATAAGAAGATTAAAATTAATGCAATTAATTCGGAGGAATACTTTGAAATTTTGGCGCTAAAAACGAGCTTTATCATTGGTAGCTGGCCGGAATTAACCAACGACAAAGCTCGTTTTTAGCGCCAAAATTTCAAAGTACTCCTGCGAATCATAAAATAAAGTATAGAACGACTAAAGAAATGCAAGAAGGAAAAGATAGCTGGCGTTAAATGAATAGAGCAAAAATCAAACAAAAAGAAACTATTCTTTTGTCCTCAGCAGGTCCGAAGCAACTGTCCAGGGGATATTCGGGAAATTCGCTTCAATCAAAACTAATTTCTTTTTGCATTTCTCTAAATTTTTTGTTAGATTTTGAAAATATTGTCACAACTGTCTCCACCATGCCACGGTGCAGTCTGCGACATGTTAAGACATCGTCTCTGATATGTTGCGATTGTAGTTTGAGAGGGGCAAGGGGCGAGCTTCTGAATGCAAAGGACAAGAAAAATAAAATTAGACGACACGCAGTACAACGTAAGTTGCAGTTCATACGGTTTCACTCTTATTTACCGCCCCGTAATAATAATTGTAATCATTTATAATTTAAATCAATACGCGGAAGGTTTAGTATTAATTTTGAAAGTTCTCTGAACGTGATGGTGTCATGAACAAATTGAAGCGTTTTGAAGTTTTCAATGTCTGTGTCCGTATAGGAAGAAAATGTTGTGTAATGTGTATTTTACCCTCAACCTGCTTTGGCTCTTCATCCGAGGCCAACGCATCACCGATTCACCAACTCACTGCGACGTACTCATTTCTGCTAATCACTGGCTAACTGATTTACAACTAAATGTCCACTAAGCTGAACGTTTTACTAATTAATAATTTAATTTTTAAACTATCCACGCAGGATGTGACAAAGTGCATTTTCTAAAAGTTCGGGACGTATCAAAATAGTCAGCGACTCGTCGAAAACACACTGAGGTCCAGTTTAACAAACGCGGATTAACTTTGAGCTGAGGCTTAAACCCTTAGCAACGATTATTTCAACAATTGTTGTGAAGGATTTAAGCTTCGGCTCAAAGTTAATCTGAGTTTGTAAAACTAGACCTAAAGGGCGGGCGAGCGCATTAATTGTATTGAATGAAATACAATTTTCTGGCGTGTAGCGTTGTAAGGGCCAGTTTTTCAAGCAGGGTTTAACTTTAAGCTCCGTTTTATTCCTACGGAAAAAAATGTTGCCATGGCACAATAAAGCGAAGTTTAAAATTAAACTGTGATTGAAAAACTGGACCTAAGCAAGTTCGAACGACTTGAATTTCTTTTATCAGCATGGAATTCCCTCAATTCAAACGTTAATTTTGCGTACGTTTGACGCAAAGGCCGAAAAGAGCTTTTGCAGGACATGCGGATGGGGGTTGGAACCCACCTTTTTCTCTCCAATTCTTTTAGACAAACTTGGATTTCAATTTCTTTGTTCGTAGCGCGTCTGGTTTGGTAAAACAAGCCAGAAATCGTTCTTCAAATCGTTTTTCACGAATTGCTCGAACGGCGTCTGCTTATATTTTGGGATTGTCGAAAATAATCCACTCATTATCTCTTTCTCACCTCACTTAAGAGTCTCTCTTTAAAATAATTTAAATAAAAAATTGAAATTTTTATACATTAACAACAGATTCCCAAAAACAATACGTAAATGAAATTAACTTAACTATTTGCATAAAATTTAACAATCACGACAAAATAGAACCTAGACTATGAAAGACAGAAGGGAAGTTCAATAAAAAAAGCCTTCGTTGAATGTGGATACGTTTTATTTAAATTAAATTAGAAAAAATAACTGACAGAAAATAATTTTGAATTGAAAAAAAAAACTTTATAACGAAGTAAATTGAGTGTGAAACCGACGACTTCATCCGCGGAACTTTCCCCCAAACTTTCTCTTGTCCTATTTTTTACAAGTTCTAGGGGGCCGTACTGGTTCTAGAGTTTCTTAGAAAGCCCAACTTGCTCTTTTTTTTATACTTAAAACCATAGGATGATCTCAATTGAAAGCTGATTGATGCTTTCGTTATAGTGTAAGCTGCTTGCGCTTTTAATTTTATATTGTGCAATGCAAGCTTGCTCTTTTTTTATACATGAGACCCAAGTATGATCTCAATTGAAAGCTGATTGATGCTTTCGTTATAGTGTAAGCTGCTTGCGCTTTTAATTTTATATTTTCATATGAATCATACTTCGACATGATGATGATTTCTAATTAAAATTAAACACACCTCGATCTGATTTCTAATTTTGCAAATGGTGCTATTCGGAAAACAATGATTCACGTTCTGCAAAGCAGCGCAATGCAAGCTTGCTCTTTTTTTTATACATGAGACCCTGGTACGATCTCAATTGAAAGCTGACTAATGCTTTCGTTATAGTGTAAGCTGCTTGCGCTTTTAATTTTGTATTTTCATATGAATCATACATCGACACGATTTCTAATTTAAATTAAACATACCTCGATCTGATTTCTAATTTAGCAAATGGTGCTGTTCGGAAAACAAATTTAAGTAAGTTTAACTATTTAAAAATTTAAAATTTAAAATTAAAGAGCGATCCAACTAAAGTAGACTTTAAAATAAAAGTCACAATCTGATGTATAAATAACTACGTTTTCGCATCTTTTTGAACGTATGAATGTGATTTTTATTTTAAAGTCTCCTTTAGTTCGATTATGAAATCGGGCCTTAGAGTATTAAAGACTTAACGTTACTTAAATTTACTTTCTGAGGCCCGATTTTATAATAGGACTTTAAATTTAAAGTTACTTTAATCTAAAAGAATATATTTGTTTTCCTATTTTTAAAGTGACTTTAATTTGAAGCGTCCTTAAAGTCTGATTATGAAAACGGTCGTGAATGGCATAATTTAAGGCCGTTTACATTATCAGACTTTAAGGAAGCTTTCATTTATGGCCGTTTTCATAATCAGACTTCAAGGAAGTTTTAATTTAAAGTCACTTTAAGAATAGAGAAACAAATATATTATTTTTTAGGTTAAAGTAACTTTATATTTAAAGTCCTATCGTGAATTCGGCCCTTAACTCCTTCCCTTAAAGTGTTCTTTAACTTAAATTCTTAAATCTTTAAATCGTTAAATTTCAATATTTCTGAATAACACTGAGGGCCGATTTCATAATAGAACTTTAAATTTAACCTAAAAAAATACAAAAATTTTGTCAGGTCAAAAAGCGACCGTAGGATGTCACTGATTTATCTGTTCATCATTAAAACAATACATTTGTTTCCCTATACTTAAAGTGACTTTAAATTAAAGCTTCCTTAAAGTCTGATTATGAAAACAGCCATGAAAGTTTTTGAATTAAATAAAGTGTACTGAATTGCACAAAAATAATAATGATAAAAATCTGGATTGTTACGATTTGGCTTGCGAGCTAAGCAGACGTCGGCAATTCATGTTGGATAATGTCCGCGGCGATTAGACCTGAGTTGATGATCGTACTTATGAAATATGTGAATTTTGAAATAAATGAACGATTCTTAGTAAAAGCAAAAGGAACCAAAAAAAGAATCCGTTCGCTTTCGCTAATTAATTATTAAATGTTTGTTATTTGAGGTTTTCGAGTTTCGTTAAGAAGACGATGTAATTACTGCATTATTGAATAGCGACGTACCGAGAAGTATTAATTAGAAGTTTAGTAAATATTAAAACTTCGCTAATGAACTGTAATTGAGTTTGTTCTCTTAATGAATATATTGATTGCATAACCCTTTAAATTTACACAGCAGAGCGGCGCGCGGGAGCGCCACTTCTTCCTCACTTAAACATCCACCCGCGTTTATCAACCACTCGATTCTGCACGGCGGCGCTGTTTTACTTTCTTGTATAACGAAGTGCTATTCATTAAGAACAATATCATCCCCCTTGTCTGGCGCGGTCTATTAAATTAAGACGGGCGGCCCTTTTTCTTTCCCCGTGCTGCCACTTTTTTTCTTTCCTTTCCTTCTCTCCTTATTTTAAACGTGCGGAAAGCGCACGCGGGGGTTTCCCCTTTAACCGGAAAGGTGGATATGCGTTGGTTCGCAATACGAGAAGATCATTTATCAACATATATTCGTTGCAAAAATAAACAGAGGCGCGATCAAAGGGAGATGAAAGGAGGGGCCCTGTTTGACTAGAGATTGGAGAGTTTGCGAACCCGTCAAGCTCGGCAAACACAAACAGTTACTCTTGACCAGCAGCAGGATTATCCTTCAGTCAAGGATGTGTACTTTGCTGATAGTCCTCGCTGCTTACGATATCTTGTTGCTTCAGCCCGATAACAGATTTAACATGAGCGAGCGCTTCGCATGTTATTAACTTGCGACGATTAATGATTAAGTTTCACTTATAAATACAAGACGTTATAACAACTATCCTCATCATCCTCATTTCAGGAAAATATTCCGCCCTGCATTCAATCATTTTAATATGAAAGAGAAATTCACGCATGTTCGAACCTATTGGTTATGCAACTAAATCAACAGATCTGTTAAGCGGGTTACTTCGGCAATGCGAGTCGCTTTCGTTTAGGTATAAAATAAACAAAATTGTTTTTATTTATCTAAATAACTAACAACAGATCAGTGAAGAGATTCGCTTTGCTTTTCTGCAACATTTGCTTACGTACTTTTTGTACCCTCGTGTTTATACAGTGCCTTCAGAAATACTTGGCATTCACGTGACATGCAACGCGCATAACTTGTCTGCGCAATGCTCACTATAAACGTCACCAACAGTGCTGTCAATTTAGTGATTTCGACACAAGGTCTGTGCTTTTGCTAAAATTCTTATTTTAGAGTTCTTCTGAATCCTTTGCGAGAATTGTTAAACTGTCTAAACTCGCTCGTTTGAATCGCTTTTCAAGCAATGCAAAACGTCCTCGGGTTTTCCTCAATTTTCTTTCCTCACTTACACTTCCACGAGGGAGTGCATGACCTCTAAACCATCTGTTTTCAATTCTATACCTCATCCTCTCCTCTTTTTATGATTTGCCTAGAATCGCTCAATTAGTCTTTGCATTTCAAATTAGGCTTGTCTCCGCAGTCAATGAGTTACGAACTCATTCCCAATTATTTTATCGCTTGTTATTACGCGCCCTACACCAAATCCAGCGATTCTAGAAAGCTCGACGATTCTAGAAAATCTAAAAAAGTCCGGAATCGTATGAACCAAAGAACGACTTGTTAACCACTTTGCTCCCGGCTGACGATTTCTTAACTTCCTTCTCAATTCGCGTCGGGAGGTTTTGTTTAAAAATTCCCCGCGTTTCAAAACCAATCCAGGAGCTGCTATCCTCTAGCGTGTCCCTTCGGAACTAGGATTTTGTTAGTGGGTGTCCAACGTTCTCGCATGGTTGTTTTCTCACGCAATCAGAAAAGGAAACAGGACGTTTATACTCGCTTAGAGTTTGATAATAATTTTGAATTCGCAACACGAATTCTTTTATGCGAGGTTAGAAAGTAATACGCAAGATCATTTGATATTTGAAGAAAAATAATTTACATTTGAAATTTCGGCCTTGTACAGCTTGAACAGTTATTACCTTTCAAAATGGCTGAAGGTTTCTTTTTTTGGTCAAGGTCCATTAAATCGAAGTTCTTGATTAATCAAAGAACTGAACCTTGATGTCGAACAAAACCAAGATTAGCGAGATTTGGAACTGGGTTTTAATAATATCTTTACCTCTTAGCTTAGAGTTCAGTTCAAAGTTCAGTTAACTGGAAGCTTTAGATCTTGATTGACCTTGTTGCGATTAAAACCAAGTTTAGCGGGATTTGGAACTTTACCTCTTTGGATTAGAGTAAAGTTCAGTTACAGTTCCTCGAAGCTTTGGATCTTGATTTTCAAAGAACTGGTTTTTATAACATCTTTACCTCTTGGCTAAGAGTAAAGTTCAATTACGTTAGCTTGAAGCTTTAGACCTTGATTTTCAAAGAACTGAACCTTGTTGTCGATTAAAACCAAGTTTAGCGGGATTTGGAACTTGGTTTTTATAACATCTTTACCTCTTGGCTAAGAGTAAAGTTCAATTACGTTAGCTTGAAGCTTTAGACCTTGATTTTCAAAGAACTGAACCTTGTTGTCGATTAAAACCAAGTTTAGCGGGATTTGGAACTTGGTTTTTATAACATCTTTACCTCCTGGCTTAGAGTAAAGGCCAGTTACGTTAGCTTGAAGCTTTAGACCTTGATTTTCAAAGAACTGAACCTTGTTGTCGATTAAAATCAAGTTTAGCGGGATTTGCAACTTGGTTTTTATAACATCTTTACCTCTTGGCTAAGAGTAAAGTTCAATTACGTTAGCTTGAAGCTTTAGACCTTGATTTTCAAAGAACTGAACCTTGTTGTCGATTAGAACCAAGTTTAGCGGGATTTGGAACTTGGTTTTTATAACATCTTTACCTCTTGGCTATGAGTAAAGTTCAGTTACGTTGGCTTGAAGCTTTTGACCTTGATTTTCTCAAGCTAATTCGACGTCGTAGATCAAGTTCCTTCAGGCCAAACGATCTTGATTTTAAGCATAGAAATGGGTCTCGAAGTTGATTAAGATCAAGTTTTGCTGGATCTTGGTTTTGAATTTGATCATTTCTTTACCTTGACTTGATGAAAAGGAAAAGCTCAATTCTTCGAACTAATTTGGATTTGTTGCACCTTACGGTCCACAAAATTAAGCACTCTTGACTTTAATCAAAGAACTTGGTCTTAAAGTCGACTAACATCAAGTTTTGGATCTTGGATCTTGATTTTTATGAAGCCCTCGCCCCTTGTGCCAGCTTGAAGTTTCGGCTCTTGATTTCCTCAAATTAATTTTTGATTTAGTCGTAGGACGGGATCCATCAAATCGAAAACTCTCGATTTTAATCAAAAGAAAGGGTCTTTCAGGGCCAGTTGCACCGAATACTTAAGCTTAACTTAACTTTAAGCACCTCTTAGAGTATGACGCGTACAGTGTCGTGTAATCTCGAACGCCACATTATAAGCAACGCTTAAATTTAAGCTCGGCTTAAGCGTTTGGTGCAATGCTACTTCATTTTGTCATTCTAAGCTTCGGCCAAAAGGCCGATCATTTCTTCTGAATTTGAATCAACGGTAAACTTAAGGCTTGTCTTTGACAGTTGAAATCCCCTCAACTTTCGAATGTTTCACCAAACCAATCACGTTTGAACTGCCGCACCGCCCCAGCCAATAATGATCGTTTAATTATTTATTTATGAGACGTAATTAAACAATTTATGATCGAAAGTCGTCTTCGATTTAAGAAAAGTTAGGTCGCCGGTGGTGGTGCTTAATCGCAATTTCCAATTTGACAACTTTCTGCCAGTGGCGGCGGCGGCGGCAGTTAATCAAACTGTTGTTAATTAAACAGTAGCGTAATTCGTAAGTAAATAAAAGAAAATCGTGAAATTACTTTTTTTTTTCAAATCAGGAACGAAGAAGCAATAGCGTTTACTTCAAATTATTCCCGAAAGTAGCTTTTAGTGAGTGTCCACCCTGTATATAATTTTTTTTTTTCAGTTCAGCGTAAGACTTGTACATTTATTTTTATAACGAAGCGAAGGTTTAGAATAACAGCAGTAAAACTAGAGGGATCCTAGGACACCTCGATGGCATGTCCATTCGGCAGTGACCACCGTTGAAGGTCATCCCCATGTTTAGGGATGGTTTCTAGTGCTGAAGAAGTAATTAATAATAATAATAATAATAATACGTTTATTGATCTGACTGTTAAGGTTAACAATTGGTCACAATAATAAAGTAAAAAACAGAAGGTGAATTAAATTAAATTAAAATCCTACAAAGAATGCCCATAGTACAGTCAAACCAAAAGGTACGCCATCAGTGAGCTCGAAAGGAGCACACTGTTCTCCCTGACGTACCTTAAACTTAAGAGAAAGAAAAAAAGAAAAAAAAAATGAAGACAAAAGAAAAAAAGTCAAGAAAGAAATTATTCTGGAAAAAAAAAGCATGGGGAGCAAGAAGCGAGAAAAAAGAAGAATAAAGTGGAAGTGGCTGGATAGGAAAAGAAAGGAAGGAGAGAGAGAACACGGAATATGGCTGCAAGAATTCCAGCAATAAAGTTCTCATGAAATTTTGAATTGTTCGCTCACTAAACAGTCTTATAAAGCAATGTATCTTTCAGCTTACGTTTAAATATTTGAGGTGGTAATATCTTAAGGCCAGCATCAATGTTGTTTAAACATTGAGCGGCAGCATAGCTGAAGCATCTTTTGAACAAGGACGTATGATGCAAGGGAATATCCAGTAGGTCCCTGCGTCGGATATTAATGCTGTGAACATCGGTCCTGTGTCTTAATTTGACAAAGAGATTGAGGGGTGGTTTTTTGTGCAGACGAAGTAACCCCTTTGGTACTTGTAGCTGAAGACTTGTCGACGATGACGTAGTTTTACCAGAAGAGGTTGCTGAGAATTACTACATAATTTATTTCACTTTCCTTCATATATTTTATTATGGTTGATTTGTATACAGGGTGTGCACGTTTGATTGGGGATACTTTATAAAGGGAGTGAAAAATTTTAAAACTAAGATTGTTTCGGCGCTTCAATAATAAAATGTTTTGTAAACTACAAAATTGTTTAAGAAATGCGTGAAGGATTTTATTGTTTCAGGAAGCGCCGATGTCGATGGCAGGCCTATCATCCTCTGCTGTGCAGAATGCATCACCACAGCGGGTCTTAACGTCTGTATTCCACCGTTTATTAGCCTAGGACTATCGCCGATGCGGTTTTATAGTCAATGTAATCGCTTTGGATACACGTGGAAACATCTAGAGTCTTCGCGGTCGCACTAGATTGCTCTACAGCTTTCCCGAAGGTACTTGCGGTATCGCGAGCGCCACAGTCAACCCTTGTCAAAAAGGCCGGCGTCGGCTTGTCTGTCCACAAAGATACCTAAGCGTCCCAAACACAGCTGTAACAATTCTTTTTTATTGAAAACAAAAATTCTCGTGATATTGTTACGTTGCCGGAGCACGACTGGGTCTAGGACTACTGGTTTACTCTGGTGTAAAATTGGTTGCCTATCTCTTAATTTATTCAAAATCTTCCCGCCGAGCCGCCGCCCGGGCACTATTAAAATATAACATAATCGTCTGGCGTTTAAAACGTAGTAATTCGTGTGCGGTATGCAAATTCGCTGAATTCACGCCGGTAACGCGCCGTAATTTCTCCACGTCGGCAACAATCCCGGCAGCCTCAACGCGGCTCCCATACTAATCAGACGTGATCACTTGATTCCGGAATTTATACAGCCGTTTTCTCAGATTCGACCGACAAATCGAGTACTAATGAGTCCGCATTGAGCGAATTCCGCGCTCTGGCGCGCCATCTCAACAAGATGTAGTAAGATTTTCCGCGCCTTCGGCCCCCCTCCTCCGCCTCCGCCTCGCAATTAGATCATTTGGATAATCCGCGCAAATTGAATTCAAACAAGGAGGACTTGATTTTCAAAGGCGCCCCTAACGATTGTAGAAAACGTCAATTAGTTCGGGCCGCTCGTGTGTGTGTGTGTGTGAGAGAGAGTTTATGTGTGCGTCTGTGTGTGCATTGGGAAATTAAGGTTGTCTTCTACTATCGTCTCTCATTTGTACGACTACTGCCTTTAGAATATATAAAATTTTTCAAATTAATAAAAAAGATACTCCTGCACACAAATTGCTACCCACCTGCATGGACTAGCAAGATATGGTGCTGTGGAAACTAACTTCAGCACAATGCCAGCGACTCAACCGTGACGGGCGTGTGAATTGAGAACTTGAAAATTGGGCACGATGCCGCGCCGCTTAATTCGAACCGGAAATTAAGAAAGGAATGCGCCCAATTCACGCGCTAGAATTTTATTATTATATGACGTTATGAACAGAAACCCCTTTTAGTCGTCCACTCTGAAACCTTGAGCTCACGGGACTGCGCATCATTCACAAGGGCAAAACAGGCGACACGATAAATTAATTCTGCCTAACAAAAAAGAGAATTTTCGTTAAATTATTAAAAAAAAATAGTTTAATAGAAATTAGAGACAGAGAGGAATACGCGTTCAAGCTTGAAAAGCTTCAGACGAACATTTTTGAAACAAAAAAACCTCCGTAGACTCAACGAGCATTAAACCCTATTTTTTCACCCACCACCCTCTCGGCATCGCGGCAGCTCAATCCTTATCTAAGTTACGTGGAAATTCTTTTCTTTTTTCTGTTGGCATTTCGAATATCACACAGATTTATCGATGTTCTTTTGTTTTGGGAAGTAAAGTAACCGCCACGCCAATGTTTAGCGGCGCTTGCGCAGTGTTCTCGATTTCGCCGAACAAGCAAGAAGTGTGTTAAAGGAAGCTTCGTCGGAGAGCGCTGGCTGCCTCGGTTTTACTTTTTAAAACAAAAGAGCATTGATGAATCTCTTATTAGTGACACGTGCGATATTCGAATTGCCAACAGAAAATAAAAACCAAAACAAAAGAATTATCTGCACGAAACATCGAAAATAAATGAACGGACGAATGAATGAGAAACTGATTCCACTCTAAGAAATAAAAGAAGAAGAAGAAGGAGAAGAAGAAGAAGAA
Source organism: Prosopocoilus inquinatus (assembly GCA_036172665.1). NCBI lineage: Eukaryota > Metazoa > Arthropoda > Insecta > Coleoptera > Lucanidae > Prosopocoilus > Prosopocoilus inquinatus. The sequence goes on along the minus strand of CM069878.1, from coordinate 7,600,732 downwards.
GAAGAAGAAGAAGAAGAAGAAGAAGAAGAAGAAGAAGAAGAAGAAGAAAAAAAAGAAAAGATGAAGAAAAAACTAAAGAAGAAAACAAACAAAAACTCGAAAAAACTTCAATTATCTACAAAGAAAACGGCAAACAAAAAAAAACAAAAGAAGATCGGCGTGTCTGAGAACTAAAAATAATATTTATACAACAGAAGAAAAAACCAAAACAAAAGAATTATCTGGTACGATTTATCGAAAGTAAATGAATGAACAAATGAATTCATTCCGTTCTAAGGAACAAAAGAAAACTCGAATAATGAACACTTAAAATAAGCAGAAGTAGAAGAAGATAATAAACAAAAAAAGAAAACAGAAGTCGGAAGAAGAAAAATAAAGAAGAAACCAAACAGGAATTAAAAAAAAGGTCAAATACCTACAAAGAAAACGGCGAACAAAGAAAAAGAAAACAAAAGATCGGCGAGTCTGAAACCTGAAAACAACATACAACAGAAAAGAAAAGAAAACAAAAGAATTATCTGTATGAATCACCGAAAGTGAAAGAACGAACGAATGAGTGAGAAATTGATTCCGTTCTAAGAAACAAAAGAAAACTCGAATAACGAACATCGAAATAGGAAGAAGAAGAAGAAGAAGAAGAAGAAGAAGGCGATGAACAAAACATAGAAATCGGAAGGAGAAGAAGAAAACTAAAGCAGAAACCAAACAAGAACGTAAAATAAGTTCAAATACCTACAAAGAAAACGGCGAAAAAAAAAAGAAAACAAAAGAAGATCGGCGTGACTGAAACCTGAAAACAACGTACAACAAAAAAAAAAAACAAAACAAAACAAAACAAAACAAAACAAAAGAATTATCTATATGAAATATTGCGAACAAATGAATAAGAAATTGATTCCGAAGAAAAAGAAGAAAACCAAAGAGGAAACCAAACAAGAATTTAAAAAAATTTCAAATACCTAGAAAGAAAACGGCGAACAATAAAAAAGAAAACAAAAGAAGATCGGCGTGTCTAAATGCTGAAAACAAAAGAAAATAATGCATATCAAAACAAAAGAATTATCTGTATGAATCATCGCAAGTAAACGAACGAACAAGTGAATGAGAAATTGATTCCATTCTAAGAAGAAAAGAAAACTCATATAACACCGAGATATGAAGAAGAAGAAGAAGATGATGATGATGATCAAAAGAACAGAAGCCGGAAGAAGAAGAAGAAAACTAAAGAAGAAAGCAAACAAGAACTTAAAAAAGTTCAAATACTTATAAAGAAAACGGCGAACAAAACAAAAAGAAATCACCGAAATAAGGAGAAATAAGAAAGCTCTTAATAAACTTGAAATACCTATACAAAGAAAACGGCGAATAAAAAAACAAAAGAAGATCACCTAATAAAGAAAAGAAGATGATGAACAGAAAACAGAAAGAAGTCGGAAGAAGAAGAAAACTGAAGAAGAAACAAGAAAGCACTTTGTAAACTTGAAATACCTATACAAAGAAAACGGCGAATAAAAAAAAAGAAAACAAAAGAAGATCACCGAAATAAAGAAAAGAAGAAGATGATGAACAGAAAACAGAAAGAAGTCGGAAAAAGAAGAAAACTGAAGGAGAAACAAGAAAGCACTTAATAAACTTGAAACACCTATACAAAGAAAACGGAGAGTAAAAAAAACAAAAGAAAACAAAAGAAGATCAGCGAAATAAAGAAAAGAAGAAGATGATGAACAGAAAATAAAAAGAAGTCGGAAGAAGAAGAAAACCGAAGGAGAAACAAGAAAGCACTTTGTAAACTTGAAATACCTATACAAAGGAAACGGCGAATAAAAAAAAAACAAAAGAAAGGAAAAGAAGATCGGCCTGTCTGAAAACAGAAAACAAAAGAAGAAACGGCGTGAAGCGCGATTGTACCTACAAAAACGGCGACCAAAAATAAAAACAAAAGAAGATTGGCGTGCCTGAAAACTGAAAACAAAAGAAGAAACTGCACGAAGCGTAATTCTATCGAGAAAAGTTAACACGACGAAAAGAAATAAAAAAAATTAATAATTAAAGAGAATGAAACAAAAACTTGTTTTGATTTTCAAAAGCTTTATGCCGGAAATCATCTGTTCTCAGCTCTTCTTTTGTTAACTTCATCGGTTCATCCTAATTTGCATTTCGTCGTTGTTTGTTTCACTTTTCTTTCTTGTTTCTTCTCCATCTTTACAGTACTTTTCTTTGTTTTAATTTTTAAATTTTTAAGGCGGTTTCCATTTCCGTTCCGTTCTGACTTTACGACGTTCTTATTTCTTTCTGTGTTTCGTGAGTTTGCTTGACCTTGAGGTTTGTTGAGCTTCATTTCAAATGATTTTAAGTTTTTAATGCAAATGTTTCTTTTTTAATTAATTTAATGTAATTTTCAATTGTTTGCTTGTGTTAAGCGGAGTTGGTCAGAGATCAGTTGTGCTGGATTGACATTGACGTTCGTAGTTTGAATTTAATTTTAATTGATTCTAAATTTTCAACTTTTTTTTAAACTGACTTCTTGATCTCTACATTTTTAATTTAAATTTTTTTTACTTTTCTTAAATGAGGTTAGGTTGTTGACTTTTTTGTTTCTTCTTACCTAATTAATTTTTGTATTGGCCTCCTTGTGTTTGCAGTACTTTTCCTTTTCTTAATTTTTAAGGTGGTTTTTGTTCTGACTTTTGTGACTTTCTAATTTATTTCTTTGTTTTGTGAGTTTGGTTAACCTTGAGATTTGTTATTCTTCATATTAAAACGATTTTTAGTATTTATTTATTTGTTTTGTGAGTTTGGCTAACCTTGAGATTTGTTGAGCTTCATTTTCAAATGATTTTTAGTCTTTAATATGTCTTCTTTTGTTTTAATTTTTCCCGTAATTTAAAATTTTTTGTTTATGTTAAAAGAATCCTCGTTTATAAAATAAACAATAAACACTGGAATTTGAAAGAACCGCCGCCACTCGCGACTGCGCATGGCTGGCGGCCGTCTGGAGGTTTTAGCCGCACGTGATGTAAGTAAAGTATTCTTGTATCGCCACTAGCTAATAGAGGGCGCTGTAGCTATGCCACTATTTATACCATAGTTATATAACATCTATTTTATTCGCGAAAATCAGCAACCAACAGATGGCGCTTTTAATAAGGAAAACAAACGGCTGTCATTAATGTTATTCAGTATAAATTGTTATTTTAGATTCATCAATGCTTTCTGTTAGGCTTATTATTGTGTGTACGTTACGCTAAAATTACGGAGGAAGCGCCACAAAACTCACAAACGAACATTTCATTTTAATATTTTTTTATAGGTTAACCAAATGTCATTTCTATGTTTACCTTATTATAAGAACCTTCACAAAACTTTCGCTAGATGTCAGCCAGCTTGTCTTCGTTCAGTGATTGGTTTCCAAACTGCTAATGATTGGTTTATTCATATTGTCCATTAGATGGCGTTCAAATTATTTCTTAGTTTTCTTAGTTAAAGGTTAAAGTTTGAATTTGTTGAATTTGGTTTTGCAATTTCATTGAAAACTAATTGCAATCGCAATCTCAATCGGTGAATAATAAAATACGTTTTTGTTTCTTCTCTGAAGAGATGTAGAAATAATTAGCGCATCTGAACGTCGCCGTAACGACGCATTCTCATGTTGCCCGGTAGATGGCGTTGAGATTGTTTCTTATTAAACGTTCGAATTTGTTGAATTTGGATTTGCAATTTCATTTAAAACTAATTGCAATCGCAATCTCAACCGGTGGATAATAAAATTAGTTTTTGTTTCTTCTCTGAAGAGATGTAGAAATAATTAGCGCATCTGAACGTCGCCGTAACGACGCATTCTCATGTTGCCCGGTAGATGGCGTTGAGATGGTTTCTTATTAAACGTTCGAATTTGTTGAATTTGGATTTGCAATTTCATTTAAAACTAATTGCAATCGCAATCTCAACCGGTGGATAATAAAATTAGTTTTTGTTTCTTCTCTGAAGAGATGTAGGAATAATTAGCGCATTTGAACGTCGCCGTAACGACGCATTCTCAAGTTGCCAAGTAGATGGCGTTGAGATTGTTTCTTATTTAACGTTCGAATTTGTTGAATTTGGATTTGCAATTTCATTGAAAACTAATTGCAATCGCAATCTCAATCGGTGGATAATAAAATTCGTTTTCGTTTCTTCTCTGAAAGGATGTAGAAATAATTAGCGCATTTGAACGTTGACGTAACGACGCATTCTCATGTTGCCCAGTAGATGGCGTTGAGATTGTTCCTTATTAAACGTCCGAATTTGTTGAATTTGTTGAATTTGGATTTGCAACTTCATTGAAAACTAATTGCAATCGCAATCTCAATCGGTGGATAATAAAATTCGTTTTCGTTTCTTCTCTGAAGAGATGTAGGAATAATTAGCGCATTTGAACGTCGTCGTAACGACGCATTCTCATGTTGCCCGGTAGATGGCGTTGAGATTGTTTCTTATTAAACGTTCGAATTTGTTGAATTTGGATTTGCAATTTCATTTAAAACTAATTGCAATCGCAATCTCAATCGGTGGATAATAAAATTCGTTTTCGTTTCTTCTCTGAAGAGATGTAGAAATAATTAGCGCATTTGAACAACGTCGTCGTCCTCTCATGTTGGCCAATAGATGGCGTTGAAGTTGTTTCTCAGTTAACGTTCGAATTGGTCGGATTTGGATTTGCAATTTGATTGAAATCTAATTGCAATCGCAATCAGCGAATAATAAAATCGCCTCTTCTCTGTAGAGATGTGAATATAATATTCATGTAGAATTAATTAGCTCCTTTGAACGTCGTCGTAACGACACATTCTCTTTGCAATTATCCTCGAAACGAGTGCCTGCTCCTCCACAATACTGCACAAGTTCGACGAATGCGAATTTGAATAGACAAAGAGAGCGGGGGCGGGTGGGGCCGAGGGGGGCCGCTAGGTAGATACAATGTAGTTTAGCCATCCCACGGGGAAGAGTAAACTGTTTAGCGAGTTTCCTGGCTTTTGTTCGCCCGGCCCGACCAATTAGTTGCCGTGAAAGCCTCGTTAACTCATTATTCAATACCTGACGACTATTCAATCACTCGCGCCTCACTCTTTTCAGCGTCTTTAGGCCTCCTTATTAACCTATTCAACTGTTCGGGCGTATTGAATTTAATCCTATTGCGTCGTTATGTTTCCGTTTCGATTTCCTTTCAGGCCAGGGAGATTTTTCGTGAATGCGTTCGACGCTTTGTTAAAACGCTTCTTCTTTTCTTTTTCTTTTTTTCTTTCTTTTTTTCAAACGAGTACTCCTCACAAACGACGTCTCTACAAACGGATTTAACATCTGTAATGACGATAATGAAGAGTATCTATCACGATGATTCAGTCTGACAACCTAATTTGCTGAGTAAATAACCACCACTCACTTAGAAACGAAAGAAATACATCAAACAGAAACAAAACTTACATTTTAACGAAATAAATTTTCGTATTGGGTATTACTTTTTAATAAATTGTTTGCGTTTCAATTACCGGAAAGTTTTCAACGTTGGTTTTGCCCGGAATTTAATTAATTGGTCATTGACAAGTCAGTGAAGTGCTTTCCGCTTCTGCCAAGGCCTGGAAACGATTAATTCAGGTAATCTAAAACTTACTCGTGACTGATCGTGGCCTCGTTTTACTTTTGCCTGTTGCCTGTAAGTTCTTTTATATCTACTATTAATATATATTTTGTAATTAAAATTACCGTAATATCTTAATTACGTTAATTTCTAGTCACTTACCGGTACATGGTGGCAAGTTTGCTATTCAGGATGTGGGTTAAAACGGTAATACGGGCGCTAAGGAGTAACCCCAGTTGACGCGCGCACTAAGGAACCGACTCCCAATCGACAACTTCCCGGAGGTACTTCTGCACTCGTACATTCAAGATAGCTTTTACGACGCAGCAAAACACCAAAACGTACTTAATAATACATATATATATGTAGGCATACATTAGCTTAGGCCCGATTTCTTCACCTATGGATAAATTTATCTGCCAGGTGGTATCCTCGGAAACTATTATCGATACAATGATTTCCAAAGATAATACTAGACAGATAAATTTATCAGGAGGTGAAGAAATCGGGCATTAGTATAACGTGAACCTAATCTAAACAATTCGAACTCGAATAACGGTTCAACGCTCTGATACGAACAACTTAAACAACGAACAAATTCAACCAGGCCTTCACAGAAACGTGAAGCGATACTTCAATCTTCTTAAATTAAACTCGGCCTAAAATCCACGAGAAAACGTCAAACTAATACATAAATGTGTACTGGAAATATTCACGTAAAAGTACTCAATAAAATAAAACAGCGGTGGACGTTACGGTTTTGAAGTTCCAGCTGATCGGTGTGGCGGCGTGACGGTCGCAGTCAAATGTCAGTAGCAGTGAGACGCCTTCTCTCGGGAATGCGTCAAACTACGGTCAATGCGATTGTACCAACTTCGTGCCTTTATCACCTTCGAGCAGGTGCGTCATAGTAGCGATCTCGAGGAAAGTGGAACATGCACGGTATACAATCGCCGTACACTTTTCCACCGAATTTACTCTAAAAGCAACAGCCTCCAAACTTACCTGGACCTGGTGACAAGTCTGCGCTGGGTCTTTCACCAGCTTTCCCCTCGGCTAGCTACAGCGAGAATGGGGATGGGTAATAATATTATGATGGTAATGTATTCGGGAGTCAGTACTAAGGGACTCAACTCAAGCTGATTGGCTAAAAGCACCTCGTCACCTACTATTAATATGTATTTTGTAATTAAAATTACCGTAATATCTTAATTACGTTAATTCCTAGTCACTTACCGGTACATGGTGGCAAGTTTGCTATTCAGGATGTGGGTTAAAACGGTAATACGGGCGCTAAGGAGTAACCCCAGTTGACGCGCGCACTATGAAACCGACTCCCAATCGACAACTTCCCGGAGGTACTTTTGCACTCGTACATTCAAGATAGCTTTTAAGACGCAGCAAAACACCAAAACGTACTTAATGATAAATATATATATGTAGGCATACATTAACTTAGGCCCGATTTCTTCTTCACCTATGGATAAATTTATCTGCCTGGTGGTATCCTGGGAAACTATTTTCGATACAATGATTTCCAAAGATAATAATAGGCAGATAAATTTATCAGGAGGGGAAGAAATCGGGCATTAGTAGAACGTGAACCTAACCTAAACAATTCGAACTCGAATAACGGTTCAACGCTCTGATACGAACAACTTAAACAACGAACAAATTCAACCAGGCCTTCACAGAAACGTGAAGCGATACTTCAATCTCCTTAAATTAAACTCGGCCTAAAATGCACGAGAAAACGTCAAACTCAGCAGTGAGACGCCTTCTCTCGGGAATGCGTCAAACTACGGTCAATGCGATTGTACCAACTTCGTGCCTTTATCACCTTCGAGCAGGTGCGTCATAGTGGCGACCTCGAGGAAAGTGGAACAAGCACGGTATACAATCGACGTACACTTTTCCACCGAATCTAAAACCAACAGCCTCCAAACTTACCTGGACCTAGTGACAAGTCTGCGCTGGGTCTTTCACCAGCTTTCCCCTCGGCTAGCTACAGCGTGAATGGGGATGGGTAATAATATTATGATGGTAAGGTATTCGGGAGTCAGTACTAAGGGACTCAACCCAAGCTGATTGCCTAAAAGCACCTCGTCAGCTTCCCCGGACTGACTTAGTGATTGCAGAAGGTCCCAAACAAAACTCGAGGCTACGCGTTTCTCACTGGTAGGCGAAGGAAGGTAGAATAGGAACGAGACGCATAAACCTACAAAATTCGGCGGGCTACAACAAAAACGCAGTACAGACACTATGCACGATATCAGCAGATAAAACGAACGTAAACAATAAATCTTATGTTATGATTACTGCTACTTAAACCATACGTACACGTTACGGTAATTTCAGCCGAAATTCGCTCTCCGTAAAGGGCATGAATTCGTCGAAAGGCGTTATCAAAATCGTTAAGTAAAAAAGAAACATATGATTGACTCACGAAGTTGAATGTCAAACGTGTCGATGCGGTGGTCAGGTTATGTCCCCGGTGCGGAGTCGGTGGGGGCAGCGTCACCTGATGGTATGTTCGAGATCGGGAGAGTTTCGACGTGAGCCCAAGAGATGGTGGGGCCGCGCCGTCTCGGTGCGAACTCAACTCGATTGGATAAAACGATTAACTACCAACGAGTAGTATCGTACTTGAAACAAGAAAGTATAAGGCGTGTTTAAAACTGAAACTGCAACTGAAAGCCTAAAAAGAAAAAAACAAAAGAAAACCGTTAGCGTCCATAATGGACACATGCAATTCGCTCAATTTACCTGAGTTTACTAACTGTTCAGGCTTCGAATGAGGCTGTAAACTACCCCAAAACTCGCTGGTGTGGTGTAAGGAAAGATTCCGGCGGAGCCGTAGATAAGTTCTTCTGCTAAGTTCGAGCAAGAACTACGTTAAATTCACAACCGCACACAATAACACACCTTTAGCCGGCGAGAGCAAGAAATAACGAATGAAAAGTAACGGCGAAATGCGTTGCAAAGCTAAAAATACCAGCCAATCAGCTGAAGGGTCGAATACGACTTTAATGTCTCGATAACCAATGAAATTGCCCGTGACCATATCTGGTCAGATAATTACAACTTCCATCGCAAGTGCGGAGAAAGCACTGTTGCCAGATAAATACGAAACTTGGCGGATGATGAGTTGTTGCCACGTTTTGAAGTGCAACAACTTCCCGGTAGGAGAAAGAACAGTAGGAAACGTAGAAGCGACAATAAAAAGAGGATTCCTCAGGTCTTATTGCAAATCCGGTTAATCCCCTCGGAAAAATTTGCTCAAAACCAAATCACTTGACAAGTAGGGCTTCTATAATTCTAGATACACTGCACTATAGCAATTTGCAATTCAAATTTGCAGCAATTCACGCAATATAATAAAACGTGTGTTAACGTACCACACGGTAATGTCCGCCGAAGTCAGACCGAAACAGCCCTCTACCAGCCAAAATAGCGAGCCAATCCTTACACAGAACGCGATGAACGTGATTACCTAAAACTCATAAAAGTCTTGATTTCAAACGGCGTCACCACCGAAAAGAAATGTCATCACCTTACTAATCCAAGCACATACAACACGTGGGTGCTGAAGTGTAACAACATAGTGATAAAAATGAAGCTCTTCTACAAATTACATAAAAATTATTTATTTTCTTTTTCTTTCGGTTGCTTATTAGGCGCCGATTCTTTTTTATAGCAACATTTTTTTTTGGTAAATGAAATTTCGGGAATTGAAACTGACGTTTTAATGGACAGTGACGATCGAAATTTAATGCTCGCGACTGTACAGTGTCCAGTACTAGAATATGGTCTCGTAAAGAGGTTTTGGTAGAATTCTTGATTTGTTCAGCTTTGTTTCAAATGATTTTTAATTTTTTATGTGTTTTTTTAATATTTTTATTTTTTACTCTTAGATCTTTTTGCAAGTTTTCAATTCTTTTACTTGTGTTAAATGGGGTTAGGTTGTATGTGTGTTTTATGAGTTGGGTCGACCTTGAGACTTTTTGAGCTTCGCGTTAAATGATTTTTAATTTTTAGTATGCTTTCTTACTTATAATTTTTATTGTAATTTTTAATTTTACTTTCTTGCTCGTGTTAAGTGGAATCATGGTCGAGCGGATTCAGGTTGAATTGACCTTGAGGTTGTTTGAACCTCATTTTAATTGAATTTTAATTTTTAATATTTTTAAGAAACTTACTTCTAGATTTTTTACATTTTTAAAAAAAAATTTTACTTGTGTGTTTAATGGAGTTAGGTTGTCTTGGATTTATCTTGAGATTTGTGGAACTTCATTTTAAATGATTTTAGACATTTGTAAAACATTACTGGCAGCGGCAAAGCACATGTACTTTTGACGCCTCACGATTAAAAAAAGAAATTTCCACGTTGTATAATAATAAAGATATTCTTTTTTGGTCTAGGTGCATTTAAGGCACTTCAAAGAATGTTCTGGGACGTTTCGGCAAGAATAATAAAAGTTCGTTATGCTTGAGATTGTGAAGAATGAAAAAATGGAGCGGAAGTTACTCTTCGTTCTCGAAAATCTGAAGTACTTTAAAGTTCCTGAAAGTCCCAGCAAATTCCACAATGTTCGACAAGCTTAAATAATCGTACTTCTTCGAATGCCCAGGTGTACTTACGGTACTTCAAAGAATGTTCCGGGACGTTTTAAGAATCGCTTTCAGCAAGAATAATAAAAGGTCGTTAAGCCTGAGGTGGCGAAAAAAGAAAAAATTGAGCAGAAGTTACTGTCAGTCCCAAAAGCTGCCCCACTTAAAAAGTTTTTGAAAGTTCTTGAAAGTCCACAATGTTCGACGAGCCTGAACAATCGTACTTTTTCAAACAAAGACCTACAAATGCGTTTATGCATTTAGTTCTGTGGCTCTTGAAAGTTCCAGAATGTTCCACAATGTTCGACGAGCCTAAACAATCGCATTTCTAAAACATTACTAGCCTTGACAAAGCATACGTACTTTTGAGGCACTACGATTAGAAAAAAAGAAATATCCACGTTGTATAATAGCAAAGAATATATTTCTTTTCCTAGGTGCATTTGAGGAACTTCAAAGAATGTTTTGGGACGTTTTAAAAGTCACTTTCAGCAAGAATAATAGATTACTGTTTCCGAACAGAGTCTCCGTTGAACGAACTCGGAGCTCCACCAGAATGTTCCGGCACATTCGAAAACATTCTAGACATTTTTAAAATATTACTGGCCGTGGCAAAGCATACGTACTTACATAAGACATTTCCACGTTACATGATAATAAAGATAAAATTTCTTTGGCCTAGGTGTATTTAAGGCACTTCAAAGAATGTTCCGGGACGTTTGAAAAATCGCTTTCAGCAAGAATAATAAAAGGTCTTTGAGCCTGAGCTGGCGAAATATGAAAAAAATGGAGCAGAAGTTACTTTCGGTCCCAAAAGCTGCTCCACTTTATAAAGTTTTTGAAAGTTTTTGAAAATCCTAGCAAGTCCTACAATGTTCGACGAGCCTGAACAATCGTACTTCTTCGAACAAAGACCTAAAAATGCGTCTAGTTCTGTGGCTCGTGAAACTTCTTGAAAGTTCCAGAATGTTCCACAATGTTCGATGAGCCTGAACAATCGTACTTCTTCGAACAAATACCTACAAATTCAATTACTTCTGCTTTCAAAATTAATTCCACTTTATAAAATGCTATAAATTTCTTGATGAAAGTTCTCGGATGTTCTAGAAGATGCCTCAAATCTAATCAGCCGTACTTCTTATAGCAAATTCATTTACTTTCGGTTCCAACAATTTATTTCACTTTATGGAGTATGATAAATTTTTTGAATGTTCTTGAACGTATCAGGATATTCTAGAAGTTACTTCGAGCCTAATCGATCGTACTTCTGAGAACCACAATTTCGTCTGTTTGATGTTGAATTAACCCATTTTTCTATTTATTTTTATTTATTTTCGTATCTTTCACTTAAATACTCCTAAACGGCAGAAATATTATTTTTTTCATTGCCCAATATAAGCCAGAAAGTTCTGGAAGTGATCTCAACGGTCACACAAGGCTTTTGAACGTCCTGGAAAGTTTAATTTAATTATTTTAATTTTTTGTACTTATATCCAGTTTTTTAGGCTGAGTTCGGTAGGGATGGGTTGGCCTTGAATTGATTTTCAATTGAAATTCTAGTTTACTTTGAATTTTTTTAAATGCCTCGGAATGTACGAATGTAGAAATGGCATGTCGTAAAAAGCCTGGACGCATCCAAACGTTCCTGAAACGCCGTCAAAAGGCTGGACGCATCCACATGGAGTATCACCTTCAATTTCGTAGACACTTTTGAGAAAAGAAAATAAAACAAGAGTGGAATAAGAGGTTGTTTGCTCGAAAGAGTTTTTTTTTTACGTAAAACAAAGACACAACGCCTCGGTATATCAGGAAAAAAAAGCGCCGATTTGCGTTTGTTTTCTTAAAACAAAACGTTTGTTCGAATGGTTCTGGTTTTTCAGGAATTACGCGGGCGAAGGACCCAAAATACTATTCCTAAAAACGAAATCATTCCTGAGTAAATTCAGAGTGACAACGGGAACCTTCTAGAACCTTCTAGAACTTTCTCTTCTTTGCTTATAATTTTTAAGTTATTTTCAATCTTTAATTTTCTGTTCATGTTAAATGGAGTTATAGTTGAGGACAGTTGTGTTGGGTTGACCTTGACATTGTTTGAAACTAATCTCGAGATTTGTTTTAAATGATTTTTAATTTTTACTATGTTTTTTTATTTATAATTTTTATTGTAATTTTTAATTTTTATTTTTTTGTTCGTGTTAAGTGGAACTATCGTCGAGCAGAGTTGGATTGAATTGACCTCGAGGTTGTTTGAACTTATAATAATAATATATAATTATATTATAATATTTAATATTTTTAAGAAACTTACTCCTAGATCTCTTTACAATATTTTAAATTATTTTACTTCTTCTGTTTAATCGAGTTAGCTTGTTCGTTTGCTCTGTGAGTTTGGTTGGCCTTGAGCTTAGTTGAACTTCATTTTAAATATTTTTTAATTTTAAATGTTTAACGTTTTGCTTTTAATTTTTCGTGTAATTTTTATTTTTTGTTTGCGTTAAACGGAGTTATCGTCGAGGTCAGTTGAGTTGGATTTACCTTGACGTTATTCAACGAGATTTCTTGTTTCATTTTAAATAATTTTTAATTTTTAATATATTCATTTTTGGTAAATATATTAATTTTTAACAATTTTTTTTACTTTCAATTTTTCTTGTAATTTTTAATTCCTTGCTTATGTTAAATGGAGTTAGGGTCTACGTTAGTTGGATTGAATTGACTTTGACGTTCTTTGAACTTCATTTTAATTGAATTTTAATTTTCAACATTTCTTAACTTACTTCATGATCTTTTGACATTTTTTTAATTTTTTACTTGATGTGTTAAATGGGGAGGTTGGGCAGTTTGTTTTGTAAGTTGGGCTGACCTTGAAAAATTTGAATCAGTTTTTAAATTTTAACATTATTTTGTATTTTTTACTTAGATTGGATGGAGTTAGGTTGAATTTATTTGGACTGTGTTGACATACAATTTTTAACATTTTTTTAACTTACTTCATGATCTTTTTACATTTCTTAAATTTTTTACTTGTGTTAAATGAGGAGATTGGGCAGAGCTTGTTTTGTGAGTTGGGCTGACCTTGAGATCTGTTTTAATCCATGTATAAATTTTAATCTTTTCTTAAATGTTAACGTTATTTTGTATTTTTTACTTGGATTGAATGGGGTTAGATTGAATTTATTTGGACTGCGTTGACAAACAATTTTTTTTTCTGGATTTAATGTCGAGTTTTAATTTAAATTTTAACTTTACATTGTTTCATTAATTTTTACTGTTTTATTCGGATTAAATGGTGTTGAGTTCAGTTTTGGGTTGGATTATGATGACCTTGAGAGTGGTCCAGCTTCACTTTAGTCGTTCTTTTTTTAACAATTTTTTAATTTTAGAATCGTTGCTGCTTAAAGTTTAGCGACTAACAAAGAACATAAAAGTGTAATTTCGAAAATGAAAATTTTGAAAATAAAAGGAGGGGCCGTCAAGCAAGCAACCTGCGGGAAACAATGTTCTAATTTCGAAAATTCTGATAATGCAAGCAGGCGCAGGCGCCGTCCAGCATCCCGCGGAAAACAAAGTAGAGATCAATGTCTGGCTTTATTTTCGAGAACCAGGTTATAAACAAGGAAATTCCAGCTTCAGGACTTGCACTTGCACTTCAAGGACGCGCCCTTGTGAATTCGAAAGTACAAGTTCCTTTAATTGAGCCTTTTTGATCGCCTTTTCAAACGTTACGCTTGAAACTAAAATTAAAATTCAGTCGCTTCTTGAAACTTTTTCGTCTTTCTTTTATAAATCAAAATTTCCCCGGGAATTCCCCCCAAAACACTAAGCCGATCCTGGTTACTCCCGCACGCACAAAACGAAATCAAACTTCTTAAAATAGGCCGATCTCATCCATACAAAAACGTTTACGTTCACTATATTTACGAGTCCTTCGTCCTTTCATAGATTTCACCGGCTTAGGGACACCTGGCAGTTTCCCGGCGGGGATTCCCGCCCGAAAGGAAGGACCACGAATACACCGTTTCCGTTTCCCGAGCATAATCCTGTTTGCGACATACACATCTCGATCGCCGTTGTTGCATTCGCTTTTTGCGTCGCGACGCCTTCCTCCTCCTTCTGGCCGGTTTAAATTTAGCACGCCGCCGCCTGCTGCAATTTCAGACGAAGGTTATTACTTAATTAATAACGCGCGCCGAGCTTGGGCAGATGTTTATTTATCGTCGTCGCCGCCGCCGCCGCCGTCGTCAGCGCCGCCTACGATTCGATTCGTTACTATCTAGATTTGCTATAAATAACAAGTTATGTCCTATCAAAACATCTCATTTATTTATTCGCACATTCGATGGTAGAAAGATCGACGTTTCTGCAGCGAAGCCTTCATCATCAGCGTTCTCCTTACGCTCATGAAAATACCAAGTGTTGCCAACTTTCCGTAGAAAAGGTCGCCCATCGCCCACAGTTCGTCCTCCAAATTAAAATGATTTTATGCTCCGATAAAATTGATTCAAAAGGCGACGAACAGCGAAACGTCGATTTCTGAATTGTATGTAAAAACGTTAAAAATTAAAGATTAATTAAAACTTAGGTTAATGTCAAGGTCAACTCACCTCTTTATCGTTAATGTATACTATCTCAATTTCTATCACAAGTTGATTTTAACACCAGATCTCTCTCTCTCTCTCTTGTTCATATTAAATGGTCCTACCGTTGAGGACAGTTGAGTTGGGTTGACCTTGAAGTTGTTTGAAATTGACCTCGAGATTTGTTCAGCTTTGTTTTAAATGATTTTTAATTTTTAATGTTTTTTTTTTCATGTTTTTAATATTTTAAAGAAATTTACTTCTAGATCTTTTTACAATTTTTTTAATTATTTTACTTCTGTTTAATGAAATTAGCTTGTTCGTTTGCTCTGTGAGTTTCGTTGGTCTTGAACTTTGTTGAGCTTCAATTTAAATGATTTTTAATTTTAAATTTTATTTTAATTTTAATAAATCTTTTTGTTTGTGTTAAACGAAGTTATTTTTTTAGTTTCAATTTCTCTTGTAACTCTTTAATTTTTTGCTTGTGCTAAGTGAAGTTAGGGTCGAAGTTAGTTGGTTTGAATCGACCTTGATGTTGTTTGAACTTCATTTTAATTGAATTTTGATTTTTAATATTTCTATGAAACTTACTTTTAGATTTTTAATATTTTTTAAAAATGTTTAACTTGTTTGTGTTTAATGGAGTTAGGTTGTCTTGGATTTACCTTGAGATTTATTGAGCTTCATTTTAAATGACTTTTAATTTTTAATATATTTTCTTTGCTTATAATTTTTAAGTTATTTTCAATTTTTAATTTTTTGTTCATGTTAAATGGAGTTATCGTTGAGGAGAGTTGGGTTGGGTTGACCTTGACGTTGCTTGAAATTGACCTCGAGATTTGTTCAGCTTTGTTTTACATGATTTTTAATTTTTAATATGTTTTTTTTTCATATTTTTAATATTTTTAAGAATCTTACTTCTAGATCTTTTTAAAATTTTTTTAATTATTTTACTTCTGTTTAATGAAGTTACCTTGTTTGTTTGCTCTGTGAGTTTGGTTGGCCTTGAGCTTTGTTGAGCTTCAATTTAAATGATTTTTAATTTTAAATTTTATTTTAATTTTAAATATAAATTTTTCGTGTAATTTTTATCTTTTTGTTTGTGTTAAACGAAGTTATTTTTTTAGTTTCAATTTCTCTTGTAACTCCTTAATTTTTTGCTTGTGCTAAGTGAAGTTAGGGTCGAAGTTAGTTGGTTTGAATCGACCTTGATGTTGTTTGAACTTCATTTTAATTGAATTTTGATTTTTAATATTTCTATGAAACTTACTTTTAGATTTTTTATATTTTTTAAAAATGTTTAACTTGTTTGTGTTTAATGGAGTTAGGTTGTCTTGGATTTACCTTGAGATTTATTGAGCTTCATTTTAAATGACTTTTAATTTTTAATATATTTTCTTTGCTTATAATTTTTAAGTTATTTTCAATTTTTAATTTTTTGTTCATGTTAAATGGAGTTATCGTTGAGGACAATTGGGTTGGGTTGACCTTGAAGTTGTTTGAAATTAACCTCGAGATTTGTTCAGCTTTGTTTTACATGATTTTTAATTTTTAAGATGTTTTTTTTTCATATTTTTAATATTTTTAAAAATATTTTAGATCTTTTACAATTTTTTTAATTATTTTACTTCTGTTTAATGCAGTTAACTGGTTCGTTTGCTCTGTGAGTTTGATTGGCCTTGAGCTTTGTTGAGCTTCAATTTAAATGATTTTTAATTTTTAATAATATATATATTTCTTGCTTTTAATTTTTATTGTTTTGTTTGTGTTAAATTAAGCTATTTTTTGAGTTTCAATTTTTCTTGTAATTCTTTAATTTCTTGCTTGTATTAAGTGAAGTTAGGGTCGAAGTCAGTTGGTTTGAATCGACCTTGACGTTGTTTGAACTTCATTTTAATTGAATTTTAATTTTTAATATTTTTATGAAACTTATTTCCAGATCTTTTCACAATTTTTTAAATTATTCTACTTCTGTTTAATGAAATTACCTTGTTCGTTTGCTCTGTGAGTTTGGTTGGCCTTGAGCTTTGTTGAGCTTCAATTTAAATGATTTTTAATTTTTAATATATATATATATATATTTTGCTTTTAATTTTTCGTGTAATTTTTATTTTTTTGTTTGTCTTAAACGAAGTTATTTTTTTAGTTTCAATTTTTCTTGTAATTCCCTAATTTTTGCTTGTATTAAGTGAAGTTAGGGTCGAAGTTAGTTGGCTTGAATCGACCTTGACGTTGTTTGAACTTTATTTTAATTGAATTTTAATTTTTAATATTTTTATAAAATTTACTTCTAGACTTTTTACATATTTTTAAATATTTTTACTTGTGTTTAATGGAGTTAGGTTGTCTTGGATTGACCTTGAGATTTGTGGAGCTTCATTTTAAATGATTTTTAATTTTTAATAATATATTTTCTTTGCTTATAATTTTTAATGATTTTCAATTTTTAATTTTTTGTTCGTGTTAAATAGAGTTATCGTTGCGGACAGTTGGGTTGGGTTGGCCTTAATTTATGTACACAGCTAAGGATATTTTCTGCACAGCAAATGCAACGTCCGTATAGAGCGGCAGAAGTTAATCTTTCGGTTCCTTCGAGTGAAGCGTCTTGGCCTAGTTAGGTGTTGCGTTCCTCGTCGAAGTTTATTTTTTCTTTATTGTTAAAAAATTTCAGTCAGTTTCCTCAGTCTGTAATTAATTTCGCGTATGAAGATACAACTCTTCACGATGTTTTTTTTGGCAATCACTTTTTCTTAAATTAATTTAAGTCAAATTCTATGTTTCAAGAACGTTTGCAGCCAGCGTTGGTGAGTTGAAACAAAAATTCGTTATTATTTATTTTGTTACTTGGTATTATTTTTGCCTCTTTGTAAACTGTCGATTTAATATTTCAAAATACCATGCGATCTTAATTAAAAGAAGATTGTTCATATTAAAATTAATATTTGTTTTTAATTGTAATTATATTGTAAATTGAAGTTTTTTCTGAATTACATTGTTTTTATTAATATATTATTAAATTTAAAAATTTTAGTATTTTTATTCGAGATATTTTCGAGATATTTTCGTAACAAATTTAATATTTCTTTCATTTATTTTTAAACGAGGTAGGAAGGACGAAAGTAAAAAAAGATGTCATTTATTGAAAAAAGAAATGATTTTCAAGTGTGCAGGTTTTTTTTTCTAAATTAGAATAAACAAAAATATGAATAAATTATAGTTTGAAAATATTACATTTAAATTATGAAATGGAATTAAAAATATAATTTTTTTAATTGAGTAAAATTTTTATTTTTTCAACGCAAAGTAATAAAGACGCATTTAAATAATATTTTTTCTTGGAACTTGAAGTCACGTGGTACAGTTTAAACTCAATCTATTGTCTACGATTCCATGTTTTATTATCTATTCGTGAAAATCAGCAGCAATCAAGAGATGGCGCTTTTAACCAAAGAAATGTTATTCAGTGTAACCTATTATATTCGATCCATTAATGTTTTTCTTTTTGTTTTATTATCGTGAGTATGTTATGATAATAGTACGGAAAGCGTCACAAAACTCACAAATATTTTTTTTTGTTTTTTTATAGGTTAATCAAATGTCATTCCAATGTTTTCCTTATTGTAGGACCCTTCACAAAACTTCCGTTAGATGTCAGTCGCCCCGTGACTTTCTCGAATGACAATCATCTTGCGCTATGCAAGAATTGAATTTTTCGCGGCGTTGCGACAGTCACCGCTCAAAAACTCCAACCGGGGGATTTCCTGGTGTAAAAATAAATTTGCAAAACAATAAATAAGTGCTAAAAGAACAATGTACAGTTTAGGTATGGTCCGAGGAGATGAAAACCAGAGAAAGAAACGTTTCGACAATTCTGAAATTACATTTAAATACCATTCGGGCAACCGTGGAAAAAAAATTGGAGAATCGATTTCTGGCTTGTTTTACCGAAAACCAGAAACGCGGATTAGACCACACGTTCAACGAAATATGCCTCGTCCATCTCTCTATCTACTTAATAGGCAATTACTGGTTTTCTTTCGTCCATAAAACGTTAAATTACGCCACGTCAGGTCTTTAAACGTATGCAAATTAACTTAGCGTCGTTTCCGCGTGAAGGAACCCGACACACACACACACAAACACAATCAGAAATAAAATCAGAAAATGAAACATGGCAGCGGCGGCGGAGCGGGTTGGAAACAAATTTTTCGTGCGGGGGGGGGGGGTGGAAGGGGGGCGTTTAATTCTGAATCGGCGAAAACGAGAAGGGCCCCGCGCCGCGCCGCGCCACCGCCTCACGTCCTGCGTGTGTTTCCTTTTAAATTCCCAGATGATCTAACAGCGGGAGTTTCACGAAATGACAGCTGACATTTCGACTTTACACCGGAGCCAAGTGATCTATAAAAGTTTTATTCTTCGCGTCATGTCGGTCTGGCCGAGCGACGCACGGACGGACGGACGAGGAGGGTCCAATTAATTTTAAGTGGGCCCCCGACCGCAGAGAGAAAAAAAAAGCGCTCCTCCGAAAAATGGCGTAAACAAATAAAAAAAAAAATAAAACAAAATAAAATAAACGGGAACGTGACGCGGGATAATTAAAATGTTTCAGATCATTTGCTGCTCCGGTGACCGGTTACCAGTTTCTCCTCCGGGTTTGCTCTTCTTTGTTCGACGCTTTGTTCGGTCGCGGTCGGTGCACAACGGCGATTAGAAATCTCGCGAAATCCGCGGAAGTCGATCGCGGAAAACGCTGTGAGAAAATAAAAACTCGTGCGGAACGCCTCTGCGCGACCGATTTTAAAATCACCGTCACACTTCTCTTTGATCCTTTTTGTGAAGTGGCGAAGAAAGTTCAGAACGCAGCTGTCGAGAGAAATTCACAAAAATTTCATTCAAAATTATTACCACCTCTAATCAGCGAATGTATTTCAAAATTAACATCCAATAACGCCTATAGATGGCGTTGTCCGATGGTGAAAACAAAAGTCAGTAGGTATGAAATAAAGCCACGAAGGCACCGCAGTCATAATTCGCCTCAATTTGCTTGAAGCAGTAGAATTTTGTTAAAAGCGATTCCCAACGTAATAAAAAACGTAAACTGTTAAAAACAGGGGTCCTAAAATACTTCCTTGCCGAACGCCGAGACCAACTTCTGGCAAAGAATTTTTTTTTAAGTCTCATCAGAAGCATAACCTCTCACGGAAAGCCGCTTCCATTTCGATCTTATATTTCATTCGAAATTTTAATGAAGTTTTTGATTCAAGCTACTAATTTAATACACTTAATTTCATTCATTCATTCATATTTCTAATTAACATCCAGTAATTCCTACAGATGGCGTTGTTTCATAATGAAAACAAAAGTCAGTAGGTATGAAATAAAGCGACGAAGTCACCGCAGTCATAATTCGCCTCAATTTGCTTGAAGCAGTAGAATTTTCTTAAAAGCGATTCCCAACGTAATAAAAAACGTAAACTGTTAAAAACAGGGGTCCTAAAATACTCCCTTGCCGAACGCCGAGAACAACTTCTGGCAAAGAATTTATTTTTAAGCCTCACCACAAGCATAACCTCTCACGGAAAGCCGCTTCCATTTCGATCTTATATTTCATTCGAAATTTTAATGAAGTTTTTGATTCAAGCTACTAATTTAATACACTTGATTTCTTTCATTCATTCATATTTCTAATTAACATCCAGGAATGCCTATAGATGGCGTTGTCCGATGGTGAAAACAAAAGTCAGTAGGTATGAAATAAAGCGACGAGGGCACCGCAGTCATAATTCGCCTCAATTTGCTTGAAGCAGTAGAATTTTCTTAAAAGCGATTCCCAACGTAATAAAAAACGTAAACTGTCAAAACAGGGGTCCTAAAATACTACCCTACGGAACGCCAAGAACAACTTCTTGCAAAGAATTTTTTTTAAGCCTCACCAGAAGCATAACTTCTCAGGGGCAGGGCCCCCGTAACCATGAGTGCAAAGTGTGCAGTGCACGCGGGCGCCGTGTTCAAGGGGCGGCAATCAGCCTCTTGGAATTAGCATAATTCTTCATTCTTTCCGACAAAAAAATTATTCGGAAACAGTTTCTCTTATCTGGAAAAAATTATTCGAAAAAGCTATCAAGAAGACTGAACCGTTTTGATAAAGCCGTCAGCGTCACGGCGAAACATCGACTAAAATAGAACAGTTAATCGCGGCAATTAAAAGTAGAAAAGTTCAACTTTTGCACATTTCGTGTGCTAAATTTTTCATAAAAGATTTAACGTACTCAATAATTTTAATTAGGCAAAAAAATAAATTATGTAAGCTGTTATGATTTGGTTAAAAAAAAAACAAATTAGATTTTACTTTTCAAGTTTTTAGAAATTTAAGTTCCTTTTGCATTTGTAATTTTGTTTTTTTTTTCTAATGGCGTTTTCGACTGACTGCTTTTGGCTTATCTCAGAGTATCTCCGTCTTGTTTTAACCTCATGTAAAAACAGAGCCCACTTGTATTCTTTGGGTGGGATCAGAACAGAGGCCGCTCCAGCACGTTCGGGCCTTACGAATCTGTCTCCGCTCTTATTGTACTCGGTGGACCCCCAGAGATATAATGTTTAACATTTCTAAAAATTTTGTTTATTTTCTCCGCTTTTTTGTTTCTTTTATACCTGTTTGCATCAAGTCAAGTTAAAAATTAAACCAAGTTCAACAGTAAACCCAGCTTGCGTTGCGACTTAAACCGAAGTCATTAAATCAATACAACGTTAAACCAGCACAGAAGACGGATTAAATTGAATTGGTCTAGCGATTTAAGTCGCGGTGCGAACCTGGTTTAATTTTTAACTAGACATGCTGCAAAGAGTTATTAATTTTTACGATAATTTTGCCCGCAGCGGCTAGGAGCTTGAAAAAAAAGTAAAGGAAGATATTTAACAAAAGTTGAAAAACTTTCCCTAATGTAATAACAATTGACCGTTTTTGCATGTCCCAACTCATCTATCAGAGGGCGCCAAAATATGGAGTGGCACGAGGGCGGCGTTTGGCCTCCCGGGGACCCTGCTCAGGGAAAGCAATTTTCTTAAAAACGATTCCCAACGTAATAAAAAACGCAAACTGTTAAAAACAGGGGTCCTAAAATACTCCCCCGCGGAACGCCGAGACCAACTTCTGGCAAAGAATTCTTTTTAAGCCTCACCAGAAGCATAGCCTCTGACGGAAAGCCGCTACGAAATTAATACACTTAATTTCATTCATTCATTCATATTGCTAATTAACATCCAGTAATGCCTATAGATGGCGTTGTTTCATAATGAAAACAAAAGTCAGTAGGTATGAAATAAAGCGACGAAGTCACCGCAGTCATAATTCGCCTCGATTTGCCTGAAGCAGTAGAATTTTCTTAAAAGCGATTCCCAACGTAATGAAAAACGTAAACTTTTAAAAACAGGGGTCCTAAAATACTCCCCTGCGGAACGCCGAGAACAACTTCTGGCAAAGAATCCTTTTTAAGCCTCACCAGAAGCATAGTCTCTCACGGAGAGCCGCCTCCATTTCGATCTTATATTTTATTCGAAATTTTAATGTAGTTTTCGATTCACGCTACTAATTTAATACACTTGATTTTATTCATTCATTCATATTTCTAATTAACATCCAGTAATTCCTATAGATGGCGTTGTTTCATAATGAAAACAAAAGTCAGTAGGTATGAAATAAAGTGACGAAGTCACCGCAGTCATAATTCGCCTCAGTTTGCTTGAAGAAGTAGAATTTTCTTAAAAGCGATTCCCAGCGTAATAAAAAACGTAAACTGCTAAAAACAGGGGTCCTAAAATACTCCCTTGCCGAACGCCGAGACCAACTTCTGGCAAAGAATTTTTTTTTAAGTCTCGTCAGAAGCATAGCCTCTCACGGAGAGCCGCTTTCATTTCGATCTTATATTTTATTCGAAATTTTAATGAAGTTTTTGATTCAAGCTATTAATTTAATACACTTAATTTCATTCATTCATTTATATTACAAATTAACATCCAGTAACGCCTATAGATGGCGTTGTTTCATAATGAAAACAAAAGTCAGTAGGTATGAAATAAAGCGACGAAGTCACCGCAGTTATAATTCGCCTCAATTTGCTTGAAGCAGTAGAATTTTGTTAAAAGCGATTCCCAACGTAATAAAAAACGTAAACTGTCAAAAACAGGGGTCCTAAAATACTCCCCTGCGGAACGCCGAGAACAACTTCTGGCAAAGAATTTTTTTTTAAGCCTCACCACAAGCATAACCTCTCACGGAAAGCCGCTTCCATTTCGATCTTATATTTTATTCGAAATTTTAATGAAATTTTTGATTCAAGCTACTAATTTAATACACTTAATTTCATTCATTCATTTATATTACAAATTAACATCCAGTAACGCCTATAGATGGCGTTGTTTCATAATGAAAACAAAAGTCAGTAGGTATGAAATAAAGCGACGAAGTCACCGCAGTCATAATTCGCCTCAATTTGCTTGAAGAAGTAGAATTTTCTTAAAAGCGATTCCCAACGTAATAAAAAACGCAAACTGTTAAAAACAGGGGTCCTAAAATACTCCCCTGCGGAACGCCGACAACTTCTTCTGGCAAAGAATTTATTTTTAAGCCTCACCACAAGCATAACCTCTCACGGAAAGCCGCTTCCATTTCGATCTTATATTTCATTCGAAATTTTAATGAAGTTTTCGATTCAAGCTACTAATTTAATACACTTAATTTCATTCATTCATTCATATTTCTAATTAACATCCAGTACTTCCTATAGATGGCGTTGTTTCATAATGAAAACAAAAGTCAGTAGGTATGAAATAAAGCGACGGAGGCACCGCAGTCATAATTCGCCTCGATTTGCTTGAAGAAGTAGAATTTTCTTAAAAGCGATTCCCAATGTAATAAAAACCGTAAACTGTCAAAAACAGGGGTCCTAAAATGCTCCCCTGCGGAACGCCGAGACCAACTTCTGGCAAAGAATCCTTTTTAAGCCTCACCAGAAGCATAGCCTCTCACGGAGAGCCGCTTCCATTTCGATCTTATATTTTATTCGAAATTTTAATGAAGTTTTTGATTCAAGCTACTGATTTAATACACTTAATTTCATTCATTCATTCATATTTCTAATTAACATCCAGTAATTCCTATAGATGGCGTTGTTTCATAATGAAAACAAAAGTCAGTAGTTATGAAATAAAGCGACGAAGTCACCGCAGTCATAATTCGCCTCAATTTGCTTGAAGCAGTAGAATTTTCTTAAAAGCGATTCCCAACGTAATAAAAAACGTAAACTGCTAAAAGCAGGGGTGCTAAAGTACTCCCCTGCGGAACGCCGAGAACAACTACTGGCAAAGAAGTCACGCCAGAAGCATAACTTCTCACGCGAAACAGCTTCCATTTCGATCGTATATTTAATTCGAAATTTTAATGTAGTTTTTTATTCAAGCTACTAATTTAATATACTTAGCTTCAACGAAAACTTTCCCAGTGGATAAGAACTGAGCAGGAAACGTTATTGTCTAAACAATAATTTTAAGTAATGAAAAGCGATCACTTTTCGAATAAAATCTTTAGAATAACTTTAAGGTGGCATTACCCGTGGAAACCGCGCGAATACGTCTCCGTTCCCCACCGTGCTAAATTAAATTAACTTTAAAACTTGCGTCTGATTTGGGCAAGCTTTGTAACGCCTGCAAGTTAAGCGAGGAGAGGTGGGAAGATTTAATGTAAACAATTAGGCGCCGCGATTTGAAACAACGCAAAATTAATAAGTGTCAACCCAGCCGTCCAAATCATGCGGTTGTTTTCGACGTTGCAATTTAACCCCACAGGAAACCCCTTCAGGATAACATGAGTGAGTATGTGGGTGTTAGAGCGCTGTGGAACCTAACTTCGAAGCCAGGAATCTAATCGAAGACCCCCAGGGCGTTCCAGAGCCTCTGTGCAAAGAATTTTTCTCAGTCCCACCGAAAGCATAACTTCTCACGGAGAGCAGCTTCCATTTCGATCCTATATTTTATTCGAAATTTTAATGTAGTTTTTGATTCAAGCTACTAATTTAATATACTTAGCTTTAACAAAAACTTTCCCAGTAGATAAGAACTGGGCAGGAAACGTTATTGTCTAAACAATAATTTTAAGTAATGAAAAGCGATCACTTTTTGACTAAAATCTTTATAATAACCAAGGAGCGGATGACCTGAGGTTTTACTTAAGGTTATTCAAATCGTAATCATTATATTAAAATTATTTTTAAGGAATCTTGTAAGTAAATATATTGTATATTATATATACATTCATTCAACGACTTATAAGGTCTCGGGCAATGCAAATCGCCTGCATTTGTCATCAAAAACCTCAATTCCGCCGCTCACTGATAATAACTTTAAGGCGCATTACCCGTGGAAACCGCGCGAATACGTCTCCGTCTCCCTCCGTGCTAAATTAAATTAACTTTAAAACTTGCGCCTGATTCGGGCAAGCTTTGTAACGCCTGCAAGTGAAGCAAGGAGAGGTGGGAAGATTTAATCTAAACAATTAGGAACCGCGATTTGAAGGAATTCAGAATTAATTAATATCCACCCAGCCGTCCAGCTACGCGGTTGTTTTCGCCATAACAGGCGAAACCTTTCAGGGTAACATGAGTGAGTGTGTGGGTGCTTTACACGCTGTGAAACCCAACATCGAAACCCGGAATCTAATCGAAGACACCCAGGGCGTTCCAGAGTCTCTGTTACTCTATTCTGCCTGAGAAGGTATAGTAATTGTTATCTGTACGTTATACGCAGAACTCATGTGCATTGTCTGCGTCGAGATAACGCGAAAACAGACCGGTATATAAAACATTTGAGTTTCAATCGCAATTTAAGAAATAACCACGCAGTTTTTCAACTTAAAACCGAGTTTAAATTGCAGACATTTATCGTAAGAAACACAGAGACGCACAAAGTCGATTTTAACATTTCTTGTAGAAAAAGAGTTTTGCTTTTAATGCACTCATGTATCGTGTTCGCGTTTCCTTCTAAACTTCTTTTTACTTTTACATACTCCCATTTTATTTTGTAATTGTTTGTTTGTTTCTTTTGGTATCAATTTAAATTAGTGCTCAATAAATCCGTTGTAGTATACGAGGGATTTTATTTATTGTACAGTTCTTGAGCTCAAGAACCGCCTTTCCGCGGGGAAAGAGTTTGAAAGTTTCTCCTATTTTTCTGAATTAAGATTCACGTTTAGAAAGGTAGTTCTTTTAGCTACGGTTTCTTACGTACCAAATAAATTATTTGGATCTTCGAACAAAGGATTTCGTCTAAATTAATAGAACCCAACTGCCCTTGTCTGTGAAGGGCCGAATCGCTTCCTAATGTTTGATCTGACGAGCGTCGTCGTTATTTCTTCTGGAAATCGGAGCGCTTCCACATATAAATCGTAACTTAGGTCCGACAATAATTGTTTACATTCCATTACGTTATATCTTTACCTATAGCATGCCAGTCGAGCGTATTTACAATGTCCTATGAATTCTGGGCAAACAGTATCATCATCTCTCTGACCGCTCGCTGTTTGCTTTCCTACGGCTCCGTACACGGAGTCGAGCGCCCGGATTATTTAAAATGATTACACATTCGGAAATTAGGCCGATCAAGTAGTGAGTTTCCACATGCACACACACACACACACACACACATGTAGTCGTCGGTCGTGCAAGTTTCATGAGGTCCCCGCAAGAGAGTTCTCCGAGGAACGTCCTTAACTTCGGAGTCGTCGAGACGTTCGGGGCACGCGAGAACTCCAGCCTGACAGTAAACACACACACACACGCTCATCTCTTATTTATGTCCGTTCGCATCAACTTTGGCTTTGTTAGGAAACGACCGTGTAACGTCATTACACATTTATGCAGCGAGAACGCTCAGGTGCATCTCGAGAAAGACCATTCCGATTAGTTTATTGCATCCGACCAGGTGTATCATACTCTAACCGCTCTTCCAACTAGCAAAATTAAAGAAAAAGACACTAAAAAAATAAGTAAATTCGATGAACGTACGACATCAAAATAGTGATAGGCGACGCAAACGCAAAAATTGGAACCGAGCAATGCTACTACCCAATAATAGGTAAAGAAAGTAAACACGAAACGACAAACCAGAACGGAGAAAAATTAATAGAATTTGCGATGCAAAATGAAATGGTGGTTAAAAGTACTTACCTCAGGCGCAAAGAAATACATAAAGGGACATGGGCATCGCCTGACGGGATGACGATCAACCAGATACACCACATATTGATAGAGAAAAAACATAGCCAGTTAATAACAAACGTCAGAAGTTATAGAGGTGCAGAAGCAAATACAGATCACTTTTTAGTAGGAGCAGAAATAGCAGTACAAAAGCCAAAAAAGAAAAGATGTAAGGGACTAAAACAATACTTTGACATACAGAAACTAAAGCTAGACGAAGAGGCACGGCAGTACACTGCGGTACTGGAACAAAAGATAGAAGACAGAAGACATGAAAAGGAAAATGAAACACAGAACTTAGTGGAAGATAATTGGCAAGCGCTCCAAAACAAAATTAAGGAGGCTGCAACAGAAGCCCTGGGACTAAAACCAAGGGTAAGAAAGAAGAGCAACTGGTTCGATGAAGAGTGTCAGCAAGCCCAAAAGAAGTGTGGAGAAGCAAGAATGAGATATATAAGATACGGAACTCTAACGGACCGTGCTAATTACCTAGAACAACAAAAAAACTATAAAACCATATGCAGAACAAAGAAACGGCAGGAAATAAAGGAGCAGATAGAAAAGATATAAGAAAGCTATAACAAAAAAGAAATAAGAAACTTTTACCAAAATATAAAAAGGGAGAAAGAAGGATTCAAAGAAAGAGTATGGTACTGCCGTGACAAAGAAGGGAAGTTAATAGGTGATGAAGAGGAAAAAAAGAAAAGATGGGCAAACTATTTTGAGGAGCTGCTCAACACAAGCGAAAGAAACTTGAGTTCGGACGAAGACGACGAAGTGGAAAGTGAGGCAGATCACGAAGAGATAGGACCAAAACAAGAAGAAATAGATGAAATAATAAGCAAGCTAAAGAACAACAAAAGTCCCGGAAACAACAACATACAGGCGGAATTAATAAAGTATGGCGGAGATAAGATAAGGCAAGAGATCTATAAACTCATATCAATATGTTGGAGAGAAGAGAAGATACCATCAACATGGAAGGAAGCAGTCCTATGCCCCATACACAAAAAAGGGGACGCCTCTAAGTGCGAAAATTATCGGGGAATAGCACTGTTGGATGTAGTGTACAAGATAATGGCGACATGGATAAACTGGAAGCTAAAAGATAAAATGGAAAATATCTTGGGAGAATACCAAGCAGGGTTTAGGAAGAACCGGTCAACAATAGACCAAATATTTACCTTAAAAGAAATACAAGCCGCCCATTACGAGAAAGGAATTGATATCCACGCAATCTTCATAGACTTTAAACAGGCCTACGATTCTATCGACAGGAAAGCACTACTGAGAGCAATGCCCGAATTGAACGTCCCCAAGAAGTTTATTAGAGTAATAAAAGCCACCCTAAAGAATACAAAAAGCAGAGTTAGGATTAACGGACAAACAACAGAACTCTTCGAGGTGAAGACGAGTCTAAGGCAAGGCTATCCTCTTGCAACGACGCTGTTTAACTTTGCTATAGAGACAATAATAAGAAGAGGAAAGCTAAATAGATCGTGTTTAATTTACGACAGGCGACACCAATGTCTTGCATATGCTGAGGACATCACGATCATTGCAAAGACGAAGAAAGATCTGAAAGCGGCGACAGAAACATTAATAAAAGAAGCAGAAAAGTTTGGACTGAAAATAAATGATAAGAAGTCAAAATATATGTGGATGAGCGCAAATAGTAACATGAGAACAAACGGAGAATTAAAAGTCAATATGGAACAAGACCGTTATTATAAATTCGAAGGAGTAGACAGCTATAACTACCTAGGGGTCAAAATTACGGCAAGGAACGACTTGAAAGAAGAAATTAGAGAAAGACTTACTAAAGGAAATAAGACTGTAGGAGCGCTAAACAAACTCCTATCGAATAAGGACATTTCGAGACAACTGAAAACACGCTTATACAAAACTGTAATACGACCTACAATCCTGTACGGATCGGAAACGTGGACTGTGACCAAACAGGAGGAACAATCACTACTGAGATGGGAACGCAAGTTATTAAGAAGAATCTACGGAGGAACAAAAGAGGGCGACCAATGAAGGAGGAAAACAAATAGGGAACTAGAAAACATATTCGACCAACCGAACATCATAACACAAATAAAGATGAATAGAATTAGATGGATAGGACATGTACAAAGATTAGAAGAAGGAAGACTGCCGAAGATTGTCATCAATAGGGGATACACAGGAAATAAGAAAAAAGGGAGACCTAAAAAGAGGTGGCTGGATGAAGTCGAAAAGGATCTAGAAGCAATTGGATGGAGAAATTGGAAAGTTAAAGCAAGTGATAGAAGAGAATGGCGAAAAATAGTCGCGCAAGCCAAGGACCTACAAGGTCTATCGTGCTAAAATATATATAAATTCGATGAAAGAGTCATTCCTGCGTCAAGTAAGCTCAAAGAAGAAAGGAGTGGTTCCAAGATATTATAATAAGCGGTTACCAAATTACCCCCCAAGCTTCCGAAGTTCTGTCCCCAGATTGCATTGTTGCAGGGATCGTTATAGATTGACTGAAACCAACGTGACCTAAACTCAAGAATGGTTTTTGGTAAGAGTCGAAGCGATCCCGAAAGCAAAGGCGGTCAAACAAGACAGTCCTAAATAAAAGGAAACGGAAATGCGTTGATACCTACCTATTCGTGCCGTGGAATCTAACTTCGGTACAATGCCTGCAGAGCTCAACCTGGACGGGCGTGAATCATGAAGGCTTCGAAAATTAAACGCCATTTAATTCTGGTAAAGTTATGAAGTTTATAAGTACACAAAACGCTAACAAAGAAGATTAAGAAAGCAAAGGCGGTCAAACAAGATAGTCCTAAATGAAAGGAAACGAAAATGCGTTGTTTACTACCTGTTCGTGCCGTGGAATCTAACTTCGGCATAATCCCTGCAGAGCTCAACCTGGACGGGCGTGAATCACGAAGGCGTCGAAAATTAAACGCCATTTAATTCTTGTAAAGTTATGAAGTTTATAAGTACTCAAAACGCTAACAAAGAAGATGAAGAAAGCAAAGGCGGTCAAACAAGATAGTCCTAAATGAAAGGAAACGAAAATGCGTTGTTGACTACCTGTTCGTGCCGTGGAATCTAACTTCGGCACAATGCCTGCAGAGCTCAACCTGGACGGGCGTGAATCATGAAGGCTTCAAAAATTAAACGCCATTTAATTCTGGTAAAGTTATGAAGTTTGTAAGTACACAAAACGCTAACAAAGAAGATGAAGAAAACAAAGGTTGTCAAGCAAGATGGTCCTAAATGAAAGGAAACGAAAATGCGTTGCTGCTTACCTGTTGGTGCCGTGGAATCTAACTTCGGCACGATGCCTGCAGAGCTCAACTTGGATGGGCGTGAATCATGAAGGCATCGAAAATTAGACGCCATTTAATTCTGGTAAAGTTATGAAGTTTATAAGTACACAAAACGCTAACAAAGAAGATGAAGAAAGCAAAGGCGGTCAAACAAGATAGTTCTAAATGAAAGGAAACGAAAATGCGTTCTGCTTACCTGTTGGTGCCGTGGAATTTAACTTCGACACAATACCTGCAGCTCAACTTGGACGGGCGTGAATCATGAAGGCGTCGAAAATTAAACGCCATTGAATTCTGGTAAAGTTATGAAGTTTATAAGTACACAAAACGCTAACAAAGAAGTTGAAGAAAGCAAAGGCGGTCAAACAAGATGGTCCTAAATGAAAGGAAACCAAAATGCGTTCTGCTTACCTGTTGGTGCCGTGGAATCTAACTTCGACACAATACCTGCAGAGCTCAACTTGGACGGGCGTGAATCATGAAAGCGTCGAAAATTAAACGCCATTTAATTCTGGTAAAGTTATGAAGTTTATAAGTACACAAAACGCTAACAAAGAAGATGAAGAAAGCAAAGGTTGTCAAGCAAGATGGTCCTAAATGAAAGGAAACGAAAATGCGTTGCTGCTTACCTGTTGGTGCCGTGGAATCTAACTTCGGCACGATGCCCCTGCAGAGCTCAACTTGGACGGGCGTGAATCATGAAGGCGTCGAAAATTAAACGCGCTGCTTAATTTTTTTTTTTAATATAAGGTTTATAAGTACACAAAGCTAACAAAGAAGGTGCAGAATGTAAAGGCGGCCAAACAAAACAGTCCTAAATGAAAGGAAATGAAAATGCGTTGTTGACTACCTGTTGGTGTCATGGAATTTAGCTTCGGCACAATGCCTGGCAGTTCAACCTGGACGGGCGTGAATCATGCGGGGCCCTTGGGGTGGGGAAAAAGTGTATCTTCTTTGCAATATAAACAGCAGAAATTCTAAATAAATTAAAAAAAAAAAATAGGTAAAATAATTTCAAGTGACTATTATTTGAATGTTTATTATTATTATTATCTTGAATGTTTGTATGAAATAAAAAGGTAATTATAAAATAAAGATACATAAAAAAGAAATAAAGACTACTAACTGATAATCAAAATAAAAATAAAATGTCGTCAAATCTAATAAAACAAAAAGAAAAGACGAGATCGTTGATGAAGATAGGACGAAAATAAAAATGTGCGCAGACAAGAACAAGTCAAATCGATATAAAAATATTGACAACAAAAAACTGTAATTATTAAAGGTTAAAATGTAAAATTAAATGAACTCAAATTGAGTAAATGAAAAAGAAAGAACAAACAACAAAAATCAATCAAACGATAATTAAAAAATAAAAATCAAATAAAATCAAATGGAAATTATATAAAAAAAATAATGAAACGTTAAATTGATGAATAAAATCAAATCGCACGAAAGAGAAAACAAAAATGGCGATTAAAACGTAAAATAAAAAAACTCAAATTGAGTAAAACAAAAGACGATCGTTTGATAATCAGAAAGTAAAATCGCGTCGAATGGAAGATGAGCTGAGTTAAAAAATGAAAATGAATTAAATTAAATCGAAATAAAAGTCGATCGGTGATGAAGATAAGACGTAAGTGAAAATTCTATAACACTTAAGTCAAAATTTAATTAAGAGCACTAAGGAAAAAAAACAAAAGGCAATCAAACTGATAAATCAAATATAAAGTAATGTCAAATTGAATCAGTATATCTACACGTACTATTTTAAGAGTGTTAATATAATTTGAAAGGGAATCAACCTATATTACAAGCAAACTTAAATTCTAAGGAGAGGCCAAAAATTATTGCAGACCATAAAATCTAGTCCTCATACAACAGATGTTATTGTATGAATAAGAGCTGGTCGAAAATGTTGTTTCTATAAAAGCGCAATTTCTTAAGCGAGTGTATTAAGGACGTCTATTTGTTTATGTATTGTTTGTTTATATGTAAGATTTTTATTTTTCTTTTTGACTGAATGGAGCTAATGCAAAGCCCTGAAAGCGCGAGGACCCGTGCAGTTTCCCGGCTCGCCCGCCCCTAAGACAGCCACTGGGCTTTCCCTTCTGATGACGCCAGAGCCGTCTAGACGGAAGTAGGGAATGCGTCTGTTAATAAAATATTGCGTGCCCCGAAATTACAAACTTCGACGTAGGTGTTTGTTGTTAAATGGCGCATAAAAACCAATAAAATTCCAAGGATTCTCGTACATAAGCGACCTCTTTGCCAACGAGATTGCGTTAAACGACGACTTAAAGCGATATATTAATTGAGAAACTTCTTAAAGTAGCGCGCGAGATGTAAATCGCGTTTTAACGAATCGCCATTTCCTGAAATTAAAGGCATATACAGGGTCGTTCTCGACAACCGAAAACAGCGAGTGTTTAAGCTTGAGTCTGACGTAAAAAGTAAGTAATGCCGAAAGATATTATGAGTATGAGCGAAGCTGTTAATAAGATATCGGTTGAACTGTGCAGGGGGTACGAGTGAAATAGAGCAATTCTACCTGACGTAACTTGTGGCTCTTGTTTTGTCGGTTCCATTGGGTACAAATAGAAGTAAACGACCTTAATTCTTTTTATACAACATGCAGGAGATAGAAAATTCTGATTCTCTAACTTTAAAATCCCCGAAGACATCAGAATGGGTTAAGAAAAGTTCGCGGGTCTGTTTGGGGAAGGTTCTGAAGATGAGCCATCCTCAAGCCAGAGACCCAAGACTTCGGATGTTCGTGAACGGCCCTCTTGGCCTTCTTTGGAGCCTGTAAGGAAGGTGGAAGGTTAGGTCACCATGTGGAAATCCTGAAGTAAAAGCGCCGTTGGACGAGGCGGAGTTTAAAGAAGCCATTAAGAAGCTCTTTAATGAACCGAGAAGCAATACACGTCGGTTTTTACTGAATCTGCTTGGCTGACGGTTCAAGGTTGAAGATTGAGGCACTAGGGCTGGGTCTTATCGCGTGGTCTACTATCGAACAATTTGAGTTTTAGCGTTACAATAACACCATCTTCCTGAATTTTTTATTGTGGAATGACAACGATTCGGCATTTTTACTGTGATGTTGTTCCATAATAATCATGCAAGCGAATCGATCGTATTTAAACATGAGTAATCAATGTGAAAAGAAGATAGATAACTTTCCGAAAAAAAAATTACTTAATCGGGTGCAATCTAATAATAGCGATTCGGTATTTTTGCTGTAATGTTGTTATAGAAAGTACGGGATGGTATTCAAAATTGTTCAAACTAGAATAATTATAATTACGTGAGGACGATTTCGGTACTGGAGGAAATAACACAAAGGTCGTAGATTGAGTTACATCAATTTGGTGTAGTATCCCTTGATAGACGTTGTTGCTTGTTTGTTTACATTCTTTGATGTGGATATTGAAACGTGCCTTTCTTCCGTTCTGGTTCCTCATTAACAACAAAATAAAAAGATAAAAAAAAACGTGAGTTATGACACGTCCAGTACTTGTAATGTATTGTCGTGGTAAGAATATGCCTCCGCGATAAGAATGTAGCGTCTTTACTGGGTCACGTGAGTGGAAGGGTGGCGTAGGGTTTTCAGAGGGTAGAGCTTTTATGTTTTACAAATTTAATACCTTTTATTAATGTTAAGTTTAAATTGTTGGAGTTCAAAATGGTCCAAAATGGGTGGTTGCGGTGCTGGTCGTCCGTGCGGCGGCTATGGTTAGCGTTGGCCTGGCTGATGGCGACGTACTTTGCGTCCTGGCTGTAGCTGCGTTGTCAAGATCGGCTTGTTGCGACGCTTATGCTATCGGCGGCGAATGACTACAGTCGATCTTGTGGTCCTGGATGAAGTGGCGCGGCAAGCAGGGGTGCGGTGGTGGCTTCAGCTGGGTAAGCTGGGATTGTGGTTGACCGGGGTTGAAGTTGGCAGCTTCTGGCTGGGGGTTGACCGGCGGTGGGAGAGAGGCGTCCTGTAATCGGCTTCAGGATGATGATGATCTCGGGAATAGCGTCCTTGGTCGTTGGGATGGTTCTGGGCGGCTTCGCTTCTTCGAGTTGGCTGGAACTAATGCCCACCGGAGTCAAGCTATGCTCGACTGCTGTCCAAATTTTTACCCGCACTTTTTATACGCAATTTTTTTTATTATCGCATTGCGTTATTCGTGATATACCCGGTGGTGTTCTTTGTGTCACTTGATGTAATCGCTTGCCCCAATTGCCGCGATGTTTTATTACGAAATATGAACCGTGTTATATCGGGTTACCTCACTTAGGGCCATTTACACCAAACAGTTAAGCTGAGCTTAAATTTAAGTATTGTTTATAAAGTGATATTTGAGGTTACGTAACTCACATTCTAAGCGGTACTTAAAGTTAAGGTCGGCTTAAGTGTTTGCTGCAATTGGCTCTTGTTGTTATTAAATTCCGACAATGTTGAAATTGCCCTCGATTTCACAAGACCATGTTTTAATAATTTCCTTTTATTATTTTTTTTTTACGAAAAGCTCGTTGTAGTTGGCAGCTTCTGGCTGGGGGGTTGACGGACGGCGGCAGAGAGGCGTCCTACAATCGGCCTCGGGATGATGGTGATTTCGGGAAAAGCGTCCTTGGTCGTTGGGATGGTCCTGGGCGGCTTCCCTTCTACAAGTTGGCTGGCACTAATGCCCACCGGAGTCAAGCTGTGCTCGACTGCTGTCCAAATTTTTACCCGCACTTTTTATACGCAATTTTTTTTATTATCGCATTGCGTTATTCGTGATATACCCGGTGGTGTTCTTTGTGTCACTTGATGTAATCGCTTGCCCCAATTGCCGCGATGTTTTATTACGAAATATGAACCGTGTTATATCGGGTTACCTCATTTAGGGCCATTTACACCAAACAGTTAAGCTGAGCTTAAATTTAAGTATTGTTTAGAGCTTAAATTTAAGTATCGTTTATAAAGTGATATTTGAGGTTACGTAACTCACATTCTAAGCGGCACTTAAAGTTAAGGTCGGCTTAAGTGTTTAGTGCAATTGGCTCTTGTTGTTATTAAATTCCGACACTGTTGAAATTGCCCTCGATTTCACCAGACTATGTTTTAATAATTTCCGTTTATTATTTTTTTTTTACGAAAAGCTCGTTGAAGTTGGCAGCTTCTGGCTGGGGGGGTTCACGGACGGCGGCAGAGAGGCGTCCTACAATCGGCCTCGGGATGATGGTGATTTCGGGAAAAGCGTCCTTGGTCGTTGGGATGGTCCTGGGCGGCTCCCCTTCTACAAGTTGGCTGGCACTAATGCCCACCGGAGTCAAGCTGTGCCCGACATTCAATTTTCGTTTTAAACAAGACCTCTTCATTTTTTGTTTGCTGATACTGGCGACATCTGGTAACCGTGTTTGTACATGAACCCCGCACAGTATCGGTGCGTGCCGGAGCTTTGCCAAATTAAAATCATTTTAGGCCCTGAGGTTAAGTTCAATTTATTTATAAAATAAATTTATATGCTTCGATTATGCTTATGGGCTTCGATTTTTTACGTTCGCCGAATTTATTTTCATGTAATCCTGTGCTTTTCTTTTGTTTGATTAACTTTTAATTGGTGAATTGGTTCTTGCAATTTGAAAATTTTGTAAAGTGATGTATGCGCGGATTATTTTAACGATGTTCTTTTGCAGCGGCGTACAGAATCGGGAAAAAATAAAAGCCGGAGTTCGGTTCGGCCCGTCGGTTGTTTGCTTAAACGCGCACAAAAATTTAATAAAGCTAATGCGAGGGGGTGCTGCAGGAACCGGCACGGAAATGAATAATAAAGTTCTAGTAATAATTGATGAGAGAGCGGCGAAGGCAAACAATAGGCGAATTCGCGTTTTTGCGCAGCGTGTTACCGGTTTGACTAAATAAACGTAAATTTTTAATTATTGGCCATCGATGCCTTCGGGGAATTAAAATAGAATTATACGCAAGCCATTGTTTAATGCTAACCGTATCGTAAAATATCTGTTTTTGCATTGCTGCACTCCGGCCTCTAATTAAAAAATGTCCGGCGCAGCGATCGACCTGTTGTGTTTACCTGAACGTGAAACGAATTAAATTCTGTACGTTCTATTTGCGCAAAAAAATTAAATAAAATAACCCGCACATAGCTGCCGGTACTATTTTTATTCCTGCGCTATTTACACCACCACCGCCATATAAAATTGACCGACCGACCGACGTGTTCACTGCAAGAAGAAACTCCGTTCGCTTTCAAATTTGGATACCTTTATAAACAAAACCTGCGAATTTCATGTTTTTTTGGCTTTGTTTTGTTTGTTGTCGTTTGATTTAATTCGATTATCGCGTAAAACCCGTCGACTCACTCTCTGAAGGAAAGCGGAAACCGCACACGTGTTCCCCCCCGACGACGGTGATTAACTCTCCATGTGAAAACCACCTGGTTAACAGTGGTTTAAGTACAACACGGAGCCGATTCGTAATGAGTATTATTAGGAAATGACGAGGTGCTGTTGCGGCGGATTCATTCATAACTACACCATTCAGCTCTTCGAAATCCATTTGTCATGGGATTGATACGGATTTTTTTCCGGACCGCGAAGACCGTGGGTTCCTCCGCCTGACCATCGGGCCGTCTTTTTGTTGGTCATTTTATGCTTAATATTTGATTTCCTGCCGCGGTTCATTTCTTGCTTCAAATATTTTGTTACGTTTCCTACTACACCAGGCATTAAATTAGACATTTAGGTTTTTTTTTTTTTCTTTTTGATTCGTTCGTTTACGCGGACAAAAGGTCACGGCCTTCCTGAGGAACGCAGCAACAAAACTAACATTTTCGAACGTAAACCATCATTACACTTGATCAAATACATTTGAAAAGGAGACGTGCAGATGGCCTTAACATGAAAAGGTGAGAGGCGTCAATCAAAGATGAAGATAGAATTAAAAAAAAAAACTCCGGAAAGAGTAAGTAACACCAATAACGAAGAGGAAAAGGGATAAACGTGCTCCTCGGCCTTAACAATATGCCTGGTCAGTGTTTGATTTTATCAATGTCAAAAACAATGCATTTTTTACATGACTGATTCATGTCAGTTATAATTTTTTATTGCGAGCGGAGAGATTAAATTGCGTTCGTATTCGACCTTTAACGCTATTGGGTTTTCTTTACGTCATCTGATACACCACCACTTAAATCAACGTAAGTTAATTACTTAATAATCGCATTCAAATCAATTTCGTTGCGTGGTTGTGACATCCTTCAACTTCCTTTACCATTCTGATTTAATCGTCATCAGTACTAATTATTGGTTAGGTGATTTGGTGGTAACTAAATTTTATTCTGAGTTGAAATCTGAGAATAACTTATCAAACAGGTTTCTTTGCCATAATCGATTTAATGCTTAACAGTTTGTCACACAATCTCGCGGTTAAATAAATATCGAAAGTCAGTTGTTTCATCAGGGTTGTAGTAAGTGCGAGGCGAGAAGAAACGCTTTCTTTATTTAGAAATGAGGCATGTATCTCCTAGCTCCTAGCTCTCCCTCCTGATCTGACAGGGAATGACATCGAAAGAAGAACCTGTCTTCACAAAAAAAAAAACGTTTCAACAGGAAAGCAGTGGTTAGGAGGAAGCTTTATTAACAATTGAATGTAAAAAAAAGGTTTTGCAATTCCAATCAGAGGAATAATTAAATATAAACAAGAGAAAAATAGGTCGTAATCAAAACTGGAATTAAAATGAGGTGTATCCGAAACTGGAATCTAAAACTGGTAATAAGAATGAGCCGAAACTGAAACTCGATCTAAAACTGGAACCATACATAAGCCTGAAAGGAAAGGAGGAAATTCGCCAATAGTGATTTGTACGAAAGAGAAAGCAACCGTCGCAAACATGCCTGTCCGGAACGTTGAGGACGAGGCTGAGACAATTTCGGTGAGTTTTCAGTCCTCCAGCGTCAAGTCAGTACCAACGAAATGTCTTACACTGGGGAAAGGTTTCCTCGTCCCAACCAAAATGTGTACCGTCTTGGGCACAAATAAATTATATTCCCAACTAACAATTAATTAATTGTAATTGTTCAAATTCACAATTAACAACGAATTAATCTTAGAAACTCACAATTAACAATTTACCAATTATAATTGCAGAAACTCACAATTTTTACAATTAATCAATTGTGATTGTTACAATTACAATTATTGTTTGTTGCAGTTACAATTAATTATAAATGTTTGGTCCTTACAAGTAATAATTGATTAATTGTGACCAGATATTAAAAAAAAAAACTTATTTAGGCCCGATCTTACCACATCCTGATAAATTTAACCGTCGGTTAATATCCTAGGAAACCATTATCGACACAAAGGTTTCCAAAGATATTAACCGATGGTTAAATTTATTGGTGGTAAGATCGGGCCTTAATGGATTAATGACAACTTTTCTTTAACTGTCATTAAAGTCGGTAATTGCAACTGACAATTAGTTTAATTGATTAATTAATTGAGATTCTAGTTGATTGATTGTCTACACTGGTACTGACCTTTAGGTCGAAACAACGCGAAAGTCGGGGTAAAGCGCTCTACTAATGCCCTAGGGTGACCACAAGACGACTGCGTGCTTCAGGCACGTGGCAAACTAATAAAGCCAAACCCGCCCGTACCCCTTTCGAAGTAAAAAAGGGCATTGCACGGATCGAAAACGTTAACGTAATCAATTAATC
This sequence comes from Prosopocoilus inquinatus, assembly GCA_036172665.1. Taxonomy (NCBI): domain Eukaryota; kingdom Metazoa; phylum Arthropoda; class Insecta; order Coleoptera; family Lucanidae; genus Prosopocoilus; species Prosopocoilus inquinatus. The sequence continues at coordinate 7,561,659 of CM069878.1, read as the reverse complement.
GTAATTCACAATTAACAATTAATCAATTGCGATTGTTACAATTAAAATAAATTACAATTGTTTGGTCCTTACAATTAATAATTGAATAATTGTCACCAGATATAATATTTTTTAAGACAATAGAAACGTGACTTTAATCAGAATATTAAAAAAAAATACTTACTTAATGGATTAATGACAACTTTTTTTTAGGTCTCGGGAACACCACAAGACGACTGCGTGCTTCAGGCACGTGGCAAATTAATAAAGGCCAAACTATCCGCACCCTTTTCGAAGTAAAGAAGGGTTATTCATGGTATCGTATCAAGATAAAAAAAAAATCATTTCACTCACAAAGGGAAATATCGTTTTTCCGATTACAAATGAGTCTGAGGAACGCCTGTGCAGAGTTTAGAGCTCGAACGAATTCCAAGAATTCCGGGCTAGCCTAGGCTGAACAGGTTGCATCACGCTTCTAACTATAACTTTATAACGTCTTAATTTTTGTCGTCGATGAATTTTCCAAATTCAAAATTTTTCTGTCGGTCAACTTTGCCAGCCTGTTTCAGCTTAAACGTAGCGCACCCGAGAGAAATATCTGCGACCGGCGAGGGTGAGCTATGTAAATTAAAACTGTTGCAACTCAAAGAAATTAAAACGATTCGAAAGAATAATAAAGAAAGTGCAAACTAGAATAACAAGAAATAAGAAGCTTTTCTTCGGCGTTTACATAGAATTATCATGTCACGTACAGGAAGTACACGAAATAAGAGCAGAAAACGTCAAAGTGACAGCGTCAAGACCCAATGGAGTAAAAGCTGACGTAAAGGAAACCAATAGGATGAAAGGCCAAGTGTGAACGCAATTTAATCTTTCTCAAAATTTAGGAAGATGGCGTTTGACTGTGTGTGTTGTCTGTTACGTCCAAAGAAGCACACCGGAACAAATTAAACGGTGTATATTTTTAGCAAAAAGACAATGTACACATAAGAATAATCTTCGGCATTAGACAGACATTTAAGTAATTAATTGCTTATATAAAAATAAAATGCAACTGCCCACTACAGTTTGTTATAACACGCGCAAGATAACGAAAAGAGCGCGCAAATCTTCAATATTCGACGCTCATTCACGCCAACCAGGCCCCCGGCGCGCACCACAAGGCGACCGGCACGTGGCAAATTAATAAAACCAAAACTGCCGTACCCCTTTCAAAGTAAAGAATGGTTTGCACGAATCGAGAACTTCAATGCGACGGCATCGAAAGCATCAAGACCTAATCAGGTGAAAGCTGACGTAAAGGAAACCAACAGCATGAAAGGCCAAGTGTGAACGCAATTTAATCTCTCCGTCGAACCAAAAAATTGTACTTCTCAGGAGCTTATAACGTAAAGAGATTTTATGACCGTATGGCATTCAATGCTTTCGACATTTTTTGAAACTCTGCAGATAATTTTTAGCTAATAGCTGTATACATAAGATAAGAATAATTTTGAGCATTAGACAGACATTATGTAACTAATCGCTTATATAACAACAAAATGCAACTGCCCACTACAGTTTGTTACAACACGCGCAAGATAACGAAAAGAGCACGCAAATCTTCAATATTCGACGCTCATTCATGCCAACCAGGCCCCCGGCGCGCACCACAAGGCGACCGGCACTTGGCAAATTAATAAAACTAAAACTGCCGTACCCCTTTCAAAGTAAAGAAGGGTTTGCACGATTCGAAAACTTCAATGCGATAGCATCGAAAGCAACAAGACCTAATCAGGTCAAAGCTGACGTAAAGGAAACCAACAGCATGAAAGGTCAAGTGTGAACGCAATTTAATCTCTCCGTCGAACCAAAAAATTGTACTTCTCAGGAGCTTATAACGTAAAGAGATTTTATGACCGTATGGCATTCAATGCTTTCGACATTTTTTGAAACTCTGCAGATAATTTTTAGCTAATAGCTGTATACATAAGAATAATTTTCAGCATTAGACAGACATTTATGTAACTAATCGCTTATATAACAACAAAATGCAACTGCCCACTACAGTTTGTTACAACACGCGCAAGATAACGAAAAGAGCACGCAAATCTTCAATATTCGACGCTCATTCACGCCAACCAGGCCCCCGGCGCGCACCACAAGGCGACCGACACTTGGCAAATTAATAAAACCAAAACTGCCGTACCCCTTTCAAAGTAAAGAAGGGTTTGCACGATTCGAAAACTTCAATGCGATAGCATCGAAAGCAACAAGACCTAATCAGGTCAAAGCTGACGTAAAGGAAACCAACAGCATGAAAGGTCAAGTGTGAACGCAATTTAATCTCTCCGTCGAACCAAAAAATTGTACTTCTCAGGAGCTTATAACGTAAAGAGATTTTATGACCGTATGGCATTCAATGCTTTCGACATTTTTTGAAACTCTGCAGATAATTTTTAGCTAATAGCTGTATACATAAGAATAATTTTCAGCATTAGACAGACATTTATGTAACTAATCGCTTATATAACAACAAAATGCAACTGCCCACTACAGTTTGTTACAACACGCGCAAGATAACGAAAAGAGCACGCAAATCTTCAATATTCGACGCTCATTCATGCCAACCAGGCCCCCGGCGCGCACCACAAGGCGACCGACACTTGGCAAATTAATAAAACCAAAACTGCCGTACCCCTTTCAAAGTAAAGAAGGGTTTGCACGATTCGAAAACTTCAATGCGATAGCATCGAAAGCAACAAGACCTAATCAGGTCAAAGCTGACGTAAAGGAAACCAACAGCATGAAAGGTCAAGTGTGAACGCAATTTAATCTCTCCGTCGAACCAAAAAATTGTACTTCTCAGGAGCTTATAACGTAAAGAGATTTTATGACCGTATGGCATTCAATGCTTTCGACATTTTTTGAAACTCTGCAGATAATTTTTAGCTAATAGCTGTATACATAAGAATAATTTTCAGCATTAGACAGACATTTATGTAACTAATCGCTTATATAACAACAAAATGCAACTGCCCACTACAGTTTGTTACAACACGCGCAAGATAACGAAAAGAGCACGCAAATCTTCAATATTCGACGCTCATTCACGCCAACCAGGCCCCCGGCGCGCACCACAAGGCGACCGACACTTGGCAAATTAATAAAACCAAAACTGCCGTACCCCTTTCAAAGTAAAGAAGGGTTTGTACGAATCGAAAACTTCATTGCGACAGCATCGAAAGCACCAAGACCTAATCAGGTGAAAGCTGACGTAAAGGAAACCAATAGCATGAAAGGTCAAGTGCGAACGCAATTTAATCTTTCCGTCGAACAAAAAAATTGTACTTCTCAAGAGCTTATAACGTAAAGAGATTTTATGACCGTATGGCATTCAATGCTTTCGACATTTTTTGAAACTCTGCAGATAATTTTTAGCTAATAGCTGTATACATAAGAATAATTTTCAGCATTAGACAGACATTTATCTAGCTAATTGCTTATATAAAAACAAAATGCCATTGCCCACTGCAGTTTGTTATAACACGCGCAAGGTAACGAAGAGAGCGCGCAAATCTTCAATATTCGACGCTCATTCACGCCAACCAGGCCCCCGGCGCGCACCACAAGGCGACCGACACTTGGCAAATTAATAAAACCAAAACTGCCGTACCCCTTTCAAAGTAAAGAAGGGTTTGTACGAATCGAAAACTTCATTGCGACAGCATCGAAAGCACCAAGACCTAATCAGGTGAAAGGTGACGTAAAGGAAACCAATAGTATGAAAGGTCAAGTGTGAACGCAATTTAATCTTTCCGTCGATCAAAAAAAAAAAAATTGTAGTTCTCATGAGCTTTTAACGTAAAAAATGAGATTTTATGACCGTCTGGCATTCATACATGCTTTCGAAACTTTCTGAATCTGTAACTCTGCAGATAATTTTTAGTTTTCATTAAAATAAATTTAGGTGAAGCAGAAGCTTTCATTAGGGTGTGCTCGGAGAAATTTTTCCCTCTTCTTGTTGGCATAATATTTGAAATGGAATAATTTCAAACAAAGCCACTAGGTGCGATTTAACTTTAAACGTGAATCAAAAAGGCAGCAAAAATCGCCAATTTCCGAGGCTTACCGGAGGGAACAATGCGCTCCGCGAAATTCAAACCCGAAAGTATTAAACACTACACGATATTACGGGCGCACAATGCCAGAGGATTTCGAAATATTTTGGAGCGTTCCAGAACAACCCTTAAAAAGCTTAATGCCCATGCACGCCTAGCTGGAGAGCGGCGGGCGTCATTGTTCACTTTTGCGTATTTATTCGGAAACGGCAAAACGGCGCATTTCCGCTCGCGGAGATTACAACAAAACGATCCTGTTTTGCAATAATTTTTTTTTTGTTTTTAAATTTTATACAAAATAAACTTTCGACCTCGCGCAGGTATTAACGGATTAAACCGCCCGCGGCGCTTTAAATGTTGGCTTTTGTGAAAAAACCGCTTTCTTAATTGCACGGGGAGCCGTGGCGGGGGGGGGGGCGCAGACAAACCTCGGCCATCCGAAGAAGTAAACTAATAAATAAAATAAAAACAGGTGTTATTAAAGATTTTCCGCTTAACCTGCGACGCACAATAAAAAAGAAAAAAAAAATGCCGTCCACAATTACCGCCCCAACAAAAAGCGCTCTATTATATGTAACGAAATTGTAATTACCTCGGCGCAACAGATGTCGCTCTCCTACTTCCGGAATTAGTATGTAAACGATTTTTTTTCCGCATCTGCCGCGCTAAGTGGGTTTATTAGTTTCGTTTGAGGAGGTCGCCTCCTAATCCTAATAAAATTCCGCGGCGTTGGCGGCTTAAGCCGCGCCGAAGAAACCGTTAATAAGCTAACGGTCAACAACGGCAGCGTTTTATCTTCTTGGTGATTTGGAAATAGTTGGCGGCGGCGTTTACGTAAGTCATGCTTAAACGTGGGAGAAAATTATTATTTCAGAAGGAATTCGCTTTTTTCGAAGCGTTCACAATTCCAAAATCGTCGAGTTTCAATCACTTCTTTCGAATGGTACACCTAGAATTCCGTGTCTTTTTTTTCCAGCTGCTCGTACATTCACGTTCACAATCACTTTGAAAAAAAGGAGAGCTAAAGTAGACTTCGTCGTTTTTAAGAAGTTAAAAGGACTACTTAAATCACATTCCAACTTGTATATTTTCGCAGAAATGCAAGTAAAGTAAACCAAATGCTGTTCCCCAAGCCAAAAACAACAATAAGAAACCAAATATAACACGAATAATTAATTACAAGCTGAGAAGAAGAAGAAGTAACGCAAAATGAATAACGATTTAGGCTACAGCAGAACCAAAAGATTTAAGGAATGTTCATGGTAACAGTTTAATGACGAAAAAACAGTTCGGTGCGAAGCACATCCTTCCTTAACAAAGCAGAAATAACGTGGATAAATAAAAGACCATCAGAGTTATTGCAACGTATCGAAAAATTGGGCAAACTTTAGCCAGAAAGTTCAAAATTTCTCACGATGATTTGCATGGAAATACAGTTTCAATTTGTACTTTGGACAATTTCCACATCTCCCACATTAAAAAGACCACAGAAGCCTTGTTTACCACTACGAAGTTCTTAGTGGAAACCTCCGAAAAGGTACGGGCCTTTTCCTTGCGAACTTAGGTGGAGCTAAAGTGGTGAGCAAGACTTCTAGGGCCTCCTTGAGCAGAGAAAAGGCTAAGAGGCTTTCCTAGATCGACAAGTTCTATCTGAGTCTAATTTGGAAGAACATGAAGACCTTAGAAAAAATCTTCATGAATTGTAATTCTAGAAGAGAAAAGGCTGTTTTAGATCGATAGGCTCTACATGAGTCCAATTTGGTCGAATATGGGGATTCCAAACCTTACCAATTGTACTTCGCTAACACCGTCTAACCACTAACTAATATCTTCAAAGTACTTAGGGGAAACTTTCGTAAAAGTCTCCTTGAGAGGGTTGAAGACCAAGGGGATCGTTCTAGGGCGAGAGGATCTGTCTCAATCGTCCTACCTGAAAGAATAGGAGCCTCTCAAAACTTGGATATCTTCTTGAATCGTTCCTTAGAAGCCTTGTTTACCACTACGAAGTTCTTAGGGGAAACCTCCGCAAAGGTTCGAGGGTTTTATTGAAAACTTAGATGATAAAGTGGTGGGCAAGACTTCTGGAGTCTCCCCGAAGAGAGGAGGGGCTAAGAGGCTTTCCTAGGTCGGCAGGCTCTACCTCTACCTACTAGATGACGTTAAAGTGGTGAGCAAAACTTCTAGAGTCTCCCTGAGGTGAGAAAAGGGTAAGAGGCTTTCCTAGATCGACAAGCTCTATCTGAGTCTAATTTGGAAGAACATGAAGCTCCCAAACCTTAGAAAAAATCTTCATGAATTGTACCTCACTATCACCATCTAACCACTTTAACATAGTCGAAGTTTAACAGTACTTAGGGAAAATTTTCGAAAAGATCTCCCTAAGAGCGTAGAAGACCAAGTAAGGCATCATTCCAGGATGACAGGCTTTATCTGAGTCCTATCTGAAAGAATATGGCACTCTCAAAACTTGGAAATCTTCTTGAATCGCACCTCACTGACACCATCTTAAGTTCTTGTGAGAAAAATTCAGAAGAAAAGAAAAGAAAAGAAAAAAGTCTCCTTGAAGATCTGGATTCTATTGATTATCGGAAAAGTAAGTAATCATTTTTAGAAATTGTTTCTGAAATTAAAAGAACTAAAAACTTTACTTTGCGGTAACACTCGTAGAATAAAGTTTGGCCAAAAATTTCAAACCAAATTTGATTCAAAAAATTTCGAAAAGACAATAAGTCCTAGTCCCACAACAAAACAGAAGAATCGTGTTGGATTGATCTAGTCGCAAATTATAAGATTCTAGAAATTACGACGTTCCAAGAAAACTAAGAACAAATCGTTTTTAAAATGACTAAAAATCGATCACGACAATCCACATTGATTTAAAAAAAAAAACCAAAAAGAAAGAGTCGATTTTCAAAAACAAAATAAAAAAATAGTCATAATGAAATAAAAATGGCTGCTGAGGAAGTCTCACTGAATAAAGAATTTAACAAACAGTTTTTTGAAGATATCTCCAAGAAATTCCAAAGATCCAAAGTTGCTCAGATACAAAAACAAGAAAATAATATGAATGTCTAAAGTAGCTAGTTTCCATAAGAAGAAAAAAAAACAGTTGACAGTCGTATCTGCGAAACTGTCAAACCTAACCTATTTCTTCGAGCTGCATTAGGTTGTCCATCGAATTTAATACGAAAACACCGAATTTTATTATTCTATTTTAAGAAAGAAAGAAGATATTAGAGATTTTCGATCACGAGAATTCACAGTTTTTTGAAGATATTTCAGAAACGATTGAAAATAGAAAGGATTTTTTTGCATATTTTTTTAGACCGGAAAACAGCACAACTTTTTTGTAATTTAATTATCTTTGTATCTCTTATAGTTTACGAGCTCCCCATACTGGCCCTTTAATTAGTTTTAACCCTGTATATTTAGAAACAACGGCTGGGAAAGTCTCGGTCAAAAAAATATTGAACAAATTATTGATTTTACAGATACCTTCAACAAGATTAGAAGTTCCTAATTGTTTAGAAACAAAAGAACATCGATCAAACTTTTATCGAAAATTATTATCGCGATTAGACGCGACATCGCGCGGCGCAATTTTAATCTAAAATATTCAACACAAAATTGCAAAACTAGTTCGACTCGATAAAAAGAATGCAAGGGATTGTCGATTGATTGTTAAAAAGTTAAAAATAAAATAAAAAAAGCATCGGTTAACATGATCTTCTGTCTCGGTCAATAAATATTGAACAAATTTTTGTTTTTGAAGATGTCTACAACAAGTTTCCAAAATTCCTAACTCTTTAAAAACAAAAAAAAAGAAAAGAACATCGGTCACACTTTTATCGGAAATTAGACGCGATTAGACGATTAGACGCGACATCGCGCGGCGCAATTTTAATCTAAAACAGTCGACATGAAATTGCAAAACTTGTCCATTGTTAAAAATAATTAAAAAAATAATAGTAATGATAAGTATTCAGAAACGAAGGCCCGGGAAGTTGTAGTCAGAAAAAAAATTTAACAAATTTTTATTACAGATACCTCCAACAAATTTCAAAGTTCCTATTGTACAGAACAGAAATTTAAATGAAAAAAAAGTAATCGATTTAGTCGCGTCAACGTTCAGCCTAATTTTAACCCCAAGCCCTTCCGGAATAGTAAATAACAGCGATGTTGCTGTCTTATAATTTTCATAAACGCACAGAGTGGTCAGTGCGAGATTGCTGATAAGGTATCAATTAGAGTTGAAATGGCAGGCTGCTGTTTTATAACTTCTACAAACGTACAAAGTGGTAAGTACGAATACAATTTAGAGTGTCAGAAGCTGATGAGGCATTAATTAGAGTTGAAATGGTGAGCAGCTGTCTTATAACTTTCATAAACGCACAAAGTGGTCAGTGCGAACACTATTTAGAGTGTCAGAGGCTGCTGAGGCATTAATTAGAGTTGAAATGGTGAGTTGCTGTCTTATAACTTTCATAAACTCATGAAGTGCTCTGTGCGAACACAATTTAGAGTGTCAGAGACTGATGAGGCATCAAACAAATATAAAAAAGGCGATTAGAAGCTAAAATTGATGTTTTTTCAAAATTTCGTTTGTTTCATTTATAAACAAAAATAAGATAAACAAATATTAAAAATAAAATTTCAGAATTAGTTAGAATGGCTATTTAGAAATCGATTTAGGAAATAAAGAAAATTAAAGGAAATCTAAAAAGAATTCAAACATTTTCTGATCTATTAGAAACAGAAAGAAGAGACTGTCGGTTAAACAAAAATAAAAAAAGTGGTCAAAATGTCAAAAGAAACAGCAAAACATTTCTTTTATTTTTAAATCAAAATGTATTTGTGAAATCAAATCAAACGAACTAAGAGCCAAAAACTGCTGAATAGAATAATTTTAAAACAGAAAACAAAAGAAAAGCAAAAACTCAGCAAAACTTTTGATTATTATCTTTTCAGCGACAATTAAAAATTAAAAAAGAACAAAAGTTAAGAAAATATGATAAAGTACGTTTAAAAATCTATTGTAGAAACGAAAACAGAAGACACTTCACTTCAGGAAAAGAAAGCTATTAAATTATTTTTGTCGCTCGGTTAAATCTATCTGCCCCAAAGAAATCCTCGCAGGCAACTGCTTCTAAGAATATTACAGGACAGATAAATTTACAAGAAAGTCAGAAGGCAGAGCTGAAGCAAAATTTCTCAAAACGACCAGAAACTCGAGAGAAACGTATATGATATTGTAATAGCTTTGTTGTCCGGGGCGCCCAGGTACGCCGCCAGCCTTTGTGAGAAGGGTAGCCGGGGGGGCTTGCAGACAAAATTAATTTCAAACAATGCGACGTCATGAAACGTTTATACAATTTTTTTATATGTTCATAAAAACAATAGGCATCTGTAACTAACAGGTTAGTTGATGAAATAGATGAAAAGCGATGGTATAAATTTCTCAAAATAGCCAGAAACTCAAGAGAAACATAAATAATATTTGAAGTTGGTTCTTGTCCGATGAAAATTGTAAGTACAAAGATTTTAGCTTCGACGAAGCTATAAATCTATAGCGAAATGTTGAGTGTTTTTCCTTCATTTTTCTGTCCGGTTTGAGATTAAAAAAACTTTGTACTTATAAATAATATTAAAAAATTTAGTTGCAAATCGTTTTTGATTGCAATATCAGGTCGAAAAGCGATCGTAAGGTGTCGCTCTTTAAACTATTCGTAAATAATATTGTTACGGCTTTGGGTCCGGGACGGCCAGGTACGTCGCCGGCCTTTACGAGAAGGGTTGCCGGGGGCGCTTGCAAACAAAATTAATTTCAAAACAATGCGACGCCATGAAACGTTTATACAATTTTTTTATATGTTCATAAAAAACAATAGCCATCTGTAACTAACAGGTTAGTTGATGAAACAGATGAAAAGCGATGGTATAAAATTTTTCAAAAGAGCCAGAAACTCAAGAGAAACGTAAGTAATATTAAAAAATGTTGCTGCAAATCGTTTTTGATTGCAATGTCAGGTCGAAAAGCGATCGTAAGATGTCGCTGTTTAAACTATTCGTAAATAATATTGTTACGGCTTTGGGTCCGGGACGGCCAGGTACGTCGCCGGCCTTTACGAGAAGGGTTGCCGGGGGCGCTTGCAAACAAAATTAATTTCAAAACAATGCGACGTCATGAAACGCTTATTCAATTTTTTTTATATGTTCATAAAAAATAGCCATCTGTAACTAACGGGTTAGTTGATGAAACAGATGAAAAGTGATGGTATAAAATTTTTCAAAAGAGCCAGAAACTTAAGAGAAACGTAAATAATATTAAAAATTTGTTGCAAATCATTTTTGATTGCAAAAAAGTCAGGTCGAAAAGCGATCGTAAGATGTCGCTGTTTAAACTATTCGTAAATAATATTGTTACGGCTTTAGGTCCGGGACGCCCAGGTACGTCGCCGGCCTTTACAAGAAGGGTTGCCGGGGGCGCTTGCAAACAAAATTAATTTCAAAACAACGCGACGTCATGAAACTTTTATACAATTTTTTTATATATTCATAAAAACAATAGCTATCTGTAACTAACGGGTTAGTTGATGAAACAGATGAAAAGCGATGGTATAAAATTTCTCAAAAGAGCCAGAAACTCAAGAGAAACGTAAATAATATTAAAAAATTGTTGCAAATCATTTTTGATTGCAAAAAAGTCAGGTCGAAAAGCGATCGTAGGATGTCGCTGTTTAAACTATTCGTAAATAATATTGTTACGGCTTTAGGTCCGGGACGCCCAGGTACGTCGCCGGCCTTTACAAGAAGGGTTGCCGGGGGCGCTTGCAAACAAAATATATTTTAAGAGAGTGCGTCGTCCAGAAACATTTGTTTAATGTTTCTTTTTAAATTGTGGTTAGGAGTCAAATCCAAATCCAAATTTATTGTAAGAAATATTTGTTCAATTTTTTAGTATGTTCATAAAAACAATAGCCATTTGAAACTAACGGATTAGTGAAACGCAATGGTATAAAATTTGATACGATATTGACTTCATTTTAATTAACTTATTTTAAATGAGGAGTTCCACATGCTCGAGCTCGGGGCCAATTTTTTTTTTGTAAATTACAAAACTAATCGAAAACTAATTGAAATTTATATTAAAAACAATATTTTATGATATACAGGGGACAGTCAATAAAAAGTAACCGTTTTTTTCTTCTGTCGGGAATATAGCCTTTGATGTCTGTCGTATTAGAAAATAATGAAGTTTAAAGTTTGGAAATCGTTTTTTTTTTTTGTGATATAATGGAGATAGTAATGCAAACACTAATTGTTTACGCCAGGTGTGCGGTTGGTCTTTGTGATAATTACGCTGAAGTGATGGTTCTGGAGTAATTTCAATTAATTAGGAGGCAACATCAAACCCCCGGGGCCCCCCCCTGCGGCGTAAACAAACGAAAATCGAGCCGAAACCTATGATCAGCGAGCAAGAAGCGAAAAACTCCATAATTTATGCGCTAAACTAATTTGAACAAAGCCGCCGACAAACAGCGCGGCGACCGGTCCGGTTCGGTCCGAACGAGTAAGTACCAACTGAGCCGGACGGACAGTGAAAACTGAAACAATTTTATAATTAAAATTTACACGGGGCGGCGGATATTATTAATTAAAAGGTTAATTAATTCGTTTATTAGTAATTGTTGAAATTATGGCCGCGGCGGCGGCGGCGGTGGCGGTGGCGGCGTGTCACGTCCCTCGCCCTCTCCGGCTAATTACATAACATTCATTCGCTCTGAATTTAATTATGTTTATGCGTATTTGCATAGGAATTGTAATGACCGCCCGCGCCGCCGCCCTCTTAAAACGCCAACGTGAGAAGAATACCGCAATTATATCGCGAGATATTAGTTTAAAACTCACGCGAAATTTTCATTTCGTTACGATTACCGCCGACCAACCTTTTAACATTGTTCGTTCGAAATCGTTCGCTCCAAGGCGAACTTGCTTTTGTTCGAAAACAATTTAATTCGAACAATAATTTATGATTTGTCGATCGTGACAACCTGTGTAAATTTGTGCTACAAAATTCATTCAAACAGTTTGACTGGTGGCATGAATTGAGCTCTCCGTATCTTTTGAGGTGGTTTTGCTTTCGTTTGAAAACAATAATTTACAAGTTATCGATTGTGAGAATCTGTGACCGGAATGAATTGAGCTCTGTGTGTCTTTTGAGGTGCTCTTGCTTTCATTCGAAAGCAATGATTTAATTATATTGATACTGAAGTTGTACATCTGAGAATAAAATCTACTATTGTTAAGATATTATTAATAATAATTTACAATTTGTCGATTGTGAGAATCTGTGACCGGAATGAATTGAGCTCTCCACGCCTTTTGAGATGTTTTTCGACAAACACTAATTTATGATTTGTCGATTGTGAGAATCTATCTGTGCTTCATCCAAACAGTTTGACTGGCATGAATTGAGCTCTGCGTGTCTTTTGAGGTGCTATTGATTTCGTTCGAAAGCAATGATTTAACTATATTGATACTGAGGTTGTACATCTGCGAAAAAAGTCTATTATTATTATGTATAATTAATAATAATTTACTATTTGTCGATTGTGAGTATCTGTGACCGAAATGAATTGAGCTCTGTGTGTCTTTTGATGTGCTTTTTTGTTTTCATTCGAAAGCAATGATTTAATTATATTGTTACTGAAGTTGTACATATGAGAATAAAGTCTATTATTATTAGATATTATTAATAATAATTTACAATTTGCCGATTGTGAGAATCTGTAACCGGAGTGAATTGAGCTCTGCGTGTCTTTTGAGGTGCTCTTGCTTTCGTTCGAAAGCAATGATTTAATTATATTGATACCGAAGTTGTACATCTGAGAATAAAGTCTATTATTATTTGATATTATTAATAATAATTTACAATTTGTCGATTGTGAGAATCTGTGATCGGAATGAATTGAGCTCTCCAGGCCTTTTGAGGTGTTTTTCGATAAACATCTCGACAAACTCACTCTTATACGAAAACATATTCATTCGAAGAATAATTTATGATTTGTCGGTGTTTCTTGAACATCTCGACAAACTTGCTTTCGTTTGAAAACAAACTCATTCGAATAATAATTTACGGTTTGTCGATTGTGAGAACCTCTGTAAATCTGTGCTGCAAGATGCAAGATTCATCCAAACACTTCCACTGGAATGAATTGTCTATTGAGATGTTTTTCTGAACGTCTCGGCAAACTTGCCTTTGTTCGAAAACGAGTTGATTCGAACAATAATTTATGATTTGTCGATTTTGAGAATCTGTGACCGGAATGAACTGAGCTATCATCCAAACAGTTTGATACTTGGAATGAATTGAGCTCTCCGTGTCTTTTGAGGTGCTTTCCAAACATCTCATGCCAACAGGCTGAAAGATTCGTGCCATCTAAAGGCACGTGTCTGATCATGAAGCGTAAGCTAGAGGATACATTCTTTATTTTCTCTTTGACGATACATCCGTTTTCATCGCGCGGCACATTTCCGAATATTTTGGAAACAGATGCATTACGCATTTTGGGATTGTCGAAAATGGTCCACTCCTCATCACTCTCTCAGCTTACTTAATATCCCTTCCTTATAGTAATTCAATTCAAATAAAAATATGAATCTTTAACAAAATTTATTCAACTTTAAAAGAAATTTTCTTACGATAACAAAGAAAACACCAACAGAGAATATGCGAATTAAATCAATTAATTAATTAATCAATTAATTAATTTTAACAATTAGAATGAAGGCTTAAGCTAGATTATGAAAGAGAGAAGGGAGGAACTGCATAAATAAATTAGTTTACTTAGTTAACAATGATACTCTATTCAAACTCACCCTCGCCGATCGTGGATGCTTCTCAGGTACACTTTATTTAAATTAAATCAGGAAAATTGAATGATGGAATAAATTTTGAATTTTGAAAACTTTACGACGAGGAATTTTTAAGACGCGTGTTACACAGACTGAGTCATACTTGGAAGTCTGCTGAGAACTTCCTTCTGTGGTCCTATTTATTACAAATTCTAGGGTGATGTGTTAGTCCCGGGGTTTCTTAGAAATATTCGGCAATGGAAGGTAACGCATAGAGCTTTCCAATGAGTCACCGTTTATTCACGGTCTGCAAAGCAGTGTAATGCAAGATTGTACTTAAAAATATAATGGAAGTCAACAGTCATCCTTAAAAATATAAGGAGACTCAACAAATAAGTTAAAAAGTTTAGTGAGAATCAAGAGTCAAAAGTCAAGCTAAAGCACAACTTAAGCCCAAGTTGCCAAAAGTAACAAATCGTGCTTAAAAGTATTACAAACTCTGTAAGTATGAGTTTGTGCGAAAGTCAAGAGTCAAGCTTAAATTTATGAAACAAAAATCAAGATGCAGTTTTAAAGTAGAGTGAGAGTCAAGAGTTAGGCTTGAACTTACAGAAAAAGCCAAGAATAACTTTTTAAATTACAATTAAAGTCAGTGTAAAGATTCATCCCAATTAACACCCACTGATACTTAAATCTCCAGTGAGCATCAAGGGCAAAGTTTAAAAATGAAAAGTCAAGCTAACTTAAAGACTTATAATTAAAAGCGTGGTGACAGTCAAGACGCAAGCTTAGGAAACTGAAAAGTCACAGACATGCTTAAACGTACAGAAAAAGTACAGCGAAAGTCTAAAGCTCTAATCAAGAGACCTTGAAAGTACCAAAAATCTTGCTTAGGCTTATAATAAAAGTCAAGAGATAGCACAAAAACAAACTGATAGCCAAGAGTCATGCTTGAACTTACAACCTGGAGTCAAGAGTAAGACTCAAATGCATAATTACAATTAACAGTCAGGCTTAAAAGTATAAAGAACGTCAAGAGTCAAGCTTAAACACTGACAGGGTCAAGAGGAGGCTTAAAATTAATAGAGAGTCAAAACAAACTCAAGATTTATTTTTAAAAGTATAGCGAGTCAAGAAGAGCCAAGCTCAACGTATAGTAAACCTCAAAACTTGTTGTTAAAAGCATGGTGACAGTCAGGAGGCAAGCTCAGACACTAGTGAAATATTACAAATACACTTAAACGTCCAGAAAAAGTACAGTGACAGTCTAAAACTATAATGAAGACACAGCTTGAAAACAAACTGACAGTCAAGAGTCATGCTTGAACTTAAAGCTGGAGTCAAGAGTAAGACTCAAACGCATAATTAGAGTTAACAGTCAAGCTTAAAAGTATAAAGAGCGTCAAGAGTCAAGCTTAAACACTGACAGAGTCAAGAGGGGGCTTAAAATTAAAATGAGAGTCAAAACAAACTCGAGATTTATTTTTAAAAGTATAGCGAGGCAAGAAGAGTCAAGCTCAACGTACAGTAAACCTCAAGACTTGTGGTTAAAAGCATGGTGACAGTCAGGAGGCAAGCTCAGACAATAGTGAAATATTACAAACACACTTAAACGTCCAGAAAAAGTACAGTGACAGTCTAAAACTATAATCAAGACACAGCTTGAAAACAAACTGACAGTCTAGAGTCATGCTTGAACTTAAAGCTGGAGTCAAGAGTAAGACTCAAATGCATAATTAGAGTTAACAGTCAAGCTTAAAAGTATAAAGAGCGTCAAGAGTCAAGTTTAAACACTGACAGAGTCAAGAGGAGGCTTAAAATTATAATGAGAGTCAAAACAAACTCGAGATTTATTTTTAAAAGTATAGCGAGTCAAGAAGAGTCAAGCTGAACGTACAGTAAACTTCAAGACTTGTGGTTAAAAGCCTGGTGACAGTCAAGACGCAAGCTTAGGAAACAGTACATAAAGCTTAACATACAGAAAAAGTACAGTGAAAGTCTAAAGCTATAAACAAAGTCAAGAGAGCTTTAAAGTAAAATGAAAACAACAAATCATGCTTAGACTTAAAATAAAAGTCAAGAGACAGCTTGAAACCAAACTGACAGTCAAGAGTCATGGTTAAACTTAAAGCTGAAGTCAAGAATAAGACTCAAATACGTAATTACAATTAACAGTCAAGCTTAAAAGTAAGGAGGAGTCAAGCTTGAACACTGATAGAGTCAGAAGAGGAGGCTTAAAACTAAAATGAGTTGTAAAACCACACTCAACTCTTTGAACTTGAACGCGTCATCATTTCGTTGATGTTTTTTTTATAATATGATTCCCTAATCCCTAGTATGATTTCTTTTCTTAGTGTATTGCAGGCTGACTAATGCTTTCGTTACCCAAACTGCTTGTGTTTAATTTAGTATCTTCCAATCACTCTTCGACATGATTTCTAACTTAGTAAAATTAAATAAAGTGTACTGAATTGCACAAACAAATTAATTATTAGAATATGGATTCTCACAGGATGACATTCCTTTTCCAGTTCGAAGAAAATTAACTAAACTAACTTAATTATTGTAATTTTTGCAATTCGTGATGCGTGTAGATGGAATATGAAACGGAAAAAAATCATAAACCGAGTATTTCTCGGCCAAACCATTCCACAACAAAATGCTTATGTAAATCCAAAGAAATGACATTAGCAAAGCGTGTAAACGACACATTCCCCAGTCACATCGGATGGATGAATTTATTTTCTAAATTCTGAAATTCAAATTCCGAGACCCACCCCCCGAAAGAATTCTTTTAATTCGCTCGAACACAAGCCCAAACACGCACCCACACACTCTCTCTCACACACACACACACATATACACGCGCATTCTGTGCTTGTGCGAAGGGCAGAGAATAAATTGAAGAGGAATTACGGCGTGCCTGAAAGGAACGAGCAGGTGAGACGATATTACATTCTGTTTATGAGCGGGGGCTTTGATCACGATGCCTATTAATATTCTTCAAAGTGTGTGTACGTATTCGAAATGTTTGAAAACAGGAGTTCCATAGAGAACTCGTTCCTAAATATTTCACGCCGGAGTGACCCCAGCGTGTGCCGAGGAGGAAATTAGCGAGTTTCGGACGGACCCGTTTTGTTAACATTACAGAAATTAATTACATGGTAAACGATCGATCGCAACATATTTCGGGACATCACACGCTTCCATTCTTTAATTATTTATCGTTTCGGAAAGTGGACGCCCTTGATTACGAAATAATTTCGTACACCTCACTTCAGCTCACTCACTTAAAAGACCCGCTTCTATTACTTGAGATGAGGTAAGCAGAGGTCAGGTAGTTGCTTTCATCCCGATCGATTTAGACAAGTCTTTCATCAATAGGGAACGGAATTATATATTTTGTTCGGTTAAATACAAACGGAGCGGCAAACGTTGCAGTGACGCGTGAATGAACACCTAGTTGTAGCCGCCTCGTTCGAAATAAACCGAACAAAATATATAATTCCGTTCTGTATTCATCAGTAATGATTTATGAATGCTCATTCCTCAGTT
This sequence comes from Prosopocoilus inquinatus, assembly GCA_036172665.1. Taxonomy (NCBI): domain Eukaryota; kingdom Metazoa; phylum Arthropoda; class Insecta; order Coleoptera; family Lucanidae; genus Prosopocoilus; species Prosopocoilus inquinatus. Next base: position 7,544,170 of record CM069878.1, on the reverse strand, counting down.
GGAGTGAGCCAAACTATTAAATACTCCACATCACTAAGACAAAATACTTCAGATCTTGAAGAAGTCGCTGTAAATTATTTCAACACGAATGAAAGCGTGCTGTAGCGTTCAGTTGTTTCTTTAATTTGCTGAGCTGTTCTCCTCGCCTATGTACAACGATGCTCACCATAGATGATACCATTTGACAGTTTCGAAATCCTTCCGCTGAATGTTCTTAAGAGGGTGGTTCGCATTGCAGGAGTATCATTTAAGGTGAGCGACGTAGTACCTTGGTTTCTTCGTAAATTATTTTCAAGGCGCCAGAACTAAGAGATTTAATATACGAGGGTGGTTCAAGAAGTACCGACTGAAATAATTCCTTTTTAATCATGAGGAGAACGTCCAGTATACGATGGAACGCTGTGATTACATGTACCCCATCTGTCCATGACGTTGCATCAACTTGTAAAGCTCAGTATCTCATGAAAAGTTATGATGTTTGACATTGAAGCCTTATGTATGTCTTTTAAAAACTTAAATCAACAGTATCTGATGCAAGGGTATGAGTTTCCACGTAACCGTTACATCCATGATGCTACTGCGTCTGTTAAAGCTCAATTCAGCATTTTTTCATGAAAGGGTATGAAGTTTAAACAGAATCCTTACACACATGATGTCACACCGACATTTAAAGCTTGAATCTGCAGTATCTGCTGAGAATATATAAAAACCTATTTGTACATGACATTGCTGGTTTATTCTAATACAGGATTTCATAAAAAATATGGCGTTTGGCATAGAACTCTTATGTAGTTGATGCTGCATCGTCTTTTAAACCTTGTACCTCATGATACGATGCAGAACCGTTACATCCATAATGCTACAGCATTTGTTAAAGCTTAATTCAACAGTATTTGATGAAAGGGTATGACAGTTAACATGGAATCCTTATGCACATGATGTCACACCGACATATAAAGTTTGCATCCGCAGTATGTATGAAAATACATAAAAACCTATTTGTATATGACATTGCTGGCTTGTTTCAATAGAGTATCTCATGAGAAAGGATGACGTTTGACGTAGAACCCTTATGTAAATGATGCTGCATCGTCCTTTAAAGCATATATCTACAGTATCTGAAGAAAGGGTGTGAGGTTACATGGAACCGTTACATCCTTGATGCCACTGCATCTGTTAAAGCTTAACTCAGCAGTATTTGATGAAAGGGTATGACATTCTACATAGAACCTTTATGTAGATGAAGTTAAACCGTCTTTTAAGATTTGTTTCAGTAGTTTTGATGAAAGGGTATGACATTTTACACATAACCTTTATGTAAATGAAGTTAAACCGTCTTTTAAGATTTACTTGAGCAGTATCTGCTTAAAGGGTGTGAAATTACATAAAACCTACGTCTATATGACATTACTCGCCAGCAAATAAGCGGAAAAGGAGGTTCGTATACTTTGGAAGTTGGAAGGACACTATGTACCAATTGGAATGGTCTAGGGGTGGACCATGAAGAGCTCCTGAACTTAAACAAATAAGTAAAGAGTTTAATGCACTTTTAAAGCTTGTTTCAGTGTAGTATCTCACAGTAAGGTATGACGCTTGACGTAGAACCCTTTTGTTGATGATGCTGCGTCATCTTTTGAAGCTTGTATCAACAGTATCTGATGAAAGGGTATGAGTTTATACAGAGCCGTTACATCCGTGATGATATAGCATCTGTTGAGGCTCATTTCAACAGTATTTGATGAAAGGGTATGATATTATACATAGAACCCTTATGTACGTGATGTTACACCGTCTTTTAAGATTTACTTCAACAGTATTTACTGAAAGAGTAGGAAATTACATAAAACCCGTGTCTATATGACATTACTGGTTAGCAAATAAACGGAAAAGGAGGTTCGTATACTTTGGAAGTTGGAAGGACACTATGTACCAATTGTTGAATGGTATGAAGGGTATGACATTTTACATAGAGCCCTTATGTACGTGACGTTACACCGTCTTTTAAGATTTGCTTCAACAGTATCTGCTAAAAGGATATGAAATTATATGAAACCCATGTCTCTATGACATTCACATCCATCAAATAAACGGAAAAGCAGGTTCGTATACTTTGGAAGTTGGAAGAACAATATGTGTTAGTTGCTGAACGGTCTAGGGGTGGACCATGAAGGGCTCCTGAACTTAAACAAATCAGTAAAGACTTTAATGCACTTTTAAAGCTTATTTCAGTATAGTATCTCACAATAAGGTATGACATGACGTTTGATATAGAACTATTTCGTAGTTGATGCTGCATCGTCTTCTACTGTTTATATCAACAAGATCTGATGAGAGGGTATGAGTTTACACAGAACCTTTTCATCCATGATGCTACAGCATCTGTTAAAGTTTTATTCAACAGTGTTTGATGAAAGGGTATGACATTCTACGTAGAACATGACGTTACATCGACTTTTAAGATTTACTTCAACAGTATTTGCTGAAAGGGCATGAAGTCACATAAAATCCATGTCTACAGCATCTGTTAAAGCTTAATTCAGCAGTATTTGATGAAAGAGTATGAGAACACTTATGTACATGATGTTACACCGATTTTTAAGATTTACTTCAACAGTATCTGCTGAAAGGGTATGAAATTACATAAAACCCATATCTATATGACGTTACTGGCTAGCAAATAAAGAGAACCGATGCTACAGCATCTGTTGAACCTTAATTCAACAGTATTTGATGAAAGGGTATGTTATTATACGTAGAAGCCTTATGTACATGATGTTACACCGTCTTTAAGATTGCATGTACACTTTGAAGTTGGAAGAAGAGTATCAGTTGTTCTACCTTTCATTTTTTTGAAGATGTTAAGTATAATACTTTTAACATACTAACTATTTAAGGCAAAATAGTAATACGTGTTGATTTAGGTATCTACCTAAACAGTAACCGAGTAACCCCGTCATTTATTCACTTCGCGGTCTTTGTCTCCTCAATGATCCCGCCGATTATATATTCAGTCCCCGGACCGAATTTACATTCTCGCGCCTCCCCCGAAAACAAAGCCAAAAGCCGGCGATAATTTGTCTTCGCCGCGGAAAACTTAAAATTCCTCGTGGGGGCCCGCCGGGCCGCGGGACCCGCTGATGCCGCGCCCGATAGCGGTGATAGATGCGGCTTTAATCTCGCCGTGATCCGGGGGGCGCGGCGGGGCCGCGGGGGCGCGTAATAAGCACCTGCTGTACCTGATTCATAGCGGTTAAATACAGGGCTAAGCCGCTCGTGCCTTGCGGTCGTTCGCCGTATATCTTCAGCTTTTCTTCAGCTCGCCGAGCGTGATGCATCGGTAATTTGCCCGCATATTTATTTGCGCTCGATAAGGCCGCTTTTGTGTGATTTCTAATCTCCGTAAAGCACGGATAGCGATCCACACAAAACGAAAGAGGGCAACGATCACAGACCGACTCTGTTCTTGTACTAATCCAGAAAAGAAGATTTTCTGAAAAAGATACTATTTTGATATTGAGAACCTAAATAGGAAAGTGGCTATGAAAGGTAATTTTAATTTGAAATAAAAATAAATCGATTATCACATGACTTTTAGTTCAATAATGAATGGCTGGGGGACGCTTAGGGGTCGATTGGAGTGACTGTTAGGGGTCGATTTAGGTTGAGTGAACGCCCGATCGTTTCGAAACGCAATTTAATTTTTTTAGTTCTAATAAAATTGATTAAATCAAATGTCAATTTAATTTCAAGCGACGGGGCAGGGGGGGGGGGGCGGATTTGTAGTAGTATTTGGGGTTTTTAGGGGACGATTAAGAGGACATTTACTAGGTGACATGGGGGCGAGTGAATGTGAAAGGTAATTTTAATTTTAAATGAAAAAAAAGTCGATTATCAATTGACTTTTAATTCAATAATGAATAATTAGAGTGACTTTTTGGGGTCTATTTGAGATGCGATCGTCTCGAGATGTAATTTTATTTTTGAGTTCTAACAGAATGGATTAAATCAACTCTCAGTTTAATTTCGAACAATGTGTGTGCGTGTGGGGGGGGGGATGTAGCGGTATTTGATGTATAGAGGACGAGTTTGGGGAATTTTACGAGGTGACTGTGGGGCGAGTGAACGTGAAAGGTAATTTTTAACTGAAATTAAAACAAAAATCGATGATCACTTGACTTTTAGTTCAATAATGAATGATTGGGGGACTTTAAGGGGCCGATTGGAGTGACTTTTAGGGGACGATTTAGGATGAGTGAACGCCCGATCGTTTCCAAACGCAATTTCATTTCTAAGTTTTAATACAATTGATTAAATCAACTGTCAGTTTAATTTCAAGCGACGAGGCAGGGGGGGGGCGGATTTGTAGTAGTATTTGGGGTTTCTAGGGGACGATTAAAAGGACATTTACTAGGTGACATGGGGGCGAGTGAATGTGAAAGGTAATTTTAATTTTAAATTAAAAAAAAAGTCGATTATCAATTGACTTTTAATTCAATAATGAATAATTGGGGGACTTATAGGGGGCATTTGGCGTGACTTGTTGGGGTCGATGTGAGATGCGATCGTCTCGAGATGCAATTTTATTTTTGAGTTTTAACAGAATGGATTAAATCAACTCTCAGTTTAATTTCGAACAATGTGTGGGGGGATGTAGCGGTATTTGATGTTTGGGGGACGATTAAGGGGATTTTTATGAGATGTCTGTGGGGCGAGTGAATGTGAAAGGTAATTTTAATTTGAAATTAAAAAAAAAGCGATTATCACTTAACTTTTAGTTCAATAACGAATGACTGGGGGAGTTTTAGGGGGTGATTGGAGTGACTTTTAGTGGACGATTTAGGATGAGTGAACAGCCGATCGTTTCGAAACGCAATTTTATTTCTGGGTTTTAATAAAATTGATTAAATCAAGTGTCAGTTTAATTTCAAGCGACGGGGCGGGGGGGAGGCGAATTTGTAGTGGTATTTGGGGTTTCTAGGGGACGATTAAGAGGACATTTACTAGGTGACATGGGGGCGAGTGAATGTGAAAGGTAATTTTAATTTTAAATTAAAAAAAGCCGATTATCAATTGACTTTTAATTCAATAATGAATAATTGGGAGACTTATAGGGGACATTTGGCGTGACTTGTTGGGGTCGATGTGAGATGCGATCGCTTCGAGATGCAATTTTATTTTTGAGTTTTAACAGAATGGATTAAATCAACTCTCAGTTTAATTTCGAACAATGTGTGTGTGTGTGTGTGTGGGGGGGGGGGGAAGAATGTAGCGGTATTTGATGTTTGGGGGACGACTAGGGGGATTTTTACGAGGTGACTTTGGAGCGAGTGAACGTGAAAGGTAATTTTTAACTGAAATTAAAATAAAAATCGATGATCACTTGACTTTTAGTTCAATAATGAATGATTGGGGGACTTTTAGGGGCCGATTGGAGTGACTTTTAGGGGACGATTTAGGATGAGTGAACGCCCTATCGTTTCGAAACGCAATTTTATTTTTTTACTTCTAATAAAATTGATTAAATCAAATGTCAGTTTAATTTCAAGCGACGGGGCAGGGGGAGGGGGCGGATTTGTAGTAGTATTTGGGGTTTTTAGAGGACGATTAAGAGGACATTTACTAGGTGACATGGGGGCGAGTGAATGTGAAAGGTAATTTTAATTTTAAATTAAAAAAAAGTCGATTATCAATTGATTTTTAATTCAATAATGAATAATTGGGGGACTTATAGGGGGGGGGGGGCAATTTGAGTGACTTTTTGGGGTCGATTTGACATGCGATCGTTTCGAGATGCAATTTTGTTTTTGAGTTCTAACAGAATGGATTAAATCAACTCTCAACTTAATTTCGAACAATGTGTGTGTGTGTGTGGGGGGGGGATGTAGGGGTTTTTGATGTATAGAGGACGAGTTGGGGGAATTTTACGAGGTGACTGTGGGGCGAGTGAACGTGAAAGGTAATTTTTAACTGAAACTAAAACAAAAATCGATGATCACTTGACTTTTAGTTCAATAATGAATGATTGGGGGACTTTAAGGGGCCGATTGGAGTCAGTTTTAGGGGACGATTTAGGATGAGTGAACGCCTGATCGTTTCGAAACGCAATTTTATTTCTGAGTTTCAATACAATTGATTAAATCAATTGTCAGTTTAATTTCAAGCGATGGGGCGGGGGAGGCGGGTTTGTAGTAATATTTGGGGTTCTTAGGGGATTAAGAGGACATTTACTAGGTGACATGGGGGCGAGTGAATGTGAAAGGTAATTTTAATTTGAAATTTAAAACAAAATAGATTATCAGTTGACTTTTAATTCAATACTGAATGATCGGATGGGGGATTTTTAGGGGGCGATTGGAGTGACTTTTACGGGATCAGGCGATTTGGGAGGAGTGAATGTATGATCATTTCGAGTTGCAATTTTACTTTTGAGTTTTAATAGAATCGATTAAATCAACTCTCAGAGTAATTACGAGCGATTGGGGGGATATTCAGGGGATGACTGGGGTTTAGTTTTGTTTTCAGGAGGTAATTGGGGTATGAGTGAATATGAAATTGTTCTGCGATATAATTTTCATTTGGAGTTTTCAGAGTATCGATTAGTTCAATATTGAACGATAGGGGGGAATTTTGTTAACGTAACAATTCGGGCTATTTTTAGGGGACGTTTGGGGGATTAGATATTGTGAAATTGCTTGATAACGTAATTTATTTTAATTTAATATTGATTGATTGCTGTATTGTTAGGGGGCATTTAGGGAATTAGAGGATATGAAACTGCTATATGACGCAATCTATTTGACTGATTTGGGGATTTTTAGGGGACGTTTGGGGGATCAGAAATTGTGAAATTGCTTTATATATTTTTATTAAATATTCAATGATTTATGGGACGAACAGATAAAACAGCGACATCTTACGATCGCTTCTTGTCCTTTGCAGTAGGAAACGTAGCTACGTCTCTCCTGACGAAGCCTCAAACAGGGCTGAAACAGCTGTACAGAGGCTGCTCGAGGCTTTCACTGCATTTAAAAACGATTTGCAACAAGGTTTTGTAACATTTATGGGACGTTTGGGGGATTAGAGAATGATAACGTAATTTATTTAAATCCAATATTAAATGACTGGGGGATCCTTAGGGGACGACTAAGTGAGTGATTTCTAGAAGGCGGCTGAGAATGAATTAATATGCAATCGTTACGAGATGTAATTTTAATTTCGAGTTCCAAAAAGTCGATTAAATCAACCCTCAATTTTATTTTGGGCCTTCCCCCAGTCGAAAATCCCCAAATTTTCAGGAGGTTATTCAGATTTAGTACTTAATTGAGGGATTTTTCAAGAGGAAAGTAAAATTATTTTGTTTCATTTTGAATATTAAAGGAATCAACGGGTTGAATGTTGAATGGTTGGGGGGGGGGGGGACTTGACGCAATTGTGGAAATTTTTAGGGGGCGGTTTCGGGGATAAGTGATGAATATTGAATGAACATTTCAATCTTTAAAATAAAACAAAATGAAAATAATCGATTCGAACTTTTCATTCAGTATTGAATTATTAGGGGACGATTTTTAAAGGGGATTGGGGAAGATTTCTGGGAGGTGATCGGTGAAGGAGGGGGGCGGGGAGTGAAATTGTGTATGTACAAGTAGGATGAATTTCACTTGTTCATTTTATTTTGGACGCAAAACAAACGAACAAAACGAAACAAGCTAAGAAAAAGCGCCAATAAATTGCGAAAAATCAATTCGACAAGAAAAGCAAAATCAAAATATGTAGTCAGAAAGCATGTGAAGACCAGAAAAAACAAAAGACTAAGTAACAAACTAGTAGAGAACAAAATACAACTGTAAAAAAGCGGAACAGCAAAGGAACGGAAACAAAAACAAATAAAAAATCGGCGATTTAGAATATCAAAAATTATAACAAACAAAAAAAAAAGAAAAAAATAACTTGCAAAAGATCAGAAACAAAAGAGAAATGAAAGCAACAGCAACAATATACAAGGCGCGAAGCGGAAAACAAAAACGAAGGAACATCGACGACATCAATCCGAACGACAAAGCAACAATTTTCCGGACAAATCAAAGTTTGTAGAAAATAAAAGCAAACTACGACGAAATACAGCGCATAAAACAAAAGATCACGACTATGATGGACGCAAAACAAATTAAAAAAAAAAGATGAACTACGAAGAATCGCCAGACAAAAAAAAAACACAACTGTAAAAAAGAGGAACAACAAAGGAACAAAAGCAAATAAAAAAACGCCGGTTTAGAATATCAAAAATAGTAACAAATAAAAAAATAACTAGCAAAAAAAAAAATCAAAAAAAAAAGAGAAATGAAAGAAACAGCAATAAAATACAAGGCGCGAAGCGGAAAGCGAAAACAAAAGAAGATCACCAAGCCGAACGATAAAGCAACAGTTTTCCGGGCGAATCAAAAAATTTCGTAAATTTCGAAAATAAAAGCAAACTACGGCGAAATACAGCGCATAAAACAAACGATCACGACTATGACGGACACAAAACAAATTTAAAAAAAAGATGAACTACGAAGAATTGCCAGACCAAAAAGCAGAACTGTAAAAAAGAGGAACAACAAAGGAACAGAAACAAAAACAAATAAAAAATCGGCGATTTAGAATGTCAAAAATAATAACTTGCAAGAAAATCAAAAACAAAAGAGAAATGAAACAAACGGCAACAAAATACAAGGCGCGAAGCGGAAAATAAAAACAAAAGAAGATCGACGACACCAAGCTGAACGATAAAGCAACAGTTTCCCGGGCGACTGTGATGGGCACAAAACAAATGAAACAAATGAAAAAAGATGAACTACGAAGAAGCGTCAATGAAATGCGAAAAATCAATAATAAATTCGACAATCCTTTCTATGAAAGCATAGAGAACAGGAAAAAAAAAAACAAAACAAAATTGATGACGTCGAACAAAAAACACAACTGTGAGTCCGTCACTGAACAAAATGCTAAAAATCAATCAAAACAAAAGAGAAATACGACAGAATACTAAGAAAAAACATGAAAATCGACGGAAAATTTGCAATTAAAAACACGACTAAGATAAATAAAGAAAAAAGCAAATGAATTCCCAGACGAAAAATGGACAAAAAAAACTGGTAGGAAACAAAAGACAAATGTAAAAAGGCGTCGGCGTCGTCTCGTCGATCAATAAATTGTGAAAAAACAGTTTGATCAAAATAAATAAAAGAGAAACACGAGAGCATATTAAGATGGACAAGAAAATGAAAATCGACGAAAATTTTGCAAATAAAAGCACGACTAAGATGAATTTAAAAAAAAAATGAATCTCCAGACGAAAAATCAAAAAAAAAGGACAAGTAGAAAACAAAAGACAAATGTAAAACGGCGTCGATCAACAAAATATGAAAGATCAGTTTGACAAAAATAAACAAAAGAGAAATACGAGATCGTACTAAGATGGACAAAAAAAAATGAAAACCGACGAAAATTTTGCAAATAACAACACGACTAAGATAATAAAATAAAAACAAATGAATCCCCAGGTGAAAAATCAAAAAAAAGCACTAGAAGGATAAATTTCACTTGCTTATTTTATTTTGCTCGTATACATACAGATAAAACCACTCCAAGTAGGTATAGAATTTAAACCGGCTTACATCAGCCAATGTAATCAAGTGGGTTTATTTTATTTTGCTTGTAAACATGCAGATAAAACCACGTCAAGTAGGCTTAGAATTTAAATCGGCATACATCTGCAAGTGGGGAGGTCAGTGTCATGCGGCGGTCGCTTGTATGCTAACGTGTGGGATGTTACATGCGCTGCGATCCTATTTCTCTTGCTACTCTAGTTCTTATTTGGGTAGTTTGTCCTTATTTCCACAGTTTCTGTAACACATAAGGCTCTTATCTAAGTAATTACGTATCATGTTACAAAGAAATGAGATTTTTGCTAGACCGACCGTTTCGATTAAGGATCGTGTGTACATACTTAATGTGACGCGATCTGTATAACACGCTGTAAGTTAATCTTCTCTGTTTCGTTCTTTTTTGCCGGCTTTGATGGTCCAACAAACAACGTCGGATGTGTCCACAGCGCGTTCCGAAAGCGCGCTGGGACTGTGGACCCATCCGAAAGAGGCGCACAAAAAAAAAAAAAAACTGTGCAAACACTTCGGTTTGTTTTTAATTAAAGGAACCATATTGGATATTGGCCGGTTTTTAATACGTGTTTGCTCTGTCTTCTGTAAACAACTTGATTTTCGAAGTGGACAATTGTGGTGCGTTTGATTAGACGCCTGACGGCGGGCATGCCAAACAATCACCGACGGTAATGACGACGTTAAATAAACTAGATGTGTGGCAGATGGCGTGCGCCCGCCGCCGTCCAGAAGAACTAACAGACTCCGGGACATACTGTGTATGTATGTGTGTGTGTCATTTGCTTGCTTGCCTCATGCTTGCAACTCTCGGTTTTATTTGCTCGGCACACATTTGTGTGATCGTGTGTATCTTTTCTCTGTTAGTTTTCGTTGCTTGTTTTTATAAACAGAAAATGTCCGCAGACTTCATTTGCGTTTTTTTTTCTGCACTTAAAAGGTTTCAGTTTCTCAAAAAAAGAGGAAAACAAATCGGCTTTAATAACTTCTAATCAACAAAACTTGCGTGTTGTTGGTAATTTTAAACTTATGACTACAAAGAAATTGGATTTAACTTCCTAATCACGAAAAGTTTGTTTAAAAACTAGTTACGTATTTCGGCAGCTACGCTGCCATCCTCAGTGGATGCCTTCCTCTTGATCACAAGAGAAGTGACTATGATAAAATAAACGCAGTTGTTTCGAACTAATTAGATGTCATCTTCAGGCAGTTGCCGGTTTCTTTTCTAGCATTCGCCTCTGTCAGATTATAGTTTACAATAAGGTGACCGTACGCCTCGATTTTGGCGGGACCGTCTCGGTTTTTAACAGTTTGTCCCGCGTCCCGCACAATTTTAAAAAGTTCCGCTTTTGAAATTACATAACTTTTGTAGATTAGACGACTAGAATTAGATTATAAACCAATTATTAACTAGGGTTCTCTCGAGTCGACTGTGAGTCTATTAATAAGATCTATTTTATATAATTGAATGCATGAGATTAAAAAGGGCCCAAGTCTGAAATTTTTGTAAATCAGTTTATTACGCATACGTATACTTTATGTATTTGTACTATTATTTAACGCAAAGAAACCTAAGTTTGGTATTGAAGCCGGATGTTTAGAAAATACATTTTAAACGAACATGGAGCTAAGTCCGGGATTTGGGTCTCTTTTTTGTTCTGGCACAGCTATCAGCCTAATTTATCTATATAATCAGTGACCGATTATTTTCTGTAATAGAACGAACAAACAGGAAACATGAACAAGTCCAACAAATATTTCAACAATGGCAAGATCTAATTTACAACAGATTTGAAGTATAGAAACTGACATTTAAAGATTTCCTAAATTTTAAGGAGTATCAAAAATGGATCATGTTTGATCGTCTGCCAAATTGTGAATTTTAATGATACGACAATCAACCTTGGACCAAAATATTTCTAAATATCTCTACTTTTAAAATATCCATCATTTTCATAAATCTAATGTGTCATTTTAATAAATTTGATGTAAGGGAACGCCAATAACATCAAAGCCAATTGAATTAACCGTCGAAATGTCAGCTCGCAAGAACCTGTAGTTCACATAAATTGATCTAATAAAAAAATAAATAAACAGACGGTGCCGGAAACTTTATGAGTGTCTGAACGCAGCATGAAATAACAATTCCACCACAAATCTCACGAGCCAGTTAAAAAGATGCGCTTGCAATCGTTTCAAAAGATGATCTGTGCAATCCCGTCCAAAAAGAAGAGATATTATTTATTTAAAACCACAAAGGATTGTCGGAGCTTCCAGAATTTTGCACCAATTCACGGCTGGAGTGTTTCGAAGCGGCGGCGGTGCCAGAAACTATATAAGTGTCTGAACACAGCGTGGAATAATAATTTCGCCACAGATTTCACGAGCCAGAAAAAAAGTTGCGCTTGCAATCGTTTCAAAAGATGATCTATGTAATCGTATTTAAAAAAAAAAAAACTTATTTAAAATCACAAAAGAGTGCTGGGGCCTAGAAAATTTTATACTAAGTCACCTCCGGAGTATTTCGAAACGGCGCCCGAAACTTCATGAGTGACTGAACTCAGCATGGAACAACATTTTCGTCACAAATCTCACGAGCCAAAAAAAAGAAATGCGCTTGCGATCGTTTCAAAAGATGATGCAATCCCAACTAAAAAAAGAAATATTATTTATTTAAAACCATAAAGGAGTGGGGCGGGAATTTTGCACTAATTCACGGCTGGAGTGTTTCGGAACGGCGCCGTAGACTTTATGAGTGTCTAAACTCAGCAAGGAACAACAATTTCATCACAAATCTCACGAGCCAAAAAAAAAGATGCGCTTGCGATCGTTTCAAAACATGATCTATGCAATCCCATCTAAAAAGAAGAGATACTATTTATTTAAAACCACAAAGGAGTGTCGGGGCCTCGAGAATCTTACACTAAGTCACGGCCGGAGTATTTCGAAACTGCGCCGGAAACTTTATAAGTGTCTGAACGCAGCGTGGAATAATAATTTCGCCACAAATCTCACGAGCGAGAAGAAAAGATGTGATCGCACTGATTTCAAAAGATGACGTAATCCTGTTAAAAAAAACAGGAGAGATCACAAAAGAGTGTCGAGGTTTCGAGAATTTTGCGCTAGTTAACGGCCGGACTATTTAATTAGTCGGTACTCCAGCGACGTCTCGCGACGAAGCGATCATAACAACATTGCAACCGCAATAAGTTTCCGAGGCACTGGCTGCGGCAAACGAAGCGTTTTTAAACGCAAAGAGAAGATTTTCTTGACATTGCGGAATCGAAAGTAAATGCGAGTCGAACGAAATGTGCAGGTCGCTCGTTCCCTCAAAGCGGTTTTTACACCGTAACAGGCGATCTCCGGCTTATTTCAGCAATCGACTATCGACGTCGATCAGAAACAACTGAGAGTCGAATAACAAAAAAAATAAACAGTTTAAACAGCGAAATTCTATGATCGCTTTTCTCTTAAAAAAATAATGTGCAGGTCGTTCGTTCCCTCTAAGCGGTTTTTACACCGTAACAGACGATTCTTGGCTAATTACAAACAAGAATTGTCATTCGGACTATTAAAGGTTGACTAAAATTTTGGAAAAAGAAAAAGAGCGAGAAGAAAGGAGCGGAAATAGTCGTTTTTAATTTTACGTCAGCTTTTGCCAAATAAGATCCTTCCGTCACTCTGAAGGGTTGAATTCTGCGAGGTCTTGTACAGCGCGAAATTTCTTTTATTGATTAATCTCTATTTTGCAGAAAATAATTCGAATTGAAAATTAGAAGTACCAGGTGACCAAATATAAACTTTTCAAATTTCCTTAAGTATCATAAGAGTGGATTGTTATGTCGCAAAATATGTCGAGTCAAGTTGAAGAATCGTATCGTGTGTTATGTGGAATGGTTTCATCTACTCAACAGAATAACTTACACTTATGTATACTGGAAAATTGACTGTAAAACTAGCAAAATTTAAAAACGTTCAAAATCTGTGCCATTTTTTTAATGAAAATAATAGAGATTGTTATAATAACTTAAAATCCATTTCACCAGAAAATAAAATAAATGAAGGAGAAGCAAATAATTCAGATTTTGAAAAATGAGATTAAATAAGTGAGTCAATATTAATTACCGTTGTTAATTTACGGAATGTAGTTTTGTAACGCCACTGGTATTGCACAACCCCACCAGAGGAGTGAGGGGTAGAAAGAAGAGGTGGTAGTAGTAAAAAAGATGGAAAAGAGTAATAAACCGTGTTGAGTGTACTGTTTATTGTAAAATTATTCTAATACAGACATAATTTATATGACGTTCTGAACGCGTTGCGACTTTACAAATTACTAGGTTTTATTAAAAAAAAATTAAAAACAATTGAAAATCTCAACAACCTGACAAGTCATTTGCTTTTCCGATATTGCCATGGAATTGGGCAGGACAGGTCCTGAAACTTTTCCAGTATAAGTTACTTGGGAAAAATTAAAATAAGAGAGTTAACTGTTGTTGCAGCTTCCCGTGAACATCCTGTATACATGTTTACATGAACTTTCTTATTTGTTTTGATCTGTAAAATACGTCCGTGAAGTAACGACCTGTATTTTTGTTACACCCTGTATTATGAGATCTATGAAACACTAGTGGAATTATGAATCCGTAATGAAATCGGCATTATTATGACTTATGACTTCGTAAGTCATAATAATGTCGATTTTGATGACTTATGACCTCGTAAGTCAATATAATGCCGATTTTGAATAATATATTATGAGGTTTATAAAACACCAGTGGAATTATGAATCCATAATTAAACTGTTATTCAAAATCGGCGTTATTATGACTTTATAGTAAACAGGTGTTGGATAAAACTATGTGTTACACCCGTGACTCATTTGCCTTATAAGACATTTGTAAAATAAACAGCTGTAAGACCCGATCTTTCCAACCTCCTAATAAATTTATTTGACGAATAGTCAACCGATCACCACGACAACCATTCATAAAATTCAACTTATTTGGCAAACAACGTTAATCGGAACTTTATTAGCAAGTGGAAACATCGGCCCTTATTAAACTTTCATTATAATTAGAAATAGAGAAATGTTGAAGTGAAATTCTTTACAATTAAAAGCGTAAAAAGGAGTTGTAGATATTTTAAACAGTTGTTTCAAAAAATTCAAACTTATTTCCACTTCAACCTGAAAACTGTTTGCGTTAAGTTTGTGGTAAAATTATTACGCAATTTTGAAGTAAAGAACACTCATTTTGACTTTTGTATTGCGATAAATCCTCATAGGCGTGAAGAGAATATCTTGATATTTTGTTGTGCAAAATTTTCTTTTTTTTATATTTTGAAACTAATTAAATTACTAACCCGCTAGAAAAAATTACCATCGGAAGTGTTACCTAGCATTTTATTTCACCAGTTTGAGTAGGATGAAAGTTGGGTGTAAATCACGTGATTATTTGCGTGGTTTTCTGTTGGGCAAAACTTTTTGTCATGTACAAGTGCCTACGTAACTTAAAAAATACGCGTATACGTTAGCGTAACGTCAAAAGCAAGAACAAACTCAAATCGACTTGTATGTTTGCATCCGCATCCATCTCCGACATTATGAAGTGTAGTGTTAGTCGTAGTTGTACGATTTTGTGTAATCATAAGTAATTCTGTAATATTTCAGTTAAATATATCCATCATTTTTTTATTTACTTTCTTAACCTACGTAGAACATTGTCGAACAAGTGCCGATATGAATCTCATCGCAGTCTTTCCGAGTTTTTGCATCTCTGCGAGGATCGTACGATATGTAAGTCCATAAACTCAATCATTAAAACATTAACAACAAATCGTACGATTGTTGCTAACATGTACGAATTGCACAATTAGGTGTATAATATTTACACAATGCATAGAACAGAGTAACAAAAATTGAGCGATTGTTAACACAAAATTCGTGATTTGCGGACTTAATGTCAATAAAAAGATACTACAAAACCAGCACTATTTTTCAAACACTTTATTAATAATTGCTCTAATTTCTTAATTTTTTTTTTTATAAATAAACAAACTTCTACATAAAATAGAATTTAAATCAACAGTGTACAGAATACGTTTACACTTTATTTACAAATTTTGAAAATGAAAATGTGTACCATCCAGTCATTGGTAAGCAGAGTTTACGCAGAAGAGAATATCTTGATACTTCGTTGTGGAAAATTTTCTATTCTTATATTTTGAAACTAATTAGATTACTAACTCGCTTCAGATCCTGAAGACTTTCCAGTATAAGTTACTTGGGAAAAATGCAAATAAGAGAGTTAACTATTATTGCAGCTGCCCGTGAACACCCTGTATACATGTTTGTATGAACTTTGTTCTTTCTTTTGATCTGTAGAATACGTCCGCGGAGTAGCGGCCTGTTTTTTGTAACACCCTGTATTATGAGATCTATGAAACATTAGTGGAATTATGAATCAATAATTAAATCGTCATTATTATGACTTATGACTTCGTACGTCGATTTCGAATATATTATTATTATGAGGTTTATAAAACATTAGTGGAATTATGAATGCATAATTAAACTGTTATTCAAAATCGGCGTTATTATGACTTCATAATAAACAGCTGTTGGATAAAACTATGTATTACACCCGTGACTTATTTGCCTTATAAGACATTTGTATAATAAATAGCTGTAAGACCGGATCTTTCCAACCTCCTAATAAATTTATTTGACGAATATTCGACCGTTCACCACGATAACCATTCATAAAATTCGACTTATTTGGCAAACAACGTTAATCTGAATTTTATTAGCAAATGGAAATATCGCCTCTTATTAAACTTTCATTACAATTAGAAATAGAGAAATGCAGTGAAATTCTCCACAATTAAAAGCGTAAAAAGGAGTCGTAGATATTTTAAATAGTTGTTTAAAAAAATTCAAACTTATTTCCACTTCAACCTGAAAACTGTTTGCGTTACGTTTGTGGTAAAATTATTACGCGATTTTTAATTAAAGAACACTTATTTTGACTTTTGTACTGCGATAAATCCTCGTAGGCGTGAAGAGAATATCTTGATACTTTGTTGTGCAAAATTTTCTTTTTTTATATTTTGAAACTAATTAGATTACTAACCCGCTTTAGGTCCTGCAGCTTTGCGAAGTATAAGTTACTTGGGAGAAATTCAAATAAGAGAGTTAACTGTTATTGCAGCTTCCCGTGAACACCCTGTATACATGTTTATGTGATTTTTTTTCTTTATTTTGGTCTGTAGAATACGTCCGTGAAGTAGCGACCTGTACTTTTGTTACACCCTGTATTATGAGATCTATGAAACACTACACTGGAATTATGAATCCGTAATTAAATCGGCATTATTATGACTTATGACTTCGCAAGTCATAATAATGCCGATTTTAATGACTTATGACTTCGTAAGTCATAATAACGCCGATTTTGATGACTTATGGCTTCGTAAGTCATAATAATGCAGATTTTGATGACTTATGAGTTCATAAGTCATAATAATGCCGATTTTGAATACTATATTATGAGGTTTATAAAACACTAGTGGAATTATGAATCCATAATTAAACTGTTATTCAAAATCGGCGTTATTATGACTTCATAATAAACAGGTGTTGGATGAATTAAATAACTTTCCTTCTTTTGAGTTTGTGCCATTACTCATTCCAGAGGGCCATCGAAGAAGAATTCTTTGCGTGAATGAAACTTTTAGTGTTTTTCTTTTTTTTTTGCGGAAAGTTCCTTGGCATGGTCCATTACCATTAATTTTGTAGGTCCGAAATTGATGTTCCGTCGACGGAATAATTCAGCTCATCCCCGCGAATATTTCATGACGGAAGTTGCATGATGCGGCCGATGTTTACTTCAGCCTTGTCTGATGTATCGGTCCCTGAAAAAATAATGTGGCGGCGGCGGCGGTCAAACGTGCGATGGCCACGCGTTCCAAAATTGATGGAGTTTGGCGAACTTTCGGCGCGCAATAATAGATCACATTAAATTCATAAGTGATGAATGCGTCTCCGCTGACCTTACGGATCTATCATTTACTCCGGACTCCGGTGATTAAAAATTGACGGCGGCCAGGTCCTCCAGGTGACCACGGCGAAGGAGGTCCCGCCGATGCCCACGTCGGGTCCACCGAACGTCCAATCAAAACCCGGTGATTTGTCACCTGTCCTCTTCGCCGGTGTGCTGGCCCTGCCTCCTGCTTCCAAGTTCTTCGCATTGAAATCCTACTGGTAAGGTTTTCGCGCAATCGCGAGTCGCGGACCGCCTCTCGGTGACCTGATAAATTCCGTGGCATTCGAAGAGCGGCGTTGCAAGGTCCTGCCGGGAGACACCGCGCCAGAACTTGCAGAGACGGACACCAGGTGAACGCGTCGCTCCGACCGACGCCGAACTTACACGAAACGACGTCGGCGGACGCCACACAAGCGTCCGCAACCCGCATTTCAGTTCTATTCAGAGACGCGTCGTGCGAGTTTGTGTTCCGCCGAGAATTCACCAAATCGACGCCGCCGTCGCACTCAAAAACAATCGAAGTGACTCGAACTCAAATTAATTCGTGCCCCCGACGTGTTCCGCCGCCCCCCCAGTGAAGTTCTTTACTCAAACACAAGCGAAACAAGTGATTTTTATTTAGAGTCAGTGATTCCGTACAGCAGAGTACAATCTCAAACCTTCTTATAACAAACCCACTTTTGGAATAACTCAGAGTTAAGTTTTTTTTTTGAACACCATGACTTTACTGCCACTACCATCATTGGAAGGCGAAGGCAAAGGCGACGTTTTCCAAATGAGTTAATTAATTAATTAGGATTATAAAATAAAAGGCATCACACCTACAAACTATTTCGACCATCCAGCGACTTCAAACCAACCCCCCCCCCAAGCAAAAAAGTAAGTATGTAGCTAGTATTTTATATTTAAATCCACGGCACCGAAACAAAAAAAAAAAAGAAAAAAGTTTTTGCTTTAGTTGGTTTTTATTGAGTCAGTCGGATCGATATCGTTCTTCTTGTTGGCCTGATTGAATGAGATCGCGTCCACATGGGACTGTCTCTATCACTCGGACTGACACCGTTGATTGCATGCCGGTTTGTTTACAGTTCCCATTCGCCGCCGCGCTTCCTTTTTCTTATCAGGCCGGTCCTGATAGTGCGCGCGTTCACGTTTTGCATATCTTGTATTCACTCGGAGGTAGTAAAGTCGTTATCCGTTGAATATCCGACCTCGCAGGGTGCATTGTACCCTCCTCGCGCGGCGAAGTCGAACTCAAAGACCTATTCATTCCCATTCCCATTCCCATTCCCGTTCCCATGCCCATTCCCATTCCCATTCGCATTCGCATCCACACTCACATTCACATTCCCGCACACGCCAACTCGATTTCGTTCCGGTGAAGGCTCGGCTCCGTGCCGCGCCGCGCAGCGCCGCATTTTTCTCCTTCTTTGCGAAAAAGTTTTCGGCCCCCTGAACTGTCCCGTCTGTATGATCCGTTCCGTTCGAGGAGTTGCGCTTTACGCGATGTTGTCGGTTCTCGTCTTCTTTTTTTTTTTTTTTTGGAAAAGTGCACGTGGTCGGGCGGATGGATGGATGGACGGACGAACGGACGCCCCCCTAAAAATAGCTTAGCCCGTCGAGATTTATCTATCGGGAGAAGAACGCGTAAATATTAAGGCTCGTGTCGGATGAGAGACGATTTTGGCAGGTTTATAAATAGGGAGCGTTTGCGAAAAATTCCTCATCGCCGTCGAAACGATCTGGTTAATATTTTCGTTTCGAATCTCCAAACCACGAAATAGAGTTGCGGAGGACGTCGGGGATTATCTATCTCTTTGAAATTGTATCGGCACTGACCACATTCGTATTTCCATTCAAATTACATAATTTTATTTTTGGTTCTGACGCACGGCGATCTGGATCAATGATTCAAATGAAGTTCTGAAATTCCTGAAAGCAGAATCGAAAAAAAAAATAAAGAAAAACCGATGCGTACAGTTGTAGTTTCTCACAGTTTTCTTTTAAGTACATAATCGCATTTTAAACGAATCATTTGCAAAAAATTGGGTATTTTCTTCTGACGGTTTCAACGATTCAAATGAAAATGACTGAAATTCCTGAAAGGAAAAACGTCTATAATGGAAACGAACGCCTACAGTTGTAGTTTCTCACAGTTTTCTTTTAAGTACTAATTGTATTTTAAGCGAATCACTTGCAAAAAAATGGGTATTTTCCTCTGACGCCCTCAACGATTCAAATGAAAATGACTGAAATTCCTGAAAGGGAAAACGTCAATAATGAAAAACGCACACGTACTGTTGGAGTTTCTCACAGTTTTCTTTTAAGTAATCGCGTTTTAAACGAATCAGTTGCAAAGAAATGCGTATTTTTCTCTGACGATCTCAACGATTCGAATGAAGTACTGAAATTCCTGAAAAGGAAAACGTCAATAATAAAAAAATCGGCTTTCCATCAAAATTACATAATTTTTTTGTTTGGTTCTGACGCATAACGATCTGGATCAATGAATCAAATGAAGTTCTGAAATTCCTGAAAGCAGAATCGAAAAAAATAATGAAAAACCGACGCGTACAGTTGGAGTTTCTCATAGTTTTCTTTTAAGTAATCGCGTTTTAAACGAATCAGTTGCAAAAAAATGCGTATTTTTCCCTGACGATCTCAACGATTTAAATGAAGTACTGAAATTCCTGAAAGGGAAAACGTTAGTAATGAAAAACCGACGCGTACAGTTGTAGTTTCTCACAGCTTTCTTTTAAGTACATAATCTGGGAATCCTCAACATTGGACCTACTATAAATCGTTGAGAAAGATAGCAACACAGTCAGTTAGGGCAGAAAAGAAAGCCTATTTAGAACATAAAATTAAGACTTCTACTAGAAGGAATGTCTGGAAACAAATCAAAGATTTTGGTATTATCAGTAAAAATAAGCCATCTCTTCCTGCGGAACTTGATAATGTACATGACATAAATAAACATCTTATAAACGAGGCTGTACGACCTGAAGGGGATTTGGATAGTATAATCAGTTCTTATAATATTAATAGTTCAGAATTCAGTGAAAGTTTTTCATTTACTGCAGTTACTGAGGATATAGTTCCCAAGATTTTGCTTAAATTTTCTAGTACAGCTTACGGGGCTGATAATTTCAATATTGATATATTGCGTTTTTGCTGTCCTTTTCTTTTGCCAGTAATTACTCACATAATTAATCATTGCATAATTTCCGAAAATCTGGAAAGAGGCACGTATCCTAACCATTATCCAAAATTAAAAATCCTAAATCTTTTAATGATATCCGACCTATCAGTACACTGCCAGTTCTCTCTAAAGTGTTGGAAAGGATCATTTATAATCAACTCAATTCTTATCTCTCAGTTCACGATTTGATTCCTGGAAAACAGTCAGGTTTTCGGCAGCGTTACAGTTGTGCGAGTGCACTGACCACCATAACTGACGACATTGTAGCAGCTCTTGATGACAATAAATATGTATTATTGATTTTATTAGACTATTCAAAAGCTTTTGACCTAATTAGGCTTCAGTCAGAGTGCTTTGAATTTTTTTAATAATTATCTGGTGGGTAGATTCCAAGAGTGTTTTACAATGGTGTGCTTTCTGAACGTCTCAAAATTCATCGAGGCGTACCTCAAGGGTCAATTTTAGGTCCGTTGTTATTCTGCTTATATACCTTTAGGTTGCCTAAAGTTCTTAAACATTGTTGTTGTCACTCGTATGCGGATGACACACAGTTGTATTACGCTTTTAATGCCGATGCAGTTGGTAATGCTTGCTCATATATAAATGAAGACATAAAAAACTTAGTTAACATTTCAAAACAACACTGTCTGCAACTGAATCCAGCAAAAACTCAAGTTATGTTATTTGGGGGCAAAGGTTCTCGCGTGGATGTTGCTGCTGTAGTGAATTTACGATTGGGAAATCACTCTTTGTCACTGACTGATTGTTCAAAGAATTTAGATTTGTTCATGCACGTGGATCTCAAATTTACTCGACTTGTTACAGAACTGATTAAAAGGGCTTATGCCAGTATTAAGTTGATTTATGTAAATAGACACCTTCTCTCAAAAAGCACACATGTTGTGTGAATCTTTAGTGTTATCCCACTTTAATTACTGTGACACTGTATATGGCCGGTTTTAAAATTATTCTGATATCACTAGAATACAGACAGTCCAAAATGCATGTATGAGACTTATATGCGGGATCCGACGCAGACAACATATTTCTCATAAACTTATTGAATTAAGATGGCTAAATATGAAAGAAAGAAGATACTTACACTCTGCGCAATTTTACCATAAAATTTTATTACATAAAAGTCCGCCATACTTGTACAATAAGATCACATTCCGGACGGATATTCATAACATTAATATTCGCTATCGAGGTCTGCTGTCTATACCAAAACATAGATTAGAGTTCTTTAAGTGCTCCTTTAGCTACAGGATAGTTAATGTTATGAATGCCCTGCCGAGTGAGTTTTTAAAACTGAAACCATCAAAATTTGTGAAAGAATTAAAGCAAAAGTTTCTTCGTGACCATAACGACCGCAGCAATCAAATTACATATTAATTGCTGTAATGTAAACTGCTGCATAAGTGTAAATTTAGTATACCATAGATTACTTTAGTATACCTTTAGGTTAATATGTTTGGTGACCCTTCTCCATTTAAGCACAGAATTTTCGATAAATAATTACCTCATATTATATATTCGAATACGTACAATTATTATCTTGTGCTTAATAAACTTATTATTATTATTATTATTATTACTCGTGCTTTAAGCGAATCACTTGCAAAAAATTGGGTATTTTCCTCTGACGACCTCAACGATTCAAATGAAAATGACTAAAATTCCTGAAAGGAAAAACGTCAATAATGAAGTTATATGACGAAGATTATACGAATGAAAGTCGAAAGAAGCGTAACAGAAATTACAGGAAGGAAGAAAAAAGCTCCGAAAGAATAATGGACAACAATCACGAGAGAGAGAAAGACTAAGAAGAGAAAAGGTAGATGGCATCCAGGCAGGGGTAAAGCAAAGGTGCTAACGGAAGAAGACATAAGACAGAAGAAGCTGGACAAGAGGATGCAGAAAAAGAAAGAAAGCACCGAAAGTAAGAAAACCTGGCTGGAGCTGGTCGAAGAATAATGGACAACATAATCACGAGAGAGAGAGAAAGACCAAGAACAGCAAGGGTAGATGGCATCCAAGCATGGGCAAAGCAAAAACACTAACGGAAGAAGAGACAAGACAGAAGAAGCTGGAGAAGAGGAGCCGGAAAGAAAAATGGCACCGAAAGTAAGAAAACCTGGCTAGAGATGGTCGAAGAAGAGACAAGTAGACAACATAATTACGAAAGAGGGAAAGACTAAGACCAACAAGAGTAGATGGCATCCGAGTAGGGGAGAAACAAAGACACTAACGGAAGAAGATAGAAGAAACCGGAGAAGAGGAGCCAGAAAGAAAAAAATACCGAAAGTTAGAAAACCTGGCTGGAGATGCTCGAAGAATAATGGACAACATTATCACGAGAGAGAGAAACACCCAGAACGGCAAGGGTAGACGGCATCCAAGCAGGGGCAAAGCAAAGACACTAACGGAAGAAGACACAAGACAGAAGACGCTGGAGGAGAGGAGCAAAGAAACGTCGGAAATTCAATAAGAAGAAAATTTATGACTGAAGAGATAAATAGATAAATTAAAACAGGCAACGCAGAGGAGAACGGAAGTCATTTAAAACTGGAGAAAAGGAGCAGAGAGACGTCGGGAAATCTATAAGAAGAAGAAAAACTAAAGAGATAAGTTGATAAAGTAAATTAGGCAACGCAAAGGAGAACGCAAGTCCAGTAAAACTGGAAGAGTTTGCAAGAAATCCAAAGACGAGCGGTAGCAAATTCACTATTAAAAAAGAACACGAAAAGTAAGAGCGGATAAAACCAAAAATGCAATGTACAGCAAAAGTATAAAATTTGAGAATAACAGGACGTCAAAAGAACGAAAAGGAAAACTCCACAAACAAGCAAGAAAGTATAAAAGCAGATCTGGCAGAACATGTGGGTAGAAGATGTAAGTAAAAAAAGAGATAAATAAAATTTGAAGGAGGCTGAACAGGAAGGAAGAGATGAAAGTAAATGGTGATGGAACAAAATATCCTCGAAAGTCATGCAATGATTTCTTTTTTTTATCAATAGATGGGGGACTTCTGAACTTCGCTGGAAGGAGATCGCGAAGCCCCAATCGGATTGCGCTTTGAACCAATAAAGTTCATACAAGTTTTGCAAAAAAATACACTCAATAAATAAAAAATTGCCTCACTGTAAATACGCTTACTGTTTTATGTGGGCATTATTCAAAACAAAAAAAGACAGTGGGGCAGAAGTGGAAAGGTGCTAGCATCATGTGAATCGGAATCAAACTTGCAATCAAATTAATTATAGTTGTGAAAAGGCGAGTTTTCCGTCATTTTTACCGCCGCAGCCATGATTAAAAACCGTAAATTTCTAATGCCATGGAAAATTGGCGGGAACAACAAACGTACCTACCGAAATACGCCGCCACTGTTTCATGGATTCCGAGATCCAAATCGCGCTCGGCTCGTATCAATTTAGATAAGATCCTTCGGCGACCGTTATCAACAAATAGTAAATATTATGGTACGTAATGTGTGTGCGTGTGTGTGTTTGTTTTGCTTCACAAATAATTTTATTCTTATGGAAGTCGGATCAACGGAATTACGCACACATTTGGATGCTTGGCGCTTTGTTCGACGATATGGTTGTTAAGTTCTTTCATAAGACTAACACCCCGAGACTTTTCTTATACTAAATATTGAAGGATTTAATAAAGCAAGTTCAAGCAAAACATGCGCTTACCTCTTCTGGCACTTGATACCTAGTGTTACGTTTCTAGGGTTTAACTTTATTTAATCGAATAAAACACTCGGTAAAAACTTAACCCTAATTTAATAATGCTTACAATCTAATTTATTTGTAACAATTTATTTACACACTAAATCTAACTTCGACGATCGATAATTAGAACTCGACTGACTACTGAGTCCACCCCGGCCGATTTTATATTCTACGCTGCCTTCTCGTTTGTTCCATTGCTGGAAAAGTCTAGTTTGTTCGGTATAGGCCCCGGTGGCGTGGCAGTCGATGACGCATAACGAACCGACTTCTTGATGCCTTAAGTTTGACGTAGTGAGCTGGGTGGCGCGCCACACTACGTTTTGTGTGTGTGTTTTTTTTTGTATTATTAATCAACCTCATGGTTTTAAATTTTTGGTTGGCACTGTACTTTGTTCTGTGGATGATTAGAGGTAATACAAGACATATTTGAATCATACATATGTGAAGGTATTTACAAGCGTTCAATCAAGTACAATCAAACCTGGCAGTCCCACTGAGTCTATTGAGATATGCGAAATGTAGCAGAAATCTTTACTAATCGGGCAGTGCCTGATGGAATACAGGCCAGGTTCGCTGTGCGGAGGGAGTAGCTCAAACTCGAAGGTCGAAATTGAGTGACTCCCCACTCCAAATTGTCGCCTGTCTTTAGGAGCCTTTGGCGTTTCGGTTTCGATTACAGTTCGCATCGCTTGGTCCTATCAACCCCGACCAGTTGGCGAAATTGGTTCTTCAGGAACACTACGGAATTAAAAATGCCATCTTCGTTATTCGGGAAACCCTGCAATTCCTTAAAGGAATTTCTCCCGACATCTCTGTGGGATCGTCGAGTCCCAGCAGCGACTTCTTCGAAATCGTCTCTGAATTTCGTCGGCATTAGCTGCGATTATTTCCGTCAAAACCACGCAAAGCCCCGACAGGTTTAGCAGATACATCATGCGATCAACGGCGGCGGAACATCGGGGAATGCAATAAGATGATAAAGGAGAGGGCCCCGGCCATAATCAAACGGAACGCTGCCCCTCTAAGATAATTCCGCGCCCCATAAATTATGATGTTGCGCGTCCGAATAAATTGCAGCGCGCTCTCGACGAGGCCACCACACATCGAAAAGAAAAATTAAGACGTCGTCGGGATGCGTCTCGAGCAAACACGGCCGGGACGATCATCATCTTGTGTAAAATAAATATTTCAGAGCGTATCCAAACAGCGACCGCAACACGAAACTCCTTTTAATTCGATTGAATAATGCAAATTCCGTGTTTGCACTCGAAAACTCGTGAGAACGCGAAGATATCAATGTTTATTTTCGATATGGGCGCGCGATGATTCCAGGTAGGCACAAATATTGCGTAAGGAAAACGAAATATTAAATCCATGTCGCAGGCATGGAAGAAGCCGCCGAAGTTCGACGAGTTGTTCGACGACATGTTTGCACACAATTTTGCTTCTGAACGAGATGCGAGATGTTCTTCCAAAATTTCCTTGCTGAGTTTGGTTATTAACAATCGAGAATAATACTCTACTGCTGTTGTTTTTTGAAATTTCTAGATAATCGAAGAGAATGATTGGTCAACCTTGTCCCAAAGAAATGGATGCAATAGACTGTTCAGGTGGACGTGGAGAACCATTCTTTCCTCTATTCTTTAGTCACTGGATTGTGCTGACCACAATTAGGTTCTAAAAGTTGGAAGAATCTTCGTCGCAGGCCCACATGGCTTCACGATCATCTGACGTTTCTGGCATTTCGATTTTTTTCCCTTTTCCATTCACCTCTGCTGTCAAGATACTTCTTCACTTATTCTACTAGTGCTTATCCCATTTACAATCAAATTGCTTCCACCAGATCCTCAAAGGGGCAAAGTGTTTGGTCAAGAAAAAAATAAGCCAAGAAGTGAAAGTGGGAATTAGAAGAAACAAAAACTTGAAGACTTTTTCTGCCGCAGGAAAGAACGACTTCTTGTACTGCGTGAGCTTATATCCAACGAAAACCCCTTTCACCTTTTGTATCTTTTGTATTAAATGACATTGCACTTCTTCCCTCACTATAGTAAACAACTGGGGGCCTACCATGCTTACTCCATCTACAACCTATCCAGGTTCGAAATTTTTTTGGACGTGGACCATTCTTTGCTCTATTCCTTAGTCACTGGATTGTGCTGGTGAATCAAACACCACATTTAGGTTCTACAAGTTGGAAGAATCTTCGTCAAAACGGACCAACATGGCCTCATGACTGCCTGACGTTTCTGGAATTTCGGAAGAATTTTTTTTCCCTTTTCCCTCTTCAGGTTCGAAATTTCTTCGGACGTGGAGAACCATTCCTTGCTCTATTCCTTAGTCACTAGATTGTGCTGGTGAATCCAGCACCACAATTAGGTTCCAAAAGTTGGAAGAATCTTCGCCAAAACAGACCTACATGGCCTCATGAATTTCTGACGTTTCTGGCATTTTGGAAGAATTCTTTCTCTCTGTTCCCCTCACCTTTACTATCAAGATACTTTTTCACTCATTCTACTAGTGCTTACTCCACCGATGGTCAAATTCTTCTCCATTTTTAATTTGCTGGAGATTCTCAAAGTGTTTGGGCCAATAAAAAAGTAAACCAAGAAGTGAAAGTGGGAATAAGAAGAAAGAAAAACTCGAGGACTTCTTCTGCCATACGAAAGAACGCCTTCTTGTATTTAGTGAGCTTACATCCAACGAAAACCCCTTTCACCCTTTAGTTACTTGTAAAAACAGTTAGCTACTTGCAAAGGCGGTTAGCTACTTATAAAGACGATTAAATAATAGTAAAGGTGATTAGCTAACGCCAAGCCTAACAAAGATAATTGCATAACGTTGTCAGAATAAACATAATTTGACAGTCTATTCAGTTAATTCACGTCTGGATCAAAAGCTAGTTAATAATTAAGACATCTCAGCCAATACTTGCTAAAGAAACAAACCAGAAATCAACAAGATAGCATGAATAGCTAAACCGCAAAAGACAATTAGCTACTGGTAAAGACGACTGGTTACTTGTAAAAACAGTTAGCTACTTGCAAAGACGATTAGCGACATGTAAAGACGATTAAATAATAGCAAAGGTGATTAGTTAACGCCAAGCCTATCAAAAATGATTGCGTAACGTTGTCAGAATAAACAAAATTTAAAAGTCTATTCAGTTAATTCACGTCTGCCAATACTTGTTAAAGAATAAAACCAGAAATCAACAAGGTAGCATGAATAGCTAAACCGCAAAAGACGATTAGCTAATATTAAACACGATTAACTAATACATACGGTGATTGATTAACGCCCAGTCTACCAGAGATGATTGCTTAATATTGATAAATTACAAAAAAGAAAACTTGAGAAGTCTATTCAGCTAGCGATCTGGATCAAAAACTATTTAATAATTAAGATACCTAAACCAACAGTCCTTGAAAAACGCTACAAAAATTCAGGCAATATGTTTGTAAGCGTCACTTCACTTTCTAACAAACGACATTTGTGGCGCCATCTGTTAAGTCGCGCCGTAACTTTGAAACTTGCCGAGAACATCGATGTTTCTTAATAGAAAAACGTTAGGGACAATGCTCCGAAAACAACTTATAAATAAATTCGTTTTTCAACACAAACAGTTAAAGTGAAAGAACTTACAAGCATTAGTGGCGCCATCTATTAACCTGCACCGTAAATTCGTAATTTGCCGGGGCGGGTATTTAGTGAGCTTGCATCCAACGGAAACCCCTTCCACCCTTTGTACCTTTTGTATTAAACGAAGTTGCACTTCTTTTCTCACTGCAACAAACAACATGGGGCCTAAGATATTACCTTGCCTACTTCATCTACAGTTAGATTCCTTCCTCCAATTCCTCATTCTGAATTTACTGGAGATCTTCAAAGGCGAAAAGTTCTTGGTCGAAGAAAGTAAATAGACCAAGTAGTGAAAGTAGGAAATAAGAAGGAATATAAAAAATTGTAGACTTCTTCCACCAACAGAAGAAATAGTGCCCCATTGCCATTGGAACCCATAAAGACACAAATGAACACCGAAAGTGTAAATAAATCGAAAAGACATCATCACGTTTCCTTGACTAGATTTTCGAAGCTTGGTATAACCAGATTTATATACAGGCTGTTTCCTAAGTACGGTCAGTAACTTCAGGATGTAATTCCTTGTGTTATTTTAATAAAAATCTTTTATGTAAACATGTGTCCGGAAACGCTTAGATTCTGAGATGCAGGGTGTAAAAGTAAAATTTCAGAGAGTTTCTTTATCGATACATTTTTATTAAAATAACGAAAGGAATTACACCCGGAAGTTACGGACCGAACTTAGAAAACACGCTGTGTATTCCCAATGATTGGTCAATTAAACAAGTTAATACTTAATACTGAAGATACCTACAAAGAGGAATGTAATACAAAAATAATAATAAACCTAAAATGATTTAGAAAACTTAAATAATAAGTTTCATTAATTTATTTTTTTTAATTTTCTTTTTGTTTGGGTGGAGCTAGACTGATTTTAGTTGGGTTGGGTTGACCTTCAGATGGATCGGAATTTAATTAATTTTAAATTAATTTCAATCTCAGCTGTGTCTGTTTGGCCTTGAAATAGTCTGGACTTATTTTTGATTGAATTTTAAAGTTACAATAAATTTCGTTTACACATACAATTTTTTTTAAATTTTTTGTTTGGATTACTCGGAGTTTAATTGAGTTGAGTTGACCTTGAGATGGGTTAAACCTATTTCTACCTGAAATTTAAATTAAACAAAAAATGGTTTTAATATTTTTATTTTATCTTAATTTTTTGGTATGGGTAAAGTGGTTTTAATTAGATAGATCGGAGTTTAATTAATTTTAAATTAATTTGAATTTCTCTTTAAGTTGCAAACATTTATTACCTACATTAAAATTTTTGCCTTTGTTGAACAGAGTTCAGCTGGATCTGTTTAGCCCTTGAAATGGTTTGGAATTAATTTTGATTGAATTTTATTAACTTATGAGAAAGATTCATTTACACATGGGTACACTTTTTTTTTAATTTTTGCTTGGATTACTCAATGTTTAATTGAGTTGAGTTGACCTTGAGATGGGTTAAACCTATTTCTACCTGAAATTTAAATTAAACAAAAAATGGTTTTAATATTTTTATTTTATCTTAATTTTTTGGTATGGGTAAAAGTGGTTTTAATTAGATGGATCGGAATTTAATTAATTTTAAATTAATTTCAATCTCTTCTTAAGTTATACACATTTATTACATTTAAATGTTTGCTTTTGTTGGGCAGAGCTAAACAGAGTTCAGTTGGGTCTGTTCAGCCTTGAAATGGTTTATTCTTATTTTTTAATTGAATCTTAAAGTTTACTTAAAGTTAAAATTTCGCTCACATTCTTTTTTTTTTTAATTTGCTTGGATTACTCGCAGTTCAATTGAGTTGAGTTGACCTTGAGATCGGTTAAACCTATTTCTAACAGAAAAACAAAAAATGGTGTTAATCTTTTTATTTTATTTTTATTTTTTGGTTTGAGTACTTAGTTACTGTTTGGTTAAGTTTACTTGGGTTAGACTCACTTGAGTGTTCATATTTTTATCTTTTTACTGTTGAGTTTTACCTTCACATTGGTTGAACTCAATTTTAATCGAAGCACTTATAATTTTTTTATTGCAAAAACATTTAGGTTGAACCCAATTGATGTTTCATATGTTGTTTATTTTTTAGCTTGTGTTGAGTTTGACCTTCATATTGGTTGAACTCAATTTTAGCTGAAGTAGTCTTATTTTTTTTTTGTTATGAAAACGTTCAATTGAGTTGAGTTGACCTTGAGATCGATTAAACCTATTTCTAACAGAATTTTAAATTAAACAAAAAATGGTGTTAATCTTTTTATTTTTTGGTTTGAGTACTTAGTTACTGTTTGGTTGAGTTTACTTGGGTTAGACTCACTTGTGTTCATATTTTTATCTTTTTACTGTTGAGTTTTACCTTCACATTGGTTGAACTCAATTTTAATCGAGGCACTTTTAATTTTTTTATTGCAAAAACATTAAAGGTTGAACCCGATTGATGTTTCATATGTTTATTTTTTAACTTGTGTTGAGCTTGACCTTCATATTGGTTGAACTCAATTTTAACCGAGGTAGTCTTATTTTTTTTTTGTTATGAAAACATTCAAGTTTTTAAATTCTTTTTTCTGGTTTAGGTAGAGTTAGAATGAGTTGACCTTGAGATGGGTTAAAACTTACGTCTAACTGAATTCTAAATTAAACAAAAAATGGTTTTAATCCTTAATTACTGGGTTGAGTTGACCTTTCAGAAAAGGAAAAGAATAGTAGGTACGAGAGAAGAAAAAAAAATGTTATTGGCAGTCGGAAGAGCAGGAGAGTCAGTGGGGTTGAGTCCTTGAGATGGATTGGTACTAATTAATTAATAAACATTTTTAGTAACACTTATTTTTTTGTTAAACAGAGTTAGATAGAATTGAGCTGCGTCTGTTTAATCTTGTACAGGACTCAATGTTGATTGAATTTTAAAGTTATAAAAAAAAGATTAATTCATACATAGAGCTACTTTTATTACATAATTTTTTACTTGAGTAGCAAAGAGTTTGACAGAGTTGAGTTGACCTTGTGAGGAATTAAGCTTAGTTGGGTTGGCTTCACCTCTTTAACATTTTTAGTAAATACCTATCTTTTTTAAATTTTTACTTTACTAGACAGAATTTAGCTGCGTCTGTTTAACCTCAGGGTCGATTTCATAACAGGACTTTAAAGTTACTTTAACCTAAAAAAAATGCATTCGTTTCCCTATTCTTAAAGAGACTTTAAATTAAAGTTTCCTTAAAGTCTGATTATGAAAATGGCCATCAATGTTGGATGATTAAAAAAAAATAATTCCAACATGTAGCTACTTGTATTAAATAATT
Source organism: Prosopocoilus inquinatus (assembly GCA_036172665.1). Taxonomy (NCBI): domain Eukaryota; kingdom Metazoa; phylum Arthropoda; class Insecta; order Coleoptera; family Lucanidae; genus Prosopocoilus; species Prosopocoilus inquinatus. The sequence continues at coordinate 7,512,612 of CM069878.1, read as the reverse complement.
TTTTACTTGTGTTGCAAAGGCTTTGACAGAGTTGAGTTGACCTTGAGACGAATTAAACTTAGCTGCGCTGGCTTTCTGCATGCGTTGGACATAAACAGTTTGATCGAATTCAGTTGATACGGATTGGCCGCCTCAAGCTTAATTTTGATTAAATCTTAAAGTAATTACTATTGAAGGTAATAAGAGAGAAGCGATAATAACCGTAATATCTTTTACGTGTTCAGAAAACACTTCATGGAATCTTCTGTTGGTAGGCATAAGAAAGAGACGCTCCCATGCAATGGTTTAATGTGTGAATGTTTGCGACTGTACTGACTGTGGCAGTTTAGCTGTCGAAATACGTAGGTATCTAAGGATGCAATAAGCTTTTGTGGTATAAGTAGATATTTATTTTTTTCCCAATTACCACGAAATTGCCGAGATGTATCGTTTTATTTGAACATGACGCTACATCGTATTAACGAAGTTCAGGTAAATAATAAAAATTGCGCTGAAAAATTCCAAAAACAGAACAATATGAGATCCTATTGACTTCAAGGAGCGCGGTCACGTGACTTATACGGTGAAGTTTTATTTAAAAATTTATCCTCTATTTTTTTTTCTCCCTTTTTTACAAACTTTTTTTTACTAATTAAACAATTATCTTTAACTAACTCAGTTAATTACCAAAATACGCGTAGCTATCGTTTTATTTAAGTAGGTAATAAAATTGGCGCTGAAAAGACGCAAAAATGGAACAGTCTCAGGTCCTTTTGCCTGGTAAGAACCGCGGTCGGGACGCTTAGAATGTGAATCTTTACTTCAAAATTTGAAAAACGAAGTTTTTCTTTGTTTTTTTTTTTGCTTTCCATTAAACAGTTCATCTTCAAATATTTATTACCTGTAGGTATAAAAACTTATTGTTAATTGTTAATTTTAAAAAAAAATTTTTAGATAGCTAATTTTTTCTTAATTATTACACGATATCAAGAGGCATCATTTTAATTGAGTGAGGAACATGACAGTGCCTACCAACCTACATCGTTTATAAGTATAAATTGCAAAAACAGAACAGTGCTGCCACTACCATTATTCCAGCTGAAGGTTGCACTAGTCCAAACTAGTTTTTCTTTGTTCTTAGTTATCTCCTCTTGGCGTTCTCCTCTGTCCATTTCATTCTTAACGTGTTTTAACGTGTTCACCGATTAATTTATTAATTAATTGATTTGATTGACTGATTGAATGATTAATATGTAAATGTTCAAACGAAGTAAATTTATTGAGTGGACCATTCAAGTCTCTTGCGCGTCGGGTACAGCTGTTGATAATGATAGGGTGGAGTAACGCAGGGTAGTGTTTTAAGGCCCTTACAGTTTATCGCTGTGAAGGAATAAAAAAGGGCAAAAGCAGTTCACTTCTTTTTTATTGGGGTAAGATGAAGAAGCGTGTTGCTGGTTCTTATAAAATCTGCCCTATTTTTTTATTTATTTATTTTCTATCAGTGCCAAAACTATTTTCTTTAATTACTTACTTTTATAATAGTCTTTACTTTACGCTTTTTCTTCTAATTTTTCATTGGTTTTGGTGAATTCCAAGCCTTCTTTGGGTTCCTTAAATTTTTTCGGTTTGTATATCTACTAAATGGACCAGTGTACCAGTTATAACCTTGAATGCCGTTGCGTTATGGTTTTGGTGTTTCTTTCTTTTTGTTGCGGATTGAGATGCATCAAAAAACTGGCCACAAAATCAGTAGCTAATTATGAAAACGCTGATTAAAACCGGCTGCAAATTTCCAGCCGTATCGAAAACCGTTGCTCCTATGCATAATTAATAAGTAAAACAATATTTTTCTTCCTTTTTCCTCTTTTTTTTTCTGCACGATGCCCGACCCCGATAATCACGATCACCGTCCAGTCATCTTGTGCTCGTTCGCGTTCATCGTTTTTCATCATCATTATGATTAGCGTTCGCCATTAGAAATAATAATTACACCTCGAACTGCAGAAATAACGCCGGATCTCCTCGTCGCACAAACAAACGAAAAACGAGGAGCGCTTTTAATCGAGAAGCGATGATTGGACGGGCTTCGGCGGGGAAAAAAAACGGGGGAAAAACTCCGTCGTCGTAATTAGTTTAAATTGCTCACGTAATACGCGATATACGTGATACTATTAAAAGATTAGGTTAAGTATAGCGTGGCCCGCTGGATTATTTTCATTTTTACCGCCGAACGGGGCTCGCATGTGTGTGTGTGTGTGTGTGTCACGCCTGTTACGCCCCCTACTGAAAAAATCCTATCAAATTTTAAGTGCTGTAATAATCATGGACGGTAATTAAGTTCGGGTATTAATTAATACAGGGGTCAATTAAAAAGGTTTCTTTCAGCTTATACGAAGGATGTCTAAAAATGTTTGTCATGCACTGATGAATGGCGAATAGAAGCGGCGAAGAAGAAGAAGAGAAGCACCACTTTAATTAATTTACTTTTAATAATAAAATAGACTCAAGTATGCTCTCAGTATAAAATTAAAAATGAATCACTGAAATGTGCCTTATGTGTCAGTGTGATAGTCTGATTTGTCAAACAAATCATCAATTGTCAAATACAAGTCATCAAACATAACATTACAACAAAGAACTGGACGTGTCAGTGTTAGAACTGACTAAGAAATATTGATTAATTTTAAGTAAACGTCAAAACTCATCAAAACAGTCATCAGCTGTCAAAAAAAATCATGGAACTGTCAAACATAGGACGTCAAATTCAACCTTGCAGTAATGAACTAGGCATGTCTGTGATAGAACTGACCGGGAAATATCGGCGAATATTCAGTAAAAATAATGACATCACGTCAAACTTAATCAAAATAGTCATCAGGTGTCAAACAAATCATCAACTGTCAAATACAAGTCATCAAACATAACATTACAACAAAGAACTGGACGTGTCAGTGTTAGAACTGGCGAAGAAATATTGATTAATTTTATGTAAACGTCAAAACTCATCAAAATAGTCATCAGCTGTCAAAAAAGGATCATCAACTGTCAAACATAGAACGTCAAATTCAACCTTGCAGCAATGAACTAGGCATGTCTGTGATAGAACTGACCGGGAAATATCGGCGAATATTCAGTAAAAATAATAACATCACGTCAAACTTCATCAAAATAGTCATTAGGTGTCAAACAAATCATCAACTGTCAAATACAAGTCATCAAACATAACATTACAACAAAGAACTGGACGTGTCAGTGTTAGAACTGGCGAAGAAATATTGATTAATTTTATGTAAACGTCAAAACTCATCAAAATAGTCATCAGCTGTCAAAAAAAAATCATTAACTGTCAAACATAGGACGTCAAATTCAACCTTGCAGCAATGAACTAGGCATGTCTGTGAGAGAACTGATCGGGAAATATCGGCGAATATTCAGTAAAAATAATGACATCACGTCAAACTTCATCAAAATAGTCATTAGGTGTCAAACAAATCATCAACTGTCAAATACAAGTCATCAAACATAACATTACAACAAAGAACTGGACGTGTCAGTGTTAGAACTGGCGAAGAAATATTGATTAATTTTATGTAAACGTCAAAACTCATCAAAATAGTCATCAGCTGTCAAAAAAGGATCATCAACTGTCAAACATAGAACGTCAAATTCAACCTTGCAGCAATGAACTAGGCATGTCTGTGATAGAACTGACCGGGAAATATCGGCGAATATTCAGTAAAAATAATGACATCCCGTCAAACTTCATCAAAATAGTCATCAGCTGTCAAACAAATCATCAACTGTCAAATACAAATAATCAAACATAACATTACAACAAAGAACTGGACGTGTCAGTGTTAGAACTGGCTAAGAAATATTGATTAATTTTAAGTAAACGTCAAAACTCATCAAAACAGTCATTAGCTGTCAAAAAATCATGGAACTGTCAAACATAGGACGTCAAATTCAACCTTGCAGCAATGAACTAGGCATGTGTGTGATAGAACTGACCGGGAAATATCGGCGAATATTCAGTAAAAATAATGACATCACGTCAAACTTCATCAAAATAGTCATTAGGTGTCAAATAAATCATCAGCTGTCAAATACAAGTCGTCAAACATAACATTACAACAAAGAACTGGACATAATAATGACATCACGTCAAACTTAATCAAAATAGTCATTAGGTGTCAAACAAATCATCAGCTGTCAAATACAAGTCAACAAACATCAACAGTTATGTAACTTTACAACAAAGAACTGGACGTGTCAGTGTTAGAAATAGCTAAGAAATATTGGCTAAAGTTCAGTAAAAAAAAGTGATGTCACGTCAAACTTCATGAAAATTGTCATCAGCTGTCAAACAAATCATTAACTGTCAAACATAAGTCATCAAAAACAATCTTGCAGCAATGAACTAGTCGTGTTTGTGATAAAACTAGCTACCAAATATTAATAATGATGTCAAGTCAAACTTCATCAAAATAGTCGTCAAACAAATCTTTAATTGTCACACCTTGCAGCAATGAAGCGGGCATGCCTGTGGAAGAAATGGCTAGGAGACATTGATTAATCTTAAATAAAAAAAAATGATGTCACGTCAAACTTTACATCAAAATAAATAGTCACCAGCTGTCAAACTCAACAATTTTTGTCAAACGCAAGTCGTCAAAATTATAACCTCAGTCACTGAAGTAGACATGCCTGTGACAGAAGGGGGAAATGGTTATTGATTAATTTTTAGTAATCAAAATGGCAATTGATCGATTGTATCGATCATCGACAGATATTTTGTTTTGACAAACTAGCGTGATAACCATGATCAGTTTCGAAATTTTCAAAAACGATCTGCCATCGTAAGGAAAAGAAAGCGATTTGAAAAATAACTTTACTTTACTTTTTATCCGTAACAATATTATTATTGATCAAGTCAACGCTGTAAAAACTTGGTTGATCGTCGATTGACCGACTGTTTAAAAAAATCGAATGCTTGCGATTAATCAACTTTATGAAAATCAATGAAAATAAAATATTAAACAATTGAAAAACAAAAACTGATTTATCATCGATTCGTCGACGCTATGAAAGCTTGATGGTTGATCGTCGATTAATTGACCATTGATTAATCAGTGATTGTCGATTGTCAACTGACTGCATAAAATTGACTGATCTGCTGTTAGTCGATTGATTAATCAACTATATAACAAATTAAACAACTGTGCCAAAAAAAATATGGATAATAGATTAATCAATCGTATCAAGAATTGATTTTTTTTGGATTTATTCAATCCAGCTGATTAATATTAATTAATAGACCGCCTTAAAAAAATTGAAAAGTCCCTTTACGCTTTGTATAAAACAGTTTTTTTTCGTTGTTACTAAAGCTCTTGATTGATCATTGATTAATTGATTGTACAAAGAATGATCGAACTACGATTAGTCTATTGATCAATCGACTGTCGATTGATCAGTTATTTGTACATACAAGAAAGATGTATAAACAATTTATTGATAACAGTTGACTGTATCAAGAGTTGATCTGTTTCGATTTTTTTTGCAACAAAATCGATTGATGTCGATTTCATTTTTTTGTATCAAACATTTATTGATCGTAGATTAAACCGCCGGTTGTAGAAATTTTGATCGATCAGTTATGATTCTAAACGAGCCATACAAAAAAATTGATCGGTCAAATATGATTAATAAAACCTTAAAGCCATAGCTACAAAACATTTCTGTGCAACTTGATTAAAAATTGATTGAATCAGTGAATGATTGATTGATTAGTTGTATCAAAAATTAATGATCGTCGATTAAATGGCTGTAGAAAAAATTCATCGGTCAAATATGATTCAATACAAGCCATACGAATTTTTTTTGTGCAACTTGATTAATGATTGATTGAATCAATGAACGATTGATTAATCAGTTGTACCAAAAATTTATTGAACGTCGAATAAACCGCCGGCTATAAAAATTTTGATCGATCAGTTACGATTCTAAACAATCCATACAAAAAATTGATTGATCAAATATGATTCATAACAAGCCACACAAAAAATTCTGCGCAACTTGATTAAAAATTGATTGAATCAGTGAATGATTGATTGATTAGTTGTATCAAAAATTAATGATCGTCGATTAAATGATTGTAGAAAAAATTTATCGATCAAATATAATTCAATACAAGCCGTGCAATTTTTTTTTGTGCAACTTGATTAAAAATTGATTGAATCAGTGATTGATTAGTTGTATCAAAAATTTATTGATCGTCGATTAAACCGCCGGTCGTAGAAATTTTAATCGGTCAGTTAGGTATGATTCTAAACAAGCCATACAATAATTGTTTGATCAATTTTTTAGACGGACGATCAATACGTTTTTAATGTAATTGATTGAAGCAGTGATCGGTTAGTTGTATCAAAAATTTATTGATCGTCGTTTAAACCGCCGGTCGTAGAAATTTTAATCGATCAGTTAGGTATGATTCTAAACAAGCCATACAAGAATTGTTTGATCAATTTTTTAGACGGACGATCAATACGTTTTTAATGTTATTGAATAATCGACGATCAATATCTTTTTAATGTAGTTTCGTACAATTATTAGTCAACGGTTTATGATTTTTTTAAAAAGTCGTTTTAGCAACGACCAATCTGTCAATTAATGTTTTTATTATCATTTAATGATCGATGTATTCAAGTTTTCGTGCAGCTGAATAATCGATGAAGTAGATCAATTGTTGATTAGGCTGGTAGGAGTAATATTTAGTTTCCATTCAATTGAATAATTGACTTTACTTTAAGTGATCGACTGGCAAAAGAAAAGTGAGGCTGTAACAAACTTATTCGTTTAATTGTTACAACAATGTTATCATTTTCATTAAAAATTGATTAAAAATCGAATAATTTTCCGCGAGCTATGCCATTATAGCCTATAATTCGATTTCATCCCCGTATAATCGCGTCCGAAGATTACACTTAATGGCAATAATCTTTGCGCAAATTGCGTTTTAATGCGATCGCATTACCTTTAAACGTCGAGAGGAACCGAAGAAAAAAGCAAAATCCTCTCGTCGTCGTCCAGGTAACTCCAAAAAACGTCAACATCAACCCGCCGCCGCCCGATCTCCGACTGCGAACGGCCCCACGGTCGCCTTTAAATTACCCGAGAAAGGAATGTAGGGCCCCGAATATATGAAGACTTGCTGCCGCTAAAAGATGTGTATCTTTAACTTCTCGGAATTGTAAATTCGGGGCCCCGCATTTACATCTTATAGAATAAATGAACACAACTTTACATTTGTATGTCTTTACGGCGGGCGCTGTGGAATTATGCAATTTTTACTACCCGCCCTCCCGTTAAACTCTCTCTCTCTCTCTCTTTCCATGTTCAGATGCATGTAATACTGGGGAATTTTGTTTTATTCCCACCAACGCTTCATGGAAGATGATTTACTGCCAAATTCCGTTCGAATAAGCACGGTTTATTACATTGTATCCAAAGAATTTTCACTTCACTTGTTTGGAACCACACGCAAGATTCAAGTGGTCCTAAATAGGATTTAAAAACTAGATGCAGCTACCCCCAAACATGACCGACCACTGGTTAATTTAATCACCCTTCTTAAGTCACCATTAAAAAAAGAAAATTATTCTCTTCTGTTGTTTTCGTAACAAATTCATGATGAGTATTCAAAGAAAGTCCTCAATGATATTGTTACGAATTCGGATTTAACATACATCACGTCGGTGCTTATTTAATTTAATTAAAATACAAATAATTACTTCAAGCAGTTTGTCATAATTTGCTGCCTTACAGTCGCTTGAAAACTCTTTAAACTTCGCGCTCAGTTCTGCTTGAATGAATCACTCCTTCAGAAATGAACAAGAAATCTATTTCCGGATCGTTATTATTAAAATGCTAATAATTGCAGCCAGATCCTCTGTCCGGTGCGAGATTGAAAAAAATTGTACTTGTTATTTTTTTTACATTAACAATATTATATTTCTTATATTAACAATCATAACGTCAATTTTGTTTTATAATTTCTGTAAATGTTCTTCTTATGCCTGGTTTTGTAATTTCCGTAGGTCGCTCTTAGGCCTGATTGTAACGTAAGTGTCCTTCTTACTTTTTCTCACTCCTGACGAAGCTATAAATCTATAGCGAAACGTTGATTGTGTTCCCATCATATTTCTGTCCGGTGCGAGATTGAAAAAAAATGTACTTGTTATTTTTTTTACTTTAACAATATTATATTTCTTATATTCACAATCATAACGTCAATTTTGTTTTATAATTTCTGTAAATGTTCTTCTTAGGCCTGATTTTGTAATTTCCGTAGGTCGCTCTTAGGCCTGATTGTAACGTAAGTGTCCTTCTTACTTTTTCTCACTCCTGACGAAGCTATAAATCTGTAGCGAAACGTTGAGTGTGCTCCCATCATATTTCTTCTGTCCGGTGCGAGATTGAAAAAATTTGTACTTGTTATTTTTTTTATATTAACAATATTATATTTTTTTATATTATCAATCATAACGTCAATTTTGTTTTATAATTTCTGTAATTGTGCTTCTTAGGCCTGATTTTGTAATTTCCGTAGGTCGTTCTTAGGCCTGACTGTAACGCAAGTGTCCTTCTTAGGCCTGATTATAACGTGAGTGTCCTTCTTAGGCCCGATTATGATATTGGTGACCAAGGATAATTTGGTTTAGCAAAAGCGTCTTAAGTTACACTTACATTAACGATGAAACAAAGGGCGAAAATGAACGTTAAATAAAAAAGCTTGCCGAAAGGTCAAACATTTGGCCGCGTGATGTCGCGACTTAAATTGCTTTTAAGGTTGAGTCTCGCTTGACTTTACTGCTACTTACAATCACGGCCTTCGTGTGGCGTTTTCCGTTTTTGCAAACAACTTAAGTGCACTTCGGTAAATTCGTTTTTAAAGCCAGATTGATGAATAATCAAAATAAACAGCGGCACAGTGGAGGTGTCGACAGAAAAGACGCAGGCCTTAAGCAGAGGTGGCCTTAATAATTTTTTGCGGCCCTTGGGGCAAAGGAAAAAGTTTATCTTCTTTGCATTATAAAGAGCAGATAATACTAAGTAAATTTGAAAAAAGTAGGTAAAATAATTTCAAGTGACTGAAGAGTTATTTGACATCATGTTTCAATTTTTCAATTATATCGTAATTTGAAAATGTGAAATAAAAATGTAACTGTGGAGTAAAACTATAATAATAAATAAAAATATGACTATGAAATAAAAAGGTAGGTATAAAATAAAGTTATACAAAAAAGAAAGAAAGAAAGACGATTAATTGATAATAAAAATGAAAATAAAATGTCGTCGAATCGAATAAAAGGAAAACAAAAGACGATCGTGGATGAGGTCAGGACGAAAATAAAAACCGAGAATAAGTCAAAACGATATAAATATTGACAACAAAAAAATATATTACAGATTAAAATGAAAAATTGAATAATCTCAAGTTAGGTAAATAAAAAGAAAACAAGTGAATCAATTGTGTTTGTTTTTCTGTCGTTTGATTTTATTTCACATGATTTTATGTTTTATTTAATTATCAATTGATCGTCTTTTGTTTTGTTCTACTTTTACTCGATCTGACTTTGATTATTTGATTATTACACTTAAATCCCGTCTGTTGATCACCACTTTTACCATCTCTTCTGATTGATTTGATTGATAGCCTGTTTAAAATTAGTTTTTGGGTTACGATAAAAATGATAAAATTTGATTTTCAATTTTTAAATTAATTTGACTCATTACATCATAGTTTTTGGTCGAAACGTTATCATTATCTCTCATTCGGTTTTAATCCTCACTTGACTTTATTTTATTTAATTTTTGATAAAATCAGTTGATCATTGATCATTACCGATCGTCTTTTTAATTCCTTTAATTTAATTTGTTTAGTTTTTATTTTTTAACTATCAATTTTGTTATTATTTGTTTTTGTTTATCTTTTGTGTTTGATTTTATTTAACATGCTTTTATTTTTTAATAATGATCATTTGATCGGGTATTGTTCTGTTTTCTTTTATTTGATCTGACTTTATTTTAGATATCCTTAAATTCCGTCGATTGATCACGCCATTTTTGTTTTCTCTTTTGACCGATTTGATTGCTAGTGTTCTTCCTTTTCTAGTTTTTACAAATTAATTTAATTTTGGATTACGATAAAATTCATCAATTTTTAAAATCAATTGGACTCATTACTCGTTTGATCATTTTTTTATTTTGGTCATAACACTACCGTCACCTTTTATTTTTTATTCCCCGTTTGACTTGACTTGTTTTATTTCATTTTTAATAAAATCAATTGATCGACCTCTGTTTTTCTTTTCTTTTAATCGATTGCATTGATTTTGATTTTAGTTTTTAATTAGAGATTGATCGTCTTGTTTTATGTTTTTTTTGCGGTTTGATTTTATTGTTTACTTATCAATAAATTGATCATCTTTTGTTTTTTCTTCTCATTCGATTTGACCTTAGTTTATCTTCTTTTTAATTATTAATTGATCGTTTAATATTCACAGATTAAATTTTTGATTGTGACAAAATTCGTCGGTTTTTTATGTCGACTTGACTTGTTTAGCTTTGCATAATTTTTATTTTCAACCTAACTTTGACAAAGTCGACGATCGTCTTTTGTTTTTGTTTTATTCGCTTTGACTGTATTTTAGGAGAGTGCTTATCGTTTTTTTTTTTAAATAAACTATTAAGACAAGCCTCTACTAAGCAAGAAGCCTGAAACATTGACTCTTAAAAGACCCTGGAGATTCATCGACCCCCATAGGTTCAAAATCAAACGAAAGAAAAAACAATAAAAAAGAAAAAATACAATTAAAAATAAAATCAAGTCGCATAAAAGAAAAAAATCAAAAATGGCCATCGATCGAACGGATTAAAACGTAAAATAAACTCAAATTCATTAAAAAAGAAACAAAAGACGATCATTTGATAATTAAAAAATAAAATAAAATCCCATCGAATGAAAAACATCTTAATAAATTAATAAAAATAAATTAAATGAAATTAAAATAAAAAACGATCGGCGATGAAGAGAAGACGAAAGTAAAGATTCTACAACACTTAGTGAAATCGAATAAAGAGCAATAAAGAAAAACAAAAGAGAATCAAACTGATAAATCAAATATGAAATAATGCCTAATTGAATCAAGCAAAGATAAGATGCGATCGGTTTATATTATTTTAAGAATATTAATATAATTTGAAAGGGAATTCACCAACCTATTAGATTATCAAATTATAATATCGAGAGTTAAAAACTTAAACTAAGTATAAACTGCAATAACCTTACTTAAGCATGCTTGAAAGCATGGGCGTAGCCAGATATGGGCAAGCCCGGGGTCGATATTCTAAATGAAGATAAAATTGATAGTTATTACAAATTTTACAATAGAAATAACTCACTTTTAAAATGTTTAAAAAATAAGTTAAATTTTCTTTTTTTAAACCAATACCAATACCTACCGTTAAACATCTAATAATTATTAATTAGTATTAATAATTTTTAAAATATGCCGGGATTTAGAAAAGTCTGGTTACGCCCGTGTCTCTGTTCATAGTTTCTCAAAAAAGAGTTGGGTTGTTGACTAGAAGTCAAAGAAAAGTTTAAACAAACGAAGTACCGGTGTAAAAGAGACGGAAAAAAAACAATAAATAAATGAAAAGTGCAGAAGGTCTCTGGGCGTGGTGAGAAAAAATGGAGAAAGATGAGAAACGACAAAACAAGATAAAAAGAATTCAAAAGAAAAAGACAACGAACGGAGTTTTGTTTGAAAAGCGCAGGAAAAGAAAGTTGAAAAAAAGACCACGCAAGGAAAGATTCATTTTTTTTGTTGCCAATTTTTTATTTATTTAAGATTTTTAATTACATTTTTTGCTTTCGATTTTTAATAAATTTTTACATTTTTGTTCTTTATATTTATAATTTCTAGATTTTTTTTATAAAAATTACTTGGATTTGGTTGACCTCGGATCATTCTTTTACGTTTTCTTTTCGGATAGTTTAATTTTTTGAAATCTTAGTTTAACTTTAACGTTTCTTATTTCAAACTCCCACATTTTTTTTTCGAATTTCTCGAAATAAAATATTTAAAATATTTCATTTTTAACGTTTTCGTTCGACTTTTTTCATAATTTTTTACTTTTTTTTATCTTTTCTAAAATTCTTTCCTCGGGTCGGATTCACTTGGTTCAGTTCAGTTAGATTGATTTGCCCTCGAAACGGTTTTCAAAGTCTCAAATTTTGTGTTTAAAGGGAGTTGGGTTTATTTGGATCAAGTTTAGTAGGGTTAGGTTCGCTTTGCTTCGGTTTTGTTGGATTAGGTTCGCTTAAGTTGGGTTTAGTTGAAACGTTTTTCGAATTTCTCTAAAACTTTTAAAATGTTTATCATTTTTTACTTCGATTTCTGATCATTTCTTATGTTTTCATCTCTTGTAAAATTCTTTTTTTTTGAGTTAGTTTGAATTACGTTCAGTTTAGTTGGGTTAACCTTGAAACGTTCTTAAATGTTTCCAATTTTGTGTTTAAAAAGGCAAAGAACGAAGATGAAAGAGATAAAGAGAAAGATAAAACAACTGACTTTCTTGGGTTGTTTAAACAATCCTAACATTACTCAAAGTTATTCAGAATACAGGAGAGTATTCAGGGCACAGAAAAAAGAACGTTTAATCTTTTTTGAACCGTGCTCGATTTTTTTTCTACACGTTTTGAGTGACAGTAAAAGAAAACTTCTAAATATTTTATCTCACAATATAGAAAATATCATTGAGCTTAGACAAGATTTGATTTTGAAGCTTGCCCTCCCTTAAACAAGATCCCGGCTACGCCCATGCTTGAAAGTAAAATGCGATTAATTACAAATTCTAAGGCGAGGCAAAAAATTATCGCAGACCATAAAATCTGGTCCTCATAGAACAGATGTTATTCTTGGAATAAGACCTGGTCGAAGATGTTGTCTTCCAATCATTTTAAGATTCTAAACTTTTTACTTGCAAAAAATAAGAGTAAGACAGATAATTATTATTTTTTGTTATTGTTTTTCTTCTTGCATTGCATGTAAGCCCACTAAGAAATGAGGTGTGAGGACGTCCGCCCAATTTTCTGTTCGTTTGTAAAACTAAAAGGAACTCCTGTAAAGAATTTGGGTATTATTGTAAACACGAAATGAATGAAGCATTATCGGTGTAATCTCATTAGCTCATTAGTAAATTATCAAAACGGTGGCTCAGAAGGGATTAATAAAGATAAGATTGTATCATTACGAAATTTAATGATGGGCAATAAAAGTTGTTATGAAAAGAAACGTTTTTTTTTTTTGTCAGAGGCAATAGAAAACCTATGATCCTACTTCTTAATTTTTCTGTACATTTCTGTAAATTCACATAAACAAATAAGGTGAAGATGAACAACGGGTTTTAGGATTATTAAAATACTAATTAATAATTGTAGCCGGATCTTACTTATAACAAAACCGAAATGGTCAGCTGAGTGATTTACGTCTTAGTATTTCAGTAGTCATGCAACTTTATAAATTTATTTTTTATATTAACATTCAGGATGACATTCTTGTTTTGAAATTGTAATTGCAAGTGTCCTTCTTAGGCCTGATTACAATTAAAAAAAGACCTTCTTACGCCTGATTACAATTCTGTAAGTGTCTTTCCTAGGATTGATTATAATTCTGTAAATGTCGTTCTTAGGCCTAATTACAAATTTCCGTAAGTGTCCTTCTTAGGTCTGATTATAATTTAAGTGTCCTTCTTAGACCTGATCATAATTAAAAAAGAAAACCTTCTAACGCCTGATTGTAATTCTTTAAATGTCTTGCTTGGGCCTGATTATAATTCAGTAAACGCCCTTCTTAGGCCTAATTATAGTTTCTGTAATTGTCCTTCTTAGACCTGATTATAATCTAAGTGTCCTTCTTAGGCCTGATCACAATTTAAAAAAAAAAACTTTTTACGCCTGATTATAATTCTGTAAATATCTTTCTTAGGCCTGATTATAATTCTGTAAATGTCATTCTTAGGCCGAATTATAAATTTCTGTAAGTGTCCTTCTTATGTCTGATTATAATTTAAGTGTCCTTCTTAGGCCTGATCATAATTTAAAAAAAAAAACTTCTTACGCCTGATTGTAATTCTGTAAATGTCTTGCTTGGGCCTGATTATAATTCAGTAAACGCCCTTCTTAGGCCTAATTATAGTTTCTGTAATTTTCCTTCTTAGACCTGATTATAATCTAAGTGTCCTTCCTAGGCCTGATTACAATTTAAAAGACCTTCTTACGCCTGATTATAATTCTGTAAATGTCGTTCTTAGGCCTAATTATAATTTCTATAAGTGTCCATCTTAGAGCTGATTACAATTTAAAAAAAAACCTTCTTACGCCTGATTATAATTCTGTAAGTGTCTTTCCTAGGCTTGATTATAATTCTGTAAATGTCGTTCTTAGGCCTAATTACAAATTTCTGTAAGTGTCCTTCTTAGGTCTGATTATAATTTAAGTGTCCTTCTTAGACCTGATCATAATTAAAAAAAAGAACTTCTTATGCCTGATTGTTATTCTGTAAATGTCTTGCTTGGGCCTGATTATAATTCAGTAAACGCCCTTCTTAGGCCTAATTATAGTTTCTGTAATTGCCCTTCTTAGACCTGATTATAATCTAAGTGTCCTTCTTAGGCCTGATCACAATTTGAAAAAAAAAACCTTCTTACGCCTGGTTATAATTCTGTAAATGTCGTTCTTAGGCCTAATTATAATTTCTATAAGTGTCCATCTTAGGGCTGATTACAAGTTAAAAAAAAAAAATTCTTACGCCTGATTATAATTTTGTAAATGTCTTTCTTAGGCCTGATTATAATTCTGTAAATGTCATTCTTAGGCCGAATTATAAATTTCTGTAAGTGTCCTTCTTAGGTCTGATTATAATTTAAGTGTCCTTCTTAGACCTGATCATAATTAAAAAAAGAAAACCTTCTAACGCCTGATTGTAATTCTTTAAGTGTCTTGCTTGGGCCTGATTATAATTCAGTAAACGCCCTTCTTAGGCCTAATTATAGTTTCTGTAATTGTCCTTCTTAGACCTGATTATAATCTAAGTGTCCTTCTTAGGCCTGATCACAATTAAAAAAAAGAGCCTTCTTACGCCTGATTATAATTCTGTAAATGTCGTTCTTAGGCCTAATTATAATTTCTGTAAGTGTCCTTCTTAGGCTTGATTACAATTTCAAAAGAAACCCTCTTACGCCTGATTGTAATTCTGTAAATGTCTTGCTTGGGCCTGATTATAATTCACTAAATGCCCTTCTTAGGCCCAATTATAGTTTTTGTAATTGTCCTTCTTACACCTTATTATAATCTAAGTGTCCTTCTTACACCTTATTATAATCTAAGTGTCCTTCTTAGCCCCGATTATAATTTAAAAGACCTTCACTTTCTTATGCCCGATCACCTCCTGAAGTTTCTTTCTACTTTTAGGTCGTTTTTACAGATGTCAGAACGTTTTAATAATCTAATGCAGACGTCATACAAAAATGGTTTTCTTTCGATCCGTAAATATTTTGCGAAATCATTGTTTTTAATCTTAACACCGGTGCGAGAACAACAAATAGAAGAAGTCAGAGAGTGCGAACAAAAAAAGGAAACCAAATTGATAATTCGCCAAGAAAAGAAAAAAAAGAGGAAGAGGTTTTATTAAACTGAAGTGTCAGAATTCGTTCAGATACACGCCGTAATGTATACTGACAGCAAGACCATTGTTGCTTTATTATACACAAAAGTCCTTCATTATAGCAGAACAAAGCGAGACGTCTTCGATGAGGCCTCTCGTAATTAAACGTAAAAAAAACGAAAAGAGAAAGAAAAAAAGGAAAGGTTTAGAAGCGCTGATTTAAAGCAGCGTTACTCCGCGGCCTCCTCTCTCCTTGCCGCAAAGAGAGAGTGAGAGAGGGAGAGAGAGAGAGAGGAGCAAAAAGGCAACACGAAATAAAACCAGCATCTTCTTCAGTGACAATGAATATATTGTAGGCTCACGAGAGGCAGTTTCAAAACTGGTTTTGGTCCGTCTCTTGCACGCACGAAGAACCTCACCGTCGACCCGTACCCCCAACTCTTAGACCTTAGACAATGCCGCACCATAAAACGCGCTATTTAGTAACAATTAACCATAGGTTACGTTGCATATTTCCATGGGATTGTAGCTACTGTAAACCACAATGGCCGACACTCGGCAGACGTCTGACGCTTTTAATTTAATTGACGGACGCTAAATTAAATCTACATACATCGTCCTCTTATTCTTGTCTACGGTGGAACCCCCCCGGGGCCTCCACCTCATCCTCCTCCGCCCGTCTTCAAAAAAAGGGGACTTTGTCGTTCTCCTTCCATCCATCCATCCATCCATCCATTCGTCCGTCTGTCTGTCTGTCGGCGAAAGCGCGAACTGGTTTATTATTGCGGCGACGGCGGCGGCGGCAAAAACGAACATGCAGCATTAAATAATAATTTTCAAATGTAGGATCGATGTTTCGTCCTCGTCCTCGCACTTCATCACGAAATTGAAACGCCCCCCCGATATCTTAATAAAAATCTTACGCAACGAACATTCCTTGGTCTTTATCCGAATTTCCAATCGCATTGTACACATGCCCCCCACTCCCCCCATCTTTCGTCAACTTTAACGTTTTTCTTTGGTGGAGGAGCCTGTAGGTTCATTAGCACCATTTTTTTTTCTTGAATCAAAACGCATTCGCAAAGGTGACGGACTTCGAAAAACGAGAATCTTTTCAACATTTAATTCGAATAAGTCTATTCGTACCTGCTAAGTGCGGCTGTGCCAGACTTATCACCTATGGCATTCACCTTAGAAACGTAGAAAGAGAAGAAGGCATGAAAACGGGAAACAACCGTTATTGGAAGCGCCAAAACGTAATAGAAATGAAGGAAGACGAAGAAGCTTTAAGCACTCCAAAGAAAATAAATCCTTAGGGAAGTGTTTGGACCAAAGAAGGACGAAGCCTTAAGTACTCCAACGAGAATAAATCCGCAAGGAAAGATTTAGACCAAAGAAGGAATAAAAGCGGTTACTGTAGATGCCAAGAGGCACTTAGAAATGAAGGAAGACGAGAAAGCCTTAAGTACCCCAAAGAGAATACATCCTCAGGGAAATGTTTGGACCAAGAAGGACAGAAGAAGGCAAACGCAGAAAATTTATGAACCAAAGATTGAAAAATGAAGTGTGTCAAGGTGTATTCATCAAGGAATTCTCCTTTGAAATGCAAAGAAAAAAGAAGGAATGATAAGGGGAAACAATGGTTACTGAAGATGCCAAGAGGTACTACTTAGAAATGAAGGAAGACGAAGAAGCCTTAAGTACTCCAAAGAGAATTAATCCTCAGGGAAATGTTTGGAACAAAGAAGGAGTGAGAAAGGGCTACTGAAGATGCCAAGAGGTACTTAGAAATGAAGGAAGACGAGGAAACCTTAAGTACCCCCAAATAAAATAAATACTCAGCGAAATGTTTGGATCAACAAAGACTGAAGAAGGCAAACCTAGAAGATTTATGTACCAAAAATTGAAAATAAAGTGTACCAAGTGTGTAAGTATCAATGCATTCTCTATTGTTGTTCATCTACGGCATTCATCTTAGACACGCAAAAAAAGAAGAAATGGTAGCGGGAAACAAAGATTACTGAAGATGCCAAGAGGTACTATTTAGAAATGAAGGAAGCCGAAGAAGCCTTAAGTACTCCAAAGAGAATTAATTCTCAGAGAAATGTTTGGAACAAAGAAGGAGTAAAAAAGAGCTACTGAAGATGCTAAGAGGTACTTAGAAATGAAGGAAGACGAGGAAGCCTTAAGTACCCCCAAATAAAATAAATACTCAGCGAAATGTTTGGATCAACAAAGACAGAAGAAGGCAAACCGAGAAGATCTATGAACCAAGAATTGAAAATAAAGTGTACCAAGTGTGTAAGTATCAAGGAATTCTCCATTGTTGTTCACCTACGGCATTCACCTTCTTAGAAACGCAAGAAAAAGAAGAAATGGTAACGGAAAACAAAGATTACTGAAGATGCCAAGAGGTACTATTTAGAAATGAAGGAAGACGAAGAAGCCTTAAGTACTCCAAAGAGAATAAATCCTCAGAGAAATATTTGGAACAAAGCATGAATAGAAACGGTTACTGAAGATGCCCAGAGGTACTTAGAAATGAAGGAAGACGAGAAAGCCTTAAGTACCCCAAAGAGAATACATCCTCAGGGAAATGTTTGGAGCAAGAAGGACAGAAGAAGGCAAACCCAGAAGATTTATGAACCAAAAATTGGGAAATGGAGTGTGTAAAAGCAAGTATCCAAGGCATCCCCGCATGTTATTTTCATCAATCAGAAGCGGGATCAAAACCTGTCCATCAATCTGAAGTTCTGTTGAAACTATCGTTTCAACAGTGAATGGGGAAGCCTCCACATTCGTGTAGACTTGGAGAAGAATGAAGGTTTAGGTCTAATCCCCCTATCTTCTCATCAATCAGAGGCGGAATCAAAACTTGTCAATCAATCTGAATTTCTCTTGAAACGATCTAGTTTCAACAGTGAATGGGGAAGCCCCCCTCATTCGTGTAGACTTGGAGAAGAATGAAGCCTTAGATCTAATCCCCCCTATCTTCTCATCATTCAGAAGCGGGATCAAAACCTTTCAATCATTCTCAAGCTCTTTCCTCCATTAAACGGTTTTTAAAAAAAAAGATGGTCGCAAAAGTGAATGGGGAAGCCCCCACATTCGTATAGATTTGGAGAAGAATGAAGCTTTAGATCTATTCCCCCATCTTCTCATCAATCAGAGACGGGATTAAAAGCTTTCGATCTATCTCAAGCTCTCTCCTTCACTAAATGATTGATTCTGTACTAAAAAAAAATGGTCTCAACTGTAAATAGGGAGGCCCCTCTCTCACATTCGTATAGACTTGGAAAAAAAATGAAGTAGAAGTCTCAGTTAAGACTCTTGAGGCAGTAAATAATTGGACGCTGAGATCCCCAGTCTTCTCAGGTGGAGTCGTCGAAAATTTGGATTTGGTTTAAACTGAAGACCCCTTTTTAATAGTAGATGACATCTGGTGACATCTGGAGCTTCAAATTTAAATAAACAACTGCAGGGTCGTGTTGCCTCAACCAAACTTAAGCCCTCTCTCCCTCATCCCTTCAAAAATCAGTAAGATTGCCATCGAAAGTCCCTTGGTATACTTTTCTTTCTAGCATGCGATGGTTCCCTGTTGATTCTGCGTCACCAAAAACCAGGATGGAGGTTAAATCCTCTAAACCAGGCGTGGGCGTGTTAGGGGAACATGACGGGGCCTTCGCTAGATTAGTTGCGCGCTGATCACAACAGCCAATGACACACGAAACTTTTTTGTAAGTTCTCTCAGCTCATACTTGTTAGTTAATGGATTCTTTTTCGCCGCGGAATAGTAGGGATACTACGAGGTTGCTCTTCTCGTATTTCTATGCCCACGTTTGCACGTTTGAAACCATCAACTTACTTACAGCACTGAAAAATCCTTCATCAATTCTGTAACTCTGGAGCTGGACGGGATAATCGAAAGAGCAAAAATTTTCCTCTGCGGCATTCATCTTTGAAAACTTGACGCTCCGGGCTTAGTCAGTCTAATTAGCTAATTAAAAAAAACTGTTTGATCAATATTAACCAAACTACTCACCAGCTAATAGTTCTTGCCAGAAATAGCGATAGCAAGTTCAAGAAACCAACAAGATTGCTTCGGATGATTATTAGCTAACCTCCTAATCGATTAACTCATATTAGCGGAAGATAGTTAACGTTGAAAGTGCCAAATATGGTAGCTAGTACTGAAAATAATTATTGTCTAATTGTTAACTGAATAGACTTTAGCTTTCAGTTTCACAGAGGGTACTTAAACTGTTTCATTTTAAACAGCAGAATTCACTTGCATTCTTTGTGTTAAGCCGCAAGACATAACCAGCTGGTTTTCTGTTCATTTCTAGCTATTTTAACTTATTACAAAAATTTATCGATCGTGAGTTAATTCTAAAAGCATGTTCAGTTACGTTTGAAAATGCGTTCTGCGTGTGGTAAGTTAATAGTAGCAGTCAGGGTGAGTTAAGCCTAGTAGTTAAGAAACAAGAAGAAAAATGGCTGCTCATTTCTATTTTTAAATAAGTCTATTTAGTTAATTCGAAATCCACTCTGCGTCTATGCGTATCAGTTAATACTCAGAGTCTGGTGAGTTAAGTCTAGTAGTTAAGAAACAAGAAGAAAAATGGCTATTCATCTTTATTTTTAAGCGAGTCTATTCAGTTAATTCGGAATCAACTCAATTAACTCTGCTCAGCTATTCTAATAGTTTATTTATTTCAACTCAGCAGAAGAGGAAGAGGCTAGGAGTGACTAATTCATCTTTAGTTTGGAACTAGTTCATTCAATTACTTCCGAGTTCGTACTATTACGACGGGTCAAATCTGTAAGTCTACTCAGCTAAGAGCCACGATCAAAAAATAGTTAATTAACAAGTTGGTAATTGCTTAAGATGATTAGCTAATCTGTGAAGATGACTGGCTAGTACCATACATGACTAATTTAAAAAATGGTTAGCTAACGACAAAGAAGTCGAAGATGTTTAGCTAATACCAAAGTTGATTGACATTAATTTTAATAATTGGCTAGACTTTTTAATCTGCATCTTTACAGTACTAAAAACACTTCCCTTTTTGGCAGCACGATTCCTTACAGTATCATTTATAATTATGAGCTGGAAGGGATAACTAACTAGTCAATTCAGTCAGTTTTAAGTTGATTATATCTACCGGTCTACTCAGTTAACTCTAAGTACTTTAAGTTTTAAGAGTCTGCCTACAATTAGTTAAACTTCATTCTGTCATTTCTGTGAATTTTGGCTTGTCGTTACTTTTGTGCCGGTCTACTCAGCTAACTCCACTTAAGCACTTTTAGTTCAAAAGTCTACTTAGTTAAAGTTAAAAATCTCTTCTTTCTGTATATTGCTAAGAGTTTTGGTTTTGTGAAGTGACAACAGAAAAATAAAATAATAAATTCATTTAACTATGGTAACTTGCAGACTTTAGTTTAGCCAAGCTTTACATATTTTTTTTTCGACAGTCTGTTTAGTTTATTCGAAATGTCAGTTTGATTAAATGTAATTAGTTTTGGGGGTCTTTTTGGTTAATTCTAAGCAGTTGAATGTAAATATGTAGTCGATTAAATAAATCTAAGAATCGGGGCAGTTAATTAAAAAAAAAAAAAGAGTTAGTTCAAGAAAAGTCTATTCAGCTTACCAGTGACATCAATGAAATCATAATTAATAATATTTTGAATATTTTCGTCGGAGGTAGGGCCAAGGCGCTACTTTCGAATTTAATTTCAACAAAGCCTGCTCGGTTAATTTTAATTAAACATCGACATGCTTAACTAAGTCTAAAATTAATTCTTCTAAAAGTCTATTTAGTTATGGCAGCTTCATGTAAAATCTGGTCGATTAAATGTAAGGGTCTATTCGGTTAATGAAAAAAGTCTGTGCAGTTTATGAACTCGTGAGATTTTAAGTATCTTCTCCTCGGTTATTATCGAAAAAGTTAAGAGTAAAAAAGTAAGCACTCTCTCGTACTACTTAACTAAAGTTTAAGTTTGGTTATGCAAATACGCGTTTATTTCATAATTAACTTGACAGATGTTTTAAGGGTGAAACGAAGCAGCTCATTAAGTGCTCTTACGTGCAGGAATAAAGATCTTCTGTTCAGTGCATTAATTATTTTTTTATCTGTGGTGTTTGCCTCTGTGGTGTTTGCCCAACGGGGTCCTAAGTCGTCGACTTGTCAGGACCTCAGGAGCGAGAGTGTATTTTTGTGTCTTTGTTAGTTCCAAACCTCTTCGCCGTTGAAGAGGAAGCAGCGTCGAATTGGATCCCCAACACTGAAGGGTACCTGAAGTGAGTACCGACCAGCTCCGAGAAATATCTCGAGCGGAGTGCGAACCCACGACCTTACGGTTGAAAGGCCGCGGCCGGTCTCTTACCACTGGATCGGAGAGCGTTGTGAGTAAATTGTGAATAGGGACAGTACATACAAATTTGTAAACCGGAAGTAATTTTATTTCGCTGTCGGGGAAATACATATCTAATTAAAAAATAACAAAAGTGTCGAGAGGTATAAATGCGAACATCTTGAAGTTGACATGTCGACGAATCAGATTTTTAATTTTATTGTTTTGAAGGTCTCGCATAGCAGCAGACGCTCTCGTTCAACAGCGTTAAACACTCTGGAAAACATTAAGGGGTTGGCGCGGTAAATCGATAGGGCAAAGCCAAGCCGCCTCGAGGCATTTTAATTCGTTTAAGTTCAGTTAATAAAAGAAGCCCGAAATAAAACTCGCCCATCAATTTCTCGGGGCCTCGGGAGTTATTGAAACATCATCGCATCACGCACGTCGGGACGCGCCGCGCCGCGCCGCGCCACGCCAATCCACGCCGAGCCGCCCGCGTCATGTGTAAGCTTCACGTGCTCCGCGAACGGAAACAATTTACAGATATTTATGACACCCCAAATATGCTCATAATTCAACCCTTCGAGTAACTAAAGGCATCTCGCCGTCGACGACGATGGGGGAAAGGGTTGCAGTTGGGAGAGAGCAGGGGGGGGGTCGGTTTAATCAATTGTGTGTACAGCCGTACCAAGATTCGAATCGCAGAGCGGGCCACTTGGAAACCACGCGCGCAATTTCGGCCCGGATATCGGGGGGCCCCCACGTTTCTTATCAACAATTAGGGTGGGGGAGGGGGGACGCGCTTCACGGCCTCCTAATTCTTACAATTACGGCGACATTAATCACTTTAGGGCAACGGACGGGCGGCGGACGATCAATCGAGGAAATCCCGGGCGCATCCACCAGATTCTATTTCGTTTCGAAACGATCCGATCGCGATTCGTTTATTTTAAAAGTCGGCGAAAGCAACACGTGACAATTTCAACGACCTAATAAGCTCAACACTTACAGGTTTCACCTTGAATATCACCTTCAAGAATCGTCGAAAGCGTTATTAAAAATTTTTACGACGGTCTCTATTCTTTTGCTTGAAGCACGTGTTTCGAATTTGCCCAACAACATCTTCGTGCCATGTATTCAGTTCTTCTGCTTTGGAGCTTTCTAAAGTAATCGTTGGAAGACGTCGTGTCCACTAAGCTTTCCGGCTTTGCATGTAATTGTACAGGGTGTCCCAAACCTCTGGAAAAGTGCGAAAATGCCCCTGTAGGTGACAGACGTATTATAGACACCCTATACATATACACGTGTACTAATCCAAGAGCGTCCAGTAAAGATAATTGTGAAACCTTTTATTTTTTTGTAACCTGTGGTCATCTTCTGATGATTTGAATTTTCGAGAGTGAGAAAGACACAGAGCCGCAGCAGGAGAATTTGGCACACGCACGCGCCGCTTGGCTCGCGATCGAAATAAAAACGGCGGAAGCGCGTCCTGCAAGCCGTAAAAATAGAAATTATTTATGTATTTCTGATATATCGGGGACTAATTATAAAAGTTTCTAGTGTGCGGTTGGCAGCGACAAGAAAAAAAAGAAAAGAGAGAGGAGGAAGCCCGGCGTCGTCAGCCGGCTTTAATCTCGTTCGCACGAAATCCGAATCACAAAAATTAAATTTCGTGCGGAGGGAAAAGAACGAGAGAAAAAAAAATAAGGAGAGAGAAAGGCGATTAGTTTCCATCGCCGAAATTTATTTATAGGAGTGATTCATTCATTCATTCATTTATTTATTTATTTATTTAAATTATGGCCGGATAACGCGCGGCATGCATAATGAAATCCAAGTGGGCTAATCTCGATCGCCGTCTTAATGGAAGTTCTCTGTACATTTCGCGCTAATAATTCCTTCCTTTCCAGTGGGTGTTCATCGTCGTGGAGTTCTGATTTTGATCGCTGCTCGCAGATAGCGAATGGGTAATAATGAGATCCGTTTACACATATTTTCAAACAAAAAAAAAAAACTTTGAGCTTACCTTTCGAAGACCGCTTTTTTAAATTTTTTTACTCGTTGGGATCCAAATTGTTCCATCAAGTAAATGAACAACATTAACATATCCCAGTAGTTAAGATTCCCAGTAGTTGAATTGTTGACGTGATCGAGAGACACAGCGCGATACCAACGGCAGCTTTCTATAGTCGGAGAGGGCGTGGAATAAAAGAGAAAGTCCCCAAAAACAGTATATTTAAGAAAAATAATAAACCGTGAGGTGCCAACTGGAGGATACAAATCACGGCAACGACTGCAATTCCAACCCAAAATTAACTCCAGTTACAAAAGGGTGGAATGCATCCAAGACAACAATTCAATGACGGAATAAAAAATTTAAAAGCAACAAATAAAACGCTAACGTTAAAGTATTTCATCAATTTATCTTAAATATTTCAAAATAGATATAAAATGGTGTGTACGTTGGGAAATTTTCTTTAGTCTCACGATAACCAGTGCAACAGGAAAAATTTAGTAACTGAATTGACGCGAACGTTAACAAAAGATATCATTGACAATTGTCATCAAGCAAAATTATTTAGCGACGTTAATAAAAAAAATAATAATCGAATTGATTAAATTAAATTGTCTGACGCAAGCGTGAGACATAAACTAGGCAACCAAAGATGCACAGGCGTTGAAAGTTGAAAGGACAAAAGGTATCCTGCGAGACGACGAGTCCGGATGTGTGTTCCGACGATCAATCTTGCACATACGTAAGTTGAAAGAACGAAAGAGATCCTGCGAGACGTGTCCCGGATGTGTGCTGCGACGATGAACCGAAGTGACGAAAAGAAAGATGTAATCGGTACCGGTAACCTTACACGACGGAAACTACGGAGGTAATCGACGGTTAAATCCCGAACCTCCTTCGAGAGTCTTCTTCGGAATACGGCACCAGCCGTGGCCTTCCAGAGGAGACAGGAGGCGTGAACGGTGTTCGAGATTTAGCTTCGAGTAAATAAACTTCCTTGTCGGGACGACCGTTTGATACCCAGCGATCTATCAGATCAGAAAGTGTAATAGCACTGACGTAATCGGAAACGGGATACGACTTGTCTACGAGGACATCAAAAATTTTAAGTGTAATTTCCGCAAAAAAAAAACAGAATGAACTCACCAAGTCAGCTTCAGGAAAATCCAAACAAATCAGTTAACGACGACCGACCATGACACCAAAGAAGTGTTTCTCAAGCGAAGAATACAATTCTCCTTTGCAGAAAGAAGTTAACGTCAATCAAAATAGGTTAACACCTGTTAGCTTCTAAACGAGCAAACTCGAATGAACGTGTGCCCCTTACCAGAGAAAGTTTTACACTGAAACGAAGGCCAAATGAACGCGCGGAGCCGAGAGGATGTCATCATGTCAGCAAACTTGAATGAACGTGTGCCCCTTACCAGAGAAAGTTTTACACTGAAACGAAGGCCGAATGGACGCGCGGAGCCGAGAGGATGTCATCAAAAATTTTAAGTAAAATTTCCGGAAAAAAAGAGAATGAACTCACCAAGTCAGCTTAAGGAAAATCCAAACAAATCAGTTAACAACGACTGACCTTGACACCAAAGAAGTGTTTCTCAAGCGAAGAAAACAATTCGCCCTTGGGGAAAGAAGGTTACGTCAAACAAAATAGGTTAACATCTGTTGGCTTCTAAACGAGCAAACTCGAACTAACGTGTGCCCCTTACCAGAGAAAGTTTTACACTGAAATGAAGGCTGAATGGACGCGCGGAGCCGAGAGGAAGTCAGCGCTGCTGTTTGAAATATTTACCACAAATACAAGCGACTGCGACCGTAACAGAGTTGAAAATTGATGACTAAACTTAAGATGAAACATGGCCCCGCGTTAAACAAAAAATTTACACAGACGTTTTGGTCGGAAACTCTCTCAAGGCGCTCAGTAGAAGCAGCAAATAATTTAGAAGCCAACCTAAGTAATCAAAGAGCGATAGGTTTTCAAAACGCGAAATTTCTGGTCGAATGTAGAACAAAAAAACTAGCAGAGAAATGGACGGGTTTAGGTGACATAGCGCGACCAGTGTCAAGCAGCTGAAGCAATCTGGGTCCGTAACAGTTTACCATCGAGGAACGCTCCACAGAGGGTAAAATTCTACATCCTCAACTCCTCGGTTCTCTCTGCAAGATAGATGCAGTCCGATATGACCGAACCATTTCGACAATTAATGAATGAAAATGAAATTAATGAAATACTAGCTCTTTATTGGTCTGTAGCGTCAAGTACTATGACAACGTCTCTTCCCAATTGGTTGGGCCATTTATCCGCTAGACCAACGCGAACAAAGGCAATGAGACGCCATAATTTCACTCAATCTCAATCTAACGAACTGTTTATTTCATAAACAGGTATGTTTGATCGGCCATTAATGACGTCTTGCGACGTTACATTCTCTCTTCTTTGCTTTGCGACCGATTCGTTTGAAACGGGAGCACTTTCTGGTGTCAAGCTGCGTAGGTATACGACGCTCAACCCTTGCATGTGAACCACACCCTTAAGATCATTAAGCGTAAGGGCTACGAAATTGTCAAATGGTATCACTTAAGTTGAGCGACGTTTTAAGCGACGTGGACTGCACACGCCACCTATCACCGAACTTTTGCAGCCGATGCCATTTGCAGCTGATCACACTCAGAGTAACGTACGCTTTACTTTTATATTTGCAGCTGATCACACTCAGAGTAACGTACGTTTTACTTTTATTTCTGCATTTTTAAGCGCAGATAATTTCGACAGTGCAACGCAGTACAATAAATATGAACACTCGGGGAAAATAAAATGCATTGGATGAACCAAACTATTGCTATTGACTGTATTTAATCAAAAGTATTTGTTAAATTTTGTCTTTGTTGATTTACCCAAGAAAGAAAATGCATTAGATCAAACCAAAATTGGCAAATTTAAGAAATGTGCACGTTTTGACAATTTTGACTTTCATTCAAAGGTGAAAACAAAAAGTCTACTCAGTTAATAATTAATATCATATATCTTTTGAGATTAGCTAAATTCTTTTGGGTATTACTTGACTGTTCTTTGGCAATGTTATTCTGCTTTGATGTTATGCAATCGTATTTGGCAGTCTCGACGTTAGCCAATCACCTGTAGTATTAGTCAATCGTCTGTAATATTAGCTAATCGTCTGTCGAGATTAGCTAATCGTGTTAAGTACCTAATATTTTCTTATTTATTTATGAATTTGTCCGTTATTTCTTGATCGCAACTATTGGCTTAGGTATCTCACGTTTCTTAACTATTTTTTTATTGCGACAGTTAGCTAAATAATCTTGAATAGAAAATTTGTTTATTTCTACAATGTCTTTGGTAGTCTTGGCGTTAGCAATTAACATCTGAAGCAATCTTTTTGATTTTTGAACACTATTTCTGACAGCATCAATTAGTTAGTGAAGTATTTAAATAATATGTTTGGTTAGTACTGACCGAACAATTTTGAAATTAACTAACTAGACTGATTAACTACGGGGCATCAACTGACCTGACACGAACACACTTCCAAAACTTAACTGAATAGACTTTTAGGATTAACCAACTAGAACTAACGCTTGAAATGAACGGAGAACTAGCTAGCTAGAGTATTCCAATTCATAATTGCACATTGGGTAATAGTACTGCGAATTGTGCTACCCGAAAGGGAACAATCTTTAATAATACTCCAAAGGCGAAAACTACAAAGTCTACTCAGTTAGTAATTAATATCGCTTATCTTTTAAGATTAGCTGATTTCTTTTGGTATTAGTTGACTTTTCTTTGGCATTAGCTAATCTGCTTTGATGTTATGCAATCGTATTTGGCAGTCTCGACGTTAGCCAATCGCCTATAGTATTAGCGAATCGTCTTTAATATTAGCTAATCGTCTTTTGAGATTAGTTAATGGTGTTAAGTACCTAATATTTTGTTTTTGATTTCAAAATTTGTGCGCTATTTCTTGATCACAAGTATTAGCTTAAGTATCTTACGTTTATTAACAATTTTTTAACTGCGACAGTTAGCTGAATAGACTTGAACAGAAAATTTGCCCTATTTTTACAATGTCTTTGGTAGCCTTGGCGCTAGCCAATCGCCCTTGGTATTAACTAATTGCTTTTAATATATTAGCTTAGTAAAAGCCGTCTTGTTGATTTTTGAATGTATTCTTATCACTATTTGTCTGTCTTATTTGTTTCTGAATTTATTCTTCGTTATAACTTAATACAATTATTAGCTTAGGTATTAGTTAAGTTATTAACTAGTTTTTGATCGAGACTGTTAGCTGAATAGACTTCCAGATTTTGCCTACTTTAACAATATTATGTGCGCAATCACCTTTGACAGTCTTGACGTTAGCCTTTTGCGATTTCGCTAATCATCCCGCCTTGTTGATTTCGGGTTTTTATTTTCTATTTTTTTATAGGAACTATTGGCTTAGGTATCTTAATTATTAACTATTGTTTTAATCCAGATCGTTAGCTGAACAGTCTTTCAAATTTTGTCTGTTCTAAGAATGTTATGCAATCATCTTTGGTAGTCTTGGCGTTAGCCAATCACTCTTGGTATTAACTAATCGTTTTTAATACATTAGCTAGTCGTCCTTTGCGGTTAGCTAATCATGTTTAGTGAAAGCCGTCTTGCTGATTTTTGAATGCATTCTTTATTTTCTTTTAGCAACTATTAAGTTAGGTGTCGTAAACTATTTTTTTGATTGACCTTCTTAGCTGAGTAGACTTACTGATTTGGCCTATTTTAAAATGTTTATCAACCACCATTGGTGGTCTTGACGTTAACTATTTGCTTGGCTTTTTCAAGTTATTAACTAGTTTTTGATCGAGACTATTAGCTAAACAGATTTTGCCTACTTGATTAATGTTATGTATGCAATCGCATTTCGCAATCTTGACGTTAGTCAATCACCTGTAGCATTAGTCAAACGTCTTTAATATTAGCTGATCGTCTTTTGAGGTTAGCTGATCGAGTTAAGTACCTAACATTTTCTTCTTGATTTCGAAATTTGTGCGTTATTTCTTGATCGCGACGTATTTTGTTTTGTTTTGTTTTCTTCCTCGAAAGTCTATTGATGTTGTGGCGCATTCAGCTATTCCGGTGACCACCAAGGAGTTTACATGTGAATTTTGAAGCCATTTTATCTTAAAAACTACACAAGTTAGACTCCTCTATGTCTACAGTTATTTGTTTGTTTGTTTATTTTGAAGGACTGTCTGTGGTTAACGGGCTGGACACTTATTCTTAATCACTAGGGAAAAGAAATTGGCCTACTTGTCTCTCAAGTGTACGAAAATGTATTTTTCGGTAATTTCAGCGAACTGCCAGCACCCGTTCCTCTCCTAATTAATAGCAATTTTAATGTAACGGAGCCGCGGAAACAGTAAATAGTACATTCGGCGTAAAAACTGTCCAACACTAAGTGGGCCGAATTCTTTTCCCTGTGAATCACCCTGTATGTACACAATCCAATGTGGCTCAACGTAACTGCCTTCATCTGGGATTCTTCTTTCTCTGGCGCCCTTAATATTGCACTCCACCCCGTCTCCATTTGAGTTTAGCTTCGGGACAGCTGTTGGGAAAGCAACGCGTATTTGCCACCAGGTTCCTCTAGTGTCCAGGCGTATAACCTAAAAACGGGGGAGGGGGTGGTGGAATGCATGAAATTGAACAGGACGTTTCTACCGGAGCCGTTCCGGAGGAGAGGGCGGCAATTTGAAAACGCGGCGATCCGGGAAGAGTGAGTGAGCGAGCGAGCGAGCGAGTGAGCGAGACTCGCGCGATGTAATTTCAATATTTAAATATTTCACTGGAAGAATATTCTGGCGCATAAAATAATTTAATAAAAGATAATGCGTCATACATATTCATGGTGGAATTAAGCGCGTATCGGAGTTGGATCGAAACGGGCCCGTTCTTCGTTCTTATTATTGCCAGAGCGAGGAGAGAGCGAGAGTGTGCCTGCCGAGGAGAAGAGACACATGTGCGCGGCGGGCCACGGCCCGCTCTGATAAAACGTCGTTAAACAAATAAATTGGGTAGATAAACCGCATTTAGTAAACGAATTTATGAACACAATTCGCCGTAAATAGCGGGCGCCTTCTATTTCGGAGTAATTACGGCCGCTCGGTCGAGAGATATTGCTTGTCGAATGGATTAGAAATTTTAATTGAATTATAACTCAGGGTGCGCGCGCGCGCTCGTGAGCGCGCGCGTGTGTGTGTGAGCGCAGCCTGAAATTCTTCACAGTTGTTAATTAAACTTCTAATTCCGTTCCAGACAATGACAGTCATCAAAATAGATTAAATTGGGATGAGTTTTATTAAATTGCTCGTACGTCTGTTTTATATTAGGTTTCGTAATAACTTAGCCCCATCCAGAAATTAATTGAGCGCGAGTGATACAATGTCTTTTATCACATTTTCCTCTTCTTCTTTTTTTTCCCCGTCTATTGGCGCCGCTACGCGTGCTGCTCCTTTTTTTTAATTCATCTCCGCCACACCAACACCCAAAACTACACACATCATAACTTTTAATTACTTTTTTTTTACTAACCTACTTCTATTAATCACTTAATTAAAGAAATTAATCATTACTTGCACTATTTCTTTCAATTTTCTTCCCAAGCAATCACGGATGGCCTAATACGTCGACCTCATATGCATAGATATTCTCGCGGTGAGACTCGAAAACTGCAATACCCATGAATAACCTAAACCAACTTTTGCGGGAGAGGTCGATGAACCTGTAGGCGTCGATGAACGATTCGGAATCGAATGCATAAATAAAACCAGTCTTCCATTATTCTACCTAATTCAGTCATACATTGCAGATTATATTTCTTATTTTTCTTTTAAACAAAGTTAGAAGAAAGTTTTTGATGAATGAACGCCAGCGATGAATTATAATACTATTTTAGTGGAAGGTAAGACGACAAGAAACGTTGGGTGTACCGCCATCTTTTGCCCGAAACTATAACATTATTTTAGTGGAATTTTAAATAATAGTTTCGGGCAAAAGATGGCGGTACACCGAACGTTTCTCGTCGTCTTTCCTTCCATTCCATGTTTTCGATTTTTCATTTTGAAACAATTGCTTATATTAATAATTTTAAGACGCAGTTGAGTTTTCGAGGTTTCATAAAAGCCAAGCCGGCTTGCAAAATTTTTACCAGCCGCTTTGATTATTAAGAGAAAGTAACAAAAATTGCGAAAATGTTAGGTTAGAAGAGCTCCCGACTAAGCGGAAATAATTGTTTCTCTAACGCTTCCACGAACAAACTCGTTTTCAACTGTTTCAAAACAGGCAAATCAAAAGGGAGAACAAAATTAATTGCGGCTACAGTTTGACAGATGGCGCTACGCTTGTTTGGAACTTCCTCTGTACCGTTCCCGTTCAACTTTATTATCCTTTACCCCGCCCTAATTTCTTGAATTTTCCCAGCGTTTTTCAATTGTTTTGAAACTGTTGCCACATAAATAAAGAGGACATGATAACAGACGGCGCGCCACAAACGCCTATTCGCTCAAAGTAATCTTCAGAACATTGTTCTTGAACGTTCTCAGGTTTTCTTCGATTCGTTTTCCAGTATTAAAAAAGAGTGCAAGATTACGAAGCTGTGTAACAGATAGCGCACTTTAACTTCTTGAAGTTTCCTAGCGTTTTTCAATTGTTTTGAAACTGTTGCCACATAAATAAAGGATGATAACAGACGGCGCCACAAACGCCTGCCACTCAAAGTAATCTTCAGAACATTGTTCTTGATCGTTCTCAGGTTTTTTTCGATTGTTTTCCGGTATTGAATTAAAAAAGACTGTAAGGTTACGGCGCTGTGTAATAGATGGCGCCACAAATGTTTGTAAGTTCTTTCGCTTGAATTGTTTGTGCTTAAAATTGTGTTCATTCGAAGTTGTTTCCAGAGGATTGTTTCTGAACGTTCCCAACGTTCTTTTTTCAGTTTTAAAAATCAGTTTCCCTGGAAAAATACAAATTTACGATGCTGGTTAACAGATGGCGCCACAGGTGCTTGTAAGTTCTTTTCCTTTAACTGTTTGCGTTTAAAATTCGAAGTTGTTTCAGAGCATTGTTTCTGAACGTTCCTAACGCTCTTTTTTTCAGTTTAAAAAATCAGTTTCCCCGGTAAATTACAAATTTACGGTGCATGCTAACAGATGGCGCCACACGTGCTCCTAAGTTCTTTCGCTTTAACTGTGTGCGTTTAAAATTGTGTTCATTCGAAGTTGTTTTCAGAGGATTGTTTGTGAACGTTCTTAACGTTTTTTCTTCAGTTTAAAAAAATCAGTCGCTCCGGCAAATTACGAATTTACGTTGCAGGTTAGTAGATGGCGCCACGAATGCCTGTAAGTTCTTTCACTTTAACTGTTTGTGTTGAAAAACGAATTTATTTATAAGTTGTTTTCGGAGCATTATTACAGGAAGTTCGATTAAAATAGGATATTTCAAACTTAACTGAATAGACTTTTGCCTTAACTAAATTCAAAGGCAAAAACTGTAAAATCTACTCGGTTAATAATTAATATGACTTATCTTTTGAGATTGGCTAATAATTTCCTTTGGGTATTAGTTAAGTATTCTTTGGCCTTAGTTAATCCTCTCTAGACTTTTAGAATTAACTAAATAGAGCTAAGCTTGAAATGGACACAGAACTATCTAGCTAGTATCTTCCAATTCACATTTGTACGTTGTGTAATCGTACTGCGAATTGTGCTGTCTGAAAGGGAACAGCTTTTAATAATACTCCAAAGGTGAAAACTGTAAAGTCTACTCAGTTAATAATTAATATCATTTACCTTTTGAGGTTAGTTAATTTCTTTTGGGTATTAGTTGACTCTTCTTTGGCATTACTTAATCTGCTGTGATGTTATGCAATATTATTAGGGAGTCTTGACGTTAGCCAATCACCTACAGTATTAGTGAATCGTCTTTAATATTAGCTAATCGTCTTTTGAGATTAGTTAATCGAGTAAAGTCCCTAATATTTTCTTCTTGATTTCAAAATTTGTGCACTATTTCTTCATCGCAACTATTAGCTTAAGTATCTTGCGTTTATTAACTATTTTTTGACTGCGACAGTTAGCTGAATAGACTTGAACAGAAAATTTGCCCTATTTTTACAATGTCTTTGGTAACCTTGGCGCTAGCCAATCGCCCTTGGTATTAACTAATCGCTTTTAATTTATTAGCTAGTCGTCTTTTGCGGTTAGCTAATCATATTTAGTGAAAGCCGTCTTGCTTGTAACTTTTATCTTTTCTAGCAACTATTAACGTAAGTGTCTTAAACTGTTTTGTGATAGACCTTGTTAGCTGAGTAGACTTACTGATTGGCCTATTTTAAAATGATGAGCAATCACCATCGGTGGTCCTGGCATTAGCCAATTATTTTTAGCATTATTTAATCGCCTTGAAAATTAGCTAATCGTGCTTTGCGGTTAGCTAATCGCTGTCTTGTTTATGTCTGAATTTGTTCTTCATTATTTCTTAACAGAATCTATTAGCATAGGTATTTTAAGTTATTAACTAAACGTTGTGCAATCATCTTTGATGGTCTTGACGTTAACCAATTACTTTCGGTATTATTTGATTGTCTTTAAAACTAGCCGATCGCCTTTCGCGGTTAGCTAATAATTGTCTTGTTTGTTTCTGAGTTCATTCTTCATTATTTCTTAATAGTAACTATTAGCTTAGGTATTTTAAGTTATTAACTAATTTTTGATTGAGATTGTTAGCTGAATAGACTTACAGATTTTGCCTACTTGAACAATATTACGTGCGCAATCACTTTTGGCAGTCTTGACGTTAGCCTCTTGCGATTTAGCTAATCGTACTGCCTTGTTGATTTCGTGTTTTTATTTTTTATTTTTCGATAGCAACTGTTTGCTTAATCATCAGCTAGTTTTTCATCTGAACGTGAATTAACTGAATAGATTTTCAAATTTAGTCAATTCAGTTAGTCAATCACCTTCTATATTAGTTTATCGTGTTTAATGTTAGCTAATCGTCTTTTTCGATTCAGCTAATCATCTTGTCTTGTCGATTTCTGATTTGATTCTTTATTTTTGATAGCAACTATTGGCTTAGGTATCTTAATTATTAAATAGTTTTTGATTCAGATCATCAGCTGAATAGACTTTCAAGTTTTTTTTTTGCATTCTATCAATATTATGCAATCATCCGTGGTACACTTGTCGTTAATCAATCACCTTATGTGTTTAATCGTGTTTAATATTAGCTAATCGTGTTTTGCGATTTAGCTATTTGTCTTATCTCGTTGATCGTGTTTAATATTAGGTAATAGTTTTCTTGCAGTTTAGCTAATCATCCTGTCTTGTTGACTTCTGATTTTATACTTTATTTTTGGTGACTTATGTATCTTAGTTATTAACTAGTTTTTGATCCAGACCTGAATTAGCTGAATAGACTTTCGCATTTTCTCTACTCGAACAATGTTATGCAATCAGGTTTGGAAGTCTTGGCGTTAGCCATTCACTTTTCGTATTAGTTAATCGTATTTAACGTTAGCTAATCGTTTTTTGCGGTTTAGCTATTCATGCTATCTTGTTGATTTCTTGTTTTATTCTTTAGCAAGTATTGGCTGAAATGTCTTAGTTATTAATTAGTTTTTGATCCAGACGTGAATTAACTGAATACACTTTCAATTTTGTTTATTCTGACAACGTTACGCAGTCATTTTTGATAGGCTTGGCATTAGCTAATCACCTTTGCTATTATTTAATAGTTTTTACAAGCAGCTAATCGTATTTACAAGTAGCTAACAGTCTTTGCAAGTACCTAGCTGCCTTTACAAGTAACTAATCGTCTTTACCAGTAGCTAATCGTCTTTTGCGGCTTATCTATTCATGCTATCTTGTTGATTTCTGGTTTTATTCTTTAGCAAGTATTGGCTGAGATGTCTTAATTATTAACTAGTTTCTTATCCAGACGTGAATTAACTGAACAGACTTTCAAATTTTGTTGATTCTGACAACGTTATGCAATCATTTTTGATAGGCTTGGCATTAACTAATCACCTTTGCTATTATTTAATCCTCTTTATAAGTAGCTATTCGTCTTTATAAGTAGCTAACAGTCTTAGCAAGCAGCTAACTGCCTTTGGAAGTAACTAATCGTCTTTACCAGTAGCTAATCGTCTTTTGCGGTTTAGCAATTCATGCTATCTTGTTGATTTCTGGTTTTATTCTTTAACAAATATTGGCTGAGATGTCTTAATTATTAACTAGCTTTTTGATCCAGACGTGAATTAGCTGAATAGACTTTCAAATTTTGTTTACTCTGACAACGTCTTGCAATGATCTTTGGTAGGCTTGGCGTTAGCTAATCAGCTTTACTATTATTTAAACGTCTTTACAAGTAGTTAATCATCTTTACAAGTAGCTAACCGTCTTTGCAAGTAGCTAACTGTCTTTACAAGTAAGTAATCGTCTTTACCAGTAGCTAATCGTCTTTTGCGGTTTAGCAATTCATGCTATCTTGTTGATTTCTGGTTTTATTCTTTAGCATGTATCGGCTGAGGTGTCTTAATTATTAACTAATTTTTAATCCAGATGTGAATTAACTGAATAGACTTTCAAATTTCGTTTATTGTGACAATGTTTTGCAATGATCTTTGGTAGGCTTGGCGTTAGCTAATCACCTTTGCTATTATTTAATCGTCTTTACAATTAGCTAATCGTCTTTACAAGAAGATGACCTCCTTGGCAAGTAGCTAAATGTCTTTATAAGTAACTAATCGTTTTACTAGTAGCTAATCGTCGCTTGCGGTTAACTAATCGCCTTTTGAGGTTAGCGAATCGCCTTCTGTGGTTAGCTAATCGTCTTTTGCGGTTAGCGAATCGCCTTTTGTGGTTAGCTAATCGCCTTTTGCGGTTAGCTAATCGTGTTGAGTAATAGCTGTCTCGTCGATTTCCGAATTTATGAATTATTTCTTGATGCTATTAGCGCTTAGATATTCTTAAGTTATTAACCAGTTTTTGATAAGATTGTTAGCTGAATAGACTTACAGATTTTATCTATTTTAAGAAGATAGTCTTGTACACAATTGAATCTTGCGTTCAGTACCATTTTATTTGATTTCTTCAAGCTTAGAATTTCGTCTTTATTTTGAAAGCACGTCTTAAGGAAGTATTTTTGTAAAACTTTTGGGAGGATGTTATTTTAAGCTTTTCGAACCAGTTTTCTGAGTGTCGAAATTTTGGAAAGTGCCTTCGTATACTATAACGCAACTGCCGCTTTGGTGCAAGGCAATATTAATTAATTCCGACGGTGTTTGCTCGAAACGTGAGCGCTGGGTACGCCGAAACCGTCCTCATAACCAATAAGACAAATGTTTGCCGTACGTTTGCCGTCGCGTAACAAGGTCTAATTAGTCGCTTTTCGAATCATTTATGCCGGCCTCCTCCTTTGTTTGTAGATCGAATTAAAGCCGACTTTAAGTTTATGCACGTCCGTCGCCGTCGCATCGCGTCGCATCTTCAGGCGGTATACAGTCGATTAAAAAAAAAGATAATTAATTAATTAAGCCGTATTTTTTGCGAACGCACGTTATAATTTGGAAAATTGCGCTCGGCCCGGAATAATTCGAAACCGGTTCGGTTGTCGTCCTCCTGTCCGAGCCCAGGGGATTTCTTCGTTGTCGTTTTCTGTTCGCCCTGTAAGATATATGCGCGTGTTATTATTGATGTAACACCTTTTAACGTCCGAAACATGCAAAACGTGCGGACTCCGGCATAAATTTCTTGATTAATTTCGCTTTAAATGCGCGCCGATAAATCAACGGCCGTTTCTTATCTTAATCCTTAATTAACTTCTGATTGCCCTCCCCGACCTTTTTTTTTTCTCTTTTCGACTTATTTATTTCTTGATTTACTCCAACGGGTCGGGTTACCCTTGATCGAACGCAGAAAATATCGTCCGCAGTGTCGCGTGTAATTCCTTGTGCAATGGAGTTATTAATAATTGCGGCGTTATAAATTTCATCCAGGCGGCTGTGACATGGTTTAAATGAGAGAGAATAATCTATTATATGCATTGAAACGTACGGCCCCCACTGAAATTCATAATTTATTAAATTCGCGCGTGTTTAACCCGATGATTGTGTTATTGGTACGTTATTATATCGAATGCAAAAAAAAAACTTTTCCATGCATTTTAGCTTCCCCCATTATCATCATGAACATTCTTTAAAATACACACAAATTGAAAGACAAAGAAACCTTAAATCTAACGTAGAATTTCGCCGGTGAACCACAGATGGCGTTCCGCAACAGTTACTGCAACTGCATCGGTTTTCGTCAATCCAGGAAACAAGCAATTTTAATTCAATTTTCGAGAGAGGGCGATGATTATTTTGATTTTGTCAGAAACCCCAAGAGAACTAAAACCGAACAGGGTTTATTGCTTTCACCGAGCAACAGATGGCGCCTCGGTCACTTTCTGAGAAAAATCAACGTCCCGAGTGCTTGAGATTTACTTAAAATGCATTCGCTGTGTCTAGAAACTAAAGCGCTCAAACGAACGCAACAAGCTACGCAGAACTTTAATAAATTCGACGCAATTTCGTCGGCGAAATACAGATGGCGTTGCGTAACAGTTACTTTAACTACAAAGTCACTTTTTGCTAATACAGGAAACACAAGCGCGATAACTTTGATTCAGGTTTCTATCCGAGGCCCATGAATATCTTGATTTTGTCAGAAACCCCAAGACAATTAAAACCGAATAGGCTTTGTTGCTTTCACTGATCAACAGATGGCGCCTCGGTCACTCTCTGCGAAAGATCAACGTCCTGAGTGCTCTCGATTTGCTTAAAATCCATTCGCTGTGTCTGGAGAAACTAAAGCGCACAAACGAACGCAACAATTTACGCAAAACTTCAATAAATTCGACGTAATTTCGCTGGTGAAATACAGATGGCGCTGCGTGACAGTTAACTTAACCGCAAAGTCACTTTTTGTTAATACAGGAAACACAAGCGCGATAATTCTGATTCAATTTTCGAGAGAGGCCTACGAATATTTTGATTCTGTCAGAAACCCCATGAGAACTAAAACCGAACAGGCTCTGCTGCTTTCACCGAGCAACAGATGGCGCCTCGGTCACTTTCTGCGAAAACTCAACGTCCTGAGTACTCCCTATTTGCTTAAAATGCATTCGCCGTGTCGAGAAACTAAAGCGCACAAACGAACGCAACAAGTTACGCAAAACTTCAATAAATTCGACGCAATTTCGCTGGTGAAATACAGATGGCGTTGCGTGACAGTTAACTTAACCGCAAAGTCACTTTTTGTCAATACAGGAAACACAAGCGCGATAATTCTGATTCAGTATTCGATTAGAGGCCCACGAATGTTTTGATTTTGTCTGAAACCCCAAGAGAACTAAAATCGAACAGGCTTTGTTGCTTTCACCGAACAACAGATGGCGTCTCGGTCACTTTTTGAGAAAAATCAACGTCCCGGGTACTCCCAATTTGCCTAAAAAGCATCCGCTGTGTCTAGAAACTAAAGCGCACAAACGAACGCAACAAGTTACGCAATACTTCAATAAATTCGACGCAATTTCGCCAGTGAAATACAGATGGCGCTGCGTGACAGTTACCTTAACTGCAAAGTCACTTTTTGTTAATACTGGAGACACAAGCACGATAATTCTGATTCAGTTTTCGATTAGAGGCCCACGAATATTTTGATTTTGTCAGAAACTCCAAGAGAACTAAAACCGAACAGGTTTTGTTGCTTTCACCGATTAACAGATGGCGCCTCGATCACTCGCTGCGAAAAATCAACGTCCTGAGTAGTCCCGCTTTGTTTAAAATGCATTCGCCGTGTCTAGAAACTAAAGCGCTCAAACGAACGCAACAAGTTACGCAAAACTTCAATAAATTCGACGCAATTTCTTTGGTGAATTACAGATGGCGTTGCTTAACTGCAATGTCAGTTTTCGTCAATTCGAGAAACACAAGCGATAATTTTGATTTAGTTTTCGATCAGAGACAGACGAATATTGCATTTTTTTTTGTTAAAATTCCCTAAGAAAACCAAAACTAAACAAATGGCTTTCCTTCGCTAAACAAATGGCTTTCGTTGCTGCTTTTACCGGGCAACAGATGGCGCCTCATTCGTTTACGAAAAAAACGTCGTGACTCAAGTTCTGATTAATCACTTTGCTTAAACACGCACTTGTTTTGTATAGAAACTGAAGCGTAAAAGAATTTAAAAAGTTAACTAAGATAACTTAAATCCGATGTGATTTCGTCGGTTAACCACAGATGGCGCTCCGTAACATTTACCTTCGCTACATCAGTTCTCCTCAGAAATGACAGAAATGAAGGAGGAAAGAGATTTTGCATATTTTGCGGCGACTTGCCGAAAACCGTAAATTGGTGCGGTGGAAATAATTTCTGAAACAATTGAATTCTTCCTTCAACTTTCTGAGCTTGACGTAGAGTAAAGGTTCGAATATTCAGTACGCAGAGATGCAATGTTTTCATAAAAGTTATGTAAAAGTTTTTTTTTTTTTTAATCTTAAACCGGACGGAATTATGATTGGAAATACACTCAACGTTTTATAGCTTTAAATCTATAGCGTAACGTTGAGTGTATTTCCAATCATAAATCTATCCAGTTTAAGTTTAAGAAAAAAATCTTTTACTTACATTTCTCATCGGACAAGAAACAACTTCATTTAGTTGCGATTAAATAATATTGGAATGTGTAATAACGCGTAGTAGGTCAAGGTCAAGTAGTTCTTCGAATTTTTTCATATGACACGACTGCTTACAGGGAACAATGAGATCGAGCGGGCGGAAACTGCGATATTACCCGTAATTTATGCACTCAATTAAGGGCATTTTATGCATAGCAAATGCAACTCTAATATTCCCCACTTCAACAATCGGGAAGGGAGAAGTGCTTAAATACAGCGGGACCGCACAAGAAATCGATCTTCCTAGTTCTTCTCCTGACCTAATAATTAATTACGCGCCGTGTT
This sequence comes from Prosopocoilus inquinatus, assembly GCA_036172665.1. Classification (NCBI taxonomy): domain Eukaryota; kingdom Metazoa; phylum Arthropoda; class Insecta; order Coleoptera; family Lucanidae; genus Prosopocoilus; species Prosopocoilus inquinatus. Next base: position 7,472,474 of record CM069878.1, on the reverse strand, counting down.
CCTCGTCGACAGATTGTTTTTTTTTATTTCATTTATTTTTTATTTTATGTCATTTATGTTTTATTTTATGTCATTTATTTTTTAATCAGTCTATTTCCTCAGTTTGCAATTAATTCCTCGGATGAAGTTACGGATGTTTGTTTTCCCAATCAATTTAATCGTAACCGATTTTGTTTTACTAATTTAATTTAAATTCCGTGTTTCAAGATAGTCGGTGCCTTTCTCTCTAAACTATTTAAAAAAAAAATTATTTAACACTAAAATATCAGGGAACACTGTGATCCAGAGGGCGGAAACTGCGATATTACCCGTAATTTATGCACTCAATTAAGGGCATTTTTTGCATAGCAAATGCAACATCTAATATTCCCCATTTGCGCAGCAATCGGGAAGGGAGAAGTGCTTAGGTAGAGCGGGACCGTACAAGAAATAGATTTTTCTAGTTCTTCAAGTCGAAGCCTCCTGTTCTAATAATTAATTACGCGCCGTGTTCCCCGTCGAAAGATTGTTTTTTTTTATTTCATTTATTTTTAATCAGTCTGTTTTCTCAGCTTGCAATTAATTTCTCGGATGTTTGTTTTCGTAACCAATTTAATCGTAACCGATTCTGTTTTACTAATTTAATTTAAATTCTGTGTTTCAAGATAGTCGGCGCCTTTCTCTCTATAAACCATTTTTTTTTTGTAAATTTATTTAACGCTATGGTATCATTGGTATTTATTTTGTATTTGTAAGTATTTAGTCGAGCATCTCGTCAAACTCGATTGCACACAAGCTGTGGTCCCCTGATTGCTGATTGCTGGAAAAAAAAAGATTAATTGCGCCTGATAACATGCGCAAACGACTAAATTGCGTATTATTTATTCACGTCCGGCTATTTTTACTGTACAAATTGCTTTCATATTGGATCGGCGATTTATAGCAACAGTCTCGTTAAAATCGCTCGATTTCATAGCATGAGTCCATTAGCGTTTAGCGAAGTTGCATTCTGCATTCGTTCGTTCCGCTGTTAGAATTGAATTTCCTTTTTCTGTTTCACATCGAATCTAGTAATTTTCAGCTGAAGTTCATCGTTTGACACACACACACACACGCGCGTTTAATTTTAGCCGGGCATCAATCTCGGCTTGTGCTCCACGCGTTCTAATTACATTTCTAATTAAAATTCCGCTCATTAACGAGATGTGTGACGCGCCCGATTCTTCCGCGGGTGCGATCGAATCGTCGGCGGGCGAAACAAGAGCAACAAGAAGAAGGGCCCCCCCTCATCCGGCCCTCCCTCTCCCGGACCGTTATTGGCACGATCCATTTCCTAGTTAATCACAAGTGTTTGGATTGATTTTAGGATACGAACACCAGACCCAATAACAGTTTAAATTGAGTTCGGTTTTAAATTTCTTGTTTGCCTCGAATTTAATTTACTGAACATCTAGTTTGTTTTATGTTATCATTCGCCGGCGATGCGGAAATTTATTCAATATCTGCCGAGTTGTTAAAAGTGTGCGTTTGTTTTTTATTGTCTTCTTTCCACTCTGAAATTACCTATTTTTACTGAGACTCCAATCACACAAAGTAATTGAAATCGAATTTTCGAATTCGATGGAACAGAGAGCAGTTTCTGACGAGTACTTAGATCAAATATGTCATCAAACATGTCTCACGAATAGATCTTTCCATACATTTCAGTTCATCAAGCAAGCCCTCAAACATAAATTAAAGCGCGTCAGTGAATGCGGAATGTTTTATTAGGTCAAATATGTGATCGAACATCAAGTCAAATATGTCAGCACTAAGCAAGTCCTCAAACACAAATCAAATCGCGTCAGTGAATGCGGAATGTTTTATTAGGTCAAATATGTCATCGAACATCAGGTCAAATATGTCAGCACTAACATTTCCGTAGATTTTAATTCATTAAACACAAATTCAATTAGTAAATCCAAGCATGTCGGCGACAGAGTGTTTAATTAGGTCAAATAAATCATCAATAAATCCAAAGACGTCACTCTGACGAACGTTCATCAAGTCATATATGTCATCAATCATTTTGCGCGAACATTTCTGTACTCAGGCAGAAATTCAACTGGTAAATCCAAGTAAGTCACTCACAGACCTTCCGTCAGGTCAAATATGTCATCAAACCTCAAGTCAAAAATGACATTACGAACATTTGGGTGGATTGTAATTCACCAAGCAACTCCTCAAACAAGAGCTCAATTAATAAATCCACGATGGAATGTTTAATCAGGTTAAATAAATCATCAATAAATCTACAGGAATATTTATTAAGTCAAATATGTCATCAAACATTTTTCGCGCGAACATTTCCGTACTCAGACAAGTTCTTAAACGGCAATTGAAGTGTGAATCCAAGCACGTCACTGATAGATTTTTCATCAGGTCAAATATGTCATGAAATGTCAAGTCAAAAATGACATCACGAGCATTTCAATGGTCTATAATTCCTCAAACAAAAACTCAGTTAGTAAATCTAAGTAAGCCCGCAGCGGTGGAGTGTTTAATCACGTTAAATAAATCATCAATAAATCCGAAGATGTCACTCTGACGGAATGTTCTTTAAGTCAAATATGTCATCAAAATTTTTCGCGCGAACATTCCCGCACTCAGACAAGCTCTTAAACGGAAATTCAACTGCAGCACGTCAGTGATAGATCTTTCATGAGGTCAAATATTTCATCAAACATCATGTCAAAAATGACATCACGAACATTTCTGTGGATTGTAATTCATCGAACAACGCCTCAAACAAAAACTCTATTAGTAGTTCTAAGCAGCATGTTTAATTAGGTCAAATAAATCATCATTAAGTCCAAATATGTCACTCTGACGAAATGTTCATTAAGACAAATATGTCATCAAAATTTTCGCGAATATTTCTGTACTCAAGCAAGTTCTAAAACGGAAACTCAAGTGTAAATCCAAGCACGACATCGATAGATGCTTCATCAGGTCAAATATGTCATCAAACATCAAGTCAAAAATGACATCAAGAACATTTTCATGGATTATTTTTCATTAAAGAACTGCTCAAATAAAAACTCAATTAGTAAATCTAAGCATGCTCGCGATGGATTGTTTAATCAGGTCAAATAAATCATCAATAAATCTAAAGATGTCACACTGACGAAATGTTCATTAAGTCAAATATGTCATAAAAATTTTTCGCAAACATTTCTTTACTTAAACAAGCTCTAAAACGGAAATTCAACTGGTAAATTCAATCACGTTATCGACAGATCTTTCATCAGGTCAAATATGTCATCAAACATCAAGTCAAAAAGACATCACGAACATTTCCGTGGATTGCAATTCATCAAATAACTCAAACAAAAACTCAATTAGTATATCTAAGCGTGCCCGCAATGGAATTGTTTAGTCAGGTCAAATAAATCATCAATAAATCCAAAGATGTCACTCTGACGAAAAGTTTATTAAGTCAAATATGTCATCAAAATTTTTCTGTTCTCAAACAAGTTCTTAAACAGAAAATCAACTGGTAAATCGAAGCACGTCACTGATAGATTTTTCATCAGGTCAAATATGTCATCAAACGTCAAATCAAAAATGATATTACGAACATTTTCGTGGGTCGTAATTCATCAAACAACTCCTCAAACAAAAATTCAACTAGAAAATTTAAGCAGAATGCCCGCCATGGAATATGTAATCAGATCAAATAAGTCATTATTAAATCCAAATATGTCATTGTCGGAATGTTCATTAAGTCAAATATGTCGTCAGATTTTTTCGCGCGAACATTTCAGTATTCAAACAAGTTCTTAAACAGGAATTCAACTGGTAAATCCAGGTACGTCATCGATAGATCTTTCATCAGGTCAAATATGTCATCAAACATAACATAGCGAACGTTACCGTGGATTGTAATTCATCGAACTCCTCAAATAAGACCTCAATTAGTAAATCTAAGATTGCACGCGATGAAATGTTTAATCAGGTCAAATAAATCATCAATAAATCCAAAAATGTCACTGTTCATCAAGTCAAATATGTCATCAAACATTTTTCGGGAACGTTTCTATAAATCATAATCCATCAATCGAGTAAGTCTTTAAACATGAATTCAAAGAGTAAATCCAAGCGTGTCATTGATTGGTGGAATGTTTCATCACGTCAAATATGTCATCAAACAAGTCAAGAATGGGTTGATATGTCATCAAATATTTTACACGAATTGCTTGTTGTATTAACAACAGATGTCGATGTCGTCTCTTTCGTTCTCGGTGGTTTCCGTTGTTCAGAAACATCATTGCGTGAACGTGAACGGGTGTAGAAATCTATTGCAACAAAATATTTGAGCTACTCGATCACAGATGGCGCTCTTACTCTTACTCTTACAAAAGTTAGATGCTTTGGTTATTACTGTATCCTAAGTTCAGGCTTTCATTGTCATCATCGAAAAGGAAACAAATTCTTGCTTCTTTTTTTTTGGTTAATACTCGCTTTGACGAAGACTTCAAAAGGATTTCTAAGTCGTTGCTCTGCTGTTTTTGTTCAGCTATAGATGGCGCTCCATCTCACTCACTCGAAATTGGAAATTAATACAAGTAAGACACGTTCTTAGTGATCTTTGTGATTCTGAAAGATGTTTTGATACAGAATATTTCAGGTACTCGATCACAGATGGCGCTCTTGCTCTTCTTGCTCTATACTCGCTTTGACGAAGACTACGAAAAAATTTCTAAATCGTTGCTCTGTTGTTTTTGTTCAGCTATAGACGGCGTCGCATCTTACTCATTCGAAATTGCAAATCAAAACAAGACACGTCCTCAGTGATTTTTGTGGTTCCCAAAAGACGTTTTGGTACAGAGTATTTCAGCTACTCGATCACAGATGGCGCTCTCTGTCATTGTATCCTAAGCTCAAGCATTCAATGTCAATACACTGGCAAAGGAAAACTAATTCTAGCTTTTCCTTCCTGGTTTATGTTTGCGTCAACGAAAACTTCGAAAAGATCTCAAATGGTTGCTATTGTTTTTGTTCAGCAACAGATGGCGCCAGCTCCGTTTCACTCATTCGATATTGCAAATCAACACAAAACACGTTCACAGTGATTTTTATTTTTCGGAAATGCATTTGCGTATTACCTACGCGAACGAATGAAGACAAAATAGTGACAAAATATTTCGGCTGCCTGATCGTAGATGTCGCTGTCTTTTGTTATGTTTAAAACTTGTGAAAAGAGTTGATGTTGATGACAATCAATCAAATGAATTTCTGCTGCATACATTTTTTTTGTTTCCGTATCACAGATGAGGTTCTGGTTTCTCACTTTATGTTTCGGCTGCCTGTTCATAGATGTCGTTGTGTTTTATTATGTTTAAAACTTCTGAAAATAGTTGATGGTGATGACAATCAATCAAATGAATTTCTGCCGCAAACTTTTTTTTATTTCCGTATCGCAGATGGGGTTCTAGTTTCACACTTCATATTTCGGCTGCCTGATGATAGATGTCGTTGTGTTTGATTATGTTTAAAACTTCTGAAAATAGTTGATCTTGATGACAATCAATCAAATGAATTTCTTCTGCATACATTTTTTTTGTTTCCGTATCACAGATGGGGTTCTAGTTTCACACTTCATGTTTCGGTTGCCTGATCATAGATGTCGGTGTGTTTTATTATGTTTAAAACTTCTGAAAATAGTTGATGTTGATGACAATCAATCAAATGAATTTCGGCCGCAATTTTTTCTTTGTTTCCGTATCACAGATGGGCGTCTGGTTTCACACTTCATGTTTCGGCTGCCTGATCATAGATGTCGTTGTGTTTTATTATGTTTAAAAGTAGTGAAAAGAGTTGATGTTGATAATCTATCCAATGAATTTATGCCGCAATTTTTTTTGTTTCCGTTTCACACGCTAGGAAATAAAAAAAAAGGCAACGAGGAAGAAATTATTGCTCAAAAGTACACTGCTGATCAAAAGTTTGAAACTAGAACTATACTATACCAAGCACGTCAGTCAATGATAGAATGTGTCAAATATGTCACTGAGCAATGTTCATAAACTTTTTTGTATTTCTTAATTATTTTTCGCCAAACAAGTCGCCGAACACACCTCCAATCAAAAACAAATTTTTCGGTGACATTGCTGAGGTGAATGTGACATTAATTAAATTAATCGATTAAACGTGATTAATGGAACGTTTCGTAAACAATTAATCACGTGAGTGAATTAATTAATTAGATTGGAGAAAAATTCACGATTGGTTTTAGTCGGGGGAACCCCCGCGCCGCCGCCGCCGTCAAGAGAGGTCCTGCAAATTACAAAACACCCGATCAATCGGCTTCCCGTGTTTCTTTCCATCGCGCAGACATCGGCAGTATCGAACATAGTGGGGTGACATGTGTCGAGAATATAAAATCATGTCGTATTAAAGTTTGATGGGGGTCGTCAAACTGCGTCGTCGTTTTGATTAAAAACGAAGGAGACGATCCCCGCCGGAAGACACATAACAGCGCGAAACGAAACAATGAACCGGTCCCCGTGATTGGGGGGGTAATAGAAAAATAAATTAATTTTTTTTTTTCGGGGGGGAGCTTTCGGGAGAAGTTGTTGTTGTTGCAGTAAACCCCGGTGTAAGGAGGGTGTAAAATGTGCAGCGCCGAATGGCGTTAATTTATTTTACGTCGGGCGCGATGTGTAGGTGGATGAGTGTGTAAAGGGGTTATCAAAAGTAAATGAAGTAGTAAATATTCCGGGGATTTTATGACTTGGGAATTATTTTCGTTTAATTTGCGCAGCGCGCTTTCTTGCTTTTAGTTTTATTTTTTTTCTGAGTCCAGCACGCCACGATGAAAACCAAAGACAAAAGCAGGAAAAGTCGTAACAATTATTAAACAAAATGTCCAGAATTGCGTTATAAATGAGATTTGCAACTATGGAACTTGAATGTACTTGGACGAAACGTCGGAGTAAGCAAGACATAAATAGGACGGTCCTAAACGTCATAAAAGTCAGTGCTTGCAACGTTGGACCAAAAAATCCGAAATGTCTCGGTTCAGGCACGTCGCAAATTAATAAAGCCAAAGTTGGCCTTAGCCCTAATGTGGGAGGGAAAGGTTTGCACGAATCAAAAAAATCGTAATAACATCAAAAACCAACAAAATAAAAGCTGACGTAAAGAAGACCAATCGCATGAAATGTCAAATGCGAACGCAATTTAATCTTTCCGTCGAAATAATAAACGTACCTACAAAAAACTGTAGATTTGTTCTAATTTATGATCGTCAGGGCGTTTTAAAATGGACACCCGATCTGTTCTCGTGCAAAGTTCCGGAAATCCCTGACAAACGCTTGCAAAAGATGTTGCCAAAGCCGACGTAAAGAAGACCAATCGCATGAAATGTCAAATGCGAACGCAATTTAATCTTTCCGTCGAAATAATAAACGTACCTACAAAAAACTGTAGATTTGTTCTAATTTATGATCGTCCGGACGTTTTACAACAAACAATAAAATCTGTTCCGGAAATCTCTGGTAAACGCTTGCAAGAGATGATGCAAAAGCAGACGTAAAGAAGACCAATCGCATGAAATGTCAAACGCGAACGCAATTTAATCTTTCCGTCGAAATAATAATCGTACCTACAAAAAACTGTAGATTTGTTCTAATTTATGATCGTCAGGACGTTTTAAATTGGACACGCGATCTGTTCTCGTGCAAAGTTCCGGAAATCCCTGATAAACGTCTGCAAAATATGTTGCCAAAGCCGACGTAAAGAAGACCAATCGCATGAAATGTCAAATGCGAACGCAATTTAATCTTCACGTCGAAATAATAAACGTACCTACAAAAATTGTAAATTTGTTCTAATTTATGATCGGCCGGACGTTTTAAAATGAACATGCGATCTGTTCTCGCGCAGAATTCCGGAAATCCCTGATAAACGCTTGCAAGAGATGATGCAAAAGCTGACGTAAAGAGGACCAATCGCATGATATGTCAAACGCGAACGCAATTTAATCTTTCCGTCGAAATAATAAACGTTCCGACAAAAAATTCGAAATTCTAATGATCGTCTAGAAATGATATTTAAAAATAAACATTTAATCTGTTCTAACGCAAAGTTCCGGAAATCCACGTTAAACGCCTGCAAAAGATGATTCGAAAGCTGACGTAACGAAAACCAATCGCATGAAAGGAAATCCACGATAAATGCCTGAAAAAGATGATGCCGTTATATTTAAAAATAGAAACTGCGGACGATATTGTTTACTTAAGGCAGCGGTTTCTAAACTTTATGTTACTACGCCTCTCCCTTTAAAGAAAAAAATTAACCTTGGCACCTCGACTTCTTCCTTCCTTTCATAAAATAAAGTTTATTTATAGGGACATATTTTCTTATTAATTTATTTCGTTACGAAAATAACATTTCTGTTAAATTTTCGCGCCTCCCTTTGCACTTGCCTGCGCCTCCCACTTTGGAAATCGCTGACTTACGGTAATAAAAGAATCACTAAACAGTGAGAATTGTATTCTAGGATGTAGGCAAAAATATTGTCTGTGAATTGCACCACAAAGCTAGATCGGGGCGTTGGACAATTTGCGTTATACAAATCCAATTAAGTTGCGACGGAGACGATGACAAACAAACTGAATATAAGGGCGACTTGATTGCAAAGTTTTACAATTTCTTGAAGGAATAAACCTATCTTTATCGAATTCTGAAGTCTCATTTTGGTAACTTCACATAACCACAAATACGTTTCGATTTTTTATTGTTGTAGTCGTCATTTGTTTCACTTATTTTCTTTAGGAGTTTTATTTTTTTTGCAATTTCAATCTCGATAACCAAAAATGATAGTGTATAAAAAGGGCGCAGAAAGTTGTTTAGTCTGAGACGTCGAAAACCCTAGACCCGGCCCTGGCGATGTCCCTCAGGGGTGGAGACGGCTTGACCTCATGAAAACGAATTGGTTTCACGACTAAAGTTTCGAATTCTGTTCGGATTATTTAAACCGCCTCGTTTGCATACATACCTACACAAAAATCTGCTTAATGCTTAACTGTGTCTCGTAATAGTTTTGAAATAACACTTGTGTGCGTGTGGAATGGTTGCAATGCTTGCGTTCTAGTTTCATAATCCGCGCGTCGTTTCGCCGAGTTCTCGGATTTCGTAAATCGTGAATCGTGCTCACGATTAAGGTCTAGAGGTGACGGCGGCGACGTCCATCAGGGCTAGAGACGGCGCGACCTCTCGAGAGCGATTCGTTTTCACCATTAAAGTTCCGAATTTCGCTCGGATTATTTACGTTACATCGATTCGTTTGCAAACATAGCTACACAAAAGTCTGCTTGCTTAACTAGGTCCCGTTATAGTTTTAAAATAACACTTGAGCGTGTGGAATAGTTGCAATGTTTGTGTTCCAGTTTTATAATCCGCGCGTCGTTTTCGCCGAGTTCTTAGATTTCGTAAATGGAATGTGCTATTATTATTTTCGTAGTTTTTTTTTTTTGTTAATTGTTCTGTAAAAGGTCTAAAATAGCTGTCCGGGAAATGTCGAAGTTTTTTTTTTTAATTTCTATGATTTTTATCCTAATCTGACATGAGTGAGACTGCAATCCTGTAGACGGGGGAGTGTACTGCATGAAACGAATATACGCCTGTCGTGCGTATGCATATGAGTGTACTCTACGTGAATTGCTTCCGGTTTTGATACGTTTGCGTTATATTATTATAAAACGTAAGTCACCTTGACGTGTCAAAAAATGAAAAATAGATCGAAGCGAATAATAAAGAGCGTACGCCGTGCTACGTACATGTTCATGCAAAATAATGAATAATAATAAGCTGCTTAAAATGCATCAACATAATGTAAAATTAAGCTAAGAGGACGTATTAAAACGTACACCGCTCGGCATAGTAATGGGGACGTTAGCACGTGGATTACGCACATACAGTGCGATCGGAAAAAAAGTAAAAATAAATCGAAAGCGAATCGAAGAGTGACGACGATTGTAATTAGATTTTTAATAATTCAGTGTGCGGCTTTACGAGGCAATTAAATGTGTTGCGGAATTAATTGGCCATAACGTTTGAAAAAGCGAGCACGATACTGTCATTTCAGGGGGCTTTATCTGGGATCTTCAACAAGTTCCCTGCAAGTGTATTTCCTCCCAGGCTCGGTAATGCATATTGTAGATCCGCCGATAGTGTCAGCTAGACGGCGCTGCGTGGCCCCGGCTTAATGTAGAATGTGTGTTTATGGATATATTTTATTAAAAGACTCCGCTAATCATTCGCAGATAAAGCAAAAGAAAAAAAAATAACTTCCACTTAATTATATGGTAGATAGATACTATCATCGGGAGCAGCGGCAGCGGCGCTTTTTCTTCCAAGATAATTTACCTATGGACGGACGCTTTTCTCGTTCTTTCGTTCCGATTGTACCGCGAGGAGGCGATGATAAACTCTCGTTTTCTCCTGTTGTAAAAAGCGCCCGTGTTTTTCTTCTTCTTCAGCGTGCGCTTAATTAAGCACGGCATCCAAATGAGATGGTTAACTTGCACTTAACAGCGTTTCTGCATTAAAACGGGCACAATGACGTCGGATATTAAAACCATCTTATCTGATTAAGATATTAGGCTGGGGAGGGGGGGGGGGGGGTTCGTAAACCAAGCGATCAACACGGGTGATTGTTTTATAAGACTCTCGACACTTTTGTTCGTTTTTAATTAGATATGTATTTCTCCGGCAGCGAAATAAAATTACTTCCGGTTTAAATTTTTGCATGTACTGTACCTATTCACAATTTACTCACAACGCTCTCCGATCCAGTGGTAAGGGACCGGCCGCGGCCTTGCAACCGTAAGGTCGTGGGTTCGCACTCCGCTCGAGATATTTCTCGGGCGTGGTCGTTATTCACTTCAGGTACCCTTCAGTGTTGGGGATCCAATTCGACGCTGCTTCCCCTTCAACGGCGAAGAGGTTTGGAAGTAACGAAGGCACAAAAATACACTCTCGCTCCTGAGGTCCTGACAAGTCGACGACTTAGGACCCCGTTGGGCAAACACCACAGAGGCAAACACCACAGATAAAAAAATAATTAATGCACTGAACAGAAGATCTTTATTCCTGCACTTAAGAGCACTTAATGAGCTGCTTTGTTTCATCCTTAAAACATCTGTCAAGTTAATTACGAAATAAACGCGTATTTGCATAACCAAACTTAAGCTTAAGTTAAGTAGTACGAGAGAGTGCTTTTTTAACTCTTAACTCTATCGATAGTAACCGAGGAGAAGATACTTAAAATCTCACGAGTTCATAAACTGCACAGACTTTTTTCATTAACCGAATAGACCCTTACATTTAATCGACTAGATTTTACATGAAGCTGCCATAACTAAATAGACTTTTAGAAGAATTAATTTTAGACTTAGTTAAGCATGTCGATGTTTAATTAAAATTAACCGAGCAGGCTTTGTTGAAATTAAATTCGAAAGTAGCGCCTTGGCCCTACCTCCGACGAAAATATTCAAAATATTATTAATTATGATTTCATTGATGTCACTGGTAAGCTGAATAGACTTTTCTTGAACTAACTCTTTTTTTTTTTTTAATTAACTGCCCCGATTCTTAGATTTATTTAATCGACTACATATTTACATTCAACTGCTTAGAATTAACCAAAAAGACCCCCAAAACTAATTACATTTAATCAAACTGACATTTCGAATAAACTAAACAGACTGTCGAAAAAAAAATATGTAAAGCTTGGCTAAACTAAAGTCTGCAAGTTACCATAGTTAAATGAATTTATTATTTTATTTTTCTGTTGTCACTTCACAAAACCAAAACTCTTAGCAATATACAGAAAGAAGAGATTTTTAACTTTAACTAAGTAGACTTTTGAACTAAAAGTGCTTAAGTGGAGTTAGCTGAGTAGACCGGCACAAAAGTAACGACAAGCCAAAATTCACAGAAATGACAGAATGAAGTTTAACTAATTGTAGGCAGACTCTTAAAACTTAAAGTACTTAGAGTTAACTGAGTAGACCGGTAGATATAATCAACTTAAAACTGACTGAATTGACTAGTTAGTTATCCCTTCCAGCTCATAATTATAAATGATACTGTAAGGAATCGTGCTGCCAAAAAGGGAAGTGTTTTTAGTACTGTAAAGATGCAGATTAAAAAGTCTAGCCAATTATTAAAATTAATGTCAATCAACTTTGGTATTAGCTAAACATCTTCGACATCTTGGTCGTTAGCTAACCATTTTTTAATTAATCGTGTATGATACTAGCCAGTCATCTTCAGAGATTAGCTAATCATCTTAAGCAATCACCAACTTGTTAATTAACTATTTTTTGATCGTGGCTCTTAGCTGAGTAGACTTACAGATTTGACCCGTCGTAATAGTACCAACTCGGAAGTAATTGAATGAACTAGTTCCAAGCTAAAGATGAATTAGTCACTCTTAGCCTGTTCCTCTTCTGCTGAGTTGAAATAAATAAACGTTCAGAATAGCTGATCAGATTTAATTGAGTAGATTTCGAATTAACTGAATAGACTCATTTAAAAATAAAGATGAATAGCCATTTTTATTCTTGTTTCTTAACTACTAGACTTAACTCACCAGACTCTGAGTATTAACTGATACGCATAGACGCAGAGTGGATTTCGAATTAACTGAATAGACTTATTTAAAAATAGAAATGAGCAGCCATTTTACTTCTTGTTTCTTAACTCCTAGACTTAACTCACCCTGACTGCTACTATTAACTTACCACGCGCAGAACACATTTTCAAACGTAACTGAACATGCTTTTAGAATTAACTCGCAATCAATAAATTTTTGTAATGAGTTAAATAGCTAGAAATGAACAGAAAACCAGCTGGTTATGTCTTGCGGCTCAAGACAAAGAATGCAAGTGAATTCTGTTGTTTAAAAGGAAACAGTTTAAGTACTCTCTGTGAAACTGAAAGCTAAAACGTGTTCATTTAACTATTAGTTAATAGTTATTTTCAGTATTAGCTACCATCTTAGGCACTTTCGACGTTAACTAATCAGTCTCTGGTATTAGTTAATCGATTAGGAGATTAGCTAATCATCTGAAGCAATCTTTTTGATTTTTGAACTTGTTCAATATTTTTGACAGCAACTATTAGCTGGTGAAAAGTCAGCTAAGTATTTAAATCATACGTTTGGTTAGTGTTGACCAAACAATTTTGACTTTATGTAACTAGATTGACTAAGCTCGGAGCATCAAGTGACCTGATACGAACACACTTCCAAAACTTAATTGAATAGACTTTTAGGTTTAACCGACCAGAGCTAACGCTTGAAATGAACGGAGAACTAGCTAGGTAGAGTCTTCCAATTCATAATTGCACGTTGGGTAATATACAGCAAATTGTGCTATCCGGAAGGGAACAATCTTTAATAATACTCCAAAGGCGAAAACTACAAAGTCTACTCAGTTAATAATTAATATCGCTTATCTTTTGAGATTAGCTAATTTCTTTTGGGTATTACTTGATTGTTCTATGGCATTAGCTAATCTGCTTTGATGTTATGCAATCGTATTTGGCAGTCTCGACGTTAGCCAATCGCCTATAGTATTAGTCAATCGTCTTTAATATTAACTAATCGTCTTTTTAGGTTAGCTAATCGTGTTAGGTACCTAATATTTTCTTCTTGATTTCTGAATTTGTGCGTTATTTCTTGATCGCAACTATTAGCTTAAGTATCTTACGTTTATTAACTACTTTTTGACTGCGACAGTTAGCTGAATAGACTTGAACAGAAAATTTGCCCTATTATTACGAAGTCTTTGGTAGCCTTGGCGCTAGCCAATCGCCCTTGGTATTAACTAATCGCTTTTAATTTATTAGCTAGTCGTCTTTTGTGGTTAGCTAATCATGTTTAGCAAAAGCCGTAGAGTAAAATTCTACATCCTTAACTCCTCGGTTCTCTTTGCAAGATTGATACAGTCCGATATGACCGAACCATTTCGTCTTGACGTTAGCCAATCACCTGTAGTATTAGTCAATCGTCTTTAATGTTAGCTAATCGTCTTTTGAGGTTAGTTAATCGAGTTAAGTACCTAATATTTTCTTGTTGATTTCGAAATATGTCCGTTATTTCTTGATCGCAACTATTGGCTCAGGTATCTTACGTTTATTAACTATTTTTTGATTGCGACAGTTAGCTGAATAGACTTGAATAGAGAATTTGTCTATTTTTACAATGTCTTTGGTAGCCTTGGCGTTAGCCAATCACCCTTGGTATTAACTAGTCGTTTTTAATATATTAGCTAGTCATCTTTTGCAGTTAGCTAATCATGCTTAGTAAAAGCCGTCTTGTTGATTTTTGAATGTATAATAATCACTATTTATCTGTCTTATTTGTTTCTGAATTTATTCGTCATTATTTCTTTATGCAGCTATTAGCTTAGGTATTAGTTAAGACATTAACTAGTTTTTGATCGAGACTGTTAGCTGAATAGACTTACAGATTTTGCCTACTTTAATAATATTATGTACGCAATCACCTTTGACAGTCTTGACGTTAGCCTTTTGCGATTTAGCTAATCATCCTGCCTTGTTGATTTCGGGTTTTTATTTTCTATTTTTTGATAGCAATTCTTGGCTTAGGTATCTTAATTATTAACTATTGTTTTAATCCAGATCGTTAGCTGAACAGTCTTTCAAATTTTCTCTGTTCTAAGAATGTTATGCAATCATCTTTGGTAGTCTTGGCGTTAGCCAATCACTCTTGGTATTAACTAATCGTTTTTAATACATTAGCTAGTCGTCTTTTGCGGTTAGCTAATCATGTTTAGAGAAAGTCATCTTGTTGATTTTTGAATGCATTCTTTATTTTTTTCAGGAACTATTAAGTTAGGTGTCCTAAACTATATAGTCGATTGACCTTGTTAGCTGAGTAGACTTACTGATTTCGCCTATTTTTAAATGTTTTGCCATCACCATTGGCGGTCTTGACTTAGCCCAATTACTTTTAGTGTCTATTATTTAATCAGCTTTAAAATTAGCTAATCGATTTGCGCGTTTAGCTGTTTATTTCTGAATTTATTCTTCATTACTTCTTAACAGCAAGTATTAGCTTGGGTATTTTAAGTTATTAACTAGTTTTTGATCGCGACTATTAGCTAAATAGACTTACAGATTTTGCCTACTTGAATAATATTATGTATTATATGTCTTAACAGCAACTATTAGCTTGGATATTTTAAGTCATTAACTAGTTTTTGATCGAGACTATTAGCTGAATAGACTTACAGATTTTGCCCACTTGAAGAATATTATGTATGCAATCACATTTCGCAATCTTGACGTTAGCCAATCACCTATGGTATTAGTCAAACGTCTTTAATATTAGCTAATCGTCTTTCGAAGTTAGCTAATCGTGTTAAGTAACTAATATTTTCTTTTTGGTTTCTGAATTTATCCTTATTTCTTGGCGGCAACTGTTAGTTTAGATATGTTAAGAATATTAGCTATTTTTTGTTTGTGACTGTTAGCTGAATAGAGTTACAAAATTGCCTATTTTAACAGTGGTTTTCTGGACGCACTTATAGCATTTTCGATTGAGGTGCACAAGGCGCACTGAGTGTTTGTCCATCTCATTTTATTCCATGTGGTTAAAACGAGGTGAAGATACACGATTTATTTCCTCGTGGGGAAGAGTCCAATAAAGTTAAATAAAACATTAAAATTAAAGCCAGTATCCCGAATTTATTTTAATTTTGTACAAAATCCTGGATAATGACTTTAGTTTTAAATTCAATCGAAAACGCTATTAGTTTTTCCATACAAAATGAAGCCCGATGCAGATTGTGGCGACAAATGACTGCTTTAATTTCACTTATTGTTGGGTAACGACGTAACCAAAACGTCAAGGAAAAGTTTGAGTAGCGACATCCTGCGGCGATCGCTGCTTGCAGTTAAAAAACTGCGTTCTGAAATTGTGATTGTTGGATATTTTATTTAGCGACGCAGTGTACGGGACTCGAGATGCGCCCTTGAGGAATACCAAATCAAAACCGACGGGAAGCACGCGCGCAATATGCAAAGTGGCTAATAACTAATGCATATTTATCTCGATAGGTGGCCGTGTAATTTTATCATTACTCCACTTTGCCTTGCGCATTATTTTTCCGAGTGGAATGATTGGTTTATCTACTTCCGTTTCGCCATTGTTTACCCAGCGCGTTCCTATAAATAATAAAAACCTGTTTTGTATACATATTCGCCCGTCCGACCATTGATTTATTTAATGGTGATGAGATTTTAATGGCGCGCGCGTTATATTTTTTTATGACGCGTAATTATTATGTTTAGAAGTAAAAAAAAAAAAAAAAAATCGCCCCCCAACTCTTTTGAAAAATCTGGCGGCGGGCGCGGCGTGCGACCCTGAATTTATTCTGTGAATTGTTTGTTTGATTTGATGACTTATTTGATGATGATGGGTTTTGTGATTAAAGTTGATTATCCACAGGCGTCGCCATTACAGTTTGTGCTGAAAAATAGTTCAGGCAAATCAGAAGACCGATCGAGAATTCACAACAACAAAACTTCGTGTTTGCGATATCCATCCTCTCTCATCCACTCAAAGCTATAATTTCCTGATGCACTTACGTTCGTTCGTAGGCATTCAAATAACGATGGGGAATTCAAAATTGGAAAAAAAAAGTGCGATTGGCTCGCCTGGTTGCGATTGTCGGGAGAAAACTGATGTAAGGCCCAATATATTTCTTAAGACGTTACGACACCCATTATACCCGAACACCTACATCACTTTTGACGGGCGCTCGGAGGGGAGCGCGCCCCCCACGGCGGCGACTATTAGAGAGTAATCATGGTCCTCTTTACCACCCTCCGGGAACGAGCACAAAAATAAATACGTGAGGTCGGCGAAAACTGGCTCCCGTAATTAATGGCGCGCGATTCGTTTTAATCGAACGATTACGTCTTTATTTTCGAAAAAAAAGGAGTCGCTTATTTATTGCCACATTGGAAAAAAAAGAAGACCTAGCATGAGTACAAAGGTCAAAGACGCGTAATGATACTGCAAATTTTGGAAACATTCGTAGAGTTACGAAAACGAGTGGCACAAGAAACGACCTTTCTTTTTTTTTGTTGGTCGGTAAGGCACGTTGCCCAAAAGTTACGAAGAAACTCAGCTCTCAAAATTCGTTCAAAACCGTGTAACCGGCTACTTTTTCTTTCTGGGATTTTTAAAAAAGATTAATTTATTTGTTGTCCGGGAGGCAACGCACGAATGTTGGTTCCGTTGGAATTTAACAGCAATCCTTCTGTCCTCTCTTGGCATTATTACCGGCGGTCTCTTTGAGTGTTACTGTCTTCTGAGCTAAACGAATCCAATTTATCAGTTTTGACATTTTAGAAACCCCAATGACGTGCCTGTGCACTTCTCTAGAGGCACATTTCTCCATTTTTTGACATTTTAGATACACCAATGACGTATTTACTACCTTTTACCTATTGTATAGATACGTATTCGCAATAATACTAAAAATGTTGGCCACATTCGTAGAGTTACGAACACAAGTGGCACAAGAAAACATTTTTCTTTTTGTTCGGTAACGCATGTTGCTCAAACTTACGAGGAAAACCCCATTTCAAATAAAGCTCTCAAAATTTGACCGAAACAGTGTAACGGTTCATTTTTTCTTTCTGGGATTTTTAAAAAAGATTAAATTTTTTGTTGTCCTGGAGGCAAGGCACGAATGTTGGTTCCGTTGGAATTGAACAACAATCCTTCTGTTCTCTTTTAGCATTATTACCGGGGGTCTCTTTGAATCTTCCTGTCTTCTGAGCTAAGCGAATCCAATTTATCACATTTGACATTTTAGAAACCCCTATGACGTATCTATGTACTTCTCCCGAATCACGATTCTCAATTTTGTGACATTTTAGATACACCAATGACGTATCTGCTTCTTCTTTGCTATTGTAGACTGTTATATAGATACGTATTCCTCTTATACATACACTTTAGGTCACATGTTTGCCTTTTACTATTAATTTGGTTCGGTATTCTTTTTAACAGCTCATCCTCAAGGACCCATTTCACGAAAACAACCGATTTGAAACCCGTTTTGCGTTTTGCATTGTCAGAACTGCGAAGACAAATGACACAAGAAACGATCCTGCACATTTTTAACCCTTCCTTTCCTAAGGAAAGAGAAAAAGTGTCATCTGTTCGGTCAGAAGCGGAATGATTTTCCTTTCAAGTTTTATTTCAGACAATCAAACTTGAAAGCATGCTTTTGACTATTATAAATAATTTTTTTTTCGGAAATTTGATGTGAAAAATACTAATGTTAACGTCTGGGTGCACAAAATATTTAAACCAAGTTTAAATTTATGCCTAGGTTAAAATGTGATGCAAGTGATAACGTACTTACACCGCAAATGATGGGTCACATTCTAACTTAGGTTTAAATTTAATCCTGGCTTAAATCTTCCATGTAACCGACTTTAAACATGAGTGGCCAAGAGTGGGTGGTTAAGTAAAAGATTTAGGGCAAGATTAAATTAAGCCTGAGTTACACTGTGATACACAACACACAGCATGCTCTGAGTCGGCTTGTCTGTCACAACCTAAATTAGGATTAAATTTAAACCTGGATTAAATTATTTATGCAACTCAGCTTAAGTCGTCCAGATCACTGTCTGTGAACAGTGCGCAGACGCTAAATATCTGTTGACCTATCGTTTATTTCAATTTCTAAAACAAAAGAAGACCGGCAATTCTACTGATGAAGTGTGAAATAATAAGACCTGCAGCTAACAGAAAGAAGAGAAAAGAAACAAAAAAAAATAATCAGGATGGATAGTCAACGTAATACGAAAAGGTAAGTGGTTTGTAAGAAACCGAAGTGAACTCGAATCGTGAACGACGAATTAAGAAAAAAAAAAACGAACAAGAAACAAATTGTTGGCGGATTGTTTGAAAATCAAAACTCGCAAGAAAACAAGAACAGAAACTGCGTGATCGGTTCTCTTAATTAACTTGCGTAAACAAATTTGGAGGTTGCCTAGTGAGGGGCAGGTGAGGGGGGGAGTTCCTTTTGTTTCAAAGTAAAACTGTAAGGAGTGAGGGTTAAAAGGTAAAAGAAGGTTGTCACGTAAGAAGGGTTCATCGAGTCCTGGAAGGTTTGAGGCAGAAATTTTACGCAGAAATGTTTTCCGTGTGCTTTCTTCTGGGCAACTTTTGTGCGTTGCCTCCCGGACAATAAAAATTTCATCCTTTCTAATAATCCAAAAAAAAATAAAAATAAAAAAATGAAGCGTCACACGGTTTCTTTCGAATTTTGAAGGCTTTATTTGAAACGGGCCGATTCCAAAACATTAAGGCTAATTAGTCCCGAGTGTCTTCTTTTAAAAAGGGGGGAAGGAGAAGAAAACTACTTCTTATAACTGCATCTGATTATGCAAAATCGCCGTTTTATTATTTCTACTTCAAATCTAAAGTCTCGGGTATTAATTTAGCGGGCAGTTTACAAAAGAGGATATCTGCAAAACGAAAACGACTAAATTACATCGAACGGTCAAGTTTTTCTCGAACTCTTTATAAAGCCATCGCGAGCTCGGCAAATTAATATTTATTATTAGTGCATCACACGTGAACAGAAAACGCTTTAAAAACAGAAATATGTAGCACCTAATTATCTTATCCGTGGTTTTTCAGCTTTGCTGTTTTTCTACCTCTTTTGTTTTTTTCTTGCCGAGACGAAAACGAAGTGTGAAATTATGTGCGTTCGTTATGCGGGTAATGAATATTTTAAACGCCTCGTCGCCGTATCCTGCTTAAAAGTTTTTTTTTTCCGGCGATTTGCATTATTGAAGCGGTATTTTACACGATTAGTGACGACCAACCATCGTTAGGATGGATTCTTTGAGGAAATAACAAAAATATTAACACATTTTCCAATCGTTTAAACTTAAAAAAAGTACTAAGTTAAGCTTTCGTTTCAGCTTTCATTGTATGTCATCATTTGTGTTTTCTTGTAAATAGAAAATCACAAAGAAAATAACAAATAAAAAAAATCCACGATTCCTGGCGCGAAGCGTTTTAAAATTGAACTTTCATTTGTTTCTGTCTACTTCTTTTTATTTCTTCGTGTTCTTTTATTTGTTTTTCGTCCTTGAAAAACAAATAGTTGCAGCCTTCATTTGTTCATCTAAAAATTTAATAAATGAAGCTTCAATTTGTGTTTGTTTTTTTTTTTTAATTTCATCATTTATTTCTTTTTGCAAATAAAAGAATAACAAATGAAGTATGAACAATTTCCAGCGGTGTAAAGCCGACTTTCATTTGCTTCCTTGTATTTCACTGGTTTTTGTTCGTTTCCGTAAAAAGAATCGACGACTTCTAACGGAAAACTTTTAAGAAACTGATAAATTAAGCTTTCTTTTTTTTTTTTTATTTCATCATTTGTTTCTCTGCCTTCACACTAAAAACCTTTGAGAACGGAATAAACCAGTTTTCATGTGTTTTTTTTTCAATTCTTTTATTTTATTTTTTGGATGGGGAGCTTTTGACAATCGAACTTTCATTTACTTCTTTGTTTTCCGACTGAAAGTCTTTAAAAATCAGATAAAACCATTTTTCACTTGTGTCTTTGCAGTTCGTTTTCTTTTGTGAGCAAAAAATAACAAATGAAAATTGGCCTATTTTTTTTCTTCTTCTTTTTTCTTGTCGCATTAATTTATTTTTTTGCTTTTCTCGTCAGTTTTGATTTTCAAACAATCCACGTTTATTTATTTCGTTTTTTTGTTGATTTTTCTTCGTACATATTTCATTGTTCTTCATGATTCGAGTTTTCTTGGATTCCTCGTCTCGTAAGCTAAAGCCAGGGATCGGAGTCGCATATTTAGACATCATTAAAAGAGGGCAAGTGACATATTTATGAAAAAAAAAGAGCAAACAAACGAAATGTCAACCTATCCGGGACAAAGCCTTTGAACATTTCAACTTTCATTTGCTGCTTTGTATTTCGTTAGTTTTTGTTTGTTTCTGTAAACAAAACGGAAAACCTTAAAAAGTCTAATAAATTAAGCTTTCTTTTGTTTATTGTTTATTTAATAATTTCTTCTTGCTTTCAGACTAAAAACTTTTGAGATCGAAATAAATTAGTTTTGGTGTGCTTTTTTCCAATTTCATATTTTTAATCTTTTTCTTCATAACAAAGAAAAAACAAATGAAAAATCGACACTTTTCGGTGCCAACCTTTTGACACTCGAACTTTCATTTATTTCTCCGTCCTTCGTTGCTTTCAGACCGGAAGACTTATAATAGACAAATAAATCCGTTTTTCATTTGTTTTTTGCATTTCGTTTTCTTTTGTTGCATCTTGGGTTCCCCATAAGTTATAACCAGAGACCGGGATTACATATTTACACGAAAACAGGACAAGTGGCTTATTTATGAAAAAATAAACCGGATTATCAAAACAAACTAAGAGAACCACGAAACGGAAAGAACAAACTGATAAAGTTAGATAAAAATAAAAAGAAAACATGAGAGGAGGACTAAGAAGAAAGAAGTGAAGAGGTCATGACTCGCATGAAGCAGAACGAAAAAGGAGAGGTGCCTCAAGGGCCTGTGTTAAACCCCCAGGAAATTCTGTGCGTTCTCAAAAACGCGAGCGTAAATTCGCAAGGGCGTCGAATGCTGAGAAAATCGAAAATACGAGAGGAGAATTAAGCAGAAAGAATTGAAGTAATGACTTGTATGAAACGGAATCGTGCCTCAAGGGCGTGTGTTAAACCCCCAGGAAATTCTGTGCATTCTCAAAAACGCGAGCGTAAATTCGCAAGGGCGTCGAATACTGAGAAAATCGAAAATACGAGAGGAGGACTAAACAGAAAGAAATGAAGTCATGACTTGCGTGAAACGGAATCGTGCCTCAAGGGCGTGTGTTAAACCCCCAAGAAATTCTGTGCGTTCTCAAAAACGCGAGCGTAAATTCGCAAGGACGTCGAATGATGAGAAAATCGAAAATACACGAGAGAAGAACTAAGCAGGAAGAAATGGAAGTCATGACTTGTATGAAACGGAATCGTGCCTCAAGGGCGTGTGTTAAACCCCCAGGAAATTCTGTGCGTTCTCAAAAACGCGAGCGTAAATTCGCAAGGGCGTCGAATGCTGAGAAAATCGAAAATACGAGAGGAGAACTAAGCAGAAAGAAATGAAGTCATGACTTGCGTGAAACGGAATCGTGCCTCAAGGGCGTGTGTTAAACCCCCAGGAAATTCTGTGCGTTCTCAAAAACGCGAGCGTAAATTCGCAAGGGCGTCGAATGATGAGAAAATCGGAAGTATGAGAAGAGAACTAAGCAGAAAGAAATGAAGTCATGACTTGCGTGAAACGGAATCGTGCCTCAAGGGCGTGTGTTAAACCCCTAAGAAATTCTGTGCGTTCTCAAAAACGCGAGCGTAAATTCGCAAGGGCGTCGATTGATGAGGAAATCGAAAATACGAGAGAAGAACTAAGCAGGAAGAAATCACGTCATGACTTGTATGAAACGGGAATCGTGCCTCAAGGGCATGTGTTAAACCCCCAAGAAATTCTGTGCGTTCTCAAAAACGCGAGCGTAAATTCGCAAGGGCGTCGATTGATGAGGAAATCGAAAATACGAGAGAAGAACTAAACAGGAAGAAATGACGTCATGACTTGTATGAAACGGAATCGTGCCTCAAGGGCGTGTGTTAAACCCCCAAGAAATTCTGTGCGTTCTCAAAAACGCGAGCGTAAATTCGCAAGGGCGTCGAATACTGAGAAAATCGAAAATACGAGAGGAGGACTAAACAGAAAGAAATGAAGTCATGACTTGCGTGAAACGGAATCGTGCCTCAAGGGCGTGTGTTAAACCCCCAGGAAATTCTGTGCGTCCTCAAAAACGCGAGCGTAAATTCGCAAGGGCGTCGAATGCTGAGAAAACCGAAAATACGAGAGGAGGACTAAACAGAAAGAAATGAAGTCATGACGCGTGAAACGGAATCGTGCCTCAAGGGCGTGTGTTAAACCCCCAAGAAATTCTGTGCGTCCTCAAAAACGCGAGCGTAAATTCGCAAGGGCGTCGATTGATGAGGAAATCGAAAATACGAGAGAAGAACTAAGCAGGAAGAAATGACGTCATGACTTGTATGAAACGGAATCGTGCCTCAAGGGCGTGCGTTAAACCCCCAAGAAATTCTGTGCGTCCTCAAAAACGCGAGCGTAAATTCGCAAGGGCGTCGATTGATGAGGAAATCGAAAATACGAGAGAAGAATTAAGCAGAAAGAATTGAAGTAATGACTTGTATGAAACGGGAATCGTGCCTCAAGGGCGTGTGTTAAACCCCCAAGAAATTCTGTGCGTTCTCAAAAACGCGAGCGTAAATTCGCAAGGGCGTCGAATGCTGAGAAAACCGAAAATACGAGAGGAGGACTAAACAGAAAGAAATGAAGTCATGACGCGTGAAACGGAATCGTGCCTCAAGGGCGTGTGTTAAACCCCCAAGAAATTCTGTGCGTCCTCAAAAACGCGAGCGTAAATTCGCAAGGGCGTCGATTGATGAGGAAATCGAAAATACGAGAGAAGAACTAAGCAGGAAGAAATCACGTCATGACTTGTATGAAACGGGAATCGTGCCTCAAGGGCGTGTGTTAAACCCCCAAGAAATTCTGTGCGTTCTCAAAAACGCGAGCGTAAATTCGCAAGGGCGTCGAATACTGAGAAAATCGAAAATACGAGAGGAGGACTAAACAGAAAGAAATGAAGTCATGACTTGCGTGAAACGGAATCGTGCCTCAAGGTCATGTGTTAAACCCCCAAGAAATTCTGTGCGTTCTCAAAAACGCGAGCGTAAATTCGCAAGGGCGTCGAATGCTGAGAAAATCGAAAATACGAGAGGAGGACTAAACAGAAAGAAATGAAGTCATGACTTGCGTGAAACGGAATCGTGCCTCAAGGGCGTGTGTTAAACCCCCAGGAAATTCTGTGCGTCCTCAAAAACGCGAGCGTAAATTCGCAAGGGCGTCGAATGCTGAGAAAACCGAAAATACGAGAGGAGGACTAAACAGAAAGAAATGAAGTCATGACGCGTGAAACGGAATCGTGCCTCAAGGGCGTGTGTTAAACCCCCAAGAAATTCTGTGCGTCCTCAAAAACGCGAGCGTAAATTCGCAAGGGCGTCGATTGATGAGGAAATCGAAAATACGAGAGAAGAACTAAGCAGGAAGAAATGACGTCATGACTTGTATGAAACGGAATCGTGCCTCAAGGGCGTGCGTTAAACCCCCAAGAAATTCTGTGCGTCCTCAAAAACGCGAGCGTAAATTCGCAAGGGCGTCGATTGATGAGGAAATCGAAAATACGAGAGAAGAATTAAGCAGAAAGAATTGAAGTAATGACTTGTATGAAACGGGAATCGTGCCTCAAGGGCGTGTGTTAAACCCCCAAGAAATTCTGTGCGTTCTCAAAAACGCGAGCGTAAATTCGCAAGGGCGTCGAATGCTGAGAAAACCGAAAATACGAGAGGAGGACTAAACAGAAAGAAATGAAGTCATGACGCGTGAAACGGAATCGTGCCTCAAGGGCGTGTGTTAAACCCCCAAGAAATTCTGTGCGTCCTCAAAAACGCGAGCGTAAATTCGCAAGGGCGTCGATTGATGAGGAAATCGAAAATACGAGAGAAGAACTAAGCAGGAAGAAATCACGTCATGACTTGTATGAAACGGGAATCGTGCCTCAAGGGCGTGTGTTAAACCCCCAAGAAATTCTGTGCGTTCTCAAAAACGCGAGCGTAAATTCGCAAGGGCGTCGATTGATGAGGAAATCGAAAATACGAGAGAAGAACTAAACAGGAAGAAATGACGTCATGACTTGTATGAAACGGGAATCGTGCCTCAAGGGCGTGTGTTAAACCCCCAAGAAATTCTGTGCGTTCTCAAAAACGCGAGCGTAAATTCGCAAGGGCGTCGAATACTGAGAAAATCGAAAATACGAGAGGAGGACTAAACAGAAAGAAATGAAGTCATGACTTGCGTGAAACGGAATCGTGCCTCAAGGGCGTGTGTTAAACCCCCAGGAAATTCTGTGCGTCCTCAAAAACGCGAGCGTAAATTCGCAAGGGCGTCGATTGATGAGGAAATCGAAAATACGAGAGGAGAACTAAGCAGAAAGAAATGAAGTCATGACTTGTACGAAACGGAATCGTGCCTCAAGGGCGTGTGTTAAACCCCCAAGAAATTCTGTGCGTTCTCAAAAACGCGAGCGTAAATTCGCAAGGGCGTCGAATACTGAGAAAATCGAAAATACGAGAGGAGGACTAAACAGAAAGAAATGAAGTCATGACTTGTATGAAACGGAATCGTGCCTCAAGGGCATGTGTTAAACCCCCAAGAAATTCTGTGCGTTCTCAAACACGCGAGCGTAAATTCGCAAGGGCGTCGAATGCTGAGAAAATCGAAAATACGAGAGGAGGACTAAACAGAAAGAAATGAAGTCATGACTTGCGTGAAACGGAATCGTGCCTCAAGGGCGTGTGTTAAACCCCCAGGAAATTCTGTGCGTCCTCAAAAACGCGAGCGTAAATTCGCAAGGGCGTCGAATGCTGAGAAAACCGAAAATACGAGAGGAGGACTAAACAGAAAGAAATGAAGTCATGACGCGTGAAACGGAATCGTGCCTCAAGGGCGTGTGTTAAACCCCCAAGAAATTCTGTGCGTCCTCAAAAACGCGAGCGTAAATTCGCAAGGGCGTCGATTGATGAGGAAATCGAAAATACGAGAGAAGAACTAAGCAGGAAGAAATGACGTCATGACTTGTATGAAACGGAATCGTGCCTCAAGGGCGTGCGTTAAACCCCCAAGAAATTCTGTGCGTTCTCAAAAACGCGAGCGTAAATTCGCAAGGGCGTCAAATACTGAGAAAATCGAAAATACGAGAGGAGGACTAAACAGAAAGAAATGAAGTCATGACTTGTATGAAACGGAATCGTGCCTCAAGGGCGTGTGTTAAACCCCCAAGAAATTCTGTGCGTTCTCAAAAACGCGAGCGTAAATTCGCAAGGGCGTCGAATGCTGAGAAAATCGAAAATACGAGAGGAGGACTAAACAGAAAGAAATGAAGTCATGACTTGCGTGAAACGGAATCGTGCCTCAAGGGCGTGTGTTAAATCCCCAGGAAATTCTGTGCGTTCTCAAAAACGCGAGCGTAAATTCGCAAGGGCGTCGATTGATGAGGAAATCGAAAATACGAGAGAAGAACTAAACAGGAAGAAATGACGTCATGACTTGTATGAAACGGAATCGTGCCTCAAGGGCGTGTGTTAAACCCCCAAAAAATTCTGTGCGTTCTCAAAGACGAGCCTGCATTAATTCGCAAATGTTTGTTTAAAATAAATGTATTTACGAGGCGGGCAAGTCGGTCGCGAGGGGCGAATTAAAATTTAAGGGAAGCTCGCTCCATTAAAGGTGAGTGACACGACCGCGGGAAGCGTCCCAGGACGACGCCGGCGTCCTGGCGCGTCTCGAACGACTGTCATCGTCCTCCGACCGCCGAGGTTAACCCCGTATTCCTAAAATCGTTGTAATCGGTCGTTTCGGGGTTGAGGGGCGGTCCAATTATTTATTACCAAATTACAAAACTCAGTGATTCGGAGAGTTGTTTTTTTTTTTTTTTTTTGGTGCCTGGTGCCTTTAATGTACAGGGTCTTTCCGAAGACGAGGAAGTTTTAAAGGTGACGCTTGCGAGGAAAATTTAACATTTCGTGCAAACCATCCGGTTTTTCCCCCCGATGCGACGGCGACAATCGCGTGAATGAATCATCAACACTATGCAAAATGCATGAAGGTAAACATGACGTTCCAGATTAAATTGTTTGCAAGCGATAGTTATATGTATCACTCGCATAAACGCAGGCTTGCTAGCTTATGCATTAGTAATCCATTTCCTGATATGTTATCGGCGTGCCTGAAAAGGACAAGCGAATATGTACAGTACAGTCTTGATCAAACTAAAGGACGCGCCAAAGATACTCAATCAATCAGATCAAAAGACTTGTGTGCCGTAGTTGTATACTAAATAAAATAAAATTCCGTGTAACGTTTCGTCTTTGGCCGTCATCCTCAAGTTCCGCGCGCAGAGCTCGCCTAGCCCCTCATAAATATTCAAATGGCACTCATTAAGGCAGGTAATTATATTTCCAGCATCAGATAACGAAACGAAATTCAATTCAGACGAGATTCGAAAAATCAATAAACGAGAACAGATAGCATCACTCACACACACACTTACGGCTTAATTAAATCCGCGCGAGCTTTCCGTGAGAGAGAAAGAGAGGTATAGAAAGAGAGCGAGAATATATGACACATCCGCGTACGGAGAGTTTAAGTTTTATTAGAGGCAATTAAACTATGGCGTTTTCAATTTCATCTCGTAGTAAAACGAAAGACGTAACGGATGCATGGAATTAACCGCAATCTCGACCGTGCATAATTGCGGGCTCTCTGCATAAACATCGTTTCGATTCGTTTTAATTTAAATTCTTCCAGAGAGATTCGCGCGCGGTTCTCGTTCGGTGACGAATGGTCTTCGAACTGAATTAAAATTGTTTACACCGAGTTTCAAGTCTATTCCGTGTTGTTTGTATGTACTTCCATACAAGCCCCTCGGACGTTAAACGATTGTGTTACGGTCGGAAAATTTCGTTTTCTCAAACTCAATCCGGACCTGACTCTACGAAAACAAAAAAAGAATAAATTAAATGCTTTCGCTCGTTGGTCTTCCCCCAATCCGAACCTGACTTTATAAGAAAACATAATGAGGCAGATGATAATATCATCGAAAACCAGCAATTACGTGGACAATTGCCTTCAAGATTTTCAAATTTATAAGGAGGCGAGGAGCATCCAAAATGCTTTAAATCCTTTAAACCTTGTGTGGGGTAATGTAGAGTCGTGTTTTCTCATTCAATCCGGACCTGCCTTTATAAGATAAAGTGTTACAAACGGGGAAAATTCGGGCCACTTGTTACGGTGCGAAAATTTCGTACTGAATCTCGCCCACAAACAATAATTTTTGTGAACAGAAAAAGTAGCGACATCTTACTATCGCTTTTTGACCTGACATTGCTGAAGAAGCCCCAAGCAGGGCTGAAACAGCTGTCCAGAGGCTGCTCGAGGTTTTCACTGCAATCAAGAACGATTTGCACAAAATTTTTCTAATAATTTTTGTGAAGTGCGTAAAAGGAAAACAAAAGACAGAAGACAGAAAGTAAAAGGGTCACGAAAAAAATTAATTCAACATAAATTGCCTATGAAAAGAAAAAAGGATAACAGACAATATTTTAAGAATGTCAGATAATCAAAGGTGACGCGCTCCGAATTGTCAATTTAAATGGTCCACCCGGTAAACGAAGAATGACAAACAAGAAAACAAAACCGACAGATAGAGTTACGAAAAAGAATTTAAGAAAAAATTTTATTAAAACAAAAACAAAGAAAAAGACGAACAGACGACAATATTTTAAGAACGTCAGAAAATAAAGTGAAAACGAACGAAAAAATATTTCCACGAGAGGAATTGCATAATAAAAGCAGAGAACCAGAACGGGCAGAGGAAAAAAAAAACGCAAAACAAAACAAAGGAAGAATAAGACGAACAAAATAAATAATAATCGACGGATTTTGTTGAAATCCAAGGACGTACTTGTACAAAGAAAAAGAGAAAAGTAGACCGCGACACGAGAATTAATTATTTGTTTGCGTGCGAAGAAACAAAAGGGCACGAAACAATTGCCCAATAAAAACACGGTTAAACACAAGAACGAGAAGTTCAAAAAAGGAAAAGGAAAACGTCAGAACGCCAGAGGGCGAAAGGCGATTGAAACAAACAACAACGCTGAACGAATGACAGTTCAGCTGTCAAATAAAATCGCGTAGTGTTTTGCTTATAACCTAACCTGACATTTCACTATTAGTAGTAACTGAAACAAACGAAGCGCTTACGAAACATTACACGTCGTCAAGATTGAGGTTTGGACGCCGACGTGAATGACAGTTCAGCTGTCAAAAACAAATCGCGTGCAGCGTTTTGCTTAAAACCTAGAGTGACATTTCACTAATATGCAGTAACTGAAACAAATGAAGCCTAGAAACAAAACAGCAAAAATTATCGGAAAGAAAAATATTTCGACGGAAAACAAAAGGCGGATGAAACAGGCGCAACGTCGTCGAAGCGCTTGAAATACTAAAATGAACGAAAAACAAACGAACGTCGGGTGTCGATTGTTAAACAATTGCTATAACAAGCGTTCAATTATTGAAAAGTCGATTTTTTATTTTTTTTGTTTTTTTTTTTTTTGACGAAGGAAGACGAAGCGAAAGACACGCCACTGGGTAAACGTCAAGTTCGAGGTTTGACGGATGCGGATGACGGTTCAGCTGTCAAAAAAAAAAACGCGTAGCGTTTTGTTTATAACCTAACCCGACATTTCACCGGTAGTAGTAACTGAAACAAATGAAGTGCATACGAAACAATACACATCAAGACTGAATGTCAAGATTGACGTTTGGACGCCGACGCGAATGACACTTCAGCTGTCAAATAAAATCGGGTGGTGTTTTGCTTGTAACCTAACGTGACATAATCTAAGGTGACATTTCACTAACGGTAACAGAAACAAATGAATTACAAAACGCTAAATTAAATGCTTTTTCGCTCGTTGGTCTTCCTCCAATCCGAGCCTGAATTTATAAGAAAACATAATGAGGCAGATGATAATATCATCGAAAACCAAAAATTACGTGGACAATTGCCTTCAAGATTTTCAAATTTATAAGGAGGCGAGGAGCATCCAAAATGCTTTAAATCCTTTAAACCTTGTGTGGAGTAATGTAGAGTCGTGTTTTCTCATTCAATCCGGACCTGCCTTTATAAGATAAAGTGTTACAAACGGGGAAAATTCGGGCCACTTGTTACGGTGCGAAAATTTCGTACTGAATCTCGCCCACAAACAATAATTCTTGTGAACAGATAAAGTAGCGACATCTTACTATCGCTTTTTGACCTGACATTGCTGAAGAAGCCCCAAGCAGGGCTGAAACAGCTGTCCAGAGGCTGCTCGAGGTTTTCACTGCAATCAAGAACGATTTGCACAAAATTTTTCTAATAATTTTTGTGAAGTGCGTAAAAGGAAAACAAAAGACAGAAGACAGAAAGTAAAAGGGTCACGAAAAAAAATTAATTCAACATAAATTGCCTACGAAAAGAAAAAAGAAAACAGACAATATTTTAAGAATGTCAGAAAATCAAAGGTGACGCGCTCCGAATTGCCAGTTTAAATGGTCCACCCGGTACACGAAGAATGACAAACAAGAAAACAAAACCGACAGAAAGAGTTACGAAAAAGAATTTAAGAAAATATTTTATTAAAACAAAAGCAAAAAAAAAACGAACAGACGACAATATTTTAAGAACGTCAGAAAATAAAGTGAAAACGAACGAAAAAATATTTCCACGAGAGGAATTGCATAATAAAAGCACAGAAACAGGACGGGCAGAGGAAAAGAAAACGCAAAACAAAACAAAGGAAGAATAAGACGAACAAAATAAATCATAATCGACGGATTTTGTTGAAATCCAAGGACGTACTTGTAAAAAGAAAAAGAGAAAAGTAGACCGCGACACGAGAATTAATTATTTGATTGCGTGCGAAGAAACAAAAGGGCACGAAACAATTGCCCAATAAAAACACGGTTAAACAGAAGAACGAGAAGTTCAAAAAAGGAAAAGGAAAACGTCAGAACGCCAGAGGGCGAAAGGCGATTGAAACAAACAACAACGTTGAACGAATGACAGTTCAGCTGTCAAATAAAATCGCGTAGTGTTTTGCTTATAACCTAACCTGACATTTCACTGTTAGTTGTACCTGAAACAAACGAAGCGCTTACGAAACATTACACGTCATCAAGATTGAGGTTTGGACGCCGACGTGAATGACAGTTCAGCTGTCAAAAAAAAAATTGCCTGCAGCGTTTTGCTTAAAACCTAGAGTGACATTTCACTAATATACAGTAACTGAAACAAATGAAGCCTAGAAACAAAACAACAAAAATCATCGGAAAGAAAAATATTTCGACGGAAAACAAAAGGCGGATGAAACAGGCGCAACGTCGTCGAAGCGTTTGAAATACTAAAATGAACGAAAAACAAACGAACTTCAGGTGTCGATTGTTAAACAATTGCTATAACAAGTGTTCAATTATCGAAAAGTCGATTTTTTGTTTTGTTTTCTTTTTTTTTTGACGAAGGAAGACGAAGCGAAAGACAAGCGACTGCGTAAACGTCAAGTTCGAGGTTTGACGGATGCGGATGACGGTTCAGCTGTCAAAAAAAAAAACGCGTAGCGTTTTGTTTATAACCTAACCTGACATTTCACTATTAGTAGTAACTGAAACAAATGAAGTGCATACGAAACAATACACATCAAGACTGAATGTCAAGATTGACGTTTGGACGCCGACGCGAATGACACTTCAGCTGTCAAATAAAATCGGCTGGTGTTTTGCTTGTAACCTAACGTGACATAACCTAAGGTGACATTTCACTAACGGTAACAGAAGCAAATGAATTACAAAACGCTGTCATTGGAAGGAATATTTCGACGGAAAACAAAAGGCAGATAAAACAACTTTTGAATGAACGTCAGTCGTCAGGTGTCGATTGACAAACAATATAAAAAGCAAGTGTCCAATTGAAGAGTACGTCAAGTCACTACAGTGTTTTGTTTATAACCTAACGTGACATAACCTAAAGTGACGTTTCCCGAAATTCTCGCATTCCATCGACTCCCCTCCATTGTTTCTTCTTTCGCCTTCTGGTCAACTCCGAGTATTTTTCATTTCATTTTTTTTTTTAATTTTTTCACGTCACGTTCTATTGCTTAGTTTTTGGTTCGTTTTTGTCGAATTAATTTCATTTCAAAACCGTTTTCCATCGACAGAAACACATTTATTTTTTTGAAAGTAAAATGGAAGAAGAATTTTTGGTAGAACGGAAGAACTGTACGGCGGTTCGGGTTCTAAAAGAAATAATCATTATTTATTATCTCTTTTCTTCTTTCTAATTTGCAGAGTTATTGTAACGGGGGAGGGGGGGGGGGCAAAAAGGCATGCTGAAAACATTGCATCGCGAGCGCAAGCCACCGTTGTTACACCACTGGCTATTTAAAAAGAACATCTGCTGATTAAAATTGACCTAACGCTCGCGTTGCACTTCGTCGTAACGACCTCTTGCGGCGGTTTGCTGAGCTAGCGTTGCGTCGCGTGGAACGACGACCTTCTGATAGGATGCTATGTTGTAGGGCGTCGTCCCTCGAATGACCTCGAAACAGGCAGAGAGCAAACGGAAAAGTATTGCCGAAAGAGCAGAGATTCGGAAAACGATAGCAGAGCGAATTTCTCAGTGGGAACAAAAAAATCTAATATGAGCACGGGTCGTTGGAATGGCGTCACATAAATACGTGACTGTTTAACGCAGAAAACGAAGATTCATTTGGAATAAGCTGTTTATGACGACTCCGAAGGTTCACGAAGCATAAATACCGGTTAACACTAGCTGATTTGAATTTTTGGTAATAAATGTCAGCAACAATTTACGGAAGTATGTGATAGAGCAAGTGGCCGGAAATAAATTCTCTGGCGAAGATTCGGTAATCGATACCAGAGCGAATTTCTCAGTGGGAACACAGAAATCTAATATGAGCATGGGTCGTTGGAATGGCGTCACATAAATACCTGACTGTTTAACGCAGAAAAAAAAGATCCGCTTGGAATAAGCTGTTTATGACGACTCCACAGGTTCACGAAGCACAAATAATGCCAGTTAGCACCAGCTGATTTGAATTTTGCATAATAAATGGCAGCAACAATTCAGGAAAGTATATGATAGCGCAAGTGGCCGGAAATAAATTCTCTCGCGAAGATTCGGAAAACGATACCAGAGCGAATTTCTCAGTGGGAACAAAGAAATCTAATATGAGCACGGGTCGTTGGAATGGCGTCACATAAGTACGCGACTGTTTAACGCAGAAAGGGCAGATTCATTCGGAATAAGCTGTTTATGACAACCCCGTAGGTTCGCGAAACACAAATAATGCCAGTTAGCACTAGCTGATTTGAATTTTGCGTAATAAATGACAGCAACAATTCGCGGAAGTATGTGATAGCGCAAGTGGCCGGAAATAAATTCTCTCGCGAAGATTCGGAAAACGATACCAGAGCGAATTTCTCAGTGGAAACAAAGAAATCTAATATGAGCACGGGTCGTTGGAATGGCGTCACATAAGTACGCGACTGTTTAACGCAGAAAGGGCAGATTCATTCGAAATAAGCTGTTTATGACAACCCCGTAGGTTCGCGAAACACAAATAATGCCAGTTAGCACTAGCTGATTTGAATTTTGCGTAATAAATGACAGCAACAATTCGCGGAAGTATGTGATAGCGCAAGTGGCCGGAAATAAATTCTCTCGCGAAGATTCGGAAAACGATACCAGAGGGAATTTCTCAGTGGAAACAAAGAAATCTAATATGAGCACGGGTCGTTGGAATGGCGTCACGTAAGTACGCGACTGTTTAACGCAGAAAGGGCAGATTCATTCGAAATAAGCTGTTTATGACAACCCCGTAGGTTCGCGAAACACAAATAACGCCAGTTAACACCAGCTGATTTGAATTTTGCGTAATAAATGGCAGCAACAATTCACGGAAGTATGTGATAGCGCAAGTGGCCGGAAATAAATTCTCTCGCGAAGATTCGGAAAACGATACCAGAGCGAATTTCTCAGTGGGAACAAAGAAATCTAATATGAGCACGGGTCGTTGGAATGGCGTCACATAAATACCTGACTGTTTAACGCAGAAAAAAAGATCCGCTTGGAATAAGCTGTTTATGACGACTCCACAGATTCACGAAGCGCAAATAATGCCAGTTAGCACTAGCTGATTTGAATTTTGCGTAATAAATAGCAGCAAAAGTTCACGGAAGTATGTGATAGAGCAAGTGGCCGGAAATAAATTCTCTCGCGGACACAATTTCGGCCAGTCAGATTACAATTACAGATGACGTGACTTTCAGACCCAACGAGAGCGTAATATCAACCCGCCTGAACCGAAAACGAACAGTGTGGCCAACGGTCAACAACAAAAACGTACATACCGCACGTGATTATTTAAAAGAACCGGGGAATTAAACTGTAACAAAGAACACTCCGACCTCATTGTTTTATCCGCGCGAAATCTTTGCCGACTTTGAGGTTTTGTAACGTTACAAGAGAAAGGGTTTCAATCTTTATGAAATTTTATAATTTTATAGCAGCAACAATTCACGGAAGTATGTGATAGAGCAAGTTGTCGGAAATAAATTCTCTCGCGGACACAATTTCGGATTACAACTACAGATGACGTGACCTCCAGACTCAACCAGAGCGTAATATCAACCCGCCTAAACCAAAAACGAACAGTGTGGCCAACGGTCAACAACTAAAACGTACATACCGCACGTGATTATTTAAAATTATCGGCGAATTAAACTAACAAAGAACACTCCGATCTCATTGTTTTATCCGTGCGAAGTCTTTGCCGACTTTGAGGTTTTGTAAGCGAAAGGGCTTCAATCTTTATAAAATCTTATAATTTTATTTTTATTCGAGTGTATTTTCTAAGAAAACTTACCCCATTAGAAAATGATTCTTAAAATCGTGGATTTCCCTCACATTTTTTATCGTAATCTCGGGGCATTACTTCCAAGTTCAATCCGGACCTAACTTCACAAGAAAAACATTAACTTGATTTGAATTATTGATTGTATTGAATTATCATGAGTGATGTAATCCTCGCCTTCTAAATTTAATCCGGACCTACTCGACCTCACGAGAAAAAAAAATTTACGCGATGCAATTTATATGTTCTGATTTATGGGTGTTCCTCCGGGTACCAGGTCAGGACCTAAGCTTTCGTTTGACGGAAATAATATTTTCCTACTGGTGCGGTGGGAAGAAGAAGAAAACTTCGCAGCAATTTTTGCGTCTGTGTATCTCTCATCGGGGGAGGGAATTTGCCGGCGTTCCTTTTTTTTTTTTTGGTTTCTTATAAATTCCTGATTTTACGATCTCGTTGGCGCTTATGTGTAAAATCGTTAAATTTTATTCGTTCATCGGAGACTGACTCGTGACGAATTCCGAACTTTCGACGGTCGAGTTCGTTTGTTCCCATCATTCTTGACCTAATTTCAACATATCGTTTAGGGTTTCGTTATCAGCAATCATTTATTACACGCCGATTAGAGAGAAAGAGTAATCCGACATTCGAATTTCTGTCTTCTCTTAATACTTAAATGAAATCTGCAGTATCATCAGTAAATTGGTGTGGATTTCAGCGCAAGAAAATCATTTTATGTTTCCAAATTGGATTAGAAAAATAGACCAGACAGAAAACTAAACTTGAAATGGAAATTCTGAATTTTAATGCATTTTTCTAAAAAAAAAAAAAAAACCTTGAAATTATAAAACTAAAACCAAAAGTAATTGTAGAAAAGGATGCAAAATTGCTAAGGAAGATAAAAGAAATAAAAACCTGAAAAGGATAGTGAATAGTGAATATTTATTGAGTCAGCGATTATAAAAATAATCATGAGACTTAGTCAACTAATATGTACAAATAAAAAAATAAAAGTAAGTATCAATGACAATTTTAGGTAAACATAATGATTTTAAGTGAAAAGCAAATAAAAAAAATACAAAATTGGCAATCAAGGAGAGAGGAAACGGAAGCAACTTTGAAAGTAAAATTCTAAAATTAAATAAATACCCCCACCCCATCCCCCGCTCTAGTTAAAAGAATTGAAGAATAAGCCAAAGATGAAACAGTGACATCTAAATTATAATAAATCCACAAAAATTATTGATAAGCTCAAAACAAAATAAACAAATAAATAAAATGCCAGAAATAAAAAGAAAAATGGACCGAACAGAAAACTGAGCATGAAATAGAAAATTCTGAATTCCGATGCGCATTTTTTCCAACAAAAATAATTAAGTTGTAAAATAAAAACCATAGGGACTATAGAAAACAATGAGAAATTGATTGAGCAAGAAGAAAAATAAATTAATGAAACAGAAAGCTGACGAAGAAAGGATTTTGATTAACGCTTTCTGTTGGAGAAATATTGTTTTAATCGAGCAAGAACTGCTTATAAAATAACTATCTTCGTGAATGCCTGAACGGACCTAGTGACTTGCAATCACATGGTCGTGAGTTCGAATTGCGCTCTGGATATTTTTCGAGGGCGGTCGGTATCCACTTCTGGTTCCCTTCAGTGTTGAGGATAAAATTCGACGCTGCTTTCCCTTCAACGGCCAGCAGGTTTGGAAGTAACAACAAAACAAACAAACTCTTCTTGTTGATTTTTGTTGATACTGATTTTTTTTTGGCGAACTTTACACGAAATTGATATCCCGTTATACGGCTCTTAGAGAAAAACAAAAACGAATTGTTTCGCAATTTAACTAAATCAAAATAAATCAAAATTGACGCGGAAAGCTCTTGCGATTCCTTAAAAATTAAAAATAAAAGTTTCAATTCGTTAGTTTCAACAGTAAGTTTTCATTCCTCAATAATATAAATTAAAAAAAATAAAAAATTGGCAATCAAGGAGAGAAAAAATGGAAGCAATAACTAAACTTTGAATGTGAAATTCTAAAAATAAATAAATAACCCCGAACCCCCCGTGCAGTTATAAGAGTTGAAGAGCGAACCAAAGACGAAACGGTAACAAATAAATTACAATAAATAAATTGAAAAAATATCGGTAAGCTCAAAACGAAAAATAAGTAAGTAAATAAAATGTGAACAGTTGACAAATATAAAGAAAAATAGACCGAACAGGAAACTAAACTCGAAATAAAAAATTTCTGAATTCCTATTCGCATTTTTTCCAACAAAAATAATTATAAAGTTATAAAATTACTATACTATAGGAATAAATAGAATAAATAGGAATAAATAAATAGATGAAATAAAAGGCTGACGAAAAAGGATTTTCATTAACGCTTTTCCTTGGAAAAATTTGGAAACTTGCGTTTTAATCCAGCAAGAACTGCTTATTTAGTTATCTAATTATCATCGTGAACATCTGAACGGTCCAAGTGACCTTGTAATCACATGGTCGTGGGCTCGAAGTGCGCTCTGGATATTTCTCGAGGGTGGTCGGTATCCACTTCAGGTTCCCTTCAATATTGTGGATAGAATTCGACGCTGCTTCAACGGCCAGGAGGTTTGGAAGTAACAAAACAAACAAACTTTTATTACTGATTTTTGTTGATATTATATTTTTTTAGCGAACTTTACACCCCGTCATACAGCTCTTAAAGGAAAACAAAAACGAATTGTTTTGCAATTTAACTAAATCAAAATTGCCGCGAAAAGATCTTGCGATTTCTTCAAAATTAAAATAAAAATTTCAGTTGGTTAGTTTCGACGATAAGTCCTCATTCTTCAATAATATAAATAAAATAAATAAATTAATTAAAAAAGGCATTTCAATCAAGTAAAACCTATTATAAAATATTATTAACCCAAGCATAATGAATTATAACAGTTAGTAAAATTAGTTAACTTTGTATCATTAATAATAATAATTTAAATAATAATTTATTGAGCTTTAAAGATCACAATAGTGACATAAGCCACGTCTAAAATTATTATTACCTTCTGAGAAGATAATTTGGTCGTCAATGGCGTCGACAGGGTGTATGATGGGAAGAAATTCCCCCGGCTCGGAATTCATAGGGGCCGAGGCGATCACTCCACTGGAGCCAGATCACCATTATTCTCCTCTTCTACAAATTTAGGATCTCAGTAATATTTTCCCCGGACCCCTACGCCCGGGATGTCTCCCGACGCCCCTGTCTGTGATTTTAGCTTTTTTTCTTTCAACGAATTAAAAAAAAAACATTTTAAAAGAGTAAGAACGATTTATGAAAAAAACTGAATATTTGAATGTTTTTCCCTCTTGTTTTCTGTAGACAAAAAATAATAATAATAATAATTTGTGTGTTTATTAAAGTAAAATTTGGGATGTATAGAACGCAGACATAATTCAAACTGAAAGAAAATACACAACAATAATCGGTAATCCGTGTGCTCACATACCTGTTTTGAAACGAAATATTAAACGTTTTAAGTATTGTTAAAAGCCGCGGGTTGGGGTGTCGAGTGCCGATGTGTCGCGGTTAGACGTACGGATGCCGCGGCCGTCTATTGTGGAATGCCGCGCAGGTGCAGTTTTCTGGAAAGCACGCCATTCGTGCGAAGTATTCCAGAGAGGACGCGAAGAATCTGTGTTTTATTAAAACGTTTGAAATTACTATTTGACGAGTTATATTTCCGAATCTCGACGTCCTCACAGTACATTGATGTGAGCGAGCTAATTATGTACGCTATTTAAAATTAAAAATTAAAATTAAGTTTTGTACCTTATATCTATTGTCACGGCCTCCGGGTCGCCATGGTCGAGTAGGCAGAATCTTTTCCTCTCGGGCGTTGGGACTTGGGTTCAAGTCCCTGAGTTGAACCCACTTGTTTAAGGACGGGCTATATAAAAGATTTAAGCCAGGATTAAATTATAGCCTAACTCAGGGCTAAGTGAACATAATCGCGTCGCATTAAAGATCGGTTGGCGTTCACTATGTTACGAAGTCGCCTCCCGTTATGTCGAGCACTCGATTGCAGGGCTGGACTGTCTCCAAAGTCACAAAACACTGTCGCTTACAAGCGATTACCACCAATTTTATTCAAACAGGAATAATAATGATAATGACAATAAAATAATAATACCGAAGAATAAGTAATAATGAGTACTTAATAATGAATGATGATGGTTGACTTCACCCTGATTTATAAAGTTCCCCCCTGTACCACCCGTGCCGGATGTCGCAAAGTGCGTTTTCTAAAAGTAGTTTGGTTCAAGGGACGAATGTCAAAGCAAAACACAGCGAAAAAGCGAGCGCGTTAATTGCTTTCTAATAAAAATAAAATCCGCCGATACAGGGGCAAGTGAGGTTTAACGACATGGATTTCCCTTATGGAATTTCCTTACGCTTCTTAACCCAGACCGCTAGATTTGCGACGTAGGCAGACGTCGCGCGTCGATCAATTCACGCTTGCTAAACCCGTGTCAATAACCGCACCTGCGAACTGCAACTAAACAATAAAATAGCCAAAACTGTTTTTTTCCAACGTGACATTATTATGTACGTAAAGTTAAGGGTTTATTCATCTGTTTCGCTACGTGATTTGATGATAATGAGTTTACTAATCAAATAAACAAGACTTAATGAATTTGCCTGAGGATTAAAAAAAGCCCAAAGAGAATCGTATTCTGATTAAGTCGAATCAGCTCGTCGTCGAGAATCTTGTAACAAGCGAAAGGAAGGCGCAAGCAAATCCCAAGTTTTATTATCCTGTTTTGCCATGCTCACACGTCAACTTTGCTGTAAAACAATTAGGGTTGCCGATATTCGAGCACCTTTAAATTAACGTGGGATTTCCAAGGTTTAATAACATGGATGCCCCTTATGGAATTTCCTTACGCTTCTTAACCCAGGCCGCTAGATTTGCGATGTAAGCAGACCTCGCGCGTCGGTCAATCCACGCTTGCTAAACCCGTGTCAATAACCGCACCTGCGAACTGCAACTAAACAATAAAATAGCCAAAACTGATTTTTTTCCAACGTGACATTATTAGGTACATAATGTTAAGGGTTTATTCGTTTGTTTCGCTGCGTGATTTGATGATAATGAGTTTACTAATCAAATAAACGAGACATAATGAATTTGCCCGAGGATTCAAAAAGCCCAAAGAGAATCGTATTCTGATTAATTCGAATCAGCTCGTCGTCGAGAATCTTGTAACAAGCGAAAGGAAGGCGCATGCAAATCCCAAGTTTTATTATCCTGCTTTGCCATGCTCACATGTCAACTGTGCTGTAAAATAATTAGGGTCGCCGATATTCGAGCACCTTTAAATTAACGTGGGATTTCCAAGGTTTAATAACATGGATGCCCCTTATGGAATTTCCTTACGCTTCTTAACCCAGGCCGCTAGATTTGCGATGTAAGCAGACGTCGCGCGTCGGTCAAACCACGCTTGCTGAACCCGTGTCAATAACCGCACCTGCGAACTGCAACTAAACAATAAAATAGCCAAAACTGACTTTTTCCAACGTGACATTATTAGGTACATAAAGTTAAGAGTTTATTCGTCTGTTTCTCTGCGTGATTTGATGATAATGAGTACATTAATCAAATAAACAAGACATAATGAATTTGCCCGAGGATTCAAAAAGCCCAAGGAGAATCGTATTCTGATTAATTCGAATCAGCTCGTCGTTGAGAATCTTGTAACAAGCGAAAGGAAGGCGCATGCAAATCCCAAGTTTTATTATCCTGTTTTGCCATACTCACACGTCAACTTTGCTGTAAAATAAATAGGGTAGCCGATATTCAAGCACCTTTAAATTAACGTGGGATTTCCAAGGTTTAATAACATGTATGCCCCTTATGGAATTTCCATACGCTTCTTAACCCAGGCCGCTAGATTTGCGATGTAAGCAGACGTCGCGCGTCGGTCAAACCACGCTTGCTGAACCCCTGTCAATAACCGCACCTGCGAACTGCAACTAAACAATAAAATAGCCAAAAATGATTTTTTTCCAACGTGACATTATTAGGTACATAATGTTAAGGGTTTATTCGTTTGTTTCGCTGCGTGATTTGATGATAATGAGTTTACTAATCAAATAAACAAGACATAATGAATTTTCCTGAGGATTCAAAAAGCCCAAAGGGAATCGCTTTCTGATTAATTCGAATCAGCTCGTCGTCGAGAATCTTGTAACAGGCGAAAGGAAGGTGCAGGCAAATCCCAAGTTTTATTATCCTGCTTTGCCATGCTCACACGTCAACTTTGCTGTAAAATAATTAGGGTAGCCGATATTCGAGCACCTTTAAATTAACGTGGGATTTCCAAGGTTTAATAACATGTATGCCCCTTATGGAATTTCCTTACGCTTCTTAACCCAGGCCGCTAGATTTGCGATGTAAGCAGACGTCGCGCGTCGGTCAAACCACGCTTGCTGAACCCGTGTCAATAACCGCACCTGCGAACTGCAACTAAACAATAAAATAGCCAAAAATGATTTTTTTCCAACGTGACATTATTATGTACCTAAAGTTAGGGGTTTATTCGTCTGTTTCGCTGCGTGATTTGATGATAATGAGTTTACTAATCAAATAAACATTTGCCCGAAGATTCAAAAAGCCCAAAGAGAATCGTATTCTGATTAATTCGAATCAGCTCGTCGTCGAGAATCTTGTAACAGGCGAAAGGAAGGCGCATGCAAATCCCAAGTTTTATTATCCTGTTTTGCCATGCTCACACGTCAACACCGGCGCACTCGGCCAATAATATTCCAGCAAATTATGCACGTACTGTAATGATTGTTGTGATTACTGTTAATGACTTCGATCTGCGTGAGAAAATATATTCACACGTAATCCGCTCCAATAACATCCAGCCACATGTGTGCTTAATAAAGTACGTCCAGGGCCCATAATATGTTATGTTAATTAATATTATTACAGAGTGTCAATAAGCAATTTGTCGCGCTCGTCGCACGAAGAAGAAGAAGAAGAAGAAGACCTCAGACCTTCCTCGCCTCTCCTTCTTCTTCATCATCATCGTGTATTTATTAATAAATATTTTATGCGCCGGATATGTTAATGCGCTGCGCCTGCCTCATCCAAGAAGAAGAAGACGTGCAGGAAGAAGAAAAAGAATCCGCCTGTATCTGATCAATAACCGGCCACTTTTACCACCGCACGATAGTAAACAATTTACAATAATTAAGTCTATTAAGTAGAAAATTATTCCATTACGGGCTTAACGCCTTTCTTTAACGAACGATTAATGAGTCAGCGGGTTTCTCTCTTTCTACCTCTCTCTCTCTCTCTCCCTCCATCTCCTCTAAGAGATGAGATTTAATAAAACGCATTAACCACGAAACGTAATGACGACGTACAAAATATTCTTTTGGATAATTAAAAATCGCCCTGGCGTAATGGGATCGGTGCCCCGGCGTGCGCAATACAACAGAAAACGAAAGAAGGACAGAAAGAAAAGAAAGAAAGAAACAAACAAACAAAGAAAGAAAGAAAGAAAGAAAGAAGGAAGGAAGGAAGGAAAGAAAGCGATTGGAAAGGATTTTTGCTTGAAATCGGTGGCACCCTCGATGATACATACGTGTTTTGTAAAAGCTCAAAAGCTCACTTGGATTGTTTGTAATAAGCTTCGCAGAGTACGTGTCAATAAATCTAAACCGCCTGTTACCTGATGTGATGTGATAACTTCGGCCGATTGTTGCTTTAACAAACGCTCAGCCTATAATGAGGCGACGTCAATATTTGGTTTGTAGTTTAAGATGTTTGTTTTTGCTTTGCCTCGAGCTAATTCCGATTTCATGCCCCCCCCTACACGCACGACGATGTAACATCATAATTTCATACTCAAACTTAAATGTGCAGCTTAAAATTAACACATCTTTTGAATTCTGTTTAAGACCGGCCGCTAATCATCAATTTTTTTTGTTATAAAAACATGATAAGGCAAAATCAATCTAAGTAAATGTCAAAATGCTCCTCACCCTTTCCTTCGGATGTGACAACGACACATTGCGTTCGTGCAACAATATCATGTGTTTATACTCATATTGAAGAGACAACAGATATTTACTCACCGGGGACCCCCGGCCCCCTACGGTCTACACTTGCTGAACCCACCCTTCTGGTCTATTTACAACTGAAACCACCATCTCTCCTAATGGTACTGACCATGAGCCCTCCAATCTCATTCCTGTTGCTCTTTCATATGCTCTAACTCTCTAAAATGTAATTTCCACAAGCACACTCCACATGCACCGCAGATATTCTCATCTTTTTTCTTTATAGAGATCGGGGAATCTTCGAAAGACATTCGAGCGCTGGATCTACGCACCTGACTCTTGCCAGGTGCCTACCAACTAAACCCCTTTCCTCCTTTCAGTAAATAAATAAAAGAGAATGGCAACTTTAACAAATCTATTAAAAAAGAAAATATAAAAATATTACAAAATAACAAAAATAAAATAAAAAAAATAACAACTGACGTGTAAATACTCCATAAAATCAATCTCTGATAATGGCAAAAACGTTACATAATGGAACAAATTTACAAAAATAAAAAGATAAAAATGGAAAGAGAGAGAGAGAGACAAGGATTGATCTGTCGATTGCAGTGATTAGTTTTCCAAGCGGTATATTAACTTACCAAGTTCTCGTAATCCAAAAAAATTAAGGAAACACAATGATTTTATATAAAGTAAATGAAAGACTGTTCGGAACGGTTTAAATACACAAAAAAAATCAGTTCGCGAGAAAAGCTTTTGCCTTCCGTTCGCAAATTTCAAATTTATAAAAATTTACTGAATTTAATGAAATAAAATTAAAACTGAAGTTCAATTTAGAATCGTTCGGTACGAGAAAGTGGCGCGAGCTTTTTTTTCAGAAGCTGATTTGACGGTCGCGCGAATTAACTGCCTGTTAATCCAAGTGATTAACGTTCTTACGAATTACCGCGCGGTTTCACCCCGGCGAACACGCGATTCGCTTCTACCCTAGACGCTTCCAAAAGCTAGATGGCGTAGAGATGTCATTTTGCGTTGTTTTTTTCTGAACTTTCCACGGCTCGGACGTGAGCCTGGGATGCTGAATTGACAGAACGTTCCAGATTAAACAGAAAATGAAACATACAGATTTCATAAATTATCGTAAAACTTTCTTGAAATATTTATTTTGTGTTAACCAAAAAACTGATTCCTCAAGAATTTTGATTCTAAACCTTCCCCAAATTTGAAATTGAAAAATATAGAATATGAATCGTTTTGTAGCAGTCTTCTGTCAATTCTCTGGCGCAATATACATGATTTGCAATGTGTTAATGATAAAATTAATTTTCTTAATGAAAATTTACATTTACTTTTTAATATGTATGCCCCTTTAGTGACTGTACGTTTAACCAAAACTTTCAGCCCTTGGCTAACAGATAATATAAAAAGTATGATGAAATGTAGAGACAAGGCATTTTCAAAATTTAAACAAACACGAAATTTGCACGATTGGGAAAA
The DNA here is from genome assembly GCA_036172665.1 of Prosopocoilus inquinatus. Lineage (NCBI taxonomy): Eukaryota > Metazoa > Arthropoda > Insecta > Coleoptera > Lucanidae > Prosopocoilus > Prosopocoilus inquinatus. Next base: position 7,428,168 of record CM069878.1, on the reverse strand, counting down.
TTATAAAAATTTAAGAAATTTTACCACTGCCGCTCTGAGACGTGAGAAAAGAGCGTATATTCAAAACAATATTTCAGCTAAAGGCGTAAATTCTTTGTGGAAAGATTTAAAAGTTTTAAATATTTTTAACAAACAGTCACTTAATGCTTCTGAACTATTTAAAAACTTAGATTTGATTAATACATTTTTTATTGATAGTATCCCTAAATCTGGAATAAACTGTAATACAAATAATACAATGACAAATTTTTATAACTTATTAATTAATCCTACTGTTACGTCAGTTTTTACTTTCTCAGAAGTGACAGAATCTGTACTAAGTAAAATTATTTTGTCTCTTAAATCGAATGCAATTGGTTCCGATGGTATATAAATGCAGAAATGTTAAAAATTTGTGTTCCTCAATTGTCATATGTTTTCACGCATATTATTAATTACTGTATTAAAAATTCTGTATTTCCTGATGCGTAGAAACATGCCTTTGTGACACCATTGCCGAAAACTAAAAATCCGTTGTCATTTAGTGATTTACGCCCAGTTAGCATTTTGCCAACTTTGTCAAAAGTTTTAGAAAAAGTTCTTGAATTTCAGCTCCGAGACCACTTGACCACTAATAATATATTACCGGAAACCCAATCCGGATTTAGAAAGGGATATAGCTGCGAGACTGCTTTACTGAAAATAACGGATGATATTGTTCGTGCGAATGATGCAGGTCTGGTTACAGTTGTTGTTGCATTGGACTATTCCAAAGCGTTTGATACTATTGATCACAAAATATTATTGTCAATACTACACTACATTGGCCTTGGTAATTCAGCTTGCAAACTTTTAGCCAGTTTCATAGAAAATCGAAAACAATCAGTAAAATTTCTATCTAATTTATCATCTGCAGTAAATGTTGAATCCGGTGTTCCACAGGGTTCTATATTAGGCCCTATATTGTTTTCTATTTACACATCTTACTTTCCTAATTTTATTAAATATTGTTCGACACATTTTTATGCTGACGATTCACAAATTTATTTTTCTTTTGAACCTTCTGACGTAATCAATGCATGTAATAAGATAAATTTTGATTTGCAAAATCTTTTCATAAAATCACAACAACATTCACTTTTTCTTAATCCAAACAAAAGCGCGATGATTATTTTTGGGAGTAAAAATAATCGTCACAAAGTTTTATCTAAGCTCAACATCAAAATTAATTCCCAGTTATTAAAACCACAGGAAACTATTAAAAATTTAGGTGTAATATTAGACTCTTCTTTACAGTTTAGAGAACATATATCACGCATTATTCAACAATGCTATTCTAATCTAAGAATAATTTATAACAATCGTCATTTATTTACTAAACAAACTAAAAGTTTACTCTGTAACTCTTTAGTTTTAAGTAAATTTAATTATTGCTGTTCCGTATACGGACCGTTTCTTACTGTAGTGGACAAAAATAGAATACGAAAAGTGCAAAATTCATGTTTGAGACTGATATATGGTATTAGAAAATATGAAAAGATTAGTTACAAACTTAAAGATTCACGTTGGTTAAACTTGGAACGACGAAGAATATTACACTCATGTACTCTATTTTATAAAATATTGAATTTCAAACAACCGATTTACTTATATAATAAAATTATTCATCGGACAGATGTGCACACCTTAAATTTAAGGTTTCGCGGCCTACTTACACCACCTTCACATAAAACGGCGCAATTTAAAAAAACGTTCAGTTATGTAATTACTAATTATTATAACAATAATATTTCACTATTCTTATTAAAAAATTATCGTAATTTCAAGCAAAATTATTTTAAAAAATTGCAGTTGGAGCAGGACTATGTGTTTTAGGGTGATCGACTTTATATATATATATATATATTTTTTTTTTTCTCTTAATGTAAATAAAATTTTCTTTATTTTCTTATATTATATGAACATAATAGCATAAATATGTTGAATTGATACTTTCCCATTATTTAAAGAAATGTATTTATCTGTTTTTTTTTTTTAATTTCGCTGCCATATTTTTAATTTATTTAGTTTTAAACTACTTCTAACAGGGTTAGTTGGAAGAGCAGTCTTCTACTTTGGCGAGGACACTGAAATTCGCCCTGTCTTTAAGTTAATGTTATTACATAATGTAATAGGCAGTATTAATAAAGACATTATTATTATCGTATTGCATTGCATTTTGCGGTGGAAAGGACTGTCGAAGCAGATCCCACAGCACTTATCTACTTGACATAGAAATGAAATTAAATATTTTTACATTTTAAGTGTTGAAGTTTTCGAATTCTTACAATACAGAATCCATCATTAGTATCGATTCCTTGAATAGCCCCTTGACTATTAATTATAGAAGAAAGGCATTTAAAAACGTTGAAATTCAAACTCCGCTTTTCACTTTTTTTTTATTAAAAAAAAATCTTATGAAAGGGATTAAAATTTGTTTAGCATCGTTTTGATAATCTCGATGGCTATAGAAATATCAACCTAAACTTGGCGCTTGTTTCATTTACTTATTTAATAATAATAAAAAAAAACAATTCGCTGTAACACAGAATTGACCTGTTTTTGGAATTTTCTGAAAATTCACATTGTTTAGCGATTTACCAATTTTTACACTCACACTGTATAAGTACTATACTAATTACTGTTGTGAAAATGTATGAATGAATCTTGGATCACAATTTAATTCAAAAAAATATACAGAATCAGCTAAAATCATTTAATTTTTTTTTCTTGTTCTAATAATTTACGAAAAATAATAGACTTTATTTCCTTAGATTTACTTAATTTCTAATTTGTAATTGTGAAAGCTTCTGAAATCTCAATTTTATTTATTTCACATGCTATAACATATACGAAATAAATTTGATTAAATTTTCTATCCAAATCATGAATGCCTTTCAATAAGCGAAGAGTGATTAGTCAGGTTGGTTGAATATGTTTGGGTTTACTTAAATGCCGGTATTTGCGATCGTCCGTTTTATTATCGAGGCCGTAGGTTTGGTTGTAAAAGCTGTAAGAGGTCTAGAATTGCAAAGCACAACGTTTCTTACTGCCTGGTATTCCGAAAACTTTATAGCATCCCTGTATGTGCATACAAGTCTGTGGGCACCTTAACGTCCGCCCGTCGTCCCTTGAATGCAAGGGGAATTTTTTAATTGCAGTTTCTTCCAAGCGCAATAAAATCCAACCAACCCAATCCGAATTCCGCTTTATTAAATATCATCCTCCTAATCAATTAATTAAATAAAATGATGCGCATAATTCGAGGAGGATGACGCGCTTCGCAAATAATAAACTTTTCATCCGACACACAAACACACTCACACACACACACACCGAACGCCGCGCTGTAACCGCTTAATGCAACACAATATTGACGTTAATTAATATATTGTACATAATGTCGCAATTATTGTTAGCCACTGATTAAAGCGATCGCCGAAATAATTAACGCTCCGGCTGAATAGTTTATTTCGATCGAGCAGGCTTCCGCCCACACCTGTTCGGTGTATGTATTCCAATCGGTCGAAAAGCCGTTATCGTGAATGAAGGCCCGCAAGGTTGTGCTTTGACACCGCTGCGGTTTGTTTTATTTATTTTTTGAGCTTCCGCGTTCGCGCCGCCGCTAATTAAGGCGACCTCTATCGATCTCTTCGTTGCATCTGATGAGGCGGGTGTACTTTTATTCCAATCGGTCGAAAAGCCGTCATTGTGAATGAAGACCCGCAAGGGTATGTGTTTTACCGTTGCGCTTTGTTTTATTTAATTTTCTCGCTAATCAGCTCCGTGAAGTAAGGCGGCCGACCCTATCAATCTCATTATTGCATTTGAAGTGGTGGGTGTACTCTTATTCCAATCGGTTGAGAAGCCATTATTGTAAATAAAGGCCCGCAAGGTTGTGCGTTCACACCGTCGCGCTTTGTTTTATTTATTTTTTGAGCTTCCGCGTTCGCGCCGCCGCTAATTAAGGCGACCCCTATCGATCTCTTCATTGCATCTGATGAGGCGGGCGTACTCTTATTCCAATCGGTCGAAACGCCTTCATTGTGAATGAAGAGCCGCAAGGCTGTGCTTTGACACCTTTGCGCTTTGTTTTATTTAATTTTCTCGCTAATCAGCTCCGTGAAGTAAGGCGGCCGACCCTATCAATCTCATTATTGCATTTGAAGTGGTGGGTGTACTCTTATTCCAATCGGTTGAGAAGCCATTATTGTAAATAAAGGCCCGCAAGGTTGTGCGTTCACACCGTCGCGCTTTGTTTTATTTATTTTTTGAGCTTCCGCGTTCCTATCGTCCCCTATCGACCTCTTCATTGCATCTGATGAGGCGGGTGTACTCTTATTCCAATCGGTCAAAAAGCCGTCATCGTGAATGAAGACCCGCAAGGGTGTGCGTTGACACCCTTGCGCTTTGTTTTATTTATTTTTTAAGCGTTTTCTGCATTCGCGCCGCCGATAATCAGCTCCGTAATTAAGGCGGCCGCCCCTATCAATCTAATTATTGCATTTGATGTGTCGGATGTACTCTTCATTAGCGTTGGAAGGGGGGAGGGGTAGGAAGGAGAGGAGGACCGGAAAACAATTTATAAAATGCCGCCGCCGGGCTGCTAATTATAAAGGAGAGAGTGATGGATTCACGCACTTCCTATCTACCGCGGTTGAAACTTGATGAATTTATGGGACATTTTGAGTTAATGAGGGCACGCGGCTGTTTACCTGGAGGGGGCCAGATCCGATCCTGCTGCACTCTATAATACAGGGCGCTGTGTTTTGAAACGCAACATGGGAAATGCCTGGTTAATTTAAAGCTGCTCGAATATTGGCTTCCCTAACTATTTTACAGCAAAATTCCGTTCAGGTTTCTGAAAGTGCTCTTCAAGATAAATCTGTCTGTGAAGTTTGAGGATTTTTCGTCTGCTCAGTTTCAAGATATTTAAGAAAGATCAGTAACGAAATTCGATTCATATAAGTAAATGATCAGCTCGACCTTGATCAGTCAATGTTAAAAAAAATGACTGGAACCACTTTTTCAAAAACGAACTAGGTTTATTAATTGTCTGTTCAGTTTTCACTATCGTTGATCAAAGTTATGCCGATAGTTCGGTATAAATCGGGTATAGTTACTGAATCTTTTTCAAATATCTTAAAACTCGACGTATGAAAAATTCTCAAACTTCGCAGACAGATTCGTCTTCAAGAGTGCTTTAAGAAACCTGAATGGAATTTTGCTGTAAAATAATTAGGGAAGCTGATACTCGATCACTTTTAAATTAACATGGGATTTCCTATGTTGCATTTCAAAATGCAGCGCCCTGTATATGTATAATAATATTTTGCGAAATCGATTTTTAATCGATTTAAAACCCCTGCTTCCACGCAGGTGTTGATAATTTGGGATTAACTAAGAAGAGGAATTTTGAATTTTTGTGTCAATCTTAGGTTGTCTTCAGTACTGAAGAAGAGTAGGATGGAGGATGAAATGCAGTTATGCTGTTCCCCCCCCCCCCCCCCGGGCTTTCCACCGTATAATTCCCATATTATACTTAATAATGCTTTTTAATACGATTTGTTGGCCAATCCGTACGTCAATAATTGCAGAAGTGGCGCGACGCAATGAAAAAAGAATTAACATTAATAACAGCGAGATAGAAAGAGGAAGGCGCTTAATTAAAACGTAATTAATATTTATTAAAGTCGGCGCAGACGAAAAACTCTGAGGATGATACTGCAGCCGGATTAGAGACGCCGCCCGGCGACGTCGACGGCGGCGGCGTCGCGTACTTCGTCGAAACTACGTACCCACACACTCACACACAGCCGAGCTTTACAATATTGAACCTTAATGTAAAAACTTTGTCAATTTCACGGGCCAATTATGCTCCAAATAAACCATTTAGCCGAGAGTTTGAGTGACAAGCGGCGCTATAACGGGCGCCATTACGCGTACACTCGCATTAAAACCTTGATTATATTATCAGTCCTTCTCCGAGCCGCGCTCCGTATTGATATATGTATATGAAATTCTTCGCGAAACTATCCCGGTCGTAATTAAGTTCATTTAATTAAACTGACAGCGAACTAATGCCGTGCATCCTCATAAATTGAACTTTCGTGTACCGCTCCATAGTTATAATGGTTTATAATCAAGGATTCTATAAGCGCGCCGCGGATTCGTGCCTCACACTTAAGGCTCGAAACGTTAATATCGCCGAATGTCTACGCTTAATTAATTGCCCTCTCCAAACTTAAAATGCAACGACGACGAAGAAGTAAACACCCCCTGTATAAATTCTTTTCCTAAACGAAAAGCGATGAATTATTCTACACTTGTACGAAAGAAAAAAAATGATTAGAAAATATACAGAGACATCAGAAACGATAAAATAAAGCACCTGTAGCCATGAACGCCACTGACGTCAGCGAAGAGCAAAGGTACCGATAAATTATTCTATACTGATACAAAAAATAATAAATTGATGGAATATTGTAGCCGATGGGAAAATGTAACCAGCGCTTGCAAATAAAATAACTCATACGAGACGACCCTGAACAGAGAATCGCAGAATCTGTGGAAAGTTGTGTCGTGCGCAAAGATTAGGTGCTGGGAAAAAGCCTTGATCTTAACGAATCGGATTAAGATAACGACGAGGGTTATAGGTACGGTACAAGAAATAAATTGATGAAATATTGTAGCCGGTAGAAAAATGTAACCAGGGTTTGCAAATAAAATAACTCATACGAGACGACCCTGAACAGAGAATCGCAGAATCCGCGGAAGATTAGGTGCTGGGAAAAAGCCTTGATCTCAACGAATCAGATTAACACAGAGACTTTTTTTCCCTCTGAAAAGATACACGACCCTGAACAGAGAATCGCAGAATCCGCGGAAGATTAGGTGCTGGGAAAAAGCCTTGATCTCAACGAATCAGATTAACATAGAGACTTTTTTCCCTCTGAAAAGATACACGTCATATTGTCTTTAAATACTGGAACGCGCGTTACGTATAAGCAGTTGGCACTGGTGAAATCTCCAAATAAAAACCTCCCCTGGTCTAAGTGGCAAGATCATGTAAGCTTATTTATTATTTACAGGGCAAGGAATATTGTACTTTGTTCTAACTGTGCCCCCGTACCAAAATTACCGTAACATAATACAGAGATATGAAAAACGATAAAATAAAACACCTGTAGTCACGAACGTCAATGACAAATATACGCTGGCGACCTCACTTTGCCTAGCTTTGTCATTTTTAAGGAAACAAAACCTTCTACAAATCGTCACGTGGGTTGAAATAATTTTTGATGTCCTTGCTTTAAAAATTATCTAAATTCTTTTTTTTTTAACTTTTGGAGTTACACAAAATTTAACGCGCGTATTTTAACTGAGAACATTGTTTAGGTTAATATTTCGCAAATACGGTGTCATCGATACAGACGCTAATTCACCGCGAAAATTGTCTAGCATGAATCTGCTCAGCTCGCAGAACAAAGTTCCTTTCGATCCTTGGAACTCACGCAAAATTAACGCTTTAATAGAGGGAATTCCGTGCTGACAAATGACACCCAAGTTGTTTGAACTAACTTCAGAATACCACACAGCAGATCCGTATTGCATTTTACTCGATTAGTGTGAAGACTTATTACATCTAAAGTGGTGTTAAAATACACCCCGAACGTTGCTCTTTTTTTCATCCATCATAATTATAAACTTATCAAAAAAAATTGTTGCAATGTCAGGTCAAAAAGCGATCGTAGGATGTCGCTGTTTTATCTGTTTATAAACTTATCGTTAACATCCTTCTTTCGCGTAAACTTTTACCTAATAATTCCGAGAAGTTCGAATTCTTACCGCTTGAATCCATTCATTTCGTTTAAATCTAAATGAACATTCATCATAACTCCAAGTACAAGGAATTATTGATTCAAAGAATCTGCAACGTTTTTCAAAAGTGTCTTAAATCTTTATATTCCGCTGCGACTAAATTTGAGAACTCGATTGCTGCCATAGGCTCAGGAAGGCGCGGTTATTAATTCCAAGAATGCACCCCCATTAATTCCAATAACATATAATTACCAATTGCAAGAATTTATGACTTACTAATTCTGAAACTTCGCCGGTAATTAACTTCCAGAACTTCTTGACCACGGAGACGCAGAATCATTAATTCCAAGAATGAGCAATTATTAATTTCGAGAATCTAATTATTCTAAGATTTTCGATTTTTCTTAAACTCAAGAATCCTTGCGATACATTGAAGAATTTGGTGACAGTGAGTTTCATTAATTCGAAGAGTTTATTGTTAATAATTCTCAAAGATTCTGTGACTATTAATTCTAAGAATCTGTAGTTAATTGTTCCAAGAATTCAAATTCTAAACTGTGTTGTAAATAAATACAAGAGTTTGAAATTATCACGGTCATTAACTCTATGAAATGTAACTCCAGTTATGGAGGAACGTACCCAGCGATATGTAGCTAATTTGTTAGGAGTTAGACAATTAACAGTTAGTCGACTATTGACTCCAAGAATCTATAAATAACTATTAATTCTAAGCATTTAGAACTAATTATTTCAAGAATCCCATTCACAAATCCTAAATTGTGTTGCAATTAAATTTGAAAATCATTTGAGAAATGCTCCAATTCCAAGATTCAAGATTCATCAATTCCGAGAACGTCTAATTATTAATTAAAATTAGTAATTTGGAAGTATAATCGTTTCAAGAATTCTAAGGCTTTCAAATTCTAAACGCTCGAGTATTTTGTTGACCGTAGTTTCAGAAATGCAGGATCATTGATTAACTCCAAGAAGGCATGATTATTAAAGCACAGATTCTATAACCACTAATTCTTAAGTTAGTTAGAACTAATCCCTTAAGCAATTTAAAGCTGGCAAATCTTAAATTTTGCCGCATTTTTTTGTGATTATAAATTTTAGAAATGTCCAGTCGTCATTAATTCCAAGAACTTGTAACTCTGTGTCAGTCCAAAATTAATCTTTCCAAGATTCTGGGACCGAGTTTCCAACATCCTAAAACTTGTTGTCTGTACCTAACTAAATTCGAGTAAGTAAAGTGTGCGGTCGTTAACTCCAAGAATTCGAAGAATCCGTAACTGCTAATTCTGAGAACTCGGAGCTAACGATTAATACAATAATACAATGCTTGTAAATCCTAAACCATGTTGTGATTCTAAATTCGAAACTTCAGCGGCTACAGTTTTCAAAAATGCACGGTCTTTAATTAAGAATGTTAATTATTAACTCCAAGAATTTAAAGAACTACCAATTCTACGAATTTAAGAACTGCAAACTTTAAGTATCTAGGGCTTCTTGGGTGTTTCACTTCGAGAAATCATTAATAATCGTAAACTCCACGATCATTAATTCCAAGAACGTGCGCAGTTATTAATTATTATAAAAATTTATTTATTCTGTGAGGAGTTTAGAATTAATCATTTTAATTGATGAGTGATGATTAGATTCAAGAATTTGGTTTACATAGGATCCAGAAATGCGTTAAAATGTCGTTAACTCTAACTGTAATTCATTTCAACAGTTTAGTTATTAAGAATCGGGAATTAGTCGTTTCAAGAATCCGGGGCTCTTCAATTTAGAGGCAATTCAATTCCAAAAACTCGGCGAGTATCGGTTTTAGAAATGCATACGATCATTGGGTTTCAAGAACGGGCAGATTAATTTACTCTAAGAGTTTGTAATTATTTATTTCAAGAATCTACGAGTCTATTTCTAAGACCATCTACTTCCAGGGCGCAGAGCTTAGGTTGCGATGAAATTTAAATCTTTGCGATTTAGTTTTCAAAAATAAACATTACTTAGCTCCAAGAGTTTGTAATTATTAATTCGGAGAATCGATTGTTATTAATTTTAAGAATTTAGGATTCATTTCGTGAACCTAAGGTTCTTGAATCGTAAATTTTGCTGCGATTAAATTAAGAATTGGAATGGCTAGAAATGTGTTCGAATTTTTAAAATTATAAGTTCTAATTAATTAGAAATGATTAGAATTCTAAGACATTTGAACTAATCACTTCAAGAATACCTAAATCCATTCTAACTCTAAGAATGCCTGATTATTAACTCTACGAATTTATGCAAAATTGATCGTTTTAAGAATCTCACTGAGAGTTTTTAATTGTTATTAATTCAGAGAATATGTGGGATTAACATTTCGAGAATTAAAGATTCCAAAATCTTTAATTTTGTTGCGATTTAATTGAAGAAGGAACTTTGTGACTTAGTTGTTATGGTAATTATATTAAATTCAAGAACGCGTTAGAATTATTAATTTCAAGATTCCATAGCGTAATTCTTTCAGGAACTTAAGAATTTTAAGTTCTTATTTCTTGATTAAATTTGAAAACTTGGGGGGAGAATTTTAAGGTCATCATTTTAATAGTAGAGGTGGCAACACTGATCTCAATTACCCACAATAAGATACTCATTCGTTTTAGTTTCTTTTTCAATAACAATAAAAACTTTTTTAAAATTGGCGTCCGATGTGGGGCGAAAACAAAGGAAAGAAAAACGAAACGTACGAACCTAAACGAATGAATCGAGATTAGTGTTGCCACCTCAATTATTAGGCGGGAAATTTAAATGTTTTCATCGAATCTCGTTACAGATATTATTTGTTGCCGAACTCTTCTCTTTTTTGTATTAATTACTATGCTTTTGTTTTCTAGTTTTGAAAGGACTTTGTTTTGTTTGTTTGCAAATTAACATAGTTTCCTTCTCTGGTTTTGCAATCGGTCAAGAACCGTACCTTTTTCTCACCCTTTTTCTGTAATTGGAATTTTACATGTTTCAATTTTGATAATTTAATAGGTCTTGAAGTTTTCTGCCGTAATTTCTTAAGTCGCAGTTCAAGAATTCTCGGCGTGATTAAAGGTTGCCTTAAACCAAGTCACGTTTATATGTTTTTTAAAAAAACGCTGTCATCAATTTTTTTGGATTTTTTAAATCGAAACTTCCGGAATTAATTGCACAAGGTGCTTATATTGAAGGGGTTTGATGATAATTATAATTCTTTATTGCTGATTGGATCGGTAGATGTTAGAAATTAGTTAAAGTTAATACAAGTTAAAAGATAATTATTACAAAACGGAAATTGTCAATGAAAACACAATAGAAAAATGCAACGAAAAAAATACCACACAAACAATTCAGTTGAAAGAAAAAAATCACCAATAGAGTAAAAGGCATTACCTTCAATGTTAGTTCCAACATACCAGAAACAAAAATTGAATAAATAATATTTTAATAAAGTTGTAAAATATTAACGTCTAATTTATTGACCAAAATATAAATAAAAAGTGATTATTCAAATAATTCTGACGGTGTTAATTTCTTACAACTGTACAGGAATATAAATAGTCGAAATAACAATAAGCCTAACAAATAAAAAGAAGTCGGAAAATTAACAAAATGTAAATAGAAAAAAAAAAGAAACGAAAAAACAATGTTTCTAAATAAAATGAAAAAAGGAACACAGAAAATTGTTTGCGCGAGCGACAAATAAAGAAGAAACAAAAACAAATTTCAAAAACAAAAGACGATCAAGAAAACGAAATAACAAATAATAAAAATCAAAGATCTGCTTGGGAAGGATTTAATTTCGAAAATTTGGAGAAGAAAGAAAAACAGATTTCAGAAACAAAAGCGATCGCTTAAACTTAAATAATTAATTAACACGAGCGCTTAACCACCGCGAAAATCGTCTAACATGAATTGCCAACGTCTGCTTAGCTCGCAGAACAAAGTTCTTTTCGGTGGTCGATGGAAAAGCGATCGTTTATACTTAAATAACAAAAGATCAGTCAAAATCAAGAGGAAACCCAACCCTGAAAGAGACAAGGGCAGATTGAATAAAATAAAATGGCGAAAACAAAAGACGATCGAACAATCTTGCTAAGAAATGAGAAAACAAACAGAGAACGTTTTTCGCGCAAGCAATAAACAAACAAAAAAATACTAAATTTCCGGAAGAAAAGACGATCGCATCTATTAAAAAAGAATAAATGAAAGTATTTTCTCTTTTTCAAAAATTTTGAAAAAAATTAAATAAAATTCAGGTACAAAACCAAAAAATTACTTAAAAAAACCTAGCCCCCTAGACTCGGATAAAAAAGGCAAATTGAGAACAAAATCGGAAAAAGTAACTAAGCGTAAATTAAACAAAGAAGAAACAAAAGACGATCGATTCTTAAAGGAAATGCAAAATGAATAAATAAAATTTTAGAAACTGAAAATATCGATTTATGGCAAACAGAAAACGAATGCTCAAATTTAAACAAAAAAAAATCAATCACAAGGAAGCCTAACATTGGACTGGATGAAGGAAAGTCGGAAAAAAAAATACCTCGTTTGAAAAAAAGAAGAAAAAAGAATATTCTTTGCGCACGCAAGAAACAAAGACAACAACTAAATTCATTAAAAAAAAATACAATCGCTCGAACTTACATAAATGATACAAGACATTAATGTAATACTCATGTTTTAATAAATTTAAGAAAAAAGCGAAAAATGAAGGTGTAATTTAAAAAAAGAGAGAAAACCGAAAAGCGAAAAATGAAAAACGATTAATTGAAAAAAAGTGAGAAAAATTAAACTGTAGGAGTAACGAACAGATAAAATAGCGACATCTTACGATCGCTTTTTGCAGTGGGAATGTCGAGCTAAGTCTCTGCTGACGAAGCCCCAAGCAGGGCTGAAACAGCTGTACAGAGGCTGCTCGAGGTTTTCACTGCAATTAAAAACGATTTGCACAAAACTTTCTGTAGAAGTAACATTTAAAATATACAGATGATTAAAAAATAATAATAGTCAAGTTAAAAATGATGTAATTAATTAGGAAATGGAAAAAAAAACAAATGAATGAATAGGACGTTGAGATTTCACAATTCCAGACGGAAATCATTTTATTTTAGTAAAATTTTCTCCCAAATTCAAAAGGAATACCACTTTGCCTACACATATTTTATTTCTTCTTGTGTTAGTTCCGCCACCTTGAAGACCTTCGACGTCAGATTTGTGCACAAATTCATTTCGCACCAAGCAGACATTGCAAAATATGAAATCTGAATTCAAACATTTTTGGTCCATTATACGTATCGCGAATTCAATCCGGGGACACACTGTATAGCTGAGTGACCAACTAATTCATTTCCTAAGTAAAGTAATTGCAAAATGCATTGCTGATGTCCCGAGGATTATTAGCAGGGAAAAGAATTCAGACCACTCATTCCGCGAATAGTACGAAAATTTAGTACTCGGACTGTATTAGCCTCGTACAACGTGCGAATGCTCACATTACACTCCTTCCTCTCAAACCCAATAACAATTCGATGCTTCGCAGCGCAGGAGTAAACAGTACTTTGGGCGTAAAAAGCGTCCAACACTAAGTGGTCTAAATTCTTTTCCCTGGTTATTACGATTGAGATTATCTAAGACAGTGATGTGTCCCGGTAGAACAGGGATAGAATTCTCATGTTTTAGTAACGTCCGTGCTGCTTTGTTTTTATTAGAAGAAGTGTTTATGAAATCATCGTTGAATCTTTTTTTTACCACTGCTATATTTTTACGTTTTTTGCGCGCACTTTTTGTCCATAATTGCCGCCTATTAAATGCGTCGACCGTTCATTTGATATCCAACTGAAACCGGGGCGACAGGATCTCGGTTTGGTTAAGAGTTCTCCTCGATTTAAAAACTAAATCGTGTTTTTTTTTTGTTCTTAAGAAAAAAAGACGCGGAAGTGCATCGGATAGAACATGGCCGTTTCAAAAATAGTCGGGCAAAAAACGACGAGGCGCAACGTAATTCGAATAAATTAAGTCGTTCTTAATGCGGACGCGTTGACGACTTGATTTCAAAAATAAACGTCCGCCTTGGAGAGAGAAGGAGTATGAATAACGTAATTGGAGATCGTCGATTGTTTTAAAAAGGAGCGAGCGTCTCCGTCGTCGCCGCCGCCGCCGCCACCGCCGCCGTCCTCGACGACGACTCGTGTAAACACCGCGAGAGCGTCGTCGACACCCCCTTTCTCCTTCGGCCCCCCTTCGAGTATTAACCGCTTTTTTAAATTCGCGTTTTTCTTCCGCTTAACTCCGATTTTTATCCGCCTCGATCTTTTTACGGCGCGTGATTTACTCCCGGAGTTTTATTCTGCCTCCGACGAGTTGAGCGAACGCAATGGATGTTGTAATTCCTTTACTCGAAACCGCTTGAAAGAATTCACCCCCCCGTTCTTCGACTTCGACAAAAAAAAAATTTCGCTCCTTGCCTTATTCAATCAACGTTTTTCTTTATTCGCCGGTTTATGGTAATCCGGGGGATTCACATTCACAGCCAGTGATTCTCAAACCACCGCAAAAATTATTGTTTTCGTTTGTCAGGGTTATCAGGGGGGGCATTATTCTCAAATTATTGCAAAAGTAATTTCAATTCTTACTCAAAATCTTAGTAAAAATACTTGGCCTGCACTTTACACATTCAGAGCCAGTGACTCTTAAAAACCACCGCAAAAATTATTGTTTTCGTTTGTCATGGTTATCAGGGGGGGGGGAGGCATTATTCTCAAATTATTGCAAAAGTAATTTCAATTCTTATTCAAAATTTTAGTAAAAATACTTGCCCTGCACTTTACACATTCACAGCCAGTGACTCTTAAAAACCATCGCAACCATTATTGTTTTCGTTTGTCAGGGTTATCAGGGGGGGCATTATTCTCAAATTATTGCAAAGTAATTTCAATTCTTATTCAAAATTTTAGTAAAAATTCTTGGCCTGCACTTTACACATTCACAGCCAGTGACTCTTAAAAACCATCGCAAAAATTATTGTTTTCGTTTGTCAGGGTTATCAGGGGGGGCATTATTCTAAAATTATTGCAAAAGTAATTTCAATTCTTATTCAAAATCTTAGTAAAAATACTTGGCCTGCACTTTACACATTCAGAGCCAGTGACTCTTAAAAACCATCGCAAAAATTATTGTTTTCGTTTGTCAGGGTTGTCAAGGGGGGCACAATTCTCAAATTATTGCAAAAGTAATTTCAATTTTTATTCAAAGTCTTAGTAAAAATACTTGGCCTGCACTTTACACATTCACAGCCGGTGACTCTTAAAAACCATCGCAAAAATTATTGTTTTCGTTTGTCAGGGTTGTCAGAGGGGGCGATTTTTCTCAAATTATCGCGTATGTAATTAAAATATTTATTCAAAATTTTATTAAAAACACTTGGCCTTGCACTTCTTCAACAGCAAGCGAGTTGTTAATACTTAAATAAATTCCTGTCTGCATCACGTCCACCACGTGAATTATGCTAATTAACGTTCTCTACACCTTCCAATATGCCGGACAGGTCTATTACACATCATTTACAATAAACAATAGAGTTTATGTTTAGGCTGAATAAGCGGCGAAGCAAAACTCATTTGAGCGATTCGTTTCAGGGATAACCCGAGGATTGCTGTGGGTGTCTTGGCGGGCGAACGGCCGATAAAAGGTAAGGAATTACGCTTATTTACTGTTAACGTCGGTGGTTCAATTTGCGTCGTGCCTTCGAAGATGCATCCAGTTTCTTTTTTTCTTAATTTGAGAGTTTCTTTATGCGCGAGACTTGACCATTTGAGAACAAGCGCATAGAACAAGAATAGAGACGTAAACGGTTCTCATCGAATTCAGTTAAAACCGAAAAATCGAAGAAATTCGCTTCTAGATACGCGCCAGAAAGTCTTAACGTACGCACGGGAATGCTCCTCAGCTTTCCCGAAAGTACCTGCGGTATTAATCGCAGGCGCCCCCGGCCAGCCCTCTCACAAAGCCCGACGAAGTACCTAGGCGCCCCGAGCCAAAGCTGTAACATTACTCACACAATAAAAGAATAGTGGAAAAGGTACCTGAGATCTCTCATTCCATCAAAAGAAGAATAAAGACTAATCAGGATTTTCCACGACCAACCCCTAATACAAAACTTACGTAAACTGGCAATTAAGTCAATCAAATACGAAAAATTACTTAGCTTTTCTGATCATAAACTAGTTCGGCAATACCCTTGTTACTTGCGCGAACTCGTGCCTAGTCGCCTAGTAAAGTGCTTCTTCAATTTGTCATGTAAGTTATATTTTGCAATTATGTTCGTCTTCCTCCTGCTATAAATCTTCTTCAGTTCAGTGTTTCTAAAGGAATGCTTGCTTGATGATCATGATGAACTTAACAAAAGATGCATTAATTGCTGCGACAAGATAATTAGGTGGGTTCCTCGTCGATCAAAGTGAATTTTCGTGTAGTGCAGACGTATTGTGTTAGCTTTCAATTACGTTAAACGTCTGATTTAATAAAACATTTGCATATGACGGCGTGTTCGATGACACACGGGTGGTAGATGTGAGGGGGGTGGGTGGATCGCAATCAAGCACGGCTCTAATTTAACGCGTGTCGAATCGCTTAAAATAAATCATCCAAGGATAATGATGGTGGTCAATTTAGTCCCCTAACTAATTGCCAATATGTGATTATAACGAACGCAGCGTTGCTGTTGGCACATATATCATCCGGGCGCGCTCGTGTACGCCGCATTCCACATTCATTATTATGTAGAACGAGCGCGATTGATTTATACTCCTCGCCGCTTAATTAGGATATTAAAAAAATAATTAGTTGCGTAGTGTACGACGTGGATATATCTTTTTTGATCCGACGCTGCTCCGTAATGAGCGAGCTTTAGTAATGGACGGACGTCTGGCTCGGAGCTGATGGCCGGTCGAAAA
The DNA here is from genome assembly GCA_036172665.1 of Prosopocoilus inquinatus. Taxonomy (NCBI): domain Eukaryota; kingdom Metazoa; phylum Arthropoda; class Insecta; order Coleoptera; family Lucanidae; genus Prosopocoilus; species Prosopocoilus inquinatus. The sequence continues at coordinate 7,411,363 of CM069878.1, read as the reverse complement.
CTAGCGGGCATTGTCATAGCCCCGCAGTTTCTAATTAAAACGCCATTACAGCTGCACCTACTAGACCAGTCATGCATGTTTAATCATCGCCGGGCAAAAACTTTAATTTGAGTTGTAATCAATTTGCTCAAGACAACAGAACGCAATCCCGCCGCCGGTGATAGCGTTCTCTGTTCGACGAAATGGGCTCTCGCTAAATACGATGTCACCGGACCGTTTACAATAAATTTCCGTCGATAAAACTACACGTCGAATATTCGCTCCTCGAATTAATTGGAAACAGCAAAATTTTCATTCCAAATTTAATTAACGATTTGAGAGAAAAAGAAAGTCTTATGTCAATGGAGAGTATCGTACGAACCAGTTCGGCAAGTGGTACGTATGGGTTTAGCCCTTCTCCTCTTGCACTCTGACTAGCGTCATCAGATTGAGATATTCTCTAGATACACCCTTGCGCTAGGATCTATAAGTACATATTACCAGAACAGTCCGGGGTGCACGTCTGTCACCACTTCTGGTAAAGCAAAATCTATCTAATTTCTACCAGTTGTCCAGGATTTTCCAGGATTTCCGTAGTTCAACCGTCAAGATTTCCGGTTGATAAAGTTGGCTAGCCAGCATCACCCCCGCGAATCCAATCTAGTTAATCGGTAGAGACCCCTTTCCGGCTCGATTCCAGCGGGAACGTAGGGTAGGTTCCCTCGGAACCAGTTCAGTCGAACTTTCGTCCTCCAAATAAGGCTCTGTGCAAGCCAGGTTACTGGTCAACAACTAGAGTCACCTTTCAACGTTTGGCGTAAAGTGGGCCAGCCAGCGAATCCAACCTAGTTAATCAGTAAAGACCCCTTTCCGGCTCAATTCCAGCGGGAACGTAGGGTAGGTCCCCTCGGAACCAGTTCAGTCGAACTTTCGTCCTTCAAATAAGGGTCTGCGCAAACCAGATCACTGGTCAACAACTAGAGTACGGTGAGGTTTCCACAACTAAAGGGCCTCCACCTAAGACGTGCCCTCTTTTCAGACGGCAGGGCCCCCGTCTCCCCCTGATAGGATGCTAATGGAGAAACAGCGCGCAAGAGTCGTACCAATTGACCAACGCTTGGCTATCGACCAATGTTATCAGATTTAGAAATGCTCCATGTCCTCCCAAAACCGACCGAACCGCTGTTGTCGATCCGTAGTTCATCCGTCCATATTTCCGGTTCATAAAATGGGCTAGCAAGCATTACCCCCGCGAATCTAACCTAGTTGATCGGTAGAGACTTCTTTCCGGCTCAATTCCAGGACATACTTAGGGTTGATCTCCACGGTACCAACTTAGTCAAACTTTCGTTCTCTAAATAAGGCTCTGTGCAAGCCAGATCACTGATCAACAACTCGAGTACGGTGAAGTTTCCACAACTAAAGGGCCTCCACCTAAGACGAGCCGTCTTTTCAAACACCAGGCTTCCGTCTTTGCCCGATAGGATGCCAATGGAGAAAAAGAGAGTAAGAGCGCAAAGTGCTGTATACCATAGTTTAGCTATCGATCAGTGTCAACGGATGGAGAAATGCTCCACATCTTCCCAAACCAACCGGTCCGGGGTTGAATCAAGACCTATCTAACTTCTGCCAGTGCTCCAGGATATTGCCCGGACTGACATTCGTAGTTCATCCGTCGAGATTTCCGGTTGATAAAGTGGGCTAGTAATCATCTCCCCCGCGAATCCAACCTAGTTAATCGGTAGAGACCCCTTTCCGGCTGAATTCCAGCGGGAACGTAGGGTAGGTCCCCTCGGAACCAGTTCGGTCGAACTATCGTACTTCAAATAAGGCTCTTTGCAAGCCAGGCCACTCGTCAACAACTAGAGTACGGTGAGGTTTCCACAACTAAAGGGCCTCCACCTAAAACGAGCCCTCTTTTCAGACGGCAGGGGCTCCGTCTTCCCCTGATAGAATGCCAACGGAGAAACATACAGTGAGAGCGGAAGAGTCGTACCAATTGACTAGTACTGTATAGGCCCGTCGCCTTTCAACGCTTGACTATCGGTCAATGTCATCAGATTTAGAAATGCTCCATGTCTTCCCAAAAGGACCGGACCGGTGTCGTCGATCCGTAGTTCATCCGTCCAGATTTCCGGTTCATAAAATGGGCTAGCAAGCATTACCCCCGCGAATCTAACCTAGTTGATCGGTAGAGACCTCTTTCCGGCTCAATTCCAGAACATACGTAGGGTTGGTTTCTACGGTACAAAATTGCACCATGTGCTGTATAGGCTCGTCGCTTTTCAACGTTTAGCTATCGATCGCTGTCGTCAGATTGAGTAATGCTCCACGTCCTCCTAAACCAACCGGTCGTGTGTTGGCACTTCTACCAGTTTTCCAGGATAATGCCCAGATTGATTTCCGTAGTTCATCCGTCGAGATTTCCAGTTGATAAAACGGACTAGCAAGCGTCTCCCCCGCGAATCCAAACTATTTGATTTGACTTTCGGCTCAATTCCAGCGGGAACGTAGGGTAGGTCTCCTTGGAACCAGTTCGGTCTAACTTTCGTCCTCCAAATAAGACTCTGTGCAAGCCAGATCACTGGTCAACAACTCGAGTACGGTGAGGTTTCGACAACTAAAGGGCTTCCACCTAAAACGAGCCCTCTTTTCAGACGGCAGGGGTTCCGTCTCGCCCTGATAGGATGCCAATGGAGGAAGAGAGAGTGACAGCGCAAGAGTCGTACCAATTGACCAGTGCTATATGGACTCGTCGCCGTTCAACGTTAGGCTATTGATTAATATCATCTGATTGAGAAATACTCCACCCCACGTCCTCCCAAACCAACCGGTCGTGTGTTGGCACTTCTGCCAGTTTTCCAGGATAATACCCGGATTGATTTCCGTAGTTCATCCGCCGAGATTTCCGGTTGATAAAACGGACTAGCAAGCGTCTCCCCCGCGAATCGAAACTATTTGATCGGGAGAGACTTCTTTCCGGTTCAATTCCAGGGTAAACGTAGGGTGGGTCCCTACGGTACCAATTCAGTCGAACTTTCGTCCTCGAAATAATGTTCTAGGCAAACCAGGTGACTGGTCAACAATTGCATTACGGTGAGGTTTTCACAACTGAAGGATCGCCATCTGAGATGAGCCCTTTTTTTTAAGAGAGCAGGGTCTCCTGCCCGTGATCGGATGTCAATGGAGGAAGAGATAGTGAGACTATAAGAGTCGAACCAATTGACCAGTACTAACCATCGCTTTTCAACGTTTGCCTACCGATCAATGTCATGGGATTGAGAAGTGCTCCACGTCCTTCCAAACCAACCGATCTGGTGTTGAAGCAAAACCTATCTAATTTCAGCTCGCTGCCCAGATTACTACCCGAACAGTGCTAGCTCCTCTCCATTCGGGGGGCTGACAGACAACCACTAGCTACGTGGGTCCAACTTAAACTAATTAAAGGAGGATTTTCAAAAAGTTAACGTCGAATGGTCATGTAGAAGAGAGAAGGGAAAAATGTTGTGTTAGGCCTTCAAGACCTTAGTCGGGCCTTGGGATTTCTCATATGACACATAAAATTTTATTGGTGTTCCAAGTCAGATGTTTCGGAATTAAAGAAGGATTTTCAAACACTTTATAACATCGATTGAATGGTCATGGAGAAGAGGCGAAAGGAAAAAGTTGGGTTGGGCCTTCCTGCTCTTTGTCAATATCTGGAGCTTCCTATTGGCACGCTTACCGGAGTGGTCCCCTTAGTAAGCTGCGCTAATAGGATAGCGCCTCCACTAGGTCACGTAAGTGGAGGGATGGCGTAGGGTTTGTAGAGGGTAGAGCTTTAAACACAACAAATGTTTTATAAAAGTCGATGCCTTTTATTAATATTAAGTTTATATTGTTGGGGGTTTTTGGTGGTTCAAAATGGGTGGGTGCGGTCCTGGTCGTCCGTGCGGGCGGCTGCGGTTATCGTTGGTCTGGCCTGGCCAGTTGGCAATGTAGTTTGCGTCCGGGCTGTAGCTGCGATGTCAAGATCGGGATTGTTGCGTCGTCTGCGGCGCTATCGGCGATTAATGGCGGATGATTACGGTCGATCTTTTCGTCCTGGACGAAGTGGCATGTCCTTGATGCGACAAGCAAGGGTGGCTTCAGTTGGGCAGGGTGATTTGGCTCACCGGGACTGTGGTTGCCCGGGGGTGAAGTTGGCAGCTTCTGACTGTGAAAGTTGACGTGGGGTGGTAGATCGGTGGCAATCGCCCTCGGGATGATGGTGATCTCGGGAACAGCGTCCTTGGTGGCTGGGATGGTTCTGGGCGGCTCTCCGGCAATAATGCCCACCGAGTCAAGTTGCGCTCTACTGCTGTCCAAATTTTTACCCGCGCTTTTTTTATGCGCAATTGTTTATTCGCGCGTTGCGTCATTCGTAACATGCCCCGTTTTCTTTGCATCTCTTGATGTAAGCGCTTGTCCCAGTTGCAGCGAGCTATTCTGCAAATGTTTTACTATGAAATATCAACCGTCTTACATCGGGTTACCTCGCTTATTATTATTACATTCCAACACTGTGGAAATTGCCCTCGATTTCACAAGCTCGTGCTTTAGCAATTTCTTTTTATTATTTTCACGAAAAACTCCCATCGTGACATTATTTGTCACGTAAAATCTGATTGGTGTTTCAGGTCAAATGCTTCGGAATTAAAGGAAGAATTTCAAAAACTATAAAATCGAATGAAAGGTCATGGAGAAGAGACAAAAGGAAGAAAGTTGGGTTGGGCCTTCGTGCTTTTAGTCAATATTTGGAACTTCTTATACGACACATAATATTTGATTAGTGTCTTGAGTCAGATGCTTCGGGATTAAAGGAGAATTTGCTAAAACTTTGTATAATCGAATGAGTGATCATTGAGAAGAGGCAAAAGGAAGAAAGTTGGGTTGGGCCTTCGTGCTTTTAGTCAATATTTGGAACTTCTTATATGACTCATACAATTCGATGTTTCGGTGTTCTAAGTCAGATGTTTCGGAATTAAAGGAGGATTTTCAAAAACATGATAACATCGAATGGTCAAGACGGAGGAAGGAGACCAAGGACAAAGGTTTGATAATCGAGTGTTCGCGATTCAGATTCTGATTTAGATGATTTTTGATAAGTCAAAATGTTTAATTGAAAAATGATTGCGATTGAAATTCAAATTGCTTCCGGTATCTGTTCATTGAAGTCGAGCAAGGGGGGCGCGATCGGCGGGTATCGCGAGCTGCAATGCTGCAGGAAGGCGATATTCCAGTGCAAAATATCGAATAGTTATTTCCAATGTAACGTGACGTGAATGTCAAACACTAGATTGATACCCGCCATCAGGCATGCATAACAGTGAATGCACCAGCGAACCATATTGCCGCCGCCACCGCCGCCGCCGCCGCCGTCATCCAATTCTGTTGAATCAATTTCGGCGGCGTAATTTATTACGACTCTTTATTCCCAGAGAATTTAACAATTTTTTTTCTCTTCGCCATCTGAATTTTCCGCGAGCAAAATCGAATCTGATTCCGCATGCCGGGTACGTGGCTTGGCAAATTAGATAATCGCCGGGGAATTTTGCGCATTTTCGGGATTTTAACGAGTGTTTGCCTTCGACTGCCTGACTGACTGAGCGCCTCGTCTGCGCCTCGCCTCGGTCGGTCCTTGTCCTTGTCCTCCTCGCCTTGCACGTGCACCTGCAGACAAATTATTCACCGGCGCGCAATCAACGCCTCCTTGATGAAAAGATCCTATCTCGATCATTTAGGAGATGGGGAACTAAATTACGAGAACGTGCCCCGCGCTCGAATTAATATAGATTAGACTGTTTATTATAAGTGAGTAACGTTGATACAGTCTCCTCGTCGTTTGTATCAATTTACTCCGTACCAAGATTCAAGAACAAAGAATAAAAAATGACTCGTGCTCAATTATTTCCAATCTAAAGAAACCAGACATAATTGGATCGCAAAATTGAATGCATTTTTGAATTGAATCAGATTAGAATGTTTAAACATACGATACGATTAATATTGATTCACCTCCAGTAGCAATTTATTCCGCAACAGAAATTTATAATCTAGAACCCTTTTACCAAAAGGCGAGTGAGAATTTCTTTTTATCTGCGGTGTTTGTCCAAGTCATAGACTCGTCAGATCCTCAGGAGTGGGAGTGTATCTTCGCCGTTGAAGGGGGGAAGCAGTGACGAATTGTATCTACAACACTGAAGGGCACCTGAAGTGAATAACGATCACCCCCGACAAATATCTCGAGCGAGGTGCGAACCCACGACCTTACGATTGCAACGTCGGTTTCTTACAACTTGGACCGTTCAGCGAATCATGTCTTAATTCTCTCATAGGAGTCTCTTCTTTGGATTTTGCCCTTGGCCATGATCTTGTAATACTTGTCTTCTGCTGGCTGGTTTCTTATTTGTGTTTTCGTCCCGTGTTCTTATTGGTCTGCCTTTCCTAGTTGCTTCCCAAAAATCTGCTTCCCTGATCTTTCGCTGCGAGCTTTCTCGTGAGGTGTTCAATCCTTCTCGGCTACTTTTGCATCTGACTGTACTTCTAGAACCCCTCTGATGTGGTTGTGTAACTCCAATTCTCTCTTTAACCGCATGGAAGCGTTTAATTCGAAGTTAATAAAAACCATTCGCCATAACATTTATAAAAATCCTTCATAATTCATAACTCACAATTTTTTCTTTATTTTTCCACCGGGTTGGCGACCTTGACATGAACCGAACTAGTGGTGTTAAAATGAGACACTTTTTAGAACTTTCAATTTTTTAAAGTGTTGGAGTCCTTCAACGGAACTGATGAAATTTTTGTAAGAAATAAATGATGATGAGAAAACTATTGGAAACTTAAAAACATACAAAACATACCTTTAAAAAGGTGAAAATAAATAAAAACTGTGTGTCATATTTAACCCCGAAAAAGTCTAAAAATGAGACATGACAGGTTAAATATGAGACAATTATAAAATGCATGTATTAAGGGCCGGTTGCTCAGTCATAGTTTAACGTTAATCTTCAGTTAGCTTCCATCTGTTCCTATGTAAAAAAAAAAAAACTGAAGATTAAAGAAAAATTGTGACTGAAAAACAGGGCCCGACAGTCATGAGCGTCCTCTAGACCAATAATGAGACTTATAAGGGTAAAAAGTAGGTAAAAATTTATTTTATAGAAAAATACTACAACAAATTAACACATAGATAAGTAAAATGATGCTGTCTTGGATAGAAATATTTATTAAATGCAAGCTAATAAATAAATAATAAAGTATTTATAATAAGAAAACTCTCGGCAGTATCGGATTATATTATTTTGCCGAATTTTATTTGAATGTCTCATTTTTCACCCGAATTTCGCGTATCTAATTTTTACACCACTTGACACTATAAATTTTTTATTTAATTTGTTTTTCTAATATTTCCTAATTTTCATTTTTTTTACTTCCTAAACCTAAAACAAAATGTCGCGTTTTAGTTTTCGTTTTTAAAATCGGCTTATATTTAGTTTTTCAATTTTTTTACAAATTTAATATTAGGTTCAATTGTTTACGTTTGTGTAAAACGTTGAACGACGACTTAAAAAAATATAAATTCCTTTTTTGTGTGAAGTGATTGACAAACTCGAGAGCGCGGAAAGAACAAGACACTGAACGCCATCTGTTAAGAAACTTGATGAAACTCTTCCAACAAAAATTGAAGAGTGAACGCGCAAGTGATCGGTTCCGTGATGACGCTGCGTTTGCTTTAATTTATTTTTGAATTAAACTTCGACATTTGAATTAAATTTAAAAAAGAGTAAAAAATAATTTCAATAGTAAATTGCACCCCGCATTTTCCGGGCACGCCATCATTTTAAGGAAGAATTTGAGCAGCGCCATCTGTTGAGAAAGTCCTAAAGGTTAAAGGTACATATTAATGTAGATGGCGCTGTAAAATATTCTTTCGACCGTTTTCTATACTCAGATATTTTTTCATCTACATCATTTTAAGAAAAAAATTGAGCAGCGCCATCTATTGTGAAAGTCCTAAAAGTTGTGCACATTTTAACGTAGATGGCGTTGTAAAATATTTCTTCACCCATTTTTTATACTCAGATATTTTTCATCTATAAAAAAAAAAATTGAATTCCGACTCCTACAACAATTATTAATTTTTTCTGGCTTCAGAGACTTTACATTTGATTCAAATTTTGAAAGGAAAGAAAGAAAGAAGATGGGAGGGGTGGCACACAATTTGCATGAAATGTTGGACAGCGCAATCTACTGAGACAAATATAAATTATTATTTTTTTTTGTGAAGTGATTCGACTCGACAGCGGCGGCGGCGCGGAGAGAACAAGACGTGAGTCACTGGAAGATAAAAGCGTGCAACGAGTTCTTTTGCTTTCTTCGTTTGTTTGGAATTAAACTTCTGCGTTCGAATTAACTTAGAAAAAAAAAGTAAATTGCATGCACCCCTCGTTTTCAATGCCATTTTAAAAGCGCCCAGGCGCAAAGAAAGTTTTATTCGGCGCCATCTGTTGAGAAATTCCTAAGTGTTTTGCACATTTTAATGTAGATGGCGCTTTACAATATTCTTTCAACAAGATTGCATGTGCGTCCTTTATCTAAAAAAAAAATGCGTTTTGCGATTACATATTTTTCTGGCTGCAATTTATTTATTTTAATTCTGCAAATATTTCAAGAGAGATAGAGAGAGAGAGAGAGAAGGAGGGGGAAGAGAGACAGCACGAAACTGTATAAAACAACGGTTTTCTTTTGTTTTATAATACACCTACTATTTTTTTAAAAGTTCATCATCTCACCACAGTCAGTGTTAAAGCGCAAGCAAAGATTTGGTTTGCGTAAAACGTTGAACTATGCCATCTACCGAGAAAAATGCAAATTAATTTTTTGTCTGGTGAGAAGAACCGTGGGCCAACTGTCGTTTGTTTCACGCCATTGTCATTTTTGTTACCAAATTTCAAACTAGGGCAATGTTGCCCGTTTTTCAACCTTGATTCAAATTTCAACAGAGAGAGAGAGAGAGGGAGGAAGAGAGATAGGAAGCAATTTCATAAAAAACGGTTCTCTTTTGTTTTGTAAGATCCATTATTTTTTAAAGTTCATCAGCTCACCACAATCAGTGTTCAAGCGCAAGCAAAAATTGGGTTTGCGTGAAACGTTGAATTGTGCCATCTACTGAGAAAAATGCAAATTAATTTTTTGCGTGGTGGGAAGAACCATGGGCCAGTTATCGTTTGTTTCACTCTATTGCCATTTAAAAAAAGGTTGTTGCAAATCGTTTTTGAGATTACAGTGAATCCGTCGAGCAGCTTCCGTGTAGTTGTTTCAGCCGTATTTGGTATTCATCAGCGCTACGCTTCCGCTCGAGAGTTCCACTGCAAACCAAAACGACTTGACCAAGGATATTCGGAAATGCGATGTAATACGAATGAATGGCTTAAACAGCGACATCTTACAATCGCGTTTTGACTTTTTGACAGCAAGCATGGTCGCCTTGCATGGGATGACTTATTATGTAACAAATTGGCTTCAACTTGTCAATCCTAATGCAATGTTAGCTCAAAAAGCGATTGTAAGATGTCGCTGTTTCAGCTATTCATTGTCACGAATTGTCATTTCTGTTACCAAATTGTCATTTTTGTTTGCCAAATTTCTAACTGTGGCAAAATTGTCCTTTGTCATTTTTCTCAAGGCCTTTTAATTTTTGTGAACAAACAATAGAAGGGTTTTCGGAAGGAACAAAACTCCTTAACCAACTGAATAAAAAATGTATCCGACGACGGCAAATAGGGATGAGGGCGAATCAAGTCAACGGCGAATCGTGAAGACGTAACTGGCGACGGCGAGAATGAGGTTGTCGGCGAATTAGGTCAACGGCGAATTGGATCTACGGCGAGTCGTCCCATTCTTGAATACTATATCCGTTTCTTCCAATAAAAATCTTGTAGGTAGCAATTCTTGAGTCTGTTTGTCGCATTTTAAGTTCTTATTGAAACGTGAACACCGACTGTGGTGGCTTTTTATTTTTTGTGAACAGACAATAGAAGGGTTTTCGGAAAGAACAAAACTCCTTAACCAACTGAATAAAAAATGTATCTGGCGACGGCAAATAGTGGTGAGGGCAAATCAAGTCAATGCCAAATCGTGTAAATGTAACTGGCGACGGCGAGGATGGGGTTGTTGGCGAATTAGGTCAACGGCGAATTGGATCTACGGCGAATCGTTCCATTTTTCAATACTGTTTCCATTTCTTCCAATAAAAATCTGCCTAGTAGGAATTCTTGAGTCTGTTTGTCGCATTTTAAGTTCTTATTGAAACGTGAACACCGACTGTGGTGGCTTTTTATTATTTGTGAACATACAATAGAAGGGTTTTCGGAAAGAACAAAACTCCTTAACCAACCGAATAAAAAATGTATCCGGCTACGGCAAATAGGGATGAGGGTGAATCAAGTCAACGGCGAATCGTGTAGATGTAACTGGCGATGGCGAGAATGAGACTGTCGGCGAATTAGGTTAACGGCGAATTGGATCTACGGCGAATCATCCCATTCTTCAATACTGTATCCGTTTTTTTAACAAAAATCTTGTAGGTAGCAATTCTTAAGTCTGCTTGTCGCATTTTTGGTTTATATTGAAACGTATTTTTTTAGAAGAGCAAGGTTGATATAGTTGTGGGAATTTTTACGTTTGAATGACCCTTGTAGATGATGTAGGTTTAAGCTTTTGCAATTGTTGATTGTTGCGCAAATTTTTAAGGCGTTTAATTGGCTTGTAGCGACAAACGCATTTTAAGTTCTTATTGAAACGTGGTGGCCTTTTATTGTTTGTGAGGAGGCAATAAAAGGGTTTTCGGAAGGAACAAAACTCCTTAACGAACTGAATAAAAAAATGTATCCGGCGACGGCAAATAGGGATGAGGACGAATCAAGTCAACGGCGAATCGTGTAAATGTAACTGGCGACGGCGAGGATGGGGTTGTTGGCGAATTAGGTCAACGGCGAATTGGATCTACGGCGAATCGTCCCATTCTTCAATACTGTATCCGTTTCTTCCAATAACAATCTGGTTAGCAGCAATTCTTGAGTCTGTTTGTCGCATTTTAGGTTCATATTGAAACGTATTTTTTTAGAAGAGCAAGGTTGATATAGTTTTGGGTATTCTTACGTTTGAATGACCCTTGTAGACGAGGTTTGAGCTCTTGTGATTGTTGATTGTTGTTCTTCAAATTTTTAAGGCGTTTAATTAGCTTGTATCAATGGAACTCGCCACAAGCCAATTAAAACTTGTAAAACAAAGTTTCGTCCTTAGCCGGTGTGTATAATTTTTATTCGCCCCCCAAGTAACTCATTTATCGAAGTAAAACACGTCGTAAACGAGTGATTTTATTGGTAGAACAATGGAACATGGTCGTCTACATACATATGCGAGTGAGTGTATGACGAATTTAGCTTTTTCCCTTGGCGATAACACAAATACTGTAATTTATATGCGCATTTGTTTAGTCTGCATCTGAAACTGCGTAATACAAATATATCAGAGACAAAAGAGAGAAAATGTTTGCCGGCAAGGTCAGGACGGAAGGTTAAAAAGGACGTAATGTAATAAGTTATTTATTCGGTTGGACGGCGTCGTCGTCGTCGTCGTCGCCGTCGTCGTTTCGCCGTCGCCGCCACCGCCGCCGCCGACGTGTATAGTATCTCTTCGTAATCTCTGGCCGAGAACAATGAGTGCGAGCGACCGGATGTTCGCTCGGCTGATCGGCCCGGTGTGGGATTCCCTCCTGCGTTCTAAACTGCCATCAAACTCATTGCTTCTGAAATATATTGGTCTCCCCCTATTCTTAACATTCCTCGGTACAATGCTCCGTACCCCAACGGCCGCGCACAAATCTTTATTATAAATGGGATTCCGGCAATTGCTTAATGTTTGGCCAACGATACAGAAATTATTATTTAATTCCCCCGACGTAGAGAGGAGGGGTCCCTCGAGAAGGGCCGCATTATGATGTGTGAAGTGACCGTCCAAGTATGAGTATCTCACTGTGGGAGTCGTCGCAATTCTCGATTCTTTCCTACGATTCGTTTGAGGAGACCTACTGGCATCCTTTCTATCGACTACCTCCTCCAGGTAGAAAGTCCGCTGGCGTAACAACCGGGTTCAATTTCTAATTATAGACTTGCTGAACTCGACGTACCTATATGTAAACCACTCCAAATATTTAGATTGTGATTCATAAAAAGAAGAAAAAAAAAATTACTTGCATTATGTGGACCATGCACATTCATTTATGTATTCACTCGTTCGTAACATGAGAGTGGAGTTAATAAACTGAATTTACATTTTTTTTTTCGCTTTGAGTCGCGGTTCAAGGTCAAATACCCAAATGCCGGAATAATGATCTCATTTACATCGTGGGCCACCCAGTCATCAACGAAGAATGTCTGCGATGTATGTACATAGCTATTACGTTGCCTAATGTAACAGTTACTTCGGGAAATCGACAAACAACAAAATTCGTGAATACCTGTCGCGAATATCGATTCGTTAAATTGGGGGTGAACGATCTGAAAAGGCAACAACACAAGAGCTTATTATATATACGTACTTTCTTTGAGGTCTTCATATACATTTAGTTTAGAAAATGATGCCTTTCTCTACGTTGATGTTGACACCGGCGGAAAAGTGCAAGTTCCTTTCAACAACTCTAACATGATGATTAACCCTCGGACAAATTTATTTTAACGACACGCTCCAGCATACTTTCCATACACGCAGAGAACGAGACAAGTAGAAACGCACTTTCTTTGAGGTCTTGATACACATTTAGCTTAGAAAGTGATGTCTTTCTCTACGCTGATGTTGGCACCGGCGGAAAAGTGCAAGTTCCTTTCAACTACACCAACATGATGATTAACCCTCGGACAAATTTATTTTAACGCCAGGCTCCGCCTACTTTCCATACACGCAAAGAACGAGACAAGTAGTAGAAACGCACTTTCTTTGAAGTCTTGATATACATTTAGCTTAAAAAGTGATGCCTGTCTCTACGTTGATGTTGACACCGGCGGAAAAGTGCAAGTTCCTTTCAACTACACCAACATGATGATTAACCCTCGGACAATTTTATTTTAACGCTGCGCTCCGCCTACTTTCCGTACACGCAGAGAACGAGACAAGTAGAAACGCACTTTCTTTGAGGTCTTGATGTACATTTAGCTTAAAAAGTGATGCCTTTCTCTACGCTGAAGTTGACACCGGCGGAAAAGTGCAAGTTCCTTTCAACAACACCAACATGATGATTAACCCTCGGACAAATTTATTTTAACGCTGCGCTCCGCCTACTTTCCATACACGCAGAGAACGAGACAAGTAGAAACGCACTTTCTTTGAGGTCTTGATATACATTTAGCTTAAAAAGTGATGCCTGTCTCTACGTTGATGTTGACACCGGCGGAAAAGTGTAAGTTCCTTTCAACTACACCAACATGATGATTAACCCTCGGACAAATTTATTTTAACGCTGCGCTCCGCCTACTTTCCATACACGCAGAGAACGAGACAAGTAGAAACGCACTTTCTTTGAAGTCTTGATATACATTTAGCTTAGAAAGTGATGCCTTTCTCTACGTTCATGTTGACACCGGCGGAAAAGTGCAAGTTCCTTTCAACTACACCAACATGATGATTAACCCTCGGACAATTTCATTTTAACGCCACGCTCCGCATACTTTCCATACACGCAGAGAACGAGACAAGTAGAAACGCACTTTCTTTGAGGTCGTGATATACATTTAGCTTAGAAAGTGATGCCTATCTCTACGGTGATGTTGACACCGGCGGAAAAGTGCAAGTTCCTTTCAGCAACACCAACATGATGATTAACCCTCGGACAATTTTATTTTAACGCCACGCTCCGCCTACTTTTCTTACACGCTGAGAACGAGACAAGTAGAAACGCACGGTTAACTCGCCGCACAGATTACTTTTTATATCAAATAAAATTAGCACGCACGTCTGTGGTTTAAATTTCATAAAAAAATATCATTGAAATCGTCCTCCAAACAAGTATACATTTGTGGTCGATTAGTGTTTCAGTTTGCTACGCTGTTAAGTGAACCGGCGATCCTAATTTATTTGAGTGGAAGAGTAATTAGGATTAAGGAATAAGCTTCGCTCCGCTTTGAATAAAAAAAAATATATGAAACCGGGTCCTGATTATGATGCAACGAGCGACGTTTACTGATGAGCGATTTTACTATCGGGAGCGAGATATTTGTAGATGGACATCTACATATGTATGTCTGCCCGTTAGTAAAATCGCTCATCAGTAAACGTTGCTCGTTGCATTATAATCAGGACCCGGTTTCATATATTTTTTTTTTCAGAGAAAAAGCCGATGCAACCACTTGCTTCTTTTCATTTATTCATTTTTGAAATAAAAATTATGCACGGGCCAAATTGAAACAGTTACAAACTGCTACCTTCAGTTTACGCTACGCTTGTCGTTGGTCGTAGTTTGAAAAGCAGACGCACTTGTCGCTGCTTTCAAAAAAGTATATTTTGCAGAAGTTTCTATCCTCGCCATTTGAAAAATTCTGAAAGTCTTGAAATCTTACGGAAATGGTAAGAAGTTGAAGTTAAGAGACAACGCCATCTCTTGGTTGGCACTGGTCGTCTTGTCACAGTTGCATCATGCCCAGTGGCGTAATTAGAAGTCAAGCCGCCGGGTTGCAACATTTGTAGGAGCGCCTTACGATTATTTATTGTTCATCATGGTTTAACTTTCTTGTTTAAACGTTCAAGAAAAAGCTGCTTGTGGAATATTCTGACTCTTCTAAAAAGTGACGAGAGTTGTCAAAATTTCAGGTTAGAAGTCTCCCAGAAATAATGGCGCTAAGCGTAGATGGGAGGCAGGTCTTAAATGTTTCTCATCAAATATCTTGAAGAAATTCGTTTTGAAATTGATTCTCGGAAAATGAAGACCACGAAATTAATTGCGACTACAATTAAAAGATGGCGTTACTTGTATTTGAATCTTCTTGGGTTCCAGTTAGCTATTTCTGTTCAACTTTATTTAGTAGAATTCTCTTTCGTCTTCTTCGCGTTTTTCAGTCGCTTTAAAGTTGTTTCCGCGCAAACGAAAGGGACAAGAAAGTTTAGGCTCATCGTAACAGATGGCGCCATAAATGTCCATTGTTTATTTGAAACGCTCCCGAAAACTACTGTTAAGCCGAAGTGCGCTCCATTTGTTTCTCAAACATTTTCTTGAGGAAGAAATGCGTTTTCAGCTGATTTGAAACATTCTCGGAAACTGAAGAGAACAAAATTAATTGCGACTACAGCTTAACAGGTGGCGCTACTTATATTTGAAACTTCTTCTTCTAGTTATTTCTGTTCGACTTTATTTATTCCAAATTGCTTGAATTTGCTTAACGTTTTCCAATTGCTTCGAAATTGTCCCCTCACACAAATAAAGTTTAGACAAACTTCCGACTCAGGGTGACAGATGGCGCTGCAAACGCTCGTAAATTTTTTCGCTTTGCGTTTCAAATTTTATTTTTTCGAAATTGTTTTCAGAACGTTCCTAAGCCTAACATCTTTCTGTTGTTTTTTTTTTGTTAAGTCTTTTCCCTGCATATTACAAACGTTCGGCGCGGGTTAACAGATGGCGCCACAAATGCCATTCGTTCGAAATTAACGCTTGGAATGTACTTCTCGAGATTTCTTAGCGCTTTTCTGTTGTTTTCTTCCGGAAATAATATTTCCAACTATAATTGATCCTCCCAGTTTTGATTTAAAGACGAATCACAAAGAAGTTTTCACTTTTCCGTGCTTGTGAATCCCTGTAGTTACGCCACTGATTGCGCCTTTTAAAAAAAGGCCGGTTGTTTCAGAAATCGATCAGGAACGCTGCGTTTTGAATAATAATAAAAAAAAAACTTGTGACTTCTCGAATTTAAAAAGAAACTCATTTTTTAAAACAAGAAGTGTAGTAAAGGAAAGTGTTGTAAAGCTTTGTCATTTTACAAAAAATAAAAAAATTAGAGTGGAAAAGTCTGATTTACAAAATAAACATCCTACAACGCCATCTTTTGAATAGAAATAAAGTGGATTTTAGCTGAAGTAGCTGGCTGCGACAGAAGCCATCTTTTGGATAACAACACAAATAAACTTCTCAAGAAAAAAAAAATAATGAATCTTCTTGGTTGACGGTGTTCAGGCCGACTGAAAGTATTAACTTGCAATGCCTGCTTTCACTTTTTAAGCAACGCGTTATGTTTTCTTATTCATAAATTTTTTTTTATTCCACTTCGAGACAAAAATAGGAAAAAAAATCATAGCAATTTTTTTGAGACTATGAACGAAGAAGGCAATAAAAAACGAGCCGTGCGAAATGAGAGGTTGACAAATTTCGTCGTTAAAAAACACTGCAACAACGCCATCTCTTGGTACCTACTGATTGTACTACATTTCTGAAAAGAGCAAGTTCTGTTACAGAAATTAATTTATTTTTGTTTCTAATGAAAAAATGCCTGCAATTCCTAAACAAATCAAAAAAAAAAACTTGAAGCCGTTAAATTATATAGAAAATCTATTTGAAGAAATTCTTTGCAGTTTACTGATTGTGAGAGAGAAAGAGAAAGACAGCGCCCTCTCTTAGTTTAGAACTGACATTACGAAGCAATGTCGGACTCAGAGAGCCATCTTTTGTTCTTCGTCGCAAGCTGTTGCGCTTCTTACCGGCTTTCGAATTGTTTCCTTAAAAAATAATTAACGGTTGGAAGTTTCAACAAATCTCAACAAAAAAAAAATGAAGGCTACGATCAGTTGTTTAAAAATACTATGTCGAAGTGACAGCGCCTTCTTTTGGTTGGTATTAACACCGACTTTGTTGCAATTATTAACTTGTGCATTCCAGAAAAATATATTTTTTCTTCTTGAAAATATGTAAACATACATTTTAAAGCGCCGTATTATAACCTTTAATCTTTTTTCTATTGAACGGAAGATTCAGAACGAACACTTTTATACTTGATTTTACTTTATTTAATTTTTTTTTTTGAAGATTTAATCACGTTTTAACGATCCAAGCAAGGTTAATCGATGTACGTACACAGAAAGTGACACGCCACCTTTCCGCCAATTATAGTAATAATTTTCAACGTATTTTAAGTCTTGAATGTATTTTATTTTACCGACACCAAATGGTTACAACTACAACGCAGAAAATTAATAATCGCGGGCTACGCGGCGCAAAGTTAGAGTTATTATTTTTTTTGGGGAGACAAGATTCTTTCGAAATTAAAAATGTTTAAAACAAAAGGGCCATCTGTTGATCAAAATCGCAAGTTATCCTGCAACAGATAACAAGAAAAGATGCTCAGCAGCGAAAGATGAGCAGCACTGTGTCATTATTTCGTGGCGAGTCATTTATTTATTATTTTTTTTGAACGTGTTTATGCAGCAGCGCCATCTCTTGTTTGGAATTTTTAACTTTTTTGACGATGAAACGGCGACGGAAATTTTCGGCAACTTGCGCCGTTAATATACAATTTGAATCAATTTTCATCTCTTGTTTTCATTTATTATCGCCTAATAAGACGGTTCCTCTTCCTTGCAAAGCAATCAGAGAAAATCGATGCAAAATGCACAGAGAGAGTGGCGTCATCTTCCTGTCAACGACAGCAGTATTTTTAACGTTTTAAGTTCACAAACTCGTGAAGGAATTTTCTCAACATCAACATCATAGATACTTAGTAGTGAGAAGAGAAAAGCGCAAGCGTAAACTGAGTATTAAATAAAATAAAATGTTTTCTACAAAGCGCCATCTTTTGATCGAAACCTAAACTTATCCAACCAGAGTTACTTAGTACTGGAAATTAGAGGCAAGTGGTGAATTAATTTTACGCGATTTGGCAACGACAGAACCTTTTTATTTTGATTGATCGGGTCTTCAAGTAATTAAGTGTGTCGCGTTCAAACAAAAGCGCCATCTCTCGGTTTGATCCAGAACTGCGTATTCTTCTCGCCGCTCTTTATTTAATAACAAAATGAATATGAAATTACTGAACAAGTTCAAACAATTTATCAACGAATTTTGGCTTGATTCAGCAGGATTAAAAAGAAAGGACGGATCAATTGAGATTTTTGGGATTTTTAAGTAGAAAAACGCCATCTTTTGATCGCACATTGTAGGTTTCCCGGTTGCTCTTTTTGTTTTTAATAATAACTACGTAAAATGGAATTAATTTATTTATTATCGGTGGATTTTTTGAGTTATGAGAATTACGAAAAGAAGAAGAAACCGTTCTTGGAATTTCTGGATAAGATTCGACAAAAGCGCCATCTCTTGCTCGAAAGCCCTGTTTACTCTGGGATTACTTACTTATTTAATAATGATTAGATTATATCAAATTAGCCTAATAGTACCGAACAACCTGATGTTAGTTTGACTTCGGCAAGATTAAAAAAAGAAAAATCTTTTTTTTTGAGATTCTTAGGAATCTCTCCCAGTCACAAAAGCGCCATCTCTTGCTCGAAAGCCCTGTTTACTCTAGGATTACTTACTTATTTAATAATGATTATATCGAATTACCTAATAGTACCGAACAACCTGATGTTAGTTTGACTTCGACAGGATTAAAAAAAGAAAAATCTTTTTTTTGAGATTCTTAGAAATCTCTCCCAGTCACAAAAGCGCCATCTCTTGCTCGAAAGCCCTGTTTACTCTGGCATTACTTACTTATTTAATAATGATTACATTATATCAAATTAGCCTAATAGTACCGAACAACTTGATGTTAGTTTGACTTCACGGGATTAAAAAAAGAAGAATTTTTTTTTGGGATTCTTAGGAATCTCTCCCAATCACAAAAGCGCCATCTCTTGCTCGAAAGCCCTGTTTACTCTGGCATTACTTACTTATTTAATAATGATTAGATTATATCAAATTAGCCTAATAGTACCGAACAACCTGATGTTAGTTTGACTTCACAGGATTAAAAAAAGAAAAAATCTTTTTTTTTGGGATTCCTAGGAATCTCTCCCAATCACAAAAGCGCCATCTCTTGTTTGAAAGCTTTAGTTTTCTCGCTTATACCTTATTTAGCCGATCGAATAGAATAAAATTACTCACTAACAGGCCCAACCAATTTTTGGTAATTTTTTGTGCAAAATTTTGCAGTTTTATTCGGATTTCCGGGCTTCCTTCAGTGAATAAATAATTGCGTCATCGAATGCTGGTTTTATTTAAGAGGATTGAAAAAGAAGAAACGTTTGTTGAGGGATTCTTAGGGCACGATGTTTGTGCCTTAACAAGAGCACACCATCTCTTGATGGAAAGCTGTAGCTTACTCGCTTCTTCTTATTATTTAATGATAATAATAATAATAATTACATGAAATTACTTAATAGTATGTTATTTAATAGGATAAAAAAGACGAAGGAGCCCGGTTTGTGTATGAGGAAGACGTAGAGTGTGAACTTGACTGCGTTAATTTGAAACACTGACAAGCGGTAATAACACAATAGGAAAGAAAAAAAAAACAAGGCATCCTAATTGGATGGCCATTTCACGGTAATCAAAACTATAAATTCCAACTTGTTAAACGAAATGACTTCACAAATAGGCCGATGATTTTCGAATTAATAAAAAAAACGCCATCTCACGTCAGTGAATGAGGGTACGCGCGCGCACACACACACTCACACACACCCACTTCCTTCCTCTGCTTGATGACCATTTCGATTGTTATACATATATGTATGTATTAGGTACTTATCGGACACACCTAATTGTAAAATGTGTAATTAAAAAAAAAAGGCTTCGGAGATTCTGCAAATCAGCTTTGCTCTAGCGATGGATTCGATGAAATCCGGTGGCTTTATTCGCGAGTTAATTAAAAACAGCAATTATTTTATTAACCGAATCGCCAGGTGAGTTCGATTCGCCTTCACCTTCACCACCAATTTTAGGAATGTCCCCTGCCGGGTTTCTTAATTAAACGTACCACGATTTGAAACGTTCTCGGAATCGCCACAATACCAACGAATTTATTCCCAAAAATTAATTTGCCCCAGAAAAAAATGGAACTTCTTTTTTGTTTCAGGTACGTCTCTTCTGACCCCTAGACTAAACATTAGAAGGGAGGGGGCCGCAAGTGCGGCGGTGAGAAAAGTGAGTACACCACCTACCACCTACCATCCAAAACGTTCTTTAAAAAGTTCCTTCACGTTAATAAATTAATTATAATCTCGCCGCCGTCCGTTTTATTTAATCGAACAACGCGCACGAATTCGGCTCGTCGCGAGTCGTCTTTGTGAACTCCCTCAAAGAAGTCTATTTACGGTCCCCGCTCAAGTTTGTAACGTCAATTAGACAACTAATGAGCTAATTAAATGAGTATTCAGTGTAATGAATACCGCGGGGATTATTATCAAGTGAACTGAATACGTTACTAATTACTGTTAGTCTTCGGGTAAAAGAGTTATTAATTAACGTAAAGACGGCGTTTGTGTGTGACGAGGCGGGTGAGGGAGGGGGGGCCGAGGGGGTGAATCGGCCGGAGGAAGAAGAGCGCCGCGTGCTGGCGGTGGTGACATTAATTGATCGAGTGGGGTTTTCCCCCTTTTTACAAAAGTACAAAAGTCATAGTTCAAGAAAAATCATTTTTCGTTTTGTAAGGAATTATACCCGTTTGGAAGTCCTTTTAAGATTTAAGTGGAACTGTAAAATGAGAAATAGGACATATGGAGGGTCGAAGTACAACACGGACTTTAGCATTTTGTAATAATTTGTATTAGCAATTCATTATTTTGTGAGAACGTCCGTGTCGAGGTAAACCCGCCTTGTCATGAGTAAAAATAAACGTCTGAACGAGGGCAATTCTGTCCTGACTCCGACGCCATCTTGAAATCCAAGATGGCGGCGGTGGCGCTACCATACTGAAAAGTGTCCGTGTCGAAGCAAACCCGTCGTGTGGTCAAATGCTCAAATGAAACGCCATGGCCAGGGCATTTCGGCCTTCATCCTAACGCCATTTTTTAATGAACAGATAAAATAGCGACATCTTACTATCGCTTTTTGACCTGACATTGCAGTAGGATTTTAGTTTTTTTGTCATTTTTTAACATTAAAAATAAATTAACAATTTTAATTACTTCTCCAACCCTTCATCCTAGTTACCGCGACCCCCAAGGCAAGCGGTCCAAACAGCGCGAAACGCTTTCTCTGTTTAAATACACTTCAACGTCCACGAGGTCTCTGTGGGGGAAGACACTTTCTCATAATAAGAAATTTAATTAGCATTGCACCTTTCGAAACCTCGATGAAAGCATATTACGCTTGTTTATAAAAAATAAATTAACAGATTCTAATAATTATGGCCAGAAGCCAAAAAGGCAGAAACCATTTTGAATTCAAACTAGAACGTAACGAAACATCAAAAGTCTTCCTTCTCCTGTATTGGATGATAAGCAAAGTGCGGGCAAAAAATTACCTTGAGTTATCGCCCACCCGCCGTGTCGGGTCTAAATGTCCGAACGAGAGCAATTCGGTCCTCACTCCGACGCCATCTTGAAATCCAAAATGGCGGCGGCGGCGCTACCATACTGAAAAGTGTCCGTGTCGAAGCAAACCCGTCGTGTGGTGTCTCAAATGAAACGCCATGGCCAGGGCAATTCGGCCTTCATCCTAACGTCATTTTTAATATTAAAAATAAGTTAACTTTTTTAATTTTTCTTCCAACCTTTCGTCCTAGTTACCGAGTGCCCCTAAGGCAAGCGGCCCAAGCAGAATGAAACCCTGATGAAAGCACATTATGCTTGTTTACAAAAATAAATTAACAGATTCTAATAATTTATGGATTTAATCTGTTGAGTTTTAATAATTGTAAAGTCTTTCTTGTTTCAATTATTATTGAGTCTTGAGTTTCTTGGCCTTGGTCGGTTGCTCAAGCTAAGTTCAGTTGAGTTGGTTTGGATTTAGTTTGAACCGTTCTCTTCTTTTTATACTACACTTATTTTATTTTTTGATTTGATTAGATTTTGGATTGAGTTAGAATTTTGCGTAACTCTTATTTTTTACTTAGGTTGGATCGAGTTCAATTGAGTTAGGTTAGGTTGCATTTAGTTAATTAATTCCAAGTGAGTGTTATTTTTTAATATTAAATTTTTTTAATTGGGTTGGATGGAGTTGGGGTCGACCTTGAAAGGAGTCGTACTAATATCTAACTTTTACTTGGGTTGGACCGAGTTAGGTTGAATTGAATTAAGTTTACCTTAATCCTTGGTGGACTTAATCTGTTGAGTTTTAGTAATTAAAGACTTTCTTGTTTCAATCTTTTTTGAATCTTGAGTTTCTTGCTTGGCTCAAGCTAAGTTTAGTTTAGTTTAACTCGATCCAACCTAAGTAAAAATAAGAGTTATGCAAAACTCTAAGTACAAAGTTTTTTTAATCTCAAACCGGAGAGAAAAATGAAGGGAAAACACTCAACGTTTCGCTATAGATTTATAGCTGACGAAGCTATAAAACAGGGAAAACACTCAACGTTTCGCTATAGATTTATAGCTGACGAAGCTATAAAAATATATATAAATGTGAGATTAAAAAAACTTTGTACTTACTATTTTGATCGGACAAGAACAAACTTCAATTACAATTATTTTTGTTTTTTGATTGGATTAGATTGGATCGAGTTAGAGATTAGAGTTTTGCATAACTCTTATTTTTACTTAGGTTGGATCCAGTTAAACTGAGTGAGGTTAGGTTGGATTAACTGAATTAATTCCAAGCGAGTGTTATTTTTTTTTAATATTTAACTTCTTTTACTTGTATTGCACAGAGTCAGGTTGACCTTGAAATGAAAGAACTTTTAATTTTTAAGAACTTTTGATTTAATTTTACTCTTACTTCTGCTTGGTTTTGGTCGAGAATCACCTGATGGGAAAAAAAACTGATTCTCAAGTTTCAAGTATTTTTTTTTTAATTTAAACCTGCGTTGTATTTCTCAAACGATTTCCGAGACACTCTTTGTGATCTCAGTTTAGTACCCCCGTCCCCCTCCGCCCCCTCCTCACTCCGCACACGTAAACATCACAGAAATATTTTGGAAATAAAAGTTTGCAAAGGAAATGCCCCAACTCGTTTACACGTTTCCAAGTGTATACTGGTCTTAATATCAGTTAAGCCCAGTACACACTGAAATAGAGAACGCATCTGGAACACACTTACCTGTTTGATTGTTTTTAATTGTTACTTCGTTTAAATATAAGCAACAATAATAGATAAATGAATGGATGACAAGCAAGGAAAAAAAATGTTTTATTATTTAATTTAAGCTCTGGGGAACTGGATGTGCTCGTATGTGGATTGCATTATCAATTCATCCGAAAATTATGAATCTTGGAGCTCCTGGGCTACGCACTAAACTGCCTGGATTGAGTTAATCCACTAAGGCCCGGTTTCTGGAAGCAATTTATGGGCCGATTAGTTTAACTAAGGTTTAGAATGTGACGTACGTTATGTTATACTGCTCACTGTATCACATTCTAATCGTTAATGTTAAACTAATCGGCCCTTAAATCGCTTCCAGAAACCGGGCCTAGATGATCTTGAATTAGAAAATAATAAAAGCAGCCATCCATATAGATGACGGACGGTAATAACTAATGAGAGGACAAAATGAGGCAACTTTTTTTAATTTTGTGCCGGCGGATTCTGTTCTATGGGGTAGAGTGGAACTCATACCTGGTATTAATGAGACCCGCTGAAGTACTAAACTTTATTTCCATTTGTTGCTCAATTACTCTTGCGTTTTCTGTTCATTATCTTGGAGGATTTCAATATGCGCCGAGAGTCAATTATTGTCATAACTTTTTTAAAGTTTTAAGCGGCCATATATTTTCCCGGTTAATCCCCGTACATCATGATAATAATCATCGTAACGTATTCAAGCCCGAGGATTAGTAATTAACCGCGCGGCGGAAACTCCGGGACGCTTTCGCCGATTCCGGCCATTTTTGTTTACGCATCTGCTTATTTATTAACGACGCGCCATTAAATATGGATGCCCCCGGGTAACAAACGGTTTAGCGCGCCAAATTGCTTTATTTGCCGCCTAATTATTTATGGCCCCGTTCTTTTTACGGCCTCTTCTCTTCGCCGCGGCGACGGCCGACGCTTAATTGACGATTTAAGTGCAACGCACTCAAAAAAAAAATCCGAAACCAGCGACACCAGGGCGATAAATAACACCGGTCAATTTGAAGTATTAATTGTGAACGGTGTTTATGTGCGCGCGAACGGAGGAGTTATTACGGGACAGACCATAAGTAGAATGCCATTGCAGAACGATAATAATGGACGGTTTCGTAGTGGCAATTACGAGTCTGACAAGTATATTAATGTTGGTGAAAATTGTTCTTATTACTACGACTGTACATATCATGACAAGGCATGACAAGCTCTTAACTTGCCTTTGAGACTCAATAAAATAAAAGACATTGGGTATTGGGCGTGTATACGAGGAGAAGTCCAGAAGTCCTCGTGGAATTCATTAAAAATCTTATGGTTAAAAAGTCTTCTTACCTTTGAAACTCAATAAAATAAAGAAATGGGTATGTGTATATACGAGGTGATGTCCAAAAGTCCTGGTGGAACTCATTAAAGATGTTATGGCTAAAAGGTTTTACCTTTGAAACTCAATAAAATAAAGTATGTACGAGAGGATGTCCAAAAGACGCGTTGGATTTCATTAAAAATCTTATGGTTAAAAGTCTTACTTTTGAAACTCAATAAAATAAAGAAATGGGTATGTGTATATACGAGGTGATGCCCAAAAGTCCTGGTGGAATTCATTAAAGATGTTATGGCTAAAAGGTTTTGCCTTTGAAACTCAATAAAATAAAGTATATACGATGGGATGTCCAAAAGACGTAGTGGATTTCATTAAAAATCTTATGGTTAAAAAGTCTTACTTTTGAAACTCAATAAAATAAAGAAATGGGTATGTGTATATACGAGGTGATGCCCAAAAGTCCTGGTGGAACTCATTAAAGATGTTGTGGCTAAAAGGTTTTACCTTTGAAACTCAATAAAATAAAGTATATACCATGGGATGTCCAAAAGACGTAGTGGATTTCATTAAAAATCTTATGGTTAAAAAGTCTTACTTTTGAAACTCAATAAAATAAAGAAATGGGTATGTGTATA
Organism: Prosopocoilus inquinatus; assembly: GCA_036172665.1. Lineage (NCBI taxonomy): Eukaryota > Metazoa > Arthropoda > Insecta > Coleoptera > Lucanidae > Prosopocoilus > Prosopocoilus inquinatus. The sequence goes on along the minus strand of CM069878.1, from coordinate 7,386,153 downwards.
TACGAGGTGATGCCCAAAAGTCCTGGTGGAACTCATTAAAGATGTTATGGCTAAAAGGTTTTACCTTTGAAAGTCAATAAAATAAAGTATATACGAAGGGATGTCCAAAAGACGTAGTGGATTTCATTAAAAATCTTATGGTTAAAAAGTCTTACTTTTGAAACTCAATAAAATCAAGAAATGAGTATGTGTATATACGAGGTAATGCCCAAAAGTCCTGGTGGAACTCATTAAAGATGTTATGGCTAAAAGGTTTTACCTTTGAAACTCAATAAAATAAAGTATATACGAAGGGATGTCAAAAAGACGTGGTGGATTTCATTAAAAATCTTATGGTTAAAAAGTCTTCTTACCTTTGAAACTCAATAAAATAAAGAAATGGGTATGTGTATATACGAGGTGATGCCCAAAAGTCCTGGTGGAACTCATTAAAGATGTTATGGCTAAAAGGTTTTACCTTTGAAACTCAATAAAATAAAGTATATACGATGGGATGTCCAAAAGACGTAGTGGATTTCATTAAAAATCTTATGGTTAAAAAGTCTTACTTTTGAAACTCAATAAAATAAAGAAATGGGTATGTGTACATACGAGGTGATGCCCAAAAGTCCTGGTGGAACTCATTAAAGATGTTATGGCTAAAAGGTTTTACCTTTGAAACTCAATAAAATAAAGTATATACGAAGGGATGTCAAAAAGACGTGGTGGATTTCATTAAAAATCTTATGGTTAAAAAGTCTTACTTTTGAAACTCAATAAAATAAAGAAATGGGTATGTGTATATACGAGGTGATGCCCAAAAGTCCTGGTGGAACTCATTAAAGATGTTATGGCTAAAAGGTTTTACCTTTGAAACTCAATAAAATAAAGTATATACGAAGGGATGTCAAAAAGACGTGGTGGATTTCATTAAAAATCTTATGGTTAAAAAGTCTTACTTTTGAAACTCAATAAAATAAAGAAATGGGTATGTGTATATACGAGGTGATGCTCAAAAGTCCTGGTGGAACTCATTAAAGATGTTATGGCTAAAAGGTTTTACCTTTGAAGCTCAATAAAATAAAGTATATACGAGGAGATGTCAAAAAGACGTGGTGGATTTCATTAAAAATCTTATGATTAAAAAGTCTTCTTACTTTTGAAACTCAATAAAATTAAGAAATGGGTATGTGTACATACAAGGGGATGTCCAAAAGTTGTGGTGGAATTTATTAAAAATCTCATTGTTAAAAACTCATCATCTGCCATGGGAATAATAATAATACACCTTCGGTATATTATCCCGCGGCTTGAATAAATCATAGGATCGAAGGCGTGCAATTAATAACCGCAGCAACAACAAAGCAATTGACAATCTTTCCCCCGCCGCGCCGCCCGTGCATCGTAAATAATAACGGATTAATATATGCATGAAAATAAGGGCGGCGGAGGAGGAGGAGGAGGGCGCAATAAGTAAGAGACGTGTGGGGGCCGGGACGGCTTTCCCGTAATTAATCTATAAATTACGGCCGCATTGTTCTCGTTCTCACACCACGATCGCAATACATCAATGACAATTAGCTGCGCTACCACTTTCTTCCTGCTCGCTTAAATCCACTACTGCCGATTGCGAAAGAAGCGGGTAATTAGCGATATTTCTACCACTCGGTGCCCAATTAAACTTTCGAATCAATGCTCTCTGTTCGTTAGCGCAAGGATTTTTTCTTCTTTCGAGCGTGAAAACGCTCTCTCGATATGATCGGAAAGTGCCCGGTCATGAATGACATCGACTGGATGAGGCTCGAAACGAACTCAAAGGTATACTGAACCTAATCAGATCTAATCAGTAAAGAAATACATTTAAAATGCTACATACCATCTAGAAACCATCAAAACCATCAAATACTTATTCGTTTTTAATGCTTGTAAGCATGGGTAGATGATGCCGTTAAGTATGATGGTTCAAATCGACCCGATGAGGATCGTAGCGAACTCGAAAGGGTGTAGAATATCATACGTCAACATACATCAACTGTAAAACATCAAAAACTATGAAATATTTAAGTGGGAGGTTGTATTTTATGCAAGCACGAGGAGATGATACTATTAACTATGATGGTTCAAGTCATAAGTCACAATGAATTAATGGGGATCGAAGCGAACTGGAAGGTACGTAGAATTCATTTAAAATGTCATACACCATGTATATCAACTATAAAACATCAAATACTATGATATAATTAAGTGGGCGATTGTATTTTATGCTTGCGAGCACGTGGAGATGATACTATTAAGTATGATGGGTCAAGTCATAAGTGACAATGAATTAATGAGGATCGAAGCGAACTGAAAGGTGCGTAGAATTCATTTAAAATGTTATACACCACGTATATCAACTATAAAACATCAAATTCTATGATATATTTATATGGGCGATTATATTTTATGCTTGCGAGCACCAGGAGATGATACTATTAAGTATGATGGGTTAAGTCATAAGTTACAATGAATTAATGAGGAGCGAAGCGAACTGGAAGTTACGTAGGATTCATTTAAAATGTTATATACCACCTATATCATCTATAAAACAACAAATACTATGATATATTTATGTGGGCGATTGTATTGAGATGATACTATTAAGTATGATGAGTCAAGTCATAAGTCCAAATGAATTAATGACTATCGAAGCGAACTGAAAGGTGCGTAGAATTCATTTAAAATGTCATATATGACGTATATCAACTATAAAACATCAAATACTATGATATATTTATGTGGGCGATTGTATTTTATGCTTGCGAGCACGAGGAGATGAGACTTTTAAGTATGATGGGTCAAGTCATAGGTGACAATGAATTAATGAGGATCAAAGCAAATTGGAAGGTACGTAGGATTCATTTAAAATGTTATACACCACGTATATCATCTATAAAACAACAAATACTATGATATATTTATGTGGGCGATTGTATTTTATGCTTGCGAGCACGAGGAGATGAGACTTTTAAGTATGATGGGTCAAGTCATAGGTGACAATGAATTAATGAGGATCGAAGCGAACTGGAAGGTTCGTAGAATTTATTTAAAATGTCATACACCACGTATATCAACTATAAAACATCAAACACCATGATATATTTATGTGGGCGATTGTATTTTATGGTCAAGTCATAAGTGATAATGAATTAATGAGGATCGAACTGAACTGAAAGTCATTTAAAACGGTATATACGACGTATATCAATTGTAAAACATCAAATCAAATCAAGCAAAGCCTTGATCTTAACGACTCAGATTAAGATGTTAAAGATGTCCCTCCCTGTGTAGAGTTACACGTCACAAAGTCTTTAAATTCTATGCTTGCGAGCAGAAGATGATCAAGTACGTATGATGGGGTAGGTCATAAATGACTGCGATCCAATGAGGCTCAAATCTCAGCACCGGAAGTGCTCTCAGCTTCAGTCTGCAATCGGTTTGTTTATTATTCGATTTCCTTTCTTTATCTGATTATTTTTTTTAATTTTCTTTCTTATTGTGTCTATTTCAGAATTCGCGTTTCCTTCCTCTGATTATTACCTATTTTTGTATTATCTGATTCATCTTTCTGACTGTAAGTAGCTGATTATTGGATTCAGTGGCGGCTCGTGATGATTTACTATGGGTGGGCAACAACCAGAGTTGCCAAACTGACCAAAATTCCGCCATTTGGGCTACATTTTAGATATATTTAGTTGGATGCCTAATTTGGGCTACTTTTGTTGTTGTCCTCACCTCATTAAAATCTGCATGTAATATAATTAAAAAATTTAACACCCCTGAGTCGATGCTAAGAAAAAAAAAAGATATACAATGTGATTTATTTCGTTTTTCTTGTTCGTTTCACATTTTTCTCTTTCTCTTTTGTTTTTCCGTTTTAAAGAATTGTTGTTTTTGTATTTTATTCGTCGTTTAATCGTTTAATTCATTTCGTTTGTTCCCTGCAGGTTTTCGGCCGGGGATCGCCGTTTCTTCATTTATTTGTTTTTTTTTTATTTAGGGGAAAACCGTTCTCTTTTGTTTTCGTACTTTATTGGCTCATTTTTACGGTACTCTCTTGTTTCCTGCGGGTTTGTTTTATTTGCGAAAATTTCGTCAATTTTCATTTTAATATCGTGGTACTTCTGCTTTTTAAAAATTCATTTTGTCCTTTTACATTTCTATTTTGGTTATTTTTATCAATTTACTTTTTCACATTTTGTTGTTGTTTTTTATTATTTTTCTTCTCAGTTGTGATCTGTTGTTTTATGTATGTACTGTATCTCGTCGTTAATTTATTATTTCAATTTTTTTTAAAATCGATTTTCTTGCAGTTTTGAATTTTCTAAACAGAAAATTGTTGTTTCTAGTTCGGCTAATGGTCGGTTCAGCTCGATGTTGTCATTTGTTTCGATTTTTGAAATTACAATTTAGTTTCTTTTTTGTCTATCTTGTTCTTTGTTTCTAGTTCGGCTAATGGTTGGTTCAGCTCGATGTTGTCGATCTTCTTTTGTTTTTCTTTTTGGTGTTTAATTTATGCCTTGCGTTTCTTTTATTTCTCTTTCATTTCTATTTTTTTTGTAGGCTTCGATTTTTTTTATTTGTTCCGATTTTTGAAATTACAATTTAGCTTTTTTTGTTCTTCTTGTTCTTCGGTTGCCTTTGTTCTTTGCTTGATGTTTCTTTCGTTCCTTTCTGCTATATTTGTACTTAAAAAAAATACGACATTTTTGAAGTGAAACAGTGTTTCAAAGTAGGCAAGCCAAAACTTTCTAAAATCTTGGTATCTGTTCTTTTTTTCAAATTCATTTTATGCTTTTGTGGCCAATTTAATTTTCCACATTTTGTTGTTTTTTTTTATTATTTATTTTTCTTCTCAATTGTAATCTTTTGTTTTGTTAATTTCTTATTTTGTTTTGTTTTTTTAATTGTATTATCGTCTTTTATTTTCTACGAATTTTTTTTTAACAGGGTGGGCACTGCCCATCTTGCCCACCCCCACTGATTGGATTCTTCTTTGTTCGTTTTTAATTACTTTTGTATCAAATTTTAGATTCCTTTCTGTTTAGTTTATGATGTTTTCAGTGGTGAATGTGTTTTGAAAAGTTATCGTGGATGAGGTGGGTTGTTAGCGAGGAAAATATTTTGGCCATGCATAATTCAGAGAGAGAGAGATATATAGAGAGAAAGAGAGAGAGATAGAGATCATGTGGGGCATACGCTGTGCCCGCTCTAATTATCTTCGGATATTAATTTCCTCCGGTCGTGTTTGAGCAAAATTCGACGGAGCGAAGGGCGGCTCTTGTAAATATCGAGTCGCGGAATTCATGTTTGAAATTTTTCCGAATAAAGTTAATTAGTAAGCTGTTAATTAATTAAATCCATCATCGGTGGTAATTCAAAGCGCGCACTTCAAAGTATTGCAGAACAATTTCCTATATATCGTTAATTAGACGGCGTTTTGTAATTAGTGGAGCCATCGATTTCTGCAAATATTCCGCCTCACAAAACAGCCGGCCGCAAGGGCCGCCATTTAGCTACGGAGCAATTTGCGGGGGATTATAATTTACGAGGAAGACATTGATGAATATTGTAAAATCGAGACAAAGGATAAATTTCTAATAACGAAACGCTGAAGTATGACACAATTGGGGGTGATTCATCAAAATTTTAATTAATACATAATTAACAACCGCAACAAAGCGATTGTCTCTCAACTTACGCTCAACAGACGCAGAAACGCTAATAACTAATTGCGAAACTACGGGGCGCTCTTGCGATTCAATATTGCAACTATTATAGCTGCGTTTAATTAATGAGCAACTGTTGCGACAAAGTCAAGACAAGCCAGAGCCAATCCCGACAGCGACTTTTGCGATCTCGTTCATTGCCGAAAAGAGAAAGAACGAAACTCCTATGATACGAACAGAAGGACATTCAATTCCCCCAACTACCTATCTACCTACCTACCTACCATTAATGAAACTTTCATTTCCTTTTTGCACCGAAAAAAATCAATTACGTACCATGCACTTGAATATTTCAAATAAATTAAAACAGACACCGAAAAAAGCAAAAAAACCTCAAAAACCGTTATAATTACTTCGATTTAGAAAACTAAATTACAAGTGTAATCGAGAAACGTAATTTAAAGAAAAAAAAATAACAAAACCACTTTAAATAGAAAAGAAAAAAAAAACTATAATCACTATAATTTAGAAACAAATTACAATTTGCGGGATCGAGGGGGCCAGAGACAGAGAGAGACAGAGATTAAACAAGATTCCACAGTGGCGTAGAACTTATAGAAAACCGGAATACCGCAGGGTTGTACGCTGGAACCAATACATTGCATGATACATAAATGATGCTTGACTTAACACCTTTTGCAACAACAATGCACTGTGCCAATGACGCCGTCGCTGCAATTACGAGTACAGTGCGTCCAGTTTTCTTTTTCTTTTTAATTTATTTACTTCGTTGCAACCTATTTGTATACGAAGAGATGAACCCTAATTATAACATGATCACACCACACCGATTGAAGACTTTTGCTCTAGCCAAAAGACGATTCTTGAAGAGCAACAGAAACGTGTGACTCGCGAATTTAAGGGGAAAAAATAACAAAAGAACTTTAAACAGAAAAGAAAAACTATAATCATTATAATTTAGAAACAAATTACAATTTCCAGGATCGAGGGGGCCAGAGACAGAGAGAGACAGAGATTAAACAAGATTCTACAGTGGCGTGGAACTTACGTAAAACCGGAATACCGCAGGGCTGTATGCTGGAACCAATACTTTGCCTGAGACATAAATGATGCCTGACTTAACACCTTTTGCAACAACAATGCACTGTGCTAATGACGCCGTCGCTGCAACTACGAGTACAGTGCGTCCAGTTTTCTTTTTTTTTAAATTTATTTACTTCGTTTCAACCTATTTGTATACGAAGAGATGAACCCTAATTATAACATGATCACACCACACCGATTGAAGACTTTTGCTCTAGCCAAAAGACGATTCTTGAAGAGCAACAGAAACGTGTGACTCGCGAATTTAAGGGGAAAAAATAACAAAAGAACTTTAAACAGAAAAGAAAAACTATAATCACTGTAATTTAGAAACAAATTACAATTTGCGGGATCGAGGGGGCCAGAGACAGAGAGAGGCAGAGATTAAACAAGATTCTACAGTGGCGTGGAACTTACATAAAACCGGAATACCGCAGGGTTGTACGTTGGAACCAATACTTTGCATGATACATAAATGATGCCTGACTTAACACCTTTTGCAACAACAATGCACTGTGCCAATGACGCCGTCGCTGCAACTACGAGTACAATGCGTCCACTTTTCTTTTTTTTTAATTTATTTACTTCGTTGCAACCTATTTGTATACGAAGAGATGAATCCTAATTATAACATGATCACACCACACCGATTGAAGACTTTTGCTTTAGCCAAAAGACGATTCTTGAAGAGCAACAGAGACGTGTGACTTGCAGTTTATTTAAAAATAAAGAAAAATAACTGTTTTTGAGGTCTCTCTTTTCAGACCGAAGCAAACGTACCCCCATCTCTTTCCAATAAAACGTATTGAAATGGCCGTGGGGATAAAGCGAGAGCCTTCGATCGGTATATTACTATTATACAGTGTGTCCCCGGATTGACTCCGCGATGCGTATAATAATCCAAAATTTTTTGAATTCAGATTTCATGTTTTGCAGTTCAGGTCTGTTTGGGGCGAAGAAGAAGAAATAAAAAAAAACAAAAGACGATCGAATCATCTTTCCAAATATAATGAAAAAAGGAACACAGAAAATTCTTTGCGCGAGCGACAAATAAAGAAGAAACGTAAACAAATTTCAGAAAGAAAAGACGATCGCTTTAATTAAAAAAAAGAAGAAATCTCAAACCCAATCGAATTAAAAATCGAAGACAACACGAAAATATCTTAGGCGGGATTCTCTTCTTCGAAAATTTAGTTTTTGTTTCTTTGAAAAAAAAAAAATTAAATTTAAACCGAAAAGAAACCTTCAAATAAAAAAAACCAACCCTGTTTTGGATTAAAAAAAGGCAAATCGATAATAAAATAGGAAAAAGTAACTAAACGTACATTAAACAAAAAAAAAAAACAAAAAACGATCGAACGATATTGGTAAAGGAAACGAAAAGTGACTTGCGTAAGCAAAAAATATCGATTTATTCCGAACAAAAAACGAACGCTTAAACTCAAAGTAAAAAAAAATATCAAAATTAAAAGAAACAAAAGACAGTCGCTCTAACTTAGATCAATGATACAAGACGTTAAAATAATAAGCGAAAAATGATCGTATAATACAAAAACAAGGGAGAAAAATTAAATTGTTGAATAAAAGAATAATTAGATTAAAAATGATGTAATTACGAAGTAGAAAAAAAAACAAATGAATGAACAGGGCCGTTGAAATTTGTATATTTCCATAATTTCAGAAGAGAATCGTTTTTTTTTTCAGTAAAATTTTCTCCTAAATTCAAAAGGAGTGTGGTACTTCTTTTGGATTTAGGAGCCTTTTTTCTTTATTTTCTTTTTTTTTTGTTTCCTTGGAGGAAGGAAACGCTAAGCAATCTGTGCGGCAATCGACTGTACTTTATCAACTGTAAAACATCAAATCAAATCAAAAAAACCTTGATCTTAACGAATCAGATTAAGGTAAAGATGTTCCTCCCTCTGAAGAGTTACACGTCGCAAAGTCTTTAAATTCTATGCTAGCGAGCAGTCATAAATGTCAGCGATTCACTGATTTTCTTTTTTTTCTCTTTGGAGGAAGAAAACGTTGTTCGACTGTACTTTGTTTCTTCTAAAGAAATTCGGTTAGAATTCGAACAAGTCTTGCTTTCGCTTTTAATTATTTATATTTTACGCAAAAGTGAAGAAGAATGGTTTTATTATAACGAAATCGTCGACGATTTCTTTTTGTTTCTTGCGTTTGTTAAACAATCGATCGTGTTTTTAAGCTTCGGACGTTGACTGTACCTGCTTTGTTTTTGTTTTTTTCTGAAGAAATTCGGTTAGAATTCGAACAAGCCTTGCTTTCGCTTTTAATTATTTATTTTTTACGCAAAAGTGAAGAAGAAAGGTTTTATTATATCGAAATCGCCAACGATTTCTTTTTGTTTCTTGCGTTTGTTAAACAATCGATCGTGTTTTTAAGCTTCGGACGTTGACTGTACCTACTTTGTTTTTGTTTTTTTCTGAAGAGATTCGGTTAGAATTCGAACAAGCCTTGCTTTCACTTTAAATTAATTATTAATTAATTTAATTTTTACGCAAAAGTGAAGAAGAATGGTTTTATTATAACGAAATCGTCGACGTTTTCTTTTTGCTTGTTGCGTTTGTTAAACAATCGATTGTGTTTAAGCTTCGGCAGCTTCTTCTGAAGAAATTCTTATTGTTTGACAATTTTTTTTTTCAAACTGCTCATTCGTTCTTTCTTACATCGCAGGGAAAATCTAAAGCTGACGTCTGCCGGCCCCCTCGTGAAAACGCCACAGTCAGAGAGACGCACTGAAATATTCAGTAATTCGAATCGATAACCATATGGTCGGAATAAAACGATTGTCATGTCCGCAATAAACCCTATCAGATATAATAAAGATTGACGGTGTTCGTAAGCACTTTGTAGTCGGACGTTTTAATAATACTATAAGGAGCGCCGCGGTAATTAAGATATTCGCTTTATTTACCGTCTCGTTCGCGGGGGCTTATCGCGCGCGTCGGGAAAAAATCCCGAGGATGATTTAATTAAAAAAAAAAAAGAAACGTTGTCGCGCGGGCAGAGTGTATCGACGGTCCTAAAAAAACGAGGGAAATAATTAAAAACCTAACGAACGCGCGCGGTGCGCGGGGGCCCTTTCTACGGTAAAAGAAGCGCGAAACCGACCGAAACCATTAAATATTTGTTTCCGAATTGGAATTGAAACCGAACTCTTTGTTTTACGGGAAGAAGGAGTAACTCGGCCATCGATATCGATGCTGAAAAACGCAGATTGCTTTTCGAAATTGCACGCGTTATTAAATATTCAAGTAGTTTATTATAAAGTTTTCTAACAAACAGGTTCCCTGCGGGGTTCCCCGTCCCGTCGTGCGATTTTTATTTTCGACGAGGAGAACGCGATTTTTCTGTTTGCTTGGAAATTTTGAACAAACATCGCCGCCAAACTTAATCAACTACGAATATGGAGAAACATATGGTTGATGTTGTTTAGTTTCTTCTGTAAAGAGTAGTGACATGGAGGGAGGAGAGCTAGCTTATGGAAAAATGAAATTTTCGATTAGGTCTTTGCTGACTGACGCCTCAGTCTGCCTACTCCTCGGAGTCTCTGAGTAACGCATGAAAATCACATGAACTTCAAAATGGACGAAACAAAAGCGACGCTCACCTTGCCGTGAACGGCGGGGCACACTCCACAGAACCGTTAGGCGATCCCCCAAACGCCGGGGAAACTAAAGCGATGTGGCCAACGATCCGCTCAGAACGGCTGGTTTAATTCTTCAGCACGAAACACACCAAAAGCACGCAGCGCCTTAAGAGATGCAAGTGAATGGAAAGTTCGGTTTTTCTATTGTTTGCATCCAGCAATCAACAATATGTATATTTATACTATGTGTACTAGGTTCCCCGCCGCCGTGCGATTTTTATATTCGACGGGGAGAACGCGATTTTTCTCTTTGCTTGGAAATTTTGAGCAAACATCGCCGCCAAACTTAATCAACTGCGAATATGGAGAAACAAATTGTTGACGTTGTTTAATTTCTTCTGTAAAGAGTAGTAACATGGAAGGAGAAGAGCTTATGGAAAAATGAAATTTTCGATTAGGTCTTTGCTGACTGACGCCTCGGTCTGCCTACTCCCCGGTGTCGTCTGAATAATGCGTGAAAATCACATGAACTTCAAAATGGACGAAACAAACGCGACGCTCACCTTGCCGGGAACGGCGGGGCACACTCCACAGAACCGTTAGGCGATCCCCCAAACGCCGGGGAAACTAAAGCGATGCGGCCAACGATCCGCTCAGAACGGCTAGTTTAATTCTTCAACACGAAACACACCAAAAGCACGCAGCGCGTTAAGAAATGCAAGTGAATGGAAAGCTCAGTTTTTCTATTGTGTGTAATCAGCAATCAACAATAAGTATGCTTAATTACCTTTTACGTCACGTGTAGAGTGTTTAAATAATGCATGACTGCGAGGGAAGGAACTAACCGATAACAATTATCACAACGTTTTGCGCATCTTCATAATTACCGGCCTGCAAATTCCGCGAAAACGTATCATCAGCACCGTGCGATACTATCATTATCATTACAGCTCACCTGTGCTGAAACTATATCGCTCTTTTTCTTCATCATCCATATTCCAAAGCAAATTATCATAATTTGCCGTCGGTCTAATTGCGCTTTTTTCCCCGCTCGTTCTGACTCGTTAACGGCTGTTTTTCAGCAGCGCAGCTTCGGCGATGAATTATTTTCCTCCTTGTGCTTTTTTTTTACTTCTTGTTTGAACAATAAGAGAAAAATCGACGGCAGGCAAGGAGGCAGGCAGGCAGTCAGGCAGGCCTCGCGTGCGTGAATTTTAAATAAATCGGCCGGCCTGCTACGACACGTGTATTGATTCGAAAGAGCGCCGTTATTAGCATTTATGATTTATTAATTCGATCGATATCTTCGGGAATACGTTAACGTCTGATGTGTTTATCATATGCTGAAGCGGCTCGTGTCTCGGCAATTAACTCCGGACATACATCAAGAAGAGAGGTGAGATATGGAAAATGAAAGAAAAGAGCCGCTTCTTTTTTAAATCATATTCCAAAGGCACAGATGAAATAAGAAATCAACTCACAGAGCAAGAGATTGTATGCCTATGCAACTGAAACCGACTGACATACTCAACAGATGAAATAATATTAAATTTTTAACAATTAGCATGAAGTTGAAACCAGAATGTGAAAGAAAGAATGGCAGATCTACATAAACCAAAACATTGTTAACAGCGATACTTTACTCAAACTCACCCTTACCGGTCGTGAATGCTTCTCAGGTACACTTTATTTAAATCAAATCAAGAAATTGATGGAATTAATTTTGAATTTTGAAAACTTTACGACGAGGAATTTTAAAGCCTCAGACTTGGGAACCCTGTTGGAACTCTCTGGGTCTCTTATGCAGAACCGCCGTCCATTTTCTTCTCTGGTGCTATTTATTGCAATCCAGAATGAACGTGGGCAGCGAAAGCTTGGGAGTTGCCTTGTGCATTGCACAGAGCTTTCCAAATGTTAATTCACGTTCTGCAGAGCAACGCAATGCATAGAGCTTTCCAAATGTTGACTCACGTTCTGCAGAGCAATGCAATGCATAGAGCTTTTCAAATGTTGATTCACGTTCTGCAGAGCAACGCGATGCATAGAGCTTTCCAAATGTTGATTCACGTTCTGCAGAGTAACGCAATGCAAGCTTGTTCTTGCTTTTAACGTGATACCCTAGTGTGACTAATGCTGATCAATGCTTTCGTTACTTAACCCGCATGGTTCTAATTTTGCATTTTCATATGAGTCGTACTTCGACATGATTTCCAGTTCAGCTTACTCATACCTCGTCCTGACTTCTAATTTAGTAAACTATCTTAATTAAATAAGGTGTAGCGAATTGCACAAAAATAATAATGATAAGAATCTGGATCCTTACCTTAGCTTCTTTTGACATTATGAACATCTTCTTCCCGTAATACTTTTGCGTTCCTCTCAAATAAAAGATACTTTACTCTTAACCAAATTTCACGTTTTCCCGATTTCCAACCAACCTGTATGTTATTTTGAAATTTTGGCATTTGCTGAAGACTCGCTAGAAGAAGCGAAACTTTTTATGAAGAATGACCTTTCTTCCTAAAATTCGAAATAAGGAAGTTTATAGGTACAATTAGGTCCATCCGGGGGACACACTGTACAAGCTGCACGTTTTTAAATTTGTATTTTCAAATGAATCATTCGCCGCACATGATTTCCAATTTGAATTAATCATACTTCCAACTGATTTCTAATTTAGTAAAGTATCTTTATTAAATAAAGTGTACTGAATTGCACGAATCTGGATCCTTACAACTCCTTACCTATTTCTCAACTTACTAACAATAGTCCTTCTTGACGACAGTTCAAATAAATATCCGAAGCTTTAGATTACAAAATACATACATTTTCAATTTTCGTACAATAGCAAAAAGATTACAAGTAAAATAATATACGCGAAATTCGCTAGCTCAGATGGTGATGCGGGTAGGGGGTCGAACTTCAATGATGTGATTTGCTTATGAGAGCCAAACTGCTCGTAATTGCCCGAAAGGAATCTACGTCAACTCAAAATAAGAGTGCATCAAAACTCAACGTTCGGATTTCACCCCCGAGAAGCAACAGTGAACAAATCACTCGTATGTTCGAGGAGCATGATTGAGCTTGACACCTGCAAAACGGCAAAATAATGCGCGAATTCAATTAAATTAATTAACTATTTAAAATTTAACAAATAACAAAATTCAAACTAAAATATGCAAAAAGAGAGAAGGGAAGATCAACAAAAATAAAAAAATGCGCTTCTATAAAACAATATTAGATGCTGAATTTTAAGCAGCGGTTAATCTATTTTATTCAAACTCACCCTCGCCGGAAGTGGACACTTCTCAGGTACACTTTATTTAAAGCAAAATACGAAAATTGATCGATAGAGAAATTTTTGAACTTTTGAAATTTAATTACGAGGAAAATTGAGACGCGTGTCAAACAGACTACACGCGTATGACAAACAGAAGAGACACTTTACTAGATGACAGGAATTCGTGCACCGTGGCAAGTGCATTGTCGAACTCTCTTCTAATCAGAAAAGCGAAGTACATATTTATATGAATCTGAAATGACCTCATTTCCAATCTGCGTGGGCTTTGCATTAGGCGTTGGTCTTAGAGGTTGAAAAATTCTATTTTACTGGCAGCAGTTATTATGTAAACGATGCCGATGTAGGCCCTGGTATACTTATAGGAATCAGGAGCGCTTATAAAAATAATAATCATAAGAATCTTATGATCTAAATCGAGACGGCTGCGAGCTAACTGCGCCCTTATTGACGCTGGTAGTTAAGCTTCGGCTTCCTAGGATAACATAGCGGTCGTAAAGTGACGATGAATGACGTCACATAAGATGTGCTAACGTCATCAAGTACATTTGGTTTCCCAGAAAACGGAAAACGTCACCGTCATCTAGTCGCTTAAAAAAACCTTTTTTTTTAAATGTTTCGAATCCTCGTTTGGCGACGCCTCATTTTCTAAATATGTCAAATCAAAATGGACCATTACGATACATACAAAATAAATACACATCGTCGCTTTTTCTTGCTTACTTTACGTCAATGTGTGTCATTTTTCAATGCCACATGACGTCATTCACCGTCACATTACGGCCGATATATTACGATACCGTTATCCTAGGAAACGAGGCTTAAAAGTCACAGAACTAACAAGCGGTCTCGATTAGTTTGATGGCGACCGATCGATGTAGGCCAATATTGGCTTGTAGGAATCAGGAACCCTTATAAAAATAACAATCATACAAACCTAATCGAGACGGCTGCAAGCTAACCGAGCCGGTATTGACGCTGGTAGTGAGAGTTACGGAACTAACAAACGATCACCTCGATTAGCTTGATTGCGACTGTACATAGCAAGCTATCTAGAGGATGGTTGAAGGTTGAGAGCCCCATTGCAAGAAGAGACACTTTACTAGATGACAGGAGTTCGTGCACCGTGGCAAGTGCATTGTCGAACTCCCTTCTAATCAGAAAAGCGAAATACATATTTATATGAATCTGAAATGACCTAATTTCCAGTCTGCGTGGGCCTTGCATTAGGCGTTGGTCTCGGAGGTTGAATAATTCTATTTTACTGGCAGCAGTTATTATGTAACCTTAGTCGATGTAGGCCAAGGTTTGCTTGTAGGAATCAGGAGACCATCAGGATAAGAATCTGGATTCTTTCAAAGCAAGATGTGCGCTGTAGATTGATAATATGTGATGCAACCTGCATACAGGGTGTTGACCGTGGAGTACCCACTTCACTGGTTTAAATATAACTTTCAGAAATAATTCCGGCGTTCGAATCTAAGTCGTGCCAGCGTGCTATTAATATACTAGTAATCGCAAAAAGCGACAAAAATCTCGTGTAATTGTCAGGCAATTTCACGAAACGTAATTACACTTAAACGCAAGGTCTTTGTCGCTTTCGCATTGGCAAGTTGGCTCTATTTAAGCACGAGCTGTTAACTCAGTTAATAACCTATTAAATTTTTACCGACACAACTATTATTATTGTTATTATGATTGTTATTATTGTTATCAAACGTCCACATCGCAACCTGTTTTTTTTCTTTCTTTCGCGTTCCGAACCTGTCGGCCTACTCACACGCGCTCACGTACAGACAAATAACGTACGTACAAAGAATGACAGCGGCAAAAATTGTTGAACCCGGAGGTTCCGGTCCTTAACTTCGCCGGTTTTGTCTCCGTGAACACAAATTTCCCAACTTCTAAACACGTGTTCGTTTTGGTCGTCGTCGTCGACGTGGTCGCGTTGCATGGAAATCTATTTCGAATGTTGCTATCTCAATTAATTAAGAGCGAAATTTACTGCCGGCCGTAGATATAAATAATGAGCTCAAAATAATTTAGGTTTACGACGGCCGGAGCTGCTGCTGCTGCTCCTCTTCTTCTTCTTCTTCTTCTTCTTCTTCTTCTAGCAATGCCAATTATCGGACAAAAAAGCGACTCGACCACACATCCTCTCTCCACTAACAAGCTGCTCCTGATTAGTTCGAGCCCCGTTAAAAACGGATTTAATGATTAATTATGGTTTTTTTGCGCGCGCGCGTAATTGCGCCTCTTCGCTTTGTTTCCGTAGGGGGCGCGCGCGATTCATTATCTCGAAAAAATACCGGCGCGCCGTCTTCAAAGCCGAAACGTATTATTGACAAATGTCGTTAGACCCTCTCCGGAAAGCATGCACGCCCGCGATAAATATCGTGCAAACAATGTTTCTTCTCTCTTAACGTTATTATTAGTCGGTTTGTTAAAGACGGGCGCACGCGGAAAGAGAAAGTCGTCTTTGAATCCAAGAGGGAGGGAATGACAGCACTTACGTAAGTCCATGCAAAACACGTGGATCAGAGAACCAAAAGTATCAAGAATTTTAGCTTCACACCACCATTTAGCATCTCACTCATCGCACAGTTAACTTTAAGACTCATTTTCATGACGACAGTTGCGTTGCTATCATCATCAAGCAAGCATCATAGAAATTATCACCGTTTAAACACCTTAGAATGACGAAACTTTCCCTGTGATAGTTGCTTTGGTTAACTGAAACACCCCTCGGGGGGATGTGGGGATGATTTGATGGTACCATTCGAAAGAAGATATTTTTTTCATCCGGCCGTCGCAGCCCACCATCAGAAATCAACTGCGCAGCCCTACGACCCTCCGTTATCTACTGCGCAGCCCTTTTATGTATTTCTTGCCTTCGAGGACGTACGTCGATTTTTGGGGATGTAGATGCCTATCTTAGGGTTCCCCGAATCGCATCGGAATTGGGGGCGGTAAATAAGTTACCGTCTAAATACCTTGAAAGTTCTGTGGTGTTACGATGACAACGACTGACAAGGTATTTACATGACGATTCTTTCTGTGATGGTTGCTTTGGTTAACTGACACACTGAAAGAAACGACGAATGTTATTTCTAAGTCTATTGATGTACTTAGTTTCTAAATCCATCGATTTATTCTATGGTTTTCTTTAAAATTAATTTCGTTAAGTGGAGTTGTGAAATAAATCCAAAACGAAAACGAAAAAAAAAATTAGTCCTCGTGGAGAGGTGGGGGGTGATTTGATGGCACTTTATGAAAGAAGGGCTTTTTCTCATCCGGCTGTTACATCCCACCATCAGAAATCAACTGCGCAGCCCTACAACGCTCCGTTATCTACTGCGCAGCCCTTTTATGTATTTCTTGCCTTCGATGACGTACGTCGATTTTTAGGGGTGTAGATGCTTATCTTAGGGTTTCCCGAATCGCATCGGAATTGGGGGCGGTAAGTAAGTTATCGTCTAAATACATTGAAAGTTCTGTGGCGTTACGATGAAGTCGACCGTCAAGGTATTTACATGACGACACTTTCTGTGATGGTTGCTTTGGTTAACTGAAACACTGAAAGTAACTATGAATGTAATTTCTAAGTCTATTGATGTACTTAGTTTCTAAATCCATCGATTTATTCTATGGTTTTCTTTAAAATTAATTTCGTTGCGTGTGGTTGTGAAATAAATCCAAAACGAAAACGAAAAAGAATAAATTTTTTTCAGATCTCGAGGGGCGGGGGGTTGATTTGATAGTGCCATTCAAAAGAAGAATTTTTTCTATCCGGCTGTCGAGGCCCACCATCAAAAATCAACTGCGCAGCCCTACGGCCCCCCATTACCTTCTGCGCAGCCCTCTTGTGTATTTCTTGCTTCCAGATACGTACGTCGATTTTTGGGGCTGTAGATGCCTATCTTAGGATTTCCCGAATCGCATGGAAATTGGGCGGTAAATAAGCTGTTAATAGTTTTAATTTGATGACGTCACAGCTGTGGTATGCCGCGACGAGAATTTTTCTTTAACTTAACTTCCATGTGCTCCTGAACAGACAGAATGGACACTTTACATTAGACCGACCAAAAGGCGTTCAGGAATAAGACGGATGGCTTCCGAAGTGCTTGAATCAGATTCTACTTGCGCCCTGAATTTTATCGAACCTTATTTCAAGCCTCATTTCAACGGATTCGTTGAGATACCTACGAAATAATTTATGTTTGTGGACAGAATGGAAACCGTACATTGGACCGACCTAAAGGCGTTAAAGATTACGATCGTGGGGCCAAGTGGAGAACGACTTGAGAAATTGTAGGAGCAGCGAACTGGCAATAGAAGACCGGAAACAGGAAAACACTCGGAGAAAGCAACGAAAACACCCGAAAGATTGTTACGGGTTCATTTCAATTTTTTTTTAAACCGTTCGCTTCCGAAGATTCTACTTCACGCCCTGAATCTCATCGAACGAATTTCAAGCGAATCATTTCAATGGATTCGTTGAGATATTTACGAAATAATCTCAGTTGTTGTGATCCTAGGCAGACAGAATGGAAACCCTACATTGGACCGACCAAAATGCGTTCAAGAATACGATCGTGGGGGCAAGTGGAGAATAACGTGATGAGTGTGGGGAACAGCGAACTGGCAGCATAAGACCGGAAACAAGAAAACACGGAGAGAAGCAGCGAAAACGCACACGAAACACTGTCACGGTTTCATTTCGATTAAAAAAAAAAAACTTCAATTTTGCTGAACCATACACTTCCGAAGTACTTGAATTCTACTTTGCCCACTGAATTTATCGAACGCATTTCAAGCGCCTCGTTTCAACGGATTCGCTGAGGTATTTACGAAATAATCTTTGCTTGTGGCCCTAGGCCGACAGAATGGAAAAACCATGCATCGATCGATCAAAAGGCGTTCGAGAATACGATCGTGGGGCCAAGTGGAGAACGACTTGAGAAGTGTGGGGAGCAGCAAAATGGCAGCAGAAGACCGGAAACAAGAAAACACGGAGAGAAGCGGCGAAAACACACGAAAGTCTGTTACAGGTTCATTTCGATTAAAAAGGAAACGATTTTTCTGAAGCGCTTGCTTCCGAAGTTCTTGAATCAGATTCTATTTGCGTCCTGAATTTCATCGAAAGAACTTGAAGCCTCATTTCAACGGATTCTTTGAGATATTTACGAATTTGTAGTTCTAGGCAGATAGAATGGAATAATAGAATGGAAGAATACGATCGTGGGACCAAGTGGAGAACGACTTGAGAAGTGTGGGAAGCAGCGAAAAGGCAGCAGAAGACCGAAAACAGGAAAACACGGAGAGAAGCAGCGAAAACACTCGAAAGTCTGTTACAGGTTCATTTCGATTAAAAAGAAAACGATTTTTCCGAAGCGCTTGCTTCCGAAGTTCTTGAATCAGATTCTATTTGCGTCCCGAATCCTATCGAAAGAATTTTAAGCCTCATTTCAACGTATTCGTTGAGATATTGACGAATTTGTAGTTCTAAGCAGACAGAATCGAATCCCTTCATCGACCGACCAAATGGTGTTCAAGAATACGATCGTAGGAGGACGAAGTGGAGAACGACTTGAGAAGTGTGAGGAGCAGCGAAAAGGCAGCAGAACACAGGAAACAGGAAAACACGGAGAGAAGTAGCGAAAGCACACGATCCGGAAAATGATGCGGGCTTGCTTCGATTTAAAACTTCTTTGCGTCTTCCGCCCGCAAAAATTTATTTTCACAGGCCCCGAGTCCAGCCCTGACCATCGTTTTAGTCGACATCTTGATGAAATTTTCAACTTTTCAGAACCGTCCGCTTTCTAAGTACTTGAATCAGATTCTACTTGTGCCGCCATAAATTTTATTGACCTAAGTTCAAGACTCATTTCAATCGATTCGTTGAGGTATTCACGAAATAATCTTTGCCTGTTTGTTTTTTTTTTTTTTTTTGGGGGTTCATCTGCTCATGGCTCTGCCGTGCCTTATTCGGTACTGTCAACTCAGTTTCGGACTTTGACGTGCAGCGGCGAGCTGAAATAAATTCTGATCGTCACTGTCAATCAAAAGCTCAGTTTTAATTCCAGAAATTAAGACATTTTTTTGTATGTTTTAGCGAGAAATTGTTTCGAAAATAAATCATATATTTAAAAGGCCATCCCAAGCATTCAAGATTAAGATACAAATCTCCTTATTTTTAATTAAATACGATTTTTAATTAAATACGACAATCAATGACGACTAAAATTTATTCTCACCACTGTACGATTGTAATCGAAGATTGCAAAGTGTCTGATTGTGATAATCATTTTGTTTATTGCAGTGTGCTTTTGGCTGTTGTTTAGGAAGGTCGCGTGCCTCTGCTTTGGTCGATAACTTCATGGCAGAGTTGTTTAACCTCATATTTCCAAGGGCGCAAGCCTAATTGAAGTATTTGTTGTGTGCCTGCCTGTCACTTTCATTTTGGGCCAAACGATCCCACTTCCGTTTTTCTCTCGCAGATGCTTTTTGTGCGGATTGTTTGGTAAGTTTGTTCGTTCCTTGGCAGGCAAGTTCTGTTTACCATAAACGGTGCATAGCATAATTTTTGTTGCTCTCTCTTCTTTCGTTTACGAGGGCGGTGGTTTCGTGTAGAGCCTTGCAGGTTAGACGAGACCAAAGCAGATTATTTAATTAGCTTTTGTTATTCGTGTGTACGTGATTATTTTCTTTCAATAATTTGTTCAAGGTTAAGTTTAAAAGCAGATTATTATCTGAACTTCGGTTTGCGATTTGTGTCTTTTATGAGATCATGTTCTTTTCCTCCTAATTTTGTTGTGTTTACACAAATAAAGACTGTTATTATTATTATCATTCTCGTACGTAACGGTATCATCTCCCCACGCTCATGTGTTTAAGTTACAATCGTTCAATTAAACATTTCTTACTATGCACCCCTTTTTTATTGACGACATTGAACTTGATCAGCTTAATACAGTTTTATTAATAAGAATGAGATTTTAAAGTCGCATTCTTTTAGTGATTGCGAAACAAATGCCGTCCGTGTCGGGCGCGAAGCGCGCAAGCTTCGTTTCGTCACCGAAGTGCGAATATCAAAACAAAAGAAAATGTTTATTTAACTTTGCCGGGGTATAATAACGTTTGTGTTTACGGCCGGCAAATATTTTGATTGCGCGCCACACCACCAGCGGCGGAGCGGCGGGCGGGGTCGGAGGGGGCGAATACGAAAAAAAAAAAAAAAAAACGCACACTCCATTTCCCGGACAGATTTGTCCGGATTTGCGTGTTCGTATATTGCGCATTTGGCGGCGGACAGAAATTAAGAATTATCGGCCGTAAATTCGAAGCACTTTCGGAAATAACAACTTTAATTGACACCGCTTTTAACTAGCTGGCAAACGAAAGATAATCCAATTAAACAAACATAGCTCGCGCGCGAATTTATACGAACCTTCCTCCTTTCTCCTCCGCGTCGTCCGGCGGCGTCGCCGTCGCCCTCGAACTCGTCCTCGTCGTCGTCGTCGTCGTCATCGTGAAGGAGGAGGAGGAAACGGTTGCTGCTATTTTTACGGCCACTTTTATATCGATTGTGCCAAATTATTTTCGAACTTGTTATAATTTTAAGTGGCAATTATTCTCGCCTGCGAGCAAACGTTCGCGCTCCCGCTCCGATTCTAAAGCTGATCAAACGAACGCACACGTGTGTTTATGCGTTCGATAATGAGATGTTTATTGCACGTTAACATCGCGAGAGTGCGCGTCTGGGCTCTACATGATGTGTATTCGAGGGCAATAAAACTGTTAGTGCGTCTGTATTAAGTATTAAGTATTTTCCTAAACCAATTAACGTACGAATGGTTTGTTTGACAACGCTGATTTAAGCCAGTCGCTCGCTCGCTCGCTCCGAAAACCGCTGGAATTCTACGAAAGCTCGAAGAAGAAAGTAGAAAAAAAAAGACCCGCCGCTCTTTTATTTTATTTACACATCATCTACAAACGAAAAGCCGCACGAGTGAGGCAAATTAAACTCTCAATGCAATCAGTATTTTCTTAAATCAACAACCGCTAATACGTCTAGGATTCGTTTGGCAACACTGATTTAAATCAGAGACACTCCGAACATCTTCAATAAAACACTCAGCAGCTCTTTGAAGAAGATTTTTTTTATTTTAATCAAATAGATACATCGACTTTAAAAGTTTAAAAAGCCTGTGATCAGATTAGTTGACGTTGCTGTAACAAGATGGCGCTGGTAATGTACGCAATCTCGCTTGCTGTTGATTCAGTTATGTTATACCTCGCACAATACGCTGGCTTATGAATCGAGAATCTACAAGGGTCCGAACGTAGAACCTTGCGGAAGACTCGCAATGTAAGGAATGTCAGTGATTTGTTTTCTATGGATATTTTGTTTTCTCCTACTTGATTCAATCACAATTAGGTGAGTAAAGTTGAGGCTTTCATTAAAAATAATGCTGTTCAAGTATGTCAGGTGCTTTCAACTGTGTCAGCGAGAGCAAGGGTCCAAACGTACAACCTTGCAGAAGATTCGTAATGTAAGGAATGGTAGTGATTTGTTTTCTGTGGATAGTTTGTGTTCTTTTACTTGATTCAATCAAATTTACTGATTGACCTTGAAGGAGAAGAAGAAAAGTAAATAGACGCATGAAATATGTAAAGTCGTGTACGGGCAAATTAAACTCTCAATGCAATAAATATTGTCTTAAATCAACAACCGCTAATGCGTCTAGGATTCGTTTGGCAACACTGATTTAAATCAGAGACACTCCGAACATCTTCAATAAAACGCTCAGCAGCTCTTTGAAGAAGATTTTTTTTTAAATCAAATAGATACAACAACTTTAAAAGTTTAAAAAGCCTGTGATCAGATTAGTTGACGTTGCTGTAACAAGATGGCGCTGGTAATGTACGCAATCTCGCTTGCTGTTGATTCAGTTATGTTATACCTCGCACAATACGCTGGCTTATGAATCGAGAATCTACAAGGGTCCGAACGTAGAACCTTGCAGAAGATTCGCAATGTAAGGAATGTCAGTGATTTGTTTTCTATGGATATTTTGTTTTCTCCTACTTGATTCAATCACAATTAGGTGAGTAAAGTTGAGGCTTTCATTAAAATAATGCTGTTCAAGTATGTCAGGTGCTTTCAACTGTGTCAGCGAGAGCAAGGGTCCAAACGTACAACGTTGCAGAAGATTCGTAATGTAAGGAATGTCAGTGATTTGTTTTCTGTGGATAGTTTGTGTTCTTTTACTTGATTCAATCAAATTTACTGATTGACCTTGAAGGAGAAGAAGAAAAGTAAATAGACGCATGAAATATGTAAAGTCGTGTACGGGCAAATTAAACTCTCAATGCAATAAATATTGTCTTAAATCAACAACCGCTAATGCGTCTAGGATTCGTTTGGCAACACTGATTTAAATCAGAGACACTCCGAACATCTTCAATAAAACGCTCAGCAACTCTTTGAAGATTTTTTTTTAAAATCAAATAGATACATCGACTTTAAAAGTTTAAAAAGCCTGTGATCAGATTAGTTGACGTTGCTGTAACAAGATGGCGCTGGTAATGTACGCAATCTCGCTTACTGTTGACTCAATTATGTTATACATCGAATAATGCGCAGGTTTATGAATCGAAAATCTAGAAATTAGAATCTCATGTCGTAAGTGAATTTCGTATGGAAATCACACGACTAATTTCAGCTTCACTTTAAGCGCAATTCAGTTGACCTTATTGACGTAAGATGTCACTAACATACAGCGCAAGCAAAGTTGGTAAAACTGACATTGCATCTAGCAGGTTGCCTCGTTCCCATTTAAGGTGCCTTTCTTTCGCTCACAAAATTGTGATCCAAGCGTATCTTGATTCAAAAACGGACATTCTTTTCTTTGAATCTCTCTATTTTTAAAACTTGCTCGGATTGAATTATGGTTATTTGCAAATGAACTATCAATCAAAAATTCAAGTTTGTTGCAACAACGACGAAAATCAGGTCCAAACTATTTGAAACACGATTCAAACTTTCATGCGAAAGAAAGCATCCTTAAACGTGTAGTGTGATCCTTACCCCCCCCCACGCTAAAGTAACTCGTGACGTCACACGATACTTCCATCCGTCACAATGAAGTAAATAGAGTGAGTTTTAATTTGTTCCCTAAATGGAATCAATTCTGTGGTCCTATTGATCAAATAACTCAAAAATCTCGTTAATATGCCCAGCGGAATTTATCATGTGACGTGACGTAACGATAAACGCACCCTCTTTACCCTCCGGTGAGCAAGGCAACCTTCTAATACACAGTCCAGCTCTACCAACCTTGAGCGCAAGCAAAGTTGGTAAAACTGATATTGCATCTAGCAGGTTGCCTCGTTGTGTGTAGTTTGATCCTTACCCTCTCCCGCTCCCCCCAAAAGCAACTCGTGACGTCACATGAAACTTCTATCCGTCCCAGTGAAGTAAATAGACTGAATTTTAATCTGTCTCTTAAAGCTTAATCTAACTCATAAAAAATGCAATCAATTCTGTGATCCTGTTGATCAAGTAATGCAAAATCCGACTAATATGCTCAATGGAATTGATCTGGTGAAGTGACGTAACGAGTTGTGCATCAAAATCCGCCCCTTTCAATCAAGGCAACCGTCTAATACACATTCCAGCTCTACCAACCTTGAGCGGAAGAATCGTTGACCTGAGAAAATTAATTTAGAAATGAATGTCCCTCGAATCACTCCTCTTAGAGTTTTCCCATTTAGTTTTAACCTCGTGTGAATAAAAGGGATTGATGTGTTGTCAGAATGCTCTGGAGCAATGAATTGAAAACGCTATGAGACGTATGTATGTAAATGACGCTTAAATAGTTGGTTCTAGTTTAGAACAATCTCTCGAGATTTTACCGGAAATGACAAGGATTGTGTCGGCAGGGCCACCAATTGTTTCGCTGGTGGCCTAATCACCAGGTGAACTTGAAGAACTTTATTTCGGGTGCCGTCGCTTATAATTCGGCTTAATTATTTCCACGTGAACTTTCGAATACAGTCGCTTTTGAATTCTGAATTTTCTTCTTATTTGAATTTTTCTCTCTTCTACTTTATTCTTTATTTTTACTTGTTACACCATGTTTCAGTTCTCTTTGCTAATTGTCTTTGCAGAAAAAAATTTCTTTTTGTTTGTGTCCTTGTGCCGCCTCACATTTTTTAACTTATTACGTCTATTTCAAAATAGTTTCTTTTTTTGTTTGATTTCGAGTTTTTTTTGCTTTGAGTCTCTTCCACTCTCCTCTTTTTTTTGTTTATCTATTTGTCACTTTTTTAAAAAATTACTGTTTTAGGACGTATAAGAATTTGTTGTTTGGGTTAGAGTTTTTTTCTTGTTTTTTGTTTTGATTTGGGTTTCTTCCACTCTCCTCTTTTCTTTCTTTGTTTGTCTTTTTGTCACTTTTTTTATTATAAATTTTACTGTTTTAGAGCGTACAAGATTTCCTTATAGTGTTCTAGGCGTTGCTGTGCTTAGTCAGAAAAGCTTTTGACACAAATGAATCAAATCTGCATAAAAGTGATAATAAAAGAATTCTTTTTTTTTTTCTAAATCGCTTTGCTTTTCTGGGCAGTCTTGTAACGAATTCATTCCACACGACTTCAGATTTTTTTGTTTCCTTGCCTTTTTGATTTCTTCTTTCTTTATGTCTTTTTTTTGAATTATTATTTTCCAAGGGCATTTGTTTCGGTATTTTTAAAACGACTTTTTTAAGCATTTGCCGTTATCAGAACATCAGGACGCAAAACTGTTTGCGTCTTTTCTTGGCCTACATTTCTTCTTACTTTCGTAAGTTTAGAAATATTTAAAACGTTTTTTTTTTTAAATCTTTTTTTCGTTTTTCTGATCTCTCTTTTTTTCCTCATCATTTCGGTTTGCAACAAAACTTGTAACTTTTTCTGTCTTGCCAAATTTTGAAAAATATCCAGAAAAGTCGGGTATTACAAAACTCCAAAACAAATAAATGAATACGTTATTTAAAATATGTTGAAATTTCATTATGAGACGACTGAAAATTTGTAACAGATTAGAAATACGCAAAAGAAGTAGGAAATGGCATTTTTAAGGCAAAATGAAAATGTGATAAAATTTAGGTTTTCGTTTTGTTAATAAGCAGGGAACGGAATTATATATTTTGTTTGATTAAATACAAACAAGGCGGCGCTGCAGCGACGCCGACATGTCAACGCGCACACTCTCGTTGCCGCCTCGTTCGAAATAAACCGAACAAGATATATAATTCCGTCTTGTATTAATAAGTCATAAATTAATAGTCCAGTGGCGTAGCTATTATAGGGTGGTAGTTCGGTGCGATGAATCGGGGCCAACAAGTATTTGGGGCCTCGCGAATTATCCATTTCCACAAAATAATGTTTCATTTTTTCGTTTTGGTAACATAAATATAATTAATACAAATAAATTAAGGGCAAACAACCATGAAATGTCATCTATTCTTCAGTTAATGCAATTTGATTTTACAGTAGCTTATACAGTGGACTGTAACTTTCTTTTTATTACACGTAATAGAAGAGGACAGTTTCAAATAAAACAATTTGACGTTTGTTTAAATTAAGGCCGAGTTAAGTGAACGGTCAAATTGCACAAAATCGTCAAGTCTAACCCCTCTGACCAATCACCAATTGAGAAAAGTGATCACGTGGTTTGGTTTGACCACTTCGACCGTTCACTTACCGCAGCCTAAATAATCGACCAGCTGTTAATGCTACAAGCCTTTAGGACAAAAAAAACATTGAAATTATAGTCTGCTTTAATTACGAATTTAATTGAAGACACGTTATTAAACGATTGATTTGAAGTTCAATCAATATCCTATGATCGTGTTGTATGCTTTAGTGTGGGGCCCCCAATGAATATTTTGCACCGGGGTCCCATGAACTTTAACTACGCCACTGAAATAGTCTCCTGAAAGATTAGCTGAAACGTTCTGTTAAAGACAATCAATTTACAGTTGAGGAAATGCGATCAAATAAAAATTAAATAAAACAAAAAGTCTGGGCTTCCCCGGACTAGCCGCTGCTTTAACTGACTCGCTCTACTTTAAAGGTAATTCGGCTTATATAACATTGTCTAACTTTGTAAAATAAAATATCTAAGCAGAAGACCGTCCCGAACATCTACGATTTTCAGTTGCCAACAGATAAGTGTACTACTCGTTTTGTCCAATTTAGTTTTCTTTGTTATTTACTTAAGTTACTTACGTAAGTTAATTTAGTTTTCTTTTTAGCTTTTGTTTCCATAACTACTACTTTACGTAATTTTTACAGCAGGTTTCACTTCTTCTTCTGCAGTTGAATGATACATTATCAGCAATTATGTTAAGATAATTCCGTTGCAGAGGTACTGCTCTAAGTCGTATCTTAAAGGTAGCTTTCAGAAGTTAAGATCTTAACTTCTCTTAAGGGTGCATCTGGAATAAGGCAGGGTTCCATATTTGGGCCATTACTCTATGTAATTTTTACTTCTTCTTCTGCAGTTGAACATTTTCGTGCACTCTTTCCGTGCTGATTATGTAAAGGAACAACTAACTAGAACTAATGATGACCTCGAAGCTTCAGTACAGTTTGCTACTAGACTTTGCATTCGTTGATTCGGCTAAAGCACTTTCGCGTTACTTTTTGAACCTAAAGCAGCAAGCATTCACGTTTTATCTAAAATAAAATAAAAAGTTTTGGGTAATGGAAAGGGAGTTAGCATTATTGAGTGCGTGGGAAATTTAAAATGGTACCTACTTAGACAGGGACAAGCATTTTAAAAATACCACGTGCTTTATGTTCCATACCCTTAATCTTACCCTTACTTTTGTGTTTTTAAATTTAAGTCAATGAGTATAACGCTGAAAGAGAACGATGGAACATACTCATGGCTCAATTGATGGAGTTGTTCTGAATAACCGCCTCAGAAGGAAGGAAAAAAAAACAGTTTTCAAACTTACTTGTCGAAACTGAGATAACCATTCCATAACGAGAGCTTCAACAAAAGTAAAGGCGCGAGCGCTTGGTCTTGCGGATTGAATTTGGAAAAACTGGTTGATAAAATGAGTTTCTCGCTTGTCTGGGTACTATTACAGGCTGGGCTTCATAAGCAAAGCTGAGGTTTTCATTAAAAATAACGTTGTTCAAGTTTGTCAGATTCATTCAACTATATCAGCGAGAGCAAGGGTCCAAACGTACAACCTTGCAGAAGATTCTCAAAGTAAGGAATGTCAGTGATTTGTTTTCTATGGATAGTTTGTGTTCTCCTGCTTGATTCAATCAAAATTACTGATGTACCTTGAAGGAGAAGAAGAAAAAGAAAAGTAAATGGAAGGATGAAATATGTAAAGTCGTGTGGTAATCGTTTCAACCGAGGGCTATTCTGAGCGAGCAAAAGAAGTGTAAGTGAGTCGAGGTTGAAAGAAGTGCGGACGGACAGACATGACGAAATTACGAAAAACCTGGCAGAGTTTCAAGAGGTTCCGATGTGCCTAAACGTTTGCACAGAGCGCACCGCCGGCGTACATCAGCATTCAGCCCTGTGCTGCAATAATGTCGTGATTTATAACGGCGCAGTTAATCATTGTAATGGCCATTCGTCTGTTTATTTCTGACTCGAAGAGCTCCCGTTCATTACCAAATGCGTTTATTGCGCAAGCTAACCGATTTAACATAGTAGAACAATTTACCCGACGTATTATTTATAAATTCGTCGGTCGGGAACGGCTGCGTTCGCTTAAATGTGTTTACACTTCGAATCACAAGCGAATTAAATGAATTTTTTGGATTTTACTACTTGTTTTCCCTACACAGGGTGTAACCATACCCGAGTCGTTTATTAATAGTCTCGTCTTAAGGTCAGAGTATAGTAAAACGCTCCCCTCCCTTCCATTGGAGTGATATTGTCTTTTAACTCCGAGCTCTACTTATGACTTCTAGATGTGTACTCTTCTTCCTCTCACAATTCCTCTTTCTGGTAATAAGATTGTCAATAAATGACTTAAGTATAGTTACACCTCATATGGAAGGCTAATACATTCACACCCTGTATAGTTACACCCTGTAGATACCAAGTTAATCCGTGAATAGTGTAGATCCCCCGTGATACAGCAGATCCAAGCAAGTGTAGCCTAGAAACGTTATCAAATAATAGTGAGCAGCGCCTGCAATCCAAATTTTGAATTAATTTGCATTTCCCGCCATTTAAAAACTGAAATTTTCAAAGGAAATTGTTTGAAAAACAAGTAAAAAATGTAATTGTCATTTAAATCAACACTTGCAGAAGAAATTTTCGTCGAATAATGAAGAACAAGTGAAAGAAAGAGATAATCCTAGGAGACGCGTTCTGATCGAGACACGTATAGAATCTTGATTAACTTCTATGACATTAGATGGCGCTGTGTCAGCTCTAAAATGATTCAAGTATAAAAAAAATGTAATTGACATTTAAATCAACACTTGCAGAAGAAATTTTCGTCGAAAAATGAAGAACAAGTGAAAGAAAGAGATAATCCTAGGAGACGCGTTCTGATCGAGACACGTATAGAATCTTGATTAACTTCTATGACATTAGATGGCGCTGTGTCAGCTCTAAAACGATTGAAGTATAAAAAAAATGTAATTGACATTTAAATCAACACTTGCAGAAGAAATTTTCGTCGAAAAAGGAAGAACAAGTGAAAGAAAGAGAGAATCCTAGGAGACGCGTTCTGATCGAGACACGTATAGAATCTTCATTAACTTCTATGACACTAGATGGCGCTGTATCAGCTCTAAAATGACCCAAGTAAAAAAAAATGTAATTGACACTTAAATCAACACTTGCAGAAGAAATTTTCGTCGAAAAATGAAGAACAAGTGAAAGAAAGAGAGAATCCTAGGAGACGCGTTCTGATCGAGACACGTATAGAATCTTCATTAACTTCTATGATACTAGATGGCGCTGTATCAGCTCTAGAATGACACACTTGCGCATTCTCGAAAATAAAATGCTCCAAAATCGATGAATCAAGTGAACCAAGTGAACCAAGAAAAGAGGAGACACAAAACAAAAAATTCCTGTACTCCTCTTTCTTTACAGTCATTTGTTTTTTTGTTTTTTAATTTTCTTATCGAATTTTAAAAAATCGTATGTGTTCGGATTTGTCTCTCTTCGTCTTTGTCTCTTTCTCTTGAACGTTTATTATTAATTTTTTTTCGAGAAATTTTAAATCTTCGACTTGATTTTTTTTATAGCGAACGTCATTTGTTAGAAAATTTTTTATCGTTTTTTCTTATAACGATCGTTATTTGTTTTTATTACTATTATTATTATTTTGTTTACATTCCTTGCGCTCCGCGAGAAGCTTTTGCTTCGAAAAGGACCCCGCGACCGAAAAAGTTTGGGAACCGCCGACTTAATCGAGTAAAGTCATTTAAAACACCAGTAAATATGTTTACATTGTTGAGCGATACGTCGCTGGATGGCGCTGTGTTATTTTTAAAAGGGACTCAACTTTCAATGAAGAGCAACTAACCACACGTATAAAAATGAAACAGAAACACCGAAACACTTGATCTACGAGAGCTGTATAATTGGTTGGCCGTACAGACTCACACGCCGTCACGTGTTTTTATTAGGATTAATACTAGATGGCGCTAGAATCTGTTTTATTATGATTCACTTGCATAAATTAAAAAAAAAAAGGGAAAAGATCTCGACAGGAACGCATTTGAAAAATAAATGAAAAAAATAAAGAAATTCGACATGTTGTGACGGCGACTTCATGTTTACGATACTAGATGGCGCTCTGTTTTGGATTGACATTATGTTTTATTATGATTCACTTGCATAAATTAAAAAAAGGAAATGAGAAGATCTCGACGGGAACGCACTTGAAAAATAAGTGAAAAAAATAAAGAAATTCGACTAATTGTGACGACAACTTCATGTTTACGATACTAGATGGCGCTCTATTTTAGATTGACATTATGTTTTATTATGACTCACTTTCATAAATTAAAAAAAGAAAATGAGAAGATCCCGACGGGAACGCACTTGAAAAATAAGTGAAAAAAAATGAAGAAATTCGACTTGTTGTGACTGCGACTTCATGTTTACGATACTAGATGGCGCTCTGTTTTGGATTAACATTCTCGCACAATTTTAAGAACTAAAATAATCTTCAGCCGCAAGTACTTGATAAACCAGCGACAGAAACGAAAAGCTTCGATTTGAACGGCAGTATTGGCCGATAAAAAAATTGTTTGTGGTTAAACTGGTTGACTCTTACGACACTAGATGGCACTGTCTTATTTTTTTTAAAACCGTGGACCAATTTCAAGTTAAATTAGATAAAACTCTTGCGAAGGAAACCGGAGAGATTCGATTTAATCGACGGTGTTGCCCCAATTAAAAAATTGTCGCTTTATTAAATTTTTGATTGATTTTTACGACGCTAAATGCCACCACTTTATTTTCTAAACTATTTTGAAAAGAGATACAATGAATGAATCGATGAATCAGTGAAAGAAACGGAGAGATTTAATTTAAATGGTTTATCGATCGATAAAAATTGTTTACGCGGTTAAATTAATTAGTTCTTACCGCATTAGATGGCGCTGCTTATTTTCACCCTTTTAATTCTCGCCCAATTTTAAAAACTAAAACACTCTTCGGACGAAAGCACTTGATAAACCAGCGACAAAAAGGAAAAGCGTTGATGTAAACGGTAGTATTAACCCTTAAAAAAATATTATGTGGTTAAACTATTTCACTCTTACGACACCAGATGGCACTGTCTTATTTTTTTCAAAACTGACGCTGATTTCAAGTTAAATTAAAAAAACTCTAGTGGAAGAAACGACAGAGATTTGATTTAATCGATGATGGCGTGGCTCCAATTAAAAGATTGTCGCTTCTTTAAATTTCTAATTGATTTTTGCGACGCCATTGTTTTATTTTCTAAACTATTTTGAACAGAGAAACAAGAAGCAATCAATAAATCGGTGAATCAGTGAAAGAAATGGAAGGATTTAGTTTAAGCGATGCTATTGACCGATAAAATTGTTTACGCGGTTAAATTAATTAGTTCTTGCCGGCGTTAGATGGCGCTGCTTTTCTCCTCTCTCTTGACATCTCGTACAATTTAAAAAAATCAAAATAATCTTCCGGTGAAAGTACTTGATAAGCCGATGACAAAACCGAAAACCGCTTGTTGAAAGCTGTCATGTTTTGTTAACTGTAATTTAACTAATATTACTAAAACGAACAAGCAGGTTTGATTTAACTGATAATTCAGCTAATAAAACTAAATTTTACGCACGTTAAATAAGTTGGCCTCTGGGATGCTAGATGGCGCTGTCGCGTCATTCTTAACAACCAACTTTGATATCCAATTAACGAGAAAACAATAGTTGGATAGATAAAACGGTACAAGAAACGAAGGTATTTGATTTATTCGACGAAATTAACCAAAAAAAAAATAAATTCACGTGATTATAAAAGAATTGTGTTTTACGGCATCTTTTTATTATAATTGTATTACATTTTTTTTTGTATTATATTATTATTATACTCCTATATTTTTAACTGATTTTGATTCGCAATTAGTAAGCGGAAAACGGTCGGTGAAAAAATCGAAGCGATTTAAAGACGCAAAGTATTTGCGTGGTTAACCCGGTTGGTTTCTACGTCGCTAGATGGCGCTTTGTAGTTTCATAATCAGCTCACAATCAACACGAAAACGATGTCTGAGAAACCCTTGAAAGGAACGAGGAGAAACGACGTAACTGTCAGAATAAATTACTCAACCAATCAAACAATAAATTACGCAACCAATCAAAGATATGCTATTATTAACACATGTCGAATTAATTGGCGATTATGACTCTAGATGGCAATGTACTATTTTATTTATTTTTTTTGTGAAAGCAAGCATCAATTGACTCACAGTTAACATGAAAAAAACCTTTAATAAATTAGCGTGGGAACGAAGGCAGTTGACTTAGTTCGTTAGCTAATCGAATTGACATTAAAACGGCCGAATTAGACGTTAGATGGCGTTGTGTTATTTTTGTAAGAGCTCTGGCATCAGTGCGCCGGTTAACACGAAGCCAGCGTTTGATAAACCAGTGAAAGAAACGAAGAGAGTTGATTTTAAGCGTTAGGCGCTAATCAATCGTAGATATTAATTAACAAGGTCAGTTTGGTGTATTTTTATGACGCTAGATGGCGCTGTTTTGTTTTCAAAAGCCCGTCATTCGTCCGAGATTAACCAGTGAATGCTAGGCTGTAGACATGAGAGGTGCGTTGGGTTTATTCAATTGGTCGTCAACCAGTGAGCTGATGTTTGCGTAATCAAATTATTTGGTTTACACGACGATAGATGACGTTATGTTATTTTCAAAAACGCTAACATTAAAGTGAAAACAATTTCAATTGATTACATCTGAGGTTTGACTTGTTTGAATAGGTTTCGCTTCTGCGTCTTCTGAAATTATCGGTATAATTTTATTTATTTTTTCAATTTTATTGATTGTTTTGTGGGGGGATTTCATTTGTGCTCCTGTCAAAACGACTGTTTTGTTTGTGTCTTTTTCTGCCTTTGTTTTTTTGACTTTTCCAAATGTACTTAACGTAAGATTTTTTACTAGTTTAAACAGCGACATCCTGCGATTGCTTTTTCCTGCTGATGAAGCCCCAAATGGGGCTGAAACAGCTGCACAGAGGCTGCTCGAGGGTTTTACTGCAATCAAAAAACGATTCGCAACAAATTTTTTGTAAGATTTTTTATTCCAAGGCCTTCGAAAGGAGAATTTTTGAATTAGATCGCGTAGTTTGACACGCGGCACTTTTGATAAAGCACTCAAGCAAACTGCGAAACGTCACACAAACGCTCACATCTTATCTGCTTACGATTTTATTGAAATTTCACCGCGCGAATTGGTTTTGTTATTTAAAAGTCCTCGTCTCTGTGGCGTGAGCGATTTTTTTTCTCTTCCTAACTCCTCCGAAAAGTGCTTTCGTGTTCAGCACCGTCTGCGACCCGACGGTTTTTCGGTCGGACCGCTACGAAATCCAGCGTTTTATGACCTCCGGGGAAAAAAATGGACACCTCGTCGCACGACTTTGGCCATTATCCAACGTAGAACGTCGAAGTTTTGTTTTTTTTTTTAAAAAAAAAAGAAAATAAACGTGACCGTCCAGTTCACAGGTTTCGAACTCGAACCTGACGACTTCTTCGAAGCATTCTTTCAGTTGCAAAATCTTGGAACGTAGTGAGCGTAATGTCAGGTACCATCGTGCTCAATGAAAACGATACTTCTGTATGCAAACCAACATTAAACTGTCTTTCATAAATCCCTCGAGCGCATTGGTTGAGCAAAACCGAACATAAAAATAATTAATGTTTTTATATTACCGTCTCAAAGTACTTTGGCTCTTCATCCGAGGCAAACACATCACTAATTCACTAGCTCGCTGCGACGTACTCATTTCAACTGATTTACAACTGAATGAATCACTGACTGATAATGAATAGTGAATTAATAATGAATGGGAATTAAGCTACAAATTTCCCGTTTTTATACCACGCGTGCCGGATGCCACAAAGTGCGTTTCCTAAAAGTTCGGGTCCACATACCGTCTCGTCGAGGACACATTCACATTTAATGAGCGAGCGCGTTAATAATTTTGTATGAAATGGTGTAGCATTGTGAGTAAGTCGTTCAGACCACTTGGATTTCATTTGTCAGCATGGAATTCCCGTTAACATTGCGAGCGTTCCACCGATCGAGAAGAACTTTGACTTGCGAACCAAGCAGACGTCGGCAATTAATGCTAGAGACAGTATCCGCGACGATTATGTCCGAGTCGATGACCAATGACTTGTGAAATGCTAACCGAACAATTTTGCCAATTAAAATTCAATTTAATTTAATAAAAATATAATATTTCAAATGTGGGCAATTCAAGATGATGGCTAAGGGAAGGTATTAAGCAGAAAGTACGCCTACGTACGTTTTCAAGCTTAAGCGAAACGTACGGTATGTTTTGAATTGTTTTAAACTGGATTTGTTTTTGTAAGTAGCGTGCGTGAAGGGATGTTGCTTCCTTGGAGATTGGATGGAGTTTCGGCGATTTGTTTTTAGGTTCCTTTTATGGAAAAAGGACAAGAGCGTCCATTAAGATATAAAGCTGATAAAACGCTTGTTGTTGTGCATTTCTTGCAGCCTCGACCATCGTCCGACTTTATCATTGCCTGGTAGTGATAGACTTTTGTTTGTTAATGTTTTCCTTCCTGAGGAAAGTGTTTTATTTAAGCGCGTTAATAATTTTGTATGAAATGGTGTAGCATTGTAAGTAAGTCGTTCAGACCACTTGGATTTCATTTGTCAGCATGGAATTCCCGTTAACATTGCGTACGTTCCACCGATCGATAAGAACTTTGACTTGCGAACCTAGCAGACGTCGGCGATTAATGCTAGAGACAGTATCCGCGACGATTATGTCCGAGTCGATGACCAATAACTTGTGAAATGCTAACCGAACAATTTTGCCAATTAAAATTTAATTTAATTTAATAAAAATATAATATTTCAAATGTGGGCAATTCAAGATGATGGCTAAGGGAAGGTATTAAGCAGAATGTGCGCCTATGTACGTTTTCAAGTTTAAGCGAAACGTACGGTATGTTTTAAATTATTTTAAACTGGATTTGTTTTTGTACGTAGCGTGCGTGAAGGGATGCTGCTTACTTGGAGATTGGATGGAGTTTCGGCGATTTGTTTTTAAGTTCCTTTTATGGAAAAAGGACAAGAGCGTCCATTAAGATATAAAGCTGATAAAACGCTTGTTGTTGTGCATTTCTTGCAGCCTCGACCATCGTCCGACTTTATCATTGCCTGGTAGTGATAGACTTTTGTTTGTTAATGTCTTCCTTCCTGAGGAAAGTGTTTTATTTCGTCTGCATTTCAAGGAGGCACACACACGCGCGCACGCACACAAGGAAGCGACGAAGAGACACCGTCATAATAATTGAGTTCGAAGTGGCGGAGGTGAGGGGGGGCGGGAGGCAACCAACGTACGTAACGGCCCCAAACTTAATTAAACGAAAACAAATATTGAAATAAATAAATTTATGCTACTTAAACAGCGCGCGGAAAGATACTCCGTCCAGATAAGATAATTACATTCTCCTTTATTTGTGGAACTGTAAATGAACGGATTCAATTTTATTTCCGAGATAAAATAGATAAAATTTAATTAAAAGTAAATAAATTTCTTGGGCTAATGAACCAGTTAATTTAAATCATTTCGACCGGCGAGAGTGGGAAAAGGAACGCGAGAGGCGGAGACAGAGAGAGGGAGACGCGAGCGTTCTCTCGTTTAAAAAAAAAAAAACTTTTTAGTGCGTGAATTATCCACGAATTAGTTTCGTAAACACAATGGATTCGGGCTTATAAATATTTTTATTATCGCGGGAAGTTGAAAGGCTTTTTCGGAGGGTGTTTTTAAGCGCCGCGTAAATGTTTTATGTTTGTATTTACATTGGAATTAAAGTGCGCACACAGACGTGCCGGCTTGTCTTCGTATGTATTTATTGCATGCATTCAATTTATTTTTTAATTTCCAATTCAAGTGACACCCCGACCCATTATCTTCGTCGGTCGGGAAGTTTTTTTTTTTTAATTGAAAATAAATTTTGTCTTCTGAGACTTCCGGAGAACCGCATAGGATTTTTCCATTGCCGTTGACGTTTCGACTTCTTCAGAGCTGCTACTATCGACGATCTCTTTCTTTCTTCTTCTTCTGCTGTTGTTTTCGCTGCTATTGTGCGGTGGTAACTACAGAAGTCCCGAGGATGTATTTTGCAAGAAAGACGAAATGTCAACGACAATAGAATAATTCAACGCGATTTTCCGGAAGCCCAAAACGATGAACAACGACCGCGAAAGTCTTTAAGAATACCCGAAAACTTCGATTGTTTAATAGCAATACAAGTTTTTTAATTGAAAATACATTTTATCTTTTTCTGAGACTTCCGGAGAACCGCATTGGATTTCTCCATTGACGTTGACGTTTCGACTTCTTCAGAGCTGCTACTATCGACGATCTCTTTCTTTCTTCTTCTTCTGCTGTTGTTTTCGCTGCTATTGTGCGGTGGTAACTACAGAAGTCCCGAGGATGTATTTTGCAAGAAAGACGAAATGTCAACGACAATAGAAGAATTCAACGCGATTTTCCGGAAGCCCAAAACGATGAACAACGACCGCGAAAGTCTTTAAGAATACCTGAAAACTTCGATTGTTTAATAGCAATACAAGTTTTTTAATTGAAAATACATTTTATCTTTTTCTGAGACTTCCGGAGAACCGCATTGGATTTCTTCATTGCCGTTGACGTTTCAACTTCTTCAGAGCTGCTACTATCGACGTTCTCTTTCTTTCCTCTTCTGCTGCTGTTATTCTCGCTGCTATTGTGCGGTGGTAATTACAGAAGTCCCGAAGAGGTATTTTGCAAGAAAGACGAAACGTCAACGACAATAGAAGAATTCAACGCGATTTTCCGGAAGCCCAAAACAATGAACAACGACCGCGAAAGTCTTTAAGAATACCCGAAAACTTCGATTGTTTAATAGCAATACAAGTTTTTTAATTGAAAATACATTTTGTCTTTTTCTGAGACTTCCGGAGAACCGCATTGGATTTTTCCATTGCCGTTGACGTTTCGACTTCTTCAGAGCTGCTACTGTCGACGTTCTCCTTCTTTCTTTCTTCTGCTGCTGTTATTCTCGCTGCTATTGTGCGGTGGTAACTGCAGAAGTCCCGAAGAGGTATTTTGCAAGAAAGACGAAACTTCAACGACAATAGAAGAATTCAACGCGATTTTCTGGAAACCCAAAACGACGTTACAACGACCGCGAAAGCCTTTAGGAATACCTGAAAAATTTGTTTGTTTAATAGGAATACAAGTTTTTTAATTGAAAATATATTTTGTCTTTTTCTGAGACTTCCGGAGAACCGCACTGGATTTCTCCATTGACGTTGACGTTTCGACTTCTTCAGAGCTGCTACTATCGACGTTCTCTTTCTTTCTTCTTCTGCTGCTGTTATTCTCGCTGCTATTGTGCGGTGGTAACTACAGAAGTCCCGAGGATGTATTTTGCAAAAAAGACGAAACGTCAACGACAATAGAAGAATTCAACGCGATTTTCCTGAAACCCAAAACGATGTACAACGACCGCGAAAGCCTTTAAGAATAATTGAAAATTTGGTTTGTTTAATCTCAGAATAAAGCGAGATTAAATAATATTTTAAGTACGCCGTCATCTGCAAGAATTCCAGTAGAATTACGCCGTTGTTCGCAATTGTGTGTTTGGTCATCTGCAATAATTCCAGTAGAATTACGCCATTGTTCGCAATTGTTTGTTTGGTCATCTGCAATAATTCCAGTAGAAGTATGTCGTTGTTCGCGAGTATTCGTTTCGTCATCTGCAATAATTCCAGTAGAACTCATTGTAAGCCAGTGCATCCAACCATCTTTTCACGATCAGCAATATCCGATTGTGTTCAACGGTTTTTGAAATCGTTTTCGATTTGACCGTGAGGGATCAATTTGACCGTGAGGATAAAAATATTGAAATCACAAAGTTTTAAAAACTATTTTCTCACAAATTTCTTCTTTGACTACAATTTTAGCCATATCAACGTATAAAATTAAGAAGAAAATCAATGATTCATTGTGAAAATGCCAAAACTGATACTTCGCTTGGAGGCAATGAAAAGGAAAAACCAAAATAAAATTGTACAGGCTTGAAAGCTACCTTAAAACACTCACCTGTACT
The DNA here is from genome assembly GCA_036172665.1 of Prosopocoilus inquinatus. Lineage (NCBI taxonomy): Eukaryota > Metazoa > Arthropoda > Insecta > Coleoptera > Lucanidae > Prosopocoilus > Prosopocoilus inquinatus. The sequence goes on along the minus strand of CM069878.1, from coordinate 7,347,576 downwards.
TGAAAGCAAAGGTAAGGAAGGCAACAGTATACTGTTTTTCTGATATATTCGAAATTTGATCATCACCTGTTATGGTGAAAATCATGTAAACCACGTTGGAGCCAAATTGTTACATCCGCAACCTAAATACACGCTCAGGGTTAAATTGTACGGTTAGGTTACGTATAATGGGGCAGCTGTTGCTTACGTACACTGAATTCCCCGGTGAAGACTTGTAGTCGTTACAAGCGGGCATTGCCTAACGTCAGCGCCAGCTCGAGAATTTTGGAGACAGGTCGTGGTTAAAAAAAAGGAAATGTCCCCAAAGAGATATATTTTAAAATTATCTACTGGTAGGCGCCAACTCAAGTAAACACACCAAACTTATCTACTGCATCCAATTAAAAATAACATAGGTGGAGTAGTCCAAGATAACAGTTCAATAATGTCCAAGAATGAAATGGTAATAATATTAAAAAATATATATTAAAGTCGAAGTCCGATTAAACTCAAAATTCAAAATTATGGTAAAATATTTCGTAAACATAATTTGATACGTAGGTAGGAAATTTCCTTTGCCTCACAGTAATCTCAAACAGTTGAAAATATGTGAAAATTAAAAATTAAATTGTCATTTTACTCAAAACCGAAAAAAGAAAAAAAAAACTGGTGATTAAATCGGATGAAACGTATAAAAATAAATTAGATTGTATCAAATTGACTCAACAAGAGTAGTAAAACACGATTAATCAACAAAATTACACAAGTGCAACTTGAATGATTTGAGGCTTGAGTGAAAACAAAGTTCGGTAAGGTACGTTTCGCAAGGATCATCCACAGCGAAGATGAAAATGAAAGGTTTCACCTCGGGATGAAGGAGGTTGTTCACGTTACGAGGATCGTACGTAAGAATCTGTCAAGTCCAGGGGATTTACCGAGCGAGTAGCGAGGTGATCTCTCAATTGAACGGCACAACAGTCATATGTGGGAGCTGAATCTTCGGCAGGCTGAATAACTTGAGCGGTCTTAAGGCTGGTCAATCGTCTGGTACGTGTTCGTAGGGAACAAGAGAATTTACCAAGTCAGTCCAACAAAATAAACCAACGAAACGGTAGAATCGATTGACTTTAGCAATCACTATAGTATTCTTGGTAGAGCTCGTTTTAAATAGAAGATTGATTGGTCAGTGCACAGCATTTTTTTATTTATTTTACCATAAAATTGGCAAAATCTTGGTCGTTCTGGTTATAGAAATAGACAAAAGACAAAAAAGACGAAAGAAAACAACTTCAAGGACAGCTTTAAGTTAACAACACTATCGAGAGAAATATCGAAATTAGGACATTTTTAAGTTAACGAAACCAACGAAGGAAGAGATGGTTAAAATAATCGAATTTAGGATAGTTTTAAGTTAATGAAAGTAACGAAGCAAGAGATGATTTTTTTAATAATTAAATCTTTAGTTTCGTTAACTTAAAATTGTTCTAATTTCGATTATTTTTTTCGTTGGTACTGTTAACCTAAAGCTGTCCTTTGAAGTTGTTTTTTTTTCTTCTTTGTGATCGTCTCTTATTTGTTTTCTCTTTTCGGAATCCTTCCAGCGTCTTTTTTGTTCTGGTTTATTGAGCTTATAGCTCACAAAGCCTTTTTTTTTATAATTTCTGTCAGTGTATTCCTATTGGACGATTATTTTGGCGCCCATAAGTTCGACCCACTACCCATATCGCCGTTTTTTATGCTTTATAATTTTGGGATAATACACAAGTTCTGTTTCCTTTCATTTTCTAAACTTCCTTTCTTTCCATTGGTGGCTCTTAATCAACTGTATTTATTTTCTGATAATTAAATGAAAAAACTTTTCAAAACATTAAATGCAAAAGCTCTAGTTTTCCGGCAGAAACCTCTTTTGAAGCTAAAAAGATCTAAACTTTGAATATGTCGAAAGAGCTCTCATGGTCTACTAGACCGGAAATCTAAATAATTTTGCTTGCCTTGATGACAAACAGTTGAATATCAACATCAATTTTTATGAAACTAGCCTAACCAAAAAATTATTGGAGCCTTCAATTCCTAGTTAAGATACGAAACAGGTTTGCAGCCAGAACTGTTTCAAGATTAAAGAAAATTTTCGATTTTGACGATCTCTAATCGCTAAGAAAATTGATAATTCAATTTTGAAGTTGCTGGCTGCAGCGAAAAGCAGTTGAATGAATGTTAACATCAATTTTTCTAATTCAACGGACTTTGATGTGGCGGCGGCGTAAAGTTAAGCCAACGAGCTAGCCTGCAGCAAGAATTCTTCAAAAACAAAAAAAAAATTCGTTGGTTTGGATCACCTTCTAACTTGTTTTCATCCGCGTTTAGTTTATATTCGATCGATCGCCAGCAGAGCTCAGGAGCGCCAGAGTATTTTTAGACTGTGGACACCCCTGAGCATTCCAGCAGCTTTCTAGGACTTGGAGCGAGCTTTACCGTTCCGGGCGTGATGTTGGCAGCGACTCCACCAAAGCTCGCAGAGTTGCACTCGGTTATATGCGTCATCATCTAAAGTTAGCGATGAATTTTTATATGTTTAAGCTCACTCTTAAAATTTCGGTCTCCAACATGACACGAAGAACCAACAGACACTTTGTGTAATTGATTTAAATGACATTTGTCTTAGCGAATAAGTTTACATAACCTGAAATATCTTCTTCAATGAAGTTTTTCAATAAAAATAAGGTTATGTAAAGTTACTGCCTGGAGAAGAAATAGGGCGTCGGTTTCTTCGCCGGGAATAAGAAACACAGAAAGACAAGAAACTTAAAATTATTCTGAATTTCGTTCTGTTTTATAAACATTAGAATTTGCACCAATTCGAAATTCACGAAAACTCACCTGAAGAAAAGATTAAACACCTGGCTGGCACAAGCGCGTGGATACTCGGCTTAAATTAAGATAAACCAGTCGAAGCCGGTCAGAGGCCGTGGAATATATTTCACCCCCCACTCTGGGAAGTTTAATTTGTGATAAACCAGTCGAAGTCGGCCAAATGCCGTGGAATATATTTCACCGCCCCTCCTGGAGAAATATTTCTCAGACAAAACATTGATGCGCACTAAGCACAAGTGGTTTACCCGGACTCTGCATAGAGAATGGAGTGTCGCTAACTCGATTCGGAGAGTGGCGAGAAGATAAATCAAACAAAAAAAAGAATGATCGAGAAAGATCAGCCAATCCAGCGAAAATGTGACATCATCTACAGATGAGGTTAAATATCAAGATGATGGGAGTGTTCGAAATTCCAGCGAGAAAGGATGACAAAAACCAACTGGAAATATCCCCCAAAAGTAAAGCAGCCTAGGCGGCGCCAACCGGATCTCAAAATTTCGGTCTCCAAAGCCTCGATAGAGTCTTTTTAATATTCAAACGAAATTCTTCAGGTTATGATGAAATATTGGTCGGCATCAACATCCATCTGTGCAATTAAACTTAAAGTTCCTGGAGACTTCAACGTGACGTTAAGATACGAAACTCTTTTAAAATTGAACGAAAAAAAAAGAATTATTTGACCGCGTTCAGAAATACACTGTATGTAGTAGTCGATTTAAAATAATCATAACTTGATGGATTTTGTTGGTCTATTTAGGAGAGATTATTCAAACTAATCATGACCTTCCACTTACTCTTAGAAGTTTCAGGATGAGTTTGGCGTTCGGTTTCATGCATGCCTGATGGAAAAATAATGTATATATATATATATATATATATATGTATAAAAGCTCATATATGTCTGCTTAATTATTTGGCATCGTGATTTATGCGCGGCTATTTTTGGGGGGGCGTAATGTATCAGCTCCATTAGCCGGAAGCCGGAGCGTTTCTTTGTTTCGCAAAACTCTTCCAGAGAGAGATCCATATTTAACGTGTTGTTTTTATTCCCCCGAATTCGTCCGCCGTGCGCGACGTGGCAACCGCGCGGGGGAGTCCGGGAGTTGTTGCAGAGAGGCAGAGAGAGTGAGAGAGTCGGATGGCGCGCTGTCGGGGGGGCCGAGTGGGCGGCCGGCGGGGATCCGGGGAGCCTGAAACGTTTTACCTAATGGCCTTTCATTAAGGCAGGAATGCTTTGTGCATATGTGATGTCCACGCTGATTGTGTACAGTCTGCACAATGTCCGCGTCGCGGATAATTTAATGCTCTATAGTGTATTTAATTACTGGGACCGCCTTTTGATCTGCGGAACCGGACGTTGTCCGGACTCTGAAACACCACTGATGCCAACCTTAGAAATTGCATTCGGATACTTCTGGGTTACTACTGCAAAAGGTACGACGGTGCCACCGCCGCCGCCGCCACCGCCGTCGCCGTCGGGCCCTAATTGAATTCGCTTTGTGGCATTAATTTGGATTTTCTATGAATTACGGCCTGACGACGTTTTAATTAACTAGTAATTATTCTCAAATTTTGAAACGAGATAAAGCCCCAGTTTTCGGCTTCAAATAAGAAAAGATGACAAAAGGCTACAAGAAAATGTTAATGGAATAAAAAGGAAACTTAACGTACAACTGTAGTACCCTGTACGTGAAAATATAGTGAATAACAGCCATGCTGTTGTCTCATAAGCTATGACGTACAAAGCGGCAATTCGCAATTTTGAAGCTTTTACCAAGTCGAATAAAAAATTAGGAAATTAGGTCATTTCAGATTCATATAAATATGTACTTCGCTTTTCTGATTAGAAGGGAGTTCGACAATGCACTTGCCACGTTGCACGAACTCCTGTCATCTAGTAAAGTGTTTCTTCTTGCAATGGAGCTCTCACACCTTCAACCATCCTCTAGATAGCTTGCTATGTACAGTCGCAATCAAGCTAATCGAAGTGATCGTTTGTTAGTTTTGTAACTCTTACTACCAGCGTCAATACCGGCTCAGTTGGCTTGTAGCCATCTCGATTAGGATTGCATGATTATTATTTTTATAAGGCCTTCTGATTCCCACAAGCCAACCTTGGCCTACATCGATCGGACGCCGTCAAACTACTCGAAACCGCTTGTTAGTTCTGTGACTCTTAAGCCTCGGTTTCCTAGGATAACGGTGCCGTAATATAGCGGCCGTAATTTGACGGTGAATGACGTCATGTGGCATTGAAAAGTGACACACATTGACGCAAAGTAAACAAGAAAAAGCGACGATGTGTATTTATTTTATATGTTTCATAATGGTCCATTTCGATTTAATTTTGATTTATTTAGAAAATGAGGCGTCACCAAAAGAGGATTCGAAACGTTTAAAAGAAAAGGTTTTTTTTTTAAGCGACTAGATGCGGTGACGTTTTCCGTTTTCTGGGAAACCAAATGTACTTAATGAACTTAGCACGTTTTATTTGACGTCATTCACCGTTATATTACGGCCGCTATGCTATCCTAGAAAACCGAGGCTTAACTACCGGCATCAATAAGGACGCAGTTAGCTTGCAGCCGTCTTGATTTAGATCACGGGATTCTTATGACTATTATTTTTATAAGGGCTCCTGATTCCTGTAAGTAAACCTTGGCCTACATCGGCATCGGTTACATAATAACTGCTGCCAATAGAATAGAATTTTTCAACCTCTAAGACCAACGCCTAATGCAAGGCCCACGCGGACTAGAAATTACGTAATTTCAGATTCATATAAATATGTACTTCGCTTTTCTGATTAGAAGACAGTTCGACAATGCACTTGCCACGGTGCACGAACTCCTGTCATCTAGTAAAGTGTCTCTTCTGTTTGTCATAAGCGTGTAGTCTGTTTGGCACGCGTCTCAATTTTCCTCGTAATTAAGTTTCCAAAGTTCAAAAATTTTTCTATCGTTCAATTTCCGTAATTTGCTTTAAATAAAGTGTACCTAAGAAGTGTCCACTTCCGGCGAGGGTGAGTTTGAATAAAATAGATTAACCGCTGCTTAAAATTCAGCATCTAATATTGTTTTATAGAGGCGCATTTTTTATTTTTGTTGATCTTCCTTTCTCTCTTTTTGCATATTTTAGTTTGAATTTTATGTTACTTGTTAAATTTTAAATAGTTAATTAATCTAATTGAATTCGCGCGTTATTTTGTTCACTGTTGCTTCTCGGGGGTGAAATCCGAACGTTGAGTTTTGATGCACTCTTATTTTGAGTTGACGTAGATTCCTTTCGGGCAATTACGAGCAGTTTGGCTCTCATAAGCAAATCACATCGTTGAAGTTCGACCCCCTACCCGCATCACCATTTGAGCTAGCGAATTTCGCGTATATTATTTTACTTGTAATCTTTTTGCTATTGTACGAAAATTGAAAATGAATATATTTTGTAATCTAAAGCTTCGGATATTTATTTGAACTGTCGTCAAGAAGGACTATTGTTAGTAAGTTGAGAAAGAGATAAGGAGTTGTAAGGATCCAGATTCTCATCGTTATTATTTTCGTGCAATTCAGTACACTTTATTTAATAAAGATACTTTACTAAATTAGAAATCAGATGGAAGTATGATTAATTCGAATCAGAAAACATGTCGGAGAATGATTCATATGAAAATACAAAATTAAAAACGTGCAGCTTATACAGTGTGTTCCCCGGACGGACCTAATTACACCTACTTATAAACTTCCTTATTTCGAATTTTAGGAAGAAAAGTCATTCTTCATAAAAAGTTTCGCTTCTTCTAGCGAGTCTTCAGCGATTACCAAAATTTCAATATAACATACAGGCTGGTTGGAAATCGGGAAAACGTGAAATTTGTTTAAGAGTAAAGTACCTTTTATTTGAGAGGAACGTAAAAGTATTACAGGAAGAAGATGTTTGTAATGTCAAAAGAAGCTCACATATCTAATCTGAACGTTATATCTCAAAGTTTATTTTACTTTACACTAAACCAAATTTCAGGTTGTCTCGATTTCCAACCACCCTGTATGTTATTTCGAAATTTTGGTAGTTGCTTGACTTGAAGAAGCGAAACTTTTTATGAAGAATGACTTTTCTTCTTAAGAATCGAAATAAGGAAGTTTACAAGTATAGTTAAATCCATCCGATGATAACAAAAAAAAATCAATTTTAAGATACAACGTTCAGATTAGATATTTGAACTTCTTTTCACATTACGAACGTCTTGTTACAGTAATACTTTTTCTTTCCCTTCAAATAAAAGGTGGAGTATGTCATTTTGACATTTTAGTAGTTGCTGAGGACTCGCTAGAAGAACCAAAACTTTTTATGAAGAACGGTTTTTCTTCCTGAAATTCGAAATAAGAAAGTTTATAGGTATAGAAAGATCAATCCGTATACACTGTATAACGATAACATGTCTCAACGTCAACGTTTCATGTAAAAAAAAGGAACCAGCTTGCATTGCACTGCTTTGCAGAACGTGAATCAAATGCAGAAATGCAGCTTCCATAGTGCGTGGGCTTTCTAAGAAACCCTTGGGGCTTGTAATAAATAGGAAAAGAGAAAGTTTGGAGCGCAGTTCCGCATATGAAATAGGTTGGTTCCAACTCCCGTTCGCACTTCTTACAGAGTGGACCAATTTCGACAATTTCCAAAATATGAGTACACGGCGGCGTTCGAGCAATCCATGGAAAACGACTTGGCGATCAATTTCTGGCTTTCCACTCGAAAACCAGAACGCTACTAACAAAGGAATTCGAGATTCCACGTTGTACGAACTGCTGAAAGAATTGGAGGAGACGAGAAAGGGTTGTTTATTTGGTTTTCTAGGTCTGATTAAAGACTTTCCGTCCTCTCTCAGTCTGTCCACACCCCTTTCCACCCCCTGTTTCATCGTCACGACTGTTTTCAACAAAATTTCGATGTTTTTTCCTTTCTAATTTTGATTGTTTAAAATTCTCTTTTACTTTTCATTTATTTTCGGAGTTTTGGAGGCCTTTTCTCTTCTTGATTTTATATTTATTAATCTGGCGCAAATAAGCGGAGAGTTTGTGTAGGTGACGCGATCGGCGCGGCGCGGCGGGCTCGGCGGCGATTTTATGCGCGCCATCAATTCCGTACGTTACGGCTCTGCGCGCGGCTCTCTCTCCTTTTAAATTGAGAAAGTTTTTTAAGGGCCGCTCGTAAAAGTTGCGGAACATTTTACTTGTTAAACAGGATAAGTTCTAATTGAAAGCGTTCGGAATAAGGACCGACACTAAGTAAGCTGATTTTCCGAAAACGCTGTTATCGCATTCGGCCTGGCCCAAAAATCCGCGCGACGTCATCTTTCGACAGTGGAAAACGAGAGGAGGAAGAAGGAACTCCATAAGTATAATAAGAAATATCCAAAACGCTTCATGGAATTTATAAATAGCTCTCTGCCTCTCTCTCTCACTCTTTGAGAAGACTGAAGCTTCATTCCGGCCGATCGGTTTCAGCAATCGAAATGCAGTAAAACGCGACGGTACTAAAGCTTAGGAGCGCGAGTAAAAGATAATAAATACCGTGCATAATTCAAAAGGTAATAAGAAATAAATCCGTCTAATTACGGCAGTGATTAAAAACGGGCCTTATTAGAATCTGTAATTTGCAGGAATTCCGCTTCATCCTGGCTGCACTTTGTTAAAATGATTCATTCATTCATTAATTAAAACGCGATTTCACGGAACATCAATAATAAGAAGGCAAGACAAAAAATGGTTACTCAAAAAAGAAAAGAAAAACTCAACAATAAACAAAAAGAAACCAAAACTAGAACGCAGGTGTTATTATTACGAATTCGCGGTTCAAGGAAATAATCGCTTATTAAATCTAGAACATTTTAATTATCATAGCGAACTGCTTTTAATTGCTTTTCTAGATAACAACCACGGTAAAGAATCAATAGGTAGAAGGCCGGGCGTTCGGAACGTGCACGTAACCGCCAGAAATATTTTAATGTCATCTCATGCTGAAGTATTAAACACCGTTCTCCCTCGCGCATTGATGTTTGAACCCTTCTTTCAGCTGTCACTTACAAAATTGATCTCGCGCTTTCATGCACATCTCGACACAAGGCCGAGTGCTCTTGTAACGTCACCTAATACATCGTTCACTGTGGTGGTAAGAACTGATTTGAATCTCGCACCTGGTTCCGTTTTTATAGAGGTTCTTCTCGCCTCCGAGGTTCTTCTTGTCTCCGACATTCATGCAGAATTCCTACCATTTGGCGTTCAACTCGAAGCTTCCAGAATCATTGAAAAATGTATCTATGCAGATGACGTGACAGTTACGATACAAATAGGGTTGTCGGCGGCATGAATAAGGGTAGAAGAAGAAAAGATTCAAAAAATAAACAAATACTCGAAATACAAAACGAAATTGTTTAAATGGCGAGCTTGAAAATCGCCTAATTTGAAAATAGAATGGAATAGTTTTCAATGCTCGCCAAGAGATGGCGCCATAAATAAAATCCCAGCACATCGGCGGGATTTTACGTTTTTCAATTTAATTTTGAAACGAAACTTGCCGAAGTTGCATTAAAATTTTGTGTATCCATCAAGAGATGTCGCTTTAAATCATCCCTGTCACTCCCTGATTTTCATTTTCCATTTTAATTTTGTTTTGAAAATTCCATAATACGGTTTTAAAATAAATAAGATTTTCTACGGTTTGGATTTGGAATAAAATAGCTTTCATTTTGGGCCAAGAGATGGCGCTCTACATAGTCCCATCGCAACTAGATTTTTAGACTCAAAATTTAATTTCGAAATTAAATTCCTACATAAATTAAGTTCCTACACCAAGAAGGCCAGCAAAAAGATGAAATGCCGAAGTTGCATTAAAATTTTGTTTTTCCGTCAACAGATGGCGCTTTGAGTTATTCCTGTCACGCCTTGATTTTTATTTTCCATTTTAACTTTGTTGTGAAAATGCCATGATATGGTTTTAAAATAAATGTAAGGTTTTCTGCTGTTTGGAATTAGAATAAATTGGCTTTCACTTTGGGCCAAGAGATGGCGCTCTACATATTCTCATCACGCGCTTTGAATTATTCCCGTCATGCCTTGATTTTTATTTCCCACTTTAATTTTGTTTTGAAAATTCCATAATACAGTTTTAAAATAAATAAGATTTTCTGCAGTTTAGATTTGGAATAAAATGGCCTTCATTTTGCGCCAAGAGATGGCGCTATACCTAATCCCATCATATCTTGACTTTTAGACTCAAAATTTAATTTCGAAATTAAATTCCTACATAAATTAAGTGCTTACACTAAGAAGGCCAGCAAAAGGATGAAATGCCGAATTTGCATTAAAATTTTGTTTTGCCAGCAAGAGATGGCGCTTTGAATTATTCCTGTCACGCCTTGATTTTTATTTTCTATTTTAATTTTGTCGTGAAAATTTTATACTGTGGTTTTAAAATAAATAACATTTTCTGCAGTTTGGATTTGGAATAAAATGGCTTTCATTTTGCGCCAAGAGATGGCGCTCTATATAATCCCATCACATCTTGATTTTTAGACTCAAAATTTAATTTCGAAATTAAATTCCTACATAAATTAAGTGCCTACACTGATAATGCCAGCAAAAAGAAATGAAATGAAATGAAATGAAATGAATTGATAAAGTTGCATTAAAATTTGTTTTTTCCATCAAGAGATGGCGCTTTGAATTATTCCTGTTACGCCTTGGTTTTCATTTTCCATTTTAATTTTGTTGTGAAAATTCCATGATATGGTTTTAAAATAAATATAAGATATTCTGCTGTTTGGAAATAGAATAAATTGGCTTTCACTTTGGACCAAGAGATGGCGCTCTACATAATCCCATCACGCGTTTTGAATTATTCCCGTCATGTCTTGATTTTTATTTCCGACTTTAATTTTGTTGCGAAAATTCCATACTATGGTTTTAAAATAAGTAAAATATTCTGCTGTTTGGAATTAGAATAAAATGGCTTTCATTTTGGGCCACGAGATGGCGCTCTACATAATCCGCATCTTGATTTTTGGACTTAAAATTTAATTTCGGAAATTAAGTCACTGCGAAGCTAGAAGGCGGGGATTTGCTGAAAACGTCTGCAAGAGACGAATTGCTGAATTTCGATGAAAATTATTTTCTAATTTAGTTAAGAGATGGCGTTTCATCCATTCATCGCTTAATCCATCCATTGATTTATCGCTTTCATTGATCCATCGTTTCATTGAATCGACAATGCATTGCATCATCGGTTTTCATTATAATCATCATTTCATTTCATTAGTCATCATCATTTCATCGATCTATTGCATCACGGATTCATCGCGTTGTCGATCCATCGCTACATTCATCATCATTTACTTAGCACTTAATCCAGGCATCGCCTCATTGATCCATCGCTTTCATCGAATCAACAATTCATCATAACATTGGTTTCCTCAGTCAGTCATCATTATTTCATCGATTCATTGCGTCATCGATCCAACGCTTTATTCCTCTATCGCTTCATTCATTGATCGCTTAATCCGTGCATAGTCATTGATCCATCTCTTTCATTGAATAAACAGTCCATCGTATCATCGGTTTCATCAGTCATCATCATTTCATCGATTCATCGCGTTGTCGCTCCAACGCTTCATTAATTTATCACTTCATCCATTCATCGCTTAATCTATCCATCGCCTTATTAATAGATCGCTTTCATTTATCCATCGTTTCATTGAATCAACCATTCATCGTATCATCACTTTTATCAGTAATCATCATTTCATTGATCTATTGTGTCATCGAGTTTTCGCGTGCGTCGTCGATCCAACGCTTCATCGATCCGTCGCTTCATCCACTGATCGCTTAGTTCATCCATCCGCTCTTTGATCCCCATCGCCGCTTCATTGATTCATCGATCCAGCACCTCATCGTTTCATCCATCGATGATTCATCGAACCGCTGCTTCATCGATAGTTCGCCGGATCGACCCACCGTTTAATTTATCCATCGATGATTCGTCGAACTGCCGCTTCATTGATAGTTCGCCGTATCGATCCACCGTTTAATTTATCCATCGATCGTTCCGTTGCTTCATCGGTGCGTCGATTTATCGATCCATTATTTCATCATCACCTCATCCATCAATTCATCGCCTCATCGATTCATTCATTTCATCAATTTTTTTATCCAAATTAAACAATTTCGTTTTTAACTCCTCAAGTACGCAGGTGACTTAAAAACAAAATGCTCTAATAAATTATTAAAAGCAAACCGTCTAGTTGTATTTCAAAGATTTCCGGATTGTAGGGGCGTAGGCAGAGCTTTTGAAATAATTTGATTAACAAAAATATACCTGTTTGCTTGATTTAGATTGAGTTAAATCGGTCTTTAGGGGTCGGGGGTTGTCTCTGTCAGTCAGGGTTGCTGGGAATGTCACGATGAAAACTTCTGCGTTGCGTAGAATGGGGTGGACGAAGGACCGCTGGCAACAGCTTCGACTTCGACGGGGCAGATGTAGCGTCCAAGGGCGGCGATTATATCTAGCAGCGGCGACAGTGTAGACAAGGGGAAATAACTTCGTCGGCGGCGTCCATTAGTGGTGGAGACGGCACGTCAATTGATGTGAATCGGACTAACGGTTTAGTTAACGACTGCAGTTTCAAATTGTGCTCGGCCGGGTTTGTTTACAAAAGTCTGCTTACTCAAGTCGGTCATGACTTAGCACTTGAGTTTGCAAAAGGCTTGCGAATAAGCGCTCCAGTTTCACAATCCGCGTGTTGTTTTTCTCTGAGTCCTAAGTTTTAAATGTTGCTTAAAAGAGGTTGAGAATCCTTATTCTATAACTGCAGAAAAAGTCAAGATTAACCATCTTCGAGACACTCTTAATAGTAAGGCTCAAGTTAAAGTGGTTCGTGTATTCTGATCCTGACCGATAGAAATGCAGTAAACGAAGTGTTTGACCAGTATAAACGACTTTCACACTTGCGTAACTATCGAAAATGTGTTTCGTATTTTTTTTTGCTGAAACGGTGTTTGATTGTGCCAGGGGGGGCCCGGCGTATAAACCGCCCTCGATTTATATTATTTTTGATCGTTCCGTTTCGAAATTGCATTCGGTCCGAATTAAAATTTTACGCCGCGCTGCTGGGGAATTTTATTTATGCAATAAACTCTAACATATTAAATCGCGAATAAAACACATTGCCTTAAATTAATAGTTGGAAATATTTGTGCGGTATCTCGCACCGCCGCCGCCGCTCCCGCCGCCGCTGCCCCGGGCGCGGCTAATTAAAAGAACAGAGACGGCTACAGGAATTTCATTAACGTCGGGCGCCTCTTTGTCTCACGCCTCGCTCCGTAATGAAGCCAGACGCTTTAATGCAAAGACATCATACGCGAATAACTGTTAATTTGGACGGTAAATCATGCAGGGGGCGCTCTTCTCCGGATACATCAATTCGAAAATCGGGGCCCTCCCCCGCCCCAGATCCTCGATGGGGATGTGTTGCGTTTCACGGTGGAAAGTAATTGTGGAAACAATAGCTTCGACCTGCGGCAATTACGTAACGTACACTAATTGCGCCATCTTTGCCCGATACAAAAGGATTGTAGCCGCTCATTATCCGGCGTAATTGGCTTTTTGGGACGATAAAAATCCGGATAATTGGACGTAAGTCTAAACCGTATTGATTTTCTTGAAACGTGGACTTACTGGACCATAATACGCTCCCGTTATGACTATTATTCAAAACTTAGGTTAATTGGATCGTAATACTAAACGTTTTAAACAAGAACCTCGAGGAAAATTCAAAGAATCCTTTGTCGTCTCTTCCTTGTACTTGCACCAAGGTCTTGACTTCCAACAATCTTTTCAAATCTCATGTGATTCTCTAGTTTAATCACTGATTCTAAGTTTAATCCAGTAGATGGCGTTGATTACATCACTAGTTTAATCATTAACCGACGGTCAAATCCGCAACCTTAAACATTTTAAACAAAGTCGCACAAGAACATTCAAAGACGTTTTTGTAAAATTTTTCTTGAATTTTACAACTTTTCAATGTAGGCTACATTTTTTTTTGTTTAATTATTATCGACAAACAATATTATCGTAAGCATTAGCTAGGTCTTTCATTCTCTGTGTTCTTAATTTCTCGCTTCCCTGAACGCAGCAGGGGCTAAGGGTAAACGAGGCATCGCATTCCAATTCGATGAGGGCCATGCAAATTACAAGTAACCCTTTACGAGTATCCAATCAATAATGTGAAGCAACTCACTTACCGGAGCCGTTTTTCCGGCCCCGCCCACTCCAGCGGTGAATCTAAAAGCTGTAGCAACTTCACAATGACATTGCACCCTGAAGAAGCCATCCTCGCACGTTGACTTCTTATCTTCGCATGCGTTAACCCCCACATTCACCTGTGGATGTAAAACCCACCCCCCGATTAAGCATACCTTGCCTCCCGAGCGTACGTTCTCAGGATCGGGATCAGGATCAGTCAAACTCTTACGAGCGTAACTAAAATGTCGGAGAAAGTCAAGTCAGCCTGTCCTACAAATGGCTTCGACTTCAACTTTTTATTTTTAAATAATTCATCTTTTTGTCTGAAACTCAAAATCGAAAAGTTAATCGCGTTTAGTTTCGAACAACTAAAAAAATGTGCTGGCAAATAATGAATTTTCTGCATTTTTTTTGGTAAGCTCCATTTCTTTTTTTAAGTCAAAGATGTGTTCGTTTTCTTGTATTTTTCGAACGCTTTTCGAATGATCAGAGTTACACTCGATTTTTGTTCTACAATTTTGACAGCACTTTGAATTTGCTTTATTTCTTATTATTATTATTATTACTATTATTTATGTTCTGCTTGTTTGTTCTACTATTAGTTCTTGTTGCGTATTTTTCGATAATTTTTCTTTCTTTCCGTGCAACTCGTCCGTTCGGTTTCATATACTTTCATTTTGAGTTTTTATTTCTCTATTTTATCATTGAAATTGAGTGTTTTCGATTGTCTTTTGTTTTTTTCTTTAAGTTTCGTTGCGTATATTTTAATTATTATTTTTTTTTAGCTTTCGTTGCACATTTTTTTATTTAATTTCTTCTTTAATTGCAATTCCTTGTTTTCAGAGCGAAAGAAATCCGTTTTCCATCTTTTTGCTTTTCGATCGGCGCCTTATCAATTTTTTTTACTTAAATTTGCTGTTTTTCCTTTTTTTAATCCTCTTCGAACGGTTTTAGGAACGCAAGAGCTTTCTAAGCCAATTAACAAATGCATGCTACATCGTTGTCAACATAGTTTTTAAGTCACTTTTAGAAAACTAATTTTTTTATATTTTTGCCATTAATTTTAATCTTTTGTTTTCTTGTTTTGTTTATTTATTAATGTTCTTCGATTGTTATCTGTTTTATTTATCTTTCCTTCCTCCTGGAGCTCCCTTCATCTTTTCAGACCCAAAACGATGTTCGTTTATGTCACGCCTTAATTTATTTTAATATTTAGTTTAGCTATTTTTCGTGTTTTATTGTTTTATTATCATCGATGTTCTCGAGCAACGCCTCTGCTGAAGGAGATGCTCGAATTTTGCAAGAATAAAAAACGAACAAAACAAAAAAATGTGAAAATTGTAAAACACAAAATAAAATTGACGAGAGATCAAGAAAATAAAACTGTAAGAGTTAAAAAGAAATATGACAAAAAGAAAAACTTGAACCTGAATTGCGAAAAATAGAGAAAGAGAGAGAGAAAAAAAAGTTGAAATACAAGCAACAGAATAGTTGAGTCATTTGGTTTTTCTTTTACAACGCGCCGAAAAATCGTCTTTCGTTTTTCGTTCCTTCAACTTCAATGTTTTTTAATTAAACTTTTAATTACAGTATTTCCCGTGCCTTTATTTTGGTATCTTTTATTTATTTTCGTTTATGATTTAATTCCTTTTCGTGTTCCTCGTCGTAGAAGTAATTATTTAAATTTAAGTTTCAAATCAGATTTGAATTAATGTGATAACTTTTGGTTATCTACACCATTAAAAATAAACACATAAAAGAAATTGAAGTTGTGCAGCGCCATCTATGTAAATCTTACGTCATTGCTTTTTTAAGCGCGACATTTCAAAACTCAGGAGTTGTGTCAATGTTTTTTTTTTTTAAGAAAGAAAAAGAAAAGAAATCTTGAAGCACAGCTACCATAACACATTAATATTTCTGCTTTTATTTAGAATCTGAAATTGGGTTGCGCTTGCGCCGCCATAATCAAAAATTATAAATTACATAACATTTCGCACTTTTTTTATATTTTCAGTGTACTCGATTGTTCTGCACTCAACTGTACCTGATTTTTTTGTTGGATATTTAAGACAGTAAACTCGGAGTGCGCAAGCGCAAGCGCCGGTGCCGGTGCCATCTATGTAAATTTTATCCAATTACAATTTTTTTAGGAGTGTTTTTCTTGCGGCGCGAAGTTTAAAATTATTGTGGCTTCAATGATTGTATTTGTTGACCAATTCATCCATCTCTAGTTGTAAGTAGTATAACTTTAAGATTTGGATTATTTAACCTCTTGTTAACTTTATAGTAAACCTCCTGATGAAGTTAAATACAACGAAATATTGAGGCCTTAAACAAAGGAGTTGCCTTTTACTAATCGTCCAGTGACCATATCCCGTTAGATTTTCAACTTACTTCCTATTTAAATTTATTTCTTCAGCGCTTGGCGTTTGATTTGGGGTCTAGGACAATTCGTCGTCGCCGATTAGCCGTCGCCAACTTACCTTTGCCGATTCGCCGTAGGTACAATTCGCCGTCGGCGATTAAAATTTTATATCCAGGTACATATCCAAATAATAATATGCGATAAGCATACGCAAATAAAATAAAAAAGCTAGCATATTTAATGCAAAATAAACTAATTTTTCATTAATTAAATGTGACGCATAGGTATAGAAACAAAATAGATAAAAATTTTTGCTTTTCCCAGAACAATTTTTTATTCTGCAGGGCGTTCGCAAAATCCCTTCAATTTTTGTTTGTATTTTCCGATTCTGCTCAAAACCATATTGATTTTCATACAAAATCAGTACGCATCAAGAGAAATATTGATTCACGAAAGCTCGTCATTTAAAATTATAAATTAGAAAAAATTTGGGGGTCCCATTATAAAAAAAATTATAATTATGATTATGTGCTCCAACAGCATCAATTTATTCCTAATTTTGTGTCTTACGATTGTCGTACTGTATTATTTTTTATTTATTTTATTATTATTATCCAAAATAGTCAGAAAGTGTTTTAAAACTCATCAAGCTAAATAAAGTAGTAACATGCGACATGCGACGGCGAATTGGGCGGACGGTAAATTGGTTCGACGGCGAATTGGTTCTACCACGAATTGGTGACGGTGAATCGGCGACGGCGAGTCGACGACAGCGAATCGTCCCATCCCCTCTGATTTTGGCTACTTTTGTTGGTGTTTCGGCATAAGGCATTCGACGAGATTCTGTATTCTAATATAATATTCGATTACCTATCGTTTTCTTTTGTTTCTTGTTAATTTCTATTCTTTCTTCTTTCTCTTTCGTTTTTTTTTTATTTTAAAGAATTAACGTTCCACATTTTATACACGATTCCTTCTTTTTTTTTGTCCTTTTGTTTCTTGTCTTGCAAGTTTTCGACCGAAGAATCGCCGTTTTTTCATTTATTTATTTATTTTTTGTCTATCCTTCTACTGTTTTCCTTTTCTTCTTCTGTTTTCGCATTCTTCCCTTTTTCCTTGATTCTTGGCAATGAACGAAGCAGCGGAGTGTGCTAGGCTCGCAGTTCGTGCAGAGCGCCATCTCTTAAATAGTTTTAGAAATGTTTTGCTTGCCGTTGTGTTAAATTCATCAAGACCTGAAGACAAACCTAGGCCAACGCACCTACGCCTATCTAGCCTCAGCTAATTACGATCACACACGCTTTTAATTAAAACCATGCGTGAGGGCCGCAGGCGCGCCATTTTTTCGCGCAGGTCGAATCGCATTCTATTAACCGCCATGGTCTATCCGATGACTCACACAAAGTCGTTATTAAATAAGTTTTAATTATGCCCCCGTGAAGAACAATGGCGTACCAATTTCGGCTGCTGGCGTATACGTGTTTAACACCTCGATATTAATTTATATTTTTTTTTTTATCGTTTTTTTTTCCTTCTTTTTTTTTGATGCGGAGATGATTGGTGGAAATACCCCGAAATCCCGCCGCCCACACGACCAGATTAAGAACTCGAGTTAAACGTTGCAATTTTTTTTTTTTTTTGTTATTGAATTTGATTATTCGCGGTAGTGCGATTGCTTATTTGATTTGATTTGATTTGATTTGATTGGATTGTTCGCGGTGATTGTGCACTTTTGTTACGTTGTTGCGAGCACGCGAAATAATAATGAAATGTTTCTGTTAAAACGACAGTGTACAGTTCGCGTCATAAACGTTGACTTTAAATGATAGTTATTATGGCAATCTAATTAATGGTAATTACGATGATGGGGCTTTCATTACGCTCGTTTTACTTTATAGTTTATTCGATGCATCATCCCTCATCATCAATGCTAAAATTGAAATAGGGTGCAACTAAGACGAGAGAATTTCGGCAAAACTCGATTATTTTGTGACTTTTGACAGTATGGAGGCAAACCTACAGCAACTAAAGTGTCAACCCGCACAAGACGATTAAATAATAAGCGGCCATACAGAAAATGTAAGGTCTTTTAATGCCTTCCTTTTACATTTGAATTTGAAACGTAGATTTTATGTTCTTTTGAAAGTTATTTAGGTTAGCTTAGGACAGCGATGCACTCGGGCGCTTCGAAAGCGCTACCCCTACTCTTGTTTGTTTTGGGAAAACGAGAATTCATTCACAGAGAAGCGCGCGGAAAATAAATATTTAATAAATAGAGCGATCGCAGTTGTAACGCGCCTAATTCGGTGGGGGTTCCCTTCCCCGCTCATTCCTGGCTTAGGATAACCGTGGCAGTTGACTTCAACTATCCCTGAACGACCAGCGCATCCTTTCTGATTTGAATCTTCGGTTGGATCTCATAAATCGAGGCAGTGACCTTTTTTTTTGAACAATATTTAGTTTAAATTAAACAAAAAAAAAGAAAACGAGAAATGGTGTGCCTTAAATGTTTTCCATTTGAAAAAACTGGCTGAAAAAATAAGTATAGGGATGGATTTAGGATCGAAATTGCGCAAGCAGATCCTCGATTTCTTTTTTAGAAATGAATCAAATACCCTCATAAAAAGATTCAGTTGACAAAAACAATTTTCCAAAAAAAAAAAATATATACCTCGAGTATCACTCTGTCCTTGATACAAGCTGGAGATTCCAGCCAACTATCATTGGTGACCTCCAAGAGATTGGAGGTGTCATGTTCAGCAGTGACCTTTTTTTTTGGACGATATTTAGTTTAAATTAAACAAAAAAAAAACGACGAATGGTGTGCCCTAAATGTTTTCCAACTGAAAAAAGTGGCTGAAATATAAATGTAGGGATGGATTTAGGATCGAAATTGCCCGAGCAGGTCCTCGATTTCTTTTTTAGAAATGAATCAAATACCCTCATAAAAAAATCAGTTGACAAAAACTATTTTCCAAAAAAATAAAAAAATATACCTCGAGTATCACTTTGTCCTTGATACAAGCTGGAGATTCTAGCCAACTGTCATTGGTGACCTCCAAGAGCTTGGAGGTGTCATGTTCAGCAGTGACCTTTTTTTTGGACGATATTTAGTTTAAATTAAACCAAAAAAAAACGACGAATGGTGTGCTCTAAATGTTTTCCAATTGAAAAAAGTGGCTGAAATATAAATGTAGGGATGGATTTAGGATCGAAATTGCCCGAGCAGGTCCTCGATTTCTTTTTTAGAAATGAATCAAATACCCCAATAAAAAAATTCAGTTGACAAAAACTATTTTTCAAAAAAAAAAAAAGAAATCTTCGAGTATCACTCTGTCCTTCACATAAGCTGGAGATTCCAGCCAACTATCATTGGTCACCTCCAAGAGCTTGGAGGTGTCATGTTCAGTGATGCCAGAGAATTCCTTACATTTCCCTCTAACCTAAACCGTGTTGACCTTGGCGCGTTATGTAGGTCGTCAGCACAGCTTAGCTTGAAGGTGGATCTAACGACTGTTTCTTTATAATCTCCTGGTAACACTATACGTGTTACCCACTTCAATAAAATTCTATACGCTTTCAAAGCTGAATCTGATTCCGATCTTCATATAATTTGAAGTTCCGTTATTTGAAAATCGAAGAAGAGACTATGAAAGCAGAAAACCTTCGTAGATCTTGTTTCCTTTCTTCGTCGCCTTGATTTTTTTGTTTCTCTGTTTTCGAAAAAAAGAGATTTTCGTCTAATTTTTTCTTCTTATCCCCCTTAGCGTCCTGCAGAAGCTAAGTCTTTTCATTCCTTTGCATAAGGCCTTCTGGGAAGTCCTGGAAAGGATAACGCACTTCGTCTGGTTGTGATTGGTACAATAAAGAAAAGACTTTCTTCCAACTTTTTCTTCCTAGCTTCTCCAGGCCTTATGCAAAAGAATGAGAAGACTTAGTTTTTCCAGGACGCTAAGAAGGGATAGATCTTCTCATTCTTTTTCATCAGGTCTTCTGACAAGTCTTGGAAAGGATAATGCACTTCGTCTGGCTAGTACAATGAAGGGAAGACTTTCTTCTAACTTTTTCTTCTCAGCTTCTCCAGGACGCTAAGAAGGGATAAGGCTTCTCATTCTTTTGCATAAGGCCTTCTGGAAAGGATAATGCAATTCGTCTGGTTAGTACAATGAAGGAAAGACTTTTTCTATCTTTTTTCCTTAGCTCTCCAGAAGAAGACTGGAGAAACTAAGTCTTCTCATTCGTTTGCATAAGGCCTTCTTGGAAGTCTTGGAAAGGATAATGCACTTTCTCTGGTTAGAGAAGGAAATGAAGGAAAGAGAAAGACGTAATTAAGATTAAGGGCACCTAAGCTCGCCTTGGCTGCCATCCCAGTCTCATTGGAAAAGACCTGCAAATTTCTGAACTGTACGCCATTTATGGAGAAAAGTGGGTTTATTTAAAATAGAAGTGACAACCTGAAAAGGCTGAAAAATAAGAGGAATGTAGAAAGTGTAGCCTGGAGTGTACCAGAATGAGAAGTCTGAGGGAAAAATGGAGTTGATGAGGTGGAGGAGGATGCAAGATAGTTTTGGATTGGAAATTAATACCCGAACTTACCTTTGTCTTCGTGGTAGCGTCTTCTTTGATTCATTCTCATTGGGAAAGACGAATAAATTCTGAACTGTGGGAATTTCCTGGGAAAAACAATCGGAGGGTTTCTTAAAGGTGGAATTGATTGTGGGCACCAAACAGGAAAGGATGAAAAATATGAGGGATGGAAGAGGTTTAACCTGGAGTACACCAGAAGAGGAGTTTTGGATTGGAAACTAATATCAATCTCATTGGGGAAGACGAAGAAATGCTCAACTGGAGGAACTCCCTGGGGAAAAGCAGTCGCAGGCTTTGTTAAAGGTAGAATTGATTGGAAGAACTAAGTAGGAAAGGATGAAAAATGTGAGGGATAGAAAAAGTGTAACCTGGAGTACACCAGAAGATGAATTTTGGATTTGAAACTAATACCAGAAGTTGCCTTGGTCGGCGCGGTAGCGTCTCCTTAGATTCAATCTCATTGGGAAAAACGGAAACAAGATTTGTGTTGAGGAAGTAAACCTGCACCACAGCCAGCAAGTTCAATCGTGACGGGTGTGGGTAATTAATTAAAGGCGCAAATGAATGAGTGTCATTTAATCTTAACCCGAGATGAGGAAAGGATCAAGGGAAGCAATTCAATTTATGCGACATTTAATCAATCAATTTAGAATGTCGACAAGTTACAGTGTGTGCTACCCTTAACACCCTCTCAGTGTGTACGCACCCCTTAAAAAAGCAACAAACAAGAAAACTATGCAAATTGATTCATAACCCGAATTAAAAACATTAATGTGAAGACTTTAAACAAACTATAAGTGGTAAGAAAAATCAAGCAAACTTCAAAAATAGCTCTAAAAACATTTAGGTTTACCAATGACGGATCAGTCAGAAGTCTTACAACTTTACGAAATGTTCTTCGCCCGAAACTTTAACCACACTACTTATTACCACTTATTACCAAGAAAAGTGACATAAGGGCCATAACCGCAATGTAAGCAGAATCATCTCACCCTGTTAATCTTCTTCAGGGATGCGCGAACGGTCCATTCTCACCCCATTCTTACCCGATTCTCACCTACGTCGACGTGTGAAGACGCCAACACCGAAAGCTGGTTCCACTTTGCTTCCCCAAATGGATTGTCACAGATACTTGCAGTACGTTGAAAAAGCGTCGTATTTACATCGAGCAAAATAAAGGTGATGTCAGAGCCTGTCCTGAACGTTAAGGATGAGGTTGGATCAAACTCTGACGAGCTTTTGATCCACCAGGGCGCCAAATTATCTCCGACCGTAGTCGTATGCTGTTTACCGTTTCCACATTTCTTCCCCCAAACAAACAGTACGTTGAAAAAGGGTCGTATTTACCTCGAGCAATACAAACAGGAAGTCGTCGGAACGTAAGTCGTACCTAAATAAACGAACATAAAGCAGTCGCCAAAATGAAAGTGGTATTAGAGCCTGTCCTGAACGTCAAGGACGAGGTTGGGTCAAACTCTGACGAGGTTTTGATCCACCAGGGCACCAGATTATTTCCGACGGTAGTCGTACGCTGAAAGCCGTTTCTACATTTGCTGCCCCAACCGGATCGTCACAGATACTCGCAGCAATACAAACAGGAAGTCGTCGGAACGTAAGCCGAAGGTAAATAAACGAAGCTAAAGCAGCCGCCAAAATAAAAGTGGTTTGAGAGCCCGTTACGAAAGTCAAGGACGAGGTTGGGCAAAAGTCTGACGAGCTTTTGATCCACCAGGGCACCAAATTATTTCCGACCGTAGTCGTACGCTGAAAGCCGTTTCTACATTTGCTGCCCCAAACGGATCGTCACAGGTACTCCAAGTACGTTGAAAAAACGTCGTATTTACCTAGAGCAATACAAATAGGAAGTCGTCGGAACGTAAGTTGTACCTAAATAAACGAACATAAGGCAGTTGCCAAAGTAAAAATGGTGTTAGAGTCTGTCCTGAACGTCAAAGACGAGGTTGGGTCAAACTCTGACGAGCTTTTGATCCACCAGGGCACCAAATTATTTCCGACTATAGTCGTACGCTGAAAGCCGTTTCTACATTTGCTTCCCTAAACGGATTGTCACAGGTGCTCCCAGTAGGTTGAAAAAGCGTCGTATTTATCTCGAGCAATACAAACAGGAAGTCGTCGGAACGTAAGTCGAAGGTAAATAAACGAACCTAAAGCAGCCGCCAAAATAAAAGTGGTTTGAGAGCCTGTTCCGAACGTCAAGGACGAGGTTTGGTCAAACTCTGACGAGCTTTTGATCCACCAGGGCACCAAATTATCTCCGATCGTATGGTACAATTGCAGGAAACCTCCGCGAGGCCGAGATCCTAGCATACCTTGTTCACCATGGAATATAGGTAGCCATGGAGTCGCGGCTCCTACGCGAAACATACCAACCACCGTGCCTTGGGGTTATCCGCGTGCTCCGAGCACGTCGCAAATTAATAAAGCCAAAGCTGGCCGTACCCCCTTTAGAAGTTTACACGAATCTAAATGATCGTGACAACATCAAGAGCCATCAACAGAATAAAAGCTGAGATAGAGAAGACTAATAGCGTGAAAGGTTTAAATATAAACGAAATCTAATCTCTCCGTTGTACAAAAAATTGTAATATTGCCGTGAACGTGACTCAGATGCTCCCTGCTGGTGGCTCTTTGTAATTATGAGGGACGGGTACCAGGTAAGCTGCAGGTGCATTAGAAACAGTTGATAGCGGAAGGTGCTACCTGGTACACCTCGACGAGAAGTACTGAGGAGAAAATAAAGTGAGTCCGGGAGAAGAGGTTTGCGTTTTTCTTTTTGTGTCGACTCTCCTACAGCCTCCCACAAAGAGGCAACTCTGTTATCAGTTGGTACCTCGAGCTAGGCTCGCGCCACTTTCGAGAGGACGACCCCCAAACACGAATGCCCGAGGGGGCGCGTAACAATATCCCAGACCGGATATAGCAATAAAATTCGGAATGTTGTAAACAAACCGATAAATATGGGCGAGGGCCGTATCCGAGGTTTTCGCAGGTGGACTTTCTTGACAAGGTGTTTTGTATCGGCTGACATTTTTTATGAAGTTGCCTTACATGATTCATAACCATAAAAGAAATTGTTGATCTGGCGGAGAAACTCCGGTCGTTAAGTACAAATTTCTTTTTCTTTTTTTGAAATTTCAAGAAAAAGTAAATAGCTAGGTGAAAATGAAGTATACCTTTTGAAACTTTAACATGTTCAATTTGATACCATTTTGAGTAATAAAAAAAATTGACTGACCTCTTGGTTGGGTTTAAATTGCTGCCAGAAAAGAGTCTACATCTAGACTGCGTGAACAAAGCTGGGGGTAACTGAGATTTGCGACGTTGCGGTAACCTTTGATCGTACGAACCCGCATCGCCACACCTACATGTTAAGGAAAGCTCCACCCGTTTAGTAATGTCGATAAGAGGCGGGCGGCAAGTGTATCACGAAGGCGGTGTGCGTTTGTTCGTGCAACGCAGGTCTTTACTATTGAAGTCGTGAATCATGCTGCCCATAGACGCCGATTTTTGATTTTGCGACGCTTCTTTGATGTCCATACTTGCAACTTGCAGTGATTACATAGTATGTCAACAGCGTCGATTTGAATGTGAAACTGAAAATGAGACAAAGTACACGCGAGAAATAAATCGCGACCTTTGCACTACTTCTCAGGGATAATTTGCGTGTGTACAGGGTGTTCCCTGGTAAACGGTTTTCAAACCGTAACACTTTGTTTTTAATTTTGAGCACTAAATTGCCTTGCCAGAAGGTGAAAGGAAGTAAACGTATTGTAGGTAGATGTCTTTGGTTTTGTGTTTTTTTGGTAATTTAGAAATATCGAATTCCCTCGTTAATCTCAAGGAGATGAAAGTCTTCTCGTTGATGGTGTGGCGTGATTCAATCAAGGAACTGTGTATTAAACGAGGCGAGCTAATGCTTTTTTCTTTTTTTGTTTTTTTGGTTTTAGATGAAATTTTTCACAGTGTTCACATTAAAACGGTGCCCGTCACTGGTTACAGTTACTCGCATTAATATTAATTATCGTTTATCGAGAACCGCTCCGGCATAATCTAATAGAACTGTTGTACGAAATGCTCGGATACGTTATACATATTTATTTGAAAGTCAAGGCCGACGACTACGAAGTCGAAGTTGAGCCCGCAGCAGCCTCAGCACCTGGTTTATTCAACCTGCTATTTACCTTATATTTAATCGCTTATTAAGCGCAATTTGGATAAATCAAAACGTCTGGGGCGAGTTTCGGGGCCCGTCTCTTCGCCTTCCCTTTTCCTCCCGACCGGGAAGTTTGAGTTTTTCGTCTGGTGCACGCACGCGGTGATAAATGCACGCGCGTTCACAATTGATAATTATCTCCGGATTAGTTCGATTTATGGCTTAATTATACGAGCGCGATGAAATACGCCGGGATCGTTTTTTACGGGACGGTTTCTTTTTTTTTGCTTTCCCGGAGAATTACTGATCCAAATCGAGCAAATAGATCATTTTGCTTCGTTAATTAGACATTCTCTTGCGGCCGTTAATTAACATTATTTCGCCCCGGCTTCGCGGAATAACCGCCGGAGATTGTGTCCGTAGGTTAACTTTTTTTTTTTTTTAAATAAAAACCTAATATAGTTGGTGTGCACGGGTCAATACACCGCTGAACTGGAATCATAAAAACAAGGTCAATACGAAGCCTAATCTAACGATCACCAAAGAGCCTTGCGACGTCTGACGTGCCGCGCATGAATTTAAGTACCGAACGACAGGGAAATTAACTTACCAAAACAATCCGAAATACAATTTACACGAACAAAAAGACAAAACGGTATCGGGATTGATTGACCCCAAAATAAAATCGGAGTATTCAGCGTAGGTTTACTTTTTTTTAATAAAAAAATAAGGTGTGCCATTTGAAATAAAAATGTTGCAATTAGCACCGCTGTTTTGATTCACCCTGTATAGGTGAAAATAATTTTATGTTGTAGACCTTTAAATTTTGAAACAGAAATGTCTTGAAACTCTTTTCATATCTGCAGTAGTTATCGAGATGTAGCCCGAAAACGCACTATTTGGACAGCCTGTATAACTACTTCGTATTATAAAGAGCAGAAAAATACTAAATAAATTAAAAAATAAAATAAAATAAGTAAAATAATTTTTGCTACACATCCCTAACTGATATTTTTATTTATTTATTTATTTATTTATTTATTTATTTATTTATATATTGTTATGAATTAGACGTACATTATGATGTAATTGGTGGTCTAATTTGATATGTTTCAAGCAAGACATGAGGGCGCTGATTAAAAACGATTTAAGTGCAACTCGAACAATTTCAAGGTCAATCAAACTCGATTCAACAGCTGAAAATTTTTTTTAAAGAAATATTCAAGGTCCAGCCAATCCAACTGAACCGGAGTTAACTCCATCCAACCCAAAAAAAAAAATTAAGAAAGAGAAATATTAAAGAAATGAAAAGTAAAGAATGAAACTCAACAAATCCCAAGGTCGACTCAACTCAGTCCAGCAGTATTCAATTGAAAATGTAAAATGCAAAAAATTAAAAGTTAAAAATTTTTTTTAAAAAACGATTAAAGCGAGGTTCGGCCATTGTCAAGGTCAAACAAACTCGACCCAACAACTGAACTCCATTTTATTCAATCGAAAGCAAAAAAAAACCTAATATTTTCCCGATCCCTAAACGACGATGTCGGATTCTAAAACCACGACTTCTCTATGAGAAAAAAGTCTAAGAAATCCGCTGAGTACATCAAATTTTGATTGGGTTGCCCAAATGAACGCGTACACAAGTCCAGACTTAAAAGAAACGCACGCTCAGACCCTTTAAAAAAAATCATCAGACTTTTACGACACGTAGATTTGTACGTCGGAAGTATTCTGAGGTATCCTACGTGCAGGCGTTAGAGGTTATGTCAGATCTCACTGGTTCGTACTTCAAATCTCGTCCTGCAGATCGCGTGATGGCCGTCAAGGTCGCGAAATTATCAAATAATTTTCGCACAAATCCTCATAAGATTCTTTTGGGAATTTTTTCGACCCCTAAACGACGTCAGAACACAAAATCGCGAGCCCCATGTGAGTAAAAATGTCCAAGGAATCCGATGGTCACATCAGATTCTCGTTGTCGTGCCCGAGTGAATGTGTACAGGGTCGGATTTTAAAAAAATCCAAGGTTTAGGCCCTCTAAAAAATTCTACCGGCCTTATTTCCAAGCGATTTGAAGTAATCGTGGAACTTAAATAATGTATGTTGTAATTTTGGCTTGGCCCAACCGAAAGCGTACAGGTCCGGACAAAAATGAAACGCCCGTTTTGGCTTTTACGACACGTAGACTTTGCATCGGGAGTATTCTGAGGCCCTACCTGCAGGCTTCCAGAGAAGATATCAAATATCACAGGTCTGGATTTCGGGCTTCGCCCTGCAGATCGCATAATGACCGCCGAAGTCGCGAAATTATTAAATTATTTGTTTTTCACATTTCTTCATAAGATTTTCTTGGGAATTTTTTTCGACCCCTAAACGACGTCGAATCCGAAAATCGCGAACTCTACACGAGTAAAAAAGTCAGCGGAATCCAAAGGTTACGTCAGATTTTCGTTGCCGTGCTTGAGTAAATGTGTACAGGGCCGGATTTAAAAAAAAAATCGCGATTTAGGCCTTTTGATTTCGCTTTCCTTTTGTGACCTTAAATTATTATTTCATTCTACATTAGAGTGTCGCTAATAAGAAATGTTATTTTCTTACTTATCATGTTAGAAACATCTGCGCCTACAGCTATTAAAAAACTCTCTCGCCTCTAAGAATAACCCCCTCTCGCCCTTAATGGTTTCATTAAGTGCGTTGGTTTAAGGTCTTTGCCTGAGATTCAATAATAGTTAATGTGTACGGATCAATACACCGCTGAACTGGAATCATAAAAACAAGGTCAATACGAAGAAGCCTAATCTAACGATCACCAAATAGCCTTGCCATGTCTTACGTGCCGTGCATGAACTTAAGTACCAAACGAAAGGGAAATTAACTTACCAAAACAATCCGAAATACAATTTACACGAACAAAAAGAAAAAACGGTAACCGGGTAGATTGGTCCCAAAATAAAATGGGAGTATTCAGCTTCGAACTGAGAACTCGCTTCAACCAGGTTTGCGACGTCAGAACCGACATTTTGGTCCTAAATTTTTTAAAACCAGAACAAAACAATCGTCTAATGTAAGAGCTAATTTTATACTGACACAATAAGTTAAGCGGTGAGCTACTTTAGGGAATCAGGATGACACTTTAAGGGTTACAGAGTGTGACTTTGTAATTGTAACTCAGGCTTTAATTAACTTTAATCGTGGGCAGTGGCGGCCTTAGGGGCGGGCGAACAGGACAACCACCGGAGCCCCGCACCAACTTGCAATACGTGAATTTTTGATTGGCACTTAATTATGCACTCGATTAAGGATTTTCCACGCATAGAAAATGCCATCGAAACATCACCTGCCCCCCCCCCCCTTAATATACAAGTCAAAGGAGGAAAAAGTGCTTAAAAAGAGCGGGAACGTACGAAAAGTCGATCTTTCGGGTTCCTCGAGTGCAGTTTTCCCGACGTAATTGCGCGTTCCCTGTTGAAATTTATTTTTATAATTAATTTTTTTTAATCGGTGTTCGGTTTTCTCGGTTTGTAATTAATTATTGTAATCACGGTGTGTTTTTTTTGTTTTGTAATCAATTTAGGCGCAAGCGATTTTTTTTCCTAGAATTAATCTAATTTAAATTTTGTGTTTCGAGAATGTTTCAAGCAGGCGCTGGTGAGTTGAAACAAAAAAAAAAATCATTATTGCGCATGAAGAAAAACTATTGTGTAATAAAAGCCTTTTTTGTTATGCACTGAACATTCACCCCTTTCTCTCCAAATCAATTTTTTTTTAATTTATCAGGAGTGTTGTATTTCATTGGTATTTTTTTTAAAGCTTGATTTCTTTGTTTGTAATTTATTTTATTAAAAATTTCAAACGGTCTTAATTAAAAGAAAACTTGTTTATATTAAAATTAATAACTATTTTTTTCATAATTGATTGTAAGTTAAATTTTACGTTTTGTAAATACATTTTAATTTAAAAAATTTAGCAGTTTTGAAACATTCGTAAGTAAAGTTTTTCTTTTTTTAGCTGAAGTCCGAGGAGATTAAAATTAAAAAGGGTGAAGAAGGCATTTTCGATAATTCTGAAAATACGTGTAAACGCCATTCGTGCAACCGCGGAAAACGCATTGGCTAATCGTTTTCTGGCTCTTCTACGGAAAGCCAGAAATGCTACTAACAAAAAAAATCGATTGAGATCCGACTTTAACTTTGAACGGAATGTTAAAAGAATTGAGGGCAAAGAAATTATATTTTCAGCTTCTTCTAAAGACTTTTCTTTATGATATAAATTCTGTAGAATTTTACGAAAAAAAAAAGTAAATACTAAATAAATAAATAAATATCGATTTTATTTCTAAAAAAAATTTGTTGCAAATCGTTTTTGATTGGAGTGAAAACCTCGAGCAGTCACTGTACAGCTCTTTCAACCCTGTTTGGGGCTTCATCAGCAGATCGTAGGACGTCGCTGTTTTATCTGTTCATCACGATTTTATTTCTGTTAACGAAGTTCTATGGCGTGGTGTTTATGATCGTAGAGAGGAATTTCAAATCCTTACACATGCATTAGGAGGTAACAGTCATACTTATTAAAAAGAGTGGTGATTTGAAACATTTGACACTCTTACAACATACACGTACATTTGCCTACTTAGGTGACGCTGTGATTTAGTTTGGCGTTGCTTTTCGAGTTTTTTCGCGAGAGCAAACGGTGAGTTCTGTATGAGAATTGCATCGTCAGCTTTTCACATGCGCAACAGAAAGCGAAACGCAAAGACTGCACTTAATATCGTATTTCACCAAGTGCGCGATACTTAAAGGAAATTGTTTTATGTTCTATAGCGTGGTGCTTATGATCGTGGAGAGGAATTTCAAATCCTTACACGTGCATTAGGAGGTAGCAGTCATACTTATTAAAAAGAGTGGTGATTTGAAACATTTGACACTCTTACAACATACACATACATCTGCCTGCTGAAGTGACGCTGTGATTTAGTTTGGCGTTGCTTTTCGAGTTTCTTCGCGAGAGCAAACGGTGAGTTCTGTATGAGAATTGCATCGTCAGCTTTTCTCATGCGCAACAGAAGACGAAACGTGAAGACTGCACTTAATATCATATTTCACCAAGTGCGCGATACTTAAAATAAGTTGTTTTGTGTTCTGTTGCGTGGTGCTTATGATCGTGGAGAGGAATTTCAAATCCTTACACATGTATTAGGAGGTAACAGTCATACTTATTAAAAAGAGTGGTGGTTTAAAACATTTGACAATCTTACAACATACACATACGTCTGCCTGCTAAGGTGACGCTGTGATTTAGTTTGGCGTTGCTTTTCGAGTTTTTTCTCGAGAGCAAACGGCGAGTTCTGTTTGAGAATTGCATCGTCAGCTTTTCACATGCGCAACAGAAGACGAAACGCAAAGACTGCACTTAATATCATATTTCACCAAGTGCGCGATGTTTAAAAAAAAAGTTGTTTTATGTTCTATTGCGCGGTGCTTATAATTGTGGAGAGGAATTTCAAATCTTTGCAAAAAAATTATATTTTCAGCTTCTTCTAAAGATTGCTCTTTATGATATAAATTCTGTAGTATTTTACGAGAAAAATAAAACAAATAAGTAAATAATAAATAAATAAATAAATATCGATTTTCTTTCTAAAAAATATTGTTGCAAATCGTTTTTGATTGCAGTGAAAACCTCGAGCAGCCTCTGTACAGCTGTTTCAGCCCTGTTTGGGGCTTCATCAGCGGATCGTAGGATATGGCTGTTTAATCTGTTCATCACGATTTTATTTCTGTTGACGGAGTTCAGCAAAATTGCTGCTCGACCACTGAATAATAAAATTAAATATTTATTTTGTAGAATTAGATAATTCGCGTTGCCTCGAACACTCGGGGAGGGGGCCCGGTGCGTCGCATCGAACTGTGATTGGTACGCCATTGCATCTTGAGCACATTCTTTCCTTAAACAAATATTTAGACTTATCGTTCGCAGTCTAAACAAACTCTGCGTGTTTCTGATTGTTCGATTTGTGAGCCGCTTAAAGTTCCCGATAAGGCCACCGCGCCGACGTTAATTTTAATTGGCCTTATTTATTGCGCTTCGCGACGTAATGATCCGTTGGGCGGGGGGAAGGGGGGGGGGGCTTCGTCAAAAACGGAGGAAACAAGTCCCTCGCGTCCCCGGACAAATCCGTCGTCTTTATTGAGACGTCAGAATTTCATTTCTCCTCCTCGATCGCATTCCGAATCGAGCAGGCCACTTAACACGCCGGGCACACACATGACGGAATGACTAATATTCGCGCAAATCAGGGCTCGATTTATATAAAAAAAAGAAAAAAAGAAAAAAGAAATTCCCGTGCGCGCGAACAGTAAACTTCCTTTTTCTATTTGCGCTCGCGAATTAAAAGCCGGCGATCAAAGCGAGTTTTATTAGATTTGGAACGGTTAACGAGCCCGGTCGGCTATCACGACACTAAATCATTGTGAAGCCCACTTGAAACGGCCGTTAATGATGTGCCTTTTTATTTGATTTTCGCGTATGCAAATTAGAGAACATGACAAGTAACACTTAGGTCGCAGTCGTAAACTTTTTTTTTTCTTTTCCGTTTTACTGCGCGCGAACGACAAACACGTACGCGATCGTTTTCATTTTTATTATCGACGACGAATGCCAAACTTTCATAAAAGCAAAAAAATCAAAAGTTTGAGTTTTATAGCCGAAAATCCTCTCTCAAAGGTGTTTTCCTCGGAACGTCAGAACAGGACCATTGCTTGCCTAAAGATTCTCAAATCTTCTCCCTTGTTGTCTCTCTCTCTCCTCATAAGGTTATAATTTAGTGGGCATCGAAAGTACTTAAAATTAGTAAAACAAAAGAAACTGACGAGTTCAACAAATATATTATTAAAGAAAAATAATAAGATAATACTCATAGTCACGAAGGTCGTTTCCACCATGTCACGTATGGCGTTTCTTCCACGTCACGGAACTCACAAAATGAGTCATTTAAAGTCTATTCAGAGAAGAATGGGTTTACATTTTATTAGGTTTTACGGGGGTTTATATTTTAAAGGCAACTTTACATTTAAGAGCATTATATTAAATTAATTAATAGTAAATATTAATTGTCTTTCCCCAATTAATCGAGTAACTGAATCACTTTCTTGAATTCCGGAAGTGTAATTAATTATTGCATTTTATACTGTGGAACACTCCGTTTTATTTTGCGTCGTCGAACACTTGCTTAATCAACAATTAAGAGAAAGAATCACTCGATTGCTTGGCATAAAAATAAATAATGAAGTTTCTTATTACCGATTATCTATTCTGGGTGCTGTTCCATCCTAGGACCAAACACAGTCCACTGCGGTACTCATTTTTATGAAATACTGACCACTGCTTCTCAGTTAATGAGTCCTATTAATTAATGACTCACGTCGATTAATCACTGACTTCTATTTAGCAACTTCCCTCTTTATGCCACTCGTGCCGGATGTCATAGAGTGCGTTTTCTATAAGTTTGAGTCAACAGACAAATAGTCAGTGTAACGCGAAAACACAGCGAAGAAGCAAACGCATTAATTACTTTTTAATAAAAACAAAATCCGCCGTTCAGTAAAGTTTAATGACATGGATTCCCCTTATGGAATTCCCTTACGCTTCTTAGGGGCAGTTGTACTAAGGCGGTTCAAGCTGACGGTTCCACTGAACTAGGTTCAAAATAAACAAATCCACAAAGAAACTTATGATCATATAAATAAATAATATAAATAAAATTTGATGTCATTGTGTTCACTTTGAACCTGGTTCAGTTGAACGTCGGTTTAAACCTCCTTAGGTCCAGTTTTACAAATGCGGTTCAACTTTGAGCTGAGGCTTAAACCCTTAGCAACGATTATTTCAACAATTGTTGTGAAGGATTTAAGCCTCGGCTCAAAGTTGAGCTGCATTTGTAAAAGTGGGCCTTAGTAACGAGTGCTCAATAAAAAAAACGGTCAAATAGCCTGTAGCAGGCTTTTGTTGTCGGGAATCCTTTGAATTTCAACTTTGACAAGTTGACGGTTAACCTAACCAATAAAACTCGAAAGCTGCTCCTGCAATTTTTTTTCTAATATTTACACCAAATATAAATATTCGGTAATAAACGTTTATTTTTGAAATGTCTTCTTTGAGTTAAAGTAAGGTTAGAAATGCAAGTGACGCTTCACGCTATCGTATGAAGAACCCTACGCTAGACGTTCAGACTAAATTAATGGCTATCTAGACGGTTTTTTTTTTTAATTGAACACTCGTTACAACCGGCCCTTAATCTAGGCGGCAGAAGTCGCGCGACGGTCAATCCACGCTTGCTAAACCCGTGTCGATAACCGCACCTGCGAACTGCAATTAAACAATAAAATGCGCGTGATTTTTTTTCAAACGTGACAATACAAGAAGCCAATAACTCGCAGACGGCTTACAAAATAAATTCTCTACAATTGCAGAAGCGTTACATATAAAAAAAAATAAAATAAAATAAAATTTTACGGTATGTAATAATTAAAGCCCGGACGTTTAGGTCGTGGAACAGTTGAAAAACGCATGTGCTTGATGTGGGTTACTTAATTAGGAAGTCAGGTACTTGTTTTATTCTCGTATTAGGTTCTTAGAAAAGTCCAATAAAGTTAAATAAAACATTAAAATTGAAGTCACCATCCAGAATTTCGAACAAATGATGAAAATTTTAATTTTGTACAAAATTTTGGATGATGACTTTAGTTTTAATGTTTTATTTAATTCTGCTGGACCCTTTTAATAACGTACGCCGAGAAAATAAACACGTGGTATCGTAATTAAGTCACCAGAATCAGGTGCACGCGTTTTTCGACTTTTTTACGACCTGAACGTCCGGTCTTTAGTAATAGCAATATAAATGGAGAGAGGCAAGGATTTTTCTACCGTTTGCAGTGATTAGGATTTCAAGATGTGCTGATTCGCTTATCGACCGAAGTCTTAATTATATTCCTACATCCAAATTTAATGGCTCACAATGATTTTATATATATATATATATAAAAAAGTAATAATGACAAGAATGTTTTGCGGATCGGTTTAGATTAATATATATATATATATATATATATATATACACACAGCGGGAAAAGCGTTTGCCTTTCGTAGCGAGTGTCATCAAACTTGAGAAACAAATTACTGAATTTAATTAATTAAATGAAATTGAATCTTGATTTCAATTTTTGAGTCCACGTTAAACTGACCGAGCTATTCAATTGTTTTATAAACTTGCGTGCTACGTCCCCCCGTTGCCTCGCGGAAAACTCTTACAACATACACATGCATCTGCCTGCTTAGGTGACGCTGTGATTTAGTTCGGCGTTGCTTTTCGAGTTTTTTCGCGAGTGCAAGCGGTGAGAATTGCATTGTCAGCTTTTCACATGC
This sequence comes from Prosopocoilus inquinatus, assembly GCA_036172665.1. Lineage (NCBI taxonomy): Eukaryota > Metazoa > Arthropoda > Insecta > Coleoptera > Lucanidae > Prosopocoilus > Prosopocoilus inquinatus. Next base: position 7,312,891 of record CM069878.1, on the reverse strand, counting down.
GCAACAGACACCGAAACGTAAAGACTCTACTTAATATCATATTTCACCAAGTGCGCGATACTTAAAAAAAGTTGTTTTATATTCTGTTGCGTGGTGCTTATGTTCGTGGAGAGAAATTTCAAATCCTTACACATGCATTAGGAGGTAACAGTCATACTTATTAAAAAGAGTGGAGATTTGAAACATTTGACACTCTTATAACATACACACATACATCTGCCTGCTTAGGTGACGCTGTGATTTACTTTGGCGTTGCTTTTCGAGTTTCTTCGCGAGAGCAAACGGTGAGTTCTGTATGAGAATTTCACCGTCAGCTTTTCACATGCGCAACAGAAAACGAAACGCAAAGACTGCACTTAATATCGTATTTCACCAAGTGCGCGATACTTAAAGGAAATTGTTTTATGTTCTATAGCGTGGTGCTTATGATCGTGGAGAGGAATTTCAAATCCTTACACATGTATTAGGAGGTAACAGTCATACTTATTAAAAAGAGTGGTGATTTGAAACATTTGACACTCTTACAACATACACATACATCTGCCTGCTTAGGTGACGCTGTGATTTAGTTTGGCGTTGCTTTTCGAGTTTTTTCGCGAGAACAAACGGTGAGTTCTGTATGAGAATTGCATGATCAGCTTTTCACATGCGCAACAGAAAGCGAAACGCAAAGACTGCACTTAATATCATATTTCACCCTGTGCGCGATGCTTAAAAAAAGTTGTTTTATGTTCTATTGCGTGGTGCTTATGATCGTGGAGAGGAATTTCAAATCCTTACGCATGCATTAGGAGGTAACAGTCATACTTATTAAAAAGAGTGATGATTTGAAACATTTGACACTCTTACAACATACGCATACGTCTGCCTGTTTAGGTGACGCTGTGATTTAGTTTGGCGTTTCTTTTCGAGTTTTTTCGCGAGAGCAAACGGTGAGTTCTGTATGAGAATTGCATTGTCAGCTTTTCACATGCGCAACAGAAAACGAAACGCAAAGACTGCACTTAATATCGTATTTCACCAAGTGCGCAATACTTAAAGGAAATTGTTTTATGTTCTATAGCGTGGTGCTTATGATCGTGGAGAGTAATTTCAAATCCTTACACATGCATTAGGAGGTAACAGTCATACTTATTGAAAAGAGTGGTGATTTGACACATTTGACACTCTTACAACATACACGTACATCTGCCTGCTTAGGTGACGCTGTGATTTAGTTTTGGCGTTGCTTTTCGAGTTTTTTCGCGAGAGCAAACCGTGAGTTCTGTATGAGAATTGCATTGTCAGCTTTTCACATGCGCAACAGACACCGAAACGTAAAGACTCTACTTAATATCATATTTCACCAAGTGCGCGATGCTTAAAAAAAGTTGTTTTATGTTCTATTGCGTGGTGCTTATGATCGTGGAGAGGAATTTCAAATCCTTACACACGCATTAGGAGGTAACAGTCATACGTATTAAAAAGAGTGGTGATTTGAAACATTTGACAATCTTACAACATACACATACGTCTGCCTGCTAAGGTGACGCTGTGATTTAGTTTGGCGTTGCTTTTCGAGTTACTTTGCGAGAGCAAACGCAGAGTTCTGTATGAGAATTGCATCGTCAGCTTTTCACATGCGCAACAGAAAACGAAGCGCAAAAACTGCACTTAATATCATATTTCACCAAGTGCCCGATACTTAAAAAAAGTTGTTTTATGTTCTATTGCGTGATGCTTATGATCGTGGAGAGGAATTTCAAATCCTTACACATGCATTAGGAGGTTACAGTCATTAAAAAGAGCGGCGGTATGACATTTTTCTTTATTTTTTTTTTTTCAATTCGAAAGCTCGGCTTTTGTAATGAAGTCAAAGGATAACCGCATTTAGTACGAGTTCTTGCATTTTAAGTCGACGTCGACGTCGACGATGATGATGAATGTAAGGTGGTTTTAATTAATTACGCAGAGCAAATTATGTGACAGAGCAGTGTGTGTTCCGTGTTCCAATTATATCGAGCAGAAAACGCCCGAAGGCCCGACCAATCCTTTACACGTCGTTAATTAGTAGAGAGCCATTGTGCGCCTTAATTTTGCACCGAACCTAAGTAAGTCGTGTATCCGCGAGCTCTGCCTTGCCTTGCCTTGCCTTGCCTTGCCTGCCTCCCTGCCTGCCTGCCTGCCTCTCATAATAATGCACATGTTCATTAGTGCTTGCAAATATTTTTGGTACATGCGTAGTTCCTTTAACTAAGGAATTAACTAACGAACAAGGAATGTACTAACGAAGACGAGGGAGAGGAGAACCCTCAGACGAGAGAGTCTGGCTTTAGTTAGGGAGCGCCGTTAATAAGCGAGATGCTAATTAGAAGAGGTGCACGATACGAATCAGCTGCGGTCCAACTGCAGCTTCCCACACTCCTATTAGATTGGATTCGAGAGAAAAAAAGGTTAAGATCCGAGCTACAATCTTAAGACTTAATAGAGAAATAATTACACCGTTCTAATGAATGCCATGCACTAAAGTCTGTTAATTACTTACTAAAACACAAAACTTAATCGAAACACAAAATACCATGCGATCAAATCAAAAAAGTAAAATAATTAAAGTTGGCTGTGAAGCTAACTAAGTAACGGACGCAAGTGTGACAACGTAAAGAAATTTATTTGTGCAAAATTCCGGTTTCTTACACTTGTATACTCTAACTTTCATATTTAAGTTCTGTTTTTCTGAAGAAGTATTTTGCAGCGAAGATGAAACGTCGAGGTACTTTGAAAACCATAAAGACGGACAGCGATCGTGGTTATTATATCTTCATCTTTGTTTTCCACTCTTCTATTGTCTATTGGAAATTTTTAGGTTTCGCAATTTAACATTTTCTTAATAAAAATAAAATCCGCCGTTGCAGCGCAAGTAAGGTTTAATGACAAGGATTCCCCTTATGGAATTCCCTTACGCTTCTTAGGCTCAGTTGTACCAAGGAGGTTCAAGCTGGCGGTTGAACTGAACTAAGTTCAAAATAAACAAATTCGCATAGAATTGTTCCATACTTTATTGACTCTTTTCGCCTCCTAATGCATTCCTTCATCAACCATTGCGACTTTTCTCACTCGTTCTATTTTGATTGGCATTCATTTAATCTTTTAATAACAATAGCTGTTGAGTCTTGTCCGATGAAAATTGTAAGTTTTTAATCCGCAACCGGACAAAATATAAATGAAAAAGCACTCAACGTTTCATCTCCAAAACTAAAAATAATATCGGTTTCAATGTTTTTCCCTGAGAATTGCATCGTCAGCTTTTCGTACGCGCAACGGAAAATGAAACACGAAGACTGTACTTGATATCATATTTTACTAAGTGCGCAATACATAAGGAAGATGTTTTATGTTCTGTGACGTGTTGCTTAACATCGTGGAAATAACGCCAGTTTATTAAAAGATTAAAAAGATATTAAATATCGTTGAAGGAAATTGGCGTTGACGTTCTGACTGAAGCTTATCATCGACTTATCGAGAGATTAAATTAATTTAATATTTTAATCCTTACAAATGCATCAGGAGGTACCTGTTATATTTATTAAAAAGAAAAAGTCCACCCTGTGTTGTAAATATTCAAGTTTTCTTTTTCTCCTATGAACATTCTTCTCTCCTTCTATTTTAATTCCTACTTTTCTATTATGATTTTACCTGAACCGCCAGAATTTGCTAAAAACGAAAACAAATGACGATCAGAAATGTAACAAATGCGTAAGTACCGACTTTGTTATTTTAAATGGAACATCCAGTATATTTTCTGGAATTAAGAAAGCTATATTCCTACTAATTCCAAAAATGTACGCCTATGTTTAGTTTTAAACTTATTGCAATAATTTAAGTTTAAAATTATCATATTTTGCTATTTTTTTATTAATTTATATCACATAATATGGTAATTCGTCTTAGCTCTAACGTTTTGTGTTGTGAAATGTTCCAAATTAATAATTTTTTAATTAAAATTAACTCTTGTCACTTAAACTAAAATTCTGATAAATCCACAGTCCGTTAAAAAATGTTCCGATTGAAGTCTTTGAGGCGCCATCTATTATCCATAAGAGGAAACTATTTTGTTTGATCAAATACCAACAACAACCGTGCGGTTTCGTCTTCATATTCACAATAAAACTAATTTTTTTTAAACAGAACAGAGAAAATGTACGGGCGTTAAGTCATTCAGAGCGCCATCTGTTGTCTCTAAACTAAAAACTGTTTCAACAGCATTTTCTGTGACCGTTTGGATTACGTTTTCGCGAGCAAACCCTGCGTTCTTCTAACTTTGCTTCAGTTGGAATTTCAAAATTAAATCGAAAGATGTAAAACCAACATGTGGCATGGAATTATTTAGAGCGCTATCTCTTGACAAAAAACTGAAAGCTATTTAATGATAATTTCAAAAATTTAAATTTTAGCAGAATATCTTATTTCTACACTATATATTTTCTTTAATTAATTAAATTGCAAAGAAATCAAGGCCCAACAGCAATTATTATTACTCAAGGTGCCATCTCTTGACCAAATAGAAAAACTGTTTTAATCGAAGCTCCTCGCAACAGCATTTCATCTTCCTGTTAACGTTCTCACGTTCTATCTTCGCAACGATTTTAAAATTAAATTGAAAATCTAAATGTGACGAGATTATTTAGAGCGCCATCTCTTTTCCTAAAATGAAAGCTATTTAATTCTAATTTCACATATGCATTTAACATTTTCTGATGTTGAAAATAAAGTGTGTAGGTACGGTTCAAAATATGACCAGAGACTCTGTACTTACCGATTTATATTTTTGAAATCTTTTAAGATATTTTTGTGTTTTGGTTATAACCGATATCAAACTTTGAATTTAACGTTCTTGATGTTATCGCTATTTAATTTCAGGGCATTATTGATTTGTTGTTTCGAACACGTTCACTTTTTCAGGACCAGTTGTACCAATAAATCGTACTTGTACTTGAAGTTGAACTATGGTTGGACGTAATCGATATCTTTGGTTGTAGGCGCTTAACGGTAACTAATTTTAAATATACTTTTATATTGTGAAATTCCTTTTTTTTTGCCCACGACCCTCTCTCCGAATTTACGAGCTGACGCTGGTATTACGCAGTGTCACGGCTGTGATGACGGCAAATCATCAACGGGGAATTCACTGTACGCTGGTAAGCTCTGCTCATCATACGTATGCTATCGTTTTCGTGGTTCAAACGTAACAATTTGGCCCTCAAGGTGTGGAGGTGGTAAAAATTTTGGCACCCAAGGTAACAAGTCATAATACTATGTAGAGACGATTACTGTACAAAGTTCAACAATTTTTTATCAAGTCGTTTATTAGCGATTCCGGAAGCTAAAGCGTTGATGTGGTTGAATTGTTCTTATTTTAGATACTTCTTGCGTCTTCTTCCAATTAGGAAAGTTGAAGATATTCAGATGGTTAATAAATTGAAGTCTGGTTGGGGAAACGTCACGCAATAAATTGATAATGACACTATAACATCGACTCTCCCTACCACCCCTACTTCAAGCTTAAACAGCTTTATGCTTCCGGTAGACCATGATGTTCAACTTCTTTTAACAAAGTCATTATTTGACGACTCTTAATAAACGAATTAATAGAACATTTTTAGAAGAATAATCAAAATTGAGATTAATTACCTGATAAAAAAATTTAAAAAGCGTAATCGGTTGTAATGACGTCATCCTTGCGCCAATTAACAAAAAATTAATTTAATTTTGTTTTCTCAGTGAAATTGTTGGTTGGCAACCGTAAGCTTGTGCTATTTTTAGTCCAGGTTGGTAAAAAAATTATCAGGCTGCTAAAAATAAAAGCATAATATTGAACTGCTGGAAGAGCTATCTATCGGCCCAAAGTGAAAACTAATTTTCAGTTTCAAACTAATAAATCGACAATACCGTTTCGTTTATATTATATTTCCCGTGAAAACGATTTATTTTTCTAATACTCTTAATAATTAAATCGAAAATATAAAATCTGCGCAAGTAAGAGACCTTCGGAGCCCCATCTGTTATCGAAAAGTGAAAACTATTTTAATAAAATTTCGTCTGACGTCTATAGTTTCAGAAAAAATAATCCCCGACGACTTCTAACTTTGCAATGGTTTTAATGTCGGAATTAAATAAAAAAAAAAAAATCGTGATGAGAAACATTCTCAAAGCGCCATCTCATGGCCAGGACATAGAAAAGCCCAGTTTTAATTAATTTTGCTAAAATGCTGTCTTCTATAACTTGAAGCGACGATTTTAACTGCAAAATTTAATTGAAAAATTGAAATCTTGGCGAGCGATTATTTCAAGCGCCATCTCTTGACCATAAATGAAAGTTATATTATTCTAAATTTAAACATTTTCAGCCATTTGGGTAAACATATAACTTCATCGACGCTAATAATATAATTCATCGACCTCGAAAAGAAACCTAAAAGTCTATCGACCCTTTGAAGTCTTCACCGACCCCTTGGGAGTTAATGTCGACCGCTTTGGAATCTCCTGGTTTAAAATGTAAAAATTTGGAATAAGAAACTATCGATGATTTCGCAAGTTCTATTAAATTGTGAACAAACCAATTTAAATAATTTATTTAGTGTTTAAAGGGGTAGAGCGCAATAATGGTAATTATTTTATCCCTTTCCAATAATAATTATTTATTCGACGCCGTTTATGAGTTAAAATTTTTCCTCTGCAACAAACTCCGCAGTTGCAAAATTTAATTTAAAAATAATTTAAACGATTAACAAAAAAAAAAAACCTGTATTCCAAAAACAAAAAAACAATTTCCAAAAAATGAAATGAAATTGACTTTCTTAAACTTACGCTTCATCTTTTAATTAGAATTGGATGAATAGATTGCTGTTTTTCTTTTAATTTTGTAAAAAAATGGGCAAGTTCCAAAAACAAAAAAAAAAACAAGGAATGAAAAAATTAAATAGATTTGGAAAATTTTTTTCTCTTCAACTTGAAGTTGAACTATGGTTGGACGTAATCGATATCTTTGGTGTAGGCGCTTAACAGTAAGTAATTTTAAATATACTTTATATTGTGAAATTCCTTTTTTTTGTCCACGACCCTCTTTCCGAATTTACGAGCTGATGCTGGTATTACGCAGTGTCACGTCTGTGATGACGGCAAATCATCAACGGGGAATTCATTGTACGCTGGTAATATCTGCTCATTGTGCGTTTACTATCGTTTTCGTGGTTTAAACGTAACAATTTGGCCCCCAAGGTGTGGAGGTGGTAAAAATTTTGGCACCCAACGCAACAAGCCATAATACTATGTAGAAACGATTGCTGTACAAAGTTCAATGATTTTTTATCAAGTCGTTTATCAGCGATTCCGGAAGCTAAAGCGTTGATGGGGTTGAATTGTTCTTATTGTAGATACTTCTTGCATCTTCTTCCAATTAGGAAAGTTGAAGTTATTCAGATGGTTAATAAATTGAAGTCCGGTTGGGGAAACGTCACGCAATAAATTGATAATGACACTATCTTAATATTCTTATTTTTAATGGCGATTAAAGTGCAGCTAAGTGATAACCAGTTAGCTGTTTGCACTCGCATGTTATGCCTAAAATGAAAGCTATTTAATTCTAATTTCACATTTATATATAACATTTTTTGATGTCTGAAAATAAAGTATGTAGGTACCGTTCAAAATATAACCAAAAACCCTGTTCGTGCCGATTTATATTTTTGAAATCTTTTAAGGTATTTTTGTGTTTTGGTTATAACCGATATCAAACTTTGGATTTAACGTTCTTGATGTTATCGCTGTTTAATTTCAGGGCATTATTGATTTGTTGTTTCGAACACGTTCACTTTTTCAGGACCAGTTGTACCAATAAATTGTACTTGTACTTGAAGTTGAACTATGGTTGGACGTAATCGATATCTTTGGTTGTATGCGCTTAACGGTAACTAATTTTAAATATACTTTTATATTGTGAAATTCCTTTTTTTTGCCCACGACCCTCTCTTCTCCGAATTTACGAGCTGACGCTGGTATCACGCAGTGTCACATCTGTGATGACGGCAGATCATCAACGGGGAATTCATATACGCTGGTAAGATCTGCCCATTATACGTATACTATCGTTTTCGTGGTTTAAACGTAACAATTTGGCGCCCAAGGTGTGGAGGTGGTAAAAACTTTGGCACCCAACGTAACAAGCCATAATACTATGTAGAAACGATTGCTGTACAAAGTTCAACGATTTTTTATCAAGTCGTTTATTAGCGATTCCGGAAGTTAAAGCGTTGATGGGGTTGAATTGTTCTTATTGTAGATACTTCTTGCGTCTTCTTCCAATTAGGAAAGTTGAAGATATTCAGATGGTTAATAAATTGAAATCTGGTTGGGGAAACGTCACGCAATAAATTGATAATGACACTATCTTAATATTCTTACTTTTAATGGCGATTAAAGTGCGGCTAAGTGATAACCAATTAGCTGTTTGCGCTCGCATATTATGCCGGATAAGCGATCGTTAAGGAAGACGGACGCGCATAAACAGGAAGCGCTCGTTTACCTGCAATTAGAAAAATATGCGAGGCGGCATTTAAATGAACGTTACGGGCGAGATTTTTCCTTCTTCCTTCATCAACCTGTTGCAGAAGGCGAGATCTCCGGACTAATGAGAGAGAAAACGGCCGATAAATTTCATCGTTCGGCCTTTTCGCTTCTCGTACGCGATGTCACAATATCGAGCCACCTCCCGCCAAGACGGTTAATAACTTCCCCGTTTAGTCTCTTTTATTCACTTAATTCGTGTTATTCCGTGGACTATAAAGTTAAGTTTTAATGGATTTTGCTTGCTACTTCGTTTAGCGCTTTGAGGCGACGAAGTGAACGAACGAGCGAAAGAAAGAAACCGAAGGTGTGACGGGCGGCGGCGGCGGTCCCAAACAGTTATTTACTTATTTGATTCTTTTTTTCCTTCCCGGAGTTATTATTATTTATTATTGTGTGCCTGATAGAAGCGGCGTGTATTCACCGCAAATATAAACCGGCGGCGGCGGCGGCGGGGCACGATTCGTTAGTGACATAATAATAAAACGGCTGTTCATCAAAAGTTCTAATTAAGGCAGCATCTAATTATCCTGTAGCTAATTAAATATCTAACCGCGACCGAGAGATTCCGCTGAATAAAGCCAAGCCGGGAGGAGGGCATCCTTATAAAACTAAACTACAAGACGGCAATTCTGACTTTCTGTTTATCCAACTTTCCTGACAGTTCAAACCCAATAAATGTTATAATGAGGCGCTTTATGTATATTTACGGGCTCCGTAAACGAGCCAAGATACTCCGTTTATAATCTATTACGCAGGCTCATAATTAGTTTCTTGTTTTAATTATTAATTAAGGAAAGGCTCCGGTTTATATAAACTGTCTTCCTCTATCTTCTGCGCTGCGTGATTTATAATCGACGATTTTACATTAATATGATTCTGTTACGGAGGATTTGTCTTCTTCGTCTACACATTCTTCACAACCGAAACGTTTTGTCCACGACTTCTACGCACGATGGGGAGGGATGGAAGAAATGGGGCAAATCCAGAAAAACGAAACAACTCACTTTTCATCCACCCCGTTTTATTTCCATTTCTTTTAGCAGTCCGCATAAAATTAAACCTCGATTTTCTTTGATAGTGCACAATAGTTATCTTGTAGTTAGACTTAAGCGTGCAGGCCCGAACTTGCAAACAAAAGTTGCTTTCGGTTCCGTTCAAAGTCGTGCAGGCCCGAATTTGCAAATAATACTTGCTTTGAATTCCGTTCAATGTTTCAAAAGAACTTGATAAACCATGCTATTCTTCAAGGCGGACCTTGCGCGTGTTTTGCTTTGCGTCACATGTAAGAAATGGGGCAAATCCAGGAAGACGAAACAACTCGCTTTTCATCCCCCCCGTTTTATCCCCAATTCTTTTAGCAGTCCGCATAAAATTAAACCTCCATTTTCTTTGATAGGGCACAATAGTTATCTTGTAGTCAGACGTAATAAGCGTGCAGGTCCGAACTTGCAAACAATACTTGCTTTGGGTTCCGTTCAAAGTTTCAAAAGAACTTGATAAACCATGCTATTCTTCAAGGCGGACCTTGCACGTGTTTTGCTTTGCGTCACATGGAAGAAATGGGGCAAATTAAGGAAAACGAAACAACTCGCTTTTCATCCCTCATTTCATCTCTAAAATATAAATAATATAAAATAATAATAATATAAAATAAACCATGCTATTCTTCAAGGCGGACCTTGCACATGGTTTGCTTTGCGTCACATGGAAGAAATGAGGCAAATCCAGGAAGACGAAACAACTCGCTTTTCATCCCCCCCGTTTTATCCCCAATTCTTTTAGCAGTCCGCATAAAATTAAACCTCGATTTTCTTTGATAGGGCACAATAGTTATCTTGTAGTCAGACGTAATAAGCGTGCAGGCTCGAACTTGCAAACAATACTTGCTTTGGGTTCCGTTCAAAGTTTCAAACGAATTTGATAAACCATGCTATTCTTCAAGGCGGACCTTGCACGTGTTTTGCTTTGCGTCACATGGAAGAAATGAGGCAAATCCAGGAAGACGAAACAACTCGCTTTTCATCCCCCCCGTTTTATCCCCAATTCTTTTAGCAGTCCGCATAAAATTAAACCTCGATTTTCTTTGATAGTGCACAATAGTTATCTTGAAGTCAGACATAATAAGCGTGCAGGTCCGAACTTGCAAACAATACTTGCTTTGGGTTCCGTTCAGTTTCAAACGAACTTGATAAACCATGCTATTCTTCAAGGCGGACCTTGCGCGTGTTTTGCTTTGCGTCACATGGAAGAAATGGGGCAAATCCAGGAAAACGAAACAACTCGCTTTTCATCCCCTCCGTTTTATCCCCAATTTTTTTAGCAGTCCGCATAAAATTAAACCTCGATTTTCTTTGATAGTGCACAATAGTTATCTTGTAGTCAGACGTAATAAGCGTGCAGGTCCGAACTTGCAAACAATACTTGCTTTGGGTTCCGTTCAAAGTTTCAAACGAATTTGATAAACCATGCTATTCTTCAAGGCTGACCTTGCACATGTTTTGCTTTGCGTCGCAGTTTTCTATCACATTGCGTTTCAATTTCTATTTGATTTTATTTATGAGTAGGCTTAAGATAATTATGCATTTGTATATTTGCATATATTTTAAACATTTTTTATAAATAAATGCATATTTTAATTATTTAGGGCATTAGTGCATAATTTGCTGCATTTATTGTTTTAATCGCAAATTTTTCATTATTTCTTGTTGCCAACTGTAATCTGACACTTTGTATCAGACAATCTGCTTCTAAAATCGGAATACTTGGAAATAATAAGAGGATTAACAGGGTATGGGCACAGTCTTTTCAATGGGCGTCGGCACCTTTGATTTTGTAAAACAAATTCGAAATCTATTCTGGAAAATAAAATCGTTTCGACAACCAAAATATCTGTGACCTGTTGATTTTGACAATATTAAATAATTTTATTCCTCAGACAACAGCGGTAGCCCTGAGGATGGCCTTTTTGTAAGAAGAAAGAGTAACCTGCGATACAATTGGTAGCCTGAAGATGAACTTCGTAAGCGGAAACCTTCACATTTATCGAGAAGGAGGGAGGAGGAAAATCTATCTTCAGAAAGATTAATTCAAATTTCGCAAAACAACTCAGAACAAATTCAAAATCATTTCTGGAGAGTGAAATCGTTGGCTTTCCAAGTATTTAGGTCACTTTATCAGTATAATCCACCTCCCTATGGAATGAGTTTCAAACTCCAATTCGGATTTCGTTCCGCATTTTTGTAAATATTTTTCTGTGTGTTAGCCATTTTTGGTTGTCATTGTTGCCAATGCAATTCGATATTTTGCCGATTTGGTCGCTCTTAGATACACATTTCTGTTGGATTTTATGTTAAAACCGGACTCCCCCTGACCTTCGTTTTCCCAAACAAACAAAAGAAAAAGCGGTAAAAAGGAAAGCGACAGAAAGAGGAAAGGAAACAAACGTAGAATGAAACGAACAACCCGAATTGAGGAAATTAAGGAAAATAAAGTGATACAACGACAAAAGAAAATCGACGTTTTGTCGACAGGTTTTTGTGTGTTAGCCATTTTTGGTTGTCATTGTTGCCAATGCAATTCGATATTTTGCCGATTTGATCGCTCTTAGATACACATTTCTGGTGGACTTTATGTTAAAAGTGGACTCCCCCTGACCTTCGTTTTTCCAAACAACAGAAAGTCCTGCAGAATGCCGAGTAAATTAAAAAAAAAACACGATGAAGATATGGATTGATTAAGAAACAAAAGAAAGTCGACGACCCTCTAACGGAACGCGAGTGAATTTATAAGTGAGAAACAATGAAGAAGAAAGTGGTTAAAAAATAAAAGAAGATAGAGTGCAATAAAATTGAAGAAAAAAATCATAATAAAACGATTGAAAAACAAAAGCAAATCGACAGAAGAAATTAACAAAACAAGAAGAAAGCAATTTTACACAAGTAAATTAGAAAAAGAATACATTGATTTAAAAACAAAAGAAAAGTTTTACCAAACAAAAGAGAAAGCGGTAAAAAAAGAAAATGAAAGAGCAAAGAAAACAAACGAAGAATGAAACGAACAACCCGAATTAAGGAAATTAATGAAAATAAAGTGAAACAAGAACAAAGGAAAATGGACGATTTGTAGGCAGAAAGTCCTGCAGAAAGCCGAGTAAATTAAAAAAAAACGCGATGAAGATATGGATTGATTAAGAAACAAAAGAAAGTCGATGACTCTCTGACGGAACGCGAGTCAATTTATAAATGTGAGATAATGGAAGTGTGAAGAAGAAAGTGGTTCAAAAACAAAAGAAGATGGAGTGCAATAAAATTGGAGGAAAAAATAATTATGATAACAAAGCGATTGAAAAACAAAAGCAAACCGACGGTACTCTGACGAAGTGCAGGAGAAATTAACAAAACAAGAAGAAAGCAGTACACAAATAAATTAAAAAAAGAAAACATTGATTTAACAACAAAAAAAGATCGACAAGATTATAAGAAAATTAAAAAAAAAGAAATTACCAAACAAACAAAAGAAAAAGCGGTAAAACTGAAAACAAAAGAAGAATGAAACGAACAGTCTGAAATTAAGGAGAATAAAGTGATACAAGAACAAAAGAAAATCGACGACTTTCTGACGGAACGCAAGTGAATTTATAAGTGAGAAACAATGGAAGTGTGAAGAAGAAAGTGATTCAAAAACAAAAGAAGGTGGGGTGCAATAAAATTGGAGAAAAAAAATTATAATAACAAAGCGATTGAAAAACAAAAGCAAATCGACGGTACACTGACGAAGTGCAGGAGAAATTAACAAAACAAGAAGAAAGCAGTACACAAGTAAATTAGAAAAAGAAAAACATTGATTTAACAACAAAAGAAGATCGACGAGATTTTAAGAAAGTTAAAAAGAAAACAAAATAGAATAAATGGATTGAAAACCGAAAGAAAATCGACGATCTTCGACTAAGTGCAAGAAAAAGAAGAAAAAAAAATCGAAATTACGTAGAATGTGAAGTAACTCAAAATCAAAAGAAGATCGATGCGGCTCTGGCGATAGTTAAGAAAATCAAAAAGAAGAGAATGAATTGATTTGAAAAACAAAAGAAAGTGCAAAAAAAGGAGGAGATTCGGAAACAAAAGAGTATCAACGGCTCGCCTAACAGAAAAAATTACTAACTCAAAAGTAAAGAAAGAAAAGAGAATTGAAATTAAGGACGATGCAAAATGAAGAAGAAAAATTAAAAGAAAACTCGAAGTTAACAATAATAGAAGAATTTGCTTGTTCACTTTAATAATAATAATAATAATAATAACATCTTTATTGGTTACTGAGGTCACTATTTAGGAAGTGAAAAAAAGAAAAATTGAAAACACTGAATCTTTTCTGCACAATTCCGGTTTCTCGGTTCCGGTTTCAATCGGGAATGTCAAAAGACGGAAGGAAGAGCGGCCGCTGGTTTAGAAGACGAAAATAAGGGCGCAGCAAAAAATAATCCAAGAGAAATTCAATTAATTATGCAATTAGGCAAGGTCGCTAGAATAAAAAAATGAAAAAAAAAGAGAAAAGGAAAAAAAACCTTGGAAATTAAAGACATTAAACATTCAATGTGGCGTATTCATAAAGTTTTTTTACGTCATCTTATCATTTAATCTCTCCACTTTCTTTCTCTCTTGATAGGATCAATTCCCCCCCCCCCCCAATATGGCCAGCCTAGCCTCCTCTCGATTACCTTCTTCTGTCTTGCCACCGGTGTTCTTTCACTTTTCTTTTGAATTCAGTTGGATTTCGGGAATGTACAGAACTGTACCAGAACGAAAAAAATGAAAAGCGTTTAGAAGAAAAAAGGGAAACTCAGAAGAGCTTTCGTGGCTCTCTTTGCATGGCTCTTTCCCTTCTGGTAATGCTACGTTTGGCGGCTGTTTCATTAAGCAGTTCTACTTAGAGATTGTGAAAACGATCTAAGAAGATGATGGAATGAAAAAAGTTAATGGGAAGCGAGCAGCTTTAGAAGAAGAAGAGGAAGAAGAAGAAGAAAAAAGGGTGGAAACCAAACGAGACGATCTGTGATTAATACTTACCGAAGAGTTTTTTTTTTTTTTTGTCAACTGTCACGTCTCCTTTTCTCCTCTTCAATAAACTGTAACCCCCAGCAAGCTCTGTGAAGAAGGGCAAGGTCTAATAGATGTTTTTAAGGCCCCAAGTTGATCTAAAAGCCTCTGAGTATGGCAATATGAGACAGTTCCTGGAATTCGCAATAGTTCACTCCGTAAGATCAGGAGATCGATCTCCTTCTTGTTGATAATTTCTCCTCTGATAAATATGTTGTAGTTCTGTTTAATCTAGGAACTTTATTTAATTTAGGAACTTCGGTGTAAGAAGAATTGAAGATGACGGATTCTACCAGTTTTAAACGAAAAACAGAAGTGAATCTGACAAGGGTAGTATGGTGGATGAAAAGCGCTGGGGGCGGGTGGGGGGGACCAGAAGAAGAGGAAAAGCGTCCTCGTTTTCGACGATTACCATTGAGTTTCTTTGGATGGCCGCCATCAACTAAACGATACGATCAGAGCACAGAACGTTTTGAATCATTCATCATTCATCTGGATTTGAATTCTGTTAATGTTGCGCGCGTAGTTGACTATCAGAATGTAAATATAAGCTCTCACATATTAGTTTGCCCGAAATTTCTGCACATTAACTCACGTACGCCGCATCTGTAAAGACATTGTAGGCGAGATTTAATTAAAGATAAAGTTCGCCCGACCAGTTCCATTATTTTCAGACCAATTAAATGCGGCAACCTTTCTTAATAAGAGAGGAGAGCGAGAGCGCGCGCGCGAGCGGCGGAGATTTCGTTCAGGTAACGCAATAAAGCGCCTTCAAGAATCGCGCATTAGCATGCATGGAGATACACTTCAAACAATGCCAATTTAATTCCAACGTTAACGTATAAATTAAAGAGAATGACTCGTACTATTTCCAGGAGAGGAGCCGCCGCTCCTATTCGTTCGTTCGTTTGGTTCGCTCGCTCACTCGCTCGCTGGCTCGTCAATTAGGTGCTGTGTTTTTGTTGTTCGTTTAGCTGGCTATTATCGGGCCAGCAATTTCGGGGAAATTAACGAATTAGCAACACGCAAAAAAATTAATGATATAATTCACGCAAACGTTGCGTTTGATTTAAGTACGGAAGTCTATCAGCAAGAGGAAACTTATTTTCAGACTTTTCTTATCAACTCAGACGGAGCTTTGCCTCATCTGTAGCCTCGGCAAGCCCTGTGAAGAAGAGCGAGGTCCAGTACAAGTTGTTACGGCGCCAGGTTGAATTATGCCTCAACAGACTATGAGCACAGCAACTTGAGACAGCATTCCGGCAACTTGAGACAGCATTCCGGCAACTTGAGACAGCATTTTCGATGAGCCACGAATTCACATTAGTTCACACGATAAATAAGGAGGTTTATTTTATCAAAATTTACCGTTACGGCAATTTTGGGCCTAAGGGCATGCATATTCAGAGCTAAGAACTATAAGAATTTATAACTCGTGTGTTCGGCGTCGGTGTATCGCGTCGCACGAAGCACGCACGAGAAGGCAAGTGACGAAATTGAAGAAAAAGAAAAACAAACCCACAGAGGAAGAATGACTTGCGTTAAATATTACAAAGAAAAAACATTTACCTGACGAACTTTCTCCTTTTATACGGGCGTAAACGCGGAGGTCAAGCGATGGTCTTGCAGCCCCGGAATTAATCAGGGAAGCCAACGCTAACTCCCAAAATGTCAAACGAGCAAGCAAAGGTTTGCCAAATTCTCGGTAACGTGAATTTCCAAACGTAACAAACACAACGCTTCTTGGTTTAATTTCTTGAACAACTCGCATTATGCAGTTAATTGAGCAACCACAGATTGCTATGTTCGGATTGGGTCGGTCGCACATACTTGAAACACAATAAGAATCATCCGTTTCCAGATTAATACGAAACGCAAAATATAAAAAACGAGTTATTAATGAACACCACCCGAACAGGTTCTTTGCATGCGGTCAGAAGAAGAAGAAGAAGAAGAAGAAGTGTCGGCGTAATTAAAGGCCCCCGACGATTTATTATTAATGCCCCGAATCGGTCGGAGTTAGAGAGAGAGAGTTGGCGCAAAAACGCGACGGTTATTACGCGAATTGCACTTCTTGCGGCGAATTCCCGTCGTGATCAAGACGTCGAGATATGCGTGACATTATTTCGCATATTGCGTTTTTGTGTGTACTTCGCGCCGGACACTCGCGTAACGTGTTAATCTCGTACCACATTTCTCATCCTGGATTTTCCAGTTTCGCCACCGTCTCGCCATTGTCGCAACGGCATCTCGAGAAGAGAAATCGTCACACACCTGTTCCATCTAGAGGCCCGTGCGCTATGAACTTGATTAGACAAAAGAAGCACTTGATTGTACATTAAACTTTGAGTTGCTGCGGATTTGATTGGTAGTATGTAGGTACGTCAACTAAATCAATTTCTAAATTGAAACTGGTAAAGAAACATAAGGCCCGTTCCACATGCACAATTTGACAATCAGTTTAAATTAATTTCTTCTTCAAATCATCATCATCCCTGCAACCTTACGATGCTCCGGCTACTGTCCTTACTTCTAGCCTCCAGTGCGGCTTTTCCGTCCCTGTTTCAATTTTGAACTGCTGCGGATTTGATTGCTAAACGTACGTCAAGTAAATCAATTTCTGATGAAACTGGAAAAGAAACGTAAGGCCCATTCAACATACACAATATGACAAACAGGTTAAATTTATTTCTTCACATCATCAGTCACGGCGTACTCGGCCACACAGCTGATCGTTAGGAACCAAATGCGATTAGATTTTTGAAAACCGTCTCGGTGTACGACTAGGTCAGGAACACATGGGTGTCGCTTGCGTTCGTTTGTTTCGGCATTGCACAAAAACGCAACTAGAATTGTTTTCACATGTTCTGGCAATTACAATTGATGTAATTGGCGTTTCAAGGTTGTCGAGGCATCTTTCGTAAACTAAATTGGGCAAGAATCATAATTGATACTGATAAATTGATAGTAGTTCTAAGGCCTTGGACTTTGGATCGGGAATGGACAACGTGTAAGAGTATCAGGGAGGTGTCAGTAGCCTTGACTTGATAGGCGTGGGTCGATAGTCACGGTCAAAGTCAGTCAGTCAGAAAGGTTAGTTCAGTTAGTTACCAGGGCGACTAGTTTAAGCCAGACGGATAGTTTGGTGAGAGTCAGTAACAGTCAAATAAGAAAGTTGAAAGATGATTGGTATTATAAACACAGTCTCTGGCAAATAATTTACAAACGCGTCGCTGCCTCCCACCCAACGCGATTCAGTAGATCCTGACGGGACGTGTAGCAATCGTTGATCGCGATACTCCTCCGCCCATGTCATGCCAATGAAAACAGAAGTAAATTCGAGAGAATATGGTCATGGTTATTATAGTATTTCCAGTAAGTGATTAGTGTAACACGAGAATTTATTATAAAGAAGTTAGACAAACGTAAGCAGTACCAAAAACTCTCTTCTTTTACTTATTTAATTGTTTAATATATCAATAACTGCACTGAACTTATTTTAGCAGCTTAGGTAAGTAAAAAAAAAAAAATGAAATAATACAGGGCGCTACTAAACACGCATCATTTATTGAAGTCGCAATCGCAAGGAAGGAGAATAACAGAATTTGTTATAGACGGACTCGGTTGGAGTTCGGTTAACTTCGGTTTCTTCGTCCTAATGGAATCCGCTCCGTCACTAATCGCTGTTACTGTTTTGTTCCGGTATGCAAATCAAATAAAAGGCAAACAAAAAAAGCAATGTAGAAGGTAACAGTTACGGAAAAAGAACGCAAGCAGAAGCAAGTATTGAGCAGAGCTAATACGGTTCTTACGTTTGCGAATCTTAAGCGTCGACACAAAAAAGAACGAAATGTACGGTACTAAAGCACTAAAAATGAAATGATTAAGAGGAGATAAAGGAATCTGGCGATATTTGACGTGTCTGACTGTATACTTCGATTTTAAACGTTTTGTTACGTACTCTAGGGTTCGTACAGCAAACCTACTTCTTAGGGATGCTTTTATTAGCAGTATAATATTCCGTGCATCCCTTCGATCTTGCGATGCTCTGGCTACTGTTGTTATTTCTAGCGTATAGCGCGGCCTTCCCATCTCTGTTCGTGCAGATATTGGTGTAGACGTCATTTATTCTCAATCACGATGCTCCGGCTACTGATCCAGCTTCTAGCGCGCCTTTCCCGTCCCGTTGACGTGGCCATCATTTATTCATAATCAAGAACAGTCTAAAATCAGGTTCCTTTGTATTCCTTGCGTATTTCATATGGATGCTTTTATTAGGCACATAATATTCGGTGGTTGACAAATGTGTTCCTTCAACCTTACGTCGCCGACGCTCCGGCTACTGTCGTTACTTCCAGTTTCCAGCGCGGCTTTCCCATATCTTTCGTGCAGATGTTCCTATGGCCAGTGTTAACGATTAAATTAGTTTTGTATTTTAAAATTATTATTTCAATTTGTCTATCCTACTATAATGTCAAGTCAAAAAGCGATCACAGGATATCGCTGTTTTATCTGTTGTATAATTATTACGTTCATATACCTTATAAGTTTAAGGATATATTATTTAATAGCATTTTACGTAACTCATTTTTTTTTAGTAGACATTCTTGGTAGGCGGACGCTGCCTCGTCATTCGTATTCATGTTCCTAAATTCGTCGAACCCTTTATTTTGGTAACCCGCAAGAAGTATTACTTAGTAAAAGCCAAGCTTGGAATTGTGACTGACTCTCCTTTCCTCCTTTAGAAATTCTCGAATCATTTACTATGAATTTTGTTTTCGTAATTTTTGTAGTGACGCCTTGCAGTAATTTTCCAGCAAATAATGTTCTTTCTCCCCCTTTTTTGTATAACTTGAAATTTGTCTTTAAAACCAGATGTTCTTACAATTTTAAACAAGAGTAAAAGAATTACTTATATTACCTCTCGGCATTGGGGGCGTACTCCAATCAAATCGTAATTTAATTGCGTTAAGTTTCAAACTATTGCGAGTAGTTTAACTTCAGTATTTGTGTTTGGCTTTGTCATAACCGTGTACACACATAAATGTTGTAAGTTAATCGAACGAGTAAATATTTCGTTTTCGGGAGCTATTGTAAAACAATTGGCGCCCTTTTCGGTTCACTTCAACAGATCTACGAATTCCTGGGTATCCAAAGATGCCACGAGAACAGTACTAAAACACTAAGGAGGAGCTAAAGGAATTTGAACTCTGACTGTATATTTCGTTTGTAAACGGTTTTTTTACGTACTCTAGGGCTTGTATAGCAAACTTATTTCTTTTGGATGTTCTGTTCGTGTAGATGCTGGTGTAGACATCATTCATTCACAATCAGGCGCAGTCTAAAATCAGGTTCTTTCCTATTCCTTATTTATTGCATAAGGATGCTTTAATAGCCACCTAACACTTCGTGGCTGCCAAATGTATCCCTTCAACCTTACGATGCTCCGGCTACTGTCGTTATTTCCAGCCTCTAGTGCGGCTTTCCCGTCCCTGTTCGTGCAGATGTTGGTGTGGACATCATTCATTCACAATTAGGTGCAGTTTAAAATCAGGCTCTTTCCTATTCCTTACCTATTTTCACGAGGATGTTTTCATTAAGCATGTAATTCTCGTTATATCTAAGTCGCCGACAGTTTCGCCAAGGGTGTAACAAATCAAATCGTCCACGGCGTTTCAGTGAAATTTTGGTTGCAGTGAGTTACTGATAATGTTGACATTGAAGAAAAGACTTCTGACACTTTACTTTTTTATTAACACGACCGGTTCCGCCTAATAATTAGGCTTTGTCAAGTGTACCTTAAAATAAATATAATAAATAATAATTAATAATAAGAATAATAAAATACTTACAAGTAAATTACCTAAAGAGAAACGGTAAATGCCTATGTGGTGTATATAACAAATTTTGCAGCCAATAAACAAATTTTATTAATTCTTAGATATGTTGTTTAAGGAAGTTCAGATCAATTACACAAATTCCGAAGAATCGATTTAAAGAAATTTTCAGAATTATTAGGCGAAACCGGTCGTGTTAAGAAAAAAAAAATAAATTGTTCAATATCAATATAATTAAACAATGGCAAATAGCTTAGAAGACTATATTTGTTTTCAATTTTTTTTTTGCGTACTCTAGGGCTCGTACATCAAAGAATGCTTTTCTTAGGCAGATAATACTCTGTGACTGACAAATGCGTCCCTTCAACCTTACGATGCTCTGACTACTGTCGATATTTCCAGCCTCTAGCGTGACTTTCCCGTCCTTGCTTGCGCAGATGTTGGCGGGGGCATCGCTTATTCATAGTCACATGCACCTTAAAATCAAGTTTTTTTTTAATAAGGCTTGTTATGGAGACCCTTTAATACTGTTCTCTAAGACTACGTGAAGTTTGAGGTTATGTATGCGTCGCCGACAGTGTGATGTCAAATCCTCCATGCCACTGTTTCAGGGAAATTTTGGTTACAATATGTTCATAATAACCTCGTTTTAAAACTTTTTTTATGTATTCTAGGGCCCGTATATCAAAGAATGCTTTTGTTAGGCAGATGATATTTCGTGGCTGACAAGTGTGTACGTTTTAAGCTTGGCGAAACTCCGGCTACTGTCGCTAATTCCAGCCTCTAGTGCGGCTTTCCCGTCCTTGCTTACGCAGATGTTGGTGTGCATCGTTTATTCACGCCCTAAAATCAGTTCTTTTTTAAATAAGGCTTGTCATGGAGACTCTTTAATACCGTTCTCTAAGCCTACGTGAAGTTTGAGGTTATGTGTATGTCGCCGACAGTGTAACGTCAAATCGTCCACGCCGTTTCAGGAACATTTTGATTGTAATGGTTTTCGTTAGAATCTAGAATCTGTTTTCGATGTTCCTCCGCAAATTTAACTTTCCATTTTTTTTAATACGTTGATGTTTCATTTTTTTCATTTCGTAATAGGAGTTTGGATGGTCATTTCGTTTCGTTTTGTAAAGTTAGTGACTGAGAACATTTTAGGTTGGATGATGTTTCGATTATGTACTTCAAAATCGATCACGTGACTTGTGGTTGATGGACGAACAGCGCGCCATTCTATTTAGGGCGATCATCTTGCCAATCTTGTAGAAATGATCCTTAAGTGTTGGTCAATTTTTGGTGGAGGAGGAATTTGCTTTGCCGAGAGAAGAAAAAGAATTATTTTTTTCAGTAGAAGCCGCGTCGTGTCTTACTTTTTAGCAACTCATTAAGACCATCGCTGAGGTAAGTTTTCCACCGAAGCAGATTACTCTATGTTTAGGGCATCGTTTAGTATTATTTTGTTTCCCTTGGTCGACAAGTATCTCTCTTGTCCAACGACTTTTGGCTAAGAAGCCATCAAATCTCGAGATTCTGTTTTCCGTGATATCGTACTGGCCGAGGGGAGCAGATTCTTTCCTGTAATTGACGAAGAACTTAAGCCATTTTCCCGTTAACTACATACGTATTGTCAATCCGGGTTTGGCATGAATGACCGACGCGACGTCTGCTTACATTGCAGATCAAGTCTCTTTGGTCAAGGAACGTACGCAGACATTGCAGATCAAGTCTTTTTGGTCAAGGAACGTACGCAGACATTGCAGGTCAAGTGTCTTTGGTCAAGGAACGTACGCAGAATCAAGTCTCTTTGGTCAAGGAACGTACGCAGACATTGCAGATCAAGTCTGCTTGGTCAAGGAACGTACGCAGACACTGCAGATCAAGTCTCTTAAGTCAAGGAACGCACGCAGACATTGCAATCAAGTTTCTTTGGTCAAGTAACGTTGTAACAGAGGGAATTTCGTGTTGAATCCTAGTCGTTTAACCTTACTTGCTGTGCTGCACCCGCGGATCTTATTTCATTAAAAAGCGAGCGCGCCAATTGCTTTTTAATGAATTTTGATATAAGATGGTGTCTGAACTTGACAAGGTAGTGACATACGCCAGTAAAACCTCATGGGATTTTGGTTTATGTACAATACCGTGATTAGGCCTGGCGATACCATGTAATATTACTTGCCTGCTTGGAATTATTCGTGCTGGGTGGCGCCCTACTGCATTTTGCTACCAATAATCAAATACTAGCCCACCCCGTCTCTACTGAGCTGGACATATTCTAAAATTAGCTTTTTGTGTTGCTCATACAATTGTAATCTAATCTATTTGAGCTTTCTGATATTATGTTTTCAAGGTGTGAATTCTATTTCGTTATCTCCATCTCCAGCTCACTTCGAAATGGGATTACTTAATAATAAGCGGTGATTTCCGACGCTTCTTACGTAAGGCAATTAGCATCTCGCCGTTTTGCACGTTTTCCTTTCTTCGGCCGCCGCCGCCGCCGCCTCCTAATTTCTCGTCTTTTTCGCGCGCGCACAAAGGACTCCCCCGGATGCCGGCGAACTCGATGGCGTACCGTCTGCACGGTTCTCGGCCGAGCGCACAAAACGAACAAGCGGCGCGTCCTTCTCAAGTTCTCTTCTCCGCCGTCGGACAGCGTATCATTATGGATCATTCAGCGTGAAATCTCACAGATATTGTCCGCCATTAAGTCATTAACCTCTCGCCCAAAGAAACCCGAGGACGAGGGGAGTGAGAGGAACGCGATGCATATTCATAGCACCATAGCACAACTTTGTTTCTTGCGATTAATAGAATTTTAAATGCTTTCTTCAGATTGTACACCTCTATTACAAGACAAGTATTTGCATACATAAATTAATCCATTGTGTTCTATTAGGCCATCTTCTTGACTTGACTTTTTGGATGTGCCCTGCATTTTAGTAGTTCTTTGTTTCCTGCTTGCCTTCCTCATCTTTTTATATTTTTTTTGTCAATTCATTGTTGTGTTCTTCATTCACGTCATTGCTTTAGTCTTCATTTACTTCATTTTTCAGATATCATACTATTTTTATCAAAAAAAAAAAAAACACCTAAAATCCAGGGTGTTTCGATAAACACGTACGGTAATTTTGGAACGGGGGCATAGTTATAGCAAAGTATAATGGAAAATGTATTTGTTATAAATAATAATGATTTTAACACTTAGTCTAGAGGGGTTGGGGGGTTATTTAGGGGTTTTACCACCACCGACTGTCTGTCGCAAGGTGCGTTCAAGTATTTAAAGACATTGTGACGTGTTTATTTTTAGCGGGAGGAGCGCCTTGCCTCAATCTGATTTGTTCGGATCAAGACTTTCGCCCGCGTCATCTAATCTTTGCGCACGGCACGAATTTCCGTGTATTCTGCGATTCTCTCTCCAGCGTCGTCTCGTATGAATTATTTTATTTGCAAGTATGTCTCACTGGTTACATTTTACTATCGGCTACTATATTTTTCAATTTTACAGCAGCCTCTTTTCTTAATTGTTTAATTGCGTCATCCTCGTCTTATTTATGAATTATACCATGCATTCTAGATCTGGACAAACGTAAGCAAAAACTGATGATGGTGGTGATCGCCCTCTCCTCGCCCATCCAAATGACTGTGATGACAAATTCGTGTGTGACATACTACACCAAATTCCAACAGATTTCACGTCTCTCCTCCGCCAATGTTTACAAATTACATGCATTTATGCATGAAATTAATAGCGTGCATACTCAATATCGGGCGTGCACTTCGCGCAAATTAAAGCGTTTACCTTTGACGCCGATGCGGATTTACGACGACGGTTTCTTAAAACTCCGCCAAAACGATCATTATTATTATTGGCGTTGTTGTTGTTGTTATTCCAGACACCGAACGATCGATCGTTCCATTTGCGAAATTAAAAAAGTAAATTTCACCGGGCCAGGGCCGGACGAGGACGGAGCGTTTTTGCGGCGGCGACTCGACTTATTGAAAATTTGATTGCGCCGTAAATTATTAATTACCTCGCCTGCGAGAAGAAGTCTGCGTAAGCCAGAAGAAGTCGAGTCGGGTTTCCAAAAATTACGCAGCGGAGTTTTTTATTTTTTATTTTTGGGAAAACCACGATGAAATCTTCGGAAAAAAGTTATTGTCCTGAAGACCATTGAAGCAAAAAGAGTGTGTTTCGATTAGGAGGACAAAAATAGACTTATTTATTTTGCTTCTTCTTCGTCTTCTTCTTTCTTCTCGTCAGTGGGATGGGTTTGAGGGAGAATGTGGGATTAAACGGAAAATTAACAAAGGATTATTTTTTGATAGGGGGGAGTGTTGCACACGTGCGTCTCCCAGTTGTTTTCCTGGGGAAATAAAGAGTATCCACGTCCCTCCTCAAAATTCAATAAACACCAAACAAATAACGCCGGAAAGGCAAGCAATATAAGCGCACGCGGTTTGATGGTTTAGCTTAGACATCGGGGAATGCGAACAATTTCGATTAAAGTCTTGCCGAACACGTTATCTACAAGAAGAGATAGCGGAGGTCACCTATATTATCCGAGCAAATCCCGGCCAATTACTCCGGCTCGCTCCATGTTGGGACGGCGTGTAACGAGGTGCGTCTGGCACAGCTACCACCGAAGACACGACAGCACCGAGAGAGAAGAGACTGATGGATCGATTTAAAAACAAGTGTTCTAAATAAGACAGGGGATCGCGATTTACGTCCGTCATTTCTCGAATTCGTCCTCCTCTGGCCACCACCGTTAGGGTCGTTGCCTTCTTCCTTCGGATGGATTCGTTAAATTAAAAACGACAACGTGTAATTTAGAAAAATTATAGCTCATTATGTGCTGTTAGCTTTGTTTATCTGCTGGTTTCGGTAAATTATGACATGGATGACCGACCGACGCGAGGCGACATAGAACACGAGAATTTTTCTCAACGACTTAAACTTTATTTCTCACTTTGCACGTTTCAAATTGGAAATTGACTCAATATCCAAAAGCGCAGACGCCCAAATTGCTTGCAGGAAAGTGTATAGTGGCTACTCACCTCATTGAAGAATCCTCAACTTTAATGCTGCCTCTTGAAACTTTTGCGGGGGGAGATCAGTCCCTCTCCTGCTTTAGCTCATGCCTATCTTTCCACTCTGTGTTCCCATCCAATTTTGAATTCAAGTTCTTTTTTTTAGATCTCCAGTCACCTTCTCCAACCAGGTCGTTCTGTCGTTCTAGGCCTAGGCCATTCCCTTTTTCTGCTTTCCTCTTGGTTTCGATTCTAACACTAAGAAAATTGTTGCTCTTGCTTCTACCGCTCAAGCCATTTCATTCTTTGCTCCTTAATCTTCTTCAGAACGTCCCTCTCTACCCTTTGCTCCAATTCATAGTTCGTTCTTTTCCATTTATTTCTATCTTTTGTTTTCCCTTTTCGATTTTCATTTTCTGTTTTCTTTATATCGTCAGATGCCTTTGTTTTCTTTTTCTAATTTTGATTTCCAGCTCTCTTCAGATCGTCAGTCACTCAGCTCCTGCAACCAGGTCGTTAGAGGTCATCTCCTTCTATTTTCCGTCTGGTTTCCATTCTAACATGAAGACGATTGTTGCTCTTGTTTCTACCGCTCCAGCCATTTCAATCTTTGCTCCTTAATCTTCTTCAGAACGTCCCTCTCTACCCTTTGCTCCAATTCATAGTTCGTTCTTTTCCATTTATTTCTATCTTTTGTTTTCCCTTTTCGATTTTCATTTTCTGTTTTCTTTATATCGTCAGATGCCTTTGTTTTCTTTTTCCAATTTTGATTTCCAGCTCTCTTTAGATCGTCAGTCACTCAGCTCCTGCAACCAGGTCGTTAGAGGTCATCTCCTTCTTCTATTTTCCGTCTGGTTTCCATTCTAACGTGAAGAAGATTGTTGCTCTTGTTTCTACCGCTCCAGCCATTTCATTCTTTGCTCCTTAATCTTCTTCATCACGTCCCTCTCTACGCTTTGCTCCAATTCATAGTTCGTTCTTTTCCTTTTATTTCCATCTTTTGTTTTCATTCCATTTTCGCTTCCTGTTTTCTTAAGATCGTACACACCTTCTGTGTTCCTATCGCTCCAGCCTTTGCTCCTTAATCTTTTTCATCACGTCCCTCTCTACGTCTTGCTCCAACACATAGTTCGTTCTTTTCCATTTATTTCCATCTTTCGATTTTTATTTCCCCTTTTCTTCAGATCGTCGCACACCTTCTGCAACCAGATCGTTCAGAGCCATCCCCTTTCTCCGTTTTTGAATCACGATGAATCGCTGCGAGAACCGAAAAAGTTAAGGAATTAAATCGGTACACATTTTATTCATTCAAAATTGGGAAGAAAAGTTTGATTGGGAATCGTGGTTTTATTTTGTTCAGATCGTGGACAAATTTTGTTTAGTTCGTGGACAAATTTGAGTTAGAAGAAAGGACAATTTGGTTTCGAAAACAATTGAAAACTTAGGCGTGAGTTTGAGGTTAAGTTGGAATGATCAAAGATTTATACTTACCGTTGAAGAAAATTGATCGTGGAAGATTTCCAAATTGATTCAATTAAAGTTAGTTCAAGTGCAGCAAAAGTTTCCAAATCTTGTGAAGCGCTTCGTGCGTTTCATAATGTTTGACGTTTTGTATTCGGAAACGTTAAGGCCAACTCAAATGACAGACATGTTGCCAATGTATTTTCAGAGAAAGAAAATGTTCTAGCTGCGGCGTGCGCTGTCGAACCTACGCGCATCCTGGAGAGAGGGTAGCCAGAGAGGTGGTAAAGGAAGCTTGTAAATGAGAGGATACCCGGAGAGGTGGTAATGGAAGCTTGTAAAAGGGAGGGTAGCCGGAGAGGTGATAAAGGAAGCTTGTAAACGAGAGGGTACCCGGAGAGGTGATAAAGGAAGCTTGTAAAAGAGAGGGTAGCCGGAGAGGTGGTAAAGGAAGCTTATAAAAAAGAGTGACGCGACGTGACCAACGAAACCACTTTTCCAGTCAACCTGGGCATTCTTAAAATAAAAATTTCGCAGTGTAATTTTTTCTTAAATAAAATTCGGTTAAGTTCCGCGGAAAATTGTACATTATTTGAGTTAAAGTTAGAGGCATAAATCGTAAAAATTAGATTAGATTTGGCTCGAGCGTAAGCTCGTCCCTTCTGATTATTTTTTTTTAAATTAAGTAAATACTCTCAGCCCTAAGCTAATTATTTTCAAAAGTTCTTATTAAATGAGATTTGGATTGTGTGCAAACAACCGAAGGAATGACGCAATAGCGTTTCGTATAAACTGGGTCTGACCTCTATAAAAAAAACTATTTAAGAAATCTGATAATCACAAATTAATTAATGTTCGATAAAACACAAATACAAACGAGAAAGAGAATTCTGATAGGCTGCCTGAAGCTACACAGCAATATGTATTAGCAGCGAACGTTTGCGGCTCTGAAAAATTGACATAATTGTCAGAAGTTAGACGTTTTGTGACGTTTAAACCAAAACTTAAAGCTGCGTTCACAAAGCTGCGACTTGTTGCATGCCACGCCAAAATCAACCGATTGCGTTGCGAATGTAAATGAAAAACGGAGTGCTATTGGTTAATTTCGAGTTGCTAAGGACAAGTCATAGCTCTGTGAACGTAGCCTAATCGCTCATTTTGACAATTATGTCAAATCTGTCAAATATGAATGATTGCTGTTATAGAAACAATTTGCAGTAGCCGTCCTCCATTTAAACTCATGTCATCCGAAATCAAATTGATTTGATTTTGAACTGAGAACAGAAACTTTCTTAAAGGAATAATACTTTGAAAATAACTGAACATAACCTCACAATATGTATGAAATCACGTAAACAGAATACTGATTGTAATAACCAGCTTGATCAGTAGGGGGTGAGGGAGGAGAAACTCAAATCACTTCTTTATCACTGATCGCCAACTGAATAATTGCAAATGAAATGTAATCAGTAATTTTTAAGTGAATTTGAATTGATTAGAATTCAAATACGTTGGAAATTGAGGACGGCTAGTAGCAATCAATACATTGGTCAAGGTCAAAGTGCACCAGCCTCTAAGGGTTGTAATTGTATGTACACACAAATTAAATGGACGCATTGTATTCATACGCCTCACATCATCAAGGAACTGACTCATAAACGGCTAGCTTCATTCGAATCAACTGACGTCGCGTCGTCGCGTCGCGTCGGTGGTGGAGTGGGTCTAAAAACATTAGTTGCTAATAAGGGGATACGTCCTAAAACTATTTGACTAATATTTATAGGGGCTCACTTCGTCTAACTGACGAGCGACACCCAGTTCAACATCCTATCTAGTATCTAGTATCTAGTTATCCGAATTTATCTGAGTCATCCTCGGGTTTTTGCCCTTCGGGTTTCACAAGTTGACTCTTGGACTCTCTATTTTATGTTCTATCAGCAAAAGCTGCCACCGTAACCACACCGTTAGTAGCTGGGGTATCGCATACGGCCCCCAAATATCCAAACAGAAGAGTTTGCACGAATCAAGACCATGATCATGACATCAGCAGGGACCAACGAGTTTCAACCTGACGTAAGGAAATCCCAACGGCGTCAAAGGTGAAGGGCGAGGCGAATAATTGAAACTATCCTGCGAAAATTAGCTCGCAAAAGCCTGTAATTCACATAAACTAATTCAATTAAAAAAAAAAAAAAAAAAAAAAACAGGCGACGATGGAAATTTTATAACTCTCCAACGGCGCGGCGTGAAATAATAATTTCGAACCGTTCTCGCGAAACACTTGCACTCGTTTACAAAAGACGATGTAATCGTATCTTAAAAAGAAATTCCGAAGTCACCATCAGAACGATAAAAAAAGTGCCGATGCATCGATAATTTGCGCCATTTCTTGGCCGGAATATTTTAAAACGAATGCCCAAACGTGTTCAAAATAAAACGCAAAGTGTGAGATTATTTTTTTAGAGTTTGCAAAATTATTTTATATCTCTCTGTCCTTGCGAAACACTTGCTCTCGTTTACAAGAGAGATGATGTAATCCTATCTAAAAAAGATATTTCGAAGGGCAGGATCAGAACGACAAAAAAAAAGTGCCGATGTAACGATAATTTACGCCATTTCTTGGCCGGAGTATTTTAAAACGAATGCCCAAACACATGTTCAAAATAGAACGCAAAGTATGAGATTATTTTTTAGAGTTTGTGTCTAAAACAAAACGCAAAGTGTGAGATAATTTTTGAGATAGAATTGCTAAATTGTTTTAAAACTGTCCAACGGCGGCGTGAAATAATAATTTCCACCTGTTCTCGTGAAACTTACCTCGTTTGCAAAGGATGATGTAATTCTATCTAAAAAAGAAACTCCGTGGCTACCATCAGATGACAAAAAAGTGCTGATTTTTTTGGCCGCGGTATTTTAAACCTTTTAACCAAGTGACTAAAATAAAACGCAAAGCGTCAGATTAATTTTTATAGTTTGTTAAATTATTTTATAACTCTCCAACGGCGGTGTGAAATAATAATTTTCATCGGTTCTCACGAAATACTTACACTCGTTTGCAAAAGATGATGTAATCTTATCCAAAAAAGAAACTTCGAAGCGCATTTCACAGCCGGAGTATTTTGAAAAGGATGCCCAAACAAGCGTTTTGTAAATGAAACGCAGAGCGTGAGATTATTTTTTTAAAGATTGTCAAATTATTTTATAACTCTCCAATGGCGGGAAAAACAATAATTTTGAACGGTTCTCCCGAAACACTTACACTCGTTCGCAAAAGATGATGCAATCTTATCTAAAAAAGAAACTTCGAAGCGCGGCATCAGAACTACAAGAAAAGTGCCGATGCATCGATAATTTGCGCAATTTCAGGGCCGGAGTATTTTAAAAGCGAATGTTCAAACAGGCGTCTAAATTAAAACGCAAAGCGTGACTTTATTCCTCGAAGTTTGATAAATTCATTATTCGGACAACGACGAAGATGACAATAAAAAGAACTGTTTTTGTTGCGACCGCTACAACCCTCGCGGTTTCCTAAGATGATGTAATATACGCGGTCAAACTAAATATACGTATAGGTCGTTTCCTGCAAGCGGTTTTCACACCGTAACAATGAAGGAATTGAATTTACTTAAAACTTTTTTTCTCGTTTAGAGAGGAAACAGCAACACTTTTTCATGTCATTTGTATATCGTGCCGAAAATTCAAGTATTTTAAAGTATTTTTTTTTTGTTTCAGGTAAATCCAACTCAACCCCATCAGTTTGGCATGCCATCCTACTTTTGAGTAAGTTCGTAACTCATTTCGAGAACTGTTTATGGTGTGTAGATAAGTTAAGAAACAAAGCGGAAATTGCCTGAAAAGTTCACGTGATGGACTTTTTCTGCTCGGAGGCGCGGCGTTGCCTCAAAACAGGTCACTCCTATCATTATGAACGGATAATTGCGGCGCTATCTTCGTTTTGCAACCGCCGCATCCATAGACTTCTTGGGTTCTTCGGATTTTGCTTTGGTCATCGACGTTCGCGCGTTTCAGACGTGCGTCGCGCGCGCTCTCTAACGGTGTTTGAGTACACTTAGTAGGGTACTCCTCGCGCACAAAGAAAACAATCCACCATTATCTGGACCGAATCGCGATGTCTTATTTCCATACCAGTCCGTCTTCCCACACGCTGCGATATCTCTGTATCTCCGCACACATCTCTATTCACCTATAATTGAGGATAATTCGGTATTGTGTGCGCCGCTATCTCGATCTTAATATCGAACATCTGATGGGATGCCGAAAACTAAATGCCCCAATGATATATCACAATGCGGCGCTATTTTTAGAAGACGCAGATTGTATCTCGCTCCTAGTGTGGTCTTAACCGAACAAGGAAAAAAAAAATATTAATAACAAATATTATACTTCGGACCTGTGCTATAGCTCGCCCTGGGTTGTTTCCTTTAATTACAGTTGGATTCCACCTGTAATTGATTTCGTATGTCCTTGGAAATCGAAGGACACGTTGGGGCTCACTTAAAGGCTCGTTTATACAAGAGCGCGCGCGCGCGCGCGCGTCGCTCTTCATTATCATGTGTCACTCCACTATTTAATGCGGTTGTTACGAATTCTTTTTCTTTGTAAGTCCGTCGACAACACCCCACAAACCCAATCCTTAATAATAAATGATTTCATGTAAAACACGCCCGTATCAGGATCTATGAAGTCATAAGCGGCACCGTAACAAAAAAAAAAAAAGAAAAACGCGCGGGGCATCTTATCGGTGCGTCGCATCGCTCCTTCGTGCTTGCAATTATATCACGTTCCTGGGCGATTAAATCGCGCGATATTAAAAAATATTAAATTAACGTCGGGCGACCGCCATTAAGGCCGCTCTTGCTTAATTACAACGCTTACCGCCTTCGTTCTCGGTGGGCAGGAACGCACTTGGTGGTGATTTCTGGGGCGAGGGGAGGGAAAGGGGGGAGGGCATGCGAGCGTGCACGCGATCAACCTTGAAAACACAACATCGCTTGTTTCAAACGAAATCTTAATATTCGATAAAACACGAACGAACACAACGACAAATGGTTTATTTTTATTTTTTGAAATCTTTGAGGATGCTCTCAGAGGGCGAAGCTACGATACATATTCACTCACCGCTAGTTAGGTATCTCATTCCCTGTGTTCTTTCTCTCTTTTTCACTTCTCTGACTATAGCAGGGGCTGAGCGGGGGCTTTCGGGCGTCGCATTCCAATTCGATAAGAACCTTGCAACCGTTTACTATTCAGTAACATGGAAAATTTACTTACCGGAGGCGTTATACCGGCCCCGCCTACTCCAGCGGCGATTCTAGAAGCTGTAGCTACCTCACATTGATACTGCCCGCTTGACTTCCTTCCTTCGCATGCATTAACCTTCATATTCACCTATGGATATAAAACCCACCCTCCTATGGATATTGTCTTCCGAGCGTACGTTCTCAGGATCAGTTGATGTCACCGACTTCGTGAGTATCAAGTACTATTCGGAGTCAGTCCAGAGACATCATTTTGTCAGATCGTTCTGAATAGTTCAATGTCACCACCTGGTCAGGAATGCAACCAACTGAATTCCTATTCATACTTTAATTAATTGTCTTTTGTCTTTTTAATTGTATCATGCTCTTCATCGGTGCTGTTTGTCACCGCGACAAGCCCCACGATACCGTATGCTCGTGTACGATGATATCCTCTGGCCAACGCCCCAGGGCACCGCCACCACACCAGGACGAATTTCTGCTACTAGAATAACGCCCAAGAATTGCATGATCTTCAAACCGCAATTCCAATAAACAGGATGTATCGCCCTACTACTTCTTCCAGGACATACCTCCTAAGGCCATATTCCGCAGGTACTCTCCAAGTGGGCGGTAGCGCCCACCAGTAGGCGCTGAAGCGTTCCAGGGGGGCGTTAGCGTGTTCACGGGGAATTGGGTGGCGAAGTTAATAATAAATTTTGAAATCGGAAAATCATTGAAAAGTTAAGTTCTGCATTATTGTTGGAATGGGGGGCGTTAAGCAATTTTTGTTTTGCAAAGTGGGCGCGGCGCGACTGCAAAAAGTTTGAGAACCTATGCTCTAAGGTTCAGTTTTACAATTGCAGTTCAACTTTGAGCTGATGTTTAAACCTTTAGCAACCTTTGTTTCAACAATTGTTGTGAAGGATTTAAGCTTCGGCTCAAAGTTAAACCGTTATTGTAAAACTGGGCATAAGTCATGTCCTGCAACACCACCAACCACATCTCTAATAAACTTACGCCTCCTCCAGGCTAATATTTCGCGGACAGCCCTTATCAAATATCCGATATACATTTAACCACACTCCCTGCCCGACTCATTAATGCCTTCATGCATACGTTTACCCTTCACGGTAATCTCGAAAGACTGTTCTAATTTTTTTCGTTTCTTTGCCTGCCTGGGCCAAACACACCCCCGTATCATATCATACCAAACCAATAATGGAAACAGCCCAACGTGTAGGTGGCACTGATTGATTACAACTGACAGAGGATTGATAATACGTTTCCAATTTAATTAACGTTCAAAACTGAAACTAACCGGAATATAAACATTTCAACAAAATGTCGGAAAAGGTACACTCTAGGTCACGACCAGCAACACACCGCGGCCACCACATCTCTAATAAACTATTGCCTCCTCCAGGCTAATATTTCGCGGACAGCCCTTATCCAAAAATCCGCTGCACTTTTAACCACACTCGTTGCCCGACTCATTAATGCCTTTATGCATACGTTTACCCTTCACGGTAACCCTCGAAAGACTGTTTTAATTTTTTTCGTTTCTTTGCCTGCCTGGGCCAAACGCACCCCCGTATCATATCATTCCAAACCAATTATGAAAACATACTCCAACGTGTAGGTGGCACTGATTGATTGCAACTGACAGAGGGTTGATAATACGTTCCCAATTTAATTAACGTTCAAAACTCAAGTTAACCGGAATATAAACATTTCAATAAAATTTCGGAAAAGGTACACTTTAGGTCACGACCAGCAACACACCGCGGACACCACATCTCTAATAAACCATCGCCCCCTCCAGGCTAATATTTCGCGGACGGCCCTTATCAAAAATCCGCTGCACATTTAACCACACTCGTTGCCCGACTCATTAATGCCTTTATGCATACGTTTACCCTTCACGGTAACCCTCGGAAAACTGTCCTAATTTTTTCGTTTCTTTGCCTACCCGGGCCAGACACACCCCCGCAGGTCACGCTTAGTTTCCCGCTAATAGAAAGAAGATAACTGACTGGAACTTTGAGTATTGATTGTTTTCCGAGACGATCGAATTTAATAACTTGTTGTTGAGCTGTCTCGCAAAATGCGTTCCTTAAAACGAAATCACGAAACCGATTGGTTTTTTTATGTCTGTATAATAATCTGTTTGCGCAAGAAGTGCAGAAATTTGAAGTCATAAAAGTGAAACGCATTAATGCTAAAATTCCAGCTGAATTGGTAAAGCGAACCCAATCGTGCTCCGAAATGTTCGAAAAGAAGGGTTTGCACGAATCAAAACCATCGTGACATCAGCAGGGACCAAGAGTATAAATCTGATATAAGTAAACCCCAATAGCGTCAGAGGTCACGGGAGAAACCAGTTGAAACCATCTATCGAAATATTAGCTCAGTAAAACCTAAACAAATTTGACAAAAAGAAAAATAGATGGCGACGGAAATTTTATAACCCTCCAACGCGTGAAATAATAATTTCGAACGGTCCTCATGAAACGGACTCGTTAATGAAACATGATGCAATCCTATCTAGGAAAGGATAGAATCTCCGAACGATTTTATTGTTTATTTAAAACCACCAAAGGCCAGTGGCCATTCATCGAGAATTTTACACTCATCTATGGCCGGAGTATTTTAAAACGAAAGCCCAAACAGCGTCTAAAAGTATCAATCTGACATAAGAAAACTCCAACGGCGTCAAAGCTCAAGGAAGAGATCAATTTAAACTATCCGTAGAAATATTATCTCGCGAAAACCTGTAGTTCACAGAAAATAATTCGACAAGAAAAAAGAAAACAGACGGCGACGGAAATTTTATAACCCTTCAACGCGTGAAATAATAATTTCGAACGTTCCTCACGAAAGGGACTCGTTTATGAAAGACGATGCAATCCTGTCTAGGGAAGGATAGAATCTCCGAACGATTTTATTGTTTATTTAAAACCACCAAAGGCCAGTGGCCATTCATCGAGAATTTTACACTCATCTATGGCCGGAGTATTTTAAAACGAAAGCCCAAACAGCGTCTAAAAGGATCAATCTGACATAAGAAAACTCCAATTGCGCCAAAGCTCAAGGAAGAGATCAATTTAAACTATCCGTCGAAATATTATCTCGCGAAAACCTGTAGTACACATAAACTAATTCGCTAAGAGAAGAGAAAACAAATGGCGACGAAAATTTGTTTAACGCTTCAAGGCGTGAAATAATTCCGAACGGTCCTCACGAGACAGACTCGTTTAGGAAAGATGATGCAATTCTGTCTAGGGAAGGATAGAATCTCCGAACGATTTGATTGTTTATTTAAAACCACCAAAGGTCAGTGGCCATTCAACGAGAATTTTACACTCATCTATGGCCGGAGTATTTTAAAACGAAAGCCCAAACAGCGTCTAAAAGTATCAATCTGACATAAGAAAACTCCAACGGCGTCAAAGCTCAAGGAAGAGATCAATTTAAACTATCCGTAGAAATATTATCTCGCGAAAACCTGTAGTACACATAAACTAATTCGCTAAGAGAAGAGAAAACAAATGGCGACGAAATTTTTTTTAACGCTTCAACGCGTGAAATAATTCCGAACGGTCCTCACGAGACAGACTCGTTTAGGAAAGATGATGCAATCCTGTCTAGGGAAGGATAGAATCTCCGAACGATTTTATTGTTTATTTAAAACCACCAAAGGCCAGTGGCCATTCATCGAGAATTTTACACTCATCTATGGCCGGAGTATTTTAAAACGAAAGCCCAAACAGCGTCTAAAAGTATCAATCTGACATAAGAAAACTCCAATTGCGTCGAAGCTCAAGGAAGAGATCAATTGAAACTATCCGTCGAAATATTATCTCGCGAAAACCTGTAGTTCACAGAAACTAATTCGACAAGAAAAAAGAAAACAGACGGCGACGGAAATTTTATAACCCTCCAACGCGTGAAATAATAATTTCTAACGGTCGTCACGAAGCAGACTCGTTTAGGAAAGATGATGCAATCCTATCTAGGGAAGGATAGAATTTCCGAACGATTTTATTGTTTATTTAAAACCACCAAAGGAGAGTGTCGATAATTTTATACTAATTTATGGCCGGAGTATTTTAAAACGAAAGCACAAACAGCTCTAAAAGACATAAGAAAACTCCGTCAAAGTCAAGGGTGAGACCAATTGTAACCATCCGTCGAAATATTACCTTGCGAAAGCTTATAGTTCACTTAACATAAATCATGTTCGTGCTTTACAGATTTTATGTATATTATGAGAGTGGGCATAAACTTTCTTAAATTCTAAATTTCTTAAATGTACAACTGCTACAACATGTTTGTATTGTATCGTAAAAGAATGTGGTGAATTTGATCGGTAAACTTTTAATAATTCGAAAAATATGTTATAACCGAAAGGGCTCAAGGGCTCCCTCCCTCATACGTTATACGATGCGTTTTTACGCAGTAGAATATTATTTTTTCATCAAGATCGGGTATGGGATGGGCAACGCATAATGTAGGCCACTATATTGCAGTCTCGGGGTCTTCGCGCGCGCGCCCCCCCGCCCCCGCCGTCCTTGTTCCTCCGCGGTTATTGGAAACGGGGGGGGGGGGGCGAGAGATGGATGGCTTTCTGTTCTGTTTATGCGACTCGGCCGAAGAGAACAGCAGACGGCCAGAAAGAAATTGGAAATTGAGCCGGACATGGCGGAGCTGGAGGTGGTGCGCGCCGATCTCGAATTTAATTCAGTGGCGGTCGATATTTTCCATACTTCACCGGTGTCGGACGTTATATTACAAACCGTTTGCTGAATCTCAATGCTCTTACAAATTTATCAAGTTTATTTCGTTGCCCCGGCTCTGAATTTTCCACGGCGGCCGCCGCCGCCTGCTTTAAAGCGCAATTTATTTGTTGTACATGCCACCCTGGGGGAGGGGACGGGGAGGAAGTTATAGTCGATTTTTCTAAATTATACCGTCTGTTACTTATACGATTGTAAATCGCGAATCATAAATTTCAACGACGTGTAAAACACACCAAAAAAAAATTGTGTTATCATCACCTAGGTTCGGAGTTAGGGGTTCCCTTTACAGTAGACCAGCGATACTCTTATAACCGTAGGCGTCGGAAAAATAATTTACTTTAATCTCGTTTATAATGCGCGCAAATATCAAGGCACCAGTTTCGCATTGTTTGAAACTCTCCTTTAAATCTCATTCCAAAGAGTTTTTATGAATTAATGGACGGGTAAACAAACT
The DNA here is from genome assembly GCA_036172665.1 of Prosopocoilus inquinatus. Taxonomy (NCBI): domain Eukaryota; kingdom Metazoa; phylum Arthropoda; class Insecta; order Coleoptera; family Lucanidae; genus Prosopocoilus; species Prosopocoilus inquinatus. The sequence continues at coordinate 7,275,367 of CM069878.1, read as the reverse complement.
TTCCTGTTTGGGCCTAAGATAGCACAACTGATTTTAGGCAATATTTTTTTATAAATCTGCTTCGATTATTGAAAAACAAAGGAGAAAAACCACGAAAGCGATTGTCCTTGAGGAATGTAGGCAAAATTCAGTTGAGAAAATGAAGCGATAAACCTGAAATATGAATGTCTTACTGTTACGTTTGAAAATCACTATTAATATACGCTTCTTATTGTTTTTTTGGAACAACACAACGTTTTTTTAGGTTAAACTGACAAAATTGCATAGTGAACATTTCGTAAGTACAGTCATCAATACGGCTTAATCGCCTCAAATTGGAAATTGTGTAGCGTGGTTTACCGACTTTTGCTTAGCTCGCAGGTCCAAGTCCTTTCCGGTCGATCAAACTTACGCAAAATTAACGTTTTAATTGAGGGACTTCCATGCTGACAAATAACACTAAGTTGATTGAACTTACTCGAGGAATTCTACAGAAGCGGAACATATTACACAAAGCAATTAACGTGCTTCCAGGGTAGCCAGACGCTGATGGTGTTCGCACCGTGGACGAAACACGTGTAGATTGTTAAGAAAGTGTTCGCAGAGGTGCGGCGCGTTGCTAACGCTTAAAAAAACGAAAATAAATAAAAAATTGTTGATCACTTTTTGGCCTTTTTGTCTTCGCCAGGACATCAGAATTAATGTTTGCTTTGCCACAAAAAGAAGTTATAAAGAGTCGTATTTCTGTTTTAGCTTTGAACATAGTAGATCGATCACCTTTTGTTTTTTATCTTTTTTTTCTTAGTATCTTCTTTTATTGTTTGAAGACTTTGCGGTAAGCTGCAATTTCATTCTTTGTTTATCTGTTTGAAAAACCTTTAATTTTGCGTTTTCTTTCGTTGAGTTTCAAATTTCGTTTCCATTTCAATCAAAAATTCAAAAACTAAGAAATATTCAAAAACTAAGAACTGTTGTGTTTTCTTTTTTTTAGAAACGTAATCAAAATATAGACAGAGAGAACCAGGCGTGAAATCGGTAACGGCGATGTTTCAATTAAAAAAAAACGAGAATAAATAAAATCTGTTTGAAAAAATAAAATAAACTGAAAAAGAAACTTAGAACGTTTTATCTGTTTATCTGAGTTGGTTTAAACTGTTGGTATAATTATTTAAAAAAGAAAAACAAGACAAACAAAAAGGTCTGAAAAACGTTAATGTCACTTCGGGTTTTGAAGTTTATTGGCATTTTGTTTTTTCTTTCTTAAGGCCCGGTTTTTCAATCACAAGTTAACTTTAAACTTCACTTTTTTGCCATGGAAGCAATTGTCTTCGTACTTGTTACCATGGAAAAAAAACGAGAGTTAGGGTCAACCTGTGATTGAAACACCGGGCCTAATTAAATTTATGGTATTGTTAGAAAGAAGTCTTTCTAATCAATAGCAACATGATTCAAAAACGCCTTTGTACCTTTCGAACGCCGTTGCTTTTATTTTAATTCTTTTAGTTTTCTAAATTTATTTTGTATATTATAAGAAAACGGCAGCCGCCTTTTCCTTCGATGTGTTTTTTAAACTATATTTCGTTTGCTTGCAAAAATTTAAATTACATTAAATTCCATTTCAACTTGATTAATTCATTCCTTAATCCGTTACCTACTTTCGGAATTTGTTTCGAATTGCTTTTAATTCCTTAATGTCTTTTCTATCTAGTATCTATTTTTATTGCATTTTTCACGCGCCATTGCTTTTTTTAAATTGATTTTTACTTTTTAAAACGTTCGTTTCTCGTTTTCATTAATTGAAAAGAAATTACTTTAATTTTGTTGCTTGTTTTTCAATTCGTTTTGTTTTCCTTGAAAGTTATTGGTACTTTTAACTTTATTAATTATTTTTTGAATCTGATTAAGTTATATTTAATCTTCATCTGTTTTTTTTTTAATTCTTCAATTTACTTTTTGGCTGTTTCTGCCATTCCTTAAAGATTTTGCACGTATCCTGTTTTTGCTCTGTTTTAACAAAACTTTTATTACCACTTGAAATATTCTTTATTAATCAGCAGCAACTTCTGTTACCTTTTTTTTTTGAATTTTAAACAAATTATTTTCTAACTGAAACAAAGAGATCACCTTGTTTTGTCTGTTTGCATCTTTTCTTTGCGGTTTTTTAATTTTTAACTTGATGAGTTGCTTTTGATAGTTGACACAGCTCTTGCAAAATCAATCCACAACAATTCACTTAGTAGCGAATACACATTTCGACAGCAAAGCTGTCATGATCAACGCGTAAGTTTGCTGTTGAAACGCGTGTTTGCTATTATTTTGCTTGCTTTTCCATTTCCATTGAATTTGTGGCGAGTTTTTTTCTAATTTTGGTCATTTTTCGATTTTTTTAGCGGTCAAGTTTTGTTCTATTTTAAACCTTTCTTGCTCCACTAAATGAACAATTATTTCTTAAAGCGTGACTGTTTTCTTTTTCTTTTTGGTGGGGAGAGGAGGAACAGAGGATAGAACAGACTTCATTCAAACCAATAAGCTGTGTAATGTACAGAATTGGCAAGAATTTAACTGAACATCCTGAGTAAGCAATGCATGTGAGAGGGAAGGCACTAAAAATAAAGAAGAAATGTGACTAGTCACGCTTATGAGTGTAGGGCGGGTCGCCAGCCAGGCACGAACGCTTACGATACGAGTCGAAGAAGCGTCTGTGTTTACAAAAACTTAACTGCCCAATACTGTACAATAGAAAAAAATACACCGGCGTAAGTAAAGTGAACGAGAATACCTTTGGTTTTATCATTTAAAAACATGTATAAAATATAATATAAGGTCATGCGGATAGATTCTAACCCATGTGATAGGAATGAAAAAAAAAAGCAAAACCAAAAAACCTAAAAGCATAAAGAAATAAAAAGAAGGGCAGTTAAGTTGAAGACAAAAAAAATTGAACATCTTTTAAGTACAGAATGGAAGAATATTATACCGAAGCGAAAGAGATGGAAAAGGGATTAGACAGATGTATCTCACGATTAGGTTGGGATGTATCCAAAGAATGCCTCAAATTGGAACTTCAAAAGCCACGTTAGTAACTTCGATTGGCGAAAAAGAAAAGAAATGACGAGGAAGGCCGAGATCACGACGGGGTTCTTAATCATTTCCAGGGAACGGAATTACATATTTTGTTCGATTAAATACAAACGAAGCGGCAAACGTGTAACATTGTAGCGACGTTTGAATACACACGCTTGTCGCCGCCTCTTTCGAAATAAACCGAACAAAATATACAATTCCGTCCCGTAATCTTTTCAATGGGGGAGCACCACAGTATATTTCCAAATAGCCAAGTACTTCTTGTTCCAGATACGCCCTTTATTATGGAAATTGAATCAAATCTTATGCAAAAAAAAGAAGTTTAAAACAACCTTGAAGCAAAAATTTAAAACTGCTGTGATTGTTTGATTGATTGATTAATCGATTGGCATACGCATACGTGCGGTTCACAATTTGCTCTTTTGATCTTTTCGATCCTTCTAAGAAGGAAAAGGGATGATATAATAAAAAAGGATGAGAAGGAAAATTTGAATATGCAACTCTGAAACCCGTACAACGACTCAAAGATTACAAAAGTGATCAAAGCCCAAAGACTTATGTAGGTCAGGATCATTACATTCAAAGAATGTCTTAAATTGGAACTTCAAGCAAGATTCATTGGTGAAAGAAGAACGAAGTTAACAATGGATGACAGAAATAGAAAAAAGACAAAGTGGGGTGGATGAAAATTACTTGATGGGGGAAGAAAGGGATGGAATAGGATCGACTGGTGAAAGAAGAATAAAGTTCACAATGGATAACAGAAACACATAGAAAAGAACGAAGTTGGATGCACGGAAATTAAACGATGGGGGAAAAAGGGATGAAATAGGATCGATTGGTTAAAGAAGAATAAAGTGCACAATGGATAACAGTTACGCATAGAAAAGAACGAAGTGGGATGGATGGAAATTACCTGATGGAGGAAGAAAGGGATAGACTAGGATTAACTGGTGAAAGAAGAATGAAGTTCGTAATGGACAACAGAAACACGTAGGAAAGGTCGAAGTGGGATGGATGGATGGAAATTACCTGATTGGGGGCAGAAAGGGATGGAATAGGATCGACTGGTGAAAGAAGAATGAACTTCACAATGGATAACAGAAACACATAGAAAGGAACGAAGTTGGATGCACGGAAATTAAACGATGGGAAAAAAAAGGATGAAATAGGATCGATTGGTTAAAGAAGAATAAAGTGCACAATGGATAACAGTTACGCATAGAAAAGAACGAAATGGGATGAATGGAAATTACCTGATGGAGGAAGAAAGGGATAGAATAGGATTAACTGGTGAAGAAGAATGAAGTTTATAATGGATAACAGAAACACGTAGGAAAGGTCGAAGTGCAATGGGTGGGAATTACCCGATGGGGGGGGGGGGGAATAGAGGGATGGAATAGGATCGACTGGTGAAAGAAGAAAGAAGTTCACAATGTATAACAGAAATAGAAAAGGACGAAGTTGGATGGACGGAGAATACCTGATGAGGAAAGTGAGGAAGAAAGGGATGGAATGTATTGATTGATGAAAGAAAATGAAATTCACATTGGATAGGTAACAGAAATACAAAAGGACAAAGTTGGATGAATGGAAATTACTTAACGACGTTGGATAGATCTAAATTAACGACATTGGATAGATGGAGATTACTTGATGGGGAAAGAAAGGGATGGAATAGGATCGATTGGTGAAAGAAGAATAAAGTTTACAATGGGTAACAAAAATGGAAAGGGAGCGAGTTGGAATGAATGAAAATTACCTAAAGAAGAAAATTCGTAATGGATAGTGAACAGAAATAGAAAAGTTGGGTGGACGGAAATTGTCTGAAAGGGATGAAATAGGATCGGTTGATGAAAGAAGAATAAAGTTTACAATGGGTTACAAAAATGGAAAGGGAGCGAGTTGGAATGAATGAAAATTACCTAACGGGGGGAAGGAAGGGTTGGAATAGGATCGATTGGTGAAAGAAGAATGAAGGTCACAATGGATAACAAAAATAGAAAAGGACGAAGTTGGATGGACGGAGAATACCTGATGAGGAAAGTGATGAAAGAAAGGGATGGAATGTATTGATTGGTGGAAGAAAAACGAAATTCACATTGGATAGGTAACACAAATACAAAAGGACAAAGTTGGATGAATGGAAATTACTTAACGACGTTGGAGAGATGGAAATTGCGAGATGGAGAAAGAAAGGGATGGAATAGGATCGATTGGTGAAAGAAGAATAAAATTCGTAATGGATAGGTAACAGAAATAGAAATGTTGGGTGGATGGAAATTGCCTGAAAGGGATGGAATAGGATCGATTGATGAAAGAAGAATAAAATTCGTAAAGGATAGGTAACAGAAATAGAAAAGTTGGGTGGATGGAAATTGCCTGAATAGGGATTTGAAAAAATATGTCTCAGCTTGTCCGTGATTTTCGAAATGATTTATTTTGCTCCGTTTTACTGTGTAAAGCAAAAGTCTCCGCATCTGAGATATACCTTCGTGTAGTTTACAATTTCCTCTTTTGTTGGCATCCAGAAAATTTCTTGTGTTTTAAGAGTGAGGTGTGTTTGGGGCGTCGAATCTAATTGACCGACCCTCTCGTCCACCGTCTTTAAGTCTCTTGAAAACATCGAGGAGAGCAAACGTCGGCTTGTTTCAGGTTTCCAACCATGGTCGACTTTAAGCAAGAGCAAGGCAGGCAGGCAGGCAGGCAGACAGGCAGGCCGAGGCAGTCAGTCAAGTTTTCGAGAGCGAGCAAACACCATCAGGCGTGTACGTGTGTGTGCGCGTCGCCGTCGTGTAATCAGAGCGTCGTTGCGGGCGGAACACGAAAATACAAAATTTAATTTAGTTTTACATGCGGCGTAATGTGTACGCGCCCCGACGTCACATCCCATACGTTTCCGGTTATTGCCGACGCCGGGGTGCCGATGGAACGATGACAACCTTAATGAAATCAAAATGACGCGGGACACAATCAAAACAAATTGGCCCGCTCGAATGTTCCGCTGTGTTTTTCGCTGACGTTGTTTGTTGTTGGTGCTCTTGTTGTTGCTGTTGCTGTTGCTGTTGGTGTGTTATGACGCTCGTTGATGCGCCAAGTGCCAAGGATATAAGTGCGCCGACGTTTTTAATTACGTTTATGAAAAAGGTAGGGGGCGAGATTTTATGCGGCTCATGGCGTTAATCTATACCGAGGGATGGCTTCTATTTAATTAAAAAATATTTTCCGAACAGAACCGTCACATATTCAACAACGCGATGCGACGTAACGAAAAACACCAATGATACTTCAGTCGCAGCTTTTACATGTTCACCAACAAACATTTCTTCCAAAAAATTAATCAAAAAAAGACCAAAAGATTGCCTTTTGATTATCACCGAAACGTCTGTGATACTTCGGATACAAATTTTACACATTCATCACCAAACATTTCTTCCAAAAAATAAAAAAAGACCAAAAGATTGCCTTTGATTATCATCGAAACGTCCGTGATACTTCGGATACAAATTTTGCACGTTCATCACGAAAAAATTAAAAAAGGACCAAAAGGTTGATTTTGCCCAATCGTACCACCGAAGTACAGTTTCGTAGCTAGGGTTTCTGGCGCCCAGGGTAAGATTTTGATTCTGCGACCTCAAGGATTTCATCAAACATCATAGTTAAACAATCACGTTCATCACTCTTACAGGATACCATTTTACCTTCATGGCCATTTATGAAAATCTAAAACAGTCGATAACTATACAAGCGAAAAAAATCATAATATTTACAATCAAAGATACGAACCGAACCAAAACGTGAACCGAAACCGAACCGAATCGAATCACGCACCTAGCTGCTGAACTGTCAGGACGGGGCGGGATATTCCAGGATTGTCCTGTCCGTTACGTAAATTATTGTCTTTAATCATTATCTCTTACGCGTACTTGAAATTTGTAGCTAGGCAAAAATATCTTCAGTTTACGTAGTATTTTTAGATTGATGGAAATGCTCGAATGAAATATTACAAATACTTAAAAAAGAAAAGGTATTTATGAAAAGAAAATCACAAATTGTCTCGTCCGTTCGCCTGGAATGGTCGTTTTCTGAACTACAGTTAATAGTTAGTCTGAAATACGTTTTACGTTTCTGAAAAGATAAACATAAATGGCCAAAATTTTGGACGGCTAAAATAATTAATTGTAGTTCTTTTTCTCTTTAACAGTACATAAAGACATTACAAATTTAAAAAAATTAAAAAAATGTATGAATGCAGTTAATACAAACATGATACTGACGTATGCAAAAGAGAAAATAAAAAATAAAATAAAATGGGGTGACGCTTCCGGTTAAACTGGAAGATTAATGGAAACGAAAATAAGTATCTGCGCCATATGCCTTTATATACATCTATGTACAAAATTTCATTAAGATCATCAATTCTATTTCCAAGATACTTCCATAGATCCATGTTTTATACCAACCCTGTGTATGGCAACTAAGTATGAATGTATACTGATGAAATGAAGAAAAAAAAAAGAGTTTTTGCATAAACTTAACTTCACTACATAAATATAATCAAATAGAATAGGAAAAAGAGAACACTTTAATTGGAACTAAAAAATATAACATTTATTTATCTTCTTTGCACAGAACTATTCGTTGGATAGTTCTGCAAAGTGTTAAGGAAGATAAATAAATGTTAATGTTTTCATATAAAATAGCGACATCTTACTATCGCTTTTTGACCTAACATGTCAAAAAAAATGTTTTCGGTTTTTGAAGTTTATTTTTCTTTTTCGTATTATATCTACAAATACCGAGTAAGAATTGTACTAAAATAAGTAAATACATATAGTTACGATTCCACTAAAAAGTTCGCTTATCGGAATATATTATATTATGCAATTATTAATACAGTGCATTTTAGTTTCTATTTTTTTTTTATTTCTAACATCAGAAAATAACTTAACTTATAAATATAATTATATATATATATATATATATATACAGTGTGTCCACGGATACGTGATACAAGAGGTATAAATGATCAGAAATTTTTAAATATTAAAACACCTCTTAGCAATTAATCCTTGCTTGCTTCTGAATTAATGGAAATGACTGTTTCTGTGTCTACTTAATCCTGTGAAACTACTAATACTACTGTGATTTTGTGAATATAAGCGTAAATGAGTACTTTCAGGAAAAGTAAGTTGAGAATTAATATTTTCAAACACGGCAAAAATTATTATGAACAAATAACAGTATTTAAAAAAGTTTTTCCTTTTGTATCACCTATCCGTGGACATGCTGTAGATTAATATTACCTACCGGGTGTCCCTTTTTCGAGTTTAAGCATGGGAATTTAATTTATATTAAGAGGTACAAAGTATTTTCATACTAATTAATAATATAAAAATGAATATAACTTATTCCTTTTCATTTTGACGATTTCATTTTTAATCTTTTCAATTTTCTAGAATATTTTTTTTTATAATTGCGTGCAAAAATTAAAATTAGAGACCTTTCCATTTATTTATGTTAGCGCTCTCTTTTCCTGCGTTATGTTTTTAATTGTTTTATTAAAAATCTGCTCAATATTAAAAATTCCTTGCTGATTGTTGCGCCCTTTCAGATCTGCGACCCTGGCGCAGGCCCCACTTACCGGGCCCTAGCTATGGCGCTGCCGAAGTACAATCTTAAATTTGCGTTAGTTAAGGGTATTAAAGCAATGCCGGGACAGTTGCGCTCCTGCACGAAGTACAGAGATTAAATCGTAGAATTAATTAATCACAAAAATGTACCTAACGCCATCTCACGTCATTTTGTATAAATAACTGACTAAAATCTAATATCTTCACGGTAAAGTATGAAGAAAAAAATAGAGTTCGAAAATTTAAAAAGTAATTTGAATTTGAAATAGATCGCAACGTACAACGAATACAACGTTACTGACATAATAAAAATAAAGTCCTAATAATAACGTAAACAATGGTCTCCCTTCTGGCCCATCTTCGTGCACGTTCTGCAAACGTAAAATTAAGCTCAACGAGAAACCACAACCGCTCATTATTTTTTCTCTGTCCTGTATAGGAAGATGAAGAATTAAAAAAAAAGAATCTTCCTATACTTTTCTCTCACAAGAACCCTCGTAAAATACTCAGAGCAGAATGGAATCTTGCAGCTCTTCCTTTGAACCTTGAACCAAATTTACCTTTTTGGACTTGGATTAGAATGATTCATGTCATGATATCATGGGGGAAATAGTTTGAATAATTTCATGTCAAATTACTCGTATCTATATCTTGGCGGAAATAGTTTGAAAGTGAATTTAATTTGTCAGAGTTTGCCGGGACAGTTGCGCCCCTGCACGTTTGCATCCTCGATACATTTGCCAACCCAAAATTTTAATAAATTATTTGGGACGTCTCCTCAAGTAAAGCAGCTAAGTAGTAAATAGTAAGAAACAATTGATTATACTGATAGTACGTGTTCCCTTTCATTTTTCAATTTATTTAAATTTTTTTCGAAGATATACATGTCATTTCCACTGAAAGCTAGGAGTCCGGGGGTCAAGATTCCGTTTCTGCGCCTTCTTGAGAATTTCGGATTTGCACCAAACCCTAGCTAAAAGGAACGAATTGTCTCCATCGTAAGTACGTCAGTGGGATTAGCAAAATCTACACACGTCTTGTTTCTTGGCTATTTTCAAGGTCAGTAAGATCCACAGCGTCACGATTTTGTGACACGGAAACTAGAAAAATAATATTTTGGCTGGTTAAGTCAAGATTTGGAATGGAGCAAAACTGTTGAGTGTTTTATTGAAAAATGGCGAAACTGCATCTACTTTTGATCTGAATGGATGGCGATGACGGATACGACGATAATTTATACTATATCGGGTGTTCAGTTTGAAATGCTCACCGTAGCTAACTTTTTTATTTTGAAGAATAGAAATTCTCCTCCTAATTTAACAGAGACCTTCTTGAATTTGCTGCTCACTCTGAATTTGTAATCAAAACAAAACAATTGGGCTGCTTGTTATCAAAGTATTTGTATGGCCGCGTTTTTTTTTTTAATCATGACAATTTTTGTAATTTATTCGATAGAGATTTTCTTTCTCCTTACAACGATACCAAAATTAGTTAAATTACTAACTCAATAATAAAATAGAATCATCTGGAAATGAGTTCATGCTCGTGCATAAAATCAAGTTGCCTAAATAATTGCCTAAATCTTTGCTGCAAATTTAACCGAATTTATATCTTTAAAACTCAAGAAGTTATCAGTGGTGAACATTTCAAATTGAACATACTGTATAGACTGTTCAAACTTAAGTCGGTACTATTAGTGACTTTGTTATTATGAAACCTTCAAATTCGGTTAAATTAGCAAACAAGTAAGTACTACTTTTCACGCTGATTGTAATGACTCAGTTAGAGAAACAATTGAACATCGCGTTTACGTAGGTAAAGACAAAAAGACTTTGTTAAATGGACCACCCGGTATATTATTTTACCAATCGACGGTGAATAATTTTTTTAAATTAAAGTAGTTCTTTTCCTAGTTTATCGGAAGTGAATAGCGAAGATATTTTGATTCGTTACAAATTCAACAAGGACACAGGCCCCTATAACAATTTATAATTTCTGAAAGTATTATTGATAAAAAGTATTCTATTTTTTTTTTTTTAATTCGGTGTTCCTAAAAATTGGCGCCCCGGGCAGTCGCCCGTCTCGCCCGCCCCTTTATCCGGCCCTGTGTACACTACAGAAGACTTGTCACAGTTCGGCATTCTTCGAAAAAATTTAAAAAGTTTAATTTTTTAATTTAAAAATTTAAATTCAATTGAAAGCTTTTACGGGGAAATACGTAATAGTGAACTTATCATTTTTTTTTTAATTCTAGATAAATGTTGAGCAAGGTGGGGATTGAATGGAATTTTTTGGTAACTAATAGTAGTATCTGTATTGCTGGAATTGTTTTTGATTCTAAGTTTGTTATTGTTCAAGAGTTGAACAACAATTTTTTTAGGTAACCATTGCAAACTCCGTAACAAATTTTTTGTGACGGAGTTTTTTCATTATTAGGTGAAGTAGACTTTGATACTGATTGACGAGCTATCATTTGTTTCGTTCAAATCTCAAAGCTGTCATGTTTATTTGTTAGGACGCTTTTTGCGGACGCTTGTGTTATTTTGCATTGATCCATCCTCCATTTACAACATATTTGTATATATTTGTCCCGAAAGTGACGTCAAATATTACGACCCATCGGACGTATTAATAACGTCGTAGAAGTGACGTCATTAATACGTCACTAGAAAGTGATAAAATGTTACTATGTTCATTTTTGCACATTCTTAGTTTAAAAACATTTTTGGGACTAAACAAATACTTTGAATATTTCTGAAGCCAATTATACCAAAATTAATATTGGAATTGTTAAATTAAGGGAAATAATAACATGTATATAGTTGTGAATATAAATACAAGATGGCGCCATTTGGTAACTAATGCAGCAGCATGTATAAACACTTAAGCCTTACCGAAAAATTTTAAATGAACAACGAGGTCACGACGAGATCATCTCAAAGTAATTCTCAATGACCTATGTAGATAAGTTACTATAAAGAAATTCACATTTTTATTCACTTGACGTTGAACTTTTGTGCAAAATTTGAATGTCTTTGCACTCACGATTTATTTAACACTTTGATTACATTGTTACATTTGCATAAAGAAGGCGCAGCAACGTTGGAACAAGAAATACCCCTACAAAAATTTCACTGCAACGTGGGGGCGTTACACGTTACTTCGTCGTCATTATCACGTCATTATGTCGTTTATTTACATCACAATTAACGTCAAAAGTACGTTATCTACATGAAATGATATGGCTTGACTTATAAAGTGATTAAGACGTCGCTCAGACGTCTTTTGGATGTTAGAATGACGACATTTTAGTGACAAAGATGACGGCTTTATAACGCCCTTTTGACGACACTCTGCTTAGCTGGGTAGGCCACTACCAAATAATGTTTTACTATTAAAAAGAAGCAGATGGATAAGGTACCCAAAAGTACCGAAAGTACGCTGAATCAGAAAGTTAATTTGAATTATTTTTTGTACCATTTACATTTTAAATTAAACAACTTTCTATTCAAATCAGAATTAAATGACGCAACAAGAATTAAATTATTAAATTAAAAATGCTGTATTTTAGTTATACGAATAGAAAACCAGAAAAATCTTTACATTGATAATTGCTACGTAGTATACTCTCATAATATCAAGAAAATATGCCATAACTAAAAAATCACCCAAAATTTATTACCTAGTGTTATCAATGGCAAATTTTTTGATTATAGTAAAGTTTCTTTTCCCAAAAACTAGGGTTAGACAAATTGATTATGCGATGTTGTAGTGATTTAGAAACACCTATTTTTTTGTAAAGGGAATAAATCGAATGATAGTTGATATTACGTCCAGAATGGGTGAGTTTAATGGTACCAGTCAGTGAGTATGGAACCATTTTCCTGTCTCATGATCATAACGTCTAGAATCAGCAGTTTATTGTCTTCTACCAGTTCGATAATGAACTTAAGATTGTGGCAAAAATTGTTGAGAACAAATAAGACAGTTTGACGAGAATTAACAGGCATACTAGTGGCAATATCATCTACATAACAGACCATAAAAGGAAGTTTATGAATTAAAAGTTTGTTCATCACAAGATTTGCTAGGATAGGCGAGGCTGGGTCATCCATGGGTGTGACTGTAATATTTATCATTGAAAGTAAAAAAAAAAAACTTGAATCGAAAAGAAAAGCGATAATATCGAGAAATACGTCTTTAGTTATATTGGTATGTAATCCAATCTTCATCTATAATCTCCAAAACTAATTGTTCGGATACGTTCGTAAAAAGGGAAGTTACATTTAATGAAACCAAAATATGGTTATCGGGTAAATTAATTTTTTTTCTTCATATTTTCGACAAGTTCAAAGGAGCCTTTAACGTCGTATGCAAAAGTCGAAGACAGATTTGTGAATATAAACTTGGACAAGTTTTATATCAGTGAGCCAATACAAGATACAAAAATTATTCTTATGAATTTTGGGAATGCCGTAATATATTTTGGGAGGGGTGGAGATTGCAATTTGTTTGTAGGGTTGTACGTAAGTGGTTTGCAGATGTTGGAATCATATCATCCAGTAAGGTCTGCAGTCTATTGACATAATCATCCTTAAGTATAAGTACAATGGCACCCCCCTTTTGTTAGCTCTTGCGACTAAAATCTCTGGGTGTTGTTTCAGAAATTGTTTGGTAAGTTGAAACCATTCCTGTATGGTGGGTTGAATAGTTTTCGGTTGATGGAAGCTAATGAATTGTACGACCTTATATAGAAGCTCCGATGGAGGCGACAAATATAGCCGAAACGTCGGCTGATTGAATGTTAGCGTTTTTTTTGTCCTTCAACCCGACCAAGTCGACACCCGGAGTGGTTAGAACACTCGGCGGGATAGCGAGAGACCCGGGTTCAAATACCATAGGTGACAGAGTGATTCTTTTTCTATCTTCTTGTTAGTATTAGGTATGCAGTCTATTGACATAATCATCCTTAAGTATAAGTACAGTGGCACTCCCTTTGTCAGCTCTTGTAACTAAAATCTCTGGGTGGTGTTTCAGAAATTGTTTGGTAAGTTGAAACCATTCCTGTGTGGTGGGTTGAATAGTTTTCGGTTGATGGAAGCTAATGAATTGTACGACCTTATATAGAAGCTCCGATGGAGACGACAAATATAGCCGAAACGTCGGCTGCTTGAATGTTAGCGTTTTTTTGTCCTTCAACCCGACCAAGTCAACTTTCTTCCGTATAAATAACTGTTTCAGTTTTCAGATTTTTAAATTGAAAGGGAAGATACGTTGGTGCTGAATTGAATAAACTAATACAAGGAAATTCTGTTACCTACGGGATTTGAACCTGGGTCTCTCTTGGTCTCCCTGAACTAACTGACTCCCGGAGTGGTTAGAACACTCGCCGTGATACCGAAAGACCCGGGTTCAAATACCATAGGTGACAGAGTGATTCTTTTTCTATCTTCTTGTTAGTATTAGGTATGCAGTCTATTGACATAATCATCCTTAAGTATAAGTACAGTGGCACCCCCTTTGTCAGCTCTTATGACTAAAACCTCTGGGTGTTGTTTCAGAAATCGTTTGGTAAGTCGAAACCATTCATGTATGGTGGGTTGAATAGTTTTCGGTTGATGGAACAGATTATGGAAGCTACTGAATTGTACGACCTTATTCAGAAGCTCCGATGGAGACGACAAATATAGCCGAAACGTCGGCTGATTGAATGTTAGCGTTTTTTTGTCCTTCAACCCGACCAAGTCGACTTTCTTCCACATAAATAACGGTTTTAGTTTTCAAATTTTTAAATTGAAATGGAAGATACGTTAGTGCTGAATTGAATAAACTAATACAAGGAAATTCTGTTACCTACGGGATTTGAACCCGGGTCTCTCTCGGTCTCCCTGAACTAACTGACTCCCGGAGTGGTTAGAACACTCGGCGTGATACCGAGAGACCCGGGTTCAAATACCATAGGTGACAGAGTGATTCTTTTTCTATCTTCTTGTTAGTATTAGGTATGCAGTCTATTGACATAATCATCCTTAAGTATAAGTACAGTGGCACCCCCTTTGTCAGCTCTTATGACTAAAACCTCTGGGTGTTGTTTCAGAAATCGTTTGGTACGTCGAAACCATTCATGTATGGTGGGTTGAATAGTTTTCGGTTGTTGGAACAGATTATGGAAGCTACTGAATTGTACGACCTTATTCAGAAGCTCCGATGGAGACGACAAATATAGCCGAAACGTCGGCTGATTGAATGTTAGCGTTTTTTTGTCCTTCAACCCGACCAAGTCGACTTTCTTCCACATAAATAACGGTTTTAGTTTTCAAATTTTTAAATTGAAATGGAAGATACGTTAGTGCTGAATTGAATAAACTAATACAGGGGAATTCTGTTACCTACGGGATTTGAACCTGGGTCTCTCTTGGTCTCCCTGAACTAACTGACTCCCGGAGTGGTTAGAACACTCGCCGTGATACCGAAAGACCCGGGTTCAAATACCATAGGTGACAGAGTGATTCTTTTTCTATCTTCTTGTTAGTATTAGGTATGCAGTCTATTGACATAATCATCCTTAAGTATAAGTACAGTGGCACCCCCTTTGTCAGCTCTTGTGACTAAAATCTCTGGGTGTTGTTTCAGAAATCATTTGGTAAGTTGAAACCATTCCTGTATGGTGGGTTGAATAGTTTTCGGTTGATGGAAGCTAATGAATTGTACGACCTTATATAGAAGCTCCGATGGAGACGACAAATATAGCCGAAACGTCGGCTGCTTGAATGTTAGCGTTTTTTTGTCCTTCAACCCGACCAAGTCAACTTTCTTCCGTATAAATAACTGTTTCAGTTTTCAGATTTTTAAATTGAAAGGGAAGATACGTTGGTGCTGAATTGAATAAACTAATACAAGGAAATTCTGTTACCTACGGGATTTGAACCTGGGTCTCTCTTGGTCTCCCTGAACTAACTGACTCCCGGAGTGGTTAGAACACTCGCCGTGATACCGAAAGACCCGGGTTCAAATACCATAGGTGACAGAGTGATTCTTTTTCTATCTTCTTGTTAGTATTAGGTATGCAGTCTATTGACATAATCATCCTTAAGTATAAGTACAGTGGCACCCCCTTTGTCAGCTCTTATGACTAAAACCTCTGGGTGTTGTTTCAGAAATCGTTTGGTAAGTCGAAACCATTCATGTATGGTGGGTTGAATAGTTTTCGGTTGATGGAACAGATTATGGAAGCTACTGAATTGTACGACCTTATTCAGAAGCTCCGATGGAGACGACAAATATAGCCGAAACGTCGGCTGATTGAATGTTAGCGTTTTTTTGTCCTTCAACCCGACCAAGTCGACTTTCTTCCACATAAATAACGGTTTTAGTTTTCAAATTTTTAAATTGAAATGGAAGATACGTTAGTGCTGAATTGAATAAACTAATACAAGGAAATTCTGTTACCTACGGGATTTGAACCCGGGTCTCTCTCGGTCTCCCTGAACTAACTGACTCCCGGAGTGGTTAGAACACTCGGCGTGATACCGAGAGACCCGGGTTCAAATACCATAGGTGACAGAGTGATTCTTTTTCTATCTTCTTGTTAGTATTAGGTATGCAGTCTATTGACATAATCATCCTTAAGTATAAGTACAGTGGCACCCCCTTTGTCAGCTCTTATGACTAAAACCTCTGGGTGTTGTTTCAGAAATCGTTTGGTACGTCGAAACCATTCATGTATGGTGGGTTGAATAGTTTTCGGTTGTTGGAACAGATTATGGAAGCTACTGAATTGTACGACCTTATTCAGAAGCTCCGATGGAGACGACAAATATAGCCGAAACGTCGGCTGATTGAATGTTAGCGTTTTTTTGTCCTTCAACCCGACCAAGTCGACTTTCTTCCACATAAATAACGGTTTTAGTTTTCAAATTTTTAAATTGAAATGGAAGATACGTTAGTGCTGAATTGAATAAACTAATACAGGGGAATTCTGTTACCTACGGGATTTGAACCTGGGTCTCTCTTGGTCTCCCTGAACTAACTGACTCCCGGAGTGGTTAGAACACTCGCCGTGATACCGAAAGACCCGGGTTCAAATACCATAGGTGACAGAGTGATTCTTTTTCTATCTTCTTGTTAGTATTAGGTATGCAGTCTATTGACATAATCATCCTTAAGTATAAGTACAGTGGCACCCCCTTTGTCAGCTCTTGTGACTAAAATCTCTGGGTGTTGTTTCAGAAATCATTTGGTAAGTTGAAACCATTCCTGTATGGTGGGTTGAATAGTTTTCGATTGATGGAACAGATTATGGAAACTAGTGAATTGTACGACCTTATTCAGAAGCTCCGATGGAGGCGACAAATATAGCTGAAACGTCGGCTGATTGAATGTTAGCGTTTTTTTGTCCTTCAACCCGATCAGGTCAACTTTCTTCCGTATAAATAACTGTTTCAGTTTTCAGATTTTTAAATTGAAAGGGAAGATACGTTGATGCTGAATTGAATAAACTTATACAAGGAAATTCTGTTACCTACGGGATTTGAACCCGGGTCTCTCTCGGTCTCACTGAACTAACTGACTTCCAGAGTGGTTAAAACTCTCGGCGGGATACCGAGAGACCCGGGTTCAAGTACCGTAGGTTTTTTCCATCTTCCTGTTGGTGTTTCCTTTCTTGTATTAACTTATTTTAGTTTTATGTTTCATCCATGTAGGACAACGAAACTTTCGTGGATACTTTACGCGGTAATTAATCTGGTTGTTCTCGATGTGTGTCACCGGCATCGGCAGTCCGGTAACAAATGAAGAAATAATCCGGACAAGTAAAAGGCACTGGTAGCGTGCGCAACGTGAAAGTTTTTCAGAACGGCTCTATTAATTGCTAGAGCTCTGACCACTTTTGTTGGCCGTTTAACGACGTCACTCATGTATGACATGTGTCCATTACCAGAAGAACTGTATCTCGCCTTAGTCATCTCAATCACAAAGGCGTTCGTTCCATCATCGACTTGGGAGGTATACACGAGTACTCGAGACCACGCGGCCTTTTCTTTTTTTTTTCATTTTTTTTTAATTTAATTCACGAGGAGACCTGATGAATCCGAAAACAAATTGAACGAGAGTACTCCTCGAGACCATGCGCAAGAACTTCTTCGCCGGCTATTTTTTTTTCTCTGTTAATTTAATTCACGAGGAGACCTGATGAATTCGGAAACAAATTGAACGAGGCGACGGGCGGGCGGGTTGTTGCATGATGCCCCACCGAAAATAAATTCGCGGTCGGTAATTCGGCCAGTCACGGGCGTTTGTTCCTCTCTGTACAAATGACCTCCTCATCATTCGTGGTCCGGTTCAGCGCTCGCCGCTGTCCACACACTCGGTATTTATTGCCGGGCTTAATGAAGCGATCAGATACATTCAGCTGATGTAAACCGAGTGCAACAGAACGCACCTAACTGAATTTCGACCGGGGGATCGATCACATCTGAATAACTTCGAAATCCAACAGAGAGGATACAACGCACATTTATAACAGAAATAGAAACCTTGAACATTGCAAAAAAGAATTCTCCTCTCCTTTGGTTTCTAGAACAGTGCGGACGATTCCAGAAGTTTCGAAATTATCGAGGTCGCACCTAACTGAATTTCGACCGGGGGATCGATCACATCTGAATAACTTCGAAATCCAACAGGGAGGATGCAACGCAAATTTATAACGGAAATAGAAACCTTAAACGTTGCAAAAAAAAAAAAATTCTCCTCGCCTGTGGTTTCTAGAACAGTGCAGACGATTCCAGAAGTTTCGAAATTCTCGAGGTTGCTGACACGTTCTTAATCGGAGTTGATTCTTTTTCGGTTCTGGCAACGCAAATGTTCCTGTCCTCGATTAAACGAATCCGAACGGTTCGCCGAAGAAAGAAAGTTAATAATTCGTCGTCGCCCCCCCTCTCTCTCTCTCTCTCTCTTCAGTTCAGAATCAGTAACTAACTGCGTGGGCAGCCCCATAAAATCCATATTTAGAGGGTCCGTCCACCTTTCGGTTGTTATAACGGTCCCCCCGGCTTGATTTTATTAATTTCGAGCGTAACCGTATTTTTAAAGTGAAGGGGGAGGGGGCGTCCGAATTATCTAGTGTTATTTTTTCACGTGGGGCGGCGCGGATGTATGTAAATGAGTCCGGCCAATCTGCCGACACGCGAGCATAACGAAGGAAATGAGAACGCGGGTGCGGAAGGGGGGGTTATTAATTAACCAGAAGCCTAATCAAGGTTCGGACGGTCGCAGGATCAGGTCGTTCGTTCGTTCGCATGAAACCCACCCTCCCTCTTATGCCCAACAACAGCTGTTTCGCTCTCTCCCTAACGTAACGTTTAAACTGTACTTTTATAATTGGAAGGCGAATATTACTATCAAAACAAACATAAATTAAAAAAAAGAGCACTTGATTTTAACTATCTTTCTTTACCCCGTACAATGCAACTTTCATTTTTAAGCTTCTGGTGCGCTTAGTTCGAATAAGGGGCCTGTTCTGTATCAAAAGTGTTAAATTTAAAGGGCTGTTAAATTTTGTTGCTACGGTAACAACCAATCACGGAACTGTACTTTAAATTTTAAAGGACCTCTAAATTTTAACGTCCTGTTAATAAGTTACAGAATGCGCGCCTAAGTCAGTCAAAAAAGAAATCTCCCCCATAACATTTTTTTTAAGCCGCGTACACACTCTGACGCCAACGGATACAATTTGGTGTACGAATGCCAAAAACCGAAAGAAAACTCCAATTAACGCAAACCGACTATTCGGTTTGCCTTCGACTGGATTCAATCCAAGAACCACACATCGAAGAAAACCCTTATTGTTAACTGCTCGCGGTTTGTTTCCTATTCGGTCGTTCAGTGTATACGCAGCTTTCGTTTTTTTTTAAATAAATTCCACATCTGAAAGCCAATTAAAACTGATCCAGAATAATGAACTATGAATGTGAAACTGATACCTCTTAGGCCCAGTTTTTCCATCACAGTTTAAATTTAAGCTTCATTTTATTCCCATGGAATTCCACAGGAATAAAACGGAGCTTAAAGTTAAACCCCAACTGAAAAACTGGCCCTTAGAAGTAAATAACTTTTTAGAATCTGCAGCCCATCCATAGTTACCTTTTGATTATTGAATTCTGATAACCGGGCTTTGTATCTCTTAATTTCTTTTCGAACCCAACATCGGGGTAAACGGGTTCTAACGGGGCGAGAATATTCGTGTAGGAACGGTAGGGCAACCAAATCCAACAATCTCTAGTTTTCAACGCCCATTCGCTTCGTTAGTCACGCGAAAGATAATGGCCACCAGCACTTGTGCCGATCGAAGAAAAAACCAAAATCCGTGGAACTGTCTCGCCACCTAACAACGGTCATCCCAGTGGCGGTTCGTCGAGGTGGGCAAGGTGCGCAGTGCCCACCCTATCCTATTGTTGAACGTTCCGGTTCCCCGTCGAGACAGCCCCGAAAAACAAATTTAAAATTTGCACTCACGTTCCCTTTTGCAGTTGTTGACGATTCGTCGATTGTTTTTTTTTGTAAGTCGAGAACGCGTTCGTCCATTGTTTTTTGATAAACGGCGTTGGAAAGCTGAGAAAAAGCTCTGTAAATTCCGTACTTAAATTTAATGCAAAAATTACAGGCGCGATCGCGAGGAGAGGGAGAGACGTTCAGTTAATTGAACAATAAAGAAAACGCGTTGTTTTTGAATTACGAATGTAACTAGAGAACGCGTTCGTCGATTGTTTTTTGGTAAACGGCGTTGGAAAGCTGAGGAAAAGCTCTGTAAGTCCCGTGCTTCAATTTAATGCAAAAATTACAGGCGCGATCGCGAGCGGAGGGAGAGACGTTCAGTTAATTGACCAAATGAAAAAACGCGTTGTTTTTGAATTTCGAATGTAAATCGAGAACGCGTTCGTCGATTGTTTTTTGGTAAAGGGCGTTGGAAAGCTGAGAAAAAGCTCTGTAAGCCCCTTGCTTAAATTTAATCCGAAAATTACAAGCGCGATCGCCAGAGGAGGGAGAGACGTTCAGTTAATTGAGCAAATAAAAAAAACGCATTGTTTTTGAATTTCGAATGTAACTCGAGAACGCGTTCGTGGATTGTTTTTTGGTAAACGGCGTCGGAAAGCTGAGGAAAAGCTCTGTAAGTCCCGTGCTTCAATTTAATGCAAAAATTACTAGCGCGATCGCGAGGGGAGGGAGAGACGTTCAGTTAATTGAACATTTAAAAAAACGCGTTGTTTTTTAATTTCGAATGTAACTCGAGAACGCGTTCGTCGATTGTTTTTTGGTAAAGGGCGTTGAAAAGCTGAGAGAAGGCTCTGTAAATACCACGCTTAAATTTAATCCAAAAATTACAGGCGCGGTCGCGAGGGGAGGGAGAGACGTTCAGTTAATTGAGCAAATAAAAAAACGCGTTGTTTTTGAATTTCGAATGTAACTCGAGAACGCGTTCGTCGATTGTTTTTTGGTAAACGGCGTTGGAAAGCTGAGAAAAAGCTCTGTAAATTCCGCACTTAAAGTGAATTAAAAAAGTACAAGCGCTATTGCGATGAGAGGGAGAGACGTTCGTTCAGTTAACTGAGCTAATAAAAAACGCGTCGCTTTTGATTTTTGATCTAACTCAAGAACACGTTGTTCGATTGTTTTTTTGGTAAACGACGTCGGAAAGCCGTAGGTCCCACGCTTAAATCGAATTCAAAAATTACAAGCGCGATCGCGTGGGGAGGGAGAGATGTTCATTTAATTGAGCAAATAAAAACGCGGAGCTTATGGGTTTTGATTGTAACTCGAGAACGCGTTCGTCGATTGTTTTTTTTTTCTTTGGTTAAGGGCATCGGAAAGCTGAGGTAAAAGCTCGGTAAATCCCACGCTTAAATTAAGTTTCAAGATTTATAAACTCTGAAAAACAAATTTGGAAAATTCACACCCCCTTTTGCAGTTGTTGCGTCCTAACCGCAGTAAATCATCACGAGCCGCCGCTGGGTTATCCAAAACCCAAAATAAGGCAGTACGAAGCGTCGCAAAACAACGGCCCTAACAAACGAAATAATCCACTTTTCGTTTTTCCCAATTTTTTTAGCAGTCCGCACAAAATTGAACGTCGATTTTCTTTGTTAGTAGCGTTTTGGTTTCCGGAGGGAGGCCAGAAATCCACTTCTACATTGAACGTCGATTTTCTTTTGTTAGTAGCGTTTTGGTTTCCGGAAGGAAGCCAGAAATCGACGACTTCCACTTCGTTTTCCACGATTTGCTCGAATGACGTCTATTTATAGGCATTTACATAATTGTCGGGGTTCGATCTTTCTGTCTTTGGTCTAAACGACTTGCCACAATATTACAGGCTTTCCGGTTATAAATCGGGCAAATCGTTTGGATTGCGGTTTGATTTCCTCGAGTTACTCTTCTGCTGGAGGAAGGATGGTTGACGATGGTTGAAAGCCCGCCCCACTTCATTCTCAGCCGACTTCCTGTACGCTTGAATTAATATCCACTTTATTTTCGTGGCACCCCCAAACCGTAGTTGTTGATGTTGTTGATTTTCAAGATGGGGATCACTTTGTATATGAAAAGGGATCGCTTAGAAATAATAAAATGTGTTTCAGTTAATAGTTAAGTTCAGAGTTAAGACCGCGGTCCGCCTTTTACGTCACCAATCAGTTCTGCACCGGGGGTAGATGAGTTACGGCCCAGATCGTCATAACAATCGTCAACATGACACGCTTGTAATCCGTCACGTTGTATTTCTACGCAATGCGGAATAACTACGCAAACTTGTCGTTTTGGTCGCCTCCTCTTGTTGTGTAAGGAATCTGCAGTATGCACTCAATTGATCCTGACACAGTTTTACTTGTGTTAGTGTTGAGTTGGATTGGGTCGAAGAAGCGAATCTGGTTACAAATAATTATAATGGGACACGACAACTTAGCCAATGGTGTTGGACTGGAGGATACGTCAATTATTTGTTGGTAAACTTTATTGCTGTGGTGTCGGCCGACCGTATAAGAGATGAGAGAAAAGATTTTAAACGAAATCGAAAGATCGACCCAGTCCAGGCGAGGTGCTATAGATTGTTGCATATTTGTGGAAGACGAGGGCACTCTTGAAGATGGTATTAACCTAACCCAACCCAACCAAAAGACAACAACAAGACACAACGAGATTTCAGTAGGAAATCGAGACGAGAAAAAAGGTTTTAAACGAAGCAGACTGAGTCCAGGCGAGGTGCTGCATATTTGCGGCAAATGCTGTGATATTTGTGGGGCAGACGGGGGCACTCCTGAGGATGGTATCATAGATTAGAATTTACAATTTTTTGTAGGTGCGTTTATTATTTCGACGGAAAGATTAAATTGCGTGCGTTCACCTTTGACATTTCATGCGATTGGTCTTCTTTACGTCACGATATTGTCGATTCGTGCAAACCCGTTCTTCGCACGTTAGGGGCGAGGCCAGTTTTGGCTTTATTAATTTGCTATGTGAGTGGAACGAGTCAGTCGTCGTTGTGGCGTCCCCAAATTATGTCTTCTATTTTCAATCTGTGTATATAATGCGAAATGTTTGAATAAAATCATTTTAGGGAGAATCTGGTAATCTAAATCATTCTCTCTCATTTTACGAACCTTGAAAAATAAACTCGTCAAATCAATTAATTAATTTTACAATATAAAATGAATTTAATTATTTAAAATAGTCCAATTTGGAAATTGTTTGGGAGGCAGATTGATTGATGTTACTCTTGTGTGTACCAATTTGTTCTTGCAAACAAAGTCGCTCGTCTCTTTGGCGCCTGCGCTGCACCAAAGACGACCGATGATAATGCGCCAAAGAACTCGAGCGGGCTCGAAAGGGAATTATTAACTATCCTTTTTACCCCGTGCGCGCACGCATTATTTATTAACCAGCCCCTAAAGATTAAAGTGTGCGTACTATTTTATGCAGGACGTAGTTGCACTTTGCACGCTGTATACACCCGGAATATCTAATTTTTCCTCTTGGCTTTCGCGCGAACGCCGCATTTTAGCGCACACAACTTACAGAACCAATTACGTCAAGAGACTCCGAGGGCGAAATGTTAGGTCAGAACTAGTCGCAGATATTCGCAATTTGCGGGACGTCCGTTGTGGTGGAATTCCTCTCTCGCATAATTACAAATTACAATCAGCACTATCGTCGCCGTTGAATTCCCCCGTCGCGTCGCCCCCCGTCTCGACAAGTCCGTCCGTCCGTCCGCGTCCCCCCAAAAACTAAAAAAAAGAAACAAACCGTCCGGGCGAAAAGGGGGATGGCGCATCATCAAAAATTCAGTGGGCCGGGCCGTTCGAAAAAGAATTCTTTACACATATACATATCAGTTATCGGGGGGGAAGGGAAAGTGCTAAATACATCGTTTTATGTGTGTTTATGTGCGTCGAGGAGGTTTCAGGTGAGCGAGGCCGAGAGTGTTTACATAGGTCGTTTGTGTGTTGTTATTATTTCTGGTCTAATAAACGCCTTCGTATAGAAGTGGGATGAAGTAATGTTGAGGAATCGAAATAAATACCCGCGACGGGTCGAAAACGAAACCGATCATTTAATTTTCAAGGTTCATAAAACGAGAAAGGGTGTTTTGGACTAACAGATCCGTCCAAAAATGACATTTTCATTCATTATACACACAAATTGAAAATGGAACACACAATTTGGAGACGCCACAACGACCACCCACTCATTCCAGGCACGTCGCAAATTAATAAAGCCAACACTGGCTTTACTCCCTAATGCGCGAAGCAGTGGCGCAGCCGGATATTTCTTCTGGAGAGGGTTTTGAGTGGGATTAGGTTGGATATTTCCATCACGGGCAACTTTTAAGAAGGGTGGGCGGCGGGGCTGACAGGTTACAATTAAATAATCGGATAAATAAATAAATAAAATGACTAAAGCCAAAACTGGCCTTACCCCTAATGTGCGAGGCAGTGGCGCAGCAGGAAATTTCTTCTGGAGAGGGTTTTGAGTTGGATTAGGTTGGATATTTCCATCATGGACAACTTTTAAGAAGGGTGGGGGGCGGAGCTGACAGGCCACGACGAAATAATTGAATAAATAAATAAATAAAATGAATAAAGCCAAAACTGGCCTTAACCCTAATGTGCGAAGCAGTGGCGCAGCCGGAAATTTCTTCTGGGGAGGGTTTTGAGTTGGATTAGGTTGGATATTTCCATCATGGACAACTTTTAAGAAGGGTGGGGGGCGGAGCTGACAGGCCACGACGAAATAATTGAATAAATAAATAAATAAAATGAATAAAGCCAAAACTGGCCTTAACCCTAATGTGCGAAGCAGTGGCGCAGCCGGAAATTTCTTCTGGAGGGGGTTTTGAGTTGGGTTAGGTTGGATATTTCCAACATGGGCAATTTTTAAGAAGGGTGTGGGGCGGGGCTGACAGGCTACGACTAAATAATAGGATAAATAAATGAATGAAATGAATAAAGCCAAAACTGGCCTTAACCCTAATGTGCGAAGCAGTGGCGCAGCCGGAAATTTCTTCTGGAGAGGGTTTTGAGTTGGGTTAGGTTGGATATTTCCAACATGGACAACTTTTAAGAAGGGTGTGGGGCGGGGCTGACAGGCTACGACTAAATAATAGGATAAATAAATGAATGAAATGAATAAAGCCAAAACTGGCCTTAACCCTAATGTGCGAAGCAGTGGCGCAGCCGGAAATTTCTTCTGGAGAGGGTTTTGAGTTGGGTTAGGTTGGATATTTCCAACATGGACAACTTTTAAGAAGGGTGTGGGGCGGGGCTGACAGGCTACGACTAAATAATAGGATAAATAAATGAATGAAATGAATAAAGCCAAAACTGGCCTTAACCCTAATGTGCGAAGCAGTGGCGCAGCCGGAAATTTCTTCTGGAGAGGGTTTTGAGTTGGGTTAGGTTGGATATTTCCAACATGGGCAATTTTTAAGAAGGGTGTGGGGCGGGGCTGACAGGCTATGACTAAATAATAGGATAAATAAATGAATGAAATGAATAAAGCCAAAACTGGCCTTAACCCTAATGTGCGAGGCAGTGGCGCAGCAGGAAATTTCTTCTGGAGAGGGTTTTGAGTTGGATTAGGTTGGATATTTCCATCATGGACAACTTTTAAGAAGGGTGGGGGGCGGAGCTGACAGGCCACGACGAAATAATTGAATAAATAAATAAATAAAATGAATAAAGCCAAAACTGGCCTTAACCCTAATGTGCGAAGCAGTGGCGCAGCCGGAAATTTCTTCTGGGGAGGGTTTTGAGTTGGATTAGGTTGGATATTTCCATCATGGACACCTTTTAAGATGGGTGGGGGGCGGAGCTGACAGGCCACTACGAAATAATTGAATAAATAAATAAATAAAATGAATAAAGCCAAAACTGGCCTTAACCCTAATGTGCGAAGCAGTGGCGCAGCCGGAAATTTCTTCTGGGGAGGGTTTTGAGTTGGATTAGGTTGGATATTTCCATCATGGACAACTTTTAAGAAGGGTGGGGGCGGGGCTGACAGGCTACGACTAAATAATTGGATAAATAAATGAATAAAATGAATAAAGCCAAAACTGGCCTTACCCCTAATGTGCGAAGCAATGGCGCATCCGGAAATTTCTTCTGGAGGGGGTTTTGAGTTAGGTTAGGTTGGATATTTTCAATATGAACAACTTTTAAGAAGGGTGAGGGGCGGGACTGACAGGCTACGGCTAAATAATTGGATAAATAAATAAATAGAATGAATAAAGCCAAAACTGGCCTTACCCCTAATGTGCGAAGAGTGGCGCCGCCGGAAATTTCTTCTGGAGAGGGTTTTGAGTTGGGTTAGGTTGGATATTTCCAACATGGGCAATTTTTAAGAAGGGTGAGGGGCGGGCCTGACAGGCTACGACTAAGTAATTGGGCTGATGTAATAACTAAGTTCCAATAAAAAAAAATTAAAGTATTTTTTAACAAGACGAGTTTATAAATTAACAGTTTAATTATTAATTGACGTAATGGTTTGGAGGAGGCAGCATTTGGTCCCACTGTAACTATGTTTTTTTTTAAATCTAGGGTGCGCACTCTAGTTCATTCTTTTACACGAGGTTAAAAGAAGATGGAGATACTCTGAGTGCGCAGCAGAAAACGCTCTTTAGATTTAAATTACACAGAAAGTCAAATCTGCAGCTAATGGACTTTTAAATAGGTAGACTGCAACACAATGTTTTTTTTATGTTATATCATTTAACCAAGAGAAAATGAATGACATAAAAGTAAGAAAGCTATATGTCTGCACCCTTGCTTGCAATAAAATCACGTAGATACACCTTCAAAATCAAGTAGTCGAGTTTTTGCCTATATTTTGCTATATTTTGCTTTGTAAATGAGTTTTGTCCGAATGCCGAATCGACATTTTTGGACACTCATCTCCAACCGTCTTTTATATTTGCAATTTTTTCCTCTTCCCACATATTCTTGTAAATCATAGTGTATTTATTTTTAAGTCATAATGATTCACTACGACTGTGAATCGCTATTCGTCTTCGAACTCGCTCGTTTTCTGTCAGTCTGAATTTCCATTGTTTGAAACTCACAAATTAATTCCCAAGACCAATTTAATACAACGAAAAACAGATGTACGCGATTTCTTTTGTTGCAAGCCCCACAGTATATCTAAACAATTCTCTCAATACACGAAATTAGATTTTAATTTAATTTTAAGGTAGGCGAACGCCCCAATTTTTTTATGATTGAATGTTTTGACGTGATAATTAAACTATTATAATCAAATCATATGATTGCGGCAGTTTTCTATTTTTATGTGAGGAAAATGTGAAAAGATTTCCGCAATAGATTACGTAGAAAAATGAAGATGGCTAAATTTCAATTAAATTGCATAAAAGATGTATTAAGTAACGCTTCTGGAGGGTTTTAACTCCCCCTCCCCCCTCTAACTGCGCCGCTGGTGCAAAAGGATGGTTTGCATGAATTGAAAACATCGTGAGAGAATCAAGAGCCAACAAAATAAATGCTGATGTAACGAAGACCAATTGCACGAAATGTCAAATGTGAACGTACGCAATTTAATCATTCCGTCGATATAATAATGATCGTATAGAGAATTGGAGTGTATTCCAATTTATGACGTTCTAGAATAGACAGTCGATCTGTTCTTGGGAAAAGTTCAGGAGATCCACGCCAAACGGTTGCAAAAGATGATGCATCATACCTGAAAATAGAAGCTGGAAGAATACATGTCGACAATAATTGGTAATCCGTGTGGTTAGGCACGTAACAAAAACATCGTGACAGCATCAAGAGCCAACAGAGTAAAAGCTGACGTAAAGAAGACCAATCGCAAGAAATGTCAAACGTGAACGTACACAATTTAATTTTTCCGTCGACATAATAATAATTGTATAGAAAATTGAAGTATATTCTAATTTATGGCGTTATAGAATAACCAGTCGATCTGTTCTTGCGAAAAGCTCAGCAGGAAATCCACGCCAAACGCTTGCAAAAGATGATGCAATTACACCTGGAAATACTGAAACTAACTGAATACATGCAGACAATAATTGGTAATCCGCGTGGTTAAGCACGTATCGAAAACATCGTGACAGCATCAAGAGCCAACAGACGAATAAAAGCTGACGTAACGAAGACCAATCGCAGGAAATGTCAAACGTGAATGTACGCAATTTAATCTTTCCGTCGACATAATAATAATCGTATAGAAAATTGAAGTATATTTTAATTTATGACGTTTTAGAATAAACAGTCGATCTGTTCTTGGGAAAAGTTCAGCAGGAAATCCACGCCAAACACTTGCAAAAGATGATGCAGTTACACCTGAAAATACTGAAACTGACTGAATACATGTAGACAATAATTGGTAATCCGTGTGCTTACACTTCTGTCGAAACAACATATTGATGTAAATTGTAAATTAATTAAAACTATCCATAGAGTAAATAATTAACGTGTATCTGCGTTTTTTTTTTTTTAATAAATGCATATTTCTTAATTAAATCTAAATTTTGATATAATTGACTGCACAAATTAAACGGAAATGAAAACACGGTGTTGTAAGGTGGTACCTTTATTAAACTGAAAGTCTTTTGCGTTGAATGGGGTGGATGATGGACCGGGCTGGACTATTAGGGGGTGTGGCGATGCCACGGTGTAGTTGAGATAACTTGATGCCCTTCAGAGGCAAGACGGCGATAGATCTTTGGCGACAATGTGGTTCTTCTCGTGGGACGGGGGTAGGTGTTGAGTTCAGGGGCGACGGCGACGCTCGAGAAGAACGTTGTTTGATGTACGACGGCGATGGTCTCTTGAAGTGAATCGTTTACTGATTAAAGTCCAAGCAGGTCGATGGCATCTTGTAGCGTCTATTGTGGTTGGAGGTGGCACGGCGTTTCGAAGGTGAATCGTGTAAACCAGGCCTAATCATGCGAGGGGGATATGTCGGGGTATATTCTTCTTCTACGATCGCACAGGCAGTGCCGGTTCCCGCTTGATTAAAGTCCAAGCAGGTCGATGGCATCTTGTATCGTCCATTGTGGTTGGAGGTGGCACGGCGTTTCGAAGGTGAATCGTGTAAACCAGGCCTAATCATGCGAGGGGAATATGTCGGGGTATATTCTTCTTCTACGATCGCACAGGCAGTGCCGGTTCCCGCTTGATGCTCAGGCGCTTAAATTTCTACAACCAACGATATACAAAACTTATGTAGATAATATTCTATATGGAAAATGTTGTAGTGACGAGCGTTTTATGCTCAACAGTTTACCGCAAATAATACATTCTGCATTACCTGTACTGTTTATAAAACACGGATACTTAAGTTCATAATTTTGGATCATGTTTGTATTTCACGCGAGTCACACGTGTTATAACTTCTATTGGTACACGATCGGCTGGCAGGCTGGCTCATTGTTATACTACTTGAGATACTACGACCTGGCTCTTCTCGTATTTTATGCCCAGGCCTGGTGTAAACGATTGATTCAAGTTCCGAATCTTCCTCTGATTGTTTATATCTACCGATTTGTTTGCATACATATACAAAAAACTGCTTGTTTAACTAGGTCCCGTTTTATAGTTTTGAAATAGCACTTGAGTGTGCGGAATCTTTGTAATGCTTGCGTTCCAGTTTCCTCGCGCATAAAGTTCGAGTGCGCTAATTATTGTTGTATTAAAAATCGAATCGTGACGGTGTTATTTCGATGTGGCAGGTGTAAAAGAATCGGGCGTTTACGTTAGGTACGCTTCACCATTAACAGAAATGTAATAATGCCCGAGTTTATTGCGGGTAATTTGAGTTAAGAAATAATAAATTTAAATCGAATAAAACGGTTTTTAGTGCGTTCCGTCCGGAATACATTAACAAGCGCTCAGAATTTTAACAGCTCGACAATCAGTGGTGTCGTTAATGCGTCCGGGCATATGAAAGGCATCAGGTTAAATATTACGACTGAAATCTTGTAGGCATTTAAGATTATAAATGAAAAGGTAGGCGTACCACGTGTACCTATTAGTTAGATATGTGGTCCGCGGGTTCGCTCTTAATGAAGTTTATCTGAGCGGTGCCTTTGCGCTTTATTTTTTTTTCTCTCCACCAGGTATTAGTGTAAACGTGTCAGGCGTAAAGAGTACAAAGAACATCGCATAAGTAAGCTGGTCGCAATAACACAGCAGAAACAAGATAAGCCAATCTGCTGGGAACACGGACTTCTCACGAACTTGTCCCCATGCGGCCAACCTGTCCGATCTAAGAACGTGACGACATCCTCCAGCCACAAACACGGCAACCTCACCGTCTAATCGCCTCTAACCGGTTCATTATACAGTTCAATAAAAACCGTGAGCGAATGGGTGATGGCACTTTTCAATTGCTAACGAACACCCTTCACACCTATACAGTAATCTGTAATGTACATAATTATTTTAATAGGCTTTGTACGCTCCAAGTCTCTCTGCATTGTTCGAGTTTTATTATCACTTTTTCCCTTACAACAACTACAATACAACTTCATCAACTGATTGCGTGTAATCAGATACGATCACTTTCAATCAATCAATCAATCAACCAATCGATAATTTAAAGATTTCAATTCTTATCTACTACCATCTGAGCCCTTCTTCTTGTTAAAAACCAAATCGTCATGATTTCCTTCGCTTCTTCCATCTTATCGATGCAGACGTCCGGCAAACTGGATCTGAGCGCTCCCCGATCATATCTGCGAGCATGTATTTATCCCTGTTTTGACGTCGGAGATCGACGACGGACAACAGTAATTAAGCGCCAAGTTATCGGGCACTGATAATGCTGAAAGATCCGACAGACGTTAATGGCGAACGGACATTGTTTAATGGCCGATTAATCGCGATAAATAAACCGCTCATACCTGTATAATCCAATGAGGCTGATCAAACTGGCCCATAAATTTCATCAAAAGCGACTTCCGTATCTTCAACTCCACCAGTAAAAATATCGCTAAAAGGACTAACTAAGAGTAAGGAGGTGACTCTGAGGCCACATTCACTCACCCATTCTGAGGCTTCTTTCGTTTTGTTGAGAAAAGACCAGGAATTTTGTTCTGTGCCGTCGAGAATGATTGTTTTATTTGAAAAAAATGAGATAACCCGACGACTTTGAGGCCACACTCAAACACTCACTAACGAGGTACTTTTGATTTCCTTCAAAAAGGAAAAAGACGAGGAATAATTATGTTCCCCACCATCGTAAAAGAATGACGGCGACGTTATTTTATGCAAAAGAAAAAATTGAGGGCGAAGGTTGACCGAACTCTGAGGCCACAGTAACTTCCGGTTTTCCGACTACTTACGACTGCTTCGATTGTTCTTCGACAAAAGAAAAAAATCGACGAGCCATTCCCAACAAACAAAAATAATCGGCGGCTTTTATTTTATATAAAAAAATAAATAGAAGTTGCAATTAAGTATGTTTGGTGGTGGTGGTGGAATCTGGGGCCACCACGTTGCCTTTCGGATTTGACTCTCACTCACTCACTTACAGGGGGAAAAAATATAGTTATTTCATAGATTGATAAGGAACCAAGTCCTGAACGATCAAAAACAGTTCGCGTGTTTGATTCTGGAAAAATAGAAAAAGGCATGACGTTCGAAGCAATCGAAAATAGTTGAAAGCTCTGAGGCTATTAGTATTTTCAGCAGAGATTAGTACGA
Source organism: Prosopocoilus inquinatus (assembly GCA_036172665.1). Taxonomy (NCBI): domain Eukaryota; kingdom Metazoa; phylum Arthropoda; class Insecta; order Coleoptera; family Lucanidae; genus Prosopocoilus; species Prosopocoilus inquinatus. The sequence continues at coordinate 7,243,449 of CM069878.1, read as the reverse complement.
GTTTTCGTTAGCCCTAAAAAATTTATAAACTTCTTGTCCGCAATAACTTTGAATTGAAATGAAAATGCGAGAGTTCTGTGGCTGCAGTATCTCTCGCAGCTCTGAGGCTACGGTAATTCTCAGAGCTCTTGAACTTGAAAGCTCTGAGGCTATTAGTATTTTCAGCAGGGATTAGTATGAGTTTCCTTTAACCCCAGAAAATCTATAAACTTCTTGGCCGCAATAAATTTGAGTTGAAATGAAAATGTGAGAGTTCTGTGGCTACGATAACTCTCAGAGCGCTCTGAGGCCACATTAACTCTCAGAGCTCTGAGGCCACAGTGACTTTCGCGTTTTCACTCATACGATAGACCACATTTTTCCATTTATAAAAGAAAGACGAGGCTCTTATTTATTTTATTTAAAAAAAAAAACACAAGAGGAGTAATTGAAAATGATTAGTGACTCTGGGGCCACATATTTACACTTTAAAAAAGTAACCATTTCAGAGATTGATAAAAAAAGAGACAGGGGGAATGACGCCCTATACGATGAAACATAGATCTTGGTTCTGATTACGCAAGAAAACATTAAAAAAGGATAACGCAATCAATAGAAGATAATCGATAGTTCTGAGGCTACTTTTTGCGTCCTTAGTAACAGTTTGGTGAGGGAGTTCCGTTGCCCCTTGAAATGGCTGTAAATTCCCCGGACGCAATAAATCCGACCTCTGAGTTCTACCCTCAACGGAAACTGAAAGATATAAAAGGTTTAATTTTTTTTTTAATTAAGTAAGTCGTGTCGAGGTTCTGAGGCTATAATATTCTGAGGCTGCAAGCTCTTCTTATTGTGTTATTATTCAGACCACACAAATTGTTTGCTATTCAACGTTCAAACAGACCAAGTAAGTTGATTCTTTTAAAGCTTGCGCGCCAAAAAGAAATTGAAATTGCTTGTATCTGAGGCCATCCACAATAGTTGTTGCAAATAAAATAAAGCCTGGATGTCCTAAAGTAGGGATTTATCAGGATTAACTGAAATATGTTCTTTTGTTTCTACGATCACTGCTTTTGTGTTCACCGTTTTGCAGCGTTTCGGGGCCAACACTTGTTCCACTCTGAGGCCACTTATTGAAAATATGTGCTTCAAACATAGTAGCATCAGAGTATACGTAGAAAATATCAGAGTAACTGCACGCACGCGAAAAAAAATAGTAAAGGTTTCAGTCACTTTTATTATCTTTATGGATTGTAATTTTAAAACGTTTTGAGGTCAATTACTGCACTACTCTGGGGCTATACGCTGAAGTATGTGCTTTAATAAATGAAAGATTAAGTGAATGCACGCGAAAATTGAAACGTATTCTCCTGAGGCTACAAGTACTTGTATGTACTGTTCATGTGATTTCGTAATTCTGGTGCGTTTTGAGGCCACAAACCTGTTTAATAGTAGCCTCATTAGCCTGAGGCCGTCATATTCTCCAATTAGTAATTGCCTCGGTAATCTAACGCCGCGCTGTTCACCGAAATATGTGCTCCAAACAAGAACGAAGAGCAGTTTTCTTAGTAACCTCAAAGTGGGCGTACATGTAGAAGATCGAAATACATTCCTCTGAGACTACAATTAATTTTATTGAGCTCAACAATCGTAATTTTAGGGCGCTTTGAGACCAATTTCCACTGCAATAGGAGGCCAATTATAAAAATAAATGCCCAAACAAAAATAAAGCTGTGTGTTAGTAGCCTCAGAGTGGTGTCTACATGTAGAACATCGGAGGATTAAAAGTACGCACCCAAAAATTAAAATGCGTTCCTCTGAGGCTACAATTACTTGTATTGCGTTCGTCGATCGTAATTTTAGGGCGTTTTGAGGCCAATTTCCATTGAAATATGAGGCCAATAAGTGCCCAAATTAAAATAAAACTGTGTCCTAGTAGCCTCACAGTAGAAATATATTTCTCTGAGGCTACAATCATTTTCGCTGCGTTCAACGATCGTAATTTTAGGGCACTTTAAGGCCAATTTCTGCTGAAATATGCGGCCAACTACCGAAATAAGTGCCCAAACGAAAATAAGACTGTGTCTTAGTAGCCTCAGAGTGGGATGTACATGTAGAAAATCAAAGGACAGACTGTACACATCCAAAAATTAAAATGTTTTCCTCTGAGGCTACAATCACTTGTATTGCGTTCGTCGATTGTAATTTTAGGGCGCTTTGAAGCCAATTTTCGCTGAAATATGAGGCCAATAAGTGCACAAACGAAAATAAAACGTGTGTTAGTAGCCTCAGAGTGAGGATGGACTGTACGCACTCAAAAATTAAAATGTATTCCTATGAGGCTACAATCACTGTATTGCGTTCGTCGATCATAATTTTACGGTGTCTTGAGGCCAATTTTCGCTGAAATATGAGGCTAATAAGTGCCCAAACGAAAATTAAGCTGTCTTAGTAGCCTCAGAGTGGGGTGTACCTGTAGAAAATCAAAGGATAGACTGTACACATCCAATAATTAAAATGTATTCCTCTGAGGCTACAATCACTTGTATTGCGTTCGTCAATCGTAATTTTAGAGCGCTTTGAGGTCAATTTTCGCTGAAATATGAGGCCAATAAATGCCCAAATAAAAAAAATAAAAAATAAAACGTGTGTTAGTAGCCTCAGAGTGAGGATGAAGTGTACGCACCCAAAAATTAAAATGTATTCCTCCGAGGCTACAATCACTTGTATTGTGTTCATCGATCGTAATTTTAGGGCGCTTTGGGGCCAACTTTCGCTGAAATATGAAGCCAATAAGTGCCCAAACGAAAATAAAACCGTGTCTTAGTAGCTTCAGAGTGGGGTGTACATGTAAAGAATAAGAAGATTAACTGTACGTGTACGCACCCAAAAATTAAAACGTATTCCTCTGAGGCTACAATGACTTTTAGAGGCGAATTTCCGTCGCAATCTGAGGCCAGCTACCAAAGTAAGTGTCCAGGCTGCTTTAAGTCGCCTCAGAGTGAGTGTACATGTGGAAAATATCAGGATTAATTGCACCAATGCTTTGCACCCTCTACAATAAGCATCGAAGCTGTTTTAACTAGCCTCAGAGTAAGTGTGCGTGTGGAAAATATCAGAACAAGTGTCCAGGCTGCTTTAAGTAGCCTCAGAGTGAGTGTACGTGTGGAAAATATCAGAATTAATTTCACCCATGCATTGCACCATCTTGAATAAGCATCGAAGCTGTTTTAAGTTGCCTCAGAGTGAGTGTACGTGTGGAAAATATCAGAATTAATTGCACCAATGCTTTGCACCCTCTACAATAAGCATCTAAGCTGTTTTAACTAGCCTCAGAGTGAGTGAGTGTATGGAAAATATCAGAACAAGTGTCCAGGCTGCTTTAAGTAGCCTCAGAGTGAGTGTACGTGTGGAAAATATCAGAATTAATTGCACCCATGCATTGCACCCTCTAGAATAATCATCGAAGCTGTTTTAAATAGCCTCAGAGTGAGTGTACGTGTGCAAAATATCAAGATTGGTTATATCCATGCATTGCCTCCTCTGAGGCTACAATCACTTTTATTGCGATTACCTATCGTTATTTCTGGCGCTTTGAAGCCCATTTCCGCAACGGTCTGAGGCAAACTCACCTCAATACGTGCCCCAAATAAAAGTAAACCTGTTTGTTAGGAGCCTCAGAGTGGCTGTAAGTGCAGAAAGCATCAGAATTAAATGCAGCCCATAGTCTTAGAGATAATTTTATAATTTTCAAGGGGAAACAACTCTAATTTATGATCGAGATAAGATAAGTTTCTTCATCTGCCCCAAATAAAAGTAAGGCTGTTTATTAGTAGCCTCAGAGTGGCTGTATGTGTTTAAAGCATCAGAATTAAATGCAACCCTTAGTCTTAGAGATAATTTTATAATTTTCAAGGGGAAACAACTCTAATTTAAGATTGAGGTAAGATACATTTTCTTCATCTGCCCCAAATAAAAGTAAAGCTGTTTATTAGTAGCCTCAGAGTGGCTGTACGTGTTTAAACCATCAGGATTAAATGCAGCGCGTAGTATTAGAGATAATTTTATAATTTTCAACGGGAAACAACTCAATTTAAGATCGAGATAAGATAATTTTCTTCATCTGCCCCAACTAAGAGTAAAGCTCTTTGTTAGTGGCCTCAGAGTGGCTGTACGTGTAGAAAGCATCAGAAATAAATGCAGATGCAGATGAGATAATATCTTTTTCTTCGTCTACTTCTGATGAGTATGCTCAAGTAAACAACCCTCTGTTTAGGCTATAAAGCACTCTGATGAGTATGCTCATATAAACAACTCTCTGTTTTATAACCAAAGCAGAGGATTGTTGTTGTTGTTGGTTTTCTATTTCGGTTATAAATCAGAGGGTTGTTACTTGAGCATACTCATCAGAGTGTTTTATAACCTAAACAGAGGGTTGTTTATGCTCAAGTAAACAACAATCTATTTTATAACCAAAGCAGAGGGTTGTTGTTGTTGGTTCTCTGTTTTGGTTATAAAACAGAGGGTTGTTTACTTGAGCATACTCATCAGAGTGTTTTATAACCTAAACAGAGGGTTGTTGATGCTCAAGTAAACAACCATCTGTTTTATAACCAAAGCAGAGGGTTGTTGTTGTTGTTGGTATTCTGTTTCGGTTAAAAAACAGAGGATTGTTTACTTGAGCATACTCATCAGAGGTGGATGAAGAAAAAGAACGGGAAAGTTTGCGGCTGATCCTCTGCCAGTTGCTCTTATTTTTTGAGTTGTCTTCGATTGACTTGCCTGCCTGTTATACCGGGTGATCATTTTCGATCCGTAACATAGGAGGTTAGTACGATTACCCTTGATATAGAATTCCTGGATCTTTTTGATATGATTTTAATTAAAAATGTCATTAACAAGGGTAGGGTAGTTATGTTACGGATAGAAAATCATTTCTCGGTGTAATGATGAATTCGTTTCTGTGGCACTTTCGATGCGTTTATGTGAAGTTACACGAACACGTTTTTGGTGGTGTTGTTGTTGATGATGATGACGGCGACGGATCTTTTGTTGTCGGACGTCAAAAGGAATAATTCGTCGGCCGCGACACGCGCGTTGCGTAAAGCCGCGATTAAGGTCGCGTGGAGGTAAAAATGGCGATATTATCGTTCATCAACCTCTCTCGCAACGCGAGAAACCCAAGAGTGACCTCGATGGAATGCCGGCAAAGATTGTCATCAGAATTCGTCTTGAATAAATAGACTGAGAGACCGTCGGCGGAGCCTCACGGTCCGTCAAAGAAGAAGAAGAAGCGCGCACATAAATACCGAAATAAAAGAGGAACCCCTCAAGAGCTCGACCTTCGCAGCGACAGCCTGTTGCGCGCCTCTCTCTATTCTTTTCGTTTTTACCTGCGCCTCTTCGTACTTACTTACTAAACAACGTTGCCAAGTGTAGATAAGTTACGCCGATAAATAAATAAATAAATAAATAAACAAACACCGTCGCCGCCGCCGCCGCCGCTGGGGTTATTACCTACTTACCGCAAACAAAGCAGTCAGTCAGTCAGTAGCGCCGATGGATAATTGAAATATTAGACCGACCGGCGCGGCGTGTATTGCCCATCGTCATAATTCTAGTATTTATGCAGCTGCTGGAATAAACCGCAAAATTAATAGCGGCGGCGGTTTTGTTTAATTTAATATTGTTACGCGGCGTTTAGCGCGCGCGCCACTGACATTTCGCGGAGTATGTTTTGATACCCCCGATAGCTACATATTTAATTCGCCGCGGAAGTTTCAATTAACGTCTGCCCGCCCCACATCGACAAAAAACAGCAGAACGAACAGCGAGAACTCTCGATGATGCGACGCTCAAGCGTCGCGGTGCATGGCGTTAAATTAGATCGCTGAGCTTTTTACTTAATATCCGAATTCCTTTAATTACGTTTTAATGGACTAATTTTATTCTACGCGAAGATTTGCATTTGGGTTAATGCTGACGTGAGTTCGCGCTGTACGCTGACGGTGTTTACTTGAACTTCGCCTGCAGCAGGATTTAGCCAAAAATAAATAAGAAACCTTTAATTATTCACACTGCACACTCTCTCAAATCTTCAAGTAAAGGACGAAGTAAGTTTTGCTTGCTTGGCAAAGCCTTTAAATAGTAAACACCTGAGGAAATTGCATTCAATTATTTATACTTAAGAGTATTCGAATATAATTTTTGACAATAAAACCAGAAAAACGAAGAGACGAATATTAATCATCCGCATCTCCAAATAAACGCGACGGTCGTCCTCGTAAGTCGTGCACGAAGCGGAGCCCTTTAAAAAGCGATAAAATTGTTGGTAAACATTTGAGCCAATATTTGTTCACCTCGAGGTGTTTGCTTTGAGAGTTAGCGCGACACCGTAAATTGTGGACATAGTTTTTGTGCGCGGACGCAATAAATCATAAATGCGACGAAAAGCGAAACGGCGGCGACGCGACGCCGATTTTCCGAGAGCGCCGAATTTAATTGTTCCTTTTCGGAAACAGGTGTCCGGGACCCGACGGGTCCGACGGGACTTCAGGTAAAACGGGTGTAATTACACAGAAAAATTTAAGCACCCAGAAGTAATTCGATCAAACAGGAGATCTAATCTCGAAGACAAACCAAAACTTGTTCCTACATTATAAATAAGTCCTGCACTGCAATTTGGGAGGTATTTCCATCACGCAGGGCATTTTTTTCTTTCAAGCAAACAAACAAAATGCTAGGACGCATTAAATAAATAAATAAATAAATAAATAAATAAATAAAGAAACAGGAAGATACAATCTAAATTAAAAAAAAACAAAACGCTTTCTGTAATAAGAGAGAGACACGTTCATTTTTGCACAATTAGCTGTCGAGAACATTTCATTAATTTGCGATCGATGTCATTTGTTTTAATTAGCCGGCATATTTCTCGCATGAGGCCATTAATTATTTCCTTCTCCTTCTATTCGTTCCCCCCCCCCCCCCCCGGTAGCAAAGTGTGGTATTAATTGGTCGTGTCTTTGTTTGCGCTGCCCGGAAGTCCTGCTGCACTGATAAAACCATAAAAATGCGGAGACTTTAACGATCGATCAAGAACGTAGCTGCAGCTTCGTTCGGGCGAAGTGAAAGAAAGTTCATTTCGAGGAAAACCTGAAGTGAAAAAATGTTTTCAGAATTTGATTTCACTGAAAACATTCCAAAAAACTCCGACTGTTTTTTGGACAAGACGTGCCCTTCGGTTGTTTGATTAATCGGTTAACAAAACAGAGAAATTTTGAACAAACTTTCGAACGAATTGAGATACTGGGTGTTGAAAAAAATGTATGTCTTTTTCGTCGGTTTTGTTTACATCATGCTTCTTGTTCTACGATCATTCATAATAGTCCATATTGCATCATTAACGTTTATTTTTTTACAAATACAATAGAATCTCTTTGATTCGAAGTACGAACGAATTGCGCTGGTTGATCCACATTTTCGAAACGATCGGATTATTGAACAAAAGAGAGAATGTATCCATATTAATAATTTATATTTATTTTTAAACCAAACATTAATTCTCCCTCCCTTTTATGCCCGAATTCAACTGCCCCAAATATATGGATTTATAAATATTTTCTTAAATTCTTAATTGAAAATGATAATTTGTCAACTAGTCCTCTAAAATCTTTGATAAATAAAATTTATATAAAATTATTTATTTCATTCTTTACATTTTAAATTATTTATTGAAGATTGGAGGAGTAACTTAATTACCCCGCCTGGCCGAATTGTGTATAAACTTGTAATACCTTTTTATATGCTTCTCTTGGCTCGAAAATATTAAACTAAATATCTACCGATCGATCACTTCATCGATCCATCGTTTTGACCCATTATTTTATTGATACATCGCTTCATCGGATCAACAATCTATCGATCCATAGCATTGCATCAAAGATTCCTCGCGTTTAATCGCGTTGAACCATCGCGTCAGCGATCCAACGTTCCTTCGATCCATGGCTTTATTTATTCATCGCATCATCCATCAGTCGTTTGATCCACCTATCGCCTCGATGATCCATCGCTTCATCACTAGTTCGCTGCATTTATACATCGCTTCATTGATCTATTACTTAATTTATCTATCGGTTTATGGGATTTATGGCTACATTCACAGATTTATCGATCCATTGGCATTGTTTCATTGATCCATCGCTTCTTTAATCGTCGTTTCATTAATCCATTTTCAATCGATTTGTCACTTCATCGACTTACCAGCTCATCGATCCGTCGTCTCATCAATCTATCGTTTCGATCCGTCACTTTATTTATCCTTCGCTTCATTGTATCAAGAATCTTTCCGATCCATCGTATCGCATCAAAGGTTCCTCGATTGAACAATACATGATTTCGTCGATCCATAGCGTTATCGATTCAACGCTTCATCGATCCATCGCATTATTTATTCATCGCATCATCTTGATCAACCTATCGCTTCGTTGATCCACCGTTTCATCGATGATAATTTCTTGTATTTATACGTCGCTTCATCGACCCGTCACTTAATTTATCCATCGATTTATGACTCCATTCATTGATTTATCGACCCATCATCGTTTAATTGATCCATCGCTTTAGTAATCCTTCGACTCATCGTTTTATTAAAACTTTTTGCATTGATCTATCACTTCATCGACTCATCGGCTCATCGATCCATCACTTCATCAATCCAACGTTTCTATTCATCACTTTGTTGATCCATCGCTTCATCGGATAAACAATCTATCGATCCATCGCGTCGCATCAAAGGTTCCTTGTTTAATCAATGCATGGTTTCACCGATCCGTCGCTTCAACGATCCAACGCTTTATTTTTTCATCGCAACATCCATCAGTCGCTTGATCCACCCATCGTCTCATTGATCACTTTATTATCCACTCACTGGTTCGTCAATCCATCGTTTTGATCTATCACTTTATTCATCCATCGCTTCTATTCATCACTTTATTGATCCATCGCTTCATCGGATCAACAATCTATCGATCCATCGCGTCGCATCAAAGGTTCCTCGTTTAATCAATGCATGGTTTCATCGATCTGTCACTTCAACGTTCCAACGATTTATTTATTCATGGCAACATCCATCAGTCGCTTGATCCACCCATCGTCTTATTGATCACATTATTATCCACTCACTGGTTCATCGGTCCATCGTTTTGATCCATCACTTTATTCATCCATCGCTTCTATTCATCACTTTATTGATCCATCGCTTCATCGGATCAACAATCTATCGATCCATCGCGTCGCATCAAAGGTTCCTCGTTTAATCAATGCATGGTTTCATCGATCCGTCGCTTCAACGTTCCAACGATTTATTTATTCATCGCAACATCCATCAGTCGCTTGATCCACCCATCGTCTCATTGATCACTTTATTATCCACTCACTGGTTCATCGATCCATCGTTTCGATCCATCACTTTATTCATCCATCGCTTCTATTCATCACTTTATTGATCCATCGCTTCATCGGATCAACAATCTATCGATCCATCGCGTCGCATCAAAGGTTCCTCGTTTAATCAATGCATGGTTTGATCGATCTGTCACTTCAACGTTCCAACGATTTATTTATTCATGGCAACATCCATCAGTCGCTTGATCCACCCATCGTCTCATTGATCACTTTATTATCCACTCATTGGTTGGTCGATCCATCGTTTCGATCCATCACTTTATTCATTCATCGCTTCATCGGATCAACAATCTATCGATCAATCGCATATGATCAAAGATTCCTCGTTTAACCAATATTTAGTTTCATCGATCCATCGCGGCGTCATCGATCTAACGCTTCGTCGATCCATCTATCGATCAATCGCTTCATCGATCCATCATTTCGATTCATCACTTTATCGATCCATCGCCTCATCGGATCAATCTATCGATCCATCACATTGCAACAAGGTTACTCGTTTAATCAATAGATGATTTCATCCATTTATCGCATCATCGATCCATCGCTTTATTTATTCATCGCATCATTCACAAGTCGCTTGATCCAACTATAGCCTCGTTGATTCAGTGCTACGCCGCTGGTTCGCTGCATTTGTACCTCGCTTCATTAAACCATCACTTAGTTTATCCATCGATTTATGGCTGCATTCTTCGATTTATCGATCCATCGTTTTATTGATCCATCAATCCGTCGTTTCATTAATCCTTTTCAGTCGATTTATCATTTTATCGACTCATCGGCTCATCGACCCAATGCTTCATCAATCCATCGTTTCTATCCATCATTTTATTGATCCATCGCTTCACCGAATCAACAATCTATCGATCCACCGCGTCGCATCAAAGGTTCCTCGTTTAATCACTACATAGTTTCATCGATCCATCGCGTCGTCGATCCAAAGCTTTATCGATCCATCGCTTTATTTATTATCCGGCGCATCATCCATCAGTTGCTTGATCCACCTACCACCTCGATGATCCATCGCTTCGTCGATGATGATTTGCTGGATTTATACGTTGCTTCATCGTTCCATCGCTTAATTTATCCGTTGATTTATAGCTCCATTCATCGATTTATCGATCCATCGCTTCATTTATTCAGCGCTTCGTTAATCCATCAATTCATCGTTTCATTAATTTTTTTTTAGTCCATTTATCACTTCATCGATTCATCGGCTCATCGATCCATCGCTTCATCAATCCATCGTCTCTATTCATCACTTTATTGATCCATCTCTTCATCGGATCAACAATCTATAGATCCATCCGGGAGAGTTTTCAAGGTCATAGATTATTGTAAAAGAAGCATTTATTAACACTGTAGAATATGCGCGACCCACCTCGTCCTGTTGTAGAGGGTGATAAAGGAAGTAAAGAATTATTTTTAAGTATTTTTTTTTTATTTTTGATTACTTGTCATGCTGGCTGATGTAACCCCGACGGTTGGGAACTGCTGACTACATCTGACGTATTATAAGACACTACTGAAAGTAGCGGGTAAGCCAATCTTGAACAACATTTATTGTGACCATTGTAACCCTCTACGTCAGCGTAAGTGAGCAAAATCTATTTATTTCATCTTGTTTAAATTTTCTTTGCTGATACGTTCACTGTGTCAGGTGTCAGCAGTTCCCAACCATTTGAGTTACATTTACCCACATAAAATGTAATCCTCTAAGATGAAAATGCCCAGAGGACTTTTTGCTTCTTTTTAACTCCTTTATCATCCCCTATAATTTGGGGGGTAGGTCGTGAAACACCCTGTAGTTTCCAAAATACAAAAAAAAGTTCTCATTTTTCCAATCATTTTTGATCCCCATGGTTTTGGAAATTTAAGAACTCTTTCCGTAAGTATTACAGTGAAATCCTACCCCTTTAATCAATTTTCAGACAGCATTTAAAATAATATTATTTATGTGAATATTTAATTTAAAAAGAACCTTCCTCCTTGTTATTTGAACTTTGTTCGTTATAAACAATTGTTTAGGTTGCGACATCGCACGGCCAATTTTTGACCTAAAGCAGTCAAGTTTAGGTTCGAGCATATACAGGATAGGTCGTGGAGATTACTCCTTGGAGTTCCCCGGCCACTCTTCTGCTGAAGAAGCTCATGGTAGGATGGAAACACCCAAGATCAGAACCGACTTTTTGCAACAAATTTTTTATTTTTTAATTTTTTACAAATATTTTGGAAATATTTATTCTGTGCACCTAAAACTGAAGAAGCCAAGAGGAATTTTTTTTATTAAATATTTTTATCAAATTTGATATCTTTTTGATTCATATTATTATTAAAAAAAATAAATAAAAATTAAAAAATTGGCGACATTATTTCAATAATTTTAAAATTTATTGAATTGGATTGCTATTTAATTACTTTTTTGTTTTTAGAATTGTTTTGAATACGTCGTCTTTATGATTTTTGTATCTTTTACAGCGCAGCCTTGGAGTAAATGAGTTTTAAAAAATACACACTTTTTAATGTGGACTTTAAAAAGAATTAAATATTAAATGGTCGATGACGTAATTCTTAATAATTTTTGATCGCTCTGTATAATACCCATTGTTTTAGAGAAAAAAACCAATATACTTGAGTGCGTGATCGTACAAGAATTAGGAATTGGAATTTGGAGATGAAGTGGCTTTATTAATTATTAATTATTTTTTTAATAATTAATTATGTTTAATGAGTAATACACATATGAGTCTATGGCGCATGCGTCTTTGATCAGCGAAATGGAAAACGCAGGTGATAATAAATACGAAAAGTGAGTAGAACGAGGGGGGGGGGGACGATGTCCCTGGGAATTTTTAATTACCTGTCAAATGTAGCGGGCAGATTACATTCGGCGCTTAATTACGAAATCGATACGCCCGTACCCACAATACCTGGCCAGCCCACGGCTTATTTAAGAGCGCGATTAATAATTAAATTTTTTAACGCAAAAATAAATAATGCTCGCGAAATTATGTTGGCGGAAACTCATTTAGTTTTTAATTAAGATTATGGCTATTTGCTCGAACCGAGCCACAATTTAATCTTTTTTATTCAAGAAGTGTCCATTAAGTTTAAATTGGTTTTGTTTTATTTTATTTTATTTTTCTTCTCCTCTTCTTCTTTTTTTGCCCCTCCGTCCGCGTCGTCTTTCCACTCCCTGCCCTTATCGTCCTCGCCGGAGCACGGATTAACACGACGAGTTCTCGAATCCAACTTCTGTAAACCAACGGAAAACTCACGTGATCTGTCATTTTTTAAATTAATTCGCCATCACCACTCTTAAACTGTGGGAGAAATAAATAATTAAAACGACTCTAACATAAGACCACTAGGGTACACAGTTATAATAAGGTTTACTGTTGATTACACATAAAATTCTGCGCCCGTATCAATTGCGGTCGCGGTTAATTAATGTTGGCAATTTAAAACGGATTAAACACATACAGGTACGCTCAGGATAAATAAATAACTGAATTTATCGATGTAGCACATCATACTGAGCAAGAAACAGGAACTACTTGATAAGTTTTATTGTTAATCGGCTAAGTATAACTCGTAAATCCTGTCGAAACAAATCGTTTTCGTTTTTTTTTTGTTTGTAGTCATTTCCGATCAGATTGTAGAATTTTGCAAGACGACCATGTGTAATCCTTTTCCAAAAAAGAAAGTCGATGGACTAAGTTTTGTTTGTTTTACAGTACCCACCCTGTATTAGCGTGATTGCAAGAAAAAAGAACAGAGGACTTATACAGGGTGATGCTTATATAGGGTTATTCTAAATCTATGACTGAGATATTACATTCACAGACCTCACCCAACGTTTCTTCTGTTATATATGCTTTAAGCTTCCTTATTTCAAAAAAAAACAGAGAGATTTATACAGGGTGATGCTTATATGGGGTTATTCCAAATCTATGACTGAGGTATTACATTCACAGACCTCACCCAACGTTTCTTCTGTTATATATGCTTTAAGCTTCCTTATTTCCACATACCATTAAAGTACTGTTGAGTTTTCCATTACTTACTTGAAGAGTAAGAGAAAATACAGACAGAGAGAGAGGGGGAGAGAAGACGTTGAAGTTGACATGCATGACAAACGAAATATGCGCGCGTTTTCTTTTTTCGTTTCTTGATGAAGTTGATTACTCGATAATTGATGCGTTGTGCAGAATAAAATTTAACTATCGGAAAAGGTTATGGCTGGGGCACTTTGATTGGAGGGTATCTCATAAATTGCGTATTAAATTACCGACGGCTCAGAACTTTCCAATATGATTTATCTCAACAATAAAATCATTAATTACAGGCGCGCACATTTATGATATACGTAAGAGAGGAGAGTCGGTCGACGACTTTCCCCGCCCGGAACGAGGCCGGTTTCCAATTTGCCTATAATATTAATTTAATCAAGTCCTGTGCACGTTGCTTGCTTGCTTGCTTGCTTGCTTGCATCACGGTATGGGAATCCTATTATGCTCTACATGGACATTCAATTAGTAAAACCACGGTATTTCATTACGCGAAGTTAATGAAGTGACGTCAGCGGCGGTTAGGCCAGGTGATTATCAATCATCTTGGCGTGACGCTCCGGACTGCACGCTGAGAACGGTCTCCCACACCGCTTTGTCACACAACCGATTCGGCTTTTTTTACATTTGCCCTACGTTTACGGTCCTATAAATCAATCGAAGCTCGGGAAATATCAGCTCAAGATACTCCGCCTTGAGTTACCCGCCGGCGCAAATCATAAAATCAACCTCGAAGAGCAGCTGCCACAGGCACTTTTCAAATGCACCAACTTCAGAACAAAGGTAGCTAACCCCCCTAAGACCATTTCAAATCTGAAGGGTTACATTATTTTATGACTTGTGTAATATTGGGACGACACTATTTTTCGAATCTTTTTTAATACTTGGACGAGGAGGGCATGTATACGTAGTTCTAACGCGAAGATATAAGGCATAAATAACTCTTGAGTTGGAAAATCTAAGTACAAATCACGTTTCTCTATGAAACACACACATACGACATTTAATATCATCAAAAATTACATGACATGTCCAAACGTAAGTGTAAAGGAACAAATATACATGTATACATTCGTCACAAATAATATATATAAAGTTCTGTTGTATAAATGAGATGTACAAAGCGTAAAAGTACGAAACTTTGAGGTATAAAGGCATATTCCGCATGAACCGTGAAGATACGCGCGTGATACTTCAAGTAAAATAGCTCGACGTCACAAGCTCGGCTGTAAAAATCTCGTGCGCGAAATCTCTGCGAACAACAAGCTCATGTTGCACAAATAATTTTGATTTAATTCAATCTGGGTATGAATTTGTGAAGTGTAAAGCAAAGTTTTACGTATACATCATCCTATTTGTGAAAAAAACACAGTTAGGTATTAAATACTTCCATATAAATCGATGAATTTGTACGGTGAAAAGCAATTTTTTACGTATACGTCATCCTATTTATGAAAAAAACACATTTGGGTGGTAGATACTTGCATATAAATCGGTTTCGCGTAGTAAATCCTCCATACAAATCGGTTTTAGCATGAATTCCTGGGGTATAAAGCTTCGTACACGTGAAATGTTGCGGCGTAAAGGTACTTTAGGTACTCACTATGAAGGTATAACTGCCTTTAATGTGATATTCCACGTAAAATAACTCCAATGTTTAAAACACAAGTGCCTTTAATGTGATACTCCAGGTAAAACAACCTCAATGTTCAAAACACGAGTGCCTTTGATGTGATACTCCAGGTAAAATAACCTCAATGTTTAAAACACGAGTACGCACGAGAAATTTATAGGATATAACACGTATAAAGTGTGCGAAACTTTATTTTCATTCAATTTAGGTATGAACTTGTAAGGTATATCACGAATTCCATGCATATACTCCATCCTGCGTATGAAACGCATGTTTGGAAGTAAATACCTTGATATAAAACAAGTTAAGTATGCATTTTCGAGGTGTGAAGCGATCTACGTATGAAATGTTGCTGTATATAATACGAATTATGAAGGTATAGGGCCCCTTTATTGTGATACTTCACTTGAAATAACCTCAGCACCAGAAACTCGGACCTAAACTACTCACGATGATTTAATTCGAGTTGTTCATGAATTGTTAAGGCGAAAATCATTCTATACATGGAATTTTCACAGGTACACCATCCTACTTATGAAACACATTTGAAACTTTGATATACTACTTTATAAAACGCATTTGGGTGGTAAATACTTCGATATAAATCAGTGTAGGCTTGAACTGTCGGATTATAAAACGTAGTATGCACGAAATTATGAGGTATTAATGATCTGTGAAGGTATAAAGTGCCTTTAATGTAAGATACCCTCAATTTCACCAGCTCGGAACTAGTATTTGTGTGCACTTATGACCTACTACTTTATAAAACGCATTTGGGTGGTAAATACTTCGATATAAATCAGTGTAGGCATGAATTGTCAGGTTATAAAACGTGGTATGTACGAAATATTGAGGTATTAACGAATTTTGAAGGTATAAAGCATCTTTGATGTGACCGTTCACGTAAAACACCCTTAACTTCACCAACTCGGAACAAGTATTCTCCTGCAATTATATTCTAGGAGCAAATCGCTTGTGGTATGCATGGTTTTTGATTTAATTCAATCGGAGCATGAATGTGTAGGGCAAAGAGCCATCTAATATGGAATTTTGAGATATACTCCATCCGACTTATGAAACACATTCGAAATTTTGACATATACTCCGTCCTACTTTAAAGGTATGTTTGTTATCCTGCACTAGTGTACACTGAAGTATTTTCATCCTGTATTAATGTATGAGGTTAGAACAAGACACAAATGCTTTAGTGTACACCGGTGCAGGATAACAAACAGACCTTAAGAAACGCGTTTGGGTAGTAAATACCTCGATATATATCAGTTTAGCTGTGAATTGTCGGTATATAAAGCGCTGTATGTACGAAATACAAGAATATGTAGGGCATGAAATTCTCTGTATATGAAATTTTGACATATACTTCGTCCTATTTTATGAAACACGTTTGGGTAGTAAATACCTCGATATACATCAGTTTAGTTGTGAATTGTCGGGGTATAAGGCGTTGTATGTACTAAATACATGAATATATGGGGCAAAAAGTTCCCTGTATATGGAATTTTGACATGTACACCGTTCGACTTATGAAACACATTAGAAATTTTGACATATACTCCGTGCTACTTTATGAAACGCATTTGGGTGATAAATATCATGACGTACATCAGTTTAATTGTGGATTATCGAGGTATAAAGCGTTATACGTACGAAATGTTGAGGTATTAAGGTATTTCGAGCGTGAACTGTGAAGGTACGTGTGATACTTCAGGTAAATTAACCTGTACATGAAGAACTCAGCCAAAAAGATTCATTTACGTAGAATTTCTAGGAAGAGCACACAGAAAGCACTCTGTTTATCCGATTTTCACATATACGCTGCACCGCTTATGAAATAAATACACATTTTTTAGTAAATACCTCGAAATAAATCCATTATAAGTATGAATTGTCGAAGTATCAGGCGTTGTAGGCACGGAATGTTGCTGTATAAAGGTATTTTCAGCATGTACTATGAAGGTACAAAGCGATTTCGTTGTGATACTTCAGGTAAAATGGAAGAACTCGGATATAACGATTCCTACGCTCCAGACTTTTAGCAATAACACACAGGAGATGCTAATATCGTCGATTTAATTCATTTTGAATATGAAATTGTACCTTAACAGATACTCCGTATATGAAATTTTCGCTTATACTTCATCCTGCCTATGATGAAACACTTTGGGTATTAAATACCTCGATTTAATTCGATTTAGGCATGAATTGTCGAAGTATAAAGGGTTGTGGGTTAAGAAGTAGTGTTGTATAAAAGTACCTCAACAGTAACCGTGAAGGTATGTGATATGATACAACTAAAACAACCGCAATGTGAAAAACCCAGCCACAAAGATACTTATGCACGTAGCATATGCACTTCTAGGAATAAGTCGCATGTGATATGCATGACTATGGTTGTGAAGTTGTTAGGAAAAAAGAAACATTCATATATACATCATCCTACCAAAACCACATATTCTGTTTAGTCATAAGAAAATGGCGGTATTTACGGATTTTATGATTTTTAAGTCGTGGATATGACATTGAAGTCGTTTGTTGCAGCTCGAGATAAACTGGTGACCATTGTCTGATAAAAACTGTGGAGTCTGTAAAAAATAAGTGCAAAACTATAATATAGAAGGGATGAAAAGAAAGAAAAATGTGAAGTTTCATCAGAAAACGATAATATTCAGCGACATTTTTAAGAAGTAAATATTCATTGCGTTAATGGTGATACTTCAGCGTTACCAAAACTTTCCTCATTCTGCGCACAAACCTCCACTTGCCGGCGATAAATTACCCACATCCTTGGGCGACGTAATTAATCTTCTTCCGCAGCTGTAAGCGGACAAGGCGGACAGCAATTAATAAACTCGCAGAAATAACCTGGGCGTCGCGGCCGTTTTTTCCAACGATTTAATTGCGGCTTTGACGGTTTTTAATTCGACGACGGCGGCGGCCGCAGCGGAAACCCGATTGAAGGTCGTCAGTTTCTTAAACCATCAGATCTCATGGTGCCTGTATTCCATTGGAAACGGTGAACTAAACTAGTTCTTCACTTCAAGTACCCTCACCAGGACCGATATGTTTTCCTTTTTTTGTGTGTTACTTTCGCTTCGCTTTTTTTTAGCGACCTGGTTCTTAACTTCAAGAATCCTCACTAGGACCAATATGTTTTACTTTTTTTTGTTACTATCGCTTCGTTTTTTCTTAGCGACCTAGTTCTTAACTTCAAGTACCCTCACTAGGACCGACATGTTTTGCTTTTTTTTGTTACATTCGCTTCGCTTTTTTTTAACGACCTAGATCTTAACTTCAAGAATCCTCACTAGGACCAATATGCTTTACTTTTTTTTGTTACTTTCGCTTGTCTTTTCGGCGACCTAGTTCTTCACTTCAAGAACCTTCACTAGGACCAATATACTTTGCTTTTTTTGTTACTTTCGCTTCTTTTCTTATAAAATAACCGAAACCAGATTGAACTTCTTGAAGAGTAATTGTAATTGGGCAGGAGGGAAATCTTTCATCCCAAGTGACCTTGTAGGAGTGGTTGACGTAGAATCCATCGGCAAGTTTCTTAAGTGCGGTGTAAATTTTAAATAGAACTTTCTAGTTATACTCTGCGTTCAGTTTTAAAGATGGGGGGTTGAATAATTTTTAATCCGATGGTAGTCGAGATGCCTTTCATCCTTTGAGTTTACATTTACCGTCTGTCCTTGAGGGTTGCTTGAATCTCTCTCTCTCTCTTTGCAAGAATGGGTCGAAAATTTCAACGAACAGCTCACAATGCCTCGCTAAGCATCCAGCCGGAGCGGCGGCGGCGGCGGCGCATTGTGAAAGGGCCTTAATACGCCTAATGATGCATTTTCGAAACTGGTCGTCAAATTCGTTCGGTTTCCGAATTACGGCGTGGCCGGCGGCGCGACAATGCTCACAAATGACAAATGAAATACGCAAATGAAGAATTGTCGAACGTGTGAATGGAGATCGTAATGATCCACACCGCACTTCCCTCTCCGTCGCGCACGCCGACGCCGACGACGTCGCCGCATGATTGTCATCATTCTCCGGCGACCTCGTAATGAGATATTGTCCGGCGCCGGGACGCTCTGCGCTCACACCACCGCCAACCATCCCCAACCAAGACGTTTAACCTACATACTACATTTATTGCAAGCGAGATTTGCCCGATTTGATGATTCTTCAAAGAAAACGGACAGGACCGTTCGGGTTCGGGTCAGGTATGCGGCCCATTGTCCGAAGTTAGTTTAGGCCCATTCATACATACGCACGATCCTAAAGAATGTTCTCATGCCTGTCAGAAGCGAACTGACGTACCCATTGGTTCGATTTGTATCATTAATTTGCCTCCTTTGATATTTGTATTGCTGGACGCTTTTCTGCCTCGTTATTGTCCGCACCTACACCTGAATTGGTATTGTTCCGCCGTTCCTTTTGGGGGGTTATTATTCGTACATCATTAAGAGAAAGAACACAAATAATACTGCATGCATTTCTGCTGCAGAAAGTTTACATTACGTGCAGTATTTATTTAGTCGAATGAGTGAATGAGTGAGTGAAAGTTTCTCTTAACTAGCAATTCTTGCCATCTCACGGTGCAATTCCGCGTTACTCGGCGCGGCCCTACCTTAACGTGATTAATCGACGCCCAATGGCATTTTTGATGGGGGGCCGAGGGGCGAAGGACTCTCTCTTAATTTATGCAAACATCCTACGGTTGCTTCTTGTTGTCTGGCTGTTCTCTTCCCCGGACGACAAACGCACGCAGCTTTCGAAAAGAATCCTTTTCTCTGCGTAATATTAATGTTTTAAACGTCGGTTACGGCGCGGCGGGCGGTAGCTTTTTGTAAGTACGTGTTAAAGTCTTTTATGTATTTACAGAACCGTTTTGGGCTTATTTATCGAGAACCTAGCCAAAGTGGCTGCTGCTACCACATGTGTAACAACTAACTTGACGAATTTCTAACGCATTGTATGTTAAAATTAAAAATAGAATCCCTTGCGCGACAAGCTTTCGATCGAGCATTAAAAAGGAGAATCAATCGCCATAATTAAATGGCCATGGGGTATCATTTTTGATTATGGTGCAATTGCATCTGGTTCCTTTGAGAAAGAGAGTAAACGCGCAAAAATGAATTTTCGTTTCCTCTCACCAACGCCGCGCCAGCCGAAAACTTTCTTGAACCACAGAATTTAAATTAAATTAATAAAAAAATATTCGTGTACGATTAATTTTGATTACCAAAGAAAAAACACACAGCGAAAAATTTCTTTACATTCTTTCATTTTGTTTTGTGAATTTTTCGTTGAAACTCTTACTTCTCGCGACTTTCCTTCTGGGTTCAATTTAAATGCGGACGTTGTCATCCGAGTGTCGAAATTAATCTTTGGATGTCGCCAGCGGTCAAACAAATCAATAAATTTATCGATTTCTTCTGTTAACGTAACGGAAATGACGTAGGATATTCCGTGACGTGTTTCTTTCCTTTGAGAGTTCATCTCATGCTATTATTATTACGGTGCCTTCATTTCGCAGTCGCGTTGTTTGCGAGTGCAATTTGTGTATTTTTGTTGGGTCCGGGGACTTCGTAAATCCACCAGGTGAACCGTCGTTCATCGTATGTTGTTCTGCGACGTTCCGTCAAGATTATTTCCCCGCCACATGCATTTACACTCGGACACGTATGCAGCTCATATTTATCTTCAGAAAAACTAGCAAAAGACTGCCTTGTAATTTGGTTAATTAGGAAAATATTTTCTAAGATTCTTTTGCTATTTACGTAGAGTTTTTTTTACTACCGGACGTTTTCTACTACCGGACGCTGTCCTATTTTTGGGTGGAGCTATTTTTTTCTACTGCCCCAAGTTTTCCTACTGTCGGGTGCGGCTGCCTTTTTCTAACTCCGAATGATTCGGACGAAGCTGTCTGTTATTTATGTGAAGTTGCATAAGAATTTTGCCAGATTTTGCGGAGTCTCGTTTGAAGTAATGGAGCTGTGAAGATTTTCTGGTTGTCTCGTTTGAATATGGAAGCCGAGAATACTTTTTGCGTTGTCTCGTTTGAAGGAATTCTACGTCTATCATTTGAAGTTTTGAATATTGGAGCCGTGAAGTTTCTGCGTGAGGATATGAACTTCCTCTGGTCAAGTATTGGATCGTATGAGAAGAAATCCCATCATTTTTTTTTATTATCGTATGCAAACTTTCCTTTACCGTTAATTTTTTATTGTCAGAGGACAGTTATCGTAGCATATATGAAAACTTTCATTTAAAGTTTATGTTTTTTTTTTTTGATCATCGAGAGACAATATTATATATAAATATTTGGTCATTTTGTCAATTGCCAATAGTTTGAGCTTTACTTTAATCTTAAGCATTAATCACTTATGTTATAATGTATAATTTTTCATCTGCACTTTTGATTTTGTAATTTTCGTTACAGTCAGAGAAAATTTGCGTAATTTTACCTTAAAATATCGGTATTGATTTCATTTTTGCCGGACTGTTTTAGTAAATGTAGTTTAAAGAGTTTACTTGGCGCTCAATAATTCAAATCGTACGGTTACGTTATGCTTTTTTGTTTTTTTCACGTATTACGCAGGTTTTCTTAAAAAGTGTTCAAAGAATTGACCTTAGCCTCCGACTATACTGAGTTATGGCAACCAAAACGGTAAGAACATTCTTACAAAAAATGTATGTCACGAACTGAGGACTCTAACTGATTGAAAAAATAAAAAAAAATGTAAACTTCAACGAGAAACATAACGCGTAATTAGATCAAGAGGTTTCACTCGAGGGACCCGAAAAATCGACTACGCTCCTGCTCTACTTAAGCACGTTTCCCTTCCCGATTGTTTCCAATATCATAGATTTACAAACTTTACAAATTATGTAGCTCAGTAACGTGAAACGAAGCGAAATGAAGAATGTTTTAAGTAACGTATCATCTTTTAATAATGACTAAGTCGAAGTCTTTGCAAAATTATAACAAAATTACTCCATTTTTTATTATTTAGGGCATTAATAATGGCAAATATTTTTAACATATTTTGCGTTTGAGGTGAAGTTTCTTTTGAGCTGTTTACAATTATTTCGACTTTAAGGATCATGTAAATCAGTGTAAGAGTAAAGTTATCTCACAGTCTTTATCTATTATAATTATTATTCCTTGATTAGCTCCTCAAACACCGTCCTTCATTGCGGGAGAGGTGACAAAATGTTCGAGTTCTTTTTTGAATGTCTGAAAAGAACGGATCAAGTAAAAGCGAAGTCTTATAACACTCGTAATTAATTTCTTACCAATGCCATCCCATAGAATAAAAAAAAAATCCCCGATTGGCAAAATTTTGAAAAAAGTTGATTCGGAATTAATTGAAAACGCATCTACTTTGTATAATAGTGAAGTCGTTTTACGATCTGTGACGCATTCAAGTTTTCGGAAACTCATGTAAAAATTAAAGTGAACTAAGTGAACACATTGTATGAATTGTATCTTCTTTCGCGAAATTAATTACAACCTGAGGAAACTAATTCATAATTTTTTTACAATAAAAAAAATAAAAACTTATAGTGAGGAGCACGATACGTTATTAGGTCTAGAGGCTTCACTTCACGGTTCCGCTTTACTTAAGCACCTTTCCCTTCTCGATTGCTGCGCAAGTGAGGAATATCGGATGTTGCATTTGCTATGCAAAAAATATCCTTAATTGAGTGCGTAATTAAGGATAATATTGTCTAGATAATCCGACTTCATATTAAAAAAGGCATCTTGGGAAGTATTTGGGAAAAAAGGTAACCAAGAATGGATAAGGTTAAATATTGGAGGAAAACAAAGAAAGCCAAGGAGAAACCAAAACCAACGGCATTTTCCAAGAACGCGATGTTTCTGCTTCTTGACGAATCCAACCAATTTTTAAACTAAAATTAACAGGCGTAATCTTTGATTTTGAAGATAGGCACTCTTGTAGGCCAACTGAGTTCTGATCTTTTGAGCTTCAAATTCTTTATTTTTAAAATTTTCTTCATTGTCTTTTTGTTTTCCGAATCGAGTTGGGTTGGTTTTGATGAATAGACCCGATTTTTATTTTGAGTAATTTTTTAGTTTTAGTTATTTTTGCTTGGGCTTACAACTACAATTGGTTTCGATTGAACTCTAGGTTGAGTTGGATTGAAAATTAGTAGTTTTGATTTTCAGCTTTATTTGCCGGGTTTGATGTTTTTTTTTTTCAATTCTCCACTTTATTAATACATTTGGGTCTACTTGAGTTGAATCGAGGAGAGTTCTTTAATTCCATTTAAGTTAATTTTTTTCTCTAATTATTTTCGACTTGGTTCGAGTCAAGTTAGGTTTATTTGAGTTGAGTTAAGCTTGCCCGGATTGGACTTAGCAGAAATTGAGTTTTGAGATTATTTTCGTTTTAGGTCCAGTTTTAACTTTTTTCAGTTTCGAGTTTTAATTACATATTTAGTGTTGTTTTCTTTGGTTTTCAGTTTTCTGGTTGGGTTTTAGTTTTTCGAATTCCTTTTTTAACTTTACATTTTGAAAGTTAAAAAAATGCTAACGCAAAATACAATACGATCACTTGAAAAATCTATAATTAAATAAATTAGTAAAATCTGAAATGAAACTGGAACATTTTTGACGTCTTATTCCGATGCACCCTGTATAAAAATGTAAACATTAAATGTAATCAGGATTTTTCAAAGTTGTCAAATATCGGTCTGTCCGTTCTACGTTTTACATATGACCCAATTTGGTTTGGGATTTTATTCCGAACAAGTTTCCATGATGAGACTTTTCTAATATTTTAGACACCCTTTAGTCTCTTTGCTTCGCTACTTTTTCCTGCACGTTTAAATTGGTTTGTACGAATTTACGTTGTCTATTGCAGACCAATTGCACGCGTCATAAGGACGGCGACAAATGCGTATTTAACGATTTTACGGACGATGAACATTTCCGGCTGCAATCGACGCTCGTTTTTCACGGCCCCATCGAAAATCAGTCGAAATATTTTCCACGGGGCGAACAAATACGCCTAGTCACGGCCGGTAATGCATTTAATTAACTTTTCGACGCGGCCGAAAAAGGAGCAACAAAACACAGCAGCGAGCGCGCACGGGCGATAAATAACCGGAATCGTCGATTCCGGGCCCGGACTTTTTTGCAAGTGCACCACGCAGATTCGCGGTTTGTTTTATGCGGCCGGGTTGGTGCTCCTGACGTCCTGATGGTAGTTATGTTCGGCTAATAGGCCTGCCATAGACGTTTCGCTGTCGAGCTTTTATGGATGGAGGCAACAACGCATTGTCTATTGAAAAAAAAAAAAGAAGAGGACAATTCGATTGTTCTACGTTTTGTATGCGCGTATGTTCCAGAGAATGTGAAATTCTGACACGAATATAAATTTGCTGAAATAATATGGCCCTGATGGCAGGCAGGTCGCCTTTTTTTTCTCTCTTCTTCTCTTTCCGTGTTCGGTCTTGTCGTTTTAAAAAAAATCGTGAATGTTGATGAGTCGCGCGTGGAATTAATAAATGACGGGCGATTGTTTTGATTCTCGTGTTGAAAGTGCTTGAAATTTCCTGACACCAGGGCAATAAAAAAAAAAAACAACAAAACAATTTCGTGTTCTGCTGGGATATAACAAATCCACTTCGCAGAGTTTCAAAAGACCTTTTTACAACCTGCACCCGATATAATTAGCGTAAAATTTAGTCAATTCAATTGCATTTAACGCTTACAAATTCATACAATAGAAGCAGGAGAAAAACAAGCGTTCTTTTTGCTGTAGAACCTTTCACGTTTTGTATCTGTATCATTTATAAAAGTTTGTTTGTTGCTTTGAAACTTTCTAGACAGAGCGACGAATTTTCTTTTTTCTCTTTTAGGTCCGTACCGGGTGTTTTATGTAAGAAACCATTTCTTTTAAAATAATATCTCCAATTAACATGAGGCCCATAAATTTGACCACAGCCTTGTGCATAAATCATCTCTCGTCACCTCACCTCACCTCACGTCACCTCACCTCACCTCACCTCATCTCGTCCATGGCCAAAATCTACGTACCATACTCGTGGCCGGGTAATACATCAGGAATCGATTCGTCTCTTACCTGGAAACACGATTATGCAATTAAATCTTATTAGTTTTGTTATGTAATCCGATGGCCGACGTCGTCATCGTTCGTCTTCCGCGTCCGAGAGAGCCCTGGCCTCGTTGTTTATTGGGTCCGGTGTACCTGTTTACGTGGTCGTAAGTTCGAAACGAGTTTCGCCGTTGACCTCTGCACTTACGACACGCCGCACGGGTTCCTCCGTGACCGCCGGCCCCAAAATATTCCGTAACGCTCGCTGAAATTCTGAAATTTAGAGTTTCTGAGCAGTCAGGAAACTTGTTGTTGACTTTATGGACCGAGCACGGTGGTGGAACGAATAGTGGAGGGACGAGGAGGTTCTCAACTCAAGTTAACTGCAAATGCCTTCGGATAATGATTCGGAGAAGCCCTCGAAATAATCCTCGTTGGAAGCTTTTCAAGAAGCACGGAAAAAGAACTGGTCCAGGGAGACCCAATTGATCGAAAACTGGTGGGTTCTCTTCAAATCGACTTCAGTCGTAACAGCGGAGGGATGAGCAGGTTCTCATTTCAAGTTACTGCAAATGTCTTCCAATAATGATTCAGAAAAGCCTTTGAAATAATACTCATTGGAAGCTTCTGAAGCAGCACAGTAAAAGAAGGGGTTGAGAGAGACATCCTAATTGATCGAGAAGTGGTGATGGGCTCTCTCCAAATTGACTTTATGGATTATATGGATTACTGGAAGGAAGACTTTGTCATTTCAAGTAACTGCAATCGTACAAATTGTTGCCTTCCAATAATAATTCAGAAGCTTTTGAAATAATCCTCCTTGGAAGCTTCTCAAGAAACACAGAAATTCATAATTCTCGTTGGAAGCTTCTCAAGAAGCAGAGAAAAAGAACTGGTTGAGAGAGACATCCTAATTGCCCGAAAACTTGGTGGGTTCTCTTTCTAAATTCACTCTGTGGATCCTAAGGAACAGTGGATCGAAGACAAATTGTTGCATTCCAATAATAATGGAGAGGTCTTTGACATAATCCTCGTCGGAAGCTTCTGAAGAAGCACAGGAAAATAAGGGGTTGAGAGAGACATCCTAATTGATCGAGAAGTGGTGATGGGCTCTCTCCAAATTGGCTTTATGGATTATATGGATTACTGGAAGGAAGACTTTGTCATTTCAACTGACTGCAATCGTACAAATTGTTGCCTTCCAATAATAATTCAGAAGCTTTTGAAATAATCCTCATTGGAAGCTTCTCAAGAAGCACAGAAATTCATAATCCTCGTTGGAAGCTTCTCAAGAAGCAGAGAAAAAGAACTGAGTGAGAGAGACGTCCTAATTGAGCCAAAACTTGGTGGGTTCTCTTTCTAAATTGAGTCTGTGGATCCTAAGGAACAGTGGATCGAAGACAAATTGTTGCATTCCAATAATAATGGAGAAGTCTTTGACATAATCCTCGTTGGAAGCTTCTGAAGAAGCACAGTAAAAGAAGGGATTGAGAGAGACATCCTAATTGATCGAGAAGTGGTGATGGGCTCTCTCCAAATTGGCTTTATGGATTATATGGATTACTGGAAGGAAGACTTTGTCATTTCAAGTAACTGCAACCGTACAAATTGTTGCCTTCCAATAATAATTCAGAAGCCTTGGAAATAATCCTCATTGGAAGCTTCTCAAGAAGCACAGAAATTCATAATCCTCGTTGGAAGCTTCTCAAGAAGCACAGGAATAGAAGGGGTTGCGAGAGACTTCCTAATTTACCGAGAACTGGTGATGGGCTCTCTCCAAATTGACTTTATGGATTATATGGATTACTGGAAGGAAGACTTTGTCATTTCAACTGACTGCAATCGTACAAATTGTTGCCTTCCAATAATAATTCAGAAGCTTTTGAAATAATCCTCATTGGAAGCTTCTCAAGTAGCACAGAAATTCATAATCCTCGTTGGAAGCTTCTCAAGAAGCAGAGAAAAAGAACGGAGTGAGAGAGACATCCTAATTGACCGAAAACTTGGTGGGTTCTCTTTCTAAATTCACTCTGTGGATCCTAAGGAACACTGGATCGAAGACAAATTGTTGCATTCCAATAATAATGGAGAAGTCTTTGACATGATTTAAATATAATTTAATATTATTTGTAAATTTTTTACTTTTTTTTATTAGCTATTTAGGTAGGCCTCTCTTAAGCAAGACTTAACGACCCTGACCCCCTAGAAGACTCCTAGAGTTTCATAGACCCCCCTGGACGACCGTTAAAGTTTCGTCGACCTCTTTCAAGTCTTCATTGATCCCTAAAATCGTCTCTCGGACAAAATTTAAATGGATTTAATTAAACAAAGTTTTAAAAACTGAAATTTGTTTAAAAAAAATGAGGAGATTATTATTTCAGATTTCAAATATGTATAAAAATACCAGGTGTTCCATTAAAAAAATATAATAATAATAAATTTCAGTTTATATTTCAATTACGCGCGTTCATTTGTTTTTCTATAAACATCAGCAAAAGTTTGAATTAATCTTTATAATTTTTTTTTAATTAAAAAATAAAGTAAATTAAATTAAAAATTAAAAGGGGGGGTGGGAATTCTCGCGTTTGTAGTTTGAATTAATCTTTATAATTTTTTTTTTAATTAAAAAATAAAGTAAATTAAATTAAAAATTAAAAGGGGGGGTGGGAATTCTCGCGTTTGTAGTTTGAATTAATCTTTATAATTTTTTTTTAATTAAAAAATAAAGTAAATTAAATTGAAAATTAAAAGGGGGTGGGAATTCTCGCGTTTGTAGTTTGAATTAATCTTTATAATTTTTTTTCTTAATTACAAAATACAGTTAAATTAAATTAAAGTTAAAAGGGGTGGGAATTCTCGCGTGGTCACCCTGTACATGCCAAAAGAAAAATAAATTCCCTGTAATTAAAAGTTATGTAAGTTAAAATAACCCGACAAAAACCAGTACACACGAAGCCAAATTAATGAAGGCTTCAAGCAATGATTGACGATCGTTGTTACACATATTTTAATTACCGTTCGGTTTTACACTGTAATTAATTGTTATTAACTAAGCGATCGGGCCGGCACATATTTATGTACGTATGTATGTATGTATGAGTGTAATGTATTTATATCTGGTGTCCGTTGACATTTATTAATGATCGGGGTGATAATGAAGTTGTTGTTTTCGTGGCCGCATTAATTTCCCCAAATTAAATAAACAATTAACACGCGCGCTACAAGCCCCCGACGAGCGTTTTTATTTAAATTAAAAAAAAGAATCCAAATTTAAATGATTGCCGGCCGGACGTTCGTTCCTGCTTGATTATTAAAAAATAAATAAATAAATAAACGAAAGGAAGGAAAAAAATAGGCGGGGGTTGGGGGGGGGGAATAATTAATTAAACAATGTATACGCGGCGGCGTTGTTTACAAAACGGGCGGCGGGCGCCGTAAATCAACTTGATATATTATAATGAAAATTAACGAAAATAAACGAAAACAAAAGAAGTAATCAAACGATATTTAAATTTTAAATATCTCCATTAAGGCAACACAATATGCATTTCCATGTTAATTGCTAGGCCCCACCTGCTACCACCGCCGTAATAATCTTAAACTCAATCAATATAAAATATTTAATGCCGCCCCGCTCGCCTCTCCGCCCCTCCGCCGCTGCTTTCACTCTCTCTCTTTCTCTTTGCGTCTCCCCTCCGCCCCTCTCGCTCTCTCCGTCCGCTTTAACAAACTAAATAGATTACAATTAAAATTTGCATATATTCGGAGCTATAAATAAATCTCTGGAAGATGGGAGCGCGGGCCCGGCTGGCTCTCTGGTATAAAATTATAATTGCGTTTAAATGCTGAATATATTAATAAATAAATTGAAGGGAGAGTTACAATGGGAGTGCCCTTCTGGCGAAATTAGGGGTCGGAATTTATCACCTGGCCCCCCTCGCTAGCCCTATCGAACGCGACGCACAATTCTCGACCGTATTGATCTAATATTCAATTTGCGCACACATTGTAGGTAACCCCCCCGACATCATTCTTTTCGGCCCCCATTGTATTGCCTATTAAACGTCATAATTAACAAAAAAAAGAAAGAAACTGCTTCTGTGAATCTACCACTTAGCGATGCGTAAATGTTGGTACAATCCACAAAAAAAAACACACATATTTTCATTAATCACATACAACTTGTACAATGCAGAATAGAGTAATTAATGACGTAATTCTATCTACGAGGACATGTTGATAAGTTTCAGCCTGCCGAATCCCGCTCTACTTAAACACTTTTCCCTTTCCGCTGCGACATATGTGGGGCATATCGGATGTTGCATTTGCCATGCATAAAATCTTAATTGAGTGCATAAATCCTTCTGTGAATCTCCCACTTACATATCAATGCGTAAATCTTACATTGGTATAATCCAGGAAAATCCATGCAATTTGTACAGTACCAGCGTTGCAGAATAGAGTAAATTATGATGTCATTCTATATACGAGGACATATCGATATGTTTCAGCCTGCCAAATGCATCTGAAAACCCATTTGGACTACCCTATTTCTTGTGTACGCGCGGATCTTGTTCAATTTCTGCAATAATATTTAGAACAAACAAGTTCTTGGACTGATGATACGGTTTAGAAATCGAATATGGTCAAAAACTGCTTTAAACATAAAATTTGCACACAATTGACGTAGCGTTATTTCCAGTGTAAATAAAAAACTTTATTATTGTTTCTTATCTGACTTGATCTATACCAAATCTGTCCTCGCAGATATTTCGCAAGAAAAAGTTAACTGAATACTGAAAAAGAGGTGTAAATTCAGCGAGTACAGTCTCAGAGAGCCTTGATTGTTTTATGTCGCGTATCAGTTGTTTTAATAACAGTTTATAATCGCAGAATGAACAGTTTGAATGAGAAATGGCTTCCTCTACATGAATTTACTCGATGTATAGTATTGTAAAAGAAGAAATAATAAATGTGTTACGTTACAAGCAAGCTTTGACCTGAATTTGCACATTGGTTACATCTGTTACATGCTCCTGATGGAAACCTTGGCCCACCTCCGCACATCGGTTACCTAATAATTGCTGCCAGTAAAATAAAATGAGTCATCGGGAGCTTTCAAGACCTACGACTAACCCAAAGCTTACGTAAACTGGAAATTAGGTCAGTCAGGTTTATACAAATACCCAGCTTCTTTTATCGCAAATTAGTTTTAAGCAATACCTTTGTCGTAACGCGCGAACCAATGTCATCTTCTAGTAAAGTGCCTCTTCAATTTGTCATGTAAGTTATATTTTAATTATTTCTTCTCCCTTTATACTATCTTCAATTCCATTTTACCGTTTACTATAATAGCTTTTGTGCATGGTAACAGAAAGCCTGAGGAGAAAGAGATTCTTAAGGGTAGATGAGGGGATGAAGGGGTTGTATTTCCGTGAAAGCCAGTTTTAAATCACCTCTGAATCAGTTCTTAAATCAATCCCCTGTTTTGCTGGTTGGATACATCCCACCAGAAGCGTTCTGAAATAATCCTTCTTTTGGGCTTTGAGACTTTCAGATTGGGTTGAGCTCGATCCTTATAAGAAGAGGGGATGATTTTTTTCTTTGAATCGTTAAGGTCTCATAGGTTTTCTTTATTATTAACTTTTAACTAAAAACGTTATTGGTTTTGATTAACTGTAGTACACAAACGGCCATTTGAAGGGATGGAAAAATTCCAACTAAAAGAAAGGAAATCATTGGTTCGATCTTCGATACCAACTTACTTACCATTTGCTTTCTGCGTGGTGGTGGAGATGGGGGAGTGAAGGGTTCCAGTTTCGACATAATTCAGTTTTCATCCTAGCTTCTGAAAGGAAACCATTGGTTCGATCGTCAATACCAACTTACTTACCATTTACTTTGTGCGTGGTGGTGAAGATCGAGGAATGAAGGGTTCCTGTTCGACAGTCCTAACCTCTGAAAGGAAATCATTGGTTCGATCTTCAGTACCAACTTTGTTATCATTTATTTTGTGCGTGGTCGTGGAGATGGGGGAGTGAAGGGTTCCAGTTCCGACATAATTCAGTTTTCATCCTAGCTTCTGAAAGGAAACCATTGGTTCGATCGTCAATACCAACTTACTTACCATTTCCTTTGTGCGTGGTGGTGGAGATCGAGGAATGAAGGGTTCCTGTTCGACAGTCCTAACCTCTGAAAGGAAATCATTGGTTCGATCTTCAGTACCAACTTTGCTACCATTTATTTTGCGCGTGGTCGTGGAGATGGGGGAACGAAGGGTTCCAGTTCCGACAAAATTCAGTTCTAATCCTAACCTCTGAGTGTCTCCTTCAACATCCACCGACTTCGAGGTAACTCCAGAAGTGTTCTGAAACAAACCTTTATTCCGATGAAACTTTTGTAGGAATGAGCCTTAAGGTACTCAGTCCTTATAAAAATAAGAGGAAGATAACTCCAATTTTGAATCTTCAAAGTCCCCATGGGTTTCCTTCATAAACTTATCCGGTTTCAACTTATTCAAAAACCATCGTCTGAAATGAAGGAAAATATTCAAAACTCTACCTAAAAAGAGGAAACTGGGATTGTAACAAAATGATTTTAAAATTACGCAAGAGAATTAAAGTTAATTGGAGCGAAAATGGATTATTGAAGCTTACTTTCAAAGTTTCAAAGAAGAATTCAAGAACTCCAAGACATGACTCATTTTTCAAGCATTTTCTTCAAGAATCCACGACGCCGCAAGACGGGATAGCCCCAAAAATCTTCTGATTCCAAAGCTGGAACAGTTTGAAAAAGGGGAAGAATTCAAAAGCTCCAAGACAACCCATTTCTCAAGCATTTTCTGTAATAATCTCAATAATCAGTGACGTGCGAGATGGGATAGTCCTAGAAATCTTTTAGTTCCAATATTGGAACAGTTTGAAAAAGGGAAGAATTCAAAACCTCCGAGGCAGGCCATTTCCCAAGCATTTTCTTCAATAATCCAGGAATTTTCTGGATGAATTCATTTAACTTCAAAACCCCAATGGTTTTATCTGCCTTCAAACTTGGAGACTCGAGTAGGTAAAAAGAAGAGAAGTCTAAAAGAAATAATGAGATACGATAATCCACTTCTCAAGCATGTTATTCAACAATCAACGACGTGCGAGATGGGCTAGCCCCAGAAATCTTCTGGGTGAATCCATTCAGCTTCAAAACCCCAATGGTTTTGTCTGCTTTCAAACTTGGAGACTCGAGAAGGTAAAAGAAGAGAAGTCAAAAGGAAATAATAAGACAAGACAATCCACTTCTCAAGCATGTTGTTCAATAATCAACGACGTGCGAGATGGGCTAGCCCCAGAAATCTTCTGGGTGAATCCATTCAGCTTCAAAACCCCAATGGTTTTGTCTGCTTTCAAACTTGGAGGCTCGAGAAGGTAAAAGAAGAGAAGTCAAAAGGAAATAATAAGATAAGACAATCCACTTCTCAAGCATGTTGTTCAACGATCAACGACGTGCGAGATGGTCTAGCCGCAGAAATCTTCTGGGTGAATCCATTCAGCTTCAAAACCCCAAAGGTTTTGTCTGTTTTCAAACTTGGTGTGTCGAGAAGGTGAAAGAAGAGAAGTCGTATGTTTTTTTTATTCAACGTTCACTACGGTACGTCTTAGCTTTAATGGTCCGATTGGTTTGATCGTTTCCAGTAAATTTTAAGAATTAAAGTTAATTTGGGAAATGGTTTTGAAAACTCTTTTTCTCTTCAGAGTTTTCGCTCACCTTTGAAGCTGGGGACACTTTTAAAAGAGGCAAGGCTAGATCAAACTAGTTCATTCAATTTCCTCAACTTGTTCAATCAAATTCAGCCTTAAGCCTTAGACGGCCTACCTCATGGAACATGAAAGCACCAACCTCGTCTGTGATTGGTAAATCGTCGATACTCGCTTGCAACAGCAAATCCAAGAACGCCAACCTCTGCTTACCACCAAAGCCTGCAATCGTTGTTACACTCTAGGAGCTGAGCTTCCTCTTCCTGATGAGGCATTTTGTGTTGTGGTCGCGAATGATCTTGAGGCACTTCTTCTCCAATTGACATTCCTAGAAGAAGTAGTAAAAGAAGAGTTTCAGCCTCAGCTTACCACCAAGCTCGTAATTGTGGTGGTCGCGATTGACCTTGAGGCACTTCTTCTCCAATTGACAGCCCTAGAAGAGGTAGTAGAAGAAGAGTTTCAGCCTCAGCTTACCACCAAGCCCCCAACTCTAGGAGCTGCTTCCTCTTCCTGATGACGCATTTCGTGTAGTGATCGTGAATGACCTTGATGCACTTCTTCTCCAACTGATAGTCCCAGAAGAGGTAGTAGTAGAAGAAGAAGAAGAAGAGATTCAGCCTCTGTTTACCATACCACCAAGCCCGTAATTGTGATTATTCTCTAGGAGTCGCTTCCTCTTCCTGACGTCGGAATTCGTGTGGTCTTGAATGATCTTGAGGCACTTCTTCTCCAACTGGTAGTCCCAGGAGAGGTAGTAGAAGAAGTCGAGAACAACCGCCTTCTGATGATTCTCCTCATATTCTGCACCCTCCTCCTCGTGTATTCGGAGCCCGATTGCTTCTGCTGGGCGTTCACCAAAGTCCCCGTCGCAGTTTCTGGAAGCTTTAGTTTAAAAGAAGGGTTTGGAAAGTGGAAGACGAGTTGATGGAAGATATAAATAAAAGCACACAAGCAACTTGGATCCTCGGATGTCTTCATTAGGAAGGTGTGGAAATATTCCAATTATTGTGAATCTTTTAGAACTCATTGTCCTGATGGTTTTCCGTCATTTATCGTCGTATCATTCAGTCAAAGTGGAAGACGACTTGATGGAAGATAGAAATGAAAGCCGCAGAATGTCTTGGACTAACCCTTCTAAGTCAATTCTTCCAGTCGGTTGGTCCAGTTCTTCCATTATTTTTTTTTTTAGGATTGAAGCCAGTTTGAAAGAGAAGGTTCAAAGCGTCCTAATTTTACCACAGCTTTCAAAGTGAAAGATGAAAAGATTGAAAACGTAGGCTTTTTTTGATGATTCTGGTGAAGATGATTTGAAGATCGAGATCTTTCAAAACCCCGAATCTCTTATTTGGCGGCGGTCGACTGAAGGCAACTGCGGAAATGTTCTGCGCTTCTCATTTTAGCTGAACTGATGTCATTGTCGCCTTGCCCATTAAGAAGAGAAGTTGAAAGGTCATGAGCAGGTCGATCATATGATGAGGCATTGGGCAGCGATTCCAGATTTGGTTTTGCATCAAACATTTTGGCTTCGATTTCTTCAAAATTTCGAAGATGATTTAGAATTTCAATTTGATTGATGAGAAGGTCGCTGACGAATGATTGATTGATTGCATATCTGATGGTACATCATCTTGAAGACTTTAAGTTTTCCACCCCTATTTCCTTTGCCCCGGTATTCGTTCGTTCCGTCTCGACAGTTCTTCTGTTTGGTGATTGGCGACCCCATGGGGCCGCTGAACCCTTTCCATTTCTTCACAAAAGAGACTTATTATTCTATTATATTTTCTTCCAACTTTTCATTTATGTGTTCTTTGGAAAATAATTTAATCTCTTGCCCGATTTTGAATTCTGGTGAAAGACGTGTCAATTTGTGTCCTTTTTTTTTTTCTTCTTTTTCAAAGGGGTAGAGGGGGTGGGAGTGGAGGTAAATTAACTCGCAAGTTTCTTTCGACGACAAATCGCACACACACAAAACGAACGATCCGTGGGCGCACCCACACACACTCACACACACACGAGATCGGAACATCCGTTCGCCGGAGCACACGAACAAGCAAGTGCCCGCATTCTTTTGACAACTTTTTCAATCGCGACATCTCTGTTCGCATTCCGCGTCCACTGCGATACACGAACACGTTTTCCGAGCGTCGTCGTCGTTACAATCGGCCGCAACAAGGCCAGATCCGCACGTGATACGAATAGCTAAAACGCGAGTGGTTCTCAAAAGTTTGTTTGTGTCGATCGGACCAACAAAAAAAAAAGGAAACTATGAAGTGCTTTGGTGGATGATTAGAACGAGGGAATGGGAACAGAGAAAGGGAAGAACTTGGAACAAAAAGATGTTCGTAAATACCAAGAAACAATATTATTGATGAATTGGATGGAAAGATATGGAATGAGCTTTAAAACAGTTTCATGGAATTTATTCATTGGGTGAATCCATTCCTGTTAAAGCACAGAAATGCAATTTTTCCACAAAAATCCAGTAATAAACACAAACCAATCGATTCGATAGCGGCGTGCCCCCTTTTTTTTCTTTTTTTTTGATCAAAGTGCATAATACACCCGTTGTTGCAAATGTTTGCGTTGCGGTAGAAATTTTTAATTTAATCGAATTTTAATTAATATTTTGTGTATCGCGCGCATCTATAAATTCGTGCAACTAAATTAATTAAAAAATCATACGTCATTGTGAGCGACGTAATTACAAAGCCGGAGGACAAAATAATTATTTTTATGTGCATATATATGTGTGTGTGTGTGTGTGCGTTTCGGCGTTTTCACGAGGACGTGCGCAGGCTATTAATAGCGCAATATAATTAAAATTTCCGAAACTTTTTTCCGAGGTTCCAATTAGCTAAATTACAGTGACGTATCGGCGGGGCGGGACGCCGACGACTGCGGCTGATAATCGCAGAAATTTCAATAATAATAAAAAAAAAAATTGCAATGAAGCTACATGAAACTCGTTTGTGTGATTTTAATTGAATTTATTTATTACACGACGCAGAAATTTTTGTTTTATTTTTTGATATTTTTCTTTTTTTGTCCCCTAATATAATATACAGAGCTTTGGCATTTATTTCGTCTGTCGAAGTCTCATAAAGCTCTGCTCAGTTCAAGTTCTTACTTTTATGAATGAAGAAATTATAATTAAATCGAGCTTAAATCGTTTCTTCTTCTCGCCTACTGTCAATACAAAAGTAGCTGTATTAGTATTTGCCCAGATGCAGAGTCCCAAAGTATTTTTCTTTGGGGGACACACTTGATATTTCGCGTCAGTAAACTCAGAAGCTTTCTGTCTCACATCAAAAAAAAAAAAATAGTAAAATTCTTGGGGTTTTAGTCTAAACACGTTGGACTCCCAGAATTGAGGTGAATTTGAACATCTCATCTTGAGCTCAGGAGCTCTTTGACGAAGCAAATTCTTGTCACGTTAGCTCAGAAGTTCCCCGAGAGTTTCAGATCAAAACCACTATTGATCCCTAGAAGTAGTGAGAAGATCTTGACTGGTAACATAATCTCAGAAGCTTTTTTTTAACTGAAGAGCGAATGATTTGGATTTTTAAGATTTAATGATTCTCAACATGCGCTCAGGAGCTTTCCCACATTTTAAACACGGCAGACTCTACCATAATTGAGGCTGATTTGAACACCTCATTTTGAACTCAGGAGCTTTTTAAACTTGAAAAAGCAAATTCTTGTTATGTTAGCTCAGAAGTTTCCTGAGAGTTTTAGATCGAAACCACTATTCATCCCGTATCCTAACATACTATAATGAGAAGATTTTGACGTGGTAACTTAAACTCAGAAGCTTTTTTTTTTAACTGAAGAGCAAATGATTTGGATTTTTAAGATCAGTGATTCTCAACTTGAACTCAGGAGCTCTTCCACATTCTAAACACGTTGGACTCTACCAGAATTGAGGCTGATTTGAGCATCTCATCTTGGACTCAGGAGCTTTTTAAACTTGACAAAGCAAATTCTTGTTATGATAGCTCAGAAGTTTCCTGAGAGTTTTGGATCGAAACCACCATTCATCCCGTATCCTAACATACTAGAAGTAGTGAGAAGAATTTGACGTGGTAACCTAATCTCAGAAGCTTTTTTTTAAAACTGAAGAGCCAATGACTTGGATTTTTAAGATCAGTGATTCTCAACGTGAGCTCAGGAGCTCTTCCACATTCTAAACACGGTGGACTCTACCAGAATTGAGGCTGATTTGAACATCTCATCTTGAACTCAGGAGCTTTTTAAACTTGACAACGCAAGTTCTTGTCATGTTAGCTCAGAAGTTTCCTGAGAGTTTTAGATCGAAACCACTATTCATCCCGTATCCTAACATACTAGAAGTAGTGAGAAGATTTTGACGTGGTAACTTAAACTCAGAAGCTTTTTTTTAAAACTGAAGAGCCAATGACTTGGATTTTTAAGATCAGTGATTCTCAACGTGAGCTCAGGAGCTTTGCCACAATCTAAATACGGTGGACTCTACCAGAATTGAGGCTGATTTGAACATCTCATCTTGAACTCAGGAGCTTTTTGAACTTGACAAAGCAAGTTCTTGTTATGTTAGCTCAGAAGTTTCCTGAGAGTTTTGAATCTAAACAATTATTAATCTCGTATCCGAACATATCAAACGTAGTGAGAAGAATTTGACGTGGTAACCCAATCTTAGAAGCTTTTTCTTTTAATTGAAGAACGAATGATTTAGATTTTTGAGATTCAAAGATTCTCAGAGTAAGCTTTTCCACATTTGGGAAAAATAGCGTTTTCTTATCTATCAGAGAAAAAGCGTGTGAGCTTTGGTGAGTAAATGAGGAGGTTTTTTTTTTTTAAATTAAAGAACGAGTGATTTAGATGTTTTATATTCAGGGATTCTCAGCGTGAGTTCAGGAGCTTTCTCGCATTTGGCAACGAATGAACCAATGAAATCTCCATCTCTTCTTAACTGCAGGATGGATTCTGAAGTGTTCTTTTATACTATCAGAAAAAAGTATGTGAGCTTTGCTGAGTAAGTGAGGAGCTTTTTTAATTTTTAAAATTCATCTCGTATTCAAAAATATCAAAAGTACTGAGAAGAATTTGACGTGGTAACCTAATCTCAGAAGCTTTTTCTTTAAATTGAAGAACGAATGATATAGATTTTCGAGATATAAGGATTCTCAGCGTGAGCTCAGGAGCTTTTCCACATTTGGTAAAGAAAGTGTTCTCTTATACTATCAGAAAAAAAAAACATATGAGCTTTGCTGAGTAGGTGAGAATCTTTTTTGAATTGAAGAACGAATGATTTAGATCTTTAATATTCATGGATTCTCAGCGTGAGCTCAGGAGCTTTTCCACATTCGACAACGAATGAAATCTCCGTTTCCTCTTAATTGTAGAATGGATTGATTGTTGGAGCCGAAAAAACCAAAATGTTCTCTTATGTTATCAGAAAAAAAAACATGTGAGCTTTGCTGAGTAAGATTATTCTTCACTGGTGAGATTGATCGTCGCACTATAATTTTTGAAATAAAACTAAAGCTCATTCCTGAATCTAATGGTCAACTCAGGAGCATTCTTAAATTTGAATGTAAGTCTTACCGTCAGCTCAAAAGCACCATGATTCTTCATGGTGCTTCTGACCTTCTGATTTTCAGACCGAGAAGAACAACTACAAATCACCAAAACGCTTTACTGAGAAAAAATATTCATTCATAATGAGTCGAATCATCGTAATATCAAAAGTTTTATATTTAATTGCACGAGAGATTGTTTTAAAATGTAAGTTTGCTGAGCACGAGTACGAGTTTTGCATTCTGTGTTTAAGAGCTTTTCTGATTCTAAATGCAATTCTCTTAATGTTTGTTCAGAAAACTCGGGAGCTTTTTAGATTAAAAACGATTTGCCTTCTGTCTTTAAGGGCTTTTCTGATTCTGAATGCAATTCTCTTAATGTTGACTCAGAAAACTCAGAAGCTTTTTAGATTGAAAACGATTCGCCTTTGTATTTTAATTTTTTTTTTGTCATCAGAAACGGAATTCTGTAATCTTCTTTACTGAGCACAATAGTCTTCAGTGCTTGAGGTTGTAATCTCAGGAGCTTTCTTAATTGAAACGTTTCTGGTATTGGGATGACGTGCGACATTTACTTTTTTCTGTAATAAGAGATACAATTATTTATCTATTAGTATGATAAGTGGGATATTTTAAGATTTACTGAGAACAATAGTTACTCCTTGACGGCTTATCTTAAGAGCTTTTAATTTTCGATAAGAAGTGCAGTTCCTCTTTCGTTGTAAGCTGTGCGAATCGAAAGCGTGCTTTCATTTTTGCTGCTCGAAATGACATACTGTAAGCTTTACTGATAATGAGAATACAAATATAGGTTAATAATTTAGTGTGCCATCTCTCAGAAGCTTTGATTGAATCGTTTTATCATTTCACAGTCCTAAACTTCTAAAATTAAAAGCGCACTTTCACTGTTGTCGCTTGAAATGCGATAGCGCGAGCTTTACTGAGAATATATTCTTGATAAAAATTACTTTATACTAGTGTATCCTCAGAAGCTTTTTTATGTGTAAGCCTTGTTGATAGACGACAACTTGTTCTTTTATTTTCATTTTCTTCCATCAAATTGAGAACGTTGCGAGCTTTACTGAGAGTATTTACTTAAGTGGGTTCGCAGTGAACATAATATGAGTTGTCAGCGCAAACTCAGAAGCTTTTTCTGGAATGAACAACAAATAAAATGCGATAACGCTCTTAAACACATTCATTATCGTAATCTCAGAAGCTTTCGGACGCCAATAACCACAATAAATTGAATATTATTAATATTAATGCGAGCTTTACTGAGAAGACATTCTTGATGAAAATTATTTTATATCAGGGTAGCCTCAGAAGCTTTTTCTGTGCAAGCTTTCTTGACAGGCGACAACTTCTTGTTGTGCTTTCTCTTTTTTTTCATCAAATGGAGAATGATGCAAGCTTTACTGAGAGTGTTCGTAGTGGACAAAATTTTAGTTGCCACCGCAGGCTCGGAAGCTTTTTTGGAATGAACAACGAATAAAATGTGCATTATTATTATAATACACATTATCATAATCTCAGAAGCTTTCCCATGTGAAGGACTAACAATACGATTAATATTAATGTGAGCTTTGCTGAGAACATTTTCTTGATAAGCATTATTTTATAACATTGTAGCCTTAGAAGCTTTTTTTGTGTATTAGCTTTGTTGATGGACGAGTTCGCTTTTTCTCAACAAAAAGGGAATGTTGTGAGCTTTACTGAGACTGTTCAAAGCAAAATCGATTTCATTTGTTGTCATCACAGGCTCAGAAAAGGCTTCTTATGGAATGGGGAACAACGAATTAAATGTGAGAACGGTTTGATTAATTAATTTTGTTAATTTTTTCCTTCATCGTTTGTTCTCATGAATAAAATACTTTAAGATTTACTGTTTTGTACATACAGGTCGTGTTTTTTAGAAAGCAACTTTTTTTTTGTTTCTCTTCGCTTTCTCTCAACAAAAAATTAAATGCTGCGAGCTTTACTGAGTGTGTTTATTTAAGAGAGAGTTCGTGGCTAGAATAATTCGAGTTGTCATCGCAATCTCAGCAGCTTTTATGAAATTAACGAATGAACGGTGTCTGACGTGTTTATGTTGTTATCCTCATTCTCTTTCCTTGTCTCGTGGCATCACGAGTTAAATATTTTAAGATTTAACGCAGGACGAGAACGGATTCAGCGTTTTTTAATGTACCCTCAGGAGCTTTTTGCTTTGATGAAAAGACGCGTAAGCATAAAACTCCTTGTGTTAATTCAACTTAACTCTCTTCAGCATGATTTTTCGAGCTTTGGTTTTCCAGTTCCAGGAGTTCTCAGGAGCTTATTCACAGATCTAAAGTAACTTATTCCAGAAGTACGTCAGAAACAGTGGCAATTTCAGAAATCTTCTTCTTTGTCTGTTGATGTTAGAACTGGAACAGTGCATGTGTCAATGTTTTGATGGCTTTGATACTCAAGGACTCAGAAGCTTTTCGAGATTGGAAGGTTT
This sequence comes from Prosopocoilus inquinatus, assembly GCA_036172665.1. Lineage (NCBI taxonomy): Eukaryota > Metazoa > Arthropoda > Insecta > Coleoptera > Lucanidae > Prosopocoilus > Prosopocoilus inquinatus. The sequence continues at coordinate 7,202,417 of CM069878.1, read as the reverse complement.
AGATCAGCCACGAATTCCAGAAATCTTCTTCTTTGTCTGTTCTTGTTAGAACTGAAACAGTGCAGGTGTCAATGTTTTAATAGTTTTGATGATAATCAAGAACTCAGAAGCTTTTCGAGATTGGAAGGTTTAGTTCAGCCACAAATTTCAGAAATCTTTTTCTTTGTCTGTTGGTGTTCGAACTGAAAATGTGCATGTGTCAATGTTTTGATGGTTTTGGACTCATAAGCTTTTCGATATTGAAAGGCTTAGATCTGCCACGAAATACCAAAAATCTTCTTCTTTGTCTGTTCGAGTTAGAACTTCGAGTTAGAACTGGAACCGTGCAAGTGTCAATGTTTTAATAGTTTTGATGATACTCAAGGACTCAGAAGCTTATCGAGATTGGAAGGTTTAGATCTGCTAGAAACTCCAGAAATCTTTTTTCTCTGTCTCTTCGTGATAGAACTGGAACCGTGCAAGTGTCAATGTTTTAATAGTTTTTATGATACTCAAGGACTCAGAAGTTTATCGAGATTGGAACGTTTAGATCTGCTAGGAACTCCAGAAATCTTTTTTCTCTGTCTCTTCGTGATAGAACTGGAAAAGTGCCAGTATCAATGTTTTGATAGTTTTGATGATACTCAAGGACTCAGAAGCTTATCGAGATTGGAAGGTTTAGATCTGCTAGGAACTCCAGAAATCTTTTTTCTCTGTCTCTTCGTGATAGAACTGGAAAAATTCAAGTGGCAATATTTTGATAGTTTTGGTGATACTCAAGGACTCGGAAGCTTTTCAAGATTGGAAGGTTTAGATCTGCCAAGAATTCATTCCAACCCCTTGCCCCCTTTGCCTTGTTATATTCGAAATCCTTGGATTTCTTCTCTCCATTTCCTGGTATACAGGGTGTACAAGTTATTGTGAATGAGAAATTCCACATTAATGTAAAATTGTATAGTCTGCGCTTCTTGTTCGACTTCAGCATCGAATTTTTCTTCTTTTCTTTACGAGCTTGCTCTTCAATGGCTGTTTATCGTTTAAGATTGAATTTGGAAATGGGAATCCCCCTCCTGATGCCTAAAATTGGATTACCTGTTTGGAACATTCAAATGTTGTTTTTTTTATTATTCTCTTTGTGTTTATGAGCCAAGCGACAAAAAACGGTGTTGTATATTTTTTTTTAACGATTTTCCGATGGCGTGTCTGGCCGAAATATTTTTCCTCGCGGCGGCGTCAACTTTAATATTCACCCTCGACCACCACCACCGTCCGTCCGTCCACATGGAAGCGGAGGGTCCGAAACGTTAATTACGGAATGGAATTAGATTTTTACCTGAAAATATTAATTTCGGGCGGGGAATTTGGAAGAAATTAAAGGCGGAAATAACGTGCCCGGCCCCGAACGAACGAGCCCGAGTTGACAAGGGTATCATTATTGTAACTACACGGCCGAACGTCCGAACGTGACCGGCATGGAAACATGGAAGGAATGCGTGTTATTGTCGTAGGTAACTTACACAGATAGCGGTCTCCTCCGAATATTGCCTTTATATTGAAAATTTGTATCGACCGGCGCGCGTTCGTCCTTCTCTCTTCTCTTTATAACTTCGAACCCACACGTACACGCTCTCACACACACGTACACTGTCTTACAAGGCACCACGTTAAAATATTAAGCACACTCAAATACACATTGGAAGGGAAAGAGGAACGAGAATTCCTCTCCTTCGTGATTTTTTTTAAAACCAATTACATCATGAGCGAAACGTTTATTAAATTTATGCTTCATGAAAGTCCAACTGAGTATCACGTACGTAATTCTCTGTGGTTTGAGTATCGTCAAAGACGTCTTGGTGGAGCTCCATGGTGGATCTGGGTGAACAATGGCTCTGTTATTTATTTCCATACCTTCTTAAATTTCGTTTCTTTCTGTCACATTTGTATCTCCCTTCTTCTCGAATCACAGACCGTTAGAACCATCTACATCTGAAGCAACTGGACCATAACAAGACCTGTCCTATCTACTTTTTATCCACGTTAGTGTCTCTCGTCCTTTGGATTCTTAGAGAACCATCTTCATCTGAAGGAACCGGACCATAAGAAGAAGCTATCGTTCTCCCATGGTCCATCCGGAGTATAAGAAGAAAAGAAAATAAGGTCCATAACTCTTCCTAGGTCTTCCTTTCTTCTTTTTATGGTCTGATTCCTTCAACACTCTTAACTTTGTTTCCTTTATTCTCCCCTCACTCGACCTTCTTTCCAAGGCCTAGCCATTTTAATTTTCTTATTGCTTGATGGCTGTTGCACACCATTTTCTTTTCTTTATTTAGCTAGGCTCTCCTCCTCAGTAATGTCTCCGTATAATTCTACTCTTTTGTTCATGTACAAATTATTATTGTTATAATCTTCAGTATATTCAGTTGTTATGGTCCTTTCAATTCCTCAATTTGGTCGTTCCTATTTAGTCATACACTTTCTTGAAACCTAGGATAATCACTATTACTGGTATTTGATGTATGTAGCAAGTTGTGAGTGCCTACTTCTTTCATGGTAAACTTGATCTCTTGCATTTCTCCTTTTTCTGAAATCCCTATGCCATCTAACCTCGCTTTTATTAGCGTTGCCATTATCTTGTAAACCTCATCTCTGGATATTCATTTGCTATACTGAGTGTGGAATTTTTTTTTTTTTCCTCTTCCCCATCTTGCTGTTATGGTCTTACTTAAGTAAGACCATAACAGCAAGGAAAAAAAAATTCAAAGGAAAATCACGTGGACCAAGGAAGATAAAAAGCAAGGGCCATGAAGAGCACAGAAAAAGTCTAACGAACTATGAATACAGAAAGAAGCTGATTATTACAAAAGAACGGAAGAAGATGGCAGATAAAGCAAAGAAGAAGCGCAACAATCTGTAGAGAGACAAAAGGGTAGAATGGAGAGGAGTGACCTACGCGCCCCCTAAAAGTCGTCAAGGTCAAAGGAGCTCAAAGAAGAATCACGTGGGGCAAAGAAGATAAGCGATGAAGAGCATAGAAGTCTAACGAACCATAACTGGAGAAAGAAAATGGTAGATATTATAAAAGAATGGACGAAGATAGCAGATGAAGTAAAGGAGAAGCGCAACAACCTGTAGAAAGAGAAAAGGGAAGAATGAAGAGGAGTAAGCTACACGCGTTAAGGTCAAAGGAGCTCAAAGGAAAATCACGAGAACCAAAGAAGATACGCGATGACGAGCACAGAAGTCTAATGAACCATGAATGTGCAAGATCATAGATCCTATAAAAGAACGGAAGAAAATGGCAGATGACGTAAAGAACAAACGCAATAACCTGTCGAAAGACTACAAGGAAAAATGGAGAGAAGTGTGCTACACGCCCTCTAAAAGTCGTCAAGGTCAAAAGAGCTCAGAGAAAAGCCACAAGGATCAAAGAAGATTAGCGATGAAGAGCACAGAAGTCTAATGAACCTTTAATGGAGAAAGAAGATGATAGATGCTATAAAAGAATGAAAGAAGATAGCGGATGAAGTAAAGAAGAAGCGCAACATCCTGTAGAGGGACAAAAAAGAAAAATGGAGAGGAATGAGCTAGCTACATGCCCCCTAAAAGTCGCCAAGGTCATAGGAGCTCAAGGAAAAACCATGTGGGCCAAAGAAGATAAGCTTTGAAGAGCACAGAAGTCTAATGATCAATGAATGGAGAGAGAAGATAGTAGATACTATAAAAAAATGGAAGAAAATGGCGGAAAGGAAAAATGGTGAGCAGTGAGCTAGCTGCACGCCCCATAAAAGTCGTCAAGGTCAAAGAAGCTCAAAGAACAATCACATGAGCCAAAGAAGATAAGCGTTAAAGAGCACAGAAGTCTAATGATCAATGAATGGAGAGAAAAGATAGTAGACACTATTGAAGAAAATGGAAGAAAAAAGCGGAAAAGAAAAATCTAAACGAGTAAGCTAGCTACACGCCCCATAAAAGTCGTCAAGGTCAAAGGAGCTCCAGGAAAAATCACGTGGGCCAAAGAAGGTAAGCGATGGAGAGCACAGAAGTTAATGGAGAAAGAAACATCCTTTTTTACCTCTAAATCTTTACGTTCACCTCTAAATCTTTACGTATATGTTCTATCTCGTTTCTTCTCCGGCGTATTTCATGTTTTCAGCTGCATTTCGAAGCTTTCCTCTAATTTTCTCTCTTTTTTGTTTCGTTTGTTTCGTGGTTTCTTCTGGTTCCTGCTTCCTTCCCCCAAATCTCATTTTCTGGTCCTTTTCATTTTGAATCTGCATTATTTCCATGTTTCCCTTATTCGTTCTTCTTTGTTAAGAGACAAATAAATGGAGTAACTTAAACTAGAAAAATGATGTGGATTGTTAGAAGAAGAAATTCTGGAATAGTTGACCTAAAACTCGATGTCTTTTTTTTTAATTCTAGGAAGCGTAAAAAAATATTATCAATTTGGCCAACTTAAACAGTGGGACGTGTCCCAAACATAAAGAACCAAACTTCAACGCCACAGGGCCACAGGGATCGTGACTCTGTGTGTGGGAAAACAAAAAAAAAAGATTATTGTCCATTGTCCAGAGGAGGGGGGGTTTTTGGAAAAGAAAAATATTCGAAAAAGAAAGGAAAAAGAAATCTGGATTTGCTTTACCTACTACAACACCATCAGGGGGGCGGGTTAAAGGTTGCATTACTGACTTTGGCCTTGACCATTGATGTATCTGATATTTCTTTTGAATGATACTGACGGTTATTAAAGTCGATGTGGTTGGATTAATCATTTTATTGATTTGTTGAGTTGTTCAGAAAGAAAAATATTCGGAAAAGAAACGGAAAATAAATCTAGATTTTCTCACCATCAGTGGTTAGAAGTAGCACTGCCGACTTTGACCTTGACCATTGACGTGTCTGATATTTGGTTTGAATGATGTTGATTATTAAAATCAAGATCGCTTAAATCATCATTTTGGTGATTTTCAAAACTGATTTTGAAGATTTTTTGGCATCCATCGAACTGATTGGAAGGGGCTTCCACTGCAATCCAAAATTGTTTTAGATTTTTAATGGTTGTAATGAGGGAATAGGGACGCCATCCTTTGGCCAAAACTGCAAGTTCCTTTGTCACGAATTGAAAGAGTAACGGCCAGAAAATCCATGAAGAAGATCCGGCTTCAACTTTTCGCCCAGCAACTAATTCAACATCCCGACGAAAACAAACGGTGGCGAAATTAAGAAGAATCTCCAGTGGCGTTTCGTTTTAGATTCGGTCGCGGTACTTTCGCCGTTTAATTAAAGCGAACCCGACGGTCCAGCTCCGCAATTAAAACGTGGATTGCTGCGACTCCTTTGTCCGTCTGAAGAGCCCCTGGATTAATCAAGCGGCCAATCAGCAGCAATCGATCTTCTGCTTGCTGCGGTGACTAAAAATCATCATCATCGTCTCGCCGCCATACCGTGCCATAGGTAAACAATCGATGATTTTGATGAAGAATTCGTGACGCGCGGCTTCTTTGAGAGTTATAAATACGATATCATAACCTGCGGAGGGGTGGCGGGGAATGAGATAATTAATTATGATTGGGATGATCGAATCATGATTTTTTGGGTTGTTCTTCCCATTCCCAAGAGCAACAACGACGATTCGTACCGTACGTGCGTTCCACGATCGGCCGACAGGTATCGCTCGGCGTCGCTAGCGAACAGGTGAGCGTTAATTAAAAGGACACGGAGCGAAAGGAGAGAGGCCGAAGAGGAGGAGGAGGAGGAGGAGGAGAAGGAGAAAAAAACATATCGAATGAATTTAACATGGGATTTTTGAAGAGGTGTTGTGTTTCACGACGAGGGGGCGAGACGAAAGAAGTCGTCTACCACGGAGAGAAGAAAACCGGTTGGGGCCCTCGACGATGCACAATGCACGTATACGTGGGAGTGGGACAGTCCATCGGACATTTACTCAGGAATGCGGTTGGTTTACCTAAACTTGCAAATCGAACAAGGGATTAAACGAGGATGACACGGGAAATTTGTACGATAACCCCCCCTGGTCACAAACTTCGAGATTTCACCCTAATCTTGCGCCAGCTCGAAACCAACGAACCTTTTATAAAATTAGAAGAGCACATCTCCATTTACTCTAAACCTACGTACATTACATTCTTTTGTGGAGAAATGTATAAGGACTTTCACCAGTGAGAAGTAATTTTTTTCTTTCCCTCTTCTGATGGTGGTAAGTCTTGACGTCCTTTTTTTTCTAAACTCTTGGGGTCTCTTGTGAAAAGCAAAAGCGAAGCAATTTCAAAAATAACGCTAACTTTTAAGGCAATTATGTATATAGGGTGATACTAAACTTGTGCTAATTATGAGTAGGGTGGATTTTCCACAATGAATGCGACGCATTCCTCAAATCCAGAAGACCTAAAACTCTGCCTTTTCTGTCTTCTTTTGGTTACTTCAGCTTCAAACTTCCGTCTTCAGCTACTACAGTTTCCAGACATTTATGTACTCTGAATTCTTCTAATCTCTAAACGGTTCTAGATCGTCTTCCTTAAATGCGCCATTTACAATCAGCGATTTGCTTTCATTTGTGTTCATTCCCATTTCCAATTCTTCTATTTTCGTTGTAATGGGAGCAAGGTTTATATCCCTAAACATTTTTCTAGTATCTTGGACTGATCTGTCCACGACCGTAATGAATAGTAGCTGGGGTGAACGTTTTTGGATTCAAATTGTTCTGACCCTTAACATTTTTGATTACTTTGGTAAGTCCATCTGACTTTTCCAGGTCTTTTAAAGCCCCCCACGTTACTTCCCTGTCCATCATATCGAATGTTGCCCTTAGGTCTTTAAAAGACCACTTCCACTTTCCATGGTTCGAATCGATTTCTTATTGCGACTTCTTTGTTGTTATTTATGGGGGGAGATATTTTGCTTCCTCCATTTTCTTTTTGATTGAAGTGCTTCCCTCGCTGTTTTCTGGAATCTGGGTATTCCATCGCCGTTCCGATAGGTATTTCACTCTTCCGTGGTGGTTGCACTTTGTATGATCCCCTTTTTCATATATTTGGAAGGATTAGGTCAGTCTCGGGGGATGAGGATTGGGGTTTGGAATACTTCTTCTTCACAGTTTCTCTTCTCCAAACCATTTTACTGTTCCGGTGTCGCTTCTTCCTTCTAGCTGTCTAGTTTTATACTTTTTCATGCTTCTTCCTTTTTTTCCGTCTTGATTACCCAAGCCAACCCAAGTAATCGCACAATTAGTGATCCTCTTTTTTGTGTTTTTTGAAAAAACTAGGTTATTTTGTCGGTCTTGGGGGATGGGGTTGGGATTTCAGGATATTTCCCGTTTCCCTTCTCCTGGCCGTTTGACCGTCTCGACCTCGATTCTTCCCTCCAGCTTCAACTTCAAGTTTTATACACATTCCATTCCTTCCATCTTTATTACCCAAGCCAACTCAACCCACCGCCGATGGACATTTGACTCTGTTGTGGTCGCACTTTTTGTACGAACTTCTTTTTTATGTTTGGAAAGATTAGGTTATTTTGTCAGTCTTGGGGATTGAGATCCGGGATATTTCTTCACCGTTTCCCTTCTCTCGGTCGTTTGATCGTTTCGGTGTTGGTTCTTCCCTCCAGCTTCATCTAGTTTCATATTCTTCCAAATTCCTTCGTCTTGATTACCCAAGCCAACCCAACCCATCGCCCATGGGCATTTGACTCAGTAATGATCGCACTTTGTGCGATCCCCTTTTTTATGTTCAGAAGGATTAGGTTATTTTATCAGTCTTGGGAGATGGGGATTGGAATATGGGGTACTTCCTCACCGTTTCCATTCTCCCGACCGTTTTATCGTCCCGGTGTTGGTCCTTCCTTCCAGCTTAATCTAGTTTTACAGTCTTTCTGTTTCTTTCTTCTTGAATACCCAAACCAACCCAACCCACCGCTGGCCGATAGGCATTTGACTCTGCAGTAATCGCACTTCGAAGGATCCTCACTTTTATGTTTGGAAAGATTAAGGTTATTTTGTTTGTCTTGAGGGGTTAGGGATTGGGATTTGCGATACTTCTTCACCGTTTCTCTTCTCCTAACCATTTTACCGTCTTGGTATCGGTTCTTCCCTTCAGCTTTATACTCTTTAATGCTTCTTCCATTTCTTCCATCTTATTATTTCTGCAGCCCACTCACTATCATCTCTTTCTATTTCTGTACCTATCTACCTTTTGTCAAACTCTTCTTTATAGCAGTCTCTCCATCTTTCCAATATTTCTTCTTTATTGGCAACTCTCCTTCTTCATTGGTATCTCTCCTTCTTCATTGGTATCTCTCATTCTTTATTGGTATCTCTCCTTCTTTATTGGTATCTCTGCTCCTTTATTTTTAATGCAACTTATTTTTTCCCTTCGCATCATTATAATTTTTTTGCAAAATCTTCATTTCCAAATTTTTTCCTGGACTTTTTCTTACTGCTTTTACCTTTCCTTTTCGCTTTATTGCACACCTTTTTGTCCGGAAGTTTATTTTATTGGCTTATACTTCTTCCAAGCCAACTTCTTCTTCTTGATTTTATGTTCTATTTCCTCGATCCAATCCATTCGTTGGAGAAACTTTGTCTTTCCTCAACCGTATTACACAGGGTATTGCAACTTTTCAACTGATTTGTTTTTTTTTTTTCGCTTTCACCAGTTTAAATCTTAGGTTGTCAGCCTTCAATTCTTCTTCTTTTTCTTCTTTTTTCTTTCGATTTCTTCTTTTCCTTCTAATAAAGTTATTCGAACACTTGCTGTGGCTAGCCTGTGGTTTCACTTATGGATCCTCTTCTGACTGCTGCTTTTCGTTATTAAATTATTAGAAATTTCGTTTAAATAATTGTTAGTAATATAAACAATTGATATGTATAAGTCAAGGAAGAAAAAAAGACATAGATAAAGAACTTTTGAAAATGTTCTTCTTCTTTGTCGATTCCTTGAATGTTATCCTGAACTTCTTACCGAATCTTGGACGTTGTCGCTGTTGGCGTTCGCCTTGGGGGCTCGCGGCAACTGGGAATTTGAAAAAAAGTGAAGGAAAATAAATTGAAAACTGTTGGTTTTCCTTTTTTTTTGTTCCTTTTAATTTTTTTTTTAATTATACAATACAATGCACCTTTTAATTTCGGTTGATTTACGAACGCGGAAAATTTCGGTGAATTTTTCGCTATAATCATGGAGCGGACCGAAAAGAGTTTTACGGTTTACTATTGCAACAAAGCGCTGCGATGTGATAAGTTGAATGTGTACACGACTTAACATATTTGCCAGCGCAGCGCGACTAGCGATATTAAACAATCGACAAGCCAAAGACTTAGCGCATTTGTGAGAACGGCATGATTCACAGGACTGGACGCTCGGAAACAATGCGCTGTGACCCGTGACAGACGTGTGGCGCGATTTAATTAAAATCAACTAAATCGTCGCTTCTAAATTCAAGAAAGAGATATTCTTTTCTTCTGGAATTACATCTGTGTTTCTGTCCTGACGCTATTAGACTGATTGTTTTAAAAATCACGTATAAGCGTGCGACCGCTTCCGCTTAAACTCCCGGGTCTAGTCGGGCTGTCGCTGTCTCAAACTGATTTCAACCGGAAAAACTTTCGGACTCCGCTGATTGGCTATAATACTTAGGGCCGGTCGCACTAAACACTTAACCCGAGCTTAACTTTAAGCGCAGCTTAAAGTTAGCGAGTTACGTAACCTCAAATATCCTGAAAAAACGTGCGGACGGGGGTTGGAAACCCACTTTTCCATCCCCTTTTGTCCCCAATTCTTTTAAACAATCCGTACAAAGTCGCTTTTCTTTGTTAGTAGCGTTTCTGGTTTTCGATGAAAAGCCAAAAATCGTTTTTCCAATTTGTTTTCCACGGTTGCACGAACGGCGTTTTTCTTTGTTAGTAGAGTTTCTGGTTTTGAATGCGAATGTCGTGAATTTTCAGAATTGTCGAAAATGCTTCGCCTTTTTCTCTCTCTCTCTCTCTCTCTCCGGTTTTTATCTCTTTGGACTTCATATAAAAAACTCAATAACGCAATTAAAAAAATGTAAAAATTTCTAAATGTAACAACATATTAATAAAACGTTTACAATGCAATTTAGAAACAATTTAAATATAATAAAATAAAATAAATAAAACGTGAAATTCAGTTTACAACATAATTACAATAAAAAGAATTATTTTTATTTATCGTTTTTCCAATTTGTTTTCCACGGTTGCACGAAAGGCGTTTTTCTTTGTTAGTAGTGTTTCTGGTTTTGAATGCGAATTTCGTGAATTTTCAGAATTGTCGAAAATGCTTCGCCTTTTTCTCTCTCTCTCTCTCTCTCTCCGGTTTTTATCTCTTTGGACTTCATATAAAAAACTCAATAACGCAATTAAAAAAATGTCAAACTTTCTAAAAATAACAATGTATTAAAAAAACGTTTACAATACAATTTAGAAACATTTTAAATATTAAGAAAAAAATTAATAAAACGTGAAATTTAGTTTACAACATAATTACAATAAAAAGAATTATTTTTATTTATCGTTTTTCCAATTTGTTTTCTACGGTTGTACGAATGGCGTTTTTCTTTGTTAGTAGTGTTTCTGGTTTTGAATGCGAATTTCGTGAATTTTCAGAATTGTCGAAAATGCTTCGCCCTTTCTCTCTCTCTCTCTCTCTCTCTGGTTTTTATCTCCTTGGACTTCATATAAAAAAACTCAATAACGCAATTAAAACAATGTCAAAATTTCTAAATATAACAAAACATATTAATAAAACGTTTACAATGCAATTTAGAAACATTTTAAATATTAAAAAAAATCAATAAAACGTGAAATTCAGTTTACAACATAATTACAATAAAAGAATTATTATTTTTATTTATCGTTTTTCCAATTTGTTTTCCACGGTTGCACGAATGGCGTTTTTCTTTGTTAGTAGTGTTTCTGGTTTTGAATGCGAATTTCTTGAATTTTCAGAATTGTCGAAAATGCTTTGCCCTTTTTCTCTCTCTCTCTCTGGTTTTTATCTCTTCGGACTTCATATAAAAAACTTAATAACGCAATTACAAAAATGTCAAAATTTCTAAATATAACAAAACATATTAATAAAACGTTTACAATGCAATTTAGAAACATTTTAAATATTAAAAAAAATCAATAAAACGTGAAATTCAGTTTACAACATAATTACAATAAAAAGAATTATTATTTTTATTTATCGTTTTTCCAATTTGTTTTCCACGGTTGAACGAATGGCGTTTTTCTTTGTTAGTAGTGTTTCTGGTTTTGAATGCGAATTTCGTGAATTTTCAGAATTGTGGAAAATGCTTCGCCCTTTCTCTCGTACAATGTATTATTTATCGTTTTTCCAATTTGTTTTCCACGGTTGCACGAATGGCGTTTTTCTTTAATAGTAGTGTTTCTGGTTTTGAATGCGAATTTCGTGAATTTTCAGAATTGTGGAAAATGCTTCGCCCTTTCTCTCGTACAATGTATTATTTATCGTTTTTCCAATTTGTTTTCCACGGTTGCGCGAACGGCGTTTTTCTTTGTTAGTAGAGTTTTTGGTTTTGAATGCGAATGTCGTGAATTTTCAGAATTGTCGAAAATGCTTCGCCTTTTTCTCTCTCTCTCTCTCCGGTTTTTATTTCTTTGGACTTCATATAAAAAACTCAATAACGCAATTAAAAAGATGTCAAAATTTCTAAAAATAACAATGTATTAATAAAATGTTTACAATACAATTTAGAAACATTTTAAATATTAAAAAAAAATCAAGAAAACGTGAAATTCAGTTTACAACATATTTACAATAAAAAGAATTATTATTTTTTATTACGAACATTAAAAAAAAAAGTAAGACCGAATCAAATTTTGTAATATTAAATCGAGATTTTACAAACAACCAAAAATAATTCGAGATTCAAGTAACAAATAGAAAAGGGCAATGGTTTGGAGGGAAAGGCGAATATTGAGCTCGTAACAAAAAAAAAAACTTTTGTTGGAAAATAGCTTTTCTCTATACGTAGAATGATTTTTTCTTAACTCACCCACCAACACTTGCTGGAAACTTTCTCGAAACACAGAATTTAAATTAAATTAAATCAGTTACGATTAAATTGATTACCAAAAAAAAAATAACCAAACGAGTTGAATGACTTGAAGAGTTGTATCATCATTCGTGAAATTAATTACAAGTCTGTTTAATTTAAAAGTTTAATATTTCTTTTCAATAGATCACCAACTTAGTTTTACTTTTAATAAAATTAAATGGTCGTAGTTGTGTTTCAATTTAATCTCGCTTGTGAAGTCACAGTAATACGTACATATATTTAATAGTTACGGGGCGTTCTTTTTGTAGATGTGACGGTGACATAATCAGGCGTAAATTCGTGCAGTAGGTGTTGATATAATGATGAGGCGAAGTTATCTTTATCTCCAAACAAGCGACTGTACAAGATAAGGAGTTAAAACACCCGGCGGGGAGTTACCGAAACACAGAAGTAACATAACAGAGCCCGAGAATGAAATCGTTTCGCATTATCAGCAGCAGGCAATATCATTTGTAAGCAGGCAGGGCCGAGGAGACTATTTAGATAAATGCAGCGTCTACAATTCATACCGAAACAACCGACGGGGTCGAAGATAGCCAACCCGCCGCCGCCGCCGCCGCCACCGCCGAAATTCTCCCCGAGATAGCGGCGAAATTCCGGGCGCTTATCGGAATTCCAATTGAATCCAGTAGTTATAAAGACATCGTATTGTGGAACAAGAACTACTAATTAGATAACAAGTGGAAAGTTCGCCGGGCGGAGGGACGTGGCCACCCGCAAACGGGTGGGTGGTAAGACGATGGCGGAAGAGGTATACGGCGGGACTTCCGGGCCCGTTCGACCGGACCGGACCGTATTCCGTGTTTACCGGAACTCGGTGGCCGTAACAAGATTATGTCGTAATAGCGGATAACCGCTAGTTCGAGGCGTTAACCGCAAGTCTCTGTCGCATCGCTGATGAAGCTAATGTCGCCAGAGGTCGACGGGATAATTGTTTATTAGATACAAACAGCTATTGGTCAACGGTTAAGGCCGTTACGCGCAGGAATTATTTAAACCATCAACTACATCTAAGTAACTGGAAAATCGCATTCACGCAGGAAACCTTTTTGACAAACTTTAAAATGCGCAACTAATCAAAAGGAGGAGGCACGAACGATATACATAGATTACGGCTACGACAGTTCGAACATCTCTGAAATTATAGAAACCTTGAAAAATGTTATGGAGAAAACGAAAGGAATCAACACTATTATCAGCACGATTATGTTCCGATTTGATAGACCACAGCAAAATGGTGTAATAGAGCATATCAACAGGCGTCTATATCGACTGGCAAAGGAATATAATCATGTAGAAGTATTTTGTATCAATCGACTTCTTTACCGCTCTTATTACACAGGTTAGGGTCTTCCTAAAAAAAAAAATTAGCTAAATTCATTGTGAACTCTCCTTGTGAAACGCCTGCCTATGATCTCGGCCAATCATCAGTTTACAATACGCGTGGGAGCTTTCGTAGAGAAAATTTTCAAACCGCTTCATTATCCAAGACGAACTACGAGGGCTGCTGGAAAAGTTTCTGGAAACGGTATGAAAAAACGCATACGAAATTTGGTAAACGGTATCATTGTTTTTCGAAGTATTCGCCTTTGACGTCAATACACTTTTGCATACGCTCGAACCAATTTCTAAAGCACGTTTTCCACTCTAAAGATGGTACCTCAGAAACCAGTGTCCGGAATGCTTCAGCCGACGAAAATCGCTCACCACGCATTTTATTTTTGATATTTGGGAACAAAATGAAATCATTAGGTGATAAATCAGGTGAATATGGACAATGACTCATTAATTCAACATTTTTGTTGGACAAAAAATCAACTGTTTGACGGGCTGAGTGAGAGCTGGCATTGTCATGATGGAGAATAATTCGTCGATTTGGATTGTTTCTTCTTATTTGATCGATGACTTCCGGCAAACAAATTGTAGTATGCCAATCAGCATTCACGGTTTTTCGATCCTCTAAAGCCACGGTTGCTACATGTCCAGTTAAACCAAAGAAACAAGCAATCATTTGCTTCGCAGCACTGCGTGAACGGACAACTTTTGTTGGTTTTGGTTCATTTTGAAATACCCAAACGGTAGATTGTTGTTTACTTTTCGGCTCGTACGAATAGATCCACGTTTCGTCACCAGTAACGATGTTATAAACTAAATTTGAACGACCTCCATTGAATTTCTTGAGCATTTCTTCGCACCATTTGTTAAATTGTGTGGGATCCAACGACTGCAAAGCTTCGTACGTTCAAATGTTCATGCAACATCTGGTGTATTGCTTTCATGTCAATGCGTAAGGATGCTTAAATATCACGGTATGTCACATGTCGATCTCGCTCAAGCATTTCACGCACAGCATCTACATTAGTGGCAACAACAGATGTTGATGGACGACCTTCACGAAATTCGTCACTGAGAGAGGTACGTCGACGCTGGAATTCGGCAAACCAACTATAAACACTGCTCTCTGATGGTGCTCCATCTCCAAAAGCCAAATGAAGCCGATCGAGGCATTGTTTCGGCGTTAGACCACATTTGAAATCGTAAAAAATCACGGCACGAAAATTTTCACGCGAGATTTCCATGTTTACACACATGTTTACAGTCAATAGAATTATAGGCGAAAAACGTCAAATTTTTCAAATGTGACGGTTGATAAACGCTAACAATTCCAGACCTACTAGATTCCAGAAAATTTTCCATTAGTAAATGGTGAAGATTCCATAAAAATATCTAGTGATAACAATGTTCTAGTAATAAACCTCAAGATGCCTCTGCGAGTTCTCTTGCTCAACACGAAACAATTAACCATCCTCTTAAATTACCGTGTGATAATGTTCAAAATTGGTCGAACAAAATCTCGTCTGGTATGTCTACGAAATTCCGATTTGTAACAAGAAATATTTGTAGCCTCCGAAATAAGGTTGACGATCTTAACATAATTCTTAAGGATCAGGATTTTCCTGAAATTTTGTTCATTACTGAGCATTGGCTAAACGATGCTGAAATAGAACTTTTTAATCTGGACAACTATAGCTTAATAGAAAATTTTGTTGCAAATCGTTTTAGATTGCAGTGAAAACCTATTAGGAGCAAATCCTAATTTCAATTTGTCTATTCTACTGCAATGTCAGGTCAAAAAGCGATCGTAAGATGTCGCTGTTTTATCTATTTATAGCTTAATAACTTATTTTACTCGAAAAACGCGTAGAGGAAGTGGTGTTGTATTGTCTGCTTCAAGTTCGGTCCAACCGTATTGTAAACATTATGTTACTAATGATGTTAATGTTACTGACAAATTTTTTTTGAAATGTGTTCCGCAGTGTTACGTTTCAGAACAACAAATATTTTACTGTTTAATCTGTATAGATCACCTAATGCGGATATTAATGTGTTTTTTAATAACATTGAAGTTGTCTTAGCCATGTCTAAGGCTTATTATTATTGGAGGTGATTTTAATGTTGATTTCTCCAAATTAGCACCAGAGTCAATATATTTGATTGACTTATTTCAATCATTTGCCTTTGATAGCTTCCTGGAAGCACTTGCGCGCGTAAATGGAAATAGTGCTACCAGAATTGATATTTTTTTACCAATTTTGAAAGGGATGACTGTGTTATAAATATTTGATCTGATCCTGGATTATCTGATCATCAAATGATCAAACTTTGTCTGTGCACTGTGAACTTCCTGATCGCACTTTAACTCGTACTATTAAAAAAACGGATTTTTAATGATGAAACATCTATCAACAATTTCGTATCTGCTATCGAATTAGAAAAAAATCATTGTGTCAGAGATGATCAGGATCTCGATTCGAATTTTTTAATAAATTTTTTAAATACTTTTAATGATTACTTTAACTACTTCTTTCCAGTTAAACAAATAAATCACATTAAACAACGTAATAGGAGCTGGATTTCTGGGGCATTGATCAATGAGGGACGAGAATTGAGGTGTATTCATAAAAAAATAAAAGAAAACTCTTCCAATAACATCAAATCACATTATAGGGAATTAAGAGGTAAACATCGCCTAAATTTAAAATCGGCTGGAAGAAATTTTACTGAATGTTTTATCTGTAATTCCTCCAATAAAAACAAAGCTGCTTGGAAGTTATTAAAACAAAATAATTCAGTTGATTTTCCAGAATATGTCACTGATATAAATAATCGCGTTCATGTTGATGCCGAAGATATCAGTAATGCCTTTTGTAATTACTTTATAAATTCAGTTAATGAACTTGTTCGTCATCCTTCGGGTAACACAGTTAATATAAAAAGTAATGATCGCAATATTTCCTATCTCTGAAGTTGGAACCTATAACATAATTATTTGTTTCCTGTAAGAAATCTGCAGGAATTGATGATATCCCTTGTTCTATTCTTAAATATTTAGCTGAGTTCTTAGCTGCTCCACTTTGCAAGTTAATTAATCAGTCCTTCAATGATGGTTCTTTTCCTTTCGCCCTAAAAACAGCTAAAGTAATTCCTGCATACCAGAAAGGTAAAAAAACAGATATAAGAAATTACAGACCTATTTCTGTCTTGTCTAACTTTTCAAAAGTTTTTGAAAAAGCTATGTTGGCTAGATTAATTAATTAATTTCTTTGATGTCAATAACATCATAAACAGAAACCAGTTCGGCTTTAGAAAGGGTCTTTCGGCAAATGATGCCCTATGTTTGGCATACAATATTATTCTGCGAAATATTGAGCTCAGAGAAAAGACGGTTGGAATTTATTTTGATTTGTCCAAGGCTTTTGACACAGTATCTCACGACACACTTTTGTACAAATTAAACCAATAATAATAGTATAATAATAAATCGTTTCCTGATTGTCTCCTGGCTGGGTGCAAAATCAAGAGAAACTCAAGTACACCATGGGTTTCCACAGGGCAGTATACTTGGACCACTTCTTTTTATAATATATTTAAATGATTTTAACTCATTCGTTAAATTAGGTGATGTTAGGTGACGTTTTGCAGATGATACTTCCTCAATTTTACATTATGAAACTGATGAACAACTTTCAGAACGGCTTAATTTATTGCTTATTACGAGCATGACAGATTGGTGCTGCCGAAATAATCTATCATTAAATGTGAGAAAAACTGTTTTAGTTCCGTATAAGACTTTCAATACTAATACTCTTACTTCTATAAACTCTAAGCTAATTGATCTGAAATTTGAAATTCCTGTTGAAAAATCTGTAAAATTTTTAGGACTAACATTTGATTCCGGCCTTACATGGAGTAACCATTGCCTCATTTTAGAAAAATCGTTAAATACTGCGTGCTATACATTTAGGAAATTGAACGGAAGTGTATCTATTGAGATAATACAAATGTATTAATGTATTCATTTTCTCGGAATTAATGTATTAGGTGATCTTTTATTTTTATCATTGTCTTTTTCTACTTGTGTTAGTAATGGTGTTGTTATTAACTTGACTAATTCTGTTCGAATTTTTTTGTACTTAGTTAGTTTATATTTTTACTATACACTATACAATCTGACAATTGCTGACATTCTCTGGAATCTTCTGGCAATAAAAAATTATTATTATTATTATTATAAATTCATATTCATTATCTACTATACCTACGTACTTCAAGTATCAGCCGGAGTTTTTCGCAACGACTTCCAAAAATCGTCTTTGAGGATAGACCAAGATCAAGCTGAAGATACAGTAATTTTTTGAAGTCGAAAGCAAAGATCGAAGCAATTCAAACCATTATACGTACGAAAAGAAACGGAAGCTGCTAAAAAATTGAAGGCAAGATGCCTCAAGTCCTCATGGCGTTGCACCGGGCGGTCGGGCGAAAGGAAGATGACCTTCCAGCATCTGCCTCGTACACAGGTCTCCAACGTTCATACCGCACACAGGCAAAGCAATGATATATTGTGCGTTAAGTTATGTGCACCGGCTGAAAAATGGCGGCTTATTAATGGAATGACACATTCTAAAATTGCGATTGACCCGAGTTGGGTGACCCCATGGAGATAACGGCGCGCGGTAATTGCGCGGATGGCGACGTGCGTTGCAGGTGTTTTCGTGCATACAAAAAAAAAAGAAGAAGAAAACGCTGAAATTTATATTTGTGGAGGTGTCTGTCTCTCTTCTTCGTCGTGATCCGCGGCGGCCGAGTTCGTTTATGGGGGGCGTCGTAAAGTGCTTTTGGATCGGGGATCTTGATAATTTCCTCTCTTCAATTAGGCGGATTTGGGGGGGGGGGTCGTCGTCGACGTAATAAAAATTACGGGAAAGAATCCGGGGATTTACCGCCGCGCGGTGTGTTTATTGCTTATAATTTTTAATAAAGACATAAAATGCTAATCGAGGAACGGCTTTGGACTTACGTGAAGGATCTACGGACACGTAAATCAACTAATTCTGTTTCCGTAAGGCCACCATCACGTTTATTATACACGAAATTAAAAGCAAATTCGTCTTAATAATTTTTATTTCTCACAATACAATCTTGATTTTAACATTTTCTTTGTCTCTTGCAAAATAAAATTATGGCAAAATGTAGTAAACATTTCAGCACGCTCAATTCATTCAATTAATTGAAGAGAATGAAAATGATCGTGAAGTTTCAACGAAGGAGAAACCTCAGGTCACTATAATTTTTATATAATTTTTTTTTTGTTAAGGTTAAGTTAAGTTAAATATATGTGAAACTGATTTAAATATTCAATTTTTTTTGTTGCTAATTTGGACCTTCGATTTTAAGGGCGAAATGCAAGGCAGCGCTTAATAAAGAAACTTAGAAAATCTTAGCAAGAAAACTTAACGAACCGATCAAGAGATGGCAGTTTTTTTTTTTTGCATGGAAAATCCCTTATTAAATTCTTCCGAGCATTTCGTGATCTTGATTTTTTTTATTTTGTTGCTGCTTGAGGCATTCGATTTCTTACGAAGGCTCAATGAATAGTCTTCAAAGTCTTAGCGTACAAACTTAACTAACTGATCAAAAGATGGCATGCCAGTTCTTTTTTTCATTAATGAAAATTCTGTAATTCGTCGAGAGTTTCCTGACGTTGGGTTTTGACAGTTTTTTTTTTTTTTTGTAAATATATTCTCTCGCTCACAAAATCGTGATCCAAACGTGTTTTGATTCAAAAACAGACATCTTTTCTTTGAATCACTCTGTTTTTAAAACTTGTTCGGATTGAATTATGGTTATTTACAAATGAACTGTCAATCAAAAATTCATGTCAGGTGTTTTGTTGCAACAACTACG
Organism: Prosopocoilus inquinatus; assembly: GCA_036172665.1. NCBI lineage: Eukaryota > Metazoa > Arthropoda > Insecta > Coleoptera > Lucanidae > Prosopocoilus > Prosopocoilus inquinatus. The sequence continues at coordinate 7,183,079 of CM069878.1, read as the reverse complement.
AAGTTCAGGTCCAAACTATTCGAAACACGTTGCACGCGAAACACACAAAAGATGGTCGGCGCAAACACGTGATCGCCGAAAAGGAGTTTCGTGCATATCTCAATAAATCCGTTGAAATGAGACTGTGGAAATACGTTCGACAAAATTTAGGGCACTGATTCGAGTACTTAAAAATAATGAAGCTGATTTAAGTATATCCATTTTTCTTTGTTGAATAGTGAATTTCATTAAAGTTTTCTAGTGCAAGTTATGAAAGTAAATTAAAAGAAATTCTCACATCAGTAAAAAAGTCCAACGACTGGGTGCGAAACGGTGGTGAGAAGAAGTACTAAAAGAGTCCAAATAAGGAAAATTTTTGAGGCATCTTCAAGAGAGAGTTAAATGTAAAGACAGCAATTTATGAAAGCGTTTTGGCACAACAGAGAGCATATTTGCCTCCTCCGTGCAGAAATCAAGCGATGAGAGAGAGAGAGAGAGAAAGTCCGTTATTAAATTTCACACAACTGACGAAGTTCTCACAGCGAGATTTAAATTTTCTTCTAGACTCGACTGCGTAGGCAACAACAAACGAAATATAGTCGTCTTCAGTTCTTTCTTTGCCTCGGCGGTTCCGTTCCGGTAAACACCGAAACGCGTGTATTACTCGTCTCGCCGAAACAAAAGAGAAACTTTCGAAAAACTAGTATTCGAAAACGTTAAATCGCGGCAGTCTCCCGAAGACCGAAGGGAACGAGGGAAAGCGAAGAAGCAAAAAAAAAAAAAATTGAAATCAATTACCGGCAGGAAACCCTCCCGTTTGAATTTTTATTGCTGAAACAGAACGCTTAATTATGTTCTGCGCCTCGCAATGAAATTGCTTTCTGCCGGCCATTTACGAGGAATTAATTGCAATCTTAATTGATTTTCTTGTTGTTTAATTCGTCTCTTGAGGTTACTTAGTGCGGCGTTTTTTTTTTTCTTTTTCTTTTCTCTTTCTCTCGTCGTTCGTTTTTCTTTCTTGGGTTTCGCTTCGTGCGGCGCGGATAAGAACGGGAACCGAACCGTTCGCATTCGCATTCGCATTCGCATTCGTGCTAATCAGTTTCTTGGAAGCACGAATGCACTAACTCAGATTTAAACTTGCAAGAACATTTAATTGCTTGTCTTAGGCCATGAATCTATTTGAGCCAACAAAAAAAAAGAAAATTATGACGGGGAATGGGAATGGGAATGGTATACGGGTGGAATGGAATGGGTTTTTCGAAAAAGAAATAAAGCAAGAGGAAATGTTTGGGGGCCATAAAAACATAATTGAATTAATTCTGGCGGTCTTAGTCGGGGATATAATAAAGTGGTTTAAAGCATTAAGTTCTTTGAAATAAATACAAGGGGGCGTGCGGCGAAGTCGTCGCTCTCTCGCTCGTCGGAGAGGCGAAGGCGAAGGAAAGAAGGAATTAAGGCGAAAAAAGGAGAACGATTTTTATCTGATTTCATGAGCTAATAATCCCGTCCGGTTTTCGCACGATATTCAAACTGCCGCGGTTTGAGATTTTACACACTCCGACGACGGTAATTCCCCTATTATTCGGATTCTTTTCGCGCGAGCTTCCGCGCCGATCCTAGCGCCGTCTGCGTCGCTCCTTCTCATTAGAACGATACCGGCGTCCTTTATTAAAGAAGGTCGGTAGCGGCGGTGATCTTTATGAAGCGACAACTTCCAAAGCCACCTGTTCCACTCACAGATTAACTGCACTCGTACGTGCATGGAAACCAGAAACTGAAAGCTAGTCGAGCGTGCAGTTTGACGTTTCCTAGTCGGGGAATTACTATTTATCGGCGGCCGTCCTCTCGTTCGTATTTAGATCAACTTGATCGACTCACTCTTCTAACATCTTTACGTCTCCGGAGACAATGCGGAAATATTTTCACCTTTGAACCACACTCAAACTTCTCATTATTTTTTTCATCCACCATTTTACAAACAACCAGCAAAAAAGAGCGTTCAAAAATTCTCGTCTGCTCGTTCGTATTTAGATCAACTTGATCGACTCACCCTTCTAATATCTTTACGTCTCCGGAGACAATGTGGAAACATTTTCACCTTTGAACCACACTCAAACTTCTCATTCTTTATCATCCACCATTATACAAACATCCAGCAAAAAAGAGCGTTCGAAAATTCTCGTCTCCTCGTTCGTATTTAGATCAACTTGATCGACTCACTCTTCTAACATCTTTACGTCTCCGGAGACAATGCGGATACATTTTCACCTTTGAACCACACTCAAACTTCTCATTCTTTTTCATCCACCATTTTACAAACATCCAGCAAAAAAGAGCGTTCAAAAATTCTCGTCTCCTCGTTCGTATTTAGATCAACTTGATTGACTCACTCTTCTAACATCTTTACGTCTCCGGAGAGAATGCGGAAACATTTTCACCTTTGAACCACACTCAAACTTCTCATTATTTTTATCATCCACCATCATACAAACATCCAGCAAAAAAGAGCGTTCAAAAATACTTACGTTCGGAGTTGATCAAGACTTGACAAGCTCACAGATAAACGAAAATGCTCTTAAACGATAGTAAGCATCATTTCCTAATATTTCATGTACAATAAATCCCCGTGGAGTTTTACTTTTTGCGGCAAGAACGGTATTAGGGTGTTACAGGGGGAATTCCGTCCACAAAAATATATTTTTATAGGCCCGGCGTTGATTCTGAATCCGGCTCTGACCATGGTTTTTGTGAACACTTGACGACAATTTAAGTATTTGAATCAGATTCTACCAGTGCCCTAAATTTTGCTGAACGAATTTCCACATCATTTCAACGGATTTATTGAGATATTTACGAAGTTTTTCTTTTTTCATGTCATTTTTAAAACAGCTTCACGATGTTACAGTTTTCATATTTACTTACAAAAAAGAACTTGTGAAAATTCAACGTCGCGAAATGCTCGAAAAATTACAGAATTTCCCTTAATTTGAAAATATTAAAACTGTCATGCCATCTTTTGATCAGTCAGTTATGTTCGTATGCTAAGACTTTGTTGATTTATTCATTGAGTCATCGTAGATTGCGCTTAAAATCGAATGCCTAAAGCAGTAACAAAAGAAAAAAAATCCGCGAAGAATTTAATAAGGAATTTTCCATGCAAAAGAAAAGAACTGTCGCGCCATCTTTTGATCAGTTTGTTAAGTTCCTTTGCTAAGATTTCTTTAAGGCTCAGCGTTGGACTCCGCAACACTCCGCAGAGGTTTCATGCGTATCATTGCTGCCAACTTAATTTTTTTTTAATCATCACACCATCATAGAATGTTTAATTTTAACAGGGTGATAGTTTGCAAATAAAATGGCCAAGTCTGGTGTTGATTGTTATTTCGAATTAAGTAATAATTTAATTCCTTGCAAAAATGCATTTTTTTGATTTTTTTTTTGGATGTTTTGCATATATCTTTCGTCTCAAAAGAAATAAAAGAAAACAGGATGCTTTCGATCACTCTTTCTTTTTGGTCAATTCATATGTAGAAAGTAATATTTTCTTTGTCAGAAGAACAGTAAATAATTGCATAAAAACTTCAAATCTTTTGCATCAAAAGAAAGAAAAAAATTCTTTTGATTTAATATATTTTTATTATTTTTTTCTTTTGGCAAAAACTGTATACAGAGTGGTCTTTGCAGTTTTCTTTATTAAAAACGGGATTGTCCTCAATACAAGCATTCGCTCCTTCTTAATCGACGGTAAAAAATTACAAAAAAAAAAAATGTTAACCGTCCGTGCATAACAGGACTTTTGATTTTTATTTTTCGAGAAGAAAAGCGAATCGATTTGATTGTGCTTGGCTTTTAAAATAATTTTTTTATTTTCATTATTTTGCGCCTGTTTACGTTTTCTTAGTTTCATTCCTTCAACAATTATTATAATTTTTTTTTTAATTAAAAGAGTTTCTTTGATTTTTCTACTTAATTTCTCTATTGCTTATAAAAGTAAATAAAAGACGATCGATTTCTCGCGATGAATTCGTTTTATGTTTGTATTCAGAAAGCAACAAGACATCGTGTTTCTGATAAGTATCATTCGCATAAATTTATTTTTTTAATAAAAACATACAAAGTACTTTTTTATCTCCATTAAATCCAAAAGAAAGAAGAAAAACAAAAGACGATTGACTTGTGTAACGGCCTTGGATTTTCCTTCGTCTTCATCGTGGACAGCAGCAGAAAAGAAAACAAGAGACGATTGATTTGTGTAACGGCCTTGGACTTTCCTTCGTCTCCATCGTGGACTGCAGCAGAAAAGAGAACAAAAGACGATTGACTTGTGTAACGGCCTTGGATTTTCCTTCGTCTTCATCGTGGACTGCAGCAGAAAAGAAAACAATAGACGATTGAATTGCGTAATGGCCTTGGACTTTTCTTCGTCTTCATCGTGGACTGTAGCAGAAAAAAAAACACAAAAAAACGATTGATTTGTTTAATGGCCTTGGACTTTTCTTTGTCCTTACCGTGCACAGCAGCAGAAAAAATAAAACAAAAGACGATCGTATTTATGGAAAGTACGGTTCGTATTTTTTCCCGATCAAAAGTAAAAGAAACAAATTTTGACTTTTTTTTCTGTGTTTTGTTTTTCTTTACCATGGCGAGAAACTTACATATAAGAAACAAACACTCAGACACAATGTGTTTTCATTCAATTTAATGCAAAAACAACTCGAATGTAGACTATTCATTGGTCCTCATGTTACGTGAACGACATGAATCTACGCCATTCATTGGTCATTCCTAAGCAACCCTGGCAACGCCCAAACCGGTCCTAAAGAATAATCAAACACGATTGGGTTTCCCTACGGAGGAGGAGGTCTCATTATTTTCTTGCTGAAATATGATTGGCTTGGCGTCTAGCCACGCCCAACATTGTTTTTGATTTTTCTCTTTTGAAGCGTTTGATTGGCCTAGCATGTATGTGTCGTCCTCCTAGCTTAATTTTATTTTATATTATTATTTTTGTTTTTGATTTTTTCACTTATTATTTAAATAATTATTAATGAATAACTTAAACAGCAACATCCTACGATCGCTTTTTGACCTAACTTTGCAATCAAAAGCGATTTGCAACAAAATTTACACGGTTTTATAAACAGGGTGCGTTTTTCTTTTTCAAAAAATTTTAAAACAGAAAAAATCTCAAAAAAATAAAAATAAAACCAATAAAAAAGTCGTCCGTCTTTAGTATTTTTTCTTTCTTTTTTAAACGTAACAGAAATTCCTGTTTTTTATTTTCAACGATGGATTTATACAAAGTTTTTTTAATCTCGAACCGGACAGAAATATGAAGGGAAAACACTCGACGTTTCGCTATAGATTTATAACTTCGTCAGGAGTGAAAAAAAAATGTTTCTGTCCGGTTCGAGATTAAAAAACTTTGTACTTACAATTTTCATCGGACAAGAACAAATGTCAATGATAGATTTAATCTTATTGCTCAAATTTGGAGCGAATTTGGAGCTAAAATGATGATCGTTGATGGCCGCCATATTTTATCCAACATCTCGGGCTTCGTAAGTTAGGTTTTCTCCACTTAACAGCGCCATCTACTGGCAAGGAATTTAAATAATTTTCCTAACTAGCTTTCGGCTGCTATTTGAAATTTGAAATCTTAGCGTCAAGTAAAATTAACAATTCCAGGTTTCTTCAAACCAAATACTTTATTCTTCTGCTTTCTATTCCTTACTTTCGCGATTTATTTCTTCAGTTAGGATTTTTCTTTTTTAATCAAAACATGCAGAAGATGTCAGCTCCGAAAGACAGGAAGAATTATTCGGTGCTGAAGTACAGTTGATTACTGGAAATAACTTTCGTGTCTAGACAATTAAACAACCGTTAAACGGCGGCGACCCAATTTCGGTCCGAGCAACCCCCGAAGAAACAGTCGATCGTGACTTCCCAGAGACCGATTTTCCGCGCACCTGGCAGAGGGGGAGGGGGCGGCTCCTCCAAAGTGAAACTTAATTGCACTTGTTCGAGGGCAAATGAGTTCGTGTGTCTCGAATTTTTCCGCACCGCATTTCACAGATGTCGCGACCGATCATCCACTTTGCGTCAGCTCCACCCTAACATCTGCAATCTACAAACAAGACGAGGTCTTATCAATTACACACACACACTCACCCATTAAGGTGAGTAACGACCTCGCGATGTAAGTATTGTGTTGTGCATGTGTTGATGAACTTTAAAAGAGAAGAAGAAGAGAGGTCTGAGGTGATCGCCCTGCAGAACACCGCATCGGGGCGAAAAGGAAATTAATTGGGCTAGATTTTCTTTGGTTTACTTCCTTCGTTTTTTAACATTGTAGGTACAGGTGTTTAAGTGTGTTTAGAATGAAGAAGGTGTCGTAAGTAATTGACCCTCAAGGAAAAAAGTAGTTTTGGAAGGGGGCGGGGCGAGGGTAAGAATCTGAATGCCTTTGAGGCTAGCTACAAAGAGATTTCGAGGAGAAGAGAGGTGTAACAATCTGGATGTCTTTGAGGCTACTCAAAAACAGACTCCGAAGAGAAGAGAGGCCTAAGATCATGATCCTGTGGAACTCCAGAGTGAAATTCGTGGCCAATTTTGAATGTCTTTGTTTACTTAAGTACAATAGAATGTTTTAAAAAAAATTTGTCAGGTCAAAAAGCGATCGCAGGATGTCACTGTTTAATATATTTACAATAGAATGAGAAAACTACCTCAGTTATTGATCCTCAAAGGAAAAGAGAGTAGTTGGGGCGGGGATAAGAATCTGGATGCCTCTGACGCTGGCTACAAAGAGATTTTGAGGAGAAGAGAGGTCTAACAATCTGGTTGTCTTTGAGGCTAGTCGGAAACAGACTTTGAACAGAAGAGAGGCCTAAGATCGTGAGCCTGTGGAACTCTGGAGCGAAATCCATGGCCAATTTTGAACACAACAGAGAGGAGTGACCGATTTTAAAAGAGTTCCCGGGCACCTTCAAGTAAGTTGACTCCAAATTTCGCGGATTCATGTCCCAGGGATATCAATCCAAAAATTACGTTAATTTTTGGCTAGGACCAATAGTTTATCCACTAGAGGCCATTTTTTGTTTGTATATCCAACAATTCGAATCTTCCGATATCCATAGAGAGTAAAACCTGAATTCCTCTAACTCAGAAAATTACTATTTGTAGAAAAGTTCTTGGAGCAGATAATTCTAAAACGATTAAAAAAAAAATTTACAAATTCCATTTAAAGGATCTAAAATAATTATTATTGTCACCGTTCGGTGAAGATTGTTTAAGCAAATAATGTTGTGGACCTAAATCAGCAATTGTAAAGTTAAATATATAGTTACAGTTAAAGTTAATTAAGAGGGACAAGTTTGTGTTGCTCACAAATGACCTTGAAAACTTACAAAGAAGTTGCAAGAGTTTATAAAATGGAACTGCATCGGTTCAAAAAAAAATAAATTCAAACAAATTGAGGATAAATAGATACTTTTTCCTGAGACAAAAAAAAACAAGAATCAAATAAATAAAATTTTCCTGAAGATACTGTCAAACACACCGCAGCGAAACGTCGACTTACCACTCAAATTTTTCAAGTGTCCATTAAAAACTTTAATTATACATATATTCTACATTTAGATTAATTAGAAAAAAGAAAACAATCACCCTCGGTTTTATTTTTCTTTCGAGTACAGAAAACAAAACTGAGGAGAAACTTGTTGAACAAAAAACGCACTGGGAAATTAAACCCCCCCAGAAAGTAATCTCTGTTTGAAATTGGACAGGGAAAAAAACTACTTTTAACATCATCTGAATCAATTAAATTTAAATGTGTCTATTTCATTGATTTTCTTGGTACACCCACGCAAGTCGAGCGCAGGTATGCATCTACTTACCGTCACGATTAGATTTTTTTTATAGAATATTTAAAAAATTACGGAAATGAATAACAACTTAAACTTGCGCGTAATCAGATTCCAGTTACGAAACCTAGAACTCAGCGCGGATTATGAAAGTAGAACGCGAGCATTGCAATCTTTACGCACACTCAAGTTTCATACCGGGACTTTACGTTACGTAAGCTGATTTCTGGGTGTTTGCAAACAAACCCGAGTTCGGAATTTAACTGAATCGTTAGTTCGATTCGCGACTTTTCGCACACTCAAGTGTTATACCGGGATTTACGTCACGTAAGCAAATTTATGTGTGTGTTTGCAAACAAACCCGAATTCGGAACTTAACTGAATCGTTAGTTCGAGTCGCATCAAGTGACGTCGCCGTTTCCACCCCCTAATGGACGTCGCCAGCGTCGCCCCTGGACTCAACAACTATTCCATCGTCCACGCCGTCACCATCTCAGAAGGTTTTTTTTTTTTTGAAGAATGACACATCCTAAGTAATCAAAGATGCTTTACAAACATTTATAAGAATTTAATAAAGCATAAAACGCCTTTGCAAACGTTTATAAAAATTTAATAAAGCATTTGTGGTTACTTGGGATGTTACGTGATGATGAGTTTTTGCGAACGACTAATCTAAGATTTAGCCTTTTTACCTGCTTTTAAATTATCTACCTCTTAAAGCTTCTAAAGTAAATCGCGTTGACAATAAGGCACCTAAATTTATTACTCCTAATAAATTATCCATTGCGCCTGCATCGTCGTTATTTTCACGCGTTTAAATTGACCTTAAATTTTCCTGTAACATTCCCGTAAAGGGCAGATCCGGCCTGTCTTATTTAATCACGCTTCATTATTTTTGTTTTCTTTTAAGTTTTACTGTAATTTTGAAGACAGTTTTCATTCACTTAAAATTCACGCTTAAACTCGACTAGTATAAATCGCTAAACAAATCACGGCGAGTCACACGCAACTTAAGAGAATGAAGAAGAAGACGAAGAAGAAGAAGAAGAAGAAGAAAAAAGCGTCTCGCGTGTTGTATAATCAACGCACCCTTCTTCGCTGAGCCCGATCGGGCATAGGAGTTAATCTACTGCGCTTTATTATCGACTCTAACAGGTAGGTTTTGCGAGCTCTTACTCCTTCTTCGCTGAGCTCGCCGCGGCAGAGGAGTTAATCTGTTGCACAATATTATCGACTCTGACCGGTACGTTGTGGGACCTTTTTTTTAGCCCGCCTTGTTGTTGTTAATTAAATTATATGGTGGCGATGAAGTGATTTGGGGTGTACGAAAAATGATGGCGGCGCTGGAATTAAAAAATGTACATCTAAAATAGCAGATGTTTACCTCGAATTTGAATCACACATCCACAATGAATTTATTTACCTCAGCCAATCGCACGCATAATCAGCAAATAATTATGCAAATATTTCAGCGTTCGATTAAATCGCCGTCATTACTAGAAATTCGAAAACAATTTGCATGTAAACGTGCGCCGGAGATTTTTTTTTCGTGTGTCCAGCGTTTCAGGAATTGCAGGTAAATGCTATGTACCTGCATACGTTCCAGTTAGGTAATGATATACGTTCGCTGGGGGGGAATTTTTCGCATGAGCTCCTAGCCAAAGTCAATAATTACATCATTGGGAGGTACGTTTTATGGCGGCGATCTGAGTGGGTTGCTCCCAGTGGGATTGCGGCGAGTACGTACGCAGGCATACCACACACACACACACGGACATTCTTGGACACGCAATGCACGCGCGTCACGCACTCGGAATAAGACATCACCCCATCAAAGCGGCGATAATTAGGCACGTAGCGCGGATTGTTTATTGGCTGGAGCTGCGCGTGTAAACGGAATGCAAAACAGATAGACACGCTGCAGCGAATAATGCATGGCGTGTTCATTAGTCGACGACGAGCTGGAATATTCGCCGTGTACGACGGCAATTCGAAAGAGCAATAAAAGCCAAGCCGCCGTTTGGGAACGTTTCAGGCAAGATTTATTTATAACTTCATTCAATTACTAAGCTCCGAGTTGTTTACGGAAGAACTCTGAGATGTCTGCGTTCCGCAAGGCAATAACCTAGGCCCTTTCTTTTTTTTTTAACATCCACCAAAGACATACCTCACTCATTAGCCAACTGGTCCTTGACTAATAACTGCAAATTAAACGAAAATCCCAATGCATTAATTTAGCTCCGGAATTCCAGAGGGTCACGATCTTAGGCCTCTCTTCTCTTCGGAGTCTGTTTCTGACTATTCTCAAAGACATCCAAGTTCTTGGACCTCTCTTCTCTTCTCTTCGAAGTCTCTTCCTAACTATAGTAACTTTGGTAGCTTGCACTTTAGTAAACGAGAACATTCAAACGCCTACGAATTTAGTTCCGGAGTTCCACAGGGTCACGATCGTACACCTCTCTTGTCTTCGGAGTCTGTTTCTGACTAGTCTCAAAGACATCCACCTTCTTAGACCTCTCTTCTCTTCGAAGTCTCTTCCTAACTATAGTAACTTTAGTTTACCATTGCTAAATATGCAACCAAATTAATTCCATATTTATTTGATAGGAAGAAATACCCAGTCTATAAATTTCAGCTTAAACTGCCCAATCTAAGCTAAAACCTCATTCTAAATTTAATTCTTGTAGAACTCTCAGCCTCTCCCCCACGAAATCCAAGACCCCATAAAAATTTTTCACTATAAACATCATCATAAATTTTGGTTGCCAAAATCCTTAATATATACAAATCGATTCCTGTTTGCCCAACTGAAACCTTAATTTATTTTACTAAATAAAATTCTAGCTGCCCAACTAAAATTTTTAATCAAATTATCAGCCACCCAGCCAAATCAGACTTTTAGCTATGCCCTTGATCGCCCAACCAAGAGCTTAATTAAAAACCTTTTTCCTAAATTTTGGTTGCCCATCCAAAATCTTCTCATAAGCCAATCCTGGTCATAGCCGCCCAGCTAAGCCAAAACCTGCTATTTTCTGCTCGCACACCCCTGAAATTTTCAGAATTGCTGCCCCTTACATACACAAAACTGAATCTTTAGTCTCTATTACACTTTTCTAAAAACCTATCTCTCTATGTCCAAATAAAACTTTCTTGAAATATTTATTTTGTGTTAACCAAAAAATCGATTCCTCAGGAATTTTGATTCTCAACCCCCCCCCCCCCGCCCAAAATAGTTTTTTTTGCATTTTTTTTACGCGCAATTTCCTCTACACCGGACCGCCGCCGTATATAAAGTTTTTAAAAACGTTAATATTCAATACAATAATAAAGTGTCCGGTTATATATATATATATACTTGTATATATATGATCAATTAATAAATTATTTATAGTAATAAGTTTTTCATCTGAATTTGCTCGGAAAAATCAGGGGGTTGCTCGAAAATTGCGCCTAGTGAATAAAAAATTGGTGAAAAATTTTCGGAAAATTTCATGTTTTTTTTACATTTTTTGCAAAATTTTGCAATTTTTTTTTCCTGATTTTTAGGGCCTGGGAACATCGACCCAGTGAGCAATTCCTAGTATTGCATTTTCATGTAATCCTAAAAAATAAAAAATTTTACACCAATTTCTTGCTAAGAATTTTTTTAATTTGACCTAAATTTAGCCACTTGGTTAATAAACAAGTTGCAATGTTAACAAATATTAACTAAACTTACTTGAATCCCTTCAACTTTAATTCTCATAACCGAAAAAAGTGGCCGGCTCCATTTTTTTTTTTTTTTGATTATTTAATGAGGGGGTTTCTTTGATAGGGCAAATCATGTGCGTCCCACTCCCATTAAACATCCTAAAATTCGCACCTAAATTTCTGAATTTACACTAAATTATGAGTACTGTATTAAACAAATTTTTCATTAAAAAAGTAAAAAGAAAGAAAAAAAAAAACCTCTGGGCCCTACTTTTCAGGGGGCCCTCTCCCCAAAAAATAAGCCGCCTGTATAAAATTTCTTCCGCAGACTTCATTACTCGCAAACGATTATAAAAATCCGTAAATACACAATTCATGCTAAAATATTGTACCATTGCCCTACAGTAAACCCCACCCTACCCCCTGAACCCCTAACCCCCCTCTCTTCTCTTCGAAGTCTCTTCCCAACTATAGTAACTTTGGTAGCTTGCACTTCAGTAAACGAGAACATTCAAACGCCTACGAATTTAGTTCCGGAGTTCCACAGGGTCACGATCGTACACCTCTCTTGTCTTCGGAGTCTGTTTCTGACTAGTCTCAAAGACATCCAGCTTCTTAGACCCCTCTCTTCTCTTCGAAGTCTCTTCCTAACTACAGTAACTTTGGTAGCTTTCCCATTCTATTGCACTTCAGTAAACGAGAACATTCAAAACTGTCTGCGAATTTGGTTCCGGAGTTCCATAGGGTGGCGATCTTAGGCCCCTCTTCTCTTCGGAGCCTGTTCCTGACTACTACAAATAGTAATTTTCTAAGTTACAGAATTTCAGCTTTTACTCTGTATTAATATCGAGCAAGATTCGAATTGTTGGATGTTTAAAAAAAAAACTTACTTGATGATCCCGCGGGGAGGGGGGGGGCAATTACAAATACCGTACAAAAATCCGGCAGTGCGCAAACTCTTTTAAAATCAGTCATCCTCTCTATTGTATGGGTAGCCTGCTCATCAGTACTCAAAAAACCTTTTCATTGATGTCTCGTAATTCTATAATTTATAAATACCTTTCCGGTATGAGTTCTAAAAAAATTTCCATCTTGATGAGTGTAGGCCACTCAGATAGTAGCACGGAAACAATCGTCGTGATTTGTTGTGTATTATTTTATGTCACAATCGATTTATGCCCTAGCGGCAGGAGGGTCCGGTCCAAAGCTCAGTCAGCATCAATAAAGTCTTTCCGAATTCGTTTATGCAAGAAGACATTCTAATTGCCTCATTCTTAATTGGAACATGCAAACATGACACGCTTATATTCCGTTGCGCTGCAATGAGATGCAAAACGCCTTTCGTGATCTACCGAAACGCTTAATGGATTCCGACTTTGCAAAATCAAATTTCACTAGAATAGAGTTTATTAGGTTCATTTCGGAACCTCCACCATTTTTTCTGCGCGTTGCAAAAACAAACGTGATTCCGTTACTGCGACCTTAAATGATGATGAGTCGGTCAGTTAGTTCAGTGATAGAAATGGACTTCAAAGCGTCGCAATTTGTTTCCGTTAATTCGCGTGACATTAATATTGAAAAAAAAGACGAAATTCGACTACGTCCGGGTCTGTGCGGAGTTCCAGGAGTCGTGTAAGCGACCTTGGATGAACCTCGGATAAACCAAAGCAATAAACAATTTGGAGCGGCTTTTTTTTTTGTTGTTGGGGATTCGTTTTCGTTTCGTCACAGAACGCGAGCGTGCGAACTCCTCCTCTGAGTTCTGCGTTTGCATTAGTAATAAAGGAGTTTTTCCATTAGCATTTTATTGGTGATTACGCGCGAAATCGTCCGTGAAACTTTCCCTCTCCCGACATAAAACAATCCAACTAGACTGCTGCGATGCGGAAAGATAAAAAGCCACCCTTCGCAGAGACAGATATTTAGCGCCCAATACGGGCGCACCACCTGCGTCCGGACGAAGGAAATATGCTAATAATATCTGAAGTTGTTCTTCCTCACTTATTCGCTCGTTTGGAGCGCGCGGCTGGCCGTGAAGTAACACCTGAAAACACCCCATTCGCATTCTCTCCGTTACACTTTTTAAAAACGGGGAAGTTCGAGTGGATCCTCCAAAAACTCCCCCGCAAAGCCCGAACAACATCAAAAGACGGCGTAAGGATTCGAAATTACATTTGTTTCGTCTTGTATCTGAATAAATTCGCGCGCCCTCGTTCCGGGCGCTACGCTTTGCATACTTGTGAATGGCGGAGGTTTTAAAACGAGAAACGCTCCTCTATTTCACATATTTCTTTTAATGACGGCCATTCACGGTAACTTATTCATTTATTCCAAACCAAATCAAATCTGTCTGACACATGAAACTCTATTGGACAACTTTAGTGAATGCGCTGGGAAAACATTCGAGGCAATTATTTGGGAAAAGTAAATTAAATTCATTTTGAAATTGGCATTTCAAAATTGTGCGCATTAAGCGTTTCTTGTATGTCGCGAAGAAAAAAATACAACGCAACGGAATATAAGCGTGTCTTGCTTGCACGTTCCAATTAAGAATGAGGCGATTAGAGTGTCTTGCATGAAACGAATTTGGCAAGGCTTCATTGACTCTGACCGTCTTGAAACTGTGAGCTTTGGACCGGACCCTCCTACCGTTGTTATTGTCACGTAAAGTAATTAATACACAACCAACCACGACGATAGCTTCCGTACTATGTGAGTGGTCTACAACGTCAAGATGGAAATTTTCCAAAATTCGGAAAGGTATTTATAAATTACAGAAGTACAATGAAGCGTTAGACAAAACGTTTCTTGCGTACTGATGAACAGGCTACCCACACAGCAGAGAGGAGTGACCGATTTTAAAAGAGTTTGCGCACTGCCAGATTTTCGGGTATAGATGTTTATAATAATAATAATAATAATAATGTCTTTATTAATACTGCATATTACATTATGTAATAACATTAAGTTAAAGACAGGGCGAATTTCAGTCTCCTCGCCAAAGTAGGAGACCGCTCTTCCAACTAACCCTGTTAGAAATACTGAATACTAAATAAATTAAAAATATGGCAGCGAAATTAAATGAAAAAAAAAACAGATAAATACATTTATTTTTCTTATATTATATGAACATAATAGCATAAATATGTTGAATTGATACTTTCCCATTATTTAAAGAAATGTATTTATTTGTTTTTATTTCTTTTAATTTCGCTGCCATATTTTTAATTATTAATATTTAACAGTTAAAAATTTTTTAACGAGGATAAACGGCTGAATGTTGGGCGTTGTTTTTTTAAGAAGAACTCCTTTTAACTTCTGTCAATATTTCGCAATGTATTCATTGCTTCATCAGGACAAAACTGTAAATGATATAACATGAGCAACGTGCTAAAAGTTAGGTTAAGTACTTACTTATAGAGTAATTAAAGCTAGCCATTAAATTATGAAGCGATGTGCAAACATTAACAACCAGAAGAAATATTTTAGTATAACAACGAATACATAATAAAACACATTAAAAATCCGATTAAAACAGATTAAAGTATAAAAATGTTTGACTTAAAGCATTGTAACGGAAAAAGTAAGATGGCCGACAGTAGAATAGGTAACATAAGGGAAAGAAGTAGTAATTGCCAACCAAGCGGAAAGGAACCAAATCAAAATTTAAAATTTAGAAGATTTTGATAAATATTGTTCAATTGGTTAGTATCAGTTTTAAAATTGACAGTAGTATTATTGTTGCTTTGAATATGAGACATTTCAAGAAAAGTTCTAAGTTTATAATTAGTTTCTTGTTCTAGGATTTTAATATCTGTGAAATTGAAGTTATGGTCGTTATCGTTACAGTGGATAGCCAAAGCGCAGGATCTCTTTCCTATTCTGCAATCACTTTTGTGTTGTATTACTCAATTTTTTAAATGTTGGCTAGTTTGGCCTATGTAAATGAGGTTACAATCGTTGCAAGAAACTTGATAAACAACACCAGAGGTGAGCAGAGTAGGAATAGCATCCTTGCATTTCCTGAAAAGCATCAGTAAGTATCACATTTTGAGGAGAAGAGAGGTGTAAGAATCCGGATGTCTTTGAGGCTACTCAAAAACAGACTCCGAAGAGAAGAGAGGCCTAAGATCATGATCCTGTGGAACTCCAGAGTGAAATTCGTGGCCAATTTTGAATGTCTTTGTTTACTTAAGTACAATAGAATGTTTTAAAAAATTTTGTCAGGTCAAAAATCGATCGTAGGATGTCGCTGTTTAATCTATTTACAATAGAATGAGAAAACTACCTCAGTTATTCATCCTCAAAGGAAAAAACAGTTGTAGTTGGGGGGAGGATAAGAATCTGGATGCCTCTGAGGCTAGCTACAAAGAGATTTTGAGGAGAAGAGAGGTCTAAGAATCTGGATGTCTTTGAGGCTAGTCGGAAACAGACTCCGAAGTGAGGAGAGGCCTAAGATCGTGACCCTGTGGTACTCCGGAGCTAAATCCATGACCAATTTTGTACACAACAGAGAGGAGTGACCGATTTAAAAATTTATTTATATTTATAAAATTAATCTACCTTTTAGAATGCAATTTTATGTTTTATTTTAGTTTAGAGACGTCCCGCCGTGCTTCCGAATCAGGCATCACATAATTATTTTGTTGTTGAAAACTTCAAGCGCCATCTGTCAGTTGATCGTTGCGCTACAGTTTTGGCGGCAATTTTAAATATAATTATTATTATTATCTTTTTTTTTGAAGGAATGAACCCGTTAACGTAATGGAGTATGGTTTTAATACGAAAAGGATTTGGAAACACACATCTTCTCCCCTCCCCTCCCGCGTTTCATAACACTATTAAAGAGAGAAAATGTGTGTTTCCATTCCCTCTTCGTTTTTTCTTTTATATTTTGACGATGACGTGCTACGCCTTAGGCCCAAACAAAAACTAAAAGAATTCCATCGAATCCCTGTAGCAAAATGACGTCATTATCGAGACTTTACTTCTTTAGATGCCGACGACCTTGAACGCCATGGTCACCCTTCTTTAAGACCTGCTAGTTATTTTTGACGTCACTCCTCGCTCGGATTGTCATGAACTATAATCTAATAGCGTTTTCGATTTCGATTTTTTTTTACCCCAGCACCTGAGAGTATCTCCATCGCTGAGATTTAATGCTCTAGAGCGCTGTCATGAAACGATAAATAACAATTTTGCCTACTTAAGTGGCAGATTTTCAGAATTTGAAACAATCATTAACGTCACGTTAATTTTGTGCGTCGGTGTACATTTCCTGCAGCTGTGAACGGTATTATTCGTTGGTTATCTGAGTTGATGATGATTATAATCGATTTTAGAAGAAGAAAAAAAAATGCATGTCAGCCATGATTGCGATGAAAAGATGGCATTCGGGGGACGTGATGCCGTAAAGAGCGACACGTTCAGAAAATAGAGCGACGGCGCCGGCGTCCGCGTGCGCTAGCTGTTGATCAAAAGGAACGGTTTAGTTTTTTATTTTTCTGATTTCTTTAATTTGTAATTAATAATTAATTGTGTTGCACTCACTAAAATGAATTGGACTTTTTTCTTTGAAAGTACCAAAGTTCCTTAGTGGAAGGCGGCCCTAACGGATCAGCATCGGTTGGCAATCCAAACTTTGCCTTACGCAGAACGCCTAAACGGCGAGCGTAATGTTTAAAGTTCAATTTGAAATTAATTGCGTTTAATTTCTAAGCTTTTTTTCCTGTCCAATTTTATTTTAATCTATTCTAGTAATCATGGTTAGCCTGTAAAGCAGGTAGGATTATTCCTAAGCCTGAAGCTCGCCCTATGGTTGATCATTCTTACTTCTTTAATTAGTTAATTTGTTATCTCACTCCTATTTGTAATGGTAAGTTTAATCGAATAAAGACTATTATTATTATTATTATTAAGTTCCTTAGGGGACGGCAGCCCTAACGGATCAGCGTCGGTTACCGATCCCAGTTTTGCCTTACGCAGAACACCTAAATGGAGAGCATAATGTTTGAATTATTTAAGAAATAATTTCAATTTCGGTCGCTAGAAGAAGGCAAGGAAAACCGAAAACAGTAGCATCGGCTTTGCATCAAAACATTCGGTCGACTCATCAAGCGCAGATTTTCATGACGTGCTCGACTCTTCATCGGTCGTCTTGCTGTGTGTAATCTCTCTTACACAATGAATCTTACGTACACCTGCCCGTACCGAATGCGTCGTCGGAACACCTCTTTGTCATTTGCTACCGTGTTGCGCTTACTAAAATGAATGACTTTTTTCTTTGAAAGTACCATGCAAGTTCCTTAGTGGACGGCAACCCTAACGGATCATCGGTCGTCCCGCTCTGTGCTGTCTCTCTTATACCATTAATCTTACATACACCTGTCCGTACCGAACGCGTCATCGGAACACGTCTTTGTAATTTACTACCGTGTTGCGCCCACTAAAATGAATTGGACTTTTTCTATGAAAGTTCCTCGCAAGTTCCTTAGTGTACGGTAACCCTAACGGATCATCCTTCGCGTTGCTCTATGCTATCTCTCTTGCACAATGAATCTTACATACACCTGAACGTACCGAACGCGTAATTTACTACCGTATTGCGCTCACTAAAATGAATTGGACTTTTTTCTTTGAAAGATCCTCGCTAGTTCCTTAGTGGACGACAACCCGAACGGATCAGCGTCGGTTGCTGATCCAAGCTTTGCCTTAACGCAGAACGCCTAAACGGCGAGCGTAATGTTTAAAGTTCAATTTGAAATTTAAAAAAAAAAACATTTTGAATTTCGGTCGCTGGAAGAAGGCAAGGAAAACCGAAAACAATGGCATCGGCTCTGCATAAAAATATGCAGTTTTCCGGAAGACGTAAAAAAATTCATCCGGAAGAATGCGCGGGTTGCAAATTAGCATTGTTACAGAGCATAATGTAACGAGATGTCCCCCTGCCCCCCTGCCCCCCGTTCCGGCGGAAATAAAAAGCGAATTATATTTCGCCGAGAATTACGGAGAGGAGGCTCGTGAAAACATCTCCGGAGCTAATTTGAAATGCCAATGGGAAAAAGTCCGGAGCCGATTCTAGCGCGCGCGAAATTTATGCCGACAATTATTGTCTTAATTTTGGGGAATTAATCTCGACCACTTGCTCGGCGGACTTATTATTAATGGAATCTTCCTCCGGGGCGGCGCGCCCGGAATATTTAACGACACCTGTCGATATGCTCGAACTCGATCTTCCCCGTGCATTTTTCAGCGTTAAACACGACGAAGACGACGCAAGCCTTGCGCATTACAACTTATTAATTAGTTATTACACTCGCAGCGTTTACATTATTAATTCCCTTATGCAAATTTATGTAATGCATGCACGTTGCGATTAAAATTAAAATCGCTTTCTCGATACACCGCTTGCATAATTCATGCAAGCACCATAAAGACCGACCGAGCGAACACGGTGAAAAAAATTACTTCACTACGAGAATTATTCATAAATTATCTTTTTTTCTTGCAATTTCCAACTGCATCTCAAACACAAACATTGAAGCAATATTGAATATTATGATATTCGTTTTAGAATATTAAAAATTATTGCCTACAGGAAGTAATTCTGACTCAAATACCCAAAACAAATTTCAAATTTCATTAAAGTACAGTAAAATTTAAAATGAATCAACGTTCTATCTCCAAGCCCTAGCTGATCAAAAATGAAAAAAAAAAGTTAATAATACCTTATGAAGAAGTCTTCTTTGTCGAACAGAGCCTTTACTTCTCCTTTTTAATTATAATTGTTGACAACTTGGCTCTTAGAATTATTAATAAAAATTATTACAAGTCGCGGGCTGAGGTGCCGAGAGCTGATGTGTCGCGGACACCTGCAGTCTATTGTCGAATGCAGGGCAGATGCATTTCTTACTGGAAGGCACGCCATCCGTGCGGAGTATTCCAGAGAGGACGCGAAAAGTTCCATACATTTCTAGGGCGTACGAAGTAGCTTTATAAACGTGATCAGGCGCGCGCTTTGGACAGCATTTATTTAGCAGCGATAGCACTGTGAATCGTTGAAGTTATAAAATGTAAACCATGATAGACAAAAATTTTTGTTTTTAGCGCAGCACATTTTGTTTAAGACGGAAAAGAACTCAAACAAATGGATGTACAGCTCAAAGAAATGGAGGCAATCGAGAAAACGATGAGAAAAATGGCGGTGTATTTATTTGTTATATTTTATTGAACATATAAAATAGCGACATCTTACTATCGCTTTTTGACCTAACATTGCAGTAGGATAGACAAATTGAAGCGGGATTTGCGAATAAATTGGGCAAGTCGTTTTTGGTCTGCAGTGGAAATGTCGAGCTACGTTTCTGCTGAAGAAGCCCCAAGCAGGGCTGAAACAGCTGTCCAGAGGCTGCTCGAGGTTCTCACTGCAATCAAAAACGATTTGCACAAAATTTTTCTAAAATTATATTTTATTGTTTGTATTTTGACGTATACGATGCTGTCCACACTGACCGCCGATGTACCAATAAAGAAAACAGAAAAGAAAAAAAGCGACGGAAAGAAAAGGATAAATGAAAAGTGCAGAAGATCAGGGAGGGCGAAGCGAGACGAGAAAAATCGGAGAAAGCAAAGCATGCACAAAATATCAGATGAAAATGTGAATAAAAGAAAGATGAGAAAAGTCAAGACAAAATAAAAAGAATTCAAAAGAATAAACAGTAAACGGATATAATTGTTTTAAAAATGCAAAAAAAAAGAATGGAAAATGACCTAACAAGAAAAATTGCAATTCAAAAGCGAAACATAATAGAAAAGATTTTATAATAAGTAACGTTCTGAAAACAATTCTTAAAACAAGATACATCATTTATATCTTGTTAAACAAACCTCTTCTTTCACCTTTAAGAATTGTTTTAACATTGACAGTCTTCTTCAATTTTAGAAATTCCTCCGTCTGTATTTAAATTATATTTAAATATCTTTCCCAGAGTTAAGCAAGTTATTAGATTAGTTGTTAAATTATATTCAAATCTTTTCTTCAGCTGGGTTCGGCTTAATTACGTTGGCTTGACCTCGATACGTCTTTTTACCTTTTATTTTTTGTCTTGTTTAATTTATTTTATTTTTATGTTTAACGTTTCTTGTTAATCAATCAATTGTCAATTTTCTACAGATTTTTCGAATTTCTTTAAGATTTGTTAGTTTTTAACATTTTTGTTTCGATTCTTCATAATTTCTTTTTTTTTATCTTTTGTAAAATTCTTTTCTTGGATTGGATTGAATTACGTTCAGTTCAATCGGGTTGACTTTTAAATGTTTTTAACGTTTCTAATTTTGTGTTTAAAAAAGGCAGAAAAAGAAGATAAAGAGATGAAGGAAAAGCAATCGAATTTCTTGGGTTGTTTAAACAATGCTCTGTGACAATTATTGTCGATTGGAGAATAAAAAGCCGAACAATAACAAGAATAAACGAACTTTTGTGCATAAAAGGCAATGACCTTTTTGTCTTGATCTTTACTTCTTAATTTTTTTCTTTAATGGGATTACCGATTTATATTATCGTTACTGTATATGTACATGTATTTAAAACTTTTATTGCTGACGGCGAATTTACCGACGGCGAGTTTGCCGACGACGAATTGTATCTACGGCGAATCGGCGACGGTGAACTGGCGACGGCGAATTGTCCTAAACCCTCCGAAACTGGAGTTCTAAATGGATGTGAATAATTAATTGACGATGAAAGTCTTTACATTTGAAAAGTGGATTTTCTTCTTGTTTGACAGAGTTCGTAAGAAATTAAAAACCATTAAATTAAGAGGACCAAATCGTTCCGGACTTGACAAATGAAATGTAAGAAAACTTTCAGAGAAATTTACCTGCTTTACCTTGAACAATTTTCCCAAAAAGAGAAAAAGAAATGTTTAAAAAAAGTTGAAGAACTTTGAAGCTCTTTTTACGAAATTTTTTAAATTTCTTTTTTCGAATATTTTCAATTTTGTCCCCTAATTTTTTGTTCCTTTCATTTTTCTGTTATTTCATTTTTTTAGTTTTCCAAATTTTTAATTTTTTTCTAATTTTTAGAAATTTTCCCCATTTTCAAAATGTTTTCCCTAAATTCTACATTTTACATCTACATTTTTCTAAAGAATTTTTGTATTTTTTCTTCTTTTGCCATAGTTTTTCAGTTTTTCTTGTTCCTTTAATTTTTCTTCTAGTTTTTCCTTTTACTATTTGCTAAATTTTATCTCCAATTTTTCCCATTTTTTCACTTAAAATGTTTTTTGTTAGTTTTCGTCGCTGGGTTGGCCTTGATTAGGTTGACATCGGTTGGGTTGGGTTGACCTTGAACAATTTTCGAAAGAAGGTGAAGAAAAATGCTTTAAAAATGTTGAAGAACTTTCGCACTGTAAGGGCCGCTCGCTTTGGGGGCTCGCGGCAGCTTGGAAAACGATTCAAGTGCGTTATTGGAGTTTGGTATCAGTTGTGTTGTTGACCTTGAATAATTTTCCAAAAAAGAGAAAAGGAAATGTTTAAAAAAAGTTGAAGAACTCCAAATTTTTCAATTTTTCAATTTTTTTGTTTTTGAGTTTTTCCAATGTTTTTTCCCAAACTTTTTGTTCCTTTCATTCGTTGTTTCGGTGTCTTTTTTTAATTTTCCCAATTTTTGAAAATGTTTTCCCCAATTTCTACATTGTTTTTAAAGAATTTTTGGATTTTTCTTTCTTTTTCTCTAATTTTTCAGTCTTTTTTGTTTCCTTAATTTTTCTTTTGCTTTTTTACATCCTTTTAATTTTTCTTTAATTTTATTCTCAATTTCTCGTATTTTTGTCACTTTAAAATTATTTTTTTTTGTAAGTTTTCACATTTGGTCTTGCTTACGTTGGCATTGGTTAGGTTGCGTTGACCTTGAACAATTTTCCAAAAAGGCGGAGGAAAATGTTTTAAAAAAGGTGGAAAATTTTTTTCTCCAAGTTTTTATTTTTTTTGGAATTGTTTCGATTTTTTCCCAATTTTTTTTGTTCCTTTCCTTTTTTACGTTGTCTCAATTTTTTTTGAACGACGCGAACAATTAATTGACAATGAAAAGTGATTTTTTTTGTTTGACAGAGTTCATAAAATATTAAAAACAATTGACAACTAGAAGGATTAAGATGTCCTTGACTTATGAAATTTATGAAAATTTTCAGTCAAATTTGCCTGATGGCCACTTCCCGAGATCAATCGAACCCCAACAACTTCCTTCATTAATTTATAAACGTTTGCAAATTCAGATTATACCGAGCCTGCATTTAATTCTGCATCCCAAGTGACTTACAACGACGTACAGAACCAAATTATTTAACGGTTGAATAAAATTTACAAGGCCTTCGGCCGATGCGACGACGCGCGACGTGACACTATCACGTGTATTGTTGGCTGTCTAACGATCGGGCAGAACTTGGTCACGTGGGATACAATCAACTATGAAGACCCTGTATAAATGAAACCAAGAGAGTTGCGAAAATTCGTCCTTGACTTACGAAATTTATGAAAATTTTCAGTGAAATTTGCCAGATGACCACTTCCCCAGATGGACCGAACCCCAACAACTTCCTTCAACAATTTATAAACGTTTGCAAATTCAGATTATACCGAGCTTGCATTTAATTCTGTATCCCACGTGACTTACAACGACGCACCAAACCAAATTATTTAACGGTTGAATAAAATTTACAAGGCCTTCGGCCGATGCGACGACGCGCGACGCGACGCTATCACGTGTATTGTTGGCTGTCTAACGATCAGGCAGAACTTGGTCACGTGGGATACAATCAACTATGAAGACCCTGTATAAATGAAACCAAGAGAGTTTCGAAAATTCTTCCTTGACTTATGAAATTTATGAAAATTTTCTGTGAAATTTGCCTGACGGCCACTTCCCGAGATCCACCGAACCCCAACAACTTCCTTCAACAATTTACAAACGTTTGCAAATTCAGATTATACCGAGCCTGCATTTAATTCTGTATCCCACGTGACTTACAATGACGCACCAAACCAAATTATTTAACGGTTGAATAAAATTTACAAGGCCTTCGGCCGATGCGACGACGCGCAACGCGACGCTATCACGTGTATTGTTGGCTGTCTAACGATCGGGCAGAACTTGGTCACGTGGGATACAATCAACTATGAAGACCCTGTATAAATGAAACCAAGAGAGTTTCGAAAATTCTTCCTTGACTTATGAAATTTATGAAAATTTTCTGTGAAATTTGCCTGACGGCCACTTCCCGAGATCAATCGAACCCCAACAACTTCCTTCAATAATTTACAAACGTTTGCAAATTCAGATTATACCGAGCCTGCATTTAATTCTGTATCCCACGAGACTTACAACGACGCACCAAACCAAATTATTTAACGGTTGAATAAAATTTACAAGGCCTTCAGCCGATGCGACGACGCGCGACGCGACGCTATCACGTGTATTGTTGGCTGTCTAACGATCAGGCAGAACTTGGTCACGTGGTATACAATCAACTATGAAGACCCTTTATAAATGAAACCAAGAGAGTTGCGAAAATTCGTCCTTGACTTACGAAATTTATGAACATTTTCAGTGAAATTTGCCTGTCGGCCACTTCCCGAGATCAATCGAACCCCAACAACTTCCTTTAACAATTTACAAACGTTTGCAAATTCAGATTATACCGAGCCTGCATTTAATTCTGTATCCCACGTGACCCACAACGACATACCAAACCAATTATTTAACGGTTGAATAAAATTTACAAGGCCTTCGGCCGATGGGACGACGCGCGACGTGACGCTATCACGTGTATTGTTGGCTGTCCAACGATCGGGCAGAACTTGGTCACGTGGGATACAATCAACTATGAAGACCCTGTATAAATGAAACCAAGAGAGTTGCGAAAATTCGTCCTTGACTTACGAAATTTATGAACATTTTCAGTGAAATTTGCCTGTCGGCCACTTCCCGAGATCAATCGAACCCCAACAACTTCCTTTAACAATTTACAAACGTTTGCAAATTCAGATTATACCGAGCCTGCATTTAATTCTGTATCCCACGTGACCCACAACGACGTACCAAACCAATTATTTAACGGTTGAATAAAATTTACAGGGCCTTCGGCCGATGGGACGACGCGCGACGCGACACTATCACGTGTATTGTTGGCTGTCTAACGATCAGGTAGAACTTGGTCACGTGGGATACAATCAATTATGAAGACCCTGTATAAATGAAATCGCCGGGAGATTTCCGAAAGTTAAATAAATTAAATTAAACTATGGCATTAGAAACTCACGGTTTGCACCAGTTGTTAATAAGTCAGGTTCTCTTTCTCATTCTTTTATTTTATATTTTTTTGAAATTCGGTTTCCCCTTAAATTATTATTGATACCAGAAGATTCCGTGGAATGTCCCCCCGGCTAGGAGTTGCAAACAATTCCCGAATCGGACGGGGGTAATTTCCGGGAAACTATTAAACGGGTTAAATCCTGTTTTACGTGGCCGAATCTATTTGTTTAAATCCATAAGTTCTGGTAGTAAACCGTCGGGGAAAGCCCAACCCTAATTGCAGTGGAAGTTACATTCCTAGAGCCCCGGCCGGCGTCGGCATCGGCAGGACCTCATCCTCATCCCCACCCAAAAACTCTTGCCACCTAATAGGGGGTAGCATCCCCTAAGCCTACTACGAGTTCCACAATTCACAAATTGCTTTCCAATATTGGTCTCCCTTGTCTCCCTTTTCAGGCGGGCAGTTAGTATTGTGTGTGCGCCACGCCGATTAGATCTAAATCTATTATTAAGAGAAGTGACGAGGAATTTCAAGTGCAAACAAATGTACGAGTACGACTGTAAGGTAATAGTAATAATAATAATAATTATGGTGATGATACTGATGTTGGTGAATAATAAATTTGCTGTGGCGTTATTCAGAACAATCGAGTCAAATCCGCCCGCCGCCGATGTTAATCCGACTGTAGTGAAGTGCATAGATAATTTTTTCGCGATAAATGAAATGCTTATTGGAATATGAAATGAATGGACACGTGGAAATGAGAGGGGAAAAAAAATGGAGGTTTTTGTTTGTGTACGTTGAACCGGGGGGCCCGGATGCGATCGCTCGCTCGCTCATTTTGAACGTTTTTAATCCTTCTTTGCCTCTTTTCTTTCTGTACTGTTAATTATGAGCACCCGGAAATGACCGCGCGATATCATCGCTTTGCCCGCCCGCGTTTTGTGCGTGGAATTTTATCTCTCGGTATGTGGGCACAACGTGAACGTGTGATATTAAAAATACTTAAAGTTACGATCTCACGACGAAATCAAAAAAATTCAGAAAATAGTTCTTAATCTTCTAATCTTAATTAATTAAAATCGGGATGGCTTCGTCAGCGATAGTGAAACCTTAAGTCAGCGCTTCCCAAACTGTGGGGCGCGCCCCCTTGGAGGGGACGCCTAAGTCTTCAAAGGAGTCTAAGAGACGATTATTCATATTCTGTAGCATGGGTATATCGAGCCTTTGGAGGTCGATGAAGACTAGAAAGGGGTCGATGAACCTTTATTAAGGGTCCGCTAGGAGTTGGAGTTGTTAAGTCTTGTGTAATGAAGGTCTCGTTGAATGCTTTTTATAAAAAAAAGTAAAAAAAATTACATAGAATATTAAAAGAATTTAAATTAGCTCGTATAAAGGAGAAAAAAAAACGTTCAATTGATTATCAAAATCAAAACACTCCTAAAATACAAATAAAATCGAATTAAATAAAAACAAAAGACAATCAATCGTCAAACAAGACGGGACGAAAATAAAAATTGTGCGAAACTCATTAACTCCTCAAATCGATATAAACTGACTTTCACCGGAGTCAAAAATTCGATTCAATTTGATAATTAAAAAATAAAATAAATTCGCCGGAAACAGCGATCATTCGGAGGAATTAAAATGTAAAATAAAATAATCTTAAATCGTGCAAAAAAAGAAATAAAAGACGTTCTTTTGATAATTAAAAAAATCGAAAGTCGTGTCGAATAAAATCAAACCGAAGAGAAAACAAGTAACAAGATGATTAGTTGTTAATTTAAAAGTAAAAAACAAACAAATCGAATGAAATCGATTAAAAGAAAAAACAAAGGTCCATCAATTGGTTATATTAAAAGTTAAATAAAATAGAGTCAAATGAGGATTGCATAAAAATAAATGAAGTTAGGACCAAAATAAAAATTATATAAATCTAACAATGAGTCAAGGAACAATCTGTAAATTTTAACAAAACTGGGCGATCAGTGATTAATTTAAAAACAAAATAAAGTCAAATCAAATAAAAGAGAAAATCAATCGACCGGATTAATGTGTAAAATAAATTCACACCCAATAAACGAAAATCAAAACAAATCAGGGAAAAAATAATGGTAAATATTAGTTAAAAAATAAAAACAAAACGAATAAAACATATTAAATGAAAGGGAAAGGGGGGCGTGAATCATAACATAGCTCAAAAGGGGGTCGCGAAACCTAAAAGTTTGGGAAACGCTGCCTTAAGTGTATACACAACTTCCGGTCGAAGAAGGTTAAAAAACTTAATTTTTTGTGAGATGAAATTACAAGGTTAAGGTTTTTCTCAATTTGTTGAATTTATTGCGAGAGATCAAAACTTTGATCTATTTTCTTAATTTTTTGAACTTTTCGTGTGATCATAACTCCGTGATTTCACGAAAAAAAATACTTTTCAATCTTTAACCGGACACTATTAAAATTGGGAAGAACACTTGACGTTTCAATATCGCTTGATGGCTTGACGTCAGCGATAGTGAAACGTTAAGTGTGTACAAAACTTCCCAGTTTTTATAGTGTCCGGTTAAAGAAGGTTAAAAGACTTATTTTTTTGAATTTTTTGTGAGATCAAATTATAAAGTTAAGTGAAGTTTGTTCGTGTCCGATGAAAATAGTAAGTACAAAGTTTATTTTAATCTCAAACCGGACAGAAAAATGAAGGGAACACACTCAACGTTTCGCTATAGATTTATAGCTTCGAAGCTAAATAAATAAATAAAACCTTAACCTTATTATTTCATCTCACAAAAAATTAAGTTTTTTAACCTTCTTCAACCGGACACTATAAAAACTGGGAAGTTGTGTATAGCTTCGAAGCTATAAATCTATAGCGAAACGTTGAGTGTGTTCCCTTCATTTTGCTGTCCTGTTTGAGATTAAAAAAACTTTGTACTTATGAAGTTATGGTTTTTCTTAATTTGTTGAATTTTTTTTGCGAGAGATCATAACTTTGATCTATTTTCTTAATTTTTTTAACTTTTTGTGAGATCATAACTCTGTGATTTCGCAAAAGAATACTTTTTAATCTTTAACGAATGCACAGGGTCGGACTTGCGGCCTAAACTGAAAATAGACGTCGAGACCGAGAAACTTTCTCTTTATGTTTTCCACTAACTGTTCCATTTTTTTTTGTTTTTGTTTTGTTCGTTAGAAGTTGACTTCGCTTTGCTCATTAAAAATCGAAGGATTTATTTTCTTTGTTTCAAAAATAATGCCGCTTGCAATAGAACAATTGAATTAAAAAAAAAATAATTTCTTAAAGCAAAAAAAAACAAACAAATCCAATTAAATGAACTACCTTGTCTTGACTTGAAACAAAAAGCAGCGAAACTTAGTCATAATATTGCACTTGTTTTTGTTTTTTGTTTTTTTTGGTCTAAAACTTAAGTTAGAACACAGAAACAAAAAGCAATTGAATGTATAACGCATTGTTCTGTGAGTCACTGCATCTGGCGAACGGTTTTGCAGCGCAATCTGAGAATTGAACTTTGTTTAGATTAGCCCGCGTTGACTCATCTGCATATCCTTCTCGTAATACCAACACGTTTCTCGCGCGTTATAAAAGAGAAATAATATTTGATATTTGCACCAAAAAAAAAAAAAAAAAAACAAAAAAAACAAAACAACACAGCAATATAACGATATAATAATTGCATCATCGTTGCATCGTTGCTTTTTGTTTTTAAATACACAAAAGCCGAACACTAGCTAGTTACGAAGTAATTAAATTACTTTTTTTGGTAAAGAAAAAAGAAGAAGTTTAATGATGACACCCCACACGACGGGTTTACATCGACGCGACGCTTTTCCTCATCGCATCGCCTCCATCTTGGATTCCAAATCGTGACGTCCTTCATGGAAGCGAATTGCCCTCGCCCCGACGTTTAATTTGACACCCCACACGACAGGTTTACCTTATCGCGGACGCTTTCAGACATCATAGCGCCGCCATCTTGGATTCAAAGATGGCGTCGGTCATGAAGGCGAATCGCCTTCATCCGGACGTTTAATTTGACACCCCACACGGTGGGTTTACCTTGACGCGGCCGCCTTTCTATATCGTAACGCCGCCATCTTGAATTCAAAGATGGCGTCGGTCATGAAGGCGAATTGCCCTCGCCCCGACGTTTAATTTGACCCCCACATGACAGGTTTACCTCGTCGCGGACGCTTTCAGACACCATAGCGCCGCCATCTTGGATTCGAAGATGGCGTCTGTCATGAAGGCGAATCGCCCTCATCCGGACGTTTAATTTGACACACCACACGGTGGGTTTACCTTGACGCGGCCGCTTTTCTATATCGTAACGCCGCCATCTTGGAATTCAAGATGGCGGAGTTACGAAATTTCATCGGACAATCAAATCGGTCAAAAAATTATCATCACAAGGAAACAAGAAATCGAAACATCAAGAGCTAAGAAACTACGGAAAAGTTGTCTTGTTTGTCGAGCGAAATTCCTGAATTGTGTCTTGCCGATGAGCCGAGAGATGGTGCTCTGAACCACTCACACGCATTTCATTCAGTTCTTATTTCGAATTTTATTTTTAAACGATGATTTTGTAAACGATTTTTCCAATTTTTTTTTTTCTTTTCAAAAAGTAGGAGACTAGATTGACGTTTAGGGTAATTTATAGACAGATCAAGAGATGGCGCCACTTAAATGTTGTCTCTCGTTCGTAAATTTCAAGAAACGATAAATTCAATTGATTCTAGTAAGTTTGAAATAAATAGAATCCAGGTTCTCTGCAATCTGTACTTTTTCTGAAGTGTACTTTTAGATTGCAAGAAAGTCTTGCCGATAGATGGTGTTGTAAACAAATTGTTGCAGATTCAATACCGTTGAATATCATTGTCGTGGGTATATATTTTGTATCTATCAAAATAATTATTTGCATTTGAACGAATCAACTCAAAATTATTAAAAATAATATTGTTGCTTGTCAAAGAGATGGCGCTCTTTTCTTTCCATTCATTTAAACTTTGCTTCTTAATCAAATAATTATTTAAAAAATCGAGTGAACTAATGCTCAGGACTTCCAGCGCCTTAATTTGTCGAAATGTTCAAGAAAGAAAACACAAGAAGGCTTTGGTAACCAAATTCCGAACTTGTTGTCTGTTCAACTTAAATTAAAAAAAAAAAATTGCAGATAGTTTGCATGCGGTTTACGAGATGGCGCCACTTGAATAACGTCTTTTATTTGCAAATTTTCCAACAAACAGTTCTTTTTTAATGTGATTCTAGCATAATTCATTTCCTAAGAAGGTTTGGATAACCAAATTCCAAATTTGTTGTCCGTTCAACCGAATTTTTAAATCTCTGCAGATAGTTTGCATTGCGGTTACGAGATGGCGCCACTTGAATGACGTCTTTTATTTGCTAATTTTCGAGCAGACGATTTTTGTCAATGTGATTTTTAATTTGTTAGCGATGGGAGGGGGGCGTGCCATAATTGAATGTCTTAAACTTTAATAATAACAAAAAAAAAACAGAATCAGAATAGAAGATACAAAACAAAACACGATCGGTCGACATATTAAGCCAAATATAAAACAAAAAGCGATTTCAGCGTAAAAATCCGGGCGGCTCTCTCTTTTAAGTCCTTTGCTTTAGATTTTTTTTTATTTTTCTTTAAAATTCCAATATATTTTCTGTCTAATAATTTATTTTTTTCTTTTCAAATTGTTTTAAATCATTTTTCTCCGTTTCTTATCGCAGTCTCTTGGTTTTCTCTATAAATTTCGTCGATCGAACGATCTTCTTTTGTTTTTATTTTTAATATTAAATTGATTTTCTGATACTAATGAATCAGGCCTGTACGAAGCGGGCGTTGCAGTAACTAAATCAATATTCGTACACGTATTTCTGACGGGCGAATTCCAGAAAAAAGAAGAAGAATTTTTAATTATTCTGAATGATTACAGCAAACTGGATTTTCAAGTCGGGGTATGCCTCCCCGCCTAACGAATCAGGCCTGTACGAAACGGGCGTTGCTATAATTAAATCAATATTCGTATACGTATTTCTGGCGGGCAAATTTCAGAAAAAAGAAGAAGAATTCTGAATTATTCTGAATAATTACAGCAAACTGGCTTTTCAAGTCGGGGTGTGCTTCCCCGACTAATGAATCAGGCCTGTACGAAGCGGGCGTTGTTGTAACTAAATCAGTATTCGTATACTTATTTCAGGCGGGCGAATTCCAGAAAAAAGAAGAAGAATTATTAATTATTCTGAATGATTACAGCTAACTAGCTTTTCAAGTCGGGGTATTCCTCCCTGCCTAATGAATCAGACCTGTACGAAGCGGGCGTCGCTGTAACAAAATCAATGTGTTTCTGGCGGACGAATTCCAGAAAAAAGAAAAAGAATTTTTAATTATTCTGAATGATTACAGCAAACTGGCTTTTCAAGTCGGGGTATGCCTCCCCGCCTAATGAATCAGGCCTGTACGAAGCGGGCGTTGCTGTAACTAAATCAATATTCGTACACGTATTTCTGGCGGGCGAATTCCAGAAAAAAGAAGAAGAATTCTTAATTATTACGAATGATTACAGCAAACTGGCGAGCGAAATGCGCCCCCTGATTTACGTCCGAGGGTTTGTTGTTTTTCGGCGTGATCCGGAGCGCGCAAATTAAAAATAATATCGCCGGAAGCCGCGCGTTCGAGACCGGAAAACTTAAAATTCGAAATTTAATTGGCCGACGCCCGCGCCGCAGTATTTTCTCCCCCGATAATTGCCAGGTGCAGATCAAGTATGCGTCGTTTTGTTTTGTTTTTTTTTTGCTTTTTCGTTTCCAGCACGATTATTATGATTTAGACCTGGGCCGAAGAAGTAACCCAATAAAACGCAGTAATGTGTTTGAGTTTGTTTCGTTCGGGGGTGTCGCAATTTGAGGGTTGATTGTTGCTTTTTCGGAAAGGAAAAGCGTCTACACACTCAAAAAAAAAAAATTAAATTTTTTCACAACTTTCGTCTGGAATGATTGTATGAACAAAAGTTTCCAATTATTTAAATTTATGAACGTTGACAGTGTGGGTGGTGTTACGTCACTCTCCTGAAGTACCTAAATGCCATCGGGGGAGAGGGTTGGGGGTGAAAGTACAAGTGTATCGTCGGGGCTAAATTGTTATTTAAATATTATTTCAGATTGGGCTATGAATTTCGTTGAATCCCACCTGTGCTTGAACACTTGTAAGCCACTCCTTAATTCCCACGAACACTTGTAAATAAAATCGTTTGAACACTTGTAAAAAAATTCTCATTGCGAATCGACTTTTAAGAAAAAAATGCAATATGTTTCGCATCCCATTGTATCTAGTAATTTAATTTAAATTGATTTCAGATTGGGCTATTAATTTCGTTGAATCCCGCCTGTGCTTGAACACTTGTAAGCCACTTCTTAATTCCCACGAACACTTGTAAAAAGAATTTCCTCGAACGCTTGTAAAAAAATTCTCATTGCGAATAAACTATTAACAAGAAAAATGCAATATGTTTCGCATCCCCTTGTATCTCGTAATTTTTATTTAAATATGAGTTCAGATTGGGGTATTAATTTCGTTGAATCCCAGCTGTGCTTGAACACTTTTAAGCCACTTCTTAATTCCCACGAACACTTGTAAAAAGATTCCCTCGAACGCTTGTAAAAAATTCTCATTGCGAATCGACCATTAACAAAAAAATGCAATATGTTTCGCATCCCCTTGTATCTCGTGCCTGTGTATGTCGTATAAGTCTGTAATTCAAGGGGGGCCGCCCCCAAATAAATTAAAACAGATTTAAAATTCGCAAGGCGCATAAATAAGATATACGGGGACCAATATGCACCCGATTAAATAACATAAATTGCACGCCACTATTACCCCCCTGAAGTTCGTGGGGGCGGCGGCATATCGCATCGCGATCTATGGACTGCTAACGGCCGGGGCGGACGAATTATTGCGGCCAGGGGGGTGGGATGGGAACGGCTATTCTATCGGGCGAGCGGGGGAGAGCCGATTTTTTCCCGCCCGCGCCGGATAGGGAACCGTAATTATGTTAGCGCAGGGGAGGGTAATTGGTTTTTAAAACGAGACCGAGTCGTAAAAAAAAAGGAAAATTCCGAAATTAGATATTAGTTTAACGCTCCTAGAAATTAAATTATAATTAAATTTACGGCGGCGGAGGGGGGCGGCGTGTGTGTGTGTGTGTTCGCGCGCGTTATCCTGTGTGGAAAGGGTTTTCCAATTATTTTTTTTTGCCCGCTCGCTCAGACTTCAGACTTTGACGTAAAACATCCTGGATTTCGAATAATAACAATAATCGAAGGGCGACTTAAATAAAGCCAGGCCGGGGGGGTTTGGGACCGCCCCTGGATCGGACTCTGGCGTCAGCCGAACGCCCAGTAACAATCACCGCCGGTAAAATATAAGTTTGTAGGTAAACCTCCGTGCGACTGCTGTTATTATGTCGGTAAGTGGAACTACAAATTACAAAGTTCGGATCTGGCTTTCAGCTGTAAATAACAACTCTGTGCTAAGTTTTGGTCAGGCGATCCACCTTCCCTCACAACTCGATACTTCTCAGACATCACCATCATCATCATCATCAACGCTAATCCCTAATTAAATCTGTATATACACAAGACGAACCTCTGAAATTAACTTTGAATTTGAAAAGATTGAAGAACTTGACCACCTTATTCTTTGAATTAATTTTCTTTGTAATATTATTGGAACTTGAAGAAGGCATTTTTGTCTTCCAGGTTAAATTACTTTCTTTTTTGCTCCTAAATCGAAGCAGTGGATTAGAATGAAAGCTGTTCTTCCATGGTAGTTCTCACTCTGTATATTTTTCTTGTTGTTTCTTTCTTAATGGAAAGGAGCTCTTTGAAAAGAAAACTGTTAAAGACATTCCGGCAAGTTAGGGTCATTAAAATCAATCAAGCCAAATAAGAACTGGGAATAAACTCCTCAAGGTAATTAATCCCAATCATCAAAGTCTTCAGGCAAAGATGGTTAACAGCTTTTCAAATACGTTTGAAAGGTACTCTTGGAAAATTGGCGGGAGAAATCGATTGGATGTACCAATCGAAGATATTAACCTCCAGTTCGTCGACCAGAGTGGGTTACCACGACATTTTAAAAA
Organism: Prosopocoilus inquinatus; assembly: GCA_036172665.1. Lineage (NCBI taxonomy): Eukaryota > Metazoa > Arthropoda > Insecta > Coleoptera > Lucanidae > Prosopocoilus > Prosopocoilus inquinatus. The sequence continues at coordinate 7,149,067 of CM069878.1, read as the reverse complement.
GCTTCATAAGAGAACTTCTCAACGACAAGTCATCAAAGTCCTCAGGCAAGGATGTTTAACAGCTTTTCAAATACGCTTGAAAGGTACTCTTGGAAAATTGGCGAAAGAAATCGATAGAACGTAGCAATCGAAGATATTATCCTCCAGTTCGTCGACCAGCGGGTTATCACGACATTTTAGAAAACTTCAAAACAAAACTTCTCAACGACAAGTCATCAAAGTCCTCAGGCAAGAATGTTTAACAGCTTTTCAGATACGTTTGAAAGGTGCTCTTGGAAAATTGGTGGAAGAAATCGATTGGATGTACCAATCGAAGATATTAACCTCCAGTTCATCGACCAGCGGGTTACCAAGACATTTTAAAAAGCTTCAGAAGAGAACTTATCAACGACAAGTCATCAAAGTCCTCAGGCAAGGATGTTTAACAGCTTTTCAAATACGCTTGAAAGGTACTCTTGGAAAATTGGCGAAAGAAATCGATTGGATGTACCAATCGAAGATATTATCCTCCAGTTCGTCGGCCAGCGGATTATCACGACATTTTAGAAAGCTTCAAAAGAAAACTTCTCAAAGACAAGTCATCAAAGTCCTCGGGCAAGGATGTTTAACAGCTTTTCAAATACGCTTGAAAGGTACTCTTGGAAAATTGGCGGAAGAAATCGATTGGATGTACCAATCGAAGATATTATCCTCCAGTTCGTCGACCACGACATTTTAGAAAGCTTCAGAATAGAACTTCTCCACAAGAAGCCATCAAAGTCCTCAGGCAAGAATGTTTAACAGCTTTTCAAATACGCTTGAAAGGTACTCTTGGAAAATTGGCGAAAGAAATCGATTGGATGTACCAATCGAAGATATTAGCCTCCAGTTCGTCGACCAGCGGGTTATCATGACATTTTAGAACGCTTTAAAAGAGGGCTTTAAAGACCGAGAAATGGTATTCACCTGAAATTAGGAATGGTCATCAACAATGATTTGGTTTTAAATACCTGGAGATGACAAACGAAAAATTTTAGCAATTAGGAGAAGTCGGAATTAATAAGAGAAGAGCATGAAGTTGGAATTAAAAGAACATAGAGTTGTCAAAGAACCATAATTAACGAAAAGAAAAAGAAACAAGCAAGAATTAGTTGTTAGGAAAAGACGTCAAATATGGTGGGTGAAAGATTGTAAAAACTGGAACACTAGAAATCCATCGACTCAAAAAACAACTGAGAATAAACTCCTCAAGGTAATTAAACCTGACCATCAAAGTCCTCAGGGAAGGGTGTTTAACAAAATTTAGAAATATGTTTGGAAGGTGTTCTTGGAAAACTGGCGAAAGAAACCGATTGGAAGGACCAATCAAAGATATTATCCTCCACTTCATCGCCTAACAGGTTATCATGACTTTAGAGATCAGGAAGTGGTATTCTCTTGAAATTAGGAACGGCCATCAACAACTATGAGGTTTTAAACACTTGAAGAAGGAAGAAAATCAATGGAATTAGTCAGAATGTTAGGAGAAGAACATAGAGTTATCAAAGAACTAGCAATTAACGGAAAGAAAAAAGGAAACAAGCAAAAACTATTTGGGAAAAGATGTCAAAGGTCGTAGAAGATTTCAAAAACTAGAATACTAGAAATCTTATTATTCAGACTTCAACTCTCCCCGATGTCTCGATCTTTCTGATTCCCTTCGCCCTTCCTAAAGCGAGGCGAATGTTTTTGAGTTGATTATCTACTTTTTCTTTTCTTGTCCTTATTATCCCAGTACATTCGTTTCCGGTTTAACGAATGCTACTCCATCTATTTCGTTTACGTTTCATCTTCTTTCTTGTGAAAGTCATAGTTACGTTTAGAAATTGGGAATTGCTTTTTATACACATCAAATGCATCAAATTTCTCTGTAGATGAAAAGAATCCTCCAGCATGTATTAAATCTATCAAAGAACTGAGGACCCAAAAAAAGCGGGTTGCTTTTTGAGGCATCCCAGTTACTTGTTTGAAAAAATTAGATAAATTAGATCAGAAAAGTCAGAACATTAAAGTTTTTATGTAATAGTGGAAGTAGCCCTCCAGGATGTATTACATCTATCCGAAATAGGACATGCTAAAGAACAGAGTCCACAAAACAGATGATTTTTGAGGTACACCAGTTACTTGTTCAAAAAAAAAAATTAAATTAGATCAGCCAAAACATTAAAGTTTGTGTGTAATAAAGAATGAGAGCCATTAGAAATAATCTTTATGATTCTCGGTTTTTATGTTTTTAAGCCAAGGTGGCTGCTTGAGATGGTGCAGCATTGAAAAAAAAAAATTAATAAAACAGAACATGCGAAAATGTTATCAAGATGCAATCAAGTGGTAGTTTGTTAAGCAATTAAAAATCTATGCAGTAGTCATCAACCAGTGCAATAAAAAGAAAGTTTTCCAACTTTCTAAAATATTTTCCTCCACCTCTTTGAAAATCGTTCAAGGTCAGCTCAAGCTAACCAATGCCAACCTAAACAAGGCCAGTCCAGCGGCGAAAACTAACAAGAAATAATTTTAAAGTGAAAAAAATGCGAAATATTGGGGACATAATTTGAAAAAATTAAAAGGTAAAAAACAAAAAATCAAAAATCCAAAAATTCTTTAAAGAATGTATAAAAAAACAACAGGGAAAACATTTACAAAAATTGGGAAAATTTCCAAGAATGAAAAAAAATTAATAATTAAATTAAAATAATAATAATAAAATTTTTAAAAAATGGAAACAACGTTAAAAATGAAAAAAACCCAAAAAGCAGGGGAAGAAATTGAAAAAAATCGAAAAAAATTTCAAAAAATCTTAGAAATTAGGTGAATTTCAAAGTTCTTCAGTTTTTTTAAAGCATTTTTCTTGACTTTCTTTGGAAAATTGTTCAAGGTCAACCCAACCGATGCCAACCTAAGGAAGGCCAACCCAGCGGCGAAAACTAACAAGAAATAGTTTTAAAATGAGAAAAATGCGAGAATATTGGGGATAAAATTTAAGGAAATTAAACGGACGAAAAAAACAAAAAAAAAACGAAAGAAAAATTAAAGGAACAAAAGAGACTGAAAAATTAGTGAAAAAGAAGGAAAAGAATCCTAAAAATATTAAAAAATGTAGACATTAGGGAAAACATTTTAAAATTTCTAACAGAAAAAAAAAAAGAAAAATTCGAATTAAAAAAAAAATTGAAACAACGTAAAAAATGAACCGAACAAAAAAATTGGGGAAAAAATTGAAAACTCGAAAAAAATTTCGTAAGAATAAAAATTTGGGGAAAAAAATTCTTCAGCTTTTTTATGCATTTTTTTCACTTTCTTTGGATGATTGTTCAAGGTCAACCCGACTCAACCGAAGCCAACCTAAGCAAGGCCAAGCCAGCGATGAAAACTAAGAAAAAATATTTTAAGTGAAAAAAATGCGAAAAATTGGAGGTAAAATTTAGAAAATAATAAAAGGATGTAAAAAGGAAAACAAAAGAAAAATTAAGGGAACAAGAAAGACTGAAAAATTAGAGAAGAAGAAAGACAAAATCCAGAAGTTCTTTGAAAACAATGCAGAAATTTGGGAAAACATTTTGAAAAATTGGGAAAAGTTCTAAAAATGAAAAGGAAAAAAAAAATTAAGGAGAAAAATTGAAAAAAACGTATAAAAACTATAAAAATTTATAAAAAAATTAAAAATCGGGAAAAAAAAGTTTCAAAGTTCGTCAACTTTTCTAAAGCATTTTTCTTCACTTTCTTTGGAAAACTGTTCAAGGTTAACCCAACCAACCCAGCCGATAGCAATCTAAGCAAGGCCAACCCAGCGACGAAAACTGACAAAAAGAATTTTTAAGTAAGAAAATGCGAAAAATTGGAAATAAAATTTAAAAAATAATAAAAGTATGTAAAAAAATAAAAGGAAAATTAACAGAACAAAGAAAACTGAAAAATTATGGGAAAATAATAAAAAATTCAAATATTTTTTTAGAAAAATGTAGAAATTAAGGAAAACATTTTTTTTTTGACGGCACATACAGTCCTTTTATTTAATTTTTCGTGCCCTTTACATCATCACTAAAGCTTTTGATTTAGATGGTCTCTAGAAAAGGCCTAAAATAAAGGATGCGTCTTGTTGATTAATGCCTGAATGTTTTAAAAAATATTAAAATTGCCTTTTTAAACCGAACCCTTGAAAGTGGGTACGGTGATAACGTCGTTCTAATCCGGCTTCCTCGAACATCTTCTTCTGATTACACCAATTATTTCTGCGTGGAGGAGGGCGGTTTCAAAGCCAATTATTTTTGCATATTTTTTAAAATTATTGTTTTTTTTTTTCTCCTATCACTTCTGCAAAGAGCAAATGTCCATGTTTCCTTCGGCTTCGTTTTAGAATCAGTTCTATTCTGCAGCAGTTATGAAAGCAAGCTAAAAACTGGAATGTTGCAAGATCATTAGACTCTATTAACGTCGATGAAAAATCCGCAATAAAATCTAACGTCCAATTCTCTTTGTTTCCATCGTCACCGACGAGGTCCTCAGGTGTGCGGCTTACTATCACTTCCAGCTAATTGCGTCCGGCTTGGTTGCTTGCTTCTAAGATTCCGGATCATAAAAATCGTTCACGTCAGCCTTTCCCCGCAGTAAACGACAGCTACCTGTGCGTTCCTTCGAAGCCAGGTGTTTCAAATCCTCTTCTCGCCTTCTCAGAAATCATTCCTTCGTTGTTCCATGGGGGGGATGAAGAGAAAGTCCGCCCGCCCCGATTTTCCCAAACACAATTCGGAGCTTTGAAACGCGTAATTTCGCCAGAATATGATAATTAAGTCGGGGCCCTGCCTCGCGGCAAGTAGTTTTAATAGACGCGAAGGCGAGCTTTCGGATTTTCTTAAAACTTTGCTCGTCGCGGATTCAATTAAGGACGCGAATTAAATTAAGTTAAACAGATAATCGCCGGAGTAAGCTAACTAGGACGAGAGCAAATGTCCGTATTTATACGGCTTGCGATTAATTAGTTATTTTGATTAGACAGGGACGAACCGGAGCGCCCGCATGCTTACAATCCAAACAAATCCGAATTCTTCCGGCATTGCACCGTCGGAGAACGAAGAAGCTACACGCCGAAAAACGTCGGTGTGTGTAAAATACAAGAAAGATTAATTCCCCGGCGCCTCCACCATTTCTTTCTCGCTTTCGTTCTTGTAACTGCGTTTATTATCTGATTTTTTAAAGAAATTTTCTTGCAAATCGTTTTTGATTGCAGCGAATCCCTCGAGCGCCCTCTGTACAGCTGTTTCAGCCCTATTTGGTGCAAAAAGCGATCGCAGGATGTCGCTGCTTAAACTGTTCGTGAAGTTTTAAGGTACATCTGCGTAAGTCGTCATTAACTTTAAAGCCTTTAAGCTAATTGTTGTATCGCGTTCGTATCTGACACCCATTATCACGTTGTTAAAATAACTAAAAAAATTTAAACCGTCACGAAACCGACCTTGCACCTGCACGTCGCCGCTCCTCGCCTCTAATTAGCCGCCGATTTTATCTGAGAGGAGAAAACGACATCTAACGGTGGGCGAACGTGCCGATCCCATTCCCCGTGCATACATCAGTTCTTTCCTCCTCTAATTCGCCTTCGGTTTAATTTCGCCGCCGCCGCCGCCGCCGCCGGTAGTTAATTACGTTATCGAGCGGGGGAAACCCAGCGGAAGCCCTCAATTGGCATTGTGTAAACCTCTTCTCTTCTTGCTTGTTGCAGATTGCTGATCGGGGTCGGATCACACTTGAGAGGCAGGTCGCAGCAAAGTCGAAACGCAGGTGGGGTTTCTTCTTCAGGGTCCTGTAAGCGCTCTGGACGGCGCTCCTACCGTCAAGCTGGCAGCCAGCGCCCTCGCAGCCATGAACCCCCACTATCACCCCTATGGAGGCCCGGAGCTCACGTCTCCGCATCCACCATCACCAGACAACAATAACTACCACGGTCATCCTGGACCTGGAGGACCACACATGCATCCGAGTAATGGACACAGTATGGGACCATTAGGTAAGTACTTCAGGATCCTATTTTGAGGCCTTAACTATCTGCGCTTTGAGAATGGTTGGCTTGTTCAGAAATAATGAAATATAAGTGAGAGAATCATGGTATCTGTCCCTCATCGATGTAATCTGCAACAATCCAGAAATAGAAACGAAATTTGTTGCAACTGCCCTTGCAGGAATGTTGCCAATCCAAAATCGAATGAATCTTTAAACTTATTATTTAGATCCGTTAGGTAGGAAGTCGTATGGTAACGTCAGTATCTCCTGAATGGTTTTCGGGCAATTTGGCAATGCAGCCTGGTATCCCAGTATTTAGGAAATGTTTTTAGGGATTTCATTTTGGAATCCCCAAAGACCTCTCAACCATAACCACACGACAATAAAGCATGTAGGAAGCCTCAGTCATTTTTTTTTCGTACTTCACGAAAGCCGGTGGGTCTCTTGGTATGTCAATAATTGGGAAATATTTTTGGAGATTTCATTTTGGAATCTCCAACGCCCTCTCGGCCATTGCCACACGATAATAAAGCTTGTGAGAAGCCTCAGTCATTTTTTTCGTACTTCAAGAAAGCCAGTAGGACTCTTGGTATCCCACTAATTAGGAAATATTTTTAGGGATTTCATTTTGGAATCTCCAATGGCCTCTCAGTCGTAACCACGTCATAATAAAGCATGTAGGAAGCCTCAGTCAATTTTTTTCCGTTCTTTAAGAAAGCCAGTAGGTCTCTTGGTATCCCAATAATTGGGAAATATTTTTGGGAATTTCATTTTGGAATCTCCAACGGCCTCTTGACCATTGCCACACGACAATAAAGCTTGTGGGAAGCCTCAGTCATTTTTTTCGTACTTCAGGAAAGCCATTAAAGCTCTTAGTATGCCAATATTTGGGAAATAGTTTTGGGGACTTCGTTTTGGACTCTCCAATGGCCTCTCAGTCATAACCACGTCATAATAAAGCATGTAGGAAGCCTCAGTCATTTTTTCCGTACTTCAAGAATAGCCATAACCACATGACAATAAAGCTTGTGGGAAGCCTCAATAATTTTTTCCGTACTTCAAAGAAGCCATTAGGGCTCTTGGTATGCCAATATTTGGGAAATAGTTGTGGGGACTTCATTTTGGAATCTCCAATGGCCTCTCAGCCATAACCACGTGATAATAAAGCATGTAGGAAGCCTCAGTCATTTCTTTTCCGTGCTTTAAGAAAGCCAGTAGGACTCTTGGTATCCCAATAATTGGGAAATATTTTTAGGGATTTCATTTTGGAATCTCCAACGGCCTTTCGGCCATTGCCACACGATAATAAAGCTTATGGGAAGCCTCAATCATTTTTTCCATACTTCAGAGAAGCCATTAGGGCTCTTGGTACACCAATATTTGGGAAATACTTGTGGAGACTTCATTTTGGAATCTCCAATGGCCTCTCAGCCATAACCACGTCATAAGAAAGCATGTAGGAAGCCTCAGTCAATTTTTTTCCGTACTTTAAGAAAGCCAGTAGGACTCTTAGTATCCCAATAATTGGGAAATATTTCTAGGGATTTCATTTTGGAATCCTCAATGGCCTTCCAGCCATAACCACACGACAATAAAGCTTGTGGGAAGCCTCAATCATTTTTTCCATACTTCAGAAAAGCCATTAGGGCTCTTGGTATGCCAATATTTGGGAAATACTTGTGGAGACTTCATTTTGGAATCTCCAATGGCCTCTCAGCCATAACCACGTCATAATAAAGCATGTAGGAAGCCTCAGTCAATTTTTTTCCGTATTTTAAGAAAGCCAGTAGGACTCTTAGTATCCCAATAATTGGGATATATTTTTAGGGATTTCATTTTGGAATCCCCAATGACCTCTCAATCATAGCCATACGGCAATAGAGCTTGTGGGAAGCCTCAATCACTTTTTTCGTACTTCAAAGAAGCCATTAGGGCTCCTGGTATCCCAATATTTGAGAAATATCTTTGTGGACTTCATTATGGAATCCTCAGTGATCTCTCAGCCATAACCACACGACAATAAAACTTGTGGGAGCCTCAGCCATTTTCGCTATTTCAAGAAAGCCTTTCTTTTATATTTTTGGCCTACTACACATCGAAGCTGTCATTACTTTTTGGGCAGTTTGGGCAGCTTTCTTTTGAAGTAGTCGAGTGTGTTACTTAGGGAATTGGATTAATTCCTCTTGTGCAAAAAGGAAACCTCTTCTTCCTGCTCTCTGCGGTCTCTTCCTGGATAAGACCCGGTTTGTTAAAATGTTTATTAAGAGTGTAGTATCGATTGGGTTTCAATTTCCAATTTTCTTCTTGCCTTCCAAAAAAAAAATCCTCTTCCTTTCTGCTCTCTGAGATCTCTTCCTGGTTAACACCTGGTTTGCAGTATCTATTGGGATAGTCTTCTTATGGTTGTTCTGCCCTGCTCAGTTTCAGGACATCCCACATCCTATTACAGGAACTTGTGGAACACAAGCTTCCATTGTGTTGTAAGGCTCCTGAGCTAACGTTAAAACTGGTTGAATCCTTAAAACTTTTCTTCTGTTTCATCTTTTTATACTGAGGAGTTATCTGTTTCTTTCAGTGTTCAGGTATGCTTGTCCACTACTCCAGCCATCATCTTGGAGATCTGCCTTGTTTCCTTTTTCCATTGGCTTTAGTCTCTTGCTGGTCGATTTTTATCCATTCCTCTAAATTGTTTGCTCCGGCGAAGTAGTTTGCTTTTCAATCAATTTGGCATAAATGAAGACATGTAATGCAGATAGATGGAGATCGGAACTGGGGGGAAACTTACAAAACACCTGAGCTTAAAAATGGATCTGAACGGTTCAGAACTTGAAATGTACAAGAAAGAAAAGTGAAGACAAACAAAAATAAACGTGAACATAGGCGACAGAATAAAGTGAAAATTCTTAAAGAACGTAAGAGAAACGAAATAAATAATAATAATAATAATAAAAATTACCAAAATCATAAAAAAATAATAATATAAACACTCAAAAGACTTGACGGAAATTTGAAATTCACGAAGAAACAAAAACAAATGACGATCGCGATTGATAATATTTAAGAAATAAAAAGACACGCGGAAAACCGATAAGTCGAAACAAAAATTTCTGGAAAAAGACATAAAAAAAAACAATCGACGATCGTAATAATCGCGAAAGATCGAGGATCGTGGAAAAATTTAATTTCAGGAAATAAAAAAAAAAGCAGAACACCAAGCACAAACGTTTTGAATTTACTGTAAATGCTACCGCAAAATGAAAGCTTCAGAACGCGTGGTTCTTCAGGGTCGTTATTTGAGCCCCTCGCTCTCTGATATTTTGAGAGACGAGTTTACGCGTGCCTAAGAAATATGCTTACTGATCATCTCAGACAGTCTTTTTCTTGTTCTAAAACGATGACTTCGGGGGAAATTTGATTTTCAAGGGCGGCAATTCGAGAACCGATTAACAGTGAATTCTCTTCATATTGATTGAATTCTTGACTTCCGGTTGGAACCACGTGTCTCGGATTTCTTCTATTGCCGACCGACGTTTCTTCTTCGTTGCAGGCGAACTTCTTAAGGGCTGGGGTGATGGTGCTGCTGCTTCAGGTCTTGCCGCTGTATCTCGTCAGTTACTTTTTTTTTAACTGTTTCTAAGAGATTTCTTGCTCAGTGCTTCAATTAACCCTTCGTTCTTTTATTTTCACCTTCAGGGATACCGCGTTCTTTGGAAATTCTTTGCTAGTTAACGCTTTTAGGGTAAATTTGAATAATAAAATATTACAGATGGTTAGATAGGGGGGGCACGACTAAAAATGATTTAGAACCAATGCTCTAACTCTAACTGTGCCTCTACCTCATAAGTTTTTTTTTTCTAAAATTCAAATGTGTTTGTATTTTCCTTTTTTGGATAATAACAAATAATAGCGATAATTATTAAAGTGTCATTGACTCCTTTGTGTTGATGTATCTTAATTAGCGGCACCGGGGGGAGGGGGGGGGGGCATCTCAGGATGTTAGAGATGCTTGGGTGGGGCCAATCTTGCTTAGTACTTCAATTGTTCCTTCCTCATCTTATTTTTCGGCTTCCTTCGGGAATGCCATCCATGTCCTTTGGAATTTTGTTTACACTAAGTAAATTGGCTTCTAGGCTTCCTCCGCGTAAATTTGAAGAATAAAAGGTTGAAGAAAATCAGAAATTTAGAGATGGTTAGATAGGGGGGCATGGCTAAAAATGGTTTAGAACCAATGCTCTAAAGTGTCTTGGTTTGGGTCATTTGTTCTTCACTATTTAGGCTATTCATTTTGCACTGTTTAGGTTATTTGTTCTTCACTATTTAGGGCACTTGTACTTCGTTATTTTAATTAACGATGAATAAAGTGAACTAATTTAGATATGTTTGTTGGTTTCAGGTTATTTGTTCTTCACCATTTAGGTTATTTGTTCTTCACTATTTAGGTTATTTGTTCTTCACTATTTAGGTTGTTTGTTCTTCGCTGTTTAGATTATTTGTTTTTCACTATTTAGGTCATTTGTTTTTCACTATTTTAATTAACGATGAATCAAGTGAACTAATTTAGATGTGTTTGTTGGTTTCAGGTTATTTGTTCTTCACTATTTATGTTATTTATTCTTCACTGTTTAGGTTATTTATTCTTCAATGTTTAGGTTATTTGTTTTTGACTATTTAGGTTATTTGTTCTTCACTGCTTCGGTTATTTGTTCTTCACTATTTATATTATCTGTTTTTGTTCGGTTATTTGCTCTTCACTATTTAGATTATCTGTTCTTCACTATTTAGGTTATTTGTTCTTCACTATTTAGTTCACTTGTACTTCGCTATTTTAATTAACGATGAATCAAGTGAACTAATTTAGATATGCTTGTTGGTTTCAGGTTATTTGTTCTTCACTATTTAGGTTATTTATTCTTCACTGTTTAGGTTATTTGTTCTTCACTGTTTAGGTTATTTGTTCTTCACTATTTAGATTGTTTGTTCTTCGCTGTTTAGGTTATTTGTTCTTCGATGTTTAGATTATTTGTTCTTCACTATTTAGATTATTTATTCTGCACCATGTAGGCTATTTGTTCTTCACTATTTAGGTTGTTTGTTCTTCGCTGTTTAGATTATTTATTCTTCACTATCATTTGTTCTTCACTATTTTAATTAACGATGAATCAAATGAACTAATTTAGATGTGTTTGTTGGTTTCAGGTCATCCAGGTGGACCACACGATCCAATTTCACACAGCCATCATCACCCTGCGTACAGTAGTGGTGGTCCTCCGCCGGGTGCGCCCCATCACCCCCACCATTCGGTTAATAACAATAATAACAACAACACCGTGAAGGTGTGCGCTGGCTGTGGTAACAAAATAACAGAAAGATTCCTCCTGCACGCCCTGGAACGTTTCTGGCATAATGGATGCCTGAAGTGTTCATGTTGTTCGGCGATGCTGGCGGACATCGGCACGTCCTGTTACACGAAAGGAGGGATGATACTCTGCAAACAGGACTACATGAGGTGAATATACTAGAAGTAGTGCTTAGTGTAAGTAACCGAATAGATTATGGGAGAGATCATGGGGCATTAATAAAAGGAGATCGAATTGTCTGTCACATTGAACACACACACGCACACACACACTCGCGCTCGCACATGTTGAAAGTAGGTGTTAAAATGTAGAACCAGCTGCTTTGATGTTATTTAAAGTCCGGATTGAAATATGTGCTAGCGATTTAAGTGAAGCTCGTTGACAGCGCGTAACGCTAAGTGAATACTAATAGTCGCGATCTTTAAGTCGCCTGTAAATATCTTTACACAATAATCGTTCTCTTGGGTTGACAGGGTAAATAAAATAGGAATTCCTGACGTGGCACTTCGCCAATAACCAGGGGCGCGGAGGGGGGGCGGAAGCGGGTGGTTCCCCCCGTCTCGCCGCCCGTTTATGATTAAACCGTTTGATTATTAGCTCTTTTTGTTGGGCCCCGGTGCATCATCGATCTGCATTGCGGTTTGTTTAGAGCCGTCTAATTTATTAGCATAACTTGAATACGCGCCGCGACTTGTATCGATCCGCCCTCTCGCTACACCCTCGCACGGGGGCGCACTTATTATTCGAAATTTTGGAACGGTTTCAAGGCGAACTGCAACGACCGATATAAAACCAGTTTAACCACCAGACCACGAACGCAAATTAAATTTAATAACCGACTCATCGACTACTACGTGTTCTCTTTTTCAAGGAGAGACTGAACTTAATGGATGCACGCGAGGAGGACCGACCTACCCTTTCGTGTGCTCGCTCCTAAACTGAAAAACACATTTTGATTTTACAGTCGATAAATTCGTCTTCAAATAAAACCATCGAGCGAGCGCATTGTTCAGGATGAATTTCTTGTTTTTGTTTTGAGATCAACGCAAGTAATGATTTGATTTGATGCAAATCCTCCAGCACAAACCCACGCCCCCAAGTACTTCAGGGGTAAGTGTTTGGTCCACTGTTGTTTGTAAATCCATAAATCATTAATTTGCCTTGACTATCGTGACTATCCGAATTTGATACGTACACATCTAGTCACAAATTCCATCGAAAATTGAAGGGGGTTGGCAAAGCATACCGAAAACTTTTTGAACACCCAACTCTATAATGTTATCGTGTGATACGTACTACGACGCTCAACGTAAATGACACTCCTGCATGCGACACACCCTTATAAACATTCAGCGTAAGGGCTACGAAACTGTCAAATGGAATCATTTATGGTGAGCATGGTTGTACACCTTAGGATTCAATTTTTTAGTTCTGCGTTGCCCTGTCAAATCTTCTTTAACTTACACTTTTGATTTATGCTGTGTATAAGTCAAACTTCTCTGTAAATCCTTGGAAATTGAACGTCCAAAGATATCCCCCATGAGGTAGCCTTTCGATTCGATGTCCTTACCCCGACGTATCATCAATGTCATGTAGGTGTGCTCCAGGAGCCAGTATTTGGGCTATTACTGTTTCTAACTTGCAGTTTCGACTATTTTAAGATCTATTTGCTGCGTCGATCGAGCACATTCGCGCACAAGCGAAGGTGAAATAGTAAGTACTTGGTCGCCGAATTTCAAGTAAAATTAAACATTTTCTGCTGCCCATCACATTATTGAATCAATTGGTTTTTGAATGATAACGGAAAACAATCATCGAAACTGGTTACGTATCCTTCAGATTCAATACCTCAAATGACGTTGGTGTACCTCAGGGATCGATGTGTGGTCCGTTACCGTTCGCATTCTATACAGCTGTACCAAAACATATTTTTACGTTTCAAATTGAAATTGTATAACTCTTATTTTTTTGTAAATGAATGGAAATTAGTTTCGAACGCCATTGAAACTTCTTGCACCATCTTGCTACAGCTCATATCTCCAAGGTTCTAAATTTCTTGTGTATTGTCACGCTTACCGGGGTTGGTCCCCTTAGCAAGCGCTTGCTTGCCAAGGCGTGGCGTCACGTGAGTGGAGGAATGGCGCAGAGCTTTAAACCACAAGTGTATATAAAAATTGATAGCTTTTATTGAATATGAAGTTTGAAATTGTTGGGGGGTTTTCGTGGTACAGAATGGGGTGGTTGCGGTCCTGGTCGTCCGTGCGGGCCTGGCCCCTGATGGCGACGTACTTTGCGTCCGGGCTGCGGTTGTAGTTGCTATGCCAAGGTCGGGCTCGCTGCGTCGTCTGGCTTCATCTGGGCAGGCTGGCTCGGCTCACCTGGGCTGCGGTTGACCGGGGGCGATATTGGTTGGCAGCTTCTGGCTGGCTGGAGTTGACGTGGGGTGGCAGGGAGGTGTCTTACAATCAGCCTCAGGATGATGGGGATCGCGGGAACAGCGTCCTTGGTGGCTGGGATGGCTCCCCTTCCTCGAGTTGGCAATAATGCCCACCGAGTCCAAAGTTTGTCTCATACAATATCGGACGAATTTGACTTTTATCGCATGGATCTCAGGTATACGTCATTCGTCTAAGCTGAAGCTCCATTTAAAATCATTATAATAGTTGCGTTGTTATGGCAACGGCACCCACTGTGCATGCGCCTTGGATCGTGACCAATTAAAATCGCCGTAGTATGGTCTGACGTCAGCAGAGACCGCACGGACAACCCCTACCAGCGCGACCAGGCGTTCGGCTTTATGCATGTAAATTCAAGTGGATGAGATAACTTCTCATATACTAACTTTGCACCGAGTCGATGCTTTGCTCGATTGCCGTCAAAATTTTGACATAATACGCCCTGTGTTCCTTGCATCACTTGATGTAATCGCTTGCCCCAGTTGCAGCGATTCTGCCGATGATTTATTACGAAATACGAACCGTGTTACCACACTTATAGTTTTTAAATTCCGACACTGTTGAAATTGCCCTTGATTTCACAAGCCCGTGCTTTAATATTTTTTTTTTAATTATTTCTTACGAGAAACTCTCATCGTGATAGTACATTGCCTGCCTAGTCAATCAATTTCTTCGAAATCTCTGAAATTCGTTGAAAATTATGTTGCGCGGCTTTTTGTCAAGTAAGTTATGGATGTTCGTTCATTTTTAAATTCCGACGCTGTTGAAATTGCCCTCGATTTCACAAGCCCGTATTTTTTTAAATTATTTCTTACGAGAAACTCCCATCTTGACAGTACATTGACTGCCCGTTCAATCAAATTCTTTGAAATCTCTCAAATTCTATGATGGTGATCGAGGGTACAGCGTCCTTGGTGGCTAGGATGGTTTCCTCGAGTTGGAACTAATGTCCACCGAATCGATGCTTTACTCGACTGCCGTCAAAATTTTAACCCGACTTTTTATATTTAGTCGAACATTGCATTATTCATAATACGCCCTGTGTTCCTTGTATCACTTGATGTAATCGCTTGCCCCAGTTCCAGCGATTCTGCCGATGATTCATTATGAAATACGAACCGTGTTACATCGGGTTACCACACTTATAGTTTTTAAAGTCCGACACTGTTGAAACTGCCCTCGATTTCACAAGCGCGTGCTTTAATATTTTTTTAAAATTATTTCTTACGAGAAATTTCCATCGTGACAGTACATTGCGCCTCTCCGTTCAATCAATTTCTTTGAAATCACACAAATTCGTTGAAAATTATGTTGCGCGGCATTTTGTCAAGTAAGTTATGGATGTTCGTTCATTTTTAAATTCCGACACTATTGAAATTGTCCTCGATTTCACAAGCCCGTGCTTTAATATATATTTTTTTTAATTATTTCTTACGAGGAACTCCCATCTTGACAGTACATTGACTGCCCGTTCAATCAAATTCTTTGAAATCTCTCAAATTCTATGATGGTGATCGAGGGTACAGCGTCCTTGGTGACTAGGATGGTGCTTTAATATATATATTTTTTTAATTATTTCTTACGAGAAACTGCCTTCGTGACAGTACATTGCCTGCCCGTTCAATCAATTTCTTTGAAATCACACAAATTCGTTGAAAGTTGGGTTGCGCGGCATTTTGTCAAGTAAGTTAGGGAACTTCGTTCATTGTTATACAAGTTTATCGTTGTTGACGTTCAGCGTTGGGCTTTTCGTTGATGTCGGTGTGCCTTAGGCGTCAATGCTTGGACCGCCACTGTTTCTCAGCCGTTGTTCAATGATTTACTCAAGATTTTTAAGGTAAACTTTCTCTGAAAATGAGTAGGGATCGCATCTAAACTTTCAGATCCTTTTCCTGGTATGCCAAAATTGTATATAGCACATTATATACTGTCATTGAACCTGCAATAAATGAGGTTATTGGCGCAAAATTCATTGCGACTTTGTTTTATTTCATATTACAGTCTACGATATTTTCTCATGGTGACTTTTAAAGTGTTCACTAATCAGTCTTTCGATTGTATATCCAATTTTCAAAGAGATGTATAACGTGTCTGTAAAAGGCTGTTAAAACAAAGCCGCATCTATGAAAAAATCGCACAATCATACGATTGGTATAGCACGCAAAAAGAAATTCTAAAGCTTGCTAATCGTGGCAGTGTTTTATGAACACTTTATACATTGCCTGAAAATCCATCATAATAATTGAGCGTACACATTAGAAATTTATTCAGCATACTTATTAAGTTGTTTAACTTCGATCAACCTTGGAATGTGTCGCGTACAATGGACAAGAATACTTTCAATAAGAAATATTTTCATTTCCTTGACATGTCGACATACCTTAGGGGTCAGTGTTTGGCCCGATGTTGTTTCTCATTTATTTATCGATGATTATTTCGCTAGTTCCAAGGTGTTACTATCCCTGGACTTTTAAATGTTAAAGTTAAATTGATTACTTTGCTAGCTTCGAGCCTGGACTTCTAAATATTAAAGTCCACCTCGAAGTTAGCTAAACAATCATCAATAAATCAATTAGAAACTTCATCGGACTAAATACAGACCCTTAAGGTATGTCAGCGTGCCGATGGACTTTAATATTTTAAAGTCCAGGGATAGTAACACCTCATAATCTTCAATAAATAAATTAGAAACAACATCGGCCTAAACACTAACCCCTAAGATACATTCTGTTTCCTATCCGTTAAGTAATGAGCAATAAGTTGGACAACAGATTGTATCATTTGGATGACTGGAATCGTAAATATTATAAGAATGTAACCGGAGCTGTTAAGGTTTGTTGTTTTGTTTGAGGGGGAAGGTTGCAGATCGTTTTAGCGTGCTGGATGACTTAGAAACAACATCGGCCTAAACACTGACCCCTAAGATATGCCTTTAGAATAAGTTTAACTCTGACTGTACTTTGTACAAGTTTTTTTTTTCTTAATTCAATTACGTTTGTATTTTCTTTTCTTGGATAATAACAAACGATAATAATAATTGCTATTAAAGTGTCGTTGACTCCTCGGTGTTGACGTATCTTAATTAGGGGCACTTTGCGCTGCGCCGTCTCTCCTTCGGTATTAGCATATCGGCGCGAATGATTCTTTTCGTGTGGACTTCTTTCACGAATGGTCGTCATTAGAGGCGCTGAAATTTATGGTTGTTAGCGTTTGTTGTAATTAACTGCGAGCCGGGACCGTTAAACGACCGACGCGTACGCGTTTCCTTAAATGGCCGCCGCCGCCGCCGCAAGCTGCTTATTTATGCAAGGAGAAAGAAGAAAAAAAAAATCTGGACACGTTGTTTTATCTTAATTGTGCGATCGAAATTTCCGTCGGAGAAGAAGAAGACTCGTTTCAGAAATTGAGAGTTTGAAGTTTTATAATTTTTTTTATTTTCGTTTGTCTCAATACAGTACTTACCTTCTTAACTGAAATAAAAAAATGCAAAGCTCAATCTCAATCTTGAAAGAACGTCAAGTGCGTCTCAATATTAAGAGAGTGCTGGGCAGATATTTCAGACTCTCAAGTACTTTCTTAAACTTGAAGATTGTCAAGTTTAAGAAGTACTTGGAGATATCGGTTGAGGCCATTTGCAAGATGGAGAAGCCGTGTCTTAATTTGGAGAAAGTGTCACTCTCGATCCTGAGAATTCGGAAAACTTGACAGCTTGCTCAATCTTGAAGAAACTCTCAGTACGTTTTACTTTTATTTACGAGTACATCTTAATACCAATCACAATATCGTAATATAGCTTCCTCTCTGAGAAACCTCTCAATCTCATTTTGTTAAATAGAATAGAAAATCCCCAGTCTTGAGAGAGCCATCCATCTCATTTCTCGAAACTGAAGAAACTGGCAAGTATTTTTCCAATGGTTGTTGAGAGTGCTGTGAAGTACTGTTTGATGTTGAGAGAACTTCGGCGGTCTGAATCTATAAGAGTGGAAAGTATTTCCGTCTTGAGACAAATATCTTAATTACAGAAATAGCGTCAACTTTTAAAATTGGAAGAGATGTCTTAAATTTGAGAAAGATTTTGAAATGTAGTCGTCTCAATCCATAAGATTGGAAACGTTCTCGGCAACTATTACAATCGACCAATTTCCAAAATGGAGAGAGTCGTGAGGAAGCCGTCATCTCAATTCTCAAGATTAAAGAAACAGTTAAGTACTTTACCAATTGGTTGAACTCTTGGCTTCCGGTTGGAACCGCGCGTCTCGGATTTCTTCTACCGCCGACGTTTCGTTCTTCATTGCAAAAGAACTTCCTCAGAGACCGAAGCCAAGAATTCAACCGTGAACGACGCCCGCGGAAGCCTTCAAGTTAAACTGCTTTACCAATTCTTTTGAGAAATGTGTACTCTTAAAAAATACTCACCAGTTTTTCAATCTTGAGAAAACAGACGGTCTGGATTATTAAAATAGAGAAAGCTGCGATGTCGATTCTTAAAATTGAAAACAGATCTCAAACTTGAAAAAAACTCACTCTCATTTCTCAAGATAGAGAAAGCTAAAGCGTTAAAAAAGAATTATTCGTAAATGTTTTAATAATTTTTATCTGTTTTTTTTAATTCTTTCAACTTTTAGAATTATTTTCTGCAGATTTGAAGTATTTAGGTTGAGTTCAATTGGATTGGGTTGACCTTGAAGACCACTCAAGTTACTTATACTTAATTATAATTATAAATTTGTAATTTTTCTTGTTTGGTAGGTTTAGATTGGTTCGAGTTGGGTTGGCCTTCTTCAAAAAGTGTTGGGTTGGGTTTCCTTTGAGAACCTTTTTACTTGTTTTTTCTTGTATCTTTTTTAACTTTTTTTGGACGGACCTGGACCAGACCAGTTACGCATCATTTTCGTTTGACTTTTTATTTGGGTTGAGTAGAGTTAGGTTTAGTCGAGTTGGATTGGGTTTCTTGAAAAGGAGTTGGGTAGGGTTTCTTGGAAAAGAGTTAGGTTGGGTTTAACTTCAAATCATTTTTATCTGACTTTTTAATTTGAATTGAGTAGAATTGAGTTGGGTTTCTTGAAAGAGGAGCTGGGAGATCATTTTTGCCCGGTTTTAGATGGTGCAAATTTTGTGTAAAATTGGATTCAATTGGATTGGGTTGACCTTGAAGAAGACTCAAGTTATTTTTAATTGAGTTATAAATTCGTAATTTTTCTTGTGTTTGGTAGGTTTAGGTTAAGTTGAGTTGAGTTGAGTTGGCCTTCTTCAAAAAGTGTTGGGTTGGAATTTCTTTGAGAACCTTTTTACTTGTTTTTTCTTGTATTTTTTTAACTTGTTCTGGACGGACCTGGACCAGAGCAGTTACGCATCATTTTCGTTTGACTTTAATTTAGGTTCAGTAGAGTTAGGTTTAGTCGAGTTGGGTTGGGTGAGTTTCTTGAAAACCTTTGGGTTGGATTTCTTGGAAAAGGGTTGGGTTGGGTACCTTGGGAAAGAATTAGGTTGGGTTTTTTGAAAAAGAGTTGGGTTTGGTTTAGCTTTAGATCATTTTACTTATCTTTAGACAAATCGGGTTTCATTTTTGTCTAATCTTTTTAATTGTGTTGAGTAGAGTTGACTTAGCTTTCTTAGAAGAGGAGTTGGGAAGTCATTTTTTGCCTGATTTTAGATGGCGCAAACGTTTTATAAAATTCATTCAGAAAATGAGTTGAATTGGCCTTTTTTTTAAAAAGAATTAGATTGGATTTTCTTTGAGAACCTTTTCAATTGTTTTTTTTTTGTACATATTTTTTCTTAATTTGCTTTGGACGGACCTGGACCAGACCTATTACACTTCATTTTCGTTTGACTTTTTATTTGGGTTGGGATTCTTGAAAAAGAGTTGGGTTGGGTTTAGCTTCAGATCATTTTTACTTGTTTTCAAACAAATCGGGTTTCATTTTTGTCTGATTTTTTTGAGTTGAGTAGAGTTGAGTTACGTTTCTCTAAAAAAAGAAGTTAGGAGATCATTTTTGCCTGTCTTTAGATGGCGGAAACGTTTTATAAAATTCATTTCTTTTTCGAGAAATACGCTGGCAATTTTGTTTATCGTAAAAATCGTAGAACAATTTGTATTCAGTTTAAATTCTTCATTTTTTTATTTGTTGTTTTTGTTCGCAAAAGTGATTCACAGTAATCTACAATTTTCTTTGAACCCTGAACGAATGCTATTACAGCAACTATCTGAACAGAAAAAAAAATAAGAAAGCAAAACGAGGAAGGAATTGTTTAATTTTTTTTGTTGTGTTGAGTCAATCACATTTCGGAAACGTTTCTTCGAAATTACGTCGAATATAGGAAAGGAAATTTCGATAGGAAACAAAAGGCGAACGATCGGCAATTTTTTTAAAATTCTCGTCAGTTTAATTCGTTTATTTCTTCCGGTTAGCTTTTGTTCAAAATTCCATCTAATAATAAGAAAAAAGAAGAAGAAGAAGGAGAAGAAAGAACAAACGAAATCCTTGCGCAGTGGTTTTCCCAAATCACTTCACATCTTTTCCTTTCTTTCTTTCTTTCTTTGTTTCGTTTTCCTTTCTCTCTTTCCTTCTTTCTTTGTTTTCTCTTTCTTTCTTTCTTTCTTTTTTCAACGAGAAAGATTTGGTGATTCGTTGTAAATGAACTTTTTTTTAATTTCAAATAACATCGAGGAAAAAGAGAAAGAAGAAAATAAATAAACAAAGAACGCAAATCATTTCTCGTCTCCTTCTTTCTTTCGTTTCCGTACAATACGAAGGTTTCGTTGAATGAAACCCAAGCCTTCCGGGGGCGATTGTCTTCTGTTTCTTTACCGTGTCACTTCGCTCAAAGTGTCGAGTCAAACCGGGCGATCGTCTTCTGTTTCTTCTCCGCATCCTTCCGCTTCTTCTTTTGTTTTCAAATAACAAAGATTTGACGAGTCAAACCCAGAAGTCTTTGGCCGGCGATCGTTTTACGTTTTTTCTCTGCATCGTCTCGTTTTTTTTTTTCGAAAAAACAAAGATCCGTTGAGTCAAACCCAAGTCAAACAACGATTTGACGAGTCAAACCCAAGTCTTTTGCCGGCGATCGTCTTCTGTTTCTTCTGCGTATCCTTTGGCTTCTTCTTTTGTTTTCAAATACCAAAGATTTGACGAGTCAAACCCAGAAGTCTCTGGCCGGCGATCGTTTTACGTTTTTTCTCTGCATCGTCTCGTTTCTTTTTTTTTTCGAAAAAACAAAGATCCGTTGAGTCAAACCCAAGTCAAACAACGATTTGACTAGTCAAACCCAAGTCTTTTGCCGGCGATCGTCTTCTGTTTCTTCTTCGCATCCTTCCGCTTCTTCTTTTGTTTTCAAATAACAAAGATTTGACGAGTCAAACCCAGAAGCCTTTTGTCGGCAATCATCTTATGTTTTTTCTCTGCATCGTCTGGTTTCTCTTTTTTATTTCGAAAAAACAAAGATCCGTTGAGTCAAACCCAAGTCAAACAACGATTTGACGAGTCAAACCCAAGTCTTTTGCCGGCGATCGTCTTCTGTTTCTTCTCCGCATCCTTTCGCTTCTTCTTTTGTTTTAAAGTAACAAAGATTTGACGAGTCAAACCCAGAAGTCTTTGGCCGGCGATCGTTTTACGTTTTTTCTCTGCATCGTCTGGTTTCTCTTTTTTTTTCGAAAAAACAAAGATCCGTTGAGTCAAACCCAAGTCAAACAACGATTTGACGAGTCAAACCCAAGTCTTTTGCCGGCGATCGTCTTCTGTTTCTTCTCCGCATCTTTTCGCTTCTTCTTTTGTTTTAAAGTAACAAAGATTTGACGAGTCAAACCCAGAAGTCTTTGGCCAGCGATCGTTTTACGTTTTTTCGCTGCATCGTCTGGTTTCTCTTTTTTATTTCGAAAAAACAAAGATCCGTTGAGTCAAACCCAAGTCAAACAACGATTTGACGAGTCAAACCCAAGTCTTTTGCCGGCGATCGTCTTCTGTTTCTTCTCCGCATCCTTTCGCTTCTTCTTTTGTTTTAAAATAACAAAGGTTTGACGAGTCAAACCCAGAAGTCTTTGGCCGGCGATCATTTTATGTTTCTTTATGCCAGAAGAAGAAGAAGAAAATAAGTAAACAAAGAACGCAATTTATTTCTCGTCTCCTTTTTTCTTCCGTTTCCGCTTGCGAGAGAAAAGAAAATCGCGATTAAGAGAAGAATTTCGATTACATTATTTGGATGACTGGAATTATAAATATTATAAGAATGTAACCGGGGCTGTAAAGGTATGTTGTTTTGTTTTGGGGGCTGAGGAGAGGGGGGCAGATCGTTTTAAGCGTGAGAGAGAAAGAAATTCGCGATTAAGAGGAGAATTTTGATTGCAGTATTTTTATTTGGCCTGCTATGATAAGAGAGGACGGTTACCCTAAACAGAAGGAGAGAGAATGAGCGTTCAATTTCGATAATTCGGAAAATATAAGCCAGCAACCCCATGGAAAGCGAAGTAGAAGGCGATTTCCGGCTTCATTTACGAGAACCAGACCGCAAACAAGGAAATTCGAGACTCAAATTTTGCACGGATCGCTAGAAAGGATCGGTCTTTCTAATACGTTTTTAGGTAAATTGTTTATGCGTACTTCAGAGTTTGCCCTTTCCACCAGGTCCATGGGTGTTTGTGTTGTCCCAGCTTAACAAACAAAGCAAATTGTCTAGAATGTTGGTGCCATAAGACTATAATGTGCAGATTGCTGCGGAAAGCAGAAAGAAAAAGTGTTGATCCTCCAGTGCTATTGGATTATTTGGATGACTGGAATCATAAATATTATAAGAACGTAACCGGGGCTGTTAAGGTGTGTTGTTTTATTTTGGAGGCTGGAGGGAGCTGGCCAGATTGTTTTAAGCGTGCGAGAGGAAAAGAAAATCGCGATTAAGAGAAGAATTTTGATTGTATCATTTGGATGACTGGAATCATAAATATTATAAGAATGTAACCGGAGCTGTTAAGGTGTGTTTGTTTTGTTTGAGTGGGAGGGGGCAGATCGGATCGTTTTAAGCGTGCGGGAGGAAAAAAAATGGCATGAAACGGGCGGAGATTGGAAATAACGAAAATATATTTAGTACATGACTGCAATAAGAATCTAATAAAGGCGGAATTTAAATAACAGAGAGCGGGCGCGAGTTGGAAATCCACGTAGCATCGTGCAGTCAATCAAGTGCAATCAGTATTTTAGCAGTTTCCACCGCGTCGTTGTGACGTGGCAGTTTCTATTAGATTATCTAATCGTTTCTTCCCCTCGCGCAATCATTTCCATCCCCCTGTTCTTATTTGCTGTCAAATTATGTTCACGTCTGTCATTCTGGCACGGGCTGATTGCGCGCGTGACTCTTTCCTGACAGGCTCCGGCGTTATTGCGTCCCGGATTATCCGCCGGACACTATTTATTATTGTTTCCGTCAAAAACTCAATTTCTTGCGCGTCGTAAAAAAAGAGCAGAAAGCTCTTCATCGACGTGCCGCACGCACATATATGTATACACACACACACACATAGATATAGGCGCGCGCGTCCGCGCTGATTGTCGTTCGACGAAAGTCTGATTGGATGCATCCCGGAGTTGATTGTGCCCGGAGCCCGTCGTCATTTCTACCGCCGCCGACGTCGCGGCGGCAGCGGCGTCTCTCGTCAAATCGAGTTTCGCCACCCGCCCGCAATACGGCGGGCGCATCTATCGTCGCCGGATACGTAATGCACAAAGCGCTGATTATGAATTGCGTTAGCCGAAATTCGCACAAATTGACTCCCCCTAAACACTTATGCCCCCCCGCCGCCGACGCCTACGCCGCTCGCAAACTAAATCTCCGAAGTAAATTTAGATAACATCGTCGTTTCAACACCTAACTTCTCTCATATAAAACTTCGGCTAAGTGATTACGCAAAGTTCCCTCTCGGCCGCGATTTAAAAATAAAACGCGCGAGCGCGTTCTCGAATTTCGGACAATTAATAATCGCCTCGTATAAATAACCCTACGAGGCCGACTGGAATCGAAAAATAATAAGAAATTCACTCTAAAATGGAGGAGACAAGAATAGATTCTCATTTTTATACATACAGTCGACAGATGAGTTAAGTAATTGTAATTGCGTAACTCATTTGAATGTTGTAAGTACCAAACAAAAATTCGCGATTAAGAGAAGAATTTCGATTGCGTCATTTGGATGACCAGAATCAAAAAAGTGGAATCCCATTATTTAAAACGTTAATTTTTTTGCCTACTTTGCATAGACCGTAAAGACTCTACAAACAAAGCAAACATCGGTAATTAATAATAATAATAATGTCTTTATTAATACTGCAACCAACCACGACGATAGCTTCCGTACTATCTGAGTGGTCTACACGTCAAGATGGACATTTTCCAAAATTCAAATCGGAAAGGTATTTATAAATTACAGAAGTACAATGAGGCGTTAGACAAAACGTTTCTTGCGTACTGATGAACAGGCTACCCATACAGCAGAGAGGAGTGACCGATTTTAAAAGAGTTTGCGCACTGCCAGATTTTCGGGTATAGATGTTTATAATAATAATAATAATAATAATAATGTCTTTATTAATACTGCATATTACATTATGTAATAACATTAAGTTAAAGACAGGGCGAATTTCAGTCTCCTCGCCAAAGTAGGAGACTGCTCTTCCAACTAACCCTGTTAGAAATAGTTTAAAACTAAATAAATTAAAAATATGGCAGCGAAATTAAAAAAAAAAACAGATAAATACATTTCTTTAAATAATGGGAAAATGTCAATTCAACATATTTATGCTATTATGTTCATATAATATAAGAAAATAAAGAAAATTTTATTTACATTAAGAGAAAAAAAAATATATATATATATAAAGTCGATCACCCTAAAACACACAGTCCTGCTCCAACTGCAATTTTTTAAAATAATTTTGCTTGAAATTACGATAATTTTTTAATAAGAATAGTGAAATATTACTGTTATAATAATTAGTAATTACATAACTGAACGTTTTTTTAAATTGCTCCGTTTTATGTGAAGGTGGTGTAAGTAGGCCGCGAAACCTTAAATTTAAGGTGTGCACATCTGTCCGATGAATAATTTTATTATATAAGTAAATCGGTTGTTTGAAATTCAATATTTTATAAAATAGAGTACATGAGTGTAATATTCTTCGTCGTTCCAAGTTTAACCAATGTGAATCTTTAAGTTTGTAACTAATCTTTTCATATTTTCTAATACCATGTATCAGTCTCAAACATGAATTTTGCACTTTTTGTATTCTATTTTTGTCCACTACAGTAAGAAACGGTCCGTATACGGAACAGCAATAATTAAATTTACTTAAAACTAAAGAGTTACAGAGTAAACTTTTAGTTTGTTTAGTAAATAAATGACGATTGTTATAAATTATTCTTAGATTAGAATAGCATTGCTGAATAATGCGTGATATATGTTCTCTAAACTTTAAAGAAGAGTCTAATATTACACCTAAATTTTTAATAGTTTCCTGTGGTTTTAATAACTGGGAATTAATTTTGATGTTGAGCTTAGATAAAACTTTGTGACGATTATTTTTACTCCCAAAAATAATCATCGCGCTTTTGTTTGGATTAAGAAAAAGTGAATGTTGTTGTGAGTTTATGAAAAGATTTTGCAAATCAAAATTTATCTTATTACATGCATTGATTACGTCAGAAGGTTCAAAAGAAAAATAAATTTGTGAATTGTCAGCATCAAAATGTGTCGAACAATATTTAATAAAATTAGGAAAGTAAGATGTGTAAATAGAAAACAATATAGGGCCTAATATAGGACCCTGTGGAACCCCGCATTCAACTTTTACTGCAGATGATAAATTAGATAGAAATTTTACTGATTGTTTTCGATTTTCTATGAAACTGGCTAAAAGTTTGCAAGCTGAATTATCAAGGCCAATGTAGTGTAATATTGACAATAATATTTTGTGATCAATAGTATCAAACGCTTTGGAATAGTCCAATGCAACAACAACTGTAACCAGACCTGCATCATTCGCACGAACAATATCATCCGTTATTTTCAGTAAAGCAGTCTCGTAGCTATATCCCTTTCTAAATCCGGATTGGGTTTCCGGTAATATATTATTAGTGGTCAAGTGGTCTCGGTGCTGAAATTCAAGAACTTTTTCTAAAACTTTTGACAAAGTTGGCAAAATGCTAACTGGGCGTAAATCACTAAATGACAACGGATTTTTAATTTTCGGCAATGGTGTCACAAAGGCATGTTTCCACGCATCAGGAAATACAGAATTTTTAATACAGTAATTAATAATATGCGTGAAAACATATGACAATTGAGGAACACAAATTTTTAACATTTCTGCATTTATACCATCGGAACCAATTGCATTCGATTTAAGAGACAAAATAATTTTACTTATTACCGATTCTGTCACTTCTGAGAAAGTAAAAACTGACGTAACAGTAGGATTAATTAATAAGTTATAAAAATTTGTCATTGTTTTACTTGTATTACAGTTTATTCCAGATTTAGGGATACTATCAATAAATAATGTATTAATCAAATCTAAGTTTTTAAATAGTTCAGACGCATTAAGTGACTGTTTGTTAAAAATATTTAAAACTTTTAAATCTTTCCACAAAGAATTTACGCCTTTAGCTGAAATATTGTTTTGAATATACGATCTTTTCTCACGTCTCAGAGCGGCAGTGGTAAAATTTCTTAAATTTTTATAATTTTCCCAATCGTGCAAATTTCGGGTTTGTTTAAATTTTGAAAATGCCTTGTCTCTACATTTCATCATACTTTTTATATTATCTGTTAGCCAAAGGCTGAAAGTTTTGGTTAAACGTACAGTCACTAAAGGGGTATACATATTAAAAAGTAAATGTAAATTTTCATTAAGAAAATTAATTTTATCATTAATACATTGCAAATCATGTATATTACGCCAGGGAATTGACAGAAGACTGCTACAAAACGATTCATATTCTATATTTTTCAATTTACGAAAAGTTTTTATAAATACGTTAGATTTACAAGCCCTAACTTCCAAACAGCAAAAAACCATTTCATGATCAGATATATTTGGCAAGTTTAATGTTCCAGAATTACTAATGGCCTCCTCTTTATTGGTTAAAGCTAAATCTATTAAACTCGAAGACGACAAAGTAGTACGTGTGGACACATTGATAATTTGTTTAAGGCCAACACTGTTGATGAGGTGAAAAAATTCTTTCGTAGATTTATTATGAACTTTAAATAAATCAATATTAAAGTCACCCAGGCAAAGGATGTTATCGTAATTTGGAACTAAGAACGATAATGTTGTTTCGAAGTGGTTAAGAAATGTCAAAACATTAAAATCTGGCGGTTTATAAATGCAACCTATGCACCATTTTTCCTCACCAATTTTTAACGAAATCCACAGTTGTTCAATATCTTTTGAAACATTTAATAAAGTATATGTAAATTTACACTTAATGTAAAGGCCTACACCACCACCACGTGACGGTCTATCTAGTCGCAAAAAATTATAACCATCAATACTTACATATTCTGTCTTAATCTTCTCATTTAACCAAGTCTCTGTTACTGCAATAATATCAAAATTATTTATTATTACCATATCTCTGAATTCATTGAAGGTTGAGAGGAGGGACCGTGTATTAAGGTGTGCAACTGTTATATTGCTATTCATGTACCTGTTCGACTATTATTACAACATAAAGAAAACAAAATATTACAAATGTACAGAGATCAAAAATAGTTTAAATATATGCATAAATTTAATAGGCTTGCATATTAAGTTATAAGAATTTTTCTTTGAAAGTATCAGATATATCTTGTATATTTAGTTCAATATAAATAGAATAAAATGTGAATTTTCAGAGTGAATTCAAAACACAATAGCTGAATTAAATGTAATTTTTAAAGTTCACAAAACAAATATTTTCACGTAGACAGTTTCCACAGCAATTAAGTCGGTATGTTTGGGCGAGTTGAATTTTGTTTAAAACCACGAGAAAAAAATGAATTTGAAATGGAATTTTTTAAACGTGACGTTATGCTTGCGTTGAGAAAAATGTTATTCGCAACGGTATGAGATATTGTTAATTTTGCAGCAGCAGTATCGGAATAGTCCAGTTAGAAATATTTCTCAGTGTAATATCCTATAGTGTCGAACAAAAGAAAAGGAACAGCGGAAAAAACTCGACTGACATTAAGGAGAAGGTCAGTAGAAAGAAATAAGTAGGAGATACGATTTGAAGGCATATACACAGAGGAAAATATATTCACATAACAACGAGGAGCAGAAGCAAGAAAGCAGCAGAGAAAACCCGAAAATGGCAGACGAGATGCTAGACGAGATTCTGCTGAAATGTCGCACCAAGACACCAATGGCTCTTGAAAACTCTGCGCTGAGGAAGAACCGGAAGAACACCATAGCAGAAGAAAATAAATGTAATAGAAGAAATGGAAATTTTCTACTATTTGGGATAGACACTGGATAAGAAAGGAGGAACAAAAACAGATATACAAAACAGAATAAAGAAACTCAACCATATCCATATTGTTTACAGGCTGGTACTCCCCAATAACATTTTACTATAATAAATGGTTTACCACGTTCCTATTTCACAACTTACACCGGCAAGCAGTTCAGAAAAGACAGTCCGTTTCTTCTGCATGCCCAGCTATGGAGATCAAAATAATCATAGTTTATCAGAAAGTAAGAAGTACAAAAATTTTTGGTCGGTAAGATTTACCTCTCACTATTAGTTATACGTCAATAGAACCCAAAGGTTGGAGGAACAAAACGTAGATTGGATTTTAAAGTTGAAGTATCGATGGCAGAAATGTGTGGATTTGTAATAATTTACAGAACATCAAATTATTTAACACAAAAGTATAACCCAGCTAATCTTTCAGAAAGACCGTTCGTAAGATATGAAAATGTTGCGTACTGTTGTATAGGCTTCATATTTTAAAGCAAATGTGTCGCAGAAAGGATGAGAAAACAAGAATGTTTTTATTTTAAGAATAAAAATTATATTTTTTAAAGTTTCGATCATAATCATAGCTACGGCTCTGGAATCATAAAGCAGGACAAGTCTTATAACATAATTTTGTATTAATAGGAGTAATCAATTTACTGATACAAATAACTTCTTGTCACGATTCTTAAGTATGTATCTTCATTCTATCGAAAATGCGGGAAGATATTTTAGCCAGTGAAGTAACCAAAAAAAGTTTACTGTCCCGCTTTACGATTCCGCAGCTATGCATTGTGGATATTTTTATAATTTTTTTTTCGTTCGTTAAAACAAGAAAATATTTTTTGACTCTTAAACATGCAATGACAGTCATCGCCATTATCGGCGTGAAATTCTAACAGAATAAACCCCAAATTTGGTATCTAACCTTTTCACATTAGAGCCAGAAACTGATTCGGACTCCCTCTCCGCAAAATCAAAAGGATTCCGTTAAGCTTCGAAATAACATTTAAAGGAGAAAAGCTGTAAATTTTTTTTTTTTTAATTTAAATTGTAAATTCGAATCTTAAAAAAAAACTGTTAATCTTAATATTAAGAAAACTTTGGATTACTTATTGAGCATGATTAAAGTAAATACCAAACAAAAATTCGCGATTAAGAGAAGAATTTTGATTGCGTCATTTGGATGACTAGAATCAAAAATGTTATAAGAATGTAACCCGAGCGATTAAGGTTTGTTGTTTTATTTGGAGCTGCGGGTGGAGGGGGGCAGATCATTTTAAGCGTGCGAGAGAAAAAAAAATCACGATTAAGAAAAGAATTTTGATTGCACCATTTGGATGACTGGAATCATAAACATTATAAGAACGTAACCGGGGCTGTTAAGGTGTGTTGTTTTGTGTTGGGGGCTGGGGGGAGGGGGGCAGATCGTTTTAAGCGTGCGAAAAAAAACGAATTCCCGATTAAGAGAATAATTTTGATTGCACCATTTGGATGACTGGAATCATAAATATTATAAGAATGACAGTGAAGTGTTAACTAAGAAATTATCATCCAACTTGAAAGATGTCACTTTAAATCCCTCGCATTTAGGGCACCGGATGAACACAGGTAACTATTGAAGAAGAAACAAAAGACAATCCTCCGCGGATAAGGAGAAAAACATGGAATGAATAAGTGATTGGACAAAAAAAAATAAATGAAAAAGAAAGTAACATTTTAATTATCATCGATTCTCGTCATTTTCGATAAAGAAAAAATTAAACGAAACAAAACAAACCGTCGATTTAAATTGAAGAAACAAAAGACGGTCGATCGAACTATCCGAACGGACGAAAATAAAACAAAAACGAGAAAAGAATTGCTTTAGTTATCGACGTTCTTTTTTCATCGAAAAATCCTGTCCGATGTTATTTTCGATCCGAAAAACAAAAAAAAACAAAACCGTCGAATTAAATTGAAGAAACAAAAGAGAGACAAAAGACGGTCGATCGAAGGAACTATCTGAACGGAAAAGAATAAGAAAACAAAACGAGAAAGGAATTGCTTAATTTTTTTTTTTTTGTTGTGTTGAGTCAATCACATTTCGGAAACGTTTCTTCCAAATTACGTCGAATACAGAAAAGGAAATTTCGATAGGAAACAAAAGGCGATCGACCGGTAATTTTTTTAAAATTCTCGTCAGTTTAATTCGTTTATTTCTTCCGGTTAGCTTTTGTTCAAAATTCCATCTAATAATAAGAAAAAAAGAAGAAGAAGGAGAAGAAAGAACAAACGAAATCCTTGCGCAGTGGTTTTCCCAAATCACTTCACATCTTTTCCTTTCTTTCTTTCTTTGTTTCGTTTTCCTTTCTCTCTTTTCTTCTTTCTTTGTTTTCTCTTTCTTTCTTTCTTTATTTCTTTCTTTCTTTTTTCAACGAGAAAGATTTAGTGATTCGTTGTAAAAGAACTTTTTTTTAATTTCAAATAACATCGAGGAAAAAGAGGAAGAAGAAAATAAATAAACAAAGAACGCAAATCATTTCTCGTCTCCTTCTTTCTTTCGTTTCCGTACAATACGAAGGTTTCGTTGAATGAAACCCAAGCCTTCCGGGGGCGATCGCCTTCTGTTTCTTTACCTTGTCACTTCGCTCAAAGTGTGGAGTCAAACCGGGCGATCGTCTTCTGTTTCTTGTCCGCATCCTTCCGCTTCTTCTTTTGTTTTCAAATAACAAAGATTTGACGAGTCAAACCCAGAAGCCTTTTGTCGGCAATCATCTTATGTTTTTTCTCTGCATCGTCTGGTTTCTCTTTTTTATTTCGAAAAAACAGAGATCCGCTGAGTCAAACCCAAGTCAAACAACGATTTGACGAGTCAAACCCAAGTTTTTTGCCGGCGATCGTCTTCTGTTACTTCTCTGTATCCTTTGGCTTCTTCTTTTGTTTTAAAATAACAAAGATTTGACGAGTCAAACCCAGAAGTCTTTGGCCGGCGATTGTTTTATGTTTCTTTATGCCAGTCTATGGGCAAATTGAAAATTTAGAAACTAAACAACTACTTTAAGAGACATACAGATTTCTTCGTCCCTTTTTCTCTCTTTTCATCGCAATCTGTTTATGCATTTATGTTTTCAGTTCAAAACTTATTTTTTTTTTTAATAAAATTATAAGCTGAGTTATTTAAAAATCCAATGTTTCTATTTGGATTGTTATAATAAGGATGGACGACTAATCTAAACAAAGGCCTACGACACGTCGCAGCTAAATTACCTCTCTTTTTTAATGCAGAAACGGTTTATTCGCTCGGAAGAATTTGCTCAGAACAAATCAAACAAGACATGAATTTAGTTGTTCAGATGCATTTGTTGCAGTACAAGTAAAAAATTTTCTCTTCTTTCTGAGTATATTTCGTTATTTAAAGGTCCAGTATTTTTATTTGACCTGCTATGATAAGAGAGGACGGTTAACCTGAACAGAAGAAGAGAGAACGAGCGTTCAATTTCGATAATTCTGAAAATACAAGCAGTCGCCGTCCAGCAACCCCGCGGAAAACAAAGTAGAAAGCGATTTCCGGCTTCATTTACGAGAACCAGACCGCAAACAAAGAAATTCGAGACTCAAATTTTGCACGGATCGCTAGAAAGGATCGGTCTTTCTAATACGTTTTTAGGTAAATTGTTTATTGGTACTTCAGAGTTTGCTCTTTCCACCAGGTCCATGGGTGTTTGTGTTGTCCCAGCTTAACAAACAAAGCAAATTGTCTAGAATGGTGGACTAAAATGTGCAGATTGCTGCGCAAAGCAGAAAGAAAAGAAAGAAAAAGTGTTGATCTTCCAGTGCTAAATCGTTCTACCAACGTAACAGCAAATGCGCCTCATCAGCGAGTAGTCAACGGTGTCTACCGTTAATTGTTTTAAAAATACTTGCTCCACCGATTGAGTTACAAAAACTACACGAACGCAGATGCCGTCCATCAAGAGGGGGAGGAAATTATGCGTTAGGGTGTTTTTTTACACCCTATTTTAAGCCGACCGACGTGAAAAAAAAAGAATTGGACAACACTAATGAATTTACAAAGGGGTGGCAAATTTTAAAAACTATTTTTTTTTCTGAATTATTAAATGGACATATACAGGGTGATTGGAAATAAGGTACCATGCTTGTTAGAGAAGATGGAGACTTCAGCAAGTAAATGTCATGTAGGTTTTGTTAGGCTTTGTCGATTAGTGGAAACCTACCATACCCACCATACCATGAGGGAAAACGCTAGTAACTTTGCATGAGTTTATTATGTGTTGCGTTATCAAGTTTTCACGACGCAGCGTGACCTTGTTGAGGTACTTGCGACAGTCACGCCACTCGAGACTTATCGAGGAATGCCTCGCAAAGGAGGCTGCGGTTCAAGGCCGCGCGGATATCAGGCACGCGACAAAAATTCTAAACGCGAGGGGTGGTGGTGGTGAGGTGGCGTAAAAACTACTCATAAAGCACGACGAGGGAAACAAAGAACTCGCCACCGTCTCCGTCACACTCGGCAAATGTATGCAAACGGTGTTACGAGGAAAGTGGGCATGTAATTGGTCCCTGCCGCGACGCGTCTATTGATTGAGGCCCCCGGCGCGGGCTGAAATCGAGTTAGGCAGTTGTTCCCCAGAGTCGCCCTCTCTCACCCTCTTCGGCTCGCTTACACACGCCACTCTGAACACTGCTCAATGGCTCATCTCGTGTACCACTGTCACCGTTATGATTCAGATTACAAATTCCCGTCGTAAAACGTCTTTCATTCCGGCGAGCTTGAATTCGTGTTAAAACTCCTCGTCCTTTTGGGGACTAGGGGCGAGGGGGGGCTTCGAATATAAAAACCCGCAATTTCACATTGTGTTAACTATCACTAAGTCGCACGGCATTACAGAGACGTTAATAGAGAAGATTCCCCTTTCATTATGTGGTATATCAGAAGTGGGATAAGCATTGTGAAAATCGGATTTCGTAAATCATTTTCTGTGGTCGTGGGCTAAAATTCGTGTTTAACTTTATCTAACCTCTTCAAGAGATCCTCAAACGCAGAAACCGACAATTTCAAAGTGCATTAACTGCATGATGCACATTATAGGTAATTCAGATGACGCAGAAGATTTCTTCTGGAAAACATGAACTAAGTTCCACAGAGAGCGATCAAGGTATTGAAGAAAATTCAATTTAGATATCTCCACCTCGTATGTACGATATTTGGCTTGTGTCCATCGAGATATTTTGCTTCTGCCCACCTTGTACACATGATGTTTCCCATCTGCTCACTTGGTATGTGATATACTTGGCTTATGCTTACCTTGTATGCATGATATTTGGCTTTTTACGACATTGTATACATGATATTTGGCTTCTGCCCGCCTTGTATAATGATATTTGACTTCTGATTGCCTTATATACATGATATTTGACTTCTGTCCACCTTGTATACATGATATTTGGCCTCTGTCCACCTTGTACACATGATATTTTCCACCTGCTCACTTTGTGTATGGGATACTTGGCTTCTGCCTACCCTGTATGCATGACATTTGGCTTTTACGATCTTGTATACATGATATATGGCTTCTGCCCGGCTTGTATATATGATATATGACTCTTGTTCACCTTATATACATGATATTTGCCTTCTGCCCAGCTTACACATGATATTTGCTATCTGCTCACGTTGTATATGGGATACTTGGCTTCCTCTTGCCTTGTGTGCATGATATTTGGCTTTTTACGACCTTGTATACAAGATATTTGACTTCTACCCGCCCTGTATAATGATATTTTGCTTCTGATCGCCTTCTATACATGATATTTGACTTCTGTTCACCTTGTATACATGATATTTGGCTTCTGCCCACCTTATACACGTGATATTGCCATCTGCTCACTTTGTATATGGGATACTTCGCTTCTGCCTACCTTGTATGCATGACGTTTGGCTTTTACGATCTTGTATACATGATATATGGCTTCTGCCCGCCTTGTATACGTGATATTTGACTACTGTTCACCTTATATACATGATATTTGGCTTCTGCCCCCCTTACATATGATATTTGCTATCTGCTCACTTTGTGTATGGGATACTTGGCTTCTGCTTACCTTGTATGCATGATATTTGACTTTTTACGACCTTGTATACATGATATTTGGCTTCTGCCCGCCTTGTATACGTGATATTTGACTTCTGTACACCTTATATACATGATATTTGGCTTCTGCCCACCTTACACATGATATTTGCTATCTGCTCACTTTGTGTATGGGATACTTGGCTTATAATTACCTTGTATGCATGATATTTGACTTTCTACGACCTTGTATACATGATATTTGGCTTCTGCCCGCCTTGTATAATGATATTTCGCTTGTAATCGCCTACCTTGTATACAGGATATTTGGCTTCTGTCCACCTTGTATACAGGATATTTGGCTTCTGCCCACCTTGTATACGGAATATTTGGCTTCCATCCGCCTTGTATACTTGATATTTTACTTCTGTCCACCTTGTATAATGAGTATTTCGACTGTCTTGAACTTAGAATAATAGAATAGAACTTGAACGTAGTTTAAATTTCGAAAAGTTTGCCCGATAATTTTTATCCCACTTCTGACATCACTTCATGTAATGAATTTCGATGTTCCTTTCGTATCTTGATGTTCAGATCAAGATATTTTAAGTCGTTTTAAAATGTTATCTCGAGTGCTTCACTGTGTTTAGGAAGAGGAAGTATCGAGCGCCTCTGCGACGCAACATTTGGAGCCCGAAACCTGGGGGTTCTCTCGAAGGTGAGCCGAAGAGATATCCCGAGTACACAGCCTCTGTCAAACATCCATCCAATTAGCGCCCGAGTTCTAGATTTA
Organism: Prosopocoilus inquinatus; assembly: GCA_036172665.1. NCBI lineage: Eukaryota > Metazoa > Arthropoda > Insecta > Coleoptera > Lucanidae > Prosopocoilus > Prosopocoilus inquinatus. Next base: position 7,113,894 of record CM069878.1, on the reverse strand, counting down.
TTACCCGCGCACCCGTTAAAATAGACTCGCCTGTTTGCTTTATTAGCGGTGTTTATTATATAAGTCCCGCGCTCGCAGATAATTGCGAACGGCCGGGCCAATTAAGGCCGCACTGAGGATTGATTAGTGCGAAGAAACGTAGCGTTTTATCCTGTTACAGTTCCGGGAATATCCGGCACTAATTGCCGCCGATGTTCCAGATAGGCCACTGCCGTTTTCACGTACGGGGATGTCGATAGCCCTCATACTTTTTTTTTCTGTTCGTTTTCAAATTGGCCTTTTGTCATTTCCCAAGATTCCTCTGGTTATTTATTTACCAATTCGAATTTTGTTTATTCTCAAAATCTTCCAATTAACTTGAATATTTCTACAAAAAAAAAAAAAGATCAAGAACTCATCGAGCGCTCTTGAAGGCAGAATGTTATTTAGGCCATCTGTTAATCAACGTCGGAACTACATGTATAGGTGTGTATGTGTATTTCCATCATCTGTTAAAAACCATGCCGGCCGTTGTCATAAAATGCGAACGTAACAATTGGTGGTATCTGCGACAGAATTGAGACAACCACAAAAACGAGATCTGCCTTACTCGCAACGAATCCTCAGAATACTCCGTTGTATACCTCGCGGTGAAACGGATTCTGATACATAAACAAAAAAAAAACATGTATAAATCGTCACACGCGTAAAAAACTTTAGATTTTCACACAAATCCGGTTATTTCGCAAGGAAAGACTTGTTTAAAAGCACCTCAAAAGACACGCTGAGCTTATTTCATTCCGGTGAAACTGTTTTATAGAATTTTGTAATACAATTTCATACGAATTCCCACAATTTAAGAAACACGTACGTGCGTCAGCTCTGCGTAAAGTGAGAATAGCCAAGATGGTGGCCGGAGTCTGTTTTCCGAGCGAACCTGTCTAGCCCATCGGAACACGGAACGCGAAGGACGTGGTTACACAGGACCAACCAAAAGCCTTGGATATCGAATGACGCAAAACTATCACTTCCGGAAATTAAAAAATTTTACCAATTATGTATACAATGCACGTGCAACACGTAGTTGCCGAAATGTAACTAGAGATTAAATTGCAACATCCGGTTGCAATATTTGACGATCAGCAGCGTAACCCCGCTACGAATTAAACATAAAAGCAGCCTTGCCAATTCATAAAACTAGAATTATCGAAGAATACAGCGAATGTCATCGAGGGCTAGAACGCCTTCCAGCTTACGACAGGTCACGAACGCTTACGATACGAAGAAACTTCTTATGTGCTACGAGCGGGCTTTATCATTATGCCCTAGGGTGTAACGAATTCGTTTATGTAGCTCGTGTTACAAACAGTGATCAGTAGACAAATGAAAAATGTCTTTTAATGGATTCATCTTTTTTGGATTTATAAAATCTGTTGTTCTTTGTGTAGGTTCAGTCATTATGAAATACAACTTTTTATTGTGGGCGCTACGCAGCGATTTGATTATTATTGAGATCAATAAAAGTTTGAGGCAGAAACACATTGTTATCACTTCACGTGATGTTATCTTTGTATCGACGTTGTCACGTGAATTCACGTGATATCACGCCACGCGTCAATCATAAATGTTAACACTGGAATCGCATTAGTGTCACGTAATGTAAATTTTTACGTTATGTATCAAAACTTATTTTTACTAACGCAGAAATTACAAGAGAAAGCATTCGTTACAAAATGCTGAAATTAAGAACAATTGTTTCTGTAGTTTCAGCACTCGAGGCAATCTTAGAAAGCGCCTGTACTTCGTTTTAAATGACGAAACTTCGCTTTAAATGACGAAAATTCTTAAACGGGTGCATAAAATTATTAATTCGAAAAAAGAGAACTTCAAAAGTCATTATAATTTGATAACCGAGTATCGTGCCCACCGTGTTTTATGAGTTAAAATTTCCTCCTTTTTTAAAAAAGTATTTCACGGCATCACGTGGTCACTTACCGAAATCTGGAGGAAAGTTGCGCTGAAGACTCAATCGGCTGCCCCGAACTAGTTCTCTGATGGAGAAGGGTACGGATTTATAAAATTTAGGGCGCCAGGGAGAACCCCAGTGAGATCATCTGCGCACTACAGAACCGACTCCCAGGGATCTATAGCATGCGCTGATATTCGAAAACTACCAAGAGATACTTTAACACTCGAATATTTAAAATAGTTTGTCGACGCAGCAAAACACCAAAACATACTTAAAGTAAATATATTTGCAGCCGGTTTCATAATCGAACTAAAGGAGATTTTAAAATGAAAGTCACAGTCAGATGTCAAAACCAACGCAGAAACATATTTGTGTACACATCAGAATGATATTTTTATTTTAAAGTCTCCTTTAGTTAGATTATGAAACCGGCTCTTAGGCACACGTTTAAATTACTCGATTAAACATACACAAAACAACATAACAACCGAAAGAAGATACTATTGCATTCAACTTAAACAAAAGTACGAAATTCAATTAGGTTCAGTACTGACCTTCACAGAATGCAAATCGGTAATCCGCTCTTCTTAAATAAAACTAAGTTTAAAATGCACGACAAGACGTTAAATTAATACACAAATATGTGCATTACGTTAATTAAGAAGTAGTTGAGAAAGTTACGGTTTCGAAGTCTCAGCTGATCCAGTGGGCTTCGTCAGGCAGTCGCAATCAAATTTCAACGGTGCAGCAGCGCCGCTACTCGTGGAAACGTCGAACTTCAGTCAAGGCGATTGTACCGCCTATTATACACCGATGGCTTTCGTGAAGGTACGTCGGTCACTTAGCGTCGAACACGAGAAGATTGAACTCCAACGGCGTATTCATGTCGATCTCCCCCCCTCCCCCTGCCCGGTAGAAAAAGAAAAAGCGAATTCTTCTGTTAAAAAAAAGAAATCAATTACAAACGCCACACCGCAACTCAATTACATCTGTTTGGTAATTCAGAAACGGTTTATCAGGCAGTTGTATTCAAATGATAATGGTGCAGCGCCGCTACACGTGGAAACGTCGAACTTCAGTCAAGGCGATCTTATCGGCTATTGTACGCCGAGGACCTTCGTGAAGGTACGTCGCTCATTTAGTGACGACCACGAGGAGATGGAACTCCAACAGCGGATTCATGTCGCCCCCACCCCCTAAGAAAAAAAAAGACGCAAACGCAAAAGAAAAAGTGAATTTTTTTGTTATAACAAAGAAATCAATGACATACGTAGCCCACGCCACATCGCAGATCAATTACCTTTGTTTGGTAATTCAGAAACGGTTTATCACGCAATTGGCAGTTGCAGTCAAATGTGAACGGTGCAGCGCCGCTATACGTGAAAAAGTCGAACTTCAGTCACGGCGATCGTACCAGCTATTGTACGCCGATGACCTTCGTGAAGGTACATCGCTTATTTAGCCACGAGGAGATAGAACTCCAATAGCGTATTCCTGTCGCCCCCCCCCCCTTCCCTCCAAGAATAAAATACGAAAACGCAAACGAAAAAGTGATTTTTTTTTGTTAAAACAAAGAAATCATTGAAAAATATGGCCCACGCCACATCGCAGCTTAATTACCTTTGTTTTTTAATGCAGAAGTGGTTAATTCGCTCGGAAGAATTTGCTCAAAACAAATCAGATGACATTTAAGGCACGAAGGAGTCAAGATACACTGTATTTTAGAATTCTGCAACTAATTTATCCACAAATTTTCAAAAAAGACCAGACATTCATCTTAACGTGTCGAAACGATAACGACGGCCGGAGCGACGTTCGGAGATCGAAGATGCTCTCCGAGCCAGACGGCGGGCCAATACGAATACAGAACGCGATGAGCGTGATTACCGTGGACAAATGAAAATACGACATCAAATCCGGGGACGGGATGTTACCGCCTTACTAAATCAAGCACATACCACACATGGTTGCCGAAAATGACTATCGGGAATTAAACCCGTAACAGCGTGATGACATTTGACGACTTATGATATCACGTGAACGCGCGAAGCGCTAATAGAAGATTACTACAGATATTTTACGTGTATCACGTCATAACGTGCCAGGAATTTGAGTGAGTGATGACGTGTAATGACTTATGATGATATCACTTGAACGTGAACGTGAAGTGATAAATAGTAAATTTACGGTTCACGTGTCTTCACCTGTACTCACATGATTTCACGTATCTTCACGTGTATTCACGTGATTTCACGTATCTTCACGTGGTTGTAATGGGTTTCAAAGCATGTGTTTTCTAGACATGTTAAATTTCTTTGTTTAGGATGTCGTCATCCATCATCAGCGCTGTGGTTGTGATGATCATTAGGGGTGTTAAAAAGAGGCCCCTACTCATACGCTCTCAGATAAATGTGTTCTCATTAAAAGTTGCACGTGTTTGGAGTGCTGTTGCAGGCGGCGGTGGCGTCTCTTGCGTCTCATAAAGTGAGAGCGAGCGTCGCGGCGAACGGGCCTCTCCGATCACGGCGACACCGCGACGTAATCCCTCTATCGGCAGCCAATTAGTCTATTACTCGACGCGGTTGATTCTCCCTCAAACAACCCCCGAGCCGCATCGGCGAGAGCGGGCCGGGCCCGTCGCGAAACCCCCCCATAATGGAGTAATTTTAACAGAAATAAGATTATAAATTGAAAGACATTTTAAATTTGCATTTAAATCAGTGCCCGTGTAATGGAGCGCGCGGGGGACGTCGCGACGCCGCCGCGCGATCGCTCTAATTAGAACTATCTTACGCCGCCGCCGCGGCGGAAAATACCTCCTCGATTATCCGCGGGCAGTTTGTGATTAACGAATCCAATTATAGTCGCGCGTTGTGCCCGGGAAATTATTAGTTGTGCCGTTAATTAGGTTACGCCAGAAACGAAGCGCCCGGATTGATTGCGAAGCGCCGTAGTCGCAGTCGCTGGTACGAACACGATCCGGTGGTGGTGGAGGAGGAGGAGGAGGAGGCGCCCCCCTCCCGCCTCTTTTACAAATAACACTAAATCAGTAAACAGATAATTTAGCGGATTAAACGAAATTTAGCGGCGCAAACTTCTCGGTCTTAGATTCAGACCGTAACTAACGCAAATATTTGACGGTTTACGAGTTTAATTCACGAATACCTAACCAACATAGACTTGGTGCTTGTGAATTAAAAAAAAAAACTTTTTCCTTCATAACTTACTGTGTCGTTTTATGTATAAAATAAAAAGAAACTATTTGGAGCGCCAAAATGTTTGGAGCGCCCATCTGTTTTAAAACGAGTATAGAACGCAGTGTCGCTAACTTGGCGCATTTTGCACCAGATTTAATGTATTTAACGAGCACTCGGTGATAAAACTAAAGCCCCTGGTGTATAGTGAATATTCCGATGTATTTTTAGCATAATTGGTGCAAATTCTGATGAATTTATGAAGTAAAAAAACCAAATTCATAGTATTTTTAGTTTAGTTTCTTTTCGCGTTTCTTATTCCGGGTGAAGAAAGCAGCGCCCCCGGTTCATTTCCGTGCAGTACCTTTACATAACCTTACTTTTGATGAATGCGTTTACTAAAGAAAACATTTTAGGTTATGTGACTTACTTACCTAAAAAAAAGAGAACATTTGAGGTTATGCAACTTACTCACTAAAAAAATTGAAGCTAAATCGATTTGACAAAGTGTCCTTGGAAAAACTAGAGTCCTTGGTGTATAGTGAACATTCTGATGCATTTTTAGAATAATTGTTCCAAGTTCTGGTGATTTTATGAAGAAAGAAAGCCAAATTCACAGTATTTTTAGTTTAGTTTCTTTTCGAGTTTCTTATTCCGGGTGAAGAAAGCAGCGCCCGCAGTTCATTTCCGCGCAGTACCTTTACATAACCTTTCTTTTGTTGAAGGCGTTCACTAAAGAAAACATTTGAGGTTATGTGACTTACTTGCCTAAGAAAAGAGAACGTTTGAGGTTATGCAAGTTACTCACTAAAAAAATTGAAGTTAAATCAATTTCACAGAGTGTCCTTGGAAGACCTAGAGTCCTTGGTGTATAGTGAAAATTCTGATGCATTTTTAGAATAATTGTTCCAAATTCTGGTGGCTTTTATGAAGGAGAAAAGCCAAATTCACGGTATTTTTAGTTTAGTTTCTTTTTGCGTTTCTTATTCCGGGTGAAGAAAGCAGCGCCCCCAGTTCATTTCCCTGCAGTACCTTTACATAACCTTACTTTTGTTGAATGCGTTCACTAAAGAAAACATTTGAGGTTATGTGACTTACTTACCGAAAAAAAAGAGAATATTTGAGGTTATGCAACTTAGTCACTAAAAAAATTGTTAAAAGTTAAATCAATTTCACAAAGTGTCCTTGGAAAAACTAGTCCTTGGTGTATAGTGAATATTCTGATGCATTTTTAGCATAATTGGTGCAAATTCTGGTGATTTTATGAAGGAAAAATGCCAAATTCACAGCATTTTTAGTTTAGTTCCTTTTGCGTTTCTTATTCCGCGTAAAGAAAGCAGCGCCCCCAGTTCATTTCCGCGCAGTACCTTTACATAACCTTACTTTTGTTGAATGCCTTCACTAAAGAATACATTTGAGGTTATGTGACTTACTTACTACAAAAACGAAAACATATGTAACTTGCTCACTAAAAAAATTCAAGTTCACAAAGTGTCCGTGGAAATGAAATTACGCATTTTATTCTATAACAGAAAATGACGTTCTGGTTTTTACTGAAAATAGGAAATCACTTAACATTAATGTTAAAAAAAGTGAAAATGAAAAGTGTGATTTCTGATGAATATTAAATAGTTATTACGTTGGCAACGCCCGGTTGATTATTAAAATAATATTAGAGAAAATGAAAACATAAGTTAAAAAATTAAATTAAAAAAAAAACAGAGAAAGCCGAATTTCATTAATCAATTTAATTTAATGCGACCGTAATTTTGTTGATCAGTGTATAAAAAAAACAATTCGTTGAGATAATTAAGCCGATTTTCGGGAAAACTATCCATCTGAGAAAATATATAGTAACTAACCAAAAACAAAAGACGATCGATTGTCTAGAAATTGCGAAACAAAAGAAAGAAAGAGAACTTGAGGAAACAAGAAGAAGTTTGCTTAACCTCAAAATACTACGTTTTGATTATTAAAATAATATAATACAAACTGAGCACATGAGTTAAAAAATTAAATTTAAAAACCAAAAAACCCTAATTTAAATAAATTCAACCCTAAAAAGAACTTGAGGAAATAAATAGAAGTTTACTTAACCTCAAAATACATCCTGAGGAAGCTAGAAATCTATAGCGAAACGTTGAGTGTGTTCTCATCATATTTCTGTCCGGTTCAAGTTTAAAAAAAAATTTGTACTTTCAAAATACATTTTGATTATTAAAATAATATAATAGAAAATGAAAACATAAGTTCAAAAATTAAATGAAAAAAAAAACCATAATTTTGTTGATCACTGTAAAAAAAAACAATTCGTTGAGATACTCGAGTCAATTTTTCATCGGAAAAAACAGCAACCGAAAAACAAAAGACGATCGATTATCTAGAAATTACGAAGTAACTTAAGGGAATAAGAAGAAGTTTACTCAACCTCAAAATAGTTCGTTTTGATTGTTAAAATAAAATAGAAATCGAAAACATAAGTTAAAACAATTTTCGGGAAAATTATCCATCGAAAAAATAATAACCAACGAAAAGCAAAAGACGATCGATTATCTACAAATTGCGAAACAAAAGAAAGAGAACTTGAGGGAATAAGAAAAATATCTCATTTTGAATCTCTATTAAATTAAAATAGGAAACAAAATACAATTTGAACGTCTCGTCTGCTAGAAAGCGAAAATTAATTTTTAAAATGATAATATCGATCATTATACAAAAGAAAATGAAATTAATTTAGAGACAATGGGCGATCGACTTTCAAAAATACTTCAAACTTTCATTATTGATTTAATTACACAAAAAAATAAATAAATAAAACAGAAGCAACTTGAAAAGATTAGGAAACAAGAAACAACGAAAATTTCATAACACTAATGAATTCCAATTACGTCCATTGAAATACTGTAATTAATGAAAAACAAAACACGATCGCCTGGTCGACTGGAAAGGAACTTAACCTCAAACTACTTTCATTATTGATTTAATTAATCAGAAAATTGAAACGAAAATAAATAAATAAGAAAAAGCAACTTGAGGAGATTAAAAGAAGAAAACAATTTTTAAACTAACAATGAATTCTCGGTGTTTCCAGGAGATCAAATATAGAAGTCTCGTGCTGCCCTAGCCAGTGTTGCCAACGTGATTTGACGCATTTTACATCAGATTTGATGTTCATATTTAACACATAGGCACTTGGTGATGAAAATGACTGCGGCGGACAATAAAATTTGGCAGAAATTTGACACATCGCGCGTATTTTCACAAGTTTTATTTTGAGGTTATGTTTCTGTCAAAAGAAAGAAGATCGATCTTCCTGCTTAACTTTTCTTAACTTTGAACAAACAAGTGATGTACGCGTGTTGTCAAATTATGAATTTAAGCGATGCATTGATAAACTGTCTCAAAGCGGAGCCATTTTCGGTCCAAATTTACGCGGCAAATTTAAAAAAGAAATCGAGGAGGTACCTGTCGAATAGATATCCTTTCAGCTCGTAATTCGCTCTCATTAGTCGGTCTCTTTTTTATTAGACTTCTCGCAGCAACACGAAAGTTAATTAATGCGAACAAAGCTTGTTACTTGTTGCCGCCTTTCGCTTTGTTTCTTTTGTCTCCGGCAGGAAAAGAAATAATGCAAAAGATGATCGACTTTCGTTATTAATATTATTTTTTCTTCTCTCCATTAAATGCAATTAAGTGCTTGTCGTAATGTATCGGCGGTCTTTGTTTATTTCTGTATTTTTTTTTTCTGTAGAAAAGAAAAACAAAATCTAAATTTACGCATATAGTTTCCGTTATAGTTTTGGCGATGAATAAATGCAGTGTTTTTTTTAAGTCTTCTTAAAATAAATAATTGAAACAAGTTTTTCTAATACCCTTAATAATTTAATTTGTCTTGCTTCTGCCTGTTTCTCTTCTCTTTTCAAATTACGTTGATGCTTTGATAGTCTTTTGTTTTCTTTTTCTGAGCAAGTGGAGAACACTTGGCACTTCTTGCTGGGCTTTATCGGACAATTTTCTCGCCATTGTCGATGCCGACACGTTCCAAGCAGGTTGTGTGTGTTGTATCCTGTCGACGTTTTGATCAACTTCCATTTCTTTGTTAACTTCTTTTGATGAAAGTTTCAAAGTCGTTGCGAAATTGATAGTCTTTTGTCTTTCTTTCTTTTTTCAGGCAGTTAGAAAATGAAATCTAAAAAATTCAAATTCAAATATTTTTTTAAAACTTTTTTCTTGATTAAAAGAAAATTATTTTCTTTTCTTTTGTGCTAAACGCCAATACACTGTTATTTTTACAAACGTCTTGACGTTTAGCAGTTTTATTCTTAAAGGCGCGTTGACGTTTAGCACACAAAAAAGAAAATTACTCTTTTAATCAAGGAAGAATTTAAAAATAAAAAAGTAAACATATATTAAAATTTGATTTTTCTTTTAGATTTCAACTTGTTTTGATAAAGAGACAGTTCAAGGTCGTTGCAAAAAATCGATATTGTTTTCTTTCAATCAATTAGAAATATTTTTTTTATTAGCATTCTTTTAAACGAACCGAATTTGTCGTAACTTTGATAAACCTTCTTGTTTTCCTTCTTTCTTTTTATTATGAAGACAAAAGGAAAAGAAAATTGATCAAAATTAGTTGCTACATCGATAGTGTTTTGTTTTATTTTTTTCTGAACAGTTGAAAATTAGGTTTTTTTGACGTTTGAATCAAATTGTCCTGTCTTTGATAAATTTCTTGTTTTTTTTTCTTTTTTTTATTATGAAGGTAAGAGAAAAAGAAAATTAACCAAAATTAGTTGCCAAATCGGTAGTGTTTTGTTTTACTTTTTCCTTTTCCTGTTGAAAATTAGATTCTTTTTGACGTTTGAACCAAATTGTCGTAACTTCAATCAACTTTCTTGTTATTATGAGAATAAAAGAAAAAGAAAATTAACCAAAATTAGTTGCTAACTCGATAGTGTTTTGTTTATTTTTTTCTTAGCAGTTGAAGATTAGATTTTTCTTGAGTTTGAACCGAATTGTCGTAATTTCGATAAGCTTTCTCGTCGGCCTTGCTTTTATTGAGAGAGAGAAAAGAAAAACTAAATTCGTTTCTAAATCGAATGATCTTTTTTTTAAACAATTGAAGAATAAACCACTCTCGATCGTTTTACAAACGAACGAAACTTGGAATTTGGATAAGCCTCTTTAGTTTTGACGGACAAAAGCGAAGATTCAAATTTTAGGTTTCTTTTTTTTTTCTTCTTGTTCTTGTTCTTTTGATGAAGAGGCAGTTGCAGGCCTTTGTGAAATTTAGTCTTTTGTTTTCTTTCCTGTTTTGTCCTTTTTTACAAAGAAAACAGTGAAATTCGTTGCTAAATCGGCAGTCTTTTCTTTTTCTTTCTCTTCAAACAATTGAAAAATAGTCCTTCATGATATTATACAAACCAATTTTTGGTAAGTTTCTGAACTTTCTTTTTCTTTTTCTTTTCTTTTTCTGAACAATGGAAAAGTAGGTAAAGTGTTTGATAGTTTTTCATGTTTATTAAACCTGTCCAGATAAGTATGTTTATTATATATGTATATATAATATGTTTCCTACGCAATGGTTTTTGTTTTCACTATGAAAAGATGATCGGCGATTTAAAAGATATAAAACAACATCTGTTGATGGTAATCTGGAAGTAGAAACTTTGTTCCTGAGCTTTAATCTGAAACAGTTTCACACGTCAGATTTAATGCTCCGCCAGTTTAGGACTTCCACTTTAATCGCCAAGAGTTCCCAGCATTATTAATGGCGATCATCAAAGGCGTTGCTATGATAAACAGAGAAAATATTGTGTAAACAAATTGCTCAATTATAAGAACTCCAACGAGGATGTACTCAGCTACATCCATAAATTTCATCGACGGCCTAACGGCAGCCAGTCACGCTACATTTGTAGCTTAATCTCCGCTCTTATGATAATAAATTTTCATTTTGTTTTACCTAGAAGAAGAAGAAGAAGAAGCGAGTGCGAACCTATTTATTAAATCGAACCGACACAGTCTATAAAATTGTGAATTTTCTGCCCCTCAGAAGCAGCTAACATTCAATTAATTTTTTTGTCCAAAAAAGTGGTTTGCTACGGATGTAAATCCATTCGACATGACTTTGATGGAACTGATTGAACCTTATCTTTATCCAGATGGCTTTGCAAACCATCTGGAAAAGGGTTTGATGATGGTCTATTTGAAATCGATGTGCATTAGAAAGACGCCATGGTTTCTTTTATCTAAAAATGGTTTGCTACGGTTGTAAATCCATTCGACATGACTTTGATGGAACTGATTGAACCTTATCTTTAATCCAGATGGCTTTGCAAACCATCTGGAAAAGGCTTTGGTGATGGTCTATTTGAAATCGATATGCATTAGAAGACGCCATGGTGTCCTTTATCTAAAAATGGTTTGCTAAGCTTTTGACATGCCTTTGATGGAAGTGATTGACCTTATCTTTAAACCAAATGGCTTACTACGTATGCAAGTCATCCAGAAAAGGCTTTGGTGATGGTCTATTTGAAGTCGGTATGCATTAGAAAGACGCCATGGTTTCTTCTATCTAAGAATGGTTTGCTACTGATGTAAATCCATTCGACATGACTTTGATGGAACTGATTGAACCTTATCTTTTATTCCGGATGGCTTTGCAAACCATCTGGAAAAGGCTTTGGTGATGGTTTATTTGAAATCGATGTGCATTAGAAAGACGCCATGGTTTCTTTTATCTAAAAATGGTTTGCTGAGCTTTTGACATGCCTTTGATGGAAGTGATTGACCTTATCTTTAAACCAAATGGCTTACTACGGACACAAATAATCCAGAAAAGGCTTTGGTGATGGTCTATTTGAAATCGATGTGCATTAGAAAGACGCCATCGTTTCTTCTATCTAGAAATGGTTTGCTACGGTTGTAAATCCAATTGACATGACTTCGATGGAACTGATTGAACCTTATCTTTTATTCCAGATGGCTTTGCAAACCATCTGGAAAAGGCTTTGGTGATGGTCTATTTGAAATCGATATGCATTAGAAGACGCCATGGTTTCTTTTATCTAAAAATGGTTTGCTGAGCTTTTGACATGCCTTTGGTGGAAATGATTGACCTTATCTTTAAACCAAATGGCTTACTACGGATACAAGTCATCCAGAAACGGCTTTGGTGATGGTCTATTTGAAATCGATGTGCATTAGAAAGACGCCATCGTTTCTTCTATCTAGAAATGGTTTGCTACGGTTGTAAATCCAATTGACATGACTTCGATGGAACTGATTGAACCTTATCTTTAATCCAGATGACTTTGCAAACCATCTGGAAAAGGCTTTGGTGATGGTCTGTTTGAAATCGATCTGCATTAGAAAGACGCCATGGTTTCTTTTATCTAGAAATGGTTTTCTGAGCTTTTGACATGACTTTGATGGAAGTGATTGACCTTATCTTTAAACCAAATGGCTTACTACAGATACAAATCATCCAGAAGAGGCTTTGGTGATAGTCTATTTGAAATCGATGTGCTTCAGAAAGACGCCATCGTTTCTTCTATCTAGAAATGGTTTGCTACGGTTGTAAATCCATTCGACATGACTTCGATGGAACTGATTGAACCTTATCTTTAGTCCAGATGGCTTTGCAAAACCATCTGGAAAAGGCTTTGGTGATAGTCTATTTGATATCGATGTGCATTAGACAGACGCCATCGTTTCTTCTATCTAGAAATGGTTTGCTACGGATGTAAATCCATTTGACATGACTTCGATGGAACTGATTGAACCTTATCTTTAATCCAGATGGCTTTGCAAACCGTCTGGAAAGGGCTTTGGTGATGGTCTATTTGAAATCGATACGCATTAGAAAGACGCCATGGTTTCTTTTATCTAAAAATGGTTTGCTGAGCTTTTGACATGCCTTTGATGGAAGTGATTGACCTTATCTTTAAACCAAATGGCTTACTACGGATACAAATCATCCAGAAACGGCTTTGGTGATGGTCTATTTGAAGTCGATATGCTTCAGAAAGACGCCATCGTTTCTTCTATCTAGAAATGGTTTGCTACGGTTGTAAATCCATTCGACATGACTTCGATGGAACTGATTGAACCTTATCTTTAATCCAGATGGCTTTCCAAACCATCGGGAAAAGGCTTTAGTGATGGTCTATCTGAAATCGATATGCATTAGAAAGACGCCATGGTTTCTTTTATCTAGAAATGGTTTGCTGAGCTCCTGACATGCCTTTGATGGAAGTGATTGACCTTATCTTTAAACCAATGGCTTACTACGGATTCAAATCATTCAGAAACGGCTTTGGTGATGGTCTATTTGAAGTCGATGTGCTTCAGAAAGACGCCATTGTTTCTTCTCTCTAGAAATGGTTTGCTACGGATGTAAATCCATTCGACATGACTTTGATGGAACTGACTGGACCTTATCTTTAATCCAGATGGCTTTGCAAACCATCTGGAAAAGGCTTTGGTGATGGTCTATTTGAAATCGATATGCATTAGAAAGACGCCATGGTTTCTTTTATCTAGAAATGGTTTGCTGAGCTTTTGACATGCCTTTGATGGAAGTGATTGACCTTATCTTTAAACCAAATGGCTTACTACGGATACACACCATCCACAAACGGCCTCGGTGATGGTCTGTTTGAAATCGATGTGCATTAGAAAGACGCCATGGTTTCTTTTATCTAAAAATGGTTTGCTACGGTTGTAAATCCATTCGACATGACTTTGATGGAACTGATTGAACCTTATCTTTAATCCAGATGGCTTTACAAACCATCTGGAAAAGGCTTTGGTGATGGTCTATTTGAAATCGATGTGCATTAGAAAGACGTCATGGTTTCTTTTATCTAAAAATGGTTTGCTGAGCTTTTGACATGCCTTTGATTGAAGTGATTGACCTTATCTTTAAACCAAATGGCTTACTACGGATACAAGTCATCCAGAAACGGCTTTGGTGATGATCTATTTGAAATCGATGTGCATTAGAAAGACGCCATGGTTTCTTTTATCTAGAAATGGTTTGCTATGGATGTAAATCCAGTTGACATGACTTCGATGGAACTGATCGAACCTTATCTTTAATCCAGATGGCTTACTAAACCATCTGGAAAAGGCTTTGGTGATGGTCTATTTGAAATCGATGTGCATTAGAAAGACGTCATGGTTTCTTTTATCTAAAAATGGTTTGCTGAGCTTTTGACATGCCTTTGATTGAAGTGATTGACCTTATCTTTAAACCAAATGGCTTACTACGGATACCAGTCATCCAGAAACGGCTTTGGCGATGATCTATTTGAAATCGATGTGCATTAGAAAGACGCCATGGTTTCTTTTATCTAGAAATGGTTTGCTATGGATGTAAATCCAGTTGACATGACTTCGATGGAACTGATCGAACCTTATCTTTAATCCAGATGGCTTACTAAACAATCTGGAAAAGGCTTTGGTGATGGTCTATTTGAAATCGATGTGCATTAGAAAGACGCCATGGTTTCTTCTATCTAAAAATGGTTTGCTATGGATGTGAATCCAATTGACATGACTTCGATGGAACTGATTGAACCTTATCTTTAATCCAGATGGCTTTACAAATCATCTGGAAAAGGCTTTGGTGATGGTCTATTTGAAATCGATACGCATTAGAAAGACGCCATGGTTTCTTTTATCTAAAAATGGTTTTCTGAGCTTTTGACATGCCTTTGATGGAAGTGATTGACCTTATCTTTAAACCAAATGGCACAAATCATCGGAAAAAGCCTTTGATGATGGTCTATTTGAAATTGATGTGCGTTAAAAAACCGCCATGACCACTGCTCTTGGAAAAATGCAGCAGTATCTGCTTTTAACCCTTTTCTTTTGTGGAACTGTCTTATTCTGGATGGAGGTGAACAAAAATGCTCCTGGTGACGGTCTGTATGGATATAATTGGTGTTTATGATCCAGATAAAGTCGTCAATCATTTCGACCGCACCGCGTCCAAGCCGAAACAAAAAGAAAAATGCCCATAAAACCATCACGAGCGCACACAGTATGAAGAGAGCTATTCAAGTGTGGCGTTGCATAAAATTAATTAGCTGGCGTGTACTAGCGTTTTAATAACATCGAGCACCGCACTGTCACTGCGGTCTGCACTTGTGATTAATGCAGCCACTTTACATTAACAATCCGGTAAATGCAAATTCCCGTTTGACGAGCGAGCAAGCGAGAGGGGGGGATGGACGGAATGTGTATAAGACTATCATATATTCCTCTCTAATTATTTCGGAGTGGAGGTTCCACCCCCGCGAGCACCTGCCGGGGCCTGCGCTCCCTTCCGCACTATTTTATATACGTTCTCATTGTCTTACAATTTCTAAACACGAACCGCAATTAATATCTTGATTACTTTTCGCCGCGTCTTTGTCTAACGCGAGCGTCGCCTCTACTCCGCGTCGGAAATTGCAAGCGTCAACAGCGCCGCCGCCCGGATTCCTTATCCCGGACGACGCGACGGCGAAAAATTCTACGCCAACTTTGCAATTAACAAAGTAGTCCCGGGGAAAAACGGCTTCGTAACTTACGCGATCGCTAAATTAAAAAAAACGAAATATATTTCGTAATGGAAGTGACGCTTCTGGTTTCACTCACTCGCAATCGGCGGACCTCCAAGAGTAAACGTTTGAGGACCACTGATATCCAATACCGCACCATACCTTAATAAAAGTTGCATGCTTCATCCATCACATTTTCCGAAGATGAAGGAAATATAATTGGAAGGCATGCCAAGTAGCTCGTGAAACGGTTTGTGACGCT
This sequence comes from Prosopocoilus inquinatus, assembly GCA_036172665.1. Lineage (NCBI taxonomy): Eukaryota > Metazoa > Arthropoda > Insecta > Coleoptera > Lucanidae > Prosopocoilus > Prosopocoilus inquinatus. The sequence continues at coordinate 7,097,937 of CM069878.1, read as the reverse complement.
TTCGCCCCCCAGTTAACACTCACGTCATACTCAGCGAACCTTGAATGTATTTATTTACATTAATAAATTTATTTATAAAAATGGTAAAAGAATCGATCGACTTTGTAAACGCGAGGTCGTGGGTTTGAATCACACCCGAGTTAACTCTCGCGATGGTGGTCGGTATTCACTTCAAGTACCCTTCAGTGCGTTGAGCATTCCATTGACGGGGAGGTTTGAAAGTAACAAAGCCCAGCGCTTTAATTAATTAATTCTGCATTAACAAATTTACGCTGCAGCTCAGATTGCAGTGGGGCCCTCAAGCATCCTCTGCATAGCGCTATTTCGGCCGTAATTGGGGCCTCATCGGCGGAAGAGTAGCTCAAGAAACTCCATCGCCCTCTGCACTAACAAATTACCTCTTATTTGTCTCTTACCCCTCCCCCCTCGGCGAAGCTCCGAAAAATAACAAGATAAACCAAACGGGGTGAGTGATTTACCCCCAACGAGATTAGTCACTTTATATGCGATCTTGTTTGCGAAATATTGACGCGATGCATCATCGATGAAGCTGTGGACCGTTGATGCGATGAACCAATCGATGAGGTGATGAATTGATTGATGAGTTGATGATGAAATAACGGATCGATAAATCGATGCACCGATGAAGCCATGGACCAACCGACGGATAAATTATTAAACGATCGATCGATTCCGCGAACGATTGATAAAGCGACGGTTCGATGTATCATCGATGGATGAAACGATGAAGTGTTGGATCGATGAATCATTGAAGCGATGGAGATCAATGAGAGGATGGATGAATTAAGCGATCAATGGATACAGCGATAGAGGAATGAAGCGATGGATCGATGAAGTGTTGCATCGACGATGCACGCGATGAATCGTTGACGCAACATATCGATGAAATAATGATGACTGATGAAACGGATGATACGAGGGATTGTTGATTCAATGAAACGATGGATCAATAAGGCGATGGATGGATTAAGCGATGAATGGATGAAATAAAAACCGATGAAACCGATGAAGCGATGGATTATTGATTCAATGAAACGATGGATCAATGAAAGCGATGGATCAATAAAGCGATGGATGGATTAAGTGATGAATAGATGAAGCGATAAATCAATGAAGCGTTGAATCGATGACGCGATGAATCGATGAAATTATGAAGACTGATGACACAGATGATATGCTGAATTGTTGATTCAATCGAAGCGATGAATCATTGGCGATGCATGGATTAACCGATCCAATGGATGAAGCGATAGAGGAATGAAGCGATGGATCGATGAAGTGTTGCATCAACGACGCACGCGATGAATCGTTAACGCAACATATCGATGAAATGATGATGACTGATGAAACGGATGATACGAGGGAGTGTTGATTCAATGAAACGACGGATCAATAAGGCGGATTGGTGGATGGATTAAGCGATGAATGGATGAAATGATGACGACCGATGAAACCGATGAAGCGATGGATTATTGATTAATTGAAAGCGATAGATCAATAAGGCGATGGATGAATTAAGCGATCAATGGATGAAGGGAAAAATCAATGAAGCGTTGGATCGATGACGCGATGAATCGAAGAAATGATGATGACTAATGAAACCAATGATACGATGGATTATTATTGATTCAATGAAACGATGGATCAATGAAAGCGATGGATGGATTAAATGATGAATAGACGAAGCGATAAATCAATGAAGCGTTGAATCGATGCCGCGATGAATCGATGAAATCATGAAGACTGATGACACAGATGATATGCTGAATTGTTGATTCAATCGAAGCGATGAATCATTGGCGATGCATGAACCGATCAATGGATGAAGCGATAGAGGAATGAAGCAGTGGATCGATGAAGTGTTGCATCGACGACGCACGCGATGAATCGTTGACGCAACATATCGATGAAATAATGATGACTGATGAAACGGATGATACGATGGATTGTTGATTCAATCAAGCGATGGATCAATAAGGCGATGGATGGATTAAGCGATGAATGGATGAAATAAAAACCGATGAAACCGATGAAGCGATGGATTATTGATTAATTGAAAGCGATAGATCAAAAAGGCGATGGATGGATTAAGCGATCAATGGATGAAGGGAAAAATCAATGAAGCGTTATATCGATGACGCGATGAACCGAAGAAATTATGATGCCTAATGAAACCAATGATACGATGGATTATTATTGATTCAATGAAACGATAGATCAATGAAAGCGATGGATGGATTAAATGATGAATAGATGAAGCGATAAATCAATGAAGCGTTGAATCGATGACGCGATGAATCTATGAAATCATGAAGACTAATGACACCGATGATACGCTGAATTGTTGATTCAATCAAAACGATGAATCATTTGGATTAACCGATCAATGGATGAAGCGATAGAGGAACAAAGCGAAGGTTTGATGATGCGTTGGATCGATGACGCGATGATTCGATGACGCAATACATCGATGAAATGATGTTGACTGATAAAACCGATGATACTTCAATGAAACGATAGATCGAGACGAAGTGATGGATCAACCATGAAACCATGGATTGATGAAGTGGTAGATTGATGGATCGATCCTTATTTTCAGTTCGGGTGGGTTTAAAAAAATATATATTTGCTGAACTCTTTGAAGCGCCATCTATCATCCCAAAATGGAAGGACACTAAATGAATCGAATATCAATAACACGGTTTCGTCTTCTTGTTTTCGGAAGAGAGACAATTTATCTTTTAAATAAAAAATTAAAAATCTACGCGGGTAACTGTCAATCAGAGCGTCATCTGTTGTCCAAAATTGAAAACTATTTTAATTCAATTTTCTGTACTTGCATTTTATGTTAACGTCGCCGTTGGCGACGCTCTCGGCAAAATCTGTGCCTTCTAACTTTGAAAATGATTGGAACGTCAAAATTAAATTGAAAATTAGGCAAGATGGGATTGTTTAGAGCGCCATCTCTTGACGAAAACGGAAGCCGTCTGATTCTAATTTCGAATATTCAAATTGAAGAACATCGTACTTATTATTTTTATGTCACATTGTGATATTTTCGTATCGAAATTAAATCGCACAATAAGAACGAAGGCGTGACATTTATAATGATTCAAAGCGCCATCTCTTGGCGCAAAAATGAAAACAACTTTATTCGAATTTCCCGTGACAGCATGTTTCTGCTGAGTTCTTCAGCAAAATTCCGCCTTCTTCCTCAACTTCCAAAGAATACCTTCAATTTCAAAATTTAAATTAAATTAAAATCTGAAAACTGGCTTATGTAGACCGCCATCTCTTGGCCGAAAATGAAAACGATTTTATTTCATTTTCAAATTTTACTACATTTGTACCTTTTATGATTCTTTCGCATTCAAATTAAATTGCAAAATAAAGAAAAAGTCAAGGCGTAACAGGCAGTGGCGGCTCGTGAAAACAACTTTATTCGAATTTCCTGCTGAGGTTTTCAGCAAAACCCTGCCATCTACAAACACCACGAAAATTAGAGTTGCATTTGTGCTCCTGGGGCCTAGACAAGTGTCTTGGTGCTTTTTTTTTAAATTTTTGGGGTTGTTTGTTGTGTTATTTGTTGTGCCTTTGTGTGGAATTGGATTTTAATTGAAACAATGCAATAATTGTTCCCGCAGGATGTTCGGCAACTCGGGAGCGTGCTCGGCGTGCGGACAGACGATTCCGGCGAGCGAGTTCGTCATGAGGTCAGGTGGGCCTTCACCCCAGCAGCCGGGTGCGCCTCTCCACGTGTTCCACCTCAAATGCTTCGCGTGCAGCAAGTGCGGGTCCCATCTGGTGCCCGGGGACCGCTACTACATGCTCGCGGGGAGCCTCGTCTGCGAACAGGACTGGCACAAACTGCTCAAGAACTCTGCCACCCCCACGGTCCGCAAGGGCAAAGTCGGAAGACCACGTCGTAGTCGCGATTGAAACATCCAAGAGACGTACGACGAAGGTGAGTCACTCATCCCTCAACTCAACACAGAAATTTAATTTTTTTTTTCTTTTTTTTAATAATAATTGCTTGAACAATCGCAAGTGTTACTTACAAACGTCTTGGGGTGGTTTACGTAATAAGTCGCGTATACGATGAAGGTGAGTGAGTCACCCCTCACCTCACTACTTGCATTTAAGCATCACACCCCACCATACTTAATAATAATTCGCGCGTGCTTGTGCTTTTCATTTTTGGGGCCGTTCGCACGTAATAACACACACACGCGAACGTGTATTATACGTATTTAATTCGTTCCTTGCTTAATAACAGACGCGAGCGATTCCTTCTTCTTTCTCTTCCTTCCTCTCCCGTTCCTCCTCGTCCTCGTCCTCCACCTCCTCATCTCCTTGACGGATCCGTAATTGAGTGTCCATCTTTTAAAAGCGCGCCGCGGGCCGTCATTAGGGGCTTTAGTGTCTCATCTTCATATTAAATTACCCCGTAATATACACACTGGCTAATGCGCGCCCCCGGCGGGAGTACACTCTGCGTTTGATCTACGAAATTACCGGCGCGTAAAACCTGCGTTTTATTTCGTCTAAATAACTTGAAGTATAGACGCGTTCCGATCTTGATGGATGCTTGAGTTTCATGTGATTTATACGCACACACCACCGGCGCGCTAGCTTAGTGAATATTTCACAGAGATTTCTGGACATATTTTTTTTTTTTTCATTTTGTAGTCCGACGATCCACCCCTCAAAATCCAAACCCCAAACCCTTTGATGCTGAAGTTGAATTGAAAGTGTATTTATCCTTCACAGTTGTTGGAATTGTAATTGACATCCAAGACTTCTTGTTCTCTGTTGCCTGGGTTTATGGGCCCGTGGCTGTACGCCCTTATGAGAGAGCACTCTCGTTTTGGCGATTTAGGAATGTACGATCGACCATTCGACTCCAGTCGTAAGTCGCTCCATCATTCCAAGATTAATCGCCGAAATGCATTGTGCTATCATTCGTATATAAGCGAAGCGCGCGATCTTTGTTTCCGTGAGGCCGGCGTACTAAGAAAGTGAATTAAAATCGCTTTACAATTCAATACTTTGCAGTTCACCTTTACAGAAATGTTCGCATTTCGATTATAATTTTGAAATCACATAAATTCGGCTTCGTTAAATATTATTAATCTAATTTAATTATTAATTAAAATATTTAAAAAAGAGAGTATTTTATTCTGAATCGAATTTTTTTGCTTTGCGAAAGGAACACAGCTCTTCTCAACTTTTCATGAGTGAGTGCCGCTCCCAGGTATTTTTACCCCTCGAAAATTTTGATTATCTTGCAAATAATAACATAAACATAATGTTTACAATAGTAACCTTGAATTAAATATGAAAATTTGACTTAACTACTCTAAACTAGTGGAATGCTGCGTATTTCTCCATTTCATTGCAAACGCATCCCATAAATCTATTGGCTATAACTCTTCAACCTTTATTTATTTATTTTAATTTTGTTGCAAATCGTTCTTGATTGCAGTGCAAACCTCGAGCAGCCTCTGTACAGCTGTTTCAGTCCTGCTTGGGGCTTCGTCAGCAGAGACGTAGCTCGAAATTCCCACTGCAAATCAAAAATCAAAAACGACCTGAAGAATTTATTCGCAATTGCGATGTAATAGTGGTGAATAGATTAAATAGGTCAAAAAGCGATCGTAGGATGTCGCTGTTTAATCTGTTTATTTTTTTTTTGTACAGCATCCGGCGGCGGCGTAGAAGGAATCTTAATTTTATTCAATTTCCTTACAAATTCTTTTGTTTCCCATTTCCCTATTTTTATATTTTTTCTAATTTCTTTGTCCTTCAACTCTCCTTTGAAAAAAATAGCAAGAGGTACATCATCAGTCTGGTCTCCTTCATCAGATTTGATTTCTTCCTCTCTTATATTTAAAATCACTTCGTTTCTTTCGTCTTCAGGATTTACGCTGAAAATCCCCATAGCTTCTCTTAGAACGCCTTTCCCGATTGTCCTTCCCCGTTGCTTGGAGCATCATCCACATCTGTGTCTGCCCCATCTTTTAAGGGGGAAGAGAACAAATTCTAATTTATTACTGCCCTTCACTTAACCAAAGCCCTCGTCTTCAGAGTTCAGTTCTTCTGAATGATTGAGTAATTCTTCGACATCTCGAGGATTCATTGGATTACAAAACTTTTTTCTGCATCAGAATAAAAATTTCTCGTAAACTCCCAACGTATGATACATCATAGAGCAGATAATAAGCTGCAAATTCCTGATAAAAATTTTGAAAATTAAGGGGAAAATACTGTACACTATATGGAAGACGTATTCTCGCGATTATACAGGGTGCTGCGTTTTGAAACGCAGCGTAGGAAATCCCGTGTTAATTTAAAGTTGCTCGAATATTTGCGTCCCCAATTATTTTATAGCAAAATTCCATTTACGTTTCTTGAAGTGCCCTTCAAGATGAATCTGTCTGTGAAGTTTGAGGATATTTCATACGCTGAGTTTTAAGGTATTAAAAAAAAAATTCTGTAACTAAATTCAATTTATCCCAAACTGTCAGCACAACCTTGATACGATCAGTGATAGTGAAAACTGGACAGATAATTAATAAATATAGTCGTTTTCGAAAAAGATTGATGGAAAAAACTTACTGAATCTTTTTTTTTAAATATCTCAAAACTCAGCATATAAAAAATTCTCAAACTTCACAAACAGATTCACCTCGAAGAGTACTTTAAGAAACCCAAATGGAATTTTGTTGTAAAATAATTAGGGAGGCCAATACAGTAGAAAAAGAAAATAGTGTGGTTCCTTTTTTGATAAATATTTGACGTTGCTTTTCATTCTTCACCGTACCACATGTCTTGGATTGTTACAGTCCGTCGCTTCAGGCTTTGAAATGATGATGATCTTATTAACCCAAAAAATCACAAAAACAGCTAACTGAAGCTAAACTTCAGTAATAAGAGAATTAAAAATGGGTGAAAGAAAAAAAATCAATCTTTTTTCCTTCGCCATTTTTTTTTAATTAAAAACGTAAATCTCAAAGAAGAATGACACTATCTTGAAAGCCTTTGGGTTTATTCAAACAGCTTCCACTTCATTTTAGGTTTCAGTATTTTTAGTATCACTTGATTTTAATTTTTCCGATTAATGTTAGCTGCATACACTGCTCCTCGAAGGAAGAATGCCTTTTCGCAAGTTTCGACTTCTTCTTTCGACGGATGTTATTAGAGAAAGAACACTAAAATATTTGAAAGTAAAGACAGCTCCTCGAAGAAAGAATGCCTTTTCGCACATTTCGACTTCTTTTTTTGACGGGTGTTATTAGAAAAAGAACACTAAAATATTTGAAAGTAAAGAACAATCTGTAAAATTTTGTAGAGGGATAAAATGACGTCACTTGTAGTATTGAAATCCAAAATAATTCCATCCCTACGCGCGGGATGAACGAAATAAATCCATCGGTAAAGATCATTGAGTTGTCTAGCGTCTATAGTCTATAAACATAGGTTCCCAATTTTGTAATTTGTATTTTACTACTTCTGGCAGGCGATAAAATCTTAAAATCTTGAGTTTCAAGTTACGCCTAAAGTACTAGTGAAAGTGCCAGCTGAGAGAGATGCATGCAGCGCCCTTTTGTAGTAGCACGTCCGGACGGATAATATGAAAACTTAATCAAATTATTCAACTAATTAAAATTTAAAAATTGACATAAAATTAAAACTAGAATATGAAAACAAAAAACAGTTTTACCCGTTAAACTTTTGTTAGATGCTTCATTTTAAGCAAAGATTCTACTTTATTTGAACTCGCCCTCGTCCGATCGTGGATGCTTCTTAGGATCACTTTTAAATTAAAGTAAATTAAGAAAATTGACTGATTAAAAAAACAGAAGCACTTTTCTAGATGACGGGAGTTCGTGCCTCGGGCAACTGTCTTGATGAACTCCCTTCTGAACATCAGAAAAGCTACCTATTTATTTAAAAAAAAAGAAGCACTTTTCTAGATGACGGGAGTTCGTGCTTCGGGCAACTGTCTTGATGAACTCCCTTCTGAACATCAGAAAAGCTACCTATTTATTGGGATTAGATGAGCTTATCTAGTCTACGTCAGTTTTGCATTAGGCGTTGGTATTGAGAAAAGACCTTGATGACTAATTCTATTTTTTCTAGTATCAAGGTTCGATCAAGGTTCTTTTGCAGGAATCATCACTCCTTACATAATTATTTCTTCTATCGCCGATGTTCCACCGATATTAATATCCTTGATCTAATTTTTCGGTGCATACATCGCCAGCTTGACGAATGCTTTCGTTGCATAACGCTGCGCGTGTTTTGTATTTTTTATGAATGTCAATACTAATTCTAATTTAATAAAATATCAATACTCAATTATAAAAAATAATAGTCCTACGCATCTGGATTCTTACACTCTGATTAATTCGGGCGCCTATGAGGTGGTAGTTGCATGCACTGTGTCCATTAGGAGTGTCAGCAAGGTTCGGTTTCAAGGTTTTGCAGCTGCGTTGTGCTATTCGAGGTCTCGATGAGAGATGTGTACAACAAGGCTTAATTGTTCGAGTCGGTTTCAATTCATCGATATTTCTTATTTTGTTTCTAACTTAAATAAATAAATCGATCTCCTTGATTCAGATTCATTTCCCTTTTTTTTTTAATAACATCTCAGTTCTTTCCTGTACTTACAGAATTCCAGTTTATTACAAATCTTAACTTAAATGAATGAAAAGTAATTTGGCCCTTTAGTTTTCGCGTTGATTTAGATTCCTTTTAATTTTTTTTTAATAACTTTTCTTAATATTTACCTGTGCAGAATTTCGGTTTCTTATAAGAATAGTCCTTTTCTTCGCTGTATTAATTGCACTTGACATTTACCTCGGCGTGAACTGTTTGAATTCTTTACACATTTTTCTTTTTAGATCCGAAAACTCGAAAACTTGAATCCAACTAAAAGCTCCAAATGAAAGCGCTCACTCGTTCTAGTTTGTGTGTTTTCAAAATATTGTAAAAATGTACGGATGGGGGTTGGAAAACAATTAAAAATTGCCAAAACCAACAGTTTCAAGGCCAATCCAACTTAAGTGGGGGAAACCCAGGGAAAGAACTACTGCTATTATAGAAACGTACAGGCGGGATTCATCCCCTTTTGTCCCTAATTCAAAAGCACCAAAGTGAAAGCTCTTACCCGTTCCAGTTTGTACAACTTTATTATGTTTTTAAAGTATTGTAAAAATGTGCGGGCGAGGGTTGGAAAATAATTAAAAATTGCCAAAACCAACAGTTTCAAGGCCAATCCAACCTAAGTGGGGGAAACCCAAGAAAAGAACTACTGCTATTATAGAAACGTCCAGACGGAATTCATCCCCTTTTATCACCAATTGTTTTAAACAACCGTGCGAAGTTAGATCTCGATTGTCTTTGTTAGTAGCGTCCTGGTTTTCGGATGGAAAGCGCCCGAAATCCGCTTTGTTTCCCACGGTTGCCCGAACGGCGTTTTTCCCGTTTCTTTTTTTTCAAAATTATCGAAAAACAATTTTCTTTTTTAATTAAGACCGAAAGAAATTTTGAAGCATTAACTGAAGGTTTAACAAATAATCAAAAATTCAAGATTGCAAAAATAAATTATCACCAATAAAATTATGGCGTTAATTAAAAAAAAAATGGTTTGGGGTTAAAGTCAACATTCAGTAGCGTCTGCTAGAAAATAGGTTAGGTTTTCTTTGTGCGTAAAACGATTTATTCTTTCAACTTATCTTGAAACACAAAATTTAAATCAAATTAATAAAATAAAAGGAATTTGGTTACGATTAAATTGATCACAAAAACAAACACACCGCGAATAATTGTATATTTTCTCAAGAAATTAATTGCAAACCCAGGAAACTGACTGATTGAAGAAACTTTAAAATAAAAAAAATTAACAGTCTTTCAAAGAGGAACACGACCAATTGCAATTAGGGTAAGAGGCTTTACTCGAAGAACTTGGAAGATCGATTTCTTCTACGCTCCCGCACTACTTAGGCCTTATTCCCATCCACATTGCTGCGATAATTGGGGAATATTGCATGTTGCGTTTACTATTGTCACGATTACGGAAAATTTGGAAATCGTATTTAATTAATTTAAAATGTATTTTTTCCAATGCAATGCGAATTATTTGCTGGTGCAAAGACTCAGGCGATGAACTTGTAGCGTGAATCCGCAAACTTGCAAATACGCAAATAACTAGGGCATTGTATAAGTAGTTAAACACAATCAATTAATTCACGATTTAATAGAAATGACGATTGGAAACAACGTGAAAATCCTGACATCACCTTTTCGGCAACCAAGCAAAGTACGGGTTCAATTAAAGTTTTGCGGAATTTGGTCATGACGTCACGTACATTGGCAGTATAAAAGATGTGCGTAATTTGTAAAAGATATCAGTTAATCTGATCGTTGTCGTGGCATACAGTTATCTGTATTTCTGACCTTTAAACAATAAAGGTAACCCTTGTTGTTTTAATGAGTTAGTTTGCAGGTCCCTGTTACTCCCTTTTCACCCCCAAGCTACGCAACCCCCGCGTCTGGACGCCGATAGCTCGTAACCTGCTGGAGACGACCGACGCGTGACACTATGCAAAAATTACCCTTAATTGACTGCAGAAATTAGGGATAATATCGCAGCTGTCGTAAGCTCGAGCTCGTTGTTCAGTCATTCTAGAAAATGCGGCCGACTCATTGCATTCTGACCTTGTACGCGTTATGATTCACTATGAAATGAATTAAATCGGTACTTAATTATTTATTTTTTTATTTTTTTTTTATAAAGCACTGCATCTCTACGTACTGTATATCCGAACCTTGACTTGTGTATCATCTTTTAATGTAAGTTTAATAATTGGTGAAGCGAAAAATTAGAAATCAACCTGCCTTTGTTCTACATAGACTCGGGACGCAAATTAATTTTTGGCCGCCCCCTCCCCCCGGATTAACGTTTCAAAGTCCGGCGAGGGTAAAAAGCCTTAGCGTGTGGGCATTAATTGAAGATGAAACGGCGGCGGCGGCGGCGGCGTCTTTCGCCAAGCTAATTCGAGCTTCCGTCCATCACCGTCGCGTCGCGTCGGTGGCGGTTCTTTGTGGCCGCGAAATTATTTAAAAAAAAAATAACAATTTTTTTTCCGCTCGGATAAATTCTGTGTGGAGGTGTTCTCCGAAGTCGCGTCTGTTTCTGAACGGGCCGTAATTAGCAATTTGGCCGATACACGCGGTATACGTGCGTGGTTTTTACTTAATTTTCGCTCCGCCGGGCGGCGGTGGCGGTGCTCCCAAATTAATTCGCCCGCTTCCGTCGATTTAGCGACGTTCACCTCCGGGCAAGCAAGCCATCCCCCACAGAATGCCAAAGAGCCTTTCAGAATTCAAAAAGCAAACTCCTCTTTTTTGAATTTTCGAAGGGCGACTAGTCAGATTTTAATTTTCACATTGTCTCATACAGGGTGATTCGAATTAAGTATCGAAACGAAAAACTAAAGCGACGCAATGAGCTATATAAACAGTAATGCCTCACTAAAGTAATAATCAGTGTTTTTAATCGAATTTAATCAATTTAATCAATTGAAAGTTCGGAAGAGTATATACTCCCCTTATTCCGAAGCACCGTGTATGTGTTGGCGGCGTTCATGACGTGACTATTAGAGGTCAGTTTTTGGTTACCCTTGGAAATAATGAAGCGTTTACGTGTTCCATGGATATTAAATTTAGTGGTGTGTCAAGTGCAATCCGGTTAATAAATGTCGGCCCTCGCATTATTAAGCGTCCCCCCGTGTTTGTCTTGGCAGGACCGCTGTTAATGACAAATTATTCCAGCCTGAATATTAGATGGGACACGGAAAAACTTTTCCAGTTGCACGAATAAATAAATAAATAAATAAATAACTTGCACGGACTTTCTTCGTTTTCCCTCGATTGACGAATAGATAAAACGAGCTCAGCAGAAATTTTATTTCATGGAGGATGGATTCCTCTTGCGCTCAAGAACATCGGCGGACTTAGTTTTAATGATTCCACCGAGCGAGTGTAAGTGATGTACCCATTAAATTATGTTAAATATTACTAGTCTTTTGCATTAACAACTTTCGGTTTTGTTCGTTTTATGCATGTGTATGCAAGGCAAAGAAGTTGCAAGCGGCAGTTACTCTTCTGTGTTGGATGTTTATTGTTGAACTTACCTCTTAAATCCTTTTACCTTTTTTTTAATTTTGCTTTCTGTGTTTGTGTTGGATTGGATTATCTTGTTTTTGTACGGAATTTGGGGAGCACTTTCAGGAGTTTGTAGAAATTTCCTTTTTTTGACATCTTGGTTATTTGAAGCAGGTTTTGGCTGATTATTATTATTTCGAGTAGCACGTAACATTCTCTTCATTTTTTTCTCCTTACATATCAAAAAAGAAGCCATCAAAAGCCATAAAAACCATAAATCATTAAAATTTACTATGATAGGTACTCAAAAGATGATTTCTTTTGGAGCCACGAGGCTTTCCCACCGGGACTTCCCAAATATGCAAGAAAAAATTGAAATAATTTTGCTCTTTTTGTGTTAACTAAATTAGTAAAACGACGTTTATTTAAAATAATTAACATTTACTAACGGAATGTTGGCAGCAGTCTCTGCTTAGGCACACGCCAAGCGCTCTAGCAATTAAGCTAATGCGACTCAGAGTTCGAACGTCATCGTCCAACATTTATATAAATTAGAATCGCTTGTTAAGTGATGATATTATCCGCATGCACTGAGCTTTTCTTATAAAATACACTTGCTTTTACTAGGTAGCATATTTCATCATTGTGTTACAATCGCAATTTTTTACAATCGCGCCAGCTTCAAAACTGTCATTGAAATTAACCGCGAAATTGTGGAAGAAAGACACAAGAGCAATGAACAGTAAACAAATAAAACATTTGCCTGCGCACAAATAATAATTCCGCTTAATTCGCGCGTTTTTAAGACGTCGTATGTTTGCTGTGCGCACCTGAGACGAAATTATCAAGTTAAACCGTAGGTTCTTGAGCACAGCGGGGGAGGAGAACACAGGAAAATGTGTTTAAATTATTTAAATCTGAATTTATTTAAAAAAAATACTAGCTACTTACACGTGTTTAAATTATTTAAACCTAAACTTATTTAAAGAACTTATAAACTACTTACACGTATTGTGACGTTTACCAAAACTGTACACTAAAAACTGACCTCTAAAAGAACTTCCCTAGGAATTTGTTCTTTCAGAACTTTACACAATTTCTTTTGCGGCAGAGAAAAACAATTTTGAAGGCCAAGAGTATTGAACAGCAAACAAATAAAACATTCGCTTGAGCAGAGTGTTTTAATAATTCCGCTTAATTCGTGCGGTTTTAACACGTCGTATGTTGGCCGAGCGTACCTAAAACGAAATTATCAAGTTAAACCGTAGGCTCTTGAGCACAGCGGGGGAGGAGAACACAGGATAATGTCTTTAAATTATTTAAATCTGAATTTATTTAAAGAACTTATAAACTACTTACACGTATTTTTTGTGATGTTTGCCAAAAATAAACACTAAAAATTGAGCTCTAAAAGAACTTGCCTAAGAATTTGTTCTTTCAGAACTTTACAGAATTTCTTTTGCCGAAGAAAGAAACTATTTCGAAGGCCAAGAGCATTGAACAGCAAACAAATAAAACATTTGCATGCGCACAAATAATAATTCCGCTTAATTAGCGCGATTTTAACACGCCGTATGTTTGCTGAGCGTACCTGAAACGAAATTATCAAGTTAAACCGTAGGCTCTTGAGCACAGCGGGGGAGGAGGACACAGGAAAATGTGTTTAAATTATTTAAATCTAAATTTATTTAAAAAAAAAACTTACTAGCTACTTACACGTGTTTAAATTATATAAACCTAAATTTATTTAAAGAACTTATAAACTCCTTACACGTATTTTTGTGATGTTTACCAAAACCAAACACTAAAGACTGACCTCTAAAAGAACTTTCCTAAGAATTCATTCTTTCAGAACTTTACAGGATTTATTTTGCGGAAGAAAGAAACAATTTCGAAAGCCAAGAGCATTGAACAGCAAACAAATAAAACAGTTGCATGCGCACAAATAATAATTCCGCTTAATTCGCCCGTTTCTAACACGTGGGATGTAGGCCGCGCGTGCCTAAAACGAAATTATCAAGTTAAACCGTAGGTTCTTGAGCACAGCGGGGGAGGAGAACACAGGAAAATGTTTTTGAATTATTTAAATCGAAATTTATTTAAGAAAAAAACTTACTGGCTACTTACACGTGTTTAAATTATTTAGATCTGAATTTATTTAAAGAACTTATTAACTACTTACACATATTATTGTGATGTTTATCAAAACCAAACACTAAAAACTGACCTCTAAAAGAAGTTCCCTAAGAATTCGTTCTTTCAGAACTTTACAGGATTTACGGAAGAAAGAAACAATTTTGAAAGCCAAGAGCATTGAGCAGCAAACAAATAAAACAGTTGCATGCGCACAAATAATAATTCCGTTTAATTCGCGCGTTTTTAACACGCCGTATGTTTGCTGAGCGTACCTTAAACGAAATTATCAAGTTAAACCGTAGGTTCTTGAGCACAGCGGGGGAAGAAAACACAGAAAAATGTGTTTAAATTATTTAAATCTAAATTTATTAAAAAAAAGACTTACCAGCTACTTACACGTATTTAAATTATTTAAATCTAAATATATTTAAAGAACTTGTAAACTACTTACACGTAATGAAGTGATGTTTGCCAAAACCATACACTAAAAAATAATCTCCGAAGAAACTTCTCTAAAATCTTTACTCAATTTTTCTTTTCTTTACAACTATATCACTGTTTATGGCTTTTATTCGCCATAACGAGAGCAACAAGGATAAGGTTATTTAAAAACCATGAAGTTAATTTTATTTGACCTTGACATTCCAAAGCTCTATTCATTCGAAAATAATTCATTTCGGCTTGAAAACGAAAAAGTGAAATAATCTCAAGTTTTGTGTGTATTACTCTTACTTACAGAGTTTTCAAGCGACTGCTCCAGAACACTCTCAAAGTATTCCCATCTTCTTTTAACCTCATATTAACAACAACAGAAAGAGACACCGTCAGAGTCATTCAAAGTCATTCTGTTGTGAAAGACTCTTTTTGTTTCTTTTTTTAATTGAATCTATTTTTCTGAACTGTTTCCAAAAATGCTCTGCCCCCACGGACTTATATTCTTCATTAAAATAGTACGTCGGCGATTTCTGAAAAAAAATATCGACAAAATAATGACTTCACAGGATAAGAAAATAATTCTATGCAAGAAATAATATTTTTTTCTCTCGAAAAACACGATACATCCATGCATAAGAAGTGGTCCGTAAATTTAGTTATTGTTAGTTATGTTATAAGCAGGGAACGGAATGATAAATTTTGTTCGGTTAAATACAAACAAAGCGGCAAACGTCGCGTCATGTAACGCAGCAGCGCACGCGCTCGTTTGAAATAAACCTAAGAAAATATAGGATAATTCCGGCCTATAGCTATAGGCTTGCGCAATAAACGTTTTATTGTTTTACGCAGAGAGTTCAGATTGTAAAGTCGTGAAACTTACAAAGTGCAGGCGCAATTATCCTTACTTTAGGATGTACAATCTGTACTCTTTCCCGGCTGATTACATCAAAATCCGTTCACGATAATAAATGATAAAACACCTTTAAAATTAATAATTTCGAGCAATGTAATTTTCGGGGGCAATTTTTGATTAATTTTTTCTTGAAAACTGAAGAAAAAATACTTAGAATTTCTCTCGTGTGCTGCGATATCTGCTTTTCGACTAGCTTCTCGTCGTCGGGTCGGTCTTTTCAAGGATCACCCTGTACATCAAATAAAATTGCCCAAAAATAGATTTAAGTGGTTGCCCCCCAATCACGAGAGGAGGCCGATTGAAGAAATGAAGGCCGCCGTTGCTGCAGGAAAGTTCTCTTTGCCCAGCACATCTTCGAGTGTACCTTCATGGTAAAAGACGGTCTAAATTCCCTTTCAAAACAGAATTTTTGTGTTTGCCTCAGTAGAACACTCTGTATATTCTCCCGTTTTTTGGAACGTACGTAGAACTTTAGCCTGAAATGATGGGTCGCATCACAGGTCCAAAGTGAACGGTCTCTGAGTTACTAATAATTTTATTCCAAATTTTTTTTTTTAAGTCCAAGGAAATATTTTAAACAGAATTTCTGTGTTTACCTCAGTAGAACACTCTGTATATTCTCACGTACGTCGAATTTTTGCCTGAAATGATGGGTCGCATCACAGGTCCAAAGTGAACGGTCTCTGAATTACTAATAATTTTATTCTATTTTTTTTTCTAAGTCCAAGGAAATATTTTAAACAGAATTTCTGTGTTTACAAGTCCAAGGAAATATTTTACGTGCGCAAGGGTTTGATATTTATCGGATGCTTTGGCAAAGACAAAAAAAAAACAATCGAACTTTGTATTTCCGGAGAATAACTCAAACTCGCGTTTATTTCAAACAAACACCCTGTATATCATTGCATTTTTGGATCGGACGTCTAATTTTAACCTGAAACGATGGGTTGCATGCTAGGTCTATCACGAACAGTTTTCGAGTTACTAACTAATCTCATCCCATCATCTTATTTAACATGTTTTTTTTTTCTTGAGATGAATGAAAAATTAAATTTTATTGTACACCCGGAGTTTCCGAAAGATTTGCCGGAGAAAAAAAGCATTTGGGCGTCGCGTCGGGTGTATACGGCATAACCTTGATTCGTGTTTATTTGATCGAGGCACGCTGTATATTATTGAATTTTTGAATTGCACGTCGAATTTTAGCAAGAAATGATGGGTCACACCACAGGTCTAAAGTGAACGGTTTTCGAGTTACTAATCATCTTATTTCAACTTTTTTTTACTTGTAAGAAAAATTGAACAACAAAATTTTATATACACCTGAAATTTACGAACGCTTTGCCAAATAAAAAAAAAACAATTGTACATCGTGTTCGGGCACTATAACTCACATTCGCGTTTATTTTAGCGAAGCGCCCTGTGTATTATGGCAATTTTGGATTGTACGTCGAATTTTAGCCTGAAATGATGGGTCGCACGATAGGTCTGAAGCAAACGGTTTTCGAGTTACTAAGTTTAGCAGCAGCGTAGTTTCCCTTCACCTCTTTATATCAATTGTTTTCAGGTTGAAGAAAAAAATTAACAGTAAGCGGTCGTTTTGAACGTTCTTGGCACTGCAAGAGACAATTGAACGTCGTGTTTAGACGCCCAGTAACACAAATTATCGTTTATTTCAGCGAAACACCCTGTATATTGTTGCGTTTTTGAATTACGCGTCGAATTTTAGTCTGAAACGATGGGTCGCACGATAGGTCTGAAGCAAACGGTTTTCGAGTTACTAAGTTTAGCAGCGGCGTAGTTTCCCATCACTTCAATATATCAATTGTTTTTAGGTTGAAGAAAAAAATTAACAGTAAGCGGTCGTTTCGAACGTTCTTGGCATCGCAAGAAACAATTGAGCGTCGTGTTTAGGCGCCGAGCAACACAAATTATCGTTTATTTCAGCGAAACACCCTGTATATTGTTGCGTTTTTTGAATTACGCGTCGAATTTTGACCTGAAACGATGGGTCGCGTGATACGTCTAATGCGAATAATTTTCGAGTTACTGAAAGAAACGGCAACCACGTGTTTTCCATCACCGCATTTCAATTGTTTTTTTTTTTTTTTAATTGACGGGGAAGAATTAAAGCAACAGTCTTTGATATTTACCTGAAACTTCTAACGCTCTTGGACAGATGAAAATAAAAAACAGTTGAACTCGACCTAACCCAAGATATGTGTTTTTGTTAACGGAACACCCGGTATATTATTGAATTTTTGAAGTGCACGTCACATTTTAGCTTTAATTGATGTGTCGCATGATAGGTCTAACGTGATTGGTTTGGGAGTTGCTAGGGATGGGACTCGCATAGTTTTCCCATTTTCCGTCGTCTCGACTAAAGCTTGAGCCACCGCGTTTTTTTTTTTTTTTTTGTTTAACTTACCCATCCTAAGAGATGCTTAGTTTTGGTATACACGTGCGAGTATTTTGTAAGTTCTTTAAAAAATACATTTCGATTTAAATAATAACACATTTTCCGGTGTCCTCGCCGCCCGCTGTACTCAAGAACCTACGGTTTAACTTTTTAATTTAATTTCGTTTTAGGTACGCTCGGCACATGTTGATTCGATTAGGTTAGGCATCCTAATGATTTATAAAAAAATATGCGAATATATTCAACAACTTTATAGGGGATATTTAATTTCTTCGAGTACGCTAGAAGGAACCTGACTAAAAATTGACGTCGTAACAAAATAATTATTATAAAGTCGACGTTCGTTTTACGATGATGCTGACGACGTGCATTTCGGCCAAATCAATAGCACCAGACGTTTCTTTTAATTTGATTTCATGTTTTTGTTTTTATATACCGGGTGCTCTTTTAAGGATGGCGATCGGCAATGTATAGAAAACCGTCATACTTAACATTCCATTTAATTTTGATGATTTTAAAGAAAACTGTAACTACTAATTTTTTTTTTTTAATCTTGAACCGGACAGAAATGTGATGGGAACACACTCAACGTTTCGCTGTAGATTTATAGCTTCGTCAGGAGTAAATCTACAGCGAAACGTTGAGTGTGTTCCCATCATATTTCTGTCCGGTTCAAGATTAAAAAAAAAAAAAAAAAAAAACTTTGTATTTACAATTTTCATCGGACAAGAATCAACTTCATTTATGAAAACTATAACGTTTACAAACAAATTAATTTAACTTTGCAATAGCGCTATTAAAACTGGATCTTATTCTGAGACTTTGGTCAATAAAATTCAATTTTTTTTCCGAGTTTGTTGCTTGCATAAAAATATTATTATTTGCTTTGAACATCTCTTGGTCGTTTTGTGTACGAATTTCTTTTCTCCTGCATAAGAAGGTTTTACGGTTTTCTATACATCCCCGGACGCAACCGTTCTTTTTGGGACACCCGGTACATGTCGCATAAAGTAAAGAACGAAAAATTTGTTTTGTTTTGTTTTTATGTTTGATGGTTTATACGAAGCTCTTTTCTTTCCAGAATTATCGAATACGTAAAGCCAATCGCATTCGAGGAGCACCCAAATCAAAACAAACAAAAAAATTAAACCAGTGGTACCCGCGTTGCGGCGACTAACGAAATACCTTCCTCGCACGTTGTCCGTCGGTCGTTCGCACACAGCGGCGGCGGCGGCGGGCGGGCGGAAACAGCAGCAGAAAACCAGAGCGTTTCCGGACTGACTTACTTTGGGAATTTTTTCTTTTTTGGGGGGGTTTCCCCGTGTGTATGTATTGTATATTGTTGATGACGGTTTTTGACTTTTGGCGTTCAGATCTGATATGCTCACTTTGATCACCACGTGTATATGTAAATATTTGTTGTAAATATTTTTATGTATAGCGATTAATTTTTAAGTTTTTATTGTAAATGATTATTTAAAAAAAAAATAATTGAATAAAATTACACAAGAACGTTTTTTGTTTCTTTTCTTTTTGTTTGTTTTTACTTAGTATAAATTCTCTTTTCAAAATAATTGAAAATCGTAAAATAATCGACGTCCTATTGTGTGCTGAACAAATTTTTCCACACTCATTAAATATTCTTTTTCTCTTGAAGAAATAATTATGTAAGACTCTTCCATACATTGCAAGGCCTACATTCGCATATCGATTACGTAATAACAGCTGCCAGTAAAGTAAAATGAGTCATCGGAAAATCGTAAAATAATCGAAATAATTATTGTGTACGGAACAAATTATTCCACGCTCATTAAATATTCTTTTTCTTTTGAAGAAATATTTATGTAAGATCTGTTTTTGACTCTTCCATACATTGCAAGGCCCACATTCGAATATCGATTACACAATAACAGCTGCCAGTAAAATAAAATGAGTCGTCGGAAAATCGTAAAGTAATCGACCTACTGTTTTGTACTGAACAAATCATTCCACACTGATTAAATATTGTTTTTTTTTAAGAAATAATTATGTAAGATCTGCTCTTGACTCTTCCATACACTGCAAGACCCACATTCGCATATCAATTACATAATAACAGCTGCCGGTAAAATAAAATGAGTCATCGGAAAATTGTAAAATAATCGACGTCCTATTTTGTACGGAACAAATTACTCAACACTCGTTAAATATTCTTTTTCTTTTGAAGAAATAATTATGTAAGATCTGCTCTTGACTTTTCCATACATTGCAAGGCCCACATTCGCATATCGATTACATAATAACGGCTGCCAAATAATTATCTAAACTCTGCTCTTGACTCTTTGATATATTGCAAGGCCCACATTCGCATATCAATTACATAATAACAGCTGCCGGTAAAGTGAAATGAGTCATCGGAAAATCGTAGAATAATCGACGTCCTGTTGTGTACTGAACAAATTACTCCACGTTCATTAAATATTCTTTTTCTTTTGAAGAAATAATTATGTAAGATCTGCGCTTGACTCTTCCATACATTCCAAGGCCTACATTCGCACATCGATTACATAATAACAGCTGCCAATAAAGTAAAACGAGTCATCGGGATTTTTCAAGACCAACGCTTAACCTAAAGCTGGAAATTAGGTCAATTATTTCATGTAAATAGGTAGTTTTTCTCATCAGAATTTAGTTTGACAAAACCCTTGTCACAGTGCGCCAACTCATCATTGTTGCCTCTTCAATTTGTCATGTAAGTTACGTTTTTCAATTCCAACAGTCTTTTATGTTGTGTTAAATCTGGCTGCACCCAGCAACCCCTAAAGTATACAACAAATTTTTTAAGTACAAAGTTTATTTAATCTCAAACCGGACAGAAAAATGAAGGGAACACACTCAACGTTTCGCTATAGATTTATAGCTTCGTCAGGAGTGAAAAAAGTAACTTTGTACTTACTATTTTCATCGGACAAGAACAAACTTCAATAACAATTTTTTTGTTGCAAATCGTTTTTGATTGCAGTGAAAACCTCGAGCAGCCTCTGTACAGCTGTTTCAGCCCTCCTTGGGGCTTCATCAGCAGAGACGTAGCTCGACATTCCCACTGCAAACAAAAACGACTTGTCCAATTTATTCGCAATTGCAGCAAGCATGGCCGCCTTGCATGGGGGACTTATTAGGAGCAAATCCGCTTCAATTCGTCTATCCTACTGCAATGTCAGGTCAAAAAGCGATCGTAAGATGTCGCTATTTTACCTAAAGTATATGTTACTTTTTGGTACAAAATCGTTTGCCAATAAGTAACCGTTGCAGTATCTAAACAAAACACTTAAAATCAACCTTTATGAAGTTATTAAGCTGTCCAATCGGATCAAATCAATTTTATGAACATAACAGGCAGGACGTTGATTCTTTTACGACTTTCAATTATATTCAAGTGTGCTATAGTTCTGGTGAATGAACGTATGTACTACGATGCTCAACTTAAATGATATTCCTGCATGCGAACCGCACTCTTAAGAGCATTCAGCGTAAGAGCTACGAAACTGTCAAATGGTCAAATCATTTGTGGTGAGCGTCGTTGTACATACGACGTAAGTCAGTTTTGAGTTAGTTTCTTTTTTTTTTCATCTTGGAAGTGGAGCCCGAACAATAAATAATGAAATATTATGCGAAGGCACATCTGGCCTAATTAGACATAGAAAGCGGCTGCTTGTACACGTCCGTAATCAATCAATTAATTAACCATTCGAAAAAGTTCGTTCGTACGGCCTGCTCTCATCAACAACAACAACAACAAAAGCAGCAAAAGTCGTGGATAATAAAACGACTTTCACTCGTCGTCGTCGTCGTTGTTGTTGTTGTTAATTTAACTGCTTACATCGTGAGCTCGTTAGAGTATTAATTAGCGAAGCATAATTGCGCACTTAATCACGCGCGGCCGAAAACTCGGCGCGCTCACCAAACAAAAAAAAAAAAAAAGAAAAAACGAACGGCCGAAAAATAAATTGGGAAATGATTAAACAAACGCGGCCCACCCTCCTGACCCCCCCGCGGCCTCCGCCACCGCCGCCGCCGCCGTCGTCGTTAGTTGCCGCGCCGCTTTATGGACTATTTCGTAATAAGATTTCAGTTAATTGGTCCTTTGTGGGCCTATAATTAAATTGTCAGGATTAATTAAATCCAGTTCAACGTGTTCCAAGAATTACGGGCCGGCGCGTATTGATTTATTCGGTGCGGTGTGTGATTAAATTTTAGTCGGTTTTGATGGAGCTGTAGTTGTAGGCCTTCCTAAATCGCCTATTTATCAAACGAACGCGCGATCATTACTTCCCATTCGATAAACAAAAGCGATCCTTTTTTCAAAAGAACAAACAAACAAAGAGTTAACAAAAACAATCAAGGAGAATTTTTTTACAATCGCGGAAGAAAGAAACAATTTTAAAAGCCTAGAACAGCGTTTCCCAAACTTTTAAGTTTCACGCCCCCCTTTCCATTTCTTTTAATATATTTTATTCGTTTTTTTTTTTTAAATTTTTTAACTAAAGTTTACCATTATTTTTTCGCTGATTTGTTTTGATTTTCGTTTATTGAGTGTGAATTTATTTTATACATTAATCCCGACGACTGATTGCCATTTTATTTTCTCTTTTATTTGATTTGACTTTATTTTGTTTTTAAATTATTCACTGATCGCCCAGTTTCGTTAAAAAATTTGACTTATTGCCAGTTTTATATAATTTTCATTTTGGTCCTAATTTTATAATCACCCTTTATTTTTATACGATCCTCATTTGACTCTATTTTATTTAACTTTTACTATAATCAATCGATGGACCTTTGTTTTTTTCTTTTAATCGATTTCGTTCGTTTTGTCTTTTACTTTAAAATTAACAAAAAAAATTGTTCATGTTTAAAATTAACAACTAATCATCTGGTTTTTTGATTTTCTCTTCCGTTTGATTTTATTCGACATGACTTTTGATTTTTTTAATTATCAATTGAACGTCTTTTGTTTCTTTTTTTACACGATTTAAGATGATTTCATTTTACGTTTTAATAACGTCGATTGATCGCCATTTTTAGCGAATTTATTTTATTTTTTAATTATTGAATTGAATTAAAATTTTTGATTCTGGTGAAAGTGAAAGCAATGAGTTTCGCACAGTTTTTATTCTCGTCCTGTCTTGTTTGACGATCGTCTTTTGTTTTTATTGCATTCGATTTGATTTGTATTTTAGGAGTGGTTTGATTTTGATAATCAATTGAACGTCTTTTTTTTCACCTTTATACGAGCTAATTCAAATTCATTTAATATTATGCGTAATTTTTTTTTTACTTTTCTTTATAAACTATTCAACAAGACCTTCATTACACGAGACTTAAACCACTCCGACGCCCTGAAATATCCATAGCAGACCCCTAATAAAGGTTCATCGACCCCTTTCAAGTTTTTACCGACCTCCAAGGGGACGATACCGATCTCGTTAGAAAATGTGAATAATCGTCTCTTAGATAAAATGTTACGTTTTAATTAAACAATGTTTTAAAAGATAAACTTTGTTTAAGAAAAAGAAAGGCGATTGTTTTATCAGATACCAAATAATTAAAAAAATACCAAGTGTTCAATTTAAAAAAAATAAATAAAATTTCAGTTTATATCTCAGTTATGCGATGTTCATTTGTTTTTCTGTAAATATCAATAGCAAAAACTTTGAATCAGTTGTACGTATAAGTTTCATAATAAAGACTTCTTTCTAAAGGCAAAAATAAAGAAGTTAACGGGGGTGGTAAGCATTTTTTTTTTGTAAAAAATAAGTTGATAAATTAGTTGCAATTTGCGTTCAATTGTTTATTTATTCTGCTGCGCCCCATGTGTCCCCCCCGCCGCTAGGGGGGGTACGCTCCACAGTTTGGGAAACGTTGGCCTAGGTCATTGAACAGTAAACAAATAGGAGTAAAATATTTAATAATTTCGTTTAATTCACGCGTTTTTAACTCGTCGCATGTTGGCCAAGCCGAGAGCCGAGAAATCTTTCATTATTTATGCACGCAGATGCGTCAGCCTACAAGAAAACGATTAAATAGCATAAAAAATCTACTTTAGCAACAATTAGAACCTCATTTTTTAAGAGAAACTGCAGAAAAATGCGATGGGTACGACAAACAAAAAGTTGAGGTTATGTTGTTTAATCTCCGGCCAAAAAACCAGTATTCACGCAGTTTTCGATATTTACCTTATTTGCTAGTATTTTGTAAACCAAAATTTAGTTAAAATAAATCAATTACATCGATCTGCTCCGGGCGACGATTAATAAATGTCAAAACAGTCACGCCGCGCTGCCAACTGCTCAACTTGAAACACCCTAAATCGAATAACCTAATTTTGCTTAAAATATAACTCAGATGACCACTTGAATTCGAATTAAGACGAAATTCTTTGAGTTTACGACGAGTTTACGCTTTTTTCAACTCAACACTTCCATTCTTTCAACTTTAAATTTCTTCCGGAGGAACGAGGCGCTTGCAAAAAAAAACAATTGAACCACGGTCATTCATAACGCCCCCAACGACCTTGTGACCTACTTTAATTCCTGGAAATGTAGTAAATTGGCTCGTGACGTCACAACGGAATTCCCTTTTGTAGTAAGATTTTTTTAACGAGGGATTTCGGCGGTTTCCCGGCGAATTTGAAGGCTGAAATTACGCAAACGTTTAAAAAAGGCCGCGAAAACGCCGCGGCGATGGCAAATCTAATTTTTTTTCCAACGGGGGGCTGGAGAGGGGGGTCCGAAATTGGGTCGTTTTTTAGTTTTTCGAAAAATAATTTTTGGAATAATGTAGTATCGATTTTTTCATTTAAAATTAGGTAATTTGCAGATGTGAAAAATGTTTGTCCTTTCAATGAAATCATACTAATTAATAGGGTGATGGCCAAAAATGAGTTCGAGGGTTGAAATTTTGCTTGCGCTTTTTGAATGCGGAGACGGGGATCAGGGGGTGTCAAAAACTGAAATCATTTTTTAATTCTCACTCAGTGACGTTCATTTTTACGACAGATTTTGGCTTCTTTTATTGAATTATTTTGTGCATTATTTTTTCATTTCATTGGTTAATACATCAATTTGGCTTCCCTCTCCGTCCTGTTTTCTTTTCAAAATTTCAAAATTAACGATTATGTATATGTGATCAGATGATTTGACGTTTTTTTGTAATCTTTATTACAATTAAAGGCTGATTGATTGATTGATTCAAACCTTGCATGCAAGTACATACATGCATTTTACATTTTTCTTATTATAAATTTCACTCAACGTTTGTGTCACACCCTGATTTTAATGCCGTCGTGAAAATAAATAGGTTGAACAGATGTAAAAAAATTATTGAACTTACTGGCACCTCCACCATTCTTACAGAGTGTTTGGAAATGGTTTGAAGGTCCAGCGACCTCTGGAGCTATAAGTGGTTTGCATTTATAGTAGGTACTGAAATAGGTTTAACTGACTTGAATGTTTGATCTGTTGTGTACAATAACAGCCGACGGAAATTTAATAATTTGATAGTCAGAAAGAGGCAGAACATTTCAACAAATCGTAGGAACTATGAGTCGTTTATATAACAAATGTTGGAAATATACTTTCGTTTATAATTACATATTGTGAAAGTCACCAGGCTATTGTTGTGTAGTACATATAGGGTGATTCAGAATAAGTGTTGTCCCGTCTTAAACCGTAGGTTCTTGAGCACAGCGGGCCGAGAACATGGAAAAATATGTTTAAAATTATTTAAATCTAAATATATTCAAAGAACTTATAAATTACTTACACGTAATGATGTGATGTTTTCCAAAACTATAAACACCTAAAAAAATCCCTAAGTTTTTTCTTTGCAACTGTCTCAAAAATTCAAAAAAAAAATACTTAGAATTTTTCTCGTGTGCTGCGATATCTCTGCCTTTTGATCAGCTTCTCGTTGGTCTTTTCAAGGATCATCCTTTATATAAAAGTAAAAATGTCAAAAAAATAGATTTTTCCGAAAACATCTCGAGCCACCGCGTTTTTCTTTTTAAACTCGCCCATCCTAAGAGAAGCATTCGATTTGTAAAAGGGCAAATATATTCAAGAACTTCGAATGTTTGATGTCATCGAGGAACTTACAAAGTAGATAACTAAAAATCGACGTCATAACAAAGAATTATAAAGTCGACGTTCGTTTTACGATGATGACTGTAATGTCAGTTCAGCCTAACGCCAAATCAATAGCACCAGACGATTCTGTTAATTTGCTTTCATCTTTTCATTTTATATACCGAGTGAGCTTTAAAGGATGACGACCGGCGATGTATAGAAAACCGTTATACCTACCTAACATTGCATTTAAGTTTGATGATATTAAAGAACATTATAACTCTTACAAATAGTGTCTTCTAGTCAATTTATAGGAAAGTAGCCGGAGTGACTGAATACATACTTACTCAGGCCGAGCGTGTCTAAAACAAAACCGTAGGTCCTTGAGTACAGCGGGGTGAGTGCACAGGAAAATGTGTTATTATTTAAATCTAAATATTTTTAAAGAACTTTTTTACTTACACATACTGATGTGATGTTTCCCAAAACTAAACACTAAAAACTGACCTCTAAAGGAACTTCCCTACTTCCAAAACTTCTTCAGAACTTTCTTCCTAACTATCCTTCCCTATCCCTCCAGACTTCGTTATTGCCAGCCAAATATACAATGTTTTAACGTGTCACAGTTACTTAATTATTGCAAAATTACCGATTTCAATTAGCAGTAATTATTGCTTGTTTTGTTACAACGAGGAAACTGTGACAGTTTTCTGAAACGCTGTTGATTTTTAATTTTAAAATTGAATCTCATAAATTCAACTCTTTATCTTGCCACTGACTATTCAATTCAATTCAGTTAATTCAATTGCTTAGTTTTGAACGATTTGTTAACTTTCGAGTCAATTTTTTTATCTGAGACGAAAGAAAATTTCCTTACGTACGTACAGGGTGACTACGCGAGAATTCCCACCCCCCTTTAACTCGTTTATTTTTGATTTTGGAAAAAAATGCTTAATATTCCCAAAATTCCTTAAAGTTCCTCTGTGCGGTCACAGAAAAACAATTGATGGTGGGATAAAAGAGATATAAACAATTCTCTTTTGTTTTTACAGGTTTCATTTGTTTTTTTTAATGATTTTCTTTTGTTTTACGCAGTGTATTTCGTCGTTCATTTATTTTTTTGTTTTTTTACAGCTTTCTTTTATTTTCTACGTTCTTTTTTTTGATTCGTCTGGAAAATTGTTTGTTCGTTCAGCATGGTGTTGTCAATGTTCTTTTGTTTTTTTTTCTCGTTCACTTGATGCATTTTATTTTCTGTTTCTTGTCGTTCATTTCTTTTTTTGTTTTTTACAGTTTACTTTTACGATTTTCTTCCGTTTTACGCAGTGTATTTCGTCGTTCATTCCTTTTTTTTGTTTTTACAGTTTTCTTTTATTTGATTCGTCTGGAAAATTGTTTGTTCGTTCTTTTTTGTTTTTTACAGTTTTCTTTTATTTTCTGTTTTTTTTTATTCGTCTGGATAATTGCTTGTTCGTTAAGCGTGGTGTTGTCAATGTTCTTTTGTTTTTGTTTTCGTTTCTCCTTTCTTGTGATCAAGAAGAAGGCATCTACTGAAGATGGCAGCATAGCTGCCGAAATACGTATTTAGTTTTTAAACAAATTTTTTGTGATTAGGAGGTTAAATCCATTTTCTTTGTAATTCTCCTTTGTTTTTACAGTTTCCATTTGTTTTTTTATGATTTTTTTTTATTTTCTTTTGTTTTACGCAGTGTATTTCGGCGTTCATTTCTTTTTGTTTTTTTTATATTGTTCTTTTATTTTCTATGGTTTCTTTTTTGATTCGTCTGGAAAATTGTTTGTTCGTCCAGCACGGTATTGTCAATGTTCTTTTGTTTTTTTTTTCTGCTCGTTCACTTGATGCATTTTATTTTGTATTTTTTCATTTCTCCTCCTTTTTTTACAGATTTTATTTGGTTTTTTAAATGTTTTTTTATGATTTTCTTTTGTTTACGCAGTGTATTCCGTCTTTTGTTTTTTTACAGTTTACTTTTATTTTTTACGTTTTCTTTTTATTCGTCTGGAAATTTGTTTGTTCGTTCAGCACGGTGTCGTCAATGTTCCTTTGTTTTTTTTTCTCTCGTTCACTTGATGCATTTTATTTTGTTTTTTCATTTCTCCTCCTTTTTTTACAGATTTTATTTGGTTTTTTAAATGTTTTTTTTTATGATTTTCTTTTATTTACGCAGTGTATTCCGTCGTTTGTTTCTTTTTTGTTTTTTTACAGTTTACTTTTATTTTTTACGTTTTTTATTTGATTCGTCTGGAAATTTGTTTGTTCGTTCAGCACGGTCTCGTCAATGTTCTTTTGTTTTTTTTTTCTCGTTCACTTGATGTATTTTATTTTCTGTTTTTCATTTCTCTTTTGTTTCTACAGGTTTCATTTGTTTTTTTTATGATTTTCTTTTGTTTTACGCAGTATATTTCGTCGTTCATTTCTTTTTTGTTTTTTACAGTTTATTTTTATGATTTTCTTCTGTTTTACGCGGTGTATTTCGTCGCTCATTTCGTTTTTGTTTTTTTCTAGTTTTCTTTTATTTTCTACTGTTTTTTTTTTTAATTCGTCTGGAAAATTGTTTGTTCGCTCAGCACGGCGTCGTCAATGCTTTTCTTTTTTGTATTTGTTCTGGATTTGTGCTGTCCCAAATCGGCAATTTTTATTTGTTTTTTTTTTGCCAAACTTATTATTCGCATATCATTGTTCCTTTAGTAGAAAAAACTTGGCGCGTTTCGGCTAAAATTTATCAACAAGTTGGCAACATCGCCTGCAAGGAATCTGGCAACACTGACTCTACGTTCGCGTAATTCATGTTGTGTAAGCTCGAACGAACAGTAAACCGACTTGTTTTCTACCCACAATTTTGTTTTTTTTTTTAAGGCGCCATAAAATAGAGCAGGGAAGTTCCTGTAACTATCATAATTTTAAAAGTTGTTTTGCAAAGTTCAAATAAGGAAGTTGCCTATTGTAGCAGTTTCCCATGAACAACCTGTATAGTGCTTGGAGCGGTTCAGATCTAATTATTTTTAATACTTCATAAAATCGTATCAGAATCAAATTATACCGGGTGTTTGACAAGAAAATTGCTAGTACAAAAAGAAATGGTAGTTGGTGATGGTGAGTTGAAGTCATCGGCAAAAAAAAAAATTCGAATAAAGGTCCTTTAGTCAACTCGAGATACAAATTACTAAAAATTTGGTCAAAATTGTTGGTGCGCCACTGGGTTAAGGTAACAAGTTGTCACCACAGTCAAAACTCGGCGCATTGTTATTACCGAAATGAATGCCGCTTATACAAACGATGAGTTGACGTAAATTATGTTATTTTATAAAAAAAAAAGATAAAAGCAATAAAAAAATTTTAAATAAATAGGTTTTTTTTGTATTTCTTAGGACTTCCAGATGTCACAGTTTCTTTTTGTATCAGCAATTTTCAAACACCCTGTATGTTTACAAGAAAAACTTGCACTGTTTTATTTGTTTCTTCTTCATCTTATTTTGCTTTAATGAAATCTTAAATAAATTTAATTTAACAAGCGTTCCATGAGCTTTGGGGGTCCAAACATAAACAAAAGGGAGCCCGACAAAAAAGTTGAATACGGGCCCGGACATGTCTAGTTACGTCACTGGCTTGCAAGCACATTTTAACGAAATAAATGCCATATACTGAAGGATCCGAATTTTTTTATTGATCCTTTAAAGCGAATTGAAGACCATAACTTCAAAAGGGTCTAAGTGCCAAAACCATGTTTAGAAGTGATTAAGAGAAAACTGATTTACCAAATCTTAAACGCACACAAGGTTGGTAGAGCTGGACCGTGTATTAGAAGGTTGACTTAATCATCGGATGGTACAGGGGGTGTGTATCGCGTTACGTCACGTCACGTGATCAATTCCATTGGGCATATTAATGAGATTTTTGCGTTATTTAATCAATAGGACCACAGAATTGATTCCATTTTTAGTGAATTAGATTAAGCTTTAAGAAACTCACTCTATTTACTTCACTGTAACGGATAGAAGTTTCATGTGACGTCACGAGTTACTTTGCGAGGAGGAAATTTCAAAGTGCATATTAAATGGGAACGAGGCAACCTGCTAGATACAATATCAGTCTTACCAACCTTGAACGCACATACAGATATCACCATCTGTGATTCATTTATTACACTTTTACACGGATAGACAGTTTTGCATGACATTGGGGCTTTGCCCATAGACTCATTTACTGTCAAAATATCATTTATTTATTATTTGACACTTAGACCCTTTTGAGGTTATGGTCTTCAATTGTAGTCTTGTCTTGCAGTACAAGCTCTAATGTAAGAAAAAAAATGATGAGGTTACGTTGTTACTAATTGGACGTATGCATAGCCTACGATGAACCAACTCTTTAGCCTCGGTAAGGCAGGCGTGGATTTATGTAAGGCCGATTCCTAAAGTAATTACGGCGCGTTCTGACAGACCTGATAGCTGAAAACGAGAACGTTAATTAGCAATATAGATCGTGACTATAAATAAAGTAGTGTAATCCCGTCGCCGCCGTCGCCGCCGCGCCGCTCTTTTAATTATGGAGCACCCTTTGGGCAGTGAGGGAGGTCATTAGCGTAGGCCCGGGGCAATCGTACGCATTCACTGGTCACTTGCCCCCCTCGCGCGATGCCCTCTCACTTATTCATTACACGACCCAATTACCTACGCCTTTATGTACTACCCTCTTTGTGAATACGCCCGCGTACAGGAGCGTTCGGATTAGAAAGACGACAACGATGACTTCGGGCGGTCGGTTCCTCTCCGGACTCTATTTGCTAATGACTTATTCACTTAGGGAAACTAATACGGCCCAGGATAACATTCTTCCTGCAGGAATTTTTCACGGCTTGACCTCCCATTCTCGGCGATGCGGAGACGCTATTTTTTTTCTTTTCTGAGACGTCGATGTACGCCTCACGTTATTTTCTTTTATCACGTCATATAATGTTGCTGTGTGTTTTACTGGCAACGTCGCTCCAAGGAAATTGTTTATTTTTCCGCTGGTTAACATGATAATCTCAACCTGTCAGAATTCGCATGCACACGTACTAAGTATAGCGACGTACAAAAGTAATGTTCCATTTTCATTGCGCATGGCTGTACACGACATTCAGGGTGTCCCAATAGTGCGTCGGTCACTGTTTTAATAATACGCGGAGAAATTTTGACTTGGTGACCCCCTTCTGTGAAATCAAGCCGCCCCAGAATAATAATCAGACATCGGATGAAAATATGGAATTCATTGTCATTCGCATAAGAGGCGAAAGTGACCGTGAATATTCATCCAAGCGTCCGAAGTTTGATAATAATTACGCCGACTTTAGTAATCGTTTTATTATTAATGACTCTTACGTAATAGATTAATGTCAATCAAGGACTAATCTTGCGTAATCAGTCACTGTTTTAATAACACGCGGAAAAATTTTGACTTGGCGACCCCGTTCTGTGAAATCAAGCCGCCCCAGAATAATAATCAGACATCGGATGAAAATATGGAATTCATTGTCATTCACATAAGCGGCGAAAGTGACCGTGAATGTTCATATAAACGTCCGAAGTTTGATAATAATCACGCCGACTTTAATAATCGTTTTATTATTAATGACTCTTGCGTAATAGATTAATGTCAATCAAGGACTAATCTTGCGTAATCGGTCACTGTTTTAATAGCACGCGGAGAAATTTTGACTTGGTGACCCCGTCCTGTAAAATCAAGCCGTCCTAGACTAATAATCAGACATCGGATAAAAATATTGAATTTAAAGTCATTCGCATAAGCGGCGTAAGTGACCGTGAATATTCATACAAACGTCCGAAGTTTGATAATAATTACGC
The DNA here is from genome assembly GCA_036172665.1 of Prosopocoilus inquinatus. Classification (NCBI taxonomy): domain Eukaryota; kingdom Metazoa; phylum Arthropoda; class Insecta; order Coleoptera; family Lucanidae; genus Prosopocoilus; species Prosopocoilus inquinatus. The sequence continues at coordinate 7,065,875 of CM069878.1, read as the reverse complement.
CGACTTTAATAATCATTTTATTATTAATGATTCTTGCGTAATAGATTAATGTCAATCAAGGACTAATCTTACGTAATCAGTCACTGTTTTAGTAACACGCGGAAAAAGTTTGACTTGGCGACCCCCTTCTGTGAAATCAAGCCGTCCCAGAATAATAATCAGACATCGGATGAAAATATGGAATTTATTGGCATTCGCATAAGCGGCGAAAGTGACCGTGAATATCCATACAAACGTCCGAAGTTTAATAATAATTACGCCGACTTTAATAATCATTTTATTATTACCTAATGACTCTTGCGTAATAAATCCATGTCAATCAAGTACTAATCTTGCATAATAGATCGATCTTAATCAAGAACTACTTCAGTTAGTACATACAAGGGCATTTTTTCTTTAATGTCCCTCGTATACTTACTTAAAACCCCCTTTCACTGCAGGAGTCGCAGCCGTTAATATGCGACTTGAAGAAACGTTACAAAAAAAAATTACTTTGTCGACTGCAATTATAAACCAGTTAAATAGTTTTATCACTACACGAACCGAGTCGTGAATATACAGTTTTAAAAGCTTTGAAAACCAATAAATGACTTTGCTCTTCGGCACATACCACGCGGACCGAGGTCGAAAACAGTAACAGCTCCATCGAATATTCCTCTACCACGTCCCTAAAATTCCTCAAAATTCCTGGGCATTTATAGTATTACCGAGTGATCAACGGAATTCATAATTCGAGGAAGCTGGTGGAGGCTTGGTGCTATTTTTATGTTTTTCATGCTGTGTGGTTGGATACACTGAGAAATAAATGATAAATTGACAGTTACCATATTTAAGGTTATGCTCGTGCTTTACACAATCTTATTTTGTTTTACTTAGTATGGATGCTGTTTTAAATCCTTTTTTTTAGAATATTAGGGGAGCTTCCATAAGACAAATCCGTTTATTATCAACCACTTAAACAAATGAACGTCACAATTCCGACACTTCAAATTTTTTTAATTTCAAAATGCAAGCCTGTGTTGCCAACTTTTTGGAAAATATCAGGGCCTGCTCTAATTATAAATTTCGTTGATCGCATGGTATTTTTTTTTAACTAGGACTAATAATTTGCTGGATTAATTCAAATAGTGTTCAGTTGAAGAGCTAAGGTTTGTTTTTTTTTAATATTATTTTAGATTGGTTCTATGTATTTGTAGGTTATAAGTAAGGTTGCCATACTTGCCAAGCATAAATACGGGACGCTTAAGCTAGCGCTTCCCAAACTTTTAGGTTTCGCGCCCCCCTTTTGAGCTGTATTATGATTCACTAATATAATTAATTTTACAGTTGTCAAAGTGAACTATTTTTTTTTGCTAAAAATAGGAATAGAAAAGAACAAAAGAAAATTGTGAACAAAGATAATAACAAAGATGAAGTTGATTCTCGTCCGATTGCAACTCGTTTATTTACTTTTTTCCACTCCTGACGAAGCTATTAATCGAGAGCGAAACGTTGAGTGTATTTCTATTAATAATTCTGTCCGATTCAAGATTAAATTCTTTTTTTGTAATATTAACAAATAGCGCTTGCATTTCGTGTGGGGGGTCAAGATTTAAAAATAAACCTTTTACTTAAAGATAATAGCAAATAATAAGACGAAAAAAAAAACAAAAACAAATAAAAAATCGCCGATTTGATATATTAAAAATCAGAAACCACAAACAAAACCCACAAAAAATCAGAAACAAAAGAGAAATGCAACAAAAACGGCAATAAAATACAAGACATGAGGCGCGAAAAAAAAGAAGCTCGACAATTTCGTAGAAAATAAACAAAGCAAACTGTAAGAATGTAAATAATTCGACAAAAACAAAACGAAGAAAAAAGTGAACGACGAAATAGAGTCCGTGAAACAAAAATTCACAACTGTGATAAACACAAAACAAATGAAAAACACTGAATTACGAAAAAAGGGTTAATAAAAAACAGAAAATCGATTCGATAAGAAAAAGCAAAAGAGATACTCATATCTATTTTTGCAGCAAATAAAAAAAAACATTTTGTTATAAACGTCAGTTAACTCTAGAAGAAAAAAAAAACTACATTCATATATGGCGTCAAGCACAGCATAAAGAACAGAAAAAACAAAAAAAAAGAAGAAAAAAGCCAAACGTAAAAAGCGTTAGTCAACAAAATAAAATCAATTTGATAAAAATAAGCAAAAGAGAAACACGAGAGCATAAAATGAATTCAAAAAAAATATAACTCACTACAAAAACATACTCATGGGAAACAAAAGAGAACTGTAAAAAGGAGTTGATAAAATGCGTCGACCGGTTCGATTAAAAAGGGAAAAATACGAAAAACAGAAGAAAATAAAAATAATAGAAGAATGGACAGACAAAAACAAAAGAAATGAAAAGCGGCGATTCTTCGGCCGAAAACTTCCAAGTCAAGAAACCGGAAAGAAACAAAAGGATGAAACAAAACAGAGGAACCGTGTATAAAATGTAAAACATGAATTCTTTAATTTTTTTTTTTAATAGCATGCCCTATATTTTTATATCTTAAATTGATTGAACCTCGAGCAGCCTCTGTACAGCTGTTTCAGCCCTGCTTGGGGCTTCTTCAACAGAGACGTAGCAAGGCGGCCATGCTTGCTGTCAAAACATAATGAAAGTTTTTAGAAAAATTTTCTGCAAATCGTTTGTGATTGCAGTGAAAACGTCGAGCAGCCTCTGTACTGCTGTTTCAGTCCTGCTTGGGGCTTCTTCTTCTTCTTGCGCTTTATTTTTGTCGCGTTATTTTTGACTATCCCTATACACAAAAATGAAGGTGAAACTCCAGGGCAATTACTCTTATCGCGCTTTAATTACGGCGCTGAGGTAATTTACATCCAAGACCCGACTCATAATCTTTGGCATTACGTATTACAAGATATTTATAGCCCTTGGATGCTATATTTAATTAATTGCGGCGTTGCCGCGCGCGGAAAACTTCCCCTGAAGTCGAGAGGGCGGCCACAAGTTCGCTGAAAATCACTTAATAAATAAAAAAATATTAGAAACAATTGGGGGGAGGAGGGTCATTCGTTCGTTAATTTTTTTTGTCTTGTTTAAGAAGTAGATTCAAATCGGTTTTCGTTGTTTTACTGTGACTGGAACGTTCAGCGTCCTCTGTGGAGATAAACGAGAACTGAATTTGGAAACGATTAATTTTTAGAAACAATTTGGGGCGGTTATTCGTTCGTTAATATTTTTGTTTTGTTTAAGAAGTAGATTCACGTCGGTTTTTGTTGTTTTACTGTGATTGAAGCGTTCAGCGCCCTCTCTGGAGATAAACGAGAACTGAATTTTGAATATAATAGAGTTTAGGACATCGGCAAATAAGATATTCATTGCTCGATATTTAAGTTTAATTTTCTTTTACTTTTTCCGTTGTTCTATAGCACTCGAAGAGTCAACGCCCTCTGTTGGTGTACAAACTAAATTTATTAAAGCAACATAAATTGAATTTCAAACCGCTCCAATGAAAAGAAAAAAAAATCGAACCAAAAATTTAAGAAACAATAACTAATTTGTTGTTAACATTTGTTAGTCAAGTTGATTAGTGTTGGTTGGAGAGAAGCAAGTGTTGCCACCCACAAGAAACTTCCCCTGAATTCGAGAAGGCGGCCACAAGTACGCTAAAAATCAGTTAAATCAAAAATTAATATTAGAAACGATCAGGGGGTTATTTATTTATTCATTTTTTTTGTGTTTAAGTAAGATTTATGTCGGTTTTCGTTGTTTTACTGTAATTGAAACGTTCAGCGCCCTCTGTTGAGAGAACGAGAAACGAGAACGGAATTTTGAAATTAAATGCAATGAAGTTTAGAACATCTGCAGATAAGATATTATGAAACGATAATCTCATCGCTCGATGAAGTTTGATTTACTGTCTCCGTTGTTCTACAGTACCCGATAATTCAGCGCCATCTGGTGGTGCGCAGAGTAAATTTATTAAGGCAACATAAATCTTAAATGTCACCTCTTTACAAGTGAACTAAAAGTGTAAGAAACAAAAATTAATATTTTTAAACATTTTTTAATCAAGTAGATTAGCCTTGGTTTCTCCATCTATTGGCTTCAGAGCCAATTAAATTTTAAATTTAATAAAATTAATAAATTTGACAAAAATCAATAACTTACTTGGATTTCTCTTTTTCTTAAATAAAGCACGTTTACTAAGAATGTTTATTTTTGAATAATTTTAAGAATAATAAGCGCTCTCTGTTGGGCGGTAGCGTAAACTACAAGTGCTCATAATAATTTTAATAAAATCTTGAATGAAATTACGTTAACCTGTAACTGTTGATTTAAGGCGACTTACTGAAAACAAAAAAAAAATGCACAAGTAACAAAAAAAAATTAAACAAATGTGAAATTAAAACAGAAACGAGCGGATTTTTTTTGTAATTACTTAACCTCAACTAATCTTAACCTGAAGAGCAGAGAAATCTAAAATGAGAGACCTTTTAAAAACGCAGCTTTTCTTTTGTTTATTATTATAATTTAACTTGTTATTATTCCCTTTGTTTTAAATAATTTAAACTTATCTGGCCGTTTGTAATTCGTTGACACCAATTGTTTTGAGATAAGACGGTTGTTGTTATGTTATTATTAAACAAAAGGAAAAGAAAATAAGTATAGAAGAGAAAAAGAAACACAGATATACAAATGAAACGAAAACTTATTATCTCTATTTTCTTTTTGTTGTTTCGTTTTATCTTTCATTTCTTCCTTGTTTCAAATACTTTTTGTTTTCGAACTTGATGACTGTTATGTCATTTTTAAAGCAAAACAAAAAAGAGGCACAGATTAAAAAAAGAAACAAAAACTTTCAATTTCTTTTTCTTGTTATTGGTTTGTTTTATCTTTCGTTTCTTACGTGTTTTACTTGAATATTTTTGTTCTCGAACTTGATGATGAAGACGGTTATTGTTATGTCATTATTAAAGAGTCGGTGAATTAAAAAAAATTAAACAAATTGAAGTAAATAAATCGTTTGATGTTAAAGCCAGATTTTCGTTTTCTTCTTTTAAAAATTTTTAGTTAGTTGTCCCAATTTATTCTTTAGCATACAAGATCGGAACTTCAAACGCCCTCTCTTGAGGTGTTTATGCACTGAAGTAAATGCAAATTAAAAATTAAAAGCAGACTACAAATGAATTTAATCAATTGCAAGTCCTAGACTCATATTTGAATGCCTGCTCGACTGTGAGCGTAAATAAAATAAGTCGGTGAGATTGCAGTGGAGTTTTTAAAGTACTTTGGTACTGATGAGGTGCCAATCACAACCGAAATAACTATCCAAGGGTGTCTCTTTATTGTAACTAATTTTTTTTAATGAAATTATTGTTTCTTGGCTTTTTCATTGCCACATGTGTAGTTGTGTTTATGGGAAGCGTTGAAGTGCCCTCTTTTGGACAATAGCTGAACAACTACTTTCAATTAAATTGAAGAACGCCTGTGTGAATCGAATATCCTCCGTTTTCTATGTACTAGTTGAATCGTGCGATTTGATTAATCGTTGTTTTCGGTTTCGCGATGAGACTTTGTCATCGATCCGGCCCTGCACGCTCCATTGATTTTAATGAATCACTCCCGGACCACACACGCACACGCGAGCCCCGCAATAAAACGGCGTTATTAAATTATGCCCTATAAAATCTGGGCCTCTAATTAAGGAGGCCGTCGAGGAAATTCCAAAAAAATACGAGAACTAATCGCCGCCGCCGCCACCGCCGCCCGTTCGTATCACGCGCGAGATTCCTGCTCGCTATACGACCCCATAAAAACCATGGCATGTGCAAGTATGCTCTCTCAGTGGTATTATTAAATCAGCGACCGCAAAAAGTTGGGGACATCATTCGACTGGAAAATTAAAGAATCGTTAATTTCTGGCGGTCACACCGAATTAAAAACGAATTTTATTGCAAGAAGGGACTCTTCGTCTTCTGAGATTTCTTATTTGGGGGAACCCCAATTTTTCCTTCTTTTTTGTTTTTCTTTCATCAGCGGTCGTGAAAACAAAAGCACGCTTTGTTGCGGGCGTCTGGCCTTCCCCCCGTTTCGATTTGATGAAACATCGAATCTAATTTCATCAGTATCCGTTGCGTGTTGTGTATTTTTACGTCTACGTCTCGAGAGCAGCAGCACATCATCATCATCATCATCACCGTGACAATATTGATCCCGACGACGCGCGGCGGCCTTCTTGTTTACGACGTCGAAATATCACAAATCGCGTCGTAAATCGCTACTTCTTTCATCGCCGAAAACGATCGGACAATGACGCAAAAATCCAACCCTGACATCTCCCCCCCTCCTCCCCTCCACTATCACTCTCTCCCTCTTAACCCCCCCATCGTGAAAATTTAATTACGCATTGTGCGGGCCTTAATACTGTGCACCATTGTTCGGCTTTGGAATATTCAAAAAAAAAAAAAAAAATTATGCCCCAATTAGTTTTAGATTGATGATCACCTGAATCAAAGACAGGGTCGTAATTAAAATATTTGAGGGGTAAGGTCTTTCGAATTGTTGCGCTTCCAGTGTTACTGACAGGTTGTAAAACTGCTGCTCGAACTCCCTCCAATCTAAGCGAATTGCCGTGCATTAACCGTCAATTGCCGCTGGTCCACCTCGGTTGCACGGACGTTTATCGTCCCCCTTTTTTACACGTACGTGATTTTTGTGCGTTGCTGTACGTGATGCGATTAAGAACATCCGTGCGGTGATAAAGTAACGTGTGTTTAATTCAAATTATCGCGGTGGGCGGAATCAAATCATCTCCGCGCTCTCGCAGTCAATCACAGGAAGTGCACGGCTCGTTGCTTAATTCCGGAAGTACTCGCTTCATCTCGCTCTGCACGTCAGGGTCCTGGGCAGAAACACTCACGCATTTTTCCCGCCGCCGCCGCTTTCCATCCACCCCCGATCGGGCCGAGGGGGGCACAAATTGAATCATCTTCAGGCGTTATTTATGACGCCCGCGATGATCGTTGTGAGGGGGGGGGGGGGAGGGCGATGCTCCTCTGTTAATGAATGATCGCATTTCGGAGTAATGGTAATTTTAGGGGTTTAATTGAAGAAAAAAAAATGGTGAGACTCCTTTGAGTTTTCGGGCCTTAATACAACTCTGTCGTGGCAATTTCTTTTGTTTAAAATCATCATTCCAAATTTGCTATTAAAATGTTTACATTTTTTGTTTGGTTTTGCCATTTTCGGCTGTGCTTCCGCACTTGAACGAATTGATATTTCAAAAACTGAAAACAAATACTATTAACAACAGGAGAAAATCAAAAGGAAAAGATTTCGAAAGTGAAAACAATCCTGAAGATGGTCTGAGTGACATTAAAAGGAACGTGTGGCACTTGCAATGAACTGAAAGGGCCCCGAGTGCTAGACTCCGGAGATAGGGCTCTCTGTTATGATCAGAATGGTAGAGAAGGCTCAGAATACTGCCGTCTATATGTAGGGTCCTCTTAGCAGTAAACTTTGCAAAACAAATAACTACGCCCATGATCGGTGAGTCAATTTGTGCATGCATTTCCACTTCAAGGATAAAATAAAATGTTAAACGATAACAACGCGAAATAAATTAGGTACAAAAAGTAGTAAAAGAAACCAAAAGCAAATAAAATGTAAAAGAAAGAAAAATAATAATAAATAATTTCTTTTAATGAATTCTCTACTACATGAAACCAAAATAGAGACAAAACTAAATGTTAAAAAGGAATAATATTAATAAACAAAAATAATTGATTAAATACGTAAAATAAAATCTCAACTGCTTCAGTGCAGTTTCTAAATTTCGAATTATGTTTGCTTCAAAAGAAGAAACGACTGTGTTTTAACTTTAAACAAATCTTCAATTTCATAATATTTCCATAAACCTCGCAAGGGCAGGTTCCACAATTTTGCATTCTTTTGAATTCATGTTTCAATTTTTTGCTTCTCTTTTCTCTTCTCCCTCGCTTGATTTCATGACTTTCGCGTTGTTTGGCTTCATTTTAATTCTTTTTAGCGAGTTTCCTTATTCCCATTAAAAAATCCTTCATTTCTGCTTCTATTCTAATTCGTTCGTACTTTTATTTTTTTCATTTCATTTCTTTCCGAGGTATTTCCCTTTTGTGTTTTTTTATTTTCATTTCATTCTTTGTAGTGTTTTGATTTAATTAGTACAAAAAAATTAATCATTATACGTACGATACGAAAAAGAAAACACTTTACGTTTAGAACGACCCATAAATAAATACAAATTTTCTATTACTTAACTTGACATTTCGCAAAACAAATTGTTCTAGACAAAGAACCTCCCTTGATTATGCGAATTGGTACGCTGCCACCACCGACGTGTCAATTTAACAATGCAAGGGTCATCAGGCCCGTTTAAGAAAGACAAAACTTGGATTAGAAAGCGCGCGCGTGATTCTTGGCTCAGAAACTGTACAAGTAATAAAATCCCTCGTGTGCTACAATGGATTCATTTATTAAGCACTAATTTAAGTTGATGCAATTACAAAAAAAAATGTACACGGAAGTAAAAAGAACTCTTTACTAAAACGGAACATAATATACAAGAGAAAACAATTGAATCGATGAGTGCATAATTGTGTTCAGTCCAAATTTACTGTGTTGAGAAAACAGCAGCAAATAACTTGCTCTAGACTTTTATTTTAAGTAACTGTTGGGTTTAGGGGGTTTCATGTATCCTTATCTGAAAGAATTTTAAGTTAATAATTCGCTTAAAATAAAGATCTAGAAGGTTATTTGTTGTTTTCTCAACACAGTAGATTTGGACCGAACACCATTATGCACTCATCGATTGAATTAGTATTCCTTTTCAGGCAGAACGTAGTAACAGAGACTCTGAGACGCCCTGGGTGTCTTCGATTAGCTAGTTTTCTCTATGTGTACAACACCCACACACTCACTCTGAAGGTGTTTCAAGGGGGTTCGACTACTACGGCACAAACAACCGCATGATTGAGCGGCTGGGTGGACACTCATTAATTTTGCATTCTTTTAAGTTTCGATGCCTAATTGTTTATTTTCCGCGGCAGTTGTTCATGGTTTAATTCTTGGCTTCCGGTTAGAACCGAACCGCGTGTCTCGGATTTCTCTTACTGCCGACGTTTCGTTCTTTATTGCAGTAGAACTTCCTCTGAGAGCGAATCCAAGAATTCAACCATGGACTACGGCCGCGGAAGCCTTCAAGTTAAACTACTTTACCAATTATTTCGTGAAAACTGTCTGAGATTATTAAAAAGTAGTAGTTCAATCTTGAGAAAATGGGACGATCTCCCTCACAAAGGTTGAAAAGGCCTGAATCAGGGACAACTTTAGCAAGTTTTAAAATTGATTTAGCACGAAGGGGAACGGAGACGTATTCGCACGGTTTCCACGGGTAATGCGATTAGTAATTATTGTTTAGAGTAGTAGTCGGCAACCTTTTAGATACTAAGGTCCGCACCATAATTATGGTAGACTTTTGCGGGTTAAACTATTATAAATCGAACCTGAAATTATATTTATTTTAATACATATAAACAAAATTAACCTTCAATTCAAAAACTTCAGACGAAAATGTTTCTTTATCTAAAAGTTTCTCCAGAAATGATGAATTATTTTGGTTCTCGAAAAAAATCGAGAAATTAATTAAATTAAAAAAATTGTTAAAACGTGCAATCGATGAATTAATTCAATTCGAAATTTTATAATGACGAGAAACCGCCGATTAATTGCAACGTGATTTTGAAGTGAAATCAAAACTCTTGTTGTTATTAAAAAAAAAAAAAAATAATCGTTAAATGAGAAGAAGAATTTATTGCGAACGCGCAGCTAATAATAAAAGAAATAAAACAAAATTTCGATAAATAAATAAATGGAATTCTTGAGAAGTTAAATCCTATCGGGTGTCCCAAAATAATTATCAATTAAATTTGATGAGCACAATTAAAATATGAAACGATTTCAAACCGAAACCAAAACGAATGGCTTGCGTTTCGAGAGGAACGTGATTCTTGGCTCAGAGACTGTACAAGTAATAACATCTCTTATGTGCTACAATGAATTGAGCACTAATTTAAGTTGATACGAAAAGAAAATAAACAATTGGAAAAAATATAAACAGATGGAGTCAGACAACTAAGTTTGCGGTGCATGGCTTCGTATGCGCCCGGCTGTGACGCCAGTAGGAAATGGTAGGTAAGGGAAAGGAACGCGCGTTGGCTTAATAATTCACCCCACTCTCTCCAGACGATACGTATGTTTTCGCGATCTAATATCCTACTCTCTCCAGACAATACGTACATTTTCCCAGTCTAATATCCCACTCTTTCCAGACACATACGGTTTCGTCCGAACTTACTTGTATCTACTCAGCTCTATATGTATAAAAGTAAAAAGAAATTTTGAATAAAAGGGAACATGATGTATATAAGATAACAATTATTATTCCTTTCCAGGCAGAATGTAGTAACAGAGACTGTAGGATGCCCGAGTAGATTCTGGGTTTCGAGGTTGGTTTTCTGTGCGTGCAGAACGCCCACACGTTTACTCATGTTGCCCTGAAGGGGTTTCTAGGAGGTTAAAGTGCTATAGCAAAAACAACGGCATGCTGGGCGGACACTAATTAATTCCGCATTATTTTAAGTCGCGGTGCTTAGTTGTTTGTTTTTAAAACAGGCGTTACGAAGGTGATTTAAATCAGGGACAGCTTTAACAAGTTTTAAAATTAATTTAGCACGGCGTGGAACGGGGACATATTCGCAGGGTTTCTGCGGAAAATGCGTTTCGAGTCCAGCTCTTACCTACTGGAAAAGTTTATATTGAAATGAAGTAGATTAAATCTTGAATCGAAACTAAATTACCAAATTTCAAAGAAAATACATATATGATCGACTTTCCGGGCGTTTACACTGCCTTCTTGATTTTTTCTCTTGATTGTTTTGTTAAAATACGTACGTTAAACCCCATCGACATATACCCGATAAGAAGACTGCAGAAAACTCTGCCGGCAGTTCAAACTTAGTGCGTTTGGACTTTTTTGGTGGTGGAGTGGACTTACGAAGGTGATTTAAATCAGGGACAACTTTAACACGTTTTAAAATTAATTTAGCACGGCGGGGACCGGGGACATATTCGCACGCTTTCTGCGGAAAATGCGTTTCGAGTCCAGCTCTTATCTACTGGAAAAGTTTATATTGAAATGAAGTAGATTAAATCTTGAATCGAAACTAAATTACCAAATTTCGAAGAAAATATATGATCGACTTTCCGGGCGTTTACACTGCCTTCTTGATTTTCTCTTGATTATTTTGTTAAAATACGTACGTTAAACCCCATCGGCATATACTCGATAAAAAGTCTGCAGAAAAGTCTGCCGTCAGTTCAAACTTAGTGCGTTTGGACCTTTTTGGTGGTGGAGTGGTCTTTATGAATCCGTTGCGTAGACTCCTGTTTAGTGAGAGGGTACCACTAAGTCGGGAGGGAAATATTTTTGTCCTTTTCCAAAGCAAGTAATGATTTTCGAAATCTTTTAGATAATTTCCAAGGACCGTAAATCATTGATGGCTGACGCTAAATTCACATCCTTTTACAGACACCTTATATTTGAATTTTCATTTTCTAAATGAATTTGAATTCGTATCTGTTTATTCAATCTGTTCTTTACTTGGTGCTTTAATATTTTGAAATTTACACTTTTGAATATCCTTGGTAATGTGGGTGGTGGTGATAGTATCAATATTAAATAGGGCCGTAAATGACGTGATGTGTGATGGTTGTGTTCTGATGATAATTGTTGAGGGATTAATGTGTTTTCGAATGAAGACGGTTTGCGAGTTAATATGAAATGGAGTTATATTGCCTCGTAGCCCCGGAAAGAACTCGCATATCAGAGAGAGGCACTCAACTTAATGAAACGAGTAATCCTGGAGCAGCTCTCCGCCTAATCCATCTCGATGCATTCCTTTACGTTTTAATATTCATCCGAAACACTTGGAACTCATCCGGACTGCGACAATTGCGGGAACGGCACTCACGCTAACTACGTAGGTGTTCCGGAGGTATTCCGGGCAACGCCATGTGTCAGGACGCGTCGCGCCGTACCGCCGTTCCGGGAGTCGCGCGGGGTGCGGGCGGGCGGGAAAAAGGAAGAGAGCGGGCGCCGCGCCGCCGCTCGTTAGGGAGAGCAGCATTTAATTAAAAAATAAGGGGAAGTTGAAACACGCAATTAATTAGCAGCGAGGAAACCTTCAGGACTTTCGGCCGAAATTAGCTTTCAAATAAGTCCAACTTAACCTCAGTTTTGGTCCATTTAATTCATCAAGCGTGTCCTTACACAGGCTAAGTCCCGAAGATTTATGAATTCCCGCACTCGGGCCGTATTAATTTACTTGTATATTCGTCTGAGCGTTACTTATTCCACGACGGGCGGGTTAAGCGCCGCGAGGAGCCTCTACATTAATTAGCTCCCGATGCAAGGGAGCCATGAAAGTTTACCAGTTAATTAGGGAAGTCGTCCCTCACCGGCGACCCTCTCACTCTCGCAGTTTCACTCAATTCGCGAGCTACAATATTTATACAATAATGACGAACCCTAATTAGGTTTACGGCGTACAATCGACAATAACAGAATAAAATCGTGTTTTAAAAATTTACGTCCAGGTATTACCCGAACGCGACCAGTGGCGTAACTAGAAGTCAAGTCGCCGGGTTGCAAAATTTTTACCAGCACCTTTTATTATGACCACATGGCGGATAGCAAAAAGCGTAACATTTTACTATTGCAACGAAGCGGTGCGATGTTATAAATAGATTATGTACATGCCTCAATATATTTGCCGGCGCAGCGCGTCTAGCCGATAGTGAATAATCGGCAAGCCAAAGAAATAATGCATTCGTTAGGACGGCATGATTCACAATAATGTCGCGGTTGACTACGATGCTCGGACACGATGCGCACGAGAGAGTGTGCTGCAGAGACGTGTCGTGCTTCTATTTAATTCAAATCAACTAAATTGTTGTTTCTAAATTCAAGAAAGAGCTGTTATTAGCTTCTGGAATTATATTCGTGTTTTTGCCGTGATGATATTAGACTGATTGATTAAAAATCACGTATGAGCGGGCGGAACATTTAACGCTTCGATTTAGACCCCCACGTCGAGTCGGACTGCCGCTGTCTCAAACTGGTTTCAGGCAGTTCACTTTCTTAGATCCTCCGTTTGATTATGACAATACACAGGATGACTGGTAAATCGACGTATTCCTTTGAGGGAGTGTTAGTAGAGCTCACTTGCAATTGATTTGACCATATTATGCATTATACAAAATACTAGAGTTAATGAGGTATTTTAATTTTTGTGTTTGCCTTAGAAATATGCTCGCTACTAATATTTATTTTTTAAAATTACTCAGAGAGTATAAGAGGTTTTCTTAATATTTATGTTTACCTGGTTAGACTAAATAATAGTACGTACTACGCAACAAACGTTAAGTTAAAAACTTTAATAAGTTTGAAATACAATGGCTGAAAAGACACTTCTCTAAAAGAAAATCCAACCTACTTGAATGTTCATTCTGACTTATTTCCAAAATTTGGTAATACAATCGACTTGCAAATCATTCTAAAAACTTCTCTGATTTATTGCCTTTCGAATGAGGTTATTAACTTTTAGTGAAAATCTGTTTACATCATACTTCCATCAAATTATATTTATTAAGTGCGGGATAGAATATTCATTGTTTTCAATTTAAGAGGATAACAGCTTCTCTTAAGTATTAATTTTCTATAAACTTCAGTTGAGAAATCCCTTAAAAAGTCCCGTGGCTTATCGAGATTAGAAATTAAAAAAATGTTCCAGTGTAAGCTCAAAGTTTGAATTTTTCGGTTTTTAAGTGAAGCCGATTCCTCAAGGCCAAAGAGAATTAACTGAAAGGTGATTTTCTTGAAGATTCATTCTGATTCACTTCCAAAGTTTTATAATACAATCAGCATGCAAATTATTCCAAAAACTTCTTTAATTTATTGCCTTTCCAGTGTAGTACGTCGTAGGTATTTCTATCTCTGTCTGATATAAATTAATCCCAATAAATACTTACTACTTTAAATCATACAAGAACGCATGAAACAGAAAAAGATCGTGTCCTTTCCAGTTCGTAAGATACATTTCAATATACAAACAGTGTTGCCAAAAATTTTTTTTTCGGCATTCGGCATACAGGATTTTCCTAGAATTCCCTGAATTGATCTAGCAAATTTGAAGCGGAAGGTTTAAAGTTAAAAACACGATTACAGAAAAAAGAAACACAAATTATTAGCATAACTTCAGACAAATTTCGGAAAAGAAATTGCAATTGTTAAAACAAACGAAATAAAAATATTAAAACAACCTAACCTTGCACTTTGCAGCAATCGGAAGCAGTATTGCCAACTCATCAAATTTTTTTGAAGAAAAAAATAATAGATTTTGATGTTATGAAACGTATTGTTCCAAGATGGCTCTTAATAATAATAAGAAAATAAAGTCACTAGATCTATCAAAGTGCCGCAAACTTGCCGCCATATTGATTCCCTGTTTCGCACCAACGTCAAAACATAGATGACAGCTGAAAGTTTTCTGCAGTCATTTATTAATTTAGTTAATAATAAAGTCTTTAAGTGAATAATAATCATTGTGTAGAACGACCTGAATCACAGAAAATACTAATTAATTTTATAAATAAAACCGCACTTAAATCATAAGTATTCTTTACTTATTTTTAGAGAAGCAAAATTATATAGCTCTTTTTCGACATCGACGGTCCTTGACGTGCTCCGCATTCGATTAGTTTGATTATTTTGAAATACCTATGAATGTGGCATTTTCCTGAAGATTAATTTCAGTTCGTAGTAATTGATGTATACGTCTTTTAAATTTATAGTCACTATTCAACTTTCCTAGATTTCACTGCAATCAAAAACGATTTGCACAAAATTCTTCTAAAACTTTCATTATGCTTTGACAGCAAGCATGGCCGCCTTTCATGGGGGACTTATTAGGAGCAAATCCGCTTCAATTTGTCTATCCTACTGCAATGTCTGGTCAAAAAGCGATCGTAAGATGTCGCTATTTTATCTGTTCATCACTCTTACATCGCAAATGCGAATAAATTGGACAAGTCGTTTTTGTCTGCAGTGGGAATGTCGAGCTACGTCTCTGCCGAAGAAGCCCCAAGCAGGGCTGAAGCAGCTGTACAGAGGCTGCTCGAGGTTTTCACTGCAATCAAAAACGATTTGCACAAATTTTTTTTTAAATTATTAAGAAGGTAAAAAATGTCTTTGGCTGCATACTTTAAAAATGCTTAATCGCTTTTGGATTATCTTATTTTTCAAAAAAGGTGACAAGTCCTGTCAAAATTTTAGGTTAGAAAGTCACCCCAAACCAGCGCTAAGCGGAGTACGCTTAAACTACTTATTTCTCGAACACTTTCTTGAAGAAATCCGTTTCCAGCTCTGCCTTGAAACTGTCTTCCGGAATTTAAAGGCAACAAAGTTAATTGCGGCTGCAGATTAATAGAAGGCGCTGCTTATGTTTACAATTACTTTTTTTATCCTTTTCTGTTCACCTTTGTTCGAAATTGTTTTTTTTTTTTGCTATTGCGATTTTATTTATTTGAAACTGTTTAGTTTTTAGCACAATTTTTTTTAGATTTTTCCTGGCGTTTCCCACCTTCCCTACAAATAAAGAAAACACAGTTACGACTTATGGTAACAGAGATGGCGCCACAATCTTTTTTTTTATGAATTTGCATTTGCGCCTTGGATTTCTTCTACACTTTCTTGAAGAAATTTATTTTGAACGTTTCTTGAAACTGTCTTCTGGAATTTAAAGGGAACAAAAGTAACTGCGCCTGCAGAGTAATAGATGGCGCTGCTTATGCTTAAAATTACTTTGAAAACCTTTCTTTTAACCGTTTCTGTTCAACTTTGTTAATTCGAAATTGTTTCTTTTTTGGGTAATATTATTTCTTAATTTTGTTTTAGCGATTTTCAGTGACATTGAAATTGCCCCCCCCCCCAAATAAAGATGGCAAAAATTTTTTTTAATTCAAAGTTTTGAGAACATTGTTCTTAAATATTCTGAAACAGATTTGTTTGTCAGCTGTTTTGAAACTGTCGGAATTAGAAGGTACGAAATTAATTTCCGCCGCGGATTAACAGATGACGCTACTTACATGTGTTTGAAATTTCCTTGAAACTTCTTTTAATAACCATTTGTGGTCGTTCGATTTTATTTATTTGAAACTGTTTAATTTCTCCTTCCTCACAAATAAAGAGAACAAAGTTACAACTTATGTTAACAGATGGCGCCACAATCTTATTAGGACACGACTCTTGGCTACAGACGGCGCCACAAATGTTTTTCTTTTTTCTTTTCTTTTTAATTCAAAGTTGTTTTAAGAACATTGTTCTTAGACGTTCTGAAACAAATTTGTCTGTAAGCAGTTTCGAAAGTGTCGGAATTAGAAGGTACGGAATTAATTGCCGCCGCGGATTAACAGATGACGCTACTTACACGTGTTTGAAATTTGTTTGAAACTTCTTTTAACAATTTGTGCTCGTTCGATTTCATTTATTTGAAACCGTTTTCTTAAGTACAATTTTTTGGATTTTCGCTGGCTTTTCCCAATTTCCTTACAAATAAAGAGAACAAAGTTACGACTTATGGTAACAGATGGCGCCACAAGTTTTTTTTTTTTTATTCAAAGTCGTTGCGTTTCAAGAACATTGAGGGTTCGTAGGTTTCTCAGTTATGTTATTTTCTAGGAAACAAAGAGGACAATGTTATGGCTCAACGTAACAGATGGCGCCACATGCGCATGTAAATTCTTTGGCTTTAACTATTTAAGGAAAAAGTTTTATTTATTCGAAATTATTTTCAGAACATCGTTTTTAATCATTCTCAACGCCTTTCGGTTGTTTTGGAATCTCTTCCTGACAAATTACAAATTTACTGCTCGGATCAACAGATGGCGCTATAAACGTAGTTCGTTCGAAATTCATGCTCTTAAAATATATATATATATATTTAGCATTTCATCCAAAAGTTAATCCTCTTCGTTTTTCTTTTTTCTTTTTTTTTACTTATTCCAGACTATACTGTTTTCAGAAAAATTTTTGTGGAAATCGTTTTTGATTGCAGTGAGAACCTCGAGCAGCCTCTGGACAGCTGTTTCAGCCCTGCTTGGGGCTTCTTCAGCAGAAACGTAGCTCGACATTCCCACTGCAGACCAAAAACGACTTGCCCAATTTATTCGCAAATGCGATGTAAGAATGATGAACATCTAAAATAGCGACATCTTACTATCGCTTTTTGACCAAACATTGCAGTAGGATAGACAAATTGAAGCGGGATTTGCTCCTAATGAGTCCCCCATGCAAGGCGGCCATGCTTGCTGTTAAAGCATAATGAAAGATTTTAGAAAAATTTTGTGCAAATCGTTTTTGATTGCAGTGAGAACCTCGAGCAGCCTCTGGACAGCTGTTTCAGCCCTGCTTGGGGCTTCTTCAGCAGAAACGTAGCTCGACATTCCCACTGCAGACCAAAAACGACTTGCCCAATTTATTCGCAAATGCGATGTAAGAATGATGAACATATAAAATAGCGACATCTTACTATCGCTTTTTGACCTAACATTGCAGTAGGATAGACAAATTGAAGCGGGATTTGCTCCTAATGAGTCCCTCATGCACGTTTCTGCTGAAGAAGCCCCAAGCAGGGCTGAAACAGCTGTCCAGAGGCTGCTCGAGGTTCTCACTGCAATCAAAAACGATTTGCACAAAATTTTTCATTATGCTTTGACAGCAGGCATGGCCGCCTTGCATGGGGGACTCATTAGGAGCAAATCCCGCTTCAATTTGTCTATCCTACTGCAATGTTAGGTCAAAAAGCGATAGTAAGATGTCGCTATTTTATATGTTCATTCATTCATATGTTTTCAATAATATTTTGAAAATCTCTTTTTAGCATTTCCTCCAAAAATTAATCCTCTTCGTTTTTCTTCTTTTATTTTGGAAATCGTTGAAGTGCGACTTACAAAAATGCTTTTCTGTATTTGTAAATCTTCAGAGATCCAGGCAAAAATTTTTACTTTACAATCCGAACAGACTCTCGAACAGGCGCCTACGACGCTTTAGCAACCCCTGCAACCCCTATAGCTGCGCCACTGTACCCGATGTTGGAAGGCAATTTTCCATTTAATTTTACGTAGGGGGTTACGTTTCTTATCTGTAAGCGTGGCTGCCTAACTAGCTGATCCGAAGGGACGAACAAATCGCGTGTTCAGTTCAAAGAAATTGGATTTTTAACTTCCTAACCACAAAAAGTTTCTTTTTTTTAACTAGACACGGATTTAGGCAGTTATGCTGTCATCTTCAGTAGATGCTTTCTTCTTGATCACAAGAGAAGTCAAGAGAAGAAGAAGGCATCTACTGAAGATAACAGCATAACTGCCGAAATACGTATCTAGTTTTAAAAAAGAAACTTTTTGTGGGTAGGAGGTTAAATCCAACTTCTTTTTACTACAAACCACAGTCTCCAATACATTTTAATACGCGTCTTCAGTTGCCTGTTATTAAAAAAAACTGTTGTGCCGTCACCTCACCCCTGCGCGCCAATTATTTAGGCAACCATACATACACACACTTAACGCGTAGCTCACTACGCAAAATTAAATGGGAATTTCGCCCAAATTCCGCAGCTTATCTCTTGATGCTTTGCACTTCTAATTTATGAGAAAGAACAATTTATCTTAAAAAAAATCCATTTAAGTTTATGTAGGGGGTTATGTTTCACATGTGTAAGTATGGTTGCCTAACGAAGTGACCCGGAGGGACGAGCAAGCCGCGTCTTAAGTTGCCTGTTATTAAAAAAGTAGTTCGAGAGTACTTGCTATGTACCTACTTCTAATTTATGAGAAAGAGCATTTTATCTTTAAAAGTAGTCCTTTTTTGTTCTTGCAAACAAAACAATTATTATTCGGAAATTAAAACGCCGCCTTTTTTTCACTTTAATAAAGCGCCTCCCCTAATTAATCAAGTTTCGCCGCCCGCACTAATGGGGTCCAAATGTTCATTTCACCTAATGTTCAATTAGCCTAATGCACGTTCACATCTCCGACGACGAGAACGCGACTCCGTCTTTGTCTTTGCTTACTTTACCTAATTGCCCCGTGTCGGTCTCTCCCAATCACCATTACCGCATTTCTATCTCTCCGCGGCCGCCTGCGTTTTACATGTGCCGCGCACCAGATTCTATCTATCTGTCTTGTTAAATCGGCCGCCATTTTTGCCCGGGGAATCACCACGTCAATTAATTCCGAGTTATGGGGGCACACAATGCCCCCCCCCCCCCCTCCCCCTTCCCACAGTCTGCCCGTAATTGCTGCGTCCCCCTGCGATATTAACCGCGATATTCAAACGCAAATCATGCGCAAGAAAACGTGGAAAATACCCCCTTAACAGAAAGGAAATAAAACAAATTCAAGCCCTCAACGTACCCCTAATAATACAAAACACAAATAATCAATCGTGATCGAGGGAAACAGGTTCTTGTCTTGACCAAATGATTTTAGAAACAACGTTCACATAAGAAAAGATTAAAATTATCCGGATGTAAAATAGGCGTGAAAGTGAAATTTTCTAATTGAGGAGATGACGACGGCGCGCCCGCCATGATCGTCGACGTCGTCGTTGTTTATTATACAACGAAGAAGAAGGTGGAAAACGAGGCGTCTCAATAGAAGGTTTATGGAGGGTGTGAATGTGGAAACGCGAAGTTTGATATAGGAAAGCGATATCTGGATTACTTTCCTTGATGAGAAATGAAAATCTAAAACGCATTAGGGAAATTGCCATTGCTTTTAAATTAATGTTAATTGCGCGCTGCATCCATTCGAATTCGGAGCGAACGGTTATTGAAATTAATGCTCGCGCCGGAGTCCGCGTCCGCCCCAAAGAAATTGCACGCGATTACGTATTATTATTATTTAAATTTATGCAAAGTGCCGCCGACGGTGATGGTCGGTGAACGGGACGCACGTACTTTTAACTTTCGACGAAGACGACGACGACGACGTGTTATTGTATTCGCTGCACCGTTACGCGCGAAATACCTCAAAGGAAAAAAAAGAAAAGAGGAAAATTTGAAGACCGTGGAGGAATTAGGCGATGCTGTCGTCTTAGAAACAACTGTGTTTTCAACGACGGTTTCAAGTTCAAAGATTTCTAAGTAATCTTATGTATTTTTCTGAGCCCGAAATGTTTCAAAATACTCCGGGCATAAATTAGTGCAAAATTTCGACGCCTAATACTACTGGAGAAATAAAAATAGACGAAAAGAATATTCCGTATGAGTAAGAATCTAGTTTATTGACAAGAACTTCTTCATCACGGGAGGATTTAAGAAGATAAAGAGAAAAAAATAATTTATGGCGAAGTTATATGCATGTATAAACGGGTCTGGACGACATGCAAACCGTCATACCCCATACTCCGAAGATGATAAATCTCACACCGATTTATTAGCGCGGAATTAGGCGATGCTGTCGTCTTAGAAACAATTGTGTTTTCAACCACGGTTTCAAGCTCAAAGATTTTTAAGTAATCTTATGTATTTTTCTGAGCCCGAAACGTTTCAAAATACTCCGGGCATAAATTAGTGCAAAATTTCGACGCCTTGTACTACGGGAGAAATAAAAATAGACGAAAATAATATTCCGTATGAATAAGAATCTATTTTTTTAACAAGAACTTCTTCATCACGGGAGGATTTAAGACGATAAAGAGAAGAAAATAATTTATGGCGAAGTTGTATCCATGTATAAACGGGTCTGGACGACATGCAAACCGTCATACCCCATACTCCGAAAATGATAAATTTCACACCGATTTATTAGCGCGGAATTAGGCGATGCTGTCGTCTTAGAAACAATTGTGTTTTCAACCACGGTTTCAAGCTCAAAGATTTTTAAGTAATCTTATGTATTTTTTTGAGCCCAAAACGTTTCAAAATACTCCGGGCATAAATTAGTGCAAAATTTCGACGCCTAGTACTACGGGAGAAATAAAAATAGACGAAAATAATATTCCGTATGTGTAAGAACCTAGTTTATTAACAAGAACTTCTTCATCACGGGAGGATTTAAGATGATAAAGAGAAAAAAATAATTTATGGCGAAGTTGTATCCATGTATAAACGGGTCTGGACGACATGCAAACCGTCATACCCCATACTCCGAAAATGATAAATCTCACACCAATTTATTAGCGCGGAATTAGGCGATGCTGTCGTCTTAGAAACAATTGTGTTTTCAACCACGGTTTCAAGCTCAAAGATTTTTAAGTAATCTTATGTATTTCTCTGAGCCCGAAACGCTTCAAAATACTCCGGGCACAAATTAGTGCAAAATTTCGACGCCTAGTACTACTGGAGAAATAAAAACAGACGTAAATAATATTCCGTATGTGTAAGAATCTAGTTTATTAACAAGAACTTCTTCATCACGGGAGGATTTAAGAAGATAAAGAGAAAAAAATAATTTATGGCGAAGTTGTATCCATATATAAACGGGTCTGGACGACATGCAAACCGTCATACCCCATACTCCGAAAATGATTTATCTCACACCAATTTATTAGCGCGGAATTAAGCGATGCTGTCGTCTTAGAAACAATTGTGCCTTCAACCACGGTTTCAAGCTCAAAGACTTTTAAGTAATCTTATGTATTTTTCTGAGCCCGAAACGTTTCAAAATACTCCGGGCATAAATTAGTGCAAAATTTCGACGCCTTGTACTACTGGAGAAATAAAAACAGACGTAAATAATATTCCGTATGTGTAAGAATCTAGTTTATTAACAAGAACTTCTTCATCACGGGAGGATTTAAGAAGATAAAGAGAAAAAAATAATTTATGGCGAAGTTGTATCCATATATAAACGGGTCTGGACGACATGCAAACCGTCATACCCCATACTCCGAAAATGATAAATCTCACACCAATTTATTAGCGCCGCGGTACACTTAATTTTTTGTCTCGTTCCTTCTCGTGTTCTACCACTTAGCCGGGTACTAAGCAGCCACTTGCAGATAACCCCTTCGCGCGTCTCTGTCGCTCGCGGCCCATCCCCCATCGCTCGCTCTCGCTCGCGTTCTCATTTCTTATCCGGGAACGCTCAAAGCCTATAATGGCATCCATTAAACATTGACCACCTACTCAAACCGGAGCTAAAAGTAAAAGCCGAATTAAAATATCACTCATGATCATGGGTTTGCTAATGGATGAAACTTTTATTGCTCGTTTTAACCCGCGCGCCGCGCCGCGCCGCGCCGGGGATGACGTCCGCGTCGCCCTCTCTTTTTATAATTCACTTAGCCGCTCTCTAGCGGAAGATTAATCTGATGAATAGTTCATATGATTTTAAATGGGGCGTTTACGAAAGTAAACGGCGCCGGCGGTGTGTTTTAAAAACGTGAAAATTTTGGATTTTTCGGTGTGGAAGGGGTAGGGGGGTAATATCATTACTTGGTGCGTTGATAATATGAGACACAAAGTCTTTATACAAATGTAAAATCAATTAACGGCCATTTTCCTAGTCAGACTTTAAGGAAGCTTTAATTTAAAGTCACTTTAAGTATAGGAAAACGAATGTATTTTTTTAGGTTAAAGTAACTTTAAATTTAAAGCGGAACGGCCCTAAGAAACACAAGTTAAATATTGCCACACACTAATCAACATATTTCTGAACCACTGAGGGCGAACTTTTAAACAAGTAGACTCTCCTAAGAAGTTCGACAACAGTTGGCCAACTATTTAACGATGTTTGGCCTAGTCTGGACTTACCTTAACACCAGCTGTTGAGTTGTCATGAACTATCTCTGTCTCCACTTAGGTTAGGCTTGGTTAGGTTGGGCTGACCTTGCGCTGATTTGAAACTGTCTTCTGTTCTCGGACGATTTTCGTTTTCTACTTTTTTAATTTTTGTGAAATTTTTAATTTTTAAGGTCTCATTTTAATTTTTCATAATTTCTCTTTTTTTCTCTAATTATTTTTCCCTTGGATTGCCTCCGTTTAGGTTTGACTTTCATTGGGTTGAGCTTCTTATTTTCTCTTTTTATTTTCGAGCAATATTTATTATTTACCGCTTGAATTTTTCGAAATCTTTGACTTTTAACATTTTTCTTTGTTTCTGTGTTTCAAAATTTCTTTTTAAATTATTGTTTCCTTAGGTTGCCTTCGCTTGGGCCGACTTGGGTTGGGTTTACCTTGAAATTGTCTCACAAATCATTCAGGTTCGACGACTTTTATTTTTTTATTTTTATAAATCATCGACACTTAAACAGACTTAAGTTTCTTCATGGATTTGAAGCTTCATTTAAGTCGATCTTCTTTAAAATCAAGTGTTAATTTCTGCTTAATTTAAACCGGTAAGTCTTCCCGAGTTACACGCGAAGAAAACTAAACTGCTTTCCACGGTGTGCTGTGATTCGGTGTGGTGGACTTGAAGCTTAATTTAAGTCAATTTTCTTTGAAATCATGTCGTAATTTCTGTTTAATTTAAAGCAGTAAGGGCAGTTTTCATAATCAGACTTTAAATTTAAAGTTACTTTAACTTAAAAAAAAAATATATTTGTTTCCCTATACTAAAGTGACTTTAAGTTAAACCTTCCTTAAAGTCTGATTATGAAAATGGCCGTTAGTCTTTCCGAGTTACTCGCGAAGAAAAGTAAACTGCTTTCCACGGTGTGCTGTGATTCGTTGTCAGGTCAGAGCAAAAATAATTTTATGGTGAGCATATACAGGTTGACCGTCCTTAAATTACTATTAAATAAATAACCCGCAGCCAGTACAATAAATTAATGAAATTTTTTTGGTAAAAGACCTCCGATATTCCGATATCTTTGGGATTCTCAGTGTCTCGGCGTAACTTTTATAAATAGTTGCTTTTATTCCCCATTTTCTCTTCTATTCCTGCAAAGTATTTGTTGAGCTCATTTGCTATGTCTTTTTTATTTGTGAGAATTAGGTTAGAATTTATTGAAAGGATTTCTTCTGTAAATATCTCTGGAATTCCTGGATTTATTGTTCCTTATTAGTAAATTTCTCGACGAAATTCCACAGCTTTTTTGATGAACTTGTTTGGTAATCAACGATGTTTTTTTCTAATATTGTTTTTTAGCTTTTTCTAAAACTCTTTGTGTAGTTATTATAATTGTATTTAGTAAATTATGTTGAATTCTTAAGAAGGTCTTACAAGAAATTCTACAATCGAAGTACATTTGACACGCGTCATTTAACAAAGAAGTGTATTGATTATGTGAACTGCCGTCGCAAGTCTAAATGAACGCTTTATCTCAGGGCGGATTACTTAATGGCAATAAAATTTGATCTGAGATAAGGCGTTCAGTTAGACTTGCGGCGGCAGCTCACATAAACAACACACACTAACTCTTTTGTTAAATATTAGTAGTTTGACTGTAGAGTACTATGTAAGACCTTGATAAGGATAAGGATTCGATTTCCCGAGCGTTGCACTTTTGTCTGAGAAATCAAAACTGCTGGTTTGGACGCGAATTTTCCGTTGAAATTGCGTTTTGCAGTACGAAAAGCAATGCAAATCTGAATTGCAGCGCACTCCGTCGGAGAGAAGAGTGTTGAAGAGAATCCTATTACGCGGCGGGAATTGACACGTGATTGTAATTATTATAAACCATCGACACTTAAACAGACTTAAGTTTCTTCGTGGTTTTGAAGCTTCATTTAAGTCGATCTTCTTTAAAATCAAGTGTTAATTTCTGTTTAATTTAAAGCAGCAAGTCTTCCCGTGTTACACCCGAAGAAAAGTAAACTGCTTTCCACGGTGTGCTGTGATTCGTTGTCAGGTCAGAGCAAAAATAATTTTACGGTGAGCATATACAGGTTGACCATCCTTAAATTGCTATTAAATAAATAACCCGCAGTCATTACAATGAATTAATGAATTTTTTTTTGACAAAAGACCTCCGATTCTTTGGGATTCTCAGTGTCTCGGCGTAACTTTTATAAATAGTTGCGTTTATTCGTCATTTTCTCTCCTATTCCTGCATAGTGTTTGTTGAGCTCATTTGCTATGTCTTTTTTATTTGTGAGAATTAAGTTAGAATTTATTGAAAGGATTTCTTCTGTAAATATCTCTGGAATTCCTGGATTTATTGTCCTTATTAGTAAATTTCTCGACGAAATTCCACAGCTCTTTCGATGAACTTGTTTGGTAATCAACGATGTTTTTTTTTTCTAATATTGTTTTTTAGCTTTTTCTAAAACTCTTTGTGTAGTTATTATATTTGTATTTAGTAAATTATGTTGAATTCTTAAGAAGGTCTTACAAGAAATTCTACAATCGAAGTACATTTGACACGTGTCATTCATTTAACAAAGAAGTGTATTGTTTATGTAAACTGCCGTCGCAAGTCTAAATGAACGCTTTTTCTCAGGCCGGATTACTTAATGGCAATAAAATCTGATCTGAGATAAAGCGTTCAGTTAGACTTGCGACGGCAGCTCACATAAACAACACACACTAACTCTTTTGTTAAATATTAGTAGTTTGATCTGTAGAATATTCTGTAAGGCCTTGATAAGGATAAGGACTCGACTTCCCGAGCGTTGCACTTTTGTCCGGGAAACCAAAACTGCTGTTTTGGACGCGAATTTTCCGTTGAAATTGCGTTTTGCAGCGCGAAAAACAATGCAAATCTTAATTGCAGCGCACTTCGTCGGAGAAAAGAGTGTTGAAGAGAATCCTGTTACGCGGCGGGAATTGACACGCGATCGTAATTATTATAAACCATCGACACTTAAACAGACTTAAGTTTCTTCATGGATTTGCAGCTTCATTTAAGTCGATCTTCTTTAAAATCAAGTATTAATTTCGGTTTAATATAAACCGGTAACTCTTCCCAAGTTACACGCGAAGAAAAGTAAACTGCTTTCCACGGTGTGCTGTGATTCGGTGTGGTGGACTTGAAGCTTAATTTAAGTCAATTTTCTTTAAAATCAAGTCGTAATTTCTGTTTAATTTAAAGCAGTAAGGGCAGTTTTCATAATCAGACTTTAAATCTAAAGTTACTTTAACCTAAAAAAAAAAAACATATTTGTTTCCCTATACTTAAAGTGACTTTAAGTTAAACCTTCCTTAAAGTCTGATTATGAAAATGGCCGTTAGTCTTTCCGAGTTACTCGCGAAGAAAAGTAAACTGCTTTTCACGGTGTGCTGTGATTCGGTGTGGTGGACTTGAAGCTTAATTTAAGTCAATTTTCTTTACAATCAAGTCTTAATTTCTGTTTAATTTAAAGCAGTAAGGGCAGTTTTCATAATCAGACTTTCAATTTAAAATTACTTTAACCTAAAAAAAATATGTTTGTTTCCCTATACTTAAAGTGACTTTAAGTTAAACCTTCCTTAAAGTCTGATTATGAAAGTGGCCGTTAGTTTTTCCGAGTTACTCGCGAAGAAAAGTAAACTGCTTTTCACGGTGTGCTGTGATTCGTTGTCAGGTCAGAATAAAAATAGTTTTTGGGTGAGTATACAGGTTGGTCCATGCCTGAATTGCTAAATAAACAATAATATAAAAATGGTTACAATAAATTAATGATTTTTTTTTGGGAAAAAACCTCCGATATTCGATGAAATAACGCAACTTGTATTGGGTGTTTAACTTTTTCGCGCTCCGCGCTCGTACCCCACTAGTAAAAACATGATTGTTCATGACAAGGCGTGTTTTTTTTAATTAGGAAATTTCGCCGGGGCGTGTTGTTTTTTCTTTGAAGAGAAGAGAAAAAGGACAGGCGCGCACGCAAACAAACAGCGGCGCGGCGGCAGCGGCGGCGTTTCGGATTCAATTTGCAAGCTGTCTCGGTCCGAAAAACCGCACGCCCCGACGCTCTGTATGCATTTAATGATCGGCTGAACACGAGTAGTAGCCGACGCGCATGTTTTTCCCACCTGATCGGTAAACTCTAATTACCTCCTGAAGTAAAACATCAAAGCGGTTTCGGAGCGGCTGTCGGTTTCACAGAGCCCCGGGCTACTTGGGTGGTCAGCGCACGCTGACGCGGAAATATCAAGGGATACACCGACGTAATCGATTAATTTGCTCGCGGTAATTAATTACTAATAACGGGGGGTCGGTTCTTAAGCGCGGCGGCGGCAAATTGAAGTTGCTTCAGTTTCAGGGGAAATTTTCACCCGGCTAAAAATACAATGCTAATTTCGCTAAGTAGGTTTATTGCCTTGACCCCGCGCGCCGCGCCGCCTATGTTTTTTAATTAAGGAAGGACGAAGATGATCTTTTCCTTGATTAAATAGTTTCTAGCAATTAATTAAACGAGGTGACCCCCTTGTTTGATTTATTTCTTTCGTTTCAACGCAAAAGGTCACACAAATCTACTGTTTTGCAGAACACGCTTGTCACGAATCAGTACAAAACTGTTCGGACAACATTATTATCAAATGGGCTGCTGGGAACTACTGCCAGTGTTACACAAGAACGACCACCGAAAGAGCAGATGAATCATAAACAAGCCCAAACACTAACCCAGTAATTAAAATCTAAGAATTTTCTTGAGAAAACGTGATGCATAACAAGCCAAACTGAACCTCCATCCACGGGAATTACGCACTGAACCAGTAATTAAAATCTTAGAATTTTTTTGTAAAAACATGATGTACAACAAGCCAAACTGAACCTCTATCCACGGGAATTACGAACTAACTCAGTAATTAAAATCTTAGAATTCTCTTGTAAAAACATAATGCATAACAAGCCATACTGAACCTCTGTACATAGGAATTACGCCCACTGGTGAAAGGGCGAGTGGCATAGGCAGAACTTTTCAGGCCTTCCAGGGTAGTAAGCGTTCAACTGTAGGCAGTCATTAAGTGATTCAGTGAAGAGCTGAGGGTTCATCATGTTTAAGAAGCATTCTAAGTCCTAGCTCTTCTGTATTCTGTTTTGATGAGCGTATCGTCAAAATTAAAATTGTAAAGTTTGAAGAACTAATACTTTGCTAATTTCCATACATCTCTCTTTCCATTTCTTCTGAATTTTTATTGCAACCTGTAGTCACCACCGGTTTGTTTTTTGTGACACCAAAGAAGCGCACAGCGCTGTTTGGACTCAAGGCCGTGGTAGAAAACGGACGAGGGCCTGCGCCAAATCGTACGCTCGGAACCGAGTTGATCGGAACCTCGAGGACAATGAGGTTGAACAGGGTTATTTAACTGTGCCCACTCAGTGGAGATGGCGTGGGAAGACGCAAAAGTAGTTATCGGAAAGGGCGCCACCCAGCACTGGTTACATAATTCAAGAGTAAAGAGAATACACGTCTGTGAAGGTGTATTCCGTTCCGTCCGCAGAGTATCCAACACCCTAGGATTCGTATTCGAGCGCAAAGTCCCACCCCTTAACGATATAAAGCACAATTCTTGTCCTGACGAAGCTATAAATCTATAGCGAAACGTTAAGTGTGTTCCCATCTTATTTCTGTCCGGTTCAAGATTAGAAAAAACTTTGTAGATATAAAGTACCTGCAGAAATGTTCCCTTGACGATGACATGCAAAGAAAGAAAGAAAAGACACTTCGGTCGTAAATCGGAGTTTTAATTATTACAAGTATTGTTAGCACGTTCGTATAAATCAAGGTTATGTACACGTACGCTCGGATACGGGACGAGCAACGACCTTGCCTTAAAAAAATTCATATGCAAAGCCAAACTCGTGGCCAGAAAAGCGCCTTTACGGGAGTACTCGCGCGTCGGCTTAGACCAAAACATCAAAACCAACGCTCAAAACCAAATCAAAGCGCTAAAACAAAAAAAAAATAGAGTGAGAAATTTAAAAATTCACTTATAGATTTTTTATAAAATACAAAAGAGAGAAATTGAAAAAAACATGTTCAAAAATTCCAACAATGAAGGAGCCCCTCAACAATGACAGCAACATTCAAATTCGTCCCAAACGAAAGGGAATACAAAGGCCAGAAAGGCCGACGTAACAAAATATGCGCAGTGCGCCAAGGAATGCTAAGGGGGCGGGGCGGAGGAGGAGAAAAATTTTCCACACAGCGACGACGTAACACGAAGATGCCACCCCGCAAGAATAGAGACGTAAGAAACTAAAATAGTAAAGGACGCCGTGGTTTAAGAAATAATTGAAATTAATCTCCGGCCATAATAAAAAAAATTATATCCGTAGATACGTATTTCGGTAGCTAAGCTGCCATCTTCAGTACGCTACCGACGTAAAAGTCGAAAATACGTATCTACGGATATAAAATTATTATGGGCGGAGATTGATTTCAATTAGAGACGTAATGACGAGAAATGCAAAAATAAATAAAATAAAGCGACTTTGAAATGCCTCCGACGCGGCGCCGACGACTCAGCGACGGTCCTGCCCAGGACGTCCGGGCGATAACGCCTCTTTTCAACAGGACAGAAGATGGCGGCTGTCGGCTCGCTTCGCTGATACAACTCAAACGGTGATCGGTCGATGTTACAAAGGATACGTCACTGCCAAGCCTTTTCCCAGTCGCAACGGGGGTAAAAGTGAAAAGTGTGAAGCTGCCCCTTGCCTGGCACCAGCACTATAATAACGGAAAGGAATGACCGCGAAGTCACCAAAAAAAAATAAAAAAAAATAAATAACTTACCCTACGTTGCATGTAGGCACTGAAGAGATATCGAAATCGCCGTTAAACCCGCAGAAAGCGATCCCCGCTTACATCTTGGGAAAAAAATAACGACTCACAGAAAATCCGTGGCAAAAGGTTCCGAAACAGCCACACCCAAATTACCCTCGTGTCTGCCGAGCGCGTGCCCACCTGTGTTTCTCCCACCAAACACCGCAATGCGACACTTTTCTTTGCGACAGCCCTTTTTTTGTTGTTCCATTTTGTATAGCCGCTACAAAATGGAACAACAGGCGACATCTAAACGTCGGAAACTCAAAAGCGCGCGGAAGAGAAAGGAAACCAGCACCAAAAACTTGATTACAGGAAACTTAACCAACGTAACAGTTTTTGAATTTGTGTTAAATTGTTTCGTAACATTTTTGGATTTTTCTCGCTTTTATCATTTAACTCCCGCCCTCACAATTGGAAGAAACACGTAAACACGACACGCTTATATTCTGTTGCGTTGCACTTTTACGTGGCGGGGAAGACGAGCGTGCATCACGCTCTTCGTGAACTAGTGAAACGCTGATTACGTACAATTTTAAAATTCTAATTTCGAAATGAATTGAATTTACTTTTTCCAAATAATTCTATCGTGACAATACTGGGATTGTGGCAGTGCGAGTTTGCTTAAGATCTTCTTTATTTTAATTCGCAGTTAATCGAATCAAAAACTTTTTGGACGCTAAGTTCCGTTGATCAAAAGATTGTATCACGGAATCTAAGTAATTATGTTTTAATTAGAACGCATTTGATTGTGATAAAACCTATAAAAAACTGCAATTTTTGTAAAAATGTTAATTGTTGGTAAATTAGTATCAGAAGGGCCATCTAACTCGTTCCAAATACAGAGGTTTTTTTTTTGTTTGGCGTTTGTTCTGAAATGGATGTGGCTATAATCCTGAAGTTTGAATGTCGCGGTCGGACTCGTACATCATCAATCAAATCCGCGGAAAATGACCGCAACATCCCCCATCCCCCTTCCACAATCCAGAAAATAATAACTCGTACAAGACGGATAGGAAATTAACTTCTTGACTTTGATGTAGCACACTCGGCCAACAGCCGTTGGCGAAATCAATCGGTCTTATTGACGCGTTTCTGTTTTTGGCGAGGTCGAAAATTTGCATACGCGCATACAACATAACGAACGCAAACTTCGACGGCGGCGGCGGCGGCGGCGTCCAATTTGCGGATCGAAAACAACAATCTCGAGAATAAGCCATTACGAAGATGCGCCTCCGCCGCCTCCACCAACTTAAGAGATATTGGAACTTTTTATTGATATAATCCTGATGAACCCATGTGAGGATGTCAGTTGCCCTCATTGCCCATTAGTGAGATTGAACCGCCCTCTCCCCCGACTTCCGGATTTCCCTCCCCCGGGCCGCCTGCGAAAGAAATTGTTTCCTGCAAGCTTGGGAAATGAATTAATGTATTATGCGCATACATTATTGATTGCCACTAATGTTAATGTTAGGAACCCTCGGCTCGGAATCGTAATGGCGCGCGCGCGCGTTCATTGTTGTAATTAGCCGTGTTTAATTAAATTACTCGCTCGCTACTAAAAAAAAGAAAAAAAAGAAAAAAAAAGAAAGAAAGATCGGACGCGCACACCACGTACTTATTAATTAATTAAATCGCCGTGTTACGACACATGCGAACGCTAAAGTATTCGTTCTTTGCGTCGGAAACGTTTTAATAATGTTAATACGCGAATGCATTAAGCCGTAATTTATATTCCCCTGTCGTACAGGTTAATTAGAGACGATTCATTCTGTATTGCGTAAAATATTACCTCAATTACACACACAACATTATGGAAATTACCGCGAGGCCTCTCAGCTCTGATAAATAAATATTTTATATTTTCATTAAGGAAAACAAGTTAGTTGATTAACGTATTATAAGTTCATGTATATGCAATGAAGTCACTTCTTTGAATACTTTTGTTTTTCGACGGTGATTTTAATCGTTTTATTCAAAAAAACTTGAATTAAATTACTTTGCGCTACCTACCCGCATAGATTAGTGCCGTGAGGAATAACTTCGGCACCGCCTGATTCACAGTGGTACGGGTTGGGTTGTTAATATAACGAAATCCAAAATATATTTAACAGGGGAGAAATTGAACCTATTCTCTCTCTTTCTCTCTCTTAAGTTAAAGCTTTCGATACCCTGACCTATGTGTTGATTGATTTGCTTAGCGACGTCCACGTTTAGAGAATTTTATTTAATTAAAGTCATTTACGTTTAGACTATATAAAGTAGTTTCAATTCGATACAAAATCGATGAAAGATGAAAGACTGCAGACAATAATTGCGTCATTAAAACATCCTTCACTCAGTCCTTGTGTGTGTGTGTCTAATTAACTCGAACAAAGATACTCGATGTGCTCCAGTCTAGGAAATCGTTGATTGTGCACGGCTTTAATTAATAATTAAATCGAAAACTGCACACGCTAATTAACTACTCACCGACTCCTCAGCCGATTATTTATTTAAAGCCTCACGTCCCTGGAAGATAGAAAACCTCTCGCCGGTGCGCCGCTGCAGCGAAGCCGGCGCTCTGTTTTTATTATAAATTGATTTAATAGCAACAATAAAACCGTCAAATAATATTCCCCCGATGGAACAAATTGACGTGGGCGTAACGGCACGGTGGCGTGCTCGTTGCAGTAGCATGTCGAGGGTAATGCAATAAAAATTCGCCGTTCTTTAATCGATCGGCCGTCATCGGGAGTCACCTTGCTTCAATATTTTACGCGAATTAACGGCGGTCATTAGCGTTTTTTATGCGCTCGACGCACCTGTTCGCAGCTCGCGAATTACAGGGTGATTACATCTACAGGAAACAGATAACAACACCACGGCGAATTACGCTGCTTAACGTTATTCGATCGAAGACTATACGATGCGACACCAAAAAGGCCAAACAATTAACATTAGGAACAAATGCTACTGCCGCGTCAACCACAAGCAATGCCAAAGTAGCCAGAATGCGTTTTCAAGAGGATCAAAACTTTGAAAAGCTTTCGATATTAAGACCACTAACGTCTTTCATCGTTATCTTTCTGATTAAGCCAGGTTTTTGGGGTTCTTAATCCGTTGTTCCGATGGTGGGAGTTCTTCCTAACAAATAATTTTTAAAAAAATGCAATTAAAGCACGGGCTGGTGAAATTGAAGGCAATTTCGATAGTGTTGGAATGTAAAAACAATGAGTGAGGCAACCCAATAGAACACGGTTCGTCTTTCATAATAAAAACATTGGTGGAATCGTTGCAACTGGGGCAAGCGATTACATCAAGTGATACAGAGAACACACGGCATATTATGAATAATGCAACGTGCCAGTAAAAAAATGCCTTATAAAAAGTGCGGGTTAAAATTTGAACGGGAGTCGAGTCAGAAGCGACTCGGTGGGCATTAGTGTCAACTCGAAGAAGGGGAGCCGCCCGGAACCATCACAGCGACCAAGGACGCGGCTCCCGAGATCACCATCATCCTGAGGCTGATTATAGGACGCCTCTCTGCCACCCCACGTTAACTCCACTGCTGCCAACTTCACCCAGGTTAACCACAGTCCCGGTGAGTCGAAGCAGCCTGCCCAGCTGAAGCCACTACCACACCCATGCTTGCCGCATTAAGGACCAGCCACTTCGTCCATGCCCAAAAGATCGACCGTAGTCATCCGCCGTCGATCGCCATAGCAGACGACGCAACGAGCCCGACCCTGCCATTGCAGGTACAACCACAGCCCGGACGTAAAGTACGTCGCTATCCGACCAAGACCGCAACTACCCATTTTGGACCACGACAAACCCCCAACAATTTAACACTTAATATTAAATAAAAAGTTGTAAAGCCTTGGGGTTAAAACTCTACCCTCTGCAAATCCTACGCCATCCCTCCACTCACTTGACGTAGTGGAGGCACTACCTTGTTAGCGTAGCTTGCTATGGGGACCAACCCCGGTAAGCGCGATACTCAACATTAACTTACTGAGAAATGTATGGAAAGTATACGCTTTGAATGTCATCTGATTTGCTCTGCGCAAATTCTTCCGGGCGGACAAACCGTTTCTGCATTAGAAAAACAGAGGTAATTAGGTTCCGATGTAGCATGAGCCACATGCGTAACTAAATGATTTTTTTGTTTGCACAGTGGAACCCACTTCACATAACAGTTCTAGTTCCGTCTCCATTGCTCAGCTGCGATTACGGCCTTCCATTTATGATTCTTCTTCTTGATTTGTGAGCAAGTTCTTAGAAGCGGATAAACTGTTTCTGCATTTAAAAAGAAAAACAGAGGTAATTAGGTTGCGATGGCGTGAGGACCACGTGTGTAAAAGGTTTCCTTTTTTTTCACAAAGGAATCTGCTTCACATATCAGTTCTGGCTCCGTCTCTTTTGCTCCGCTGCGGTTACGGCCTTCTATTTGCGTTTCTTCTTCTTGACTCGTGAGCAAATTCGAGGAAGGGCGTTCGAAGTCAAGCAAAAATATAGTTTGAGGAAAACGGAGGAAGAAAGGAAAAACCAGAAGAAGACGAGTACAGTAGAAGAAGATCCATGGAAAAAGGAACATAGAAGCAATCAAGTAAATCGAGGAAAATGTAGAATATCTATGTAGAATAGAAAAAAAAATATCTGCGAGGAAGGGGCGTGGAGGCTGGCTTAAAGTGAGAGAGCGTTAATTTATTTTCACGAGGAACAGCAAAATCCAAGAGAAAATGCTTTTGACCAAAGTGATGGTGTTGCGCGTGATAGTGGAAAGAAAACAAAATGGAAAAACCAGAAAGAGACGAGCAAAAAAAGAAAATGGTCGTTTGAAGAGGAATTGAAGAAGTGAATGGATTGGGCAGAACTTGCAAACGACTTTCACAGTTACCACATTCAAGATCGATCCGTGTGCAAGAATGTTTGAAATCCAAACGGAAACGCTTTCGCGAAATACGCTTCAAGAATGAAGACTGGGGTGAATCTGGCCGACATGAAGAAGGGAAAGATCTTGAGCTGGGGAAAAGGAAGTGGGGGCATGCCTTTATAGACTTTCAAGGTTATCACATTCAAGATCTATCCGTATACAAAGACGTCTGAAATCCAGACGGAGATACTTTTGCGAAATATGCTCCAAAAATGAAGACTAGGGTTAATCTGGACAACAGGAAAATGGAAAAGAACTAGGGCTGGGGAGAACGAAGTTGAGCATACCTGCAAACGACGTTGAAGGTCACTACATACAAGAGCGATCCTTGTTCAAGGACGTCTGAGATGCAGACAGGAAACACTTTCGCGAAATACACTTCAAGTTTGAAGACTAGATTGAATCTGGAAGGCAGGTAAAAGGGAAAATCTAGAACGGGGGAAAAGGAAGTTGGGACGTGCCTTTATTTTCATGGGGAAGGACGTCTGAATTCCAAACAGCCAAGCTTTTGCCAAGGCAAAAATACTAAAATATAAAACGTTGGATGTTGTTTGGGTGAAATAGTAAAGAGGGAGAAAGAAGAGACCTAGAAGAAAGAAAGGAAAGATCTAGAAAGAATAAAGACGTGCATGATAATTCAATGCAAAGGTACAAGGAAAAGTAGTTTTGACCATGGTGGAAGGAAAAAAGGGAAGAGACCAGGAAGAGATCAGTAAAATAGTTAGTTAGAAAGAATGGAGGAAGCCCCACGGAAAAGACATTTGAAGAATTGAAGAAGGGATTCGATGGGCAAACTGTATTCTGTTCACAACTTATGATTG
This sequence comes from Prosopocoilus inquinatus, assembly GCA_036172665.1. Taxonomy (NCBI): domain Eukaryota; kingdom Metazoa; phylum Arthropoda; class Insecta; order Coleoptera; family Lucanidae; genus Prosopocoilus; species Prosopocoilus inquinatus. Next base: position 7,030,345 of record CM069878.1, on the reverse strand, counting down.
GTTGGCGATAGAAATCGCTCTGATTTTCATGGGGAAGGATGGGAAATACTGGAGTGAATCTGGACAGGAAAAGAGGGGAAGATCTGAAATGGGGGAGATGGAAGTGGAGGTGCGCCTTTTTTTTTCATGGAGAACGGATTTTCAACCAGTCCAATCAAAAAGGTTTTCAACTCTGATTTCCATGGGGAAAGAGGGGAAATACTGGAGTGAATCTGGACAGGAAAAGAGGGGAAGATCTGAAATGGTAGAAATGCGAGGAGGAGGTGCGCCTTTATTTTCATGGAGAACGGATTTTCAACCGGTCTAATCAAGAAGGTTCTCAGCAAAACCCGAAGAAATGATGAGGACGAAGACGTGACTGAAGAAAGGAAAAAAAAGTAAAGAGACAAAGAACCATCCATAAGCGTTGCAACATCTCCAAAAAAAAGAGGCGAAGGAACATGACAAAAGAATGACTGGGCCGAATTTCATGCGAAAAAGTAAATACACTAAAACACACTGAAATGATGATTGGTATGAAGCTGGAAAGGAAAAAAAGAGAAGACCTGTCACGAAGATAGAAGGCAATTGAAGCAACATGACGAAAGGATGATTGCAGTAAACTTCGCGGGGAAAAGCAATAAATACACTGAAATGTTGATTGGGGTGAAGCTAGAAGGGGAAAAGGAGAAGACCTACAAAAAAGAGAGACGGTAATTGAAGGCGCAGTGTCTTCCGAGCGGAAAGACGGTTTCTGCATTAGAAAAACAGAGGTAATTTTGTTGTTTGAATCCGCTATTACGATCTCCAATTTTCATTTCTTCTTCTTCTTGACTTGTCAACGTATGTACTTCAACTTGGTTTTGTGGATACTGTGAGGGTTGTTCACGTCGGAATATTTATTTGAAACAATGGAATTTTGCATATTAACGAGTCGTGTCGATTGAGAAGGAAAAGAAGAAAGAAGGCCATCGAAGCAACATGACGAAAGGATGATTGCAGTAAACTTCGCGGGGAAAAGCAATAAATACACTGAAATGTTGATTGGGGTGAAGCTAGAAAGGGAAAAGGAGAAGACCTGCAAAGAAGAAAGACGGTAATTGAAGGCGCAGTGTCTTCCGAGCGGAAAAACGGTTTCTGCATTAGAAAAACAGAGGTAATTTGGTTATTTGAATCCGCTATTACGATCTCCAATTTTCATTTCTTCTTCTTCTTGACTTGTCAACGTATGTACTTCAACTTGGTTTTGTGGATACTGTGAGGGTTGTTCACGTCGGAATATTTATTTGAAACCATGGAATTTTGCGTGTTAACGAGTCGTGTCGATTGAGAAGGAAAAGAAGATAGAAGGCAATCGAAGCAACATGACAAAAGGATGATTGCAGTAAACTTCGCGGGGAAAAGTAATAAATACACTGAAATGGTGATTGGGGTGAAGCTTGAAGGGGAAAAGGAGAAGACCTGCAAAGAAGAAAGACGGTAGTTGAAGGCGCAGTGTCTTCCGAGCGGAAAGACGGTTTCTGCATTAGAAAAACAGAGGTAATTTTGTTGTTTGAATCCGCTATTACGATCTCCAATTTTCATTTCTTCTTCTTCTTGACTTGTCAACGTATGTACTTCAACTTGGTTTTGTGGATACTGTGAGGGTTGTTCACGTCGGAATATTTATTTGAAACAATGGAATTTTGCGTGTTAACGAGTCGTGTCGATTGAGAAGGAAAAGAAGATAGAAGGCAATCGAAGCAACATGACGAAAGGATGATTGCAGGAAACTTCGAGGGGAGAAGTAATAAATACACTGAAATGTTGATTGGGGTGAAGCTAGAAGGGGAAAAGGAGAAGACCTACAAAAAAGAGAGACGGTAATTGAAGGCGCAGTGTCTTCCGCGCGGAAAGACGGTTTCTGCATTAGAAAAACAGAGGTAATTTTGTTGTTTGAATCCGCTATTACGATCTCCAATTTTCATTTCTTCTTCTTGACTTGCCAACGTATGTACTTCAACCTGGTTTTGTGTATATTGTGAGGGTTGTTCACGTTGGAATATTTATTTGAAACAATGGAATTTTGCGTATTAAAGAGTCGTGTCGATTGAGAAGGAAAAGAAGACAGAAGGCAATCGAAGCAACATGACGAAAGGATGATTGCAGTAAACTTCGCGGGGAGAAGTAATAAATACACTGAAATGTTGATTGGGGTGAAGCTAGAAGGGGAAAAGGAGAAGACCTACAAAAAAGAGAGACGGTAATTGAAGGCGCAGTGTCTTCCGCGCGGAAAGACGGTTTCTGCATTAGAAAAACAGAGGTAATTTTGTTGGTTGAATCCGCTTTTGCTCCGTTGCTATTACGGTCTTCCAATTTTCTTTTCTTCTTCTTGACTTGTCAACGTATGTACTTCAGCTCGGTTTTATGGATACTGTGAGGGTTGTTCACGTCGGAATATTTATTTGAAACAATGGAATTTTGCATATTAACGAGTCGTGTCGATTGAGAAGGAAAAGAAGATAGAAGGCAATCGAAGCAACATGACAAAAGGATGATTGCAGTAAACTTCGCGGGGAAAAGGAATAAATACACTGAAATGTTGATTGGGGTGAAGCTAGAAGGGGAAAAGGAGAAGACCTACAAAAAAGAGAGACGGTAATTGAAGGCGCAGGGTCTTCCGAGCGGAAAGACGGTTTCTGCATTAGAAAAACAGAGGTAATTTTGTTGTTTGAATCCGCTATTACGATCTCCAATTTTCATTTCTTCTTCTTCTTGACTTGTCAACGTATGTACTTCAACTTGGTTTCGTGGATACTGTGAGGGTTGTTCACGTCGGAATATTTATTTGAAACAATGGAATTTTGCGTGTTAACGAGTCGTGTCGATTGAGAAGGAAAAGAAGATAGAAGGCAATCGAAGCAACATGACGAAAGGATGATTGCAGTAAACTTCGCGGGGAAAAGGAATAAATACACTGAAATGTTGATTGGGGTGAAGCTTGAAGGGGAAAAGGAGAAGACCTGCAAAGAAGAAAGACGGTAATTGAAGGCGCAGTGTCTTCCGAGCGGAAAGACGGTTTCTGCATTAGAAAAACAGAGGTAATTTTGTTGTTTGAATCCGCTATTACGATCTCCAATTTTCATTTCTTCTTCTTCTTGACTTGTCAACGTATGTACTTCAACTTGGTTTTGTGGATACTGTGAGGGTTGTTCACGTTGGAATATTTATTTGAAACAATGGAATTTTGCGTGTTAACGAGTCGTGTCGATTGAGAAGGAAAAGAAGATAGAAGGCAATCGAAGCAACATGACGAAAGGATGATTGCAGTAAACTTCGCGGGGAAAAGGAATAAATACACTGAAATGTTGATTGGGGTGAAGCTTGAAGGGGAAAAGGAGAAGACCTGCAAAGAAGAAAGACGGTAATTGAAGGCGCAGTGTCTTCCGAGCGGAAAGACGGTTTCTGCATTAGAAAAACAGAGGTAATTTTGTTGTTTGAATCCGCTATTACGATCTCCAATTTTCATTTCTTCTTCTTCTTGACTTGTCAACGTATGTACTTCAACTTGGTTTTGTGGATACTGTGAGGGTTGTTCACGTTGGAATATTTATTTGAAACAATGGAATTTTGCGTGTTAACGAGTCGTGTCGATTGAGAAGGAAAAGAAGATAGAAGGCAATCGAAGCAACATGACGAAAGGATGATTGCAGTAAACTTCGGGGGGAAAAGGAATAAATACACTGAAATGTTGATTGGGGTGAAGCTTGAAGGGGAAAAGGAGAAGACCTGCAAAGAAGAAAGACGGTAATTGAAGGCGCAGTGTCTTCCGAGCGGAAAGACGGTTTCTGCATTAGAAAAACAGAGGTAATTTTGTTGTTTGAATCCGCTATTACGATCTCCAATTTTCATTTCTTCTTCTTCTTGACTTGTCAACGTATGTACTTCAACTTGGTTTTGTGAATACTGTGAGGGTTGTTCACGTCGGAATATTTATTTGAAACAATTGAATTTTGCATATTAACGAGTCGTGTCGATTGAAAAGGAAAAGAAGAAAGAAGGCAATCGAAGCAACATGACGAAAGGATGATTGCAGTAAACTTCGCGGGGAAAAGTAATAAATACACTGAAATGTCGATTGGGGTGAAGCTTGAAGGGGAAAAGGAGAAGACCTGCAAAGAAGAAAGACGGTAATTGAAGGCGCAGTGTCTTCCGAGCGGAAAAACGGTTTCTGCATTAGAAAAACAGAGGTAATTTTGTTGTTTGAATTCGCTATTACGATCTCCAATTTTCATTTCTTCTTCTTGACTTGTCAACTTATGTACTTCAACATGGTTTCGTGGATACTGTGAGGGTTGTTCACGTCGGAATATTTATTTGAAAAAATGGAATCTTGCGTATTAACGAGTCGTGTCGATTGAGAAGGAAAAGAATATAGAAGGCAATCGAAGCAACATGACGAAAGGATGATTGCGGTAAACTTCGCGGGGAAAAGTAACAAAAACACTAAAATGTTGATTGGTGTGAAGCTGGAAAGGGAAAAGGAGAAGACCTGCAAAGAAGAAAGACGGTAATTGAAGGGGTAGTGTCTTCCGAGCGGAAAGACGGTTTCTGCATTAGAAAAACAGAGGTAATTTTGTTGCTTGAATCCGCTATTACGATCTCCAATTTTCATTTCTTCTTCTTCTTGACTTGTCAACGTATGTACTTCAACTTGGTTTTGTGGATACTGTGAGGGTTGTTCACGTCGGAATATTTATTTGAAACAATGGAATTTTGCATATTAACGAGTCGCGTCGATTGAGAAGGAAAAACGCCATCGAAATTAATAAAATATTCAGTGGAATGAATGGAAAACATTGCGCTCCGAGGGGCGAGTTTATTTAGTACGAAGTAATCTAAATTAATGTGTACTGATTCTAGTCAGTGTACGATATCGACACTTTTAGTACCTAATGGAAAGTAAACATCGTTCAGAATCTCGAATTGGAATTGTTTTGTTCTCCCCGTTCCGCCTTCGCCCCGGTCTTCGTCCCCTCCGCCGCGCGTATTATCTTTGTAATTGTGTCTACTTGACATTAACAGCGCTGCGAAATTGCTAATGAATGTTTGTAGAAACAAAGATATATGTATAATTTCGGCGGAATTAGCTGATATTAACCCCTTTGTGTCGCGTCAGCTTAATATTTAATTTGAAATTACGCCCGGCTCCTTTATTTTACTTGCGTTTATTTCATAAATTGGATACGGCGAGCGTTACGTATGTATATATATATATATACCTGTAACGAGATAAAACCGAATTTGTTGCTAATTAATTGTTCTCAACATTACCTCGTCGACTTCATACGAACACAAAGCCGACCCGACCGTTCGTTCTGCTTGCTTGCTTGCTTGCCTGCTTGCTTGCCCTTCGTTACGATCTTCTTCGCGACTTTGTTTCGCTCGACATTTTCATAAATTAACCGTCGCAGAAGATACACCCTCATTTTACGACCAAGTATAAACTACAACAACCACACCCACAAACAATAATCGCATCTTCTAATTCAAAACCCATTTACTCATTAAGAATAGTATCGCCTAACTACTCTTAGCGATGTGTACGTAAATGATTCCCGGAGACGAGGGAACCACGTGTGCACGAGTGCATTTTTGCACCGCGCAATACCGGAGTAATCCGGAAACTTCAGGGACATTCCTGCGTTCAAACCTGCGCACGGTTATAATGATTCAAAACCTCGAAACGAATCACGTACGGGAATTTTCACATCTCACAGATGCAGTACGATAGAAGGTTGTTTAAAAAAAATCTTTCTTTTCGGGTAATTCTGATTGTTTGATGATTTTTCTCTTTGTTTCAGGTGTATATACTTACAAGAATCGTTCGTACGACTACCACTCGAGAGGAAGGGAGCTGTTTTACTACAATAACTTCTGCAATTACTACAACTACTACGGCCTGCCCTCATTAAATCCCCAACCGGACAAAGAAGAAGCTCCCAGGTTCAACTGAAGACAACGAAACAGAAACAGAAGAAAAAAAAAATTGTACAGTGATTCGCGCTTACTTAAAAACGAAAACCGAGGTGACAGTGTGCGTGTGTGTGTGTAGGTGTGATACGGACACGTCCTCACCAAAAGAACAAAACAAAACAATCACTCCATCATCAAATGTGTAATAATAATGTTTTTCTCTCGTAATTGTAATGAAACAAGAAGTTGTGTTTGAATCCGAGCGTGCACCGACGATTCGCACCTTGACTCTCGAACGCGTTTCTTTTTCGAATATTGTTTTTTCTTTTTCTTTTTTTTTATTCTCGTGAGATGTCGTTACTACTGAGAGAGCATCTGTTGAAGTGTACATAATATCGTATTGTTTGTGTTTTTCATTGTTAAGATTATTGTTATACTATTATTATTTCGAACGTTATCCTTTCCGTCAGTAAATTGTGATACCATCCTGAGCGATCTCGTGATTTTTTGCACCCCCCTTCAGAGTACTTCGGCGTGAGTAATACCGGAGATGAATGTATTATCGTTTTTGATGTCTTTTGTTTAATTCTTGTACTTGACGTTATCCCTTTTCACCAGCGCGGCGAAACGAAATAAAAAGTTACCTTTGATTGCATTAACTAAATCAGGATTCCAAACAGAATAGATTTTCTTTGAAATTCGAAATTTTGCTGCAATTTCAGAAATTCTTGAAATAGACTCCATTTTCATTTTATTTCTTTTTTAATCCGCTTCACATTCCTACCATTATTTCGAGCCCTTCGTACTTATCTAGGAAGTTCCTCTTAGAACTCTTCAATCCAAACTACTTCCATTTCTTTACATCTTTCCTTGCAATTTGTTTCAATCCTTTGTTTTCTGATGTATTTTGTATCTACCTTTCTTCATCATTTCTTTCATTTCCTCTTTTATTTTCTTCTTCTTGATGACTACCTCGTTCCACTTTTCCTCTACCATTTTCCGTCGTCTTATATTTTATGGTTTGCACGGACTTTCTTCATCCACAAGGTTATTTTTATTCAATTGAATTTTCTCCGAGGCTTACTCTTTCGAAAAAAAAGGTCTCACTGTGAAATCTTTAAACGAAAATAGTAAAGTCTTGGGGTGCTCCTCCTCCTTCTCCTTTCAAGATCCATCTTATAGGTAGATTGATTTTTTTTCCTCCCTGAATGCCGATAGGAAGAGGTAATTAAATAATTTTTTCTTTGGTGTTGCTGTACGTAAGCCAAGCACTGGCTTATATTTCCTTCCAAATTCAAAATTCTTCATTCTTCTATGCACTTCGTTAAATACACGGTCTAAATACTATTTTTAAGAAAATTCTACGTTCCAGAAGCCTTTAGAGTGACAACGATCAAATATTTTTGTTTAAAACATTAGAAGTTAAAGCGCAAGACGAATTATGAGGAGTTTCAATGTCATTTGAGTTTTCTTGCTCAGATTCAACTTGAATTTGGAGCATTCAAACAGTTTCTTCCTTTAAACGGACTTGACCTGGCCGTCTTTCCGCTTTCGCATCAAGCCGCAGCATTCCCCTTTCCTCTCTTTTTTCTTACTAGGCTGGTTTCTCCTCTACTTCCATTGGTACATCATCTGCTAGGTCCACTATTGTGCTATTAATAACTCACACCCACCTGTCGCGCCTTTCTTCTGATTGAGGAAAGGGAACACAGAAGAAGAAGAAGAAGATCACCCTAGAAAACAAGAAGGGATGACACTTGTGCCTGTACCTTTCTTCTGACTGAGGAAACGTAACACAGAAAAAGAAGAAGAAGAACATCACTTCATCATCAACTTCTTATTTTTCTTCTGTGTTCCGTTTCCTCAGTCAGAAGAAAGGTACAGGTGGGTGGAACACAGAAGAAGAAGAAGAACATCTTCCTAGAAAACAAGAAGGAATCACACTTCTTGTTTTCTAGGGTGATGTTCTTCTTTTTCTTCTGCGTTTCATTTCCTTTTATATTCTCTGGACGCTCTTTCCATTAGTTGGTTGGACGTAGTGTTCTCATTACATTCCGCAGAAGTAGATAACTGGATTTGTTTGCCTTCTTCTTTTGGAAAAAAAACCTGCCCCTTTTGCTTCTTCCCTTTTCGTTCTTAAGAGCGGTTCTTCTTCTTCTTGTTGCTGTCCTTTCCTTGTATACCTCTGCACGCTTTGTCCATTAGTTGGAGATTCTTCTTACTACATTCCTCAGAAGCAGATAATAACTGGAATTCTTTTGCCTTCTTCTTTTGGAAAGACCTGTACATTTTTCTTCCGCCCTTTCTGTCTTCAAGGGTGGTTCTTCTTCTTCTTGTCTCCTTTTGTATATCTCTGGGCGCTATGCCCATAAACTGGATAGATTCTTCTGATTACGTTCCGCAACAGCACATAACAGAAATTCTTTTACCTTCTTCCTGTTCTTTTCTTCTCTTGTTGCCTTCAGAGTTGGTTCTGAGTCCTCTGTGTTGCTTTCTCTTTGAATATCTCCGGACGCTTTGCCCATTAATTGGATAGATTATTTCTATTACATTCCGCAGAAGCAGATAATCACTGGAATACTTTTGCCTTCTCCTTCTGAAAGCAGGAGATGATTTAGAACTTCGGATTTTCTTCAGTTTTAGAAAACTTTTTTATTTTATTTCTGTCTATGCTTTTCTGTTAGGAAGTTCCCTTCATTCTTTAACCAAACCTTTCACTATCTCATTTTGATTTTCTTATTTTCTGAATCATCCTTCTTCTTCCTTCTCTTCTTTTTTGTTGTTGCACGAATTTTCTTCAGTTTTAGAAAACTGGTCTCCATTTTCCTTCTTCCTTTATTATGTTAACTTATTTCTTTATTATTTTCCAGACCTGTCTTGGTACGCAGGGTTGCTCTTTCTTCTTTATTCTTCCTTCTGATCTTCTTGAACACGTTTTATTTGCTTAGAAGTTGGCATTTTTTATTTTTTTTCTGTTTATGCTTTTCCGTTAGGAAGTTCCCTTCATTCTTTAACCAAATCTTTCACTATCTCGTTTTGATTTTCTTATTTTCTGAATCATCCTTCTTCTTCCTTCTCTTCTTTTTTGTTGTTGCACGAATTTTCTTCAGTTTTAGAAAACTGGTCTCCATTTTCCTTCTTCCTTTATTATGTTAACTTATTTCTTTATTATTTTCCAGACCTGTCTTGGTACGCAGGGTTGCTCTTTCTTCTTTATTCTTCCTTCTGATCTTCTTGAACACGTTTTATTTGCTTGGAAGTTGGCATTTTTTATTTTATTTCTGTCTATGCTTTTCTGTTAGGAAGTTCCCTTCATTCTTTAACCAAACCTTTCACTATCTCGTTTTGATTTTCTTATTCTGAATCGTTCTTCTTCTTCTTCGTCCTTCTCTTCTTTTTTGTTGTTGCATGAATTTTCTTCAGCTTTAAGAAAATTCGTCTCCATTTTTCTTCTTCCTTTATTACGTTAACTCATTTCTTTATTATTTTTCAGACCTGTCTTGGTACGCAAAGTTGCTTTTCCTTCCTTATTCATCCTTCTGATCTTCTTGAACACGTTTTGTTTGCTTAGAAGTTGGCATTTTTTATTTTGTTTCTGTTTATGCTTTTCTGTTAGGAAGTTCCCTTCATTCTTTAACTAAACCTTTCACTACTCATTTTGATTTTCTTATTTTCTGAATCGTTCTTCTTCTTCTTCGTCCTTCTCTTCTTTTTTGTTGTTGCATGAATTTTCTTCAGTTTTAGAAATTTAGATGTCTCCATTTTTCTTCTTCCTTTATTACGTTAACTCATTTCTTTATTATTTTCCAGACCTGTCTTGGTATGCAGGGTTGCTCTTCCTTCTTTATTCTTTCTTCTGATCTTCTTGAACACGTTTTATTTGCTTGAAAGTTTGATTTTTTTTATTTTATTTCTGTTTTTGCTTCCCTTCATTCTTTATTCTTCATTTTAATTTTCTTATTTTCTGAATCGTCCTTCTTCTTCCTTCTCTCTTTCTTGTTCTTGCATCTCTGACCGGTCTTCATTTCACTAATCTTTTTTTATTCTTCAAGCGTACTTCGTTTCACTTCCTAGTCTTCTCCAGCAATTTACAGATCTTCTTTCCTTCTTCTTTTTTTTTCAAAACCGGAACGCCTCATTTTATGCTTCTTTCTTCGCCCTGCGTTTAGTTCACGGGCGGCGTTGCCGATTTCGTTCACTGCGTGGTTATTTTACGTCGTCCGACCAATCAGCTGACTAATCGAAGTTTAGAAGACGGTCCGGCCGTCGTCGTTAAACTTTGACAGTTCGTCCAACAACGATTCGTTTTACTTACTTGCTTAACCGCTCGTACCTTCACACTTTTCCTTTGATCCTACGTTTTATGTTTTCTTTCGGCTTTCTTTCATTATATTTTTGCAACGACGTCCTCGTTCTTCCCAATTGTTTTCCCTTAGATGCATTGGGTTCCATTTTAAATTGTCACATTGAAAGAAAAAAATAGTTTAGGCAACCCATTCTACTTCGGTGTCTTTAGTACGTTGTGAAAACATGAAGATATTCGTAATTTTATTGACGGGTTGCCTATCATAAAATCCTCTGCGAACACGCAATTCCCCATTGCGTTTCCTAAAGCTATCAATATTTATTTCTCTTTAAGACCTTACAAAAATTAGATCCAGTTACTCTCCTCGCGATTATGGTCGAAATAACTGGCCGCAGGATTCCATTGTAATTTAAACCGACTTGCAACAATTTTTTATTTTTATTCTTGGCTTAAATATTCTTTTAACTTCTCCTTCACCAAACGGGCGCTTTTAGATGTCACTTTGTTGTTTGAAAAGCAATTTGGGATTAAATAAATTCATTTTCTATGCGCTTATTGCCATTTAAGACTTGCCTTCTGAAACTTTTGGTCATTATTTCTGATTTTGTTTTATTTCCTGTTTGCTTTTGGGATTTTGTTCTTTCTGTTTTCTTTGCACCAAATTGTTTTAAGCACTTTCAGAGGAATCTCAGTGTCGACTTCCTTTTTACTTGTCTCTTCTTCTCCTTTAGCTTCTTTTTTAGTTTGTATTGATTGTCATTTCAAATCTTTAAGCCCCATCTGTGGTTGCTTTCTCAGCATCAAAGAAATGTCAGCGTCGACTTTTTTTGACTTGTTTCTTCTCCTTTGGCTTCTTCTTCTCTTTCTTCTTTCAATCGTCATTTCAAACCTTTAAACCCCATCGTGGTTGCTTTCTCAGCATCAAAGAAATGTCAGTATCGACTTTTTTGATTTGTTTCTGCTCCTTTGGCTTCTTCTTCTCCTTCTAGTTTGCATCAATCGTCATTTCAAACCTTTAAACCCCATCTGTGGTTGCTTTCTCAGCATCAGAGAAATGTCAGCGTCGACTTTTTCTGACTTGTCTGTTCTCCTTTAGCTTCTGTTTCTTCTTCTGGCTTGCACCAATCGTCAGTTCAAACCTTTAAACTTCATCTGTAGTTGCTTCCTCCTTCTTTACTTGCAACTTTCTGAATAGCTTGCGTTTCATTCGTGTTAAATTATCCTCAATTATTTTTAGTGGCCAAAAACTATTTACTTCGAAGTTGGAACTAACGTACCTAGCCATTTTTATTTGAATTTCCTGTCCAATGTCGCGTGCGTTTTAAATTTATTAACAAGAGCAAATTGCTGAACCAATTAAATTTTACCAGAGGTTCACATTCTTCTTCCAAAAAAAGGGAAATTAGTTAATTTCTAATCATTTTTATAGCGTTTTCAAATCGGTGTTCCGGAGCACTGTAATAGAATTTCCATCCCTTGTTAATACATGAGGTTAAAAGAAGATGGAAATACTATAAGAGCGCCCTAGAACAATCAATCGGAAACGCTATTAAACTGGCATTATTATAAGGAAAGTCGTTTGTGGGGGGGAGAAAGGGTATTGTTAACTTAACCTTGCTTAACTTAATGGAATGAAAAGAGAAAAAAAAATGATCGTCCTGGCTATCCTGCGCAAGGATTCTTCAACTGAAACCCGGCAGAAGGAAAGGCTTTGAATATTACTGTAACAAAACGTTGGTGAAAAGGATAACAAAGTAGACTTCGTTAAAACTTTAAAAATCGTGTGCAATAAAGCAAACCAACCCCCGTGCCCCGCCGCCACGCCACCACCCCCTGGCCCCCGACCCCGGCCCCGGCCCGCCGCCAACGCGGCCACACACAAAGGCGTAAACCTCATTTCCACACCTTATTTCACATCTAATAAAGATCGTACACTGAGAGAATGATTTGCTCAAATATATTTCTATATGAAAGTTTGTTTCATTCTGTGTGCATTCCACAATAAAAACGACTTTAATTCCGCCGTTTTTTGCGTTTTCTTTTTTTTTTCATTAAACCGCCCGCCCGACTCCCTTTTTCCATTTTTCATTTACCTTTCGGACGTTTGACACGATTTTCTGCAACAAAACATTTCCAATTTGGAGTCTCTTCGCTTAAATACGTAAGTGGAGGGTATTTTTTTGCTATGTTTTACTAAATTTAGCCTTCAATGAAAATAATTATTATTCACGTATGTATAAGAAAAAAAAAACGTGATAATAATGCTATTAATAAGTTTGACTGAAAAGTCACAGTGATGTTGCTTTGCTGGTTGATTAAAGCAATCCATCAATCAAATCAATCCCCATAAGAGGGAACATGACGGATTGCGTTGTATGTACGTAACGTACGGTATATTTACTTGGCAAAAGCCAAGCTGGATTTGGATTTCAGTCAAGAAAAATGAAGCAAAAATAAAAAATGCAAAACCAAAATCGGTGAAACGACGAGATACAATCTGGTCTTTGTTTTTTTTTTTATATTTTTTTCCTCTTGCCAGTTCATTCTCGTGTCCAATAGAAAAAGAGAAAGTCATATTTTATTAAGCAACAGCGTCCGCCGAGGCGGCCGAAATCGGACCCGACCAAATGAACCAATTAGTTAAAATAAATTGGATATTTTTTTTAAGTAGGCCGCGCGAATGTAATTTTCAAACATAATTGGATGTGTGTTCATTAAGTGCGTACAAATTAGAATCGTAGAGCTCGTTCGGGTTACGTGTTAATTTTCGTTTTGGTTGTTTACGTGCACACACACACACACACACACACGAGCGCGCGCTTAAACGGGACGCCTCGGTCCCGACGAATGGCTAATTATTTCGGTTATTTTAATTAAATCAAGTTCGGCCCGAGAGAGCCTCGGACGTATTCATTTCATTGGATGGGCGGATCCAGCCGGCCCCAAAAAAAACGAGATCAGTTTGATAGGTCTTTATCATAATTCGGTTTTTATGAGTTTTTGAAAATAATTACCGAGATTCGTGTTGAAAGTTGAAGGTCAACACAGCCACACGTTTAAGACATTTATTTGACATAAAATCTACGAAATCTCTTTTGAATACTAATCAGATTGACTTTTACAAGAAAACCACGCCCCTTACCAGCGGCCTACAAAATTGCAACAATTAAACCGTTCGCCTTTCTTCTAAATTCCACAGTTGTAGAAATCTGATTGGTGTTTTAAGCAGCGCGGTTGAATTGGCGATTGGTGATTGGTAAGAGGCGTGGTCTCTTACCGCCGGCCTACAAAATTGCACCAAATAAAGCGTTCGCCTTTTTTCTAAATTCCACGGTCTGTAGAAATCTGTTTGGCGTTTGAAGCAGCACGGTTGAATTGGCGTTTGGTGATTGGTAAGAGGCGTGGTCTATTACCACCGGCCCATAAAAAAATTGCACTTACTAAACCGTTCGCATTTTTCCCTACATTCCACATTCTGTAGAAATCTGATTGGTGTTTCAAGCAAACGGTTGAATTGGCGGATCCAGCCGGCCACAAAAAAAACCAAATCAGTTTAATAGGCCTTTATCATAATTCGGTTTTTATGAGTTTTCGAAAATAATTACCGATATTCGTGTTGAAAGTTGAAGGTCAACAGAGCGACACGTTTAAGACATTTATTTGACATAAAATCTATGAAATCTCTTTTGAATACTAATCAGATTGGCTTTTACAAGAAAACCACGCCTCTTACCAGCGGCCTACAAAACTGCACCAATTAAACCGTTCGCCTTTCTTCTAAATTCCACAGTTTGTAGAAATCTGATTGGTGTTTTAAGCAGCGCGGTTGAATTGGCGATTGGTGATTGGTAAGAGGCGTGGTCTCTTACCGCCGGCCTACAAAATTGCACCAAATAAAGCGTTCGCCTTTTTTCTAAATTCCACGGTCTGTAGAAATCTGTTTGGCGTTTGAAGCAGCACGGTTGAATTGGCGTTTGGTGATTGGTAAGAGGCGTGGTCTATTACCACCGGCCCATAAAAAAATTGCACTTACTAAACCGTTCGCATTTTTCCCTACATTCCACATTCTGTAGAAATCTGATTGGTGTTTCAAGCAAACGGTTGAATTGGCGGATCCAGCCGGCCACAAAAAAAAAAACCAAATCAGTTTAATAGGCCTTTATCATAATTCGGTTTTTATGAGTTTTCGAAAATAATTACCGATATTCGTGTTGAAAGTTGAAGGTCAACACAGCCACACGTTTAAGACATTTATTTGACATAAAATCTATGAAATCTCTTTTGAATACTAATCAGATTGGCTTTTACAAGAAAACCACGCCCCTTACCAGCGGCCTACAAAAATGCAGTTGAAGGTTAACAGAGCCACGCGTTTAAGACATTCATTTGACATAAGATCTATGGAATACATCACGAGACATCACTTGGCATACTAATCTGATTGGTGTTTTACACGAAAACCACGCCTTTTACTAGCGGCCTACAAAATTCCACCAATTAAACCGTTTAACTTATTTTTACATCCCACAGTCTGTTCAAATCTGATTGGTGTTTTAAGCAGCGCGGTTGAATTGGCGATTGGTGATAGGTAAGAGGCGTGGTCTCTTACCGCCAGCCTACAAAATTGCACCAATTAAACTGTTCGTTTTTCTTCTAAATTCTGTAGAAATCTGTTTGGTGCTTTAAGCAGCGCGGTTGAATTGGTGATTGGTGATTGGTAAGAGGCGTGGTCACCAATTAAACCGCTCGCCTTTTTTTTAAATACCACAGCCTGTAGAAATCTGATTGGTGTGTTAAGGAGCACGGTTGGATTGGCGATTGGTGATTGGTAAGAGGCGTGGTCACCAATTAAACCGTTCGCCTTTTTTCTTGTAGAAATGTGATTGGCGTGTTAAGAAACACGGTTGAATTGGCGATTGGTGATTGGTTAGAAGCGTGATCTATTACCACCAGATTCCAAAAAAATTGAACCAACTAAACCGTTTACTTTTGTTTTTACATCGACGCCCTCTTACAAATCTGACTGGTGTTTTAAGCAAAAACAAAAAAAAAAGCGCTTTAGTCGCCGCCATCTGTAAAATTATTCAATCCGCATTCTTAAAAATTAAAACCAGTTGTTACTTTGTTTTAATTTAAATGACCTTCGAAATGTGATTGGTGCCATAAGCGAATTATCCAAAATCTTTAAAATTCAAGCCTATCGGACCAATCAAATCGTTTACGTTGTTTTTACCTATCTGTATGGACCTTCAAAACCTGATTGGTGCTACAAGATGCCTTTTAGTCTCCGTGTTTGAAATTTAAATCGGTTTCTTTTTCTTTGAAAACCATCCGCCGCGAAATTTGCAATAGTAGAGGTCCTAAAGCTATCCCTATTAAAGCTATTTGAAACTGGGTCTATTGGGCTACAAAATCGCCTGGGTTAGGCAAAATAAACTAAAAATATTCGCTCCACAGAGAGTTAATATGAAACCTACGGTGGAAAATTGCTTTGTTTCAACGTACAAGAACCCTTCTAACTCTGATTGGTGCAACAAGCGAAAACCACGCCTTCTTAGTGGGCGTCGTCTCTAAAATCATCCACAATTATTGAAATAGTTGATTAACCACGCCTTTTAGCTACGCTTTTTAAAACGTACCAATGACCTTGCGACTATTGGTTCGGGTTTGATTGGTGGGCGTGGTTTTCAGCTCGTCATACATAGGCGTGGTTTTTTCTATTATATTTTACAATGTAATAAAAATGGTTAATGTATTCAACAAAGCTCTAGTCAGATCAGTAATGTAGAGCCTGTTAATGATAAAAGTCGATGGTCATTTGTTTGAAACTTTTGATATCTCACCGTGATTGGTGTTAAGGTACCGCCCTGCATTTTCAATTGGTCGTCCAGCGCGTACGAAGAATGAAGAAATTTGAGCGTACCGTTTTATAATTTCGAGAGGCGTGGTTTCCCCCCTCCCCCCCTACAGAACTTATCTAGGCTGTTATCCAACATTTTTCTTGAATCACTTTATTGTTAGTTAAATTTGTAAGTACATAATAGATTAGCCTGTTAGTTTATTTAAATGGAAAATAAATTAATCTGCTTGATTGAGTTGCTGAATACAAATGCCTTAATTAATGTTTCAGTTTTTCTTGCGCTTAGTTAAACACACTTGTTAATCAAATCTGACGTAAGATTTTGCGTAAATCTCACTTCTTTAAAACAGACGATTTTTTTTTAATCTGATTGATGCAGAAAGGGAAAGCCACGCCTCTCAAACGAACCGCAAGATTTCGACGTAAAATAAAAAGGTTTGTTCTAAGATACTCACAATCGTTAAGCTTAACTTGTTTTTGAATTCATAGAATTTTCAAAATGTGATTAGGGTTGGTTTAACTAAGAAGACATACGACCAACCGACATCGGCAAAGTCCTAATTATAATTTAAACTGCGTAACTCATTATTAAAGTGAATTTTGGATATTAAATTAGTCGTTAGAAGGTTGTGATGACATTTGTGTCCTGTCCTCCTACACTTAAACTTAACTGAACGATCGCATGTGCCAACTTACGCTAGCGCACCCGGTATACATAAGCCACGCCTCTCGAAATTGTGCTAACGGAAAACTCACCGTCGCCGAAATGTAATTTGAGTTTTTATTTCAATCACGACAGTGACATTCGTCGAGAGCTGTGCTCAAATTTTTTAATTCTACTTTTTTCTTTGAAGCCAAATCAGTATAAAAAAGTTGTGAAAGCGTAAAATCTTTTATTATTTATAAAAAAATGACCATTTAATTAAACCATGCAACTATTCAGATAACAACAGAATTGATTATTCAATTAAACCGTGCAGATATTCAGTTAGTATTAAAAAAATGTGGATCTGTTTTAATATCGACGTAATCTCGACGAGTCGCGGTTGGCTGCGCTAACCACGCCTCTCAAAATTGAACCAATCAAACCGCGCGTGTCGGTTTTGCTGACGGCCTTCTGAATTCAATTGGTCGTAAATACATGGAGGACTTGACTTTATCATTGTTTGAAAATCAAACCGACGAATCAAGTGTTCTGTATAAGCCACGCCTTTCCAGCGTTCTCTTTCGATCTAGATTAGCGTTGCATGCTAAAACAAACAGAGGCGCGTAAGTCCTACCTCTTAGAAATCGAACCAATTACCTCTTAGAGTCGAACCAATCAAAATAGGGGTCCACTTTGCCGGCCAAACTTCATGAGATGTACCAATAGATGAATTTTTGAGGGGGCGGGAGAAAATCGTCGATTTGTTTTCTCTAATTTGAAAATGCAATGGATTCGAGAAATTAAAAAGGCTACTTCACGAGTATCGTAGTAGAAGGAGAGAGGAAGAGAGAGAGCAAGGAGAAGAAAAAACAAATCACTACTTAATGAGATGATCCAAAAGGGTTTTGCACTCGTACGCCACTGGAGGCAGGGACTTTGCAGCCAAGACTTGCACGATTATCTTCGTGTTGCTGGATGCTTTCTCAAACATTATCGCGTTGTTTATAATCACGCCTCTCGAAATTAAACAAATGAAACTAAGTTGACAAGCTTACAACATTCTGAGTTGATCAATAGTGCCACGAACATGTTCTTATGTTTCAGGAATTCTTTATGAAGTACCTACGAGCGAAACTGATTTGAATTTGGCACGTTTAAAGTATTTGCAGGTTTGACAAAAGTAGTAAGGGGACTGCCTTACAATCAGAAGGTCGTGGGTTCTAACGAGACTCGAATTAATTCTCGAGGATAGTTAGTATTCACTTCAGGTACTCCTTCAGTGCTAGGGATACAACTTGACACCAAATCGAAGACTTAATACTCCGTTGGGTGAGTATCAGAGATTAAAAAAATCCATACACAAGTAACATACAGAACAATAAAAATCGAAGAATAAACAAATATTTACTTAAAAAAGAATCTTGCAGAACTTCCAAAACAAAAATTGTTATTTATTAAATCGTATTATTTGAATTTTATAATTTTGTTTCTCTTTGACATTAGCATTTGTATCTACATATATCTTCATCACTTATTTCAATATCGGTCTCCATTTGCAACATCCTTCATCGGTGTCTGAAGTATTTCTCAACAGCAGGACACACGCAAACGCCTACTTGCACATGTCTGTGTCTGTCATTTATTTAAATGATGGTAATGAGAGTCACTTATTAGGATGATGGTCATGTATCGTTCATATTATCATTTTTAAAATTACCAGTCATTGTGACGTGACCGTCATTTTTATTGTCATGACCGGTGCCATTTAAGGAACTTATGTCACTGTCTGCGGCTATAAAAACCTCTCTCGCCTCTAATAATAAATCCCTCCCATCCTTAACGGTTTCATTAAGTTAGTTGGTTTAATATATTTGCATGAGATTCACTATTGGTTAATTTCTGGTTCAAATGAAGCGCCGTCCGACGGTTCTCGCGTATAAACCAACCCGAGTGTTAATTAATTCCCACACCCGTGTGCTAATCAATTCCCACATCCGTGTATTAATCAATTCCCACACCCATGGGATGGCTTCAGCTCAGTGTAAACATTTCGAACTCTCTCCTGCTTCCTAGTTTCTAATATGGTGATAAGCAATTGATTGAAACTTCGTACATGACGTTTTCGCAGAAGAACTTCGTTGCAAAGGCTTAATTTAATTTAGGATTTGTGTCGCTTTGCGTGATTCTGAATCGATAGAAATGATCGAAAGCTTTCCAAAACCATAAAAAGACAAATTTTTCCACAAAAGTGAACATGTCCTAGTTTGAATAAACCCTCCCGATTTTTACTGAATTTGGTCTCCTCGAATTAAAAGAGTTTTAACATTCGGATATTTTGTCTACCACACCACGAGATAAGCCGGTCCTGTTTTATTATATTATAATTTTTAACATCAATGTTTAGATATGTGCTATTTTTGTACCTGATTACCAATTTGTTAATTGTCGACGTTATTCGTTTAATGCCTAGCTTGCGAAAGTTAATTAGTCAATTAAACGCTAATTATATGTGTAATACTAGTCATCACATTCCCCGGACAAGTTGCAATTTTACGCAACGCGGAAACAGCAAAAATAAAAGGATACAACCTCTACGTGCTTTCGAAATCCTATTGAATGTATGATTTTTGAAGTTACAGTCAATTAAGTAACCCTGACTTTACAATTTTTTTAATGTGGCGCTCTAGTTAAAAATAATTAGAGTCCTTTGTAGTAGGAGACAGTTTGGAAGATTATGGGCACAATAAACTGCTTGGCCAATCAAAAGAAGCCGACCCAATTCGCTCTTGATTGGTTCCGCTAGCCAATCAAAGAAACCAACCCAATTCGTCTGATTGGTTAGCTGTTTGTTCAAATTATAATTAAAATTCTAAATTGACTTCACTCTCTCAAAAAGAAAAATAACTTAAAAATTAAAAATTAAAAAATTTCGTTGCTATTACAAGCTACGAATAGCGACGGTTTAATTTGCCTTATAATTAAGCAACTGAACCAAGCACGTATCAAGTTGCTTTAAGAGACCAAAAGATGGCGCCCTATACATATAACTTCTTGACACATTTGAAATTTTTTTCGCGGGATTTAAGTTCAGAAGCACTTGGCCCTTAATTAATTTAATTTAATTAATTCCACTTATTTTTTAATCTTAACTCCATTTGCCGTACTCGTCGAAATACGCAGGAGGCTTAAAACAAATGAAGGCGAAATTAAACTTCCATACTGTCGCTGTCTGCTCTCTCAATCAAGGGCACTAAAAATAATTCGTTTTCTTTTTTTCGAAACTTTAGTTGCTACTTCAAGCTACGAGTAATTACATTTTAATTTGACTTATAATTAAATAAATGAACCAAGCCGTCTTAAGAGACCAAGCTGTCTTAAGGGACCATGCTGTCTTAAGGGACCATGCTGTCTTAAGCGACCATGCTGTCTTAAGCGACCAAGCTATCTTAAGCCACCAAGCTGTCTTAAGTGACCAAGCTGCCCTAAACGACCAAGCTGTCCTAAGGACTAAGTTGTCTTAAGCGACCAAAAAGTTCGCTCCATCAAATTTCTTGACAAATTTAAATATTTCTTTTTTCCGTAGAATTTTATTTTAGTAGTACCTCGTAATAATCAACTTATTTCTGGCCTTGACTCTCTTTGATGTTCGTATTAGAACGCACAGCTGCTTAAAACAAATGAATGCGACCATGTGGCGGAGGTGCAGGACTGAAAATTCGTATTGTACAGTTTGCGAGACAAAATAAGAAGAAATAAGACAGTGTTTGACAACTTAAATCGATTATATCACTGAACTACTCGCCGAGTAGAGTTATTCTGCTTAACGGAATATTTCGTTCTGACCGATAGATAGCACCGTAGGACGCTATTAAAAGTAATCCGCGTATGTAATTACTTTTTCAGAGTCTTCCATTGATATAAATAATAAATAAATGAACCAAGCTATGTTAAAAGACTACGCTGTCTTAAGCGACCAAGCTGTCTAAAGCGAGCAAACCGTCTTAAGCAACCAAGCTGTCTTAAGTGACCAAATTGTCTTAAGCGACCAAGCCGTCTTAAGCAACCAAGCTGTCTTAAGCGACCACGCTGTCTTAAGCGACCAAGCTATCTTAAGAGACCAAGCTATCTTAAGCGACCAAATGATGGCGCTCTATATAATTTCCTGTAATTTATCAATTACGTACACAACTTAGAACTTTAGAATCCTGGATCTTATAAATCAGGAAAATGAATTTCTTGAAATATTATACGAGGTGTCCCCTCCTCGTATAATATTTCAAATTTATTTTTCCTTAATATGTAAAATATGTAAAAGAGAAGAAAACCCATTAATTCGTGAAAAAAAAATCGCGAATTAAGCTGAAAACCTTCAAGGGACTTCACTAATTAACTTCAGCGCAAGTTTCAAATAAATAATAATAATAATAAGAATCAAAAGGAAATGCAACAAGAGTCACACCGCTTAACAGGATAATTACCGCGGCAGTTAACTTTCCTTTTACCAAAAGAAAAAAAAAAGAAGGCTGGGCGGGGGGCAAAAGGAGAATGCATCATCGCAGCACGAATTATTTATTTGATTGCCTTCAGGGGAGAGGACATGTACACGACGTTTTCGGGGCCGGGCATAAAAGTTGGGCGCCCAAATTGATCGCCAATTGGATTTGCAGGGCAGGACCGAAGGCTAAGTGATACGTAAACTCATCAACGTTCACTCGCAGTGTTGAAAGAAGGTCGCCTTAGAAAAAAAAAAAAGAGTACTGTTCTAATTTGATTGGTCCTCTGAGATAATCCGAGGCTCTCAACTGTTTTGTAATCACCAAAACTAAAAAAAAAAAGATCTCAACTCTCAACTATTAATATTAATTAACCCATTTGCGCGAGCTAGTTTTATTTTAAAGCGGCTCGTTCTGACTGCAATCTGACTAGTAGGACTTTCTTGGTTCAGTTAAGGATTGATTTTTTTCGACCAGTGTTGCCAATCTGTGAGTATACTTTCTTAAATTGTGAGGAATTTTGAGGAATGATATTATCCGTTTAACGTAACATGTGTTTATTAATAAGAGCAGCAAGTCCGCGGTAGGCGGTAGGCCATGATTTAGTAA
This sequence comes from Prosopocoilus inquinatus, assembly GCA_036172665.1. NCBI lineage: Eukaryota > Metazoa > Arthropoda > Insecta > Coleoptera > Lucanidae > Prosopocoilus > Prosopocoilus inquinatus. Next base: position 7,008,497 of record CM069878.1, on the reverse strand, counting down.
AAGCTTTGTAAACTACCTGCAGGGTTGCCAGATTGGGCGAAATTCCGCCGCTTGGGCTTCGTTTTAGATATATTCGGCGTTTAAAAATCTTATTTGGTGTCCGATTTGGGTTACTTTTGTTTTTGTCTTCACTTAAGGCACTGAAAAAATTCTACAGGGTGCTGTATTTTGAAACGCAACATAGGAAATCACATGTTAATTTAAAGGTGCTCGAATATTGGCTTCCCTAATTATTTTACAGCAAAATTTTATTTAGATTTCATAAAGTGCTTTTCGAGATAAATCTGTCTGTGAAGTTTGAGAATTTTTCATACGCTGAGTTTTAAGATATTTAAAAAAGAAAGTTTCTGTAACTAAATTCAATTTTACCAAACCATCAGCACAGCCTTGATCAATGATAGTGCAAACTGAACAAATAATTAATACATCGAGTTCTTTTATGAAAAAGATTGATAGAAGAAGCTTACACAGCAATTTATTTTAACGTTTACTGACCAAGGCCGTGCTGATAGTTGAATTTCGTTGAATTTGTTTAAATATCTAGAAATTGAGCGAATGAAAAATTCTCAAACTTCACAGACAGATTTATCTCGAAAAGCACTTTATGAAATCTAAATAAAATTTTACTGTAAAATCATTAGGGAAGCCAATATTAGAGCATCTTTAAATTAACAAGGGATTTCCTATGTTACGTTTCAAAACGCAGCACCCTGTATATTCTAATATAATATTCGAGTATCTGTCTTACCGTTTTCTTTTGTTTCTTGATAATTTCATTTTTTTTCTTTTTCTTTCGCTTTTATTTTTTTTTATTTTAAAGACTTCATGTTTTACATTTTATACACGGTTCCTTTGTTTTGTTTCATCCTTTTGTTTCTTAACTTGAAAGTTTTCGGTCGAAGAATCGCCGTTTTTTAATTTATTTTTGTTTTTGTCAGGGCATTCCAACAATTTGTTCTTAGTCATTGTCTCGATAACTAATACAAAGAAAACTTCAAAACATTTTTTTTTCATTTATTTTTATTTTTGTCTATCCATTCTTCCATTGTTTTCCTTTTCTTCTGTTTTTCGCTTTTTTCCATTTTTAATCGAATCTATCTTAACGTATCCTTTTGTTTCTTGTTAATTTCATTTTTTTTCTTTCTCTTTCGTTTTTATTTTTTTTTTTATTTTAAAGAATTCATGTTTTACATTTCATACACGGTTCCTTTGTTTTGTTTCATCCTTTTGTTTCTTGTCAGCTTCTTGACTTGAAAGTTTTCGGTCGAAGAATCGCCGTTTTCCCATTAATTTCTTTTTTTTGTATATCCATTCTTCTATTGTTTTTCTTTTCTTCGTTGTTTTTCGTATTTTTCCCTTTTTAATCGAAACGGTGGTCGCATTTTATTGACTCTTTACAGTTCTCTTTTGTTTCCCACGAGTATGTTTTTATTTGTAAAAATTTTCGTCACTTATACTTTTTTTTTTAATTAATTTTATGTTCTCGAGTTTCTCTTTTGTTTCTTTTATTTTATTTTGCTTACTGACGCCTTTTTACATTTGGCTTTTGTTTTCTACTAGTTCTCTTTCTAAATTTTTCGTCTGAAGATTCATTGTTTTTTTGTTCATCTTAGTCATCAATTTTCTTTTGTTTTTTCTGTTCTTTATGGTGGGCTTGACGCCGTATATGAATGTAGTTTTTTTCTTCTAAAGTTAACTGACGTTTATAACAAAATGTTTTTTTTTATTTGCTGCAAAAATAAATATGATTATCTCTTTTGTTTTTTCTTATCGAATCGATTTTTTTGCTTTTTATTAACCCTTTTTTCGTAATTCAGTGTTTTTCATTTGTTTTGCGTCTGAACTTTTATTTCACGCACTGTATTTCGTCGTTCACTTTTTTCTTCGTTTTGTTTTTGTCGAATTATTTACATTGTTACAGTTTGCTTTCCTTATTCTCTCCGAACTTGTCGAGTTTTTTTTTTCCGCCTCATGTCTTGTATTTTATTGCCGTTTTCGTTGCATTTCTTTTTTGCTTCTGATTTCTCTTGGGTTTTATTTGGTTTTTAATTTGTTCTGATTTTAACACATCAAATCGGCGATTTTTATTTGTTTTTTGTTTTTGGCTTATTATTCGTAGTATCTTCCTTTGTTTCTCTCTTTTGTTCTCTGTTGTTTCCTATAAGCATGTTTTTATTTGTAAAAACTTTCGTCGATTTTCATTTTTTCACTTATAATTTTTTTCTAATTCATTTTATGCTCTCGTGTTTCTCTTTTGTTTATTTTTATCAAATTGATTTAATTTTGCTGACTTACGCTTTTTTGCAGTTGGCTTTTGTTTTGTACTAGTTTTTTTTTAATTTTTCATATGGAGATTCATTGTTTTTTGTTCATCTTAGTCATCAATTTTCTTTTGTTTTTTTTCCTTCTGTTCTTTATGCTGTGCTTGACGCCATATATGAATGTAGTTTTTTTTTCCTAGAGTTAACTGACGTTAATACAAAATGTTTTTTTTTTAATTTGCTGCAAGAATAAATATGATCATCTCTTTTGCTTTTTCTTATCGAATCGATTTTCTGCTTTTTATTAACAATTTTTTCATAATTCAGTGTTTTTCATTTGTTTTGTGTTTATCACAGTTGTGAATTTTTGTTTTCTGACTCTATTTCGTCGTTCACTTTTTCTTCGTTTTGTTTTTGTCGAATTATTCACATTCTTACAGTTTGCTTTGTTCATTTTCTACGAACTTGTCGAGCTTCTTTTTTTTCGCGCCTCATGTCTTGTATTTTATTGCCGTTTTTGTTGCATTTCTCGTTTGTTTCTGATTTCTCGCGCGTTCTATTTGTGGTTTCTGATTTTTAATATATCAAAAATCGGCGATTTTTTATTTGTTTTTGTTTTGTTTTCGTCTTATTATTCGTTATTATCTTTAAGTAAAAGGTTTTTTTTTTAATCTTGAACCGGACAGAATTATGAATAGAAATACACTCAACGTTTCGCGCTAGATTAATAGCTTCGTCAGGAGTGGAAAAAAGTAAATAAACAAGTTGCAATCGGACAAGAATCAACTTCCTTTTAGTTATTATCTTTGTTCACAATTTTTTTTTGTTCCTTTCTATTCCTATTTTTAGCACAAAGAAGTAGTTCACTTTGGCAACTGCAAAATTAATTAAATTATTGAATCATAATACAGCTCAAAAGGGGGTCGCGAAACCTAAAAGTTTGGGAAACGCTGAATTAAGCGTCCCGTATTTATGCTTGGCAATAATGGCAACCTTACCTATAACCTACAAATACATAGAACCAATCTAAAATAATATTAAAAAAAAAACAAACAAACCTTAGCTCTTCAACTGAACACTATTTGAATTAATCTAGCAAATTATTAGTCCTAGTTAAAAAAAAATACCACGCGATCAACGAAATTTATGTTTAGAACAGGCTTTGATTTTTTCCAAAAAGTTGGCAACACAGGTTTGCAGTTTGAAATTAAAAAAATTTGAAATGTCAGAAATGTGACGTTTATTTGTTTAAGTGATTGATAATAAACGGATTTGTCTTACGGAAGCTCCCCTAATATTCTAAAAAAAGGATTTAAAACAGCATCCATACAAAGTAAAATAAAATAAGATTGTGCAAAGCACGAGCATAACCTCAAATATGGCAACTGTCAATTTATCATTTATTTCTCAGTGTATCCAACCACATAGCATGAAAAACATAAAAGAGCACCAAGCCTCCACCAGCCTCCTCTAATTATGAATTCCTCATCCACTCGGTGTTACTATAAATGCCAGAAATTTTGAGGACTTTTATGGGACGTGGTAGAGGAATATTCTTTGGAGCTGTTGGCAACACTGTTTTCGACCTCGGTCCGCGTGGTATGTGCCGAAGAGCAAAGTCCTTTATTGGTTTTCAAAGCTTTTAAAACTGTATATTCACGACTCGGTTCGTGTAGTGATAAAACTATTTAACAGGTTTATAAATGCAGTCGACAAAGTATTTTTTTTTGTAACGTTTCTTCAAGTCGCTTGTTAACGGCTGCGACTCCTGCAATGAAAGGGGGTTTTAAGTAAGTATACGAGGGACATTAAAGAAAAAATACCCTTGTATGTACTAACTGAAGTAGCTCTTGATTAAGACCGATCTATTATGCAAGATTAGTCCTTGATTGAGATTGATCTATTATGTAAGAGTCATTAGGTAATAATAAAACGATTATTAAAGTCGGCGTAATTATTATCAAACTTCGGAGGTTTGTATGAACATTCACGGTCACTTTCGCCGCTTATGCGAATGACCATGAATTCCATATTTTCATCCGATGCCTGATTATTATTCTGGGACGGCTTGATTTCACACAACACGGTCGCCAAGTCAAAATTTCTTCGCGTATTATTAAAACAGTGAATGATTATGCAAGATTAGTCCTTGATTGACATTAATTTATTATGCAAGAGTCATCAATAATAAAATGATTATTAAAGTCGGCGTAATTATTATCAAACTTCGGACGTTTGTATGAACATTCACGGTCACTTTCGCCGCTTATGCGAATGACAATGAATTCCATATTTTCATCCGATATCTGATTATTATTCTGGGACGGCTTGATTTCACAGAACGGGGTCGCCAAGTCAAAATTTTTCCGCGTGTTATTAAAACAGTGAACGATTATGCAAGATTAGTCCTTGATTGGCATTAATCTATTACGTAAGAGTCTTTAATAATAAAATGATTATTAAAGTCGGCGTAATTATTATCAAACTTCGGACGTTTGTATGAATATTCACGGTCACTTTCGCCGCTTATGAGAATAACATTGAATTCCATATTTTCATCCGATATCTGATTATTATTCTAGGACGGCTTGATCTCACAGATCGAGGTCGCCAAGTCGCGTGTTATTAAAACAGTGACTCTCGACCATTGGCGCTTGGCTGGGGGGGTGACGTCTTGGAAAATTCTTAAAATTAATTAGCCCCTCGATTAATTACCCCCATTCGCCCGGCAAGAATGCGGAGATTCCCAGTCGCAATCCGCCCCCCTCGTTCTATTAAAGTTAGAAGCGCGATGATGGTAATAACGCGAACAAGAACGGCGATATTTGTTTACAAGAGATTGCTCTAATGGCAGTTGCAAACTGTTGATGTGCTCGGGGGCGCGGCAGGAAAGTATCCGCTGCGGAGGGGCCACAATAAACGCCGCCACTGGTTGAAACTATTATACAGCATGATCGCAATATAATAGCGCGCAATTTTTCGTTTCATTCCATTTAAGTATCTCCCCGTTACGCGTCGCGCTCTTATTTTGTTGTAAAAATAAATTGAACGTGTGTTACCTTATACCACAGGATAAATGTGTCGTTTACGTCGCCCGCAAGAAAATCATAAATAAGGGATGAAACGCGGACGAATCTTTTAAAGCCGCGGAAGATTTTCCCCGAGAGCACTGAATACTAAGAGAGTGTTTTAAAAACAATAAAAGCCGACGGCGACGTCGTCGTCGCGCCGCGCCGGGGCGAATAAAACACGTCTGTCGCCCATCATGCCCCCCAAAATCAACCGTCCGCCGTCCTCGGTGCGTCCTGCGTAGTCCTGCAGGATCTCAAGCGGAGTAGTCGGAGGCGGCGGCGGTGGGTTCACCTTCGCATGCATCAGCGTCATTCAATATTAAAATGTAATCACATTTGTAAAGGCCTTTTAAATAAATATATTATGGGCGATCGTTATTTTATGATGGACGCGTTTCGGCTTTACCTCCTTGTTCATGAATTTTAGATCGCGCGTCTTTTGTTTGGCGGGACTTTATTTGTGTACGGGAAATTGCCGTCGATTATTCTTGTTTCGGGGCGAACTTTTCCGAGAGTAATTTTCACGTAATCTCACTCAAACATTTACGCTATTTCATATACACAACAATTTATCGCCTTATACTTAATCGACGATTAGATTAAATTAAACTAAATTCCTCTTAAAACCTTTCAATCGACATCTTTTTTTTTGTTATATTGGAATTAATCAAGTTTACATATTACCTAAGAAATCGCACTACTCCAAAAGAATCCATGATGTAAAGGTTCGGATATTCAGTACGCAGAGGTGCAATAAAATTAAATTATTCTTATACAGGCTGTCTCAGAACCTCTGTCTTTAAATGAAACTGTAAGTTCCTCATTACATAAGAGATTAATTCTCCAAATCTGCTTCTTCTTTTGCCCAAAAACGGAAAACTGACCTATCACAAGCGAGCGCAGTCCCTTTGTTTTGAAACCTCTGCTTGGTTTACAACTGATTTCAGCAATTCATTTCGATACAAAGCAATAAACCGCAGCAAAACTTTTTATTTACGTTTAGAACAACTCGGTCAATGTCTTATTGTATACGAATATGAATCCGACTTGCGGACATCGGGATGTTTATTTGTATTTTCAACATGCGATAAGTAAGAACGTTTGTTTACGCACCTCTTTGTAATAGACAATAACGATTATGTTAAAAACTTTGTAATAGACAATAACGATTATGTTAAAAACTTTGTAATAGACAATAACGATTATGTTAAAAACGAGTGCCTAATCTTCGTTAGATTTTTGCTGAAGTAATTAAACATCTTCGTACGCTAGTTTTGTAACGTGAATGCGTGAAATTATTTTTTAATTATCGCACTAATAGCTGCAGAATAAGTATTGCAAGAGCAGAAACTATTCCTACTGTAAAATCGGAAAGCAAGAATTGGAGTATGAGTACGATGAATAATTTAAATAAATTAGACTGCCTGTACACACAATAATCTATGGGTTCAAAATAAGTGATTGAATAACATCGCTGGCTCTCAATCGAACTGTTTTATTAATTGTTTACATTCCAACACAAAACACATGTTTTTATAACGATAATATTGATCCGATATTAATTAATTACTATTATTAATATTATATCATTGTGACCAACCGTTTCTTCAAGTTGTTAGTTATTATATATATATTTTTTTTCTTTTTATTTTGTTTTTTTTTCTCTTGGAACTGATCCTGTACAGATGTAAATGCGTTTCCTAATTTATATGAATCAGTAATTCTTAGTCGTTGCGGTTATTGTATATGTTGTAAATAGCGTCGCATTTCAACAAAAAAAAAAGAAAGTTAATAATAAGATCATCGTTGTTGGTTTATGTTGTCGTGTAATAATTAATAAAAATCATCATTATTTATATCCGACGTGTTTTCTTTTATTTTTCCTTTACTTAAAAAAATCGATCGGAGTGGCGAGCGGCTGAGCAATAAAAGGTAGGTATATCTTATATCTCTGAATCCTGCAGTGGCGTACGATATTACGTCTATTTTAGGGGTCGCTTATAAAAAAAAATAAAAGAAGGCCCAAATAAGATGATTTAACTCATCGTCCATCAAAAATAAATTGAATTATAAATGCAAAACAAAATTTTAAAAGTCTTTGGAAAGTCCGAACGGTTTTGATGGTGTTATCGCCTTTCGCGAAAACAATTAACAAAATACAAAATTAATTCAAAGACGGAAAATAAAATTTCAAAAACAAAGAGCAGTCGCTTCGCTTAACAGAAAAAGTCCAAACCTCGGAACTAAAAAGCAAAGAAGGAGGCGAAAGAACCGCGGTATTTTTTAATATTTTTTTTGTCCATCGAAAATCATGAAAATAAATTTAGAAAAATGAGACAAATGAACAAAAGACAACGCGTAATGACAAAATAACCTTGAATTGTAATATTGAAAAAAAAATTCCTAGAAACTTAAAGTTAAAGAAAAAAAAATAAAAAATTCCATGTCATGGGAAAATTGGAAAATTTTAAGCAGACCGCTTTTAAAAAATTTTGGAAAATCAACTAAATTCTAATAATTATTAATTATTATTAATCATACAAAGAAACACAAAAAAAATTAAATATAGTCGGGGACAAATCAAATGATCCGAGAAACTAAAAAGATGGCTTAAATAAAATAAAAATAAAAAAAATAATAGGGGGGACCTCTTAACCGAACAACAAGAGAAAAGGAAAGAAGGAAGGAATCTTTCTTAAGTACTTTGGAAGAAAAAAAAAAAACAAAAAACGATCGAGGGATGCCAATTAAAACAAAGTAATAAAAAACAAAGAAAGGCGATTTGTTTATGATATTATGAAAGGTGGTCGCTTAAAATTAAAGAAGAGAAAATTAAAAACACCAGGTCATGAAAAATTTATTCATTTATTATTATTATTAATCGTACAAACAAACAAAAATAAATAAAGTCGGGGGCAAAATAAATATTGCAAAAAAAATCAACTAAACTATTAATTATTATTATTAATCGTACAAACAAAAAAAATAAATAAAGTCGGGGACAAATTAAATATTGCAAAAAAACAAAAAATAAATAAATAAAGTAGGGGGCAAAATAAATATTGCAAAAAAACAAAAGAAGATGGCTTAAATAAAACTAAAATAAGATAATAGGGGGGACCCTTCAACCGAACAACAAAGGTAAAATAGGAAAAAACTTTCTCGAACATTTGAGAAAAAAAAAAAAAAAACAAAAGAAGATCGACCGATGTAAATTATTCAAAAAAATAAAAAACAAAAAACTGCGATTTATTTATGATATTCAAAAACAATACGTACAAAATAGCCTTAAATAGATAAATTGAAAATGTGAAAAAAGAATCGAAGAAAACAATAACAATAATAATAATAATAATTCTCAGAAACAAAAGGCGATCGCTTAAATAAAAACAATAGAGGCACCCTTAACCGAATAACAAAGATAAAACAGAAGAAATCTTTCTCGAGTAAAAAAAAATCTAGATATAAAAAATGGCGATCAAGCGATTGCCAATTAAAAAACAAAAAAAAAGGCGATGTATGTGTGATGTTAAAAAAATGAAAACAAAGAAAATCCGATGACGTAATAACAAAATAACCTTGAACTAAAAAAAATGAAAATTTGAAGAAAATAATTTTTTAGAAATAAAAAACAATCGCTGACAAATAAAAAAAAATTGAAGCTCGGAATCTCTTGGAGAACAAAACAAAATGAAACTGAAACGCTTTTTTTTCTGGAAAATTGTTGTTATTGAGAGAAGAAAAGAAAACAAACAAGAGACGATCGACGCACAATAACAAAATAACGTAGAATTGCCAGAAACAAAAGGCGGCCGATGAACATTAAAAATAAAAAATCAAGGCCAAAATCTCGAAACAGAAAAGCGAAGACAAAACTGAAGGACCCTAAAATAAATAGATTTCTAAAGACAAAAGTAAATTGCTGTACAATTAAAAAAAAAGTGAAGACCGAAATTTCTGCGTCGGCTTAAACCAATAAAGACTGACGTTCGGCTACCTTTTGCTTTGTTGGGGAGGCAGAAATCGTTGTTGAAAGTTCCCGCCACGCGAGTGAACTACTTGATCCGTCCCCCTCCGAGTAGTTCACGTCGTCAGTTGAGTCCACTGGCCTTTGGGCTTTTCTGACGTGGTTTCCAATTGGGCTAAGGTCTCGTCCCTTTCCAGTCCAAATGGATTTCCCTCACTTCCCCAAGTGGTAGTCACTTCCCGCCAACCTTCGCCTACCCCTAGGTTTGCTAAGGAGGTTGAAAATTCTCCCCATATGAGCGCTCCCCTTGATTCATCACTAACGCGAGGGGTAGTCGAAGCTTGTTCTAATTGACCTTCCCCATTGCTACTCAATTCCAATTGGGTTCCTTCCAAATCCAGATCGCTCGTTACTTCGTCCTTCCCATTTGGGGCCTTTGGGGCGGTGGTCGATTCCAAATGGTCTTCATTTATTTCCAGAGTTGGAATTGGTGAACCACCATCGCTTGAATTTGGCGTCGTAGTCGCTTCGGACTGTTGGTCTTCAGTAGATCTATTAATTTCGATAGCAGTTGTTAGTTCATTTGCCTCTTTCTGTTTATTCTTTGCTCCGTCATTTCTCCAAGTGAGGGTAGAACGGAAAGTGGTTGGTGGTCCATCGTTTGCCTTATTCCATACGAGTAGCTCGCTTGGATCGAATTCGACGGACGAGGATAGAGCGTCGTCTTCCTCCAGGAAAGAAGAATCATCACCAATTGGAAGGACCTTAGGCGTAGTCTGGTATTTACCATCACCTGTTGAAACGGAAGGGCTCATTTCTTCTTCTTCTTGTTCTTCTTCTGTTTTCCGCATTGGACTTGGACGCTTTTCCAAGTGGTAGTAGCGGGCGGGCCTTCACTTGTCTTGCCTCCTCCGAGTCGTTCACTTGGATTGGATTTGGCAGACGGTGACGAAACGCCATCTTCCTCTTCCAAAAGGGGAGCACTTGAATCATCATTTTCTGAAAGTGCTTTTGGCGTGGTGAACTCTGATTGGTCTTCACCTATTGGAACGGAAGCACTGATTTCTTCTTCTTCTTCTTCTCCTTCTTTCCGCGTTGGACCTTCGCTTTTCCAAATTCCACTTGAAACTAATCATCAATTAATGCAACACGCGCAGAATATTTTAAACTATTAAGAACTTACCTAGTAACAAAATTTATCTGCTTTTAAAATTAACAAAAAACACGATACTTGACCTGCCTTAAGTATAATATCTGTGCGTGTGTCTTTTTGCATTGTTTTGTACTGTATTGTATTGTATTATATTATGACCATCCACATGTACCTGAATTTGCACCTGACGTGGTGAATAAATTATTATTAGTATTATTATTATTCGGTCTAACGCTAAATGGGCCAAATTCTTTTCGTTGATTGTAAGGAATCTAAAACACGGACGAGGTCAGTATAAAAAACGAGCTTGAGACGTGCAGCGCCGAAATTTCTTGGAACTGAGATGCACGCGGCACATTTCCAACCGGGAGCGCACGGTAGTTGCAGTTTTGTCCCCAATTATACACTCGATTAAGGACTCTTCTGCATAGGAAAATGCCGCCATCGATAAATGGCACGATGTCCCTTTTTAATTAAGAAGCCGAACGGGAGAAAGTGCTTAAGAAAGGTGGGAACGTACGAAAGTCATTCTGTGGAATCCTTTAAGTGCAGTGCTCTGCACTATTTCCGTTTTCCTCTCGTTGGAGTTATTTTATTTTAATAATAATAATTAATTGAAAGTGTAAAGAGCTTAAACAGAGCGGGAGTGTACAAGAAGTCGATCTTCCGGAACCTTCGAGTGAAGCCTCTTGACCTATTACGTGTTACGTTCTTCGTTGAAATTCATTTGTATTTTTTTCTTGTTTTCAGTCACTCAGTTTCCTCAGTTTGAAATTAATTTCGCGAATGAAGTTACTACACTTCACGGTGTTTTCTTTTCTTTTTTTTTTGGTAATCAGGTTAATCGTAATCGATTTATTTTTATTAATTTAAAGATTTAAAGTCAGCGTTGGTAAGATGAAACAAAAATCTATTTTGCGTAGAAAAGAAAAAGCTATTTTCTAACACAGACTTTTCTTATGTACCGAAGATTCGCCTTTTTCGCCTTCTATTTTTTTTTTTTGTTAACTTGAATCACTTTCGGTTGACCGTAAAATTAGTATTTCAAAATATTATTCGGTCTTATTTAAAAAGAAAATTGTTCTCATTAAAATTAGTTTCGTATTTCTTAATGTAAATGTATTGGGAATTAAATTTCAGGTTTTGTTAATATATTTCTACATTAAAATTTTTAGAAATTGTAAATTGAATTTTCGTATTTTGAATTTTCCTAAATTGTAAACAAAACGTTACGATTTTTTAAAACAAATTGGAAAATCGATTTCTGGCTTTCACCTAAACCAGAAAACGCTACTCACAAAGAAATTAGAGACCCGACTTTATGCGGTTCGGATTGGTTTAAAGAATTGGGGACGAAAGTGGATGATAAGGGATTTTCCAACCCCCATCCGCACGTTTTTACAATTAAGTTAAATTATTGTTTATTAGCTAAAATTTTATTAACCAGAACAGCAAAACATGTATTTTTCTTTTTCTATTTTGTTTTGAAATTAACTGAATTAATTCTCAAATTACTCAACAGATGGCGCTGATCCTATTAAATTATGAAAAGAACGTACAAAAGCTTCCAAAACTTGAAAAGGAAAATTGGTTTAATTGATGCTCCACGATGTAACGTCATAAACAGCGCAGCTGAACTTCGCCAACAAAATAAAGGCCTTTATTATTATTATTATTATTATTATAAAACTCAATCTTTCTAGTTTCCTTTTCGCTAAGAGTAAAGATACGTTTGACAGGTTGGAAGGACATTGGTGGAATAAGCAGCTGGCCAGTAAAAAAAAATTAAATTCGGTTTTGATTGGTCAGCCGTTTATTATTTCAAACCGTCCTTCATACCTTAATATAAAGTGCGCCGGATCTTTTGAATCAACCACGCCATCTAAATTTCATTTAAGGAAAGTTGTAACAGATGGTTGAAAGAACACCCGGTAGGTGTAGCTAAACACATTCCTGAAACTAGAATTCCTGTTTTAGGCCTCTACTCGAAACCAAACCCAATGGATATGGTATGGTATGGTACGACGAATACACCACGACAGTCGAATTTTTAACCAACAGAGGGCGCACATGTTCTTTGCTTTAAAAAATTTGAAAATGACAGTATAGTTTAATGTGCTGCCTGTTTTTTATATGCTGATTAGAGACACTTTGAAAACCAAATAATACTAACACTCATCTACAGAAATAAATCAACGCTGACAGCGCCTCTTGCGCTTTGTTTGATCGTTGTGGTGCCGTTTTGACGTCATAGGTGTCAGTACTTTATTAATCTACTGATGTTGCTTCAAGACTATCCTATTGGTGATTATTCTGTAGGCAGTTAGCTTCGATAACAGCTACATATTTAATACGTATCTAATTTGTCGTTATTTCGATAGAGAAGTAAACAGCAGTGTTATCAATAGATGGCGCCACATCGATAACTGGAACATAACCTTGCATACTAATAGTCGTTAATAAAGTCCGATAGTAGATTTGTTTTGCGATTTTTCGTATAAAGTTTTGTTTTCTTGACATTTTGAGTCTTGATCGTCGTTTCGCGCCATCTGTTGATGACTACGCATAGTGAAACACGTCAAAGTTTCTTATTCGCGGTTCAAGAATTATCAAAAACTGTCACCTTCTCTCTCTTGCTTTCTCTAATCGTTTCCACTTGAACGAATTTCTCAACCAATTCCTAACCAAACGAAACTTTGTATTATCACAGAAACAGAATATTCTTTTTTCTTTTCGTTTGGTTCAATTTAATTGAATTTAATTTACGTATTGTGCAAAAGATGGCGCTGTTACGAACGCTTCGCGACACGAAACTGTAATAAAGCCGCGCCCTACCATTTTCAAGCCAATTTTACTTTATAAAACAGATGACATTCGCCATATTTAAGACAAGAAATCAAACGCCATATAGAATTGGCGTTTTTAAGGCATGTTGTCACCATCGATTTAAAAGCCTATACTTTCGCCAAGAGCTCGTCAGGTCAGGTAAGGTCATTTTGCATTTCGATCAAGCCACGTGATTATCTCTTGATTTCAAGAGACGACGTCGATGCTTCTCTTTCCTAAATGAGGAAATGAGGTTAAGTGCGCCATATTTAAGACAAGCGATATGATCATATCATATAGTAAATGTCGTTTGGGTGTTGTGGAAGGTAAGTTTTAAAGGAACAGGAAAAAGGAAATGTTTTTGTTAAACTAGCGCAGATAGTGTTTGCAGCAACTGGTTATCCGCCATTTTTAAGACATAATGCTTATCTTTCCTAACTGAGGAAGTGAGGTTAAGTCCGCCATATTTAAGACAACCAATACGATTTTATCACATAGTGAATAGGCAAGGTGAATAGGTGCTTTCTGTCGCTCACTAAATCGTGATCCAAACGTGTTTTGTTCTTTTCTTTGGATCTCTCTAATTTTGGATTGAATTATGATTATTTACAAATGAACTGTCAATCAAAAATTCAAGTCGTGCGTTTCGTTGCAACAACTACGAAATTCAGGTCCAAACTATTCGAAACACGATTCAAACTTTTAAGCGAAAGGAAGCGCCTAATATTGTTTAGGTGGTTTTGGAAGGCAAGTTTTAAAGGAACAGGAAAAAGAAAATGTTTTTCTTAAAACTAGCGTAGATGGTGTTTACAGTAACTGGTTATCCGCCATTTTTAAGACAACGCTCATCTTTCCGAAATGAGGTTAAGTCCGCCATATTTAAGACAAGCCATATGATCATATCACGTAATAAATGTCGCTTGGATGGTGTGGAAGGTAAGTTTCAAAGGAACAGGAAGCAGAAAATGTTTGCTAGAACTAGCGCAGATAGTGTTTGCAGTAACTGGTTCTCCGCCATGTTTAAGACACTCTGCCGCCGGCGGTTTAAGAGAAATTGATTCGCCAACCTTTAAAAAATAAACTCAAGTGCCTTCTGGCTGACGTCAAGCGATAGCCGCCATATTTAAGACAAGCAGGAAACTTTTTTTATAGCGGGTAAAACTTGTTAATGCGTTACTTTACGCCATTCACTATTTTTTATTAAATTTTCGTCCACGTTTGCGAAAGTTCTAATTTATTTTGCCCTAAACCTTTACTATATGTATAGGTTTGTTGTGCCTCACATTCGGCCACCATGTTTAAGACAAGATGTCTTTTCCCTAACCAAGACATCGTTGCACAAATTTATTGTCACGTTTGAAAAGTTACATTCGAAATTCATTTTCTTTTTCACTTTTGGATTTGCACAAAATTTAACAAGCGTATTTTTTTAAACAGATCAAACAGCGACATCCCACGATCGCTTTTTGACCTGACATTGCGGTAGGATAGACAAATTGAAGCGTTTGCTACATAATAAGTCCCCCGTGCAAGTTGTTTAGTTAGCATTTCACAAGTACGGTTATCGACTCAGGTTTAATCGTCGCGGATATTGTCTAGGAGGAATTGCCGACATCTGCTTGGCTCGCAAATAAACATACGTAAAATTAACGTTTTAATAGAGGGAATTCCATGCTGACAAATAAAATGCAAGTCGCTTGAACTTACTTACAATGCTACTACGCCAGCGGATGGTAATTCGTTTAAAACAATCAACGCGCTCGGTTATTAAATGTGTTTTCGCGGAGACGCTGACTATTTTGACGCGTCGATCTTTGGACCACCCGAACTTGCAGAAAATGCACTTTGTCACCGACGGATAGCTCAAACAACGAAATTTGTAAATTTATTACTTCATTATTAAATTCATTATTAATTAATTTATTATTAAAGACGGTGGAAATTTCTTATAGAAGAACCACGTGAATTTAAATTTTATTTGCCTTTATCTTGTATGTGCGTTGTGAATTCCATAAACACGACTTCTAACAATCAGCAGTTGATTTTGATTTATTCATTTCTACGAAGGCCATTAAATTCGTGGACCCCCGCCGCCCCCGTCCGCCCCAACCGAACATATTATTCCCGTCCAGTGCAGCTTTTTAACATAGTGGGTATTTGAAGTCTCGTAAGAGAGAGCCCTTTTTACCGGGTCCACTTCAATTAGTTATAATGTGATTTGGCCGGAGAAAAGACTTCGTTATGTTTTGATGAGGTCGACCATTCTTCTCTTCCGCGACGGCCGGCCCAAGCAGAGACGGACTCGAGCGGTTCCGGCGCCTCCGCCAAGTCGGAAGGTCGCGGAAGCGTGCGTCGCGGATCACCCCCTATCCGGGGGGGCGGTTGCTGCTTCATGCTTACATATTACATCAGTCGTCCGTCGGGGACGAATAACCTGACCGTCTCTCGATATGCACAAACTCGTTAAGGGCCACGTTTATTATGAATTGAAATGCGGTTTACGTAGTACGGTCGAAGTGATCGTTAATTTTGAGTGTGGTTTGTGTTTTCTAAGGGGGGAGGAGGTAAACAGTTAAAAAAAAAAGTATTCAGATAAGTTTTTAATTTTAACGATGAGTTAAATAACTGAGTTGAGCGCTGGTTGGGGAGGAGAGGAGGGAGGGAGGGTGGTTTCAAAGGGCTGTGGGTTGAGGCGAGCCCAGCTGAAGTTGAAACAAGTCGCAGACAAAATATACTATAAGTAGAGTATAGTCACTGTTAGATTATTATAGCATTCATTAGAGTTTGCTAATTACTCCTTGCTTTAATGAATAAGCTCTAATGAACCACTTTCTGTTAATTAAAGGGAGCGCCCGAGACAGTGCCAACTAGATGAAACTCGGCGGAGGAAAACCGAGGAGAGCGCCGAACCCCCCTCCCCCCCCCCTCGACTTAGCCGGGGGTATTATTTTTGCGGCAGTTTTACATTATCAAATTTTATTCGGCGTCCCTTCTCTCTCTCTTGTGTAGTGTGTCGGATTAAAATTTAATTATTTTGTTAAGGGTCGCCGGCATTGACTACGCGCTCTCGTCGCTGCTAAATTAAACCGGCTTATATCGGATGCTATTCGGGGATTTTTGTTAAGCGGTAATTGGCGGAACTGCTCCGTTACAGCTGTCCGTTTTACTTTCGAATATGAACTCGGAGGGAGAGGACTTAAATTAAAAACAATAAAAAGGGATTCCGATCCCGAATTGTTCTATCGGACGAGAAGTGTTCGCCCGTGTGTTTTGTGAAACGTTTCCGGAGTTTATTGCACGAAAGATTTAATTTAACAAAAGCGTACACGACCATTACACAAACGAAAAAGGACAGCAGGACTTTAACATCTTTATTTAATCAATACTCTATTATTACTTTTACGGTACACTCTTCCTGATGGCAAGTACGCGCCGTAATCTCAAGAGCTGCCCCGAAGCTAGACTCTAAAAGAGACGGACGCATAAATAAGTGCACCATGGAAACAGTACCTGCTAAAGGTCGCATTATGAAGCCGCTTTCAAAGACCCCTCAGCCCTTTTTTAAATCTCGTGCGTTCACCATACGGTTAGACAAAAACACAATACCGCTACTCTTCTTGAACCACGTGCGTTCAACGTAGGGTTAGACAAAAATAGAACAAGACAACGCAGAAAATATATATTAATTCGCCTAATTCAGATTGAAACAGAAACAAATGCCGCAAAACGTCGCGTCGGTAATACGTGACTAGACTCGAGAGGTTATTTTACAGAAAACGCGCACTGGTCGAACAGCGAGACCTCAAATCCCAAAATGACAAAACTCTTCGATAAACCAAAAATTAACCCGAAGCTTCGAATTTGTAATTTAAATTAATGCTCTACAATATGCCGGAATTACTTGCGCTTTAAAAGGGCGAAATAAAATACAGGTACAGATTAAAGGGGTACGATACCAAGTACAGTCAGCTGGCTACGTCATTAGTTTCAAAATTCCGTACACAAAAGGCGTATGCAGTCCGCGTTGGCGTAGCTTGCAGCTAGCTTCGTTTCCAACATCGGCGTTGCCCACGAACGTTGCATTGAACTAACCACCACCGCCCCTTCAGATACACGAATTTAGACCCGCCGAACGCCCAGATGAAACGATACCTCAGGTACGCGTTTTCAGTGGAACCTCGAAATTCACCGTATTCTCACCAGCTGCTGGCGTTGCTCACAAATATGCCCTCGTATTAAAACGAATCTGTCGCCGAAAGAAAGTTGCTCACAAATATGCCCCCGTAATAAAACGAATCTGTCGCCGAAAGAAAATAGAAAATCTAGAATCGTGTAATGAATCTGTCGCCGAATTTTAGATAGCGCGTCTTTTGTTTGCCAGGACTTTATTTGTGTACGGAAAATGGCCGTCGGTTATTCTTGTTTCGGAGCGAAATCTATCGAGCGTAATTTTCACGTAATTTCACTCAAACATTACGCTTTTTCATATATACATCACTTTATTGCTTTACACTTAACTGATAACACTCTCAGATTAAATTAGACTAGATTCTTCGTTAGTTGATAAAAATATATTCGTAAATACAACAGCAATTAACGTTCTTTTTTGTCGTTGGAATTAATCGAGTTAAAATATTACTTTAAAAAATACACTGCTCCAAAAAATCCATTTTGCTAAGGTTTGAATATTCAGTACGCAGATCCAAATGTTTTTACAAAAAATTAAATGTTGCGATGTAATTATTTCTGCGTTATAACGTATTTAAAATGCGAAGGAGGGAAGTCAGTATAAAAAACGGGCATGATATAGAGTGCCGGCCGAAATTTCCTGGTACTGAGATGCACACGGCACGTTTCTAACCGGAAGCGCACGGTATTTGTAATTTTGCCCCTAATTATACACTCGATTAAGAATTTTTCTGCAAAAAATACCGCCACAGGTACATCGTATGATTCCTCTTCTTATTAACGTCTTATTAACCGCCACCTCCTCTTCAGATGTTTGAATTTGGACCCGTCGAACGCCTAAATTAAACGGTACCTCAGGTATGCGTTTCCAATGGAACCTCGAAGTTATGGTACACATTCACCGTATCCTCGACTGCTGTTGTCGTTCACGAATGTCCCCCACAAAAAAACGAATCTGTCGCCGAAAGAAAGTTGCTCACAAATATGCCCCCGCAATAAAACGAATCTGTCGCCGAAAGAAAATAAGAAACGTAGCATCGCGCAACGTGATTAATCTCCGGCCGCACACCTAAAATTCGCTTGAATCTTAGCGAATTGTTGGTTTAAGGTGCGAGGTAAGACTTTGATAAGAAGCAAGCTGAGGTTAGTACAGTCAGTCTTACCCATCCACGTAGGTATCTCGTCATTCTATTTATTATTACGATTTCAAATTTCGTTTCCTAAAACGCAAAACATCCTGGCGCCAATCATCAAAGAGATCGCCGTACACCTGTGGTTATTTCATTGTCCACGACGCGCTAAAGCGACGTCATAGTGTTTCGGAAAAACAAAGTTCGCCAACAGGCAATTAGTCTCGCTTGGATTTAATAATTTTACGAAGGTCAAAGGATGCTTGCCGCCCTCAACGTATTATTTATATTGCGGTAAATTTTCGTGTGTCCATTCTATAGCGTTTTCGAAAGATCAAAGGATACCGACGGTTCTTGCCCGCTAGTGTCCACAGATGGCAGACGCCGTGTTGGAACACCTAAAAGGCGGTGCATTTGTCGGAAGTAAATTTCAAAGAAGCCGTATGTGGTGACATATTCGTTGTTTGTATCTATATATTTGGAGGGACGTCGTCGATTGGTTAGCTTCTTCTCTTGCAGCGTCACCAAATCAATAAATTAGTAAAGATGTACGTTTTAAAAGTGCAGACACATGAAATATTTAATTTCGCCTGCAAAGCTGCGAAAATATCAGGAATCATCTTTTATTTTCGGACAAGCAAACTGTCGGGTTTTTTTCTTATAGCGTTTCAGAAACCTTTTCCAAGAAGAAAAAATCATCTACTTTGTGCCAATTTATTTAAATTTTCAAAATTTTGTTCTTTCGTCATTATTTTTTCGTAGATTGATGATACGTACCTACGGCAGGGTTCACGGTCATTATAAACTTTGTCTAGTACGAGTCATTCATTCTGATTTCTTGCATCAGCCGTCAAAGAAACTGTTCTATATTTTTCTTTTTAGTAAATACAATTATAACTACTTTTGCTTCCGCAATAGAACGAATCTGTCGCCGAAAGAAAGTCGCTCACAAATATGCCCCCGCAACAAAACGAATCTGTCGCCGAAAGAAAATAAGACTTGCAGCATCGTGCAACGCGATTAATGTTTTGGCTTGAATCCTAGCGATTCGTTGGTTTGGGGTGCGAAATAATACTTTAATAGGACGCACGCTGAGCCCGATGAATTCCAAAGAAACTATTTAGATGAATCTCGCAATCATAATTTACGCAGATTTCCGAAATTAGCGAGAATGCAAACGTGGTCTAAGGTGTCGCCGTTTTTTTTTTTTTAAATAAAGAAACGTTCTTTCTTTCTCCTTTTCTAAAATAATCGCGTTAGGACAACAGAAAATATTTCGTTTGGTTAATCCGTTAATTTCGATTTAATTTATTTTTCAGAAGCAAACGCCGAGGACTTTTTTGTTTTTTTTTTTCTACAAGACCAATTTTCCTCATCAAAGGCGTTTCGAACATTGTCGTATTTCATCATTAGCGACAACTGAGTTCACATTCTCGAGGAATCATAGCCTGTAATATTTTTTGATCCCCTGGTATGTATTGTTCTTTGTCTTGCATCGATCATGAAACATGATCTTTGGTCTAAGAATTAATAAACAAGTCATCGTTCGTGAATTGCATAAGAGTGTGGTTAAAAATTTTTGCTTTTGTAAATTGTAGGCGAATGAGTTGTCGGGCGGTGAAAAAAAGGAGGGGTTGAATACGTTGCATTAGAGATAAATGAAGAGCCATCCTTCATCATTATCGCGATTATTAAAATGAAAAGACACCGTAGAATGAACATCACATGTGGTTTGGCTTATATTAAAAGCTGTCGTTGTCCGAAAAACCTGCGCGAGTATCATATTCTCTTAATTAACGCTGTAAAACCCGCCAAGAGCCCTCATTAGGGGCTTGTCACACCGACATCGCATAATGAATCTTGACGAGGTACTTTTTATTATGTGCGCTTTTAACTAGATTTCGAATAAATTTAATTAAAATTATTCAGAGGGCTCCTCTCACCGCCGCCGCCGCCGCCGTCGCCGCCGCCACAATGCGCGAGAGCTATTTCTACTTTGTTTTGTTTGTTTTAATTATGGTCCGTAATTAGTCATTTTATCGCGGCCGGGGCCGCTCAAAAAATGTTATCCTCGCTGGAAGCCAGCAAGTTCGCAGAACTTTGCGCTAATTAGCAGATGCCGTAACGTACCGGCTAATTAGAGCACCCCGCGATCAAAAATTATTCTAGACTCGTATATGTGAAGCAAAGTTATTTGAAATACGTCTCCCCCGTTCATTATAAATTAAGTTTTGAGAAAGAGGAAGCGAAGAAAAGAAGATTAAAGAAAGACGAAAATAGAAAACTGTGGAAAACCAAATGCAGAAAGTCTTCAAATTAAAAGACGTTACTTATCTCAGGAGGAAAGCTGACTTAAAAAAAAATTGTAGGAGTATTTGGGGTCGCAGTGGAATAGTCCGCAGCTTTCCTGAACGTACCCGCGGTATTAGTCGCGAGCGACCCCGGCGGCCCTTGCCAAAAAAGAAAGACAGGCGAAGTACCTCGGCGCCCCGAGCCCACAATTGTAACACTGTTTATTAATTTCTCACCGGGAGAACGCAATAAAACACAAATAAACATGAAGCAAAGACAAAAGGGTTATTTTAAAACCTAGTTTAAGGACGAGTTATTCAACAGTCCCCGTTATCAACCAGGGAAGAATGAATTTATTAATTTAAAAATTCATTTCTAATTTTTCAAAGGCAGAATAATCAAGAACGGATTTAGAATCACGAACGAAACTTCTTTCCTCAAGGTTACAGCTGTTATTTACTCAAGGATCGCTCGAATGATGTCTACTTATACTTTCAAAATTGTCGAAATACTCTGTTTATAGTTAATAGTTCAAATAAAAAACTGATTCTTTAATTAATAAAACATGTTCAAATATAAGAGAAAATTTCGTACAATAAATGGATTAAAAACAATATTTTTTTGGTTGAAAATACCACAATTTTAAAATTGCAAAAACTTTATGAATCCGAAGAGAGAAGGGAAGAGAATACTTTCTAAGGCCTTACTTAGATGCTAAATTTTATAAGCTGCGACGATTCTGTTTTATTCAAACTTAGACTCGCCGGTGGTGCTTCTTAGGTACACTTTATTTGAATTAAACAAGGAAAATTGCCTGACTGAAGAAAAATTTTGAATTTGGTAGAATTTTTCGACGAGGAAAAATTGAGGCGCAGTGACAAACAAACAAAATCACGTTTGGAACTAGCGCAAGCTTGCGCTCTCTCCCTTTCTCTTTCTCTGCGATATTTATCCTATTCGCTTGGGTGACACGGCTCGGGTTTTCCGAAATACGCCTGCACTGAACGCTACGCTGAAGACTTATGGTCCCGATTCAAGCATATTTTGCTCTGCAAATGCAATGTATTTTATTACAGCGCACGGCGCAAGCTTTTACCTTTTTTTAACGTAGTATGATCTCATTTCTTGGTACATTTTAAGCTGACTAATGCTTTCGTTATATAAATTCGCAGCTGCACGTACTGTATTTTATGTTTTCAAATGAGATCTCCGATCTGATTTCTAATTCAATAAAGAGTCTTAATTAAGTTGAGCGTACTAAAACAAGGACAAAATAGTAATAATAATTTGGATTCTTTTACCTTAGGCACGTTAGCCTTTAAACATATTTTTCTTTCCTTGGGTATATCGCCTATCCTTGTCTACACATCTTTTTATATCATCTGCCCATTTGCGTGCGCTGGTGTTCTTGAACCTCGTGCGTTCAGCGTAGGGTTAGACAAAAACAAAACGAAGCAACGCAGAAGATATAAATTAATTCTCTTCAAATTACAATATAACATATGGCCCACACTGTTAAAACAGATGACATAAAGGTCCTTAATACATAACTAGACTTGAGAGGTTATTTTGCAGAAAACGCGCGCTGATCGAACACCTAGAGCTTAAATCTCAAATCGATTAAAGGCCTCAATCAACTTAAAAGTAACCCGAGTTGGCGTTTGTACTTTAGATTGATGTACGACGATGTGTCGGAATTATTTGCGCTTTAAAAAGGCGAAAGAAAATAATGATAAAGATAACAAAGTAGTTACCTTACGTTGTACAGTCAGCTGAGTACGTCACTGGTTTCATAATTCCGTAAACAGAAGACGTATGCAGTCCACGCTTGAAGCTAAGGTCGTTTCCAACGTCGGCGTCTCTCACGATCGTCGCGTTTAACTAACCGCCACCTCCCCTTCAGATACGTGAATTTGGGCCCGTCGAACGCCCAGATGAAACGGTGTTTGAGGTATGCGTTTCCAATGGAATCTCGAAGATATGGTACGCGTTCACCGTAACCTCAGCTGCTGCCGTTGCTCACGAATATACCTCCGCAATGAAACGAATCTGTCGCCGGAAGAAAGTTGTTTACAAATATTCCCCAGCAATAAAACGAATCTGTCGCCGAAAGAAAGTTACTCGCAAGTACCCCCCGCAATAACACGAATCTATCAACGAAAGAAAATAAGAAATGAAAGCACGGTGCAAAGTGATTAACCATCGCCGGACGCACACCTGAAATTCGCTTGAATCCCAGCGATTCGTTGGTTTGAGGGTCGAAATAACACTCGAATAAGACACACGCTGAACTCAATGAATTCCCAATAAATTATTTAGATGAATCTTGAAATCACAATTTGCCCAGATGCCCGAAATCAACGAGAATACAAACGTAGTCGAACATGTCGCCGCTTTTTCTAAATAAAGAAGGTATTCTTGCCCCTTTTCTAAAAAAATCATATTAGAACGTTTTATTTTGTCGACAATGAAAACAAGATAGTTTTGTTTTTGGTTAATCTGCCAATCACGCTGAACTTAGTACAATCAGTCTTATCCATCCATATAGGTATCGCGTCATTCTATTTATTATTACGATTTAAAATTTCGTTTCCTAAAACGCAAAATATCCCGGTGTCAAGCATCAACTTGCGGTTATTTCATTTTCGACGACGCAGTAAAGCGGCGTCTTGGTATTTCCAAGAACAAAGACCGCCTACGCGCAATTCGTCTCGCTTCGATTTAATAGTTTTATAAGGACAAGGGACGCCGCGCTGCCGTTTTATTTATATTGAGGTAAATTTCCGTGTATCCGTTCTATTGCGTTTTCGAAAGATCAAAGGATACCGACGGTTCTTGCCCGCTAGTGCTCACAGATGGCAGACGCCGCGTTGAAACACCTAAAGGGCGGTTCATTTGTAGGCATTAAATTTCAAAGAAGACGCATGCGGCGACATTTTCGTCATTTATATATATATGTTTGGAGGGGTTCGTCGATTGGTTACCTTCTTCTCTTGCAGCGTCACTAAATAAATAAATAAGTAAAGTTGTACGTTTTAAAAGTGCAGACACATCAAATATTTAATTTCGCCTGCAATGATGCGAAAATATCACGAATTAACTTTTATTTTCGGACAAGTAAACTGTTGGGTTTTTTTCTTATAGCGTTTCAGAAACCTTTTCCAAGACAAAAAAAAAATCATTTACTTTGTGCCAATTTATTTAAATTTTCAAAATTTTGTTCTTTCGTCATTATTTTTTCGTAGATTGATGATACGTACTTACAGCAGGGTTCACGGTCATTATAAACTTTGTCTAGTACGAGTCATTCATTCTGATTTCTTGCATCTGCCGTCAAAGAAACTGTTCTAAATTTTTCTTTTTAGTAAATATAATTATCACTTTTGCTTCAGCAATAAAACGAATCTGCCGCCGAAAGAAAGTCGCTCACAAATATACCCTCGCAATAAAACGACTCTGTCGCCGAAAGAAAGTAAGACATGTAGATCGCGCAACGCGATTAATGATTCGCTTGAATCCTAGCGATTCGTTGGTTTGGGGTGCGAAATAACACCTCAATAAGACGCACGCAGAGCCCAATGAATTCCAAAGAAACTATTTAGATGAATCTCGTAATCATAATTTACGCAGATTTCCGAAATTAGCGAGAATGCAAACGTGGTCTAATGTGTCGCCGTTTTATTTCTAAATAAAGAAACGTTCTTTCTTTGCTTCTTTTCTAAAATAATCGCGTTAGGACAACAGAAAACATTTCGTTTGGTTAATCCGTTAATTTCGATTTAATTTAGTATTTCAGAAGAAAACGCCAAGGAATTTTTGCTTTTTCTTTCTACAAGACCAGTTTTATTCAGAATTTTGTTCTTTCGTCATTATTTTTTCGTAGATTGATGATACACACTTACGGCAGGGTTGACGATCATCATAAACTTTGTCCAGTACGAGTCATTCATCCTGATTTCTTGCATCAGCCGTCAAAGAAACTGTTCCATATTTTTCTTTTTAGTAAATTTAATTATAACTACTTTTGCTTCCGCAATAAAACGAATCTGTTGCCGAAAGAAAGTTGCTCACAAATATGCCCCCGGAATAGAACGAATCTGTCGCCGAAAGAAACTAAGACATGCAACATCGTGCAACGTGATTACTGATTCGCTTGAATCCCAGCGATTCGTTGGTTGGAGGTGCGAGACAAAACTTTAATAAGACGCACGCTGAGCCTGGTGAATTCCAAAGAAACTATTTAGATGAATCTCGCAATCACAATTTACACAGATTCCTGAAATAGGCGAGAATACAAACGTGGTCTAAGGTGTCGCCGTTTTTACTAAATAAAGAAGCGTTCTTTCCTTGCTCGTTTTTTAAAATAATCAGCTTAGGACAACAGAAAATATTTTTTGTGGTTAATCCGTTAATTTCCATTTGATTTAGTTTTCAGAAGCAAACGCCGAGGACTTTTTGTTTTTTTTTTCTACAAGACCAATTTTCCTCATCAGAGGCCTTTCGAACATTGTCGTATTTCATCATTAGCGACAACTGAGTTTACATTCTCGAGGAATCATAGCCTGTAATATTTTTTGATCACCTGGAACGTATTGTTCTTTGTCTTGCGTCGATCATAAAAACTGATCTTTGGTCTAAGAACTAATAAACAAGTCATCGTTCGTGAATTGCTTAAGAGTGTGGTTAAAAATTTTTGCTTTTGTAAATTGTAGACGAATGAGTCGTCGGCCGGTGAAAAAAATGAGGGGTTGAATACGTTGCATTAGATATAAATAAAGAGCCATCCTTCATCATTATCGCGATTATTAAAATGAAAAGGCATGGTAGAATGAACATCACATGTGGTTCAATCTTCTACTTTGTGCCAGTTCATTTAAATTTTCGAAATTTTGAGTAAGTATCATCATTATTTTTTCGTAGACTGTTGATACTTACAGCAGGGTTCACGGTCATTATAGACTTTGTCTAGTACAAGTCCATTCATCCTGATTTCTTGTTTCTTGCATCTGTTGTCAAAGAAACTGTTCTATATTTTCTTTTTAGTCAATATAATTATAACTTGGAACAGACAATGTGCTGAAATGGAAGAAACTGATTGGCAATAACCGATGATGGTGTTAACGGAGCGCGCGAAGAAAGTTATTTACGTCGCGCTAATAACGCCGATTTACAAGAAGGCAATTAATTCTCAAAAAAGCGGCGGAGCTACGGAAATGAGAAGTCGCCCGCTAATATGATTAAAACACAAAGTACTGATTTATAATTAATGTGTTCCCATGGCACGGTTCGTGTCGGCCGGAGTATTACGTGTAAAATAGTGGAGTTTTGACTTTCCAATTAGTTCAAGAAATTGCATTTGCCCGGCCGCCGCTCGCCCCCCCCTCCGACGACGACCGAGTGGCCTTTTACGCCAGGGCAGTATCCAGAACACTTTAGATGCTAATGGCACTCCCGGCGTAATTGGAAACAGATACGTTTCACAATCGCTGCCCGGCACGACGTCACTCAGACTTTATAATTGCACACGTTAAAATGGGGCAGAAAGCTCAACGGAAAATTTACTCCTCTAAACTTCCCCTCACCCTCCTCCCCAACACAACGAACCAAGAAGCTACCACCAAAATATTTGTCGGGACCAACCTTAACAACACAATTACGAACACGTTTCCATAGAACCTATTAGGACGTAATTAGATTGTCACATCACATCGTCACTCACCAACTAAATTGCACAGCACACTTTCGAACTATTGTTTTTCATCACCCCCTATCACCTTCTATTTCAACTACAAAGTGAAGTATTTCAACTAAAATTCATAACTGTGTAACTTATTTTTTTGTGCAGGTTGATTTTTGGATCACCCTGTATCTTGTAAGTACACAATTTAGTTCATTCTTTGGAACAAAAAGACAACAACACTTTTTTCTGAAAATACAGAACACGTTCTATCTCTGTGGTGAATTTGAATTGTTTAAAAAGAAATTGAACTGAATCATGAGGAGGAAACGCGCGCTGGAACTTAATAATGAAATATTGATTGCCGGTCGTAATTTGTTAGTTTAATGAAATTACCGAAAGGCCACCGGCCGGGGCCTCGTCGTATCCACGCATTAACGCAGCTAATTAATCGTTTTCCTTCAAAAAAAAACAGACAACTCTCTTTCATGTTAATAAAAAAAAAAACATTTTATTTTACTTGCCATAAGGGAGAAAAATGTCGAAATAAACAACCGCAAGCGGTGAAAACGCACGTGAAGTTCAAGTGAACTTCGAGATGGACGAATCAAGCATGGCGCTTACTTTGCCGGAGAACGAGTAAGCAGGGATCGGCGGGGCACACTCCACAGAACCGTTAAGCGATCCCCCATACGCGAGGAAAACTAAAGCGATGCTTACTTATCAATTTAGGTCCAGTTTTACAATTGCAGCACAATTTTGAGCTGTGGTTGAAACCCTTAGCAACAATTATTTCAACAATTGTTGTGTAGGATTTAAGCTTCGGCTCAAAGTTAAACCGTCATTGTAAAACTAGACCTAAAATTTCCCAGAAGCGGTAAAAACGCACGTAAAGTTAAAGTGAACTTCGAGATGGACGAATCAAACGTGAAGCTTACTTTGCCGGAGAATAAGCAAGCCGGGATCGGCGGGACACACTCCACAGAAGCGTTAAGCGATCCCCCATACGCGAGGAAAACTAAAGCGATGCTTACATATTAATTTAGGTCCAACTTTACAATTGCAGCACAACTTTGAGCTGAGGTTTAAACCCTTAGCAACAATTGTTGTGAAGGATTTAAGCTTCGGCTCAAAGTTAAACCGTCATTGTAAAACTGGGCCTAAAGTTTCCCAGAAATTTTCGCAATTATCACACCCTTTCCCCCTTAATAAAAAATAAATGATCCCGATGGTTAACGTTTTTTTTGTTTTGTTTTTTATAATAGTCCGAAGGTCTAAAAGGCGGTCATTCCTGTTCGGTGACTCCCCCAATTAACCACAAAAACTTTATTAAATTCTTATAAATGTTAATGAAGCATTTTTGGTTACTTGATAATGATTACCCGTTCGCTAGCAAGATGTGCCTGGAAAAAGAACTAGAAAAAGAGGGATTTATTTTTTCTTGTTTTTCGTAATCTTCATACTCCAATTTTCACTTTGTTCCTTTGATATTCTCTCATGATGATTGCTATAAGGGAAAAAAAATGTCGAAATAAACAACCGCAAGCGGTAAAAATGCACGTGAAGATCAAGTGAACTTTAAGATCTACGAATCAAATACGGCGCTTACTTTGCCGGAGAATAAGCAAGCCGGGAATAGCGGGGCACACTCCACAGAACCGTTAAGTGATCCCCCAGACGCGAGGAAAACTAAGGCAACGCTTATTTATTCATTAAAAATTTCCCAGAAATTAGATTATGGCAAGCTTTAAAATGTTAACCTACAGATTTCTTCGTCCCTTTTCTCTCTTTGTTGCTATAATTTTAGTAATTTTCAAATTGTCGTATTTTTCAGTCCAAAAATTATCTGCAATAAACTTAAAAACTTTATGTTTGTCCAAACGCATTTCCACTTGTGATTTGTGTTTGGTTCATACCAACCATAAATTGCATGAATTGTTTTAAACTCGTGAGTGTATGTGTGCGTTGTGGTAAAATACTTCATTGATTTAAAAATACGGGAGGGGGGCGTGGGCATTAAGAAATGGACTCAACTATGTGACAATAAAAAAGCGAAGAACCAATAATTTCATAAAAAAAAAAAATTAATTGCAATGAAGAGACACACCCGGATAGTTATTTCGGCCCTGATTGGGGCCTCAACATCACCAAAGTACTTTAAAAACTCCACTGCAATCTCACCGACCTATCTTATTCACGCTTATAATCGAGCAGGCATTCAAACGCAACAAAAATTTTCAATTGACTAATTTCACTTGTATTTTGCTTTAAAATTTGAATTTTTGTTTCCTTTAGTGCATAAATACTTCAAGAGAGGGCGTTTGAAGTTTCAGTTGTGAATGTTAAAGATAAAGAACGAACTAAATTGGGACAACTCATTAAAAATAAAATTAAAAAAAGAAGAAAACATCATCCGATTTATTTATTTCAAATTTTTAATTTGTGTGCATTTTAATTCACCAACGCTCCGCGAGAGAGGGCGCTCAAACTTCCTTTCCCCAAAGTCTCGCGCGTCTCGTCGCAGTCGGATTTAAACGTTCGTTGGTGTAAGAACAAGAAAAGATACGAAGCCAAATAAAAAAAAAACAAATCCAAACCTAATTAATGCGCGCGTTAATTGAATGGTTAATTTAGCTAATGTCCACCAGAGGGCGCCAAGTGTTGTTTTAGTTGTCACCAGATTAAATAATTCAAAGCAAGAACCTGCTTGCTCGTAACTACCCTAAATCAAACACAATTATGTACAGAGTGAAGCATCTGCTGGTAAACTATTTTTGATTTACCTTCGTAACTACCTATAAGTGTTCAAATAATTCCGATAGATGGCGCTCTTGCTTAAATATTTAATAAATCTTATCGGTTAAGTAAGTCTGAAAACAAATGCCTCACCAGCGTTCCACAACTAACTAAACTTTTTCGTTCTGTCCAAAACTATGCTCTTGCGGTAATTTATTTTCGGGCTGGAGATCAGTTGAGGAAACGTCGCATAGATTTCGTTGTTTCGAAATTCGCAATAAATCGATCGGTAGAACAAAGTAACGGAAAACAACTGGAAACAATTTTGGGCGTAATATACCGTGACGATTTATTTATCCTTGTTTTATTTAAGGCGGGCAATAGTAAGTTCGAATGAATTCCAATAGAGGGCGCTCTCCTTAAATCCGTAATGCACTGTACAATATCGAAAGAGATCGCCTAAAACTAACAGCGCGCTGAAACATTATCCTTGCAGGTGAAGTACCTGCGGTAATTCACATCAATTTTGCTTATAATGATATTATGAGCAAAATTAGTTCCGATAACGCTCAACAGAGAGCGCTTTCTTTTAATCATCATCATGCATTGTACAAGGACACAAATTTAAAGCAAGAGCGCGCCTAAAACTAACACTTTCTTTGTGGGCAAAGTACCTGAGGTAATATATTTTCGTTTTACTTATAATGTGCAAGATTAGTTCCGATAACGCTCAATAGAGAGCGCTGTCTTTTAATCATCATCACGCATTGTACAATGACACAAATTTAACGCAAGAGAGCGCCTAAAACTAACATTTTCTTTGTGGGCAAAGTACCTGCGGTAATATATTTTCGTTTTACTTATAATGTGCAAGATTAGTTCCGATAACGCTCAATAGAGAGCGCTTTCTTTTAATCATCATCATGCATTGTACAAGGACACAAATTTAAAGCAAGAGCGCGCCTAAAACTAACATTTTCTTTGTGGGCAAA
Source organism: Prosopocoilus inquinatus (assembly GCA_036172665.1). Taxonomy (NCBI): domain Eukaryota; kingdom Metazoa; phylum Arthropoda; class Insecta; order Coleoptera; family Lucanidae; genus Prosopocoilus; species Prosopocoilus inquinatus. Next base: position 6,978,204 of record CM069878.1, on the reverse strand, counting down.
GTACCTGTGGTAATATATTTTTGTTTTATTTATAATGTGCAAGATTATTGTTCAGATAACGCTCAATAGAGAGCGCTGTCTTTTAATGAATTGTATGTACAATAACACAAATGGAAAGCATCAGCGCGCCTAAAATTAACAGCACTAAAACATTTTCCTTGCAGGCAAAATACCTGCGGTAATTCATTTCTATTTTGCTTATAATGAGCAAGATTAGTTGCGACAACGCTCAATAGAGAGTGCTGTCTTCACATTTGCGATGCGTTAATCAATGAGGCGATAAGATCGCCTTTACAGAACTGATAGCAACAGAATATTATTATCGGAGTGCAAATAAATTATCCTGAATTTATTCGGTAACGTTCAATAGATGGCGCTGTCTTTAAATTTGCCTAACATTATTCCATAAAGCAAACTGAAAGTGGAAGACCAAAAACCGTCAATTATTACCAATCAATCGAATTACCATTTTGTTTTCCAATCAAAGTGACTGATGATTATCTATTTTATGTTTATTTACAGTGAGTGGCTAATTAGTTTAGAAAAAAAAAACAATTGAGGGCGTTGTCTTCCTATATTCGGAATTAATCAGTTTTTACGTTTTTACTTCGATTTTTGAACGGGACACTTAACGATTTAGAAAGAGATGCAACTTTAAAAATAGGAGTGGCATAAGTTTGTTCCGATTAAAATAGAGGGCGCTGTGAGATTCTTAATGAAACGAGCAGTTTCGCAACTCGGTTGCAACCAATAAAAAAAACAAGAACAATGAACATTTAAAATAAAAAAAATCCGTTTTCATTAAGCTTATTTAATTATTATTTGCAGAGTCTAGTTTGTGCTATCGCTCAATGGAGGGCGCTCACAGTTTATGGTTTACGTAGTTTAACGTAATTTCATTCAATAAGTCGCCTTAAATCACCAGTTACAGTTTCACATAATTTAATTCTACGTTTTATTGAAACTATGATAGGTACGCATAGTTCACGCTACCGCCCAAGAGAGGGCGCTCATTATTCTTGAAACTATTGAAAAATAAACATTCTTAGTAAATGTGCTTTAATAAGAAACAGAAATACAAGTAAGTTAATGATTTTTGTCATCGTCAAATTTATTAATTTTATTAAATTTGAAACTTAGTTGGCTCTGAAGCCAACAGATGGCGTATGGTGCTTCTCTCTTGTAACGAAAAGAAACCAACGCTAATCTAGGTACTTGATTAACATATATTTTAGGAATATTGTTTCTTATATTTTTGATTTGACTTTAAAGCGGTTACTTTTAAGATTTAATTTCCTAATAAATTAAAAAAAAAATGTTGCAAATCGTTTTGTGCCTCTGTACAACTGTTTCAGCCCTGCTTGGGGCTTCGTCAGCATGGCCGCCACTGCATGTGGGACTTATTAGGAGCAAATCCGCTTCAATTTGTCTATCCTACTGCAATGCCAGGTCAAAAAGCGATCGTAAGATGTCACTCTTTTATCTGTTAATAAATTTAGTTTGCGCGCCAATAGAGGGCGCTGAATTTTCGGGTACTATAGAACAACAGAAATAGTAAATTAAACTTCATCGACCGATGAGATTATCGTTTCGTAATATCTTATCTGCCGATGTTCTAAGCTTCATTACATTCAAAATTCCGTTCTCGTTTCTCTCAACAGAGGGCGCTGTACGTTTATGAATCTAAACTTTACTTCCGGATAAATTATTGTTTGTGATGGAAATAGTAAATTAAACTTCATCGACCGATGAGATTATCGTTTCGTAATGTCTCATCTGCCGATGTTCTAAGCTTTACATATTACATTCAAAATTCCGTTCTCGTTTTTCTCAACAGAGGGCGCTATACGTTTATGAATCTAAACTTTACTTCCGGATAAATTATTGTTTGTGATGGAAATTGTGAGTTTGATTAGCGTTATGAAACGCCTCGAAACTTTTTTAATAATAACCGCCAGTGCCAGAGAGCGGAGGGTGTCCGAGGCGCCTGGCCTGATTAATTAATTAAAAATATGATAAGGATGTAATGAAAAAATTTAATTTTTCATAAGTTAATTTCCTGTCCTTTTAAAATAAAATATACGCCCGGAGGGGGTGAGTGAGGGCGGGCGGTGTTTTTTTTTTTGTGTCCGCCGCTCCGACAAAAAGCCGCTCGGTCATAATGAATTCATATGGAGTTATCGGGTGCATTAAACGAATTAAAAATATCACTCGTTGTCCCTTGGAACGAATTACGTTCCTGATGTTTAATTAATCAGCGAACAAAACTATTTCAATTATAATTTCAATTTTCCGTAATTGAAATCAGTACGACGACGAGGACGAGCGCCCGCCCGGTTATTTATCACGGCCGGGGCCTAATTGACGATTTCATTATTAGATTAAAAATGTTGGGAATTATTCGAAAGTGCATCTGGCAAATGGAACACGCATTACTAAAATGACATATAGCCGGTAAATCAATTAGCGTAAGTAACGAGGATGCGCGCGCATCCCGGGGGATTCCGGACACCGTGTCGGCGTCGCGACGCTGCTAGGGCGGACGGATCGCACTTTTATCATTATTTCGAACGCTAAAAATTATTCATACTTTTATGATCCTGAATAAAGGGATGCACGTTACACCCAACATTACGCTAATGCATGCATTACACCGCAACCCTTATTTACGTTTCGATTCTTGTTTCTGCATTTTCAATCGAAACTACGCGACACGGGAATTACATTAGATGCAACATCAAACGTTTCATGTACTTACGCGAGACCACCACCGAATTATCAACATTTAACTCCATCTGTTACTAACCGCGCGAATTATTTAATGCCGTTATCCCTTGTTAAATGTTTCGCAATCTCGACAAACAGAGAAAACCAAATCCGGAAGATTCTCCGAATAATTTCTTTTTAGAAAACAAGTGTATTTTATTTTATGTAGGAAAAGAGTTGGCGGCGCTTCTACAGGGTGCTGCGTTTTGAAACGCTACATAGGAAATCCCATGTTCATTTAAAATTTCTGAAGTATTAGCTTCCCTAATTATTTTACAGCAAAATTCCATTTAGGTTTCTTAAAACACTCTTTAAGATGAGTCTGTCTGTGAGATTTGAGAATTTTTCATGCGCCGAGTTTGAAGATATTTAAAAAAGATTCAATTTATATCAAATTATCAGTTCGGCCTTGATTAATAATAGAGAAAATGAACAGATAATTAATAAATCTAGTTCGTCCTTGATTGAATAAGTTTCCCAGTAATTTATTTTAACATTTACTGATCAGGGCCGTACTGATGGTTTGGTATAAATTGGATTTCGTTACTGAATCTTTTTTAAATATCTTAAAACTCAGCGCGCAAAAAGTTCTCAAACTCTGTGAAGTTTGAGAACTTTTCAGATTCATCTTGAAGAGTACTTTAAGAAACCTAAATGGAATTTTGTTGTAAAATAATTAGGGAAGCTAATACTACAGAAATTTTAAATTAACATGGAATTTCCTATGTTTTGTTTCAAAACGCAGCACCCTATATATGCTCATTAATAGAGACCCTCTATACTTTGTTTTTTTTTTTTATTTCGGAGGAGTGCTTTCAAATTTTCGCGCTAAAAAACTTTGTCATCGGTAGATGGCCGGAATTGACCAACGACAAAGCTCGTTTTTAGCGCCAAAATTTCAAAGTACTCATCCGAATTAAAAAACAGAGTATAGTATCAGAGTCTGGCATTTTTCAGCAAACATATCAGGTCAGAGTCAAACTCTCAATTTCACCTAACCTTGCTTGATTGCTTATTTCCAAAGCCAAATTTAAGAATTGGCGTCAAACTGCACTTGAATTTTTTTGATGGTTGGGCGAAATACATTCTTTGCTGAAACTTGGGGAAACCAATATAAATGCGAGCCTGATTTTTACTTAGGGTCTGACAGGAGAAGTCATTTTTCAACCAAAACTCCTCTCCAAATTTCGTCCTGTCGGTATTACTTAACCTTATTTGCTTATTTTCTAAATCAATCGATAAAGAGGTAAATAGCCTGACACGGTCATCAAACGAAATCATCCCTCCAAGCAGATACAACTACCTCCTTCTAATTTTGATTGATTGATGGATTGATTGATTGATAATCGGGTTCTTTGAAATTACACCGACAAACATATCGCCTTGCAGGTGTTCCAATACATCTGTACTCGTCGTCCGTGATGACGGATGATTTAAGCATTCTTTAAAATTGCACCGACGGACGTACCATCTTGCAGGTGTTCCTTCATAACACTCTACCGTCTGTGGGCACTGACCAGGATGATTGACGATTATGACCGCAATGGTGATGGCAGGGAAAGGAATTTAGACCATGCAGTGTTGGATGCTTCTTCCTCCCCGAATGTACTATTTATTCTTGCCACCTTTCCGCGTCTCCGATGCATCGAATTGTTACTGAGTGGGAGGGGAAGGAATGCGATGCGAACATCTGCATTGCGCAGAAATTATTGTCAGCGAGGCTGTATACAATCCGAGCATTAAATTTTCGTCACGTTTGCGAAACAAGTGGCCTGAATTCTTTACCTTGCTAATAACATTTGCACGTCAGTCACTGAACATGAAATTTTCAAGTCTCATAAGAAAACAAAACTGACTTTCAAACGTTGCGAAAATCTCGACGCGAAAGTATGAGGTATTTATCTGCCTCTAGATGGTGTTGCCTACTGACGCCTAGAACAATATACAGAAAACATTGAATTCAGACGTGCCATCTATTGGAGAATAGCGAAACTATCTGCTTGACTTGGCAATCATTCCTTTTTTCTTATAAAAACAGTTTACACCTTACCATGCAAATTGTATAGCTTACTTTGTCTTGTATTTTTCTTTTTTCACCTTTTCCTATTCTTTACATTAAAAAAAAGCAAAATGAAGCGCAATCTTTTGGCTAAAGGGGAAGTTCATTCAAGTTTAATCTTATTTTTAGCCTGACTGGTTAACGAAACTAACTGCATTGGAAGCTAATAACTTTTTTACGCCAGCTACTGAAGATTTCGAAATTGCTTAAGATCACCTGCCTAGAAAAATAGTACGCGTTAAGGGCCATAGATGGCGTTAAGTATTACGTACCGTATTGATTCGAATTTACTTGCTGTCTGAAGTTAAACAAAATTTAAGAAACGCCTGCGTCTAGTAGCTGTATAAAAATATTCAACGTCGGAATTCGCAAATACGTCTACAGAGGTGTTAAGTTCTGGTGCGCCATCTGTCGGACAATAACAATAACTTTGTCACTTGCACTTTATACATTTTACAAAATCAGTTTCCGTCACATGCCGACAGACAATTTATTTTCTGGTTTTACATTTTCTCGTGCTTCTCTTCTTCCGTCTCTTCTTGTTCGGCACCTCTTTTTCAAAAACTGAAAAGTGGCGCCATCTTTTGTCTCAAATGGTAATCCTCTTTCGCAGGTTTTCCTTAACCTTAGTCAATCGTATTAGTGTAATGATTTTTCAGGTGAGTCTCCAAACGTCACTGGAAAATTGACTTTCATAAGATCCCCCCAAAAAAAATTGCGGAACTTACTAGCAGTCCAGAGATGGCGCTGAATACTCGAGTGGACTTTGTCAGGTGAAAAGATGAAACCGGTTACACGGCCCCAAACCTTTCTCTCTTAGTCAAGGCAACCGCCTAGTCTAATGCCCAATTTAGCTCTGCCAACCTTGGGCTTAGGTCATCTGAGGTGCCATCTATTGGTTAATAAAAAGGAAGTTAGTTGCAACTAAGTTTTAAAAATCAATTTATCAGATGACTTGAGAGTACGTAAACATAATTAAGAATCAGGCAAACGTGCAAAATGAAGGAAAATTGGTTCAGTTTTTAAAATGAGGAAAAAAGTACGAAAACGCAAAAATCTCAGGCATTTTACATAGATGAAGGAATAATATTAATTAATATTTAATTAATAATAATAATATTAATTAATATTAATATTAAATGTAGATCATCATAAAATGAAAAAAGAAATAAGAAATATCAGAGAATGAAAAGTAATTCTAAATTTAAAAAATTGCCAGAAAAAAACAGAATTGCTTGACAGTGGAGTAATTTGTTTCAAAATGCAAGAAATTTTAAACGAAATGAAAGAACGTGACGTGAATTTACTAGAAAAAGAAGTTTCCCAAATGAAATAGAATAGAAAATAAACGATCCTAAAAAGTTCCTCGAATTTTATAAAATATTATGTACAGAAAAGTAACGTCAACATTTTTTGAAAACGACAGCGGAATGCTGAGCTGGGGGAATTCTAAAAATTAAAGAAAGAAAAAAACAGAAAAAATGAAAGTTTAAAACAACTATAAACTGAAAATGTGTATTTAAGTTCCCCATAGCTAAATACACAAACCAAAGTAAGAAGAGAATTAAAATAGGATTAAAAAATAACTGCATTTTCAAATAATTTACAAACACTTACAAATTAAGAAGATAATTTTCAAAATACAAGCAAATATTAAAGAAAATAACTGAGGGGGATGTGTAGAAAAAAATTAAAGGAGAATTTGTATTTAATTTATATTTTTGCCCCTAAGTGTGTAAAAACTGATTGTGGGATGAAAGAAGGGGAGAAAAAGAACAGTCAAATTCAATAACATTTGTCGAAGCAAAAGAATTTTTTTTTAATAAAAAGAACTTCACCAAAGGAGATTTAGGAAATTTAGAAAAGCAAAACAATTTTACAAAACCGAAGAGAATTCGCAAAATGTAACGAAGTTTTCAAAATAATAAATAAATTAATTTATAGAAACGTGTTTGAGAGGCAAAGATGACTCCTGTAACCCACCAAAATAATAAAATCCAAGAAAATTGCACAAAAAGGAAAAGAAAATTATAAAAATCAATCAAACTACTCGATGGAAAGTAATATATAATAATAAAGTAAATTAGAAAAATAAACTAAACTTTCGTATTCGGGCGAGTGGCGACTCTTTCGGAGGTTACTGTTCTAAATGCAGTGCCTTCGATTTGTAATGGTTACACTCATAGTATTTGCATCTCGTTCTAACCTCGTGTAACAATAAGGGATGGAGACACTCTGAGTACAGTCAGTGCAGCCTAAACTAAACTTTCGTATTCAGACGAGTGGCGACTCTTTCGGAGGTTATTGTTCCAGATGCAGATTGGCTTGCACTGGTTACACTCATAGTATTTGCATCAAGTTTGCACCTCATGTAACAAGGGATGGAGACCATATAGCAGCCTACAAGCTAAAATGAGCGCGTGATTTAAAATTATCGGCGACTATTAACTATAAGAGGTGATGGACGAAAATATAAATGTTTTTTGTTTTCTTCTTAGATGGAGGAAACTGAAAGCATTGTAAACGAAAGAGGCAACGTGGTAAGAATGTTATAGTATCAGATCTTGATCGAAAAACGCATAAAACAAATGACTGATACGTAAAACAGACGATAGATGGAAATCATCTGAGTTAACAAAAATGTGCATTTTCTCCAGATTTTTTTTGTATTTCAAATTCCATTTAAAAATAAGTGTGAATGACAACTGAAAGCAGTTGTGTTAGAGGGAAAGAAACGATAGCAAAGAACAAACGACGATCGACGAACGACGAGAATACGAACGTTCAATAAATGATAAAAAATTTGTAACGAAAAACTTTTCCAACTTTTGTTTTTATTTCGTATTTTTTTAGAATTTTTGATCGTGCCATTTTAGTTCTCGATATTTCTTTAGAGAATATGAAACAAAGGGAAAAAGAGAATAAATAAACAAAAATATAGACCTTCATTTTCTTACAAAGAAAACTTGATTACGTCGGCGTCAAGCAACGTAAACAAAATAGTGAATAATTAAAACGATGATTAATAAGCAATAAAAGAATTATCTATGAAAACTAACGTAATTGAATGGATTCCTAACAACGAAAATTGACTTCTCTTACCCGGAAATTACTTTGTGTTACAAAAATGTACGTTTTCTTTTGTAAAGGTTCGGATATTCAGTACGCAGAGATGCAATGTTTTCATAAAAAATTTAAATAAATAGAGAAATGAGAATTTTGGAGGAGTAATTTAGATTTGATGAAAATAGAACTAGAGTTTTAAAATTTAATAACTCTCTTAGCTTCATTAAGCGAAGTAACGGCGTCTTTTTTTTAATGGCAACCTAAAGTTTAAAGGCAATAAATGAATGATCTGTGAAAACTAACGTAATTGAATGGATTCCTAACAACGAAAATTGACTTCTCTTACCCGGAAATCACTTTGCATTACAAGAAGGTACTCTTTTTTGTAAAGGTTCGAATATTCAGTACGTAGAGATGCAACGCCTTTATAAAAAATTTAAATAAATAGAGAAATGAGAATTTTGGAGGAGTAATTTAGATTTTATGAAAATAGAACTGGAGTTTTAAAATTTAATAGCTCTCTTAGCTTCATTAAGCGAAGTAACGGCGTCTTTTTTTTTAATGGCAACCTAAAATATAAAAGCAATAAATGAATGGTCTATGAAAACTAACGTAATTGAATGGATTCCCAACAACGAACATTGACTTCTCTTATCAGGAAATCACTTTGCATTACAAGAAGGAACTCTTTTTCTTGTAAAGGTTCGAATATTCAGTACGTAGAGATGCAATGCCTTCATAAAAAATTTAAATAAATAGAGAAATGAGAATTTTGGAGGAGTAATTTAGATTTTATGAAAATAGAACTAGAGTTTTAAAATTTAATAGTTCTCTTAGCTTCATTAAGCGAAGTAACGGCGTCTTTTTTTTAATGGCAACCTAAAGTATTTTTTTTGCATTCTAATAGTTCACTGATTGTGAGTTCTCTATCCAACTGCATAGAAAATGGTTGGATTTTAGTAGAAAAAATCAAACCAATCAATTCTCTTTCTTTCGGTTAAGTTTTCAGTTCTTTTAAGTATTCGAAGAAAAACCAAGCGGAGATCAACTTTTCAGCGTCTTTCAATCACAGCCCAACTTCTAGCAAAATTCTAAATAGTTTTTAGGTATTCTTCCCCCTATCTAAAATCAAGTACTAGACATACGAAAATCTACAAATAATTAAAAATGCCGCATTCGTTTTTAATCGATTGTTACCACTTTCATGGAACGACCTGTGTACTAAGTTTGACTCGCATTTATTTCCGATTTTACAACATTAGGAAATTCTCTTTGTGTTTAAAGCGCTTCAAACCGCGCAGAAAATCCGTCGGAGTTTCATTGCGTTAAAAACCAGATTTTTATTATCGCCTTCGATTATTTCTTTTGCAAAACCTCGAATGACCTCAGGCTTATATTTTAAGTCAAACGTCTTCTTTGCATTCGTTTTAAAGTACTCCGACCATGAATTAGTGCAAAATTTTCGGTGCGTCGGCACTCCTACGTAGTTTTAAATAAATAATATCCTTCAGAGGTTTTATTTAAGCTTTAAGTTTATAAAGCAAGGTTTAGATTATTACGGATGGCAAGAGCGTAATTAATTTTGATCACGCAACGTATTTGATTTCAATTCCAATCCCCGGAGTGACGGACGTGTTGCTTTTTTGGAGACCTTTCATTTGATGTGTCACTCGCCGGTATTGTTTTTTTTTTCTATGGCGAGGTTAGCACGACAATATGTATGGTTTACGAAATGAAATTCAACTCAAAATGAATTTGGTTACTGCTGGTGAAGATCTGAGAATGGGAAAAAACAAAAGATTTAAGATCACTTATTAGTTATCATCAGGGAAAAGAATTTGGCTCACTTAGGGCTGGTTGCTCAGTCACAGTTTAACGTTTAACGAAAATCGAACTAAAGTTTTAAAATTTGACAGCTCTTTTCGCTTGATTAGGCGAAGCAAGGCTCCTTTTTTCCTTTGATTTTCTTTATTTCATTAATCCTCTGAACTATTTCGGATTTGTTTCGCGTCGATTAATTTGTTTTTTTCTTTAATTTTCGGCATAATTTTTCATTTATTTCGTATTAAAGTTCGTGTTTACGTTCATAATACATTCTGTTAAATGTATGTAACCATTTGTGGTGTGTGTGTGTAATTGACGGGCATCGCATGAATCTAAACGATCACCTAATCTCGAGCGCACAATCCATAATAATTCTGCTCCGTTCTTTAATCAGATTAATAATAAATTAGAACAGATAAACTAATTTATGGACGGTAATTCATTAGGGAGACATCGGTAACAAGCAGATTTACAATCCAGGTAATGGAATTACAGTTGTACAAATGTCATTACATAAGTGTAACCGCGCCGACTATTAGCTAATAAAATCGATCCGAGTCGTAATCTTCCTAAAACCCGGTCGGGGGTAATGGAATACCGGGAGAAAACCACCCCGTTGAATTCATTCTCGTTCTCATTCTCATTCTCATTCTCATTCTCATTCTTATTCTCATTCTCGTTCTCGTTCTCATTCTCTCCCGACACCCGGAAACATGACTGCACGACGCAAAATATTTAAAAAAATATATCGGTTTTTATTATTAATTAATTTCAGTCGAAGGCGAACGCACCGCACCGGAATAGTCCGGCGCTTAAAGTGGAATTTAACAATAGTTAAATTGAGTACGGTCCTGGCGATTACCCTTGTCTTCTACTAACGTCACTCAACTAACCCCTAGCCGGGGCCGTGCCCTTTCATTAGGAAAAGGAAAAGTAATTTTCTTTAACATTCCGGCGTTGTGTTAATTTTAGTATAATTAAATACGAAACACAGTCATTTCCCCGCTTAATTGAAGTGGTGCGCAGGAGCGTAATTAAAAAAAAAAAAATCGTAGCGGATTGACGGACGCGCCCATTTTTCCGGTCGGTAGGTATGTGGTAGGTATACGGAACGGGGTGCTAATCGCGTTAAGGGCGATCCGGCCTGCCTTCAATTTATATTTAAATTTCGCCCGTCTTTGTTTAAAAATAAAACTGTTATTGCGAGCGGAAGGAGCACCGCCGCCCGTATCGGTTTACTTTTGGAGTTGGTTTCCCTGATTGACGCTGACGCGCCGTGCCACCTGTCACTCGGCGTCCGCATTAACTTGAACTAATTTTCGTAAAATATCTTGTTACACAGAGGAAAGCGTTACACAGACAGCAATTTGGCAGCTACAAGAACGAGAAAGAAAAATAATTTTACTTCGAGTAGGCTTTGATTATTATTTGCTACCACCTGAATAACTTTACTTGATCTCCTGAATAATTAACGAAAAACGGTGGCAAATTAGCGCTGAGAAAGTCAATCAGCTGTACCGAGCGGGTTCTCAGAAGGAGAAGGGCGAGGTCAGAGGCGTCCTAATATAATGCACAATTCAGCTCTACCAACCATGGGCTTAATTAGGCTTAGTTCATCTGAGGCGTCATCTGTTAGTTAATAAAAAAAGTAAGTTGCAACTACGTTTTGAAAATCAATTTATCGGATGATTTGTTAACACGTAAACAGAATTCAGAATTAAGCAAACATCAAAATGAAAGAAAATTGGTTCAGTTTTTCAAAATGAGGAAAGAGAAAGTACGACAACGCAATAATATTTAAAATTTTACATAGATTGAGGAATAATAATATGAAAATATTATATATATCGTAGATTTAAAAAAAAAAAATACGAAATATCAAAGTATGAAAAGAAATGCTCGACGGTGGAGTAATTTATTTCAAAATGCAAGGATTTTCGTAATGAAAGGAAGTTAGAAAATTTAGGAAACAAAACGGAAAGAGAAGAAGAGGGAGGGCGGGGAATCTTTTCCTGGTCTTTGCAATTTGGTGCGAAAACTAAACAAGATTTCTAAAATAGAATAAAAGTCTCAGGAACGATGATTTACTTGCCGTATATATTTTTAGCACACAAAGACGTTTGACGGACGTCGTAGAAACATTGAATCGCCGAAATGTAAACAAGAAGAAACTGCAGAAATAAAGTAAATTGGGAAAAATAAACTGGACTGTCGTATTCGGACGAGTGGCGACTCTTTCGGAGGTTACTGTTCCAGATGCAGTGTCTTCGATTCGCTTGCGCTGGTCACACTCATAGTATTTGCATCTCGTTTTAACCTCGTGTAACAACAAGGGATCGAGACACTCTGAGTACAGCCAGTGCAGTCTAAACTAAACAATGTCTTCGATTCGCTTGCGCTGGTGACACTCATAGTATTTGCATCTCGTTTTAACCACGTGTAACAACAAGGAATGGAGACACTCTGAGGACAGCCAGTGTAGCCTAAACTAAACTTTCGTATTCGGATGAGTGGCGACTCTTTCGGAGGTTATTGTTCCAGATGCAGATTCGCTTGCACTGGTTACATACATAGTATTTGCGTCTCGTTTTTATTTATTTATTTATTTATACGTCTGGCAATCCTAAGGAGGAGTGACCGCGGCTGATTTCTACGCCGCTGCGGAACCGTCCTCCCAAGGATCGCAGCGTGCGCCGTCAAAATTTCAAAAAATCCCTATGAGAATAATCCACCCCTGCATCCAAAATAATTGTTCTTCGCATCAAAACCACAGATCGTACTTAAAACGTATATTAACGCATATATTTAATGCCTGAACGGTCCAGTGGTAAGGGTCCGGCCTTGCAATCGTAAGGTCGTGGGTTCGCACCCGCTCGGGCTAATTTCCTGGGGGTCGTTACTCACTTCATGTACCCTTCATTGTCGGGGAGAAAATTCGACATTGCTTCCCCTTCAACGGCAAGAAGTAACAAAGCCATTGAACACCGCTCCTGAGGTCGTGAGAAGTCCATGACTTAGGACTCCGGTGGGCAAAACGCCACAGAAAAAAGAAGAAAAACAAAACAAGAGAGAAACAGTATGACGATACAAAACAAAAGAAAACGGCAGCACAGGTCTGACTCTAACAAATCTCACCTACGTACGCGACGCTGAAAATAAGCGACTTAATCCCTTAAACAAACTTCACTTACAGTAAATATTAATCTTCACACAAAATATGTGATTCGGCACTCCGTCAGATTTAAATAAAACGCAGCTTAATTTATTCGAGACAACATTAAACTGAATGCATACACAAACGTCGATATTGCTGCGTTAGATACAAACATGCATTAAATATTGAAATGTATCGGAGACTGTGGTTTGCAGTACAATAAAACTGGATTGAACTTCCTCCGTCTACTCTTGTGATTATTATTTAAGGGATTAAGAAGTCGTCTACTGAAGATGGCAGCATAGCTGCCGAAATACGTATATAGTATTAAAAAAAAGCTTTTTGTGGTTAGAAGGTCCAATCCAATTTTAATGCAATAAATACATAACATAATTAAAATAGCACGTTGCAATTGGTGGGGAGGTCATAAGGGTTGCTCGCGCGTCAAATGTCAAACCTTGCTCAGCTGTCACGTAGAGTCGCCATCTCACATCGGCACGTCGAGTTCCGTGTGTATCGTTGGTTGCAAACTGCCGGATGCCCGTGATCTTAGCCGTGCCCTCACGTATTCGAACTTCGTTGGACTTTGAAAAAGAATACTTCGGCTGTGATAAATAAAATTCGCCTCCGACATATGATAAGCGATGGAGAAGTATCGGCGATATCCAGCAGCGCCAGAAGAAAGGCCCAAAACGAAAAAGCGGAAACGCCAAGCGGATTTCTCTGTTGGAACAAAGAAATTGCATAAAACATGGATGGTCAAAAGGTATCCAGTTACCTTTCAATTCGCCGGGAAAAGAACGGTTCATCCGTTTGGTAAAATTTGTTTAAAGCAACTCGGCAGGTTCACAAAACACAAAGAATTTTAGTACACGTATTTCGGATAAAATTAGCGACGATTCCCTGTGTAACACGTCTGCATTTTGTAACGATGAAACGTAAAGTAAAGCGGCAGTAGACGCCGCGTCAGAAGGACTTGTGAGCATGTCAAGATGGCTAGCCAATTAGAAATCAGAACTGGGTCACATGACCTCTAGAACCCAATGGAAGCGCCCAAACGGAAACAGCAATGTGGCCAACTGACAAAACCATTGCAAAGGGGAATTAAACTGTAACATATTGCGACATGACTGACATTAAGGCCGTTTTAAACTACTTACTTTCTTGCACAAGATTTGGTTCCATTTATTAAATGAATTAATTTGAGCAATACATTGCATCAAAATTTAAAACTATCTGTAAAATTCTGTACTATTTCCAAATCTCTTTCTGTATTTCGGGAGTTGTACAACCGTAATACTTTTTTTTTAAGAGTTAAAGTCTGAGTTGTAGAGAGAGCGCTATCTTTTTAAGATAAGAATTGAACCATTGCGAAACCGAGATGGTGAAAAACGGTTTCATGTTCGTCTGGAGCTCTTAAAGCTTAGTCACGTATCTCTCTCTATCCCGCTCTTAATTTCCAAATTAATTCCCTTTGATGTAAATAATCAATGATAATAGTCGATTTAAATAATTAAAGACTATTTTAAATAACAAAAAATATTTCTACTATTAATTGATTAATTAATTAATATTTGTTCTATTAATTAACCTTTGTAAGTAGAGTGCAATCCCGAGTGGCGATGGTCAATATTCTAGACTAAACGATTAAAAGAGGTTTCGCCCTTACCCAAGGTGGCGCTTTGTTTGTAATAATTTTAAAAAAAAATCATTTCCACTCTTTACGAACCTATTTGCAAAAATACATTACATTTATGTACGCAGTTCCAAAGCCTGTAGGAATTTCCACAGCCTCCGTTCATTTTTTCGTCTTGTATTTACTATTGTGGTCACGAAAAACGTTCTGTTTTCATTGTCTTTTGTTTAAATGAAAGTATGCTGTGACATTACATTTACGTACACAGTTCCAAAGCTTGTTAAAATTTCCACAGCCTCCGTTGATTTTCTTCTTCTTTTATTTACTACTGTGCTCACGAAAAACGTTTTGTTTTCTTTTTCGTTTTCTTAAATCTTTGTTGCTTAAAATTTAGCTTCTGACAAAGGTTTTTAGAAATAAACTGATTTTTGTTAATCTTCTTATCCTTCTCTCTTTCACATTCTAGTTTTCTAGATTAGAATTAGATTTTTTTTGTTTAAATGAAGGTACGGCTGTGACATAACATTTAGGTACACAGTTCCAAAGCCTGTAGGAATTCCCACAGCCTCCGTTCATTTTCTATCTTTTATTTACTATTGTAGTCAGGAAAAACGTTCTATTTTCTTTTTCTTTTTTTTTAGTCGGTTCATTTCCACTTTCTTTTTTTTACAAATCTAATTGCAGGAATGCACCTAGATTAGAATCAGTATTAATTGTCTTTTGTTTAAATGAAAGTATGCTGTAACATTGCATTTACATACACAGTTCCGAAACCTGTAGGAATTTCCACAGCCTCCATTCATTTTCTTATCTTTTACTGACTATTGTGGTCACGACAGGCGTTGTGTTTTCTTTTTCTTTTTTTAAACAGTTCATTTCCACTTTCTTTTTCTTTGCAAACCTAATTGCAGGAGTACGCCTAGATTAGAATCAGCGTTAATTATCTTTTGTTTAAATGAAGGTATGCTGTAACATTACATTTACGTACACAGTTCCAAAGTCTATAGGAATTCCCACAGACTCCGTTCATTTTTTTGTCTTTTATTTACTATTGTGATCACGAAAGACGTTTTGTTTTCTTTTTCTTTTTTTTTTAATCTTATCTGTGTAGTGAATACGAATGGTAATTAATTAATTTTATACTTCTTTTTCATTTTTGACAAAAATGTAGTTGTCAGACTTGACGGAGGCATTACAAAAAAATGTTCTATACGATTGAGATTTTGATTGGCCTGTAATTAAGAGATTTTTCAAATTAATTTTAAATGTTTTTACGACCGCCGAGAACAAAGTTCTTGTTATTGTTCGTCGTAAATCCACGTCAAAAATGAACTTTCTCGCAGCGATTTCGCGCATTTGCGATAAAGCAGATTTCAAGCAAGCAGCTGGAGCGGCGGCGAGTTCTTGGGAAAGCCCCCGGCGGCCTGTATTTATTTAAGCCGGAGCGCGCCGAGGGGGGGCCCTGCTTAATTGGGCGCCTCTCGCGAAAAATAAACAATTTCTGGAGGGACATTTTTGTTCCGGACGCATTAGCATGTTTCCTAATCTCCGAATTACGTACGTGCCGCATTATTTATCTTATTCGTTAAGCCCCTCGGACGCGGCGCCTCCTCCGTCCGCCGCCCACGGCTCGTTTTAAATTTTCGAGTCAAGGGGTTAAGTGGATTAAAATTTTCAACAAAACGACCGCCACCGCTACTTTGCATGAACAATAATACTAATACAATGGGAAATTTGATTTCCTCTGTTCCAAATTAACAGTTTCAAGACGAGATTAAAAAAAAAAAAATAATACTTTTGATCGAAAAAGTTAAAGTTAAAGCAAGCAGGAAGAAAATGATATCTTTATAAGAATTGATTAAAACGTCTAAGATAAGCGAGCAGTTCATCTCTTAAGCAGCACTTCCCGGAATTATCCTAGGCCCGGAGCACCCGGAGCCCTGCACTCTGACCCAACTCTTCCGGGCCAATCACAGTAATGACACACAACCACCCGGCTTTCTCACCGCATACGGACCATACATTCACATCAAACTTACATAGAACTTACACGATTCGACCAAGACGACGAGCACTTACACGTACTTGGAAATTCCAGGCTGCCAACTTAAAGTAACTTAAAGGAAATTAGATGGGGGGAAATTTCAACAAAAAAAAAAATGTAACGACCGCGGGTTATTTATTTCGCTAGTTACGGGGTCGTCAGCCTTATACTAACCCTGCAACCTCTTTTACTCATTTGCTGACAACCCAATATATGCTTTTTAAACCAACGAGCTACCCCTGGATCCCGATTTTTTTGTTTGGTTGCTGGGTTGAGATTTAGAGCCGAAAATGCGTTCCCAGAAGTTTCCGCACGACGGCCAGAATAGCGCCGTTGAATGCCTAAGGACTATCAACTTCTTCTCTTCTCTTTTTCTGACTCATTGAACATAATGATAGATTAATAACAGAACTCTGATGGTTATTAAAAAAAAATACGCTCTATAATTGCAAAAAATTTAACACGAAGAAAATAGTAGTAGCAGTAAGTCGAGGGACAAGACCGGATTTTCGTTTCCGTACAAAATAATGTCAGCTGTTGTTAGATTTCAAGCTTTCTTAATTCGCTCGTTTAATTAATTCTTCCTGTATTCTATCCTGAAGGTCGTACTCCTTTCGAAGTAAAGAAGAGTTTGCACGAGTCGAAAACATCGTGATAGCATCAAGGGCCAATCGGATAAAAGGTGACGTAAAGAAGTACCAACAGCGTGAAATGTCAAAGCGAACGCAATTTAATCTCTCCGTCGAAATAACACGTATACAAAAAAAAACTGTAATTTTCAGGAACTTACAACGCAATAAATGAGACGTCGTCGCTGGAAATTAATGACATTTTGAAAGTAAACATACAATCAATTATTCTCACAAAACAAAACTCGAAATGCACCCGCGGACGCTTGCCAAAAATAATGCAATTATATCTGAAAATACAAACTGTTAATTCGCTTACCGACGGCAGTTTAATTAATTCTTCCTGTATTCTATCATGAAGGTCGTACCCCTTTCGAAGTAAAGAAGGGTTTGCACGAGTCTAAAAGGTCGTGAAGCATCAAGGGCCAATCGGATAAAAGGTGACGTAAAGAAGTACCAACAGCTTGAAATGTCAAAGCGAACGCAATTTAATCTCTCCGTCGAAATAACACGTATATAAAAAAACTGTAATTCTCAGGAACTTACAACGCGAAAAATGAGACGTCGTCGCTGGAAATTAATGACCACCCAGACATTTTGAAAGTAAACAAACAATTAATTATTCTCACAAAACAAAACTCGAAATGCACCTGCGGACGCTTGCCAAAAATAATGCAATTATATCGGAAAATAGGAACTGTTAATTCGCTTACCGACGGCAGTTTAATTAATTCTTCCTGTATTCTATCCTGAAGGTAGTACCCCTTTCGAAGTAAAGAAGGGTTTGCACGAGTCTAAAACGTCGTGAAGCATCAAGCACCAATCGGATAAAAGGTGACGTAAAGAAGTACCAACAGCTTGAAATGTCAAAGCGAACGCAATTTAATCTCTCTGTCCAAATAACACGTATACAAAAAACTGTAATGCTCAGGAACTTACAACGCGAAAAATGAGACGTCGTCGCTGGAAATTAATGACCACCCAGACATTTTGAAAGTAAACAAACAATTAATTATTCTCACAAAACAAAACTCGAAATGCACCTGCGGACGCTTGCCAAAAATAATGCAATTATATCGGAAAATAGGAACTGTTAATTCGCTTACCGACGGCAGTTTAATTAATTCTTCCTGTATTCTATCCTGAAGGCCGTGTCCCTTTCGAAGTAAAGAAGGGTTTGCACGAGTCTAAAACGTCGTGAAGCATCAAGCACCAATTGGATAAAAGGTGACGTAAAGAAGTACCAACAGCGTGAAATGTCAAAGAGAACGCAATTTAATCTCTCTGTCCAAATAACACGTATACAAAAAACTGTAATGCTCAGTACCTTACAACGCGAAAAATGAGATGTGACTGGACATTTATGACCGTCTAGACGTTTTGAAAGTAATCAAACAATTAATTATTCTCACGAAACAAAACTCGAAATGCACCTGCGGACGCTTGTCAAAAATAATGCAATTATATCTGAAAATAGAAACTGTTAATTCGCTTACCGAAAGCAGTTTAATTAATTCTTCCTGTATCTTATCCTCAAGGCCGTGTCCCTTTCGAAATAAAGAAGGGTTTGCACGAGTCTAAAACGTCGTGAAGCATCAAGGGCCAATCGAATAAAAGGCGACGTAAAGAAGTGCCAACAGCGTGACATGTCAAAGCGAACGCGATTTAATTTCTCCGTCGAAAAAACACGTATACAAAAAAACTGTAATTCTCAGGACCTTACAATGCAAAAAATGAGACGTCGCTGGAGATTAATAACCGTCTAGACGTTTTGAAAGTCGAAATAACAGGTGTACAAAAAAAAATGTGATTCTCAGGATTTTACAACGAGAAAAATGAGAATTTTATGGACGTTTAGACGTTTTGAAAGTAAACGTACAATCAATTTTTACAACACAAAACTCGAAATGCACCTGCGGACGTTTGCAAAAGATGATGCAACTATATCTGAAAACAGAAACTTCGGGCGATATTGTTTACCGAAGGCAATGCAAGAAATCCCGAACGATAGTTCATGGCTGGTTTATTCTAGAATGCATGCAAGAAACTACCTGCGAGTCCCACCACGATGCTAAAGCAGAGCATGAGACCATTTGTGTTATAAAAATCCAATTAATTTTGCGGCGGAAACGATGATAAGTACTTATTTTTATCGCAATGAAAGCATTGTCAAGCGTCCCTACACAATTTCCTAACATTGCGCGATTAAGAATAAATGCTATTTAAAACTCAGTATACAGGGTGTTCTTGAAAAGCGCTGTTTTCCAAACCGTAACAACTGAAATTACTTGACTTGACTTCCAGAAAAAGTGATTCGAAATCGAGATAAGACACGTGATTATGAAGCTTTTTAAAAAAAAACACGAAGGAACTCAGCGCAGTTTAAATGTCTGTGGCTTACAAGAATGTCATTTACGCCACATGTCAGCGCGTCTGTTTTACTGCGCTAGAGGGAGCTGTAATTCAGATTTGTTTTTTTTTTTCGAACTCGAACTCGAAACTGTAATGCAAAATTTTAGTTCGAACTGCTGCCACCAGCAGTCTTCTTAGTCTCGCTGCGAGATTAAAGAAAACTACTAAATATGTACACGGTAAGAATTTTGATAAGAGGATTTGTACAATTATTTTGCAATTAAAAATTCTTCAAGTAATTTGGCGTTAAGAAATTTAGAGTTAAAAACTCAACTCATATTTCATTTGGTACATAACATCTCACATAAAAGTTATGTTGGCACGAGATATTGCTTACATAAACTGGCGTCGCGAGCATCAATGAAAGCTTTATCTCAGATCGGAATAGTGTTATGTATGAAACCATGTTACCATTTATGTTTAAAAAAATAATGTTACCATTCTAGGGTTAGGAAATTCAAAACTCCTTACAGAAAAATGTTTGGTATTGTTACGGTATTGTTTACATAAACTGGCGTTGCGAGACTCAATGAAAGCTTTATCTCACACCGGTATATTAAATTTTTTTCCTTTTGTAAAATTTAGAAATCCTTACAAAGGGTGTTTGTTTTTGTAATGGATGGTAAATTAGATGAAGCAAGCTCGCCTGATAAATAAATTTGCTAAAAAAAATTTGATAAGAGGATTTGTATAATTATTTTGCAATTAATTTAAAAGTATTTTAGCGTTAAAAAAATAATATTTGAAGGAACAGCACTTTATTCATCTAGCCCATTGTGACAAGAGATTCAGCTCATATTTCATTTGATATGTACAGGGCGACTACGCGAGAATTCCTACCCCTTTTAACTCTTTTATTTTTGATTTTAGGAAAAATTCTTAATACAGAACTAATTCAAAGTTTCTCTATGTGCTCATTGAAAAATAATTGATGCCCGAATAATCGAGATATAAACTAAACTTAAGTTTTTTTTCTTCTTTTAATGGAACACCCTGTATATTATTGCGTTTTTCGATTCTAAATTAAATTCTACTGGGACAACATATATAACAAAACTAATAATGTAGAAGTTGTCTATAAAATAATTCCCAATTTTTAATTTTTTAATTTTTGAAGAAAAGACGGAAGAAGTTGTAGAATTTACTTCAGTATTCCTACAGATGTTCACAAAAAAACAATTGAGCGTCGGATACCCAGAAAGAGCGTCGGATACCCAAAAAAAAAATAAAAGTACACAAAGTTTTTAGTTTTAAATAAAATAACATTAAATAAAATTTTGCCGTTAACATATTAAATCGATTTGGACATTCTTTTTTAAATTAACTTTTAAACTAGAAACGAAAAATTTAAAAAATAATTGAAAACTTAACGTAAAACAAGTTCAAAGCGTTCTCTATTTTTTTTTTCTACGCAAATTGTAAATAAATCTTTTTAATATGTTTTGAATCACATCTGTCAGTGTAAAACAGCGTTTCCCAAACTTTTAGGTATCACGACCCCCTTTTGAGCTGTATTATGTTTCACGTCCCCCCCCCCCCCCCTCGATACTCCAACTTGAACACCGATGCCAAATGATCGTCAAATGCTTAATTTTTAAAATATTTGAGACTCATCATTTCATTTCATAACTATCATAGATATGCGATACATCGGGTACATATACAATCGCGAGCATTAAATTTGGGTTGTCACTGTCAATCAAAACGTCAGGTTCAATTCCAGAAATTAGAATCTCCTCAGTTTTAATCAAATACAAGTTCGATGCCAATATATGATAATTTGATAAATTAGTTGCAGTTTGATTTTAGATTTATTCTGCTGCGCCCCCCTTGGAAAACTTACGCCCCCCCCCCTCCCCCCCAGGGGGACGCGCCCCACAGTTTGAGAAATGCTGGTGTTAAAGGATCATTATTCAAGTTTTCTATTTCTGAAATTAAAAAATTAAAAAATTAAATAGGAATTATTTTATAGACACCCTCTTAATTATTAGTTTTATTATATACGCAGTCGCAGTAGAATTTAATTTACAATCGAAAAACTCAATAATTTAGAAGGTGTTCCATTTAAAAAAAGAACCTAAGTTCAGTTTGTATCTCGTTTATCCGACTATCCATTTTTTTTTTGCTGTGAGCACACAGAAAAACATTGAATTAGTCCCTACAAGTTTTGTAAAGAATTTTTGGATAGTTCTTGCTCGTGAGTTTCGTATTAAACATTTTTTCCTGAAATCAAAAATAAAAGAGTTATAGGGGATAGGAATTCTCGCGTAGTCACAACTTCTCACAAAAAAGTTATGAATAGATAAAACAGCGACATCCTACGATCGCTTTTTGACTTGAAGAAGCCCCAAATGGGGCTGAAACAGCTGTACAGAGACTACTCAAGGTTTTCACTGCAATTAAAAACGATTTGCAACAATTTTTTTTTAAGGAAAGTTATGTTAGGATAAGGTATTGTTTACATAAACTGGCGTCGCGAGACCCATTGAAAGCTTTATCTCAAACTGGAATATTAAAAAAATATATATTTTTTTTGTCAAATTCAAAAATCTTTAGAGAAAATGCTTGTGTTTGTAGTGGATAGTAAATTAGATGAAGGAAGCTCGCCTGATAAATACATTTGCAAAGTTCCTGGAATCAAAAATAAAAGAGAATTCTCGCGTAGTCACAATTTCTCACAATAAAAAGGTTACGTTAGGGTGAGGTATTGTTTACATAAACTGGTGTCGCGAGTCTCATGAAAGCTTTATCTCAGACTGGAATATTAAAAAAAGAATTTTTTTTGTAAAATTCAAAAATTCTTACAAAAAATGTTTGTTTTTGTTGTGGATGGTAAATTAGATGAAGGAAGCTTGCCTGATAAATAAATTTGCAAAGGTCCTGGAATCAAAAATAAAAGAGAATTCTCGCGTAGTCACAACTTCTCACAATAAAAAGGTTATGTTAGGGTGAGGTATTGTTCACATAAACTAGTGTCGCAAGACTCATTGAAAGCTTTATCTCAAACTGGAATATTAAAAAAAAATAAAATTCTTTTTTTGTAAAATTCAAGAATCCTTGCAAGAAATGATTGTTTTTGTAGTGGATGGTAAATTAGATGAAGGAAGCTCGCCTGATAAATAAATTTGCAAAGTTCCTGGAATCAAAAATAAAAGAGAATTCTCGCGTAGTCACAACTTCTCACAATAAAAAGGTTATGTTAGGGTGAGGTATTGTTTACATAAACTGGTGTCGCGAGACTCATTGAAAGCTTTATCTCAGACTGGAATATTAAAAAAAAAATAAAATTCCTTTTTGTAAAATTCAAAAATCCTTGCAAAAAATGATTGTTTTTGTAGTGGATGGTAAATTAGATGAAGGAAGCTCGCCTGATAAATAAATTTGCAAAGTTTCTGGTCTGGCGTGAAACGCTTTGCTTTAAGAAGAAGCAGAAGAAGCCGGCGCCAATTATCCAATAATTACGGAGTAGTTACGGAGGAGAAAACGCAAGTAAGTGGATTTATTTAAACAAAGCCTGAGCTCCGGGAACTTGTTAATTTCAGGGGGGCCCTTTGAAGCACGCACACTACACAATTACGGATGCAAAGTAAAGCTTTTCTTTCATCCTTTATTTAAAGTTCCTAATTATTTGAACTAATTAAAACGTACCCAATTAACTTGTTACTGAAATAATATTTATACGGCCCCCGGAACAGGTCTCAAACGAGAGCGGCGCGCGAATTTCTGAATAACAAACATCGCAATATTTAACTAATCTTCTAGTTCAAATACGAGTGCGCGTTGAATGCTTCATTAGCCAACGGAAAAATCCTTTGCCAGCGTTCAGGACCGTATCAAAATTTTGAGGAGTTGAGTTTGATCCTTTGATGCTTCTTTTCTTGTTCTTTTTTGTTTTGTTTCTCGTCGTTCCTTTTTCAGAAGGCGAATAATATAAAATAAATAAAGCATTCAACAGAAAAAAATTGAATAATACCTGGAGGAGGTCTAGCAGAAATAACGATGTTTACGTACAGAACAGCTCTATTAGTCCATATTTATTGTGTGTATAACGAGGAAGGGCTTGACCATCCAAGCACATGATGACCCACCGAGCTGGTCAAGGAAAATAGGAAATAGCCGGTGGGAATATAACAAATGTACGGTTCATTCTGGTATATTTAACTCAACAATATGCGGTACGAATAAGTAAACCAGAGCGTACCTACCCCCAAAGAACGAGCGCGCTGCACCGCGTTTTATTATTATTATTGTTATTATTATTCCGGCGGGTATTTTTTTTTCCGGCGGAGCTTTTCGCATTTCTGTTTACCTTTTCGCATGTAAAGTTTTATACGGCGGGTGAAACAAAGAGCGAAATTGGAAACAATTTATATTTAGTAGCTTCAAGCCCGCGCACCAAATCTTGTTTGGCCTGCGAGCAACTCCTAAACGGGGGTCCTTTCAGTCCGAGCACGTCCGCCAATCAATCAAGCCGTATTTTCATATCCACTAACTCGCTTTTCTTCCAGTCCATGTTCGTTTTATACTGATTGAAAAATAATAACGCGTTTATATTGGATCTTTATGAATTATTCCCTCAACAACATCAATAACTTCTGTGCTGCTTTATTGATCATCTCCGCCAGATATTGTGTGTATAAAATATCAAGACTTACGGTTATATTGTTTTACGGTTATTAATAAAACATTAATCGATGTTCTCTTCTTGTACATTCTTTTTTTTTAAATAAATACAAATACAAATAAGCACGTAGCACATGAATTTCTGCTGTAAATACGTGGCAAAACCTCCCCGTACTTTACATTCATTCACAAAACACTAAGTATCTATTCATCATTCAAAAAAAAGCACAAAATAAAAAGTCGTTTCATTCCTTATCTTTCTCTTGGGTTTTAATTAAAGAGATGTTTTATTTGTAGATATAGATCTGACGTTCCACAGGCTGTCCGAGACTACTGTTTGCTAAAAGGAAGCAAACGAGTGAAATCTACGGCCGCGAACGATAAATGCACGTGGAAACGGATAGAGCACGACGGACGATTTCAACTTCGAAGCGCTATCCGGAAAACGTGAGATTAAATTCTCGATATTATCTGAATTAATACACTCGTATACACTTCGGCTTTTTAAAGTTCAATAATTCCACCCTCCCGGATTACCACCAACAAGTGAGCGCAAAAGGAAAATCCGCCATCACCATTTATTCCGACTATTTGACAGTAAATCGTCAAATACGGTCCCCGACACAAGCTTAATAATCTTCCTTCTAGACATGCCTGCTTCTAATTCGCAGATCAAAGTTCTTTTCGGTCGAGGAACATACGCAAATTAATTTTTTAATAGAGGGAATTCTATTCTGACAAATGAAAACCAAGTCGTTTGAACAACTTACTTGCAACGGGCGCTTTCAGGGACGCTCAGTGGCTGAGTTGTTTACTCAGCAATCGTTTGCGATTGGCACACGGTAAAGTAATAGCCAATCACAAACGATTGCTGGGTAAGCAAGTCAGCCGCGCTGAGCGTCCGCTGAACGCGCCCGATACTACACCAGCAGATCGTATTTCAAGACCAACACAAACCACGCAAATCCAAGAAAGAAATTGTGAAAAAATAAAACGGAAAAACCACTAAGTTAAAAATTTCGAAGATCTCCAAAAAGAAAACCATTAAAAACCAATCAAAATCAACAGTTTCAAGGCCAGTCCAACCTAAGTGAAGGCAATGGATGATGATTTGTATTGTTCTGGCGTTCCATAGGCTGTGCGAGACTGTTTGCCAAAAGGAAGCAAATGAATGAAATTTACGGCCGCAAACGATAAACGCACGTGGAAACAATCAAGGTGGCGCTTACCTCGCTACAAAACAGCAAGCCGCCAAAAATAGAATCGCACGTCCCTTAAAGCCGAAAAGCGATCCTAAGAATAATGGGGCATGACAACGACGTGGCTAGGATCCGAACACACCGGTACGTTCCCACATCCAACAATTCAGCACACAACAGCTTTATTTGTACATATAGATATAGCGCGCGCAATGCTACACCAGCAGATCGTACCAAACAAACCAAGCCAACCCGACAATGAAATTGTGAAAAAATAACACGGAGAAACCACCAAGTTAAAAATTTCGAAAATCTCAAAAACAAAACTATTAAAAACCAATCGAAATCAACAGTTTCAAGGCCCTATCAAATCTAAGTGAAGGCAATGGATGCGCTATTTGTACTGATATGGCGTTCCACAGGCTGTGCGAGACTGCTTGCTAAAAGGAAGCAAACGAGTGAAATTTACTGCCGCGAACTATAAACGCACGTGGAAACAATCAGATAACGAAATGGAGGATCAAGGTGGCGCTTACCATGCTACAAAACAGCAAAAAAAGGGCAAACAATAACAAAACCAAAATGAGAACATTTTCAATGACAGACAAGAAAACACGATTGAAGTGGAAAAAATAAAATTTACGATTAATTCAAAAAAAAAATATGTATTTGATTTCGGAAAAATTGTAAGCAATTAAAAAAATTAAAAACGTTTCTGACAACGAAACTACAAGATACTGCTTAGGATTTTCTTGAGTTTGAAGGCCCGTTATGAATGCGGGGCTTAGAGTTCCCGAGAAGGGATGATTAGGAAAGGCCCTCGCAGAAAAAGAAAAGCCTTCGTAAATAGTTGAATTCCACCCTACCAGGCAGGGATTGAATTCCTGTTTAACTATCGGCGCTCTCTTTGTTGAATATGCTTCACAATAACAATCCTGGCGGCATATTCTGTGTTTGGTTCGCTTGTGCAGTTTCAGAGCTCAAGAACCTCACCTGCGAATTTCATATTAAAAAAAAATTAATTTTTTTTTCATTCAATTCGTTAACCATCTTCATTTAAGAAACGGTTGGCGTGGAATGTACGTAAGTTCGAAAATATTTAAACCAAAATAAAATAGCCTAACCTAAAAGTATCAACCTCGAAGGGATTCCTTGTACAATCTCAGAGCTCAAGCACCTCACCTGCGACTTTCATATTTAAATAAAGGTGGCAGCGCAAATATTAATTTTTCTTTCATTCAATTCGTTAACCAACTTCATTTAAGAAACGGTTAAAAGGAAGCAAATGAGTGAAATTTAGGGCCGCGAACGATAAACGCATGTGGAAACAATCAGATCACAAAATGGAGGATCAAGGTGGCGCTTACCTTGCTACAAAACAGCAAGCCGCCAAAAATTGAATCGCACATCAATCAAAGCCGAAAAGCGATCCTAAGAATAATGGGGTAAAACAACGACGTGGCTGGGATCCGAATACATCGGTAGGTTCCCAGATCCAACAACAATTCAGGACACTTTTAGCTTGTTTGCTCGTTGTCGAAGGAAGGAATCATCATTCTCACACCGCAATACCACCTATCATCGGGAGAAGCGCCACCAACAACAACCATTATGGGCACAGCACGCGTGCATCAAAGGAAGCCCACCCGATCGGAACAAAGTTCAAAACAGTTTATTCCTGATGGTGAAAGAAATTACAAAATTAATCAGCGCAAATCAGAAAGCGAGTAAAATTTGAGGAGAAATTAATTTGTCGACGAAATGTTCAATTTGAGAAAACGATGAAAGTAAAAAGAATATGTCGAAGAGTGTTAAACAATTGGAAAATAGTTTCAAGACCAACCGAAGCCAAACAAATCCGAGAAAATAAAAAAAAACGCTAAGTTAAAAATTTAGAAAATTTCAAAAGAAAAAACATTAAAAACCAATCGAAATCAACAGTTTCCAGGCCTTATCCAACCTAAGTGAAGGCAATGGATGCGCTATTTGTATTGATCTGGCGTTCCATAGGCTGTGCGAGACTGCTCGCTAAAGGGAAGCAAATGAGTGAAGTGTAAGGCCGCGAGCGATAAACGCACGTGGAAACAATCAGATCGCAAAATGGAGGATCAAGGTGGCACTTACCTTGCTGCAAAACAGCAAGCCGCCAAAAATAGAATCGCACGTTCCTCAAAGCCGAAAAGGAATACCAAGACTAATGGGACACAACAACGACGTGTCTGGGATCCGAATACATCGGTAAGTTCCCAGATCCAACAACAATTCAGCACACAACAGCTTGTTTGCTCGTTGTCTAAGGAAGGAATCATCATTCTCACACCGCAATACCACCTGTCATCGGGAGAAGCGCCACCAACAACAACCATTATGGGCACAACACGCGTGCATCAAAGGAAGCCCACCCGACCGGAACAAAGTTCAAAATAGTATATTTCTGATGGTGAAAGAAATTACAAAATTAATCAGCGCAAATCAGAAAGCGAGTAAAATTTGAGGAGAAATTAATTTGTCGACGAAATGTTCAATTTGAGAAAACGATGAAAGTAAAAAGAATATGTCGAAGAGTGTTAAACAATTGGAAAATAGTTTCAAGACCAACCGAAGCCAAACAAATCCGAGAAAATAAAAAAAAACGCTAAGTTAAAAATTTAGAAAATTTCAAAAGAAAAAACATTAAAAACCAATCGAAATCAACAGTTTCCAGGCCTTATCCAACCTAAGTGAAGGCAATGGATGCGCTATTTGTATTGATCTGGCGTTCCATAGGCTGTGCGAGACTGCTCGCTAAAGGGAAGCAAATGAGTGAAGTGTAAGGCCGCGAGCGATAAACGCACGTGGAAACAATCAGATCGCAAAATGGAGGATCAAGGTGGCACTTACCTTGCTGCAAAACAGCAAGCCGCCAAAAATAGAATCGCACGTTCCTCAAAGCCGAAAAGGAATACCAAGACTAATGGGACACAACAACGACGTGTCTGGGATCCGAATACATCGGTAAGTTCCCAGATCCAACAACAATTCAGCACACAACAGCTTGTTTGCTCGTTGTCTAAGGAAGGAATCATCATTCTCACACCGCAATACCACCTGTCATCGGGAGAAGCGCCACCAACAACAACCATTATGGGCACAACACGCGTGCATCAAAGGAAGCCCACCCGACCGGAACAAAGTTCAAAATAGTATATTTCTGATGGTGAAAGAAATTACAAAATTAATCAGCGCAAATCAGAAAGCGAGTAAAATTTGAGGAGAAATTAATTTGTCGACGAAATGTTCAATTTGAGAAAACGATGAAAGTAAAAAGAATATGTCGAAGAGTGTTAAACAATTGGAAAATAGTTTCAAGACCAACCGAAGCCAAACAAATCCGAGAAAATAAAAAAAAACGCTAAGTTAAAAATTTAGAAAATTTCAAAAGAAAAAACATTAAAAACCAATCGAAATCAACAGTTTCCAGGCCTTATCCAACCTAAGTGAAGGCAATGGATGCGCTATTTGTATTGATCTGGCGTTCCATAGGCTGTGCGAGACTGCTCGCTAAAGGGAAGCAAATGAGTGAAGTGTAAGGCCGCGAGCGATAAACGCACGTGGAAACAATCAGATCGCAAAATGGAGGATCAAGGTGGCACTTACCTTGCTGCAAAACAGCAAGCCGCCAAAAATAGAATCGCACGTTCCTCAAAGCCGAAAAGGAATACCAAGACTAATGGGACACAACAACGACGTGTCTGGGATCCGAATACATCGGTAAGTTCCCAGATCCAACAACAATTCAGCACACAACAGCTTGTTTGCTCGTTGTCTAAGGAAGGAATCATCATTCTCACACCGCAATACCACCTGTCATCGGGAGAAGCGCCACCAACAACAACCATTATGGGCACAACACGCGTGCATCAAAGGAAGCCCACCCGACCGGAACAAAGTTCAAAATAGTATATTTCTGATGGTGAAAGAAATTACAAAATTAATCAGCGCAAATCAGAAAGCGAGTAAAATTTGAGGAGAAATTAATTTGTCGACGAAATGTTCAATTTGAGAAAACGATGAAAGTAAAAAGAATATGTCGAAGAGTGTTAAACAATTGGAAAATAGTTTCAAGACCAACCGAAGCCAAACAAATCCGAGAAAATAAAAAAGCTAAGTTAAAAATTTAGAAAAGCCGAAAAGGAATCCCAAGACTAATGGGACACAACAACGACGAGTCTGGGATCCGAACACATCGGTAGGTTCCCGGATCCAATAACAATTCAGCATACAACAGCTTGTTTGCTCGTTGTCGAAGGAAGGAATCATCATTCTCACACCGCAATACCACCTGACGTCGGGAAAAGCGCTACCAACAACAACCATTATGGGCACAGCACGCGTGCATCAAAGGAAGCCCACCCGACCGGAACAAAGTTCAAAACAGTATATTTCTGATGGTGAAAGAAATTGAAAATTAATTAGCGCAAATCAGAAAGTGAGTAAAATTTGAGGAGAAATTAATTTGTCGACGAAATATTCAATTCGAGAAAACGATAAAAGTAAAGCAAGAAAATGTCAAAGAGTGTTGAACATCTGGGAAATAGTTTCAAGACCAACCGAAGCCAAACAAACACGAGAAAATAATTAAATATAAAAAGTAAATTGTGAAGAAATAAAACAAGAAAAACGCTAAGTTAAAAATTTCGAAAACCTCCAAAGAAAACCATTAAAAATCACCAAAATCAACAGTTTCAAGGCCAATGCAACATAAGTGAAGGCAATGGCTTCAGAGAAAAAAAAAATTAAGTAAACGAGTACGGTCCCCGACACAAGCTTAATTTGTCTAGCATGAATTGCCGACGTCTGCTTCTAATTCGCAGGTCAAAGACCTTTTCGGTCGGGGAACCTACGCAAAACAACTTTTAGAATAGAGACAATTCTATCCTGACAAATGAAAACTAAGTCGTTTGAACTTACTTACAAGGTTATCCAAGCAGATCGTATTTCAGGACCAACCCAACCCAAGTAAGCTAAAGCAAACCCGAGAAAGAAATTGTGAAAAAATAAAACGAAAAAGCCGCTATGTTAAAAATTTCGAAAACCTCAAAAGAAAACATTAAAAATCACCAGAGTCAACAGTTCAAGGGTAATCTAACCTAAGTTAAGGCAATGGATAGTTTCGCGGTTCAGACGAATAAAATAAACTAAACAAATGCGGTCCCCGACGCGGGCTTAATTTGTCTGGCATGAATTGCCGACGTCTGCTTCTAGCTCGCAGGTCAAAGACCTTTTCGGTCGGGGAACGTACGCAAATTAACGTTTTAATGAGGGAAATCCATGCTGACAAATGAAAACCAAGTCGGTAGAACTTACCTGCAATGCTACACAAGCCGATCGTATTTTATTCAAAACAATTAACGCGCTCGCTCATTAAACGTGTTTTCGACGAGACACTGGCTGTTTTGATACGTCGATCTTTGGCCTCAAACTTTTTCAAATGCACTTCGTCACATTCCGCACGGATAGTTTAAAAAAGGAGACTTGTAGTTCAATTCATTCAGGTTATTATTCAGTTGTTCTAAGTTAGAATCAATCGGTGATTAATAGAAATCAGTTGGTACGTCGCAGTGAGTTAGTGAACCCGTGATTGTTGGCCTCGGATGAAGAGACACAGAACCTTGATGGTAATATAAAAACTTCTTTGATTATTTTTATTTTCGGTTTTGCCAAGCAAGCGTGTGACTCTACGATTAATAATTATTTACATTTTCGAAGAAGTAACAATTAGTTGAACGAATGTGCTCGAGTAGATTTGTGAAAGGCAATTTAATCCATACTAATCTTAATTATAACTTCGATTCTATTTTAATTAAATTAGTTCTTTATTGTAAGTTAGTGGTTAAAATAAACCCCCGTGAAACGATTGGACGTTGTCTTCTTATCCGCCAATAAACATTATAAAACTAACGGAATTATACCGTGACAATATAATTGTTTGATATACTGCCAAGCTGTCAAGATAAGGCACGTTTGGTTTCTGTTCAGTTCGCATTTTCCGAGGGAAATCAAAAGTGCCGCGTTCGCAAAAATCGAATTGAAAGTTCCGCACTTCAGAGGAAAAATTGAGATAAGAAATAAGTCTTATGTAAGAATTTTTTTTTTACCGATGAGGCTTGGTTTCGTCTTCCGGACTACGCTAATTCTCAGAATATGAGACTTTGGAGTTCGGGGAATCCCCACTTGCAGGTTGAAAACTCCACCACATCCTCAGAAAATTGGCAGAATGTGGGCAGCTGTGAGTAGAAGAAGAATTGTTGGTTCGATATTTTTTTTTAACCTTAACAGTCATTGCAGCCAGTAGTTTTTTTTATGAAAAGCTTCAATTTTTTTATTTTCTATTGACGTTAAAAGAAAAGAGTTCATAAGTTAAAGGAAATTATTTATTAAAATTGCTAAACCTATGTCAAATTTTTACAAAAGGATTTTTAGACGTGTTTTCATCCAACCTGTTCTTGTGATCTGATTACTTTCAACCAGAGAAACATCAACAGATAAAACAGCGACATCTTACGATAGCTATTTGACCTGACATTGCAGACAAATCCCCAAACAGGGCTGAAATAGCTGAACAGAGGCTGCTCGCGGTTTTCACTGCAATTAAAAACTTTTAGAAAAATTTTTGTGCAAATCGTTTTTGATTGCAGTGAGAACCTCGAGCAGCCTCTGGACAGCTGTTTCAGCCCTGCTTGGGGCTTCTTCAGCAGAAACGTAGTTTAGCAATGTTAGGTCAAAAAGCGATAGTAAGATGTCGCTATTTTATATGTTCAGCAATTAAAAACGATTTGCAACGAAATTCTGAAAAACATCAGTAATGTGATCATCTCTCAAAGACGACTGAAATAAGCATAATCTTGAATGGTAGATTTGTTTAAAAAAATAGTGTCCGTAACATTTCGATAAAATTACTGTAAACTTGCTACACCTAAACAGTTAACCTTAGTTTTAAATCGTTTAATACCTTGTTCAATTACCAAATATTTAAAACAAAACTATTTAAATAATCACACATTAATAATTTAATTATAAAAGAAAAAAAAATATTATGAAAAAGTTGATTAGCAGAGCGTGGTTTCGATCCACGGACCTCTGGGTTATGGGCCCAGCACGCTTCCACTGCGCCACTCTGCTTGCTATAACGACGTGAGTAAACCGAAACATATTGTTACGGTAACTCTGCTTTAAAGGCGGTGAAGAATCCAAAAAACCCATTTTTTGGATGTATCTATACGTACAACTTTACATACAAATTAAAAATAATTAAAACAACTAAAGTAGATTATGCTTTTCTTAAAACTGCAAGGAGTAAGTAACAAAACGTTACGAAAAAGAAAACAATGTTGAAGGATTCTACTTTCATTTTAATTTTTGCTCAAATAATGTCTTATTAAGAGTCTTTACCGAGAAAGAAGAATTAAAATATGTTTGATTAAATTAAAATCAAATCGGAATACTTACCTTCAATTCGAGAGCGTGCTTGTTGCACCCTTTCAATGAGCAGCGAACACAGCTAAGGCTAAGAGGCCATCATCAGTTTATGATACAAAGAAGAGATGAAAATGAAGTACGTTCAATTTTATTGATTATCATTTCGTTCAAACTTCACGTTCTTCCCCAACCAATAAAGCAAGTGAATTAATCAAGGACAATCGAAACTATCCAACCCACAAATTTCCTTATTTCTTTAATGTCTGATTATCCAATGCAGTTTGTCCTACCTTCCCTTGTCTCTTCTTCCTCTTTGGATGACCCTATCAATGAGAGTTTCAGGGTATGCTCTTCTGTTTTCTTTAATTTAATAAAATATCCTTCAACCAATTATACATTCTTTGGCTTCTTAATAATGCGGTTACATTCTATATTTCTGTGTTTCATCTTCCTCTTTGAATAACTTCGTCAATAAAGGTTTCAGTTGATCTCTTCCTCACATGGCTTCTCCGCCCTAGTCTATCATCTAAATTTATTATTTTCTTTTTGGTCAAAGTTTCATGTTTTAATTTAAAAATTATCCTTCCCCCAATTTCACGTTCTTGATTTCCTTGTTTCTTCGCTTTGCTGTTTGCCCTATTTTTCAATGTGTGTTTCATCTTACTTTTTGGACGACCCTATCAATCAAAGTTCCACTTCGTCTTCTCCTTACATGGTGTTCCCCGTGCCTTTCGTTCTTCTCCTTGAATCAAAGTTCCAGGTCGTTGTCTCTTTTTTCCTTTAATTCGAAAATTACCCTCTCGTTCACCTTCTTGGTTTCCTTGCTTCTTCGCTTTGCTGTTTGCCCTATTTTTCAATGTTTGTTTCATCTTACTTTTTGGGCGACCCTATCAATCAAAGTTTCACTTGGTCTTCTCCTTACATGTGTGTTTCATCTTCCTTTTTGGACGACCCTATCAAATTAAGTTCCACTTGGTCTTCTCCTTACATGGTTTTCCCCGTGCCTTTCGTTCTTCTCCTTGAGTCAAAGTTCCACGTCGTTGTCTCTTTTTTCCTTTAATTGAAAAATTACCCTCTCAAGAAATTTACCTTCTTGGTTTCCTTGCTTCTTCGAGTTGCTGTTTGCCCTATTTTTCCACGTCTCATCTTCCTCTTTGGATGGCCCTGTCAATGAAAGTTTCCTGTGATTTTTTCTTAAATGGTTTTGTCCTAGTTTCAGCCTAGTCTCCTTTCTAAAATTTTTGCTTCATCTCTTTACTTCTTGATTCATCTGGTCGTCACTTTTTATTATCAGCCTTTCGCTGTTCTCTCGGAGCCAATTAAAGCTTTACGATGTGGTCTCTGTTTTTTCTTTATTTTCAGAGTTATCCTTCCCCCAATTTTACGTTTTTGATTTACTTGTTTCTTCGCTTTGCTGTTTGCTCTACTTTTCAATGTGTTTCATCTTCCTTTTTGGGTGACCCTATCAATCAAAGTTTCACTTGGTCTTCTCCTTACATGGTTTTCCCCATGCCTTTCGTTCTTCTCCTTGAATCAAAGTTCCAGGTCGTGGTCTCTTTTTTCCTTTAATTCAAAAATTACACTTCCCCCAAATTCACCTTCTTGATTTCCTTGCTTCTTTGCGTTGCTGTTTGCCCTATTTTTCCGTGTCTCCTCATCTTCCTCTTTGGATGGCTCCGTCAATGAAAATTGCATGTCATCTCTTCCTTAAATGGTTTTGTCCTTGAGTGCCCTTATTCTCCTTTCTAAAATTTTTGCCTCATCTCTTTACTTCTTGATTCACTTCACTTTTTATTTTCAGCCTTTCGTTGTTCTTTCGGAGCCAATTAATAAAGCTTCACGTTATGGTCTGTTTTTTCTTCATTTTCAAAATGATCCTTCCCCCAATTTAACGTTTTTGACTTTCTTGTTTCTTCGCTTTGCTGTTTGCCCTATTTTTCAAGTGTGTTTCATCTTCGTCTTTGGGTGGCCCTATCAATAAAAGTTTCACTTGTTTTTTCCTTACATGGTTCTCCCCCCATCTTTCGTTCTTCTCGTTGAGTCAAGGTTCCAGATCGCAGTCTGCTTTTTCCCTTAATTTCAAAATGATCCTTCTCCCAATTTGACCTTCCTGATATCCTTGCTTCTTCGTTGTGCTGTACATCCCATTTTTCCGTGTGTTATCTTCCTTTTCGAAGACTTTGTCAATGAAGGTTTCATTTGATTACTTCTTTTCACGGTTCCAACTCACCCGATCCTAGTCCATTCTCTGAAACTTTTGCTTGATGTCTTCAGTTCTTGAATTGTCTAGTTTTGGCCTTTCTACTTATTGCATCTTTTGGCTTCCTGGCCCTGCATTGTTCACTCATTACTTCTGTCCTTCTTCCAATTTCTCCCAATAGTTTAGTTCATTCTTTGGAAAAAAAAAAACTGTTACAGATACAGAATACGTTCTATTTCTGCAGTGAATGTAAATTGTTTAAGAAACTGAGCCAAATAAAGCGTGTGGCCGAACGCATTTCCACTGGTGATTTGAAGAGGAGAATTTCACCTTTCGTTTCTCTCTTTGAGTCCAAGTTCCAGGTCGTGGTCTCTTCTTCTTTCATTTCTTTCACCTTCTTCATTTTCTTCAGCTTCTTCGCGTTGCTGTTTGCCCTATTTTTCCACAGGTCATGTGATCTCTTCCTTAAATGGTCTTGTTCTAGTTTGCTCCCGGTCTCCTTTCTAAAATTTTTGCTTCATCCCTTGGACTTCTTGGAGGATTGTCCGGTTTACAGCGTTTACCTTTAGTCTTTCGTTGTTTCCATGGAGCCAATTAAGGCTTCCCGTTTCGGTCTCTCTTTTTTCTTTATTTTCAGTTATCCTCCCCGAAGTTCACGCTCTCGATTTTTTTGTTCCTCACCCTTTGCTGTTTGCCCTATTTTGTAACTCATCTTCTTTTTTGGATGAGTGTGCTATTGAAGGTTTCATTTGATCACGTCCTTTCATGGTTCCAACTCACCCATCCCCCATCTTAATCCATTATCTGAAATTTTTGCTTGATGTCTTCAGTTCTTGAATTGTCTAGTTTCTTCCAATTAAGGAAGCAAATGAAGGCTTCGCGTTTCGTTCTCTTTTTTCTTTATTTTCTAAGTTATCCTCCCCGAAGTTCACGATTTTCTCGATTTTTTTGTTCCTCACGCTCTGCTGATTGCCCTATTTCTTCATGTCCCATCTTCCTTTTTGGATGAGTACGTCATTGAAGGTTTCATTTGATCACGTCCTTTCATGATTCCAACCCCTCTGAAATTTTTGCCTGATGTCTTCACTTCTTGAGTTGTGTAGTCTTCGGCTTACTGCTTGTTGCACTTTTTGCTTTACAGGCCTTTCATTCTTCATACATTCCTTCATTTAGGTATTTAATCAAGTAGTCTTCGTTAAAGAAAAAAACTGGAAGTGCCCATTTGAATGAATGCCATTTTTTCCTCAACTAAAAAGCAAGTGAAGCATTCAATGGTAATCAAAATTACCTTCCCCCCAATTCACGTTTTGCATGAAAGAATGTTCTTCTTTAAAAAGTAGGCAGGCATTTAACGCCTTATTATCGAGTTTTAGTTTGTGTTCGGTTGGTGTTATTAAGAAAATTTCGTTTTGCCCCCGTCTCCTCCGCCCCAAAATAAAAATTAATTGGTGTCGAATTCCGTCGAAACGGGGGGACCTTTAGGTCTATTTTTTCCCGTCTGGCCGCCGCCGACAGAGGCCCTAAGCCGGTCGAAGCCCGGCTCTAATGAGGCCCTCACGTGTAAGAGGCGATACAACACAAAGTATAATGACACGACTGTCAGTCCCCGCCGAGTACGTTCCTTATTAGAATAACTTACAGGCGCTCCTATGACAAGGGTTCGTTGTTTAAATCCCATAATTAAAATGCGCTTTAATTTAGATTCTCTGGCAATTTTTTCGAAAAAAATTATTTACAGGAAAAAAAACGAGGGTTTTAATTACGGATGTCGTCGTCGATCGGTCGTTCGGTCTTTCGGTGGTACGGGGTGGGTTTGGGCGGCGTGTGTTTACGACAAGGGTTGAGATGTGTAGCTGCAGAAAAGCTCAAGCCGAGCGCCGGCGGTTCGCTAACCACCACCAAATTAGTTCAATAAGAAGTAGTCCACGCGTCGAAATCATTATTATCGGCAGATTGGAATTTGCATATGCGGAGGATAGGATACGTGTCTTCATTTGCTCTTCAACTAAAAGGTACTTTCCACTTGTTCGTACTGGCACATCATAATGATGGTAATTACAGACCGCCTTCTTCTTCTTTCAGTGAGTGAAACGTCAGGGCTGAAAATAGAAATGCCGCTCTGTCACTGCTACACCCTCCCTCCACACAAAAAAAGAGAAAGCCTATACAAGAAAGCCCACCACCGCCCAACGTCGCCACCTCATTACAGAGAAAAATCAAATTTTAATTCCTCTGCAAAATTACGATTACGATAACAATGATAATAACAGGAGTCTTCTTTTAATGGAGAGACGTCGTCGTTGTACGTGGTTCTCTCATAATGATCCCGTGATTCATTAACCGGGTCGGCTCATTAATGTGAGCCGAGCTAAGGGCGCGCGCCCTGTGACTTGCTTGCTCGCAAGAACGAACTTGTAATGACTACAAGAAAAATTAAATTTAATGATTTTAGCGTCATTATTCGCGCAGAGATCCGGCGGGCCTTCCTCCTCCGTTTTACCTTCAAATTTATACATTTATTTCCTTTTGAAAAACGAAAAAATAATATAAAATAACTTCCTTCCCACGTTTGTACTGATTTGTTGCAGACGAAGAAGGCTCAACGTTTCATAATTTCATCTCATCTAACACACAATTAAATCAATCAAAGAAGTCAAAGTCTGAACGCTAACTTTACCTCTAATTCTTTGAAAATGTACGCCGATTAAGATTGGTAGTAAAACGATTGATTCTCTTTATTTATATTTATATTAATAAAGCACAATTAATTAATGCAACAAAATAAGCGTCCCTATTCTCTACAGTTCACATCATTTCCATGAGCAAAATTAACGTTTTAAATGAGGGGGATTCCATGCCGATAATTGAGATTCAAGTTGTTGAACTAACTTACTTGCAATGCAGCACCAGCAGATCGCATTGCATTCGAAACAATCAAAATATTTAACGTGATCGCTCAAATAATTATGTTACGACGACTTTTGGACCCGAACTATTTTAGAAAATGCACTTTGTCACATTCTGTACGGAGAGTTTAAAAATGGAAATTTGTAAATCAATGCATTCATTAATAAGTCATTATTAAAGAGTGATTATTCATCATTCATTCATGCATTCAGCCAGTGATTGGTAGGAATGAGTGCGTCGCAGTGAGTTAGTAAGTAAATCGGTGATTGTTGGCCTCGGATGAAGAGCCAAAGAACCTTTATGGTAAAGCAAACTTTCATTAAATATATTTAGCTATATCGGTTTAATTATTTTATGCCAAGCGAATGTCTCCTCCTAAGATGTAATGTAAAACCGAATGTCCCGGTTCAATGTAATACGTAATTAATTAATTATGTCTTCAAACTTAATACGTTGGAGATTATAAACGATTGGTTCAGGCTAAACATAAAGGACGAATTTACTCGATCAGTGTAAGAAACCTTAATTTTAATCTAATTGCTTAAATGTAAGTGTACCCTCAAAACTCCTTCTTATTCGCGCTCAAACGTTTAATCCTCTTTTTTCTGCGAGTAAAGAATTAATGCGTTATATTTTGGTGTACGTTGTTGCTTTTAATTTCAAGCGACCATCATTTTTTTAAATAGTCGTTTCCGGATTAAATTTTTTTATGATTAATATATAAAAAAAAACTAAAACTAAAGAGTAGAACCAGACATTAAAGTTTGGACAAGTGTTTCGGTGACACCCTGTATAGTACATTAAGAATGGTGTTATGCCATACATCACATAAATATGACTTGTACGGACTGAATACATTTTTGCGTTAACGATCGCGCTTTGCCCTAAGAGAAGTAAATCTGGTTGTATAAAATACGGATTTAACAGCGCCATCTGTTGGATACAAAATAAACTGATGTGTTTATCTCTGCGAATCAACGATTTCTTGCCATGATTTAAATACTCTTTTTAAAAGTAATTTTCAAGAAGAAAAAAGTTAAACGGAGTTTCCAACATTCTCATTCACACTGTTTAAAATTGAATATTATACTGAATGTTTCAGAAAACGCAAACGCAAATACAAAAATAACTCGAAGTGTTGCCTTTAAAACGAAAGTAATTTACAAAAACAAAAGAAAATAAAGAGAAAACGAATACTGAAGATTTGGTTTAGTCTTCAAACGTGTAATCTGATGACATATTAATTACATAATTTAAAATCCTGCCATCTATTGAGTATAATATAAAAAAAAATAACTCGTTGCTTCGCCTTCTAAATAAAATAAAAACAAAAATGGTTTACGTAAAAGAAAAGAGAAAATTAGGTTTTGTCGTCAGAAATGACGAAATTCTTACATAACTTGATTACGCCATCTGTTGAGTATAACACAATCTAAACGCCTACCCCATTTTAAAAATTGGAATATTCCAAATGATTTACACATCCCTCACTTGTTTTATTATCTGGGGTATCTTCATTAAAAAAAAATTACAAATGATGCCTTCTTTATCATATCACAGGAACTAAATTAGCGAGGAAAACGGGCGCCATCTATTGAGCTCGGTATAAAATTGCAATAGACGATGTTTACGTCATACATGACATGAAGACATAACGGCGTCTGTTTATACGTACACTTCTGCGCAATAAAATTCAGCACACTGATACTAACTACAGTTCAAACCGGACGTAACGAAAATATATACTTTTTTTTCAGAATAAAATACGAGACGGAGACAAAAGAAAGCCTGAAAAGTAGCCAAGAAACTACACCTAACGGAACCTTGGTATACACATTGACAGAAATTTTATTTGCAAAATGTATAAAATAATACGAGTATAAATATATAAATCCGCTGAGATGTAGCATTGTAAGTAAGTTCAAACGACTTGGATTTCATTTGTCAGTATGGAATTCTCTCAACTAAAACGTTAATTTAGCGTATGTTCCTGTAACGCGCAATTTATCACTGACCGTTACTTTACACATTCTTTCATCTTGTTTCTTTAATTCTTCGTTGAAATTCTTATTTCTCGTGACTTTTGTCTTAGTTTCAATTTTAATGAGAATGTTGTAATCTTGGCGACGAACTTCTCTTCAGTCATAGTTTCTTATTTCTCGTGACTTTTGTTTTAGTTTCAATTTTAACGCGGACGTCGTCATCTTAGTGACGAATCTTTCTTCAGTCATACTCTGTGGTCGTACTGCTTTAATCTTGCGAAATAAATCTTTAGATATCGCCGGCGGTCAAATAAATCAATATATTTATCGTTGCTTTCTGTTGACGTAAGCGGAAATTACGTAGTGTTTTTTGTGACGTTCTTCCTTCCCCTTAGAGTTGCTTTCAGTTGACGTAAGCGGAAATTACGTAGTGTTTTTCGTGACGTATTTCCTTCCCTTTAGAGTTGCTTTCAGTTGACGTAAGCGGAAATTACATAGTGTTTTTCGTGACGTATTTCCTTCCCTTTAGAGTTACTTTCTGTTGACGTAAGCGGAAATTACGTAGTGTTTTTTGTGACGTATTTTCCTTCCCTTTAGAGTTCTTAATCTCACGATATTAACATTCCGGTACCTCCATTTGCAGACGCGTGATTTGCGAACGTAATTTTTGTATTTCAGTTAGGGTTGACGGCTTCGTAAATCCATCAGTTGAACAGCTGTTAATTGTTTGTTCGTTCTACTGTGTCATTCTTGTCAGCCGCATAGCATTTACACATAAGCAAGGTAACGTTTCCGTTCAGAAAAACTAGCCGAGAAGTACCTCTCTTATACGGGGTGACTACGCGAGAATTTCCACCCTCATTAACTTCTTTATTTTTGTATTTAGAAAGAAGCGTGTATTATAAAACTTATGTATATTGATTCAAGGCTTTTGCCGATGTTTACGGAAAAACAAATGAACATCGCTTAACTGAGATATAAACTGAAGTTTTAATTTTTTAAATGGAACACTTGGTGTTTTTGGACATACTTGAAATCTTAAATAATAATCACCTTTCATTTTTTTAAACAAATTTTGTTTTTTAAAACTTAAATGAAAAAACTCCCATTGGAGTCGGTGTCGACCGCTTCGAGGTCGATGGAGACTTGAAAGGGGTCGATGAACCTTTAGGGGTTCGTCTAGGGGTCGGGGTTATTAAATCTTGTTTAACGGAAACCCAGCTAAATGGTCTTTTAAGAAAAAGTAACAAGATTTATAAATAACATTAAATAAATTCGAATCAGCTCAAATAAAAGAAAGAACAAAAGACGTTCAATTCAAGTACGAAAATAAAATCGAATTAAACAAAAACAAAAGACGACTATCAAACAAGACAGGACCAAAATAAAAATTGTGCGAAACTCGTTAAGTCAAATTGATAAAAAAAAAACTGACTTTCATCAGAACCAAAAACTTAATTAAATTTAATTATTAAAAAACTAAATAAATAAAATAGAATTCAAAGCCGAAAATGTCGATCGATCGGCGGGTTTAAAGTGTAAAATAAAATAAAATAATCTTAAATCGAGTAAAAAAGAAACAAAAGACGATTAACCGAAAATTAAAACGAAAAAAAAATCGTGTTAAATAAAATGAAACCGAAGAGAAAAACAAAAGAAACGATATGATTAGTTATTGATTTAATTGAATTAAAAGAAAAAAGAAAGGTCCATCAATTGATTATATTAAAAGTTAAATAAAATAAGAAATAAAGGATGACCATAAAGTTGAGATAAAAAAAATTACGACCCACAGAATAATCTGTAAATATTAACGAAATCGATCGGTTAATAATTAAAAAATCAAAATGTAGTTAAATCCAATAAAAGAGAAAATAAAATGGCGATCAATTGACGGGTTAAAGTGTAAAATAAATTCATACTTAGTAAACGAAAAGAAAAACAAACAGCGATTAATGCGTAATTAAAAATGAAACCAAGACGAATAAAATTAAACAAATGATGGTAAATGTTAGTTAGAAATAAGAACAAAACGAATGAAAAAACAAATGATGGTAAATGTAACAAAATAAAATGAACAAAACAAATGAAATCTATTAAAAGAAAGAACAAGTAGAAGACGAATTTAGAATATAATTTATAATTATGAAATTTTAGGTAAAATAAAATTGCCACATAAGTTTTTGAATTTCTTTTATACACACATTCCACCTGCCTCTTAATATTTCTTTTGCCTTTTCTTTTCTTTTCTTTTTTTTTGGTTTCCCTTGGGATTCATTTAACAAAACGATCCTCCTCCATGCATTATAGATGTCCCACCCAACGCATTCACCTGCTTCGGATCTCGTTTCTTTAACGTTTTTTTTTTAAATTAATTAAACAGTCCGTTGTGTGCGTGTGTTTTCTTTTCTATTTGAGTTCGATTTTTATTTGTATAGACTTTTCAACTACCTTCAATTAGACTGCCCCGAGTGAGTGCGTTTGTGTGTGTGTGTGTGTGTGTTTCCTTTTTATTTCGTTCCGCCGTATTTAAATTGGAGTCGAAGTTACGAGGGGATGTTATTTTTAGAGGAAAATATCGAGAGACGCGATACGACAATAAATTGAAAATAAATACCTGGATCAAATAGCCGATACAATATAACGAGGTCCGCGAAATGCGCTCCGCGAAGTGGAAGTTTGCATCGTTTTTAAAAAGGCCATTTAAACGAACCGTAGCTGTAACTGGCCCTCGACCGGATCGGGCTCGTCGTCCTCTTTCTTGTTGTTGTTGTTGTTGTTGTTCCGTCTGGTCGGGCACTAACTTAATGGTCAGATCGGTATGTAACTACTGATTTCTCGGCGTATTTCTGAAGAGGAGCAGCTCGCTCTTTTTTAATGGGGGGTGCCCCGAATATGCAGCTCATTATTCTGGGGAAGTCTGGAATGGCCAGGGGTAAGGGATGATTTCGATTACCTCCTATCTACTATTTAAGTGGACTATTACTTCAAAATTTCTTCAAAACAAATCTCCTTCAACTTCAACGTTGGAAGATCTTCATCCCACTTGGCCGCAAATGGAAACAAGATCCTTACTACGACGAGTTACTTATTGTTTATAAAGCAGATAAACAAAAATTAGAATCTGAAATACTTTTTCGAAGTCCTCTTCTAAGTGGCTTGTTTCGATGATTACGATCCGACTGGACTCTGATTGGTTTCATTTGTCGAGGGATTTCTTTCGACTTCGGTCTGTGTATTGCGCCAAAGCTCATT
Source organism: Prosopocoilus inquinatus (assembly GCA_036172665.1). Lineage (NCBI taxonomy): Eukaryota > Metazoa > Arthropoda > Insecta > Coleoptera > Lucanidae > Prosopocoilus > Prosopocoilus inquinatus. Next base: position 6,934,990 of record CM069878.1, on the reverse strand, counting down.
CATTGGCTTCTACATATAACTGTGAGATCGAGTCAGACCTCGGTCCGAGTAATGATAGAACGATTCTATTGGCTTACGATTGCCGAACACGCGCCTGCTATACCGGAGCAATGTTTTTATTTACCGAATAAAAATTTAGCTTCGATTAATCGCCTATATAAGAGCTTGACTGATCGTCAAATATTTGAATGCGTAAAAATTGACTCATCCGAACATTTTTCTGATCGACAGAAATAAATGATTTATCGTTAACTGATCGACTGAAAGAATTGATCCTTATTCCACTTGGCCGCAAATTGAAACAAAATCTTTACTGCGACGAGTTACTTTTTGTTTATAAAGCAGATAAACAAAAAATAGAATCTGAAATAGTTTTTAGAAGTCTTCTTCTAAAACGGCTTGTTTTGATGATTACGATCCGACTGGAATCTGATTGGTTTCATTTGTCGAGGGATTTCTTTCGACTTCGGTCCGTGTATTGTGCCAAAGCTCATTCATTGACTTCTACATATAACTGTGAGATCGAGTCAGACCTCGGTGCGAGTAATGATAGAACGATTCTATTGGCTTACGATTAACTACCGGAGCAACGTTTTTATCTACCGAAAAAAAATTAACTTCGATTAATCGCTTCTATAAGAGCTTGACTGATCGTCAAATATTTGAATGCGTAAAAATTGACTCATCCGAAAATGTATCTGATCGACGGAAAGAATTGATACATCGTTAATTGATCGTCTAAAATAATTGATTCATCGTTCATCGATCAAATCGATTCTTTCAGTCGATTGATTAAAAATAAATCAACATCGATCAATTAATGATAAATCAATTTCTTCAATCGATCAATTAACGTCGAATCAATTTTTTCAGTCGATCAGTTAATGATAAATCATTTTTTTCAGTCGATCAATTATCATTAACTGATCGACTGAAAAAATTGATTCGACGTTAATTGATCGATTGAAGAAATTGATTTATCACTAATTGATCGATGTTGATTTATTTTTAATCAATCGACTGAAAGAATCGATTTGATCGACTGAATTACAAACAAATCGATTGTCGATTAACTAACTCTACGAAACTGACTAATATGCGAGTGGCCCGATTAATTAATCGATTCTATAAGAGAGGCGAATCGTTAATAAAGCGATTGCATAAAAAAAATATTGATCATACTGTATCAAAAGTTGACTGACATACCTAATTTATTTTAATGAAGCCGATTAACGTTAAATTAATGTAGAGTGATCGACCGATTAGTCGATATTATTATTGGCTGTTATTATAATCAACCGAAGAGAAAACGGAGAACTGTCACTTTGTCTGACTGTAACAAATGCACCGAATGCATATACGGAATTGAGTCAAAATCAAACTTGATTGAGTCAATTGATCAAGTGATCGTCGATCATGAATCTTTGACGCTGTTTATCACTGACGATCAATAATTCTTTTATCCAGTTACCTCAGCAAATCGTCATTCTCTTGATGCATTCGATCAAAAAACAGTCTATCGAAGATCAAGCAAGCCGTTGAATAATCGACTGATTGAAAATTGATTTAAAATCGATTAACTGATCCTGCAGAAACTATTATTTAACTATAATTAGTAGATCGCGCAAAAATTTAATTTATGCGATCCATTTCGATTAATCGACTGAATCAATTGATCGCCGATCATGAATTTTTGACGCTGTTTATCACTGACGGTCAATAATTATGTCTCGACAAATCGTAATTTTTTTAATACATTCGATCAATAAACAGTCAATCGCAGATCAGACGAGACGAACCATTCATTAATCGATTCAATGAAAATTGATTCAGAATCGATTTTTCACAGAAACTATTATTCAACTATAATTAGCAGTTCGTATAATTGATTATGGAATTTAATTTATATGCAATCTACTTCGGTTAAGACATTGAATCAATTGATTAAGTGATCGTCGATCATGAGTTTTTGATACATTTTACCATTGACAATCAATAATTTTTTTAATGCAGTTGCTACAACAATCGTAATTTTTTTTGATACATTGGATCAATAAACAGTCAATCGCAGATCAGACAAACTGTTGAATAATCGACTCAACAGAAATTGATTCGAAATCGATTAATTGATTATGTAGAAACTATTCTTTAATTATAATTAGCAATTCGCACAAAAATTGATCATGGAACTTAGTTTATGTGCAACCTACTAAGATGAATCGATTGAATGAATCAATTGATCGTCGATCATGAACTCAAGACTGAATGGAAATCGATTCAGTATTGATTAACTGATTCTGTAGAAATTATTGTTTAACTATAATTAGCAGATCGCACAAAAATTGATTATGGAATTTAATTTATGTGCAATCTACTTCGACTAATCGATTGAATCAATTGCTCAATTGATCGTCGATCATGAACTCATATACTGAATGGAAATCGATTCAATATCGATTTACTGTTTCTGCAGAAACTATTGTTTAATTATGATTAGCAGATCGCACAAAAATTGATTATGGAATTTAATTTAGGCGCTATCTACTATGACTAATCGATTGAATCAATTGATCAATTGATCGTCGATCATGAATTTTTGATACAGTTTACCATTGACGATGAATAATTTTTTTTCAGCTGCTTCAACAAATCGTCATTTTTTTAATACGTTCGATCAATAAACAGACAATCTTAGATCAGAATAATCGACTGAGTGGAAAATCAATTCAAAATTAATTAATCGACTATCCAAGAAAACAATTAATTATGATTGGTATGATGATTACACATAAATTGATTAATAAATTTGATCGGTATTCAATTTATATGTGCAATCTAGCGAATCAATTGTATCAAAAAAAAATGATTGATCGTTATTCGACAATTTTTGATTTGGCTTTTTGAAATTTCTTTTTTTTTTTGTAGTTGCTTCCGTTAAATAATCGGCAGCATGAAAAATGATTCAGAGTCAGTCAAGGTAATAATAAACTGTCAATTAATGTTTCTGTGCAATCAAACGATTAATCTAGATTGCAAAGAAATTGATTGGTAGATTAACGTGAGCTATTCAATTTACAGCATGCAATTTAATTAGATAATCAATTATATTCAATGGTCAATTGCGGATCAATTGAAACGCGAATGAATCGACTGCATAGAAACTAATTCAAAGTCGATCAATCGACTTCTACACTAAAAGAACCTAGCTTTCTTTAACAAGAATTCTAAGAAGCAACAAAAAGAAAATTCGAGTTTCGTGTTCTTTTACTTCTGGTTCATTTAATATTCTTTTCTTTTTCTTTTGTTTATTTTTCTTATTTAATTGATGTTTTGTATCTTATTCACGGTTCGTTTATTTTGTTTTGTCCTTTTTTTCTTTCCTGTCCGTTTCTTGCCTTGCAAAAGTTTTCGGCCATTTTTTTCATTTATTTTTATCTATATATTTTTCTAAAAAAAAAAATGTCAGGTCAAAAAGCGACAGTAAGATGTCGCTATTTTATCTATATATTTTTCATTTTTTTCTTCTGTTTTTCGCACTCTTTTCTTTTTAATAGAATTGGTTTTAGCATTTTATTGACTCCTTTTTACAGTTCTGCCTTTTGTTTCCTACAAGTTTTCATTTTTCTTCTTCATCTTAGTATCGTGGTATTTCTGTTTATTTTATTTATGAATTCATTTTATGCCCTCGCATTTCTTTTTTGTTTATTTTTATTAAATTCATTTTGTTGACTGACGATTTTTTACAATTATCTTTATTTTCCGTTAGTTCTTTTCCTTCTATTTTTCATCTGGAGATTCATTTGCTTTTGTTCTTCGATTTTCTTCATCAATTTTTAAATTTTCTTCTTCATCAATTTTATTTTGTTTGTTTTTTTTTGTTCTTTATACTTTCCTACTATGAAGTTTGTGTTTATCTTTGTCAAATAGATTTCTCCATTTTGTTGACTGACACTTTTTTACAGTTTTCTTTTGTTTTTTTTTCTGTTCTTTTTGCTCGTACTATGAATTTTGCTTTCCTTGACGAATTGATTTTTCGTATTCTATTTGTGTCTATCACAGCTGTGATCTTCCGGTATGCACTGGAATTCGTTGTTTATTTCTTTTCTCGTTTTTTTTTTTTTTTGAAATCATAATTTTAACTTTTTGTAGTTTGCTTTTATTTTCTACAAACTTTTTGATTCGCCCGGAAAATGTATTCTGTTGCTGTTTCTTTCTTTTCTCCTTTGTTTCTGATTTTCTTGCTGGTGGTTTTTTTTTTTAATTTGTTCTGACATTTGATAGTCTAAATTAAAAATTTTTTTTATCTTATTACTCATACACAGAGTGGAAAGTTTTGATTCAAAAAAGATTTAAATTAATTAAAGAATTAAAAATTATTTTTTATTTACACGCATTGATTTTGGGTTTGAATTTGAATGAATTAAATTTCTCATAAGGTGAGACCCAAAGTCATTATTAAAAGCAGCAAATGTAAAACCCTGTTGCCTTTTAAAGAGGATGGCCTCATAAAAAAAAATAATTTGTCAATGGATGAGGTAAGCTTTGATGTTAGGGGGTGATCGAATAAGCATTTCCGATTGGGAATAACAAACAACAGGCGAATTACACGAAGAGAGAGAGAGAGAGAGATAAAGAGAAGGTGAACCACCGGTGAATTAGTAGGGATATTTAAGTTAATTTCCGATTATATAAATTTATCGACGTGGGTGAGCACAGTAAGCCGCAGTGTCCCGACTTGTGTAAACCGTATATCCACCCCAATGCTGTTCACTCTAAACCAATTCAAATCCAATCCAATCTACCTCGTTAGATGGAGCCGCCCATGCCTGTTTAAACTCACCCTCTACCTTAAACGTTCGCTGATGAAACCCTAATTTGCTTCTTCTTCTTCCTTAAATAAAGCTGATTGCCGTGGCAGTCTACTACATGTTAGCTGATTGACCCGAACTATTTGATTTCCTCTAAATGTACATACGTGACGACGGTTTCGAGAGGCACAACCCTCCTCCGGATTTACGTGAGCTTCTCTCCACTTTTAACCACCACACACACCGACACACCGGCACACCGACCGGCGAAAATTCCGGTTGCAATTAAATAAACGCGCGTCTCCTTTTTTTTTTGGTGCGCGGCCGTTATTCGCAGCGAAGGAATTTAATCTAAACAATATCGGAGAGAGGGATTCAGGTGTGCAAATGAAACTGTGCAAAATTATGTCTGCTGCAGTGGAACTTTTAATATGACCCCCTAATTGCGATCTCATTTATTTTAGCGCTGCGAGATTGTCGCACGTTCAGCGGGAAACAATAACGCTTCCGGATAGAGCACGACGGACGATTTCAAGTTCGAAGCTCTATCCGGAAAACGTGAGATTAAATTCTCGATATTACATGAATTAATACACTCGTATACACTTCGGCTTTTTAAAGTTCAATAATTCCATCCCCAGGATTACCACCAACAGGTGAGCGCAAAAGGAAAATCCGCCATCACCATTTATTCCGACTATTTGACAGTAAATTGTCAAGTACGGTCCCCGACACAAGCTTAATAATCTTCCTTCTAGACATGCCTGCTTCTAATTCGCAGATCAAAGTTCTTTTCGGTCGAGGAACATACGCAAATTAATTTTTTAATAGAGGGAATTCTATTCTGACAAATGAAAACCAAGTCGTTTGAACAACTTACTTGCAACGGGCGCTTTCAGGGACGCTCAGTGGCTGAGTTGTTTACTCAGCAATCGTTTGCGATTGGCACACAGCAAGGTAATAGCCAATTACAAACGATTGCTGAGTAAGCAAGTCAGCCGCGCTGAGCGTCCGCCGAACGCGCCCGATACTACACCAGCAGATCGTATTTCAAGGCCAATACAAACCAAGCAAATCCGAGAAAGAAATTGTGAAAAATAAAACGGAAAAACCACCAAGTTAAAAATTTCAAAAATCTCCAAAAGAAAACCATTAAAAACCAACCAAAATCAACAGCTTCAAGGCCAGTCCAACCTAAGTGAAGGAAATGGATGATGATTTGTATTGTTCTGGCGTTCCATAGGCTGTGCGAGACTGTTTGCCAAAAGGAAGCAAATGAGTGAAATTTAGGGCCGCGAACGATAAACGCACGTGGAAACAATCAGATCACAAAATGGAGGATCAAGGTGGCGCTTACCTTGCTACAAAACAGCAAGCCGCCAAAAATAGAATCGCACGTCCCTTAAAGCCGAAAAGCGATCCTAAGAATAATGGGGCACAACAACGACGTGGCTGGGATCGAACACATCGATAAGTTCCCAGATCCAACAACATTTCAGCACACTTTTAGCTTGTTTGCTCGTTGTCGAAGGAAGGAATCATCATTCTCACACCGCAATACCACCTATCATCGGGAGAAGCGCTACCAACAACAACCATTATGGGCACAGCACGCGTGCATCAAAGGAAGCCCATCGGACCGGAACAAAGTTCAAAACAGTATATTCCTGATGGTGAAAGAAATTACAAAATTAATCAGCACAAATCAGAAAGCGAGTAAAATTTGAGGAGAAATGAATTTGTCGACGAAATGTTCGATTTGAGAAAACGATGAAATTAAAAAGAATATGTCGAAGAGTGTTAAACAATTGGAGAATAGTTTCAAGACCAACCGAAGCCGAGAAAATAATTTAAAAAAAACCCTAAGTTAAAAATTTTGAAAATCTCAAAAACAAAACCATTAAAAACCAATCGAAATCAACAGTTTCAAGGCCCTATCAAATCTAAGTGAAGGCAATGGATGCGCTATTTGTACTGATATGGCGTTCCACAGGCTGTGCGAGACTGCTTGCTAAAAGGAAGCAAACGAGTGAAATTTACTGCCGCGAACTATAAACGCACGTGGAAACAATCAGATAACGAAATGGAGGATCAAGGTGGCGCTTACCATGCTACAAAACAGCAAAAAAAGGGCAAACAATAACAAAACCAAAATGAGAACATTTTCAATGACAGACAAGAAAACACGATTGAAGTGGAAAAAATAAAATTTACGATTAATTAAAAAAAAAATATATGTATTTGATTTCGGAAAAATTGTAAGCAATTAAAAAAATTAAAAACGTTTCTGACAACGAAACTACAAGATACTGCTTAGGATTTTCTTGAGTTTGAAGGCCTGTTATGAATGCGGGGCTTAGAGTTCCCAGGAAGGGATGATTAGGAAAGGCCCTCGCAGAAAAAGAAAAGCCTTAGTGAATAGTTGAATTCCACCCAACCAGGCTGGGATTGAATACCTGTTTAACTATCGGCGTTCTCTTTGTTGAATATGCTTCACAATAACAATCCTGGCGGCATATTCTGTGTTTGGTTCGCTTGTGCAGTTTCAGAGCTCAAGAACCTCACCTGCGAATATCATATTAAAAAAAAAATTATTTTTTTTTTCATTCAATTCGTTAACCAACTGCATTTAAGAAACGGTTAGCGTGGAATGTACGTAAGTTCGAAAATGTTTAAACCAAAATAAAATAGCCTAACCTAAAAGTATCAACCTCGAAGGGATTCCTTGTACAATCTCAGAGCTCAAGCACCTCACCTGCGACTTTCATATTTAAATAAAGGTGGCAGCGCAAATATTAATTTTTCTTTCATTCAATTCGTTAAACAACTTCATTTAAGAAACGGTTGGCGTGGAATGTACGTAAGTTCGAAAATGTTTAAACCAAAATAAAATAGCCTAACCTAAAAGTATCGACCTCGAAGGGATTCCTTGTACAGTTTCAGAGCTCAAGCACCTCACCTGCGACTTTCATATTCAAATAAAGGTGGCAGCGCAAATATTAATTTTTCTTTCATTCAATTCGTTAAACAACTTCATTTAAGAAACGGTTGGCGTGGAATATACGTAAGTTCGAAAATGTTTAAACCAAAATAAAATAGCCTAACCTAAAAGTATCAACCTCGAAGGGATTCCTTGTACAGTTTCAGAGCTCAAGCACCTCACCTGTGACTTTCATATTCAAATAAAGGTGGCAGCGCAAATATTAATTATTCTTTCATTCAATTCGTTAACCAACTTCATTTAAGAAACGGTTGGCGTGGAATGCAAGTAAGTTCAAAAATGTTTAAACCAAAATAAAATAGCCTAACCTAAAAGTATCAACCTCGAAGGGATTCCTTGTACAGTTTCAGAGCTCAAGCACCTCACCTGCGACTTTCATATTCAAGTAAAGGTGGCAGCGCAAATATTAATTTTTCTTTCATTCAATTCGTTAAACAACTTCATTTAAGAAACGGTTGGCGTGGAGTGTACGTAAGTTCGAAAATGTTTCAACCAAAATAAAATAGCCTAACCTAAAAGTATCAACCTCGAAGGGATTCCCTGTACAGTTTCAGAGCTCAAGGACCTCACCTGCGACTTTCATATTCAAATAAAGGTGGCAGCGCAAATATTAATTTTTCTTTCATTCAATTCGTTAACCAACTTCATTTAAGAAACGGTTGGCGTGGAGTGTACGTAAGTTCAAAAATGTTTCAACCAAAATAAAATAGCCTAACCTAAAAGTATCAACGTCGAAGGGATTCCTTCCGGTAAATCGAATAAAGCCTGTAATTTACGGATTTCGTAAATCAATCGGGGAGTTGTAAAATAACCGCCGACCGACATTTCTCGATTGTACGTCGAGTCTGTAATTTGTAAGAATCGCTGTCCGACACAATTATTAACGCGGATAATAGACAGCGGCGAAAGTTAATAACGGTGGTAGCCGGCTTCGTGAAATACAGCGAACTATTTACAACTTTAATGGCACATTGTATGCGTACACGGATAAAGTTTACAGCCGTAATATAATAGACCTCCGGTAACCACCGGCCACGCTACGTATTACCACCGATAAGTACAGCTTGTTATGAGTATGTTATTGTTGGGCCCGGTTAGTCGGAAGGCAGGCAGGACAAAGACCATCGTGCATTCTTGCCGATCCGATCGTTATGGGTTCAATGCTGCCTTGCCATCACGTGCAATTATCTTAAACGTGTGTTTGGCTAATGTATGCTTTTCAAGCTAACTTGATAATGAACGGTTAACGTTTCACTGATCCTTATATGTATGTAGTACGTCGACGTACCGTACCACACCACACCACACCGTAACATTGAACCAGCGATTTAATAATTACACAATCAAAGTCGTCCTGATCAGCACGGAGGAATTTCATTTATTAATGCTTTCACTGTGCGTTGTTACATAATGTATGTACATACACAGTTTCGGTTCGGAGGTGGATGGATGGATGGATGGTGGCCGGGACGGGATCCTTTCGGCGTTTGTTTGGGTTACTCCATGTGAAACTAACTAGTTTTGCACAAATGTGTGTATGTGTGTGTACTTAATACCACGGGGAAAGGGAGATTGTCGGCTTAAAACTATTTGCCGTGTGCGTTGGGGGTGACCGGACAGACGTATTTGCTGGTGAATTTTGGATGAGAGTTGAGGGGCAAGTTTTCTTAGAAAGTAGACAGAGACGTAATGTGACCATGCAGCATTCACAACGCTTTGCTTATATTTGAATAAAAATAGAATTATAAGATTTCATAAAGGTTGTGGCCCTTTTTCTTATTGTAATGTTACAAAAACCTCAAAGTCATCAAAGACTTCGCGCGCAAGGATGAAATAATTAGGTCTGAGTGTCCTTTGTTACAGTTTAATTCCCCGTTTTTTTTTCTCTCTCTTAATATTCACGTGTGGTAGGTTTTAGTTGTTGACCGTTGGCCACACTGCTCGTTTTCGGTTTAGACGCGTAGCTATTACGCTCTCATTGGGTCTGGAAGTCACGTTGTCCGTAATTGTAATCTGATTGGCCGAAATTGTGTTCGTGAGAGAATTTATTTCCGGCCTCTTGCCCTGTCGCCATTCAGCATTACTCCAGCGCGAGGTGCAAACATACTTCAGCTACAGCAATAACTTCGTGAACCTCTGGAGCTATTATAAACAGCTTACTTCATTTCTGCGTTAAATAATCACGTATTTAGGTGACGCCATTCCAACGACCCGTGCTCATATTAGATTTCTTTGTTCCCACAAAGAAACCCGCTTATTTAATTCCTACCTGGAAACGTTTTCCGAATCTTCTGCCTTTCAACAATATTTCTACCTATTTCGACGTTATTTGAGGGACGACGCCCGACAACACAGCGTCTTATTGGAAGGTCAATGTTACACGCAACGTAACGCTAGATATTTTTGGCCGCGCCCTTCTGCAACTGAGTACTGGTTCGGGACAGCTGAATTGACTTTCTCAGCGATAGCTTGCCACCGTTATCGTTAATTATTCATGAGCTAAAGTAAACTCATTCATGTGGTGGCATATAACTTTTTCAGAATTTATAATTTCATTCCATCAGAATAGAAATTATTGCCAATTCGCTTGTTTAAAAATAAAATGTTACTGAAATTAAAAATTAACTAAATCAAACAGATATGTAATGCAAATAAATCAATATCGTCATTGTTGGCGTAAGTGCCATCATCAAGTTTTGGGTTATTTTTATGTTATGCTAAGTGTATGATGTGTATTGATAGAATGTACTTATTTTTATTCTTAAGTCTCATTTCGCTCTTAATTAAATTTATTTTATGGTTTAAGTTAAAGCAGAAGTATTTTTGTAGTTATAATTTCTGAACTTCGCCCATAGATTATCAAATGTAACATTAAATCGTATCTTTTTTTATGGAATTGTTATGGAAAATAAAGACTATTATTATTATTATCTTCCAATACCGCAGCAGTATTGTGATAACTGGTACTATTTTTTGTGCTTCGTGAACCTGTGGAGTTGTTATAAACAGCTTATTTCAAGCGCATTTCCCGTTTATGCGTTGTTAAAGAGTCAGATATTTAGGTGACGCTGTTCCAACGACCCATGCTCATATTAGATTTCCTTGTTCCCACAGAGAAATGCGCTTAATGCTTCCCTGGCATCGTTTTCCGAATCTTAATACTTTTCCGTTTGGTGGCTACTTGTTTCGACGTCATTTGAGAGACGACGCCCTACAACACAGCGTCCCGTTGCAAGGTCATCGTTCCACGCGACGTAACGTCAGCTCAGCGAAATGCCACGACGTCTGACATTCTCCTAGCGCACTGGACATTTTTGACCGCGCCTTTCTTCAACTGAGTACTGGCTCGCGACAATTGAATTGTCTTTCTCAGCGCTAGTTCGCCAAAAAGATCAGTTGATAGAGTCAAATAAAAATAAAAACAAAAAAATTAAAAATTACAAATCCAAAATAAAAATAAAATATAACTTCAGACGACAAAAAAAATGTTTGTAGCTAACAGTAGGTTAAATTTTTTTGATTTTCTAAATTTTATGTGTTTATTTGTTATTTATATATATATTTAATCAGAGGTGATGTAAAATAAAATAAACGTATATCGAGTAAAGGAAGAAAAAAACAAAAGACGATCGAATGATAATTTTAAAAATATGTGAAATCAAATAAATTAAATAAAAAGTGATCAGTTGATTGTTAGAAAATAAAATTCGAATCAAACTAGTAAAAATAAAAACAAAAGCCGATGAGCAAATTTTATTAAAAATTACAAAACCGAAATAAAAATAAAAGACTGTAATAAAGTTAGGACGATAAAAAAAAATTGTTTAAAACTAATAGGTCAATTTTTTTAATTTAGATTTTATTTGTTTATTTGTTTATTGCTTATTGTGCGTAAAAAATAATTGATTTAAAAATTGGATAAAAACAAAAACAAAAGCAGATCAACTGATTTTATTAAAAATTACAAATCCGAAATAAAAATAGAGGACGATAATAAAGTTAGGAAGACAAAAAAAAATATTTAAAACCAAAAATAGGTCAAATCTTTTTAATATTTTAAAAATTTTATTTGTTCTTTTGTTTATTATTTATTGTGTGTAGAAAATAATAGATTTAAAAATTGATTAAATTGGTCGATGAATTATTAGAGAGAGGTGATGTAAAATAAAGTATGTAAACTTATATCCAGTAAAGGAAAAAAAAGGAAAAGACGACCGATTGATAATTAAAAAAATTAAAAATTGTCAAATCAAATAAATTTAAAAAAAACAACAAAAAAGTGATCAGTTGATAGAAAATAATATTCCAAACGGATTTTCCGTTCTGCGTCGTTAAACAGTCAGACGTTTAGGCGACGCCATTCCAATGACCCATGCTCATATTAGATTTCTTTGTTCCCACAGAGAAATGCGCTTATTTAATTCTTCTCCGGAATCGTTTTCCGAATCTTAATACTTTTCCGTTTGGTGTCTACCTATTTCGACGTCATTTGAGGGACGACGCCCTACAACAAGCGTCCCATTGCAAGGTCATCGTTCCACGCGACGTAACGTCAGCTCAGCGAAATGCCACTACGTCTGACATTCTCCTAGCGCCCTGGACATTTTTGACCCCGCCCTTCTACAACTGAGTACTGACACGCGACAGCTGAATAGTCTTGTCAGCGCTAGCTTTCCACCGTTATCGTTAATTATTCAAGAGCCTACAGTAAACTCATTCGTGTGGTGGCAGCAGATTTTCCGTTTCTGCGTCGTTAAACAGTAAGATGTTTAGGTGACGCCATTTCAACGACCCATGCTCATATTAGATTTCTTTGTTCACACAGAGAAATGCGTTTTTCTCAGCGCTAGCTTTCCGCCGTCATCGTTAATTATTCAGGAGCTAAAGTAAACTCATTCATGCGGTGGCACCTTGCAACAACGCGGCAGTATTGCGCGGTGGTTGTTTTTATTTCAAAACTATAACGTGATTGTTTTTATTTCAAAACCATAAAGGACCTTGTTAAGCGAGCACACATCGACATCGACATCGAAGATGACGAAAATACAACTGGTGTAAATAATCTGAGGAGAATCTTGGAAATTAATCGGTGAAACGATTCACTTTGAAGAGGCTTTTTTTTTTTAATATAGCCGAACGTTATTGTCTAAAGTATCCAAAAGGATTTTTTTTCTGTTTTAAGTTGCACTGTGCTGTTTGATGATGACCTGTAATGACAATGCTAATTGGACTAATAAGTGTAACTATGTATGTATGTATGTATATCTAAGCAACAGTGTCAACAACGTTTCAGCTTTTGAGTGGAACGCAGAGAGAGGGAGAGAGAGCTTCAAGTAATCGGAGTTGCCTATATTAGAGTATGTTCATGCGTTTGTGCTCATGTATCGAAGGTTTAAACGGAGCTTTGTGCGTGCGTATCCACGTGCCATGTAGCATTTTTTGTTTTTGTTTTTGTTTTTGTTTTTTTTTGGAAAATCCTCAGTACAAGTCCAGCCCTGTAATGCGGTCAGCGCACACCATGCACACTCCTCGCAACTCGATTAAACTTTCACCGTATTTAGTTGGGTGGGGGGTGAGGGTGCATGTATATGTCGGTGTCCGAGGGGGACGGGGGGGTCCAGGTCGTCACCATGGGTGACCCTAAATAAATGCACGAGTCCTTTAATGTTGAACGTGGCCCGAAGTAGTGGTCATGTCGCCTTGAATTTTTCATCGCATTGGTCATACGTCGGCATCTATCTCGTCATTTTCTCGAATATTACCCGCGGGAACCACGCGCTCAAATACATAAACACCCGGGGCATTTTACTGCTTGACCTGAGAATTTTTAAATTTTTAACGAATCCGACGGTGAAGTTTTATTTTCCGCGTTTAGTGCCGGCCGTAGATGCATTTTTAATGGCAACTTAACTCGTTATTTGTTTCGTTTTTGGTATTGTTTCCGAACGTAAGAAATCGAATGCAATTTGAATTTGCAATAAATTTGGAGTATTAGGTGCGCGCGTGTGTATTTAATAACGCGCGGAGGGGCGACGATTCTAATAACGCATCAATCACGCAGCAAATCCGGAATCTGCTTGATAAAGATCTCGTATGTCAAATATGGAATATAACAGAGTAAAACAACAATCAAACAAGTATTACAGAGGACCGGACACGGCAGAGGGCGCCTATATTGAGTTCCCAGAGCCATATATAACCTGTCCAATATCCTGTTCTACCACCGTTCGACCGAAGCTCCGCTTGCACATAATTTCTTTCCTACTCGCGCGTTTTGCGTTTTCCAAACTAACTTCGGGCGAAATTTCATTTTCCTCTTTGAGGGATTTCATCGCGTGGCCTGTAATTGTGATGTAAGTGAGAAATTTATGCGGCCATAATTCAAGAAGTGTGTTATCTTTATCAATATGGGTCTCTTTATAAGTGTCGATAACACAAGGGTTCGACTGTTGCACGCGATTTGAAATATTAACGCACGTGGCGCTCGGCTTCGACCCGTTTCGTCCCTTTCTTTGCCCTGAAAACGCCGGCGATTATCCCCCCTAGACCTTTTGTATACACGGATGTGAACTCAGTTTTCACGACGATTTTTCATCGACGTTGGGAAAAGCTCGCCAAAAAATGCAGAAAAATTTTATTAATTCATTACTACAACTCTCGTTGTTTATTTATACGTTTACAAACAAAAAAAAAACATTTAATTGAAGAAAAGAAATTGCAGTTGCGCAATTTTGCTCGGTTAAAAGTTAGATAAAGAAATTAAAGAAAGGACAGAAGCAGCGGAAGTCTCTTAATAGCGATAAAGTCTAAGTGATTGAAGACAGTAGAAAACGATTGCTTAAGCAAATCCAGGGATTGGAGAAGACAACAATAATAAGACAATGAAACGAGAACAGTTGCAAGAAGACGGCGATTTCCTCTGAAAATGCACGTGTATTTTTGCGTATTTGCAATATCAAAGGCTAGGTCCCTCCACGTCTGTAAATGTCAATCACCCGGGTTTGTTTACATTAATTCAGACGCTCCTTTTCCTTGCAAGGACGAGAGAGAATTGTGAGGAGGACGAAGAGGTGAGCGACGAGGAGTGAAGAGGAGATAGAGGAAAAGGAGGAAGACAAACAAAAAAAAACACACTTAATTGAAGAAAAGAAATTGCAATTGCCCAATTTTGCTCGGTTAAAAGGTAGATGACGAAATTAAAGAAAGGACAGGAGCAGCGGAAGTTCTCTTTTATTAGCGGTAAAGTCTAAGTCCGAATATTAGTAAAGACAAAATTAAGAAAAAAGAACAAACAAACGCAAGTTAAAAATTTCCAAAGTTTACCGAATGTGCCAGAAGGAGACGAAACGTATATAACAAAAATGGATTTTGTGAGAAAGATCTGGGATGAGGTGAAAGTCGAGAATTTTAATCGAATAGTCAAGCTCTGGGTGCATATGCAATCTATAGAGATTCTGAATGAAGATAGTGGAAAACGATTGTTTAAGCAAATCCAGAGATTAGAGAAGACAACAATAATAAGACAATGAAACAAGAACAGTTGAAAGAAGACGGCGGTTTCCGCTTAAAATGCACGTGTATTTCTGCGTATTTGCAATATCAAAGGCTAGGTCCCTCCACATCTGTAAATATCAATCAACCGGGTTTGTTTACATTGATTCAGACGCTCTTTTTCCTTGCAAGGACGTGACAGAATTGTGAGGAGGACGAAGAGGTGAGCGAGGAGGAGTGAAGAAGAGATAGAGGGAAAGGAGGAAGACAAAAAAACACTTAATTGAAGAAAAGAAATTGCAATTGCCCAATTTTGCTCGGTTAAAAGTTAGATGAAGAAATTAAAGAAGGGACAGGAGCAGTGGAAGTTTTCTTTTAATAGCGATAAAGTCTAAGTCGGAATATTAGTAAAGACAGAATTAAGAAAAAGGAACAAACAAACACAAATTAAAAATCTGCAAGGTTTACCGAATGTGCCAGAAGGAGGCGAAGCAATGAATCAGATATTACTGAAATGGGTTTTGTGAGGAAAACCTTGGATGATGTGAAACTCGAAAATTTTAATCGAATAGTCAAGCTCTGAATGTATATGCTATCTATAGAGATTCTGATTGAAGACTGTAGAAAATTATTGCTTCAGCAAATCCAGAGATTAGAGAAGACAACAATAATAAGACAATGAAACAAGAACAGTTGAAAGTAAACGGCGGTTTCCTCTTAAAATGAACGTGTGATTCTGCGTATTTGCAATATCAAAGGCTAGGTCCCTCCACGTCTGTAAATGTCAATCACTCGGGTTTGTTTACATTAATTCAGACGCTCTATTTCCTTCCAAGGACGAGAGAGAATTGTGAGGAGGACGAAGAGGTGAGGGAGGAGGAGTGAAGAGGAGATAGAGGAAAAGGAGGAAGACAAACAAAAAAAAACACACTTAATTGAAGAAAAGAAATTGCAATTGCCCAATTTTGCTCGGTTAAAAGTTAGAGGAAGAAATTAAAGAAAGGACAGGAGCAGCGCAAGCAAGCTTTTAATAACGATAAAGTCTAAGTCGGGATATTAGTAAAGACAGAATTAAGAAAAAGCAACAAACAAACACAAGTTAAAAATTTTCAAAGTTTACCGAATATGCCAGAAGGAGACGAAACAATCAAACAAATATAACAGAAATGGATTTTGTGAGGAAGATCTTGGATGAAGTGAAAGTCGAGAATTTTAATCGAATAGTCAAGCTCTGGGTGCAAATGCAATCTATAGAGATTCTGATTGAAGACAGTGGAAAATGATTGCTTAAGCAAATCCAGAGATTAGAGAAGACAACAATAATAAGACAATGAAACAAGAACAGTTGAAAGAAGACGGCGGTTTCCGCTTAAAATGCACGTGTATTTCTGCGTATTTGCAATATCAAAGGCTAGGTCCCTCCACGTCTGTAAATGTCAATCACCCGGGTTTGTTTACATTAATTCAGACGCTCTCTTTCCTTGCAAGGACAAGAGAGAATTGTGAGGAGGACGAAGAGGTGAGCGAGGAGGAGTGAAGAGGAGATAGAGGAAAAGGAGGAAGACAAACAAAAAAAAAACACACTTAATTGAAGAAAAGAAATTGCAATTGCCCAATTTTGCTCGGTTAAAAGTCAGATGAAGAAATTAAAGAAAGGACAGGAGCAGCGCAAGTTTTCTTTTAATAACGATAAAGTCTAAGTCGGGATATTAGTAAAGACAGAATTAAGAAAAAACAACAAACAAACACAAGTTAAAAATTTGCAAATTTTGCCGAATATGCCAGAAGGAGACGAAACAATCAAACAAACATAACAGAAATGGAATTTGTGAGGAAGATCTTGGATGAAGCGAAAGTCGAGAATTTTAATCGAATACTCAAGCTCTGTATGTACATGTAATCTATAGAGATTCTGATCGAAGACAGTAGTAAACGATTGTTTAAGCAAATCCAGAGACTAGAGAAGACAACAATAATAAGACAATGAAACAAGAACAGTTGAAAGGAGACAGTGGTTCCTCTTAAAATGCGTATTTGCGATGTCAAAGGCTAGGTCCCTCTACGTCTGTAAATGTCAATCAATCATCCGAGTTTGTTTACATTAATTGAGACGCTCTTTTTCCTTGCAAGGACGAGAGAGAATTGTGAGGAGGACGAAGAGGTGAACGAGGAGGAGTGAAGAGCAGGAAACAGGAAAGGGAGAAAGACAAAGGGTGAGAATAGGAAAAGGAGAATGAAAGAGGAGGAAAAGGAAGGAAAGAGCAGGCTCGGGGAGGCAAGAGGCGAAGCAGAAGACTACAGACGCAGAAGAAGAAATGCCGAGAGACGGTTCCTTCTGCGCCGAGTGAAAAGAGTTGGTAGGTGCCCCGTACAGAAATTACGGGGTGAATCCAACACGTCTCTGAGGTTGATACACTAAGAGGAAGATTCTCTAAACTTCTATAAAAAAAAAAACAAAGACACTCTTTTTTCGCTTGAATAAACACCGGCAACACTTCAAACGATTCCGCCGCCTATATCTGTCAGTTTGTTTACATTTCCAACTACATTCCTACTTTTTCGTACAACGCGACGGAGAGATTAACCTGCGTTTACATTTGACCTTTCGTATCATTAGTCTTTCCCACCATTACTTTGATTCTATTGGCTTGTGATGCCGTCACGATGTGTCCGATTCGTGGAACCCTTCTTAACCTCGAACGTAGAATACGCACGTCCAGTCGCGGCTTTATTAACGTGCAACGTGCTTGGGGCACGCAGAGTCCGTTTTGTGTTCCGTAAGAAGCTGCGTGTCGTGACGCTACGAGAATACTACGCTTGAAACAAACTTTAAAATCTGAAAGAAGATGCGGAATAAAAAGAAAATGATTAATGAAACGAGACCAGGCTAATTAAGAGGAGGCAGAAAGGAAGGCCAAAATGCAAACGACGAGGACATGAAGTCAGCGATGCAATTGAGATGAGAGGAGGAGCAAGACAATTAAAACAATATACTTGAAACTTTCGGAAGTACATGTGAAAGGAAACGTCAAAAGAGCAAGGTTTAAGGTAAGATCTCGGCCTTATATCCCATGGACCGGATGGGACCTGAAAAGTCTGAAAAGACTCTTACGTGTTTTACCTGTTCTCTCCTTGTTAGGAATTACATTCTGTGCATTTTTCTTTCGTATTTTTATTAGCCTTCTTTTAATAGCTTTTGTTCCATATATTCTTTGTTTGTTCATGAATTATGAAGAATCTTATATAATATTTATCTCGTCTGTCCGTCTGTCTCATCTTTCTCCATCTCTCTGTCTGTTTATTCATTTAACACGTCTGTCTAGTCTATCCGTCTATGTGAGTTATTATTCATTTGGTTCGTCTGTGTATCTGTCTCATGTCTTGCTTTCATGTCTAATCTTCTGCCTCGTCCGTCAGTTTATCTCGTCTGTCTATCTAACAATTGCCCAATTCTAAAAGCCTCTGACCTCAAATCTCGTTGAATCCTCTACAGAACCGCCTTTCAGCCTGCCATGGTGACGGGAATCCGGTTTACGTATGCAATTAGCGTTTGATAGACCTTCTTGCCCTTTTCATTTTTTTTTCGCCCTCTTCTATTCTCCTTCAATTTATTGCCTTCTGTATCATGATTTGCATCAAGACGCCTGGGTCTAGTCTTTACCCCTAGATTCTCTTCCGGGATTCAATCGCCTTTAAACATATCTTGGTAATGGGAATCTGGTCTACTCATGCATCTTGATTCACCTTTTTGTCCTCTTCTTTTTCGTCCTCTTCTATTCCCCTTCAATTTTTCGCCTTCTGCATCATAATTTGGATCAAGACATCTGGGTCTAGTCTTTGCCCCTAGGCTCTCTTCCAAGATTCAACCGCCTTTCAGCATATCATGGCAACAGCAGTCCGGTCCATTTATGCAATTAACGTTTGTTCCACCTTTTTGTCTTGTTCTTTGTCGTCCTATTCTTTTCTCCTTCAATGTGTCGCTCTTTGTATCATGATTTGTATCAAGACGACCAGATCTAGTCTTTACACCTAGATTCTCTTCCAAGGTTTTCCTTTCTTTGGCCATATTGAGGATATCAATGTCGGGAATGCGTTTCCTCCTCCATCCAACTATCATCAACTCTCTTGCCTTGCATCTATTGTTTTCCCACGTGTCGCGTCCCTTTTCCGTCCTTGTTTCCTTGGAATGTGGCTGTTTTTTCATGTGCCAACAAAAAATCAATCAGGATCATACTCGGTATGATGGAGAGCTGACCTCAGTTGAAACTGTGCTACAATTTGACAGGCTCTTGCCGTTCTTCGCTTTACTTGCTTCATACCAAGAGGGCGCAGGATTCAGGAATACAGACCGACGCCTAAGACCTTCCTCTTCAGATCGCAGGGTCCTTCCTACTTTGGCATTACTTACCCTTGCCAAAATATAGTGATGGCCCTTCGAATTTTCTGTATAGCGTATTTGATGTGCGTTCCGAACTTCAAATTCCTTTCTGAAATGCCCCCAAGATATTAGAGCCCGGTTTTCTCCTCCTTGATCGGCCTAACCTGCATTACGAGGTTCATTCTTGGGAATTTTTTTCCATCGGATGGTCAAATGAATTCCAATTTATCCATGGCTACGTTCAGGTGGTGTTGTTTGAGCCTTTTCACCAAACTCTGTGTATTGTAGGTCTTTAGTTTATCTGAAGTTAGGTCTAAATCGTCGGCCAAAACATACCATGTCCACTCCGACGTGTTTGGTCAACAATGAGCTCATGTCTTTAGCCCTCGTTCCCCCCAGGAGCAGGAGATTTGGTAAGTTTGCGGAGGGAGTTGAAAAAACTTAATTCACTTGGGTCTTGAATCTCAAAGAACCTTCCGTTTTCCTTCGAAATTTGAAGGTCCTTCACACCTCGAGATTTTTTCCGTGCACTTAGGCTTTTGGCGGTGGTACACCTCTTTCCTTTTTTAATAATAATAATAATAATAATAATAATAATAATATATTTGTCTTCAGATTTACATTTGTAAATGTCGACAATGTCATGATAACTATAAAATAGTAAAGTGTAACTAAAACTTAAATTAAAAAACTGTTCATACAAAAAGTTACTTCAAAACGTCCTAAATTTGCTTTCATAAACTTAGCTCACACCTCGAGATTTCTTCATTTTTTTGCATTCACTTATTGCTGGATCTTTAATGATAGTTTCCTCCTCAAATGTCTTGTTATTTTTTTATTCAAAATTTTCCGAATTTTCTTTCGTAAAACTTGCTTGCACCTTGAGATTGTCTCCCTGTTTTCTATTCACATAAGGTCCTTGGTGGTGGTTCGTTCTGCGAAAAAGCCTCGATTTTCTTCATACGCTAGTTCATACCTCGAGATCTTTTCCATTCATTTAGGTCTTTGGTGGTGGTATAACCTCGAAGATTAGTAGTCTTCTTCTTTTTACTTCAAAACGTCTTAAATTTGCTTTCCGTAAAGTTTGCCCACATCTCGAGATTTCTTCCTTTTGTATTCACATAGATCTTTCCCTTTCCCATTTTTTTCCAACACTTAACGAATTATTTTCCTTCGTAAAGTTTGAGATTTCGTCCTTATCTATACACTTAGCTTCTTGGTGGTAGTTTGTTCTTCAAAAATTCTCGATTTTTCGAGTTACGACTTTGTTGCCATCTCAAGATTTCTTTCTCTTCCAGTCTTAGGTCTTTAATGGTATTTAGCCCCCCTCTTCCCTTTCTTACTTTAAAATTTCCTGAATCTTGATTACTTTTTCTTAATTTGCTCGTGTCTCGAGGCGGTCAATTCTGTTTCCTCCTCGTCCTTATCCCCCTTCTGATGCCTTGCTTTAAAAAAAATGACCGTTCGCCGCAGCCGCCTCGCGCATTATTAAGTTTCTGTTTTATTTGTAGTTTTATTAATAACACCGTGTGATTATGCAATCTTGTACATCGGCCTCGACTTTCGTAGCCTCATTATACGCCCGGCCTGACAAACTGCGGGCCAGCACGAAACTCACCCGGACCTTTATTTTCTCCGGGCCGGCAGCCGTACGTGCGAGTTATAAACGAGCCAATTCAGCCGGAGCTCCTAATCGTTCATTTCCTGCGCTATCAATGGTTTAGCGATTCCAGCGCTATTGCGGCGGTAATAGGTACTAATTGCGACAGGTCCGAGGGAGCACTCATCCCTTTTTACCAATTAATTGACTCGCGATAATTAAGCCAGCCCTGTTCTGTTAGCGAACCCCGCGGCTGAGTTATAACGATTGCGCCGCCCGCCCCCCCTTTCGTCCCTGTACCCCCGCGATACCGCTCATCAGTCACGCAGGGCAAGGTCGGTTTAAGGGTCAGGTTAGTTCAAACTAGATATATATTGTTTTCGGGTTTAATTAGGAAGAGTTTCTATTTTAAAACATTCTTTTATTTTTCAATCGCTTTTACTTACCACCACTTTTAAGATGAAACAACAGAATAATGCATCATCTCAAAGATAACTACAGTTTTTTCCCTATCGCAAAATGCAACAGACCTGGAACTGCTTGGCAAGGTTGGTTAAAATCCCGCAGGTTACGCCAGAAATATGTTTTGTTAATTAATGTGAAATATTACTAGTATTTGCGACATTAGGTACCTACTATGATTATGTATGACGAAACAGTTCTACCACCTACCTCATAGAAATCAGAAGAATTGGTTTATCCTAAGGGTGTATGCTTCCTCTAGCATCAGAAAGTGTAAGGTGCTTAGAAATAACACTTTGCATTTCGCTTTTAACATTGTTACGTTTCCTACAACAATTCTGCAGTATTTAGGATACCTCAAGGGGGTAAGCTGACTCCTCTATCATTCGCTTTAATGGTGTACCTCATTAATGCATATAAGTTTCAGATAAATAAAGCACTAATCACGTGCAGAAATTGAAAACTTTCACCATCATTGGATCATCACCATGGATTAGAACAATCGGGAATACTCCAAGAGGGTAAGCTTGGACCTCCATTGTTCGTGTTGTCCTTAAATCATTCAAGAAGTTACCTCTGGTAGTTTTATGTCTTAAAGTTTCAACTTAGGGTTGCTATCGTAATGTTAATTGCAAATCTGAGATTGAATTTCTTTGAGAAAAATCAAAATGGAAGTATCTTAAGGGAGTTCACTGATGACAGTATCTCAAAATAGTTCACTGATGACAGTATCTTAAAGTACTTCACTAATGAAATTACCTCAAAGGAGTTCAGCTATCCTTTATTCTTCGTAATCTAGAATGTTTTATATTTTGAAAGCCTTTAAGGGATTCTAATTATCGTAAAAATGTTTGTAATTTCTTGATTGAATCGTGTTTGTTGAGGTGTATTTAATCAAGTTTCTAGTGTTTCCACTTGAACTGATTGTGAGAGGAACGACCTTTCCAAAAAAGACCTTGCAGTTGCCTTAACGAGAGTTGTACGGCGCTTTTGTCTGATTAGATAAAGGCATGCTTAAAACAACAACAGATACCTCGCGCTAATGAAAGACCCTCTCGTCTCCTTCTTCCCCAACAACGTCCTTGTCGGTGCTCCCCCCCGAAATCCATATCTCGCCTGATTACACATCGCGCGCCCGGCCAAAGGAAAACTCACGTATTAATTGCATCTTTAATGGAATAGCTCTAATCCGGTAATTGGCTGCGTTTTAATGAAACCGTCGCGAGATGACACTGTATATATAAGACGTCGCGGCGGCATTGTGGCGTTAACGTGAAGCTGTCGCCGGCACGACTCGCTAATAATAGATACGTAATTTTATCGCGTATCATCTGTATCGGACATGATTAGGGGGATTGTGAACCAGTGAATGGCTTATTTAATCGATGTTGCTCTGCTGCTCGTGTTTCGCTCTTGTTAATTTTGCGCAATTTGTTCGCTGCGCGCGTGGTTGTGTCTTCGTTACGTATTCATGCGCCCCATTGTGTCCAAATGCAAGCTCCAAATGCATCCACTTTTATTAAATTAGACTCAGATCTACAAAGGACCACCAAACTCAACTTGGCAGAAAAAGAAACGAATTAAAACACTCGAGGAAATCGAAATAACAAGTGTTGCTCAGAGGATAATCTTAATGTAGGGATACCTTTCACCCTTGACAAATTCTTTTGTGAGGGTACCATTCACCTTCATCAAATTCTTTGTTGGGTCGATACCGCCAACTTATTCAAACGGAACTTCTTAGTCAAACGGCGTATTACATACATTTTCCGCAACAGGCAGAAAAAAAAAACAAATTAAAACACTCCAGGGAACCGAAAAGACAAGTGTTGCTCACATGAAGATCTTAATAATGGGAATACCTTTCACCTTTATCAAATTTTTCTATGTATTACGTACATTTTTCCCAAAACGCAGAAAAAAATGAATTAAAACACTCCAGGAAACGAAAAGACAAGTGTTGCTCACAGGAGGATCTTAATAATGGGAATACCTTTCACCTTTATCAAATTTTTCTGTGTATTACGTACATTTTTCACAAAACGCAGAAAAAAATGAATTAAAACACTCCAGGAAAACGAAATGACAAGTGTTGCTCACAGGAGAATCTTAATGTGGGAGTACCTTTCACCTTTATCAAATTCTGTGAGAGTACCATTCACCTTCTTCAAATTCTTTGTTGGGTCGATACCCCCAGCTTATTCAAATGAAACCCTTTAGTCAAATGGCGTATTACACACATTTTTCTCGAAAGTGCAACCTCTTGTCTCCACCGGTTTGATTCTTGTGACGACTAGGCAGCGTACAGCGCTGTTTGGATCCAAGACCGTGATAGAAAACTGAGCCAATCCGTAAAACGGAAACGTCACCTCGCAAGAATAATGACGAGAAAAAGAAATAAATAAATTAAAACGACTTTAAAATGCCCCGACGCGGCGTCAACGGCTTAGCGACGATCCTACTCAGGACGTCTGGGCGATAGAACGGGATAAAATTGGCGGCTATCAGGTTCGCCTCGCTGATACAAGCGAAACGGCGATCAGTCGATGTTACAAAGGATTCGTCACTACCAGCCTTCTCTCAATCTGACCCGGGGTAAAGAAATGTGTAAAGCTGCCCCCTGCCTCGCACTACCACTATAATAACGGGAAACGAGAATGGAACAATTAACAAAAGATTGACCACGCGGTCGCCAAAAAAAATAACTTACCCTGCGGTGCACGTAGGTACCGAAGAAATATTAAAATCGCTGTCAAATCCGGCAAGAGTGATTCCCCGATGTGAAGTGTTTCTTGACGAAAGAAAACAAAGTACTTTAAGGTCATCCAGAGAGCACAAAAAATAACTTACCCTGCGGTGCACGTAGGTACAGAAGAAATATCAAAATCGCTGTTAAATCCTCAGAGAGCGATCCCCCATGTCAGATGTTTCTTGACGAAAGAAAACAAAGTACTTTAAGGTCATCCAGAGAGCACAAAAAAATAACTTACCCTACGGTGCACATAGGCACAGAAGAGATATCAAAATCGCTGTCAAACCCGCAGAGAGCCATCTTCCCATATGAGATGTTTCATGACGAAAGAAAACAAACGTCATCCAGAGAGCACAAAAAAAATAACTTACCCTACGGTGCACGTAGGTACAAAAGAAATATCAAAATCGCTGTTAAATCCACAGAAAGCGGTCACCCCATGTCAGATGTTTCTTGACGAAAGAAAACAAAGTACTTTAAGGTCATCCAGAGAGCACAAAAAAACTAACTTACCCTACGGTGTACGTAGGTACAGAAGAAATATAAAAATCGCTGTCAAATCCGGCGAGAGTGATTCCCCCATGTGAGGTGTTTCTTGACGATAGAAAACAAAGTACTTTAAGGTCATCCAGAGAGCACAAAAAAAAATAACTTACCCTGCGGTGCACGTAGGTACAGAAGAAATATAAAAATCGCTGTCAAATCCGGCGAGAGTGATTCCCCCATGTGAGGTGTTTCTTGACGATAGAAAACAAAGTACTTTAAGGTCATCCAGAGAGCCCAAGTAAGTACAACTTGAAAGTTATAGGCAAACCTAAGACAAGCCTCTGCCGGATCGTCTAATAGCGTTTTTTAGCGTGCACACCAAAGATACTCTCATCTCATGTTGACCTCATGTTACAATAATAGATGGATATACATTGATGATGGTGAACAAGTGCAACCATTAGACAACGCTATAAGTTTTTGGTTTTGCCATCTGATGATGTATTTGTTATGAATAACGGTTATCTCAAGGGATGATCCTTGTTTTCGAGAGAAGGGAGAACTAAATGGGTGCAAAGTAGAAAACATCGGCCTTATCAGGAGATGGGAGCGCGTTCTCTCGTTGAATAAACGAAATGGATGTCAGGGATAGATCCAACGTCAGTTTTGTTTTTTTTTGGCTACCCCTTCTGACTTGGAATTTGGTGAATGGCCTTTTTACGTCTCTTCTTCAGGTTTCTCTGATGCAGTTAATCCCTTGGTGCTTCCCCTATTACCATCGCACGCCCAAGTCTCATTTCCTTTAACAAGATGCAATTTTGCCCTAATTTTTATTTTCATTTTAACATAATCTGAAAACAGAAATATTGTTAAGGTGTTTACTTGTCGAAGGTTCGTTAGTTTGTTCAACAACACAAGTCGTTGATATTGGATGCATAAAACTGATAAAGTGAGTCTGCCCTGAAGATGTCTGTATTACGATATCGATCGCGGAAACTTTTAATAAAATAATGTTAATCGTGTTTAAATTTAAACTCGATCGCAAAATAACGACAGGTGATAGACGAATTAATTACGCGATTCGATTAATTTCAATCAAGTTCAGTTGAATAGTTTGGATTAATAATAACGGTAATAATTGTTCGCATCTATAGTTTATTAACGAAGTTTAATGAATGGGTAGAGTGTTTAGCGTTGTAATTAAACGCACGAGACATTGTTATTAAAGTTACGATTACTGTTTGTCTTGTTTGGCAGGCTAGTATTTGTCGCTGAGCTTTACGCGCAGCGCGCATCGTTTTTTGCTCCCACTTAATAATTAAGAAATCATAAATATTACTTTCCAGACAAGAATCGATAGCTTCGGACGAACCACACGCATCGTCTGTCGCGAGAGTATTAAATTTATTATTTTTAATCAAATTAATTAGTCGTAGTTTTTGTTGTTAGGAAGTTGCAGCAATCTCAGTGATGAGTGGCTACGTTTCGCAACGAGTTTTTTTTTTTTCTGGAAGACCAGCTAAAGAAGCTAATTATTTATCTATCAATTAAGGATTTCTTGATCTTCCTGGTATCCATGTACGTCGTAATAACCAGGAGGACTAATTAAATAGATTAATTAGCTCAGAGCTCGGCTTACGTGTGCGTATCACAAATGAAAATGAATAAATAAGCTATTGAGAGTCAGGCATTAGCTTAATACGCGACGTGAGTTCCCATAGACCTGCATTAGTACTCCGGGTTAGTTGGTGAATAGCAGCAAAGTGATAGGATTTCGAAACTGCTCTGTGAAGACTTAGTTCTAATACTAATTACGAGCACCAATTAGCACTAATTAAATACCAGACTGACCTATTATCTGCTACCCTCGTTCGCGCCCACTCCGTCCCGCTCCGCAAGGATCTCACCCTTACGCCCACCCCTTCCGCAATCACCGAATTCCTTTACGTGTTTTACGCAACGACAAGTAGTATAGATATATATTTTTTTTTTTGGTCGCGTTGCCAAATGTAAATTTGCGCGCGGCGAACGTAAACACCGCGCCGAGCAATTACTGGAAGTTATGTTTATAATTAGGCAGTGACAATATTTCCCCAAACGGAGTTCGCTAATTCTAAGTAAACAGAAGTCGATAGAAGGCGTCGGTAAATAACCGGAGCCCGACGCCGGAACGAGCGCAGAACACAAGAGCAACATTCTCCACACGTAAATTCGGCGAGTTTTTGTGAAATTACGCGTGATATTAAACTACTTGGCAATGCTGCGCTTGAAATCCTACAGGCTACGCCAGAAATAACCGCGCTGAAATAAATTAGTCGCCTGCCTTAACATTAAAATCGTAAGGGCGTATTTTAGACTTTAAGATTTTTCAGAATTTAGGACTTCGTAGATGCTAGGTTTGATCCTACTCTAAGGATTCCTGATTTCCTTTATGTATAAAGAAGAAATATTTAATTTCTTTTAATCTACTAAAATCCATGATAAACTTCAGTGGGAACCGCAACGCAATTTTATTTCCACGACTGTAAGCAACACGCCAAACAACATAAGTATCGCGCACTTGGTGAAATATGATATTAAGTACGATCTTCATGTTTCGTTTTCTTTCTTAAGTATTGCGCACTTGGTGAAATATGATATTAAGTGCGGTCCTTGTGTTACATTTTCTTCCTTAAGTACCACGCACTTGGTGAATTATGATATTAAGTACGGTTTTTATGCTTCATCTTCTATTGCGCATATGAAAAGCTGACAGTGCAGTTCTCATGTGGGACTCCTCGTTTGCTCTTGCGGAAAAGATCCGAAAAATATTCTTGCCACTCGTTTTGTTTGTTTTTAAATCATTATGTTCCGTGAAAATTTGGATACGGGAAGATAATTAGGCTTAGGTTGGTAAGCGAATCAATACGGAAAAATGACTGAGCTCTTTTCTGTTTTATTAAACTAACGTAGACGTCTTTGCGCGTCATAAACAGTGAAGACTTTTTCCATAAAGCACATTGTATTTAAAACACCGACTGAAATCCTACAAGCTGCGCCAGAAACGCATTAAAAAATTGAATGAATTATTACATTGACTTAAATTTAATAATAAATACATTCTTAGCTTGGACTTTTTTTGCTAGTTTAAGAGGAGATGGGGGGTTTGAAATGATGGCGAATTCCTTTCTGCCTTATTAATTTGGGGCATTGTTGTTATCGGGTGGATCGCACGCATACATAAAGAGCAAGGATCTGGTTTCTGTGGCAGGCAGCGAGTTCATTAGAGGCGGTCGTGATTTAACACTACCACTGTCGCAGGCGAGCAGTCGTCATAATGCCTCGACTCGGATTCCAGAACTTCACCATTAATACTAACAAGCCTCGTTATTTCGGAACGAAACCGGCGCGCCGCTTTTTCCCGCGCGGAAAAAAGATGCCAATTCGATAATGAAGCGGCGGCGGCGGATTCGTTTGTGCGCGCAAAAAGGGCATGAATTGATATTGCGCGCTTTGTCTAATCTGACAATGAGTGCGTTTGATGAACGTTGAACTACGAGGATGTATTGACAGGAAGGATTTCATTACGCTCAGTTTATTATAAATCACAGAGAATCAACTAGAATCTGAAAGAAGGAACTACAATGTACATTCACAATGAATGTTCGTTTCAGTTACAAGAACAGAAAAGCGATCAGTTTTTGTTTTCCACTTTCTCTTTGCTTAAATTTTTCTTATTGTTTGCCTTCTTAAACACGCGCGTTCCATCTACCCCAGTCTCTTGACTAGTGGATCCATTTGCCTTTTGTCTTCCTCTTCCTTTCTCCAGTCTCTTTAACGCTCTCCAAACAAGTCTCCCTATACCTTTGGCGTCTACTGTTCTGCCTTTTCTTTTCCTTTGCCTTTATTCAACTTCTTCCACTCTCTCCAACCAAGTCTTCCCAAATCTTTGGTGTTTACAGTTTTCCTTTTCTTTTCCTTTGCCATTCTTCTACTTCTTCCACTCTCTCCAACCAAGTCTTTTTAAATCTTTGCCTTGCTCCATCTACCAGTCGCCTTTTCTTTTCCTCTTCCTTCTTTCAGCTTGTCCAACACTCTCGAACCACGTCTTCCTAAATCTTTGCCGTCTTATGCATTTGTTCCACATCTACCGTTCGTTTTTTCTTTTCCTTTTCTTCATTTCAACTTCTTCCACTCTATCTAACCAAGCCATCATAAACCTTTGCCTTCTTAAAAACTCGTCCCATCTACCTCAGCCTCTTGAATAGTGGATCCGTTCACCTTTTCTTCTCCTCTTCCGTTTTTCAACTTCTTCCTCTTTCTCCAATCAAGTGTTCCTAAATCTTTCACATTCCTCTCTCTTGCCTTCAACTTCTTCCACTCTCTTTAACCAAGTCTTCCTAAATCTTTGCCTTGCTCCAACTACCGTTCGCCTTTTCTTTTCCTCTTCCTTCTTTCAACTTGTTCAACTCTCTCGAACCACGTCTTCCTAAATCTTTGCCGTCTTATGCATTTGTTTCATCTACCGTTCGCCTTTTCTTTTCTTTTTCTTCACTTCAACTTCTTCCACTCTGTCTAACCGATTCATTCTAAACCTTTGCCTTCTTAGAAACTCGTCCCATCTACCTCAGTCTCTTGATTAGTGGATCCGTTCACCTTTCCTTCTCCTCTTCCGTTTTTCAACTTCTTCCACTTTCTCCAATCAAGTGTTCCTAAATCTTTCACATTCTTCTCTCTTGTCTTCAACTTCTTCCACTCCTTCTAACCAAGTCTACCTAAATCTTTGCCTTGCTCCATCTACCGTTCGTTTTTTCTTTTCCTCTTCCTTCTTTCAACTTGTTCAACTCTCTCGAACTAAGTCTTCCTAAATGCACTTGTTCCATTTACCGTTCGCCTTGTTTTTTCCTTTTCCTCACTTCAAGTTCTTCCACTCCATCTAACCAATTCATTCTAAACCTTTGCCTTTTTAAAAACTCGTCCCATCTACCTCAGTTTCTTGATTAGTGGATCCGTTCACCTTTCCTTCTCCTCTTTCGTTCCTCAACATCTTCCACTCCCTCCAATTAAGTATTCTCAAATCTTTCACATTCTTCTCACTTTCATTGCGACTCTTAACCGCTGGCTAGTGTATCATCCATTTGCCCTTTTTTCTCTTTCTCTTCTTTTATTCGTTATTTTCCATTATCTCCCAGCAAGTTCTTCCGATTCAAACGCTTTTTATTATTCTTTTTAATCACTCGTTTAGTTTACCTCGGCCTCTTCGCCACTGAATCCATTTGCTTCTTCGTTCTTTTCCGTTTTCTCCTAACAAGTCTTCCTTAAACGTGCTCCAGATACTCATCATGTTGCCATTTTCAATATCTCGTTCAGTTTACGTCGATGAATCCATTTGCCTTTTCTATTGCTTTTCCATTCTTCAGTCTGAAGCCTTCCTAAATCTTCAGCGTCCTGGATTTTCCTCATTTCCAACACTTTTATCACCGTTCTTCAGTTCAGTTTACTTCGGCTGTTTGTCTCCTCTTCCTTTCTTCAATTTTGGGCATTAGTCTTCCTTTCGTTTCAAACACCTTTATCACCATTCTTAATTACCCGTTCCGTTTACCTTGACTTCTTGTCAGCGCAACCTTTTGTTTTTGCTCTACCTTGCCTTCCTTGCCCCTTCCTCTTCTTTTCCTTCTATTCTTTACTTTAATTTCGTCCACTCTCCACTCCACCCCGAACGAAGTCATCCTAAATTTTTGCCTTCTTAAAGAAATAGTCCCATCTACCTCAGGCTCTTGATTAGTGGATTCGTTTGCCTTTTCTTCTCCGTTTCCGTTCTTCAACTTGTTCCGCTCTCTCAAACCAAGTGTTCATTCCTAAATCTTTCACTTTCATTACGACTCTTAACCACTCAATTTTCCTCGACCTCTTGGCTAATGTATCGCCCGTTTGCCCTTTTTTTCCCTTCGTCTTCTTGTCCTAGTTATTTGCCATTATCTCCCAGCAATTGCTTTCGATTCAAACGCTTTTTATCTTTATTTTTAACCACTCGTTTGGTTTGCCGCGGTCTCTTCGCCAGTGAATCCGTTTGCTTCTTCGTTTTTTTTTTTCATTTTCTCCTAGCAACTGTCCCTAAATCTTCCTTGAACGTGCTCCAGATACGTTTTTGTCGCCATTTTCAAGTTCTCGTTCAGTTTACCTAGGCCTTCCGACCAACGAATCCATTTGTTTTTTCTATTGCTGAATAGACAAGGACAGAACAAAAAGAAGCAGAAAATCAAAAACGTAAAAGTGAAGAAAGAAAAAACCAAACATTTGTATTTAAATAAGACGCTCATGTTTGTATTTTGCAAAAAAAAGTTATAAGTCTGGAGGCGCCGGGCATCGATCCCGGTACCTCTCGCATGCTAAGCGAGCGCTCTACCATCTGAGCTACGCCCCCTGGTGTTAAAAGAATTCCTTCGTCTTTTATTCCGATTAATATTTCACTTTCGCTGAATTTGTTTATCAGAAAAAAGTCCTGAAACTATAAGCTATGAGTTTTACCCTTTCATGTGATACGTTGTCTTCTTTTTGTAAACTCAAGAAAAACCTTCACCCCCCTCCCCCCCTCATATATTAGATAAAAATGGTTTGGAGAGAAAGGCGAATATTCAGTACATAACAAAAAAGTGCAAAAATGAATTTTTCCTTCAACTCATCAACGCTGAGCTAGAATTAAATGAATAAAATTCGATTACGATTAAACCGAACAAAAAAAAAAAGAAAAAATAAACAGCATGAAGAGTTGCATATTCATTCGCGAAATTAATTATGAACTGACTGATTACAAAAAGAATTAATCAAAATAAAAAAATTAAGTTTCAATGCGAAACAGGTAATTAGAAAATCATGGAAAACTCCACTCGAAAAACCCGGAAGATCGACTTCTCGTCTGCTGCAGGAATTCTTATAGGTTTTCTCCCGCTTGAATTCGTACGCAAGTGGGGACATCAGATCATGCATAAAAATTGTTAATCGAGTGCATAATTAGGTGCAATACTGCAACTTCCGCAGGCTCGCTCTCATTCTTCTCAGTCGCACGCCGTGTGCAGCGTGTGCGGCTTCTTAGAAATTAAGCCGACCCCATTTTATTCTGACCTTGTACCCGTTTTAATACGTTAAAATATTTAATCGCAACTTAATTTTTATAAAGACATTGCATCTATACGTACGGAATATTGTATTCTATTTCGCGCCTTCACTACGTCACGCAGCGACTTCTAGGTTGTAGGGGCGTAGGTAGAGCTTTTTAAGCAATCTGATTATGAAAATATAAATATTTTAATATTAAGTTCAGATTAACCTTTGGGAGTTTGGGGGTTGTTTCTGCAAGTTCGGGGTTTCTCTTTGTCCACGATGCAGACAACGGAGCAGGGAGTGAAATGCATTTCGCTGAGTTGTGGGTTTCGTAACTGGAATGTGATTACGCAATGATTACACATAAAGTTTAAGCTTGTTAATTAATTCCGTAATTTTTAAATTGTAATGTAAAAATCTAATCTAATTGCTGGCTTGAACTCCTGAACTCCTGAGTACGCGGAATACTTGCGTGCTTGCGTTCCAGTTTCATCACCAGCGCGTCGTTCTTCGCGCTGAGTTCTGGGTTTCCTAAATGGAACGTGATTCTTGAGTCTGAAGTCACGCCCTCGATTTTCCTCATTTACAATACTTTTATTGTCGTTCTTTATCACTCATTCAGTTTGCTTTTGTTTGCCGTTTGTCTCCTCTCCTTTTCTTCAATTTTGACCTTTTCTCCGACCGAAATCTTTTTAATGCCGTCGTCTTTCTCTCGTTTCAGACACTTTTTGTACCATTTTTAATTACTCGTTCAGTTTACTTTAGCCTCCTTTTTGTTTCTGCTCTTTCCCTTTCGCTTCTTTTCTTTCTCTTCCTTACTTCAATTTCGTCCACTCTTTCCAAACAAATCTTTTTCAACTTTTCACGCCATCGATCGTCTTTCTTGAATAAAAAGTTGTATTCAATCTCGGCGTAATTTTGTAGTTGCTGAGATTCAGTACTTGACAACCCAAGCATACGTTTAAAAGGAAAAAATGAAGTGCTACAAAAAAACCTGAATCTGTTGCACTGAAGATCAAGAAAAGTGTACACCTAAGCTTTATGCGTGATTCTAACTGAAAACCCTCTAGAGAGTATGTCATCGCTTTTACTTTCTGCGCAGAAATGTTGTAGCGAGTATAGATAATAGTTCCGAGAATTACTTACAAATAAAACAAAGTACGGCCCTGAACAAAAGGAAGAACCTTGCGCGATGCAAGCGCAAGTTATAGTAACGTGTGCAAAAACTAACCTTGGCCCTGCTAATCATAATACAAGAACTTTATACTCCCTCTGAAAAGTTACACGTCACAATGTCTTTAAATACTCGAACGCACCTTGCAAAGCATTTGCCGCTAGCGATACAACCTTTTTATTATTTATAATAAATATATTTCTAAATGTATTTTAAGCTGACGTATCCGAAATTACCGTAACATTATTTCTGTCGCGATTTTTATGTTGCTTACTCATTCGTGGCTTCCTCTACCTTCTGCTTGTCGAGGGTTTTGGGGTTTGGAGCTGAATTCTGCCTAACGTGGATTTCGCGCTCACTTCTGCTTATCCTGAACGAATTCCTTTATCTAGAACAGGGATCTCCAAACTACGGCCCGTGGGCCAAAACCGGTCCGCTAGCACCACCAATCCGGGCCGCGGTAGGAGGTCAAACATGACCCATATCCGGCCCGCCGTATCTAATCTTGTTTACATTGTACAATTTACAATAAATTAATCGTTTCGATTCTATTTAGGGCCCCTTCAGTAAGGGAGTTATTCAAGAACTTCAACTGACTGACCTGTCCGAGTTATCTCAAAATCGAGTGAAAATGTTGACAAAAATTTAGGCACGTTGTCTTGCGGACAATTCTTTAACCGAAAAATAATTCGGGGTTTGCGCAAACAGACCCTTAAACGCAATCGTTATCAAGTAGAAAATGCTTGAAAGCGAACGATTGGTTTTCTTTGATCACGTGATTAACGATAACCAATAATTTTCATGGAGTGAACGACGACACTCAATAAAAGCAATCCCCAAATCTCCATAGCAGGAAAGCGCGTAATTCGAAACAATAGTTTGCTGGTGTGATGAGGTCTTGGCCTTTAGAACTCAGTGGAAGAGTCTGTGTGGCCCTTAGGCTAGAAAGTTTGGAGACCCCTGATCTAGAATGTCGAGAGCTAATCATGGTATGCTCGGAAGTTTACTGGAACATTTCTAAAACTGTACGTACGTGGATAAACCGGCCGCTACAATCGATTTTGTTTAGTGTGGACATGACATTCCCCTAATTTGGAACATTCTTCATCATATCTCGATGAAGTCTCCGGGTTTTTAAATAATCGAATACAAAATATACCTCTTTATTTGATAGTTGAATTTACTTAAACCTATGTGGGTCGCGGTTTTGTCAGTCCGGGGGGTTCCCTTTATCCTGGTTTCAGACAGTGCAGTCCTCTACTGTGTCACGACGGAGTGGGTGGACGTGTCAAGCGGATGCGCTGCAAGGATTTGGTAGCCTGGAGGTGTTTCTCGGGTTGTTTGATTAAGCAGGCTGGACGATTAGGGGTTGTAGCGATGCCTCGGGGTTACTGGTATATCTTGACCTCATCTACTAGCGAGGCGACGATAGGATGAGGATGTTCGTCTGTTAAAACAAAACTTCCGAAAAGCATTCAATCCAAAAAAAAAATAAAATGGTGAAGACGGTACGGCGCCTCTTGAAGCGAATGCGAATCGTTTTACCAATACCAAAGTCCAGAGGCGACGGCGGCGACGTCGATCGTTGCTGGACACGACATGATGTCTTGAGTTAACGATTAAAGCTCGGGGGTGACCGCGGTGACGCGACGTCTATCGGCTACGAACAACAGGGTGCAACTGATTGGGCGCGCGACACTAAGGCGTGAAAACACTAGGGCGCAAAGCCACTAGGGCGCCGAAATCAAACAAAAATGAAAACATAATAATGTGTACCTATAATTTTTATTTAATTAACATAACAGGTCATTTCTTAAATTTTTAATTGGAGTAAGCCAGGACTTTTATAAACCAAAGGTTAAAGTGTGAACCAGGTCTTAATTCATTCAGTTTGAATTATCTGACAATCTGTTGATTTAAATCAATCTTATCAGAAGGCCTACTCCAATTAAATATTTTTAAAATGATTGTATGATACAACAGTTATACACTGAGTTGAATGATTGTAAATTTCTTTAACAATCACACCTTCTGATGTATGAGCGCGACGTTCGCAGCTGCTGTTCTTTCGTTCACATCGCTCAAAATTACTGATCAAAACGAAGTACTCAAAACGCAACAATCGTGAGTGCAAATGTGTTCAAAAATGACAGAAATTTGACAGGAGTGACATAGCGTTGAAAAATCATTTGGTTTTCAGATGATTCGGTTATATTTTAACTACAGCAGAAAAGTAACGTATTTGAACGGAAATAATGTATTTAATAGATAAATAAAATAAACACAAGCAGAACCTTTTTCTACCCCAGAAAGCATGTGATTCAAAATGATTTAAAATTTGAAATTTGCTATTCAAAATAATTAAATAATTTTGACGAGTCATTAAAATCTTATTTACAACGAACAACTGAATCGTATGATATCGTTTAAGGCCGCAATGGTACCTACGTAATCACGGGATCATTGACAATAATGAGTTTCCAAACAAATTCGCGCCGTTAAGTCTTCACGCCGTAGGGGACTTGCGCCTTAGCGTCGACGCGCCCTACTAGCGGCGCCCATTTGGCCGCGCCCTATTTTCCGCACCTAAATATCCGGATCCTCGACGTCTGTGGTTTTCTGATGAAAATCGTGTCTACGATTAATTTCCGAGATTCTCCTCGGATTATTTATCCCCGTTGGCTTGAAAACATACACAAATATTGCTTGCTTAACTAGGTCCTGTTATAATTTTGAAATAATAACTCTCATACATTTCCAAAAGAGTTTAGAGTGATGGTGAGTTATGAGTGATGATGGATGAGCATCTTATATTTGATTCGAAACGTTTGAATGATTTTGAATTAATTTGGACGTCTTTCATCTTATCGGTTTTCTTCTGAAAATAGTTTAGTGATTTTAAATTTTATTTTCTCATTAAAAATAAGTGGACAGAACTTTTCAAACCGATGTTTGCTAGTTTATTAGAGGAGTCGAGCTCGGGCGACTTAAATTCACGTGAAAAACAACCCTTTACCCGGACAACAATGGCGATTTAATTAACGTCCGAAGCGGTTTTTATATAAAAATTTTAATTGGCGAGTGAGTCTAGGTCTCGGGCGTTTGGTTGGTCTCCTTAAATGGCACGGTAAATGAGTTTGGCATTATTTTGAATTTGAGGGGCAAAAAACCCGCCACACAGACGGTGGTCAACACTTCCCAGAATCTCATGTTTATCGATGAGACGCCCTCTTCTTTAGGCACCAAAACGAATTTAAGACGCCAATGGCACGGATTAGGCGAGGCGTTCGATTTAGTTTCTGTGAAACTTGGCGCATAAATTCCGACGAGAAAAACGGATTGGGTGGGAGGGGGTCGGTTTTAATTTTGTGTAATTGTCGGATTTAATTGGAGTTTGTCTGTTCGCGTGACGAGAACCGCTATAAACGGCCTTGCATTTTGCCTCCGTATGCAAAAATAAAATGTTTTCGGCGCTTAATTGCCTAGCTTTAAATTAGCTTTCGCGACTTGAATGGAGATGCAAATGAGATATCCTTAAATGCATTTAAATGATTAAGTCGGGGCCCGGTCGCGCGAATTGATTGTTTCGTTTTCGCTTTTTCATCGCTTCGGAACGTTAAATATAATTAAACGTCTGTCGCTCATTATTAGTTTAATTACGGCTCATTTATTATTTCCTTTGGCCTACCTTCGGAACATGTTCATTTACTCCGAGCTAAATTGCTATTTATAAGCTTTAAATAAATTAAACCACTTAATTTCCGTTCCTCGAGCTATAAAACATAATTCTCCGCCGTTCTTTAAATGCGCGCAACAAGCCAAGCAAGAAGAAGCTTTCACATGTTATCTTTTATCTTAATCATAACATCAATAATGAAAAGAGTGTTCGATTTTATGTTAAAACGTAAAATTTGGTATGTACTATAATGCTCGCCAAAACTTACGTTGATTAACTGACGCAAAAGAGTTTCCGTCGCTTTTCAAAAGGTGGCGACAGTCCTAAAAATATTTAATCCATTGAATAAATTTAAATCCAACAAGGTCTTTGGGTTCAGTGCATTGATAAATTGGACTTTGCAATTCTCTAGAAATAGGCAAATACGTAGGGATAAAGCTCGCCGCCAAAAGAGGGCGCTTTCAATTCATTATTTATTCGTAAACCCATTCTTGGGGGTGGATTTAACGAATTCGACTTATTTTATTAGCAACGTAGGGTTTTGCGTTTTAATTTATCCCCATGTGGGACAATTCATGCCACTAAAATTTAAAAAAAAAGAAAACAAAAACGAAAATACTTTATTATCAATGCAGAGATGGCGCTTTGTGTTGCCTTGCATACTTGTATATGGTTTGTTTCTTCATATTGTTTTATTTTTTTTTAATTTACCGTAATGCTTGCATATACTTAAATAAAACTGGCACTGATTTATAAAATAGTAGCAAAACAATTTGGTTGCCCGATGATAGATGGCGTTTCTGTTAATACATTCTTGTTAAGTCATAAGTAAAAATAATAGCAAAACAATTTGATTGCCCGATGATAGATGGTGTTACTAGTTATACCTACTTGTTAAGTCATAAGTAAACACGATTTAATAAGTTATTTACAATTGAATCGATGAGAGTGCATAATCGTGTTCAGTCCAAATTTACTGTGTTGAGAAAACAACAAATAAGTTTCTGGATTTTTATTTTAAGCGAATTATTGGCCTAAAATTCTTTCAGATAAGGATATCTGAAACCTCCTGAAACCAATAATTACTTAAAATAAAAATCTAGAGAAAGTTATTTATATTTTTCTGAAGTTTGGACTGAACACCATTATGCACTCATCGATTCAATTATCTTGTGCAACGAAATGGTAATTCTCTCCGGGTTTCCACTGTCAGCTCATAGAGGGCCTTAAATTAGTTATTTACTGTAACAGAACCAATAAACATTATTATTATACTTAAAAAATAATTTTCTCAGTGAATTGTTACATTCCTGTTATTTCTCAAATAGCTAATAAATTCAATTTAAAATAATTTGTTGAGTAATTTATACATACAGGGTGTAACGAAAATACAGGCCGCTACTTCAGGGACGTATTCTACAGGACAAAACAAAGTAAAAATTTCGTATAAACATGTATACAGGGTGTACATGGGAAGCAGCAACAATAGTTAACTTTCTTATTTGAATTTCTATAAAGTAACTTACATTGGAAAAGTTTCAGGATCCTTCGCGCCCAGTTTTATAGCAATATCGAAAAACAAATGACCATCTGGCTTTTGCGATTTTCAGTATTTCTTTTACTTTTTTTAATAAAATATATGTTTTTTTATCATCGCATCGCGTTCAGGACGTCAAATTAATTATGTCTCTAAAAGATTATCTTCCAAAGCCTAATATATTTTTTTATTTGGTCAATAAATAAATCTTGATGTTCAAGGATAATGTCTACAAGAGCTAACTTTTTATTTTTTCATTTGATTTTTTTATCTTTTTTTAATAAAATGTTTTCTTATCCACGCATCGCTTTCAGGACGTCAAATTAATTATGTCTCTGAAATACTAGGTATATTCGTTTTAGATGACCAAACCTGACGTAACTTGACCAAACTGAATGCAATGAACTTTATGTATCTGGTACATAAAGATCATAGTATTTAGTTTGGTCAAGTTACGTCAGGTTTGGTCATCTAAATCGAACATACCTATTATCTTCCAAAACCTACTATTTTTTTTTTTCATTTAGTAAATAAATCTTGATGTTCAAGGAAAAGGTCTACAAGAGGTAACTTTTTTATTTTTTTTATTTGATTTTTTATTTTTTTAAAATGAATGTGTGTTTTTTATCATCGCATCGTGTTCAGGACGTGAAATTAATTATGTCTCTAAATTATTATATTACCTTCCAAAGCCTAATATATTTTTTTCATTTGGTAAATAAATCTTGATGTTCAAAGAAAATGTCTACAAGAGCTAACTTTTTTTATTAGAAATTTTACGAGTTAGCTTAAATTAGAAAAGTTTTAAGGCCTTTTCCTCCCCACGATTATATGGCAGTATCGGAAAAACAAATGACTGTTTGTTTTTTTTAGGATTTTCATTTGTTTTAATTTTTTTTTAACGGAATATCAGATTCTTGTCACTGCACCGCACCGCGTTCAGGATGTCTAATTAAGTTCGTCTCTAACAAAGTATTTTCTAATTATCCATGCGGTTTCGCGCGAGCACCCTGTATACATGTTTAAATGATTCTTTTTCTACATTTACTTTAATATTTTACTTATAAAAATCAATCTTTAATTTTCAATTTCATAATTTTAAACGTAAAAACAGCTGATTTTTAGATATACGTTCATCTGAACTTTTTCCTTCATTTTGCTCTTAGAAGTCGTTGCTAGACTTTAGAGACGTATCATACGTATCAAAATAAACAAGAAAAAGCCTGTATACAGGTTGTTCGCGACAAGCCGTATCAATAGCTAGAAAAAAAGTTTTTAGAGACGTACTGAACTAAACATCCTGAATGCGTTGCGATGAAAAAAAGAACTGATGTTTCGCTGGAAAATTTGAAAACAATTGAAAATCTGAAAAAGCAAACAGTAATTTGTTTCTCCGATACTGCCGTAAGATCTAGCGCAGCGTTTCCCAAACATTTAGGTTTCGCGACCCCCTTCTGAGTTGTGTTATGATTATGAAATGTATTGCTCGCGACTGTATATACAGATACATCTTCACTGAAACACCCAGTATATGCAATGTCTTGTAAAAAATAACGAATAGTTTAAACAGCGACATCCTACGATCGGTTTTTAACCTAATAACATGATAAATTAATCGCAATTTGCGTCCATTTTTTTCATATTTATTCCGCTGCGCCCCCCTTTGACGACTAATGCGCCCCCCGAGGGGGGCGCGCCCCACAGTTTGAGAAACGCTGATCTAGCGGAAAGGATCCTGAAACTTTCCTCATTTAAGTTACCTTGTAAAATTCCAAATAAAAAAGTTAGCTATTGTAGACATTTTTCTTGTATACCAAGATTAATTGCGGAATACTTAAAAAAGTAGTAGGCTTTGGAAGATAATATTTTGGGAGACATAAGTAATTCGATATCGTTTTTCCCATATTGCCATAAAATTGAGCAGGAAAGGTCCTCAAACTTTATAATGTAGGTTACTTCTTAAAAATTCAAATAAGAAAGTTAACTGTTGTTGCGACTTTCCGTGAGCACACTGTATACACATTTATATGAATTTTTCCTTTGTTTTGTTCTGTGGAATACGTCCCGTAGGTAGCGGCCTGCATTTTTGTTACACTCTGTACATTGGACAATCAACAAACGTTGAG
Organism: Prosopocoilus inquinatus; assembly: GCA_036172665.1. NCBI lineage: Eukaryota > Metazoa > Arthropoda > Insecta > Coleoptera > Lucanidae > Prosopocoilus > Prosopocoilus inquinatus. The sequence continues at coordinate 6,894,419 of CM069878.1, read as the reverse complement.
GTTGCAACTAAAAACGTTTTGCTCTAACGCAGAGATGGCGCTCTGATCTGCCGAACGTTTCCCCTTTGCTTAAGCTTATAGTCTCTTAACGAAGAGATTTTGAAAAATTATCCGTTCGGTAATTATACTTATAACTGGAATCATTCCGCAGAGTCAGTGTTATTATTTCTAAAATATAACAGGGCCTAGTTAAGCAAGCAAACTTTTGTGTACGTTTGTAAACAATCCAGTATAAATAGTTCGAGGAGAATCCTGGATTTTAATCGTTAACTCGATTCACCCTCAAGAGGCCCTGCCGTCTCCACGAACGATAGATGTCTCCGTCGTCGCCCTGGACTTTAATTATTGGTAAAACGATTCACTTCAAAAGACCGTCGCCGTTCTACATCGAACGACGTTCTTCGCCAGCGTCGCCGTCGCCCCTGGTTCCAACATCTACCTCATCGCATTGCGTCGCCACAGATCCTAGCGCTGCCTGGCGTAGACGAGAGGATAAATAGGGGAGATTTCATCAACCCCGAGGCATTATTAGAACCCCTAATAGTCTAGAACCCCTAATAGTCACAACCCTTAATAATCTAGAACCTCTGCCATCTCCACCCACGATTAATATCTCCGCCGTCGCCCTGGACTTTAATTATTGCTAAAACGATTCACTTCAAAAGACAGTCGCCGTTTTACATTGCACGACGTTCTTCGCTAGCGACGCCGTCGCCCCTGGACCCAACATCTACCTCATCCCACTGCGTCGCCACAAATCCTGGCGCTGCCTGGCGTAGAGGAGAGGGTAAATAGATGAGATTTCATCAACCCCGAGGCATTATTAGAACCCCTAATAGTCTAGAACCCCTAATAGTCTACAACCCTTAATAATCTAGAACCCCTGCCATCTCCACCCACGATTAATACCTCCGCCGTCGCCCTGGACTTTAATTATTGCTAAAACGATTCACTTTAAAAGACCATCGCCGTTCTACATTGAACGATGTTCTTCGCTAGCGACGCCGTCGCCCCTGGACCCAACATCTACCTCATCGCACTGCGTCGCCATAAATCCTGGCGCTGCCTGGCGTGGAGGAGAGGGTAAATAGATGAGATTTCATCAACCCCGAGGTATTATTAGAACCCCTAATAGTCTAGAACCCCTAATAGTCTACAACCCTTAATAATCTAGAACCCCTGCCATCTCCACCCACGATTAATATCTCCGCCGTCGCCCTGGACTTTAATTATTGCTAAAACGATTCACTTTAAAAGACAGTCGCCGTTCTACATTGCACGACATTCTTCGCCAGCGACGCCGTCGCCCCTGGACCTAACATTTACCTCAACGCACTGCGTCGCCACAAATCCTGGCGCTGCCTGGCGTAGAGGAGAGGGTAAATAGATGAGATTTCATCAACCCCGAGGCATTATTAGAACCCCTAATAGTCTAGAACCACTAATAGTCTACAACCTTAATAATCTAGAACCCCTACCATCTCCATCCACGATGAATGTCTTCGCCGTCGCCCTGGATTTTAATTATTGCTAAAACGATTCACTTTAAAAGACCGTCGCCGTTCTACATTGCACGATGTTCTTCGTCAGCGACGCCGTTGCCCCTGGTCCCAACATCTACCTCATCGCACTGCGTCGCCATAAATCCTGGCGCTGCCTGGCGTGGAGGAGAGGGTAAATAGATGAGATTTCATCAACCCCGAGGTATTATTAGAACCCCTAATAGTCTAGAACCCCTAATAGTCTACAACCCTTAATAATCTAGAACCCCTGCCATCTCCACCCACGATTAATATCTCCGCCGTCGCCCTGGACTTTAATTATTGCTAAAACGATTCACTTTAAAAGACAGTCGCCGTTCTACATTGCACGACATTCTTCGCCAGCGACGCCGTCGCCCCTGAACCTAACATTTACCTCAACGCACTGCGTCGCCACAAATCCTGGCGCTGCCTGGCGTGGAGGAGAGCGTAAATAGATGAGATTTCATCAACCCCGAGGTATTATTAGAACCCCTAATAGTCTAGAACCCCTAATAGTCTAAAATCCCTAATAATCTAGAACCCCTACCATCTCCATCCACGATGAATGTCTTCGCCGTCGCCCTGGATTTTAATTATTGCTAAAAAGATTCATTTCAAAAGACAGTCGCCGTTTTACATTGCACGACGTTCTTCGCTAGCGACGCCGTCGCCCCTGGACCCAACATCTACCTCATCCCACTGCGTCGCCACAAATCCTGGCGCTGCCTGGCGTAGAGGAGAGGGTAAATAGATGAGATTTCATCAACCCCGAGGCATTATTAGAACCCCTAATAGTCTAGAACCCCTAATAGTCTACAACCCTTAATAATCTAGAACCCCTGCCATCTCCACCCACGATTAATACCTCCGCCGTCGCCCTGGACTTTAATTATTGCTAAAACGATTCACTTTAAAAGACCATCGCCGTTCTACATTGAACGATGTTCTTCGCTAGCGACGCCGTCGCCCCTGGACCCAACATCTACCTCATCGCACTGCGTCGCCACAAATCCTGGCGCTGTCTGGCGTAGAGGAGAGGGTAACCAGAGAAGATCTCACCAACCCCGAGGTCTCGTTAGAACCCCTAATCGTCCAGCCCGATTAATCGAACACACAGCACTACATACCCGTTCTAGCGTGACAATAATTTGTAGCATTTTACAATGACGTTAATTATAAAGAAATAACAATGACAATGAGCCAGAGGTGGCGTCCAATGTCAGCGTGTACTGGAAAAACAGTATTTATCTTGTGATGTTTTTAACTTTTGTAATGAGGAAGGAAGAGAACCACTAACCTTTGAACTTCGGAGTCACGTTAGCTCAGCTGGTAGAGCAGTCGGCATGTAATCGACGTGTCCCGGGTTCGATTTCCGGATGTGACAGAATTTTTCTGTCCTCCTGTTAGCGGTTCTCTCCCTTAATGAATTTATTTCGCAATAGCCTTTCCTTTCATTTGAGAAAGTTACTTGTAAACTCTGAAAGTACAGGAATGATTCGATCGTTAACCAAAAGATGTCACTCTCCTCTGGGGCACCGTAACTACGAATATTGGTTTCATTTTAACGAAGGAGAATTTTGTCAAGAGATGTCACTCTCCTCTCGGGCACCGTAACTACGAATCTTGCTTTCATTTTAACGAATGAGAATCTTGTCAAGAGATGTCATTCTCCTCTGGGGCACCGTAACTACGAATCTTGCTTTCATTTTAACGAATGAGAATCTTGTCAAGAGATGACACTCTCCTCTGGGGCACCGTAACTACGAATATTGGTTTCATTTTAACGAATGAGAATCTTGTCAAAAGATGACACTCTCCTCTGGGGTACCGTAACTACGAATATTGGTTTCATTTTAACCAATGAAAATTTAGTAAAGAGAAAGTTATTTGTGAACTCCTAAAGTACAGGAATGATTCGATCACTAACCAAGAGATGTCACTCTCCTCTGGGGCACCGTAACTACGAATATTGGTTTCATTTTAACGAATGAGAATCTTGTCAAGAGATGACACTCTCCTCTGGGGCACCGTAACTACGAATATTGGTTTCATTTTAACGAATGAAAATTTAGTAAAGAGAAAGTTATTTGTGAACTCCTAAAGTACAGGAATGATTCGATCACTAACCAAGAGATGTCACTCTCCTTTGGGGCACCGTAACTACGAATATTAGTTTCATTTTAACGAATGAGAATTTTGTCAAGAGATGTCACTCTCCTCTGGGGCACCGTAACTACGAATATTGGTTTCATTTTAACGAATTCGCTCGTGGGAACGAAATTAAACTTGTGTCTTTGTTGCAGCACATTTAAATCAAAGTTTCAATTAGAATATTTGTTATTTGAAGTGTGGATTTTTCGAACTTTTACGACTTGAAGAAGTTAGAAGTAATGTGATTGTAGAATTAATTAAAAGCAGAAATGAAAACGCCAGCAAAGGAATAAAGAGCGTTTCGACGAATGACTATAAATAGGCGCTTAATACGAGTTCGGAAGTTGTTAGTTGTCGACGGGGCGGGTTCGAAACTTGCAGGGCCCGAAACAATACCCCGGCATTCGACTATTTTGTTATAAGAGCGCACTTGAAGCAAGCATATGAACTTGTTAATGGATCTAGAGAAATTATACATTCGTGTGTGTCTATGTACCAACGTTCTAGAGCTACTTAACATATTAGACTATTTAAAGGGGGGGCCTCCAGATCAAAGCTTCAGATGGCAGAAGCTCCGCGTGCCGAAGGACACTTGACGAGGCGACCTCTTGCGACTCTCTAGGACTCGCAGCCGAGCCCCCGAACTATTGTATTAAATTAATTGAGTATCACGGCAAATGTTTCCGTTTCATCTTTGTGTTTAATTAAATTTAAATAAGTAAAGAGTTTCCGCGTTAATTAAATTTAATTAGAGCTTTTTATTACCGCACCGAGCGTTTTCTTTGAGTTTAATTTCTGGCGCTCCGGGCGAGGGAAGAAAGTCCGATGAGGAGGAGGAGGAGGTGGTGGCGGCGCAGCGACCGGAGCCGCTTTTTGGTCTTTTGACACTTGAGTGGAGGAGTCTTTTTTCTTTTCTCCCGTCTCCTTTCTCGTTTTCTTTTATTCCTCGTTTTATTAAACGAATAATAACGTAAAACACAGATTCTGGTAATTACCGGCAATTAAATGCCGATGGGGGAGAGAAGTTCCCCGAGTTCAGGACTAATTTCAAAATGAAGTTTCATTCAGAAAAATGCATTTAATTGAACGTGAAAATTAGAAGCCTTGTAGAAACATGATTAAAAAGAAAAGAAAGTCGACGCAATAGATAATAAGAGTTTTAATACAGAACAGAAAGTCATTTGTAATCTTAGAATACTCAAAACGTCGACTCAATTCCTCAAATGATGAGTCGATGACGTCAATTCCAAAGGATTTCAGTGAAATATAAGAATGTTTAATTTATCTTAAATGTGAGAGACGTACACAAGCATTCCAAGCGATAGTTGCTGAACACACCCCAACGCAAACACAGAGAGTCTATTCATCGCTCATACAAAATGATCTCTGTATTCGTGCAAAATGTTAATTTATCTTAAATATGAGAGACGTACGCAAGGTCTATTCCATGCGGCTGTAGTTTCTGAACGCACCCCAATTAAAAAATGACGAGAAGTCATACAAAACGATCTCCACAATATTTCGGGGGATTTTAGTGAAATTAAAATTACGTTAATTACGATAAATAAGCGAGACTTTAATAGATTCACAGAGTGTACCACAGGGTATAGTTTCTGAACATACCTCAACTCAGAATGGCCAATAAATTTCCTCAAAGGGCAAGATGATGGCGACAGTTTCCGAAAATGTCAGTTTGAAATACAAGAATGTCAACTTATCTTGAATATGAGAGACGTACGCACGTACGCAAGGTCTATTCCAAGAAGCTGTAGTTTCTGAACGCACCTCAATTCGAAAATAAAGGAAAGGAGTCGTACAAAAGGATCTCCACATTCGATTTGGGGAATTTTAGTGAAATGAAAAGTACGTTAATGACCATAAGTAAGCGAGACTTCAATAGGTTCACAGAGTGTATCACATGGTATAGTTTCTGAACATACCTCACGTCAAAATGTTTAATGAACTTCCTCAAACGGCAAGATTATGGCGACAATTTCTGAAAATTTCAGTTGGGAATGCAAAAATGTTAATATATCTTAAATATGAGTGATGTACGCAAGGTCCATTCCAAGAAACCGTAGTTTCTGAACGCACTCCAATTCATAAATGAAGAGGAGTCATACAAAACGATCTCCACATTCTTTTGGAGGGATTCTAGTGAAATTAAAATTACGTTAATTACGATAAATAAGTGAGACTTTAATAAATTCACAGAGTGTACCACAGGGTATAGTTTCTGAACATACTTCAACTCCAAATGTCCAATAAATTTCCTCAAATGGCAAGATGAGGGCGACAGTTTCCGAAAATTTCAGTTTGAAACACAAGAATGTTAATTTATCTTAAATATGAAAGACGTACGCAAGGTCTATTCCATGCGGCTGTAGCTTCTGAACGCACCCCAATTCATAAATGAAGAGGAGTCATACAAAACGATCTCCACATTCTTTTGGGGGGATTTTAGTGAAATGAAAAGTTCGTTGATTACCATATGTAAGCGAGACTTCAATAGATTCACAGAGTGTACCACAGGGTATAGTTTCTGAACATACTTCAACCCAAAATGCCCAATGAACTTCTTCAAATGTCAAGATGACGGCGACAATTTCTGAAAATTTCAGTTTGAAATGCAAAAATGTTAATTTATCTTAAATATGAGACACGTGCGCACATACGCAAGGTCCATTCCAAGAAGCTGTAGTTTCTGAACGCGCCCCAATTCGAAAATGAAGAGAAGGTGTCGTACAAGACAATCTTCACATTCTCTGCGCGGATTTTAGTGAAATTGAAAATACGTTAATTACCATAAATAAGCGAGGCTTCATAGATTCACAGAGTGTATCACAAAGTACAGTTTCTGAACATACCTCAACTCGAAATTTCCTCAAATGACAAGAAGAAGGCGACTATTATTTCTTTACTTTGCAGTGGATATTAAAATACGTTAATTATCGTCAATGTGAAAGATGTGAACATACAGGTAAGAAGCGTTCCAAAGTTACAGTTTCTGAACACGCTCAAATTGGAAAATGTTGAACCTATTCCTCAAACACGACAATCTCTTGGAAATTTAACTGAAATGGTAAAGATAACCGGTCACCACATGTGCACAAGATTAATGTAATGTGCTCCGGATTATTATTTCTGAACACACTCCAATTCGAAAGATTCGAGTTCAAAATTACAAAGTTCAGGCAACAGTTTTTCGGGGATTTTCGTGAAAAGCAAAACGCTTTAATTATATTATGTAAGATGAGCGTGAATGGACACGCACGGGTTGCATTTCAAGGTTTCTGAACGCACCCCAACTAAGAACATCGATTATTTCCACGGATAACGACAGCAATTTTCAAGAACTTTTAGTAAAATAATTAATTATCATGTCTGGGGCACGCAGAATTACATATTCCACGGTATAATTTCTGAACGCACTCCAAATTAAGAACGTCGATTCTATTTCTTAAGTGGTTGCAATGTCGTCGTGACGATAATTTTCGGGGGATTTTAGTAAAGCGTAATGTAAAATAATTATCGGGACATACTCCAAGCTGTACTTTCTGAACGCACCCGAAATTAAGAATGTTGAGCCTATTTCTTAAGTTATAAGTTCGCGACGACGATAATTTTTGGGGGAATTTTATTTAAATTCAATATAAAATAATTACGCACAAGTGAGGGAGACGTGAATGCAAGGTGTGGATAGTTTCTGAACATACCCCAACTCAAAAATGCCGAGAGTCAATTAATTTCTTAGGAATTTTTTATTAAATAATGAGAAAGAGAGACGTGTAATCGAGATTATTTCCTGAACGCACGAGGAAAAGAGAGGATCGTGAGTACAAATATTTTGGAGACAAAATAAACTGCTCCGTTTTATAATTTTAGTACTTACATTAATTAGGCTGAGCGGCAAGCAAAATGCAACATGGGGCATGGTTTCTGAACGCGCCCCAATTCAAAAAGGATGAGTCAGTTCTCTGATAATAATAATATTAACTTAAGGCCGGGTTGCATAAAAGATTTAAGTCGGAATTAAATTTAATCCTTAACAGAGCGACCTTGACTCTTAATTGTCGTACGTAGCTTCAATTATCGTTAGAGATTTAGAAACGTCAGACGACTTTTTGTTATGTCGCACCTTACAAGCGAACTGAACTGATTTTCAAGATCTTCTTAAGGCCTTGATTCTTCGAAGGGGGGGGGGTGAAATACCTGCGATGTCGCAATTGAAGTAACGGCTTTATAAAGCAAACTTAATTCCTGACTAGCGTGAGTAGTTGCAAAAAATATTTAACCTTGCAACTGAATTAAAGTCAAAGATCTCCTTGGGTCCTTGATTCTTGGAGACTTTCAAATATCTGCGAATAATGGACTAATAGACGTCAGAAGGATCGAGACGAAACGTTTCCTTGGAAGTATGTCGTTCCAATTTATTATAATAGCGCGAAACCAAGATGATAAAAATGCCAACATTAATAAAGGTCTGCAGTTTAATCACACCCTGTATCAAGTTAATGCTATAATTTTCAAACGAATTTTTTTAAAAAAATTAATTTAATAAATTTTAAGACATTAATAGAGCGACCTTGTTTCTTGACTATTGTAAGCGGTCGCAATGGCTTATGCCCGATTTCTTCGCCTCCTGATAAATTTACCTTCCAGGTATTATCCTTGGAAACCATTGTATCGATAATAGTTTCCGAGGATACAACCTGGCAGGTAAATTTATCCGTAGGTGAAGAAATCGGGCATTAGTAAAGCAACCTTAAGTAGTAAGTAGTCGCAAAAATTATTACACTTTGCAACTGAACAAAATTCAAAGATCTCCTTGGGTCCTTGATTCTTGGAAAGTTGAAAAAATCTGCGACTGCGAAAATGAAGTAATACTGGCTTAACAGTCGCCAGAAGGGATCAAGGCGAAACGTTTTCTTAAAAGTACATCATTTCCAATTTATTACAACAACGCGAAACCAATATAAAAATTCCAGCATTAATAAAGATCTGCAGTTTATTCGCACCCTGTATCAAGCTAATTTTCGAATGAAAATTTTGTTTGAAATATAATATTTACTGCTGCTTTAATTTTAGTATGAAAGTTTTGATGAAAGTATATCATTTTCAATTTATTATAATAACTCGAAATCAAGATAAAAATTTCAACATTAATAAACGACTGAAATTTAATCGCACCCTGTATTAAGCTGCTGCTATAATTTTCGAATGAAACGCTTTGTTGGAAGTAGGTATGTCGTTTCCAATTTATTATAATAACTCAAAATCAAGGTAAGAATTCCAACGTCAAATTCAAACGCCTGAAGTTTATAAGTACCCTGTATCAAACTGCTGCTATAATTTTCGAATTAAACATTTTGCTAAGTTAGAACGTGACATTGCGTGTTCCAAATTAAGTTAGGTTTCACAGATATGCGCGGAAAAGTCCAGAGTTTTCGCGTAAGCACGGGAATGTTCCGCAGCCTTCCCGAAACTACTTGCGGTATTAATCGCGCCTGCGATTCCGGAAAACCTTGTCACAAAGGCAGGCGAAGTACCTGGGCGCCCCGAGCCCAACGCTGCAACATTATCTTATACGACAGATCAGTGAGGTCACGGCGGAGTTCTCGATGTACTCCTTTGCTGAAGAGGCAAAAAATTATCACAAAAAGTTATTCGATGTGCCATCACTATGACTTATGTTTTCGTGGTTATACAAAGTCTTGTAGCTTCTGGTGAGAAAGGGTTAAGTGCCCTCTATGTATTGGAAGTTAAAATACAGATTTTTTTTGTAATAATTTTTTTTTTTGTTAATTTTTAACGACAACTTTTTCTGCACGTTAAAAATGCAGCCCGTTTTGCTCGTAATAAACACTGATTGCGGTAAAAAGAGGAAAAAAGGAGGAGAACGAGGAGACGAAAGAAAGAAAAAAAAAAGAAGCGAGCGGCAAAATATTTTCATTGAGATAATTCCCGCGCAGAAAAAGTTGAATGCAGCGAGCGGCGGCGGTGAATGGCGGAGCGCGGCGAGGGAACAAGTCGTCCGTAATAAGGATGAAATGTGTCGCTGATGAGCTTTGAATTGTAGAATTATCGCCGCTGATTGTATAGAGGACGATGGAAACCGACAAGGAATTTTAAGCGAGGTGAATCCGTTTAGGGAAGCCCCCGTTCCACCAGCTATTAACGCCACCCCAATTAACGCGACACGCTCAGGTTTTCCCCCGGTGTTTCCGCCTTTTTTTTATTTTCTGGGGCGAGAGGCAGAGAGAGAGCGACGTCGCTTCGTCCGAAATCCGGGGCGGATTTTCAACAACCGGAAATGAACTGACCTTTCGGGCGGGATGCGCTGCGACGCGAGGTTTTCAGTTCACGCAATTAATCAAACTTAATTATGCAATAAAACTAACTTTATCTTCAGCTGCATTGTGAATCGCAGGCTGAAGATGCAGATAGGAGACTGTAATTGCAGAAGCTATTGATATATCGTTAGTCCTGTTAACGTACTGATAGCAGCGCCCTCTTCCTACTCTACGATTAAACAATGGAATGGAATTCGAGAATTTCGTTTTAAAGTTAGGCGAATCATAAAAAGCAAACTTACCCAGTTCATTAGATGGACTCACCCATTCTTAATTCCATACTCGTTCCATTTCCCACCAGATGATCTAAATAATCTAAGGATTTTACCCCTCCCCCTCACCCCTTCCACCTTCGAGAGTCAACTTTCTTCAAACTCATTTCTTTTGCAGTCAGTTATCTATTGAGCTAAATTGAGCATGAATAACCTACCTCCTCTTTTCTAAACAGCAGCTAAATATGTTAGTAACTCAGAGTGACTCAGTATAGCTTAGTACACTCAGAGTCACAGACTTAGCTGAATAGTGAAAGGAAAACAGCTAAAGTACGTCAATAACTTAGAATGACTTAGAGCAGTTCACCATAATTCACAGTCATGGGCTACCTAAATTAAGACAGGGAAGTCAGTAACTCAGAATGACTCGGAGTAGTTAACCGTAACCCACTACGATGGACGTACCTAAGTTGTGAGAGGGAAAGCAGTTAAAGTACGTAGATAACTCAAAGTGAGTAGTTCACCAAAATAACTCAGATTGACTCAGAGTAGTTCACTATAATTCACGCTGATGGACGTACCTAAATTGTGACAGGGAAAGCAGTTAAAGTACGTTGCTAAGTCAACGTGAGTAATTCACCATAATAACTCAGAATGACTCAGAGTAGTTCATGAACTTACTTAAATTGTGACAGAAAAGCAGTTACAGCAAGTTGGTAACTCAGAACGTGCAGTTTGCCGTAATTCAGTCTTAAACTTTCGTAAATTGTGAAGGTAAAGCAGCTAAACTGTAGTTGGTAACTCAGAATAACTCAGAGTAACTTATGAAAAACAATCAACTAAATTGCAAGGATAATTACCAAAAGCGAATAACTCAATGAAAGTTTCCAAAGCTCAGAGTAATTCAGCGAATCTTAAATTATGAAAGGAAAGCAGTAACTCAGAGTGACTCAGTGTAGCTTAACATAACTCAGAGTGACTCAGCTTAGCTTAACATAACTCAGAGTCATAGACTTACATGAATACTGAAATGAAAACAGTTAAGGTACATCAGTAACTCAGAATAACTCAGAGTAGCTCACCATCATTCAACGTTATGAACAACAGTCAATTAAATTGCAACGATAATTACTAACAGCGAATAACTCAGAGAAAGTTTCTAAAGCTCAGAGTAATTCAGCGAACCGTAAATTATAAAAGGAAAGCAGTGACTCAGAGTGACTCAGTGTAGCTTAACATAACTCAGAGTGACTCAGCGTAGCTTAACATACATCAGAGTCTCGGATTTACCTGAATAGTGAAAGTAAAACGGCTAAGGTACGTCAGCAACTAACTCAGAATAACTCAGAGTAGTTCGCGGTAATTCACAGTCACGGACTTACCTAAATTGTGACAGGATGGTAGTTAAGATACTTTGGTAACTCAGAATGAGTAGTTCATTACAATTCACAGTCTTGGACTTGGGTAAATTTTGAAAGTAAAGTATCTAAACTAAGTTGGTTACTTAGAATAATTCAGAGTAAACGTTGCTAACTCAGAATGAGTAGTTTACCATAATTCGCAGTCTTGGACTTACGTAAATTGTGAAAGTAAAGCAGCTAAACTGAGTTGGTAACTCAGAATAACTCAGAGTAGCTCACCATCACTCAATGATTAAAGGTATGGGCAACAATCAACTAAATTGGAAGGATAATTTCCCTGAGCGAACAGCTCAGAGAAAGTTTCCGTAACTCAGAGTAATTTAATTTAAACTGTAAAAGGAAAGCGTTAACTCACGGTGACTCGGTGTAGCTTAATATAACTCAGAGTCACAGACTTACCTGAATAGCGAAAGGGAACGTCAGTAACTCAGAATAACTCAGAGTAGTTCACGATTATTCACAGTCTTGGACTTGCCTAAATTGTGATAGGACGGGAGTTAAAGTAAGTTGGTAACTCAGAATGAGTAGTTTATCATAATTCGCAGTCTTGGACTTAAGTAAATTGTGAAAGTAAAGCACCTAAAGTAAGTTAGTAGCTCAGAATAACTCAGAGTAGCTCACCATCATTCAATGATTGAGCCCATAAGGATAATTACTGTGAGCGAGTAACTCAGAGAAAGTTTCCATGGCTCAGAGTAATTCAGCAAAATTGAAAGATGAAACAAATTGATTACATTTGCACAGAGAAAGATAATATTATTTTTGGAACTTAATAACTCAGGGTTTGCCTGAATCACTCATGTAACCAATTCATTCATTTTCAAGAGGCGCTACAGCTCAAAATATAACTAACTGAAGTAATGCTGCAGGTTACGTTAACACAACGTAGAGCAAAGCTGTCGGAATCTAGACTCAGACTCACACAAAGCATGTCTCAATAGCTCAGAGTAACACTAAAAATGTCTAGAGCATTCGTTCAAAACAGTTCCATTGTCAGTTGGTTTCCATTCGCTTATGTGCTGAGCAGCAATAAATAAATAGTGTTAAATTACTCAGAGTAACTCAGAGTCTTATAAAATAAACTTCAGTAGTTCCGAACAGCGCAAGGAGAGCATAGAGAACATCGTTATATGAACTAACTCGCCTCATTTTATCTTAGCTCAGCAAACTTTAACTCATATCTAGATTGAGCAGCTACAATAAATGAATTACTCAGAATAAATAAACTACTCAGATATCGTAAAGCAGAACCTAGTGTCTCAGAGCAGCTATCTAAATAAACTACTAAGGTAAAGTAAAGCAGGACTCAGTAGCTCAGAGCAACCCGAATGAGCAGAGAAGTGTTCAAATTTGATCTAGTTCGTTTCATAGTTCTCTCTAGTAGCTCAGCATAGTTCAATTCATTTCTAAACTGAGCGGATACAATAAATAAATTACTCGGAGTAATTTAAAGCCGCACAAAGTAAACGCCAGTAGCTTAGATCAAAACAAGAAAGCCTAGAGCGTTTAAAACAGAGTGTACGTACACATCTGTGCCAATTTGTTTCGAATCGATCTGTCTTAGCTCAGCAAACATCATAAACACGTTTGTACGCTGCTACGCTACAATAAATAGGCTCAGAAGAACTCAGAATCAAGGCTAGTGGTTCAGAGAAGCGCAGGGCAGCATTATGTAGTCTGAAATGAAGATTGACGGTTCATTGCAACTTCAGAGCAAAGCAGCAACTTTCTTGAAACATCTGAAGCAACTGAAGGCAATTCAAAACGGCTCGGAGTACATTTGTAGCAACCGAAGGCAATTAATTCAAAGCAGCTCAAAAGATCAAAATGTTGAACTTCAATATCGCTTAGTGCAGTGGACTCTTAGTTTAAAGCAAAGCGCATCTGCGACGTGTAGCACAAAGTTGCTCAAAATAACTTAGCGTAGTGTAGCAGCTCAGGAAATTGCAGAGCAGTCTGACACGGAAAACGTTTGAAACATAAAAAATTGTCAAAATATTCCTGAGTATGCAACGTACTCTCCAGAAGTCTGGAGCAACACGGGATACATCGAAATGGTTTAACTCGGTCGATTCATGATCTGATCTCTGCTCAGAATAACTCAGAATAACGTGTAACGGTGACATTTGTTATTGACACCTGTAGAGCATTCTCAGAGTATTTACACTTTATCTCAGTCTCACGTGTGCATTCCGAGATATTTTTTATTGACATCTGTAGGGGATTCTCAGAGTATTCTCATTTTATCTCAGCCTCATGTGTGTATTACTGCTCCAGAGTTAAGAGTAGTCAGTTGAAGATGAAGCAGTACGGAGGAGCAGAGATCAGCGCGAAGAAACCTAAAATGGGGAATGTCCCTCACAGCCAAGATCAGAAACATGCAAGAGCTCAGAGCATTTCTGAGTAATGCGGAATATTACTATACGAGCGTAACAACGGAAAACAAATCAACGAAAATAAAACCAATCAACCCAATTCCAATTCGTACCTGAGTCAGCACAATCGCTTCAAACACAGAGCGTAAACCTATTCAGAGCAAATACTCAGAGCTCAGTCGCTTCACACTCATAGCGTAAAACTACTCAGAGTAAATACTTAGAGCACAGTCGCTTTAAACAAAGAACAGTCGCTTCAAATAAAGACCATAAAAGTACTCAGAGTAAATACTTAGAACACAGTCGCTTCAAACAATGAGCGTAAAACTACTCAGTGTAAATACTCAGAGCACAGTCGCTTTAAACAGAGAGCGCAAAACTGCTCAGGGCAAATACTCAGAGAACAGTCGCTTCAAACAGAGAGCGTAAAACTACATAGAGTAAATACTTAGAGCACAATAGCTTCAAACAATGAGCGCAAAACTACTCAGAGTAAATACTCAGGGAACAGTCGCTTTAAACAAAGAACAAGCGCTTCAAACAAAAAGTGTAAAACTACTCAGAGTAAATACTCAGAGCACAGTCGCTTCAAACAATGAGCGTAACACTACTCACAGTAAATACTCAGAGCACAGTCGCTTAAAACATAGAACGTAAAACTACTCAGGGTAAACACTCAAAGAACAGTCGCTTCAAACAAAGAGCGTAAGACTGCTCAGAGTAAATACTCAGAATAATGATGAAGTAAGACTCAGAGCTCAAAGCAATAGGGTGAAGTAGGTTCCAAGAAAGAAGTCTGAAACAATGGAATATCAACTTATACAGGGAATTAAGCACGTGTAGTTTACAAGGTCAGTGTTTGCAACGCTGAGTAACGAAGAACTGCATTAATCATCGATGCATTTAATAACTTAAGGTAACTTAAAGCAACTCTTGATCTCTGAGTAGAGTTGATTTAAATAACTTTTACAGCTTCTAACTCTTTCTTTCTTCTTTCTATCAAATTTTAAATTTCAAAATTATTTCAAGATTCGTTTATATAGAGGTATAGTGTAGAAAGTATTGTATTGGAAACTGTATTTGTATTGTAGTGGGAATACAGCTTTTACATAAACAGATATATGTGAGGCGTATACGCGTTTTCGGAGACACATTTATTATTATTGTCACCTTGTGACTTTTGTTTTAAGTCTGTTGATACCTACAAAATAACGCAGCAACCGATACGTAGCGCAAATCCAGTCATTTCTCGTTTGTTCGTGGGCAAACTACAGTGAGAGAAAGCTTGGAGATTGCAAACCTTCTCCACTATTGTAACAATATTGACTACATGAATGTAAAATGATTCCATTTAAAATTATTACACTAAGTTTTCTACACTCCAATACATTTACAGTAGCGTTACGTTGAGTTTTATGTAAATGAACCTTGACGAGGCCTAGCTAAGCCAAGCAAATTTTTGTGTATGTTTGCAAACACATCGCTGTAAATAATTCGAGGAATTCGTGAAAACGATTCGCTTCAAGAGGCGTCGCCGTCTTCCACCACCAGACGTCCGTCACCGCCATCACCTCTGGACTTGATTCGGTAACACTATACATTACAAGAGATCGTCGCGTCGCTTCTGAATATTGTTATATTTAAGTGAAATAAATATGTAAAGAATACATTTAGGCTTCAAGCAAATTACATCATGTGTTTTTTTCTTTTTTTTTTTGATGATCTAGCGATTATTTTTGACTTGGTGTGCCACTTGATAGAGGAATACCACGTAAGAAACGGTCGCCTTCACAGCCTGAAAGTTTTCGGTTAGTGGAGGGCGAAATCTTAATACTTTGGGTAACTGTGTTAACCTGCAAGAACATCGCCAGAGATAAATTCGCGAATTTTCCGAAAGTCAGCCGAATCGGTCTGCCGACTCCGTGGCACAGGATCTTGAAGCTCGTCTTGAAATTTTCATCGCACAAATACCAACGCAAGGCGTACAGGTCGTCGTGTAGAGATTCGCTCTGAAATTTTTCGAAAATTTCGACAGGTGATAAGAACAGGGGTGTCGTGGCTTGCCTGCGATAGCAGCAACTGGCCGAAATAGCAGGGAAAAAAGAGAGAAATGGACACGCCGGTTAAAGCCAGACCTGCGGTGAGCTTCATGGCTGAATCGATTTTCTAAAAAAAAAAAAAAAAACCTCATTATTATTATCGCCCCGGTTTATAGCTTACAATTGTGAAACTTGATGCCAAGAAAACAGCGCTGATCGCGGTCAAGAGAAGGAAGGGCAAGTATAGTGGAGAGAAGAAGTTCTCAAAGAGCACGCAGAATTTCACCAAGGCCTGATGGAACTTGACAAGTTGGTCAATTCTTTAAGCAAATCTGCTTTGACGTCTTCAGAATTTAAAAGATCTACAACAGTTTTGGAGAGTCTCCGTTGAAAAGAATCTTCAGAACTGTCTGCTTCTCTGCAAATCAAAAGTATCATCACATAACCTAATTCTTTTAGGTAGACCCAATTACTTAAGCAAATTATCTTCTTTGGCAAAATGACTGCGTACATCGGCTTTCTTCACGCCATACTTGAGCAATGTTGTTTGGATTAAATATTTTAATTCCCAGCCTAGAAAATTTTCCCTGGGTCTTTTCATTCAATGCTTTAGAGTAGAATAGACCCTCACCTAAGAACTCGAACTGTGCGCTCGTCAGCAAAATGGAACATACGAAGAACATATCGGCCGAGGAGAAGCAGAGGCACATCATTTGCGTTACGAAAATCTGATAGGCAATCGTCAATTCGTAATATGGCGAAGCCTTCCAGTCGAAAGGGTACCAAAGCTGAACTGGAAGGACCCTAAAATTAAAAGCCACGCATTATTTCCTTCCGGGCGCGCAATCGACCATAACCATCACCTTTCGAGTTTATTCTGGAAAACGACTATGGCGATTAGGTCACTCGCAGCAAAAACCGCGCAAATCCCCACCCAAAAACACGAGATTCTATCAACAAAACTCAAAGTCTTCTCGAGGGTCTTCTCTTCCATCCCCGTTTGGGTTCCGTACTTGAACCAATCGCTTATTTCCTTGAGGATTTCATCGGAGCTTCCGTCGAAGACGTAGAAGTAATTCAGCTTCAACCATATATTCAAGCTGGTTACTGAAACGTCAAAGATAGTGATACTTTCGAGATTTTGCCTTCTCTGAGGCGTCGTCGTACTAAAGTAAAAACAGGTGACGAAGATTCCCTGGAAATCCGAAACGTTCTCGTTCTCGAATTTGTAATAGAGCAGAGAGGAGAGGTTGAAGTAGAGGATGTTCGCGCTGAGTGTACACCGCCAGAGGCGCAGCAAAAATTTTCTGAACTCACTGTCCGTTTTGATCTTGCACATGCCGACTATGTTCATGAAAAACGTGTTGTACCGCAGGTATGACTCACGCGACATTCTTTTCGGGAGTGAGAAAGCGACGTGTGTTTCGAGGACCAATAATATTCAACAACTATTAATTGATTGTTTAGTAAATACAAAAGTAAATAATGAAAGGGAATTACTCGAATAAGAAAATCGATTAGTTAAGTATAGAGTTATTTCGTATTAAGTATTTGCCTGTGGGCGGTTGCTAATAAATAGCTGCGCTTACAAAATATCTCGAGGCAGAGACTCAATTAATTTTTGATTGCTAAAAAAAAGTGACTCGGGGTTTCACTTCAAATTCAAAGAATATTTCTGAGCGGTGGCGTAGAACTTCAAATCTTAATCGCAAAAATGAAAACCGTGCTTGCTTGCTTATTAAGTGCGCACCTGTACGTCACTATCATCCCTGGAAATACTGGCGGATAAAATTACATCTCGCGCGCTTTTGTAAGAAGTTCTTCAATTATGATCTGGTCTCTGCTCAGAATAACTCAGAATAACGTGAAACGGTGACATTTGTTATTGACACTTGTAGAGCATTCTCAGAGTATTCTCATTTTATCTCAGCCTCATGTGTGTATTCCTGCTCCAGAGCTAAGAGTAGTCAGTTGAAGACGAAGCGGTACGGAGGAGCAGAGATCAGCGCGAAGAAACCTAAAATGGGGAATGACCGCCACAGCAAGATCAGAAACACGCAATAGCTCAGAGCATTTCTGAGTAATGCGGAATTTTACTATACGAGCGTAACAACCGGAAACAAATCAACGCAAATAAAACCAACCAACCCAATTCCAATTCGTACCTGAGTGAGCACAATCGCTTCAAACACAGAGCGTAAAACTACTCAGGGAAAATACTCAGAGAACAGTCGTTTCAAACAAAGAGCGTAAAACTGCTCAGAGTAAATGCTTAGAGCACAGTCGCTTCAAACAATGAGCGCTAAACTACTCAGAGTAAATACTCAGAGCATAGTCGCTTCAAACAAAGAACAGTCGCTTCAAACAAAGAGCGTAAAACTACTCAGAGTAAATACTCAGAGCAGAGTCGCTTCAAACAATTAGCGTAACACTACTCAGAGTAAATACTGAGAGCACAGTCGCTTAAAAGAGAGCGTAAAACTACTCAGGGCAAATACTCAGAGAACAGTCGTTTCAAACAAAGAGCGTAAAACTACCCAGAGTAAATACTTAGAGCACATTAGCTTCAAACAATGAGCGCAAAACTACTCAGAGTAAATACTCAGAGCACAGTCGCTTTAAACAAGAAACAGTCGCTTCAAATAAAGAGCATAAAAGTACTCAGAGTAAATACTCAGAGCACAGTCGCTTCAAACAATGAGCGTAACACTACTCAGAGTAAATACTGAGAGCACAGTCGCTTAAAACAGAGAGCGTAAAACTACTCAGGGCAAATACTCAGGGAACAGTCGCTTCAAACAAAGAGCGCAAGACTGCTCAGAGTAAATACTCAGAGCATAGTCGCTTCAAACAAAGAACGTATAACTACTCAGAGTAAATGCTTAAAGCACAGTCGCTTCAAACAGAGAACAGTCGCTTCAAACAAAGAGCGTAAAACTACTCAGAGTAAATACTCAGAGCACAGTCGCTTCAAACAATGAGCGTAACACTACTCAGAGTAAATACTGAGAGCACAGTCGCTTAAAACAGAGAGCGTAAAACTACTCAGGGCAAATACTCAGGGAACAGTCGCTTCAAACAAAGAGCGCAAGACTGCTCAGAGTAAATACTCAGAGCATATTCGCTTCAAACAAAGAACGTATAACTACTCAGAGTAAATGCTTAAAGCACAGTCGCTTCAATGAACGTAAAGCTACTCAGAGCAAAGACTCAGAGAATGGTTGTTTCAAAAAAGGAGCGTAAGATTGCTCAGAGTAAACGCTCAGAATAATGATGAAGTAAAACTCAGAGCTCGAAGCAACAGGGTGAAGTAGGTTCCAGGAAAGAAGTCTGAAACAATGGAATATCATCTTATACAGGAAATTAAGCATGTCTAGTTCGCAAGGTCAATGCTTGCAACGCTGAGTAACGAAGAACTGTATTAATCATCAACAGATACATCAACTTAAGGTAACTCAAAGCAACTCTGATCTCTGAGCAGAGTTGATTTAAATAACTTTTCCATCTAGCTCCATCAAATGTTAAAGTTTGCATTTCTGCAATCTTGTCAAGACTAGATTTTTAATAGAGCGATTATAAAACAGTGCAACAACAAATGGAAACCGTGCTTGCTTGCTTATTAAGTGCGCACCTGTACGTCACTATCATCCCTGGAAATACTGGCGGATAAAATTACATCTCGCGCGCTTTTGTAAGAAGTTCTTCAATTAGCATATCGCTTTAAGATCGAATTTGCGTCGCGTTTCGCGTTATGACGCAATAATATTGTGTAAACAATTTAACGCAAGAAGCTAATCGAAATTGCTCTTACTCATGACAAGAAAAATATTTTGTATGTAATCCATCATTCGAAACCGCGGAAGTTTTCTCATCTGAACTCTTTGTAACATAACAGAGACCACCAAGTAAGGAGCGTTACGTTAATCTGAGGCTGAGTTAATACTGTACTTCGCGGGCAGGGGGAGGGGGGCGGTTGCTTTCGGGAACAGGGAAAACGGTCAGGCGGAAATTAGAGTAATGATCCGTGTTCATTGCAAGCCGAGTATGCCTTGCATCCCCAATTAACTGCAGCCGGCCGCTTGCATTTCAAACGGACCAAATTCTGACTAATCTCTCTCGCCGATAATTAATTTCGGCTCGTACGTTTCGCCCGGTATTTATAGATTTAATTGAAAATAATTGGCCGGCTTAACTGCATAATTATACTCCGACAATAATTATGCAACATATTCATTTTTGCATGCTCGCGCTCGAACATACACATACACACACGCATACTCTGAATACATAAAATATTCGCGCGCGAATAATTATGCTGCTCCGGACTCTATGGTTATTAAACAAGTTCGGATGATTGGACTTGGAGTTATTTAGTAAATTTAAAGAAAAAAGAAATGTTCAGTATTTACAGGAATTTTCCAAAAATATGAATTAAATATCAGAAAGGAAGTTTCGATGGAATTTCTTATGTAGGTTGCACATCCGGAAGTCCATCCGGAAGACAAAATTCGGTCGCCTGAACTCGTGATTAGATTAAACTTCAATTGTTGTAATACCGACAATGACACCCTACCTTGACTTATCTTAAAACCTACATAAATTAAATTCTGTACGAGAGTGAAGGGTAGCAAGCAATACGCGGAGTTCCCTAGACCAAAAGGAGAGTTGGAGGGTGGGTTGTATTTCGACGATGATTTTTGTAGAGCGCCAGAGATGACTGTCCTAAGAAAAGCCTTACAATCCAAAAATTTCAAAATTTCAACCTAGGCTTGCAACGCAGTTAATTCAGGTATTGTAAAGTTTCTATTTGCAACTAAACATCGACCTAACGGACGCTATTTATCTATCCAGAGTATCTATTCTCTTTTTCCTTCCTTTTGCTTTCGCACTTTCTTAAGAAGTTCTTCAATTAATATATCCTACAGCCTTAAGATCGAATTTACGTCGCGTTTCGCCGGCCACTTTCGCGTTTACAAGTCATTATTTACCACCATCCTGAACGAACGTTGAAGAATACTAAACCTATCTAACCAAGTTTTGCTTTCCTATAATTTATTCTCATGTCGAAAATAGTCTGGTTAAATTTTATTAACTGTAATTTGTTTAATTTTTTTCTAATGTTTGTGTAATTTGCGATCATAGATTTCTGATTTTTATTGCCTGACTAAAGAAGAGGCAATATTACGTTCATCCCCCAAATAAAATATTGTCAGACGGGCAAGGGCCGAAATGTGAATTCATTAAGAAACGATGTTACGGTTTGGAAATCCGTTCTGAGAACACCCTCTGTATATAACGATTTTGCATTTTGTTTGGGTCTGCAGTTGTAATGATTGACCGGCGACTTAAATTGGTGGGAACGCTTCCTGTCGTGCTTATCGCGTGTGCTTTTATTGCGGTAAAAATAAGTTTTCCTTTTGTCATCATCTTTTTTATAACACAAATCGTCGCACGCCTCGGTTTAGTTGGTGCGGTGCAATTTACCGACAGTTTTCTTTGCATCCTAGAACACCCCGGGTTTAAGTCATCTTGTGAATCTCATTGCTCGGCATAATTCTTTTAATGCCTTAAATAAATAAACAATATCGCCCGGAGTTTCTATTTATCGATAGAACTGCGTCATCTTTTGCAATCATTTGCACATGAATTTTCTGAATTTTGCGTGAGAATAGACGGAACGTTCACTTTAAAACGTCCAGACGATAATAAAATTTCCGTCGCCCGGATTTTCTATTTATCGATAGAACTGCATCATCTTTTGCAATCATCTACACATTAATTTTCTGAATTTTGCGTGAGAATAGATGGTCATAAAATTTCCGTCGACGGACGTTTGTGTTGTAAGGTTTAAAGTTCTTTAAGGTTCTGAGAATTAGACAGTTTTCTATGCGTTTGTAATTTCAACGGAGAGATTAACGTGCGTTTATATCTGATATTTCGTGCTATTGGTTTATGATTACGTCAGGTTATACGCGATTGGCCCTAGATGCTGTCATGATCTTTGCAAATAAGTCAATTCTTTTTCCAACTGTTAAGGTGGATTTACATGGAGAGTTGAGTGCGTCGGGCGTACTTTTTTTGACATTTGTAAGCAAATGGTGATTTCTTCCGGATTCCATCGAATAATCATACGTTGGAAGTTTGTGAATAATAGTTTCTAGACATTCGAATTGAACTTTATGCGTTCAATTATTTTTTAAATTAACTGCTGGCAGTTTCGTCAATCTTTCCAAGTTGTAAAATACATTTTTTACGGCGGCCATCCGCAACTCGGCCGTGAAATCAATATTTAATCACGATTAGTTCGTAACTAGGTGTGCGCTTTGTTATCGTCACACGTTAGGTTTTACGTGATTGGCCCTTGATGCAGTCACGACGTTTTCGATTCGCGCAAACTCTTCTTTTCCGCGCATTTAGGGGGTAAGGCCAGCTTTGGCTTTATTAATTTGTGACGCGCATGGAGCAATTCAGTCGTTTTGTAGTAGCGGCTCCAAGGCCTAGTTGGTAATTATCTGGACCTTTGAACATTTTAAATTAAACACATTCGTTCTAGGTTAGCAGTAAGATTATATTTCTACTAATTTTAATTACTTGTCTTATGGGCGCTCGCCTTTGCGAATTATCACCCTTAATTCTTAGGTGGCTTTTTCAACGGTACACAATCGTCTTTCGTAGAATGTAGGTGTTCGTTTTAAGTCATGTTTTTATTCAATCATACAGTATCTTCTACGCCGTTCAGTATACTTTACCTGCGAGCACTTGTTATGTTATGTGGTATGAAGATTTTCGTGCATTAAAGTGCGAAATCAAATTAATTTTTCACTTCTCAATTCTAGCAATATTAGAAGAGAATTGTTCCGTTTGATCGCGAGCAGTTAACCCCCAACAGTGTTTGTGGGGGGCTTTGCCCCAAATTTTCGCGTCGTGTCCGCACACATTTTTGGTTCGATTGAGGAAACTAGTTGGAGGTTTTCTCTGCGTACAATTTTTGTCGGTTTTTGCGTGGCCCTGGAGGACTGAAATTCATTAAAATTGTCTCAGGCGCTCTGCCCCATACTTTCGCGTCGTATTCCCACACTTTTTGGTAGGATTCAGGAAACTAGTTGGATGTTTCCTCTGCATACGAATTTAGTCGGTTTTTGTCGGTCCTTGGAGGACTGAAACTTGCCAAAATTGTCTCAGGCTCGTCCTCGACGTTCAGGACAGGTATGTCGGCGACTGTTGCTTTCTCTTTTCATGCAAATTACTTTTCTTCCAGTTCTTTCAGTCCCTGTATTGGATACAGCGCGGTACGACTCACTATTGCGTACGTCTATCGTTGCGGTTGAGGTCCTAGCGTTACAAGCTTGTTGGGCAAGGTTCGTCCGCGATGATCAGTTTGGGTGAACCCTTGTAAGTCATGATTTTCTTTTCTCATTTAGTATTAATTTTATTTTATACTTTAATAATAATTTTCTTTCATCATTTAGTAATAATTTTGCAGAATATATGCAGGAGATTTGTGTTATTCGTTCACCCTTGCGCTTGCTTACTTATACTTACTTGAAGCAAGCCCGTCTTCACTGAGCTACGTGAGGCCACAGGAGTAATCAGTTTACAGCAAATTTAAGGTAAAATAAATTTAGAATGCAGCCTGGTTATAGTTAGGATAAACCATCAACGGAAAGCGCATGCCAATGTGCCGTTATCTCAACGCAGATGTTTAGGGAACACGTCGCATAGAGACTTATGTGGGGAGCTTTAGAAATTGAATTTAATTCTGTTGCTATTCCTATCTGTTGCAATAAATGAATTATTTTGCTTTTGCGTCTTCCATGAAGATGGTTATATAAATATATATGCGAGCGATTTACACGTAGTAAAATTGACTGTGTGGTAGCAAGCAAATTTAAGTTAAAATAAATTGAGAATGCAGCCCGGTTATCGTTAGGATAAACCATCAATGGAAAGCGCATGCCAATATGCCGTTATCTCAACGTAGATGTTTAGGGAACACGTCGCGTCGAGACGTATGTGGGGAGCTTTACAAGTTGAATTTAATTCTGTTGCTATTCCTATCTGTTGTAATAAATGAATTATTTTGCTTTTGCATCTTCCTTGAAGACAGCTATATAAATATATATATGCGAGCGATTTACCCGTAGTAAAATTGAGTGTGTGGTAGCAAGCAAATTTAAGTTAAAATAAATTGAGAATGCAGCCCGGTTATCGTTAGGATAAACCATCAATGGAAAGCGCATGCCAATATGCCGTTATCTCAACGTAGATGTTTAGGGAACACGTCGCGTCGAGACGTATGTGGGGAGCTTTACAAGTTGAATTTAATTCTGTCGCTATTCCTATCTGTTGCAATAAATGAATTATTTTGCTTTTGCGTCTTCCTTGAAGATAGTTATATAAATATATATGCCAGCGATTTACACGTAGTAATATTGACTGTGTGGTAGCAAGCAAATTTAAGTTAAAATAAATTGAGAATGCAGCCCGGTTATCGTTAGGATAAACCATCAATGGAAAGCGCATGCCAATGTGCCGTTATCTCACCGCAGATGTTTAGGGAACACGTCGCGTCGAGACGTATGTGGGGAGCTTTAGAAGTTGAATTTAATTCTGTTGCTATTCCTATCTGTTGTAATAAATGAATTGTTTTGCTTTTGCTCTTTCCTTGAAGAGAATTATATAAATATATATGCGAGCAATTTACACGTAGTAAATTCTTGAATAAAAGCGAGTAATCCCTTCTGAAAAAAATGCGCCGGCATTTATGGCGTTGCATTAAATAAACATTTTACTACTTCGCGTAAATCGTCGTGCATAAATTAGCGCGCGGACAGTAATTTATGTTTTATGTGGGCCGCTCTTATCCTAATTTATACAGATAGTATTAAAAGGATTTTTATCAGAACGTCCCTTTTATTGAATATCCCCCCCGACGCATGTGACCTCTGCGCACATAACGTGTGGCCCGCGTTATCTTGCGTCACTAAGTTAGATTAATTGTTTTTAATTAAACTAAGGAAATTTACATACGCAGCGGCCATAATTTACGACGTACGGTACACTATAAAACATATTTTTTTTTTCTCACTATGCGGACGCCCGCGCCGGCCAATATTTATTTAAATTTTTTCCACCGGCGGCGATAATTATTTGCGCGAGCTTTTTTTTTTTTCGGGGCCGTGCGCACCGGCCCTATCAATTTCTAATTAACGATACGTGCATTAGTGAACGGTCCGCTTGATTTTTTCATCAATTTTTCATTACGTGTCCTCTTTATCGGGGAGGCCCTGTGTCGAAATAATTGAACAGCGTTTTTTAATTTGGTTAATTGTTATTGGTGTGACTGCGTTTCGATACAAATTTTATCGTCTGTGAAATCAATTTCGGCGCGAAAAGGACCGCCGCCAATTCACGTTTTTTTTTTTTTTTTGAAAATTTTACACACCGCTTTACACGTCCGACGTTTTTCACAAAACTGCGCGATGAAAGCGACGAAACGAAAAACCCCCGGATTTTACGTGCGCCACGCGGAAGCCTGCATTTAAGTCCTTTCAGAAACACAAGGCGACATCTGTTAGGCCAACAAGCAATTTCTTACTGCCTCATCCTAAGGACAGCATGATTTTTATTACGTGGAAGAGTTAACCGAAACTGAAGAAATACGTTATATCCTCCTCCTGATAATAATAATAATAATAATAATTCAGGGGAGAATGCTTCTTTAAACGCAACCCAAACTGGTAAATTAAAAAAGCCGTTTATTAGAAAGCAACTGCGTTACTTATTTTTTTACAAAACATGTATTTTAAGCTTCGTTTTATTTCTATAAGTACAAACTATTGTCTTTACAATAAATTGTTACCTGGGAATAAAACGAAGCTTTCCTTTGTGATGGGGGAAAAAACCTAGCTTTAGATTTATTTTGCATTGCATTCAGCGCAAAAATCGTACTTCATACTAAACAGTTTCTCAAATTATAAATGATAAAAAAATAAAACAAAGACTGCACGTTGTTTTGTGTTTGCCTGAAAATAAATCAGTTTTATAATCTTGGGGGCGGGGGAGAGGGCCTTGGAATATCTTCTGCTTTGCTTTAAACAATAGATAAAATTAAGATCCTTGAGAGACGTTGTTATTTGCTTAGGCTGAAGTAACTTTTAAAATTAAAACTAGTTTAAAATTGTAATATTTTAATTTTACTTACAATCATTACTGGCACTTGGCAAAGAGAGCAATAATTTTTTTTTTTTGCCAACACGTATCAAGTCTTCATAACTGATTGTACTCCACGTGATCACGTGATCAAATAGTGTTGGAAATGTTAGGCAGAATTACCAACTCTGTCGTTTTTTAACTCTATTGAATACAAATTAATTTCTAGCCAAATTTAACTAATGTTTCAAAGGTCATGTTTTCAGAAAAATAAGAGAAACAAGTAAACAAATTGAAATCATACGAAACTTTCTTTCTCCAACTGTTAAGGTGGATTTACATGAAGAGCTGAGAGCGTCAAAACGTTGGGCTTACTGTAGTCTGATTGGTTGTTGGTCTTTACGCGTAACCATGAAAGCGCAGTGTTACTTACGTTTCGACACGTTTTCAAATTTTCCATCCAATTTAGTTGACCTAAAAAAAATTGGAAGATTAAATTAAGCATCAGTTTTCCGTTCCTTAAGTTATAAGATAAGAACTACCTTGATTGCGTTATCTTACTTAACAATAATACTTTATTCAAACTCACCCTTACCGGTTGTGGGTGTTCTCAGTTACACTTTATTTTTTTAGGAAAATTGAATGATGGAATAAATTTTGAATTTTGAAAACTTTACGACGAGGAATTTTTAAAACGCGTGTCACATCCGGACTGCATGATATTCGAAACTCTTCTGCATAACTGCGCTGGAACTTTCTCTCTCGTCCTAATTATCACGAAATCTACAGCTGACTTTGGTAGTTGAAATTAGCCTGGAATACGTACAGTTAATTTGCATCGGGGGCTGCGTTGTGCAACGCATAGAGCTTTCTAATGAGTCGTCGTTGATTCATGTTCTGCAAACAGTGTAATGCAAGCTTGTTTTCGTTTTCAACATAACACCCTATGACTAATGCTGACTAATGCTTTCGTTGCATAAGCTGCACGCTTTTAATTTTATAATTTCATGTGAATCATTCTTCGACATGATTTCTAATTCAGATTAATCACATTTCGATCTTTTTTTTTCTTTCTCTGTGCACTTTTGCATTCAATCGTGAATTGGGCGTGTAAATGGACTCTTCCTCTTGCTTGTTGAGGCTTCAGTTTGTTCTAATTATGTTTGGTAACACGTTAATTTATGTATGTTATGTTTGCATTGACTTTGGAAGTTTTATAAAAGTTTTCCGTAGGTTCCTCTGTTTCCGAGGACTTCCGATCTTTTTGTTTTTCTTTCTCAGAAGAAATGAAGGCCTTTCCTAAATCTATAACTGAAGAAGTAATCAGTAAAATGCTGTGGCGAGACAATTGTCATTCATTTGCGGGGTTTTCCAAAATTTGCTCTTTGCTAAATTCAATTTATGTTTAAGTCTATTCTATTATTTTCCTTGATCTTTTTAAATGGGTTCATACATTTTTCTAACATTCGGCAACTTCACGAACACACAGAAATTAAAAGAAAAAAAAAACTCGGGCGTTCTACATGCAGAAAAAATTTAACAAAGTATAGCTTGCACTGAAAAAAAAATAAATATCAAAAAAGTCTTATTTAACGATGTTTAATAAGTTGTTGATATTTGAAAAAAAATGCTATAATTGGTGTTGCTCTTTTATGTTTGTAGAAATCTATAAACAAAAGCCCCGCATTCAAGAAAAAAAATAATAATAATAATATTGAAAACATTAAAAAAACGTATATTTTCAAATACAATAATAAAGTAAAGTAAAAAAAGAGAAACCATGTGTAAAAAGAATGAAGAAAAGCTAAGAGGATTAATTAAAAAGGAATTAAAGAGAACTACATTTTAATCGCATCAATTTCGAATAAGCGACGTTTGGAACGCCCTCTGTTCATCCAAGCCGTAAATTTGTTGTAATTTGCCGGGAAGAGATTCCACAACAACTGAAAAACGTTGGGAACATTCAAGGACAACGTCTTGAAAAGAACTTCGAATAAATTAAATTTTATAGTTAAATAATTAAAGCGAAAGAATTTATACGTGAATGTGGCGCCATCTGTTACCCTGAGCTAACATTGAGCTCTTTATTTACCCCAGAAACGACTCTGAAAACCCTAAGAACATGCAAGAACATTAAACGACTTTGAATTAAAAAAAAAGAAAAAACATTTGTGGCGCCGTCTGTTACCGTGAGTCGTAACTTTGATCTTTTTATTTGCGAGGGGGGCGGGGAAATTTTAAGGCAATTGCAAACGTTAGACGACTTTGAATAAAGAAAAACATTTGTGCTGTAATCTGTTACAATGGGTCGTAACTTTGCTCTCTTTATCTGCGGAGGCAAACATTTTAAAGCAACTGATGAAAACATCAAACGATTTTGAATTAAAAAAAAAACATTTGTGGCGCCATCTGTTACCATGAGCTGTAACTTCGCTCTCTTTATTTGCAGGAGGCAACCGTAAAACGTCAAAAAAATAAAATAAAAAATTAACGTTACAAGAAACAATTTCGAATCAATAAAATTGAACATGTATAGTTAAAAGAATTTTCAAAGAAATTTCAAGCTTATGTAAGTGGCGCAATCTGTTAATCCGTAGCCGCAATTAATTTTCTGGCAGCGACAGCTTCATCAAAAACAGCTGAAAACAAATTTCAGAACGTTCAAGAACTGAAATGAATTAAAAAAAACGTTTAAAAAAAATAAAATTGAACAGGTATAGTTAAAAGAATTTTCAAAGAAATTTCAAGTATATAAGTAGCGCAATCTGTTAATCCGTAGCCGCAACTAATTTTTTAGCTTCTAACACCGACAGCTTCAGAAACAGCTGAAAACAAATTTTAGAACGTTCAAGAACTGAAATGAATTAAAAAAAAACGTTTGTGGCGTCGTCTGTTGCCACGATTCGTAACTTTGTAATCTTTATGCGTGAGGAAACAATTTCAAGGCTACTTACTGAAAATCGCTAAAAAAATTCAAGAAATAAAGTTACAAAAAAAAACTATTTCGAATAAAATAAGTTGAACAGAAGCGGTTAAAGAAAACAAATTTTAAACGTAAGCAGCGCCATCTGTTAATCTATATCCGCAATTAATCTTTTTCCCATTAAAATCTGGAAGGCAGCTTCAGAACAGGTGAAAACGATTTTCTTCAAGAAAGCGTTCGAGAAATAGTTTAAGCGTCCTCCGTTTGGCGCTAGTTTTCGGAAGGATTTCTAACCTAGAATAAATTTTGACAGCTCTCGTCACTTTTTTAGAAATACGATAATTCAGAAGAACCAAACAAGCAGTCACGATGTACTTAGATTTAAAGTGAGCAGCTAAAGATATTTTTTAGTTTTACTTTTTTTGGTAATAATAAAATGCTGGTAAAAATTTTGCAACTCGACGACTTGACTTCCAGTTACGCCACTGGCAAGAATACTCTGTTGTATCGTTGTTATGATCAAAGGCACTCGGGTTAAATATCTTTTTATACTAATTATCCTATTTCTTGTACAAGATTTGGTTAAATTTATCTACGCAGTAAGTCATGTCAAAATTTAAGACAGTTTCAGAATAGCTGAAAGCGATTTTCTTCAAGAAAGTATTCGAGAAATAGTTTACACGTCCTCCGTTTGGCGCTAGTTTTCGGGAGGATTTCTAACCTAGAATAAATTTTGACAGCTCTTATCACTTTTTTTAGAAATATGATAATTCAGAAGAACCAAGCAAGCAGTCACGGTTAACTTAGATTTAAAGTGAGTAGCT
Organism: Prosopocoilus inquinatus; assembly: GCA_036172665.1. Taxonomy (NCBI): domain Eukaryota; kingdom Metazoa; phylum Arthropoda; class Insecta; order Coleoptera; family Lucanidae; genus Prosopocoilus; species Prosopocoilus inquinatus. The sequence goes on along the minus strand of CM069878.1, from coordinate 6,864,446 downwards.
AAAGATACTTTTTTAGTTTTACTTTTTTAGTAATATTAAAATGCTGGTAAAAATTTTGCAACTCGACGACTTGACTTCTGGTTACGCCACTGGCAAGAATACTCTGTTGTATCTTTGTTATGATCAAAGGCACTCGGGTTAAATGTCATTTTAGACTAACTGTCCTATTTCTTGTACAAGATTTGGTTAAATTTATCCACGCAGTAAGTCATGTCAAAATTTAAGACAGTTTCAGAATAGCTGAAAGCGATTTTCTTCAAGAAAGTATTCGAGAAATAGTTTAAGCGTCCTCCGTTTGGCGCTAGTTTTCGGGAGGATTTCTAACCTAGAATAAATTTTGACAGCTCTTGTCACTTTTTTTAAAAATACGATAATTCAGAAGAAGCAATCAGGCAGTCACGATTTACTTAGATTTAAAGTGAGCAGCTAAAGATATTTTTAGTTTTACTTTTTTTGGTAATAATAAAATGCTGGTAAAAATTTTGCAACTCGACGACTTGACTTCCAGTTACGCCACTGGCAAGAACACTCTGTTGTATCTTTGTTATGATCAAAGGCACTCGGGTTAAATATCTTTTTATACTAATTATCCTATTTCTTGTACAAGATTTGGTTAAATTTATCTACGCAGTAAGTCATGTCAAAATTTAAGACAGTTTCAGAATAGCTGAAAGCGATTTTCTTCAAGAAAGTGTTCGAGAAATAGTTTAAGCGTCCTGCGTTTGGCGCTAGTTTTCGGGAGGATTTCTAACCTAGAATAAATTTTGACAGCTCTTGTCACTTTTTTTAGAAATACGATAATTCAGAAGAACCAAGCAAGCAGTTACGATGTACTTAGATTTAAAGTGAACAGCTAAAGATACTTTTTGGTTTTACTTTTTTTGGTAATAATAAAATGCTGGTAGAAATTTTGTAACTCGACGACTTGACTTCCAGTTACGCCACTGACAAGAACACTCTGTTGTATCTTTGTTATGATCAAAGACATTCGGGTTAAATGTCATTTTAGACTGACTATCCTATTTCTTGTACAAGATTTGGGTTAAATTTATTCACGCAGTAAGTCATGTCAAAATTTAAGACAGTTTCAGAATAGCTGAAAGCGATTTTCTTCAAGAAAGTATTCGAGAAATAGTTTAAGCGTCCTCCGCTTGGCGTTAGTTTTCGGGAGGCTTTCTAACCTAGAATTAATTTTGACAGCTCTTGTCAATTTTTTAGAAATACGATAATTCAGAAGAACCAAGTCACGACGTGCTTTTCGCGACTAAAGGATTTCTGCAAGCTCCTTTAATTTTAATTAACCGTCGGAGGTTCCGTCCACCTTTCCGAGCTGCGAAGTGCATTTTTTTTTTGCAACGTCCGTCCGCGAAACAGCTGCGAAATCAATATTTAATCACGATTAGTTCGTAACAACGTGTGCGCTTTGTTATCGTCATACGGTAAATTAATCAAAACGTATTTTTTTCGATATCGGAACACGACTCGCAGTAATTGAAAATTTCAATAAAACTAACGGCGGTGTTTATAACTGAGCGATGGAAATTAGCCCATCGGATTCGTTTGACGGGTAAAATAAAATGCACAGGACGATAACAGAATACATATATATATATATTTTTTTGTTGTTGTTAATTCCACTGCTCATTCGTTTGAAATGTTTTAGAGAATCATCTCAAAACATATCATCCTTAAAAGGAAACCGGCGATTTCGAAAGCCACGTTGTGAAAGGACAGACGATAATAATTAAAGTGCAAACAAGTTTAGGCAACGCACCCGCTACGACGGACGTTTAGAGTCGAGCGTCCTCAAATATTCTAAGGATAAGGCAATCCTGCGGATGATTAAAGATTTCCCACACTCACAGCTGCAGGTAAACATCAAATATTATTTTTTTTTTAATTAAAATATAAAATATAAATTCAATTTAGAACTTGCAGTGGGCGCGTGCACGCGTGGGTGTGTGTGTGTGTATTCATGCAACTGAATGGACACTAAAGCCAACGTCGATGATAAATTTTTAATTGGCAATTTAGGACAGGGCTTTCAATAGGCGTCCGCTAAATGCGACGCGTATAATTGCACATATTTGTCAATAAATTGAGTGGCATTGCACATATCAGTGCGATCCTTCGAACTCTGCAGCTCCTAATTAATGGCAGCACCGCTTTTGACAACTGAAACCTTTCAAACGGGCAGGGCCTAATTGGGGGAGGGCCGTTAATCCCTCGATTTATTGAAAAAGTGAAAATCTCTTTTTCAAGACCCAAATGTACCCTTGATTATACTAGGAATCTCTTCTTAAGAGATGGCATGCTTGAATAAGCGTTTTTGACGACATATTTGATGGTCTTCGATAACTAACAAATTTATTTGTCCAGGTGGACATTAATATTTAAAGCACCCAACGAAAAATAATGCGCAAGCCAATTGTCTTCTACATACCTACTTATTTATTTATTTATAGATAAGTATCCGCTCATCTAAAAATACAAGTCCTTGTTGTATACATGCAGTCGCATGCGGTCAGGAGTACAGACAAGACACTTGTCTGTCTCGGGTTATGCAAGACACTTGCATTGGATTCAGGAGTACGGACAAGACGCTTATCTCGGGTTACGCAAGACACTTGCATCGTCTGACTTTGACATCACAATGTCAATACAAAACTGTTTGAGGCATAACTACACTCTTTTAAGCTTAACCGGAATATGTAAGGCCAAAAGAAGCCTCCTACATCACCTATGGAGACTCACAGTAAACCTCAACGTGCTTTACTTCTGTTGTTCAAGCCTCATTTACGTCATGGTTGAAAACATCGATGATTTCCAAGAAGTGTTTCTCAGTTACATAGATTTCGGTAAGTTTTACAAAGCAGGCAAAATGACGAATGCCAAAATAAAAACAAACAGGGTGCAGCCTGACTGCTTTCATCAGGCTGAATTACTTTTACGCATTTGATGAGGCCACAGAGGAAATCTACGATCAGATGGGCAGGTTATTCAAGTACGAAACGCAGACGGGATTTGAGGATAAGGACCTTCGGAAAAGTGTGAGTTTGGTGGAGAATCTGACTCGCCTGTGGATCGTAGGGGGTTCGGTGGGGTCCATGTGCGTCCTACTGGCCCCCTTGATCTTTGGAAAGTATTCCGAAAGGTAAAATTATTTCAATAAAATCCAGATTGTGTGTTATTTCGATAAAATCGAGATTGTGAGGCGGCGGTGACGGTTTTAGGAAGCTTCCCTTCGGAATTTGGTATCCGTTTGATTGGAAGGCCTTTCCTTACTATCAACTGTTGATTGTCTATCAAGCGGTGGTTATGTTCACCATGTCGTTCTCTGTGATCGGTGTTGACATGTTCTTCGCGTGCTGCGTCATCTTGACGAGCGCCCAATTCGAGTTCCTAGGTGAGCTGATCACATTTGGGGAACATTTCCATTTTCCAGAAAAAAAAAATGGATGTGAGCTGATCACATTTGGGGAACATTTACATTTTCCAAAAAAAAAGAAAAATAGATGAAACATACTTGATGCGATGTGGATTTTAGGATGGGAAGTTAAATATCTGGTGCATGGTGTTTTACTGAAGCATAAAATCGACGAATTCGTGGTGGACCATGACGATTCTGGAAGAAAAGACGAGGACTATTCAAGAAGGTAGGTAGGTAAGAAATGACCAGCCTGAATTGATGACTGGCTTGAATTGAAAGATCTAGGACACCTCTTTGTTTTTTTTTTAATTGAGAAATGACCCTTACTTTTGATGGTATCGGTTCTGCGTTCCTTTTTTTATGTAACAGTTGTTACTTCCTCTCCCTGTCTCTTTTTTGGATTTCCATTTTTTATTAAATTCAAAACTGAAGACGAGAGAAGAACTGTTTTGGTCATCAAATTCGAGAGAGTTAAACTTTTTCCAGAAGGACGTAAGGCCAGTGCCTTTGCTTGTCTCGTTTTTGGACTTGGACCGTTTTTTTTTAATCAAAAATTGAAGACGAGAGAAGAAAGAACTGTTTTAATCATCAAGCTTGAGAGAGATAAACTTTCTTCAAAGGGAAGTAAGGCCAGTGCCTTTGCTTGCCTTGTTTTTAGACTTGAACCACTTTTCTTTAATTAAAAATTGAAGACGAGAGAAACTAACTGTCTTGATCATCAAGTTTGTGAGAGAGTGAAACTTTTTGCAAGGGCACTCAAGGTCAGTGCCTTTGCTTGCCTCTTTTCTGTACTTGGACCAGTCTTTTTTAAATTAAAAATTGAAGACGAGAGACAAAAAAACTGTTTTGATCATAAACTTTGTGAGAGAGTTAAACTTTTTCCAAGGAGACGTAAGGCCAGTGCCTTTGCTTGTCTCTATTTTAAACTTCTACCATTTTTTTTTTAATCAAAAATTGAAGACGACAGAAGAAAGAACTGTTTTAATCATCAAGCTTGAGAGAGATAAACTTTATCCAAAGAGAAGTAAGGCCAGTGCCTTTGCTTGCCTTGTTTTTAGACTTGAACCACTTTTCTTTAATTAAAAATTGAAGACGAGAGAAAATAACTGTCTTGATCATCAAGTTTGTGAGAGAGTGAAACTTTTTGCAAGGGCACTCAAGGTCAGTGCCTTTGCTTGCCTCTTTTTTGTACTTGGACCAGTCTTTCTTAAATTAAAAATTGAAGACGAGAGAAAAAAAAACTGTTTTGATCATAAAGTTTGTGAGATAGTTAAACTTTTTCCAAGGAGACGTAAGGCCAGTGCCTTTGCTTGTCTCTATTTTGAACTTGGACCATCTTTTTTAATCAAAAATTGAAGACGAGAGAAGAAAGAACTGTTTTAATCATCAAGCTTGAGAGAGATAAACTTTTTCCAAAAGGGAAGTAAGGCCAGTGCTTTTGCTTGCCTTGTTTTTAGACTTGGACGACTTTTCTTTAATTAAAAATTGAAGAGGAGAGAAAATAACTGTCTTGATCATCAAGTTTGTGAGAGAGTTAAACTTTTTGCAAGGGCACGCAAGGTCAGTGCCTTTGCCTGCCTCTTTTTTGTACTTGGACCAGCCTTTTTAAATTAAAAATTGAAGACGAGAGAAAAAAAACTGTTTTGATCATAAAGTTTGTGAGAGAGTTAAACTTTTTCCAAGGGCACGCAAGGTCAGTGCCTTTGCTTGTCTCTATTTTGGACTTGGACCATTTTTTTAACCAAAAATTGAAGACGAGAGAAGAAAGAAATGTTTTGATCATCAATTTTGAGAGAGACTTACACTTTTTCCAAAGGGACGTCCCGAAAAGGGAAGATTCCGTCCACAAAGTCGACTTGAACCAAATCGATGGCCTCGTCCATTCTGAAACCTTCTGCAACGATCTTCTGGAAGGCCTAAAGAAACTGGTCGAGTTTCATCAGTCGCTCATGAACTTCTGCAGACTTCTGGAGGAACTTTTCTCGCCCATTTATCTACCTTACGTTGTTTTGGGCACCGCCACGGCCGTGTTCATGGGCTTCAATTTCACAACCGTAAGTAACATGAACGTGTTCTGTCGAACTTCCTTCTTGACGTTCCTCTTGATAAATCGAAGGAATTGACTTCTTCAGCTGGTACGTCAAGAAGGTATGCCTTAATCTCGTGCTTAGTTTCAGAAAGCCAATATGGGTGTTATGATCACTTCCGGTTTCACTTTAACTCTGATGGTGATCACTTTGCTGTGGCCATGTTACCTCGGGCAGGTTCTGCTGACCCAAGTAAGTTGATTTTAAGGGTAACTTGAAATGAAAGGCTGTGCCAATGATCTTTGTATCTTTTTAACTTGAAATGAAAGGTCGTGCCAAAGATCATTGGCACGGCTTTTCATTTCTTCAAGTTAAAAATTTTTATACAAATAGTATGGAAAGACGCAACGATTATTGTAAGGATTGTTGCAGACAGAGAACTTGTTTGATGACGTCTACGATTCGCTTTGGTACTTGTGTGACGAAAAATTCAAGGTACACCTCAAGATTCTTTGCTATGCGGCGCGCAAGCCCATCCGCTTGACCTTGGGCAAGTTCAGCTGCTTGTCTTTGGCCATGTACTTGAAGGTACGAGGTTGTTCATCGGCGCTTGGGATCTATTTTTTCAATTTTTTGGTTTGCTTTGTAGGTCATCAATTCGATCGTGTCGTATGTGATTGTTCTACGCCAGATGGCAGTATCAAACCAACAGGAAGAAATAGGAATTCGGAATTTTTAATCTTGATCGATGTTGTTAATCGCACTTGCCTTGTATGAAATGTTTCGGGCGTAGCTCATTAAATGAGAGGATTATAAAAATCATTTTTCCTGATGTGTTTTAATCATTTACAGGGGACGAGAATTTATTATTTAAACTTAAGCACCAAATTGATTGATTGATTGATTAACCAAACCCAAATAATTCGTAATAAATAATAGTTGATTACTGAGTATTAGCCGATTGTCCTCTTCATTATTAATTGGCATGAGTGTTTATCCTAAAGCACGCGCCCATTCCTCGTACAGCTTTCGCCCAACTTTATCGATCTATTGTTATATTATTCGACGATGTCGGTTCAAAACTATTTGCTCCTGAATTATTCCTTGTTGAACCTAACTGGAATGTGCAAAATCAAAAAGCACAGAGCGGTCAAGAAGTATTTGCATTATCTATGGAGAATTACAGTATACCTGAATATATTTTACTTTTGTTTTGCCACCCTCCTGTACATTCTGTTTGAAGAAGCGGACGACTTCCAGGAACTGTTTCTGTGTTATATAAGTTTCGGTGAGTTCCCTGTCGGTTACCGAGATCAAAATTAATTTAATAAAATTTAGCGTGCAGCTTAATCATATTTATCAGACTCAACTACTTTTACGCCTTTGACGGCCTTACGGAGGAGGTGTACGTTGAAATGCGTAGATTATTCAAGTACAAGACCCAGACGGGGTTTAATGACAAAACCCTCCAAAAAAGTATCACTTTGGTTAACATCTTAACTTACTTGTGGGTCGCATTTTGTATAATGGGTGCAATGGGCGTTGCATCGGTGCCTCTAATCTTCGGCAAGTACTCCGCGAGGTGAGACTTGAAAATTTTGCAATTTCATGTTGCTTTCGCCGCTGTTTTAGAAAACTTTCCTTCAGCATGTGGTTTCCTTTCGATTGGAAAGCTTCACCCTACTACCAACTCACAATCGCCTACCAGACGATGGTTATGTTGATGATGTCTTTTTGTGTGATCGCAGCGGATATGTTTCTTGCGGGATGCATTGTTTTGACGAGCGCCCAATTCGAGCTTCTAGGTGGTAAGCCCTGTGCTTTATAAGAAAACGAAACGTCCCGTATCATTTTAGGCTGGGAACTTAAGTACCTGGTGCAGTCGGTTTTGCTAAAACATGGTATAAGCGAGTTTCTTGAAGATAAAGCTTTTGAAAGTAAAGAGGGAGCTTATCTACGGTAAGAAATGTCTTCATCGGTATCGTCTTCTTTAATTTCTTGCCTTCCTAAATTCTTGCCTTTCGGAACTTGAAGTTGCATGAGACCCCCGGCCACTCATAGTCAAGATATAAATATTAAACGAAGGAGGGAATAAAAACTCTTAAGTATACCTGTGGAGAAGAGACTCAAATCTTCTTCAAAACCTGTGGGGAAGATTTGAGTTTTTATCCCCCCTTCCCTTTCTGAAAATGTTTTCAGTCATTTGCTCCAAAATGTTCAAATGCTCATGTTCTCTGAATTCCGTAAAAGACTGTCACCACTTAAGCTAAAAGATTGCTGGTGTAGCGTTGGAACATTTTACGAGAAACAAATCATCTATCTTCCAAAGCGTAATAAGAATTTCATTGGTAGATGATTTCTTGCACAGAATCGACCTTAAAGACATCGATGCCATCACCGGTTCCGAAGACTTCAGCAGAGACCTGCTGAATGGCCTTAACAGACTCGTTCAATTCCACCAGTCGCTGATGAAGTTCTGCAAATTTCTCGAAGATTTTTTCTCACCTGTTTACCTTCCTTACGTCGTCTTTGGGGCCGCTTCGTCTGTCTTTATGGCCTTCAATTTCACAATCGTAAGCTCCTTAATGTTTCATATTTTTCATTCACTCGCGTTCGTGCTTCTTTAAGTCGTGCGTGTTTATCAAAAAAAAAAAAAAAAGGAAAACGTTAAGAAGAAAAGAAATGTGCCATCGACTCAATTATCTTGTTGTAGTTTCAGAAATCCAATATAGGTGTTATTATTACTTCAGGCTTGATGTTGTCGCTGATAATGATCACTTTGTTCTGGCCGTGCTACCTTGGACAGCTCTTACTAACACAGGTATGTGACGTGATTTTTTTTTGTGATTGTTGCTTCTTCCGACGCTGTTGTAGACGGAAAACTTTTGCGACGACATCTACAGCGCGCTGTGGTATTTAGGGGATGAGAAATTCAAGGCCAACTTAAAAATCATGTGCTGTGCGGCGCGCAAGCCCATCCGTTTGACCTTGGGGAAATTCAGTTATTTATCCTTGCAGATGTACTTGAAGGTACCGACTGATTATTATCGATCGCTTATGAGGAATTTAATTTTTTGCTGTCGTTGCAGCTCATTAACTCGGTTGTGTCTTACGCAATCGTCCTGCGCCAGATAACAAGCTTGAACCAGCAAGCAGAATAGCTTTGTTGGAGCAAATTGAACGGTGAAGAAGAGTTTTACGTCAAATACAAAGAGGGTTCAAGGGGAAAATGGGGAAAAGAAAATTGTGATTAATGCGATAAGATAAAAAAAAACAATTCCTGCTTAAAACTGTACATTTTCAATATTCCACCGGTTCCCCTTGTTCTAATTTTTGGATTTTTGGGGAATCTCATCTTGTAATTTCAGCATTTCGTGTGCAACCTCACAAGAAGGGGAAGAGAGAGATTCTTGGTGCAATCACTTGTCACCACCGTTTGATTCCAGTTTGACATGGCGACAAGGGAGCGTTCAGCGCTGTTTGGATCCAAGACCGCGTAGAAAATGGAGGAGGGCCTGCGCCAATCCAGAACTTACTTCATGCTCGGAATCAAGCAGATCGGACTCTCGAGAACGATGATGTTGAACAGGGTTACATAACTGTGCCCGCTCAGTGAAGACGGCGTGAGAAAACTCAAAAGATGTTACCTTTACGGGAGTACTCACGCGTCAGCTTACACAAAAGTTTTGAGCTCTATCCAAAAATATACAGAAAACTGACATAACTGTGCCCGCTCAATGAAGACAGCGTGGGAAAAGTCAAAAGATGATACCTTCACGAGAATACTCACGCGTCAGCTTACACCAAAGCTTCTGCTTACATAAAAGTTTTAATTTCTATCCAAAAATAAACAGAAAACATTTAAATCATGTCAAGCACAAAATAGTACTGTAATGTTCAGTGCTCTGAAGGAGCCTCTCAAACGCGATAGCAAATTCTTAAATTTAAAACAATGTTCAAAAGGAAACAAAAGAAAAACGACGACAAAGTTTAATGCGGGGCCTTTCAAACGTAATAGCAAAATCTGAAATTTGTTCCTGAGCAAAGAAAAACAGGATAAACGGGCCAAAATGGCTGATGTAGTAAAAGATGCGCAGTGCACCAACTAAGGCTCTGGGGAAGAGGGGGGATTCTCCACACAGCGGTAACGAAAAAACGGTGACGTCATTCCGCAAGGATAGTGACGCGAAAAAGAGGAAAACCAAAATTAAATAAAACAAAACGATTTTAAAATTGCCTCCGCCGCGACGTCGACGACTCAGCGACGGTCCTGCCTGGGACGTTTAGGCGAAGGGGCCGCCCTTTTCGACAGGACCGAAGCTGGCGGCTCTCGGGCTTGTCTCGCTGAAGCAAGTCGAACGACGGTGAAAGATCGATGCCACAAAGGATTCATCACTACCAATCCAAGTGTGTAGCGGTCCCCTTGCCTGGGACTAGCACTATAATAACGGGAAACAAGAAGGGAACAGTTCATAAAAAGAAACTCACCCTACGTTAACCGTAGGTGCAGAAGAGATACCAAGAATCGCTGCCAAATCCGCAGTATCCGATCCCCACTTAACACTTGGGGCAAAACAACGACGGAACGACGAAAATAAATCCACAACAATGCGGGACGAAGCTCAGAAAATACGCAACACAAGGTTCAAAACCAGCCGCACCCAGTCGTTAGCGATAATTGAATTCGTGCCCGACGCGTGTCCACCTGCGCTTTCTCCCACCAAGACATGAACAAGAATGAACAAGACAATGAAACAACAAGCGACATCTAAACGTCGGAGATTCAAGAGCGCGGGGGAAAAGAAAGAAAACCAACACCAACCTTGATTACGGAAAACTCACCGTAACGCGAAAGTTTTTACCGATTCAGAAATTGTTACGAGTTAATTCCCGGTTACTTTCAGCAACCACGTGTGGTATATGTTTGCTGTAGTAAGATGGTAACTATTGACTCCGTTTGACATCAAGGCTTTCATTGGTTTTAGATGGTCATGCTTTCTACGTTCTGTGTTCTAATTGGCCGCCGTTTCAGCTGGTTGATACGTATCGCTTCCGGTATCCTCAAGTTTTATACTACGGGGTCGTTTATCGCTTGAACACATCAAGGCCAACGCACGTGTGTGCGGTCTCCCGAGAGTTTGTGCTTAATTGTAAGGCAAAATTCAAAAAATGTAGTGTTTCTGGAATCATTTGATCCTTAGGGGTCACCTGGTTTGTTATAAGCAAATCCTTCCGAGCAGGTTGCACCATTTCTGCATTGAAAAGCAGAGAGGAATCCGCTTTTTCGTTTTCCCGCTTTCTTTTCGGAGGACGTGCACGATTTGAGTACGTAGTGGAGTTTCATTTGCACGTAGCCGACGCTTAGTAAACGGCGCGGTGTACCCTCCCGAAAATCATCAGTGTGCGCGACGACGTAACTGAAGTCCGTCGTTTCTACGAGTGGCGGGGTTGCCTAATGACGACCGTTCGTGACTGATAGCTGGATGACAACCGACCCATTCCGACTCTGATCAGGAGATAACGCAATTGTATTTAGGTGGTGGCAAAGTAACGTAACGTTCCGTGAAACTGTGGTCACGAATTAATAATCAAGTAGTCACAAAAGTAAAAGAAGTTAAAATAGAAACGAAAGCAAAGGCGATTTATTTATTGATCGTCATTTATGCGACGCGAAGCCTTATCTTACGAGTTTAAAACGAACATAAAATTATCGGTCTTTAGCCAAATTTCCGGTAATTCATTGAAATTTAAATTCAAGTAGTCCAACGACTAAAATCAAGAAGTATTTGATCGGCATGTGGCTTGTGGTAAGGCCTTTCTCCAGCCTCTTTGGTTTCATGGTCGATGTGAACCAAGCGTGTGGCTTACGATGGAGTTTCATTTTCACGTGATCGGCGCTTGGTAAGCGGCGCGCGGCGTACCCTACCGAAGGTCATCAGTGCGCAACAGTCGGTACAAGCGACAACGTAACTGAAGTCTGACGTTTCCACGAGTGGTGGGGCTGCCCCGTGACGATCGTTCATGACTGACAGCTGGATGACGGCTGACTCATTTGGCTCCGATCGGAGGTGGTGATGTTAGGTGGTGACAAAGTAACATAGCACAAAACGACCATAAAGTAGCCTCCATCGCGTCGCGGCGTCGACGACTCAGCAACGGTCCTGCCTAGGACGTTTAAGCGACAGCGGGCCCTTTTCGACGGGACTGAAGTTGGCGCCTCTCGGGCTCGTATCGCTGAAACAAGTCGAACGACGGTGAAAGGTCGATGCTACAAAGGATTCATCACTGCCAATCCATGTGTGTAGCGGCCCTCTTGCCTGGGACTAGTACTATAATAACGGGAAACAAGAAGGGAAAATTAACAAAATTCCCACGAGGTCGTCAAAAAAAAAAACTCAGCCTACGTTAACAGAAATCAAAAATCGCTGCCAAATCCGCAGTATGCGATCTCTGCTTAACAGTTGGGGGAAAACAACGTTGGGCGGAAAGAAATCCACGAAAATGCGGGGCGAAGCTCAGAAATTATGCAACACAAGGTTCGCCACACCCAGTCGTTAGCGATAATTGAATTCGTGCCCGAAGCGTGTCCACCTGCGCTTTCTCCCTCCAAGACCGCAACGCGATCTCATAGCCGCTTCGAAAATGGAACAACAGGCGACATCTAAACGTCGGAGAGTTAAGAGCGCGGGGGAAAAGAAAGGAAACCAACACCAACCTTGATTACAGAAAACTCACCGTAACGCATGTTTTTACCGATTCGGAAGTTGTTACGAGTCAATTCCTGATTACTTTCAGCAGCCAAGTGTGGTATGAAAAATGTTTGCGGTAATAAGGTGGTAACTAGTGACGGCTTTTGATATCAAGGCTTTCAATGGTTTTAGACGTTCACTCTATCTATGTTTTGTGCTCTGATTGGCAGCCATTTTGGCTGGTTGATAAGTGTCGCTTCCGGCATCCTCAAGTTTCACGCTACGGCGTCGTTTATCGTTTTGACACATCAAGGCCAGACGACACACGTGCGTGTGGTCGCCCGAGAGTTTGTGCACAATTGTGAAGCAAAATTCTAAACAGCTGAATCATTTGAGCTTTAAGTGTCATGTTTGTTATAAGCAAATTCTTCCGAGCTGGTTAACCGTTACTGCATTGGAAAGCAAGGAAGAGTCCGTTTTCCCGCTTTCTTTTGCGAGGGTGTGTACGATTTGAGTTTCATTTACACTTGGCCGACGCTTGGTGATTGGCGTATCGCGACGTAACTGAAGTTCGACGTATCCACGACTGGCGGGGCTGGCCCGTGACGGTCGTTCGTGACTGAGAGCTCGATGGCAGCCGACCCATTCGGATTCCGATCAAGAGGTAACGTAATTGTATTTAATGGCAAAGTAACGCAACGTTCAATGAAACCGTCGTCGCAAAAGTAAAAGAAGTTAAAATAAAAACGAATGCAAATGATTTATTTATTTAGTGATCGTCATTTATACGACGCGACGCCTTATCTTATGAATTTAAAACGGATTTAAAATGATTAATTTTTAAGCAAATTTCCGCCGACTTCATTGAAATTTAATTTCAAGTAGTCTAACGACCAAAATCAAGAAGTATTTGTTCGGCATGTGGCTTGTGGCCTTACCACAAGCCTTTTTCCAGCCTCTTCGGTTTTATGGTCGATGTGAACTAAGCATGTGGCTTGTGATAAGGCCTTCTCCAGCCTCTTCGGTTTCATGCTCGATGTGAACCAATTTTATAACTAATACTGAGTGCGCAGCTAATAGCCATCTTCATTATTTATTAATGCCATAAATATTAAATTAATGGTGATTAACCATCCTGTGCCTTGGATTAAATTATCTCTGTTAATATTGAGTCATCCAAAAATACTTCATGTTTTTTTTTAGCTCACAGTAGGGTTATATACGAGGCTACCTATCATGGCGACCCAAAACTATTTGTTGTATAATTACTCCCTATTGAACCTGACGGGGATGTGCAGGATTAACAGTGGCAGTCCGACGAAAAATTGCCTGCTTTATCTGTGGAGGATTACAGTGAACCTAAACTTCTTGTACTTCTGCGTTTCCACCCTCGTTTACGCCAAGCTGGAAAACGCCGGCGACTTCCAAGAATGGTTCCTGAGCTGCATATATTTCGGTGAGTTTCCAAAACAAACAAAAATCCCCCAAGACGCTTGATGACACGCGAACTTTAGGAGCAAGCTTCATGTCTTGGGTCAGGCTGAGCTACTTCTACGCAAACGATGAGCTTACGGAGCTCATCTATACTGAGATGCGTCGTTTGTTCAAATACGAAACGCACGCGGGGCTCGAGGAGAAAAACCTCCACGAAAGTGTGGGTTTGGTTAAGATGATGACGAACCTGTGGATCGCGGGTGGCGCTGGGGGTTCGATATGCGTGTTATTGGGCGTCCTGTTTTTCGGCCAGTTTTCTCAAAGGTATGGGTCTTAATTAAGTTCGAATTGTCACTTGGAAAGTGACAGTTTCAGGAAGCTTCCGTTCGGCGTTTGGTATCCTTTCGATTGGAGAGGTTTTCCCTATTACTATTTGATGATTGGTTTCCAAGGGATGGTGATGATGGCGATGGCCTTCTCCGTGATAGCCGTGGATATGTTCTTCGCGTGCTGTGTTATTATGACGAGCGCCCAATTTGATTTCCTAGGTATTATACATACGTTGTTCTAATATTTAAAACGTGCACGTGCTGATTTGCTGGGTGACATCTACAGTTCGCTGTGGTATCTATGCGATGAAAAATTCAAGGCCAATTTAAAAATCATGTGCAGCATGTCGTTCAGACCCATTCGCTTCGACTTTGGGGAAGTTTAGTTACCTCTCGTTGGAAACTTACCTGACGGTGGGTAATTGTTGTGAATGTTGGGGGAGTTAATTTTTCTTTTCTTTGTTCGTTACAGATCATCAACTCGGTCATGTCCTACGTGATCTTACTGCAGCAGATGACGGGCTCGAACCAAAAGCAAATGAAGTAGCCTCGTCGATACTATTTTCTAGAGTTTGTAACAACAATCATGAGTGTTATCTTAAATAATAAACAAATTTAAAAGTCTGATGCCTTTAATAACATCTTCTCCCTATTTTAACGAATTGTGTTTCCCACGATCATTATTATAAGTGCGTGTAAGTGTAGAATAATTTTATTTTGCTCGATGAAGAGGCATAAGGTAGAGGTTTTTCTTTTTTTATAATAAAGGTTAAACGGGGCACCTCGATGTACCAGATTTTGAAAAAAAAATGGCTTCCAGTTGATCTTAAAAATATGGAAACGTTGTTCCTTCTCCCAAAATCAATTCTTTCATGAGTCCAAGTCTAGCTCTCCGAACCTTTCGTTAATAAAAACAAATATAACTTTCGTCCACGACTTTGAAAAACGTTTGGATCGCAAGTTGCTGCTGGTTAAAAAGTTTCGTTATTTGGGTGGTCTAAAACATAGGTTCCCAAACTTTTTGGGATCGCCGCCCACTTTGAAAGACAAAAATTGTTTAACGCCCCTCTCCCTCTATTGGATAGGCAAACCGGACCAAGACTCGTCTGCTGTGCGCGGTCGATTATCAATAACGCAGAACTTAAATGTTCAATAACTTTCTGATTTTAAAATCCTGAAAATGCTTAATTTTAAAGTAGATATTTATTATTAATTTCGCCACCAATCCCTGGACTGCTTTAACGCGTCCCAATTGCCCGCGACCTCGCTACCGCCCCTCTAGAACGCTTCGGTGCCCATTAGCGGGCGCTACCGCCCACTTTGACAACCTATGGTCTAAAATATGAATAGAATTGGGGGATGGTAAGGACATTAAAGGAAAAAAAAGACGATTCTGATAGTCTTATAGAGATTTCTGACCAAAACAAACAGTTTAATTAAGAATTAATTCCGATAATTTACGCGTCTATATCTAGGTCATCTGTAAGTTATTGAAGGAAAAAAAACCAGTCGAAACAGTTTGAATAATTCAATCCAACTCGTCCAAATACTTTCACTTATAAATAAATATTGAATTAGGTGAAGAATGGAACTTATATTCCTGAAAAGAATGCCTGGTGAGACGTGTTTGCGTTACAACATCCTTTTCTTGGGCATAATTGGCACGTGCAAGCTCAAAACCGAAAGTGCAGCGAAAAAATGTTTGCTGCGACTCTGGAGATGCACCCTAAGTGTTAATATGTTCTGCCTGATCCTCTCCTCCTTCTTCTATTGCAAATTCGAGACCAGTTTAGGTTTCGAGGACATCTTCATCGCCTGCTTTTACATAAGTACCACAACCGGCGGTCGCAAAAGGCAAAAAGTGTAAAAATCGTTCGTCATCTCATGTTTTAGTGACGTGTTTGATCACTTGGTTGAAACTTAATTACTTCTACCTCTTCGATGGATCCACCGATGAAATCTTCATGGAGATTGGCGACTTGCTTAAGCATCAAGCTGGGGATGAAAATTTGGAAAAGACTGCGGACTTCATTAAGAAAATCTCGTTCTTTTGGGTAGGAACATGTTCGAGCTTCGCCCTAATCGTCGTCCTTGTTTCAAAGTAAATAGTCGCTGGTGATGTGTACCAGAAGACCTAATCCAGAGCGGTGTTTCAGGATCCTCCCGCTACGATTTTGGTATCCTTTTGACTGGAAGGTTTCACCATATTACGAACTGACGCTTGCCTACCAGGTGTTCTCATTGCAAATGATGTCCGTTTCCTTCTCCTCGACGGACATGTTCTTCGTTTCTTGCGTTCTACTTACGAACGCACAATTCAAGCACCTAGGTAAAGACTTCCTCGCGAAGCCATTACCTACTGGAAAAGTCCGGATTTTTCAAATTGTAGGTTGGGGGTTGAAAACCTTGGTCCAGACCACTTTACTTGAACACGGCGTAAGCAAAACTGGCGTGCGCAGATATTTTACTGAAGAAGAAGATCCTCCATCCAGGTAACGTCTGGTTCATTGAGGAGATGAGTGCGGGGAGGTGATTGTTGATCTTGTAGAGAATCCACCATGACAGAAGACCGTACTTACGAAATCATCGACGAACTGGTCAATTCTGAAGGCGTCAAAGCAGATTTGATGCGGGAATTAACGAAACATGCCAAGTTCCATCAAGCATTGCTGAAATTCTGCGCGCTCTTGGAGAACTTCTTTTCCCCAATATACCTGCCCCTCCTCCTCTGTTCGATAATCAGCGCTGCTTTCATGGCCTCAACCATCACGGGCGTAAGTTCCAGATTTGAGTAAAAAACAAAAAAAAAAACAAGTAATTTCACAGAGGCTTGATCCAGCTACGAAATTTACTTTTGGCATGGCATTCCTAGCCATCTCGGTGTCTTTGTTCTGGCCCTGTTATTTCGGTCAGTTGTTGATTTCTCAGGTGAGTCTATGGCTTAGTGCGTTGGCGCGCTTTTTACTTGATCGAAAATTTTAGGCCGAAGACTTTCATGGCGACTTGTTTGATTCCTACTGGTACTCGTGTGACGAGCGGTTCAAAGCGGACTTTAAGATTCTGTGCCACGGGGCAAGCAAACCGGTTCGCTTGACCTTCGGAAAGTTCGCCGATTTGTCTTTGGACGTGTTTTTGCAGGTTCATAAATAATTCCTTTAGTAATCCTGTGGTAATTAAGGAATTTGCAGGTTATGAAGGCGATTGTCTCTTACGTAATATTCCTCAGTCAGGTGGCTGGGTCCAATCAAAAATAAACGCTGTTGTGTTTGGGATGGGCTTATCAAAATAAGTAAATAAGAAATAAATAAAAGAAATTTAATAAACGTTTATAACTTATAAGATTATTTTGTTTTTGTCCTGGTTTAAAAATTAAAAAGCTCAAACGTTCTAATTCTAAAACAGTTAGGTTGGGGTGTTGCACACAAGTGTTGAGTCAGGATTAAATTCAGGCCTAAGTTAGACTGTGACACTCACGTGACTTCGTGCGGCCGACAGTATCACAGTCTTAGGCCTAAATTTAATTCTGGCTTAAATACCTTGTACAAACCACCCTCAGAGCTCTCTTTTTAAACCAGTGCTTGAAGTACTGTCGGGAGCGACAGCGGATGGGCAATTCATTTAAGAAGGATTCTAAGTACAAGTCGGTTAGAATCCTTTTTAAATGACTTGTCCTAAGTCCAAGTCTGTTTATGAAACCGTTGGTGATAGTAGATTTGGAGTCACTAACACGAAAGAAGAAGATTTAAGAAAATTAAGAACTGTGCTGCTTTTTTGAAGCGGTTTAATCAGAACTTGGGTCTTATTAAACAAAACAACGGATCGCAACTACTTACTACTGCTGAAGCGTCGTTTAAATTCTTCAGTTTGACCTTGAGGAGGTTTTGCTCTTTGGACCCAGAACTGTATGACGGTTTTGAGTATTAATTTCTTTTTGATGATCAACTCAATCGTCTGTAGACAGGATGTGTAGGTAATCAATTCTGCAACCCCAACGGCTTCGTCCAAATGCCAAATTCTGCTAACCCAAAAACCCCATCGGTTATAAACAAACTACCAATAATTGTTAGCAATTATAATGCATGAATAAAAATAAGGATGACACACTTTGATTGTTACAGTTTCAAATCCGTTCGTTGCTTTGGGACGCCATGTACGGTCGAATGTTTCGACGTGTTTTTTTATTACACCGGAAAAGGGTGTGCCGCCGCGCTCGAGCTAAGCGAAACGTCTCTGCGGGCGCTCTGATGCCTGCATGCGAAAGTAATTGGCAGTTAATTACCCGGTCTCGTTCATTCGTCCATTTTTCTTTTATAGTTTTCCCAAAATGCATTTCAGTTTTTTAGAAATGCCTTGTTTGGTCTACGAATACCCTCGACACAGTTTATGACTTGCTAAATTATTCCGGTTTGTTGCCGCACAGGTAGATAGCACCTTCTCTAGAATAGTGGCAATGTTAGACAGCATCTTTTATGGAAAATGTCCCTGTCTGTTTGGTGAACAGATCGGTGGCTTGTGCTGTCTGAGCCGCGAGGACGATCCACTCACACGTAGAGGAATTTCGGTGACATCATTTCGGCCCACATGAAAAAGCCTTATTGAAGAAGGACGAAGCAAGCATTGCGGACTAATTTGCGCAAGGATATCGCTACTGATTAATTCGAAGTTGTCGGGCTTTGAAAAGCATAAACGAATGCGTTAATTTGCCCAGAGTGCCTTTTCTAGTAAATCTCCTCCGTTCAGACTGCTACTTACCTGCCCTTTAGCAAGATGTAGTCCCGTGGAAACTAACTTCGGCACAATGCCAGCTGTTCAGTCGTAACGGACGTGAATATTGACATGCGCAGAAAATTGGTCGTCACTTAATTTTAACCGGATTTTAAGGCAGGAACTCCTCAAAGCTTTGTTTGTCCATAAATAAATAAATTACAAAAGCCGTTAACAGGACGTTGATTTACTTTAGAACGCAAACAACACGCGAGAGCTTAATTTAAAACAAGACAATATTAATGAAAGACAATCACGTAAACGGATTCGCTAAAGAAATCGTTACGTACTTTGATCACCGACGCAAGCTCGGCCAATAACCGTGTCGCGTAATAAATATTGGAACCTACTACCACTGTTAGGTGGCGTTGCCTCTTACATTGTCGCTGAAGATTCGTCTAACACGCCGATGTCCTTAAAGACTCAAAGATTCTGCAGCTAAGGCCGAGATGGCGGAACTCGAATTAGCACTAGCAAGCCAGTCTGTAGATTAGGAGCCTATTGGGAAAATGTCTAAGATTAGTCCACGAACGAGGATCAGGCAGCTCTAGAACATACCTGATCGGTAAAACCCGAACAACCTCCACACAGCACAAAAAGCGCTCCAGAAAAGGTCTACTAATCGACATCAACGCAGATTAAAGAGCCACCGCTTGGCTACGCCACAAACAATGTCATATGACGAGTCCGAAAACAAAAGGAATTGAAATGGCCGGCACTCGTTTGAATTTTGCCGACAAAGAAAGCGACGCAGATGTTCGCTATTGTAATGCAAACAAAAACGAATAAAATTTTTAATATTCATAGACAACGGCGACCTCTTAGTTGATAGGCGGCGGTTGATATTAATGGCTCGCCTCGGAAGGAAGCTTCCTTTGAAAATCTGCCGACAAAGGCGTCGGCTTCGTAGCTGTCCTCCAAACGTTGCACGATATTACATCGAAACGAAATGCGATGCAGAGACGATCTTAAAGTGATATACTGATTGAGGAACTTCTTAGAGAAGCGCGCGTTTTTGTGCAGGAAAACATTTGATAAGCGAAATCTGGAACCGTAACGAGCCGTTACTAGAGTATCGACAACCGATTGTAACACGGTCCTGCGGGGTTCGGATTGTAAGGCATTAAGGGAGGCCACATGATCCAAGCTGGCCCATCATAAAATCCTTGCCTAACTCCGTCAATTCTAGGGAGCATTTTGCCTGATAACAAAATTTTAAACCGTAACAACAACTTCGTTCTCTAGAAGAATGAAAATGTTCGACAGTATCTTTTATAGCAAATTCTTCTGTCTGCCAGTGCAAGTTATATTTGCTGTTAGTTCCAGTTTCTGGGTAAGGTTCCATGATGTTGACAGCGTGCATGGATGACATAGTATGGTCATGATGTTGAATCGGCGCTGTCTTCATGGCTTCAAGTTTCACAGGGGTGCGTTAGAGTACTTGGTAAAATATAATTATTGAAGTCATTAAGTAATTTCAGAGCGTCGACAAAGCTACGAAGTATCTTTGTGGGGTTTCGTTTATGTGCATGTCGCTCTCTCTCTTTTGGATCTGTTATTTCGGCCAATTACTGATTTCTCAGGCAAGTTGTGGCTTGGTTTGTTGCTTCTTGATTTGGTTTAACATGAAGGCTTCCACGATCATCATCCATAATTGAAATAAATGTTTCCAGTTGGCACTGCGTGGATTTCTTCCACTGCTACTGCCAATAGAAAAAATCGGATACATGCGGTTCCAACCGGAAGCCATTTCAATCATGCGTCTCGAATTTCTTCTACCGGCGGTAGAAGAAATCCACGCGGTTCCAATCGGAAGCCAATTCAATCATGTCTCTTTATTTGTAGGAATTTGTTTTAGGCCGAAAGCTTCTATGACGATTTGTATAGTTCAGATTGGTATTTGTGCGATGAAAGATTCAAAAGGAGTTTTAAAATCATGTTCCTTGGCGCAAGCGTACCAGTACGGTTGACCATCGGAAAGTTCGCGAATTTGTCGCTGGAAATGTTCTTGCAGGTTGGTATTTTCGTCGAACTAATTTTATTGTTGCATAAAAAAGAAGAAAAAAAAATTGCAGGTCATGAAAGCGGTCGTCTCTTACGTAATATTCCTCAGTCAATTGGCGGGATCAAGTCAAAAATGAAGGCGTTAAAGGCGAAACTGAACTAACTTACAGCTTATGTATTTTATACTTTATTTAAATAAGAGTTTGACGGAGCTTTAAAATAATATGAACCAGGAGCCGACTCGCAAATTCTAATTATTTTACCTACCACCTGATAAATAAATATCCGAAGAACAAGGAAAAAACCTTTACCCCCATATCATGGAGATAGAATCATGTATCATCGTACCATCGTAATGATATTTTTTATCTGCAATAGCGTCACGCTTGAAAAACTATATTTTAAATTCGTTTTAACTTTTGGATTTACACAAAATTTAACACGCGTGTTCTTAGGTTTAATTAATGTTTAAATAGAAGGAGTCCAATGCTGGCTAAATAATATCCAAGTCGTTGTTGTATTCGAATTTCGCATTGACCGTTCCGGTCGGGTAGGCTTTCCTTTATGCATGCGTGTTGGGCGCATTGCGGATGGTTGATGGTAGTGACAATCCCGGTGTAAGGTGTTACTGAAGCGGAGTGGTGCGCTTTCTTTTCGACGGTGAGCGCGCAAGTTACTAAGGTAGCGATCACGTTTATATTTTTGAATCTTGGATAAGTAAACCTGCCGACGTGATCGGATTTCAGCCATTTCGTCGTTGCAGTCCCAGCAGGTTTTGGGACTGTACGAACGATGGCTTTCGAGGGACGTGCAATTCTAATTCTTGTTTGCCGTATTTCAGCAAAGCCACCGCCGTGTTAATTCTCTAATTTGTTACGAGATTGTTTTCCACGTGCGTTTACCGCTTGCGGAAATTTTGATTCTATTTTTCAAATCCTTCTTTTAAGTTCGATTTTGTTCGATATTAAGAAATGACGGTCTTCTCAATTTTATCTTAAAGAAAGGTAGAAGTAGTTGATTCTACACCAAGTAATCGAGGTGTAGGTTCCGGGAAACAATCATATAAGTATGATAACCGTCTGCAACTTACAGACGCCATTAACGATCACGCTTAATGTAAATGTTCAGAACTGGAGAATATTTTCCCTTTTACGTAACCGACTGCTTTTCACCATTTTGTAACTTGTAATAATTATTTTTTATTTCGTAAGACGAATTAAGTCATTGGCTGGTAATCAATACGTAACGTTAAACGGCGACCCTAACGGGAGGCGTTTTTATTACATATTAATTTGTGAAACTGCGCAGACTCTCATTTCAACCCACGCTTATCTAATACGACAGTTTAATCGTAGACTTCTTAAGAAAGGATTTACTTTTTTCAAAACTTTTTGTATCGCGAGACAAGATATTTTCAATAATTAAATTCTAATTCTTGATTTATCATTTCAAGGCATAAATATTGAATCGGGACGTCTGGATATAAAACAGAAACCACTTGGCGCTTTTGTACTTCCGGAAAGAATGATCGGAGAGACGTACCTGCGTTACAACGTATTTTTCTTAAACATAATCGGCACGTGCAAAATCAAAACAGCCGACAGCGCAATCAAAAAATTCTTGCTGCGACTCTGGAGGTGCATCCTCAGCATCAACATGTTCTATTTCATCCTCTCCTCGTTCCTTTATTACAAAATCGAGAATGTTTCAGATTTTCAGGGGATTT
Source organism: Prosopocoilus inquinatus (assembly GCA_036172665.1). Taxonomy (NCBI): domain Eukaryota; kingdom Metazoa; phylum Arthropoda; class Insecta; order Coleoptera; family Lucanidae; genus Prosopocoilus; species Prosopocoilus inquinatus. Next base: position 6,842,043 of record CM069878.1, on the reverse strand, counting down.
TCATCGCCTGCTTTTACATAAGTAAGTTCCCCTGACAGAACGTGCAATTCAATTAACAAAAAAAATTGATTCACAGTGACAAGCTTGATCATCTGGTTGAAGCTGAATTACTTCTACCTTTTCGATGAAACCTCCAATGAAATCCTCAAGGAAATTCAAGGATTATTTGTGAAGCTTGAAACTCCAGATGACGATCTTCAAGAGACCGTCGACTTCATTAAGAAAATCACGTGCTTTTGGGTGGGGACTTGCTCGGTCTTTGCTTTGGGCGTTATGGTTGCTTCGAGGTGGCCATGTTCATGACTAATAAAAATCATCCCCATTTCAAAACGGCTGTTTTAGAATCCTTCCGCTGAGACTGTGGTACCCTTACAATTGGAAGGTCACGCCCTATTACGAATTGACGCTTGCTTATCAGGTGTTCATGACGCAGATGATGGCCGTCTGCTTCTCCGCGACGGACATGTTCTTTGTCTCTTGCGTTCTGCTGATGAACGCGCAGTTCAAGTTCTTAGGTTTGAAGTTTTTTTTCTTTTTGAAGTCATTGCTGAGGAAATCGAACGCGCCAATTGCAGGGCGGGAGCTGAAATGTTTAATCCAAAGCACGTTGCTGAAACGTGGCGTGGGAAAAGTTGATCTGCACAGATATTTCAAAATTCGGGAAGAGATTCTCTCCTCTGGGTAACGATGAATGACTTCTTAAATAAATAAAATTAGGTTGCCAACATCTTTGGCGTTTTGTAGACAAGATGAAGATGATAAACTCGAAACCATCGAAGACCTCCTAAATTCCGAAGACGTCAAGGTAGATTTGCTGCAGGAATTAACCAAGCTTGCCAAGTTCCATCAGGCGTTGTTGAAAGTCTGCGCGCTTTTGGAAGACTTCTTCTCCCCAATATTTCTACCCCTTCTCCTCTGCACGACCATCAGCGCTGTGTTCATGGCTTCAAGCTTCACTGGCGTACGTAGTCCTGGGGATAAAATATAACCGAATTTACCAAAGCCTGCAATTTCAGAGGGTTGATACAGCCATGAAGTTCGTTTCTGGCGTGGCCTTCATGTGCATGTCGGTCTCGCTTTTCTGGCCCTGCTATTTCGGCCAACTGTTGCTTTCTCGGGCAAGTCACTACGATTTACTTGGCTGTGTCTTAATTTGAATTGGTCAATAAATAATTTCAGGCGGAAAACCTTTACGATGACTTGTACAGTTCGCATTGGTACTTGTGCGATGAGAGATTCAAAAGGAACTTTAAGATATATCATGGGGCAAGCAGACCGATTCGGTTGACCTTCGGAAAGTTCGCGAATTTGTCTCTGGACGTATTTTTACAAGTCAGTGGGCAAGTATCCCTTGAATTATATTTTTTTTAATAGAAAGAAAAAAATTTCAGGTCATGAAGGCGGTTGTCTCTTACGTGATATTCCTCAGTCAGGTGGCAGGGTCAAGTCAAAAATGAATTTAATTACAGCTTACTTGAAACTGAATAAATGCCTTCAACACACATCTTATCTACTTTATTTTAAAGCGTTCTGTTAAAATTAAGTGTGACGAGCTGTGAAATGATTTTTTTTAATGTTTTCCTTTCCTTCGGTGGGGAAAACGGGATTCACACCAAGACGACCTCTTAACGATCACACGGATTGGGTTGGGTTAACCGTCCACCCAAAAACGAAAGACAGTTTCAAATCAACGCAAGATCAGCCCAACTTAATCAAGCCTAACCTAAGTGGAGACAAAAATTATTTAGAAAATAGAAATGTCAACTCAACTCAACCCAACTCAACCGAAACCAATCTGAGGACGTAATTTAAAACAAAAGAAGAAATAAAAGGCGCCCAAAAACACAAAATGAGAAACAGTTTTAAAGCCAACCCCACTCAACCAAAATCAAACCTAAGTGGAGGAAGCCCAAGGAAAGAATAATTAAAAAACCAGAAATAATAAGAAATTAAAACAAAATTTGAATTCAAAAAGTAAAAAACAAGAATCCCCCGAAAACAAATAAAAATTAGGATTAAAATTAAACAAAACTGTGCCCAAAGTCAACCCAAACCAACCGAATCGAAGCCAATCCGGGGAAGTAATTTATTAAAACAAAAGAAGAAATAAAAATCGCCTAAAAACAAAAAATGAGAAACACAGTTTTAAAGCCAAGCCAACCCAATTAAAGTCAGCCTAAATGGAGGAAGAAACAATTGACAGAACAAAAATTATGAAAAATTAAAACAAGATAACGTGAACAATTAAAAATTTCACGAAAATTCAAAAAGTGAAATACAAGAATCGTCCAAAAACAAATAAAAATGAGGATTAGAATGAAACCCAAGGTCAACCCAATTCAACCGAGACCAAGCCTACCGGAGGACGTAATTTATTAAAACAAAAGGGGAAATACAAGTCGCCCAAAAACAGAAAATTTGGAAACAGTTTTAAAGCCAAGCCAAGCCAACGAAAATCAAACCTAAGTGGAGAAAACCCAAGGAAAAAATTTAAAAAAAATTGAGAATTATTAAAACAGAAAAGAAAACGTCAAAGATTAAAAATTACAAAGAAATTCAAAAAAATAGAAGTCGCACAAGGAACAATTTGAAGAAACGAGAAACTGTTGAAAGGCCGGTGCAAGACCGAAACTAACCTAAATGGAGGCAACCCAAAGCTAATACCGCTGGCTCCCTGTACTTTAGTATGATTAGTGCCATGTTGATTCTCCATTTTGTTACTTGGTTGTTTGGATATGTTGGATAACCATCGAGCCATCGAATGACAAAGACAGATTTTAAAGTTAAACTTGGCTGGGACAGTTTTGAATTAGGCCAAAGCCCCACGTCGCCTCGGGCGCCAATTTTTGTAAGGTTAAGTAGCCTGTGGCGAATTTAGAAAAGGAAAAACTTGCGCTTGCGCAACCAACGCCTGCTAGGGAATTCACAATCACATGTTACACGAATAGACAGCAGAACTACAATTACCCCTATTCCAGTAATTTCTTTTATTATTTATTTAAGCGTCTACTACATAGTCAATTATATACTTATTCTGTTTTTTAAACACATGACGCTTTCTTAGTAGCAGCAAGTATGTCGCACGAATCATACGTGCGTTATAACATCTTTTTCTTGAGCTTACTTGGCATGTGCAAAATCAAGACGGACAGTGCAATTAAAAGAATTCTGCTGCGCCTCTGGCGGTATCTACTCGGCGCGAACATGTTCTATTTCATCGTCTCCTCTGTTCTCAATTATAAAACCAAGAAGGTTTCGGATTTTCAGGAACTCTTCGTTGCTTGTTTCTACTCTAGTAAGACTCAATACTCAGAGAAGATCGGATTACAAAAAAAAAAGAAAATAATGTCGAATCATGTTTTAGTATCGGGTGTGAACATGTTGTTGAAGATGATTTACTTCTACGCTTTCGACGGAGTTTCCGATGAGATTATCAAAGGCATCAATGATTTATTTAGGTACGAAACCCAAACGGGAATGGGAGAGAAAACTCTGGAGAAAACTTTGAATTTCGTTAGAAAGCTCTCGTGTTATTGGATTGGGTTTTGCTCGGCTTGCGCTCTCGGTGATATCATCGCGTTTATAGTTTTGAACCAAAAGTCTGAAAGGTTGTTGTAGTAGATGGTGATGGCCAAAACCAACTTGGCTCATGAGTTTCCTTTTAGGATCCTCCCGCTTCAGATTTGGTATCCTTTTGATTGGAAAGTTTCGCCTTATTACGAACTGACGATTGCTTATGAGGTATTCCTAGCCCAAGTGATAACGCTCTGCTTCACCACAGCTGACATGTTTTTCGTCAGCACAGTTTTACTCACGAATGCACAGTTTAATTTCTTAGGTAAAGTTTTACTAAACCGTACAGTAAAAAAAATTGAAGGCACGTTTTAGGTTGGGAGCTGAGATGTTTGGTCCAAACAACATTGCTGAAACGCGGTATAGATAAAGCTGACGTGTGCAGACATTTTGTCAACGAAGAAAAATCACCTAAGTAAGTAATTAGGTCTACAAAAAAAAAGGATTAGGTGACTATATTTTTAATTCTGCAGAGAAGAAAGCGGTTCTGAGGACTCCCCCCAATACGGCGCCTCCATAACCATTGCAGATCTTTTAAATGCTGAAAACGTCAAAGTAGATTTGCTCAGAGGATTGATGAGGCTGGCCCAGTGCCATCAGGCTTTGGTGAAATTCTGCGCGCTTCTTGAGGAATTCTTTTCTCCGTTATTCTTGCCCTTCCTTCTGCTCACGACGATCGGTGCTATTTTCATGACATCATGTTTCACAGTTGTAAGTACATAGAATGGTGGTAAGAATGACAATGAAGTCTTCACGTCGAGGTGATTTCAGAAACTCGACGCGACCTTGAAGATTTCCGCAGGTCTAGGTTTGATGGGCTTCTCGGTTTCCCTATTTTGGCCTTGTTACCTAGGCCAATTGTTGCTTTCGCAGGCAAGTCTGGATTTGCACGTTTTTTTAGTTATCGTCTGTCAAAGTTTTCGAATACTTCAGAGTGAATCCCTATCTGATGATTTGTACGCGTCGCATTGGTATTTGTGCGACGCAAGTTTCAACTCCAGCTTCAAGATTCTGAGCTACGGAGCAAGCAAACCGATCCGATTGACTTTCGGAAAATTCGCGAATTTGTCGCTGGTGATGTTCTTGCAGGTCATCGCTTTCTCATGGAAAGGAGATTCGCCCTTTTTTTAATTAAAAAAATATTGCAGGTTACGAAAGCGATTGTGTCTTACGTAATATTTCTCTATCAAGTGGCCGCATCAAGACAAAAGTGAAGTGCTGCAGAAAGAAAAAACGAAAATTGTAGTTTGCTTCTTGAAGATAAAATAAATTTCTTTGAGTTTAATGGGTTTGTTTCATTTACAATAATTTAGGACCATTTTAATCTTAGACGCTACCATGTTATTTGAGCTAGCTTTTTGGATGCAGGGCGTCACCACGCGAGACAGACTTTGACGTTACATCGAATCTGCTTGAAATGTGATTGAAAATCACTTACGCTTGAGCGATCCTCCTAGCACTTACACGTGAGGCGTCCTCTTCATTCCCGCAGTCCGCACACCAGACGCTGTACGGAAACGACGTCCTTTGTTCATTACCCAAAGAAATACTCAATATCAAAAGAAATTTTCGATACTAAAAGCGCCGTATTGATTCTCCATTCCGTTACTGGGTTGTTTTCCACGTGCGTTTACCGTTCGCGAAGACTTTGATTCTACTTTCGCTTTAAGCTCGAATTTCGTTAGATATAAAAAAAATGCCGTGCAATTCTTTAATGGTCTTTACATTTTCATCTTAAGAAAAGAACGATGTCCTTTGTCCGATTCCTAAAGAAATACTCGATGCTAAAAGATATGTCTGATACCAGAAGAAATGTTCGATACCGAAAACCTTCAATACTAAAAGCTTGTGAGAATAAAAGAGCGAGAATGTTAGGAATGATTGAGACAACACGTCGCAACACATTCGCACTCAACTTACCTGTGAATATTCACCGGCTTCTAATTAACGTAAAGTTAGAGCGATTTCAAAACCGTATAAAGCAGTGCTCGAGTTAAGTCCCCACGGACAATGACTCCCAAGAACAGGAAGAAACATCCAAACAAAGAATTCGCACTCTTCGACTTCGCTGCCCCTCAACAATGCCAAGGGTGGAGATGGCCACCGTAAGCCCGAAGCTCCCTCAACCAAAGTTGTGTGCCGCCACAGATTGGAGTCAATTTCTTTATTTTTAGGTTTATATAATATTTATTTGTGTATGTGTATTTGGTTGGGTATTTTATTTTTTAATTAACAAAATTCTTGAGCAGTCGGCCAAAAAAAAAAAATTAAAGCAAAACCTCTCCCCTACATGCGCTCACAGTGTGAGCATGGTGCAACGCCCCCAACGCCCCCAAACAACACCACCCGACGCTGGATACATCGCTGAGCGTTTGACTTGCTCCTGGTACGTTGCACATTAATAAAGCAAAACCAGTTTGGCATTGAGGTCAAAGAAAACTACATAAAGCGTTGAAAGTCGTTTATTGTAGGCCATCGAGATCACGGGTTAAATCGCAGGTCGACTCTTAGGGTGCTGGAATTGTCTGGCGTGCGAAATCCCAGCCCTTTTATCCCTCGAGAATTTTTACCTGTTCCCTCTAGAAGCTTCCTGAAAACGTTTAGACAATATTGATTTGCCAAGAAGCTTCTCGAAGAGGGCTGCGTCATTAAAATTCTAAGACAAGTAGATGATTCAAAATTCCGCTACACAGCCTTGCCCCCCTGATTTCGAAGGAAGGGTCGGCACGAATCGGAAACATCGCGACATCAACAGGAAACAACACCGAGTATATGTTGACGTAAAGAAGGCCCAATAGCGTAAAAGGTTGCATGTGAACGCAACTTAATCTCTCCGTCGAAATAAAACTCGCAAAAAACTGTAATTCACATGAATTAGTCACGTAAAAAAAAGTGTAGATGGCTGTCTCGCCGTTTCTACATAAATAATAGCGCGGAAAACTCGAAGTACACCTGCAGACGCTTGCAAAAGATGAGGCAATTATATCTAAAAAGAACAAAAAAAATGAAACTCCAGACGATACAAATGAAATAAAAACGAATTCAAAAAATCGTCTGCTTCGGTTATTTTATTCAATTTATCTTACGTCCGGTAAGGTTAAGATGGGGGCAGATAATAAGCGAGGGCTTTCTTTTAGAATGACAGGGGAAGAGGAGATTGCGACTCAAGCTCTTAGCGAATTGCTGGCGCTCCAGAAAATTAAGACGAGTCCATTGGAGGATTTGAAGCGGCACGTCCAATTCCACCAATCGCTTTTGAAGTTCTCCCATTGCTTAGAAGAATTTTTCTCCGCCTTACTTTTTCATCATCCTCATCATCGATGTGTTCGTGTCCTTCATTAAAACAACAGTAAATCAAAATTCGAGTTTAACTTTGAAATCATACTTGTCGAATTTCGCTTTGTTTAGACCAAGGAGGTGACCCTCTTGGTAACCGTCGGTCTTTAGATGGTAGCTGTAACGATTACCCTGCTATTTTGGGCAATTAATTACAATGCGGGTAAGCCAAAGTTTCTTTCGGAAACTCCTCTTTGTTTTGAAGGTCAAGTATTTTTTTTTTTTTCGTTTGGGCCGAAGCCCCAACGTATGACTCTTTGGTATTTTTGTGACGAGAACTTTAAGTTGCACGTTAAATATCTGCAATTCACGTCGTGCAAGTGTTGACCGTGGGTAAAATTGCTCCTCTACACCTCAATACGTTCCTCTGGGTAGGTACTTACAAATGAATTTACTTATAAAAGTGAATCGTGGTAGCAATACTTTTTATTTGCAGATTTTCAAGACTGCTGTTTCTTACGTCACTATTTCACTATTTTATATCAATTGACGAAAGACAATCGATAATACTATTTGAAGAAATGTATCTACTAGTTAAAATAATTGTTCTAAATAAATAAATGAATATTAAAAGTATTGAAGACATGTATCTAGAGACACCCTGTATATTTATTGTAGAGCGTGTAAAAAAAGGAGCCGGCCAACGAAAAGAGTAAAACGTTTCATTTTCATGATCTTCCTGACCTTCTTTCATTATTAGCATTGCGACGAATTTTATTTTTCCGTCACAATAAATAATACCTAAAGAAAAAGCGATTTCAGTAACCAATTATCTTTTTCTTTATTAATTATTCAAACTGTATTGGCTGGCCGCACAGACAATAAGTTGAATATTGAACAGTTTTAGGAAGAATGTGGCGTGATTCATACATGCGTTACAATGTATTTTTCTTGAACCTAATCGGCATGTGCAACATCCAAACCGACAGGCCAATCAAAAGCTTCTTGCTGCGCCTCTGGCGGTATATCATCAACGCGAATATGTTCTTCTTCACCCTCTCCTGTCTCCTCTATTACAAATTTCAGAACGTTTCGGATTTTCAGGGACTCTTCGTCACCTGCTTTTACTTTAGTAAGGTCCCTCAGGGAAAACCAAATTTAAAAATTATCACTCATGCATTTTTTCAGTAACAAGCTTGAATATATGGTTGAAGCTGAACTACTTCTACATATTTGACGGAACATCCGACAAAATCCTTAAGGAAATCGCCGGTTTGTTTAAGTACGAAACCCAAACAGGTTTGGAAGATAAAACTCTGGCAGGGACCTTGAAGCTTGTTAATAAACTCTCGTATTTTTGGGTGGGGATTTGCTCGGTTGGCGCTCTGGGTGAAATAATCACGCCGATAATATTCAACCAAAAACCAGAAAGGTAATTGTGGTTTTCCCCTTTTGTCAATTATGTTTCCTAATTTGTCAAAAAAATCATTTCTCACTTTCTAAAGTCGGCAAGTCGTAAATATCTCAAATAGGAAAATCATCATTTGACAAATTGGGAAATTTAATTGGCAAAAGAGGAAAACCAAGAATGCTGTAAAGTCGCAGTCTTGCTTCATAAGGTTCATTCTAGGGTCCTTCCATTTCAGTTTTGGTATCCTTTCGACTGGACGGTTTCACCAAATTACGAATTGACCATTGCCTATCAGATTTTCGTAACGCAGACGATGGCATTGTGCTTCTCCTCAGCTGACATGTTCTTCGTCTGTTCCGTCTTACTAACGAGGGCGCAGTTTGATTTCCTAGGTAAAGCTTTAGTAAAGTATTGAATGGAAAAACCGAGAGAAAATTTTAGGTTGGGAGCTGAAGCATTTAGTCCAAGCAACCTTGCTCAAGCATGGTATGAACAAGACTGAAGTGCGCAGATATTTTGCCCGGGAAGAAACTTTTCCCAAGTAGTAATTAGGTCTACCAAAACGAAGAGTAGCTTAGGCATTTTTGATTTTGCAGAGAACCCAGTAGTTCTGAAGATTCGCTCGAACACAGCGGCTACGAACTTTTAAATTCCGAAGACGTCAAAGTAGATTTGTTTAAAGAACTGACCAGGCTTGCCAAGTTCCATCAGGCCTTGGTGAGGTTCTGCGTGCTCCTCGAGGACTTCTTCTCTTCATTATACTTGCCCTTTCTCCTCCTGACGACAATCAGCGCTGTTTTCTTGGCGTCAAGCTTCACAGTCGTAAGTCAATGGATTAGCAGAAGTGACAAGGGAGTTATGATACTGACGTAATTTCAGAAATTTGACGCATCCATGAAGATTATCGCAGGTGTGGGGTTAGTGGGCGTGTTGGTTTCCCTATTTTGGCCCTGTTATTTCGGCCAGTTGCTACTCTCGCAGGCAAGCTTTGATTTACTTGTTTTGATTGCTTATAGAAGTTTACGAAAAATTTCAGAGTGAACACTTCTACGATGATCTGTACTCTTCGCATTGGTACCGGTGTGATGAAAGTTTCAAGACGAGCTTCAAGATTCTGTGCTACGGAGCAAGCAGACCGATTCGATTGACTTTCGGAAAATTCGCGAGTTTGTCTCTGGTGATGTTCTTGCAGGTTAACAGTTCCCCACAGCATGGCATTTTCCGTTACACAATTTAACTTTTTAGGTTATGAAAGCGGTTGTCTCTTACGTAATATTTCTATATCAAATGGCTGCATCAAGTCAGAATTAATCTATTGTTCCAACAAGGAAAAAGAAAACACAATTTGTAATTTGCTTGAGGCTTAATTGTATCAAGATTTATTTCATACATAAAATGATCTAGGATTTGTAAATTTTGTATACCTACATGGTTCACAAGTAGTGGAAAAACGTCCCCGCCTTATCAGGGAGGTCGCTCTAAGCAAAGAAAAAAATATTACGTAAACATAGTTTAATTTAATTAAATTTAATGTTTAATTTCAGTTATTAATAAATAAGACTTTTAATTTAGACTTTAGTAAAACTATTTCTAACTTCCTTCGAATAAGATTCGGTTTCGGTTTCGGCCGAAACTGAGACAATGGCCAAAATTCGGTTTCGGTTTCGGTTTCGGTTTCGGCGAGAAAAGCGGTTTCGGTCGGACGTTATTAGTTATTATTTCTTTTATAAATTGCTTTGCGCTCTGGAACCTTTTTGGTCCTTTCTCTTTCCCTAAAAAAATAAAAACAGTAATTGAAAGACTGTTGATCTCTTTTCTTTTGGCGGAAGAAAAATAAATAAAAGGGTCTTCCACCAGAAGGAAGACGATCCAATCTGGAATCTTCTTTCTTCCATCAGATAAACACCATCGTGGTAGATCGACAAGCTTCAACTGCGAATTTTGGAATTATCAATGGGCAAGAAAGATTTTCATACACTTTTCGATTTTAGGAAACTTCCGCTACCATTCTGGTTTCCCTACGACTGGACGATCACCCCGCTCTACGAGCTAGCCATTTTATACCAGTTCTTCATACATCAAATTATGGTTATCATAGTTGTAGGTACGGATTCATTCTTCGCCTCCGTCGTCATGTTAACAAGCGAACAGTTCACTCTCTTAGGTACGAGACGATTCCAGAAGACTTCACTTTGAAAACCTGAAATTCAAACGTTTTAGGCTGGGAAATAAAGCACCTGCTCTACACGGTTTTACTTAAAAACGGGATCAGCAAGAAAGTTGTGAATTCGATCCAGAGGTTCATCAACATCAATTCGCAAGTGTAACACCTAGGATAAGTTTCGCCCCCGGATACATAATAAAAATCTTTCTTTTTTTCTTCTAGGGCGTCACAGGAAGAGGAAACCGCGATTGGAATTCTTAAGGCGAGTCTTCTGGCGGACGTGAAACGACACGTTCAGTTTCACCAATCGCTTTTGAAGTTCTGCGCCTGTCTAGAAGATTTCTTCTCACCGATGTACCTACCATACTTTTCCATGGTGCTCATCATCGATGTGTTCGTTTCTCTCATCATAACCACGGTAAGTCGCCTAAGCCTAAGCTTGATATGATATTGTCGACCTGAATTTATTTCAGACTGACGATATGACCCTCGTGGTTACAGTCGGCCTCTACATGGTGGCTATGATGATTACCTTCATCCTGGGCTGCTACTTTGGGCAACTATTAACGACACGAGTAAAACCAGCGTTCTCTTTGAGAAGCCTTTCTAAGAATTTTTTCCTTTTAGGCCGAATCCTTGCAGCAGGATGTGTATGATTCTCCGTGGTACATATGCGATGACGTCTTCAAGTTACAATTTAAATTCCTGCATTTAAAGACTTGCACGCCCATAGTTCTGACCGTCGGTAAAATCGCCCCTTTGCAACTGAACACGTTTCTCTGGGTATTTAAAAATTTACTTACTGGCAAGTTGTGCAATCGTGCAAGCGATTTTTTTTATTTATTTACAGATTTTGAAGACAGTTACTAAGAAGTAACTGTCTTCAAAATCTGTAAATAAATAAATTTTACCGTTAACTGATACAGAACGGTCACGTAAGAACGTGACCGTTCTGTATCAGTTAACGGAGGAAAACCGCAACGTTTCTTAACCGAACGGTTTCCACGGATGCATAAGTTAGGATCGAGTAGCTTATTGTTCCATTAAAACTTCCGTAACAATTAAAAAAGTAACGACACTTCAACTTGATAAAGCGCGACATGTTAAGAAAGTGAAGGTCTTGCAGTTGTGTTCTCGTGTTTCTCAAAAAAATACAATCAGTGTATTTCTGTCTATTCTTTTTTTGCACCGATTAAAAGTTGTTAAAAAATTCAGTATTCAATAAATATATTTTAGAAAATGTTGCCTATGCCAGGGTTGACTGTATCAAGGTGATGTTTATGTACCTGATTTACGACTTCGAGCATGCGTGTTGCAAAAATAAACGCACGCCGCTTTTGTGATCTACTTGCCGCCTCTTGTTGTCACTGCGAATTGTACGTAAATGGCCGACGGGGGCGTGGCTTCCTCGTAAAATGCCCGTGTGAATTTGCACGATCAAAGGTTACCGCAAGTCGTAAATATCAATCACCCCCGGCTTTGTCTGCACAGTCTAAACGTTTATTTCCGCTTTTGAATGCTCATCTGCAGAAACTCGAAACACGTCGGGTCTCTATACTCGTCAGTTTGGGAATAAATTCTGTAACTGGGCTGCAGACTAGTTACAGAATTTATTCCTTAACTGATTAGTTGTGATCATACTTCGCACTTGTCACTTTGTATACATTCCAAGTTTTCGGCGCATGCAAATTCTTACGATTTGATCGGTTGTTCGCCTTCCCGCTTGGGGATCATAGGTTAGAGGGCATTCTGTGACATACAATTTTTTGTAAGAAGGTTCTTACCGATTTGGTTGCCCTAGCCCTACAGTCGGAGGCTAAGGTGAATCCGGTGGGATAATTCTTTGAACACTTTTCTTTTAAACAAAATTTGCGTAATGCGTGAAAGAAGAAAACCCCTAACGTAACAATACGAAAGATACTGAACTGTAATTACTTAAACAGTCCGGAAAGAAAGAAAAAAATGAATTCCAAATTTTCTTTGACTGTATCTATAATTGAAAAATCACAGTGAAGGGACGGTCGAACCTATCCGTTGACAATCGAAGGGTAACGCTCACATAGGTAACACCCAGCTCAGGGAGACGGTCGTGGGGTACAGAGTTTCGTGGCAAGATAGCCGTAGTTAGAGAACCCTCTAGTTAGAATCTAGCAGAATCAATCATCTTTCAGCAAGAAAAGTCTCGTCAGTGTTAAATTGACAATACTTTCTAACCTTGCCTGCTCTTTCAAAGTCAAATTTCCGCAAAAGAAAGTCACATCAGTGTCAAGTTGGCAATATTATCTAATCTTGCTTGCTTATTTTCAATATCAAATTCAAGTGTTGGTGCCAAACTGTACTTCCATTATTTCTTATGATTGGCTGTAAAATGTAAATCAGTTTAAAACTACTAGGCAACACTTTACACTTTGTACTGCAACACATTCAACATCTAACCGGTTTCTGCTCTCGCGATGGATCCACGCGTTCGCCGTACAACAAAACAAAATACAATTACCAATGAAATCGAATTTAAATACAAAAAAAAATTGGATGAGTAAATCAAAAATCAAGCAACACAAAAATATAGAACACAATTATAATACCTATTTAAAATTTAAAATATATATATATTAACGGCAGGTGAGCTATTGACAAATACGCACAAAATCATTAACTAAATAATAGAAGAAAAGAAAATCCTTATCCGTACTCCTGATCCATCAACGACGGTGCTCTAAATCGGAATGCACCAAACCACGGTAACCCGAACGTCCAAAAGGATTTTCGTTCGGAAAAGAATTAACGAAGATGACCCCAAGCAGACCGGAAAGGAAAAAGTTTGTTTCTTGATTTTATCCGACGAGGAGGAGTTGCTATATACATATCCGTTAAAAGAAAAACTTACAATTCGTAACAACAACAAAAAAAGCTATAACGTATCAAAGGTCCTAAAGCGTAAACCAAAATCTACCCGAATTCCGTAGCACAGGAAACCGTGGCGGGGTTGACCAATCACAAGGCGAAGTAAAATCAAATCCGTATTAAAACGGCTGTGGAATTCCCAACAGGGCCGTTTGTGGAAACCAAATCCCAACAAAGGAAAGCAGAATTCGAAAACACCAAACGGGATTTCCAAAGCACCACAAAATTGCGCGATTTTACACAAACGTACTTGCGTCTCGGAAATAAATGGTTCGACGTCAGCGGACAAAATTCCGCCGAAATTTATCCGACGCACAATTACAAAGCCTCTACACAAGAACAAACGAAAATTTTAACCAACAAGAACAAAGTTCGCAAGAGGAGACGAAGTCAGTCCGATTATACCGCGAGACCCTTAACGCTCCGACAGGTTAAATTGTCCCTTGATAATAAAAAAAAAAATGTAAACCTTAAGGGAAACTTCAAATAATAAAAGTGATGTGATGTCTTACTCATCTGCTTCGATACTTGAGATGAGGAAGCTCATCTCCTCATGCAGAAACTTCACGGCTCCAACATTCATTCCTTCAAACGGCAACGCAGAAAATATTCACGGCTCCAATGTTCAGAACTTGAATTCCCCTAAACGACAAACGCAGAATCCCTTCAAACGACAAGCGCAGAAAATATTCTCGGCTCCAATATTCATTCCTTCACGACAACGTAAAATCTGTAGAGCTCCCATCCATTCACAACAACGCAAAATCAATTCATCACGCAGCTTTGCATAAGTGACAGACAGACAAAAATTCTACGTATTAATAAAATAATCTTAGAAAATATGATCCTGATCAACCAATTTAAAGTACAAGATAGTCTTCTCTGCTAAGTTTTTTTTTTCTGAACGGGAACATGAGCTGAACATGTGCTTGTGCGTAAATACTATGCGGTTGGGAGAAACCTGACTGGAACGACGCAGTAGAACGTACGATGAACAGATGTTCAACAGGTAGATTTACGAAGCCGTTAGCTCCAACAAAAATGCAAAAATTGTGTTCGCAAACAACGCGTCTGTAAAATGGAGGTGCTGAACCACACACACGTTTTAAGTCCGAACTCTAAAGGGGAAGACAAAACGTCATTAAAAACATTACGTAATTTCCGCTTACGTCAACAGAAAGCATCGAAAAATATATTGATTTGCTTGATCGCCGTCGACATCTAAAGATTAATTTCCGCAATTTAGAGTAGAATGACCGCAGAGTATGACTGAAGAAGGTTCGTCACTTAATGGCAACGTCCGCATTAAAATTGAAACAAACCAAAACAAGAGTCGTAAGAGATAATAACTTCAACGAGGAATTTACGAAACAAGATGACAGATTGTGTGATGTAACGGTCAGTGATAAAGTGAACGTTACAATCCTATTTAATTTCGTTTAACTCCCTTAACGTTTTTCGAAATATTTCGACACCTTGGGGCAATAAGTGCTTCGTTCGTCACGTAATTTCGTTTAACCCCCTTAACGTTTCTCGAAATATTTCGATACCTTAGGGCAATAAGTGATTTGTTCGTCACGTAATTTCGTTTAACCCCCTTAACGTTTTTCGAAATATCTCGACACCGTGGGGCAATAAGTGCTTCGTTCGTCACGTAGGGAAGTTGATGGAATCCTATGCGGCTGAATAGTTTCATACTAAAAGAGATCGCTTCTTCGTGGTTTGTCGCAGCTAGTTGGAACTTAGACTCTGTACAGGTGTGCTCATAGGAAACTGTGCTTCACGGACTGTTTGCTAAAGAAGCAATTTCGTTTCTCTTTTTTAATCCGTTATTTACCTGACGGTACCTACTTCTTGTTTTCTTCTGGTGTCGCTACGCTAGCGTGGTACGCTTGGTTGGTCTGAATGCGACCTTACATTCGTCCTCGAGCTGAAGAGGAAACGTGTTCCTTCGACCACATCTGGCGATTAGCCAAGTTGCGCTCCCTCCGACGCGACGGAGTGATTTGTGACGGTAGAAGCGACGCGACGCGACGTGACAAGGTGGGCCAAAATGTACGTATTGCCGTGTACCCCAGCCCGTACCACTGAGAAGTCGGCGACGTCGCAGTCATCAGTCATCAGTCACGGCACTTTTGCCTATCCAGGTAGACGACAAATTATAAAATTAAAGCCAATCAAGATAAAAAAGATAATTAATTATCCATCAGGAAAATTTTATAAATCGCAAGGCACGAAATTATTAACATGTGGAGGTGACACGAAGAAATTAGGCTTCAGTCACTTGCAATTTACAATATCTCCTGAGAAGTCAGTGACTTCACAAAATAGGTTCTCAAAGTATCTGTTCTTTTCAGTTTTTCGAAAAATGAGTTTTATGAACGTTAACTAGGATACAGTTAGCTAGCTTATTGTATTTTTCTGGTACATAAGTGCAGTTTCTTCGATCAAACTGCACATTTATAACGCACATTACAACCTAACGATGAATATTTGGTAGTGCGATTGAACCCCACGTCGGGCGCCATTTTTTCGCGGCTATATTTGCTGTCACCGGTTAGTTCTTTTTGTGATTGTGCTTCTTCCGCTTACTTTGTCGGTACGCGTAGGTATTCCTTTTGATTATTCATAGTAATTACTCCTAATAGAAAAGCAATTTGAATGTATAATTGGGACACGTTAATTGTGTGAAACCGTGCAACCTTGCTACGTCAACACGCCTATTCAATAACATCTGATTCACAAAATGGCTGCGGTCGGCACTTACCTCCGGTACAATATTTTCCTGATGTCGATCGTAGGCATTTTCAAGCTCAGAACGAAGAGCGCCATTAAGAAGAAGCTGTTTCAAATCTGGAGGGTCGCGATGAACTTGATGACCTTGTACTTTACGCTCGCCGTTTTCGTCGACCTAATCCAGAAAGGTTCGGAAAATATTGAGCTGGTGGTTCTGAACTACGTGTACGTTGGTGAGTACTCGTTTACACATGTTCACCCAAACGCATGCTTTTTGCAAAGGAACCACTGGCTTTTTAGGCATATGTGGAACCATCTTGTTCAAGATGAATTACTTCTACGCGCTCGATGAGGAAACGAGCGGAATCCTGCAGGAGATGTACGATTTGTTTAAGTGTCAGACGCACACTTATTTGGAGGAGAAAGATCTGGGCGACTGCCTCAACTTGGCCGATAAAGTTACGATTGGTTGGGGCCTGCTTGGTTCCTTGGTCGTACAAACCTTTTTGCTGACGCTGCTTATTTCCAGTAAAGAAAGGTTCGGAATTATTTTGTTTTCGAATTAAAGCAAGCGTATGGTGTTGCCGCAGGGTACTTCCTCTGCCCCTCTGGTTTCCCTACAATTGGAAAATCAGCCCGCTCTACGAGCTGACCATCGCATACTTGATGTTCATGCAGGAAATGATGGTTTTGGTGACGACCGGAACCGACACGTACTTTGCTTCGGTTATCATTTTGACGTGTGGACAATTCAGGCTCTTAAGTTTGCATGAAATTCCAAAAAAGGTTTCAAGCTAGAAGCATTAATTATGTTTTAGGCTGGGAAATCAAGCACTTGCAGTATGCCGTTCTAATCAAGAATGGAACTGGCAAGGAGAATATCGATTCGGTGGACTTGTCGAAAATATTTTCGAAAACCAACGAGGGGGAACTGGGAAAAGAACTCTTCCAGGATTTAAATGGGCTGGTTCGATTCCACCAATCCCTCGTGAAATTCTGCCGCCGTTTGGACAAGTTCTTCTCGCCGATGTACCTGCCGTTTTTTCTCTTCGTGATCTTTATCGACGTCTTCATCGCCTTCACCTTCACAACGGTGACCTTCTTTCTTGGAACCAAACAGACAAACAGTATTTAAGGTTTCACGTCTTTTCAGATCACAGATTTGGGATTCATGGTCGTGTTGGCCTGCTATCTTCTCTGTGCGAATTTTACTTTGCTCATACCATGTTACCTCGGGCATTTATTAACCGAGGAAGTAAACTGATTTGGGGGAAACACTCGGTGAGATTCTGCTTTTTGATTTTTCTTTTTTTTTAGACCGAAGCTTTGCACTACAATATTTACGACTCGCCGTGGTACTTCTGCGACGAGGACTTCAAGACCAATTTTAAAATTTTCCACCTAAGTGCGGGCAAGTCGATCGTCCTAACCGTGGGAAAATTTTCGACTTTATCTCTGAGCGCGTTCCTTGCGGTATTTTCAAATTGCTTTCAAAATTAAAGGCGAGAGCAACTCATCTCGATTATTACAGATATTGAAGACCGTCATATCGTATGTGACCGTACTCTATCAGCTTACTGAAGACAGCAGAAATCCAGCAGAGTAGTGAAATAGATAAGAAAGCGGGCAACATTTCTTGGAAGCTTGGAAAATAGTGAAGACTACGTTATAAAATAAAGAATGTAAACTTAAGCTTTCACGTCTTGTTAAGTCTTTCACTTCTTGTTAAGTCCCGACTAATTCGTTATAGTTTCCGGTTTCGCATCTGGGAGACTTAAGACACGTTCCCAAGGGACTACGCGCATGTCTTCTGCGCACGTGTCTTAAGTTTCCCAAACGAAACGTACAGTACACTACAAAATCTGGGAAATCGAGTTACACCAAAACATAAATTCGCGTGCAGATTCGACTGAGGAAAAAAGGAGTTTAAAATTCAAGTCCCGTCCGTCCCAAGGTCAACCCAACCCAACTGAGCCTTCATGATGAAATCAATCTAACTCTGTCTAATTTAAGAAAGGAATTTACAATTTAAAGTCTAGTCCAGTCCATCTCAAGGGCAACCCAACCCAACTAAGGCTTCATAATGAAATGAAATCTAACTCTGTCCAAATCAAAGAAGGAATTTAAAATTCAAGTCAGCCCATCTCAGGATCAACCCAACTCAACAGAGCCTTCATGATGAAATCAATCTAACTCTGTTTAATCCAAGAAAGGAATTTAAAGTTCAAGTCCAGTCCATCTCAAGGCCAACGCAGCGCGCAACTGAGTCTTCGCAGTGAAAGTTTATGCCAAGTTTGAGGAAACATTTTTAATAATTAAGAAATTAATCCAAGAAAGGAATTTAAAATTCAAGTCCAGTCTATTTCAAGGTCAACTCAACGCAACTAAGGCTTCATAATGAAATCAATCTAACTGTCCAAACCAAAGAAGGAATTTAAAATTCAAGTCAGCCCATCTCAAGGTCAACCCATCCAAACTGAGCCTTCACGATGAAATCAATCTAACTCTGTCTAATCCAAGAAAGGAATTTAAAATTCAAGTCCAGTCCAATTCAAGGCCAATCCAGCGCAACTGAGTCTTCGCAATGAAAGGTTGTGCCAAGCTTGAGGAAACATTTTTAATCATTAAGAAATTGTTAAAAATTTAGTTCAATATATGACCCAACAGAAGTAAACCCAGGTAGGCACAATCCAATAAAAGAATTTCCAAGAACGAAATAAAATGAAACTTGAAAAAATAAATTAATTTTATAAAAAGCAGGATTATTTTAGTTCAAGGTCAACTAAATCTGAACCTAAGTGATAGCCTAGTCCATCTCAAGGTCAACCCAACGCAACTAGGGCTTCAGAATGAAATCAATCTAACTGTCCAAACCAAAGAAGGAATTTAAAATTCAAGTCAGCCCATCTCAAGGTCAACCCAACCAAACTGAGCCTTCACGATGAAATCAATCTAACTCTGTTTATTCCAAGAAAGGAATTTAAAGTTCAAGTCCAGTTTATCTCAAGGTCAACCCAACCCAACTGAGCTTTCATGATGAATTCAATCTAACTCTGTCTAATCCAAGAAAGGAATTTAAAATTCAAGTCCAGTCCAATTCAAGGCCAATCCAGCGCAACTGAGTCTACGTAATGAAAGGTTGTGTCAAGTTTGAAAATACCAGACTTAAATTTTCCGATCCTCTTTGAACTATGTCTATCGAAAGAGCGAATCCTAAGGAGATGGTTATCAAATTCATCACAGTCCTCCAAACGAGCTGACCGTTGCATGCCTAATGTTTACACATCTAATATTGGCACTAGCAGTTATCGGCACGGATTTGTTTTTTGCTTCCGTCGTTTTACTAACGTGTGAACAATTCAGACTCTTAGGTGGCGGCACCTAATCGGGTGAGAGGCTTGGTTCTAAACGCACCTTGTTTCAGGCTGGGAAATTAAGAGCTTGCTGTATACGGTTCTGATCAAAAACGGAACAAATAATGAGTCTCGAAGTACAAGCCATGATGATTGGCAAGAGATCATTGGGCTTGATTTTTCTGGACTGTACTTGCGAAAGGAAAACCGAAGCTTCCTCAGAAACGATCCTCATCTTAAGAAGATACGTTTTGATCTCTTGGCGGATTTAAGCCAACTCGTGCGATTCCACCAAACCCTCTTGAAGTTCTGTCAGCAACTGGAAGAGTTCTTCTCGCCGATGTACCTGCCCTACTTTATCCTCACGCTAACCGCAAATGTCTTCATCGTATTCGTTCTACTCACGGTGAAGTTCCCGTTTCCTTTCCTGAGAAGCAAATGAATCATTAAATTTTTTCAGGCTGAAGATTTAGCGGTTGTGATAATCTTCGGCTTTTACATCGTCTGCGTGACGGTCGTTTTATTTTTCCCTTGCTATTTTGGGCACTTACTTACGGAGCAGGTACCACCACATCTAAAGAATTCTACCTACTTAGAAATACAGTCTTTTTCTTTTTCAGGCTGGAGCTCTGCATTACGACGTGTATGACTCTCCATGGTATATCTGCGACGAGAAATTCAAAACCGTTATCAAATGCCTGCACTTAAAAACGGCTACCCCAATAGTTCTCACCGTGGGAAAATTTGCAACTTTATCATTAGACGCGTTCGTCTGGGTATTTTAAGTCGCTCGTCGAATTGCCAATCAAAACAACCTATTTGATTGAGGACCATTATCTCCTACGTGATAGTACTCTATCAGCTCACGGAGGATAACCCAGGTCATGAATAAAAAATTAGAAATGTAAACCCAAACAAAAACACGCTTTCACGTATTAATTCGAATGGGAAATATAGGATTTCTGTTAGTTTAATTAATTATATAATACACTGTGCACAGAAATTTAATTATATTATGTTGCTACCACTTTAGTACATTTACGTTATCCTCCTGTATCTATGATATCTGGTGCAAGTCGCGCTGAGAAGTCAATAGCTGTCCAGAAGCGAGTCTGTGAAGGAGTACGGATGCGCTAGATAATACAATAAGGGCGCCAGTGAGCAACCCCAGCTGGGAAACGCACTGAGGAACCGTTTTCCAAAGTTCCGCGACTTGCGCTGATAACCGAAAGCTTCCAGAAGTCTTACTGACACTCGTACGTTCAAGAAAAGGTTTGAAACGTAGCAAAACACCGAAATGTAATAGATAATAAATATATTGCCACACGCTTATAACTTACAACTCAAAAATGCACACATACCTTAAGGCCCTAAACTAAAGTAAATGCAAAAAAGAACAAAAGAATCAAAACCCTAATTAACTCAAGTTCAGTGCTGACCTTGAGAGGGTCGAATTGAAGTCACAGAACGTTAACACAGGTTAACTAAATTAAATTTTGACTTAAAAGTCACGATAAATACCCTAAACTGGTACGCAAAAATGTACCGAAAATATTTACGTTAGAATAAAATGTAATGTGTAGAGAAACGAGCGGGTGTGTCACTGTACTTGATGATGATCGTTGATACCTTCACGTTGCCGAAGGTCAAAATAAAGTATCCGCGGCCAGCGCCTAACTTCGTTTATTTCAACACCGCTATCGCACCCGCCAACGTCGCCGTTCAATTTAGGCGGCGTCTTCGAAAACATGAGACGACCACGAAGCGAGATCTGTCTTACTCGCAACGATCCACAAAGTTTGCGGTCGTCAGTGAAACGGATTCTGTTCCAATAGACAAAGAAAGCATAAATGATCGCGGGCCCCCGCCCAGCTGTCGTTCCATGTGCCTGTAAATTTCCACAAATCTGCTCAAGTGCACCACAAAAGACACGTAGAGCTTATTTCATTTTGGTAAAAATTTACTTACTTTATTGAATTTTGTAACACAATTTTAAACAAATTCTCATGAACTACAAAATGGGTACTTGCTCTGTCGTGCCGGATAGTAACTGAAAAGATGATGCCGAAGATGGTTGCCGGAACCGACTTCTCGAGTCAACGTGGCTAGTAATAAAGGACGCGAAGGACTAAACTCTAAACCAACGGAAAGCCTAGATTTCAAACGGCTCGGGCGCATGAATTGGTACGATTTCTTTTTTGTCCTGAAGGAGTGAGTTTTCAATCTTCGATGCGATTTCGGCTTTTTGCCGTGAGATCGCGTATGACGTTCCATTTCGAGGCATGGTTGCATCGCGCTGGTTGAATTCCTGTTTGGCGTCACTTGATTTTATAAGCACATCGACTTGAGGTGATCGGTCCATTTTGTTTGCTGCGATAGAAACTTAAGTAGATCCACGTGAAAAGTGGCCGAAGATGGTTGCCGGGACCGACTTTTCGAGTCAACGTGGCTAATAATAAAGGACGCGAAGGACTAAACTCTAGACCAACGGAAAGCCTAACTTTCAAACGACGCGGGCGCATGAATTGTTACGTTTTTTTTGGTCCAGAAGGAGTGAGTTTCCAATCTTGAATGCGATTTCGGCTTTTTGCCGTTAGATCGCGCATGACGTTCCATTTCGAGGCAGGGTTGCGTCGCGCTGGTTGAATTCCTATTTGGCGTCACTTGATTTTATAGGCACGCCGACTTGAGGTGATCGGTCGATTTTGTTCGCTGCGATAGAAGCTCAAGTGGATCCCCGTGAAAAGTGGCCGAAGATGATTGCCGGGGCCGACTTTTCGAGTCAACACGGCTACATAGTAAAGGACCCGAAGGACTAAACTCTAGACCAACGGAAAGCCTAGATTTCAAGCGGCGCATGAATTGTTACGTTTTTTTTTGGTCCTGAAGGAGTGAGTTTCCAATCTTCGACACGATTTCGGCTTTTTGCCGTGAGATTGCGTGTGACGTTCCATTTCGAGGCAGGATTGCGTCGCGCTGGTTGAATTCCTATTTAGCGTCACTTGATTTTATAGGCACGTCGACTTGATGTGATCGGTCGATTTTGTTGGCCGCGATAGAAGCTTAAGTGGATACCCGTTTTATCGAGTTCCGTCACCTCGAGGGAGTTTTCCCCTTTGCTTTTGGAGTCACTGTTGTGAATCTGCCGACGTGTGATTCCCTGAGGCTCGTTGGATCTTCTATGAGGTGAATTTTCTTTTTGCCCTTCGCCGTCTAAAAGTAGGAGCGCCCTTTGCTAGCCACGTTTTCGTATTGTTCGTGGCGTTTTATTAATTTGATGTTATTCCACTTTCTTAAACAACAACGCTAACTGCAGTCGTCTTCGTGGTATTCGTTCTGCTCGCGGTGAAGTCTGCGTTTCTGTTGCTGAAAGGCAAACAAATGAACATCCTTCTTTCAGACCCGGGATTTCGATGTTAGGATAATGTTTGGTTTTTGGTGGCGCTGACCGTAGGAAAGTTTGCGAATTTATCCTTAGACGCGTTCGTCTGGGTATCTTAAATACCGTTTTTCAATTAGATGGAGCGAAAACAACCTATGTCTTTTGTAGACATTGAGGAGCGTTATTTCCTATGTGACAGCACTCTATCAGCTGACAGAGGACAATCGACATCACAGTTAAAAAATTGAAAAGAAGAAGAATAAATCCAAAAGCTCGATGGAAAACGAAATGTACCTGGTTGTCTGTGTTTAACATTTTTCAAGTGTCTGTAATACATGTTGATTCCCAAGAGTATTTGAATTTTTTTTTAATTGTTTAATGGGCATCTATGTACGTTGTAGGTAAATAAATTTCTTCACGAAACATGCACAGAAAATGATAATAAATATTGGATTTATTAAGCTGATTGTTTTCTCGTACAAAAAAAAAACAATTATGTCATTACTCGATACTATTTGGTATTTAAACATTTGATGCAATATTTTTTGAGCTTGTTTACCTGTCTAATTTTATTACATCTTATGAAACACTTATTCATATTATTATTTGCACAGCTGACCAGAGCAGAGATGATATAATTCAATAGCCCAAAATAAATTTACGTATTTGAATGACGTGGCCGTCCCACTTAAATTATTTGTGTTTTGGGTTGTGGGTCATACTCCTCCGAGTTTACTTTTCTATAACGCCTTGATATTTCTAGCAAAATGACAGAAAGCAAATTGCAACCACCTCAACGAGACACAGAAATCTAACTAGAACGTTTAAAATGCCGTTGTCTTCCAGCTAAAAGTTAAAGGTACCAATAAACTAGACTCTTGTCCGATGATGAAGGTATGAATCGATTTAAACTTGGAAATTTATGCGATATTTACATTGTCCTTGTCCCTATTGCTACATATATACATTTTACTTCCTTCAATGATGCATATTTATAATAACCTATACCAAGCTCCTCTTTAATTTCTCTGCTTCTTATTAGTAGTTACTCTGTAGAAATTGCATACTTCGCTCATTCATTATTTGTTACAACTGACGTAATTTACAAGAATCGTTGTAATATTACCAGTTTCTTTGTAGAAATTTAATTCCTTCATTAACTATTTACTGCAACAAGCACATTTTAAAAGAGAGAGAGAGGGCCGCGCACTCACCAGTCTCAATCAAACCTCATCCTCACATCCGTATTGGTTAAACCCTTTAACCCAGAACAATATATGCATGTATAAAACAGAGGCAAAAGGTTTTTGGGGAAAAAACCAAAAGAAATTACAAATTTAATATACATGAAGCCTCCACAATTGGTGGTAAGTAGGCGGAAGAACATCAAACCAGGAGACAAAAGGCGAATGGAATTTGGTATTTCAATATTAAAATTGATTGTGTTTGCTTTAATTATTTTTTTCCATCCTAGAGAACATTCTGTTTAAGATCTGAAGCAAAGTCGTTTATCATTTGCACGTTATATTGAGTAAACTGGTGCAAACTTAAACAAAAAGAAGAAGCTTCCAGCAGGAGTTTGTTACTTACAAGTACGACGTTCTCTTCGGGAAACCCGTTTTCAATCTTAGTTTGAGGAGGTGATGAATCAAGTAGTAGAAAACCTAGAGGAGGATGGGAATGGCCAAAGGGCGAGAGGAAGATTTAGGAAAGTGCGAACGGAAATTGCCTAAGAGAAGATGAAATCGTGGATGGATAAAAAATGGAAACTTAAAGAAGAACGCAAGGACAACGAAATAAACCTATCGAATTAGATCGATGGATTGAAAAGGAAAAGAAAACCTTAAAGGCTCAGATGAATGGGAAAAGGAAATCTTAAAGGCTCCTTGGAATCAAAGAAAGACTGGAAGAAAGACATTTGGGTAAAAGTAAAAACCCAGAAGAGGATGGATGGCCAAAGAGCAAGAGCAAGACTTAAGGAAAATGCGAATGGAAATTGCCTAAGAAGAGATAAAATCGTGGATGGATTAAAGAAATGGAAGCTTAAAGAAGAACGCAAGGACAACGAAAAAGGAAGAGCCTATTGAATTAGATGGATTGATTGAAAAGGAAAAGAAAACCTTAAAGGCTTAGATGGATTGGGAAAAAGAAATCTTAAAGGTTCCTTAGAATCAAAGAAAGATTGGAAGAAAGACATTTGGTTAAAGGTAGAAACCCAGAAGAGGACGGATGGCCAAAGAGCAAGAGCAAGACAAAGGCAAAAACTAATGGAAATAGCCCAAGAGGAGGTAAAACCGTGGATGAATAAAAAAAAATTGAAGCTTAAAGAAGAACGCAAGGACAACGAAATAAGGAGGAACCTATTGAATTAAATGGATGGATTCAAAAGGAAAAGAAACCTTAAAGGCTTGGATGGGAAAAGGAAATCTGAAAGACTGGAAGAGAGACATTTGGTTTAAGGTGAAAACCCAGAAGAGGATTAATGGCCAAAGGGCAAGAGAAAGATTTAGGAAAATGCGAATGAAAATTGACCAAGAGGAGATGAAATCGTGGATAGATAAAAAATGGAAGCTTAAAGAAAAACGCAAGGACAACGAAATAAGGACGAAGAATTCTTCAAAACCGCCGAAACATCTGGACCTGTCAAAACCAGATCTCCAAGTTTTTAATTTTTTTTAATACTACCTGCCTTCGGTCTTTTGAAGGCTCTTAAACCCCTTTTACACCCGTTTTTATTAAACCATCTTCCGTCTTCCAAATCCTTTGTACCTTAAACGCGAGATTCTGCCGTTGAATGAATTGATAGGTAAATGAATTGATAGATAAATAATCACAATTCGAATGTTTTAGATATTTACGTATATAAATTATTTTTCATTGGGTGATTTCGCCTAATTGTGGACCATAATCAATAAATTATTTTTCGTGTTGTGAGTTAATCGTGTGAAAGTGTACAGCTTGAAGGTCGGTGTTTGTTACCACAAAATGGAGGATAACCGCTACTTGAGGTACATTATCTTCTTAATGTTGCTCGGAGGTGTTTACAAAGTTCAAACGCAAAGCTTCGCAAAGAGAAAACTCTTCCAAATTTGGAGGTTAACAGTGAGCTTGAATTTATTATACGTGTTTTTCTCTGTCTCCGTCGATTTAGCCCAGAAAGGGTTAGAGCAATTCGATCGGGTGGTTCTGAATTTTCTATACGTATGTACGTGCCTTCCTCACCGTTTACTTTCTCAGTTTGTTTTTCAACATTCTTCTGCTTTCGCAGTCGTCACTGTGCTGGTCTTCTTCAAGGCGAATTACTATTATTTTTTCGACGGCAAATCCGAGGAGATATACGCAGAAATGCGTCGCTTATTTAAGTACCGCACGGAAACTCTTTTGGACGAGAAAGACCTGAAGCGGTGCATCGACGTGTGCAGGAAATTCTCAGCGGTTTGGTTTACCTTTGGGGTGACGGCTGCTCAGGGGTTCATTGTGATGTTTTTGGTTTTTAATGCAGGCTCAGAAAGGTATACATATATTCGAAACGATTTTGAAGAGTTGCCAATCTAATTTAATCTAGGAAACTGCCGCTACCATTCTGGTTTCCCTACGACTGGAAGACCACCCCAATCTACGAGCTCACCGTTTTATACCAGTTCTTCATACATCAGATTATGATTTTCGCAGTCGTAGGTACGGACCTGTTCTTCGCCTCCGTCGTCTTGTTAACAAGCGAACAGTTCACCCTCTTAGGTACGAAACGGTTCCAGAAGATTGCGCTCTGAAAACCTGAAATTAAGCGTTTTTTAGGCTGGGAAATAAAGCACCTGCTGTACACGGTTTTACTCAAAAATGGGATCAGCAAGAAAGAGGTGAATTCGATCCAGGGGTTCATCAACAGCAAACCACAAGTGTAACAGCTAGGATAAGTTTGGGCCCCCTGGCCACATAATAAAAATGATTTTTTTTTTCTCTAGGGGATCACAGGAAGAGGAAATCGCGTTTGGAATTATCGACGAATTACTTACGCTTCCGAAAATTAAGGCGAGCCTTCTGGAAGAAGTGAAACGACACATTCAGTTCCACCAATCGCTTTTGAAGTTCTGTAACTCCCTGGAAGATTTTTTCTCACCAATGTATCTACCGTACTTTTTTATTATTTTCATCATCGATGTGTTCGACTCTTTCATTATAACTACAGTAAGTCAATAAAGGCTTAAGCTTGGCTGATGTATGAAATTGTATTTTTGAACTTTTTGATTTTTCAGACAAGAGATACGACCCTCGGGGTAACAGTTGTCCTCTACATGATAGCCATTACCATCACCCTAATCGTGGGCTGTTACTCTGGGCAGCTACTAACAACACGAGTAAACAAAAGAATTTTCTTGATAATCTTTCCTCTGAACGGTCGTTTTTCTCTTTTAGGTCGAAGCCTTACAGCAGGATGTGTTTGATTATCCTTGGTACATATGCGACAAGAACTTCAAGTTTCAGTTTAAATTCCTGCATTTAAGAACGTGCAAGCCCGTGGTGTTGACCGTTGGTAAGATTGCCCCATTACAGCTGAACACATTTCTCTGGGTACACATTTATATAATATGCAGTTACGAGCAAATTGAATCGACGAGGGATTTTTTTTTGCAGATCTTGAAGTCAGTTACTTCTTACGTAATCGTTCTGTATCAATTAACGGAGGAAAATCGACGTGCTGCTTAAGCAGTTAGTTGTCTTCGAATTAAAATAATATTGCAGAAAGTTGGGGTTTCATTTTATTTGTTCTACCTGTCAAGGCATTAGCAACAAAATAATAAAAACACATTTCACTTTGTCCTTTTTTTCTACCATTCTACTACCTCCAAACTTGGTGCACAGACATGTGCCAGTATGTTTATGTTACTAGTGTTACACGCGATGATTAAATAAATTACAGTTTCGCGCGGAATTCGGACGAAGTTGTGGTTATCCAGCTGTCAAACGCTCTCTGAGCAGCGCCGCCGCTCGTGGAAAAGTCGTGCTTCAGTTGCCTCAATGTTACCATAATTGAAATTAACCTCCGCCCATAATAATTTAAAATTAAAATTATTGTGGGCGGAGGTTAATTTCAATTATCTCTTAAACCACAGTCTCCTTTACTATTTTAGTCAATGTTACCAACTGTCGTGTTCTGCTTATCTCCGGAAAGCACGCTGATCCTGTACGTCGTACTTAACTCAGTGGAATTCCGATGCTACATAATTCAAAACAAGGTAACGAAAGGCGGGGTAAAGAAATAGTAAAAAAAAGGGGCGGATTACTCTATTCGAACAAAGAAATCAACCGTAAGCACGGGTCATCAACATCTAATTACCTTTT
The DNA here is from genome assembly GCA_036172665.1 of Prosopocoilus inquinatus. Taxonomy (NCBI): domain Eukaryota; kingdom Metazoa; phylum Arthropoda; class Insecta; order Coleoptera; family Lucanidae; genus Prosopocoilus; species Prosopocoilus inquinatus. The sequence continues at coordinate 6,813,904 of CM069878.1, read as the reverse complement.
GTTCAAACACAAACGCTTAACCGCTTGGTATGATTTGCTTTTTAAAGCAAATCGAAGTCACTCAAAGGATTCCAGTAACAGTGTATTTATTTAAAATTCTGCATCAAAGGTATTCAACAATTCCTGAGAGATTGCGCACGCAAGTGTAACTTGTAATGCCGAAACGCAAAGTGACGCTGTACGTGAGGATGCCGGACGCGAGTAACAAACAGGTCAAAATGGCGACCAATCAGAACACTGGAATAGAAAGCGTGATCATCTAGAACCAACGAGAGCCTTTGATATCAAACGGGAAGCAATGTCACCGCCTTACCACAGCTGAACTATACCACACGTAACAATTTACGCAACATACTTTGCGTTTAACTATGAGAAAACATTGAAGGAAAACAAAATCAATTAATAAACCCTAATCTAGTACTTTATTTCTTTAATAAACGCAGGAAAGTAACATATACAGTCGCGAGCAATAAATTTTGGTCGTCACTGTCAATCAAAACGTCAGTTTTCACTTCACAAATCAAACGTTATCATGTAAATATCCGACCTTTAAAGAAAAATTTGTCAAACGATGGTGAATTAAATTTTTCAAGAGATTCTATTTAATGCAAAGGAAAAAGTAAAAAATAAAATTTCTGGAATAATGCTGCGAAAATATCCTTTCGTTTACATTTCTGTTTACATAATTCATTTTTCAGTTTCGAGCAGTTTCAGAATGAAATCCGCTCTGCTGGTTCAGCATTGCAAGCAAATTCAACAACTTGAATTTCTACCGTCAACATGGAATCCCCTCTAATATTGGCGACGTTACAAAGATCGAAAAAGTACTTTGACCTGCAAGCAAAACAAACGTCGGTAATTCATACAGACGGTTTCCACGGCCGGCAATTAAGCCGGTGTCGTTTGACCATAAATGCGAAATGCCAACTAAATGATTTTGTCAATTTAATCCAAAAATACGCCTACGTCGAAAACAAAAGCGAAAACGAATTTAGAACATAATTTTCAAATCAAACGAGGCTTTATTTTTTAACCTATGACATCTTCCGTAGCTTACCTTTATCATCACAAATTGATCTGGACAGATGGTAGAATATATACATTCACTAAAATCCGCTGAGAATACAATTATCGATTATATTAAAACTAAATGAGATAAAAAGAAATGGTAGATCCATTAAGAATATAAAATGCAATCGATTTAGGCAATAAAAACATAATCAAATTCAAGCTGTACGCTTATTTATTACAGAACGAAGCGGAGGTTAGGACATAATATAATTTTATTCATCGAATATTCTTCTCATTAAATACATTACATACCTGATTAATAAACTAATAAAGTTTTAGCTTTGGCGACCCCCACGTACAGTACGACGAAAGAAAAACCATGAAATACCTCCATTATAACGTTCTGCTGATGACCATCGCCGGTTTATATAAAATAGAAACTGAAAGTAGCATCAAGAGGCTGCTTTTCGGTATCTGGAGGGCCATGGTGAGCTTGAGCATATTGCTTTTGATCATTTCCACCTTTATAGATTTACGGACTAAAGATCACAGCGACTTCAAGTCCGTAGTTGTAAACTACATTTATCTCAGTAAGTAAAGATCAATTATAACTACAGTTGTAAGAGAAAATCATTAAACTTCAGTCGGTAGTTCATGCTATTGGCTCAGGATGACTTATTTGGTGATGTATGATGGCACATCCTTTGAAATCGTGAGGGAAATGCAGAGTATATTCAAGTATACAACGGACACCGGAGTTACCGAGAAGGATTTGGAAAAATATATAAGTTTCACTAACAGACTTACGTTTGCCATTACGACTTACGTATCTCTTGTGGGATACTGCTTCGTCTTGCTACCTTTGATAAACAGTTCGGAAAGGTATGGGTAACACTTAACGCGTCCATCAAATAAAATCATTGCCGAATACTTCTTGTGGTGCAGCATCTAAAAAGTACCAGTTACAGTTCAAATTTTTATCAAACATTTTAGGACACTTAGTTTACCGATTTGGTATCCGTTGGAGTGGAAGAGTTCACCCTCTTACGAATTGGCGGTGTTTCTGCAGATCGTCGTCCAGCAGGTTTTGGTCAATTTGATAATTGCCCCAGACACATTCTTTGCGACCGGCATGATTTTATTGGGTGCCCAATTTCGACTTTTAGGTGAAACTTCGAATACGTCTGTTTATTTAATTTAGTTTCCAGTAATCTCTGAATTTAGGTTGGGATATTAAACATGTTTTGCACAAGACGCTCTTGAGGAACGAAGTAAATTTGGACATCGTTTCAACGTATACGTCAGTCTTTTCTGACGTCCAAGTCTCACCTTTGGGGTAATTAAGGTTTTGATTCAAAAATTAAACCCTAAAAATTAAATTTGTTTTTTTTCTTAGGGAATTTGGTAACTCTGTCGAATTCAAAACCGAGCTGACGCAGAACCTTATGGAACTGATTAAATTTCATCAGTCGCTCGTGTACCTTTGCGCACGCTTTAATCATTTCTTTTCACCAGTGTTTCTAATGTATTTTGCTATTCTATTGGTGCCTACAGTTTTTATTGAATATAATATAATCACGGTAAATTACTCGCTTTACCTTCTTTAAAAACTCTTAGCCAGGTTTAGTGTTCTAGGCAAAAGACCTGGTGCTCGTGTTGGTGCTCAGCATGTTCTTATCTGCCCTCTTGTTTACGATGTTTCTTCAGTGCTACTTGGGGAATTTCTTGACTTCTCAGGTGACACTTGGAGAATCAGTTAAACACAAGCAGACTCTGAAATTTTATTTGTAGGCCGAAGAATTCATTTACGACATCTATGACTCCCCATGGTACTTGTGCGATCACAGTTTCAAGACGAACTTGAAAATACTGCATCAAAGTTCTTGCAAACCGATTCGGTTTACCATCGGAAAATTTGGGTTTTTATCTTTGGATACGTTCGTTTGGGTAGGTTTTATACTCCAAGTTATTATTTTCATTCATTTCAGTGCCATTGTTTTAGATTATTAAGGCAAGTGTGTCATATTTAGCTGTACTTCGTCAAGTCACAACCGATCATTGAGTACAAACATCTAGTGATGGTTTTTATCTACAACTATGTAAGTTAATACAGTCATTAGAAAATCCTGATTAAGCTTCATAATAAACATAACCTGAACTACACTTTCTTGTTATCACCTCACACAGGCAACACCTAGAGATAAAACACAATAAAATAAATTCGGGCACGTCGTTACGGTTGGTTTCGTGCGGAATTCGGATGAAGTTTTGGTTATCCAGCTGTTAAAAGTAGACAAAACTTCACTGGGTAGCGCCGCCACTCGTGGAAAAGTCGTACTTCATTTGCGTCACTTACCTTCGGAAAGCACGCTGAACCTATACGTTGTTAATACGTAATGGAATTCTGATGCGCAATTCAAATCGTTTACGCCCTCGTTAGTCGGTTTTTCGCGAAAGAAAACATAGTAATGAAAGGAGGTGTAAAAGAGAGAAGCGGATTCCTCTGTTAAAAGAAAGAAATCAAGTATAAGCATGGGTCACGCTAAAATCGACATCCAATTACCTTTTGTTCAAACATAAACGGGTTATAATTTGCTTTCAGTAAACTGAACGTCAGTCAAGGCATCAAGGGATTCCAGTAACACTATTTATTTAAAATCCTGCATTCGAAAATATGCAACAATTGTCGAGAACTCACTACCTTACAACAGCAGAACTATACCACGGGTGGTTGCTAAAAGTAATGTAACGAAATTATACGTAACAATTTATGCAACATACTTTGCGTTCAAGAACGAGAAAACATTGAAGGAAAACAAAATCAATTATTTAAGAAAACAGAATTTATTTCGTCATTTCTTTTTTAAAACAAAGGAAAAGGTAATGTGTACGGGGTGGCTCGGATTTCTGGAATAGTGCGAAAATATTTTTAGCTTTTATATTTCCGTAATATATTTGATTTTTAAGTATCTGAAAACAATTTTGTATTTTCTTTGGAATACGTTTCCTTTTTTTTTCTTTTAAAACCAAGGAAAGAAAAAACTTGGGGAGTCTCAAGTAGGTGAGTTGATTGCAAAATGGCTGTGGATGACGACGGTATTACGCTGCTTCAGATCGTAAGGGTTTTAGCTTTTCTTATGTAACAGTTCTGCGACAGCCAACAGTCGATGATAAATACATTTAACTGCAGTTACATTAACTAACAGCCGTTTGCACCATGTCTAGTTAAAAATTAAACAAGGTTCAACAGTAAACCCAGTTTTCACCGCGATTTAAACCGTAGTTAGAAACTCGCTAAACCAACTCAACGTTAAACCATCACGGAAGAGGGATTAAATTGAGTTGGTTTAGCTAGTTTCTAACTACGGTTTAAGCCGCGGTGCAAACCGAGATTACTGTTAAACCTGGTTAATATTTTTAACTAGACATGGTGCAAACGGTTATTAGATCAACAAATGTATGAGAGGTGAGTCTGAATTTGATGAACAAAAATGTTATTAACGCCACGACTTGTTTCCTTGCTGATGAGACGCCGATTTCAAGTGGGTAAAGCGTATCACATCCTAAACAAACTTAGGTACGCCAATGATGCTTATGTGATGACCATCTCTGGTTTATATAAAATAGAAACTGAAAGTAGCATCAAGACGTTGCCTTTTTCAGTTTGTATACGTGTATGTCGTAACTTATAAGGTTAAGTACAGCTTAAACAGCGAATAAACTTGAAAAAGTCGTTTTGATTTGCAATGGAACTCTCGAGCTGCGCCTGTGCTGACGAAGCCATAAATAGGGCTGGAACAGCTGTACAGAGGCTGCGCGAGGCATCCACTGCAACGATTTGCAACAAATTTTTTTATAACGTTATGGTTAACACCAGGCAAAAAGGCAAAAGACAGGAAGTTATTAATAGCCTAGCTAGCAAGGAAAAGTATTTTATGTATTTGGTCTTCTCGTCACTGCTGCATTTGTCGTTTTTTTTTTATCTCCAATTTGTGAACACCTAACTGCCTAACAATTAATGAATACTTTTGTCTTCTACATGCTGATTACTGATTGGCTGCCTTGAACTACAAATTTTGCCTTCTTATACCACCCGTGCCGGACGCCACAAAGTGTGTTTCCTCAAAGTTTGGGTCCATAAGTCGATGGATCAAAACTGTCAGCGTCTCGCTGAAACATAATTAATCAGCGAACGCGTTAATTGTTTTGAATGAAATACTATCTTCTGGTGCAGGCAGCATTGCAAGTAAGTTCGACAACTTGAACTTCCACCGTCACCATGGAATCCCCTCATTTAAACGTTAACCTAGCCGACGTTCTAAAGATCGAAAATTGTGTCAATTTAAGCCAAGAATACCTGCTGAAATAACTAACTTTCTCTTTTAATCCACGGCGTACGTATCACTAAAATCCGACGAAAATACAATTATCGACTTACATTATAAGCAAATGAGGTAATAGAAATGGTAGATTCATTATAAATATGAGTTGTAATCTCATATTTATAATGTAATAATCTAATATGAAAATATAATGAAATTCAAGTTGTATAAGCTTATTTATTATAAAACGAAGCGGAACCATGTAATTTTCTTCATCGAATATTCTTCTCTTTAAATACATTACATACCTGCTTAATAAACTAATAAAGTTTTAGCTTTGGTGACCCTCATTTGCAGTACAAACAAAGGAAAACCATGAAATACCTCCATTATAATGTTCTGCTGATGACCATCGCCGGTTTATATAAAATAGAAACTGAAAGTAGCATCAAGAGGTTGCTTTTCGGTTTCTGGAGGGCCACGGTGAACTTGAGCGTATTGCTTTTGATCATTTCAATCTTCATAGATTTACGGACTAAAGATCACAGCGACTTCAGGTCCGTAGTCGTAAACTACATTTATCTCAGTAAGTAAAGATCAATTATGTCTGCAGTTGTAAGAGAAAATCATTAAATTTCAGTCGGTAGTTTATTGTATTGGCTCAGAATGACTTATTTGGTTGTGTATGATGGCACATCTTTTGAAATCGTGAGGGAAATGCAGAGTATATTCAAGTATACAACGGACACTGGAGTTACCGAGAAGGATTTGGAAAAATACATAAGTTTCACTAACAAATTTACGTTTGCCATTATGACTTACGTATCTCTTGTGGGATATTGCTTCGTCTTGCTACCTTTGGTAAACAGTTCGGAAAGGTATGGGTAACACTTAATGTGTCCATCGAATAAAATCATTGCCGAATACTTCTTGTGGTGCAGCATCTGAAAAGTACCAGTTACAGTCAAATTTTATCAAACATTTTAGAAAACTTAGTTTACCAATTTGGTATCCCTTGGAGTGGAAGAGTTCACCTTCTTACGAGTTGGCGGTGTTTCTGCAGATCGTCATCCAACAGGTTTTGGTCAATTTGGTAATTGCCCCAGACACATTCTTTGCGACCGGCATGATTTTGTTGGCCGCCCAATTTCGACTTTTAGGTGAAACTTCGAATACGTCTGTTTATTTAATTTATTTTCCAGCAATCTTTGAATTTAGCTTGGGATATTAAACACGTTCTGCACAAGACGCTCTTGAGGAACAAAGTAGATTTGGACGTCGTTTCAACGTATACGTCAGTCTTTTCTGACGTCCAAGTCTCACCTTTGGGGTAATTAAGGTTTTGATTCAAAATTTAAACCCTAAAAATTAAATTTGGTTTTTTCTTAGGGAATTTGTTAACTCTGTCGAATTCAGAACCGAGCTGACGAGAAACCTCACGGAACTGATTAAATTTTATCAGTCGCTCGTGCACCTCTGCGCTCGCTTCGATCATTTCTTTTCACCAGTGTTTCTAATGTATTTTGCTATTCTGTTGGTGAATACAGTTTTTATTGAATATAATATAATCACGGTAAATTACTCCCTTTATCTTCTTTAAAAACTCTTAGCCAGGTTTAGTGTTCTAGGCAAAAGACATGGTGCTCGTGTTGGTGCTCAGCATGATCTTATCTGCTCTCTTGTTTACGATGTTCCTTCAATGCTACCTGGGGAATTTCTTGACTTCTCAGGTGAAATTTGGAGAATCATTTATACACGAGGAGACTGCTGTGATATTTGATTTGCAGGCCGAAGAACTCATTTACGACATCTATGGCTCCCCATGGTACTTGTGCGATCACAATTTCAAGACGAACTTGAAAATTCTGCATCATAGTTCTTGTACACCGATTCGGTTTACCATCGGAAAATTTGGGTTTTTATCTTTGGATACGTTCGTTTGGGTAGGTTTTATATTGGAAGTTATTATTTTGATTCATTTCAGTGCCATTGTTTCAGATTATTAAGGCAAGCGTGTCGTATTTAGCAGTACTTCGTCAAGTCACAAGCGATCGTTGAGTACAAACATTGTATCCAGCGATATCTTCTATCTATAATTGTTATTAGGAAATCCTGATCAAATTTCATAATAAACATAACCTGAAGTATACTTTCTTGTTATTACCTCGTAAAGACAGCCCCTAGAGTTTGCGACAACCCAAATGCAGTTATGTTATCTCTCGATTACTTAACGAAAACGGTGGCAAGTTAGCGCTGAAAGAGTCTGTCAGCTGTCCTGAACTAGTACTCAGATGGAGAAAGAGGTAGGTCAAGTCAAATTCAAGGACGTCTGGGAGGTATGACCCCAGCTGAGTACTACACCACTGCAAAACTGACTCCCAGGGTTCATAGCGTGCGCTAAAATTCGATTAACTAGGAATAAATTCACACACGGGCATTCAAAGACGTATATTTGACACAAGGAATAACCAAAGCCTAACAAATTTAATTCAGTTTTCACTGGCATGGCAAGGGTAGAGGGTTTCCGCGGTCACCGAATGCTGCATATCCCGTCAGGACTTAAATGCATGGCGCTGGATCGCGTTGAATGGGAGGGAATTACGTGTTCTGGAATTATTTGTGATAGGCTCCGCTCATAACACAATAAAACCGTAGCCAGTCGGCCAATAGTAAACAAAAACAACACAAATTGTTGTTGCTATAAATGCCATTTACTTACATAAGTACACGTGGTTCAATCAGATCCAGTGCTGGTCTACACAAATTGTGAACCACCGGTCCGCCGAGGTTGCTATAATTTGATGAAAATAAATGATATAGTTTCTTCGGAACTCCGCAGTTATTTGGTTGTCAAACGCAGAGTCAAACGTCACCAAGCGGAGGCGCAACTGCACGTGGAGAAACCGGACGCTGTTTCGGTACGCTTTTGTACGAAATGGAGTTTCGATGCGTATAATTCAAATTGGTTTATGCCCTCGGTAATAGGATTTTCTCCCAAGAAAATAAGGTTAACGATAAAGCGAGGAAAATAAAAAGCGGATTCCTCGTCTGTTCAAAAACAAACGGGTTAACCGCTCGGTAAAGTTTGTGTACAGCAAAGCAAACGTCACTCATGGCTCATAGGATCCAGTAACGGTTTATTTTTCCAAATTCAGCATCAAAGTTACGCCACCATAAAGCGAATACACCTAAAATTTGGAAATAAGTAAACAAGGTTAATGCTTCTTTCCATAATTGAATCGATGAGTGCGTAATCGTGTTCAGTTCGAATTTAATGTGCTTAGAAAACAGCAAATAACTTTCTCTAGGTTTTTAATTTAGGTAATTATCGGCTTCAGGAGGTTTCAGGTATCCTTATATCAGCGTTTCCCAAACTTTAAGGTTTCGTGACCCCCTTTTGAGCTGTGTTAAGCTTCACGCCCCCCTCTCCTCCATCAATGTTTGTTAAATGATTATTCTTTAAATATTTGAGACTCCTCATTACATTTCATAACTGTAGTCAATAATATACGGCCACGAGCATTAAATTCTGGTTGTCATTTTCAAACAAAACGTCAGTTTTCATTTTAGAAATTAGAATCTCCATAGTTTCAATCAAATAGAAGTTACGGTGTCAACCTACGTCGATTAATGAATATGTAACCTCTTGCACAAAATAGTACGATAAATTAGTTGCAATTTGTGGTCATTTGTTGTTAGATTTATTCTGCTGCGCCCCCTTACAAAACTTACGCGCCCCCTAGGGGGGCGCGCCCCACAGTTTGGGAAACGCTGCCTTATCTGAAAGAATTTTAAGCCAATTATTCGCTTAAAATAAAAATCCAGAAAATTATTTGTTGTTTTCTCAACACAGTAAATTTGGACTGAACACGGTTATGCACTCATCGACTCAATTATGTTTGTTAGGGTGTTTAGAGAGTATCCCAAATCGCTGTTTTATTCGAATTAAAATGCAGACAGACGTGGATTTGGTAGCGTTTTAATGCAAATTGGAGAGAGAGAATTTGATACTCCTTTTGCTGGCGCGACAAGTTTGGCAAGCCCAAAAAAAAACGCAAGTTTTGATTAACCATTCACACAGGCGGGCGCAGTCAAGCCGCAGTCTTCTTCAAGCATGAACCTAAAACAGAAGATATTTCTGATTGGTTTGATTTGATCCTTGTCTTGCCACATTAATTGTGCTTAATTAATTTATCCAGCAAGATTATTTTTGCCTTGTTGGTCAGCCCAATACTGCAATCGAACTCGCAGAGAAACAGAAGATTTTAAAATCAGGAAAAAAAAGAGGAAACCAGGATTTATTTTCCTCGCGACGCATCGGCACATCTTAAGACGGATTGTTCTTGTTATTGTTACTGTTGAGTCTTCGCAATAAGTTTGATAAGTGATTTAAAATTGCCACTAACACTGACTCATCCTAGGCTAGAGAATCGAATGAAACAGATTTTTAACAGACAAATAAGTACCTGAGAAAATGTTAAACAAACAGCAAATGTTATTGAAAATTGCTCTTGAATTATTAACATTGAATTACTTACTAATTGTGTGAACAAGAACAGGTTTCTTTCTGTATGTGTATCCATATAGATCCATTATTGAATTCACACCGGCTTAAACAAAATGGCGAAGGAAACTTAACGTTCGCCTCATCATCGATGGTAATCGCAGGTTCCTTCCAAATTAAAACAAAAAATACATTTTAAAAGAGAGTGTTCCAGATTTGGAGGAGTGTGTATTTGAATTTTGATGATTTTGTACATAATATTCGCGCCTTTCTGGCTACAATCAAGAATAAAGGAAATTTAAAAAGAGGAGTACACTCAAAACCACACTTCACATTTTATTAATTTATAAGATCTTCGGAGAAGCTTTTACCTATTTGTTACATAAGTTTTTGATTAAAGATATACCAACGGCAGTTTTATGTTATTGGAGATCGATTTAGTAAGAAATAAACACCAATAAATTAAATTTGTTAATTACACCTTTTATCACTCACTTTGGCAATCGTGTTGTTACCTCTCTGGTATAGAAAATAGGAGGAAATTGATTTGCAGCACAGCCAGCAGCTTCAGTCGTGACGGGGGTGGGTTTAATTAAACGCGACACTAACGTCATCTTAACCCGAGACGAGGAGAGCACCAAAGGAACGGCTCAACTTACGCAACAATCTTTACATTCGACCTTTGCGCATCGTCAAGGTCAATCTGGCGTATGCACACTTTTAAACTGGCGTTCAATAAGCCAAAATGCTTTGAACGTTAAACGTTAATAATAACTGAGACACTGTCTTGGCCGATGAAAATTAAATTATCATAATAATTTTAAACGTTAATGTTTTTACGTAGTTGCAGTCGACTCTTGTCCGATGAAAATTGTAAATAAAAGGTTTTTAAAGCATTCAATTTGAGTACCTTTTATTTGCCTTTAATAATTACCAGCAAACATAAATATCAAAAGAACCAATGGCGGATCCGCTACAAGCCTTACAATAATTAAAGCATAAATTTGCTAAATAATTTTCGGGTTAAGAACCATAACACTGTAATGGCACAAATTTTCTGCGAACAAAATCGTAACCGCTATATAATCGGAGTCCTCTCGCCTCTGATTTTATCTTCCTCGAAGATTGTCCCAATGCCTTCCACGTTGGCAAACGAAAACGTCGACGCCACTGTTATGACGATCTCATCGTAAACCAGATTGTAGAAAACGTCGAAAAAGCGTCGTTCTTCAAGCGTAAGTCATACGTAAACGGAAGAGGCGCAAGCCACAACCAAGAAACTGAGCCTCAAAACCCATACCAGAAGCCATTACCACAACCAGTACCAACCAAGAGCCGGTACTAAAAGCGTGTGAGGGAAGGAAAAGAGAGGAGAAAGCAATAGTCGCAAACATGGCTGTCCGGAACTCCAAAGACTTGACGCAAACGACTGTAGATTAAAAATTTTCTTTACAGTACACATTCAAGACTCAGAAACAATTCGAAATTCACGAAGAAAACAAACGTACAAACAAATCCCAAATAAAGGGGCGCCGGCGCGTTTGCAGGAGTACTCACACGTAGTTTGCAGGAGTACTCACGCGTAGCTTACAATTTTCTAGCATTTGCAAAATAGAAAAGAAACTGTGACGTGCGCTAGCGTACACCGTTCGCAAAACCCGGTCGCCGAGCGCGATAATAAACGAATAAAACTGAAGGAGAAAACTTCAGCGGTATGAAATAAAAAAGAAAGAAAATAAACGCACGTAGTATAATTTGTATGCGTAAAATAACAGCAAAAGCAAGCAAAAACGCACGTAAGGAGCGTTTATTTTCTTCAAGCACAATATTCGTTTTAAAACAAAAGCAGTCTCGCAACCGGGTTGTCATGTATATGTCCGCAATTGTTCACAAAGTCCAAGAAAAAAAGGATCGTCGACGGGTTTGCGGGAGTACTCACTCGTAGCTTACAATTTTCTAACTTTGCAAAAAGTTTGAAAAAGAAACTCTAACGCGCGACGTGTAGGTAGGTAGGTTATTACTAGAGATAATTCGATATCGTCGTCATGGTCAACTCCAACAAGAAGAGGAGACAAAGAAAAACAAATGACGATTGTAAATTTTACGACAGGAAAAAAGTAAAGCAAATGGCGATCGTAATACGTAAATAGGAAACTCATATTTCGACGTCGTCCTCGTGGTCGACTCCAACAAGAAAAGAAGATTAAGAAAAACAAATGGCGATCGTAGTTTTTACGACAGGAAAAAAGCAAAGCAAATGGCGACGTTTTCTTTTCTTTAAGCACAATATTCGTTTTAAAACAAAAGCAATCCCGTAACCGGGTTGTCATGTATATGTCCGCAATTCTTCACGAAGTTCAAGGAAAAAAAAGGAGCGTCGACGCGTTTGCGGGAGTACTCACTCGTGGCTTACAATTTTCTAACTTTGCAAAAAGTTTGAAAAAGAAACTGACTTGCGAGGTACAGGTAGGTTGGTTATTGCTAGAGATATTTCGACGTCGTCGTCATGGTCAACTCCAACAAGAAGAGGAGACAAAGAAAAACAAATGACGATTGTAAATTTTACGACAGGAAAAAAGCAAAGCGAATGGCGATCGTAATACGTAAATAGGAAACTCATATTTCGACGTCGTCCTCGTGGTCGACTCCAACAAGAAAATAAGATTAAGAAAAACAAATGGCGATCGTAGTTTTTACGACAGGAAAAAGCAAAGCAAATGGCGACGTTTTCTTTTCTTTAAGCACAATATTCGTTTTAAAAGAAGAACAATCCCGCAACCGGGTTGTCATGTGTTTGTCCGCAATTCTTCACGAAGTTCAAGGAAAAAAAAAGGAGCGTCGACGCGTTTGCGGGAGTACTCGCTCGTAGCTTACAATTTTCTAACTTTGCAAAAAGTTTGAAAAAGAAACTCTGACGTGTGACGTATAGGTACGTAGGTTATTACTAGAGATATTTCGACGTCGTCGTCATGGTCAACTCGAACAAGAAGAGATGACAAAGAAAAACAAATGACGATCGTAAATTTTAGGACAAGAAAAAAGCAAAGCAAATGGCGATCGTAATACGTAAATAGGAAACTCATATTTCGACGTCGTCCTCGTGGTCGACTCCAACAAGAAAAGAAGATTAAGAAAAACAAATGGCGATCGTAATTTTTACGACAGGAAAAAAGCAAAGCAAATGGCGACGTTTTCTTTTCTTTAAGCACAATATTCGTTTTAAAACAAAAGCAATCCCGCAACCGGGTTGTCATGTGTATGTCCGCAATTGTTCACGAAGTTCAGGAAGGAAAAAAGGAGCGTCGACGCGTTTGCGGGAGTACTCACTCGTGGCTTACAATTTTCCAACTTTGCAAAAAAGTTTGAAAAACAAACTCTGACTTGCGAGGTACAGGTAGGTTGGTTATTGCTAGAGATATTTCGACGTCGTCGTCATGGTCAGCTCCAACAAGAAGAGAAGATAAAATAAAACAAATGACAATCGTAATTTTTACGACAGGATAAGAGCAAAGCAAAGGGCGATCGTAACACGTAGATATTGTGTGAGTCTCAGAATATTTTCTCCGACTTGGCCATGAACCGGAGAGATGTACACGGCAGTCATGTCTGTTATTAATTCTTCATGGTTAGGTTGATGGAAGTTGTAAGAAGTTGAGTGAATATAGCTGCGACATACGCGAATTATTTGACAGCCAACTGAGAAAAAAGTTCTGCAGCTCGCACGATACGTATTTACGAAATTTCGAAAAGAAATGATTTCAAAAGATATAGAAAATAAACAGAAAGTGATTAATTCAAAACTTCTGTGAGACATCCTCGCTTGTCCATAAACAAAAGACGATCGACCCCAGTGTTTGAAAACAACAATAAATAAATAAATTTTGAAGAATCACATGTTCTCTGGCACATGCAGAAGTGAAAGGTTTTATATTTAGAGGTTTTAACGCTAACACTTGAGTGTTCCAGTATTTAAAGACGTGATGACGTGTTTCTTTTGCAGGGAGGAACGCCTTTATCTTAATCTGATTCGCTAAGATCAAGGCTAATCTGATTTTTTTTGCGCACGGCGCGATTCTCCGGGCTTTGCATCATGCGAGCTTCCGTTCGTTGTTCAAGCTAAAGTCGAATTGCATCTTTTGGGTACTAGTAATTCTCGGAATATTATTTCAACTTGTTACATTTTACTATCGGCTACAATATTAGGTTGTACATTACATACTTGTAGTATTTGATGCAAAGCTTTCAAAGTTGTAAAGATTTTTAAATCCTCGAAGTGCTTTTTTTTAAAGATATTCGCGATAAGCTTGACTCGATTGTATCTGGCAATTAAGGAAAAAAATAAGGAACTGTAAATTATAAAATAAATTAGGTCACTCAGATACTATGTTTCTCGTAACCAATTGGAAACTGATGTGGCCTTTAGAAAAATAAATCAAATACGTGTTTTTTTTTAGGTTTCAGAAACTGTACATGCCTTTTGTTTTTGCTATTAAGGTGATATTTCATATCCGTTGGTCTCGTCAAGTCAAGTGACAAGTTTAGCTATCATTTTTCATTTAAAGAAGTATCACTAACTCTTTTTAAAATTAAAAAAATAAACGATTTTTTTTAATTCGGTTAAGAATTTGACGCTCCGATTTATTTGCATTTAGAATTCGATTTCGAGTGAACTAAATTCTCGACAAATGATGCATGCAGCCGTCAATCGATATTGACACGTGGAGATTTATGCGTTGTTTAAGTTGTCCTTGTCTCCCAGTTGCCTTTAATATTTGATTTCGTTCAACGATGCAGCACACGAGGCCCTAATCAATTCCTCTAAACCTTATCGCCGGACGGTTTAAAGAAACTTAATCGCCTCATCAATAATTTCTCGCGAAATTCTTTCCCGTACTAATTCCTAGGTTATCTGCCAGAGATTTATTTAAATTCCTTCATGAATTATTTGCTGCGGCAAACATGTTTTATAAGAGAGACCAGCTCATCAGTTTCGACCAAATCTCTGTATGTCTGTATTGGTGAGTGGTGTCTTTCAATTTTGACCAAAATGTAGGGTCGAAAGGTTTTTTTTTTTTTTGGTGGGTGGGGGAAAGCAGAAAAAATCACAATTCAAAATTATATTTTATCATTTTAGATTTCCTCTTTATTTTCTATGCATTAATATCAGTCAGTTCATTATTATTTTATTATTCTTAGAGAAATTTATTTGCTGCAGACCAAACATGAATGAACCAGCCCACTATGACTGCCTGCGCCTTACCATTAATCTAATGTTCTTCGGAGGTACTTTCAAAATTAAATCGACAAATAACATTAAGAGAATGTTATATAGACTGTGGAGGATGATCGTGTATTTAATGATGCTGCACGCGGTCCTCACAATTACGATCGATTTGAGGGAGAAAGGATTCAAAAACATCGACACGGGGGTCCTCAATTATTCTTACATCGGTAAAGTTGACTCCGCGTCAAGAATAATTTTTAAGTAAGCCAACGACACGACGTTTCAGTCGCCTGCACGGGTACGATTCTCAGGCTGGGTTACTTCTACGCCTTCGACGAGGAATCCGGGGATATGGTCAAGGAAATGCGCCGCTGGTTCAAGTGCGAGACCAGAACTGGAATTGAAGAGAAACATATCGGAAAGTCGGCGTCTTTTATTCGAGCTATGACGCTGCTCTGGATTCTGGGAGCGACGCTTTGCTCACAGTCCATCATGTTGTTTCCGTTGTTCTTGAATCGGGATTCTAATAGGTAATGGGTTTTGTAAGAGGATGCAATGGATTATCTAGGATCGCAATTACTTCAGAGTACTTCCGATACCCATGTGGTTTCCGTACGACTGGCGCGTTTCACCGTACTTTGAAATGACCGTCCTGTACCAGGTGCTTCTTCAGCAAGTCTTAATCACCACGGTGGTTGGAACGGATACGTTTTTCGCAGGCTTGGTTTCATTGACGGCCGAACAATTCAGACTTTTAGGTAATCATGAAAAAAAAAGGGGGAAAAAGGGAGCTAGCTATTTATTATGATGAAGGCTTTTCTAGGCTGGGAAATCAAGCACTTGTTGTATACAGTACTGCTCATGAATTGTGTGGATAGGAGAACTGTAGTTGCCATGCAGATTAACATGAAGACGAGCCTGCGACCGTGAGATCACGCCTTTCGCAAAAAAAAATAAAAGCGATATTCAAAAGCGATGTTTTTAGTGCCTTTGGATTCGCCCAAGAAATTAACCTTGACCTTCTGCGATGCTTGAACCAACACATCCGGTTTCACCAATCGCTTTTGCGATTTTGCGATCGGCTAGAAGAGTTCTTCTCATCAACGTACCTATCATACTTCCTCCTTGTTTTCATTATGGACATCTTTCTCGGGTTTCTTATGGCGACGGTAAGCGTAGCATGCACGATAGTACAGCAAAACAACTCAGTTCCCTCCCTTGTTTTATTCCAGGTGGAAAACCTCGTGCTTTCGATGATTTTTGGTTCTTACCTGCTCGTTACCACAATCACCCTACTCATACCTTGCTATTTCGGCCAATTAATAACCAATCAGGTGCGGTGTGCTTCGTTCTTTATTTCCATCTGATTTGGGTTGTTGAAATTTGTTTTGCTTTTGTTGTGTTTCAGGCTGAGGCCCTGCTTTACGACGTGTACGAATCGCCTTGGTACCTTTGCGATGAAACATTCAAGTTTAATTTTAAGTTCCTTCATTTGAAGGCCTGCAAGCCGATCTATTTGACGGTGGGAAAGTTCACCAACCTGTCTTGGAGCACGCTTTTATGGGTAGACCTTTGTTGTATTGTTAAGCTGAGCGTCCACTAGGGCGGTCGGATGGAACGGCTTGCCGCGACGCCCAAACAAAATGCGCGGGGGCGTCGATTAGGGCGGAAGCGCGGCGCATTTTGTTTCGGCGCCGCTCCGACCGACCGTTCTAGTGGGCGCTCAGCTTTACGAAGAAATTCTCATACGTTGTCTTGTAGATTGAGAAGACGGTGGTCTCTTACGTGGTAATGTTTTACCAGTTAACCCACGTAGAAGACAAGTAATCAGCATTTGCCGACACTTCAGAAAATAGAATTATTGCAAAAAAATTCGTTAGACGCCTAGCATCAGTCTGTTACCATCTTCAAATTCTAATTTCTAGTCACATTCAAGTCATTAAATTGTTAGACGTTAGCAAATAGAAACTGTAATAATTGTCAAAAAAGAATTAAATATTATTTCAACCAATTTTTAAGGTAAGCTCAGAGCTCTGCGTTTGATAAAGAAATCTGACTAGAATGTTTAAAATGTTTCTTTCAGCTTATAGCTAAAAGCACTCGTAAACTAGACTGTCTATCGGTGATGAAGCTTTCTTTCCATCGATATTAAAACCTCTGAGATTTACGCGTTATTAAAGTTGTCCTTGTCCCTGTTGTTACTCAATACTTAAAATCGTTCAGTCGTGCAATGTATTATGTGACATCCCCTCTTAAATTCTTATTACTGTTTAGATACTTTGTAGAAATTGTAGAACTTGTAGAACGCACGTCCGGACGGAGGTTGGAAAATCGCATTTCAACCCCTTTTGTCCCCAATTCTTTCAGCAATCCGTACGATATTGAATTTCGATTTCTTTGTTAGTAGTGCCCTGGTTTTAGCATGGAAAGCCAGAAATCGATTTCCAAATCGTTTTCCCCGAATAGCTCGAATGGTGTCTACTAACAATTGTCTTTGGAATTGTCGAAAACTGTTCACTCCTTATCTCTTTCTTATGTTTTCTTAAAAGTCCTTTCTTATTATCGTTTAAATAAAAAAATCCAAACTTTAAATTACAAAATATATTCAAACCAAAAAAAGAAATTTCAGTACAATAACAAAAAATTACAAACGAAATAATACGTGAATTTAATTAAATTAATTAACTAAGTAAAATTTAACAATTGTACATAAAATTAAAACTACAGTATGAAAGAGAGAAGGAAAGATTAACAAAAAATCAGTTTATATCTAAGAACCTTTGTTAGATCTTTGTTATTTAAACTCACCCTCGCCGATCGTGGATGCTTCTTAGGTACACTTTTAAATTAAAATAAATTTGGAAAATTGACTGATTAAAAAGAAAGAATTTAGAATTTTGAAAACTTTATGACTCGTTACGCACAAATTAAATTACATTCGGAATCGAAAAAGCACTTTTATAGATGACAGGAGTTCGTGCCTTGGGCAACTGTCGTGACAAACCCTCTCGGGCAACTGTCTTGTCGAACTCCCTTCTGATCTGATCCTATTTATTGGGATCAGAAGACCTCCTTTTAGTCTACGTCAGCTTTGGTAATGAGAAAAACCTTGATGACTATTTTTGCTAGCATCAAGATTCGATCAAGGCTCTTCTGCATGATTCATCAATCCTTACATAATTATTTCTGGACAGAACATATATGACCGCGTATTAACAAGTTAACAAGCTTGTTAAGGCCGAAACATATACAGGGTGTCCCAGAGATAAAGTAAAAGTTCCATAACTTTCTTGCTATTCCAGGTATAGACTCAATTTTTTTTTTTCTTTGTATAATAGAAGCGCTCACTCAGGAAATCTCACGAGAAATTGATTTGTATGTCACTTTCAAATTTTAACTTGAGTACTCGGGAAATCACAAAAGAAACTGACTTGTATATCGGTTTCTTCCGAGTACTCAAGTTAGAATCTTCATGAATCATCAAGAGAACTTCTAATTCACGCGAACTGGGAGGATAAATTTGAAATTAAAGCCGCAGTCCTTCTGATTGATCGCAGATAATCATGCACAGCGAATAAAATATTAAGCCAATGAAATTCGCACTTTTTGACACAGTACATCCGTAACTAATGCGACGTTGTTTTAATATATGAATTGCTTTTCAATTTGGCACCAATCTACTGGAATCTTTGAGTTGTTTATTAAATATTTACCTACCTACAAATCCTACAAACTGTGTATCATTGAAAAGCTTGTCAAAAGCGCTATGGAATGGTGTGAAAATATACAGAGTGTTCTATTTGAAAAAAAATGGAGTTTTTATCATTTATAATTTTAGAAGTTACGAATTTTTGAATGGAATTTTGCATCCGGAAATTTTCAAGAAAAAATTGACTCACAACAAAAAGTATGATTGATATGTAAAGTGACTCAAATAAATTTAACGTAGAATTTAATGTGGAATCCAAAAATGAAGTCAAGATGGGGTGTTTCAATTTAAAAAAAAACGTAACTTTAATATTTTTATAATACTTCATCAGGACATCCTGTACATAAACAAAATAATTTTATAATGTGCAATGGAAGCGCTTCTATCATACAAAAAAAAAAAAAAAATTGAGTCGATACCTGGAATAGCAAGAAAGTTATGGAACTTTTACGGAGCTCTGGGACATCCTGTATGTATATGTAGCGCATCAGCTATTAAACAATTGTTGTGACGAAGATACTAGTTTATTTCCCTCTTCTGTTTAATCTTCTATCTTCACTATGAGTATACGTGGGTATTTCTCGGTACATACATCGCAACCTTGACGAATGCTTTCGTTGCATAACGCTGTACGTGCTTTGTATTCTTCATGAGTCATGATAAAATCTGGATTCTTACAAAATAGCATAATTCCGTCTTCTGAGTCTGGTATGTTTTCCTTGCTTTGTTGTATATATAATTTCATGTCAGGTTGGGCCATCGTAGGGCAGGCTTAATACTTTCCAGGGCAGGCTCAGCCTCCCTCGGCGCCCCCTAGCTACTAAGGCCCTGGGTCAGACAATTTTCTGCGTTTCATTTGAAACTTATACTTATACGTACTTGACTACCAAATTCTCACAGCCTCCTGCGATGGTAAATATTAAATGTTTAGAACGTATGTATCATTTCATGTCAGGTTGGGCCATCGTAGGGCAGGCTTAATACTTTCCAGGGCAGGCTCAGCCTCCCTCGGCGCCCCCTAGCTACTACGGCCCTGCGTCAGACAATTTTCTGCGTTTTACTTGAAACTTCCTCAGAATCAAAACTTCTTGAAAGTAAAAAAAAAGTATCACCGTGACACTTTTGAAAATAATTACAGGTTACACTTTTTCGTACGTCTGAAAAACGAGTCAACACAGTGTATAGATAATAATAATACTTAATAATCCATGCGAAGCTCCTATGAATTTCTTTAATTCGTATTGCTGGATGTTTAACGGGAATTTAATTGAATTGCCTCGTGAATAATTTGCTGCAACAATTACAACAATTTGTGACTCTCATTACCAGGTGCTTTTTGTAGGAATTCAATTACTTCATTAATTATTTCTTGCAATAAACGCATTTTATAACAAAGGTCAGCTCATCGGTCTCAGTTAGCCATCAGTCGCTGCATCTGAATATATCGGTAAGTGTTTGTTCAACAAAATAATTTGTATACCGCTGACGATGTATGCTTAGCATACGAAATGTACATTCAGTGAATAAAAAAAAAACCTTTATGAAATCAAGGGTGTTTTTTTTTCGTGTTACGTTAATTCATAATATTTCACAAGTGCTCAAAAAAAAAAAAAATGTTGTGCTTCTTCATTCAAAGCAAAATATGGGATGTTTTTTTTTTTTTAGAAAAATCAGAACGCACTACAATAATTAAAAATATACAGGAAGCATGTGTTTATCTGTATGTATGTATGATAAGAAGGAGATACCTTCTTATAATGAACGCAGTATAGTATGTATATACGCTTTTTACCGTTTCCAACGTCCTCTTCGTCGCCTTTATTGTCGTCGTAATTCCCTGTGCATTAATATCAATTACTTTTTAGTTTGTTCAACGACAGACTAAATTCACTAATTTCTCCTATTTTTTATTTAGTCTATTCCAATTCCATTCTTCGCCATTTATTACTATTACCATCGTGCTTTCTCTTTTTTCTGTACATACCAAATCTGCAGATCCTTTTTATTTTTAAATTATTTATACGCCGATGCAATCAATTTGAGCTTCTGCAAGTGACAGTGAAGTAGTTTCCCGAGTGTAAAAGGAGTTGTTAAAATTATCAATCGATCCATCGGCGTCCTGCTCATTAAACTGAATTGTCGAAGCGGTTATTACGAAGTTAAATTTAAATAAATTAGCACAGCTCCACCCCATACATATATATTAATGTCTGGTAAACCGGCGATATAAATAATTAAGACACCAGACAAAACTCGAACTAATTGAATGCTCGTGTTAAGGTCGATCACTCGGTGAGTCTTGTGTCCGATTTCTTTACCTCCTGATAAATTTATCTGCCAGGTATCATCCTTGAAAAAGATTCTATCGATAACAGTTTCCGAGGCAGATGAATCTATCAAGAGGTGAAGAAATCGGCCCTTAATTGCATAAAATTTGTTCGTAGCAGCCCGAAAATGAGCAGCGAAGCAGCCCAGCATGGCTACATACGCCTTACCATCACTCTGATGTTCTTCGGAGGTACCTTCAAAATTAAATCGGAAAATAAAATGAAGAGGACGTTGTATCGACTGTGGAGAGTCTTGGTGAACTCGATGATGTTGCATACGATCGTGACGGCTTCGATTGATTTGATGGAGAAGGGACTCAAAAATTCAGACATTGGGGTTCTCAATTATTCCTACATCGGTAAATCGTGTAGAAACCTTGGGTGGTGTGATTAAAAGGAGTATTTGCTTTTACTTCAAGTAAATACTAAAAATTACAGCTTGAAGTAAGACTAAAGCAAGTACTGGAGCAATTACTTCATACTTTGCTTTAGTTACTTCGGTACGTAGAAGTAGTGCCACAGTAATTGCTAGTGCTGACTAGTATTTCCTTCAACTGGGAGTGTTTGGTGTAGTTTTGAATAAGCTACCCATTGAGCAACTTCACAAACGTTACTTCGATTGAAAAAGTGTGAGAAATGGGTGTTTTTGTCAATTATGGCAGCAAAAGGAGGGAAATATGTGAACGTAGAATATACCTAGAAAATTTTTTGGAGCAAATCCCGCTTCAATTTGTCTATCCTACTGCAATGTCAGGTCAAAAAGCGATAGTAAGATGTCACTATTTTATCTGTTCGTAGAATATACCGGGAGGTACTGCACAGAAAAATATTTCGGCAAGTCAATTATTTTAGAAAACATTTCTATTCTAAGCTTCAATGCAGAAGATGTTGAATGGATGGCAGACAAGTTCTTAGGAAATCATATTCAAACGAGCAGCCGCTTTGTCAAATATTGCGAAAATGGAGATACTTTTAAGATCTCTAGGTGATCCTGGGTCCAACAAGGTGTGGGTGTATATCAAACAATTGTTTCAAACATAATTAAAGAAGTTTCACAAGAAATTGTTTCGACGAAAAATGTTTTCCTCAGAATGGGGAAAAGACATCGAAAATATAAAATTCACTGGGAAGAATATTCAACCGTTTGCACATTTTTTCCTGGAAATAATAATGACGCGTACTTGTTAGGGAATGAAGCATATGATATTGCCCCATGGTTATTGGTACCATATCACGAGAAAATAATAGAATGACAATTGAAACGATTGAGATTGAACACGTCCTAGCATTTACTGTAGATTATACTTCTAACCAAAGTTAAAATTTCCCACTGAAAGATTTACTTCATGTAAAAGATTATATACAAATAGAACAGCGACATCCTACGATCGCTTTTTGACGAAGCCCCAAGCAGAGCTGAAACAGCTGTACAGAGGCTGGACGAGGTTTTCACTGCAATGGAAAACGATTTGCAACAAATTTTTTTAAAAGATTGTACTCCACAAAATACTTTGAAGCAAAGACTCCTACTTGAAGTAAAAGCAAATGCCCTTTTCAATCATACCATCCCTTGCGAATCTGAAAAGCAAAAACTATGTTTCAGCCGCCTGCACGTGCATCAGTCTCAAGCTGAGCTACTTCTACATGTTCGATAACGAATCTGAGGATATCGTCAAGGAAATGTACGGTTTCTTTAAGTACGAAACCAGAACTGGATTTGAGGAAAAACACATTGGAAAGTCGGTATCGTTTATTCGAGCCATGGCCATACTCTGGATTCTGGGGACAACCCTTTGCGCACAGTCTGTCATGTTATTTCCCTTGTTCTGGAATAAAGATTCTGACAGGTAAAATGGTTTTGTGAGAAGACGCATTAGATTATTTAAATTCACAACCGTTTCAGGGTACTTCCGATACCCATGTGGTTTCCTTACGACTGGCACGCTTCACCGTTTTACGAAATAACTGTGCTATACCAGGTGTTTCTTCAGCAAGTCATAATCACCACGATGGTTGGGACGGACATGTTTTTCGCGAGCTTGGTTATACTAACGGCCAAGCAATTCAGCCTTTTGGGTAATATGAAACAACGAGGGGGGAAAAGGGATTTCTATTTGGAGGATTTTCTAGGATGGGAAATCAAGCACTTGTTAGATACGGTGCTGATCATGAATGGTGTTGATAGGAAAACCGCAGTTGCAACGCAGATGAAGATAGAGGCAAACCTGCGACCGTAAGATCACATTTTTTTCTTGCCTCAAAAATAATAGCATAACTAAGGACGGTGTTTTTAGGGCCTCGGGATTCTTTGAGAAAATCAACCTTGAGCTTTTGAGGCGCTTGGATGAGCTCATCTGGTTCCACCAATCGCTCTTGCGATTTTGCGATCGCCTAGAGGAGTTTTTCGCGCCGACGTACCTATCGTACTTCCTCATCGTTCTCATTTTGGACGTGTTTCTCGGTTTTCTCGTGGCGACGGTAAGAACATAGTAGGGCAAAACTATTTATTCCCTTCGTTTTTTTTTTTTTTAATTTCAGGTGGGAAACCTGATGCTTTCGATAATTTTTGGTTCTTATTTGTTCGTCACCACGACCACCCTCTTTATACCCTGTTATTTCGGCGAATTAATAACAACGCAGGTGGAGCTAGCTTCGTTTTCATCGGACTGTGGCTCTTAAAATTTGGTCTGTCTTTGTGTTTCAGGCTGAAGCCTTGCTCTACGACGTGTACGAATCGCCTTGGTACGTTTGCGATGAAAGATTCAAGTTTCATTTCAAGTTCCTTCAGATGAAGGCGTGCAAACCGATCTATCTGACTGTGGGAAAGTTCACCAATTTATCTTTGAGTGCGTTTTTATGGGTACGCCTTTGTTATTGTTTGTTAAACAATTCTAATGTGGTTTCTTGTAGATCGAACAGACGGTGATCTCTTATGTGATGATGTTTTATCAGTTAACCCACGTAGACGACAAGTAATTAGGTACCATTTCCCTCTCTGCACTTCAGAAAGTAGAATTATCGTGAGAAAATATTTGCAAATTATCTTCACAGAATAAAAGTTCAGTTTTTTTTTTTTGTTTCATCCTTTCAATCGCATTTATTGTAACTTTAACACTATTGGAAAGTGAAATAGAATAAAGGGCATACGTATTTGTTTTTTGTTTCCTTAGAATTGCGGAACAGGAACAGCGTTATAGTCAGAAGTTAGTTGTTTGTTTGGTTTTAAATCTAATAAATTCTCTGCTTACTGCGGCGGCGCCGGTCAGGTTCCCAACTTGGGACCCCTACTTTTCGTTATATTCTACAATCGTGTAGCGCGGGATATCAACCGTAGAACATTTGTCTATGCTGATGATTTATAACTTTACTGGCTTTTGAAGCGCTGCAATTGGCAAGATTTGTTTTCATGTTCTGATGTCAACGATGCGGTGGAAATATTTTATGATAGTACTTTTTATGCAATCCCTAAGGAATGCGTACCATGTTACAACGTCAATTTTAATAGGGAATAGGGAAAAATACCCAATATGGTTCACACCTGAGATAAAATCGCTAATTAAAATTAAAGAATACCACAGAAGATTTCTACTTGAATAGATACATATTTTATAGAGCGAAACTGAAAACCACAATCGAAAATGCATATAAAAATTTACTGTAGTGTTGCCGAAGCATCTATACAGAGTAATCCCACTCTATTTTGGTCATTTGTCAATGGTAAGAAAATCAGTCTGGGAAGCACAGATGCATTTACCTATAATGATTCTACTCATTCAGACAACAAGGACATCGCAAATGGATTTACGTCTTTGTTTCGTCTGCCTGCTTCGCAAGATTATTTATCAACATGTCTCTTAACAAATCGGAAACCTCCGAAGTCGAATAATCGGTGTGTTTCTCAACCAACTCCTTTTATTTAATTGCTCATTGTTACACCACCACCGCACGGACTATTGGGTTTGATTGTGAAACTGGCCAAGGTGTCAGTCAACTTTCGCGAGCGCGATGGCGCGGAGGGGCCCCTGTGAGCACCTCTGGCTTGTCATATTCCGGTAAACGTACATGCGATTGAGATCGGAACAGCGGCAATCGACGGTCTACGCAACACACCAGCGTCAACGCAGCCTACATTGGAGGGGCGTCTAGCGGAATTTTTACAATCCTGTTGGCAGCCTCCCTTAAATATTAGATGAAAGTCAAAAACTGTGGTTGTGCATGCTCCCCGACCCTCCCTTCTCTTGGCGATCAGAATTTTTATATTCGGTCCGCCGCTGAAAAATAATCAAAATACAGGGTGCCCCGGCGTACCAAAAAAGTGCAAAAATAACCCTTTCCCTTTTTTCCCCCAAAAAAAAACTTCATTAGCAAAAGTTTCGTGAAAATCCGGGTTGTCCAAAATTTGAAATAAACGTCAGTTGTACCTACAGGGTGTTTCTTTATTAAGTCACCTCTTAAATTGAAAACGCACTGTACGTTTTGCCCGCGCATTCTAAAATTACACAAGTTTAAATCAGCTTCCGTGGCTCAGCGGTTTTCGATTATTTATTATTATTAATCGAGAGCGGATATTATTAGAAATTTGATTTAAGAAAAAAATAAACGACTGTCACAATGACATCTCGTGCAACGCGTTCCCGATTCGAAGGGGAATATCGCACGCTGAATTTCTGTAAGGTGGTTAAATTAGCAATTAAACAGGGCAGCCACTCATATAATAATAATAATTATTATTATTATAGTATACAGGGTGTCTGTTTCTTTTTTTCTTTTCAAGCGAAACCTTGAAATTGATCGCGTTTTATTAGTTAACGAGCCCCCGAGATTTACAAAATTGGCAAAAACTTTTAAACATCACGCTTCAACGTAGTATCGTTTAAAACACAATAATTTTCGGGTAGACATTTCCAAAAACAAAAACAAAAATTGGTATGTTTGAAAATATTTTGAAATTGTGCAGAACTCGAACTCGCACAATTTTTATTTATTTTTATTTAAGTGGAACGTACGCGCGCGTTTAGATTTGAAACGCATTTCGTCGGAATTCTGGGACACCCTGTATTATTGTAGTTTGCTGTCGAAATACGTTGAAACCAACACTGGATCTTTTTTTGTTTAAATTCCGCCCCTTAAATGGGAAACTCGAACTTGCGTCGTCTTGGCTTCACGTCAACGATGGCGTGAAGCCCTTTGGGTACATTTTTTTTTGGAAGGAATTTTTCTTACCCGTTGTACTGTACAACATTCCGAGAAGTGTTTATTTTGAGGATCAAAGTTGTTCGATTTTCAATTTAATGCCATTAAAAAAAAAAATTAAAAGGGCGGAAAGGGATTCATTCCAGTAATGGCGTGAAACGAGTCGCGAAAATTCATGAATTTTTGGTCGCCACTGTCAATCAAAACGTCAGTTTTAATTCCACGAATTAAAAGTTTTCGTATAAACATCAAAAAAAAAAAAATTAAGAGATTTTTCGCGGTATTCAAAAATTAAGACGTCGATCTCCTTGGTTTTTTTAATCAAATGCAAGTCAAGGACAAATCTTTGACAATCGATGGCGACCCGAAATTTATTGCTCCCGACTGTACAGTAGGGTCAATATTGTGAATGTTTAATTTAAAGGACGCTTTTTTGAAAATAATTTTAATTAATACAACGAGAGACACTAACGAATACGCCGTCAACGGGACTCGAACCCGCGACCTTTTGGCTACACGCCAACGGCGGCGTGAAGCGCTAACGAATGCGGGATTCGAACCCGCGTCGTCCAGGCTTCACGCCAAAGATGGCGCGAGGCACTTTATATTCGAAAGGCATTTTTTTTTAGTCGAGTTCAAAAATAAATCCTTGGTTTTATTATTATAGCGCTATCGATAGTCGTTCGATTCAAATAACCACCTTGTTTTTTTTTTATTATTATTTCATTTTATTGATGCAAAAGTAAACAGGCATTAACAAATCCGCCGTCAACGAGACTCGAACCCGCATCGTCTACGCTTCACGCCAAGCTGTTTACAACATGAAAAGCATATTTTTACCCGAGTTCATTATTTTTTTTGTATAAATAAGATTCCTAAAATTGTATAGCGCTATAAAAAGTTGTTCGAATATTCGCTTTTTGTTTTCTTTTTAACAATTTAATTTAATTAATACAAAAGGAAACAAACGCGAAAACAAATCCACCGTCGGTCGGACGGAATTCAAATTCTCATCGTAAACGCTTCACGCCAATGATGGCGTGAAGCCAACGCGATGCGGGTTCGATTCTCAACATTGGCGCGAAGCCCTTAAAATACATGAAACGCATTTTTTTTACTTGAGTTAAAAAAAATAGGCGTCCTGCGCGATGCGGATTGGTTCGGTTCTCATCATTGGCGTGAAGCCCTTTACATACATAAAAGGCGTTTTTTTTTCTCGAGTTAAAAAAAATAGACGTCCTAGGCGCCGCGGATTCGATTCCGATCATTGGCGTGAAGCCCTTCACATCCATGAAAAGCATTTTTTCTTACTTGAGGTCAAAAATAGGCGTCCTACGCGATGCGGGTTCGATTTCCATCATTGGCGTGAAGCCCTTCGCATACATGAAAGGAATTTTTTTGCTCGAGTTCAAAAATAGGCGACCTGTGCGATGCGAGTTCGATTCCCGTCAATTGGCGTGAAGCCCTTTGCATACTCGAAAGACATTTTCTTTTTTTTTTACTTGAGTTCAAAAATAGGCGTCCTTTCATCTCTAACGACGTTTCGAAGACAGGTGTTGTTGCGTTTAAAATTGATGATGAAACACCCCGTATACGTGGAAGTTTTCGGAACGAAGCGAAATTTCGCAGCAGCGAAGTGTTGTTTCGTCTGCCTGCTTCGCAAGATTATTTATCAACATGTCTCTTAACAAATCGGAAACCTCCGAAGACGAATAATCGGTGTGTTTCTCAACCAACTCCTTTTATTTAATTGCTCATTGTTACACCACCACCGCACGGACTATTGGGTTTGATTGTGAAAAGTCCCAGGCGATTGCCATTGTGCAATTTCGATCGGTATCTCTTGGTAATTGCACACAAAAAATTACCACCCACCCACCCTCCCACCCTTCAATCATACCAGTAACTAAATGGTTTGGTTTATTTTAGAACATTCACTGACGGGGGAAAAATGAAATTCGATTTTTGTGCATACTTGGTTGGCTTGCGCACGAATGGAGTGAAGGCGAAGTTCCCATTTCCCATTTCAAAATTATCTTCGGGTCAAACGTGTTTGGACAATCTTTAATCCCCTCCCCCTTCAAAAAAAATGTTCTAGCGAGAATGAAAAGCCTTCTTTAAGGAAATTCAATTGATTACTCGTTCGTATTTCAAATTTAATTCGTCCAAAATGAGAAGCAAGGGCAGCTCCCTCAACACCTGAAAGATTGAAACATCGATCGAAGATCTTGTCCTAGGTTTTTACACATCTTCAAGATCCTCCAGAAAAGACGCATGAAGAAAGGAAAGAAGACGTTTTCTTCAAAGATTCTTCAAAATAGACTGTTAGATGAAAGGAGGAACCCCCCAAACCACTCTCTCAGAACCTCTCAGGTCAAACCATCGACAGGTATTTCCGAGAACTCCTTTCCAAATTTTTGTTCAAGGTCTTCTAGAAAAAAAAAAACAGATCGAAAAGAAAGACATCCTTTGCCTCTTCCAAAGCCAGACACCGGTAAGTGCAAGAGATTTTGGACTATCCCACCAGTGTAGTCACTATAGTCAGTTATTATTTGAAGAATTTCTCTTTGGACCTCCAAAAGATTGGATTTGAATTTCGGGCAAAATTTTGAGGGAATGTTAGCAGAGGTGTTTTGACCAAAAAAAGCAAACGCATCTTCTTACCAACAGAGACCTACATAGAATAAGTTGATGCACACAAAGAAAAATCGCAAGAACAACCAACAAGTGCAACAGGTTTGAAGAAGACGAGGAAAAAAGTGTCGTAAGAACAACCAGCACAACAGATCGTGGAAAGAAGTTGACAGAAGAAAAGAGAACAACGCGAAAGCCAATATATTCTGAAGAAATACGGCTTCGAAAGTTAAAGTCAAATTAACAAAGAAAAGAAACTCTCTTTGTCGTTGTCAGTGGCACTGCGTCAGTTCTTCTTCTTCCTTTGTTAGAACAGGATTTTCTCAAGGTCGCTCTTGGTACTATTCTTGTTGTTATTGTTGCTAGTGATTTTGTTGTTACTGACTCGTAGGCGCTACCGCAATCATTACAGAAATGAAAGTAGAAATCCGCATAAAAATAGAAAATCAATCCCCAATCTTGATTGAAATTGGAAAGATGATAAAGAAGTGAGTTGTGTCTAGGTTCTTCTCTTTTTCTTCTCGGTCAGTTTTGTTCTTCTTTTATCGCTTCTAAAAACTGCTCAGTCAAAGGAGTAGGAAGCGAAAAATCAGTTTCAAACCCTGACTAAGATGAAAATGTATTCTTCACAGTATTTTATCAAGATGTCTTTTTTTAGCCATGACCAAGACCAAAAACGCTGTTGATTTCCTATAACTTTTAAGACAACAGAAACTTGCGCAGCCGTTCAAACGCATCTTCTCTATCTCTATCTTATTCTTGCACGTCTTCTTTGCTTCAGGTAAGAACAACTGAAAAATTTTTCTTTTTTTTTCTTTTGCCTTTACATTTTTTATTTCCTGCCTTACATATTTTGAATGTATATGCGATGTACATATAACCTTCATCATATAATGTAAATTTTTCAAATGTTGAAACAGGTGACGATATTTCTATCGGAGAAATCAGTGATGACGATGTAAAAGTCGGAATAAAGAAACTAAAAACAAAAAAGGCTGTTGAAGCCGATGACATTCCTGCGTATATTTATAAAGGATGTTATTAACTGGTTCACTAAAATATATATTTAATCTCTATGTCTCAAGTCCGCTATTTTTCCGGATCAATGGAAATTGGTTAAAGTGATTCCCGCTTTTAAATCCGGGGAAGCCAATGCAATGTCCAATAATCGACCAATTTCTATATCATCAGTAGTATCGAAATTTTTTTAACAAATTATATACAATAAAAGTTTTGCACAAGTTAAATCTAAAATAGCTATTGAACAACATGGGTTTTATTGTGGAAGATCCAATTTGCTGCTTTTTTCAGAAGACCTATCGAAGGCCATCGAAGCTGGGCATCAAGTTGATACCATCTATACAGACTTTTCGAAAGCCTTCGATAGAGTAAATCATGATATACTGTTAAAGAAGCTGAAATCCTTCGGTTTTTCAAATAAATTAGTCAGCTTCCTTGGTTCTTATTTACATAACAAACGTCAGTTTGTCTTTTACAAAGGGGCATTATCGGAGGTTTTCCAAGCTACATCGGGTGTTCCCCAGGGAAGCAACTTGAGACCTCTTTTATTTTTAATTTATATAAATGATATTGTATCTGTTACAAAGGACTCCAAGTGCTTGCTCTTTGCGGATGATTGTAAAATTTATAAAAAAATTACTACTATTAATAATTCCTTGCTTTTACAACATTATTAATAACAAATTGTCACTAAACATTAATAAGTGCACTATTATTTCTTTTAGTGGAAATAAATATCTAATTATTTACGACTATAAGGCAAATAAAATACCTCGGCCACGTAAATCCTCGACTAAAGACCTCGGTGTTACTTTTGATTATAATTTTAGGTTTCCTGAACACATTCAAAATATCACTAACGATGCATTTAGAAATTTGGATTTTATTTAACGCAATACAAAAGATTTCTTTAGTTTACCCCTAATTATTTCTTTATATAACGCACTTGTTCGCTCTTAATTAGAATTTGCCTCTGTGGTTTGGTGTCCAATAACTAAAATCAACGAAACTCAAATTGAGAGAAAGATCAAAATAACTTTCTGAAATTTTTATATTATAAAAAAATACAAAAGAAATCCACCTTTTGAGTCTTATCAGCGTATAAGAAATGAATTTAGGTTGCCGATACTTAAACAGAGACGTTAATTAGCAATGTTAAACATCTTGTTCAAAGTTTTCAATAATTTTTTTGATAACGCTCGCCTGCTATCTTTGTTTAGACTGCATATTCCCTATTACAGTTTTAGGCCTCAACCACCTTTGCATGTTGACTCAAATGCTCTGTCGCTAATTAACAAAATTTGCAGTTTATACAATGATCATTATCAGTTCTTAGAAATTTTTGGAGTATCTAAATATAATTTTATCAAATCCGCCAAGTCTCTAATTTTATCTCCGAACAATTAATTTGACAATTAATTTTATTTCTTGCTTGCGCATCCCTTAGCATTTAACATGGGTTCTTAGGATAGGATTTTTATGTATCTTCTTCTTTGATTTATAAAGAAACATTAATATTAGGTAAAACCTGTTGTGTATCGTGAACATTTGCCAAACTTTTATTTTTTAATAAATTTTATACTTATTATCAAATGATCAAACTTTTGATCAGAACGTTCTTTTAAATGCAGTACATGAAATTAGTTTATTATCGAGAAGAAGAAACCTTAGTTGCTTACCTAATACTTTTACAAAAAAATTTAAACGAAGCCGTTGTATCATGTTGTAAAGTGAAATTAAATGTAATGTATGTACTACGATGCTCAACTTAAATGATACCATTTCACAAAGTCGTAGTCCTCACGCTGAATGTTCTTAAGGGCGTGTTTCGTACGCAAGAGTATCATTTAAGTTGAGCATCGTAGTACCTCGTAGAGCGTGTAGAAATCCTACGACTTTTCATTATGATATCGATTTAGAATGAAATTTCCTGCGGTTAGACATATTGAGCCAACCAAGCCAGTTTAGAGTGTGGGATATATGTTGACCCGTTCTAATCCCAAAGGCAAACCTAAGGCAGGAATTTTGGATAACTTGAATTCTTTTTACGTCCTTGCCAGCTAAACAGGGGCCGTAAACGTTATCGCAGAAATTGAACAACGAGAGAACCAGCGTATCACAAAGAGTTTTGCGAGTATTGCAGGAAAGTAAATTTCTGCTGCTATATAAGATTTTGAGAATGCCGTAAGCTCGATTAATCAGACAAGAGATATGCGAAGTGAATCTTAGATCACAGTCAAGAATCAAAACCAGGTTTTTAGGTGAGGAAACGACAGGTAAAGTAAAATTATTTGTACATATATTAAGAGTATTTTGAATGGAATCGCGTTGTTTACGTGGACCAAAGACCATGATTTTGCATTTTTCGGGATTGATAGTTAAACAGTGTTTTTTTTTTGCGGAGATTCTAATGAAAGCATTTAGATCGTTATTTATTAAGTTACAGTTGAGCTCAGCATTTGTTGCATTAAAAGCATGGTAAAGTTGCATGTCGTCTGCGTACATATGGTACTTGCAAGTTTTTAAAACTTCAATTAGGTGACTTGTATAAATTGAGTACAGTAGAGGGCCTAAAATTGAACCTTGGGGTACGCCACGAGTAAGTATCGTTTTCGTCGTCTAAACCTGTCTAACTAATTTGTTTGCACAAGAAGACCTCTTGACTGTCTTATTGGTACTCCGCGCGTGCGGTTTTGGCCTTTCAGTCGCTCGATGAATGCTTCAAATCAACTTGCAAATCTCTCAACCAAAAACCACATTTCGGTCCACACTCTGGGTATGAGAGAAGTTCGTTTAAGGAGGTGAGCTATGAATATTTGGTTCAATCTGATCGGCCTCGGAATTCTACGAAATTCGCAACGAGAAATAAATTGGCCTTTATTTCTGGGTTTAAATCGTACTGGCCGCACTTGGTTTAGTCGGTAGGTAAATTTGCCCTGGACCAGTGGCTCAGATTGGAGAACTCCTTGAACAAATCGAAATACACTTGTTAGCGTGTTTCCTAACTTGTCAGCGGATATCTCCTAAAAGAATTTCCAAAAATACTGTATTGGAATTGTTCAATAGATTTAAAAGTACAGTTAGTTGGTTCTGATTGATTACGTCGCCGAATGCACAATTTCACCGCACCGAAACAAAATGAGTTACTTATGACTACAAGAGAAAAATGAAAGAATCCCTGCTGAACACTTATAAGAAAAATGAGCTAAGTCAGTTTGAAAGGACTCAACTGCCCGCTTCAACGTCCCCTACTATTTTTTTTCCTTTTCCAGCACTGACGCCGAAATGCCGCCCCTGTCGTAGTGTGTAAGCTTTTATTTATGAAAACAACAGTTTTATATTTATTATGGCATATTACATCAACTTTATTAAGACCATGTTTTTGAACACATTCCATCTAGGTGTTTATGCGCACGCGTATTACCCAATAGATCTACATGCACAAATGTCCTAATTTGTACTTGCCCCAACACCTCCCCTCTAATTGGATAGAACGTAATCGTTTAAGTTCTGTGGCAACAGAACATTTCTAGTGCTTCTGCGATTAGGTAGACTAATCTCCGGTGGTGCTGTCTTGGTTGGGCTTTTCTTCTGTTCCGCTTCATTGGTTAGGTCAGCTTCAGTTTCCCTCTGGTATGAATTTTCAGACTTTCTTAGGAAGCTTGAGTTTCTTCTAAGTTCTGTTCCACAATTGTCTAACACTGTGTAATAACGAGGTTCTTCTTACTTCCCTATTATTTTACCGCTCTCCAAAATTCTGCTTTTTCTTATGACAACGTTGTCTTTTCTATCAAATTCCTTTTCTTTCCTTGAATTCCTATCGTAGTATTCTTTGTATTTCCTTCTTTTCTCTTCTAAATTTTCCTTGGTTTGTATCAAGTTCTGTTTTGTTGGAATTAGTTGATGGTCCACCGTTGGCAGCTTGGTTCTAACTCTTCTATTAAACATTAACTATGCCGGCGTCACAACCATGCCTGTTATTTCGGTATTCCTGTATTCCATTAGTCCCACATACACATCTTCACATTTCCGTAATGTTTGTTTACTAATCTGAACAACTCTCTCTGCTTGCCCATTGGACTTCGGATAATGTGGACTGGATGTAGTAATTTTAAAGTTCCATTGTTTCGCAAATAATCTCATTTCATATGATCCAAACGGCATGTTATCTGCAACAAGTTCTTTGGGAACGCCATGTGTTGCAAATAACTGTTTTAATACTTCTACAACATTACAACATCGCATTTTTGTAATTTAGTTTTATTAGATCCATCCACTTAGTGAAATAGTCTATAACTACTAAATAAGACTTTCCTCCAAATTCTAGGATGTCAGTAGCCACTTTTGTGTATGGTAGGCAATAACATTTCACTTTTTTGCTTGGTTCTTCTATCTTCTTCACATTTCTTACACCTCGCAACGAAATTTTGAATATCTCTACTCATAGTCGGCCAATATAAAATGGATCTTGCTCTTGATAACGTTTTTTGGAAGCCCATGTGTCCTTCATGTGCTAATTTCATCATTTGGGTTCTTAGTGTTTCAGGAACTGCAACAGAGTCACCGAAAAACACCAATCCTTCTACGGTATGTAGATTATTTTTGTCCTTGTAATATTCCTTGGGTTCTTTTTGAGCAAGGTTATTTTTTTCTGGCCACACTGTCTCACAATATTTTAAAACTTGTTTTTTTTTTGTTTCCCGCTTAAACTGTTCTTTCATTTTATCACTCATATTTAAAAATTTTAATACTTGGTGTACTAGTTCAGTCATTACTTCATCATCCTCCACAGGTGACTTGTCATACGATCTTGACAAGAAGTCTGTAATTAACATGCTTCTTCCAGGTATGTATTCTACACTAACGTCATATTTTATCAATTTTAGTTTCAGTCTTTGTAGTCTTGCTGACTTAATATCTGAAAGTGGCTTTTTCATAACTGACACGAGTGGTTTGTGATCGGTTAAGACTTTGACTTTCCTTCCATATATGTAGTAATGAAATTTATTTACTGAAAAGCAAATTGCTAACAGTTCTTTTTCAATCTGTGCGTACTTTTTTTAGGTTTCTGTCAGCATTCTTGATGCGTACGCCACTGGTTGCTGATTCTGTAATAAACAGGTTCCCAATCCATCTTTGGAAGCGTCATTTTGTATCACAATTTCTTTGTGTTCATCGAAACATTGTATTGCCGTTGCGTTTATTATTAATTCTTTTATATTATTCAAGATTTTTGAATGTAAAGGTAACCAGCAAAATTCCACATCATTTCTTAAAATTTGGCTTAAGGGTGCCATTTTATCCGCCAAATTTGGTATACATTTTCTGACATAATTCAGCATTCCGAGAATTCTTTGAAGTTCTTTTTTATTTTGTGGTGGCTCAATGCTTCGAATAGCTTTAATCCTATTATCATCTATTTTAACACCATCTTTTGTAAACAAGTACCCTAGGTAACTGACTTGGGATTTCATTAATTGTAATTTCTTTGCATTGAACTTTACATTATTTATTTTAGCTCGCTGAATAACTCTGTCTATTGCTTCTAAATTCTCTTCTCTAGTTTCTGTACTAACCAGGATATCATCAAAATAAACATTTACGTTTGGAATATCACCAAAAATTTCGCTATTAATTTTTTGAAACATTTCCGGCGATGTGGCGGTAACCTTTTAAATTTATAATATCCAAAGGGGCTTGAAAATGTGCAATATTCACGCGACTCTGGGTCTAATTGTGTGTGGTAAAACCCTTCCTTTATATTAAAGACACTGTAATATTTTTTACCAGTTAATCCTGCCATGATTTCCTCAACAGTTGGTATCAAATATGGTGTCCTTTTAACGGCCCTATTTAATGCTTGAGGATCAAGACATAAGCTTAAGGAACCATCCGGTTTTTCGACAGTAACTAATTCACTAACCCAATCCCCAGGTTCTTCAACTCTTTCTATTATATCTTTTTGAACTAGTTCATGCAACTTTTGTTTCAATTTATCTTTCAATGCTAGTGGCACTCTACGCGGTGGCCTTGATACAGGCACTGCGTCATCTTTTAGTAGTATTTTACATTTCTGTTTCATTTTACCTACACCTCTAAACAGTTCTTTATTTTTCTCAATAAATGTTTCTTTATCTGTTTCAACCTCAACTGTTTCAATAGCTCTTATTAACCCCAGTTTTTGACATGTTTTTAGACCAACTATTGGCTTCGACTCTACATTTACCACAATAAATTCTTCATTGAGGCTTTTATTCTTAAATTTAATATTCAGAACAACGCCCCCTTGAGGTGTAATTTTATTTCCCCCATGGGCTTCTAGCATTACGTTCATTTTATATAATTTGTCATCATCCTCTTCATGCTTTAAACGATCAAATAGTTTACTTGGCAGCAAATTCGCCTCTGATCCCGTATCAATTTTAAATGTAATTTTCTTAACCAGCACCTCCAGTACTTCATTCCATTCACATCTAGTGGCTGCTTCTATTGCATGAACTTGTCACTTGTCACTTGTCCTACATACAGGTTGGACTCATCATCACTGTCGCATCCTGTTTCTCGTTTCACTGCGCGCACTTTTAAGTTTTTCACTTTTTCGTCACTCTTATCCAGACTGAATTTCTTTAGTTTATTTTTACACGCTGCCTTATTTTTTGTGGTGACTGCGCCATGTCGTAGTGTGTAAGCTTTTATTTATGAAAACAACAGTTTTATATTTATTATGGCATATTACATCAACTTTATTAAGGCCATGGTTTTGAACACATTCCATCTAGGTGTTCATGTGCACGCGTATTACCCGATAGATCTACATGCACAAATGTCCTAATTTGTACTTGCTCCAACAGCCCCCTGCTACGTACCTGTACAGGTATCGCAGGTGATCGCCGTGACAAACGTTTCGGCGTCGCCGGCCAGCCCCAGTGGGATAGGGTGGGTAAAACAAAACAAAAAAAATATACTAGGTCTGAACAAACAAACAGTAAAACAAAATAAAGGCGCCACTTAATTTCTTTTGGGCTGAAAGGAACCGCGGGGAAAAATTAAGAAAAACCACGTCTCATCCAAGATATGTTTTCAATACAGTTTTATTCACACAAAACAAATAATAAAGTTAACATTCAAACTGAGTCCAAAATTGACAAAAAAACAAAATATCAAAACTCTGAATAAAGCCGCAACCGCGCTTAAAATGTAAACACCACAATCGTCAAATCAACTAACCGGAACGGTGCGCAAAAAAGAAATAGCAAACAGCAACTTCAAAACGTATCACTACGCAGTGTGAAGCTACATGCCGTTTTCCGTTAGCGATGTAAGTAAAATAAAATAATAAACAGGCCAACCTTATCCCTGCGCGTGTCGCACGTCGGTCGGAGTGTTGAACAGCTCCAAGGTGTCCGCCGGGACTCACGAGACCGTGCCGAAGCGGGGAATGGCCAACAAAATCAGACGCTCTTGCCGAAAGCGGCACCGAGGTGAGGAAACCCCTTAACTAAAGCCTGTTAGGAAGAAAGATACGCGATAGAAAGTGTCGAAGCGATACAGAACAACCAACGACTCACCTGTTCGCAGAACTGCTTGGAAGGGAACAGGCGTAGACAATACGAATGTATTATTTCTCTTCACGTGTAACGGGATATAATCAGCCAAGAAAAGCTGTTATTGCCTTCGCCCACCATCAATTTTTGGGCGAAAACGTACACAAAGGAAAGCACAACGACACGAAACGTGTTGTTACACCGAGAAGAACGAGAATCATTCTGTTCTGACAAAATCGCTTCGCACCAGCGAACGGAAAGAGATGGGGTTAAAACAAGAAGAGATAGTGTGCTTCCGCCAACCGTGACAGAATCTTACGTCAACGAGGACCAATGGGCTTAAAGACCAGGGTTCAATTTCTGTGTAGCTAACGCGGGAAAGGAATCGCTGATTTCACAATATGATGCAATAATGCGTAAATCAAAAAGGCTAAATAAGAATCTATGCGACCGGAGAATTTAACTTTCGCAACCCAAACTTTTCCTTATCCTAATTTTTACAGGAAAACGAATAACATGGGGAAATACTTTGAAAGCAAATCGACGGAGCGCAAAGAATTTGCCGGGCGGTCTATGAAAATAATTTCACGGGGAACAATATACAGGGTGATTCGGGGTCGGACAGAAATTGAACGGTAACACCCCACCCCACCTTGTCCCGAAAGCAAATTTTAAAACTACTCCGCCAATAGGCGCTTCTTTAGTTATATTTAACGCGTACTCCTAATTTTATTTCATGCATCCATAAATTACTAGGCACCCTCCCATTGAGCTGATCTTGGTTGGTGGCCTCGTTGGTTTTCCAAATTCTAAAACCCTCAACATATCAAGACCTCCGAGCGCCAATTTTGAACGTCCTTACTATCTTTAATTTTTAAAAACTCTAAACAAAGTAAATTTTCCATTCGCTGAATGCTTTTATTTATTTCATATCTTCCTTAAGCCTTACGCTGACAAAATTATTTATATGCAGGACGTTAAATATTCCGACTGGTTCAAGAATATAAATAAACCTGAACGGTACGCTTAAAGTTTGATCTGTCCCTTTAAGTGAAAGGCACGTGGAGATGCATGCGTTATTTATATTGTCCTTGCCTCTGCATTGCTATAAAACATCTTACTTCGTTCAATGATGCATGCATATAATAATCTATACCAAGCTACCCTTTAATTTCTCTTGCAGAAAATGCATACATCCCTCATCAATTATTTATTGCGACGGTCTTAATTTATAAGAATCGTTCCGGCATTATCGGGTGATTTGTAAAAATGTAATTGCTTTATTACTTATTTCTTGCAGCAAGCGTCTTTTATAAGAAACGCCGGCTCGTCAGCCTCAACCAAACCTCAGTCTGCATCTGTACTGGCAAGATCCTCTAATTCAGAGCAACATATCGGGGGTTTTGAAAAGAAAAAGCAAAAGACACTTCCATTCAAATATCAGACCAATCCGAAAACTTGCATTAACCTCGATTACTTTTTGGCTACCTTTGATTTCGTAAATTGTGTCCGTTGCAGACCAAAAATGAATGAAATAGCCCACGCCTTACGCTTCAACATCATCGTAATGTTTATCGGAGGTGCCTTCAAA
The DNA here is from genome assembly GCA_036172665.1 of Prosopocoilus inquinatus. Lineage (NCBI taxonomy): Eukaryota > Metazoa > Arthropoda > Insecta > Coleoptera > Lucanidae > Prosopocoilus > Prosopocoilus inquinatus. The sequence continues at coordinate 6,774,825 of CM069878.1, read as the reverse complement.
ATTCAAACGCAAAATAAAATCAAAAGAACGTTCTATCGGCTGTGGAGGGTCACCATGAATTTAATCATGTGGCACGCGGTCTTCACAATTTGGATTGATTTGATGGAGAAAGGATGGAGAGATATAGAGAAAGGCATTCTTAATTACTCCTACATTGGTAAAGTTAACTTCAAAAGTCGTGTGAAGAACAATTAAAAACAGATGTGGTTTCAGTCGGCTGCGTGTGCATTAGTTTCAAACTGAGCTACTTCTATTTCTTCGATAAGAAATCGCATGATATTGTGATGGAGATGTGCGATTTTTTTAAGAGCGAAACCAGAACCGGATTGGAGGAAAAGCACATAAAAAAGTCGGTGTCGTTAGTTAGAATTATGACGTTACTTTGGATTCTGGGGACAACGGTTGGCTCACAGTCTATTATGTTGATACCCTTGTTCTGGAGTAAGAATTCGAATAGGTAAAATATTTCGTGAGAAGATGCAATTGTTTAATTGGATTCACGACGTTTCAGAGAACTTCCGATACCCATGTGGTTCCCCTACGACTGGCACATTTCGCCCTTTTATGAATTGACCATTCTATACCAGATCTTCTTTCAGGAACTCGTAATGGTCACGATGGTTGGAACGGACATGTTTTTCGCAAGCTTGTCTATATTAACGGCCAAACAATTCAGGCTTTTAGGTAATATGTAAACCTAGGCGAAAAGGATCTATTTATTGCGAAGGTTTTTCTAGGCTGGGAAATCAAGCACTTGTTATACACAGTACTGATCATGAATGGTGTTGATAGGGAAACTGTAGTTGCCATGCAATTGAACATGAAAAAGGATATTCAACCGTAATGATAATAATAATAATATTAATAACGTGAATAATAAAAAGAAGATGGTTTTAGGCCCCCTGGATTCGCTAAGGAAATTAACTTTGATCTTCTGAGGCGCTTCAGTGAACTTATCCGCTTTCACCAATCGCTTCTGAAAATTTGCGACCGTCTGGAGGAGTTCTTCTCGCCGGTGTTTCTATTGTACTTTTCCGTTGTACTCTTTTTAGACATCTTTCATGGTTTTCTCATGGCCACTGTAAGACCACGGCACGCGAAAATAATTCGTTTTCAACTTGTTTTATTTCAGGTGGACAACCTGGGACTTTCGATAATTTATGGCTCTTATTTGTTCATCACCACAACCGCCTTATTTGTACCCTGTTTCTTCGGCGAAGTACTAACAACACAGGTGGAGCTAGCTATCTCATTGTGAGTAAAAGATTTGGTTTGCATTTGTGTTTCAGGCCGAAGCCTTCCTTTCTGACTTGTATGAATCGCCTTGGTACGTTTGCGATGAAACATTCAAGTTTCATTTGAAGTTCCTTCAGCTGAAGGCGACCAAACCTATATACGTAACAGTGGGAAAGTTCACCAACTTAACTCTGAGTGCGTTCTTATGGGTACACTTCTAATACGTTGTTAATAAACAATTCTACTGTACTTTCTTGTAGATTGAACAGACGGTGATCTCTTATGTGATGATGCTCTATCAGTTAACCCACGTAGAAGACAAGTAATCACCATAACATTATTAAAAAATATTCGCATCGCAAATTATTTTGATGAAATAGAGGCTCGGGTTCAGTTACATCAATCCAACGCCGTTTAATTTTCTGTAACTCTAACGGTATTCGAGCGTGTAGTAGAATTGCAATTCGCGAACGTTTCTAGATTGCTTTACATGTTTATATATCTGTCACAAATAAATGTTTAAATTACGCACAGAAAATATTTAAATACTGATGTCATTACGCACTTGTTTTTTTTGTATTAAGCAATGAATAGTTTAGGAAAAATCGCTTTGTCTTTCAGAAACCAGAGCAACGCCACTGGTGCATTATCAAAATATCTTGTTTTTGTATTGATATTTACCATAATTATACGTGAATTAAAAGTTTTGCTGCGTACTTGTTAAGGTGGTAGCATGGTTAACGCTGTGACGATTGACTTCGGTGTCACCCGCCGGCCAGCTGTAATGGGACGGGGTGGAGGTTATCAAACCAAACGCGAAAATTACCTCAGAGGGTGCCCCTTATTTATTTTTTTTATACTAGGTACCTCAGAGAAATCAAGAAAATGCGACTCATCCAAAATATTTTTCACAATCTTTATTCCGGTTATTTCAATTAACAAGAACAGCACGAATAATAAAATTCCAAATCAGACTTAAGAAAATTAACCGTCCGTTGGGCGAAACTCAGGCAAGAAAAGCTTCGCCGAGCTAAAATTTATTACGGCTATCAAAATACGTGCAGGTAAGTGGGGATCGACAAAAACTAAGCACCAAGAAATGAAATAAACGGCACCCGGCCGAAAAGGTTGGTTCTGAACGGAAGGTCAACTTTCGAGTAAACTCAAAATTCACCACGACCCTCCGGTGTGTACGTTCAGATCTAACTATAAATAAATGACTTAACCAAAATTAACATGGGCGCAAATTAGTGATGCGATGAGTCAAGTAGACTCGCTGTCAGACTCGATTCTCAAAGGTACTCATTGTACTCGAGTAACTAATTCTGTGAACCCGAGTCAGTGGTACTCGAGTACGATACAAGTACTTGAGTATCGACTTTAGAATTTGTAGACTCGTCGTCAGACTCGAGTCCCAAAAGTATTCATTCTACTCGTGTAACTATTGCAGTGATACCAGTCAGTGAAACTCGAGTTCGATTCAAGTAACTCGAATACCGACTTTAGAATTAAATAGCGCTGCAACGAGTCGAGTAGACTGTCAGGCTGGATTTCATTGGATTCTTTTTATAGAGCCTCCTCGTCAGTGGGTAACGAGTGAATGAATACCGAGTTTTAAAATTAAATTAAAATTTTAAATTTATCTGAACCGCCAGAATATATTAAAAAGAAAACAAGTGACGATCGGAAATCTAGCAAAATATAGAACGAACTTTGTTATTTTAAACGGAACGTTGAATATACAGTTGAAAGCAAAAAAAAGTAGACAAATTACAGTTTTCTGTAATTATTCTTCCTCAAAATGCTACAGATTACAAATTCACACATTTTACCATAGTTTCAAACTTGTTAATTTTGAAAGCTTTTAAATTGTTTAATGTTATCTATGAAGTCGTCTTTACCATTTTCAGACATAACAATTATAGGAAACTGTAATTTGTCTACTTTTTTCAACTGTAAAGTCGGGATGTATGGAATACCCATTCTTTGGGCCATAATAAATCCTGAACTAAGATACTAAATACTCAGATATTTTAATTAAAAATACTTTATGTTGTTTTCCAGCTGTTATATATAATAAATTTAAGAAATACATATTTTTGGGAAAAATTCTGTAAAGCCCCCAATAGACGATCATAAATTGTATGAAATTTACATGTAATTTATGGCAAAACCTATTTTTCACCGTATACAGCGAGCAAAAAGAATTACACGAATTTATACATGTAAAATTGAAAACAAAGAGCAAGTTCTATTTCTCAAGGTTTTTGACGTGAAATTTTAGTAAATTCTAGTGACTTTGATTGTTGCTGTTGACTCAGATGAATGAAGAACGACTTCAGCTAATTTATATGGGTATATGTTTATAAATAATTTTAGCTTCAAGACAGTTTAATCAGTGATGGTCATGTGCTCTCCGTTTGGATGATATCCTTGATAACATAATCCAACATTCTCAGCTGCCCAAAGAAAATAACTTGAAGTTAGAAGCATTCATGAGTTACCATTTTCACCAACTTTAACATTCTAAATTACTATTTAGCAGAACATCTTTTTATTAATATAATTGAAACGTGTATTGCAAATTACAATTCATGTATATATACACATTTGTTTACATGAATTTTTACGTGAAATGATTGGAACATGTATTGCCGGCTTAGCAAATTAAAAAAAACTTTATTTTCATGATATGATTTAAAATTGGCGGATAATATGTAATAGTCAGTTGGGGTGACATGAAATAAGAGAAAATATGCAATACTTTGAATTAATAAGGTGAAATATCACCTGTTGTACTAATCTACACTATAACAAACTAACTGTGGTGTAAAAAAACACTTATTTTAAAAAATACGCCAAAATACATTTTTCTCGTACGATAAATTTATAAAATCATGTACTGTAAAGTTATGCAATCTTACCGGCTGAGAAGCTGTGCAGCAGTGATCTATAATACCGAAATTAATGTTAATGCCAGAGTCGTTTAACAAATGGCGCTTCTTATTTCAAAAATACTGGGTATACCATATTAGCCGGTATATTCCATACGTGTATGTTGACTTTACTCTACAAATTTTCTTGGATTAAGAACAAACTATAGTCGTTAAATTTCAGAAAAATATAATTAAAAGCTGTAAATGTTAGTGCAATATTAAGGAGCTTATGGCTTACGTCATCGTTTACTTTGATTTTGTTTTTCTATTTTCAGAAAATTGATTTGAGGTGTGGCCATGTTTGCCTAGATGACGCAATAGCAGAACATTTAAATCAAAAGAAGAATAAGGAGGAGGAAGGAGTGAGGGAAAAGCAGAAGAGAGGAGAGCGAAAAGAAAGCGGAAAGAAACTGTGTACACCATATTTCAATTTTTGGAAAATTTGACGGGCATTTCAAGTATACTAGTTAACCCTTCGGCATACAATAAATTGCCAAACACTCGCTCGATACGTCCTTACTGAAACATGTCATTTAAATTATTTTTACTGTACTTGTATAAGATTTAATAATAGTTAATTTCTTCAAGATTTGTGCTGAGGAAATTAACTCGTAGAACAGCCAGCAGCTTTAGTCGTGACGGGTGTGGCGACAATAAATGAGCCCCACCGAATCTTAACCGGAAATGAGAAGAGGATCAAAGGAAAAGGAAATGAGTCAATTTATACCATAACTTTAATATCGACGACATTTTGATAACCGCAACATCCAGTGTGTGCACACTCACAAGAATTTTTGGGATTAATTGTAATCTGCCTAATCGGTGTTAAATATGGATATAATTTTACTTGTAAATTTGTTAATTCTTATTTGATTTGGGGTTATTCTTTCTTTTCCCGAGTAAGTAGTGTCTTAAAGTGAGAATTTACTTTAACAAGGAGATTCTCCTACTTTTACGTGGTAAAAATCTTAACTCAGTTTTTTTCTAAATGCACAAACGGATGGACGCGGACGCAACACAATACGTATTGCGAAAGGGAATTTATTTAATTTAATTCACCATTATTTTATATTTAAATCGGCGGTTTCCGAATTTATATTACTATGCTTCCCGTAGACAAAATTCTCGGCGCCTCCACCTTTTCTTTTATTTTATAAATTAATGTAGAGGTTTATTTACGAAAGAACATTTTTTAATTAATTTACGTTTTGTTATTAAAATTACAATTCTCTTAACTTTTCAGGTCACCATTTGCATCTATCAAAGCCTCCCCAAGCAGGCGCGCCTCCCAGTTTGGAAGTCACTGATTTAGATAACTTACAATCTTGTCATTATTGATGCTAAGCCGAACGTCTATAAAATCAACAACCCGTTTGCAATTGAAAACTGCAGAATAAAAAAAAATACCAGTCTTTCTTGATCATTGTGTAGTATCATTGAATCTTAATTGTACTTTTAATTGGTTTGGGCAAAAGTCCAGTTTAAAAGTAGGTACTCCCGCCTGGTGCTTGTTATTAAGTGCTTTCTTAACTCAAAATTTTAACACTATCACATGACCAATTGAGAATGATGCCTCTCTTTTTAGTTTCGCTTTTTTTTTACTGTGAACTTACTTATAGCGGTTAGAAAATTTTGCAACCCGGCGACTGGACTTCTAGCCACGCCACTGACAAAGTTTATTTGGATGTTTGATGTCATTTATTCATAAATTTCATAATCCAAAAGAATTTTCAATCGATCAGATCAGATACGGCAAGGTTATGTTGCCCAAGTGTACATAGATTACGTATAATCTCAGAATTTGTTCGGAAAAAAGACAATGGTCCTAAAACACCCCCAAGCGAAGGACATCGCAAGATTTTTTTTTTTTGTAAAGCGCAAAACGTCTCAAAATTTTAAACCAACAAATGATTAGGGTGGACCAAAATAAGCAAAAATGTAGCCAAAAAAAGGTGAAAAGTCAATTGAGGATCACTCATGCTTGGATGGCCATAAGTTAAAAAGGTGTTCGACTGGATACAGTCGAGGAAAGCAGATTCCACATCTGCTCTCCCGAACGGATTGTCACAGATGATAGTAGAACGTCGAAAAAGCGTCGTTCTCCAAACGTAAACCAAGAAGAAAAATGAACCTTAACCACAACTAAGCCTGAGAACCTACGCCCTTACAAGTAGCCTGTCCTTCACGTTAGTGACGAGGCTGGGACAACTTTCAAGGAGTTTCAGTAATCCAGCATCATGTCAAAACTGACTGGATGTTGTACAGAGATGAAACCTCTCCGAGGTTCCTCCAGAAAATCAAAATTAACCTTAAAGTTTAAAAGCACTTTGAATTTCTCTTTTGTTTACTTATGGCAAGGAGAGGTAGGAAACCATATGAAATCTACTCAAATTCAGAAGAAAAAAAAGAAATATTTTTTCTGGTCAGACATTTAGGCATTTCTAAAATCTTTGCAACGGTATTTTAACTAATAGATAATTCAAGATTTCAAAAATAATCGTAAACCTGGCTGTAAATATCTCTGCCCGTATTTTACAATTCCCAAAAAGAAGAACTGCGTAAATGGTTATTGCCTGGTTGTCAACTGGTACAACACCATCACATAAGAAACCATCGTTTGTTCAATCTACAACAAAATTCATAAAAGTTGTTTGAAAACAATGTAAAAGTGTCATTCATACCCATAGAAATGCATTCAAAGATAAGTTGGTGAATTTGCCGACCGTAATGTAGATGGGTTTGCACGCCTTCTGCTGAAGGCATCTAAAGTGCACCTTGAACTTCTCATCGCAAATGTACCAGGGGGTTTCATACACTTCATAAAGGAACGCTTGAGCCTGAAACGCAAATGCAATTCGAATATCTAACTGAGAGAGAACGGAGATGATTCAACCTGCGTTGTCAGTAGCTCTCCAAAACAGCAGGGTATAAACAAACTGGTACTGGCGCTGATTAAAAAAGTACAGAAGAATATTGCGAGCGCCATGCTTTCCGCCTGAAATCAAAAGCAAAGAGCAAAATAAATTACTTTTGGTTTGTATTCTTACGGTCGCCATGAGAAAACCGAAAAGGACCATCATTATGAGAACTATGAGGAAGTACGACAGGTAACTCGCCGAAAAGAAGTCCTCAAGACGACTGCAAAATAGCAAGAGGGATTGGTGAAACCGTACGAGTTGATTGAAGCGCTCTAGAAGATCAATTTTAAATTCCTCGACGAGCTCACTATTTACAGAAGTCCTAAAAATATCATTCTTAAATACCTATAGTTTTTAAGTTGTACCCTTACGCCAGGTTCAGGTTTTCCTCCATGTGCATCTGCATTGTAAGCACGGTTTCTCTATCAACACCTCTTCCTATCAGTACTGTATATAGCAAATGCTTGATTTCCCATCCTAGAGAAGTCCTCTTAATGAATACAATTTGTCTTTGGTCTTTATATTACCTAGCAGACTAAATTGTTTGGCCGTTAATACAATCAAACTTGAGAAGAACATATCCGTTCCGATCATTGTGGTGGCTATGACTTGGTGGTAAAACAACTGATACAATATGGTTAGTTCGTAGTACGGTGAAATACGCCAGTCATAGGGAAACCACATGGGTAAAGGAAGCGTCCTGAAACAATTGCGTACAACTAGCAAACTCATTTTCCCTTTAAACCATTCTGCACCTATTCGAACCGCCATTAAAAAATATCGGAAGTATTATAATGGACTGTGCAGCCATGGTTCCAATGACGAGCCAAAGTAAGGTAATGACTTTGACAAAGTGAAGCGAATTTCTTATGTGTTTCTCTTCGAAGCCCGTCTTGGTTTCGCACTTGAACAACGAGTACATTTCCCGGACGATGTCTTCGGAACTTCCGTCGAAAACGTAAAAGTAATTCACCTTGAGCCAAACGCACAAACCGATGGCTGAAACTTCAAGTGTTTCAAACGTTTATTCAATTGATCCTCCAGGATGACCTTACCGATGTAATTGTAGTTGAGGACCGCAAGGACGAAGTTCTTGTGGCCTTTTTGAATCAAATCAACCGAAACCAAAACGATTGAGCATAACAGTATTAAATTCAGCGAGATTCTCCAGAGCTGGTAGAGTATTCTTTTGACTTTATTTTCGGATTTAATTCTAAAGGTGCCTCCAAGAAACATCACGATGATATTTAGACGTAGGTGATCGTTCAGTGCGAACTCGTTCATTTTTGGACAACCCAAGCAAATCTCACCCGAATAAAATCGACTGTGGTTTTTTAATCCACGCTCTAGTATTACTATTTCATGTATCCAATGGATGAGTGGCCTGTATCTTTAGATATTTATGTTCACCTTACATTTCACATTAAGCTAAACGCAGGCACGTCGTAATTATTTTCTTTCTTTAGCAATTTTCTGTCTGGCTTGTGTTTTTTTTTGTTCCGTTTGAATATTGTTACGAATTGGGGGTCAGATTAATTTCGGAACACTCCCATTGTCATTTTTAAAAAGTGAGAAACATTAATTACTCATCTTTTCACATGGCGATCATAAGCAGGAATTCGAAAAGTAAGTCGGAAAAGAATGATCCAGATTCTGCATATAAGAACACGCACGTTTTGAATCTTCATGATGAGAGAAGATATAAACTTCTTCTCGATTAAGAGAGTAAAGCGAAATATATTTGAGTCAAATTGACTGAAATTTTCATTAAATTGGGTAAATAGGATAGTAACAACCTTTCGGACTGGAACCGCTTTCATCTTCTTTCAGTTACCTAATTTTTTGAATGTACAGAATAAATCAGAGAATCGATAAATGTCAGAATATACATTTAGAAAAAGGTGACCTTACTTTTTAATGTTCTATTCACCCTAAAAATATCGGAAGACGTTTCTGAATTATCTTTCGTTTGGTATGTGTCTTGCCTTGAGAGTATTGTATTCTTTACATAAAATAGAACCTCTCTTTCGAAAAATTTTAACCACATAATTTAAAGATGATGCCTCTTGTTTTAGTTTCGCTTTTTTTACTGTGAATTTACTTATAGTGGTTACAAAATTTTGCAAACCGACGACTTGACTTCTAGCCACGCCACTGGTAAAGTTTATTTGGATGTTTGATATAATTTATTCATACATTTCATAATCCAAAAGAATTTGCAATCGGTCAGATCAGAAACGGCAAGCTTATGTTCCCCAAGTATACATAGATTACGTATAATCTCAGAATTTCTTCGGAAAAAAGACAATGGTCCTAAAATACCCCCAAGCGAAGGGCATCGGAAGATTTTTGTCTTTGTGTAAAGCACAGAACGTCTCAAAATTTTAAGCCAAGAAATGATTAGGGTTTAAAAAGATGTGGACCAAAATAAGCAAAAATGTAGCCAAAAAAAGGTGAAAAAGCAATTGAGGATCAATTGCTTTTTCAAGGAGATTGCTTGGATGGCGTGCGAAATAAGGGAGCAAGAGTTCCAGATATTCAGAAAACTCATGGAATCAGTCCTGAATAGAGTACTGTCACTCAACTTCAATTTGACGGCCATTTTATGCTCTTGCAAGAGAACCATTTCAGATCGTTTCATTAGTTTAGAAGTGGTCTCATGCTATTTTATTACGTCATGTCGATTAAGGCTGTTTCATAACTAATAATTCACGGCCAACCACGGGGAGAAATTAAAAAAAAAGGCACGTTACATATCTTAAAAAAAAAAGATTTCATAAGTGTCCAAAACTTTTAGTAAAATAGATAAGCACGGATAAGTTTTGAAAGGGACCTTAAATATACGCACCTAACTTAGTACTGGCATCCATGCCTGGTTTTTTCATTAAGAAAAAACTTATTTATCTAAAACTAGCACTGTACAAGAAACTTGAAGGCCGTCCTCGAACTTTATGTTCGTCCTCGAATCCTCGAACGAACGAAGTGACATAAGAGCGATGAGTAACTTCATTGAGATTAAATATATGAAGGACGCTATTCACACCGTTGAACAGCTGATCGGCGAATCTTTTAAGAATCTGATACATTAAAATCTTAAATGAAGCTAAAGTTAATAAAATTAAAGTTCGCGCTATAGCAAATATAGCTCTAGGACGTTGTTACGTCGTCCTTATTTTCACTTTCGATAGTTATTCTGTGAGACCGACCCCTGGTGTTTATTTTGTGATCCACATGTTACTTATGCGCTGACATGCGCCGTCTCTTCGAGTTAGTTTTCTGGATTTACGATTGGCTAAATCTGGACACGTGGGACGAGTGTTTTCGCGCTCGAAGGCGTCCATCTCATCATCCACATTACTTGAGTAACTTCTCAAGGGTGTTGTTGCATTTTAGTTACGTTTGTGTGTTTCCTGTTTGGGAGTTAATTAATTAGTTCGCGTGGACATAACTCAAACGATGGCAGTGCCGGATTCATAGACGACCCTTTGACGCATTAATTGAAAAGCCAAGTTCTTTTCTTTCTCTTAGGCTTTTGTTTTTCTTCACCCTAAGATTTTATTGCTAATCCTACAAGATTTGCTGCCTCCCTTTGGCTAATTTTCCTCGGCGTTTAAACGCGTAAAAACCTTCTCAACCATTGTCTCATTCCTCGGCCTCGTTTGACGACTTCAACTACTTCGCCGAAGTTCTGCGGTCAACAGAACTTCGTGGCCACCTCGACGTCAAGCAAGAACTAGCCTGTAAGTGGTTTACACTTTATTTCGGGAAGCGTCATAATGATCATACACAGGTTTAACTTTAAGAGCTTCCGCGGCCGTCGTACGTGGTTGAATTCTTGACTTCCGGTTGGAACAGCCTGTCTCGGATTTCTTTTGCTGCCCCGACGTTACGTTCTCCATTGCAGAAGAACTTACGCAGGGCTTACGGTGGTTTTGCTGCTGCTTCTTGTAAGCCGCTGAGACTGACCACATACAGGGTGTGCCGGAAGATTTGTTTATTCGCAAGTAACGTTCGGGAAGTTAATTTCAACTGTTACTGAATTAATGTTAGGTTAATCGAGGCCCTCTAATGACTACAACTTAATGCTTGGTCATTCGAGTTAACGTGAATAGTTGATATCAAGAAGACGGACATTATTTTGACTTTGTTTGAGCAATAAACTGCCGGTGTTTTAGTTTCGTTATTCAATTAATAGTAAAAGTAAAGACACGTTAGCGAGGCGATCCGTCTCAGAAAAAAAAAGAACTGGATTTCCTGTAAGCACACCATGGACGTGTTACATACTCTGTTAGTACTTGTCCGTTAGTATCACATTCTTTGGTGTAAAAGCCGAAGGTCATTGCAGTCTAAATTTCTTTATCCAAGAGAGAGAAATTTAATGTTTTTTTTCCAGTTGTAGAAATGTCAAAAAGTTCACCAGAAGTAAGACGAAGATGATGATATCTGCAACAAGTACTAACTGAAAGAAGGGCAAGTACATGTGACATAAAGAAATCTAGGAACTTTTTAAGAACAAACAGGTACGGCTGTAATTTTTTTCTGCCTGTTTTAATTATATTTCCAAGAAATACAAAAGGTGCTTTGCGTGAATTTTTATTGCCTTCCGGTCACGCGTGTTAGCTGATACAATACCATCACATAAGAAATCATCGTCTGTTCAATCTGCAAGATAATTAATAAAAGTTGCTGTTAAAGAAAAACGGTATGGCGGTTTCATACCCATAAAAACGCGTTCAAAGATAAGTTGGCGAATTTGCCGACCGTTATGTAGGTGGGTTTGCACGCCTTCTGCTGAAGGCATTTGAAGTGCACCTTGAACTTTTCATCGCAAATGTACCAAGGGGTTTGATACACATCATAAAAGAACGCTTCAGCCTGAAACGCAAATGCAAATCAAATTCGAACTAAGAAAGAACGGAGAAGATTCAACCTGCGTTGTTAGTATCTCTCCAAAACAGCAAGGTATAAACAAAGTACCACTGGTGCTGATTAAACAAACACTGAAGATGATTGTGAGCGCAATGTTTTGCGTCTGAAACAACACAAGAGCAAGATAAATTACTTTGGGTTTGCACTCTTACCGTCGCCACAAGGAAACCAAAAAGGATAATCATTATGAAAACTATGAGGAAGTACGACAGGTAACTCGGCGAAAAGAAGTCTTCTAGGCGATTGCAAAATAGCAAGAGCGATTGGTGAAACATTACGAGTTGATTGAAGAGCTCTAGGAGATCAACTTTAAATTTCTCGATGAGTTCACTATTTGCAAGAGTCCTAAAAACATTACTCTTGAATACTTTTTTTAAAATCAGTTGCACCCTTACGTTCTCGGATTTTCCTCCATGCGCATCTGTATTGTAAGCACAGTTTCTCTATCAAAACCATTCATGATCAGTACCGTATGTAATAAATTCTTGATTTCCCAACCTACAGAAGTTCTTTTAACAAATGCAATTTGCCCTTGGTGGTGTTCATACTATTTACCCAACAGCCTGAACTGTTTGGCTGTTAATATAACCAAACCTGTGAAGAACATATCCATTCCAATCATTGCAGTGGCTATGGCTTGTTGGTAGAACAACTGATAGAGTACGGTTAGTTCGTAGTACGGTGATATACGCCAGTCGTAGGGGAACCACATGGGTATCGGAAGTGTTCTGAAATAATTAAATGCAACTTACAAATTTATTTTCCGTTTAGGGCATTCTGTACCTCCTCGAATCCTTACTAAAAAGTAACGGCAGTATTATAATGGACTGTGCAGCCACGGTTCCAACGATAAGCCAAAGTAACGTAATGGCTTTGACAAAGCAAAGCGACTGTCTCATGTGTTTCTCTTCAAGACCAGTCCTGGTTTCGCACTTAAACAAAGCGTACATTTCCTTGACGATGTCTTCGGAACTTCCATCGAAAATATAGAAGTAATTCAGTCGAAGCCAAACGCATACACTGGCGGCTGAAACCTCATGTATTTCAAACGTTTGCTCAACTAGTCCTCCGGGACATCTTTACCGATGTAATTGTAGTTGAGGATCCCTAGGACGAAGTTCTTGTAGCCTTTTTGGATCAAATCAACCGAAACTGTGACGTTCGCGTGCAGCAACATCAAATTCAGTGAGATTCTCCAAAGCTGGTAAAGTGTTCTTTTAACTTTATTTTCAGATTTAATTTTAAAGGTACCTCCGGCATACATCAGGTTAATATTTAAGCGTAGATAATCGTTCTCTCTGAATTCGTTCATTTTTTCGTCAACTCAAGCCAGTCCTACCCAAATAAAGTCGAGGATGTTTTTTTTTTTTTTTTGTTAAATAGAAGTTCTGGTATTACTATTTAATTTATCGATTGTCCTCCATCTTTAGATATTTATGTTCACCTTATGTTTCACATTAAGCCAAACAAACGCAAATGCGTTATAATTTTTTTATTACTTTAGGAATTTTATGTGTGGCTTGTGTTTTTTTTGATCTCTTTAAATATTGTTACGAATTGAGGGTGCATAAATAACCCTGTATTACAAAAGAAAAAAAATTGGATGTACTTTTTATGCCATACATTGTAAGTTGTAGAGTAGATCGAGTAGTAAACATAGGAAAAACTCTACACACCCCCAAAAAATAATGATGCTTTGGTCAAAAAAATCACTTTTCGGTACCTGCGCCAACTTAAAAAATTATAGCTTCGATTTTCTTTTAGTGATTTTTAATTGTAACATTGCGTTGAAAGAGAAAATGTGTAACTTTCCAACGTTATATAATAGTTAAAAATTGGTTCAAAAAACGACAGAGTTCCACATATAAACATTTACCATTTTTCGACATTCATCGATAATTTATGAAAAAAAGTTTACTCTACAGATCTTTTTTTAAATTTTTATCTAAAAATAACTAGAGTTCTGCATTCAACGCGTCCGAAATCATGAAAATTGATTTACATTTGATCGATATTTAATTTTAATTAAATAAAAGTGAAACAGTAGATTGCATGAGAAAAAAGGAAACAATAGGAGCATACGTGTTTAAGACGAAGATGCGGCTATACACTATACGTCGAGTAGTCCCATGTCCTCTTCGTTTCGTTGCAGAAGTGCACTGATTTTACTTTAAATCGAATTTTCGGAATGAAATACAGAAATATTTACTTTTATAAGGCAACAGAAAATTAAAAAATCACTTTGTGTAAAATTTACACAAAAATTATCATCCTGCAAAGCAGGCTAGTACTAATATTTCTTACTTTGTCTTACTAGAGTAAAATATTGATTTTTGCGCTAAACAAAATGCATTTACAGAACAATAATCTCAAGTAGAGTTAATAGATACAAAATTTATCCGAAAATCGCTGAATTACAGCGCTTAGCTTCACATCAATTAACCCAAGAGGCGTGTATTCCCACGACGATGTTGCAAATCTTCGTTTTCACACTGTTTGTTTCGATATCAGTCCTTGCTCTCATACAAACTATGTTACAATCGCCCGTTAACATTAGGTATGTTGTTAAAGGCGTTAATTTTTTAAAGAAATTTGAAGATATCTCAGAATCCGTTACTTTTAAGTACAGGGAAGTTGTGGTTCGAAAGTTAACGGCGACTTCCGCCGTAACCGGAAGCGATACAAAAATGAAAATATTTTAGTCTGAAAGATCACTTCCTCCTGGGGGTGTGTTAATTTTCAGAATGATTGTATGTTCCGAAAACTTTTAATAGGCCACTCAACTTGGAACACTCTGTATAACTCATTCAAAATTCAATGTTTCAGTGAAATCTTAAAGGATTTTAATGATCTTAAGCTCGTTGAATGCACAATTGTGAATCTTCACGTAAGATAAAACTGTAACCACCTTTTCGATTTTAAGATTCATCAAAGTAAAATATGCGACTCTAACAGCAAACTTGCCTTTCGGCTGGGACCGCTAGAATCTTCTTTCTGAATGTTGTTTTCTTCTTCAGGTTGGAAAGGTAAGAAGTACCTGCAAGCATCTTCAAGTGTCTCCCTTAAAATAAGTAGAACCACCCGCAGTGGAGGTTCATTTTTCAATGTAGGTAGTTTACGTTAACTGCGCCGTGGTTTCTGTCAAACATTGGCAGATTTCACTTATCAGTGCTCCCGTCCAAAAGCCTGCGTTTCTTCAGTCATCAGTTCTTCATTATCAACTTTCTATTTAATGTGTATATTTAAGTAATTATATATAGAATAAATATATATTTTCATCATTTTAATGTATTAGTTAGTTAATTACTGAATCGCTGCCGATCTTCGGTTTGATTGTAATTCAACTCAATGTGTATTTTCGTCTAGTAAATCGTTTAAAAAAAAAGTTTATCGAAGAAAGGGGCATAATTGAGTAGTATTCAGAAGGGCAAACCTGGGAAAAATCAGTCATCTAACTTTGGTTTCTACCATTTATTCTGGATTCGCAACCTAGGGAACGAAGAAGAAAGAACTCATTCTTTTAATCCATTCCAAATTCAATGACTTTTCTTCGAGCAATACAATCTTGCTAAATTTCTTCATTTTTTTTGAATTGAAGTATTGTAAAATATTGATTTGTTGATATAAATGTATTAAGCTGTAAGTCGATATTATCGTGAGACAACAACCGGAGTTATAATCATCATCATCCAGACACTGGATAAAACAAAGTTAAATAAAAAAAAAAACTTAATCATGATAACAAGCGCGTGGCTAGGCGCAAGCCGTCACTTACTGTTATTATTTTAAAAATAAACATTTTTACCTTCAGCGTTTGAACGGCTTATTAAATCAAGCAGTTTAAAAACGGAATCCCGAGTTCATTGCGGGCAGGTGTTTAATTGGTGCAAACCCAGAGCATCATTAGACACTCGTGCGTAAAACGAAAGTCAAAACTCACGCAAGAGGTGCGAACCCGGTGTGATGATTTGGGAGTTGGCTATCGTGAATTCCGGGGTTCTCACGCGTGTGAAGTAAATAAGTCTTTTGGTCATCCACAACAAGAGATTCCGTGCCTTCAGAGCCGAAAACTCTGAGTTCCAAAAAGAACAACAAAAAGAGCTACCGGCCGGCCCACTACACAGTATTCTGATAGTTATTAAACTCTCACAAAAACGCCGGTCATCTTTGAGTTGAGTTTAAAACATTTCAGGTATAAATTTGCGTAACTGGGCAAACCCGTTGTAATGTAGTGTAATATACGAGTCCCCTCAGGGCTATTTGCGCTAGCGATGCGACGAGTCGCTGTTTTTAAGAATCGAGTCGACTCGAATACTTTTATAAAAGAATCGAGTCTTGACTCGAGTCAAGAGACTCAAGTCCAGATCAAAAGACTCGAGTACGTGACTGAAAGTCGCCGTTTGAAAGAATCGAGTCGACTCGAGTTCAGATCAGAAGTACTCGAGTATTCGAGTTGAACTCATTAGTCGCCGTTTTAAAGAATGTTATAAACTTGAACTTTTTTTATAAAGAATGCGAGTTTTGACTCGAGTCCACATTAAAAGTTTCGAACATTTAACTGAACCCGGAAATATGAGTACTCATGACTTTTTTACTGCTAGTAGCATCGATAGATTCAAGGTGCAATATTTTTGTTTACATCTTTAACGGTATCTACACTCTATTTTAGATACGTATATAAAAATATGTAAAATGTAAGTTTTAGGAATTTGTTTGAATCCAGAATTTATTAACAAAAAATTAAACAAGTGCCGATCGGAAACCCAAATGACTGATTCCGTTTGGAACCACATCAAGATATTTCCTACGCCGACGTTTTGCTCTTCACTGCAGAAGAAATTCCTCAGAGCTGCTAATGGTGTTCTTCTGCTTCCCGTCAGTTTCAACGACTAGGAAAAAGCTGCAGCCAACAATAGCAGTCCTGAGGAGGTTCTTCTACAATGAAGGGCGAAATGACGGCAGTGGAAGAAATATTAATGACGTGTTTTCAACAGGTAGCCAATTCAATCATGGATGACGGCCGTAGAAGCATTCAAGTTAAACCAACAAGGGAGTATCAATTTTATTATTTGAAATGGAACTCGCAAAATATTTTTTTGAATTAAGAAAGATTCCTAATTGCAACAATTTGTAGTTTGTCTATATTTGGTTTCATACTTTTCATGAGATTTGAGCTTGAAATGATTAGGGTTTGATTTATTTTTATTAATTTATTTTATAAAGCACGGAGGAGATTGAAAGGGCAGCTGTAGAAGATCAAAATAAAGATTTTTTCTTAATTCGTTTTTGACCAAAACCCAATAATAAGAAAGTTACAGTTAAGTTTCTTAATTTCTTCTTTAATTGAAACAAAAATTAAATATCCGTAACTTTTACGAGACTAGATTTTTTTTAAATAGTTCTTTATTGTAATTGTGTTCAATTAAGTCTTAAATACCAAAATTTAAAACGTAAAATATTACTACAGGTAGTAACTTTTACTTGTTAATTAATTTCACATTAAACTCTTGTAACTTTTTAGTTACTGTCTTTTCCCCAAAAGCTTATTAAGAAAAAGTTTTTAATTTAATCTTCTCTATCTGCACTTTTAATCTCCTCCATACGTTATGAGACACCCAGTATAATGTTAATTTGTTCTAGCTGTTAACGTTTTGTCTGTTAATTACAATTAGCTCCTGTTACCCATTAAAAACTCTTGTTCATGCAAAGGTCTACTAAAATAAATACACAATTTTTTTAAAACTTAAATATCGTAAAAAAAGAAAATGCAAATAAACAAAACAACATAGATATTGTTACAGCCGTGACACGCAAACAGATCTCTTTTTAGCATCAGTAACGCCACCGAAGCTACTCAATCATTCTAGTATGTTCGAACAACAGAGCGCTCTGCTATATAAGCCGTACGATCAGCCAGGAGTGGGTGATGAAGTTAGCGAGAGAAGATTCGTGCCTCGAATGAATAGAAAGTACATTTTGTAAAAGTCATTTGATAGACAAGCTCATTACAATTGTGTTGTTAATTGTGTAAAGTGACAGGTTTTAATTACATTTTTCTGAAATTTAACGACTATAGTTTGTTCTTAATCCAAGAAAATTGTCACACGAGCCGTTTCCAAAGCTGGCAAAGCCGTGTCCACACGGATAAGTACTTCCCCAAATGAGGACACAAAGAAGTAACGAGGCACATTCAATGACAGGCGTTACAGGAACAGCGGGAGGCCGAAATGGCCGACTAGAGCGCGAGAACGTTCGTACCGTGTGCGAAATCAGCCAATCGTAAATTAGAAAAATATTCTCGGCCTGCCAGTTAAAAAAAACGTGGCCGTTAGGACGCGCTCGTGATAATTTTGGAACTTAGAACTGCTTGGTTACAAAAAAAAAGGCGGGCGATAAACGCAAGCGAATCAGCGACAGCAAGAGCCTACGAGTCAGTAAAAGAACGAATATATTAGCGGCGACTGAATTTACAACATTACGTGATTGCAGGTTACCTGTGTATACCTCCGTGGGCTCCTTAATATTGCACTGGCGTCATATGAACGGTTTCCAAAGCTGGCAAGGCCGTGTCGACACTGATAAAGAATTTTGCAAGTGAAGACACAAAGTAATAACGAGGCACACTCAATGACAGGCGTTGCAGGAATAGCGGGAGGCCGAAATGGCCGACTAGGGCGCGAAAACGTTCGTACCGTGTGCGAAATCAGCCAATCGTAAATTAGGAAAACATTCTCGCCTGCAAATTAAAAACGTGCGATCCCCAGAGTAAAAAGTAATAGATAAGTTTCACGAAAAAGAGTACGTGAAATTAACTAGGTTATAAAAGCAACTGTAACAAATTAAGAGTTAGAATGTGACAAATATTATGAGGTAGAGCACAGCGTGTCACAATCTAATCATTAGTTAAACTAATCAGCCAGTTAATCACTTTCAGAAACCGGAGTTTACTGTATGGGTATGGCTTTCTAGAATGTACCTTACTTTGAAGCGGTCCATATTTGCTCTCTCACAATGATCATACAACTGTCAACGCAAATTTTTTTTTTATTTAAAGGAGCATCACTAAAATACTATTTTCTGGACGCGTTAATTTTTTTTTAATTTAATTAATACTTTAAAACACTGTTTTTATATTTTCGATTTTGCTAGATTATGGAGCGTGGATGAAGACGTCAAGCGCGATATTGAAAAATGGAGATTTTTGCGACATCGTCTTCGTCTCAATTTCTATACAGGGTGTTCTCTTACTGAATGCAAATAAAAAATCTCAGTATAAGTACACGAAATGCTACCTTCTGGGGGTATCTTTGGTGGCTACCGTATCACCAACTTGTTTGGAACCGCTGAAATGTGCGAGAAAGATAGGAAGGTCAAGGTATTAAAAATTTTAATTCACTGAGCGAAGTAATATTACATTTATTTGTTTTGCGATATCAACTATCGATGAAAATTTATGCACCAATTAGGCAAGCGGGTTAAAAATGTTCTTCCTTCACCCTTTTACGTAAATGAACTTTTGCCGCAATCTCGCCGCTAGCCATGAAAATATTACTACTTACGGTCCTTGGAAACAAAGTAAATTTAAAATTTTTATAAGTCTTTTAAAAATAGTATGGAATGAGATATTACAATTTGTTTGTTGTACCTTGCTTTTAATTTGTTCGGGCAATTAGGAACCGCAGGTTATTGAATTGCACTGGATTTTAATTTAAAATACTTGAACTTGTAATTACTTGCGGCGAAATTAATTTAAATTGTAAACGTTTTGACGGACCTGCTGATCGGAGCGGCGCTGATTTACGTCGTTTCCGCTCAAGATTCAGTAAGGCACTGACCCTGGCCCACTTCGGCTGCAGGTCGTAATTGAAGAGGCGCCCGCGTTCAACTTTTAGCTACGCCAGCAGTTCTCAAACGGTTTAGTGAAAATCTGCCACTGCATTTTTCTCGAAAACTATTACATTTATGTTAAGAACATGTGAGTTCAATCGTTGCCATTTATGGTAATATATTGCAAGTTTAAATATTTGAAAACACCGTAAAAGAACACCTCGTATATTTAATTAATATTTTACTTGGCCCAGTGTTATAACATTATTTATTAATCCGTTTTCCACCGGTTTAAGTTTAAATAGATCAAAAAATCACAAGCCACATCCAAAATAGCCGAAGTAATAAGATGATTATTACATTCTCGTTAAGTTTCCTGTGAATCGTAAGGTGAACATAAATATCTAAAGACACGGGTCGCTCAAACATTCGATAAATGAGGCAGTAAAACTAAAGCGTCGATTAAACGTACACTTTCGTTTTTGTTTACGTGAAATTTGCTCTCGCTCCACAAAAAAAAAAAAATGAGCGAATTAACGGAAACCAATTACCTACGTTTCAATATCATCCTGATGTTTGTCGGAGGCACTTTCAAAATGAAATCTAAAAATAAAGTTAAGGTAATTCTCTACCGGCTTTGGCGACTCGTACTGAATTTAATATTGCTGCAAGCCATCGCCGCACTTTCGATTGATTTGATTCAAAAAGGTTACAAGAACTTCGTCCAGAGTGTCTTCAACTACACCTACATTGGTAAAGACATACCGAAGGACTAAGTAAGCGAAAGTTTGAAACACACGCAGTTTTAGCCGCCAGCGTGTGCGTTTGGCTGAAGCTGAATTACTTCTATGTTTTCGATGGAAGTTCCGAAGCCATCGTCAGGGAAATGTACGCTTTGTTTAAGAGCGAAACCAGGACTGGTCTTGAAGAGAAACACATGAGACAGTCGCTTTGCGTTGTCAAAGCCATTACGTTACTTTGGCTTATCGTTGGAACCGTGGCTGCACAGTCCGTTATAATACTGCCGTTACTTTTCAGTAAGGATTCGAAGAGGTACAGAGTGTTTTCAAGGGAAAATAAATTTGCAGGCTGTATATATAATGATTTTAGAACACTGCCGTTACCCATGTGGTTTCCTTACGACTGGCGTATATCACCGTACTACGAGCTAACCATGCTGTACCTGATGTTTTACCAGCAGGTCATAGCCACCACAATGATTGGAACGGACATGTTCTTTACGAGTTTGATTATCTTAACGGCCAGACAGTTTAGACTGTTAGGTAGAGTATGAAAACCAAAGAAAAATAATTGTGTTTATTAAGAGGACTTCTCCAGGATGGGAAATCAAGCATGTGTTATGTACGGTACTGATCACGAATGGTGTCGATAGGGACACCGTGCTTGGAATAACGCAAATGCACGTGGAGGGAAACCCGACATCGTAAGGGTGCAAATTAAAGAAAAATAAATGAGAATATACGTTTAAGAATGGCATTTTTAGGACTCCTGTTTATAATAAATTCGTTGAGGAATTGCAATTTGTTCTTGTGAAGCGCTTCGATCAACTCGTACGGTTTCACCAATCGCTTTTGCGATTTTGCACTCGGCTAGAGAATTTCTTTTCGCTGAGTTACCTTCCTTACTTCCTCATAGTCCTCATCATGGGCATCTTTTATGGGTTTCTCCTGGCGACTGTAAGAATGCCAAGCCGAAGTAACTTTTTTTCTTGGTGTCTTTTTATTTCAGGCGGAAAACCTGGCGATTGCTATAATCTACGGTGGTTATTTATTCAGCTCTGCCATCACTTTGTTTATACCCTGCTGTTTCGGGGAGTTACTGACAACGCAGGTTGAATCTGCGTTTAATTTCTTAATTCTGAACCTTATTTGCACTTGCGTGTTTCTGCGTGTTTCAGGCTGAGGCGCTGCTTTACGATGTGTACGAAACTCCTTGGCACATTTGCGATGACATGTTCAAGGTGCACTTCAAATGCCTTCACCAGAGGGCGTGCAAACCCACCTACGTAACGGTCGGCAAATTCGCCAACTTATCTTTTACTACGTTTTTATGGGTATGACTTTGTTCTGTTGTTTCAAAACAATTTTTATGAATGGTATTGCAGATCGGCCGGACGGTGGTTTCCTACGTGATGGTATTATACCAGTTGACTCACGTCAACGACAAGCAGTAACCATATACACCATACTTCTTTTATAATCATGTGAAATGTATAGAGAACACGGACAGAAATACATGTTTACAGCCACATTTGATTATTTTCGAAAATTTACGTCGGTTTCTCTAGGCCGATTTAATCCAATACCCAATTACTTATCTATTGGTTAAAATGTCCTTATACTTTTTTTAAAAACCCCAAAAACTGAAAACGTTTTGAATTTGAATGGACTTCATGCGGTTTCCTACCTGTCCTTGCAACAATCGGTCATGAAACCATCTAAATAGGATGTAGAAAGACACCGACACTGACTATAGGTGTCTTTTCAATCAGTGTAGCAGCGTTTCCCAAAGTGTGGGGACTTGAAAGGGGGCCGCAGCAACATAAATTAAAAAGAAATTGAACGCAACTAATTTTTTACAAAAGATTGCCTATACATTCAATCGCGATCAATAATTAATAATAGTAATTAATTGTGAAAGGTTGGCATCGAACTTATATTTTATAATACTAAGGAGATTCGTGTCTTAATTTTTGAATGCTGTAGCGCGTTCCGCTCTTATTAGAATGTAGTACAAGCCAAGGTTGGTAGAGCAGGAGTGTGTATTAGAAGGTCGCCTTGATCAGCAGGGGGTGCAGAGGGTGCGTACGTCACGTCACGTGATAAATTCCATTTTGTATATTAACGAGATTTTTTCGTTATTTGATCAATAGGACCACATAATTGATTCAATTCTTATTGAATTAGATTAAGCTTTAGGAAATAGATTAAAACTCACTCTATTTACTTCACTGTGAGGGATAGAAGTTTCGTGTGACGTCACGAGTTACTCTTGCGGAGAAGAAATTTCAAACTGCATATTAAATGGGAACTAAACGGAATATCCGTTTTACCAACCTTGGTACAAGCCTTAGGGCGAATTCGGAGAGAAAAGGATGGCTTTATTGAAAAAAACATGAAAGACAGAATGGGACGCATATAGCCGTACTTCGTACTAAGGTTGGAACGCGCTATAAGAACAGTCTCTTAAATATTTATTTAGGTTTTGGTTGACAGCGACGTCGCCAACATTTAAGTTTTGCGACTTACACATTACGTACAGAATAAGTGTGCTGAAATGTAAAAAAAAGAAATTTCTGAGCATTCTGCCTAACGAAAAAAATTAATAAAATAGTGACGTCATTGTATCCGTCTTCTGATCATCAACTTTTTTTTAAATGAATAAAATTAGGAAATGCCAAACTCTTATGAATTAATTAATAACATTACATAATGTGCATTTACCAAGTAATAACAAACTCATTTCCTTTGACGTAAAAAATCTCTTTCCAAGCGTACCACCAGAAGAAACGGTAACAATAATAAAAAATAAGTTAGACAAAAACAGAATAAATCCAGTAATAACATCAGATATGAAGGACATGTTAGAAATATGTTTACAACAAAATTACTTTGAATTTCAAGGTCCACTGTATAACTCCAAGAAAGGATTAATTATGGGCAACCCTTTAAGCCCATTACTAGCAGAAATATTCATGGATCATCTAGAAACCAACATAATTCACAACAATCATTTAAATAAGAATTTCATATACTGGTTTAGATACGTGGACGACATTTTAGCATGTTTCACCGGAACTAACAGACAACTAAACAATATCTTCGAGTTCATCAACACAGTTAATCCTGATATAAAATTTACAATTTCTTAGACTTAAATATTTCAAAATAGAACTAAGTGTACCCGAGTGTGTGACAACAAAGTACCTCAAATATTCCACACCCTCACTTATCTAGGTAATGCGACAGATAAAATAAGTAAGCAACTTAAATAGCACGAATTAAAACTAGCTTACAGAACTAGAAACACATTAGCAAAACACATAAAAAACAATAAAAGTAAACGAGACAAACAAAGTCCGAAGTATACAAACTAAAATGTGGGACTTGTTGTTGAGGAATCGTTTATTTCTCGGTTATTGTGATTTATCGATTTTTGTCTAAA
The DNA here is from genome assembly GCA_036172665.1 of Prosopocoilus inquinatus. Classification (NCBI taxonomy): domain Eukaryota; kingdom Metazoa; phylum Arthropoda; class Insecta; order Coleoptera; family Lucanidae; genus Prosopocoilus; species Prosopocoilus inquinatus. The sequence continues at coordinate 6,750,794 of CM069878.1, read as the reverse complement.
GTTGAAAGTGTCAGCGTCTAGTCGAAATATAATTAATAAGCGAGCGCGTTAATCGTTGTGAATCAAACATGATCTGCTGATTCAGCACTTCGAATAAGTTCAACCGACTTGAATTTCAATTGTCAGCGCGGAATTCCTTCATTTAAATTACTTGCGAAATGTAGACAATTATAATCAACAACGAGCTCTCGAAACCGGCGAAGAAATTTCCCTAAATCAGCTGCGGATATGAAAGCTATGCGCCGGAGAACGCAAATTATAACGCTCGGCTTATATTAAAATAAATTAGTCTTAAGTGTTTTGTATTCTACTTTAAGTGATTTAGTTTATTAGGTATAATTTGTTTTGCATTAAAATAAAAATTAATCGAACCCCAAATTCGCAACAATATTAGGCGCTTTGCGTTGACTGCTCTCACTCTCTCTCAGAGTGTCTTCGTCCCTTCTAAATATTTAAATAATCAATGACGCAGTAGACATAAAATAAACGTTAAAATCTTGCCAGTTATTTTACCTAAGACTAAATAAGAAAATGTAAAGTCTGCATAGTGATTCGTTAAAACAAACCTATTTTCAGCTGAACTAAGACGCCAAAGGTTTTCAAAACTATATCAAAAATCAAGTCCAGAAGATGCTGGACTTCCACACCTCCTTCAGACGGCATCCGGCGTTCAGAATCCTCTCCGTGACTCATGAAACGTTCAGAAATTTTAAATCAACCAATCACAAAGAGGATTCCGTATGCCATATGCCATACGCCGGAAGTGGGGAAACCCAGCAATGTAAAATTAGTAAAGCGAGGATTAACTACTATTTGCTTCAGTTTTACAATCATATCGCCTTATATTAATAATTACGACGGTTCACTGAACCTCAAAACATGAAAAACGCGATCGAAATCGGATCACGTGCCGCGAACCTCCCTGCGGCGGTACTATTTCATCCTCGCTTTGAAAATTAGTCAAGACCATGACGTTCAAAGGTACCGCTACTTTTTACAATAAATTTGAAGATCAGATTATCTAGCTGTTGTCTTCGGTTAAATGGCGTAGCACCAGCGCATACGATACCGTCGACTGCATAACCTGAAAAAGCATCGAGACCACGTTTAATAAAAAAAAAATTGAGCTTAAACTCCAACATCCTACGGAAAGAAAGACGCTCAAGGATAACTCGCCGAATTTCCCGATGGAGAGCGTCAAGGGCCTGCAAGCTCTGACTTGCATCTGCCTGAAATTCATCTTGAAGGCCTCATTGCACACGTACCAAGACGAGAAGTACAGATCTTGAAAGAACTTTTCAGCCTGAAACACAGTTTGTCACTCTCGCTTCGTTTTCCTCCTCAACACGTCCCACCTGGGTGTTAAGCAGGTTACCAAAGTAGCACGGCAGAAAAAGGGTGAAGGCGGTGCTCACGAAGTATGATACAAATGCGCTCAAACGAGTTAGGTCAGACGTCTGTAAGTATCAAGGAGATAAGGGAAAGTTTAGGTTCGGTTTAAATTAAACCCTCAACAACGATTACGGGCCGGTTGTACCACTTAGGGCCATTTGCACCACTTTCAGTTAAAATTTAAGTTCCACTTAATTCCATAGAAACGTTTGTTGCAACAATTGTTTCTATGGAGTTAAGTGGAGCTTAAATTTTAACTGAAAGTGGTGCAAATGGCCCTTAAACACTTAAGACGAGCTTAAATTTAAGTATTGTTTAGAATGTGACATTTTGGATTATACAACGTGGCATACGTCATATTCTAAGCGGTGCTTAAAGTTAAGGTGGCCTTAAGTGTTTGGTGCAACCGGCCCTAAGAGACTTCCGCAACCATTATCCATCTCATTAGGCTTAGGAAAAAGCACTTTTTTGAATACTTCTATTGCCGACGTTTCGTCTTTCTTGCAAACCACTTCTTCGGGTCTGCTGCTACCGTGCGGAGGCAACTGAAGAAATCTTTTGCTAAAAAAGACGAAACGTCGGGAATAGAAGAATCCAACGCGGTTCTCCGGAAGCCCTTAACAACGAATTAGGGGTCGAAGCTTTGGTTTAATGTTAAACCGGGCCTCACCGTAATTAACGTGTAAGTTATGAAAACCAAGGTAATCGTGATGATGAGGAAATACGAGAGGAAAATTGGCGCGAAAATCTCGTCCAAGCGCTCGCAGAAGCCCAACAAGAACTGGTGAAAAGCGGCCATCTCGTTTAGACTCTTCAACATGTACGCCCTGACTCCTTTGGAAGCTAGCATTTCATCAAGCAGTTGCAAAGAGACTCTGCCAAGCAAACAGTAATTTATTATTATAGCCTTCTTCTTTTAGTTTTACCCTTTTGTCAAATATGTTTCCCTATTTGTATAAGATAAACTCGCCATTTTGTCGTGTAAACTTGATATCTAAATTATGTTTTTTCAGTCTTCAAGGAGCGTTTTCCAGATTCGCTTTTTATGCAGGTGAGGTTTGTTTTGTTCTTTCGCCTGGAGTTTATTGCCTTAAGATTATAGACCGAACGTCGCCAACCGGAGTAAATTAAAAGTTCTAATTTACTCCGGTCGGCGACGTTCGGTCTGCTTCAATGTTTGTAACGTTCCTGTCGTTTTTGTAACGCGCAGTTTCGGATGTAAGTGTTGGTATTTGTAAATGCTGTCAGGCTGGTAGTAATTCCTTTACGCATGTACGGCTTATCGGAGCACCGTCGAAGTTTGGCAATTCCATTCTCCGTAAATTGTAGAAGCGAATGTATGGGTGTTATAGCTCTGAGACGGATTGTGGCAAAACGCACCTCGCTGACGAAGTTGTTTGGTTGATTGGCAACAGGCTAATACACTGTTTGAGGTGGATGATAACGTTTGACTTTGGTCCGACCGCCGGCGCCACTTAACTCGCCATTTTGTCGTGTAAATTTCATATCTAAATTTTCCTTTTCCATTTCTAAAGGAGCGGTTTTTTTCTCTTCCCGCCGGTCTCCTTGGAACCCTGCTCAGGGAAATTATCCTCTCCTTTGGGAACACTTCTGGAATCGGGTTGGATTGACGATTATATCTCCGATTTGGCTACCGATTGTCCTTGAGATAACTTCATTCTTTAGCTTGGAGGACGCCGCTCGAGGTTTCAGCACGTATTTTCGCAGCGATGACGTCAGTTGATGGAGAGAAGAGGGTGCCGTACAGCACTCCGACTCAACGTCATCAACTGTTTGCGACCGTCGGATTTCAGCTAAGTCAACTGCATATTTGTTTTATTTTCTATTTTTTGTCATTTTCTCTCTTCTTTTACTATACCGCCATTTATTTCACGTGTTCGTTTATATCGGGGTTGCGTAATTTATCGCCGAAGAAAAGTTCACGTCTTAGTAGTAACTTAGTTTACGTTAACCGAACCGGCCGTCGCGAATTTCTGTTTAGATTCAGCCGGCAGCGTGCGGCTTTCGCCCTGCACATTAATTCGATGGCCAGACGAATGTTTTGCGGCGCTACGTGATGCAATATATGCAATTTCGAAAATGTCAAGTCGCATGTCAATCAGGAAACAACAAGTCATTTGACAAATTGGGAAACACATTTGACAAGAGGGAAAAACCAAAAGAAACAAACAGTAGATTGCATCGACCCTTACGTTTCATCAAGAACTACTTCGTCTTCTACAATTCGTATCGGCAATTCTTTCCGCTCGCGTTTCAGCCCTTTGTAAAGCAGACACCTGCATTCCCAGCCTAACATATCGAATTGGGCGCAGACGTAGATGATGGTAGACACGAAGAACGAATCTATTCCAACGGCTATTACCGTCATCATCTGAAAGGCGAAGCTCTGGTACACCAAGGTGAGCTCGTAATAGGGCGACGCCTTCCATTCCTCGGGGAACCACAAAGGCAAAGGGAAAATTCTATAATTACAAATAGTTTGGAAAGTCTAATAATTTCATATCCTATCCAAATATACCTTTCTTGCCCTCTGTTGAAAATCAAACGCGCCAAAAGCAAACACTGCGAGGTCAACGTTGCCATGACCGCCCAAAATATCGTAATCTTCTCGGCCATTCTGATGTAAGTCCGCAGACTTTTCTCCGCCTTCAATCCAGTTCTGGTCTCTTGCTTAAATAAAGCTAGCATTTCGTCGATGGTTCTGAGGCCCTTGGCTCCGAACGTGATCAGGTAATTCTTCCGCGTCACCATAACAAGAGACACCCCTAAGAATTTTTATTTTTTGGTTGCGCTCATATTTCACTTGGTGCGTGACATCTAACGAAGAAGTTATTACGGTGCATGTACCTACTCACCAATGAACACGATGCTTTCCACTGCGGACGTAAAATCGAGGGACCACTTCTTCGCGACGTTGATCGAATTGAGAATGATCATGAGTAATAAAGCCAGGTTCACCATCGCCCTCCAAAAATACAGCAGCCAGATTTTAAATCGGCTTTTTGTTTGAGGAGGGTAAATCCCGGCGAGTTTCAAGAACGTAATGCTGTAACGCAAATAGTAATAATTATCGTGTGCCATTTGCGAAGGAGGAAAAAATAATTGTAACGAACGTGCAGCGTTTTGTTCCTTTTTATATTGGGTGTTACGTTAAAAATGTATGAATTCCTGGAGAAATCCGAACGCTTGCGTTGATTATGTAATTTCAGACGGGCGGGGACAAGGTAATTTTAAGGAATTTACAGTATAAGCTGCATGTGGGGTAGTAATTACGTTGTAAACTGTACACGTCTCGCGTCATAACTTTGCCTCAATTAATAGTAACGATGCAATTTCCTTTAGGTTTTTTTTTTTCTTGGAAATACGAACTGATATGTTTCGCGATAGGTACAATTTAACACACATTTTGAATTTTTTATTAACGTTTGGATTTTTTATAATCCTTAGTAGTTGTTATATTTGCTTACACATTATTAGTCGTAGGCAAGAAGGAGTGAGAATGTGTTTCAAATTCAGGCAGCGGACAGCAAGAAGTGAGTTTTGATAAAAATATTAAAAAAGTTTCTTTTTTTTTTCTCAAACTTACGTTTTAATAATATCTTGTAACTAAATAATTATTATTATTTGAGAAAGAGCTAATCAGAAATCTAGAAAACACACTGATGCATTCGCTTAAATTCTTGATAAAGGGTGACTTTTTTTATAATAACAATAATTAGTTTCTCTGATTTCACCAGTTAAAAGGGGTGGTTTTGATTGACTCCCATGAAATGATCACGTAAAAATGAACCCTTAGTGTATCACCGCCACATTGATCGAATTTTGTGAGCGGATAAGAAATGCACTTTTCTTTGGCTTTGTTTCTCGACCTCTAACCAAATTCTTCATTTTCATACCCCCATTATGCAAAGTATATCACAAAATCCGATGGTATGATCAAGTTTTAAGCAAATCATACCTAAGCGAAAGAGTATAGAATTCGCCGTGTTTTATCAAAACGCAATTTTCTCAGTTAAATTCCAGACTAGTAAAATGCATGGTTACAGTTTGTTTTCTCTTGGTTAATTCTGAGACACCTTGTATAATGAAAATCATTGAATTATTTTATGCATCGTCGAATTAATCCCATAATCGTCGGCCACGCCTATTGCGTCCAGACTCGCTTTTTTTGCAGGTGAGGTTTGTTTCGTGAAGTTTTTTTTTGCTCTTTCGCCCGGAGTTTATTGCCTCAAGATTATAGACCGGACGTCGCCAACCGGAGTAAGCTAAAATGTCGAATGCATTTAATTTACTCCGGTTGGCGACGTTCGGTCTACTTCAATGTCTGCTGTTCTTGTAACGCGCAGTTTTGGACGTAAGTGTCGGTATTTGTGAATGCTATCAGTTGGTGGTAATTCCTTTGCGCATGTGTGGCTTATCGGAGCACCGCAGGCGTTTGGCGATTCCATTCGCCATTTAGTCTGCGCTAAGTTGTAGAAGCGAACGTATGGGTGTTTAAATTTTTTTAAATCTTGTTACCTTTTCGTTTCTCTTGACGACTTGTTCCTTTTGATAACTTATTGATTTACTTTTTTCACTCCTGACGAAGCTATTAATCAGTAACGAAACGTTGAGTGTTTTTTCCTTTATAATTTGGTCCGCTTCAATCAAGTTTGAAAAAAATGTTTATTTGAAAATTTTGTTCTTGAAGTTAGATTTATTGCTCTGAGGCAGATTATGGGAAAACACACCTCACTGACGAAGTTGTTTGATTGATTGACAACACGTTAATACACAGTTTGAGGTGAATGATTACGTCTGACACTTTGGTCCGACCTCGCGAGGCTTAACTCAATAAGGCAAACTCGCCATTATGTCGTATAAATTTGATATCTGAATTTTCCTTTTTTGTTTCTTAAGGAGTGGTTTTCTTTCTTTCCCCGCTGGCCTCCTTGGGACCCTGTTCAAATGAGTTTGCGGGAAAGTATCCTCTCCTTTGGGAAAACTCCTGGAATCGCGTTGGATTGACGATTATATCTCCGATTTGGTTGCCGATTGTCTTTGACTTAACCTCTCTCTTTGGATTGGAGGACGCCGCTCGAGGTTTCAGCACGTAGTTGCGCAGCGGGGACGTCAGCTGATGCAGCATTGATAGGGGTGAGAAGAGGATGCCCTACAGCACCGAGTCAGCGTCGTAAACTGTTTGTGAACGTCGGCTCCAACTAAATCAATTACATGTTTATGTTTTTTTTCTTTTTTTTTGTCCATCGAGTTATGGTGCGACTCTCGCCCTGCGCAATAACTCGATGGCCAGGCGAATGTTTTGCGGCGCTATACGATTTATTTTTGTTTCTCATTGCGCGAGCGTGTTCGGTTTTGCCCGCGTATTAATCGACCGACTCAAGGTTGCTTATTTGATTGTTGGTGTGAGCCTCAATGACGAACCTGTTTCATATTTCACCCTCAAGGAGATCTAAACTCTCGGCTACCTGGGAAGTCCCAGTAACATTGTCTAGGACGACGAATAATGTTATGTGTTATTTATCTGGCGATATTCTGTTGTTGTTGTTTTATTTTGGCGCATCACGATATATCCTTTCCCGCTTCTCCCCCATGTGGACTAAGGTCCGATTTTTTTCGTCTCCTGATAAATTTATGTACCAGATATCATCCTTGGAAACCTTTGTATCGATAATAGTTTCCGAGGATATTACCTGACAGATGAATTTATCAGGGGGTGAAAAAATCGAACCTAAGTTCATTAGATGGGGTACCAGAATTTAACATAGGACGGCGCTGTACGACAACCGATTCTGTTAGCCAGGGTCTGGCACCGCCTCTTAGGATTCGATTGTTGTTGCGTATTTTAGATATAACTTGACCCTGGGGGATTTTTTCTTTTCCTCCTTGTCTTGTCTGAATTGCGGCGTACTAATTGACGCCCCGCACTCAAGTACAGCCTGACATTTTCTATTGACATTCCAGCTCGGCTCGAGGCTATTATCATGCCCATTGATCTATTCACTATTTGGACAGTAATTATGTCACGAATTTTGCTGATTGGTGCTGGTCATTTTATCTCTTTCTTTCCGGTCGGTTTTTCTGCCCTTTCCTACCCCATTCAAGTCATTTTGCTTTCGTTTGATACTTCGAATGAACCACGCGTTTCATTAGTTTTGATTTTTATGTGTTTGTGTTACTTCCTCTGAGGTTCGGCCGGGTTTGATGGTGCAACTCGTTACGAAGCCGCGCTTGTATCCAGCCTGGACAATGTTATCCAGGTAATGTGATGGTCGAAGCTTAATTAATTCAGCATGCTACGATGCTTGTTCTCTCCTTACAGGCTTTTTTCGTTGGGCTACTCGTTTGCCCAACCCTTTATCTGCATAAGCTCTTAGATTATTTTCTTGTGGGCCAGCTGCTTGTATGGCAGTTTTTTTATTTAGGACTGTAGCCATAGTTGGTGATTAGTCCGTTTTTGCTACTGAACCCCTCTCCCTTCTCTGGTCATCGTCCTTCCTCGGTTGGCAACCCTTCCAGTACTTGTATATTGCATTTGCGTTGCATCTCCTTCCAGGAGTGCTGATTAAAGTTTTTTCCACGATTAAGTTCAAGTTTCTTGAATAAAGAGAACGGATCCAATTCTTGGCGCAGCGAAGCTTCAGGTGATTCAATTTGACCGTGTTGATCATGTCTTTTCTTTCGTTTCGGCCTTCAGCCGTCTTCAAGCACCCACTCTATTCTACTTTTGTTATTTTGTTGCCTGTGCGACTTTTTTCGATTTGTTCGTCCACCATTTTGGTTTAATTTTACGATACGTTTTGTGTCCTTTTATCTTTTTCTGTAAGTTGTGTTTTGAATAAATATTGTATAATTTCGACGTACCCGCGTTTTTGTCTATAATAATTGAGTTAATTTCGTATTTGGTTTGATTCGATCCCAGCCCGTACCACTGTAGCTGCCGGCGGCGCCGAAGTCAGTCATAGTCGGTAGCATGTTACTATAGATCTCGTCACACAACTTGTCTTGACCTGTCTTCCGCAAATTTTGGGCCTGAAATATAACATATTTTTCCACCTTGGGCGGCATTCCGATACATTTTGGTAATTAGTTGGCTTCAACTTTTAGCCATTTTTTTGGTGATACCTAAACAAATTATTCCTGTCTTACGTCGAGCTGTTATGGTCGTCCATGAAAAAAAGGGTGGTCATCCATGACGTAAAGAGTGGTCGTCCATGAAGTAAAGAGTAAAAAATTTACCTTCCAAGCAATCAAAGAGTAACTTCCCCATTCCTTTATTGGTTTACATCCGACGCGATAAAAGAATTCCGCTTTTTTTTTCATCACAGGTCATCTTTATTATTATAAATTAAAACAAAATGATGTGTGGCCAGATTAAACCGCTTAGCTTATATACGGCTTATATATTATATATATATAATACAAGAAGCTTTGCAAATCCGAAGCAATAAATAATCATCCTGGTTACTAAGCAAATCTATCAAGACTATTTATTGTAAGACGTGCAGCTGGCTTCTTTTGAATAACAATTGCGAACAAAACCTTGACTGGGCTAATCGACAGATTAATATTTTTCTTCCATTAATCGACGAAACACGAGGGCGTAAGACGTGGTCGACTGCATAACCTACAATAACAGCGAGGACTACATTTAGTTAACGTTTGACGTTATTGTCTCGTACCGAAAGAAACACCCTCAAGGACAACTCGCCAAATTTGCCGATGGTAAGGGTGAGAGGACTGCGAGCCCTAAGCTGCATCAGTTTCAGACTTTTCTTAAAAGTTTCGTCGAATACATACCAGGGTGAGTCGTTCAGATCTTGAAAAAACTTTTCAGCCTGAAAGATGTTTGGTTTTTAAACCTGTGGTGTTTGCCCAATGCGGGTTTTAAGTCACGTGGACTTGTCAGGACCTCAGGAGTGGGGTTTTAAGTCACGTGGACTTGTCAGGACCTCAGGAGTGGGGCTGTAAAGTTTTCCATGAATTTGTCATTTCCAAACCAAATCGCCGCCGCCGTTGAAGGGGAAGCAGTGCCGAATTTTATCCCCAACACTGAAGGGTAATTGAAGTGGGCCCCGAGAAATATCCCGGTGGCGGTTCAAACCCGAGACCATGCGATTGCAAGCCACTTGGACCGTTGCAGCGATGTTAATTGAATTTTTCGATTTTGCCGTCGATTCAACCGTTCCAAGTCACTCCGGTCGGCAAGGGGCGGCTTGGCTAAGTTCCGACAAGCTGGAATAAACCATGAAAAATAGGGTTGCAGAGACTCTCTCTTAGGGCGATGAATTCTGCTCAGGGCCTTAGGTTTCCGTCAGCCTCCTTAGATGACGGGTCATAATGAAAATGAACCAGAACGAAGCACTCACTATACTAAGGTGTCGAAATGTTTCGGAAAAACTGAGGATTAGCAATAAAACTAGGAATGTAAACAAACCGACAAGTATAGAGGCGGCGTGTTTCAAGTATTTTGCAGGTGAGCACTCAAGAGGAAATAAACGTTGTCTAGACTGTGTAAACAGAACCGGAGATGATTGACATTCACGACTTGCGGTAACCTGTGATAGTACGAACAGGTGCGGTAACCTTTGATAGTACGAGAAAGCGCGGTAACCTTTGATAGTACGAGCAAGTGCGGTAACCTTTGATAGTACGAGTAAGTGCGGTAACCTTTGATCCTACAATCACGTAATACCACACGTATATTTCAGGGGGGAACCCACGCCCCTTCAGCCATTTTAAGAAGAGGCGGCAAGTGTATTACAACGATGGTGTGCGTTTTCTGTATTACGAAGTTTTACTATTACAAGTGATTTGATCCAGATTGTCACACCTACTTTCTTGAGAGAAGGTTTGGATGCATCATTTGTAGGTCAAGTGTTTAATTACTTCTTTTTTTTTAAATGAATGAATCAACTATTAATAAAAATAAACATTTCCTTCCCCGTTACGTCGACACTAAAAAGAATCAGTCGTTCAGATCTTGAATAAACTTTTCAGCCTAAAAGATGTTTGGTTTTTAAACCTGTGGTGTTTGCCCAACGCGGGTTTTAAGTCACGTGGACTTGTCAGGACCTCAGGAGAAGGGGTGTAAAGTTTTCCTTGAATTTGTCATTTCCAAACCTCCTCGCCGCCGCCGTGGAAGGGGAAGTAGTGCCGAATTTTATTCCCAACACTGAAGGGTAATTGAAGTGGGCCCCGAGAAATATCCCGGTGGCGGTTCAAACCTGAGACCATGCGATTGCAAGCCCGGCCACTTACCACTTGGACCGTTCCAGCGATGTTAATAGACTTTTTCGATTTTGCCAATTAGTACCTACCTGAGTGGTCAGTAGATTGCCAAAATAGCAAGGCAGAAAGAGCGTAAAGGAAACGCACGTAAAATATAAGACGTAAACCCCCAAACAAGTTAGGTCACTCGTCTAAAAAAAAAAGGCAATGAGTTCAATGCAAGTTCCGAAGGGCAAGGCGATATTTACCGTGATTATGGTCACGGATATGAACATTAAAGTAACCAAGGCGACGATAAAATATAAAAGGAAAATTGGAGAGGCAATCGCATTGAATCGCCCGCAGAAGTCCAACAAGAACTGATGGAAAGTAATGATGTTGTTTAGGCCATTTAACATATCCGCCTTGACTTGCTTCGACCCCAGCAGCAATTTATCAATTTGTCGCAAAGAAACTCTAAAAAAATAATTTGTAACTCTCTCTCTCTCTGTCGTAACGCGTTCGAAGACCGTCAGTCCTACGTTTCGTCCAAAACTGCTTCGTCTTCTTTCACCGTCCGCAACAGCAGTATTTTTTTCTGCGCTCTGCCTTTGAGCACTTTGTAAAGCAGACATTTGCATTCCCAACCTAACATATCAAATTGGGCGCAGACGTACAAGATTGTGGTCACTACGAACGAATCAACCGCAACAACTATGATCGCATTGATCTCCGCCATGAAACTCTGGTACACTATAATAAGCTCGTAAAACGGCGACGCCTTCCATTCCTCCGGGAACCACAGGGGCAAAGGGAAAATTCTGTAACACCAACACTTAAAAGGGTTTCGTGTTAAACGAAGATGATCCTGACCTTTCCGGTTCACCGTTGAAGATCAAGCGCGTGAAAATCAGGCACTGTGAGCTCAACGTGCCCAAGATTGCCCAGAAAAACGTGAGCCTGTTGGCGAAAGCCACCGCCGTTTTCAAACTCTTCTCCCTCAGCCCGGTACTGGTTTCTTCTTTAAATAAGAGCCTCATTTCTTGGATGATGCTGAACCCTTTCGATCCGAACGTGATCATGTAGATGGTCCTCGTGATCGTGATGATGGAAAACCCTGTTAAGGAATCTTCAGTGTTTTCGGATGGTTTAGGACGAATCCAAAATGGGCTTACCGAAGAAGACGATGCTTTCCACCGCGGATTCAAAATTGACGGATCGCTTCTTCGCGATGTTAACAGCGCTGAGGATGGCCATAAATAATAAGACCAGGCCGATTATAATCCTCCAAACGTACATCAGCCATCTTTTCGTTCGACTTGATTCGCTTTGGACGGGGTAGATTCCGCCGAGCTTCAGGAACGTTACGGTGTAAACCATGAAATCGTCGTCTGCCATTGGGGTGGTGCGTTGAAAGGAAAAAGAAAATGGCAAAGGGGCGGTTCATTTCGTCTTATATCCAAGTGAGTGGGGAGGATTGTGTCTCTGAGTTTATCAGCGTAAAAAATTGATGATTTCATCGGGTAGTTATTATTCCACGTGTGGTGGTGAAAATATAACCTACTTGTGTAATAATTTCAGGGTGAGTCGTGTGGGGGTAGTTATTTGCGGCTTGCATCTCAATTAAACCGTTCCTTTAAATAATTAAAAATATTCTCCCAAGGATGATTGTTACTCATTATTAACACGCCTTGAATATTTTACGTATTTGCTTTCGATAAAGAGTGCTTTAACGCATTTTCTTTTTATTTAAATTTATTTTTTTAATTCATTATTTTTTCGTTATTTATTTTGCAAAGCCGGCTCACCAATTTAGGCCAAACTCGCACGCAATATGACTATTATTTTATGTTTACGTGAATTTAGTGAGAAGCCCGGGCTTTAAAATTTGCTATCCTTCATACTTTTTTCTCAAAATTGTTTTGAGGTCCTCCTCAAGCGACCGTCCTTTGTAGAGGCCACGGTCTTCGATGATTCATCGTTCTTCTGCCCCTTCAGTTTTTATGTTATGGACAAAATTCGGCTAGGGCAACAACGCGAGGTGAAAATAAGGAAGGCCACACACCTCCGGCTTCTCAGTGGGACGGGATGGGTTTAACGACATTTCAAAACATATTCAAATGATCGCCACTTAATGTTTATTTTTTTTTTGACTGCGGAAAATGAAGGAAACGCAAACTCAGTTGCGTTACTGGCAAAATTCGGCTAGGGCAGTGCTCAGAGATTTAGCTGAAAATAAGGAAGGCTGGGGACCTCCGGCTTCTCAGTGGGATGGGTTTAACGAAATTTCTAAACAGATTCAAATAAGCGTCACTTAATGTTTATTTTTTTTCGACCACGGAAAACTAAGAGAACGCAAACCCAGTTTAGAAAAATCCGAACTTTATTGTACGTATAAAATGCGACATGTATAAAACAAACACTCGCAATGTTCTGTGTGTGTGTATGTGTCTTAATGGCCGAGTACGCGAAAGTATTAAGACTTAAACCGCCACAAATTTGTGTAACTGAAGTTGACGGACATATAAAGAAAAAGATTAAGCAACTCACGTCGAATTAGAAATAAAAGCAAGATCATCCTTACAAAGATTAAATCAAACAAAATGCAGTAAGACCTCTTTAATCCGAACTAATAATTGCACTGTTTGATTCAGATTATCGAACAAATGACAGAAAATATCCATTGAGGATGAGCATTTTTAAAAAATGAGCAAGGTAGAGGAAGTCCCTTTTTCTTGATTCGCCTTTGTATCACTAGGGCAGAGGGGTTCAAGGATAACAAGAGCCCATTCGTGGTCGTCATTTTTACGTTGTTATTGCAACTGGTCAAAATTAAGAAGAAAGTTCTTGTGAGAAAGCTTTTCATGTCACCTCGGTTCTGTAGTGGTACTGAAAATTCAACGATTGCTTATACAACCATTTTCTGAAGTGATTATTCCGGAACTGAAACATTTTGGCATCTCATGAACTTCATATTTGCAAGAGAAAGTGAAAGAAAGAGAGTAGCCAAAACGTTTCTGTATGATACCCGTGCTTAACATGAATTTATTCTTATTGTTTGAACCTCATTTGTCTTTACATGCGAATATCTTATCTCTCGAGGATTAGAATTGGATAAAACATTTCTTCTTGATTGCGTCATGTATCACTTCTTGGCGGAATGGCAAAAGAGTTGAAGCCCATAATATAAAGTCGTTGTTACGTTGTTATCGACACTGATGAAATTTTGCTTCGTTATTTTTTTATTTAAGCAAAATAGGTAATCTCCTCTTGCCAATTATCCTCCGAATTTCAATATTTCCACACTGAAGAGTTTTTTAGTCAAGAATTAACTGTAGAACCAACTTCATTCTTTCGTTCGTCGATTAATTAACGTATTTCCTTTTGGAAGTAGTCGCCATTTTGTGGATTTTCATCATCGGTTTTTGTCGATCACGTGATCACTTCTCCTACTGGCGTGGCAGATTTTAACAAATTCTTCAAAAAGTATATCCAGTTTTAAGTTAATTTTTTTTATACTTTTAACCATTTTCATCCAACGTACATATTTCATACTCCCTCTTTAATCCTTAATTCTTCAAATCTCCAAATCAAGGAAAGCTTTAAGAGAGCAGTTCCTCATTTACGTGGCGGGAATTACTTCGTTGTTCGGATTATGGCTTCGAGTTTCCGCTTTGTGGATTACTGGAGATTCGGATTAGGGCATGTTCGGATTAAAGAGGTTGCACTGTACTAAATTAATTTAAACAAAATACCTATATTTGCTCCAAGTCAACCACGGAATGTAAAAGGGATATGGAATTCTTAGCTCACCTGGTCTCGTCGATTCAACCGTTCCAAGTCACTCCGGTCGGCATGGCGCGGCTCGGCTAAGTTCCGACAAGCTGGAATAAACCACGAAAAAGCGAGTTGCAGACACTCTCTCTTAGGGCGATAAATTCTGCTCAGCGCCTTAGGTTTCCGTCAGCCTCCTTAGATGACGGGTCATGATGAAAATGATCCAGAACGAAGCACTCACTATACTAAGGTGTCGAAATGTTTCGGAAAAACTGAGGATTAGCAATAAAACTAGGAATGTAAACAAATCGACAAGTATAGACGCGGCGTGTTTCAAGTATTTTGCAGGTGAGCACTCAAGAGGAAATAATTGTCGTCTAGACTGTGTAAACAAAACCGGAGATGATTGGCATTCACGACATGCGGTAACCTTTGATAGTGCGAACAGGTGCGGTAACCTTTGATAGTACGAACAAGTGTGGTAACCTTTGATAATACGAGCAAGTGCGGTAATCTTTGATAGTACAAGCAAGTGCGGTAACCTTTGATAATACGAGCAAGTGCGGTAACCTTTGATAGTACGAGTAAGTGTGGTAACCTTTGATCATACAATCACGTAATACCACGCGTATATTTCAGGAGGAAGCCACGCCCCTTCAGCCATTTTAACAGGAGGCAAGTGTATTACAACGATAGCGTGCGTTTTTTGTATTAAGAAGTTTTACTATTACAAGTGATTTCATCCAGATTGTCACAACTACATTCTTGAGAGAAGGTTTGGATGCATCATTTGTAGATCAAGTGTTTAATTACTTGTTTTTTTTTTTAACGAACGAATCAACTATTAATAAAAATAGACATTTCCTTCCCCGTTACGTCGACACTAAAAAGAAATGAATCATCGAAGGCTTCTATTTTATAAAAAATATCCGGTAAGCAATAAGCACGCTTTTTTCACAATAATTAATAGTGGAGTTCAATTTAATCAAAATCCACCCTGCACTTATTTTCATTTTCATATTATTTAAACGAGAGTCACGGGAATTTAGATTTAGTAGAGATGGGGAGAAAGTGAGCCGAAGCTGTTTTTTTTTTTTTTTAAAAAAGAAAACGAACTGCAGATTGCAGAAGTTTATTTGCATTAACGTGCCAGATCAAAGTTTTCAAATCAAATAAAGCCTCAGCAAAGACACAGAGTAATGTGAATCGTGCATGTGTTTGTTCCGCAACGTTTCAATTTAAATATCGGTTCGGTGTGTTCATTCGCTTAATTGGCGAAGCACGGTCACGTAGGAGATAACCGATCTCATCATCTGCAACAGGATGTGTTAAGTAAGAGAAACGAACGCAAAAAAGAATGACATACCACTAAGAATACGTTCAGGGATAGATTGCCGAATTTTCCCAGAGTGAGGAAAATAGGGGCTCGAGCTTTGAAGTGCAAAAGTTTGAAGGTCTGCTTGAAACGTTCGTCGCATTCGTACCACATCGAATCGTACAACTCTTCGAAAAATATTTCGCTCTGGAACAAATTTGGTAACTTAGTTGGTCAGAGGAAACGATGGCCTCTGTTCAGAATTTTCGAACTGAATTAAACGCTTAAACAAATAAATTCTTTCGCACTGTTTCAAATACCTGAGAAGATAGCAGTTGTCCAAGAAAACACGGCAAGAAAAAGAACGTGAGGGCGAAAAGCATGTAAACACCAAAGAGGATTTTATATTCATACTTGCTTGTCTGAAACAATGAAAGATGTTTATAAGAATTTTGAAAATAACAACAAATTAGTCACCTCGATCGTGATGAAAGACAAGAACACCATCATGCTAAGAATGATGAAGATGTACGCGAGGTACATCGGCGCGAAAAACTTGTTAAATCGGTCGCAGAAACTCAACAAGGACTGATGGAAGCCCACGAAGGCGCACAACTCAACCATCAGACCTGATGACCGATTTTGGTTCTCCTCCAGGATTTCACTACAAAATTTTATTTATATTTATTAATCTTTTTTTTTTTTGGCAGTACTCACTTTTGTTCTTCCAATTTTGATGCCTTGTACAATAAGCACTTGCATTCCCAACCTGAAACAACATGCATTTCTGTAATAAATTTTGTTACGGGCTCAATTTGATTTAAATGCATTATTCCGATAGGTCACCGTGTGCCAGCCGAGTCACCTAAACCAGGCCCACCGCCGACAGGTTTCTTGTCCCAACTCTGGGCAGGAGTTTTCCTTTTTTTGAAACCGTTCCCTATTTGTTTATTTAAATCAGTTTCTGTTTAATTCGCTGCCTGTACTGAGCGAGTGACAATCTTCAATTCAATCGTTTCATTGAATTGTTGCATCTTTGCAATTATTTTTTTTTATCACTTTGGATTTGCCAGGAGTTTGTAGTGAGTTTATCACTGGAAGGAAGACTTCATCATCTGCCGAGTTGCCCCGCCGTGTAGACTGCCCTAAACCTTAGTGTTCAATTTACTTTAGAAGGGACCGCACGCCTTGCGCTCGCTCAAATCATTTTTAAAGAGCTGAGAGGCTGTCCTAACCTCTTTCATGACGTTGTCGAACCAGAAGCGTTGCACTCGGCGTTTGGCCGCACAGCTGCTTTTGCTGATAGTCACAACCATCTCTGTGACCCTCCCTTTATCAGACGGCCAAGTTCTGTCATCATGGTTGCCAATATTGTTCGATACTTTGGATTTGCCAGGAGTTTGTAGTGCATTTATCACTGGAAGGAAGGCTTCACTGTCAGCTCGCTTGCCCCGCAGCGTAGACTGCCCTAAACTTCAGTGTTCAATTTACTTTGGAGGGGGCCGCACTTGAAGACTATGTTCCTTCATCGTGGTTGCCAATATTGTTCGATATTTTAGATTTTCCAGGAGTTTGTAATGAATTTATCACTGGAAGTAAGACTTCACCATGTACCGAGTTGCCCGCCGTGTAGACTGCCCTAAACCTTAGTGTTCAATTTACTTTAGAAGGGACCGCACTTCTTGCGTTCACTCAAATCAATTTTGAAGAGCTGGAAGGCTGTCCTAAACTCTTTTATGACGTTGCCGTACGCAGAAGCGTTGCACTCAGCGTTTGGCCGCACAGCTGCTTTTGCTGATTGTCACGACAACCATTTCTGTGACCGTCGAAGAAGACAATTTCTACTTAATTCACCCCCTCCCTTTATCAGACGGCCATGTTCCTTCATCATGGTTGCCAATATTGTTCGATACTTTGGATTTGCCAGGAGTTTGTAATGAATTTATCACTGGAAGGAAGACTTCATTGTCTGCCGAGTTGCCCCTCCGCGTAGAATGCCCTAAACCTTAGTGTTCAATTTACTTTAGAAGGGACCGCACTTCTTGCGCTCGCTCAAATCAATTTTGAAGAGCTTGAAGGCTGTCCTAAACTCTTTTATGCCGTTGCCGCACGCAGAAGCGTTGCACTCAGCGTTTGGCCGCACAGCTGCTTTTGCTGATTGTCACGACAACCATCTCTGTGACGGTCGAAGAGGACAATTTCTACTTAATTCACCCCCTCCCTTTATCAGACGGCCATGTTCCTTCATCATGGTTGCCAATATTGTTCGATATTTTGGATTTGCCAGGAGTTTGTAGTGAGTTTATCACTGGAAGGAAGACTTCATTGTCTGCGGAGTTGCCCCGCCGCGTAGGCTGCCCTAAACTTTAGTGTTCAATTTATTTTGGAGGGGTCCGCACGTCTTGCGGTCGCTCAAATCAATTTTCAAGAGCTGAAAGGCTGTCCTAACCTCTTTTATGACGTTGGCAAACGCTGAAGCGTTGCACTTAGCGTTTAACCGCACATCTTCGTGCCTATCGAGACCTTCTTTATTGTTACCACGAGCTGATTTTGCTGATTGTCACAACAACCATCCCTGTGACTGTCGAAGAGGACTTCGAACCTGATTTGAGATCTGTAAGACCTTCACATCACCTTGAGATAATTTTGTTTAATTTCCTGCCCTCGTCGAAGACAGTTTTTACAGATCGTACCCCGGAATACTATTACCTTTTGAATCTCGATTGATCATTTCATTTTTTTGTATTTTTGGCAAAATAACTTCCGTCACATTCTGCCACTGACAATTCAATTCGATTTACTTAACTTAAATTTAATTATCTCAACCTAATTCAGTTAGCTGTAATTTAACCGCTCTTTTTAAATATTTCGTAAACGTTTCAGTCATTTTATAAAAAAAATTTATACTGTTTATGTTTACTAACTAACAGATGATTAATTAATGATATGAATTGATCGTAGCGCCATCTTTGAATATGGTTTTGAAGTTTCAGGCGCCAAATTCAAATTCTGACGGTCATTAAGACTCGTCCGGGCTGTTTCATTGTCCATAATAATTAATTTCTGTTTCGTTTGATAAGAGATTGATAGTAAAAAGAGGTGTTAAAATGTAAAAAGAGAAACAAAGGGAAATTTTAGAAATGGAAAAATATAAAAGAACGGCAGAATTAGAAGATGTGTTAAATGCAAAGAGATCAGCAACTGCATGGGAATTCTAAAAGAAACAAAGGGAAATTTGCCCCCACCCCAAATTGCTTCAACTCTTTAGATCAAAAGATTTGGTTTTGGAGTTGAATTATTCGAACTAAATCGTCCATTTAGTGTTAATTTAGAAATGGAAAAATATGAAAGAACGGTGGAATTAGAAGAAGCGTTAAATGCAAAGAGAACAGCATCTGCATCGCAATTCCAAAGAAAACAAGGGAAAATTTGCCTTCTCCCCCAAAATTACACACCGAGAGTGTTGGTTTCGGAGTTGAATAAGAACAACTTGGTTCCAATTTGAACTAATTCTTTCAATTTGCTTCAACTCTTTAGATCAGAAGTGTTGGTTTTGGAGTCGAGTTGAATAAGAACAGCTTGAACTAATTCTTTAATTTGGAGTTAATTTAGATTAGAGATGCGAGAACATGCGAAAAAATGGGAGAAATACATGGGAAATTCTAAATTGAAAAAGAAAATTTTAAAGAAATTGAGAAATACATGGGAAATTCGATAGAGAAAAGGAAAACTCAATCCAAAAGCCCTCAAATCTTTAGATAGAGTGATTTGGTTTTGGAGTTGAGTTACGTTTACCTGAAACATCATCGGCTTAGCGCGGGAGTTAATTAAAATGTGAGACAAAAGGAACTTCCTTACGTAGTACGTACGAAAATTTTAAGGTATTTTTGAGTTATGATTTAAATCATATCAAACTTCGACATTATCGTTTACGACCTGTTTTTTTTGTCATTTCTTGAATTGTTATCTTGGTCATCTCCACCTTTTTAAAACTGAACTTAATTTATGGTTGGATACAGTAGATACCATGTGCATTTTAGTTGGCGCCTACTGGTAATTTATTTTAAATATCCTGGTTTTGTGGATTTCCTTCTTTTTTTCCACGACCTATCTCTTCAAAAATTTTGAGCTTCCCGCTGGTACCACATCGTGTCCATCTGCGACGACAGCAATTCACCTACAGGGAATCCATTGTACGCAAGTAAGAACTGAACTGCCTTGTTATAAGTCCAACGTGCGTATTTTTGTTGAACATAGCAATTAGCCTCCAAACCATAACGACTTTTGTCGAGGCTCAAGGTTGAGCGCTTACATACCTAATAGGTCGAACTGGCCGCATATCAGAATTACTGCGCACATGAAGAACACGTCGATTCCAATCGTCATGTTGACGAACATCTGTATGGCGAAGCAATGCAGGAAAAGGATGAACTCGTAGTACGGTGACACCTTGCAGATCTTCGGAAACCACAGCGGCATAGGAAAGATTCTGCAACAAATTAAGCAAGTTTTGGCCTGCCATAAAGGAGAGAATCCAATGGATTCAGATATTGTTTTGTTTCCAGATTTGGTCTTTCGTTATAAGCGCCAAGGGATGAAGCGAGGATGGTTCAACATCGATAAGTACAAAGAAAGAACAAATAATCGAAGCAAGAGGCCAAACTCATCTTGACTTATCCATCTGTTAATAAAAACAAAACCTTGTCTTTTACAGTCAAGATTTCTCGATTAGTTTTCCCTTGATTGACATTGACATTGACATGATTGACAATGGTTGAGTTAAGTCAATGGTCAAACTGCACGAAATCTTTAAGTCAATGGTCAGAACAAACGGTCTCACCAATCGCCGATTGAGAAAACTGATCACGTGATTAAGTCTGTCCAGTAGACCATTGACTTACCGTAGCCCAAGTTTACCGATTTGTCAAAAAAATCGCCCTTTCTGAAGTATTAAGTCGTCTGTCAAATAGGAAAGTCATTTTCTCGTCAGTTAAAGTCAAATTGGGAAACACTATTGGCAAAAGGGGAAACCCAAAAGATCGTTTACCTTTGCGATGTCTTGTTAAAAAACAGGGGCATTACTATGGCGATCTGTGCTGCGATCGAAAAGAAAATGAAGAAAATCGCCGTGATTTTGTCGACCAACGCGATGCGCCCTCTCATGTTTTTCTCTTCCATTCCGGTCCTGGTCTCCGACTTAAACAAACTCCTCATCTCGTTGATGAGGCCGGCGCAGGTCTTCTCGAAAACGATAAAGTAATCGACCTTAACGAGAAAACAGACGCCCATGCCTGCAGCAAAATTTCCTTTTCCAATTTTTTTTTTTGGGGGGGCGAATGCCCTCACGCTCACCTGTATAGATAATCCTCTGCACGAGCATCTCGAATTCGTC
The DNA here is from genome assembly GCA_036172665.1 of Prosopocoilus inquinatus. NCBI lineage: Eukaryota > Metazoa > Arthropoda > Insecta > Coleoptera > Lucanidae > Prosopocoilus > Prosopocoilus inquinatus. The sequence goes on along the minus strand of CM069878.1, from coordinate 6,729,687 downwards.
GTCTTCCCAAAAACCCATCGCGGAGGTGATGGGCATGTATATGAAGAGGAAATTCTGAAACGTCCTCCAGATGCGCAACATCCAAATTTGGGCAGGGCTTAGGGGGTCCACCGAGACCAGGCCCGAGTACTTCAACAAGACGCAGTTTAGTCTTAGGTAGTTCGTCTGCGTCATCTTTGCCGGTGGTCAAAACAAGAATACTGCGGAGAAAGAAGAAGAATAAATTCAAGGAAATTGGGTTGAGAATTCGCAATGTGGAACGATTATCCATCCGCCATTAATTCGCATATTTAATTGCGACGAGCATAAATGATTTACTTGATTGATTGTTCTGCGCGCAATCTGCATATTTAATTTCGAAAACACTCTGGAATTGAAATAACTAATTAACTAACTCGCAAAAGGAAACCTACGGGTATAACCAAAGTTTTGGGGTAGTCCCCCTCATGGTAACCAAAATTATTTAAATTCCCAGGATCATTGCTTTTCGTCGTGCTTTTAATGAAGAGTGAAAGACTATATTTAAGGTGAAGAGCCCAACAAAAAAAAAAAAAAAAAAACTAACGCTCGGTTTATCTCAAGGAACAAATCCTCCAGCACGTTATCCCCAGCTAAGACCTAACAAGTACTTTAATACACGATAACTCGTCTAGATTAAAGCGTAATAAAATTCACGCCCCGGGAGGGGTTCGTTCGGTAATGCCCCTCGGCACTTTTTCTTTTTTTTTTTTCTTTTTTTTTTTCTGGTCGACAGATAAAGAAGCTACGCGCGCGGAAGATTGCGATCAGATTGAGGTCGTGTCCGCCGACAACATTAGGGTCCGGATTAGCATAGGCTCACTCAATGAAATCAGATAAAGTAACCACGAACGCCAATCGAGCGCCGTCGATACGTCACAATTGATTACCTCACTTCGTCACCCCGACACCGGAGACAGTTCAAAACCACCCTCATTTATGTGACGCTTTTTTACCGGCCGAATTGACTGCGAAAAATACACACTTTAAACAAAAAAAAAAGAAAAAACGTAAAATATGTCATTCGAAGCTATGCGTAGAAAAAGAACGCCAACAAAAAAATAATTGTGATATCAGCGAGGCAAATTAATAAATTTAAAAAAAGAAACAGGGATTTTCAAATTTGATTCAGTTGTACACGATATAATACCCGCTGATGTTATCTAATCCCTAATTGAATAGGTGATCTTGAATAATATGCGGATTTGGAAGTCCCATCCTTAGCGTTCTTATTGAAATCGAGTCTGGATGCTCTTGCTCGAAAACAAAACGGAAGTCTAAAGGCATCCATCACACGGTTGCATCTTCATTTTCTTTCAAAAAAAGAAGAAAAAAAAGACCCATGGGAAATGAAGGTCGGTTTACCAAATCAACCTCCATTCTCCACGGGTCTAATTTGGCCTAAAGGGAGGAAACAAAGAAGAAACATAGAATGACGGATCGTATTGGCAACAGACAAATCAAACTCACCTGGAGGAAATCAGTTCCGCCGAAAAATGAAGGTTGATTTACCAAATTAACCTCCATTCTCCACGGGTCTAATTTAGCCTAAAGGAACCAACAAAAAAAAAGAGATCGAGAAGAGTAAGCCAATCCGGTGAAATGTGACATAGGCCTCGTCGAATCAAAATTAATTACCAAGAGTCATGAAAGGTATTGCAATAATTGGCGCAATACGCTCGAAGCATATTAACCTCCATTCTCCACGGGTCTAATTTAGCCTAAAAGGAGGAAACAAAGAAGAAACATGCAATGATGGAACGTGTTGGCAACAGACAAATCAAACTCACCTGGAGGAAATCGGGTCCGCTGCTTTAATCTGCGCGAACCTTCAGGCTCGGCTCTAAGCCGTCACTTTCATTTCAACCTCCCTGAGAGAAATGCTTTTGAACACCCAAACGGAACACCAAACACGAACACAAGTGATTCACTCGATTTTCAAATGGAAAATTAATCTACAGCCAGCGCAGTTCGGAGAGCGAAGAAAAGAGAACCAACCAAGAAAAAGTGATCGAGAAGAGTAAGCCAATCCGGTGAAATGTGACATAAGCCTTGTCGAATCAAAATTAAATACCAAGGGCCATGAAAGCTATTGCAATAAATGGCGCAATACGCTCGAAGCATATTAACCACCATTCTCCACGGGTCTAATTTAGCCTAAAGGGAGGAAACAAAGAAGAAACATAGAATGACGGATCGTGTTGGCAACAGACAAATCAAACTCACCTGGAGGAAATCGGTTCCGCCACGCTGACACAAGTGCATGTGAACGCGGCTTTAATCTGCGCGAACCTTCAAACCCGACTCCAAGCCGTCACATTCGTTTCGACCTCCCTGAGAGAAATGCTTTTGAACACCCAAAGGGAACACCAAACACGAACACAAGTGATTCACTCGATTTTCAAATGGAAAATTAATCTACAGCCAGCGCAGTTCGAAGAGCGAAGAAAAGAAAACCAACCAAAAAAAAAAGAGATCGAGAAGAGTAAGCCAATCCGGTGAAATGTGACATAGGCCTCGTCGAATCAAAATTAAATACCAAGAGTCATGAAAGCTATTGCAATAATTGGCGCAATACGCTCGAAGCATATTAACCTCCATTCTCCATGGGTCTAATTTAGCCTAAAGGAAGGAAACAAATAAGAAACATAGAATGACGGATCGTGTTGGCAACAGACAAATCAAACTCACCTGGAGGAAATCGGTTCCGCCACGCTGACACAAGTGCATGTGAACGCGGCTTTAATCTGCGCGAACCTTCAAACCCGACTCCAAGCCGTCACATTCGTTTCGACCTCCCTGAGAGAAATGCTTTTGAACACCCAAAGGGAACACCAAACACGAACACAAGTGATTCACTCGATTTTCAAATGGAAAATTAATCTACAGCCAGCGCAGTTCGAAGAGCGAAGAAAAGAAAACCAACCAAAAAAAAAGAGATCGAGAAGAGTAAGCCAATCCGGTGAAATGTGACATAGGCCTCGTCGAATCAAAATTAATTAAATACCAAGGGTCATGAAAGCTATTGCAATAAATGTCGACACGCTCGAAGCATAGGGCAAGAAATAATTCTAATTCCAGTCTGATTGGCACCAACCCGAAATGATTTGAAAAGCCATAAACTTCCGTTAGATTACGCGAAAATCAAACGAGCGTATTTCTGAGTCGAAATACATTTGTCAGAAGCCCATACAAAAGCTATTGAGATAAAAGATCTGGGCTGTTAATTGCTGCGTTCCCAAGCCCGAGGCTGCCACGAAAACACGTTTCGCTCGGTTCGAGCGCAGCGACACACCCTTTTTCGGCCAGTCGATAAAAGAAAAATTCGACTCGGATAAATTTTACTATACAGTTCTAGTACTATACGTTCCGAAATAATAAAAGGATTTGAAATTGTAACAATCAAGGAGTTCGAATGTTTTTTAAAATTGAGTTTTAGTGTTGTTATTCCTTGCGTCAGTCGCAAACGTAGTCGTCCTTAGCGCAACGGGGACGAGGCTGAAATATTTTGGATGAGTTTCAGTCCTCCAGGGCCACCCAATAGATTCCTTCGAGGTTCCTCAACAATAACCAAGGTGTGTCGTATTTTAGGCTGATAGATAGATAGGCTTTCCACGGTTGGTGATTTCGGCTGCTCTAGCCGTCCTGTGTTCTTTCTCTTTGCGTCTTCCGTTAGGCGTTTTTCAGGAAGAACTTTACTTCTTCTTCGACCCAAGTAAATTTCTAATGCACTGGCATCATTACAATTTAATTGCTTACTGTATTATCTGAAAACCAACTGACCTCCTTTGACATTGGTGGTTGGCGTTAAGATCATCTGGCAGCTCGTCCGTCCATTCAAAACATGCTTTTCTTGCAACCTTCTTTTTCATCTGCTTTGTTTGGTCCTTACAGGTAATCTTAGTTCTCGGTTGTAATTGGCAGTTGCCTCTAGGACTAGAAGAATCATTAGAGCGCGAGCTGATTGCTTCTTTTTGGGAGAAAAAATCCTTTGAACTGACTGAGTCCAAATCCAAACGCTGTTCTTTCACCTTCAAATAGTTCTAAGGCAAGAGACCTCCAGTACGCCCTTGAAGGTTTGAAGACCTGCGTTGTTTTCGAATCAAAATAATTATAATACAGAAACTGGCTCATCTAACTGTTACGGTCAGAATTTGCTTTAGTAAATTTAATTTAAGGCTTTGGGTAATTGCACCAACTAAACATAAACTAGGAATACGATTTTTTCAAATATATTTTATTTTTTTTTTAATTTCAGGAACGTTGAATCAGAACCGCAGGCAAACTTCATAATTTGACTAATAATTGTAGATGCTTGAAGAAAACAGAATTTGTTTTTTTTTTTTGGTCCTGTGAAAATCAAGTTTTTTGCCTTGCACAAAATCTATTTTCGAAATTAATTTCTGAAGCAAAGCACCATCTAACGATGCCAACGAAAAGTTTTTCTACCACAATAATCACACTTTATTTATTTGATATTGCTTGTTACTATAGGATTAGTGACTTAAGACTCGATAATTTTACTTCCTTCGTAGTTGATCTATTACTTAAAGTCACTGAAGGTAATGGTCTCGAAAGTGTCCTCTTAGGATATTACAAAACCGATAAATCTACAAGGAGATTGAAAGATCGTGCCCAAACTTATCTTCGGTTAAAGTAACGTGCGTTCGATTGACTCCGTCGCAAGAAGAATCCGCCAATAAATCGAGAGCGACAATAATTTATGTGCGGCAATAATCCGGAGTTAATTTTCTCTTGCATTCGCCCCCCCGAAAAAAGATAAAAAAGCAACTTTTACTGCCTCAATCAGACGAATAACGATCGTGTCCGCTGAATCGCCGAAAACATCCATTTAATCCCGGGGATTTTCGCGTTCCGCCGCCCGGAAAAAAAGACAGCGCCCGGACTTTTCATCGACTCGATAAAACACGTTAAGGACACTGTGATTACAACGCCGGCCAATGGCGGGCCGGCTCTCGTCCGCCGGCAAAAAAAATAAAATACCCTAATTCTTCCTCACTGGTCATTATTAAACGCTTCGTTCAGCAAGAAAACCAAATCCGGATCCGGATACTCTCGCTAGATGTCTCTCCGGATAACAAATGAAAACCGATTCCGATTGGGGGGCGTGGCCGCATCAGATTCAAATCGCTTTCCTCCTCCGACCGACCGCTTTAATAAAGACGGAAGTGAAAAATGTTTGCGCACTTCCCACCACAATTACAATCAAATTACATTACCAACCCCAATGAAATAAGAAAATAAAAAAATAAAAAAATGAATTGCGCCTCTTGCGTCAATATCAAAAAACTTTTTGACACGTGTCGGTCTGTAAATTTAAACGCGTCGAAATTTTTCGTCGTTAAAAAAAGTGGAAACATTTTGGAAGAACTCGTTTCCCTTTCATTCGAAAAGCGCTACTCGAAAATATAAATTGATCTCAAAGTGAAAGTGGCTTTTTCAAAATTGGGCAGGCATCGAACACCTAAGAACAAAGTCGAGGGGGCAAAACGGAATTGCCGAAATAAAAAAAAAATGGAAACTCCGTCGGAAGAACTCCTCTCCCTCATCCGCAAAGAGCGACTCGAAGATCTGAATTGGTCTGAAAACGAAAGGCTCTTCCAAAACAGATCGAAAATCTCCCACTGCCGAGTCCCATTCAGCGTGATGGTGCGCCACAGATTCCGGAAATCCTACTTCGGAACCTACTTGGAATGCTTCAACCACCAGCAACACCAGAACAAGTTCCTCAACGACAACAAACTGGGCATCACCAACTGGGACATGAAAAGCTTCGGCCAGAAAGACTGGATGAAATAAGTTGAGTGATGGTGAGTGAGATTTTCTTTATATATTCATCAAAGGATGGCGCAACTTATTAAGGTTATCACGGATGGTAAAGCTGGATTGTGCATTAAGAGGTTTTCTTGATCTTCTTCTTCTTGTTTTGTGGCAATCTACACGTTGCCGTCTTATGTCTTATGCACTTTGTGTGATAAGTTGGGTCACAATCTGAACAACACAAACACCTACGGCCCGGAGGGATTCGAACCCACACCTACTCATTGCCTTGATCAGAATGAGAAGGTTTGGGTACGTCACATGAAAAATTCCTATGGGTATATTGATCACTCATCAGGTTTTTTTGGGGGCGTGGCCGCATCAGATTCAAATCGCTTTCCTCCTCCGACCGCTTTAATAAAGACGGAAGTGAAAAATGTTTGCGCACTTCCCACCAAAATTACAATCAAATTACATTACCAACCCCAATGAAATAAAAATAAAAAAATGAATTGCGCCTCTTGCGTCAATATCAAAAAACTTTTTGACACGTGTCGGTCTGTAAATTTAAACGCATCGAAATTTTTCGTCGTTAAAAAAAGTGGAAACATTTCGGGAGAACTCGTTTCCCTTTCATTCGAAAAGCGCTACTCGAAAATCTAAATTGATCTCAAAGTGAAAGTGGCTTTTTCAAAATTGGGCAGGCATCGAACACTTAAGGACAAAGTTGAGGGGAAAAAGGAATTGTCGGAACACAAAAAAAAAAAAAATGGAAACTCCATCCGAAGAACTCCTCTCCCTCATCCGCAAAGAGCGACTCGAAGACCTGAATTGGTCTGAAAACGAAAGGCTCTTCCAAAACAGATCGAAAATCTCCCACTGCCGAGTCCCATTCAGCGTGATGGTGCGCCACAGATTCCGGAAATCTTGTTTCGGAACCTACTTGGAATGCTTCAACCACCAACAACACCAGAACAAGTTCCTCAACGACAACAAACTGGGCATAACCAACTGGGACATGAAAAGCTTCGGCCAGAAAGACCGGGCAAAGTTTGCCTTCGCCAATAAACTAAGCGACGATTTATTTGGGCACCTGCTCAAGGCCGTAGCCGAGGAAGACGTTATTGATTGGGACTTCCTGTACAGGGACTTGGTTTGCCTTCGCGTAGCAAACGGAAAAGTAAATATATTTAATTGCGCTGGGCCTCGGTGGTTTTGGTGGGAGTAACGCGTTGGTTTTGGTTTTGTGTGGTAGATCGATTTGGTGGATCCGAATTCCGCCGGGGTCTTTAGGAATCTGCGAGTTCTGGTGCTTGCTGGGAATTTCATTTCGAAGGTGGACGGGGCGAGCCTGCCGAGGAAGTTGATTTTCTTGGAGCTCTTCGCCAATGAAATCGATGATCTGGCGAGTTTGCTGCGTAGACCTCCTCCACATCTAATACACCTTGGTTTAGGAAGAAATAAGTTGAGCGATGGTGAGTGAGATTTTTTTTTTTATATGTGAATGTAGAACTTAGAAAAGATTCGCTGTTGTTTATCAAAAGATGGCGCAACTTATTAAGGTTATCACGGTTGGTAGAGCTGGATCGTGTATTAGGCGGTTGCCTCGATCAGCAGAAGGTACAGAGGGTGCGTATGTCGTTTCGTCACGTCACGTGATAAATTCCATTGTGTATATTAACGAGATTTTTTCATTATTTGATCAATAGGGCCACAGAATTGATTCAATTTTTATTGAATTAGATTAAGCTTTAGGAAATAGATTAAAACTTACACTATTTACTTCACTGTGACGGATAGAAGTTTCATATGACGTCACGAGTTACTTTTGCGGGGAGGAAATTTCAAACTGCATATTAAATGGGAACGAGGCAACGCCATATCCGTTTTACCAACCTTGGTACAAGCCTTATGGCGAATTCGGAGAGAAAAGGATAGCTTTATTGAAAAAACATGAAAGACAGAATGGAACGCATATAGCTTTACTTCATATTAAGGTCGGAACGCGCTACAGGGATGGTCTCTTAAATATTTATTTAGGTTTAGATTGACAGTGACGTCACCAACATTTAAGTTTTGCGACTTACATATTACATACAGAATAAGTGTTCTGAAATGTAAAAGAAAAAATTTCTAAGCATTCTGCCTAACGAAAATAATACTAGCGTGACGTCATTGTATCCGTCTTCTGATCATCAAATATTGGCGCATCTCTGAACTCGAATCATTTTGTTTTCGACAAGTTTTTGTTTACTGAAATTCGTTTTCAAATTAAATTTTGGATTTTTTGCTTTTGAGTTTTCCATAACGAATAAGAAAAAATTGGACCCCGCATTTTGATGAATTTTGCATTATTAAGAAAAAAATCGTCTTTCCGCAAGGAAAAGTCCTTAAAGCGACTTCCTTTGAAGTATACCGACAAAGGTTGCGCCTTACGGCTGTCCAAAATACAGCGTCATAACAACACAGTGCGATACAAACTTGATTTTAAAGCGATATACCGATTGAAGAACTTTTTAAAGAAGCGCGCGAGATGTAATTTGCACTGAAATAATCCACATGTCGGTCACGTACAGAAACGCACCCGATAAGCGAAATTTTGAACCGTAAAATTGTTTTCTGGGAAAATCCTCGGACCTCAACATTTTCAATCAATTTATACACGAAGCATTATTCCCACAATCAACAGCCCCAATTAATGCGCCTAGCAACGCAAAAAGGCATCCCCTTTACACCCCCATGTCGCGTAACGAGTTCGAAAACGAAACGAAACTGTATTTAAGATGAAATTATAAACATTTTCTTTTTAATTAGACGTGCCATGAGATATACGAATTATACATATATGTACAAAAAGCTGAATAAGAAAAAAATATAATATGAGGAAGGAATAAGTACTGTTGCTTATTTCTGTTATTACTTCTCTAAGTAAATGTAATAAAAATAATTAGCAGATAATCGGATTTCTCTGAATCTGCGGTCCTTGGAAGAAAAGTTTGCAACGTATGCAGACGAGCACCAGAGAAATTTGACAATTCCAATACCTATACACCATCCCAGTACCTATACACATATTTTTTGTGCATTTGAACTATATGCACTCCTTTGAAATTTGTCGACCAAGAAAGCCAACACAGACGTTTGCTATTAAAACGAAAATACAAACCCATAAAAATTAAAACAGGAAATTCTCATATCCCAAGATATTAAAATACAGAGTTTGTCCAAAGGCACCGTTGAATGAATACATTGCTATAAATTAGATAAGGTAATTCATATTCCAAAACGAAGGGGAAAAGCACAAAATTTGAATATTATATTCTTAAATTTTACTAATTTTTGAATACGGTGTTTTCTCCCATTCGTTTTCAAGCAGCAATTGCCTTTTCTGTTTTATAACGAATTGCATTTATAACGTAACGATGCGTACAAGGAAAAGTGCTTAAAGCGACTTCCTTTGAAGTTTGCCGACAAAGTTGCCGCCTTGGACTGTCCAAAATACAGCGTCATAACAACACAGTGCGATGCAAACTCGATCTTAAAGCGATATACCGATTGAAGAACTTCTTAAAGAAGCACGCGAGATGTAAACGCATTCGGTAAGCGAAATTTTAAATCGTAACTATTGTTTTCCGGGAAAATCCTTGGACCTCAATATTTTCCCTCAATTTATATACAAAACTTTATTCGCACAATCAACGGCCCCGATCAACGCGCCTAGCAACGCAAAAAGGCATCCCTTTTACACTCCCATATCGCGTGACGAGCTTGGAGACAAAATGAAACTGCATCGATTGGAACTCCTGTTAAGATGAAATTGTAAACATTTTTTTTAATTAGACATACCATGAAATGTAGAAATTATGTTTTGACTGATTTGGCCGATACGTGGTGGAAATTCATTTAAACGCAGACATAGATGTGAAAAAAAACAAATCTTTTTTGCTCATAATTTCCACTATATTATTATAGTGGAAATTGTGAGTAAGATTTGTTTTTTTACATCTACGTCTACGTCTACGTCTACGTAGAAATTATGTTTCACTGTTAAAAAGTTGAATAAGAAAAGAAATATAACACGAGGAAGAAATAAATGTTCTTGCTTATTTCTGTTATCATGTATTTTTATAAGTAAATGTAGTCAAATTATTTTGCAAATAATCCGATTCCTCTGAATCTGTGGCCCGTGAAGAAGTTTTCAACGTGTGCAGACGAGTAACAGGGAAATTTGGCAACTGCCATACCAATACCTGCACATATACCTATAAACATATTTTTGGTCTATCTGAACCGTGTACACTCCTTTGAAATTTGCCGATAAAGAAAGCCGACGCAGTTTGCTATTAAAACGAAAGTAGAAACCCGTAAAAATTAAAACGGGAAATTGTTAAACATATACACACCGCAAAATATTATTACACAGTTTGCGAAAAGATACCTTTGCGTTATAAATACATCATTATAAATTTAAAAAGGTTGTTAATATTTCACCTGAAAATAGCTAAGTGTCTCTTTTTTCCTTTAATTCAAAAATTACCCTCTCATTCACCTTCTTGGTTTCCTTGCTTCTTCGCTTTGCTGTTTGCCCTATTTTTCAATGTGTGTCTCATCTTACTTTTTGGGCGACCCTATCAATCAAAGTTTCACTTGGTCTTCTCCTTACATGTGTGTTTCATTTTCCTTTTTGGGCGACCCTATCAATCAAAGTTCCACTTGGTCTTCTCCTTACATGGTTTTCCCCATGCATTTCGTTCTTCTCCTTGAATCAAAGTTCCAGGTCGTTGTCTCTTTTTTCCTTTAATTCAAAAATTACCCTCTCAAGAAATTCACCTTCTTGGTTTCCTTGCTTCTTCGAGTTGCTGTTTACCCTATTTTTCCATGTCTCATCTTCCTCTTTGGATGGCCCTGTCAATGAAAGTTTCCTGTGATTTCTTCGTTGTCCTAGTTTCAGCCTAGTCTCCTTTCTAAAATTTTTGCTTCATCTCTTTACTTCTTGATTCGTCTGGTTTTCACCTTTTATTTTCAGCCTTTCGTTGTTCTCTCGGAGCCACTTAAAGCTTTATGTTATGGTCTCTGTTTTTTCTTTATTTTCAGAATCATCCTTCCCCCAATTTAACGTTTTTGATTTTCTTGTTTCTTCGCTTTGCTGCTTGCTCTAATTTTCATGTGTGTTTCATCTTCGTCTTTGGGTGGCCCTATCAATAAAAGTTTCACTTGGTTTTCTCCTTACATGGTTTTCCCGCCGCCTTTCGTTCTTCTCCTTGAGTCAAAATTCCAGGTCGCAGTCTGCTTTTTCCTTTAATTTCAAAATTATCCTTCTCCCAATTTCATCTTCCTGATTTCCTTGCTTCTTCGTTGTGCTGTACATCCCATTTTTCCGTGTGTTATCTTCCTTTTCGAAGACTTCGTCAATGAAGGTTTCATTTGATCACTTCCTTTCGTGGTTCCAACTTCCCCATCCCCCATCCTAATCCACTATCTGAAATTTTTGCGCTTGATGTCTTCAGTTCTTGAATTGCCTAGTTTTGATCTTACTGCTTATTGTACCTTTTGCCTTCCTGGCCCTGCATTGTTCACTCATTCCTTTCGTCCTTCTTCCAATTTCTCCCGATAGTTTAGTTCATTCTTTGGAAAAAAAAACTGTTACAGATACAGAATACGTTCTATTTCTGCAGTGAATCTAAATTGTTTAAGAAACTGAGCCAAATAAAGCGTGTGGCCGAACGCATTTCCACTGGTGATTTGAAGAGGAGCATCTAACCTTTCGTTTCTCTTTTTAAGTCAAAGTTTCAGGTCGTGGTCTCTTCTTCTTTCATTCTTTCACCTTCTTCATTTTCTTCAGCTTCTTCGCGTTGCTGTTTGCCCTATTTTTCCGCGTGTCATGTGATCTCTTCCTTAAATGGTCTTGTTCTAGTTTGCTCCCGGTCTCCTTTCCAAAATTTTTGCTTCATCCCTTGGACTTCTTGGAGGATTGTCCGGTTTTCATCTTTTACCTTTAGTCTTTCGTTGTTTCCATGGAGCCAATTAAGGCTTCGCGTTTCGGTCTCTTTTTTCTTTATTTTCAAAGTTATCCTCCCCCAATTTCACGTTCTCGATTTCCTTGTTCCTCACCCTTTGCTGTTTTCCCTATTTTGTGTCTCATCTTCTTTTTTGGATGAGTGTGCCATTGAAGGTTTCATTTGATCACGTCCTTTCATGGTACCAACTCCCCATCCCCCATCCTAATCCACTATCTGTAATTTTTGCTTGTTGTCTTCAGTTCTTGAATTGTCTAGTTTCTTCCAATTAAGGAAGCAAATTAAGGCTTCGTGTTTCGGTCTCTTTTTTCTTTATTTTCTAAGTTATCCTCCCCGAAGTTCGCGTTCTCGATTTTTTTGTTCCTCACGCTTTGCTGATTGCCCTATTTCTTCGTGTCCCATCTTCCTTTTTGGATGAGTACGTCATTGAAGGTTTCATTTGATCACGTCCTTTCATGATTCCAACCCCTCTAAAATTTTTTCCTGATGTCTTCACTTCTTGAGTTGAGTAGTCTTCGGCTCACTGCTTGTTGCACTTTTTGCTTTACAGGCCTTTCATTCTTCATACATTCCTTCATTTAGGTGTTTAATCAAGTAGTCTTCGTTAAAGAAAAAAACTGGAAGTGTCCATTTGAATGAATGCCATTTTTTCCTCAACTAAAAACAAGTGAAGCATTCAATGGTAATCAAAATTACCTTTCCCCCAATTCACGTTTTGCATGAAAGAATGACCTTCTTTAAAAAGTAGGCATGCATTTAACGCCTTATTATCGAGTTTTAGTTTGTGTTTGGTTGGTATTATTAAGAAAATTTCGTTTTCCCCCGTCTCCTCCGCCCCAAAATAAAAATTAATTTGTGTCGAATTCCGTCGAAACGGGGGACCTTTAGAATAAGCCAAGCGATTTCGGAAAATATGCGAAAATTGCATTTTTTATTACATTTTTTAGTTAGCTAGTCTTGATCTTCTTCTTCTTGTTTTGTGGCAACCTGCACGTTGTTGTCTTATACGCCTTATACACTTTGTTTGATAAGTTGGGTCACAATCTGGACAACACAAACACCCATCGCCCGGTGGGATTCGAACCCACACCTATTCATTGCCTTGATCAGAATGAGAAGGTTTGGGTACGTCACGAGAAAAAGTCTTTTGGGCATAATCATCACTCATCAGGTTCTTTTTATTAAAAAATGATCAATAGGACCTGATGGATGCAGTATCAGTTTTACCAACCATGAAGACTGCGTCGTTAACTTACAATTTAGTTTGCTATTCTGAACTCTATAATATTTATAATTGTGCAGTGTGATGTAGAGGGTGAGAACCTGAAAAATAATTTTTTAAATGAAATTAGCGCTTAATTAGGCGACATTTTACTTGCCCCCGACATAACGCTGATATACGAGGGCGCCACCGTCGGTTTTTTCTGAGCCGATATTTAAGTTAATCACAAATGCGCCCGTAAAATGAAATTCCGGGAATATCCACGCGGACCCGGTAATTAAAAAATATTATTGTTATAAATTTGCCGGCTGAAAAAAAAAGGCAGCCGAAGAGCGAGCGCCGCCGCGCCGGGGGCGCGAAATATAATTTTATTTTATCAAGTTAGCCGGCGGGAAAAATCGCCATGCGTAATTTAAAAGTAATTTCGCAGCCATTTTTTAAGCGGGCGAAATTTAATGCGCGCACACACGTACGATACAAACACACACACACATAATATATCTTTTAATTCAAATCGAGCGTCCGGGTAATTCGTTCTAATTTAAAAAAATTAACGAACGAAAAACGCAATGCGTGTATGTAACCCGGGCGCCCCTCCCCCGGAAAGCGTCCGCGTCCCCCGGAAAACCGGAGCACGCTGTCTTATTTACGCGTCCGTCCAGGTGCATTAACAGCGTTTTCGTTTCAAAATACCGATGATTCATCTCTCCGTCATTAGTCATCATTTCTCAATTAGGCAAATTAGCGAACACCCGCCGTTCTCTCTACCGCTCCGCATATATGCATGTACTGGTTCGTTAATGCCATATATAGTTTCGAGTTGGAGACGAAACTTCGGACATCAAAACGGACATCGTAAAATCATCGACGTAAATTTTAATAATGTGACGGCGTTACACGCTTTTCACAACACCCGAAAGTGCACCCGACTGAAATTTGCGACGCCATTAATTACATCCAAAATATTTATTTATATATTTACTACCTACGAAGAAATGGCTGGTTTTTCAAAAAACCAGCTGTATACCCACATTAATTGGAAGGATTGTGCTTATTACGACTCAGCATTAAGCGCAATTTCTTTAAGCCCCAAGTTGGGCGCCACTTTACGCTGTGATTGTTTTACGTAAAGTCCCACGTTTCGCACCATTTTTTTATTACGTTAAGACCAAATTAATTACTCTTTTTAAGTTATGTATGATGATATAGTTGCTTCGTGTATTATGTATCTCCTAAAACAAAAATCCATACCCAACCACAACCAAAATTGAAGAGGCTATCGACATCGTACTGTTTTTAGTTTTACTTTTAAACTGAAACTGTAAGTCAACGTAAAGATTTCCAAATTGGGGTCGATGGAAACTCCAAGGTTAAAGGACCTCTAGGGGTCGGTTGAAGGTCAAAATACATCTACTGGTCTTTTGAGAGTCAGTGTCGACTAAAAATCGACGAATTAAGGTTATTGAAGTTTAAATTTGTGTCCTGATTGATTGACGCTAGTTTTTCTGGTTAAGGACGAAGCAAAAGTGATTGTTCATTCAGCAAAACCTAACTTGCGAAGCCCGAGATGTTGGATAAAATATGGCGGCCATCAACGATCATCATTTTAGCTCCAAATTCGCTCCAAATTTGAGCAATAAGATTAAATCTATCATTGAAGTTTGTTCTTGTCCGATGAAAATTGTAAGTACAAAGTTTTTTTAATCTAGAACCGGACAGAAATATTTTTTTTTTCACTCCTGACGAAGTTATAAATCTATAGCGAAACGTTGAATGTTTTCCCTTCATATTTCTGTCCGGTTTGAGATTAAAAAAACTTTGCACTTATTAAATCCATCGTTGAAAATAAAAAACAGGAATTTCTGTTACGTTTAAAAAAGAAAGAAAAAATACTAAAGACGGACGACTTTTTTATTAGTTTTATTTTTATTTTTTTGAGATTTTTTCTGTTTTAAAATTTTTTGAAAAAGAAAAACGCACCCTGTTTATAAAACCGTGTAAATTTTGTTGCAAATCGCTTTTGATTGCAATGTTAGGTCAAAAAGCGATCGTAGGATGTCCCAGTTTAAGCTATTCATTAATAATTATTTAAATAATAAGTGAAAAAATCAAAAACAAAAATAATAAAATAAAAGAAAATTGAGCTAGGAGGACGACACATACATGCTAGGCTAATCAAACACTTCAGAAGAGAAAAATCAAAAATAATGTTGGGCGTGGCTAGACGCCAAGCCAGTCATATTTCAGCAAGAAAATAATGAGACCTCCTCCTCCGTAGGGAAACCCAATCGCGTTTGTATATTCTTTAGGACCGGATTGGGCGTTGCCAGGGTTGCTCAGGAATGACCAATGAATGGCGTAGATTCACGTCGTTCACGTAACATGAGGACCAATGGGTAGTCTACATTCGAGTTGTTTTTGCATTAAACTAAATGAAAACACATTGTGTCTGAGTGTTTGTCTTTTATATTTACTTTTCTCGGCATAGTAAAGAAAGACAAAACACAGAAAAAGTCAAAGTTTGTTACACAACGGATCGTCTTTCGTTTCTTTTGCTGTTGATCGGAAAAAAAATACGAACCGTACTTTCCATAAATAAGATCGTCTTTTGTTTTATTTTTTCTGCTGCTGTCCACGATGAGGACAGAGGAAAGTCCAAGGCCATTACGCAATTCAATCGTCTATTGTTTTCTTTTCTGGTGGAGTCCACGATGAAGACAAAGGAAAGTCCAAGGCCGTTACACAAATCATTCGTCTTTTGTTTCTTTTTCTGCTGCAGTCCACAATGAAGACGAAGGAAAATCCAAGACCGTTACACAAGTCAATCGTGTTTTGTTTTTCTTCTTTCTTTTGGATTTAATGGAGACTTGGAGTTACTTTGAGCGTTTTTATTAAAAAAAATAAATTATTGCGAATGATACTTATCAGAAACACGATGTTTTGTTGCTTTCTGAGTACAAAAATAAAACGAATTCGTCGCGCGAAATCGATCGTCTTTTATTTTCTTTTGTAAGCAATAGATAAATTAAACAGAAATCAAAGAAACTCATTCACTTAAACAAAATTAATAAATAATTGTTGAAGGAAAGAAACTAAGAAAACGTGAACAGGCGCAAAATAATGAAAATAAAAAATTCTTTTAAAAACAGAGCACAATGAAATCGATTCGCTTTTTTCTCTCGACGAATAAAAATCAAAAGTCCTGTTATGCACGGACGGTTAACGTTTTTTTCTTTTGTAATTTTTTACCGTCGATTAAGAAGGAGCGAATGCTTGTATTGAGGACAATCCCGTTTTTAATAAAGAAAACTTCAAAGACCACTCTATATACAGTTTTTGCCAAAAGAAAAAAATAATAAAAATAAATTAATTCAAAAGTATTTTTTTTTCTTTCTTTTAATGCAAAAAATTTGAAGTTTTTATGCAATTATTTACTGTTCTTCTGACAAAGAAAATGTTACTTTCTAACATCTGAATTGACCAAATAGAAAAAGTGATCGAAAGCATCCTGTTTGCTTTTATTTCTTTTCAGACGAAAGAAATATGCAAAACATCCAACAAAAAAAAATCAAAAAATTCATTTTTGCAAGGAATTAAATTATTACCATTAATTCGAAATAACAATCAACACCAGACTTGGCCATTTTATTTGCAAACTGTCACCTTGTTAAGATTAAACATTCTATGATGGGGTGATGATTAAAAAAAATTAAGTTGGCAGCAACGATATGCATGAAACCTCTGCGGAGTGTTGCGGAATCCAACGCTGAGCCTTAAAGAAATCTTAGCAAAGGAACTTAACAAACTGATCAAAAGATGGCGCGACAGTTGTTTTCTTTTGCATCGAAAATTCCTTATTAAATTCTTCGGGGATTTCGTGACGTTAAATAAATCATCAAAGTCTTAGCATACGAACATAACTGACTGATCAAAAGATGGCATGACAGTTTTAATATTTTCAAATTAAGGGAAATTCTGTAATTTTTCGAGCATTTCGCGACGTTGAATTTTCACAAGTTCTTTTTTGTAAGTAAATATAAAAAGTATAACATCGTGAAGCTGTTTTAAAAATGACATGAAAAAAGAAAAACTTCTTAAATATCTCAATAAATCCGTTGAAATGATGTGGAAATTCCTTCGACAAAATTTAGGGCACTGGTAGAATCTGATTCAAATACTTAAATTGTCGTCAAGTGTTCACAAAAACCATGGTCAGAGCCGGATTCAACGGAATCAACGCCGGGCCTATAAAAATATATTTTTGCGGACGGAATTCCCCCTGTAACACCCTAAACCGTTCTTGCCGCAAAAAGTAAAACTCCACGGGGATTTATTGTACATGAAATATTAGGAAAAGATGCTTACTATCGTTTAATAGCATTTTCGTTTATATGTAAGCTTGTCAAGTCTTGGTCAACTCCGAACGTAAGAATTTTTGAACGCTCTTTTTTGCTGGATGTTTGTATAAGGGTGGATGAAAAAGATTGAGAGGTTGAGTGTGGTTCAAAAGTGAAAATATTTCCGCATTGTCTCCGAAGACGTAAAGATGTTAGAAGGGTGAGTCGATCAAGTTGATCTAAATACGAACGAGGAGTTTAAGTTTAAGCCTACAGTTATTATACAATGTAAAAAAAGAGGTTTGTTAAAATGTTCAAGAAAAATCAGTTTACTTTTAAAAACCTCTTGTTAGCTGCTAAATTTTAATGATTCATTCAAACTCACACTTGCCGTTTGCTTCCTAGTTACACTTTATTTGAATTAAATCAGGAAAATAAATTTTGAATTTTGATAACTTTACGGCGAGGAAATTTAAGGTGCGTGTTAAACAGAGAAATTCGAGCTTTCTTCTCTTGTCTGCTAAAGCTAGTCTGGGGTTTCGAAGAATTGGCTTATACTGAGAGGTACATGAAGGCAACGCATGGAGCTTTCCCGTGGCTCTTAGCTGATTGAACGATATTTTGCGTTCTGTAAAGCAGTGCAATGCAAGCTTGTTATTTAATACGATATTGAAAAGCGTTAATTTTCGGTTTCTGTAACGTTTCATGTAAAGTGAAAATTAAAAATTAAAATAAAATAATTCATTCTTTGATTTCAATTTCAAGCTCAATTGAATTTTGTTTTTACTGACCCAATGATAACGCTGGAAAGTATTAAATGTGACAGTCTACATATCATACATCCAAATTTAATTTTTGATCAATTTGGGCAGTGGAAGGAAGACAAAACGTTTTTTTTTTGTTTCAACTTACAATTCAACAATTTCTTTATTTATTTGACAATTTATGAATTGGGTGTTGTAACTTCATGAAAACTTTATTTCGACGTATGGTGCGTAAAACCCATGGGCGTAGGCAAAATGAGGGCGAA
Organism: Prosopocoilus inquinatus; assembly: GCA_036172665.1. NCBI lineage: Eukaryota > Metazoa > Arthropoda > Insecta > Coleoptera > Lucanidae > Prosopocoilus > Prosopocoilus inquinatus. The sequence continues at coordinate 6,711,282 of CM069878.1, read as the reverse complement.
TGGGGCACTTGCTCCCTTCGGCTTACAGAGAGAAAGTTCAATTTTATATAAAAAAGAAAATAGCAAATTACTAATTATTATCTGTATAAAATGCAAAAATAAAAACCTCTTATTTATTTATTTATTTTATTTTTTTAAGGCTACAGGATTACTTTTTTACGTACGTATTTTGAGCGGTGAGAGAAAGAAAATGACACAAACTTAACGAGTTTCAATTTCAAAGTAAATTTCAAGGATTCCATGAATATTATACAACGCAGCAAATATTATTATCGATGAAGTTGAATTGTGGTACAACTTATGGAGAGTTAAACATTATTATAGGCAAATGAAGCTTTAATAGAGTTCGATTTTGTCTGCCTAAAAATAATGAGAGAGGCTGACTTTTCTGTCTCCGTTAAGCCTCGTACGCACTTAGAGATTTGTCTGCAGACGTTGTATACAGACTGTCTAAATAAAATGCATCGCGAGACTCTCTTCAGATAAAATTTCTAATCAATTATTAATGTATGATGAGCTTTACACGAGATCTAGATTCCTAGAAGCGTTGTTAGGAGACAGTCCTGACACATTACACATACAGAAAAATTTTAGGCATGCAGTCTGTATAGTAAAGTCGACAGACAAATCCGTCAGTGCGTACGAGGCTTTAAAAAAAAAATTTCTTTGTAGCTCTGACAGAGTCATGTAATTCAAGCAGCATTACTTCTAAAATCTATTTTGACAGAAAATAAATTAAACGACCTTTCCTCAGTGTCACAAAAAATACATACAGCAATTTGGAAATAAATAAATTGCATAAGACTTAGGCCAACAAAATTTTTGTTTATAGATATTCGAGTGACTTTTCTAGGACACCCTGAGAGTATCTCCATCGCCTGTCCTTATATGAAATTAAAACAAAATGGAGATACATACTCTAAAGAAGACGTCAGACCTGAACGCCGTTGCTTTCGTTTAGTTTTGCCCCTCCCTAAATAAAATCCTGGCTACGCCCGTGGTAAAAGTAAAACCAAATAATTTTTTCTGAGAAAAATCGTTTGATAGAAACAAAGCTTGAAATTGATTAGGTAATGTACATACTCAAAAGCATTCAGACGTATACTCCATTTCTGAAAAGATTTCGTTTAATTTTGCTCCTCCGAAAATAAAATCCTAGCTACGCCCATGCTAAAACCAAGTTATTTTATTTTTTTTTTTGAGAAAAATCATTTGACTAAAAACAAAACATGAAATTGATTTCGTTCTGTACGTGCATTAACGCAGTCAGACGTAAACACCGTTGCTTAAAAGATTTCGTTTTATTTTGCCCCTCACAAAATAAAATCCTGGCTACGCCTATGCGAAAACCAAAATTATTATTTTTTTTTTTTGGAGGAAAATTAAAAACAAAGCTTGAAATCGATTTCGTTCTGTGTGTACCGTAAAGCAATTGGACGTAAACGCCGTTGCTTAAAATATTTCATTTAATTCTGCCCCTTCATGAATAAAATCCTGGCTACGCCCGTGGTAGAACCAAATTATTTTTTTAAGAAAAAATCGTTTTTATAAAAACAAAACAGGAAATTCTTTCTCACTCCGACGAAATTGATTTATGAGGGAGTCTCTAGGAAATAGCGACACTATTATTATTTTATTATTAAATGGAGTGTAGTGTTCTTTACCTTTCTGTTATCTGTTTGTTCAGTTTTCTTTTTCTTTTTGGAAATCCTTAAAACTGATACTTTATTACTCCACTGTTTACCACCACAGGTCGGCGTTCAAGGCATCTTCTGGATATATATTTCGGCATTAGCTAGCGCTTCACCAGCACAGAAAAACAAAACAAACCGACCAAATCTTCTCGTGCTTGGCAGCACATAGCATACATTACGTGACCGATTTTAATAGTTATTAATTAATTATGTATATTATTGCTTAGATCAAAGGTCGCGTCGGTCACACGCTATGTCGCTAATTTTATTGCTGTACAAGAGATGGTGCTGGAAAATATCTATTGGAATAATTGAAAATTTATGATGAATCTTTAATTCTGTCCCAAACATTTCTAAACCTTCAGTTTTGATTTACATATTATATGATTTGCTATTGCTAGCGCCATCTTCGGACAAGTAATGAGAGCAATAGTCACTTGGCAGTCTAAAGATAACTTTCGGAAACAGAAAAGTCAATAAATTTTAAACTCCAGTCCGACTCCACACCAGTGGCGCACCTAGAAGTCGAGTCGCCGGGTTTTACAAAACTTATACCAGCGTCTTTTATTATTACAAAATTTATTTATTTATTATTTACTTAAAAGTTCATTCCTTTAAATGCTTCCGTTCTGTACTAAATAAATCTAGACTGCTTAATTGCTCTTGGATTAAAATAATTCCAAAAAGTGACAAGGGCTGTCAAAAGATTTTAGGTTAGAAAAGCTCTCGAAAATTAGCGCCTAAACGGAGTTACATTTAAACACTCTCTGGAAGAAGTTTGTTTTCAACTGTTTTGAATGTGTCTTCCGGAATTCAAAGAGAACAGAAGTGATTGCGGCTACAATTAACAGATGGCGCAGCTTATGTTTGAAATTTCTTTGAAACTTTTTCCTAACCCATTTCTGGTCAAGTTTATTTATTCGAAATTTCTTTTGTAACATTATTTTTTGATTTTCTTAGCGTTCTTTGGTTGCCTTGGAATCGCTTCCCCGCAAACAAAGAGGGCAACGTTAGGACTCAGACTAGCAACAGATGGCGCCATATATATATTTTTAATTCAAAGTTGTTTCAAAAATTTTATGCTCGAACGTTTCAGTTTCGTTTTCCGGTAAATAAAGGTTTACAAAGTTTATGATTCCGGGTAACAGATGGCGCCACGTGAGCTTTCAAATTCTTTCGCTTTAATTGAAACTTGATTTATTCGAAGCTCTCTTCAAAGTTATTTTCCCACTTTCTTCACTTTTTACACTTGTTTCCCAATCTCTTTCAGGCAAAAAAATTAGAAATTTACGGCTCGGATTAACAGATGGCGCTCGCTATAAACGTCGTTCACTTGAAATTGACGTTTGAAACGTAGTTTTCTTAGCGTTTTGCAGTTGTTTTGAAAATGTTTTCTGGCAATATTTCCAAAAATTAATCCTCTTAGATTTTCTTCTTTCTATTTTCATTTTCTTTCTCTGTTTACTTACTACAGACTGTATAGGCTCATGGTAACAGATGGCGCCACTTTTTTTTTTAATTCAAAACTGTTTTACAAACTTTATACATGAACGTTTCAGTTTCGTTTTCCGGTAAATTAAAGGTACAACGTTATGGTTCGGGGTAACAGATGGCGCCACGTCCGCTTTTAAATTCTGTCGCTTTAAACATGTAATTAAAACTTTATTTTTTCGAGGCTCTTTGCAAAACCGTGTTTCTGAACTTTAACTTTTTTCAGTTGTATCCTAGTCTCCTACCGGCAAAGAAATTAGAAATTTATGGCTTGCGCTAACAGATGGCGCCACACGCGCTTTTAATTTCTTTCGCTTTAAACATGTAATCAATACTTTGTTTATTCGAAATTCTCTTCAAAACTGTGTTTTTGAACTTTCTTAGCTTTTTACAGTTGTTTCCTAATATCTTCCTGTGAAAAAAATATAAATTTACGGCTCGGATTAAGAGATGGTGCTCGCTACAAACGTCATTCATTCGAAATTGTGCTTTTAAAACGTAACTTTTTTTAGCGTTTACCAGTTGTTTTGAAAATGTTTTCCGGCGATAACGTTTCCAAAAATTACTCAGTCCTCTTAGGTTTTCTTCTTTCGTTTCTCATTCTCTTTCTTTGTTTACTTATTACAGACTACATAGGCTCATGGTAACAGATGGCGCTGCATTTTTTTTTAATTCAAAGCTGTTTTAAAAACTTTATACATGAACGTCTCGGTTTCGTTTTCCGGTAAAAAAAAGAATACATCGTTATGGCTCAGAGTAACAGATGGCGCCACATGCGCTTTTAAATAAATTATTTCGTTTTAACCATTTAATTAAAACTTTGTTTATTCGAAGCTCTTTTTAAGACTGTCTCTGAACTTTCTTAACTTTCTTCACTTGTTTCCTAATCTCTTTCCGGCAAACAAAAATATAAATTTACCTCTCGGATTAACAGATGGCGCTCGCTACAAACGTCATCCATTCGAAGTTGAACTTTTAAAACGTAGTTTTCTTAGCGTTTTCTAGTTGTTTTGAAAATTTTTTTCCGGCGATAACGTTTTGAAAAATTAATCAATCCTCTTAGGTTTTCTTCTTTCTTTTCTCATTCTCTTTCTTTGTTTACTTATTGCAGACTACACAGGCTCATGGTAACAGATGACGCCGCATTTTTTTTTAATTCAAAGCTCTTTTAAAAGCTTTATACATGAACGTTTCAGTTTCGTTTTCCGGAAAAAAAATAATACAACGTTACTGCTCAGGATAACAGATGGCGCCACATGCGCTTTTAAATAAATTCTTTCGCTTTAACTTTTAATTAAAACTTTTGTTTCTGAACTTTCTTAACTTTCTTCATTCGTTTCCTAATCTCTTCCCGGTGAAAAGAATACAAATTTACGGCTCGATTTAACAGATGGCGCTAAATACAAACTTCGCTAATTCGAAATTGACCTTTTGAAATGTTTTCTTAGCGTTTTTCAGTTGTTTTGAAAATGTTTTCCGATAATATTTTATTAGTCCTCTTTTTTCTTTCTTTTTTCATTTTCTTTCTTTATTTACTTATTTCAGACTACATTTTGTATTTGAGAATATATGTTTTTTGAATCCGTTGACAGATCGAGACAAAAGCTTTAACCCCTGCAGCCACGCCACTGTTTTGATAAGAGGCGGCATTTCGCCTAATTCCCCGAAACATGGAATTTTATTTTACTTTCGCAACGAGTTTCTTGGAGCGCCATCTTTTGTATGGCAATGAAATACATTTTTGTTTTTAGAAATGAATAACGTCACTTGATTGACGGATTTTGGACTGAGCATCCTTCGCCCCATCTCCGGGCTAAAAGCGTAAGCATTTTCCCCCGAATTTGCACGATCTTTGAAAACGAAACGAAATACGTAAAATCGGTTATGAGCAAGTGTGAAATAATCAAAACTTGCTGAAACGCTGAAAACGGCGGTCCTGATTTCACTTGCACTTTTTAATATCACCGCGATAGAAAAAAAACTGTAGCGCTTAGCCAATAGATGGCGCTCCAAACTAACTAAAAACCGACTTTCTGATTTTAAGTGAATGGTACGTTATAATCAGAAAGGGGCGAAGGTGAAGCAAAAACAAGACTTGTGTAAGATGCACATTCTAATAATTGGACAACTGATAAGAGCTGTACTCAACGAATCCCAAGGAAGGGCTTATCATCACCCATCAAATGAGGCTGAAAAGTCTGTCCAATTTGAAGAATATCGTGATACGTCTGCGTGCTATCAAGCCATCAAAACTTGTGACTTTTCCAAACGAAATTCTCCTTTTATAAATTGCTCCTCAAGTTCTAATGGTTCTATAAATAATCACCATTTAATACCATGAGACCCCCAAAGAGTGTTTAAGGCCCGATTTCTTCACCTATGAATAAATTTATCTGCCAGGTAGTTTCCTCGGAAAGTATTATCGATACAGGCCCGATTTCTTCACCTACAGATAAATTTATCTGCCGGGTAGTATCCTCGGAAACTATTATCGATACAATGGTTTCCAAGGATAATACCTGACAGATAAATTTATCAGGAGGTGAAGAAATCGGGCAACAATGGTTTCCAAGGATAATACCTGGCAGATAAACTTATCAGGAAGTGAAGAAATCGGGCATTAATGATGGAAAACGCAGGTTCAGGCTCTTTCACATACACGAATTGTTTTGGCGTTTCTCTTTCTTGAATAAAGGACAACTGGGTGCTTTTATTTTTTGAATTTGCTCGAAGGACGTGTCCATCTGTTCAGGTTGAAATGTTCAAGACTTGCGCAGTACGGTTTGTCTAGATACTCTTTTGGGTTTTGAACTATCTTATTCACAAATAAGTTAAAAATTGAAAACAGATGATAAAAAGAATGTGCTTGCATGTCTCTTTCCCATCCCATTCAGTGGTTTCAATGATGTCAGTTAAATTTATCAGAAGGTGGTAAGATCGGGCCTAAGAAGAAAACATTTCCTTCGAAGGTAAAAAAAATGAGAGTCCCGAAGTAATTTAAATATAAAATCCTTACGGCACACACAAGTAGTATCATACAAAACGTTGTGGAAAGAGGTGGTGAACAATGAAAGAAAATTTAACCTGATCAAGCTCTTCACGATACAAAAGTGACTTTATTGAATCATATTAAATTAACTACTGCAAACCAGATTGTCAGCGCAACAAACACTTTGCGTAGTAAACTTCCTCCTCCACGTTCTTACTCCAATTTGTAAAGAAAAACCATCATTTAGCCCTTCGCTGTCTTCAGAGCAAGTATGAATCCTTGATTCCCTCCCGCTGTAGTTTCGCATAAAATTAAGCGTGTCATTCCCAATACCAATCCTGCCAGAAAGAGTAAGAGATTTAAAATGAACTTTAGAAATAGCTAACGCCTCATTTTGACTGCGAAAAGCAAGAAATAAACCAAACGGACCAAAGAAAAAATTTGAGGTTATGTTGCACAATCGCCTGCGAATCACCGGCTTTCACTCAGAATTCCATATTTACCTTATTGTTGAGGTTTTCCGATCATTATTATAAGATATTTAAAGAAAATAAATAAAATAAATCGATTTTTTTCGCATGATAACCTGCGAACGTCAAAGTAGTAATACATTGCTACCAACCTCTTAACCTGAAACTCCCGAACATGAAAACCATAATTTCGCTCAAAATACAACCACCACGGCTGTCTTTTGATCTCAATTCGAATTAAAACGACCTTCCTTAAGTTTACAAAGCCTTCGTTGCCTCTTTTGCGCTTTATTAAATAATTTCCAGTTCCTCCGGAGGACCGGTGTACTCTGCAGGAAACAAACGACGAACGGCCCATTGAAGCCATTCATAACACCCCGGCGACCTTGCGACCTATTTTTTTTTCCGAGAAATATAGTAAATCGGCTCGTGACGTCAGCACGGAGTTCCCTTTCGTAGTAAGATTTTTGTAAGATTTTTCAAGGGCGGTTTCGACGGTTCCCCGACGAGCTCGAAGGTTGAAATTTTGCAGACGTATTACGGACGGCCCCGAAATTACCTGGATGATAAAAAATCGCGCTTATGTCTACCGGGGGACCGAGAGGGGGCTGAAAACTCAGTTATTTTTTAATTCTCGAAAAAATGATTATTGGAATAATGCAGCGTGTTTCTTATCATTCAAGTTAAACTGGTTTTCAGATTTGAGAAATAATTTTTTGGTTAAATAAAACGCGTTAATTAATAATAGGGGACGAGGAATTAATTGTTTTAATTGGGGGTGATTACGGGACGAGTTTGGGGATTGGTACTTGATTAGGGCTCTTTACAGGTGATCACTGGAATTGTTGTAGTGATAAGAAAGCTGCTTTTATTTTACTCAGGGGGCTGAGAGGGGACCAAAATATGGATTTTTTTTCATTCTTTTATTTTATTTTATTTTTTTATTTATTTATTTAAATGTATTAACAATTTGTTTTACATACGTCAGAGGTAAGGTAAGCAAAAAGAAATAAAATTAAAATATACATATATATATACACATTAAAACCTTATTGCAATTCACGTTGCAGTGAATTTTGTTTTAAAATATTTTTCATGTGAGTAGATTGCCTTATTTATAAGAAAGTTCTTTACTTTATCCTTAAATATATTAAGTGGTAATTTTCGTATATTTTCGGGCAGCGCATTAAAAAACTTTATACCAAAATAACTTCTGTTGTTAAGAGGACATATATCACTTTTTGTACGTGTATCCTAATCATGTAAGTTAGAGTGATGATTGTACAAGTTCATGTTATTTTTAATATAAAGAAGGCATTCTAGAATATAAAGTGATGTCAAAGTTAATACATTTAGCATAATAAAAGCATTTTTACAGTCGTCCTTGTATCGAATATCTGCCATAATTCGGATAGCACGTCTTTGTAGTCTAAAGATTACTGCTGCGCTACTAGAATGACCCCAGCAGAGAATTGCATATGAAGCATGACTTTGAAACAGGGTTAAATAAGCTGCTCTTAGGTGCTTTTTTTATGTTGTTTCTGAGATTACGGATTACAAAAATGGAACCATTTAATTTGTTAGCCAAACTTTCGACATGCTTTGTCCATACAAGATGTTCATCTATCTCAACTCCTAGAAAATTTGTACTAATCGAGTAGTTTTCTAATTTCTCAAATGGTCGAAGTGAAAACATGAGGTGTACAGTTTTCCGATCATTTTGACACAATTTGTTTGCATTAAACAGGGTGCACGCTTGTAATTGCGCTTCATGATCCCTTTCAACAGCAAGTTCTTTTGTATCGCTCACTGATAGTAATGTTGCATCATCTGCGTAGAGTACATCACTTGATATCGAATTTGGAAAATCGTTAATATAGATTACAAACAAAAGTGGACCCAAAACTGATCCTTGGGGAACACCAATATTTGATAGTAATATTTTAGATTTTCAATTTCTAGTTTCGACATATTGTTGTCTATTCTGGAGATATGATGTAAGTAATCTACACCTCGTGGGACTTATGTTATATTAATATAACTTTCGGAGTAATATTTCATGCGAAACGCAATCGAAAGCTTCGGACAAATCAACAAAAGTAGCTTTTTGAAATTGTTTATTATCAAAACATTGAATAGACGTGTGATTGCTTTTGTAGTAGACTCTCCCCGTCTGAAACCAAATTGTTTATCACTGAAGAGATTATTACTTTCAAAAAATGTTGTTAATTGTATAGACATAACTTTTTCTAAGACTTTAGATAAGATCGGGAGGAGCGATATTGGTCGGTAATTATGCAAATTATTTGGTTCCCCATTCTTAAAAATGGGTACAACTCTAGAAATTTTTAGGCAGCTAGGAAAAATCGCCTCCTTAATACACAAATTAATAAGTTTGGTTAATGGGACAACAATTATGTCATTAATAGCTTTGATGAGATTAACATTTAGACCGTAAGTATCTCTAGTAGCGAAAGCCTTCAACTTACATATTATTACTTCTCTAACTGCTACACCGGATACATAGTCAAAATTAAAATACAAGACATTTTAAGATGATTGTCTACAAAAACGACTGGATCAACATCACATTCAGGTATTTGACTAGATAGTGTTAAAGGAATATTAATAAAGAAATCATTAAACACATCACAATCAATTTCACAGTTAACATCATGTCTCGTCTTATTATTTCTCACTTGATTTACCACTTGCCATAATGCTCTAGATTGAATATTGGATTTAATTACAAAATCACTGTTGGCTTTCACTTTGGCATTTTTCAAGGCCTCACGGTAAGTTGTCCGGAATCTGTTTCTTTCTTCCTTCAATGAGTTATCGCCAGGTCGCTTTTGGTATAATTCATTAAGAAGACGTACAGTATTTCGCAGGCCACGTAGATCGTTGGTGAACCACTCGATCTTATTGTGGTTGATTGTTCTTCGTTTTACAATAGGAAAAGCCATCTTTATTGCGTTTTCAAGATCAAGTAACAATAAGAAACTGGAACTTATCTTCTACGGTGATTGTATCTTCAGAAATAATACTCCAGTCGCAACCGTCAACATTATTAAAGAAATGTATTTTTCCTAAGCTTGTAATCGGTTGATACATGATCTCTTCAGTCAATCTCTGCCGCTGTGTGGTTTTCAATTGAAAAAATATGCCTTTATGGTCAAAGAAACCGAGGTTTATAGGTAGAACAGAAGTTAAATCAGAAGTAAAATTGGTGAAGACATTGTCAAGTATGGAATTCTGCCTAGTACTGAAAGTAACTTTTTGGAAGAGATCATATATATATATATAATCATATTCCCTTTTATCCACAGGGTGTCGGGAGTAAGGTTGCTCTAGCCATAGACAAATTTGCGCCACTCTTTTTTGTCTCTTGCTAATAACTTGGCTTCATTCCATGTCTTTCCTCTGTCTTTCAATAATTTTCCTATCGTACTCTCCCATGTTTCTCTTGGTCTTACCCTTTTCCTCCTTATTAATATTTTCGCTTCCCAAATTCTTTTTACTTGTCTGTCTTGTTCATTCTTTGTAGATGTCCCCACCAGCTTATTTGTCGTTGTTCTATGTATTCTAATATTGATTGCGCTTGAAGGTCTCCTCTTATTTGTTCATTTCTGATCTTATCCTTTCTTGTTACTCCTCTGGTTCTTCTTAGGTACTTCATTTCCGTTGCTTGAATTTTACTTTTCTGTTTTCTTGTTAGTGTCCAAGTTTCACATCCATATGTTAATATAGGCCTATAGACTGCTTTGTAAACGTTCATTTTTGTTTTGGATGATATTTCTTTTTTATTAATAAAGGTTTTGTTTATGCTGTGGTAGACTTTGATTGCGTTTTCTATTCTTTTGTATATTTCTTTTTCTTATCTTCCTGAAGTTTCTATTGTGACTCCTACGTATTCAAACACTTCTACTTGTTCTATTTTTACTCCGTCTAAAAGTGCATTTAAGTTTTCTTCTTTTTCTGTTACTGCCATAATCTTTGTCTTTTCCGAATTCATTTTCATACCACTACTTTCCAGTACCTCCTTCCAAATTTCTAAATTCTTCTGTAATTCTTTCTCTGTTGATGTAATTATTACGACATCGTCAGCATAGGCACATTCTTTTATTTCTATTGGTTGCAGATTTTTGTATCCTACAAATAAGCTCTTAGTTCTTTCATTACATTTCCTAATGATGTGATCCATGAACAAAGTAAAAAGTGTCGGGCTCATTCCTCCACCTTGTCTCAATCCTTCGTTAGTTGTAAATATTTCAGATTTCTTATATCTGAATATTACTACATTTTTCGTGTTCGCATACAAACTTTGAACTACTCTGCTCATCTTGCTGTCTACTCCGCTTCCTTCTAATATGTCCCATACTATTTTTCTTTGTACTTTGCCGAAGGCTTTTTGTATGTCTATGAATGCCATATAAGCTTCTCCTCTTTTCAGTTTGGTCTTTTCTATTATCTGTTTTATCGTGAATATATGGTCTTGCCCGCTTCTGCCCTTTCTAAAGCCACTTTGAGATTCGGTCAGAGTTACTTCTATGATATCTCGTAGTTTCACATTTAGGATTTGTTCATACAACTTCATTCCCGTGCTTAGTAATATTATAATTCTGTAATTGTTACATTCTTTTATATCTCCTTTTTTTAAAATTGGCAAAATCATTCCTGTTTCCCAGTTATTAGGTATATCTTCTTCCATCCAGGCTTTATTTATGATTTCTAGTAATACTTGTTTTCCTGTTTCTCCCATACTCTTCATCATTTCAGTCGTTATTCTATCTTGTCCTGGTGATTTATTACCATTTTTCAATTTGCGTAATGCTTCTTCTAGTTCTTCCATAGTGATTCTTTCTTCGTTGTTTATTATCCCTGTTTTGTTTGCAATTACTTCTGTCCCTTTTTCTGCCCCTGCTAGCAAGTTCATGAAATATTCTCGCCATCTTTCCATTATTTCTTTTTCTACTGTTAGTATACTTCCTTTTGAATTTTTTATGTACATTACCTGCTTTGTTTTCTGCTTCCTTATGTTTTTTATTACTTTAAAAAACAGTTTCTGGTTGCTTTTACTATCTTCTTCAAGCTTTGTTCCAAATTCTGTCCATGTTTTCTCTTTTGCTTCAAGTATCATACTCTTAACGATTTGTCTTTGTTGTTTGTATTCTTCATAAGCTTCGTCTGTTTTTTTTTGTAAATACAATTGCCATTTTCTTTTCTTTATTTTTACTTGTTTCTGTATTTCCTTTGTCCACCATGCCGTTTGCTTTCTAATATTAGTCGTCTTACATGTCCCGCATACTTTTTTTGGTTACTTCAATCATTACTTCCTTGAATGTGTTCCACATCTGTTCGATGTTCATTGATTCCTTGTTTCTCATTAATATTTCCATTTCTAAGTTCATCTTTTCTTCATATTCTGATCTGACTGTTTCATCCAGTAACTTATATGATCTTATAGTTTCATGTTGTATCTTCTCTGGTTTCTTAGTTATGCTATTTCTGCATTTCGCCTCATTTCTTAATCTCATGGAAGAGATCGATTAGTCCACAGAACGTCCTTGCTTCATGGTCATTCAAGGTGAAAGTTCAGATTGAAATCTCCACCTATGATAAGCGCTTTGTGTTGCACATGATCCAGGATATTGGCCATAATCCCCAAAAATGACTCCAGACTGCCTGTTGGATGACGGTAAATATTGATTATAATTAAGTTTCTCTCTGCTACCCGAATAGCAGATAATTCGCACAGTTTTGAAATAGAGAGATCGTTAATTTTGGTTATGCAGTTACTTTGTAATTTGTTCGAAAGTATCATGGAACCTCCATCTTATAAGAGTCATTGTTAGCATAATGGAGTATAATTTTTTTCAATTAAATTGCACCAGTTTTCAGTGTTTACAAATAATTTTTTATTAAATAAATCGCATTAGTTAGTGGTAGGGGAGCTGGGAAATAACTGTTTTAAGTTGCCGGACGGTTTTAGGGTTGAAATTTCAAGGACTCTTTATGAGTGATCACGGGAGCGTTGTGATAATAATAATTAAGTGCTTCTAATTTAGTCGGAGAAGGGGAGGGGGGCTGTTCTTTTCTTGTGATCGTCATTTGCTTCCATCTTTAAATATTTCACGTCATTTTTTATTTTTCTTTTGGAGCTGTTGCCGTTATTGTTTAAAAGAAGACGCCGTTACTTTGAATTAATAATTTGTTTCTCTTTTCGTTTTTTTTTTTTCGTTGATCTGAAATTATTTCTTTACCTTTCGCACTTCTTTGTGGTTTTCCGCAGTGAAATTTACGATCGTCATTTGTTTTTTATTTTTCCTTTTTCGTGGCTTCACCTTAATTATCGAGACAAAGAGATTGGTGGTAGAATTTAATTAAACGCGCTCAAAAAAAAAAAATTCCTAAAAATTACGTACGTCCACAATTTCGTTTTTTTTTTTTTGTTTACAAAAAGAATCTTCGCCATCCTGTTTTACATATTTCGCTCTGTCGTTCCGTAATTGTATGTGCAATGCAATTCTGTGTCCGGTTTTGAGTTAATAAGTCCGCAAAAAAAAAAAAAAAAACAGACGTCATGTGTTTGGGGAGGAAGCAGAGGAAGCTAAGCGGTTTAGGGGGAGAGCAACTTGACTCGCCGAATAAAAGGAAAAAAGAAAAAGAAGAAAAAACAAAAACAGACGCGAATTACGAAATTTCCGGCGCGGCACTAAAATCCTCGTTTGCACATGTATACATAATTGCGGCATAATTATTTTAAAATACAGTGTTTCGCGTTTCTTCTAATTAGTTGCGCGGGATCCGTCCGTCGAGAGTCCAATTTTAAAAGAGCCCCCCCCCCGCACGCCCCCTCTCTTGCAATTTTCATACGTATACGTACGTTACTGGGGGGTCCTTTAAAAACGTCTAGGTGCACGCGCGGCGGCTTTTAAAAATTAATTCGCACCCCCCCTCACGTTAATTAGCCCGCGTTTTATATTGTTCCGTGTTTGTTCTCGTCGGCCCTCGGCCCTCCAGTGAAAATATTATGGTTTCGCATTACAGGGAATTATGTAAGAGCGCAATAATAAGTGCATGTGGAGTGGCGAGAATGTGTAGAAAAGGGTGTGCTCAGTAATTTTTTTTTTTTTGCTGCGAAAGCGATTGTGCTGACGGGCTTTCATTCAGTTTATATGTACATATATTTGTTTTAAATAATACAAAGTCACTTCGTCAAATTTGTAGAATTGTATTTTCTTTCGAAAATTAAAGTTGAATATGACCGATAGTTTAAAAATATTTCACAGAAAATCAGTAAATAATATTTGTGTCTACTTTATCTTATCTGTGAATATATACATACAGAATTGGCAAAGTGGAATAACATCACGAATAATCCGTGCAATGGGGAGGGAACGCATCGTAAAAATAAAGAAGGACCATGATTAGTCAACCCGTGGGCGTCGGAGTCTGGTCCTGGGCGGCCGCCAGACACGATCGCTTACGACACGAATCGAAAACGCGCGGGTGTTTAAAACCCAACTGGCCAATGCTGTATACTGCCTGCATTTATAAACGCATCGTAAATATAAAGAAGGAACATGAGTAGTCAACCCGTGGGCGTCGGAGTCTGGTCCTGGGCGGCCGCCAGACACGATCACTTACGACACGAATCGAAAACGCGCGGGTGTTTAAAACCCAACTGGCCAATGCTGTATACTGCCTGCATTTATAAACGCATCGTAAATATAAAGAAGGAACATGAGTAGTCAACCCGTGGGCGTCGGAGTCTGGTCCTGGGTGCCCGCCAGACACGAATCGAAAATGCGCGGGTGTTTAAAACCCAACTGGCCAATGATGTGTATTGCCTGCATTTATAATCGCATCGTAAAAATAAAGAAGGAACATAATTAGTCAACCCGTGGGCGTCGGAGTCTGGTCCTGGGCGGCCGCCAGACACGGACGCTTACGACACGAATCGAAGATGCGCTGGTGTTTAAAACCCAACTGGTCAATGCTGTATACTGCCTGCATTAATACTTGCATCGTAAAAATAAAGAAGGAACTTGATTAGTCAACCCGTGGACGTCGGAGTCTGGTCCTGGGCGGCCGCCAGACACGAACGCTTACGACACGAATCGAAGATGCGCGGGTGTTTAAAACCCAACTGGCCAATGCTGTATACTGCCTGCATTTATAAACGCTTAGAATAAGTTTGCAGCAGCCCCTTTTAACGAGTTTTGGTAATTAAAAAACAAACTATTTGACACAATTTTAGGTTAAAAATTAGCCGCGCAATGGTGCGACCTAAAGTGTTATTAAATAGTTTAAAAAGTAGTAGGTTCTAAGAGATAACATTTTAGAGACATGATTACTTTGACGGTCTGAACCATTACGATGATAAAAAACATTATTCCCTTTATAACAATAATTAAAACAATGATTGAAAATCTTGAAAAGCTCACGCTAACGTTCCGATGTTACCATAAAATTGAGCTGAGAAAGTTCTGAAACTTTAATGGCCGTTTTCATAGTCATAGTTAAGGAAGCTTTAATTTAAAGTCACTTTAAGAAAAGGGAAGCAAATGTATTTTTTAGGTTAAAGTAACTTTAAATTTAAAGTTACTTTAACCTTTAACAAATGTATTTTCAGAATGGCTTTAAATTAAAGCTTCCTTAAAGCCTGATTATGAAAACGGCCATTAAAGTTTCAGAAACTTTAAGGAAGCTTTAATTTAAAGTCACTTTAAGCTTCTTTAAAGTCTGGAAATGAAAATAGCCGTAAGTTATTTAATAAAAAGTCAAATCAGAAAGTTAGCTATTGCAGCTTGCTTCGCGTGAACAAGCTATGTACAGTCAGAGCACAAAGAAATAAGTCTTTAGGGGTAAACAGCCACCCGACTTCGCCCGACCTTGAGATAAACGCCGTCGCTCCGCCCGTTCGAATATAATTAAGAATTTCGGACGGGCCTAGCTACGGCGTTTATCCCTCAATCGGGCGAAGTCGGGTGACCGTTTACCCCTCCACAGTTTCATTTCTTTGTGCTGTGACTGTACATGTTTATACGAACTTTCTTCTTCACTTTTATTTGTAGAATGCGTCTCTGAAGTAGCGATCTGCACTGTTCTCACACCCTGTACATTTTATTTCTGAATTTTTGCTGTTATACAGTGTGACGAGTTGTATCTTCATTCGCAAAATTAATTACAAACTGAGGAAGTTGACTGATTGAAAAAAAATCGTTTAAAATAAACTTCAACAAGAAACGTAGCACTTAGATAGGAGCAGAAGAGTTACTCGAGGGATCCGGAAAACCGATTACTTGTATGCTTTCACTCTACTTAAGTACTTTTTCTTTCCCGATTGTTACGTAAAGCTTCGGTTTCCTAGGACAGCGCCTCTGTAAAATAGCGGTCGTAAGTTGGCGGTGAATAACATCACAAAAAACGTCCTAAGAACATTAATGGCCGGTTGCACCAACGTTTTAAGCAAAGCTTAAATTTAAGTTATGTTTAGAATACGACAGTTTGGGTAAGTTCAACAAAATATCACACACGTTCTAATTGATACTTAAATTTGTCAAGTAGGTGTTAGTCAGAATGTGATTGACATTATACTCACCAAGTATAAATGCCATAATCTAAACCTGACTTAAACTTAAGTCGTGCTTAAAATATTAGTGCAACCGGACATAAGTACGTTTGGTTTCCTAGAAAACGGGATATGTCATCGTCATATAAAAATACGTAAAAGATTTCTTAAACGTTTGGAATCCTCATTTGGTAACTCCTCGCTTTTTAAATACGTGAGTAAAGTCAAATCCAGATAGGTCATTATGAAATATATAAAATAAATACATATCGTGGTATTTTCTTGATTGCTTTGCGCCAATGTACGTCATTGTTCAAAGGTACGTGACGTCATTCACCATCATATTACGGCTGCCACATTACGGTGCCGTTATCTTAGTAAACCCAGATTAAAGTGGGGAACATCGGATGTTGCATTTGCTATGCAAAAAACATTCTTAATTGAGTGCATAATTTAGGTGCAATATTGCAATTTTCGTAACTTCAATTTGGCTCCTCTGCGCGCCGGGCGCAAAATTCCAGGAAAATCAGCCTCGACTCATTTCATTCTGACCTCCTTATACGCATTAAGACATTAAAATATTATTAATGCCCGATTTCTTCACCTCCTGATAAATTTATCTGCCAGGTATTATCCTTGGAAACCATTGTATCGATAATAGTTTCCGCGGTTACTACCTGGCAGATAGATTTATCCGTAGATGAAGAAATCGAGCCTTAACCTCAACTTAATTTTTAGATAAACAAATACCCAAACTTTTACAATTTTGTTTCATTTAAGGATTCTAGGGATAAATTCTTAGAAAATTACTTGCAAGGCAACCGGATTTATCACTAAATTTTAGCGCCATCTATGAATCGAACGCCGAAACAATGTCGTCACTCTTTGTTTTTCTCCATTAACACGGGAGCGTTACAGTTTCTGTTTAAAAACGTTCATAAATAGCGTTCTTGTTTGAGAATTAATCAAATCCCTTTAAAATTATGTGTATCTAACAATTAATTCTTTTTAATATTGTCCAAAAGATGGTGTTTTAAGGCTCACATTACAACACCAATACCTCCTTTCAATGAATTTTGAATTCGTTGTTTTTTTTTTTAATTAGAGATTCGTTCGTGCAATTCAAGTTCAACTTTCAGCCAAAGCTAAACCTTAACGAGGTTCACGAAAGAGATGCAAGAAACAAAGAAGAAGAAAGAAAAAGAACATTTGTCGCTCTCGGAAAGACGCGATCGGAATTGGAAACAGGAAAGAAGAAAAAAACTGCAACCGCGAGGGAAAGAGAAGAAAACCAACGATGACCGGAAAGTTTACGAAAGGGACGCGAGAAACGAAGAAGAAGAAAGAAGAAGAACATTTGTCGCTCTCGGAGAGACGCGATTGGAATTGGAAACAGGAAAGAAGAAAAAAACTGCAACCGCGAGGGAAAGAGAAGAAAACCAACGACGACCGGAAAGTTTACGAAAGGGACGCGAGAAACGAAGAAGAAGAAAGAAGAAGAACATTTGTCGCTCTCGGAGAGACGCGATCGGAATTGGAAACAGGAAAGAAAAAAAAACTACAACCGCGAGGAAAAGAGAAGAAAACCAACGACGACCGGAAAGTTTACGAAAGGGACGCGAGAAACAAAGAAGAAGAAAGAAGAAGAACATTTGTCGCTCTCGGAAAGACGCGATCGGAATTGGAAACAGGAAAGAAAAAAAGCTACAACCGCGAGGGAAAGAGAAGAAAACCAACGACGACCGGAAAGTTTAGGAAAGGGACGCGAGAAACAAAGAGGAAGAAAGAAGAAGAACATTTGTCGCTCTCGGAGAGACGCGATCGGAATTGGAAACAGGAAAGAAAAAAAAACTACAACGCGAGGAAAAGAGAAAGAAAGCAAAACCAACGACGACCGGAAAGTTGACGGAAGAGAAAAAGAAAAAAAAAACAATTTCGGAAGTCGCCGATAGAATAGGAAGAGAAAAAAAATGATTTTGAACAAAAAAGAAAAACGTAATGGAAACAAATGACAATCGCGACGTTCGAGCGCACCGAAAATTCAGTTTCAGATAACGCGGGATAACATAAGAAGAAGCAAAAGAGAAGAACGAAGAAGGAAGAAGAACAGTTGTCACACTCGGAAAGTCGCGAAAGCAAAACCAACGACGACCGAAAGTTTACGAAAGAGAAAAAAGAGACAATTTCGGAAGTCGCCGACAGAATAGGAAGAGAAAAAGAATGATTTTGAACAAAAAAGAAAAACGTAAGGGAAACAAATGACAATCGCGACGTTCGAGCGCATCGAAAATTCAGTTTCAGATAACGCGGGATAACATAACAAGAAGCAAACAAGAAGAATGTAGAAGGAAGAACAGAACGGAAAGACGCGATCGGAATTGAAAACAAAAAAGAGAAAAAAGAAAAGTAAAACTGCGAGAAAAAACAGAAAGCAAAACAAATGACAATCGCAAAGTTGTTAACAAAATAGGAGGAGAAGAAAACAAATGAAACAATTGTAGCCGAGGGGGTTAAGCTTCAGCATTGTATAATTTAGGCCCGATCTTACCACCTCCTGATAAATTTAACAGCCGGTTAATGTCCTTGGAAACCTTTGCGCCGATAATGGTTTCCTAGGATATTAAGCGACGGTTAAATTTACCAGCAGGTGGTAAGATCGGGCCCTACTTATTATTCGCTCGAGGGTAAATTCTTTAAGGTTAACTTACCATTCGTTTAGAGCGCCATCTTTTAATCTAGCGCCAAAACGAAAACAGAAACCCTTTGAGGTTTCGCAAGGCGCAAGTGCACGCAACAGTTGTTTCTAATTTTGGCCACGAGGTGTTGCTGTAAGCCACTCATCACAACACCAGCGTCTATTTTAATGAGAAATCATAGTTTTCGGGTATTTGGGGCCCAGGCCCAGTTGTATAATTCCTGTTCAACCTTGCAAACTTCGAGTTTTAGCAACAATTGTTGAAATTACCTTTGTGTTTCAATTTAAACATAAACTGGCATTGTACTCGTATTATAAGTGGACTTTAAATCAAATGTTGCTTTTAAAGGTTACCGCAAACCAAGGATTCTACAGCGCGTTTCAAGCTTAGTATGAAGTATGCGTCCCTTTCTATCTTTCGTGGTTTTTCAGTGAAGCTATTCTTGTCTCTCCGAATTCTCCGTAAGGTCTGTATTGCATTGTAAGAGTGGAACGCGCCGTAGTAGGATGGCGACAAAAAAATGAACTAATTTTACCATCGACCGACGTTTTGATTTATTAGTGAATCATCTTCGGTGGACTGCTGCTGGAGGTGGGTTAAAGAGTGTTGAACTCGTCCGGGCAAGTGAACGGGTCGGGTTCGAGGGGGCAAAGAAACGCAATTTACGTCGCCAGACGGCAAGGAAAGAGGGCGTTCTCGATTTTTGGCGCCCACGCGCGCCTCGCCCGTTTAAAAGAACAATCCGCGCGCGTTTAATAGTTGTTTGTTTCGGGCGCTGCGGACGTTTTCAATCACGAATGAAAGCCGCACACAAGAATAATGCGCCCCACATCATTAATCAAGGGCCGGGTGTCATTTGCGTGAACAATATCGGCCCACTTCAAGTGGCGCCCATTGTGAATGTGTCACTGTCAAGTGGACATATGCTTGTTTATGGTCCGGTTTGGGCAATTTACGGGGCTCTGTTCAAATTGCCGCCGATTTTATACCCCCCCGAACTCGATGACTAATTAGGAGGAGCGGGGGTGGGTCGCGCAGTTCGGTGGGTGTAAGGCCCTATTTATTTTCGCGTTGGGCTTCGCATTCGCAAGGAGCAATTTTTGGGAGTTTTCGGCGTCCACCGGTACGACGTCATCAATTTTTTATCAGGCTAATGGCTTAGTTACATTGAAGCCGATAATAAATTTACGGGACGCATTACGTCGCCGACCCACCTGCACGGCTCGTAATGTTTAGGCGCCCAGACTAATACTTATTACCACCGGGCATATAAACATATTATGATTTAATGCCATATGTGCAGTCGCACACACACGTGAAAGTACCCCATATTAATTATCACGAGCTCGTAAAGGGACCGGGGCGTAAACTTTTATCTCACTTCGGTTCTGTTGCGGGTATTATTCGCCGGCACGCGTGTATTGTCCTCTTTAAGCCCAGCCAAAAAAGACAAACAAATTCGTTTCATTAAATAAAAGTAAGCGCCGCGCCGTCGCTTCCACTTTTGTGTAATTTGTTCCAAATAAAACATTAATTTGCTCGAATTCCGAATACATTCGAAAATAATTCTTTTTTCATCCTGTTGGATAGGCCACCCAAACAACAAAACGATGTAATTATAGTATTCACATTTTAAATTGGTTTTTATGCCCTGGGAACAGGGATGATCACCAGCGGGGAAGAGTACCCCCACCGCCTTAGGCGTTACAACTGCGATCCCTGTATTTATTAAGTATTTATTTGCCGCGCGCTTCCCTGCGAATGAACTCTCGTTTTCCCGAAACAAACAAGAGTGGGGACAGCGCTTTCGAAGCGCCCGAGTCCAACGCTGGCCCAGAAGTTAAATACATTTACAATCGGCACGTATCGCAATAGGTTTGGGG
This sequence comes from Prosopocoilus inquinatus, assembly GCA_036172665.1. NCBI lineage: Eukaryota > Metazoa > Arthropoda > Insecta > Coleoptera > Lucanidae > Prosopocoilus > Prosopocoilus inquinatus. The sequence continues at coordinate 6,690,482 of CM069878.1, read as the reverse complement.
ATTATAAACAAAAAAGCATCCCTCTGAGAATATTTGACAGATCCGTACTGCAGCTTATTTCTTTCTAATTGTAACGGTCGCGGGTTATTCCTTTAATAAATATAGGGGTATACTCACCCCGATCAACCCAACCTGCTCTTTTGACCAACCAATCAACGCTGGAAAGCGATTTTCTTGTTCGGTAGCCAGTTTGAGGTGATGTAGCCAAAAGTAATCTCGCAACGGCGCGGCGCGGCGTTTCCCCCGAGAAACCGAAACAGGGCAGTTATTCGCCGCCTGTAGATTGTCAAATTTTCCACTCTCATTGTCTCTCTCCTTATGTTCCTCATTTATTTGTTATCGCAGTTGGCCTTAGTTAAGTTAATAGGTTGGTTATTATTTTAAATTAGTGTCACATTCGAATTTCGCATTGACCCTTCTGGTCGGGTAGGCTTTCCCTTGCGCACGCATGTTAAGGGCATTGTGGTTTTTTTTTTAGACTTAAAATTCGACTTTGCTTGCTGTGATAACATAGTCAGGGAAGCGTTCGTTTTCTGTACTCATATAGAATTGCTGTTGTCCTCTGTTTTGCAAATTTTACTATTACTTGTTATCTGTTAATTTTGTTTTGGTTTTGTACACAGAGTGAATTTGCGTAATTTTGGAGCTTTCCTCCTTATTGTTTCTGATCGTTTCTTTTTACTTTTATTCTGGTCTGTACGCTTCACGCCATATTTTTTGGGTATTCCTTCTGATGTCAAGAGACTGGAAGCAGCGCGAGAGTACTCACGCCGATGCGCAAACACCCTTTGATTTAGGCAATGTAAATTTTGCTATTACTTGTTATCTGTTAATTTTGTTTTGGTTTTGTACGGAGAGCGAATTTAATAATTTAATAATGTTGGAGCTTTCCTCCTTATTGTTTCTCATCGTTTCTTTTTACTTTTATTCTGGTCTGTACGCTTCACGCCATATTTTTTGGGTATTTCTTCTGATGTCAAGAGACTGGAAGCGTTGCGAGAGTACTCACGCCGATGTGCAAACACCCTTTAATTTAGTCAATGTAAATTTTAATATTTTTGCGTATTTTTTTTTTAATATCTTAAGCTGTACGTGTAACTTTTTGTTCTGAGTGTAATAAGAGAGGTTTTATAACAAGGCCTTCAGTACCTAATTAACTTACTTGGTATTTACAATAATCACCATCACTCTTTCGGGAAAACAGTTTTAAAATGGGAATACCATAATGCGACATTGCGCTTACTAATTATGGATAAAAGTTGTAAATAATTTTACGTATCTCAAATTTTTGCCCTCCCCTAGAAGACTTTCTACGGACGCCGCTGGAGTTAGCCGTTAAATTATTGCATATTTACCGTTAAAAAACCATATTGAAAGTAATTTTATTATGGAAGCTGTAGTCAAATAATTGACGAACGAGTATCAAACATCAATTTTCAGGAAAAAAATCCAAAGAGAAAGATTAAACAGTCAAAAGTAGTCATTTTGAGGTTAGCGACGGAAACAATTGCATGATTTCTTTTAGTTTTCGAAAACACAACGTGAATGAATTTTCGAAAGCAAAAATATGGTTAGATTATCTACTATCTGAAAAGTTAGCAAAATTGATGCTTGCTTGATATATTTACTATAGTTTGAATGAGATGTTTGCAGTGCCATCTAGAGGCTATTATTATTACCAGAGGCAATTTTTTTGCTTTAGAAATTCGAATGATGCTAACTGAACTACGAAAAAAAAAGCAAACATCTTCTGTGCTGATCCTCCTTCGTGTATTTGAAATTATTACAATTTTCTTCAGTCCCAACGGAACTTTGCAGCGCCATCTTTCGAGCAAAAGCAAAATCAATTCTATTTTCTTGCAAAATAGATAAAACAGACAAACATTTTTTTTTGAGAATTGAAGTTGGTTCTTGTCCGATGAGAATTGTAAGTACAAAGTTTTTTTTAATCTCGAACCGGACAGAAGAAGATGCTATAAATCTATAGCGAAACGTTGAACGGTTTCCCTTCATATTTCTGTTTCCGGTTCGAGATTAAAAAAAAAAGTTGTACTTATTTTTTTTTTTAGAAATTAAGAAAAAGTTTTCGGGGGAATAACTCAGTTTCGTCGATGGATCTGAAAGTAACCTGAAAAGCATTTACTGTCAGCGCAAGTAAAGTCGCTAGCGCAAGTAGTTTACAGCGCCATCTACTGACAGAAAACGAAAACATTTTATTATTTTTTTTTAACGGATTATTTAATAAAATTTGTTAGTATGAATGAATTTAAAGTAACTTCCACTTCTTGCGGTCCAGAATCATTTGAAGATCAATTGGGGATGAGAACTTAATTGATGATTTGATAGTCGGAGACATCTTCAGGGCAATTACGAAGGCGATTGCTTCATCAGAAGTTATTTGACATTCGATTGCGTTCCGAAAGCAACTGAATCCTTTCAACTTTCCGAGCCTAAACATTTTTATTATTCGAACGAACGACGTAGCACCATCTTCCGGTCAACAACGAAAACAAAACTCCAACAATTTATTGCTTTTTGTTGACATTTTTTATTACTAGATTGATTTGAGGCATAGTTTTTTCGCAATCCATCTTGACAGCGAAGACTTAGAACAGAATTTTATTAAGGAAACATAACTTTGTGCTTTGTATCTTCTAATTATTATAATTTCTTTTTATTAATTAACGGAACAATTAATAAAATTGCAATTGTTATAAGAAGAGAAAAATATAGCTTAAAGAAACTTTGAAAAGAAAAAGTTACATGACGTATAAGATAACAATTACAATACCCTACCAGGCGGAACGTATTAACTGTGGCTCCGGCGTGCCCTGGGGGGTTTTTGATTGGATTCAGACTATAAATATATATAATATGTAACATGGACAACTGTTAATTTTTTTCATTCTCCTTACCTGCGGTACCTAAACGTTTATTTAAGAACGCCCGCCGTCTCTCGCTTAACTTACAGGCGTTACAGAGGTTGCCTAAGCTTTTAAATTTAATTTAGCACGGGGAGAGCAGGACGTATTCGCACGGTTCTGCGGGTAATGCGATCTTAATTATCATTGTAATGACTACAGTACTTGCTGTCCAGCTGTAATCTACTGAGAAAGTTTATATGTATTAAAATAAAATAGATTTAATTCCGCAGTAATTATTAATCAAAACAATTTCAAATAAAATCGACCCTCCGGGCGTTTACAATAACGGTTCTAATGGAATCCTTGTTTTGGAGGAAGCCTCAAGGAATTACGCATTGGAATGTGGCAGCTCGCTTACAGTGCCATCTCTTAATGGAGCACGAAGACAATTTGACCATTTTCTTGCCAAATGGATTTCCCTCGAATAGAAAATTGTCCTTGCGTATGCGTTTACACCTCGCAAGGCGCTCCCAGGACATGAAGGTGCTTTATCCGTTCGAAGGCGACTTTCGAACGGACGGGGGGCGGCGCGGCGTTTCATTCACGTTTGAAATATGGTCCGTAATGATAGGTTTCCCGTGTGTGTGATAAACGGGGCGAATTCGGTAGATCGCCGCGGAAGATTGGCGCGAAGATAATTGAATACAAATCAAACAGAACGTCCAGTTGTCACGAACTGTGCGGATGCATATTTTATAAGCGCGTGTGCCCGGACCTGATAATAATGATACGACCGTTAAAACAAATATCCTGCGCGCACTTCGCACGTGATGCACCATGGGAAACGAAACCCGGGCCTGCACCCGACGCGACGGCGACGGCGACGCTAATAACACCCCTTGAATATTTCAGTTAACTCATAAGTAGATCTTAAAGAGTTGTGGAAAGTTGCCTTTGACGGTGACGTAACGAGGAACCTCTAACAGTTGTAACCTTCACAAGACAACGGGCAACCCTTAGTTTTCGTTATGAAAAAAAAAAAAAAGAATTACCATCGCGTGTTTGCTTGCATATGTAAATAATAATTAACGACTTGATTGATTGTAATAATAGACAAGGATAATCACAGGGTGGGTGTGAGTTAGTGAATCATTGCGAATTCAAATGGTGATAAATGGGGGCCGGTTGGGAGAGATCATGTGGAATGTCTCTTGTCTCATCATCACGTGTCTGCGTGACGTGTAATTGGCTTGTCACCTAATGATTTCTGATTTATTGTCGGAGCAGCTTCGTCGCGTTAATCAAGAGGCGAAACGCACCTGCTCTTCATGTAACAGAACACCAAGGTGACCATAGGCCTTGAAGATTCCTCACGGGCTCGTCTGCACATCAGAGTTTACAATTCTTTGAATCCAACATTTCCTTTTTTGGTAATCAACAGAGTTTGTAAGTAACTAATGCCTGATTTCTTCACCTCTTGATAAATTTATCTGCCAGGTAGTATCATCGGAAACTATTATCGATACAATCGTTTCCAAGGGTAATACCTGGCAGATAAATTTATCAGGAGGTGAAGAAATCTCTGGTATAACACAATTAACATATTTCTCGCATATCTCGCGCTCATCTGTTTAAAAGAAGTATTGTGCTCACGTCGTTTCCATGACAACGGGAGAACTTTTCATGATGAATAGACCTGTTGTCGTCATGGAAATAATGTAAACACAAGAGTTCTTGAAACAGATGAGCGAGACCCAAGATGCGTTTGAAAATATGAGTGAGGAAGATGCGATTATACGCCCAGCTTGCGCTAAAGGTTTATAGACCTTGCAAAGGGTACATGAAACGACCTCCAAGGGGTCGGTACCGACCCTGTTGGAAACCCGTGTTTAAGTTTTCAAAAATAAATTTGTTTAAAAAAAGGAAAGGCGATTATCATTTAAGATTTCAAATATGTATAAATATACCAAGTGTTCCATTAAAAAAAAAAAAATTGTATCTCAGTTATGCGATTGTTCATTTGTTTTTTGTAAACATCAGCAAAACCTTTTGAATCGGTCTATACGTATAAGTTTTGTAATAAATACTTTTTTCTAAATTCAAAAATAAAGACGTTAAGGGGGGTGGGAATTCTTGCGTAGTCACCCTGTACAAAGACGCTCACCATAAATGATTTGTCCATTTGACAGTTTCGTAGCCCTTACGCTGAATGTTCTTAAGGGCGTGGTTCGCATGCAGGAGTATCATTTAAGTTGAGTATCATAGTACAAGGTGATCCAAAATTACGCCTAAACTTTCCACTACTGTAGACACTTAAAAAGTGAACATGTTCAAAAATTAAGCTTTACTTTAACTTCTTAGAATCCACAAAAAAGCTGGGTTAATAAACTTTTCCCCAAAGGTTATTGCATTTATTATTTATTTACGTTTCTTGACTTCTTGTATTTCAACAGAAAAACTTACAAACGTTTTATTCGCTAAAGCACAGCAGAATCACAATTTAAAAGTGAACTAAGAATCGTCTGTAACCTGCCGGAGAACTGCAAGATAAGTCAAGCTTGCCTTTGCGATCTGAAATAGCAAGATTTATGCGTCCCATAACATCGACGAAAATTCTCCTTCTTACTTACCCCTACGAACGTGGTCAAAGTTAAATATCCGAACTTGCCAATGGTGAAAAGTATGGGCTTGCAGGCCCTCTGGTATATCATCTTGAAGTTCGTCTTAAAATGTTTGTCGCATATAAACCACGGGGTGTCGTACAAGTCGTAGACGAAGTCCTCGGCCTACCAGCGAAAGAAAACATTCGTGATCGACGTGCATTTGAAAGAAATTGAGGACAGTTCGTGCTGCTATCCCCCTTCTGATGTCAAGTTCACAGATAGACAAAATGCAACTGTTTAATTTAGAAACTACTTATTAACAAAGACGTATATATAAAACGAATAGTTACGAATCAAGGATTCTGCATTGATCACCTGAGCTTGTTTTTTTAAAAAAAAAGGCTTCAGAATCCTGGCGATAGATTTACATGCTGTAATTTTTTTACAATTTCGCGCACTCTTGACTTCTTCAACACAGTCAACGTGTTCCTTCGAGTTTTTGTAATTAACTCTGCCTACCTTAGATGTCAGAAGATTGCTCAGGAAACAAGGAGTGAACACGCTGAACAAAGCAGCTATTAAATTTATGCCGGAAGTTGTTATAACCATTAAATCTCGTACCTACAAAAAACAACAGCAAGAAAGTCTTAGCTGTGTCAGTTAAGTTATACGCAGGGAAAAGAATTCGGGCCACTTGTTCCACGAGTGAAACGAAAATCTAATACTCCCCTCGTCCAAAATAATTTCTGCGCAGTGTGAACGCTCGCATTGCATTCATTCCCCTCCCATTCAAGAACAATTCGTTGCATCCGAGCTGTGGAAGTAATTGTACGTTCTCACTTAAAAAGCGTCGTTCAACAATAAGGGCCGTCTTCTCCGTCCAGAATCTTCAGTTTATTCCCGTAGGAAGAAGGTTAAGGTTAAACTGAGATTGAGAAAACGGGCCTAAGTGGCCTGAATTCTTTTCCCTGGTTATATCTTCATATACTCGAACCTCAACGAGGTTATACTCCACGAATACCACCACTGTGATGATGGTTATAAAATAAACGAGGTAAACCGGAGAATAAAACTCGTTTAATCTCTTGCAGAAATTCTCAAGGGTCTGGTGAAACTGGACCAGGTCGTTTAAGTTCTTTAACAGATCAGATTTGAATTTAGCTGAGCCAAGAATGTTCGTGATGAAGATCAATCGAGCTTCAGCAAAACCAGTTTGATCTCTAGAACCAAAGAAGCATCGCATTGTTGTTAAGTTAACCCAAAGTTATGTTTGTGTTTACCTGTTAGGTAAAGATTCGATATCAGAATGTTGCAGTTTAAAAGCCAAAACTGTGTCCAAATCAACGCCGTTGTTTAGCAATGTCTTGTATACCACGTGTTTGAATTCCCAACCTAAATATAATCTGATTATATAATTCTATACTTAATTGACATCATACAGAGTGAATCAGGCAACTAGTTAGTTGGCGTTAGAGGCTTCGTGTGTACGCGTTTGAAATGGCAACATGCGAGAACTCCATGCCTACCTACCTACCTAGTTGCCTGGCACATTCTTAACAAAGAATTAGCGAATAGCTTCATTCGAAATATTTGGAATATCCGTAATACTAAAGGTAATAGATAAATAATATTTTAAAGAGATATCTCCCGAAAATATTTAATAGTGCCGTGGGGGAATTCAATGTGTAGATATTTATGCCGCTTTCTAGTGACTGCTCGAGGCAATTCCAGGTCATGTTGCACAAGCGCAGAAAGAGCATTCGCATTCGAAATGGAGCAAAATTCTTACACCATGTAGAGAGAGACATTGCAAGAGAGTAGGGGGTGTGCATCGTGTTAAAATTACCGTCCCTTTAAGAACGCGTAACTCACCTAAAAGCGGAAATTGTGCACTGCTTAAAATAAGAAAGCTAGCAAAGGACGTGTCTGTCACAGTCACCACTGTAACTAACACATGTTCAATGAACACCTGCAGTAGTACCACTACTTCATACCAAGGCGAAATTTTCCAGTCAAACGGAAGCCAAATGGGCAGACTCAAAGTTCTATAAGTACAAAGCGAATTTTATTACAATAGCTTTTTTCCTTTCCCCACCTAAACCTCGTACCTTTCCGAATTACTCTGAAAAATTACAGGAAGCAAAACGAAGGCCAGACCCGCTGCGGTTGCGTACGCAATCCAGATCAAAGTGACCATTTTAATGAGAGCTACGTGACTTTTCATGTCCTTCTCTGTCAATCCAGTATCTGTTTTATACTTGAATGTATCGTCAAGTTCTTTAATTACTTCAACGAATGCCTCATTATAGATGAACCAGTAAGTAATTCTGGACAACACACAGAAGCTACCACCTGAAATGAGATGATTCCCAAGATTATTTAAAAGCAAAAGTACGTAATCCTCACCGAAATAGATGTAGTTCTTGACTACTAACTTGAAGTCGTCCATCCCTTTCGTCCACAAGTCAATGGCGTTCGTTATAGTTACGAACGACACGGTTAGGTAAACTGTGCACTTCCAAATATTATAGAGAAATTTCTTAATAGTACTGTCAGTTTCGATTTTGTATAAGCCACTAATAGTCAGCAATATGATGTTATAATGGAGATACACCGACTTAGACATGATGTTAAATTCTCCGGTGCGTAAATAATCTTCAAATTTATTGCAAAAAAGAAAATAGTTGCAAGTCAGCTTGTTGATTCGTTGCTAACTTGATACAAAACCAATTTAATTTTTGTGCTTGAAAGGGTTCTGTAATTAGCTGGCGTCTATTGACAGTCCGTTCTTTTTCTTCATCCAAGAGAAAGAACTGAAAATTTTGAGAAGCTCCAAACTTTCGACCCTATCGCTCTGAATTGAAAGACACTTGCCGATGTGGATGTGTTACAACAGAGTTCTGAAGAAACTGATGAGCTGGCCTTCCTTTTAAACTGTGAGTTACACAACAAATAATTGATGAGGGGATTAAATTTCTACAAAGAACCTAGCAATAAAAACCGAAGAAATTGATAAGGAGCTTCTTATGCACATGGATTCCTTATTAATTACGATCGTTGCAAGAAATAATTGATGAGGGAATTGTGTCATTTCAACAAAGCATCCACGTAATCCTAAGAATCGCATATGAATTATTAAAAATTGCATCATTAAACGAAGTAAAATATTGAATGACTGCATATCCTGATCAAGGACAACTTAAGTGTCGCAGGAGGAAATATTAAAATATAGAAGTCAATGAAATATGGCAATTAAAGAACATCGACTCCGTAAAAGAAACAAGTTAAATAAATAGATAATCAGTACAATTATTATTACTAGAGTCAGAATTAAATAATTCAAATCTTGTTAAATATTGATGGTGTCCTAGACGGCCTGTATAACAAAAGTTTCAGGAATTAGATTTATTCTCTTATCATCGAGCTATTTTTAGTAGGTCGAAAAAAGGTGTATCGCCGTGGGCGGGCGAGCGGAATGTATTTTACGACCGCTCGAGCCTGGAAATGAACTTAATTAATTGATGAATTCCCGGATAGCTTATTCTTTTCGCTTTTTATTCAGTTCTTTGAAAAAATTAGAAACGCTCTTTTCGAATTTATTTAGAATCGCAATAAATGAAATTATTCCGGGTGGCGCCAGTGCGCTTCCCGCTTGCGACGGATTGTGAAATATTGCGACGCGATCGTGACTCCTGCCATTTAATTCTCACTGGAAGAAGCTGATGTCACGTTCTGTCGGATTGGTTTGCTCTCTTTGGTCATTTTCTTTTCTCCCTTTTGTCTTTTTCAACCCGTTACCCCGAATCGATTTTACAACGAATTATTCTAGAATTATTAGTTGCCGGGATGTCTACACGTTTCATGTTGTGTGAGTGTTTGGTGACCTTTTGAAGTATTCCCCTTGGGAAGGAGGAATAGAAGTCGCGGCTCTAGCCGGACCTACGGTGGTCACTCCCGAAGATAAGCTGCGAATTTCCGCACTTTTCTCGCCTTGGTCGTGCTTGAGTCAACGCCCAAGTGAGTTAGTATTTTTAGGGTTTAAACCGGTTCGTGTGTTACGATTTTGTTTCTTGTCTCTCTACTAGGCTTTTATCTTCCGGCGTTCTTGCACTTCGTGCAATCAACCCTTGTGGTCTTCACTTCCGGCGAGGCGTGCGCGCCCTTTCGCCCTTTTTCGTTCTGTCGTGAATTGCCCCTGGGTTTCCCCGACGTTCGGAGGAATTGCAGACCTCCGTTGTTGTCCGACGAGGAAGGGAACGAGAAGGACGTGGAGGAAGCCGAGTAATTCGGAGTTTCGACCGCCGTCTGGACCGACACTGCGACGCTGCGCTAGGACAGGTCGAACCTTTTATTTTTCTTTTACTTTGGGCCGATCTTACCACCTCCTGATAAATTTAACCGGTGGTTAATATCCTAGGAAACTATTGTCTGCACAATGGTTTCCAAGGATATAAACCGACGGTTATATTTATCAGGAGGTGGTAACATCGGGCCCAAGGTGAACAACTTTTGTTGACTGTTTAGTTGTGGTTGCGCACGCAGTTCCCTCGAATTAGATCGACGCGTATTTGCGTAACTAAGCCAACCCTTTTTAATATCTTATACCAGTCCCGTCAGAACTATTTGCGCCCTAGTTAATTTTTGACTAAATTGACCGACAGCGTGATTTTGATTCAGATCTGAATATACATCGGAGGGTCGTGGTGAATCTTGAGGTAACTTGATAGTTAATTTTACGTACGGGACTAATCTTTCCGGCCGTGTGCTTTTTTTTTGGTGTTTAGTTTACGAATTTGGGGAAAAGTGAAACTAATTTTACGTAGAAGCCAATAACTTATTTTCTTGATACAACGGGTGATCTTGGGGTGAACGGATGTTACTGTTAAGATCTAAACACTTGACGCGAATGATTTTGCGGTGAAGAATTCAAAATTACATCCTTCTTCGTTAATCAAAGATTATTCGTTAAAGAGACGCTTTTTTTCGTGAAAATACGAAGTAAAAAGACATATAATTTTTTAGACAGCTTTATTCAAAGGTAAAGTAATTATACAGCTGAGGTCTTGTATCAATCATTTCTTTCTAAGTTCAAAAATAACAAAGTTAAAGGGGTTGGGAATTCTCGCGTAGTCACCCTGTACAATGACGCTCACCATAAATGATTTGACCATTTGACAGTTTCGTAGCCCTTACGCTGAATGTTCTTAAGGGCGTGGTTCGCAGGCAGAAGTATCATTTAAGTTGAGCATCATAGTACAAGGTGATCTAAAATTACAAATAAACTCTCCACTACTGTAGACATTTACAAAGTGAACATGTTCAAAAAATGTCTACAAAAAAGAAGCTTTATTTCTACATCTTAAAATCCACAAAGAAGCTGGGATAAGGAACTTTACTCAAAGCTTATTGCATTTAAGTTTATTTTTTTGACTTCTTATATTTCAACAGAAAAAATTACAAACGTTTTATTCACTAAAACACAGCAGAATCACAATTTAAAAGTGAACTAAGAATCGTCTGTAACCTGCCGGAGAACTGCAAGATAAGTCAAGCTTGCCTTTGCGATCTGAAATAGCAAGATTTATGCGTCCCATAAAATCGACGGAAATTCTCCTTCTTACTTACCCCTACGAACGTGGTCAAAGTTAAATATCCGAACTTGCCAATGGTGAAAAGTATGGGCTTGCAGGCCCTCTGGTGTATCATCTTGAAGTTCGTCTTAAAATGTTTGTCGCATATAAACCACGGGGTGTCGTACAAGTCGTAGACGAAGTCCTCGGCCTACCAGCGAAAGAAAACATTCGTGATCGACGTGCATTTGAAAGAAATTGAGGACAGTTCGTGCTGCTATCCCCCTTCTGATGTCAAGTTCACAGATAGACAAAATGCAACTGTTTAATTTAGAAACTACTTATTAACAAAGACGTATATATAAACCGAATAGTTACGAATCAAGGATTCTGCATTGATCACCTGAGCGTGTTTTTTTTTTTAAAAAAAGGCTTCAGAATCCTGGAGACAGATTTACATGGTGTAAATTTTTTTTACAATTTCGCGCACTCTTGACTTCTTCAATACAGTCAACGTGTTCCTTCGAGTTTTTGTAATTAACTCTGCCTACCTTAGATGTCAGAAGATTGCTCAGGAAACAAGGAGTGAACACGCTGAACAAAGCAGCTATTAAATTTATGCCGGAAGTTGTTATAACCATTAAATCTCGTACCTACAAAAAACAACAGCAAGAAAGTCTTAGCTGTGTCAGTTAAGTTATACGCAGGGAAAAGAATTCGGACCACTTATTCCACGAGTGAAACGAAAATCTAATACTCCCCTCGTCCAAAATAATTTCTGCGCATTGTGAACGCTCGCATTGCATTCATTCCCCTCCCACTCAAGAACAATTCGTTGCATCCGAGCTGTGGAAGTAATTGTACGTTCTCACTTAAAAAGCGTCGTTCAACAATAAGGGCCGTCTTCTCCGTCCAGAATCTTCAGTGTATTCCCGTAGGAAGAAGGTTAAGGTTAAACTGAGATTGAGAAAACGAGCCTAAGTGACCTGAATTCTTTTCCCTGGTTATATCTTCATATACTCGAACCTCAACGAGGTTATACTCCACGAATACCACCACGGTCATGATGGTTATAAAATAAACGAGGTAAACCGGAGAATAAAACTCGTTTAATCTCTTGCAGAAATTCTCAAGGGTCTGGTGAAACTGGATCAGGCCGTTTAAGTTCTTGAGCAGATCAGATTTGAATTTTGTTGAGCCAAGAATATTCGTGATGAAGGTCAATCGAGCTTCAGCCAAATCAATTTGACCTCTGGAACCAAAAACCAAGCATCGCTTTGTTGTTAAGTTAACCCAAAGTTATATTTGCGTTTACCTGTTAGGTGAAGATTCGATATCAGAATGTTGCAGTTTAAAATCCAAAACTGCGTCCAAATCAACGCCGTTGTTTAGCAATGTCTTGTATATCACATGTTTGAATTCCCAACCTAAATATAATCTGATTATATAATTCTATACTTAATTGACATCATACAGAGTGAGTCAGGCAACGAGTTAGAGGGCGTTAGAGGCTTCGTATGTACGCGTTTGGAACGGTAACATGCGATAACTTCTTGCCTACCTACCCACACTCTGTACAAAGAATTAGCGAACAGCTAGATTTGAAATGTTTGGAATATCCGTAATAATAAAGGTATTAGATAAATAATATTTTAAAGAGATATCTCGCAAAAATATTTAATAGTGCCGTGGGGGAATTCAATGTGTAGATATTTATGCCACTTTCTGGTGACTGCTCGGAGCAGCTCCAGGTCATGTTGCACAAGGGCAGAAAGAGCAAGGTGGATGGCTTTTGCTTGTTCGGGGATAAACAACTCGCACGTTCGAATTAGCCAGATTGCATGAAAATGGAGCAAAATTTTTACACTATGTCGAGAGGGACATTGCAAGAGGGGTAGGGGTAGGGGGTGTGCATCGTGTTGAAATTACCGTCCCTCTAAGAACTCGTAACTCACCTAAAAGCGGAAATTGTGAACTGCTTAAAATAAGAAAGCTCGCAAAAGACGTGTCTGTCACAGTCACCACCGTAACTAACACATGTTGAATGAACACCTGCAGTAGTACCACTACTTCATACCAAGGCGAGATTTTCCAGTCAAACGGAAACCAAATGGGCAGACTCAGAGTTCTATAAGTACAAAGCGAATCTTATTACAATGGTTTTTTCCCCCTCCTCTACTAAAACGCGCACCTTTCCGAATTATTCTGAAAAATGACGGGAAGCAAAACGAAGGCCAGACCCGCTACGGTTGCGTACGCAATCCAGATCAAAGTGACCATTTTGGTGAGGGCCACGTGACTTTTTATGTCCTTCTCTGTCAATCCAGTATCTGTTTTATACTTGAGTATTCCATCAAATTCTTTAACCAGTTCAACGAACGCCTCATTGTAGACGAACCAGTAAGTAATTCTGGACAACACACAAACGCTGCAGCCTTAAATGAGAATGTTCCAAGTTTATTGAAAAGCAAACGTACTTAATCCTCACCCAAATACATGTAGTTCTTGACCACGAGTTCGAAGTCATCCGCCCTTCTCATCCACAAGTCTATGACGTTTGATATAAGCGAGAACAGCGCTGTTAGGTACACTGCACATCTCCAAATATTAAAGAGGAGTTTCTTAATAGTATCGTCAGTTTCGATTTTGTATAAGCCACTAATTGTCAGGAATATGATGTTATAGTGGAGATACACCGACTTAGACATGATGTTAAAGTCTCGGGTGGGTAAATAATTTTCTGTACCGAATTTATTGCAAAAAAAAAATGCAAGTCAGGTTATTGATTCGTTGCTAACTTTCCACAAAACCAATTTAATTTTTGTTCTTGAACAGATTCTGTAATTTGCTGGCGTCTATTGACAGTTCGTTCTTTTTCTTCATCCAAGAGAAAGAACTGAAAATTTTGAGAAGCTCCAAACTTTCGACCCTATCGCTCTGAATTGAAAGACACTTGCCGATGTGGATGTGTTACAACAAAGGTCTGAAGAAACTGATGAGCTGGCCTTCCTTTTAAACTGTGAGTTACACAACAAATAATTGATGAGGGGATTAAATTTCTACGAAGAACCTAGCAATAAAAACCGAAGAAATTGATAAGGAGCTTCTTATGCACATGGATTCCTTATTAATTACGATCGGTGCAAGAAATAATTGATAAGGGAATGTGTCATTTCAACAAAGCATTCACGTAATCCTAAGAATCGCATATGAATTATTAAAAATTGCATCATTAAACTAAGTAAAATATTTAATGACAGCATATCCTGATCAAGGACAACTTAAATGTCGCAGGAGGTAATATTAAAATATAGAAGTCAATGAAATATGGCAATTAAAGAACATCGACTCTGTAAAAGAAACAAGTTAAATAAATAGATAATCAGTACAATTATTATCACTAGAGTCAAAATTAAATAATTCAAATCTTGTTAAATATTGATGGTGTCCTAGACGGCCTGTATAACAAAAGTTTCCGGAATTAGATTTATTCTCTTATCATCGAGCTATTTTTAGTAGGTCGAGGAAAGGTGTATCGCCGTGGGCGGGCGAGCGGAATGTATTTTACGACCGCTCGAGCCTGGAAATAAACATAATTAAATGATGAATTCACGGATCGCTTATTCTTTTCGCTTTTTATTCAGTTTTTCGAAGAATGCCTTTCGAATTAAAACCGCGCTTCTCGAATTTATTTAGAATCGCAATAAATGAAATTATTCCGGGTGGTGCCAGTGCCCTTCCCGCTTGCGACGGATTGTGAAATATTACGACGCGATCGTGACCCCTCACTGGAAGAAGCTGACGTCACGTTCCGTCGGATTGGTTTGCTCTCTTTGGTCCTTTTCTTTTCTCCCTTTTGTCCTTTCAACCCGTTACCCCGAATCGATTTTACAACGAATTATTCTAGAATTAGTTACCGTTTCATGTCGTGTGAGTGTTTGGTGACCTTTTGAAGTATTCCCCTTGGGAAGGTGGAATAGAAGTTGCGGCTCTAGCCGGACGTACGTGGTCACTCCCGAAGATAAGCTGCGAATTTCTGCACTTTTATCGCCTTGGTCGTGCTTGAGTCAACATCCAAGTGAGTTAATATTCTTGGGGTTTAAACCGGTTCGTGTGTTACGATTTTGTTTCTTGTCTCTGTACTAGGCTTTTATTTTCCGGCGTTCTTGCACTTCGTGCAATCAACCCTTGTGGTATTCACCTCCGGCGAGGCGTGCGCGCCCTTTCGCCCTTTTTCGTTCTTCTGTCGTGGAATTGCCTCTGGGTTTCCTGACCTTCGGAGGAATTGCAGACCTCCGACAAAGAAGGGAACGAGAAAGTCGTGGAGGAAGTTGAGTAATTCGGAGTTTTGACCGCCATCTGGACCGACACTGCGATGCTGCGCTAGGACAGGTCGGACCTTTTATTTATTTTTTTTTACTTTGTTTAGCAACTTTTGTTGACTGTTTAGCTGTGGTTGCGCACGCAGTTCCCTCGAATTAGATCGACGCGTATTTGTGTAACTGAGCAAACCCTTTTTAATATCTTGTATACCGGTTCCGTCAGGACTATTTGCGCCCGAGTTAATTTTTAACTTGATAGCTAATGTTATGTACGGAACTAATCTTTACGGCCGTGTGCTCTATGTTTTCTTCTTTGTTTGGTGTTTAGTTTACGAATTTTGGGGAAAAGTGAAACTAACTTTACTTAGAAGCCAATAACTTATTTTTCTGATATAGCAGGTGATCTCGGGGTAAACGGATACTTACCCAGTAATCTTTCTGCAAATTTCAAAAAAAAATCCAGGAGAATAATTCAATCTTACATCCAAATAATTGTTCGACGCAACAAAACCACAGATTGTAGTCGTACTTAAAACGTATATTAAAACAAAAGATAAACAATTTGACAATACAAAAGACAATGACGCAACATGGCTGACTGTAGCAAATCACACGTACGTAGGACATGTTGAAAGTAAGTGACTTAATCTCTTAAATAAACTTCAATAACAGTCAATATTAATCTTCACGAAATATGTGAATCGGTGCTTTATCAGACGTAAATATAACGCAGCTTACTAGAACCCAATAGAAACTGTGATATCAAAGCGCCCAAACGGAAACAGCAGTGTGGCCAACTGACAACCGCCGTATCGTAACACACATGAATGTCAAAAAGAACCAGGAAATTAAACTGGAACTATTTTTTTAGACAGCTTTATTCAAAAATAAAGTAATTAATACAGCTTGTGTAGTTCGGAATGTGGATTAGGAGATTACTTGATACTTTGCATTTGATATCGGAAAATTCTCAATAGAAAAACTTAAAGTATTACATCAGCTTTATTCACTAAAGTACAGCAGAATCAGAAACAATCAAAAAAAGAATTAAGAATCGCTCGTTACCTGCCGAAGAACTGCAACATAATTAATGCTTGCCTTTACGATCTGAAATAATAAGATTTCTGCTTTCCTTAACGTTATCACAAATGTATCTTCTTTAATTACCGCTAAGAATGTGCTTAAAGTTAAATATCCAAACTTGCCTATGGTGAAAATTATAGGCTTGCAAGATCTCTGGTGTAACATTTTGAAGTTCGTCTTAAAATCTTCGTCGCATATAAACCACGGCGTGTCGTACAATTCATAGATGAACTTCTCGGCCTAACAATACATAAAAAAATAATGTCCTCTTATCGATGTCGATTAAAAACATTCGAATACAATTCGTGTCAGTATCACGCCAGTATCATGTTTGATGTCAACGTAATAGAAAAAGTGCCATGACTTAATAGAGAGTGGCACTTTTTAAATTATAGAAAAGGTTGTTGGTCAATGAGGATTGTGGACTCTCTGAAGGGAATAGTGTCTATGCTTCGAAATAAATACTTTTATTGTCTGAAACATAAGACTTCAGAATTCGAAAGAGACAGATTTATATAACGAAAAAATTGTGAATTGTACTCGAATTTTCGTATTCGGCCGTGCCCCTACCTCAGATGTCAAAAGATTGCTGAAGAAACAAGGAATGAACATGCTGAACAAGGCAGCCATCAAATACATGCAGGAAGTAGCTACAATCGTCACGTCCGTCACATCTCGTATCTAGAAAAAAAACCATAGTTGTATTGAGGACTTCAATTTTAAGTGTGTATATATTCGAACCTGGATGATGTTATATTCCACGAATACCATCGCGGCTATGACGATCATAAAATACACGAGGTGTGCAGGTGAATAAAACCCGTTCAATCTTTTGCAGAAATTCAAAAGGGACTGATGGAACTGGATCAGATCGTTTAAGTTCTTCAACAAATCAGATTTGAGTTTCTTTGAGCTTAGGACATTCCTGATGAAGGTCAACTCAGTTTCATCCAAATCATTTTGAATTCTAAAAGCAAAATAAAGGTATTGCATTGTTGTCGAGTTAACTTAAGTCTATGTTTGAAGTTCACCTGCTAGGTGAAGACTCGATGTCAGAATGTTGCAATTTAAACGCCAAAACTGTATCCAAATCTACTCCGTTCTTTAGCAATGTCTTGTATACCATGTGTTTACATTCCCAACCTATAGACCGATTTTATAATTATTCTTTATAACATGTGATCGTAAAGTCTCGCCGTATGTAATATGATATGTGCATCTTTCAAGCAATGTCATTCTGCTCGATTAGTTCTCCAAAGAATCTTTAGGATCAGGTTAAAATTAAAAACTCATATTCACCTAAGAGCTGAAATTGTGCATTGGTTAAAATAAGAGTGCTTGCGAAAGAAGTGTCCGGTGCAGTCACCACCATGACCAACAGTTGTTGAAAGAATATCTGCACTAACAGCACTCCTTCGTACCACGGAGATATTTTCCAGTTGAACGGCAACCACATCGGCAGACTCAGACTTCTAGTGCAAAACCAGTTTTATTACGATGGCTGCTTTTCCTAAATCTCATACCTTGAATTCTTCTGAAAGATTAGAGGGAGCAAAACGAAGCCCTCAGCTGCTACGGTGGAGTACAAAATCCAGAACAAAGTGATCATTTTGGTGAGAACTACATGATTTCTTATGTCCTTCTCTGTCAATCCAGTATCTGTTTTATACTTGAATATATCGTCAAGTTCTTTAATTACTTCAACGAATGCCTCATTATAGATGAACCAGTAAGTAAGTCTGGACAACACACAGAAGCTGTCACCTGAAATGAGATGATTCCCAAAATTATTTAAAAGCAAAAGTACGTAATCCCCACCGAAATAGATGTAGTTCTTGACTACGAGCTCGAAGTCGTCCATCCCTTTCGTCCACAAGTCAATGGCGTTCGCTAAAATTGCGAGCGACACGGTCATGTAAACTGTGCACCTCCAAATATTATAGAGGAATTTCTTAATAGTACTGTCAGTTTCGATTTTGTATAAGCCACTAATAGTCAGGAATATGATGTTATAATGGAGATACACCGACTTAGACATGATGTTAAATTCTCCGGTGTGTAAATAATCTTCAAATTTATTGCAAAAAAAAAAATAGTTGCAAGTCAGCTTATTGATTCATTGCTAACTTGACACAAACCCAATTTAATTTTTGTTCTTGAACGGGTTCTGTAATTAGCTGGCGTCTATTGACAGTCCGTTCTTCTTCATTCAAGAGAACGAACTGAAAATTTTGCGAAGCTCCAAGCTTTCGACCCTATCGCTCTGAATTGAAAGACACTTGCCGATGTGGATGTGTTACAACAAAGGTCTGAATAAACTGATGAGCTGGCCTTCCTTTTAAACTGTGATTACACCAACAAATAATAGATGAGGGGATTAAATTTCTACAAAGAATTAATTACGATCGTTGCAAGAAATAATTGATGAGGGAATTGTGTCATTTCAACAAAGCATCTACGTAATTCTAAGAATCGCGTATGAATTATTAAAAATTGCATCATTAAACGAAGTAAAATATCGAATGACTGCGTATCCTATTCAAGGACAACTTAAATGTCGTAGGAAGAAATATTAAAACATAGAAGTCACTATAATATGACAATTAAAAAATATAGAGCCCGTAAAACCAAAAGAATATGCTGCGTCCCTATATTTTGTTCTAAATGGAAAAACACTTACCTATGTGGATGTAACAACAGAGATCTGAATAAAGTGATGAGCTGGCCTTCCTTTTAAACTGTGGTTTTACAAGAAATGATTCATGAAGGAATTAAATTGCTACAATCGACCTTGTAATAGTAACTGGAGAAAGAAAATAGACTCCTTAAAAAATAGCTTAAATAAATAGCTAATCAGTACAATTATTATTACTAGAGTCAAAATTAAATAATTCAAATCACGCTAAATTTTGCTGGTGTCCTGGACGCCCTGTATAACAAAAGTTTCCGGAATTAATTAAATGATGAATTCCCGGATAGCTTATTCTTTTCGCTTTTTATTCAGTTCTTTGAAGAAATTAGAAACACTCTTTTCGAATTTATTTAGAATCGCAATAAATGAAATTATTCCGGGTGGCGCCAGTGCGCTTCCGGCTTGCGACGGATTATGAAATATTGCGACGCGGTCGTGACCCCTGACACTTAATCCTCACTGGAAGAAGCTGATGTCACGTTCTTTCTGATTGGTTTACTCTCTTTGGTCATTTTCTTTTCTCCCTTTTGTCTTTTTCATCCCGTTACCCCGAATCGATTTTACAACGAATTATTCTAGAATTAGTTGCCGGGATGACCACACGTTTCACTGATGAGAACCACGTGATTTCCTACGTCATTCTCTGTCAAACCAAACCAGTATCTGTTTTATACTTGTATATGTCATCGGGTTCTTTAATTAACTTGACGAAAGCCTCATCGTAGATGAACGAGTAAGTAACTCTCTCCAACACACAAAAGGTGGCACCTGAAATAACAAAATTTCAAGTTTACACACTAAGAGCCTGTTGTAGAAAGGTGATTTAAACCCAATTTTAACTAAACCAGGTGTAAGGTAAACAAATTCGCATAGGATCTTAAGATCTTAACGACGTTCATAACTAAAATTTAATGAGATTTTGTTCACTCTGAACCTGGTTCAGTTAAACGTGAGTTTAAACCTCCTTTGCAACTACAACTGACCCGTGAAAGTATAAGTACCTAACTCTCACCTAAATAGATACAGTTCTTGCATACGAGCTCGAAGTCGTTCACCCCCTTCTACCATAGGTCAATGGCGTTTGTTGTAATTGCAAACGACACGGTTAGGTAAACGGTACATCTCCAAATATTAAAGAGGAATTTCTTAATAGGCCTGTTAGTTTCGATTTTATATAAACCACAAATGGTCATGAGCACGATGGTATAGCGAAGATACCCCGATTTAGATATAATGGTATAAAACTTCCAAAGTTGTAGCTCGCCTACACACGATTGGCGAAAAAATCGAATTGCGTGCTGCTTAGTCATTCGTGTTGAATAAATAATGAAGGAAATAATTTGTTTCCTTTTTTTCTCTCTTTTATATTTTCTCCTTTTTCTTCATGTTGTACGTGGTGTATACACTGAATATGTCGAGGTCATTACCAGGGAAAAGAACTCGGCCTACTTAGTGTTGAACGCTTTTTACGCCGAATGTACTATTCACTTTTTCCGTGGCTCCGATGCATTCAATTTTTATTGAGTGGGAGGAGAAGGGATTCGCATGTCGCAGAAGTTATTGCAGACGGGACATTTCGTATCTACAAAAGAAGAGCACCTGCACCTGCTTAACGTTTTTCTTTTTTTTTCAATCACGTTTGATATAATTAAGAATATAAACCACTGATAGTCATTAATATGATGTTATAGTGCATGTGTCTAGATTGAAGCATGATATTAAAGCCCTAGATGCCAAACTAATTTGGACACAGTGAGAGAAAATCGAATCACGTATTACTTTTTGATTTGGATTGAAGAAATAATTAATAATTAACGGAATAATTAGAGTTTTCCTTGTGTCCTTCTATTTTGTGTAGGGTTTTGCTGGCATACCAATACCGCAGTATATCCTTGTAATGCGCTGGTTTAATTCCGAAACAAATGCTCCGTGAGCACACATTTTCCCTATTTAAGGGGTGACGTTAAATGAAAGTGGTAACAAAGAAACAGCTTTTGTACTCAACAATACCTTTATTTACCAAGATTTGCTATGTTAAAGAAAGTTACAGTCAAACAAATTAATTATCGAATGCTACCTGTCGAATATAACAAAAAAATGCTTGTATGCTTGTATGCCAGGCAAAACTGTAAACTCTAGAAAGTAATTGGATTCTAACCTCAAAGGAATGTGTTAAGCATCGTCTGTTACCTGTCGCAGAACTGTTAAATAAGAGAGGCTCATTCTTAAAATCTGAAGCAGAGACATCTGGTTATCGTCGGGAGATCTCAAGCGCGTGTCTTCTACTCACCCCTAACAACGTGTTCAAAGTTAAGTGTCCAAATTTGCCGATGGTGAAGATAATCGGTCTGCGAGCCATGAGATGCACTATCCTCAGATTTGTATTAAAATTCTTATCGCACATGAACCAGGGCGAGTCGTACAAATCAAGAAGGAATTGCTCGGCCTGAAACGAAACCAAAGAGCTGAGAGGACGCGGACGGGGCAAATCGAGTTACTAATCTTACACCTACATCAGATGTTACGAGATTGCCAAAATAGCATGGGATGAACATGGTCGCATAAGCAGCTATCATGTACAGGCAAGAAAAAATAATCATACTTCGTTCCTGAAAGATTACCAAAAAAATAAGATCCTTGACTGGGGTGCAAAACTTTTGCCCACCTCGATGAGGAGATACTCCATGAAGACCGTTGTGATGATAATGCTAAGGAAGTAAAAGAGATAAGAAGGTGAAAACAGATCGTCTAAATGTTTGCAAACTTTCACAAGGGATTGATGAAACTGAATTAGGTCGTTCAAGTATTCCAGAAGGTCAGATCTGAATTTTTCTGAGCTCAGGACGTTCCTGAAGAAGATCAACTGCGGTTCATCCAAAGCACTTCGGCTTCTAAAAGAACGAGAATGTTTTGCGCTGTAGTTTTTAATTTAAAGGGGGCCGTACAATGCGACGAACGTTTTGTTCGACGAACAAGCCTGTTTGATCGAACGAGATGGTTTGGATCAAAAACGACGTAAAACTGAGGTGGATGGCGACAAATTTGCAGCCACCCACTTGGACTTTTGCGTCGTTTTTGATCGAACAAGCCTCGTCGAACAAAACCACAACGTGTGGCCCCCTTAACAGTAAGATGTATCGAATGTTTACCTGCAAGGCGAAGGCTTCATGTCAGTGCATTGTGACTTGAAGGCCAAAACACTGTCCAAATCAACGTTGTTGTTCAATAATGCCTTATACAACACGTGTTTAAATTCCCAGCCTAAAATGAATGCACGATCGTATTAAATTAATTCGACAGGAAAGTGAAATAGATGAGAGGGAGTTATTGGCCTGGACACTGGTAAGGAAAGTACGTACGTTTGGACCTTATTAGACCTGATGAGTCCTGATGGGGTCCAACCATACGTACGTCAGCAGTTACTTTTACCCTCCCAGATATGCCGATAACTCCCCCTCTCTTTTGGTTTAAGCTGAAGGGTTTCTTTTTTCCTCTTTAACTAGCCATCGCGTTAATCGCTTCCAAAATTAAGTAACTCAAGGCAAACTGGTCAGAGGTGGATTTACACGGCAGTTCTGACCAAGACAATCAAAGGTCAAAGGTGAACACACGGTTTTGACAAGGCCAATCCAAGCAGTTAGATTCGATCCTAACGTTTATCACATTTACCCAGAAGTTGGAACTGTGCGCAGGATAAAGTGAGACAGCTCGCGAAGAGCATGTCCAACGAAGACGTGACCATTACCAACACGACCTGAATGAACATCTGCAGAAGCACCACCGCTTCGTAACGAGGTGAAACCCTCCAGTCGAATGGTAACCACAAAGGAAAACCAAGTTTTCTAAAAAAAATTGGAAATCCTGCAACAGTTGCGCATGCACAAGACTTGTTGATACCTTTCCGTTGATTTATTATAAATAAGGGGTAGTAAGACGAAGCATTGTCCCGCCAACAAATTGTAAGTGAAATAACCCAAAGTTATCTTCCTTGTGAAATCGACTTGCTCGCGTAGATCTTTTTCCACGAGTCTAGTATCTGTTTCATACTTGAATACGTCGTTTATTTCCTTCACCATTTCGCTGCACGCATCGGTGTGTCCGTACCAGAAAATAAGTCTGAACAACACGCACAACGTGCCTCCTGAAATTATGGGTGAGGGTGAAGGTGAAGGTGAAGAGACGACGTCACTTGCCATTCTCACCTAGATATATATAGTTTACGATTACGTGCTCGAGGTCCTTGAAACCTTTAATCTACAAGTCGATGAAGATCGATGCGATTATGAACAGTACAGTTAGGAACACCGTGAGCCTCCAAAGACCAAAGAGCACCTTCTTGATGATGCTGTCCGCTTTGATTTTGTAGAGACCGCTCGCGGTCATGAACATGACGTTATAGTGAAGGAACGTGAGCTTAACCGCCATGTTAAAGCCCTGTGTATAAAATAAACTAATCCACGCCGTTAGTTAGGGCAACTGAATTATGTACGTGTTACTACTTCGTGTGTATTAAATAAATAATGATGGAAATTATGTTTTCATTAATATTTGATTCTGTTCTCCTTCAGTATTTTCTTATTGCGAAAAATGTTTAATAATTTGGAATATCTTTATCTCTCAAACCAATATTTAATTATATGTACGTATTAGGCATTAAAGGCGCGTTTCTACGATGTCAGTAAATAGGCCAGTAGTACTCTAGTGACTGGCTCCGTGCTACTGACCTGTTTACTGGCGCCTTAAGGAACTTTGCTGCTCATTGCTCGGTTGTCAATCCTTCTACATTCCTTTTTCTTCCTTACCTTACATTACACCTAAGTTTTCTTCCACTTGATCTTCCCACTTCGATCTCGGACTACATCCTCTTTTGTTGCCAACTCTCTTCTTCCAAGTAAGGTAATACCCCCTTCCTTGCCTTGGCCTGTTTATTGGCGCCTTAAGGAACTTTGATGCTCATGGCTCGGTTGTCAATCCTTCTACATTCCTTTCTCTTCCTTACTTTACATTACACCTAAGTTTGCTTCCACTTGATCTTCCCACTTCGATCTCGGACTACATCCTCTTTTGTTGCCAACTCTCTTCTTCCGAGTAAGGTAATACCCCCTTCCTTGCCTTGGCCTGTTTATTGGCGCCTTAAGGAACTTTGATGCTCATGGTTCGGTTGTCAATCCTTCTACATTGCTTTCTCTTCCTTACTTTACATTACACCTAAGTTTGCTTCCACTTGATCTTCCCACTTCGATCTCGGACACATCCTCTTTTGTTGCCAACTCTCTTCTTCCGAGTAAGGTATTACCCCCTTCCTTGCCTTGCCGTTTTCCTTTATATAAACACAAATCAAAAATAGGGAGAATTATAGAAAATATTTATTTAATACATTTCAAATATAGGAACTGTACATACGGAATCAAATAGATCCCAACCAGATCAAAACTATCAGTTTCGTTTTACACAAAATCTTACTGAAGAAAATATAAATAAGTTTATAAACTGTGCTTCAAATGTACGTCTGATCGACGAAACTTCCAACATAAATCTAATCTTTGATCAGTTTTGGTCTGAATTTAAATACTATTACGAACTATGCTTTCCAACTCAAAAAAAAAAATTAAATATTCATAATAATAAACTACCCTGGTACGACAACGACTTAACAAGCTTAAAAGAAAACTTAAAACAATTAAATTGGTTAAGAAAACTTATCCCAGACGTCAATATAGAGTCCAACTATAAAATTCAAAAAAAGAAAAAAAGAAATACCGTGACCAAGTAAATTTAAAAAAGAAAACATAAAAAACAAAAACATAAATAAATAAAACATTTTGGGACATTGTGAAATCCCAGACTAATCGATCCATTAAAGCCCCGCTAAATATTATTCTCGAACAAGATAACATTAAATATACTAATTCCACAGAAGTAGCAAACTTTAACAAAAGCCTTTGACTGCTTAAATTTCAGTTTAATACTACCTAAACTAAATAACTTAGGTCTTAGAGGTACAGTTGGAAAATGACTTGAATCATATTTATCCAAACGCCAAGTCTCTGTAAAAATTAATGAACATCATTCAAACAATTTGGATCTTACTATTGGGAGTACCCCCAAGGAAGTGTTCTAGGTCCTTTAATCTTCCTATTATTTATAAATGATCTACCTAATCATACAACAGAAGGGCAGGTATATATGTTTGCAGATGACGCTACAATTTTGATTACAGCATTAAATTACTCTATTTTGGAGGAAAAATTAAATATTGTCATTGATCAATTTAATGAATGGTGTACCAAAAACAGACAGACTGATCATTAACTGTAACAAAACTGTTTGCTTAAATTTCTATTATAAAATAAGGAACACCACCAATAAACTTAAATATAAAAAAAAATCGAAATAAAACAATATACCAGTTTTCTGGGACTCACAATTGACCAACACTTATGTTGGACCAATCACATTGACAATGTAGCATCCAAGTTGAACAGAAGTTATTATTTGATCCTAAACTTAAAAACCATTGTTGTTACTAAAGATCTTCCAAACATATATTTCAGCACAGTATATCCCTATATTAATTACGTGATATGTGTTTGGGGCCAAGCTGTTGACTTAAATAGAATATTTCTCATTCAAAAAAGAATCATAAGGCTTATGTTTGGTTTGTCTTCAGGCGCGTCTTGTAAAGAAACTTTTATAAAACGAAATATCTAAAACTGTCCCCTCGATATACCTACATATACAAATTACTTACATATATACACGTACACTCTAACCGATTCAATAAAGCCGAAAAATTTCATACTCACAATACACGCTTCAAAGAAAATCTACGCTCTGAGCACATACTTGAAAATACTCGTTAGTGGGTGATGACTCTAGTGTGTAATTCATATGTTTATGGAACAATGCAAATCTTAATATTTATTTGCTCTGCATCCTGCATACACCAAAGTCATAGATTTCAGTAATCGAAATATTAGTAGAATCGAATTTTAATAATTTCAAAAATGTCCTCTTCTTTCTTGCAATGTCCTCCGTTTTACAACTTAAATGTTCTTCTTTCACAAGCCAGCAAAACAAGTGGTAACTGTCTTGCGTAATCCGAGACAAGCGTCTTATCTGCTCCCCTGACCACAGTGCAAGTGTCTTGACTTGCGTAACCCAAGACAAGTGCCTTGATTGTAATCCTGACTCCATATAAGAATAAAGTTACATCATAATCACGTCTTCTCTATTTACGAACCTGGACACCGGTGAGTTAAACCGTACCGATCCGGAACGTTAAAAAGAGCCACAAATCACATAATCAAGTTACGTAGTCTTAGTGTCCGCTTTGCTGACAAATACATTGATGAACGCAGTATAGGAAATCCCCGTGTTAGTTTAAAGTTGTTCGAACATTGGCTTTCCTGATTATTTTAAAACAAAATTCCACTTTTATTTTCTCAGTTTCGTGGCATTTAAAAAAAGATTCAGCAACGAAATCCAATTTACACCAAACAATCAATAATCTTCACTTACATTTTCACTCTACCGTCCGACAAGCATTTTGTTGTCGCGTGAGAATTTTATAAACTTGTGTTACAAAATTCAATAAAGCAAGTGTATCTGGAATGAAATAAACTCTACGTGTCTTTTCCGGTGCATTTGATTCACAAGATTTGCGGAAATCTAGAGAATCCGTTTCACTGAGGAGTGCACGACTGAATACTCTGTGGATCGCTGCGAGTAAAGCCTAGTCCACATCAATAAGAAATTTGCGTCGTGCATTGTGTTTGACACAAATTTGTTCATGTTCGTCAAAGTTTTTAGTGATGCACGCTACCTATTATTTACGTGGTAAAATACTTAACCAAATTTCAAAATTTCAAAATACAACGCACGCACTACACACATTTTTATTGATGTGGGCCCGGCTTCGTTGCGAGTAAGGCAGATCTCGCTTTGTGGTTGCTCCAATTTTTCGGAGTCGCCGCAGACGAATTGAATAGCGTACCTGCATTGAAGGTTACCGACCGTTGCGCGTGCTTAGCGGTGTTGAAGTTTGACGTTTACACGAGTGAGGACACTTTATTTTAACCGCTGCCGACGTGAAGGCATCACCAACGATCAGCTGAGACAGAAGTACAGTAACGTGCCCCTATGTTTGTCTAACCATTTTATTTTACTCTAACATAAATATTCTCAGCACGTCTTTGCTTTGTATAGTAGTTTACAGTATTTATCGTGATTTTTCAAATCAAATTTCAAATTCAAATTTATTCTCAGTATGAGACAAGTGATACAATGATACATTTCTAACGACGGCCACCTGAACTTCTTTCAAATCACTGCACTGAATTCCAAGAAAAAAAGAAAACAACGCACAGGTCAACGGCGCGGCAGTCGATGTGACTAAGAATATCTTGGTTAGGAAAAGCTTGTACCTACAGATTTTCAGGAGGAATCTTTTCGTTTCGATTTTGTACAAGCCACTAATTTTCATGAGCATGACAATGTCATACAGAAAGTTGGGTTTAAATGTCATACTAAGGGCGCAGATGTGTAACTGATCTATTGGTGGCGAGTCAAGGCAGTGAATTACGTATCAATTCCTTGTATATTAAAAAGTAATGAAGTAAATTAGCTTTTTCCTAGAAAAAATATTCCATTTTCCTTCCTTTTATTTTGTCCATATTTACATATTTATACGAATACTTATAAGAAATATTTTCGTTCCTTTTCGTGACACAGGACAGTTTTAAATAGGGGCGGGTTACCTTGTTTATTTGAAATAATAATCAAACTGGTGACTTGGTCGGAATTGGTCAAATGAAAGGGCTGGTCAATTTGGGATACCCATACACATGACGCGTACATGTCTAAGGATGATTCTTCGAATTGCCCAGTTGTCTCGATTTACTAGCTCTTGCTGTAAAATCTTAAATTTCTTCTTGAATTTGTCATCGCACACGAACACAAATAAATCATAGAGTTCGCAGAGTTTCCAAAACAAAAATACAGAAAGAATAATATAGTTAAAATAGCCAGCCCAGCGCTTGATTCAAAGTCGCAAAACTTAAAACCTCTTAGCCCAGTTTTACAAATCCTTCACAACAATTGTTGAAATAATCGTTGCTAAGGGTTTAAACCTCAGCTTAAAGTTGAGCTCCGTTTTATTCCTATGGAAGCAATTGTCCTTACAATCGTTACCATGGGAGTAAAACGAAGCTTAAAGTTAAACTGTGATGGAAAAACCGGGCCTAATTGATCTAAATTTGACTTAAAAGTCACGGTAATACTTTAAAATGAAACACGAAAATGTGGCGGAAATATTTTTACATTGTAATAAAATGAAATAAAATATCCTGCAGTGTACAGTACTCACAATCCGTCAGTTGTTTACAAGTCGACGGTTGTGAAAATTCTGCGTCAGCGGCTCCCTCGGGCAGTCGTTAAAATTCTGCTTCGTCGCCGACAGTGAAAAAGCCGACGAGATCGTTGAACGGACGACGTCAATTCCATTGATAAGATGCAGCCAAAGAGCGCAATTCGCCGTACTTGTAACGGTTCCCAGAATATTCGAAAGTATACCTCCCCGCCCCCAGTCGTTGAACTACTGCTCCGTCACCGACGACCTTCAACACGGAGTCGCTAAGCGCAGACGAACGGCAGCTCCAGTGAAACTATGCAGCTC
Organism: Prosopocoilus inquinatus; assembly: GCA_036172665.1. Taxonomy (NCBI): domain Eukaryota; kingdom Metazoa; phylum Arthropoda; class Insecta; order Coleoptera; family Lucanidae; genus Prosopocoilus; species Prosopocoilus inquinatus. The sequence continues at coordinate 6,661,672 of CM069878.1, read as the reverse complement.
AAAAGCGAAATCTCCCGTACTTGTAACGGTTCCCAGAATATTCACAAGTATACCTCCCCGCCCCCAGTCGTTGAACTGCTGCTCCGTCACCGACGACCTTCAACTCGGAGTCGCTGAGCGCAGACGGACGGCAACTCCAGTGAAACGATGCAGCTCACAAGAAGCGAAATCCCCCGTACTTGTAACGGTTCCCAGAATATTCGGAAGTATACCCCGCAATCTTTTCTCACAGTTTCAAGCCACCCGTTCAGAAATTCAAAATAATGAAAACATGTAGGAACCAAAAGTTCATTTTTATTTTAGCATTGTTATCAATGACGCTCGAAAAAACACATATCGACTTCTAGGAGGGATAATAACAAGAAAGTATAGATCAGGTTATGTTTCTTATGAAACTTGCTTAAGATTTCCTAATAACTATTATCACTTACGTATTTGCATGTAAAAACTATCGCTAGATACAATGTTTGTTACTTTTTTACTCAACGCTCGCCCGTGACTTGGCGAAGAACAGCTAAGTACGACACACTCGCCTTCATAATCTAAAACAACCGCACTGAAATGAATCGAAAAAATAATTTGCAACATAAAACGTACCCCAACGTACGTGGCCAAAGATAAAAACCCAAATTTTCCGATGGTAAACCGAATCGGTCTGCAGGAACTTCGATGCAGCATTTTGAAATTTGTCTGGAAACTGCGATCGCAGAGGTACCACGGGGAGTCGTAGATATCGTGCACGAATTCCTCGGCCTGCAAATGAAGCTTAAAGATCTTGTGTGCAATTGGCTCTCGAAATTGGCTCACCTGTGAAGTAAAAAAATCCCCCAAGGAGCACGGAAGAAGTAACGTAACAGCGATAGCAGTTAGATACATGACGAACGCCAATACGAGCCTTATGTCTTTTACCTAAAACGTTAATAATGCTGGTCGAGAAGAGGTTTTAGAGAAGATACAGTGAGCAACTTACCACGAGTAGGTTATATTCGATGAAAACAGCTGGGACTATTAGGATACAATAATATATTAGGTATGTTGGTGAAAAGAAACTATCGAAGCGAGCGCAGAGGTATACAAGCGACTGATGAAACTTGATCAGTTCCATCAGGTTCTGGTTCAGCTCGGTTTTGAATTCCAAAGAGTTGTAAAATTCGCTATGAAAAAAAAAATGTACACATTTAATTTTTGGGAAATTTCGAGTCAAAAGCTTAATTACCCCAACGGTGAGACTTGGATGTCGGACAACACTGATGTGTACGTTGAAACGACATCCAAATCAACTCCATTCCTCAAGAGGGTCTTGTGCAAGACGTGTTTAACCTCCCAACCTAAATTAAAACATCACTGGAGGGTGCATTAAATAAAAAAAGGCGGTTTACCTAAAAGTCGGAACTGGGCGCCCAATAAAATAAGACCGCTCGCGAAGAATGTATCTGGGCCAATTATCGCGGTGGCGAAAACCTGCTGGATGAACATCTGTAGAAGCACAGTAACCTCGTAATAAGGCGAACTTTTCCACTCAAAAGGATACCAAATTGGTAAACTAAGTTTCCTAAAATGTTTGATACCAATTTTAGAGTAACGGGTAACGATCACCTCTTGAAATGCTATTGATGGTTCTGTCAGAAAACTGAGAGCACCATGAAAAGTGCTCGGCAATAATTTTGATTGACGGACGCCTTAAGTGACACTCCTACCTTTCCGAACTATTTATCAAAGGAAGCAAGACGAAACAATGACCCACAAGGGATGCGTAAGTTATAAATGCCAGCGTAAGTCTGTTAGTGAAATTTATGTATTTGCCCAAATCCTTCTCCTCAATTCCGGTGTTTGTTTGATACTTGAATAGATCTCGCAGTTCCCTCACCATTTCAAAGGATGTGTCGTCGTATACAAGCAGATAAGTCATCCGGAGCCAATAGCATAAAGAACCGCCTTAAAAATTTAACCACGATTTTCTTTTATACTGCGCAATTGTTTGATTTATCTTTACTTGCCCAGACAAATGTAGTGTATGGCTATGAGCTCGAAGTCATAGTGTTTCTTAATCCATAAGTCTGTGAGGACTGCCATGAAGAAAAGCAACACGCACAAGTTCACCGTCACCCTCCAAAAATTGAAAAGCAACCTCTTGATGGTACTTTCGGTTTGTATTTTATATAAACCGATGATGGTCATCAGCCGGACATTGTAATGGAAGTATTTCATGGTTCTCTTTCTTTCTATGTGCTGCAAAAATGAGGGTCGAAACCTAAAACTTTCATTGTTTATTAATTATTTAATGAGAAGAATATTTGATGAAGAAGAAAATTATATTGTTCCCAAACCTCCACTTCTTATTACTAAAACGACGTTGTAGTAAATAAGCTTTAATTATATATATATTTTTTTCTTCGTTAAATCGATTACATTGTTACGCAACACGAATTAAATTTATAATGAATCCACCATTCTCTTCTGTATTCAGTTTCTTGTAAATCTAACATTAAAGGGTGAACTCTGCAAGATCCGGATACTTAAAAATGCTAGAAAACAGAAACCCATAACATTCTTGAAAATAACAAGTATCTCTTTTTAAACTACTCAGCAGTACTAAAAATTATAATACATTCAATTATTCTGAATTTGTAGCGTGTGCCGCTGAGCAAACTTTATCCGTCGCATAAGTTTTTGCATGATGACTTTTGATCAACTTTTCGAGGCGACCAAAGTATTGGAACTGGTCGATGGTTGTGGGCGTTGCGCCATTCTTCTTCAAGATAGTCTTCACAACAGACTAGAGTTTTTCAAATGGCCTGAGTTCTGGGCTATTGGGTGGGTTAAATTCTTTAGGAACATAATCCACCTCGTGATCAACGTACCATTGGACCGTTTCATTTGAGTAATGACATGTTGCCAGATCTGGCCAATATAATGGTTTACTGTCATGTTTATTAAGGAATGGCAACAGGCGTTTTTGGAGACATTCTTTGCGGTAGATAACCGAGTTTATGGTTCCAGAGGTAATGAAGGGAGTGGTTTTCAAGCCACAGGTGCCGATGGCCTGCCAAGCAAGAAATTTTTGTGGAAATTCTGCCTTTATTTTACGCTTATAAGCTTCAGGAGCGTCCCTGCGACTGTTGGCTGTATAAAAAACCCTAACCAACGATATAATTAAAGTTTTTGAAACAGTACGTTTCATCGTCCATAACAATGCATTTGCATGTCGTTAATTTGTTTTCACAAAACTTTCTACAGCGGGATTTTCCTTTTAAATTTTGTTTTGCGTCCCCGTCAGGTACTGTTTGGGTTTTGAAACTTTTTAATCCAGTTCTGGCATTAACTTTCTGTATTTTTTTTACCTTGACAGCAACTTCACGGAATGAAATCTTTGGATTCTTTGTAAATGCTTGAAGAACCTTTTTGGCCAGGTTATGTTCAGATTGACCCACTTCCGGACTTTCTTTCGATAGTCAGACGTTCTTTGAAGCGTTTGATGACATCTGCAACCGTAGATTTGGAAAACTTTTCAAATTTTAGCGATCTAACGAACACTAGCGTTTTTATTTTGCAGATGTTCGCGCAAAATCGGTTTTCTTCTTACCGATTCCAACGAAACCATTTTGACAACTAATGACACGGTGACAATGGTACTGACAATGGAGCTTTTGTTTTTGTTTATTCTGGCTACCTTGATGCTAAATAGTAGCTACCTTGATGATGCAAGGATTGCTAAGATATGCACAGTCGAAAGTGTCCGAATTTTGCCGAGTTCACTCTTTAGTATATTCCCAACTGTAACGACCTGACGTCCACCTATAAAAATTATTATTTTTTTATTGAAATTCACTTCGCGAGAAACACATTATGAAACAATGCGTATCGCTATGTTATCAAGCAATATTTATGTAATTTGAATGCATATTTAATTATCTCAGGGCCTGTACAAAAATATTCCTCGAGTGACTCTAAAAGGTTAAATTGTTCCTGAAATTTTTAGGTCTCCACTTACCATCCACTGGTGCATAGAGTAATTAATTTTCTACAAGACAAACTTCATGTTATCATATGTTTGTTTCAACACAGTAGAATGGGCGATTGGTATTGAAGCATATTTATTCCCATTGTGGAGGAAAACGGACTTTGTGCTTCTTTTTGAAGAATCTTCTTCTAATTGTTCGATAAGGCCTTTCAAGTCCTTGCAGTAAACAAAATTATCTCCCTTTTCAAAAAAAACGTATAAATTCTTTTTCTCTGCACCAGCAAAATGTAGTCCCAGGTGTTAATAAATTTTTCTCCTTTAATCGCGAACCCAATAGTTCACTTTTTCTTTGGTCAAATTTAAATCGCGAACTAAATCATTTAACTCTTTTTGGTTAAAAAGTTGTGGAGCTGTTTCTTCCTGGAATAATACCTCTCTGGGTCATCCGTATTGTTGTCCGGATTGAAATTACTCTTTGATGAATATTCCGAAAGTGCATCTTCTTCGAGAGAATACGGTGGGAATGGTATTGGAATTTCTGGTCCATGGGCGACAGGTCGCGTAGCCGAGATCAAGTTAGGATAAACGATGGTAATAACGAGACACTACAGTTTAAGTTATGTTTATTATGAAACTTGATAATATTGATTATGACTTACATAGATGTAAATAAAATCTATCGCTAAATACAATGCTTGTTACTTTTTATTCAACGCTCGCTCGTGACTTGACGAAGTACAGCTAAATACGACACACTTGCCTTCACGATCTAAAACAATAGCACCGAATTAATGAATCAGCATAAGAGCTTGCAACGTAAAGGCTACCCAGACGAAGGTATCCAAAGTTAAAAACCCAAATTTTCCGATGGTAAACCGAATCGGCCTGCAAGAACTTTGATGCAACATTTTGAAATTCGTCTTGAAATTGTGATCGCACAAGTACCACGGGGAGTCGTAGATGTAGTGAACGAATTCTTCGGCCTGCAAATGGAATTATTTAGGAGCTTCCTTGTGTTGAACTGGATGTACAGAGATCACCTGAGAAGTCAAGAAGTTCCCCAAGTAGCACGGAAGCAACAACGTAAACGCAAGAGTAGACAAGTACATGACGAACGCCAACATGAGCATTACGTCTTTTGCCTAGAACATAAAGCTGGGCGAGAGTTTTTAAAGAAGATAAAACGAGTAACTCACCGCGATTAAGTTATATTCAATGAAGACAGCGGGGACCATTAAAAAAACAAAGTAAATTAGGTATGTTGGTGAGAAGAAGTGATCAAAACGAGCGCAGAGATATACAAGCGACTGATGAAATTTAATCAGATCCATTAGGTTCTCCATCAGCTCGGTTTTGAATTCCACAGAGGTATCAAATTCCCTACGAAAGAAAAACATACGTGTTTAATTTTTGGGGAAGTTCAAGAATCAAAAGCTTGATTACCCGAGGGATGAATCGCTGATCTGAGACAGTACGGATGTGTACGTCGAGACGGCATCTGAATCAACCCCATTCCTCAGGAGCGTCTTGTGCAAAACATGCTTAACCTCCCATCCTAAATTAAAATATTATCGGGAGTATAAATCAAAATAAATGAAGACGTCTTACCTAAAAGTCGAAACTGGGCGCCCAACAAAATAAGACCGCTCGCAAAGAATGTGTCCGGGCCAATTATCACAATGGAAAAAATCTGCTGGATGAAGACCTGCAGAAATACTACCACCTGGTAAGAGGGCGAACTTTTCCACTCAAACGGATACCAAATTGGTAAACTAAGTATCCTAAAATAATGGATATTGATTGTTCCCTCAGAAATTCTAAGAGTATCAGACAATAATTTTGATTGGCGGAGGTCTTAAATGATACTCGTACCTTTCGGAGCTACTTATCAAAGGTAGCAAGACGAAACAATAACCCACAAGGGATCAGTAACTTATAAAAGTAAGCGTAAGTTTGTTAGTGAATCTCATGTATTTGCCCAAATCCTTCTCCTCTACTCCAGTGCTTGTTTTATACTTGAATAGACCACGCATTTCCTCCACCATTTCAAAGGATGCGTCATCGTAAACAACCAAATAAGTCATTCTGAGCCAATAGCATATACCACCGCCTTAAATATTTTAACGAGTTTCTTTTTTTTTTAACTACACACGTAGTTGACCTTCACTTACTCAGATAAATGTAGTGCACGACTAGGAGCTTGAAGTCGTTGTGTTTCTTATTCCATAAGTCTGTGAAGACTGACATGATGAAAAGCAACACGCTCAAGTTCACCGTGACCCTCCAGAAATTAAAAAGCAACCTCTTGATCGTACTTTCGGTTTCTATTTTATATAGGCCGGCGTTGGTCAGTAGCAGAACATTGTATTGCAAATATTTCATGGTTTTACTTTTTTTTCTTTGTACTGCAAACGTGAGGGTGGCAGGCTAAAACTTTCATAGTTTGTTAATCAGAAGTGTATATAATGAAAGGAATATTTGATGTCGGAAATTATATTAGGTATCGTCTAACCTTCGCTTCTTGTAACTAACGACGTTATAATAAATAAGCATAAGACTTGAATGTGGTCTTATTGTTATTTTTGCCAAATTGATTACATAACTACAGACTCGGAACTAAATGTGTGCGTTAAAAAAATAATGTAAGTATGTTTGCATAATTGATTTTATTTACTTTTTCAATACTGCAACGCCAGAGCGTTTAATGGATAGTATCGCCATTTATTACTGCTCTTACCGTTTTCGAAAATTTTTTGTTTAACTGTTTGGACTTGACATTAATTCGCAAACTTCTTTTGGCCTGGCTTCTTACTCTGTCTGCGTAAATTTAGAGAAAACTGAATACAAAAAACTCTTTTACGGGATGGGGAAAGCAAACCGAAAGCGAATCGTACAATTCAATTTTCGTTACACACCGATTTATTTTGTTACTTCTGTGAGATAATAGCCCGCTACACACGCACGCACTTATCCCGCGCTCCCGACACGTAGCGGACTTGGCGCGCAAACTTAGTTCGTATGTTTAGGGAGGAAAGCTTGCGCTAGTTATGTACGGTCATTATCCCCGGTCAGCAGGAAGCGCATCAGCAAATTAATATGTATAAATACGTATGAATATGTAACTTGCTCAGTTTTTTACAGTATTTCCGTGCAGCTAAAATCGCTGTCGGTTTGTAATTTCTCAAATAAATTGTTTTTAAAAACTCTTTCGGGTTTTCCAAAAACATAAGTGACGCAGTCAGTAGGATAGTTAAGGTCCTTCGAAATCAAAATTTTTCGAGACTTTTGTTTTAACAATTTATTAACTATCGAACTCTGTCGCTCTCGGGTTAGTGCGAGAAAGTGAAATCTAAAATCGATATTCCGCTCGTGTAAAATAACAGTGAGAGCAAGAAAAGAAAACTCCAAGAGAGGACCGAGTTGCCGAGCATCGAATTCTGCTACGGACCGACCAGAAGGAAAAAGCATGAAATTTTGCATACTGCTTCTGTTGTAAGCGACTCATTCCTTTATTTTCCGCAATTATTCCCACGTCATTTAAACGAATAATTTTTACGAAATATTATTTTAAACGGTACAATTCAAAATGCCTAGTGTAGCTGATATCACGAAAAATCATTTAGATGTAATACCGAAATATAACGGAGATGCGTCGACGTTACCTATTTTTATTTCCGCTTGCGAATATTTATTAACTACATTTTGTAATCGCGAAAATCCGCATGATCCAATTAATGAGCTTTTACTCCGTGTAATTATCGCCAAATTAGAAGGTAGAGCTCTTCTACTCATAGGAAGTAGAGAACAAACAAATACTTGGGGAGAATTAAAAGATCTTCTGCAACAATATTTTGGAGATCAAAGGGACGAAAGGTGTCTAGCCAGAGATTTACAAGATTTGCGACCAAGTAAGGGTGAATCTCCGTATAATTTCGGAATGAGATGCCAAGACGTTCGAAGTTTACTTTTCGCCAAATTAAGAATTTTTGAACCCAGCGTCGAAGTGAGGATAATTAAATCACGAATCTATGATGACGTAGCCCTGCAGACCTATCTACGAGGATTACCCGAAAATTTACGAAACCTGGTGAGACATCAAAAGCCGGATAGTTTAGAAAAAGCAATGAGCCTTGTTATCGAAGAAGAAAACTTCAATTACACATTAAATCGCAGCACAACACTCAACGAACAACATAATTATAACCCAATTCCAAAATTCACTCCGACATTACCCAAACCTCAGTTCAGTTTTCCCAACACGTCAAGCCAATTTCAATTCCGACCACCGAAACAATCACAATTTCCTGGACCAGTTAATAACATTTTTCCTAGGCCCGTAAACAATATCTTCCCATCAAATGCAACAAGATTTAATCCTGTCCAAAATAATGCATTCAGACAATCCGTAAATTCTCCGATGCGATTTGGGATTCAAACGAATCAAGCCCAACAGTCGAATCAAAATAAGCGTAATTTCCCGGAACTTATGGACACGAGCTCCGGAAATACAAGAGTTACAAGAAATCTGCCGAGGTTCAATGTAGCACCGCAGCAAAATAAACATTACATAGCTGAAGAATTGTTTTATCAAGAAGATCCGGAACAAGAGGAAACCAACGACATCAAGAAAATAACAAACAATCCAGGGCTGTATCCAGTGCGACAAAACGTAATAGATTATTGGAAGCTTATTAGGACCATTGATTTGGGGAAAATAGAAGTAGAAATAGAAGCATTGAGAAATAATATTAATAATTTAGAAAAGGGACTATCAAGTGAAAATGGGAAAAATTATCAAAGAGAAATGTACAATTACCGATATATTATAAATGATAAAATTATAAGCATAGAGAAAAATTTGAACAGAATAATACCGCAGCAACCAAAAAAGAGTAAAAGAGGATTCATAAATGGATTAGGTGGAATAATCAAATGCATTACAGGAAATTTAGATCAAGAGGATGCGCAGCGCTATGACCACGCCATAGAGTCCTTATCGAAATCTCAAGACAATATAAAAACATTAATGAGGGAACAAGTCTCGCTAACAACCACGGCTATCGAACGTTTCAATAACACAATGAAAGGGCTGATGAGTAATCAATTAGTTATCCAATCACGGATAATGCAATTAGAATACACGGTGAACAATACAAAATTAGAAGACGCTAAAATCATGACCTTACTCACTTTTAATACTGTTTATGACCAATTATTCATGTCTGCGAGTGTGATACAAGAGCTATTAGACACGTTAGAAGAAGCGATTACATTTGCGAAAGTCAATACTATGCATACATCTATCGTCGAACCCGATAATTTAATGCAAGAGCTAAAATATGTTCAACAATGGTTAACTGAAACAACAAAATTCCCATGTGAAATAAATGAAAATAATATCAAATTTCTCGAAGACAGTATAGAAGTGAAAAGCTACACGAAAGGTAACTTGATTGTATTTGTTTTATTGGTACCCCTCGTAGAAAAACAACCTTACGAGTACTGTCACTTATATTCCTTTCCTGTAAATGTGCGTGAAAACATTTTTCAAATAATAATCCCTCAATATAAATACCTAATTATACATGAGTCAAATTACGCAGTAGAAAATGAAAAATCAAGAAATAATAAACAGTCAATACCTATGTCATTCGTTAAACATTAATAGAATAACGCGATCTGCACCCTGTGTAGTTCAATTGATTCAGCATACACAAAATTACAGTCACAGTTTTTTTTAAATAAAATGTTCTTTCTCATAAATTAGAAGTGAGTACATAGCAAGTACTCTCGAACGGCTTTTCTAATAACAGGCAACTGAAGACGCGGCTTGCTCGTCCCTCCGGGTCACTTCGTTAGGCAACCATACTTACACATGTGAAACATAACCCCCTACATAAACTTAAATGGATTTTTTTTAAGATAAATTGTTCTTTCTCATAAATTAGAAGTGCAAAGCATCAAGAGATAAGCTGCGAAATTTGGGCGAAATTTCCATTTAAGTTTGCGTAGTGAGCTACGCGTTAAGTGTGTGTATGTATGGTTGCCTAAATAATTGGCGCGCAGGGGTGAGGTGACGGCACAACAGTTTTTTTTTTTAATAACAGGCAACTGAAGACGCGTATTAAAATGTATTGGAGACTGTGGTTTGTAGTAAAAAGAAGTTGGATTTAACCTCCTACCCACAAAAAGTTTCTTTTTTAAAACTAGATACGTATTTCGGCAGTTATGCTGTTATCTTCAGTAGATGCCTTCTTCTTGATCACAAGAGAAGTGACTTCTCTTGACTTCTCTTGTGATCAAGAAGAAGGCATCTGCTTAATTAAATTAGCTGAAAACAAAATTCAGAAAATACAAAGTGATGAATGGTTGTCGATATTTCCCTATGAAACTGTCGTAATTAAGAAGTGTGAGAATCAGGAAAGCCGTGAAACCCTTCATGGAAGTTACGTCGTCAAGCTACAAGAAAAATGCAAAATGAAGATAGAAAATTTGATACTGCAGTCGCATCAAGTAACATCCCAGGAAATCAACATCGTAAAATTACCGAAGATAGAAGTTAATCGAAGTCAATCAAGAAGTAAAGAAGAAGTCGGCCCACTGCGATTGGAACACGTAGATCTCGACGATGTTCATCCCCTGTTGAGTCAACTTAAAAACTTAAGACATCGGATCGACGGCAGCCCAAAATCTGTACATGTTTCCGCAAGTGTTTGGACAATTTTATTGTATTGTCTTTTAATAATATTTATTTGTTACATCATCTACATAAGATGGAAATGTCTTCATCCAAGGACGACGCCCGAACCAGCCGCATCAGATATCCCTCTGGAAGAAATTGGGGTGAAGCCAACGCCTCGGACAGCTCTCAGCTTCACGTCTTAAGGGTGGAGGAGTTATGTACGGTCATTATCCCCGGTCTGCAGGAAGCGCATCAGCAAATTAATATGTATAAATACGTATGAATATGTAACATGCTCAGTTTTTTACAGTATTTCCGTGCGGCTAAAATCGCTGTCGGTTTGTAATTTCTCAAATAAAATTTGAGTATTTCAATTTGGCCTGTCGGCTAACCTATGGGCAATAGCTTACCAGGCTGGTGGACTTGGAGCGCGGGCCAAGTCCGCCACGAGCCGGGAGCTTCGGAAAGTATATGTGTGTGTGGGGCAGACTATTATCAAGAAAGTATAGTATTAACAAGTATGTATAATGAAAGTTGATCAGGATTGATCGGGACTATTATGACTGACATAATTGTAATTAAAAACTATCGCTGGATCCAATGCTTGTTACTTTGTATTCAACGCTCGCTCGTGACTTGACGAAGTACAGCTAAATACGACATGCTCGCCTTCATGATCTAAAACAATAACATTTGAAATGAACAAAGAAATAACAACTTGCAATATAAAATCTACCCAGACGAACGTGTCCAAAGTTAAAAACCCGAATTTCCCGATGGTAAACCGAACTGGTCTGCAAGCACTTTGATGCAGCATTTTGAAGTTCGTCTTGAAATTGTGATCGCACAAGTACCATGGGGAGTCGTAGATGTCACAAGTGAATTCTTCGGCCTGCAAATAAAACTTCAAAGTCTCCTTGTGCGTGCGTAGCCGACTCGCCAGAAATCACCTGAGAAGTCAATAAATTTCCTAAATAGCACGGAAGAAACAACGTCAATACCATAGCAGAGAAGTACATGGTGAACACCAGTATGAGCATTAGATCTCTTGCCTATAAAAAGAACACTAAAGCTAGCACCGAGTTTCTTTTTTTTTGTAGAGGAGAAAATAAAACGTGTAATTTACCAGGATTAGGTTATACTCGACGAAAACTGCAGTGACCATAAGAACAACAAAATATATTAGATATGTTGGTGAGAAGAAGTTGTCAAAGCGGGCGCAAAGGTGTACAAGCGACTCGTGAAATTTAATCAGTTCCATTAGGTTTTTCATCAGCTCGGTTTTGAATTCCGAGGAGTCACCAAGATCCCTGTGGAAAACGATTTTCAGTTTTGACCGAAGTTTTGATGAAGCTTTCCTTGATTACCCCAAGGGTGACTCTTGGATTTCCGATATCTCAGATGTGTACTTCAAAACGCTGTCCAAATCGACCCCATTCCTCAAGAGCGTCTTGTGCAAAACGTGTTTAACCTCCCAACCTGAATTAAAATATTATCGCTGTTCAAATAAATTAAGTAAAGTGTTACCTAAAAGTCGAAATTGGGCGCCCAACAGAATGAGACCACTTCCAAAGAATGTATCTGGAGCAATTATCGTAAGGATACCAAATTGGTAAACTAAGCGTTCTAAAATATTTGAGAAAAGATTACAGTAACTGGTACCGAACATCTCTTGAAATGCCCTCAGGAGCATGTCCATTGACATTTCTGAGAAGTACTCGGCAAAAATTCGCTTTACTGGTACCTTTCCGAACTGGCTATCAAAGGGAGCAAAACGAAACAGTGACCAGCAAGGGATGCGTAACCTATAAAGACAAGCGTGATTTTGTTAGTGAGGCTTATATAATTGCCCAAATCTTTCTCCGCAACTCCAGTGTCTGTTTTATATTTGAATCGACTACGCATTTCCTTCACAATTCCAAAGGACGCGTCATCATAAACAACCAGGTAGGTCATTCTGACCCAATAGCATAAACCACCGCCTTAAATGTAACGATTTTCTTTTGTAAGTGCACGCAAAATTGATTGGGCTGATCTTTACTTACTCAAATAAATATAATTTAGAACTACCAGCTTGAACTCGTCGTGTCTTCTAGCCCATAAATCGACGAAACATGACATGATCAAAAGCAAGATGATCAAGTTCACCGTGACCCTCCAACAATTATAAAGCAACCTCTTATTGGCACTTTTGGTTTCTATTTTATACAAGCCGGCGATGGTCATCAGCAGAACATTGTAATGGAGGTATTTCATGGTTTTTCTTATCTTTCGTTGTACTGAAAATGAGGCTCGAAAGTTTTATTGTGTGTTAATCGGTTGTGTATTTAACAAGGAGAATATTTGATGAAGAAAATTATATAGATCCCAAACCTCTAGTCCTTATTACTAATGACGTAATAGTAAATAAGCTTGAATAGCTTCCGTTTAATTATATCTTTATTCCTTAAATCGATTACATTGTTACGGAACACGAATTAAATTTATAATGAATGAACTACTGAATATAACGTTAGCTTGGTTTCATACAGGGTGTTGAAAAAATAGTTTGCCAGATTTCTAGGGCAAGTAAAAGAGGCCAAAATAAGACTTCTTTGTTATACAACATAAGGTCGGAAATTGATAATTACTTTAGAATCTTAGAATTTTTGAACACACAAGACAGCTACTGATCATCATCATTGCCAGATGTGTGTGCAAGTTAAGGGCAACACTTTTGAACATACGTTGTACAATAATCTGAAATTCACTGAAAAGGAAATCATTTATATTTCGTTTTAGAATGTTAATAATTTTTTATTTCCACCTTCTTAGTAAATAACATTTTACAGGTTAATTTTGTTGTTTATGGTAACCAAGTAAACGATAAATTACGGGAACGGTCCCGTAATATTTTACGGACTGGTATGAAAGACTCTAGAAAAGTTTATACCATCATGATTACGTGTAGCTAGAAATAACGTCTTCAATAACAAAAAATGAACGATAGGTAAGGAAGGGAAACTGCATATACAATACGATAATAAAAAAAAGAATGATGGAATTTCTTGAAAACGTTTTCATATAAAAAAAAAATTAAAGTAAATTAATTATAAATCGCCATGTGAAGGTGAAAATAAAAGTTTGTACGCGGTACGCTTTGAAATTAATCTTTGCTGGGCTCACTGGATCATGGGGCTCACAGCGCATCGTTTCTGCAATATCAAGTTGCTTTTACAGACCGTGGTCCGCGATTCAAACAGTCTCCCTGAATCACTGTTTCACGGTGTCACAGACGACAGATTTCTTAAAACCCGTCGTCCGAACAACGTCGATCATCTTCATTAGCATCATGTGTAGTTGTGACTCGTTTATTTTATTTAATGTTAAGAACATATGAGTTCAATCGTTGCCATTTATGGTGATATATTTCAGGTTTAAATATTTGCACACAGTAAAAGCACTGCCTGTATATTTAGATTCATGTTTTTTTTCTGTACAACTGGTGATGGATCCGCTAATGGTTGGTTTGAATTATTTGAAAGATATTTTTGTTGTTAATATTGCGTTGCGATTAGTCATTCACCTTAAAGTTTTGACAAATTTCGTAGCTTGTTTTGATGCATTACGGTACGCACACACTTCGTGGCGTTAAGCCAGCCACATACTCAACTGTTATATTTGCCTTTTGTTGACATTAAATATTGTTACATAAGTTGAGTTATTTCCTTTTTCTTTGATCCTCTCCTGGTGTCGGGTTAAGATTAAGTGGCGCTCATATTGTCGCGTTTAATTAACACTCACATTTGTCATGACTAAAGTCGCTGTCTGTACTGAAAGTTAACTTCCTCAACACATATCTTGCTTCTGCTCAGGTAAGTAGCAATACGACAGATGTCCAAATAAATTTTTGATAAAGGCTGATCATGAAAGGCAAAACGTTTGTCTTAGATTACTACTGCAATTTAGTTATTTACTTAACCATTTATGAATTGACAACTGCTTGCTGTTATAAAAGTCGGTATTTCCTTGTAATACGATAAACTAACCACTGTTGTTTAATGCCAATATTTTACTCACAAAATATTTTATGCTGCTTATGTATCGAAAATACAAAGCTCATTGCTTCCAAGAGTACTGAATTTAAACAATTTCACTATTTTCGAATGCTATGCGCAGTAAATTGTAAAAACAATTACATACTAATGTCTATTGCACATAAATTTGCCGGTTAATTTAATTTTAATTTTCTTGCAGGAGGGTATTAAAGTTAACACATTTAACTACGATTTATTTGAACGGATTGAAAAACGGGTCCGAGAATTTAAAACAAAGAGTGCTGTCAAAAATCGCCCTCGATCAAATTACGATTTGACAACGTTGCAAATAACATCATTACGTTATGAGCTATGAGAAGTCTACGTTCGCAATTTCGATATCTTTATCATGTGTGGTATAAGGCTCCCTGAAGTTTTAAAGAGGTTTAAGGGTCACACTGTATTATCATTATTTATCTTATACCGGGTGGAAAATTTCAAACCCGAACATAGCAAAGATCCATTGAGAACTACATCTTTGTAGATTTCTGCTCGCCATTTAAAGATACAAAAATGGTAATGGCATTAAATGAAAAATAAAATTAAGGCCGATGTTACCGTGTTAAAATTATTCTTCTTGTGTTAATACTTTTGAAATAGAAATTAAATTTTTTAATTTCAAATGAAAAATGTAGTCGTCTTAGTATGTCAGATTTGAAGTTTGCAATTCAATAACCAGAATTTTGTACAATTTGTTTCTTATTCAAAATAAAATTCCATTCATCTGTCTAGTATACAGACGGAAAAAAAAACTGTTAGGATTTATTTCTTTGCTCCTGCATTGCTTCACAAAATACTTTCGTACTATTCCGTATACCCGTCGTCCGAACAACGTCGATCATCTTCATTAGCATCATGTGTAGTTGTGACTCGTTTATTTTGATGATTCGCAGTTCTCTTAACTCGAAATAAATAGGGAATTGAAGAAACACATTCTAAAGAAATTGGATTTAACCTCCTAACCACAGAAAGTTTGTTTAAAAACTAGATACGTACATCTTCAGTGGAAGTAGAAGAGAAGTCACATTCTAGATTAAGATTTGATGGAAAATTCAATACAATCAGCATTTTTTTTTAGAATTTAAAATCCACAAGAAAACATCATAAAATTGTTTGTAAACAAATTGCGGGAACTTTTACGACACCCTTCACGATAAATTTTTTTTAAAATTCTTTCCTACTGGAAGGTCAGGTCAAAAAGCGATCGCAGGATGTTGCTGTTTTATCTGTTAATAAAAATTTCATTCATTTAATTACCTCATTTTGGTACGTTAGTAATATCTTCGGTATTCTGTCATGTTAAGTCATTTTCACAGTCTTAAAAAGTAATTATCAATTTCCGACCCTATATTGTATAATAAAAAAGTCTTATTTTGACCTCCTTTACTTGCCCTAGAAATTTGGCAAACGAGTTTTTCAACACCCTGTATATACCTATCATCAGGTAGATATATTTTCAATGGGTTTTATGATAATTGTAAGTAAAAACTATCGCTAGATGCAATGCTTGGATACTTTTTACTCAATTCTCGCTCGTGACTTGACGAAGTACAGCTAAATACGACACACTTGCCTTCACGATCTAAAACAATAGCGTTGAAATGAATCAAAATAAAAATTCGCAATATAAAACGTACCCCTACGAATGTATTCAAAGATAGAACCCCAAATTTTCCGATAGTAAACTGAGTCGGTCTGGAAGAGCTGTGATGCAGCATTTTCAAGCTCGTCTGGAAATTATGATCGCAGAGGTACCAGGGGGAGTCGTAGATGTCGTACAGGAATTCTTCGGCCTGCAAGAAAGAAACGTCAAAGTCTCCCCGGATGTGTCACCTAGGACTTTCCAAGTGTTACCTGAGAAGTCAAGAAATTCCCCAAACAGCACGGAATAAACAACGTTAACGCGAGGGCAATTATATATATGGTGAATTGCGTAATGGCCGCTAGGTCTCTTGCCTGAAATATTAAAGCTTAAATTTGTTAATTTATTTATTATTAAATTTACCAAGGTTAGATTATACTCGGTAAACACTGAAGTGGCCACAAGTATAACAAAATACATTAGATATACTGGTGAAAAGAAGTTGTCAAAGCGAGCGCAGAGGTATAAGAGCGAACGATAAAATTCAATCACTTCCACTAGGTTATTCATCAGCTCGGTTTTGAATTCCGGGGAGTCACCAAAATCCCTGCGAAAAACGATTTTTAATTTAGACTTTGAAGCTTTGAAGCTTTCCTTGATTTACCCCAAAGGTGATTCTTGGATTTCCGACGACTCAGATGTATGCTTCAAAACGCTGTCCAATTCAACCCCATTCCTCAAGAGCGTCTTGTGCAAAACGTGTTTAACCTCCCAACCTGAATTAAAATATAATCGGAGCGTAAGTTAAATAAAGAGGGGCGTAATCAAAGTTTCACCTAAAATTCGAAATTGGGCGGCCAACAAAATGAGACCGCTCGCAAAGAACGTGTCCGTGCCAACTACCGTAGTGGCCAAAGCCTGCTGGATGAACATCTGTAGAAACACTGCTACCTCGTAATAAGGTGAACTTTTCCACTCGAACGGATACCAAATCGGTAAACTAAGCGTCCTAAAATATTTAAAGTCCCTACTCTCGTGAAATCCGGGCGAAATTACTTAAAATTATCTATACCTTTCCGTACTGGTCATCATGGGAAGCAAGACATAACAGTGAGCCACAAAGGTTCCATAACTTAGAAACACAAACGTAAATTTGTTGGTGAGATTTATGTATTTGCCCAAATCCTTTTCCCCAACTCCGGTGCTTGTTTTATACTTGAATATACCTTGCATTTCCTTCACTATTTCATAGGACGTGTCGTCATATACAACCAAATAGGTCATCCTGAGCCAAAAGCAAAAGCCACCGCCTTAAATTTAATGATTTCCTTTTTTTTGTTCAACCACAGACCTAATTGGTCTTCACTTACTCAGATAAACGTAGTTTCTAACTACGAGCTTGAAGTCGTTGTGTTCTTTAGTCCATAAGTCTATGAGGCTTGACACGGTCAAAAAGAGTATGGCCAAGTTCACCGTCACCCTCCAGAATTTAAAAAGCAACCTCTTGATGGTGCTCTCGGTTTCTATTTTATATAAACCAGAGATGGTCAAGAGCAGAACGTTGTAGTGGAGGTAATTCATAGCTTTCGTTTCTTTCTGTGTGCTACAGAAGTGAGGGTCGACAGCTACAACTTTTACAGTTTATTTATTAATCAGATGGGCATTTAACGAAAAGAATATTTCATGAAGAAGACGGTTTTGTTCCCTAACGATGTCGTAATAAATAAATAAACTTGTAGCTTGAACCCGATCATGTTTTCATTCGCTAAATCGATTATACGAAAACAGGAAATAGGAATTAATTTTTTAGTGAATCTATCATTCTCTATCTCATGGAATGCGATGAGTAATGTGTTTTTAAAACCGGGTTAACTAACTATTTATGTTTCAGAAACTATGTCACTGTGTCAACAAAAATTAAATGTTATGTGATGTAACTTACGGTTTTTGTAATAGATATTCGATGTGACCATCATCTTGTTGTGCCCCTACCCACTTAATTTATTAAAACTGCAGTTACTTCTGGCTGCACGTTTTGACTTGCGTACTTGAAGCTCAAGATTTTTCTTCTTTGCACGAGCAAGACTGTGTGCTAGGTATGCCATCACCTAAGAGCGTTCAAAAGTTCTATGTGAACGGCAGCCTAATGAATCACGTACGTCGGGCAGTGATTTACATTGCTTTGATTTCTTCTGGTCCAGCAAAAACGCAGTTTCCTCAACTGTGTTACTGGAGTCTTAGTAAACTGACTTTTTCATATGTAATATTTGATTAAACATTATTTGCTTCGCACGTAAAGCAAATTCATGACCGGCCTAATGAATCACGTACGTCGGGCAGTGATTTATATCGTTTTGATTTCTTCTGCTACAGCAAAAACGCAATATCCTCAACTATGTTAGTGGAATCTTAATAAACTGAATGTTTCATATATAATGTTTGATTAAATATGATTCGCTTCACACGTGAAGCAAATTCATGCGTGCTTAGTATGCAATCATCCAAGAGCGTTCAAAAGTTCTAAGTGAACTTCAGCTTAATGAATCACGTACGTCGGGCAGTGATTTACATTGTTCTGATTTCTTCTGCTCCAGGTAGAACGCAATTTTCTCAACTGTCTTAGTGGAGTATTAATAGACTGAATTTTTCATTTGTAATGTTTGTTTAAACGTGAAGTAAATTCATACGTGCTAAGTATGCAATCACCCAAGAGCGTTCAAAAGTTCTATATGAACGTCAGCCTAATGAATCACGTACATCGGGCAGTAATTTACTTGTTTTGATTTCCTCTCCTCCAACAAAACCGCAGTTTCCTCAACTGTGTTAGCGGAGTCCTAATAAACTGAATTTTTCATTTGTAATGTTTGATTGAACATGATTCGCTTCGCACGTGAAGCAAATTTATGCGTGCTAAGTACGCAATCACCCAAGAGCGTTCAAAAGTTCTATGTGAACGTCAGCCTAATGAATCACGTACATCGGGCAGTGATTTACTTGTTTTGATTTCCTCTCCTCCAACAAAAACGCAGTTTCCTCAACTGTGTTAGCGGAGTCCTAATAAACTGAATTTTTCATTTGTAATGTTTGATTGAACATGATTCGCTTCGCACGTGAAGCAAATTCATGCGTGCTAAGTACGCAATCACCCAAGAGCGTTCAAAAGTTCTATGTGAACGTCAGCCTAATGAATCACGTACATAGGGCAGTGATTTACTTGTTTTGATTTCCTCTCCTCCAACAAAAACGCAGTTTCCTCAACTGTGTTAGCGGAGTCCTAATAAACTGAATTTTTCATTTGTAATGTTTGATTGAACATGATTCGCTTCGCACATGAAGCAAATCAAATTCATGTGTGCTAAGTACGCAATCACCCAAGTGCGTTCAATAGTTCTCTACGAACGTCAGCCTAATGAATCACGTACGTCGGGCAGTGATTTATCTTGTTTTGATTTCTTCTGCACCAGCAAAAAACGCATTCTCCTCAACTGTGTTAGTGGAGTCTACATAAACTGAATTTTTCCTTTGTAATGTTAGATTAAACATGATTCGCTTCGCACGTGAAGCAAGTTCTTGCGTGCTAAGTACGCGAGCACCCAAGAGCGTTCAAAAGTTCTATGTGAACGTCAGCCTAATGAATCACGTACATCGGGAATAATGAAGAAAAGCAGACGCACGCAGACCTTGGAACTGTCGGCCGCCTTGTTAAACATCTTACTAAAGTCATTGTAAGCTAAACACCTGTGAGGTATTTCGAATCCAATTTATTTTACCTTTGAATTTTAAAGAAATCCGAATTTGTTTATTCGTTGAGAATCTTCCTTGCACACTGCCTTCCAAAACTATCCTTCCTTATGATCTCGAGGAGTGTTTCAGTGAGGCCATGTTTCGCACAATTTTCTTGCTTTCTTGCTCTAGGCATCTTGGAGTTACTTCCTTATTGAGACTACTTCAAATTTTTGTCTGCTAATGTTCTGATTCTTTTGGAGTCTTCACGCGATATCTTTAAGTGTTGATGTTGGGCCAAGGAAGATAATGCGTGAGTGACAAGCTGTTATAGTTTTAAATTCATACCCTCTGTATAGCCTATTTACCGGACTCGAGTCTTTTTTTTATCGCTGGGTAATAAAATCGCGCCCGAAATAAGGAGTGCCTTTCGACCTAATTATAATTGCACCGAGCTTTTATTTTGAATGTTTTTTTTTTAATGTGGATTTCTCCGAATGTTATTTCGAGCCAGAAATACGCTCATTTTATTTTCGCAAAATTTAAGCGGATTTTATTGAGTTTTGGTTTATTCCGGATGACGTCAGACAGTCTGGGTCTTTTTTTTATTATTCGGTCCAAGTATGTTGCGACATTTCGCGGCCGTTTCGCGGTCGCTTCCATGACCCCTGATATTTGATTTGATGATTAGATTTGATTCAATAAGGTTTATGTCACATTTCGCCGGATTGGCTAGCTTTTCTCGATCTCTCTCTTTTCGCTGGTTTCTTTTTCTCGCTCTCCGAACCGTGTTGGCAACAGGTTCACTCTTCACTTAGAATTCGGGTAAACCACTTGTGGTCGTTGTGTGTCAACAGTTTTAGTGTTCGAGACATATTTTCGCCCAGGCGGTGGAAATGTAATTCACGGCTTTGGGCCGGTATTGATGGTTTACTTCAAATAAAGCCGTGTTCGCACGTGCTTTTGTAAGCTTGGCATGCAAGATTTCCGCGGGTGAGTTCTATTTGTCTCCTGTTAACACGTTCTGCGTTTTACGTCCGCTTTTGTTTTTTCCCCTTTAGACTAATTTTTATGGGGCTGTAAAATTAGGCTTTTGCTCCGGACTCCTTTTGCAGTTTGCAGTTTCGTGGAGCGAATGTTGCCCTGTTGTCCAGCTCAACGGTTTCCAACGTTGTTTCCACTGCGAATCATCCTCAAGCTAACTCCTCAAGCCCTAAATCTAAATGAAGTAATTACATAGCAATAAATAAGAATCTATTCTTATCATACTTCTAGTAACTTAATAAACAAATTTCATAGAATTCCGCCATGACAACTTTCTTTTCGTGAACCCCATATTTCGCGGTTGCGTACCCCTAGGGGTTCACGAACCACCGGTTGGGAACCCATGGCTCTAGCTCCTGACCTTCTGAACGATTTCAAGAGAGTGCGACGGCCGTTAGAACCTCTTCTTCTCGGCCGACTTTGGACGTGGGAATTTATTATTTTTATTATTATTATTGTTATTATAAGGTAGGGCTTATTTTACTTGTTTCCCCTATAATCCCTAACCTCCCGTGATATCTTTTACGCTCGCTAATAATTTTTGGCGTTGTGCCTTTAATACTTGATATACTTATAGCGAAGTTTTGCGTGACCTGTTTGTCCTGATTAATTTACTAGTCCCTTCAGGACCCCCCTGTGTTTGGCGTTTTGAACAATTTCTTAAGTTTAAAAATAGATTAGATATTCGGATCCGAATAGAATTTTATAAATACTTTTTTTTTTTTTGATGTAGTAGTTGGCGACTTTTTCTTTTGTTAAGTATATTTTGAGGCTTTCAGCCTCATTTTTTTTTTTTTTGGTTGTGGTGTTGTGAGCCAATATTCACCTCGGATTAAACTAGACAGTTGGTTGAGTTTTGAAGCTCGTTCGGCCCTTAAACATGATTCGCTTCGCACGTAATGCAAGTTCTTGCGTGCTAAGTACGCAATCACCCAAGAGCGTTCAATAGTTCTATGCTAGCGTCAGCCTAATGAATCACGTACGTTGGGCAGTGATTTACATTGTTTTGATTTCTTCTGCGTCTTGAAGCTCGTTCGGCCCTGTTGTGTTACTCAAGCGTTTCCGAATCTCTTCGCACAGGAAGCGACTTATTTTGTGATTGTTTTATCACTATGTTATTTTGAATTTGTATAAAAAATTCGAGTAGCGCCCTTTTTAGCTTAATTGTCGCGTTGGTTTGATTAAGAATCCCAACCCGTCCCACTGCAGCTGCTGGCGACACCGAAGTCAAAGCTCTCGGTGTGAAACTCTGTTAATTACCATCAACATGTAGGTAGCAGAACCTCATTTAAAAATGTAGGTATTATAAAACTTTGTTTATTTACAATTTAGTATTAGGAGGTACGTAACGAAAATAAAAATTACAACGGAAACTAATAATTGTAATTGCAAACAATAGTTCGGTCTCAACAGTATTACATTAACCTTGTTAGGTACCAACTAAAGTTCGAAAAGAACTATGGAAGGTTACTAAGGTTACGTTTGTGAGGTTAAACAAAAAAATATAGTTCAGATTATGTTTATTGTTTTTCTAAGAACCATCATCACATACTTAGTCGTCGATTAAAAAAAGAAAAAGACAGTTTATTGCTTTTACTCAATTATCGTCTGTGACTTGACGAAGTACAGCTAAATATGACACGCTCGCCTTCATAATCTGAAACAATAGCGTAAACAAAATAATAATTTGCAATATAAAATGTACGTACCCCAACGAACGTAGTCAAAGATAAGAATCCAAATTTTCCGATGGTAAACTGAATCGGTCTACAGGAACTTTGATGCAGCATTTTGAAATTCGTCTGGAAGTTGCGATCGCAGAGGTACCACGGGGAGTCGTACATGTCGTACACAAATTCTTCGGCCTGCAAAAGGAAAAAATTCAGTCTCTTCCTGTGTGTTACTTGACTTCCCAAGTGCCACCTGTGAAGTTAAAAAATTCCCCAAGCAGCACGGAAGAAACAACGTAAACGCAAGAGCAGATAAATACATGGTGAACAGCAACGTGAGCATCAGGTCTTTTGCCTGAAACAAGAAAAAAATAAACTGGCCATGAGTATTTTAAAGAAATTAAACCGAGGAATAGCTTACCACGATCAGGTTATATTCAATAAAAACAGCCGTGGCCATTAGAATAACAAAATATATCAGGTATGTTGGTGAAAAGAAGTTATCAAAGCGAGCGCAAAGGTACACAAGCGATTGATGATATTCCATCAGTTCCACTAGGTTTTTCATCAGCTGGGTTTTGAATTCCAGGGAGTCGCCAAAATCCCTGCGAAAAACGATTTTTAATTTTGACTTTGAAGCTTTGAAGCTTTCCTTGATTACCCCAGAGGTGAGTCTTGGATTTCCGACAAGCCAGACGTGTACTTCAAAACGCTGTCCAAATCAACCCCGTTCCTCAAGAGCGTCTTGTGCAAAACGTGTTTAACCTCCCAACCTGAATCAAAATATAATCGGAGCGTAAATTAAATAAGCAGGGGCGTAATCAAAGTTTCACCTAAAATTCGAAATTGGGCGCCCAACAAAATGAGGCCGCTCGCAAAGAACGTGTCCGTGCCGATGATCGAATTGGCCAAAACCTGCTGGATGAACATCTGCAGAAGCAATGCAATCTCGTAATAAGGTGAACCCTTCCATTCAAAAGGATACCAAATCGGTAAACTAAGGGTCCTAAAATTTAAATACCTCGTGAAGTTCCATCAGACTCTCAAATTCGCAGACGGCTTACGCAATATCCGGCATACCTTTCCGAACTGGTTATCAAAGGAAGCAAGACGAAGCAATGCCCCACGAACGATCCGTAACTTATGAAAACAAGCGTGAGTTTGTTAGTGAGGCTTATGTATTTGCCCAAGTCCTTTTCCACGACGCCTGTACTTGTTTGGTACTTGAATAGACCTCGCATTTCCTTCACGATTTCAAAGGACGTGTCATCATGTATAACCAAATAAGTCATCCGAAGCCAGAAGCACAAACCACCGCCTTAAATTTGAGGATTTTCTTTTTTTTTGTTTTCAACCACAGACCTAATTGGTCTTCACTTACTCAGATAAATGTAGTTTCTAACTACGAGCTTGAAGTCGTCGTGTTCTTTAGTCCACAAGTCTACGAAGCTTGACATGGTCAAAAAGAATATGGTAAAGTTCACCGTCACCCTCCAAAAATTGAAGAGCAACCTCTTGATGGTACTCTCGGTTTCTATTTTATATAAACCGGCGATGGTCATCAGCAGAACGTTGTAGTGGAGGTATTTCATAGTTTTGCTTTCTTTTTTCTTTGCACAACAGCAAATGAGGGTTGAGAGCTAAAACTTTTATTGTTTATTAATCAGATGTGTATTTAATGAGAAGAATTTTTGATGAGGCTCCCGAACCTCCGCTTCTTGTTACTAACCAACGACGTTGTAGTAAGTAAATGAACCGGTAGCTTGAGTTTGATTAGGTTTTTGTTCGGTAATCGATTACACCAGGAATTAAATTTATTATGTATGTATATCTCATCCACTTTTTTATTTGAGTTTATGTAAGTCCATGCCGCCTCATACACAACACTTAACTCTCACTAATTCTCTGAAACACTTCGAATCTGTTTTGTTTCGATATGGTTGGTTCATCCACGTTCCCCTTCTGCGCTTATTATTATTATTTTTCCCACCATTCCATGTCTTAGGCCGTTAATACGGAAGGAGTTTGGAAGGGCGAGCCTGACTCGACGGAAATGAGAGAAGAGACTCAGAATTTTTGTCGCGAACAAATAACAATCTACTTCATGATATGTTTTTTCTTCTCACTCGTCCACCAACCTCTTTCTAATCGAACCGTGCAGGGTTTGAGTTGCAATTTCCTTGTGTGGATAGGTTGCCGACTTGGATTTTAGGTTAGGAAGGAACCCCTCTCATTATATTCGTTCCATTGCAAAGAGTTTGTGAGTTCGTCTGCCGATGGAGTAAATCGCCGGAAATGCGCTCTTCTTCTCTCTTAGTTTAAAAATCTGTTTTTTTTTTTTTAATAAGAAAAGAATTTCGTTGTTAATCAATAGTAGTAGCAGCACAGATTCCTTGCTGACTTTTCACTAAACCCGATTTAATTTTTCTTATTGAATGGATTCGCCAATGTCGTTTGACACTCCGCTGTTCATCCAGGGGAAAATAACCAGGAAATTTTGGAAGCTACTGGTTTCCGAAAATCCTTCGCCATTCGTCAATAAAGCGTTTAAATGTATTTTGCTATGAGTTGAAAGATACTTCCCGATCTTAAGGGCCGTCCACACGATAGCAACTTACTTGCACGGTACAGTTTGTGCAAACAGTACGAAATACCCTTTGTTGTCTATAAGTAAGTGACTTTCATTTTCAACCGATTCTGGTCCTCCCAAAAAGTTTTTGTGCCACGCCTACACTTGACTCTTCGTAAACTGTGCCTGAAGTCTCCTGTAAATTTCGTACGGTTTTACGTCCTCGTAACCCGTTGCGCAACGGAAGGAGGTACTTCTTGTTCTGACATTGTGATGCTGATTACAAAAAATTCCCTTCCACGCATACCAACTGTCAGTAGCCACACAAGTCTCCGTTCACCTGACGGCCCGTAAAATGAAAATTCCGGTTTATATTTGCTTCACCCTCGTAATCCGTTCAAGAAGCTCCCGGGACATCTTCAAATTGAAAACTTTAAGTATTTAAGTAGTTATGGGGATGAAAGAGATTTAATAGGCTTAAAATTCGCTCCCTGGCCGGCGAGTTCCTCGTCGGTCAGACTAGCGCTTTGTGTTTAAGCGTTCTCTGCTTACTATAAATGGGCATCACCACAGTAAACAACTTATGAAGTTAACAGCGTATTTATTCATGAAATTCAAACATCTATGCTAACCTTATAACAGAATTATAATAAATAAAGAAATCAAGCATCGGCTGTTACCTGTTGCAGAACTGTTACATAAGAAATGCTGATCCTTATAATCTGAAACAACGCAATCGCATCGTCACTTCCGCAAACCTTAAACCACGCGTTTCCTGCTTACCCCCAGGAACGTATTCAAAGTTAAAATTCCAAATTTGCCGATGGTCAAGCAAATAGGTGCGGATGCCATGTGATGCACCATTTTGAGATTCGTCTGAAACTTCTCGTCGCAGATGAACCAAGGCGAGTCGTATAAGTCATAAAAGAATTGTTCAGCCTGAAAACAAAGAAGGCAAAGCCCGAACACGCGCAACCTAATAAATACGATTGACCTACTTGAGACGTCAGAAGATTACCGAAGTAACACGGGATGAACATGGTTACCAAAGTGGCTGCCAGGTACAGGCAAGATAATATTATCATCATAATATCTCGTATCTGAAGGCAAACAAGAAAAAGGATATTAGGTTATAAAGCCAAGTCATTTTTGATTAACCTTGACGAGGTTGTACTCGATGAACACCATCGTCATGCTCATGGTGACGAAGTACAGTAGGTAAGATGACGAAAATAACTCGTCAAAGCGTTTGCAGAGGTTCAAGAGCTTCTGGTAGAACTCGATGAGATCGCTGAAGTTTCTCAGAAGGTCAGATTTGAATGTTGCCGAGCTTAGAACATCCCCAAGGTGGGTCAACTGAGCTTCATTCAAATCGCTGGGGCTACTAAAATCGAAGAAAAGTTGCGCTGTTCATTTTTTTCAACCAAACGTACGTACTTACCTGTGAGGTGAAGACATCAAATCAGTGTGTTGGGATTTGAACGCCAAAACAGTATCCAAATCCACGTCGCTTTCCAGCAACGTCTTGTACACCACGTTTTTAAAATCCCAGCCTGAAACAAACCGTGCGTTTACAGTTTTGACCAAAGCTGCGATCGTAACAATTACCCAAAAGCTCGAACTGTGCGCAGGTTAAGATAAGACTGCTCGCGAATAGCGTATCCACAGCGGCCGTGATCGTAGTTATCGTTTGCTGAATAAACATCTGGAGAAACACCGTCGCTTCAAAATAGGGCGAAACCTTCCAGTCGAATGGCAACCACAGAGGTACACCAAGTGTCCTAAAACATATCACGTACTGTCACGATGGGAGTTTTTCGAGTTTTTCATAAAGGAATAATAAAAAGAAATTATTAACGCATCGAGGGCAACAGTGTCATAACAATGCGTGTGGTAACCCGATATAACACGGTTCTTGTTTCAAAACAAAACATCGGCAGAATCGCGACAACTAGGGCAAACGATTTCAACAAGTAAGCAATACAATTGAACGCCGGGCATGTTACGAGTAACGCAATATGCGAATCAACAAATGTTTCGTATAAAAAGTGCGCGTAAAATTTGGACGGCAGTCGAACCCGACTCCGGTAGGCTTAGTGTCTACTGTAAGAAGGGCAGCCGCCCTCGCAGTCGACCTAGGAACGACTCCGAATTGGCAACATCTGCCATCTCGAAGAAGGGGAGCCACCCGGAACGCTGATCCCAAGATCATCAGCATCCTGATGCCGATCGGAGGACACCCTCTGCCAACCACCGTCTACGCCCAGCCAGAAGCTGCCGATCTCATCCTGGTCAACTCCAGTTGCGAGGAGCCGCATCAGCCTGCCAGCTGAAGCTATCGCCGCACTCCTGCTTGCCGTCGCCGCCTCATCCGGCCCCACTATGGTCGTCGCTGCTACCCCTAGATTTAGCATCTACTCCGTCGAAGCCATCGCAAGCGCCTAGATACCCGGAATCGACCACCCTTAGAGTGACGTGGTGAAGGCGCTTAAAATTCACAGCCAGAAGAAGACCGTGGTCATCCGATCCTGAGCCGACCTTGACATCGCCACAACATAACGCCCGTCGAATCCCGTCGCCACCAGACCAAGCCAGACGCCGCACAGACGTCCCGAATCGCAGCCACCTGCCTTGAATTACGAACACACCCCATCCCCATCATATTAAATTTTACATTAATAAAAGGTATCCACTTTTATGAAATAACTGTTTCTGAAACCCTACGCTACCCCCTTACCGCGACAGAGTGGAGGCACCACCCCTACCGTGACAGTATTGAACTATTTCATGGTTGAGGCTCATCTTCATACCTTTCCGATGAAAAAATGAGGGGGATTATAATGAAGCACTGTCCAGCCAAGAAGGAGTACACGAACCAAAACAAAGTGAGCTTTTCCGTGAAGCTTACATGCCTCTGAATATTTTTCTCCACCAAGCCGCCGGTTTCCGTTTCAAACTTGAAGACTTCGTTTATTTCCTTCACTATGCCAGTGGATGCTTTGGTGTACAAGGACCAGTAAGTGAGTCTGGTCACCATGCACAAGCTACCCCCTGAAATGAGAGAGAGAGAGAGGAGGTCTGAAGCCATACTTAACTAAACTGAAAATTTCTCACCCAGATACATGTAGTTCTTGATTTCGTTATCAACGTCCTTGAACCCTTTAATCCGCAGGTCGATGAGGTTTGATACGGTTAAGAATAGCATGGTTAGGTGTAGCGTCAGTTTCCAAAGGCCAAAGAGTACCTTCTTGATGACATTATCAATCTTGATGTCGTATAAGCCGCTGATAATCAAAAGCATGGTGTTGTAACGAAGGTATATGGGCTGGGGCATTATGTGAATACTTGTAGTACAGGTAAATGAAACTAATCTTCACCGTCCGTTGTAAACAGGGTGTCCCAAACCTCCGGAATGATGCAAAAAATTAACAATTTGTATAACTGTCTGCTGTGTCTGCGATTTAAATTTTAAAAACGTATTGTGTCACACAGTTTTACGCTATTATTATTAATGAAGAACATATAAAATAGCGACATCTTACTATCGCTTTTTGACCTAACATTGCAGTAGGATAGACAAATTGAAGCGGGATTTGCTCCTAATGAGTCCCCCATGCAAGGCGGCCATGCTTGCTGTCAAAGCCCCAAGCAGGGCTGAAACAGCTGTCCAGAGGCTGCTCGAGGTTCTCACTGCAATCAAAAACGATTTGCACAAAATTTTTCTAAAAGCTATTATTATTATTAGTCGATGATGGTGGGATTACGTTTTTAAATAAATAAATAATGAAACGATGATTCCTAGTGTAGTTGGCTAACCCGTCGTCGTCTTTAATTGTGATGGTTTTATTGATTGAAACAAACCAATTTTCACGAGACACAATCCCCGTCATGCTAGGAGTATTCCTTGCTGGCTTTTCCCTAAACGCAGTTGATTTTTCGTCCGCGAATGGGTTCTGTAATTAGCCGACGAAGTCATTTGTTGGCCCGCTGATCATCCAGGAGTAAACAACTGGAAGAACATTTTTCGACTCTGTCTTTTTCTCTCATTTGAAGAAAGACGCTTACCCATATATAGCTGAAACGATGGGGAGGTCTGGTTGAAACTGATGAGGTGACCAGCTGGCTTTCCTTATAAATTTTGTTTGTAACAAGAAATAATTGATGAAGGAATTAAATTTTTACAAAGTACCTAACAGAAAAAAAAAAACTGGAAAGATTAATGCGGAGCTCCGTACGTACGTGGATTCCTCATAAATTATGATTGTTACGGTAAATAATTGATGATGAGTAAAAATTAGGTGTGTAATTTCTACAATGTATCGAATCATACATGTAAAAAAATTGGGAATGTTAAAAAGTAGCTTGTCACGTGGGTTATTTTTAGATATTGCCCCACTGGGCTAAGCAAAATTTAAATAACACGCTAGCATATGAGCTATTTAATTCCCTTTTCAATGATATACGCTTGTCGATAGCTATTGTTAATAATTTTTTCAGTATTTCGATTTTTCAAAAATGCGCGAAGTTTCTCCTCATAAATTGTTAGCTTATTAGCTTTCTTTATAATTTCCATAATATTAGTAGGCCACTTCAAGGTTCCCAAACATCTTGAATACATATTTATTTATAGCATGTAGAGTAGCAAGAATAGGAGAGGACCAAAGACTGAACCTTGAGGGCCTCCGCCGCGACCACTCGCAGTTTCTGTGCGTCAGGAAATTCTAGATCCAATTATGACTGCCCCAAATTCCGATACTTTCCAGATTGTCACACGTCTTGCTAGTATAAGAATGAGTGGATCGAGCAATGAATGATTTATCAATTTTTTTTGAAAGTCAAAAATAGGCCGCAACTTCTTGCTGAGGATCCAATTTAATCAGTTGGACATTGTGTCATCTTAAGACTAAATAACTGGCGAACGCGCGAAGCCGTAGGCCTCTAAAAACCTAACATTTTGCTCAGAATAAAAAACACTCACCAATCGTAGATGTAACCACGAAGGTCTGAACAAATTTGATGCGCTGACCTTCCTTATATACTGCAATTGATTGCGACAACAAATAATTGATGAAGGAATTAAATTTCTGCTGCAAGTTACACAGTAATAAAAACAGGGGAGATTGTTTATGCGCTCGGATTTCCTATTAACTGCTGTGTAATTGTTGCAACAAATAACTGATGAGGCAATTCAATTCAATTTCCATAAAGCGTCTACCAAGAAGCCTCGCAGGGATTTATTAAATATTACATGTATTACATAGTTGAGCGAAATGAAATATTGAAAATAACAGCACGGTATCGTCAAGGACGATTTAAATAGGGCATTCAGTGCGTCTGCTATTGTTGATTCTTCCGAAAGGAAACTGTATATGATTATTGAAGAAATGCATCAAGAAAACTTTAATGTTTTTTTTTTTTTTTTTGATTTAAGAAAGCAACAAGATTTTTAACGACACTTTTTTGAATCAAGGATACTCGTACGGATATACAAAGTCTAACTGAACATTCTGAATAGGGCACGTGATAGGGGACGTACTATGGCAATAAAGAGTGTGTCGAAGAACTGTCGGTGGATGCCGTCCAAGGTGACAGCCAGTCACGAATGCCCGCGACGTGAATCAAAGAAGTGCCTGTGTTTAAAAACCAGTTCGCCAATACTGTATAATTATGAAGCTGGTGAGGCAGTGGAAAAACTGAAAAGAAGTTGCGTCGCGTTCCCGTTCCCGTTCCGAAATAAACGTTTGTTTGTCTTACAGCAGAACAAAATCAAAACATGGCGGGACTATGTTGTTAAAAAGGGACAAAATAAAAGGGAAATCATTAGACGAGATAAATAATTTATACAAAGAAACATCAACAACATACAAGAAAAGTACAATCATTATATCGCTTTACCGTCAGGTGGCTTCGAAATATTTTTTAATGCGCTAAATACAGCCTTACAAATCATTGATGACCGGAGAGTATACAGAAAAGTCTTTGTTGCGGGAGACTTTAATTTAAATTTTTTACAAGGTTCTGTAGCAGATACATTTACTGCTGGATCTACTTGCCACATATGATTTACGTATATCATTTAAGGATCCATCAAGAATTACAAAAAACAGCCACACATGTATAGATAAGACAACATTTTTACAAACATAAATGAATATGATATAAAAACACTAAATTTACATGTATATATCAATTCACGAAGCTCAAATAATAACATAGACGCAGGAAAAAGTAATAATATCAAGAAAAACAATAACTGTACGAGAAATAAATAACGAAGGAATATTACATTTTAAACAATAGCTGCAACCGCGTAGTTGGGAACCTCTGTTACAAATGGATGCGACCCAATCATTCAATTTCTTCCATGATACTGTCACGATGGGAATTTTTCGAGTTTTCATAAGAAATAATATAAACGAATTATTAAAGCACGGGCGTGTGAAATCGAGGGCAACAGTGTCATAACAATGCGTGTGGTAACCCGATATAACACGGTTCTTAGTTCAAATCAAAACATCGGCAGAATCGCGACAACTAGGGCGAACGATTTCATCAAGTAGGCAATACGACTGAACGCCGGGCATGTTACGAATAACGCAATGCGCGAATCAACTAAAATTGCGTATAAAATGTGCGAATTAAAATTTGGACGCCAGTCGAACCCGACTCCGGTAGGCTTAGTGCCTACCGTAAGAAGGGCAGTCGACTTAGGAACGACTCCGAATTGGCATCCCCCTGCCATCTCGAAGAAGGGGAGCCACCCTGAACGCTGATCCCAAGATCATCAGAAGCCTGACGCCGATCGGAGGACGTCTCTCTGCCACCACCGCCTACGCCCAGCCAGAAGCTTCCGATCTCATCCCGGTCAGCTCCAGTTCCGGAAGCCGTACTAGTCTGTCAGCTAAAGCCATCGCCGCACTCCTGCTTGCCGTTGCCACCTCATCCGGCCCCACAATGGTCGTCGCTGCTGCCCCTAGATTTAGCATCTAC
Source organism: Prosopocoilus inquinatus (assembly GCA_036172665.1). Lineage (NCBI taxonomy): Eukaryota > Metazoa > Arthropoda > Insecta > Coleoptera > Lucanidae > Prosopocoilus > Prosopocoilus inquinatus. The sequence goes on along the minus strand of CM069878.1, from coordinate 6,629,375 downwards.
TCCGTCGAAATCACCGCGAGCGCCTAGATACCGGAATCGACCTCCTGATTAGCATGACATGGTGAAGGCGCTTAAAATCCAGAGTCAGAAGAAGACCGTGGTCATTCGTTCCTGAGCCGACCTTGACATCGCCACAACATACCGCCCGTCGAAGCCATCGCAAGCACCTAGCCACCTGGAGTAGGCGCATCAACCCTATCGTGACAAAACACTAATACATTTATTTAACACAGTATTCCCTCAGAAACTAAAGCTAATAAATTTGAGCAGAAATCAGAAGCCAACGGTTAATTACACAACAGACGATTTACTCAGCTGGAGGAATATTTTAAATGCCCTAGGAGTAGTAAGTAGCAAGTTGCACCAAGAAACAGGAAGACTATGATCAATACAAACGCTGCAAGGAAAAATTCCATCAACTTCTGGAACGAAAGAAACAAAAATATTATGAAAAATATATAACTGAAGCAAGTAACGTACAAAAAGCAATCAATTCAGAAAACGGCAATGGAAGAAAAAGACAAATACACGAAGGGGACCTAACATCTGATGATTTTAATAATTTTTTCATCTCAATTGGAGAAAGAACAGTAAAAGAAATGAACACATACCAATGAGAGAGAGAGATGCTTACATAAATATAACAACGCAATTACCCATTCTTTATATTTTCAACCGACAGGTGAGTACGAAATTGTTAACATAATCCGAAATCTAAAACATAAAACTTCTTCTGATATCTATGGTTTCTCTGTGTGTACACTAAAGGAAATAAATGAAGAAATCAAGAAACCTTTATCAATGGTACCGAATAAATGCATTATTGAAGGAATTTTTCCTAATCAAACGAAGGTCGCCAGGGTCGTGCCCATATATAAGAAAGGTCAGGAGAGAGAATGCAACAGCTACAGACCAATATCCGTGCTACCGGTAATCTCAAAGGTTTACGAAACACTAATAAAAGTCAGACTTACAAAATTTTTAGAGACGAAACATTTGCCGAGTCCATGGTTACCGAAAAGACAAATCAATAACTACAGTAATGATGGATGTATTATCTGTTGTAATTGGATAATCATGAAGAAGTCGAAATAGTACGCTGCGATCTGTCGAAAGCGTTCGACACCGTAAACCACCAAATATTACTGCAAAAATTGCATTATTACGGAATCAGGGGCGTACTATTAAAAAGTATTGATATCCTACCTACCTAGAACCGTACACAGATCGTGGAATGGGAAAACAAACTTCCTTCCAGCAAGAGAATACAGCATGGTGTCCCCCAAGGTTACGTATTGGGACCCTTGCTCTTCTTGGTGTACATCAACGACCTGGCGACGGCAAGTAGTGAGTGTTTGTTCGCTGACGATACCACTTTTTTTAAATAAATGTAATAATGAACGCGAACTTGAAGAGTAAACGCGTGAAACTCTAGAAACTGCAGTCGGATGGACAACAACGAACTCATTACTATTAAATAAAGAAAAAACACAAAAATTAAAGTTCAGTGCGAAAGTAAGAACAGAACATCAAAGTGTAAAATTTCTCGGTTTATTAGTAGACAATAAACTAAATTGGACTGAACATATAAATCAGTTATGTAAATCTCTTGCACATTGCGTATACAGTAGTGGTACGACCAGCTACGGCATCACGTTCTGGGGTACGTCAACTCAAGCGTATCGAATCTTCCAGCTGCGAAAGAAAGCTCTGAGGGCCTTGCCAGGGTTAAAAAATAGAGACAGCTGCAGGGAAACATTTAAGTATGAGAATATACTTAGTATATTTAATACTTATATACTTATATAGTCCCGGGAATTACTTGTTTAAAACTTGTACATTCACAATATCATCTTTTTGCCAAAAATAGCCAAAATCATTCTTACGGAACCAGACAACGCATGTCATTGAAAACTCCACATCATCGACTGAAATTAACATAGCAATGCATAGATTATTGGGTACCCAAGTTGCGTAAGATATTGCCGCCGGACATAAAGAAGAAGGATAACAAGTAATTCATTAAATACATGAAACATTTTAGACAAATAACGTATTTTATTCAGTAGACGAATTTTTAAAACATAAATTGGAGAAATAAACATGTACTTCAATGTCTGTCCGCATGAAAAAAGTATTATATGTTAATCGTTTGTTCTTCATGTTCACTGTGACTTAATACTTTACAGTATCTCTGTATATATATCAATATCATCCCAAGCCACATCACACAAGGATCACAACTTTTACTGGAACTAATCACTACACAACCAGGACGTACCACATCAGAAATCAACAACTTCGCAAACAGGTTGAAGAACAAAACACTAAATTTTGAAATAAGAATTACTAACAACAACATAATTCACAAGGAAAGGCTTCTAACAAGTTTAGAAAATAAGCTACGGGAAAATATACCTAACGAAATCATTGATGATTTCAAAAATATACAAAAGGTCAACTACAATGTCATTTTCCACAAAACTAAAGCTGTAAACCAAAGAAAATATGAACAACTGCGAGAAAACTTGGTAGAAACCCTTCAATTTAAAGATAACTGGGTAGTCAATTTAAGCAACACAGAAATTCCTGAACAGATTTTAAAATTCGTGGCCCTAGGTCAAAAATTCAGTATTCCTTTTTCAAACAAAGACTTTCCAATGTATAAATATCTAGCTAATATAGAGTCCATATTAAAAGAAGTTGATAATGATAAACAAGGTATCACTAGAGCCCAAATAGTTAACATCATCACTAATTACTTGCATTCACAACAAACTGCTTCCAAAAATGATTTTCAAAAAATGTATTACAACACAATTTTTTTTCTAAAAACCAACCCACCCAAGTGTTTATTACTAGAGCTGATAAAGGCAATGTCACTGTCATTTTAGATAAACAACAATATATAGAAAAAATGGAAACCTTAGTCACTGACGACAATTCTTATACACTAGTAACTCGTGACCCAACACGTCAGTACAAAGAAAAAATAATGAAATAGTTAGAAAAATGAAGCAAACAGAAATGTAGTCATGTCAAAAAATTATCCACTTATAAAGCAGTGGCACCCAAAATATATGGGACACCTAAAATTCACAAACCCAATTGGCCCTTGCGACCAATAGTATCATCTATCAATTCTCCTACTGAAAAACTATCTCAATTTATTGCCAAAATTCTCACTGAATCCATTGCTACTGAAAATGAATATTTTGTGAAGGACTCCTTTCATTTTGCTACCTTCATTAATGACTTTAAAACACCAGCAAACTACGTCATTATAAGTTTAGACGTAGTCTCCTTGTTCAGTAACATTTCATTACCACTTGTTATAGAAGGTATCAACAGAAGATGGGAACGTATTGAACCAAATTGCAAATGCTCCAAGGAATTTTTTATAAAAATTGTACAATTTTTGTTTGAATCCAGCTATTTCAGTTTTAGCTCAAAGTTTTACAAACAAACATTAGGTTGCCCCATGGGCCCAAAATTAAGCCCCATATTAGCCCTTTTAGTTATGGATTTACTATTAGAGGACTGCATACCCAAATTATCATTTCACATACCCTTCATAAAAAAATATGTCGATGACATAATTTGTACTATTCCTGCAGGGAAATCCCAAGAAACCCTAACTATTTTCAACAACTATGATCAACACATAAAATTCACTATTGAAGAAGAAAATGAAGCAGACCAAAGTGACACCAAAGTCATAAGAACCAATAACGATAATAAAATTATCACAGACTGGTACCGAAAACCTACGGCTTCAGGAAGATATATGAATTTCCAATCCAACCACCCAATGAAAATGAAAGTGAATTTAGTATTAGCTTTAAAGAACAGAATAAAGAAAATTTCCCACCCCTCCTTACATGACAAAAACCTACAAATTTTACGCAGTCTTATGATAGAAAATGCATATCCTGTACCACTTATGAATAAATTAATTTTCACCACACCTAATCAACCCCCTATATTAACAGCCAATAACACTCAACAAAATCAAATTATTACTTACAGATCCCTGCCCTTTATACAACAAATAACTCACAAAATAACTGAAATTATCAAATCAAACAATATCAATATTACTATAGCTTCAAGTAGCCCCATGTGTATCAATAATATTATGACTAAATGTAAAGACAAAATAGAACTTTTAGACAATAGTGACGTCATTTATAAAATACCTTGCAGCAATTGTGATGAGGTGTACATTGGTCAAACTTCACAAAAAATAAAATTAATAAACACTCAGCATAAAAGTGACACGAAAATCAAAAGTAAAAATAACTCTTGTGCACTGGCTGCTCACGCCTCTAATAAAAAACACACAATTAATTATGATGAAATAAAAGTCTTAACCAATGAACAGAATCAAAACAATAGAATTTTTCTAGAAATGCTTTATGTACAACAAGAACCTAAAGCCATGAATGCGAAATCTGACATTAAACGTTTAAGCAACATGTACTCCTATTTGCTTCACTTACACAACAAAACTCACTTACCTTAAGTAAAAATTTTTGAATTTACCGCGCTTTCATTCATTCTTTGTCACCAGAGTTAGGGACTTTTACATTGTCAAGTAGAATAAGTAATGCAGCTTAAGTCCGCCATTGTACACGCCACGTCCCCAACGATTTCAAACGTTTTAACTTTTCATTTTATTTTGTGCTTCGTCCTTTTACAATTTTAACTTTTAACGTAGAACAGTTTGTTTAAAATGTTTTACTTACCTGGCTATTCGTATGTACTCTGAAAATAGAAGTCACATGCAATGTGTTATGTTAAGAGCTCATCCTCACTTAACCTCACTATTTCTGTAAGTAATTCAATCATTTTCACATAAGAATTTTGTGCATTGTACAACAACTTTTAGATCCTGATGAAGGAGAAAAACAGCTCCGAAATATCGATATAAATAAAAGAGTAAACAAGGAGGAACACGTTGTTCATTTAATTTGACCGAAACCCCGTTATCTATAATACAATTTACACATTTCTTCAAATTATATATATTTCATGTATGTCTAACTTTTGACACAACTTGTAATATTTATTGCAAATTGTTAAATAAATCTAAATCTAAATAACCACTGCCGTTGATTTTGCGACAACTATAGGTCATGATAAAAGAACCTTTTATTATCTGGAACTTTAATCAGCGCGCTGTTCTGGTTTAATTCGGGGAAAAAAATAATGAGACCACACATTTTCCTATCGGATGTTATTGACGCTCAGCGCCGTAATAGCAAGGAAACAACTGACAGAAGTTTACACTACGTTCATCTATCAAGTTCAAGTTCGCCTACATACAGGGCGCTGCATTTTGAAACGCGACATAGGAAATACCATGTGAATTTAAAGGCGCTCGAATATTGACTTCCCTAATCATTTTACAGCAAAATTCCGTGTAGGTTTCTTAAAGTGCTCTTCAAGATGAATCTGTCTGTGAAGTTTGCGAATTTTTCGTACACTGAGTTTTAAGATATTTGAAAAAAAATCTGTAACTAAATTCAATTTACATAAAACTATTAAAACAGCCTTGATCGATGATAGTGATAACCGGCCAGATATTAATAATTTTTTGAAAAAAGTATTGATAGATAAAACTTTTCCAGTAATTTAATTTAACATTTACTGACCAGCTGATAGTTTGGTATAAATCGAATTTCGTTACTCATCTTTTTCAAATAACTCGAAACCGAGCGAATAAAATATCCTCAAACTTCGCAGACAGATTCATCTTGAAGAGCACTTTAAGAAACCTACACGGAATTTTTCTGTAAAATAATTAGGGAAGCCAATATTCGAGGAGCAACCTTAAATTAACATGGGGTTTCCTATGTTGTTGCGTTTCAAAACGACATAATACGGACGTTCGTTGCAGACAACCAAATCATGCGTCGGACGTGATCTGTCGCAGAAGTGTTAGATAAGAAAAGCTCATTCTTAAAATCTGAAATAAAAATAATACCACCCCGTCATCCACCAGTTTAAGCACGTCCTTCTACTTACCCCTAGGAAAACATTCAAATTTAAATATCCGAACTTGCCGATGGTGAAGTAAATCGGGTTGCAAGACCTGTGATGCACCATTTTGAAATTCATCTTAAAACTCTTGTCGCATATAAACCAAGGTGAATCATACAAGTCACAAGTGAATTGTTCTGCCTGAAAGGCACAGACTTAAGGGCACGTCGTTTGATTGAGATACGTACTTGAGATGTTACGAGGTTACCAAAGTAACACGGGATCAGCGTAGTCATTAAAGCAAGCATCAAATACATAGCAGGTAATGCTATGACGTTAATATCTCGCGCCTAAAACATAAACAGAAAATCGGTTCATGGTTACAAAATCGCTCCTGGTACGTCCACCTCGATGAGGTTGTATTCCATGAATACCGTCGTGATGGTAATACAGATGAAGTACAAGAGGTAGGATGAAGAAAACAAATCATCTAATCGTTTGCAGAATTTCACAAGGGTTTGATAGAACCGAATCAGATCGTTCAAGTTTTCCAGCAGATCCGATCTGAACTTTTTTGAGCCCATGACATTATCGATTAATGTCAACTGAGCGATATCCAACTCATCTTCATTCCTAAAACCGAAAAAACATTGTATCATGTTTAATTTAACCGAACCGAAGGATAAATTTGATATTTACTTATGCGTGATGTCAGTGTGTTGAGATTTGAATGCCAAAACAATGTCCAAGTCAACGTTATTGTTCAGCAGTGTCTTGTACACCACTTGTTTGAATTCCCAACCTAAAACAAAGACAATTAGACTTATGATTTTATTTTGTACATATAACACATACAGGATGTGTCAGGGGAAAGGCGTCAAGTAGGCACACCCGAGCGCTCACGAGGCAGCCTTACAGTGTGCGCGTATATTAATTAAAAAAAAAAAACAGAACTACGGAAATAATTAATTAACACACTTAAATTTAATCTGTGCGTAATTTAACATTTCAATTACGAAATCCCAGAACTCAGAGAAAAACAACGCGCGGTTTATGAAACTAGAACGCGAGCGTTGCAATCTTTCCCGCGCACTCAAATGTTATCTTGATGTTGTTCGTCGCCTTACCGCCGGAACCGGTTAATCGAACATTCCAGAGGAGGCGCCCGTCGGATTTCAGAAGCTGATGAAGGAGGTAAAGAGAAGAAGGGGATGAGGATACAATAATGTCCTTTTGGTTTCACTCTCCTTGTCTTTTCCAGAGGTGAACATAACCTACTTCGAGGAAATGCGCTTTCTGTTTGTAAATCACTTGACTGCCATTCGTTACAAAGATAATAAGATTGTAAATAAAGTCACGATTGGTTTTCTTTTACAAAATAATTAAAAAAACAGAACTACGGAAATAATTAATTAACACACTTAAATTTAATCTGTGCATAATTTAACATTTCAATTAGGAAATCCCAGAACTTAGAGAAAAACGAAGCGCGGTTTATGAAGCTAGAACGCGAGCGTTGCAATCTTTCCCGCGCACTCAAGTGTTATCTTGATGTTGTTCGTCGCCTTACCGCCGGAACCGGTTAATCGAACACTCCAGAGGAGGCGCCAGTCGGATTTCAGAAGCTGATGAAGGAGGTGAAGAGAAGAAGGGGATGAGGATACAATAATGTCCTTTTGGTTTCACTCTCCTTGTCTTTTCCAGAGGTGAACATAACCTACTTCGAGGAAATGCGCTTTCTGTTTGTAAATCACTTGACTGCCATTCGTTACAAAGATAATAAGATTGTAAATAAAGTCACGATTGCATTTCTTTTACAAAATAATTAAAAAAACAGAACTACGGAAATAATTAATTAACACACTTAAATTTAATATGTGCATAATTTAACATTCCAATTACGAAATCCCAGAACTCAGAAAAAACGACGCGCGGTTTATGAAACTAGAACGCGAGCGTTGCAATCTTTCCCGCGCACTCAAATGTTATCTTGACGTTGTTCGTCGCCTTACCGCAAGAACCGGTTAATCGAACAATTTAAGAATCAAAATAACTACACTGAGAAAAAGTTTACTACAATTGATATTCGCCTTCGGCATCCTCAAATATACGCGATCAATGCCGATGCATGACGATTTAAATTCTATGCCTACTTGGAATGGTTTTATCTGTTTATATTTACCCAAAAGTTGAAGTTGTGCGCAGGTTAAAATAAGACTGTTCGCGAATAGCATGTCTATCGCAACCGTCATCGTAGCTGCCGCCTGCTGAATAAACATTTGCAGAAACACCACCATCTCGTAACAAGGTGAAACACTCCAATCAAACGGCAACCACAAAGGTAATGCAAGTGTTCTAAAAAATGTTTCAGCTACAACTAACTTCATGTTTTTAAGAGTCATCCGTACCTTTCCGAAGAAAAAATAAGAGGAAACACAATGAAGCTCTGACCGACTAACGACGTGCATACAAACCAGATCAAAGTTATCTTTTCTGTGAGAGCTACGTGCTTTCGAAGATCTTTTTCTTCCAGTCCGGTGTTTGTTTTGTACTTGAATATGTCGTGCAGCTCTTTCACCGTTTCACTGCATTCCTCGATTTGTGTTAACCAAAAACCGAGTCTGAACATGATACACAAGGTGCCCGCTGTAATTACGAGAAGTGCATAAGCAATGCGTATGTTAAAACTCGCAATTCTCACCTAGATACACGTAATTTTTGATTACCCGTTGGATGTTCTCGAAGCCTTTAATCCATAGGTCGATGAGATTCGATACGGTTAAGAATACAAGGGAAAAGCACACCATGAACTTCCAAATGCCAAACAGCACCTTCTTCGTTGTACTGTCAGTTCTGATTTTGTATAAACCACTTACAGTCATAAGTATGACGCTATAGTGGAGGTACCTTGACGAAACCATCACGCAAAAACTCTGTCTCTCTATTAATCTCATATATACAGTTGATTGGAATGGCGTTGAATGCCCGCCTGTACAGATTATTTTTTCATGTGAATTAAAGAAACAATGAGGTAAATTAGGTTTTGCTAAATAATTAATTTTGTTTCCCCTCAATATTTACCCGTTCTATGTAAAACTTTTTATATGTATATTCCGAGCTTAGATAATGTATACGTGTAACGACTGCTTTTACAGTCCGAATCCTAGACGATCAATTTGCGTGACTGACGTTAAAAAAAGTGAAAGCCAAGTCGATATTGATATGAAAAAAAAAACATTGGAATGGAAGCTGAAGAATAAAATGGGAAAGTAGGGTTTTCTGTGTCGTTTTTAATTACTGAACAACAATTATTATCCGAAACGAACCATGAAATAGGAAAAAAAAAAACAATCACATTTTTTCAAGTGAAAAACATGATCTAATTATTAAATTGAAACCAATGTAATATGAGGTAATGATTGTTAGTAACAAATACAATACGATACTTAAGAGAAGATATTTTGCCTTCACTATCAATTTATTTGATTTTTGAAGTTCGGTTCGGGTGACGCAACAGCGTCAAATAGGAGAACCTTGTTCCGATGATCTAAAATATTTTTTATGGAAAAGATATGGGAACGCTGGACAGATTTACTCAGATCACCCATACATACGTAGCTAACGTCAATTCTCCAAATTTCCCGATCGTTTGTAAAACCGGTTGTCCAGCTTTCTGCTGCAGCATCTTGTAATTCGTTTGGAACAGTTCAAAATTTCGCTTACCAAATCTGTCCCTGTGCATGATTAACATGAACCAGAAGATGGTGGATTATTGTAGCGCGAATCACAACTTGCGCGTTACTTTAAGTAGTTCTTCAAACAGTATATCACTTGGAATTTGAATTTGCATCGCGTTTTATTGTGACACAATCTGTGGTGGGTGTCCGACGGAGTCTTAAGGCATCGACTTCTCTTCTGGTTTAATTCCATGATCGCACATTGTCATATCAAAGAAACTACTTGCCAAGTAAGCAATCCTTTTATTAGTTCTACATAGAAAAGAAAACGAAGAAAAGCTCATTATTTGTTGCAACTGAAATAGAACGCCTAGTTTGGACAACCAACAACACCAAATGAATTAAGCGTCTATTGTAACTTGATTAGTTTTCTTCAATTTTTTTTATAATAATATCGAAGAAGCAGTTAATCTTTTATATAATAATATAATGGACTGGGAACATTGCGTAACCGTGCATAATAATTGTAATACAATTTATATATTATTTAGAAGAACGGCGCCGTCCAAATCAACATTGATTTTGACCAAACACCTGTTCAAGGTAATACTCCAACGAATTTTTGAAGATCTTTGAAAATAATTGATAGAACGATCCCTTTTCCTGTTTGAATTGTTCCTTGTAGGTATCATTGCAGAATTTATTAGTTCGCGATGGGAGATTGCAAATTGAAAAGCCGAGTTTAGTTACTTGGTCCTAGATTGGAACGATGGAACTTACTTGAAGAAAATGTATGTTTTGGAGCAGTTGATGAATAGTTTCAATGCGGAAGGTAGCCTTATCGTTCGTCCTAACATCGACAAACAAATCCAGGCTTTAGGAACAATCCCACGTCTTTTCATTCTTACAGTTCAAAATTTCGCTTACCAAGTGTGTCCCTGTACACGATTAACTTTCCAGAAGATGATCGATTATTGTAGCGCAAATCATACCTCGCGCGCTAATTTAAGTAGTTCTTCCGTCAATATATCACTTTAAACTTGAATTTGCGTCGCATTTTGTTTTGGCGAAATGATGGGTGCGCGAGTCTCAGATTTCTCTTATTTTTCTTTCTGTTTTAATTCCATAACCTCACATTATCACATCAAAGAAACTACGTGTGAAGTAAGCAGCAATATTTATTTGTTCTACATAGAAAAAAATGAAGAAGCTCTTTATTTATTGCAACTGAAATAATACATCTAATTGGGATCACAAACAACACCGAATGAATTAAGCTTGATTCGTCTTCTTCAATATTTCTTCGGATATTCTCGTTCTTCGCTCTCAATTTATTTGATTTTTGCAGTTTGGTTATTGTAAAATTCGTTTACCGTTACCTGACGCAATACAGTCAAATAGGAGTAACTTGCTTTTAAAATCTAAAACAATATTTATAAACAAAATATATGCTTAGGATGGATCGATTCATGTTACCCATAAAAACGTTCCCAACGATAATTCTCCAAATTTCCCAATCCTTAGCAAAATCGGTTTACTAGCTTTTTGTTGCAGCATCTTAAAATTCGTTCGGAACTTGCTGTCACACATATACCACGGTAAATCATAGAGATCGTTGAGGATTGCTTCGGCCTTAAATTCAGCAAGTTTATATCGTTTTTCTTTTCGTATCATATGCTTACATGAAGACTCAATAAGGTTCCAAAAAAGCATGGATAGAATAACATGGTTAAAGCAGTCAGCACGTACATGATGACGAAAATTTTAAACATCATATTCTGAGCCTGAAATAAAGAAAATTGAGAGTGCATAGAATGGAAATGCATTAAGTAACTGAGTACAATAATTAACGCATTTTCTAGGAGAACCACATCACTCAGAAGTAAACAGAAACACATAAGATTTGGTGTCGAGAAGAACTCGTCTAAACGTGATGAGATGGACACAAGAGACTTATGAAAATTGATGAGCACTTTCAAATTCTCCAGTAGATTAATTCTGAACTTGTGGGAATTAAGAACGTCAAGCAAAGCTGTATCTTCCCTGAAGCAAAAACTACATGGTTACATTTGCTCAATCTAAAATTTACACATTAAACAACTCACGTATTCAAAGTGCTTGTATTATCACGGAGCGAACGCATGAATTTCAGAACTGTATTTAATTGAACGTCGTTTTCCAACAGTGTTTTTTGTAATACGTGTTTCAATTCCCAACCTAAAATATAAATGAATCGTTGCGTCGCTGTAATACAATCAGAAATCCATCAGGTTTTACCCAGTAATTTGAACTGTCCGCTGGTTAAGATGAGGGTGTTCGCAAAGAATGCGTCCATACCAATCGCAGCAACAACGGTTACTTGTTGAATAAACATCTGCAGGAGTACCACCATTTCGTAGTAGGGAGAAACGGCCCAATCAAACGGAAACCACATCGGAAGAGCCGGTTCCCTAAAAACCAAAGGTAACCAAATCATTTTGGACCAACCCAGCCGAGTTCTTACCGCTCCTTATTCAATATCGAACGAAGTAGTATATCAAATTGAGAAAGCAAGGTTCCATAGAATATCCAAATGGTCGTAAGTAGTTTTGTCGCTTTAACATAGTTCCTTAGGTCTTTTTCCTCAAAACCAGTATCAGTCTTATATTTGAATACGCCCCGCATTTCCTTTACGATATCGCTTGAGACTCTATCATACACGTAATGATAATTAGCTCTGAGGACAATGTAAGGGGTAAACACTAAAACGCCAACCACCTGTAATATACTTCTGTGGATGGAAAGACTGTTGTAATTTACCCAAATGGGCGTAGTGTTTGGAGACGTGCTCTAGGTTAGTGAAGCCCTTGATTCGTAAGTCGATGAAACAGGACAGCATGAAGGACACCAAAACTAAATTCACCATTCCCCGCAGGAGGCTGAAAAGTAACCTTCGAAGAGAGCTGCCGGTTTTAATTTTGAACGTGCCGCCGTAGGTCATCAGGAGAAGCGTCGAATGGAGATATTTAGTATCGTCCATTTCTGACTTACGTGAGCTGACGAGCCGCAAAAAATTTATTCTTTGCTGAAATGCGTTTCTAAATAAATATATCGCGAGGTCTAAAAGTATGGCAGAATAATATCTACCGTCTTCATCCACTATTGCTCTTGTTGCCATAAATATATTTTGAAAATATAATTAAACAAACAAGCATTCTAGTAGTAGCGACAAACAATGTCAAAACCCATTCAAAGTGTACAACCTGGTACATATAAAAGTAATCAACGCGTTATTTTAGTTTTGCAAAAGGGACTTTACTCTATTTTGTGACAACAATTTTTTTGGTAAGATTCCTCCTCGTCCTTTATACAGCATTAGTAAATCAAAGGCAAACCTACAATACCGCGAACAAAATAGTCTACTTTTCTATGCACCGCAATGGACGTAGTTTTGAAACCTACACTGTCACAAGGCAGTTTACTTGGGCCACTACTTTTATTTGACTTATAAATTAATGCTCTGTTTCAATGGTGCGGTTTTTACAACAGCCAGCTTGCTGCTGGCATAGTTTTTGTCACGCACGAGCCTTACTCCGCAAGTGTATAAAGCCCGTGTCACACCTTGCACGATTTGATATATCAAAATTGTGTGCCAATATTCCTATATTTGTTTCCTTTAAACCGAGGTTAACTTTTATCTTTGAACCGGTTTTGCAACTGATCGTCCATGTCATTGTTTGATCATCGTCGTTCTTCCAAAAGCGAAGAGACCACTTACCCAGCAGCTTTTGGTGACCAGCACCAAATTTTTGCACTCCTTGTTAATCGAATCGATCAGTATTGACATGAACACCAACATGAATCTCGTAACGTTGGAGGTCCGCCTGAAACTGACGAGCTGGTCCTACTTATAAACTGTAAATTATTGCAACAAATTATTAATGAGGGATTTCAATTTATACACGGTGCCTGGCAATAAGAAATTTAAATATTGATAAACCGCACATGGTTTATTAAATTATTAAACTAAATGTCGTTGAACAAAGTGAAATATTTAAATTGTTGTTAAAAAAGTTTTTATTTTGTTTGTTTCTGATGAGGAAATGAAGTTTAGGTATTTAAAATATTCGCATTTGAATTGCTCTGAGGATCTTAAACATTACACCTCAAACAAACAAAAAATGGAATTATTTAGTGTGATCGGTTTCAATAAATACGTCCTCAGGTACAATTCCCCGAATTACCAACCGTTAGCAAAACTGGCTTCCCAGCTTCTTGCAGCAGTATCTTATAATTCGTCTTGAATTTATCATCGCACAGGTACCGACGAATATCATTGAGATCGCTGAGGAGAGTTTCAGCCTAAAATTCAGCTGATTTGCATTATGTTTCCCTTTTACATGAACGGTTGACTTACATGAACGGTTAGAAGATTTGCAACGAAGCATGGGAAGAATAACATTGTTAAACAAGTCAGCACGCTCAACCTGAATAAATAGGACTTCCAATACGATGAAACCGATCAATAGCTTCAGGTTTCCATGGGATCTTTATCTTATTTTATAAGATATTACGCAGCTTCTCATTCGATGGAAATCATCTACATATTTGTTTACCTTTTCTTGTAGGATATCGAGCCCACTTTTCAGAACAACTTTTTCAGCCAGACTTGATAAGTAAACATCGTCCTGCAAAATGTCGCTAACGGTTTCCTTAATCATTGATTTTATTTCCGAGAAATGCTCTCTTGTGTATGTAGGCATTTTACCTTAATTATTTGTAGCAGAAAATACTATTTTTAAAAACAAATAGTCTGCGAAAATAAATAAATAGCAACTAATTTGAATTGACATTTCTTGAATGAAAACATAAATTAACCTCCACATGTGCGTTTGCCTGCAGCGCTGATGGCTTTCGCTACCCAGCCATTCGTATACGCCCGCGAAATTTAATATTATCTCTCAAGAGTTCTAATTAATTCCCACCTATTTCGTTTTAACGGTGCATTATTTTGAAGTTAAGTTTGTTGTCGTCAGTGTCAAAATGTGGCAGATATGATCAACTGTTTTCATTATTAACTATTAACTAGTAGAAGAGAAAGAAATATTACGTGGGCTACTGGGAAAATTTCTGGAAACGGTATGAAAAAACGCATATGAAGTTTGGTAAACGGTATCATTGTTTTTCGAAGTATTCGCCTTTGATGTCAATACATTTCTGCATACGCTCGAACCAATTTCTAAAGCACGTTTTCCACTCTAAAGATGGTACCTCAAAAACCAGTGTCCGGAATGTTTCAACCGCTGCTTCAGCCGACGAAAATCGCTCACCACGCATTTTATTTTTGATATTTGGGAACAAAAAGAAATCATTAGGTGATAAATCAGGTGAATATGGACAATGAGTCATTAATTCAACATTTTTGTTGGACAAAAAATCAACTGTTTGACGGGCTGAGTGAGAGCTGGCGTTGTCATGATGGAGAATAATTCGTCGATTTCGATTGCTTCTTCTTATTTGATCGATGACTTCCGGCAAACAAATTGTAGTATGCCAATCAGCATTCACGGTTTCTCGATCCTCTAAAGCCGCGGTTGCTACGTGTCCAGTTAAACCAAAGAAACAAGCAATCATTTGCTTCGCAGCACTGCGTTTTGTTGGTTTTGGTTCATTTTGAAATACCCAAACGGTAGATTGTTGTTTATTTTCTGGCTCGTACGAATAGATCCACGTTTCGTCACCAATAACGATGTTATAAACTAAATTTGAACGACCTCCATTGAATTGCTTGAGTATTTCTTCGCACCATTTGACACGACCCTGCTTTTGCGCTTCGGTTAAATAGTGTGGGATCCAACGACTGCGAAGCTTTCGTACGTTCAAATGATCATGCAACATCTGGTGTATTGATTTCATGTCAATGCGTAAGGATGCTTGAATCTCACGGTATGTCACATGTCGCTCTCATTCAAGCATTTCACGCACAGCATCTACATTAGTGGCAACAACAGATGTTGATGGACGACCTTCGCGAAATTCATCACTGAGAGAGGTACGTCCACGCTGGAATTCGACAAACCAATTATAAATACTGCTCTTTGATGGTGCTTCATCTCCAAAAGCCAAATGAAGCCGATCGAGGCATTGTTTCGGCGTTAGACCACATTTGAAATCGTAAAAATCGTGGCACGAAAATTTCCACGCGAGATTTCCATTTTTACACAAAATTACTTTTTCTCAAATGCTGTACAAACAAAACTGGTTCACTTGAATAGGAACTGTCAATAGAGTTATAGGCGAAAAACGTCAAATTTTTCAAATATGACAGTTGATAAACGCCAACAATTCTAGACCTACTAGATTCCAGAAAATTTTCCAGCAACCCACGTATTAGGTAATGTCCAGAAAATCATGTTCTTCGGTTGGAAACAATGTATGTACATAAAGGTGTATTCTAGGGCTAGTAGCGAAGAAACTTATTCAACTGCAGTCAATCAAATTTATGAATCTGCTTGCAATTTGTTTAACCAATTTATCCTTTTTCGTTTGTCTCCTTATTTAGAACAAAACTTTCCATATGTCTTGAGTTTGTAAAACAAATGTTGAATTAAATTTTCGTGTTTGGTTTTTGTTGAATTAATGGTTTCGACAACTTGGAAGCGATTCTGCAAGTATGCCTTTTATCAGTCACATTTTGTTGTCATTTAGATTGGAACACGTCAGCAAAATAAATTAAATTATTTAACTTGGTGCAAGATTAAAGAAAAAAATATATCTTGTCACATTTAAAATGACACGGTGTTTGTAAATGTGCATCTTGGATCTGTTGTATCTTTTTTAGCATCCCATCAGTATATTGTTAAATTATGATTAAATTAATATGGCTATTTACCTCGTAAAATATTCTCCTCGCAAAATTTCTCATTGTTTCACGCTTCAGCACTAAATCGATTGTATCGATTTTAAGGTTAAACTGATGTCGTTTACTTTTGTGTGACGAACTTCGCAGTTGTTATTGGACGAGTTTACATATATGATTACATGTTGTTTGTCTCTTTCTATTTTGATTTTGTCATTTACCACTTTAAAGGAATGTTGCAACAATTTACATTGTAATTTATTCATCTGTTTATTTTCGTTCACATTGATTTATAGAATTGGCAATACTGTATCATTGGGCTGCATTCGAAGTTCTTCGTCAAACGGCCTTACGTGTCTGAACTTACCCTCTCACACCTCATTGGTCGGATTAAGCTGAGCGGTGGGATTGGCCGACGATTTCAAACTTCGAGGGGCAGTTGTCGTTTTGAATCCTAGCCAATATGGTGGTTGTTTAAGTATTCATTTAAAAATTAACATTTAATTACCATTTTCTTGGTCATCCAAGTTAATTTCACGTTTAATAATGTCTTTTGTTTCCCCATAAACATAAAGGGGAAGGTTTTACCTTTCGTTAAGTTAATTACTTCAGTCGAAATCGTCCGTTGGCCAAGTGCTGAAATTCCTCCGTCGTTCATAACATATCAATCAATGAAATAGCGAAGAAATCGTTACCTTGCTGTCGCCTCCTTCACGAAGCATGTTCGATCGCCGTATGGGCTATGCTGAGCTGGAAAAAAAACACAGGAACTTCTGGCATTGGTGTGGATCGACAGTAGCAGGTCAAATTCTTCTTTTATTTTACCCGGATATATTTGCGCTCTTCAAAACCATTCTTTCTAAGTAAATAAATTTATTCAATACCCTTCAGGATTTCATCACACATAAAATATCTTAAATATTTACATAACAATTTTTCTTGGGTTAATATTAATCTACTTACTATTGTAAAGTTTTGTTACGATTTAGTTAACGTACTTTGTTTACATAATAATTCATATTTTTACTAATAATTTATATTTAACATAATTAATAAAATTTGGTCATTTAATATTTTATTACTCAGTTGAGAATTAATTTGCCTTTAGGGCTACCATTTAAAGAAAAGTATTTCTATGTATTATCAATGTGAAACGAAATTGAATTCAATATCGTGCAACTTATCAAACTGTCAATTTATAATAACGTATTCAGTCATATTTATTATCAAATTTAATGCAACTACAAATTTCTTACTTAAATAAAATCTAAATGGCACATTTATCACCCATTGTTTCGGTTTAACAACTTTATTAAATATATTTCTATATTTTTGGACGTTCTTCTATTTATTTCGTTTCAATTCAACATTTTTGCATTTTTGGTGGGTTTCCAAATTTTCTTTTGTTTGCTCTTTTGTTATCCCTATATTAATAATAATAAAAAAATTTG
This sequence comes from Prosopocoilus inquinatus, assembly GCA_036172665.1. NCBI lineage: Eukaryota > Metazoa > Arthropoda > Insecta > Coleoptera > Lucanidae > Prosopocoilus > Prosopocoilus inquinatus. The sequence continues at coordinate 6,611,424 of CM069878.1, read as the reverse complement.
GTGGCGCCCAAATTTCAAAATTTATATTAAAATATAACTTCTGTTTTGTTCAGTTTCATATTGGAATATTGACTTTATTGAATCCTCGACTTTTGCTCTCCCATAAAAAGCTGAGTGCCGTTCGCACCTGTATAACCCTTTATAGGTTGATAAAAAAAGGTAAACAGGCCACAATCTTAGGTGGCATATTTGTATATTCATAAGCAGTGAGAGTAATGAAAAACCAAACCATCAAGACCACATAAACAATGCCAATACAATTATAAAGGTTAGTTTCAAAAACACATTTAAATTATTTGAGTTAATCTAAAAGAAAAAAATCAAGCATCTTCCGTCACGTGTCGCAGCACTGCCAAGTAGGAGTAAATTGCTCTGAGGATCTGAAACACTATTAGTTACAGAGGCATCTAAGTGTAATAGATTTAAGTTACCCATAAATACGTCTTCAAGGATAATTCTCCGAATTTACCAACCGTTAGCAAAACCGGTTTCCCAGCTTTTTGCTGCAGCATCTTAAAATTCGTCTTGAATTTGTCATCACCCAGATACCAACAAACATCATTGAGATCATTTACGAAAGCTTCGGCCTAAAATCCTCTAGGTTAGAATCGTTTTCCCTTTTGTACTCTCTGGTCTTACGTGAGTAGTGAGAAAGTTTCCAAAGAAGCACGGGAAGAATATCATTATTAAAGAAGTAAACAAAAACATGGCGTTCAAAATCTTGATTGCCATGTTTTGAGCCTGAAACAAAAAAAAGGAAATATGCACGGAATAAGAACACTCTATTTTTTTTACCGTAACGAAAATGTATCCCAGGAAAACCGTGTCAGTCAGAAGCATGCAGACGCTTACAAAGTTTGTGGTCGAGAAAAATTGATCCAAACGTGATGAGAAAGTTACAAGGAACTGATGAAAGTCAATGAGCTCTCTGAAATTATCCCGTAAATTAATTTTAAACTTTCTTGAATTGAGAACATTAAGCACGTCGGTTTTCACGAAACTGTTTCGCCTGAAATAAAGAAGCAAGATTACCGCACTTGTTTAGTCTAAGGACCGGGTAACGTACGCCAATGAATCATCATTAGACCGCATGAATGCCAAAATTGTACGTAAATCGACGTTATTTTCCAGCAATGTTTTGTGTAAAATATGTTTCAATTCCCAACCTACAAGAAAGAAAAAAATCGCATGGTCGTAATCGATAGGTAAGGAAGTACTGGCTTCACCTAATAACTTGAACTGTCCGCTGGTTAAAATGACGACATTTGCAAAGAACGAATCCATACCAAGCGCCGTCACAACGAAAGCTTCGTGTAGAAGCATTTGCAGAAGTACCACCATTTCATAGTAGGGGGAAACAGCCCAGTCGAACGGTAACCAGATAGGAATAACCAATTCTCTAAAAATCAAAAAACTCACTTTGAATACTACTAGCCGACATTCTTACCGCTCTCTTTTGAATATCGAAGGAAGCAACACATTGCACTGACCGACCACGCTACCGTAGAACACCCACAGGAACGCCAGTAAGTTTGTTATTTTAACATATTTCTTGAAGCCTTTTTCCTGAAAGCCAATGTTAGTCCTGTATTTGAACACGTTCCGCATTTCCTTGACCAAATCGCTTAAGTCTCTATTCTTTAGATAATGGTAATTAATTCTGAAGATTATTAAGGTGACAGACACTAAAACACCATCCATTTTATATTTCCATTTCCAAAATTTCTGGATGGAAAGGTTAACTGTGTTTTACCTAGGTAAGCGTAGTGTCTGGAGACGAGCTCGAAGTTGCTGAAGCCCTTGATATGCATGTCGATGACGCAAGATATCACAAAGGACAGCAGAAATAAATTCATCATTCCCCGCCAGAGTTGGAACAGCAACATTCGAACTGGACTGTCCGTTTTAATTCTGAACGCGCCTCCGTAGGTCATTACGAGAAGTGTCGAATAGAGATATTTCGTGTCGTCCATTGGTTGTGTCTTCAAGTTCCGTCGTAGGCTGATGACCTGGACTTAGCTTGTAAACTGCGAAAGCTGAATTATTTATTGAAATAAGTTTTTAAATAAACATTCACTGAGTTCAAAAAGTAATTATTACTCACTGGAAACTCAAGGAGTATTATAAAGATCCCTCATTTAAGTATTCCTGAATTAGTATAGTTTTTAATAATGGGGAATTTATTAATGAAATATAAACCGTATTGATCTCATGATAATTTTTGAGTCAACCATGTTGGTATTACCTAGCCGGAAGCAATATCCGGAAAATTAAACCGGCAACAATGTGATTGGAAAAAACGAACGCTTTGCGCGTAAATAAAATCAACTAATCGCTAATTTCAACATCAACAATAAAATAAAACAGCGTTTATTGTCTTCGACGCACGGAATTCGTGTAAGTAAAATAAAAGTAACCCCGCAACCGGATTGTCAAATGCAACAATCTACAAAGCCTGAGCTAACGGACGTCGGCGCGTTAGCGAGAGTACTCACGCGTAGCTTACACCAGGGACGGGCGATAGTGGGGAAGCGTACTCCCACCACCCAGCTGCGACACTTGTATTTATTTTCCGGGCGTCTCTCTGTGAATGAAGTTACGATTCTCCCAAGAAATCGAGAGTGTGTTGTGTTTTATTAAAGTGTTTCGAAATAATTTGACGAGCATTATTTCTGAACCGCGAAGTCGTAACAGTATGTATTATCTCATGTCAGGTTAGGCGGTCGCGTCGTAGGGCAGGCTTAAAACTTTCAAGGGCAGGCTCAGCCCCTCTAGCTACTACTACGCAACCCCAGAGTCCGGATGCCGATAGCTAGTACAAGCTACGGACGGCCAACTCGTGACAAAATTTTAAGATTATTATTACAACAGTGATGCCCAAATAGATCTATTTACGTCACACAATGTGATTGCAATTTCTCGTTGGTTCACGATGATTCCAGTAACATCCAGACAGGGCCGGCGCGTGATTTTATTTGTGCGCCAAACATGTTTGGCGCTTGTGATTTTTTTTTTTTCTCTTGTAAATGTGAGAAGTGTTTGGCGCCGTTTAGAAAATATAGCGAATTTGTGATCCTTCATTTTTAATGTATTTACCACCTCTATTTGAGATCTTTTAAGCGCCTTCTTATTACAGCGCCTGTGTGCGTCGCACACGCCATCCGCCGCGCCGGTCCTGCTTCCAGAATACAGGGATCTACTACAAAAGCCCGTACCGGCCCGCCAGTTGAGTTACTGTCGCCGCCAAAAAAAAAAACTTTTCTTGACACGTAAATTTTACGATACTAAAACTTTTGCTGGGTAGCTGCAATTATGAACTGTCATCTAGGAATGACAAACAAATTAGTTTCTTTAAAGATAAATAAATTTATTTTTCATTTATGTCTTAGCTGTCTGGCTAACATTAACATTATTTCAAACTGAAATAATGTCTGAACTTATTAATTATTGTCTGTCATCTGTAAGTGTCAGTTGATAATTACAGCTACCCAGCAAAATTCTTAGCATTGCGTCAAAAAAAGTGTCCATCTTTTTTGGCGGCGACGGTAGTTAAACAAATTAGCAAGCGAAGTGTTCATACCTCAAATAATAGAAATAGCATTCTGTAGAAAAGTGTTATTTGATAGACAAGTGTCGCAGCTCATCACCTTTGTGTTTGTTTTTAATTGTGTAAAGCGACAGTTTGTAATTAAAGTGTTCTAAAATTCATGAACCCCCAAATTCGTAACAATATTTAAATTAACTTATTTGAATTGTGATTAACTATCACATCAATAACTAAACCCATCCAAATGATGAAGGACTTTGCTTTAAATTAAGTGTATTTTTTTTATTTACTGTGTTTTGTTCAGACCCTCTTGGAAGGGAAAGAAAATGGATTAATAAAAGCATAAAATAATTATACCATCAAAAGAAGCAGAAAATGATTTATTTATTTATTAATCAGAACGTATGCGTTTGAATGAATTTCGTTTTATTTTTAAATAAATTATAGAAAAGGCTTAGAATTACCAATTTGAAAGAGGCAGTATGTAATTACGTAGAACCAAATGGAATTGGTTTAATAGTAACATTCAATTTTTGTTTCTGAATGGTTTTGTACTGTTCATTCAACTATGCGTCTTTTGGGCAAGACGTTTTTCTTTTTGGCAATCCTATTCAATTCTTTAAGCAGATCTTCTTTGCCATTCGCGAAATTTAAGAGGTCTAGAATTATTTTGGAAACGTTCTTTTGAATGGAATATTGAGAATTCTATGCAAATAAAAAATATCATCGTCCAATCTACTTTTTTTTTGGGAAACTTAATTGCCCATGCAAATCATTCTCTTCTTTCCCGCGAAATGTCTGCACTAATTAGTATATGCACTTGATGTTTAAGCAACATTTCACGCTATAATAATGATGTACAAAAGCAAAATTACTTTTAATATTTAAATACCAAATTCCATTCGCCTTTTGTCCTGGTCTGATATTTTCTACCTATTTACTACATAACGTGAGGGCTTCTTGCATTTTTAAATTTGCAATTTCTTTTGCTCCAAAAAAAAAACGTTTTGCGTCTACTTTCTAAATTGTTCTGGGTTAAAGCGTCTCTTACCAGTTGTAGATATGCAACGACTGAGGTTTGGTTGAGACTGGCCTGATTGAGCAGCCCTCCCTTTTAAAATGTGATTGTTGCAGTAAATAATTAACGAATGAATTAAATTTCTACGTCGCATTCATAGAATGATCTTTATAAATGAAGACCTCCGCAGCAAATTATTAACGAGAGAAATATGCAATTCCTACAAAGTAACTACTACTAAGAATCAGAGAAATTAAAGAGGAGCCTGGTATAGATGATTATAAATATGCATAATTGAACGAAGTAATATATTGTATAGCAATAGGGACAAGGACAATGTAAATGTCGCATAAATCTCCGAGTTTAAATCGATTGATGACTTCATCATCGGTCAAGGATCTTGTTTACTGGTACCCCAGAGGGTTGAAGCGTTCTCCGTAAGGAATGATGTGAAGAGTTGCAGGTAATTTGGTTGCCCTACGCTATACCAATTCTAGAAATGCTATACCATTGGATTCTAAATACGTTATAATATGGCTGTAATCTCCTTGGTTTCCAAATACTGTGGCTATATGCGAGTACAAGTTTGAGATTCTCATAGAATCCGTTTGTTGCAACAAATAATTGTTGAGGCATTTAAATTTCTACAAAAAAGAAGCTTCGCTAGGATTATTAAATATTACGCAGTCGAGCCAAGCAAAATATTAAATAACAGCATGGGCATGCTCTTATCAAGGACACTTAAATAATACACAAGTGTTCAGTACCTTTCTATATCTGTTGATCTTAAGAGAGCTTGTAACTGTAAGTTACCTTATCCCAAAAAAAAGAAAATGTAAGAGTTCCAACGTTCAGACGCATATATTTAGTTTTTTAAGTTAACCTCATTTAAATACAGTCAACTATCGATCATTTCTTATTTCATTTAAATTGCACCACATCGGCAAAATAGATAAAATTATTTAAATTGGTGCAAGAGTAAAGAAAATATATTAGATGATATATTTGTATATTTATCTGCAGTGGGAACAATGATAAACCTAATCATTAAGAACAAATAAACAATGCCAACACAATTATAAAGGTTAGTTTCAAAAACACGTTTAAATTATTTGAGTTAATCTAAAAGAAGAAAATCAAACATCTTCTGTCACGTGACGCAGCACTGCCAAGTAGGAGTAAATTGCTCTGAGGATCTGAAACACTATTAGTTACAGAGTCATCTAAGTGTAATAGATTTGAGTTACCCATAAATACGTCTTCAAGGATAATTCTCCGAATTTACCAACCGTTAGCAAAACCGGTTTCCCAGCTTTTTGCTGCAGCATCTTAAAATTCGTCTTGAATTTGTCATCGCCCAGATACCAACAAACATCATTGAGATCATTTACGAAAGCTTCGGCCTAAAATCCTCTAGGTTAGAATCGTTTTCCCTTTTGTACTCTAGTCTTACGTGAGCAGTGAGAAAGTTTCCAAAAAAGCACGGGAAGAATATCATTATTAAAGAAGTAAACAAAAACATGGCGTTCAAAATCTTGATTGCCATGTTTTGAGCCTGAAACAAAAAAAAAAGGAAATATGCACGGAATAAGAACACTCTATTTTTTTTTTTACCGTAACGAAAATGTATCCCAGGAAAACTGTGTCAGTCAGAAGCATGCAGACGCTTACAAAGTTTGTGGTCGAGAAAAATTGATCCAAACGTGATGAGAAAGTTACAAGGAACTGATGAAAGTCAACGAGCTCTCTAAAATTATCCCGTAAATTGTTTTTAAACTTTCTTGAATTGAGAACGTTGAGCACGTCGGTTTTCACGAAACTGTTTCGCCTGAAATAAAGAAGCAAGATTACCGCACTTGTTTAGTCTAAGGACCGGGTGACGTACGCCAATGAATCATCGTTAGACCGCATGAATGCCAAAATTGTACGTAAATCGACGTTATTTTCCAGCAATGTTTTGTGTAAAATGTGTTTCAATTCCCAACCTACAAGAAAGAAAAAAATCGCATGGTCGTAATCGATAGGTAAGGAAGTACTGGCTTCACCTAATAACTTGAACTGTCCGCTGGTTAAAATGACGACATTTGCAAAGAACGAATCCATACCAAGCGCCGTCACAACGAAAGCTTCGTGTAGAAGCATTTGCAGAAGTACCACCATTTCATAGTAGGGGGAAACAGCCCAGTCGAACGGTAACCAGATAGGAATAACCAATTCTCTAAAAATAAAAAAACTCACTTTGAATACTACTAGCCGCCGACATTCTTACCGCTCTCTTTTGAATATCGAAGGAAGCAACACATTGCACTGACCGACCACGCTACCGTAGAACACCCACAGGAACGCCAGTAAGTTTGTTATTTTAACATATTTCTTGAAGCCTTTTTCCTGAAAGCCAATGTTAGTCCTGTATTTGAACACGTTCCGCATTTCCTTGACCAAATCGCTTAAGTCTCTATTCTTTAGATAATGGTAATTAATTCTGAAGATTATTAAGGTGACAGACACTAAAACACCATCCATTTTATATTTCCATTTCCAAAATTTCTGGATGGAAAAGTTAACTGTGTTTTACCTAGGTAAGCGTAGTGTCTGGAGACGAGCTCGAAGTTGCTGAAGCCCTTGATTTGCATGTCGATGACGCAAGATATCATAAAGGACAGCAGAAATAAATTCATCATTCTCCGCCAGAGTTGGAACAGCAACATTCGAACTGGACTGTCCGTTTTAATTCTGAACGCGCCTCCGTAGGTCATTACCAGAAGTGTCGAGTAAAGATATTTAGTGTCGTCCATTGGTTGTGTCTTCAAGTTCCGTCGTAGGCTGATGACCTGGACTTAGCTTGTAAACTGCGAAAGCTGAATTATTTATTGAAATAAGTTTTTAAATAAACATTCACTGAGTTCAAAAAGTAATTATTACTCACTGGAAACTCAAGGAGTATTATAAAGATCCCTCATTTAAGTATTCCTGAATTAGTATAGTTTTTAATAATGGGGAATTTATTAATGAAATATAAACCGTATTGATCTCATGATAATTTTTGAGTCAACCATGTTGGTATTACCTAGCCAGAAGCAAAATCCGGAAAATTAAACTGGCAACAATGTGATTGGAAAAAGCGAACGCTTTGCGCTTAAATAAAATCTACTAATCGCTAATTTCAACTTCAACAATTAAAAAAAAGAACGTTTATTGTCTTCGACGCACGGAATTCGTGTAAGTAAAATAAAAGCAACCCCGCAACCGGATTGTCAAATGCAACAATCTACAAAGCCTGAGCTAACGGACGTCGGCGCGTTAGCGGGAGTACTCACGCGTAGCTTACACCAGGGACGGGCGATAGTGGGGAAGCGTACTCCCACCACCCAGCTGCGACACTTGTATTTATTTTCCGGGCGTCTCTCTGTGAATGAAGTTACGATTCTCCCAAGAAACCGAGAGTGTGTTGTGTTTTATTAAAGTGTTTCGAAATAATTTGACGAGCATTATTTCTGAACCGCGAAGTCGTAACAGTATGTATTATCTCATGTCAGGTTAGGCGGTCGCGTCGTAGGGCAGGCTTAAAACTTTCCAGGGCAGGCTCAGCCCCTCTAGCTACTACTACGCAACCCCAGAGTCTGGACGCCGACAGCTAGTGACAAGCTACGGACGGCCAACTCGTGACAAAATTTTAAGATTATTATTACAACAGTGATGCCCAAATAGATCTATTTACGTCACACAATGTGATTGCAATTTCTCGTTGGTTCACGATGATTCCAGTAACATCCAGACAGGGCCGGCGCGTGATTTTATTTGTGCGCCAAACATGTTTGGCGCTTGTGATTTTTTTTTTCTCTTGTAAATGTGAGAAGTGTTTGGCGCCGTTTAGAAAATATAGCGAATTTGTGATCCTTCATTTTTAATGTATTTACCACCTCTATTTGAGATCTTTTAAGCGCCTTCTTATTACAGCGCCTGTGTGCGTCGCACACGCCATCCGCCGCGCCGGTCCTGCTTCCAGAATACAGGGATCTACTACAAAAGCCCGTACCGGCCCGCCAGTTGAGTTACTGTCGCCGCCAAAAAAAAAAACTTTTCTTGACACGTAAATTTTACGATACTAAAACTTTTGCTGGGTAGCTGCAATTATGAACTGTCATCTAGGAATGACAAACAAATTAGTTTCTTTAAAGATAAATAAATTTATTTTTCATTTATGTCTTAGCTGTCTGGCTAACATTAACATTATTTCAAACTGAAATAATGTCTGAACTTATTAATTATTGTCTGTCATCTGTAAGTGTCAGTTGATAATTACAGCCACCCAGCAAAATTCTTAGCATTGCGTCAAAAAAAGTGTCCATCTTTTTTGGCGGCGACGGTAGTTAAATAAATTAGCAAGCGAAGTGTTCATACCTCAAATAATAGAAATAGCATTCTGTAGAAAAGTGTTATTTGATAGACAAGTGTCGCAGCTCATCACCTTTGTGTTTGTTTTTAATTGTGTAAAGCGACAGTTTGTAATTAAAGTGTTCTAAAATTCATGAACCCCCAAATTCGTAACAATATTTAAATTAACTTATTTGAATTGTGATTAACTATCACATCAATAACTAAACCCATCCAAATGATGAAGGACTTTGCTTTAAATTAAGTGTATTTTTTTTATTTACTGTGTTTTGTTCAGACTCTCTTAGAAGGGAAAGAAAATGGATTAATAAAAGCATAAAATAATTATACCATCAAAGGAAGCAGAAAATGATTTACTTATTTATTAATCAGAACGTATGCGTTTGAAAGAATTTCGTTTTATTTTTAAATAAATTATAGAAAAGGCTTAGAATTACCAATTTGAAAGAGACAGCATGTAATTACGTAGAACCAAATGGAATTGGTTTAATAGTAACATTCAATTTTTGTTTCTGAATGGTTTTGTACTGTTCATTCGACTATGCGTCTTTTGGGCAAGACGTTTTTCTTTTTGGCAATCCTATTCAATTCTTTAAGCAGATCTTCTTTGCCATTCGCGAAATTTAAGAGGTCTAGAATTATTTTGGAAACGTTCTTTTGAATGGAATATTGAGAATTCTATGCAAATAAAAAAATATCATCGTCCAATCTACTTTTTTTTTGGGAAACTTAATTGCCCATGCAAATCATTCTCTTCTTTCCCGCGAAATGTCTGCACTAATTAGTATATGCACTTGATGTTTAAGCAACATTTCACGCTATAATAATGATGTACCAAAGCAAAATTACTTTTAATATTTAAATACCAAATTCCATTCGCCCTTTCTCCAGGTCTGGTATTTTCTACCTATTTACTACATAACGTGAAGGCTTCTTGCATTTTTAAATTTGCATTTTCTTTTGCTTTTTTCCAAAAAAAAAAAACGTTTTGCGTCTACTTTCTAAATTGTTCTGGGTTAAAGCGTCTCTTACCAGTTGTAGATATGCAACGACTGAGGTTTGGTTGAGACTGGCCTGATTGAGCAGCCCTCCCTTTTAAAATGTGATTGTTGCAGTAAATAATTAACGAATGAATTAAATTTCTACGTCGCATTCATAGAATGATCTTTATAAATGAAGACCTCCGCAGCAAATTATTAACGAGAGAAATATGCAATTCCTACAAAGTAACTACTACTAAGAATCAGAGAAATTAAAGAGGAGCCTGGTATAGATGATTATAAATATGCATAATTGAACGAAGTAATATATTGTATAGCAATAGGGACAAGGACAATGTAAATGTCGCATAAATCTCCGAGTTTAAATCGATTGATGACTTCATCATCGGTCAAGGATCTTATTTACTGGTACCCCAGAGGGTTGAAGCGTTCTCCGTAAGGAATGATGTGAAGAGTTGCAGGTAATTTGGTTGCCCTACGCTATACCAATTCTAGAAATGCTATACCACTGGATTCTAAATACGTTATAATATGGCTGTAATCTCCTTGGTTTCCAAATACTGTGGCTATATGCGAGTACAAGTTTGAGATTCTCATAGAATCCGTTTGTTGCAACAAATAATTGTTGAGGCATTTAAATTTCTACAAAAAAGAAGCTTCGCTAGGATTATTAAATATTACGCAGTCGAGCCAAGCAAAATATTAAATAACAGCATGGGCATGCTCTTATCAAGGACACTTAAATAATACACAAGTGTTCAGTAACTTTCTATATCTGTTGATCTTAAGAGAGCTTGTAACTGTAAGTTACCTTATCCCAAAAAAAAGAAAATGTAAGAGTTCCAACGTTCAGACGCATATATTTAGTTTTTTAAGTTAACCTCATTTAAATACAGTCAACTATCGATCATTTCTTATTTCATTTAAATTGCACCACATCGGCAAAATAGATAAAATTATTTAAATTGGTGCAAGAGTAAAGAAAATATATTAGATGATATATTTGTATATTTATCTGCAGTGGGAACAATGAGAAACCTAATCATTAAGAACAAATAAACAATGCCAAAACAATTATAAAGGTTAGTTTAAAAAACACATTTAAATTATTTGAGTTAATCTAAAAGAAGAAAATCAAGCATCTTCTGTCACGTGACGCAGCACTGCCAAGTAGGAGTAAATTGCTCTGAGGATCTGAAACACTATTAGTTACAGAGTCATCTAAGTGTAATAGATTTGAGTTACCCATAAATACGTCTTCAAGGATAATTCTCCGAATTTACCAACCGTTAGCAAAACCGGTTTCCCAGCTTTTTGCTGCAGCATCTTAAAATTCGTCTTGAATTTGTCATCGCCCAGATACCAACAAACATCATTGAGATCATTTACGAAAGCTTCGGCCTAAAATCCTCTAGGTTAGAATCGTTTTCCCTTTTGTACTCTCTGGTCTTACGTGAGTAGTGAGAAAGTTTCCAAAAAAGCACGGGAAGAATATCATTATTAAAGAAGTAAACAAAAACATGGCGTTCAAAATCTTGATTGCCATGTTTTGAGCCTGAAACAAAAAAAAGGAAATATGCACGGAATAAGAACACTCTATTTTTTTTACCGTAACGAAAATGTATCCCAGGAAAACCGTGTCAGTCAGAAGCATGCAGACGCTTACAAAGTTTGTGGTCGAGAAAAATTGATCCAAACGTGATGAGAAAGTTACAAGGAACTGATGAAAGTCAATGAGCTCTCTGAAATTATCCCGTAAATTAATTTTAAACTTTCTTGAATTGAGAACATTAAGCACGTCGGTTTTCACGAAACTGTTTCGCCTGAAATAAAGAAGCAAGATTACCGCACTTGTTTAGTCTAAGGACCGGGTAACGTACGCCAATGAATCATCATTAGACCGCATGAATGCCAAAATTGTACGTAAATCGACGTTATTTTCCAGCAATGTTTTGTGTAAAATATGTTTCAATTCCCAACCTACAAGAAAGAAAAAAATCGCATGGTCGTAATCGATAGGTAAGGAAGTACTGGCTTCACCTAATAACTTGAACTGTCCGCTGGTTAAAATGACGACATTTGCAAAGAACGAATCCATACCAAGCGCCGTCACAACGAAAGCTTCGTGTAGAAGCATTTGCAGAAGTACCACCATTTCATAGTAGGGGGAAACAGCCCAGTCGAACGGTAACCAGATAGGAATAACCAATTCTCTAAAAATCAAAAAACTCACTTTGAATACTACTAGCCGACATTCTTACCGCTCTCTTTTGAATATCGAAGGAAGCAACACATTGCACTGACCGACCACGCTACCGTAGAACACCCACAGGAACGCCAGTAAGTTTGTTATTTTAACATATTTCTTGAAGCCTTTTTCCTGAAAGCCAATGTTAGTCCTGTATTTGAACACGTTCCGCATTTCCTTGACCAAATCGCTTAAGACTCTAGTCTTCAAGTAGTGATAATTAGATTATTAAAGTCGTAGCCCCTTAAACACGATTCATATTTCCAAAATTTCTGGATGGAAAGGCTAATTGTATTTTACCCAAGTAAGCGTAGTGTATGGTGACGAGCTCCAAGTTGATGAAGCCCTTGATTTGCAAGTCGATGACGCAAAACAGCACAAAGAGCAGAAAAAATAAATTCAGCATTCGCCGCCAGAGGCGGAAGAGTAACATTCGAAGTGAACTGTCTGTTCTAATTCTGAACGCGCCTCCGTAGGTCATTACGAGAAGTGTCGAGTAGAGATATTTAGTATCGTCCATTGGTTGTGTCTTAGAGTTCTGTCGTAGACTGATGAACTGTACTATTTTCTTGTGGACTATGTAACTTAAATTATTTATTGCAATAAGTTTCAAATTAGTTCAAAAAGTAATTACATCAGACTTGGCCATGAAAAGCAAAAGTCACGTCTGCGATCTAGAATTACTGTCAGAATGCATGGTATTACACGGCGAGTCCAGACGATTTTGATTTTAATATTCCTAAATTATCGTCTTTAATAATGAGGGAATTATTAATAAAACACGAACCAAATGGATTTCTAAAATGTTTCAGAGTCTTTAGAACTCTGAAGTTAAAGTCACATGTTGATGTGCTTCCACTTTGTCTGTTTGACATCTGAAAGCGTGTTTAAAGGTTCTTTTAGTCCGATTATGAAACAAGGCGTTAACGAGTGACTGCATTTTTGATTTTAAATTTTAAACAAAAATGTTCTATTTTAATTAACAATAATAATCTACGTCATTGCCATTTTTTTACTCACTGTTTAAAACCCTTCCTGTACAAATTATTTTCGTAATAGTTTCATTAAATTTTAAACATGATTAAATCGTGATGGAGAACAACATCATTTAAATCTGAAAATGTATTGTGAAAGTAAGAGGACGACATCTGAAAATAGAATTTAATTTCCTTGGGTAACTTTAACCATTAAGAAACAGAAAACTTAATAATAATAACTTAAATTTTTTATTGAGTTGGAACAGTCTGGAAGACAAACGGAGATCAACCAAAAACAGGCAGGCGAAGATGAGCAATTCTGAAAGGGCAAAAAGGAGAGAATTTGATGGCAAATTAACATTAATAAACTGGAGTTAATTTGGAGTTATGAAAGAGTTTCGTAAATGTAAAGACATCGACAAATTTACGGGGAAGTTTTAGGGAAGAAAGGAGAGCTTTGGCTTCCCAAACTATCTCAATCCCAAAAAAGAAAACATTTGGAAAGAAAACGTGAAAGAAAAGAAAGTTGCGAAAGGACAGGACCTCCACAATTTTAAAAGTTAGAACTAGGGAATGTAGTTTCATTTGCAAATAATTGATTTAGAGATGGAATTGTGAGAAGTGAAGAGCAACCAAAACAACAAACAAGCGAAGGAAGGCGGGTGGAATTTTTCAATTTGGACTGATTCGTTAACTCGATTCAGAGATGAAAATGTGCAAAACCAGAACGAGAAGAGGTGCTGAATGTAACCATCCACGGTCCCACCAACTCTTTGGATTAAAAGAGTTGGTTTAGCGTTGGAAAATTCGAGTTAAATCGAAAAGAGGTGCTGAATGTAACGAGGGGAAGCTTTCCCACCAACTCTCTGGATTAAAAGAGCGTTGGAAAATTCGAATTAAATAGTTAATTTAGAGTTAACTTAAAAATGGGAAAACATGAAAGAAGAATGAACTAGAACGCAAAGAAATCGGGCAACTGCACGAGAATTCGAAGAATGATAATTCTAAAGGAAACAAAAGGAAAGAAAAAGACAAAGCAAGAATCCGCAGAACACCCAGAGGAACGCCAGTAGGTTTGTCACTTTAACATATTTCTTCAAGCCTTTAGGCATTTACAAGGAAACTTCCTATGGATTATTAAATATAACATAGTTCAGCGAAAAAAAGAAACGTAAAGTAACAACACGGTCTTATCAAGGTCGACTTAAATAATGCACTGGTGTTCAGCATCTTTCAATTCAAACAACTATGGATGGTCGGGCAATAGTTAAGTTTAATTCAAAATAACGGGTCATTTTTTATAAAATTTTCAATGGCGTGAGCCGTGACTTTTATAAACTAAGCAGCTAAGGTGAGCTATTAATGAAGAACCGGGCCTCAATTAATTCAATTTGATTAGTTTTATTACTGCGCTTACACATTCGCGCTCGCATTCGCACATTCGCCTCCACAACACACGAATGACTCGTTTACACATCGGCACGACTATGTTGAGGCGAATGGATGTATGAGGAGGCGGATTCGTTTACACATTGGCACGACTATGTTGAGGCGAATGGATGTATGAGGAGGCGGATTCGTTTACACATTGGCACGACTATGTTGAGGCGAATGGATGTATGAGGAGGCGGATTCGTTTACACATTGGCACGACTATGTTGAGGCGAATGGATGTATGAGGAGGCGGATTCGTTTACACATTGGCATGACTATGTTGAGGCGAATGGATGTGTGAGGAGGCGAAACACGAGCACGAACGTGTTTACAAGATTAACAGCGAACCTGTAAACATCGAATTCTTCATCTTCCGATTGCTAAAATGAATTTCGCCTTTACCCAATGATGGTGTCCAATGGGAATCCTGTAACAAGGACGGGCTATTGAAGAGATGCTATTTTTCAAAACAAAGTTTAAGATCGTCATAGTTGAAGTCAACTGTTTTAAGGATTAAAACAATTTTTACTTAATTTTCAATTTTCGTGTTTGACTAAGAGTAAAAAAAAAGAGATGACATATTTGTACATTCCAAACCGTCAAGAACACACCAATAAAAATATAAGCGCTCGATTTAAGTTATTCCCAAAAATGCATTTTAATTATTTGAGAAAAAAATCAAACATTTTCCGTCACATGACGCAGCACTGCCAAATAGGAGTAGACTGCTCTGAGGATCTGAAACATTATATCTCAAAAAAAAAGGAAAAGGGAATTATTTAATGCGATCGGTACCAATAAATACATCCTGAAGGACAATTCCCCGAATTTGCCAACCGTCAGCAAAACCGGCTTCCCCGCTTTTTGCTGCAGCATTTTGAAATTCGTCTTGAATTTGTCATCGCAAAGATACCAACAAATATCATTGAGATCATTTACGAAAGCTTCAGCCTAAAATTCACCAGGTTGGAATCATTTTTCCTTTTATGTTCCAGTCTTACATGAGCTGTCAGAACATTTCCAAAGAGGCACGGGAAGAATACCATTATTAAAGAACTCAGCACGTATACGGCGTTCAAAATCTTAATTGCCGCATGTTGAGCCTGAAACAAAAAAAAAGAAAAAGAAAGAAAGTCTCCACGGAATAAGCGCCCTCTGTTTTATTACCGTAATGAAAGTGTATCCCAGGAAAACCGTCGTAGCTACAAGCAAGCTGACGCAGACAAGGTTTACAATCGAGAAAAGTTGATCCAAACGTGATGAGAAGGTTACAAGGAATTGATGAAAATCAACGAGCGCTCTGAAATTGTTCAGTAAATCAATTCTGAACTTTTCGGAATTGAGAACATTAACCACGGAATTATTTCTCCTGAAATAAAAACTACGTTACCGCACTTGTTTGGTTTACTCTAAGGTTACGAATGTTACACCTCACTGTTCACCCTCGATGTTTAGGTCGCGCTCGATATCGCGATGTAAAACAAACGTACAGTTTTAAATAGAACCGTGCATATAATAATAATAATAATAACAATAATAATTGTCTTTATTACCCTATTTTTACAATTTTATACGTAGGTATAATAAGTTTGTGCGTACATTAAAAATAGGAGTAGAAGGCGGAGTTCAATCAGATTGAAAAAATCAATCGATTGCTCTTCCACTCAACCTTAAACGAAAACCATATAATGTAAAAAGAAAGTTGGGGCACACGTAATAAGTAACATTAAAAAATAACTAGAACTTTTATGTAAATTATTACAATTATGATCAACAAAGCAACCAACGCAATCGATCAAATCAATGCCAGCTCCTCACCGGACCAGGACAGACAATAAATAAATTAATCAGACAATAAATAACTTAAGAAAACAAAAAAAGAAAAGAAAAATGTCACAATTCAGACATTCTCAGACATTCTTAGACATTTTCGGCTACGACCTCTGTCTCTGTAAATCGAGCAGAAATGCTTTATATTTGGACTTGAACTGTAATGTATTAAGATCCTTAAAATTATTTGGTAATGTATTATAGTATGATGAAATGTTGAACGTAAAGGATCGTTCAAATAAAGTTGTTTTATGTGATGGAGGAGTAATTACGTGTTTATGTCTGATGTTGATGTTATGAACGTCTGTTCTAAAACTTATTTTATTGTATAAATAAGGTGGAGTCTTAGCATGTACTATATTTAAATAAAAAGAATTCAGGTGTAGTTTTAATCGATTTGACATGTTCAGATAACCAATTTCATTCAAATGTTGGCTAACGTGGTCTCGTCCCCGCAATCCACAAATAAATCTGACACAAGAGTTTTGTACACGTTGAATACGTTTACGAGCATCAGCATTTAAACATGGACCGTACACAACATTAGCAAATAAAAATTTTGAAAGCACCAAAGAATCACACAAGAGAATTTTTAACTTTTTATTTAGAATTGTTTTGCTGCTGTAAAGCAGTTTCAAATCTTAGTTCATCATCAATTATGAGTCCCAAATTCCTAACATGACTGGTGAAAGTAATCGGTTCATTGTTAATAGAAAGAGATAAACAATTCTCATTTTGTCTCCGACAAAATCGCCTCCCAAATAAAATCCCCACAGTTTTTTTTTGGGTTTAACTGCAGGCAATAATCTTTAGAAACTTTCGCAAGGCTTTCCAAGTCAATATTAATATGATCATTTGCAGAAATTGCTTTCTCAGAAGTGAACGAATAATAAATTTGGGCGTCATCTGCATAGTAATGAATTTTACAAAATTTCAGACAACTTTTTAAATTGAAAGTATATATTGTGAATAATAAAGGTCCTATGATAGAGCCTTGTGGGACGCCAGATGTTGGGGTTAATGAACTAGAGAAATTTCCATTTAATATAACTTGTTGGTTCCTATTACGTAAATAGCTAGAGATTAGTTCGTTCGCTGATTTACTGAAACCTACATGGTGCAAAATATGAGACAACATTTCGTGGTTAACTGTGTCAAAGGCCTTAGAATAATCCAATAATATTAAAGCAGTTAATTCATTGTTGTCAGCTGCTGTTAAAACATCGTCAATTACATCAGTTAATACAGTTGCACAGCTATGATTGGGACGAAATCCTGATTGAAACATAGGTAGAATGTCGTATTTGTTTAAGTAATATCTTATTTGTACATTCATGACCTTTTCTAAAACCTTTGACACAGTAGGAAGAATACTTATAGGCCTGAAATCTTTCAACTCCAGAGGTTGATCTACTTTTGGTATAGGAATAACATATGCCATTTTCCAAGTATCTGGATAAATGTTGTGTAAAATACAGAAATTTATAATGTAAGTGAGAAATGGCAATATAAACGGACAACAAAAAAGAAGCATTTTAATATTTATATTATCACTACCGGTTGCATTGGTGGAGATCGAATGTAAAAATTTGCTAACCTCATTTTGATGATCCACTGTAGTAAATGTAAATTCTTCAATTATATTAGGCAATCTGTTATTTTTATAAAACTGAATTGTTTTAGAATCAGGTATGTTTGTGTTAGATATCGCTGTAACAAAATAATTATTAATAGCATCTACATTTTTTAAGTGATCTGGTACTGTAATGCGATTAACTGGTTTATTATAAATATGTAGATCTCTAAGATCTCTCCACAGAGTTTTAACAGTAGAATTTTGAAGTTTAGAGTTGGCATAAGCAGCTTTTTCCCGCTTTATCGCTGAGTTTGTCAAGTTCCTTAAGGACTTAAAATAATCAAAGTGTTCAGCTTTACGAGTTCTTTTGTAACGATTATGTGCTTGATCTCTAAGGTGCATCATTAATTTAATGTTGTCGGTAAGCCAAGGCGCCTTAGGTTTTTTAATGCGTATTGTTTTTAAGGGAGCATGCTGATCAAATATATGATACATAAGATTATTGAAATGAATGATGATATTATTGATATTATCCATATCAAAAATATGATGGAATGGTAACACTTCAAGTTCCCTTTGAAACTCATTGTGATTAATAGAATTAAAGTCTCTGTAAGTTCTAAAAAACTCTATTTGATTCTGAACTCCTAATTGAAGAGTTGCCCAAATTAGTTCATGGTCAGTTACACTAGTCAGTGAAGCAACTCCACTGGAGACTACTTTAAGAGTTCTAGTACAAATAATAACATCCAACAAAGTATCAGTCACGGGAGTAAGTCTAGTTGGCTCTGTAATCAATTGCACAAAGTCAAAACTCTCAAGTTATCGAAGGTGAATAGCACGATTTCATTTATATCTACACGTTTGTTTTATATCGAGCGTGACCTAAACATCGAGGGTGAACAGTGAGGCATCTTCGGCATGTTCGTACCCTAAGGGCTGAACAACTTACGCCTTCGAAAGCACGGTATCATCATTGGAAGACCGCATGAATGCCAAAATTGTACCTAAATCGACGTTATTTTCCAGCAATGTTTTGTGTAATAGATGTTTCAATTCCCAACCTACAAGAAAGAAAAAAATCGCATGGTCGTAATCGATAGGTACGGAAATGCTGGTTTCACCCAATAATTTGAACTGTCCGCTAGTTAAAATGATGACGTTTGCAAAGAACGAATCCATACCGAGCGTTGTCACAACCAGAGCTTCCTGAACAACCAGCTGCAAAAATACAGCCATTTCATAGTAGGGGGAAACAGTCCAGTCGAACGGAAACCACATAGGCACAACCAATTCTCTAAAAATCAAAGGGACCTAAACTCATTTTGAAGAATGCCCACTGGAATTCTTACCGTTCTCTTTTGAATATCGAAGGAAGCAGCACGTCGCAATGACAAAGCAAGGTTCCGTAGAACACCCAGAGGAACGCCAGTAAGTTCGTCAGCTTAACATATTTCTTCAAGACTTTTTCCTCAAAGCCAATACTGGTCTTGTATTTGAACGCGTTCCGCATTTCCCTAACGAGATCGCTCAATGCTCTGTTCTTCACGTAATGGTAATTAACCCTGAAGATTGTATAGAGGACAGCCCCTAAAATCTATATTTCCAAAGTTTCCGGTTTGGAAAGGCTGAGTGTATTTTACCCAAGTAAGCGTAGTTTTTGGTGACGAGCTCCAAGTTGGTGAAGCCCTTGATTTTCAAGTCGACGATGCAGGATAGCACGAAGAACAGAAAAATTAAATTCAGCGTTACCCGCCAGAGTTGGAAGAGCAACTTTCGAAGTGGGCTGTCAGTTTTAATTCCGAACGTGCCTCCGAAGGTCATTACGAGAAGTGTCGAGTGGAGGTATTTAGTTTCGTCCATTGGTTGTGCCTTGAAATTCTATTGCAGACTGATTAGCCGGGCTAATTCCTTGTGAACTACGAAAGTTGAATTATTATTTATTGAAATAAATTACAATAAGCAGCAATTTACATCAGGCTTGCCCTTGGAAATCGAAATTAAGTTCTAAGGTCTAGAATTACTGCCTGAATCTATGGTATTACATACACAGTCCAAACGATTTTGATTTTAGTATTCCTAAATTATCGTCTTTAATAATGAGGGAATTATTAATAAAATACAAACCATAATGTGGATTTCTATAATGTTTCAGACATGTGAAGGCGACCTGAAAGGTTCTTTTAGCCCGGTTATGAAACAAGGTCTTGATCATACTTGTAGATATAATCCACGGAATACGGAATTAAAATGTAAAAAAAAGAAATAAACTCTAACCAAGTAACGTAAGATGATCGATCGGTTGATAATTAGAAAATAAAACCGCGTCAAATAAAATCGAACAAAAGAAAATAAATGAACGATTAAAAAATAGAAACAAATCAAACAAAATCGAATTAGAGAAGAAAAAAGCGGAGGCTGACTAACCGAGTGCAGTAAACATCGAATTAAACACGAATTAGGAATTAAAAAATAAAACGAAGGCTGAGTATATTAAAAATTGAATTAAACACAAATGAGGAATTAAAAAATAAAACGAAAGACGATCGGTTGCGAAGGCAAGAAGAAAATAATTCTATAAAATTAACTAATGTAAGCCAAATCGAATCGAGAGCGTTGACGAATTTTTAACCGAACGAAAGAAAAACCAAGAGAGAACCGAACTGTTCAACTAATCAACCATCGGTTTATAATAGAAGAAATAAAATCAAGGTCAAACTCAAATAAAATAAGGTCGCGAACACAATCACGGCTTGCAGTTTCAAAGAACTTACAAATCTAACACTGTTAGGTGCGTATTCTGTAACTTAATTAACGGGCTGTTAAAATTTAGAGGCCCTTTAAAATCTAAAATACAGTTCTCTGATTGGTTGTCACCGTAGCAACCAAATTTAACGGCCCTTTAAATTTAACGGTTTTGATACGGAATAGGCCCCTTAGTCTATCTACTCATACAGTTTCAGGAATAATAAAAATTGAAAGGAGGTCGTTGGAAATTTTTATTTTCTTGGATGGGGGGTTGATTTTTAATTTGAAACGGTCGGGAACCTCCAATTTAAAACCTGCGTTGCGAGCATCTGACCTTGCGGAACGTCAAATTTAACAAAACTTCGACTTCCGATACTTTAATTAATCGAGGGAACCTTCAAAATGACAAAATTTAATTTACCTGCACCTTACACAACGTTCCGAAGAACTGACCCTGCGGAACACCAAGTTTCTTATAATTCATGTCATGATTAAATGAGGGGGAATATATTGGACAACGAAATTTAAAAATATGCATATATGTATATGACAGAAAGAAAAGACGTATTAATTTGGGGATGTTCACAAAAATAAAAAATGTTTACAAAATAGAATGATTCCAGACATAGCACATCAAATGAGACGTGGCACATCAAATGAGACGTGGGACATCAAATGGAAGGGACGTCTGCGAGAGCCGGACTGTAAAATCACTATTTTAGAAATCCGGATGGCCGTCTTCTGATTGATTAAAGGTGTTTAGGGGAAAGAATAATTCAAAGGAACACATCCACGCTCGAGATATTTCTCAAGCGGGATAAAATTCGACGCTGATTTCCCTCCAACGGCGAGGAAGTAACAAAGCCAGTTTACACACACAAAATACACCCCCGCTCCTGAGATCCCGACGAGTCTATTACTTAAAACTCCGTTGGACGACCACCACAGATAAACAAGCATCCATCACAGACAACAAAAAAGGGTGAAATCCAAGACGGCCAAAATATTTTTGAAAAACATGCGACACATCAAATGAAAGGTCTCGAAGAGACGAATCCGACAACCGCATAGGAAGCATCCGGAAATCCAAAGCACTCGAAGAGTCACACCCACATTAATTTGGAATCCAATTTGATCGACGTATGATCAAATTCATGATTAAATTTTTGCGAAAAAGAGAAGATCCATATGTGGCACATCAAATGAAAGGTCTCCATGAGGAGAGTTCAATAGTTACATCGACGACATCCTGCATTCAAAGAACCAGGAAAGTCGAACTGAGAAATCGCGCGGAAATTATCTTGGAATCCAAGTTGGTCGACTTCGATCGAAAATGTTTACGAAAAAATGTTGCACATCAAATGAAAGGTCTCCAAGAGAGAAGTTCAACAGTCACATCGAAGACATCCTGGAATTCAAAGGTAAAGAAATCCCATCATGTTGCGCATCAAATGAAAGGTCTCGAGGAGGCGGCCAGTTTCGAAGCGTTCTTAAAACCCCAGATGAAATGTTTGCAAGGAAGAGGAACCTACATGCTTGAGAATTGGTTCGTCGATTTTTTTCTGTGTCGCGTTCTGAATTTTATACGAGGCAATTAAGTTTATAAATAAATAAAAGAACCATTAAGTAAATACGACGTAATTTCCTCATGACGGACTGGACGAGCCCCAGAATTAAGTATTGACAAATTTTGGCAGCTTGCGTGGATTAATTTTCCAAATTTAGATATCTTACTTTTAAATAGTCAAATTAATGACCGTTTTCATACTCAGACTTTAAGGAAGCTTTAATTTGAAGTCACTTTAAGAATAGATAGAGTCAGAAATGGAGATCAACCAAAAAAGAGGTAGGCGGGGATAAATAATTCGAAAAAGAGACAACTTGATTGCAAACTAATACAATAATTAAGTGGAGTTAATTTGGGCGTTATGAAAGTTCTGGACGAAACAAGAGAGAATTAGATTGCAAGCTAATGCTAACTAACCGGAGCTAATTTGGAATTATGAAAGTTCTGAACGAAAAAGAGAGGATTTGATTGCAAACAATACTAATTAACTGGGATTAATTCGGAGTTATGAAAGTTATGAACGATAAAAGAGAGAATTTGATTGCAAGCTAATACTAATTAACCGGAACTAATTTGGAATTATGAAAGTTCTGAACGAAAAAAGAGAGGATTTGATTGCAAACAATACTAATTAACTGGGATTAATTCGGAGTTATGAAAATTCTGAACGAAAAAAGAGAGAATTTGATTGCAAGCTAATACTAATTAACCGGAGCTAATTTGGAATTAAGAAAGTTCTGAACGAAAAAAGAGAGGATTTGATTGCAAACAATACTTATTACTGGAATTAATTCGGAGTTATGAAAGTTCGAACGAAAGAAAAAACGAGAATTTGATTGCAAACTAATATCTACTAATGAACTGGAGTTAATTTGGAGTTATGATGTTTACTCATCCACTAGCTTATGAACAGTTTTAAAGAAGAAAGGCAATCTTTAAAACGTGAAAGAAAGGAAAGTTGCAAAAAGACAGGAACAGAACTCTTGCACCTACACAATTTTAAGAGTTATAAGGAGATAATTTAATTACGTTTGCAAGTTTGGAGTTGCTTTGGAGATGGAATAGTGAGAAGTAAAGAACAACAAGAATTTGATTACTGAATCTCTTTTAAATACCTGGAAACTGAGCAAATAAAAAATTCTTTAACTGCACAGGCAGACTCATCTTAAAGAGTACCTTGACCGCAGATTATAAATGTAAAAATGAATAAAAAAAAGCGAAGACAGCGCCATCTATGAATATCACGCCGAAGGTTTTTCAAGCGCGGAATTTAGTTTCTAAGAGTCATCTAGACTCTTTTATTTTAAGTAATTAATTTCGTTTGTTACATTTTGTCAACAGATTTGCCAAATTCTATAACATGATCACACTGCCATCTGTGCACGTCGTGCTGAAGCTTTTTCAGGCGCGAAATACAGTTTCCGAAAGTCATTAAGACTCGTCTCGCCCGTTTTACTTTTTAGAAATTAAATTTTGTCAAGTTTAACAACGGATTTGTCAAATTGCATAACACTGCGCCATCTGTAAGTACAGTTTCGAAAATTTCACGCCCGAAATTCTAACTCTAAAAGTCGTTACGATTCGTTGCGCTTCATTTTTATTAATCGTACAAATTCATATTATTTTTGGTAATTAACTTTGATTAGGCTTGCCAGCAGATTAATATTATTATTAATTGAATGAAATGATTGCAGCGCCATCTGTGTATATGGTTCGGAACTTTTATGCCCAACATTCGAATTCGAGTTGTCAGTTCTACGATTTTTGTGATTATTCTCGTAAGGTCTGGAGCATTATATGAAACTTGATAATACGAAATGATCACAGCACCATCTGTTAACATCCTTTTCAATTCCTAAGCGCGAAATACAAACGCTCAAAATAATTAATTGCATGGAACAATGACAGCGATTACATTTTGAATTTTAAGCGCGAAATTCAAATTTTGAAAGTCATCAAGAATCGTCGCGCTCATTCGTTTTAACTGAGCTTATTCAAATAATTAATGTAAATTAATAATTGATTAAATTAATTTTACGAAACGACGATGACATTTCCATTTACGTGAACGTCGCTTTGAAGCTTTAAGCGCGAAATTCAAATTCTGGAAAAGTGCGAGGAGCAATTAGGCCAGTAAAACGTTATTTAATTTTTTGGTAATCAAATTTTGTTCACCACCGGATTTATTGTAATTATTAATTCCATTTTTGGTAATTAATTTAATTTCTGTTAGGTTTGATTGATCGTAACGCCATCTGTGAATATGGTTTTGAAGTTTCAGGCGCCAAATTCAAATTCTGGCGGTCATAAAGACTCGTCCGGGCTATTCATGGTCCGTAATTAATTTCTGTTTCGTTTGACAAGAGATTGATAAAAATTAATAAAAGCAAATAAAATAAAGCGATCGAAAGGCCATCTGCGATTTCCGTTTCGAATTTTAAGCGCGAAATTCAAATTCTAATTTCAGCTGGAAGGATCTAATCGGGAATCTTTCTTCGTACTCTCAAATAAGAAAATGATGCACAGATGTTCTGTTCGTCTCATACATCCATTACATCGATATGGCCTTGACTTACAGCTATTACTTTTCATGTCTTTTCTAAATTGAAATTCTCAAGTTCCTCAAGTCTTTCCGCGCAAACACGACCACATGTCCGGAAACACTTTAACGCATTTTCTTTTTCTTTTTTTTTTTGAGGGGGTTTCAGGGGAATTAAGAAGAGTCCAGCCATTCATCTTTGTTAACAGACTTAATAAAACGTGCTTAAAAAATCCATGATGAGACGGAAACTCATTAAGCATATTTTCAACAACAAAACAAAATTAGAAAAGCAAATGAATCAGCGATTTAACTGCGACGATAAAAATCTGCGCCTTTCGAAAACGGCATAGAGATAAGAAATTGTACAAGACCAGAATGAGAAGAAGTGTTAAATGTAAAAAAAAGAACAAATGGAAATTTTAGAAGTGGAAAAATATGAAAGAACGGCAGAATTAGATGTGTTAAATGCAAAGAGATCAGCAACTGCATGGGAATTCCAAAAAAAACAAAAGGAAATTTGCCCCATCCCCCAAATTGCACACCAAGAGTGTTGGTTTCGGAGTTGAATAAGAACAACTTGGTTCCAATTTGAACTAATTCTTCCAATTTGCTTCAACTCTTTAGATCAGAAGTGTTGGTTTTGGAGTCATTTGGAAATGGGAAAAGATGAAAGAGCAGTGGAATTAGAAGATGCGTTAAATGCAAAGAGAACAGCATCTGCATGGCAATTCCAAAGAAAACAAAAGAAAATTTGCCCTCTTCCCCAAATTGCACATCGAGAGTGTTGGTTACGGAGTTGAATAAGAACAACTTGGTTCCAATTTGAAATAATTCTTCCAATTTGCTTCAACTCCTTAAATCAGAAGAGTTGGTTTTGGAGTCGAATAAATCGTCCATTTAGAGTTAACTTAGAAATGCGAAAATATGAAAGAGCGGTGGAATTAGAAGAAGCATTAAATGCAGAGAGAACATCTGCATCGTAATTCCAAAGAAAACAAAAGAAAATTTGTCCTCTGCCCCAAAATTACACACCAAGAGTGGTGTTGGTTTCGGAGTTGAATAAGAACAGCTTGAACTAATTCTTTAATTTGGAGTTAATTTAGATTAGAGATGCGAAAACATGCGAAAAAAAAGGAGAAATGCATGGGAAATTCTAAATAGAAAAAGAGAATTTAAAAAAAAGATGAGGAAATGCGTGGGAAATTCGAAAGAGAAAAGGAAACCTCACTCCCAAAGCCCTTCAACTCTTTAGATAGAGTCATATGGTTTCGGAGTTGAGTTACGTTTACCCGAAACATCATCGGCGTAGCTCACAGAGCGGGAGTTAATTATGACGGGCGATTTTACGGCCGAAATTAATCACTAAAATTAATCCGCTGATTAATTAAGCGCATTCGCAAGAGTAATTGCTGATGGAAGCGGTGGTGGCGGTCGATGGCGATTTTTGACGGGCGACGGCGGCGTGTCATATTAATATTTAATATTTAATACAATCAATATTACACACACACACATTCGCGGGGCCCACTCTCATAAATTAACTCCCGCTGCTCTTTCTCTCCCCAGAAATTTAGCGAATAGTCACGGCGGGCGGCGGGCGGCGGCGGCGGAAATTAAAATATGCATCTTTTATTATTGAAATATTCATTTTAATCCGCGATTATGAATTACGGAGGAAACTGTTTTAGCGTGAATCGAGCAGTTAAAATATTTCAGCAAATAAAATATTTCAACTCCCGAAGTTAGTCAAATTATTTAACCTTCGCCTTGTAACATACTTATGCTTTTACTTTCATAATAATTTTTTGTGGAGGTGGATGTTGCGGCTAGGGGTGACGGCGACGCTGTCGTTCGATGTAGGACAGCAAATAATTACCGACTAAAGTCCGGGGGCAACGGTGGTGACGACCATCGTTGGTTGAGACTGTGATTACACATAAATTGTAGAAGAATTACAATTTTTTGTACGTTTATTATTGCGATGGAAAGATTAAATTGCGTTCACATACAACCTTTCATGCCGTTGATCCTTCTTTACGTCAGCTTTTATTTTGTTGGCTCTTGCTGCTGTCACGTCCTTTTCGATTCATTTTCGTTTTTCTAACCATGTCGAGGATGGGAGGAGGGAGACAGGGTGCACACCTCTTACAATCAGTATGTTATGGAATGACTTAACAGTAGCTCGCATAAAGTGTAGGAGAATTACAATTTTTTCTACGTTTATTATTACGATGGAAAGATTAAATTGCGTTCGCATATAACCTTTCATGCCGTTGGTCCTTCTTTACGTCAGCTTTTATTTTGTTGGCGCTTGATGCTGTCACGATGTTTTCGATTCATTTTCAATTTTCTAATCATGTCGAGGGGGGAGGAGGGTGCACAATTCTGACAATCAGTATGTTATGGAATGACTTAACAGTAGCTCCTAATGATTTGGTTGATCTGAACTCAAAATTTTCTTCTTTTTTGCAGTACTCAAGCCTGAAGTAAATAATGGTTTGCGTTCCGCATAGTTTCTTGCGCTAGGGCTAGTTGGGGGTGTGTGACGGGGGGAGTAAAAACCTAACGTTTGAACGGATGAAAAGTCGTACTTGTGGATATTTTATGCGCTACAAATTGAGAACTTCATTTTCCTGAAACCGTCTACTTCAGGCCCGGCTGGACACGTGCATTATTAAACGGCCAACGGCGAGGGATACGTATAGAGGGCCGCCGCAGGGGGGGGAGAAATTACCCCTTATGAAATTTTCAGGCCGGCCGGCGCGTTCCGCGTGACGCGCCCTGTTTTTGACAATTGATATTTATATGCCTAATTGTTTCTATTAAAAGTAATGCGGCCCGTTTTTAATTACGCGTCACGCGGTATTTAAATTTTAAAATGTCTCCCGCACACAACAGCGACCGCAAGCTCGCCGCGGATCATATATCATCGCTCTCCTTTGTTGCCGGTGTTGTTGGCGGCGGTGGCGGCGGCGGCGGTGAAAAGTATGAATGTTATTATTAATTACCGTCGACGGACGTTTGATTTTTTCTCCGTTTGTTTGGTTTGGACGAGGAACGAAAATGAAATTTATCAGTCATCAACATAAGCCTCATTCATTTTTTCAATACGTATCGTAAGCGTTCGTGATCTGTCTAATGTTTGAAAGACGGTGCTATATCCGTCCTATGAATCATCGCATTTCACCCACAGGAAATGCAACGTTGTATACTCCAGCCACTGAATCAGTCCGATCCTGGAAGCTCACCGATACCAATTAATTACTTAAGCCTTGGTTTGCTAGGATAACGGCACCGTAATGTAGCGGCGATAATATGACGATGTAAGAAGTCACGTAGCGTTGAAAAGTGATTTACCTTGACGTAAAATTAGCAAGAAAAAGCGACGATTTGGATTTATTTTATACATTTCACGAGGGCCTATTTCGATTTGACATATTTAGAAAATGAGGAGTCGCCAAAAGAGGATTCCAATTGTTTAAAAAACCTTTCAGTTGACGGTGACGTTTGTCGTTTTCTAGGAAACCAAATATACCTATACGGCCGGTTGCACCAAACACTTAAGTCGAGCTTAAATTTAAGTACTGCTTATAATGTGACATTTGAGGTTACAAAACATGTAGTAAATCACATTCTAAGCGGTGCTTAAAGTTAAGCTGACCTTAAGTGTTTGGTGCAACTGGCCATTAATGACCTTAACAGACTTTATGTGACGTCATTTACCGCCAACTTACGGTCGCTATGTTACGGTTCCGTTATCCTAGGGAACTCCGGCTTTAGGTTCGGCCTTGAAGTATCCCAAGGAGAAATGCCCACAATAAAAGCTTCATTAACGAAAGAACTAAACAGAGACATTACGAATATTACAAACTAATTTGCGCACGGAAATCGCTTGTCATAAATACCTCTTATTAATCGCATCTGTCAGGCTTTGAAATGTATAAATGTATACTTTGTTCAGCGTAGATTGTACGACTTAATACTTTCCGTTCAGGAATCACCTAAGGCCCAGTTTTACAATGACGGTTTAACTTTGAGCCGAAGCTTAAATCCTTCACAACAGTTGTTGAAATAATTATTGCTAAGGGTTTAAGCCTCGGTTCAAAGTTGAACCGCAATTGTAAAACTGGACCTAAGGGTCATAGCTTGATGAAACATCATCAAAGTGGCTAGGAGCCTTTTGAGAAGACAAAGTGCACTCACCGCGTTTTTAGCAAATTTATTGGCGCATTTGGCACTTAATTCTTCGCGAAGGAGAAGTCACACGAGTTCAAACTGACTCATCGCAGATTCCTTCACGCAAAATCAATTCCTTTGAGCGAAAGAAGATTAACGGCGCGGCGTTATGAACATGTACCGGACTAAACTATGGAACTCAATGTCATTCTCATAAGCGATACGTTATGCAGGCGGTATCCCAATCGCGATTTGATTGTACTTTGCGTTTGTTACCCCGTATTAATCACATTAATAGCCCGGCGCCCATATGTTGGCGGTAAGCGTGCTCTGTTCTCAGGAGACGAAGTGACGTGAATATCCATACAAATATCCTAAGATTGGTTATGAAGGTAAATCGCCACATCATCAGCCATATTGCAGCGTTTTAAGCTTCGACGCCGAAAGTTTATTTAATGTTTACGGTTAAAGCGTCAAAAGTTAATTAAAATGAAACTCTCTTTGATTCAAAAGGTCGGAAGGTTTAAATAGTTCACCCTAACACAAGTGGAAGTGACCAGTCAATTTTTTTCCTTTAAGAATTACGCCCTTCCCTGGAGGTTAAAAGTAGATTTTCAATTTTCAATTTCTCAAAGGTAAATAGGAAGATTTTTTTCCGTTAATAGAAGGTTTGTTTTGATACACTTCATTAAAGAGCTTCACCCCCTTCCATGGAACTAGAATTAGGCTTTCCTTTCCCAAATTTGGAAAGGAAGGTGTTTTCTTTTAGGAGGAAGGAAAGTTCCAATACTTTATTAAAGATCTTCATCTCCTTCAGCGGAACTAGAATTAGGTTTCCTTTCCTTTCCTTTTTTCATAAGGAAGGCGTTTTCTTTTAACAGGAAGGAAAGTTCCAACGCTTCGTTAAAGAGTTTCGCCCCCTTCTGGAGTTAGAATTAGGTTTTCCTTTTTTTCTTATTTCTCAAAGTTGGAAAGGAAGGTGTTTCCTTTTAAGAGGAAGGAAAGTTCCAAGGACTTTATTAAAGATCTTCATCCCCTTCAGCGGAACTAGAATTAAGTTTCCTTTTCTTTCTTTTTTTCAAATTTGGAAAGGAAGGCGTTTTCTTTTAACAGGAAGGAAAGTTCCAACGCTTCGTTAAAGAGTTTCACCCCCTTCTGGAGTTAGAATTATGTTTTCCCTTTTTTTTCTTCTTCCTCAAAGTTGAAAAGGAAGGTGTTTTCTTTTAGGAGGAAGGAAAGTTCCAAGAACTTTATTAAAGATCTTCATTCCCTTCAGCGGAACTAGAATTAGGTGTCCTTTTCTTTCCTTTTTTCAAACTTGGAAAGAAAGGCATTTTCTTTTAACATGAAGGAAAGTTCCAACATTTCGTTAAAGTGTTTCACCGCCTTCTGGAGTTAGAATTAGGTTTTCCTTTTTTTTTCTTCTTTCTCAAAGTTAGAAAGGAAGATGTTTTCTTTTAAGAGGAAGGAAAGTTCCAAGACTTTATTAAAGATCTTCATCCCCTTGGGGGAACTAGAATTAGGTTACCTTTTCTTTCCTTTTTCCAAATTTGGAAAGGAAGGCGTTTTCTTTTAGCAGGAAGGAAAGTTCCAACGCTTCGTTAAAGAGTTTCACCCCCTTCTGGAGTTAGAATTAGGTTTTCCTTTTCTTTTTTTTATTTCTCAGATTTGGAAAGGAAGATGTTTTCTTTTAACGGAAAGCAAAGTTCGAAAACAAAGAAAAGACGAAACATTTTGGGCCGTGGAAGTCCTCCAACTGGATAAAACCAGCAATATTTCGCAATAAAAAAAAGTATTCTATGAAGGTGTTTGTGTCTGTATCCCTCATGGAGGCCTGAAACTGATTTTTAATTTTGATTTCGCCTAATTTAAAAAGGAAAAGGAGGAAAGGAGTGGAAGAATCGTCAATTGAAGAAGAGACGAAGCAAGTCCTTCGGCTCTGAGAAAGACTTCCCAATTAAAAAAAAATATTTTGGCGTTATTTATTCTTCCTTTGGAGACAGTTCATTAAATTCAAATCAACTTTTTTCTGGAAATTCGGAACGATTATAGAAATTTTCGATAAAGAGGAAGGAAAGCTCGATGAACCTTTTCTTTTTGGGTTTCTTGGTTCTTTTTCTTTTTTGGGGTTGAATTCTTCTGCTTTTTATTCCTTGTTCGAATACTCAATCGTTCTTCTTTCTCTTTGCCCAACTTTTCTCGACTGAAGACGTCACTTTTCGTGTCTTCTATAACGCAAAGTTGACGTTTTCTTTTATTTGTTTTCTTTATTTAAAGGTGTTTCCTTGCTTTTTCTTTTTGTTTAGGAATTCCTCGTTCGTTGTTTGAGGAATGTCGTCGCCTTCTTCTTTAGAAGTTATTTACATGAAAAATCATTCTTTTCTTCTTCTTCTTCCTCTTCTTTTTTATTTGAGGATCCCCCCTGACTTTTTTCTTCGGGTATTCTTCATTCTTTGTTTGAGAAATGTCATCTTCTTCTCTACAGGTTATTTACTTGAGAGCTTTCAATTATTTACATGAAAATTCATTCTTTTCTTCTTTCTTCTTCTTCTTCTTTTTTTTATTTGAGGACCCTCTCTCACTTTTTTCTTCGAGTATTCTTCATTCTTTGTATGAAAAATGTAGTCTTCTTCTTTACAGGTTATTTACTTGAAAGCTTTGAATTATTTACATGAAAACTCATTCTTTTCTTCTTCTTCTTCTTCTTTCTTGTTTGTTTGAGGACCCCCTGTCACTTTTTTCTTCGGATATTCTTCATTCTTTGTTTGAGAAATGTCGTCTTCTTCTTTACAGGTTGCTTACTTGAAAGCTTTCAATCTCTTCTCTTTTTCTTCTTCTTTTTTCTCGTTCCCTGACTTATTATCCGTTTTTTTGGGGAATTGAAAGATAATTGACAAAAAATACATCTGATTATTTTGTACTTGAGAACTATTGCTATCTTCTTCGTTATTTAATTATTTGAACTGACTGTTTCTCTCTTGCATTTCCTTACATCTTTCAGTTATGAATCCCAATCCATTTTTCTTCTTACGCTTCGAATTTCGCTCGAAAATAGAGAGTGACCGATCCTTTCTTTGCTTACGTTGCCTTTTTCCTACTTCTGTTCCTTCGGTCTTTGGTGGTGAAAACTATTTCCATCTTGTTCTCTCTACTTTCTCTTTCCCCCTTCTTCTTCTTCTTCTTGTTCTTTGTGCTCTTGAGGAATTTCGCTGGCTCTTTCCTCTATTTTCTCATTTCTCTTCCCGAAAAGATTTGTGTGTCTTCAAACTCCAAAGCTTTCTCTTTTCGTTTTTCATCGTTTTGGAATTTATTAATTTGGAATCTTCGAGATTCTTTTAAAGATAACATAACACCAGACAAATTAACTTGAAATGAATTTTTCGCCAATATTTTACCTTCAATCGCGAGAAAACTTAGACAGATTGTAATAGTCGAAGATCGCAAGTCGACCTTGAATTAATCTCAAAATCGACTCACAGATGGAACAATGTCACGTTGAAATAAAAGAAGACGTCGCTTCAAGAAACGATTAAAAACTGGTTAACTACAAAGTGAAATGTTTCACAATTAAAAACCCTGCGTTTTTTAGATCATTTATAAATTATTTTTTGTTTTGACGAAAACATACTTATTTGCCCTTTTGTTTTATTTTATTTTCCTTCTTATGATACTTGTAATGGAGACCTGGGTCGCTTTCTTTATTTTCAGGTAGCAAGCTACATCTGGTGAGTAAACACGGCGTTCTGAAGCAAATCAGAACTCTGGACCTGTCCGACAACGACATCTACGACTTGCGGGCCGTATTGATCGCCCTCTCACCACTGCAGTTCCTGCGCGGTTTGCTGCTCGAGGGTAACCCTTGCTCGGTTAGTAATCTTTACCTCTCTCTTCGATCAAAAAAAGAAAGAAACAAACTGTATCCTCGTGCAGTTTCCTTACTCCCGGAAGCTCAAATGTATTCAGGCACTTCAGGCAATGATGTCCTTGCCTCCCAAAACGAATAATCAATCAAGTTTTAGAATGTTGGGGCTGCACCTGTACTAATTAAAATTAAAACAAACTGCATTACATACAAGGTTTGTTCCAACAAAATTTGATCATCAAAAGTCAGGAGCTTGCCCTCATCAAATTGCACAATTGATGATACTGTTAAACCCAGTCATTACCTTGCGCTGGATAACTGAGATTCTGAACGAATGCAACAAACCCATAACTTTCCATTCCTTTCTTCACTGAGCTCGACTGGCATGCCACTTACGTAGGACTCCTCAGCCTGAATTCATTGTGTTTCAAGAATTATTCATTCAACAATTTGCAAAATTTTTTTTAGGTTTGCCAAACGTACAAGAAGCTCACGCTGAAGAACCTTCCTCAACTCTATTACCTCGACAATGCAGAAATCCTAGAAGCGGATCGCCCAACTCCCGAGGAACCTTGCGAAGAAGAGAACTGCACCGAAGCCGCGATTGTCTTCACGTGCCACAGAATAATCGGGCTTCCGCCCCCACCGAAAGAAGTAGACCATTGTTTTTCCGCCGTTCAAAACCCGAGTTACCCCATGAATTTCTTTTTAGAAAGGGGTGCAGCAAATGTTTCACCTGGAGGTCTCGCTCCCGCTCCTCGAGGAAGTCAAAATCGAGCCACCGCCCGCCACCGAAGGTGAAGATGAGCCGGAGGAAGAGCCGAAGCCCAAAGGGAAAAGGGGGAGATCGAAAGGCGGGAAAAGAGGGAAATCGAAAGGCGAAAAGAAAAGCGGAAAGTCCAAAAGTGGCGGAAAATCCAAAAGTGGCGGAAAATCAAAAAGCAAGAAAAGGGGCAAATCCAAAGGCTCCGGCAAGAAAAAGGGAAAGGGTTTCAATCCGTACGCGGCAGAAGACGAGTACCAGCGCGAGTTAAAGGCGAAGGTCAAGGACGCGAGCTTCAAAACCGCCCGCCAACCATGGAAGAAAGTAATGCAGTTTCCGGAAGACGCGCTCGTCGTCGAATCTCCTTATCACGACCTCAAGGACATTCGGGATACGTTTAGGAGTTGCGTCGACGTCAAGGTCGTGTATTTAAAAGTAAGTTTCTCTTTTTATTGAGGAGGTACCCCTCGAGCAATTATTTGGCGGTAGATTTTACCGCCGTCGAAGGCCAAAAAGGGCAAGAAAGACAAAAAGAAGAAGAAGGGGGAGAAGAAGAAGAAGAAAGGGGAGAAGAAGAAGAAGAACAAGAAAAAGAAAGGGAAGAAGGAAAAGTCTTCTAAATCTGAGCCTGCGCCCAAGGAAGTCGTTGAGCCGGTTGAACCCAAAGAGACGATTTTGAAGAAGATAACTTTAGCCAAGTTCTCCTGCGACCTCCAGGCTGTGAACTGGAGCGAGAAAACCGTGGACTTCTATTGGGCCGCCCATCCGAAGACGACGCCGAAAGCCGCGTTTATAAACGGCGATTTAAGGGTGCGCGCCCCCCTCGTTTGGAATTTGTCAACCTCATTCAATTTGCAGGCTTTGAAATACATCGAAGGAAAGGGCAAGTCAAAGAAATCTAAGGGAAAGAAGCGTGGGGGAAAGTCCAAGTCTACGAAACGATCGAAATCCAAGTCGACAAAACGATCCAAATCGAAAAAATCGAAGAAAGGGGGGAAATCCAGTAAAGCCGGGGGTGATGTGTTGAAGAAAGTGCCCAGCAAGACGACTTTACCGACGATCTTCACGTGCCAAGTCGGTTTTGGCCTTCGCCGGCTTTGATGGCGCTTAAAAATTTCTTTTTGTGACGATCCCATCGATTTATTTATTCTTAGTTTTGTGATTTATGTGGGGGGCGATTCAGTGCGTGTCATGTGCAGGGATGATGAAGAATGAGATAAGAGGGAAAAGTATCATGCGAGGGCGCCATCTGCGTTTCTAAATGTGTGCCGCCCGTTCGCGTTCGCATCGGAAAAGCGGTTTTTAAACGAGTTATTACGCGCGCATCACACACGCAACTTTATTTATTTGCGTCGTCGTTCGGTTTCGATTTTAATGACCCCCTCGCCCCAAAAATACGCCTGCGGCTGAATGTGACGAGCGACGGCCGAAACTCCGGCGATAAAACATTTGGGCTCGAAACGGGGATGACTCGGATAAATTGGGATTGAAAGGGGTCCAAAAAATCGGGATGTAAATTTAGTTGTTACGCGAATGTTCCCTGTCACGCGACATGATTTACAAATACGGAGTCGGAGCTGTCCTAATTAGCGCAAGAACATTAATATTATTTCCGAAATTCCGATGTCGCTCGCTCCGGTTACAACATAAATACGGCCCGGAGCTTTGATATATTGCCCGTCCCGAAAGACTGCGAGCTATCATGACAACCCAACCCCCCGGGTTTCACGTCGCCGCTAAACATCTTGATTTTTCTCGGAGCGAACCCTCAGAATACCGAGTGTTAAACTCGTTTGCTCAATTAGATAATTACGTCGGTCCCTCGCCTATGTAATGCACTAAGGCTCTATTTATGTAGATTTATGGCCGTGCAGTTACGTCGTGTCGTGCAGTGACATGAAACCTTCCGCATCGAAAGAAAGAGGTAATTGGGCGAGCAAGACGGAATTCCTCCTGTCATGCATGGGCTACGCCATCGGCATAGGAAACGTATGGAGATTTCCGTACTTGTGTTATCGAAACGGTGGCGGTAGGTCTTCAAATTACATCTTCCTCCTTGCCCCCCGATTTAATCCGTTCGTTTTAGGGGCGTTCTTGGTTCCGTACTTGTTGATGCTGTTCTTCTGCGGGATCCCCCTGTTCTTTTTAGAAACGTCGCTGGGGCAATTCGCCGGAACCGGTTGTATTACCATCTTCAAAATTTGTCCGCTATTCAAGGGTAAGTAAACCATTTACACCAAATTTGCTTTCAATTCGATCGAAGACTGAAGACCTTGCAAACCAATTCCTAAATATTTACACATTTTTCCATTCCACTGACTTGGGGATGGCTGGATGACTTCTGGATGACCTTCAAGTATGTTGCAAAATTTTGGGGTAGGTAATATAAATCTGGGCCACTTTAGAAAATGGAGAACTTGATGGGGAAAGAATTTTTCAAATGGCGAAAGTCAAAAGCATTTTGGCGACCTTCAAATACAAGTTGGAGGGCCTTGTGATAACGTCTCTAGATTTCTGGAAACGTTTGTCTTTGCCGAATGTTTACTTGGCCAAAGATTCCCGCCGATACCTCAATGGGGTCTGATCGCCATAACCATAATCATCTTGGGGGAATACGAAATGTTTAGTTGGCAAAAGATTTCCCTCCATATCTCAATGGGATCTGATGGCCATTAAGGTTATGGCATCATCTTGGCGGAATACAAATTGCTTTGATTTAATTTTGAGATCTTTAGAGATACGAACCAAAGCTTTCAAGCCTAACCAGGGTTTTATGACCACAACCATAATCATTTTGGTCATTTTGGGGGAATACGAAATGTTTAGTTGGCTAAAAATTTCCATCGATATCTCAATGGGGTTTGGTCGCCATAACCATAATCATCTTGAGGGAATACGAAATGTTTAGTTGGCTAAAGATTTCCATCGATATCTCAATGGGGTCTGATCACCATAACCATAAGCATCTTGGGGCAATATGAAATGTTTAGTTGGTCAAAGATTTCCATCGATGGGGGAGGAGGAACCTGATGGCCGTAACCGTAATCATCTTGAGGGAATATGAATCGCTTCAATTTAATTTCGAGATCTATAGACATACGAACCAAAGGGTTCAGGCGTAACCAATCAACGGTTTCCCTCGGCATATTTCAAAAAAGGGGAGAACTTGGTGAGCAACGAATTTCTCAAATGACGAAAGACAAAAGCATTTTGGCAACCTTCAAATCAAAGTCGGAGGGCCTTGTAATAACGTCTCTAGATTTCCGGAAAGGTTTGTCTTTGCCGAATGTTTACTTGGCCAAAGATTCCCGCTGATATCTCAATGGGGTCTGATGGCCATAACCATAATCATCTTGGAGGAATACGAAATGTTTAGTTGGCCAAAGATTTCCTTCCATATCTCAATGGGATCTGATGGCCATTAAGGTTATGGCATCATCTTGGCGGAATACAAATTGCTTTGATTTAATTTTGAGATCTTTAGAGATACGAGCCAAAGCTTTCAAGCCTAACCAGGGTCTTATGAACACAACCATAATCATTTTGGTCATTTTGGGGGTATACGAAATGTTTAGTTGGCTAAAAATTTCCATCGATATCTCAATGGGGTCTGATCGCCATAACCATAATCATCTTGGGGGAATGCGAAGTGTTTAGTTGGTCAAAGATTTTCATCGATAGGGGAGGGGGGGACCTTATGTCCGTAACCGTAATCATCTTGAGGGAATATGAATCGCTTCAATTTAATTTCGAGATCTATAGACATACGGACTAAAGTGTTCAGGCCTAACCGATCAACGGTTTCCCTCGGCATATTTCAAAAAAGGGGAGAACTTGGTGAGGAACGAATTTTTCAAATGACGAAAGACAAAAGCATTTTGGCGACCTTCAAATCAAAGTTGGAGGGCCTTGTAATAACGTCTCTAGATTTCCGGAAACGTTTTTCTTTGCCGAATGTTTACTTGGCCAAAGATTCCCGCCGATACCTCAATGGGGTCTGATGGCAATAACCATAATCATCTTGGAGGAATACAAAATGTTTATTTGGACAAAGATTTCCATCGATATGTCAATGCGGTCTGGTCGCCATATACACAATCATCTTAGAGAGAATATGAATTGCTTCAATTTAATTTTGAGATCTATAGACATACGAACCAAAGTGTTGAGTCCTAACCAATCAACGGTTTCCCTCGGCATATTTCAAAGAAGGGGAGAACTTGGTGAGGAAAAAAATTTTCAAATGACGAAAGTCAAAAGCATTTCGGCGACCTTCAAATCCAAGTTGGAAGGCTCTGTAATGACGTCTCCAGGTCCCAGGAAACGTTTGTCTTTGCCGAATGTTTACTTGGCCAAAGATTCCCGCGACACCTCAATGGGGTCTGATGGCCATAACCATAATCATCTTGGAGGAATACGAAATGTTTAATTAGCTAAAGATTTCCGCCGATACCTCAATGGGATCTGATGGCCATAACCATAATCATCCTGGAGGTATAAGAAATGTTTAGTTGGCCAAAGATATCCTTCCATATCTCAATGGGATCTGATGGCCATCACCTTAATCATCATGGCGGAATACGAATCGCTTCGATTAAATTTTGAGATCTTTAGAAGGGTCATCAGACTCTGGTTAGGCTTGAGCGTCAATCGTCAATTGAAAATCGTATCCAAAGCGTTCAATCCTAACTAGGGTCTGATGACCTGATGATCACAACCATAATCATTGTGGGGGAATACGAAATGTTTAGTTGGCCAAATATTTCCATCGATATCTCAATGGGATTTGATCGCCATAACCATTATCATCTTGGGGGAATACGAAATGTTTATTTGACCAAAGATTTCCTTCCATATCTCAATGAGGTCTGATTGCCATAACCATAATCATCTTGGCGGAATATTATAAAATGTTTGTTTGGCTAAAGATTTCCATCGATATCTCAATGGGGTCTGGTCGCCATAAACACAATCATTTTGGGGGGAATATGAATCGCTTCAATTTAATTTTGAGATCTTTAAAGATACGAGCCAAAGTGTTCAGGCCTAACCAATCAACGGTTTTCCTCGGCATATTTCAATGAACGGGGGTGGTGTATGTGGGTTTTCCACTTACCTACAAAAGAACGATGTTCTCCAAAGGTTTTGGCATTAAACTTTGATCAAAAATGTGGCAAGTGTCTGCAGTTTCAGGGGGGAAAAATATTATGTTGAAAATTGCTCTTCAGGTACTGGCTACGCCATCTTGGTCGTCAACTTCATCTGCACGACCTACTACAACACCATCATAGCCTACCCCCTCCTGTTCTTATTCAACTGCCTCCGAGATAAACTCCCCTGGATCGACTGCGACAACCCCTGGAACACCGAACGCTGCGCTGAGGTGACCAGAACTTTTGCTTTACCTCAATTACCACATTCTTTCTATATATTTTTTTTTTAATGAATGGATGAATGAATCAGCTGCAGATTCGTGGCGGAAGGAACATCAGTGGTAACAACACTTCAGCAACCAGAACGCCCGCGGACGAATTCTTTCAGTAAGTAGCAACTACCGAAAAGGGAAAAGGCCCGTGCATGGAAAAAAAATGACCATGACTGGCGTTTCAGCAGGAAGATCCTGCAAATATCGGACGACGTGGAAGACATCGGAGCGATCGTTTGGCCCCTCTTCACGTGCAACGCCATCGCCTGGGCGGTGGTTTACCTGTGCATAATGAAGGGGGTGAAATCCGTGGGGAAGGTCGTCTATTTCACCGCCACGTTCCCCTTCGTTATTTTGGTGGTCCTCTTCATTCGCGGGGTGACTTTGCCGGGGGCGTGGAGCGGAATTTCCTTTTATGTCTACCCCCAATGGCACCAGTTGCTAAACTTGAAGGTAAGGGCGATCCATTTTAAAATGCAATGCACCCCATCACTTGGTCTTGGTCTTTTAGGTGTGGGCTGACGCTTCAATCCAAATATTTTTCTCGCTAGGCCCCGGATGGGGTAGTATAATCAACATGGCGAGCTACAACCATTTCAGAAACGACAACAAACGGTGAGGTTGGGGGGTGTGGGGGGCAAGAGGGAGCGAAAGGGCTTGACTTTTAATTTCAGGGATTCCATTTTGGTGCCGATGTTAAATTCGGGCACGAGCGTATTCGCCGGCTTCGTCGTTTTCTCCGTGCTGGGCTTCATGTCGCACGAGACTGGTTTGCCGGTGTCTTCGGTGGCCACTGGAGGACCTGGATTGGCCTTCGTGACGTACCCGGAAGCCATCACGATGCTGCCTTGGAGGCACCTCTGGGCCGTGCTTTTCTTCATCATGCTCTTCCTGCTAGGCTTAGACTCTTGCGTATGTCCTTGCCTGCCAACATTAATTTAACCTCACGAATCAAATCTCTTGCTTGCAGTTCGTGCAAATCGAGGCCATCATCTCCAGCGTCATCGACGAATACCCCAGCCTCAAGGGTCGCAAGGCTTTCGTCACCCTAACCGCTTGTTTGATGATGATGGCGTTTTCCACCGTATTCGTAACGAATGTATTGAAGACCTTCTCAAGGCTTGTTTTCTTTTGTAAACCCGGCTTTTCTTTAGGGAGGGATGTACTACCTCCAACTGTTTGATTGGTACGCGGCTTCAATCTCGGTGATCCTGATTTGCCTGGTGGAGGTGGTCAGCGTCGCTTGGATTTACGGCGTCGGTAAGTTTGTGAAGGACGTCGAGTTTATGACGCAGAAGAAACTGCACTGGTGGTGGCCGATCTCTTGGAAGTACGTAAACCCAGTCATCCTAGCTGTGAGTTTCGAGCAGAACAAATTTGGGGGTGGTTTTAAGTTGAGATTGATTCCAGTTTATATTTGCGACGGCCATCATCTACAATACCAGAATTAGCTACAACGGCGTGGACTATCCCGAATGGTCGGTCAAGTTGGGGTGGTCCTCGTGTTTCTGTTCGATGGTTTGGATCCCAGTCTATGTTGCGTACAAGCTGGGCAAAAGTTGGCAGAAGCAGAAGAATTTGGGCCGGGTACTTCCTCAAGTAGTTTCCAATTCATTTGTTTTTATTTGAACGATTTTTTTTCAGATGGTTAAGTTTCACTTGAAGCCGGCGGAAGACTGGGGACCGGCCTCGCATGAAGACCGGAAGCAGTGGATGAAGGAAGTAGTACAACGGGAAGCTGCTTTAGACAATAATTAATTAAGCCCTCTTCTGTAGGTAGATAGGAAAATATATGTTGTGTTAAACTAGGTCCTATTTTAATCGTTGGTTGTTGTCAGGAAGTGCGATTTTGAGGGAAAAAATATTTACGCGCACTATTTCGTCGAACTGAAATGTGGGCGTACTTTTTGAAGATCGTCCCAAACCAGTAATAAAGATATTTGTGTTCAAATCTTAACGAATTTTTTTCGGAACCCTTTCCTCCAAACCCTTTCGTAATGACCTAGTCATTTAATGTTATTTGAACCTCGTTACGAAACT
Source organism: Prosopocoilus inquinatus (assembly GCA_036172665.1). Classification (NCBI taxonomy): domain Eukaryota; kingdom Metazoa; phylum Arthropoda; class Insecta; order Coleoptera; family Lucanidae; genus Prosopocoilus; species Prosopocoilus inquinatus. Next base: position 6,570,275 of record CM069878.1, on the reverse strand, counting down.
CCCGTCAAAGAAAAGGTCTGTTCTCACATCTTTTTTTTCTTTCTTTTTGAAGATCGCACCAAAGCAGTAATAAAGATATTCTTGTTCAAATCTTAACCAACTTCTTTAGGAACCCTTCCTGCCAAACCCTTCCGTAATTGCCTACTCATTTAATTTTATTTGAACCTCGTTACCAGACCCAGAAAAGGTTTTGTTCCCCAATCTTTTTTTTTCTTTTCTGGTGAAATGCAAAAGTATTTTTCCCCAAAACGATCTTATATTTCATTTAACTGAACATTACAAGGTCATCCATCGATCTAGAGAGTTGCTGGAGCTGGTGCTGTGTTGAGGTGACGGCTGGCGGTGGAAGGTCCTTCGGGATAAGGAGCGACGTGTGCAGAACCACGAGTTGCAGCAACGTTCCTGCAAAGTTTCCAAATTTCAAACCACCCTGTCTCTATTACAAGCGAAGAAATTTAAATGACTCTTATTTTTTATTGTAGATTGTTCATGACTCATTTGTTTGTACATTTTTGTTCTCAGAAACGTAAGAAATATGCACTTCGACAATCAGCAGCAGCAGCTTTCAAGAGACTTAAATTAAAAAGATTTAAAGATTACAATTTAATTAAACCATCGCAGTGAAAAGAATTACTGACGCCAAATATGAAAAAGTCGCTTGACGCTTAAGGTCACTTAAGACAGCAAAATTTATACAACAATTATATACGTTTTACTATCTTAAGTGACTTTAAGTCTTTAGGTACATTTGCTCTCTTAAGTGACCTAAAGTCTTAATTGCTGTCTTAAGTGACCTTAAGTCTTAATTGCTGTCTTAAGTGACCTTAAGTCTTAATTGCTGTCTTAAGTAACCTTAAGTCTTAATTGCTGTCTTAAGTGACTTTAAGTCTTTAGGTATATTTGCTGTCTCAAGTGATCTTAAGTCTTAATTGCTGTCTTAAGTGACCTTAAGTCTTAATTGCTGTCTTAAGTGACCTTAAGTCTTAATTGCTGTCTTAAGTGACCTTAAGCCTTAATTGCTGTCTTAAGTGACCTTTAGTCTTAAGGTTATTTAAGACATTACAATTGTTGTATACGTTTTGCTGTCTTAAGTGACTTTTTCGGAACTCATTAATTTAATTGAGCGGCTCCATTTACCCCAAACCAACGCAATGAACTTGCCTGCATAGTCGTTTCGCAAAATCACGTCGTAGTCCTGATCGCCGTGCTTGACCACCTCCATGGAAGAATTACCCAGCCTTTTAAACTGCTCCTTGTCCTTCGCAGGATGATGCAACTGCCTTTCTGCGGGCACTTCGAGATCTATTTACAAAAAAAAATCCACAAATCAGTAAGTAACAAAACAGACGAGCAAATGGGGCCGACCTGGTTCACAGTAGCGATTGATTTGCCTGCCAGTTATCCTTAGTCTTAACTCAGTGGGCGAAGTCAAGGGAAAACTGTCCAATCTTCGATAGACGATTTGCAATTGGGGATAATCGAATGGGAATGTCACTAAAACAATCGAAGTAATGAATTTAGGTGTTATTGTTGATTTGACTTCTTACTCGTTCTTCCGGAAAGTCTACCACAGAACCTCTGGTTATTGACCACGAGGTATTCAGAGTTGCACGGAAGATCGAAGGCGACGAAGGTGAGTTCCAAGCGACACACTTCCTGAAATCAAAGCCCTTTGATGATGAGCTACACTCGTACGGTGCAGTTGTTCTGTTTTACGGACGTAATTTTTATGCAAATTCCGTCCGGAATAAAACAGAGGACGCAAATTAAAGTTTTATGCGCACCGGATCGCTCCGGATGACATTAAAGTTGCACGTCGGCTGATGGTATCCGTAAACCTCGACGGTGGAGGACTCCTCGGCGATTCGCCGGTCGCACGGCGCGGGGGTGGGCGTCGTGGCGGTCGGCAGGTACGGCGGGGGTGGAGGACTGGTCATCCCCGGTTGATCTTTTTTTTTCTTTTCTGGTGAAATGCAAGAGTACTTTTCCCCAAAACGATCTTATATTTCATTTAACTGAACATTACAAGGTCATCCATCGATCTAGAGAGTTCCTGGAGCTGGTGCTGTGTTGAGGTGATGGCTGGCGGTGGAAGGTCCTTCGGGATGAGGGGCGACGTGTGCAGAACCACGAGTTGCACCAACGTTCCTGCAAAGTTTCCAAATTTCAAACCACCCTGTGACTATTTCAAGCAAAGACAAGGACCTTTTCTCCCAAACCCTTCTGTTATGACATGTCCATTTAATTTTATTTGACCCCGTACGAAACCCCCCTCAAGGTAAAGGTTTTGTTCCCCCATCTCTTTTTCTCTCCGGGTGAAATGCAAAAGTATTTTTCCCCAAAACGATCTTTTATTTCATTTAACTAAACATTACAAGGTCATCATCGATCTAGAGAGTTCCTGGAGCTGGTGCTGTGTTGAGGTGATGGCTGCCGGTGAAAGGTCTTTCGGAATGTGGGGCGACCTGTGCAGAACCACGAGTTGCAGCAACGTTCCTGCAAAGTTGCCAAATTTCAAACCACCCTGTGACTATTTCAAGCGAAGACAAGGACCCTTTCTTCCAAATCCTGCCTTAGCGACCTGCCCATTTCATTTTATTTGACCCCTTACGAAACCCCCCTCAAGGAAAAGGTTTTGTTCCACCATCTCTTTTTCTTTTCGGGGGAAATGCAAAAGTAATTTTTCCCCCAAAACGATCTTTTATTTCATTCAACTAAATATTACAAGGTCATCATTAATTTAGGGAGTTCCAGGAGCTGGTGCTGTGTTGATGTGATGGCTGCCCTTGAGAGGTCCTTCGGGATGTGGGGCGACCTGTGCAGAACCACGAGTTGCAGCAACGTTCCTGCAAAGTTTCCAAATTTCAAACCACCCTGTGACTATTTCAGGCGAAGACATAGCCAGAAAGAATCAGCCCTCTTTTGAAGGAAAGTTTTCTCGAATTAATTCTATTGGTTTTTATTGGCAAAACATTAACTGCCTCTTGGGCGGGCATAAAGCAAGAGAAGAAGAAAGAGAGAGAGTTCATATTAGTGTATATTAAGTATACAAAAAAGAAGAAGAATGACGAGGTTCCCAAATGAAAGAGAAAAAGAAATCCAAATTAATTCAGCTGCTCCTTCTTCAAAACCTGAAATTGAAAAGGTGCGACCTCTATCTTCAAAAGAGAGGGCCAATTCAATTCAATTTTGGCCGTTCTCTAGGCAAAGCCCTCCACTGTAAAAGGTTCCAAAAATGTTGAACCCCCTCTCATTTTTTTTAAATCTTTCAAATATGCCAATATGCCCAAAATCTGAAATTGAAAAGGTGCAACCTCTATCTTCAAAAGAGAGGGCCAATTCAATTCAATTTTGGCCCTTCTCCTGGCAAAGCACTCCACTGTAAGGGTTGCAAAAATTTTGGCCCCCCCTCTCATTTTTTTCAAATCATTCATATATGCCAATATGCTCTAATAAAGTGCAGGAAGCCCTTCCTCAACCCTTTCATTTGCTTCGCATTCTTGCTGTTTACTCACCCAGATGGAGCTACTGCAACTGGTGCAGCGGCGTACGCTGCGTAGGGGGCCGCGTGTGAAGCGGAGTACGCCACTGGAAGCACATCAGGTGGAGCTAGAATCCCGGCGGAAGCCACCGCAACGAAAGCAGCAAGGGCAATCAAAACGCACTGAAATTATTGTTTTAATTTTATTTTTTTAATTATTATTTTAATTAGGGCGATTTACCTTCATGTCTGCAGGACTTCTTGCTGCGGGGGGAATGACGCCTTACCTGTTGCAGTCGAGCTTTTAAATCAGCATGCAAATTTCCTGCCAAAAAAAAAATAATAATAGTAATGCAACAATCAGCGTTCGCCTTGGCAATTAAAGCTTGTTCTTGTTATCTTGTTATATGATCAGCGTTTGATCGTTGCCCTCATATTTGATTTGGCTGTTTGAAATGTTATGGTTGGTTTGTTTAGGTTACAAGCAAAAGGGGATAAGGATAAAGTGGAAGAGGCAAAAAAAAATAATAAAAAATTCGGCCGGTTTCCGCCGTGTGATCGTGCCATACTATACTTCCGAATTAAAACGTGTTTCTTGCTTCTGGCAGGACCGGAATTGCTCACGCAAAATGTCAAACGTGTGTTGTGATAATTCATGTGCGGAGCAACTTCGCCCATGCAGGAAAAAAATTGCAATATCAAGGTGAGCGATTTGCCTTCGGGTTTTCTTTCGTCTCTTTTTTGCGAAAGGCCAGACACAGTTAGTTGTCCAGACTATAAATAGGTCATGTGCTTATTAAGACGCGAAACGGAAGTTTTAAACATTTGCAATTTAATCGATAATCGCTTGGTTGAATCAATGAGATTGTATTATAGGAGACGACACAATCAACAAGACGCTATTCAAAAAGTTTGGTAAATATTTTTGCATCCGGTAATCTCATGCTCTTATTTGATAAACTTAGGGTAGTTTCAAACTTTGGTCCTTCGAGGTAGGTAGGTAATTAAAATCCCAACACAGCCTGGACCTCTTAGGTGACCTGTTTTGGTTTCACTTAAGAAGAACTTAAGAATTTTGGCTTTCCAAGTATGAAAGTCTTGGTCTCTCCTTGCTCGTCACTTGACCTTCATTTAAGTCCTTGACGAAATAATTTGAACGTGAATGACATTTTGCAAAGTAAAATGGAGCGTTCTTGACGTCCCCTCAGATAAATATCTCGCCTGAGTCAGTTTTTTTTTTCTCTACAACTGGAACTCCTAAACCCCTAACGTCATGACGATTCTAATTTCAAAGTCACATCCCTTTCTTAGATGCCATTTCCGAAGCCTTTGCTTTTCAAGGTTCGAAAGACTTGATTTCTCCTTGTTTGTCACTTAATCGTCATGATTTCGATAAGTGGCAAACAATGACAAGCTAGGGCACATCAATATTTTCAAGTTTTGGTCTTTCGAGGTAGTTATGTAAAACCCCGTGAGAGTCACGCCCTTTTAGATGCCCAATTTGGTCTCGTCTAAGAAGACAGAACTTTCAAACTTCAGTTTTCCGAGTTTGAAAGTCTTGGCCTCTAATTGCTCAAAGATTTCGAAGCTTTGCATTTTTGCGCTTCAAGAGACTTGGTTTCTCCTGGGTTAAAAAAAATCTGAATCCCAAATCCCATAAGAGCTTTGCCCTTTAAGATGCCCTATTTGGTCTCATCCTAAGAAGACAGAACTTTCGAACTTCAGTTTTCCGAGTTTGAAAGTCTTGGTCTCTAATTGCTCTTCAGTTAACCGTCACCTAAGTTCTTGGGGGAAAAATTCTGATTTTGAATGACATTTTGTAAAGTAAACTGAAGGGTTCTTTAACGTCCCCTTAGATACCTCCTCTAAGCCAATTTTTCTCCAACCGTAAGTCTTGAGCCTCTGATGCCTTGGTGATTTTTGGCTTTTCTAATTTCAAAGTCATAGCTTCTTAGATGCTCCTTTGCTTTCAAAGATTTCGAAGCTTTGCTTTTTGCGCTTCAAAAGACTTGGTTTCTCCTGGGTTAAAAAAAATCTGAATCCCAAATCCCATAAAAGCTTTGCCCTTTTAGATGCCCTATTTGGTCTCATCCTAAGAAGACAGAACTTTCGAACTTCAGTTTTCCGAGTTTGAAAGTCTTGGTCTCTAATTGCTCTTCAGTTAACCGTCACCTAAGTTCTTGGGGGAAAAATTCTGATTTTGAATGACATTTTGTAAAGTAAACTGAAGGGTTCTTTAACGTCCCCTTAGATACCTCCTCTAAGCCAATTTTTCTCCAACCGTAAGTCTTGAGCCTCTGATGCCTTGGTGATTTTTGGCTTTTCTAATTTCAAAGTCATAGCTTCTTAGATGCTCCTTTGCTTTCAAAGATTTCGAAGCTTTGCTTTTTGCGCTTCAAAAGACTTGATTTCTCCTGGGTTAAAAAAAAATTTGAATCCCAAATCCCATAAGAGCTTTGCCCTTTTAGATGCTCTATTTGGTCTAATCCTAAGAAGACAGAACTTTCGAACTTCAGTTTACCGAGTTTGAAAGTCTTGGCCTCTAATTGCTCTTCAGTTAACCATCACCCAAGTTCTTGGGGGAAAAATTCTGATTGCGAATGACATTTTGCAAAGTAAACTGAAGGTTCCTTTAACGTCCCCTTAGATACCTCCTCTAAGCCAATTCTTCTCCCATTGTAACTCTTGAGCCTCTGATGTCTTGGTGATTTTTGACTTTTCTAATTTCAAAGTCATAGCTTCTTAGATGCCCCTTTGCTTTCAAACATTTCGAAGCTTTGCTTTTTGCGCTTCAAAAGACTTGGTTTCTTCTGGTTTAAAAAAAAATCTGAATCCCAAATCCCATAAGAGCTTTGCCCTTTAACATGCCCTATTTGGTCTCATCCTAAGAACACAGAACTTTCGAACTTCAGTTTTCCGAGTTTGAAAGTCTTGGCCTCTAATTGCTCTTCAGTTAACCATCACCCAAGTTCTTGGGGGAAAAATTCTGATTGCGAATGACATTTTGCAAAGTAAACTGAAGGTTCCTTTAACGTCCCCTTAGATACCTCCTCTAAGCCAATTCTTCTCCCATTGTAACTCTTGAGCCTCTGATGTCTTGGTGATTTTTGACTTTTCTAATTTCAAAGTCATAGCTTCTTAGATGCCCCTTTGCTTTCAAACATTTCGAAGCTTTGCTTTTTGCGCTTCAAAAGACTTGGTTTCTTCTGGTTTAAAAAAAAATCTGAATCCCAAATACCATAAATCTTTGCCCTTTTAGATGCCCTATTTGGTTTCATCCTAAAAAGACAGAACTTTCAAACTTCAGTTTCCGAATTTGAAAGTCTTGGCCTCTAATTGCTCTTCAGTTAACCGTCACCTAAGTTCTTGGGGAAAAATTCTGATTGCGAATGACATTTTGCAAAGTAAACTGAAGGGTTCTTTAACGCCCCCTTAGATACCTCCTCTAAGCCAATTTTTTTCCAACTGTAAGTCTTGAGCCTCTGATATCTTGGTGATTTTTGACTTTTCTAATTTCAAAGTCATAGCTTCTTAGGTACCCCTTTGCTTTCAAAGATTTCGAAGCTTTGCTTTTTTGCGCTTCAAAAGACTTGGTTTCTCCTGGGTTAAAAAAAAATCTGAATCCCAAATCCCATAAGAGCTTTGCCCTTTTAGATGCTCTATTTGGTCTCATCCTAAGAAGACGGAACTTTCAAACTTCAGTTTTCCGAGTTTGAAAGTCTTGGCCTCTAATTGCTCTTCAGTGAACCGTCACCTAAGTTCTTGGGGGAAGAATTCTGAATGTGAATGACATTTTGCAAAGTAAACTGAAGGTTCCTTTAACGTCCCCTTAGATACCTCCTCTAAGCCAATTCTTCTCCAATTGTAACTCTTGAGCCTCTGATGTCTTGGTGATTTTTGGCTTTTCTAATTTCAAAGTCATAGCTTCTTAGATGCTCCTTTGCTTTCAAAGATTTCGAAGCTTTGCTTTTTGCGCTTCAAAAGACTTGGTTTCTTCTGGTTTAAAAAAAATCTGAATCCCAAATACCATAAATCTTTGCCCTTTTAGATGCCCTATTTGGTTTCATCCTAAAAAGACAGAACTTTCAAACTTCAGTTTCCGAATTTGAAAGTCTTGGCCTCTAATTGCTCTTCAGTTAACCGTCACCTAAGTTCTTGGGGAAAAATTCTGATTGCGAATGATATTTTGCAAAGTAAACTGAAGGGTCCTTTAACGCCCCCTTAGATACCTCCTCTAAGCCATTTTTTCTCCAACTGTAAGTCTTTAGCCTCTGATGCCTTGGTGATTTTTGACTTTTCTAATTTCAAAGTCGTAGCTTCTTAGATGCCCCTTTGCTTTCAAAGATTTCGAAGCTTTGCTTTTTGCGCTTCTAAAGACTTGGTTTCTCCTGGGTTAAAAAAAAAATCTGAATCCCAAATCCCATAAAAGCTTTGCCCTTTTAGATGCCCTATTTGGTCTCATCCTAAGAAGATAGAACTTTCGAACTTCAGTTTTCCGAGTTTGAAAGTCTTGCCCTCTAATTGCTCTTCAGTTAACCGTCACCTAAGTTCTTGGGGGAAAAATTCTGATTGTGAATGACATTTTGCAAAGTAAACTGAAGGGTTCTTTAACGCCCCCTTAGATACCTCCTCTAAGCCAATTCTTCTCCCATTGTAACTCTTGAGCCTCTGATGTCTTGGTGATTTTTGGCTTTTCTAATTTCAAAGTCATAGCTTCTTAGATGCTCCTTTGCTTTCAAAGATTTCGAAGCTTTGCTTTTTGTGCTTCAAGAGACTTGGTTTCTCCTGGGTTAAAAAAAAAAATCTGAATCCCAAATACCATAAAAGCTTTGCCCTTTTAGATGCCCTATTTGGTCTCATCCTAAGAAGACAGAACTTTCGAACTTCAGTTTTCCGAGTTTGAAAATCTCTAGGCAAATAATTTCGGGGTTTTATTTAACAAGCAAATTGACTACAAAGAAAAATGTACAGTAAATAACACAAGACGCTCCTCGTGTTCCCGTTTTAACTTTCAATTCATTGCTCGTCCCTCGTGAGGTTCAAATACTCTGAGAGCCCTCTAGAGCAGTCAATTGAAAACGCTACGAGTTAAATGAATTAGGCTAGGCAATTCATCAATCATAATCGCTTTTGCCTGATTTTATTTATGTGCGGTGGCGTCTCCCTGAATTCAAAAACATTAATTAAAGAAGTCAACTGACCATTTTGTTGGGTACTTTCCAAGAAGTTTTGAAAAGTATTCTCTGCAACACAAACACCGCCAAACGTTTTGAATTTTTTGAATACCTAACCTCTGTTGTTCTAAGGTCGATTCTTCGAAGGAAATGAAAACTTGAACATTCGCCTCATAGCATTAGATAATTCTGAATGGACTATTCCTAAAGACCGTCAGAACAGGCGCCTATGTAAAAATCTGTTTCCAAAACTGCCTAGGTTTGGATTAGTAAATCCAGTATTATGGAGTGATTGTTTGAAATATAAAATCAAAGTTAAGGTAGTTGGTTGTTTTCTTTGTTCCTAAATAACTCGTCAACGAGGGCAAACCGGAAGTTTAATCGTTTTTCAAACTTTGCTTTGCTTCGACTTCCTGAATCGAATTCCACAACCGCGGGCGTTACTGTTGAGACACCCTGCAGTTTTTATTTGCCACAGCTGCCTGATTAATCTCTGGGAAGGTAGGAAAGTTGTTCGCCTAAATAGGAAGGAAGTATGCAAACCGAAGAAAAAGAAAGAGAAAACACGCTTTTCTTGTCTTATAAATTACATTCGTAAATAAATCATTTTCATTGATAAAGTTGATTGTCCATTGTTTGCATAAAATCCATTCATAAACTCAAAAATCCATCCATAAATCCATCCATAAATCGATAAGTCCATCCGTAAGTCCACTTATTAATCCATCCATAAAAATATCCATAAAAACATTCATAAATTCATCCATAAATCCATCCATAAATCCATCCACAATTCCATCCATAAATCCGTACATCAATCCATCCATAAATCCCATCATGAATCCATCCTTGATCTGGTCATTTATTCCCATCCATTGTTGGGATGTTTTTCAAGGACAAAACAAATTTTTGGCTTAAACGAGACAGAGAGATAGATAGAGAGAGAGAGACGGAGAAGGGGCCGACCGTAGTTCTTATGAAAAGAAATTATAATGATGAAGATTAAGCAGAATAGAACAATTGAAAATAAGAAAGCTTGGCGCTATCTTGTTCTTCTTTCCAGGAATTCCAAGAGGGCCTAAGTCTGAAGATTTCTGGGGGCAAGGGGGAGGGAAGCAAGCTAGATTTCCTTGATTTTATTCTCTTCTTCTATCTATAAAATCTCGAGTTTTTAAAAACGTCTACTTAAAGTGTGTTGGAAAATTTTGCGAGTGCTTTGAAGAAGATGGTATGAGACCAAATCACTGTCGGTAGAGATATCAAAAGAAATTCTTGAAGCTGAGAATCCAAAGCATTTAGAAAAAAGAGAAACTGATAATAATTTCCAAGGAATTATGTTTTCATCGCAGGTACCTACCTTCAGTTGGGGATTTTTCTTAAATTTTCGGTTCATTATCAGACTTGGAGAGGAAAAGACATGGAAGATCTCCCGGGTATGAGGCATAAAAACAAACGACTGCAGTGAAGACTTGAAGGGAAATCCTTGACTTAAGATTCCAATATCATCATGTTGTCTTGACTCCAGGTTCTTTTCGTTGAGGAGTTTTCTTAAATCTTCGGCTTATTATCAAGTATGGAGAGGAAAAGATGCGGAAGATCTTCGAAGTACGAGACAGATCGCCGCTTTGGTGTGAGACCAAGCAACTACATTATATGTAGATTTGAAGGAACATCCCTGAACTTGAGGTCCAATCTTCAAAAAAAAAAAACAGAGCCAATCTCAATTCTTCGATTCACGTACATTTAAATTTGACGTTCATTATGAAACTTGGAAAGAGAGAGAGACGTGGAAGATGTCCGGGTACGAAGAAGATCGCGTTGAACAAGCCCAAGCGACTCTAGTAAAAGTTTTAAGGAAATCCCCAAACTCGAGGTTCCAAAATCTTCAGGGGAAAGACTCTTATTAAATAATTAGCGTCGCCTTGTCAAATAATCATGTCATTTGAGGATGTGCCCTCTCCTGAAATCATAATTGGAGAGAGGAAGGTACGAGGAAGTATTCCATGGCATTGTTACTTCCAAACTTCGTCGCCATCCGAAGGGGATGCAGTGTCAAATTTCATCCCAAACACCGAGGAGCACCTGAAGTGAGTACCTACCATCTCCGAGAAATATCCCGGGCGCGGTTCGAACCCACGAGCTTATGATTACATGGCCGCCGCGCCGGTCCTGTTACCACTTGGACCGTTCAGGCGTTCAAATTAAAATTTGCATTCTCTTATTTAATATTTTTTAAATTCATTAGCAATTTCGATTTTGTTATACACAGAACGTGTTACGACGCTGTTTAAAAAGTGAAACAAATCCACGAATTAAGAAACTCGAAAATCCGCCGCGTCACGTCGTTTTCCCAAGAAAAAAAGAAAAGTAATTTCCGAAAAGTTCAGAAAATTATTTTCAAGTCCTAATTTTTTTTTTTTTTTTTGGTTTAACCAAATGGAAACCATTTTGAAAGTCTTGCACGCAACACAGGTTATCCTTTTGGAGATTGGAAAGAAACCAAAGAGCCCTTGAGAAAATATCAAAAATAATTCTCACGAAAAGAAATCATTCGAAGTGAAAGCTTAAGGGCCTATTCTCCTTTCAAGACAGATTTTTTTTTCCTCGACGTACTTTTCACAGTTTCATTTTTCGTTCATTTTTCTTTTTCAGAAAATTAAGGAGAAAAGGAAACACAGACAGCTTGATTTATTTTTGCATTTATTTGCTACTGAATTAAGGGTAAAGACGCGAATTTACAGTTTAGAACGTGCCGGGGGCCGGGGCCGTGTTGATGTGATGGCTGGCGGTGAAGGGTCCTTCAGGATGAGGGGCTACATGAACTGATCCACGAGTAGCGGCCACATACCTGTAAACAAAAAAAAAATCCCCAAAAATTACGTTAGGTACATTTTAGCTCGCAAAAATATAGTTCGCCGCGATTTTACGGGACTGACGATCATTTGAATTTAGCGCGTGAAACTCATTGGTCAGCAGAAAATGGCGGCAAATTCAAACTGCCCTCAATCATTAATCAAAGAAAATCAAGCTGTTTAGCTTGTGAAGCTTCATTTGCGCACTCGCACTTAGAATATCTTCATCTCGCACTAATGTATGAGGTTGAAAGAAGATGGAGTGCAGGGAAAGCAGAAAATGCCGGCAAATTCAAACTGCCCTCAATCTTTAATAAAAAAAAATCAAGTTGTTTAGCTTGTGAAGTTTCATTTACGCACTCGCACTTAGAATATCTTCATCTCGCACTAAGGGATGAGGTTGAAAGAAGATGGAGTGCAGGAAAGGCAAAAAAATGGCGGCAAATTCAAACTGCTCTCAATCTTTAATAAAAAAAATCAAGCTATTTAGCTCGTGAAGCTTAATTTGCGCACTCGCACTTAGAATATCTTCATCTCGCACCAATGTATGAGGTTGAAGGAAGATGGAGTGCAGGAAAAGCAGAAAATGGCGGCAAATTCAAACTGCCCTCAATCGTTAATAAAAAAAAATCAAGCTGTTTAGCTTGTGAAACTTCATTTGCGCACTCGCACTTAGAATATCTTCATCTCGCACCAACGTATGAGGTTGGAAGAAGATGGAGTGCAGGAAAAGCAGAAAATGGCGGCAAATTCAAACTGCCCTCAATCATTAATAAAAAAAAATCAAGCTGTTTAGCTTGTGAAGCTTCATTTACGCACTCGCACTTAGAATATCTTCATCTCGCACTAATGTATGAGGTTGAAAGAAGATGGAGTGCAGGAAAAGCAAAAAAATGGCGGCAAATTCAAACTGCCCTCAATCTTTAATTAAAAATCAAGCTGTTTAGCTCGTCAAACTTTATTGGCCCTATTCGTTTGCGCATTCACAGTTAAAATATCTTCATCTCGTACTAATGTATGAGACTGAACGAAGATGGAGTGCAGGAAATGAAAAAAGTGGCGGCAAATTCAAACTACCCTTAATCTTTAATAAAAAAAATCGTGCTGTTTAGCTCGTGAAACTTCGTTGGCCCTCGTTTGCGCATTCGCCCTTAGAGTATCTTCATCTCGCACTAATGTATGAGGTTGAAAGAAGATGGAGTACAGGAAATGCAAAAAAATGGCGGCAAATTCAAACTACCCTCAATCTCTTCATCTCGTAGTAAGGTATGAGGTTGAAAGAAAATGGGAGGGCACGGAAATGGCGCGCCAAATTCAAACTATCCTCAATCACCAACATCAAGCTGTACTTACCCGGATTGTACGGCAGGGGCTGCAACAGCAACTGGGGCAGCGTAAGCGGAAATGGCACTAGCATAGGGGTAGGCACCGTAGGGGTAGCCGGCAGCGATGGGGGCGGAATAGGCTAATGGTGCCACTGAGTAAGCTGAGTACACGGAAGATGACGCTGCTACGGCCACGAGGGCGGCAAATGCGATCATTACACACTTCAAAAAAAAAAAAAGAAAACGAAATTAATTTTGATTAATTAAGGGCACGCTTGGTTTACTTACCTTCATTGTTGCTGATGGTTGCTGGTACTTCTTCGGCCGGCACGATGCAAACGTATGATGAAAAGGCGGGCGTTATCAGCCTTTATAGCGAAATTTTCGGCAAGAAAAAATTCATCAAAAATCGCTCACCTTGGCAATTATGGTGCGACGCGTGTTCCTGTTTTGATTATTATTATTATTCTTCTCGGGCGTGGCCCGGCAGATAATAAATCTGTAATGCCACCACTTAAACACTCGTTGTTTATGAATCATTAATTATAAAGGCGACATTCAATTAAATGGAAACTTCCGTTTATGTAGGACAAACGATTTTTTATTTTTAATTTTTTTTCATTATATCGCCCCCATAAATGCAGGTAGTATAAAAATCGGATTATCCTCCTCATGCCTTGTCAGGAGGTCGTAAGATAATAGATCGCACGCTTTCACTTAAAATTGTATGTAATTCTTCCGGAATTACCGAGGTGCATGCACGTTGCATGTGCTTTTCATATTAGACGAGGGGGGGACTCCCCGTTTTTTTTTTTTTGGGGGGGTTAAAAGTCTGAGATGCTTGACGAGCGTCGCAATTACCTTTACAGCTTTGGAAATTGCAAAATCGAAAAGTACGGACCCGTATAGCTCCGTGAATCCTGAAAGTTAAATGCGGCACGGAGAATTAGGCAAGCAAAAATAAACGGAAGGAAATTGGAATTTATGTAGAATTATCGTGTGCACGTGCCTCGTTTGTTTATTTATTACGGCAAGAATGGCTAGCGAAGCTTATTATTAGTGGTTAAAAATGCAGGAACATCCAATTTTTTTTTTTTTTTTTTTGAGGGGAAAGAGCGAAAGCTCACGTCACAAGAAAAATTTTCAGCTGAGATCTACAACAGTTCTTTTAGTATTTTTAAGCTAAATAGCTTTGTTTTTTTTTAAATAGAACGTTTCTTTGATGAATAGACTTCAGGTTTTGAAGACAACAAATTTATGCAATTAATTAATTACCTCTTCGTGTCCCCTCATTTGAACATCATGGTACAAGCCAAAAACTTTTAGTTTCTTCGAAAAATATTACTTTTGGGGGATGAAGCAATAAGAGGAACTTTGTTGCCAACTTTGTCGTTTCATCCCAGTTTTCAGATCTGACCTTGCATTTAATTAAATTACCTTTTCCTCATTTTTCTGTTATTGGTGCTACATTTAACCCTCCTGTTCTTAGTGCTAGCTTTAGCCCTCCTGGTTTTGGTCTTAAATTAGGCCCTCCTGTTACTGGTGCTACATTTAGCCCTCCTGATCCTACTGTCGGAATTTCTTAGTCAATGTCTTCAAGTCATCCCTTCTCCTCTCCTAATGCCTTCACATTCGAAGCTACACTTTAAATCTTTTTAGTTCCAAAGCTTTTGAATAAGTTTGGAGATTTTTCTACTCCTTAATGGGTCCAAACCAACCCAGTTACAATCGAAGCTATCGTCTTTACCAATGAAGCTACACTTTAAACCTTTTCAATTCCATAACTTATGAATATGTTTGGAGGAGATTTTTCTACTCCTTAATGGGTCCAAACCAACTCAGTTACAATCGAAGCTATCGTCTTTACCAATGAAGCTACACTTTAAACCTTTTTATTGCCGTAGCTTGTGAATAAGTTTGGGGATTTTTCTACTCCTTAATGGGTCCAAACCTCAGTTACAATTGAAGCTATCGTCTTTACCAATGAAGCTAGCTTAAAAACCTTTTCAATTCCATAACTTATGAATATGTTTGGAGGAGATTTTTCTACTCCATAATGGGTCCAAACCAACTCAGTTACAATCGAAGCTATTGTCTTTACCAATGAAGCTACACTTTAAACCTTTTCAATTCCATAACTTATGAATATGTTTGGAGGAGCTTTTTCTACTCCTTAATGGGTCCAAACCAACCCAGTTACAATCGAAGCTATTGTCTTTACCAATGAAGCTACACTTTAAACCTTTTTATTTCCATAGCTTGTGAATAAGTTTGGAGATTTTTCTACTCCTTAATGGGTCCAAACCAACTCAGTAACAATCGAAGCCATAATCTTTACCAATGAAGATACACTTTAAACCTTTTTATTGCCGTAGCTTGTGAATAAGTTTGGGGATTTTTCTACTCCTTAATGGGTCCAAACCTCAGTTACAATCGAAGCTATCGTCTTTACCAATGAAGCTAGCTTAAAAACATTCAATTTTCAAAAAGAAGAAATTAGCCAAATCCAAAATTCTGACTCTTTCTGGCTATTTCGAACTTTGGAGGTGTTTATTTGATTTGATAAGTGGTTTCAAGCTTTCGGTGAAAGTAATCGCAAAATGAGCCGTGAAGTTCTGGTTTGTTGCAGAAAATAATCCAAATTGATTATTTAAATGAATCTTGGGCTTCAAAATATTCCAGATCGAACCAAAATCGAAGTTGAAGAGTCAAGGAATGGAACATCATATGGTAAGAGCGTCCTCGAAGCGAAGAACTTTTGGTTTATACGAAAAGTAATATTTTTCTACTCCTTCTTAACTCTATTCACGTCGCGGTTGGATTTTGGATTCGATTCAATGGGAAATCATGCAGGAAAATCTTTTGTATAGACACAGCTGCAGCAATTGCTGAAGAAAAGATATTCTCTCTTTTCTTCGGGACGATAGATTTAGCTCAATTCATTTTTTTTCGGTTTTCAAACAGAAAAAATTATTCATCCAAGGAAAAGCAAATCCAAAATTGTGGCTCCTCATCTTGGAAACATCTATTATTCGGAATTTTTTCGAAAACACCGAGACCACAAAATAAAACCTGTGATTTTCCTTTATTTCGAACTTTGGAGGTGCTTATTTAATAAGTTTTCGGTAAAAGGAATTGCTGCAAATCCCTTAAATCCAATGAAAGGTCTGATTTGTTGTCTCCATATTGCTAATTAAAGTCAATCTTGTGGGTTTCGAAATCGAACCAAAATCGAAGATGAAGAGCTAGGGAATGGAACGACTTGGTACGAGCATCTCTGAAGCCAAGAACTTTTGGCTTCGTCGAAAAATATTACTTTTGGGGGAGGAAGCGATAAGAAGAACTTTGTTGCAAGCTTTGTAGCTTCGTTCTAAACGAAAAAAAAAAGAAAACAATGCACGTTCCTAATTTACATAAATCGCGGGAGCGGTTTTCGAAATGTTCCAAATGTTCCAAAATGAACCCAAATCACAACTGAAGAGACAAGGATTGTAACATCATGGTACGAGCATCCCTAAGGCCAAGAACTTTTCGTTTTTTCGAAAAATATTAGTTCTGGGCAAGAAAAAATAAGAAGAACTTTGTTGCAAACTTGTAGTTTGGTCCTAAACGAAAAAAAAAAGAAAGCAATCCACATTCCTAATTTAAATAAATCGCGACGGCGGTTTTCTAAATGTTCAAAATGTTCCAAAATGAACCCAAATCACAACTGAGGAGATAAGGATTGGAACATCATGGTACGAGCACCCCTAAGGACAAGAACTTTTGGTTTCTTCAAAAAATATTAGTTTTGGGGGAGGAAGCAATAAGAAGAACTTTGTTGCAAACTTTGTAGTTTCGTCCTAAATGAAAACAAAAGAAAACTATTCACATTTCTAATTTAAATAAATCGTGGGTGGATTTCGAAATGTTTCAAAAGTTCCAAAATGAACCCAAATCGAAGCTGAAGAGACGGGAAATGGAACATCATGCAACAAGCATCCCTGAAGCCAGGAGCTTTTGGTTTTTTTCTAAATATTGCTCTTGGGGGAGGAAGCGATACGAAGAACTTTGTTAGGAACTTTGTAGATTCGTCCTAAACCGACATTTGCAGATTTGACCTAATTTCCTCTTTGAAATTGTGCGTTTAGGACAAGACAAAATCTTCCAAACCGAATAATTCTCTTTCTTTGTTTCACCCGCTGGGCGCAAAAGGCATGAGAAAACTCTCGGCGATGATTGAAAGAGCTTTTCCCTCCTAATTTTCTTTTCCAAATTTCACGTAGATCGTCAGTTACAAAGAAATCTCTTCTTTCTTTCAAAAGAAAAAAAATCTTTTTTTGTTTGTTTTGAGGACTTTCAAAATGTAACAACCATGGCGCCCATGGTCTTACCGAGAGGGTGTCAATAAACAGGACGAATTCGACCGTGATCAGTACAGAAAGGATGAAATAGTATCGTCGCAGCGCCACGTTACTACGTGGTCGACTAGAGCTTAAATTTATTGCGTGGCGAAATTGCTGGTAAACTAAGGCAGGGACTTTTTAATCCACGCTTAGGTTCAACTTGCGCAGTTTACGAAAGAAGAAAAAGCGCCGCCCATTGAGTTAAGTCCTAAATTGAGGCAGGGACTTTTTAATCCTCGCTTTAGTGATCAGCCTTCTTTGACAATGAGAATGAGTCGAACGCAATCTAATGGAGTTTTCGACTGACCACTCTCGAATGCCCTGAGAGTATCTCCATCCTGTGTTTTTACATGAGGTTAAAACGAGATGGACAGTCAGTCGAAAAAGCTGTAATGTAGTTTCACACAAAACAAAAGTCCCTGACTTTTGGAAGTCAAAATTTGCGGTACGTCAACTGTCTCGCGGTTTAGTGCAGTGTCATAAAAATTTCCGTGTCAAAATTTTTGCCGTAATTTTCTCAAGGACGCGACCGCCACCATGTTGCTGGACTGGAAGAGGTTCAGTCAGGATTCTGAGAACCGCAAGAAGGCGGCGATGCGGGTGAAGAGCAAAGAGGTCGTCCAGATCCGTCCCACCAAAGTCCAGAGATGGTGGGAGAAAGAGAGCATCAAATATGCGTGAGGTTCAATCCCGTTCTTTTACCAGCTTTGCCAGTTTTGGGCTTTTACGTTCGACCTTGGTTGAAGTCGGATAAAAATCGTAAAAAACGGAAAAAAACTATTTTTCAAACCATCCCTTCAAAGATTAAAAATATTTTCTTGACATTCCTCAGTCTTAACTGGAAGGAATGTCAGTTCCACGTTTATTAGGGGGCATTAAAATTGATTTAAACGAAGATTTTTTGTTTTGAAAATCATGAATTGACGTCTGCTTTTTGAGCAAAATACTGCGCGCTTTACATTTTATGTTTTGGTGCAAATATCTGCTTTAAATCTCAAGTATAAGAGATTTAGGGATTCTGAGTATGTCAGATAAAAGACGCTTTAATAGATAGTCGTTTATTTATTTATTTATTTATTTTTTCTAAAGACATTAGTTATCATTCAAGCAACCAACCAACCATCGTTGGCGTGTCATTTAAAATAGAACCACCATTCGACACCATCTCATCAGCCAAATTCATTCCTATCTGCGTATGAGTTTGAGGTTTAGGGTTTAAATTTCTAATCGCCTGCTTACGTAGCTTAAAAAAAAAGTAATTTGAAATTATTAATAATTTTTAATTAATTCTTGTATTGGGAAATTAAAAAAAAAATGGAGTTGAATTATAAGCAGGGAAAAGAATTCGGGCCACTCGTTCCCCGCGAGCGATACGAAAATTTAGTACTCGGAGTGTATTAGTCCCGTCCACAATAATCTCTGCGAAACGACAACGCTTGCATTGCACTCATTCCTCTCCCATTCAAAAACAATTCAACTCGTCGATGGCAAATAGTATATTCGGCGTAAAAAGCGTTTCCAACACCGAGTGACCTGAATTCTTTCCCCTGATTATAAGTATTCAGATTTCGTTGCAATTCGAATCTTAATTGAAGAAAGGAAAAAATCTTATCTTCTTATCCTGTTCTTCTCGTCTTTCGATCTGAAAGTGAGCGTTAGTGTCAGAATTTCAAAAATTGGTTTTCGTTTTGGAGGAAGAAAAAAACCTTCCGCTTACGGCTGTATTCATAATCTTCATTTTAAAACCAATTTTTTATATACTTACATAAGTGTTAAAAGCAGAGACAAAAGAAAAAAACAGACCTATACGAAAGATTAGATTACAGTGTGGCTCTCAAGCATCCTCTGCTTAGCTATTTCGACCCTAATTGGGGCCTCGTCCGAGAGACATTTTGTTTTGCTTAAACAAAGATATGAGACAATGAACAAAACAGTGCGTCATTGAAGAGAAATAGGTAAAATATAAACAAAAGACGATCGCTTGTCTGAACTGATAAAAACCGATACCAAAGTGATAAGAAATGACAAAAAATCAAATTAAAAAAAAAAAAACAAAAAAACAAAACAGAAAACGAATTTTAACAGAGCAAAGCCAAGAAGACGAAAGAGATAGGAAAACGATCGATGTCACTTTTATTTATACTTTTTTCCGCAGAAGGAAAATATAAAAAAAAAACAGGATACAGAAAATATATATAAAAAAAAAACAGAAAACAGAAGACGATCGCTGCCAGACGAAATCTCTCATAGCAAAACGTTTTCAATAGTTAAAACAGCGACATCCTACGATCGCGATTGCATAAGAATTGACAAACCAAAGCCAGTTTGCTACATAATCAGTCATCCCGTGCAAGGCGGCCATGCTTGCTGAAGAAGTCTCAAATAGGGCTGAAACTGCTATACAGATGGTGCTCAAGGGATTCACTGCAATCAAAAATGGTTTGCAACAAAAATTTTGTAAAACTTTCATTATGTTTTGATAGCAAGCATGACCGCCTTACATAGGATGACTTATTATGTCGCAAACTAGCTTCAATTTGTCAATGCTTATGCGATGTTAGGTCAAAAAGCGATCGCAGGATGTCGCTGATTCATTACTATTACATCGCAATTGCGAATATATTGGTCAGGTCGTTTTTGGTTTGCAGTGGAAATCTCGAGTTACGTTTCTGCTGAAGAAGCCCCAAGTAGGGCTGAAACAGCTGTACAGATGTTGCTCGAGGGATTCACGTTTTCGATCTTGTTTATAGAAAAACTGGACTTTTTTTATTAGATTAGGTATAAGAAGACCAAAAATAAAGCAAAAAACGAAAGATGATCGATTTCACGACAATTTCTATTTTTTTCGAAAAAAGAAAACCAAAAAACAAAAGACAGTAACACAAAAAGAAAAGCAAAAACAAGACGACGAAAAACAGAAACGAGAGACGTTTCACAACGAAATTGAACTTACTTTTTTCTTTAAAGAAAAAAAATGAGAACAAAAAACAAAAGACGACCGACCTTACGACGTTCAATTTCAGGTTTCGTTTTTCAGAAAATGGCGAGAAACAAAGAGAGACGGTTTTTCTTCACATTGTCCAATTTCTTCAATAATAAAAAAAAAAAACATTTTTGTAATTTTTTTTACAAATTTTTATTATTTTTGTAACTACTCTACAATTTTTTTAATCAGTTATAAAATTACCGCATTTAAAACACTTCAACATTTTATTTTTATTTAGTTTTAAATTTTTACCTTTCATTTTTTTTTAATTCTTAATTTCTTGCTTAGATTGAGCAGAACTAAGGGTTGAGTCGACTTTAAAAAAAAAAAAATTGATTTTTGACTTCCGATATTTATTTATTGTTTTAGTTTCTTCTTTTAACTTCTTCAATTTTTTACTTGGTTTTCCAGTTCAGTTGGGTTGGCCTTGATTTACTTACTTAACGTTTCGATTTCACTTTTCACTTTTTAATTTTTTTTTTACTTCGATTTAATAGAATTAAGTTAAGTTCAACTAGGATTCGGTCGACCTTGATTTTTTTTTAAGTAAAAAGAAGCAAAATTAAAAAATTAGACTTAATTTTATTATACCGGGTGTTTGGAAATTGCTAGAAAAGAAAAATTAATAGTTGGTGATGGTCAGTTGAAGGCATGAGCAAAAAAAATTCTAATAAAAATCCTTTAGTTTTCGAGATAAAAATTACTAAAAAAATTCGCTAAAATTGTTGGTGCGCCACTGAGTTAAGGTAAGTTAAAAAGACAATTCGTTGTGTCGTTTAGCAATAATATTGAAATAATAAATTTGATGTTCTTAAAAAAATGAAAATAAAAAATAAAAAAATTGATGTTCTTAAATACAATTTAAAAAAAATAAACAAATTTTTAAAAAAAATTTTAAAAATGGGTTTCTTGGATTTTTAGAACCTCCAGATGTCATAGTATCTTTCTTGTACCAGCAATTTCCAAACACCTTGTATATTTATTTATTGTTTTAATTTCTTTTTGTTCTGACTTTATTATTCGTTATTTATTATTGTTATCGAATTTATTTAATTTTAATTTTTTTTATTTTCTGAATATCTTTCTAGGACAGTTGCGCGGTTGATTTCAGTTGGGTTGAGTTGATCAGAGATGACCTTGATTTCCATCGAGTTTCCATTTTTAAATTCTCTTTTTTTTAATTCTCTTTTTGAACCATGCAAGGCTAGTTTGGGCTCGCGTCAGTTGGGTTGACCTTGAGCTTCATTCTTTAATTAATCCTTCACGTTTTTTTGTTGTAGTATATGTTTTCATTGCAAATTATTTTGAAATTTTTTTCTTGAGATCACGTGAAATCCCGTTTACGTTTTTAAACTCGACGTTTCACAATTAACAATCATAAAACCATATAAAAGTCTTTTGTAAACGTAGTAAGGTCAACGTAACCGAAACTGACTCAGCAATGCCTATCAGAAACACAGGCCAGGTTGGGGAGTGTGGGGCAGCTCAATCTCAGGCTCGATATCGAATTTCGAGCTTGATCTACCCCCCACTCCCCAACCTGGCCTGTGTTTCTAATAAGCACTGGTCGAACTGAAGTGATTTATGTTCCATTTTGCAACTCTGATTACAGCATTAGAATTCATTTAGATTTATTATTTTATTAATTATAATTTATTATTAAAAAAAAAAATTGTAATTTTTTTAGAAATTTTTGCTATTTTTGTAACTACTCTACAATTTTTTAATCAGCTGTAAAATTTCCGTATTTAAAACAGTTATGTAGGAAGGCGAACCTTAACCAAAACCGACTCAGCAATGCCTACCAGAAAAACAGGCCAAGTTGAGGAGTGGGGAGCAGCTCAATCTCAAGCTCGATATCGAATTTCCAGATTTATCTGCCCCTCACTCCCCAACCTGGCCTGTGTTTCTAATAGGCACTGGTCGAACTGAAGTGATTTCTGTTCCATTTTGTATCTCTGGCTACAGCATTAGAATTCCTTTCGATTTATTATTTTATTAATTATAATTTATTATTAAAAAAAAATTGTAATTTTTTTGGAAATTCTTGTTATTTTTGTAACTACTCTACAATTTTTTAATCAGCTGTAAAATTTCCGTATTTAAAACATTTATGTAAGGAGGCGAACCGAAACCGAAACCGAAACCGACTCAGCAGTGCCTACCAGAAAAACAGGCCAAGTTGAGGAGTGGGGAGCAGCTCAATTTCAAGCTCGATATCGAATTTCGAGATTGATCTGCCCCCCACTCCCCAACCTGGCCTGTGTTTCTGATAGGCACTGGTCGAACTGAAGTGATTTCTGTTCCATTTTGCAACTCTGATTACAGCATTAGAATTCGTTTCGATTTATTATTTTATTAATTATAATTTATTATTAAAAAAAAAATTGTAATTTTTTTAGAAATTTTTGCTGTTTTTGTAACTACTCTACAATTTTTTAATCAGCTATAAAATTTCCGCACTTAAAACAGTTATGTAGGGAGGCGAACCTTAACCGAAACCGACTCAGCAGTGCCTACCAGAAAAACAGGCCAAGTTGAGGAGTGGAGAGCAGCTCAATCTCAAGCTCGATATCGAATTACGAAATTGATCTACCCCCCACTCCCCAACCTGGCCTGTGTTTCTGATAGGCACTGGACGAACTGAAGTGATTTCTGTTCCATCTTGCATCTCTGGCTGCAGCATTAGAATTCGTTTCGTTTTTTTTTCAGGTGGCATAACCGAAAATTTTTGCAATTTGAATTTGAAATCTTCTCATCCCTTTTCTTAGGATTTCTAGGATTACTTAGGATTTCTTTGAAGATTTTTCCAAAATGAGAAATTATTTGAAATTAAAAAATAAAAATAAATAAATTCAAGAATAAGTCGACAATGAACAGATAGATACAGTGAAACGTCGATAAGATGGCGCTAAGTGGAGGACTTAACTTAAATGGTCAAATAGACGCGTCAGTGATCAACAATTCCAAACCAAGAACCAACCAAGCTCTTCTAAGGCGATTTTCAATTCAGAAAGGGCTCGGAGAATATTTAGCTTTAAAACGAACGTAAATTTCGACGTTTTAACAGTGATTAACGTCGGCGCTAGCTTCGTCGAGTATCATCGCCACTTTCCCGGCACGAACCACCAATAACTTCAGGCCGGAGTAATCGATGATGATGATGATGCGAAACGCAAACACGAAACATCATACTTTAATTTAATTTCCTTTGTAGCGTTCGCGGAA
Organism: Prosopocoilus inquinatus; assembly: GCA_036172665.1. NCBI lineage: Eukaryota > Metazoa > Arthropoda > Insecta > Coleoptera > Lucanidae > Prosopocoilus > Prosopocoilus inquinatus. The sequence continues at coordinate 6,546,844 of CM069878.1, read as the reverse complement.
TGGCGTGTTTCGACGACGCATTGTGCGTTTTTCTCCTCGGCCGGAAAGTTCAAGGCCGCCGAACTTAACCGGCCACCAAACGGAGAAAGAGAGAGACAGAAAAAAAAGGCCGCCGAGGTCCACGACGTCGGAACCCGGTCGGTTCTTTAAACCTTCGACATTTAATTTTAATTATTAAAGTTGGCTAATTAAATACGGCGGGCGGGCGAACGGGACACACGTTTCCAGTGTGGGATTACGGATTTTGTAACTGATACTTGCTTAAAGTTGGACGAAACTTTCGCTGTACATTAGGGAAAGTGCACTTCAAAGTTGGACGGTTATTATCATACGCCCCGGGGAAAATTATTTGCGTTTCGAGAAAGGAAAATTCTAAACTAGAACAAGTTAATAAAATAAAAAAAAATTAAAGTTAAACTTCAAACAAAACAGAAAAAAATTAACTTCGGCAAAGATAATTTAACAAATCGAAGTCATTTCCAACATAAAAAAAAAACATATTTTAGCAAAACGCAATCATTTTCAAATTTATTGTTTAGTTTGTTGCTTTGATTGTACAGGGTGATTCAGAATAAGTGTCCGGCTCGTTAGGGACATATTCGAAGGTCATGCAGGCACGAAATTTGCGCAAAGAATTTATCATTCAAAGGCATTTAAAAGAATCAGAAGAAATGGAAACCGTTCGAATAGCACTGATGACTATTTGAATCTAATGCGAAACGTGCTTTAAAAATCGGATTGACTTTAGGGCCGGTTGCACCAAACACTTAAGCCGAGCTTAACTTGAAGCGGGGCTTAGAATGTGAGTTACATATTAACGTTATGTAAACCAAATTCACGTTATAAACAATACTTAAATTTAAGCTCGGCTTAAGTGTTTGGTGCAACTGGGGCCATAGGTGTTTATGTTTTAAAACTGAGTCACTGGATCGACAAAATGAGCGAACATGATATCATGTGACTTCAGTGGCGGCTCGTGATGATTTACTGCGGGTAAGCGACAACTACAAAAAGGGGGAAGTTGGTCCATTTCTACAAATAAATTTGATTTCCGGCGCTTGTAATGTTTGGTTTAAATTTAAGCTTGGGATTCACAGAGCTTTTGCTCAGCTTTCCAACGCCTTTTGCTAAAAAAACAATCGACGAACGCTTCTTGAGTTACAATCAAAGTTCACCGCGTTTTTTAGTTGCTCAATGAACTGAACGTCTCTCCCTCCCATCGCGATCGCATTTGTAAATTTTGATTTCGATTTAAGCGTTTGATTCACAGAGCTTTTGCTCAGTCTTCCAACGCCGTTTACCGAAAAAACAATCGATGAACGCTTCTTGAGTTACAAACAAAATTTAAAAGCGACGCGTTTCTTATTTGCTCAATTAACTGAACGTCTCTCCCTCCTCTCGCCATCGCGCTTGTAATTTTCGGTTTAAATTTAAGCGTGGAATACACAGAGCTTTTGCTCAGCTTTTTAAAGCCTTTTACCAAAAAACAATAGACGAACGCGTTCTTGGGTTACAAACAAAATTTGTCGCGTTTTTTTTCTGTTCAATTAAGTAACATCTCTCCCTCCCCTTATGATCGCGCTTGAAATTTTTGAATTCATTTTAAGCATGGGATTCACAGAGCTTTTGCTCAGCCTTCCAACGACTTTCACCGAAAAAACAATCGACGAACGCTTCTTGATTTACAATCAAAATTCGCCGCGTTTTTGAGTTACTCGATGAACTGAACGTCTCTTCCCCCCCTTGCTATCGCGCTTGTAATTTTTGGTTTAAATTTAAGCGTAGGATTGACAGAGCTTTTGCTCAGCCTTCCAAGGCCTTTCACCGAAAAAACAATCGACGAACGCTTCTTGAGTTACAATCAAAATTCAAGAGCGACGCGTTTTTTATTTGCTCAATTAACTGAACGTCTCTTCCTCCCCTCGTGATCGCGTTGGTAATTTTCGGTTTAAATTTAAGCGTGGGATTCACAGAGCTTTTACTGAGCTTTCAAAAGCCTTTTACCAAGAAAACAATCGACGAACGCTTCTTGATTTACAATGAAAATTAGCCGCGTTTTTGAGCTGCTCTTTTAACTGAACGTCTCTTCCTCCCCTCGCCATCGCGCTTGTAATTTTTTGTTTAAATTTAAGCGTAGGGTTCACAGAGCTTTTGCTCAGCCTTCCAAGGCCTTTCACCGAAAAAACAATCGACGAACGCTTCCTGAGTTACAATCAAAATTCAAGAGCGACGCTTTTTTATTTGGCCAATTAACTGAACGTCTCTTCCTCCTCTCGCCATCGCGTTTGTAATTTTCGGTTTAAATTTAAGCGTGGGATTCACAGAGCTTTTTCTCAGCTTTCCAACGCCTTTCACCAAAAAACATTTAACGAAGCGACAACGACTGCAAAAGGGAAAGTGGGTGAATTTTCCGAATAAATTCGTTTTTCGGCGACGTCCCGGCGAGGAATCGGAACGTGCGCAACTTCAACAGGACAGCCCACCCCGAGGAGCCGCCTCTGGTAACTTATAGTTTTTATAATAGATGCCCTATGTGAATTTCTTGTTGACCGATGAATGACTCACGTATTGCGAGCAAGGGTTCGCATTGTTTTGATTTTTTTGCGCCAACGGAAACGCAATTGTGACTTTCTCAACTCAACCGTGTTAATGAAGTCTTCATAAATTAAATTTTTCACGTGTAAGGCTCGAATGAGCAAAGGATTATCTCCGTTTTAATTCGATTCATTAACTTTAAGAAGGAAATTCTAAAGGGCCGGAGCTCGACATTAAGAGTAAGTCAGGCGTTGTTGGCAAGTAATCTAAAAACGCACTGATTTCACTAATATACTCACACACACAGACATGGAAGCAACACGAGTAAAAAAAATTAACAAAATCATAATTAAATCCCTTACTTAAGTCATAATTTTTTTTTTATATGTGAATCATTTTTTACATACGCATACAACGAGTGCGGTGTTTGCTTCAACTAATCTTCGTCAGAAAGCCGTAAACAAAAGCGTTTTGCCGTTTCAAGGTTTCAATTCAAGGTAAACGTTCGTGTTTTGTTTTTCTCGAGAGTTCATTCCAGTGGCGTCGCACTAACACTGTTTCAGTGACCACGAAACAATTTGCATCTGAATTTTAAATGCGTTTTATCTTTAAAACTATGATTGTGTGAGAGAATGGTTCTTAAACTTTAAACGGACGCTAGAAAATCGGAAGGAACACTCAACGTTTCACTACCATCACTTGGTGAAACAAAAAACGTGAATAAACATGTTGACAAGACTAGAAACTATGCATATTAGACCCTCTTATGATTACAGTTTTTTTTTGCTGCTTTGTTTTTCCAAGTGCCATCTGCACTCCAACACTTATTTTGAAACACCCTGTATCTAGCTAGTCGTTCCTGGATTTAATCAATCGTAGCAATCATTACCGAAATTGTTTGTTGTACTCTTTGTTTATTGATTATAATTATTGATAACACAATTTAGAAGAAAAAAAAGAAAAGAATTAATAATCTTGGAGGTACTTCATAGGAACAGGATGGGACTTAGGCCTGATTTCATAATCGAACTAAAGGAGACTTTAAAATAAAAGTCATATTCTGACGTATAAATGACTAGGTTTTCGCATCTTTTTGATCATGTGACTGTGACTTTTATTTTAAAGTCTCCTTTAGTTCGATTATGAATCGGGCCTTACTTCGACATTTTCGTTTATTTAGATAAGATAAGCGAGAGTGGAATTTTAGAAACAAAAAAATAAGAAATAAAAATAGAAATGTAAAACAATAAAAACTCAAAGGGAACTATTTTTTGCTGTTTATGAATTATGCAGTACAATAATATATGGAAAGCAAAATATATATAAAAGAAGTGATAAAAATATTATTTTCTGAAGTAAAACAAACCGTGAGGAATGTCGTGGCTTTCGGTAAATATGGCAAATACTTATTTTATTTGCCCATTCCGAAGAAAATTGCGCCCACAGTCGAAATGTATGTGTGTGTGTGTGTGGATTACGATTGCGAAACGTTTCGCCCTTAATTCTATTTCCTGTTTGATCGATATCGAATAAATCAGCACGTCCGTCGTCGAAAGGAAAACAACAAGTTCTTTTCAGGGCAGGCTAATTAAGTCCCGACGTATAATTGGCAGCCTTTCTCTCTATCCGCAATTTAATTTCTTCTTGAAACCCTTTGCTTTGATTTTTCCCAATTTTCTTTTTTATTTTTTATTTTGACGATCGATGAAAATTGATGAAAATGGCAAAAGTTTATTAAACTCCCAATCCAATTATTCTTTTGGAAATGTATTCATTCGGTTCGCAATACAAGATACAACGAACCGATCCTGTTGGAAAGGATGAGGATACAAGGCCAAATAAGGTTCGCACGTAATTTCCTGAGCATCCCAAGTGATTGGAAGACGCATCTCATAGCGGAATAATATAATTTGTTTGGTTATGTGCAGGGAAAAGAATTCGGGCCGCTTGTTTCGCGAACGAGTGCAGCGTAAGAAAACTTACTATTCGGATTGTTTTAGCCTCGCCCGCCAATACAAAAAAAAATAATATATTGGTCTTCATGGTTTTTTAACATCCTTTAACAGTATGTGAAATCACCGCGCCCGAAGTTCTTCTTGACTGCTCTTAAGGTGACGCCACACTTACGCGGCATTTGGCGAAAGCTATTTGGCAAGTATGAACTGGTTACTCGTAGCAAATATTTGGCATTCGTCGAACAATCAAATATGCATATGTGGTAAACACTTCTGCAAATTGTTGCGTGTGAACCACGTAATACCAGCGGTCAGCTCATAAATTCGGAGAAGGTTCGTGGACAAAAAAAATAATAAATTGGTCTTCATGGTTTTTTCAACATCCTTTAACAGTATGTGAAATCACCGCGCCCGAAGTTCTTCTTGACTGCTCTTAAGGTGACGCCACACTTACGCAGCATTTGGCGAAAGATATTTGGCAAGTATGGACTGGTTACTCGTAGCAAATATTTGGCATTCGTCGAACAATCAAATATGCATATGTGGTAAACACTTCTGCAAATTGTTGCGTGTGAACCACGTAATACCAGCGGTCAGCTCATAAATTCGGAGAAGGTTCGTGGACAAAAAAAATAATAAATTGGTCTTCATGGTTTTTTCAACATCCTTTAACAGTATGTGAAATCACCGCGCCCGAAGTTCTTCTTGACTGCTCTTAAGGTGACGCCACGCTTAGGCAGCATTTGGCGAAAGTTATTTGACAAGTATGGACTGGTTACTCGTAGCAAATTGTTGCGTGCAAACCACGTAAAACCAGCGGTCAGCTCGTAAATTCGGAGAAGGGTCGTGGACACTCAATAACAAACAATTCGATGAATTCGGAAAGGAGAAAGCGTCCAACACTAATAGCCAGTGGCACCAGACACTCAAGCCGAGCTCAAATTTAAGTATTGCTTATAATGTGACGTTGTAGATTACATAACATTGTATACGTCATATTCTAATGCCCGGTTGCACCAATATTTTAAGCAAAGCTTAAGCTTAAGTCAGGGTTAGATGATGACGTTTATGCTTGGGGAGTATAATGTCCACTGCATTCTGATTGATACGTCCTTGACACTTTAACTTCATTGAAGTATCAATTAGAATATGTCTGATATTTTTTTGCACTTACCCAAAATGTCATATTCTAAACGCAACGTAAATTTAAGCCTTGCTTAAAACATTGGTGCAACTGGACATAAGTGGTGCTTAAAGTTAAGTTAACCTTAAGTATTCGGTGCAACTGGCCCTGAGTGGGCTGAATTCGTTTCTTTGGTTATGTGGTAAAGAAATTTAGGAACCACATTCTGATTGATACCTTCTTGACACTTGAACTTCATTTAAGTATCAATAAGAATGTGTCTGACATTTTTTTGAACTTACCCAAAATGTCATATTCTAAACACGACGTAAATTTAAGCTTTGCGTGAAACATTGGTGCAACCGGACGCAAGTGGTGCTTAAATTTAAGTTAACCTTAAGTGTTTGGTGCAACTGGCCCCGAGTGGCCTGAATTCTTTTCTTTGGTTATGTGGCAAAGAAATTTAGGAACCACATTCTGATTGATACCTTCTTGACACTTGAACTTCATTTAAGTATCAATTAGAATGTGTCTGACATTTTTTTGAACTTACCCAAAATGTCATATTCTAAACACGACGTAAATTTAAGCTTTGCGTGAAACATTGGTGCAACCGGACATAAGTGGTGCTTAAAGTTAAGTTAACCTTAAGCGTTTAGTGCAACTGGACCTGAGTGGCCCGAATTCTTCTTCCTGGTTATGTTGTAAAGAAATTTAGGAATATTCGACCTATTCAACTCAAAAGTGTAAATACACTAGCCAATAATAAGTCTTTAATACTTAATCATGCCAATAGTAAAGACTGAGTTATTGTTCTCGATGGTGCTTAAAGCAATAACTGATAGTCTCATTGGCGACGAAATCCTTCTCAAGTTTCCTAAATTTAAAAGTAAAAAAAAACAATCAAATCCATATTTGCTCATTCTTCGTATTATTATTATTTTTTCAGAGCAGATAAAACAGCGACATCCTACGATCGCTTTTCGACCTGACTTTGCAGTAGGATACGTTTCCGCTGACGAAGTCCCAAACAGGGCTGAAACAGCTGTACAGAGGGTGCTCAAAGTTTTCACTGCAATCAAAAACGATTTGCAACAAATCTTTTTACTATTTTTTCAGTTCGAAAACCAGGCTAGGCTTTCTGTTTTTAAAATCCCGCCAATTTCAGAAACATTGCTTCAGAATCTACAGCGCCATTAAAACTGAAAACAGTAAATCTCAATCGTTTTTGGTTGATATCATAATCACTTGAAGACGTTGTTGTCTTAACAAACGAAAAAAATTGCACAGTTGCATAAAATCCCCTTTTTAACGTCATTTCTACGATCACGATTGTGCAAGCATTAAACTCGCCTTTATTATTTATTTTTCTATGTCTTTAAAGTGATACCACCTTTTCTCAATCAACTTTGGTTATTTCAATACGAAACAATTTTGCACAGCCGCATAAAATCCCCTTTCTGACGTCATTTCTATGATCATGATTGTGTAGGCATTAAACTCGCTTTTGTTATGTATTTTTGAAATTGAATGCAATGCCACAATTGCTTGTTTTTAGGAAAAACGCATCTCTTTACAGTGATACCACCTTTTCTCAATCAACTTTGGTTATTCCAATACGAAATAATTTTGCACAGCCGCCTAAAATCCCCTTTCTGACGTCATTTCTATGATCATGATTGTGTAGGCATTAAACTCGCCTTTGTTATTTATTTTTGAATTTGAATGCAATGCCATGATTGGTTGTTTTTATGAAAAACGCATCTCTTTACAGTGATGCCACCTTTTCTCAATCAACTTTGGTTATTCCAATACGAAACAATTTTGCACAGCCGCATAGAATCCCCTTTCTGACGTCATTTCTATAATCATGATTGCGTAGACATTAAACTCGCCTTTCTTATTTATTTTTGAATTTGAATGCAATGCCACTGTTGCTTGTGTTTACGAAAAACGCATCTCATTACAGTGGTACCACCTTTTCTCAAACAACTTTGATTAATCCAGTGGCACTGAAAGGGAAGCGAAACGCTTTCATACTTTTCAATCTCATGTCACGATCTTTATAAATCAGACAAACCCACACCTCCCCCCTCCTCGCCCCCCTATCATTACATTCGAATAATCTGGCCGTTGTGCAAACGATTAAAAAAAGAGTTGGCAATACAGTTCAGGGCATTTTGGTTGTTTGGCTGTTTTTGCAATACTGCAACCGGATGCCCGGTTGTGTTTTGTTTAATCATTTGTTTGACATGCCATGTTTGACGTAATTGGTAGAATGACAGGTTTGTAGGTTATGTAATTGAAAATTAACGTGTGCGTTGAACTGAATTCAACGAAAATATTGTTTTGTACCGTAAAGATAGTTTTAGATGAGTTGATTAGAAATAGCAAGCTGTCTAATTTGTAATCTGAAATGTCAAATGAGTCAAATGACACGCATTCAAATGACGCATGTCACTGTCAAGTTGTAAGTACTTCAGTTTCCTTAATTTCCAAAAAAAAATGTGGTGTGCTTGTTTAGATTCTGGTATAGTTTTGATATTTAGTAAAAAATTCAGATTTTAGAACCACTGGCAAGTTGGTTGGACGTTTGTAATTTGACAGCAGGCCACGATCGTGCAAATTAGAGTGAAGTTAGATGTAAAGGTCGATAAGGAAAAGAGAGTGTATTTGTTTTCAACTGTTTCTTCAAAGTGCAAGGCGCCCTTGGCATCTTGCCCTGCAACCCCTGCTACGCCACTGTCATAACACCACCTTTCTAAAGTCATTTCCTAACACAATCATTCATCGTCATCGTACAAATACTTTCGTTTTCCGTTATTTATATGGAAGTCTATTTCGAGTCAAAAATTTCTTTTTTTTTTTTCAATCATACCACCTTTGTTTGGCCAACCTGGTTGACTTTCCAGTGGCGTTGCTTTAAAAAAAATCACCGCGCCTTCGTGACAAAAAAAGATAATAATAATAAGCAGAAATTTCATTCGTTTTCAACTAATACAATCGAATAATAACGTGCAGATATTTATGTTCCGCCGTTAAAACATTTTTATACTGCCTCATAAAACGCTTCTTTTTTTAATACCAATTCCATCGTCGCCGGTCGTGATCATGCAAAAATCAAACAAACCAACACCCACCCCAGCGCCCTCACAAAAGCATAAAAGGCCCTTTTAGAAATGTTTTAAAAAAAAAAGGCACATGTGTACGTGTCTGTCGCCGTACGATAAGCGATTGATGAGTCATAACCCAGTCCCGTAACGATTAATTTCCGGCGGCGGCGGTGGCGGAAAATCCACGTGCTCGTTAGGCGCTGCATAAAATTGCAATGGCGGTGGTGGTGGTGGTGGTGGCGGGCGTCGAGTTCATCGCACCTTTTTCACCCTCGAGGGTAGGTGGAGCGCTTTCCCTTGGTGGAGCGGCGGCGGCGGCTTCTTTGTTATTGTTTGGCATATGTACGCGCGCAGGTTTTGACTCCTGCTGTTCGTTCTCACAAGCAAAGCTCGAAAGCTGCCGCGTGTTTCTGTAATTATTAAGCTCGCAGAGCTTTCGGTTACTTGGCGATGACGTCCGCGGACAGAAGCTTCTGGGAAACGCTGCACCTGCTCGTCGAATGGAAGAGGACCGGGAAGGATGTTAAGGACGACGTGGAAGATTGGGTTAACAAAGTCGTGGCGAGGTGCGAGGCGATCACCAGTGAGAGGGTTAACGAGGAGGACGAGTTCCCGGTCTCGGAAGGGAACGTCTCGGGGGCGAACACCCCGAAAGTCGTCGACAAGAGAAAGGAGATTAAAAACTTTTTGAAGTCGCTCAATTTACCGCCAATCAGATGCAAGTACGTAGCTTTGTTATTAAACGCACGTTTCATTTGTTTTAAGCACGTGCTTAATGTTTATGTAAACAGTTTAAAGGAGCTTTTCGATTAGCGTTCGATGAAACTTTGACTTACACAGTCAACAGCTTTCGAAATTTCGAAATTATTTTTGCGCCATCGTTCAATTTATTATTTTTTTACTTAACACTGATTGGGGAGTTTCGAGGTAATCGAATTCTGAGAATGGTTTATTTGGAAAATACAAAAGGAAATCGAATTATCAGAGCCCTTTCAATGTAACGAATACGTTTCGCTGAACCCCCTCCCCCACCTAATTTTCTTTCCTTTTTGTGTTTTCTTGCCTGTTTTAGAAATTTTTGATCTGCTTCAAACGACCGTCTTTCTTCGTTCTTACATTTCTTCCTTGCAGTTTTGCTTCTTTTTGCAAAATTCACATTCAATCTTCTCAAATATTTTATGCTTTCCATTCCCATTTTCTCACACCATGAAGAAGATTTTGGCATTCCTTACAAGCCTTCAAGAACACTTTTTTCTTCACGTCCTTTTAGAAATCTTGCAAAATTTCAGCCTTTTCTTTCTTGCTAATAATTCAAACACTGTAATGTTTGTTCCTCATTTTCTTGTACTTATTTCTCTTTTGGTTATCCTCCTTCATCTACTGTTTCCGTTACGTTCCTCCATCTCATATCCTCCTCTCTTACGTATTTCCCTTTCCTATTTCTTGTTATGTCCGCCATGGTCTTCTTTTTTTGCTTCTTTTTGCTGTTCCTCTTCTTGTATCCTCCTTCCACAACCATCCTCTTGTCCTTCTCTTTTGCTTTTTCCAAGTTGGTAACCTGTCACTACATTCTAAATTTGCTCTTCGACCATCCTATTTGCTCTTCTCTTATTACTGCTGCGTCTGGCTTCTTCCTGAACATCATATCTTCACATGTTTTCACATATTTCGTAATTATTCCTTCTATCTCCTTCTTTAATTCTTGATGGTGTCAGTGCTACACTCTTTCTTCGTCTACTGTTTCCGTTATGTTCCTCCATCTCTTCTATCGTCCTCTCATACGTGTTCCCCTTAGTTTCCTTTTCCCATTTCTTGCCATGTCCACCATGGTCTTCTTTTTGGTTCTTTTTGCCGCTTCTCTTATATCCTCTTTCCGCAGCGATCCTCGTGTCCTTTTCTTTTGCTTTTTCCCAGTTTGATAACCTATCATTGTATTCTATATTTGCTTCTCGCCGTCCTATTTGCTCTTCTCTTATTACTGCTGCGACTGGCTTCTTCCTGAACATCATATCTTTACATGTTTTCACATATTTCGTAATTATTCCTTCTATCTCCTTCTTTCATATGCCTTGATGGTGTAGGTGCTATACTCCTCCTTCGTCTACTGTTTCAGTTATGTTCCTCCATCTCTTCGATCGTCCTTTCATACGTATTATCTTTAAGTCTTCTTTTCCCATTTCTTGCTATGTCCACCATGGTCTTCTTTTTGCTTCTCTTTGCCGCTTCCCTTGTATCCTCCTTCCACAACGATCCTCTTGTCCTTTTTTTTTACTTTTTTCAAGTTGGTCACCTATCATTGCCTTCTATATTTGCTCCTCGACCATCCTATTTGCTCTTCTCTCAAGGTTTCTGCAATTGGCTTCTTCCTGAATATCATATCTTCACATGGTTTCCCATATTTCGTAATTATTTCTTTCATCTCCTTCTTTCATGTGCCTTTACGGTGTCGGTGTGGGTTCCTCCTTCGTCTACTGTTTCCGTTAGGCTCTTATATCCTCCTCTCGTACATATTTCCTTTAGTTTTCTTTTCCCATTTCTTGCTATATCCACCATGGTCTTCTTTTCTGCTTCTTTTGCATCTTCTTTTATATCCTCGTTCCACAACGACCATCTTGTTCTTTTCTTCTGCTTTTCTCAAGTTGGTAACCTATCATTGCATTCCATATTTGCCCCTCGATCATCCTATTTCCTCTTCTCTTATGACTGCTGCGACTGGCTTCTCCCTGGACACCATACCTTCATGTTTTCACATATTTCGTAATTATTCCTTCTATCTCCTTCTTTCGTATACCTTGATGGTGTCGGTGCTACACTCCTCCTTCGTCTACTGTTTCCGTTATGTTCCTTCGTGTCTTCTATCGTCCTCTCATACGTATTCTCTTTTCTATTCTCCTTGCTTTACTCTTTCCGTTATGTCCCTCTATCTCGTACATCGTCCTCTCATACGTTTTCTCTTCAGTTTTCTTTTCCCATTTCTTGTTATGTCCACCATGGTCTTCTTTTTGCTTCTCTTTGCCGCTTCCCTTGTATCCTCCTTCCACAACGATCCTCTTGTCCTTTTTTTTTGCTTTTTTCAAGTTGGTCACCTATCATTGCCTTCTATATTTGCTCCTCGACCATCCTATTTCCTATTCTCTTTTGACTGCTGCAACTCTAGCTTCTTCCTGAATATCATATCGTCACGTGTTTTCCCATATATCGTAATTATGCCTTCCATTTCTTTCTTTCATATGCCTTTACGGTGTCGGTGTGGATTCCTCCTTTATCTACTGGTTCCGTTAAGCCCCTCCATCTCTAATATCCTTCTCTCGTACGTATTCCGTTCAGTTTTCCTTGCCCGTTTCTTGCTATGTCCACCATGGTCTTCTTTCTTGCTTCTTTTTGCCGCTTCTCTTATATCTTCCTTCCGTAACGATCCTCCTCAAGTACCCTATTTGGTAACCTCTCATTGCATTCTATATTTGCTCTTTTTTTATTATTGTTGCAATTGGCTTCTTTCTGAATATCATAACTTCACATGTTTTCCCATATTTCGTAATTGTTCCTTCTCCTTTACGACGTCGATGTGGATTCTGGCCAAACCATTTTATCTGCTGCTGTTTCTTGCGTAGTTTTCTTCTTTCTTGTCAGTCCTTCTTCTATTCTGTCTTCGACTTGGCATTATTCTTCTTCCTGGTTAGCTATTTATATTATTCCCGTTCCTTCCTGAATTTCAGTTTATCTCAGTTTAAACTCTGAAGTAGGCGGGGACCAGCGTTTCTCACCAATTTCTTGCTATTTCTTTCTGTTTATGGAAGATTCTCGATAGTTATCCTCTTTTCAACTGGTATGTCTCTTCCATGGATAGATCAACCGTCTGGTTTAATCTGCTTTCTCCCTTATGTCCTCCCATCATACATGTTCTTTTCAGTATTTTTTATGTTTGTCATTTCTTGTACATGTCATGCTACAATTTGTTCTGTTTTGGACTGAGTTTCGTAAGTCCACCTTTCTCGATGTGCTTCTTTTTTCTTCCAGTCTCCTTCGTTTTTCCAATTTCCAAGTTCCTATCTTGCATTTTGTATTTGTTTGTTTCTTTAAAATCCGATTTACTTTTCTTTTATTATTATTATTATTGTTATCATCTTTATGTTTCCTCGTGTTTGTCTTGCAACAACAAATCTCCTTTACTCCTTAATCTTCCTTCTTATTTCGTGTCAGTGCAGATCTCCCGCTGTTTTATTTAAGCTTTCGTTGATTCTCCTCTTTTTTTGTCGTATGTTTCTTCCTTTCCGTCTTCCATTAGGTTTTCTTTTGGTCTTCCTGTTTGGGGTTTGGTTGTTTTTCTTCCGGTTTCGTTGTAGTTTATTTTATCCCTATTTGCTCCTAAATTTGTTCGTTTCATCGCGTACAATTCATTAATGCGTCACTGAGAAGATTTACTTAGAAGAGATGTAAATATGTAATGCAATCGTAAACCTAGGCCCGATTTCTTCACCTACGGATAAATTTATCTGCCAGGTAGTATCCTCGGAAACAATGGTTTCCAGGGATAATGTCTGGCTGATAAATTTATTAGGAGGTGAAGAAATCGGGCCTAGGTTTACGATTGCATTACATATTTACATCTCTTCTAAGTTAATCTTCTCTTTTTAATTTATTTGTATTGCCTTCTTTGTTGCGTTTAGTCTTTTTAGATAATACGTTTTCGCATTTTCATTCATTATTTTTTCCATTTGGTCAACTTGCTTAACATTTGCTAGCTTCTGATTGCCGTGTTTACCAACGAAAAAATCACAACCCTTCAATATTTCTTCTCTCAGTTTATAAACAATTTTGTTTGTCTTTTCTTCATCGATAAACTAAGGATCTTTTTCTTCTTCTTTTCTGCATCGATAATCTAAGAATAAATCTTCTCGTCGTCTCTTATCATAACCTCAATTTTCGTTAATTTCTTTCAGATAATTGATAGGACCTCTTTCTCTTCCTCGTTCTTTTTCTTCTTCTTTTCTTCATTCATAATCTAAGGATAAATCTTCCAATCGTCTCTTATCATATCCTCAACTTTCACTAATCTCTTTCAGATTATTGAGAGTCCCCTTTCTCTTCATCGTTCTTTTTCTTCTTCCTTTCTTCATAGATAATCTAAGGATAAGACTTCTCATCGTATCTTATCATAACCTCAACTTTCACTAATCCCTTTAGATAAATGAGTGTCCTCTTCCCTTCCTCCTTCTCTGGTTTATTCAGATCTTCCCATCCCATCCGAACGTAAATTCCTTTTTTGTAACTCCTCCCGTTTGGCCAGCGTTTTATTTCCATTCCTTTCAATATTTCTTTCTTGTTCAATTTTTTTCTCCTTATCTGTTCTTCACCAATAATCTATAAATTGCCTCATCATCATTTCTACAGTGGTCTCAATTGGTTTCGACTGATTCAAAAAGCTCTCCTCCTTTTTGATTTATTCAGTCTACGATCTCATGTTGCCCCCTTGATTAATCTCTTCATTCCCATGCAATTCGATTCGTTCTTCATATTTCTGCTTCTACATCTGATCTTGTATTTATAGAATGGACAGGCAGACAGTATTTATATTAATTTCTCTTCTAAAGTTCCAAGCGTTTTGGAATCCGCTTTCTTTATTTGCTTTCAGTACTTCAGGTCACTTCAGTTGAGGTGCGGTATTTTTATTTTTAATTGCTTCCTTTCGTGATCGTGTTGTTTTGTCCTAAACGCAATCGAATCTTGCTTAATTCCCAAATTCTGAACTACACACTTGGCCAAATACTCACAGTTTTTTTTTTTGTTCAGATGAAATTCAGAACCTCTTTTTGCCGCCCCCTTTTTTTTAAATAGGCTTGCTCATTTTAAACTACCGTTTCTTGTACTACGACGCTCAACTTAAATGATACTCCTGCGTACGAATCACACCCTTAAGAACATTCAGCGTAAGGGCTACGAAACTGTCAAATGGTCAAATCATTTATGGTGAGCATCGTTGTACCTAATTAAAAGTGTGGTGCAATTGACTGCACGAGTTAAATTATTGAAGAAACTGAAGCACATTTTACGTAATCAAACAGGAGCGATGGTAACCTCAAAGAAAGACAGACAAGTAACAAATCTTGGCTGATGAAAAAGTAGTACGTCAATTGACAGGTCTAAGTATTAGTGCTTTTGATTTTTTTTTTATGGAAAAAGTAATCGAATTTGATTCAATTTATTTGGAAGTGCATTTGTATGGCAAATGTTCACAACCGATATTAACCTTTAAAGTATTTTGTTTTGTTCCTACGCCGAGCTCGTGCGCTTCCCTAGCGGGAAATACATAGTACCTACAACATTCGTACCAACCCTAAACGCAAGAAGAAGCTGATTTTTTTCATGTAATCGGTTTTAGAGCAAATGATACTAGAAATTTTCCACTCCTAGAAACTCAAATTTCGAAATTATAAAAAAATTTAATCAAAATTTACTTCGCCTCACATAGAAACTTGCCTAATCAATGAAAAGGTAGAAATCTGTACTGTGAGGTGAAAGAGGAGGCGGTAAACTGCTCGCCCGCTTGCCACCTCGCTTATCGATTTGTAAAATAACTTCCCCACTCGCCTCACAGATGGAGCCAAAGCGCGCGCAAGCATTCCCGCACATAAATTGCAGCAAATTGCCATTATTGGCAATCTAATATTAGAAATGTTATTAAAAGCGCGTTTCCAGCGAATACTTCAAATGTACTCCCAGTTTTCCTCCGATATTAAATTCAGTACGCCTCCTCCTCCTCCGGGAAATGACGAAAAAAAAATTTCCTAAGCTCGGCTGGTGAGAACTTGATTTTTTTTGTTCGTTTTTATTGTTGCTTTTGCACCCCCTGACCTGACGGATTGTATCGATGCATTTTGATGGCGTGAAGATTAAATAGTTCGCTGGCATGGAAATGCAAATTAGACACGGTCTGGCGGCACTTCGCCCCGGTAAACCGTGATGATAACATTTTGCACAAAGTCGGAAGCACACCCCCTCACCTACGCCTTGCTGCATGTATTTGCAAAACAATGCTTTGATTAGATGAGGGGGTGAGTTATGTAAATTTTTGCCTTTTGTTTATTTTTCTGCTTTTGGATGTTTTGGATTTTCTGCGAGCCCTGCACTTACGACTTACGATTAATTAGATTTAAAGAGAACCCCTGATAAAGGAGTCTGTTCCCCAAAGGAAAAAGAAAAATTAAACCCCCGCCGGATACTCAACAAAAAGATTTATCCTTTTTATGTCAAAATCAAAACGGCAATCGTTTTTTAATAATTAAGTAATTACAACTAAAAAGTTCAAAAATTTTAGATCCAATTGTTATTAATTAATATTCCACATCTTTGTTGCTTATTTCCAACGTATAAATATTAGGCAAGGTCAGTGGCATTGTTGCCAGGCCTCCAGAAAATATCTTTCTTCATAACTCGAGAACGGTTGCAACTAGGATACCAAATTTAGAACATTTTTGGATTGTTTTGACTCAAGCTACCAAAGCACGAAATTTTGCAATCAAGCCAAAACATACCCTGTATAAATTTCGGGCAAAAATTGCCGCATTTCTAGATTTTTTTTAAACTTTATATTAACATGCCATCTCTCAAAATAAATTCATAAATGCAATCATTAATTTAGCCGTTTTTTTTTTAATCAACTGTGGGTTAATCTTGGTATCGGGAAACAAATAGATTTTTTTTCTTTTAATTGAAAAAGAAAATATTTCTGTTGTACTGTCTCCAAGTGTATTTCAAAAAGAACGGTAAAGAATAATCAATTTGGAAAATATTTACGTCGTTTACTTATAAACAGGAAACATACAAGAAACATCGATCGGACACTTCTCGAAAGTGATGTAAACTTCGACGTTTCGCTGTAACTTTGAGAGACTCCTTCAAGATTACACAAAGAACGTTAAAGAATAATTAATTTGGAAAATATTTACGTCGTTTACTTATAAACAGGAAACATACAAGAAACATCGATCGGACACTTCTCGAAAGTGATGTAAACTTCGACGTTTCGCTGCAACTTTGAGCGACTCCTTCAAGATAAATAATAAATTCTATTTATTCTAAAAACTTTATGAGGCAGTTTCCCGTAATCCTACGACATTGGTTCGTTTAGAAATTTTATTTCGGCTTTAACAGTCGGGAATTACCCTGTAGAATATTTCTCAACTTTTTCACGGATTAGATTATTCCAGACGAAGATACTTGTAGTTCCTATTTCCTCTTCTTTATTGAAATCTTCAAGCTTAAGTTTTTTTTTTCTTTTAGTTTAAACTCAAATTAAATGTCCTCTTGTTTAATTTTCATGCACGTCCTCTTGGGCTTCACTTACGAATCCAAAACCCCCTTAGGAATGCGTAGGAATTCGTAGTTTTGTAATTCTTGCTCTTTCAACGTTTCGCCTCTTTCCACCTGCAGAGTTCTTCTTGCTTTTCAACGTTTCATCTCGATTAATAATTAATGAGTAGTTAATTTTTATTTTTCTGGTACAGAAATAGTGATTATTTCAAGTCTTAAGGGGACCCTACATATAGACGACAGAACGGAACGCCAGTGACAGGGCCTTTCTTGCCACAATGCGGGGAAGAACCCAACCGCCCAAGCCAAACCTACAGGGCGTTCTTTTACTGTGTGCAAATAAAAAAAAACCTTAGTATAAGTACGCGAAATGTTACCTTCTGCGGGTATTTTTTGGTGGCTCCCGTATCATAGCCAAAAGAATTCGGTTGGACCACTCGTTTGGAATTGTTGAAATGTGCGAGAAAGATAGGAAGGTCGTATGACACGCCCACCGACACCGCACTCGACGTTCAACGCAGAGTTTCGTAACAATAATCATTGACATCGTTTATCAATTATTTTGTTTAAAATATTAATTCGCTGAGCGAAGTAATATGTTTTACGATATCAACTATCGACGAATAAATCCGAGAATGTATGCACCGATTAGGCAAGCGCGTTAAAAATGTTCTTCCTTCACCCTTTTACGTAAATAAACTTTTGCTGCAATCTCGCTGCTAGCTATGAAAGTATTACTACTTACGTTCCATGGAAAATTTAAAGTAAATTTTTATAAGTCTATTAAAAATAATGCGGAAGGAGAAATTACAATTTGTTTGTACCTCGTTTTTAATTTGTTCGGTAATTACGAACTGCAGCTTCTTGAATTGCACTAGATTTTAATTTAAAAATACTTAAACTTGTAATTACTTGCGATGTAGTTAATTTAAATTGTAAACGTTCTGACCGACCAGATGATCGGAGCGGCGCTGAGTTACGTCGTTCCTCCTCGAGATCCAGTAAGGCACTGACCCTGGGCTACTTCGGTTGCGGGTCGCAATTGAAGAGGCGCCCACGTTCCGCTTTTAGCTATGCCGGCAGTTCTCAAACGGTTTAGTGAAAACATTCCACTACATTTTTCTCGAAAACAAGAAAATGTTTTATACTTACATTCAACAAAATGAAACAAATAACGATTACTTAAAGATATGACATAATAAGTTCGGTATCTGATGATTCGTGTCTACTGAATTTCGATTTAAATTTCAAACCCCTCTTACAATATGTGCGCACTGAAGACGTTGTTAATTTTGATACCTATGTAAAATGTAAAAACCGTTTTAAAAATTAATGGAATACACACATCCGATTCGGTTCTCTTATACCGGGTGATTCCAAAATGGCGAATTATCTCTCCATGGTATTATTCCAGGCACTTCGGAGAGTGCCAGAAAAATTCTGAATACAATTTGCAAAGTGTTTACAATTCTTTTAGTAGTTATAAACAATTTTCGTGAGTCATTTTTTTAAAGTACGTAATTTAACGAATTTCCTGTAAAACAAATAATAAATAAACAATAAACTTTATGTAGGTAAGTCCATTACTTGTGAATTTTAAGATGTTAAAACAATCCTTTGACTTCTTAATAAATGAAATATTTTTCGACTTTATCCGGAAAAACGTACTGGAGAGTTTATCCGCCATTTTTAAATCACCCTGTAATAATTTGTAGATGTGGATCATCGGTTCAAAAACTTTTTCTACCAAACTATTTCTTTTTGGTTTCCTTGTTGAAGTGTAAAAGCAATTTAATTAAATTTTTTCTACACAAAAGAACATTTAATTATTTTTAGAAGATTTTTATAAGCGGGGAACCTAAGTCCCGAATTTATTTACGCGTAGATTCTACTTCAGTTTATAAACCGTCCACTGCATGATTGTAACTGTGCGCGCAAAAAAAAATATTACTGCGTTATTTTCCTTATAAAAAAAAAAACATTTTCTCTTAAATAATATTTAATTTAAATTTTTGCGCCATATTATGATCTTCGCCGCTAGACAAAGTACTTGTACCTTTTACAATAAAATGCTAATATTGATTTGAAGAAATGTAAGAGCCCCACTTTTTTTTAATTTATTTCTCAAAAAAAAAAATCTTAGACCCAGTCTTTCCACCTCCTTATAAATTTATCTACCACAGAATATATTCGGAAACCGTTGCCGATATTACCGCGCTATGTGGCGAATAGCTTCCGTGATTGTAGGCGCGTAGGTAGAGCTTGTCGCCGAAATAGCTTCCGGAGTTGCAGGGGCATAGGTAGAGTTTATAAACAATAATAATTTCAGATAAAATAGCGACATCTTACGATCGCTTTTTGACCTGACATTGCAGCAGGATAGACAAATTGAAGCGGGATTTGCTCCTAATAAGTCCCCCCATGCAAGGCGGCCATGCTTGCTGTCAAAGCATATTGAAATTTTTTTAAATAATAATTTCTTTAGTTTTGTTTAGATTAAACTTTGGGGGTCGGGGTTTCTCTGCCAATCCGGGTTCTCGTTCGTCCTCGACGCAGACGGTGAAGGGGGGCGCGTGGCATGGACGTACCCCGGTGCTGTTGTGGGGAGCTCGGCGACCTTGAGGTGTTTCGCTGTGGTTTACCGACGGCTTCTCTGAGGTATGCGATTAACCAGTTCCGGCGGAGACAGAAATTGAATGTTGAGTCGAGGTCCGATGATGACGCGACGTGATTAAAGGTCCAGGGGTGGAAATGGCGACGCCACTTGATGTGTATCGAACTAGCGATTTAGTTAGCGATTGGAGGTCGCTCGATGGCCTTGAGGTGTTTCGCTGTGGCTTTCCGACGGCGGCTTCTTCGGAGCGTGCGCCTAAGCAGCTCCGGCGGACGTGATTAAAGGTCCAAGGCAACGGCGTCGGCGTCCATCAAGGGTGGAAACGGCGACGCCCTTGATGTGAATCGATTTAATGAACGATTGAAGGTCGCTCGGTGGCCTTGAGGTGTTTCGCTATGGCTTTCCGACGGCGGCTTCTTCAAAGCGTGCGCCTAATCAGCTCCGGCGGACGTAATTAAAGTTTCAGGGCAACGGCGTCACCATCGGCGTCCATCAAGGGTGGAAATGGGACGCCCTTGATGTGAATCGTTTTAGTCAACGATTGAAGGTCGCTCGGTGGCCTTGAGGTGTTTCGCTGTGGCTTACCGACGGCGACTTCTTCCGAGCGTGCGACTAACCAGCTCCGGCGGACGTGATTAAAGGTCCAGGGCAACGACGTCGGCGTCCATCAGGGGTGGAAACGGCGACGCCCTTGGTGTGAATCGATTTAGTTAACGATTGAAGGTCGCTTAGTGGCCTTGAGGTGTTTCGCTATGGCTTTTCGCCGGCGGCTACTTCGAAGCGTGCGGCTAACCAGCTCCGGCGGACGTAATTAAAGGTCTAGGGCAACGGCGTCAGCGTCCATCAGGGGTGGAAACGGCGACGCTCTTGATGTAAATCGATTTAGTTAACGATTGGAGGTCGTTCGATGGTGTTTCGCTGTGGCTTGCCGACGGCGGCTTCTTCGGAGCGTGCGACTAACCAGCTCCGGCGGGCGTAATTAAAGGTCCAGGGCAACGGCGTCGGCGTCCATCAGGGGTGGAAACGGCGACACCCTTAATATGAATCGATTTAGTCAACGATTGAAGGTCGCTCGGTGGCCTTGAGTTGTTTCGCTATGGCTTTTCGCCGGCGGCTACTTCGAAGCGTGCGGCTAACCAGCTCCGGCGGACGTAATTAAAGGACTAGGGCAACGGCGTCAGCGTCCATCAGGGGTGGAAACGGCGACGCTCTTGATGTAAATCGATTTAGTTAACGATTGGAGGTCGTTCGATGGTGTTTCGCTGTGGCTTGCCGACGGCGGCTTCTTCGGAGCGTGCGACTAACCAGCTCCGGCGGGCGTAATTAAAGGTCCAGGGCAACGGCGTCGGTGTCCATCAAGGGTGGAAACGGCGACGCCCTTGATGTGAATCGATTTAGTCAACGATTTAAGGTCGCTCGGTGGCCTTGAGTTGTTTCGCTATGGCTTTTCGCCGGCGGCTACTTCGAAGCGTGCGGCTAACCAGCTCCGGCGGACGTAATTAAAGGTCTAGGGCAACGGCGTCAGCGTCCATCAGGGGTGGAAACGGCGACGCTCTTGATGTAAATCGATTTAGTTAACGATTGGAGGTCGTTCGATGGTGTTTCGCTGTGGCTTGCCGACGGCGGCTTCTTCGGAGCGTGCGACTAACCAGCTCCGGCGGGCGTAATTAAAGGTCCAGGGCAACGGCGTCGGCGTCCATCAGGGGTGGAAACGGCGACGCCCTTAATATGAATCGATTTAGTCAACGATTGAAGGTCGCTCGGTGGCCTTGAGTTGTTTCGCTATGGCTTTTCGCCGGCGGCTACTTCGAAGCGTGCGGCTAACCAGCTCCGGCGGACGTAATTAAAGGTCTAGGGCAACGGCGTCAGCGTCCATCAGGGGTGGAAACGGCGACGCTCTTGATGTAAATCGATTTAGTTAACGATTGGAGGTCGTTCGATGGTGTTTCGCTGTGGCTTGCCGACGGCGGCTTCTTCGGAGCGTGCGACTAACCAGCTCCGGCGGGCGTAATTAAAGGTCCAGGGCAACGGCGTCGGTGTCCATCAAGGGTGGAAACGGCGACGCCCTTGATGTGAATCGATTTAGTCAACGATTTAAGGTCGCTCGGTGGCCTTGAGGTGTTTCGCTGTGGCTTTCCGACGACGGTTTCTTCGGAGCGCGCGACTAACCAGCTCCGGCGGAGACAGAAATTGAATGTTGAGTCGAGCTCCGATGACGACGCGACGTGATTAAAGGTCTAGGGCAACGGCGATGGCGTCCATTGGGGATGGGTTGGAAAAAGTCGACGGCATTTGATGTGAATCGATTATCTAACAATTTAGTTAACGATTGAACGTCCCGAGCTGGCGACGGCGACAGTCCAAGGGGACGACGATGACCACCGTGGGGAGAAGGCGAGGCCTTTTTTTATGAATCGCACCATCACCTTACGATTAGTTAACAACCCAAGTTGCAAATTTGGCTCGGTCTTTTTATGCGGTTTGGTTTACAAGAATCTGCTTACTCAACCAGGTCGCGTTGTAGCACTTGAGTTTGCAATTGCTCACAACGCTCGCGCTCCAATTTCATCACTCGCACGTCGTTTTTCGCTGACTTCAAGGATTTCATAACTGAAATGTGAATACGCGCTTTGTGTCTCACTAATTCATTATTGTTTGATGATGACTTGGACACGAAAGACGTCATGGTGAGGGGTAAAACGCCCTAGAGCATTACAGGTTGGTTAATAAGACAGACGCAGAAGCAATAAAACACCTCCTTTACTACATACAACCTCCATTATTTCTTAATAACGTTGAATTAATTAAGAAACACTAGGAAAACATAAAAGTTTATGCGTCTCGAGCATTACTAGTTGTTTATAGCGTCTTACGTAGCCTCGAGCGTGAGGCCTCCGTTCTTGTAAAGTTATCGTCCTTGGAGGATAATATCCTTGATACGTAAACGCTTACGAATTACAACATTTTATTATTTTTGAAAATTTGGTTTTGCTGCCCGCATTGTGCTTCTTTTTGACTAACACAAGAGCGGGGGGGTTTGTTTGAACCATAAATTTTGTCTCAAATTCATTTTTTAATCGATACAAGAATACCTTTCGCTTTTCTTTTTATTTTGCAAGACCTGACCTGACCTAAAATATAATATTTTCGTTTTCGACAAAACCCGCAGTACCTAAATTTAAGCCCCAACCACACGGCTATATTTCATAAATAACCCCCCGGAGACGACCTCGAACTCGAAATTAAAGCAAATAATAATTCCGATAGACTCACTCATGGAAGGCATTCCGCCGTCCATCATTCCCCCCCCCCCCCCCGGACGCCGTCGTCGTGATTTACACCAAGCAAGCACGCGAATGCGCCCTCCGACGAACGACGACGCTTCAATTATCTCGCACTTCATCCCCGTCCCCCAGGTGCATAATATCATTCCCCTGCAGTGCAAGAACATGAATCATCAGAGCTACTGAGGATCAGGTACGAGAGCGCCCGGCGCCAGGTTCGACGTCGTCGGCGTCTGCCGGCGTCGCCGCCCTAGACGCTCGCTCGTTCATGTCACGACTTTGCACTATTCACACTTGCGGAGTTCCGAATCGGTCCTTAGAAACTGTTTTTCAATATTTTACGACGCGCTCGGCAACCCATTCGCCCTCTTCTTTTCGCCCCTTCTTTTTTTTCCCCATCACGTGCCAATCAGCGACGCTATCAAAGAGACGATCTTCGATGAAAGATTCAAAAAGTTAATTAACTTCGCCTGAAGGAAACCCTTCTTGAGTATTAGGCATTAAGTCGGAATTAATTTCTACGGTTAAGCGCTTTTTTTTTTAAAATTTTAAGTGCCTTTGTAAATTTTTTAAAAGCCTCGCGGCTTTCGTATTGTCACACGAAAGTGCGAAGCTTAATTACAGAACATAAAATAAATAATCAAAGTTTGCTTTTAGATTACCACCGCCAGTGTACTTTTGGCTCTTCATCCGAGGCCAAACAAACCATCACGAATTCACTAACTCACTGCGACGCGACGTACCGAACAGAACTCATTAGTACTGATCGCTGGCGCTAACCGCCCGGATAATGAATGGTTGAATAATGATTACTGAATCAATGGATTTACGAGTTTCCCTTTTTAAACTATCCGTACAGGATGTGACGTCTCAAAATCCAAAAACTTTTGTGATTTGCGTCATCTACGGGTGCGGTAACATTTTGGAGTGGGATTGAAGAGCCTTCCATTTCTTGAAACCTGCCATCTTTGGTTGGTGGAGTTGGTTTGCTGGCCTTATCCGAGGGTCGCCCTCATCCTTCGTCTGATACTTTAAGTGACGGTTTAATGTTTGGATTCCGTTGATTTTCGCTGTTCTCCAGAAAGGAAGTATTTGATTTTCCGACGACTTACACTCCCTTCTTCTTACGCGAAGCTTTCTGTCACAGATCTCTTCCTACTGACCCACGGGACCCAGAATTCTATTTTGGAGTGAGTCTAAATTCCAGAATTTTATCTTGGCTCTTCCAATCCATGAATTTGACGCGCGCCTGTGATTACTGGTCTTGGAACTCCAAGTCATTATGGCTGGGATCATTCAAATTTGGAAGGAAAACGAATCTGAACGTCACGCAATAAAATTCGTGTGGCTCCACCTTTCCTTCCAGATTCATTCCACCCTCTGTGGCTGGGGGATAAATTAAAATTTGGAAGGAAAACGCTTCGCCTTTCTTTCGAGATTAATCCCAGCCACGGTTTCAAACTGATCTGCTCCAAGATTTAAGAAGACTCTCCTTTACAAAACAAATCATGTTCTTAACGATTTGGTTCTTCTAAATACATCTTTCCAATTTCATCACGTCAGCATCATAACCTGATGATCATTGTGGTTTTTCAAAGGCGAAAAGAAGTCGGGAGTAGTCTTGGCTTAACCAGAGGATCAGGTTTTAGTATTTTCATTCCATCTGGAACGTCACATATTTAGAAAAAAATCATTTGGCTTCGCCTTTCCTTCCTGATTCATCTCAGCCGTGGTATCAAAGAATCCTAGTCCAGCTGATCTCCTCTAGGATTTAAGAAACCCCTCCTTTATGTTCTTAACGATCTGGTTCCTCAAAAAAGGTCTTTCCAATTTCGTCACGTCAGCGCTACCCATAACTTGATGACCAATGTGCTTCTGGGAAGCCGAAAAGAAGGCGAGAGGAGTCTTGGCTTAACCAGACGATTAGGTTTTAGTATTTTCATTCCATCTGGAATGTGACACATGAAGGAAAAAATCATTTGGCTTCGCCTTTCCTTCCTGATTCATCTCAGCCGTGGTATCAAAGAATCGTAGTCCAGCTGATCTCCTCTAGGATATAAGAAACCTTTCCTTTACAAGAAAAATATCATGTTCTTAACGATCTGGTTCCTCAAAAAAGGTCTTTCCAATTTCGTCACGTCAGCATCAACCATAAGTTGATGACCAATGTGCTTCTTGGAAGCCGAAAAGAAGGCGGAAGAAGTCTTGGCTTAACCAAATAGACCAGATTTATTATTTTCATTCCATCTGGAATTACGTTTAGACTATGGACAAAATGGAAAGAGATATTTTGGAGGTCTGCACTGAAGGAGACGGCACACTATAAGCCGAATGCTAAAAGAATGTTGGTCTAGGTTTCGCCTTCTTTTTCCTTCCCCATTTGGATTGGTTTTCTTTTATTATCGATTTATTAGGTTTTTCCTCTGATTTAAATCACGCCGTGGTTTTTCTTGTCTGTCCAATAGGAAAACAAGTAGACCTACAAAACTGCTTCACACTTCTTGTTAGTACAAATGTATTTAGAACATAAACTCGTATGGATCCTTAACTTGGCACCAATGATGGAGTGGAATCACTTTCCTCATAGGAAAGAGGGCTCTGCAAAGGGAGGTAACTCAGGTCGAGCACCCGCTCATAGTAGCTTCGTATCAAAAACATTTTAGGGTTAAGATTAAGAATTTGCGAGAAACAGGAAAGCAGTGGTCTCACCTCTTCTTCTGCCACCTCCTCGTTTGGAAATCTTTTAGCAGACCTTCTGCTTACAATTGGTTTCTTAACAAACTGACTCCTCATCGTCCTTGTTTATGTGAGGAGTACTTCGTCTTTTGGATGTTAAACGAAAAAACAAATTTTGCAAAGCGGTAGTAGATCCAACCTAACGATTTAAATTTTTTTTGTCAGTTATTGGTGAAGTGAACAGAAACGAAATGGAGACGGGCCAAGCGGATAAAGATGACCAGAAGATCAGAAGGCCAGACAAGAATCCTTCCAGATCTCAGCAAGCAGCCACAGCGAACAAGACACCTTCCTCGTGAAGTGGATAAGTCCAAATAAATTTTTACTTATACCCCAATGAACAATAAAACAAAAGACAGAGCACATAAACCACCAAAAGGAGTTGACGAGGAATAGAGAGAGGATGAAGACATGTCTTAAAGAGAGAAGAAGCGGACTTACCTAAACCAATTTTCAATTATACACTAACGACCAAGGAAGAAGAAGAATGGATAGGAATCAACACCCGATTGTGATTGGAAAGTTGGAGATTGAAAGTTGACGAGGAACAGAAGGAGGATGACGACCATAGCGACAAGACAACTTCTTCGTGAAGTGGATGAGTCCAAATAAATTTTCACTTATACCCCAATGAACAATTAAACAAAGGACAGAGCACATAAACCACCAAAAGGAGTTGACGAGGAATAGAGAGAGGATGAAGACATGTCGTAAAGAGAGAAGAAGCGAACTTACCTAAACCAATTTTCAATTATACACCAACGACCGAGGAAGAAGAAGAGTGGTTACGAATCAACTCCCGCTTAAGATTGGAAAGTTGGAGATTGGAAGTTGACGAGGAACACAGGGAGGGTGAAGACCACAGCGACAAGACAACTTCTTCGTGAAGTGGATAAGTCCAAATAAATTTTTACTTATACCGCAATGAACAATAAAACAAAAGCAGAGCACATAAACCACCCAAAGAAGTTGACGAGGAATAGAGGGAGAATGAAGACATGTCGTAGAGAGAGAAGAAATGGACAAAACCTAAACCAATTTTCAATTATACACCAACGACCAAGGAAGAAAAAGAATGGATACGAACCAACACCCGCTTATGATTGGAAAGTTGGAGATTGGAAGTTGACAAGGAACACAGAGAGGATGAAGACTATAGCGACAAGACAATTTCTTCGTGAAGTGGATAAGTCCAAAGAAATTTTTATTTATACCCCAATGAACAATGAAACAAAAACAGAGCACATAAACCACCAAAAGGGGTTAACGAGGAATAGAGGGGGGATGAAGGCCGTAAAGAGAGAAGAAGCGGACATACCTAAACCAATTTTCAATTATATACCAACGACCAAGGAAGAAGAAGAGTGGATACGAATCAACACCCGCTTGTGATTGGAAAGTTGGAAATTGGAAGTTGACGAGAAACAGAAGGAGGATGACGACATGTCGGAGAGAGAGAGACCAGAAGCAAGACAACCTTTTTTTGTGATGCGGTCGTACCTAAACCAATTTTCAATTACACCCCAACGACCAAGGAAGCAGAATAGATACGAACCAACACCAGCTGTTAATTGAAAGGTTGAAAATTGAAAGTTACCGAAGAACAGAGGCTAGCTGAAGACACGTCTTGGAGAGACCAGAAACAAGACGTCGTAGAAAGAGCAGAAGCAAGACAAACTTTTTTGCTAATCGGATGTACCTAAACCAAATTTCAATTACCAACCTAACGACCAAGGAAGAAAAGGAATAGATACGAACATACACCCGCTTATAATTCGAAAGTTGCCGGTCATCGATGAGGAAAGAAGAAACATGTGGAAATGAAGAAAAACATCATGTTTGCAAAAGATATCAAAGGAAGGAATGACCACAACCATAAAGCGAGTAGAAACAAGTCAAGGGGAAAAAATTGTTCACGTCTGGTCTTATGATTTGAAAGATTAGGCAATTATCGATGAGGAAAAAAGAAAGGGGATGGAAATTGAGAAGGAACACCACGCCCAAATATTTGGGTTTCAACAAACATCAAACGGAGACCACGGAGAGACTAGAACCAAAACAATTTCTTTGCGATAAGGATGTACCAAAACAAATTTTTAATCAAACCTCCCAATGAGCAAAAGAAGAAAACTTTGATACCTTGGAAAAGGGTTGCATTTGAAATGTAAACTGACTTCTTGCAATTATCGATGAGGAAAAAAGAATGGGTATGAAAATTGAGAAGGAACGCCACGCCAAAATATTTAGGTTTGAATAAACATCGAACGGAGACCACAAAGAGAGTAAAACCAAAACAATTTCTTTGCGATGAGGATGTACCAAAATAAATTTTTAACCAAACCCCCCGATGAGCAAAAGAAGAAAACTTTGATACCTTGGAAAAGGGTTGCATTTGAAATGCAAACTGACTTTTTGGAACGCCTACAGACCAGGAGGAGTGAAATACTGCTGCACTTTTTTGGTTCTTTTGCACTTCCAAGCCACATTCGCGGAATTAATCGAACGTGGGCCGGTTCGGTTCGCTTGATTTGCCGCCGAACGTCATTTCCCACGCCTCGGAAAATCGCCGCCGATTTTCCGGAAGCGATAAATTATACGAACGGAGGATTCTTTCTTTTATCGGCGCGGTTCCGGCAATTAGTTGGGACGCGCGCGGACGCCCCTGAAAATGATTGATTCGTGCGACGCGACGCGACGCCGACGACGATGTTCGGTGGGCGTCCGTTCGAAACGCCCGCAATTTGCACACACACAGTCGGAATTAAAGGGCATTTGCATGCGACACACGTGGCAATTTAACTTGAAAAGAAATTCTTTTTTTTTTGTTTATTGTTCTGCAACTGGGATCGAACCAAGCAAAGGTTTGATGCGTACACTTTTCACTTGTCACTTCCCTGGAAACTTAGCAGCAGAATTACGACGCAGATGGAGAGTAGCAAGAAAAGTGCGCGGAATTTCCTAGCTCGAATGGCGGTTTGGGTCCTGGGTCGATCTTCAACGGTAATTGGTTTAAA
The DNA here is from genome assembly GCA_036172665.1 of Prosopocoilus inquinatus. Taxonomy (NCBI): domain Eukaryota; kingdom Metazoa; phylum Arthropoda; class Insecta; order Coleoptera; family Lucanidae; genus Prosopocoilus; species Prosopocoilus inquinatus. The sequence continues at coordinate 6,518,160 of CM069878.1, read as the reverse complement.
GGCGCCAGAGATAAATTGTCCAACGGAATTCCGATATTCTCAATACTCTCGTTTTCTCGCCACAGGCAGCCATAACGGCATCATCATTACTTGGGCAAACAGGTCAAGAATGCAGTTGTGTTTTAATTTCGTTTAAATAATTTAAGTTTGGAGAGTTGATTGTCCACAATTTTGGATTGATAAAATTGTGGATAAATAACTCTCCAAACTTAAATTATTTAAACGAAGTTAAAAAACACAACCGCACTCTTGGCTGTTTACCCAAGTAATGAGGATGCTGTAATGGCTGCCTGTGGCGCGAAAGCGAGAGTACCGCGTGCAAAAACCAGCCAATCCTTTTCCAACTCTAGATAAATTTTTACTGCTAGATAAGATCCTAGGAAACTATTATCGGCACAATGGTTTCAAGGATATTACTAGCAGATAATTTTATCAAGAGGTGGAAATACTGGGCCTTAGTGTGAAATGTGTCTGTAATATCTAACTTATAATTAAGGATGGAAGGAATGAAAAATACCATAAACAATAATAATAATAAGTGTCTTTATTCTACAACAAAAATAAGCGTATTAATTTCAAAATAGATAGAAACAAAAACAAAAAGTAGCACAATCCGAAGGCGAAGCCGAAGTTCAGATTAACCTAAGCTTTTAAGTTATTAAACTTAACCTTAAAGTGAAGGAGGTGATTGCATATAGGAGTGTGTACCGCATATAGGAGTGTATACCTAAAATAAGTCATAACTAAGAGTTAAACTAAGATACAGAAAGAGCCGAAAAATAATATATGTAGAAGTTTTAGGAAATTGTGCACGCAAAGCGAATAAACTTACGAAGGGAAAATATAAATGATTTAATAAAAAGAGGTTTAAGTTTAAAGGAACAAGGAATCACTAACGAGAAAGCGGAAAAATTTAGCCGTTATGTCAATGAGACCCGAGCTTACTTAGTTTACTGACTTAAACTTATGAATGAAACTTATTTAGGAATTCCGAGTCCGTGAAATATATTCGAAGTATTCTCTAATCTAAAAAAACGTGCTTGTCAGATTTCTCAATAATTTTTAATTTTTCCTATCCATGGTTTGCTTTGACGAGCGGTATCTTGCTTAACATTACCTCTAAGACTCATTCACATTTTTAAATTAGCGACGAGTAATTAAAGGGGAATTTGATCAAATTTAGAATAAAACAATTGAAAAAAGAAATTTTATCATTGACATTGTCAAAAAGAAATATACGTTGAAATGGTACATGTTTTAAACCGAGCATAAATAATTCCAAGTTAATATTACTGTCACGATGGAACTTTTTCGTTAAAAATTAATATAAAGAAATTATTAAAACAGATCTTGTGAAGTCGAGGGCCTCTGTAACAAAACATAACATAACAATGCGTGATGTAACCCCATACAACACGGTTCTTGTTTCAAAATAAATCATTGGCAGAATCGCGGCAACTAGGGCAAACGATTTCATCAAGTAGATAATACAATTGAAAGCCGGGCATGTTACGAATAAGGCAACGCGCCAATCAACAAACATTGGGTATAAAGAGTGCCAATAAAATTTAGACATGCAGTTGATCCGGGAGCGACTCCGAATTGGCGGCGACTTCTACTAACTCGAAGAAGGGGAACCACCCGGAACCATTCCAAGTCATAGGACGCTGATCCCAAGATCGTCAGTATCCTGACGCCGATCGTAAGACATCTCTCTGCCACTGCCGTTAACCCCCAGCTAGAAGCTGCCGACTTTAACCCGGTCAAATCCAGTTCCGGTGAGCTGCACCAGCCTGCCAACTGAAGCCATCACCGCACCCCTGCTTGCCGTGCCACTTCGTCCAAGGCCACAAGATCGACCGTGGTCATTCGTCGCTGATAGCGTAAATGCCGCTGCGAGTCGACCTTGACATCGCAGCTACAGCCCGGACGCAAAGTATGTCGCCAGCGCTAACCACAGCCGCCGCACAGACTAACCGAATCGCAACCACCCCGTCTTGAATTACGAAAAAGAACCCATCAAATTAAATTTAACATTAATAAAAGATATCGACTTTTATAAAATAAATGTGTTTTTAAAGCTCTATCCTCTGAAAATCCTGAGCTACTCCCTTAACGCGACAGGGCGGAAGCACCACCTTTGACGTATAATCTCGATAAGCTCAATTTATATGTACAACAGGACGTCTAACTAATGGCAATGTGCAAAAGACAAGAAAATGATGATGATCAGTAAATAGCCGGTAGCCGGCCAAGTTAACGGTACGATGAGTTGGTAGATTAATTAATTGTTTGAAATTTACAGACTCCAAGAACTCCTAAAAATATTGAGCGGAAGTAATCTCGGGATGAACAAGCATGCCTGCGCGTTAGGAACGTCTAACCTCTAGAGTAAAGGAGTAATAGATAGAATTGGCTTCACAGAATAGAGGAAGTGATCTGCAATGAAAAAGTAAAAAGCGCAAAGTCGCAAAAGCAACCGCAACAAGTTGGGAGAGTGCCTCAGGATTGCCCATTATGACCCACGTTGTTTGTTAAAAGACTTTGAGTCTTAATAATTGTAATTATGTGCAGTTTGGAACTTACGTTGGCCGATTCGAAGAAGAGTGCTTCTTTTATGACCTTATGTTATTCGTTCTTGGCGAAACTCTCGCGAAGGGATTTCGCCTTTCTAAAGTCTAACTTGAAGGAACATTAACAATTAATAATGCAGAACGCATCGGGCGCGTTCGTAATCGTAAAACATTGACGCTGATGGAATGTTACAGGCGCCCATTAAATTCATAATGCGAAAGCTCTGAAAGCGTCGCGGGGGGCGGTTCATCCGCCCCATACCGTTTCGTTTTCAGTCGAGAGCAAGGATCAGGATGCCATGCGTTTCATTCATCGCCCCCATTAATTTAGTTTATCCCCGACCATGTAGATTTCTGCGGTGTTAGGAAATCCGAATTAGAAAAGGGGGGAAAAAATCCACGAGCCTCAAGAGGAAGGGTTAATAACAATTAATTCCGAGCTGCGTTAATTTACGGCGGCAATATCTAAGATAGAATGAAAGCGCGCTCTTAAAAGCTGCTTAATCTTGAAGAGGAGGAGGAGGAGGGACGGGAATAATCCTCCTGACATTATAGCCATCTGTTTTCAAGATTACTGAAGAGTTTAACTCATTACGAAAAACCACATCGTCAGAGGCGAGCGAACAATATTTTTTTAGGGGTGGTTGAAAACACGTCGTTTAAAAATTCCCACCATTCGAATTTGTGTCTGGCTTTTCGTCTTTATTTCGACGAGGGGGCGAGTGCCCCCGTCATTTATCTTGTTTTGTTAGGACTTATTGTTTCGTTTCGTCTCGCTCCGCTCAAGCCTTCTCGAATTATTATATCACGCCTTCAAGAGCGCTGGGCGGACGGCATTAAGAAGAAGAAGAAGGCGACAATAATCAAAATAAATGTGGCGATCATTTTCTCTTAGCTCAACGAACTGCCTTCTTGATTACTGCACGTGTTACTTGTAATAATTAATTTATTTTTAGGCGGTCGAACGCGCCCCGCCCGCCGTCTACCCTACGCTAATCGCCCCGCGAAAATCCGGGCCCGGAGTCACGGAACGCCAATATATTCCGACGTTTACGTCCGCTTGTAAAATATGCGTTTTACTGGGACGTCTCGGCGAAAGAAAAACGTCCTCGCTTGATGGGAGGGTTGAGTGCCCCCCCTCCCGACGAAATTGAAAGTATACATGAAAGAGCTTTCGTGAAAACGTCAAGAAATTATTATTATTATTTGCACAGGTGACAGGTCCACCGCCGCCGTAATAACCAAAACCTGCTTCCATCCAATCCATCCGATAATAATAATAACAATTAAATTAAATTAAAAGGGATTGTTTGTTTTTCATTTATTTCGCTGATTTAATTTCCCAGGTAATTAAATGCAACACCGACGCGACGTTTGTTTATTTATTTATTTATTTTCGTGTGTCATCGTAATGATTGGTTGGCCTGGCCATTACAGGATTACAGAATAAAACCGGAAGTTTAAAAGCGTTTTCCTTTCGGTTATGGGCATCATCGGTATTTACGTCACGGTGTTGAGGAATCAGTCAAGTCTTGACATACGTACCCTCCAAGGCTGTCCGAAGGAAACGAAATGAATGTTTGCCGACGACAAGTTAAAAATATGTCGCATTTGCATTTATATTGCGTTTGAATTAAATATTTCACGCCGCCGCCCGCCCGCCCTTTGTAATCCGGACGGGAATTTTCACCGCCCGAACAGGAAGATATTTTCAATGCGTTTGAAGCCCCCGCTTTTCCGCGTTTCTTGGGAAAACATTTTTTTCTCTGTAAGGCAGGGTTGTCAAGGGAGTTTTCGAATTTGTTTTCAATCCCGGGTGAAGTTAATGGTGTTGATCTTTCGAAGCGTTCTCAATTCGGCTCTTCCGGACTTGCGAAATTCCAAGGGAAAATCATTTTCAAAACGTACCTAATTGCAAAAAAATAAAAATAAATAAATATTACTTCTCTGCGAGCGATTTTTTTTAAATTTTGTTTCGAAAAAGCTACTGGGAATAACGAAAAAGTGATTTGGTTTTCAATAAAATTTAAAATTTCCTTCATTCAGTTCACTTAAAAAAAATGAGAATGAATTTTGGAGAATTGTGCGTACAGGGTTCGTCTAAAAAGAAACGGGATACACTCATACTTCAGCGAGTAATGAATTTTTGTAATCGAGAGGAAGGAAGATGAGATGTCTTTAAGACGTTCTGGAGTCTCCTTCCTTAGGAAATCATTTTATGTGCAACGTTGCCAAATTGAATTCAATTCTGATGAGGAAGTTAAGGATGTTGCTAAGAGGATGATTGAGACTTTCAAAGTATCGTTTCTAATTCGAGCGTACAACTGAAACAGAAATTTGGTTTTTAGAATCTCGAATAAAAAAAACTTTACCGTTTGGAAAAGAAAAAAAGATGTTGAAGCAGTTGCTTGTTGAAAAACTCTTTTTTTTTTAAGAAATTAATTGACTTGTGACAATTCATTTCGTTGCTTCAGTTTTAATGTTCCTTTTACTACTTTTAGTGAAAAAATTAACATTTGCCATGAAGTGTAGAATAGGACGTTGCGTGTACAAGGTTTGGCCGAAAAGAAATTGAACTTTCATCAGCAAATAATATAAATCTTAGTTAATTGCGGTGTGTTATATAGAAATACTCTGTTATTTGTCACTGTACTGTACTGTACCTACGTATAGGTACAGTGGCGAGCAAGGAAAACGTAACAGTATTTCGCCTAGAGAGTATCTGGTTCCGGTTGACAGTTCTAAGTTTAGGTTATAATTAAAGAATAGCTGAAACAGCAACATCCCACGAACGCTTTTTGACCTAATATTGCATAAGGATTGACAAATTGAAGCCAGTTTGCTCCATAATAAGTCACCCCATGCAAGGCGGCCATGCTTGCTGTCAAAGCATAATGAAACATTTACAGAATTTTGTTGCAAATCGTTCTTGATTGCAGCGAATCCCTCGAGCAGCCTCTGTACAGCTGTTTCAGCCCTATTTGGTGCTTCTTGAGCAGAAACACCTGCAGGAGAGATTCTCGGCCATCAGAAACCATTTGCAACAAAATTTTGTTATAATCAAAGCTTTTTAAAATTAAATGAATAAACAATCTCTAAATTTACAATCGTGACGTCACATCCTCTGAATTTCTTATACATGTTCGCATTGACAAATGCTTGTATCTAACTTCTACGTTCAGATGATACTTCTAGAAACCGCAAAGTTTTGTCTTTCTAAGCCTACCTACCTAGAAGACATGACTTCGTGATCCTGTATTAAAAGCAGAACTAAGCAGAATAATCCGCGCAGTATAAAAGCGAGTTAATTGAAACTATGTAGGTACGGAAATCTGACACGTGTCAATTGGTGAGACGATCTGATTTAAAGCCCTTTTTTTCTGATTTAAAGCCCTTTTTTTCGTTTGAGATTAAAAAAACTTTGTACTTACTTTTTTTAAAGTTAGAGACGTGATCGAATTGTCATAATTTTTGCCATTCGTATTCCAGACTTTCTTCCTTCTCCGAAGGATTCCTTCTTTCATTCACAGATTACACAATATGACCAACACTCGTCTGGTATAAGGGTTCTGTTTCTTTTTGCACATACCTCGAAATCGGAGCCCTCGCATGTTAATTTAATAAAGTTCAAATATTGGCTTCGCTATTTATTTTACGATAAAATTCCATTTAGGTTTCTTGAAGTACTCTCCAAGGCGAATCTGTCTGCGTAGTTTGAGAATTTTTTGTTGTCTCAGTTTCAAGATATTAAAAGAAAACCGGTGACGAAATTCAGTTTATACCAAACTGAATCACTGAATCTTTTTAACATATCTTGAAACTGAGTAGATGAAAAGTTATCAAACTGCCCAGACAGATTCATCTTGGAGAGCACTTCAAGAAACCTAAATGGAATTTTGCTGAAAAATAATTAGGGAAGCCGATATTACAGAACGATTAAATTAACATGGGATTTCCTATGTTTCGATTCCTTCTTTCATTCACTGATTACACAATATGACAATAAGGAATAAGAACACTCATCTGGTATAAGGAGTTCGGCTTCTTTTTGGACAGACCCTGTAGCAATGAATTTATAATCAAAAATCTCACTCATATTAGTGTTAAGTAGATTGTAACAAGTCATCCGATTCTTTTCTAATTAAGTGACCTCATTTACAAAAATAAGATTGTGCGCCTTTAATCAATTAAGTATTTTTTTTCGAAAATCATTAATTCATATTCCATCCTATTACAAAATTTAACTGATGTTTTTTTTATGGATTGAACTGTTTTATAAATTTCTATTTTTTATTTCTGTTAATTAATTAAACTTACTGACGATTATAAATAAATCAAAAATGACATTCGAAATGACTGATTAATCAGTCATAAAAAAAAATTGTTAATAAAGAAGTTTGGTTAGTTTCCAAACCCACGTTGGGCGCCAAATTATATCTGTGCCCTTTTCATAACTTTTCTTTATCTTTTTCTTTGTCATTTTTCTTTGTCATTTTCTTTATAAAACGACTAAACAAGTTACGTATAACTTACGGGGCGGATATTCTTTCCCTTATAAAAAAAATTCTAAATTTAATTCGCCGGGAAGCTTGCCAAAATCAATTTACAATCGCGTTCCGCTGTACGTTGTTCGGCTTCCTGAAATTATTCCAACCATGTCAAAGTTAAGGCGAAAGGTTTAGGCCCGATTTCATAATCGACCTAAAGGAGACTTTAAAATAAAACTCACATTCTGATGTGTAAGTAACCAAGTTTTCGCTTTCTTTTTGACATATGACGGTGACTTTAATTTTAAAGTCTCCTTTAGTTCGATTATGAAATCGGGCCATACTTCGACAGTCGATCAATTCAGACATTTTTCAATTCTCGCGGCTTGTACATTTTACATCCTAAAAAGTTAATTTCTGGCAGTGAGGGCTGCACCCACCGTGGCGCAGTCAAATCGTGCACAACAGTGTGAATGATCAACCTAGAGTGACCGAATTACTGCGCCACTGCTTCACTTGACTACTTTAAAGCCTCATCTAGAATTGTCTGTGGGAATTTAAATACTACAAAAAAGATAAAGTCAACTCTTTTTATTTCAACGGAACCATACAAAATTGTTCCCGTTTCATTTCCGATCGCGCGAAGCTCCGGGAACGAGTTGATGCAGTTCCCGGAATTTCGGCAGAATCGAAGCGCGTCAATTTTGAACGTCATCGAAAAGTTTTTGAACAATGCAAGAATAAAAAGTTAAAGTAAGTTTATGTATACAGGCTGTTCGATAATGCGTTTGACGACAATTGCAACGCAAGAGGAACTTTCTCGTCCGGGTTCATGCAGCCAATGAATTTGTACGCGATAATTATGATAATTATGTCATTGAAAAGCTAAAGTTTTAGAGCAACGCAAAAATAGGAATAGAGTAAATTTGTATATACAGGGTGTTTGACAATATGTTTGTCGATAATCGCAACGCAAAAGAAACTCTTTCGCCCGGATTCATGCACCCAATTAATTTATACGCGAACTATCGAAATACTTCAACGCAATTCGTGCCATTGCAGAGTGTGCATTAGGGTGGGAAACCCCCGCGTTAAATAAAATTAACGCATTAAATCGTAACTTTAAAAAAAAATAAATATCTCATTTGAACCTCTCTGTTAATCCACAAATTTTGCGAATTGAAGTTTGGAACACCCTGTATGTAGCAATCAATACGTCAATAAGCTCTTGTTCTGCAGTAAATTAATTAAAAAAAAAAGTCAATAAGTCCTTCTTTCTTTTGTAAGTAACATAAAACGCACCTCCTTCTTTGAAGTTGTATTGCGAACTGCGTTATTACCAGCGTGAGGACATTTTAAGGTGTGAGGCAAGCACGCAAGTTGAGTGAGCAAGCGCTTCAGCGGTCGACATTATTGCTACGTAAGCGGTCCACTACTCAACACAGAATCAAAAAAAGAATTATGAGTTTAGTAAGAGTCTCCATGATACGATGTTAATAACCAGTAACGTAATGAAAAAAACGGATGTAGGATATGTCTTAGGTTACTAGGAAATTTTTCAGTAACTTAATGCACATCGTTTATACGTTTTTTTTCATTATTTATGAGTTTAGTAAAGCGTCCGGCTCGTACTCTGCAAGCTCATGTAGATGACGCTGCCTTCCTTATTTTGTCCTCTCAGTAGTTATTGCCTGCATTTGTTGCTACCGTTCCTGATCCCATTTTCGTTTACCGATCCCGTTTAAGGGCAACAAAACATGTTGCAATAATTACTTTTGTTCACAACCGGGAGTAGACAGCGATTTCTATGACACAAAAATCGTGACGGAAATAATATGTTGACTCCCTAGGGAGTAAAAGAGATTCAATACTTCCTAGAGGACGTACTTATCACGCGGATACTTCCGGTTAGCGTAGACTTTCCTTGATTATGAAGGCAATAAATTTAATAACCCCGTTTTATTCACCGCGTATACTTTTTGTAGTACTTTGAATTCCTTTTTTTAAACGTCAAATTTGTGTTGCCAAAGAACGAATGAATGTCAACGACTACCAATCACGGAAATTAATTAATTAAATTGTCTAAAGTGACACTTTTTTTTAATTTTTAAAAGTTTCAGTTTCGATTTTTGTAATGTGTCTTCTGCTCCCGGTCGTGAATGAAATAGTATGTACACCTCACGAGAAAATGTATCCTCTGGCTGTATAATTGCAATTCTGAAATAATCATGCATTCTTTTTCTCTCGAAATGTAATCTGTTATGAATGGATTGCGTAATTAAGGGTTTCAGGGTAGGTAAGCGTTTCCTGAAATTAAAAGAAAAAAAAACTCTTTTTCGTAATTATTTTCAAAGTAAGCATACGCTTTAATTATTAGAAATTCCCAGGGATTTTTCTCGCAGATAAACTATCTATGAGAGGGTGGCACTTAATGGCGTCCGGTAGAACCGGATATCCGAAGTAACCTGAGACAATCCGCCGTCTGGTTGTAATTGCAACTCTGAAATAATCACGCATTTCTTTCCCTCGAAATATAATCTGTTATGAATGGATTGTGGAATTAAGGGTTTCAGGGTAGGGGAAACGTTTCCTGAAATTAAAAAAAAAATCTCTTTTTCGTAATTACTTTCAAAGTAAGCATACGCTTTAATGATTAGAAATTTCCGGGGATTTTTCTCGCAGATAAACTATCTATGAGAGGGCGGCACTTAATGGCGTCCGGTAGAACCGGATCTCCGAAGTAACCTGAGACAATCCGCCCTCTGGTTGTAATTGCAACTCTGAAATAATCACGCATTTCTTGCCCTCGAAATGTAATCTGTTATGAATGTATTCCGGAATTAAGGGTTTCAGGGTAGGTAAACGTTTCCTGAAATTAAAAAAAAAAAACTCTTTTTCGTAATTATTTTCAAAGTAAGCATACGCTTTAATTATTAGAAATTACCGGGGATTTTTCTCGCAGATAAACTATCTATGAGAGGGTGGCACTTAACGGCGTCCGGTAGAACCGGATGTCCGAAGTAACCTGAGACAATCCGCACTCTAGTTGTAATTGCAACCCTGAAATAATCACGCATTTCTTACCCTCGGAATGTAATCTGTTATGAATGTATTCCGCATTTCTTACCCTCGAAATGTAATCTGTTATGATTAGATTGCGCAATTAAGGGTTTCATGGTAGGTAAACGTTTCCTGAAATTAAAAAAAAAAACTCCTTTTCGTAATTATTTTCAAAGTAAGCATAGGCTTTAATTATTAGAAATTCCCGGGGATTTTTCTCGCCGATAAACTATCTATGAGAGGGCGGCAATTAATGGCGTCCGGTAGAACCGGAACTCCGAAGCAACCTGAGACAATCCGCCCTCTGGTTGTAATTGCAACTCTGAAATAATCACGCATTTCTTACCCTCGAAATATAATCTGTTATGAATGGATTGCGGAATTAAGGGTTTCAAAGTAGGTAAACGTTTCCTGAAATTAAAAAAAAAAAACTCTTTTTTGTAATTATTTTCGAAGTAAGTATGTGATTTTAATTATTAGAAATTCCGGGATTACTCGCGCAGCTAAACTAACTACCCACGAGAGGGCAACGCCTAATGATTTCCGGTAAAACCGGAAGTCCGCAATTAACTTGAGAAAATCCTCCCTCTGGTTGTAATCGCAACTCCGAAATAATCACGCGTTTCTTTTCCCCGAAATATAATCATCCACTATAAGTGGACTGCGGAATTATTAAGCATTTCAGCTTGCAAATGGGGTAGGAAAACGTTTCCTGGAATGAGAAAGACTCTTCTCTTATAATTGTTTTCCAAGTAAAGGTGTGGGATTTTAATTATTGGAAATTAGGGGATTTTTCTCTCCCGTGAGACCGCCGGCGACACGTAATTACTTCCGGAAAAACCGGAAGTCCACGAGTATCTCGCGTTTTTCGTCGGGGCGCGGGCGGTTTTATTGCTGAGCGAACGTAATTTTTTTTTCTTGACATCGCCCTGAACTAAATAAAATAACTAAATGAAACGAAGTCCATAAAAATCGAATATTTATGTAAAACGTAGCGGAATTGTAGGCTAACATGTATACATGCACGGACGATACGCGAGCTTATCGACGTAATAAAAATACGAGCATTTTCCATGTAAGAGAACAAAGGGTGTACCTAATGCTTCCAGGGGGGTAGTCTATGTTTAGACAATAGTACACGGTGCCATTATTTCGCCCGTGCATTGGCTGGCCCTGCCCAAGGTGAAGGGGGCGGAAGAGCGTTTTCAGGCCGTTTTCAGTTCGCGCGCCGATCCTAACACGAATTGTGGTTTTGTCATTTCGCCCTGCACACGGACGTAAAGTACGATTCTTAATTAGGTGGTTGGTTGGTTGGTTGGTTCACTTGCACAATTATAGCGGCACGAAAACACAATACACATAAAATTCACACTTACACGCACTCTTCTTTTTCTTTTCAAATTTTTAATTAGCACAGCATGCAATCGGTTTTAAGGGGGCGCGAAGGACAACAAAATGTAATAAATTTGCTTGCCGGAAGTTCTTTTTTTTCTGTCATGTTGCAACCTGTGGAGCAAGGCAAAAAATTCCGGCACATATGTGGAAACGACACGCGATCACGTATTTATAGTCCGCCGTGTGAATTTTGCGTCGTGAGTTTCAATCGATTGGAAGAGCCGAACGGATTTTATTGAACAAAATTGCTTTTAAATGTAATAATTTAAATATAAATTAAGTCTTATACGGTGTTATAATCAGAGCCCTCGGTTAAAAAAAAAATTCTGTATACATCGATGAACGCGACATGGATAATGATAAATTTTAAAGTGTTGGCTTCGCTAATTATTTTACGGCAAAATTCCATTTAGGTTTCTTAAAGTACTCCCCAAGATGAATCTGTCTGTGCAGTTTCAGAATTTTTGATTGGCTTGGTTTCAAGATATTAAAAAAAAATCAATAACGAAATTCAGTTCATACCAAACTATGACTGAAACTTTTCGAAAAATATTTTGAAACTGAGCGCATGAAAAATTATCAAACTGCGCAGACAGATTCACCTTGGAGAGTGCTTCAAAAAGCCTAAATGCAATTTTGCTGTAAAATAATTAGAAACGCCGATATTAGAGAACGTTTAAATTAACATGGGATTTTCTAAGTTGCGTTCATCAACGCAGCACCCTGTATATCATAACCCAGCAGTGCCTTATCAATTTAATATTACAAATTATAGAATTTTAGGCATGCTATATATATTCCAAAAATATATATATCACCTGTGTTTCAATTCCATGTTCATTTAAAAGTGTTCAAATATTGACTTCGCTGATTATTTTACGGCAAAATTCCATTTAGGTTTCTTAAAGTACTTCCCAAGATGAATCTGCCTCTGCAGTTTGAGACTTTTTTATTGGCTTGGTTTCACGATTTAAAAAAAATCAACAACGAAATTCAATTCATGCTAAACTATCACTGAAACATTTTTTAAAATATTTTGAAACTGAGCGCATGAAAAATTATCAAACTGCGCAAACAGATTCACCTCGGAGAGTGCTTCAAAGAACCTAAATGGATTTTTGCTGTAAAATAATTAGGGACGCCGATATTAGAGAATGTTTAAATTAACATGGGATTTCCTATGTTGCGTTTATGAACGTAGCACCCTGTATATCAGAGCCCCACAGCGCCCTATTAATTTTAAATCACTAATTACAGCATTTCATGCATGCCATAGGTACTAAAAATATATTTACCACGTGTTTCAATCCCATGTTAAGTTAAAATTGTTCAAATATTGGCTTCGCTGATTATTTTACGACAAAATTCCATTTAGGTTTCTTAAAGTACTCCTCAAGGTGAATCTGTCTGTGCAGTTTGACATTTTTTTATCGGTTTAGTTTCAAGGTATTAAAAGAAAACCAGTAACGAAATTTTATTTATACTTAATTATCACGGAAGCTTTCTTTTTAAATATCTAGAAACTGGGCGAATGAAAAATTATGAAACTAGGCAGACAGATTTAGCTTGGAGAGTGCTTCAAAAAACCTAAATGGAATTTTGCTGTAAAACGATTAGGCATGCCAATATTAGAGAAAGTTTAAATTAACATGGGTTGCCTTATTAATTTAATACTACTAATTATAACAATTTAGGCAGGCTATAGGTATTTAAAAAAATATATATACCGTGTGATTCAGGTTGGTATTTCTATTCTCTATTAAATAGAATGAACACCGTTTCGTTTTTTTGCATTTTTATGATCTGGACTTGGATGGTTTTGATCAAATTTGTGTTTCGAAATTCGCCCGTACGGAAAGTAGGATGACATTTTATGTATTTGTTATAAAAGTAGTCCAGTCACCTTTGAAATTAAAAAAAAATTATATTCTCTCCTTCGCAAAATTTCCAATTACAATTCTTCGGAGAGTGATGTGGCCGGTAGCATTGTCCAGAATTGTTTTCGGTTATGCGTTAAGCTTCAGGAGGGACAAATAAAGTTAGTTCAGTTCTCGAGACCGCCGGATTCAAAGATATTGACGCACAAGCGCAAGGCATTTTAAAGATGAGTGTTATCGAAAATATATAAATGATAAAAAAATAGATTTTAGGCTTTTCCGTCACTTCGGACAAAGCTATCAAGTGATAGTGAAACGTTGAGTATTTTTCCCAATTTTAATTGTGTCCGGTTATACTACTTTTTTTTCTATAACTAGACATCGGAATAACATATTTTTGACCTCATCAATTGTAACGTCAAAGATTTTTTCAGGCTTTTCCGTCACTCCGGACAAAACTATCAAGTGATAGTGAAACGTTGAGTATTCTTCCCAATCTTAATTGTGTCCGGTTATACTATTTTTTTTTGGTATAATTAGACATCGGAATCACATAATTTTGACGTCATCAATGGTAATGTCTGAGATCTTGAGGGAGAGGTCAACGTGGAGATATTTGCAGATCTTGAAAGAGTCGTCAGTATAAAGATATTTTTTCAACGTTTTAAAACTGTAAGAAACTCGAATTCTGTTCGAAAACTTATTATTTAGTAAGTGGAAAATAGGTCTTAATCAACGTATGTTATTGTTTGGGTTAAAAAAAAAATTCCTAGATTATTTCCGTCGCAAGCACAAAATGTTCGTTTCATCGTGACAAGAGTCGACGTGTCATCCTCGCAGCTCCTAAAACCTAGAAAGGGCAAAATACCGACACGACACAAGTATCCACACCTGCATTTTCTTCCTGTTCCTGTTTATGATTTGAAGCCACGGACAATTGCGCGACACCTATCGCCAAATATATTTCGCTCGAAAGCTTCGTGCGGGATGGAAATTTTTTTTGAACTTAAACGAGCGTCAGTTAGGGTTGGCCCTAGTGGAAACTTGCCCTTCATTTTCTTTGAATGTTCGTGTCGTTTAAAATGCCTTCGCTAGTTTCAACCAACTGCCCCCCCACTCCCCCTTCCCTCCCCAAAAACTGTAGACCTTACAACGTGATAATCCATTTTGTCGAGTCCCTAATCAAAAAAATACGGCCATCAATTTGATAAGACCTAGGAGAAAAGGTATTTTGTTTTCATAAATCCGACAAAAAGTCTTTGTTACATGGTCTATTCAATGGAGATTTTTTTGCAAATGTGTTTTCTTTCGGCGACAGATTCGTTTATTTACAAGCGTGTTTTCTTTCTGCGACAGATTCGTTTTATTGGATTCTTTTTTACAAGCGTCTTTTCTTCCGGCGACAGATTCGTTTTATTATGGGGGCATATTTGTGAGTAACGGTTCTTCTGCGCTTTTCAGGTTGGCAACTTCTGTTGAATAGCTAATAATGAGAAAAGAATAAACAATTCTAGCAAAGAGGAAACATTCTGGCTATAAAAGGCATCCGAAAAAAAGCGAAAGGGATCTCTTTAAATATCGATTAAGGTTTTTATTTTATTTTTTTTTATTGGAAATTGTTATAGGTTTTCATTTTTAATGATAGCAAAGAGCAAGCATCAAAATTTTATATTTTAGCAAGACCGTCAATAAAAGCCGAACGTTTCTGCGAGCTTTTCCAGGCGAGCTTTCAGTACGTGATATAAAATGAAAATAAAATTACGTTATTACGTTTGTTTTTGTTTTTAGTTTAGTTTTCGCATGCGTATTTACTAACTCAACTTAAATCATCCATTCTAATAATAATTTCGAAATTAGTTCACTTTCTTTAAACAAGGGATTAACGTGCCGAGCTACCTACTCGTATAAAGTTACTTTATAAAACGTTGTTTTGCTTTTGCTTTTGCCTTCTGCCTTCTCATCACTTATTTGAACTTCGGGGAAGTTAATACATGCACAAAAGGAAAACAACGGAATATGCGAACAATGAGTACTTAGGTCAATTAATCGCTCCTTATCACACCGGCAAACTTCATCGTTAAATATCTCCTCTCGAATTTATTGCGTTGCTGAAAGAAGTTCTAACTCAATCGAAAGTTGTCCTTCCGGACCCCCCGAACGAAACTTTGACCCACTTTCTCCTGCCTACCTTCCGCCTGGTGTCCTGTGATACCCCCGGAGAATCAATAGATTAAGCCAGAAGAAGGAAGGAATTCAACTGCTAAAAGCCTCCACTTTAGGCCGCCCACGCACGACGACGACGACTACAATATTTGGGCCGGTCATACATTCATACGTGCCGAGCCCCGACACGACGCGACGGACGTCTTTACGACCGGTTGTTAAACTTTTTGGGCGAAGGCGCGTCCTGCGTGTGTTCTCGTGCGAGGACGATTCAATTTGGACGAAGGACTTTGTGAAGGAGGAAATTTATTTGAGAAATATTTGCTCAAAAATTTATTTTTTTTTCGTTGTAAATGAAATTTTTCCTCACGGTCTCCTTCGTGTGCGTCACGACTCAATCCTTGGCAAAAATAACCTCAATTCACTCAAGTTGTTCAAATTAATTTAGTATTTTTTTAATAATTTTTTTTTCTCATTCCCAAACCTTGTAAAATCAAGGGTCTAATGTTGTTTTTCCATTATTTTCAACATATTTTTTTTATACTTAATTACTATTTTTCTCTTTCTTGTTTTAAACTTGCTTTAATCAATTTTAGTTATGTTTCTCTGTTATTTTTTTACAAATTTTCGTTCATATCTTCTTTCGTTGTTACATATTTTCGCTTTTGTTCAGCTTTCGTTCCATAATTTTTCTTCTAATTCTTTAATTTCCTTTTTTCTTGCCTCCTTTCATATTTTTAAATTGCGTTTGGTTCGAAATTTATTCAGTTTTTGCTAACAAAATTGTATTGTTTTTGCTTCTTTGACTTTTAAATTTATTCGACGGCATTTATTTTTACTTAATTCATCTTTTATTTTTTCTGTTTCATTGTTTTCTTTTTTTCTTTTAGACGGTCAACCTATCATCAACAGCACAATCAAGTATATGTTACGTTTTAATTCCATTTTGGTATTCTGTCATTAGTTTATACCTTTTTCATTTATTTAGAACGCACATTCTGAGTCGATTGTCTTTTGCTTTTGTGTTTCTTAGATTTTAATATTTCTAAATTATTTGAAAATATCTTTTTTTTATTTAATTAGTCTTTGAAGTGCTCTAATTCAAATTACTTATGAAATTATGCTTTTTTTATTTGTTTTATTTTATTTTATTTTATTTTTTTTTAGTGCTGAACCGATCGTCTGTTGTTTATATTCCTTTAAATCTTTTGATAATATTTTTTTTTTAATCACTGTTTGTCATGTTGTATTTATTATTTTTTCATTAGTTGGCAATTTTTTAATTTTTTTTTCGGTGGCGTTCGTTCGTGTTTCTTCGATCTTGACATTTATTATGTATTTATTTGAAAGTAACTTTTCTGTTTATTTATTTTAGTCCTTGACGTGTTCTAATTTTTTTTTTTTTGGTTTGCTGTTGTTTCCCAAGTACTCTTTTAACTCTTTAACTTTTCTTTTTCATTCGTTACTTTTAGTATTTTCATTTTCATTTTTACTCTCTATTGTTTAATCCTTTTACTTCTGATGTTTCTTAACTGATTTTTGATAATATTTTCTCTTTGTTTAGTATTCGTAGAGTTTTATTTTTTTCTTCTTTTTTTTAATTAGTTTAAGATTATTATTTTTTTATAATCTGTGTTCGTAGTGTTCTAATTTTATTTTAATTTTTTTTTCTCCTTCATTAATTTGTAACTTTTTTTCGATGTGTGAGAGCGTCTGTTTTTTCTGCTTCTGAGATTTTGATATTTGTAGATTTACTTGAAAGTAAGTAATGTTTATTTAATAGTCTTTTAAGTGTTCTAATTTAATTTCTCTGTGTATTTGTTCTTTTTTATTATTAGTTTTTTTTATTCTTGTACCGATCCCCTATTGATTGTTTTTACTCCTTTGCATCTGACATTCGTAAATTTATTTATTTTTTTATTTAATCGAAGATTTTGCTGTTTTCATTTAATTTCAATTTTCTTTAGTTTTTTCCATTATGTTTAAAACGTGTTCCCTAGTTTCGTCTGTCTTCTCCTCCCCCTCCTTTTCAAAAATCGTAGATCTTACATTTTTGCAAACGTGTTTTCTTTCGGCGACAGATTCGTTTTATTGATTTTTTTTTACAAACGTCTTTTCTAACGGCGACGGATTCGTTTTATTGTGAGAAACAGTTTATTTTTCTGCCCTTTTCAGGTTTTCATTACTATTAGTATTTTTTTTTTGGTTTCACTCCATTGTTTTTACTTTTTTACTTCTCATATTTCTTAACCAATTTTTGATATTTTCTATTTTTAATCAATATTCGTAGTATTTTAATTTTTTTTTCTCCTTTTTTCATTAGTTTATAACTATTTTTCTCTATATGTGAGATCGTCAACAGACAACAGATAATAATTTATTTGAAAATAATGTTTCTTATTATTATTATTTTTTATTCTTCAACCGATTGCCTATTGATTGTTTTTACTCATTTGCATCTGATATTTCTAGATTTAATTAAAATTACGCAAATTGAATCAATCAATCCTTTGCTGATCAGTCCTGATCATACTTCGCTTTTCTGGATTTATTTATTTTTTTATTTAATCGGAGATTTTGGTGTTTTAATTTAGTTTGGATTTTCCTTAGTTTTTCTCGTGATGTTTAGAACGTCTTCTCTAGTTTCATCTGCCCCTCCCCCCCTTCTCCTCCTTCTCAAGACCTTACAACGTGCATTTTTCTGAACCCATAATCAAAGAAAATATTGTTTGCCGTCGATTTGATGAGAAGTATTTTTATAAACACACCAAAAAGTCTTTACTACTTGCTCCTTCGAATCGAGAATTTTTTTTTGCAAACGTGTCTTCTTCCGGCGGCAGATTCGTTTTATTTTTTTTTACAAACATGTTTTCTTTCAGCAACAGATTCGTTTTATTTTATTTTTTACAAACTTGTATTCTTTCGGCGACAGATTCGTTTTATTGCATGGGCATATTTGTGAGTAAAGCTGGGGTTTCCTAGGAGAGTCGGTCAGGCTGAAACTGACCGCAACCGACGTTCAAAAGCGAAAAATTGTATGAAGATGGTTTCCTAGACTTCGCTCGGTTCTCTACTCTTTTCAAGTTTTCATTAGTTTTAGTAATTTTTTTTTCTTTTTCATTCTCTATTGTTTTTATTCTTTTTCATTCTCTATTGATTTTATTATTTTTCATTCTCTATTGTTTTTATTCTTTTTCATTCTCTATTGTTTTTATTCTTTTACTTCTGATATATCTTAATTGATCTGATCTGATGTGGACTGCTCAGATTTTCAAAAAAACAAGAAACCTTTTATTACGACCGCACTTCTACATCTGGAGATGACGAGGTGCCAAAGAGCTTCTGGTATAAATGTTTTTTTCTTCTTTTCTTTTTTTTTAATAAATTAAAAGACCTTACTCGAACTCACCTCAACTCTTCTTCTTTCAAACGAAATACAGTTTGTTATCATTTGAGAATACATATTTTGTTTTGTTTTGTTTTGTAGATTCAGCCATCCTCACGTCAGATCTCGCCTGGAGAAGCTCATGGGCTCGAATGTAGTCTGCCTGACGGATAGGGAATACATGCAGAAGTTGCAACAACGCATCCTGCAGGATTACGCGCACAAGATGGGCAAGAGGATCGCAGTCAGACAGGTAAAAATAAATCACACAATGTTCCTCCGCTTTTCTGAATAATTTCTGCTGTTTTTAAAAAGCACAACACAGAGAACACAGAATTTAATCTCCCGCCCAAAAATGTTTCGCCCTATCTTTATTTAGCTGAAACACGCATACCATTTAGTTTGAGAAAAATAAAGAGCAATTTGCAACCCTGTCGCCAAACAACGCATTCGGATTAAAATCCACAGTTAATTCTCGGCTAAATCCACACAACCCAACTTCGGTGCCATCAGGTACTCCTCACTATAATTGTTATTATTATTATTATTATTGCTAGTAACATTAATAAGAATATTTTAAACGAAACGCGGGATACAGTCGGCCCGGATTAATTTTAATACGGAACGGGGCGACCCTAATTCGCATGCAAAACGCGCGCGCCATCTCTGATCCACAATTTCCTGCTCAGATAAGATAACGAATGGTCCGGGTTAGTGTAACAAATGTGTTATTTGATTGCTAAAGGGCGTATGGGGTCTCAGTTTGAAAGATTAATTTGCGACCAGTCCAATAAAGTTACAGCAGGTTTTAGATTGTTTTAAGCTTGAAACTGCGCGAGGCCCAAATCTTCCAAAATCGAACTTTAAAAAGATTAAAGGATTCGCGGTTGCTTCCAGCTCTTCGTCGTTTGGTCTTATTTTATAAATGTCAGCGGAAGTTTTAATGATTGAGAAAGCACAGAGGGTCGATTGGTGTTTTTTTTTTTATTTTACATCCCAAATCACCCCAGAACTTTCTTCTTTAAAAAAAACTTGTGTTTAACCTCCGACTTCTATTAGAAAGTGCTCCGTTGTACGAACACAACAATTTCGAATTCAGTTTTTCTTTAGATTCCAAGTATTCCATTGATGCCTTCATCACACTCCAATCTTCAGTTAGGAAAAACTCGGAACTTTCCCCCAAATTTGCGTTTGCCTTCGACTTCTATTTTTCCTTTTTTTCCTTCGTATTGGCGCCACACTTTCAAACAATATTCCATGATTTTATGAATGGCAAGAAGTCACGTGGTGGTTTCATCATAATCTGCATTCCCGGACTCAATCTGAATCGAACCAGGTCTTCCTCTTTCCAAAAATTCCAATTCAACCGCCAGTTTCTTGTCTGCTTTTGTATTAACCGAGATTCCAATTGGTACCGCCAATCAAATCCTGGGATTCAATTGGGATTACTTTAGAAGTTTCCTAGCTACAGTGCTTCGTGGATACCTCCAACCTCTTCCAGATCGTCTTCTTCTGCGTAGTTTGGTGACTTCGGGAACGTTTTCATAGTCTCAGGCGTCCACAATAACATTTGAGGTCTTCGCCATAGAGGTATGACGCGCTCAGTCTCGATCGTTTCAGGTCTTTCCTCTTTGCAAGATTTCGATTTTAAGCAAGAATTCGAATTTAACCTCCAACTTCTTGACGCCTTTTGGATTAACCGAGATTTTAATTTGGGTCGTTGGTACCCCCAATCAAATCCTGGGATTCAGTTGGAATGAATCATCTTAGAAGTTTTCCGGCCGCAGGGCTTCGCAAATACCTCAAACCTCTTCCAAATCGTGTACTTCTGTATAGCTCGGTGATGTCAGAGATGTTTTCATAATCTCAGGAGTCCACAACAACATTTGAGGTCTTCGTCACACCTCCTCACGCTTAGTCTGTTTAGTCTCAGGTCTTTCCTCTTTGCAAGAATTCTGTTTTAGTCAAAAATTCGAATATAACCTCCAACTTCCTGACTTTCCTTGCATGAACCGAGGTTTCAGTTCGGTCTTTGGTACCCGCAATCAATCCTGGGATTCAACTTGTTGTTTTAGTGAAAAAATCGAATATAACCTCCAACTTCTTGACTTTCTTTGCATTAATCGGGATTTCAGTTGAGTCTCTGGTACCCCCAATCAATCCTGGAATTCAATTGGGATCATCTTAGAAGTTTTCCAACTGTAGGGGTTCATAGATACCTCCAACCTCTGTCAGTCTTCCAGATCGTCTTCTTCTGTATAGCTTGGTGATTTCAGGAATGTTTTCATGTTCTCAGGAATTCACAACAGCATTTTGAGGTCTTCTTCATACCTCCTGGCGCTCCGTCTGGGTTGTTTCAGGTCTTTCCCTTCGATTTTAAGCAATAATTCGAATTTAAGGCGATTTCGGGTATGTTTTCGTGATCCCAAGACCCCACAATAACATTTTAGGTCTCATTTTAGTCTCATACTCAGTCTGGATCATCTTAGGTCTTTTCTTTCGATTTTAAGCAATAGTTCCAATTTAATCTCCAACTTCTTGTCTTCTCTTGCATTAACCGAGATTTCAATCGGGTCATTGGTAGCCCCAATCAAATCCTGAGATCCAGTTGGGATCATCTTAGGAGTTTTCCAGTTGGAGGGCCTTTTATATACTTCCAACTTATTCCAGATCGCCTTCTTCTGTATTAATTTAACGATTTCGGGTATGTTTACGTGGTCCCAAGACCCCATAACAACATTTGAGGTCTTCGTCATACCTCCTTACGCTCAGTCTGGATCGTCTTAGGTCTTCCCCTTCAATTTTAAGCAATAGTTCCAATTTAATCTCCAACTTCTTGTCTTCTCTTTCATTAATAGAGATTTCAATTGGGTCATTGGTAAACCCCAATACTGGGTTTCAGTCGGGATCATTTTAGGAGGTTTCCAGTTGGAGGGCCTTTTATATACTTCCAACTTCTTCCAGATCGCCTTCTTCTGTATTAATTTGGCGATTTCGGGTAAGTTTTCGCTGTCCCAAGACCCCACAATAACAATTTAGGTCTTCGTCATACCTCCTCACGATCAGTCTGGATCGTCTTAGGCCTTTCCCATCGATTTTAAGCAATATTTCGAATTTAATCTCCAACTTGTTTTCTCTTGCATTAACCGAGATTTCAATTGGGTCATTGTTACCCCCAATCAAACCCCGAGATCCAGTTGGGATCATCTTAAGAGTTTTCCCATTGGAGGGCCTTTTATAAATCTCCAACTTCTTCCAGAACGTCTTCTTCTGTATTAACTTAACGATTTGAAGTATGTTTTCATGGTCTTAGGACTCCACAACAACATTTGAAGTCTTCGTCATGACTCTCACGGTCAGTATGGATCGTTTCAGGTCTTTCCTTTTTGCAAGAATTCGAATTTAATCTTCAACTTCACGTCTTTTTGTATTAATCGGGATTTGAATTGGGTCATTGGTACCCCCTATCAAATCCTGAGGTCCAATTAGGATCATCTTAAGAGTTTTCCCAGTTGTAGGGCCTTGTAGATACCTCCAACTTCTTCCAGATCGTCTTCTTCTGTATTAACTTGGCGATTTCTGGTATATTTTTGATGCTCCAATGATCTACAACAAATTTGAGGTCTTCGTCACACGTCCTAACGCTCAATCTGAATCATCTCAGGTCTTCCCTCTTCGCAAGAATTCGTTTTTAAGCAAGAAATCGAATTTAATCTTCAACTTCACGTCTTTTTTGTACTAATCGAGATTTCAATTGGGTCATTGATACCCCCAATCAAATCCTGGTATCATCATAGGAGTTTTTCAAACTAAGAAGGCCTTGTATGGACCTCCAACCTCTTCTAGATCGTCTTCTGTATTAATTTCAGAAATATTTTCACGGCTTCAAGGCTCCACAGAATTTGTGGTCTTCGTCGTACTTCCTCACGCCCAATCCGGATGGTCTCAGATCTCAAATCGTCTTTGCAAGAATTAAGACTTCGAATTTAACCTCCAAGTTTTGGTCTTCGTCTTCTCTTGTATTAATTTAAATTTGACCTGGGTCGTTGATAGCCCAATCAAATCCTGATATTTAATTGGGATCATCTTAGAAAGAATTTTTCTGAGATTCTGAGCTTTGTAGATATCTCCAAGCTTTTCCAAATGGTCTTCATTTGGCGATTTCAGGAACGCTTTGAAGACCTCAGGTCTCCACAACAACACTTGAGCTCATCGTCGTACCTCCTGAGATTCAGTTGAGATTACCTCAGAACTTTCACGTTTTTTTCTGGAATTTGTAGAGTCTTCATTTGGCGGTTTCTGGAATGCTTTGACGGCCTCGGAATTCCACAACAACACTTGAGCTCTTCGTCATACCTCCTGAGATTCAGTTGGGATTATCTCAGAACTTTCACGTTTTTTCTTAGAATCTTAGAATTTTTCTGGGCTTCTGAGCTTTGTAGATACCTCCAAGATTTTCCAAATAGTCTTCATTTGGCGATTTCAGGAACGCTTTGAAGACCTCAGGACTCCATAACAACACTCGAACTCTTCATCGTACCTCCTGAGAGATTCAGTTGGAATTAGCTCAGAACTTTCACGTTTTCTTCTGGAATTTGTAGAGAGCCTTCGTTTGGCGATTTCAGGAATGCTTTGACGGCCTCAAGACTCCACAACAACACTCGAGCTCTTCGTCATACCTCCTGAGATTCGGTTGGGATTAGCTCAGAACTTTCACGTTTTTTTCTGGAATTTGTAGAGAGTCTTCATTTGGCGGTTTCAGGAATGTTTGTTTTGACGGCCTCAGGTCTTCACAACAGCACTCGAGATCTTCGTCATACCTCCTGAAATGCAGTTAGAATTACCTCAGAACTTTCACGTTTTTTCTGGAATTCGTATTTAGGTACCTTCTACGTCTTCTAAACCATCCTCTTCTGTATTGGCAGAAGATATTTCATCCCCCTAGAGTTTCCAAGATATTGTTCGAGGTTCCGAAACGTAGTATAATTTCAGAATTGGTCTTTAAACAACCAACGACCAAGGGATTTGCATTTGCAAGTCTTCGTCGCATCCGTAAAGCAATTTAGATTTTCATTCTGAGGTATAAAAGAGGAAGACTCCTCCTTCTAAACGATTTCTTCATAAAACTCTTACGAGCCATCTACACCTGGCCTTTTTTGGATTTACCGATGTTTCAATGATATTTCCTTCCAGTAGAAAATTCAATTTCAAATCCAGGAATTTATGCCGACATATTATTGCAGAGCAAACTGTCGTCAATAACAACGACACTCTCGCCCCCCCCCCCCCCCCAATCCCCACAGATATTTCGTTTGCGCGTTCCGTTCACATCCACATCCATCCAAATGAATAACAGTTTAATTCGAACCTGTGCGCGGAGGTGCTATATCAAACGTAATTGAAATATGAGGAAATTAATTGGATTCATTGTATGAACGCCCGAGGAGGGGGGGGGGTCGCCGCCGCCGTCGCCGTCGGGAAAATCGGGCAAAACCAAAAGGAACACGCACTTCCACGCTATTTTTTTTTCCTCCCGTTTTCCAGGCCGACGAAATGGAAAGGGTGAAAAACCTCGTCCTCATCGGGAAGATCCCGCTGAGCGAGGCGCCCCCGGAGATGGCCAACCACCCCGTCATGCTCATCGAGATGTACTGCAACAAGTTGATCGCCGAGAGGCGGGCTAAGGTGAGTACGGCGGTGGAAGAGTTCCTCGTGAACCGACCGATTTAATTTTGTGCAATCTGCATTGTAGATTAAGGTGCAGAAGATCTACATCCCGAACTACCTCTATTGGGATGACACCCCCGATCCACCATCCGGACTTTGCATCGAAAAGGGGCACATCTTCAAGAGCAGCGAGAACAAACTCTGCCTCACCGCCGAACGCTTCTTACCCCCGCCCAGAGCAGACGATGAAGAAGAAGAAGTCGAAGAAGAAGAAGAGGAAGAACTTGACCCCTACATGTTCACGCAGGAGGAGTTTGAGAGGATTAAATACGAAAGCCCCCTGATTAAGGAGCTAAGAGCATGCGAGGTGAGTGACTGTCAATTATTATATTGGAGTTGGCTCAGCTAATAGGATTCAAAATCGCCCGCCTATACTTACATATTAATAGGGAACATAATTAAAATCAAGAGTTGGGCGAAATACTTCAAAGTTAACGCAGGATTTCGTTCTGCACGATCTTACAAATCATCTTAAAAAATCTCTTCATTAATTTTTTTTATTGATTATGCGCTTTATGATTTCTATTGCTGCGCCAAAATATCGCCGAATCAATGCGTTTTCAATTAATAATCAGATTTAATAATCTTTCTAATACAAACAGCCCTTGATTTATCTTTGTGTTTGAATGTACGTAGATGAAGTCTCCGGAGAAAATGAATCCTACTGGGTGCGCCATTTTTTTTCCGTCGCTTTTCTTTTTCGCCCGGTGCGATAAGGTCGAACTTGGTATAACTTCGACGCCGTCGGCGTCGTCACATCTGCGAGTTTCCTGCAACGAAAACACATTCATTATGCATGTGTCGATGATGACTTTATTGA
The DNA here is from genome assembly GCA_036172665.1 of Prosopocoilus inquinatus. NCBI lineage: Eukaryota > Metazoa > Arthropoda > Insecta > Coleoptera > Lucanidae > Prosopocoilus > Prosopocoilus inquinatus. Next base: position 6,492,673 of record CM069878.1, on the reverse strand, counting down.
AACATACTGCAGCAGCCATCGACGACCTGAGAGAGATAAATCGCTTATGACAGACACCGGAACGCCCCACGGAAAAACGAATAAGGGCCGTAACGAGGCCTTTAAAAGTTGTGCGACGACGAAGACAAACACGTGGATTCCGTGGGATTTATCAGCCTGCCGGCTTCCGGCGATCATAAATTTAATTTCGCCATTTTTTTTTTTTTTTCTGCCGGCCTCCTCTCCCTCTCGACTTATTTAAACTTCGTGCCTTGTTCGGGGTGAGACGATAAAATCGTTGCCGCAGAAATGCTGTGCAAATAGGGGCGGGCGTGTTTCAATTCGGGTCTCCTTGTGCGGATTGTAAATTCCCTAAATACTTCGTCTTCTTCTTCTTCTTTGTCGAGTGAACAAAGGCGTTTTTACGAGTCGAATTTTACGAGACGATTGCCGCACGGAATGAAATAAAAGGACTCGCGTGCTCCTCGTTTTTAATCCTAACGTGTTGTATTGCGATCATAATTTTTATTTTTTATTTTTTATTGGGGTTGGCGTTCATTTTCTGTTTCTTGTTGCAGACCGTGGAGGAAATGTACGCGCTCGCTGATGAAATCATCGGCGTCTTGAAGACCATCGCTGAGAAGAAAGAGGAAGTGATAGAGGAAGAACCTATCCGCGTGCACTCGACGACTCACGAGCGAGAACTATCTCCGGAGGAACGTCTTGGTTCCGAGCAGCAACTGGCTCCCGAGCCACGACCGACCATGGAGCCACGACTTACTCACGAGGAAGAAGCGACCTCCGAGCAACAACCGACTATGGCGCAACGGCTTGCCCGCGAGGAAGAAGCGACCGCCGAGCAACGACCTGCTCACGAAGAACAACCGGCTTCCGAGCAACCACCTGCTCAGGAGGAACAACCGGCTCCCGAACAGCAACCGGCGCTCGAGCAAGAACCTACTCCCGAGGATCAACAACCAGCTCCCGAGTAACAACCAAACTATTCTAGAGTTCCCCTTTTGAGGGGGAGCTTGTAGTAATCGCCCTCTGGTTGTAATCACTAGCATACGTGCGCGTTTATAATTTTAGAATAAAAGAGTTCGCTTTGCTTCCTCCTTTTGTCTTCTTCTTCTTCTTCTTCTTCTTCTCTCAATTAACAACAATCCGGGGTTTCCCTCCTGATCAACCGTTGAAGTCTCCGAGCCTTTTTTTTGATCTTCCATTCCATCGATTTTCACCTACACAACCACAAGTCGAAACGTCAACACCTCGACTATTTATAAATTATTAATTCCGTTAAGCCCTTCCGCTCCGCTTGAGTTTGCTGCGATTTAGTTAGTAAAAGCCGCTCGCGACCGCATCGGAAAACCGACACAAGCGACGCTCATCAGTCGCAAGACCGTCGGTTATTAAGGGGGGAGGGTCGAAAGGCGTCCCGCGTTTGACACTGCGTTCAATTTATTTTCTTAATTAACGCGAAAACTTCGTCTGTTTAGCTAATAAAGCGCGCCACCTCGTTTTGTTGCTTTCCGGAGGGGGTGGGCGGGGGGCGGGCGGCATACCCACGTTCGCCCCCTTCCTTCCGAAAGGTTCTGGTGAAGTCGACTGGGGAACAGGAGGTTTATTAGCACGCGATATTTCAACAGGGCTAATTCCCCCCATGAACGTTGTTTGTTTGTTTAGGTATTGATTTTTGCAGGCTTGTCGGCGACGATTTAGAGAAAGCGGAACGGTCTTAATCAAAAAGCCGACGTTTATAACGGGCGATCATCAAAAAAAAATTAAAAAAAAAAAAACAATCGCCAACTATAATTTTACTAAAATCTCCCGAACTGTCAAGGTAGCGTAATTGGTTGTAAGGACTGTGTGTTGGATAGAAAGGAAAAACATTTTGGAATCGGTAGTAGTTTATACACAAATTCTCACCACGCCGTGGACGAAGATGATTGCTGGAACCTCAAAAAACACGTAGAGCTTAATTCATTCCAATTATTAAACGTTGCTGCCACTTTTACTACAGCTACGTTATTCTCCTGGTTACCTGCGGACTCTCACGCTGTGATTTCAACAGTTGTCCCGAAGCTAGATTCTGAAGGGGTAGGGGGTGGGTGAGTTGGTACCAAACGGGCGCCAGAAAAGTACCCCCGGCTGATGAACGCGCCATGGCACCGCTTCCCAAGATCCCAAAGCATGCGTTGAGAAGCGAAAACGTTGCGCCTCCGAACGATTGAGACAACCACGAAAACGAGATCTGCCTTGCTCGCAACGATCCATAGAGTATGCAGTTCTATACCCCTCGGTGAAACGGATTACATTCCAATAAACAAAGAAAGCATGAGTGAACGCGGGCCCACGCCTGTCGGTCGTACCACATAGCTCTAGGGTTCCACAAATCATGCCGATCCGTTGGCAAAGTCCGCTTAAATGCACCTCAAAAGACACGCGGAGCTCAATGAATTCCAGTCAAAGTGCTTTACTGAATTCTGTACGCAATTTTACACAATTTCCACGGCGAGGGAGTGAAAATGTGGTCGGAGATGGTTGCAGAAACATCAAAAGACGCCCAGAGCTTAATACATTCCAGTTAAACTGCTTTCTTGAATTTTGTAACACAATTTTACACTAATTATCAAGGCAGTAGAGTGAAACTATGGTCGAAGATGGTTGCTGGAACCTCAAAAGACACCAAGAGCTTAATACATTCCAGTCAAACTGCTTTATTATATTTTGTAACACAATTTTACACAAATTATCACGGTGGTGAAAGGTGAAGTGAAGATGTTGTCGAAGATGGTTGCTGGAACCTCAAAAGACACCCAGAGCGTAATACATTCCAGTCAAACTGCTTTATTGTATTTTGTAACACAATTTTACACAAATTCTCACGGTGTGGAAAGTAAAGATGTTGTCGAAGACGGTTGTTAGAACCTCAAAAGACACTCAGAGCTTAATACATTCCAATCAAACTGCTTTATTGAATTTTGTGACACAATTTTACACGAATTCTCAAGGCGGTAGAGTTAAAATGCGGTCGAGGATGATTGCCGGAACCGTCTTTGAGCTAATACGGCGGATCGTGGTTATAGTATTTCGGGGAAATTTTTAGGCTGTTTGAAAGTTTCATTTGCGAATTGAGTTTTACATAGCGGGCGACTTGTCCGAGGCGGTTGCACCCCCGCAGACTGTAAGACTCGTAGCTCATTCGTCTCATTACTTTACCAGCAAACAAACTTAAAAGTTTATTGTAAATAAGTAATTAATGAAATCAGTTGTTAAGTTACACTGTATTTTTTACTTCCGGAAAATGTTATCAAGTTTAAAAACAACACACATGCAACACGTAGTTGCCGAAATGTAACTAGAGATTAACCAGGAACAACGTTTTCCCAGTTACCTCTAAATTTTTTAAGTTTTAAACGCGTGACATTCGAGTACAAATTTAGAAACTTGCTTAACTAGAAAAGTTAAAGTTTTTAATACCGATAACACTCTTTAGGTGGCGCCAGTACTAGGTGAAATTATCAAGAGATTGGAAATCTCTTTTTAATACTACGACGTTATTAAAAGTTGCAGTTTCGCGTCGTCTGTTTTTATTTACACCTTTCTCCTTTTATTTTCAATTTTATTTATCGACATGTATATATAATAGCAATAAAATCGAATAGATGGCGCCGGTTGCACTCGCTCCTCCAGTCATTAGAGCATTGCAGTCCCCTCGAGAAATTAAAACATGTCAACGTAAACGGAAGATATGCACCAAAATCAGTATTGTTAGACATAATTTTCTTTATCTTAATAACATCAATGTTCACCAGATGGCGACAATTAAGAAAAAACACGTATTTTCTACTTCCTACTTTGTCGTAATAAAATATTCCAATCCAGAGTATATTATTAACTTACTCCTCTCCTCTTGAGAATTTTTGTTTAGTATTTAATGATTTAGTAAAAAAAATCGACTGAAGATGACGCCAATTGCTTTGCCCGTCAGAGAATTTGTTTTCTTCTTCTTTTTAAAACTAAAATGAATCGACGTACCTGGTCGTAAAAGGTTTGCGCTGCAATGGATTGAACTACGCTAAGCTAGAACAATAAAAGAGTGTGTTTAATGATGCTAATATAACAACAGAGACTGGCGCCCTCTCTTGAGTTTAATCAAAAAAGTATCTACTCTTTTGAGGACAATGTAATTAACTGCTGAAATCCTGTGTTGTTTCGTTTAGTTTATCCTTTCCTGCTCGCTTCTTGTTTGAATAGTTAATGTCACACCGAATTTTTTTCTTCGACTGCGTTATTTTTAACAAAGTTGATTCGAATCTCTTCGACGGCTTTGGTTCTATATTTAAAGCAGCAGTCAATTTAGAAATAATTGTGACTAACAACAACAGATGGCGCAAGCTCTCAAAATGTATGAGACGCACGTTTTTCACTTCGGTTGTTTTTAACAAACTCGAATTGTCTCGTTTTTTAATCATTTTTACCGCCTAAATTTACTGAAATAAAGCCACCTCAATCATTAAAAATCATACTGTATTCTTACAGGCGATTCTTGACGATAGAGGGCGACACATTTTGTTGAATTATTTCAGACGAAATTATGCTGATTTTCGTCACATCTACAACTGCGTTATATTTCGTTTGTTGTCGACTCCAATTTGAAGCAGAGATTAACGTGATTGAATTAGGTATAGAAAAATCAGAGTGTATTCTTACAGGCGATTCTTGACGATAGAGGGCGACACGTTTAGTTGAAATAATTCAGACGAAATTATGCTGATTTTCGTCACATCTGCGACTGCCTTATATTTGGTTTGTTGTCGAATCCAATTTGAAGCAGAGATTAACATAATTGAATTAAGTATAGAAAAATCACACTATATTCTTACGGGCGATTCTTGACGATAGAGGGCGACACGTTTAGTTGAAATAATTCAGACGAAATTATGCTGATTTTCGTCACATCTGCGACTGCCTTATATTTCGTTTGTTGGAGAATCCAATTTGAGGCTGCCGCGATTAGCATGATTGAATTAAGTATGGAAATGCTTGGGCGAGAGATGGCGCTGCTTGCAAACAAAATTGACACCCCGAAGGATGCACATATACATCTTCGCGCTTTACAAGAGAGCGGATATTAACAAGGAAATATAGAAAGCGGTTACAAGTTTTTGCTTGCGTTAACTTTGACGACGATCGTCGTTGATGATGAGGCCGGCTCCAAATTACCGCAACAATTTCCTTTTCGCCCCCCATCTCCTTTAACCGAAATTATTTTTCGACGAGAACAAACCGCCCTACTTTTCTTGTTAATGCCCGCGGATAACGATCACTTAAGGAAAATCAAAACGCAATTAAATTGCCATAACCATGCTTTTAGTTAGCCCTCCCCACAAAGATGATCCCATTTTTACAAGCGAGGCGTTTACCCTTTTAATTAAGTCCTCTGCATCATCTGCCGAACAGAAAGGCCCTCGCCTTAATTTCTTCGCATAATTGCCTTTGATGTTACGACCTATTAGTGGAATTACGAAACAGAACAAAAAAAAATAGATTGCCTGCTTTAATATACGCGGTCGGACGCAAGAAAAATAAAATCAAAAGACGTCATCGGTTAATGACGTAAGCTTCGGGAATGGGGGGGGTTAATTAATCAGGAGGAGACTTTGGTGTAATTTTTTGGGCTTCCCAGCTTTGATCCCCCGAAATAATAACGCCACGTTCGAAGATCTTCTTCCATCTCGTGCATCATGTGCTTAATAAATTGGCGTGCACTTGCAGCCGACGGTGACGGGGGCGGGGGGGTTGAACGTGCTTAAAAACGCCGGGGTGAACTAATTGAATCATTTTTCACGACGCCCTCCGGTATTAGCGTTATTAGCGAGAAGCCAGCGGGCTTCTTACACGTATCACTTTAATTTCAAGTGCCCCGGAACACTTCTACAAGACAAAAGTAAATAACGTCAGTTCCTAAATCAATTACGGTTTAGGGGGGAGGGGGTGGATGTTTTTAACCAAGTCTTTCCATCGTCGTTTGCTGAGTTTTCAAGAAGAGGAGGCCTTGCAGTGAAATAATGTCTGCTTTAGAGCACTTTCACAGCATCTCTATCTTATTTTAATCGCATTCGCGTTATACTGCGGCGTAAAATGATGTAAATGACCGACGAAGAAAAAGGCTTGCTTTATTTTCCAGTGTAGAATGTACCAAAGATTCGAAAATTTAAAGGTAACGAGATGCTATTCTTCAAGGCTGACCTTGCAGGTGTTTTGCTTTACGTTACTGTGTTTGTAGAAACGTGCGGACGGGGGTTGGAAATCCACTTTTCATCCACTATAGTCCCTAATTCATTTAACCAATCCGTACAGGTTTGGATCTCGATTGTCTTCGTTGGTAACGCTTCTGGTTTGGTAAAAGACGAAGCCAGAAATCGATTTTCCGATTTGTTTTCCACGGTTGTTCGAATGGTGTTTACATGTTTCTTCACAATTGTCGCCCTTTTGCTCTTCTTCTGGTTTTTGCTCTTCTTTTGGACTTCAAAAGAACGGCGAGGATAACTTAAATAAAAATCATCAAGACATCCCGTACAACGGTAGATCCTGAGCGACTCACCGTTCAAACGAGTGAACTAGAAGCGGAAAGCAGCATCAGATCAAACGGAGGAGGCAGCTCCGAGAATCCAGCTGCAAGAAAATAAACTTCCAATTTGAAGAGCAACAAAGAAGAATGGCGAACACCACATTACCAGAAGCTCTCACATCCACATCAGTTCCGAAATTCAAACTCACCAGAGATCTTCAATCTACTCATATAGCCCATCCATATCTTCAACGTTACCTCTGCTTGAGCCTGCTAATTCATGGACACCATGGACACTTCCATTTTTTTCCCTTTTTCCCTTCTTGATCTTTTAACGACCTTTTTCTTATGTCGTGGACATTTTTTAACATGCTTCTCTCCTCCCTCCACGTCTTCCTCATTCAAAGGTCTTCTGACTGACACTTCATGAGTTTCCCGATGTCTCTTCGTTTTTTGCAGAATTTTCTTTATACACAGACCTAACAACACCAGCAAGGTAATCACAAATGTAGTAGTGGAGAGATTATTTGTGATTTCATGTTCCAAATCAAATCCATGGGCGTGCGTAGCTAAGGACATTGCACGGACGGGTCTCCTTTTTAGAAGAATGATCACAGTAATAGTTAAGACGATGTGCCATAACAAGAAGATGGCTATCGGTGAGCGGGTGTAGCTAGGACACCAAGCTCACAACACGTTGAGAGACGTGTCCAGCCACTTAATAGCTCGCTCCGTAGCTGCCAAAAGAGAGCGATGTAACACGGCCGTAATACAACCTGACACCTGGTGGGGCGCTACAAACGAAACAACCACAACGCACTCGATGGGCGTGTACAGAGAATAGCCTACCCTACCGGAACGGTCAGTACGAAATTCGATTGTAACAAGGCAGCTTTGTTGAATGTTGCGCAGGAACTTAGAACGGTACTTTTATGTACCTAATTGAATGTGTCGCCTCCATATTAATTTAAAATCTGCAACATTCACGACGGGTGAAACAAAAAAATCAGTTCTGAATATACAAAGTTGTTGTATTACTATGCTCTGTGTATACAAGCCCTTAAATTTGTTGCGTAACAAGCAAAGTCAAGTAAAGGCGATTACATTACGTTCATGTAACGCAGCTGCGAAGTGCCAGAAGCATAATATTGTATTGCACCTCTAAGAGCTTCTTGTGGATTTCCCGTTTGATTACTGCGTAATTAATTACCGTGAAATCCCTTCGCTAATTAATTGCTCGATATTTTGTGTGTTGCGCTTCGAACTTGATGCCGAACGATTTACTTCCTGAGAGACTTCCGCAAAATTTATACCTTGATGAAGTTATTGGGAAATTTATAGCGACGAGTAAATATTTCATTTAAAAAAAAGTCATCATGTGTTTGTCTATCTCAATCGTAAGCAATAGCTTGTTTCACTCACATTCTCGTATTTTGCGACTAAGACCTGCTAACAACCCCGCCTCGTTCATGTGTCACTCATGTCCCCCCTTTCGAACCACGCATTGTTCGCTGGAGTCTGGCTTCTGGCATCACTTTTTTCATCAATTGCCATGGTACCTGTTACTGGGTTGATTCAGTTTTCGCCATCTTCAGTTTGGTTTTCGGCGCTTCCATCCATCAATTCATCGATTGCAAACGGGATTGGCCGAGTGTGGTTAATTGCAAATCAAGTTTTTGATTTGAAATACGTACTGATAACGCTTGAAATATTTTTTTTATTTCCTTTACTGTTCAGTATTAACACGCAGGAATGTTTCTCCCCTAAACGAAGCGAAACGAGTCATGCGTAACTTGTAGGAGAGTGCGGAAACTGCTCCTTTTCTGGCGCTTTAATTGAACGTCTGGAATCCACCCCTCATCTTCACTGAGCTGGCAGATATAGGAGACTATTTCTGCTGTACTTTATTATCGACTCGGATAGGTAAGTTTTAGGGCAATTTCTTTCAGCCTTTAAGTGGATTATTGGTTAGTGTAACGACTGCGGGTTATTTCTCTAATAAATTTAAGGGTGGTCAGCACGAATACTCTTTCATCCCGATAAACAACGAAACCACCGTTTTACAAATAACCCAACCTGCTTTTTGGCCCACGAGCCACCGCCGAAAGCAATTTTCTTATTCGGTAGCAAGTTTGAGATTAAAAAGCAAATAATACTCTCAGAGAGGTGTTTCCCTCGAGAAGTCGAAACAGTGCCGTTATTTGCTTGAAGATTGTCAAGTTTTCCACTCTCGTTGACTTTGACGCTTCAAACATTTTTTTAGGTTTCAGTTAACTGCTAAAATTGCGACCGTAATTAACAAGATATTTACCTTTAACGTCTGCTATTTACTTTTCTGTATTAACCCGCAGGAATGTTTCTCCCCTAAACGAAGGGAAACGAGTCATGCGTAACTTGTAGGAGAGTGCGGAAACTGCTCATTTTCTGGCGCTTTAATTGAACGTCTGGAATCCACCCCTCATCTTCACTGAGCTGGCAAATATAGGAGACTATTTCTGCTGTACTTTATTATTGACCCGGATAGGTAAGTTTTAGGGCAATTTCTTTCAGCCTTTAAATAGATTATTGGTTAGTGTAACGACTGCGGGTTATTTCTCTAATAAATTTAAGGGTGGTCAGTCCGAATACTCTTTTGCGTTGATAAACAAGAAACCACTCCCCGTTTTACAAATAACTCAACCCGCTTTTTGGCCCACGAGCCACTGCTGAAAGCAATTTTCTTATTCGGTAGCCAGTTTGAGATTAAAAAGCAAGAAATGCTCTGAGAAAAGTGTTTCCCTCGAGAAGTCGAAACAGTGCCGTTATTTGCTTGAAGATTGTCAAGTATTCCGATCTCCTTATGAAGATTTTTGCTCCAGAATAACTCGTTGAACATATTAAATGAACTTAAAATTAGAGAATGACAAATTGAGACAGTAGAAAATAACGAAATAAAACCGATAACTTGTAGATAGTTTACAAAATAGATCTCTTATAATTGCAGTAACGTTAAACATAAGAAAATAAAATTTTACAAAATTATGATGATCAAAGGGACAGAGAGACGAGGATTTTTAATCTATCGATTGTAGTGATTAGTCTTTTTTTTTAAGCTGAACTGATTCCACACACCAAATAAAATCCATATCTTCTCGTAATCCGTGATTTATAGATCAGAGTGATTATGTACACATATAAAAAAAAACAAACAAACGACAAGGCTATTTTTTGAAACGGTTTAAATACACCCACGCACTCGGGGTTAGCAGATATCAAACTTGGGGAAAATTACTGAATTTAAACAAAAGAAAAAGATTGATCTGAAGTAAATTCAATTTAGAATCGCCTGAAACGAGAAAAGTCGCGTGTTTTTTTTTTCCTTGAAAGCTATTCGGATCCACGTAATAACTAACTGCTAATTCAAATGTTAATTGTTTTTATCAATTTACTTGTTACATCGCCCGGCCTTCCCCCGGGACGCTTTTACCACACGTATCTCCGCCCGCTAGGTGGCGCGAGGTGATGTCGCTTGGGGTTTTCTCACGTCCGCAACATGTTCACGTCACGTGAGAATCGCACCGTCAGCTTTGCTTCGCTCAAGAGAAAAGGCTCGACTTAACATCGTATTTCATCCAATGCGTGAAACTAAAGAAAAAACGTATTGGCTTCCTCGTGGAAAGGTACTGTCGTTGCAATTCTCACCCCGTAGCTTAAAGGACAATAAAATAATTACGGTAAGAATAGAAAACGAAGTAATTCAACTCAAAATTTAGCGAAAAGGACGTTTGTTTACAACTTATCTAGCAAAATGACAAAATGTTTTAATCAAATTATAGTTGAAAAGAATGTTTTTCGTGGAAGAAATACGACCTCACGAGTAATTGCTTTTGGTTTGGGATCAACATGTCGTTTCGATGTGGAAGGTATTTGTGAAAGTTCGAACAAATTTTTCATATTTGAAATATCGCGGCTCTCAATTTCGTTGCATTTTCAAAACTAATTAAAAACTGAACTTTTTTCGGACTCACGCCGAAGCAAAACTACCGCATTGCACCGATGCGACGCGACGCTACGCGGCGTTAAACGCGAATTCCCCTGCGTTTAATTTAACTTTCGCGTTTTTCGCGCTGGCGCGGCTTTGCGAACTTATTAATTGCAAAAACGAAACCGTCCGCGGTGTGTTAAGCCGGCAGTAAATTAATTCCAGCTTGGAAACTTCACAACTAAAAATTACACCTACTCTACATACGGGTTGTTGAAGAATCGCGCTCAAATCGTACGGTAGAAGTTCAATTAGTAGAGCAAATAATCGAAGACCGAAATTTATGTTTAAGTGCGAAGCTTAATCCGCGCAAAATACTGTGACAAAAGGAATTTTTATCTAAGATCGGCTCCGGATTCCTTCTTACATTACAAGCAAACCTTGGCGCTACATTCGCACATCGGTCACATCGGTTACACGCTCCTGATTCCTACAAGTAAACCTTGATCTGTATCAGCACATAGGTCACATAATAACAGCCGCCAGCAAAGTAAAATGAGTCGTTGGAATTTTTCAAGGCGCCCAACTCCAAACCCAAAGCTTATGTAAACTTAAGAAATTAGGTCAGTCAGTCATTTTCATGTAAATGCTTTTCTGAACAGAAGTTAGTTCGACAAGGGCCCTTGCCACCGTGCTCAACTCAACTCAACTCGACTCAACTCAAGTCGTCTAGTAAGTTGCCTCTTCCATTTGTCATGTAAGTTATATTTTGCAACACCAACGTATTTTGCGTTGTGTTAAATTTGAACTAAGGCCCGCATACTAAAGTATATTACGTTACTTCTTGGTACAAACTCGACTACCAATAAGTAAACGTTACCTGTGCTAAATCTTTTGCGTGAATGCACCGCTTCCTGTCCATTAACAATAATAATAATAATAATAATAATAATATCTATTGGAACGAACGATTGACAAATATAGTTGCTTATGTTCACGACGCTCCTCTCTCGAATGCCCTCGACAGAAATTTACAGAAACATGCACCGTTTAAGGTAAACGGAACTGCCTACAAATGAAACAACAAACACCTGCGCTTGGATACCAAAAAAAAAAAGAAAATAGGAAAAAAACTGACTTACCAAACAATCCGCAAGCAAAGTCGGAAATCGGATCGATTTACAACAGCGACCTGTATATGTATGTGAGTACACGCAAGTAATAATTTGATGAATAACTTTCACCGTGAAATTTCAACAAAAACATACACATAAATATAAATATAAACATTTGAATAAACGTAAGCCAGGAAAATAAATATTTATGTATGCATTAGAGCAACCCTGATGAAGAAAAAAAAAGGCGAGCGATAATCTAAGATTATTTGCATGCCTCTTCGTCACCATAAGTGTTTACGTCTCTCTGGTATGTATGTGTGTGCGTGTGCGTATGTTATGTACACACGTGGAATAAAAATATCGCAGCTCATTTGCGTGTAAACGTCATAGAGTTGGCTTGCGTCGATGGCCTTTGCGTCTTTCCTTTCTTTCTCCGGCTTTTTATTCTCAACCCGTGTACGCACGAAGCAAATCCGCCGGCGAACGTGAATTTCTTATTTTTTTCTTTCTTTTTTTAATTTAACTTCAAAACCAAGCGAAGCTTTAAGGAAAGCTTAAGGCTTCGCGTTCTTGTTGAAAAACGTAAAACGTTGCATTTTTACGTTAATGGCTTTAACGATGAGCCGCCAGGATTAAGTTGAGCGGAAGGAATCCTTTGTGACACGCTCTAATGCTTTGATAAACAAACAAAAAACAATAACACTTAATTTTTGTGAAGGCAAAGGTTAAAAGCGAACCATGAAAGTAAATTGTCTTTGTAAAAAGAATTAAATTATTGTTAATATTATGAACTTCCTAAAGGTTACGTACAGGTGGCTTTGACTTGACTTCAGCCACAAGGGAACGTCTCGAAGAAATGCATAGTCGATGTGGGGATGTTTCCTTCGACAGGACCCGCAGAGTATAATCCAGGGCTGTGAAGCGCAGCAAGGAAGAAATCAGTCCTAGTTGATTGACGGTAATCAGCAGCCGACGCTCCTCTCTCGAATGCCCCCGTAAATGAGCGTCGAAAGTAACAGAAACACGCACCGTTTAAGGTAAACGGAACTGCCTAAAAATGAAGCAGCAAACACCTGCGCCTGCACATCAAAAAAAATAATAATAAAAGAAAAACTGACCAACCAAACAATCCGGAAGCAAAATACGCAAGCAAAGATGAAAATCGGATCGATTGGCCCAGGCCCAGAATAAATGAAGGCACCCACTAAAGCAGAAGAACCTGACTTTGTCACAGGTTAATTTCTAATTACATTTCAGCAACCACGGGTTACATGTGCTTGATTTAGTGAGGTGGTGACATCGCGTCCCGGAAGTGACCTTGTTACGGGTTAATTCCTAATTACATTTCGGCAACTATGTGTTGCATGTGCTTGATTTAGTAAGCGTCGCGGAAGTGACGCAAAGCTTTCGCAGGTCTTAGGCAATCACTTTCATCGCAACTCTGTTCGAATTTGCTCGCCATTTTGATGGTAGAGGGCTATTTCCGGCTCGCTGCGACGGACATTTTATCGTTCGGCACGATAAAGTGAACACACGTCGAGAATTTGCACATATTTGAGTTGCAAAATTTTGTAATACAACGCGTCTGGAATTTTACCAGCCCTACGTGTCCTTTAAGATGCCTTTGAGCAAATCTTCCGAGCGGATAAACCGGATTTGTATAAAAATCAGAGGTAATTGCGAAGTTTGCGTGGGCCAGGTTTGTAATTGATTGTTTTGTTTTGACAGAGGAATTTGCTTTCCGTTTTCGCTTCTGTATTCGTTACTGTTTCTTCCCGTGTCGGGAGGTGTAACGACTGTACACGCTGAAGATTTCACTTTCTTCGAGGTCGCCGTTACGACGGTTTTGCTCGCTTTCTATTTTCGCTTCCACGTTTGTTACTGTTCCTTCCCATATCGGGAGGTGTAACGACTGTACAATGTGAAGATTTCACTTTCTTCGAGGTCGCCGTTACGACGCTTCTGCTCGAAGGTCATACGGGCAAATGAGTACCTAGTAAATGATTTTTTTGTTTTAACAGAGAAATTCGCTTTCTATTTTCGCTTCTTCGTTTGCTACTGTTCCTTCCTATACCGAGAGATGTAACGACTGTATACTGTGAAGGTTCCTCTTTCTTCGAGGTCGCCGTTACGACACTCCTGCTCGAACGTCCTACGAGTACCTAGTAAATGATTTTTTGTTTTGACATAGAAATCCGCTTTCCATTTTCCCTTCTACGTTTGCGACTGTTCCTTCCCATACCGGGAGGTGCAACGACTGTATATTGCGAAGATTTCACTTTCTTTGAAGTCGCCGGTACGATGCTCCTGCTCGAAGGTTATACGCGCAAATCAGTATAAATGATTGTTTTGTTCCTTCCCGTACCGGTAGGTGCAACGTCTCTGTACTGTGAAGGTTTTACTTTCTTCGAAGTCGCTGTTACGACGCTTCTGCTCGAAAGTTATACGCGCAAATCAGTACCTAATAAATGATTTTTTTTGTTTTAACAGAGGAATCCGCTTTCTGTTTATGTTTCTCCGTTTGCTACTGCTACTTTCCATACTGGGAGGCTACAACTGTATACTGTGAAGGTTCCTCTTTCTTCGAGGTCGCCGTTACGACGCTCCTACTCGAAGTTCATACGGAAAAATGTTTACTACGTTTACTATTGTTCTTTCACATACCGGGAGGTGTAACGACTGCATGTATGTACGCTTTATGAACTTCGAGGAGAAGCGTCGTATTGGCGACCTCGAAGAAAGTTGAACCTTCTTCGAGGTTGCCGGTACGACGCTCCTGCTCGAAGTTTATAGAGCTACGATAGGGGTACGATAACCGATGACCGAAGTTCGACGCATTCCCGTGCGAGGGCGTCTCATTGCTGACATCTTCTGAGTGCGACCGTCACCCCTGCGCCACAACAACTAATTGAAACCAAAATGACGTACACTTTACGTTATGTACACTGTTTTATAATTGACATATTTTAATTGTTTACGGAAATACTTTCGACACATGTTTGTTGTACCTGTTAAAATTAGTTTCTGGTGGTTTTAAAACCAAGTTTAATTTAAGAACATTGAATTACCGTTTCACGTTTCTGTACCTAAAGGTTAGTACTGCACTTATTTGAATTTAATCGTTGTTTAGGTTGAGAATCGCATCGAGTTCGAATTATTTAGGTTCGGTCATTTTATTAAGCTTACTGTTAGGCTATGTTTGCCTGGTACCTAAATATGTTTATTATTAAGTACGTCGCGGTGTTTTGCTGCGTCGTGAAAGCCCGCGCATCTTGAATGACCGAGTTTTAAGAAGTCGGCGCAAGCAGCGGATTCTTGGGAGTCGATTCCACAGTGCGCATATTAGCTGGGGTTACTCCCTGGCGCCCGTATCTGTTTTAACACACACCCTCCCCTTTCTCAGAGACTAGCTCGGAACACCTGATTGACTTCTCAGCGCATCTTAGCACCAGGAAACGGTAAGTAGCCAGGAGTTAACGTAATTGTAATAAGCAACATTTCAAGGCAATAGCGAAAAGCTCTCTAAAGTAAGGAAGCAGGAGACTGCTGGGCCTTCCGGCGTTAAGAATTGTAAGAAATTTCAGTTTCGTTAATATCTCAAAGAGTTGGTTGAAATGAGAGCATCAGCAGGACCTGATTCGAGTAAGGTACTTGAATCAGACACACTCATTTCAACGAATTCTTTGAGATATTTACGAAACTGAAATAGAAAAGAGATCGATTGGGAAAAATTGAAAACATCATCAAGAAGATGACAAATGGCTATGGGCAGAGACGGATTCAAAGCCAGCGGAGGGCCTTTAATAGTTATTTACATGTCAAGCTTTGTAAATTAATTTTAACAAGGCCCATAATCCAGTGCGCCTGGTAAAGATTAATTGCAAAGCGTGCGGCGTACAATCTTTTATTTTCACCTTTTAATTCATTTACTTTATTTTTTATGAAAACCTTTTTTTTTTAATTGAATGCGTTACTTCTAGCTAAACCTAGTCGTAGTGATATAAACAGAAATTGCTTTTCTACAAGCTCGTAAAGTTTCACAGATTTTTTATTTGTTTTTATACAAGCCCGTAAAATATTACAGGTCCTTTCACGTAATTTATCGTTTACTTGGTTACCATAAACAATAAAATTAACCTGTAAAATGTCATTCGATGAGAAGGTGGAAATAAAAATAAATTTCCGTGGACGGAAGAGACAGTTTCTTAAACTGAAATGAGACCGTAACAACAAAAATATCAACTTACTTGACGTGCATGCGCATTATAAAAAGAGGAAGGCTTTTTTGTTTTTTGCGCAGATTCTTGACGGTTCTAGGACGTTCCTGGAACTGTCCGGTTCGAGAACCAAAACGAGCCTAAAGTTTCCATACAAGTTATATTATTAAATTAATTATAGCAAGTTTTCAAACCGTAACAATAAGTCGACTGTCATAGACCCTACTGTATTGTAATGAGAAGAATATAAGACGTCGTAACAATATCGTTACAAGGGGTGTGCATGAAGTAAGGGTGGTAGCGGTAAATAAGAAAAGTACCAAATTAGAGAGAATCGGAGGCGCTGAGCTCGAATCTGAAGCTCCCTTCTTCTTTAGGGCGAAGGACGGAATTTTTGGAGCAGGTTTTTTTATTTGCCATTCCGACCTTGACTTCGTGCACGCTATGCTACAGAAATTTACTGAAAACCTGAACTTTTGGTTAACTGATGGGCAAGATTTAATTAATTGCGTCACGTGATTATTGTCCATCGGCCCCAAACAAATCATCGGAAGAAAAAAAAAGGAACGAACCGGGTTCTTCATGAATGCGCCCTTTCATTGCAGACGCGACGCAGATAAACCTTTTCAGAGTCAATTTAACCGAAAAGGCATTGGCGGGGCGTGAAATCTGCTCGATCAAACATTAATGACATCGATAACGCAACGCCCGCCCGACTGCGACGGCATTCGAGCGGCGGGCGTCGCGACGGCATCAACCCATTAAATATGTAGCTGGAAGAAATTCCCCAAATCGAATCAACCGGGGGGGAGTGTTGTAACGAGATTAGCCCGGCTAATTTGAATTCGCCGGATTTTGGGGTGGCGAAACGGACACTAACCTGAGTGGTAACAGTTTAACGATGACGCACGTAGAAACGGGACCATACAGGGTGCGCCAGTGCAAGAGGCTTGAACCAGTATGATTTCAGTGCAGGTCAGCACGTTCTTCGTAGCAGATACTGCGATCTGATACGCACAATTCATTTTAATAGTGAGATACAATTCAAATAGTATCGTCGATGTACGCCGATTTAAACTGCTCGCTTGAGTGTGGCCAACCCTGTATAATAGATTATACAAATGAAAATTCACAATACAACATCTATTTTAATCATTCAAGATTGTCGCTTTAATTTCGTAATAAAGTTTTCGAATTTATTTCAGTATTTGTGTGAAAAATACTTTTTTTTTAATTAATCGTAAATATAATATGTACAGTAATAGACAATGATCACGGAGCGGAATGCATAATTCGTTCTTCTTATTTATTAAAACCTTCGTGTCAGACGAGACAATCCAATAACAAACAGGGGATTTCCATCGCGCCTCGTAAATTTAACCCCTCGTTAATTCCAGCGCAAACAAAATCACCGATCACCACCGGCTCACGTACCCACAAAATCAATCCCTGCCGCCCCCTTCTTTTCCCGACGACGCTCGTCGAACTGGGTCGAGGTTACAACTCGAAATCCCCCTTATTCACGCGTATTCGCCCCCATTTATCGCAGTCTGACAGGGCGATTTATAATACGCTCTCGTATTTGTCTTACGCGAGCGATTTGTCGAGGAAGATGGCAGGCAGCACCGTATGCAAATGACACGTCGCCCTCCCCCCCCCCCCCCCCCCCCCGAGCCGCGAAGCACAAGAGAAAAATGCAGGCGGACCTGAAACCTTGGCCCAGTTTTGCACGGGGCGAGGGATGAAATTGCATTTTCATTTTGGACGTGACCTCCCGGATGGACGTGATGTTCCAATTCAGAGAAGCAACATTGAATGAAGAGAAATGTTATATACACGCTGTGGGATTAGGCCCGACACCAGAACAAGAATTTTCGTTGACTTTCGAGGGGGCGGGGGGGGTGGATGCGATGCCAGCGCCGTTTAATACCTGACGAGATTAAAACTTTGCGAAACTTAATCCCACTCACTTTGTTGCTCTGTTGTCTTATACTATACGCATACGTAAATCAAAAGTGACGTTTCGTTCGCTTCGTTATGACTCGAGGTGAAAGAGATTAATTTTATCGCCCCTTGTACAATGGACCGATCAATACGTGAATGGTTCGAAAAGTTATCACGGTATCACACTATTAAAGACACTTCAACAAACGCCATCTAGTGTTTGCGGTGTTAATTAGAGCTACATTATACTCTTTTCTAGTATTCATGGATTGATACTTATATCGTTTTTGTTGGTTTTCGTTTTTTCTATTGGATTTTTTGACCTACAGGAAGGATAATTGAGTCTTACATTATCTTCTTTAGTTATCATCCTTTCGCTGGATTTTTTGACCTGCAGGAAGGATTTTGAAAGATGCTGATTGATACTTACATTATTTTCTTTAGTTTTCATCTTTTTGCTGGATTGTTTTACCTGCAGGAACGATTTTGAATGATACTGATCGATACTTACATTATTTTCTTTAGTTTTCATCTTTTTACTGGATTGTTTTACCTGCAGGAAGGATTTTGAAAGATACTGATTGATACTTACATTATTTTCTTAAGTTTTCCTCTTTTTACTGGATTTGTTGACCTGCAGAGAACTTTTGAGGATATTGATTGATACTTGCATTATTTTACTTAGCTTTCATTTTTTTACTTGATTTGTTGATCTGCAGAGAAGGATTTTTAGAGATACTGATTGATACTTACATTATTTTCTTTAATTTTCATCTTATTAGAGAGAATTTTTGACCTGCGGAAAGGATTTTTAGAGATACTGATTGATACTTACAGTATTTTCTTTAGTTTTCATTTTTTTACAGGATTTCTTGTCCTGCAGGAAGGATTTTGAAAGATACTGATTGATACTTACATTATTTTCTTTAGTTTTCACCTTTTTACTGGATTTCTTGACCTGCAGGAAGGATTTTTAAAGATACTGACTGATACTTTCATTATTTTCGATAGTTTTCATCTTTTTACTGGATTTTTGATCTGCAGGAAGGATTTTGAAAGATACTGATTGATAGTTACATTATTTTCTTTAGGTTTCCTCTTTTTACTGGATTTGTTGACCTGCAGAGAAGAACTTTTGAAGATATTGATTGATACTTGCATTGTTTTACTTAGCTTTCATTTTTTTACTTGATTTGATGACCTGCAGAGAAGGATTTTTAGAGATACTGATTGATACTTACATTATTTTCTTTAGTTTTCATCTTATTAGAGAGAATTTTTGACCTGCGGAAAGGATTTTTAGAGGTACTGATTAATACTGATTGATACTTTCATTATTTTTTTTAGTTTTCCTCTTTTTACTGGATTTGTTGACCTGCAGAGAAGAGCTTTTGAAGATATTGATTGATACTTGCATTATTTTCCTTAGCTTTCCTTTTTTTACTTGATTTGTTGACCTTCAGAGAAGGATTTCTGAAGATAAGACTGTAAACAGGAAAACTTTGCAGTTCTTTCAGTTTTTATGATGCCATTATCTTAGGTCTAGGTTTTGGACAAAGAAACTTTACCTTTAGAAATAAAAATGTTCTCACAAAGAGAAATTTACCCACATACATTATTGGAGTAGTAGTTACCTGATTAGAGGTAACTGAAATCAAGAGCATAGTTGTCATGGTTAATGACAAAGAAAGCCGTTAATGAGTATCACTTTTGAAAGATGCCGAAGATGGGTAAGCAGATGGCGCACTGACAAATTGAAAAGGATTACTGAAATATTTAAAATGTTCATTGCAACTAATTTTGGCAAAAAAGAGATTGGACGACGCGAATAACACCATATACGAAGGTAAATGCAATGGTCGAAGACATCCCCTTTCTTCCTCGAGTCTGTACGCACCTTAATATTATAGACTGGTGTCACCTACTCGATTTGGACTATTCAGGTAGTCATAAAGAAATAGCCAACAAAATATGGACAAAGAACAAAAGAAAAATATAGCTTCTATTATAAACCAGTACAAGCTGATGAAAACAGAAACGATCGCTTCGGTAGAAACTGGCGACGAAGAACCATAGGCAGAAGAGGAACAACCTGAAGTCGTACAGTCCAGATATCAATATAAAAGAAGCAGAAACAAAACACTGAAGAGGAACTAGCAGAGAAAGCAGCCGATGAAGAAACTACATCAGTGCTTAAGTTTACGAGATCAAGTAGAAAATACAGTTGTGGAAGAGACAGAATATAAAGTAACTCACGAGGAAGGAGGAAGAGTCGAAGAAGAAGTTCGAAAAGGTGAAGACGAAGAAAAAGTGGAAGAACACATTTGGAGAAGTGAGGATGAAGGAAAAGGGGAAACTAAAGATGAAGCTGAACACGAAAGAGGTGAAGCTGAAGCTTCAACGAAATTCTTTGGCTTCGTATAAGGTAACAAAAGTAAAATTAAACGAACGGTACAATGTCTGTAGAAAAGGAAGTCTTGAAAGACACCGTTTCTAGGAATACATAGTTTTTAAAAAAGAGCTGTTTGGTGCTTACAAAAAAGAGAAGCGTCCGAAAGTCGTAACTCAAAATACGATAAAATTGTTTCTTCTCTCACAGAAAAGTATTTCCCATATTTGTTTTATGCTTAAAGCTCACAAAAGAAGGGTGAGGGGGCGTAGGGGTAAAATTCGTTGCGTCTGGTATTCACAGGAATCGAACGCGTCATACAATCTATTTAAGTTGTTTTTTTTTCTACGCCAATTAACCACCGAAGGACGTGCTGAGCTGAAAATTTGGTAAAGTTCGAACCGAGAAACGCCCAAGCGAGTGCCTAATAAAACAAAAGTACGCCAATCGACCACCGAAGGACGTGCTGAGCTGAAAATTTGGTAAAGTTCGAACCTAGAAACGCCCAAACGAGTGCCTAATAAAACAAAAGTACGCCAATCGACCACCGAAGGACGTGCTGAGCTGAAAATTTGGTAAAGTTCGAACCGAGAAACGCCCAAACGAGTACGCAATAAAACAAAAGTCGTCGAGAACAAAACAAAAACTGAAAAGGAAAAGTAACAAGAGCTTAACGATTAGAATGCGATGTTTAAGTAAACCTTGTTTTGAATTGTCGTGACCTTGTGCCCTCATGCCGACGAAGCTCCTTTTAAGTATCTTAAATTCACTCGACTAGTAACAAATAATAACAATAATAATCATACAGTATGCTTTGCTTAATTGGAGCTCCAATAGGGCGTAAGATACTCACGAAAAGAAAACAAAAAGTATTTAAATTCAAGGTTGGTAAGTAGAGCTAGACCGTGTATTAGAAGGTTGCCTTCCTTGATCCAGAGGGGAGGGTTGGGGGGATCGTAACTCGTTACGTCACGTCACGTGACGTGGTAAATTCCATCGAGCATATTAATCAGGTTTTTGCATTACTTGATCAATAGAATCACAGAATTGATTCCATTTTTAGTCAATTAGATTAAGCTTTAAGAGACGGATTAAAAGTCAGTCCATTTACTTCCCTGTAACGAACAGAAGTTCATGTGACGTCACGAGTTACTTTACTTTTGCGGGGATAGTAAAGATCGAACTGCACGTTTAAATGGGAACGACGCAACGTACTAGATGCAATATCAGTTTTACCAACCTTATTTAAATTAGAGACCCTGTCATAAGAGTCTGGACAATTCGTAGCTAGGTTTTGATTAGCGCCGCCATGTCATATCACATATGAAACAAATTTAACAGGCGAGAAGGTAACGCCTACTTTTCTTATCTCTCCCAATCATAGCTGATTGTTGTGATGTAACATGGCGGTGTTGTCCAGACTCTAATTAAAGGGTCTCTAATTTGATTTGATTGATTTGATGGCTCGCCGCCATCTTTCGAGTACTTATGAAAACGCTTACCAAGATACTATAAATGCCTTAAATTAAGACAAGTAGTCACTAAGAATATTTTAATAAAGATACAACCAAGATACTATAAATGCCTTAAATTAAGACAAGTAGTCACTAAGAATATTTTAATAAAGATACAACTAGGCTTTGCATTCCAATCATTTTTCTAGACCTTCAAAGAGAACGTAAGGGTTATTTCAGTTCTAATCTAAACGTAGGCGTCGCGTCGGTCGAAAACTCTACAAATAGAATATTAGAACCAATCGAGTCCTTGTTAAAGCTTTAAAATGTGCTTTTATTCCACCCTCTGGTCTTCTAACTGCTGATTATTTTACAGAACAAGTTCGTTTTCGTTTTAAGATTAACGATTTTTCTTCTAAATTTTATTTGGGAAATTGGTTTACTACACCAACGCAACGATCGACAGAATTATTTTTTTTTTTAGAGTTAAGTACGTTTGGCTGAGGAGGACGACGTAGCCGTCGAAATGCGTATCTAAAACTTCAAATGGGTTGCTAAAGAGAGAGATTTTCTTGTTAGCCGACGATAGTTTCAAGAGATTTTCTTGTTTACAAATCGCTTTGCATGTCAAGAAGATCAAAAAGTGATCGCGGGATGTCGTTACTAAAAATTCTCTGCAAAAAAAAGAGAAGCAAAAAATAATGTCACGCGCGATCAAATTAGCAAAAATCCGGAAACAATTGATAAGGGATAACTGCGAAAAGAAAAAATAATTAACACATAATTAAGTAATTGAAAGCAAGAACAGAAACAGCAAGCACAATATTAATATTAATAATAAAAAATAATCTTAATAAATATATCAAATTTTCTGCAAAAAAGAAGAAGCAAGAAGTAATGTCACCCGCAGTCAAATTAGCAAGAATCCGGAAACAATTGATAAGGGATAACTGCGAAAAACAATAATTAACACATAATTAAGTAATTGAAAGCAAGAACAGAAACAGCAAGCACAATATTAATATTAATAATAAAAAATAATCTTAATAAATATATCAAATTTTCTGCAAAAAAGAAGAAGCAAGAAGTAATGTCACCCACAGTCAAATTAACAAGAATCCGGAAACAATTGATAAGGGATAACTGCGAAAAAAAAATAATTAACACATAATTATGTAATTGAAAGCAAGAACGGAAACAGCAAGCACAATATTAATTAATAGTAAAAGATATTATTAATAAATATCTCAAATTCTCTGCCAAAAAATAGAGAAGCAAAAAATAATGTCACGCGCGATCAAATTAGCAAAAATCCGGAAACAATTGATAAGGAATAACTGCGAAAAAAATAATTAACACATAATTAAGTAATTCAAAGCAAGAACGGAAACAGCAAGCACAATATTAATTAATAATAAAAGATATTATTAATAAATATCTCGAATTCTCTGCCAAAAAATAGAGAAGCAAAAAATAATGTCACGCGCGATCAAATTAGCAAAAATCCGGAAACAATTGATAAGGGATAACTGCGAAAAAAAAATAATTAACACATAATTAAGTAATTGAAAGCAAGAACAGAAACAGCAAGCACAATATTAATATTAATATTAAAAAATAATCTTAATAAATACATCAAATTTTCTGCAAAAAAAAAGAAGCAAGAAGTAATGTCACCCGCAGTCAAATTAGCAAGAATCCGGAACAATTGATAAGGGATAACTGCGAAAAAAAAAATAATTAACACATAATTAAGTAATTGAAAGCAAGAACGGAAACAGCAAGCACGATATTACTAATAAAAAAATAATCTGAATAAATATATCAAAGGTTGCTGAAGAGAGAGAGTTTCAATAGATTTTCTTGTTTACAAATCGTTTTTGATGTCAAAGAGGTGAAAAAGTGATCGCAAGATGTCGCTACTTAAACTTCTCGATAATAGTTTCATTAAGAGCAACAAAGAGCACGCGACGCCTAAAAAAAGAATAGAATTTCGACGTAGGCGGGGCACGCACGCTAATTACGCTCCTGCTTGCTCTTCACGAATCCAAAATTGGCTAAAGTAGAGTTCTATAAAATTATAAAATAGAAAACAGGTTGCAATAAACATGATATTTAATGATTCTTTACAGATTTATGGTAAACAGAGATTTAGTTAAGTAAGCAGATTTTTTTTTGGCCAATTTTCCACAGCCCTCCGAGTTCAGCGGCGTTCAGGAATATTATTGTCGCGAGTGAATAATGCCGATTCATGTGGGCGTCCCTGTGCATGATGAAAAACGACGGAGACATCAATAAGCTCCTACATACATCACGTCTCGTGGCGTTTATGTGCGTACCAACCAATCCTTTGTGCGTGGAAAACCACCGCCACAAAAAAAAAAAACATCTCCGCACTTTGCGGCCGTTCTCCCGCGGTGAACAGGAAAGTCAACAAATCTCTTGCAGTTTTACACCCAGGCGAAGCGATTTAATTTCAAAAATCCTGAAGCATGCTTGTATCAACTGTGCATACCGAATTATTTCATTGCCAGGGATGAGAGGTAGGGCCACTTGTTTCGTGAGCGGTACGAAAATTTAGTATTCGGATTGTGCCAGAGTAGCAGCCCTTCCCCTCGCACTCAAGAGAAATTTAAACGCATCGGAGCCGCGGATGAAGTGAATAGCACATTCGATGTAAAAAATGTCCAACACTAAGTGGGCCGAATTCTTTTCCCCGTTCATTACAGCGAGCGAGCGAGTTTGGCTCGATACTCGGACCCAGGTCTAAAAGAAATCACTGCACGACTAAACCAATCAGAGTCCAGCTTTGTAACTTGTAATTATAATAAAGAAGATTTAAGATTGATAATTTTATTCGAATAGTCAAATATTCGAATGTTTGGAATTGGAATAGTTTCAAATTAAATTATTTGAGTAATCGAGTATTTAAAGTCGAATATTCGAATAAAGTATTCGAATAATCAAGTAATTAGTCGAATATTCGAAAAAATTACTTGATTAAACGAATACTTAATCGATTATTCGAATAGTTTCAACTTAAATTATTTGAATAATCAAGTACTTAGTCGAATATTCGAATAAATTATTCAAATAATCGAATACTTAATCGATTATTCGAATAGTTTTAAATTAAATCATTTGAATAACTGAGTACTTAGTTATTCGAATAATCGAATACTTAATCGAATATTCGCATGGTTTCAAAATAAATTATTCGAATATGAATCTTCATATAATCGAACATTCGAATATTCAAATAATTGAATATATGATTATTCAACTATTCGAATAATCGGATATTTGAATATTTAAGTATTCAAATAATCAAGAATAACTGAGAATAATTGAGAAAAATATTCTAAACATATTCTTTTCTTGCTTGTTAATGTTGTTACAGTTTGTTCTATGAGAATATTATTTTGTGTTTTTGTTTTATATGGGGCGGATTCTGTAACGGATTAACGGTCTGAGTTTTAGAGGAAATTTAACAGCCCTTTAAATTTAACGGTTCTGATACAGAATAGACCCCTATAAATCTTATTTTGCATGTTTACAAACATTCAACAAATTACCCTTCCTTTTCCTTTGAAACTGAAAATATTACTGTTCTGTAAATCATATATATCTTGTCATTCATTGTCCAAATCCCAGAAGAAGAAACACGAAGTGACTATAGTCGACTATTTAGAATATTTAGATTGCTGCCCACCTAGTGTAGGAAACAAGATTTGTGCTGATGAAATTAACTTGCAGTTCAGCCAGTGGCTCAGACGTGACGGGTGTGGGTGTTAATTAAACGCGACAATAAATGAACGCCACCTAAACCTAATCGTAGTTGAGGAGAGATGATCAAAGGGAATGGAAATGACTTACTTTAAGCAAAAAATCTTTAATAATAATAACAATAAGAAGTCAAACACTCTTGCAAAGTGTGTGGCGGGCTTAACGCCACGAAGTGTGTGCGCACCTTAATGCATTAAATCAAACCGCGACATAATATTAAGAGTAAAAATAAAATATCTTTTCAGTAATTCAGAACAACTGTTGACGGATCCGTCAAATCCTTTACATAGACGATATCTGAAGTTAACTATATCTGGCCTGAGGCGCCTAAAGCAAAACGATAAAAATTATACAACTCGCAATATTCCTCAAATAAGGGTGGGTCTCCCACCTGTTTATTTATCATCGTTTGGTTGGTCCTATTCTTCACCAAGCATGAAATGAAG
Organism: Prosopocoilus inquinatus; assembly: GCA_036172665.1. Taxonomy (NCBI): domain Eukaryota; kingdom Metazoa; phylum Arthropoda; class Insecta; order Coleoptera; family Lucanidae; genus Prosopocoilus; species Prosopocoilus inquinatus. The sequence continues at coordinate 6,466,805 of CM069878.1, read as the reverse complement.
ACATTAAACGAAAATAACTCGGTTCAAAAATCGGGACATCGCTGAAAGACTGACTTGCTCCAGGCACATTGCACAGTAATAAAGCCAAAACTGGTCGTACCCCCTCTTTCGAAGTGAGGAGCAGTGATACCAGCTATTGGTAATTTACACCAGACTCTTTAATAAAATACTCTGGAATTCCATCAGATTCTTTTTCCTGAAGCAAACTGCGATTTTTAGTGACAGCAAACAGTTTGATTTTCCGCCGCGTTGTAGTGTATTTCATGTTTCAAATGTAGCTATACGATGAAAAAAAATTGGTTGTTCTATTGGTCGTTGATTAACTTTTGTCGATGCGTTATTTTGAGAAAAGTGAAGTCGAGTGGCAGAATCGATCAGTCAATCGATTTAATGCGGCGGTAAATTCAAATTCCTCAGTCATTAAAAATCACACTGTATACGACTTTCACATTTTTTGAATTTCTTTAGAGTTTTCCTCCTATTTCGAGTAAATAACCAGAACGTCACTTTTATAATAAATTATTAATTATTATTAATTATAATAAATTATTAATTAACGGAAGAAATAAGAAAATAACTGTAGAAGTTCTCTGAAAATCACTAAACGTTCCACCAACTGTCGTATAAACGCGTCAGAATTTACGCAATACAACGAAAACTTTATTTTTATCACCAAACTAAATCTGGTGTAAAATGCCCCAAATTGGTAACAGTGGTGAGGAGGGCTCGCACGAATCGAGAACATAGTGACATCAGCAGGAATCAACCGAGTATAAAATGACGTAATAGCAATAGCTGTGAACGCAATTTAATCTCTCCGCCGAAATATCCACTCGCCGCAAAAAACTGTAATTCTCATGATCTGGTGACGCAAAAGGGAGACTTTTATGACTGCCTTACAGTTTTAATGTAAACAATTGCTCGTTTTCCACGGAAATCTCGAAATATACTAGGCTGCATTTTATGAAGTCGCAGTTTCTCGTTTAAATTGCATTGTAAAGTGTGACTTCATAAAACGCAGTCTACTATACGCCTGGAGACGCTTGCAATAGCTGATGCAATGATGTCTAAAAATAAAAACTCCGGGTGGTATTGTTTATTTAAGGCAATGAAAAATACCGACTCATCGATCGGGAATTTGACGAGGGTTTATGGCCGATATATTTTAAAATGAATGCAAAGAAATTGTCCGAGTTGCTTTATGATAATAGAATAGAGCGTGAGACCATTTGCGTTACAAGAATTGAATTAAATCTTGCGACGGAGATGAAAGGTAGAAAAAACTATTTTTAGTTAAAATATTCCCCAACTGTACCAGCAACCATAAAGGAGGCTTAAATCTCAAATCTATAAAGAAGGATTAAATCTCAAATCTCAAAGTGAATAGTCCAGATTTACTCTCACTTTTGGCCCGCGGCTTTATGATCAATTGATTTACGTTGTTATAAATATATTGTGGACGCCAGCCGGCCTTTATTAACTTTTGGGTACTAAAGGGAGCTTATGACGTTTCTAATAATTATAGTAACGTGGGTGAAAGGGATGAAGTTATCGCCCCGTGTCATCGCGGGGCGTTTTCGTAACTCTTCTTCTTATTTCAGTTTTCGCAGGGAACTAATTACGAACGTGGGCAGACTGTGTAACTTAATCGTTTTTAACTATCTAAGATCTGGGATGTGTGAGAATTTATTATCGGAGATAAGCATAAATGAAAATGATTCACATCCGACCGTTTGAAACATTTGCTGAAACAAAAGAAGAAAAGCACGAGCACGAAAGAAGCTTCTTGTTTTCGGCGATGCCATGGAGGTTGAAGTACCTGGAGGAGTAACAAGCAAAGAGAAAGCGAGCCGATTTTTGAACGCGCACTCACCTTTCCCGTATGGCAAAAATAAAGTGTACCAGAGAACACAACACGTGCGTGATACTCTACGCTGCGTTTGTCTTGCCATACTACAGGCGGGCGGCCAGACCGGTTTTCAATGATACGCGGATACGGCATGGCGTCCTCCATACAATTAACTTCGATTGGCGATACTACAGCTTTGGAGCCAAAAGAATATGAACTTGTTTATGTTCTTCATGTAACAAGGGATCAATACCGCTCCTTGTTTTTTTTTTTTTGACGGAAAGTAACAAAAAAACGAATATGTGGAGAAGATACTATGAGAAAAACCAAAAAGGAACCGAATTAGAAGCCTAGAAGAAGTGACTAATAATAATATAGCGAATAATAATAATAATAAATGTCTTTATTTAACCAAATCAGGATAATAAATGTATATAAAAGAACAAAACAATTAAAAAAAAAGAAAACAATATTGATTTGGCTAAACCTCAGGGAGAATTTCAGAATTTCTGTTTTACAAATAAACCCTGACAAATAATATGTTAAATAAGTAATGCAGTCTTCTTTTCTCCCTCAATCTCACTCTCATCAAAAATATCAAGCATAAATAGATAATAGATAGAAAATAAGAAGAAATAAAAAGAAAGAAAAACAGTGTACCGCTATGCATAAGTTAAGTATTGCTTAAAATAATAAATAAATAATTTTATGGAAAAATATTGCTGAATGCAGTAGTCTTCTGGTTTTCATATTAAGCCAATTTATATCTGCTAATTTATGAGATACATGGTTTCGTCGCTGCAAACCAAAAATAATTTTGATTTTTTTGAATTCTATTAGAATCAGTATAACTGAGACACTGTCGATACACTATATCACAGTAATGAAAATGTGACAATACTAGGGAATCAAGTAACATACGTTTAATATTGCTATTAATTCGAGTAAATTAATCTCAAATTCGCTGCTGCTTTCTGAATACAAGAGGAAACATGTTTAGTAAAGCGTAATTTATCGTCAATGTACCCCTAAGCTTTTCACTGTTTCAACTGTACATACAAACGAACATAACAAAATTTTCACGAGCTCTTTCTCGATCCATTATTTTAACAAACAGAATTACAGTAGATTTGGAGTTGGATTAATCGCTAGCGAATGTCTGATAGAAAAATCTATTAGTTTAATTATATCATCATTGATGTTAGACGTAGCAGTATGGACTTCATTCGGATAAAATGCATAATACAATTAAGTGTCGTCAGCGTAACAGTGGTCCTTGCAATACTGTAATACACTAGTCAAATTGCAGGTATAAATATTGAAGAGTAAAGGACCGAGAATTGAGCCCTGCGGTACTCCTTGCAACAATTCAATAGAATTGGATACAGATTCGTTAAGCACAACCTTTTGCACCCGATTGTTCAAATAACTTTTAAGTAATAGGAGAGCATTTTGACTTAATCCAATATATTTTAAAATGGCATAATACGGCTTCGAAATCACGAGAAAAATCTAGGAGTATTAGAGCCGTAAGTTTATTATGTTATATATTTCTAAAAATATCATCAGTGATGTCACACAAGGTAGTTGTGCAACTGTATCCAAAACGAAATCATGTACATAATTTTTTCAAGTATTTTAGAGAGACAAGGTAATATACTAATTGGACGAAGATTTTTTTAATTCTTGGGGATTGTTTACTTTTGGTATAGGATGAATCAACGCTACCTTCCATAAAGAAGGAGAAGAACTAGTCTGCAAGCAATGGTTGATAATGAAAGTGACGAATGGAAATAGAAATGTTCAACAAATATTGATTAATTTAACATTGAGACCATCATCACCGATGCTTTCAGATTTAATACTAGATAAAACTTTCGCTACTTCCAACTCAGAAGTAGGTTCAAATGCAAACAAGGACTCAAAATTAACACGAAAATTACTTAGGTAATAATTCAACAAGTTGTCATCAACATTAGTTGAATGGATAGAATTCAAAAAGAAATTGTTGATAACATTCACATCAGTTAGGTGATCCGGAATAGTCCTACGAAGGCGGAAATATACATTCAGATCTTTAAGCTTTCTCCACATATCTGTTTTATTTGAGGCAGATAGAGTAAAATTTAAATACGCTTCTTTTTTTCTTGTTTCACAGAGTAAGTTACTAAATTTATAGTAGTCCCGGTGATACGGTAATCGAGTTTTCAGAAAACGTGCATGAGCTTTGTCACGCATGGACATCATTAGTTTAATAATATCTGTCAGCCATGGAGCTTTAGGTTTAGTAAATTTAGAAGTTTTTATAGGTGCGTGGAGATCAAATAGAATTGTAAATGTGAAGACTGAAATGAAAAAAAAAAGAAACTTGCGACTTTCAAAAAATGGAACAGTTTGTAAAGCAAATTATAAGCGAAAAAAATCTCCAAAGTCGTCGATGGGAGGATAAACGTAGGTACCTACTAGACTTATCATGGTCGATCTCCAGTTTTTGGTTAGCTTAAACATTTCGCCTTGTCGTTTGTTTCTCTTGTACTTCTTCTTTGTAATTAATTAATCAACCAAAATGCGTCGAGGATAAAACACTAAGGCTGCGGTAAGTGAATGGTAGACGTGGTCAGATCAAACCACGTGACCCCTTTTCTCAATTGGCGATTGGTCAGAGGGTTTAGTCGGATCGTTGACTTGACGATTTTGTGCTATTTGACCGTTCACTTAACTCGGCCTAAACCTAACAATAAGTTAACTTCAAGGTTATGTAGTGGGTAACCAAATCCAAAAAAATGACGCAAAAGAAAAGTTAACGTGTGTGGAAATGACCAGAGAGTACAGAGTTGGCTGGTTAGAGCCCGAACGCCAATTAAATCAACTGCTAGAGCCACGTACACACTTGCAACTGCGCCGCGGATGTCTATAAGGGTACGAACATGCTGAAGATGCCTCGAAGTTCATTCTCGATGTTTAGGTCCCGCTCGATACCGCGATGTCGCCTCCATATAAAACAAACATACAGTTTTAAATAGAACCGTACATATCGAAGCTGAATAGTGCGCGTATTTTGACATACAAGACTTCATTTAAATCTATGCGTTTGTTTTACGCCGAGCTGTCGAGCGCGACCTAAACATAGAGGATGAACAGCGAAGCATCTTCGGCATGTTCGTACCCTAAGACGTTCGCGGCGGCAACATCTGCGGCGCGATTCATTACTCGGCGCAGCTGCAAGTCTGTACGTCCCTTAACACATATATTTTTTTTATTGCTCGCTAAATGTAGCACCAAAACAATTTTTACGTCGCGTAGTCATGATTTTTAATGTACATTTCATTTTTAATCTAGCAAATCATATGCACAGACATGCCCCGTTCTGTTTTGTTAACCCATATATTGAAATTGCCCCAAACAAAAACGTTTCATTAAAAAAAAATTAATTTTTATTTAATTGCGATGACCACGCACGCACGACAAATGAATTTTTTTTTTTGAAGGTTTTAAAGTGTGTGTGGCAAGCCTGTACGCAAGAGCAGAGCGATTTAAGGGAAGACAATTACTTTCAAACGAGGTGCTTAGAAGTTGTGTAAATGTCATGCTCTATTGATCGAAAGTTGTCTAATACACGAGTATTAGGGCCGTACTCAGCTATTTCCGATTAAATTACGTTACAGTTTTATGTCCTTGTCAAGAAAAAGTTCGTGCCTTGAAGAGCAAACGACAATTTAAGAAAACTGGACGTGATATGACGCATAAGAAAGAAACGAAATACGGACTTTTCTCATATCAATGATAAAAAATAATCGTAATAAATACTATCAAATTCTCTGCAAAAAGCAGAAGCAAAAAAGAAATATTGCGGTCAAATTAGCAAAAATCAAGAAACAATTGATAGGGGATTACTGCGAGGAAAAGTAATTAAAACATAATTAAGTAATTTAAAGCAAGAACGGAAATACGATATTACTAATAAAAAATAATCTTAATAAGTATATCAAATTGTCTGCAAAAGAAAGAGAAGCAAAAAATAATGTCACGCGCAGTTAAATTAGCAAAAATCCGGAAACAATTGATAAGGGATAACTGCGAAAAAAAAATAATTAACACATAATTAAGTAATTGAAAGCAGGAACGGAAACAGCAAGCACAATATTAATATTAGTAATAAAAAATAATCTGAATAAATATATCAAATTCTCTGCAAAAAAAGAGAAGCAAAAAATAATGTCACGCGCAGTCAAATTAGCAAAAATCCGGAAACAATTGATAAGGGATAACTGCAAAAAGAAATTAATTAACTCATAATTAAGTAATTGCAAGCAACTATAGAAACAGCAAGCACAATATTAATAGAAGAAGAATAGAAGACTTTAAAAACAAGCTCAAAATGTGTGTTTAAGTTTTCTTTACCATTTGTCATCAACGAGCAACAACTTAACGAACGAAAATAAACGCCAAAATATTAAAGTAGAAAGTAAAATGAGAACTCGGTAAAATACTTTCCAGTTCGAATCCGAAAGTTCCTGCGTAGATTTTAGCGCTTTGAACTTATTAAGAAGTTTGAGAGTGCCATACATTTTGTCCTTTCTCGTGAAGAGAAGTTGTATTAACGGGCACTCCAGGTTCGTTCCCAAACCTCATTGATATTGCGGATTTTTTCATATTTTTTTGCGTTTTCGGTAAAAAAAATGTGCACTATAATATACTGAGTGACCATTTTCAAATCCGAAACGTAGGACTCTACGTTCGTTCCCAAATCTCATTGATATTGCTGATATTTTCATATTTTTCTTTATTTCCAGTAAAAAAAAACTGTACACTATAATATACCGGGTGATCATTTTCAATCCGAAACCTAGGGGGGTTAGTATGACTGCTCTTGATAATAACATTTTTAAGTAAAATCATATTTAAAAACTTTTGTTGCAAATCGTTTTTGATGTTAGGTCAAAAAACGATCGTAGGATGTCGCTGTTTAAATTAAAACCATCAAAAAAAATCATCGTCGAGGGGAATCGTACTAACCTCTTATGTTTCGGATTGAAAACGATCACCCGATATGTATAGCTACAGAAAAAATACTCATTATCTTTCATTTCTTAAAGAAAAAAGCTTCTTTGCGTTAAAAAAAAGAAAACAAGAAAGGGGGTTAACATATACTTGTCATTAACATTAAAAATATAATAATTGAAGAAGTATCAGAATCTCACAGAAAAAAGGAAAGAGAAATAAGAAAATAAAAGATAATCGACTCAAATTTACAGGCGCGATTATTGACAAAGAAAACAAATTAAAATTAATCAACAGATTATGAATTAAAGTAAAAATAAAGTTGTGTTTTGCATTACAATAAAAAAATCGTGAATAAAAGAAGGATGACAGTGAGAAGAAGAAAAAATATTATAAAATAAGTAATTATTGTGTTGCGTGAAAAAAAATAAATTAAAATAAATAAAAAAATCCTGAACGGGCTCTCGAAAACCAGCGAAACGTCGACGTAAATCTCAATTTTGTATCATCGGACAAGACAGCGCTTCAATTACAAAAAAAAAAAGTAATTAAATGTACGTCAATTAAATTTGCTGCGCAAAGTAAACAGAAAATCGTTCGTGACCAATTTATCGCGTCTTTTAACAGACAGTTAACAACCAACAAAAAAAATTATGAGAAATTGAAAATAAAAAAGTGCAAAACGGACATTAATTAAAAGAGTTCGACATGTCCATAAAAAATAATTGACACTAGCTTAATAAATAATAAACAATTGATAATGGTTGATTATGGTATACAATATGCAAAATGATTTATGTAACATGGTCAAAATAAAGGAAGTATATTGAAGCAAGCGAGGTGTACTAATTTTTTTTCTTTGTATTGGTCACAGTAAAGAATTAATAGGTAGTAGCGCGGGCGTTCGGAACGTGCACGCAGCTGCGAGAAATATTTTAATGTTATCTCATGCTGAAGGATTAAACACCGTTCTCTCTCGCGCGCACTGATATTTGAACCCCTCTTTCAGCGGTCGCTCTCGCAATTGATCTCATGCACATATCGACACACGGCCGAGTGCTCTTGTGGCGTCACCTAATATATCGTTCACCGTGGTTCTGGTACACTTAATTTTTTAATATAGTAACTTAAATTAGAAATCGTGTCGGAATGTGACTCATTTGAAAATGCAAACTGAAACACACGCAGCTGCGAGCTTATATAACGAAAGCATTCTTCAGCTGAAAAAATAAATAAATAAATAAAAGAACAAGCTCTCATTGTACACTCTAATAAAATAGAACTGCATTTTCAGAGAGCAAAGTATCGTTAAATCAGGGAGATGAGTCATAAGAAGGCTATCAACGTGGTTTCAGCGCGAGCCAATTCCAGGAAACTCGAGCGGCTAGTTAATATAACGAAAGCATTCTTCAGGTTAAAAAATAAATGAATAAATAAAAGTACAAGCTTGCGTTGTGTACTCTAATAAAATGGAATTGCATTTGCAGAGAGCAAAGTATTGTTAAATCAGGGAGATGAGTCATAAGAAAGCTATCAACATGGTTTCAGCACGAGCCAATTCCAGGAAACTCGAGCTGCTGGTTTATATAACGAAAGCATTCTTGAGCTTACTAAATAAATAAACAAACTTGCATTGTGTGCTCTAATAAAATAGAATTGCATTTGCAGAGAGCAAAGTATCGTCAAATCAGGGAGATGAGTCATAAGGAAGCTTTCAAACCAGTTTCAGCGCGAGCCAATTCCAGGAAATTCCGAGTCGGCTTAAACTAGAGTCCCTAGATTTGATTGACATTTAACAACATGTAGGAGAGCGTTCGGAAGCACAACGTCAGATCCAACGCCATTTATCAAGCTTCGTATCTTTACGAAACAGCAATTTCTAATCGCCGAGATAATCGTACCAAGTTAGGTCAGCCAACTATGAAATCTGAAATTACTAATGAAAATGACGTTGTGTTTCCGAACCCTCTCCGACATGCTATTAAATGTCAATTAAATCTAGGGACGATAACTTAAACTAACCATGTCACCCTGTACATATAATAAACATCGCGGAGACAGAGAGAGAGAGAGAGAAACCTCGCGCTAGTTCCGAACATGACTTTGTTTGTTTGACATCGCGTGTTAATTTTCCTCGTCGGTCGCCGTGAAATCTTCAAAATTCAAAATTTCTTCTCTATCAGTCAATATTCCCAGTTTAATTTAAATATAGTGTACTCAAGAGATGTGACGAGGGTGGTTTGGATAAAATGGAATCACCGTTGCTTGAAATTAAACATCGCAGAGAAAGAAAGAGAAAGCTCGCGCTACTTCCGAACATGACTTTGTTTGTTTGACATCGCGTGTTAATTTGCCTCGTCGGTCGCCGTGAAATCTTCAAAATTCAAAATTTCTTCTCTATCAGTCAACTTTCTGAGTTTAATTTAAATCTTCTCTTTGAGCAAACTTTTTTAGTTTAATTTAAGTTTAGTGTCCCAAAGAGAGGTATCTATGAGCGGCGAGGGTGGTTTAGTTAAAATAAAATCATCGTTGCCTAAAATTAAACATCGCAGAGATAGAGAGAGAAAGCTCGCTCTAGTTCCGAACGTGACTTTGTTTGTTTGACATCGCGTGTTAATTTTCCTCGTCGGTCGCCGTGAAATCTTCAAAATCCAAAATTTGGTTCCTATCAGCCAATTTTCTCAGTTTAATTTAAATATAGTGTCCTCAAGAGAGGTGACGAGGGTGCTTTGAGTCAAATAGAATTATCGTTGCTTAAAATATAACATTTAACGAAGCCTACTGATTGGTCTTCTTCTCTCTTTCACATTCCAGTTTCCATTTTGTTTCGTTAAACGAGAAAATTTTAGTAATTTTAAAAACGTGACATTTTCATTCGCTTGCAATCAATCCATTTGTTGTTGCAACGAAATTTTCGCTTATGTTTTAATTATTTAAAGATTGTGACTTTTATTTAAACTATTACAATACGGAAGAGCGATTCCCCAAATTGAGAGTCATGAGATAAGGAATGGACCTGTTTCGACAATTTTGTAAATGTACGTAGACGCCTTTCGAGCAATCCTATCTGCGGAAACCGAAGTAGAGAAAGAAAAAACGATTTCTGGCTTTCTTTTCTTCGAAAATCAGGCGCTACTAACAAAGAAAATAGAGGTTTGGATTGCTAAAAGAATTAGAAAGAAAAAGGTGTTGAAAAGGAAAAGGTATCGAAGCGCGGGAAAGGACTTCCCTGCTTCTTTTAATCCGTCACCCTTTTCCACCCCCCACCCCCGCGTCTGCACGTCTTACGGAGGTAAAAAAAAAAGTTATTAGCTCGCTTGTTTTTTTTTTTTATCTTTGTGATTATCAAACTGCTATATCACAAAAATCGGCGGTTGAAAACTAGATAATATACAGATTGTGTCAGCTAATTTTGGTTACGGATTTTAAGGAAGACCAGCGAGGAAGGAGGATAATGTAACCCCCGCCCATCAACAGGAACAATCCATGGCGAATGTAAAGGCGAGGGTCGTCGGGACAGAGCAGATTTAATTCCGAGCACGCACGCGTATTTAGGGTAAGAAGTCAGAGATGTTTGCTCTCTCACTCCTGCCACTGTAACCAAATAATATGTGACACAACCTGTACATACGTAGCAAAGTGTTCTAAATAGTCACAAGAATCGGTTAAAAGACGATTGTGTGTCGTACATAATATACAAATTGTGTCAGTTGCTTTTGGTTATGGATTTTAAGAAAGAGCAGCGAGGAAGGAGAATAATATAACCCCCGTCCACCAACAGGCACAGTATATGGCGAGTATAAAGGCGAGGGTCGTCGGGGCAGAGCGGATTTAATTCCGAGCACGCACGCGTCTCTAGGGTAAGAAGTCAGAGATGTTTGCTCTCTCACTCCAACTGCTGCAACCAAATAATATGTGACACAACCTGTACATACATAGCAAAGTGTTCTAAGTAATCACAAAAATCGGTTAAAAGACGATTGTATGTCGTACATAATATACAGATTGTGTCAGTTGCTTTTGGTTATGGATTTTAAGAAAGAGCAGCGAGGAAGGAGGATAATATAACCCCCGTCCAACAACAGGCACAGTATATGGCGAGTGTTAAGGCGAGCGTCGCCGAGATAGAGCGGATTTAATTCCGAGTATACACGCGTCTGTAGCATAAGAAGTCAGAGGTCTGCTCTCTCACTCATACTGCCGTAACCAAATAGTATACGACACAACCTGTATATACATAATAGCAAAAGTATTCCAATTTATTTTCTCTTTGGAAGTAAATGAATGAAACTCGACCAGAACAATCAAACAAGATGAAATATTAATATTAAGAGTAATAATCTGTCGATTAGAAAGGAGCAGAGTTTTCGTTTCGTTTTTTCTCGACTGTCTTTACGAAACCTTACTAGGTAGGTACTCAAAATGAGTACGAGTGTAAGCACGGCCCTGTTAATCAAAATTATAATATACATATATAAAAAAGTCATTTTCCTTATGAATTATCTATCGATTTGTGGTGTGGTGGAGCTTTTTTCTTTTACTCGTCGCGATCGTCCTGCTGGATTATGCGAGTTCTGTGGCGTACGGTTTAAATCGTCGGAAAATTACCATCTAGGGCCTAACGATTCGTGCTAATCGCTAATTTCCGAAAACGCGCTGAAAGGGCTCCTTCGCAGATACGGAACGCAGCCAATTTACTACACCCACATGCATGGAACAAATGATGTTCCTCTGCGCATCAAGTCACCACCAGCTTATAAAAGACCGATTGTGCACGCGTACAACCATATCTCCCGCGAACACCAAACCGTCCCGCCCGGTGACGACGACTTCCCTTAGATAAAATTTCGCTTGCGGAGCGCGAGGTGGTCTCTTATCGTCGGTGTGTGGTGGTGAAGGCGACGTTGGTTGTTTGCTGTCACGTGACCATAAGGTATTTTCTCGATTGTTTCGAATTTGTGCCCGTGTGAATTTCGACTTTCACCCCCCGGAGTCGGGTTACACTTGTTGCATGTACCTACCTGTCGCAGGACGAATTTCCTGCAGATCATTTCCCCAACAATCAAAATTAAAAAAAAAAACACACACAGTGTCCTGTTTCTTGTACATTCAAGATTTTGCGCAACTTATATTCTAAATTAAATTGAATCAACTATCTAATAATAATAATAAAAACAAAAAATAGAACGTGTTCTATCTCCAAACCTTTTCCTCAGCCCAAGAATTTCTTGCCTCAAATATTTATGGCAGACAAAATTTCGCTAACATCAAATGAGGGAAGAGTCTGAAACAGTTCCATCGGCGCCAATTGGCACCTTCATTTGGTAGACTGTAAATTAAATTGAATCGACTTTCTAATGGAAACAAAAATAATAAAACGTGTTCTATCTCCAAACCATATCCACAGCCCCAAATATTTATTGCAGACAAAATTTTGCTAATGTGATATGGGGGAAGGTTCTAAAACAATTTCATTGGCGCCAATTGGCACCTTCATTTGATAGATTGTAAACCAAATTGAATCAACTTTCTAACGAAGAAAATAATAAAACGTGTTCTATCACCAAACCATATCCACAGCCCAAAATATTTATTGCTAACATGAAATGGGGACAGAGTCTGAAACAATTTCATCGGCGCCAATTGGCACCTTCATTTGGTAGATTGTAAATTAAATTGAATCGACTTTCTAATAGAAACGAAAATAATAAAACGTGTTCTATCTCCAAACCACATCCACAGCCCAAGGATTTCTTGCCCCAAACTTTTATGGCAGACAAAATTTTGCTAACATGAAATGGGGACAGAGTCTAAAACAATTTCATTGGCGCCAATTGGCACCTTCATTTGGTAGATTGTAAACAAATTGAATCAACTTTCTAATGGAAAAAAAAATAATGAAACGTGTTCTATCTCCAAACCATTTCCACAGCCCAAGAATTTCTTGCTCCAAATATTTATGGCAAACGAAATTTTGCTGACATGAAATGGGGAAGGGTCTAAAACCATTTCATTGACGCCGATTGTCACCTTCGTTTGGTAGATTGTAAATTAAATTGAATCAACTTTCTAATTGAAACAAGAATAATAAAACATGTTCTATTTCCAAACCATATCCACGGCCCAAGGTTTTCTTGCCCCAAATATTTATGGCAGACAAAATTTTGCTAACATGAAATGGGGGAAGGGTCTAAAATAATTTCATCGGCGCCAATTGGCACCTTCATTTGGTAGATTGTAAATTAAATTGAATCGACTTTTTAATGGAAACAAAAATAATAAAACGTGTTCTATCTCCAAACCATATCCACAGCCCCAAATATTTATTGCAGACAAAATTTTGCTAACATGAAATGGGGACAGAGTCTGAAACAATTTCATTGGCGCCAATTGGCACCTTCATTTGGTAGATTGTAAACAAATTGAATTAACTTTCTAATAGAAAAAAAAATAATGAAACATGTTCTATCTCCAAACCATTTCCACAGCCCAAGAATTTCTTGCTCCAAATATTTATGGCAGACGAAATTTTGCTGACATGAAATGGGGGAAGGGTCTAAAACCATTTCATTGACGCCGATTGCCACCTTCGTTTGGTAGATTGTAAATTAAATTGAATCAACTTTCTAATTGAAACAAGAATAATAAAACGTGTTCTATCTCCAAACCATATCCACGACCCCAGAATTCCTTGCCCCAAATATTTATGACAAACAAAATTTTGCTAACATGAAATGGGGGAAGGGTATAAAACAATTTCATTGGCGCCAATTGGCACCTTCATTTGGTAGATTGTAAACCAAATTGAATCAACTTTCTAATGAAGAAAATAATAAAACGTATTCTATCACCAAACCATATCCACAGTCCAAAATATTTGTTGCAGACAAAGTTTTGCTAACATGAAATGGGGGAAGGGTCTAAAACTATTTCATTGGCGCCGATTGGCACCTTCGTTTGGTAGATTGTAAATTAAATTGAATCGACTTTCTAATGGAAACAAAAATAATAAAACGTGTTCTGTCTCCAAACCATATCCACAGCCCCAAATATTTATTGCAGACAAAATTTTGCAAACATGAAATGTAGGAAGGGTCTAAAACAATTTCATTGGCGCCAATTGGCACCTTCATTTGATAGATTGTAAACTAAATTGAATCAACTTTGTAATGAAGAAAATAATGAAACGTGTTCTATCACCAAACCATATCCACAGCCCCAAGTATTTATTGCAGACAAAATTTTGCAAACATGAAATGTGGGAAGGGTCTAAAACGATCTCATTATCACCTTCATTTGATTAATTCAAATTTTCATTAAGATCAGAAATCAAATTATATTCAGTGGTGTGGAATGGGAAACTCACTTTGAGAAAGAGAGAGGGAGAGAAACTTTGATGATCCGGTCTTTTGATCCGTCGCTTTAGATTTTTCAGTTCAGGGATCAATAATCCAAACTCCTAAATTACCTTCGGGGAATCACCAGACGCGCACGTTGTATTTGACGCAATTAAGTTTGATGGTTTGGAGATGCAGTTGCTTGAACTTTTATTAAAAGGTCATAGCAAAGAAAATTCAATAATTTTCAATAAACTAAACCAAATTTGTTTAATTTTTGTTTTTGAGTTTGTGGTTTTTTTAAGGCAGCAGTGAAAATATTGCAGGAAGAAATCAACCGGTTTATATTTTGTTTTTATAGTCACGTATTCCTCTTCAAAAACATCAAAAATAATAAAGTAATTTCTTTTTCATCTTTCTACGTAATTCACTTCAAACCGGCAAATTAATTCAAATGAGTTTCCGAAAGTCAAAAATGTTCAAGGAGTCAAATTTAATGACTTGCGTTGATTGGAGACCGATTTTTTCCTTACAGGAAAGTGCATTATTATTTTTTAATCAAAGTCACGCGCAAAGCCCAAACGGCGTCCATAATCTATTGAATCACTTGATGATAGAGCGAGTTCAATTTTCTGTTTGAATCCTGCCTGGCTGTTTTCGAGCTAAAATTAGGGTCAGTACTTACTACTAAAGATTTGGTTAACGATTAAAGTTCCGAATTCCGCTCGGACTATTTAAGCGGGTTTGCTTGCAAAAATCCACAAAATTTTTCTTGCTTAACTAGGTCGCGAAATAACACTTGAGTTTGCGGAAAGTTTGTAATGCTCGCGTTCTAGTTGCACAGTTAAACGAAATTTCAATCCAAGCAAAATTCAATTATTTTCAATAAACTAAACCAAATTTGTTTAATTTTTGTTTTTGAGTTTGTGGTTTTTTTAAGGCAGCAGTGAAAATATTGCAGGAAGAAATCAACCGGTTTGTATTTTGTTTTTATAGTCACGTATTCCTCTTCAAAAACATCAAAAATAATAAAGTAATTTCTTTTTCATCTTCCTACGTAATTTCTTTCACTTCAAACCGGCAAATTAATTCAAATGAGTTTCCGAAAGTCAAAAATGTTCAAGGAGTCAAATTTAATGACTTGCGTTGATTGGAGATCGATTTTTTTTTTTTTAAGCGGAATTTTTAAAGGGCTGTCAGCAAGCAGATATTTTGTCTCGAATTTATATCGCCCATTATCGCGATTAATTTCAAGGACAGTTTTGAGCGATCGTAACATTGATAGTCAGGTGTGGGATAACGATTTCATAATTTAATAAAATTCAATCAGCAGTACTTAATAAGTGGGGGGAGTTTAGCACCGCCGAGGCACTCAGACAGAAAAAAAAAACGGTGAAACTATCGCTTGTTAACAAAATTCTCCCGCGTTTACAAAAGAAACAAACGAACGTTCAAGTAAAACCAAATCACTCAACCCTTTTTAACAACGAACGCTCTAAACGTACATGCATGGATAGGTGAAACCCAAGATCCACACACACACACACACACGCGGGCGCACGGCCGTTTTGATTACCCCCGAAATCCGCTAATAAGCGAAAAGCTTTTATGTAATCTCATGCGAACCAGTTTTATTTGCTCACATCTTGAAGCTCTGTTTACGTAGTGAATTTACTCTAGAATTTCACAGCATTTTACCTTGGGGGGGGGGGGGGTGAAGAGGCTACCAAACTAACTCGAGAGGATTATGAAACTTTTAACGTAGGTACGCTAGTACCAACTTCGTGATTTTGTAGATATCTAATTACATATTTTTTTATAAAACTGCTTTGCTTGCATTCTAAAAATAATTAAATTTACTTAAAAAAGGATATTTGAGGTCGAATCTTGCCCGATGGAAATTGTAAGAGAATAGTTTTTAAACTTTAACCCCCGGACACTATAGAAAATGGAAAAAGCTCTCAACGTAGTGTCCGGTTAAAGTTTCCTATCGATTGGTAGCTATCAATTGATAGGAGAGCTATCAATTGATAGAAGAGCACAGTTCCGGAACTTCGATACGATCGAACCTAAAGCGAATTAGAAAAAATTTGCTTGCTTAACTAGGTCGCAAAATAACACTTGAGTTTGCGGAAAGTTTGTAATGCACGCGTTCTAGTTGCACATCTAAAAGAAATTTTAATCCAAGCATAATTCTTAGATTATTTTTAGGTTTAAGGCGACTTTAACAATATGAGAGCCATCTACTCGTAAACATTTTTCCATCGGTTTCGCTTTTTCCTTAATTTCTTGTTCTTATGCCATTTTTTTATGTCAAGAAACTAAATTTTTCTCTTTATCTTTCCTTGCAAATTTTCAACACACCTTTTTCCTTTCTTGTATTTTGCACTTGAAAAAAGTGAGAAAGTTACAAAAGTAATAGGCAAGGTTGAAGTGAACGAAAAAGAATTTTCAAGAAATTTGAAAAGCGTAATGAACTATTTTTTTTCCATTGAAGCTTTCACAAAATACAGAGACGGCGACTGAGTTTCATTTGCTTATATCTTGACCCTCTGTTTACGTAGTGAATTTACTGGAAAATTCTAGAATTTCACAGCATTTTACCTTTGGGGGGGGGGGGGGGCTACCAAACTAACTCAAGAGGATTATGAAACTTTTAATGTAGGTAAGCTAATACCAAGTTCGTGGTTTAGTAGACATCTAATTGCATAATTTTTTTATAAAACTGCTGTGCTGTGCATTAGGAAAATAATTAAATTTACATAAAAAAAAGGATATTTGAGGTCGAATCTTGTCGGAAGGAAATTATAAGAGAATAGATCTTAAACTTTAACCGCCGGAGACTATAATAAATGGAAAAAACACTCAACGTGGTGTCCGTCCGGTTAAAGTTTGCTATCGTTTGATAGCTATCAATTGACAGGAGAGATATCAATTGACAGGAGAGCTATCAATTGATAGGAGACTTATCAATTGATAGGAGACTTATCAATTGATAGGAGACTTATCAATTGATATGAGACTTAACAATTGATAGGAGACTTATCTAGATAGGTAAGTTATCCATTGATAGGATAGCTATCAATCGATAGTGAAATCGATATATTAGATATCAATCGATAGTGAAAGCTTAAGCGCTCTTTCCATTTTTTTTATAGTGCCCGGTTAAGAAAGTAAAAAAAAACTATTTTCTTAAAGAAAACAATAAAAGTGTACACTGGTGTCAAGATGTTTTTGAATATTGTTTAAATAAAGTCCGACCTCTCTCTCGCCCCCGAGGGCACAAAGACACGCTTTCAATAAAGCGCAAATGAAAATCCACCGCGTGACAAACCCCACAGAATAAAACTTTCCAGCCAGCCACATCCTCCTCACCGACCGGACGCTGTTTACACAGTTCCGGAACTTCGATACGATCGAACCTAAAGCGAATTAGAAAAAATTTGCTTGCTTAACTAGGTCGCGGAATAACACTTGAGTATGCGGAAAGTTTGTAATGCTCGCGTTCTAGTTGCACATCTAAAAGAAATTTCAATCCAAGTATAATTCTTAGATTATTTTTAGGTTTAAGACGACTTTAACAATATGAGAGCCAACTACTCGTAAACATTTTTCCATCGGCTTCGCATTTTCCTTAATTTTATTGTTTAAATAAAGTCCGACCTCTCTCTCTCGCCCCCGAAGGCACAAAGACACGCTTTCAATAAAGCGCAAATGAAAATCCATCGCGTGACAAACCCCACAGAATAAAACTTTCCAGCCGGCCACATCGTCCTCACCGACCGGACGGTGTTTACACAGTTCCGGAACTTCGATACGATCGAACCTAAGCGAATTAGAAAAAAGAAATGCGAGACCATTTGCGTTCCACGTATTTTATTATTATAATTTTTAGAGGCTCCTCCGACATTTTCTGATTTCAAATCGGGGCGCTAATTGGCACCCGCCTTTGATAAGTACGACGATATCTCGGTCCTCCCCTCCCGCGCCCTCTAAAAATACACCTACATTCGAATATTTCGAAATAGTATGTTTGGCCGATGAGTACTTTTCCTTGTTCGGCCGGGATCGATACGGTTCGGTATCATCATCAATGTCAGCGTGTTAAAACGGCCGGACAAAACGTTTCCGCTTGACTTTGAAACTTTTCGTCCCCATACAAATCATTGCCACCTGCCGAAACAATCGCTGCAAAAATTTCCAGGTGGAAATGTTGGGAAAACGCGAGCGACGACGTTCCGACTTGTGATTTGAATAACCACAGTAACATTGTTGGAGGGGCGAAGGGAAGGGGACAAGCGATTTTTTATGTTATTAATAAAGTGAGGATGAAATAGTACCGTCGCGATTTCGATCGCATTCTTAATACGTGCTCGACCACTTGATGTGTTTACGTCGAAATTTTGGGGTTATTGTCTCCTTGCATTAACTTGGGCGTTAGTATTCTAAAAATCGTAAGCCGCAAGGAAAACTGGGAAATCCGGAAGAAAATTGCCTGATAAACTGAGGCAGGGACTTATTAATCCTCGCCCAAGTTATTAAATGCAAGGTGACTCTTGAAGATTTTGAATTAGGCAACTCATCTATCAGCAGCAACAGAAAGAACGATCGCTCAGCAACGTTTCATGTGTAGGAGGAGTTTGGGTTACCCTTTTTCTTTTAATTTCAGGGCTTGGCAACCTAAAATGGACGCTCCGTATGATATAGTCGCGGGTTATTCGGTTAACCGGCTCTGGCCGTGAGGTGAGGCGACGCGACGCTCAAGTTACAGGGCCTAAGGTGACGTCCATCGTGGAAAAGATGGCGACGCCTCTCGATGCGAATCGTACTAACGATTTAGTTTACGATTCTGCTAGGATTATTTATACTGGTTTGTTTGCAAACATCTACAAAATTTTGCTTGTTTAATCAGGTCGCGAAATAACACTTGAGTGTGCGGAAAGATTGTAATGCTCGCGTTCTTGTTTCGTAACCCGCGCGGGAGCTCTGGGATTTGGTAACTGGAATGTAATTACGCAATTTTTTCCCGGTTTGACTCTTGATCAGCGCTCGCTAGTATAATCGAGAAGTGATTGTG
The DNA here is from genome assembly GCA_036172665.1 of Prosopocoilus inquinatus. Lineage (NCBI taxonomy): Eukaryota > Metazoa > Arthropoda > Insecta > Coleoptera > Lucanidae > Prosopocoilus > Prosopocoilus inquinatus. The sequence continues at coordinate 6,447,541 of CM069878.1, read as the reverse complement.
ATTTGAACCTTCCCAATTATTAGACCAATTGTAGACAGATTAATTTTTACTCTACTTTAAGGTCTACTAGAATAAGTCTGTCTGGAAGAATCTAAACTATTTTAGAAGTCCTTGAGCTCTTTCTAAAGACATAATAAATCGTGCGTTGGCTTAGGACAACAAAGAAAAAGAAGGACGACTTCCTGAACTTAGACTAAGTCAAAATTTTACGGCGTACGGGAATGCCTGGATAAAATTCTGAGGCAAAGAGTTTCTATAGTGCAAGCAGCAAGGTGATTTCTTAACAAAACAGGAAGACAGCCTAGGTCTTCGACGGGCCGAAAAGTTTGAGCGGCGTAGGGCTGGTCAATCGTCTGGTATGAGTTCGTAGCTCAGAGTGATTCGACAAAAATTTGCCGATAAAAGGCAGCGGAGCAAGAACTGCCTACAAGTGAGCAAGGAACCACAAGTGAAATTCCTGAAAGGTAACAAAAGACCTTACCGGTTCAATAAATACAAAACAACCAAAAATTCATAAACGGTAGAATCGGCTAACCTTGCCAATAGTTTGAGTATTTGCGCCTTAGTGTCATCGCGCCCTACTGGCGGCGCCCATTTGGCCGCGCCCTGGTTGCCGTGCCCAAATGTCCGAATCTGCAAGCTAACGTAGACTTTTCCAAGTGACAGAAGAGTTAAGCGATTCTGGAAGAGAATCTAAAAGGCCAAGATGATGGAATTCAGTCTAAAAGAAGAAAGACAAGAGAAGAAGCAAGCCCTAAAAGGGTGAATTAGCGTGCATTTGTTTATAGGCCGGAAGGAAGAGGAGGAAGACATAAAATGCACGAATCCCAAAACAAAAGTTAAGCCTCAGCGCCAGATTACTTATGAGAAAGGACAGAGAAGGGCAAATTAACATAAGTTTGCAAATCCAATTAAAAAAATTGAAGAGTGTCATATGATCAAAAGTGTGATTTGAATTAAAAAAGAGGGCTTATGGTTTAAAAAAGCTGAAGAGGCAGAGATTAACGTTGTCGTAACGAACCCAAGAGAAGTAATAAGAAAAGGACGGAAAAAGGTAAGTCTGTATCAGTTTGCAACAATCAATTGGGACTTCAAAGGAAAGAAGTGGAAGGTAGAAGTCTAAAGAGGAGATCTGTTCTTCGTCTTCTTCTTGTCCGTTGGTGTGGCTTACAGTCTCAACTTCGACTTATTTAATTTGAGCCATGAGGTGTAGTTTTTTTTCTTTTGTTCTTGTTTCTTTTTTGTTCTTTTTGCCTTCTTCTTGTCTGTAGGTGTGGCTAAAAGTTTTAACCACGAGCTGTAATTTTTTTTTCTTTTGTTATCTTTTCCTCGTCTTCTGCTATTCGCATCCTCTTCTCTTTTCCTGTTTCATTGTTAGGATTTTCTTCTGTCTCGCACCAACCACGCTCTGGTTCTGTTGTCTTCAATCGTTCTCTTTGTTCTTCCTTTTTCTGCCAGAATTTTGATCATGTTTATTCTTTCAGACCCCCAAAACTGTGTGACCGTTCGGTTTTCTGCTTCATTTTCTTTTGGTCCTTTCTTGGTATTCTTTCCTATTCCCTCCTCATCATGTGGCCGTATTCTTTGATCTATCTCAATCATTGCGTGTAACTGAGCGAGAACGAAAACATAGGGCGTATGATCACGCGCAAGAATCTTCTTCTCCTTCTAGTTTTTCCTTTTCTTCAGAATCTCCATAATCGGTTCTTTTCTCCAGAAAGTGAAGAAGACTAAACTTAGCTTTCTTATTCATGTCTTAGTGGTGGCCATCTGTGAAGGTTCTTTTTTATAAATTGAAAGAAACCTTCTCCATACGTTTTTTCAACCAAAAAAAAAAACATCTCCAACAAGTCCTGCTCGAACGTCTTGTTTCTCGTCGTCCGACAACTCCATAATCGGTCCTTTTCTCCAGAAAGTGAAGAAGACTAAAGTTAGCTTTCTTATTATGTCTTGATGATGGCCATCTGTGAGGGTTCTTTTTTTATAATTTGAAGGAAACCTTTTCCGTACGTTTTTTCAAACAAAAAAAAACATCTCCAACAAATCCTGCTCGAGCGTCTTGTTTCTCGTCGTCCGACATCTCCATAATCGTTCCTTTTCTCCAGGAAATGAAGAAAACTAAAGTTAGCTTCCTTATTATGTCTTGATGGTGGCCATCTGTGGCGGTTCTTTTTTATAATTTGAAGGAAACCTTCTCCATACGTTTTTTCAACAAAAAAAAAAACATCTCCAACAAGTCCTGCTCGAGCGTCTTGTTTCTCGTCGTCCGACAACTCTATAATCGGTCCTTTTCTCCAGAATGTAAAGAAGACTAAACTTAGCTTTCTTATTCATGTCTTGGTGGTGGCCATCTGTGACGGTTCTTTTTTTATAATTTGAAGGAAACCTTTTCCGTACGTTTTTTCAAACAAAAAAAAACATCTCCAACAAATCCTGCTCGAGCGTCTTGTTTCTCGTCGTCCGACATCTCCATAATCGTTCCTTTTCTCCAGGAAATGAAGAAAACTAAAGTTAGCTTCCTTATTATGTCTTGATGGTGGCCATCTGTGGCGGTTCTTTTTTATAATTTGAAGGAAACCTTCTCCATACGTTTTTTCAACAAAAAAAAAAACATCTCCAACAAGTCCTGCTCGAGCGTCTTGTTTCTCGTCGTCCGACAACTCTATAATCGGTCCTTTTCTCCAGAATGTAAAGAAGACTAAACTTAGCTTTCTTATTCATGTCTTGGTGGTGGCCATCTGTGACGGTTCTTTTTTATAATTTGAAGGAAACCTTCTCCGTACGTTTTTTCAAACAAAAAAAAACATCTCCAACAAGTCCTGCTCGAGCGTCTTGTTTCTCATTGTCCGACAACTCCATAATCGGTTCTTTTCTCCAGAAAGTGAAGAAGACTAAAGTTATCTTTCTTATTATGTCTTGATGTTGGCCATCTGTGAGGGTTCCTTTTTATAATTGGAAGGAAATCTTCTCCATGCGTTTTTTCAACAAAAATAAAACATCTCCAACAAGTCCTGCTCGAGAGTCTCGTCCGACATCTCCACAATCGTTCCGTTTCTTCAGAAAGTGAAGAAGACTAAAGTTATCTTTCTTATTCATGTCTTGGTGGTGGCTATCCGTGAAGGTTCTTTTTTATAATTTGAAGGAAACCTTCTCCGTACGTTTTTTCAACAAAAAAAAACAACTCCAGCAAGTCCTACTCGAGCGTCTTGTTTCTCGTCGTCCGACATCTCCATAATCGGTTCTTTTCTCCAGAAAGTGAAGAAGACTAAAGTTATCTTTCTTATTCATGTCTTGGTGGTGGCTATCCGTGAAGGTTCTTTTTTATAATTTGAAGGAAACCTTCTCCATACGTTTTTTCAAACAAAAAAAAAACATCTCCAACAAGTCCTGCTCGAGCGTCTTGTTTCTCATCGTCCGACATCTCCATAATCGGTGCTTTTCTCCAGAAAGTGAAGAAGACTAAAGTTATCTTTCTTATTATGTCTTGATGTTGGCCATCTGTGAGGGTTCGTTTTTATAATTGGAAGGAAATCTTCTCCATGCGTTTTTTCAACAAAAATAAAACATCTCCAACAAGTCCTGCTCGAGAGTCTCGTCCGACATCTCCACAATCGTTCCGTTTCTTCAGAAAGTGAAGAAGACTAAAGTTATCTTTCTTATTCATGTCTTGGTGGTGGCTATCCGTGAAGGTTCTTTTTTATAATTTGAAGGAAACCTTCTCCGTACGTTTTTTCAACAAAAAAAAACAACTCCAGCAAGTCCTACTCGAGCGTCTTGTTTCTCGTCGTCCGACATCTCCATAATCGGTTCTTTTCTCCAGAAAGTGAAGAAGACTAAAGTTATCTTTCTTATTCATGTCTTGGTGGTGGCTATCCGTGAAGGTTCTTTTTTATAATTTGAAGGAAACCTTCTCCATACGTTTTTTCAAACAAAAAAAAAACATCTCCAACAAGTCCTGCTCGAGCGTCTTGTTTCTCATCGTCCGACATCTCCATAATCGGTGCTTTTCTCCAGAAAGTGAAGAAGACTAAAGTTATCTTTCTTATTATGTCTTGATGTTGGCCATCTGTGAGGGTTCGTTTTTATAATTGGAAGGAAATCTTCTCCATGCGTTTTTTCAACAAAAATAAAACATCTCCAACAAGTCCTGCTCGAGAGTCTCGTCCGACATCTCCACAATCGTTCCGTTTCTTCAGAAAGTGAAGAAGACTAAAGTTAGCTTTCCTATTATGTCTTGATGATGGCCATCTGTGAGGGTTCTTTTTTTATAATTTGAAGGAAACCTTTTCCGTACGTTTTTTCAAACAAGAAAAAAACATCTCCAAGAAGTCCTGCTCGAGCGTCTTGTTTCTCGTCGTCCGACATCTCCATAATCGGTCTTTTTTAAAGCCTCATTTCAGAACTAAGGCCGCAGCGTAAGCTTCCTCTTAATTTTTTCGTTATCGGCATTAATTTCGCAGAAATTTGTTTAATTATTCGATGACAGGTCTTCTCCAGTCTTATGACACGACCTCGTGTTCTGCACACAATCTTTTCTGTTTAATTAAGGCGATTAGCATAATTAATCATCTTGGTGTTGAAGTGAAGACACATGACATGACATGACATGACCATTTTACCAAAAAAAGACATACGCACACATTCCAAGAAGTCACCGTTAATTAAGAGCGAATTTTCCTTTTCTCGCCTCCAAAGAGAACTTTGTACTTCCGCAACCGTCTCCAATTCGCTGTTCTGATTCCACGAAGTTCAATAACCATCACACCGCACCGGAGCGAACATAATCGGGATTATTTACTTAATTAATAACAAGCCGAAAGAATATTTGCTGAAAGGGTTGAGCAAACGGGACAGGGGAGATCCCATTCTGTTCGTTCTATCAATTACCTAAATGAAATTTACATGATATTAGAAAGTTATTCGTGAAGAGAACATGAAAGGCCTTCCTGGCTTGCTTCCTTCCTTCGGGAGCCCCCAGCAGATATCGATTGCTGCCTGAATTTACTTTGCATTCGTTACATCATAATTGCATGTTTTCAACTTATTGCATGCACAGCTTTTACGCTCATGCATGCGTGTTGCTACGTTCAGAAGACGCATCCAGCTGTCAGACGGACGGACGAGATGAAATATTACCCTCAAAAATTACGTTTATGTCTCGCCTGGGAAATTATGGTAGTGTCCTAAATGTTACGCGTTTGTGGTTTGGGCCGTCTTAGGTAAATGTCTTGGCCACTCGTCCTGTACGTATTATAGCACGAGCGGCAAGAAACGAGCGGGTCCTTAATTCAAGATGGTGATTACATCTGGCGCAGTGGAGTCTGAGGAATCAATCAACAGATGGATGACGGCGGTCCTTTATGAATTCGAGTTCATAACTGAAACGAAAATACTAAATATATATTTTCGTACGAAAAGGAATTTCCATTTGATTAACCTCCACCCCGCACTTGCGCCCCATTAAGAAGCAATAAGCTACGCTCAAAACAAGCCGAAATTGTCCTTGATTAATTCCCTTCGTATTAGGCTCGGCAATATCAATAACAGATCGCTGTTTTTGTGTGTTTTATGTTGATATCGGCGGTGTAATTTGATTATTGGCTTTTAGGGCACACGCCCACGCCTAATAATCCCCATAATCTGACTACAGAGGCTAAAAATATGACATGTGTATATCGTACGATTAAAACGTGAAGGTGAAAACAAGCAAAGCACTCTCTTTGATTAGGGCAAGACTTCCAACCAAAATCTTTTCTTTTTTTTTAATATGATATGGGAAAACCGATTTAGTTGAAGGTGACTGTACGAACCATATTTCGTGCAAGCAATGCACACACACACACAAATAATTAATAATGAAGTGCTGCAGCTAATCTTAATTGCAACGATAGGGGGCCCAATAAAGTCATCATTTTTGAACTTAACAACATCTGGAGTACTTTGGGCGTTGTAAAGCTGCTTAATTGAGGGGACGTAATCAGCTAATCAGCTAATAGCCGTGTGTGCTTACCTACTCGGAGAGTTGATTGACGTTCGCAGGTGATGATAATCGGGAATGAATTGTTTGCATGCGGGGATAGATTAGGTTTTGATTGTCGGAATTTTTCGTGTAATATTCAAGTCGAGAATTGATGTTGTGTGAATCATGATTTCACCTAACCATAAAAGGAGTTTCAGACCAACTGGCTTGGGCAACCGATCTCATTCGTTTGTTACGCTAGTTTACACTCAAAGTATCTTCATCTCGTATTAATGTATGAGGTTAGAACAAGATACAGTGCAAACTAGCGCAACAAACGAATCAAACATAATAGTATCATCATCAATATTAGGACGTTTGTATGGATATTCACCGTCGCTTCGTCTCCGGAATGCAACGCGCAAGCTCGCCACCATCGCCAGTTCATGAGCGCAGGGGTATTAATGCGATGAACTCGCGGTAACAAACGCAAACTATGCGATCGGGATACCCCCCTAGCTTATGAGAGTGACACTGAGTTCCATACTTTCATCCGATATTTAATCATCACCGGAAACAAGCAGCAAACATTCTTCTTCAACTAAATCTCGAAATACCGAATTGTTAATAGCTGAAATCTTCTAAAATCCGAAACTTATTATATCAGAAGGTTTACTCTCTGTTGTGTGTATAAAGGAAGAACGTACTATGATGCTCAACTTAAATGATACTCCTGCATGCGAACCACACCCTTAAGAACAATCAGCGTAAGGGCTACGAAACTGTCAAACGGTCTCATTGAAGTTAATTTTTGGATGAATCTACAGTACAATCCACATACTAGCTCACTTAGTGGAGGACCCCCCCCTCCCAGTCCTCAAACGGTCTCATTTAAGTTGAGCATCATTGTACCTATTATGTAAATGAATTAGAAAAAAAATCAGTTCTAACTTGGATTTTAAATCGAATGAGTCTATGAGCAGGCTTTTAGATCAAATTTTGGACACGATTCAGGAAGTAACAAACATGATGATAAATAACAATAAGAAAAGAGGAGCTTGAAGAACACGGTGAAGAAGAAGAAGAAAAGAATGGACACAATCAAAACTGTGGTCAGGAAAACAGTAAAAGAATTTTAACTATTGACGAGCGACGAAAAGTTTTCTATAAAGATTAAGAAAAGAAGAGCTTGAAGAACGCAGTGAAGAAGAAGAAGAAGAAAAGAATGGTCACAATCAAAACTGTGATCAGGAAAGAGTAAAAACAATTTAACTATTGACGAGCGACAAAAAGTTTTCTATAAAGATTAAGAAAAGAGGAGCTTGAAGAACACAGAGAAAAAGAAGAAGAAAAGAATGGCGACAATCAGGAAAACAGTAAAAGCAACTTAACTATTAACGAACGACGAAAAGTTTTCTATAAAGATGAAAAAAGGAAGAGTTTGAAGAACACAGAGAAGTAGAAGAAAAGAATGGAATTGTCACAATCAAAACTGCAGTCAGGCAAACAGTAAAAGAATTTTAACTATTGACGAGCGACGAAATGTTTTCTATCTTCTGCTTCATCCACCACCGCCAGCTGAGAGCATAGAAAAGAAAGAGAAGGCTAAGAAGGCCCAAAACCAAAAGCAAAAGAAAATATACGATTCTCAAGGAGAAGATAATATATATATATAAAAATGAGTACATGGCAGCAACTGGAAGACCTTTCGAAAGCTAACTCTTCTGAATAAAGCAAGTCCACGTGAAGAAGAGAAAGAAGAAGAAGAAAGATTTTATATGACAGCAACGGGAAGACGTTAAGACAGCTAACTTTTCCGAAGAAAGCAAGTCCAGGTGAAGAAGAGAAAGAAGAAGAACGATTTTAAATGACAGCAACTGGAAGACCTTGAAAAAGCTAACTTTTCTGAACAAAGCAAGTCCACGTGAAGAAGAGAAAGAAGAAGAAGACAGATTTTATATGGCAGCAACTGGAATACTCTGAGAAAGCTATTTTTTTTTTTATTTTTCTAAACAAAGCAAATCCAGATGAAGAAGAGAACGAAGAAGAAGATAGATTTTACATGAAAGCAACTGGAAGACGGTTAAGACAGCTAACTCTTCTGAAGAAAGCAAGTCCAGGTGAAGAAGAGAAAGAAGAAGAACGATTTTATATGGCAGCAACCGGAAGACCTTGAGAAAGCTAACTTTTCTGAACAAAGCAAGTCCACGTGAAGAAGAGAAAGAAGAAGAAGACAGATTTTATATGGCAGCAACTGGAATACGTTGAGAAAGCTAGTTTTTTTTTATTTTTCTAAACAAAGCAAGTCCAGAAGAAGCAGAGAAAGAAGAAAAAGATAGGTTTTATATGCAAGCAAATGGAAGACATTAAGACAGCTAACTCTTCTGAAGAAAGCAAGTCCAGGTGAAGAAGAGAAAGAAGAAGAACGATTTTATATGGCAGCAACCGGAAGACCTTGAGAAAGCTAACTTTTCTGAACAAAGCAAGTCCAGGTGAAGAAGAGAAAGAGATTAAGAAAGATTTTATATGACAGCAACTGGAATACCTTGAGAAAGCTAGTTTTTTTTATTTTTCTAAACAAAGCAAGTCCAGAGGAAGAAGAGAAAGAAGAAGAAGATAGATTTTACATGAAAGCAAATGGAAGACGTTAAGAGAGCTAACTTTTCTGAAGAAAGCAAGTCCAGGTGAAGAAGAGAAAGAAGAAGAACGATTTTATGTGGCAGCAACCGGAAGACCTCGAGCAAGCTAACTTTTCTGAACAAAGCAAGTCCACGTGAAAAAGAAAAAGAAGAAGAAGAAAGATTTTATATGGCAGCAACCGAAAGACCTTGAGAAAGTTTTTTTTTAATTTTTCTAAACAAAGCAAGTCCAGAGGAAGAAGAGAAAGAAGAAGAAGATAGATTTTATATGCAAGCAACTGGAAGACGTCAAGAAAGCTAACTTTTCTGAAGAAAGCAACTCCAGGTGAAGAAGAGAAAGAAGAACAACGATTTTATATGACAGCAACCGGAAGGCCTTGAGAGAGCTAACTTTTCTTAACAAAGTAAGTCCACGTGAAGAAGAGAAAGAGGAAGAAGATAGATTTTATATGACAGCAACTGGAATACTTTGAGAAAGCTATTTTTTTAATTTTTTTGAACAAAGCAAGTCCAGAAGAAGAAGAGAAAGAAGAAGAAGATAGATTTTACATGAAAGCAACGGAAGACGTTAAGAAAGCTAACTTTTCTGAACAAAGAAAGTCCAGGTGAAGAAGAGAAAGAGATGAAGAACGATTTTATATGGCAACAACTGGAAGACCTTGAGAAAGCTAAATTTTCTGAAGAAAGCAAGTCCAGGTGAAGAAGAGAAAGATTTTCGATCGATAGGTCCTAATATTAAACCCTAATTATCACGAAAAAGTTATGCTATCCTTGTCTTCTAATTTCTGCTTCTTCAATCTCCTCACGTTGACGCTTACCTCTCAGGATCAATAATTTTGGCTGGGGAACAAACACTGACAGTTGAGAAAAAAGAGACCGAAATAGAAGACCAGCACTCACGACAGTAACAACCTCGTAATTGCTAACGATGAAATGAAGAATGGGAGAAGAATGGAAAGGGGTTTGAAGCATTCAGAGAAAACAATCAAGCTGGGCGAGTCAAAGAGGGTTGTGATTTAAGGATATCAAAATCCTTGACGCGGTCAAATTAGTTGTCTCCTCTTGATGGATGATCAAAAGAGCTTAGTTGTTTTCTTTTGATGTCTTCGAAACCTTTTCCATTCATTTCATCGTTTACAATTACGATGTTGCTACTATCGTGGGTACTGGTCTTCTATTTTGGTCTTTTAGGATATCGAAAGAGGGAGAGATAGATCTTCCTATCTGTCCCTCTTTTTCTCGCGAATTCCAGTCTTCAAACCCTCTTCCGTGCTTCTGGATTTGGCTGACAATTCAATTGTCTCTCGGCGATACCAAAAGGACAGTTAAAGAAACCAATTGAATCGTCAGCCAATTCCACGAAGGCTTCACACCCAAATCCAAATTTAATTCGGGCAAGATGGATGAAGAAGGGTGAAGGAGAGAGTAAAAAAGAACTTAATCTTTTCAAGTGCTCCTAGAAGAGAGAGCGGAGAGAGAGAGAGGAAAAGAAAATTCGATAATTCAACTGCATCCAATGTAAATCTGAGGTGAATGCAATGCAATGCAGATGAGAAGAAGGAGGTAAATGAGATGCAAAAGAACTTGATCATGGTTGCAATTTAAAAGGAATATCACAAAGATGAAACGAAATGATAAAAATGGCAACCATTGTTTCAGCTGCATCCAATAAGTATTCATCATCGAGATTTTCGAGTAGGAAGTAAACGCATCACGTGATTTAATGGCACTGAAAGAAAGAGAGAAAAAGCATACTAAAGAGGAACAGAAGGGAATATCCGAGTGTCTCTGCCGCATTCAAATCCAAGTCTCTCGCAATTCGGCCAAGAAAAAGTAACTTGGTCATAAACGTGACTTAAGGGCACTGAAAGAAAGAGAACTCGAGGAGTAGTGAAAGAGGATAACTTGACATTCCAGATTCAGAACCTCTCAATTAGGGCAAGAAGCAGAAGACTTGCTCACAGATGTAATAATTTTAGGGCAATAAGGGCAATAGGGGTAATAGAAGGGAGAGAACACCAAAGCACTAATAGAAGAGGAGAATTCGATATTTGAGATACCTTGAGGGAACTAATGCAAATTCAGGTTGGAAAGATTTAAATGAGAAGAAAGCAGAGGGAGAGTAAAGAAGAAATGAAGAAGAGAGTCAGCATGAAAAAGATAACTGAAGAGATAAACTCGGTTCTTCACCCACATCCTCAAGGGATTGAAATCCAAGTATTTATTTGGATCAACGGTACAATTCATGAAAGAAGATGGATTATAGAAGAACTGGTGCTTCATCCGCATCCTCAAGATATTTAAATCCAAGTATTTTTTTGGATAAACGGTACAATTCATGAAAGAAGATGGATAATAGAAGAACTGGTGCTCCATCCGCATCCCCAAAGGATTTTAATCCAAGTATTTATTTGGATAAACGGTAGAATTCGTGAAAGAAGATGGATAATAGAGGAACTTGAACAGAACTGAAAATTTTGCAAGAGGGAGAGAGAGTGCCAGAAGGATAATGAAAGAGAATAATGCTTCAGCCGCATCCGCAAAGTATTTTAATCAAATTTGTAGATATTTATACGGCACAATTCATGCAAGAAGGTAGGAAACAGAAGAATCTGGAAGGCTTTACAAGATAGAAAGTGCTGCAAAAGATTTAAACCCTAAATACGGATCAAATCGAGCGAGAAGATAGAAGAACAGAAGAAATAATTGAAGAGGGTGCCAAAAGAAGGAAGTGAACTGGACCGTGAATAAAGGTTACAACTCGTGGAAGAAAAGAGAAGGAAGACAGAGAGAAGAATCCAATTGAAGAAAGCCAGAAAAGAAGAGGTACCGAGTGAATGGTGAGAAAGAGAGACCATGTAAATATGGAGTCCAAATGAATGGAAAAGAGAGAGAGAACTCAAAGGATTCAATAATTTTGACGTTTAGAAATCAGTAATGAGAAAACCAACAAACCAAGCTTTAATAATTAAAATGGAAACAGAAGAATCTGGAAAACTTTACAAGGTAGAAAGTGCTGCAAAAGATTTAAACCCTAAATACGGTTCAAATTGAGCGAGAAGATAGAAGAACGGAGGAAATAATTGAAGAAGGTGCCAAAAGAAGGAAGTGAACTGGGCCATGAATAAATGTTACAACTCGTGGAAGAAAAGAGAAGAAAGGCAGAAAGAAGAATCCAATCGAAGAAAGCCAGAAAAGAAGAGATACCGAGTGAATGGTGAGAAAAAGAACCCATGTAAATATGGAGTTCAAATGACTGGAAAAGAGACAGAGAACTCAAAGGATTTAATAATTTTGACGTTTAGAAATCAATAGTGAAAAAATGATAATTAAAATGTTTCTTTTCTTTTGATGATTGTTCGTAAGTGATTTTTTTTTCATTACTGTTTGATGACCGAAGGGTTTGGATTTTGACCTTGGGTTGATGCAGTAACATTCTTTCTTAGTGATGAGCATCACTAAGTGACGTGTTATAATATTTTAATTAAGCGTGATCCTTCCTTTCTTTTGCCTCCCTCCTCCCCCGTTACTTTCTTCCGCTTCGCACCTCGATTAACCACGTCCTACGGGAAGACACGTTTCTTTTCCTTTCGTTTTTTTTTCTTTTCTTTTCGTTTCACTAAATCAACGTTTCTGCTCTGATTCGTTTAAGCTAACGTTAACGTCATAAAGCCATTCGATGCTCCTCTTCCAGCCGGCCCATTTTCCGCCCTATTTTGCCACGAGATTGGATTGCACAGGCCGAAAATCGGGAAATTTAATCGCGTCTGAAACAACACGACCGACCCTCAAATATGAAATGTTCGGAGATTGATGCGGTCTGAACGCAATCGGAATCGAATATCTCGGTAAATAAGGGGTGAAGAACACGCGATTTCGTTCCATTGTTACTACAACGGCTTCGTGTGGATTGACCAACTATCTAATTGGTGATTCCCCGGGCGTTTTCTGTTAGTTACGAGATACGATGAATTTATAACCTTCGGCCGGAAGGCTACTTATACAAAAATTCAGAAAAATCAGAAGAAAACCAGAACGTAAAGCCGATACGTAAACTAATACTTCAACTAGCACGTAAAGCCTGTAAGGGAGAAGAAGAAGATAATAGTAATTTAAACGAAAAGAGCAACAATCGCAAAACGTACCTCCTGTCCGAGTTCTACTCAAAGGGGGATAAGCTGAGACAAGTACAACGAGCATCTGATCCACCAGGGCACACCATCAACAACATCCGGCCGAAGTCATAGAAATGCAAGCGGCTTCCCCGAAGCCCTTGCCGATAACGATGTAGGCAGTCGAGATGGGGCCGAGGCCCCCCACGGAACACCATCGTGCCCTGGGGGATACCAAGACGACAACTGAACCCCACAAGCTCATAACAAATTAAAAAAACCCAATCTTGGGCTTCGCCCCGAAGTACGAAGGAAAGAGTTCGGATGAATCAAAACCGACGTGAGCCAAACGAGCAAAAGCTGATGTTAACGACACGCAATCTTAACTCTGAACTTAACGCGAAATTAACAAGCTTGCAAAAAGTTTATTTCGCAACAAACAAAAAAAAACAGACGCGGCGTCGTGTTTTATTACAACCTAGTCTCCTAGACGTTAACATAAACAATCAATTTAATTCCCACGAAACATCTTTTTGAAAAAAAAACAAGGTTGCACGAAACTGTAATTTTCCTTCTGGTATTATCTCGTAAATTATATTTGCTTGCAATAATGTACATATATTGAATCGAATTCATCGGGCGTGTTACGTACGAATCTGAAATGTAATCATTTGTTGCAGAACGTAGCATGGGTTGGCTGTCAAAGGTGGTATTCCTGGTTACGCTAAAATACATATCTCAGTCGTCTGGCGCCCCCAACACAATACCGCTACAGGAAAACCTATACAACGTAAACGCTCTTCCAGATGCCGACAGCAATATCGGTAAGTGAATTAAGCTCTTTGTAAACGAGCGTGTAACGCAAGTGCCTCTTGAGGAGGGATGCTCTCGCTCCGTCAAAGCTCCGAGCTTTAAACGCCATTTGACCACTTTTGCTGATTATATCAAAGACGTACCCAGACGTCTTTTCATAAACACATCCCAATCCGAAGCTATTACCGCCGCCCCACCCCCGCTGTCGCTCATTAATTGCTTTTACCAGTCGAAGGGATTAATTACCACGCAGATGTTTACGTTCGCGCCTCGAGTTTAACGCGATTTTTTTACCCTCTTAGTAATCTCGTGGGGGCTCGGCAAATATTAGAGCAAGGGCGGCCCCGATCGAAGAAGGGCGGTCGGTTGGGTGGGTTTCATCTCAATACCAAAGTCTTCATCTAAAGTCCTTTATTTTCATCTAACTTTATTCACTGTCCGGAAGCAAATATTAGAGCAGGGGCAACCCCGACTTAAGTCCTTTGTTTCTACCTAATTCTTTTACTGTTCGTGAGCAAATATTAGAGCAAGGGCGGCCCCGATCGAAGAAGGGCGGTCGGGTGGGTGGGTTTCATCTCAATACCAATGTTTTCATCTAAAGTCCTTTATTTTCATCTAACTTTTTGCACTGATCGGAAGCAAATATTAGAGCAGGGGCAACCCCGACTTAAGTCCTTTGTTTTTACCTGATTTTTTTACTGTTCGCGAGCAAGTAAGAGAGCAAGGGCAGCCCCGATCGAAGAAGGGCGGTCGGGTGGGTGGGTTTCACCTCAATACCAAAGTCTTCATCTTATTAGACCCTTTGTTTTCACCTAAAATTTTTATTGTTCGGAAGCTGACGCCACTACCCTCACTGAAACGCAAGAGGGTGTGAGGGGGGAAATCTCGGAATCTCGAAGTGATTAAAAGTTAACCGAATTAGTGGTTTGGATGTCGGTCATAGTTTGGGGCTTCGTAATTTCATTAAATGGGGAGTTTTATTTAATATCTGTTTGGGGGATGGATTGACGGGCGCTGTTTTGCGTAACAATGAAACGGGCGTTATAGACGAGTTAAAATGTGGCGGGCGAGCGCAAATGGGCCGATCGGGCGTGAACTTAAGGCCTTTCAAATTTACGACAGGCGATGGGATTACATCAAAACAAAGAGAAAGACAACTTTAAATCAAACAAGAAACAAATACTGATTATATGGTAATAAATTTTTAAAGTGTCTTGGTATTTACGTCCTGATAGGTAGGCAACCAGACGACTGACCTTTGCAGACACATTCCAGTAAACTTTTCGGTTAGTTCCAGTTGGGCGGAGGAGCGCGAAATTCAAATCGCATTGAAAACAGTGACATATCGCAGTTCGTTTGTTGATGTTACATTGTACTCGACGAATAAAAGAAATAATCAAAACAGTTGAATTCGATTTGTCGGTACCTATCATGAATTCGTAAGGGGTACGGCGTGATACCGACAGCGGCTTTCTAGAGTCGGAGAGGGCGTGGAGTAAAAGATGGAAATCCACAAAAAAATAGTATATTTGAGGAAAAAAAATGACCGGGAGGCGCCATCTGAAGGATACAAACCACGGTATCAAATACAATTCCAACCCAGTTTTAACAAAGGCGGAAAGTGTCCAGGACAACAATTCAATGACAGAAAAAATAATAATTTACTATAAATACCATCAAAAATAGCGTTAACGTTTAAAGTTAGCTTCGTATTTCATCAAATGATCTCAAACATTTCAAAATACAAATAAGTTCGTATGCTTGGAAATTTCCTGTCGTCTCACAATAATAGGTCTGTGCGGTTGGAAATTTCCTGTCGTCTCACAATAACCCATGTAACAAAAAAAAAAATAATCTCTAGTACTTGAATCGACTCAAACGTTAACAAAAGCAATGTAATTACGATTGACAAATATTACCGAGCAAAAATCAAGTGTTGACTTTAATACAAAAAAAAAACAATTGTGCTTAAACTTTTTCATCCCCTTTTTTTGTTTCCGTTTTCATATTTCATATTTTTTCTTTCTCTTTTGTTTTAAGAAATTAATGTTCCCTGTAAGTTTCTTGACTTGCAAAAATTTTCCGCCGGAGAATCGCTATTTTTCATTTTATTTTATTTTTTGCCTAACCATGTTTCTATTGTTTTTCTTCTGCTGTTTTTCGCATTTTTAACAGAATTGGTTTTCGTATTGTGACGACTCCTTTTTGGAGTTCTCTTTTCTTGTTTTCAGCGATTTTGTTTTATCATTTTGGTATCGTGGTGGATACTTCATGTTTTTTTTTGTTTAACGAATAGTTTCTTCTTTCTCGTCTGGAGATTCATTTGTTTTTTTTTTTGTCATCAATTTTCTCTTGTTTATCTTTCTCTTCTTTAAGTTCTTGCGCCTACTATGTATTTCTCTTTTTCTTTTCTTATCTAGTTGATTTCTGGCGTTTTCTTGGAGCATTTTCGCCATTTATCGTCTTTCATTTGTTTTGTGTCCGTCATAGTTGTGATCGTCTTTTGCTTTATGCACTGTATTTCATCGTTCGCTTCTTTCTTGTTTTTTTCTAATTGCCTTTTTATAGCTCGCTTTTGTTTCAGCTTGGTGTCGCCCCGATCTTCTTTTGTTTCTTTTCGCTTCGCGCGTCACATTTTTGTCGCTGTTTCTTTCATTTCTCTTTTGTTTCTGTTTTTTTTTTGGAGGTTAGTTTATTTCTTAAATTATTTCATGAATTTTCTTTTGTTTGTTTCCGTGCTCCTTTTTCGCAGCTTTTATTTGCGTTTCACGAACTTTTGGATCACCGTCGTGATCGTCTTTTGTTTCGTGCGCTGTATTTCGCCGTTCGTTTCTTTTTTGTTTTTTTTTAATTGCCTTTTTAGAGCTTGCTTTTGTTTCAGCTTGGCGTCACCGATCTTATTTTGTTTCTTTTGGCTTCGTGCGCCACATTTTGTTTTTTATGATTCAGCTTGGCGTCGCCGATCTTCTTTTGTTTCTTTTGGGTTCACGCGTCACATTTTGTCGCTGTTTGTTTAATTTCTCTTTTGTTTTTGATTTTTTTTGCAGGTTAGTTTATTTCTTAAATTATTTCTTGAATTTTCTTTTGTTTGTTTCCGCGCGCTTCTTTTTCGTAGCTTTTATTTTAGCACGAACTTTTGAATCACCGTCGTGATCGTCTTTTGTTTCGTGCACTGGATTTCGCCGTTCGTTTCTTTTTGGTTTTTTTTTAATTGCCTTTTTATAGCTTGCTTTCGTTTCAGCTTGGCGTCGCCGATCTTCTTTTGTTTGTTTTCGCTTCGTGCGTCACATTTTTGTCGCTGTTTCTTTCATTTCTCTTTTGTTTCTGATTTTTTTGCAGGTTAATTTGTTTCTTAAATTATTTCTTGAATTTTCTTTTGTTTGTTTCCGCGCTCCTTTTTCGCAGCTTTTATTTTAGCACGAACTTTTGGATCACTGTTGTGATCGTCTTTTGTTTCACGCGCTGTATTTCATCGTTCGTTTCTTTTTTGTCTTTTGTTGATTTCCTTTTTGTAGCTTGCTTTCGGTTCAGCTTGACGTCGCCGATCTTCTTTTGTTTCTTTTCGCTTCGTGCGTCGCATTTTGTCGCTGTTTCTTTCATTTCTCTTTTGTTTCTGCTTTTATTTTCTTGGAGGTTAATTTGTTTCTTAAATTATTTCTTGAATTTTCTTTTGTTTGTTTCCGCGCTCCTTTTTCGCAACTTTTATTTGCGTTTCACGAACTTTTGGATCACCGTCGTGATCGTCTTTTGTTTAATGCACTGTATTTCGTCGTTCGTTTCCTTTTTTGTTTTTTTAATTGCCTTTTTATAGCTTGCTTTTGTTTCAGCTTGGTGCCGCCGATTTTCTTTTGTTTCTTTTCGCTTCGCTCGTCACATTTTGTCGCTGTTTCTTTCATTTCTCTTTTGTTTCTGTTCTTTTTTTGGAGGTTAGTTTATTTCTTAAATTATTTTTTGAATTATCCTCTGTTCGTTTCCGCTCCTTTTTCATAGCTTTTATTTTTTGCGAACTCGTGTTCGTGCTTTTTCGTTCAGCTTGGAGTAAAACTCTTTCGTCGTCGCGCCGCGACGTCCTCGAACGCAACCCCTCCCTCTCCGGACTTTTGTGAAAAATCCCCCTCGGAATTACTTAAGTCCACGAAGTGATTAAAGAGGGCGACACCCGAACTTCCGCGTTATAAATTCTAATTACGCACTCAGTTTCCGCGAAACTAATGCACGCAAATAACATAAAACGACGCTAACGCGAGGCGAGCGCGCTAATAATTTGCAATGCAACCCTCACCGCCCCGGGCAAGTGGCGATAAACGGAAATTAATTAAGTGAGAATCGAATAAATCGACGGCTCGACGCCGTCCTTCCACCCCCAAACCCTCACGAAGTCCATTGTTTTTACGTTGTTTATGTCGTCCCATTAAGCTCCAAGGTGCCCGAAAAGTGCAACTAGCAAAAAAAAAAGAAAGCAGGATTGGCAGGGCCGGGGGGAACACCCCCCAGGGAGTAAAATGAAATTTCCGTCGGCGCGGCGTTTCATCCCTTATGTGCAGTTTTAACGCGGAAAAATTCGCCGAAACCCACCCGATGGTATCAGTTTGGTCACGTACGTCGATTTTCTTCGTATCAATTAGGGGGTGAGTTCGTGGTAGTAAAAGCACCGCACACGTAACTATATATATATAAATGTGGGTGCAATGACGATCAAGCGTGGGGGGTGGGGAGGTATTATCGGAAAAGAACAGCCACCCTTGCGTACTGCATGTTGACAGACCATTAAAAGTCACCGCGCGTGAGGAGCAATTACCAACCCCAGGAGCTATTTCACTAAATTTAATAACATACTTCCAAGCTCTACCACCAGCGAATAATAGTTTCGCCCCCCTCCTCCCCCCCCCCCCCCAACCCACTCACACTTTTATTTCTCTTGTGTTTGCAGATACTAATAAATTAACCCCCGTTGATCCTGTTGCCCTGGACGATAAGCTTCAACGGCTGAGCGATTACTTGTCGTACATTCTGCTGAGACCGTGGCCCAGGACGGGGCTGCCCCTGTTGTACGTCGAAGAAGGGGAGCTCTACCAACAAGAAGATGAGGATACATCTCAAGAGGCGCCGGCTTACTACGATCGCGAAGATAACGAAGATGTCGCTCAAAACCTGTACAAGAGGTCGAGGTATTACAGGAAGTATCCGTGGAAGAGGCAGAATTCTAAAGAGACGTAAGTTCGAAGCGGGGGTTGTGACGGGGGAGGGGTTGCGAAACTGCCCCCGGTAACAATCGCGCCCCGGTCGAAGTGTTTCGCTTGACTTCTTGAAAAGTAAATCGTTGATTAATTAATTCGAGGGGTGGTTTGTTTGAGTTTTCAAAACGCCCCCCGTCACACCAAGGCGACTGTACAATTGGTTTGGGGCCAGTGGCGTAGCTATAGGGGTTGCAGGGATTGGCAAAGCAGCCCGGGCGGCGCTGAGTCGCCGCAGGCGCTTGTTCAAAATCTAAAGTAAAAATTTTTGCCTGGATTTCTAAAGATTCCCAAACGCGGAAAAGTGAAAGCCTACTTGACGTAAGCCATGCTTTAAACATTCCAGAAAAGTGTACGCTTTCAAGCAAAAAATAGTCTAAAATAAGTAAAAAAGAAAAGAAAAAGAATGAAAGGAAAAGTATTTTTGGAGATAATAGCCGCTTTCCAATTGCCAGAATGAGCTACTCGGTACTCCTCCGAACTGATCCAACATGTTCCAATTGCGCAGGGTGCAGAAGGCACTTGAACTGATCTTTTTTACTTTCCCCCGTCCCCTCACACACCTGTACCTATGACCACACATACGTACATCACGCTTAAATGACTTTGCAGCGTTCCCATTAAAATCTCAGGAGTGTAGTTCGGATCACATCAGTTCCGATCATCTCAGGTACTTGAAATTCGTAATCGGACAGCGGCTATTATAGCTGGAAAGCAACTTCAAAACAGCTGTAAGACGTTAAAAAGAAACTACATTTTAAGCATCAATCGTCGACGTTTGTAGCGCCCTCTGTGAATTCGAGCTGTAAATTTGCAATTTACCGGGCGGAGATACCAAAGCTAATGAAAAACTTTAGGAACGCTCAACGACAACGTCCTAAAAAGAACTTCGAATAAATAAAACAGTTACGCTTGAATAGTTAAAGCGAAACAATTAGCAAGCACATGTGCCGCCATCTGTTGCCCTGAGCCATAACATTGCGTTCTTTATTCACCGGAGAAAACCACCGAAAAACCTAAGAACACGTACGTTCAACGACCATGTCCTGAAAAGAATTTCGAATAAATAAAAATGTTATGCTTCAATAGTTAAAGCGAAACAATTTGCAAAGACATGTGGCGCCATCTGTTGCCCTAAGCCATAACATTGCATTCTTTATTCACCGGAGAAAACCACCGAAAAACCTAAGAACACGTACGTTCAAGGACAATGTCCTGAAAAGAACTTCGAATAAATAAAAATGTTATGTTTCAATAGTTAAAGCGAAACAATTTGCAAAGACATGTGGCGCCATCTGTTGCCCTGAGCCGTAACATTGCGTTTTTTATTCACCGGAGAAAACCACCGAAAAACCTAAGAACACGTACGTTCAAGGACAATGTCCTGAAAAGAACTTCGAATAAATAAAAGTGTTACGCTTGAATAGTTAAAGCGAAACAATTTGCAAGGACATGTGGCGCCATCTGTTGCCCTAAGCCATAACATTGCATTCTTTATTCACCGGAGAAAACCACCGAAAAACCTAAAGACATTCTTCAAGAACGATCAGGAACATCGTTCTTGAGACGAATTTGAATTTAGAAAAAAATTGTGACACAAAAACATGCAACGTGTGCCGCGCCATCTGTTACCGTGAGTCGTAACTGCGTTCTCTTTATTCGCTTCGCGGGGAAGAAAGTTCAGGGCAATTGAAAAACGCCAGAAAAATTATGTTACAGAAAACAACATCGAATGAATAAAATCGAAACTGTTTGGAAATGGTTAAACGAAAGTTTCAAAGAAATTTCAAACGTACGTGAGTGAGCGCCATCTGTCGATCTGTAGCCGTAATTAATTTTGTATTCCTCTAATTCCGACAGTTTCAAAATAGCTGGAGAAGACAAGTTTTAGAACGTTCAAGAACAATGTTCCGAAAACAACTTTTTGATTAAAAAAAATAATATTTGTGGCGCCGTCTGTTGCCATGATTCACAACTGTGACGGTGTGTTATTAGTAAGGAAACAATCTCCTCAAGACTACTGAAAATCGCTAATACAAAACAAGTAACATTACAATTATAATTTTGAATAAATAAAGTTGAACAGAAATGGTTTAAAAAAAAATGTTTCAAAGAAATTTCAAGTGAGCGCCATCTGTTGATCTGTAGCTGTAATTAATTTTGTATTCCGCTAATTCCGATAGCTTCAAAACAGCTGGAGAAGACAAATTTCAGAACGTTCAGGAACAATGTTCGGAAAACAACTTTTAGATAAAAAAAATATTGTGGCGCCTTCTGTTGCCACGACTCACAACTGTTACCGTTTGTTATTTGTAGGGAAACAATCTCCTCAAAGCTACTGAAAATCGCTAAAACAAAACAAGTAATGTTACAATCACATGGCAATTACAATTTCGAATAAATAAAGTTGAAGAGAAATGGTTTAAAAAAAGAAGTTTCAAAGAAATTTTAAAAATAAGCAGCACCATCTGTTAATCTGCGGCCGCAATTAATTTCGTTCCCTTTAAACTCCGGAAGGCGGTTTCAAAACAGCTGAAAGCAAATTTATTCAAGAAAGTGTTCGAGAGAAACAGTTTAAGCGTGTTTCGCTGACCGCTAGTTTTCGAAAGCTTTTCTAACCTAAAATTTTTGCAGCTCTTATCACCTTTTAGAAATAGGTTAATAAAAGAAACATTTGTGGCGCCCTCTATTACCATCAGTCATAATGTTCTTTATTTGTAGGGAAACAATCCCGAAGCTACTGAAAAATGCTAAAAAAAGATTAAGAAGCTATGTTGCAATTACGTTAAAATTTCGAATAAATAAAGCAGCGCCATCTATTAATCTGCGGCCACAATTAATTTCGTTCCCTTTAAACTGTGGAAGACGACTGAAAGCAAATTTCGTCAAGAAAGTGTCCGAGAGAAATAGTTTAAGCGTACTTCGCTGAACGCCAGTTTTCGGGAGCTTTTCTAACCTAAAATTTTGACAGATTCTGTCACTTTTTAGAAAAAGGATAATCCAAAAGCAATTAAGCAGTCTTGATTTATGAAACATTGAAAATAAGCAGCGCAGTTAAGGATTTTTTCTTTTTCAGTTTCACTTTTTTGATAACAATTATTGTAATAATAAAAAACGCCGGTAAAAAATTTGCAACCCGGCGATTTGACTTCTAGCTACGCCACTGTTTCGGGCGGGCGGATCCTGACGTCCAACTATACTCCGGGTTGTTTAAACGAACGTTCTGTATACACATCAGCCCTTGCTGAGGTTCACACAATTTAGTTAAACGATTCAAAAATTTAAAAAAAAGAAAGAAAGAAGAAAAGAAAGAGTAATACAAAATTCTGTAATAAAAATATATGCAAACCAATCAAAAAATATTTCGAAAAGAGAAACAGAAAAAGCTACCGAGCTATAACAATAAAATTGATTAATAATATAACTTTACTGAAAATAACGTACGTACTTAGATACAAGGAAAGTGCATTTAAAAGATAAATTAAGACATGAGGGAAAGATGCATACTTAGCACTATAAAGATAAATATAGAGATGGATTATTCTTAATAGTAAACAAGGCCAAGGCTAAGCATCCCTCGATTATTATTTTTTAAATCAAAGTCTATGGCTGTTATAAACATAACTAGTGACACCCTGTATAACATTGGAAAGTTTTGCAAGTTTCCAAGAGTGTTTAGGGAACTCCTAAAAGATGCTGTCTTGCTAGCCTATTCACTAGAATGTAACAATATTCTTTAGTTCGTAATTTGAACTGAACCTAATTTTCTGAATTATATTTAATTTTATTAACCCGCTCCTGGTGAATTTCATTTTGTTACTGTTGCTCGACGCGTCGAATTAATTAATTAATTAATTAAAATGCAAATTGTATCAAATTTTCTTTCCGTTAATTAAAGAAGTTGGCGCGCGCGCGTCCGGATCGCCAACAAATAAAACTAATTAATTTCGTTCTAAGTTCTCTTGACTGGTGGATCAAAACTGAAAAATGTTCTTGTGTGACTGTTAAGGTACGAGGCGGAGAACCCTTACCTCTGCCAACCGAGCAAGGACGACGTGTTCCGTCTGTTGGTGGCCCTGCACGAGGCCCGCCAGGGCAACCGCGGACACACCATTAACTTCTGCAACAGGAAACGTCCGGCTTCTGTCATCTTCACGAACATCCGCTTCCTGGGGAAACGAAAATAGGTTCGTCAACCCCAAAGCGAGCATCCCCTCCAAGCTAATTGGATCTGCATATTACGACTGATGACCGACTTAACCACCCGTGGATAAAAGTAATAATAAAACGCAAACAGTATTAATTACTGCAAATGTCCTGTTTGTAATTTAATAACTGTAGTTAATTGTTTCTGTTCTTGTTCATTAAAGTGTGCTTTCTTTCGACGTACATATGTACTTAACCTACGTGTAAATGTATGTCCTATGTAAACGCGGGACGAAAACCGAATTATTATTATTATTTCTTTTTTTGTTTTAGCAAGTCCCGGCAGACTTTATTAATAATTTCATTTCATTTCATGCAAGGATGGTTTTAATTAAACCAAGAGTTTTAATTGGTCGGTCGATGTAACGTGAGTGTAAATTTCACCGTCGATTTTATTCTTAATTAATTTAGAAGTGAGCTTGCGCCGCGTTTTCGATTTATTTGAATTTTCAATCCGAAAAGTTCTTTGCAAAGCAAACAATCACGTGCATACATTGTTTGTCCGGGACAAACACAGGCAACGGTCTGGAACTTGACGTGTAACACTTTGGAGTGGACGTTCTGTATACCTATCAAAAATATTATCAGAATCGTGCATAACAGAACTCAGGACGAAATTCATAATCATGCTTTAAAAATAGAAAAATAATGGACATCCGCTGGTAGCTGCCATCTAGGCCAAATGAGATATTCCATGATTAGGCCAAACATTTCCTCTTTATCTTTATTTGTTTGCAGCAGAGTCTCCGTCTCATTCAGCCGTGATTCGTATCTTCAATTTGTGAACTTTTGACGACTGTTTTCAGACGGCGATAAGAATCCCGGGGGGATAAAAAAATAATGAACATCCGTTGGTAGCTGCCCTCTTGGCCAAATGAGATATTTCATGATTTGACCACCAAACATTTCCTCTTTGTCTTTGTTTGCATTTCGTCTGGACTTCTCAATTGGCTCAGCAACTGGAAAACCAGAAAGCAGTTTAAGAATTCTGTATCCTTAACAAAATATCTAAATTTCGAGTTGAGCTTCATGAAATTGATTTCGTAAACCTTTGCCTGTCTTGCCCTTTTCTTTGAGAAGTCGTTTTTGGAATTGGGTGAATCACAGAGGCACAAAGCAATCCGATGCTTAGTGCGCGCGGGAAGAACGTAAAGCTCCATCACATCAGAAGGGCCTAAACCTCATCCATCTCAAAATCCACAGCTTTGCCCCCAATTTCTTTTTTCTTTGACATTCATTTCCAAAATTATAATAATCTTAGATGGGCGATATTAAAAGTGGCTTTGCCTCGTTTCTCTGGTATGATTTGCCGCCCTCAATTTTGATTCAAATCAAAATAATTTAAAGAAGTTGATGGATATCCAAACATCCCAATATTTTATAACTTTTGAAGGAAAAGGTCCTGCTTGCTTTCAAAACTTTTTTCCCTCTTTTCGGGGAATAATTTGCCCTTGATTTTGGCTGTTCGGTCATTAAGGAAGATTATGGAACGAGATGTCGCGATGTTCTTTGATGAAAAGGGTTGAATCCTTGCTTTCAAAGCATTTACCTCTTTTTTCCGGTTGCTCTCATTTTTTGCTCAACTCAAAATGATTTAAGGAAGTTTGTGGAACCAAATATCCCGACATCTTACGTCTTTAAAAGGAAGGAGTTTGTCCTTGAGGACCTTCTTGTCTTCAGAGCCTTCCTCTTTCTTTCTGGTAATAATTTGCCCTCGATTTTCGCTTTTGGCTTATGGAAGACTATGGAAGGAAACATCACGATATCTTATGTCTTTTGAAAGGAGTTGCTTCCTCGAGGATCTCTTCGCCTTCAAAGCCTTTGACTCTATTTCCTGGTTGTCCTCAATTTTGACTCAGCTCAAAATGATTTAAGGAAGTTTGTGGAACCAAATATCCCGATATCTTAGATCTTTTAAAGGAAGGAGTAGGTCCTTAAGTACCTTCTTTTCTTCAAAGCCTTTTCCTTTTTTTTTTGGTAATAATTTGCCCTCGATTTTCGCTTTTGGCTCATTAAGGAAGATTATGGAACGAAACATCACGATATTCTTATGCCTTTTGAAAGAAGGAGTTGCTTCCTCGAGGATCTCTTCGCCTTCAAAGACTTTGACTCTTTTTCCTGGTTGTCCTCAATTTTGACTCAACTCAAAATGATTTAAGGAAGTTTGTGGAACCAAATATTCCGACATCTTATGTCTTTCAAAGGAAGGAGTGGGTCCTTAAGGACCTTCTTGTCTTCAAAGCCTTGTCCTCTTCTTTTCTGGTAATAATTTGCCCTCGATTTTCGCTTTTGGCTTATTAATGAAGATTATGGAACGAAACATCACGATATCTTATATCTTTTGAAGGAAGGAGTTGCGTCCTCGAGGATCTCCTCGTCTTCAAAGCCTTTGACTTTTTTTTCCATTCGCCCTCAATGTTGGCTCAACTCAGAATAATTTAAGGAACTTTATGGAACGAAATATCACGCGATATCTTACGCTTCTTGAAGGAAGGAGTGGGTCTTCAATGACCTCCTTGTCCTCAAAGCCTTTTCCTCTTTTTTCTGGTAATAATTTGGCCTCGATTCTGCTTCAACTCAAATGATATGTATATATCACGATATCATTTTTGCCTTTTGACGGAAGAAGAGGATCCACAAGGATCTCCTTGCCTTCCGAGCCTTTCCTTCTTTTTTTTCTGCCAATAATTTGCCCTCAATTTGGACATGAGTCAAAATTGATTTGATGACAACTCAGAATGATTTAAAGTAAAAGTTTATGGAGCCAAGTAGCCCGATGTTTTATGTCCTTTGAAGGAGAAAAAGTAGGTCCTCAAGGATCTCCTTGCCTTCCAAGCCTTTGCCTCTTTTTTCTGGTAATAATTTGCACTCAATTTTGAATCATCAACTCAAAATGATTTTAAGAAGTTTAAGGAACAACATCTTATGTCTTCTAAGGGAAGGAGCTGGGTCCTCAAGGATCTCCTTTTGCCTTCAAAGCCTTTTCCTATTTTCTTCTGGTAATAATTTGCCCTCGATTCTGCCTCAACTCAAAATGATTAAAGGAAGTTTATCGAACCAAATATCTCGATATCTTATGTTTTTTTTTTTTGAAGGAAGGAGCGGGTCCTCAAAGACCTTCTTAAAACCTGCCGAGTTTTTTCCCCTCTGGCCTTCTTTCTTTTCTTAGTAAAACTCCGTGAAAGCACTTGAAGACATAGAAAGGTAGATTGATGCAGCGATTCAATGTTTCTTCTTTCGATATACGAGAAGTTTTTATTTTCTCTTCGATTTTTGGTTAAACGTGGAAAGGAACGATGATTTAAGGGCGTTTAGGGAATCAAATATTTTTTTCGGAGGAAGAAATGGGTCCCCAAAGGGCCTTCTTCTCCCTTCTTTCTCAAAATTGAGCCAATCTAGAAAAGGAATCCAATATTTTGCAGATGATTTTAACAGCACAAGCAAGAAGGTGATCATGAGGAGGAGGAAAGTGAATGAGGATTAGAATTCTTGACTTCCTATTTAAAAGGCCGTCACCCTTAGGGAAGTTTAAGGAACCAGACATCCCGAACTTTTGTGCTTTTGAAGGAGTGAATGGGTCCTCATAGGACTTGCTCCTTCTGCTGTCTTCCTTCGCAAAACTGGGCCGTGATCCGCTTCTGTCTTTCCAGCCAGCCACTTCTTCTCAAATCCAGCGTTCTTCTATTGAACGTCATCAGGTATTTGAAAGTGCAAGCAAAAACCACGCTCTGGTTGATGATAGGCGACTGCTCTCATCTTGTGAAGTCCAGAGCATTATCTTCCACGCCCTTTCATGCTTTTGGAAGTGCACCAATCCGCGTATTCCACGTGTTAACCTAATCACAGGTTATGAAACTTGAAAAGCCGATCCATTCACCGATTGATGGCTTTGCCTTCTTCCATTCTTTCGTCTTTCGTCTGCTCTAACGACCGCAGCGCTTTCTTTGACCAACGCTATGTTGCCATCCCTCCTGCCTAAACCACCTTAAATTGCTCTACAAGGCCCATCACCCTGATCGTCGGACTTTTATGTCTTTTGGAAGAAGGATGGGTCATCAATCAGGAAGACGCAGAAATCCAAGACTTCCTTCACTTCTTTAAAGATACATTGTTGGAAGATATGAGATTTGAGGTTATCCAAGCTTTGGGAATCCCATTCCAAGTAGGCCCCAATCCAAGTTGAAATCAGAGGATGAACGTTTTTTGAAAAAGGGGAAGGCAACAGAAAGAAGGCAAATACAACCTTCGTCTCTCCCCCTCACTTTTGTTGATTGCAACAAATTCAGGATTGTTTTGCACTGTCGATCAAAGCTCACTCCCTAGAGAAAATTTTGATCTTCTTTCCTTTCCGTCAGCTCAAAGCCTCTTACATTAAAAGTCCTTGTCTTCGAGCTAATTCGGTGACTGCGAGATTTTTTTGCCCAGCAGTTTTTTTCTTTTTTCTTTTCTTTTTTTGATAGTTCATACAATACTTAATGAAATTTAGTTGAGGAGCATGTTTTTAATTGAAGATTGAAAGACGCTGCTGCCGGTTTAAGGTTTAAGAAAAAAAGAAAGCGTTTTCGTTCCCGCGTACCACCAACATTGTTAAACTCTATCTCTTTCCATGTATGTGTACTTAAGGCATACCGTGTACTTTACACATGAAATATAATAAACGATCAACGTGTGCAATTGATCCACCGAGGTATTTTTGTTACCAAAAAGAAGACTACTTAACTGTGTATGTACATAGATGTTTCGTAAATTAAACCATATACAAAAATCCTCCTGTGTATTTTCATTGATGGATCAGGTTCGACGACGCCGGCGCACGAAACGGAAAACATCGAAAACCACTCAGTTTTATTATACATACGCATATATATATAAAAAAAAAACAATAATATAACATAAAAATGAATCAAGTACACAACATCATTTTTATTTTATTATATGAAGAAGAAGGACGGAAAATTGTTATTTTGTTCAGATGAGTATATGTACAAAGAGAATGTGAATGGACTGTGATGTAACGGGCAAGATCCAGCGGACCAACTGTGTTTTAATGAAATTCTGTTTTAAAAAAAGCCGCGTCGCATGTTGATGCAATTCGAGGGTGTAAAGAGCAACTAAAAAAAAATATTTAATAAAAAAATATATGGCATTGTCCCTTAAACATCGCCGCATGAAACTTCCTTCACGAATAACTGGTTGACGAAGTTCGGGTTTCCAACTCGCAACTCGATTTTATCCCCATCTCCATATGGCACGTCTACAAAAAAAAAGAAATACACACACACAAGAACATTAAACCTTTTGAATATTTCGTGACGAGAAAAGCTGTCGGCACAAAGGCGTCTAAATGCAGGCGGCGGTGTTGCAACAGCACCCTTTTAGAAGGCCCTTTGTCGTCCGGCGCCGGAGTTTTCTTTTTTCGCCTCCGGGCGCCGGAAAGTTTCATTCCTGCGGTAATTTTCAATTAAGCCGTTCGAGAGCCGGGGGGAAATTTTTAATGAATTTTGCGTCGCGTCGGTCACGTAAGGAACGGACGCAGACGGTTTTTTTGCTCTTTTACTTACAGGCGGTGTGGGACGACAGGGGGACGCATTCGACGTGCCTTCCAGACTTCAACAGCTCTTCGCATAAGTTACCTGTTGCCGAAGCCCTTTCCAAGTCCATTATTAAGCCGCAGACGTCTGGAAACATTCAAAGAGAAATCGTCGTTGATACGACTTCGGTTTCAAAACTATTGCAGGAATTAATGACCTGACCTCGGTTTGCCGTCACATTCCAGCAAACTTCGCGGGTTAATCGCGTTGCTTTTTCATTCGTTCGACTTTCGATTATACTTAGAATGATCTCAATTGCCGTCGCATTCCGGCAAACTTCGCGGGTTAATCTCGTTGCCTTTTCATTCATTCGACTTTCGATTATACTTTCAATGATCTCAGTTGCCGTCACATTCCAGCAAACTTCGCGGGCTAATCCCGTTGCCCCCTCATTCATTCATTCATTCGGCTTGCGATTATAATTCTAGACGAAGAGATCCGACTACAAAAGTAAGCCATAAGCTTGAATTTAAATAATTCATTCTCATTGTTCTTTTTAATAAACACACGGTGACCCCAATTAAACTCAAGAATAGTTTAAAAATGAAATGCTTCAGAATAAACTATTGGAATTCGAAGTTTTTCGCTGCTTGTATGATCGGATCTGTTCGTCTAGAACAATCGAGAGTCAATAAGAAAACAACGAAAATGTTGCCGAAGTATGAATGTGACTTCGGCACAATAACATACAATTGATTAAGAAGAAAGTCAATTAATTACTCGAAATTAAAATTAATAAATGAATCAGCAGCTTGCCGGCAATCTTCTCCACCTTTCCCGTAAAAGAAACGCGTTGCCATTATTCGTCGTTTAAAAATTAAAATTAATCCAACGTGAAAATAAATTAATGATCTTACTCAACGATCAGTAAAAAAATAGGTTTAATAAAATGCCCAAACATTATATTTGGATCAACGATAAAATATTAATAAAGACGAGAAACACATATTCAATAACGAAACGGGCGAGAAATGAAAGAGAAGATGTAAGAAATAAAAATATATGTTTTGTGCTTGCTCTAATTAAGGAATTCCCCAACAGAATATCAGCGCGTGATCGCAAGCCGTTTACAATTTCCTACTAAAACAAGGGCTGGTTCTAGAAATGTAGGCTCTGGGAATCGAATTTATAAATGGCAAACGAAATCAAATTAACAGGTTCTTTAATTCGTCGGTAAACAGATTAAAGAATTTGACACAATACAATTTAATTAAACATTCGCAATGAAAACAAGCACTGGAGCTATGGAGATATGAAGAAGTCGCTTAAGACAGCATTAAGGTCACTTAAGACAGCAATAAGGTCACTTAAGACAGCATTAAGGTCGCTTAAGACAGCATTAAGGTCGCTTAAGACAGCATTAAGATCACTTAAGACAGCATTAAGGTCACTTGAGATAGCTTTAAGGTCACCTAAGACAGCATTAAGGTCACTTAAGACAGCATTACGGTTACTTAAGACAGCATTATGGTCACTTAAGACAGCATTACGGTTACTTAAGACAGCATTATGGTCACTTAAGACAGCATTACGGTCACTTAAGACAGTAAAACATTTAAGATAACGCTTCATCCATAACATTACAACATAATAGTCATCATAATCAGCAAATAAGTGACATCTAGGTGTTTGTGCACTATTAAAATTCTAGATGAAAAAATTTGTTCAATAAACAAGAGAAACGATATCTATTTGTTGTCGTCATGGGGATTCCCCAACAGAATAGAAGCGCGCTGATCGCAAGCTGTTTATATATTTATATTTATAATTTCCTAAAGTCGGGCCGGTTCTAGTAATTTATTTCATCGGTAAACGGTAACGGAAACGGTAAACAGCCTAAAGGCTCATGTACAATAGCCCGGGAACGGAACGGTAACGAGAACGGGACGTGAACGGCTTATTATTGTTTAGCATTACCGAGCTTTCCGGGGCGCTGTAGACACTCATATGATTATGCAATGGTTTAACTTTGTTGACGCTCTGGGTTCCGGTTTCCGGGAAATTCTAGAGGAGACCTAATGCTAATTAATACTAGGCCGTTCACATTCCGTTCTCGTTGCCGTTCCGTTCCCGGGCTTAAATAATTTGAAGTACAACTTAATTAAATCTCCGAAATGAAACGACGTATTGGCGTTAAATATGAAAAAGTCACTTAAGGCAGCAAAAAGGTCACTTAAGACAGCAAAAAGGTCACTTAAGACAGCAGAAAGGTCACTTAAGACAGCAAAAAGGTTACTTAAGACAGCAAAAAAAATGGTCACTTAAGACAGCAAAACGTATACAACAATTTTTGTTGTCTTAAGCGACTTTTCGGAAGTATTGTCCAACTTCTTTTCTACAGCTTCAATTCTAACACTGACATTTTTTTCTTTTAATTAGGTGCCTCTTCTTTTCTAATTCGATGACTACACAGGATGTCCGCACTCAAATTTCCAGCGTGGGGATCTGACTTAATATGAGAGATACGAATTGAGTTAAATGGGATGAATTGTTCCTGAATTTTAGGACTGTTGTAAATAGTTTTGAAATTTTTTAAAATCCTTGCAGTTCAGAAGTTACAACCAAGAAAAAGAAAACAAAATTTTGAAATTTCGCTTTTCTGTAAATAACTCATAGAAACATTCTTGTTATTTGCACTTTCTTTCATTTTCGAGTTTTCACCTCCAACTTCAGCTTTTGCTTTGCTTTTCTTATGTTTTTCTTAACTTGACTATCCCAACATTTATCAGAATGGAAAATGAAACGTTGTTTACGAACACGAAACAAATGTTTAGAAATGCCGGCACATACTTAACCATGCCCCGTTCATTGGAAAAGAACGAAACCATTAACGCATCACCGAATACGACGACTATGTAAATATTTAACCTCATTATCAAACAAAATCTTTCGCTATTAAAAATAATTAGCAAAGCAGCGTCTCACAGCCATCACCTCTCAATAACTGTAAGGCCCACGAATTCCCATATCGTTTCGTTTTAATTGTGCATCATAGTACCTACTATCATAAGCCATTTTATAGTAAATAGATGATTGGTTTAAAGTAAATAAAAAAAATTAAGAAATTTTACTAGCCAACACCAACGAACAGAAAGTGAATTAAAGCAAAAAAGAAAAACAAAATTTCCCCAGAATTCCCTCCAAGTTCCAACTTCAAATCATACAGTTGACATAACTCGAACCTAAATATTGATATAACCCATCTTGGAAAGTAGTTTTTTTCATTCGGTCTTTATCGATCGCGTTTCTTTTTGCTATCAAACAACGTCGCCTGAAGAAGAATTTCTTTCTTTTTTCATCACCATTCACTTTTTTTGTTACTTTTTATTACCAAATAAGAATATGCTAAAAATATCTTAATATTTTCAAGCGTTTCATAATTTTACAAAAAATAATCATAATCATAATGAGAAGCCTTGACGATAAGGCGTTTTTTTTTAATTAAAAATTTAAATGACTCTTATTTTTCATTGTAGATTGTTCAGAACTCTTGTGTTTGTACATTTTTACTCTCAGAAACGTAAGAAATATGCACTTCGACAATCATGCAGCAACTGAACTCAATTAACTTGAATTAAAAAGATTTGAAGATTACAATTTAATCAAACGTCCACAGTGAAAAGAATTACTGGCGCCAAATATGAAGAAGTCGCGTGAGACTTAAGGTCACTTAAGACAACAAAATGGATGCAACGATTATATACGTTTTGCTGTCTTATGTGACTTTAAATCTTAAGGTATATTTGCTGTCTTAAGTGACTTTAAGTCTTAAGGTACATTTGCTGTCTTAAGTGACCTTAAGTCTTAATTGCTGTCTTAAGTGACCTTAAGTCTTAATTGCTGTCTTAAGTGACCTTAAGTCTTAATTACTGTCTTAAATGACCTTAAGTCTTAATTGCTGTCTTAAGTGACCTTAAGTCTTAATTGCTGTCTTAAGTGACCTTAAGTCTTACTTGCTGTCTCAAGTGACCTTAAGCCTTAATTGCTGTCTTAAGAGACCTTAAGTCTTAAGATTATTTAAGACATTACAATTGTTGTATACGTTTTGCTGTCTTAAGTGACTTTTTCGGAACTCATTAATTTAATTGAGCGGCGCCATCTACCCCAAACCAACGCAATAAACTTGCCTGCATAGTCGTTTCGCAAAATCACGTCGTAGTCCTGATCGCCCTGCTTGACCACCTCCATGGAAGAATTACCCAGCCTCTTAAACTGCTCCTTGTCCTTCGCAGGATGATGCAACTGCCTTTCTGCGGGCACTTCGAGATCTATTTAAAAAAAAAGCACGCACACAAATCAGTGGGTAACAAAACAAACGCGCAAATGGGACCGACCTGGTTCACAGTAGCGATTGATTTGCCTGCCAGTTATCCTTAGTCTTAACCCAGTGGGCGAAGTCAAGGGAAAACCGTCCAATCTTCGATAGACGATTTGCAATTGGGGATAATCGAATGGGAATGTCACTGAAACAATCGAAGTAATTAATGAATTCAGGTGTTATTGTTGATTTGACTTCTTACTCGTTCTTCCGGAAAGTCTACCGCAGAACCTCTGGTTATTGACCACGAGGTATTCAGAGTTGCATGGAAGGTCGAAGGCGACGAAGGTGAGTTCCAAGCGACACACTTCCTGAAATCAAAGCCTTTCGATGATGAGCTACGCTCGTACAGTGCAGCTGTCGTTTTGTTTTACGGACGTAATTTTTATGCAAATTCCGTCCGGAATAAAACAAAGGACGCAAATTAAAGTTTTATGCGCACCGGATCGCTCCGGATGACATTAAAGTTGCACGTCGGCTGATGGTATCCGTAAACCTCGACGGTGAAGGACTCCTCGGCGATTCGCCGGTCGCACGGCGCGGGGGTGGGCGTCGTGGCGGGCGGCAGGTACGGCGGGGGCGGAGGACTGGTCATCCCCGGTTGATCGGAACACGGCGTATACTCGTAATAACCCCTGAAACCTCGGCCGCAAATTTGATTGTCGGTTATGAAATGTATGTCTTCGTGAGATTTATATCGCAGGTCGAGCGTGGCTGAAACAATATTATTTATGTATTCGGGTGGGAGACGGCGGGGGGGGGGGGGGTGTTACGTGCGTGTAAACGTTTAAATTACGCCGCATGTAGGCGGTTCGATGTCTCTTGTGGGGGACATGAAAATAATAAGGGTTTCGGAAAATAAATATATCACGAGGAAAACACAAGTTAATCCAATTAAATAAAAATTTACACTAACAAATTGATCCGTCACATTACGTATGGAAAATACTTGATTTAGTTTTACATTACGTCGTAGTGATACTCGCTTGCTTGGCATAACCGAGCCTAAAATATAATTATGGTTTTGCTTTGATCTGCGAGCTAAGCAGACGTAGGTAAACCACGCTAGACAATTTCCGCTGTCTCGATGACCGTACTTGCGAAATCGTCACTATGCAATTTTGTACTAAAAATAAGCGCATTGTATTTTTTGTTGTTCCAAAAGTAAAAAAAGAACGAATTTACATACAAATTTTCCAAACGTGACGATACAACTCATCCACGTTCTTCCTTTGGTAATGCAAAATGTCAAGAACTGGGAATGCCAAGTCTAAGTCATTTGATGACTACGAAGGGATGGATCCGTATTTACCAATCCACCAATTTGGTGCATCAAGTATTTATTTTATTTGGTTTCCCAATTTACTATAGTTACCAAATTATTGTCCTCCTCCAGAGATGGCAGATGTGCCTCGATTTTGGACAGAAGCTACAATCACCAGAAGCCCCGCTTAAACCCCCCAAGGGGAACGTTCGGATTTGATCATTAATAGGCGAGGCGATGGAAGACATGATTTGTCAAACTCGGAGGAATGAGTAGGGAGGAACTCTGGTTTGGACACAAGTCAGAACCTCCGGAAGTCATAACGACTTGACTTATCTGTGAGGAATGGATGACTAAGTTTGGATACGTTTTGGATATGAGGAAGATGATGACGATCTTTAGTTGACTGGACACGGAGCTGAGAGAAATCATTCTGACGACGTAGGGCAGATGAATTTGAAAAGTACTTCAAGATGGAGTAGTTCAAAATGGACTGGTCTGGGAAAGGGCAAAAGTCATCATGGTGACTCGATCAAATGAAGGCAAATTTCATTTTGACTCCATGGACCATGGAAAGCGCATTTTGGTCAAGAGGTACGTCCTTTTGATCACCCTTAATACCATGGAGAAGCAAGGGCAAAACAATGGATGACTACCAGATAGGGTTTGAACGCCAACCAATGCCAACGAACTTAAAGTTAATTTACGCGAAAATAATACAAAATTTCCCCAGAATTTCCAAAGATGCATTTTGATCGAAAGGTACATCCTTGGAATACCCTTAATACCACCAGAAGTTAAATCAGATCAATGGGTGGTCACCAGATAGGGTTTTAACGTAAATCAGAACACCCAATGCCCTAAAGCCAACGAACTGAAAGTTAATTTAAGCAAAAATAGAGCAAAATTTCCCCAGAATTCTCAGAGGTGCGTTTTTATCGAGAAGTACATCCCTTGAATACCCTGAATACCTCCAGAACTAAAACCAGAACGGTGGATGAGTACTAACGTACATCAGAATACCCGGAAGACATGATGACCTCCATTGCAACTCAATTAAAAAAAAAACATTCATTTCTTCTCAAATAGGACGGACCATTGGAAGTGCGTTCCTGTTGAGAAATTGACGATTTGACCTTGACACCCCCCAAAAGTCACGGAAGATAAATGGAAGGTCGGAAGATGGGGTTTAAACGATAGCCTCACGAGAGATAATGACGCTTTTGAACGTGCTGAGACAAGTTGGAAAATGAAATTGAGAGAATCGGCTCAGAACGAGTCCAAATGTTGACGTGACGATTTGATTCCGAAGAAAGTCGACGAGGAGCGAAGAGTTCAAGGTCAACATGTGCCGCAGGGTACAGGAACGGGCATATAACTCGATTAAAAAAAACGTTCAATTCTTTTCAAATAAGACGGACCTTAGGAAGTGCGTTCTTGTCGAGAAATTGACAGTTTGCCCTTGAAACCCCCCAAAAGTCACGGAAAATAAAGGAAACACTGCAAAATCGGTTTAACAAAAGCAAGAAAGCAAGAAATAATGGCATTTTACGCACATATTGAGGCAACTGGAAAATGATATTGAGAGATTCGGCTCAGAACGAATCGGAAAGTCGACGATTTGGTCCATGTAGATCGACGACAGCGAAGAATTCAAGGTCATATGCCACAGGAATCAGGAACAGGTGTCGTAACCCAATTAGAAAACCGTTCATTTCTTTTCAAATAGGACGGACCATCGAAAGTGCGTTCCTGTCGACAAATTGTGAAGATTTGCCCTTGAAACCCCCCAACAGTCACGGAAGATAAATGCAAGGTTCCAAGAAGGGGTTTAAACTAAAGTCTCACAAGAAATAATGGAATTTTTGAACGTAATGAGGCGACTGAAAAATGAAATTGAGAGAATCGGTTCAGAAGACATCCGAAAGTTGATGATTTGGTCCAAGCGCGTCCACGACAACGAAGATTTCAAGGTCAATACGGGCCACGTGTATTGTAACTCGATTAAAAAAAGAACGTTCATTTCTTTTCAAATAGGACGAACCGGCGGAAATGCGTTCTTGTCGAGAAATTGACAATTTGCCCTTGACAGCCCCCAAAAGTCACGGAAGATAAACGGAGGGTTCCAAGACGGGGTTTAAACGAAAGCCTCACAAGAAGTAATGGCATTTTTGAACGTATGTGGCAAGTGGAAAATGAAACTGGGAGAATCAGTTCAGAACGCACCTGAAAGTTGATGATTTGGTCCAAGTAGGTCCACGACAACGAAGAGTTCAAGGTCAACATGGGCCACGTGCATTGTAACTCGATGAAAAAGGAACGTTCATTTCTTTTCAAATAGGACGAACCGGTGGAAATGCGTTCCTGCCGAGAAATTGACGATTTAGCCTTGGCATCCCCCAGAAGTCACGGAAGATAAACGGAGGGTTCCAATACGGGGTTTAAACGAAAGCCTCGCAAGAAATAATAAGTATTTTGAACGTACTGAGGCGAGTGGAAAGTTAAACTGGGAGAATCGGCTCAGAACGAACCCGAAAGTTGTTTCGATTTGATCCAAGCTGGTTCACGGTAGCGAGGAGTTCAAGGTCAACATGCGCCATGGGTATCGAGAATAGGCATTCCAACTTGATTTTTAAAAAAATGTTTATTTATTCAAGTAGAACCATCGAAAGTCCATTCCGGCAGAGAAATGAAACTGAAGGTCGTGACCCTTATTGCAAATAGACGCCAGAAGTAACGGCGGATGATTGGAAGATTGGAAAATCGAGTTTAACATGAGCCAAGATGGGTATCGGGACAGACATTCCAACTTGATTAAAAAAAATGTTCATTTCTTCAGGTAGAACCATCAAGAGTCCATTTCGGCGGTGGAAGGATGGAGCTGAAGGTCGAGTTCCTCTTTGATGATTGGAAGATTGGGAAATCGGGTTTAACATGAGCCAAAATGGGTATCGGGGACAGACATTCCAACTAGATTAAAAGAAAATGTTAATTTCTTCAAGTAGAACCATCAAGAGTCCATTTCGGCGGTGGAAGGATGGAGCTGAAGGTCGAGTTCCTCTTTGATGATTGGAAGATTGGGAAATCGGGTTTAACATGAGCCAAAATGGGTATCGAGGACAGACATTCCAACATGATTAAAAGAAAATATTCATTTCTTCACGTAGAACGATCAAGAGTACATTTCGGCGATGGAAGGATGGAGCTGAAAGTCGAGTTCCTCGTTGATGATTGGAAGACTGGAAAACGGGTTTAACATGAGCCAAGATGGGTATCGGGGACAGACATTCCAACTTGATTAAAAGAAAATGTTCATTTCTTCAGGTAGAACAATCAAGAGTCCATTTCGGCGATGGAAGGATGGAGCTGAAAGTCGAGTTCCTCATTGCAAATAGACCCTTCCTAACGCGAGAAGCGACGGTGCGGATGAATGGGAAATTTGAAAATCGGATTTAACATGAGCCCAAATGGGGATCAGGGATAGACGTTCCAACTTGATTGAAAGAAAATGTTCATTTCTTCAAATAAAGAAAAAAGTCGATGGCTGATATGGTGTTCATTTTACAGCCAGTCAATCCAGTTAGCCCAATGGAATTAGGATCAACGAAAAAGTGATCCAAAGTTGACAGACCCCACAGAACCAATTAGCTTTGCATCCCCCAACCAGAGAACCTTCTGGTCAAAAGAAAATCTTTGGAATGACAGATGGAAGTGCGGAATTGAGGATGAACGATGTGGTAACCCAATGGTTGGCGATGATTAACCGACAAAAACACAAATATTTAAAGACCACATTACAAATAATAACTCCAACGGCCTAGAGACCACCATACTATACCCAGCGCACCCATACCACCAATAAAAATGAAGAGGATTGGGAGTGGTTTACAAAATTAAGGTACTTTTAGCAAACGCATGCAATTTAGGGGTGACCTCACCCTCTCGATGTGACCTTGTAACCAACGTGAGTGTGATACTTACAAAACGTGTTTTGCAAACTTCGCCCGCAATAACGATACTTTCCCCCAAAGATGACGTGGTCCTTTCTGCACTGAAAGCTGTCCTCGACATCAAAGTCCATCATGTGCAATCTGATCGAGCAGAATCCATTTCCCCCCATGAACCTATGAACCACAACCATAAGTAATAGAATCCGAACAAAGCCCAGCAGATACGTACCTGTAACACAAGTTGAGATTTGGTGGGTAATAGTGGGGGTAACCGGGACTTTGAAGGTACCCCCTGGGCATGCCCAGCTCAACGCACTTTTCCATCACAGGGATGTTATTCGAGGAGCACTTCGGCATCTTCTGCCAGAGGACTTCTTTGGCTAGCAAGGTCCACTGGAGAACCCCCCACATTCTGCATTTGTAGTCGTCGTCTCCGTTAGGGAAGAAAGGACTGCGGTTGAAGGACGTGTCAATATAGGTAGTTTCTTCTCTGTCTCTATCCGCAGGTTGCCCCTGGGTCTCCTGGGGGCTCGCGAAGAAATAAACACGTTTTATTACGGCAGGTTCTGCAAGATTCGAGAAGGTTACTTTATTCTTTTGATCGTTGTAGTAATAGAATTCTTCTTCTTCCGGCCTGTATCTTCTGGGGCACTCGTCTTGTATGACTTCGATGGCGAACCCGCTGAATACCGTCGCGGGGAACCCCTCATTCCTGAACCTGATGACCTTGGGCGTGCTACCCCATCTAGAATCGAAGGCGGAAATCAATTTGAGGCCGAGCCGACATCCGCAGATGTATTTTCCGTCGATTTCCAGGAACCCCCTCTCGCACCCCATCGGAGTTTGAAGGCCGTTCCAGTAGAATAAAAAGTGCAACCTCAATCTGCAAACGTTCGCGTTCGCCCTGTGGATGTGGTAGACGCAATCGCCGGGGTTGTTGTTGGAGTGAGGGAAGCCAGGGCTGGAGATGAAGAAGCGCTTGGCGTTGTAGGAATCGGCACAGCAAAATCGGAAGTTGTTGGTGGAAGGTTGGGTTATGCAGACTCCGTTTGGCCCGGCGCGGTTTAACACCGTCGCTTCCGTTGTGGTCTGGTTTTGGGCGTCGTCGTCTTCGCAGGGGAAACGCGTCACCAAAATCCTGAAGCCGCGCCCTTGGATTTCATCGTCCGAGATGAATTTGAGTTGGAGTACACCATTGGGGGTGTGGTAGTTCTTGATTCCGATCACGCTTCCGCACAGGGCGTCTTCTTTTTCGACCTCGAGCCTATCTTTGGTGCACCCCAGGGATTTTTCAAGGTCGAAATCCAGGAATTGGAAGTTGTAGCGAGTGGGGCAGTTTTCTCCGGTGAAGAGGTAGGCGCATTCCTGGTTCCTCTCGTAACCATTGGGGTAGCCTGCTGAGTCGAAGACGAATTGGTTTTTCGTGAAGATTCCTCCGCAATCTAGGTTGAAGGCGCGTTGGGTTGCGTTGAGCGCTTGGGTGGAATTATCATCATCATCATCCATCGACTCCGACTCGGCTCTTCCCAATCGAAAGAAACCACCCACGCACAAAATTAACAATAACATCATGTTGTCGTCGTTTCGTTGGTGTGACGGTAAATGAACAGCGACGTCTTTTGCCTTTTCTGAAGTACAGGAATTCACATGCTGCGTCAGTATAAGTAAATATATTTTGGCGGTGGTGGAATCGCAAACAAAGGTTGATCCTCAGGAAGTCGCGTGTTTGGAGATGTGTGTAGATAAATATGAAGAAGGACGCGGCGTTGGCGGTTATTGTGGTGCTTTTGCATAAGATTTGTTGGGTCATTAAACACGTTCCGCACGCAAATTAAGTAACCACATCCTAGGGCGATTTGTGGATGTGGACTGTTTGTCTTCTCGGTATTGTTATCGTCGTTCCTTTTGCGCGTTTATTTAGAAAGCGAAATGCGAGTTACCTTTTTTTTTGTAACGACAGGATGTCGCCTGCAATTTGGAGCTACGACCTCAAAATCATCGGGAAACTATTTCTGAATGTAGGTTACACGTTGAAATTTTGAAATACGTTTTGCTGTTAATTTTTTTACAAAGTTTCCTCTTGTAACAAAACTTTCCTCTTTGAAAAACTCAGTTCTTAATTTATTTACTTGGTATAGTCGGTTCCTACATGCATAGGTGTGATCGAAATAAACGACCGCCTTTGGCCTTATTGGTTTCAGTTGCATTTTTAGAAACGCCTCAAGCAAATTATCATCAAGTGAACTTCCTTGTACTTTAAAGTTATTTTTAATAAATAGATTTATTAATCAAATTAAGAAGCCAATCTCATGAGAATGCAGGGCCGTAGCCAGAGGGAAGGGGCGCCAAGGGAGGCTGAGCCTCCCCTGGAAAGTTTTAAGCCTGCCTTACGACACGACGGTCCAACCTGACATGAAATAATACTCGCCAAATTATTTTGAAACACTTTAATGACAAACACTCGCGCTCTTCCCACTCTCGATTTGTTGAGAGATTCATAATTTCATTCCTAGAGAGTCTCCCGGCAAATAAATACAACTGTCGCTGCTGGGTGGTGAGAGTACTCTTCCCCGCTAGTTCCGTCCCGGATGTAAGCTATGCGTGAGTACTCCCGCTAACGCGCCGATGCCCGTTATTTCGGACTCTGTAGACTGTTGCAAAAATGCATTTGACTGTCCGGTTGAGGGGTTGCTTTTATTTTACACGAATTTCTCTGTCGAAGAAAATAAACGCTGTTGAAATTAGCCAATTTTGCTTTCATTTACGCACAAAGCGTTTCTTTCGTCTTCTTTTCATATCACACTGTTGCCAATTTAATGTTTCACGAGGCAACACCGGAAGTGATCTTTCAATTTGCGAACAGATAATAATCTGTAGGGTAATTTAAATGTAAAAAAATAAAAAGAATTTGTTTCAAACAACACAAAAACTGCAATTATTTTGAATGTTATTTTTTTGTGTTTTTCATTTAGAGAATATTGTAAAAATTCTTAGAAAGTGTTGGAATAGAAACTTATAGAGCCTCCCCTACACTACGATAAGCCTTCCCTGAATATTTGATCTGGCTACGGCCCTGTGAGACTTTTATTTTGTTTAAATTGTTGTTCAAAATTTGTTATTGTCAGATATTTTTTTGATTTGAAGATTTCATACGCACTTTTCAGCTTTATTCTTCTTTTCTACTTTGTGAAACGGAAATTATTTCTGGCTGTTGTGTTTCAGTTATTTTTGTTCGTTTCCCTTTTTACAATTAAACTTCTTTAACTTTTTTTTGTTATATAAACAGTATTTGACGTTCGACGATGATTAATCGATTAATAAATTAATTAATCAATACAGTTCATTTATTTTACGTATGTAGTTGAAATCAATGATGTCAGTTTTATCATCGGTTTTTTTTCCTTTACTTCCAAAAATAATTCAGCCACAAAAGCAGCTTGAGAATAGTAATCGCAATCAGTAAAACAGTGTTGCGTGATATCGAGGGAGTGATGTTACGATCTGGCAACAGAGCGCACTCGTAAGGATCTTACGACGATCGTCACTTAATTACTCTATTTGATTTTTTATTTTATTTTAGTTTTGTGTTTTGTAATTTTTAATTTTGTTGCTTGGATCGGGTTGGCTGGACACATTAGTTTCTTTAATTTTGAATTTCTTGCTAGGGTTGAATAAAATTAGGTTGCTTTCTGGGTTGAGCTGACCTTGAATGTTAACTTAGTGTTCATTTCTTTGTTTAATATTAGTTTTTTCTTTTAATTTCGAATTTTTTGTTTAGG
The DNA here is from genome assembly GCA_036172665.1 of Prosopocoilus inquinatus. Lineage (NCBI taxonomy): Eukaryota > Metazoa > Arthropoda > Insecta > Coleoptera > Lucanidae > Prosopocoilus > Prosopocoilus inquinatus. The sequence continues at coordinate 6,405,676 of CM069878.1, read as the reverse complement.
TTGTGCAGTACTAGATAGGTTGAGTACAATCGAGTTGTGTTGACCTTGAGACTGATTAATTGACATTTTTTATTCTACATTTTTTTTAGTTTCTATTGTTCCTTTTTTGAATGAGGAGCTATTTCTTGTTGATCGTTTTTCCTTATTTACTTTCGTTCATTTTTTATAAATCAAATCTTTTCAACGTCAACGTTACTTAATTTATTTCATATTTAATTCATTCAATTGTTTTCTGCACTCCCATTTATTTATGTGTTTATTTTCCTTCGTTTTGTTCATGGCGAAATTTTGCGTGATTTCCTCGTGATTTGTTTTGTTTTGTTTATTTTTTTTTTTCTGAAGACTTTTACTTTGCTTTTTACTTTTGAGATTTTTTATTTAATTTATTTAATTGTTTTCTGTACTCCCAAAAACATTATTTATTTATTTATGCATTTATTTTCCTTCATTTTGTTCACATTATGGTGAAATTTTGCGTGATTTCTTCGTGATTTGTTTTGTTTTGTTTATTTTCTTTTTCTGAAGACTTTTACTTTACTTTTTACTTTCGAGATTTTACTTTCGTCATGTCAGTGACGTCAGTTTTGTAACTGGGTTCCTTTTTTTCTACCTTTTTTTAAACACTGCTCTTTGTTTGTTTTCTTCCGTTTGCTTGCTCTTACGTGTTTTATACTTTTGTTTATTACTCACGTGTTTAAATAAAGAACGTCGACAGCAGCGGCCCTGAAGAAGTCTTTTGCCAAAAAAAAAAAAGACAAACGTCCGTCAGCAAGAAGACCTGTTTTATTGCTCGGAAAGAAATTGTTTTCTAACAACCAAAAGAGACAACCAACACAATCTTTAGTTTATTTTCTGTTTCTTATCGTTCATTTTTTCTTTCATAAATTTTAGTCTCAACTGTCCGTATTTTTGGCGCCAAATTTAAACCACCAAGTTTTGTGAAAAGAGAAAACGGTCGTTGGCAAGACTTTCTTTTTCGAGAGCGTCAACCATAAACAAGAGCTTCTCGCTCTCCATTATGACAATTTTTTTTTTTTTGTTTCAATTTCTTGATTTTTTTTGCTCCAAAAAAAGAGACAACCGAACGCTTTTTTCAGATTGCAATTACAAGAGTTACAAACTCCCAGCAAAACTTTACTTCGAAAGCGCCATCTATCGTCGATCATTAATAACAACTTGTCGGCCACCTTTTGATAAATCCTTTTTATTTTTAGCTTTAGTGCTGTTCGTTTTTTATCTTTTTTTTATTTCTGGTAACGTTTTTCAAATAAAAGTTAAATTTTTGTCGTCAACTTAGGCGTCAATATTTGTGGCGCCAAATTTAAACCGAGTTTTGTGGAGAGAAAAAGAACAAAGAGCTTTCTAATATCACCGCAGAAAAAAAAGAAATTTCCCAAGAACGAGATCAAATAATATGATTTCTTTTCGTATTCTCTTCTCTTCTTCTCTTTTTTTTTATTGTAACTTTTGTGAAGTTGTCTCTATCCAACACCACGTTGATTTATTTCCTTTCTTCATCTTTTTTTTGACAAAAACTGCAATTGAGGAAACAGCAGCAGCAGAGGCGACGAGAAAGAACAATAAAAAAGTCTTTTGCAAAAAAAAATAGACGAAACGTCGACAGACAGAGGTACTCAAGTCCAAGTCAAAAGCAAGATTTTCTTTTATTTCTTAGAAATATTTTCAAATAAAGAAAGAACCAGAATAATCTTTAGTTTGTTTGTATTTTTATTCTTACATAATAAATTCTCTCCATAAATTTCAGCTTCGGCTGTCAATTCTTCTTTGGCGCCAAATTTGAATCAAGGTTTATTTCAAATTGTTTCTACTTTTCACAAAATGTCTTTTCTATCATCTATGTTTTAATATTAACGCCAAAACGGAAAAACTGATTTGGCTTTTTACTTCCTTCTTTGTGTAATTTGGTTATTCAGTTGTGTTTAACCAGCTTCATGCTATGTTTTTTTTTTGTAATTATTTAAAGTTGAACCTTTTTGTATTTAACTTTGTGAAGAAGTTTATGCTAATAAGACCACCGTCTTTCCATCTCCTTTTCTGTCCCATAAAATCCCCGGAAACGATTGTATCGACAAGGATATTGTCACGTTCGAAAACGAGTCGCCCAATTTATAAAAAAAGACTTTGCTTAATATTTTAGACATAACTCTACCTAATTACATTTACATTAACTTACATTAACACTTAGCACACAAATCGCTGGTGATTTTTGCTGCGTAAGGGCATTTGCAATATGCACTTATTGTCAATTTACATAATTCTAATTTTGAAATGATGTAATTTACTTTTCCACAAATATTTCTACCGTGACAATATTTCAAGGCACGTGTAAATTTACAAGGAACTTAAAGCGCGCGGGTCAAGTATCGTTTTGATACTTAAAAATTAAATTAAATAAATTAATTCCATCGATTAAACTAAACTTTATTTTTTGTCTTGTTTTGGCATTATCTATAATTTGGACTGAACGTCCCTTCTGAACAATTCGGCGTAAATAATCCCCGACGGTTTATCCACCGGCATGTACACCTCTTTATTCTGGACGGACTCCAAGACGTGACGGGGGAATTTCGACATGTCGACTTCGTAGTAATGCTTATTGGGCATTTGCATCTCTATACGATTGATCTGCAAATCGGAAAAGAGTAAATTAGGGCAACCAATTCCAAAAGAACTGAAGACTTAAGAGACCCCATTTCGTGCACACAAGATTTGGCTCAGTTTCTGTTTGGAACAAGAAACGTTTGGGTTGCTGCTTTTCCAAAAAAGAAAAAAAAGAATTTTTGACAAATTGCTCAAGTATTTCATCCAAATGGACATAGGAAACGTAAAGTGGCCTTACTTGGGGAAGTAAAGCAGGTCCACCAGTTCCAAAAGAACTGAAGACTTAAGACCCCCTTTCCTACACAAGATTTGATGCAAAATCTATTTTGGAACAAGAATATTTGGATTACCATTTTTCTTTTTTTGACAAATTGGTCGAGAAGTTGGTGTCCAAATAGGTTCGAGTAGGTCCGAATAGGTCAACTAGTTTCAACTCAATCCAAATTTGTGAACAAACAATGTTTGTAGGTTGCTGTCTTTCCAAAAAAAATTCTCTTGACAAATTGGTTAAGAAGTGTTGGTCCAAACAGAAAATAGAAAAATATAAAATGGCCCTCCTTACTTGGGGAATTCGATCCAAAATCATCTTCTCCGCGACGTACAGCGTGTTCTGGACGGAAGGGGAGAATATCCCAGTTTCCGGATGACCTGCGAACTTATCTACGATGCAATCCCTCACTTCGCTCCACGCGCCATCAAAGTCGACCCCATTGGCCGTCGAATACTCCCACGAAGCCGAGACTATGGTGCTGAAGATCCGATCATTAGAATCTGGAAGCGTCCTATAGCCGTCTTGGATGAAGTCGGTGAAGGCCGACTGAGTTGTCTTCAAGACGCGCAGATTTTTAAGACCAGCGTGAATCACAGGCGAAGCTGAAAAGACCTGGCTTCAAAATCAGTCTTAGGATTGTTTGGGGGGCGTCGTCATGGTTACGCTAAATGGGGTCCCAATAATTAGATTAGATTGCTGTACTAAGAAGGCCAACCACCCAGGCATTGTATGGCCATGATGTCGCCCAAAACATACGAACTGTGATGGAATCACAGGCGAACCAAGACCTGACCTCAAAATCAATCTTAGGTTTATTTGGGTGTCGTCATAGTTACGCTAAACGGGGTCCCAATGATTAGATTAGATAGGAGTAGTAGGAAGACCAACGACCCAGGCATTGTGCAGCCATGACGGCGCCCAAAACATCCGAAGTGTGATGGAATCACAGGCGAAGCGGGATCTGACTTCAAATCAATTTTGGGATTATTTGGGCGTCATCATGGTTACGCTAAGCGGAGTTCCAATGACTAGATTAGATTGCAGGACTATGAAGACCAACGACCCAGGCATTGTGTAGCCATGACGTAGCCCAAAACATCCGAATCATGGTGGAATCGCAGGCGAATCCGGAGCTGACCTCAAAATCAATTTTGGAATTGTTTGGGCGTCGTCATGGTTACGCTAAATGGGGTCCCAATGATTACATTAGATTGCAGCACTAAGAAGACCAACGACGCAGGCATTACGTAGCCATGACGGCGCCCAAAACATCCGAAGTATGGTGGAATCACAGGCGAAGCAAGACTTGACCTCAAAATTAATCTTGGGATTGCTTGGGCGTCGTCATGGTTACGCTAAACGGGGTCCCAATGATTAGATTAGATTGCAGGACTAGGAAGACCAACGACCCAGGCATTGTGTAGCCATGACGGCGCCCAAGACATCCGAAGTGTGATGGAATCACAGGCGAATCAGAACCTGACTTCAAAATCAATCTTGGGATTGTTTGGGCGTCGTCATGGTTACGCTAAGCGGGGAGCGGGGTCCCAATGATTAAATTAGATTGCAGGACTAGGAAGACCAACGATCCAGGTATTGTGTAGCCATGACGGCGCCCAAAACATCCGAAATGCGGTGGAATCACCGGCGAAACTGAAAAGACCTGACCTCAAAATCAATCTTGGGATTGTTTGGGCGTCGTCATGGTTACGCTAAACGGGGTCCCAATGATTAGATTAGATTTCAGGACTAGGAAGACCAACGATCGCATTGCGTAGCCATGACGGCGCCCAGAACATCTGAAGTGTGGTGGAATCACCGCCGAAACTGAAAAGACCTGACCTCGAAATCAATCTTGGGATTGCTTGGGCGTCGACATAGGAGGACCAATCATTAGATTGCAATAGGAAGAAGACCAATGAGTAGCGACCCACGCATTGGGTAGCCATGACATCACCCGAAACATCCGACGTGTGGTCATAAACGATTTTTTTGGACTTTGCATTAATTAGATTACCATTTCTTTGCTGTGATACAACGGCAAACCTCACGGCGACCGGCGTGAAAACAAAAGCGTGACTGTGATCTTGCCCCCCCTCAGTTTTCAATCTCTGCCAGGGGTACTCGTCGATCCGGATTTCCATCTCGGCCACATGCCGATACGTGTAGAGGAAGTGGCTGCAGAGAAGAAGGCCGAATTCCTCGGGGGTTTTGATGCCGTGCTTCTTCGCCAGGACGTAGACGGTGTTCTTCTGCGAGTCGGTGGCGATGATGTCCTTGTTGTCGCCCTCGAGGTAGTCCTTTTGCGTGCTCAGTTTGAGGCGAACGTCCACCTCGTACTCCCTGATGGTGTGCCTGGGGCCTTCGCGCTGCACGTGCAGGAGTTTGATGTCCTGCTTTCCGTAGCCATAGTCGCCGAACGAGTATTTTTCCCGGTTGACGTAGCCGAATTTTCCTTGGGGATGCTTGGAATTTTTCGGTATTTTGTTTTCCGGGGGAGTGGATCTGAAAACGCAAGAAACGAATTGGGCATGTCAAAAAAAAAAGGAAATGTGTGTAAAACGATCTCCACAAGAAATAAATGTAAAGGCAAAGTTAGGAAGAGGAGAAAAAAAAAATAAAAATAGTGTTCCATGAACTGGCTTCCAATTAGAATTCTCGTAGTTGTTACCTAAAACAAAACACTGTCTTTTATTGTATTTCATTTCTCCTTTTTTTGTTATAATTAATTTCAATATTTTTTTTTAATCGACACTAAAATGCCCTTTCCCAACAAAATATTGCAAATTTTTCTCTAAATTTTTTTCTTCTTCTTCCTTTGTTCTTGACTGTTTCTGCAACTAAAGGGTCATTTAAAGAAGAAGATTCTAAATTTGATTTTCATTCACAAGGAATAGATTGGTTAACAACGAATTCTTGTAAGACGGCGCAGCGTTCGATTTTAGAAGGTAATTAGTTTTGCGGCTGCGCCATCTATTGGTTATAAGCAATAATTTCTTGGTTGTGTTTTTAAAGACTTCCTCGTTCTTTTGTGTTTGTTGTTAAACACATTTCTTCTTTTCTTCTTCTTCTTGTTTGTCGTTAAAATATATTTCTTCATCGTTTGTCTGTTTTCCTCTTGCCCATTTTTTTTTTAAATCTAATGCATTTTTTTCACGTTTACTTTTTTTTTCTAGTTGTTTTCACGAAATTTCAAATTAAGAATTAATTTTTAGTATTTTGCGATATCTAACAGAGGAACAGGTTTCATTTTTAGAAACGTAATAGAAGCCCTTTTTTTATTTTATTATCAAATATATGTATTTCGGATACATTTCTAATAAATTTCTTATTCTTTCATTGTTGTTATTCTCTAACACATTCCTTGCTTTCCTTTTTTCTTAGTTTGCATGCAAGAAATAACTTCGATAACGTTTTCTAATAAAAAGTTTCAAAAATCATTAATTTGCAGCATAGAATGCGACATCTGTCGTCCGTAATCAACAGCTTCTTGACCACATTTTTGACAAATTCTTTCTGGTGGCAATTTGTTTTTGTTAATACTTTTTCTTATCTTTCTATTTTGTTTCTCAGAAATTGAAAGAAACAGCCAAAAGTTGCACGAAACCTTCTTTCTCAGATTTCAGTTTCAGAAAATGGTAACTTCCGCGGTGACACTTCTCACGAAAGCGCCATCTGTGATTCGTTTACAGTAACTTGTCGGCTGGAAACATAAAACTTTAAAGAAAATTTCTGGCTTCAATTTTATGATTTTTTAATCATCGCTAATTTTCTGCTTTCTTTCAATTTTTTTTTCGTAAAAAATGAAATTGTTTTTTCGGTAATTTAATACTTAAAAAAAACAAATGACAAACAATTGTTTTTTTTTAGTTTTTCAAAACTATCAGTATCCTGCAAAAAACTGTCCGCATCTTAACAATAGCTTTAAGAAAAAATTATTTCGTTTTCTCATCAACTTTTTCGTTTCTGTTTCTGTCTCCCATATTTTTTTTTTTTTTTGAAAAAATGGAAACGTTTGTCCCCGATAATTAGACCTTCAAAAAACAAAAGCGTTGTTGTTCTTTAGATTTTAGTTTCAAAAGCTGGGAGCATCCGTCAAAACTTTTTTTCAAAAGCGCCATCTGTCAACCGCAAACAGCAGCGCTTTTTTTCGCGATTGCATGCTTTTTGTTTTTAATTTTATGATCCTTTAGTAATTTTTGTTTTGTTTTTTCTAGTGTTTGTAATATTTTTTGTTTTGATGACGTTCAAAAAAAAAACAAGTGACGCCCAAAATGTTGCTTTTCTGTTCGATTTTAGTTTCAGATACTTGCAGTTTCTAGCAAGGTTTTCCTCCGAAAGCGCCGCCATCTGTCGACCATAACCATAACTTCCCGGCTACGTTTTAAGACATTCCTTTTTTTTTGTTTTCGATTTTCTAAAATCTATTTTCCTTCAATTTTTTCTCTTTTTTTATAAGAAGTGAAATAGTTTTCCTCCTTCGATAATTGGAGGTTCAAAAAACAAAAGCCGAACAAAACAGATTAGTTTTTTTTTGAAACTAGTAGCAACCGGAAACTCTTTTATTCGAGGGCTAAGCACCATCTGTCGACCACGAGTAGGTACCAGTTGCCCTGTTACATTGTAACAATTCTTTTTTGTTTCCGACTTCATTGTTTGTTAATAATTTTTCGTTTTCTGTTTCTCGTTTTCCTTCTTCTTTTTTTCTTTTTTTTTCTATGTAAGAAATGGTATAATTTCTATCAATATATGTATGTCATATAGACTTAAACGAAACGTCAAATTTTGACAGCTGTCAACTATTCACCACAGACAAACATAAATAAATAAGTAAGCATCAAGATAATGATGTTCAAATAATTTTCTAACTCATGATATTATGTTAGAAATTATTATCTTGACGCTTACTTATTTATTTACGTTTATCCGCGGTGAATAGTTGACAGATGTCAAAATTTGACAGAAAGTCTTCATTGATTGTCAAAAGATGGCACTGAAGGCAAAACTTTTTATGTAACGTAATATTACGAGTTATATAAAACGTTTTGCTTTTAGGGCCATCTTCTGACAATCAACGAAGACTTTCTGACCACATATTCCTCAGATTACTATGGAAATAGTGATTTATTATTATTATTAAAATTATGCAATGAAATTGTCATTACATTAATGTGGTACAAGTAACAATTAAAATAAATAAATACTTATTACAATCATAATTAATAGAGAATGATTAGACAAAATATACGTAAGATAAAAATACAAAAAAAAATGCACAAAAAAATCATCATAAGAATAAAAAGCAGTTACAATCACAAATTAAAAAATAAAAATGAAACGAAAATAAAACTCTCAACTCTCGAACTAAGAATATTCCTTTCTAGAACAGGTTTGAATCAGAATAATTATTAGCGAGGCCACGGCCTGCTTTTCGAGAGCATTCTACAGAGACCTTGTTACAAAGCGTCATCTATCGACTGGCGATGAAAGCTTTTCGACTGCTAACTTATTGCCAAATTATTCAATTGTTCAATTCAATCCACAAAGCTCTTCCGAATAGTGATTACGTTGATCAAAAGACACTCTCCCTAAGTTTCAAACTCATGAACGCCATCTTTTGACCATTGTTGAAAATTATTTAACTACAAATTGCCCAGATTATTATTAGAGTACCAGTACTTTCCAACAAAAAATAATTTAAGTATGTCACAGTATGAGTGTGCATATTTTGAATCATCAGAAATAATTGATTGTCGAAGAGACCAAGCAAGAAATGTTGCTGCAACTTTCTTTGACTTTCTGTTAAATAATTTTTACATTAAATTTTTGTTTTCTGCTACATTTTCGTTCGTTCCATCACGGACTTAAACATTTTCAAGCTTCCTTTGACAATATTGATTATTTGAATCATCAGAAATAATTGATTGACGAAGAGACCAAGCAAGAAATGTTGTTGAACTTTTTTTGACTTTCTGCTAAATAGTTTTTACGTAAAATTTTTGTTTTCTGCTACATTTTCGTTCGTTACATCACGGACTTAAACATTTTCAAGCTTCCTTTGACATTATTGATTATTTGAATCATCAGAAATAATTGATTGTCGAAAAGACCAAGCAAGAAATGTTGCTGCAACTTTTTTTGACTTTCTGCTAAATAGTTTTTACGTTAAATTTTTGTTTTCTGCTACATTTTCGTTCGTTACATCACGGACTTAAACATTTTCAAGCTTCCTTTGACATTATTGATTATTTGAATCATCAGAAATAATTGATTGTCGAAAAGATCAAGCAAGAAATGTTGCTGCAACTTTTTTTGACTTTCTGCTAAATAGTTTTTACGTTAAATTTTTGTTTTCTGCTACATTTTCGTTCGTTCCATCACGGACTTAAACATTTTCAAGCTTGCTTTGACAATATTGATTATTTGAATCATCAGAAATAATTGATTGTCGAAGAGACCAAGCAAGAAATGTTGTTGAATTTTTTTGACTTTCTGCTAAATAGTTTTTACGTTAAATTTTTGTTTTCTGCTACATTTTCGTTCGTTACATCACGGACTTAAACATTTTCAAGCTTCCTTTGACATTATTGATTATTTGAATCATCAGAAATAATTGATTGTCGAAAAGACCAAGCAAGAAATGTTGCTGCAACTTTTTTTGACTTTCTGCTAAATAGTTTTTACGTTAATTTTGTTTTCTGCTACATTTTCGTTCGTTCCATCACGGACTTAAACATTTTCAAGCTTCCTTTGACATTATTGATTATTTGAATCATCAGAAATAATTGATTGTCGAAAAGACCAAGCAAGAAATGTTGCTGCAACTTTTTTTGACTTTCTGCTAAATAGTTTTTACGTTAATTTTTGTTTTCTGCTACATTTTCGTTCGTTACATCACGGACTTAAACATTTTCAAGCTTCCTTTGACATTATTGATTATTTGAATCATCAGAAATAATTGATTGTCGAAAAGACCAAGCAAGAAATGTTGTTGAACTTTTTTTGACTTTCTTCTAAATAGTTTTTACGTTAAATTTTTGTTTTCTGCTACATTTTCGTTCGTTACATCACGGACTTAAACATTTTCAAGCTTCCTTTGACATTATTGATTATTTGAATCCTCAGAAATAATTGATTGTCGAAAAGACCAAGCAAGAAATGTTGCTGCAACTTTTTTGACTTTCTGCTAAATAGTTTTTACGTTAATTTTTGTTTTCTGCTACATTTTCGTTCGTTCCATCACGGACTTAAACATTTTCAAGCTTCCTTTGACATTATTGATTATTTGAATCATCAGAAATAATTGATTGTCGAAAAGACCAAGCAAGAAATGTTGCTGCAACTTTTTTTGACTTTCTGCTAAATAGTTTTTACGTTAAATTTTTGTTTTCTGCTACATTTTCGTTCGTTCCATCACGGACTTAAACATTTTCAAGCTTTCTTTGACATTATTGATTATTTGAATCATCGGAAATAATTGATTGTCGAAGAGAGCAAGCAAGAAATGTTGCTGCAACTTTTTTTGACTTTCTGCTAAATAGTTTTTACATTAAATTTTTGTTTTCTGCTACATTTTCGTTCGTTCCATCACGGACTTAAACATTTTCAAGCTTCCTTTGACATCATTGATTATTTGAATCATCGGAAATAATTGATTGTCGAAGAGACCAAGCAAGAAATGTTGCTGAACTTTTTTTTTACTTTCTGTTAAATAGTTTTTACAGTAAATTTTTGTTTTCTGTTACATTTTCGTTCCGTTTCGGACTTAAACATTTTCAAGCTTCCTTTGACATTGATTATTTGACTGTGTTTATGAATTATGATTATGAATGAATCGTAAACTCTTTTGGATGTTCGAAATGATTTTTTTTTTGATTACTTTGGACTTACACTTTTACGTTTCTTCTTTGTATGCTTTTCATAACTTCACACTAAATTCAATACTGGACACGACTGACCGCAACACCACATTGAAGATAAGCGCTCGATTCATTACTGTGCACTTTTATATACTCATTGATCTGCAAGGGTCAATGATGCAAACCATTTCATCGTGATAATTTTAATTAACTGTTGATTCTACAGATTTGTCACACGACTAACAATTAAATTCCGTGAAGCATGAGTTTCACGTTGTGGCCGTAAACATTTCGCTGAATCCAAAACGTTTACGACCACGCTTACGAAATAAATAATTCAGATTTAAACATGTACTATCTTCTCTTTAATACTATAATTTCGAAGCTACATCTTTTCTAACAAGTTCTGCGTAGATTATCCCCGAGGGCTTATCGACGGGTAAATACACCTCATTGTTACCGTTGAAATCGCGAATGTGGGGAGGAAACTTCGACATATCAACCTCGAAGTAATGTTTGTTGGGCATCTGCATTTCAATCCTGCTTATCTGCAACAAGAAGTATTAATAGGGTAGAAAAGTAAATTAAATCACTCCAAAAATACTCAAATATTCAAATCAGTATTGCGTAAAGTCAGGATCAATTAAGTGCATACTGCAAATCCCTTACGCAGCAGAAGCGTCAGTGACGGCGACGTTGCGCGGAAATGAAACGCGACGGAATATCAGCGTGTCATGATTACATGCGCATGCATAACCCTGACTAGGGCAACAAGTTCGCATAAAATGAATTTGGCAAGACTTAATTGTTGCTGACAATTCGGTATGTTGATCTTGATCTATGTACATAATAAAAAAAAACTAAATTAATTCAAGCGCCCTTGCGTACAGCGTCGTCTATACCGAGTGATCGTTTTCAATCCCGAGTATAGGAGGTTAGTATGATTACCCTCGCCGATGTTTTTAATTTGATTTTATTTAAAAATGTCACTCTCGAGGGTAATCATACTAACCACCTATGTTACGGTTGAAAATGATCACCCGGTATACACGAACAGAACGCACAAACAACACAGTTCTGAACTGATCTAGAACTGCGTAGGAAGGCACCTCATAATATTTTTAGAGCGTTTGGGATACGTACCTGTGGAACTTTATCCAGAATCATCTTCTCAGCTAAATACAGGGTGTTCTGTACGGACGGGGAGAAGATTCCCGTCCGCGAATTTCCCGCGAATTTATCGACGACGCAGTCCCTGACGATGTTCCAGGCACCGTCGAAATCCACGCCGTTCGCCGTCGAGTACTCCCACGTCGCGACCACGACGGTGCTGAAAATGCGGTCGTTCGTGTCCGGCAAGGTCCTGTAACCATCCTGGATGAAGTCCTTGAAGGCGGATTGGGTCGTCTTTAAGACTCGCAAGTCCCGGAGTCCCGCCTGGATTACAGGAGATTCTGAAACCGATCGTGAAAGGTACTTGGAAACTCTCGACTCTGATACATGTGGGAAATAGATTCGGAATTCGTTTCTAGAATGGCAGCGAATAGAAAAGAGGCTCGCAGATCGAGAAATTTCGGAATTTCTCGACATCAGTTCAGTATCCCCGTTGCTAAGAATGCCCCTGTATACAGGTTGGTTCAGGTCCACTCGTGTATCACCGTTTCATAAACACATGCGAAGACCGCACCGTCAACATAATCGCCTGCCTCAATCTGTATACGCAAATTCTCTTTTTGAAAAGAACAGACGCGAATTATCTCTTGCGTATTCTCTGTTCGTCATTGCATTTTATTTTTAAACCGATGCCGCCCGTCAACAATTACGCAATCATCTTATTGCATGTCTGCTGGATGAAAATCAAAGAAGCGCGGGAAATTCCTATTTGACGTTTTCAGACATGATTTACGATTTCAAATAGTAAACTAAAAGCTTGCTCTGTTGCAAAAATAAACGTACTTTGTGATCCGCTTGCCGCCTCTTGTTGCTACGGCGAATGTTACTGAAATGGCTGAAGGAGGCGTGGCTTCTGTTAAAACGCACGCGTTGTGCTGCGTGTTCGTACGATCAAAGATTACCGCCAAGTCGTAAACGTCATCATCTTCCGCTTTGTCTACACAATCTAAACGTTTATTTCTTCTTTGAGCGCTCACCTGTGTACTTGTAAGAATCCAGATTCTTCGGATTATTATTTTTTTTTACAATTCATTACGCTTAATAATTAGGATATTTTATTAAGTTAGAATTCGTAACGTGACTCGTGAAGAATACAAGCACGTGCAGCGTTATGCAAAGAAAGCATTCGTCAAGCGTCCGTCGTGAAATGTATGCATCGGCGGTGAAAGAAATAATTTTGTAACTATTGATGAATCGTGCAGAAGATCGAATCTTGATACTAAAAAAAAATAGAATTAGTGATCGAAGTCACCATCGCCTAATGCAAAGACGACGAAGACTAAAATAGGTCATCGGAACCCAATAAATAGGTAGAGTTCGTCGAGACAGTTGCCCGAGGCAAGAACTCCTGTCATCTAGAATAGTGCTTCTTCGATTCCGAATGTAATTTCACCGAGACAGTTGCCCGAGGCACGAACTCCTGTAATCTAGAAAAGTGCTTCTTCGATTCCGAATGTAATTTAGTCTGTGTATCACGAGTCATAAAATGTTCAAAAGTCTAAATTCTCTTTCTCAGTCAATTTTCCAAATTTATTTTAATTTAAAAGTGTATCTAAGAAGCATCCACGTTCGGCTAGGGTGAGTTTAAATAAGAAAGGTTATTAGAAATAAACTGATTTTTGTTAGTCTTTCCTTCTCTCTTGCAATTTTATGTCAATCGTTAAATTTTAATCAGTTAATCAATTTAATTAAATTCACAAATTATTTCGTTTGTAATATTTTGTATTGTACTAAAACTATTTCGTGTGAATATATTTTGCAATTTAAAGCTTTGGATTCTTATTTAAACGATAATAAGGAAAGACGAAGGAGTGGACAGTTTTCCAAAAAATATATATAAACAGACACCATTCGAGCTATTCGGGGAAAACGATTTGGAAATCGGTTTCTGGCTTTCCCTGCTAAAACCAGGGAGCTACTAACAAAGAAATCGAAATTCAACATCGTGCCAACTGCTAAAAGAATTAGGGATAAAAGAGGATGAAAAGCGAGTCTCCAACCCCCGTCCGGACGTACGTTCCACATACCTGTCACTTCGTTTACATTACCTCGAAGGGGACAACAGAGGTATAATTACTTCTATAACCGATCCACGCTTGCGATTGCTTATTTGTCAAAAATAAAATTGAATGGCGCTCTTTTGAATGTACAGGGTGATTCAGAATAAGTATCCGACCCGTTAACTACAGGTAGTCCTTCAAAAAACAAAACAAATAACTGTCTAGCTTGCGTAGTTTTTGAGATAAAATGGATTAAAAATTCACATGTAAATTTGTTGGTGGTCACTGGAATAGTTGAATGTTGAATGTTGTTGTTAAAAAAAAACACAAAACAGGAACAATTTACCTTGAACTGAAACCGTAAAACGATTTGTTTACGATTCTCTGGGGAAAGATTGCACAATGCGAACAATGAACTTGATTTATTTTTATGACGTAAGCAATGACACAATAATAATTTTGTCAGTGGAATCATCTTCGTGTCAATTTACAGAAATTTAGTGAAATTCGTGCATTTTAAGATTACTTGTGCCACGAAGAATTGAATGATGTGCTCTTAATGCCAACCGCGGGCATTTGGTTTTTTTTTTTTTTAAAGAACTAAAGTGTTTTACGAATCTGCATTGCTTCACGTGCAAGATAATTAATCATGTTTAACCCATTCATGAAGACTCCATTAACGCAGTTGAGGAAATTGCGTTTTTGCTGGAGCAAGAAAACAAAACAACAAAGTTACTGCCCGGCTTTCGTGATTCATTGGGCTGGCATTCACAAAGAACTTTTGAATGTTCTTGGGTGGTAGGATACTTGGCACGCAGACTTGCTCGTACAAAGAAGTGTATACGATCGGCATTTTACTTTGCTTCTTCTTCTTTTATTCGTTTTTCTTTCTCTTTGAAGTCATCGATTTTTTCCGTTTCCATTCCGATTATGTTTTTCTGAAAAAACGTGTTTTTTTGTCAATTATTACTTTTTTTTTAATTTAGTAATAAACTTCCCCGTCTTCGCACGAACCATTACAATCGTCTTTTGTTTTGCATATGTTTTTTTTTTATTTTTGAGAATTTCGATTTACTAATGGCCTTGAACGTGTATTGTTAAATATTTTTTTTGTGTACTTGGGGTTCTTGTTTCTTGTTTTGTGACGATCGTCATTTGTTTTTCTTACTCTCGTCAGGAATTTTTATTTTCACTTTTTCATTTGCAGTGAGTTCTCAATTAACATATCTTTTTGTTTATAATTTTTTTTTAATATTTCTTTTTTGTTTTAATCGGTCTCCTTTTTTCAGAAATTAAATTATTATTATTATTATTTGTTATTTGACATTTTGTTTTTTTTTTCGTTTATTTTATTTTTCTTGTTTTTTCTTGTCGTCTTATTTTTTTTTTTGTTAGAAATTTTCGTTTCGTAAATATTTGTTTGTTTTGCTTGTTTTTCGTTTTTGAGAATTTCGAATTACTATTGGCCTTGAACGTATATTGTTAACTATTTTTTTTTGTTCACTTGGGGTTTTTGTTTCTTGTTCTGTGGTGATCGTCATTTGTTTTTCTTACCTACGTCGGGAATTTTTATTTTTACTTTCTCACTTGAAGTGAGTTTCTCAATTTTATCAAAAACATCTCTTTTTGTTTTTAATTGTTCACCTTTTTTTTCAGAAATTATCATTTGTTTTTTATTTGTCATTTAATGTTTTTCTTTTGTATTTTTCATGAATCGTTACAACCGTCCATTTTATTTTTCTTGTTCTTTTTTTGTTAGAAATTTTCATTTCGTAAAAATTACTACGATTGTAATTTTTCAGTTTTTTTTTTTTTTTGGTTTCTTTACGAATTTGGAATTACTTTTTCTCTTCCCGTTATCGATTTTTTTTCCGTTTCCACTCCGATTACGTCTTTCCGAAAAACCGTGTTCCTTTCTGTCGGTTATATTTTTTGAAATTAAGTAATAAAAAAAAAACTTTGTGCACCCCTGTCTTCTCGTGAATCTTCCTTTGTCTTGCTTGTTTTCTTTTTTTAGAATTGCCATTTACTATTGGCTTTGAACGTATATAGTTCGTTTGGGGTTTTTGTTTCTTGTTTTACAACGATCGTCATTTGTTTTTGCTTACTCTCGATAGGTATTTTTATTTTTTATATTTATCAGAAACGATTCTATTTGTTTCTAATTGTTTTTCCTATTTTCTTCGCTTGTAATTATTTAACTTTTTTTCAGAAATTTAATAACTGTTGTAATTTGTGTTTAATTGTTATTTATGTTTCTTTTTTTCATGAATCATTACAATCGTCTTTTTTATTTCTCTTGTTGGAATTTTTCTTAGTTTGTTAACTTTTTTTTAATAATAATTGTCGTTGCGCTTCAAGCATGCGAGTCAAAACGTGCATCCAGAAGTAACTGCAGTTTTAATCAATTAATTAATTAATTAGTTAAATTTTGCCGAATAAGCTAGCCCTAAGACGCGTTGTGTATGGCGGCCTATTCATCAATCAATGTGAATAGGCGCGTAACAAGAAGATCGTATCGAATATTTGTTACAAAAACCGTAAGTTACATCACATACTTTTTGTTGACACAGTGACAGAGATTCTAAAACATAAAAAGTTACTCGACCCGATTTTAAAAACACATTACGCATCGCATTCCAATAGTCATCAGTGCTACTAAAACGGTTTCCGTTCGGGGCACAAAAGACGATGATTTTCGAAATGTATCCGATAAATTTCTTTCTTGCAATTTGTGAATTGCATGTCCTTATTAAATACGCCCTTAACGAATCGGATGCTTATTACGAATCACCCCGTATTTTGAGTTTCGTTACACCCAACCCGTACCACTGAGAAACCGGGGGTGCCGAAGTCGTTCGTCACGGCACTAAACCTCGTAGCAAAAATTAATTCAAAATGTACTTGGAAATGGAAATGCAAAACGTGTTGCAGCATCCCGTCTTGATTCAATCAGAAGAAGAGACTTGGAAGAAGGATGACTGGGCCGTCTTTAAGGCCGTTTGAATTACAGAAGATTCTGAGATTAATCCAAAAAGAAAATCGTCCCCATATATAAGGGTGGCAAGAGAGTCTGAATTCAATCAAAAACATCCAAATATTTACTGATTTTTTAACTTTTAAATAGCCTCTCCGTTTCGTAGCATCGAATAATTAATAATATTGAACGATTTCTGTGAAATCTGTGCAAAATATTTCTTCTTTAAATGTCCACCTGCAGAATACTTGAAACACGCCGTGTCTAGCCTTGTCGGTTTATTTGCGTTCCAAATTTTACTATTGCTGTATTCGGTCTTCGTTTTGATTGCTTGTTTGTCACAAATAAGTGTGAGTGTTGCCGTTTTGAATATATTTTGAGTTCCATTACACCCACCCGTACCACTGAGAAGCCGGCGGTGCCGAAGTTGGTCGTCACGGCACTAAACCTCGTAGCAAAAATTAATTCAAAGTGTTTTGATTCAATCAGGAGAAAAGGCTTGGAAGAGGGATGACTAGGTCGTCTTTAAGATCGTGAAGATTCTGAATTCTATAAAAAAAATCTGAATTCATTCAAAAACATCCGTTTACTGATTTTTTTAACCTTTAAAATGCCATGAAACCTCTGTTTCACTGAATAACTTATAACATTGAACGACTTTTGTGAGATCTGTGCTTCAGAGCACACAGGACCCGTCGATAAATAATATCCCAAGCAGAATATCAGACCGAATTCGTTTCCCTTGCGCAAACACCGAAGATAAACTGGAATCTCCTTCGCGATTACACAAAGCAAAGGCTAATTTAAAATTGCAGCGAAGTAACTGGCGGTTATTTAATCTGCCTCAGTTCGTTAAGTGTTTCTTTGTTAAAACATTCCGCGTGCGTCCCGATAAGGGAGAAGGCTCTTGTTCTCGACAGCTTATCTGCGTAGTATTTTTTGCTTTTATTTTATTTTTTTTGACGAACACACAAGCAGCGTTAAGGGCAAATATTTGCCTTTTATTTTTTAATAACGATAAAGCCCCGGATGGAAAAGAAGTGGTGGTGCCCCCAGGGGCTGCGAGGGAGAGCAAAATTTAATAAGATGTAATCTTTAGTATTCCAAACACTTAACTTACCATTTCTCGATTGAGAGACCAGGGCAAATCGAATGGCGTTTCCGGCGAAAACGAAGGCGTGATTGTGTTCCTCATCGTCCACCTTGAACCTCTCCCAAGGATACTCGTCGATTTTAACTTCCACGGAAACCACGTGCTTGTAAGTGTAGAGGAAGTGTCCGCATACCAGCAGGCCGAATTCTTCGGGCGATTTAACACCGTGCTTCTTCGCCAGGATGTAAACGGTGTTCTTCTGCGAATCCGTCGCGATTATGTCTCGGTTGTCCCCTTCGAGGTAGTCGTTCTGGCTGCTGAGCTTCAAGTGAACGTCGACTTCACATTCCCTGATCGAATGTCGAGGACCGTCACGTTCCACGTGCAAGAGCTTAACGCCGTTTTTGCCATAACCATAATCGCCGAATCGGTATTTTTCCCTGTTGACGAAGTCGTAGGTGCCTTGGGGTACTTTCTGCTTTGCTGGTTGGCCATTTAACCTACGAAGAAAACACTTTTATTCAACTGGCAAATGAGGGCGTGGGCGTGCCATCAAGCAAATGAGCTTGAACTTAACTCATTCGATTTGTATTAGAAGAAGCATGTTCTTCGTGAAGCTAACAGATCTTCTGGATTCAGTTCCAGAAAAGAAAACCGTCATTTTTCTGTACGATAAAATTTTGTCGTTCAATCCTTATCAATCAAGCTTGAGAAACTTCTATCGAAACGTTCATCAAATTATCTTGAGAAATTTCTATCGAAAAGTTCATCAAACTATCTTGAAAATCTTGTATCGGAACGTTCATCAAACTATCTTGAAAATCTTGTATCGGAACGTTCATCAAACTATCTTGAGAAATTTGTATCGGAACGTTCATCAAACTATCTTGAGAATCTTGTATCGGAACGTTCATCAAACTATCTTGAGAAATTTCTATCGAAAAGTGCATCATACTATCTTGAGAATCTTGTATCGGAACGTTCATCAAACTATCTTGAGAAATTTGTATCGGAACGTTCATCAAACTATCTTGAGAATCTTGTATCGTAACGTTCATCAAACTATCTTGAGAAATTTCTATCGAAAAGTTCATCAAACTATCTTGAAAATCTTGTATCGGAACGTTCATCAAACTATCTTGAGAAATTTGTATCGGAACGTTCATCAAACTATCTTGAGAATCTTGTATCGTAACGTTCATCAAACTATCTTGAGAATCTTGTATCGTAACGTTCATCAAACTATCTTGAGAAATTTCTATCGAAAAGTGCATCAAACTATCTTGAGAATCTTGTATCGGAACGTTCATCAAACTATCTTGAGAAATTTCTATCGAAACGTTCATCAAACTATCTTGAGAATTCTGTATCGGAACGTTCATCAAACTATCTCGAGAATCTTATATCGGAACGTTCATCAAATTATCTTGAGAAACTTTAACAATTACTCTTGAGAAACCCTTATGATCGGTCACGAAAAATCTTTATCAATCAATTATGAGCAACCTCTATTTTTTGGTCTTGTTAGACCTTTATCAATCAATCGATTTTAAGATAAATTTATTATTATTTTAGTCTTAGCAAAAATATATCGGATTTTGTCGAGAAACCTTCTTTACTTAGAACTGGTAGATTAATCAATCAATCAATGTGAAATCTGTATCAACCATGCTTGAGAAACTTCTATCAGGACGTTCATTAAACTATCTTGAGAAACTATCATCGGTCATTCTTGAGAAACTCATGATCAGTCTCGAAAAATCTTTGTCAGTCAATTATGAGCGGCCTTTACTCTTTTCTTTTGTTGGACATTTATCAATCATCAATCAAATTTTAAAGTAAATTTATTATTTAATCTTGGCAAAAATCTATCGGACTTTGCCGAGAAACGTTCTTTATTTGGTGTTGGTAAATCTTTAAGATCAATCAATCAATCAATCAGTGAGAAATCTTCATCAATCTTTCCTGAGAATCATTCATCAGAACATTCGTCAAACTATCTTGAGAAACTATCATCGACCTTTACTCTTTTCTTTATCAATCATGCCTGAAAAACTTTCACCAGAACGTTCATCTTGAGAAACTATCACTGATCACTTTTGAGAAACTCATATGATCAGTCGCGAAATATCTTTATCAGTCAATTATGAGCAACCTCTACTCTTTTGTTTTGTTAGACCTTTATCAATCATTAATCAATTTTAAGATAAATTTATTACTTATTTAATCTTGACAACCATTTATCTGACTTTGCCGAGAAACCTTCGTAAATTTTTATGGTCAATCAATTTCCAGAAACTCTTGAGAAACCTTTGCCGAATTTTGGCAAGCCTTTATCAATCAATCTTGAAAAACCTTTATCAGTTCGATCAATTTTGAGAAATTATTCTATTTAACTTTGACAAATCTTTATATTCAATTATGAGAAACCTTTGCTACCTTAGTCTTGACAAATCTTCATCGATCAGTTTTGAGAAAGCGTTATTATTTAGTCGTTATCGAACTCTATTGAGAATATTATTATTATTGATTATTTACCAGTCTTGAGACACATTTAATTTGTAAACTTGGGACGGCTTTCACAAGCTTCAGTTTCAAGATACGTTTATTGCCTAGCTTTAGCAACACCTTTACCATTCAGCCTTGACATTTCTCTGTCAATCGATAATGAGACACATTTATTATTTAGTCCTGATAAATCCTCAAACAATTTTGAGAAAATTTCATTGCTTAGTTTTCTCAGCCCTTCATTGAACAGTATTTACAGATCTTTATTGTATAATATTCTTAAGAAACCTTTAGCATTAGTTACGCTCTAGAAACTTTTTCAATCTCTAATATGTAATTTTGAGAAACTCTTATCACTAAACCTCGAGAAATTAATATAAATCGATTTCTAAAAATGCTTATTATTAGCGTTGGCAAATCTTTAACGTTCAGTCTTGAGAAATCTTCAATCACCAAACAATTACAGTTTGGTGTTGACATCAGTTTTGAGAAACCTTTATTATTGAGCCTTGTCAAACTTTTAAAGTCAATCAATCTTTAAAAACTTCATCAATCATGTAATCATAATCATGGCTATCGCTATTCGGTCAATCTTTATTAATCAATTTCGAGAAATCTTTAGCTAGTCTTGAGAAACCTTTATCAATCAATTTTGAGATATCTTTAGTTAATTTTGAGAAACCTTTATCGATCAATTATGAGAAATCTTTAGTTAATCTTGGGAAACTTTTATCACTGAACTTGAAAAACCTTTATCTATCAATCTTGAGAAATTTTTAGTTAGTCTTGAGAAACCTGTGTCACCAAATCTCGCGAAACAAACATAAATCGATTTCTAAAAATCCTTATTACTTATCATTCATTCTCGAGAAATATTTAATCATCAAACAATTACAATTTTTGGACATCAATTGTGATTGATGTTTGAATTAACTACTTAGCCTTGTCAAACCTTTAATATTAATCAATGAATGAGAAAGCTTTATCATTTATGATGAGAAACCTTCAGCATCTAATCATAGTCATGGCGAACATTAATCGGTCAATCTTGAGAAACCTTTATCAATCAATTTCGAGAAATCTTTAGTTAGTTCATCTTGAGAAACCTTTATCGATCAATTTTGAGAAATCTTCGGTTTTTGAATTTGAGGCACGTTTATCATTAAGCCTTATTTAGCCTTGTCAAACCTTTAATATCAATCAATGAATGAGAAAGCTTTATCATTTATGATGAGAAACCTTTAGCATGTAATCAGTCATGGCGAACATTAATCGGTCAATCTTGAGAAACCTTTATCAATCAATTTCGAGAAATCTCAGTCAGTTAATCTTGAGAAACCTTTATCGATCAATTTTGAGAAATCTTTTCGGTTTTTGGCTTTGAGACACGTTTATCATTCGTTCTTAAAAACGGTGCCAATCAATCCAGAGAACTTTCGATCATTCACTCTTGACATAAATAAATTTTGAGAAATCGGTTTTAATCAAGCTGTTGAGAAACCTTAAATCAATCAATTTTGAGAAATCTTCAGTTCTTGGCTTTGACACACATTTATCATTCGCTCTTGAAAACCGTGCTAATCAATCCGGAAGAATTTTGATCATTCGCTCTTATTTTTTTTTGAGAAATTTTGAGAAACCGTTTTTAATAAAACTGTGAAGTACAGCGAACCATCACTATTAAATTCTCAACCTCGTGAAGATGAAAACGATGAAATCAAAGTGTTTATTAATGGAGAGTCGCGATAATGTTAAAGGAGGGAAGAGACTGTGGGATTGTCCTAGTCTTAAGGACTATCCACGGATGGATAGTGATAGACATCAGAGAATAAAATGAGAAACAGTTTTGGTTTTCCAAGTGGTTTTTTTTTCCAGCACCTTCGATAATACTGAGCAGCGATTAAAGGAAAAGAGTTATACAAGATTTCTTTTTCCTTTTTTGCATTTTCTCAAATGAGACACTGATGGAATGCGCATATTTTGACCCTTGGAAGTTAAAAACGTATTCATCACAGGTTTTTTGGGAAAAATGCGTAACCGAAAACGCACAGCATGTCTTCAAGGACGTTTATTGGAATGGAAAATATCGTCTTACAAAATTTTGCTGCAAATCGTTTTTGATTGCAGTGAATCCCTTGGAGCAGCTGTTTCAACCCTATTTGCACGGGAAACGATGAAATTTAAGAAAGTATTAAAAATAAAGGGTTTGTTATGTGATTGGTACTGTACTTTATTTATTTATTTATTTTTTTCAATAATGTTTAATATTTTCTTACAAGTCAATCTCACACATTTCTTTTTCGTTCTTAATACGTTGGTTTAAATCAATGATTGGCAACTAAGTTCTTAAGTTTATCGTTTTTCATTTACATGTTCTGATTGCATTCGTTATTCTAAAGTACAAATGATAAGACGTCCTTCTCCTAATCTAACTAAATGAAACCAGTTTAAAATTCTCTTTATTTATGATTGTCATTTTAAAATAGAATATCTGGACATTCCCAAATTCAAGTGTTGAAATAAATAATTAAGATTTAAGCCAATTTTACTTGTGTGTTATTGCATTTTTAATTTTTTTAACGCTGGCGCTTTTGATACGTCTATTAATTATAAAAAAAAATATTAACTGTAACCAAAAAAAAGAATATTTTTGATTATTTCGTTTAAGTCCATCGTTACAGTACGTCTTTCAAATCTGATGGCAATTTGATCTGAAGCACCACGAAGAGAATCAAACTAATTTATTTAACAACAAAGAAACATGTGGTACACGTGACTAATAAAAGAAATAAAATCAAAATATAAATTTTCTTATCGTATACACCATAAGCGAAGTAATTTTTAATGTGTGACTTACTTTGTGGTGTTATTAGTCCATTTAGACCCGTTGCTCATGTTGTTCGTTCAGTAAATTCCAGAAGACAATAATAAATAATATCAAAACTCTCTTCGACTCTCGGTTCTAAGACTAAGAAAAAAATGTAAATGACCTCCATTTATATACATGTAGAAAATTTCGTCGGCGGGTGATGATAAGAGGGGCCGTTGCACACACTAGTGCCGATAAACAGAAGAAAAAAAGTTTCATAAAATCTGTTTGTCTCAACGTAAAAACTGGAAAAAGAAAAAAATATCGCCTGAAAAAACGCTGATCATTGCATAACGCCGATAAAGTGCGAAAAATATTTGGCATTAGGAACCACTGAATGCGTCAGCGTTCTTATCGTCTGCCCCAAAAACAAATAAATGCCATACCATTAATTACGAAAGTGTGTCATCGTCGGTCATCATCACGTACAGCGTAGTTTTGAAATTCTTTTTTTGAAGATTCATTTCAGAAACAAACAAAAAACAAAGGTGGAAATGAAAAACACAATGTAAAAACAGGAAACGCAAAATCAGAACTGATATTAACCTCAGAAAAGTCTTTGCCGAGAAGAACTTAAGACTAAGAGATCAGTTTGGATTCAGAAGCCGACACTCGACTTATTTATTTACAAGACGCTTATCTTATTATTTGCCGAAGATCCAGGGCATTCTGTTTTAAATCAGTTACGCAAAAATCTCAGAACTGACTTTTGTGATGATTATTCCACACCTAATGAACAGAAATATGAAAGAAATTAAAATAGAGTTACAAAGCCAACACGGAAAACCTAAAGAGGATGGAAAGTTCGTCCATAGTAACGCGATCGAAATGTAAGCCAAAAATCGCCAATGTACCTGCCCGGAGTTCCACGGGCGAGGTCTTACGAGTTTAAAGATCCTCCAGCACCAAGACCGATCCGACGAAACGTCGTACGACGAGAAAGTCTACCACAACAGTCCTTAACTAAACCATCAAGACGGCCACAACGCGAAAATGGGACAGCGCCCCCAGAAGCGACAACACTAAGTACTGGGGATATCGCTAACGCGACTACCGCACTGAAACGCCCCACGAATTAATAAAGGGAAACCAAACCTGCCCCCAAATATTCAGAAATACGAATCAGAACCAATGTAAGATCAACGAGGACCAACGGATAACAATTTGACGTGAGCGAAAGGCAATCATCTCAAAGGCCAAAGCTGCGGCCAATTAAGCCATACACCATAATATTAATCCACAGAAACCTGAACTAAGCATTAACTAATCTAATAGAAAAAACAAAAAAAAATAGAAAAGGCAAGACGGAAATTTTATGGCTGTGTGAACGTCGGAAATAACCAAGTGACCTCAATTAACAAATCCCGCGAACCCAATAAAATGCACCTACATTCGTTCCGAATCAAAGTTGACGCCATCCCAATAAAAGAAACAGAACGAAAAATACGATTACGTTTGTTTAAAATTCGCACAAAGTGCTGAGAAATTTGCAGCCGGATTATTACAAAACGAAGCTCCCACAACTGCTTCGTTTGATAATGTTGAATTAATGTGACGTCAACAAATAGGACGTGAGCAAAGGCCAATCACGTTAGAGTCCACAGCTGCGGCCAATTAGGCCATCCGTCGAGATATTGACGCGCAAAAACCTGAAATTCGCATGAACTGATCTAATAAAAAAAAAACAGAAAAGGCGAGACGGAAATTTTATGGCTATGTGAACGTCTGAAACAACTAAGCGATCGCAATGGAAAAATTTCGCGAATCAAATAAAATAAATACGCTTCCGCTCGTTCCGAAAGATGACCTCATTATAATAAAACAAATAGGACCTCCCTTGGATAATGTTTATTTAAAATTCGCTATAATTGCTGAGAAATTCGTACTAATTTGCAGTCGGATTATTGCGAAACGAAGCTCCGACGAACGCTTTATTAAAATAAAACGCAAGGCGTGTATTATTTGATGATTTCGAATTAATGTGACGTCAACAGAGACCAACTGATAACAAAGACTTAAGCAAAAGCCAATCACGTTAGAGTCCAAGGCTGCGGCCAATTAGGCCATCCGTCGAGATATTAACCCGCAAAAACCTGAAGTTCGCATGAACTGATCTAATAAAGAAAAACAGAAAAGGCGAGACGGAAATTTTATGGCTGTGTGAACGTCTGGGACAACTAAGCGATCGCAGTGGAAAAATTTCGCGAATCAAATAAAATAAATACGCCTGCACTCGTTCCGAAGGATGACCTCATCCTAATAAAATAAATAGGATCTCCGTAGGATAATGTTTATTTAAAATTCGTCATAATTGCTGAGAATTTCGTACTAATTTGCAGTCAGATTATTGCGAAACGAAGCTCCGACGAACGCTTTATTAAAATAAAACGCAAGGCGTGTATTATTTGATGATTTCGAATTAATGTGACGTCAACAGAGACCAACGGATAACAAAGACTTAAGCAAAAGCCAATCACGTTAGAGTCCAAAGCTGCGGCCAATTAGGCCATCCGTCGAGATATTAGCCTGCAAGAACCTGAAGTTCGCATGAACTGATCTAATAAAGAAAAACAGAAAAGGCGAGACGGAAATTTTATGGCTGTGTGAACGTCTGGGACAACTAAGCGATCGCAATGGAAAAATTTCGCGAATCAAATAAAATAAATACGCCTGCACTCGTTCCGAAGGATGACCTCATCCTAATAAAATAAATAGGATCTCCGTAGGATAATGTTTATTTAAAATTCGTCATAATTGCTGAGAATTTCGTACTAATTTGCAGTCAGATTATTGCGAAACGAAGCTCCGACGAACGCTTTATTAAAATAGAATGCAAGGCGTGTATTATTTGATGATTTCGAATTAATGTGACGTCAACAGAGACCAACGGATAACAAAGACTTAAGCAAAAGCCAATCACGTTAGAGTCCAAGGCTGCGGCCAATTAGGCCATCCGTCGAGATATTAACCCGCAAGAACCTGAAGTTCGCATGAACTGATCTAATAAAGAAAAACAGAAAAGGCGAGACGGAAATTTTATGGCTGTGTGAACGTCTGGGACAACTAAGCGATCGCAGTGGAAAAATTTCGCGAATCAAATAAAATAAATACGCCTGCACTCGTTCCGAAGGATGACCTCATCCTAATAAAATAAATAGGATCTCCGTAGGATAATGTTTATTTAAAATTCGTCATAATTGCTGAGAATTTCGTACTAATTTGCAGTCAGATTATTGCGAAACGAAGCTCCGACGAACGCTTTATTAAAATAGAATGCAAGGCGTGTATTATTTGATGATTTCGAATTAATGTGACGTCAACAGAGACCGACGGATAACAAAGACTCAAGCAAGAGCCAATCACGTTAGAGTCCAAGGCTGCGGCCAATTAGGCCATCCGTCGAGATATTAACCCGCAAAAACCTGAAGTTCGCATGAACTGACGTAATAAAAAAAAACAGAAAAGGCGAGACGGAAATTTTATGGCTGTGTGAACGTCTGAAACAACTAAGCGAACGCAAAGGGAAAAATTCCGCGAATCAAATAAAATAAATACGCATCCGCTCGTTCCGAAAGACGACCTCATCCTAATAAAACAAATAGGATCTCCCTTGGATAATGTTTATTTAAAATTCGCTATAATTGCTGAGAAATTCGTACTAATTTGCAGTCGGATTATTGCGAAACGAAGCTCCGACGAACGCTTTATTAAAATAAAACGCAAGGCGTGTATTATTTGATGATTTCGAATTAATGTGACGTCAACAGAGACCAACGGATAACAAAGACTCAAGCAAAAGCCAATCACGTTAGAGTCCAAGGCTGCGGCCAATTAGGCCATCCGTCGAGATATTAACCCGCAAGAACCTGAAGTTCGCATGAACTGATCTAATAAAGAAAAACAGAAAAGGCGAGACGGAAATTTTATGGCTGTGTGAACGTCTGAAACAACTAAGCGAACGCAAAGGGAAAAATTCCGCGAATCAAATAAAATAAATACGCTTCCGCTCGTTCCGAAAGATGACTTCATCCTAATAAAATAAACAGGATCTCCCTTGGATAATGTTTATTTAAAATTCGTCATAATTGCTGAGAAATTCGTACTAATTTGCAGTCGGATTATTGCGAAACGAAGCTCCGACGAACGCTTTATTAAAATAAAACGCAAGGCGTGTATTATTTGATGATTTCGAATTAATGTGACGTCAACAGAGACCAACGGATAACAAAGACTTAAGCAAAAGCCAATCACGTTAGAGTCCAAGGCTGCGGCCAATTAGGCCATCCGTCGAGATATTAACCCGCAAGAACCTGAAGTTCGCATGAACTGATCTAATAAAGAAAAACAGAAAAGGCGAGACGGAAATTTTATGGCTGTGTGAACGTCTGGGACAACTAAGCGATCGCAGTGGAAAAATTTCGCGAATCAAATAAAATAAATACGCCTGCACTCGTTCCGAAGGATGACCTCATCCTAATAAAATAAATAGGATCTCCGTAGGATAATGTTTATTTAAAATTCGTCATAATTGCTGAGAATTTCGTACTAATTTGCAGTCAGATTATTGCGAAACGAAGCTCCGACGAACGCTTTATTAAAATAGAATGCAAGGCGTGTATTATTTGATGATTTCGAATTAATGTGACGTCAACAGAGACCGACGGATAACAAAGACTCAAGCAAGAGCCAGTCACGTTAGAGTCCAAGGCTGCAGCCAATTAGGCCATCCGTCGAGATATTAACCCGCAAAAACCTGAAGTTCGCATGAACTGACGTAATAAAAAAAAACAGAAAAGGCGAGACGGAAATTTTATGGCTGTGTGAACGTCTGAAACAACTAAGCGAACGCAAAGGGAAAAATTCCGCGAATCAAATAAAATAAATACGCATCCGCTCGTTCCGAAAGACGACCTCATCCTAATAAAACAAATAGGATCTCCCTTGGATAATGTTTATTTAAAATTCGCTATAACTGCTGAGAAATTCGTACTAATTTGCAGTCGGATTATTGCGAAACGAAGCTCCGACGAACGCTTTATTAAAATAAAACGCAAGGCGTGTATTATTTGATGATTTCGAATTAATGTGACGTCAACAGAGACCAACGGATAACAAAGACTCAAGCAAAAGCCAATCACGTTAGAGTCCAAGGCTGCGGCCAATTAGGCCATCCGTCGAGATATTAACCCGCAAGAACCTGAAGTTCGCATGAACTGATCTAACAAAGAAAAACAGAAAAGGCGAGACGGAAATTTTATGGCTGTGTGAACGTCTGAAACAACTAAGCGAACGCAAAGGGAAAAATTCCGCGAATCAAATAAAATAAATACGTTTCCGCTCGTTCCGAAAGATGACTTCATCCTAATAAAATAAACAGGATCTCCCTTGGATAATGTTTATTTAAAATTCGTCATAATTGCTGAGAAATTCGTACTAATTTGCAGTCGGATTATTGCGAAACGAAGCTCCGACGAACGCTTTATTAAAATAAAACGCAAGGCGTGTATTATTTGATGATTTCGAATTAATGTGACGTCAACAGAGACCAACGGATAACAAAGACTTAAGCAAAAGCCAATCACGTTAGAGTCCAAGGCTGCGGCCAATTAGGCCATCCGTCGAGATATTAACCCGCAAGAACCTGAAGTTCGCATGAACTGATCTAATAAAGAAAAACAGAAAAGGCGAGACGGAAATTTTATGGCTGTGTGAACGTCTGGGACAACTAAGCGATCGCAGTGGAAAAATTTCGCGAATCAAATAAAATAAATACGCCTGCACTCGTTCCGAAGGATGACCTCATCCTAATAAAATAAATAGGATCTCCGTAGGATAATGTTTATTTAAAATTCGTCATAATTGCTGAGAATTTCGTACTAATTTGCAGTCAGATTATTGCGAAACGAAGCTCCGACGAACGCTTTATTAAAATAGAATGCAAGGCGTGTATTATTTGATGATTTCGAATTAATGTGACGTCAACAGAGACCGACGGATAACAAAGACTCAAGCAAGAGCCAATCACGTTAGAGTCCAAGGCTGCGGCCAATTAGGCCATCCGTCGAGATATTAACCCGCAAAAACCTGAAGTTCGCATGAACTGACGTAATAAAAAAAAAACAGAAAAGGCGAGACGGAAATTTTATGGCTGTGTGAACGTCTGAAACAACTAAGCGAACGCAAAGGGAAAGATTCCCCTAATCAAATAAAATAAATACGCTTCCGCTCGTTCCGGAAGATGACCTCATCCGGAAGATGACCTCATCATTCATAAAATAAATAGGATCTCCGTAGGATAATGTTTATTTAAAATTCGTCATAATTGCTGAGAAATTCGTAATAATTTGCAGTCGGGTTATTGCGAAACGAAGCTCCGACGAGCGCTTTATTAAAATAAAACGCAAAGCGTGCATTTATTTGATGATCATTTCGAAATTGTTTCAGGGATATAAAAATTTAACTTCTAACATTGCGCAAATCGGGAGTACATACAGGCTGGACGGAATATACAGGCCGTTGCCTGAAAACGGTTTCCGACATCGTAACAGCAAACCGCTTGGATTTTCTTCTCTTAATGTTAGAATCTTCGAAATTTGTAGTTTGTCAGGTAATACAAACATAGTACCAGGTAGACTACAGAAACGACCGTCTACATCGAAATTTGAAGATTCCAACAGTCAAAGAAAAAATCCAAGAGGTTCGCATTCTAGCGCGAGTTCTGAAGTCCTAACCTAAAAAGAAGACGAAGAAAGACGAATCCTCCTTCCAGCTTGTTTAAGTGGAAACGTGCAGCATTAAATAAGAACAGGACTTTTTGGTGTAAGCATGAACAAAAATAGGAAAAAAACCCAAGAAAGAAATTAACTACAAAAAAAAGAGTTTTCGCGAATCAAAAGAACAAGGCAAGACACCAGGATTGTGATTGTGATGACATTTGCTAAGGAAAAAGTGGAACTGCAGCCTTTTTAAAGGAGACGAAGAAACACCTAATTGACTCTACTTTGTAACGAAGGCAGAAATTTATGCCAGGAGTAAAAGACTTCTAAACGAAAGCGACAAGAAAATGGAGATGAGAAGACTCGGAAAAAAACAAAAGGAATAAGATAAAAATAATTAAAACAAAGTAATACAGGGTTCCCCATATTAGACTAACCATTTTAATGTGCGATTTAAACCTAAGCAAAGCAGGCGATTATTTCCTCTTGACTTGAGTAGGGCCAAATTCAGTAGGGTTTCGGATTATACGAAATGTTCGAGAAGAAATCGCTGGAATAAATGGGAACTCGCTTCGCCGAAATTTGCATTGAGGGGGTGGGGGGGATTTAGAAGAGATTATTTTTTTTTCAAATTGTCAAATTGAACAAATGTCAAAGTCATTAATAAATCTAACAGAATTAGCTGTACATTGTACTCGACTGTACTCGACTTAGAAGGAATTTATTCGAATAATAAAATGGGTACCTTAATATGGGGCACCCTGTATAAGAAAGGGTAAGTCGTAGGAGATACTAAGGGCCGCCATGTCAGTCATGGATGAACTTTGAGCTTCGCTTTATGTACATGTCTACTATTATTAAAACAATTGTTAGCATGGTATTAAAACTATAAAGCTTAAAATTAATCCACGAATGAAACATCGACCCCATGACAAACCGAGACTCCATGGCACGACGAATTAAGAATTAAAAAGTCAACAGTTTACTTCGTATGAAAGACGATTAAGGATCGATTGCATAAAAGATTAAGGCGAGATGCAAACCAGAGCGGACACGGTGGCGGATTTGTTCCCCTTATGGCCGGCCATACCGCCACCGGTTCGTTCCCGCTCTGGCTTGCGCCTCACTTTAAACCTGCATTAAATTTAAGCCTGACTTAGAATTTGTCCAACACAATACGACATCTGATCTGTCACATCTAACTTAGGATTAAATTTAATTCAGGTTTAAATCTCTTTTATACAACGTGTTAATATGACGTTAGTAAATAATGTTCTCTAAATTCACAGTGACCTCTACACCCGTCGCCTGGACTCACATTAGGATGATGACTCAACATGCTTATGTATGTTGTTTTGAGCGTAGTCTACGTGACTTCGTGAACGAATTCCTGGGATTTCTTCTCGCAATTATTTCGTTTATCACAGCTTGTAAGTGTAACGTAAACAATAAAGACCTTCACCTCCGCCCTCTCGAATTTTAAGCAATCATCATCGCATCAGGCGGAAGTAAGGGTGAGATCATAACGGAGCTGTGATGTTGGATGGTATTTTCTGCTCCATGCGGAAATAAGGGTGGGATCATAACGGAGCTGTGACGTTGGATGGTATTTTCTGCGAGCAGGAAAATTAATTCTCATTGCTACAATCGCTTATACGCACGCTTATACTCGAAGCTCGGTTATGAACGCAAGCATTTGAACACGTGTTTCTCATTATCAGCGCTATTCGAAATCTCCGCTGTCATCACAGCTCCGTTGTGAGATCACCCTAACGCTCAGTGAGGACCGACGTCATATCGAATATGTAATTAAATATGTAATCTCGTGATTGGAATATTTGATATTTATTTCTGCGCGCGATAAAAAAAAAGCTCGAATGTGTTTTGCATACATGCAGGGCGGTGTTTTGATGAGTCATCGCACCGGAAGCGACTGTGAATTTCGAAATTTTAATTTACCGGATGATTTTAGTTCTACTTTTAAAATTGTTTTATGTACCTACACATTTAATGGAATTCAAACGTGATTTGGAAATACATCAGATAGATAACTCACTGATTCAAACTGATCGTGATTATTGATTATCATAGTTCTTGCAATTTTATTTTACTTTAAAAAGAAACAAACTTTTTATCTATTTATAAAATTATTATTATTAAAATAAGTTTTGTGTTCGTATTGATATTCACTTATTACTATTTGACAACATATGAACATTGACGTCACGCGGTCAGAATGTGCGTTTTGGAGGGAATTTAGTCAACTCAAATTTCTTTAATTTTTTTACGGCTTTAATATTCATTTATGAAAAAAAAGAAATATATCTAAATTATCGTATTTTTACTTAGTTTCAAATAAAATCTTAAAGAAAATGTTCCTATTATGACATAAATGCCTCTCTGTGACGTCATTGAATTTCGTGACGTGCATTGATTTTTATTTGCACAAAGTGTATGCACTGGTTAATTTAAAATGACCATACGTCCCGGTTTTTGGCGGAACAGTCCCGATTTTTAACGGTCTGTCCCGCTTCACCCAGAGTTTTTAAAAAAATCCGCTTTTTGGAATGAATGTACCTTTCGAAGATTGGCCGTTCTAGAACAGATTATTTTCTATGGGCCTTTCGGGTCGATACGAGCCTATTAAATCAGATCTATTTTATATTCTTCTATTTATTTTTATACTCCTATAATATTATGATGATTCATCGACATTTGTCGGAAGCGACACGCGTCAGCGCCAGGCGCAACAGGAGTCTCGAAACTGACTGCTTCGGCGACAGAATTCTCTGGACCACCGCGACGAGACAGACCGACACCGGAGTTTGCGCGAAAGCGAACAATCTCGATAACCAGCGCAGATATTTAAGCAGTCGGCCGGGGAATTGAGTTCAAGTTCAATCCGAAATAGAGTTTATAGCAAGTTAGACTCAATTAGCACACTCTCGAAACATTGTCATGGTTTTAAATGAAGCCGTTCTCATTCGGCAGCATTTCAAGAACCAAAATGACGCGATGTGAAGCGCTGCGGCGTGCCGTCATGTGAGAATTGAGCCCTAATCGCTCGGCTTATGTTAAAATAAATTAGTTTGCATTAAATAAATAAATTAGAGTTATTGTTAATGTCGTTACTAAATTAGTTATTAGTTTTATCGAGCATTTTTTTTTAAGAAATGAAAACGAACCCTAAATTCGTAACAATATATAATGGAGGGACAGCGCCCTCTTTGAAAACCTATTTATTTCCGTTGAAAATAATTAGTTGTAAAAAATACTCGATTTTTTTAAGACAATGATAGAGGACAAAGGCTGTAGATGAATAAGTACGTAAATACGATTCGATTAAAATAGTTTTTCTCTTTGGTCAAGAGAAGGCGCTCTGAATGATTTCCGTCTTTCTGTCGCGCTTTGGAATCTGTTTTCAGCATAGTTAAAAAAAACTTTTACTGAGAGTATCAAGACGTAATGGCTTTTTTGAAGTTCGATTAGGGCAACTTTCATTTTCAGGAAATGAAGATAAGCGAACGAAGAGATGGCGCGCTAAATAATTCACTGCGGCGCGCTTAGATTTACGTTGCAATTAGCTTAAGATACTGCAAAAGCGGAAGTAGAGGTTATTCATGGCAGTATCGACGTTAACGACGCGATAACATACCATTTGAAATTACAAAAAGAAAGCTTTCGTTATCGATCAAGAGATGGCGCTCCGGATGATCTCCTCACAACTTATTTTCAGATTTTCAATTCAATTTTGAAATTAAAGTCGCTGCGAGGTTAAAAGACGCAGGAGTATTGGCGAGAACGCCAGCGGAAAAAAGAAATGCTGCTGACGGGAAATTTGGATGAAGTTGTTTTCGCTTTTGGTCAAGAGATGGCGGTTTCGATTTTGAAATTAAAGTCGCTGCGAGGTTGAAAGACGCAGGAGTATTGCCGAGAATGCCAGCGGAAAAAAAGAAATGCTGCCGACGGGAAATTTTGATAAAGTTGTTTTCGCTTTCGGTCAAGAGATGGCGCGGTTTCGATAATCCCTGTCATAACTTGATTTTTATTTGAAATGCGAATTTTGAAACTCGCGAAGTTAAAATGCAGGGATTTGAGGAGAACGATGACGTGATTTCGCGTTTCGTAGGAAGTTTAACTAAAATAATTTTCACTTTCAGACAACAGATGGAATATAAAACGAAATCTTATTTTTTATAGCTATTCGATTAAATTAGTTTTCACTTTTGGATAATGGAATGCGCTTCACACAAGTCAATATTCGTTAATAATTATTTTAACCAACCTGGACTGGATAATAATTTTTTTTTTGTAAAGTAAGTAGAATATTGATTTCTTTTCTTATTATGTAATTACTTTTACTGTGTAATTATTTTTAGTTTTTATTTTAACGTGGTTGTATTAATTATTAAATTTAAGATAAGGAAGTTAGTGAGGTCTGTGCTCGAAAAGACTAGGAATTCCCGATTTAAATGCGTTAAAGTTATTTATTGGTAGGGTTGGATTGGATTGGGTTGTCCCGCTTTACCAGAAATTAAAACCTGGTCACTTTAGTCTAATTGCATTTACACCTTTTATATTTATTACCATTTAACGTTACGAGTTTTTAAATTGCATGAAACAAATGCCGGTGGACGTTTGTGCAATTCAAAAGCTGAATTTTTATCCGAGACACTTGCAACCAGTAAATGTCTGCAAGCGGGAGAAACCTGTATTCTCAATTTAAAAAAAGACGCAATCAGCACCATCTATATTCAAGTAGCGGAAGGCAGTTCTGGGAGAAACCGGCGGTATGTGCAGCTGACTGCCGCGCTGGGCAAATTACAAGAGTCTGTAAATCTATCTAAAATAAAGGATTCTTAAAGAATCTGGAATACAGAACTTGCTTTATTTTTATTGCTTTTTTTTAATAAAATCAGAAGTTCCTTATTGAAAGATAAAATAATAAAGAAACTTTCGAGTAATGTTAATAAATGACATGCAAGATTCGAAATGTTTTTGTTGGTATTTTTTTGCGCATACATCCTTAGTTCAGAGCATTTCTCCTGTTCCGTAGAGGGAGCCACAATACAACCCTTTACGTTCTAGTCTATCTATGTACAAATTTATCCAGATCTCTATCCTGTTTTAGATTTAACTTGAAGTTTATTGAACCGCTGGGTTTAATCAGGTTGATTCAATTCAAAAAAAGAATGCAATAATACCCTTGTTTATTTTTATATTTAATTTAATTTAAAGTGATTATTTAAAATTAATTAATTAGAATTATGTATTGTCCGATAGTCGGCGCAGCAATGGACATTTGCCAATTCCAGTTAAAATCGACAGGAAACTCAAGAAGAAAAAAGCAGCACCCTGTAGGCCGCTGTTATGTTCTGTTTTTCAAGATTGCAAACGACAGCAACTGAACACTGAAACCTGGTAACGTCACGGTTCGCTAGTGCCACTATTCACTACGCCGCCGCCGCCGCCACCCTGTGTAATTTAGTTGAACTAATCCAAGTTTTAGTGAAGATTCAAATGTACATAAGTGTGATTTTGATTAGTGAAAGACAGTTTGAATTTGGCGCGCCGCGGTTTACACAAAGCGTTTTCGATTCAATTTTCACTGGCAACACTCAGTATATTTGCATCCTGTTTTAACCTTAAGTGATAAAACGAGATGAAGACACTCTAAGTGCAACCAGTGTAAGACCAAAGCTGCTTTTCCTGCTTTGGTGATTTGGAGAATTGGATACTTGGGGAGATTGTTGTCATTGGCTGTCGTCGTTCACTTGGCGAAAGTTTTTGGTTATAGTCGATCACGTGATCAATGAAAACCCATGGCAGCAATCCCCGAATACCCAAGCACCTTCCAAGCAGGAAAAATAGTAAAGAATTTATTCGTTAAATAACTAGTTGGTAAAATCGAGCAACTGTCAATCGAAACGTCAATTTATCGTCCATCAAGGGTCGAAAGGAACTTGAATTTGAAAAAGAAATAGTCGCAGTATTCAAAATTAAGACGTCAGTCTCCTTACACTTTTAGTAAAATGCAAGTTAAACATCAATCTTTGACAATCAATGGCGACCAAAATTTATTGCTCGTGACTGTACACTGTGAAACTGGTTTAAATGCCATTGTTTGTATTCAGGATTTACGAACGTACAGAACAACAAAAGGATGAAGAGAGGGAAAGGAAAATAAAAATATTTTCAACGTGTCCTTAAAAGCATTTAGAATTTTACATTAGACAACGAGAGCTTTATTTTTTTATCACCGAGTGCTCGGATCTGGTGTGAAATGCGCCAGGTTGGTAACGTCGGAAAACTTGCTTTTAAAATAAAGCCCCCGTAGATTTCTATGTTATCGACAGGGATTAAATTATGAAGGGAGAAGAGTCAGTGTAAGAAGAATAGATCTGTGGTGACATCTACGAGAGATTGCACCAGAATTACATAGATTTCTTCATTATCGTCAGGAACTGAATTAAGAAAGGGTGTGAGAGGAATAGGTCTGTTGTGACATCTATGGGAGACAGCCAGAATTACAAACATTTCTTCATTATCGTCAGGAATTGAATTAGGAAAGGGAATGAGAGGAGTAGGTCTGTGGTGACATCTACAGGAGACAGCTAGAATTACAAAGATTTCTTTATTACCGCCGGGAATTAAATTATGAAGCGGGAAGAGAGAGAAATAGGTACGTGGCGAAATCCATCGAATCTAGCGAGAATTAATTCTTAACAAGTCGCTGTTTTTCTTCTTAGAAAAAAAATAGAATAGTTTTCTCCTTAATAAGAGATGGCTCTGGCGCTCCTTCTTTTCTAACACCGTACCTGTATCAATTTAATTCAGGCGAACTTTGTATTCAGGATTTACGAACACACAAAACAATAAAAAGATGAAGAGAAAGAAAGGAAAATAAAAATATTTTCAACGTGTCCTTAAAAGCATTTAGAATTTTACGTTAGACAACGAGAGCTTTATTTTTTTTATCACCGAGTGCTCGGATCTGGTGTAAAATGCGCCGGGTTGGTAACGTCGGAAAACTTGCTTTTAAAATAAAGCCCCCGTAGATTTCTATGTTATCGACAGGGATTAAATTATCAAGGGAGAAGAGTCAGTGTGAGAAGAATAGATCTGTGGTGATATCTACGAGAGATTGCGCCAGAATTACATAGATTTCTTCATTATCGTCAGGAATTGAATGAAGAAAGGGAATGAGAGAAGTAGGTCTGTGGTGACATCTGCGGGAGACAGCTAGAATTACACAGATTTCTTTATTACCGCCGGGAATTAAATTATGCAACGCGAAGAGAGAAACAGGTCTGTGGCGACATCCATCGGAGCTAGCGCGAATTAATTCTTGACAAGTCGCTGTTTTTCTTCTTAGAAAAAAAATAGAATAGTTTTCTCCTTTATAAGAGATGGCTCTGACGCTCCTTCTTTTCTAACACCGTACCTGTATCAATTTAATTCAGGCGAAATTTTTATATCGGATTTACGAACACACAAAACAATAAAAAGATGAAGAGATAGAAAGGAAAATAAAAATATTTTCAACGTTTCCTTAAAAGCATTTAGAATTTTACATTAGACAACGAGAGCTTTATTTTTTTATCACCGAGTGCTCGGATCTGGTGTAAAATGCGCCAGGTTGGTAACGCAGGAAAACTTGCTTTTAAAATAAAGCCCCCGTAGATTTCTATGTTATCGACAGGAATTAAATTATGAAAGGAGAAGATTCAGTGTAAGAAGAATAGATCTGTGGTGACATCTACGAGAGATTACGCCAGAATTATATAGATTTCTTCATTATCATCAGGAATTGAATTAAGAAAGGGTATGAGAGGAGTAGGTCTGTGGTGACGTCTATGGGAGACAGCTAGAATTACACAAATTTCTTTATTATCGCCGGGATTTAAATTATGAAACGGGAAGAGAGAGAAATAGGTCTGTAGCGACATCCATCGAAGCTAGCGAGAATTAATTCTTGACAAGTCGCTAATTTTCTTCTTAGAAAGAAAATAGAATAGTTATCTCCTTAATAAGAGATGGCTCTGGCGTTCCTACTTTTCTAACACTGTACCTGTATCAATTTAATTCAGGCGAACTTACAGAAAGAAAAATAAAGAATGGTTTCGAATACAATCATTTTTTTTTTATCTGTGCGGAAACGAGTTGTTCTCTACCCTCATATCTTGAAATATCCTGCGCCCCATTAACAAAAAGATATTATGTAAATTCCTCGGCGGAAAACGTTGACGTTGATAATATTTTACTATTACAAAACAAGACGTCTCCCTCTCGTTTGAACCCCTCCTGTAAATAAATATTTTCCGACCGACTCCAGCAGCCCGAAACTCTCGCAAAGTTAATATTTGTCTTCCCCCTATCGTCCTAAATCCTCATCATCACCCTCATCCCCAGTCATTAGCAGGGCCGAACACTAACTAAGCGGTTTGCTTAATTAAATAGTTTGATTTGTTTTTTTTTTTTGCTTTTTTTGGGTGTGCACGTTTCGTTTCGCAAATGCGAATTTTCCTTCTTTCCATGTTTCATGTTTTGGTTTGGTATTTTCCGGTCGTGGGGAAGCCCTACGTGGAAGATAAAATCCCCCACGCGAAAAATCGCCGCTGCCTCTCCCCCTCCTGCGCCGCCGCTGCCCCCGCTAATCCCGTTATGTTATACAGGTGATGTGAACCGCACAACCTACTCGAAATCGTAGACGTAGTGGTGACGTAAACGTAATCGATTGCGCGCATCGCAACGTTAATTGCGGTTACGTCAGTTAAAGCCGGTAATTAAATAGGTACGAGATATGACGCGCAGCAGATAAATTAATCAGAGACATTTAAATTGTTGCATGCACCTTTACTTTATTACATTTTTTTTTTTTTTTGAAAAACTGAAACTTACGTTTGTTTGGTCTGCGTTTAATTGAAACTCTGGGTTTAATTAAATTCAAAACAAGAACCCATCGAACGACGTCGCTACTATTGCAGTTGTCGATACTCAAATTTTGGTATCGTGCAATGGGCCCAGGCTCTCAAACTACTTTCAATGCTGCTCACGTCACCGATTGGTAATTTTTTATTTTTTAGATAGATCAACATGTTTTTGATGTTCGCGAGTTTATAAGTTATTTACATACGAGGTCCTATCTAGAAGTTAAGCGACTTAAGTACTTGTTATTCTGATTTCAACCATTCGTTGAATTTTAAGCAATTAATTTATTTTTGCAGACAACAATTCCTCCAGCGACTCTCTCAACGAATTCATACATCCATCCATCCATTCGTTCATCCATCCATTCATCCATCCATCCATCCATCCATGTATCCATCCATTCGTTCGTTCGTCCGTCCATCCGTCCATCCGTCTATCCATCCATCCATCCATCCATTCATCCGTCTGTCCATCCATCCGTCCGTCCATCCGTCCGTCCATCCGTCCGTCCATCCGTCCATCCGTCCATTCAAATTGGTTTAAAATGAAAATCGGAAGCGCTTTTCGAAGTTTGCTACAGTTTTTTGTTTTGATTAATTTAGCTTCGTTTGGTCTGTTGTCTTTGCTTGGATTTCTATAGTTGCCTCTTATCAGATTGAAATTTGAATTTGGAATTTCATTTTCAAGAAGCGAAGGAGGAGGAGAGGCATAGTAATAATCATGTTTGGTCGGTACTTCCCAGGACATTTGTTCCTTTTATTTTGCCTGCCTCGGCTGTCTCGTACAACAAGGATGATTTATGTTCATCTGCTTTGGATTAAAAAAAAATTCTTCAATATCAGGCATTTTCGAAGGAGCATGATGTGGAACCGTGAAAACTTAAATCACGTTTTGTGGTTCGACTGCCAAAAGCATGTTTGACATTTCACTGCAGTTTTGTTGAGTTTGCAGCAAAATTTACTCCTAAAACAGTTGGGAAGTAACTTCTGAACGAAGTTCCTTTAGAGGTTAGTTTAGTTAGTGTTTAATTTTTGGAAAATTCTTAGGTTCTCGCACCGCTGCGCTCAAGGATTTACGGTTTAACTTCGTTTCAGGCATGCTCGGCCAACATACCTGTTAAAAACGCGTAAATTAAACGGAATTATTAAAGCACTGTGCGTAAGCACGAAACTAAAACAACATGTAAATAAACACGTATTGGAAAGATCGATCAAAACGTTCCAAACCATTTCCTCTAACAGCAAAAATTCGCAATGGTCAAATGATCCAATTACCTCGCACGATAACCACGATCCGAATACTTATTAGACCTTCAATGAAATGCCTCTGGCCTTCAATAATCTTTGAAAATCTTTAGTTTTCAAGAGTTTCTTTGATTAGCACGGCGAGAAAGACATCTCAAGCAATATTCTATTTTGGATGTTACCTTGTACTGCGACGCTCAACTTAAATGATACTCCTACAAGCGAATTAAACCCTTAGGAACAATCAGCGTAAGGGCTACGGAACTGCCCCATGAAATTTTCGATTTGATTCAAACATTTTGCTTCATCTTTCGATCATCTTTAAAAATCCTCAATTTCTAATATCCGAAAATGCCTTAGGCCCGATTTCATTATCGAACTAAAAGACGCCTTAAAATTAAAGTCACAGTCATATGTCCAAAAAGAT
This sequence comes from Prosopocoilus inquinatus, assembly GCA_036172665.1. Classification (NCBI taxonomy): domain Eukaryota; kingdom Metazoa; phylum Arthropoda; class Insecta; order Coleoptera; family Lucanidae; genus Prosopocoilus; species Prosopocoilus inquinatus. The sequence goes on along the minus strand of CM069878.1, from coordinate 6,364,986 downwards.
GTGAAAACGAAATTATTTACGTCTCAGAATGTGACTTTAGTTTTAAGTCTCCTTTAGTTGGATTGGATTGGATTGGACAATCGTCCCTTAGAGGTTGACAATATTAATCCCTATAGTATAGAGAATGAAATCGATTACAGAAAATGTTTTGTAAAGCTTGAAAATATGTCATTTTTGCCACTTTCTCTTGTCTTGAACCTTTTCTCAGAACCCGTTTTAACTTCTTCAAGCCACCTCTTCCTGGAACGTCCTCTTCTTCTTCTTCTTCTTCTTCATCCTCCTTCTTAATAAAACTTTTTCATCCACGATCCTAAGCATCTTGCCCTTTGCTCCCTCACCTTTTGGATAATATTTGTTTTTTTTTTTATAAGACTCTGATTTTAGAGTCAGAATGTTTAGTATTGTGACGTATAAAAGACTGACACTATTTTTGAGACTACCCAATGTAGTGGTTAGTTTAGGACTATAAGCCTAGTGACCCTTGCCTTCTGTTTCTCATTCTTCTTTGCCACTTTCTCTTGTCCTTGGCATTTTATCTTCAATCGGTTACTTCCACTTCCCTCAGATCCATTTTAAATTCTTCCGGCTATCTCTTCCTGGGACGTCATGTTCTTCTTCTTTTTCTTCTTCTTCTTCTTCTTCTTCTTCTTTTCCTTCTTCTTCTTTTCCCTCTTTTCCTTCTGTTTCTTCATCTTCTTCTGGTCCTTCTTCCTCTTCAGCTTCTTCTTCTCTTCTTCGTCCTTCTCCTCATAATAAAACTTTTTTTTACTTGTTTCTTTTTTATATAAAGTACTTGTCTCAATGTTATTCTTGTTTTCGCAAGTAACTTTTCTACTAGGATTCTTAATTTGACCGGTCCTCCGAATTTTTTACATCTGTCTTCTTAGGAAGGAATTGTACGCCTTCGGCTTCATGAAAAAGATTTGGTCAGCCACTGATTGGTTTTGTCCCATAATTTTCTTCTCGTGATGGAACCGTACGTCTTCTGCTTCAGGAAAAACATTTGATTCACATTAATCTTCCCGACTTAAATCTTTCTTGGTATTCGACGTCCCTCGCGCCCAAAAATATATTAATTTGGTTGGACAGCGACGAGAAAGTCAGGATTTTTACAATTTGCTTCGACAATTTTTTAAAATCTTCTGTTTCATTTTTTTTACACCCGAAACTTTCTTAGATTCAAACGCACGAGGACGAAGAATCGTTCATTTTTTACACTCGAAACTTTTTTGGATTCGAACGAATGATGACGAAGACGAAAGCATCGGAACCGACGCTCCTTCGGACATCATCTTGCACGAGCACAAATAAAGCTTAATTTTTCTTACGAATTTATTTGACCTTCAGAAATCTTCGTTCCCCAATGATTCTTTCAAACAAGAACTTCTTAATTTGGATGAGTTATGACGACGACGACGAGGAAACCACTGAAAGCACCATTCCAAAGACGAAAGTCTTTATGGAAAGACCTCCACTGGAATTGACCTCTTCAATACCTAACCCAGTAAAGCAATGTCCCTCAGATTCTTAGATTCTTCGGAATTTTGTTTATTATCCAACTTATTTATCTTTACGATGCAAGCAGCTGACGTAATCCCTTTTTCACACCTCCTTGCCCTTGTTTTCTTGCATTCTTCTTCATTTTGATTTCAAACCTCGATTTTTTTACCAGTAAATCTGACATCGTCGGTTTCTTTATGCGTTGAATGTATTTCGTAAATAGTTCCAATACGCTTACCCTATAAGCAATTTACATTACAACTGAGTATACACGTACGAGGTGTGACGATAAAGTTGGCTGCAATATCTCATTGACTTCAAAATGATATTGCTCTCGCTTCCCGAGGACACAAGGCTCTTTGCAAACCCATTTGTTCTGGAAGTATTTTCAAGACTGACAGTCGTAGTGTTTGTAGATCCTCTTACCAACTCCGACTAAGCTTCTCGTGCAGGTTGATTAATTATTGTTCTGCACAACCAGGCCAAATTCGATGAGGGAAAAAAATTGATTGACGAAAAAATTAAAATAAAGGGTAGTTTAAGTGGACGACTTTACTGGTCACTTATGTATGTCCAATGGTTTCCTATGGGTTTTTCCAAAAACTTGACGACTATACTGGTCACTTTGCTGTGCCCATTAGTTTCCTATGGGTTTCCATTTTTTTTATTGGTCTGGTTTCATTTTACTACGTCGCTCTATCCAACTGAATTACCCAGTTTTGATAAATTAAAATCTTGCTATCTCATTTCCTTCTTTTTAGCATCTTCTCCAAGGTATTCACTCTCGATTTGGCTTTTCTGACCTATCCAGAACTACTTCTATTTCAAATCTTCAAAATCTCTTTTAGGACTTGCTGACTGTCTCAGAGTATTTGGATTTTGGTTATAGTTCCTTGCGCTTTGGAAATTCTCCCCCTCAGCCAAGAGATTCGTCGTGAATTCAAGCTCTGGGTCCATGGTTTACTTTGATGGATTCATCAGGGCCTACGTCTTTTGGCATTTTGATTTTGATGATTTGGCCTATTATTAAAATTCACCTCCAATTGGCTATTAGCTTCATTCAGTTTTCTACTAAAGGTTTTGATCATTCCGATTGCACCCTTTTCGTTTCTGATTTTTTTCTCCATATCCCAACACCCACCCCTAGATGATATGGGGATACAGGAAGTTCTGCCAAATGAATTTTTGATTTGGTTACAACACCTACAAGTGTATAAGCGATTCTTGTGGTATATTAAGGTTTTCTTCTGAAACATTCCCGGTCTCCTCTTTCAATTGGATGGTTTGCCCTGAGTTCTTTCGCTCCAGCAGTCGCTTCATTGTTGTTTGACGAGCACTTCTCTTCAGTTTTTCTGAAATTCCCTGTTTTCTTGCAATTTCCCATCTTTCGATGCCCGATGGGTCATTTTGGGCATGTCCAAAAGATCGTATGGGTTTCCAAGTGCTTGAAACCTCCATTCCTTGCCTCCGCCTTAACACCTATACAGTCGAATGCTGTTGACTTCGAAATAATAACCCCTAGGTACGCACATTTTAACCATTAAAACAACAATTGATCTTGAAAGTAGTGTGGTCTAAATTGGATTCTTTCCGTAGTTTCTTCATCTTTAACCCCCAACAACGTCTTTCTAATTTCACTTCCGTTTTGGTTGAACTTAAGTCGATAGTCTTGAACTTGAATTCGTTGTGGATGGAATACAAGTCGCACCAAAATACATATGCGCAGGGCCGTAGACTGAGGGGTGCCTAAGGAGGCTCAGCCTGCCCTGGACAGTTTTTAGCCTGCTCTACAAAGCGACGGTCCAACCTGACATGAAATAATACATACTGTTACGACTTCGGGGTTCAGAAATGATACTCGTCAAATTATTTCGAAACACTTTAATAAAACACAATTGCGCTCTTTCTCGATTTCTTGGGAGAATCGTGGTGGTGGGTGTAGGTTTTGCCGCTAGTGCCCGTCCCTGGTGTAAGCTAAGCGTGAGTACTCCCGCCAGAGTGCCGTTATCTCGACTTATACAGTTGCTTTTATTGCACACAAGTTATGTGCGTCGAAGAAAATAAACGCTGTTTTATTGTTTAAGTCGAAATTAGCGAGTTTTGATTTTATTTACGCGCTTCATATCGCACTATTGCCAGTCTACTGTTCCACAAGGCAACACTGGAACTGATCTTTCAGTTTGTGAACAGATAATGTCTATTGCGCAATTTAAATTTGGAGAGGTACAATGGGCTATAACTAGAAATAAAACGAAATCGTGTCAACACTATGGCACATCTACACCGCGCTGTATGTTCTAGAACAAAGTTCGTGAGAAAAATCAAAGGATTTAAGACAAGAGCGGAGGGAAAGTGCGCTTGCTTTTTCAAAGTTCAAATTAAGCAAGCAGGAGATGAATGCAACTGAGAAAGAGATGTCAGGTGTTGACAGCTGTCAAACGTCAATACGTTAACGCCATCAAAACATGAAGATGTAGAGTTTCATTCGCAAACTTTATTACCAAACCTCGTATGCGTCGTATGATCTTTTTTCCTCGGCCAATTTTCAATCAGATTTTGATACGATCTACCCTACAACCGATCTTCAGTTCCTGCTAAAGAAAATGTTAAGATAAAATTAGTTGAACCTCAATTAGGAATGATCTGCGAAGAGATTCGTTCAACGGTGACCTTTAAGGATTAAGCAAAAAGAAACTAATCGAAACAAGAACTTTTATTAATCACCGAAAATCCCATCCAAATTAAAGACAATTCCGCCAGCAGCGCAGAAGAAAGCAAGCAACATTCTAAAAGTGAAACCGGCATTAGAAACTCCTCATCAACGGCATTAACATAAATTAACCGCGCTTGTTTATTACCAGGAAAAGTCTTCGCGCGAAGAAATGAACTTCGCCGCCTCACCGTCCATCCGCATCCACTCGCACACGTCCACGAGCGGATTTATTGAGGCCAACGAGTTATGCAAACAAAGTCATTGTCATTACCATTAGCAAACGCCGACCCAGATATCGTTTTAGAAACACTCGACAGACGTGGACTACTTTCGATTTTCGTGTTACAAAATACTACCCGGGCTTTGATTTTGATCAACTCATAGCAACAAAGAATTGTGGATGATAAACCCTTATTGCAGAACCAATTCAATATCATCATTAGAAACACTCAATGGTTTCGATTTTTGTGTTACAAAATACTAGGGCGGCTTCGATTTTGATAAAATACTGGGCTTTGATTTTGATTACCTCACAGCCACAAAGAATTGGGGATGATAAACCCTTATTGCAGAACCAATTCAAAATCATCATTAGAAACACTCAATGGTTTCGATTTTTGAGTTACAAAATACTAGGGCGGCTTCGATTTTGATAAAATACTGGGCTTTGATTTTGATTAACTCACAGCCACAAAGATAAACCCTTATTGCAGAACCAACCCAAAATCTTCATCAGAAACACTCAACAGACGTGGACTGGTTTCGATTTTCGTGTTACAAAATACTAGGGCGGCTTCGATTTTCATAAAATACTGGGCTTTGATTTTGATTAATTCACAGCCACAAAGAATTGGGGATGATAAACCCTTATTGCAGAACCAACCCGAAATCATCATCAGAAACACTCAACAGACGTGGACTGGTTCGATTTTCGTGTTACAAAATACTAAGGCGGCTTCGATTTTGATAAAGTACTGGGCTTTGATTTTGATTAACTCACAGCCACAAAGAATTGGGGATGATAAACCCTTATTGCAGAACCAAACCGAAATCATCATCAGAAACACTCAACAGACGTGAACTGGTTCGATTTTCGTGTTACAAAATACTAGGGCGGCTTCGATTTTGATAAAATACGGGGCTTTGGTTTTGATTAACTCACAACCACAAAGAATTGGGGATGATAAACCCTTATTGCAGAACCAATTCAAAATCATCATTAGAAACACTCAATGGTTTCGATTTTTGTGTTACAAAATACTAGGGCGGCTTCGATTTTGATAAAATACTGGGCTTTGATTTTGATTAACTCACAGCCACAAAGAATTGGGATGATTAAACCCTTATTGCAGAACCAACCCAAAATCATCATCAGAAACACTCAACAGACGCGGACTGGTTCGATTTTCGTGTTACAAAATACTAGGGCGGCTTTGATTTTGATAAAATACTGGGCTTTGATTTTGATTAACTCACAGCCGCAAAAAATTGGGGATGATAAACCCTTATTGCAGAACCAACCCAAAATCATCATCAGAAACACTCAACAGACGTGAACTGGTTCGATTTTCGTGTTACAAAATACTAGGGTGGCTTCGATTTTCATAAAATACTGGGCTTTGATTTTGATTAACTCCCAGCCACAAAGAATTGGGGATGATAAACCCTTATCGCAGAACCAAAAAATCAAAATCCATCAACAACGAACAGACGGACAGCCAAACAAGTTCCACATTGCACTCGTGTTTTCTTCGAAATACTGAGATAACCGACGATGAGATAACTAATTAAATTAGGCCAATCTGAAGTGGGTACTCGAAATATAATATCACTTTTTGATTTAATTGCCCCTGACAGTACACATGATCTGTCTACCGTCGGTGGGCGTACTGCACGTAAATCTGTGTGGTGGTACATGTGCAAAATGGGACTTTTCGAAAGCGTGAAACCACGTGGTGATTAACATGGGGGGTGATTGTCAATTTAGCGACGGACATCATGGGAATAAACCCATCATGCATGGTGAGTTGGAAAAACTTGGATTAACTTGGAGACTTACCGTCCAGATACCTTTTTTTTTGTTTCGAACTGTTATATCGATTTGTAGTCGTCAAATTTCGTTAAAGATAAATCCAGTCCTGTAAGGTTGATTGTTTCCAAAATATTTGGTCAAGACTATGCAGATAAAGGGTTGTCAAATGTGGAACATTTTCGAAAACGGGTATAAACTCGTTTAAAATTAGTAAACAGCGCGGTCAACATCGAGCCCCTGAGAGTCGATGAACAAACGAAACGGGTCGACGGACATGGGGTCGATGAACTACTCTAGATCGATTAAATAAGGAGTATCAATTAAACATTTGCTGCATTGCTCAAGAAATCTCATTGATTTGATCCTATGCAAACGAAGATTCTAAATAATCGAATCGATTCACACAACATCGACCCACTGAGAGTCGATGAAAAATCCAAGGGATCGACGGACCTACAGGAATCGATTGGGGGTCGATGATACTCGAAAAGGCCTCTTGAGAATCGATTCTGTTTGTATCGAATCGATTCTGTGACCGATAGGAGTCGATTGGGGGTCGATGAACAATTGTGGATCGATTAAATAACATCAATTAAACCTTTGTATTACTCATGAATCTCATAGAAACTTTTTATATTGCAGCTAGGAAGTTGTACAGTCGCGACCAACTAAATCAAGACCGATCAATAAGTTCATCAGCGTCAATAAGGTCGTCTTGATTATGATGATCGCGACTGTACAATGTTATACAAGCCCGAACATTGGCAAATGCCATTTATTTAATATACCGGGTGCTCATTTTAAACCATGACCCTTGGCCTATTAAGAATTTGTAATCGAATCGATTCTGTGACCTGTAGAAATCCAATGGGAGTCGATGAACTATTGTGTATTTAAATAACATTTGTATTACTCACAAATCTAACTGAAACCTTTCGAATTACAGTTATAAAGTTGTACAGTCGCGACCAACTAAATCAAGCAATCGATAAGTTCATCGGCGTCAATAAGGACACGATGACCTTGCAGCCGTTTCGATTATGATGATCGCGACTGTACAATGTTATGCGTTAGCTTCACTCTCGCACATTGTCAAATGCCGTTTATATAAAATACCTGGTGGTCGTTTTAAACCGTGACCCTTGAGAAGGCCTATTAAGAATCGGCTTTGTTTGTAATCGAATCGAATCGATGCTGTGACCTATAGGAGTCGATTGGGGGTTGATGAACTATTGTGGATCGATTAAATAACATTTGTATTACTCACAAATCTAACTGAAACCTTTCGCATTACAGTTAGGAAGTTGTACAGTCGCGACCAACTAAATCAAGACCGACCGATAAGTTCATCAGCGTCAATCAGGACGCGATTACCTTGCAGCCGTCTCGATTACGATGATCGCGACTGTACAACGTTATGCGAGACCTTCACTCTCGCACATTGTCAAATGCCGTTTATTTAAAATACCGGGTGGTCGTTTTAAACCGTGACCCTTGAGGAGGCCTATTAAAAATCGACTCTGTTTGTAATCGAATCGATGCTGTGACCTATGGAAGTCGATTGGGGGTCGATGAACTATTGTGGATCGATTAAATTACATTTGTATTACTCACAAATCTAACCGAAATCTTTTACATTGCGGTTAGGAAGTTGTACAGTCGCGACCAACTAAATCAAGACCTATCGATAAGTTCATCGGCGTCAATAAGAACATGATGACCTTGCAGCCGTCTCGATTACGATGATCGCGACTGTACAATGTTATGCGAGACCTTTACTCTCGAACATTGTCAAATGCCGTTTATTTAAAATACCTGGTGGTCATTTTAAACCGTGACCCTTGAGAAGGCCTATTAACAATCGACTCTGTTTGTAATCGATTCGATTCTGTGACCCGTGGGAGTCGATTGGGAGTCGATGAACTGTTGTGAGTCGATTAAATAGCATCAATTAAAGACAGAGGGGGCCTTAAGTGTCGCGAGGTCCCGGGCGAGAAATTTTTACCGAGAAAGGCAAAAAAAATTATTGCAGACCACAAAATCTAGTCCTCATACAACAGATGTTACTCTTGGAATAAGAGCTGGTCGGAAAGGTAGTTTCACTGAATATATGCGATTTGTTAAGGGAGTATTAAGGAGATCTATTTGTTTATTTGTTTATTTGTAGAGCAAGTTACTAAGGTTTTTGCGTTTTCTTTTTTTAACTCGGAAATATTTCCGTATTTATCTGATTATGGGTCAGGGGTTGCCAAGTCTTTACAGGAAAATAAGAACTTCCATCCACCCGCCCCCCCCCCCTTTCAAATTTAATTAATAATTCTAAAAAACAGTGTGTCTAGAATGTTAAATTTGAATTTTGTTAAATTGTAACAATCCGTTATTTGTTTGACGTGACGTTTTTTTTTCTTCTTCTTTTTTTAATTATAAAGCCATGCTTTTTCTCTTTTCTCTTAATTCGATTGGACTTTATTTCATTTTTTAATCGTCAGTTTAATTCTCTTTTGCTTTTTTTTCTTTTTGCTTTTGCTCAAACTTTCCGTTAGAAATTCATCTATGTTCACGATCCGATTGGATTTAGTTTTACCCGATTTTTATTTTAGTCTTGTCATCATGTCATCATTGATCGTCTTTCGTTTTGTTATGCTTTTTTCCTTATTTGCTTTATTTAATTCCGTTTCTAATATAACCAACCAATTGATCGACCTTCGGGCGGAGTTCCTTGGTTTTGTTTTTATTGTTTAATTGTCATCTTCTTTCTTCTGTTTGATTTTATTTTTTGTTTGATTTTCTTTGATGTTGTTTTTAATTACCAATTGATCGTCTTTTGTTTGCTTTACGCTTTAATCCCGTCGCGATTGATCATTAATTTTGTTTTCTCTTTTATTCCATTTTTTTTAATTAATATTAATTGATACGACAGAATTCGTCGATTTTTAAATCATTTCATGTACTTCAGATTAAGTTCTTTTTCTTTTTATTGTTCAGTTGTTTCTGAAACAAAAATTACATTCATCATTTATTTTCCGCATTTGACTTTATTAAGTTACTAATCGACCTTCGTTTTTTTTTCTTTTAATCAATTTCATTTTTTTGTTTTTCTTTTCAACTAACATTTTATCATCCTGTTTTTTTTATTTTTTCTTTCTTTTGTTTCATTCTATTTGATATGATTTTTATTTTCAAGTCGTGAGTTGATCGTCTTTTGTTTGGTTTTCTTTTACTCGACCGTCGTCGATCGATCGCCATTTTCGTTTCTTTTTCTTTTATGCGAATTGACTTTATTTTATTTTTTTAATTATTAACCAATCGTCTTTTTCTCTAATAATATTTACAGATTCGACTTACTGAATTTCACACACTTAATTTTCACTGTATTATTGAAGATATTAGATCGATTAAAGTACAGTTGTGTTTATGACAGAAAATTGTACAAAATCCTTTTTTTACATTTAACGACATTATAACCTAAACGTCGAACTGTCAATCAAAGCCTGATACTATCTAGGAAAAAAGAGCGTCCCGTTAGTTATCTTCGTCCCTGTACAATATTGAATTCAAATTTATTTAATATTATTTGTAAATCTTATACTTCTTTTTAATAAACTATTCGGGTAGACCTACAGTGAACTAGAATTTAGAACTCCGAGCCCCTAGAACACCCCTAGACGTTCATCGACCCCTTTCAGGTCTTCTTCGACCTCCAAAGGGTCGATACCAACCTAGATTTTATGCAGATATTTCACAATCTGAATTCTGAAATTAAAAAATGCACATAATGTTGGTGGCGCGGGGCCTCTGAAAGCGCGGGGCCCCGGGCGGTTGCCCGGTTCGCCCGCCCCTAAGGCCGCCACTGATTAAACATTTGTATTACTCATTGAAACTATTTATATCGCAGCCAGGGAGTTGTACAGTCGTGACTAACTAAATCAAAACCGCTCGATAAGTTTGTCTCGATTACGATGATCGCGACTCTACAATGTTATACAGGCCCGAACATTATCAAATGCCATTTATTTAATACACTGGGTGTTCATTTTAAACCGTGACCTTTGCAAATGCATCTTCAGAATCAATTCGATTACAAAAAGAATCGATTCTTAAGATGCATTTCTGTTTGTAATCGAATCGATTCTGTTTGTAATCGAATCGATTCTGTTGTAATCGATTGTAATCAATTTTGGCGAGTGATGCTTCTTTATAAAAAATGGAAACGATTCACACAAATTTAAATGGATTGATTCATTTAGCTTGAAGACTTCGGAACAGGCCAACATACACAAAGAATTTGTTCGTCGAAATGTTTGATTGCACAAGTGCGTTACAAAACGTTTCTTTAAACGCTCATTCAATCATTCGAATCGATTCTGTTTGTAATCGAATTGATCGTGTTTGTAACGAATTGATCGCGTTTATTCTCGAATCGATTCTGTTTGTAATTGAATTGCTCGTGTTGGTAATCGAATCGATCGTGTTTGTTCTCGAATCGATTCTGTTTGTATTCGAATTGATCGTGTTTGTAATCGAATTGATCGTGTTTGTTCTCGAATTGATCGTGTTTGTAATCGAATTGATCGCGTTTATTCTCGAATCGACTCTGTAGTCGAATCAATTTTGGCAAGCGATGCTTCTTTATAAAAAATGGAAACGATTCACACAAATTTAAATGGATTGATTCATTTAGCTTGAAGAAGACTTCGGAACAGGCCAACATACACAAGGAATTTGTTCGTCGAAATGTTAGATTGCACAATTGCGTTACAAAACGTTTCTTTAAACGCTCATTCAATCATTCGAATCGATTCTGTTTGTAATCGAATTGATCGTGTTTATAATCGAATTGATCGCGTTTATTCTCGAATCGATTCTGTTTGTAATTGAATTGATCGTATTTGTAATCGAATTGATCGTGTTTGTTCTCGAATCGATTCTGTTTGTAATCGAATTGATCGTGTTTGTAATCGAATTGATTGTGTTTGTTCTCGAATTGATCGTGTTTGTAATCGAATTGATCGCGTTTATTCTCGAATCGGTTCTGTTTGTAATTGAATTGATCGTGTTGGTAATTGAATTGATCGCATTTGTTCTCGAATCGATTGTGTTTGTAATCGAATCAATTTTGGCAAGCGATGCTTCTTTATAAAAATGGAAACGATTCACACAAATTTAAATGGATTGATTCATTTAGCTTGAAGAAGACTTCGGAACAGGCCAACATACACAAGGAATTTGTTCGTCGAAATGTTTGATTACACAATTGCGTTACAAAACGTTTCTTTGAACGCTCATTCACCTTGCCGATTGACATTTGCATGAAAACAATAACGGTCCATTGCGACAAGACAAAAAGTGAAACAGGATTTGCATTTTTACAAAGTTAGTTACATTTTACAATTACCAACAACCGCCATGTTGAGCACTCGAACGGTACGAATTGTTATCGTTTAAGTTTATGCTCGTGTTCAAATGTTTAGACGAATTTGGAAGAGAAAGTGCCTAATCTTCGAATAAGTGGCCTTCTCTGTCGAACTTATAACGTGACGGAATAACAACGAGTTAGAAATGATTGTCGGGACGCGTGATAATTCGCGGTCGACCTTGAAGTAGGCGCGGGAATCGCGGAAACCGGTGATGTATCGAAAACAAGAGTCAAGGCAGGTCGTCTTTCTTTGTTGAGGTTTTCTCGAATGAGTGTGACAAATTTTGAAAAGAAAAAAGTCCAAGGACGCCTTCGACGAACCGCACAGACTCGGGTATTGTCGTAACATTTGACGTCTCTGATGACGAGTTAATTCAATGTAGAAGGAACCAACTCGACGACTATTGTGAAAAGAGAAGAAGAAAAAAACTAATTTTAAATAAATTCGAGCAATTTTATGAGAAAATATTTCTTACTATGCTTCGGATGTTCTGAATAAACAATGAATGCACACTATTCATCGGTCCTGCTAATTCATAATCGACGTATAAGAAGATACCAAGTCATTACTACGTTATGACGAGCAGAAAAGAAAATTATTTTAATTAAAAACAAGCAATTTTATGAAAATTTTTTTCTTGCTATATTTCGGACGTATTATATATAGTATAAATGATGAATGCACACTATTCATCGGTCCTCCCAAAGCGTAATCAACGTACAGGAAGATCACAAGTCGTTACGACATTATGACAAGCAGAAGAAGAAATTATTTTAATTAAAAACAAGCAATTTTATGAAAAATTGTTTCTTGCTCTACTTCGGACGTATTATATATAGTATAAACGATGAATGCACACTATTCATCGGTCTTTGCCAATGCGTAGTCGACGTACAGGAAGATTCCAAGTCGTTACGACGTTATGACGGGCAGAAAGAAAAATTATTTTAATTAAAAACAAGCAATTTTATGAAAAGTTGTTTCTTGCTATACGTATTATATATAGTATAAACGATGAATGCACACTCTTCATCGGTCCTCCCAATGCGTAATCAACGTACAAGAAGATTCCAAGTAGTTACGATGTTATATCGAACAGAAAAAAAAATTTAATTAAGAACAAGCAATTTTATGAAAAATTGTTTCTTGCTATACTTCGGACGTATTATAATATAAACAATGAATGCACACTATTCATCGGTCCTCCTAGTGCGTCATCAACGCCGGAGAAGAAGATCCTAAATAGTTATGACGTTATGACGAGCAGAATCAAATGCGCCAGTCGAGACGTGACGATTTCTTGACATGTGAGATCTTCTTAAAAATAATAATTTTAAAATGATAGGAAAAAATAATGATCGGTTTTCAAATGAAAACAAACAAATGAACAAAATAACTGCAAACAATGAAATTAAACATGATGGCGGTTTAGCTAAAAAAAAAGAGAAACAAACAAAAAATGCAACCCTTTTTTCAACCTCTTGTACCTCCACCTCAACCTCAAATACGGCAATCAACTGTAAAAAAATAAATTGACGAAAATCAAACTTTCTTTTGTTTTGAGTGTCCGTCTCTTTTGGTTACTTTATCAGTCGCTCTCTGTTTTTTCTTTCCTCGAAACATTTTAGGTTCCTTTCTTTCTTCTCGCCTTCTCACAAAAAAAGACAAAAAAGATTTCCAAATAAGTCTTATTTTGTTCCTTTTTTCTTCGTAAATCGGCAATTTACAATAAACATCGATCCTCTTTTGTTTTTCCTTCTGTCCAAGAGACTTTGATTACTTAACTTCTGTTATCACCGGTATGACGACTTCCCAACTATTGTTCCCGTTCTGTTCTTTTGTTCTCTCTCTATTTTCTTGGTGTGACTAGCGATTGTTTCTTAATCGATTCCTCAGAAAATTTATTTCATTTGTTAATTTGTTAACAAATGGCGAACGTTTTAAAACTCGACTGTCTCACAAATTTTCCGCCAAACATTTCACGTTTTTTTCTTTTCGAGTTTGTACTCCAACTTGATTAAAAAAAAAAACAAAAGATCTTTTAATATTGTGTCTTTGTTACGTATTTTCTTTTGTTTTGAATGTGACGACTGTCATTTGTTTTGTTTGTTTTGATTCGCTGTCTTTTTCTGAACCTAACTATGGCTAAGTCTTGGACGCAATTTCTTAAGACTTAAAATCTTATAATACTCTGTCTTCGTTACGTATTTTCTTTTGTTTTGAATGTGACGACTGTCATTTGTTTTGTTTGTTTTGATTCGCTGTCTTTTTCTGAACCTAACTATGGCTAAGTCTTGGACGCAATTTCTTAAGACTTAAAATCTTTTAATGCTCTGTCTTCGTTACGTATTTTCTTTTGTTTTGAATGTGACGACTGTCATTTGTTTTGTTTGTTTTGATTCGCTGTCTTTTTTTGAACCTAACTAACTATGGATAAGTCTCGGACGCAGTTTCGTAACGACCTTGAATTTTCCCGGAAATCTCTTGTTTTATTTCTTTGTTCGAAAATTAGCAAATAAAACGAAATTGTTAAAACGCCATCCGACGGTCGTTTTATCGATTTTCTGCGCACCGTCTTTTGTTTTTATGTCTGTCGCACTCTCACTTTCTCTCTCGACACATTTCTTAACTCTTGCAATTTTACTTTGTTTAATTTTCCTCTTAAAAAAAAGTAGACGATTTTTCGACATTTTTTTGGCGACGTATTTCCTTTTTTGTGTTTCGAGTATGGCTGGTATGACTGACGACTGTCAGTTGTTTTTGTTTTGTTTTTTGAATTCTGTGCATCCAATAAAGTTTCTCAATGACACGACGACTTTATTCTTCTTACTTAAGGTGAAACAAATCGAAAGTTATCTTTAAACTTGTGCTTCTCAACAAAACTTTCCCGGCCTATTCTTCTTTTCCTTGTTGTTCGTAAAAGAAAAAATAACAAACGTCGCTTGTGTTTTGTTTTTTCTGTTTTTCAGTCCTTTACTTTCTGTATTTTTGTTTTTGTTTTTGCGCTCTCTTGGTTTCGGATTGGATTTTATCTTTTCAAATAATTCTTGTGTTGGATGTAATTTTCGAAAAGTCGAAAAGTTTTTCTTTTTCTTTTTTTTGACAAACTACGCCGGTTTCCTGAATTGAAATTATTTTCCCCTTGCACTTTTCTGCTTTTATTCAAAACTTAATTAAAACTCGATTGTCTCTTCCTCAACCTTCTGCTTTTTTTATAAAACTGTAACATATCTTTTATCGTTCGAGGCGTTTTAATTTTTTTTTCCTTTTCATACTTTTTAGAAAACTAGTTTTCTCTCTCCCCCTCACTTCTAGTTGCGTCTATCTGGTACTTATCGATCCACAAATGCAAAAAAAAATTGGTAATCATTAAAGAAGAAAGTTAAAAGCTTTTTCATTTCGTGTTGCGCAAACGCCTTGATCCTAGCGAACCAGATTAAGACACAGTAAAACCTCTAAATGAAAACCCTCCCCCGGTGCTCAGTGGTTATTTGCTTTTTCTTTTTCTGTTATTTCAGTTCAATTCAATTATGAATGCCTCGATCCTAACGAATCAGATTAAGACCGGCATTCATAAACCAAACTTAGGCTATGCGTTCGTTTACGATTCGCCATAACTCATAACCTGTTCGTATTTCCCGCATTTTGGACGCCAAGCCAATGAGAATTGAAGTATATTTTATGAATCATTTTCCCAACGGGCGGGAAATACGAATAATTTATGAATCATAGCGAATTTTAAGTGAACGCATAACGTAAGTTTTGTTTTGTTTATGAATACCGCCCTAAGACACAATGAAACCTCTAAATCAGAACCCTCCCCCAGTGTTCAGTGGTCTGTTTTCTTTTTCTGTTACGTCAGTTCAATTAAATTATGAATGCCTTGATTCCAACGAATCAGATTAAGACACAATAAAACCTCTAAATCCCAGAGCTCAGTGGCCACTTGCTTTTTGTTTTTCTGTTACTTCCGGATTATTTGAGAAGTTTCTTCGGATTCTGCTGCTTTGATTTTCGCTGTTAGGTACAGCCATAATTAAAAGTAATGCCTCCCCAATAAAATTTTAAGCCGCTCTATCTAACAGATAAACAAACGCGCGTTGAATTTTATTTCGCTTGTTTCGTTTGTATTTGTTTACTTACGTTTATTTTGGATCCGGGGGAATGCGTTCTCCAAGTTATAAATAAATTATTATAATAAATTAACTTAGCGACACATTAGGGGAGGATTTCTTAGAGGTTTTATTATGACGCGCTTCTTTTGAAACGGAGAAAACATCTTGCCGAAATCTGATTCGTTAGGATCAAGACTTTTTCACCACGAAGGGAAGACGGCCGCGGAAGCCTTCAAGTTAAATTCTCGTGAAAAACGTTGAAAATTGGCACTGCATTAGAGGAGGGTTTTTATTTAGAGGTTTTATTAGGACGTGCTTCTTTTGAAACGGAGAAAAAATCTTGCCTTAATCTGATTCGTTAGGATTAAGGCTTATTTAACCATCATCTAATCGTTGGTGGCGGTGGTCTTGCTGGTTCTTCTCATTGGTCGCTGAAACTTAGAAGAAATTCGAGTGACGCGGTTCCAACCGGAAGTCAATTCAATTACGGAAGGCGGCCGCGGAAGCCTTCAAGTTAAATTCTTGTGAAAAACTATGAAAATTGGCACTGCATCAGGAGAGGGTTTTTATTTAGAGGTTTTATTAGGACGTGTTTCTTTTGAAACGGAGAAAAAATCTTGCCTTAATCTGATTCGTTAGGATTAAGGCTTATTTAACAATCATCTAATCTTTGGTGGTGGTGGTGGTGGTGCCGCTGGCGGTGGTCTTGCTGTTTCTTTTCATTGGTTGTTAAAAACTTAGAAGAAATTCGAGTGACGCGGTTCCAACCGGAAGTCAATTCAATTATGGAAGGCGGCCGCGGAAGCCTTCAAGTTAAACTCTCGCGAAAAACGTTGAAAATTGGGACTGCATTAGGGGAGGGTTTTTAATTAGAGGTTTTATTAGGCGTGTTTTTTTCGAGAGGGAGAAGACAGCATGCCTGAATCTGAGGCGTTAGGATCAAGGCTTTTTTTCAACATCATTTAATCTTTGATGGTGGCGATGTTGCTGGTGCTGGTGGTGGTCTTGCTGGTTCTTCTCATCAGTCATTGAGACTTAGAAGAAATCCGAGTGACGCGGTTCCAATTAAGTAAGTAAGTAAGTTCCAACGTAAGCCAATTCAATTATTGAAGATGGTCGCGGAAGCCTTCAAGTTAAACTCTCGTGAAAAACGATGAAAATTAGCACAGCATTAAAGGAGGGTTTTTATTTACAGGTTTTA
This sequence comes from Prosopocoilus inquinatus, assembly GCA_036172665.1. Taxonomy (NCBI): domain Eukaryota; kingdom Metazoa; phylum Arthropoda; class Insecta; order Coleoptera; family Lucanidae; genus Prosopocoilus; species Prosopocoilus inquinatus. The sequence continues at coordinate 6,348,008 of CM069878.1, read as the reverse complement.
TTATGGCGTGTTTCTTTTGAGAGGAAGAAGAAATCTTGTCTTAATCTGAAGCGTTAGGATCAAGGCTTTTTCCAGCATCATCTAATCTTTGGTGGTGGTAGTGGTTTGGCTACCGGCACTGCATTAGGGGAGGATTTTTATTTACAGGTTTTATTGTGACGTGTTTCTTTTGAGAGGGAGAAGACATCTTGTCTTAATCTGAAGCGTTAAGATCAAGGCTTTCTTCAGCATCATCTAATCTTTGGTGGTGGTGGTAGTGGTTTGGCTACTGGCACTGCATTAGGGGAGGGTTTCCTTTTACAGGTTTTATTGTGACGTGTTTCTTTTGAGAGGGAGAAGACATCTTGTCTTAATCTGAAGCGTTAAGATCAAGGCTTTCTTCAGCATCATCTAATCTTTGGTGGTGGTGGTGGTAGTGGTTTGGCTACTGGCACTGCATTAGGGGAGGGTTTCCTTTTACAGGTTTTATTGCGACGTGTTTCTTTTGAGAGGGAGAAGACATCTTGTCTTAATCTAAAGCGTTAACATCAAGGCTTTCTTCAGCATCATCTAATCTTTGGTGGTGGTGGTAGTGGTTTGGCTACTGGCACTGCATTAGGGAAGGGTTTCCTTTTACAGGTTTTATTATGGCGTTTTTCTTTTGAGAGGGAGAAGACATCTTGTCTTAATCTGAAGCGTTAGGATCAAGGTCTTTTCCAGCATCATCTAATCTTTGGTGGTGGTGGTAGTGGTTTGGCTACTGGCACTGCATTAGGGGAGGGTTTCCTTTTACAGGTTTTATTGTGACGTGTTTCTTTTGAGAGGGAGAAGACATCTTGTCTTAATCTGAAGCGTTAAGATCAAGGCTTTCTTCAGCATCATCTAATCTTTGGTGGTGGTGGTAGTGGTTTGGCTACTGGCACTGCATTAGTGGAGGGTTTTTATTTAGAGGTTTTATTGTGACGTGTTTCTTTTGAGAGGGAGAAGACATCTTGTCTTAATCTGAAGCGTTAAGATCAGGGCTTTCTTCAGCATCATCTAATCTTTGGTGGTGGTGGTAGTGGTTTGGCTACTGGCACTGCATTAGTAGAGGGTTTTTATTTAGAGGTTTTATTGTGACGTGTTTCTTTTGAGAGGGAGAAGACATCTTGTCTTAATCTGAAGCGTTAAGATCAAGGCTTTCTTCAGCATCATCTAATCTTTGGTGGTGGTGGTAGTGGTTTGGCTACTGGCACTGCATTAGGGGAGGGTTTCCTTTTACAGGTTTTATTGCGACGTGTTTCTTTTGAGAGGGAGAAGACATCTTGTCTTAATCTGAAGCGTTAAGATCAAGGCTTTCTTCAGCATCATCTAATCTTTGGTGGTGGTGGTAGTGGTTTGGCTACTGGCACTGCATTAGGGGAGGGTTTTTATTTAGAGGTTTTATTGCGACGTGTTTCTTTTGAGGTGGCGAAAACGTCTTAATCTGATTCGTTAGGATCAAGGCTTTTTTCACCATTTCTAATCTTTGGTGGTGCTCTTGCTGCTTCTTCTCATTAATCGTTGAGACTTCTCAATAATCGTTGAGATATCCAAGTGACGCTGTTCCAATCGGAAGCCAATTCAATTATAGACGACGGCCGCCGAATCCTTCAAGTTAAACTCTCGTAAGAAACGATGAGCATTGAGGAAAGCGTTGACACTAAGTTTGAAAAACAAGGTTTGAAACATCGCAATAACCTAAATCTAACCTAATCTATGGCCTACTTGTTTTAAAACTAGGCAGACTTTGGATAGTTTCCTTGTTGACGAATGAAGTAAGACGTAACAATAACAACAAAAATATTATTATCGTCGCATTGGCCCCAGTCATCAGTCTTGCAGATATTAATGTTTGTAATCATTGGATGACAAATCGGTTTGGATTGCCCCCCCCCCTCCCCTAATTTCTGGAAAGAAACCGCGCTTTGAAGAGGCAAAACAAAGATACCATCAGAGTAGAGTGACTCGTCTGGTCTCATCTGCGCGCCCAAAACAAGGGTCAACGTATCGCGGTGATTAAAGAAGCCGAGCGAGCTCCCACATTCCGGGGGCCCTTGTTTCGTCCCCAGAGAAACAAAGCGTCCGTCATCATCCGGATGACTAAAAGCAAATCCCGATCTCGCTGTGCTCGGTTCGTTTAAAATTAGTTTCTGCGGACGCTCGGTGAAGGCCCGAGGCGGTGTAAGTCTAGCCGAGGGATCCGCGACCGTGGTGGAAGAACGAAGAACGCCTGCCTGTCGATGACCAGCCAACGATAAACCGATATCACTCGCGTCAGAGGCAACGGCGTATAGTCTTACCGAGACCACCATCAGTAGCACTAGGCACACCTAGGCTAACGCAGAGAGCTCCGCGCGCTTTTTATTTATCGCACGCTTTGCATATCGTCGCAGTGATTTGATTTGAATAGCGAAACGCGTTCTCTTTCTACTTGATGTGACTTGCCTTGCTTTGTTTCGAAAAAGAAGGAAAATGTTGGTGTTTGAGGTAAGTCGGAGTTGCTTTTTAAATAATTTTTCTATTTTTTTCTGTCGGTTGAAAACGTTGGAGAAAACCTCAAGGTTTGTGACAATGCCCGGAAAAAGTCGTTTGAAAGCGAATGAATTACGGTGTAAACAAAAAGCGCGCGAAATCATCACCCAAAACAAGGCAACAACGATTTTTTCTTCCCCCCTTATCTTGCCCAATAAAATAAATCAATGTGTCACGATTTTATTTATTTTCTGGAATACAGTTTTTGGCGACTGAATTTTTTTCTTGAATTTGCTTTACAAAATTTTTCAGGGCAAGCAAATATTATTGCCCAATTCTCCTCAAAAAAAAAAAAAAAACAAACAAACAGAAATTCACAATCTCGCCTTTCGTACAATTCTGAAGACAAGGATTTTGAATTTCGCAAAAGGCACTTGAAGTCTTATGAATTAGGAAATTCTTTGATTTGCAATTTTGGACATTCAAGTTTTTCGCAAGCCATTTGTTGTCGAGTGATTAAATCTGAAGACTCGACAATTTTGGTAAGTACTTGATTGATTTTTGGTGAAACAGTGTTTTTGCCCAATTCGTCTCTTTGAATTTACTTGCTCGAGAAACGCACGTTTAAAACAAACTGGCCTTGAATTTCGTAGTCGTTTGAAGTCTTACCATCTACAAAATTCTGTTCATCCCAATCCCAATTCAATGATCTACATTTTATTTCCTTCTCCATATTTCTCATTAACAATAGTTTCAAAAAAAAAAAAAAAGGTAGTTTGAAACCGAAAACAAAACCAAATTTGGCCCTTCATTCATGTCCTAGTTTCTTGAAGCCAGCCATTCCTGACAAGGTTTGGGATTCATTTTCTTTTAGGACTCAACTTCAACAATAGAGTCCATTTGGGAATGATGATAAAATGGCCAAATGATAAGAGGAGAATCTTTTTCAGTTCAGTATTTTATGTATTCAGAAGTCATTGGTTTTTGGTTCCATTTCCATAGTTTACCCCCATTATAATGAATGTTATCCAAACAAATCCCGCCTGGAAAACTTTCAAGAGAAGCTCAAAACGAGTCTTCCAGGTAAATAAATCAAAAGGGGTTTACTTGGAAGCAGATTTTTCTGTTTCGTTCCATTTCCAAAGTTACCCCCGTTATACTGAATGTTGTCCAAATAAATCCCGCCTGGAAAACCTTGAAAATAAAAAAAGCCTTAAGCAAGGAAATTAATTTCCTTGCGCGATGTCTTTTCTTGTTTTGGCCGAGGAAGTAATGACACTCCTCAACATCGCTTTCGTTTCTTAATTAGATTATTAACGAGCCTAGATGCATCTTCCGCTGAATCGGAGATTAATTGCCGTTTATTTTTGCCTAGGTACGACGAATCAAAAAAAAAGAAACACAAAAAGAAAACACAGTCAGCTCTTCGTGGTTTAGCGAACGAAAGTAATAATCAACTCTCGGACAAACGCATTTTAACGTCACGCTCCGCCTGCTATCCATATGCGGGCTCGTCAGTGTTGGCGCTCCGCAGAGAACGATTTAATCGTAACCGAATTTTTTCTATTTTATTAATTTAATTTAAACTCTGTGTTTTGGGACGTTTTTTTCTAAAATCCAAAATGTTCATAAAGTGTCGCCCATTTCTTTTCTAATGACAATGATGTTTAAAAAGTGTTAGCACAGTTCAATCCCATACTAAATACGTACGCTGCAGACCAAAAGTATGAGATCAGGGTGAGAATAACACGTCGTGTCGCATTTTTCAGTTCGTCGAAGTGAAATGATGAAGTAAAAATATTAATGTTGACAGGCGACATTATTTATACAAATTATGTACATAAAGGTCACTCATCTTATAATTATTAACGTCAGTTTTAACTAAAGTTTTCGTTAAAATAGACTATTATGTCACCTCGCCACGTTTGGTGCAACATCTTTAATAATATCAAAGTTTAAGGTTTCAAATGGTTTTTTTTTATTGTCAGGAAATCTGTCTTACAGCAAATTGAATATGTCAATGTGGTTATAATTATTAAAGTCATCTTTAACTAAATTTTGATTATAATAGACCATGACGTCACAGCGTGACAGTTAACATAGATGGATACCTGCCATCATTTTTAATATTTCAAAGTTCAAAGTTTCAAATAAAATATTTTATTGTCAAACAAAATTGTCTTACAGCAAATTGAGTATGTCAATGTGTGTAAGGGGTCTTTGGCGAATGAAGTTTTTAATATGTTCAAATTTTGACAATTTTAACAAATTTAACAAATTTAAACGATGGCTGTCAAATAATGAGATTTTTAAGCGGCGCCAGATGTGACTAAAATGGCGGAATAAAATCAAACAAAATATAAAAGATCGTTGAATTCGTCATTCAAAGAAATAAGTGGGCGCTAATCAACCACCAAGAGGGCCGAAAGTGTTGTTAAGGTTAGGAGTGAGCAAGGCTCCGCTTATTCAATAAAAATATATGAAACCGGGTCCTAGTAATAGCATTCTCTTCAACGTCTCCTCGATTCCTTCCTTTTGGATGAATATTTTGGATGTTTTCTCAACTGGCTTTCAAAAAACGAATTTATTTTAGAAAAATGTTAGATAATGAGGCAGCTGTGTGGAAAAGAAGAATCAAAATGTTTTTTTTTTATTGTCGGCCTCTTTTTTTTTCTTATTCTTAATAATATCTTACCAGCACAGTTCGGGTTTTACTTCAGAGATAATTTTTAAAATGGAATGAGATTGGACGACGTCTTTTGCGGCATAAAAAGAAGCGAAATGAAGATAGAGACAAAAAGATTTTCTTCCATGAAACTATTTTTGGCAAGAAGAATTCGAATTGAATTTTATTTTCGAATGACCTTGAATGAGTTTAACTTGAAGACTTCCGCGGCCGTCGTCCATGGTTGAATTCCTGGCTTCCGGTTGAAACCGCGTCTCTTGGATTTCTTCTACTGCCGACGTTTCGTTCTCCATTGCAGAAGAACTTCCTCATGGCTGCTGCTGCTGGTGGTGGTCTTGCTGCTGCTTCTTGTAGGTCATTCTCGTTGTCTCAGCGACTTACAAGAAACAACAGCAAGACCACCAGCAGCAGCAGCCCTGAGGAAGTTCTTCTGCAATGGAGAACGAAACGTCGGCATTAGAAGAAATCTGAGGGACGCGGTTCCAACCGGAAGCCAGGAATTTAACGACCTTAAATGAGGTCGTCGGTGGAAAAGGACCAGGAAGGACATCTCCTGTGCTTGATCCATTAAATAAGGTGAAGTGTCACATTTTGGACTTTGTAACTTTCGATTTTCTTCCATGAAACTGTTTTTGGCAAAGAGAATTCGAAGTGGACCTTATTTTCGAACGCCCTTAAATGAGATCAACGATGGAAAAGGACCAGGAAGGATATCTCCTTTTGCTGGTCAATTAAATTAGGGCGAAGTGTTACGTTTTTAATTTTGTGTCTTTTTCTTTTTCTTCCCTGAAACTATTTTCGGCAAGGAGAACTCGAATAGGACCTTATTTTCAAACGATCTTAAATGAGATCAACGATGGAAAAGGACCAGGAAGGATATCTCCTTTTGCTGGTCAATTAAATTAGGGCGAAGTGTTACGTTTTTAATTTTGTGTCTTTCGATTTTCTTCCCTGAAACTATTTTCGGCAAGGAGAACTCGAATAGGACCTTATTTTCAAACGATCTTAAATGATATCAACGGTGGAAAGGGACCGGGAAGGACATCTCCTTTTGCTGGTCAATTAAATTAAGGTGAAGTGTTACATTTTGAATTGTGTATCCAAGAGTACTCCAAACCACATAGGTTGATCTTGTTTTGGGCTTCATTTTTGAGATTTCCCAGAAGGGATTTACTTGGACAACTTTAGACTACCAAAGCCAACCCAACAGTGAAAAGGGATCGGGAAAGACCTCTCCTCGATGGGTACAAAAAAGTAAAGTGAAGAGTTGCCTCTATTTCTGGATTTTAAATCGAAGAGTCTTCTTAACCAAATCGATTCCTCTGGGCATTATTTACCAGATATGAAGGTATCATCTGAACAACGTCAGGTAATGGGGTAACAACGGAAATGGAACGAAAAAAATGAATAAAATATTGAACTGCGAAAGATTTGCCCCTTCCAAAACCCTTTCTTTGTTAAGATTAGTTGAAAATCAAAATTAATTCCAAGCAGAGTCGGGAATGAAGGACCAAACATTGAGGTACATTGTGAAAGGCGAGAACAGATCAAGGAGACGAGTTCAGTGAAAGGATAAACAGAAGCTGATAACAAAACAAACCCTGAACGTTATGAGAAACCTTTCTTTGTTAAAATTAGTTCAAAATCATAAATAGTTCCCAAGTGAGTCGTGAATGAAGGACCAAACACTGAGGTACATTGAGAAGGGCGAGAACAGATCAAAGAGACGAGTTCAGTGAAAGGATAAACAGAAGCTGATAACAAAACAAACCCTGAACGTTATGAGAAACCTTTCTTTGTTAAAATTAGTTCAAAATCAAAATTAGTTCCCAAGTGAGTCGTGAATGAAGGACCAAACACTGAGGTACATTGAGAAAGGCGAGAACAGATCAAAGAGACGAGTTCAGTGAAAGAATAAACAGAAGCTGATAACAAAACAACCCTGAACGTTATGAGAAACCTTTCTTTGTTAAAATTAGTTCAAAATCATAATTAGTTCCCAAGTGAGTCGCGAATGAAGGACCAAACACTGAGGTACATTGAGAAGGGCGAGAACAGATCAAAGAGACGAGTTCAGTGAAAGGATAAACAGAAGCTGATAACAAAACAAACCCCGAACGTTATGAGAAACCTTTCTTTGTTAAAATTAGTTCAAAATCAAAATTAGTTCCCAAGTGAGTCGTGAATGAAGGACCAAACACTGAGGTACATTGAGAAAGGCGAGAACAGATCAAAGAGACGAGTTCGGTGAAAGAATAAACAGAAGCTGATTACAAAACAAACCCTGAACGTTATGAGAAACCTTTCTTTGTTAAAATTAGTTCAAAATCAAAATTAGTTCCCAAGTGAGTCGTGAATGAAGAACCAAACACTGAGGTACATTGAGAAAGGCGACGACAGATCAAAGAGACGAGTTCAGTGAAAGGATAAACAGAAGCTGATAACAAAACAAACCCTGAACGTTATGAGAAACCTTTCTTTGTTAAAATTAGTTCAAAATCATAAATAGTTCCCAAGTGAGTCGTGAATGAAGGACCAAACACTGAGGTACATTGAGAAAGGCGAGAACAGATCAAAGAGACGAGTTCAGTGAAAGGATAAACAGAAGCTGATAACAAAACAAACCCTGAACGTTATGAGAAACCTTTCTTTGTTAAAATTAGTTCAAAATCATAATTAGTACCCAAGTGAGTCGCGAATGAAGGACCAAACACTGAGGTACATTGAGAAAGGCGACGACAGATCAAAGAGACGAGTTCGGTGAAAGAATAAACAGAAGCTGATTACAAAACAAACCCTGAACGTTATGAGAAACCTTTCTTTGTTAAAATTCGTTCAAAATCAAAATTAATTCCAAGCAGAGTCGGGAATGAAGGACCAAAGACTGAGGTACATTGTGAAAGGCGAGAACAGATCAAGGAGACGAGTTCAGTGAAAGAATTAGCAGAAGCTGATAACAAAACAAACCATGAACGTTATGAAAAACCTTTCTTTGTTAAAATTAGTTCAAAATCAAAATTAATTCCAAGCAGAGTCGGGAATGAAGGACCAAAGACTGAGGTACATTGTGAAAGGCGAGAACAGATCAAAGAGACGGCGAATAAACAGAAGCTGATACCAAAACAAACCCACAACGTTATCTTCGAGCTTCACACCAAAATTATTCGGGAAGTGGATCTCACGATCGCCCGTTTCCTAGGAAATCCTGGTTCGATGGCGTCCGTCGTCATCGCAAAGACCGCATTGACGTTACACCTCCTAACTTGATATGCATAAAAAAAATTCCCATATTCAAATCAAGCGGAAATTATAAATCATCTTTTATGTAGTTTTAACATAACATGAAGGGAATAAAGCATCGATCCGACGGGCGAACTAATCAAGTTTTGCGGCGATTATGAGCCTCGCAAATACACCAACTACTTTGTTTGCATTCTATTTCGAGACCAAGAGAGAGAGAGAGAGACAAAGGGGTCTTTCATGTCGATCTAAAATAGGCTTCTTCAATCAGTGTTTTTAATTTTACGCGGACGAAAAGCAAATTTTTATTTTTAGTAAACACACTGACTGTGTCAAGGTCGGGCTACTTTTCAAATATTCTTCTTAGAAAAACCTTCATTGTTTGCCTTATAGTAAACCCGAAGGCAAACACAAAGGCACCCGTAGCGCTCAAATTAATAAGTTGTTAATCATCGAAGAGCTCGACGATCAAACCAAACAAGTTCGCTAATAAAATAGTGCAAACAAAATAAATAATCGCAGTTAAGGCGATCCTAATACTGCAATTATTGAAGTGTGCGCATCTTGACGCTCATTTTTGGTTAAAAAACATATCGATTTTATTCTTCCCGGCCAGCTGATACCTGCGTGACATCACAAGAGAATAGATCAGACTACGCAAACTAAGGGAAAAACCGTCGATTGCGATATTTAAAGAGACTTAGGTTACCCATTCAAGGAAACTACGTCAATTGCGAAAGTGATTGTTAAATCGTACCCCGTGGGTTGTTTTAAAGCGTCAAAACGAATTTGCAATCGCGTCCGTAACCGGCACCAATAATATAAAAACTCTCATTGTTCATGGAATTTATTTAATAATGAATTTAATACAGACGTCCGCCGTTCGTCCCACACATGTGCAAACATTTGCGTACTGATAAATCGAATAATGAAATGATATTTCCGACGAGGCTAAACGTTTCAGAATCAAAATCCAACCTAGCCATCCACAAAAAAGCCGTGTACATTAAATCCGATCCATTCCCAGCTGTTCAGGGCGTGATTTAGGACCGGACAGGTGCTTATCTGAGCAGGCTAATGAACACGAGATAGAAACCACCTGAACATTACGAGACTGTTCGTTCTTGCTGTTGCATAATACCTCGTCAAAAACGACAGAAATATTACACGGGCGCACCTATGCATGCAAGTGTTTGTTTGCGGCACACCTGGACACCTTATCTCCCCGCATAGATCTTCTGTCTTACTTGCATTTTGCATAAACAAGAAAATCATTATTCATCAAATAGAATAAATTAATTAATTTCATTTAGGACGAGGAGATGCTCAAACGTGGCAAACATATCATCGGGGGTGAGATGATGCCAAGATGTTTGTAGTCTTGTTCGATGAAATGTTTTGCAACGGACCTGTCAAGTTGTTTATTATACCGTGCGCATGCGCGTCATTCTCTTAGATGTACGTATATGAAAAAGACATGACTGTCTTTTTTAGAAACGTACACAGTTTTAGGTTAAAGCTTAAAGCGTGCTTTGTATCGTAAAATTTAAGTTTTATTTTCATACGAATCGCCTTCAAGTGGTTTTCGTACCAAATATATATCAATTATTGCGGTTATGTGAAGTAAAATGAAAGAAAAAGCATCGCCCTGTATATTAAAAGCTTTTCTATTTAAAGTAAGTCCACGAATCGCTCCTTCAATTTTTTTATCATCTTTCTCATCACTAATTAATTTATTTTATTATTAATTATTATGTTCTGCATTTTAAAAAGTATATACAGGGTTCGAGATTAAAAAAAAAACTTTGTACTTATATACAGGGTGTTTCAGGAGCAATTTTATTTTCGAATTTTTACGATTCCTTGACGTTTTATTTATTTATTTTTTTTTTGATTTTTAAATTTTATTAAAACTTGAACTTACCTGTGTTCGCCTTACTTGAGTTGGAGATTTTTAATTTTTAGCATTTAATTTTTATGTAGTTGTTTATCGAATTTCTTGCAATTTTCAGTTTTTTCGAATGTTCATACTTTTAATTTTTTTTTAATCCTTTCCTTAGGTTGTATTTGCCTGAGTTCGTCTTACTTGGGTTTAATTAACCTTGCTTTCTTTAATTTTTAATTTTTCAAAAATTTTCTGTTTTAAATGTTTACAATTTTTTTCGAAATTCCTGCAATTTTTAATTTTTTTTTTAGAATTGTTATAATTCTTTTCTTTTTAAATTTTTGTTTCAAATTCTTTCGTTATGCTGTATATTCCTGGGTTCGCTTTATCAAGGTACGGTTGACATTGATTGATTTTTTTAATTTAATTTTTTTACATTTTCTGTTTTGATTTTTATAAAATTATTTTTCGAATATTTAAAATTTACATTCTTGTAAAAGCTGGTTAGTATTCGTGCATTTATGTATTTTTTTGTTGGACTTGGATTCGGTTACTCTTTTTTTTCGTTTTTAATTCTTGACATTTTCTGTTTTAAATTTTGTTTCAATTTTTTTCGATTTTTTTTACAATTTTTAGTTTTTTTCGAATTTTTGCAATTATTTTTCTTTTATGTGGTTTTGAAAATTCTTTTCTTGAGCTGAATTTACTTGTGTTAGATTTCGTTTTATTTGAGCTAGGTTGACCTTGAAACTTACTATTTTTTTTTTTTTTTACATTTTCTGTTTTAATGTTCTTGCAATTATCGGTTCGGTTTACTTGGATTCAGTTAACCTTTTCTTTAGTTTTTAATTTTTGATATTTTTTGTTTTAATTGTTTCAATTTTTTCGAATTTTTCTTACAATTTTTTGTTTTTTTTTTTCGAAGTTTTGTAATTATTTTTCTTTTATGCATTTTTGAAATTTCTTTTCTTGAGTTGGATTTGCGAGGGTTAGATTTCGCTTTACTTGGGTTAGGTTGACCTTCAAACTTATTATCTTTTTAAGATTTTTTACATTTTCTGTTTTAATGTTTTCACAATAATCGGTTCGCTTTACTTGGTTTGCTTCACTTAAGTAAGTAAGAACTCGAACATTTATTGTTTACGTCATCAAGCTTCTCCAGCAACACGTAAGTTCATCAATATCAGTATCAAGTTGAATGAATATTCAAGAAGAAAGTAATGCCATGAGCAGAGAAAAGAATTCGCGCCCACTTAGTATTCGAACGTTTTTCCACCCTTCCTCCGCTTCGATGCACCGAATTGTTACTGAGTTGGAGGGAAGGGGTGCAATGCGAGCGTTCGTACTTCGTAGAACTTATTTCGGGTTCGCCTGACTACAGTATTAGAGCGCTGGGCGAACGTATCCACACAATAGGCGAAACCTGCCCAACTCGGATGGGTAAGGTTTAGGTTTCGACCTTCTTTTGTTCACGCAATTAAGTATTATACTCTGCACGCGCGCAAATATACCGTTTTCTATTGTTTTCCCCTTTTTTCCAAGGAACGCAAAGAGGAAGCAGTTTCTTTTCCTTCGCGTTTCAACATCGCCTGTCACTGTCAAATTGCGCTTTAACATAATCTGTTTCAAGCCGTTGATCTTTTAAAGTGTGGGGATTCGCCCGACTACAGTGTTAGAGCGCTGGACGAACGTATCTACACAATAAGCTTTGTTAACTTTGTTGACATGACTGCGCTGAATCGAAAACCTGCCCAAGACGGATGGGTAAGATTTAGGTTTCGACCTTCTTTTGTTCACGCAATTAAGTATTATACTCTGCACGCGCGCAATTATACCGTTTTTCTTTTGTTTTCCCCTTTTTTTCCAAAAAACGCAAATAGGAAGCGGTTTCTTTTCCTTCATGAATCTCGATACCTCGATAAAATCCGCAATAGTCTCTTGTTCTGTTTTTTTTTCCTCAATTGTTTTCGGTTCTTCGAGTGTCGTTTGTTTTTCCTTTCAGTTTCAACATCGCCTGTCACTGTCAAACTGCGCCTTAACATAATCTGTTTCACGACGTTGATCTTTTAAAGTGCAGAAGTGTGGGGGTTCGCCTGACTACAGTGTTAGAGCGCTGGACATAACCTGCTTCGTCACACTGTTGATCTTTTAAAGACAGAATTTTCCCTTGGTTTTCTTCGAGTTTAAGAATTGCCTGTCAAGGTCAAACTGCGCCTAACATAACCTACTTTATGGCATTGTTGATTTTTTTAATCTCAGCGCTATCAGTTCTGTATATTCGATACATTCAAAGTTGCCAAAATTAAACAATCGCCCAAATGTATGCTTTTCGTGAATGACATTTGAAGAAAGAAAACAAAAATCTTTTTTTTTCCAATTTTCATTCCAGCTGAATGTAATGCAGGAGATGTCGTCTACTTCAAGGCTATCCCATCACCTTGAGAGGTCTAAAACGTATCCCTTTTATAAAAACTGTTCAAAAATAAAACCCAAAAGATCCACAAATGATCTCTTTAACTCCTCTACAGAAGACGTCGTTCATTTCATTTTAATTCCATCGCTACATCATCATGGCGAGTTCTCCAAGCAAGTCCCTTTTATCAAACTAGTCAAAATAAGATGTCCAAAACATATTGCTTTTATAAAAAGTGGTCAATAGTAAAAGCCAAAAGATCCAAGAAGGAAGGAACATCTTAACTTCTATTTCATTTAATAATTCCATGGCTACATCATCTTATCGAGTTCTCTTTTCTTCCGGCTAAGTGTAATACAGGAGATGTCGTCTACTTCATGGCTATCCCATCACCTTGAGAGGTCCAAAAGGTATCCCTTTTATAAAAACTGTTCAAAAATAAAACCCAAAAGATCCAAAAATGATCTTTTTAACTCCTCTACAGAAGACGTCGTTCATTTCATTTTAATTCCATCGCTACATCATCATGGCGAGTTCTCCAAGCAAATCCCTTTTATCAAACTAGTCAAAATAAGATGTCCAAAACATATTGCTTTTATAAAAATTGGTGAATAGTAAAGGCCAAAAGATCCAAAGAGGAAGAGAACTCTTCCTGCCTTCTATTTCATTGTACCACAGAAGACGTCGTCCTTTGTCAAATCATTCCCAGATCTGTCTTGATGAAAGTGGCCCAAATGCAACATCTTCTTGTTGCATAAGCTGGGTGAATGAAGCGAAGCGCCAATCGATTAGGAGAAAGCAGGAAGGAGAAAGGAGAACGAAGGAAAAGAAAGTGATTAATTCGTTTTGCACATTTAAATTAAAAGAAAGGAAGAGAAAGAAGCAGAAAGAAGAAAGGAGAATGAAGGAAAAAGAGACTGGCGCTTTTACATTAAAAAAAAGGGTTAAACGATTGCTTATTGGAGAATCCCCCCAACGTCCAACGTTTCCATTTTTCTTCTCGAAGCAAATTTGCGATTTGGCCCATTTCCTTTTCCCCAATTTTTGGAATTTGGACCAACTTTCTTCAATTGCTTTATTACCACCACTTCATTACTTTGATTGTCAAAACATGCACGTCGTTCTTAGCTCTTGGTTTTCAATATTTTAGGCCCATCTGCATTGGTCCATTTGTCTTCCTCTTATCCCTATCCATGGCTGCACCAATTCCTCCACATGGAATCTTTCTTCTTTTGGGGAATTCTGAAGAGATTTGCTGATATTACTATTGCATCTTGTTTTGGCTCTCGTTTTCAACTTAGCATATCATTTTTATGTTTCGTTCCATCTGGTATATAAAAAATTCTTCATCTGAATCGTTAAGGTAAGCAGGAGTACAAGGAGGGTACAAATGAAGAAGATGTTCGGTTTTTTGTGGTGGTGCTAAGTAGAACTGAAGAAACCAAGAAAATATTTGAGTAGGATTTGTGGTATGCATTCCCAGCGTCCTTTTCTGAAGTACCAAACCCAAGTAAACACCTCCTCCTCCTCCTCCTCCTCCTCATCCTCCTTCGCGCCATTTAGCAAACAATAACCCTTCACAAAAAGCATCCAAATCGGTAAAATTAGCAAACGGTATCTCGTTGGAAACTGTTCTTCCGCGTAAACGTCTCCATTGTCCCGAAAGGTATTTATAGCGCGGTGCTAATTAACACTCTCGGAATACCGTTACGCAGCTCGGAATTGAATCACACAACAATTAGTATGAATAACAGGCGTCGACTCATATCTCTTCGGCGAGCGCGCGCCATATCACGAAGTTCCTGGAAATCGTGAACGAAGCGACGACGCACATGCAATACCAGATAATCAAATCGAGTCGCAGTGAAATAAATAAATGGTAAATAAATTGATTTGGTCATTTTTTGAGCGCGGTGAAAGTGCGAGTGAGCGACGCGGCGGATGAAGAAATCGCAGAGACCTGAAGATGCACGGAGGAAAACCGTGACGCTGATGACCACATCGATTGGCGGTCGAGTTTCCAGAATGAGAATGTTATATGATTGTTACGATTGGTTCGAGACCGCCGGGTATTTCCGCTAGAGACGTCGCGTCGAAACAAAAGAAAAATGATGGAGTATTAAAAGTTTTGACTTTAAAATTGTATCAACTCCTGGAGCAAAATCTCAACAACAACAAAAAAAACGTGTAGTACACAAAAAGCGATTTTTTGTAAATAAATTTGCGTTTACTTAATCGATTAGTGCTTGAAATTGATTTGTAAATTGCCTTTGTTCCCTCCTAGATACTGTTCTTGCGGTATTTTTAAGATCATCGCGATGGGCGGAGCCTAAAGACGACATATCGAAGTGACACGCCCCCACTAGTAAGGGGGGCGCTTAAATTTTAAAGCTCTGCACATCAGAGGAAGTTTGAAACGCCTGATGGTGTGGGCGGTGCCCAAAACCGAACTAACAATCCACAAGCACAGATCAACCATCGGCTTGGGGTTTTTAAGATCATCTCAATGGGTGGGGCCTAAAACGAACTAGCAGAGTGACACGCCCACATTGGTAAGGGAAACGCTTATGTTTTGTACCTCTGCACATCAGAGTAAGTTCAAAACGCCTGATTATGAATCTACAACTAACGAGGGCGATGCCCAAATCCGAACTCACAATCTATAAGCACAGATGAACCATCGGGCTAAGGTTCTTAAGATCATCTCAATGGGTGGGGCATAAAAACGAACTAGCAGAGTAACACGCCCACTTTGGTAAGAGAGGTACTTATGTTTTGGAGCTCTGCACATCAGAGGAAGTTCAAGACGCCTGATTATGAATCTACAACTACGGTGGGCGGCACTCAAATCCGAATTGACGATCTACAAGCACAGATCGACCAACGGGTTGGGGTTTCTAAGATCATCTCAATGGGAGGGGCCTAAAGACGAATTACTGGAGAGACACGCCCACATGGTTAAAGGGGGCGCTTAAGTTTTGAAGCTCTGCACATCAAAGGAAGTTTAAAATGCCTGATTATGAATCTACAATTAGCGAGGGCGGTACCCAGTTCCGAACGGACAATCTACAACCACAGATCAACCATCGGGTTGGGGTTTTTAAGATTATCTCAATGGGCGGGTCCTAAAAACGAACTAACGGAATGGCACGCCCACATGGGTAAGGAGGACACTTATGTTTTAAAGCTCTGCACGTCAGAGGAAGTTTAAAACGCTCGATGATTAATCTACAACTACGATGGGCGCTGCTCAAGGCCGAACTAACAATCCACAAGCACAGATCAACCATCGGGTTGAGGCTTTTAAGATCATCTCAATGGGCGGGGACTAAAAACGAATTATTGGAGTGACACGCCCGCATTGGCAAGGGGGGGCGCTTGAATTTTGAAGCTTAAAGCACCTGATTATGAATCTACAACTACCACGGGCGGTACCCATATCCGAACTGATGATCTACGAGCACAGATGAACCATCAGGTTGTGGTTTTTAAGATCATCTCAATGGGCGGGTCCTAAAAACGAACTAACGCAGTGTTACGCCCACATGGGTAAGAAAGGCACTTAAGTTTTGAAGCTCTGTACATTAGAGGAAGCTTAAAACGCCTGATGATGAATCTACAACTACGATGGGCGGTGCTCAAGGCCGAACTGACAATCTATAAGCACAGATCGCATCGAGTTGGGGCTTTTAAGATCATCTCAATGGGCGGGGACTAAAAACGAACTGGCAGAGTGACACGCCCACTTTGGTAAGGGAGGCGCTTATGTTTTGGAGCTCTGCACATCAGAGGAAGTTTAAAACGCCAGATTATCAATCTACAATTACACACATCCGAACTGACAATCTACAAGCGTAGTTCAACCGTCGGATTGGACTTTTTATGATTATCTCAATGGGTGGGGCCTAAAAACGAATTACTGGAGTGACACGCCCACATTGATAAAGAGGGACTTAAGTTTTGAAGTTTTACACATCAGAAAAGTTTTAAATGCCTGATTATCAATCTATAGCTACGGTGGGCGGTGCCCAAATCCGAACTGATAATGCCTGATTATCAATCTACAATTACAGTGGGCCGTACCCAAATCCGAACTGACAATCTACAAGCACAGATTAGCCATCGGATTGGTGCTTAAACACCTCACTACATGAAATGAATGTTTTTTTTTTGTACGTTATTATTTGTTGAACTTTGAATACTGTTCCACGAGAGAGTACTTAAAATTGGACTAGTAGAGTGACACACGTGAATATCAAACCACGAATCTCTGAAGGAAGGTAGTTCTTCGTCGCGGTAGGCGGTACTTAAAATTAAACTAGTAAGATTCGCTTACGAAGAGGCGGAGCTTAGACTCCGCCCCCGGTCGCAAGTTAAGCTGTGTAATAGAGACTTAGATCCGAAGTAATAATCAATGCGTACAGATTGACATTTGGGGCGGTGCTTAAAATCCGATCATGTAGGTATTAGGTCTTTCTCTTGTCTTCCTCGAATGCAGCGATTTCCAGACTGGGAGGCACGCCTTCCTGGAGCGGCACGTATTAGCGCAAAGGGAGGCGTGAACAATGTTAAAAGAGGCTTGATAGGCTGACGATGTTCGACAGTTTATATTTAATTACGGCAAATATAACCTCACTTTCATTTCGAAGCTGTTAAAAGCTTGATAATTTACGTCATATCACTGGTACACCAAGTATATTAATTGAAAATAAATTGCATCAATTTGGTTTTGATTTTTTAGCAAAATCGATTGCCATTTGATGGATGACGGTTGTCGAATTCTGTCGAAAGCAAAATATACTAGACAGTTACAGTTTCCAGTAATTTTGCTTTTTCCAAAATGTTTAAATTCAAAACGTAAAGTGCCCTGAATGCCATTTATTTATTTTAGAATCGAACGCAAAACAGTTCAGGACAAGAAAAAATTAGAAACAAACTCAATTCCTTCAATTGCGGGGGGTGCAGTAATTTGGCAACGCTGTGTGGCACCACCGACACCAAATACTTGAACAGACTCAACTCAAGGTCAACCCAATCTAACTCTCTAACTTAACTCTATGCCAGTTCTGTTCAATCCAAGTACAAAATTCAAATCAATCAAATAAATTAAGAAATAATCGTAAATTAAGTCCGATTTTTCAATTTCAAGGTCACCATAACCAAATTCAAACTAATAGCGTTTTCCGCTGGCTACACCGGTGTGAACTGAGTGTATCTCTATCTCGTTTTATTGTATAAAACTGAACGGAGATGGAAATACATTCAGTGCGCACTAAGTGCAAGAAAGTGCGACCAATGGAAAAGGCTATAACTCAACCGAGCAAAAAAATAAAAAACCCAGGAGAAACTCAACTCATGTTCAACCCACTATAACTCTATCTTACCGCTAACCTAATTCTGTACAATCCGAGAACAAAATTCAAATCAATCAAAGAAATCAAATTTTCAATTTCAAGGTCGGTCTAAAATCAAATTCAATCTAACTCTGCCTCAATCGAGCAGAGAAAAACTAAAAATGAAAGCAAGAATAATTTCATCTCAAGGTCAACACGCTCTAATTTGATTATTTTTCATGTCAAATTCAAATGTTGGCGCCAACGTGCACTTTCATTCTTTGTTATGGTTGGCTGAATCAATTATATGGCGGAACCAATTATAAATGCACGCCATTCTGCTAGACTAGACTAGACCCTTATCAGAGGGTCTCTCGTGGAAGTAAGCTTAGCTGTCAAACTGACACTTAATCGACCCCAGACTGATGAAATCGGACAGGGTTGCATTATTTCATGAATTTTAACGCTGTGAACAATCCTAATGTGACCTAGTCAATCATTTCAGAACAAGAAACTTTTGAACAAAAAAAGGCAAAAAGGAAACTCAATTCCTCAAGTGTGAGATAGTTACACGCATCCGGCAACACTGATTCGTAATAGATACTTGCCATGTTTACATCTGGCAATATTGTATCATCGGATAACGAATTTTTATCGTTCTTTTTTTTAATTTGGTTTTATATTATTGCTTTGTATAGTTCATAATCAAAACAACAAGGACTTTAGATGTCACAATAAGAATTTGGTTTTCCCTCTGAACTGATTTTGTTAGATCAGAACTGATTCTGTTAAATCAGTTCAGGGGGGAAACACACCTCACAGCCGCCTCGTTTCTTTTTTCCTTGCATTATTCCTTTGTGCAACGGAAGGTCAGGCGAGTTTCCACAGATTGGAAAGTCGCGTTTGCTCACGGAAAGTCAGCAAACAAAGAGAAATGATCACTCCTGCGCTGCGTCTCCTCTATGATCACGCTCGACTCAGTTTCTAGGTCAGAGTGTGTCTTCCACCATTCGCCGAAAAACCGTTTGCGGAACTCGCTTACATCAGTTTTTCGCTGGCATTGAACGCGGATTTGCATATTGCCAACCGACGAGCGCGAAGATTTCGTCGAAACAACAACGTTATTATTTAACCAGCGCGATTTAGTTTCAGTTTCGAAACGTACGTACACTAAACATGTGTAACACTTTCTTTTGCAATTCGTCGGTTTTGTAACCGACTCGCGAGCATTCATCAAATCGTTCGGCTAATGGAATAAACTGCTAGAACAACAATGGAACGGGTCGATTGGAAATGTGATATAATGAGACAATACGAAAAAAATATGTGGGGCGAAACGGTTTCGTAACTTCGTGCCCGACGCTCTGATAATTAATTGTTTATTAATTGCTTTCATTATTTTGATTGCGTAAGATGCAGAAAAGAAAAACGACCGGCAATCTTTCTTTGATTATAATTCAATAGAAAATTTCATGACTTATTGATGATTAATTACTTCGCGTAAGCCCATGAGGATCAAAAATTTTCGCTTTTCTTTGAAATGTCACGTCAAATTTCCTTCATACCGAAAACTTGTTCGTGGTACTTACAATTTGATTTCAAAGTAGGTAATATATCAAAAAATTAAAAAAAATTAAAAGAACATGCGGAGAAGCACTCATTGAATTCTTTCCGTTGTCTGCTTGACCGCCTGGTGATCGTAATGCATTGGGAAGACATTGCTTTTAATCCCGACTGTACATTTCCATCGAAAAAATCATCACACATCATCTTTCCTGAAGTTAATATTATAAAATACCAAACAATTATTAATTTATTGACGTAAGCCCTTATAAATTATAAATTATGAGAAGTAATTAAGGAAAATCTTGATTAATTACGCCGTTTTGACCTTGAATGAAGATATTAGCGGGAAAGATTGATTTGTATCAGGTTGTAAACTCGCTTTTAGTTAACCGATTCGATCGCCAATTATAAAGCAGCTTGATTTCGATTTTGATTTTTAGCAATTTTGTTTCTTGCCTTCCTGCAAACGGTTGCGCTTCATCGCTTTCAATCGTTTTCAATTCCTCTTTGTGTTCTTCCTCACTTCGCTTTCCGTAAACACACGTGCGTTTCTTAATAAAAAAAAAAGAAAATATATGTGCGTTTATTTGAAAAGAGATTTTTCTCGCCCCACCTCTCCAGGAAGATCCGGAAGCAACATTCCACGCACATTGTTGCGGTTTACGATTTACGCTAAAAAATTAAACAAAGCCCTACGACGAGACTTCATCGGCTCGTGAACACCCCACGAAGTAAGATTTGTTCAATACGTGACGACGTCACCGCCTTGAATTGATTGAAAAGGAATTCATTTCGCCCCGAGGAAGACCTGGAAGCAACAATCCACGCACGCAGTTACGGTTTACGGTTACTTGTTTTCGCTGAAAATTTAACGGAAACGCTTCAAGGTATGTTACTAAACCTGCTGATGTTAATAGGCGTCAGCTGAGGGCATCCTTCGCTGAGGGCCTTCAGCGGAAAAGACTCGTGAACACCCCACGAGGTAAAATTTGTTTAATTGTTGAAGTGACTGACCACCTTTAATTGAAAGGGGATTTAATTCGCCTCGAGGAAGATCTGTATGTGACATTCCACGCGCGTTGGTACGATTTTCAGTTCGAAAATATAACGGAAGCCCTTCGCCGCGTCCTTATCGACTCGTAAACACCCCACGAGCTAAGATTTGTTTAATTGTTGAAGTGACTGACCACCTTTAATTGAAAAGGGATTTAATTCGCCTCGAGGAAGATCTGTATGTGACATTCCACGCACGTTGGTACGATTTTCAGTTCGGAAATATAACGGAAGCCCTTCGCCGCGTCCTTATCGACTCGTAAACACCTCACGAGCTAAGATTTGTTTGTTCGTCGATGTGACTGTCCGCCTTTAATTGCAAAGGTGTTTATTTCGCCCCGAGGAAGATCTGGAAGCAAGATTCCACGCACGTTGTTACGATTTTCGGTTATTTCTCTTCGCTGAAAATTTAACGGAAGTCCTTCGACGCGTCCTTATCGACTCGTAAACACCTCACGAGCTAAGATTTGTTTGTTCGTCGATGTGACTGTCCGCCTTTAATTGCAAAGGTGTTTATTTCGCCCCGAGGAAGATCTGGAAGCAAGATTCCACGCACGTTGTTACGATTTTCGGTTATTTCTCTTCGCTGAAAATTTAACGGAAGTCCTTCGACGCGTCCTTATCGACTCGTAAACACCCTGCGAGGTAAGATTTGTTTGTTTGATGTGACTGACCGCCTTTAATTGAAAAGGTATTTATTTCGCCCCGAGGAAGACCTCGAAGCAGCATTCCACGCACGTTGGTACGATTTTCGGTTATTTCTCTTCGCTGAAAATTTAACGGAAGTCCTTCGACGCATCCTTATCGACTAGTAAACACCCCACAAGCTAAGACTTGTTTGTTTGTTGATGTGACTGACCGCCTTTAATTGAAAAGGTGTTTATTTCGCCCCGAGGAAGACCTGGAAGCAAGATTCCATTGTTACGATTTTCGGTTATTTCTCTTCGCTGAAAATTTAACATTAACATAATGAAACAAGCTAAAATAAATTAGTTATTCGGGTTGAATATGAAAAAAAAATTAAGAAAGAAAACATAGCGAATGACAACTCAAGGACAGAACAACTACTGATAGATTTTAACATCAAAAAGAAACCTACGTATAGAACGAGAAATAAGAAAAAAGAAACAGATAAAAATAGTAAACAAATCGATCATGAAAAGAAAACAGAAGTTAAGCAAAGAACGACCAATAGGGAAACAAAATGGAACAGTTTAATTACGAAAAATGGAAGAATTTTTAAATTTCACGGTCGTTTCTTCTTTTATAGACGTTACCTCCTCGAGAATACCAGTCTTATATTGCAGATAACTTGCAAACTAGTATAAAAATGGATTGAAATCATAAACCAAAACCATGTGAAGCCTCAAAGCGAGAAAGTACGTAGCCGTGAACTTCAAAGGCAGCGGCGTGCGTCGTGTCGGTTAAATCAGAATTTAAAATCGGATTACTTATGCAAAACACGGCGCGTTAACACTCTTTGCTACCGTATTGTTTATTGCACATTCATGTAAGTCACATATCGCTGTTCATGTTCGAGAGACATGTCCGAACACGCAAGCTCCTTTCGGGTACGTTGACTCGTCGCGTACGTGTACACGCAATTACGGTCGATTTAACTAATTTAAAAAACGAGGAGAAGAAACGCCGGCAATTAAAAGAAGACGACGACGACCACGCCTTTTTCAATTTTGCTTTGCGGTCAATTATAGTAGTTTTTCTTTGTGTTGCGTTTCCTTCTCGAACTAATTGTACGGTATGTAATTGGGACAGTATTGCAGTATTTCGTCAATGTCGTCCTTGATACCTACAAGTATATCGCAATGGACAGTTTCAAAATCGCTGTCGAAATGAGTAGTTGTAACCTCTGATTTGGAAGATCGAAAACTAAAGAATTCAAACATTATTTCGAAAATAAAACAAGTTAATTTCATCCAAAATCGATATTATTTCATCTGCCATGTACTGCATAGATTCCAAACAGTCTTGTATAATACCGATTGAAGACTTCTACTTTAGCCAATAGATGTTTCTTGAAGAGCATGCATCTCGCAATATGTTAAAAAGAGAAAATATTATCCTTGCGAGCAGTATGCACAATGTAGATGTACGAATAGTGGATCCATGCCAAATCGCTCTAGTCATGGAGCCATTACGACGTGCACCTAGTCTGGTGCTCCTGGTCCGTTAACTTGACAATCCAAGATGCTACAAGCATTTATACAAGGTATATAAATGCTCGTTTCTTTATATACAACGCTTAATGTGACAGTATATCGCTGTAGCCTTACTGATTTTGATATAACACAATCAGTTTGGTGATTATATACTAAGGAGGGGATCAAATACTGTGCTGTTGCTTATTTTTGATCATCAGATATGCTTGTACAAACTACCCTTTCACCTCGAACCACTTTACCTCTTGCTACGTTCTTTTATGAGACCGCAGTATGATGCTTGTCACTGGAAGTGCCTTCGTATGATTGAAATTCCTCCAAGGTACTGCGTATCTACTCTGAGAGGTATGTAAACTACTCGTTTCTTTATATACAACACTCAATGTGATAGTATATCGCCGTAGCCTTACCGATTATGATAAGAAACAATGACGGTGATGATTGTACGCCAAGCTGGGGGTGAAATACCCTGCAGTTGTTTGTTTTCGATCATCACGCATGCTTATCCAAACTACCCTTTCACCTCGAACCACTTCATCTCCTGTGACGTTCTTTTATGAGGCCGCAGTATGATGTTTTCCACTGGAGGCGCCTTCGTATGACAGGAATTCCTTCAAGGTACTGCATATCTACTTTGACAGGTATATAAACTACCCGTTTCTTTATATACAAAGTTCAATGTGATAGTATATCGCAATAGCCTTACTGGTTATGATATAACGCGATCAGGTTGGTGGTTATATACTAAGGAGAGGGTCAAATACGTGGTAGTTGCTTGTTTTTGATCATCAGACATGCTTATACAAACTACCCTTTTACCACGAACCACTTCAAATTAAAATCAAAGCAAACACGCGGGTCCTTTTCTTTTAACTACTAAATACAGGGCGTCCCAAGACATGGTGGTCATAGTTTAAAAATGTGTTGCACCGGTGGAACGCATGCAATCGGCTACTAACTATAATGGAAGTCTTCAGTCGGTATAAGTATAGTCACGAATACTTGCTCTATGCGTATAGAAAACTTTTATAAACAAGTAATAAGAAATAATGATGCAAATACATGAGTTTACGTATGAAACTGAGGCTAATTTGATTAAAATCGATTGAGTGGACTTGGAGTTGAGGTATAGGTCATCAATGATGAGGGTCAGAACTTTTTACTCCGATGGTAGATGCAACAGAAACAAAATTCGTTTTGAAAGTGCCCGACCACTTCCGCCCTTCGGTTGTAAAGAAATTTTTGTTTTCCGGTTTTATAGCAGACCGAGAATGGCCGCCCATTAGAGCTCGGCATCAAATGACGCGCGGGGTTTTCCTTCTTCTGCTCCATTAGCGTCCTCAAGTTTCATTCGTTTGTCTTTGGTGCGAGTAACTAAAATCGGACGGACATCAGCGGGTAATCCCCGAATCGTTGCTTCGCCCTTACGATTCGTTCCACTTGGAACGATGCAAGCGGGACTTATTGCTATTTTGGATTAATTAAGGTTTTACTTGTAAACATTTTCTTTTATCTCTGGTGTTTGCGCAACGGTGTGCTAAGCCATAGATTTGTCAGGACCTCAGGAGTGGGATTTGGATTTTTTGATTCCATCGTTAAGAACAAACAAAACGAAAATGGAAATGAAGTGATGAGGAATTAATCTAAACTGAATTCACAATCGTGCAATTAAAACAAATTCCAGTCTATTTACAAAGAGTAAATCAAGGCTTTCCTATAGGAGGTCACATGGTCGAGAAGACCGACGAGAAGGCCCTTGGTTTTGGCTATCAGCCTCGCTTCCTTTTTGGCGATCGTCCTCCACAAGAACATTTACGTTTTGACTTAGAAGGGGGTTGTTCCTCATGATGGGTCAATTCCAATCCGAAAATCCGAGGTTTGAAACTCGTACTGAAGGCCCTTTCTAGAAACCCAATTGGCGACATGATCGGACGAAAGGCCTTTTAATTTTGACAACCGTCTCCTTCTTACTTGCCTCCTCTTTGACGAACACTCAGAACAATCAAGTAGGTCTATTTACGAGTGGGTCAAGGCTTTCCTAGGAGGACACATGGTCGAGACAACCGACGAGAAGATATTGGTTTTTGTCATCAGCCTCGCTTCCTTTTTGGCGATCGCCTTGGACAAGAACATTTACATTTTGACTTAGAAGGGGGTTGTTCTTCATGATGGATCAATTCCAATCCGAAAATCCGAGGTTTGAAACTCGTACTGGGGGCCTTTTCTAGAAACCCATTTGGCGACATGATCGGACGAAAGACCTTTTACTTTTGGCCACCGTCTCCTTTTTACTTGCCTCCTCTTTGACGAAAGCTTTGAAACGTGTACTTACGGCGTTTTCTAAAAACCTAATTGGGAACATGACCGCCAGAAAGACTTTATAATTTTGCCCACCATCTTATCTCCTTTTTGCTTGCCTCCTTTTTGACGAACACCTTTGTTTAGAACAATCAAGTAGGTCATTCCAAGGACGCTTCTTCTTCTGACGGCTTCGGACTTCTTATTAGTTGGATTCCTGAAACTCCTATTAATAACGGAGAGTGGTTGTTGGATTGGTGATACGGCCGTCCGGAAGAAGAATTTTGACTCTCATCGTCTCATCCCCCTCTTCTTAGTTGCCTCCTTTTTGAATTCCTCACGAGTTATTTAATCGATATTTTAGATCGACGTCCTGAGGACTTCTTATTACCTCGCTTACCGGAACTCCCAATAATTAATCGGTGACCGTCAGTCAAACCATCAATGTGGCCAATGGAAAGGTTTTGACTCCCATCGTCTTACCCCCTTCTTAGTTGTCTTTTTTCGTCCTAATTTAAAATCCGAGGGGTTCGTTCGAGAAGTGTTTCTTTACAAGCAACATTTCCAATTTATTTGGTCGAATGCCGGATTTGAAGATCCAAGGACTATTCAGTTTGGCAATGTTCATCGCCTTCATCCATGGATCGCTCAGCATCAGTTTAATCAGTTTGTAAACAACGATTTTCACGTCTTCCCTGTTCGTATATTTGGGCGTTGGAACCGTAACATTCCCACATAGAGAAATCAGAGTTGACCAGTGTCCAGGAAAAATCCGGGAAGCTTCACAAACTGACCGGAAGCTAGCGTTATTGTACGAGACAACCTAAAGAGTTCGCTGTCTTACATAACCCAGGCGTCGATGGTATTTGAGCAATTGTGGTGGTAAACTTTGGCGGCAATGCAAGGCGACGACGTCTACCTTAAATCTAACCTCAAAATTTCGAGCAGATCTGAGCAATTCGACCAGAACTTTTTGACTTGGATATACCATTGACCTTCCTCCATCTTAACATCAACTGAAGCTATTAATGAGATGAAAGACGTGCTTGGTGATGGTGCGTCTTCATATACAATGGTTTAAAAAGAAGTGGAGACATGGCCATGCTGATTAGAAGACGACCCATGAAATGGGCGTGGGTAAACCGCGCAAGAATCCAAGAAGTCTTCGACAAATAGGATGGACAACTGGGCATGTCCAAAATTGCTAGGTTTGAGGGTCTTTCAGCAAAATCAGTTTTGTCACCTGGCAAAGTTACAGCGGATGCCAAAGGGATGCTATTCGTCGGTTATCTTCCAAAGGGTTCAGTGAATATTACGCTGGACAGTTGGTTCAATCTGGTTGGTCTGAAAAAGACAGTTTTATCATTTTCAGCTAGGATAACAAGTATTGTAGCCAAGGCAAAGATTTATTCGCCGACTACGTTCCAAATCATCAAATGAGTATTACGCTGGACTTTTGGACCATTTTGGTCGATCAATTCGTGGGAAAAGACCAGCTTTATCATTTTCTGTTAGGATAACGCTGGTCCTCTTAGAACTAATGTAGCCAAGGCAAAGATCTATTCGCCGACTACCTTCCAAAATATCAAATGACTATTACGTTGGATTTTTGGATCAATTTTGTCGATCAATTCGAGGGAAAAGAGCAGCTTTCTCGTTTTCTGTTAAAATAACGCTCTTTCTCTTAGAAGTATTGTAGCCAAAGCAAAGATCTATTCGCCGGCTACCTTCCAAAGGATCAAGTGAGTATTACGCTGGACTTTTGGATCAATCTGGTCCATCAATTCGTGGGAAAAGACCAGCTTTCTCGTTTTCTGTTAGGATAACGCTGGTCTTCTTACAAATATTGTAACCAAGGTAAAGATCTATTCGCCGAAAGGATCAAATGAGTATTGCGCTGGACTTTTGGATCAATTTGCTCAATCAATCCGTAAGAGAAGACCTGGTTTATCATGTTGCACTAGGATAAAGCTGCTCCCCAAATAAGTGAAAGTAGCTATGGCAATTTCGATCTCTGGATTGGAGTACCATTCGTCTTACTGTTATTCAGATTTGGCCCCCTCAGTTTCCCAACTCTTTCCAAAGCCAAAGAAAAGCCCTTGGGGCAAGCGGCTTTCAGCAAATGAAGAACAGTGAATCACTATTTTGAGGACCTATGAGAAAAAGATTTCGGAATGGCATACAAGTACAAAGCTTTGGGGGGCAAGCAGCTTTCAGCAAATGAAGAATTGTGAAACGCCATTTTGAAGATCTAAGAGAGGATTTTCTGGATGGCATACATGCACTGGAACATCTCTGGATTTAGCATATTGAAGCCTTCTTCTTATGCAGACTTGGCCTCCTCAGATTCCCCGATTCTCTTTCCAAAGCAAAGAAAAGTCCTTGGAGGACAAGCAGCTTGAGAATCGTGAGAATCGTGAATCACTATTTTAAAGAGCTAAGAGGAGAGGATTTTCGGAATGGCGTGCAAGCACTGGAACATCTCTGGATTTAGCATATTGAAGTCTTCTTCTTATGCAGATTTGACCTCCTCAGATTCCCAGATTCTCTTTCCAAAGCTAAAGAAAAGTCCTTGGGGGCAAGCAGCTTTCAGTAAATGAAAAATTGAAAAATAGTGAATCACTATTTTGAGGAGCTTTGGGGAAAAGATTTCGGAATGGCTTACAAGCACAAAGCTTTGGGGGCAAGCAGCTTTCAGCAAATGAAGAATTGTGAATGACCATCTTGAAGAGCTAAGAGGAAATGATTTTGGGGGATAGCATACAAGCAATGGAATATCTCTGGATTTAGCATATTGAAGCTCATGGAATTGATATTAAAAGTAAAAGTAATTTAAATGTGCAAATCAAAATAGTTTTCAAATTGTCCTCGTATGCCTCCATTGGAACAGAAGAGTCAAGGATCTTCGGATTTGTTTATTGTGAAAACCAATTTACGTATTTCGTTCGTGCTTTGTGGAAAAGAGAGCCGAACAACTCAAACAGAAGCGAATCAAATCAAAAATGGTAAGCTCTGCGGCGGAAGCCCAAGTACGAGTGGAACTTAAGTTTCTTTGCTTTAACTTCCTTGCCGGTTTCCGAAAAGCAGCGAACGCATGGTGATTTGATTTTGTAAAGCGTCTCTTCCATGCAACTAATCCGCCTCTGCACTGCATTTTACAGGATTAAATAAAGCTCGACTCGGTTACCAGTAACACGAAACTTTTCCGCTCCGCCGTGCGCGTACTTCTAAAGCTTCGCCGTGATAAGATTTGTTTGGAATTTTAGGAAGACCACTCGAGCGGAAATTCGCCTGCATGAGAAGGAGAAAAACCACGAACAACAAAAAAAAAAGGCTGTTTGGAAAATTTCTGTTCTGTGCAAAACAGAAAAAATTAGGTTTCGCGAGCGCTTTAAAAGCAACTTATTTTTTTTTTGCTTGTTTGTTTGTTTTTCATTGTACGCAATAACGGAGATATTTAATAATAATAATAATAATAATAATATAGGAATGCAACGTGGAAATCGCGTGTTTGGTCCGGCGGATGAAAGTGAAGCGATGCCATACACGCGCGGTCTTTACAACAATAGACCCAAGGCGGTTTCGGATTTCTTCACACCGAAGAAGAGGCGTCGTATAATTAACCTGAATTAAGGCGTGCTAAAAGTTTACGTTACGCTGGCTAACACATAAATCGAAATTGTTCTCGCCAGCTTAAATTTAGAAACCGAGCCAGGCACGCTTCGATTTTTTAAGTCTCAGCGGCGATTCAAACAGTTTCATGCAACTCAGGAAAAAGTAACTCCGGGAAGTGTTGCTAGGGAACACTTCCCGCCTGTGCGACATCCCGGACTAAAATTAATAACCTGAAGTATTTTGAATATAATGGAAGGAGCTTAAAATAAAATCTTTCGAGGAACGACAGCCACCGATGTAAAGAAGTAATCTCGGAGATACTCTCGAATTCAATTCGAATTCCTTGTTTGTGTGACATTAAAAAAAAATCTGTTCGTCAAGTTTTAAATTTAAAAAGATTCCGTCACCTGAGCAGTTCCCCCGGAAGGTGTATTTTTAAAGTCACATCAAAAGGTGACGGTGGTAAATTACGTCGAAACTGCAAACTGTGTTTGATAAAATCATTTGCGGATTTTACGACGTGATTTAACGGTCATCATCGAATTAGAGCCGCCGGTAATTGAAGATGTATTCCGTGTCTGAAAGTGCTAACTAGAGAGAAAGTTCCATGCACAGAAAACCGGGTTCTTCCTCTGCGCCGCGGAAAAGTTAATAACATAATCGCCGGCGGTAACTACCGCAAGTGATATTATTTACATTTCATGTTACTTTGATTCGACAAAGTTGATTGTTACGCTAGAAGTTGATTTAACAAGCGAGTTCGTCACCATCCAGAAGATTAAGAGATGGGTTTACCCCATCAACTAGCAACGCAATTACGCGAAAAATGGAATTCTTACCCGTCCAAAAAATCTGGGACATGTAATACGTCCACCTGTAAATATGACGAATTACTATAGAAACAAGCATACGATGGTACATTGCCGTAGCCTTACAGATTTTGATATAACACAATCAGTTTGGTGATTGTATACTAAAATGGGGGTAAAATACGTTGCAGTTACTTGTTTTCGATCATCACACATGCTTATCCAAACTACCCTTTCACCTCGAACCACTTTATCTCCTGTGACGTTCTTTTATGAGGCCGCAGCATGATGTTTTCCACTGGAGGCGCCTTCGTATGACAGAAATTCCTTCAAGGTACTGCATATCTACTCTGACAGGTATATAAACTACTCGTTTCTTTATATACAACGCTCAATGTGGTAGTATACCGCCGTAGCCTTACCGATTATGATAAAAAACAATGAGGGTGGTGATTATGCACCACGCTGGGGGTGAAACACTCTGCAGTTGTTTGTTTTCGATCATCACGCATGCTTATCCAAACTACCCTTTCACCTCGAACCACTTCATCTCCTGTGACGTTCTTTTATGAGGCCGCAGCATGATGGTTTCCACTGGAGGCGACTTCGTATGACAGAAATTCCTTCAAGGTACTGCATATCTACTCTGACAGGTATATAAACTGCTCATTTCTTTACATACAACGCTTAATGTGATAGTATACCGCCGTAGCCTTATCGATTATGATAAAAAACAATGAGGGTGGTGATTGTACACCAAGCTGAGAGTGAAATACCCTGCAGTTGTTTGTTTTCGATCATCACGCATGCTTATCCAAACTACCCTTTCACCTCGAACCACTTCATCTCCTGTGACGTTCTTTTATGAGGCCGCAGCATGATGTTTTCCACTGGAGGCGCCTTCGTATGACAGAAATTCCTTCAAGGTACTGCATATCTACTCTGACAGGTATATAAACTACTCGTTTCTTTATATACAACGCTCAATGTGATAGTATATCGCCGTAGCCTTACCGATTATGATAAAAACAATGAGGGTGGTGATTGTACACCAAGCTGAGGGTGAAATACCCTTCAGTTGTTTGTTTTCGATCATCACGCATGCTTATCCAAACTACCCTTTCACCTCGAACCATCTCATCTCTTGCGACGTTCTTTTATGAAGGTCGTAC
Source organism: Prosopocoilus inquinatus (assembly GCA_036172665.1). Lineage (NCBI taxonomy): Eukaryota > Metazoa > Arthropoda > Insecta > Coleoptera > Lucanidae > Prosopocoilus > Prosopocoilus inquinatus. Next base: position 6,317,289 of record CM069878.1, on the reverse strand, counting down.
TGTGATGCGCTTGTCATTGAAGGTGTCTTCTTGTGACAGAAATTCCTCCAGTGTAATATCAGGAGTTGAGCTGATGAGTCTTGGGGTTTCTAAACCTGAAGATTCGCCCAAAATTTGGAACTGTTAGTCGCGTCGTGAAGAAACGCCCCTCGCCTAAACCACCCAGAAGAGAGTGATAGTCAAAACTGAGGCATGTCTTCTCGAGCATATGATTTCCTAGGAGAACCGTAAGCAATAGTTTTATTGGGAATATGAGGCATGGGGCAGAGGAGCCTTCGGATATCTGAATCTGCATTTTCGGCCAAAAAAAAATAACGAACGGTCGCGTCATGGATTGGCACGCTTGATGTAAACGTTTTTGACAATGGTGATTAAGAAAGGGATGGAGATGGCGGCAAAAATCAAGAGAGTTTCCAATCGGAAAATTGGTCCAAATAAGTCTTCGGAAACGTCATAAAAAGAAACACCTCTCGAATGAACAGATTCTATCAAATCAGGATGAATGCTCTTGGCGAAGGCCAAATTAGATGGGGTGGCATCCAAAACTGAAATTTTTTCGTCGATCTTGCAGATGATTAGGAAAGATCCCTCTAATCATCATGATCATGATCCTATTAGGGCGAGAGGTTAATATTCTGTCAGTTTTTCGGCTCGGAAATTAAAAAGGACTGGTTTGCGGTCAAAATCGAATTAGATTTTGATCCCTCTAATAATCCTATTAGAGAGAGGAATTAAGTTTTGGCCGAGTTTTCGACCACATAGATCGAAAGGTTGGTGAAAAGTGAAGCAAGTAAAAGAGGGAAAGGAAAATATATTAGAAAGGACGTCTTGGCCAAAATCGAATTAGATTTTTATCCCTCTAATGATCGTATTAGGGTAAGGGGTTAAGTTCTCGACCATATAGATCGAAAGGTTGGTGAAAAGGGAAGCAAGTTAAAAACAGAAAGGAAAATAAATTCAAAAGGACTCGTTGGCTGCCAAAATTGAATTAGATCCCTCTAGTGATCCTGTTAGGGAGAGGAGTTAAGTTTTGCTCGAGTTTTTGACCACATAGATCAAAAGTTTGGTGAAGACGGAAGCGAATAAAAAACGAAAAGGAAAATATATTAGAAAGGACATCTTGGCCAAAATCGAATTAGATTTTTATCCCTCTAATGATCGTATTAGGGTAAGGGGTTAAGTTCTCGACCACATAGATCGAAAGGTTGGTGAAAAGGGAAGCAAATAGAAGACGAAAAAGAAAAAAAATTAAACAGGACGCGGTGACCAAAATCGAATCCGATTTGATTTCATAAAAGACAGATACCAACGTCGGTACTATTAGGGGTAGCACAGCCCCCAGTGAAATTGTTGTACATATTTTACTGCTGGCCGGCAAAGTTGGAAGGTACGAAGAAGACCAACTTCAATTTGTTTCCGCCATTAAACCTAAGTACACAAAAAGTCATTTACAGATGTTTAACAAATTAGGAAGAATCGAACGCGTTTAGTAATCCGGATATATATAATTGAAAAATTGTGAAAAACTATGTATAAAATAGTGCACTGTCGGAGTTTCAGGGCAACAAACTTTAAAGACCAAAGTTTAGTTCAATGATCTATATTACCTTGGTTGTAGGCGACGACGCAGAATTTAGGCCCCAAAACTGTACCCTGAGGTTCTGCACCTGTATTTTTAAAAAAAAACCTTTATTTGTTTACTCAAAATTAAAAAAAAAATATATTTTTCTCTCAATTTTATTTATCAATGAATTCGAAATTACTTATCTATATATTTAGCAGTAGAACGAGGCCCGTTTCTCGCAGTTCGTTTTCGTGCGTCCTTAACGGGGATTAATGACGAGGGGGGGGGCTTACATTGAGACGTTCGCAGGGACTATCGATTTTACGACGAGGGACGCGAATTTTATGAATGTGGATTACGTCGCATGGCTCGCCGACATTATTATCCACCGCCCCCCCAAAACAAATAATAACTTCACGATGACATTTCGACGCTCCAGAAACTCCACGCTACCAGCGGCTCCTCCTGTCGTAAATCGCGGGCGGCGGGCGGGTCGTTTCCCGAGGAAATTTTCTTCTCGTTAATTTTTAACCGCCCTTTTGTCGAGCGCCCGGCGAAAGGTAAATTGCGTTTAATTAGAGATGGGGCGGTGAAGATCGGCGTTCGTTAAAAGCGCAACTCATCTGAAAGTCAAATGATGGGGAATAATTTCCGAACGTCGCCGGCCGTCGCATCGGGACGTCACGTCACTACTCACTTCTTCATTAGGATTCATCGTCAGGGATTTTCTGATGTTTCGTGCTTTTATTTCAAGAAGGGATTTTACATAATCATCGACGATTTCACTCATGAAACAAACAAAAAAGTTTTCTTTGAAGTATCTCAAATATACTCATTTTAAATTAGGACCAAAATGTCGTTGCTGTTAGGTTTAGACTAAGTCCTCGCCCTAAAATCATATTATATGTATATGACGTATTATATACACAAACTGAAAATAGGATGCTTGATTCAAGATCCTTGCGGTCACATATCATTTGAAACGAAATATTAAACGCCTAAGCATATTAACGTGTACGACGTGACGTTATTTAATGAGAATGAATTTATTACTCGTACTGCTTGGTTTGTTTCATCTGTCAAATTTCCGTCCTTAAAAATGAATCCGTACTTTGCGAACTACGAACATAAATATATTTTATCGAAGAGCGTTTAAATTTAAAAATACTTTTCTCTATGCGGTTATTGACGATAACGAGGGGGGGGGGATTACTACCGCCACTGTCATTTCGATGAACCACAGTGCACTGACTGCCGTCTTTCCTTTTTATAACCGCACACTTTTATGGGTGACATAAATCCTCGGACTATTAACAGCTCACGCGATTCGTTTCTAATTGTAGCAATTTGCATATCTCCGATGAAAACCGAGTTTTAAAACTCGCCCATCATTTCGTAAATCCAAAGTTTACGGTTGCACGGCCGAGTCGCTTGGCTCTCTTGACTTGACGCTCGATTTTGTAACAATTTATTTTTTCTGTTATGCGTTGAAGTGCTTTTGAATTTACACACCATTCCCTTTCTAATCCGTAAAGGGGGTCAAAGAGTAAGACGATCGCAGCCGCAATAGGTTTTGCTGATGATAACCAGAGGGCGAAATTTCAGGACCTTTTTCTAATCGATCAACGCAACGCCCATCGCGTACAGCCGCGAGCATAAAAAACGGGGATTTGAAGCGAAAAATTTTAGGAAGTGTCCCGCTTTCTGTGCTCGCCACTGTACATAACACATCGCTGCGTTGATCGATTAGAAAAAGGCCGCGAGATTCCGCCTCCCCAACAAAATCCAATTCCAGGGAAGATTTAAATCTAGGAAGAGTAATTTTATTTTATTTTTTGTTTATCATTGAATAATCAAGTGTGTACCATCCTTTAATTAACAATTGACGATTACTACCTAAGACAAAGACGTATAGAATGTAAGAATTCCTAAATTTTTCTCGATCAACTTTATTAAATGACAATGTATTACCTCATGCAAAAATATTTACGAAACTCATTGATCAGTGATACAAACAAGCTCGTTGATTCCGTGTGCGCGTGTTTTTTTTTCTGCGACTGCTTTCTTGTCTGCTTAAAAAAAAATATCGACGCGTTAGAAAGCAGCAAAATTTAATTTGCCGTTTATTTCTTTATTTAATAACCAGAAATCGAGCATCCGATCGTCTTCATGAATACGAGAGTTCGTTCAGTGAAACTTATTGAACATGCGTCGTGAAAGTTTGATGCTCTTTGAAAGTGACTTCTTATTTTTCGTCCAAGGCATCCAGAGAGACAGAAACGATTCGACGGTTTTGGTTTGAGTCAAAACCTTTTCGTTCTTTTTTTTCTTTTCAAATCGTGCACTTGTAAGTCAAATAAACCGATAATCTCACCGACCTCACAGTACCACTCAAATAATGACTGTTGCACTAAAATTAAATCCACGAATGTAACTAGCAAGTAACCGGGTTTCTGGGACACGCTTGTACATTGCCAACTATAACGACGCTCCAAAATAAATTTTCGACCACGTAGATCGAAAGGTTGGTTAAAAGAGAAGCAAATAAAAGACAGAAAGGAAAATAAATTAAAAAGGACTCGTTGGCGGCCAAAATTGAATTAGATTCTGATCCCTCTAGTGATCCTATTAGGGAGAGGGGTTAAGTTTTGCTCGAGTTTTTGACCACATAGATCGAAAGTTTGGTGAAAACGGAAGTGAATAAAAGACGGAAAGAAAAATATATTAGAAAGGATGCGTTGGCCAAAATCGAATTAGATTTTGATCCCTCTAGTGATCCTATTAGGGAGAGGAGTTAAGTATTGGTGGAGTTTTCTACCACATAGATCGAAAGACTGGTGAAAAGGGGTTTTCTTTTTTAAATCGTGCACTTGTAAGTCAAATAAACCGACGATCTCACCGACCTCACAGCGATTCAAATTAACTCCATGAATGTAACTAGCAAGTAACCGGGTTTCTGGGACACGCTTGTACATTACCAACTACAACGACGCTCCAAAATAAATTTTCAAAGCACTTCCGCAGTTAACCTTGTACTTAAAACGTCCGGTGTGAGACAGTTGACCCCATGACCTTTATCCGTTGTCCTAAAACTTGCTCGAGGACTTGATTCTGATACGGAAAACTTCGTCACTGCGGAAGAAGGGCAACCATAAACGCAATCGAGACACGAGAATATGCGATGATAAAACTTGAGCGAGCAGATGTTACCAAACTGAGGGGGGCGATAGAAACTCAAACTATCATGGGGGGGTGAGAGTGACGATGTGGCAAAAGCAACTGTAACATGATTCCAGTTCATGTTTCTTTTCTCAAAAAATAGGTTTTTGTAAAAAGAATAGGAAATTAAGGGATGCTACATAATTACAAAGAACAAACTAAACTGATAACCATTTTGCTAGAATCAACTTCGCGAGACGTCAAGTAAATAAAACCAAACAACTGCATTTTCAGCTCGATCTAAAGCGTTTTTCTGTTTCGTATTCTATCTAAATTGATGACCTTGTAGGCCAGACAGGACTTTCGATTGGGGTGAGTGTATCTTCATCTCGTTTTAACCTCATGGAATAAACCAAGATGAAGATACACTGAGCGCACTCCAATCAAAAGCACTGTTAGTTTCGCTACCTCAAACGCAAGCCAACGCAGCGACATCTTTTAGAGATTGCTTGCATTTATGTATAATGGTGACTTTCCAAAAATTTACATTACAAGTGACGTTACTTGCCAAAAAAAGAAGGTCTATTCCGGCAGCAGTTGCTAACTTGTAGCCTTCGAGTGTGCAATTTTGATGGGTGCATGATTTTGATGGTTTCAAATTAGTCAGAGGCTGCCGATGGAACAAATATGATGGTTCACTTGAAAAAACGGAAAGGAACGAAGCAAGCTGACCATTGGTCGACCTTCTTAATATTCTTTCTAATTCACTTGGGTTTTGGTAAAATCGTTTCAGACAGCAATGGAAGCTTTGAACGCAATCCAATCCAAATGACGTTGCCCATTTTACCAAGTACCAAAGGGAAACACATAATTATTACAACCCAGCTCTCACATGCCTTGTTTTCCATTTCCATTGCTCCAAAGATTTGTCCAAAAAGAAACCATCTCTTGGGGATTTATCCAAAGAGAAGCCATCTTTTGGAGATTTATCCAAGAAGAAGCCATCCTTTGGTGATTTATCTACGAAGATGCCATCCTTACCATCCTCATCTAAAAAGAAGCCCATCTTTTGGGGAATCCTTGGACTCATAATTGTCAGGCGTCTCCAAAACAGTTTTCGGAAAACTTCTTGATAAAATTAGCCAGTGGCTTTACTCGTCAAGGAAAATGTTTAATGAAAAAGGGAAAGAAAACGATGGATCCACTTTCGTCTTCTACTTCTTTCTGGTTAATCTACCAAGACCATTTCAGACAGCACGTATGCAAATTTCGAACGCAGTCAAATCTTTTTGCCCATTTTGGCAAATGCCCAAATGGTTCAAAATTTGATGCAATACGAGAAATGCGTAATCCCATTTCCCCAAGCAACGTCTTGCCAGAATCCTTTATATACTAGAGTACAGACATGAACGGTTTGGAAGATTCATGGTGAAAATACGGTTGACCAGTCAGTCCCTTTCTAAAGAGAACAATTCCCTCTTGACCGGTCAACTGTCTTTTCCGCCTCGAATTTTCCAAAACAGTTGAGCAGTTGTCCCATTCTAGGAAGAGCAATCAATTAACTTGACTGGTCAACTGTCTTTTCCGCCATGAATCTTCCAAATCGGTTGACCAGACAGTCCCTTTCTAAAGAGAGCAATTCACTCTTGACCAGTCAACTATCTTTTCCGCCATGAGTCTTCCAAAACAGTTAACTAGTCAGTCCTTTTCCAAAGAGAACAATACACTTGACCGGTCAACTATCTTTACCGCCATGAGTCTTTCAGAACAGTTGACCAGTCAGTCCTTTTCTGCAGAAAGTAATTCACTTGACTGGTCAACTGTCTTTTCTGCCTTGAATCTTCCTAAACAGTTGACCTTTTTCTAAATACAGCAATTCACTTGACTGGTCAATTGTCTTTTCCGCCTTGAATCTTCCAAAACAGTTGACCAGACAGTCCCTTTCTAAAGATAGCACTTGACTGGTCGACTGTCCTTTCCGCCATTAAATTTCGAAAACAGTTGACCAGTTAGTCCCTTTCGAAAGAGAGCAATTCACTTGACTGGTCTACTGCCTTTCACGCCATGAATCTTCCAAAACAGTTGACCAATCAGTCCCTTTCTAAAGACTTGACTGGTCAACTGTTTTTTTCCTGCCATGACACTTCCGACACTTCATGTCCATAAAGGACTCTACGTCTCGCCCAAAGGGAAGCCATCTTTTGGAGAATCCTGGCATTGTGAGTGTTTCCAAAACATGTTTTCGAAAAAAAACAAAAACTTGACAAGCTGTTACGTAACTTGTCAAGCCAAAAAAGTGTTTTCAATTAAATACGAAAAACAGATAAAGGAAACTGATGATGATGATGATGATGGTGATGGATCGACCTTGCAATTTATAATTCCATTGCCCCAAATGACTAACCCAGCAAGAGGCAAACGACACAGCAATCACCTTCGCTGATTGTTCCAGGTCAGTGCGCGTTGTATTCATTTCGAAACGCAGATGAGAGAGAGAGAAAGAGAAAAAAAACGCCCGTAATTACACGTTTACGCTTCCGTTCTTGCGGCGTTCATCCAGCAACAGTCCAGGTACAGGTCGTTTACTTGTTGACTCATGCCGTGACGGGCAGTCATTTACACGCATAAATAATACGAGAAACGAATATTTTACGGCAGGCGCAGAGGTTCGTGATCTTCCCCGATTTATGTTGGCCGTAATTACGGGAGGAGGAAAAATCCATCCGGACTAATTGGATTGGATAAACAAGGCCCGCTGCAGTTTATTAGTCAGGCGATCCTTGCAGGAATCTCTTCTTCGAAGACCGAGTTCTTCGCGTTTCCGAAAGGAGGGGCAATCAATTTTGGGCTGAGCTTTTGATGGCCAACATTAAAATAATCGAATTGATTCCCTTCGTTATTAATTACTTTCGTTTTGGCTTCCAATTCTCTTTCTGGTGGAGGCTTCAGATGATTGGAAAGTGATGACATCCTTTGAATCGAACTGATTCCATTCATTATTAATTACTTCCGGTTTGACCCCCAATTTCCAATTTCTGGTGGAGACTCCGGATGATTGGAAAGTGATGACAGCTTCCAGGTTTTAAAGATTCCATGTTTTTCTTTTTTGGTGGGACTCTCATGATTGCCTTTGAATCAAATTGATTCCATTACTTAATTACTTTCGTTTTGGCTTCCAATTCCTTTTCTGGTGGAGGCTTCGGATGATTGGAAAGTGATGATACCTTTCAAGTTTTTTTAAAGATTCCATGTTTTTTTTTTGGGAACGACTTTCATGTTTGCCTTTGAATCGACTTGATTCCATTCATTATTAATTAATTTCGTTTTGGCTTCCAATTTCCTATCTGGTGGAGGCTTCAGATGATTGGAAAGTGATGACAACTTTTGAATCGAACTGATTCCATTCATTATTAATTACTTCCGGTTTGACCCCCAATTTTCAATTTCTGGTGGAGACTTCGGATGCTTGGAAAGTGATGAGAGCTTCCAGGTTTTTAAAGATTCCATGTTTTTCTTTTTTGGTGGGACTCTCATGATTGCCTTTGAATCAAATTGATTCCATTACTTAATTACTTTCGTTTTGGCTTCCAATTCCCTTTCTGGTGGAGGCTTCGGACGATTGGAAAGTGATGATTCCTTTCAAGTTTTTTAAAGATTCCATGTTTTTTTTTTGGTAACGACTTTCCTGTTTGCCTTTGAATCGAATTGATTCGATTCATTATTAATTATTTTCGTTTTGGCTTCCAATTTCCTTTCTGGTGGAGGCTTCAGAAGATTGGAAAGTGATGACAGCCTTTGAATCGAACTGATTCCATTCATTATCAATTACTTCTGGTTTGACCCTCAATTTCCAATTTCTGGTGGAGACTTCGGATGCTTGGAAAGTGATGACAGCTTCCAGGTTTTTAAAGAGTCCATGTTTTTCTTTTTTGGTGGGACTCTCATGATTGCCTTTGAATCAAATTGATTCCATTACTTAATTACTTTCGTTTTGGCTTCCAATTCCCTTTTTGGTGGAAGCTTCGGGTGATTGGAAAGTGATGATACCTTTCAATTTTTTTAAAGATTCCATGTTTTTTCTTTTCGAACACCAATATATGGAGATGGAAGAAAATCATTTTGGTGAAGACTTTCATGTTTGACTTTGAATCGAATCGATTCCATTCATTATTAATTACTTTCGTTTTGGCTTCCAATTCCCTTTCTGAAGGAGGCTTCGGATGATTGGAAAGTGATGATTCCTTTCAAGTTTTTAAAGATTCCTTGTTTTTTCTTTTCGAAAATCAATGTATGGGGATAGAAGGAAAGCTCTTTAAAGAATGAAAACGTCATGGAAGGTTAAAACTAAAAATCAGAGGCGTACGTAATAGGATTTTAAAGACCGCTTCCGTTTTACTTCCCGTTTTTCGTTTTCTAACAATCGCCCGCCCCTCGACATTGGAAATGTTAAAGAACGCAGCCTTTCAAGCAGAGGTCTTAGATTCACCGCCGCCGTAGGCGGAATTCGATCATTACGAGAAGCCGAAGCTCTTGTACAAAATAGAAATAGCAAAGGTCTTTGCTTTGCTTTGTAATTCGCAAAAACCCCCGCGTTTTCCGCTGCGCGAAATAATTTTGCATCGCCAAACAATTCCGCCCTTTTGAGCGAGCTCCGCCGATAAATTCGAAGACGAAGGCAGAACGTAAATAAATTTTGCTTTATGATAAACTCCGGCCAACTTGCGAGCCGGAAATTATTTATTATCAAAACGTTTGCTAATTTACGATCAACGAGAGCAAGTTATTAATTGGCGGTTCCTTTTTTTTTTCTTTCGTAATTAATTTTTGCTTTATGCCTCGGAGCGATCGCTAATTGGGCATTGTCTTGTTGCTCGTTCAGCGCTCTTTATCTTCGTCCTGGTTTAGTCTTTTTAGATAAACGGGCGTAACGGAAGAGTGATCGGCCTTATTATTATTATTATTTGTTCTATCATTCACTTTGACCGAAACGCTATTGCGCTTGCTCGAAATGGGTTTGACGTGACAACCTCATTTTCGGGCTTACGGGGAAAAAAAAACTGTGTTTCGTCAGCGATTTTCCACGCAGTTGAGCGGCTAATAAGACCGAAATAAAAAGATATTACACGCTTCGGAGAAAGAAAACAGAAGATGGAAATCTCGTTTAACCTCTGAAAGTGAAGGTGCAGACTTAATTAAAGACACGAACGGCTTGCAGAACAGAAGACATCGTCCGCAAGAAACACGCATGTAATTACAATCCAAACAATAAGTGGATAAAAAGAGAGGCAATTCGAAGAAGACTTCTACTAAAGCGAGAGTGAATTAGAGAAACTGATTCCTGCCGAGCTGAAGATAACTTCGACAGTTTTAACGATTGGTGGTCTCATCGTGTACAAATTCATCCTGAAAATGAAGAAAAACTTCGAATCGAAAGCAAAACCATAAATGTATGGGCAAAAACTAAAACCCAAAAGCGTAAGCGAGAGGGCAAGTTTTTTTTTTAATGATGGATGAGTCAAGAACAACCTTTGAAGGTCACTGTTGAAGAAGAAGAATGGGAAAATTGCAAAATGCAGGAAGAAGGTAAAAAGGCAACGATGGAAGAGGAAGTTCCTATGATTTTTGAAGAAGATTAGAGAAAACTATTTTACGAGAACGAAAAACTTCTTTAGAGTCGCTGATACTGTCAGTGGTCAAGAACGAAATAAACGAAATGAAAAACAGAAAGGGCAAAGGACGTTGAATGATGAAGCCAGATGGTCACTGTGAATAAAATAAAAATGGGATTAAAGGGAACCAAAATGCCAGAAGAAGACGAGCGAGAAAACGTAAATGAAAAAGAAGTACTCTTGAGTATGAAGAAATTCGTTTTCCATCTGACGTAAGAAGAAATAAGGTAGTTTAGAGCTGAAAGTACACTGAGAACAGGAAGTTGAAGAACAAAATGAAAATTCAAATCCAAGCACTGACAGAACTAAAGAAAACTGGAGGTTTAAAGACGATGAGGATGAGGATGAGGCTAGCCTCAGAATAAAATTGAATTCCTCTGCGCGACCACTGTCCACCTTCTTTTGGTTTGAATGCAAGAAGAAGACGAGTGAGAAAACGCAAATGAACAAAAGTGTGCTTGAGGCAAGTTTCAAGAGACACCTTGGGCGTGGAGAAGTCACATTTAATCTTCACCACCAGAATCCTCACATTAATATTCATCGATGTTTATTCCTTTCTTCCTTCCTAAAAGAACCTTCTTCAGAGTTGCTGCTGCTTGACGATGAGAAAATTAAAAAGAAAATTGAATGGGTATTCTGAAATTCCGAAGCAAACGTGGTGGATTAACGGCAATGGACACCATAGATGGTGTTGAAATATTGATTAAAGAGGAAGAATGAGTTCAAGTGAATTTCGCTTTTAAAGCGACGCAAGACAAGGAGGAATCAATTTCCCCCTGATGTAAGAAGAAGCAAGGCGGTTTAGAGCTGAGAGTACACTCAAAACAGTAAATTGAAGAACAAAATGTTTTGAATGGCAGAAACTGACAGTTTAATAAAGATGATGAGGTTGAGGATGAGGCGACGGGATAAAATTGAACACCTTCTTCTGGTTTCCGTTTGTACCGCATAACATTTTCTTCCTGTGGACATTTGGCCCTTTCTCGGAAAAGGACTTCCTCAGTTCCTGCAGTTACCAAAGTTCTTCTTTGCCGTTACTGCTGCCGCTGCTGCCACTTTTCCACGGGAATATTTTAGAAGAAAGGACGAAACGTCGCCTGCAGAAAACGAATTTCTGAAGCCAGAAGAAGATGAGTGAAGACAATTGGTAGTCGTAGCGCAAAAGAAGAAGAAATAAACCAAATTAAACTCCAGGAGGAAGAAGCTAATAGGGAAATGAATGATGAATTAAGACAATTTCTATTGTCTTTCGAAAAAAAGGTCCAGAAGATAGTCGAGGGGAAGTCCAAAATTAGAGCACAGCCAACAACATGCCCCCCTCGATACAATCAGACTGCCACGTCTTCATTTTTAAGTCTCTCTTTTTTCTTTCATCGCTTCGCGAACTTTTGGAATGGTTTTCTCGTTGCATTGACTTTCAGAATATGGCTCTGGTCGTAGATATTGGAAGGAAAATAACCCTCCGTTATCGTTAGGGGTTAAAGAACGACCTGATTCATTTTTTTTGAAGACTTGTGAATGCCATCACTTCACATTTTGGATCAATCTGGTGACTCTACCGTCACCAATGACCTTCCTGATTGGTAATTAAGTGATTGGCTCTGGTATTTGGTCTTAACTAAACTCCAAGAGGGAGAAGGTAATAGGAGACTCAAATATATACATTCGACCATCAGGTCCCACGAACCGTCCCAATAATTTCCTTATTCAGGTTTCAGTCTATCTAAAAAAAAGTACTGTCCTAACTGATGACAATGAAGAAGGGATAGTAATTGGCGAGACAGGGCCTTTAGAGCCTAGCTAAAACATTAGAGCCAAAGGACGCCCGGCGAATAACAAAACTGAAAGCGATTGGAACAGTAATAAGAATAATTTGGTAAGATTTGCAAGGAACGCAGAAGAGTTTCGATGGCCAAAAAAAAAATAAAGAAAAAGAAAATGCATGGAAAGGATAGGAAGAAAAGGTGGGGTGATGTTATAAAAAAGAAGAAGAAACGGGTTCCAAAGCAATGCCTACAGATAGGTGAAAGAGGGAAGAAAAAAAAGGAAACATCCGCCAAAGAAGTGAATACCGCCAGTTAAGAGTTACCTAAAAGGGAATTCGAGGGCACGAGTGGAAAAAGAAATAGGTTTGAATAGACCAAAATGAAAAAAAAAAGTTGTTAGGAAAATAAAATAAGCAAGGTCCTTAGAGGACCTTGGAAGCCTATGGCCCTTTAAGCCTCGAAGCGTTGGAAAGCACCATCGAAGGAAACGAACGGAAGTTTTTCTCTCCGCTTATTTTATTATTTCGTGCTTGACCTTCGAAAAGTCGTGGCTCAGATTCCAAAATTCCATTCTAAAGTCGTTTCTTGACCCTTTGGAAAGAAGATCAAACTTCTAAGGTTCGATCGCTTTCTGTTAATGTCCACGGTTCTCTTTCTTTTCCTTTCTCTCTTCTGGTAATACACCCACTAAAATGATTTCTTCTTCGGATGTGGAAGAACTGATGCCCGTCTAATTGGATTATGAGCCCCCAAGGAAATCTGGAAGTCGATCGTAAAGAAATCTCCTCTTTAAAATCCATCGGCAAAGCTGTGCAATGGTGAAATCCGTCGGGGGAAGACCGAATGATGATTAGGCATGCCATAACCTTCGAAAGCACGACCTTTTTTTATCTTCTTTGAAAATTGGTTCAGTCTTTTAAAGTCTGGTCCTTCGAACCCGTGCGACATAGCTCAATCAAATCAAAACATTGGCAGTCGTTGCTCTTCTTCTCCAACCCAATCCAATTCAACCCAAAGAAATCAGGAAGTCGATTGGTAAGTTTGCATAAAGGAATCTTCTTTGCATATTTCCTTTTTAAAATTCATCAGCAAAGTGAAATTCGTTGGGGGAAGATCGAATGGCGATTAAGCTTGCCGAAACCTTCGATCTTTGTACTTTCTACGACTGGTTCTTATGGCATGTCAAAGTACGGCCTTTTCTCTCTTCCCTGAAAATTGGTCCAAACTTTTAGAGTCTGGTCCTTCGAACCCGTGCGAAATAACTCAATCAAACCAAAACATTGGCAGCCGTTGCTCAATCCAACCCAAAGAAATCTGGAAGTCGATTGGTAAGTTTGCATAAAGAAATCTTCTTTGCATATTTCCTTTTTAAAATTCATCAGCAAAGTAAAATTCGTTGCACAGCTTTTTTATCTTCTCTGAAAATTAATCCAATCTTTGAAAATTTGGTCCTTCGAACCTGTGCGAAATAGTTCAACCAAATCAAAACATTGGCAGGGGTTGCGTTTTCTCCAACCCAATCTAATTCAACCCAAAGGAATCAGGAAGTCAGGAAGGATTGGTAAGTTTGCATAGAGGAATCTTCTTTGCATGTTTCCTTTTTAAAATTCATCAGCAAAGTAACATTCGTTGGGGGAAGATCGAATGACGATTAAGCTTGCCGTAACCTTCGATCTTTTTACTTTCCATGACTTTTTCTTATGTCAAAGCACAGCCCTTTTTATCTTCTCTGAAAATTTGTCCAATCTTTGAAAGTTTGGTCCTTCGAACCTGTGCGAAATAGTTCAATCAAATCAAAACATTGGCAAGGGTTGCGTCTTCCCCAACCCAATCCAATTCAGCCCAAAGAAATTAGGAAGTCAATTGGTAAGTTTGCATAAAGAAATCTTCTTTGCATATTTCCTCTTTAAAATCTATGGTCAAAGCCGTGCAATGGTAGAAACCGTTGCGGGAAGTTCGAATGACGATTAAGACTGCCAAAACAATCGATCTTTGGTTCTTATGTTAAAGCACAGCTTTTTTTTTTCTTCTCTGAAAATTAGTCCAATCTTTGAAAGTCTGGTCCTTCGAACCCGTGCGAGATAACTCAATCGAATCAAAACTTTGGCAGCTTCTCGACAATTCTGTTAATTACGCGTTGAGTAATGAATAGCGTGTCGTGCGTGAAGCCGGGGACACGTTCGAATTAACTTACTTACGTAAAAAAAAGGGGTTAAAACCAATGAATTCCGCCCCGATCGTCATGCGCGCCTCTCGGTTTTATTGATCGCAGAGAGCGCGGGCTCCAGCGGCATAAAGTGCGCGACCTCATCTCCGAGCAGTCCGAAAAGCGCCCTCCTGGAGAAGAACGTGGCATGGGCCCGGGCCCAAGTGCGGCCCATGGGCCTTGATGAGCACCTACCACACCTACCCTAGCCGCGGCTCGCGGAAGATGGGCTGGACACGAGCCAATAACCCGGTATTCGCCACAATTGTTAGCATTATTCTAGTTTAGGTGTAGTGGGCTTTTTTTTGGTTCTTTCTTTTTTCCTTTCTCCCTCTCCCTCGTTTTATTCTTTTCTTTTTTTTTTTTTGTTGGCCTTGCACACGATTCAATTTGCATGAATTGGCAAGCTTTCAGGAAAGCTTTCGCTCGAGCGATTTTTAAACCCGGGCCATACATCAAAAGTGTTTTTCGCCTGTCCTGTGGGGGAAGGGGGAAACCTGGAAAACTGAAACCAAGTTGAAACAAACGTCCTGGAAAGTAGGACGACTCTCCCTTAAGTACTCGTGTAATCCTAAATTAAGAGCGGGAGGTGTTTTGATCAAATCTTCTCGGCTTCATTTCATTGTGCCGCCCGTCGAGGAGAATCATTCGGAAATAAACGACGGCCGGATTAAGGTTTTATTGAGATGCAAATGACCAAGGTGAACGCGCCGCGAAATTCTCACGGTTCCTAAATTTAATTCGGCTTTTAAGCGACAGGTCGAAATCAACATTTTTACACCGAAATTAAGTTGGCTGCATCAACAGAAATATTTCCTGAATAAAAAAAACAATCAGTCTTTTTTTTTTTCTGAACTCACGACCAGTCTAAAACCACCCCTTTCGAACTGTACACACAGGTCGTCTTCTTTCTAATCGATGACAATCACAATTTTTGTTTGTATTCGTTACGTTGTGACTAGGGGGGGGGGGGGGCGTGCCTACCTCACTTACTCCATCCATCCTCTGGACTTAGACTTAACAGTTCGGTGATAAATGAGTCTGTTTAGGTCAAACAACACCCCAAACAACAAACGACTCAGTTGGCCATGAGCCGCTTGGAGCAACGAACGTTCTTGTAAAATTCAAAATGATTTTACGTGTTAGGGAAAATTTTACTCTAAATTTGCGGCACTCAAACTGTTTGGCCTTCCGGGGGATTCTCATTCTTTTTAATTTAAGCGATTCACGCTAAACCATGCGGTTCTCAAACTGTTTGGCCTTCCGGGGGATTCTCATTCTTTTTAATTTAAGCGATTCACGCTAAACCATGCGGTTCTCAAACTGTTTGGCCTTCCGGGGGATTCTCATTCTTTTTAATTTAAGTGATTCACGCTAAACCATGCGGTTCTCAAACTGTTTGGCCTTCCGGGGGATTCTCATTCTTTTTAAATTAAATGATTTACGCTAAACCATGCGGTTCTCAAACTGTTTGGCCTTCCGGTGGATTCTCATTCTTTTTAAATTAAGCGATTTACGCTAAATCAAGCGGTTCTCAAACTGTTTGGCCTTCTGGACGATGTAGGAGTAACTTGTTAGATTCTGGGCTTTACTCTAAAAATCGTTTGGCTCTCAAACTGTTTGGTTTCGGGAGGCTCCTTGTACTTTTTAACCAATCAAAAAATGACACAAATTGCTTTAAATCGTGCGGTTCTCAAAATGTTTGGCCTTCCGGACGAGATAGGAGCAACTTTTTAAATTCTAATTGAGCTTACGCTCGAGGCTTTACTCTAAAAGTCGTGTGGCTCTCAAACTGTTTGATTTTTGGGCTAATTTAATAAATATAATAAATAAATCGTGAGGTTCTCAAACTGTTTGGCTTTCTGGACGAGATAGGAGCAACTTTTTAAATTCTAATTCAGCTTACGCTCGAGGCCTTACTCTAAAAATCGTGTGGCTCTCAAACTGTTTGGTTTTCGGGTGAATTTAATAAATATAATAAAAAATCGTGCGGTCCTCAAACTGTTTTGCCTTCTGGACGAGATACGAGCAACTTATTAAATTCTAATTGAGTTTACGCTCTTAAAATCGTGTGGCTCTCAAACTGTTTGGCTTTCGTCAAACTATTTGGCTTGCGGGTGACTTTTTCTACTTTTTAGCCAATTAGAAAACCAAAATAATGATTTTAAATCATGCGGTTCTCAAACTGTTTGGCTTTTGGGGGTCTTTTTCTAGTTTTAACCGATTAGGAAATGTAACTAATTACTCTAAAAGTGCGGTTCTCAAACTGGTTGGCTATCTGGACGAGATAAGAGCTACTTTTTTAATTTTAATTGAGCTTACGCTCGAAGCTTTACTCTAAAAATCGTGTGGCTCTCAAACTGTTTTGTTTTTGGGCGAATTTAATAAATATAATAAATAAATCGTGCTGTTCTCAAACTGTTTGGCCTTCTGGACGAGATAGGAGCAACTTATTAAATTCTAATTGAGTTTACGCTCTAGGCTTTACTCTAAAAGTCGTGTGGCTCTCAAACGGTTTGCTTTTTGGGTGAATTTAATAAATATAATAAATAAATCGTGCGATTCTCAAACTGTTTGGCTTTCGTCTTCTTTCGTCTCTCAAACTATTTGGCTTGCGGGTGACTTTGTCTACTTTTTAGCCAATTAGAAAATCAAAAAAATTATTCTAAATCATGCGGTTCTCAAACTGTTTGGCACTTGGGGGTCTTATTATAGTTTTTAATCGATTAGGAAATGAAACTAATTACTCTACTCTACTAATTACAGTTCTCAAACTGTTTGGCCTTCCGGACAAGATAAGAGCAACTTTTTAAATTCTAATTGAGTTTACGCTCTGGGCTTTACTCTAAAAGTCGTGTGGCTGTCAAACTGTTTTGTTTTTGGGCGAATTTAGTAAATATAATAAATAAATCGTGCTTTTCTCAAATTGTTTGGCCTTCCGCACGTGATAAGAGCAACTTTTTAAATTCTAATTGAGCTTACGCTCTCGAGGCTTTACTCTAAAAAATGTGTGGCTCTCAAACCGTTTGGCTTTCGGACGAATTTAATAAATATAATAAATAAATCGTGCGGTTCTCAAACTGTTTGGCCTTCTGGACGAGATACGAGCAACTTATTAAATTCTAATTGAGCTTACGCTCTAGGCTTTATTCCTAAAATCGTGTGGCTCTCAAACTGTTTGGCTTTTGGGCTGACTTTATCTACTTTTTGGCCAATTAGAAAATCAAAAAAATTATTCTAAATCATGCGGTTTTCAAACTGTTAGGCTTTTGGTGGTCCCTTTACAGTTTCTAACCGATTAGAAAATGAAATTAATTACTCTAAAAGTGCGGTTCTCAAACTGTTTAGCTTTATGGACAAGATAGAAAAATCTCTGACAATCGCGTGGCTCTCAAACTGTTTGGCTTTCGGGGGACTTCTTGTACTTCTTAGCCGATTAAGAAAAGAAGCAAATTACTCTAAATCGTGCGGTTCTCAAACTGTTTGGACTTCTGGACGAGATTAGAAGCAACTTGTTAAATTATAATTGAGCTTACGCTCTATATTTTTAACACTAAAAATTGTGCGACTCTCAAACTGTTTGACTTTTGAAAAGATTTATGTGATTTTTATTAACCAATTTGGAAAAGAAAGAAATTATTCTAAATCGTGCGGTTCTCAAACTCTTTGGCTTTCTGGACGAGATAAATCGTGTGGCTCTCAAACTGTTAGGCTTTCGTGGGAATTTTTATATTTTTAAGCAATTAAGAAATGAAAGAAGTCTCTAAATTATGCAGCTCTCAAACTGTTTGAGCCTCCAGTATCTTCTTGTTTTTTGTAACCAATTAGGAAATTAAGCGAATTACTCTGAATCATGCGGATCTCAAACTGTTCGGATTTCTGTACGGGATAGAAGCAACTAATGTTTTTGTTAAATTCAAATTAACTTTACGTCCTGTGGGCTTTACTCTAGATCGTGCGGCTCTCAAATAATTTGGCCTTCGGGAAGCTTTTCGTTCGTTTTAATCAAATACGAATTTAAGCGAGTTACCTTAAACCATGCGGTTCTCAAACTGTTTGTCCTTATGAACGAGATAGCAGCAATTGACTTCAAATTGATCGTACGCTTTAGACGTTGTCCCAAATCGTGTGGTACTTAAGCTGTTTGGCCTTGACGGGGCTTTTTGTTTTTTCCAACCAGTTAGGGGATTAATTGACTTACTCTAAATCCTGTGATTCTCAAACTGGTTGTTGAATTCAATCGAGGTTTTGCTTTAGATTTTATCCTAAATCATGCGGTCCTCAAATTGTTTGGCCTTCTGAACCCGAAAAAAGCGGTAAAGCGTTCTTTTCAATATTCAAACGTTGACGTTTTGCTTTTTAGACTTCCCTATCACTCTAAATTGTGCGGTCCTCAAAATGTTTGGCCTTCGGCAAGCGTTTCGATCGTTTTAGCCAACCACTAACAAATTGGAAAGTTTAGGACAACTAACTATTATGATTTTGTTCTTAAAATTTAGGTTTTAATTTTCCCGAGACTCCTGTATTACTTCGTTTGAAGTTTTTGATTTTTTGGGCTTTCGGAGCTTCAGCCTTCTCAAGGAAAATCCGCCCGGGCTCCGGGGGTGCGGGAAGCTCCCCCAAATTCCGGCGCTTGTTGTTACTAACGATCCGCAATCTTTTCCCCGAACAAACGCGAACTGTGCGAAACGGAAACACGCATCTGCCCCCGGGGCCAAACAAACCGAACCCGCCCTGTAACAAGATTTCGCAAAATCAATTACCGGGGTGGATACATTGTTTGTGGAAGGCAGGCACACACGAGCGTTTACCTCTGCATTAAGCTTCAAGATATAATCGTGTTTAGTTTTTTTTTTTTCTCTCAGTGACTCACTCACGTTTGAGTAATTGAGTCTGTGGACATTAATTGTTAATTATTTGCAAGAAGAAGAAATTTTCATGGTTAACGGTGTACGTTGATTTTTAATTTTTTTTTTGTCTTTGTTGCAAACGATCAGCTAGATTTAATTTCATCCGTTAAATTTAAAAAGCCCGGTATTCGTCGACGTTCGCTAGTCGCCAACGATTGTGACCGAGCATCAACAACCAATTAGGCGAAGCCTCAATCCGCTGAGAACTCGTTCCACTTATAGACGTAACGTCTAATTGGTTGGTGATAGTAGTAATACTAGAAGGATCCTAGGACAGTTCGATGGATGAAAAAAATTTCCACCCGTCTTTTGCGCACACTTCTTGCAAAATTACGCGTTAACGCAAGAACTAGTGTCAGCAAGAAAAATCTCTTACGACCTCCTCTGGTCATTGACGACGGCTTCTTCGCGAGAACCAGAAAAGAATTCTACTGCGACCACTTCTGGTCATTGTCGACGGTTTCTTTCGCCTCAGCAACAAAAAAATACTCAGCAACCTCTTCTGGTAAAATTACGTCATTGTCGCCAAGTCTTCAGCTACAAGAACCAAAGGGGCACAAAAAACCACCCCTCAATTACTTCTTCAGCACTAAAGACTACCCCTAAACATGGGGATGACCTTCAACGGTGGTCACTGCGGATGGACATGCCATCGAACTGTCCTAGGATCCCTCTAGTATTACTACTGGTGATACTTGCCCGCAATTGTTGGCGACCAGCGAACATGGAAGAAAAGTAGAGTTTTAGACCTAGAACAGCCGACCAGTGTCGCGCGCGCAAATCAAATTTATTGTTATTAATACAGGGGCGAATTGCGTCACCCTTGGCCATAAATCGCGCGATTTAATAATAAGGGGAAGTTTCTACGCCGTTCGTCTTCGGCCGATTGCGAAATGCGAAGCGAAGGAAACCTGATTTAAAACGGAAATCGGCCAATATGTATTCAAATTCGAATTCAGGAAAGTGTCGCATGAATATGATCGAAAACGAATTTCTGCACACACCACGTCGCGTCGCGTCGCACGCACGATGATTTTATTGAGTCTGAGCTCTCTGTTCGAATAAGGAAAATCAAAAACGAAGAAAAAAACACGCAAACAAATTTAAAAAATAAATAGAAACAGGCAGCAGCGTAGCTAGGGCCTGGCGAGCGGGGTCAGGACCAGGGGCGCAGATCAGAAAGGCCGCAACGATCAGCAAGTAATTTTTAATATTAGCGCATTTATTAATAAATAACAAAAATGTAACCCAGGAAAAGAGAGCGCTGACTTACTAAAATGAAGTAATACAATTGAAGGCGGCCGGGCTTGTTATGAATAACGCAATACGTGAATCAGCAAAAAGTGCGAGTAAAATTTAGACAGGCAGTCGAACCAGGAGCGACTCCGAATTGGCATCATCTGCCATCTCGAAGAAGGGGAGCCAACCTGAACCATTCCAAGATCAAGGACGCTGATCCCAAGATCGTCAGCATCCTGACGCCGATCGTAGGACGCCTCTCTGCCACCGCCGTCAACCCCCAGCCAGAAGATGCCGACTTCAACCCGGTCAATTCCAGTTCCGGTGAGTCGCACCAGCATGCCAACTGAAGCCATCACCGCACCCTTGCTTACCGCGTCTCTTCGTCCAGGGCCACAAGATCAACAGTGGTCATCCGTCTCTATTAGCGTAAACGTCGCAACGAGCCGACCTTGACATAGCAGCGCTCCGCCGAAGCACATCCCCACCCTAAGCGTGACAATACTTAGAACACCCTGTATATATATACATATTTTAATGGACTTGTTTCTTCTGCACAGTGTTGCCAACTAAGAGAAAAAGGCGTTACACCTGGGATTAATTTCAAACAAAAAGGAAAAAGGAAGAAATGGAAAACTGACAAAAACATTAAAATCTAGGGAATTCTTCAAGTTTTTGGGAACAAAAGATAATCGCTAAATTGTACGAGAATGACACAGAAAAAGGGTAAACAATCAGAAACAAAACAATAACGAGAAAATTTTCTTTGACTTGACAGAAACTTGATTAAACTGAAAAAAATTAAAACTTACGATGAAATTATGGAAAATTCAGGAAAAATTGTAAGCAATTAAAAAATGAAACAAGTTTTTGACAATCGTGAAACCCGCGACGAATGAAAAAATCCTGAATAAAGTAAAAAAAAATCAAATGTCGATCGTATGATTGTAGAAAAAATAATTGAAAACGAATTGCAGATTTAAAATTCAAAGTAACGTTCAAGATTAATAATGGTTCGAACGTCGACGATCAAAAACAAATGCCGACTAATTTTCCGCCGAGGAAGAAGAGGAGCAAAAAATTTCGCCACGGAAAACCGCAAAGAAATACGAAGAATCGAAACGAAATGATTTCAGGAGATAAACACGAAAAAAAGAAAAAAAAAACTGAAGATTAAAGCACGAAGAGGCCGCAAGAACTTGGTTGCCGAAAGCAGAAGAAGAAAAAGAAGTGGAAACGGCGACCTCTAATGGAAGCTTTTGAACAAGAAAAAAAAATAAAACCAGTGGAACGAGAAACCGAGGATGAAGAAGAACGATAAAACCAAACGTGACCTTAGCGTTCTTTTTTTTACTCTTGCAACCTGCGTTACCAACTGTTGTCTATTACCAACTGTTTTATAATCATTAAAACGATTCACGCGTCAAAAAAAAAAACTGAAAACGAAATTATTTCAGGAGATAAACAAAAAAAAGACAAAACTGAAGATTAAAGCACAAAGAGGCCGCAAGAACTGAGTTGCAGGAAGCAGAAGAAGAAGGATAAGTAGAAACAGTCACCTCTCATAGAAACTTTTATTTTATAAAGTTGGTGATAGCAAGAAAAAAGAATAAAGAAAGAAAGAAGAAGAAAGACCCTGACGATCTTTTTTTACTCTTGAACGTTTTTTATTTTCATCTTGTGTTACCAACTGTTGTCTATTACCAACTGTTTTATAATCATTGAAACGACCGACTCACGTGTCAAAAAGAACATTGAAGATTGAAGCACAAAGAAGCCGCAAGAACCGAGGAGAACAGGAAGCAGAAGAAGAAAAAGAAGAAGAAGCAGTAACCTCTAACTGAAACTTTAATTTTATAAAGTTGATAATAGCGAAAAAAAATAATAAAACCGGTAGATCAGGAAACGAGTAAAAAGAAGAAGAAGAAAAAGAATCATGACCTTGACGTTCTTTTTGTTTACTTTTGAGCGTTGCCATTTACATCCTGCGTTGCCTAGTGTTGCCCATTACCAACTTATTAATTCAGGGCGATTCAAAACGACTGCAACAGCACAAAAAAATCAGAGTGAAGTGACAGAAATATTTGAAGATGGAAACGAAAACGAAACAACTGATCTGAAACATTCAAAATTCAAAAAGGGACGGAAATATTTGAGAACGAATTTCAGACTTAAATAAAAATAAATAGCTCGAGGGATCCACTGCAATCAAAAACGATTTGCGATAAATTTTTTTAAAAACAATAATTCATAAACAAGTGACGATCGCGTTACATTAAAAAAAAAAACAAAACAAAACTGTAAACGATTTTTTTTTTTGAAAAATTTAACCGATGCTCCACTACCTTTTTTATTATTAAGCGCCACCTTGGGATGGATGGAATTTGTAACATCAAAATCGATTTTTTTTTTTCTAAAAAGAGCTGCTACGAACTGCGAAACTTGATGTTTTTTGTTTTAATATTTATCTTTCGTTTGTTTTGACAGTTAATTACAAAAAAAAAATTCTGTGTAGGTATACTAATAAATACTTTTAATTTTTATTGTTTTTCTGGTAATGTTTTTGTAAGCAAATAAAATAAATAAATTTGCCACATGAATTTAGGGAATTCCAGGGAAGTATTGTATGCCGAAAAAGGTTTTTTTGTGGCCTAGTTGATTGGCAACACTGCTTCTGCAGCAGCCAGTTTGTTACCTTTTCTTCTCTACAACTTTTTCAATGGTATTTCAGATAATTTCAGTTTAGTAAGTTCTATTTAAGAAATCGTCGGTTGCAGTTTAGTTTCTTAACTTGTAATCGTGGTAATTGTATTTCAAAAAACGTCACCTGAAATTCTGAAAGTATGTGTAAATCAGAAAGCACCGTTTGTAAATCAAGAATCAAGTCGTTTTTTCTGAAATACAACTGACCTTTTCTGAAATACATTTTACGTTTCTAAAATACAATTGATATTGGAGTGATGAATATTATTTATATATTTATAATTAGAATCTTGCCCGGGGCGCCAAAAACCCTAGCTACGGCACTGGAAACAGAATTCACAGTTCGCTATTCACTGTTTGTATGAATTCGTGCACAATCACGATCAGATGAGACGATAATGACAGCAAAATGAATTGGATTGCATAAATATTTTTAAATCGTCTGAAAATGCGAGACACTTAACATTCAAGAGGCTTTAACGAACCATTAATCAATAATACAAACAACAAGGGTCCCAAGTTAGAACCCTGAGGTGACACAATTTTTCTAAGCTGTGCTAATCATCTTCGTGATGTAACATAAAGCATTTCCATTACGCTGGGATTTGCTCTACAGTAAATACGCGTCGCTTGCTTTCGAATGCAAGAATTTACGTCTTATGTGTTACGAAAGAATACTTTAGCAAACCATTACTCAATAATACAAACAGCAAGGGTCCCAAGTTAGAACCCTGAGGTGACAAAATTTTTCTAGGCTGTGCTAATCATCTCCGTGCTGTAACATAAAGCATTTCCATTACGCTAGAATTTATTCTGCAGTAAGTACGCGTCGTTTGCTTTCGTATGCAAGAGTTTGCGTCTTCTGTGTTACAAAAGAATTTTTTGGCAAACCATTAATCAGTAATACAAACAGCAAGGGCCCCAAGTTAGAACCCAGAGGTGACAAAATTTTTCTAAGCTGTGCTAATCATCTCCTTGCTGTAACATAAAGCATTTTGATTTCGCTAGAATTTATTCTGCAGTAAATACGCGTCGTTTGCTTTCGAATGCAAGAGTTTGCGTCTTCTGTGTTACGAAAGAATACTTTAGCAAGCCATTAATCAATAATACAAACAGCAAGGGTCCCAAGTTAGAACCCAGAGGTGACGAAAGAATACTTTAGGAAACCATTACTCAATAATACAAACAGCAAGGGTCCCAAGTTAGAACCCTGAAGTGACAAAATTTTTCTAGGCTGTGCTAATCATCTCCGTGCTGTAACATAAAGCATTTCCATTTCGCTAGTATTTGTTCTATCGTAAGTACGCGTCGCTTGCTTTCGAATGCAAGAGTTTACGTCTTCTATGTTACGAAAGAATACTTTAGCAAACCATTAATCAATAATATAAACAGCGAGGGTCCCAAGTTAGAACCCTGAGGTGACACAATTTTTCTAGGCTGTGCTAATCATCTCGTTGCTGTAACATAAAGCATTTTCATTTCGGTAGAATTTGTTCTGCAGTAAATACGCGTCGTTTTCTTTCGAATGCAAGAGGTTACGTCTTCTGTGTTACGATAGAATACTTTAGCAAGCCATTAATCAATAATACAAACAGCAAGGGCCCCAAGTTAGAACCCAGAGGTGACGAAAGAATACTTTAGGAAACCATTACTCAATAATACAAACAGCAAGGGTCCCAAGTTAGAACCCTGAAGTGACAAAATTTTTCTAGGCTGTGCTAATCATCTCCGTGCTGTAACATAAAGCATTTCCATTTCGCTAGTATTTGTTCTACCGTAAGTACGCGTCGCTTGCTTTCGAATGCAAGAGTTTACGTCTTCTGTGTTACGAAAGAATACTTTAGCAAACCATTAATCAATAATATAAACAGCGAGGGTCCCAAGTTAGAACCCTGAGGTGACACAATTTTTCTAGGCTGTGCTAATCATCTCGTTGCTGTAACATAAAGCATTTTCATTTCGGTAGAATTTGTTCTGCAGTAAATACGCGTCGTTTTCTTTCGAATGCAAGAGGTTACGTCTTCTGTGTTACGAAAGAATACTTTAGCAAGCCATTAATCAATAATACAAACAGCGAGGGTCCCAAGTTAGAACCCTGAGGTGACACAATTTTTCTAAGCTGTGCTAATCATCTGCTTACTGTAACGTAAAGCATTTCCATTTCGCTAGAATTTTTTCTACAGTAACTAAGCATCGCTTGCTTTCGAATGCAAGAGGTTACGTCTTTGTGTGTTACGAAAGAATCCTTTAGCAAACCATTAATCAATAATACAAACAGCAAGGGTCCCAAGTTAGAACCCAGAGGTGCCACAATTTTTCTAAGCTGTGCTAATCATCTCCTTGCTGTAACATAAAGAGGTGACACAATTTTTCTAAGCTGTGCTAATCATCTCAGTGCTGTAACACAAGGCATTTCCATTTCGCTCGGATTTTTTCTACGGTAAATAGGCGTCGTTTGCTTTCGAATGCAAGAGTTTGCATCTTCTGTGTTACAAAAGAATCTTTTGGCAAACCATTACTCAATAATACAAACAGCAAAGGTCCCAAGTTAGAACCCAGAAGTGACAAAATTTTTCTAGGCTGTGGTAATCATCTCCGTGCTGTAACATAAAGCATTTCCATTTCGCTAGTATTTGTTCTACCGTAAGTACGCGTCGCTTGCTTTCAAATGCAAGAGTTTACGTCTTCTGTATTATGAAAGAATCCTTTAGCAAGCCATTAATCAATAATACAAACAGCCAGGGTCCCAAGTTAGAACCCTGAGGTGACAAAATTTTTCTAAGCTCTGCTAATCATCTCCTTGCTGCAACATAAAGCATTTTGATTTCGCTAGAATTTATTCTGCAGTAAATACGCGTCGTTTGCTTTCGAATGCAAGAGGTTACGTCTTCTGTGTTACGAAAGAAACCTTTAGCAAGCCATTAATCAATAATACGAACAGCAAGGGTCCCAAGTTAGAACCCAGAGGTGACAAAATTTTTCTAAACTGTGCTAATCATCTCCTTGCTGTAACATAAAGCATTTTGATTTCGCTAGATTTTTTTCTACAGTAAATACGCGTCGCTTGTTTTGCTTGAATGCGAGAGGTTACCTCTTCTGTGTTACGAAAGAATCCTCTGAATCACCGCGAGTTCAACGACAAAAAACCTGAAAGCTATTTTCGTCCTGCTCTTTTTACCGAAGCCCGAACTAAAAATAGCAGCACACGAACCTTACCAGTCAGTGACTCTTCTGGAAACCGTCCCTTTACGACCCAAAGAATTATCCCACGCGGAAAACGCAGCTCGCACCCTCCTACGCGGGCAAGCCCGGTATCAACCCTCACGTTCGTGCAAAACATCGGTTTTTTTTTCCCCTCCCGGCTGATGTTTAGCTTGCGCTGTTTCGCCGGTGGAGCGTGGAATTTGTGACATTTACCGGTCTAAATGTCAACTGTAAATCCCACCTGAACGGCTCATCCGGTGCTCCGCGAGAGACGCAAACAATGGGTTATTATTATTATTGCGATTCGCCGAGATTAAAGTTTAATTACGCGTAAGTCGGACACAGCCGCAGGGGCTTTCCTTAATTCACACTAATCGCCTCTGATGGATAAAGTCGAAACTTTCTCTTCGCATTTACTTACTCCGTCGGACTTGAGTGGACAGGGGCAGCGTTTTTTTTTCCAGCGCATCCACCATTTCTGGTTTGCGTTACAATTTTCTTTTTTACACTTTTGCGCATTACTGTAATAAAGTTGAAAACAATTTTTCTATCCGCCAGATGATCGATTGGTGCGGTTCCCAAGACAGTTGGGCTTTGAGTTTTCGTTCGATCAAAATTACAAGGTTTTCCCCCGTTTGTTTCTTCTTTCTGTTTTTTTTTTTTTTTTCTAATTGAAAAGTTCAAGGAAAACAATTAGTTGGATTCGGCATCCACCCACTTTCGCTTTGGTGTGAAAAAACGCAAGGCGCAGATCTGTCTGTCGATCTTTGTGTGTCACCGTTGAAAGAATATCCTCATCACGCGTCCATTGTTAGGCCGTCTTTAACACTTCATGCTCCTCTTGTGGGGTCCTTGACGTGCGCTGTCAAACGTAGTTTTATTATTTCGAAGTAGGTCGTAAGTGAACACGATGTATCGCATGGCCCCCCGGACAATGCTGCCATCAAAGTTCTTGTCTCTAACGCTCGACGTGAAACCCAATAATGTTTTGGACGCTTGCCGTCTTGAAGACGTGCAGACACAGCGCGGTTTTGTTCAATTAGTTTTTCTTTTGCCGTCGGACAAACTTCGAAGACCGGCGGAAGAGGCTGATGGTCTTATCAACGCCTCCTCATACTCATCGATTCAATGATGCCGAAAAAATCCGATTCACTTCGACCCCCCTCTCATTTTTATTTCCCTTCCTTTCACGTTGCAATCTCTTGCTTACAAGAAGCTATTTATCCGACGTTTCCAACCATACGCGAAAATCTGTCTACAAATTGAAAACGCCTTATCTCCAGAATCTTCCTTTTGGTTCTCTTCCATGCATGAAGACTTGGCAAGTCTCATTGGAGTTTCAGAAGGCTCTATCACCACATCTACAGATACCTCTCGCTTCACCTGATGGATTCTCCAATGGATTCTCCATTCTCAAAAGTTAAAAAAACCTTCTCCTCCAGCCACTTCGATAGAACGCCGCGCTGAGAAATTGAAGAAGAGGAATGTCGAAAGAAGATTAAAGGATTTAAAGAGAAGACATGGTAAATGAAAAGTGTTTTGGAAGTAGGATTTTCAAGGCCATTGAGGAATTAGGACCAAAGAGGAAGACACCCATCCTCAAGTCCCATGTCTTTAAGTAACAAAGAAGCAAGTCTCATTGGAGCTTCAAAAAGCTCGAGCGCTACATCCAAGGATACCTCTTGCTTCGCCTGATGTTCCAAAGGATTTTCCACCGATTATAAAAACCCTCTCCTCCTCCAGCAACTTCGATAGAACGCCGCGCTGAGAAATTGAAGAAGAGGAATGTCGAAAGAAGATTAAAGGATTTAAAGAGAAGACATGGTAAATGAAAAGTGTTTTGGAAGTAGGATTTTCAAGGCCATTGAGGAATTAGGACCAAAGAGGAAGACACCCATCCTCAAGTACCATGTCTTTAAGTAACAAAGAAGCGAGTCTCATTGGAGCTTCAAAAAGCTCGAGCGCTACATCCAAGCAACCTCTTGCTTCTCCTGATGTTCCAATGGATTCTTCACCGATCATAAAAACCCTCTCCTCCTCCAGCAACTTCGATAGAACGCCGCGCTGAGAAATTGAAGAAGAGAAACGTCGAGAGAGATTGAAGGATTTAGATTTTAGAAGACATGGCGAATGAAAAGTGTTATGGAAGTAGGATTTTCAAGACCATTGAGGAATTAGGCTCAAAGAAGAAGACACCCGTCCTCAAATCCCATGTCTTTAAGTAATAAAGAAGCAAGTCTTATTGGAGTTTCAAAAAGCTCGGGCGCTACATAATTGCTTCACATGATGTTCCAATGGATTCTCTACCGATTATAAAAACCCTCTCCTCCACCAGCAACTGCGATAGAACGCCACGCTGAGAAATTGAAGAAGAGAAATGTCGAAAGAGATTGAAGGATTTAGATTTTAGAAGACATGGTGAATGAAAAGTGTTATGGAAGTAAGATTTTCAAGGTCATTGGGGAATTAGGACCAAAGAAGAAGACGCCAATCCTCAAATCCCACGTATTTAACTGATCAAGGACTGGGTTATAAATTGGTAGAAGCAGGAACAAGAGCCATCTTGTCTTGATGAAGCTCCCAATTGAGAAACTCTTCTTAATATAAGGACTTCTCTTCTCAATTCCTCTTTGACATCATTCTCATGCCATTTCTGCTTTAAACTCTTCTCCCGAAAGGCTAGTCTTCAAAGCTCCGTTGCTTCCATTAGTCCCTTTAAATTGCAAACTGATGTATTTTGCTTCGCCAAAATTGATTTCGACGGCCCATGAAGTCCGGCAATTGAAAAAAAAAGAAAACCAACCCGCAACCCTTTCATAATAGATAGATTGTGCTTGTGAAGGCCAGACCAAGGTGCAGGCAAGAAGTCTAAGAAGGTGGAAGCTTCATTGGGAAAGGGAAAAGCAGCGTTCGATTTAATGGGTCGATCGATTTTCGACCTTAGAATTGATCGAAGCGAGCTGAAACTTGGTTCGAAATCGCAAGACCCCAGTGTAAGATCAGTTGTAGTACAAGTCCACGAAGAAAATCTGGTTTTCTGGAAGTGACCTCATCGTCATGAATTCATGAATTTTTCTTCTGTTGCATATTTTAAATTGCTTGCGACCTTACTCCGTGGTAAAGACCAAAAAAATGGAAGAGACCATCAGGTTTCAAGCAACACAAACACCTGAAGAGGAAGAGGGATTTGGTCAAACCAATGATGCATTTGGGAGAAAGATTGATTTGGTCAAACCAATGATGCATTTAGGAGAAAGATTGATTTGGTCAAACCAATGATGCATTTGGGAGAAAGATGGATTCGGTCAAACCAATGATGCATTTGGGAGAAAGATTGATTTGGTCAAACCAATGATGCATTTGGGAGAAAGATTGATTTGGTCAAACCAAGGAAGCAATGGATAGAGATTTGTTTTCTAGCAAAGCGCGAGCCAAGCAGAAGAAGAACAAGGATAAAATAGATCCTAGGCGCTTATTAAAAAGACTGGGGAAGAAAGAAACAAGCTGGAGAGCAAAAGCCAGAAACGCGGAATGAAATTTGGACACTGATGGCAAAACAGTGAAATCTGCGACTGAAATGAAGTATCGCAAATAAAACAAATAAAATTAGTGCAGAAACGAGGGAAAAAGAGAAGCGAAACAGCCTGAAATGGTAGAGATAAAAGCAGAGAAGACCGACCCCAGGAGTTGGCAAAAAAAGTGAGAGGACCAGCAAAGAATAGGAAATTGAAGAAATGGCTCAAAAGACAAGCAAAATGGTAAACGAAATAAAACGAGTGAAGGAGAGTTGGGCGAGGAATCCAGATCAGCAAAGAAGAAGAAGAAGATCCATGCGCTTGCGCCAATGATCAGTAAAGGCAAAAATGCTCCAAAACGAGAAGGAAATGTAATTTCTTGAAGGCGTCAAGTACATTTCAAACTCTGACTGCTGGATGGAAAGATAGAGAACGTCCCAGTAGTTGGTGGCAAAGTAAAGTGGGATGACCAGAAAAGATTATGGGGCAAGGGATTGAAGAATTAACTCAAGAAACAATCGACGAAATGAAGAAGCGAATGGTGCAAGGTAGGAAAATGGTAGAAGAATTGGGAAAGGAAGAAAAAAGGGAAATCCGTGAGCTTCCGCCAATGATAAGTCAGAGCAATTTTATCGAAGGAAGCTCCTAGAAGAAAAGGAAATGTGATTCCTTAAAAGTGTCTGGGTATATCTCTCAAAATTTGCCCGTTGACTGGAATCTCTAGAAACAAGAAGTTTATCCAAAGACCTCGAAGCAAAAGAAACAGGACCCTTTTCATTAAAACCTTGACGCTCACAACAAATTCAAAGCGATCAATTCTCTCTTCCAATCGCACTTTCAGTTTCATCTTCCCCATTTTCTTTAGGTATGCAATCTATCAATCTTTCATTTCGTTCTTCCGGAAGAACGAAATGGAAGAAGAGACCATCAGATTCCAAAGCAGCTTCTCATTTGAAGACGTGACATTTAAAGGCTGGAAGACCTCGACGGAAGAAGAGTTTTCTTCATCAAAAAATCGCGCGTGAGCAATCATTCCTTGTCTTCCTCTTCCAATTTCCCTTTTGCCTTCAACTTTTCCTTGTCGCCCTTTTCATTTTCTCCACGCAGTTTGGTACTTATCGTTCTTTCGATGAAGAGGCAGGCAGTTCGAACAAAATAGAAGAGACCAGCTGATTGTAAAGCAACACGCCACGAAAGATTTGTTGAAAGGGGAAGACCTCAAGACAAAAGATGCCTTTTGGCGCAGTCTTCCACTTCCAATTTTAGTTTCATCATCTTGAACTTCTTATTGTTGTCATTTTCGTCTTATCTACTCCATTGGATACTTCGATTGAAGAGGCAATCCAAAGCCAAAAAAGGACAGAAGCCATAAGGATCCAATGAAAGACGTTTCACCTTTTCCATCGAAATGCTTGAAGCTTACGCTCTTGAGCAAAAAAATAAACAAGACGATCAAAGCATTTTTCCTTGTTTTTTGGGCTTCCACCTCCAATTTCAGTTTCATCTTCAAACTTCTTTTTTGCCCTCTCCGTTTCTCTATGCAGTTTCTGTCTCAGTCTCGTGTTTTTAGCTTCCACTTCCAATTTCAGTTTCATCTTCAACTTCTTTGTTGCCCTCTCCATCTCTCTACGGAGCTTCTGCCTCAGTCAGGCGTTTTTGGCTTCCACTTCCAATTTCAATTTCATCTTCAAACTTCTTTGTTGCCTTCTCCGTCCCTCTATGAAGCTTCTGTCTCGGTCTGGTGCTTTTAGCTTCCACTTCCAATTTCAGTTTCATCTTCAAACTTCTTTGTTGCCCTCTCCATCTCTCTGCGGAGCTTCTGCCTCAGTCAGGCGTTTTTGGCTTCCACTTCCAATTTCAGTTTCATCTTCAAACTTCTTTGTTGCCTTCTCCGTCCCTCTATGAAGCTTCTGTCTCGGTCTGGTGCTTTTAGCTTCCACTTCCAATTTCAGTTTCATCTTCAAACTTCTTTGTTGCCCTCTCCATCTCTCTACAGAGCTTCTGCCTCAGTCAGGCGTTTTTGGCTTCCACTTCCAATTTCAGTTTCATCTTCAAACTTCTTCATTGCCCTCTCCATTTCTCTATATAGTTTCACTGTCAGTCTCGCTTTTTTTGGTTCTCCTTCCAATTTCAGTTTCATCTTCAACTTCATTGTTGCCCTTTTGGTTTCTCTGGGCAATTTGGATTTCCATCGTTCTTTCGAAGAAAACCAAACCTAAATGACTTTTGATCCAGTTGATTTCTTTAAGGGTGAAGTAGGCATGACCACAAGCAATTTTCCCCTTTTCTCCCTTCAAGTCTTCTCTTTGTTCTCTGCCTCTGGTCTCTACGTCAAGAATTTGGCTCAAATAGAAGCACGAAGTACTTTGCACTTCCTTTAGTTTGAAGCCCATCAGAGGGGTATGTTTGTCTGTTCCCACCCCCAAAGAAAGAGATCAGCAGCAAAACACTAATCACAAAGTGATCGATTCAGAGGTTTTATTTAGGGATGTCAAAATTTGTGCCAGAAAAGAATTAAATTTCGCCAGTGAAAGCCGTTCATCGCTCTTGGACCATTAGCAGCGAGATCTAGGAGTCTCTAAGGCAAACAGAAAAAAAATTCGTGACTTCGCTTTCCAATGATTAGAATAATACGCGTACGCACACACACAGACGCACACATAACGAGGAAAAGAAACTCTTTCCAGCCTGATTGTGCCTCGAACCGTTGCTTTCGATGCGATTGTTCGATCGATCGATCGAAACGTTCATGCACTTCACCGGACGAACCTTATTTAATTAATTGATTAATTAATTCTTAGATTGCACCGCAGATGGTAATTTGCTGGGGTAATGATGATTATGTTAGTAGTAGTAACAACACGATGAGGAGAATGAGGAATTAATGTTGTAAGAGGAGGGGAAGAAGCTTTTGAGTTGAGTTAGACGAGAAAATTAAAAGCTAATTATTGCTGTCGTGCTACGGTCTTAATTACAAACGGAGTCGCTAAAAAGTAATTATTACGTGAATAAAAAGCCAATTATAAGAGGACATCCATCAGAGCAACTAATGAACAGACTTGTGTGATTTTCACTTTCTTTTCCTTTTTTCTCTTCTCAGAAAGCGTGCTCGAAAATAACCCACCCCACGTTTCATTTTAAATTCGAATTCTAGGGATTCGCCGGGCAGGAATGACTTCGAAATAACTTTCCCTTTAAAGTTATTCGCGTGAATAATTTTTTTCTTCCCCGAATGGATTTTCCTCTAAAGCTCTCCTGCTCGCTTTTGAAACCTGCGATTATTATCGTTGCGATTTCCAGTAACCAACGATCTGGAAATGTAAGTAAACAAGTCGTACGCACGTGTGGGCTCTTCGAAAACGCGCGTGCGAAAATAAACATTTCCCAAATCATGTCCGCACCGCAACGTGGAAAATTCCGATCGGTTCGATCGGAAAAACAACCGGCTATTAATATTAATGGAAATCGATGTTTCGTTCTTGTTTAGCGTAGAATTATTCCGAAACGTTGCATGCGATCGTAAGGTAATACCGCGGTGATGTTCATGTTTGCTCTGAAAGAAGCTATAACTAGTTGAATGCAGGAACATTTTCCTGTTAAAATACACAATAACATTCAATTTCTCTCTACTTTATCGGTGAACAAGTAGGAAAAATGAAGGAAACAGTAAGAAAAAGTTTTAGAAAGATCTAACCAAATTGAAAAAAGTGAGCACCTTCGTGACTTTCACTAACTCACTGATTTCCTATTAGGAAAAAATGTCTACCTCCGTAAAAAAGCTATGTCTTTGTAAAGAGGGAGAGAAAGATGGAAAGAGATTATTTGAAATTACAGAATTCTCGTCCTGTTTACCTTCTTCATCTGGAGGCCTTCGTGACTTTCGCTTCGCACGTTCTTCACTTCATGAATATCTGAAAAATGTGCTTCGTGCCCTAGGCAACCAACACTTAACCATTTGCATTACGAGCATTTGAAGATCCTTGTAACCTTCACTGACCTTCGTGAGTTTTACATCTCATGACCTTAACTTAAAAGACATCTCAAGAATCCGACGGATTTTTCCTTTATGAAAGGCAACTTGCCCTTTTATATTTAATAATTATCATTGCAGGCATCTAAAAGCCGTCGTGACCTTCACTTCACGCGATCTTCACTTAAAAGAATATCTGCTTGCTCTGCTCTCTCTACAGCTGCTTTTTACAGGCAACCAATACTTAATAATTAGCAGTATGAGCATTTAAAATCCATTGTGACCTTCACTAGCCTTCGTGACCTTTACGTCTTACGACCTTAACTTCAAAGCAAACTCAAGAGTCCATTAATGAACTCAAGAATCCATCAAAAATGTTTTAAAAAGATTCAATCAGACTGGAAAAAAGTAAAAGACCAAAGACCTTCGTGGCCTTCACTAATTCACCGATTTCCAATTAGAAAAAAATCTCTACGTCCGTCAGAACGCTATTATGTCTTTTTAAGGAGGGAGAGAAAGAATGAGAGAGATTGTTTGAAATTACAGAAATCTCATCCTCTTTACCTTCTTCATCTGAAGGCCTTCGTGACTTTCGCTTCACGCGATCTTCACTGCGTGAATATCTGAAAAATGTTCTTCTTGCTGTAGGCAACCAATACTTAACCATTTGCATTACGAGCATTTAAAGACCCTTGTAACCTTCATTGACCTTCGTGAGTTTTACATCTCATGACCTTAACTTAAAAGACATCTCAAGAATCCGACGGATTTTTCCTTTATGAAAGGCAACTTGCCCTTTTATATTTAATAATTATCATTGCAGGCATCTAAAAGCCGTCGTGACCTTCACTTCACGCGATCTTCACTTAAAAGAATATCTGCTTGCTCTGCTCTCTCTCTACAGCTGCTTTCTACAGGCAACCAATACTTAATAATTAGCAGTATGAGCATTTAAAATCCATTGTGACCTTCACTAGCCTTCGTGACCTTTACGTCTTACGACCTTAACTTCAAGACAAACTCAAGAATCCGAGAGTATTTTTCGTAAAAGGCAACTTACGTTTGATATTTAATCATTATCATTGCAAGCATTGAAAGACCTTTGTGACCTACGCTTTACATTATTTTCACTTTTTTCAAATTCCTCTGAAAGCCTTGGTGACATTCACTTACCTTATCCGAATATCTGTTTCCTTTGTGACCGTTACTACATAAGACCTTCACTTCAAGAAAATCTCTCTTTCACAAATTCGTAATAAGATTAGAGCGACCACCAGAAGATGTTTTGTAACATGTCTAAATCTGAGCATTTGAAAAGATTTATGACCTTCACTACTTTATAAGACCTTCAAAGAAATCTCAAAAAGCAAATTTACTCAAGAGGATGAAAGCACGCAATCATTTTGAATAGAAACGACTACAATTATCTCTCAATCTCAGTCACACACACGCAAACACAATTTTTTAAGTAACTTTAGTGTGAACACCTTCGTGACCCAGAAATTTCTTTCTTTAAAAAGCGTCTCGAAAATGTTTTATCCAGTTGACCATTTGCAAAACGCAGTTTCTTCAGAGAAAGACAAACGGAACATGTACTTTGGCTCGTCGGAAATCGCAGGTCTTTGTCCTTCACTGTTTTCCTTACAAAAAAAATCGCAAAAATTTTACCTGAATTTTTTATCTCTTGCGAAACGCGTTTTTTTTTGAATACCAAAAATAAAAGTAAAAAAAAACACAAGTAATTTTATGAGAGAAACAATGGAAAAGTGCAACGAAAAGAAATTAGATCAAAATCAAAACCGATGATGCAGTTCGTGCACTTCACTTAAGACGTGCCTCCACATCACCACAGTGACTTCATCAATTTCATAATCTCGGTGCATTAATATTTATACTCGATTTACTTTCTATGATATTAAATATGTAATTATGTACTAACGACCTTCATCTCCTCTTACGTAAACACAAGAAACACACTCGAAGAAGTTACATAATTCTCAACGTCACACAGGCTTTACACTTTTATGACATTAAAGGAAGAAACAACTGTAAAGCTTGGTGCACATTGCAAAATGCAAAACGTTTCCTTCGCTCTTAAAACAACTGCCGCCAAACATTGGAAAACATTGTTTGGTTTTCGTTCAATTCATCGCCAAAATTCCTGTGTGTGCCGCGGTGATGTTCATGTTTGTTCTGGAGGAAACTATAACCAGTTCAATGCAGGAACGTTTTCCTGTTAAAAGAAAATGTAACGTTCAATTCATCTCTACGTTATCGGTAAACGAGTAGGAAAAATGAAGGAAACATTAAGAAAAAGTTTTAGAAAGATTTAACCAAATTGAAAAAAGTGAGCACCTTCGTGATTTTCACTAACTCACTGATTTCCTAATTGAAAGAAATCTCTACCTCCGTGAAAAAGCTATGTATTTGTAAAGAGGGAGGGAAAGATGGAAAGAAATTGTTTGAAATTACAGAATTCTCGTCCCCTTTATCTGAAGACCTTCGTGACTTTCGCTTCACACGATCTTCACTTCATGAATATCTGAAAAATGTGCTTCTTGCTTAGGCAACCAATACTTAATCATTTGCATTACGAGCATTTAAAGACACTTGTAACCTTCACTGACCTTCGTGAGATTTACATCTCATGACCTTAACTTAAAAGACATCTCAAGAATCCGACGGATTTTTCCTTTATGAAAGGCAACTTGCCCTTTTATATTTAATAATTATCATTGCAGGCATCTAAAGGCAGTTGTGACCTTCACTTCAAGCGATCTTCACTTAAAAGAATATCTGCTTGCTCTGCTCACTCTACAGCTGCTTGCTATGGGCAACCATTACTTAATAATTTTCAGTGTGAGCATTTAAAATCCGTTGTGACCTTCACTAGCCTTCGTGACCTTTACGTCTTACGACCTTAACTTCAAAACAAACGCAAGAATCCAATAATAAACTCGAGAATCCATCAAAAAATGTTTTAAATGATTCAGTCAGACTGAAAAAAAAGTAAAAAACCAAAGACCTTCGTGGCTTTCACTAATTCACCGATTTCCAATTAGAAAAAATCTCTACGTCCGTAAAAACGCTATTATGTCTTTTTAAGGAGAGAGAGAAAGATGGAGAGAGATTGTTTGAAATTACAGAAGTCTCGTCCTCTTTACCTTCTTCATCTGAAGGCCTTCGTGACTTTCGCTTCACGCGATCTTCACTTCGTGAATAACTGAAAAATATGCTTCTTGCTGTAGGCAACCAATACTTAATCATTTGCATTACGAGCATTTAAAGACCCTTGTAACCATCACTGACCTTCGTGAATTTTACATCTCACGACCTTAACTTGAATGAAATCTCAAAAATCCGACGGATTCTTTTTTATAAAAGGCAACTTGCCCTTTTATATTTCATAATTTTCATTGCAGGCATCTAAAAGCCATTGTGACCTTCACTTCACGCGATCTTCACTTAAAAGAATATCTGCTTGCTCTGCTCTCTCTACAGCTGCTTACTACAGGCAACCAATACTTAATAATTTGCAATACGAGCATTTAAAATCCATTGTGACCTTCATTAGCCTTCGTGACCTTTACGTCTTACGACTTTAACTTCAAAACAAATTCAAGAATCCATTAATGAACTCAAGAATCCATCAAAAATGTTTTTAAAAGATTCAATCAGACTGAAAAAGGTAAAAGACCAAAGACCTTCGTGGCCTTCACTAATTCACCGATTTCCAATTAGAAAAATCTCTACTTCCGTCAAAACGCTATTATGTCTTTTTAAGGAGGGAGAGAAAGATGGAAAGAGATTGTTTGAAATTACAGAATTCTCGTCCTCTCTACCTTCTTCATTTGAAGATCTTCGTGACTTTCGCTTCACGCGATCTTCACTTCGTGAATATCTGAAAAATGTGCTTCTTGCTGTAGGCAACCAATACTTAATCATTAGCATTACGAGCATTTAAAGAGCCTTGTAACCTTCACTGACGTTCGTGAGTTTTACATCTCATGACCTTCACTTAAAAGACATCTCAAGAATCCGACGGATTATTTTTTATAAAAGGCAACTTGCCCTTTTACATTTAATAATTTTCATTGCAAGCATCTAAAAGCCGTTGTGACCTCCACTTCACGTGATCTTCACTTAAAGGAATATCTGCTTGCTCTGCTCTCTCTACAGCTGCTTTCTACAGGCAACCAATACTTAATAATTTGCAGTATGAGCATTTAAAATCCATTGTGACCTTCACTAGCCTTCGTGACCTTTACGTCTTGCGACCTTAACTTCAAAGCAAACTCAAGAATCCACGAGCATTTTTCGTAAAAGGCAACTTACGTTTGATATTTAATCATTATCATTGCAAGCATCGAAAGACCTTTGTGACCTACGCTTTACATTTATCTTCACTTTTTTAAATTCCTCTGAAAGCCTTGGTGACATTCACTTACCTCTGTGGCATTCAGTGTACAGGTCTTTCAATTTGGGTGTTATTTCTGTGAAATAATTTTCAATGTGAGGTCCTGAAGGTCCTTGCGACCTTCACTTCGCGTCGTGCCCTTGTGCCGTTCACTTATGTGTAGCTTTCGTCCAATTCGGCGCCTGTGCCTGATTGACCAAATATGTTATAACCGATTTAGAACAGGTTTAATTAAGAACGTCAAGTTATCTGCGGAAAAGGACTTTTAAAATGAGGACCTTCTCTTTTGAATGAATTGGAAACAAAGGAAAAAACAGAGGGGAATGATTATTGGCAACGCTGAAAGGATTATTTCCAAACATTCTTCCAAAAATTCTTTTGCGTTTTCTATTCAATAGAGGACGTTGGCCTCTTTAGGCAGATAATGACTTCAGTTCTTCAATTAAATTTGGATGCGAAACAAAGTTCCTGGTCATCCTCTTCAAAACGGTTACGAGAAACTGGTTTGATTTGGGCACACTTGTTTGTTTTAGCCAAACTTGTTTGTTTTGGGGAAACTTGTTTATTTTAGGCAAACTTATTTGTTTTAGGCAAACTTGTTTGTTCTGGGCAAATTGGTTTGTTTTGGGCAAACTTGTTTGTTTTAGGCAAACCTGTTTGTTTTAGGCAAACTCGCTTGTTTTAGGAAAACTTGCTTCTTTTGGGCAAATGTCCTCTTTGACATTTAGGCATTTTAACTGACTTGGGCAAATGCCTTCTGGATGCGCCCCAGCCCTTTCTAGATTTGCAAATGAGTCTTCTTGTTTTCCTTATGGAGACTCTTTGGGCAACCATAAAATATTATTGTTTTCCAAATCCGTATTACCAAATGTGTATGAGGTTTAAGGTATTATAACTGCAAGTGTTCTGGAGCAGTAGCAAAGCAGGTGCATGTCTGATAACTTCGATTAAAACTAATTTGCCCATCACCGAACCACGAACCAATTTCGTTTCCAATCTCCATTCAACATCTGCACGTTTCCGACAGATGGAATTATTGTGCAAAAACAAGTCTAGACGCCATCGCAGATTTAGAAGTACCAGGGTATTTAGACCAGCAGATCCCAGCTTTATCGACGTACAAGTCACGTAAGCGCCGAAAACATGTACGGAAAACACCTTTTCGTCTTCCCAACAGCGCAAACCAAACAATGTCGACATAGTCGATTCGCCGCCTCTAATAAAAGCGACAGCAAATTTATTTTTTCGTCGACGACTTTCTTGCCCGCCAGCATCCAATATCTTCTCGCTCTCCGGAGCCGCCGCCTTCGTAATTACGGTGTCAACTCTCGAAGGCCTCTGACCCATTTTCCGGGGCGGCGAAAATAGGTCAGACTTGAGTCTATGTTTAGAACGTGGGCGCGCGAGGGGGGAGGGGGAAAAGAAAGGTGCACGCGGACACCTGGCATTTATTGAACGCGTTTTAATTCGTCCCGTCGTTCTCCTTGTTTCAGAGTCCAGCCTCGCACCACCACAAAGAAGTATTGAAATATGGGTCCAAGCCACAGCCCGCTCCGGGGAAGTACCTGAAGGTCTCGTCGAGAAATGGGCTTTCCTCGTCGAAGTCGTCGCTCATAAATTCCGAAGTAAGTGCCGGGAGCTTTTAGTCGGTTGCTACATTAGAGCTTTCAGGCGAGAAGCGCTTTTTTTTTCTTGCAAGTTACGCGGTA
The DNA here is from genome assembly GCA_036172665.1 of Prosopocoilus inquinatus. Taxonomy (NCBI): domain Eukaryota; kingdom Metazoa; phylum Arthropoda; class Insecta; order Coleoptera; family Lucanidae; genus Prosopocoilus; species Prosopocoilus inquinatus. The sequence continues at coordinate 6,277,258 of CM069878.1, read as the reverse complement.
AAAAAATTAATTCGGAAAATAATAAATGTACGACATTGTAAAGGGCGCGGGCGTTCCTTTTAAACGCATTAATGTTTTTTTCTTTTTTAATGTAAAACGTATAAACGGGGGTGGGAAAGGTAGTAGATTAAGAAAGAACACGGGTAGTTACACCTATGCTCCAACATAAAAGCGTAATAACCCCCATTCCATCCCCTTTCTGCCCCCAATTCTTTTAACGGTCCGTACAAAGTTGAACCTCGATTTTCTTTGTTAGTAGCAGCGCCTGGTTTTCGAAAAGAATCCCGCAAATCAAAATACTTAATAATTTGCAGTACGAGCATTTAAAATCTATTGTGACCTTCACTTGCCTTCGTGACCTTTGAGTCTTACGAACTTAACTTCAAAGCAAACTCAAGAATCCATTAATAAACTCAAGAATCCATCAAAAAATGTTTTAAGAAGATTCAGTCAGACTGAAAAAAGGTAAAAAACCAAAGACCTTCGTGGCCTTCACTAATTCACCGATTTCCAATTAGAAAAAATCTCCACGTCCATAAAAACGCTATTATGTCTTTTTAAGGAGGGAGAGAAAGCTGGAAAGAGATTGTTTGAAATTACAGAAGTCTCGCCCTTTTTACCTTCTTAATCTGAAGGCCTTCGTGACTTTCGCTTCACGCGATCTTCACTGCATGAATATCTGAAAAATGTTCTTCTTGCTGTAGACAACCAATACTTAACCATTTGCATTACGAGCATTTAAAGACCCCTGTAACCTTCACTGACCTTCGTGAGTTTTACATCTCATGACCTTAACTTAAAAGACATCTCAAAAATCCGACGGATTTTTCCTTTATGAAAGGCAACTTACCCTTTTATATTTAATAATTATCATTGCAGGCATCTAAAAGCAGTTGTGACCTTCACTTCACGCGATCTTCACTTAAAAGAATATCTGCTTGCTCTGCTCTCTCTACAGCTGCTTACTACAGGCAACCAATACTTAAATAATGTCCAGCATGAGCATTTAAAAGCCATTGTGACCTTCACTAGCCTTCGTGACCTTTACGTGTTACGACTTTAACTTCAAAGCAAACTCAAGAATCCATTAATAAACTCAAGAATCCATCAAAAAATGTTTTAAAAAGATTCGATCGGACTGAAAAAAGTAAAAGACCAAAGACCTTCGTGGACTTCACTAATTCACCGATTTCCAATTAGAAAAATCTCTAGTTCCGTCAGAACGCTATTATGTCTTTTTAAGGAGGGAGAGAAAGGTGGAAAGAGATTGTTTGAAATTACAGAATTCTCGTCCTCTTTACCTTTACCTGATCTGAAGGCCTTCGTGACTTTCGCTTCACGCGATCTTCACTTCGTGAATATCTGAAAAATGTGCCTCTTGCGGTAGGCAACCAATACTTAATCATTTGCATTACGAGCATTTGAAGACCCTTGTAACCTTCACTGACCTTCGTGAGTTTTACATCTCACGGCCTTAACTTGAAAGAAATCTCAAGAATCCGACGGATTTTTTTTATAAAAGGTAACTTGCACTTTTATATTTAATAATTAACATTGCAGGCATCTAAAGGCCGTTGTGACCTTCACTTCACGTGATCTTCACTTAAAAGAATATCTGCTTGCTCTGCTCTCTCTACATCTGCTTGCTATAGGCAACCAATACTTAAATAATTTGCAGTATGAGCATTTAAGATCCATTGCGACCTTCACTAGCCTTCGTGACCTTTACGTCTTATGGCCTTAACTTCAAAGCATACCCAGGAATCCGAGAGCATTTCTTATAAAAGGCAACTTACTTTTGATATTTAATCATTATGATTGTAAGCATCTAAAGACCTTTGTGACCGTCGCTTTACATTATCTTCACTTTTTTTTTAATTCATCCAAAATCCTTGGTGACATTCACCTACCTCTGTGATCTTCCATGTCCAGGTCTTTCAATTTGTTTGTAGAAGGCATGTCATTCCTGTGTAATAATTTTGAATGTGAGTTCCTGAAGGTCCTTGTGACCTTCACTTCGCGTGATATTCGCTTTAGAAATTTATAAAATTCCAACTGAAATCTTTAAATCATTTTCAGTGCAAAACATCTGAAGGCCTTTGTGACATTCACTTACTTCTGTGACCTTCACTTTACCCTTCATTGCAAAAGGCAACTTTTTAATTTGTACTAATTGGAGCTCTATGGCCTTCACTTCACACACGCGACCTCACGTTAATAATTTTCAGTACTGATCTAGATTTTTTGATTTTTTTCGTGACCTTCACGTTACATGATTTTCTAAAAAAAATTAACAATGTTATTGAAAACGCAACTAATATTTGATAATTTTCAATGGAAATAACTGTATGCCTGTATGAGATTTAATTGCCTTTGTGACCATAACTTTACACGACCTTCATTCAATAATAATATTCCGTTAATAATATTTAATAATTTTTAAGGTTAATTAAAAAGAAAACATTTGGAAACCTTCGTGACCTTCACTGTGATTACGACTTTCGCATCAAAAATGTCTATAACTTCAACTGAATTTCTTGCATTTAATTATTTTCAAAATAAATAACTTAAGGCCTTTATGACACTCACTTACCTTCGTGACCATAACTCTACACGACCTTCACATCAAGGAAATTTTAGTTAATAATAATATTCTATTAAGTTAAGTTATATTTGATAATAAAAAAATACATCTGGAAACCTTCATGACATTCACTAAGACTGTGACCTTCACATCAAAAATGTCTAGAACTTCAACTGAATTTCTTGCATTTAATGATTTTCGAAGTAAATAACTTAAGGCCCATGTGACACTCGTTTACCTTTGTGACCTTCCTTTCACACGACCTTCAAATAAAAGAAATCTTAACTTTTCTTTTTGAATTATGATTAACTTATATTAATATTTAATAATTTTCAGTGTTGTTAGTCTATGAATACTTTCACGACCTTCACTTTTGATGTGAACGACAGAAAATCTTCGTGACCTCCACGTATCTTTGTGATTTTCAAGTAAATGAACTTGAACTTGGAACTTTCCCTTCACATAACCCTTACTCTTTAAAGTAATGTCAAAAATCCGAATGTTTCTTTTGCAAAATTTTTAAAATTTAATTTCACTTCACATGACCTTCACTTAAAAAAAAGTGCAAAATACGCTGATTTTTCTGCAAATGCTGCTCACTTTAGAAATTCATAAAATTTCAATTTGCGGAGCTTTAACTCTTTAAATCCATTTAAATGTAAACATCTGAAGGCGTTCCCTTACTTCTGTGACCTTCACTTTACCCTTCCTTCACGGCAAATGGCAACATTTCAGTTTATTAAGGGCGCAAAAATTACTTTACCTACTTTAAATTCTTGCGCAATAAGATAATGCTCATTTGCGGTTTTAATTTAATTAAATGTCCACGTAAATTAGTTTGAAATTATACTTATCTGTACTAGGAGACTCCATTGTTAGGATTGATAGCCAAGATTATTTAGTATCTATCTTCTTTAGTAAGTTTGGTGTAAAGGATTCTTTCTTTTTTATTTTTTTAATTAATGAGAAAGTCCGTTGGGATTTGCCAGAAACAAAACAAGCCTCGCCCCGCCCGAACGAAGCAAACAAACCCGGAAATTCATTTGGCGCCTTTGCATTCCTGACTTTCCACACCGAACTTCCCACGAGCGACTCGGCGGCAAGTTATTATATCCGGAGGATGCAAACTTCTCGGCGGCAGAAACTTGTACATCGCAGATTGCTCGCGAACTCCCGACCGAACTTCTTGTGACAGGAACAAACAAAGCAACTTCCGGTTGCCTCTTCTGATGCAAGGCGACAGACAAGGACCCGGAGTTAATGAATCCGGTACCTAATCCAATTCGTTTAGAGGGAGCTTTTAGAATTACGTACGAGCCGGGGCTTTCGCAATCACGTGATGCATGTGTATATGTTTACATATTATTAATGATAATGTGATCTTCTCGCCTACGTCATGCAACTGACATTAAGTCTTCCTGGAAATCCTTTTACTCGCGCGTCGCTTGTGTGTGTGTGTGTAATTGCGGGAACGTCTAAATACAATTTAATGAACACGTGCACTCCTCTTCTTGTAAAGGCGAGAGATCAAAGTAGGCGGCGCCGCGAAAATAGCGCTGAATTTAATGCACCTTTGTTTATATGCATTCCCGCAACGACCTGGGAGTATTGACGTCATGAAACGTGAATGAGTACATACAAGCTCATGTTAAATTTTTTTTTCTTTAAGGAACATTCGCTTATTTCTTTGAATTTTAGGGGCCGTCGACGGTTTATTTATTTACTAAATTAACGAACCCCCATCATGCGAGTCACAAATTCCTGTTCGCCGTCTCATTACGTTTTCACTTTCGCCTCACTTTCGTCGCGGCGAATTAAGTGACAAAGCGGTTACGCAGCCGGAATAATTCAGAAGCAAAGAGCTCGGCGCCTGAAAGAATTCCTGAAATACACGCGCCCCCATACAAAAAAAAATAAAAATAAAAATTCCGCCTTGTTTCAGTTGCCGCTCCTGGAAAATAGCAAGTCCTCGTCGAGGTTGAATCTACAGGTCGGGGGCAAGCACGATTCGTCCCCCCTGTCACCCGCACGAGAAACCTTCCCCGCCATCAACAACAATGCACGCAGCCAGATGAATCTGTCAAATAATAATAAGGATGAGGAGCACACAACCACGAATCTACCCCTAACTCCATCAGGTGATGTATCTTCCTTAATTTGCAAACAAATAATGCGCTCTTTCGGCGCGTTCCAAAAGGAATCCACGTGCCTTTCGTTGGAGACTCCCATAAATTACGTATTCCATTGGCTTACCTGTCTCGCCACCATACGAAATGCGGCACATAAAACTTCGTTTGCGGTTGTGCATGGGACGTTGGACGTCGTTATTAAGTAATTGATCACACTGCATTGCGACCTGGAAGATTACGAACTCGAACTTTGGCCAGACTGGCGATGATGCCATTGCCATTTAGCTTTCGGCTCGCGTCTCCCTCTGGGCCCATTATATTTCGTTTTTGTATGCAAATTTTCGTGCAGCCGGCGACGATTATGGCTATTTTTACCCGGGCCGGTTATGTAAACCGGGTTTATCATCGACAACTCGGGGCTCACGACCTTAACGTACACACATTGTAGTTTTCGGAATGTTTATTATGCCGCTCAGGCAGTTCGTCTCTTCCTTTTACGAAATCCATACTGAATAAATGATTTTGATTTGGCCTAACGGAAACCAAACGAAAAAAGTCCAATTCTATTCCATTCTCTATCATCTTCTCACGTTTGCCCCATTTCGTTTCCTTTTTGCTATTCCTCTTTTGCATCGAGTCTCTTTCCACCTCGTCCTTTTATTACCTTCACCTCATTCCATCTCCTCTTAGAGTTTCTTGCAGTTTCCAAAGAAGATCACTTCAAAACGTGCAATTCACTTTGATCACCTCATGTTCGCTTCATTTCCTATTTATACCTATTTATTTGAATTGCATGACCTACTTTAGTCTACGAATACGTAAGCTTGATGATGAGGAAATCTTGATGATTTATTCTATTTTTTTTTTCTCGCACCAAGGTTCGATGTAGATCAAGGTTATCTTGCAGGAATCACAATCATTTCTTTTATCACCGATGTTCCAACGATATTAATGCCCTTGATCTAATTTCTCACTTCAAAACGTGCAATTCACTTTGATCTCCTCATGTTCGCTTCATTTCGCAGTCTTTTTGGTTCTCCGCTTTTTCCTCAAGTTCGATTCCATCTCCTACGATCTCGTCCTCTTGTTATCTTCAACTCATTCCATCTCATCTTAGAGTTTCTTGCAGTTTCCAAAGAAGATCACTTCAAAACGTGCAATTCACTTTGATCTCCTCATGTTCGCTTCATTTCGCAGTCTTTTTGGTTCTCCGCTTTTTCCTCAAGTTCGATTCCATCTCCTACGATCTCGTCCTCTTGTTATCTTCAACTCATTCCATCTCATCTTAGAGTTTCTTGGAGTTTCCAAAGAAGATCACTTCAAAACGTGCAATTCACTTTGATCTCCTCATGTTCGCTTCATTTCGCAGTCTTTTTGGTTCTCCGCTTTTTCCTCAAGTTCGATTCCATCTCCTACGATCTCGTCCTCTTGTTATCTTCAACTCATTCCATCTCATCTTACAGTTTCTTGGAGTTTCCAAAGAAGATCACTTCAAAACGTGCAATTCACTTTGATCTCCTCATGTTCGCTTCATTTCGCAGTCTTTTTGGTTCTCCGCTTTTTCCTCAAGTTCGATTCCATCTCCTACGATCTCGTCCTCTTGTTATCTTCAACTCATTCCATCTCATCTTAGAATTTTTTGCAGTTTTTAAAAAATATCACCTTAGAGAATGCAAATCACTATGATCTCCTCATGTTTGCTTCATTTCGTAGCCTTTCTGGCTCTCCTCTTTTTCGAAAAGTTCGATTTCTTTTTTTACCATCTCGTCCTCTTGTTATCTTCATCTTATTCCATCTCCACTTAAGAGTTTCTTACAGTTTTCAAAAAGATCACCTCAAAAAGTGAAATTCCCTGTGATTTCCTCATGTTTGCTTCATTTCGTAGCATTTTTGGCTCTCCTTTTTTTCGTCAAGTTCGATTCCATTTCTTACAATCACGTCTTCTTGTTACCTTCACCTCATTCCATCTCCTCTTAGAGTTTTTTGTAGTTTTCAAAAAAATATCACCTCAAAAAGGCAATTCGATTCCATTCCCCATGGCCTCCTCATGTTTGCCTCATTTCGTTTATCTTTTTGTCTTTCCTCTCTTCCATTGAGCCTAATTTCTCGTTCTCTTGTTATCTTTACCTCATTTCTTCGCCTCTTAGAATTTCTTGTAGTTTTCACAAAAAAATTGCCTCAAAAATTGCAATTTAATCCACTCCCTATGATCTCCTCATATTTGCCTGATTTCGTAGCCTTTTTGACTCTCCTCTTTTCCATCGAGTGCGATTCCATCTCCCACGATCCCGTCCTCTTGTTATCTTCGCCTCATTCTATCTCCTCTTAGAGTTTCTTGCAGTTTTCAAAAAAGATCACTTCAAAAAGTACAATTCAATCCATTCCCCATGGCCTCCTCATGTTTGCCTCATTTCGTTTACCTTTTTGTCTCTCCTCTCTTCCATTGAGTCTAATTTCGTCTCCTAGGATCTCGTCCTCTTGTTATCTTTACCTCATTCCTTCGCCTCTTAGAATTTTTTGTAGTTTTCACAAAAAAATGCCTCAAAAAGTGCAATTTAATCCACTCCCTATGATCTCCTCATGTTTGCCTCATTTCGAGACAAACTCTCCTCTTTTCCGTAGAGTCTGATTCCATCTCCTATGATCTCGTTCTCTTGTTATCTTCAACTCATTCCATCTCGTCTTAGAGTTTTCTGTATTTTTCAAAAGAAAAAAACCTCAAAAAGTGGTCTGCTCGTGTTTGCTTCATTTCGTTTCCCTTTTTGTCTTTCTTTTTTCTATCGAGTCCGATTTCGTCTCCTAAAAACTCAACCTCTTCTTATCATCACCTCATTCAATCTCCTCCTTAGAGTTTTTTGTAGTTTTCCAAAAACGATCACCTCAAAAAGTGCAATTCAATTCCATTTCCTACGATCTCCTCATGTTTGCCTCATTTCGCTTCCCTTTTTGACTTTCCTCTTTACCATAGAGTCCTACGATCTCGTTTCTCTTGTTAACTCATTCCATCTCGTCTTAGAGTTTTTTGTATTTTTCAAAAAAAAAACATCACCTCAAAAAGTGGTCTGCTCGTTTTTGCCTCATTTCGTTTCCCTTTTTGTCTTTCCTCTTTTCCATCGAGTCCGATTCAATCTCCTACAAACTCGTCCTCTTGTTATCTTCACCTAATTCAATCTCCTCCTTATAGTTTCTTGCAGTTTCCAAAGAACGATACCTCAAAAAGTGCAATTCTATTCCATTCCATTTTGTCTCTGCCCTTTTCGTAAAGTTCTATTCCATTTTCCATCATTTTTTCCGCTTGTTTTCTCTACCTCGTCCACCTCTTCTTAGACTTCCATCTTCTTCTTCGCATAGTCTTTATAGCTTACAAAAAAAAATACCTTTTGTTAATGTTTTCTTACTGTAGAGCACGTGCGAACGGGGTTTCATCCCCTTTTGTCCCCAATTCTTTTAGCAATCCGGACAATATTAAATTTCGATTTCCTTGTTAGTAGCGCTCGGGTTTTGGCATGGGAAGCCGATTTCTAAATCGGTTTCCACAAATTGCTCGAATGGCGGCTGCTTATATTTTTTTTGGGAATTGTCGAAAACGGCCGCTCCTTATCTCTTTCTATGTTTAGATCATAGTTCTTCGTTGTTATGGTTCAAATAAAAATTCGAATCTTTAAATTACAAAATGCGTTCAACCGAAAGAGATACTTTTAGAGCAAGAAAAAAATATTACAAACAAAATAATGTATGAATTTAATTAAATTAACTAACTTATTAAAATTTAACATTTGGCATAAAATTAAAGCTAGATTATGAAAGAGAAGAGAAGGAAAGAGCAACAAAAATTAGTTTATTTCTAAAAAGAAAAACCTTTGTTAGGCGCTTAAATGATTCTGTTTTATTTAAACTCGCCCTCGCATATGCTCGAGGATGCCTTTTAAGTACACACTTTATTTAAATTAAAATAAATTAGGGAAACTGAGTGATTAAAAAAAGAATTCAGAGTTTTGAAAACTTTACGTTACACCGGAATCAAGGAAGCACTTTTCTAGATGATGGGAGTTCGTGCTCCGGGCAACAGCCTTGTCGATGCGCGGCTGTGCTTCTTAGGTACAATTTATTTAAATTAAAATAAATTAGGAAAATTGAGTGTTCAAAAAAAGAATTTGGATTTTTGAAAACTTCACGGTACACCGGAATCGAGGAGGCACTTTTCTAGATCACAGGAGTTCGTGTCCCGGTCAACTGCCTTGTCGAACTCCCCTTCTGGTCAGAAAAGGTACCTATTTATTTGAATTGCATGACCTACTTTTGTCTACGAGTACGTCAGCTTTGCATTAGGCGTTGGTATTGAGAGGAAATGTTGATGATTTATTCTATTTTTTTCTCGCACCAAGGTTCGTTGTAGATCAAGGTTCTCGTGCAGGAATCACAATCATTTCTTTTATCACCGATGTTCCAACGATATTAATGAATGCCCTTGATCTAATTTCTCGGTGCATAAATTGCAAGCTTGACTTTGCATAACACGTGTTTTGTATTTTTTTTTTTTCATTGAGTCAAAGTGTACTGAAGTATAAAATAGAATAATCCTAAGAATCTGGATTCTTACTTCATATTTCTTAAGCAGGTGGAATTGGCATGAAGAAGAATCAAAAAGATAGTGCTTAGTTCTTCAATTACCGATCACTTCTTCACGTCACTTCAGAGAGTATAGTTCCATTCCAATCCCTGTCAACTCGTCCTGTTGGTTTTCTTGCCGCCTCATTTGACTTCTTCCGCTTTATCTTTGCTCTTTTCCTCAAGTTCGGTTCCATTTCCTACGATTTCGTCCTCTTCTTATCTTATCTTATCTCCTCGTTCCATCTCCTCTTCGACTTTCGTTTTCTTCTTCACATAGTCTTTTTCATTTTTAAGAAAAAAAAATTGTTGTCTAAAATTCTTTAAACATGTGGAAATGGCGTATATTTACGACCTCCCCGCCCTCTTCTTGTTTTTCTCCTCGCTCCATCTCCTTTTTGACTTTCCCCTTCTTCTTCTTCTTCTTCGCATAATTTTTAGGGTTTTCAAGAAAAGAAAACGTTTTGGCAGTTTTTCTTTTATTCTCTAAGGCTTGGTAGTGGCCGGCTAGGTCTTCTTTCATTTCGTAATACCATTTACTTCTTTAAGCCATTTCAGAAGGGGCAATTCGATTCCCTTTTCCCCGATTTTATTTTTTTGACTTTCCTCTGTTGCATCGCCTTCTTGTATTCCAATTCCTACGATCTCATGGGGTTTCAAAAAAAAAATACGCAATGCTTTCTTTCATTCTTGAAGCGTGAGGAAGCGGCTTGAAAAGTCCTCTTTCACTTCAAAGAGAAACTCAGTTCCTCTTCACTGCGTCGTCTTCCACGTTCTGGGATTCTTCAAACATGCAAAACTGGGTTAGTTTGGCTTCCTTGTTTGTTTGTGTTACGTCACGGACTAAAAGTATTTCCCTGGGTTAGTTTGGCTTCCTTTTTTTGTTTGTGTTACGTCATGCAGTATTCCTTCGTGGAAAAAGCATTTCCCTTTGGCTTTCCTTTTTTTTTTGATTTTCTTCATTCCATTTTTTCTATCTTTGCCTTCTCCTCTTTGGCTTTCCTTCCTCTTCATTGTGCATCCTTTTCAAAAAGACTATTAAGCGTGCGCTTTGTCATTCTTTAAACACGCCAAACTGGTTTCGTTTTTGACATTTCTTTTTTTTTTGTTTTGTTACGCCACGAAGTCTGAATTACTTCTTTTTTGTATCGCTTCGAAAACCGCGGCGAAGCTGGATTCGTTTTGCCCCATTTTTTATTGTCCCCTTTTCATCGCGTCGTGTTGATTCTTATTTGATCCAATTCCCTACGATCTCGCCTCCCTTCCCTTCCTTTTCTTGCCTCATTTCATTTTCCTTTTCTCACCCGAGACGTTCGTGATTTTCAAAAAAAAAAAACTCGATTCGTTTTGCCCCATTTCTGATTGTCCCCTTTTCATCGCGTCGTGTTGATTCTTACTTGATCCAATTCCCTACGTTCTCGCCTCCCTTTCCTTCCTTTTCTTGCCTCATTTCATTTTCCTTTTCTCACCTGAGGCGTTCGTGGTTTTCAAAAAAAAAACTCGATTCGTTTTGCCCCATTTCTGATTGTCCCCTTTTCATCGCGTCGTGTTGATTCTTATTTGATCCAATTCCCTACGTTCTCGCCTCACTTTCCTTCCTTTTCTTGCCTCATTTCATTTTCCTTTTCTCACCTGAGACGTTCGTGGTTTTCAAAAAAAAAAACTCGATTCGTTTTGCCCCATTTCTGATTGTCCCCTTTTCATCGCGTCGTGTTGATTCTTATTTGATCCAATTCCCTACGATCTCGCCTCCCTTCCCTTCCTTTTCTTGCCTCATTTCATTTTCCTTTTCTCACCCGAGACGTTCGTGATTTTCAAAAAAAAAAAAACTCGATTCGTTTTGCCCCATTTCTGATTGTCCCCTTTTCATCGCGTCGTGTTGATTCTTATTTGATCCAATTCCCTACGTTCTCGCCTCCCTTTCCTTCCTTTTCTTGCCTCATTTCATTTTCCTTTTCTCACCTGAGACGTTCGTGGTTTTCAAAAAAAAAACTCGATTCGTTTTGCCCCATTTCTGATTGTCCCCTTTTCATCGCGTCGTGTTGATTCTTATTTGATCCAATTCCCTACGATCTCGCCTCCCTTTCCTTCCTTTTCTTGCCTCATTTCATTTTCCTTTTCTCGCCCGAGACGTTCGTGGTTTTCAAAAAAAAAAAAACTCGATTCGTTTTGCCACATTTCTGATTGTCCCCTTTTCATCGCGTCGTGTTGATTCTTACTTGATCCAATTGGCTATGATCTCGCCTCCCTTCCCTTCCTTTTCTTGCCTCGTTTAATTTTCCTTTTCTTACCCGAGACGTTTCTTCGGTGGTTTTCAAAAAAAAAAAAAAGCAAAAGAGAAATGTGTGGTTTGTTTTCGTGTTTGTTTCTCTTCGTTCTCGTTCTTTAAACACGTGAAATCGCTTTCGTTTAACTTTTTTTTGTGTAAATGTGTTTTTTTATTCCGAAAAGCCAACAAAACAATCGAACTCTTTTTTTTGTCATTTTTCAAGTCTCTGTTCGAATCACTATACAAAATCCCAACGCTTTGTTTATTTTTTTTGTACTTACTGTTGTTTTATTTGCTTCAATTCAATTTCGATTTTGAAGAAGAACAACTCAAACGGTTGACCTTTCGTCTGATTTAGCATTAATGCTGCAATTCTGAGCTCGATCGTAAGCATCGTAGGGCGTTACTGTGTCAGTTAATTGTACAGGTCGTAAGTGCCTTACGATTTAGGTAAGAATTGCAGAATAACTGTACATGTGTGTGTGTTGTGTTTTCTTTTCTTTTTTTTTCTGACTTTGCCTCCTTTATGTTTCTAGTTGTGTCTATTTTTGTCCTCTCCCCACTCTCTCCAATTTATTAGATTGGATTGGGTTGGGTTATTTTGGACCAAACTTGTTTACCGATTTCCTCATCGCCTCTTTACCCAATTCAATACGTGTATAGGGTTCTCCTGAACTTAGGTCTTTAAATACAGCGCAGTCTTCATGAATAATAATTAATCATAACTAATTAGCTTCATAGATGAACTAATCACTTACCTTTCAGTTTTACAACACACATGGCATGTCTTTTTTTCTTTTGGAAATCTATTTTCTATTTTCTCGATGATTTTACGTATCTAATTTCTTTGTCCCATCAACACTGGAGTACCTCAGTGATGAAGTTTAGGGCCGTTTACTTTATCTATGTTTTGGAATGGATTTTTCTGTAGTACAAAACAGGAGAGGGAACTTTTCGTGTGGTGGTTCTTATAAGATGGTTAAATTTTATAATTTAGGAACATTCTGGGAAGAATTTACGACGCTGAAGCATGTGCTGTTGTTTGTTTTTAAATGCTCTCTCTCTCTCTCTGTCTCCCTTTGACTGTAACCGACGCGACGCGGCGACGAACGAAGTGTAGTTCGATTCAAGAATGCACGAGAGGTTTACTGCCGCGTTTTTTTTTTTTGTTGGTACAATTCATGCGCAACGCTGTTTACGTAATGGTGTGCAGTCGTGGTTTAAAAATATTTACGCGCCCGATTTTAAAAATAAAACGGGGCGCCTGCACTCGAGACGGGCTCGCTTCATGACAGACGGTATTTTTCATGTGGATTTATTTATATTCGGAACAACGTACACATCCGCCGATTGAAACCGACGCGATGTCTCTCGCCTAATTATTTAATAAATAATTAACTCGGCGGCTCAAATAATATTCAAAAAATAAAAATAAAAAATTGTGGTTACTTGTTTGTTTTACAAATAAAATAATTAAATATATAAAATAAATAATTTGTTATTTATTCTGAAGAAGCTGTCAAACGAAACGTGCAGCGAAACGTCGACGTTTAATTCAATTTTACGAGTTTTACACGTTTTATCTGCATTTTAACTAATGTTCTTTAAAAATATTATTTCGAACTTCCTGTTCTTCTATTAATTCCCGTTCTTGATTATTAACTGTTAAGATTCATTAAAACAAATAAAAATCAATTGACAAAGTATTTCAACGTGGCCTATTCCTGAATGGAGTTTTTATTAATTTTTTTTTTTATTTGTTTTGATCGCACCGCTGCCACCATTTACGTAGGAAGTCAATCAACTCCTTCTCACCATGGTCACCGACTTTACCAAGAAAATTAATAAATGCACCGAATTTATTGGAAAAGGAAATAATTGGTTACAAACGGATGGCATTTCTTTTTACAATCGCTTCAACTCAAAACGGAATTATCTAGTTAAACCGTAGGTCCTTGAGCACAGCGGGCGAAAACAGGAAAATGTGTTGTTAGTTAAAACCAAACGCATATATTTAAAAGAACTTAAAAACTAATCTTATACATGATGTTGTGATGTGATGTTAAGCTCTTCGACGTTCTTCTCAGATCTTGTAAGTGCAAAAAAATGACATGGCGTGAACTAAACAAATTTAAATTAACGATCAATTCAAAAACGGAATTATCTAGTTAAACCGTAGGTCCTTGAGCACAGCGGGCGAAAACAGCAAAATGTGTTGTTAGTTAAAACCAAGCGCATACATTTAAAAGAACTTAAAAACTAATCTTATACATGATGTTGTGATGCGATGTTAAGCTTTTCGACGTTCTTCTCAGGTCTTGTAAGTGCAAAAAATGACATGGCGTGAACCAAACAAATTTAAATTAACGTTTTTATCCCGCGTTTAGTACCCAACGGGCTTATTACGATCGCATTTCTTTTACAATCGCGTCAACTCAAAAACGGAATTATCTAGTTAAACCGTAGGTCCTTGAGCACAGCGGGCGAAAACAGGAAAATGTGTTGTTAGTTAAAACCAATCGCATATATTTAAAAGAACTTAAAAACTAATCTTATACATGATGTTGTGATGTGATGTTAAGTTTTTCGACGTTCTCCTCGGGTCTTGTAAGTGCAAAAAAATGACATCACGTGAACGAAACAATGTTAAATTAACGTTTTTATCCCGCGTTTAATTTCCAACGGGTTTGTTACGATCGCGTTTCTTTTACAATCGCGTCAACTCAAAAACGGAATTATCTAGTTAAAAAGTAGGTCCTTGAGCACAGCGGGCGAAAACAGCAAAATGTGTTATTAGTTAATACCAACCGCATATATTTAAAAGAACTTAAAAACTAATCTTATACATGATGTTGTGATGTGATGTTAAGTTTTTCGACGTTCTCCTCGGGTCTTGTAAGTGCAAAAAAATGACATCACGTGAACGAAACAATGTTAAATTAACGTTTTTATCCCGCGTTTAATTTCCAACGGGTTTGTTACGATCGCATTTCTTTTACAATCGCGTCAACTCAAAAACGGAATTATCTAGTTAAACCGTAGGTCCTTGAGCACAGCGGGCGAAAACAGCAAAATGTGTTGTTAGTTAAAACCAAACGCATATATTTAAAAGAACTTAAAAACTAATCTTATACATGATATTGTGATGTGATGTCCTTGAAATTAACCATCGCGAAAATGCAGAAGAAAGAAACAACTTTGAAGGCCAAGAGCAAAGAACAGTAAACAGATAAAACATTTGGTATGTTGGCCGAGCATGCCTAAAACGGAATTATCGAGTTAAACCGTAGGTCCTTGAGCACAGCCGGGTGGGAACAGGAAGATGTGTTATTATTTAAAACCAAATATATTTAAAAGAGCTTACACACTACTCAGACATGAAGATGTGATGCTTTTCAATATTAGTTTAATTTATACGCGATTTCTTCACCTCCTGATAAATTTATCTACCAGGTATTACCTTCGGAAACCATTGCATCGATACTAGTTTCCAAGGATACTACCTGGCAGATAAACTTATCCGTAGGTGAAGAAATCGGGTCTTAATTTCTGAAAATATTCGACTTGTAACAGGCTTGCTCTTGGTACGCCCGCGCAAATCGAATGCAGTTGTCCACTTGCTGCCATCTGCGTTTTCCCTTAAGTATTACAGATGTGATGTAGGTACTTTTGCGAATAGTATTAGTCAACATTTTCTTGGAATTTTTTTTTACGTTGAATACAAAGTTCCCGCAATTTATGATGCGGTACGTGGCATGTCTTCCTCTCTAAACATGTTACGTTATGACGCGTGAGAACTCGTCACATTTCAATTTCCAATTGTGCAACGTCTTCCCCATTTCTTTACTAATTCGAAGTAATTAGTTTTTTTTTTTTATACAGAATTCCGGTTTCTTACCTCGACGTTACGTTTATTTTTAATCGTATTTAACGATGTAGTGAAATTTCAAGCAGAAAAAAATTAATTTATTGTAATCCTGACAGACTCTCTTCGACTGTACGGAAACCGATTGACGGAGTACGAGAAGACCGAAATCGAAAAGTACCCCAAGGTGTGGTACCTCGGCCTTGACGCCTGCAAGATCCACGGAGAACATGGGGGTTCCCAAAACGGAGGCTACGACGACGACAGTGGAAGCTACAATAAGGTGAGGGCTACAATTTTCTTATTCTGAGTAAAAGCGTCTCCGCCGTTTGCATTAGTAGAGGGGGGGGGGGGGGCTGCGATCGTTTCGATTCTTAAAATATGTCGTTACTTGAAATCAATGTGGTACTACGGAAACAAAGAAATAAAACTGTGAAATCAAAATGTGACTTGGAAATAAAAAAACAACTACAAAACAAAAATATATAATAAAGTAAAATAAAATAAAAACAATCGGTATTGTTTCACTTAATATATTAAGTGAGTGTTTTTATTTTATTTTACTTTATTATTATAATGTTTCACCAAGCACCGACACTCTCTTCCATTGAATTTTTACAAAAATATATTAAAAAAGAAGACGATTAATTGACGTTCAAAATAAAAATAATATATCTTCAAATCAATATAAATATTGACAACCAAAAATTTACACAAACAAAAAATAAAAAATAATTAAAAAATAAAAACTCGTATCAAATAAAGTCAAACGAAAGATAAAACAAAAAGCAAAAGACTATAGATGAAAATGTTAAATGTTAAAAAAAAAAATATAATTAAAAAATAAAATCAAATCGCATAAAAGAGAAAACGAAAACGGCGATCGATGTAAAATGTAGAATAAATTCAAATAGAGTAAATAAGAAAAAAAAAAACAAAAAGAAAAGACGATCAACTGATAACCAATAAATAAAATCAAATCACATGAAAGAGAGAACAATAACGGCGATCGATCGGAAGGGATTGAAATATAAAATAAACTAAAAATCAAATACATTAAAAGAAAAGAAAAAACAAAAATGGCGATCGATCGAAAGGATTAAAACGTAAAATAAACTGAAATCGAAAAACTTAAAGGAAAAACAAAAACAAAAAACGATCAGTTGATAAATGAAAACATAAAATCGCGTCGAATGAAAGTTATAATCTGATAGGCAAGAAATAAAACTAAAATTAAATGAAATCGAATGAAAGAAAAAACAAAGGTCGATTAATTAATTACACAGCGCGGAAACTAAGTGGCGGATAAATTCGATATTTTCCAGACAATGAATTTAAAAAAATATATATCCCAAATAAAGTCAAATGAGGAAGTTCGGTCCGCTCGCCTTGGAGGCTCGCGGCTGCTAAGATGTTGAAAAAAAGTGAAGGAAAATGTTTTCAAGTTTTGGAAAACATTTTCCTTCACTGTAGAATATTTTTAATTTCTTTTTATTATTTTTATTTTTCTCGTTTCTTTTAATTTTTTCCCGAAAGTTTCAGATATTTTAATTTTTTTAAACTTTCTGGCTGCTGCGAGCGTTTCGGGCCCATAGTGCCCAAATCACTCTCTGCTCTCGTTGCACTCGGTGGCCCCCGCTGAGAAGATAAGGCGAAAGCGTTTCGCGCTGTTTGGGCCGCTCTGCTTAGGGGCTCGCAGCAGCTAGGATGTTGAAGAGAAGTGAAGGAAAATGTTTTCAAATTCAGAATTTTTAAAATTTTTAAATCTTTTTATTGCTTTTATTTTTTTCGTTTCTTTTAATTTTCTCCCAAATGTTTCAGATCCGTTTAATTTTTAAAAACTTTCCCGACCTTTACGATTTCCTTCTTCCAAAATTATTACTGGCTTGTTTATTTTTTAACTGGCACACGACTCCATCGAGCTGCCCTTTTCTTTCTTTTCTTCTTACTTCTTACTTTTGCGCTGTTTGGACCGCTCACCTCGGGGGCTCGCGGTAGCTGCGGATGTTGAAAAAAAAAGTGAAGGAGAATGTTTTCAAAAATTTGAAATTGTTTAGATTTTTTTATTATTTGTATTTTTTTGTGCTTTTAATCTTTTCCCGAATTTTTCAGATCTTTTTAATTTTTAAAAATCTTTTCCGATTTTTTACGATTTCCTTCAACCAAAATTATTAGAGGCCTGTTCACGTTTTTCACGTCCGTCGCCTTCTTCTTCTTATAAATTTATTTCTATGTTTCTTAATTAATAATAATTAATCAATTATAAATTGAGGAAACTGATTGATTCGAATTTAAAAAAAAAAGAAAATCAACTTGAACAAGAAACACGTAATAATTAGGTCAAGCGACACCGCAGATTTCCTCTCCTGCTATAACTCTTCTTATGCACTTCTTCCCCTTTGGATTCGCAATAAGCGGGGGTTATCGAATGTTGCGTTTGCTATGCAGGAATATCCTTAATTGAGCGCATAAATTACGGCTAATATTGCAGCCGACCTTAATCTCTCGGCCGCTCGCTGCGCGTCGCCTGCAAAAATTCGAAGAACTACCTGATCCTGACCTTGTACGCAAAATCACTCCTCAATATAACATTATTTAATTGATACGAAGGAAAAAAAACACAAATCTACTCCACAGAAGCTTTGATAATATTATTTAATCGCAAAGATAATTTCTACAAAAGCATACTGAATATTCGATCATTTACGCGGCTCTGTTCCAACTTCACGTTTTCCACGTCGCCTTCTCTTTCTCATAAATTTATTTCTCTGTTTCTTATTCTCTCGAATAACTTGTTGGCGGTTTTGAACGAAATTAATGTTAGTGGAATCAAAGAGGTCGGCAATTTAAGGAAATGAAAGATAAATACGAAAATAACAAAATAAAAAGCAATGACTCGCAAACAAAATAAATCCTTTATTTATTTATAATTGCAGAAACGTTAAACATAAAGAAATATAATTTTACGTGAAATATAATAAAAATAATATAAGAGGACAGAGAGAGAAAGAGAGAGAGAGAGAGAGGCAAGGATTTTTCTATCGTTTGCAGTAATTGTAGTTTTTAAGCAGTATTGATAAACTCGTCGAACTGATTGTGAGTGGAATTATCTTCTCGTATCCAAAATTTTATGAGTTACAATGATTTTATATAATATAAAAAATTTAAATTATAAGAATACAACAACACAAAAACACACCGCGGGAGAAGGTTTGCTTTACGTGGCGAGTATTAAAATTGGAGGAAAAATTGCCAAATTTAATTAAAAGAAAATTGAATCTGGAGTTCAATTTACAATCGCCCGGAACGAGATAAGTCGCGTGCTTTTCCCGAAGCTCTTCCGAGTCGATGTAAAAACATCAAATGTTAATTGTTACATCAACTTTCTTGCTACATCATCCCGCCTTCCTCCGGAATACTCTTACCACACACACTTTTGGCCCGCTAGGTGGCGCAATGATGTTGTTTGGCGTTGTACTTTTTTCTTTCAGTCGCATTTCATCAAAGCTTTACCGCGAGCGTCGAAGCCCTACGTGAGAATTGCACGGTCAGCTTCTCATACGCTTAACAGAAAAAGAAACGTAAAGGCTGACTTGACATCGTATTTCATCAAATGTGCGAAACAAAAGAAAGACTTATTGTCTTCTCGTGCAAAAAAGAATCTGGCGTTGCAGTTCTCATCCTATTTGATATATTAAATGAAATTAAATATTTATCCTTTGCGTCTCTTGGAATTTCGAGTTCTTGTTTTTGATTTTTACTTTCCGTTTTTATTTTGCGGTCTCCAACCTTTCCGCGTTATTTTTATATCGCCGCCTTTTTCGTCTTCTGCCTCTGCTCGAAGTTCTGCGTGAGAATTGCAGTAAGCTTTTCGAATAGCTTAACGAAAAATGAAACTTAAAGACTGACTTGATATCGCATTTCATCAAATGCGCGAAACAAAAGAAAAACTAATTATCTTCTCAGTGAAAAGAAGCGGGCGTTGCAGTTCTCACTGAAGCTCTTTCCACGTTCGCCTTATTCTTCTTCTGCTTCTTCATATAAATTTATTTCTTGTCTGTAACTTTTAGTTTCTTTTTTTATTTTGCTGTCTGCAAACCATTCCTAATTCTGAGCTGGTTTATTTTGGCTGTGCTCTAACTTCCCATTTCCCCGTCATTCTTCTTCTTCTTCTTCTTCATTGATTTACTTCTTGTTTCTAATTTTTACTTTAATTTTTTATTTGCCGTCTCCGGATCATTCCCAATTACGAGCTGGTTTGTTTTGGCTTTGTTCTAAACTCTAAACCTTTCCACGTCATTCAACTTCTTCTTCTCGTAAATTTATTTCTTGTTTCTAGTTTTTAGTTTCCGTTTTTATTTTGCCGTCTCCATAACGTTACCCTAATTCTGAGCCGATTTATTTTGGCTTCTACTTGACTTCTCCCCTTCCACGTCATTCTTATATCGTCTTCTTCTTTCTTCTTCTTTTCGTGAATTTATTTTTGTTTCTTCTAATTTTTACTACTTTCGTTGTTTGTATTACTGCCGGCCAATTTAAGCGTGTTAATTTTTTTTAACTGGCACACGACTCGTTCGAGCTGCTCCTCTCTTTCTTTTCGATTTTCTCCACGATTCAAATGAGTCGCATACATATTTATGAGGACCTTGCACCTGCCGTGTTTCGCTACGCATGCCGCGGGCACGCGTGCCATGTCTGGTGCGTGCCCACAGTAACTAATTCTTATTCTGCGAAAGTTTACACGCAAATTTAAACTCGGGAACGTACGCGCAAGTTCCAATTTGCGTTCGACGTAAATCGCACGTTAAATTCGACACTTCCGCTAATACCGGAAGTAAATCCGTAATCTCTTTTTGATTGAGATGTGGGAATAAATAATGATGACTGGCACCTCCACCACTGACTCTTTCTAATCGTATACAGGTCACTGGCGCCTCCACCATTTTTTTTTTTTAATTGAGGTGAAACTATTGGAATAATTGTAATAACGTCCTCGTCCCATATTATAAATAATCATAGGCGTGCGCTAATAATAATTTTCCGTGCTGTTTGCGATTGTCGCCGGTGACATGTTCGATCCAGAAACGCGCTCAGCCGCGTCCATCCTTCGCCGATACGATTGCGCAATCATCGACGTCCGTTCTTGCCATTAAAATGCATCTGACGCCGAGATGTTGCCATGGTAACTGCAAACTGCGCTCGTCGACGACGTCGGTGGCGGCGGCGGCGGCGCGGCGTACTATCGGAAACTCGTAAGACGCTTTTATGGGTCGGCCTTTCATGGGCAGGCAATTAGGTCCGACAGAAACTCATTAGTTTAATCGCTCGTCAAATATTGGTCGATTTCAGGCTCGTTTTAATTAAACCTTAAATCTTTGATATAGCTTGATTCCTTTCTTTTTTAGAGCTAACACGAAAACAGCAACACAAAGGGGCTCGCTTTATTCCAAAGAGGAACTGCATTGTGTTTTAATGTAAACAATCTTTCGATGAGGAACACGACGCATAATTAGATCAAGAGGCGTCGACTCGCAGAACTAGGAAGATCGATTTCTTGTACGATCCCGCTCTGCTTATTAAGCATTTTTCCCTTTCCGATTGTTACGCAATTGGGGAATATCGAATGTTGCGCTTGTTATGCAAAAAACATCCTTAATTGAGTACAAAATTTAGGTGCAATATTGCAATTTCCAATTGCAATCATACATCACAGCTAGATTCAGAATATTTTATAATAATTTTTATTTTAAAACGCAACGGAAATTTTAAATTATATAAAAAAAGTAAACAATCTTTCGGTGGGGAACACGACACGTAATTAGATCAAGAGGCGTCGACTTGGAGAACTAGGAAGAACGATTTCTTGTACGGTCCCGCTCTGCTTACTAATAATTTTTCTTCCCTTTCCGATTGTTACGTAAGTGGGGAAAATTGGATGTTGCGCTTGCTGTGCAAAAAAACATCCTTAATTGAGTACAAAATTTAGGTGCAATATTGCAATTTCCGTAACTACGATTTCATTCCTGTGCGGACGCATTCTGCGCGCCTAGTTCAAAAATCATTTCATCTGACCTTGTACGCATTATGATTCATTATAATATTATTTAATCGCAACTTAATTTTTATAAAAAAAAACATTGCGTCTACACACTAAATATTCGAACCTTTACACAGTAACTGAAATCGTCAGAAATAAAGAACATTGCATCTCTACGCGCTGAATATCTGAACCTTTACACAGTAACTGAAATCGTCAGATTAAAAAAAGTTACACAAAAATTATAAAATTATTTTAAAAAAAAATTAAAGGGTACTTTGCTTTACCTTTTTCTTTTAGTTTCATAGTTTGTTGTTTTTTGTTGTAACCAGGCTATTTTTGACAGTCTTTTGTTTTTATGATTTCGGTCTTTACGAAGAGATTTGAACCTTATAAATCCTTCTTAAATTCTGCAATCCTTGTTATGTCTTTAATTATCACTGGTGTTTGTCTTAGGCTTGCGCGTCATTTGTTTTGTTAACATTTACGTTTCAACACTCGGTATTTTTCTTGTCTTTGTTCCATTCTAATATCTTTGCATTTCTTGAATTCATTTGTTTCTTCACTTCTACCCCATTTCTTCATTTGTGATTGCATCCTTCTCCATCGTTGCCTTGCCTTCCGGTCTTTTTCCTTTCTTTGCTCCACTCTAACAGCTTTGCATTTTTTGCATTCAATTTTTTTCTTTTCTTCTACTCTATTTACTTTGCGTGGCTGCAGCAATTTCTTCACTTGTGATTGCATCCTTCTCATATGTGACTTTACCATCATTGCCTTGCCTTCCGGCCTTTTTCCTTTCTTTGTTCCATTCTTGCGTTTTTTGCATTCAAATTTTTTCTTCACTTCTACTCTATTTACTTTATGTTACTGTAGCAATTTCTTCATTTATGATTGCGTCCTTCTCAGAACTGACTTCACCATCATTGCCTTGCCTTCCGGCCTTTTTCCTTTTTTTATTTCATTCTAACAGCTTTGCATTTTTTGCGTTCAATTTTTTCCTTGACTTCTACTCTATTTACTTTATGTTATTGAAGCCATTTCTTCATTTGTGATTGCATTCTCCTCATGTGTGACTTCACCATCGTTGCCTAGCCTCCCGTACGTCGTAATACTTCATTACTGATGACTTATCCTCATTATTAAATCATTCTTTTATTACTTCTTCCATTATCTCTTGTTAGTAGAAGCCAAATCGTTTCTCTTTCTGGGCTCATTTTTCCAATACCCCTCCCCCCCAATCTTAACATTGTTTTTGCCTTTTTAAAATTATTTGTGATTACTTGGTTTTGTGCTTTTTAATATTTTAATTTTCAATTTGGCTAAAAAAAAGTCTCACCTTCACATTTTTCATCGGTTTCACAGATCAATCGCGTTCATATTTAAAACCTTTCAGTCCCGCAACGTCCAATTAATCCGGGACAGCCCCCGCCGGTCGACACAAAGGCCCACGTCAACGGCACCCCGTTAACTTATTTAAACGAATTCAGGCCAATTGCCGCCACCACCGTGCCAGAAGTTAGCGCAGACATCCCCATCATGCAAATCAACGATTTGCATAGGCGCTTGATTGACGACGCCCTTCAAGGCACGTCGCAAATTAATTAAAAAACAATTAAAGCCGCCGGGCGGCGAGGCTTAATTAATCATTCCGTCGTTGAAAATTTTTTTCTGGCTGGCATGCCCCCCCCCCCCCATCCCCGAAAACGGGAGAACACGTGAGACTGATAAATTACGGTCTAAATCCCGAAGGCAAAGATCCATCCCCCGTCAGAAAATTAAGGGTCGTTGTTGTGCTGAAAATAATTGATGCAAAATGAAACTTGCTTGGAAATTATTTATTCGGGGGGGAAATTTGTGGAGATTTATTCAAAACGTAAGTCGAAACTGTTTTGTTGGTTTCATAATTTAGTCGCGTAACTTTTATGGATTTAATAAAATCTACTACACTGACCTTAAAAAGAAAAAATGTCATTGTCATGACAATCTGGATTACTTGCTCCATTCACCCCCCTCACTCGGCGCCGCTGCCAATAAAATTTGTTATAAAACTAACTTCCATTAAAGCTTACGAGTATTCCTAATATTTTACTTTTTTTGCGCCTTTTCTTAGAGACTTTGTTTGTTTTATACTTCAATTTAATCTCTTTTAAGTACAACAAAAAAATGCAAAAAATATTTCAACAGAACAAAACAGAATTCTTTTCAAGTGTCTTCTCCAATTCTACTTTTAGAGGACATTTGATAACGACACCCCAGCGCCGTTTTCATTTCCATTTCCAGACAGACAGGCGAAAAGGTCAGACGACGCTGCAGCCAAAAGTTCACCCTCGCCCACCACCCTGCGTTTTGCGTGATTAATTTGCGTGTATAATTAAACCCCGGACCGGAGAACTTTGCTCAAGATCGCAGATAAAGTCTTAATTCATCCTTTAACGGCCTTATCGCGGATGATCTCCCCGGATTTGTGTCTTTTTTTGCCTCCGGAATTATTGCTCGCTCACTTATTTTAGAACATACGACCGCGTACAGGGTGGCTCAGATATATCTTATTGTGATTAATTCTTCATTAAATTTTGAAAGCGCGTTGTAAAATTTTCTTGCGTTATCTGCTTTTAGATGTTTCGGTATAGGATTTCTACCATCAGGTAGAACCGATTGAAAAACTTTGATTACTTCTTTACCTGTCTTATTTATTGATGCTATTCCCCAAGCTTATTAAGAAAACCTGTTGATCGTGGCAAGGATACACTTTTATTCTTTTTTTATCTTTGAATCTTTGAGTATTTCAATTAAGTCTGCTGGGAAGAGAAGAGATCACTGAGACCTTTTACACATACAAAGACAGATTAGATATTTAGTGATTAACTCTACGCTTTTTTATTAAATTTTGAAAGCGCGTTATAAAATTCCTTTGCGTTATCTGCTAGTAGATGTTTCGGTATAGAATTTCCACCATCAGGTAGAACCGATTGAAAAACTTTGATTACTTCTTTACCTGTCTTATTTTTTGATGCTATTCCTCAAGCTTATTTAGAAAACCTGTTGATCGTGGCAAGGATACACTTGTATTCTTTTTTTTATCTTTGAATATTTGAATATTTCAATTAACTCTGCTCGGAAGAGAAGAGTTCTCTGAGACTTTTTACACATTCGATGACAGATTAGACATTTTCAGATAGTTTTCGTTTTCATACAAGTCTTAATTCGGCCTTTAGCGGCCTTATCACGGATGATCTCCCCGGATTTGTGTCTTTTTTTGTCTCCGGAATTATTGCTCGCTCATTTGTTTTAAAATATCACGCTGCGTACAGGGTGGCTCAATTCTCGTCTGCATAGAAACCCTGCAATTTTATTTCTTTGCCGATACTTGCTGATGCGCACATGACCTCCAAATTTAAATTTTGCAATTCCTGGATTTTCAATTTTAATTTTGCTGTACATAGACTCACTTGTTTCAGAATGCCAGACTGCATACAGGGTGGTCTTAATATGTATTACAGTGATTAATTCTACACTTCTTCCTTAAATTTCGAAAATTCCTTCGCGTTATCTGCTTGTAGATGTTTTGGTATAGAATTTCTGTCTTCAGGTAGAACCGATTGAATAGCAACATTTGTGTGCGTCAAATTAGACAATTGTTCGTCGAAGAAAAACAAAAGACGACTTGGTTATAAAAAGAAAGAAGAAGGTTAAAACAATGTGCAGCCGTGATTATGCAAGAAATAAGAACGAAACAAGTCACGAATGGGAAACAATTTGTACGTCAAATTAAACAATTGTTCGTCTAAGAAAAACAAAAGACGATCTGGCCATAAAAGAAAAGAAGAACATTAAAACAGTGTGCGGTCGTGATTGTGTAAGAAGCACAAACAAACGAAACAAGTCACGAATAAAAATTTCCCCTTGTGCATCAAATCAAACTAGACAATTGTTCGCCGAAGAAAAACAAAAGACGATCCGACTATAAAAGAAAAGAAGAAGGTTAAAATGATGCGCAGTTATGACTATGCATTAAATTAGACAATTGTTCGTCGACGAAAAACAAAACAAAAGAAGAAGGTTAAAATAATGCCCAGTCGTGATTAAGCAAAACAAAAAACAAACGAGGCAAGTCACAAATATAAGTACCGCTTGTGCAGCAAATTAGAGACCAATTGTCTGTCGAAGAAAAACAAATGACGATCCTGGCTAGAAAAGAAAAGAAGAAGGTTAAAACAATACGCAGTCGTGATTGGTTGAGCAAAAAACAAAAACAGACGCGAAACGAATAAGAACCCCGCGGTGCATCAGGTTAGACAATTGGCCGTCGAAGAAAAATAAATGGTCGTAAAACAAAGGAGAAACGAGAAACAACGCAGTCGTTGGATGAAAAAAAAATTTTAAAAAACAAACCAAAAAAGCCGGGCTTTAAAAAATGAGCAAATTCCAATTGTCTATCTTCATTATGAATTGTTCTTTTGTTTTTTTTTTTTTTTTTTTGTAATTAGCAACAAATTATCGATTTTCTTTTGTTTTCTTTTTTCGAGATAACCTTCTATTGTTTCACTCTGTAGATACGTTTTTTGTCTTCTTCGATCGGCCGATCGTTATTTCTTTTTCCTTCTTTTCTTTTTAAATAATTTTGTTTTTGTCGACGAAAAATTTGACAGACGGTCTTTTTCTAATCTGTTTTCTTTTGTTTTTTTTTTTTTGCTTCGGCGCAATTCATAATCCTTCGGTTGTTTTCTCTTCATTATGTAGATCGTCCTCTTGTTTCCAGGTAGAATTACTCCCAAAGCGCTGCAAGGACGATCGCCAGATGCAGAATGACTCACACAAAATGAATCACAAATGCACGAAATACTAAAAGTTACCGACAAAATTATGTTATTTTATGTGCGGTCGATCGTCATTTGTTTTGTTCCTTTTTTTAATAATTTTAATAATTTTATTTTTTGATCAGTCTTGTTTTGTTTTTGCTTCGACATATTTCTTAATTCCCTTGAGCGCACGTCATCGGCTATTATCTCTTCATTATTGCAGATCGTACTCTTGTTTCCGATTTTCTTTTGTTATTCTTAGAACTTATTTTTTGTTTATCGTTCTGCACACAATATCTTTGTTTCTTTTGTGGATGATGGTTTTTCTTTTGTACTTTTGAGTGTTCGTCAATGTTTTTCTTTCTTGTAAATTGTTCTTTTATTTTATCGTGTACCTTACTTAATAACGACAGATTCCGCTTGTCTTATTTTTCTTCGTCGGCTATTTTTGTGTTTTCCTTTCGTCTATATTTTTAATCAGTTTATCTCCAGCATTAATTGTTTATTCTTTGTAGTCAACTATTTCAATGCTTGTTCTCGAGTTTCCTCTGTAATAGCTATTTCAGCCCTAATTAGTGTCTTACCGACAGTATTACCTCAAGAACTCCACTGTTTTCCTTCACTTTTAATAATTTTTTTTCTCTGACATTGTTTTCAGTTTTTTTTTACTTCGTCACGGATGAGTACAACCGATTGAATAATAATTATTGCTCTCTCACTTGTTTTAGAATATCAGACTGAGTCTAGAGTGGTTCAATTCTCGTTTGCATAGAAACCCGTCATTTTATTTTGTTCTTCTTTGCCGATATTTTCGGGGCGCACCAAATCTCCAAAATTAAAAATTTTACAATTCTTGGATTTTCAATTTTAATTTTGCTGTACATAGACTCACTTGTTTTAGAATATCAAACCGAGCACAGGGTGGCCTAAATATGTGTTACAGTGATTAATTTTTACAATTCTTCATTAAATTTTGAAAGCCTGCGTTGTAAAATTCCTTTGCGTTATCTACCTGTAGATGTTTCGGTATAGAATTCTTGTTTTCAGATAAAACCAATTGAAAAGCTTTGGTTTATTTGGAAAATCGGTTGATCGTAGCAAGGAACTTTGCTCAAGATCGCAGATAAAAGCTTAATTCGGCCTTTAGCGGCCTTATCGCGGATGATCTCCCCGGATTTGTGTCTTTTTTTGCTTCCGGAATCATTGCCCGCTCACTTGTTTTAGAATATCAGACTGCCTACAGGCTGGCCCAATTCTCGTCTGCGTAGAAACCCGTCTTTTGATTTTGTTCTTCCTCCTTGTCGATATTTCCGATGCGCACCAAATCTCCAAAATTAAAAATTTTACAATACTTGGATTTTCAATTTTAATTTTGCTGTACATAGACTCACTTGTTTTAGAATATCAAACCGAGCACAGGGTGGCCTAAATATGTGTTACAGTGATTAATTTTTACAATTCTTCATTAAATTTTGAAAGTCTGCGTTGTAAAATTCCTTTGCGTTATCTACCTGTAGATGTTTCGGTATAGAATTCTTGTCTTCAGATAAAACCGATTGAAAAGCTTTGGTTTATTTAGAAAATCGGTTGATCGTAGCAAGGAGCTTTGCTCAAGATCGCAGATAAAAGCTTAATTCGACCTTTAGCGGCCTTATCGCGGATGATCTCCCCGGATTTGTGTCTTTTTTTGCTTCCGGAATCATTGCCCGCTCACTTGTTTTAGAATATCAGACTGCGTACAGGCTGGCCCAATTCTCGTTTGCATAGAAATCCGTCATTTTATTTTGTTCTTTCTGCTTGTCGATATTTCCGTGCGCACCAAATCTCCAAAATTAAAAATTTTACAATTTTTGGATTTTCAATTTTATTTTAATATTGCTGTGGACTCACTTGTTTTAGAATATCAGTCGGCGTACAAGATGGCTCTAATAGGTGTACTATAGTTCTACATTAAATTTTGAAAGCGCGTTGTAAAATTCCTTTGCGTTATCTGCTTGTAGATGCTTCGGTATAGAATTCCTAGAACCGGCACATGAGCTCCAAATTTAAAATTTAACAATTCTCGGATATATTGCTGTAGATTCACTTGTTTTAGAATATCATACTGAATACAGGGTGGCTTCAATATGTGTTATATCCGTAATTAATTCTACACTTCTTCATTACATTTTGAAAGTCTGCGTTGTAAAATTCCTTTGCGTTATCTGCTTCTAGATGTTTTGGTATAGAATTTTTACCTATTGAAGAGCCGCGTTATTTTCGGCTCCGTGAAACAAATACGTCTCTATACTCGGCTTCACCTGAAATAAACGCAAATTTCGAGTCGCCAGCGCAAACCAGGTCAATCCCATCCTATTTGTTCTGTTCCCGAAACAAGCACATAACGCAGCCTAATTTCTCAATTATGCAAACGCAATTCGGGGATGACGCCGCGACGCAATTAACCCAGTTCTGCATGATTCATGTGTGCCAGGTCCTGCACGATCACATCAGCTATCGCTACGAGATCCTGGAGGTCATCGGGAAGGGGAGCTTCGGCCAGGTCATCAGGGCCCTGGATCACATGACCAACAAGCACGTCGCCATCAAGATCATCCGGAACAAGAAGCGCTTCCACCACCAGGCACTCGTCGAGGTTCGCATCCTCGATCACCTCAGGAAGACCGACAAGGAAGGGACCCACAACGTCATACATATGCTCGAGTATTTCTACTTTAGGAGCCACCTGTGTATTAGCTTTGAGCTTATGAGGTAAGAACTCATACTTAATAAAGCAGTGGCGTGCAAATTAAAGTAAATTGTCATTAATGTCATTAGTAAATTATTTATTAAAACGTGTAAGCTGAAGTCGTTCATTTCCAATGAATTATGTCATTATCGATGATTAGGAGTCGTTTCTTCCAAATAAATAAGTCACCTTCAGTGTACCGAGGGGGAGAGTTATTGTCGTTCCCATTTCGGCTCTGTTATTGTTTTGTTGATGCGAAGGTCGTCAGAGTAACCCCAATAATGTATTTATTAGTAATTCAATCGCACACGGAAAACAACCCCTCCGCCATGAATAATAAATCACGAGCCAAAACATCGCCATACATTATCGACATGCATCATTTATGAGGCAGCGAACGTGCAACATAAAAAAGCTTTTTTTAGTCGACGATAAATCCCCCTCGATTTTTCGTGCTGCATGTTTTAGTGTAAATACACATTTTTTGCGCCGCTCGGATAGGCGGAGAGAGAGAGGGTGAAATTCCATGCTTTCTTTTTCCGTACTTACAAAATAAATTGAATCGCTTGCATAATTTATCAAAAGCGATTTCTCCTAATGGCCTAAATGCTTTCGTATTTCCAAAGTGACGTCATTCACTATCATCCACTAATTCGTTCAACTCCCCACAAACATGTTATGGTGATAATCACGTGAAGTGTCAATTTCCACCACCCCCTTCCCCTTAACTGTGCATTACCCTGTATAATAATAACCAGGCATTTATTTTTCACGTGCAACGAAATCCTTTTAATTTCCCGTATTTTCCGCTAATCACATTTTATCGAAGATCCCATTTAGGTAAATTTCTCAAAAGTTTTAATTAAACTAATAAACGTAATTGGAAGTTCGCGTGCTCTCCGCCGTTAATTTCGCGCGAATTCGAAGAAACCGCCCGCCGAAATCTTCCACCCCCCCTCATCATTGCCCTATTCTGTTTTCAGCCTGAACCTCTACGAACTGATCAAGAAGAACAACTACCAGGGCTTCAGCCTGAACTTGATCCGGCGGTTCGCCAACTCTCTGCTTAAGTGCTTGCGGCTCCTCAAGAAGGAGAACATCATCCACTGTGATCTCAAACCGGTAAGAATAATTTCCGTTCACCCTGTACATTTAGTTTTTTTTTTTGTTATTTAATTTGTAATTTTAATTGGTTTACCCATTGGCGATATAATACGAAATATTATCAAAAAGAGATATTAAATACAAAAAACTAAATGAACCAAAATGAATAACGTAAGTAAAAATTTTGAAAATTCGTCGAAAATTAAAAGTTGCAGGCGTTTTCTTTTTCCAAAAGCGATCTGGTCGCTGTCGTTTAGGATATCGGGTGGAAAAAAATAAGGCGAATCTGAATTTTGCTTTAAAAGAAAAAACTATGACACACAAAAGAACTTCGAAATTGGCTTATCTAAAATATTTGGCAATGTCGAAAACATTTCAAGCAAAATAATTCAAGCTCAGGCAGATGTCAAACGATACTATAGATGCGGAAACTTTAATCCAACGATCATAAAGGCATTATTGACAGTCTAGAATTTATAACTTACAAACGAATTTTCGAAGGAACTTGTAACGCATTCGCTATGACGTAACTATCATCATAAGAGGGAAAATGTCACTAGCCGGCATCAATCGATTGTAGAAAGAAAACTAATTTAGTGTGACCGATTTTACAATGGCCAACATGGAAAAGACAATGAACGGAAAAGAAACTTTACTGGAGGAAGTTGTCGACGAAGAAAAGAGGTTAATTGGTACGAACTTACCCAATGAATGTGTGTACGAAAGGACTTTAGTTACCCATTGATACTAATGTTATTTCCCATGCCGGGAATTATGTATCGACTGTATACCGTGAAATCTCCACTTTCTTCGAGGTCGCCATTACGACGCCTTTATGGATTCGTTTTGCTACCCGTTGATGCTACTGTTCTTTCCCGCAACGGGAAGTGTATGTCGACTGAATACGATTGTAGACTGTGAAGGTTCCACTTTCTTAGACGTCGCCATTACGACGCTTTTATGAGTTCATTTAGATACCCACTGGTGCTACTCTGTTCTTTTCCAAACCGGGAAGTATGTATCGACTGAACACGACTGTATACTGTGAAGTTTCCGCTTTCTTGTGGTCGCCATTACGACGCTTTTATGGGTTCGTGTAGATATCCATTGATGCTACTCTGTTCTTTTCCATACCGGGAAGTATATATCGACTAAACACGACTGTATACTGTGAAGGTTCCGCTTTCTTCGTGCTCGCCATTACGACGCTTTTATGAGTTCATTTAGATACCCACTGGTGCTACTCTGTTCTTTTCCAAACCGGGAAGTATGTATCGACTGAACACGACTGTATACTGTGATGGTTTCGCTTTCTTCGTGGTCGCCATTACGACGCTTTTATGGGTTCGTTTAAATACCCATTGATGCTACTCTGTTCTTTTCCATACCGGAAAGTATGTATCGACTGAACACGACTGTATACTGTGGAGGTTCCACTTTCTTCGTGGTCGCCATTACGACGCCTTTATGGGTTCTTTTAGATATCCATTGATGCTACTTTGTTCTTTTCCATACCGTGATGTATGCATCGACTAAACACGACTGTATACTGTGAAGGTATCGCTTTCTTCGTGGTCGCCATTACGACGCTTTTATGGGTTCGTTTAGTTACCCGTTGATTCTCTACAATTTAACCGAATCTGTTTCTCTAAACGGAGATCTCCATGCCCGGGTTTTTTATAGGAAAATCCTTAGCGTCACGTATATTAGCAAGCCACAATTCAGGAGTCGCCATTGTGGCCATCTGGCGATCGTTTTCGCAGGAGAATTCTACTTTGTTTACGTTAGCCCGCTGATTCATTTATATCCAAAACTTTCCTCGCGAGTGTGATTATGTAATTTTAAATTATGAATGATTGTTTGGGCAAAAGCGAGACAAAGAGCTGACGAAAGTTTCGTAAGACCTGAAGCAGAAATTCCCAATCTTTTTTAAACGTCGATCCTTTACTAAAAGAAGAAGAAAAATCGAACAACCCCTTTCCAAACTTAGTTGTTTAGAACTAGCAACATTTTGAAATTCTTTTAATCCTCCACCAATACGAAAATTCTTACTTAATTGAATCCAAGCCTACCACTAACTGACCTCGAAAAGATCATTCTCTTCCAATCGAAACCACCAGGTTCATCGACCTTCGTCAACCACAACTGAAAGGGTGGATGCAAACACACACTTCTACTAAAGAATTAAAGGAGCGCAGCTGAACCCTACGGGTTCATCGACCTTCATCAACTTCCAAGGAGGCTAACAGCACAGACCTGGTTGGCGATCGTTGCTAAAGAATGAAGTATTGTATAAATAAGTTGTAGAAAAACGCGCTGCAAAAGAAAAGGAAATTAAAAATCTCAAAGATTTCAAAATCTAATCGGATTGAACGTATTCATGGAAATTGAAACGGATATAACGAAGTCCTCGAAAGAACGAGGTGTCCTTGACAAAAGAGTTTTCATCTAGAATTCTCTAGGGTTGCAAAAGAAGAAGCAGAGTCCGTACGATGTGGAACTGAACATTACAGAAAAAGGGCTGAGACTTGAAGCTTCGTTGTTGGTTGGCAACGCTGGGAACAGATGGCGCTGCTTTGTAAAGCTCCTTTGGAAATTCTTTCTGCTGGAGCAAAGGATTTTAAGAAAAGAAATTTTGATAAACAAGAAAGGCCTTTCAACTTCTTCCTTCATTCTTCTCTGTTTTCCATGTATTCCTGATGGTTTCTTTCCTTTGTTCTTTTATTTACCTGGTTTCGGTACGAATGGATTTGCCTTTGCTTCTCTCTGAATGGGAAGAATGGGCATTTTACTTCTCTTAACTGAGTTTTTTTCAGAAGAAGACTTATAAGGTCTTCAACGAAACACGTTATTTGCAAAGAGAAAAAAATCTGAAACTCAAAATTAGTTTCCAGTCTATTGGCAGAGGTACGATGCTCCTTTTTGTTAAGTTTTGCAATTCTTGGTTCCGCAATTTTAATATTGCTGAAGATTCACTTGTTTTAGATTATCAGACTCCGAATAGGATGGCTCAATTCTTGTCTGCACAGAAACTCCGAGTCTTTACTGTCAATACATATTGGCTGATGCCCACATGATGATATTTTTTTGTTTCAATGTTCTATTAAATCGTTCGACTATAGTGATTAATTCTATCTATCTACAGTTCTTCATTAAATGTTGAAAGTTGTAAAATTTCTTTGCGTTGTCTGCTTGTAGATGTTTCGGAATATAATTTTTATTGTAAAATTTCTTTGCGTTGTCTGCTTGTAGATGTTTCGGAATATAATTTTTATTGTAAAATTTCTTTGCGTTGTCTGCTTGTAGATGTTTCAGAATATAATTTTATTGTAAAATTAACGATCCAAAATGTACCGAGATGCAAATAAGCTGGTCGCCAAGGAAGACTTACGCAGAATCTTCAGATTTTTGACAATTTTTTTTTGAAATTAAGAGCGAAGTTGTCCAGGCCATCAAAAATTCAACTCGGCAATATTTTTTTTATGGAAAAGAGACTGCAGAAAATTGCTTGTTTTAACAGTTTGGAGCTAACTGATTTTTCACAGATGGTTCCATGAACACCTAACTGACCCATTAACCCCTATTTTTGGGGACCTAATCCGGGCCAAGACACAAAAGATCGTAAATAAATTTCGTTTTCTTCCCTACCTCTTTGAACTCTAATGGCCAATCCATTATCGTTTTCGCTTTGGCTTATAACTTTCATTAAATCAACTCGTGTTGCAAAGAAAAGCGTACTTCTCGCAAGCCTTCTCGCTAATCCGATAAACAACGCAGAACCGAAGACAACGTCACACCGTAATCCAATTTGCCTCGTCTACCCCTCAGATCGATTACATTCCGAACCGTTTTTCTTTTTCCCCAAGCCAGACCGTCCACGGAGAAGTTTGGTCAATCGAATGGTGCAACTTCCCTGTTTACTTCCGTATCGATTGGAGATGCGCATCTCATTCCTCCCAGACTTGATGATAAAAATAGACGCCGATAAATCACTACTCCGCTTGCTTCTTTCATTCAACAATCACATCGATTCTATTTACTACATCCATCAATCAATGAAAGATTTCTTTAAGAAAAAACGGGACCCGACTAGAAGATGATCTTTCTCCTTCATGTCGAAGAAGGAAGAAGCCGCCACATTGTGGCTTCCAAATAATTAAATTGCGTGCTGGAACTGGAATTTTAGATATTAGACGATTGCGTGTTTGTGTGCGTAAGTAACTGCATAACATTTGTCCCAATAAATTTTCGCGCAGAGCATAATTACCGCCGAACTTAATAATATCACATCACCAATTAAGGGTAGTTTACGTCCCAAATTAATAGCGTGCAAGGGAAGACGCAGGGGGGGAAGGGAGGAAAGGAGGTGGGCTTGCGTGCGTGCCTTCCCGTCCTTTGTTTACCGACGTTAAATTTGATTACCGCGGAAAATCATCATCATCTTCCCTTGATTGATCGACCTGTTCCAGGAGAACGTTCTGCTCAAGCAAAGGGGTAGCAGCTCGATAAAGGTGATAGACTTCGGAAGCTCCTGCTACTCGAACCAAAGGGTGTACACTTACATCCAGTCTAGATTCTATCGATCGCCCGAAGTCATCTTGGGGTTAACCTACGGAACACCCATAGACATGTGGAGCCTCGGTAAGTCACCACCGAATTCCCCCTCGCCCCCCATTTTCTTAAGCCTTAAGCTTTTTCAGGTTGTATACTAGCGGAATTATACACCGGGTACCCCCTTTTTCCGGGTGAAAACGAGGTGGAGCAACTCGCGTGTCTGATGGAGGTCTTGGGGCCACCCCCTGATGAAATTATTGCTGCGGCCACACGGCGACGCTTATTTTTTGGTGAGTAGTAGATGAGAGTGAAGGACCAGGTTTAATTGGGGCTGTCCAATAGATTCCAGGGGGAATCCCCGCTGCATCACCAACACAAAAGGGCGTAAGAGAAAACCGGGTTCGAAGAGTTTAGCCGTCGCTCTTCGCTGTAACGATCCTCTCTTCATCGACTTCATTTCCCGATGTTTAGAGTAAGTGAACACCGACTCATCTTAATCGGGGCTTCCCCCAATTCCAATTTGGTGGTTTTAGTTGGAACCCGAAACGCAGGATGACTCCCGACGAGGCCCTCCGACACGAATGGATCCAGTCGGCGTTGACCAATCCCCACAAGCCCACGAGCGATCTGAGGCACAGCCAATCGGAAGCCAGCGTCAGCCAGGATAGCCTCTCGTACTCGAGCAGTAGGACTTCGGGTAGTAGTTTCTCGCGGCCCCACAAGTGCGCCGTGCCAAAAACCAGTGATAAATTAAAGGCCAAAATCTTAGACACTAGGCTAAACGATAGCACCTCGACCGACTCAAATCTCAACGATTCGGGTACGTTTCTTCCTCCTATCCTCTAACCATGTTCAACCAGCGCGGGCCAATCGTCTACCTACTCCAATTTTGAAGTTGTTGTCTCTTTGAAGTAGCTTGCGATCGGTGTTACCAACATAACTCTTAGTACAATCATCACATAGAGTATTTTTTTTAAATATTTCGGTGTAGACTTCGAATCGTTCGAGGCTAATTAATACATGCAAGAATTGTGCGGACGTTTTTTTGGGGGTCTTTCAGTTTGTTTCATTCGGGTTGAATCCACCCTAAACACACGCGTAACAAATTCTGCCTTCACTAAAAAAAAAAAATGACTGAGCGCTGATGATGACGGCCCTCATTCGAAACACTGGGCAAATATCACTTTGACATTGACTACTGAATCCAGTACGTTTTAATTAATATATCAGATCTGATTAATTAGTAAATAATTTAATAACAAGTCAAATGATCAATTTGATTATTGAAAATACAAGGACAGCGATTATGATGATGACAGCGAATGCGATCATGCTCATAATCGCTGTACTTCAAATGCAACTGAGCCAAGCTTTCGGGATATTATTCCATTATTCGATTGATTAATGTTTTCTTAAATCGATTTTATCATTTAGTTAAATAATTTTGACAAAGAATCAAACGATCAATTTGATTAGGAATGTAGGGTCGGCGATTAAGAGCGAGATTCCATGATGTTGGTTCAAAAACTTATCATGAATTCGAAAGACTGATCGATGATTGCTGTCCGATCAATTACTCATCGCATCGATCAAAAATTAATTCATTATTTGAAGAAAACAGCTTAAAACGCCAGCGATTAGCTGATCGATTATTTGATGGCAATCGATCAAACCAAAGTACAGATTAAGCGGACGCGATGAATGAATCGAAAACTGCGTACATTATTCGATTGATCAATACTTTTTTAATCGATTTTATCATATAGTTAAATGATTTTGACGAAGAATCAAACGATCAATTTGATTGTAAAAATAGGGTCGGCGATTAGGAGCGAGATTCGATGTTGTTGGACCAAATACTTATCATCAATTCGAAAGACTGATCGATGATTGTTGTTCGATCAATTTCTCATCGCATCGATCAAAAAATAATTCATTATTTGAAGAAAACGCAGTTTAAAACGCCAGCGATTAGCTGATCGATTATTTGATAGTAATCGATCAAATCGAAGTACGGATTAAGCTGCTACGATGGATGAATCGAAAACTGCGTACATTATTCGACTGATTAAACTTTTCTTAATCGATTTTATCATTTAGTTAAATAATTTTGACGAAGAATCAAACGATCAATTTGATTGTAAATATAGGGTCGGCGATTAAGAGCAATATTCGATGATGTTGGATCAAATACTTATCATGAATTCGATAGATTGATCGATGATTCTTGTTCGATCAATTACTCATCGCATCGATCAAAAAATAATTCATTATTTGAAGAAAACACAGTTTAAAACGCCAGCGATTAGCTGATCGATTATTTGATAGTAATCGATCAAATCAAAGCACGGATTAAGCTGATACGACGGATGAATCGAAAACTGCGTACATTATTCGATTGATCAATACTTTTTTAATCGATTTTATCATTTAGTTAAATAATTTTGACGAAGAATCAAACGATCAATTTGATTAGGAATGTAGGGTCGGCGATTAAGAGCGAGATTCGATGATGTTGGTTCAAAAACTTATCATGATTCGAAAGACTGATCGATGATTGTTGTTCGATCAATTATTCGTCGCATCGATCAAAAAATAATTCATTATTTGAAGAAAACACAGTTTAAAACGCCAGCGATTAGCTGATCGATTATTTGATAGTAATCGATCAAATCGAAGTACGGACTAAGCTGCTACGATGGATGAATCGAAAACTGCGTACATTATTCGATTGATCAATACTTTTTTAATCGATTTTATCATTTAGTTAAATAATTTTGACGAAGAATCAAACGATCAATTTGATTAGGAATGTAGGGTCGGCGATTAAGAGCGAGATTCGATGATGTTGGTTCAAAAACTTATCATGATTCGAAAGACTGATCGATGATTGTTGTTCGATCAATTATTCGTCGCATCGATCAAAAAATAATTCATTATTTGAAGAAAACACAGTTTAAAACGCCAGCGATTAGCTGATCGATTATTTGATAGTAATCGATCAAATCAAAGCACGGATTAAGCTGATACGACGGATGAATCGAAAACTGCGTACATTATTTGACTGATTAATACTTTTCTTAATCGATTTTATCATTTAGATAAATAATTTTGACGAAGAATCAAACGATAGACATCGTGATTAAGAGCAAGATTCGATGATGTTGAATCAAACTTATCACGAATTCGAAAGAATGATTGATGATTGTTATTCGATCGATTGATTATCGATCAAGAAAATCATTATTTGAAGAAAACAGTTTAAAACGCCATCGATTATTTGGTGGCAATCGATCAAATCAAAGTACAGATTAAAATGATACGACGGATGAATCGAAAATGTCCGATGATGGGAACGTTACTATCAAGATATGTACGCATTGCTTAATAATGATTAATTTCGAATTGATCAATTAAGGAATTGATTATACAAATTGTTTAATTTATCATTTAATCATAGTCCAATCGATTAGTTCATTTAATCATCGTTTGACTTGATCATTTATCATGTGATAATAAATTTTTAAATTGATTAATTAATCAAAAGAAATGACAATTGAACAAATTGATTAATCACAAAATTATCAATTAATTGATTATTGATTATGATATTGTCGAAATTACCTATTAACGAACTGATTGATTTTATTCGATAAATAATTTAACCACCTTTAAAATCGATTATTTTAATAATTAATCAATTAGTATAATTAATCGTTTTAATAAGTGATTGGCTTTCATCATGTGATAATTGACTATTTTAATTAATCGCTTAATTGTATTACAACCGATTTGTTTGATCAATCTCTTAATAAAGTAACGATCAATTATAACTAGCTTAAACAATCTATTGATCAAATAATTAATAAGGAACG
Source organism: Prosopocoilus inquinatus (assembly GCA_036172665.1). Classification (NCBI taxonomy): domain Eukaryota; kingdom Metazoa; phylum Arthropoda; class Insecta; order Coleoptera; family Lucanidae; genus Prosopocoilus; species Prosopocoilus inquinatus. Next base: position 6,238,706 of record CM069878.1, on the reverse strand, counting down.
AATTTTCCGTAAAAGAATCAGCTAAATAAATTGATTAGTTTGTTTGACTGGTCGTTTAAATACGACAAAATCGACTAATCGTAACGATTTATTAATTCGATCACCATCAATCGATCAATCAAATGGTTAATCGACTTTACTCAAGCAATTAATCGATATTAAACAGTTATCAGACACACTGTTATTCAATTTAATCAAATAATTAATCGAATTAATCGATTAGTGAATTGCGACTTGAATGATTAATCGAATAAATTTAACTAAAAAACGGTGTGATCATGCCGATTAATCAGTGTAATTAATCGTTCAAACAATTTATTAATTTAATTAATCGTTTTATCATGCGATAATTGATTGTCTTAATTAATCGCTTAGTTGTGTTGCATTCGATTTGTTTGATTTATCTATTAATAAGGTGACGATCAATTATAACTCGCTTAAACAATCATATGATCAAATAATTGATCAGGTGTGGATATTTCGTAAAAGAATTGACTGGATGTATTAATCAATTTGTTTGACTGATCGTTTAATTGCAGTAAAATTGATCGACTCATCAAAACAATCGGTAATTCGATTACCATCAATCGACCAATCAAACGGTTAATCGATTTCACTCAAACAGTTAATCGATTAAGTAACCAAATCATCGGGTGATTCATTCGTTTGATCTTACTCAAATAATAAATCGAATTAATCGATGATTAGCGAATTGAAGCTTGAATGATTAATTCAATCAATTTAATTAAATCGTGGGACTATCAATTAATCGTGCCATTATAATATTTTCATTCAGGCATTACTTTAATCAATTTAAAGAAAATGAAAACGATAGGGGAAATACCTCGACTTATAATCAACTTCACGGTTTCATCAATTCATCGACTGTACGAGTAAATAGAATCGGTCAAGCAATCAGTCATTAATCAAAACCGTCACCCATCAAGAAGCGATTTCATTAATCGGTTACGTGAAAACAAAAAAAATAAAAAAATAAAAAAATAATTACTTTTGAAGAAGGCGATTTAATTAGGACGATTAATCGATCGAATAAATTGATCATCGAAGATACGCTGAAGTGATATTCTAGTGATTCAATTTAGTGATGAAAGTGCCGGTCACTATGAAAAGGGATTATAAAAAAATGCATGAAGAGTCGATTATCTGATCATTTTTTAATCATCGATTAATTGATCCAATTCGTTCATTTACGATTCGATTACGGCCGACTCATTTGAATCGTTGTAAATCAAGTAAACAAATTGTTGTTATTCAAAATAATTTATTTTGGAAGAACGCGATTTAGTTAGGTCGATTAATTGATCGAAGAATTGATCTTCGAAAATATGCTGAAGTGATAACCTAGCGACGCAATTTAGTGAAAAAAGTGGCGATCACTATGAAAACAAATTATTCAAAAAAATGCATAATGAACAGTCGATTACTCGATCATTTTTTAATCATCGATTAATTGAAGTATTTCGTTTATTTACGATTCGATTAGGGCCGACTCATTTGAATCGTTTTAAATCAAGTAAACAAATTGTTGTTATTCAAAATAATTTATTTTGGAAGAAGGCGATTTAATTAGGACAATTAATTGATCGAAGAATTCATCATCGAAAATATGCTGAAGTGATAACCTAGCGACACAATTTAGTGAAGAAAGTGGCGGTCACTATGAAAACAAATTATTCCAAAAAAATGCATAAACAGTCGATTATTCAATCATTTTTTAATCATCGATTCGTTTATTTACGATTCGATTACGGCCGACTCATTTGAATCGTTTTAAATCAAGTAAACAAATTGTTGTTATTCAAAATAATTCATTTGGAAGAAAGTGATTAAATTAGGACGATTAATCGATCGAATAAATTGATCATCGAAGATACACTGAAGTGATATTCTAGTGACTCAATTTAGTGATGAAAGTGCCGGTCACCAAAGAAAACAGATTATAAAAAAATGCATGAAGAGTCGATTATCTGATCATTTTTTGATCATCGATTAATTAAAGCAATTCATTTATTTATGATTAGATTAACCGACTCATTTGATTCGTTTTGAATCAAGTAAACAAATTATTATTATTCGAAATAATAATTTGGAAGAAGGCGATTTAGTTAGGACGATTAATTGATCGAAGTATTGATCATCGAAAACATGCTGAAGCGATTTGGTAATCTAGCGACGCAATTTAGTGATGAAGATGGCGATCACTATGAAAACAAATAATAAAAAAATGCACGAGCAGTGGATTATTCGATCATTTTTTAATCATCGATTAATTGAAGCAATTCATTTATTTGCGATTCGATTAGCCGGCCCATTTGAATAATTTTGAATCAAATAAACTAATCGTCGTCAGTAAAATAATGAAGTCAAGTGTTTACAAATTGGTAATGATGAATTAATCGTCGTTTTGCCTTAACAATATTAAAATTTGAATACAGATTTTGACCGTTTGATCAAAAATCTATTTATTTATCGATTTTTCAATCAGAATTGATTTCTTGTAAATATATAAATTCGTTAATCGATTATTTGTGTACGAAAATGAAACTTGATCGATTGCTTGTTGATTCGAATCTAATTTTTTTTTCCTCCTTAATTTATTTTGTTTTTGTTTTCAGGCTTAAAAAAAGAAACCAAATACCTCCCCCTGTCCTATCCAAGTAGCGTAGTAGATAACGAATGTAAGTACGTAAAGCAGAAGTGCAAGCTTCTGAACATTTACATAGAAGTCTAGGGAATTTTGCGCGCGTAGATCAGGGCCGACGTCTTGGTCTCCTCTCGAAGATACTTCCTATGGAAACGTAGCTTTATATTTCATGGAGTTTTTCTATGGCGTTGATTTAAGACCTCAAAAATTCGGTCCGCGCTCCTTTCAATGGGAAAGGGGGTTCACACAAACTCGTATTTTTTTTTCTTTGTAGTAAGTTCTCGTTTAGTTTATGTATTTATTTTCGAGCGCCCGCTTTCGCATTGGACGACTGCGACTTACATTATTACATGATTTTTTTTTTCTTTTTAATTGTAAGACAATTCTTGAATTTATTAGATTTAAATAATTAACACAACAAAAGTTCACACGCTGTAAATTATTATTATTATTATTATTGTGACTGATATTATTACCTAAATAGTTATAACGAAGGAAACTAGTAATCAAATAAAGTTGTACTAAAAAAAGAAGTCGTTATTAAGTTTCGCTTACTACTAAATTATATATATTTGTAAAAATAAAAGAGTAACCTCCATGTACAGTGCGATTGCGAATTGCATTCGTTCGTAAATGGAACTATGTATTACAAGTTGCGGAAATAAAAGGAAACTGTTTTACCTTTCCTTGCGTTGCCTTGGAATAAAACTGAAATTATAAAAACTCGTTGACTTGCAGTAAATAGTAAAACTGTGTGCATTGGAAGATACAAAGTATATATTATATACGTATGTTATTAATAGTCGTATTATGTACCGTGGCCTACTGTCAGCCAAATAAAAAAAAAGCAGGACAAGAACCTTGTAAATCCCCCAATGTGATATCAACTGATAATATTATATTCGTAGGGTTTAGCCTATATACATACATAGATTGAACTACTAACTGTTTACAGGTCATTACATAATCAAATCTAATCTATTTAAGCTCTAGATTATATAACATCTCTCTCTCTCGTTCGTTCGTTCGTTCGTTCGTTCGTTCGTTCGTTCGCACGTTCGTCACCAGAAAGCACTTTTATAAAAAAAAAAAAAAAGAAATTATACATCTCTCTCTCTCTCTCTACACACGATGATTTTAAAAATGTATTATATATTTTTTTTCATTTGCTTAAGTGTCTATTCTCATCATTGTAAGATATTGTTGTAAGATCATTAAACAAGACTGAAATGACACCCGTTGTTTTCTCCCTCGAACCCCACCCCCGCCCCCAACCACCCCTACAGAGGAATATTCCCGTGTTTCCTCGGAGGATTCTTCAGTTGCTTCGTCGCGAGCAGATCCAAGTCTCTGCAGAGCCTCCAACGAGTTGTTCTCGGCTCGATGATGTCATCGACGTACCCTAAACCCAACAGCCAAAACGAGGAGTTTTAATCTTAATCAATTCGGCGCTGGGGTATCCTTCAAACACGATTTTTATATTATAGTACGATTTCTATACGATAGATGGCGTTCTAAATCACTGACACTAATGACATACATCGACATGCTGAAAATAAAATTCAGATGTCAACGGTAAATCGAAAATAAAATGAAATTCAGCTCTGGGGTATCTTTGAAACACGATTTCTGTAATTATAGTACGATTTCTGTACGAGAGATGGCGTTCCAAAACACTAACGCGAACGACATACATCGACATACTGAAAACAAATTCAGCCGTCAACGTTGAACCTTAAATAAAAAAGAATTCAGCGCTGTGGTACCCTTAAAACACGATTTTTATATTATGGTACGATTTCTGTATGATAGATGGCGTTCGAAATCGCTGACACAAACGACATACATCGGTATACTGAAAACAAATCCAGCTGACGGCGTTGAACTCGAAATAAAAAGAAATTCAGCGCTGAGTTATCCCTCAGACACGATTTTTATAATTATAGTACAATTTCTGTACGATAGGTGGCGTTCGAAATCACTGCCACTAACGACATACATCGCCGTACATCGACATACTGAAAACTAATTCAGATGTCAACGCTAAATCCCAAATAAAAAGAAATTCAGCTCTGAAAAACGATTTCTGTAATTATAGTACGATTTCTGTACAGAAGATGGCGTTCAAAATCACTGTCATTAACGGCATACTTACATCGACAATTTGAAAACAAACACTGCCGTCGACATGCAATTTGGGGTTCTTCTGAGGAACCTCGGGGAGGTTTCCTCAAAGTACAACATTCCGTCGGCTTTGACGTGGCTCTGGAGGACTAAAACTCATCTGAGTTGTCTCAGCCTTGTCCCCGTCGCTAAGGACAGGTATATTTGAGATTGCTGCTCCCTTTTCGCGCAAATTTACCGTTGCTGAACTTTTCTTCCCGGGTTGTTTTTCTTAATTAAATTAAAATTAAATTTAGGGGTGGTCGTGCCTCAATTCTTTTACCCTGAACCAGTTCCCCGCCAGCTTCTTGATTTGCGAACGTTTTTGGCCGGAGAATCGCCGTTTATTTATTTTTTTGTGTCTTTTCACGTTTTTTCTTGTTTTTCTTTCTGTTTTTCGCATTTTTCTTTTAATTTTTAATCGAATTAGTTGTCGCATTTTATTGATTTCTTTCTACAGTTTTCTTTTGTTTGTTACTGATTGACTTTGTTTTGGTTTGCAAAAACTTTCGTTGATTTTCATTCTTTTTCCCCATCGTACTACTTTGTTTTTTTTTTTTTTTTTTTGACAATTCATTTATGCTCTCGTATTAGTCTCTTGTTTATTTTTAGCAAAGTTTGTTTGTTTTCATTTGCAATTTTTTTTTTGTCCACCTTAGTATATTTTTCTCTCTTTGCGCTCGTGTATTTCTCGTTTGCTTATTTTAATCGCATTAATTTCTCACATTTTGTTGTTGAATGAGACGCTTTTTTAGGGTTTTTAGTTTTTTTTACTAGTTTTTTTTTTAGTCTAGAAAGTCATTTGTTTTTTCTTCAACTTAGCCATCATGCCTTTCTTTTCTTTTTGCTTTCGTACTACGGATTTCTCTGTTGCTTTTCTTACGATTGGCTTTTCTTATCGAATTGATTTTTCGCATGTTTCGTTTTTCATTTGTTTTGTGTCCGTCATAGTTATTTTACGCACTTATTTCATAGTTCGTTTGTTTTTTTTTTTTTCTAATTTTGTTCATATTTTGTTTTTATTTTCACGAACTTTTTGTTTCGTCCGGAAAACTTGCTCTTTCGTTCAGATTGGCTTCGTCGATCGTCTTTTGTTTTCCTTTCGCTTCGTGCCTTGTATTTTGTTGATGTTTCTTTCATTTCTCTTTAGTTTTTGATTTTTTTGCAACTGGGTTAATTAGTTTTTTTTTTATTTATTCTGATTTGGATGTTTTAAATCGGTTAAAGCGATTTTTTATTTGTTTTTGTTCTTTTCTTTGTTTTCAGTTCTTTGATATTATTTTATGTTGTTTTATTATTACAGAAAACTTTTGTTCACTATTGTATTTTGTTGATGTTTCTTTTATTTCTCTTTTGTTTCTGATTGTTTTTGCGGGTTAATTTGTGTTTGTTTTTTATTTGTTCTGATTTCTGATATTCCAATCGCTTAAAGGGATTTTCTACCTGTTTTTATTTTAACTTTTTCTCTTTATTTGGTATTATTTTATGTTGTTTTATTATTACCTACAGGAAAACTTTTGTTTACTATTCCTAATATTTCAAATGACGATAATAATAATACGATTTGACAGTTTCGTAACCTTTTCGCTGAATGTTCTCTTAAGGGTGTGGTTCGTATGCAGGAGTATCATCAGACCAACCTTTACGGAATTACGTTGAAAGTGGTAACTTCTCAAAAATCGCATTCTCTTTTTCAATTTTATTTTGTGTTTCCCAACTTGTCAAGAACGCCTCTCCTATTTGACATATAGGTACACCACTGTCGAAAAGTTTTAAGACGAAAAGCAGTAAATCTGTTGGAATTTGAGCCTTAATGAAATGGCCCGTCTGAATTTAGAACCTTCTGCATTTGAGCCTCCCCGTCTGTCTCTCCCTCTCTGCCGCCGGCCGTACCACAAAAACCTGGTCAGCCGGCTAAATGTTGTTAATGTTCATATTTGTAACGCACGAATATTTATACGGCCAGGGGTGTTTCTTTTAGTCTTAAAACTTTTCGACACCACCGTACAACTTGACGCTCCCCAAACTGGAGCACTTAACGAACTGGGAAACAACTTATTTCACACAAAAGGGGGGAAAACCAAAAGCAATTACCTTTCCCCGCCGCGGAAAACGGATTGCCAAACTTCTCGATGTACTTGGCCTCGTACTTGGCGACGTCGGGTTTTCCCCTGTACAAAATTGCGACGGCGCCTTTCGCCCCCATCACGGCGACCTCCGCGGAGGGCCAGACGTAATTCACGTCGCTCCTCAAATGTTTCGATGACATCACGATGTACGCCCCACCGTAAGCCTTTTAAAATCAAACTTGTACCGTACCATTGGGGCTTTGGGTACTTGGAGGGATGAAATACCTTTCGGGTTATGATCGTCAATTTGGGGACGGTGGCCTCTGCGTACGCGTACAGCAATTTGGCGCCGTGGCGGATAATCCCGGAATGCTCCTGGTAAATCCCCGGAAGGAACCCAGGGACGTCGACCAAGGTGATGATGGGGATGTTGAAGGAATCGCAGAAGCGCACGAACCTAGCCGCCTTGACCGACGCGTTTATATCCAAAGAGCCTGAAATTGATTTTAAACTGCGAGCCGCAACTTTGGATAGGATGGAATGGGAATGGGAATGGGGATGGGGATGGGCAAGCCTATTTAAATACCCGCAGCTACTTTCGGTTGGTTCCCAACGATCCCCACCGTCCTCCCATTCATCCTTCCAAAGCCCACGATGACGTTCTTCGCGTATTTCGGCATGACTTCAAAGAATTCTCGTTCATCCACGATACCATAGACTATCTCCAGCATGTCGTATGGTTCTGAGGTCTGCGGTGGGATTATGGTGTCGAGGACCGGAACGTCCAGATCGCTATTTTTTTTTTTGTTTCGTTTCAAAAATATTCAAGGCGGTTATTCGATTATTGGGGCTCACCAGCGGACGTCGCAGGATCTGATGGGCGCGGGGTGGGCGTTCGATTGGGGCAGGAACCCCATGAAATGCCTCAGCTGCAACAGGGCTTCCACGTCGTTTTCGAAAGATTTGTGCGCCAGCCCGGATATGGTCGTGTGGGTTCGTGCGCCGCCCAGTTCCTCATGGGTGACGTCTTCGTTCGTAACAGACTGTGGTAAAAAAAAATGGTTCAAAATCATTCGAAAATCATGCGAAATGTAAGTCCCAAGAAATGACCATTACAACGAAGGGATCAGATTTAGGGATGGAAGAGAAGTTTCAAATTCCAATGGTAATCGTGAACGGGGCGAGAATCCGAGGATTTACTTGGATTTGCAAGCGCAGAAAAATCATGGGGGGATGTTAGGAGGAATGGAAAGTGGAAAATGGTTCAAAATCGTTCCAACGCGAAATATAAGTCGAAGGAAATCCCCTTACAATGGAAGGAGTAGATTTAGGAATGGAAGAGAAGATTAAAATTCCAATGGTAATCATGAATGGGGCGAAAATCCGGGGATTTACTTGGATTTGCAAGCGCAGAGAAATCATGGGGGGATGGTTAGGAGGAATGGAAAGTGGAAAATGGTTCAAAATCGTTCCAACGCGAAATATAAGTCGAAAGAAATCCCCTTACAATGGAAGGAGTAGATTTAGGAATGGAAGAGATTAAAATTCCAATGGTAATCATGAATGGGGCGAAAATCCGGGGATTTACTTGGATTTGCAAGCGCAGAGAAATCATGGGGGGATGGTTAGGAGGAATGGAAAGTGGAAAATGGTTCAAAATCGTTCCAACGCGAAATATAAGTCGAAAGAAATCCCCTTACAATGGAAGGAGTAGATTTAGGAATGGAAGAGAAGATTAAAATTCCAATGGTAATCATGAATGGGGCGAGAATCCGAGGATTTACTTGGATTTGCAAGCGCAGGAAAATCATGGGGGGATGTTAGGAGGAATGGAAAGTGGAAAATGGTTCAAAATCGTTCCAACGCGAAATATAAGTCAAAAGAAATCCCCTTAAAATGGAAGCAGTAGATTTAGGAATGGAAGAGAAGATTAAAATTCCAATGGCAATCATGAATAGGGCGAGGATGAATGGATTTACTTGGATTTGTAAGCGCAGAAGAAAAATCGTAGGGGGATGATAGGAGGAATGGGAACTTGATGGGGCCTGAGTCGTTTGGATTCGTAAAACACCAAAGGTAAACAACCAAGCAAGAGCTAACGAAGACGCGGAGGCAGATAGTGGATCGAGGATCAGAAGACGAAGAAGAAGAAGAAGAGAAGAATTGGATTTTTTCGTTCTCAGGAGGCCTGTTTGACTTCTAAATATAAAGGAATCGTAAGGCGATGAGTGACGGAAGGGGAAAAGGGATAAGCCCGTAACATCTGGATTTGCATTAAGAAGAACCTGAGAGGATTCATACTGGAACTGAAAATGGAAGAAGAAAATCAAATCTCATTCGAAAAGCGTAATCGTCAAGAGATGAGAGAAGAAATAGGAAAAGGGACAAGTCAGTAACATCTGGATTTGCATTAATTAAAGTCTGAAAGGATTCATACTGGAACTGAAAATGGAAGAAGAAAATCAGATCTCATTCAAAAAGCGTAATCGTAAGGCGATGAGTGAAGGAAGGGGAAAAGGGATAAGTCCATAACATCTGGATTTACATTAAGAAGAACCTGAGAGGATTCATACTGGAACTGAATATGGAAGAAGAAAATCAGATCTCATTCGAAAAGCGTAGTCGTCAAGAGATGAGAGAAGAAATAGGAAAAGGGATAAGTCCGTAACATCTGGCTTTGCATTAAGAAGAACCTGAGAGGATTCATACTGGAACTGAATAGGGAAGAAGAAAATCAGATCTCATTCAAAAAGCAGGAAGCTACAGCAAAATAACAACAGGAACAGGAAGTGAGAAGATCTGAGTAAGCGAAGGCATTCCAAAAACGATCATAAAAAGAGGAAAGCGAGAAGAGGAATTTGGAAGGTGGTAATACTTTGATTTTGTGCAAAAAAAAAGAAGAAGCGAATGGGTAAATGAGGGATAACGAACAATCTCAGTTCAAGAAAGGAAACTGGAAATCCCAAGGAAACCACTTCGAACCGATAAAAGATGACACCAATGGATTTATGTAAGTGACCATCAGGATCACGACGAGTTATTTATCTGAATGGAACGAGCACAAAAGGAGAAATGCAGACCCCAAAGAATCTGACGGAAAGAGGAACCTGAACATTTGGTTTTTTATGAAGAAATTAAGTTAAATAGGACTTTGGAAGCTCTGGATTTACAAACCTTAACGACGTCTGGTCCAGTAGTAAACAAATACGAAGAATCTTCCACCATAAACACAAAATCCGTGATAGCCGGTGAATAAACGGAACCACCCGCACATGGCCCCATGATCATCGAAATCTACAGGGAGAGAAAATGGAAGCTTTTTTTTTGAGGGGGTAAATTGCATTTGGCCTACTTGGGGTACCACCCCCGAAGCCAGGACGTTCCTCTGGAAGATATCGGCGTAGCCCACCAAGGAATCGATGCCTTCTTGGATGCGCGCCCCACCTGAATCACATATCCCGACGATGGGGGCGCCGGTCAAAATCGCTTGGTCCATGACCTTGCAGATTTTTTGGGCGTGGACGCTGGAGAGGCTGCCGCCGAAAACCGTGAAGTCTTGGCTGAAGAGGTAGACGGGGCGACCGTTGACCAAACCGTGGCCGGTCACAACCGAGTCGCCCAAATACTAAAATCCAAACGTTTTGTTAAGAAATAAAAGAAGGTAGGGTCGGGGCCCCCGTACTTTCTGCTTTTCCATTCCGAAATCGGTACAGGTGTGCTCCATGAACATGTCGTACTCCACGAAGCTGTCCGAATCGCAGAACAGATTGATTCGTTCTCTTGCTGTTAGTTTCCCCTGAAATTATTCGTGCAAACAACAAATTTTCTTTCGTTTCTTGATTTTTAGGCGCAAAAAGTAAGATTGAAAATAAAAATTTTACAAATTTTTTTGGGTTAACATTTTCCTTCACTTTTTCTAAACATTTTCCTTCACTTTTTCTAAACATTTTCCTTCACTTTGTCTAAACATTTTCCTTCACTTTGTCTAAACATTTTCCTTCACTTTTTCCAAACATTTTCCTTCAAACCTTTTTTTTTTCAAGTTCCTAGCTGCCGCGAGCCGCCAAATCAAAAATTAAACACGAAATACAAAAAGAAGGTAACAATAAAAGTAAAAACTCGACGTTTCGCACCTTGCTCTGCGACTTTCTCAAATGTAAAGAAGTAAACCAGGATTCAATGCATTTTAAAAATATTTTCCTTGGACCTAAGTAGATTAACCAAAAAAAAAAGCATTAAATGGATTAAATGTAAATGAAGTGTAACTGAAGTAAAAAATAAGAAAATCTGTCATTTTTCTATTTTTAAGTAAAGGTATCAACTACTAAGATTATGTCACTTAAAAAAAAATATAAATAAAACATAAATTTACTGTGATAATATGATAAAGCTGTGGTATTTAACTATTGCGCATAATTTTTCAAAATAATCGCGTTTATCATCCCCGACCTTCGACCCATGAGGAGCACGTGGTTTAAAATAACTCAACATTCTTTCATTGATGTGATAACAGCGGATGACATAAAAAAAGTAAATACGAGCGTAATGCAAACAAATAAAAATAAATCTTCGGGCGAGAGAGAAAGAGACTGTCTGTCTAAATGGAAATTAATTCCGAACGAAATCGATTTCTCGACGTTTCTATTTCGAGAAATTCGATTTCAAAATTAATTAAGAAAGAAAGTGTGCCGATCGGACGAAAGGCTTCCTGTCAGAGTTTGAATTTAGAAAAAAAAAAAAACGGATCGATCGAAGCATGATCGAATAATAATTTTGCATTTTTTTTTATTATCCGGTGCTTAAATCTCCCGTCGTCGTCAGTTTTTCAGTCAAAAAGAAAAAAAAAACAATTTCAAAAGCAATTACCACAAACATTATTCTTGACATCGCCGCCGATCAAACAGCGAAACGTCAGTTGAAATTAAAATTGAACTTGTACAGAACCGTTCGCTTTTGTTCGAGTTTCATATTTTCTTAGCAAAAGCAAGTGTCGGGCAGTTTAAAACAAAACAAATGAAAACTACGAAAAGACAGTTGAATGGTGATTCCTGCCTCAATAGAGCCTTTGAGTAGGAACCGAAACGTCGATTAAAAAAATAATTGTGACATATTCTTACTCCGCAATTCACATATGTTTTTTGTTTTGGCCAAAGCTGAACTATTTGAAATAAAATGCGTAATTTTGATAAAGCCCTAGATGAACAACGAAACGTTCTCTGTCACATATTTTAAACTTTTTATTTTGTACATTTTGAATATTTAATGCGATTAAATGGAACTGTCCAGATTACGTCAAACGAGGAAACGTTCAGAAAGTGACAACTTCTTGAATTGGGATTTCTGGAATGTATTGTGTCTGATGGAGGCTTCAGCTGTACAGCGAAACGTCGAGTTCAAAATAACCGTATCCTTCACTTCAAAGCAAAATTACCGCATACTTTCATTTGCGATGAAGACATCATCGTGGCTCAATATTTCAATGGTGTAACCACTTTTTTGATCCTGATTTCTGGCTTTCTTGCATTTGATAAAGGCTTCGGTCGAGCAGCGAAACGTCTGTTCAAAAGAACAGAACGCTTGTTTCGCATTACGTTGAACAAAATAAAATTACAATTTCCAATCGACTGAATATTCCAATGAAGTAAGTTGCGATTTTTGAAATTTATTCTTGAACAGCGAAACGTCAGTTCAAACTAACCGTGACCTTCACTTGTTTTGCGCGGAGAAATGTCGAGCAAAGTAAAATTACCGCATATTTTCATTTGCCATGAAGACATCATCACGGCTCAACATTTCAACAGTGTAACCACTTTTTTGAATCTGATTTCTGGCTTTCTTGCATTTGATAAAGACTTCGGTCGAACAGCGAAACGTCTGTTCAAAAGAATCTTCGATTGTTTTGCGTTATGTTGATCAAAATAAAATTACAATTTCCAATCGACTGAATATTACAATGAAGTAAGTTGCGATTTTTGAAATTTATTCTTGAACAGCGAAACGTCAGTTCAAACTAACCGTGACCTTCACTTGTTTTGCGCGGAGAAATGTCGAGCAAAGTAAAATTACCGCATACTTTCATTTGCCATGAAGACATCATCGTGGCTCAACATTTTTTCAATAGTGTAACCACTTTTTTGATCCTAATTTCCGGCTTTCTTGCATTTGATAAAGGCTTCGGTCGAGCAGCGAAACGTCTATCCAAAAGAACCTTCGCTTGTTTTGCATTACGTTGAACAAAATAAAATTACAATTTCCAATCCACTGAATATTCCGATGAGGTAAGTTGTGAGTTTTGAAATTTATTCTTGAAAGCGAAACGTCAGCTCAAAATAACCGTGACTTTCACTTGTTTTGCGCGGAGAAATGTCGAGCAAAGTAAAATTACCGCATATTTTCATTTGCAAAGAAGACATCATCCTGGCTCAACAATTCAATAGTGTAACCACTTTTTTGATCCAGATTTCCGGCTTTCTTGCATTTTATAAAGGCTTCGGTCAAGCAGCGAAACGTCCGTTCAAAAGAACTTTCGCTTGTTTTGCATTACGTTGAACAAAATAAAATTACAAGTTACAATCGACTGAATATTACAATGAAGTAAGTTGCGATTTTTGAAATTTATTCTTGAACAGCGAAACGTCAGTTCAAACTAACCGTGACCTTCACTTGTTTTGCGCGGAGAAATGTCGAGCAAAGTAAAATTACCTCATACTTTCATTTGCCATGAAGACATCATCGTGGCTCAACATTTTTTCAATAGTGTAACCACTTTTTTGATCCTAATTTCTGGCTTTCTTGCATTTGATAAAGGCTTCGGTCGAGTAGCGAAACGTCTATCCAAAAGAACCTTCGCTTGTTTTGCATTACGTTGAGCAAAATAAAATTACAATTTCCAATCCACTGAATATTCCGATGAGGTAAGTTGAGTTTTGAAATTTATTCTTGAAAGCGAAACGTCAGCTCAAAATAACCGTGACTTTCACTTGTTTTGCGCGGAGAAATGTCGAGCAAAGTAAAATTACCGCATATTTTCATTTGCAAAGAAGACATCATCCTGGCTCAACAATTCAATAGTGTAACCACTTTTTTGATCCAGATTTCTGGCTTTCTTGCATTTGATAAAGGCTTCGGTCAAGCAGCGAAACGTCCGTTCAAAAGAACTTCCGCTTGTTTTGCATTATGTTGATCAAAATAAAATTACAATTTCCAATTAACTGAATATTCAGTGAAGTAAGTTGCGATTTTTGAAATTTATTCTTGAACAGCGAAACGTCAGCTCAAACTAACCGTGACCTTCACTTGTTTTGGTTGGAGAAATGTCGAGCAAAGTAAAATTACCGCATATTTTCATTTGCAAAGAAGACATCATCTTGGCTCAACATTTCAACAAAGTAATTTGTTGATCCTGATTTCTGGCTTTCTTGCATTTGATAAGGGTTTCGGTCGAGTAGCGAAACGTTGGTTCAAAATAACCGTGTGGCATTCACTTGTTTTGCATTTCAGGTTATTTTGCAATAAAGAAAATCATCGATCTTTGAAAGGAATACACGGCAAATAAGTGAAAATATTTCTCATTTTCAATCGCAGATCGACCAGCGAAACGTCGAACAAACATTTTTTAACAAATCCATCGATCAAGCAGCGAAACGTTAAGAAACGCACGTTCTCTTTTACATTTTAGCGTTTCTTGATTAAATCTCCTTCGATCAGTTTTACGTCAGTTCATCAAGAAATTTATTTATTTACTAAATTCAAAGTAAGCGAAATAATTATTTATAGTAAACAATAAAATGCGTTTTATGTAACTGAAAAGTGTAAATGTTTTTTTTTTTTTTGTAATTACTTTCTTGTGTTGGGCCTCGATCTTTTCTTGTCCGCCTCCGAAGAGCGCCTCGCGCCTTTTCCTCTTTATTTCTTCGGCGACCTTGAGGGAATGGGGCACCGTACAGTAAAAAACCACCCGATTCTCGCATTTTCCCCGCAAATTCCTCCACAGTCTACCGCTGAACACACGCACCGACATCGCATTCGACTAGCCACCACAGCGAAACTGTTGATGTTATTCAAAGAATCCTTATCAAAGTTAAACAATTATAAAAATGCGTGTACGATTTGAATTTCCCGCCGCCTTGCCTGTCATCGCAAGGGCGCGTTCAGAAACTGTAACGCCAGTGCACTTTGGACGTAAGGGAAAGGAAAATGTGCAAAATTACTTACATGAGGGCCCTTTCTTATTCTTGAACGGGCCTTTGCTAGAGTGCCTAGAATAAAGCTAAGTTTAGATGCATCCGAATACGCAAAATATTTATTGCGAGTGGGTTTCCCGTCGAAATGAACCGTCGCTACGCCACTGGTCTAATAAATTGCGCGCTTGTTTCATTCAATAACCTTCCCTTCAAATCGGATGCTAATCTTTAATTATCAAGTGGCGAAATTACTTGATAACATTTAAAAATAGCGTTATCAACGCGCTAATTAATTACCGAGATGGGGGGGCGCTTCAAATTTGAATTTCGCGCGCGCCATGACGCCCGGCGCTACCAACCCACATACCTCAAATGTTTTCACATAACCACCAAATCCGGCCGTAACGGACTTTCTCAACATTAATTTCGCTCGATTTGGAAACTGTTACATAAAAGGCGTGATGTTTTTTGCTAAATTGCGTTAAACGCTTGCGTTTTTCGAAGTTGATTTCGGCGTCGCGTTCGTGTTTCCAGGGATATTTTTGGAAGTGGGCCGGTGAATGATGGAGGCGCTCATCCCCGTGATAAACAAGCTTCAAGACGTCTTCAACACGGTGGGCTCAGATTCCATCCAGTTGCCCCAGATAATCGTGTTGGGGTCGCAGGTAAATTCAGTTTGGGGTTCTTGGAAATACAAGACGCATCAGCTAACATAACCTACAATTGTATTTTGTAGAGCTCAGGGAAGAGCTCTGTGATCGAGAGCCTGGTGGGGAAGTCGTTCTTGCCGAGGGGCACGGGGATCGTCACAAGGAGGCCGTTGGTACTGCAGCTGGTGTACTGTCCGAAGGAAGATAAAGAACATCGGTCTGCATCGGATGGTAATATCGGTTTTGATCATAGGTTTTAATGCGTGGAGATAACAAAGGTATTTCAAAAAAGAAAATTAAGTTCTTCATTAGATCACAGGAGGTACTATTAAATGATTCAATTAGGGCTTTCTGCATCAGTAAATTACGAAATCCGCTCCGGCCTGCTCCTGCAGCTAATCGCATTTTTGTGTTAGTTCTGTGCTGAAGAGGGAGCCACTGTTACTAATTTTCAAAGAGGTTATTGTTGCAAACCAGGCCAGAATCTGTTAAAATGCGGTGGTATTTTCAGGTGACAAAATTTTTTAATATGTTATGAAATATTATTCGAATCGATGTGAAATGTACAAAATTCGAGCTCAAGTCAAAGTCAAATGTCACATTTAACGTGGTAACCATGGCAACGACGGTAGTTCAAGGCAAAATTTGTCAGAGGGAGCCACCCTGATGAAAACTGGAGAAATGTCGTCGAAAAGAGTTTTAAATTATTTCGTTTTTCATTAAAAATCACTTATCAGTTGCAAGACACGATACTTAAAACTATTTTACAGGGGTTCTTACTCACTGAGAAAAGTCAGGGAATTGAGAAAGGCTCAGACTGTTGGAGGAGGGGGGGGGGCAGTCAGGGAATTTCTTGTTTTAGATAAAACAGCGACATCTTACGATCGCTTCTTGACCTGACATTGCAACAAAATTTACTACCGGGTGATCGAGGCTGTGATTGGTGCTGTTTTATGCTGTGTGTGTGGATACAATGAGAAATAAATCATAAGTTGACAGTTGTCATATTTGAGGTTATGCTCGTGCTTTATATAATCTTTATTTAGTTATTTTATTTTGTGTGGATGCTGGTTTAAATCCCTTTTTTAGAATATTAGAGGGAGTTCCACAAGACAAATCCATTTACTTTCAATTATTTAAAAAAATAAATGTCACAAATCTGACATTTAAAATTTTTTTATGTCAAACGATAAGACTGCATTGTCAACTTTTTGGAAAATATAATTCCGTTGATCGCATCAATCAAAATCAATCAATAAATCAAAACTCAGTGAAATTATTTGAAGAGCTACAAATTTGTTGTCTAAAATAAGAGAAGAAAGAAAAGAGAAAATCGCAAACAGATATGAAACAAATAAAAATACTTTAGAATACGAGCTAAAAATGTAATTGATTAACTTACTTGACGTTTCGTGACTATTATTATTTATTATTGTTTACATTTCTGTTATACACTACTGATAAAGCAAATAATAACATTTGCGATACGTCAAGTAAGTTAATAAATTACGTTTTTAGCTCGTATTCTAAAGTATTTTTATTTGTTGCATATCTCTCTGCAATACACAAGGAAAGTAAACGTCACAGAAGGCGGAGCTGAGTCGTTTGTCTATTACATCGGACGTGTGTCGTAAATTACTTCTGCTTTAACGCCGGCGTTGACATTAAACATAACCTGACATTGAAAAATGTTAAAGCAACGAGAATCGACGAGCTTGCAGTTTTATAAGTTGGCATCTTGTACGTTCTACCAGAAAATATGCAAAAAAAAACATTGCATCCAGTTCCACAGATATTTTCACCCAGTTATTCTTATCTTGTTTTGTTAGGTTATGTTTGTTGGCGTCCAACTGTTCTTAGCTCAGACAAGCGCTTTGTACAATTTTTTAATAATAAATAAATTAACTAATTACGTAAAATAAGTACTTCAATGAGTTTATTGAAGTTTTTCATCATAAGTTTTAGTAAGAAGCGAAAGTTTTCACAACAATTCTCTGTGGAGCGAGAATTTTCAATTTGTTTAGCCTAATACAGTCCAGTAGGCTCCATTTTAAATTTCGCGCCAGCATTAGGACCGCCCACTTTCCCAATCTATTCTCACGAGCAAGAACTATACGAAAATTAAAAAAAAAATTGTTCGATATAGGCAACCATACATGCGACTGTGATCGTCGGTTTGCATACACTAAGACTTTGTTTTTTGAAAAAATTGTGTTATTTTTTTAAACGAACGGGCATGCTATTATTATTTATTGCTTGTAACTTTAAAGGAAATCAACAATTTTCTTCATAATACGCGATAAAAAATATATAAATAAACTACTAATTTCTATACAGGATATCCCAAATTGAGTGGCCTATTAAAAGTTTTCGGGGAAGGGAACACGCAAACGTTCTGAAAATTAACACACTGCCGCAAGAGGAAGTGATCTTTCAGACTAAAATAATTTCACTTTTATATCACATCCGGTTTTGCCGGAAGTTGCCATTAACTTTCTTATTTTAAATGGAATGGTATATTTTTTATTGCAAATTCCGATTCTGCAAATTATTCTAAGTGAAAATTGTTAAGGCTCACCTACACTTGTAGGCAACGGTTTTTGAGGTATCTTCAGATTTCTTAAAATCATTAATTCAGTGATCTTTCATTTAAGAGATTGGCGGGCGGGGGTAACTGAAATCCCCCAAATGTATATGTATTTGTAAATATTTTCTTAAGCTATGAATTAAAACTGATAATTTGCCATCTAATCCTCTAAAAACCTTGATCAATTTAAATTTTTTGAAGATTTCATCATTGGGGGTAACTTAATTACTCCGCTTGGCCGCTTTTGTAACTGAAACGATGTGTGGTCGCGTTTGTAACTGAAACGATTTGTATCTGAAGCGTGTATAAAAACCTGTAAAACCTCTTTATACTCAAAGAAACGTCAGTTGAATTTGTCCAGTCATTGTGGCTCGAAATTAATTAAATGTCTAATCGATCCATAAACTTCATCAATCAACCGTTTCCATCCATTACTTATTATTTGATCTATCGCTTCGTCGAAACAACAATCTATCGATCTATTGCTTCATTGATGTATCACTTCATTGTTTAATCGATACTTTGCTGGATTAAACAATTAATCGATTCATCGGTCCACCGCTTCATGGATCCATCATTTCATTGTTTAATCGACACTTTGCTGATTTAAACCCGCTTCATCAATCTATCACTTAATTTATCCATTCATTTATCCCCCACCTTCATCATTTCATCGATCCATTGTTTCATTGATCCATCTTTTTATCGATCTATCGCTCCATCGTTCCTTCGTTTCACCAATTTATCGCTTCATCAATCTACTCTTGCTTCATTCAAAAACGTCAGTTGAACTTCTCCAGTCATTGTGGCTCGAAAATAATTAACTCTCTTATCGATCCATAAACGTCATCAATCCACCGTTTCGATCCATTACTTTGTTGATCCATCGCTTCGTCGAATCAACAATCAATCGATCCATTGCTTCATCGATCTATCACTTCATTGTTTAATCTGTACTTTGCTGGATTAAACCCGCTTCATCAATCTATCACTTAATTTATTCATTGATTTATCGTTCCCTTCATGATTTCATCGATCCATCGCTTCATCAATCTACTATTGCCTTAGTTGAACTTCTTCAGTCATTGTGGCTCGAAAATAATTAACTGTTTCGATCCATTACTTTATTGAATCATCGCTTCGTCGAATCAACAATCAATCGATTCATCGCATCATAGATTCATTGTTTAATCAACACTTGGTTTCATCGATCCATCGCTTCAGCGATCCGTTGCCTCATCAATCCAACAAGGTTTCACCGATCCATCATTTCATCTATCCATCGCCTCATCGATCCATCACTTCATCGCTTAATCCATCCATCGATTAAGCGGACCGTTGGATCATTGTTTCTTCGATAGTTTGTTGGATTTAAGCGTCGCTTGTTCGATCCGGCCTTGATTTATGGCTCCCTTCATCGTTTCATCGAACTATCGTTTCATTGATCCACCTTTTCATCGATCTGTTGCTTCATCGTTCCTTCGGTCCATCGCTTCATAAATCTACTATTGCTTCATTAATATACCAATCCATCGCTTCATTAAATCATTATTGCATCGATTTATCACTTCAAGGATTCATAGCATCATCGATGCATCGTTTCATCAATTTATTTACAAATTCGCATATAAAGTGACTAATATAGGTGAGGTAATTCATCAGTTACGCCACTCGCCTTTTCTTTTTCTTTTTCATTTATCGATGAAGTAACGTGTTTCGTTTTAGAAGTCTCATCTCTGCCCTAAATTATAATGCAAAATAAACGTCAGTTCTAGTGAACGAACGTTCTACTGAATGAAATTTCTAACGAACGAAGAACAACAAACAGCACAAATATTTCTTAACAACAAAACATGAAACCAAGGGATTTCCCCATTTACGTAGCGGGAATCGCTTCGCTGTTTGGATTAAGGAGTCATTGTTCGGATTAGAGCTTAGAATGTTCACTGTACGGATTATTGGAGGTTCAGATTAGGGCATGTTCGGTTTAAAGAGGTCACAGTGTAGTTCAACAATCCAAAGTACATCTCTTCCTTGTAAACTCAAATGGAGAATTTGCAAAAAATATATCGTTTTGTCCACACCACCAATTTAGCCTGAGTTTAATTAAACGATACAGTTTTACACTAACCTAAAACTTGATGTACCTTTTTCTGGTATCATTTTATGTGATAATGTAAAAGAGGCTTAAGGAAATTGTAAAAATGTTTGCCACAAAAAAGATTGTTACCAGGGTCTTCAATATAGGCAACCATAAATGCGACTTTGATCGCCGGGTTGCCTACACAAAGACTTTTTTTTTTTTTTTTGAAAAATATGTATTGGGAGTATTTTTTAAACGAGCGGCCATGCTATTAATAGCTATTATAATTTTTAAGGGAAAATAAATAAACTACTAATTTCTGTATGTCTATTATTTGTGTTTTGAAATCAGAAAAGAAAATGATTTGTAAACATGTAAAAAATAACAAAGTTGCATAATTGCAATCAACGGTATATGCGCCTGTAAAAGAAGTCAGGGAATGTTTCAGTGAAAATAAATAAAGTGTTAATCTGAAACTATGTGTACAACAATGCAAAGCAGCAATAATTACTCAATAATTAATTATCAAAGTCTAATCAATAGGCACTTACGATGTCGACGACTGGGGGGTGTTCCTTCACGCGAAGAACAAAGTCTTCAAAGACTTCAACGACATCCGGAAAGAAATCGAAGACGAAACCGACCGGATGGCCGGCATCAACAAGGGCATCTGCCCCGAACCGATTAACCTCAAGATATACTCAACCAAAGTTGTTAATTTAACCTTAGTCGACTTACCGGGTATTACTAAAGTAAGTAGCTAGGAAGAAATTAAATAATTTGTTAATAATTATTATTAGCAAAGAGTTCAAGTTTAAGTAATTAATAAGTTGGATGTGTCTCGGGGGATCCAATTGTATGATGTATTAATGCAGGTGCCGGTTGGAGACCAACCGGAAGACATCGAGCAGCAAATCAGGGATTTAGTTTTAATATACATTGCCAACCCAAACTCGATTATTCTGGCAGTGGTGACGGCCAACACCGACATGGCCACTTCAGAGAGCCTGAAGATAGCCCGTGATGTAGACCCAGATGGGCGACGCACCCTCGCCGTAGTCACGAAGCTAGACTTAATGGATGCAGGTAAGTAAACCCCCGAATGCTCTGTCCTAAACAAAAAAGAAAAACAAAAAACTCCACCGACAGGAACCGATGCCATCGATATTCTATGTGGCCGGGTGATCCCCGTCAAACTGGGGATAATCGGCGTCGTAAACAGATCTCAACAGGACATCATCAACGACAAAAGCATCACGGATGCTCTAAGGGATGAAGCCTCGTTTTTGCAAAGTAAATACCCCACCCTGGCGACCAGGAACGGCACTCCGTATTTAGCCAAGACTTTAAATCGATTGTTGATGCATCACATACGCGATTGCCTCCCAGACCTGAAGGTGAAGGCCCCCTCGTAATTTTTGCAAAGGGCAGGGGGAAAATACGTTTGCTTTCAGACGAGGGTCAATTTGATGATGTCCCAGTTCCAATCGCTCCTCCACTCGTACGGCGAAGACATTTCAGATAAGAGCAAGACCCTCCTGCAAATCATCACGAAGTTCGCCTCTGCTTACTGTTCTACCATCGAGGGCACGGCCAGAAACATTGAGACGACTGAGTTGTGCGGGGGCGCCAGAATCTGCTACATTTTTCACGAGACCTTCGGTCGGACTCTAGACTCGATTCATCCCCTGGCAGGGTTAACTCGGATGGATATTTTGACTGCCATAAGGTAAACCAGGTTTCCCACTCTCACCGGGAAAAGTCAGGAGGTTGAGAGAAGGTTCACGATGTCAGGGGGCGAGTCAGGGAATTTGTCTGCTTTAATACAAAAAGTCAGCGAAATTAATTTAACAATTGAAAATTTGATTACCCAAAAAAAAAGAGTACAGAGAAGGATTAAATAAATTTAAACGCGAGGAAAAGAAAAACAACTTCCGCTTGTGATTAAAGCACTCGGCGCGATACCGAAAGACCCGGGTTCGATTCCCGTATGTGACATGATTTTTTTTGTCCTCTTGTTAGTGTTTATTTTTTCGTATTAAATTTATTTAAAAAAAAATGTTTTAAATATTAAAAAAATTAGGAGAATTGTATAATCTGCGGTCAAGTCAGGGGTTCCAAGGGGGTCAATGAAGACTTGACAGAGGTCGGCTGGGAGTCTAGGTGTCCTTTAGGGGGATGACAAGTTATGAATTCTTGTGTAGTGAAGGCCTGTCTGAATAATTAATTTATTTAAAAAAGAACATATAAATATTTGAATTAAACATTGTACAGTAGCGAACATAAAAACCGGGACGCTATTTTTTCCTTGATAGCTTCAGTACATCTGACGTTGCTGTCGGTCACAAAATAATTAAATTAAATAAACTCGAATAAAGAAGAAGAAAAAGACGATCAATTGGTTATCAGAAGAAAAATAAAATACCGTCGAGTCTAATAAAATAAAAACAAAAGACCATCGTCCATGAAAATGTGTAAAAAATATTGTAAAAGACATGAAGAAAGACGAATAGTTAGTAATTAAAAAAATTAAATCAAATGAAAGCGAGAAAAATTATAAGCAATCAATCGACAAGATTAAAATGTAAAATGAAATAAACTCAAATCGATATTGATAATTAATTAAAAAATAAAATATCCTGTCAATTAAAATCAAACAAAAGAAATAACAGAAAAAAGATGGTCATGTAAAACTAACAAAAAATCGATTTGTTTTTTTTTTTTTAAATTGACGATTAAAATTTAAAATAAACTCAAATCGGGTAAAGAAAAACAAAAGACGATCAATTGATACTCAAAACAAATCATGTCAAATAAAGTCAAACAAAAGACAATCACAAATCAAAGAGAAAAAAAGGCGTTCAATCGACGGGATTAAAACGTAAGATAAACTCAAATCGAGCAAAGAAAGACAAAGTCGATCAATTGATAATCAAAAAAAATCATGTCGAATAAAATCAAACAAAAGGTGATCAATTGGTAAATAAAAAATAAAAGAACAAACAAAACCTGATCGATTGATTATATTAAAAATTAAATGAAACAAATACAAAAGACGATCGAGTGATAATTGAAAAATAAAATCACAAATCAAAGAGAAAACAAAAAGGCGATCAATCGACGGCATCAAAGTGTAAATTCAACTCATATCGAGTAAAGAAAAACAAAAGACGATCAATTATTGATAATCATAAAAAAAATCACGTCAAATAAAATCGAGCAAAATACGATCAATTGGTAATCAAAAAATAAAAACAAAGAACAAAAATTGATCAATATTGATTATGTTAAGAATTAAATAAAGCGAAGAAAAAGACGATCGAGTGATAATTTAAAAATTAATGTCCCAAATGAAAGAGAAAACAAGAAGGCGATCAATCGACGGCATTAAAATCTAAAATAAACTCAAATCGAGTAAAGAAAAATAAAAGACGATCAACTGATAATAACAAAAAAAAACGTGTCAAATAAAATCGAACAAAAGACGATGAATTGGTTATTACAAATAAAAAATAGAAAAAAAGACAAAAGCTGATCAATTGATTAATAAAAAATAAATGAGACAAAAACAAAAGACGATCGAGTGACAATTGAGACAAAAACAAAAGACGATCGAGTGACAATTGAAAAATAAAATCTCATCGAATCTAATCAAACAAATGAAAAGCAGAAACAAATAAATTGACGGTTAAAAAATAAAAACAAATTAAATCAAAGTTCGATCAACTGATTATATTAAAAATTGAATTAAATAGACTATAATAAGGAATTAAAAAAAAAACACAATCGGTGACAAAAATAAGGCGTTAATAAAAATTCTATAACACTAATTATCAAAAGTCAAATCGAATTAAGAGCATTGCCAAATTTTTAACCGAAAGTTCCAAAAGAAAAAAAAAACTGAAACGAGTAAGGACAAAATACGATCGGTTTGTAATTAAAAAAAAAAAATGGAAAGAAAATTCAAGTTAAATCAGAGTATCTATGCGTACTATTTTAAGAATATTAATGCAATTCGAAAGGGGGTTTATGGAAATTTTAATTTTCTTGTAAGGGACCGATGTTGAAGAAAGTTTCGGAACCCCTGATTTAAATAAGTTAATTTTATTGTGAAAAGTGCCTTCGAGATAGGCAACCGCACTAGCGGTTTAATGGGTTGCCTACACTAAGACTTTTTGTTTTTTAAGTCTGTCCCTGATTTATTATTTTTTTTAAAACGAACAGCTTATAATTGCTTCTAATCTTTGAAGGTAATTCAACAATAAAAAATAAAATAATAATACTAATAAAATGAAAAGTCACGGAAAACCAGGTAAAGTCGGGGAATGTTCCGATGAAAATAAAGTGGGAACCCTGTTCCAGGAGAAACTGATTTCTTTTAGGAACGCCAATGGCCCGAGGCCGGCCCTGTTCGTGCCCGAGGTGTCTTTCGAGTTGTTGGTAAAGCGCCAGATCCGTCGCTTGGAGGAGCCCTCTTTAAGGTGCGTCGAGTTGATTCACGAAGAAATGCAAAGGATTATTCAGGTTCATGGACTACGGAAAAATTCGTTACGCAAGAAATTAAAAGGACTGTTTGCAGCACTGCGGTAGCGAAGTGCAACAGGAAATGCTGCGTTTCCCCAAATTATACGAGAAAATTGTCGACGTTGTTACCCAACTGTTGCGCAGACGGTTGCCAACGACAAACGTCATGGTTGAGAATTTGGTGGCCATCGAATTGGCTTACATCAACACGAAGCATCCTGATTTTTACAAGGAAATAGCCATGGTGCCCACAATGATCAAATCGGGGGATTCCAGCAGACACAACCGACCAAAATCCATGTATGGGAAAGTGCCTTTTGATGATGGAATAGTAAGTAATAAAAAATGTTATTGTCTTCTGTCAGTAGCTCTTGCACTGTCATAATATTTTTTTTAAAATTATTCTCTTCTTTTTATTATTTAATTTATTATGCGGTCACGTTTGAAATATTATTATCTAAAATCGCTTTTACTTTTGGAGTTGCATAAATTTTTAGATTTAATTGGCAACATTGTTTAGTTAGCATTTCACTAGTGATAGTGATCTACGCCACACAGGGTTAATTTGTCTAGCATGGAATCTCCCCTCTATTAAAACGGTAATTTTGCATTTCAAGGTCCATTGAGCGAAAATAACTTTGATCTGCGAGCTGAGCAGACGTCGGCAAGTCATGCTAGACAAAATAAGCCTGCGTCGATAACCGTACTTGTGAAATGCTTGACTCCCACCTAGGCGGAGGCAACCAAAGGAAAAAATAATTAAGAAAAAAAGAATGTAAAACAAAAAAATGTTAAAAAAGTTCAAAGTAAATTTCAAAATAATTTTAAAAAACAAAATCACCCGTAAATAAAAAATGAGACAGTTTACAGGTCAACCCAAAAGTGGCGGCAGCCCAAGGAAAGAACTATTTTAAAAAAGAAATGAAAAATTAAAACAAGAAAAACGTTAAAAGTTTAAAATTAAAAAAAAAAAAATAAATGTGGACAAAAAGCCAAAAAAGTTGAGAAACTGTTTCAAAGTCAACCCCACCTAATGAAAACCAATCTTTGGAAGCAACCGAAGACAAAAAATAATCCAGAAAAAAGAAGTTATCAAACATATTTTTAAAAAAATGCCAAAAGATAAGAATTTAAAAAATAAATAATCAAAACAAAAATCGTTCTAAAACAGAAAAAAATAAGAAACAGTTTCAAGGCCAACCCAAAAGTGGTGGCAGCAGAAATGAAAAATTAAAACAAAAAAATGTTAAAAGTTCAAAGTAAATTTCAAAATAATTTAAAAAAAACAAAATCGCTCATAAATAAAAAGAACAGTTTCAAGGTCAACCCAAAAGTGGTGGCAGCCCAAGGAAAGAATGATTTTAAAGAAGAAATGAAAAATTAAAACAAGAAAAGCGTTAAAAG
Organism: Prosopocoilus inquinatus; assembly: GCA_036172665.1. Taxonomy (NCBI): domain Eukaryota; kingdom Metazoa; phylum Arthropoda; class Insecta; order Coleoptera; family Lucanidae; genus Prosopocoilus; species Prosopocoilus inquinatus. The sequence continues at coordinate 6,212,378 of CM069878.1, read as the reverse complement.
TTAAAAATTTTAAAAAAATAAATAAATAAATATGGAGAAAATGCCAAAAAAATTGAGAAACCGTTTCAAAGTCAACCCCACCTAATGAAAACCAATCTTTGGGGGCAACCGAAGACAAAAAATAATCCAAAAAAAAGAACTTATCAAAAATTAAAACAAAAAATGCCAAAAGTTAAGAGTTTCAAAAATAAAAATTCAAAACAAAAATCGTCCAAAAATACAAAAATTAAATTGAAAACAGTTTCAAAGCCAAGAAACCGTTAAAAGTGAAAACTTAAAAGAAAAAATTGAATAAACGCCAAAAAAAATGGTCAAGGTCAACCCAACTAGGGTCAAGTTAAGTCGAGGCAAACTACGGAAAAAATAATTAAAGAAATTATGAAAATTAAAACAAGAAAATTAAGGATTAATATTGAAATTTAAAAAATTTTTTGCATAAATTAAAACAAGAAAAAGCATTAAAAGTTAACAATTTCAAAAAAATTAATAAATATAGTAAAAAATCGGAAAAAATTGTGAAAAATTAAAAACAAAAAATGTCAAAAGTTAACGGCAGCCCAAGGAAAGAATTATTTTAAAAAGAATTGAAAAATTAAAACGAGAAAAACGTTAAAAGTTAAAAAAATTTAAAAATAAATAAATAAATAAATATGGACATAAAGCTAAAAAAAATTGAGAAATCGTTTCAACCTCCTAACGAAAACCAACCTTTGGGGGCAACTGAAGAAAAGAAAATAATACAGAAAAATGAACTTATGAAAAATGAAAACAAAAAATGCCAGAAGTTAAGAAGTTCAAAAATAAAAATTCAAAACAAAAATCGTCCAAAAATACAAAAATTAAATTGAAAACAGGCCAATCCAAAAGTGGTGACAACCCAAGGAAACAATTACTTTAAAAAGAGAAACGAAAAATTAAAACAGAAAAACGTTAAAAGTTAAAACTTAAAAAAAATTGAATAAACGCAAAAAAAATGATTAAGGTCAACCCCTCAAGTTAAATCGAAGCAACTTACTGAAAAAAATAATTAAAGAAATTATGAAAATTAAGACAAGATAATTACGGATTCATATTGAATTTACAAAAAAAATGTAAAAATTAAAACGAGAAAAAGCGTTAAAACTTAAAAATTTCAAAAAAATAAATAAATAAATATAGTAAAAAATCTGAAAGAAATTGAAAAGCCGTTTCAAAGTTAACCCGACCCAACGAAAGCCAACCGAAGAAAAAAAAATAATCCAGAAAAAAAAGAACTAGAATTAGAAAAATTAAAACAAAAAATGTCAAAAGTTAAGACTTTCAAAAATAAATATTCAAAACCAAAATCGTCCAAAAACAAAAAAAAAATTAAAGACAGTTTCAAGGCCAACCCAAAAGTGATGGCAGCCCAAAGAAAGAATTACTTCAAAAAAAATGAAAAATTAAAACAAAAAACGTTAAAAGTTAGGACTTTCAAAAAAATTGAATAAACAAAAAAAAAAACAAGAAAAAGCATTAAAATTAAAAAATTTTAGAAATAAATAAATACAGTCAAAAATCTGAAAAAATTTCAAAGTCAGTCCCACCCAACGAAAGCCAACCGTAGAAAAACAATTATCCAGAAAAAAGAACTTATGAAAAATTAAAACAAAAAATGTCAAAAGTTAAGAATTTCAAAAATAAATATTCAATACAAAAATCGTCCAAAAACACAAAAATTAACAACAGTTTCAAGGCCAGCGTAAGGAAAGAATTTCTTTAAAAAAATGCAAAATTAAAACAAGAAACCAACCCGGGAATATAATTAAAAAAGGAAGAAATAATCAAAGATTGAAACCAAAAAAAACCATTAAATTTCTTTTATAAAAACAGAAAAAATTGTAAAAAATACCTAACATAACCGAAGCCAGCCAACGAAACAAAAGAATGACAAGAAAAAATAAATATTAAAATAATTAAAATTAAGCAAAACTAAGGTGATCCCAACCCAACCAAAATCAATCTAAGCGAACCCAACCCGGGAACATAACTAGAAAATAGAAAAGGATGAAATAATCAAAGATTGAAACAAAAAACCGTTAATTAAATGTTATATAAAAACCAAAAAAAAGTTTGCAAAAAATACGTAACCCAATCGAAACCAGCTAAACCGACGAAAGAAATGAAAAATTTTAAATATTCCAATTTTTTTAATTAAAATTAAGCAAGACTACGCCCAAGGTCAACCCAACCCAACCGAAGTCAACCTGTAAAGTGAATTTTACAACTTCTGAATCTCTGTTTGGGTACAAGACTTATCTTTTATCTCTGTCATGTTGACGTTACACTTTAATAATCAAAATTTCAGCGAAGCCAAAAAATCAGAAAAATAAAAAAAGTCAACCGAAGTCAAGTCAAGTCAAAAAAACAATTTTCCAATTAAAATTAAAAAAATACGCGCGTTGAATTTTGTGTAAGTCCAAAAAAAGTAAAAACGAGTTAAGATAATAATTTTTCAAACGCGACGTTACGACAACATTCTTTTTGGCTATCCCCCAGCCGATGAATGTTGTTGTTACTCTCTTGAGTAATCCCCCCGAAACAAAAACAAAAATGTTACTTTGTAGATGAATGAAAATCCTGAACCGCCACGTGAAGACCAACTCGATTTTTTTAACTATTTATTTCACATCCTGCCCGTCACTAGTTACAGTGACTTCATCAGTCTAGTGCAGGTAGTTCACCTCAGTGTTGCTTGGTGGTTTAGGAAATTCTAACAACCAACCCCCGGCTCCCCCCTTCCCAGTTTGCCGTGCGCTAGCACTAACCCAGAGTTTTCGATTTTGCAATCTGCCTTATCCCAGATTTTTACTTTACTGTTGAATTCCCCAGGCACGTAACGCCCCGGGGGGTGAAAGCAAAGACGCCGCCGCCAACTGGATTTCAAATTTGATGCCCCTCAACGTACAGCAACAGCAGCCCGACAAAGAAAACAAGGACTTACACAATCATGTGAATAGTATTCCGGAAAGCAGTGCGAGTCCTGATGATATACGGTCGGTGTTGAGCCCCGTTAAGCCCGTTAATTTACTGCCGCAGATACCCCTGAATAACGGTGGCTTCAGGAAGTTGTCCGAGAACGAGGAGCATGACTGTGAGATTATCGGTGAGGTTGAACTTGATGTATCAAGTCGCACTATAAGTAAAAGACATGAATTTTTTTTTCAGAGCGATTAATAAAGTCGTACTTTTATATAGTACGGAAGTCCATACAGGATACAGTGCCGAAGGCCGTCATGCATTTCTTAGTCAATTATGTGAAGGATAACTTACAATCCGAGCTTGTAACTCACTTATACAAAGCTGACAATGCGGATACTCTCTTAGATGAGTCCGAACACATTGCAGTTAGGCGCAGAGAAGCAGCTGATATGTTGAAGGTGATTCAAGGAAGTGTTTTGGGGCCATTCCACTTTAATAAATCACGAAATCATGTTTCAGGCGTTGCAGAGGGCCGCGCATATAATTAGTGAAATTAGAGAGACGCACATGTGGTAGATAGAGCCTGCCCTGACTGATCAACGCGTGTCTTGTGGTTGGACTAGTCAACATACTACATGCTTGTACAGGTTACCCAACTTCAAAGTATAGTACTTAAGACTAAATGTTATCTAGAGATAATTTAATTCTATAAATAATTATTGAACGTGTTGAAATTCACACCACAGTTGTTTATAAGAACGTAAAAATATTTTGCAAGAAGTGTTATGTAAACAGCAATAATCTGTTTTCATTTTTTTTTTTTGAGTGTCTCGTCCTGTTGGTAGGTAAACTGTGCAAGGCTCCTCGTAGTTTCTATTAGACACATTTTCCATTTATTTTTTTGTTTAGTTTTCATCCGACTCTACCTGCATTAGTCATTCCTTCTGTTCATCGAAGCCGTGGTTGTTTTTACTATGCTGCATTTTTTTTGGCTTGTCCTTGTTTTACACGAGAAATAAATCATGAAAAATGTTTGCCGTTTTAATTTCATTAATTATTTTCACCTAATACAGGGTGCGTTCTGTTGTGGCAATATCTCTCAATACCTATTGAAGATGCAAGAAAAAAAGTTTCAAGACGTTCTCGTTTTGAATTTTGGGGGTCCACGACGTAAAATCATTTTCATCTGGTGCGAGATGAACCACCCAAGAAACGGAGGTGTTGGATGCAACTTTTTAACTTCGGCTATACAGGGTGTGTTTGAATTGCTTGGCTAAACTTCACCGATGTGACGTACGGAACAAAAGTGTCATAAAACTTCCTATAAACATGTGTCCAAAAATGCTTCCTTGAAAAGTTACGCGCAAATTTCAAAATTGCGAATTACTCTTCCTTAGAATTAGGCGCCTCCGAAGTACAAATGGAAAGTCATTTTCATCTGTAGGAGATGAATCAAAAAACGGTGGTGTTGGATACAACTTTTTTTACATCAAATAGCACACGCTATACAGGGTGTGTTTGAATTGCTTGGCTAAACTTCACCGATGTGACGTACGGAACAAAAGTGTCACAAAAGTTCCTGTAAACATGTGTCCAAAAATGCTTCCTTGAACAGTTACGCGCAAATTTCAAAATTGCGAATTACTCTTCCTTAGAATTAGGCGCCTCCGAAGTACGAATGGAAAGTCATTTTCATCTGTACGAGATGAATCAAAAAACGGTGGTGTTGGATACAACTTTTTTTACATCAAATAGCACACGCTATACAGGGTGTGTTTGAATTGCTTGGCTAAACTTCACCGATGTGACGTACGGAACAAAAGTGTCACAACAGTTCCTGTAAACAAGTGTCCAAAAATACGTCCTTGAAAAGTTACGCGCGAATTTCAAAATTGCGAATTACCCCCTCCTTAGACGTAAGTGCTTCAGAAGTACGGATGAAGAATAAAAGAAAAAACAAGACGAATAATTGATTTTGTCAAAATAAAGATAAAATTCTATCGAATTGAATAAAACAAAAACAAAAGACGATCGTCGATGAACAACGAAAATAAAAATTATGTAAAACCAACAATACATAAGTCAAATCGATATAAAAACTGACGAATTTTATCACAAGCGAAAATTTAACCTGCAAATATTAAAGACAGAAGACGATCGATAAATAATTTAAAAAAAAATGAAATAAAGTCAAACCGAATAAAAGAGAAAACGAAAATGGCGATCAAACGACGGGATTAAAACGCAAAATAGAATAAAATCAACTCGAGTAAAAAACAAACAACAAGAAAGCAAAAAGAAGAAACAAAAAGAAAACAAATGATAAATTGGTGGTTAAAAAGTAAAAAAAAAAACAAAGCAAAAGCCAAACAATTGATTGCGTTAAGAATTAAAAATGGCGATCAATCGTGAAAGCAAAAAGAAAACAAAAGACGATCAATTGATAGTCATGAAGATAAAATATAATAAACGAAAGTAAAGTATAATCAAATTGAATAAAACAAAAACAAGAGACGATCGTCGATGAACACAGGCAGAAAAGTCAAATTGATATAAAAACTGTCGAATTTCATTACAACCAAAAATTTAACCTGTAAACATTAAAAAAAGAGGAAGATCAGCAAATAATTAAAAATAAATAAATAAATTAAAGTCAAACCGCATAAAAGAGAAAACGAAAATGGCTATCAATCGATCGACGGGATTTTAAAGTGTAAAAGGAATTAAACACAAGTTAAATAAAAAAAGACAACAAAAAATCAAAACGTCAGATAAAATCAAACAAGAAACAAAAACAAGACGTAATCAATTGGTGGTTAAAAAATAAAAGAAAAAAAAAACAAAAGCCAAACAACTGATTATATTGAGAAGGGCGATGAATCGAAGCGATTAAAACGTAAACAAACTCAAATCGACTAAAAACAAAACAAAACACGATCAATTGTTAGTCAAGAAAACATGTCAAACAAAAGACAAAAAGAAAAGACGATCAATTAGTATATTAAATTATGTGTATTAAACATTAAATAAAGTGAAATGAGGAAACAAAAAAATAGGACGAAAATAAAAACTGTAAAACAATAATAAGTTAAATCGACATAAAAATTGAGGAATTTTATCAGAACCGAGAATTTATCTTTAAATATTTAAACAAAAGAGACGATCAATCAAGAATTTAAAAATAAAATCATGTCAAATAAAAGAAGAAACACAAAACAAAGGATGATCACATGGTGGTTAAAAAATAAAAGAAAAACAAAAACCAATCAATTGATTGGGTATATTAAAAAATAAAAATGATAATCAATCAACGAGATAAAAATTAGAAATAAACTGAAATTAACTTAAAAAAAAAACAAAAGACGATCAACTGATAGTCAAAAGCCGTGTTAAACAAAAGAAAAAAGAAAAGATGATCAATTAGCACATTAAATTATATTAAAAAATAAATAAATAAAGTGAAATGACATAGAAATTACGAATTTAATCAGAATCGAAAACTCACTCTTTAAATATTTACAGAGCAAAAAAAGACGATCAATTAATGATTTAAAAATAAAATCATGTCAATGGAAATCAAACAAAAAAAGCAACGAAAGCAGAAGATGATAGATTGTTAGTTAATAAACAGGAACAAATTGAATGAAATCGAATATAAGAAAAAGTAAATATTACGATCATTTGATAAATTATATTTTAAAAATTGATTTAAATTAAAAGTCAAATAAGGAATTTAAAAAAAGAGAAAAAACGATCGGCGATGAAGATGAAACGAGAACAAGAGTTCTATAAAACTAAGTCAAAAAGAATCAAACGAAAGAACTAAAAGAAAAAAAAAACAAAAGAGAATCAAACTGATAATTAAAATATAATAAAACAAAGTCAAATCGAATTTTAATTCAATTCAAGGTTTTTGTTTTAATTTTAATATTTTATTTATTATTACTTATTTCTAATATTAAATGTAATTTAATACATGACTGTCTGCTGCATTTTCTTGAATTAATAAATTCTGCGAAAAGCACAGATTTGTTTTTTTTTTTGAAGACAAGAGTAAAATGGAAAATTGTTTTGAATTTTGAAAAGAAAAATCAAAATTAAAAGCTGCCTAATCTCAGTGATGCCCGATTTCTTCACCTCCTGATAAATTTATCTGCCTGGTATCATCCTTGGAAAACATTGTATCGATAAGAGTGTCCGAGGATACTACCTGGCAGATAAATTTATCCGTAGTTGAAGAAATCGGGCCTGAATCGTGAATATATTTCATTTTAAAGAAAAAAAAAAAAACTACCTTTACTATAGGCAACCAGGCAAACGTCTGTGTTCATCGGTTGCCTACGCTTAAGGATTCTTGTCTGAAAACGTCATTTATTGTTTTTAAACAAACAGGTACAGCCGTGAGCAATAAATTTTGATCGTTATTGACTGTCAAATATTGGTGCCTGACTCGTATTTTATCAAAAATAAAGAGTTTGATGTCTTTATTTTGAATACTGGGAATAATTTCTTAAAAGCTTCAACACTTTTTTTGATAGTCAGCAAAATATTTGTCTGAAAACTTAAAATTATTTCTTAACACCTACATTATTTTCAACGCTTTTTTAATGGACCGCTGAATATTTGTCTAAAAATTTTGAATTCCTGGAATTGAAACCGACGTTTTAATTTTTAATTGACAATGGCAGGAAATATTTTTATCGCCTGTAGGATAGGCAACCAGGCGAACTCCTGAGTTCGTCGGCTTGCTTATACTTAAGGCTTTTCGCTGAAAAATTCTAACGGTTTTTATTTCTAGACAAACTGGCATGTGATTAAAGTTAATTGTTTATAATTTTTAAAGGTTTTAACTTTCTCCATTAATACATGCGGCAATACGAAAATAAATTAAATTTGTACGCCTATTTTATTCTGTTATATGTATTTTAAGTCAAGAGAAAGAAATGAAGATTTTTTTTTTAATATATCAAATTTAAGAGATTTGAGTGATCGCAATCAAATGTGAAATTTGTTTCTTGACGACGAAGTCTGTGAAAAATCAGAGGGAATGTTTTAATTAAAATAAAATGAGAATGAATACAAACGACAGTTTTTAGACAACATATTAAATATTTCAAAAGCAATTAAATTTAGGTACAGATAATGGTTTACAAAAAATGTGTGGAGTTTTATGGGCCCATCCAAATTCGACATTACATCTCATTTACAAAAAAACACTAACTATTTTGATTCATCGAGTATTGACGAAAATAATTCTAAGTTGCAGACCTCTAAAATTCAAAACAAAAATATCTTAAAATTCTTTTTGCGTCTTCAGTAATTAACTGAGAACGCACTGCTGGGACAATCTATACAATGAAACAGAAAGGACGATAGAAATAGGGCAGGAGAGATGAAGCTGAACTTAATCTTAATACAAAACAACGAGCAACAATTTTATTTAAAACTAGAAAAATACAAAAACTTGCACATACCAACAACAATTTCAAACGGAAACATTCACATTCTCCATTACCGTATTATTCAAGCAATCATTTGCAAAATCCATTTCTTCCTCTGATGAATACTCGAGCGCAAATATATCGTTGACCGGCTTGATCTTGTATTTGTGGTTGATCATGACATCGCCCTTTCGATTGCCTTGCCCCTTCAAGCCATGACACTTTATATTCGGCAAGCTAAAATGAAACACCTAGTTTAAAATTCAATCAATGAAGGTGTGAAGGTTGTAAGCTTACCCTTGCAGTAGATCAAAACCCCCGGTCTTTGCAACCAAATCACTGACGTCCACGAAGACGGCATACTGAAGGCAATTCGAGAATTCGCAGTCCTGAATATCCACGTGGCTCTTATCGTAGATTTTAAGGCCGAACGTCGCCTTGCTCACTTTGCAATTCGTCATCGTAATCGCTGAGCCCGAATTGCCGACTATAGCGACGCTAAACCCACTGATATCACAATCAAAGAGTTGCAGTTTATTCCCGTTTAGAACGATGATCCCCTGATGGGTCGATGAGACCCCGTCCCCGACCAAATTACAATTTCTTAGAGTAACCGTGCCGTCTCGCACCAAAATAGCGCACGATGAGCTGCCCGCGTTTATCGTGAGGTTTTCCAACTTGACTTCACCGCTAAAATCCAGCATGACTTCTTCCTTATCTGAATTAACGACGGTCTCTGTTCTCCCGTACATGCCTTTCAAGGTACCCCCCTGTTCTAACCCCCCGATTGTTGATAGCACATGCGTGGACTTACTCAAGATGACGGTGTCGTGCGAGTTGACATTTTTTAAGTCGGGGGTGAAATTAACCACCTGATCGTCGGCGTGTTGCTCTTTAACCTTGTTAAGAAACTCCAGGTATTCGTTGATCTTACCCCCGTTTGAAACCAACCAGAATTTTTGGGGGTGGGTCTCCTGCGCCTGGCTTTCCTGCTTTTCTAAGATGACGCTCCGCATCAGGGGGTTTTCCAGTATTTCGATTTCCACACGAATCTGAGCCATGCGCACGTGCAACTCCATCAGTTTCTTCAGCCGTTTGTCTTCGATGTGACCGTTGTTGAGGTCCACGTCGTCATCGCTCGCGATGTCAAGCTCGGATTCGATTTGTTCTTTCATGGTTTGCATCCGCCTGGCTTCTGTGATTAATGAGTGAATGTGTTCCGAGGTGGAATGGGGGATGACGCCGTTTTTCATGTCGTAGAACAATCGAAGGCGTGACTCCAAATGATTGCTTAGCCAGTCTAGGGTGTCGTCTTCTTCGTAGTCCCAGGGCATGAAGACGTTGTTGTAGAAGAAGCGGAGCATATCCAGGCAGTTCGCTGAGGACTCGATGTTTAAAGCGATGGTCCTGTCTTGGTCCTTCGTAGGCCACAAGTTGATCAGGTGGACTGTGTGCTTGGCAGGGAGGGAAATGTCATCTTGCACCGCCAGTATCCTCACCGTGGCCGAAAGCTCTTTGCAGTTAACGTATTCGACGTAGACCAGGACGATGGTGGGGAATGTTATTTTCAGGAGCTCGCAGGTCGGGCGTGGGATCTTCCAAATCGCCTGCCAGCCGTTCGGGTCCAGCGAGAGCTCCAGGTAGAAGGACCACACTTCTTTAATCTGAGAGACGGGGAGCACTTTTTGGCCCCCTAATACGTCGAGGTACTCGTTGAGTCTTTGCTGCAAACTTTTATCGAACACAATCACTTGCTCCATGTTAAAAAAAGAAGTTTTCAACCAACTCGCCGTTAACCTTCACAAACTGTCGAATTTTGAATTTTTGAAACCAGCGCTGCCAACTGTCGAAGATGTTGTAGATGGCGCTTCCATCGTTTATGCCGCAGTTACATACTTATTAATTACTTGTTAATTACTATTCAGTTCGCTTGTAATTTAACTCGAATTTATTATAAGTATGTAAAAGGAGCCGTTTTACCATTTACCGCAGGTGCTGGTGACAGTGTTAACACTAGCGTATTACAAACAAACAAGAAAAAATTAGTATCGGATCTTGACGTTTCGCAAATGAGATTGTTTGCTTTAAAGAAGCAAACGGACGAAATAAAGGTAAATTACAATTAAATTATAAGCTTGGTTTAAGCTCTTCTTTATTCTGGAATATTTAAAACGATAATCAGAAAAAATCCTTGGCTCGGTAACGCCGATGCAGATGGCGCTTCGCGCGCAACGATATCGTCGTTGCCTTGACGACCGTTCAATAAACAGATTTGGTCTAAATGTCAAAATTGTACTAAATAAACCGTATAATAAAACTTCGCGAACGTAACGAAAATGAGCGGGTTTTCCGGTAAGTACGACCTCAAAACATCGAGACTAATCCCCCCCCAACTTAAAACAACCAACGCCGCAGACGACATAAATTTCACGAGCTTAACCCTGGACCCATGCGAGAAGGAGTTCCACTCAACCGTGGGTCACATCGAGGACATTTTGATAGGGGACAAATTTCTGCAGTTACTCAACAAGTTCATGGATAAGTACTGGAGGGAATTCGAGGACACCGAGGAGAACAAGCTGGTGTACATGGATATCTTCAGGGAATACCAGGCGACTGTAGAGAAGTACATCGAGGAAGAACTCGTCAAGAAAATGACCAACTTTAATATGAATACGTTTGAGCAAGAATTAAAGTAAGTATTTACTAGTATTAAGGCTTGCGCAATGCCGTCAAATTAAGAGTCAGACTAAGGGCCAGTTTTTCAATTGGGCTTTAACTTTAAACTTCTTTTTATTGGAGAATGGGAATAAAGTAAAGCTTAAAGTTAAACTGAAATGGAAAAACTGGGCCTAAACCATAAATTATCAATAAGAGTTTTTAAAATTGGAAATAGCACTCAATATTTCACTGTCGATTGATGGCAGGAGTCAACTTCAATCAATTAAGTTAATTATTAACTTGTGCAATTTAAAACCTCAGAATAAACCTCCTGAAATTAGTTTTTAATTTCAGGCAAAGACAAAACGAAATCGACGATCAAATCTTCGAACTCCTCTCAACCTTTACGGATTTCCTCGAGTTTAAAACCATGTTCTTAGATTACAAAGCCGTGAGTAACCTTCGACGTCTTCCTCCTCCTCAATCGAGGGCTTAACCCCGCATTTATTTCAGATGAAGGAGGGTCAATTGGCCGACTTCTCCAACGATTTTTCCGTGTCGAAATACGTATTTGTAAGCGAATAACTTTTTTGCACTTGTAAAAAAAAACGCAGCGCTTTTATTTTAAATATCATTTAAGAAATAAAACGTCGTTAATGCATCAGTATTTCCATCTGAACCAATCTGCTGTTTGTATCCCCCGGCATCCTGTAGGGTAGCATGCCAGAACCTTCGCTTGTTCCCTGATGCAAGATAATTGCTTGAAAAAAATAAAAAAAAAAAAAAAATTCGTGTAATAAAAAAAGCTTTTATTTTAAATATCATTTAAGAAATAAAACATTAATGCATCAGTATTTCCATCTGGACCAATCTGCTGTTCGTATCCCCTGGCATCCTGTAGGGTAGCATGCCGGTGAAGTTCGTCAGAACCTTTGCTTGTTCCCTGATGCAAGATAATTGCTTCAAACAAAAAATAAAATAAAATAATATTTCGTGTAATCGCGCAAGTTAGAGCCGCTTACTTTTTCGATGGAAATATCCTGGAATTTGTTTGGGATGAACTCGTTGCTTTTGATCTTCTGGTATTGTTCGAAAAGGATGTTCATGGTGGCCAGCAACACGTCGGGGATGACCTTGCAGACGTCGACGTTCAATCGCTTAAAACTGCTGACCCTATCGTCCAGGTCGTTCGCTTGCAAAGGTATGAGCTGCATGTCGTTTATTGCCTGCAATAAACAACGACGTTAAATACATCTTTATTCAAACTGTCAGGTAATTTAAATAAAGCACCTTCAATGCTAAATTATACTGCTTCAAATGGTAGTAATCGAAGAAGATCAGGAGATCCTTGAGTGTTGTGAATGACGCAACGATATTTGCCGGACAGTTGTAGCCGTTGGACATGTAACGCTCTGCGACTTCCTTGACTTTAATCTGCAGCCTCTCCCTTAGAGACCCGACTTGTGGGGCGGTGTGCACGACTTGCGACAGCAAAGTGCATAGAAGACTTAACACTTCAGTTTGATTCTAGACAAAATTCTTGAATTAAGTAACTTATAATACGAGGAAGGTGACGGTTACTTACGTTTGCAATATCATACATGTCGGCTGCGTCCTCAAACATGCCTTTTTGGACCAACTGTTCCGCGACTACCTGCGCAATTTTCTCCGGTGTAATCTCAGCGTTTCTAAACTGATCCAAAAGGCCCCTGCTCCTAATTCCGTTTGGTTGGATTTTCCCGAATAGGGCCTCGTACTCCCTGGATTCTTGAGCGAGGTCCCCAACGCACACCGTGTACATGTTACGCTTGTCTTCGTTTGAGACGTTATTAAGCAGGTAGAAGTAGTGTACGGCTTCATTGATGCAAGTTATCTCAAACTTACGCACATACACCATGATCAGGCGGACCAAGTTTAAGCGACGGGCCGGTTTCGGATCAATCAGATCCACGAAGACTAATTAATTCGAGGCATGAATGCGCTGTGTGTTGTAAATAAATAAATAAATAAATACTTACTGAGTGGTGATGCAAAGTCCGAAGGCCCCGCCAGCAAATAGATTTCATTCAGAGCGATCGCTATGTGCACTGCGTGAACTCGATACCTCTCAATCCTGGCCAGAAATTCACAAGCCGCCTCAAATTGACCGGTCAGCGCAAGCACTTGGAAATACAAATGGGGCTGATTGCTTGCATCGTAGTGTGCTTCGCCGTATTCTTCGAGAACCGTCCTCTGCAAGTCCTTGTAATCGATGTGGTCTTCTTTCTCGTACTCCACTCGGACCAAGCTCAGTTTCAACCAGAGGTAATCATCGGCCGTCTTGGCCACTTCAGAGTGTTCGTCCGCAACGTCGCAGCACCCGAGCACCGCCCAGATGATCCTCTTGAAGGGGTCGGTTGCGTTCCGTATGAATCTGCGATACTGAAAGCGGATGTTGTTCTCCAGCTTGTGTATGTCTGAGTGGTGCGGATTGTTGAATTTCATCTCGAGGATTGCAATTAAATCTTGACAGTCAACACTAAACGAAAATTGTTTATGAAAACAGCAGCGACGAGTCAACAAATCATAAAAGAAGAAATGGTAAAGACCTTGGAGGAGATAAAAAGAGGATCTGAAAGAAAGGGAGGTTCGTGGGGGCCTGAAAGGCCCTTCAAAAGTTATAATAATCTTTACTAGGAGTGCTTCAGATAATGCAGGAGATAAAAACAGGATTGGAAAGAAAGGGAGGCGTGTGTGTGAATTACTAATAAGCCTTGGGGGCTTGAAAGGCTCTTCAAAAGTTATAATAATAATAATCCTTACTTGGACTTCTTCAGGCAATGCAGAGCAGCTGATAAATCCCCACTCCTCAAGCAATAATAAACCATAGGCCAGAGAGGGCGATCATCAATCTGTCCGTCCTGCAAACCCAAGTAATCGCCTTGCAATCTAATCCCGACGAAGCTTCGCACCAACGGATAAGTCCCGGGTATTCCCCCCCGCTGCGCTCTCAGAAGATTCTCATTGATCACATTGCTCATATACGTCTTATACCTAAAACAATCAAGTTAAGCCCTGCGTATTTCCCAGGGGGGCCAAACCATGTACCTATCTTGCAAGTACTTCTTCGCTTGTCTGACCATGATTTCGATGATGGGGTTCGAGTTGCGCACCGCAATGGGATCGCTGCCCTTTGGAAACGCAGGAATGTCAACCATGTACTTAATAATCTCCCACATGTCGTTCACTTTCTGTCAGGGCGAAAAAAAGTTAACAATTAAATAGTAACCGCGTGGAATGCGTGGATTATTACCGTATCCTTGAATTCTTCAGCGGCCTGTGCGAATAAACTGATGGGATTCGGCTTGCTCAAGCCTCGCGAAGGCGCTAAATTATACTCCATGACCTTCGAGGCGTACATGGCTTCCTCCTTGCCCAGTAAATTGGTGCCGAGCGTTGGCTCGATGAACATTATCTTCTGCTTGCCGGGGACTATGAAGTTGCCCGAGGGGCCGATCATCGCGTTCAGTATCTTGCGCTTCTCTTGCTTCCATTCGCCCTGTTGGTGCTCCCAGCTTTGCTCGGAGACTGTATTGAAACACTGAAACGGGAAACACCATGAAATGTCCGCCGTGAGTTAAAGTTGCACGCACCGTCTTGTGTTCTTCTTCGAGGATGCTCAGGATGCAATTGCGGATTTCGTTTTCAAGGCAAGCGGTCACGTCGATGTCGTCGATGGGTTCGACTGATTCGAAAGTGCGCTTCGAGCTGATTACGTCTAGCTTCTGGGCGATGCGGGGTAAATCGATGCCCTTCGAGCCCAGCAGCAAATTCCTGTGGTGCTTTGAGGGGTGAATGTGATTGTGAGAGTGAGTAAATGCTTACGCTTGAATGTCTTTTGCTCCGGATTGAGCTACCCTACTGTAGAGCTCGTTGGAAGCTTCCAGGACCTGTCGCAGAGACCGGTCGACCTTCGGGAGCTCTGTGGTTTCTTCAATGTCTTGAGTTAGCTTCTCGGCTTCGAAGAGTAAATCGGAGAAATCGGCCATTTCTACGTTTCTTCTATGACAGTAAATTGTTAAAATCGTCTTAATTACAGCTGGCAATATTCGTCGTACTTTTTAAAAAGATACTTTTGCTACTTACCGGTTTTTTTAATAACAAAGGAAATATAACCTCAAAGTCAGGGCTGCCAACAGCTGAAAACGTCTCCCGTGCAATGTTGCCATACGCGTTCACGATACTTATTTACTTAATCAGTAAAAGATTAATAGAAGCAGAAAACGAAATAAATTCACTGCAATAAGGGCTTTATTAGAAGAAGCAAATGCGAGAAATCAAATTTCGTTTTCCTCCAAATTTTGTATACGCGAGCCGAGCTTTTAAAAATCAAAGCCAGGTGTTCCTGTTCGTATAGGCAACACACTTTACATAACTGTAAGAAACCCAAAACCCATTGCAAACCGAACATTTTCTTGAACCTTAATCGTAACCCAAGCCGAAATTAATATGCCTGAAGTAACCCTAATCGAAATCGAAAACTTTAGCCTGATATATTAAATCAGAGGCGGCTCTAATAGTGGCGGAGTTGACAAATCTCCCCGCTAGGTTGACAAATCTCCCCGCCCTTCCCCTTGCGATGAAGTATTCTTTGGCAGCGTTAAGTGAACGGTCAAATTGCAACAAAATCGTCAAGTCAACGGACCGACTACACCCTCTGACCAATCACCAATTGAGAAAAGTGATCACGTGATTTGCTCTGACCACTTCGACCGTTCACTTACCGCAGCCTTAACATCAGCGATGCAGACGGGCGCTTCGAAAGCGCTCTCCCCGTCCTTGTTTGTTTCGAGAAAACGAGAATCCATTCATAGAGAAGCGCGCGGCAATTAAATACGTAATAAACAAAGCGATCTCACTTGTAACACATAACGCGGTGGGGGAGGGGGGGTACCCTTCCCCGCCAGTGGTCACCCCTGCTTTGTATTATAAAGAGCAGAAAAATACTAAATAAATTAAAAAATAGGAGTAATAATAGGTAAATTAATGCCTCTTTGAACTTTGCTGGGGCCAAAGTAATTACTCACAACTCATTTGAAAAAGATATGCCAAGGTCGCGTTCGGAAATTGCGTAGCGAGAGCACTTTGGGCGTTTGAAATGGAAAGCAAAATGCACAAAATCATTTACACGAGAGAGAAAGAATATTACCTTTTTTTTTCATTCCGGAACGGGCCCATAAGGTAACACCAAGCCCCCCCCCTCCCTCCTTAAACCAATCGGGACATACCTAGAACGCATTCTGACGTATTGATTGGTCATAATAGGCGTTTACGATAATTGGAGCACTCCGTGGATCGGGGTAGAAAAGTAAGATAGAACGAATGCGATTAATACAAGTAAGAGTGAGACAGTAGACTAACCGGTATACCGGGTGTACCGCGCCGTATGCTCACCCTTCTAGAATCTTTATTTATTAATCGATTAACTTGAAGTTTGGAGACAATAAATTAAACAAGAAATGGAATTTTTTGACGTACCGCTAGTCGTCATGCGACTTCCGGTTTCGCCGGAAGTGATGATGATCAACTTTCTTATTTTAAATGGAACACCACATATACCAACAGGAATTTTAATTAATCACGATCAATTGCAATTAAAAACAAAGAAGAAACAGTCGACAATTAATTTGCAAGAAATAACAAAACAGAAGCGATTGCGAAATAAATAAATCACGCGCCTCTGTGCGTCAGATTTGAATTGCAACGTCGCGAAACTGCTTTGCCTTAATAAATTTTTGAAGTTTTATTAATGAACAGGGATAAGAAATCGGCCCACTTGTTCCGCGGGCAGTACAAAAATTTAGTATTCGGACTGTGTTAGTCCCCCCCGTCCAGAGCAACTTCTGCGAAGTGCGAACCCTCCTCCTCCCACTCAGTAGCAATTTAAATGAATCAGAGCTGCGAAAGGAGTAAGTAGTACATTCGATGTAAAAAGTGTTCAACACTAAGTGGGCCGAATTCTCTTCCCTGTTAATGAATCTGTTCTTGTTTTATGGAGATAGAAGTTATTTTGCTGCAAGTAGTATGGAAAAATAGGGAATTTCTTTTCTAGAAGAATCTTTAGATAAGTTAAAACAGTGCACAAAACGTGTTTTCGATTCACTTCACTGCTTCATAGTACTATGAAAGTATCTTCATTTCCATCGCTTGTTATTATGTTTATGAGATTAAAACTAGATGGAAATACTCAGGAGAGCGCTGTAAAAATTAACGGACGGATTAATTATTACTACAGGACGGAATTATATATTTTTTTCGGGTTTATTTCGAACGAGGCGGCAAAGAGAGTGTGTGCATTCACACGTCGCTGCAGTGTTACACTTTTGCCGCCTGGTTTGTATTTAATCGAACAAAATATATAATTCCGTTCCCTAATTATTACTAAAGTGAGGAAGTATTAAGACGCGACGTTGCAATTCCGATTTGATTGACAAATAAGGGCCACGATCGAGTGATATTGGAAAACTCTCAAATTTTCTTTGTTTTTTTTGTCCAATAGTGTCAGGAAACGACTGCCATTCAGCACTTCCGTTTTCTTCTTTTTGAATTTTTCCTTCCCGAGAATAACGCTCTTCCAAAAAGCATAGATACACAAAAATTACTCGCATTGTTGGTAAAGAAGAGCTCAATTTTTGCGCTCGGCGATTTGGAATAGTTTTAATTGTTGAATGTACAGCCACGAACAATAAATTTTGGTCGTCAGTGTCAATCAAAGTCAATACCAATCAAAGCGTCTGTTTTCTATCTAGAAATTAAAAATTTTCACGTAAACATCCCGTATTTTACTAAAACTGTGTCGTAAACAAAAGAATTTTTTTAAGAAATTACTCACTCCCATGACTCCCATGACGTAACCAATTTTTTAAAAACGAACTTTTCAGCTGCTTTGGAGATTTGGTGAATTGGGTAACTGGCTGCCATTGGCTTTCGTTGATTTAATCACGTGATCAGTAATGGACGAGCTTTTTACAACAGTGTGGATGCTTCACACCACTAAATGATGACGCCAACATATGTGATTCCGATCCCTAATGATAACCCCGCATCAGCAATCCCAAAATACTTGATCTTACAAGCAAGAAAAGCAGTTTTAAGGTATTCACAAGATTAGCAAAAATACTTAAACAACACAAACTTAAATAGAAAAAAAACGAGAAAAAATGAAACGCTGCAATGGCGGGTATTCCCCGATTCCTTACGGATATTTGAACACAAGTATGAATTACTCTATGTCCTTAATTAGCACTGCTTTATTATTGCAGATATTGTGGTTTACTTGGATTACTATGACACTTTTCAAACCTGTAATTTGGTTCAGTTGTTTTGAAATGAACTTTATTATTATTATTATTAATTGAACGAAAAGGATTGTAACAGGGACTGAAAGTTAAACGAATTAAAATTAATTTATAGACTTGGTTGGGTTTCAATCGTCGCGCCGAATAGTTTATCATTAGTTTCCAGAAAATATCAAAATGTTGCAAATTGGTTAATGAGCGATCACCATCGATTTAATTGGAATGTCGGATTCGTTTCATAATCAGAATTCGACGCAATCAACCCTTCCTTGTATTAAAAGATTTGTCTGTAATGAATAAAGAAATTAAATAGAATGATCAACTCAATTCAACCAAAGGCCCCCGAGGTTCATCAAACCTCAACCGACTCCTCCATGCTCAACGACATTTTTTAAGTTCTCATTCACCTCGACATCCAAGATTTTAAATCATTAGTTTCCAGAAAATATCAAAATGTCGCAAATTGATTAATGAGCGATCACCATCGTATTAATTAATTGAATGATCATCTTCCAGAGACCCCTGAGGTTTATCGATCCTCAACCAACTCCTATATGTTCAACAACATTTTTAAAGTACTCATTCACCCCTTCATTATTGTTGACGTCCAAGATTTTAAAGCGGAAGACTAAAAGAGTTGATTGGGTTTGAATCGTCGCGCCGAGCACTTTATCATTAGTGTCCGGAAAATATCAAAATGTCTCAAACTGGTTAATGAGCGATCACCAAAGGATTAATTGGAATGTCGCGATTCGTACCCTTATCAGAATTCGACGCAATCAACCTTTCCTTGTATTAAAAGAAATTTCTGTAATGAATAAAGAAAATAAATAGAATGATCAACTCAATTCAACCAAAGGCCCCCGAGGTTCATCAAACCTCACCCGACTCCTCCATGCTCAATGTCATTTTTCAAGTTCTCATTCACCTCGACATCCAAGATTTTAAATCATTAGTTTCCAGAAAATATCAAAATGTCGCAAATTCGTTAGTGAGCAATCACCATCGTATTAATTGAATTGAACGATCATCTTCCAGAGACTCCTGAGGTTTATCCATCCTCAACCAACTCCTATATGTTTAAAAACATTTTTAAAGTTCTCATTCACCCCTTCATTATTGTTGACATCTAAGATCATAAAGCGAAACACCAATAAGTTGATTGGGTTCCAATCGCGGCACCGATCAGTTTATCATTAGTGTCCAGGAAATATCAAAATGTCGCAAACTGATTCTCAACCGACTCCTATATGTTCAACAAAATTTTTAAAGTTCTCATTCATCCCTTCACTACTGTTGACGTCCAAGATTTTAAAGTGGAAGACCAAAAGAGTTGGTTGGGTTTCAATCGTCGCGTCGAATAGTTTATCATTACTTTCCAGAAAACATCAAAATGTCGCAAACTGGTTAATGAGCGATCACCATCGTATTAATTGAATTGAATTATCATCTTCCAGATACCCCTGAGGTTCATCGATCCTCAACCGATTCCTACATGCTCAACGACGTTTTTCAAGTTCTCATTCATCCCTTCATTATCGTCGACGTCCAAGATTCTAAAGTGGAAGACCACCGAACAGTTTATCATTAATGTCCAGGAAATATCAAAATGTCGCAAACTGATCCTCAACCGACTTCTACATGCTCATCGACATTTGTCAAGTTCTCTTTGACTCTTAAGGAAGCGACATCGCCCCATTGGAAACCTCCCTCCGGCTTACAAGAATCTTTCTTCTTTGTGACTTAATTATTTAAGATGACTTGACTCGTCTTGAAAACAATAATTAAAAAGGGTGGCAAATAAGTCACTTCCTCAACCATAAATAATAATAATTCAACCTGTTTTGATTTCAGCTATAAAGATTGTTCAGATAAATTTGACGTATGTTGAGAGAAAAAATTGTTATTTCGAAAACGCAATCTCCATCTCATCAAGAACAAAGCCCACGGTTGATACCTACGGAATTATTGATGTAACAAAGTATACGAGCAGATCGCGTGGGTAGACAATTCCGCCCTTCGCTTCCAGTCGAGCCCGACATGCCAAAGACACCATCGCCTGCTCCTCATCCACCACCTCCTCCTCCGCCTCCTCCTCTCAAGAAAAACGTTTCCTTCGACCCCCGCGTTCTCGGACTCCTCCGCTGCTCGGACTTGGCCGACCTAGATTCTCCGATGTAGGTCACGAAAATCAATTTACTACGTAATTTCACGTGGTGCACGATGAACACGCCGCCGGACGAAGAGGAAAACGCGTTTTTCCGTGTGTGAGTGACGATGTCGGTGCGCACGTGTTGTGGCAAGAAATGGGGGCGAAGGTCGAAGGCCGGGGGCTTCAGGAGGTGTGCTGAAATCACTCGCGTCGCGATGCCCAACTGCACGATACCAGATGTTTCTTCAGGATTAGGTAATAACACCTTTTTGTACGATGGGGAATCCCCAAAGATTCTATCTAATTTGGTAATTAATTGAAGGAATCAGTTCTGTCCTTTTTAAGTTTAGAAGGTCGATGGAAACTTTATGCCCGATTAAAAGCTCGAAGGAAGTCGTCCTATTTCTATGGTTTCAGCCGAACAGCTTATCATTAGTTTCCAGAAAATATCAAAATGTTGCAAACAGGTTCATGAGCAACCAACATCGTATTAGTTGGAAGTGAGCTTGAAATAAATAAATAAAACAAATAAATTTCTTTCGTTTGAGATCTCCAAGAACTAAGGAGCCAAGCTCGAAGGAAGTCGTCCTCTTCCTATGGGAGCGAGCTTAAAAGCACTATGTCTTTTTGGGGTGAGCCCTAAAACCCAGGTGGGCAATTACAACCAATTTCCAATGTAAACTAAAAGCCCAATTTGATAATGGGCTATTATTTTAATCAAATTTAAAACGTTTTGATGACGCCCCAAAAGCTCGAAAGCGTACTTGGACTTTCATTTACACTAAAAGCTTCAATTCACTTTGCGCCATTAGTTTTTTTTTTTTAATTAACAAAATAGTTTAATGCCGCATCAAACAGCTTCGATGTCTTCTCCTCCAACCCTCTCTCTCTCTCTCTCAAGACTAACGCAAAAGCTCTTTCGAAAAAAAAACGAGCTTCGTCACAAATTCGAAATTCTCGCTGAAAGCTGAATTCCCGGTTCCTGAAAAATCCATGAAGTGAGTCCGGGCCTGTACGTGGGTGTAGTATCTATAGCAACGGCGGGCTCGCCGGAGATTCAGTATATTCGGGAGCGCAGCTTTGGACAAAGCTCCGCGTTCGGGGCCTCAACGAAATGATTAGGTTCGATCGATGACTGAAAGGGCTCGTGAAAATGCCTTCCGCCGGTGACACGTCGCAATAATGGTGAAAATCAGGCGAAGACACCATGCGGACCAAAGGGGGCTCCACCCCGGACCCAAGGGGATCACCACCTTGGGCAAGCAGGTGGCGGAGGAAAACTGTAAGTCGAGCCGTCGCGCGAGATTATTTATTATTTGAATGCTTTGATTTCTTTCTGTCTGGAGGATTTAATTTTAAATTGTTATATAAATAAAGCGAGAGCGTTTCGTCGGGGAGCGTGTGTGTGTGTATTTTTTTTTTTTTTTTTAGTTAAATGACCGACGAATGGGTTTTCACGAGTCGGAAAATTTATTTGTCGAGAGGCAGGGTGATATTTGTTTGACATTTCGGAAGATCTATTTGGTTTTTAAATATTTTTCGGGAACGAAATTGCCAGTCGCTTTCGAGATAATCAAGTGCTAGGTCGAAGTGTAACTTTTGCTTTCAAGAAGAAAACAGAAGAGAGACGGGAATACGATTGTGAGAGAGTAAGATCTGCAATTAAAAAGGCGCTTTGCATTTTGTCGTTAGCAACGTAAATTACTTTTCTTTCTTTCATCTAAAATATTATTAGTATACGCTAGAAAACGATTCTCTCATTTAAAGTAATGAAATTCGTCAAATTTTAATATTTTTCTTAATTTTTTTGATTTTTTCGTCTTTCTTTGAAGCACTTATATATAGTTCTTCAATCAAGAGAAAGAAGAAAGGATACTTTGTTTTCAGTTGTTAGCAAAAGCAAATGAAAAATTTCTCTTAATTAGCCTCGAGTGTATTTCGTCAGCTAAGCAGCCATCTTCAGTTCGTCTACATTAAAAAAAAGTTTAGTTAAAAATACTTACAAAGAAACATTCGCTTATTAAACGCCAAATCTCCGGTGGAAGTGCGCTTTACAGTTTATCAGTAGTATCCAGAAAATATCGAAATGTCGCAAATTTATCCTTATCTTGATCCTAATCCAAATATCGAGTTGAAGTGCGCAGAACCGTTTCTTACATCCGGTATCAATAGCTGATTTTCTTTTGGTCCTTTAATTTTTTTTTTTTTTTTTTGAAATGAAGAAAGAGGTCTGACCTTCCCTCTCGATTATAGCACCGGTATTCCCACCATTTGTTTTTTGTAAACATAAGAAGCTACCGAAACTAAATCGGTTCGTTATAGTCGACGTTCAAGGTTTTAAAGTGGAAGACAATCACAACCAAAAGAGTTGGTGGGGTTTCAACCGCCGGGCAGCGCCGAACAGTTTATCAGTTTTTATAGAGTTCAGAAAATATCAAAATGTCGCAAACTTATCCTAATCTTGATCCAAATATCGAGTTGAAGTGCGCTTAACAGTTTCTTACATCCGATTTCCTTGGTCTTTTAGTTTTTTTTTTTTTAAATAAGAGGAAGAGGTCTACTTAAAGTCACATGTTTGACCTACCCTCGCGACCAATGATATTTCCACCACTTGTTTTTCATAGAACATAAGAAGCGACAGAAACTAAATCGGTTCTTTATAGTAATAATAATAATAATAATAATAATAATAATAATAATAATAATAATCCATTTATTTCCTAAAAGTCACATACAATGGCGAATAGGACACGTCAATTAAAAATACATAAAACAAAAGAAGTACACAAGTACAGCGTCAAAAAAACTTAGATTATGGGTTTGAGGTGAATACAAAGTATTAGTCGACGTTCAAGGTTTTAAAGCGGAAAACAATCGCAACCAAAAGAGTTGGTTGGGTTTCAACCGCCAGCAGCGCCGCATAGTTTATCCTTAGTATCGGGAAAATATCAAAATGTCGCAAACTTAGCTTAATCCTGATCCAAATATCGAGTTGAAGTGCGGTTAACCGTCTCTTACATCTGATTTCCTTGGTTTTTTAGTTTTTTTTTGAAATAAAAGAAAGATTTCCTTGGTCTTTTAGTTTTTTTTTTTAATAAAAGAAAGAGGTCTCCTTAAAGTCACACGTTTGACCTTCCCTCGCGACCAGCGGTACTTACGCCATTTATTTTTCGTAAAACATTAAAGGCGACAGAAACTAAATCGGTTCGTTATAGTCGACGTTCAAGGTTTTAAAGTGGAAGACAATCGCAACCAAAAGAGTTGCTGGGGTTTCAACCGCCGGGCAGCGCCGAACAGTTTGTCATTACTATTCAGAAAATATCAAAATGTCGCAAACTTATCCTAATCCTGATCAAATATCGAGTTGAAGTGCGCTTAACCGTTTCTTACATCTGATTACCTTGGTCTTTTAGTTTTTTTGAAATAAAAGAAAGATTTCCTTGGCCTTTTAGTTCTTTTTGAAATAAAAGAAAGAAGTCTCCTTAAAGTCACACGTTTGACCTTCCCTCGCGACCAGCGGTACTTCCGCCATTTATTTTTCGTAAAACATTAAAGGAGACAGAAACTAAATCGGTTCGTTATAGTCGACGTTCAAGGTTTTAAAGTGGAAGACAATCACAACCAAAAGAGTTGGTGGGGTTTCAACCGCCGGGCAGCGCCGAACCGTTTATCATTAGTATTCAGAAAATATCAAAATGTCGCAAACTTATCCTAATTTTGATCCAAACATCGAGTTGAAGTGCGCTTAACCGTTTCTTACATCTATTTATATATACTAATACTATTTTAAAAGTTGGCAAGAAATAGTCGTGCATTGAGCGCTACTTAAAATTACTCACAAACACTCACAAGTTAAAATCGCTCACAGGTTCGCTCAAATTTTTGCTTGGCACGCAGCGGATGTTCGCCTCGTCAAATCTCGAGTTGAAGTGCATTTGACTGCCACTTACGTCAAAGTCACTGCAGTAAGAGATATTTTTAATTTGCTTTCTAAATCTCTGCCTCCTTTACTATTTTCACCAAAAAGCAAGTTGTTACTTCGGTTTTTGTTCTAGTTTAAAATAAAAGTAGATTTTCTTGGTTTAAATTGGTTTAAATTCGGAAAGCGTGTTTTTGTTTTCATGCACTTTTTTTGTAGTATGTATTAAAAAAATAATAATAATGAAAAAAGGGCATTGTCAATTCTTATTCAATAATATACAGGGTGGGTCACCGAAAACGCAATCGACCTTGAAGGCATCCGCCGCTGTTGTCTTTTTTCTTAGGCTTCCGGAGAACCGCGTTACTTTTTTCTATTACCGACGTTTCGGCTGTGTTGCAAAAGACTTCTTCGAGGCTACTGCTGCGAATTTATAAGTAAATTTTGTATCTTCGAAGTCGAGACTCTTGTTCGATGAAAACTGTAAGAAAATTGTTTTTAATCTTTAACCAGACAATGTGAAAATTGCGAGGAACGCTCAACGTTTCGCTATCGATTGATGACTTCATCAGCAGTGGCGTGGCTAGAAGTCAGTTCGCCGGGCTGCAAAATTTTTTACCAGCGTCTTTTATTATTAAAAAATTGAAAGAGAAATAATTTTTCTGTTTTATAAAAAAAAAAAAACTTTGAAGGACAAAATCTCAAAAAATGGAACTCTGAAAAGTTTATTTTTTTAGCTACTTTTGAGTAGTCCCATCTCTAAAAAGCAACAAGAGTTGTCAAAATGTTTCCCCACAACTAAAGAGGTCGAGGTTACTACGATTCGCGGTAACAGATGGCGCCGCAAATGTCTGTTTTATTCAAATTTAATTTCAGAACATAGTTGTTCCAAGTTTTCTTCGGTTTACATTTTTTCTTTTGTCTTTTTCTCTTTGACTTTCAAACCATCTAATTGATATGTTTTCCTTTTTTCCAATACTTAATAATTTCGTTTTCAATCGTTTTCTAATTTTTTTTCTTCTTTTATTTGTTTTTTTTTAGTGTATTCAATTTCGCATGCCTGCACTTTTTCTTCTTAGTCGTTCCGTTAGAGTTGTGTTGTTTGTTTGATTGTTTTTTTTTTTTTTAATTAATTTGTTTTGCATACCTTCTCTCATCCAACGCCTTGCAACTGTTTTCGGTTTTGAAATATTTTTCCTTTATTTTGAACATTTTAATTTATTTTATTTTTGTGTTGTTTATTGATTTTTTTTTTAATTAATTTGTTCTGCATACTTCCTTTCATCCACCGCCTTGCAATTGCATTTTGAACATTTCTTTGTATTTATTTGTTTTTTTTTTTGCATTTTTTTTCTTTCGCTGTGAATTTTATTGCTTTGCTTCTCTTCTTATGTTTTGTCTCATTTTGAAGAGATTTCGTTTGGAAAGTTATTTATTTGCGCGCATTATTTTTCTGACTATGAAATTGATTGCATTTTCTTTTCTAATATTTTTTTAACTTCGTTTTTTATTTCTTTTGCAATGTTAAGCGGCGATCGTTTATTAAAAAAAATTGTAAATAAAATAGAGTATTTAAGGTTTCTGGAAAGCAAAGGAAACGTGTAACAATTAAAAATAATAGACCCCGTTTCGAATCATTATTTATTTGTTTATTTATTGTTTTGAAGTTATTATTTATCAATATTTTAATTTTTTTCATAGTGTTCGATTTGTGGTTCTTTCATTTTTCTTGCCTTACTTTTTTGTGGTGTTTCTTCCTTTAAGCTTTTTTTTTGTCGGTTTGATTAGAATATTTTTGAGACTTTACGTATTTAGAAAAACATCCTAAATTTCTAACTACTTCAGATTTGAGGAAAACAAAAGAAACGTATTAAAAAAGAAAATACAAAAGAATTCCCTTTTTTTTCAGTATTTTATTTTGTTTCTTCTTTGTTTATTTTTTATTTTAGTATTTATTCATTAGGTGTTTACTTATTGTTTCTTAATTAATTTGATTTTTCGATGGTTCGATTCGATTTAATTATTAATTAGTAATCAATAATTACTTGTTAATGAATTAATTAATTAAAAACCAAACACAGAGACAGAACGTTTTGCATTCGTTTTCTTTACGATTTTAGTTTGCATTTTGTTTATATATTTTTACCAGTATTTTTCATGACTTACTGTTTCTTAGTTAATTTCATTTTTCGATAGTTCGATTTGATTTAATTATTAATTTAATAATTACTTGTTAATGAATTAATTAATTAAAAACAAAACACAGAGACAGAACCGTTTTGCATTCGTTTTCTTTACGATTTTATTTTGCATTTTGTTTATATTTTTTTAACAGTATTTATTCATGACTTACTGTTTCTTAATTAATTTCATTTTTCGACGGTTCGATTTGATTTAATTATTATATTAATAATTATTCGTTATACCTTTCTTTTTGGATTCGTTTTCTTTACTATTTAGTTTACCTTTCATTTATTTATTTTTCTTAGTATTTATTTATTGTTGGTGTTTACTTTGAACTTTGAATTTTATTTCTCCACAGTTCGATTTGATTTAATTATTGTAGTTTTGACCTTGAGATTTCATTAGACATTTCATTTTATTTTTTCAACTTTGAAATTTATTTTTTGATTGTCCCATTTAATTCAATTATGACAGTTTTGACCTTGAGATTTCTTCAAACTTTGCATTTTATTTTTTTAACCCACAGTAGGTACTAGGTACAGTAGCGGGAAATAAATTTTGGACGTCAATGTTGGTCAAACATTAGCACGCGACTTATATTTTATTAAAAATACGGAGAATGTTGGCTTAATTAATTTTTTTTTAATTAAAAAAAAAAAATTGTTGCAAATCGTTTTTGATTGCAGTGAAAACTTCGAGCAGCTGTTTATTTGATTTTTTTTATATCTATAATAAGAACTGACGTTTGGATTGACTTTTACGACCAAAATTTAATCAGTTTCAGATTTTCCTAGAGCCTTTGTCTTTTAGTTTTTGCGTTTTTCAATATCTTTTGTGCGTCAAAGGTCAAAAATTGACCGCGCGATGTCGCAACCTGAACTGTTGTCTTCTTACTCATCGT
This sequence comes from Prosopocoilus inquinatus, assembly GCA_036172665.1. Lineage (NCBI taxonomy): Eukaryota > Metazoa > Arthropoda > Insecta > Coleoptera > Lucanidae > Prosopocoilus > Prosopocoilus inquinatus. The sequence continues at coordinate 6,184,843 of CM069878.1, read as the reverse complement.
CAGTATGAATAACAAACGGACTCAACACATCTCCTTCTTCTATTTCGTTTCTTTTTTCTAATTCATTTACTTTTCTCACTCCCGACGAAGCTATCAATCAATCAATCAATAGTAAAACGTTGCGTGCCGTTTCCAGTTTTAATAGTGTCCGGTTAAAATTTAAAAACTAATTTCTTTCTTTTTTTTTAGTTTAAAGACTTCTGATCTTCCTCCTTGCATTTATACCATAGTATAGCTTCTTTATAGCTCTGGGTTCTTTAAATACTTACTCCCTTTTCATTTTGCCCACTGCTAATTTAATCCACTCCCACTGATCTGTGGCTCGAAGGACCAAAATTTCACATTCATTTTTTGGAAAATGAGGAAATTAGAAGTACCAATTTTTTTTCCTTTTGCTTATTTATTTTAATCGCTACGATTTCCAGGTTTTGATTGAATTCAATACAAAATACTATTTCTTTCACATCTTAAAACCAAAACTATGAATGCCAGGTATAGGGATCGTTTGGTCTTTCCCTTCTTCATTCTGGAAGCTGTTTCCTCCTCCTCTACCCTCTCCTTGAGCCTTTGGTCAAACTCTTGCGAATATTTTTAGTCATACTGATGACAAGGATGTCTTGTGGCTCGCATTTTGTCTGGTCACGTGTGTTTTTCGTTTTTAATCCACACGTACATCTTTTTTAATCCACACTCACCTTCTACGACAATCATTTACGTTCTAAAACAAAACCGACAATTTTTTTTTTTGTTTTTTCCTCTCGAAGAGGAAATAGATTTGGCCCCAATTTCCTCCTCCTCGCTCGTTATTCGACAAGCGTTCGTTTGATGTTGCTTTATAGTTTTTGGAGCACGTACTGGTCAACGTATAAAACTTTCCTGCAGTCTATTTCGGTCAGTACGTTTTCCGTGCACACCGTGCGAACTTTAGTTCCAGATTGGTCCTTCGATCAACGTAGCCATCCAGATTAGAGAAGAGAAGCTACTTAGTTCGATGGTTCACATTGCTGGAAAGAAGAGAAGCTACTTAGTTCACATTGCTGGAAAACTAGTAAGAAACTCTTAATAGGGGGAAATAAGGAACATGATTTGACAGACTCAATCAAAACTTTTGACGGATTTTTGATGCAAATCCTCTTTTTATTTCCACCAAACCACTCGTCAATTCTGTCAGTTCTTTCTCTCTCCTATCAGAGAACTGAGCAGATTTGCCAGTTCAATCAGTCGTCTCTCTATCTCGCCTACCAGAGAACTGGCAGATTTGGCAGACGGATTGGTGGAAATAAAAAGAGGATTCCATCAAAAATCTGTCAAAAGTTTTTGATTCTTTCTGTTCCATTAGCTACGAATTTTTAGCTATTATCCTCCTGAAATCTCTTCCTGTAAAACTAGTAAGAAACTCTTAATAAGGAAATAGGGAAAATGATTTTACTGGCTAAACCAAAACTTTTGGCGGTTTTTGATGCAAATCCTCTTTTTATTTCCACCAAACCACTCGTCATTTCTTCAGTTCTCTCTCTCTCCTATCAGAGGACTGATCAGATTTGCCAATTCTATCAGTCGTATCTCTCTCTCTCGCCTACCAGAGAACTGACAGATTTGGCAGACGGATTGGTGGAAATAAAAAGAGGATTCCATCAAAAATCCGTCAAAAGTTTTTGATTTTTTCTGTTCTATTAGCTACGAATTTTTAGCTGAAATCTCTTCCTGTAAAATCTCGGCGATGAAACTGAATTTAGATGCGAGTCCGCTGACTAACCGTTCAAAAATCTTGAAGGGCGTCGATGATTGGTTTCTGTTTTAAATTTATAACGCGCGGTCGGGCCGAAATTTCCACAAAGAATAAATATCTCATTCTAACAAAATAAATTCCGTCCTGAATTGCGAACGTTTCCTGATTGATCTCTGCCACCAGATGAGCTGGATTTAGAGAGAGAGAGCGACAGTCAAGCGAGAGTCAAGAACTAAAACCTAAAAATATTTTTTAAGGAGGAGACATTTTTGACTGAATCAAACTCAAGCCTAAACTGGAACGACATTTTTTGTAGGAAGGATTTGTTTTGTTTTTTTTTTTTAAATAAAGTCTATTCTAGAAGATCGCAATGCAATTTAATTAATTAATAATAAACACAAAACCGGCGTGCGATTTGAGCAACAGATTACAATATCTAAAGCGAAAATAAAATAATCAGGATTAATCCTCATGTTAATAGATGACGCTGTCTGCCCATGTTTATTTTTCCTAGTTACGTTTCTAGTAAAAAGCTCGGTTAAAAGATGTGCAATTACGTTCTCCGAATTTCTCCGAACGTCAAGTAAGATCTAAACAAATCTCGACAGATGGCCGTAGCGAGTGCTGTGGTCACCACCAGATGTCGCTCGCTTCTTCATCGACAATCGTTTCTTTTGTTAGTTTTTCTTTAATGAAATCATCCTTGCATTCTATTTTTTTTTTTATTTATGAACGCACGGATAAATTTAACACAATCACGATTTTCAGAGAGGTAAGTGACATCAGGCGGTCGATTTGGCTGTACAGTTGTGGACAGAAAATTTCGAACATGGCACTCCACCAATAGACGATAACAAACAATCTCATCATCAGAATTATCATAATCAGAACAGTTTATCATTAGTATTCAGAAAATATCAAAATGTCGCAAACTTATCCTGATCCTGATCCAAATATCGAGTTGAAGTGCGCTTGACCGTTTCTTACATCCGATTTCCTTGGTCCTTTAGTTTTCTAGAAATAAAAGAAACACTTCCTTGGTCTTTTAGTTTTTTGTTTAATAAAAGAAAGAGGTCTACTTAAAGTCACACGTCTGACCTTCCCTCGCGACCAGCGGTACTTCCGCCATTTGTTTTTCGTAAAACATGAAAGGCGACAGAAACTAAATCGGTTCGTTATAGTCGATGTTCAAGGTTTTAAAGTGGAAGACAATCACAATCAAAAGAATTGGTGGGGTTTCAACTGCCGGGCAGCGCAGAACAGTTTATCATTAGTATTCAGAAAATATCAAAATGTCGCAAACTTATCCTAATCCTGATCCAAATATCGAGTTGAAGTGCGCTTGACCGTTTCTTACATATGATTTCCTTGGTCTTTTAGTTTTCTTGAAATAAAAGAAAGAGGTCTCCTTAAAGTCACACGTCTGATCTTCCCACGCGACCAGCGGTACTTCCGCCACTTGTTTTTCGTGAAACATAAAAGGCGATAGAAACGAAATTGGTTCGTTATAGTCGACGTTCAAGGTTTTAAAGTGGAAAACAATTTCAACTAAAAGAGTTGGTTGGGTTTCAACTACCGGGAGTGCCGAACGGTTTGTCATTAGTATTCAGAAAATATCAAAATGTCGCAAACTTATCGTAATCCTGATCCAAATATCGAGTTGAAGTGCGCTTGACCGTTTCTTACATCTGATTTCCTTGTTCTTTTACTTTTTTTTGAAATAAAAGAAAGATTTCCTTGGCCTTTTAGTTTTTTTTTTTTAAATAAAAGAAAGAAGTCTCCTTAAAGTCACACGTTTGACCTTTCCTCCCGACCAGCGGTACTTCCGCCACTTGTTTTTCGTGAAACATAAAAGGCGACAGAAACTAAATCGGTTCGTTATAGTCGACGTTCAAGGTTTTAAAGTGGAAAACAGTTACAACCAAAAGAGTTGGTTGGGTTTCAACCGCCGGCAGCGCCGAACGGTTTGTCATTAGTATTCAGAAAATATCAAAATGTCGTAAACTTATCCTAATCCTGATCCAAATATCGAGTTGAAGTGCGCTTGACCGTTTCTTACATCTGATTTCCTTGTTCTTTTAGTTTTTTTGAAATAAAAGAAAGATTTCCTTGGTCTTTCAGTTTTTTTGAAACGCCAAACAGTTTATCATTAGTGTTCAGAAAATATCAAAATGTTGCAAACTTATCCTAATCCTAATCCAAATTTCGAGTTGAAGTGCGTTGAAATCGTTTCTTTTGTTACTTTTTTTTTATGAAATCATCCTTGCATTCTATTTTCTGTTTATGAACGCACGAATAATTTAACACAATCTCGATTTTCAGAGAGGTAAGTGACATCTGGTGGTGGTTTACGTGAAAAAGTTGTGGACAGAAAGTTTCGAACATCGCACTCCACCAATAGACGATAACAAACAATCCCTGCGAATAACTAACCTCACTTTTGAACAATTTATCATTAGTATACAGAAAATATCAAAATGTATTATTGGATTTGTGACAGATAAAATTTTTGTTGCTCCACACAACAGTTACTAACTCTAACTTTGATACGCCTGAAAGAAAGTAAACTTGAAAATTCAAACATCAGTCAAAATGACGATACAGTTTTGTTTAGGCGACGCCAAAGAAAGACTTTCACTTTAACCTCAAAACAGTGACTTTGTTGTCCGAAATTTTCTGTCCGGAACTGTACAGACTTGAGCTTTCAGTCACGAATGAGTTTTTTTTTTTTAATTTAAAACGACCTCAGCACCACATTCTTAAACTGTGCTTGCTGTGTCATGGAACACCCGGTATGTAAAACAAAACAAACAAATCAAGAGGATCCTCACTTTAATTCGCACCAAACCGACAGATGGCGCTGCGCATTTATTTTCCCCTTAAGAGCTAAAGCGGTTATTTTTATTTGACTGAATTTTATTCCTATTTTTCAACTTCGTTTTACTTCATTCGGTTTACTTTAAATAATTAAATGCGTTTGTCCATTGATAAAACTAAATAGTGCGGATTTCCGCGGAAAACCGACATCATCTAAAATAGACCCTCGTCGTTCGAAAGCTGCAAGAACCGAGGATGCGATGCGTTAACACGTGATTAACGCGTCTTTTGCGAAATCCATTAAAGCATCAACGAGGTCCGAATCAAATTTTCGCAGGAAAAAAAAGAGAACTTGACGGACTGTAAACTGGTAACTGACGTAACCGACTTCTAATTTTAAATTATTCTAAAAATTTATTTTTTTTTAAATTGAGGCGACCCGTCAATTAGAAATTAACACGTGACTTGGCTTGAGGCTTCGTGAATGATACATTTTTACTTAGGAGAAGATTATTAATTAATTTTAAGGATGCAAGTTCTAATTTCTATTATGCGCATGCTCATTAGCAAATGTGCGCGAACAGTAACTATCAATTAAGTTCAAATTGTAAATTATCTTCAAGAAGACCACTCAAATAGCATAAATTTAATAAATCTTAGGTTAGGTGCTATCAGATGTTGTAATTACGTAGAATGAGCACAATTTTAAAGGTTATGTTTCACTGTGTGCAATTTTCATTGTGTTACGTTGTGGCCTTCATTTTTTTTATTTCTGTGGTTTCTTCAGTAGCGAATTTCTAGAAATTGTTTTCCTGTAATTTAAGTTTCTCTAAAACATAGAAAACAACTTGCGTTTACAAAACAAGCGCGTTCGCGTTCCTGTAAACAGCCGGGCCGCCGCCGAATACCTCTGAAGATGACGTCAAAACCGACGCAACGCAGTTGCATCAGGAAACGAAACGGAATTTCACCGTTTAAGCAATAAATTTCGATCGATTTACTTTGGCGTCCGAATTTGCACGGTTCCGATTGTTTTCGTTTTAAAATAAGATCGAGAGAGAGAGAACAAATAGTTCAAATTTTAACAGCGAAAAATAAATTTTAATCCAAAGGTCTTAACAAGAAGAAAATCGAAAACGCCGTCTCAACGCGCACGTACCTTTCCTATTTTTGAAGTTAGAAAAAAGTTTTTGAGCAAAACTTGCAAGAATTTAGACGCGCTTTTGAAACTCGATTACAAGAAAACAATTGAGCGTCGAGTTTTCAAGTTACTAACTGAATATGGGAGGAGTGCCCCGCTTTTTACTGCATTTCTGAAATCTACATCAAATTTTGTGTGGTTTGATGGGTCTCAATGTGGGTTTAGCATGATTGGTTTTCGCGTTACTAGAGGGCGTTTACCTGAAAATTCTCGCGCTCGTATCTCTCTTGTTTTTGAAATTAAAAAAGAAGTTTTTGAGCAAAACTCGCAAGAATTTACACGCTGTTACGAAATTCGATTACAGGAAAATAATTGAGCATCGAGTTTTTAAGTTGCTAACTGAATACAGGGGGTGTGCTCCGCCTCTTATTGCATATTTGAAATCTACATCAAATTTTGTGTGGTTTGATGGGTCGCAATGTGGGTTTAGCATGGTTGGTTTTCGCGTTACTAGAGGGCGTTGACATAAAAATTCTTGCGCTAGTATCTCTCTAATTTTTGAAGTTAGAAAAAAAGTTTTCAAGCAAAAGCCGCAAAAATTTAGACGCGCTTTCGAAATTCGATTACAGGAAAACAATTGGGGGTCGAGTTTTCAAGTTACTAACTGAATATGTAGGGAGTGCCCCGCCTTTTACTGCGTTTTTGAAATCTACATCAAATTTTAGTGTGGTTTGATGGGTCGCAATGTGGATTTAGCATGATTGGTTTTCGCGTTACTAGAGGGCGTTGACATGAAAATTCTCGCGCTCACATCTCTCTTATTTTTGAAGTTAGAAAAAAAGTTTACAAGCAAAAGCCGCAAGAATTTAGACGCGCTTTCGAAATTCGATTACAGCAAAACAATTGAGCGTCGAGTTTTCAAGTTACTAACTGAATATGGAGGGAGTGTCCGGCCTTTTACTACATTTTTGAAATCATTTTTGAAGTTAGAAAAAAGTTTACGAGCAAAAGTCGCAAAAATTTAGACGCGCTTTCGAAATTCGATTACAGGAAAACAATTGGGCGTCGAGTTTTCAAATTGCTAACTCAATATGGGGGGAATACCCCGCTTTTTATTGCATTTTTGAAATATACATCAAATTTTAGTGTGGTTTGATGGGTCGCAATGTGGGTTTAGCATGATTGGTTTTCGCGTTACTAGGGGGTGTTGACAGGAAGATTCTCACGCTCGTATCTCTCTTATTTTTGAAGATAGAAAAAAAGTTTTCAAGCAAAAGCCGCAAGAATTTAGACGCGCTTTCGAAATTCGATTACAGGAAAACAATTGAGCGTCAAGTTTTCAAGTTGCTAACTGAATATGGGAAATACCCCGTTTTCTATTGCATTTTTGAAATCTGTGTCAAATTTTAATGTGATTTGATGGGTCACAATGTGGGTCTAACGTGTTTGGTTTGCGAGTTACTAGAGGGCGCTGATCTGAATTTTCTCTCGCTCGTATCTCTTTTATTTCTCAAGTTAGAGAAAAAGTTTTCAGATAAAAGTTGCACGAATTGCTGTGGACTTTCGATTCCCGTTTATGAAAGTATAATTGAACGTCGCATTTTCAAGTTGCTAACTGAATTTTTCAAATCAGAAGTTAAATAACAAAAGATAGAAAGAGAAAAACTCGTATTAACTAGAGTTTCAGTAAGAATGATGCGTTACTTGGAAGTACGAGGCCTTCTCCTTTTTTTTTGTCCGAAATGATTAACTTCCAGAGCTTTAGACGATTGGACTTTTAGGAAAATTTGAAAACTGTCACCATGCAAGGCGGTGGTGCCACCTCGTGGCAAAAAATCATACTTATTAGTCGATTGTTAAAAACTGAAAATTCCAGTGGAAGAAAATGCAATATTAATTGGATATGTTGATTGAATGACTGAAGAAGTCTGGGATCGCTAAGTTCGCGCCCAGAACGATGATGAATAAATAATAAAAATATATAAATATTTAGGAAGCAGCCGCATCCGCCCGTATTTCATTATTATTAAACGAAACAGTAAAACCAAATTTATTCGATTTGCATGTGCGCGATGGCCGTAAATTCGTTTTTTTATTAAACTTTTACGTCCCATAAGTTTTATTCGCATCGGCTTTTAGATGACGACGCCGGGCCGGATACGAAACACATTTAAAGTTCAGCGAGGAAAAAAAAACAAATCCAAAAATTTTAGTTTTTCCATTATTATTATTACTTTTTTTCTGTCAAATTCGGTTCGAATTTAATCCATATAGAATCTGCGAGCTGGGGAATTCGAGTTTCGGACACTTTTGCTTTTATTTAAGCGCCTAATGTGTATGTTATTTCATTGATGCTCTCGTCGTCGTATACGTCACGAATGTTTTATTGGGGAGATAAAAAGGCCGTAAAGTCTAATCTGAGTGTTGTCACAGGAAAGTTTTCATTCGGGCCGCCTATTTTTAGGCCCCGTTACGTCGTCGGGCAATGCGTTTTGCTTGTTTACTACTTCCGTCTACTTTAAACTCCACGCCAATAATACAATAATGATCAATGATCAAGTTAAACTAGGAAGAAATTGAAGAGGAAAGGTAAAAGAGACAAAAAACAAACAAAAACAAATGAGGATCATCAAACGCAACATAAATACACATACAGAATTGGCAAAGGTTTAAGTGAACATGCAAGAGAGAGCGTACCATAAAAAATAAAAGATGAAATATGACCAGTCACGCCCACGTGCGTTGGAGACCGAGCGATAAATGATGATGATAAATACACATACAGAATTGGTAAAGGTTTAACTGGACATGCGAGAGAGAACGCACCATAAAAGTATAGATGAAATATGACCAGTCACGCCTACGCTTGTTGGAGACTGAACGTTGGTTAGGCCCGAACGCTTACGTCACGAATCCTAAAAACCAGTTGGCCAATACTGTATAAGGAATGATGATGAGGGCGAAGAAGATGGAGTATATAAACAGCTAAAAGAAAAACAGAGATAACCAAAGGAGTTGAGTTCTTTTTTTCCATTTTTTTCCATCCTTTTCTTGGCAAATAGAAAGAATTGGAATCTGAACGGGAGTTGGGAAGATATAATCCTAAAAGCCAGCTGGCCAATGCTGTTTAAGGAATTATGATGAGTGCGAAGGAGAAGCAGTATGTAAACAGCTAAAAGAAAAACAGAGATAACCAAAGGTGTTGAGTTTTTTCTTTCCTTTTCTTAGCAATAAAAAAGAATTGGAAACTGAACGGGAAATGGGAAGATACTTTTGGGTCAAATTCGCATTCGAATGGGAATCTCTTTTCTCTCTTTCCTTGTTCCCATTCATAAATGCTCTACTGACAAAATGACTGTAGAAAGAATCAGTACCGAAACTCCCTTTTTCGCAAAAGAAAGTTTATTTAATCATTATTTAAAGGAAATAGCGTCTAAAGCCCAAATTATGAAGGAAAAGAAAGCAAGGTGCTCCTGAAACAAAGGAAATGTTTAAGCAAAGAGAAATAAGCTCGTCGAGAAGGAAAGAAGAAGCTTGGCTTGACCCACGAAGGAAAGAAGAAGAAACAATAGACTTATCAATTACGAAGGAAATAAGTTAATATAAAGAACAAACTGGACTTGATGGAAAGAAGAAGTTAGTGTCATAATTCCCTTCATGGGAAAAGGAAGAAAGAAGAAGAAAGATGAAGGTGATAAGATAATTATAAAGGAAAAGCAACATGCTCCTGAAACAAAGGAAATCTTTAAGCAAAGAGAAATAAGCTCGTCGAGGAGGAAAGAAGAAGCTCGACCACCCACGAAGGAAGAAGAAACAGTAAAGTTATCAATCACGAAGAAAGTAAGTTGACTGTGCAAGGAGGTAATAAGCTGGACTTGATGGGAAGAAGAAGTTAGCTTTATGATCCGCCTTCATGAGGAAAGGAGGAAAGAAGAAGAAAAAGAGGAAGAAAGTTGAAGGTGATAAGATAATTATAAAGGAAAAGCAATGAGCTTTTGGAACAAAGGACATTTTTAAACAAAGAAAAATAAGCTCGTCCAGAAGGAAAGAATAAGCTTGGCCATCCACGAAGGAAAGAAGAAACAATAAACTTAGCAGTTACGAAGGAAATAGGTTAACTGTGGAGGGAGGAAAATGAATAAGCTGGACTTATGGAAAGAAGAAGTTAGTTTTAGGATCCGCCTTCACGAGAAAAGGAGAAAAAAGAAGAAGAAAGATGATGGTGATAAGATAATTATAAGGAAAAGCAACGTGCTTCTGAAACAAAGGAAATCTTCAAACAAAGAACAATAAGCTCGTCGAGAAGGAAAGAAGAAGTTCGACCACCCACGAAGGAAAGAAGAAACAATAAACTTCTCGCAAAGGAAAGAAGTTGACTGCGAAGGGAGAAGAAAAGAACAAGCTAGTCTTGACGAAAAGAAGAAGTTAGTTTCATGCCGCCTCTTGGGAAAACGAGGTCAGAAGAAGAAGAAAAACTAACTGTGAATGAAGTAAAAAAAGATGGGGGCGAAGAACAAACTGATTTTGAAAAAGAAAAAAAGGCCAGCCTCGTGTTCCTTCCTAGGAAATAATACACTCCTAGAGACCATGGAGAGAGGAAGAAAGAAAAAAGCTAATCATCAAGGAGATACGAAAAGGCAAAGCGGCGGAAACTAGCCACGAAGGAAAAAAGTTCGAAACTTCTTTAGCCCAGCCAACTCTAAATTGGATGTAAGCGCCGATCCGTAGACGTTGCAAACCAGGAGGGGTGAGAGGGGGGACGTATCAACGTCGACCACAAAGGAAAGAAGTAATTCGAGAGGTGATCTTAAAAAAGAAAAACGAAGAAGCTGATTTCATGGCATCCTTCATAGGAAAGAAGGCTTTCTGAGCGTACAAGGAAAAGAAAGTGAATCGTGTCGTGAAGAAAAGAAGAAGAGTTGGATTGACCTTGGAGGAAAGAAGGAGAGAGAGGACTGATTTAGAAACAAAAAAAAAAGTATTTTAGGAATTAACAGATCAGTTGATCCCAAAGGGGATGTCAGTGTCTACTTGCCGAGACTTAAATCATGTTAGTAGGCCATGTGGACAATGGGGTATTGGTATTGAAGGCCACATCAGAATAACAACTAAACTGCTTTTCTGTACCACTTCTAACATTTATTTCCTTTGAAACCATCGAAGAAGTCGAGGAAAATGTACGGATTTTGAGTTTTCCGAAAGGACTTTCGCCCATTTTTTTTCCAAATGTGACGCACTTTTGCTATTTTCTACCAAATACCTTTAACCCATGCTGGATTTGGGGAAATTCTTTCTTCAAGTTTCAATTTTTTCTTCTCTTTTGCTTCTTCAAAGCGTATTCTCTTTTTTTGGATTTGTCCCTTTTTTGATTTTTATTTGCGATTGCTTGCTTCACGGTTTCTTGGCAGGCCAAACATGTTTACGCATTCATTTTTTGTTCTTCTTTGCTTCTTCAAAGCGTATTTCCTTTTTATTTCTGGATTTGTGCCTATTTGATTTCCAATTGCGATTGCTTGCTTGCTTCACGGTTTCTTGGTTTCAGGCCAAACATGTTTACATTGGCAATCGTTTTCATGTTGTTAGCTAAACTGTAAATCATCAAAGAAACGCAAGTGGTTCTTCAAACCAAAGAGTCCTCAAATCAATGTCTCTTGGTTGCTTGGTTCTCCATCGCTTTAATAAAACAGATTTTGGTTTGGACTCCGTTATTTTTTAATACTTTTGCTTTTCCGTTTTGGAACTTGTTGTTTTTTTTTGTTCTATTGCTCTGCCTTTTTGATCTGACTTTGCTAAAAATTGTTCTGGTAATGTTTTTCACGATAAATTCATCACGAAGGAAAGAAGTTGACTGTGGAGGAAAACAGAACAAGCTGGTCTTGACGAAAAAAGAATGTTAGTTTCATGGTCCATCAAGGGAAAACGAAGAAGAAGGAAGAAGAAGAAGTAGAAAAAGCTAACTATGAAGGCGGTAAGAAAAGTTGGGTAGGAAAAAACAAACTGATTTTGAAAAGGAAAAAAGCATATCTCATGTTCCTTCAGAGAAAGAATAAAACTCTTAGATACCATGAAGACAGGAAGAAAAAAAAGCGCATCATGAAGGAGATACGAAAATTTGACCTTGAGGAAAAAAGGCAGAAACTAACTACGAAGGAAAAAATTCGAAACTTCTTTGTGTCAACCCTAAAGTCCCTAAAGTGGATGATGTAAACCTCAGTCCAAGAACGTTGGCATGATTGGAATCACGCAAGCCGCAAGGTTATTTGGGGAGAGGAAAGAGGGGGTTTGAACTCGACCAAAAAGGAAATAAGTTTCTTGGAAGAAAAACGAGATGCCATGATGCCCTTTGCAAAAAGGAAGGAGGCAAGTTGTGTTTTGAAGAAAAAGAAAAAGTCGATCTTAAAGGAAACGAGGATAGTTGACTTTGAAGGAAAGGAGAAGAAAGGAAAGAGAAATGGTTTAGAAGGGAAAAAATTGGGTATTTCTGAAACTTGTTTTGGTTAAGTGACGTTCTTTGCAGGAAGGAAGGCAAATTGAGCTGAGAGGAAAGAAGAAAAAGAAAAAGTCGATCTTAAAGGAAACGAGGATAGTTGACTTTGAAGGAAAGGAGAAGAAAGGAAAGAGAAATGGTTTAGAAAGGAAAAAAATGGGTATTTCTGAAACTTGTTTTGGTTAAGTGACGTTCTTTGCAGAAAGGAAGGCAAGTTGCGCTCAGAGGAAAGAAGAAAAAGACAAAGTCGATTTTAAAGGAAACGAGGATAGTTGACTTTGAAGGAAAGGAGAAGAAAGGAAAGAGAAATGGTTTAGAAAGGAAAAAAATGGATATTTCTGAAACTTGTTTTGGTTAAGTGACGTTCTTTGCAGAAAGGAAGGCAAGTTGCGCTCAGAGGAAAGAAGAAAAAGACAAAGTCGATTTTAAAGGAAACGAGGATAGTTGACTTTGAAGGAAAGGAGAAGAAAGGAAAGAGAAATGGTTTAGAAAGGAAAAAAATGGATATTTCTGAAACTTGTTTTGGTTACGTGACGTTCTTTACAGGAAGGAAGGCAAATTGAGCTTAGAGGAAAGAAGAAAAAGACAAAGTCGATCTTAAAGGAAACGAGGATAGTTGACTTTGAAGGAAAGGAGAAGAAAGGAAAGAGAAATGGTTTAGAAAGGAAAAAAATTGGGTATTTCTGAAACTTGTTTTGGTTAAGTGACGTTCTTTACAGGAAGGAAGGCAAATTGAGCTCAGAGGAAAGAAGAAAAAGAAAAAGTCGATCTTAAAGGAAACGAGGATAGTTGACTTTGAAGGAAAGGAGAAGAAAGGAAAGAGAAATGGTTTAGAAAGGAAAAAAAATGGGTATTTCTGAAACTTGTTTTGGTTAAGTGACGTTCTTTGCAGGAAGGAAGGCAAATTGAGCTGAGAGGAAAGAAGAAAAAGAAAAAGTCGATCTTAAAGGAAACGAGGATAGTTGACTTTGAAGGAAAGGAGAAGAAAGGAAAGAGAAATGGTTTAGAAAATAAAAAAATGGGTATTTCTGAAACTTGTTTTGGTTACGTGACGTTCTTTGCAGAAAGGAAGGCAAGTTGCGCTCAGAGGAAAGAAGAAAAAGACAAAGTCGATTTTAAAGGAAACGAGGATAGTTGACTTTGAAGGAAAGGAGAAGAAAGGAAAGAGAAATGGTTTAGAAAGGAAAAAAATGGATATTTCTGAAACTTGTTTTGGTTAAGTGACGTTCTTTGCAGAAAGGAAGGCAAGTTGCGCTCAGAGGAAAGAAGAAAAAGACAAAGTCGATTTTAAAGGAAACGAGGATAGTTGACTTTGAAGGAAAGGAGAAGAAAGGAAAGAGAAATGGTTTAGAAAGGAAAAAAATGGATATTTCTGAAACTTGTTTTGGTTAAGTGACGTTCTTTGCAGAAAGGAAGGCAAGTTGCGCTCAGAAGAAAGAAGAAAAAGACAAAGTCGATCTTAAAGGAAACGAGGATAGTTGACTTTGAAGGAAAGGAGAAGAAAGGAAAGAGAAATGGTTTAGAAGGGAAAAAATTGGGTATTTCTGAAACTTGTTTTGGTTATGTGACGTTCTTTGAAGGAAGGAAGGCAAATTGAGCTGAGAGGAAAGAAGAAAAAGAAAAAGTCGATCTTAAAGGAAACGAGGATAGTTGACTTTGAAGGAAAGGAGAAGAAAGGAAAGAGAAATGGTTTAGAAAGGAAAAAAATGGGTATTTCTGAAACTTGTTTTGGTTACGTGACGTTCTTTGGAGAAAGGAAGGCAAGTTGCGCTCAGAGGAAAGAAGAAAAAGACAAAGTCGATTTTGAAGGAAACGATAATAGCTGACCTTGAAGGAAAGAAGAAAAAAGGGAAGAGAAGTGATTTGGAAAGGAAAAATTCGGTATTTCTGAAATTGGTTTTGGTTGGGTTATGTTCTTAGCAGAAAGGCAGGAGGCAAGTTGAGCTCAGAGGAAGGAAGGAAAAGAAAAAGTCGATTTTGAAGGATACAAGTATAGGTGACCTTGAGGGAAAGAAGAAGAAAGGAAAAAGAGATGCTTTATAAAGAAAAAATTTGGGTATTCTTGAAACTTGTTTTAATTAGGTAACGTTCTTTGCAGAAAGGAAGGCAAATTGAGCTCAGAGGAAAGAAGAAAGAAAAAGGAAACAAGTATAGGTGACCTTGAAGGAAACAAGTATACGTGACCTCGAAGAGAAAAGAAGATCAAAAGAAAGAGAAATGAAGACAAGTTCAGCTTAGAAGAAAGAAGAAACAGAAAAAGAAAAACTCGATCTTGAAGGTAACAAGTATAATTGACCTTGAAGGAAAGAAGAAGAAAAGGAAGAGAAATGATTTGGAAAGGAAAAAATTGGGTATTTCTGAAAATTGTTTTGGTTAGGTGACGTTCTTTGCAGAAAGGAAGGCAAGTTCAGCTAAGAGGAAAGAAGAAAAAGAAAAAGTCGATCTTGAAGGAAACAAGGATAGTTGACCTTGATGGAAAGAAGAAGAAATGATTTAGGCAGGAATAAAACGGGTTTTTCTGAAATTTGTTTTGGTTAGTTAATCCCAAAGAGGATGTTAGGTCAAGATAATAGTTTCATTATACATTATTTTTGAATTTAGCGATTTGATTGACGAAAATATTGATCTATTTTTGGCTTAGACTTCTAGATCTGCTTCCAACAGCCTTTTTCTTCCCTACCGTCGAGGAAGTCGAGATGTATTTACGACTTTCTCGACAGACTTTCCCCTAGATTTTTTTCCCAAATGTGTTGGGATCAGCAACTCATTGGTGGATTTGGGGATTAAATTATTTTTTCTTAGTTCTTCGCCTTTGACTAAGTAAGAGATTTCTGATTTATTTGCAATTGGAAGAGCTTGCTTCACGATTTCTTGGTAGCCCAAACTTTTTACGCCTTCGTTGGATTTTTCTCCCCAAAGAACCGAAGGACCTCGTGCTCCTCAGATAAGTAGTTTTAGTTCTCTTCGACTACCTTTTTATATTTTTTGCCTTGGCTTCCCTTGACAAACATTTTTTCGTTCTGTTTAAAAAAAGTTACGTCATTTCTTGGGGGCACTTTAATTCTTCGATGGGTTTTGGTTTAGACTCTGCCCTGTTTTGTGTCTAAAAGTTTTGGGCCACGTATCCAAAGAAGTCCAAAGGATTGTTTTCGAGTTTTTGGTTCCAATCGGTTTCACTTCTCTAAGGGTAAAGACCAAGTCTTCTTTGGACGCGTGCGTTTCTCTTGGCCCAAGAACTTTTAGAGACAAAACAAGGCAGAGTCTAAACCGAAACTCATCGAAGAATTAAAGTGTCGTTTTGAACAGAACGAAAAAATCTAAAATGTAAAGACCGTTGGTCTTCAAACCAAAGAGTCTTCAAGCAAATGTCTCTTGGTTCCTTTTCGATCACTTCAAACAGATTTTAGTCTAGACTCCAATATTCAAAACCTTTTCTTCTTCATTTTCAAGGAATAAAATGCACTGGTTTTTGTTCATTTGGCTCTTACTTACCTTTCTTGAGCAGGCTTTACAGCTTTTTCGTTCGGTTTCCAAAAAAAAAAAAAAAAATAAGTTATTCCTTTTTAGACTAAGGAGGAGGCATGGATTTTTTTTCCCAAATAACCGAAGGACTTGCGTGATCCTGGAGTTAGTAGTTCTCTTCGACTTTCCCTTATTATTATTTTTTTTGGCGTTGGCTTCCCTTGGCAATTATGTTTTCGTTCTGTTTAGAAAAATTACTTGGTCTCTTGATTTCATGTCACTTTAATTTTTGAATGGGGTTTGGTTTAGACTCTGACAGTCTAAAAGATTTGAACCAATCCTTGCCTTCTACGAGGTTCACTTTATTCATCGACCGAAGGAATGTGAAAAATTGTTTTTTTTTTGTAGTTTGCCCCCTGTTGGCTTTTGTAATCTGTTTGTTTTTATTGCGTCGATGACAGATTCGGACTTACGTTTGCAAACAGGATTCCATTCCTTTGAAAGACCAAAACGTAAACACGAGAAATCCTTTTCGAAAACGCTTTCCATCTCGACTAAACCTAAACATCGCGCTTTGATACACAAGAAGTTAAATGAGTTTTTATTGGGCTTCGCGTAAATATTTTCTTTCCCGAAACTTCTCCCGATAAATTTAATTTCGCCGATCGATTCCCTGCATGCACACACCACGCACGTAAAAATAGTCCTGTTTTTTCTCCAGCGGCGCGCGAAAAACACAAGGCCCGATCGATTGTGTTGCTCCTATTTTTATCCGATCAGATCGATGATTCCGAAGACTCAATTAAGTTTTATGGCTTTGCCGACGAGTCAATTGATTGAGTATCGCCCTGTGATGTACGAAGTCGATTTATTTTTGCTTCTTTTTTTCTTTTCTGTTTTGTTTCAGCTGCGTTCCAGCATGTCAGGAATAACATCGAGGGATTGGATGGGACGACGGGTATAAACGAGACTGATTTGATCTTTTTGAAGGGCCTCATGGATAGTCCTGTCTTGCAGAATTTGGTAAAGGTAAGAAGGATACTAATTTTCCAAACATTGCAATAATTTTGACGATACCTCTACAAAAAATCGAATACAGAGGGGTCAAGACGTTTCTTGAAGAACACCACTTAAACATGGTATCCACTATCTACTAACTGAATCAGTATTGAATATTCTGGAAATCTTGAAAGCCTGTTCACCCGTGGGCGTCATTCCCTCTATTAGAGATTCAGTTTGGCTTGTTGTGCATTATGTTTATTCCAAAAAAAATTCTTAAAATTACCGAATCAATGCGCGGGCGGCTTGTTTATGAATCACCTGCTGTTTGTCTGTTACATAAAACCGGTTTCATTACACGATTCTTGCGAAATTAGTTCCAGTAAAAACATAAATCAATTTTATGTCCGCTCCTTACAAAATAGTTTTCAAAAAAAGGCTACAGGAAAAGCGAAACGAATTCTTGCCCTTTAATTATTCTTAGAGTTTTAGAACGAGAAGGTAGATACCCTCTAATTAGAGTCTGGACAATACCGCCAACAATTAGCTGCGATTGGGAGGGAAGAAAAGTGGGCGTTGCCTTCTCGGCTATTGCGTTTGACAGTCGTCGAGTTTCGATTTGTGATATAACATGGCGGCGTCAATCAAAATTTAGTTACGAATTGTCCAGACTCTTATTATAGGGGCCTTACGAGAAGGTTAAGAGCGACGCCATCTACGTGCCGCCAAAAGAAAACGTCGGTTCTTACTCAGGCTATTTGCAACGCCATCTTTTCTCAAAACTTCCGCAAGCAAATAGGGCTAATAATTTTGGTTAAATATGCATACGTTTGAACCTCGGGGAATCCTTCGATTCGTTAACGGCATTTTTGTTTTATGTTTGGAAATAACAACACGATTTCGTTCTCTTAAATACGGACGAAGTGAATGTCATGAGTGACATCTGTGGATGCAAAACAGCATTTTCAAATAAATAAATGGCATTCGGGTTGGAGGTTCGGATCGCCATCTGTGAACCAATGGATTGAAGTACTAATACAAAACCGTTTGTGTTTAAAAAACCTGGGCAACTTTTTTCGATTTTTATCTTTCTTTTTTTTTAAAAAAAGAAGAAACGAACGGTTCTAGTTAGAACGAGAGGATTTGGAGCAACTTACTAAAGCCAAAGGGCTTCCAGTCTTTTTTATTTTATCTTTTCACGATCTTTCAGAGGAAGAAAACAGATTTATTCGTTTTTCAAAATTAAATTTTCCTGTACAATCACAAACAGTGAAAAGATTTTTTTATTTCCATTATCAATAAAAAAATTCTTAAAATTACCGAATCAATGTGCGAGCGGCTTGTTTATGAATCACCTGCTGTTTGTCTGTTACATAACACCGGTTTCATTACACGATTCTTGCGAAATTAGTTCCAATAAAAACATAAATCAATTTTATGTCCGCTCCTTACAAAATAGTTTTCAAAAAAAGGCTACAGGAAAAGCGAAACGAATTCTTACCCTTTAATTATTCTTAGAGTGTTAGAATGAGAAGGTAGAGACCCTCTAATTAGAGTCTGGACATTTCCGCCAACAATTAGCTGCGATTGGGAGGGAAGAAAAGTGGGCGTTACCTTCTCGGCTATTACGTTTGACAGTCGTCGAGTTTCAATTTGTGATATAACATGGCGGCGCCAATCAAAATTTAGTTACGAATTGTCCAGACTCTTATTATAGGGGTCCTACGAGAAGGTTAAGAGCGACGCCATCTACATGCCACCAAAAGAAAACGTCGGTTCTTACTCAGGCTATTTGCAACGCCATCTTTTCTCAAAACTTCCGCAAGCAAATAGGGCTAATAATTTTGGTTAAATATGCATACGTTTGAACCTCGGGGAATCCTTCGATTCGTTAACGGCATTTTTGTTTTATGTTTGGAAATAACAACACGATTTCGTTCTCTTAAATACGGACGAAGTGAATGTCATGAGTGACATCTGTGGATGCAAAAGAGCATTTTCAAATAAATAAATGGCATTCGTGTTGGAGGTTCGGATCGCCATCTGTGAACCAATGGATTGAAGTACTAATACAAAACCGTTTGTGTTTAAAAAACCTGGGCAACTTTTTTCGATTTTGGTCTTTCTTTTTTTAAGAAAAAAAAATAAACGAACGGTTCTAGTTAGAACGAGAGGACTTGGAGTAACTTACTAAAACCAAAGGGCTTCCAGTCTTTTTATTTTATCTTTTCACGATCTTTCAGAGGAAGGAAACAGATTTATTCGTTTTTCAAAATTAAATTTTCCTGTACAATCACAAACAGTGAAAAGATTTTTTTGATTCCATTAATAATAAGTACAAACAAAATAAGTAAAACGGGTTCACGATGTAACTCGTTTCGTTTTGTATCGAAAATATATGTATATAAAAGTATTGATTGGATTTTCGAACGCTGGTGCCTTTTTGGTTAGTCACACACAGCGTGTTTAAACAAATCTGACTCACAATCAGGGGAAGCAAACAATGCCGAAAAAGAAAAAAACGTGAGCGACAAGTATGCAAATATTGTCTGAATTCCTGGGAGGTTCTCGATTCTATACATATTTAATGTTGGTTGCCTACGTTGGAGCTTTTAAATCCACTCCAATTCGCATCGTCGTTTGATGCTTCACTTTTTCCGAGTTCATTCACAAAAAAAAAAAACAAAAACAAAAACAGTCGAGACACTTCTTAATAACGTTTAAAATTCCAGTTTTAATTAAATTTTGCTTACCCATTTATTTATTTTTTTGTTAAACTTTCTGAACTGGTAACTAATCTTGAAAGTAAAAAAAAAATTGAGGTAGTGGACGACATAAAAACCAAGTATTTAAAAAAGTGCGCCTTTAATAAACAAAAACCAATAATAAATAAAAGTTCGAAACTTAAAAAAAAAAAGGTGACAGTTAAGGAGAGAATGCCGAACCAAAGGAAGACTTTCATTACTCCTCAATTGTTTTTTCAACTTGAGGAATTAATACAGGGTGATTCGAATTAATTTGCTGTTTGTTATCCTGTTAGAAATCGGAGTCGCTGACAAAAATTTGTTTAATATTTAAAGTGTATAAAATAAAAATGTAGAAATAAAAATAAGAAGGAAGAAAAATATTTAACTGTTTTTTTTTTTTTTTGAAACGCAGTAGAAAAGAAAGCGATTTAAAGCAATTATAATATTTAATGTTTTTGTTTTTTTTTTTTCAAATAGAATTGGTTCTGTCGTTCTAATTTTTTTCTCTCTCTCTTTCTCGATAATCTTATCCTTGCGATTATTGTAAATAACGAAGGTCGAAAGCTTTTGTGGCAAAAAAAGCGTACAGCCGTCATTTCCTAAGCTCCAGTATCGTAACAATATTTATTTTTGTTAACAGAAAAAGAAAGAGAGCACACAGAGTAACAAAAATGAAAAACACCTCGGTAGATAGATAGTTGGATGGATAGATATTTGCCAATAGAATTTTAACGATGCTGTTTTGTAACAACATATCCGAAGATAACTAAGATAATGAAGGGAGATCGGAACTTTTATCATTCTTTCATTTCGATTTGTTTGAGCTTCCTGAACCGAACCCCAAAAGAAGGTGCGTTGCGTCTGAAACACCCTGTATGTGTGATAAAATACGACTCTACCGGCATTTTGGAGCCGAATCTTCGCTCATTCAACTTCAAAATTAAGAAAAACTTAATTCGATGGCGCTTCATGAAATCAATTACGTTTTTTTTTTCTGGTGAAGAGGTTATCGTTTTAACGTGTTATGAAATATCATAACCTCACAAATTTGTCATAAATGTGAGAACTCATGGGCGTAGACAGAATCTTGTTTAAGGGAGAGCAAGGTTTTAAAAAAATCTTATCGAAATGATTAAAGTTAAAAATTTTAAGGAAATTCGAAAAAAAAACTGTAGAATATTGAAAGAAAAGATGTTAAAAATTAGACATCTTAAAAATGAAGGAAGTAAAAATCGTAGAGAATTTAAAACGTAATACTTTGAAAATTAAATTTAAAAAAGCAATTCTAGGTCACCCCAAATCAATTGGAGTGAACCTAAGTGAAGCCGGCCCAGGAGAAGGATTTTACAATACCAACAAATAAGAAAAAAACGAAAGAAATTGTCAAAAGTCAAAAATTAAACTGTAAGAGATTGAAACAAGAAATTTTAAAAATTAAAAATCAAAAAATTAAGCGAATCCAACCCAACTAAGCCGACGCTAGGCGAATCCAACCCTACAAACTAAGCCCAAATGAACCCTTCTTCTTTTAAACACAAAACGTGAAACATTAAAAACGTTTCAAGGTCAAACCAATCCAATCGAAATCAATTGAAGTGAACTTAAGTGAAGCCGGCCCAAGAAAAAAAATTTACAAGCGAACCCAACCCTACAAACTAAGCCCAAATGAACCCTTCTTCTTTTAAACACAAAATGGGAAACATTGAAAACGTTTCAAGGTCAAACCAATCCAATTGAACTGAACCTGAGCGAATCCCACTCAAGAAAGGAATTTTATGAAAGACAAAAAAGTATCAAAAATCGAAACAAAAGTTTTAAGGAAATTCGAAAGAAACTGTAAAAGATGAAATGTGAAATGTTAAGTCTAAAAATTGAGAAAAAAAATCAAAAAATAAAATATAAAAAAGCGTTCCGAGGTCAGTTCAACACAACTAAATTAAACCGAGCCGAAGAAGAAATTTTTATTTAAAAAAAATAAGGTGTAAGAAAAAGCGAATCTTTAAAAATTTTAAAAAAATTGTTTCAAGGTCAACCGAACTAAACCGAACCCAATCCAACTAAATCGAAGTTAAGCTTACCCAAATCTGCTGTAATAAACCCAAAATTAACCCAACTTTTCTTTTAAACATAAAATGTGAGACATTTCAAACGTTTCAAGGTCAAACCGATCTAACTAAACTAAAAAATTAAAAAAGGAATCCAAAAAATAAAATGTAAAAAGACGTTTGAGGGTCAACCTGACTCAACTAAATCGACCCCAGCCGAAGAGAAGATTTTTATAAAAAAATTAAAGTGTAAGAAAAAAAAATGAAAATCGTAGAAAATTTAAACACAATATCTTTAGAAATTAAAAACGTATTTCTCAAGGTCAATCGAACTAAACCGAAATTAAGCGAACCCAACCCTGCTGAACTAAACCTAAAATAGACCTAATTTTTCTCTCAAACACGAAATGTGAGACATAAAAACGTTTCAAGGTCAAACCGATTCAACTAAACTGAACGTAAGTGAATACAACCCAACAAAGAAAGATAAAAAAGCTAGAAATTCGAGAAACCATTAAGAAAATTGAAATGTGAAATATTAAATTTAAAAATTAAAAGCAAAAGAATCCAAGAAATAAAATGTAAAAGGACGTTTCGAGGTCAACCCAACCTAACCAAATTGAACTCAACCGAAGAAAAGATTTCTATAATTAAATTTAACTAATTAAACAAAAAATACATAATAATAATGTTTGTTAGTCCTTAGCTGTCATCTTGCCAGCTATCCTTCCCAAAGTAGGCGTAAATAAATATTTTTCTAAATTTTTATCCATTTATTTATTTTTTTTAATTTTTGCAAATCATTTTTGATTGCAGTGAAATCCTCGAGCAGCCTCTGTACAGCTGTTTCAGCCCTGCTTGGGGCTTCGTCAGCAGAGACGTAGCTCGACATTCCCACTGCAAACAAAAACAACTTGTCCAATTTATTCGCAATTGCGATGTAAGAGTGTTGAACAGATAATACATGCATGGGGGACTTATTAGGAGCAAATCCGCTTCAATTTGTCTATCCTACTGTAAGATGTCGCTGTTTTATCTGTTAATTTTTTTAATTCAAAAATGTTTAACGGTGTAAATCGGTTGTTGTTTCTAAATCAAGTTAATTGTTCTTAATGGCAAAATTTACTTCGAATATACAGGGTTTTCAACAAACTATATCCAAGCGTCACATGATAACGCAAGGTAAAATTAGGCAACCAAACTTACACTTGTGGTAATAGTCAGATAAATAAATCGACCTTTAAGAGCGCGATTTCTTCATACTATTTTCGACAAATCTTTTCTTCTTGAATTTAAATCGAAAATGTAGAAACACAGCGCTTTAGAAATCATTTACAACGCCATCTTTTGGTCACAAAGCACATTTCATCCTCATCCTTGACGTTCTCATGTCATCTTCTCAAAAAAATAATTCCATCTTTAAGAGCGCGATTTCTTCATAATATTTTCGTCAAATCTTTTCTTCTTGAATTTAAATCGAAAATGTAGAAAAAAAAAGCGCGTTAGCAATCATTTACAACGCCATCTTTTGGTCACAAAGCACATTTCATCCTCATCCTTGACGTTCCCATCTCATCTTCTCAAAAAAATAAATCGATCTTTAAGAGCGCGATTTCTTCATAATATTTTCGGCTAATCTTTTTTTCTTGAAATTAAATCGAAAATGTAGAAACAAAGCGCTTACAATAATTTACAACGCCATCTTTTGGTCACAAAGCATATTTCATCCTTGACGTTCTCTTCTCATCTTCTCAAAAACATAAATCGATCTTTAAGAGCGCGATTTCTTCATAATATTTTCAGCTAATCTTTTTTTCTTGAAATTAAAGCGAAAATGTAGAAACAAAGCGCTTACAATAATTTACAACGCCATCTTTTGGTCACAAAGCATATTTCATCCTCATCCTTGACGTTCCCATCTCATCTTCTCAAGAAAAAATAAATCGATCTTTAAGAGCGCGATTTCTTCATAATATTTTCGGCTAATCTTTTTTTCTTGAAATTAAATCGAAAATGTAGAAACAAAGCGCTTACAATAATTTACAACGCCATCTTTTGGTCACAAAGCATATTTCATCCTTGACGTTCTCTTCTCATCTTCTCAAAAACATAAATCGATCTTTAAGAGCGCGATTTCTTCATAATATTTTCAGCTAATCTTTTTTTCTTGAAATTAAAGCGAAAATGTAGAAACAAAGCGCTTACAATAATTTACAACGCCATCTTTTGGTCACAAAGCATATTTCATCCTCATCCTTGACGTTCCCATCTCATCTTCTCAAGAAAAAATAAATCGATCTTTAAGAGCGCGATTTCTTCATAATATTTTCGGCAAATCTTTTCTTCTTGAATTTAAATCGAAAATGTAGAAACAAAGCGCTTTAGCAATCATTTACAACGCCATCTTTTGGTCACAAAGCACATTTCATCCTTGACGTTCCCATCTCATCTTCTCAAAAAAATAAATCGATCTTTAAGAGCGCGATTTCTTCATAATATTTTCGGCAAATCTTTTTTTCTTGAAATTAAATCGAAAACATAGAAACAAAGCGCGTTAGCAATGCAATCATTTACACCGCCATCTTTTGGTCACGAAGGAAAACTACGTGAATCGATTTTTAAAAGCGTATTTCATCGTTGACGTTCTCATGTCATCTTCTAATAGTTATGTAAAAACTGTTTTTTTTTTAATTTTCAAGAAATACAAAAGGAGATTTAAATGAATTATTATCATCATCATCACAATCGTTATTTGGTGCGCCATCTATTGACCAAAAGGCCAAACTGTTTTAGTAAAAGATGCTTCGTTGCTGATGATCTCATCTTGTCTTTCATCATGTATTCTAAGGAAATCGAGAGGTAACAAAAAGCGCCTTAGCGAACTGTTTAGAGTGCCATCTATCGCGTTCGTTTGACCAAAAATGATCGACCTTGAAGTACGCAATTTCGCCTTAGTTTTTTTTCCAAAATTAAATCGAAAATATAGAAAAAAAGCGCGTTAGTAATCAATTAGTAATCATTTATGCAATACTCCTATCAAAGATTTGAACGAAATAAAAAGAAAATTAAAAACTAGAAAATTGAAACAAAAATGTTAAAAATCAATTAGAAATAAGCCGAGCTAATCTAATAATGTGTTTGACTCTAGGAGAGAGATAGCCAATTTTAACACAGACGGAAGAATTTCTAGAATTTCATTTCTTGAAGAAGATGCCAGCGTGACGTCATTTCTTGCATCTTGTTTAAACCTATTATTACAAGAGCTTTTCTATTGTCTTTTTGCTTTTGAATCGCACATTTTCTTTCGCTCATCTTTTTCCCTCCTTGATCTTTTCTTGGTTCCAACTTTCTTCTTTTGCGTTTTTTAAACAAGTAGATCCGTTTGTTGTTTTTTTTTTTTGTTACTTTGAATAATTCTTTTTATCTTAAATTTAAAGAGAAGGAATTAAATAAATTAATACGAGGAAGGAAACATTAACAGAAAGACAGAAAATTCTGTCACCTAGGGGATTTGAACCGGGGTCTCTCGGTATTTGCGTCGTAGTGATGGGAACAATCAAATCAATCAAATGTTTTCATCTTGTTTTACCCTTTTTTTTTTACCTGCTTGACCTTTTCTGCAGTTTTCTTTCCATCTGCTTTTCCACCATCACCTCATTTTTCTCGTCGCTTTTTCGATTGCATCCATTCGTTTCAGCTTTTCTTTTGTCTTTTAGATTAGTATTGCTTGTACATGTGCCTGCATGCTCAAATAAAGATGAGTGTACGTTTCGACCTCATTAGAGAACTCGTCATGATTAGTTATCATTAAAACAAAAAAACATTCAGGATTTACGTATTATTTTCTTTTTTTTTAGAAAAGTAATAAAACCAAAACCTTTCCTCGATAATTCAATTTGACGACTGGTCTCGTAAAGTTCTGAGCCACATAACATCTAGGTCAGCACCTTCTCGGACAATTAAATAAATTACTGGAGTGACTGCAACTATTTTTCAAGCGCGCGTGACCTCAGGGTTAATGTGATTAAAAGGCCCCCCACGCGATTTCTATAACAGTCGTTTGAAAACTCTTATATCATCCTCGATTAAATAACCTTGAAACGAAACTGTAAAACGTTTTTTATTCTGCGAAAAAAAATGTATAATACGCAATTCATTCATTCATTCGAATTTTGGACTTCTGTATGTATGTAAGAAATGAATCATGATTCCCATTTTGGATTCAAACCTTTGGAACTTTTGGAACCTCCTGACTGGTCGGAGGCACCTATTCTGAATCACCCTGTACAGGTTAGTCACGTGGCGTTAGTCTCATTATAAATAAATAAACGCCCATTAGCAAGCGTGCGCATGCTTAGTTTTCACTTTCTTTGTTTTTACCATCCGCGTCCGTCTGAATTTACGACCCGCGAAAATCTTATTTTTTTCCGGAATTATCGGCGCGGAAAACCCACGGCGGGGGCGGCAGCCGGAGCGCGAGCGAAAGACCGGAATTTACGGCGGCGGCCTCCGGGGCGAAGTCGTTCGGCGGACAGTTTGTTTCGTTTTGTTTATTTTTCCTGCTCGGTATCGATCGTTTCGTTGCTGTATACACAGGGACTTCATGACTTTACGGGTAAGCAGCGCCATCTGTGTTCTATTGTTTCTAATTTATAGGCCGCATCACTTTCTTAAACAATCACTGTTCGTTCGGCGAACATTTAGTTTCGTCTTGTTTAAATATTTCCTGTTCGGTATCGATCGTTTCCTTGCTGCGTTATTCATTAGGACTTCATGACCTTACGGGTAGGCAGCGCCATCTGTGTCTCATTGTTTCAATTTTCTAGGCCACATCACTTTTCTTAAACAATCACTATTCGTTCGGCGAACAATTAGTTTCGTCTTGTTTAAATATTTCCTGTTCGGTATCGATCGTTTCCTTGCTGCGTTATTCATCAGGACTTCATGACCTTTACGGTAAGCAGCGCCATCTGTGTCACATTGCTTCAATTTTCTAGGCCACATCACTTTCTTAAACAATCACTATTCGTTCGGCGAATAATTAGTTTCGTCTTGTTTAAATATTTCATGTTCGGTGTCGATCGTTTCCTTACTGCGTTGTTCATTAGGACTTCATGACCTTACGGGTAAGCAGCGCCATCTGTGTCTCATTGTTTCAATTTTCTAGGCCACATCACTTCCTTGAACAATCACTATTCGTTCGGCGAACAGTTAATTTCGTTTTCTTTAAATTCACTGGGACTTCATGACTTTATGAATAAGCAGCGCCATCTGTGTTTCACTATTCCTGTATTCTGGGCCACATCGTTCCTTGAACAATTACTTTTCGGTCCGCAAACTGTTGATGTCGTTTTGTATAAATTTTTCCAGTATCGATCGTTTCGTTGCTGCAGTATTCATTGAGACTTCCTTCATGATTTTACGGGTAAAGGTTAAGCAGCGCCATCTGCATTTCACTATTCCTATATTCTGGGCCACATCGTTTCCTTGAACAATCACTGTACTTTCGGCAAACTGTTTGCTTTGTTTTGTTTGAATTTTTCCTGTTCGGTATCGATCGTTTCGTTGCTGTATTATTAATTGCGACTTCGTGACTTTACGGGTAAGCAGCGCCACCTGTGTTTCATTACGTCTACTTTCTAGGCCACATCAGTTCAGATGGCGCTACAAACGTAAATTCTTTTCGTTGCAACTTCTTAAGTATAAAATTTTTATTTTTTCAGGACGACGTTTTTGAACGAACTCAGATCAGTTGTTTCGTAATACAAATTTACGAGACTTGGGTCAACAGATGGCGCTACAAATGTAAATTCTTCCGCTCTATTTTCTGAAGCATAGAATTTTTATTTCTTCGAAGTTCTTTACCGTTGTTTTCGAACGAGCTCAGATCATTTGTTTCGGAATCACTTCTCGGCAAATTACAAATTTACTACTCGGGTCAACAGATGGCGCTCCAAACGTAAATCCTTTCGCTGTATCCGTTTACGCTAAAAAATATTATTTTTTCGAAGTTCTTTTCATGATGTTTTCGAACGAGCTCAGATCAGTTGTTTCGGGATTTCTTCCTGCCAAATTACAAACTTACGCTTTGAGTAAACAGATGGCGTTACAAACGTAAATTCTTTCGATGTAACTTTTCAAGTACAAAATTTTTATTTTTTCGAAGTTCTCTTCAGGACGTTGTTTTTGAACAAGCTCAGATCAGATATTTCGAAATCTCTTCTCGGCAAATATCACTCGTGTTAACAGATGGCGCCATAAATATAAATTCTCTCGTTATAAGTTTTTAAGTAAAATTTCTTTTCATTTCTTCGAAATTCTTTCAGGACATTGATTTTGAACGAACTCAGATCAGTTGTTTTGGAGTCTCTTCCCGACAAATTACAAACTTACGACTCGGGTCAACAGATGGCGGCACAAACGTAAATTCTTTCGCTGTAACTTTCCAAGCACAATTTTTTAATTTTCTCAAAGTTATTTTCAAGATATTGTCTTTGAGTGAGCTCAGATCAATTGTTCCGGAATCTTTTTCCAGAAAATTACAAATCTACAACTCGGGTCAACAGATGGCGCCACAAACGTAAATTCTTTCGCTGTAATTTTTTAAGTAAATTTATGTTTTACTTTTTCGAAGTTCTTTTCAGGACGTTGTTTTTGAACGAATTGTTTCGGAATCTCTTTCCGGAAAATTACAAATTTACGTCTCGAGTCAATAGATGGCGCTGCAAACGTAAATTCTTTCGCTGTAACTTTTCAAGTACAATTTTTTTATATTTTCGAAGTTCTTTTCAGGACATTGTTTATAAACTAGCTCAGATCAATTGTTTCGGAATCTTTTCCCAGCAAATTACAAATTTACAACTCGAGTCAACAGACGGCGCTATAAATGTAAATTCTTTCGCAGTAAATTTTGAAGGTAAAATTTTTATTTTTTTTTGAAGTTCCTCTGGACATTGATTTTGAACGAGCTCAGATCATTTGTTTCGGAATCTCTTCTTAGAAAATTACGAACTTACGACTCGGGTCAACAGATGGCGGCACAAACGTAAATTCTTTCGCTGTAACTTTCCAAGTACATTTTTTTTTGTTTTCAAGTTATTGTCTTTGAATGAGCCCAGATCAATTGTTTCGGAACCTTTTTCCAGTAAATCACAAATTTACAACTCGGGTCAACAGATGGCGCTAAAAACGTAAATTCTTTCGGTGTTTAAGTACAAATTTTTTTTATATTTTCGAAGTTCTTTTTATGATGTTTTTGAACGAGCTGAGATCAGTTGTTTTGGAATCTCTTCCTGACAAATTACACAAATTTACGACTCGTGACAACAGATGGCGGTACTGCAAATGTAAATTCTATCGCTGTAACTTCCTAAGAATAAAAATTTTATTATTTTCTAAGTTTTTTTCAGGACATTGTTCTTGAACAAGCTCAGATCAATTGTGTTGGAATATTTTCCTGAAAAATTACGACTGTGGTCAACAGATGGTGCCACAAGCGTAAATTCTTTCGCTGTAATTTTTTAAGTAATTTTTTTTTTAAATTTCTTCGAAGTTCTTTTCAGGACATTGATTTTGAACGAACTCAGATCAGTTGTTTTGGAATCTCTTCCCGATAAATTACAACTTTACGACTCGGGTCAACAGATGGCGCCACCAACGTAAATTCTTTGGCTGTAACTTTCTAAGAATGCATTTTTTGTTTTTCCTATGCTTTTTCAGGTTCTTGAATGAGCTCAGATCAGATGTTTCGGAATCTCTTCCCGGCAAATTACAAATTGACGACTCGGATTAACAGATGGCACTAAAAATGTCGTTAATTCGAAGCTGACGCTTGAAACGTAGCTTTTTAGCTGTTTTCACAATTGTCTTGAAATTGTGTTCCTCTTTTTTTATTTTCTTTTTCTTTTTACTTAATTTAGAATTTATTTTGCATTTGAAAATGCAGTTTATTTCAAAAATCTTTGAAGTCTAACATGCAAATAAGCTTCCGCTTTGCCTCGCTTGTGAATCTTTCTGGAGATCAAGACATTCTTTTTTCTTTAGACTTCGAACGGGGGGGAGGGGGGCTCTAGAACAACCGCCTATAGCATCTTAGCGCCGGTTTGCTTTGCAATCGCCACAACCCCTGTAGACGCGCCACTGATTATTTCACATTTATTTATCGACTGCGTTACTACAGGTGTCCCGGATATGCATCACTCATTTCTCTATATGTATATATTTCCCGAATGTGAAGCAATGCGGGACGTGCGCAGCAATTAACAATGTATGCTAAGAATGTTTCTAATGTAAAAAGTGGAGACGGGGGTTGGGAAACCCACTTTTCATCCCTTTCTGTCCCCTGCACTTTCAAACAATCAAATTCAAAGTTGGATGTCGATTTTCTTTGTTAGTAGCGTCCTGGTTTTCGGATGGAAAGTCAGAAATCGATTTTCCAATTTGCTTCCTCGTTGCTCGAATGCCTTTTCGTACGCTCCCAGCGTTTTTAAGCCCTTTTCTCCCGCCAGATTCTCACGCAACTGGGGAATATCGGATGATGCATTTACTACGCGCAAAACCTTAATTGAGTGGATAAATTAGGGGCGAAATTGCAGCTTCCGAGGCTCTACTCCGTTCTTTCTCTCGTGACGGCTAACTTCATGTCCGGGTTTGATTATTCATGGTCGATCTCGGAAAATTCAATCGAAAACAACTTTTTTTTTTTTTTTGCTTTTTCAGAAAAATACTGACTCATTAAGAGCCCCGCTGATTATTATTGGCGCACTGAAAACCCTGTTTATTTACGAAACCGCGCGATTATCGCGCGCGCATAAATTTAACGGCGCTAATGCGGACGTCGTCGCGTCGGTTCGCCAAAGGCGTAAACAATTTAAATTCACATCAAAAGATACGGCGGCGTTGGCTACTTAGCCCCTAAATCACTCTGTAACGTGCCTCGTGTTTATTTTCCGCGTTCGTAGTACGCATATCAAAGTCGCGTAAAACTTTCCCGATCGCTTTTGATGTATGTATTAATGGAGTTCATACGAGAAGCCGAGCAAATAAACGCCTTGGCCGAGTAAATAATCGATTTGCGGCGCGATTAAATTCGGGAAGGCGTTTGTTAAAATCGTCGGGATCGAGCGCAACGCCATCTGTGGATCAATCAAGGAACGAACTGGTCTTAAATTCGATTAAATTCGGGAAGGCGTTTGTTAAAGTCGTCGGAAACGAGCGCAACGCCATCTGTGGACCATTCGAGGAACTTACCAGTTCAAGTGGCGTCATCGCGCGGCTAATTTTCGACCTAACCTTGTGGATTTACTTAAAATAACACGCGCAGCCCAAAACGATCGCTCACCTTACTGCTCACTCTTGAAATGTGACTTGATCCGAGCCTATTTTTAATTACACTACGAGAAATACCATTTTTAAAGTTTTCGCAAAGCAAAATCTATTGCAGCTCCCCCTATAGAGTATTTGGAACAAGAATTTGGTTGACTCGTTAAATTCAATCGCGTCGTGCATGAATTAAAATTTGATCGGATTTACGATTTGTTCAGTTCATCTCCTTCAATTTCATCGTATGTGATAACCGCGTCCTCTATCGGTTGTTTGCGATACTAGTTTGCTTCATAATTCGAGCGAACAATTTAAAAACTTTCATTCAGAGTGACACTAATAGTTTTTTCGGGACAATATTTTTGTACAAGCTCAGATCAGTTGTTTCGGAATCTTTTCTGGGAAAATTACAAATTTACGAGCCTGGTCAACAGATGGCGCTACGAAAACTTTCATTAATCTGTTAGCATCCCAGAATGCAATAATTTAAATAATTGTTAAGAATAAGACGTTTCTCGATTCATGTTCTGTTAGTACGAGTGCGCCCTCTATGGAATATGATTAAGAAATTTAAATACACTTTTAATTATTTATCTGGGCGCTATCTATCAGCGTCAGTTGAGAACGAAGAGACAAAACTTCGGCATTGCTGACACTAATAGTTCTTGTCAGGACATTGTTTTTGTACAAGCTCAGATCAGCTGTTTCGGAATCTCTTCCCGGCAAATTAGAAACTTACGACTCTGGTCAACAGATGGCGCTACAAACACTTTCATTAATCTGTTAGTATCCCAGAAAGCAATAATTTAAATAATTGTTAAGAATAAGACGATTCTCGATTCATGTTCTGTTAGTACGAGTGCGCCCTCTACGGAATATGATTAAAAAAAATTAAATATACTTTTAATTATTTATCCGGGCCCTATCTATCAGCGTCAGTTGAGAACGAAGAAACAAAACTTCGGCCTTGCTGACACTAATAGTTCATGTCAGGATATTGTTTTTGTACAAGCTCAGATCAGTTGTTTCGGAATCCCCTTCCGGCAAATTACAAGTTTACGTCTCGGGTCAACAGATGGCGCTACAAACACTTTCATTAATCTGTTAGTTTCCCAGTTGAGAACGAAGAGACACATTTTTGTCACTAATAGCATCGTTAGTGATTAGCGATTAACGACCGCAGACTTTTGTGTCTCACTCGACCTTGAAATCGTGAAAGCTTGTCCTTTTAATTGCTTCTCCTAACTGTACAATGAAAATTTTTAATTTAACTTCAGGTGATAATGTATCGCATGCGATTGTTTCGTGTGTGTTGACTTGTAACTTGATAGTTCCACGCGTTTTTAGTTCAACAACAAGCGATAGCACTTCTTACTTCGAGCTTGAGTTTCGCTGTTAATCGACGCCTCTATCAGTTTGGTAACTGTAAATAACAATCGATTTGTTTACTGAAAACAAATACAACAAATAAAAATAAATAAAATAATTTAAGAACAAAATTAACTGATTCCGAAGGGAACCTGTTTCTCTTATTCCTAGGGGTGCTTTTTTTTAAGTCTGTCCAGTGGGCTGTGACTAGTGCGCGGTCCACTTAATACATACAACCGAAAACATTCACAGCACTCTGGATACCAAATTAAAACAAACAAAAAACACCCGTTATTAATACAAGATTTTTAAAGGATTCGCAAATTGTGAGAGAATTGAAACAGAAAAACGAAGAAACAATTAAAATTCAGGACAAACAAACAAAAGCAAACGTAAAAATTGAAAACAAAAGTTAATCAAACACGTGCGCAATTAAAACAATTAAAACAATTGACTAAACCCAAGTGGGCAAATCCAAAGTCGAATTCTAAATCGATTAGCAAAATAAGATTCAAATTTGTAAATGCAAAAAAAAAACAGGTGACGGTCGATTTTAAACAAAAGCAGAACAAAACAAAAGACAGTCAAACGCGTGCGCAAATAAAACAATTGATAAAATCCAAGTGGAGAAAGCCTAAGTCGATTTCTAAATCGATTAGCAAAATAAAAAATCAAATTCACAAACGCAAGAAACAAGTGACGGTCGATTTTAAACAAAATCAGAACGTCAGACAAATAAAATCGAACGTAAAAGTTGAAAACAAAAGATAATCAAACGCGTGCGCAATTAAAACAATTGATAAACCCCAAGTAGAGACAGAAAAAGTCGATTTCTAAATCGATGAACAAAATAAAAATCAAATTTGTAAACGGAAGAAACAAGTGACGGTCGATTTTAAACACACTCAGAACTTCAAACAATCAAAATCGAAAACAAAAGACAATCAAACGCGTGCGCATTTGAAACGATTGATAAAACCCAAGTGGAGAATGCCAAAATCGATTAGCAAAATAAAAATCGAATTTTTAAACGCGGAAAAACAAGTGACGGTCGATTTTAAACAAAATCAGAACAAAACAAAAGACAATCAAACACGTGTGCAATTAAGACAATTGAAGAAACAAGTGAAGAAAGCCAAAGCCGATTTCTAAATCAATTGGCAAAATAAAAATCAATTTCGCAAACGCAGGAAACAAGTGACGGTCGATTTTAAACAAAATCAGAACGTCAGACAAATAAAATCGAACGTAAAATTTGAAAACAAAAGGCAATCAAACACGTGGGCAATTAAAACAATTGATAAACCCCAAGCGGAGAAAACCAAAGAAGATTTCTAAATCTTTTAAGAAAATAAAAATCAAATTCGTAAATGCAAGAAACAAGTCACAGTCGATTTTAAACAAAATCAGAACTTCAGGCAAACAAAATCGAACGTAAGAATTGAAAACAAAAGACAATCAAACGCGTGTATATTTAAAACAATTGATAAAATCCAAGAGGAGAAAGCCAAAGTCGATTTCTAAATCGCTCAGCAAAATAAAAATTGAATTTTTAAACGCGGAAAAACAAGTGACGGTTGATTTTAAACAAACTCAGAACTTCAAACAATCAAAATCGAAAACAAAAGACAATCGAACACAATCAAACGCAGGCGCAATTAAAACAATTGATGAAATCCAAGCGGACAAAGCCAAAGTCGATTTCTAAATCGATTAACAAAATAAGAATCGAATATATAAACGCAAAAACAAGTGACGGTCGATTTTAAACAAAATCAGAACTTCAAACAATCAAAATCGAAAACAAAAGACAATCAAACGCGTGCGCAATTAACACAATTGATAAAATCCAAGCGGAGAAAGTCAAAGTCGATTTCTAAATCGATTAACAAAATAAGACTCGAATTTGTAAACGGAAAAAACAAGTGACGGTCGATTTTAAACAAAATCAATAATTCAGACAAATAAAATCGAACGTAAAAGTTGAAAACAAAAGACAATCAAACGCGTCCGCAATTAAAACAATTGATAGAACCCAAGCGGAGAAAGCCAAAGTCGATTTCTAATTCTATTAACAAAATAAGAATCGAATTTGTGTACGCAAAAAACAAGTGACGGTCGATTTTAAACAAAGTCAGAACTGAAACTGAAAGAGAAAGCAATCAATAGAACTAAGACAAAAGATAACTAACCTGAAAAACGGAAAACTAGACCAGAATAGAAGAAAATAAATACAAGAAAATAAATAATCAAAGTCAACATGAAGAACGAAAAAGTAGTTTTAAAAGATTTGACGGATAAGAAGATAAAGAATTGGAAAACCAGGGAATCATGAATTAATTGAACAAAATATTTCTTTTTATCTTTTTTTATCTTTTCCACTTTTGCTATGAATTTTTTTTATGATCATTTTTCATCTCTTTACTTAAAAGTTTCTGATCTTCTGTAATGATTTTCCACACTCTACACTTAAGGCCCGTTTTCTTGAACAGAGTAATGGGTGGATTATTTAACTAAGCGTTAGAACGTGAAGCACATTATGCCATACAAGTAAACCGTACCACATTCTAATCATTCAATTAATCACAGTCACTTCCAAAAACCGCACCTAAATACCATACTTTCTATTCCTGGCCTTCTTTGTCTATTAAATGGTCTTCTACTAAGTTGAAATCTTAAATTAGTTTTTTTTTTTTTATTTTGGTTTGTATTCATCAGGAGACTTAGGATGTTTGGGGGGCGTTGCCGTGGTTACGTCGTACGAAGGCCAATGAATACATGGTTAGGTAGTAGTAGGAGGAGCAATCAGTAGCGGGGGCGTGGCAACGCCCGCAAAATCCCAACTCTGTTTATCACTCACGTCTTATCGGAAAATCGGAAATTCGTTTGAATGTCACGTTTTTGAAAATTATTCCGCGTAAAGTTTTGATTTGTCTTTTGTTTTTTTTTAATACTGTTTACATGTACCATACTAAGCTCCATGTCTTCCAGATTTCCCGACCTTCTTTTTCTATTAGGCTTCTAAGTTGAAATCTTAATAATACTAGTTGTCTCTTTTGGTTTTTATTGATCAGGAGACTCGGGATGTTTGGGGCGTTGCCGTAGTTACGTCGTACGCAGACCAATGAATACATGGTTAGGTAGTAGTAGGAGGAGCAATCAGTAGCGGGGGCGTGGCAACGCCCGCAAAATCCCAACTCCGTTCATCAGTCACGTCTTATCGGAAAATTGGAAATTCGTTTGAATGTCACGTTTTTGAAAATTATTCCGCGTAAAGTTTTGATTTATCTTTTATTTATTTTTTTTAATACTGTTTACATGTACCATACTAAGCTCCATTTCTTCCAGTTTGCCCAACCTTCTTTTTCTATTAGGCTTCTAAGTTGAAATCTTAATAATACTAGTTTTCTATTTTGGTTTTTATTCATCAGGAGACTTAGGATGTTTGAGGCGTTGCCGTGGTTACATCGTACGAAGGCCAATGAATACGTGGTTAGGTAGTAGTAGGAGGAGCAATCAGTAGCGGGGGCGTGGCAACGCCCGCAAAATCCTAACTCTGTTTATCCCTGAGGTCTTATCGGAAAATCGGAATGTCACGTTTTTGAAAATGATGATTTTTTTTTCGTTTTTTAGAAAACATAGTTAACATGGCTTTTTCTTTCGCAATTTGTCATCGACAGTTCCTCTCCTCACGTCTCACTAAAGTCTCCGTTCATCTCTAAGCGTCGCGAAAGACTTCTCGGAGGAGTAAACACAAGACGTTCGCTTCTCAGGTGTTTAAGAGAGAGAGAGAGAGAGAAAAAAGTAATAATAATCGACGATCGCGAAAGTTTCTCGCCGTATAAAAGCAGTGGTGTAGAAAGTTCCGAGATCGTTTGAACCTGTGACGGGGCGGGCAATTTTGTAAATTAGTGACTGACTCACTATAGTAATAGTTAAATCTTCGTCGGCCAACGAGTTTAACCCGCAGGAGTCGCGGGGGCCAACAGCACCGATCACACGGTACCCCCCCACGGCCCCCCACTGGCGTGTGTGCTTCCCAACAGCACCGCAGAACGAACCACGAAGTTACTTAACGAAGTTCGAAAGCGAACTCTAAAAAAAGAGATCCGCGCGGCGACAGGTGAAACAAAATCAAATCGTGGAACAATTGTATCGTGTACCTAAACAGAATCGATTGCAATTACTTTAATTAACAATTGCGTTTTGTGAGTGATTGATTATTGTTGGTGTTGTTTTATTGTGAGACTCTTCTTTTTTTGAGGTGAGGGGGGGACGAATTTGATTTGACTCCTCGAGGTGGATTATAACATTCCGGGTAAATATTTTTTAAAAAATTTATTTAACTCTTAGCTCTTTTGATTTGTTTGACTTGCAATCCTGTTATTTATTCTCTTCGGTTATTTAAAGGTATTCGAGCCACACCTGTGAAAGCCAACTCGCGCTCGCTTGGTTACATCAACAATGGCAACACTGTAAATTGATACGTGTTTATGCTGCTTGGAATACCTGAGCGCCGTTTTTTTTTTACGGACAGGGCAGGGCTAAGGGCGCTAAGCGCCTGGTGGCTAATCTTATCTTGCGGGTGTGCTCGTCACGAATTACTTACTTTAAAAGGGCGGCTTGCTTGTTATTTTTTTTTTTTTTTCAATGGAGATGCGCCCTCTTTTTGGACGCGAAGTGAACGAGCGTGATCTCATTCTCTCTATTCCGTTAGGTCGTTAACAGACTGGTTGTTGGCCGGTTCTTCTTGGATGGGGAAAACCGTTTGCTGTTTTTTTTTTTAGCCTCAATATATATATATATATATATATATATATTTTGAATTAAAATGCCAGACGAATAAATTATATTCAAATAGATTTTGACCCCCCAAAAAATCTTAACTTGTTCTGAAAGAATTCTTTTTTTACCTAAGGCAGGAAACACGTTTTAAGAAGCGGAATCAAGCAATTTTGGAATTGGAATTTAATTTGTTTTAATTTTTTTTTCTAAAGGGTTTCCAAGTTGGGGGGGGGGGAGGCGAGCGGTATATCCAAAAATGATACACGGCGATCAAAAATTTATGACATTCATAAAATCGGTGTCCCTTTTTTCGGTTACTGCTTTTGTTTTCTTTTTTCTTAAATTTTTATATCGAAATTGCCTCTCGGTTATTAAAGTTGTATTTAACTCAGTTCATTTCGGGGAACCCCCTCCCCTCCCCTCCCCCAGGAACAAAAAATTGATGACATTCCCAAAATCACTTGCATTTTAGTGTCTATCTTTGGGTTACCATTTTTTGATTTTTTTTAATTTTTATTTTTGGTTAAAGTTGCGTTTGCCGGTTAAATTAACTGGATTCGTTTCGGGGAATCGCGTCCGCTCCCCCCCGCCCCCCCAGGAATCAAAAATGTATGACATTCGCTATCTTTGGGTTACCATTTTTTGTTTTTTTTTAACTTTTACTTTTCGGTTAAAGTTGTGTTTGCTGATTAATTTAACTGGGTTCATTTCGGGGAGTCGCCCCCCCCCCCAGAGGGAATCAAAAATTTATGACATTCGCGAAATCACTTGCATTTTAGCGTCTATCTTTGGGTTGCCATTTTTTATTTTTTTTTTAATTTTTACTTTTCGATTAACATTGCGTTTGCTGGTTAATTTAACTGGGTTCATTTCGGGGAGTCGCGCCCCACCCCCCCAGAGGGAATCAAAAATTTATGACATTCGCGAAATCACTTGCATTTTAGCGTCTATCTTAGGGTTACCATTTTTTTTATTATTTTTTTTAATTTTTACTTTTGGTTAAAGTGGCGTTTGCTGGTTAATTTAACTGGGTTCATTTCGGGGAATCGCCCCCCCCCCACCAGGAATCAAAAATTTATGACATTCGCGAAATCATTTGCATTTTAGTGTCTATCTTTGGGTTGCCCGAAATTTTTCATTCGCAACTGTACGTACTTACTGATTAATTAAGCTATTGTCGAAAGACGTACAGTCGCGAGCATTACTTTTTGGTCGTCACTGTCAATCAAAACGTCACTGTGTGAATATTTAATAAACCATTCCTGGCACTCAAAATAACGACACAAATTCCCTTAGTTTTAGTAAAATGCAAGTTCGGTGCCAATGATTAATGACGACCAAAATGTATTGCTTGCTACTGTATATTCATTTTAATATCCGTTAACACATTATTATGACTAATCCAACCATAAGAAACCATTACCATCACAGTGAATGTTATGCATAGGTAAACCATTTGTTTCTTCAATATTTCTCCTTGTTTCAGATTCTTTTGTTTCGGTAGAGAAAAGACTTTTTTTCTCGGATCCCAATCTCCATTTCAAACATTTGATTCACATTTGCTTTCAATATTATAACTTTTTCTTAAAAAAAAATGTGTAGCTATGTATTGGGAACTTTAAACATCATCATCAGATCAAGGATAATGTTGGCCCTGAAACAGACCCCCTAGGAACTCCATGCTGAATAAATAAGTGATTCCAAGTTGCAAGATTCTTAAGTCACATTTTGAGCGCATTTTTGTTTTAATTATTCTTTTCCTTAATTTTTTCTTTTCCTTGATTGTTCTGTAATGATTCGCAGAGTTATCCTTGTTTCTTTCTATCCATCCGATTGATCTTAAAAAATATTTTTATTTTGTTCTGAGTTTTTGCATGGAAGCGGCGGTAAAGTAAAAAAAAAAATATTTATGACATTTTTTAGTTCAGCCTTACGAATGCTTCTGTGATTATCTTTTTGGATGACCGACAGTAACTTTAAGCTTAACTTTTACCATTTTCTTTCATTTTAATATTTAGTCCGTTCAATTAAGTCGCATATTTTCAATTCACTGAAAAAAAAAATAAGTAAAATAAACAAATGGATCTTGACCAGTGTAGTACATTTGGCTCAATTAAACACATCAAAAAAAAGAAAAATTATTTATTTTCGTGTCAAGTCCAAGGCGGACGGGCGTTTATTTCTGGCGCTTCAAATCCGAGCCGCTTTATTATATCGTTCAGTGGCGGCGTGTCGTTATTTTAACAAAATTTACGCCCGAAAATAGCGATTATTTGAAATGTATCGGAATTTTAAACGGTCTGTTATTATTTGGCGGACTTGACTTGACGGAATTTGAATTTACGAGAAAATCTGTTATGCCTTTTCACGAGTTTACAATGATCGCAAAAAGTTGGTTTCCAAAAAAAAAAAAACGATATCGTATACGCCAGAACATTCGCTCTTTCTTAAGTGTTTTCCCTTTTCTTTGCTTAAATTACAAATGTTTTGTTCTTCAGAGGTGTGTTTGAAACTTGGCACTTTTCGATCATCGCATGATCATTTTGATTTTTTTAGGCCTAGTATTAGTCCTTTGATTTTTCTTCATTTATTTCTTCTTGTTAGTTCAATTGTCTCTTAGTGTTTTAGGCTATTTAATTTAAAAAAAAAAGATCTCTTTAAAATGCAAACGTACGCGAACATCTCAACCGACAACTTTTCTAATGATTATTAAATGTTGACTTTTCCCATGGCACGCGATAATAAAAACAAAAAATCAAGGTGAGCGACGCCTTTTCAAGCCTGCCAGAACGTTATTAACCCGTTTTTTCACATTCTGTCGTTAATTACTTGCGCAAACATTAAAATTACTCAGCGATACGCTTGATTATCGAAAACAACGGCGGAGGAGAGGGGCGGAGGAAGGGATTTGGCGCAAGTAAATACAATAAATAAAAAAAATAATGTGGAATGTGGGCATTCGCCCTACTTACAATTATTATTAGTTATTGTGTTCGCTTGCGTCAACGTTTTTAATTGCAAGTCGAAGCAAACCATTGTGAGAAACGAAAACTGTTTCAAGGTGAGGTTTGTTTTTGTAAACAAATCGGGCTTTGCTAATAATATTGAGGTGGTCGACGACGTGTTTGACGACTTGTTTGATTGGTCGATTACAAACATGTCATGTGAGTTTCGATGAAACATGAAATATCATCATCTTCCGTTCATTATTAGTCACTGTCATTACTCATACACCATAAACATGGTCAAGTACTTGCGCGATCGAATTATCAAATGTTATCATCAAATAAGTACTCGGACGTTATTCGTTTTGTCAAATAATCCACGTCGTCAAAAATTATTGACGAGTTTCTCATTAAAAAATTTATTAAACGTGCATTCGTATCAAATTTGCGAAGAAATCTGTGGTCTAATCGTCTGCGAAGGATATTCAAAAAAATGTCTAACATTGTAATAAATTGCATGTACAGAACGTGTAACCTCTTTACTCGAGCACGTCAGATAATTGTAAAGTTTGTCAGCCAACATCAAATCAAGTTTTCCAAGAAATCCAAATGGCCAAGCGTCATTTTCTATATCTGGTATAGAGATGATATGTTGTAAACTGTTTTACAGAACATACCTAATAGTAATCTTACAGTTGGCTAGATTACACACGTCTTAGTACCGTGTAACCTCTTTACCAGAACATGTCGGATAAC
This sequence comes from Prosopocoilus inquinatus, assembly GCA_036172665.1. NCBI lineage: Eukaryota > Metazoa > Arthropoda > Insecta > Coleoptera > Lucanidae > Prosopocoilus > Prosopocoilus inquinatus. The sequence continues at coordinate 6,144,241 of CM069878.1, read as the reverse complement.
TGTCAAGCTTATTACTCAAGATTACTAAGAAATACAAATGGCCAAGCGTCATTTCCTATCTCTGATAAGCACAAAGATAATATGTTGCTAAATATTTTATAGAACATACCTAATAGTAATCCTATAGTTGGTTAAATTACGCACTTCTTAAGAACGTGTAACCTCTTTACTCCACTTTACTATGTTGTTAAATGTTTTACAGAACATACCTGACAGTGATCTTATAGTTGGTTAGATTACACACGTCTTAGGACCGTGTAACCTCTTTACCAGAACATATCAGATAACTGTCAAGCTTATTACTCAAGTTTTCTAAGAAATACAGCTGGCCAAGCGTCATTTCCTATCTCTGATAAGCACAAAGATAATATGTTGCTAAATATTTTATAGAACATACCTAATAGTAATCCTATAGTTGGTTAAATTACGCACTTCTTAAGAACGTGTAAACTCTTTACTCCACTTTACTATGTTGTTAAATGTTTTACAGAACATACCTAATAGTAATCTTACAGTTGGCTAGATTACACACATCTTAGGACCGTGTAACCTCTTTACCAGAACATGTCAGATAACTGTCAAGCTTATTACTCAAGTTTTCTAAGAAATACAAATGGCCAAACGTCATTTCCTATCTCTGATAAGCACAAAGATAATATGTTGCTAAATATTTTATAGAACATACCTAATAGTAATCCTATAGTTGATTAAATTACGCACTTCTTAAGAACGTGTAACCTCTTTACTCTAGTTTACTATGTTGTTAAATGTTTTACAGAACATACCTGACAGTGATCTTATAGTTGGTTAGATTACACACGTCTTAGTACCGTGTAACCTCTTTACCAGAACATGTCGGATAACTGTCAAGCTTATTACTCAAGTTTTCTAAGAAATACAAATGGCCAAGCGTCATTTCCTATCTCTGATAAGCACAAAGATAATATGTTGCTAAATATTTTACGGAACATACCTAATAGTAATCCTATAGTTGGTTAAATTACGCACTTCTTAAGAACGTGTAACCTCTTTACTCTACTTTACTATGTTGTTAAATGTTTTACAGAACATACCTGACAGTGATCTTATAGTTGGCTAGATTACACACATCTTAGGACCGTGTAACCTCTTTACCAGAACATGTCAGATAACTGTCAAGTTTATTACTCAAGATTACTAAGAAATACAAATGGCCAAGCGTCATTTCCTATCTCTGATAAGGACAAAGATAATATGTTGCTAAATATTTTAGAGAACATACCTAATAGTAATCCTATAGTTGGTTAAATTACGCACATCTTAGGAACGTGTAACCTCTTTACTCTACTTTACTATGTTGTTAAATGTTTTAAAGAACATACCTGACAGTGATCTTATAGTTGGTTAGATTACACACATCTTAGGGGCACGTGTAACCTGTTTATTGTTTGTAACATATCAGATAATTGTCAAGCTTGTTAACAAACACCCAATCAAGTTTTCCACGAACTTCAAATGGTCATGCGTCATTTTCCATCTCCGGTATAACGATAATAATGTTGTTAAGTGTTTCGCAGAACATACCTAATAGTAATCTTACAGTTGGTTAGATTAGATTACGCGCATCGTAGGTCACTTGGCGTACATTAATGAAGATTTCAAAGAAGAAGAAATGAAAACCATTGGACAGTTGGTTATTTCACAAATTGTCAAAACACACATCAAACATCTCAGCAAACATTTGTTTGAATCATTCCAAGATTTCAGTGTTCAGAACTTGATTATATAAAATAAGTAGGTAATTTTATTATTCAAATTTCTCATCAGACAACTTGCCAAATATCTCGGCAAGCGCGCCGACGAATTTTTCAGCGCAGTGCGCCCAAGACAAGTCGTCGAACATCATGTTTGTAAAACACGCAATCTCGTTTATGTGCGACTGAGATTATTTGCGGTGTACATACAAAGACGAAATCTGCTTTTAATTTAGCTTGCTTTGACCTAGCTTTACGCAGGAATGTTCTCACAACATTCCCATGCCTTTCTAATTAACGCCTTGCGCTGTTTTCTTCTGCAAGCAATTTCCGTCTTGCTTTTCATCACAAGCTGCGCGAATGCAAGGTGATTTAGAACAGAAAAAGAAAATTGCGAAGCCGCGCACTAGAATTAAACGCTTAATAAGTTGAGAGGCTTTTAACGCCCGCAAGAAAAAAAATTATCGACTTTAATGAACACTTAAATAACTTAGTTAGCACTTCAAAGCTATGGATGTTATAGAACCGTTATTAAAAAAAGAAACAAAATCTAAATACGGAAACATAACAGAAAAATATATACATACGTACTACAATACAAATGGACAGGAAACAGATGAGAAAAAAAAAAATTACGAAAGGTACGATTCCTCTTGAATTTGAGCAAACTACTCTCTCATAAAGGGTAGTTTTTTGTACAATTTCCGCGTATACCCTGTGAAAAACGTACGTACTCAATCGATACTGCCTTTTTTGCATCCCTTTAGGCACCGAGAAAGTGTTTTTAAGTGGCAGGGGCGTCTTCGTGGGGGATGTGATGGTGATACTCTGGTTAAACATCGAAATGATGACAGGATATTTGTTTTCAAACTACTCTCTCATAAAGGGTAGTTTTTTTTTGTACAACTCCCGCGTATACTCTGTGAAAAACGTACGTACTTCAATCTTTTTTGAATTTATTTAGATACCGAGAAAGTGTTTTTAAGTGGTAAGGGCGTCCTCGTGGATGATGTGATGGTGATACTCTGGTTGAACATCGAATTGATGACAGGATATTTGTTGTCAAACTACTGTCGTCTCATAAAGGGTAGTTTTTTGTACAATTCCCGCATATACTCTGTGAAAAACGTACGTACTCAATCGATACTGTCTTTTTTGCATCCCTTTAGACACCGAGATAGTGTTTTTAAGTGGCAAGGGCGTGTTCGTGGGGGGTGTGATAAAGGGTAGTTTTTTGTACAATTTCCGCGTATACTCTGTGAAAAACGTACGTACTCAATCCATACTGTCTTTTTTGCATCTCTTTAGATACCGAGAAAGTGCTTTTAAGTGGCAGGGGCGTCTTCGTGGGGGGTGTGATGGTGATACTCTGGTTAAGCATCGAAATGATGACAGGATATTTGTTTTCAAACTACTCTCTCATAAAGGGTAGTTTTTTTCTGTACAATTCCTGCATATACTCCGTGAAAAACGTACGTACTCAATCGATACTGTCTTTCTTGCATCCCTTTAGACACCGACAAAGTGTTTTTAAGTGGCAAGGGCGTGTTCGTGGGGGGTGTGATGGTGATACTCTGGTTAAACATCGAAATACTGACGGGATATTTGTTTTCTGGTGGAAAATAATTCCTGTTACAGATACTTACGTATAAAACCAATCACTCTGTACGTTTGCATTAAAACAAGAGTGTCTTTTTTTAAGGGGGTACTACCCCTTTGTAACATATAAAGAAATTAGGTAGAATACAGTTACATCGACGTACAGTTACATAAACCGTCTTTTAAAGTTCCACAGACAGTTTATAAGTTTTAGTGGTCAAGATCGACCTAGTTGGAAAGTTTCTTCAATTGTAAATCAGTTGCCTTTCAAATTTCTCCAGACACCTTCGCCATGCAAGGCAAGGAAGTGACTAGTTCGCATAAACCAAACTACCCTTAGTTAAAAATTTCTGGAGAAAAGAAAACTTTCGCTTCTGCTTTGGTGAACCTGAAATAACTTTTTAATCCATTAGTTTCGTAGTATCAACTCGTCTGCCCTGTATTAATGAGATTTGAACCTGTGACTTTCTACCTGCTCCCGAATTCACCCCTCACGTTACGCAACGCTACACCACCGGCCGTTCCGAGCGCGAGCGCAGGTAGACAGGATGCGCGTCAGGTGCTAAGAGGGTGCCCTTTGTTTGCACAAAGTAACGACGGGGTGCCACCAGGTCATTTGTAACAATTTCACAACAAATAGATATCTTTGTTTGAGCCACTTATTGCCGTCTGTAATACTTCAAATAAAGTCCGCCGTTACCACCGCAAACCCATTCATAAATTCATCCTTCAATTTGTTTCTCTTTTTTTTTTTGTTGGTCTTAACTCGTGCGATTAAGACTTCCCAGATTGGCTAATTACATCAATTACACCTTGTTAAATACGTATTGTATTAGACGTAGACGCTCGGTGAATCATGCATGCACTACGTGTTTAGAAGGTCTGAGCTGTCGCCTCACACGCAAGGAATGTCTTGTTGACCCTCTCGCACGTATGCTGTACGATAATGTTTCTTATCTAGAAACCGTGTGTGCACTTGTGTTGTGTTGTGAGTTTATGATTTTTATAACATGTAACATTGAAACGTTCGTGATTTCTAGGTTCAAGATCGCCTGGAAGATCCCCCATCTCTCCCGAAACCCGTCTCGCTGAAGAACAAAGACCTCGTGCGCGAGCTCATCATCCGGTGCAGCAGGTCTAGGAGTCGGGAGGCCCGCGAACTCGCCGAGCTAATCTCCAGACCGCACTTCCGGTCTTTGATCGACACCCACGACGAAATCGGGGAGCAGGCCGAAAGGCCCAAGACACCCAGCGTCAAACCTGCGGTCCTCGACGTCATGCCGGATTTCGCGGAGACGATGGGTGATACCATCAGGATGGTTGGCCTGAGGAAAAAACCCGGGGAACCCCTCGGATTAACAGTGAGTAATACTCCGTTTGTATTTTATTATTAAATTAAATTAGTAGCGGTGGTAGTTTTTTATGCAATTGCTGCGCATACTCTGCGGAAAACGTTAATACTCATTCGATACCATCCTTTTTGCATCATTTTAAACACCAAGAATGTGTTTTTAAGTGGTGAGAACGTCTTCGTGAGGGGTGTGATGGTGATACTCTGATTTCGAAATCTTCCTAACTATTAAATAAATGCAAGGGATTTAAGTACGATTTCTCTTGAGTTTGAGCAAAATACTCTCATAAAGGGTAGTTTTTTTATACAATTGCCGCATATACTCTGCGAAAAACGCACACACTCAATCGATACTACCTTTTTTTCATGTTTGTAAACACCGAGAATATGTTTTTAAGGAGCAATGGCGTGGTAGTGGGCGGTGCAATGGTGATACTCTGGTTAATCATCGGAACTCGTATTACTGTTAAATAAATTTATAATACAATTGATTTAAGTACGATTTCGCTTGAGTTTAAGCAAAATATTCTTCTGAGGGGTAGTTTTTTAAACAATTGCCGCATATACTCAGCGAAAAACGCACACACTCAATCGATACTGCCTTTTTTTCATGTCTGTAAACACCGAGAATGTGTTTTTAAGTGTCAGGAACGTCTCTGTGGTGGGTACGATGGTGATACTCTGGTTAATCATCGAAACTTATATTACTATTAAAAAAAAAAACAATTGATTTAAGTACGATTTCTCTTGAGTTTCAGCTAAATACTCTCATAAAGGGTAGATTTTACACAATTGTCGCTTATACTCTGTAAAAAATGTACGTACCCAATCGATACCATCCTTTTTGCATCATTTTAAACAACGAGAATGTGTTTTTAAGTGGCAGGAACGTCTCCGTGGGGGGTGTCATGGTGATACTCTGATTAATCATCGAAATCTTCATTACTATTAAATAAATGCAGGGGATTTAGGTACGATTTCTCGTGAGTTTGAGTAAAATACTCTCCATAAAGGGTAGATTTTATACAATTGTCGCTTATACTCTGTAAAAAAATGTACATACCCTATCGATACCATCCTTTTTGCATCATTTTAAACACCCAGAATGTGTTTTTAAGTGGTGAGAACGTCTTCGTGAGGGGTGTGATGGTGATACTCTGATTAATCATCGAAATCTTCATTACTATTAAATAAATGCAAGGGATTTAAGTACGATTTCTCTCGAATTTGAGCAAAATACTCTCATAAAAGGTAGTTTTTTATACAATTGCCGCATATACTCTGCGTAAAACGCACGCACTCAATCGATACTGCCTCTGTTGCATCTCTTTAAACACCGAAAATGGGTTTTTAAGTGGCAGGAACGTCTCCGTGGGGGGTACGATGGTGATACTCTGGTTAATCATCGAAACTCATATTACTATTATTAAATAAATTGTCAATACAATTGATTTAAGCACGATTTCTGTTGAGTTTGAGCAAAATATTCTTGTGAGGGGCAGTTTTTTTATACAATTGCCGCATATATACTGCGGGAAACGCACGCACTCAATCGATATAGCCTTTTTTGCATCTCTTTAAACACATAGAATGGGTTTTTAAGTGGCAGGAACGTCTCCGTGGAGGGTGCGATGGTGATACTCTGATTAATCATCGAAACTCATATTACTATTAAATAAATTGATTATATAATTGATTTAAGCACGATTTCTTTTGAGTTTGAGCAAAATATTCTTCTAAAGGGTAGTTTTTTATACAATTGCCGCATATACTCTGCGAAAACCGTATGTACTCAATCGGTACAATCTTTTTTGCATTTCTTTAAACATCGAAAACGTGTTCCTAAGTGGTAAGAGCATCTTCGTGGGGATGTGATGGTGATACTTTGGTTAGTCATCGAAATAATGGATTTTTCCCCATGAGAAATGATTCTTCGTTTAAAATTAATCAAACTGTATGTTACTATCTGTTTGTAATGCATAAAGAAACTAAGTATAATAATAAATAGTAGGTGGACTTCCAGTCGACGCTTAGTTGTTATTTGATCCTCAACTGACGTCTACCTGTACATCGACCGTTTTTAAGTGTCCATCAACTCTTTGGGGGACTTTCGAGTTTGAGTCGAATCCCTAATTGCCCCGTGTATATTTCGACGTCATTTTCGAAGTATACGCTGAAAGTCATCTAAACTTATACCCCTCAGATAGACAAACGCCCATGTATTTTTTAATTTGTAGTACGAACGAGTGTTATTTAAGCATGCCGAGTAATTATCAGAGCGTTCACATTTTCTCAGAAGGACTAATCTTCCTTTATTCATCTTTGAAAAACCTCTTGCGACACGTGCCGTTTGTAAACACTGTAATTAACATCGACGGATAGTCCTATGTCACAAAAATCAATTCAAAAGCGGTATATTGCAACGTGCTCGAGGAATTCAATCAACAACGTGCATTCCTCGGTGACTCACTTCATAAATTATTAAATACTTATTGCGGGAGTGAAATCATGCGTTTGTTCTCCTGGTAGATAGTTGTTGTTAGTTGTTAGATGGATGGAAGAAATTCATTTTGCTTTTTACGTGGCTTAATGAGCGAATACTTTCTTTGCGTTCGATAATTCTATGATCGGTGAAAACGCTCGTTAACTATTGTACGTACGTTACAGGCACATTACATTTCACTTAAGGACGATCATTATTGTTGTTAAGCGTTTTGCGATTTCTAATGCGCGACAATCACAATCGCTTTCGTTTAAAATCCAATTTGAAATGGTAACATCCACCTAAAATGAGATTCCATGTTTTGTGTTTTTGTGTTTTGAAAGAATTCGGCTAAATTGTTACTCAAAAGAGTTCTTTTTTAAGCCGTTTCCAAAATATCTTCAAAAACATTCTTCAGTTTGTTATGGAAGAGTATCTTCAAATGATGAAAGCATTTCGTTAACAAAATTCAAATGCCTTCTTAAATTTTCTTATGAAACGGAAGAATCCCGTTCTTCTTCTTCTTGCTTTGCGCAGCAACCTGCACGTTATTGTCTTGTGGCATCATCTTTCCAGACTGGGTCACAATCCAGAAAACACAAACATCCATGGCCCTGGTAGGATTCGAACCCACGCCGACTTTATAAGACAGCTGGGCTAACCGCTGAGCCACTTGCCTGTCCCGGAGGGATCTTCCTTTTCAAAAAGTCAAGCAGGACCGTCCTTGAAAACTGCCTTCTATTTGAGCAAGGGATTCGTTCAGAAAACAGGGGAATTATTTATTTTCGATTCCAAAATCAAAACGATTTGTCTTCTTTTTTTTTATTTTTAGAAAGTAAATTAAGGCATTTCGCTTCCCGAAATTTAAGTGCAGTAGTTCCAGGAAGTATCTTTTGGTTTGTGAAGAAGATTCATTCTCTCTCTGCGTTGTTTAAGAAAGTAAAAGGGCATTTCGGTTTGTTTTCAAAATTTACGTCTTCTCCAAATTCCTTTAGAAAAGTTTCCTTTTTGTTTTAAAATTGAGAAAAATAAAATCTTCAGTTTTCGCAGCAAAATATTTCTGGTAAATCGTTTCGGAAGATTGGAGCACGTTCGTTTTTGAAAATTGAAAGCGAAGTGTTTGAAAATAATGCTGGTGCCCTCTTCAGAACCTCAAAGAAGAATGACTTTCAGTTTCAAGTAAATCTTTGGTTTTAAAAATGATTATCCTGTGCTCCAAGTCTCTTCAGAAATTATTTTTTTCCAAAATTTAAATGTACTGTCTTCAGTTCTGCCGAAAGTTCTGAAAGTTTCTGCAGATCATTTCGAAAAAGTAAAAAAAGGGTTCCAAAATGTTTTTGGAATTTTGCAAAAGATTTTCTTTAAGTTCCTTCGAATGAAAAATACAATGAGAAACGTTATTTGGGAGCCATCACTAAAACCATGGGCGTAGCCAAGACCTTTCTTAGAGGAAGCAATCTTGTCGAAATAAAAAATAATAAAAATTAATGATTTTAAGGAAATTCGAAAAAAAAACACTGCAGAAGATTTAAAGAAAAAATGTTAAAAATTACTAAATATTTATATAATATAAAGAGAGTAAAAGTCGTTGAGAATTTAAAGTCCATATTTTAAAATTAAAATTAAATTCAAGGTCAAACCAAACCAACTGAACTGAACCTAAGCAAGTAAAGAATTTTACAATAGATAAAGACTAAAGAAATGATCAAGAAATCCAGAATTAAATTAAACCGAATTTTTAATATTTTTAATAATTTCTTACTTTTTTTATCTTTTGTAAAATATCTCTCTTGGGTTGGATTCACTTAGGTTCAGTTTAGCTGGGATTGGTTTGACCTTGAAACGCTTTAACGTTTCGCATTTTGTGTTTAAAAGAAGTAGGGTTCATTTGGGTTCAGTTCAGTAGGGTTGGGGGGTAAGCGAACCCCCCAACCCTACTGAACTGATTGGTTTGACCTTGAAACGCTTTAACGTTTCGCATTTTGTGTTTAAAAGAAGTAGGGTTCATTTGGGTTCAGTTCAGTAGGGTTGGGGGGTAAGCGAACCCCCCAACCCTACTGAACTGAACCCAAATGAACCCTACTTCTTTTAAACACAAAATGCGAAACGTTAAAGCGTTTCAAGGTCAAACCAATCCCAGCTAAACTGAACCTAAGTGAATCCAACCCAAGAGAGATATTTTACAAAAGATAAAAAAAGGTAAGCGAACCCCCCAACCCTACTGAACTGAACCCAAATGAACCCTACTTCTTTTAAACAAAATGCGAAACGTTAAAAGCGTTTCAAGGTAAAACCAATCCCAGCTAAATTGAACCTAAGCGAATCCAACCCAAGAGAGGTATTTTACAAAAGATAAAAATAGTAAGAAATTATTAAAAATATTAAAAATTTGGGCGGGTAGCTGCACCATTTGCCCCACCAAGGTTACGCCCCCAAAGTTACCCGTTTTCAAAAGTACGTTTTAGTACGTATTTACAAAATGAAAGATTTTTGACTGCAAATTTAAATATTTTTTTTGACAAAGACTTCTTTCTGGTTTGCAAAAGATTTCTTCCAAATTATTTGGAAAACTAGACGCACTCTCTTTTCCAAAATGCAAGTTAAATGACCTGAAGAGTTTCCAAAAGTAACATTTAGTTTAGTGCTCTTCCAAAAATGGATGATTTTTTTTATTACACAATTTAAATGAATTATTTTTTTACAGAGTTTACGGTTTTGCAAAAAGTTTCTTGCGATTTATTATTTATTACACTTCCGTTTCGAAAACTAAAGTGAAGCGCTTCCAAAAAGAACGTCCCAATTCCCCTAGGAAAATAAAGAATTTTGAATTGCCCAAGGTGTAAGTTATCTTCAAAAAAAAAATCTATTTTGGAAAAGAATGTATCCAAATTCCTCCAAAAAAAAAAAAAAAACAAAGGCGTATTTACTTGCAAAATTTGAATCAAGTAATTTGGAAAGCATTTTTGCAAGAACTCGTCAACAATTGCTTTCAAAATTTAAATAAATTGGGAGAGTTTTTGCAAAAGTTTTTTTTTCAAAGTTCCTTCTGAAAAGAAAGAAGCTAAGCGCTCGTGCATCAACAAAGGTTTTCGAAAAAATCTTTCAGTTGGTGTTGTTCAGAAAATAGAAGACTTTTAGATCTCCAAATTTAGATAGTCTTCATTTTTGCAGATGATTTTCTGGCAATTATTTTGGAACCAATAAATCTTCGAGTTTGAAAATGATTTTCTCCAAATCGCTTCACAAAAAAAGAAAGCCTGTTCTCTTCCAAAATTTAAATCAATTGCCTTCGAAGAAATCTTTTGGTTTTTGCAAAAATCTTCCCCAAGTTCTCACAAAAAAAAAAAACGGAAAAGCAAAATTTCAAAATATTTTTGGAAAAACACCTGCAGTTTAAAAGAAGATTTCGTTTTAAATTAAAAAAAAAATGCACCAAATATTTCTGGAAAAAAGAAACGTTTTGTTCACAAAAGAAATGTTACCTGTGAACTGAAATCTCCAAAATAACCTTGAATTTTTTTTAATCAAAATGTTTTCAAGGGAGCTTTTCAGTCAAAATGTTTCCAAAAAATCTTTGAGCCAAGGTGGGTTCAAGAAAGACTTGAATTGTTGAATCAACATGGTTCCAAAATCTCGAAATTTTTTGAGAAAGCTCCTTTCTTATTTTCATCAGAAAAACAAAAGCATTTTCGTTGCTTTAAGAAGAACCTTTTTAAATCAAATAAATCAAAATCAAGCGTTTTCATAATTTACGTGGAATGTCGTCAAATAAAGACCTTGTACATTCTTAAAAAAAATTGGATCATGCATTAAAATGTTTCCGAAAAGATCCAAAAATCTTTGAGCCAAGATCTATTCGAGAAAGACTTGAATTTTTGAATTTGAATATTTCCAAAAATCTCCAAACTTTTTGAGTTGTTCCCTTCAGAAAACAAAAGCATTTTCGTTGCTTAGAGAGAAGAATCTTTCTATAACTTACGTTGTACGTCATCAAAAAAAAAATTGTAAAAGACCTTCCGCATTCTCTAAAAAAAAATTGAATCATTTAATCATGAATCAGTTCGTTTACACTTTTTTTTTTTTAAATAAAAGCATTCGACTTCCGACATTAATTTGTAAGTACTGAACGATCTGCACCGTCATTCCTTTATTGTCTCCGGTGAGAACGTTAACCTTTCAAGAATTCTCGGCTTGAAAGGAGTTGTCCACGTCCATCCAATGACGATTACACGTTTCAATTTCAAGGTCATAACAACTTTGTCGAACAGAATTCCTTCCTACTTCAAAATAACGATTCTCCCAATGGGCATTGCGTTTAATTTAAAGAAATCCTTCCACCCCCAGGTGCAAGTGGACGAGAACAAGAACCTCGTGGTCGCCCGTATCCTAGAAGGCGGCATGATCGAAAAACAAGGCCTCCTACACATCGGCGACGTCATCCTAGAAGTAAACGGAAACCCGGTCTTCACAGCGGAGGACCTACAATCCGAAATCGGCAGGGTGAAAGAATCCGTCACCCTCAAAGTAGGCCAGAGCGACCCCAACACCCCCGTCACCCACTCCTCCATCATCGCGAACGGAACCACAAAGAACGGCGTCACAAAGAAGCTAACCGTAATTAAAACCACCCGCCCATCTTACTCTCGCCACTTGTTCACACCCCCCTTTTTTTTAGTGTTACATGAGGGCCTTATTCGAGTACATCCCCGAGGAAGACACCCTCCTCCCATGCAAGGAAATCGGCTTGAAATTCGACAGGGGCGACATCCTCCAAATCGTCGACCAGAAAGACCCGAACTGGTGGCAGGCAAAGAAGGTGGACGGCGACGGAACCGTCGGTCTCATCCCCTCGCTCGAACTGGAGGAGAGGAGGAAGGCCTTCGTCCCATCCGAATACGATTACGTGCACAAGATCAGCATCTGCGGCGCCAAGATCTCCAAGAAGAAAAAGAAGATCATCTACCAGTCGAAGAGCAGCAGCGACTTCGACAAGGCCGAGCTCCTCTTGTACGAGGAGGTGACGCGGATGCCGCCGTTCAAGAGAAAAACGCTGGTGTTCATAGGGACGCAGGGCGTCGGAAAGAGGACGATTAAAAACAGGCTGATCAACAGCGACGCCAATAAATTCGGAGGAGTCATTCCATGTGAGTCGCTTGCCCAATTTTTTCCCCCATACCAAGAGGGAAGGAAAAAATAATAATTTTGGTTGCCCTATTGTGGTCGTTCGAGGAAAAAACTTAAAAAAATAATTATTTTGCAGACACGACGAGACCTCAGCGGGTTTTGGAGGAGAACGGGCAGAGCTACTGGTTTGTCTCCAGGGAAGACATGGAGAACGACATCAAGCACCACAAGTTCTTGGAGTACGGCGAGTACAATGGGAATTTGTATGGGACTCACTTAGATTCGGTTCGCGAAGTAATTAAGCAAGTGGGTCTACGAATTTGGGGGGGTTTTGGGGACGTAGTTCAATCTTTTTTTTGTTTCTAGGGGAAGATGTGCGTCTTGGATTGTAGCCCGCAATCGCTGAAGATCTTGCACAACACCTCTGAATTTCTGCCCTACGTCATCTTCATCGCCGCCCCTGGAATGGAACACCTCAAGACCCTGTACGATCCGGCGTCGCTCGGAAGAAGCAACAGCAACCTTCGGCATTCCAGTAGGAATCTAACGGTGAGCCAAATCGATGTTTATTGCATTTTGGAGAGTATTGTTTTTGTTTTTTTGGAGATTGCCCTGAAGCATGAGTCATGCAGCTAACTTGGATGTTATTAGTTTTTTTCACTCTATCTTTGAAGTGAAAGCGAATGGCAATAATAAGTAGGTAGTTCAAAACCAAATTGTGGTTAAAATGGGTAACAAAAACTATTTTCCTGTTTACGTCACGTTGCGAACTGCCTCTGCCTCAATTTGGTTGTCATGACTAGCCTTGGAATTACGAATCATCAGACAATTTTTGTTCAAGTTCAAGACTTCTGAAAAAATTGAAACCAATAGGTCCTGTGTTTCTTTTTTTTTTTTAATAGTCAACCAGGTTTACTATTTTCATATACAGGGGGTGTCAGCAAAAGAAAGGACGATAGTTTTAGATATTCTACGAGGTTATGATATCTAATGAAGTGAAATATTTACTGCCGTTTTGTCTTCCGGATGTTGTACAAGGATGTTATTTCCTTTTTCTTTCTTCCTTCCTGTAAATTTTCGAGTTGTCTATGTTTTGCTTGCGTCATGGTTCTTTTTCTTCCTTTTCATCTCTACATTTTCATTAATCCATGGATTAGTTTGTTGACCTTTCAATACTCTTCTGATAAATTCGTTTTCCTCTTCACTTGCTTTGTTCTTTTATGTCACTACACGACGATTTCAAAAACTCTTTTTCACTTGTCCTTGGGACGTAAAATTTAAGAATTTCTTGCACAGTATTCCTAATGAACTAGTCATCCGAAACGGCCCACGGCCTCGTCACTTACCTATATATTTCTAAAAGGTGACAAGAGCTGCAAAAATCTTAGGTTAGAAAAGCTTTCGAAAACTAGCGTTCAGCGAAATACGCTTAAACTATTTCTCTGGAATACTTTCTTGAAGAAATTTGCTTTCAGCTGTTTTGAAACCGTCTTCCGGAGTTTAAAGGGAGCGAAATTAATTGCAGCCGCAGATTAATAGATGGCGCTGCTTTATTTATTCGAAATTGTAACGTAATTGCAACATTACTTCTTAATCTTTTTTAGCATCTTTCAGCAGCCGCGGGATTGTTTCCCTACAAATAAAGAACATTGTGACTCATGGTAATAGAGGGCGCCACAAATGTTTTTTTTTATTAACCTATTTCTAAAAGGTGACAAGAGCTGCAAAAATGTTAGGTTAGAGAAGCTTTCGAAAACTAGCGTTCAGCGAAGTACGCTTAAACTGTTTCTCTCGAACACTTTCTTGAAGAAATTTGCTTTCAGCTGTTTTGAAACCGTCTTCCGGAGTTTAAAGGGAACGAAATTAATTGCGGCCGCCGATTAATAGATGGCGCTGCTTACGTACGTTTGAAAGTTCTTTGAAACTTTTTTTTAAACAACTTCTATTCAACTTTATTTATTCGAAATTGCAATTGCAATTGAAGTTTGTTCTTGTCCGTCAGCCTTGAGGAGATCATTTTCCTACAAATAACACACGGTCACAGTTGTGAGTCGTGGAAACAGACGGCGCCACAAACGTTTTTTTTTTTTTAATCCAAAAGTTGTGGTCGGAACACTGTTCTTGAACGTTCTGGAATGTGTCTCCTTTAGCTGTTTTGAAACTGTCGGAATTAGAGGAATGCAAAATAAATTACGGCTACAGATCAACAGATGGCGCTACTTACGTGTGTTTGAAATTTCTTTGAAACTTTTTTTTTAAACAAATTCTGTTCAACTTTATTTATTCCAAATTGTAATTGTAACAGTAATTTTCTTTTAGCGATTTTCAATAGCCTTGAGGAGATTGTTTCCCTACAAACAACACACGACCACAGTTGTGAGTCATGGCAACAGACGGCGCCACATATATTTATTTTTTTAATCCAAAAGTTGTTTTCGGAACATTGAACATCTTGAACGTTCTGAAATTTGTCTTCCCCAGCTGTTTTGAAACTGTCGGAAGTAGAAAAATACAAAATTAATTACGGCTACAGATCGACAGATGGCGCTCACTCACGTATGTTTGAAATTTCTTTGAAACTTTCGTCTAACGATTTCCAAAGAGTTCCGATCTTATTTATTCGATGTTGTTTTCTGTAACATAATATTTCTAGCGCTTTTCAATTGCCCTAAACTTTCTTCCCAGAGAAGCGAATAAAGAGAACGCAGTTACGACTCATGGTAACAGATGGCGCGCCACATGTTGCATGTTTTTGCGTCACAATTTTTTTCTAAATTCAAATTCGTCTCAAGAGCGATGTTCCTGATCGTTCTTGAAGATTGTCTTTAGGTTTTTCGGTGGTTTTTCGGTGATTAAAGAATGCAATGTTGTGGCTCAGGGCAACAGATGGCGGCGCATGTGCTTGCAAATTGTTTCGCTTTAACTATTCAAGCGTAACTGTTTTATTTATTCGAAGTTCTTTTCAGGAAATTGTCCTTGAACGTACGTGTTCTTAGGTTTCTCGGTGGTTGTTTTCCGGTGAATAAAAGATGCAATGTTATGGCTGAGGATAACAGATGGCGCCACATGCGCTTGCAAATTGTTTCGCTTTAACTATTGAAGCGTAACATTTTTATTTATTCGAAGTTCTTTTCAGGACATTGTCCTTGAACGTAAAAGAGTATTTCGTTACTTGTTTTCTTCACTTTACTGCTTGTGAGTAACGCAGTTTAATTGTACGTTCAATAAATTATGTTTCCCTGGAGTTCTAATTGTGCATTTCTTGTCTTTTCGATCCCTTTGATTATTTATTACAGAATCGACGAGTTTCTCATTTCAGTTCCTCGACTGGTCTACCCCTTTCAAGGTTTCGATTTCCTTCCATAAGCTTTGCGTCTATGACTGTCGCTTTTCGCTTTGTTCTTTAAGTCTTTAAGCCTTATTGCAATGGATTTTTTTCCTTTAGAATACCTCAGATCACTGAAACCTATTGAAAATGTGATTCCTTACATAACAAGTTGTTTTTTGGGCTATGCCAAAATATGATGGTTTCTTCACATTATTCGAGTTGTTACTTGGGTTATTACTTCCTTAATGTTGGCTGCAGTCCAAAAAGCGACTTGGATCAGGTGAGGCTTTTGCTATTGATAACTTCCCGTGAATGACGTCTCTCCACGTGCTGGTTCATTTTTTTCTCTTTCTTTCTAAGCCCATTTAGCCCTCAGCTTTCTCATATCTAACCAATTGGTTTGTCTACATTCCAAGGTTACTCTTGTTGCTGTCTCTGTTTTGTTCTTCAAAGGTCGACTTTTACTTTTCTTGTACTTAAGTTTCCTTTAGAAGATTTTTCAACAAGCCGTCGAAATTTTGGGATTTTGGCAAAATGCTGAGGCGTCTTCTTTTGATTGTTGTTGCAAATTGTGCTTGGCCTTTCTGAGGAAAGTAAGGGAAACAAACGACGATGATCACAACGAGGAAACAAAAATTTCTCAAAAAAATAATTAACAATGAACCCTCGAGACGTAACAGTGACTTGAAACTCGGAAAGAAAAACAAAAGGAAGACAAACGACATGATAATTTGCTAAAGAAAAAGAAACAGAATGCTGAGAAGTAATTTCTTGATTTCTGAGAAGTGGAAAATTAAGAAAAATGAAAATATCTGAAGAAAATAAGCGACGCAACTACCGGGAGTGCGGAAAAGTTTTAACAATTTTAATTTCAGAATATGTTTAGCAAAAGAGAAGAACGTTTTCGGCAAATGACGATGAGGGAATAACAACATAAAATGAAGAAGAGTTAAGCACCATTCCTTTATGTAGTTGAGAAGCAGAAGTCGATAGAATCTATAAGAAAAAAAAACACGTTAAATAAAAATAAGTATTAAACGTAAATGTAATGGACAAGAAAAATAACTTCAAAATAAGAAGAAGAAAAAGAGAGAGAAGAAAGAAATGTCGGCGATGATTGTACGAAAGAAAAAAGACGATCGCAGTGTTTATAAAGAAAATAAAATAAAATATCAGAAAATAAAATTTAAAATAAACAAAAAAGTCAAGAGGATGCCTAATCTAAATCTAGTGTGCGATATTCTTTCAAAGCTGCAACAAAAATAAAATTCCAAGAAGTGTCAGGAATATTTCAGGACGAATTTCTACCTCAAAAAGTGTCTACTATGAACAAATGACGATCGCAAAAGAATAAATAAAAATAAACAAATCCATTTTCATTTCTTATTTATATTTACTCCTTTATTTCAAAGTACGATTTGTTCTCGAAAAAAATACAGACTTTGAGCATTAGTGAGTTGAGTTGGCAACCCTGATTAGAATTAATAACCTTAAAAATCGCCGACAAATCAAATCATCACGGATCATCATCGTCGACAATCAAAGATCTCTTTTAGCTGAATGAAAAACAACTGGCAATCGACTTTCACAAATTACAGGAGCTCTGATTGGTTGACCTTCATAAATTCTAGAAATTAGTAGTAAAAGCGTCCCTTAACAGAAATATCCAGGGCTTGCAACTGAGTTAAAATAAAATAAAACTTCCCTGCGCGTTGTCTAAAATTAAAAATTAAATATCACTTAAATTTTTCTTTTTTTATAGTTGTAAAGTGTCATTAAATAAAACGCAATTATTTTCAAATTATTTCGAGCATGATACAGGGGGGGTTCAGTTAATCCTTCTCGTAGTTTTTGAGGTTCCGTTTGGAAATCTTTTTTTTTTTGTTGTCTTCAAACACTTTCTTTGTGTTATACGTTTATAAAATTGGTTTTTCATTTTTTTTTTTTTTTGCATGTTAGTTTGACCGCCAGAGTTCAATACGTTACAGTTCGCGGAGGGCGAGGACTCTGGAATCGCTGGCTTCTCTATACGAGGTAAGTCAAAAAGAAAAAAAAAACAACGAGACGACAATTATGCAAGCGTGAAGATATTTTTTCTAATTAATTTGGCGGCCAGTGGGCTGTGACTAGCGCGCGATCGAGATTTCCTACGGATGGAATTGAATCTATTTCATTTCAGTATGAACTTTCCCAGTAGATAAGAGCCGGACAGGAAACGTTATGGTCTAAACAATAATTTAAGATCGCATTACCCGTAGAAACCGTGCGAATACGTTTTCATCCCCACCGTGCTAAATCTCCTCTGGATTCTGGACGCCAAATTAAAAGAGAAAAAAACATGTGATCATAAAATCCCGCGATCCTACCAGGCGTTGGATGTCTAAACGAATGTCTTTACTTACACAACACAGCATTTTGACAGGTGTCAAAGCTATTGTCATTTTGTTCCTCTGAGAACCAAAGACATGCGTTTACGACTTCGAAGCCCACTGGGGTTTCGACATAAACGAATTGAATTTAAATTGAATTGTTGGAATTTCGTTGCGCAGGAGGAGGACCTGAAGCGAACCCTCGAGGACAGCGCCAGCATGCAACGAACCTACGACAAGTACATAGACCTGGTGATCGTAAACCGCGATTTCGATTCGACTTTCAGGCAGGTCATCGAAGCCCTGGAGGCCCTAACCACCGAACACCAATGGGTCCCCGTAAACTGGATCTATTAGGGACTGTTCCGGCTTTTCCAGGCCCGGGCCGCCGGAATTTTTCAAGCACCGCTGCCATATACTGTGTAAATACAAAGAAGAAAAAAAAAAAAAAAACGAAACTGACCAATAATAATATCAAATCGGCGATAATCCGTAGGTTTCGAATGTTTGTAGTAAACAAAAAATAATTGAAGGTCTGATCTGCACGCGTTTAGAATTTGTGGCGTTTTAGACTGACCTCCTCTCTAGAGCGCTCTGAGAGTATCTCCATCCTTTGTTTTTGCACGAGGTTAAAACAAGATGGAGATACTCTGCGAACGCTCCCAAGTCAGTCAAAAACGCCATTAATAGTTATGCAGTGTATTATACAGTGTGTCCCCGGATCGATTCATGAATTCAGATTTCATGTTTTGCGGTTTAGGTCTGCTTAGCGCGCGAAATAAATGTGTGCCAAATTTGACCGTTGAATTTCTTCAAGGAAGCGGAATTAACACAAGAAGAAATAAAATCCGCGCACGTAAAGCCTGTCTTCCTTTTGAATTTCGAGAGATACGCCAAATTCCAATATTCCAGAAAGAAAAATTGAATTACGGAAAAACACTAATCACATATAAATAATATTTCGGTAATAATAACGCCATCTACATATTTATTCACGAAACTATAAATAAAAAGCCGATTATTCAAATAATGGTCCACCCCTGTTAGCGCTGAGTTAATTGTAAATAGAAAAAAAAAAGAAACGAAAAAACAAAAGACGATCGAATAATGTTTCTAAATAAAATATAAAAAAGAGCACGAGAAATTCTTTGCGCGAGCGACAAATAAAGAAGAAGGAACGAAAACAAATTTCACAAACAAATCGTACCAACATCAGTGAAACAATCGATCAAACAAAACATTATCGAAAAGTTTGACAAAACAAACAAAAGATCAAGTCGCCGAAATTCGTTAAAAAAAAACAATCGGGTATCGACATTGAATGAAAAGTCATCAGAATTCGTTGAAAAAATTTTCACATTTCTATAAAAGAAACTTTCGATCAAATAAAACGCCGCCGAAAATTTTACACCTAAGTTGAATAGGATCAAACAAAACACGATCGGAAAATTGACGCTTACGCTGCCGTTTGTTTTCTCAATGCAAAAAGTTGAACGAATAAAATTTTTATTGAAAACAAAATACCATCGGAAAAATTGATTCTCTAGTCGAATTGGATCAAACAGAACACGATGATCGAAAAAATCAAATTGATGCCCGAGTCGAACTTCGCTGTTTGTTTTTGAAAGCGAACGTGCACGAAGTAAAATTGACTCAAACAAAAGATAATCGACGAATTTCTAAAAAAAAAAAAAAAAATGGGTGTTTGCAAAACAAAAGATTTAATCGTTTGTTTCTATTTCTTGACGTCGATAATATGTCAGAAGATTCATTTTTTTTTTTGATTATACAGAAGATTCGGTTTCTCAACAAAAAAAAAATATTTAAGCGTAAGTCAACACGTCTTCTCAATCAAACAAATGACTAATAACAACAGTTGATCGTCGATCGCCTTTTGTTGGATCGAAGATTCGAAACTTCCATTTTGTTTGCGTGCTTCTCACGGACTGACAATTTTCGATCAAACAAAAGACAATCGAGGTGTTTAACGTTCACGTAGAAATCAATTGTTTTTTTTTTCTGTTCGAACACGAACGTCCGTAAGGTAACTCGGATTTTTATTGAAAACAAAAGACAACCGACGTACACTCTGATGAGACAAAAACAAGTGAGGGCGATTCGAATTTTCGATAAAATAAAAGATAATCAAGACGTTTAAAGCGCTTAAGTAGAAATCAATTGTTTCTTTTTGATCGCATTCGAACGTCCGTACACCAAGCGATCGCTTAAACAGGTTCTCAAACTTTTTGCGGTCGCCGCCCACTTTGCAAGACAAAAATTGCTTAACGCCCCCCCCCCCCCATTCCATCAATAATGGAGAACTTAACTTTTCAATGATTTTCTGGTTTCAAAATTCATTATTAACTTCCCCCACCCAATTCCCCGTAAACTCGCTACCGCCCCCCTATAACGTTTCAGCGCCTACTTTGAGAATCTACGGCTTAAATTTAAACAACAAAAAAATAATCAAAATAAAGAAAAAAATCTACTTTACGTGGTGGACAAGGGCAAATTGAAAAAAAAAATCGAAAAAGATTTAGAAATAAAATAAAATAACACGAAAAAAAGACGATCGAACGAACTTGCTAAAAAATTAAAAAGAAAAAAGCAAACAGAATGTTCTTCGCGCAAGGAACAAACAAATTTCAGAAACAAAAGACGATCGCTTTGAATAAAAAGGAGAAATCTCAAACCAAATCAAATTAAAAATCGAAGACAAAAATGAAAGAGTATCTTAGGCGGGATTCTCTTCTTCGAAAATTAAAAAACAAAACCAAAAAAACAATTCAGAAACAAAACACGATCGCTTAAATTTAAACTAAAAAATGTTTAAAACAGAATAAAAAAGAATTAACCCTGATTTGGATAAAAAAAAAGACAAGTTGACAACAAATTGGGAAAAAATAACTGAATGTAAATTAAACAAAAACAAAAAAAAAAAACAAAACACGATCGAACGATATCGTTAAAGGAAAATATCTTAAGCGAAATTCTCTACTTCGAAAATTAAAAAAAAAAAAACAATTCAGAAACAAAACACGATCGCTTAAATTTAAACTGAAAAATGTTTAAAATATAAAAAAAATTATCCCTGATTTGGATAAAAAAAGACAAGTTGAGAACAAAATGGGAAAAGTAATTAAATGTAAATTAAACAAAAACAAAAAAAAAACAAAAGGCGATCGAACGATATCGTTAAAGTAAAGTATCTTCTCCAAAAATAAAAAAAAAAAACAATTCAGAAACAAAACACGATCGCTTAAATTTGAACTAAAAAATCTTTAAAATAAAATAAGAAAAAAACAAACCCTGATTTGGATAAAAAAAGACAAGTTGAGAACAAAATGGGAAAAGTAATTAAAAGTAAATTAAACAAAAACAAAAAAAAAAAACAAAAGACGATCGAACGATATTGTTAAAGGAAACGGGAGATGACTCGCGCAAGCAATAAAAGAAAACAAATTTTAAGAAACTGAAAATATCTGTTGAATGGCAAACAAGAAACGAACGCTTAAACTCAAACAAAAAAAATCAATCGAAATTAAAAAAAAACAAGCCTAACGCTGGACCGGACGAAGAAAAGTTGAAGAAAGAAAATTGATTGTTTAAAAAAAAAAAACAAAGGAAAATGAAAAACAGAATATTTTTTGCGTACGCAACAAACGAAGACAACCACAAATCTCACAAACAAAAGATCTAAAAGATCTAAACTCTAATTTAGATCAATGATGGAAGACGTTAATGAAAACAAGAGAAAACTTAGACGAGTGAAAACAAGAATGACAAGAAACAAATGAAAAATCGACGAGCTTTTAAAAATTCAAGGTGGATTGAAAGCAGCAAAAGAAAACTCAAATAAGATGGACGAAAAACAAATGAAATTCGACGTGTTTTGAAAAGCCAAGGTTGATCCGACATGAAAAAAGCAAAACGTCACGAAACAAAAGAAGATTAACAACGATGCTACTCTGATGAGGTATTTGGAAATCATTAGATTAAGAAAAAGAACAGAGAAATTAATTTGACGAGAAAAAGATTAAATAAAATTGAAACAAGATAAAGTGGATGAAAAATCAAACGAGGTTTGAAAATTTGTGGTTGGCTTAGCAAATAAAGTAAAAGAAAAAACAAGAAACAAAGCGGAATGTCAAATGTTTTAATAAATTTAAAAAAAAGCGAAAAATGGTATAAAAAAGTGACAAATTAAATTGTACCATTCAAAATATGCATATGAATAAAAAAAAATAATCACATTAAATGATGTAATTATGAAGTACAAAAAAAAACAAATGAATCAATTTGGTATATTTCCAGAATTTCAAACGCGAATCATTTTATTTTAGTAATAAAATTTTCTCCTAAATTCAAAAGGAATAAAACTTTGCCTTCGCTTGTTTTATTTCTTCTTGTGTTCATTTCGCCATCTTGAAAACTTTCAAGGTCAAATTCGGCACAAGTTCATTTCGCAACACGCAGACCTGAACTGCAAAGTATGAAATCTGAATTCAAAATTTTTTGGTTCATTTGGTCCATTATACGTATCGCGAACTCAATACGGGGACACACTGTAGAGCATACGCGCGTTCTTTTTTTTTTTTTTAATTACGGCAGTGACACCAACTGTCGCGTCGCGAAAATGTTCCAGGAAGATAACTTCCGTGTTTAACATTAACAATAATGACCTCCCCCCCCCGCGCCCCACATCACGTACAGGAATAATTCTTTCTAAATTAATTAATTAAGCAAACTCGCTTCGATTTTATTTCAATTTTTTCTTGCAGTAATACCAAACGTCTGTTAAGAAAATATTTTACCCTAACCTTCAAACTGTTTTTTTTTTTTTGTCGTCGATCATTATTTTTTGTTTATTTGATTGCAGTTTAAAGACAATCACTTTTTTTCAAGAATTTAAATTAAATTAAATTATGAAGAAAATAGAGTTAGACGTCCGCGTGTTTTTAATTTTAATTTTACTGTCGTAGTGATGCCAACCGCAGCCGCAGTGCTGGCAATTTTTTGTTCTTCGTTTGTAAGGCGTAAGTGCGCCGACCTCTTTAAAAACGAACGCGTTTCTTACTTAAACGATAGAATAGGCGTAAGTAAATAGGTCGTTAGTTGAGCAAATGAAACATCGATCTTTCTAAACTACTAACAAAAACGATTTTGTTTATAAATCCTAGACGTAGATTTTAAGTACAATGTGTAAATACTTTTGTACACAAGTGAGTATTCCGTACTATAGTAGAACAGAAAATTCTGGCGGACACGCCAGAAGACGTAAGTTAATGGCTTTGTTCATACAGAGTTCTAAATTAGATCAGAACTGTACTGCTCATGCGCTCTTGCTGAATACGCAGCATTTTTTAACAAGAGCGCATGAGCAGTACAGTTCTGAACTGATTTAGAAGTCAACCGCTCATGCGCTCTTAATACTGCTCATGCGCTCTTGATAATCACGCAGCATTTTTAACAAGAGCGCATGAGCAGTAGGTACAGTTCCGAATTGATTAAGAACTTTGCAGGAACAAAGCTAACCGTTACTCATTAAGTTAATCTTAAGGAAACTGTTTGTATATTGTGAAAAAAAAGCAATTTAGGTAGCCTAGCTATTTTACGATTATTATAATTTTCTTGTAACGTTAATTAATTAATTAATTGATTAATTTAAAGTGCTGTATCGATATTATGCTAACCGTCCATGTGTTCAGGGATTTCGTTTTACTTATTGAATTAATTAACACGTCCTCTCTCAGTTCTACGCGTAGGTTCCCCCCTCCTCCCTTTCTGTTTTTTTTTCTCTCTCTCTGCAATTTTTATAGATTTACTACTTTCAATGTTACTTTCAATTTTATATGAGCGTAAATAAAGTGCGATTTATTATAGACTTACGTCTCGTTTGTTTCAGTTTTAAATATTGCTACTACGACGTGGGGGTTCTCAATTAATACCCGTTGACTAATTCCGAACACTTTATTAAATTAAAAACACAATCGTTGACACACAGGATACACTAACATCACTGTACACTAATCGCAGTTTATAGCTCGTATTGTTCGCTTCTAAATAAGAACTAACTCGGCAGCGCGACGATGCGCTTTTATAGTCAACGCACCCGTTTTTATACGCGTATGGAAACGTCCATCCAAGAGCATTCGCGGTCGCACTAGAGTGCTCTTCAGCTTTCCCGAAGGTACCTGCGAGCGTCCCAGGCAACCCTTGCTAAAAAGTCCAGTCCCCGGCTTGTCCGTCACACAAAAATTTAAACCTGCCTCCGAGCCTGCAGCACGGCTGTAGCAGTAAGTCCAGGGTACAGGTGTGGTCCACCAAAAGCTTCTGCATGTCGCAGAAAATTAAAAACGATAACGTTTTCTGATAATTAAACTGAATTGAGAAGGCTGTTC
Organism: Prosopocoilus inquinatus; assembly: GCA_036172665.1. Lineage (NCBI taxonomy): Eukaryota > Metazoa > Arthropoda > Insecta > Coleoptera > Lucanidae > Prosopocoilus > Prosopocoilus inquinatus. Next base: position 6,119,854 of record CM069878.1, on the reverse strand, counting down.
GAGTAAACAGAGAAACGTCGCGCGTCGACTAGAAAGTTGTTCTCGTTCTAAAGCTGTCAGTATTGATAATTTTGTCCGACGAGATTGAAAAAAGGTGCGTGTGAAACGAACCTATAGAAACCGTCTTTGTTTTAGTTGTTCGTTGTTAGTTTCTTCCTTTTTTTGTTTCACTTTAAAAAGGTGTAGTTGATATTGTCGCGTTTCTATTCTTTTCTTCTTTATTTTCCGTTCTCGCCTGTGATTTATTAATTAAAAGAAATGAAAATGAGATATTTGAGAAACGCGTCAAAAGACACGCAGAGCTCGATTCGCTCCAGTTAAACTGTTTAGATCCTACGAATCCTGCAATCCGTTGGCATGATGAGAAGTTCGGAAAGCAGAAGAGAAAACGTGATGTTTGAAAAACACGTCAAACGACACGTAGAGCTCGATTCGCTCCACTTAAACTGTTTAGATCCTACGAATCCTACAATCCGTTGGCATGATGAGAGGTTCGGAAAGCACGTGAGAAGACGAAATGTTTGAAAAACACGTCAAGCGACACGTAGAGCTCGATTCGTTCCAGTTAAACTGTTTAGATCCTACGCATCCTACAATCCGTTGGCATGATGAGAGGTTCGGAAAGCACGTGAGAAGACGAGATGTTTGAAAAACACGTCAAAAGACACGTAGAGCTCGATTCGCTCCAGTGAAACTGTTTAGATCCTACGCATCCTACAATCTGTTGGCATGATGAGAGGTTCGGAAAGTACATGAGAAAACGAGATGTTTGAAAAACACGTCAAAAGACACGTAGAGCTCGATTCGCTCCAGTGAAACTGTTCAGATCCTACGCATCCTACAATCCGTTGGCATGATGAGAAGTTCGGAAAGCAGAAGAGAAAACGAGATGTTTGAAAAACACGTCAAACGACCCGTAGAGCTCGATTCGCTCCACTTAAACTGTTTAGATCCTACGAATCCTACAATCCGTTGGCATGATGAGAGGTTCGGAAAGCACTTGAGAAAACGAGATGTTTGAAAAACACGTCAAAAGACACGTTGAGCTCGATTCGCTCCAGTTAAACTTTTTAGATCCTACGAGTCTTACAATCCGTTGGCATGATGAGAGGTTCGGAAAGCACTTGAGAAAACGAGATGTTTGAAAAACACGTCAAACGACACGTAGAGCTCGATTCGCTCCAGTTAAACTGTTTAGATCCTACGAGTCTTACAATCCGTTGGCATGATGAGAGATTCGGAAAGCATATGAGAAAACGAAATGTTTGAAAAACACTTCAAAAACACGTAGAGGTCGATTCGTTCCAGTTAAACTGTTTAGATCCTACGCATCCTACAATCCGTTGCCATGATGAGAGGTTCGGAAAGCACGTGAGAAGACGAGATGTTTGAAAAACACGTCAAAAGACACGTAGAGCTCGATTCGCTCCAGTGAAACTGTTTAGATCCTACGCATCCTACAATCTGTTGGCATGATGAGAGGTTCGGAAAGTACATGAGAAAACGAGATGTTTGAAAAACACGTCAAGAGACACGTAGAGCTCGATTCGTTCCAGTTAAACTGTTCAGATCCTACGCATCCTACAATCCGTTGGCATGATGAGAGGTTCGGAAAGCACATGAGAAAACGAGATGTTTGAAAAACACGTCAAACGACACGTAGAGCTCGATTCGCTCCAGTGAAACTGTTTAGATCCTACGAATCCTACGATCAGTTGGCATGATGAGAGGTTCGGAAAGCACGTGGGAAAACGAGATGTTTGAAAAACGCGTCAAAAGACACGTTGAGCTCGATTCGCTCCAGTTAAACTGTTTGGATCCTACGAGTCTTACAATCCGTTGGCATGATGAGAGGTTCGGAAAGCACATCACAAGACTTGTAGAGCTCAATTGATTCCGGTTAGTTTGCAGGTTTAGACAATGCAAAAAGATCAAAACATAAGACGAACGAACGGACATTAGATCGTTCTTCTTTCTTTAATAAAAATTTAATAAAATTCGTTAAAATAGAGTTCGGTGCTCGTTATTATAATTTTTGAATTGAATTTCTATTTCACTCTCATTCTTCTTCTTTCCCTTTCCCGTTTTTTGTGTTCCCGGCGACAAATTCGTTAAATATTAAAACAAATGAATAAATGATAAAACAAAATAAAACAAAAGACGAACGGTTATCGGCTCATTCCCTTTTTTCATGTTTGTATGTACTAATTGCAAAAGCAGTTTTTGTCACTGAAGGGGGGAGTAGAATTTGTTTTTATTTTTGTTCTTTTTTCCTTTGTTTTCCGCTGAGAATTTAATTTAAATAAACAAGAAACTTTGGCTACGTCATATTAAAAAAAAGAACGTAAGAACAAAAGACGAACGGATCTCAACCTATTCATGTTTTAATATTTGTTAAAAGAAAAAAAAACTCAATTCGTTTTTATTTTCCAGCGATCCATTTAGGTAAAACAATTTGCCGGTTGTTAAAACAAAAGAGCAATTTTCGTTGACTTCGCTGTTCTTTTTTCCTTTTTTCCTTTTTTTCTTTTTTTTTGTTTTCTGCTCTCGCCGAAAGCTTAATTAAAACAAAAGAACAATTGATGGTTAAGACGAAGTAAAAAAGAAGGAAACAAAAGACGAACGGATTGTAGTTTAATATTCTTTGGTTAATTAATTTAATTCCTGTTGGTTTTTCGAAAAATTCTTTCGTTCATCGCATTTCGGCGTTCTTGATTCGAATTTTCTTCGACTTCTTATAACTAAAGTGCGGCGATTCTTAGGATATTTTGTGTAAAAAAAAAGAACAGATGAGCGCGACGACGGAGATGTTTCTCGCGCACACAAACCATGCAGCAAACGAGAATTTGATGATTTCTTTATCTTTCTCTCCCTCTCTCTGGCTTATTAAAAAAAAAACTTTGCTGACAGATGTTGACTTTGTTGACAAATGACAGCAAACAAAATTTACGGCTTTACAAAAGAAGAAAGAAAATCAAAGTCTAATTTAAAAAAAAAACAATAGCAATCGATTCACGAGTTCTTACTCGTGACTTCCTCGATTTAAAATTGTCAAAAAAGTCGTTAAAATGTCAAAAGACAAACGTTTTTATTTTATTATTTTCACGAACTCGAGTTTACATAAATGTAATGATTTGAAATTTAATAAATAAAAATAAATGTGAGAAATAATTAATAAATAATAATATGAATTTTAATAAAATAATAAACAAATGGTTTAACAAAAATAAAATAAATATTTTTTTTAATAAATAAAATGGGGACACCAAAGAATGAATCGTATTTTATTTTTTATTTTATTTTTTATTTTGTTTTTTTTTTTAATCACGAAACATAATTTAGACGATTGAAAATATAAAATAAACGACGATCGACCTGTTATCTTTTATCGACTTATTCGATGTATTCCCTAAAGTTAAGAAAAATATTTAATTTTTTTAAAATTTTATTTAACTTAAGAGTTGGAGAATAAGTAGATAATACAAACAAGTACGATATTTCAGCAAAAAGAAAAAGAAAAAATTAAAAATGAAGATCGAAACGGTCGAGCGACAATCAAACAATCGCCGCTTTTTTCCATTTCTTTTGTTTCCTTTTTTTTATTTCGCCAATTCCATTTTAAATTGAAGTATTGAGTTAAATGAAATAAAAGAAAATCACGTGAATATTTAAAATATTAGAAAAAAAAAACAAGCAAAAATAAAGCTTAAGCAAAGCTTCAAAATTCAAATTGAATTAAATGAAATTTTTTTAAATTCAAGTGAATATTTAAAATTTTAGAAAAAATAATAACAATAAACAATAATAAAATTCAAAATTCAAAACAACCAAAAAGCAAGTAACAACCGCTTTTTTGAAAATGGTGTATCATCCTAATTTTTTATTTTTGTCGAGAAAAATTAAAAATCTAAATCGAACCGGTCGAGCTAAAATCATTTTTTTTTCTATTTTTATTTTCGCCAATTCGAATAATTCAAACTGAAATATCAAATTGAACAGAAAATGTAAAAAAATAAGAAATTTCATTCCGATTCAAACTTGAATATCGAGTCAAACAGAATTTTAAGAAATTTAAGCGAAAATTTAAGTTTAAAATTTTAGAAAAAAAAAATAAGAAACAGAAACTAACTTAAAACAAATTAAAACAAGTGACAACTCAATTTTATGAGTGTGACATTCCCCCCCCCCCCCTATTCTTTATTTCAAATTTAAACAAGAAAGAATCAAAATTAAACAGATTTTTAAAAAAATCAAGTGAAAATTTAAAAAAAAAATTAGAAAAAAATAAGAAATTTTATTCCGATTTAAACTAAAATATCGAGCCAAACAGAATTAAAAAAAAAAAAAAATTAAAAAATTCAAGTGAAAAATTAAATTTTTAGGAAAAATAAGAAACAGAAAATAATCTAAAAAAATAAACAACAACAAAACAAATGAATGATCGACTGAAACGAAGAATGAAGGACGAAAATTGGCTGTCGTTAGTCATTTGTTTTGTTCCTGCTTTTATTAATGATTAAATTAAATTAAATTATTTTTTTTGCTTCTCATATTCTCTTCTAAAATTTTAAACAAAGAAAACAAAACAGTGAAATCAAGTGAAAATTAAAAAAAAAAATAGAAAAAAATAACAAATTTTATTCCGATTTCAACTAAAATATCGAGCCAAACAGAATAATAAAAAAATTAAAAAATTCAAGTGAAAAATTAAATTTTTAGGAAAAATAAGTAACAGAAAATAATTTAAAAAATAGAAACAACAACAAAACAAATGAAAGACAATTTTGTTAGTACGACGTCTCCCCCCCTTATTCTTTATTTCAGACAATTCAAGTTTAAACAAAAAAAATTATAATAATAATAATAATAATAATTCCTCCTTCGCCCCCCCTCCGCCTTCTCCTTCCGCCACTTCTTTTTTGTTTGTTTTTGTTTACATTTCTCCACGTACTTTTACTTCGTCTTTCTTCGACTTGTATTGCCCAATGGTTTCTTTTGTTTTTTTTTTGAGATGCTTATTTGAAAAGTCCACTTAATGATCATCTATATTTTTTTTTTTATTTTAATTTTATTTTTATGACAAACGACGTTTCGAACAGGGATTCATTTTTTTACAAAGAAACTAAAAATTAATGAATTAAATGTCATAAGAATTAATAAAAAAAAATTATCGCGCAAATAAATTAGAATCAGGAGAAAAGTTGAGCATCTTAAACGCAATCATTCAAAAAATAATATGTAATAATAATTCGTATCATGTTGTCCGCCTTGAACGTAGGCAACTTAACAACCTCGGATGTATCCGCAGGCATCTGCAATTGAAGAGCGAGGTTTCCGGCTGTTGGCTGCCAGGGGGCGCAAGGGTACGCGTCAGTTTCACACGTGCATGTGCGTGAACCGTCGTTTTTCTGTGCGTTTGTGTGTGATGCTGTACCTGACATCGGTAAATGCTTCGTTTTATTTACGCGTCGGACTCTACAAACAGTTAATCAGAAGCGTCCGCCTTGGTAGCAAGCGCATTTCCGCCCTTAATTTCGCACCGAGCCAAACTAACCTCAAACAACAAGTAAACATCGAGGGGGCTCGTTTAAAGGGCGAGGATTCACGCGAATCCGGTTGGTTTGTTAGTTATCCAAATGATCGGGGGGTTTATTTACGGGGGCGAAAGAGGTTCATGTCTAAACTGCGTAACCGTCGTGGTTGATAAAGGTGCAGATGTATCTGTGAGAGTGAGGGGTGGTTGCAAAGGGCGTAGTCATTAATGAAATGTATTCTTTTCGTTCTTAAAGCTTAAGCTCCGCCCCCTTGTTGTCTTTTGTTAAACGCATCGTCAAAATGCATCGAATTGCTCAAATTTATAGGCAACCCAATTAACACCACTGAATTTTTTTATTAATTTACCTACCCCTAACGTTGCATTTTTTTTAGACATTCCGTTTAATTATTTTTTTTTTTTACTTTTGATTAAATTATCTTTGACTTTTACGAACAGTATCGCATTGTAATTTCCATTTGTTTTTGTTTTTTGTTCCATTTTATATAGGCTGTCCCGCTTGAGTTGTATCTACAATGCTTTCCTTGGAATTTAATAAGTATTTAATCGGCGATTAGGTTTGTTTTGGATAGCCCTGGAACCGTCGCGTCAGGAACACGTGTGTGTGACAAAAAGTGCTTTGATTCTTTTGTTTGTTACGCGCATGCTTCTAACTGTCCTAGAACCGTGCGTCAGGAGCATGCGCACAACAAATCCTTTCTTTTTTTGTTATGCGCATGCTCCTGACGGACGGTTCTGGATTGTTCTTACGAGAACCAAAACAAGCCTATTTATTATTGATTGTCATATCTTTACTATTGATTTTCGATTATCGATTTAAATTGAAATCGACGAAAATACAAAGAAAAGAAAACAAAAGACGATCGGCTTCGAATCGACGAAAATAACGAATAAAATCAAGAAAGGCTCGGATGTGGAATGTCTTCATAAAATTGACTGTCACTTGTTTCTCCCCCATACTTTTCACGATCATTTTTTGTTTTTTTTTTTTAATATTTTTTCTTCTCTAAAATTTTAAATCTTCGCTTTAATAATTTCATTTAGTTCAATGCTTCAGTTTAAAAATTTGAATAGGCGAAACAAAAAAAAAAGAAAAAATAAAACAAAACGGGGGAAATGTGGAGATATTTTTGCTTGAATTTGAATCGATTAACACGAAGAATGAAGGACGAAAATTGGCTGTCGTTAGTTACTTGTTTTGTTCCTGCTTTTATTAATTGTTAAATTAAATTAAATTATTTTTTTTGCTTCTCACATTTTCTTCTAAAATTTTTAAACAAATTAAGAGAAAAAGTGGAGATTTTTTTTGCTTGAATTTGAATCGATTGAATAAGGACGAAAATTGGCTTTCGTTAGTCATTTGTTTTGTTCCTGCTTTTATTAATTATTAAATTAAATTGAATTATTTATTTTGCTTCTCATATTTTCTTCTAAAATTTTAAACAAAGAAAACAAAACAGGGAAAAAGTGGAGATTTTCTTGCCTGAATATGAATCGACTAAAGCGAAAATTGGCTTTCGTTAGTCATTTGTTTTGCTCTTGCTCTTCAATTATTTTTTCTTCTCATATTTTTTTTTTCTAAAATTTTAAATTTTCACTGGATTTTTTTTTTAATTTTATTGAACTCAATACTTCAGTTTAAATTAGAACGTCGTATTAAATTAGAATTGGAGAAGGGGGCGGCGGAGGAAGGGGGGGCGGAGGAGGAAGAGGAACGACTGACGATTGTTGATTGACGCTCGGCCGTCTCAATTTTTATTTTTTTTTTTGTTTAAACTTGAATTATCTGAAATAAAGAACAAGGGGGGAAATGTCATACTCACAAAATTGATTGTCACTTGTTTTGGTGTTGTTTTTTATTTATTTTTTTTAATTATTTTCTGTTTCTTATTTTTCCTAAAAATTTTATTCGTCACTTGAATTAAAAAAAAAAAAATTAAAATTCTGTTTGGCTCAATATTTTAGTTTAAATTTCAGCTTAAATTGTAATTGTAATTAATTGTAACTTGACCGGCTCGATTTAGATTTTTAGTTTTTCTCGACAAAAATAAAGAATAATTACGATACGTCATCAATTTCAAAAAAATCGGTCGTCCCTTGCTTTTTGGTTGTTTTGAATTTTCAGTTTTATTATTGTTTATTATTATTATTTTTTGTAATATTTTAAATATTCACTTGAATTAAAAAAAAAATCAGTTAACTAAATCCGTCAGTCGATTTAAATCGGAATTGTCGAAAATAAAAAAAGAAACGAAAAAGGCTATCTTTGTCTAATTTTTTTTTTGAATAGATAAAAACAAACAATAAGATGACAGTCGTATTAAAAAAATCTAACGTCACTTGTTTTGCTTTTGCTTTTCAGCTATTTTGAATTTTGAGTTTAGAGTTTTGAATTTTAAGCGGGGGGGGGGGGGAGGAGAATGTTTATCAAGGGATGGATCAAGGTTGAGCCAATACTTTCCAGGAATGTCTGGAATTTCCTGGATCGTGTCGGTCGTTCGTATAATTTACAGTTTTTTTTTGCGGTTGTCACGATATACTGATCATGATTTTTATTATCCTTTATAGGGACCTGGGGGGGGGGGGGAGGAGAATGTTTATTGAGAGGTGGAACAGGGTTGATCGTATATTTTCCACGAATGTCTGGAATTTCCCGGACAGTGTCGTTCGTATAATTTACAATTTTTTTGCAGTGGTCATGATTTACTGACCATGATTTTTAATATCCTTCATGGTGACGAGGGGGGAGAGAAGGGAGGGGGAGAATGTCTATTGAGGGATGGATCAGGGTTGAGCTTATACTTTCCAAGAATGTCTGGAATTTCTCGGACTTTGTCGTTCGTATAATTTACAGTTTTTTTTTGCGGTGGTCACGATTTACCGACCATGATTTTTATTATCCTTTATGGGGACGGCGGCGGGGGCGGGGGGGGATGTTTATCGAGGGGTGGATCAGTGTTGATCGTATACTTTTCCAGATACTTCTGGAATTTCCCGGACCGTGTCGTTCGTATAATTTACAGTTTTTTTTTTTTGCGGTGGTCACGATTTACTGACCATGATTTTTACTATCCTTTATGGGAACGGGGGGGCGGAGAATGTTTACCGAGGGATGGATCAAGGTTGAGCCTGTACTTTCCAAGAATGTCTGGAATTTCCCGGACACTGTCGTTCGTATAATTTACAATTTTTTTTGCGGTGGTCACAGGGATGACCATTATTTTTTATTGTCCTTTATGGGGACGGCGGGGGGAGAATGTTTATCGAGGGGTGGATCCGGATTGATCGTATACTTTCCAGGAATGTCTGGAATTTTCCGGACCGTGTCGTTCGTATAATTTACAGATTTTTTTTGCGGTGGTCACGAGGATGACCGTTATTTTTTATTGTCCTTTATGGGGACGGCGGGGGGAGGGGGGGGGAGAATGTTTATCGAGGGGTGGATCAGGGTTGATCGTGTACTTTCCAGGAAGGTCTGGAATTTCCCAGACCGTGTCGTTCGTATAATTTATAGCTTTTTTTTTGCGGTGGTCACGGTTTACTCGTCATGATTTTTATAATTCTTTATTGGGGGGGGGGGGGGGGCTCCCTACATTCTCATGTAGTATAGAGGGGTGGGTTAAGGGCAGGGGGATGTTTGTCGAGGGGTGGGTCAAGATTGATTAATAAAGTATTTAGGAAGTCGGAATTTTTATTTTGGTTTGCCGTGATTTTCCACGAATCAAATTCGCGTTTTCACTTTTTTTTCCTCATTTTTTAGATCTTCCGATTTAGTAGTGCGGGTAGGGCGGGTATTAAAGTGAACAGTGCCGTTCGTGTTTTGCCGATTTTTCGCTTCGCACCTTGCTTTTCGTCGGCGGGAAAAATGTCCGAAGCAAGAACTTCCCGCGAAAAATCGTCTTCGCCTAGTGTTAGTGGCGACGGTTCTTCGAATCGTTTACCGACCGAGACTAAAGCCACCCAGTGCGGGGATTCCCTGACGGTTGATGAGGAAAATATCGTCGTGATGCCGAAAACTTATTCCCCGCAAAGAATTCTTGCAGCAGACGAGCCGCGTTCAGTAGAGATGGACTTTGATGAGGTAAGAAGCGGAAAATTTTGTTTATCGCGCATTGCGTTAAATTCCATAACGAGCCTCCGCAATTTCCATTAATTTATTAGCGCCGCGTTGCGGGCGTCCGCAAATTTAAAAGTTGGTTATTTACGATCAGGTGTGGGCTGTTAATTCTGATTGGGCTCAAAACTGAATCCGCGTAGGTGTAGTAATCGCAATTTATTACTAAAATTCAATTTAGAGCCGAAAATTCGAGTGCTCGTGCTCGATTAAAAAAAAAGGAACGTTTTAATTAGGGGGGACGGGGTCGCTGCTGCGGATGGAACCGCCGGAAATTTCCTCGTGCAAATTCTTCAAAGAGAGAAGAAGCTCCTTCAAAGACGTCCGTCCCATAAATTATTACGCAGGCGTTAAGTAACCGGGAACGGAGTTTTAAAATTTTAAATTGGCAATTAAGGCCGGACTTGTGGAAGATTGTGAAAAAAAAAGTTGTAAATCTGATTACGTGTGACATCTTGACCGTTACGTGGTGCATTAAATTTAATCTATTGCGCGCAACTGCCACGGTAGATGATCGTAATAATGTCGAAAAGTCGTAGACTTCGAGGAACAGGTCTTTTCTCGACATAATTTGGCTTGGCCCGGCTCATAATTCAGGCTGGTCCGAAATAACAAAGGCGGCCGTTTTTGACTGCGCCTTATACTTTAACGCTAAATCATTTTTAGTGTTTGCAGAAAAAAGCACGCGCGACTTCTTAAACAAATTTCAAGACGAGAAACTTGCATTCGTAGTTTTGAAAACATAAAAGTACACGTAAAGTGATTGATTACACCCTGTATATGAGTTAAACACTTTTTTTTCGATTTAAACCAAAAATTGAAGTTACAAGCCTACTGTCATTTTACTTTACCGGCAGCTCATGCTAAGTAACCAATGTGCTAATGTAGGCTAAGGTTTGCTTGCGTGACTCAGGAGCCGAGCTCACGTAATTATTTCGGCTTTATTTTACCGGCTGAGTTTTCGCACTGAATTTGCTCTTCATGCTGAAGTTCCCGGCGAAAACTGAGCTTTCCAATGACGAATGATGTCTGCCTTAAGTATTAATTACACCCTATATATGAGGTATATGAGTTAAAACCTTTTTTCTCGATTTAAATCGAAAATTGAAGTTACAAGCTTACTGTCATTTTACTTTACCGGCTGCTCGTGCTAAGTAACCAATGTGCTAATGTAGGGCAAGGTTTGCTTGTGTGAGTCAGGAGCCGAGCTCGCGCAATTATTTCTTCTGTTGCAACTTTCTCAATGAAAACAACGTTTTAAATTAAATACCAACGCGCGGAAGAGTTATTCAGAGCGCCATCCGTTGTTTCAGAAGTGAAGGATACACATTTTCGCACTGAATTTCGTCTTCATGCTGAAGTTCCCGGCGAAAACTGAGCTTTCCAATGACGAATGATGTCTGCTTTAAGTATTAATTACACCCTGTATAAGAGGTATATGAGTAAAAAACGTTTTCCTCGATTTAAACCAAAAATTGAAGTTACGAGCTTACTGTCATTTTACTTTACCGGCAGCTCATGCTAAGTAACCAATGTGCTAATGTAGGGCAAGGTTTGCTTGTGTGAGTCAAGAGCCGAGCTCACGCAATTATTTCTTCTGTTGCAACGTTCTCGATGAAAACAACGTTTTAAATTAAATACCAACGCGCGAAAGAGTTATTCAGAGCGCCATCCGCTGTTTCTAAAGTGAAGGATACACATTTTCGCTCTCACTGAATTTTATCTTCATGCTGAAGTTCCCGGCGAAAACTGAGCTTTCCAATGACGAATGATGTCTGCTTTAAGTATTAATTTCAAAATCAAATTTCAAAATATAAAAATCCAGACAGGAATTATTTAAAGCGCCAGCTGTTGATCAAAGGGAAAACGATTGAATGTCCGGAAGGCTGAAAATCGATTGGTTTACACATTCTACGAAACAAAATAATGAAACAAAAGCGACGCAATATACATACGTAGTACAATGGGAGAAACAACCGGAGAAGAAAACATCAAGAAAAGCGGAAACGGAGGGTAGTAGTATGGCTAGCGGGATCCTAGGACAGTTTGACCTTGAAAAAAAAATTGCGGATGGCATGTGTCCATCCGAAGTGACCATCGTTGAAGGACACATGCCTTCCGCAATTTTTTTTCAAGGTCAAACTGTCCTAGGATCTCGCTAGTTATACTACTGAGGATGAAGCAAAAAGAAAAGATGCAAAAAAAAAATTGAAGAGGCAAGCCACGGTCTTTGTTTCATTCGATTTTTGGAAATTTAGGAAAGTTTGAAAGAGATTTATTTTGAAAATGGAAAAACAAAAATCCATAATAAATCATATAATAAATTAATAATAAAACAAAAGACGCCTGAACATACACATACTTTTACAAAAGCAAATCGACCATTAGGAGAATCGGAGGCCTAAGCCAACTATGGATGAAAGACAAAAAAAAACAAATGAAAAACAGGAGCATCAGTTGGTTGATCGTTAATCCAAACCAGTGTCCAAACTCTTCTCTTTCTCACGAAAATTGACACAAAATCTTAAAAAACAACGGTTAAACAATTGAAAGAAGGTTAAATTGCAATCAAGATATTGTTACAACTTCGAGGTTAGGGAAATAATACTCGTCAAATAATTTCAAACACTTTAATAAGATACAATAGAAAACACTGATTTTACTTCTAGTTTCGCATCGCTTATTCGCCTGGCACTATCGCTGCCAAATTAAAAAAAAAAACTGCTCCCGTTTATATAGATACTCCGTGCGCCCCAGAAATGTATCGAAGCGACGAGAGTTTTCGCGTTCGCGCTCGAACATTCCACTGCATTCCACCTTAGGCGGCGCCTGTTTGTTTAAACAAATGCACTCGGCACCCCAGCCCTACGGCTTGCAAGAATAATAAAAAATTGTAATTTCTTGCCTTAAAATTAAAATCGAGAAAGTTTTTCTTTTAATTCAATTTTATTCTTCCAAATTTTACAATCTTAAACGACAACAATCGATTGTAGCAGCAATAACAACAATGAACTAACAAATTTTGTTTTGTTTTTGATATTTTTTTTATTATTCAAACTAATCAATTCACTGAGTGACTACCTAGAAACAAAAAAAAAAGAAAAAAGTAAATAAGAGGCGATCGAGAGGTGCGGTTTGTTTTACCCTTGATTTTAATTTCAATTTTCGGAGAAAATTGGTAGGAAGAAGGAAACAAAAGACGATCGTTTCATTGCACAAAACCGAGAGAATCGAAAATTTAAGAAAAATCAGCAATACTTGAAGTTCTGGCGAATTTTATTTTTAAAGCTCCTTTTTTTCACTTTTTGGTTTCAACAATGTCCGATTGTTTTTTGTTTTGATGCAGGTGTTCGCTAGAATCGCTAGGGTTTTTAATAAATTGATGGCTGTTTTTGTTTTTTTTTTCATGCAGCTTTAAATCCGAAAGATTTTTTTTAATATTTCAATAAATCGGAGATTTTAAAGAAAAAAAAAATCACAATCACTCGCTTCAAGATACGCGCGATACGACAAGTCCACAGTCTTTGCGTGCGCACGGGAATGCTCTCCGGCCTTCTCGAAACTACCTTCGTTGTTAATTATGAGCGCCCTCAGCGACCCTTCTCACAAAGCCCGGCCCCCTAAACACTACGCATAAAAATCCCCAAACATTTCAAACCGAATTAAACGCAAGCTTTTACTACAACTTAAATCTCTTGCTCTCTAAATCGGATATTTTAAAGAAAGAAAAAAAAGGGGATAATCAATCGAAAGTGATTTGATTTTTTCCAATCGTTATTATTGTTAGATCATGATTAGAGATCGGAATGGCGTATTCTGACGTCATCAAGTCAGCGACGGCATGCGCAAGTTTTCAGTTGTTTTTGAGTAAAATTAACAATTTTTTTTTAATGTACTTCCGTGTTATGAGTTGTGAGGCAGGCAGTTATGTGACAAATCTGAAAACAACGCCACAGCTGATTAGCACGAACCATAAATTACTGTTACGACTTTGTGGTTTGTAAATAATACTCGTCGACTAATAAATATAATACTTTATTAACAAAAAAAAATACTTTATTAAAAACGCAATTACACTAGAACACTTATTTAAACAAATCGCGCATTTATTAGATTAGATGAACTGTCCCGGCAACGCCCGACATCCGTTTTTATAGTGAATGCACTCGCTTCAAGATACGCGCGACACGAAAAGTCCAGAGTCTTCGCGTACGCACGGGAATGCTCTCCAGCCTTCTCGAAACTACCTTCGGTGTTAATTACGAGCGCCCTCAGCGACCCTTCTCACAAAGCCCGGCCCCCTAAACACTACGCATAAAAATCCCCAAACATTTCAAACCGAATTAAACGCAAGCTTTTACTGCAACTTAAATCTCTTGCTCTCTAAATCGGAGATTTTAAAGAAAGAAAAAAAAGGCGATAACCAATCGAAAGTGACTTGATTCTCTAAGTTTCCTTGCATTTTCCCAATCGTTATTAATGTTAGATCATGATTAGAGATCGGAATGACGTATTCTGACGTCATCAGGTCAGCGACGGCATGCGCAAGTTTTCAGTTGCCTTTGAGTAAAATTAACAATTTTTTTATGTGCTTCCGAGTTGTGAGGCAGGCAGTTACGTAACAAATCTGAAAACAACGCCACAGGTGATCAGCACGAACCATAAATTACTGTTACGACTTCGTGCTTTGTAAATAATACTCGTCGACCAATAAATATACTACTTTATTAAAAAAAAAAAAACTTTATTAAAAACGCAAATACACTAGAATACTTATTTTAACAAATCGCGCGCATTTATTAGATGAACTGTCCCGGCAACGCCCGATGCCCGTTTTTTAGTGAATGCACTCGCTTTTAGATACGGAACTGTCCCGGCAACGCCCGATGCCCGTTTTTATAGTGAATACACTCGCTTCCAGATACGCGCGAAAAGTCCAGAGTCTTTGCGTACGCACGGGAATGCTCTCCAGCTTTCTCGAAACTACCTTCGTTGTTAATTACGAGCGCCCTCAGCGACCCGTCTCACTACGTATAAAAATCCCCAAACTTTTCAAACCGAATTAAACGCAAGCTTTTACTACAACTTAAATCTCTTGCTCTCGCTGTTGTTATTATTAGAAGGAGAAATCTAGGGTTCTGTTTGGCATCGGGTAAAGTTTGTTAACTGCCCCGTCGATTCTGTTTGCTTGCGTAAGGGCGTAAGCGCCTGCCGAAAGGTCCTCTCCAAGTCATACAAACATATTAGATTACGGCCGCGCCATGATACATTCAAGGGATCGTAATTTCCTAAGCAGACGTAATCAGCCGCCTTTGATACTATATTCGTGCTCCGAAATAACTCAATCCCCCCGAGCCGGATCTCCGAAACGGCGCGTTTATTTTCAATTTTTTTTTTTTTTGTTTTGTTTATGGCGACGAGACGTAATTCGGATTTAATTCCAATTCCAATTTGCTCAAGTCTCGTTTTGATTCGGGACGGAATTTAATTACGCTCCGGATTCTTGTTGTTAAAGAAATGACGTCCGTCGAATTAGGGGAGGGCGGGGAAGGCTCGGGAGGATTAAGGAGTGGGGGGGGGGCGGAGGAAATATGGAAGAGGATTTTTTTTCTTCTACTTCTTCTTCTTTTTCTGAATTTTGCTTCGCTTGTTTACGTCCTGGGGATGAATTGCTGGCACGTGCTGCCAAATAGCGCTAATCAGCGACGCGACGCGACGCTCGGCGTCGTCGTCGCCGCATCACCTGATTACGACGCTATTGAATGTACTGGAAATACGTGTTGGGAATCTGTCGAAAATAATTAGGCCCCCAAATGGGGGCTCGCACGCGCATAAATTATGTCTGGTCGGATTCAATCTCGTCCGTATTATATATACATCAGCCGAAAATGAGGAATGGGGCGAAAGGGAGACCGCACGCGGCAGGATTTATATTTCATCGGCGCAAATTGGAAAGGCCCCTCGGATTTTTTTCCCCAGCCCCCGACAAATATTCCGGCTGGAATTTTACGTCGAAGGCGGCCGTAAATATTCCGCGAGTCCCTCCCTCCTCCTCTCTCATTCTGTGTCTCGCGCGTTCTTTCCAGGCGTTAATAAATTTTGAAGGCTTTTAATAATGAAAGGGAGTCGATTCTCTTTTTTTTTCCTCTTAAGCCGTGCTTCTGTTTACGACGGCGAAGTACATGAGTATACTAAAGTCTTGACCTAATAAAATAAGGACTGTTAACGACCGCCAGTAATCTCTTTCAAATCAGAGAAAAGGGAAAGGTTTTGAACAATGTGTTCTGCGTTGCCTTCGGTCAGCTCAGTGGAGTATGCAAGACACTTGCACAGAAATCAGGAGTGTAGACAAGACGCTTATCTTGGGTTACGCAAGACCCCTGCACAGGAGTCAGGAGTATAGACAAGACGCTTATCTTTGGTTATGCAAAACCCTTGCACAGGAGTCAGGAGTACAGACAAGACGCTTATCTCGGGTTATGCAAGACACTTGCACAGAAATCAGGAGTATAGACAAGACGCTTATCTCGGGTTATGCAAGACTCTTGCACAGAAGTCAGGAGTACAGACAAGACGCTTATCTTGGGTTATGCAAGGCCCTTGCCCATGAGTGAGGAGTACAGATAAGACGCTTGTCTCGGGTTATGCAAGACACTTGCACTGTGGTCAGGGGTACAGACAAGATGCTTATCTCAGGTAAGTTATGCAAGACGCTTGGACCGGGAATATTAGATAAGACGCTTATCTCAAGTAAGTTATGCAAGAGGCTTGCATCGGAGGACGGGATTGTTAGCAAGACTCTCGCTAAAGCTCGCTCCAATTCTATTACATTCTATTGATGCGAGAACGAGAAGGTAGGCTCTTGTACTTGTTTTCATCCAAGCAGGAATAAGTTGCCAATCGTCGAATGTGGCGAGGATGAACCCGTTTGTTATTTTAGAATAGTGTCACGCCAAGGGTGGTGCCTCCACCCTGTCGCGGTAAGGGGATAGCGGAGGGTTTCAGAAGGTAGAACTTGAAACACAGTTATTTTACAAAAGTGGATACCTTTAATTACAGTAAAATTTAATATGATGGGTTTGTTCGTAATTCAAGACGGGGTGGTTGCGATTCGGGTCGTCTGTGCGGCGGGTGGCTTGGTCTGTGGGCGACGGGATTCGATGGACGGTATGTTGTGGCGATGTCAAGGTCGGCTTAGGAACGGATGACCACGGTCTTCTTCTGGCTCTAGATTTTAAGCGCCTTCACCATGTCACTCTAAGGGTGGTCGATTCCGGTATCTAGGCGCTTGCGATTGCTTCGACGGGGTAAATGCTAAATCTAGGGGCAGCAGCGACGACCATTGTGGGGCCGGATGAGGTGGCGACGGCAAGCAGGAGTGCGGCGATGACTTCAGCTGGCAGGCTGGTGCGGCTCTCCGGAACTGGAGTTGACCGGGTTGAAATCGGCAGCTTCTGGCTGGGCGTAGACGGCGGTGGCAGAGAGGCGTCCTCCGATCGGCGTCAGGATGTTTATGATCTTGGGATCAGCGTTCGGGATGGCTCCCCTTCTTAGAGATGGCAGATGTTGCCAATTCGGAGTCGTTCCTAGGTCGACTGCGAGGGTGGCTCCCTTTCTTACAGTAGGCACTAAGCGTACCGGAGTCGGGTTCGACTGGCGTACAAATTTTAATTCGCACATTTTATATTGTTGATTCGCGCATTGCGTTATTCGTAACACCCGGCGTTCAATCGTATTGCCTACTTGATGAAATCGTTTGCCCTAGTTGTCGCGATTCTGCCGATGTTTTGTTTTGAAACGAGAACCGTGTTATATCGGGTTACCACGCGCATTGTTATGACACTGTTGCCCTCGATTTCACAAGCCCGTGCTTTAATAATTTCTTTATGTTGTTTTTTTATGAAAAACTCGAAAAACTCTCATCGTGACAATAGGACCAAGGGCTTCCGACAGGTTAATTTGACAAACAATTGCTTGGTTTTTAGATTTATCCACAGGGGACGATGCGGTTGGTAGAGGATGCTGCAAGGCTCAGACACAAGGCCCTACATTTTGCGATACTATTTGGATACACATAAGTTTGTCAAATTTGTGACTCGCAGAGAAGATCTATGCAACGACGGTGAACCCCCGTAGTGGCGCCCGTCACCTTGTCCACCTGACGTTTCCACGTTTGACCAATCTTTGCCTTTCCCGGTAATTGCGAAACTATACTTTGAATTAATTTATTTCTTTTCTGTGTTTGGCCCTCTGCGCTCAAGGACCTACGGTTTAACCTGATAATTTCTTTATTATTTTCGTATTAGGTATGATGGGCCAACGTACGTGTTACAAACGCGTAAATTAAGTGAAATTATTAACGTTTCCCTTTTCAAATTCAAAATTATGATCGTTACGCGCACTAATTACCTGCTATTCTAGCTCAATGTATTTGACGGTCAATAATAGAGATGATTAATTTCGAAGAAGCAAATGCGGAACTTGCAAGTGAATTATGGACGAAATCATTTTACCAAGGCGAATCATTTAAAAATAAATAATCTCATCCGGAATAATCGATTTGATTATTTTCAAAAACAAGTCGCCTTGGTAGAAAGGTGTGTGTTTCAATTTGCAAGTTTTGCATCTGCTTTGACAATAATCTGCGTCAAACCGTCAATATTCTGTTAAATACATCTCTACTTAATAAATATATTTTCTGCAAGGTGGGCCAAATGTGACACTTTTAATCTATCTGGAACTCGATTTTTTTTTTTTACAAAATTAATGGTAAAAGCCGCATTTCGATATCATGATCCGTTTAAGAGCTACGGGGTGTGTTTTTCGAAATTGTGATTTCTATTAAATATATTTAGTTTTAAATAATAACACATTTTCCTGTTCTCGCCCCGCTGCGCTCAAGGACTTACGGTTTAACTTGATAATTTCGTCTTATGCATGCTCGGCCAACGTACGTGTTGAAAACGCGTAAATTATACGGAATTGTAAATTAATTGTCATAGGTCCGGTATTATTAACGTAAAATAAATTTACTCTAGAGTTTAATGTCTTAGTAACCCTTATTTTTACAATTGTTGCTGAGGCATTAAACTGCAAAGTAAATTTATTTTACGTTTACGTTTTCTTAAATAATACAATTACATATTTACTGTTTATTCATACACCTACATATTTACAAGCCAAAATACTATTATACTCCTAGAATATTTTGGATTCGGACTATGCATGACACTTTGAGTGGAATTGGGAATGCAGGCAAGACGCTTGTCTCGGGTCATGTAAGACACTTGCACTGGACTCAGAATTAATAATAATATAATAATAATATCACATTTATTCCATAATGCCAAATAGCATGGAACACGTCAAATAAAATAACATTAATAATATAAATAAAATAACATTAATAATATAAATAAAATAACATTAATAATTATGACATTAGACGACACTGTCAAAGTTGTGCTCAAAAAACTCTGTCGTTGAATAGAAGGCGTGTCTAGTTAAGAAGTTAGTTAATTTTGTTTTAAAATTTCTGATCGGGAGTGATCTCAGTCCAAGTGGTAAGTGATTGTAAGACAAGACACTTGTCTCAGGTAAATTATGCAAAACGCATGCATTCAGAGTGGTGGTAAATAACGATTTGCACTTGGAAAAGAAGCTTTGACTAACGGGAGTAAATTTTATGTGCATGTAAGTTAAAATCTTCAAGCGAAGCTTATAAGTAGCAATCAAAAAGCTCTTGTTCTCGTGAGCTCCTCGCCTCAAAATCGAATTACGCTTGTTTACCGCATAAAAAGCAACTCTCGTACAATTTCGTGCCGTACACTTCTTGTCCGGCTGATTAATGTTCTCGTGTTAAAGATTAAGATTCTAACGGGGCGTAATGCGCCCGGCGAAACTTCCCCGCCGAAGTTTCGGAATTAGCCGTAATTTACGGTGTCGCATTAATCGCAAAAAGTTTGCGGTGTACGTTCCAGGTGTTCTCTCCGCCACACGCCGCCGCGCGAACCGGGGGGGGCGTTCATCCCTCCTCATGCACATCATCTCTTTAAGTCTTCTTACTTGATTGTATTATTTTGAGTGTGAATGGTATTTTATTGAAGTTTCTGGAGGAGCAAAATTTAGATTGAATCGAAAAAAAAAAACGCGTTCGATCTCCAAACTCCTTCTGCAACAATAAAGGTGGAAGATACCTTAAAAGTCGACAGTGTACGAAGGTTAAGAAAGCAAGACGTTCTATGAGGTCGGTCTCGACAAAAAAGTCAAGGTCGAGTTTGTTGGCGAAGTATTAGGCCGTCAGTGGGGTGAAGTCTACGAGCAGTGGATTGCCTGCCTGGGGCTGATTTAAGCTCTACGATCTACAAAAAGCACTGCGAGTCATCTAGGATTGCTGACTGCAGGGTTGCGTTCAAAAACTGTAACTGTAAAGCACTCTGGGCGTTTAAAATGTAAAGCAAAACGAAATCACTGACACGAGAGAGAAAGAATATTACCCAAAACGTTTGTGAACGAGCCCCTGGGGGGCGATCGGTCTAGGACTTGTTAACTGTCAGCAATCGAACGACGGGCGAAAATAATAAACACCGTTTAGAGTGAATGGAACTTGCCTACAAATGATCCAACAGACCCATGACTTTAAGTATCATGTAAGAAAGAAACTGACTTATCAAAACAATCCACACAAGAAAGGAAATCGAATCGATTGGCTCGAAAAAAGGAAAACGGGAATATAAAGCTTCAAAGTGGACAACAAATATTGGCAACGACGCTTGTCCGGTTCTTGATGTGACGAAGGAGCGCGTTTGACCCAAACCAGGAAAAGAGAGAGCCTACGCCAATGAGCAGCCTACCGTTTCACAGAAACCAAGTCGGTCGTCCCCTCGAAGACTAGGTCGTAAACCGGAGTTGCGTAGCATTGCCCACTCAGTGGAGACGGCGCGGGAAATCACTAAAGATGTTACAAAAAAAGGGCGCCACCCAGCAGTGGCTACGCAATCCAAAAGTTTCGGAGACACACAGCTGGGAAAGTGAGTCCTTAATCGTTCTTCAAAAGTACAACTCTCCTGGACCGGCTTTTCTCGCCTCTGCCCCCCCCCCCCTAAATGTTGACCAAGGAAACAAGGTAACTCAAAAGGGTAATGACCTGCACCCTTTCTTTCTTTCGTTCTTTGAAAACTCCTTCCAAGGGTATGTGTCCCAAGGAGGATAGGCAAACCTTACCTTGCTTTGAGAAGCAAGCTCCAAACGCAAGGCAAATCTTCACGTGACTATCAACCAAATAAACTCTAGTTCGGCCCAAAAACACCTAATGTGGTGGTCGGCCGCAATTTTAGTTAAAGAAATGATTGCTACAGAGCCCACAGCGTGGAAAGAGAGTGCTGCTGCGTGAGTACTCCCGTGTCGGCGGACAATACTAAATAAATCAATATTATAAATAACCTGCCCTTTGTTCCGAGGTGTGCCTCGTGCCAGGTGTTTAAAAAGGAGGAAAAATGAATAGGATTATAGAACGTGAAAAGTAGACGACCAAGTCGAGCACAAAACGGAAGACAGCAAACCTTACCTTGCCTTTGAGAAGCAAGTTTCAAGCGGAAGAAAAATCTTCAGGTTTCTATCAACCAAGTAAACTCTAGTTCGGCCCAGAAACACCTAATGAAGTGGTCCGGCGTAATTTTAATTATAGAAGTAATGGCTACAAAGCCCACAGCGAGGAAAAAAAGTGCTGCTGCGTGAGTACTCCCGTGTCGGCGTACAACAATCCTATATAATAAATAAATCAACATTATAAATAACTAAATAAACTCTAGTTCGGTTCAGAAACACCTAATGGGGTGGTCGGCCGTAATTTTAATTAAAGAAATAATGACTACAGGGCCCATAGCGAGGGCAAAAAGTGTTTTTGCGTGAGTACTCCCGTGTCGGCGCGCAACAATCCGATGTAATAAACAAATAAATATTATAAATAACCTGCGTTTTGTCCCGAGGTGTGCCCCGTACCAGGTGCTTAAAAAGGAGGAAAAACGAAATAAGAATGTAGATCGTGAAAAGTAGAAGACCAAGTCGAGTACAAAATGGAGGATAGGCAAACCTTACCTTGCCTTGAGAAGCAAGCTCAAAACTGAAGAAAAATCTTCACGTCACTCAAAATCCATGAAAACACAAACCCTACAATTAAGAAGGAATACTTCTATCGATGCGACAACATCGTAAAACGAAGGGTTGATTAATCCAAGCACAGCAAACTGCCTGCCAACACTCTTATCGCCGCTCGAAAGTGCGTGGAAGATTCAATGATGGCCGAAACTGACGTTGTTGTACCGGTTCAAACTAACTCAGCCAGTCGTAGACCGCCACGCTCCCTAGCAACGGTCAGCCGTATTTGAACCGACTCCACAATAATAAAAATTCACCTAACAATACTTTAATCAGGTTGGCGTTTCCAGAGAAATGTTTGAGGTTAAACACAGCTGCCTGAAAACTGTCTTCCAGCGCAAGGCGAACCCAATCTTTTTCTACTACTAAAAGCTAGATCTGTACAGTTTTGACTAAACAAGTTGCGCGAAAGACCAACTCGTCTCCGTCTCAGGAAGGAGGTGCCTGAAGGACATAAAAAATGCCGAAAATGCGAACGTGTAATCGTCGATATCGCCAAAATGTGAAGTTAAGGTGTCGGCGCTGAAATTAAAAATGGCCGAACGAAGACGGAAAAAAATGGAAACGCAAACATCTGAACGAATCTGTTGGAACTAAGCTTAGAAATCATTCAACAAAATTCACAGAACGTATGGAACCTGATTTAAGTAGTTAGGAAGCGAACGGTTTAGAAAATTGTCAGTCAGTCAACAAAAAACGATTGACAGGGACGGATTCAAGATCGTTCCGGGGCCTGTAAAAACAAATTTCATCGATGAAATGTGAAATTTTGGTTAAAACGAAATGAGACCAAATTTGATTGTATCGTTCAAGTTGGTTTTTATACTTACTTCATCCGGATATTTACCAACTCAAGTGTGGATCAATCTAAGCACAACAATTGCCTGCGAACACCCTTATCGCCGCTCAAAAGTGCGTGGAAGATTCAATGATGGCCGAAATTGACGTTGTACCGGCTCGAACTAACTGAGCCAGTCGGAGACCGCCACGCTCCCTAACAACGGTCAGCCGTATTTGAACCGACAAAAACGGGTACTCCGCAATAACAAAAATTCACCTAACAATACTTCAATCAGGTTGGCGTTTTCAAGAGAAATGTTTGAGGTTAAACACAACTGCCTGAAAACTGTCTTCCAGCGCAAGGCGAACCCAATCTTTTTCTACTACTAAAAGCTAGACTTGCACAGTTTTGACTAAACAAGTTGCGCAAAAGACCAACTCATCTCAGGGAAGAGGTGTCTTAAGGACATTAAAAATACCGAAAATGCGAACGTATAATCGTCGATGTCGCCAAAATGTGAAGTTAAGGTGTCGGCACTGAAATTAAAAATGGCCGAACGAAGACGGAAAAAAAATGGAAACGCAAAAATCTGAACGAATCTGTTGGAACTGAGCTTACAAATCATTCAACAAGTATAAACCTGATTTAAGTACAGTTTAGAAAATTGAAGTCAGTCAACAAAAAACGATTGACAGGGACGGATTCAAGATCGTTCCGAGACCTGTAAAAACAAATTTCATCGATGAAATGTGAAATTTTGGTTAAAACGAAATGAGCCCAAATCTGATTGTATCGTTCAAATTGGTTTTTATACTTACTTCATCCGGATGTTTGCCAACTCAAGTGTGGAAGTTTCCGCTAATGCCCAAAACGAATTTATTTTTAGAAATTCTTTTCCTGGTTCGCTCGGACGTTTCGAGAGTGAGTTCCCGAAGAGGATGAGATAATTTACGGCGAAGAAACGCTCCACTTGCGCAGCTCTTCTTCTTCTTCCTTTTTCTCCCCGTTCCCGTTTTAATGGCTCCTCAACAAAGAGCAAATTAATTCAGCCGCTGCGCCAGTTTGAATTATACGCCATGCAAAACAAAACATGAAAATTAATCACCGGAGAAGTTCCATTTTTACACTCTTGCACATAGCCGGAGACCTCTCATTAAAACGATAGTTAATCCGTTAGCCGCGCGAAAGGGAAATTATTTACGACGGACATTCCTGCGAAGCGAACCAAACAAAGACAGGTAGTGGGTAAATTGGGCTGCACCAAATTAAAAAATAAAAAATAAATAAATAAAAATTGCCTTAAAATTGACTTAACAGCCAAAGGGAATCAGATTTCGAAGGCGCAACGCTCTCCCATTGCAATCTGGAAAATGGATCCGGACCACTTCGCAAGGAGATATTTACGTCTTTCTTTGCGTAATATAAATGCAAGGGGCGCCCTCTTACGATGCAATCGATAACAGTTCGCTCCTAATTGAATAATGCGTCTCGTAAGAGGGTTTAGCCGCCCCGGAATCCAATTCGGTTCTCGTCTGCTTGTTTTCCGTCGCCGCTCCGGAATGGTCACGGGAAGAGGAAATGCTCCGAGTGATTTCATTTGGTTCGAGAAGAACTAGCGGAATTAGCTCGTTTTTAACATGCTTAGCCCAAATGGATTTGTAAATACAATTTGGAACGAATGGAATCTGTTCTTTATCCTTCCATCGAGTAATATTCACTTCTCTTCACAAAGTGATTTCTTTTAGAAAGTTCGAACTCGATCCAAACCAATACCATGCGGATTAATGCTGAAAAATCGAGACGCGAACTACTTCACATGATCACCGGAACGTCAGCTAGTTTGTTTGCTCGAATGCTTGAATGCTTGAAAGAGGTGGAAGCTTCCAAGTCAGCAGAAGCAAAAATAAATAAAATCACTGCATAATTAACGTCGAAGTCAGTACATGTTAGAATTACGTAAAGTAAGGGTTAATTCAGTGCATACTGCAAATCCCTTACGCAGCAAAAGGCGTCAGTGGGTCATCAGTACGGCAAACATTACTTACGCGGTTATTTTCCGCCTTGCGTAAAATTACGATTGAAGAAACTAGCATAAGTTAGATTTGGATTCGACAAGACGCAATTGATGCTGACTAAGTAGTAATTTGATCTTTGGACCGCACTTAACACACTTAAACTTTCCGAAATTCTCAGCGGTGAACGATGCGCGGGTTATGAAACTTGAACGCGAGCATTGCAAAGTATTCCGCGAACTCAGGTCTATTTCGCGACCGAGTCAAGCAAGCGAATTTTTTGTAAACAAACCCGTATAAATGGCCCTTCTACCTCCGATGCAGAATCGATTGTGATGTAAAGCTGAATTCTTTGAGATCAATCGCACCAGCTATAATAAGGCTGGAAATGTGTAACGTCAAATTGAAACAGAAACAAGCGCAAAAGCGGTATAAAAGATGAAACCAACAAGAAAAAAAGAATGTACATCAGCGAAAGCGCGAGGGGGAGACGGTCACAAGGTTCCTTGCAGAAGTTACGTCAAGGTTGTGATACATCAAAATTATCGGCGACGCGCAAGGCCGCCTCCAAGTCATTATCGACGACCTCTTGCAAGAACTAACAGGGCTTTCTCAACCCCCGGTAAAATTACGCCATTGTCGACAACTGCAAAAACTAGCGCACAAAAAAAAACATCTTCAACGACCAGCTCTGGTCATTGTTGATGACTTCTGTAAGAACCAACATTTCTTGAATTTTTCAACGGCCGATATTACGTTTTTGTCAACAATGACCATCTATTGCCAGCTCAGATAAAATGACGCCATTGCTGAAACTTCCTCAAAAACAAGAATTTAACTTCTTCAGTACAAGAAACAATCCTTAAAGAAGGGGTTGACCTTGAACGGCGCGCGGTCACCTCAAATCGCTGATATTGTCACGCTTACCGGGGTGGACTCCGACTAGCAGGCTAGCGCCTCCACTAGATCACGTGACTGGAGGGGTGGCGTAGGGTTTGCAAAGGGTACAGCTTTTAAAACAAATGTTTTACAAAAGCTGATAACTTTTATTAATATTAAGTTTAAATTGTTGGAGGTTTTCATGCTCCAGAACGGGTGGTTGCGGTCCTGGTTAGCGTTGGCCTGGCCGGGTGGCGACGTACTTTGCGTCCGGGCTGTAGCTGCGATGTCAAGGTCGGTCTTGTTGCGTCGTCTGCGCACTATAGGCGATCAGTGGTGGATGACTACGGTCGATCTTTTGGTTCTGGACGAAGTGGCGTGTCCTTGAATGGGCAAGTAAGGGTGGGGCAGTAGCTTCAGCAGGGCAGGCTGTTTGTCTCACCGGGACTGTGATTAAGCGGAGTTGAAGTTGGCAGCTTCTGGCTCGGGGTTGACGGAGAGTGGCAGAGAGGCGTCCTGTAGCCGGCCTCAGGATGCTGGTGCTCGCGGGAACAGCGTCCTAGGTGGCTGGGATGGTTCCGGGCGGCTCCCTTTCTTCGCGGCCTCAGGATACTGGTGCTCGCGAGAACAGCGTCCTTGGTGGCTGGGATGGTTCCGGGCGGCTCCCTTTCTTCGCGGCCTCAGGATGCTGGTGCTCGCGGGAACACCGTCCTTGGTGGCTGGGATGGTTCCGGGCGGCACTCTTTCTTCGCGGCCTCAGGATGCTGGTGCTCGCGGGAACACCGTCCTTGGTGGCTGGGATGGTTCCGGGCGGCACTCTTTCTTCGAGTTGGCACTAAAGCCCCAACGTGGCTCGACGATGCTTAGCTCGAGTGGACTGCTGTCCAAATTTTTACCTGCACATTTTATACGCAATTTTTGTTTATTCGCGCGTTGCGTCATTCGTAATATGCCCTGTGTTCTTTGTATCACTTGGTGTAACCGCTTGCCCCAGTTGCCGCGATTCTGCCAATGTTTTATTATCAAATATGAAAAAAACTCATTTATTGTTATTACATTCCGACACTGTTGAAATTGCCCTCGATTTCACAAGCCCCTGCTTTAATAATTTCGTTTTATTATTTTTTACGAAAAACTCCCGTCATGACAATACTGTCTCGATTAGGTTTTAAACTCCCATCGTAACAACATTGTCTCGATTAGGTGTTTTTTTTTTATAAAACAGTTCAGGAATTATGGAAATAAATAACACACTTAAGCTTTATGCATAATGAGTGCCTATTCACAGTTACGTGTAATTCTCAACGAAAAACGACTTGCGGGTTATGAAACTGGAACGCGAGCATTGCAAACTATTCCGCAAACTCAGGGTTATTTCGCTGCCGAGTTAAGCAAGCCGAATTTCAAAACTTCAGTCGACTTTTTCTTTATTTCACTGACTCCTCACTGTTTTGGTTGCAATCTCATGCCACTTCTCGGTTTGACTGGCATAATAATTTCTCAATTCTTAATTCCTAGTAATAGTAGTTCACTCAAGTTACCTGATCTTACTGATTACCAGCTTTCGATGTGCTGCTTATTTTCCTTGCCTTTTTACGTCTGGTTTTTTGCAACTTTATAAAATTTACGATGTCTGCTCGTAGTAATCAAAGTTCGTAAGCTCTTTACTTTGCATTACCAGCCACTAGCCTCAAAACTTTAAATCGATTACTTCAGCTATTATTTAATCTTACTCTCAAACTAGATGGCCAGATTGCGGTGGTTCTTCCGTCAGCTGTAGCTTCAAGCAGCTCAGTGAAGAAGGTCGAGGTCAACGACGGTTAGCTTCTACGCAGACAAAGTCCAGGTTCTAAACGTGCGAGTCATGAAATCACCAGAAAGAGGCGGCAGATCACGACTTCCCCACTTTGAGTGCGTGGATGTGTACACTAACTGAAGGCGTAAACGAATCCACAACAATAGTACAAAAAAAAAAAAAACGTATAAAACGAGACGGGCAAATCGAAACCAGATTGGCATTAGATTTTTGAACAAAAGAAATTATAATTGTTCACAAATTAAGGATTAAGGAGGTTAAGGAGTTGGCAGAGTTCAAAAGGGCATAGCGTGGAGATCGTGTGATCCTCCGTTTTCCCTCGAGCGAAACTGATTGGGGAACGTTAAACTAACTAAAGGTTGCTAGGAAGGATTTTGAACCGTAACAACCTGACCTTGCAACTTTTCTAGCTTTAAGCTTTTTTTTATTACTTGCGCTCGTTCTTCCAATGGCTGTTACGTCGTTTCCTCTTTGGATAATGTCTGTGTTTTTCCCCGATCGAAACTAATCAGGGATGCTCTCTGCATATCCGAGAATATTCAACTAACAGAAGGTACCAACTTCTTTACTCAAAGATTTTGAACCGTAACTTTACAGCTTTTCTAGGTTTACGCTTTTTGTTACTTTTTACTTTTGTTACTTTTTACTTTTGTTACTTCTTACTTTTGTTATTTCCGAGGACTTTTATGTCCTCGTTGTTCGTTTTCTTGCTTTCTCTTTTGTTATTAAAGTCACTGAATAATTTTGCTTGGCAGCAATTGTCAATGGTAACTTTAGTTCTTTTGTTAACGTTCGAGTCGATTCACTACTACTAGATTTTTCCTGTTACTTTGGTTATTGTGAGACAGGAGGAAATTTCCTAACGTACACAACATTTTGAAATATTTAAGACCCATCGATGAAATACTTAACGTTAACGTTTTATTTGTTGCTTTTTTTGCCGTAAATATTTTATTGCGTCATTGAATTGTTATCTTCCGCCATTTTAAAACTGGAGTTAATTTTGGGTTGGAATTACAGTCGATGACGTGGTCTGTATCCTCCAAGTGGAGCCTCCCGGTTAATTATTTTTAAATATACTTTTTTTTTGTGGATTTCCTCTTTTACTCCACGCCCTCTCCGACTAAACAGTTGCCGTTGGTAACACACCGTGTCCCTCGGTGACGTCAACGATTCAACTACTGGGAATCCCATAAGAACTACCCTGCCTCGCTCTATGTACACATGATAAGGTTGCTTGTTTATTTGATGTAACAATTTGGATCCAAACGGGTAACAGTCTTTAGCCTCTTCAGAATTGCCAACTCAAATAAAAATTCTTCTTCCCACAAACCTGAATCTTGACAGGTACGTGCGTAATTTTCGAAAAGGTTCGTGAGTGGTGCTCTCTGTTTGTTCCTACGCGCTCCACGCGGGTCTCAAATTTGAATTAATTTTGATCATGTTCGCACCGCTACTTCCAAAACTATTTCAAAGATGTCACTGATCCGCGTGAAACTGAAGGCTCGATTAATTAATCGGTGAAATCCGATCTGAACTTCTGACAGTTTCAATCATCTGTATTTAGATCGTTAAGCAGAAAACTAATAAGCAAGTTAGGAGGGCGGCGCTCAACCCCCCACCCCCTCGCCCCCCGGCCCCATTAATAATTTTCGGAGCTAATTCTATTAGAATCTTAGCGCAAATAAACCGAACGAAAGCCGTTAAGCGTCCCCCGGCTTAATATTTAACTGCCCTAATGTTATTGGCCTGACTTATTAATGCAGTCGACTCGACATTATTACACGGGGATTTCCGTGAATATTGAATGAGACGTATTTTTTTTTTCGCGAAAATCCGAATCATCCCCGGAAAGTAGTTCGGAACTTCCCCGCCGCGCCACGCCGCCGCGCTGTTATTACATTTTAATAACGGGCGCGCGCGTTTAATGGAAAGTTTTTTGGGCGACGCTCATTACCGACGTTTTAATTAAAAATTTCTGTTTGAAAATTATTACCGCCGGGGGGGAGTGAATTTTTGATGCTATGTCGCGTCGGTCGGGGGGGAGGGAAATATTTTTATGAAACCATCCTGCCGCTCGGGTTGGGAATGCATATTTTGAAGTGCGTGCGCCCAAACGACATCATACATACAAAGGTTGGCATTTCGCGTTTGGGATACCTGAGTTGCGCATCCACAAAGCTTTGTGGGGCCGGATCTGCAGCGCTAATTAAAATCAGATACGGTTTTGGCGGCAGGGCCGGGCCGGTCGGTGGGGGGCATGCGACAATTAAACACAGGGATCGCTTAGACAATGCGAATTATCAGCGAGAGAGAACGTTCCGAAGATGCACAGATAATTTCGCTATTACAATTCATTGCGACGACGAGAATTAGAACCGGCGTTCTGTGCTTCCTACAAAGAAAAAAAAAATTCTAAAACTCTTTTCATAGTCATGCCTACCACCTGATTGAATTTACTTTATCTCCTGAATAATTAACGAACAACGGTAGCGGCAAATTAGCGCTGAAGAAGACAATCAGTTGTCCCGTGCTGGTTCTCAGAAGGAGAAGTCAAAAATCAAGGGTTGGAAGGAGAAGTCAAAGTCAAGGGTGCTAGGAGGAGTCTGCGCCAAAATTTCGAACAATTCCGGAAGAATAATCCACACGTGAGCTCTAGAAACCAATAGAAGTTGTGATATCACAGCG
This sequence comes from Prosopocoilus inquinatus, assembly GCA_036172665.1. Taxonomy (NCBI): domain Eukaryota; kingdom Metazoa; phylum Arthropoda; class Insecta; order Coleoptera; family Lucanidae; genus Prosopocoilus; species Prosopocoilus inquinatus. Next base: position 6,089,854 of record CM069878.1, on the reverse strand, counting down.
CTCAAATGGAAACAGCAGTGTGGCCAACTGACAACAACTATAACGTCCAAACATGAATGCTAAAGGTGAACCAGGGGAATTAAACTGTAACAGTTAAGCACAAAAAACGACCGGAGAATTAAACTGTAACAGTTAAGCACAAGAAACGACCAGGGAGGGAAATTAAACTGTAACAGGTCAGCACAAGAAAAGAACCAGGGAATTAAACTGTAACAGTTAAACACATTCCTGGCTAGGGGTTACACCGAGAACATTTCTTTTTCGTACGACGGTGTCTTGTATAAAAACCAAAACTAACGTGCGCACCTCCACCACCCCGTCGTTATTAAATTAACAATCTTTAATTAAAATCCCACCCGCGATGACTTCGTCGTTTTTACATCCGTCTGTGCGAATAGTGTTTTCCACTCGGGATATTGCAATTTTGAAAATGCCAAGCGGATTTTCGTAATTCGAATTTAATTAAGTGGCTTTTGATTGAAAATTCCTCATGTCTCTCGCATTGCATCTCTTCCCTTCTTTTATTATCTCTTGCGTCATCGTAACTATTTCCAGACTATCCGCTTTATTGAAGCAAGAGCAAAATTGATTGTTGTTTTCGTCCGGCGAGTTAATACACTTCATTTCGTGGTGAAGGGGGGGGGGGTTTGGGGGAAGGGGTTATGACACGATCCTCATCCCCCCGCCGTTCGGTATTCTTCTTTTATTGCCTTCTTTCACCTTTGGACCACCTCGTTACACATACATATATTCCGGGGGACGAGCTTTCAAAATCCTTTTATTTCGAAATAAATCGCTCCTGATGGTGATTCGTTCCTGTGTTATTTCCTTTCATCGAGAGCGTGGGTTTGGGAAAGTGAGCGCTTAACGGAATGGGACAGGTCCGTACATCACTTCCGCCGCGATCGCAATATTCCTCTTGATGGATGCATTAAATCCAATCCGCCGCGGTCGTCGTCAATCTGGACCGATCGCGCAATGAAATCGTGCCGATTTCTCATTTCTGATTGGACTTTGTAAATTTGGTGCGAAATACCGGCGGCCCTGACAATTCATCAAGAAGGTTAATAGCGAAAAGCCAAAACAATTTGCTACTATCTAAATGCGATTACGTTGCCATTCGATTAATTAACGAAAACGGTGGAAAGTTAGCCCCGATAGAGACTATCAACTGTCCCGAGCTAGAACTCATATGGGGCTGTGTCAAAGTTTAAGGGCGCCGGGGAGTACGACACTAAACTATTAATTAAGTGAAGTTCAATTAGATCCAGTACTGATCCACACAAACGTGAACCGGTACTGTATTCTACTTAAATAGAACGCAACAGAAACTGCTCGGTAAAATGTTAAATTAATACGTCATGGAGCATCGCCGCCACTCGTGGCTACGTCAGACTTCAGTTTCGCCGCTTGTTGCCAATTGTCGTGCACCGATGACCTTCGGAAGGGAATGCGGTTACTAAGTATGAAACTCAGCTGCATACTTAAATAGTGTACGCCCCCCCGATGGGGAAATACTCGTCGAAAAAAGTGGGAAAGCGATATAACACGAAAGAAAAAATCGAATTCCTCTGTTAAAACAAAGAATTCAATTGTTAGGGTGGTAAAGTGTTAAATTAATACGGCACGGAGCTTCGCCGCCGTTCGTAGGTACGTCAGACTTCAGTTTCGTCGCTTGTTGCCAACTGTCGTGCACCGATGACCTTCGGAATGGAATGCTGTTACTAAATATGAAACTCAGCTGCATACTTAAATAGTGTACGCCCCCCCTCCCCAGCTGCACTGACGCTGACGACGTTGCGCAGACGTCAGTTGTCACTATTCTAACGTCGCGTCGGTCGAATTGAATAGTAGCGGCCTTACTGGTGGTTAGATTAAAAATGGTTTCTCATTCTTTTTTTAAATGACATTTTATGTTCGCCCTTGGCTATTAGATGGCGCCCCAAACATCCCATAAGCCAAGTAACTACCTCGAGAGTATCTCATCTTCCTGAAAGATGTGTTTCAGGTCTGTACGTTACCAAATGTTAGGTATGAACACCAGACAGTAAAGTTGGCAAGCTTGTGCTTGTCCGGCGCTTCCGGAATTACTATCGGCGTCCTTGATTAATTACGATGAGCAGCACGATTACGTGATTTCCGCGTTTATGCCGTTACAAAAGAGAATTTCTGTAATTCTTTACTGTGATTGGCTGTTGCTGATGTCATGAGTTTCTGGGAGTTTCACCCTGACGATAGCGTCGCTGTCGCGCTCTATTTCTTTGTGCGTTACGGAAATATCCGCTGAAGGAAGTCCAATTAGGCTGACTGTGAATAGGAATTCGTATTATTATTGTAGCCGGAAAGCAAATTGAAATATTTGCACAACAAACCTGAAAAATCGTTCAGGTATGTGAGTGTTTCCGAAAATATTTGCTGAAAGAAATCCAGTTAGCCTGATTGTGAGTGGGAATTCATTTTATTATTATTATTATTATAGTTAGCCGCAAAGCAACTTGAAATACTTTTACCAAAAACGTACAAAATAGTTGAAAAACTTGAAATATTCTTACCAACAAACCTGAAAAATCGTTCAGGTATGTGTAAGTTTTCGAAGACGCAGACAGAAAAGAAATTATCGCCGGTCTTTCTTCTACTGTATTTTATGCATTTCGCGGTTTACCTGTTTACGTATTTTACGTACTCCGTTTGGCGCAGCCGCAGTACACAGCAGTACGCGAGTATAGCGCATTTCCGAATTCGGATTGGCGTGTTTTAAGTACGCTTTTCATCCTGAGATAGAAGAACTCGTCTTCTGTCGCGATCTTCGAGGCATTCCCACACATCAGCTGTGAACTTGGATTTCGTTCGCGTAGAGGACGGCCACCATTGACCTCGACTTATTTCAACAACTGATTTATACAACAGCCAAAAACGGACCGACTGAGTGAGTTCGATAAATGCTTGACGCAGGTTGCGCATTGCAAATTTAACTTTGGGGCGGCGAGTTATAATTATTTTGACACTTGCTATGTCGAAACCACTTCAGCTCATTAGAGGGCGCTTCAAAGTAAATAATGCTGCGGCATTTCACGTTTTACTGAAGATCGAAGAGCTGCCTGAAAAGAAAGTAATGGATAAAGTGGAAACGGGCAGAATTATACGTGTATAAATTAAGTTATAACCCGAGAGATGGCGCTTTAATGTTTCTTGTTGACGTAGTAAGTAAGTACGAGCGTGTTATGGAAGGAATTTTCCAAAATTTTCAAAAATAACGTCGTTTTCTTGATGGGCATTAAAAATTTAACGCTAAGTTTTCAGTTTAACTTGAAGCCTTCCGCGGCCGTCGTCCTAGCTAGGTTTTCAATTAAGCTACTACCTAATAGATGGCGCTTTAGTGTTTCATGCAGATTCGGCGAATTTGAACATGGACCAGAGGCAATCGCAACGGAAATTTGAAACTCTTTTTTTCTGGTCGTTCGCGAAATAGAATGAAACCCCGGGCGAATTAAGTTTCTATTTGAGCCATTCGTCATTTAATTAATAGATGGCGCTTTTAAGTTTCTTGCACTTTCGTTCGTTCGTCATCCAGAAGAAGAATCTTCATTAAACAATTTAGATAGCGAAGTAATTAGACGGCCTTGGGTCAAATCATAAGAAAAGAATTGCGCTACTAAATCCGTAAGAATGATGAACTATAGAAAGCGCCACCTGTTGGTCAATTCAGGAAGCTTCGTACGCCGTTTTATTTTACGGGAAGATTAACAATAAGTTATATTCAACGTTTCTAATTCAACCTGGTCATTATTGTAACTGACGGGGATTAAATGATGAGACCGACGGATAGATGGCGCTGTAAAGTCCCCTTCATAAACGTTACCACGACCGACGGATAGATGGCGCTGTAAAGTCCTTCATAAACGTCACCAGAGTGTCTCTTTCGAAGACTGTCGCCGATTTCTTTTTCGTTTTTTTGCAACGCAATCAATACAAGACGTTTGCGTGAAACGAGGAGGACTTTAAGGCTCTTTTAATTTAGTTTTTCCTTCTTGGGCGGGGGGGGGGGGGGGCTTCGAAGGGGTTTCAAAGTTAAGCGGCATCGGATTTCTTAATTTTAGGGGAAAACGCAAGACCCGACAACGCTGTCGGAACCCGTCATCCATCATAAACGATCGATGCCATCGAATTCTTAATTGCTGTGATTAGTGTTGTAATTGGGGCCGAGAGGAGGAGGAGGAGGATTAGGAAGACGACGCGACGTCGACATGCAGAACAACGCTCCGCGAACTTTCAAGAATTTTTCTTTCCCGTGATTATACTAATTAGAGGGCGTTGATTTTCCTTAATTACAAGGTCCAACGTTTAATCTCAATTTAATTGGCTTCGGCGTTATTGGGATTTGCGTTCTGGGCGAGCCAACGACTGAAAAATTCAAATTCAAGCTGGCTTCGATTCTTTGATGAAACAAAATGGGGGGGGGACAAGAGAAAAGGTCCCTTTTCGTTTCGTGTATGATAATAATAATAAGAATAATAATAATAAATCCGTTTGGGTTACACTTTCCACCCTTGCCTTTTTGAGTTTCGTAATCGTGGAGTGGCGCCCGTCAACTTTAAAAGCTACCTGTGCGATGCACTATTTTCCCACGCCGGCCGCCCCGAGTGGGCATATTTACACAGCGCGTGTTTTATTCGTCTATTCGTCGCCTTCTTGACGAGTATGTCAATTGAATCCCTCTGGTGAAGGAGGAAGTGTCCCGAAATTAACTTCTTTTGTACGTGGCGCAGTTTTCTGATTTCCGCGCTGTCAAAATCATACTCGCAGGGGCTTTCTGGAATGCTCTTGTTGTTGTTCCCTCGGAGGAACACGAATTTCCGGCGGATGCTCGCGTCCGAAACTTTACGGCGCGTAATTGGGGCTCCGTCTTATCGACCGGGGCGAGAGGCGACTTCGGCTCTTGGGACCTCGGCGTACCCTGCTCAGTTTCGTGGACGTCTTGGGGCGCTCGCTCGTAAATCTCTGCCGAATTCGACGCCGACTTGGAGATTATTAATTTGTGGCATCGCCGTCTGTCGGAATTACGGAAGCTCCGGAAGATGATTAGGTAGGGGGGAATAATATATTTTCTCGTACGCAGTGCAGTTTACGAAATCGTAAAATTTATCGCCGACGAAATTTTAATGGAGTTTAGAGTTTATTTCCGGTTTTTCAATCAACGAAAGCAAGATTCGGAACTTGACGGTGAGGGGGCAATGCTCTTTAGAGGAGATCAAATTGTTGTAAGCAGAAATCTATTGGACATCAAGAAGTAATGTCGCCGGAAAACTTTTAATACTTTCTAAACACGTCCAGTAACTTTCGCCTCGGACCCCTTTTTTTTTGTGCCAACCCCACTCGCCCTAAATATAAAACGCGAAGTAGCAAAAGCATAATGTACTTTTTTCGTTCGTTGAACACGAGGAGGAGGAGGAGGAGGAGGAGGAGGAGGAGGAGGAGGAGGATGCGCGGCTTGATGTCCTTGCGTTATCCTTTTTTTTTTCGTTTGGCCTAAAAAACGTGACGTACAAACGCACGGGTTATCATCGTCACCACCACACAAGAAAGTCTTCTCCCTCACCAGGAAATTGGATGCAAATTTCTGTTAGGTTTCGCCGGCTTCTGTTAATTAATTCGATCGAAAATTTTGCTTTATTTTTTTTTGTTGCTTGTTGTTAAACCTCGCCCTCGTTTGCTTTCTTGTTTAGTCTAGTTTTCCCTTTTTTTTTTTTCGACACGCGGCGCAAAATAAATTATTTAGTGGCGAGAAGACAAACGCCCCTTGAATATTTAGCGAATTCTTCAAAGTGCTGCCGATCATTATCATCTCGCCGGCCCCTCCCCCCCGCCCCTCTCGCTGTAAATTCCCCTGTACACGCACCGGTGGCGGCGGCGAAATTGAATACTCGACGTCTACATTTTGGCACCCTCGTGAAATATTCAGCAGTTCTTTCGGCCATAAATTCACATATTGCGACCTCGTGTTGTGTCACGCTGGAAGTTCTTTCATTGCGCGGAGGCACGCAACAGGCGTCGGATCTTGAGGGCCAAATTAATTTATGCCCTTCTTGTGCTTTGAGCGTCTCTGAATTATTTATTGTCGCGAGATGAACGAGGGAAGAAGGGCTTCGAATGATAAAGATGACATGCTTGTCTTAATCGATAAGGCATGTCCCCCGACATTTTCGATTACACAGTTGATTAATTTTGAAGGGTTTGAAGAAATTCGAGAACGACACCTTACCTTGACCCTCTCAGCACTAGTGGGCGCTTTACTTTCTGAGACTTCCGCGCTCTTCCTAAACTCCTAAGCTAACTGAACCGACGAAGGCACGTTGCAGGTTCTCAAAACCCTTAGGGGTTCGATTGAGCAGCAGACAGCCCTTGAATTTCCTATATAACATTGTTAAGACGTTGGAAAAACATGCGTTGTATAAATATGCCCACTCAGAGGTCCGGCGTGGGAAAGTTGTTGTGTTTGAAATTTATGGGCGCTAAGCCATCAACTTGCTATCTGGCGCTCATGTAAGTGGTGTAGGGATGTTTAGCTTTAACGTTTTAGTGTTACCAGTACATGGTAATCAAGGTACTTCTTCATGTATACATACCCACTTTTTATAAATAAATGCCTCGCCTTTAAAAATATTAAAAACGCATTCGCTTTGTTATCATTAAATTATATAATAGCAGTTGACTCTTGTCCGATGAAAATTGTAAGGTTTTTAATCTTTAACCGGACAGGATTGATAGCTATCAATCGATGGTAAAACGTCGAGTGCTTTTCCGTACATATATTATGTGCGGTTAAAGGTTAAAAACTTATTAAACTACAACGCGGTTTTGAAATCGTTTTTAAACTGGAAACTAAAACTCCTCGTGTCTAGGAAACAGTTTCCGGGGGAGGTCTTATCGCGCGCCGGCGAACGTTCCGTTTCCAATTTCATGGGGGGGGATCGCGTGCAGCTGTTCCCCGTATCACATTACGCGAAGAATTTTTAATTTCCGAAACAATGCGGAAGAATTTTTATCTGGTGGCCCGGGCATTGTTTGCGCGGAAACAATTAAATCCGGGGAGGGGGGGGGGGCAATTAAAACGGGCGACAAAGGGAGATTTCCCAGCGTCTGGAAACTAATTTTTCGCGGCGGCGCGCGTTGGTTTTTCATCGCTCGTTTTCCGCCGGATGGGCGTGCCGACTTAATTGTGATTTATCCGCGACTTTAAACGGGTTTTAATGAGGTTTTTTTTTTATTGCCGCGCGGAGAGCGTCGTGAATATGCAGTTAATCAAAGCGCGGGGATTTTCGTGACGGGGAAAATGCGAACTACGAGGAGCCCTATTTTAAGTAATTTGTCCGGGGACGACGATTTCTATAAACATAATTCTCATAACCAACAGACCGTAGATTCTCAAAGTGGGCGGTAGCGCCCACCAGTGGACGCTGAAGCGTTCTAGGGGGGCGGTAGCGAGTTCACGGGGAATTGGGTGGCGAAGTTAATAATAAATTTTGATGAATAGATAAAACAGCGACATCCTACGATGGCTTTTCGACCTAACATCGCAGTAGGATAACAAATTGAAGCGGATTTGCTACATAATAAGCTACCCCATGCATGGCGGCCATGCTTACTGTCAAAGCCTCAAGCTACATCTCTGATGAAGAAGCCCCAAATAGGGCTGAAATATCTGCACAGAGGCTGCTCGATGTTTTCACTGCAATCAAAAACGATTGGCAACAAAACTTTTTAATAAATTTTGAAATCAGAAAATCATTGAAAAGTTAAGTTCTGCATTATTGTTGGAATGGAGGGCGTTAAGCAATTTTTGTCTTGCAAAGTGGGCGGCGACCGTAAAAAGTTTGACAACCTATGAACTAAACCCTAGTCGAGGACTCATTTAGATGAAGTAAATCATTTAGATGAGGTAAAGTAAGTAATCCTCGCGATAAAAAAAAAAACTCTTGACGAGTGAGTGTAACTCCTGGGTAGAGCAACTGAGCAAAAATCGAGACCCTAACCTATCCTACAAGCCGCTTCCGTGCTTTAAATTGAGCAGAACCTCTAGGATGTTGGCGTGTTTCAAGTACGCTTTTCATCCTGAGACAGAAGAACTCATCTTCTGTCGCGATCTTCGGGGCATTCCCGACTCATCAGCTATGAACTTGGATTTCATTCGCGTAGAGGACGGCCACCTTTGACCTCAACTTATTTAAACAACTGTTTTATACAACAGCCAAAGACGGACCGACTGAGTGAGTTTGATAAATACGTATCCCAAATTAATTTTGGGGGCGGGGAGTTATAGTTAATTTATTTTGACACTTGCTATGTCGAAACCGCTTCAGCTCATTAGAGGGCGCTTCAAAGTAAATAATGCTGCGGCATTTCACGTTTTAATGAAGATTGAAGAGCTGCGTGAAAAGAAAGTGGAAACAGGCAGAACTATACATGGATAAATTAAGTTATAACCCGAGAGATGGCGCTTTAATATTTCTTTTTGACGTAGTAAGTAAGTACGAGCGTGTTATGGAAGGAATTTTCCAAAATTTCCAAAAATAACGTCTTTCTCTTGATGGACATTAAAAATTCAATGTTTTCAGTTTAACTTGAAGCCTTCCGCGGCCGTTGTCCGAGCTAGGTCTTCTTTTAAGCTACTACCTAATAGATGGCGCTTTAGTGTTTCATGCAGATTCTGCAAGTTTGGACATAGACCAGAGGCAATCGCAACAGAAATTTGAAACTCTTTTCTTTTAGTCCTTCGCAAAATAGAATGAAACCTCGGGCCTTCCGCGGCCTTCGTCCAAGCTAGGTTTTCATTTAAGCTACTATCTAATAGATGGCGCTTTAGTGTTTCACGCAGATTCGGCGAATTTGGACACGGACCAGAGGCAATCGCAACGGAAATTTGAAACTCTTTTTTCTGGTCCTTCGCAAAATAGAATGAAACCCCGGGCCTTCCGCGGCCGTCGTCCAAGCTAGGTTTGCATTTAAGCTACTACCTAATAGATGGCGCTTTAGTGTTTCATGCTGATTCGACGAATTTGGACGTGGACCAGAGGCAATCGCAACGGAAATTTGAAACTCTTTTTTCTGGTCCTTCGCAAAATAGAATGAAACCCCGGGCCTTCCGCGGCAGTCGTCCAAGCTAGGTTTTCATTTAAGCCACTACCTAATAGATGGCGCTCTAGTGTTTCATTCAGATTCGGCGAATTTGGACGTGGACCAGAGACAATCGCAACGGAAATTTGAAACTCTTTTTTCTGGTCCTTCGGAAAATAGAATGAAACCCCGGGCGAATTATTTCTATTTCTTTTCTTTCCATTTAAACCATTCATCGTTTAACAGATGGCGCTTTGAAGTTTCTTGCACTTTCGTTCGTTCATTATCCAGAAGAAGAATCTTCATTAAACAATTTAGATAGCGAAGTAATCAGACGGCCTTGGGTCAAATCATAAAAAAATAATTGCGCTACTAAATCCGTAAGAATGATGAACTATCGAAAGCGCCACCTGCTGGTCAATTTACGAAGCTTCATACGCCGTTTTATTTTTCGAGAAGATTAACAATAAGTTATATTCAACGTTCCTAATTCAACCTGGGCATTATTGTAACTGACGGGGGTTAAATGATTAGACCGACGGATAGATGGCGCTGTAAAGTCCCCTTCATAAACGTTACCAGGAGCGACGGATAGATGGCGTTGTAAAGTCCTTCATAAACGTCACCAGAGTGTCTCTTTCGAAGACTGTCGCTGATTTCTTTTTCGTTTTTTTGCAACGCAATCATTACAAGACGTCTGCGTGAAACGAGGAGGACTTTAAGGCTCTTTTCATTTAGTTTTTCCTACTTGGGCGGGGGAGGGGGGCTTCAAAGGGGTTTCAAAGTTAAGCGGCATCGGATTTCTTAATTTTACCGGAAAACGCGCAAGACCCTGCAAGCCGCTCCCGTGTTTTAAATTGAGCAGAACCACTAGAATGAGAAAGTAAATAAGAGATGGCAGCATGTTACCAGTTGGGGGAATTACATAAAAGAGTGTGGAATTTTTTACACCGTGCGATCTGATTGAAAGCTTGGACAGAGGTCTGACGTTGTCCTGAAGAGAGAGGAACTCTTCAGGCGAAAGCCTTTTGGTTTAAGCAAGAGAATATCAATCATTGACCACCTCCTCATTCTTGAAACGTTGGCCATCTAGTGCTTTTGAGAACGGTCCAGGAAATGCTTTTGACATGTCGAAGGACTTTTCGTCGAGCCTCTCATGAATGTAATTTAGAAATCTATTGGCAACCATCGGCTTCAAACTTCCATCCTTAAAACAGTCTTTTAACCTCCTTGTAAATTTCGATTTAGGTGCATCTTGAGAAGTTGTCCCTCATTTCAAAGAATTGCCCCAAAAATACGCAAACAGAGAAAAAAGCCGCCCGAAAAATAATAAGGGCGGTAGCAGCTCAAAAGTCTTAAGTCCCTTTTTTTAATACTGGGGTTATAATCATCAATTCCGAATCTCTACGAGCACTTTTGCGCAGCAAGAAGTTCAAACAATGCCCATGGGCAAGAACGAAACGTCGCCGGCTAAAGCAACCCAATTCAATTGAAAACCTTCTCGAAGATGGTTAAACGTGAGGAGGAATATATGTACATACATTCAAATATCCTTCTAGAAGAATTCTTTCCCCTTTTCGTTTAACGCCTTCGATTTTTTCTTTTTTTTTTTAATTGTGGGCAACCTAATAACCGTTACGAATGCGGCAAGCGGATGTAAAACAAAAAAAAAAACGATGAGTTAAGAGCATTTAACTCCTACAAAGTAATTATGCACTAAGTTATGTGGCTGATAGCGGGCACGTGTTGCACATTGGTTTTTATGTCGGATTCGTTTCGCTCAGGAATAGCATTACGAATGTCATTCGCTTTGCATAACGCGTAGTTCTTCGTTAGACTGACACGCGACGCCGTTTTTAACGAGCAGACAAATTGCGATTTTTCTGTTTCTGTCGCTCATCGAGATAAAGAAGGCTCTAACTCGTTTATTACCTTTGCCTTGAGATGATTACAGCTTGGGGTAGAAGATGAGGTTCTTCAGAAACAAGGAAAATACGGAATATGCCAACGTGAGGAAAGTATTTCCAGAATTTGCCCAAAAGAAGATGGTTGACTTTATCGATGGACTTCAGCTTCAGCTGGATCAATTCGTGTATCATTCAGAAGATACATGAATACGTAAATCCATCGTTGAAGTTTTTGGTGGAGGAAGAGACCTCTAAGTCCAAACTTTTACTTACAAGCCCATGTCACGAACGACGCAAAAACTTTACGAGAAACTGTCGATTATTGTCAACTAACAAGGTTCTCTATTTTACTGATTTTCTTCACAAGAGAAAGTGAATGCGGTCTGTTGGGACCAAAGAACTTCCTTCCTCCACCTTCAGGATAATGGTAGGCATCAGAATGTTGCCAAAACTCATGATAAGACAAACTGAAGAAAGTTATTTGGACGATTTGAACGATCCAATGCCGTCTTCTTTTGAAGACAGAAACGATTACCTCGAAGTGTATTCCAACGGCGGATGAACCATGCATGGGCTTCTGGAAATTAATTTCTAATTCCATTGATGTTGGTATTCAGTAGGAAATCAATCAATGACTAGCTTCTCATTCTTAAAACATTGGCCTTCTGGTGTTTCTGTGGATGGTCGTCCAAAAAATGGTTGTCACAAGGAGGTTAGTGTAGAGGATGATCAAGTGGCGTTCAGAAAATTTCCTTCGCTTTGTCACTCTGAGGTCTGACGTTGTCCTGAAGGGAGAGGCACGCTTCAGGCGAAAGCCTTTTGGTTTAAACGAGAGAACATCAATTAGTGACCACTTCCTCATTCTCGAAACATTGGCCATCTAGGGCTTCTGTGAATGGTCGGCCAAAAAGTGGTTGTCACGGGGAGGTTGTCAAGACGGTCAATTTGTCAGCTCGAGGTCTGACGTCCTGAAGGGAGAGAAATGCTTCAGGCATTAATCAAGAGAACATTAGTCAGTGACCAACTCCTCATTCTTAAAACGTTAGCCATCTAGTGCTCTTGTGAATGGCCCAAAAACTGGTTGTCACAAGGAGGTGAGTGTAGGGGATGTTCAAGACGTGTACGGAAAATTTTCTTCGCTTTGTCAATCTGAGATCTGACGTTGTCCTAAATGGAGAGGAACGCTTCAGGCGAAAGCCTTTTGGTTTAAACAAGAGAACATCAATTACTTCCACTTCCTCATCCTCGAAACATTGGCCTTCTAGCGCTTCTGCGAATGTTCGTTCAAAAAATGGTTGCTACAAGGAGGTGAGTGTAGGGGATGTTCAGGTGTGGTGTTTGGAAAATTTCCTTCAATTTGTCCATGTAAGGCCTAGCGTTGTCCTCAAGTGAAAGGAACGCTTTTGGTTTAAATGAGAAAAGACAAGTTTGGATTAAAAAAGGACGTTCAACTAAGACGAAGGCACCCTTCAGTTTATCACTAGTTTCGGCAATCTGTGATCTGGGGTTGTTTCGAAGGAGGAAGAAGCGCAAGAACGTTGGCCCTTCTATTCTAGAAGTTGAACATTTCCTTTCTTTCGGAATTAGATTGGATAAAACAAAATTAAATTAAAAAAAAATGTAAGCATGATGACAAGCATGGCTTGGCGCGAGCCGTCACTTTCAGAATGCGCTCCTCCGATGTACTCACACTGGTTTGTTGAATTAAAAAAAAAAATCGCAAAGACGCGTTCTTCCTTCATTGATGATAATTACTTCGAGTTCATTTTTTAACTGGATCCTTTCGGCTCCGCTATCCTAAAAGTTGATCATTTTTTTTTAATGAGAAGTTTCAGGAAGGGCTCCTTCGTTGGCCAAACTTCCAAGGTCTTCCTTGATTAGTTCATTAGTTCAAGGTTTATGTTTATAATAAACTTTTCCACACTTTTTGATCGCCTGTACGTTTAAAATTTGATGATTCCTTTTCTTCGGAATTAGATTGGATAAAACGAAATTAAATTAAAAAAAATTAATCGTGATAACAAGCGTGACTTGGCGCAAGCCGTTACTTGGGCTCCTTCGATGGCTTGTTGAATTAAAAGAAAATCGCAAAGAAATGTGACGCGTTCTTCCTTCATTAGGATATATTGAGGATAAGTGCTTCGAGTTCAGTTTGTGAACTGCATCCTTTTGTCTCCTCCAGCCTAAAAGTTGGCCATTTTTTTTAATGAGACATTTCAGGGAGGGCTCCTTCGTTGTCCAAACTTGCAAGGTCTTCCTTGATTATTTCGAGGTTTATGTTTATAATCAACTTTTCCACACTTTTTCACCGCCTATACGATTAAAATTTGATGATTCCTTTTCTTCGGAATTAGATTGGATAAAACAAAATTAAATTTAAAAAAATGTAAGCATGATGACAAGCGTGGCTTGGCGCGAACCGTCACTTTCAGAATGCGCTCCTCCGATGTACTCACACTGGTTTGTTGAATTAAAAAAAAATCGCAAAGACGCGTTCTTCCTTCATTGATGATAATTACTTCGAGTTCAGTTTTTGAACTGGATCCTTTTGTCTCCTCTAACCTAAAAGTTGATCATTTTTTTTATGAGAAGTTTCAGGTAGGGCTCCTTCGTTGGCCAAACTTGCAAGGTCTTCCTTGATTAGTTCATTAGTTCAAGGTTTATGTTTATAATAAACTTTTCCACACTTTTTGATCGCCTATACGTTTAAAATTTGATGATTCCTTTTCTTCGGAATTAGATTGGATAAAACGAAATTAAATAAAAAAAAATTAATCGTGATAACAAGCGTGGCTTGGCGCGAGCCGTCACTTGGGCTCCTCCGATGTACTCTCACACTGGTTTGTTGAATTAAAAAAAAAACGCAAAGAAATGTGACGCGTTCTTCCTTCATTAGGATATATTGAGGATAAGTACTTCGAGTTCAGTTTGTGAACTGCATCCTTTTGGCTCCTCTATCCTAAAAGTTGGTCATTTTTTTTTAATGAGTCGTTTCAGGGAGGGGCTCCTTCGTTGGCCAAACTTGCTAGGTCTTCCTTGATTAGTGTTCATTAGTTCAAGGTTTATGTTTATGATCAACTTTTCCACACTTTTTCACCGCCTATACGATTAAAATTTGATGATTCCTTTTCTACGGAATTAGATTGGATAAAACGAAATTAAATAAAAAAAAAATTAATCGCGATAACAAGCGTGGCTTGGCGCGAGCCGTTACTTGGGCTCCTCCAATGTACTCACACTCACAATCTGTGATCTGGGGTTGTTTCGAAGGAGGAAGAAGCGCAAGACTGTTGGCCCTTCTATTCTAGAAGTTGATCATTTCCTTTTTTTTTCGGAATTAGATTGGATAAAACAAAATTAAATTAAAAAAATTTTACCATGATAACAATCGTGGCTTGGCGCTAGCCGTCACTTGGGCTCCTTCGATGTACTCCCAGTGGTTTGTTGAATTAAAATTAGGATATATTGAGGATAAGTGCTTCAAGTTCAGTTTGTGAACTTCATCCTTTTCGCTCGTCTATCCTAAAAGTTGATCACTTTTTTTAATGAGACGTTTCAGGGGGGGCTCCTTCGTTGGCCAAACTTGCAACGTCTTCCTTGATTAGTTCATTAGCTCAGGGTTTATGTTTATAGTCAACTTTTCCACACTTTTTTTGACCAAAACTTTTACTCCGATGACAAATGAACTATTGCGTTGGTCCCAGTGGGCGATCGTAGGAAAATCGAATTCCGAAGCCCTTTGTAATCGCCAGTTTTTCAACTCTGACTGCGCGAGTCATTTGTTAATTACATTTCTGGAAACAATCCAATTATTTTCGCAGCTTCGAAACTGCCAATCACCGGTGCGGATTTATTAGGCGTTGCGTAACGGCGAGCTCCCAAAAATAAAGCCGGACGCGCGCGTAAACGACGCCGAACGTCGGATTAATTAATAAACGGGAGAGAGTTATGTTCGATTTGAGCGAGCGCCGATTGTGCAATTAATTAAACTCGATTTTGTTTTCGTCTTTTGTGTGCGTTTCTGTATTTCCACAGAGATAACAGAAGCGCCCGTACGGTTTACAATCTGTTATCTTAGAGGAGGGTGGGGGGGGGGGCTTCTTCGTAGACTTGGCAGGCTGCCCTATCGTAAATAAATTTCATTTCGCGAAGTAGCAGCGGCGCGCTCGTGCTCATTATTTGGAAAAAGAATTCAAGGCAGCCTATTATTAGCAAATCGAATTCGGCTTGCTCGAGTTTCTTGTTTATACGACCGAGGAAGGAGCTCGCTTGAAAAAATTCGTCGAGCTTCTCGTTACGTCATGTTTCAATTTATAAATTGCTCGTCAGTGAAGAGTTGCTTCTGAAAATCCGAAGAGCTCCAAAGATTGGAAGGAATTTTTTTTGGAAGCCTCTGCGTTTCGACTCTTCCAATTAGTCGACTACGTAATATTTGGAATTTTCAGAAGGCCAGCGTTACGTAAGGAAAGACGTGATCCCTTTCTTTGGAAGTCTCGAAGACCCCCCCAATATATACATCACCTGTCACGGAGATGAATGAAAAAAAGTCACGTTCCGTAAACGTGTCGTCACGTGCCTCCTCCAACCCACAATCAGCATTCGTAAAATCTCCTACGTCACCCGACTTTTCGCCAAGACCCACAAATAAAACAATCAGGCAGACGTGTCGACCGACCGACCGACCGACCAACCTCGCACTTTCTTTCTTCTCTTCTCTGCCCGACTAATTTCTGCAAGAGTCGGAATTTTCCGGTTTGCCGGAAAAACAACCGCCCGCCCTTGGGCCCATTCCCATTACCAATTTGCATAATCCGGGATGTGTATAGGTATTCCGGCGTCAACACCCAAAATACACATTTGCGTTGAATTTGCATCGCAACTCCCCAGACGTTTCACCAGTGGGAGGGGTAAGGGGGGAGAAGGGTAAATGGATCCATTCTTGTTTATAACACCAACACCTGAATTAAATAATTGACTATTGCAAAGTGGAGCAATGAATGAAACAATACCAACATCACATGAAACCAATTTGTTAATTCCTAGAGAATGTTGACCTAGAATCAAATGTAATGCCATTGAGAAGGTTAAAATGGGCAGTTAAGAGTGACCCTTTACTCCTACGCTGACTAAGCACAGTGAAGGAAGGGTTGGATTCTCAAATTATTAAAAAAAAATAAATAAAATACTCTTAATGATTAGGAAAAAAGAGATGGAAAAATCGTACGCTTCCTCTTAGAAGTACGACGTCGAAAGGGGAGTACAGCGTTAAAAGTGTCCTGGTAGTCTCTAATGCGTTTAGGAAATCCAATAGGATTGACTTACCTGTCTTAGCCAAGAGGATTGTTTCGCGATTAATTTCTCCTGATTTGATGAGTTGGTGTTATTTCTTTCGACGAATCGATACGTGCGTCGCGGCCCTCTAAAAAAAAAGTAGGCGAAAAGCGTTGACTAGAGAAATTCAAATAACTGCTGCGGTCGCTGATAATTGGAATGGAAGGTGGCAGTTTATTCGGTGTAGTTGATTTCCAGCTTCCAGAACTGGCCCGCAGTTTAATTCCCGTTTTTCCCTTCATTTGCATTCGCGTTTCAGACACTCTGGATGTGTCTCGGCAACGTGCCGGGATCGATTGCTTTATGCAAAGGACGTCTTCCTGGCTGGCGCACACAAAGGTCCGTCGTGTTAATCAAAGTGATGTTAACCGATGGCGACAGATAACATTTGCAGGTGTCGTTTTAACGCGATGTCGGTGCAGGTCTGGACGACAAGGAAATTAATCGGGAAATGTGGGCGAAGAATTTCGATACCTGTTCCTATAAGGACCACGCACCCAATTTAAGGAAAGCCAAACGAAAATGTTCTGCATTTGTAATTTCAAAGTTTTGAGCGCAAAGCATTCTCATTTTTTAAATTTGGCAATAGTAAGGGGCCCGCAACAGTCGCAAACATACCTGTCCTGGATTCCAAGTTCAAGACTAACACAACCCCGAACAGTTCTCTTCCACCAGCGCCAAATCAAAACCGCCGAAACGTCGCGTTGTATCTTAAGAAAACCTCCCTCGAGGGTTCTCAACAGCAAGCAAAGTTGTGTTTCGCCTTTCCGAAGCCTACACCGCGAAAATGAGGCTAACAACACCACCAGGCGCTAAGGATATCGCTGAACGACTCCTTTTCTCCAAGCACATTGCTTGTTAATCAGACAAAACCAGCCTTGCCCCCTAATATACGAATTGGAAACATCATGACATAAGCAGGAACCAACCGCGACGTCAAGAAAACCCATTCGCGTTAAAGGTCAAGAGGGAACGCTATTTTAATCCCTCCGTTGAAATAACAACTCGCAAAAAAAATCGTGATTCTCATAGACTAGTCCAGCAAAAAAAAGATGCTGGCGGACTTTTTTGTGATTGTCTAATCGCGCAGAATAATAATTCCGAACGGTTTTTACGAAACAGATGAAATGCGCTTGCAAATGTTTACAAAAGATGAGGCAATTCTATCTAAAAGTAGAACTCTCCGGAAGATATTATTTAATTAAAACCACCAAATGAATCGTCGAGAATTTTACACAGTTTCGTGGCCGGAGTATTTTTAAAACGAATGCACGAAAGCGTAGGATAATAATTTCGAACGGTTCTCACGATACAGACGAAATGCGCTTCCAAGGGTTTACAAAAGACGACGCAGTTCTATCTAAAAGTAGAAATTCCGAAAGATACTGTTTAATTAAAACCACGAAATGAAAGTGCCGATGTATCGTCGCGAATTTTACACCGTTTTATGGCCGGAGTATTTTTAAAACGAATGCACGAAAGCGTAGGATAATAATTTCGAACGGTTCTCACGAAACAAACGAAATGCGCTTGCAAGGGTTTACAAAAGATGATGCAGTTCTAACTAAAAGTAGAAATTCCGAAAGATATTGTTTAATTAAAACCACGAAATAAAAATGCCGATGCATCGTCGAGAATTCTACACCGCTACATGGCCGGATTATTTTTAAAACTAATACATGAAAGCGTAGGATAATAATTTCGAACGGTTCTCACGAAATAGATGAAATGCGCTTGGAAGGGTTTACAAAAGATGAAGCAATTCTAACTAAAAGTAGAAATTCCGAAAGGTACTGTTTAGTTAAAACCACGAAATAAAAGTGCCGATGCATCGTCGAGAATTCTACACCGCTTCATGGCCGGATTATTTTTAAAACTAATAAATGACAGCGTAGGATAATAATTTCGAACGGTTCTCACGAAATAGATGAAATGCGGTTGCAAACGTTTACAAAAGATGAGGCAATTCTATCTAAAAGTAGAAACTCCGGAAGATATTATTTAATTAAAACCACGAAATGAAAGTGCGCTGTCTAGCATTTTACACCGTTTCAAGGCCGGGGTATTTTTAAAACTATTACATGAAAGCGTAGGATAATAATTTCGAACGGTTCTCACGAAATAGATGAAATGCGCTTGGAAGGGTTTACAAAAGATGATGCAGTTCCAACTAAAAGTAGAAATTCCGAAAGATACTGTTTAATTAAAACCACGAAATAAAAGTGCCGATGCATCGTCGAGAATTTTACACCGTTTCATGGCCGGAGTATTTTTAAAACTAATACATGAAGCGTAGGATAATAATTTCGAACGGTTCTCACGAAATAGATGAAATGCGCTTGCAAACGTTTACAAAAGATGAGGCGATTCTATCTAAAACTAGAAACTCCGGAAGATATTATTTAATTAAAACTACGAAATTAAAGTACTGATGCGCTGTCTAGCATTTTACACCGTTTCAAGGCCGGAGTATTTTTAAAACGAATGAATGCATAAAAGCGTTTGTGCAAAACGCAAAGTTTTACGAATTTAAAAATTCCAGCGGCGAAGGTGACGGTAGAAAGAAAACTACTTCTAAACGCAATAAAATCCGACGAAGTAGGTGCGGCATCAAGCGCTTTCTCACACGCGGGATTTCCTAAGAGTACGCAATCGAGAATAAATGCGATGCGAGTCATGCAGATTGTTTTCTGACAAGCGGTTTTCCAAACCGTAAAAATCAGATTCGAATGAAACGAATAGTGCCAAGCTCCCTCCCCCTCGCCCTTCCACCACCCAACTACCCCCACGCAGGATTATTATAAACTTGCTAGCATTGTAGATACACAATGCCCCCCTTTAAAATCCCATTTATTTCCGTCGAAAATAATTTGTTATTAAAAAAAAACTATTTTTTTAAAAACAAAATAAGACGACGAGGCTCTTGGTGAAAACGTTTTATTTACCTAACATTCGATTAAAAAAGAAAAGTTTCTCCTTTGGAAAAGAGAAGGCGCTCTGAATCATTACTAACACCTGTTGATTCTACATATATTTTCGATTTAATTTTAATTTTAGTTTTAACTTTCAATTCCCTTGAAAGGCAGAAGCCGAAGAAGTTATGTTAACTGCAAAACGCGATAGCTCGCTGTTTGAGCCGCATTTCGATATCTTGATCCATCTGTTTAGGATCTACGGAGTGCGTTTCTTAGAATTACGTGATTACGGAAGAGTTTAGTAAGTTTTTTTTAATATATTTAATTTTAAATAACACATTTTCCTGTTCTCGCCCCCCTGCGCTCAAGGACCTACGGTTTAACTTGATCATTTCGTTTTAGGTTCGCTCGACCAACATGCGTGTTAAAAACGCGTAAAATAACCTGAATTATTAAGGTATTATTAAGCAAATGTTTTACTCATTTACTCTTGACCTTCAAAATTGTTTCTTTCCTCCGCATTTGCGCGGTTAATTTTTTCAAGGACGGTTTTGAGCTGACGCAATTGTAAAAAAAAATGCGAGCGTAACATTTTTGATTCGTGCAAACCCTTCCTTCGTACGTTAGGGGTACGGCCAGTTTTGGCTTTATTAATTTGCGACGTATCCGGCGCATGTCGGTCGTCTTGTGACTTCCTCAGTGCCTGGTAGGTGTTTGAAGGGACTTGGTCGGTCCCGTTTCGTGGTGCGTTCGTCCAGCGGACGGCACACAGTCTTGGGTTCTTGCGAGGAACCTCGGGGAGGTTTCATCAGAGTACGACGGCATTTCGTCAGTTTTGCGTTGGAGGACCAAAACTCATCTGAATTGTCTCAGCCTCGTCCTCGTTGGTAAGGACAGATCTTCTTTCTCTCCTCCGCGTTTTCGCGGTTAATTTGAATTACAGTTTTGAGCTGACCCGATTATAAAAACATTTTCGATTCGTGCAAACCTTTCCTTCGTACAATAGGGATACGGCCAGTTTTGGCTTTATTAATTTGCGACGAGCGCGATGCACATCAGCCATATTGTGGTGTCCTCAGTGCCTGGTTGGTGTTCGGACGGACTTTCCTCCATTTGCAGTGTGTTCATCCACGGGACGGCGCACAATTTTGGGTTCTGGTGAGGAACCTCGGAGAGGTTTCTGCGGAATACGACGGCATTTCGTCAGTTTTGCTCTGGTGGACCAAAACTCATCTGAATTGTCTCAGCCTCGACCCCATTTTGTTAATGAAAATTTTAGATTTCTGTAAAAATTTATTTTAGGCACTTTTTAACGTTTCTAAGACGCACAGTTTTTTGAGATATAAGCTGAATTTCTTATTTTTTTATGGAGCGGTTGGGGGTTGACGGAAGCTTCCTTTTCCTCTGTGGTGTCAATGCTTAAAAAAAAAGTTGGGTAAACCCCGATCTACAGTCAGCACTGCTGTCCTCTGGATCAGAAACTTGGCTCAGTACATTCAACAGATCTACTCTGTTCCTACGTGTCTCGTTTTTTAATAATAATTTTTTGGCTCATTTTGGTAATTAATAACCACAAATCGATTCGCAGCTGTTTCGAATCTGCCACGGATCAATGTTCCTCGTGTCCGACAGTTACAAGCCGACGACGTAGTCCTGCGCACCTATTAATTATTTATCGTAATGAATACAAATTGCTGTGTCATCATCAGCACGGAGGACTCTCGAGTCCTGCGTTGTATTTCAGCCTCGTCTGAAAGCGTCCCGGCGTTTCAGGTCTGAAATAGCGCGCCCGGGCAGACAACGAGTGACGTTGCGGACTAATTGTGCGACCGGACTAAATTAATACCGGCATCGCGTTCACGAAATTGCACGAGTTGTTTGGTTAATACCGAGCTTGAATATCGCAGAAATTTCATTTCATTAACAACTCGAATAATCCCGTACGTTTTTTTTCCCTGTAGAATTCTATTGCGGCGAAATTTTTTACATTAAAAGAACGATCAGCTTTATTAATAATATTCGTTAGGAGCTGCGAGATGTGATTTCGAAATGATTTTGAAAGTTCTTTTAATTTTAAGTAATAACCCATTTTTCTTTCTCGCCCGCTGCGCTCAAGGATCTACGGTTTTATTTGATGATTTAGTTTTAGGTATGCTCGGCCGACGATCGACTAAGTATTAAGAATTGAAACGTCCACGTTGAAGAAAAGAATGTTTGAGAAGCGCTGTTTTGTTGTTTGAAAAATAAATAATCACGAGCCACCTTGATCATAGTAATTAGGCAAAGGAAAAAAAAAACATTTGCTTTGCCGATTGCGTTACTCAACAATGCACTTACACTCGAAAACAAAACAAAAAGAAAGATTCCGTTCGTCCTTAGTTATGCGCAGTATGAATCATGTTTACCAACCTATACCTGCAAGCAATTACGTTCCGATGTAATACACGGTTCAAGGCTTGCGAGGCTATTTTCGCATCGGCGCGGCGTTACGTGCGATGCGTTTCGCTCATTAAAGCGATTACCGTGTTTTCGTTCCTAATGAAAGTCTTCCGGCACCGGACTCGTAAACCGCCGGCTTGCGTGCATGCTAATTTCGACATCCATCTTCGCCCGTCGGCCCTCTCGAAACGCCCGGAATTAATGTCGGGGGATTTCCCCGTGAATCAACTTCGATTGCAAGAAGTTTTCGTCTCTCATTAAAAAAAAAAAAAAACGACGTTTCGGTCTTATTAGAGACCTCATCAGGACAATGCAACCAAGAATTTGAAGAGTAAAATGAAAATCACTTCGCTATGTTTAAGCGCCGGCGATTTGCCACTTTGTTGACTGCGATTACAAAAAAGTTTTTGTCTCCCATTTAAAAAATGCCGACCTTTTCGGTCTTATTAGACCTCATCAGAGCAGTGCAACCAAGAATCGGAAATGCAAAATGAACATCACCTTGCTAAGTCTAAGCGCTGGGGATTTGCTACTATGTTGGCTTCGATTACAAAAAGTCTTTGTCTCTCATTTAAAAAATAACGATCATTTCGGTCTTATTAGACCTCATCAGGGCAACGCAACCAAGAATGTGAAGTGTTGAAATGAAAACCAACTCGCTATAACCAAGCGCAGGCGATTTGCTTCCCTCATTTTCTTACATACATACATTGGAGCGTTGTAGTCACTGATTTCCGGCGTTTAGTTATGACAGGTTTTGGAAAATAGTGTATAAGTCATATAGAACTGCTTAAAGCGCCATCTGTTTTCCCAAAGTGAAAACTAATTGACCCGAATATCAAAAATGCGACTCCCTCATTAATTTTTTTTAAATAATAACACACTTTTTTGTTCTCGATCCGCTGCGCTCAAGGATCTACGGTTTAATTTGAAAATTTCGTTTTAGATACGCTCGGCCGACGATCGACTAAGGAATAAGAATCGAAACGTTCATAAAAACAAACGTGTTTTAAACCAAATCGAAAGTATGTAGAAAATTCCGGCACGTAAGAGTCGTTCGAGACGCTCGCGCCACCTGTAGCCAATTATATTAATTAAATTTCCTGTAGCATCATTTTATGAACCTTGAATCGGGAAGATTCCTTCTGCCTTCCACCTTCGAGCCAAAACGAAATTCATCTCGCAATTAAACTAACAACAAAATAGAAAATCACGGCGGCGCGGAGTGAAGGGAGTCGATCGAAGCGCCATCTCTCGATCAAGCGTCGAAATTTCCGTAACAGTATTGCATAATTCTCGGCCAAACACCTTCTTCGCTATGATTTTACTTTTTTCAAAATCACAGCAAATTTCAAAATTTAAAATCGCGGGAATCATGCAAAGCGTCACCTCTTGACTAAAAGGTATTCCATCGGAAATTAGAATCAAAACACCGCCATAGGATTTATTTAAAGTGCCATCTCTTAGCAGCCAAAGGGGCAAACACTGTTTTTTTTTTTTAATCGAATTTTGAATAACGTTTCGTATTTGATTGACGCTGCGACTTCCTCATTATTTTTTTTTTTAATAGCATCACACTTTTTTATTCTCGTCCCGCTGCGCTCAAGGATCTACGGTTTAATTTGATAATTTCGTTTTAGGTACGCTCGGCCGATGATTGACTAAGGAATAAGAATCGAAACGTTCATAAAAACAAACGTGTTTTAAACCAAATCACCAAAGTATGTATGAAAATTCTGGCACGTAAGAGTCGTCCGGGACGCCCGCGCCACCTGTAGTCAATTACATTAATTAAATTTTCCGTAGCACCATTTTATAAGCACCGAACACTGTTTTTTTTTTTTTTTAATCGAATTTTGAATAACGTTTCGCATATGATTGACGCTTTCATCGATTTCGTTTTGTGTAGGAATTTTATTTAAAAAAAAAAGTTTGATTTTTTTTCTTCTCAACGCAAACAAAACAGATCTGTCTTTTCAGAAAACGTTTCAGCTTTTTGATTTTCTCGCTCGGAGGTTTGGAGGAATTCTTTCTTCTCAAGTTAAGTATTTGAGGGTGTGGGAATTCCCTTCCAAACCAGTTTGAGAGAGACTTCTCTTAAGTCCCCGTCTCGTAAAGGAAAAACCTCAGTCTTCTTCCTTCTCAGCTTTTTGATTTTCTCGTTCGGAGATCTGGAGGAATCCTTTCTTCAAAGGTTAAGTATTTGAAGGTGAGAGGATTCCCTTCCAAACCAGTGAGGTAGGTTCTCTTCTCCCATAAAAGAAAAAGCTCAGTCACGCTTCTTCATCCTAGCTCTTCGATTTTTTCGTGATTTGGAGGAATCCTCTCTCCTAAGGTCAAGCCCTCTAAGATGAAGGAGGAGTCTGCTCCAAATCAATGAGAAGGCCAGACAGACCCCCTGAGATGAGGAATCTGCTTCAAATCAATGAATCTTGTAGAATTCTTCTTCATCCTAGTTCTTCGATTTTTTCGTGATTTGAAGGAGTCCTCTCTCCTAAGGTCAGGCCCCCTAAGATGAAGGAGGAGTCTGCTCCAAATCAATGAGAAGGCCAGACAGACCCTCTGAGATGAAGATTCTGCTTCAAATCAATGAATCTTGTAGAATAGAAGAAAGTCATTACATGGAGGTAGACTTGTGATTTGGAGGAATCTTTTTTTCTAAGGGCAAGCCTTCTGAAGATGAGTCTGCTCCAAATCAATGAGTCTTGTAGAAGAAAAAAGAAAGTCATTCCATTAAGGCAGACTTGTCTTAACCTTCCTTCCCCTAAGGTTAATAAAATCAAAAAGGATTCGTCTCCTCTGCAACACTGATTGTGAGTCCTATTCAAATCTAATTGACCAATCGGAGGTCTACCTTGCCAGCAGACGTTCCAACGTAGCTTCATGCACTCCCCAATAAATTTGCCCTTCTTTCACAACGACCTTTTTAACGAGACTTAAGTTCCCATCTCCTAAATGAAAAGCCTCAATCTTCCCTCTCAGCTTTTTGATTTTCTCACTCAGATCTGGAGGAATCTTTCTGCAAAGGTTAAGTATTCGAGGGTGAGAGAATTCCCTTACAAGCCAGTTAGGGAGGAAGACCTCTCTTAGGTTCTCTTCTCCTGTAAAGGAAAAACCTCAGTCTTCCTTCTTCACCCTAGCTTTACGATTTTCTCGTGATTTGAAGGAATCTTCTTTCCTAAGATCAAGCCCCCTAAGATGAAGAAGGAGTCTGCTCCAAATCAATGAGAAGGCCCGACAGACCCCCTGAGATGAGGATTCTGCTTCAAATCAATGAATCTTGTAGAATAGAAGAAAGTCATTACATGGAGGTATTCTTGTGATTTGGAGCCTTCTGAAGATGAGTCTGCTCCAAATCAATGAGTCTTGTAGAAGAAAAAAGAAAGTCATTCCATTAAGGGAGACTTGTCTTAACCTTCCTTCCCCTAAGATTAATAAAATCAAAAAGGATTCGTCTCCTCTGCAACACTGATTGTGAGTCCTATTCAAGTCTAATTGACCAATCGGAGATCTACCTTGCCAGCAGTCGTTCCAACGCAGCTTCATGCACTCCCCAATAAATTTGCCCTTCTTTCACAACGACCTTTTTAACGAGACTTAAGTTCCCATCTCCTAAATGAAAAGCCTCAATCTTCCCTCTCAGCTTTTTGATTTTCTCACTCAGATCTGGAGGAATCTTTCTGCAAAGGTTAAGTATTCGAGGGTGAGAGAATTCCCTTACAAGCCAGTTAGGGAGGAAGACCTCTCTTAGGTTCTCTTCTCCTGTAAAGGAAAAACCTCAGTCTTCCTTCTTCACCCTAGCTTTACGATTTTCTCGTGATTTGAAGGAATCTTCTTTCCTAAGATCAAGCCCCCTAAGATGAAGAAGGAGTCTGCTCCAAATCAATGAGAAGGCCCGACAGACCCCCTGAGATGAGGATTCTGCTTCAAATCAATGAATCTTGTAGAATAGAAGAAAGTCATTACATGGAGGTATTCTTGTGATTTGGAGCCTTCTGAAGATGAGTCTGCTCCAAATCAATGAGTCTTGTAGAAGAAAAAAGAAAGTCATTCCATTAAGGGAGACTTGTCTTAACCTTCCTTCCCCTAAGATTAATAAAATCAAAAAGGATTCGTCTCCTCTGCAACACTGATTGTGAGTCCTATTCAAGTCTAATTGACCAATCGGAGATCTACCTTGCCAGCAGTCGTTCCAACGCAGCTTCATGCACTCCCCAATAAATTTGCCCTTCTTTCACAACGACCTTTTTATCGAGACTTAAGTTCCCATCTCCTAAATGAAAAGCCTCAATCTTCCCTCTCAGCTTTTTGATTTTCTCACTCAGATCTGGAGGAATCTTTCTGCAAAGGTTAAGTATTCGAGGGTGAGAGAATTCCCTTACAAGCCAGTTAGGGAGGAAGACCTCTCTTAGGTTCTCTTCTCCTGTAAAGGAAAAACCTCAGTCTTCCTTCTTCACCCTAGCTTTACGATTTTCTCGTGATTTGAAGGAATCTTCTTTCCTAAGATCAAGCCCTCTAAGATGAAGGAGGAGTCTGCTCCAAATCAATGAGAAGGCCAGACCCCCTAGGATGAGGAATCTGCTTCAAATCAATGAATCTTGTAAAATAGAAGAAAATCATTACATGGAGGTAGACTTGTGATTTGGAGGAATCCTTTTTTCTAAGAGCAAGCCTTCTGAAGATGAGTCTGCTCCAAATCAATGAGTCTTGTAGAAGAAAAAAGAAAGTCATTCCATTAAGGCAGACTTATCTTAACCTTCCTTCTCCTAAGGTTAATAAAATCAAAAAGGAGTCGTCTCCTCTGCAACACTGATTGTGGGTCCTATTCAAATCTAATTGACCAATCGGAGGTCTACCTTGCCAGCAGACGTTCCAACGCAGCTTCATGCACGCCCCAATAAATTTGCCCTTCTTTCACAACGACCTTTTTATCGAGACTTAAGTTCCCATCTCCTAAATGAAAAGCCTCAGTCTTCCCTCTCAGCTTTTTGATTTTCTCACTCAGATCTGGAGGAATCCTTTCTGCAAAGGTTAAGTATTCGAGGGTGAGAGAATTCCCTTACAAGCCAGTTAGGGAGGAAGACCTCTCTTAGGTTGTCTTCTCCTGTAAAGGAAAAACATCAGTCTTCCTTCTTCACCCTAGCTTTACGATTGTCTCGTGATTTGAAGGAATCTTCTTTCCTAAGATCAAGCCCCCTAAGATGAAGGAGTCTGCTCCAAATCAATGAGAAGGCAGACCCCCTGAGATGAGGAATCTGCTTCAAATCAAGGAATCTTGTAGAATAGAAGAAAGTCATTACATGGAGGTAGTCTTGTGATTTGGAGGAATCCTTTTTTCTAAGAGCAAGCCTTCTGAAGATGAGTCTGCTCCAAATCAATGAGTCTTGTAGAAGAAAAAAGAAAGTCATTCCATTAAGGCAGACTTGTCTTAACCTTCCTTCCCCTAAGGTTAATAAAATCAAAAAGGAGTCGTCTCCTCTGCATCGCTGATTGTGAGTCCTATCCAAATCTAATTGACCAATCGGAGGTCTACCTTGCCAGCAGACGTTTCAACGCAGCTTCATGCACTCCCCAATAAATTTGCCCTTCTTTCACAACGACCTTATTATCGACAATATTAATAGAATGACTCGGGCGTGGGCGACGAATTATTATTTTTGGTAATCTGGCGGCCAGTGTCGGTGTGAGGAGGAGGTATTTTCAGGCCAACACTCGTACTACGACGAGCGACGAAGTTTTTTTTTTTGGCATTATGCAGAGCCTATTGTCTCCCGCTCGTCGTGCTCTCCTTAACTTGAATTATTGGGCTTTGTTCCTGTGATTTTTGGCACGGAGAGAGAGACAGTCGCGTCATCGAAACAGCTGTCCGGCGTTGTTAATTTTTTTCGGGACGAAAATATCTTTCGCATTTGGTTCTCTTTTTTTTTTTTGAAGACAACGGTCGACGCCGGCGTTTCAGATTTGTAGGCAGCCCACGTGACACTTTTAAAACTTCAGGAAACGGACAACAATTCTGTTAAGTGGGTTGCATAATGAACTCCTCAAGGTGTAACAATCGTATCATTACGACCCAGCATGTAGCAGTAGTTTCCTGTTAGGTGAACCATCCACACTCTAGTAACGATAATATTTTCAAACTCCGAGCATGATACTTGTTTACCTATTATGCATCTGATGCGATTTCATAGTTTCCGTTTCGAAACTTGCACCGGCTTGTAAATACGACTTCGTTCCTCCGGCTCGTATGCACCTAAAATTGTGCGAATCCAAACCCAATACAGCCATTCGAAACAATCCCCTTTAATTTTCCTCTCGCATTACCAACCAAGCAGGCACCAAAACTCCCAACGATTGGAATTACAGCATGCAAAACGTGTTAATGTCGTTTGTAAGCGGCTCTAATTAAAGTAACTCCCGCACTATCGCGCTTATATAATTACGTAGTGACGAACGCGACTTCCGTTCCGTTCGGTTCTCCTCCTCATCTGCGTTAATGAGACGTTTGTTTCGGTTCGATGGATTTCTAAGGGCGACGACGGCTCTGACACGTAAAATGTTATGTTTGTGCGCGCTCGCACACACACACACACGGCTCGGAATTTGCATATGAAAACAGCTCGGCTTGCTTTGAGCTACGTGCGAGCATAATGTGTGAGTGAAGACTTAATTGGGTGCTTGTTTTCAGACGTCGGGAACTTCGTCGCTGGAGTTAGTGAGTGCGATAACATACGAAATAATTACTCTGGAACCACTCCAGCCTGTTCTAAGAAAAGGAAAAGGAATATGAGCAGATAGAGAAGCCCTGTTAGACTCTTTATTTATAAATGAGAAAGAAAATAAGTTTAGGCCTGAAATGAAAAAGAAAAAAGATGAAGAAGTGAAAGCCTGTTCGAAAACGCGTCCTCAATCGAAAAGGAGAAAATGAGATGTAATCTGGTCTTCAAAGGAAGGAGAACATGAGATGAAATCTAGTCTAAAATGGAACCAGAAAATGAGGAACTGGAGTCCAGTCCTCAATGAACGGGATCTTGAGCGTGGTGGTCCGAAATGGAAAGACAAAATGACGTCTAATCCTCAATACAAAGAGAAGATGAGGGATCCAAAGAGAAAATGGAAAAATGACGTATAGTCCCCAGTAGAAAGAAAAAACGAGGAAATTAAATCTGGTCTGAAAGCGAATTTGGGGGTCGTATGGAAGAATTATCCCTTGCCAATTCCGAGTAGGAAGTCACATTCAAATTTGATGCTTTTGAAAAAGGAGAAAGCGAAGTCCACCACTTCAAAATGGAAAGAGAAAATGAGGAACTAAAGTCTGGTCCTCAAACGAATTTGGGAATTGTAAGGAAGAACTGTCCACTCTGAATCTCAAGCAGAAAGAAATTAGACTTTTTTTTTAGTTCTGGGTTTGTAATGATGTGACACTTTTCAAAATAAAACTGAGGAGAAGAAATGCATATTGAAACAGAGAGAGAGAAAATAAGGAAATGAAGAAGTCTGGTCATCAATTGAATTCGGAAGATCAGCCCGGTTATCAACGGCGTTTTAGTTTTTGATTTGGAATTATAGAGTCAGACCTGTTGCTTCTGAAGGAGAAAATGAGGAGACGATTTCCAGTTCGAAATTGAAAAGGAATTTGTGGAAATGGAGTCCACCCCGAAATAAAAAAAGAGATTGCAGGAATGAAGTCTAGTCCTCGGCAGAAAGAGGAAAATATGGAGAGGACATTGAATCCTCAATTTGAAAAAGAGAGAAATGCTAAGCAAATGAAGTCTATGAGGAAAATGGGGAGAGGACATCGAATCTTCAATTTGTAAAACGAGAAACTAAACAAGTGAAGTCTATTCATCAACAGAAAGAATAAACTAAGAGGCGAAATGGAAAGAGAAAACAAGAACACAAGTCAAGAAAGAGAAACTAAGAATGCAAAGTCTAGTTCCAATGGAAAAAGAAAATGAAAACGCAGAGTTTGGCCCAAAATGAAAATAGGAAATAAGTCTCCGAGAAAGAGAAGACAAGGTAATTAAAACTCCGTTTACAATAGAATGAAAAGTTAAGAAAACGAAACCAAGAAGACAAACGCCGAAAAGACAACTAATCCACATTAGAATGAGAAAATGAGGATGCGAAATCTAATTCCAACAGAAGAGAAAATGAAAACCGGAAATAAAGTCCAGTCTTCGAGAAAAAGAAAACAATGGTAAGGAACCTCTCGTTTGAAATAGAAGAAACATTTAAAGAAAACAAAAACTGGAAAGGCGAAAGGTCTACAATGCAAAGAGAAGGTGGGGATGCGAAATCTGGGTCCAATGGAGAAAGAAAATGAAGACGCAAGGTTTAGTCCAAAATGAAAACAGGAAGCAAAATTTGGTCGTCAAGAAAAGACGAGGAAGCGAAATCCGGTACCAAACGAAAAAGAAAATGGAGACGCAAGGTTTGGTACAAATTGAAAAGAGGATGTAAAGTCAAGTCTTCGAGAAAGGTAATAAAACCTCGTTCAGAGTAGAAAGAAAAGTTAAGAAAACGAAGCTAAGAAGACAAACGCCGAAAAGACGAAAACTAATTCACAACAGAAAAATAAAATGAGGAAGCGAAATCTAATTCCATTCCTGTAGAAATGAAAACTCGTTCGAAGTAGAAGAAAAATTTTAGGAAAACAAAAACTGGAAAGACCAAATCTAGCCAACAATACAGAGAGAAAGTGAGGATGCGAAATCTAGGTCCAATGGAAAAAGAAGACGTAAGGTTTAGTCCAAAATGAAAACAGGAAATAAAGGTCTTCGAGCAAAAAAAAGAAAACAAAGGAAACGAAACCTGGTTCGAAATAGAAGACATTAAGGAAACGAAGAACAAAAACGAGGATGCAAAATCCAGTACCAAACGAAAAAGAAAATGGAGACGCAATAAAACTAGAAGTGAAACGAAGCCTCCAAAAAAAAAAAAACAACAACAAAAAGAGAAAATGGGGTTGCGGAATCTAGTTCTAATGGAGAACACAAAATGAAGGCGCAAAGTAAGATCCAAAATGAAAACAAAAGACTAAAAAAGGAGGTCTGAACTAACTAATATTCCAAAAGAAAAGCGTTCTTGAAAGTGTTAGTATACAGTGTTGCACTAATTCGAGTTTGTATGTTTTCGTTGTCTTTGTCTAGAGTCAGTACTAATTCTGGAAGCCTAGAAACTGACCATCATTGATCGGCGGATCGTTTAATTTGATAAAATCGAATAATTTAATTAAATCGTTTAACAATTACAATTAATTTTTTTACTCAACCCTAAGTCAACTTTTTTTTATTTGATCGCCGCTAATAACTTCTCACTCGCGTTTTAATACTGATTTCTTATTATTTAATTGGCTTCTGGTTATAAAAATTTGCTTATTTAACTGAATGGCGATACGGCACTTGAGTTTGCACAAAGTTTGCACGTGTGCGTTCCAGTTTCTACACACGCGCGTCGCTTTTCGCCGAACCCTATGATTTCATCAACTCAATTCGTTCCATTCGACCACTCTGCTTTCATTCCTCGAATTCTTGATTGTTGATTCGAATCGCCCTCGATTTGTAAAGGTTAAAAAAGGATCGCACGCGCAGTTTAATAAATATTTAAATTGCGTACGGTAAGAGTCACCCGAAGATTTATTATCGCCGGCCCCACGTTTATCTCACTATACCTACACTTTATTTTTTCTAAACGGAATGTTTAATTCTGTTGTTTACGAGGTGGCCACCGCGCCGCTTATTTATTCTTTCTTTCTCGGCAAACGCGATGATGAAAAAGCTTTGCTTTGGCGGTGGCGGTTGCGGTGGCGTTTCTTCCTCTCATGAATTTTTGATTTTGAAAATCGTCCCCGTTATCCACAGAAATCACTCGGCTTCGCGTGATTTACCGCTCTCTTTTCGCGAATAGATTTTTTATTGCGTGTTTTAGTGGATGGGACCTACATATAGCCGTAACTCATATTGTTATGGGTCCATAAAACGCATCCGAAAAGTCCTTCTTACATCAATAAACCGATTTTAATGCGCGGAACGTGGAACCCTGGTTGAAAGGAAAACGTGCCGAGCTCATTCGGGACCTCTTCGGATGCGGTTTAATTGCCGCACGGTTTACGATTTTACGCCAACTGGCTCGGCAGCGCGCATTTTTAGATTCCTTTGAAGAACGGTTTTGTTTTTTTTTTCTTGCAGAATTTAATAAAACTCGGAGATAATCGTTGAATCTTTGTTAATTTAGCGGAAGTTCTTTCTTTAAAAACACAAAAAAAAAGTTGGTAATAATGAACCGTCCAAACTTAACAGCCATATATTCATGTGTTTGTGTTTCCGACTTCAAATAAGTCTACCCATCGCCATCTATTGAGTATCGACAGATGTAACAAAGTTCTTCTGAAGGAAAAGCAGACAGCTTTCTCAATTCCTTAAAAAAAGAAACTCTTTCGATAAGTTTCAATCGTTTTCTTGTTTTTCCGACAAACGTCATAATTAAAAAAAGTTCAAAGACATCAAGTTCAGCAGCAGATTTGAAACTATAGCACCGAACTTATAAATAAATATCGACAGACGCAACCAATTCTTCTGAAGGAAAAACGTAAAGCGTTCTCAGTTTCTTAGAAAAAGAAATCTTTCTTTAAATTTCATTTGTTTTCTGGCTTTCTCGATCTACAACCGGCACTTACGGTAGACAGGACTCAGCGATTTGTTGAAAATGCCTCTTGCGTTTAAGAGACTTGTTTCCTGGGAGAGGGAAGACTGAGTTTCTTTTTTTTTAGAAGAAGAGAAGCTAAGAGATGCTTGTTCCATTCTGGAGAAGTCGGTGATTTGTAAGGAAGCCATCTCATCTTTGAAAGGGAAGCCATTTCATCTTTGAAATACTTAAACTTAGAAGAGAGGAGTCCAAATCCGTGCATCTCTGCGAAAAGGAAAACCTAGGGCGTTTACTGCTGTGGCAAGTGCATCCGAGTTACGATCTAAGGATTCATTGGTTTGGAGGAAATTCCTCTTGCCTTTAGGAGTCCTTTCCAGAGAGGGAAAGCTGCGTTTCTTCCGACAGGAGAAACGAAGTAAGCCTCCCTTAAAATAGTTCTGTTCTTTTGTTCTACGACACTCGGTCATTTGGGGGGAGAGTGCTCCTGCCCTAGAAGACTTAATCTTGAGGAAAAAGGGGAGAGGAGGAGAGGAAGAGGATTCGTCCAAATCACTGAGAAGATCGAAAAGCTAGGAGAGAGAACTTAGGAGAAGTCTCCCTCGCTGGCACTCCAAAACTCTGAGAAAATAAAAAGGCTGGATTATTTTCTGGAAAGGCATGTCAGCAATTGGTGAAACAGGTTCATGGTAGACAGAATTCAGTGATTTGATGGAAATTCTGCTCGATATTAAGAGACTTGTCCTTAGGAGAGGGAAGATTGAGCATCTTTAATTAGGGGAAGTATGCTAAGTGCATCAGACCAACTATTTAAGGATTCACTGGCTTGGAGGAATTTCCTCTTCCTCTTAGGAGACAAGAGAGCTGAGTTTCTTCCGACAGGAGACGGTAAGTAAGCCTCCCTTAAAGTAGTAAATGTCTTCTGTCCTACGCCATTCGGTGATTTGAGGGAGAGCACTCCTGTCTTAGAAGATTTAACCTTAGAAGAGATGATTTTAGCTTTAGGAGAAGGAAGGTTAAGACAGGTCTATCTTAATGTAATGAGTTTCTTCTATTCTACAAGATTCTATCGTTGGCTTGGAGCAAATTCCTCCCTCATCTTAGGATGCCTGAGAATAAGAAAAGAGGATTCCTCCAACTCATTGAAAAGGGCGAAAAGCTAGGATGAAGAAGAAAGACTGAGGTCTGTAGGAGAAGAGAACTTAGGAGAAGTCTCCCCCGTGGTTTCTCCAAAACTCTGAGAAAATTAGAAAGCTGGATTATTTTCTGGAAAGGCGATTGGTGCAAGAGGTTCGTGGTAGATGCGACTCAGTGATTTGATGGAAATTTTGCTCGATTTTAGGAGAGTTGTTCTTAGGAGAGGAAAGACTGACTTTGTTTCTTTAGGAGAAGGAAGACCGAGTTTCTTTCTTTAGTAGATGAGAAGATTCTTCCATTGTACAGAACTTGGTGATTTGAAGGGGAGTCGTCCCATCTTCGAAATGCTTAAACTTAGAAGAGAGGATGCCAGAACTCTGCGGAAATGAAAGCCAAAGGGGTTTGCTCTTCTGGTAAGTGCAAGAGATTAACAATTTAAGGATTCAGTGGCTTGGAGGAAATTCCTCTTGCTTTTAGGAGACTTATCCTTCGAGGAGAGGGAAGGCTGAGCTTCTTCCGTCGGGAGAAGGGAAGTAAGTCATCTTTAAAGTAGTAAATTTCTTCTATTCTTCAACACTCGGTGATTTTGGGGAGAGTACTCCCGTCTTAAAAGACTTTACCTTTGGGCGATTCCTCCCAATTGTTGAGAAGATCCACCGGAAAGGCAGATCTGGCGATTTATTTATCAAACTGTCTGGACGTGAGATTTCTCTTGATCTTAAAAGACCCAATCTTAGAAGGGAGGGGAAGACTCCTCCAAATCGCAGAGGAGGACGCGGGTTTTCGATTTCAGATTTTGGTTAATTGATGAGATTGGGGGTAGTTAAAGAAATTTTCAGACGAAGTCCCTGCCTTCATTGGCTTCATTCACCAACACCAATCACCTCTTTCATCCTTACTTTTCCCAAATATGCCAGAAGACTATCCCTCTTGCCAAATATGCCACACGACTCTTCTAACTTGATTGAACGAATTGATTTTTTGGATTAGAATTTTGCAGGAAAGGAAGGCAATCTGAATTTCAGGCTCCTCCACCGAAAATGTTTCCTACGCCCAATTTTTTTTTTTCGTGACGCCAACGTATCTAATCTGGTAAAACAAATGCAGTTTCAGTTTCAGTTCGTTACGTAATACCCGATTAATTACATGCAGTCAACGGCAAACAGTGCGCCCGTTTACATATTGATTCGCTTCATTACTGGCGCGACAAAAACTCCTCCGGCGAACCAACGAGCAGCTAGTTAAGTCAATTCGGTAAACGAACGCTAATTAGCAAAGTTCAACTTCGAAGAGAAAGAGCGAGAGAGAGAGAGAGAGAAAGAGAGAAAAAAAAACAACGCCCTTTTTCATAGCCGGACATAAATTCCCGTCCTGCTTTATTGCCGCAGAAACAAAATCGTTAAACTCTTGGGCAGCACGGTCGCGAACAGGCGCGATAAAGATCGGCGGGGGCCTTTCTTCTTATTGTTCTGCATAAACTTGGCGATGTTAATTAAACAGAAGAAGAAAAAAAAAAAACAAAACAAAAACAATGAAAACAATTAAGTCGCCGGGTGCAATTAAAAGAAAAGAAAGAGAGCGCCGCTAATGGCGATCAGCGTGTTATTAACGCGCGGCGAGAGTAGTTTTTACGAACGCCACCGCCAGAGCCGGACCTGGAAATTAAGCGTTTCGAGGATACGAGAGGCAATTTGTGCTTTCGCGACGTGACAGGTGTCTGTCGCAGGCCACACGGCCAATTTGAACCAACTTACTTTGTGTACACTATACCCCTGAAAAGAAAATCGAGGACAAAAATCGGGGAACTACCCAAACCAAGAGCTTTCCAATTACCTAGGCAGCACCAAAGTGCTTGAGAAAATTGATTAGTAAGGTGACAAGCAAATTATTCCGACTCGGCCCTGCCACAAATTCATCCCGATCTCTAGGGCCGTGCTCGTCTTGTCTTCTCTTCTCTTCTTCCATGGTCTGGACCGATCAGTACTAGGGTGTTTGGTAGCCTTAGCTTTACTGATTCATTCCTTCATTTATTCTCAAATCAAACTTGGGGAAGACCTTCCGTACCTACGAGGACTCCAAGCGTCTCCTTTGAGATGACCAGAGAATCCTTCAGCGAGCAGATCCAAGACCACGTGGGAGGCACCCAAGCCAAGAGCTTTCCAATTACCTAGGCGGCACCAAAGTGCTAGAGAAAATAGATTAGTAAGGTGGCAGGCAAATTATTCTGACTCGGCCCTGCCGCAAATTCATCCCGATCTCCAGGGCCGTACCCGTCTTGTCTTCTCTTCTCTTCTTCTGTGGTCTGGTCTAATGAGTACTAGGGTGTTTGGTAGTCTTAGCTTTACAGATTCATTCCTTCATTTATTCTCAAATCAAACTTGGGGAAAAGCTTCCGTACCTACGAGGTCCCCAAGCGTCTCCTTTGATGTGCCCAGAGAATCCTTCAGCGAGCAGATCAAAGTCCACGTGGGAAGCACCCAAGCCAAGAGCTTTCCAATTACCTAGGCGGTACCAAAGTGAACGAGAAAATAGATTAGTAAGGTGGCAGGCAAATTATTCCGATTCGGCCCTGCCGCAAATTCATCCTGATCTCCAGGGCCGTGCTCATCTTGTCTTGTCTTCTCTTTTCTTCTTCCATGGACTGGTTCGATCAGTATTAGGGTGTTTGGTCGTCTTAGCTTTACAGATTCATTTCTTCATTTATTCTCAAATCAAACTTGGGGAAACCTTCCGTACCTCCAAGGAGCCCAGGCGTCCTTTGAGATGATCAGAGAATCCTTCAGCGAGCAGATCAAAGACCACGTGGGACGTTGACTTGGGGGTAGATGGTCGAACGCAACAGAAATCGCAGCGGTACGTGACATTTACCGGATACGACGTCAGGGGCGGGAATGATTACCCACCACAGGAGGCTAAATTTTCAAAACGGTAAACGGTCTTCGCAAAACGAAAGGGGGAATGGTGACCCGCCACAAGAAGCTAAATTTTCGAAAAGCGCGAAAAACACGGTCTTCACGAAACGAAAGGGAATTAGCGAGTTTACTTCCTACCCCGAGCCAGCGGCGCATCAGGCAACAAAACGTGCAGGCGCAAAACGAGATAGAAGAACAAACTTAGGGAGGTTCGAGGGGTTTTAATCCGTAATCGCGAATTGTCCAAAGCTGACGCTTTCGAAAATTTGTCAATTTCTGCAAGCCGTTGTCAATTTTGAAGTCGAGATTTGACTCCTCGCGAACAAACGTAGGCTCACGCTTTCCCTGACCGCATTCGCCTAGAAATAACGACGCAATTAAGCCTTCCCGAACACTGCAAACAGACGTCTTACACCGACCGCAAACAAAACCCGCCCGGAATGCATGCAAATCCGGGAGCGAACGGTTCGTTACCGCGAATTATGGACGATTGCGATTGTAATTAATCCGGGATGCAATCTGGCGTGTGCTCATCCGGTCGTGAAATGGAACGAATGCTGCAAGGAAGACATCAAGGACGTTTCTTGATGTGAAACGGCACGGCGCGGCTCGTGTGAGGTGCAGATGTTGTTGTTTGCTTGTATTTCCTCCTTGGTATCAACCGCATTGTTAGCAAACGTCAACCAATTGCACCACGCGCAAGATTAAAAGCGTTTACTGGAACAAGACATGTGCAAACAAGTTACGCGGCGGTGCTTATTTACTTACTGGATTAGATTCGCGATTATGCGATTTGGCGTTTGAAGGCGTTAAAGGCATTGCCTTTCACTCCATTGAGTGGAGTGAAAGACTCGAAACAAATCGCCGCTGGCGTTTGAGGTTAGGATAGGATAGTTAGTAAGTCTCGTCATCTTCGCCTTCTTCTAATTCCAGGTGATACACGTAAATTCTTGCAAAGAACAATCCTAAAACGAGGAGGCGAAGTATGAAAAAGTCGCAGGTACTTTTAGGTTGATGTCCTAAGCGCCATCTGTTGAGTGCAAGAAAATAATTGCGTCGTTTTTGACCGTTTTAGTACTTTAGGGGTGTTCGTTCTTCATTGCCTTTGAAATAACTCCGTTGTTTCAAAGCAGGTATACCGAAAAAAGTATATCCTTGGTAACTGCTCGTTGCGTCATCTAGTCAAGTTTGCCCCAACTAATCTCGATTAACCTCGATCTCAGTCTTGATCAGGCGATTTAGGCGGCAGAGATGGAAGGTGAAATCGCATGGTGAGATGAAAATCATAGGAGAAAGTTATACGTTTCGCTTAATACAGCGCCACCTATTGAGTTTTAAAAAATTGTCGTGTCACTTTCCGCCATTGTAATGACTCAGAGGGCATTTGATTTTATATTATCTTCGAAAGTCGTCCAGTTTTTTCAATAAGTTTCCTTTTATTCCAAGTTTTGAGTTTTTCTGTTTTTTTTTTTCGTGTTTATGTCCGTTCAACCTCGCTGTGTTTAAATAATTTCTTTTTATTTGAGCGCAGGCCGTCCAAAAATGGCTTTGAAACCCTTTCGAGAATAGATTAAGTTAAGTTCTGTACTCTACTATGTAGACAAGCATTTTAAAAAATGTACACACCTAATTGGTCGAATGAATACGAATTATAAAAAGTGAAACATCCTGATGTATATTTAATTAATGTATTGCGAAAAAAAGGCAATAATGCCCTCGCTAGTTACCCCATGCCAGAGTATTAATTTTGTCATCTAAAACGTAACATTTATTATCATAAGATGATAGTGCAATTTTGTTTTTTTTTTTTTTAATTCTGCGTACACTGTATGAAAATCAGAACGAAATACATATTGATTGCAACAGATTTAAAAAAATGTACACGCCTAATTGGTCGAATGAGATATTGAAGCTCACATCGGTGAAGAATACTTTTCCTAGAAGTTACCTAATTAAATGCGGGTGATGAAACTGTACTCGGTGGATTTTATGAATATGAATTACAAAAAGTGAAACATCCTAATTAATGTATTGCCAAAAAAAGGCAATAATGAAAATCAGAACGAAATACATATTGATGGCAACATATTTAAAAAATGTACACGCCTAATTGGTCGAATGAGATATTGAAGGTCACATCGGTGAAGAATACCTTTCCCAGAGCTTTCCTAATTAAAGATGCGGATGATGAAGCTATACCCGGTGGATTTTATGAATATGAATTACAAAAAGTGAAACGTCCTAATTAATGTATTGCCAAGAAAAAGGCAATAATGCCCTAGTTAGTACCCCATGTCAGGGTACGAATTTTGTCATCTAAAACGTAACGTTTATCATCATAAGATGATTTTTTTTTAATTCTGCGTACACCCTATGAAAATTCAGAACGAAATACATATTAATTGCAACAGATGGCGCTTCTCGCAAACAACACCGGTCTCTCTCAATGGGGTTAAGTGCTTAACAAAATGCATGATTTTAAAATGTGGTGCAGAGCATATGTGAATGTATTAAAGCTATTGTTAGTTGCGCCATCTGGCGAAATTTGCATGAATTCATCTGGCAATTAGGTTCCATCTAGTGAAATTTGCGCGAAGTAATCTGGAAATTAAGTTGTAATTCGATTTCAAATGCACCGCCCTTTAACAACATCAACCACACATTGGCAAAGACGGAAATCGCAGAGGAAAATGTGCGTTTGGTTCGCTAATGTCATACAGCGCCATCTCTCGAGCATTACTTATTGCTAAATTGACAAGGCGAGGTTCATGACCTAATATGGCTTGCGCGCAACAGACAATTGATATTATTAAAATAAAGTCAATCAAATTTTGTAATCTTTTTGGAGAAATTTCGATTGAATGAGGCGAATTCGCGCCAGATGGCGCCGGTGGCGAAGCGCATGACAACAAAAAGAAAACACGTCTTGTAAGTTCTTTCTCCTTCGGCCGTTGTTACAGTAACCTCTGTCGTCATCCCGGAAGGTAAACTTACGATTTAAAAAAAAATTGTAAAGAAGAACGTCGTGGGTGTTTTTAATGTCACCGTTAGCAGCGCCATCTAGCGAACATTTCCCGTGTTATTTCTGAAGCTCATTTCTAATTCACATTCAAACGATCTCGTACTAACGAAGGCGGAAACCATAGACGAAAAAGTGCGTTTTCAGTAATGGCTTACACACAGCGCCATCTATTGAGTGTTTTATATAGAGCTAAGTTGAAAGCGTTGTATTTGGCCTAAAATGTCCGGCACGCAGAATCGATGTTATTAAGATAGTAAGCCAAACTTACTTTCAGAATAATATCAAACAACCGTTGTCTTTCTTTTTTTCCTTTGAGAAATTCAGGCTGATTGAAACGAAATTCCGCTAGATGACGCCACTGACAAGGTGCGTCGTGAAAACAAGAAAAAATGTGATTACTATTGTTAAAAACAATCGCAGTTCGTGATGTAGCTGTAGCTTAAAATGTTTAAAATATAGAAAATGGCGGCAGTCTGTGGGGGTTTTAAAGTTATTTATGACCTGCGCCATCTAGAGAAATGTGTTCAAATTAATCGTGATGTTAAGTTCTAATTCGATTTCAGATGATCCACGCTTTATCCGTCTGCAAACAAAAACGGAAACCGTACAGGAAAATATAGGTTAGGTTTACCGACGCCAATGATGTCACCGTCGAAGACTTTCACACAGCGCCATCTATTGAATGTTGTGTATTGCTAAATTGAGTAAGTGCGTATCTGCCTTAAAATGTACAGCACGCATCAGACATTCAATCGACAGAGTCAAAATTATTTTCAAAATATCAATCAATCGTTGATTTATTATTGGGACATCTGGAATGTTTGCAGAGAAATCGCAAAAGATGGCGCCACTGACAAACTGCGCGAAAACAAAAAGAAAAAACTTACAATTTGTTACTTAGTATTGCTACAATAACCGTTGATGATGAATCTGCAAATTAAAATATATACATTATTGTTATTATTAGCTGCGCCATCTAACGAAATTTCCTAAAATTCATGCTGACGTTAAGTAAACTAATTAAATTTCAAATAATTCATCCCCCTCCACCCCCACCTTTCACTAACAAAATCGGTAATTACACGTACGCTTTGCGCTAAGACCTATGATGTCATCATCAAATGACTTTCACGTAGCGCCATCTGTTGAGTATTACGGTAAATTGAGAAAGTGCGCCTAATGTGACCTACTCGACATGAAACATACCATTGGTATTAAAAAAAAAGGTCCAAAGTCCATCCAAATTATTTTCAAAATGTCATCAGTAACAATTTTTTTTTTTTTTTTTGAAGAAACGATTGATCCTCTGTTTTGTGTAAGATTGTGTAAGCTCAGAACGTGTTTCTCATTTCCACTTCTCCCCATCGACTTTACTGACCAAACCCTTAATCCGGTTCTGAACTAGTCTCCATCAGAAGTTCCGAGCGTTTCGCAACACTGCAGGCCAACTTCACGCTCTTCGCGCCGATCAAAGGCGGTCCAAATGACATTTTCGACCGCGCAAATTGCCCGTTTAATTGCAGACGTCGCTCGTCCGAATAACACGGGCGGAGTTTTTGCCGCGCCGGTAATCGAATTATTTCGTCGCAAGGAGTTATAGTTTCGGGGGGGGGGCTTCCATTGACGTGCACTGGCTCAAACGCATTAGGTGGCGAACCGCACACAAAACCGTCACAACAATTTCCTTACAATTAATTTTCGGCCGAAATCTGCGAAATTTAGTCGAATTGACTACGTGTACGGATTCTAGATGAGACGGGGAGTATCACAGACCTGAAAACAGATGCCGACGTACTTTAAGCCGCCACAAACCTACCCAGATCCTTGTCGACTTGTTTCACGACAAATATGTATGCCTATGATGCCTATTGTAACTTTTCCTTGAGATATTTGGCTTCTGTATATGACGACGAGAGTGAGAAAGAGATTTAAATATTGTAGCAAGTAGAAATCATATAGCAAGAATCAATTGTAAATAGCGAATAAATGATGGGTTATCAGACGCAGTGATCTTAAAAATGTTAAGTATATTATATTTCTCACGGCCTAGGCCAAAGAGCATTGGCGCAACTGCGTGAGTACTCTCGCTTTGCTTACAATCTCTTAT
The DNA here is from genome assembly GCA_036172665.1 of Prosopocoilus inquinatus. NCBI lineage: Eukaryota > Metazoa > Arthropoda > Insecta > Coleoptera > Lucanidae > Prosopocoilus > Prosopocoilus inquinatus. The sequence continues at coordinate 6,048,332 of CM069878.1, read as the reverse complement.
CATTCAAATAAAAAAAAATATAGCGTGAAGCGCGTAAGACGAAAATCTTCGTGAGACTCGAAAGAAAAGCGAAACAATATAGAGAAAATTCCCAAATCACGGCGACTCGCTCACTGACTTTGAGCCAATCAAACAGAGACCAAAAAGAAAACTAGTAAAATTTGAAACATGGAACAACAACTGTGTGAATATATTCTATATGAACACAACCACGTCACTAGTTACAACAGTTTGATTAGCAAAAAAGAATAGATTATCACAGGTAAAAATATCCTTCTCGCCGAGTTCGCAGGGGTAAGAAAGTTGAAGCTAACTCTGACCCCACGCCCGCGTTATAAGTTCTCTCTGTGACAAATCCCTCACAAATATTCCAAACAATAGCGTGGCACAGTTCACAGAGCCGAGAGACGATCCCTACAACACGGGGACAGCAACAGCGGCAAATTCCCCAAAAATATTACACTCTGGAATGTGACGTCACGCAGCAAGGAAGCTAAAAAGAGACGAAAGAGTCTTGTATCCTCACGGGAGGTCGTCGACGAAAGGAGAATCCGGGAATTGTTAGGATGGCAACATATTCCAACGAACAAAAGCGGTTTCCCACGACGGCGAGGCTTCGCGCGACAACGTCGTGGCGCCCGTCGAAATCGGAACAACACTCCCGGTGCTAAGCAGGTCTGCTCGAACTCGACGTTAATAAAATCGCCCAGGACTATTTGCTAGGCGTAAATACCAAGCCGAAAAATGGCGTGGCACAGCTCACAAAGCCGAAAGACGATCCCTACAACACGGGGACACCAACAGCGGCAAATTCTCCAAAAATATTACACTCTGTAATGTGACGTCACGCCGCAAGGAAGCTAAAAAGTGATGGAAAAGCCTCACGGGAGGCCGACGACGAAAGGAGAATCCGGGAATTGTTAGGATGGCAACAGCTTCCAACGAACGAAAGCGATTTCTCTCGACGGCGGCGCTTCGCGCGACAACGTCGTGACGCCAGTCGAAATCCGAACAACACTCCCGGTGCTAAGCAGGTCTGCTCGAACTCGACGTTAATAAAATCGTCCTGGACTATTTGCTAGGCCTAAACACAAAGCCGAAAAATAGCGTGGCACAGCTCACACAGCCGAAAGACGATCCCTACAACACGGGGACAGCAACAGCGGCAAATTCCCCAAAAATATTAGATTCCGTAATGTGATGTCACACAACAAGGAAGCTAAAAAGTGACGGAAAACCTCATGGGAGGTCGACGACGAAAGGGAATTGCCAGGATGGCAACGGCTTCCAACGAACGAAAGCGCCGTTAATAAAATCGCCCTGGACTATTTGCTAGGCGTAAACACCGAGCCGAAAAATGGCGTGGCACAGTTCACAGAGCCGCAAGACGATCCCTACGACACGGGGACAGCAACAGCGGTGCGGCTTACGTTTCGCTCAACAACGACTGGTTTAATTCTTCATTAACAAAAGTCCATAAGGCACCAGACAGCATGCAACAGCCTGCCTCGCGTGCCACTTAGTGCCCATTGCGTGGTATTTGTTGTCTCGTGGAGTTTGGCGCGAAGTAGAAGTGACCACCGCAAATTCGCATGATCGATGGTCGCAAGTCGGAAAGGATTCGTCGCGGCCGGTAAACAATCAAATGTTGGTCGCGGCGCTGTGGAAAGTCAACTGCAACGTACTCGACGCGCATGTAAGAAGAATAGCCTACCCGACCGGGCCGGCCAAATCAAAAATTGACTGTAACACTGTATCTTGTTTTTTTCTTAAATTGTTCGGTTAAACCGTTAATCTAAAAAAATGTTTTCAAAGCGCGCCAAGCTTCTGAATTAAATGTATCCACCGGGAAAAGTCGCGGAATTGAACGCCGACGCCGCCGATGCGAACCAAGTGCAGGTGTGTGGACTATTATGGTCGCAGCTGCGCCTTTTGATCATAAAAATAGAAATTTGCTGCGAATTGTTTGCGATGATAATCATACTTGCATTGTTCTAAGTCTCGATCTGTTTGTTTACGATGCGTTTTAAATTTCACAACTATTTTGACACAATACAGAATTCCGGTTTATTGCGGCGTTACGTTATGACGAAATATTTGTTGAGATGTTCGCAAACATGTTTGAGACTTCCTTAAACGTCCTTGCGTCGATGATTACTCGTTATTTCATCAATTTGACCTCAATGTAAACACAAGCGGGTATTTTTAGCCGGCTAATTATTGGACGTGCGGTTTTTTTCTGTTTATTTTCAATGCGTCGTTCTCTATTAGCGGCAATTAAGAAGGTCGATAAAAAACTCGTTAATTCCGCGTCGTGACCGCTGATTTACGTCGAACGCTAACTTATAATTTAGGTTTCGTAATGTAATGACATGACGCGGACATCGCGTTAGACTCTCCGATAGTACCAACATCCATTAAGCCCAACAAAAAAATATAAAAAAAGAGGAGGGAAAAAGTTGATGTAATTAACCGCGGCGATGATCGCCGACGATGCTTTGGCGTTTTCAAGGTTTTTTTTTCGTGAGGAAAATCTCATCGTAAGCAAATTTTCGTATATTTCGGGGAGGGGTGGGGCACTTAAAAATTCGAAAAGACGGTTCTTAATTCAATCACATCTCGTAAACCTGCTTTATTAATGGTTGACAACGGCGCAAACACGTTAATTACGAGGCAGTTAACGAGATGCTAAACGCAGTCGTAAATAAGCGAGGATGTATTTGGAATGCTATTTCATCAAGGAAAATTTACGTACGCTATGGAGTTTGTTCTCTTTTCCAAAAATACAAATAAGCTTACAGAAATAGTTCATTTGAATAGCTCGAAATAATTTTAATTACCACAGTGTCTGTGTATTATGCACAGCATGTTGTAGTTATTTATTTTAGAAGTTTAAGAATTTAATTTTAAGTTTATGCATTCTCGGGATATCTCTGAAGCACTAGCATATTTGTTTACGTTGTTAGTTTGGTAATGTAATATGGGGGCGTGTTTAGTCTGGGCAGCAAAGAAACGGAAGAGACGGCAGTCTCCCAAGGGCCAGCGCGGAAGACGAAGCGTGTCGGTAAACGGAGCCATGGATGGGCCTGGTGATATATGTGGTTGCCGCGGTATGTTGCCGGACATGAGATAGAGGGAGTCTGCAGAATAAGACCTGAGATGGTATGTTCTGGCAGAAGTGTTAGGGCGGTACATTCTCACGATTGGCAATGCGGTTTGAGGCTTAGGAGTCATGAGTTATGCGGATGTATTCTGGTAGCAGACTATTGTCCGGGACGCGATCCGGGGCGTTGGCCAAAGAATGCTACCGTGCACCAGCATACGGTATCGGGGCTCTTGCAAGCAGCGCCGATGAAGAGCACGGTACCGGCAAAGCAATTAGCTGTATTCTGCATTCATTGTGAGTGGGAATTCGGTTGATTGTATTCCTGACCAGGTGATAGCATTGAGCTATCCAGAAAGGTCTGACTTGATGATGTTATTGGACTGGTGCTTGACACTCACGCAGTCGGTGCATCAACTGATCCTGAGAACGTATGCTCGGGAGGTAAGGTATGCTAATATCCATCGGGAGGGGTGGGTTTTATATCCACAGTTGAATGTGGGGGGGTAATTCATGCGAATATAAGAAGTCAACGTGCGAGGATGACTTCCCCAGTGTCCAATATCATCATGAGGGAGCTACAGGAGCTTCTAGATTCGCCGCGGGAGCAGGCGGGGCCGGGAAAACGGCCCCGGTAAGTGGATTGTTCAATTTTACTGAATAGATACTCGTAAAGGGTTACTCATAATTTGCATGGTCCTTATCGAAATGGAATTGCGATGCCCGGAGGCAAAGACGTGCACCTTCAGCGCCTGTTGCGGTCAGGCAAGCGAGAAAGAAAGAAAGAAAAAATATTAGGAATGAGAGACCTAACCAATGGTGAGGGAATGTTTATTGTAACTCCGTCCTCAGATAATATTGTTTGCCTATAATATTTAAACAAAACAAAAAATCTAACCAACAAGCGCAAGTTTCTCTTTGATTAAATCCGAATGTACTTTGGTTTTTACTCGTAATTTACATTTCAAATTTTCTTTTGTGTTGTAGCTACTGGCTTTGTACCCCTTTAAAAAAAAAGCGAAAAACAATTGAAGTAATTGAATAATGTTGTTTATTTACGTCTTTAAATTTACGCTATAATTATTATTCCTTCTTCGTCATCATCTTGGCGTATATAAACGTTGGTAACCGATGCGTGTAATAACTGGATGTAAAGGATATGGGAACGTGTAGCGCACAGCTTCTGACAATAACAATAACGTTTTTGTATGCAAATGTACTCCCCGGCTTACTAAATATCTCTGGCGGTGGTGTTTTATCGCAGAGAAACTCCGTCCAGATGTATTTCCGATCCGGGAAAGAAAAGTGCTCGGCCAACAAAGAAATTTATCACCGCGAATCTAATTTATTGTCCGCAATAAAACCGATGCTGTCGCTTCACGCTCGAATTAAACAATCGGGATTCGAAACCGAACGCGAGATAACATCGAATAAACAATCGAGAAAGTTCGCTTATATATGAAGTTAAAGCAGAGCGAAACGGAGGCGCTTTATTATTATCGTTTTTGGGGAGGGGATTCCTTTGATCGCCGACCAACACGTGTAATACAATAAATGTCGTTGGGCCTTTCAAACATCGAAACTAGAGGAGGACGTTTAGGATTAACAGGACCTCAAAACTACTATTTGCGTTGCTAAACGTAATGGTGCTAATTAAGGTTTGGCAGAGAGACCAATTCGAGATTGGTGAGGGTCGTGAAGACTGTATGTATGTCTTCAGAGTTAAATAAAAAGTTGGCTTGCCTCATCCCTCCGATGTTGGAGGTTGTGAAGACTAAAGGACGCAAACCATCTGTCTTCAGAGTTAAATAGAAAGTTGACTTGCCACAATCCCTCCGACGTTGGTTAGGAAAAGCTTGCGGTATGGATTGGCTCTATCAAAACAGTTGCTAACAGCCCGCCTTTCGACCACTTCCTCGTCGAATCCAAGCCCACTGGCTGAAAGCCCGAAATCTTCCAAGTAAGGTTCTTGCAAACCAGTCGGGAAACTCAGGGGAACCCCATCATGCGTTCAATCGATTTATGAAAGGTGCGTCTCCAAAGAATTCAGACTCCCTGTCTGGAAGTGCGAAACCTTTCCAAAGAAGGCTCTTTCGAAGCAGATTTTGGTAAAAAAAAATGAAGTTCGAGGGGGTTGTGAAGCTCAGAGGAATCCCATCGTGCCTTCAATCGACTTATGAAAGTAGTCACGAAGCTCTGGGGAGGTTTGGCAAACCAATTCGAGATTGGCGAGGTCGTGAAGACTAAAGGACGCTAGCCATGTATGTCTTCAGAGTTAAATAAAAAGTTGGCTTGCCCCATCCCTTCAATGCTGGAGTTAAGAAAAGCTTGCGGTGTAGATTGGTTCTACCAAAACAGTTGCTAACAGCCTGCTTTTCGACCACTTCCTTGTCGAATACAACCCCAATGACTGACGGCCCGAAATCTTCCAAATGAGGCTCTCGCAAACCAGGCTTTGGTAAAACAAACTTGCGTTCCAACATGACGGGAACCTCAGGGGAACCTCATCGTGCCTTCAATCGATTTATGAAAGGCACATCTCCAAAGAATTCAGACTTCCTGACTGGAAGTGCGAAACCTTTCCAAAGAAGACTCTTCCGAAGCAGATTTTGGTAAACCAGTTGAAGTTCGAAGGCTCTTTCGAAGCAGATTTTGGTAAACCAGAGAAGGTTGTGAAGCTCAGAGGAATCCCATCGTGTCTTCAATCGACTTACGGAAGGAGCACCTCCAAGGAGATCTCGCTGAGTTCAACCTCAGTGAATGGAAGCCTCAAATCTTCCAAATAAGGCTCCTGCAAAGCGGACTTTGATCTTTCTCTTCAAGACGGAGAATTGGACTTTGATGGTGGTTGTTTGAAGTAGTGTGAGGACGACGGCGTTAATGAAAACAACTGCGAATCCAGGTTTCCAGGTTTGTTCGACTAAGCCACCGATAAAAATAGTGCGTGGGACGTTTCCGAATACTATCCGACACTGTCGAATGGAGGCATCAAAACGTCGTCAACAGAAAGGAAATCCGGAAAACCCGACATATTTCGAAAATCAACAATCCTCACCATTTCGAAAGAATTTCTTGTTTACTTTTAAACTGTTGAGTTGGTCACTCCCTAATTAATATACTAAGTTTAGAAGGCGGGAGGGTTAAGTCCGAACCAAGCTTTCCACTTCTAAGACATCACTGTCAAGGTCAGAAGTCTCTAGGCCTACTCCAGTTTCGTTCAAATTGACAATCCCCGTCTCGAAAAGCGAAAACTCGCATTTTTCCCCGAATTGGGATTTAAATTAGCGGGCTCGGGGAAGCAACTAGACCTTAGATAGTGGAAGAGGGTGGATGTGGCAATGGACAGTCGAGAATGTTCGATGGAGTTGCCCGGAGGTCCGCGAATCTACAATTCGACACACCAGAGTGCTTTCTGGTGGCCTAGAAGTATCGTTGGCTCCCTAATTTACACCTTGGTGGAGTAACCAGACCTAGGCCTAGACTTGACAGGCGATGAATGCGGTGGTAAGCCAACGAAAATGTACAGCGGAGGTCTATTGGCCTGTGATTCGAGGTGTAAGGGTATCTTGAGGGAGGCCAAAGAGTCACATTGTGGTCCCTAACTTCGAGGGTGCCGGAGTAACTCGGCCTAAACTTCGCAGACGTTGAATCTTTACGGCAAACCAACATGGATTTGCTCGTAGATCTCCCAACCCATCATTTGACGTGCCAAGGTGTTTTGGCAGGCTCAGACATCGCAATGGGGTTCCCAATTTCGATGTGAACAGGCAATTACGATCACGAAATGAGAAGACTCGCAGTTTCCCTTGGATTGGTCTTCAAATTGGGGGGTTTGGTGACGTAGCTAGACCTAGACGACCAGGCAGATAGTCAATGTGACGGTGAATGAATGTGAATTTGCCCGTAGGTTAACTGACCTATCATTTGAAGTGCAAGGTATTTTGGTAAGGCTCAGCAATCTCACTGGGGCCTCAAATTTCGATGTGGACGGGCAATTCCTACCACAGGCGCGAAAATTCCGAGCTTTTCTTGGATTGGTCTTTAAATCAGAGGGAAGGGAGGAGGTTGGGGACGTAGCTAGGCCTAGGCGACACTTAGTAGATAGTAAATGTGACGTACATGTATGTATGCCAGCGAGAATGTCCAGTGGATTTGCCCATAGGTCTCCTAAATTTTTATTTGCCGCGCAGGGGTATTTCGGCGAGGTTGATAATCTTGGGGAATCCCTAATTTGGACACCTCAGCCACCTATAGCATAGAAAGGTGGAAAGGTCACAGCATTTTGTGTTTTGATTTCGAAATTCTTACCACAAGATGTGAAGAGTTGCAGCTTCCTTGGATTGGTCTTCAAATTGGGGCGGATTTCTTCGATGAAACCAGGCTTCAGACGATTTGGCGGACCTTGAACGTGACGGTAAACCAACGAGAGTGTCCAGTGGATTTACCCGTAGGTCTCTTAACCTATCATTTGATGTGCAAGGGTGTTTTGGTGGGGCGATCGAGTGGACTTTGAAAAAGTTGGGAAGCTCAGGGGAATTCCATCCTGCCTTCAGTAGACTGATGAAAGAATTTCGAATTGAAACTCAGAGATTTTGGAAGTACGAAACTTTCCAAATAAAGCTCTTTTCAAGCAGATTTTGGTAAGCCAATTGGAGTTGTGATGCTCAGAGGAATCCCATCGTGCCTTCAATTGACTTATGAAAGAAGCATCTCTAAAGAGATCTCGCAGAGCTCAAATCTGAGTGACTGGAAGCCCGAAACCAGAGCTTAGGAGACCAAGTAGAGTTTGAAAAAGTCGGGAAGCTCAGGGAAATCCCATCGTGCCTTCAATGGAATGGAATCGAACTGTGAAAATCATTTATTTGTAATCTTCTTTTCTGATCATTTGAATTGTTAGAACAATATTGACGCTTGTTAAATGTTCCATTGATTGTAATGCAGCGCTCACAATAATGTGAGTACAATGGAAGCTATTCAGTTGAGTCGAATCAAGCGTGAAAAATAATTTTAACCAACAAATAAATTGGTAATTAATTAAAACACGTCCGATTTGCTGGCTGCACTGTGCATAACAGTATTTTCTGGCTGTATATTTACCTCTGTAAAATCTATACGTGCTTTGTAATCTAATTCATTCATGCACGCCAGTGGAATTTCGAAAATGCCTCAGATACGAATAGAAAAGAAAAAAAAACTGCCATTCCTTTGAAAGTAAAAAAAAAAAATTCTCAAACTTTACTATGTCAATGATACTCTCTCATTTTCCAAAATCTTCCCAGACGCTTTTAGAACCAATTCAGATTTTTTGGGGCCACTAAAAATATCTGAAACGATTCTGTTATGTCCTGTGGTCTAGGTCGATTGAAGCAACTCTCAATTTTGGGGCTATTAGGAAAAACCTTACCGCCGAAAGTCTGGATTGTCTCAAAACAACTTAACTCCTTACATTTTGCGGTGCTTCCAGCTTTTAGAGAGTGAAAAAATCTCAATTTTGAGGTTAGTATGGGGGGAAACATTAACGCTGAAAGTCTGGATTGCCTCAGAATATTAATTTTGTGTACTCTGAGGCTGTGTACACAGTAGATATTTCCGAGCTCAGCTCAAGAGCTCTCTGGATTGTCTCAGAACTCAACATGTTACATTTTTTCGGAGTTTCGAACTTTTAGAGAGATCGTACAAGAACCTCAAGTACTCTCAACTCTCAATTTTGGGGCTATTAGGAAAAACCTTACCGCCGAAACCCCGGGTTGTCTCAGAACAACTTAACTCCTTACATTTTGGGGTGCTTCCGGGTTCTAGAGAGTGAAGAATTCTCAATTTTGAGGTTAGGAACGTAGGAAAACCTAAAATATTCTCAACTCTCAATTTTGGGACTATTAGGAAAAACTTTACTTCCGAAACCCCGGATTGTTTCAGACCAACTTAACTCCTTACATTTTGCGGTGCTTCCCGCTTTTAGAGAGTGAAGAATTCTCAATTTTGAGGTTAGTGGGGGGAAAACATTAACGCTGAAAGTCTGGATTGCCTCAGAACATTAATTCTGTGTACTCTGAGGCGGTGTATACAGCAGATATTTCTGAGCCCGGCTCATGAGTTTTCTGAATTGTCTCAGAACTACTCAATACATTTTTTTGGGGGTTTCGGATTTTTAGAGAGGACGTAGAAAAACCTCAAATATCTTCAGTTCTCAATTTTGAGGCTATTAGGAAAAACTTTTCGTCCGAAATCCCGGATTGTCTCAGAACAACTTAACTCCTTACATTTTGCGGTGCTTCCGGCTTTTAGAGAGTGAAAAAATCTCAATTTCGAGGTTAGTAGGGGGGAAAACATTAACGCAGAAAGTCTGGATTGCTTCAGAACATTAATTTTATGTACTCTGAGTCGGTGTATACAGCAGATATTTCTTAGCCCGGCTCATGAGCTTTCTGAATTGTCTCAGAACTACTCATTACATTTTTTTGAGGGTTTCGGACTTTTAGAGAGGACGTAGAAAAACCTCAAATATTCTCAGTTCTCAATCTTGAGGCTATTAGGAAAAACTTTTCGTCCGAAACCCCGGATTGTCTCAGAACAACTTAACTCCTTACATTTTGTGGTGCTTCCGGCTTTTAGAGAGTGAAAAAATCTCAATTTTGAGGTTAGTATGGGGGAAAACATTAACGCTGAAAGTCTGGATTGCCTCAGAACATTAATTCTGTGTACTCTGAGGCGGTGTATACAGCAGATATTTCTGAGCCCGGCTCATGAGCTTTCTGAATTGTCTCAGAACTACTCATTACATTTTTTTGGAGGTTTCGGACTTTTAGAGAGGACGCAGAAAAACCTGAAATATCCTCAGTTCTCAATTTTGAGGCTATTAGGAAAAACTTTTCGTCCGAAACCCCAGATTGTCTCAGAACAACTTAACTCCTTACATTTTGCGGTGCTTCCGGCTTTTAGAGAGTGAAAAAATCTCAATTTTGAGGTTAGTAGGGGGGAAAACATTAACGCTGAAAGTCTGGATTGCCTCAAAACATTAATTCTGTGTACTCTGAGACGGTGTATACAGCAGACATTTCTGAGCCCGGTTCAAGAGCTTTCTGAATTGTGTCAGAACTACTCATTACATTTTTTTGGGGGTTTCGGACTTTTAGAGAGGACGTAGGAAAACCTCAAATATCTTCAGTTCTCAATTTTGAGGCTATTAGGAAAAACTTTTCGTCCGAAACCCCGGATTGTCTCAGAACAACTTAACTCCTTACATTTTGCGGTGCTTCCGGCTTCTAGAGAGTGAAAAAATCTCAATTTTGAGGTTAGTAGGGGGGAAAACATTAACGCTGAAAGTCTGGATTGCCTCAGAACATTAATTCTGTGTACTCTGAGGCGGTGTATACAGCAGATATTTCTGAGCCCGGCTCATGAGCTCTCTGAATTGTCTCAGAACTACTCATTACATTTTTTTGGGGGTTCCGGACTTTTAGAGAGGACGCAGAAAAACCTCAAATATCCTCAGTTCTTAATTTTGAGGCTATTAGGAAAAACTTTTCGTCCGAAACCTCGGATTGTCTCAGAACAACTTAACTCCTTACATTTCGCGGTGCTTCCGGCTTTTAGAGAGTGAAAAAATCTCAATTTTGAGGTTAGTATGGGGGAAACATTAACGCTGAAAGTCTGGATTGCCTCAGAACATTAATTCTGTGTACTCTGAGGCGGTGTATACAGCAGATATTTCTGAGCCCGGCTCATGAGCTTTCTGAATTGTCTCAGAACTATTCATTACATTTTTTTAGGGGTTTCGGACTTTTAAAGAGGACGTAGAAAAACCTCAAATATCCTCAATTCTCAATTTTGAGGCTATTAGGAAAAGCTTTTCGTCCGAAACCCCGGATTGTCTCAGAACAACTTAACTCCTTACATTTTGCGGTGCTTCCGGCTTTTAGAGAGCGAGAAAATCTCAATTTCGAGGTTAGTAGGGGGGAAAACATTAACGCAGAAAGTCTGGATTGCTTCAGAACATTAATTTTATGTACTCTGAGTCGGTGTATACAGCAGATATTTCTTAGCCCGGCTCAAGAGCTTTCTGAATTGTCTCAGAACTACTCATTACATTTTTTGGGCGTTTCGGACTTTTAGAGAGGATGTAGAAAAACCTCAAATATTCTCAGTTCTCAATTTTGAGGCTATTAGGAAAAACTTTTCGTCCGAAACCCCGGATTGTCTCAGAACAACTTAACTCCTTACATTTCGCGGGGCTTCTTGCTTTTAGAAAGTGAAGAATTCTCAATTTTGAGATTAGTAGCGGGAAATCATTACCGCTGAAAGTCTGGATTGCCTCAGAATATTAATTTTCTGTACTCTGAGGCGGTGTACACTGTAGATATTTCCGAGCTCAACTCAAGAGCTCTCTGAATTGTCTCAGAACTCAACTTGTTACATTTTTTCGGAGTTTCGGAGTTTTAGAGAGATCATACAAGAACCTCAAGTACTCTCAACTCTCAATTTTGGGGCTATTAGGAAAAACCTTACCGCCGAAACTCTGGATTGTCTCAGAACAACTTAACTCCTTACATTTTGCGGTGCTTCCGGCTTTTAGAGAGTGAAGAATTCTCAATTTTGAGGTTAGTAGGGGGGAAAACATTAATGCTGAAAGTCCGATTGCCTCAGAACATTAATTCTGTGAACTCTGAGTACTCTGAGGAGGTGTATACAGCAGGTATTTCTGAGTCCAGCTCAAGAGCTCTCTGGATTGTCTCAGGATAACTCAACTTATTACATTTTTTTGGGGCTTCGATCTTTTCTAGAGAAATTGTACAGGAACCTCAAATATTCTTAATATTTAATTTTGACGCTAGGGAAAACTTAACGTCGAAGTTTCTGCCGAAGTTCTAAGCCCAGCTCAAGAGCTATTCGTATAACTTGTTAACATTTTGCTTTAACCATTAGTTAAGCAAGCCTTCTGTGATTTTAAAAATTAAATTAAGAGTAAGAATAAATTAAGAGTCAATAGGATTGTCTATGTTTAGGATAAAGAAGTCCTGACTTGAACCACATGTGTCTTCCGAAATTGGAAATCTCAGGAGATTCGGCAAAACGCACCAACCAGCAAAGGCGAATTTGAGGAACCGATTAAGCGAAGAAAACTTGAATTTGTGATGTGTTTGCTCCGCTTTGCACGTTTCCATATGTTTCTGCGGATGAATCAGACTTGCAGCCTTGAAAAAATAGTTATTACATATATTTTGAGAGAAAAGAAAAAAAAAACAAAATAAACACGCCCGGACCTGCCTCAACGTTCGCGAGCGTAAACATGCGCCCACCGGCCTGAAAACGGGCCGGTGCAAAACACGGGAAGTAAACAGAGAGAGCGGCGCGTGAATGAAGATTTTTTCGTAATTCGTAATGGCGGGCTAAATTTAGCCGTCGAGTGGCTTAAAATATAAAGGCTGCGTGGGCGGGTGTCGTAACGGGGCTTATTATTAGCAAAATCGAGATAAAAATGACTCGCCGGACTGTTTACTTTCTCCGGCGAGGAGGGTTTATGAATGAAAATGACGGGGAGTTTTTTTTTTGCTGCCTTGCGAACGCCGATTAAATTGATTGAGACACGAATTGGGTCAATTAGATTCAAGCTTAATGCAATCTGCTTGTAATTATAACCCCCCTGAGTATAAGACCGAATTAGATAAGCATTTCATCATACTTTCAGAAAAGTTTGGCAATACGTTTGAGAAATCTCTTGATTGACTGATGGGAGCCACTGCTGGATTGCCTTAAAGAATTTAAATATCTTTAGATCTGATTTATGTTCTATGTGAATTATGTGATATAAAATGATTTCGATAAAGTAATTAGATATTTCAATTTAATCTCCAAGAGACTTGAATCGCCTCAGAGCCTCAGAGCGTACTGAGGCTCTAGTTTTTGAGACACCAGACTCTTAAAATGATCGCAAGATTTTGTAAAAAATAAAAATTTTCCGTCAATCACCTCAGAAATTTTCTGAGTTTCCATTGAAGTCTCTCAAATATTCCTCAGAACCTCTCTGATACAATTCTGAGGCAAATATCAACGACTCAATGCGTCCTTAATATCTCTGGAAATGCGTTGCAATTCGGCTGAGATGTGTTTCTGAACTTTTAGAAAGAAACCTCGTGTCTGAGATATTTTTTTGAGAGTTCAAAGCATCGCATCGCATCGAAAGGTAGTAATAACTTATTCCTCCGTCTCAGAAGCACATAGAGTTTCGTATCTTTTAGAAAACTTGCTTTGAGAAACGTGTTTCTGAGAGAACCTGAATTTTTAGAGAAACCTCCTGGCTCAGATATTTTTCGAGAGACTTACTGAAAAGAGAAAAGAAAAGAGAGTTACTGAAAAAGAAAAGAGAGTTACTGAAAAGACAGGACAACTTTTAGAGAAACTTCGTGGCTCAGATGTATATATATATTTTAAGAGCTCAAATCATTGCGTTAAAGGTAGTAATATTTTGTTTCTTCGTCTCAGAAGTATTCAGAGTTTTATATCTTTTAGTAGAAGACTTGATTTGATCAAAAAATTCCAAAATCGACTCAAAAAATATCTGAGGCTATTTAAAGTAGGCGTGGACATCCTTAATTGCGCTCTCAAAAAAACACAGACATTTCTTAAATGTCGCCTCAGAAGCACTCAGTGTTTCGTATCTTTTAGAAAACTTGCATTGGGAAATGTGTTTCTCAGAGGACATGAATTTTTAGAGAAACCTCCTCGCTCAGATATTTTCGAGAGGTCAAAGCATCGCATTGAATGTAGTAATATTTTGTTTCTTCGTCTTAGAGTCACTCAGAGTTTCGTTATTTTTAGAAGACTTGATTTGAGTCGCGCGTTTCTGAGAGGCCACGAACTTCTAGAGATACCTCGAGGCTCAGATATTTTTGAGAGTTCAAAGCATCGCGTTGAGTACAGTAATATTTTGTCTCTTCGTCTTAGAATCACTGAGAACAGAAACAGAAACTAAAAATAACGAATTATTTTTAGAAGACTTGATTTGAGAGACATGTTTCTGAGAGGACGAGACTTTTAGGGAAACCTTGTGGCTCAGAAATTTTTTGAGAGTTTAAAGCATCGCGTTAAAGGTAGTAATGTTTTGTTTCTTCGTCACAGAATCACTCAGATTGATTTGAGACGAGTGTTCCTGAGAGGCCACGAACTTTTAGAGAAACACTGTGGCTCAGATATTTTTTGAGAGTTTAAAGCATCGCGCTAAAGGTAGTAGATAATACTTTGTTTTTCCGTCATTGAATCACTCAGAGATTCGTTATTTTTAGAAGACTTGATTTGAGAGACGGGTTTCTCAGAGATCTTGAACTTTTAGAGAAACTTTGTGACTCAGATATTTTTTTGAGAGTTCTAAACATCGCACTAAAGGTAGTAATATTTTGTTTCTCCGTCACTGAATCAAATAGAGTTTCGTTATTTTTAGAAGACTTGATTTGAGAGACATGTTTCTGAGAGGACGAGACTTTTAGGGAAACCTCGTGACTCAGATATTTTTTGAGAGTTTAAAGCATCGCGCTACAGGTAGTAATATTTTGTTTCTCCGTCTCAGAAGCACTCAGAGTTTCATTATTTTTAGATGACTTGATTTGAGAGACGTGTTTCTCAGAGGTCTTGAACTTTTAGAGAAACTTCGTGACTCAGATATTTTTTGAGACTTCAAAGCATCGCGTTAGAGGTAGTAATATCTTGTTTCTTTGTCACAGAATCACTGAGAGTTTTGTTATTTTTAGAAGACTTGATTTGAGAGACGTGTTTCTTAGAGATCTTGAACTTTGTGACTCAGATATTTCTTGAGAGTTGAAAGCATCGCTTTGAAGGTAGTAATATTTTGTTTCTTCGTCTCAAAAATATTCAGAGTTATCTATCTTTTAGTAGAAGACTTGATTTGATAAAAAAAGTGACTCAAAAAATATCTGAGGCTATTTAAAGTAAATTAAATGTTTGTTTAAACCGCAGGACGTGATGGAGACGTCTCAGATATTTTCTGAGGCATTTCAAAAATTTCAGAGCATCATGCGAAAGTTGATTATTTGTTTTATCCCTTCAGAAGCGCTCTGAGTTCTTTCTTTATCTTTTTGAAGAATTGAAACGATCAAGAGCTCTCTCAGGAATTCGAATCCGCTTCAGAATCACACAGGACGTAATGAGAAAGGTGATTTTTTAGTATCGCCGCCTCTGTGGCGTTACATGTTCGAAAATCTGAATCGTCTCGAAGCGTGACTCATTCTTGAGCGATCATAAGACACAGAAAATATCTGAGGCGATTTTGAAACGTCTCAGAAAATCTGAATCGTCTCGAAGCGCGACTCATTCTTGAGCGATTATATGACACAGAATATATCTGAGGCGATTTTAAAATGACTACGTCTCAGAAAATCTGAATCTTCTCAGCGTGACTCTTTCTTGACCGATCATATGACTCAGAAAATATCTGAGACGATTCTGAAACGGCTCAGAAAACTTGAATCGCCTTAGATCATGACTCTTTCTTGTGCGATTTTAAGACTCAGAAAATATCTGAGGCGATTTTCAAATAATGTTACGTCTCAGAAAATCCGAATCGCCTCAGTGCCGTACTCTTTCTTGAGCGATCGTAAGACTCAGAGGCGATTCTGAAATAACGTTACGGGTCAGCAAATCTGAATCGCCTCAGAACGTGATTCTTTCTTGAGAGATAACAAGACTCAGCAAATATCTGAGGTGATTTTGAAATAACGTTACGTCTTAGAAAATCTGAGTCGCCTCAGAGCATGACTGATATTTTTAATACGATCCAAGCTTTCAGAAGCACGGAGGAAATAATAATTTAGAAAAGAGATATTTCACCCTTGTCGCCTCTGCCTCTTAGACGTCCTAATAACTCTTGGAAATTCTAAATCGCCTCAAGAGTTTTGTTTTGTAGTGATCCCTGGTGTCATCTCAGACTTTTTTGATGCAGTCCAAACGTACGAAAGTGTTCGAGGGCGACGATATTCTGCCCTTGTTGCTCCTGAGGGTTACATTTCCCGAGACTTCTAGGAACCACTTGAAAATAAATTATTTTGCTAGAAAGGTGATTATTTCGAAGGGGTCGGATCATTTTGAAATGTAATCAGGAAAACTCTTTGTATGCCTTGTTCGATGTTTTCCTTGAATTCTCCTTTGTGGAATACGCTGTATGAGTGTCGTTTGATCACGCACCCCTACAACAAAGCCCATTATGCAAGGCATAGATAATCTTATCGCGTTCCTTCACTGTCTGTCAACCGAGGACGGCCAGTTCCGTTGAATCGATCAACGTCGACCCGCTAATGAGGGCATCTGTAAGCACAGTGTGAAATGATAAAAACAAATGTGGAAGTTATATTTCGAATCTTTTTTTTTTGCACACTTAATTAAAGGCACGTTGCGTGACCGCATAAATAAATAATTCAAGGCCGTCCGGAGCTCCGAGCGTTAAATTAAATTAGAAGAAAGAGGAAAAAAAGAGCGCAATCACATCACCTGATAAACCTACCTACCTGCTCAACGTCGATGTCGTAATCGCCCATCTCTAAATGCGATTTGCAAGAAGACGTAATTGCTATGTTTGCTCAAGGATGATATAGTCCGGAGAACCGACCAACTGAGTGAAGGTGAAATTCGTTTTCTTTTTCTGGAATGTTATCGAAACGCCTCGTCTAGCCTGTGTTATACGACTTATTATTGCTAGTAGGTCAGGTTTAATGAGATGATTTCAGCAAGCACGAAGCATTCATTAAGGCGCTGTAGTTCTATTAAACTGGGCGTTCTTCAGGGTAACGCATTGGGACCCCTTTGTTTTAGCATGCAATTAAAGTTCTATGGAATAGCAGCAGCAGGTTCCAATCAAATAAAGGTTTCGTTTGTCGTTTCTTATTATCGAAGAACGCAGACTGGCAAAGAAAGAAGGCTAAAAAAAGGTTAATAACGTTGCCCGAGAGTTTGTCCTTCTCGCAGCAAAGACAAAATAAAATCTGAATCGAATCGGTAGATTGCGGTTTTATATTACGACTCCGAAGAGAAAAAGAGACCCAACCCCCCAAGTAGCCATAATTTAATTATAACCGCGGTGGCCGAGGACGTTCGCGGATCACAATAACAATAAACATAAGATTGTGCAGATAAGGACGCACTATGGCCCGCAGAGTCGCGTCTGAATAAATAATTTTATGCGGCGGGCCGCATGCGACTTTATCGCCCCCGAACGGGCAGGAGGAGCCAAGGTCGGGAGTTTTCCTTCGGTTTTCGTTTTAGACGCGATAATTAATCTGCGATGTCGTCGGGCGTGACGTGCAATTACTTCTAATTAGGCTTGACTTCGCGAAGGCCTGGAAAATTATCCGAGCAGAATGTGAATCGGGCGAGGTTTTCCCGAGAAGATGACTGGCTTGGAATTACAAATAATAACAAAAACGTCACCGCTGGACAAATTATGCATAATCTATTCATGTATGTGTAGAATGTGGTGCCCTATCCATTATCTCAGAGATGTGTTCAGTTTCCAAATGAGACGCGAAGCAAAAAGTTATAGTAAACCCTCAGATGAACCAAGAAGGACTAAGAATTTTGAAATGGAGGAGAGGCGAGGAAAACCAAGGGCAAGATAGTTCCAGTCAGAAGAAAATAATTCGGCTGAAAAACTGAAGGACACGAAAGAAACAAACAGATTTAATCGCTGTGGTCTACTCGAAAGGACCAGCACTGATAGGTTAATAAAAATGATCACCAGTGGCAGAAAATTAAACCTGGAACACCAATGTTTAAAGGACCAAATGAGACACGAAGCAAAAGGATATAGAAAACCCCCAGCTGAACCAAGAAGGACTATACAAACTTTGAAATGGCAGGTAAAGGAGGAGAGGCGAGGAAAACCGAGGGCAAGATAGTTCCAGTCAGAGGAAGAAAAGAATTCGGCTGAAAAACTGAAGGATACGAAAGAGACAAACAGATTTAATCGCTGTGGTCTACTCGAAAGGACCAGCACTGTCCTGATAGGTTAATAAAAACGATCACCAGTGGCAGAAAATTAAACCTGGAACACCAATGTTTAAAGGCCAAATGAGGCATGAAGCAAAAGGATATAGAAAACCCCCAGATGAACTAAGAAGGACTATAAGAATCTTGAAATGACAGGTAAAGGAGGAGAGGCGAGGAAAACCGAGGGCAAGATAGTTCCAGTCAGAGGAAGAAAAGAATTCGGCTGAAAAACTGAAGGATACGAAGGAGACAAACAGATTTAATCGCTGTGGTCTACTCGAAAGGACCAGCACTGTCCTGATAGGTTAATAAAAACGATCACCAGTGGCAGAAAATTAAACCTGGAACACCAATGTTTAAAGGCCAAATGAGGCATGAAGCAAAAGGATATAGAAAACCCCCAGATGAACTAAGAAGGACTATACGAATCTTGAAATGACAGGTAAAGGAGAAGAGGCGAGGAAAACCAAGGGCAAGAAAGTTCCAGTCAGAGGAAGAAAAGAATTCGGCTAAAAGGCTGAAGGATGCGAAAGTAAAAAACGTATTTAGTCTCTGTGGCCTTATTGGAAGAACTAGTACTGTTTTTAGATGGGATAGTTGTAAAATGAAGGCCAAGGTTGGATACTGTCATCAATCATGATAGACGAGACAGTGAAATGCGATTCCAACGAGGGGATCAAATATGGTTGCTCAACCCCAGAAGGATTCTTTGGCTGTGTCCTAAACGGACCGACCCTGAGGAATTTTAAAAATGCTGAATTGGAAAACGTGAAAATGTGATTTAATTGGACTGCGTGAAGTATCTGAAGAATCCTCTTGGATTTATTTCAAGAGATTGGCTGCTCACGAAGAAAATATCAACGGAAAGCCGAATACCTCGAAGGAACTTCGAATGAGAAACCAAGGATGTAACGGTCGAGAATGGTGAAGAATGCACACTCGGTTTTCTTGATTTACTTCAAGAGATTGGTGCGTCTTGCTTTTGTTTTCGCTCGGAGGACTCTAGAAAAAATGAAAAGGAACGAGCAAAAGAATAACGAGAACGAAGGGGTTTCATCACACAACCGGATGCCTTGGATGAACAAGGAAGGAATGCAAGAAATCTAGGGATAAGTCTCTTGATGTGGTTGCAGAAGTCTGCGCTGCTTTTCGAGCGCGGATTGCAGAAAAAAAAAATCAAAAGGAAAGAGCGAAAGGAAAACCAAGAGTTAAATAACACTGCGGTAGATGTCTTGGATGAACTTGAAATGAGAGAATGAATGGAAATTGCCAAAGTGAAAGATGCAAGTTACGCGGGATTAGGAAAAAAATGACCAAAAGGACAGGACTTAAAGACAGTTAGTTAATGTAACTAGTTACCTTGGAGAGGAATTCGAAAAGGAGACTGGAATGGTAATTGTGGTGAAAGATGTAAAAGAAGTTCTTGGGTTGGTTTGTGAGAATAAGATAAAGAAAAGATGGTTGGAAAGCATTAGGTACAAGACCGGTCGGGGAAATAATAAAGGAGAAAAAATTAGCCTGGTCAGGATGAAGGAGGAAAGGCAAGTGAAAAGAATTTGGGACGCGAAAACGATAGGAAGAAATGGTAGAAGAAGACCGAAGGGAAAACCGGAAGGGGGAAATAAAGGAAGCATTGAAGGATAGAGGAAGTGATTGAAAGGGAATTAGCAAAAAACCGAAAAAAATAGAAGAAAGCAAGGTATAAGATGGAAACAAGAAAAGAGGAAACCTCGACACCCCAGTGGGTATAAGAGGACCGATTATGATGATGATGATGATGATAATTGGAGGCACTCAGAAGAACTTAAAATTGCAAGGAATGCTAGCTTGGTCATCTTGATGTACTTCGAGAGGTTTCGGAATGCAAGCGAATGGCTTTGTAAGGAGGTGCTAGAAATTAAATAAAAGGAAAAAATGCAAAAATAAAATAGAAATGAAGTTGATTGGATAATGCATCCAGACACTTGGAAGAATTAAAAGGCGAAATGAAATAGGAAGAAGAGTAATAAGAATAAATTCAAGCAATAATGACTGGATTAGTGATATCGGCCGAAGAAAATTTTGCTGTCTGCTAGGAGATGGCATTCCAAATTCTATTAATGCTCTATCATCCCTCACCCTCAAAATTAAAACTGTACGCAAGGAATAAACTTGAAAAAACTAATCGGGCCTAACGTGCAGTCCTGAGGTGTACCTCGTCTTTAATTTTTTAGTTATACGGCAAGCACCACCTCATTCTTTTTTTTTTCTTCCTTCGTTGCATAACTTATTTCTCTTGCCTCTCCCCATCTTTTAGATTTTTGCTTCCCTTTTTATTAAAAAAATAAAATTACTATTCCTGTTTCTGTCTGTTTGAAGATTGCTCAGTTAAGAAGATTTTATTAATTGGAAGATCTTTGGGATTAGAGACTGTTGGCCCACTTAACCATAAACTTAAGAAATATCCAATATTTTCTTTCTAATCTTAAGTATCTTCTCTCCTGTCATTTTTATCTAAATTCCGTGACTTATTGGTGATCTTTAATCTTTAGCTAATCTCTGCTTTTGTATGTGATTGCCAGAACTTCGTTTCTCATTAGTACCATAATAAAAGAAAAACCTCTTTTCTCTTCTTCCTTTCTTCTTTTTGATTGTTGCGTTCTTTTGAAAATAAAAATCCTACAGGGTCTCGATTTGGTCATTTCTGTGGACTTTAATTACTTGTAAATCCATCTTCAATTCATCGTTACTGCATCTTTGGTCTTTCTACGTGACGGCAGAAGCTCCATGGTTCAGTACCATAATGATAGTAAAGAAATTTTCATTTCTTCTTTTTGCCTTTCTTTTCGTAACAGAAGAAGCAGAACAGTGTCCTTTACAACTCTAAACATCTAGGTTTTTTTTAGCCCTCCTAGCAGTAAAGAAACGTCCCTTCTCCTTTTTTACCTTCCTTAACTGGTCCACTAACTACCCTTAAAATGAAAGGGGATAAGCACAGGAGAGCCAGAGGAATACAAATCAAAAAAGGGGGCGAGGCGAGGAACCGCCTTATCTACTCTGTTGCAAAAGAAAAGAAAAAAAAATAGAGAAAACAGGAGCAGTCAAAAAAAAACTTCAAATCGCAAATCACAGCATACGATGTGGATATTTCAAGAAGCGAGACAGAATTAGAAAGAACAATGTTAGAGTTGGAAGAAGCAATAATCAAGGAATGAGAAAATATAAAAATTCATTCCCTTCTTCACTGAGCTTGATTGGCATCAACTGAACCACCAGGCACACAAATTTCGGGACTTTCCTTATTTACAAACCTCTGATCACTCTCAATCAGTCTTTTCGTACTCTATCAATCGTTTCAATTTCCCCCCTTTTTTTATGTCGGCCTTGACGAACATTGGTTTGGAGTTTTATGACGCTTCTTAATGCCAATTTTTTTTTTTCTTGTGTGAAACTGGAATGTTTAGTTGGATAAGATCGCATTTATGTACAAGGTCGTACAAAGCTGCTTCTTAAAAAAAAAAGATCCACAGTATAGTCGGTGTTCTTTCAAGAACTGCAAGAGTCTGCGACGCTCGATTATTGGCCCGATGTTATTTAGTCTGTTTGTCTCAGTGATCGATTCTGTAAAACAACCCCAAATAAGTAGTGTCCTTGCTCTTTCCCCGTGGGCCAGATAAAATTGCCTACATAATTACAATTGCCTGACACAGATTTACTATTGTCAGGATTAAATTAATTGGCAAGAATTAGATTAATTTCGAAATTATTTGCAATCACGTGCATTACAAAATTGTCCGCCATCGTCATCCATTAAACGTTTCAGTAGGGTAACCGCGTTCTATACGCTTGCATTCCGCATTGCATAAAAAAATTCAGGCACTGCAGAACATAAGCGTGTTATTTTACATGCGCCAATTAAGAATGAGGCAATTAAAGCAGAAAACAGAATTTAGCAAGAGATAATTGATGCTGACACCTGAGAACTTTGAGCTTTTGGATCGGACCCCCGGTCACCAGGGCATAAACCGATTGTGACGTAGGAAGTAACGATGTGTAAATAGGGTAGCAAATCGGTCGATAGAGGGCAGACGAAGACAGTGAATAGTGAACAGTGACAATACGAAGCGTTATTAGTAGTAATCATTAGCTAATGAGAATGATGGGTTTAAGACCCGTATGACGCGTTACGAAATTTTTTTACAAAAAAATATATATTTAGGTAATAGCAAACACAATTGGCATTCAATTTATAGAAAATTTTGTACAAGAAATATTTTCTACAATTTTTTTTTAGAATTTGAGAAAATATTTTGTGTTAACTTATTTTGTACAAAATCTACTTTGGACGTGCGCAATACATAAATCAAGTCATGCTGAATTGTGAGGTTATGTTTAACCAATATATGTATGCTCCACACTTTTCGTTGTTTGGTGTTTTGTCTTGTGTTTAAGTTTTTTTTTTTGTAATTGCATTAATACCATTGCCATAATATTAATTACTGGTGCAGTAGTTAAAATTAAATGTCTAATATTCATTGTAATTTTATAAGACACTTAGAACACTGCTTAACCTTGGCTTAATCAAAACGAAGAATATGGATGCGGTTATAGATTATAATTTTAACATTTATGAATATCTGTTAACAGCAAGGAGCGGTTAGAGACAGGATGGTTCCGAGCCGAAGGTAACCGAAGTTTGGCGATATTTGAAAATCGTTTTTGTTATCCAGGCTTATGATGGGCTTATGTTGAATAAATATACAAGTAAGCGAGTAGAGCCATTTGCAAAAACTGTGGAAGTCGTCACCAAAAAAAATAAAATAAAAGAAAATATTTGTTCAGGAAGAAAATGAAGCAGGTAGTAGAGTCGTTCGTACACGATAGTTCACGATCCTTGGGAGGGAATTTCAAATCAATTTCCGAGGTTTAGTCCTTTTAAACTTGAAACGGACAAAATTATGAATTTTGTCTGATTCAAGTTTTAAAAAAAACTTTTTACTTACAATTTTCATCGGACAAGAATCAACTTCATTTAAAATATTAAGTTGTACAGTAAAGTGTGAAGTAAAAGATTAAGTCGGATGTAGAAGCTAAGTTAGGAATTAAAATTAAAGATTAAATAAGGTAAAACCGTAAGGATTTGGATCAATTAAATTAACGTTTTTTTAACGTTCCTCTTATTCGTGTGCGAATAAGCAAAGTAAATTTCCTTACACGACGTGGCACTTTATTTATTTTGGTTGATGCGGCATCATGTCCTTTATACCTTTATAACCCCCCTCCAACCACAACATCGTAATATTCATTACCGCATTGCCAACAAAAAAAAAACAAAAAAAAGAAAAAATTAACAGAGTGTAGTTACTGGGGTTACTACTCTCAAGGATAATCAAATCGGATTGAATTTATACATTCCACACTCGCTCGTGGAGATGTGGAGATTTCAGAGTTCGCCGCTTCTAACTTCGCAGTTTTAGCCGCTATTTAATGGAGTTATAAATCCACCGCGTTACGCTAATGACCACTGGAACTTCGTTATCCGAAACGCCCTTCCGCCTCGGGGTCAAACCAAAACGAACCACTTTGTGCCGCCCCCCAAAGAAGAAAAAGAAAAAAAATTTTTGCGCGCGTCGAGAAAAAAAATCCAATCATCTTCCACACGCAAATTCCAATCGACTTTTCTTGTCGATGGATCGATGGAGAAATACCGGGGATTACCAGACGGACGTCGGACAATTACTTCTTGCAGCTCGGTACGTGCCGAGTCTGTTACGTAAAAATCACTCGCGAAGGAGAGCCCGTTAAATAAATAGGGCGGGGGCCTCGTAAATGTAGAAACTTTTAATGAACCTCAGGCGCGATGCAATTCGAATATTTCACGGCGGAGCTTCAGGTGGCGCCCTGAAATTGCCTATTTTTCTTCGGTATTAAATCTTACTGTGCCGAAGGATGTAATTAAGGAAAGAAGTCGAGTGGCGGTTTCGCCTACGTCATCCTTCTCGTTTTCGCGTGGCACTCGCAGGACAATACGATTTGGTGGAGGCGCCACCATTTTTTTTTTTGTGGGAGGCAAGGCACGTCTCAAATCCTTGAATCCAGAAACCCAAGGCTATTGTGATTTCGAAAAGCTACAATTTATTGTGGCGATCGAAAATTATGTCATTGGTTGATCGTAGATACGTGCGCCTTCGTATTCGGCAACACAGGCAGATCAGCCTGGTTTTCCATCACCTATCAGAATTCATTCAGCAATGAATCTTAATTAAACATTTTTTACCCAGTGCGGAAACAGCCATGCTGACAATGCGCGTCGTTCTGGTGATCGCTGCGTAAGGGATTTGCAGTGTGCACTTAATTGACCCCGACCTTACATAACTCTAACTACAGACTACAGACTGCTTTTTGCGTGCTCAGCACATGTTTATTATTATTATTTTTTTTTTTGTAAAAAGAACCACAGAGCATCTTTTTTTGTCAGGTCGCTTATTATCTGGACTCTCGCAGTTTTAAAAGGGTTACCAAGCAAGAAGCGCCGCATAATTAAAGACGTTAATGTCGCGGAAATGCTCCTTCGATTCCGATGCTAATTACACACGGACAGACGTACGGATTCATTCCGCGGAGAAAAGGATAATTTTATGATAAGAGGCGAGATAAAGTCATGTCGAATCGGTAAGTAGTGACTAGACGGAGGTAATTTCGCGCATTTTATTGTTCGAGTAAGAAATGCGTTAATGAAATTCGATTTCGAGTCGATTAGACGAGGCCACGAAACGCAATTTCCTGTCAATAAATGCGAGACTAGCAAGGTAATCGCACTTAAAACAATGCAATTAAAATCAGATGCGAAGAATTTGCTCAAAAAATTCGCTCCTCACCGTCCGAGACAAATACGTATTTATCCCTTGAGGCAAGGCGCAATACAGCGTCCGGAATCCTACGTGTGATGGGATTTGGGTTTTAATAAAGGGTTGAGATGCAAAGAGGGTTGTTGTTATTATTATCGTAGCTAGAGCACAATTGCGGACTTGTTTCCGGGGAAGTTTGCAGCCGCCGGCGAAAACGAACAAAACCGGACGTGACGGCGGGGCAAAGAAACTCCGGCGGCGCAAAACTTGCAAGTACACGGATTTTCAGATGTTTTTGTCTCGTTTTGTTTCGCGAACTGGAAGTTTAAGTGTTCTTAAAAGGCGGACGACTTAACAAAGATTAATGTCTCTCTCTCTCTCTTCTCTCTTCGCCGATTTAACAATAAAAGGCCGCTTAATTTTGCTCGAGGGGCGACGACGAGAAAAAAACAGCAAAATTAAATCGAAACTATCAACAGGAATACTACTACTTCTACGAACGTAATAAATTGAAATCTGCGTTTAAAACTTGCTTCGTATTATCACGGCGCAATCTGTTGGCGAAGGTTGAAATTAACTTTAACACCCTGATTGACGCTTTAAATCATTTAAACGATACATTAGTTTTACTTTAATGTGGCTATGTTCCGCCTAGTTACGAAACTGAATTCGTGTCCACAAGGATTTCACCTAATCGCAGGCACGCCGGGGTTGCAAAGCCGAACTCACATCGCTCCGCGAAGAGGCACGGCCTCGTTCTGGTGAATTCGACTTGAAGGCGTGTTCTCAGTGTTTGATTCGCGTGTATAAACTCAATCGATGAAGGATGAGGAGAGGTTTTGAATGAGGAATAAGAATCCGCGGTAATAAATCCCGTCTGATCGTTGAAAATCGAGTGTGATAGTGTAACACACTTTCCGCGATATAAAAACTCTTCCAGATGCTGGATTTCTTTGAAATTTCCTAGAAACGGAGAGAAATGTACACCTGAAATTGCTGGCAGAGTGTCAGGGAAATTCGTGCTGGGAAAGCTGTATAATTAGTGCTTGAATTCTTCTCGTCATTGTCGGGGTAGCTCCGCGTAGAGACTTGGTTTCGTACAGGCGGATTCGTTCAGAAGGTGAAACTTGTGTCATTAGGGTTTGAATCCTCGCCATTGCCGTGGCTGCGAAGCCGAACTCGCATCGCTCCGGGAAGAGGCATGATTTCGTACAGGCGGATTCGATTTGAAGGTGTTTCCAGTGTTTGATTCGCGTGTAATTAAGCTCAGTCCATAAAAGGGGAGGAGAAGAACTGAATGAGGAATAAGAATCCGCGGTAATAAGTCTCGTCTGATCGTTGAAAGTCGGGGTGAAAGTTTAACCATAATATAACAATTCGCCCAGGTGCAGGATTTTCCTGAAATTTTGTAGGCACGTAGGCAAGTGTACACTTGAAGTGATGGCAAAATGTCAGGAAAATTCTTACTGGGAAGCCTGTGAAGGTTTGAATTCTCCTCACCATTGTCGGGGATGCGAAGCCAAACTCGCATTGCTCTGCGAAGAAACGTGGCTTCGTACAGGCGGATTCGATTTAAATATGTTTCCAGAGTTTGATTTGCATGTAATTAAGCTCAATCGTTAAAGGGGAAGGATAAGATTTGAATGAGGCATAAGAATCCGCGGTAATAAATCCCGTCTGATCGTTGAAAATCGAAAAATCGGAGTGAAAATGCGAAACACGTTCCGAGATCTTCCCGGATGCTGAATTCGCATGTAATCAAGCTCAATCGATAAAGAAGAAGGAGAGGATTTGAATGAGGAATAAGAACGCGGTAATAAATCTCGTCTGATCGTTGAAAATCGGAAAATCGGGGTGAAAATGTCACACGCGTTCCGTGATCGTCCCGGATGTTGAATTCGCATGTAATCAAGCTCAGTCGATAAAGAGGAACGAGAGGATTTGAATGAGGAATAAGAATCCGCGGTAATAAATCCCGTCAGATCGTTGAAAATCGGAAAATCGAGGTGAAACACGTATCGTGTTACTAGAAATGTAGGGAAGTGCATACCTGAAGTGCTGGCAAAGTATTAGGAAAATCTGTGTTGGAAAACCTGAGTAATCCTCGCCATTATTGTCTGACTCCGCCGTACTGGTTTTCTATTGTCGCACACGATGTTGCGATCTCTGCAACTTTCTAATTTCAAGAAATCTTAGGAGCGGAGTATTTTAAGCGCTGAATTCATGCAAGAAGCATTGTACTAAGTAAACACAGAGTGTAAGGAATGAAATATATATAAATACGTGACCTCGGTTGGCGTAAGCATAAAACGGATTCATTGGTTTACGATTGCAATAAAAGAATCGCCATGTCAGGATATTTTTTTTTTGGTTGATGACTCGCTCTGTCAATTTGAGACTTTCGTCCACCTGTTTTGGTGAGAATTCGAAAACGAAAACGCTCCTCCGCCACATGCCGAATTGGCCGAAAAGATTATTAATTGCCGTCGCGTCAGCCGAAAATACACCTTGGCAGTTGACTCCTCAGCGGCTCGATTATTTAAAATTAACCGCAAACGTTCGCGATTCCGTTTGTCCGGCGAATGTGTAGGCGGCCGCGACTATAAACGACTGTATCCATCAAGTAATCAGGCAAATTTATTATCCACCGATTGCACATTAGATAAATACTACTTGTGCATTTAGTCACGAAAAAAGAAACAGTTGGCGTGCCGCAATGAATATTATGAAGCGGTTAGAGGCTTGAAATACCGAAAGTCTTCACGTTTACATAATACTTAGTACAGCGTTTAATACACGACTCAAATGTCAAGGAGTACCAAGTCTGGAAGACGAAATCTGAGCCTGAGATCCAAGCTCAACTCAGCCCAGTGAAATCCAATACGAAACCTAAGTTTAAAATCAACTCAATCCACTCCCACTCACCTCTTATTCAAAGTGTAATTAATAGGTTTTTATTAAGGCTTTTACTTTTTGAATTGTCCTCGTTTGTGAAACGCCTGTTTCGCCGCCTGCTGTGCACACAATTTTCTGCCTTTTCCTACTGTGACCTTTTAAAAATCGGTTACACTTAACGATGTTTACATTATACTGAGTATTCGAAAGCTTGAAAAAATTTCTGTTGCGGAGGTACAATTAGCTCGTAAAAATAATTCCAGTGATTAAACGCAATTACATCTCCAACGCCCGCCAAACCCCATTCATGACGACTGCTGGAAAAACAAACAGGGTGGGGGGGGGCGCATTAGCGAAAGCTAATTAAACTCCTATTAATAAGTAAACTCAAAACATTAACGATCCCTGTTTTTTTTTCTTTTCTTTCGACTTCTCGTCAATAAGAGTAAAACTAATTAAACCCTTCAGCCGCGCGCGCTCGTTTCGTTAATTACGCGAATCTTTTCAGCGAAGAGGAATACGACGAACGACAGACATGTGTGCGCTCTGCGAAACTTTTGAGGCCGCGCAAAAGAAGAGTCGAGCAGTCGAAGTCCCCCTAATTAACTCCCCGCGGTACGCCTCTGAACCGCGCGAAATATCAAAGGCGGCGCGGCGGCGTGGCGAAATAAACCGGAATTAAGGAATTTGCTAATTAGTCGGAAGATGCGACTGAATTATTTCAGCGCGAATGTTCGCCCCGGGGCGAAAATGCAGCGAGTAATTACAAGATGCTTCAAAGCAATAACCGAATATCTTAAAACTTGATTAAGGCGGGGAACGAAACGAGGTTTATTCACGTCGAAATATTTCTCGCTGCCGATTTCAAAGATTTATCATTCGGCTCAGACGGGGGGGTTCAAACACGTTCCGCTGATTTTAGGTTCTCATTTTCGTAGAACATTAACATTTTCCTGTGAGAATTGCTGAAACAAGCATACAGCGTTTTCAGCAACGTCTGATCGTGAGTCGCACGTGATCATCCAAATTAGGAAAACCAAACTCACACCTACGATAATTCTTAAAATAACAAACAAGCAAACAAATGCGGAGCGAAGAAAGATTGAAGAGGCGTAAATTAAATATATAAAAAGAATTTCTTTATCGATGATTTACTGATGTGTTGACGAACGTGCGAACAAAACGAGCGCTGAGCCAGCAAAATGAACAAAGAAAACGAAATAAGAGCAGTAGTTTCTAAGCAGTGGCTTGATGGTTAACGTTTTCGTTGGCATCTAATTTATTACATTTTGTTTAATGAGTAATTAAATACAGAAAATATTTTTTTTAATAAGAAATCAAAAGGTATTTTATTGCTACGACTTCGGGGTTCGGAAATAATACTCGTGAAATAATTTCAAACACTTTAATAAAACACAATCGTTTACACCAGGGGAGTCGGAGTCAGAAGCAATTATTACGTTATCTGATTCGAAGTCGAAGTCGGAGTCGGAGTCGATACAACTTACCGACTCCGGCTCCGACTCCTATAATTACTAGAGTTTAGCAACCAAAAAAATGGACCGTATTTTCTTCGTGCTTACGTTTTACTCACTTTAGCTGCTACAATTTGATACGTTTTTCTTTCTGTGAGCCTTTAGTCCAAGCTCTTAAGGGTGAAGTTGGCGTGTAGATGGTGCGTTTTAGTTGCGGATGAGTATACGCGTACATTCTTTATCGATGATTTACTGATGTGTTGACGAACGAACGTGAAAACACGCCGGAGAAACCTGTGCGAACGAAACGAGCGCTGAGCCAGCAAAATGAATAAAGAAAATCAAATGGTGAGGGCTAGCGCTCGCATCGTTTTCATTGGCATCTAACTCGTTACATTTTGTTTAATGAGTTTCTAAGCATTTTTATTTCATGTATTGCATATGTAAACATTGTACGACTTATTCGTGTGCGTCCAAGACGTTGCATTTTTGTTTGATGTGCAGCTACGCATTTGGCCGTCGAAATACCCTAAATTCGCCATCATCCACCTCGAAATGTATTTCGATAGAAATAAAAATGTCAATAATATGTAATGAGGATTGTGTTACAATAAAAGAAAATACTTCTAGAGGTCTGCGTTGATATAATTGGTTTGTTAAAAAAATATAAATTACTCAGGCTGGACGCGTTTTCAGGAATTCGGCCACGAATTGAATGCGTTCTTAACTCACTTTTTTTAACGCCAGTATTTTTTAAATAAAAATGCGCACCGCTAAAATAATGCGTGAATTTTCGAGTCGGAGTAGGAGTCGGGATCGGATCAGGGTTGGAATCGAGTCGGAGTCGGAATCGGAAGGTTTTACGTACCGACGCCGCAGCCTTGGTTTACACAACAAGAAGTTGTCACTCTACAACACGTATTTAACAAATAACAATTCGCTGTATATTCGCCCGTGACTGTACTTGTGCCTTTCGCTCATTAAATAAGAAATGTCAACGGACAACGCCCGTTATCCGTTTTCATAGTAAGTGCACTTGCTTCCAGATACGCGCGGAAAAGTCCAGAGTCTTTGCGTGCGCACGGGAATGCTCCGCAGCCTTCCCGAAATTACCTGCTGTATTAATCGCGAGCGCCCCCTTCTCACAAAAGCCGGCGAAGTACCTGGGCGACACGAACACAAAGCCGTAATATTATTTTTTGCAAAAACAAGAAAACGACAATCATTTACCGCACATAAGGCGCTGGAATAAGTCAAAAGCGAAAAATTGGATTCTGATTTAGTCTTTTTGCGCTAGACAAAACTTTTTAATTAAAAATAAATTTTGTTCTTGTTTTTTTTTTTAAATAAACTAAGAGTTGACTTATGTTTGTGCTGGAATCAGTTGAAAAAGTTTTATTTAAAAACATAAACTCGCACAGGCGTGCCGTCAAAAGAGACAGGGAGAGAGATAGAGAAAGTAATCTGTAAGATTAAGAAGGTAGCGCCTCCACTATGTCACGCTTAGGGTGGTGCCTCCACCATGTCACGCTTACAGGGGTGGCGTAGGGTTTTCAGAGGGTAGAGCTTTAAACACAAATGTTTTACAAAAGTTGCACCTTTTATTAATATTAAGTTTAAATTGTGGGTGGTTTTTCGTGGGGCAATACATGGTGGTTGCGTTCCTGGTCGTCCGTGCGGCGGCTGCGGTTAGCGTTGGCCTGGCCCAGGTGGCGGTTATAGCTGCGATAGTCAAGGTCGGCACGTTGCGACGTTTATGCTATCTGTCGTGGATAATTACAGTCGATCTTTTGGTCCTGGACGGAGTGACGTGTCCCTGATGCGGCAAGCATGAGTGCGGCAGTGGCTTCAGCTGGGCAGGCTGGTTAGGTTCACCGGAACTGTGATTGACCGGTTGGCAGCTTCTGGCTGGGGGTTGGCGAGGGGTAGCCTCAGGATGATGGTGATCTCGGGAACGGCGTCCTTGGTGGCTGGGATGGTGATAGGCAATCGAATTGGCTGGCACTAATGTCCACCAGAGTTGAGCTGCGCTTGACCGCTGTCCAAATTTTAATTCGCAATTTTTATACGCAGTTTTTGTTTATTCACTCATTGCCGCGATTCTGCCGATGTTTTATTATGAAATATGAACCGTGTCATATCGGGTTATTGTTATCACATTCCGACACTGTTGAAATTTCCCTCCATTTCAGAAGCCCGTGCCTTAGTAATTTCTTTTTATTATTTTGTATGGAAAACTGCCACCGTGACAAAAGTCTTCTGACTTATCTGACTTACCGCCCTGATTTAAACGAGAATTTTTGACAAAATAAAATAAAACATAACATCATACAAAATACCTTAAAAGAAAAGAACTTCTGAACCTACAAAAAAATGACACAATTGACGCCCAACATGGGGCCAATAGACAAGAACAAGAAAAGCAAAAGAAAAAATCCACAAAAAGAAATTAAATTACCTTTTGTTGCCACCTGCAGCGTAACAAAATCAAAATAAAATTTCGAATGCTTTCTTTAATAAGCTGCTTTATGAAATCCAAATGACTCGGATGAGCTTCGTACTAATAGCTCTAACGAGCTACATTATGCTTTAATAAATAATAAGCACCAAAATAGAAAAAAAAATCTATCAAAAAACAAGGAAGAAGAATGAGGAAATGCTGGGGTTGAGATAATTAAGTTAGAGGGCGCTGTACAAAAACAAGCAAAGCTTCTCTACTCCATCCAGAGATGGCGCTACGACTCTTTCATTACTAACAGCGATACTTCGATTTCACAATCGATTTTCCCTGTTTGTCCGAAGGTAACGCTCTAACTGTGCTCCTGCTCCGATTTGCTCCGACATTTTGGGACCACACTGTACATATTCATAATATGCAATCCCGCGTGGATACGTTTTTTTATTAACGGAACTCAATTTTGTAAATTGATTAAAATCCGGGTGTTACTAGTAAAGGAGCTATACAATCGAAGTTTGCGCTCTAAATTTGCTCCCTCTTCGATTTGCTCCGACATTTTAGAAACACGCCGTGTATATTCACAATATACAATTCAGCGTGCATAGATTTCTTATTAATGGAAAACGGTTTTGTAATTTGGATAAAATCCGTTCGGTAGTAAAAGACTTTCGCTGTTTGTCCGAAGGTAACGCTCTAAATTAGCTCCTGCTCCGATTTGCTCCGACATTTTGGGATTACACTGTACTTATTCATAATATGCAATCCCGCGTGGATACATTTTTTTATTAACAGAACTCGATTTTGTAAATTGGTTAAAATCCGGGTGTTACTAATAGAGGAGCTGTATAATCGAAAGTTGCGCTCTAAATTTGCTCCCTCTCCGATTTGCTCCGACATTTTAGAATCACGCGTGTATATTCACAATATACAATTCAACGCGAATAGATTTTTATTAATAGAAATCGGTCTTGCAATCTGGGCGGAAGTAAAGAGCTTTCGCTGGTAGAGCTCTAAATTTGCTCCTACTCCGATTTGCTCCGTTATTTTAGATATTAAAGGAGCTTTCGCTACAAGCCCGCTTTAAAACCTGCTTCTACTGAGTGTTTCGTGAAATAAACGCGACGTGCGCAGCTGTACGGAAAATTTCTGCACGGTTTCCAGACTTTACGATCCGAAGAGTTCAAAGTTTGTGAATCTCCAGCGCCCTTGGGGAAGGTGAAATCACTGTCTTCTCTTCTTCTTACTCGCAGTATATGTTTGTGTGTTTAGGAATCTTGTGTTTTCCATTTGACATTTATGTAAAATAAACGACGACCCGTTGTTACGTACATAAAGTAAATTATTTACTTTCCAACGTGCCAAGGTCTTCTTCACCTTTGCACGCACGCATCGTCAACTTATTAAATTAGCATTAAATGCGCTTCTTGTTTCCGCCGTTCGATAAATACCTTTTCTTCTTCTTCTTCTTCGTCCGTCATTCATCGATGAGACCCAATCCCAATCGCAATCGCAATCGCGAGAGCCGCCCGACTGGCTTTTGCAATTCCACCACGATAGTAAATATTTAAGCCGAGGGGGCCGGAGGATAACATTAACAAAAGAAGTTTACTCTGTTGGATGCACGTGCCCGGCCCCAGATATTGTTTTAGTTTAAATTTTACGGCGCTCATGTGTTTACCGACGTCAGTCCCAAGATCAATAAGAGAATTTGTTTTTGGAGCCGGAACACGTCGGGAACAAATAAAGGCGTACGCGCGCCGGCTTTGTTTAATTTGGGCATACGCGGGGGTTACGGCAGGGGCCTTCCCCCCTTTACCCTCTGCGTTCTAAATTAAAACGTACACGCCGTAAACAATCTACAAAGTGATACTACGAACGTGTTCTGGTTGGATTACGTTGATTTCTTTGTTGAGAGATTAGGGTCGATTCAGATGACGTCAGCGCACACTTTTCGTTGGAAAAGTAATTTGTCTTAAGTCGAGGTTTGGTATAAACAAGCAGCAACATGCTTTTTCGTCTTCCTGCTGGTTCGTCACCTAAATAACGTGAGGGGACTCAATAAAAATGAAGTTGACGACAAGTGACCAGCATAAGCTCCGCGTCAGCGCCATCTATTGTCCGATTTGTGACTTTAATTGTTGAAATGTTAATGGTAGTTGGAATATGAAAGACTTTACATTTAATTGCCTCGCGTTAAATCCGTGGAAAGTATAGTATGAAGCATTCAGGGTTAATCAATAGAAAAATATGGGTCAGCGCCATCCACTAGCCGTTACCAGATTTTTTTTTTGTGGGGCGCTGTCATTGTTTGAAGATTACGCTTTCTTTCAATGAGCGATTTAAACTGTGCATCCGGGAACAAACGAAGCGGCGGCGCAGGTGTGCATATTTTCCGCGGCGGAAAACGCGCGAAATACATTTTTCGCCCCCTCGGAAATATGTCGCCGCCGAGTCGATTTACATAGAAATTGGCAATGCGCACAGGTAGTGTCGAATATACGCCGCCGGGTATTACCATATTTATTACGTTTCGACGTTTGGTACCTTTATTTAAATCCTCAGACTGATTGAAATTTTATTACGCTCGAAACGCTTCTCTTCTCTTCTCTCCTTCGAGGAAAATATCATCGAGGTGTTACATTTCTAAACGTATAACCAGAGCGATAAATTCCCCGAAATTACAGGATAATGAAGTCGAAACGTAAATGCTGTTCCAGTCGACCAAAAGATGACGCTCTTAACTCAAACGCGCCACCCTAGTGTGAAGCGTTTGGATTATCGGCGGTCGCTAGGGGTTCGGTTCTACAGTGCGCACATCAGCTGGGGTTGCTCCCTGGCGCCCCGATTGTTTTGTTAACCCACACCCACCACCTCTAATAATTTTAAACACGCAGGTCCCTTATTCGTTTTTTGAGTTCAAACACAAAATCAAAATGTCTGTTTACAATTTGGCATCCATTGCGTCGATTTAGCCGTACAAATAAATAACTGACGAGCGCTGAACTCAGCGCCATCTCATCACTACTTTAAATATCGCTTGTAATCATCCTGTTTAGGTACAATTTAAGATGTTGTTGCTTAAAACAAATCTCTTAACTGAAACGACCCTGCCGACGCGACGCGACGCGATGCGTCGCCTAAAATGGATGCTAACGAAAATTGCGTCGTTGTTGTAGTGGTACCTCTGCCATCCGCAAGATGGCTCTCCGGTCCAGCAGTTCCCAAACTGTGCTCTGCGGAGGCCTTGGGGCCCCCCGGATGATTACCGGCGGCCCCATCTGTGGGTGGTTGTTATGAACATGACGAATAACTTTATTAAATACTATCTCCTGTTGTATACCAGTGTTGCCAACTGTCCAAGTTCTAGAGAAAAGATTCTACATTGTCGATCAAAATCGCATCATTATTCCAATTTGACGCTCAATAAAATTATTAATAAAAATTGATCACTAGATTATTAGGTCTCTGAGTTTGTAACGCGTCCTTGAATATTCTGTCACTTTCTCGATTTTTTTAAATTTTTCTTGCTTTAGCGTTTGAAGAAGAACGTCTCCTTGTAATTTGTGATTAATCAGTCTTTTTCATTTTTGCATTCTGGGTGAGATTCACTTAAGAGATTTGGGTTGTATTATCCGGTGGCCGAAGTCGATCAGTCAGTGTTATGATGTATCATCACAAAAAATCGAACCACTCTCTCGCCCTTCCAAGGCACAAGATCCTCCAGGACTCCTCGTAAATCCGTCTGCCAGTATTGATTACCACTACGTCAGAGATACAAAAAAAGAAAATCCACCCTCTCGACTAGCTGAACTACAGGGCGTCCCACAAATTCTTAGTATAGGAATTAGCAGCGTCGAGGAATTTTATCCGAAATTAATCCGGCGCTCGCGTGTAATCCTTTCGTTATTAACATAATCCTCTCGCAGTTCTAAACGGGCGGGGGTGTGCGATTGCTTGTTTGTTTGTTCGTCGGGAGTTTGTTGTTGTTAAAATGGCGAGAGGTGTTATTATATCAGGCGAAATTAAATTTTCATGCGAGGCGAGAGTGCGTAGCTACGTGCCTAATGTGCTCTGTGCGGTCTTTGTCCGGGCACGTAATGGACGCAGGGGGGCGCAAAAAGCGCGAGTAATTTCTGATACGCAGGAGGGTTTTTTTCTTCTCTTCTGATTTGTGTAAATAAGTAAATGACGAGGGACGCGCTGCGGTCTTGAATTTATCTGCACGAAACCTGCAAATTTCAATATTTGGTGAATATTTTTCTAATATTTTATTATATTTTCTCAGACGGAAACACGGTCTGTTGTAAATCAAGGTTGGTAAAACTGATATTACATCTAACAGGTCGAATCAATTCTGTGGCCTTTTCACCGAATTAAATGCCCAACGGAATTTATCACGTGACGTGACGTGCCGAAACCCTCCCCTCTGAATCAAAGCAACCTTCTAATACACGCTGCAGCTCTACCAACCTTGTCGTAAATATAACGATTTGCCATCTCTTGTATGGTCGTTATTGTGATGGAATTCAGCCGCCGTCTTTCGAAATTTTATTTAACGTTCGGTCACATCACCGTCTTTACACGAGCGGCTGAAACCTCCAGACGGGCGGAAGTGATGCGCAAGCGCGAGCACCGACTGTTGTTGTTGCTGTATCGAGAGTCACTTTTTAATTTTTTAATTTATCTATACATTTTATGAAAATGCAAGCAAAATTAACCTACAGATTAGTTCGTCTTACAAAGCAGATTAGAAATCAGTGTCAAAAATCTAGTTTAAAATATGTGTGTGTGAAAGGAGTTAAATAAATTGCGAGATTTTTTTTTAAATAAAAAAATTAATAAACCCTGGACTCGTCGAACAAGTTACTTTCCAAAAAAAAAAGTTAAGTCGAAGAAAATTGTAACAAAGAGGTGAGTTAATCCACCTTCTTTTGTTATTCAACCCCGCCCGGTACAGTTTTGGTGGCAGCGGTGGGATTTGGGAAAGACTTTTTATTCCCTCTTGCACCAATATATTGTTTATTTGTTTTATTTGCCGTCGTGTTAATCAAATATAAAACCGGTTGTTGCTTGCTCATTAACAAGTATTTTAATTCCTTGGCTTCGAAGGGGGAGAAGGAAAGGCACCGGATTGCAATGCAAGCCCTGCAACCCCCTATAGTTACGCCATTTGAAATATCCAGCAAATAGAGGGACTAGAAGATGGATTAGGTAAGAAGAAACAAGAAAGAAATGAAAGAAGCATAAAATGATGCAGAATACGATGAATGGAAAACAAAAGACGACGATCGTCAATTCTCATTCGTCCGGGAACAACTGACGTAAGCAAAAAAATAAAAATAAAAGAACAAATGAAAAATCTTTTTAGCTTTTATATAAACTCACATCATTTATTTCACAATTTTTTTTTTTTTTTGCAAAAGTAAAAATAGAAGGCTTTCGGCGAAAAAATCAGGCATTCATTTGTTTCTTTGTACTCGTACGTGTGTATTTTTATTATTTGTTTTATTTTTTAAGTTTTAGTTTCCTTCAAAAGAAAAAATCGACGGTTTCCAACGAAAAGCCTTTGAAAATCAAATAAACGAAGCTTCAACTTTTTTCTTTGCATTTCATTCACAACACTTCACTCTCTTTCTTGCCGGCGACTAGATCTTCTTTTGTTTTCTTTTGTACACTATTTTCATTGTATTTCGACGTCGTTTTTAAGTTCTTTTTCGGGTCCTTGTTTTTTTTTTCTTGTCAGTCTTGATTTTCGAACATGTTCTTTTCGCCTTTTCCTTCATCTTTATTTCATTCACTTATTTATACAATTACATTCGACCTACAGGATATTCTATTTTTTTTTTTTTTTGCTGTAGTGGGCGTCGTACTTTATCAGAGAACTGTCTGCATTCTTTTGTTTTTGGGATTAAAAAAAAAAAAACTCTTACACGCCCGGCGTCTGTCCCTGTGAATGGACGTGTCATAACGCTGCGCCATCTCTTGATCTGTTATTACAAGAACAGTAGTCAGAGCCATCTTCACAAATATTCAGTGTTATGTTAATCGTTAAATCGAAATTACTGCATCATTTCTCCTCAAATGGAAGGGCGGACGTGTTAAGAATACGCCGTCTCTTAACCAACAGTTACTGTAAATGGAATTCAGCGCCATCTCTCCCACTTTTATTCAAATATGTACGCCGGAAACTTTTTTTTCAACCTTGTTGTTGTCTTAATTACTTTAACGTTTCTTCCCAAACAAAGGCAAGAAGAAATTACTTCAACATTTCTCCCAAAATGGAAGGGTAGACATGGATTACAACGATGCGCCATCTCTTGACCAGCGATTACAAGAACGGAAGCCAGCGCCATATTCACTTATGTTAATCGTCATAACTAAAATACTTCGACATTTCTGCACAAATGGAAGGGCAGACATGTTACGAATACGCCAGTTACTATAAATGGAATTCAGCGCCATCTCTCTCACTTTTATTCAAATATGTCCACTGGATACATTTTCTTGACCTCGTTATCTTAATACTTTGACATTTCTTCGCAAACAAAAGAAAAGAGAAATTTCATGAACGCAACCTTCACACCATCTCTTGACCAATGATTAACGTGAGTTTAATTCACAGCCATCTTTCCTTCTCTCTCCTCTCTCTCTTTTAGTTAAATACTACTTGTACTGGTACTGTACCGCCGATTTCTTCGAAAATTCCAGGAAATGAAAACATTTAATCACGGGGGGAGGAGGGGTGTTAAGCACAGCGCCATCTCTTATCGAACAAAAGAAATTATACTGGGACATTTTCTTTAGAAATAAAATAAAATTTAATCTTAGCTTTTTCTCTTATTGTTAGTGCAGTCAACGATTTCCAAATGAAATGGTTTAATAAGAAATCCCTTTTTATTTTTTATTTATTTTTTGCTAAACGATAAAAGATTGTTGGGTGTTAGTACGAATGTAATAGTGCGCCATCTCTTGAGTCAGTATAAAAGTAAGTGCAATTGCTATTGATTTATTGTAAGTTTAAGGGCGAATTGCATGTTACTGACAACAAATTAATACATAGACGCATCACCAGTTTCCTGGTAAAGTAAATATAAACGCGAATGTAGCGCCACCTATCGGCTGTAAATACAACTGTTTCGCTTATAACTTTCGCTGGAAAACACATCATCTAACAGTAAATTTGATGTAAAAATAAATCTAGCAGGTACGTCATTTGGAGGTAAACATTGGCATTTCGTGCCCTGAGCACCATCTATTGATACAAGAGGAAGTTAATTGGCCAACAGCATAGATTCCTCGAAAACATTTTAATTCAACTTTACATTAAGAAAGAAATCGCAAATACGAAAAAGTGACAGCAAGGATCCGAATTAACAACACACCTAAATTCGAGATAATTTTTTTCTAAATTGTTTTGTTTCGCCATCTCTTGGCAGATGAAAAAATCAATAAGCACTGTTGTTTACGATTGTCTAAGATTGGCAATTTGTTATTTAGAAACAAACATCAGTTTAATTTATGTTCTTAAAGAAACGTTTCGTGTTGAATCAGTTGAGTTACGAGTAGAATTGAACGCCATCTGTTTTTTTTTCTTACCAACTGTAGTTTCTTCCCAACGCAATTTTTCCTCTGTTAACAACAGTGGCGTGTCATCTCGTAATAATCAATAGCGAACGTTCCTTTCCTTGAATCTTTTTTTTTTCTTTTAATTTTGTGTCTCTCTTTATTGATTGGTGTTGTGAGTGGATGCTCACACCATCTGTTTTCCTATATGGAAAGCTAATTACCCACGAAAGTCTTTATTTATTTCGATTTATTGTTAAAACACGAGCCCCATCGTCTCCTTGAAATCGGTTCGCCGAGATATTCAGTGACGGAGTAAACAAAATGAGTAAATTGAGACACATGTAGGTGTCGATGAACAGAGGATGCCGACGCCGCGATGCTGACGCACGCGCCTTTAAACCCCCGACGTGCAACTACCCCAGCACCTGTACCGTACAAAGACGACGCAGAGGGCGGTCACCCCCCAGTGGCGTCGGGGTCATGACCGATCGTTCCTTTCACTTCGTCCTTTATCTCCCGGAGTCCGGAGGAGCTTACCCTCGGCGATAAGCCGAAACGCAAGCTGCATTCCTCAAAAGCACGAACTCGCTTTTTAATAATTGTCAGAGGCTGCTTCAGTTTCGTACGAGACACGTTTGCATAATTAAGCCCTGAATTTATGGAACCACGCGAAATTTGTGGAAAAATTAAAAGAAAATATCAAAACAAAATAGCAAGGAAAAAGTGACTAAGAAATTAAAAGAAAAAAAATGGGAAAATTGAAGGAACGAGTATGACGTGACGAAGAAGAGATAGCATCTTCAAAAAGTATAAATTACGAACGGTTTGGTGTTATATAACAATCAAAAGAAGAAGAAAAAAACACGTTTGAACAACGCACGTGCAAAAAAATTCGGCACTTAATTAAGATTAAGTTTATTCGTTGTAGCAGGCTTCGAAATGATTATATATCATTGGCTGATTGTTACTAATAAAAATTATTAGAGGTTTCTTCCGCCTGCGAAGAAAAAAAGAAGACGAGTTTGAAATGATAGTAATTGGCTGGATTGTTATCGCAATCACAACGCAAAAACGTAAAGAACGGCGTTGAGTTCCATAGCTTTAAGCTATGACACACGAAAGAGTATTTTAACAACCCAAATAAGAAAAAAGAAACCTGTTCAGTTCTTTCAGTTTTTTTATTTTCTTTATTGCAAATTACGTTTTGGATTTCGTGTCCTCTGAAAGAGTCTTGAAAATGCCGTAATACGTGTGCGGTAGAAATAATAAAACTAATTAGCAACAGAGGGCTGTGTTAAACAAATTTCGAAATAACGCACAACGCCTTACTTTTTCACTTTAAGTTACAAAGAGTTTTAATGCTTGCTACCTCTTTCATTTTCGAGAGAACTTCCGGTTTTGTGTTTTCTTCGCTTTCGTTTATTACGCGTTTCTTTGCAAACTCCATCGTAGCGCAGAAGTGCATTTTATAGCACTAATTACTTCTCACATCCTCGATCTATCTTGTGTTACAATTTTTTTAAAACATCTCAGAAAACGAATTTGAAATGATAGTAATTGGCAGCTTTAAGCTATGATACACGAAAGTGTATTTAAACAAACCAAAGAAGAAAAAAAAAAAACCTGTTCTTTTAGTTTTACAAATTGCATTCGGATTTCGCGTGTTTTCCGAAGAGCCTTGAAAATGCCGTAATAGGTGTGCGGTAGAAATAACAACTAATTAGCAATAGATGCCTCTGTTAAACTAGTTTCGAAATAACGCCTTTAGTAACTTTAAGTTACACGGAACCTTAATGCTTGCTTCCTGTTTCATTTTCAAGAGAACGTCTGGTTTTGTGTTTTCTTCGCTTTCGTTTATTACGCTTGTCATTGCAATCTCCATCGTAGCGCAGAAGTGCATTTTATAGCGCTAATTACTTCCCACTTTCTAAATGAATACATACACTTTTGGCTCTCCTTTTCGCGCAAATTATTATTACTGAGGATCCCTTACAGGCTTTCTCATGTAGTTTTAAATTTCACCACGACGTACTGCAATCTCATCGCTTTTTTTAAATAGTTGAAAATAAAATATAAAAATATTTGAAAAAATTCAAAGTTTCTGGAATCGATAGGTTCTTATTCGTATTAGAAAATGGGGTGAAAGCAAAAAATAAAATAAAATAAAATACGACGATACGATTTACCAAAGCACATCATTTGTAGCTGGCAAGTGTATATAGTATGTAGTATAGAAAGGGAACGCGAGTAATTTCTCCCCAGCATATTATATCGAATTTATGCGAATAGTACGTGATCGAAATTTGAATGGGGCTCATACATCTCGCGGGGCGCAATAAATTTTTGGATTTACAAGTTCACGCCGCTCACCTCAGAAAAAACCCTAAATCTTTCCTTCCCTCTTTTTTTTTTTTTTTTTTGGGGCGCGCCGATTTATAACGCGAGCGAAAACGAGTCGTACATAATGTCCACATCCGTTTCGATTCTTTATTCAAACATCCCGGGCGGCGGCGGGGGCGGCGAAAGAAAGCGACGCGGCGAAAGAAAGAACGGAAAATCAGATTTGCGCGCCGAGTCAAAAGAAAGCTTTCCCTCAAAAGACGGGGGCGCGGTCATTACGCGAAGCAAACATTCCGGAATTGGGGGTTGGGGGGAGGGGGCAAAGATCAAACGCGCCTCTCTTTTTTCCGACTTCGCACGAAAGGGCACAATCCGCTCCCCTGGTGGAATTAATTGCGAAGTGAACCACTCGAATAATAATTAGGCCGCCGGAAATAAAATACAGCGCTTGTACTTATTTCAAACAACAGAACATTCCGAATTACAATTTACAATTACGTCATCCGCGCGCCGCCGCCGCCGCCGCCACCGCCGCCGCTCGCTGCCGGAAATTGGATTTGTTGACGTAGAAGCACGGAAAGAGTTGCGTGTCTGAAATACGACCCTGCGTATGCGATATCGCGTTACGTATTACACAAAAAAAAAAGGATCTGCCCGACTGTGATCGAGGTGATAAAACGTAATAGCTGTTTAAAATTCGTTCGGCGAACGAACAGCGGGGCACCTCCGTATCGCTTTACAACAAAAACAACAACAACAACAAAAAAAGAACCGATCAATATACGTATGAATACACCAACCACATTTTTAAATCAGGCGAATCAGATCCTGCACACAAGACCACGTTAATTGGAAAATGCAAAAAAATAACTTTAACTGCTAGCCAAGAGATGGAGCTCGTGCGTCCTTACCAACAAGCACAATGGTGATGTATTTATTGGAAAGTGGAAGAGAAGCTTTGGAAATCATAACCATTTAGATCGACATACTTGTGAAAACATCGCGTTCTAAATCAGGCGTATCAGTTATTCAGAGAATGCAAGAAAAATACCTTTCACCGCTAACCAAGAGACGGAGTCCGCGTAAATAGTGTGAAGCCCAGCAATTAACCATTTGGGAATCACTTAGATCACAATTAGGCGTATCAGATCCTAAATGTGAAACTTCGACATTCGGAGAACGCAAAAAATACCTTTCACCGCTAACCAAGAGATGGAGTCTGTTTGCTTGAAAAAAGAATTTAATTTCTGGATAGTAGAATAAACCGTTTGGGAATCACTTAGACCTCAACCAGGCGTATCAGATCCCAAATGTGAAACTTCGTCATTCGGAGAACGCAACAAATACCTTTCACCGCTAACCAAGAGATGGAGTCTGTTTGCTTGAAAAAAGAATTTAATTTCTGGATAGTAGAATAAACCGTTTGGGAATCACTTAGACCTCAACCAGGCGTATCAGATCCCAAATGTGAATCTTCGTCATTCGGAGAACGCAAAAAATACCTTTCACCGCTAACCAAGAGATGGAGTCTGTTTGCTTGAAAAAAGAATTTAATTTCTGGATAGTAGAATAAACCGTTTGGGAATCACTTAGACCTCAACCAGGCGTATCAGATCCCAAATGTGAAACTTCGTCATTCGGAGAACGCAACAAATACCTTTCACCGCTAACCAAGAGATGGAGTCTGTTTGGTTGAAAAAAGAATTTAATTTCTGGATAGTAGAATAAACCGTTTGGGAATCACTTAGACCTCAACCAGGCGTATCAGATCCCAAATGTGAAACTTCGTCATTCGGAGAACGCAAAAAATACCTTTCACCGCTAACCAAGAGATGGAGTCTGTTTGCTTGAAAAAAGAATTTAATTTCTGGATAGTACAATAAACCGTTTGGGAATCACTTAGACCTCAACCAGGCGTATCAGATCCCAAATGTGAAACTTCGTCATTCAGAGAACGCAAAAAATACCTTTCACCGCTAACCAAGCGACGGTTTTTGTGTTTGCCTTAAAAAAAATGTAAGTGCAGTGAAGCACAGCAACGAAACATGTTCTGGACAGTGAAATAAACCATTTGGGAATCACTTAGATCTCAACCAGGCGTATCAGATCCTAAATGTGAAACTTCGTCATTCGGAGAACGCAAAAAATACCTTTCACCACTAACCAACTGATGGAGCCTGTGTATGCTTGTAAAGAAATGTAAGTGCAGTGAAGCACAACAACGAAACATTTTCTGGATAGTGAAATAAACCATTTGGGTACCACTTAGACCTCAATGGAATTCTATTAGAATTTTGTTTGTGATCAAAAGATGGGATTTTTGTAATCGCTCACAATTTATATTTTTTTAGAAAACGTAACAAAATCGCGTTTCGTGAACTAATTTTTGGCGAAACGTAACGAAATCATTGCGTTCTACGTACTGCAAAATTCAACAAAAATGATGGCGAAGAGCTTTCGCCGACAACCAAGAGACGGAGCTTCGCTTACATTTACTCATGAACTCAGAATATAACAAATACAGTTCTGAGAAAACGTTTTTCTGAAACGTAAAAAAAATATGTACAGCAAAATCCAAGACGTTACGAAAACGAATAACTTTGCTGACGACATAGAGATGGCGCTTCTATTCACTCATGATTACAACGACGACATTAATGAAAAAAAAAAACTTTTTAGAAAACGTAACTAACTCGTGGCGTTCTGTACGCCAAAACTCAACAAAATCATTATTTAAGTTAAGAAAGCGAAGAGCTTTTGCTGAGGGCCAAAAGACTGAATAACTTTGTCGCTGACCAAGAGATGGAGCTTCTCTTTACTCACGCATACAACGAAAACATTCGTGAAAGACATTTTAGGAAACGTAACGAAATCGTCGAGTTTACCTTAAAGCTAAACTCGATAGCACGAAAACCAAAGACCACCGAGAGGTGGAGCTACTTGTGATTAAAAAAAACATTTGTGGAAGCGTTTTTTTTTTAGAAAAAGTAACGGCGTTTTATGAACAGCAAAATGTCCCTTAGGTTAAGAAAAAAATAACCCTAGGAACAACTTTACTGCTTACCAATAGATGCAGCTTATATTTTATTTCCACCTGAATA
The DNA here is from genome assembly GCA_036172665.1 of Prosopocoilus inquinatus. Taxonomy (NCBI): domain Eukaryota; kingdom Metazoa; phylum Arthropoda; class Insecta; order Coleoptera; family Lucanidae; genus Prosopocoilus; species Prosopocoilus inquinatus. The sequence continues at coordinate 6,003,579 of CM069878.1, read as the reverse complement.
CAAGAAACACATTTGTGAATGTGACTGGCTTTTACAAAACCTAATAAAGTTGTGGGAGCAAAACTCAACGAACAAATTACGAAAACGAATGACTTTTGTTGATGAAAAAAAAGATGGAGCCTCGCGTTAACATGTTTATGAAAACAACGGGGACGAGGCTGAGACATGAGTTTCCGTCCTCCAGGGCACCACGCATAGATAAGTTTTCGAACAAATCATAAAAATGAAGTTGTCGCATTGTAAACAATTAAAAGCAAATTTAAGGGTATTTGTGACCATCCAAACGAAATAAATAAATAAGAATTTTGACGAATGTAAGAAAACAAATGAGGACCATTATATTAAAAAGAAATTCAAGACGAATTATTGCAGATTTAAAATTTCTCAAAAAATATACAAATAATTATAAACAAAAAATATACAAATTAATAATAAATAAAAAATATACAAATTAATAAACAAAAAATATACAAATTAATAATAAACAAAAAATATATAAATTAATAATAAACTTCAAGAGAAAGAGACAAAGACAAACAGAAACCAATCACAACTTACCATTTCCGAAATGAAAATATTTGAAGAATAAAAAAAAACAAATAACGACTGTAAAGAGAGAGGAATACAGAAACAAGACGAGCATATTCGTCTCTTGGAAAACGTAATCGGAACGGAAATTGAAAAGAAATGTATATAAAGGTAAAGAAAAAAGAGAAAGAGAAACAGAAAAAAAGTATTACGTTTTAGAAAATCCATTCCCATTACAAGTTATTGTTTTCTGTGGAAATAATCTCATAGCAGCGTTTTTTTTTCTAACCCTGTGGATATAAAACTCACCCCCGTAGGATATTAGCATACCTTGCCTCCCGAGCATACGTTCTCAGAATCAGTTGACGTCAGCGACTGCGTGAGTGTCAACCACCACTCCGCTCTGGTCCAGTTAACATCATGTCTAGTCAGATTATTTTGGATAGCAGAAAGCCACCACCATGTCAGGAACACAACCAACTGAGTGAATTCCTATTCATAATGCATACAGAATGCACTGCGACAAGTCACAGCGTATCGTATGCTTGTGTGCCGCCTTCTGGCTAAAGCCCCGGATCACCTCCAACTCTTCCAAATAATTTCGTCGACAACAAAGTATTCATTTGAAGGGGGTTTTAAAACTGCGCGACCTTTCGGTAGAATATACGTTTTAGTTACCGGCCTCCTATTAAATTTGTGTTGAGGTGGCCGAAACCCGATCCGAATGAGCTTGTATTATCCGACGCGGTGAATTTTGGCGTTCGTTTCCGACTAATAAAATAAATCGCTTTTGTTACGGAATGCTCGGCAATAAACTGACGACCTGGCACGTTCGACGGGTGTAAACACGTTCTGTTTATGTTAGGTCGTTGCGTAAAAATAAAGTCTCTTTTGTTTAAATTGTTCGCGTGGTGTGCGATCGCGCTGGCATTTGCGTAAAATTAAACAGCGATTTCCAGAAACGAACGTCCGTTCCAATCTACGCGATCGATTTGAATAACAAACACAATACGGAAGAAACTCGCTCCGCAGGGAGCTTCACCGAGACCTACACTGTTTGTTATTACTAAGAAACTAAATAATACAGAGTGTCCCTGCGGTAGTTTTAATAATAACGATGGATGAAAATCTTAAATTGAACTGATTTTAAAATGACATTCCTCAATACTACGACTTTGTTACGTGTTAATTCCTGGTTACTTTTAGCAACCACATCGATTAACTACTTTGAATGCTCGAGTGTTAAAGTTTCTCCTGAACGTTTTCGAATATTGGCGCGTGCTATGAATCCTTGGGAGTAGGTATGATAGTGCGCAGAGAGCAGCCGGGGTTCTCTCCCTGGCGCCCTTAATATTTGTAAACCCGCCCTTCTCCATCGGAATACTAGCTCGAGACAGCTCATCGACTCTCAGCGCTAACTTTCCACCCACCGTATTTCGGTAAGCAATCAGCAGGTAGCATAACTGCGTCTAGGTGATAGCAACTTATTTTATGTTATTGTTAGTTATTGTCTCTTCATTTTGAAATTGTCACGCCGGGGTAATATTAAAAAAAAAAAACAAAAAACAGGAATAGCATATAAATTTTTGTTAAATGTTCCGACAAGGATAATCCGCAAAAGCAAATCCGTTTTAATAAATACCGCACCCCATCAACGGATTGATTACGCCCGCTGTGACGGGAATACACAGCAAAAATGCAAATCGCGCCGCGCCAGCTGAAACGAAAATACGAGGGCCGTACTCTGATTTATTGCGGGACCACAATGCACGTGTCATAAATGTCGTTAAAAGCGACTCGCGCGGCGAATTTCATCGAATAAATAAAATAGCGTGATACGTCGCGGCGGTGGAGGCAGCGGCGGTGGGATTCGGGATAACTCCATTAGCGGCGGGGCCGAATTTCAAAAGTTTGCGCGCCGAGCTCCGAACTTCGCTAATAACAATTTGCATTCGGATGTAGTAGCGACCGTTACCACTATTAGGACGAATCAGGCGAAACTTAGATTGGATTGGAAAAGTGGGAAACTATTTTACGGCGAGGTAGTATAAGGCGAGGTTTTATTGGCGACGGCGGCGCTGCCTCTTAATTAATGCATTAAAATGCGCTCGCCCGTGTTCGCGATGAACACTTGTTAAGTAATTATGCGGTTAAAATATGGCCTGCGTACGTGACTCGGCCAGACGGTGGTGATAACGTCGCGTGTCGTCCGCATATGTGCCTGAATTAATTTTAGAATTGAACAAAAAAAAAAAAGAAAAACGAAATAATTACTATGCAAGGTGAAGGACGTAATAGATTCAACCGGAAATAAAACAAAACAGCTCTGGAGTATCACTCAAACGATTTTTGCAATTATAGTACGATTGCTGTCCAAAAGATGGCGTTGGAAATCATTGACACTAACGATGTACATCGACTTGCTGAAAACAATTCAACCGTTCAACGTTGAACCCGAAATTAAAACCAATTCAGCGCTGGGATATCCCTCAAACACGATTTTTGTAATTGTAGTACGATTTCTGTTCGATAGATGGCGTTCAAAACCACTGCCACTAACGACATACATCGACATACTGAAAACTAATTCAGATGTTAAAGCTAAATCCGAAATAAAAAGGAATTTCGCGCTGGGGTATCCCTCGAAGACGATTTTTGTAATTATAGTACGATTGCTGCCCAAAAGATGGCGTTCGAAATCACTAACGTTAACGACATACATCGACGCATGGAAAACAAATAAAACTCACAACATTAAATCCGAAATAAAAAGAAATTCGGCGCTCGGGTAGCTCTCAAACACGATTTTTATAATTATAGTACGGTTGCTGACCAAAAGATGGCGCTCCAAATCACTGACATTGACGACATACATCGACATACTGAAAACAAATTCAGCTGACGGCGTTGAACTCGAGACAAAAAGAAATTCAGCGCTGAGGTATCCCTCAGACACGATTTTTATAATTAGAGTACGATTTCTGTACAAAAGATGGCGTTCACAATCATGCCACTAACGACATACATCTGCATACATTGACGTACATCTACATACTGAAAATAAATTCAGTTGACGACGTTGAACTTGAAATAAGAAGAAATTCAGCCCTAGTGTATCGCTCAAACACGATTTTTGTAATTATAGTACGGTTTCTGTACGAGAGATGGCGTTCGAAATCACTGAAATTAACAACATACATCGACATACTGAAAATAAATTCAGATGTCCACGCTAAATCCGAAAAAAAAAGAAATCTAGCGCTGGGGTATCCCTGAAACATGGTTTCTGTAATTATAGTACGATTTCTATACGAAAGTTGGCGTTCTAAATCACTGACATTAACGACATACGTCGACATACTGAAAATAAATTCAGATGTCAACGGTAAATCGGAAATAAAAAGAAATTCAGCTCTGGTGTATCTTAAACACGATTTCTGTAATTATAGTACGATTTCTGTACGAAAGATGGAGTTTCAAATCACTAACGTGAATGACATACATCGACATACTGAAAACAAATTCAGCCGTCAACGTTGAACCTCAAATAAAAAAGAATTCAGCGCTGGGGTATCTTTCAAACACGATTTTTATATTATAGTACGATTTCTGTACGATAGATGGCGTTCGAAATCACTGTCACTGACGACATACATCTGCATACATAGACGTACATTGACATACTGAAAATGCTTCAGATGTCAACGCTAAATCGGAAATAAGAGGACATTCAGCTCTGGGGTATCTCTGAAACACGATTTCTGTAATTATAGTACGACTTTCGTACGATAGATGGCGTTCGATATCACCAACATTAATGACATACATCGACATACTGAAAATAAATTCAGATGTCAACGGTAAATCCGAAATAAAAAGGCGTTTAGCGCCAGGGGATCCCTCAAACACGATTTTTATAATTATAGTACGTCTTTTATATGAAAGATGGCGTTCAAAATCACTGCCACTAACGACATACATCGACATTCAGCGACATACTGAGAACAAATTCAGATGTCAACGCTAAATCCGAAATAAAAAAATATTCAGCTCTGGGGTATCTCTGAAACACGATTTTTGTAATTATAGTACGATTTCTGTACAAAAGATGGCGTTCAAAATCACTGCCACTACCGGCATACATACATCGACAATCTGCAAAACAAACACTGCCGTCGACATGCAATTTGGGGTTCTTGTGAGGAACCTCGGGGAGGTTTCCTCAAAGTACGACATTCCGTCGGCTTTGACGTGGCTCTGGAGGACTAAAACTCATCTGAGTTGTCTCAGCCTTGTCCCCGTCGCTAAGGACAGGTATATTTGAGATTGCTGCTCCCTTTTCGCGCAAATTTACCGTTGCTGAACTTTTCTTCCCGGGTTGTTTTTCTTAATTAAATTAAAATTAAATTTAGGGGTGGTCAGCCTCAATTCTTTTACCCTGAACCAGTTCCCCGCCAGCTTCTTGATTTGCGAACGTTTTTGACCGGAGAATCGCCGTTTATTTATTTTTTTTGTCTTTCCACGTTTTTTTTCTATTTTTCGCATTTTTCTTTTTTTTAATCGAATTAGTTTTCGCATCTCATTGATTTCTTTCTACAGTTTTCTTTTGTTTGTTACGAGTTTGTTTTTGTTTGCAAAAACTTTCGTTGATTTTCACATTTTTCACATTTTGTTGTTGACTGAGACGCTTTTTTACAGTTTTTAGTTTTTTTTATTAGTTTTTTTTTTAGTCTAGAGATTCATTTGTTTTTTGCTTCGTGCCTTGTATTTTGTTGATGTTTCTTTCATTTCTCTTTAGTTTTTGATATTTTTGCAACTGGGTTAATTTGTTTTTTTTTTATTTATTCTGATTTGGATGTTCTAAATCGGTTAAAGCGATTTTTTATTTGTTTTTGTTTTTTTTTTCGTTTCTTCGGTATTATTTTACGTTGTTTTATTATTACAGAAAACTTTTGTTTACTATTGTATTTCGTTGATGTTTTTTTTCATTTCTCTTTTGTTTCTGATTGTTTTTGCGGGTTAATTTGTGTTTTTTTTATTTGTTCTGATTTCTGATATTCAAATTCGGTTAAAGGGATTTTTTATTTGTTTTCATTTGTATTTTTTCTCTTTCTTCGGTTTACTATTCCTAATATTTCAAGTGGCGTAATACAATTAATAAAAATTTTTTACCCTTCCGAGTTTGGGACGTAATTGGGCTACTTTTTGCAATACGCTTGGCTATATTTTTCAAAAAAAAAAAATCTGGCATCTCGGTGCTGTTTTGAAAAATGTCTATTAAGAAAAATTAATAAATCTTTTTTTGTTATGGCACTGACAGCGTAGATTTTCAAAAAGGTTGTCTTTCACTGCATTTTTCTCTTGTTTATATCAATTATATCATTTCTTTTAAGCACTGCTGTACAAGGGCGCTCAGCTTAAATAATATTACGTTGAAAGTGGTAACTTCTCAAAAATCGCATTTTTTAAATAATAAACATTAACATTGTATCTAAATTTAGATTTTTTAAATTTAAACGATTTGACAGTTTCGTAACCCTTTCGCTGAATGTTCTCTTAAGGGTGTGGTTCGTATGCAGGGGTATCATCAGACCAACCTGTACGGAATTACGTTGAAAGTGGTAACTTCTCTCAAAAATCGCATTTTTTTAAAATAATAAACATTAACTTTGTATCTAAATTTAGATTTTTTAAATATAAACGATTTGACAGTTTCGTTACCCTTTCGCTGAATGTTCTCTTAAGGGTGTGGTTCGTATGCAGGGGTATCATCAGACCAACCTGTACGGAATTACGTTGAAAGTGGTAACTTCTCTCAAAAATCGCATTTTTTTAAAATAATAAACATTAACTTTGTATCTAAATTTAGATTTTTTAAATATAAACGATTTGACAGTTTCGTTACCCTTTCGCTGAATGTTCTCTTAAGGGTGTGGTTCGTACGCAGGAGTATCATCAGACCAACCTGTACGGAATTACATTGAAAGTGGTAACTTCTCTCAAAAATCGCATTTTTTTAAAATAATAAACATTAACTTTGTATCTAAATTGAGATTTTTTTAGATTTAAACGATTTGACAGTTTCGTAACCCTTTCGCTGAATGTTCTCTTAAGGGTGTGGTTCGTATGCAGGAGTATCATCAGACCAACCTGTACGGAATTATGTTGAAAGTGGTAACTTCTCAAAAATCACATTTTTTTAATAATAAACATTAACTTTGTATCTAAATTCAGATTTTTTAAATATAAACGATTTGACAGTTTCGTAACCCTTTCGCTGAATGTTCTCTTAAGGGTGTGGTTCGTATGCAGGAGTATCATCAGACCAACCTGTACGGAATTACGTTGAAAGTGGTAACTTCTCAAAAATCACATTTTTTTAATAATAAACATTAACTTTGTATCTAAATTCAGATTTTTTAAATATAAACGATTTGACAGTTTCGTAACCCTTTCGCTGAATGTACCCTTAAAGGTGTGGTTCGTATGCAGGAGTATCATCAGACCAACCTGTGTGGAATCACGTTGAAAGTGGTAACTTCTCAAAAATCGCATTTTTTTTTAAATAATAAACATTAACTTTGTATCTAAATTTAGAATTCGCGTTTACGCCTCATAATTTTTAATTAATTAACGGCGCACGTCGGCGTTTATTTACTCATTTACCCCCCCGAAGAAAAATCGAAAGTTGTTTTCGACGAAAGCGAGCGTTCGGAAAAAAGCTCGGAGCCAAACACAATGAAGCTCCACCACGTTCGCGCGCCTTCTTCACCGCCGCCGCCGCCACCGCCGCAGCTTTCACGTTTCGGTTAATTGAAGCCGAAACCTTCGCAGAAAATTATAAATACGCGAAGGTCGGAATTTTAATAATACCGCAAACCCGGAGCGGCTTATTCGGCGGGCAGCATGCATTATTTATTGTCTGATATCGCTGGCATTAAAGTGCGCCTCATCTGCCAACGTTTCGTAACGCAGGCCGACATCCTTCATCATAATCACTCAACGGATAATGAAGCAGAAGGAGCCCCCCCGAAACGAACCAAAAGAACTTAACGAGGGGATAAGTTCCAAGATGCGTAATTAAGCACAGATGTGGATGACACGGGAAGTTTTCTCGTCGTCGGCAAATAGAACATTAAGGTGAGTGTACACGGAGCGATGGGTGCGTCAAAACGTCGGGCGTACCGCACTCGCTCCACTGGAGTATATTATCAAAGAAGATACTTCGGGTCGGCTCGTTTGATCTTTGTCGAGTTGACCTTCAAAAAGTTACCACTTTAAATTCGAAACTTCACGCCTGACGAAAGGATCCACAACACAAATCGTTAACTGGGGACGTACAGTTCCCAGCAATCAGATTAGCCGCCTATTTTCTAGGACACGAATTTTCCCTGCAACCCCCCGACCATTTAAAAACTTTTAAATTGTTGTAATTCTTTTCGCTTTCTAATTTGCGAATCTTATTAGTCCGTAGTGTTTTTCTTATACGGTAGAATTCAGCAATAAACAATAAGTCGCATCGAACGTTTTAACGCAGTGAACGCTCCGTGTAAACCGACCTTTAAGTTCGAAATTCAAACGATTGCGAAATTTTTACGCTTGACTGGGTAGTGACTTTTGAAAATTATTTGGCAACTGTCGGGCATTTTTCGGCAGCAAACAAAAGCCGCACGGTCGCAATCGCACAATCACATCGGACGTTTTAACGCAGTGAACGCACCGTGTAAACAGACCTTTAAGTTCGAAATTCAAACGATTGCGAAATTTTCACGCTTGACTGGGTAGTGACTTTTGAAAATTATTTGGCAACTGTCGGGCATTTTTCGGCAGCAAACAAAAGCCGCACGGTCGCAATCGCACAATCACATCGGACGTTTTAACGCAGTGAACGCACCGTGTAAACAGACCTTTAAGTTCGAAATTCAAACGATTGCGAAATTTTCACGCTTGACTGGGTAGTGACTTTTGAAAATTATTTGGCAACTATCGGGCATTTTTCGGCAGCAAACAAAAGCCGCACGGTCGCAATCGCACAATCACATCGGACGTTTTAACGCAGTGAACGCACCGTGTAAACAGACCTTTAAGTTCGAAATTCAAACGATTGCGAAATTTTCACGCTTGACTGGGTAGTGACTTTTGAAAATTATTTGGCAACTGTCGGGCATTTTTCGGCAGCAAACAAAAGCCCCACGGTCGCAATCGCACAGTCACATCGTACGTTTTAACGCAGTGAACGCTCCCATGTAAACCGACCTTTAAGTTCGAAATTCAAACGATTGCGAAATTTTTACGCTTGACTGGGTAGTGACTTTTGAAAATTATTTGGCAACTATCGGGCATTTTTCGGCGGTAAACAAAAGCCGCACAATCGTTGGCGCCGCGCCAGAACGCACCTTCATTTAAATTCGTTTTATTAACGTCGGCGGACATTATTTTTTCCCGTTCCTTACGTTGGCAGAAATTTATGGCCGCCGTACGTCAAACGAATTAGCCGGCGCGTATTTTTCTTTTCTTTTCTTTTTTTTTCGTGAAAAATCGATCGCCCGACGTCACTCTTGAAGTGAAACGCTTCGTTCATCTTTTGCTTGCTCAATAACTCAACAGTTTGTTGTTTTTTTTTTTTTTTTTCAAAAACCTTACTGCCGGCTTACTCAATCAGGCAGATAGATTTCTTTTGAGTTGACTTAACTTTTCGCCTTGAAGCAAGTTTTGGAAAGACAACTCAACTCACAATCAGACAGCCAGGAAATACAAATCTGACGTTCGTGGGCATGATTTGCGACTTCAATGGGAAACACCCGCTTGCTCTGTTGCAAAAATAAACGCGTGCCGCCCTTGTGATCCACTTGCCGCCTCTTGTTGCCATTGCTGAAGGGGCGTGGCGCTTGCTTAAAATGCGCGCGTGGTTTTGCGTATTCGTGCGATCAAAGGATACCACCAACTCGTAAATCTCAATCATCCACGGTGTTGTTTACGGCCGGAGGAAAGGAGAGGGATGTAACAAAATAGCTAAACTTACCTCCAATTTAAGCTGCGTTGTCTGACTGTTCCCATTTCATTCGCATCGACGTTTAACGTAATTTTTGCAATCCCCTGGCAACGCTAGCCCCAAAGAGGAAAAAAAACATTAACAAATTTGGACTTATTCTGTTAAATACGTGCTGTTGTTTATAAATTTGAGTCCTCCATCAGTTTAACATTTCCTGCAACAGTGTACAGCACAAAAATTATTATTTTCCGCAAAAGATTGAATTACGAGCGAACGAAAACCATCCCCCATCAGTCACGTCAAAAGCCGTCCGGATGGCAGGCGACATTAAATTGATGCGCCGGCGTCCGTTTTCATTCCACGTCGATCTAATTAACGCAAATTAAAATAAATTACCGAAGTGCACGCTCTCTCTCGAAATTGAATGATGCAACCGAGTTTTGCCGATGAAACGCGTCATTGTAACGAATCTGAAGCTCGATGGTAACGATGGATTCGACGAGTGAACCACCCTGTGAATTGTAAAGCTAAAGAAATTAATTAACGCGAGTTTATTTTTAAAAATCAAAGTATCGCCATGAATTAGCCGTGAATGATTTGGAGCGCCATCTTTTGAGCAGTAACGAGAGCGAACGGTGGAACATGCAAGTACTGAAAGCTTATGAGGAAAGATTTGTAAAACTTTTTGCTAGAATTTAGAATTCCTTAAGAAACAGAGTACTTTGGACACTGCTTACAATTAATTCAGGTGTTATATCCGGGACGAGCGCCACCTTTTGGGCAACTTTGAAAGCCACTGCACAAAACGTCAAAAATTAATCTGAACACTTTTTAAGATTCTTTTTTCATTTTATTTATGTTGTGGCAGCGATGAAATAGAGCACCGTCTTTTAATCCCGAGTGACAACGGTGTTTGTTTTCAATACGTTAATATGTGTGGGCGGTTTGGAGCGCCATCTCTTGTACAGCAATTGCGCCACGATTACAAACAACCGGATAAACCTGAGCGGAATTTCTTTACTTATTTATTTATTTCCGGTTTACTAATGTTTTACGTCCTTCAAGTTTCCAAAGAATTTAAATTTTCTTTTGTTTATTTTTTAAGATGAACGCCACCTTTTGGACAATTGTGAAAGCTACTTTTACAAGACGTCAGAAATGACACCGAGCACCTTCTAAGTTTCTTTTCGCTTTCTTTGCGCTACCGCGCGACTGCTGCGATTGTTTTCAGTGCGTCAACTTACACGTGTGTGTTAGTGTGAGCGATATCGAGCGCCATCTTTTGGACAGCAACTGTACTATATTTAAACGAGAAAACCCTTCGCACTATTAAGTAAAACTGAAAGTTTCCTTTTATTTTGGATTTAATGTTGACAGCCGAATTTGAATCTTCACTGCATCGATGGATGTGTGTACGTCATTAATGTCAGTGTGATTTCGAACGCCATCTTTGGAACACTAATCGTATTATAATTATAAAAATCATTAGGGGGACGCACACTCCAGAGCTGAGTCTCTTTTTATTGCTCTCGCCTGGGACTCTATTCTCAAGTCACTCGCCTAAAAGCGTATGCGAGAATGGCGTCAAAATGAACTACATTCTTATACAAACTTTACAAAACGTTCGAGAATTGCGTCACGAACCGCACCGCGAAACGGGGCAAAGTCCCATCAAACACCAACGAGACGCCGAGGACGCCACAAGACGATCGAGGTGCTCCGTACCCGTCGCAAATTAATAAAGCCAAACTGCTCTGAGGTCTTTATCACCACTCAATTACACAATCGACTGCGTACAAAGTCAAATGAACGTAACATTTCTGTATAATGGGAATTGATACATTGAAGTTATTTAACATTGCAAATTTTATTTATTTGTGATGTGCGAGCGAAGGGTTTGCACGAACCGAAAACACCGTGACACCGTCAAGGGCCAAAAGAATAAAAGCTGACGTAGGGAAGACCAACGGCATGAAAGGTCAAATGTGAACGCAATTTAATCTTTCCGTTGAAAAAATTGGAATTCGCCGGACCGGATACAGCAATAAAACTTAGAATATAAACAAACCGACGAGCACAGACACGACGCGGCGTGTTTCAAGTATTCTGCAGGTGGGTACCTAAGGAGGAAATAAAGTCTGGAGTGTGTAAACAACGCCGGGGATGATGACATTTACGACTTGTCGGGATCCTTTGATCGTACGAACACGCTAAACCGCGCGTGCTTTTTAGGAGAGGGCCGTGTGCCTTTAGCAATCACAACAAGTGGCGGCAAGTTAATCACAGAGACCGGATACGGTAATAAAATTTAGAATGTACACAAACCGACGAGTATAAACGCAGCCCGACGTGTTTGAAGTATTCTGCAGGTGGGCACCTAATAAGGCAATAAGCATAAGCAACGCCGGAGATGACATTTACGACTTGTCGGAATCCTTTGATCGTACGAACACGCAAAACCACGCGTGCTTTTTAAGAGAGGGCCACGCGCCTTTAGCAATCACAACAAGAGGCGGCAAGTGGATCACAAAGACCGGATACGGCAATAAAATGTGGAATGTGAACAAAGCGACGAGTATAGACGCGGCGCGACGTGTTTGAAGTATTCTGCAGGTGGACACTTAAGAAGGAAATAAACGTAAACAACGCCGGGGATGATGACATTTACAACTTGTCGGGATCCTTTGATCGTACGAACACGCAAAACCACGCGTGGTTTTTAAGAGAGGGTCACGCGCCTTTAGCAATCACAACAAGAGGCGGCAAGTGGATCACAAAGACCGGATACGGCAATAAAATGTGGAATGTGAACAAAGCGACGAGTATAGACGCGGCGCGACGTGTTTGAAGTATTCTGCAGGTGGACACTTAAGAAGGAAATAAACGTAAACAACGCCGGGGATGATGACATTTACAACTTATCGGGATCCTTTGATCGTACGAACACGCAAAACCACGCGTCTTTTTTTTAAGAAAGCGCCACGGGCCTTTATCAAACACAACAAGAGGCGTCAAGTGGATCACAAAGACCGGATACGGCAATAAAATTTGGAATGTACACAAACCAACGAGTATGGACGCAGCCCGACGTGTTTGAAGTATTCTGCAGGTGGGCACTTGAGAAGGAAATAAACGTAAACGACGCCGGAGATGATGACATTTACGACTTGTCGGGATCCTTTGATCGTACAAACACGCAAAACCGCGCGTGCTTTTTAGGATAGGGCCGTGCGCCTTTAGCGATGACAAGAGGCGGCAAGTGGATCACAAAGGAGGTGTGCGTTTATTTTTGCAAAATAGCAAGCAGGTGTTTCCTATTGAAGTCGTAACGTCAAATTGGTATTTTCAAGACACTTCTTAGATTTCCATGTCGCAAAGACGCGATAGGATGATCGCATTTATATGTGAGTCAACAGCGTCGCGTCGGTTTAAATGTACGAATAACTGAATAATAAATTGCATACATACATGCTAACCCCTGAAAGGCGGTTTCCGAACCGTACCAGAGGCTTGGATTTTACAAGTTTGTTTGCAGAATTCGAGCCAACATTTTCTTTCTTTTCTCTGAGCACTTTGAATACCATCGTTTCTTATTTAAGTTGACCATCCCATCGTACTTTTGCCATTTCCCCTCGGGCTTAGGAAGCTCATCGCGAAACTAACACCATAATCTTGCGGTCGGTCGGTCATCTGCAAAAACCAGAAGTGAGAAGTATAATTTCATTCTTCTAATCCCGACTATGTAGATACCTACATAATCACCATAATCTCGCGATGCAAAGCAATTAGGTTTTTCTCCCCCCACGACGATCCAATTTGACGGCGACGGCCCCCTCTTTGGGGGAGGGCGGGAGGGGGTTCACGTCGGTATTTAAGAGCCTTTCAAAGAGTCACCGTCAATTCCCCCGCACGCATATAGGCGAAATGCCACGCGGCGGAAACTTTTTTTTTCCCGGCCTGTAATGAAATTGCCGTTCCGGGACTTAACTTTTCCGGGTGATTACAGCGAACGCATTAGGGCGGGCTTTTTTTTCCGGGCGGGCTTAATTACCCCTCCGCGCATTACTTAATTAATTATTTATCATTATTAATAATAATATCGGAGGTGAGATTCCGCTCTCGTGCGCGCGCCAAAACTCGTTCGCTTTCGGCCTTAACGACGGAATTAATAATTTCCCAGCTCTACGGCTAATGATGACGTGACGGCGGTGACGCGTTATTATTACGATTATTATTTTAGGCCTGTTTGCGTTCTCCCCCATTCCGATGCGATAATCAAACTTACTTCAAATATTTGAGAGAGGTAAATAATATCGAAAGGATGTAATTTCGGGGTTATTGTGTTGTGTTGATGCCGCAACGGCAGATGTGTGTGCCGAACTGCGGCCGCTGATTGCCGATCTGGTTTACGCAAATTGCTTATTGAGACTATCGTTTTTTTTCTTTTTAACCGCGATCGTCATGGCTATTGTTATTAAATTTGTTTGCTTTATCTTGGCAGCCGTGAATGGGTTCGATTAAATTCTAAAGGAGGATCACATAGTTGGCTAGAAACAGCAACAAACGCGAAAGCTGTTATAAATTATTGAAAACATATTGGCAAATAAATTAATTTTTGGTCACCGGTATAGACGCAGCGCGGCATGTTTCAAGTATTCTGCAGGTGGCCACTTAAAGAGGAAATAAACGTAAACAACGCCGGGGATGATTGACGTTTACGACTTGGCGGTATCCCTTGATCGTACGAACACGCAGAATCACACGCGCATTTAAAGAAAGGGCCACGCCCCTTTAGCAATGATGACAAGAGGCGGCAAGTGGATCACAAAGGCGCTGTGCGTTTATTTTTGCAACAGAGCACGCAGGTTTTTCCTATTGAAGTCTTAAATCATGCCCATGAACGTAAAATTGGTATTTTCAAGGCACTTCCGTGCCGTAGACACTCAATAAGATGATCGATTTCAGTAAATGAATATACCACACCTACCAAACGTAGCTTTCTGCGATTTTTTTATTCATTTTCCGAACTGTTAAGGCTGTGACTTGCGTTTCAAGACGGAAGCGGGTGTTTGGCAGTCAAGAAAATGTTTCGGCTAGGTCGGCTCAAAGTTAAGTGTCATGACAACTTCGTTCTAACAAAAATAAAACAAATTTCTGTACAGCAACATGTAATAGAATAAAAAAGAACATTCGAGTAGTCCGAAAGAACGAAAGTCTTAGAGTTTAGTTTTCTCTGGAATTATTTACAGCCCGCTTCTTATCTTGCCTTCTTCGCAGCAGCAGATATTAAAAATGAATCTCCAGAACTTCATCCTTATTAAATTACTCTGTTCTTATACCACTTTATTACTCTTTCATCTTTTAAGATTTCTGTATTCCGTTGGTGCACTTACTTTTCGTTTTAGCTTCATGTTTTACTTTTAATTTTACATTCCGCCATCATCAGAAAGTGCTCTGAGTCAATATGTCAATACGTTGTAACATTATTTATTGATACACAAGAAGAAATAACGAATGGCATGTAAAGGTTCGGGTGTTCAGTACGCAGAGATGCGATGCTTTTCTAAAAAAAAAATCAAGTTGCGATTTAATTAATACCATAATGAATCGTGACGTGTACAAGATCACTGCCAGAAACGGAAGCGTCTTGTCTGCGAATTTTGCACGCGGCACGCGGCGAGCGACCGAGAGATTAAAGGTCGAACTTATGCGATATTATCCCTAATTTCTGCACTCAATTAAGGACAATTTTTGCGTAGCAAATGGAACATCCAATATTCTCCATTGCGGAGCAATTTTTAATTTTGGTAGAAAATACAGGAACCAAGAATAGATATCTAAATGATGAAGGGCTCCAGCATGAACTTCATGAAGTAGATGAGGTACTAAAATTTGAAGATGGTGTAAAAAATAATAAGATCGAGGAGATTAAGATGATTCTATCGTATTAAGAAGAGAAGATAATAATACAATAATAAAAAGTAATAATAATACCAAAACGGAAACCACCGGAAAGCAGAATCAAAGGGAGGGAGGTTGAAAATGAAATGGGAAGACCAGGTTATTCGAGATTTTAAAAGAACGAGAATTGCTGAGTGGAGAAAGAAGATAATAATCGGAAAGGAAAGGAAAAAGACAACGGGGAAAGCAAGGAAGAAGAAGAAGAGACTGAAAGGAAAAGTGGAGTGGAGTGACTTATCATCCACGATTTTAATTCCGATTAGATTTAAGTCAGTATTCGAGGTGAGCAAGTCTTTAAAGACTGTTCAAAAAAGAAAATAAACGAAAGAGGAGGTTAGAAATGATAAGGATTTATTAGTGATATCAAAAATTAAAAAATAAGTAACACGGCCTACAGCTCAAGCAAATTCTTAATAAGAATTCCGGACTAGCCTAACCTAACCACGTGACATAAAGCAACTGGGTAAATATTGCAGGAGAGAAAGCTCGCAGAGTTCCGAACGTGATTTAGGTATTGTTAGTTTTGCTTGACGTCGCCTTTAATTTTCCTCGTCGATAAATTACTTTCCAAATTCTAAGAAAAAATCTGTCAGTCAATTTTCTACCTTTCTTTTAATTTATAGTGTACCCGTTCACGAACGGCGAGGGTGAGTTTGAATGAAATAGAATCGTTAATAATAATTCTTTATTTCAATAATCATACTGCAATATAGAATTTGGTAGTGTACATAAATTTACAAACGACGTTAAAAACAGATCAAATCAAGTAGCATGTGGAGAAAGTAAATTACATAATTATAAACACGATATAGATATCATTGTTGCTTAAAGTTTTGCATCTAACAAAGTCTTTAAAAAGTGTATGGATTTCGTCGTCCTTCCTCTCTCTTTCACATTCTAGTTAGTTTCAAATTTATGTTAACCGTTAAATTTTAATAATCTAGATATTTTGTTAGTATTTAGTTATTATTTCTGTTTTTCCAAACGAAAAAAAAGTTGTCTAGATAATAAAATCAAAATTACAGATCACTCTTGTAACGCTAGTGCATTTTTGTGCATTATTAAGGAGCCCGTGCAGTTACACGCAAGTAACACAAGTAAGGGCGATTGCGCAATGTATTGAAATCCAGCCACATCTAATATTTCGTCCTTTTTTATCTCTTAGGCTTTTCCGCCCCGGCTTTTGTTGGCTTTTGACCCTTGGCGTTTTATCGCCTTCTCAACTTTGCAACGTCCTCGCCAAATTATCGTCATAGTTATTCTTTTGTCTCGATTGTCGGCCCTCTTCCTTCGCCGACGAGCAAGTTTTGGGGAAAACGAAATAAGCGTGTAGACCGTCGTATCACCGGACGTCCAAATCCGTAAATGCTTGTTCAAAATTTTATTTTGGAGTGACGTCATGGTAGAAAATACCCAGCGTGTCCCAGAAACCCGCTTACTCGCTAACTAACGTTCGTAAATTTAATTTTAAGTGCAATAGTTCGAATTTGAATCACAGTGAAGTTAATCGAGGCCCTCAAATAGCTCCATTTGTGTCGTAAGCTTCCAGGTAATCCCAGGAATAGACAGCAAGGCTTTGCTAAAAAAGACTTGAGAACTGACCATCGGTTTTTTTGTCAGTATTGAGCTCGGGGGAAAGATTTCATTTCTCTTTTAAACTGTCACCGTCTTCCACCTACTTCTGCACGCTTGCAATGCAAGAACACAACTGAACAAGTAAGCCTATGGAGAGTCAGGAAGTAAAAGTGGTGAGGAGTGACTTACCATCCAACAAAAGCGGTAGACAAGGTCAGAAGAACTGTTTCACCCAGAAGAACTTAAAGCCTATAAACAATCCGACAGCGATGCCAGCAGGGCCGTTAGGTCTAACCTAGGCTGCTCTGGGCGTATACCGTCAATTGCCGCCGGTATTCCAATTTCAATTACACTGACGTTTAGCAAAATTTTTTCAACCTCACTAGCATCGATGCAATCAGATGTAAGTCAGCCATTCAAGGAATTAAGAGGTAAGCAAGTCTTCAAGGCCAAATCGGAAAGGGAAAGCTGAAAATGAAAAGGAAACGAAGAAGGCAAGCGAGAAGTAAGGAAGCACGACAACCTGCGGAGAGACAGAAAGGAAAAGTGCAGAGGAGTGACTTACCACCATCCAACAAAGGCGGTAGTTAGGGTCGGAAGAGCTCAAGATCCTATTTGGCCAAGAACTTCTCGCCTGTAAGCAATCCGACAGCGATGCCAAGAGGGCCGTTAGGTCTAATCTGCGTTAGCGCTGGACGCATACCATCGATTACCGCCAGTATTCTAATTTCAATTGCACTCACGTTTAGCAATTTTTTTACAACCTCAGACGGTACGCAGCGTGTCCCAGAAACCCGTTTACTTGCTGACTAACGTTCGTAAATTCCATTTTAAGCGCAACAGTTAGAATTTGAGTCACTGTGAGGATAATCGAGGCCCTCGAATAGCTCCATCCATGTTGTAATCTTACTAAAGCTTCCAGTTTCCAAGCTTTGCTAAAAAAAAGACGCGAAAAGTGGTCATTCGTTTTCTTTCTTATCGCTATCGAGGCTGGGAAAAGATTTTCTTTTTCTTTTAATGTAACACCGTTTTCCATCGCCCGCCGCCGTCTGTACGCTTGCAATGCAAGAAGACAACGGAGCAAGCAGAGAAGCACAATGGCCTATGGAGAGTCGGTCAGGAAGGAAACATGGAGAAGGGGTGATTTACTTTCCAACAAAGGCGGTGGTCAAGGTCAAAAGAGCTCAAGATTCTATTTAGATCTAATCTACGCTGCGCTCGGCGTATACCGCCTGTATTATAATTTCAGTTGCACTGACGTTTGGCAAAATTTTTATAACCTCAGACGGTACGCAGCGTGTCCCAGAAACCCGTTTACTAGCTAACTAACGTTCGTAAATTCCATTTTAAGCGCAACAGTTAGAATTTGAGTCACCGTGAGGTTAATCGAGGCCGTCGAATGGCTCCATCCGTGTTGTAATCTTACTAAAGTTGCCAGTTTCCAAGCTTTGCTAAAAAAGAAGATGTCAAATGCGATCATTCGTTTTTTTCTTGTCGCTGTCGAGGCTGGGAAAACATTTTCTTTTTCTTTTAATTTAACACCGTTTTCCACCGCCCGCCGCCGTCTGTATGCTTGCAATGCAAGAAGACAACGGAGCAAGCAGAGAAGCACACTGGCCTATGGAGAGTCGGTCAGGAAGGAAACGTGGCGAGGGGTGATTTACTTTCCAACAAAGGCGGTGGTCAAGGTCAAAAGAGCTCAAGATCCTATTTATGTCTAATCTACGCTGCGCTCGGCGTATACCGCCTGTATTCTAGTTTCAGTTGCACTGACGTTTGGCAAAGTTTTTACAATCTCAGACGATACGTAGCGTGTCCCAGAAACCCGTTTACTTGCTGACTAACGTTCGTAAATTCCATTTTAAGCGCAACAGTTAGAATTTGAGTCACCGTGAGGTTAACCGAGGCCCTCGAATGGCTCCATCCGTCTTGTAATCTTACTAAAGTTTCCAGTTTTCAAGCTTTGCTAAAAAAGAAGACGTGAAAAGTGGTCATTCCTTTTTTTTCTTGTCGCTGTCGAGGCTGGGAAAAGATTTTCTTTTTCTTTTAATGTAAGGAAGGAAACGTGGCGAGGGGTGATTTACTTTCCAACAAAGGCGGTGGTCAAGGTCAAAAGAGCTCAAGATCCTATTTATGTCTAATCTACGCTGCGCTCGGCGTATACCGCCTGTATTCTAGTTTCAGTTGCACTGACGTTTGGCAAAATTTTTACAACCTCAGACGCTACGCAACGTGTCCCAGAAACCCGTTTACTTGCTGACTAACGTTCGTAAGTTCAATTATTTTAAGTGCAGCAGTTAGAATTTGAGTCACCGTGAGGTTAATCCGGGCTCTCGAATCTCTCCAACCGTGTTATAATCTTACTAAAGTTTCCGGTTTCCAAGCTTTGCTAAAAAAAGACGTGAAAAGTGGTCATTCGTTTTCTTTCTTATCGCTATCGAGGCTGGGAAAAGATTTTCTTTTTCTTTTAATGTAACACCGTTTTCCACCGACCGCCGCCGTCTGTACGCTTGCAATGCAAGAAGACAACGGAGCAAGCAGAGAAGCACAATGGCCTCTGGAGAGTCGGTCAGGAAGGAAACATGGAGAAGGGGTGATTTACTTTCCAACAAAAGCGGTGGTCAAGGTCAAAAGAGCTCAAGATCCTATTTAGGTCTAATCTACGCTGCGCTCGGCGTATACCGCCTGTATTCTAGTTTCAGTTGCACTGACGTTTGGCAAAGTTTTTACAACCTCAGACGGTACGCAGCGTGTCCCAGAAACCCGTTTACTAGCTAACTAACGTTCGTAAATTCCATTTTAAGCGCAACAGTTAGAGTTTGAGTCACCGTGAGGTTAATCGAGGCCGTCGAATGGCTCCATCCGTGTTGTAATCTTACTAAAGTTGCCAGTTTCCAAGCTTTGCTAAAAAAGAAGACGTCAAATGCGATCATTCGTTTTTTTCTTGTCGCTGTCGAGGCTGGGAAAACATTTTCTTTTTCTTTTAATTTAACACCGTTTTCCACCGCCCGCCGCCGTCTGTATGCTTGCAATGCAAGAAGACAACGGAGCAAGCAGAGAAGCACACTGGCCTATGGAGAGTCGGTCAGGAAGGAAACGTGGCGAGGGGTGATTTACTTTCCAACAAAGGCGGTGGTCAAGGTCAAAAGAGCTCAAGATCCTATTTATGTCTAATCTACGCTGCGCTCGGCGTATACCGCCTGTATTCTAGTTTCAGTTGCACTGACGTTTGGCAAAGTTTTTACAATCTCAGACGATACGTAGCGTGTCCCAGAAACCCGTTTACTTGCTGACTAACGTTCGTTAATTCCATTTTAAGCGCAACAGTTAGAATTTGAGTCACCGTGAGGTTAACCGAGGCCCTCGAATGGCTCCATCCGTGTTGTAATCTTACTAAAGTTTCCAGTTTCCAAGCTTTGCTAAAAAAGAAGACGTGAAAAGTGGTCATTCCTTTTTTTTCTTGTCGCTGTCGAGGCTGGGAAAAGATTTTCTTTTTCTTTTAATGTAACACCGTTTTCCACCGCCCGCGCCGTCTGTACGCTTGCAATACAAGAAAACAACGGAGCAAGCAGAGAAGCACAATGGCCTATGGAGAGTCGGTCAGGAAGGAAATATGGAGAAGGGGTGATTTACTTTCCAATAAAGGCAGTGGTCAAGGTCAAAAGATCTCAAGATCCTATTTAGGTCTAATCTACGCTGCGCTCGGCGTATACCGCCCATATTCTAGTTTCAGTTGCACTGACGTTTGGCAAAATTTTTACAACCTCAGACGGTACGCAACGTGTCCCAAAACCCGTTTACTTGCTGACTAACGTTCGAAAATTCCATTTTAAGCGCAACTGTTAGAATTTGAGTCACCGTGAGGTTAATCGAGGCCCTCGAATAGCTCCATCCGTGTTGTAATCTTACTAAAGTTTCCAGTTTCCAAGCTTTGCTAAAAAAAGACGTGAAAAGTGGTCATTCTTTTTTTCTTGGTTGCTATCGAGGGAGGGAAAAGATTTTCATTTTCTTTTAATCTGACATCGTGGAAAGGGTTGATTTACTTTCCAACAAAGGCAGTAGTCAAGGTTAGAAGAGCTATTCTGTTCTCGCTAAGAACTTGTGTAATCTATAAAAAAAATACTTTGGAATTGCAAAATATAACTTACATGACAAATTGAAGACGCGATTTAATTAGATGACATGAGCGATTTACTTTCCAACAAAGGCGTCAGAACAGCTCAAGATCCTATTTCGCTAAGAACTCGTGTAATCTACAAAAAAAAAAAAATACTTTGCAATTGCAAAATATAACTTACATGACGAATTGAAGACGCTCTGTACTTAGACGGCATGAGTGATTTACTTTCCAGCAAAGGCGTCAGAACAGCTCGCTAAGAACTTGTTTAATCTGGTAAAAAAAATACTTTGGAATTGCAAAATATAACTTACATGACAAATTGAAGACGCTTTTTACTTAGACGACATGATCGATTTACTTTCCAACAAAGGCGTCAGAACAGCTCACTAAGAACTTGTTTAATCTATTTAAAAAAAAAATTCTTTGGAATTGCAAAATATAACTTACATGACAAATTGAAGACGCTCTTTATTTAGACGACATGAGTGATTTACTTTCCAACAAAGGCGTCAGAACAGCTCACTAAGAACTTGTTTAATCTATTAAAAAAAAAAAAATTCTTTAGAATTGCAAAATATAACTTACATGACAAATTGAAGACGCTCTTTATTTAGACGACATGAGTGATTTACTTTCCAACAAAGGCGTCAGAACAGCTCGCTAAGAACTTGTTTAATCTGTTAAAAAAAATACTTTGGAATTGCAAAATATAACTTACATGACGAATTGAAGACGCTCTGTACTTAGACGGCATGAGTGATTTACTTTCCAACAAAGGCGTCAGAACAGCTCGCTAAGAACTTGTTTAATCTGTTAAAAAAAATACTTTGGAATTGCAAAATATAACTTACATGACGAATTGAAGACGCTTTTTACTTAGACGACATGATCGATTTACTTTCCAACAAAGGCGTCAGAACAGCTCGCTAAGAACTTGTTTATCTGTTAAAAAAAATACTTTGGAATTGCAAAATATAACTTACATGACGAATTGAAGACGCTCTGTACTTAGACGGCATGAGTGATTTACTTTCCAGCAAAGGCGTCAGAACAGCTCGCTAAGAACTTGTTTAATCTATTAAAAAAAAAAAATTCTTTAGAATTGCAAAATATAACTTACATGACAAATTGAAGACGCTCTTTACTTAGACGGCATGAGTGATTTACTTTCCAACAAAGGCGTCAGAACAGCTCGCTAAGAACTTGTTTAATCTGTTAAGAAAAATACTTTGGAATTGCAAAATATAACTCATGACGAATTGAAGACGCTCTGTACTTAGACGGCATGAGCGATTTACTTTCCAGCAAAGGCGTCAGAACAGCTCGCTAAGAACTTGTTTAATCTATTTAAAAAAAAAATTCTTTAGAATTGCAAAATATAACTTACATGACGAATTGAAGACGCTCTGTACTTAGACGGCATGAGTGATTTACTTTCCAGCAAAGGCGTCAGAACAGCTCGCTAAGAACTTGTTTAATCTGTTAAAAAAAATACTTTGGAATTGCAAAATATAACTTACATGACAAATTGAAGACGCTCTATACTTAGACGACTTGAGTTTTGCGCACCGTGACAAGAGTATTGTCGTGCTGATTTATGATCAGATTAAAAGGTCAATTTGAATCTGATCGACCTAATTTCTAGTTGAAGTGTTCGGCGGTGGTGTCGAAAAATTCCAACGAGTCATTTTATTTTACTGGCAGGCGTTATTAAGTAACCGATGCGATTCAGGCCTAGGTTTGCTTGCAGGAGTCAGGAGCCCATCTTACATAGTTCTAATAATCGATCTATTCTAGCCGATGATTTATTCGTGTCGTCCTTGTCGATTGCCTCTTTTTCTCGGATTGTTAATGCAATCATTTCGTTTGTATTGGATGGTTTAAGTTATTTGCGGGTGTCAGTTCGTTTTGTGTTGGTATTTCGTTGTAGTTTTTTTTCCCCCCCTGTGCCTGTCAGGCATTCAAATAATGAAGCGTCGGTCCATCTTGCGCGTCGTCCAGCCTGCAAGGATTATGCCTGCGGGCGACGCGCGGCGCATACAATAAATACGGAATCCTGCAGGCAAAAGTTCCTTCCACGCACGGCGCATAGCCCAGTCGAGCCTTGCACGCGAGCTCTCCTCGATCAGTCGTGGTCCGAAAGCCGCAGGATTCGCTCGCGCAGAGAAACCTGTCAAACACGCGCACGCAAGGACCTTACATCACAAACCCGCCTATGTACGATACCTCATCATCGACCTCCTAAAATACTCTGAACGAGCCGCCCGTTTCCCTCCTGTATGCGAGCGAGCGTGAATTTTCGGGCGGGCAGTGACGAAATCGAAAGCAACCGCGTGTGTTTCGTTCAGATTCTGTTTCTGTTCCGATAGAATGAATGTAGCGACAGTAGTAGTGCACGTGCATTTTGCAAAGTTCCCCCCAAAAACATAAAACAAACCCCCCACCCCCACATACCCCAAACCATGTTCCTCCTCGCAGCTTCTTCAATCCAGTAGGGTTTTGAGTTGTGTGAACGCTGATAACAACAGGTGATCGGGTTGATTGTGTGTTTCGATGTCCCGGTTGAAATAATTTTTTTTAAAAAAAAAGTATCTAACAAACAGCAAGAGCACTTTGTGATCCGAAACGCTGATCGAAACGGGGGTGGTGTTTGATATTAATAGAGGAGCGCCTGCCGAGGGTGCTAACTAATATATAGGCTATCGATCAAACTTCAAGAAACAATGCAGCACCATCCGGCCGGTACTTGGTACCTACCTTGGGGTGTCCCCCTGCAGAAAATGGTAGCGGTACCCATCCATCCCGGAGGGCCGCTGCACCTTCAGCCTCCTGCTGTCCACGTGCAGCCGATGCTGACGGGCCTTCCGGCTCCGCTCGCCACCATGAGGACTTTCGTTCCGCAACCTTCCCTGCGACAGCCGCAGAGAAAGGTATTTACTTTTTCCAAACGCATTTTGTGTTCACTCTAATTTGTCGCCATCGTCATCGTCGTCGCCGTTGTTTGCGGTTTTCCTCGCAGATATCGTTACTTCCTTTCCCAATTAAAAGTAATTTCGTTCACTTTATCAACATGTGAACCAAGACGCTGATAAGATTGAATTTTTTAAAAAATAAGTAACTTGTAATTAAAAGAAATAACAGTAGTGTATATACAGGGTGATCCAGTGTAATAATATTCAATTGGATCTATCCCAACAGAAATTTTAAAAAATTCACAAGGCTTTAAAATTTTTTTACAAAAATCCAGGGATTTGACTTTTTGCGTCTTACCTGGAGTATCCCAATCCGACCTACCCCAACAGAAATTAAAAAAAGGTTTACAAAACTTAAAAAAAAAAACTTAACAAAAATCCGGGGATTTTCGCCTCACGCTGACTTTCTGCGACTTACCTGGAGTATTCCAAAGGTAAAAAAAAAACCAAAGTGACCAACTCAACGACTAAACTAATTAAAAGAAATAACAATGGTGTAAATACGGGGTGATCCCGCGTAATACTACTCAATCGGATCTACCCCAACAGAAATTAAAAAAAGGTTGACAAAAGTTTATAAAAAAACTTAATAAAAATCCGGGGATTTTCGCCCTACGTTTGACTTTTTGCGACTCGCCTGGAGTACCCCAAAGGTCAAAGTTGACCAAAGTCACCAACTCAACGACTAAACAGGAATGAAGTTCACGTTTGTAATTAAAAGAAATGACAATACAAGGTTTCAGCATCATCGTCATTTAAGTCCAGTTCTTTGAAACAGGACGGACACAACGTGCTCCAAGATTGGCGACTGTTGCATTGCCATTGTAGCCCAAATGTTCGATGGTACAGTGTCCAAAGTCCAAAATTTATAAAACAGAAACGTCATTAAGTCCAAATTTTCGAAAGAGTAGACCCATACGATTTAAATTTTCTTAACGAATCTTTCCTAGCCTTGACAGGGATCGTCTTTGGAGCCAACATTTTTCACGTCCCTAAACCACTGCGTATGTGTTTGTCATTCAAGTCCAAAATTGCGAAACAGCAAGAAAAATAACTCCAATCGTTTTGGAAGACGTCTTCCTACGTTTTGAAACAGAAAAGTCCAAAGTTTATAAAACAGGAACGTTTTTAAGTCCAAATTATTTAAACAGCAGACCCATACATTGTGAATTTCCTTGACAAACCTTTTCTAGCCTTGACAGGGATTGTCTTTGGAGCCAGAATTTTTGACGTCCCTAAACCACTTCATTCAAGTCAGTCGTTCAAGTCCAAAATTGCGAAACAGTAACAAAAAAAACTGCAGACGTTTTGGAGGACGTCCTCCTCGTACATTTTGAAACAGAAAAATCGTATTCTGCGTTGTCTTTCTAATCTATCTCCTTTTCTTTTTGCTACAGTCTACTTCGTTACCTTTCAAATCGAGATTTTTTGAACTGCGCAATTCGAACCTGTTCGAAAAACGTCTTCCAGATTTGGGAACTGTTGGATTGTCATTCATGTCCAAATTTTTAAGATTAAAGCATACACAACTCCGACCACTTTGAAAAACTGATTCAAACTCGCACATCGCTACGTTGCCATCGAAGTCCAATTTTTTGAGAGAGAAGAAATTCTTTCGCTGCAGTTTTACCGTCCAAGTCCAAAGGTACGTGCAACTTTGACCGTTTCCTTTTCCAAATTTGAAATCTGCTGGTTTGGGCGTAAGTCCAAATTTTTGAAACAAGGATAGCTCGTGAGTCAACCGCATGGTCATTCAAATCGATGGCTCTGAGAAGTTCCACGACATTGTTGACTGCCTCCAGAAACATCCCTCACCAATAATTTCATGGGGGGCAGAGCAACTCAACGATCTGATCCCAAATTTGTTGTTGAGCCATTGATGAAGTCCAAATTTTGGAAACAGGAAAGTTCACAAGTCACTTGCAGTTATAGGCGCATAAGTCCGAAGTTTGTCCTTAGCCCCAATTGCGTGCGAAGTGGAAAAGGATAAAGAGGTTGAGGAAATTATTTTTCTTTTTGGTCTTTTCTGTTTTGCCTTTTTCCTGCAAACCTCCTCGACTGGTCTTTCCTTTTTTTTTTTAAAAAAAAACCATACCTTTTTTGCTTCCATCATTCTCATCAAATCCGCGTTGTCCTCTTTTTATAAGTTTTGATCAATTTGGTACCCCTCCCCCTCCATGGTTTTCCCAATCTTTTTTTTTTTTGTATTTTTTCCCTTGTCTTAAAAAAGTGAATGTGAAACAAAACATTTGCCTTTTAATTACTTAATCTATGGCTAATAGATTGTGTTAGAGAGTAAATCGCCCGAATCCGTTCTGATAAAGGCGCGATAAGGCCCCGGGGCCTTATCGCATTGCTCTTTAATAAACGATTCCGAGCTCGGGTCGCATTTTCGAAATTCCTCTTGTTTATAGTATTTTGCTCCGCTGGTGATGGTATCCCGTTTCGCGTGCCGTCGCCGTCGTCAGCTTGAAGAATTGGGTCACATGTGCTCTCGTTGTCTTCCGGCATTGTACGTGCGCGAGACTGATTAATGAACGTCGAAATGAAATATTTTAGAGAAGAGGGCTGTTTCGTTTACGGTTCTGGCAGGGAGGGCCTTTCCTCTGGTGACGGGGAATTCTTGAGGTCTGATTAATACCACCAATAACACCAAATTCGTCAATTAGACAAAGAAATATAGCTTGCAATTATTGCAGGTTTGTATTTTGAACAGTCGAAGAGAAGTCTTAGGAAGCTTCTTGGTTTTGTAAAGTTGATATTTTGAAGAAGAAAAAAAAATATTGTATTGTATTAGGATTGTAAAAAGGAACCATCGAATCGTTAAAGAAAGGGATGAAGCTTTAGATGTGGCAACGTAGCTTATTGCTTCCTAGTGATTTTTTTGAACTTCTTGGGAGTAGGTCCCCTAAATTTTCAATTAACGAGTTTCCCCAAAATTCATTCCTAAACCACTCTGTGGTTACGTAAAAACGGTAAAGTGGCAAGTTGGTTCCACACAAATCTTCTTTTTTTCCTAGATGGCGCCATTGTTTTTGTTCTTTATGGGCAAGGATTCAATACGCCGTTCGGGACACCTATTGCTCCTCTTCCCTCCATCCTCTTTTAAAAAGTACAAACGGAGACGTCGATTCGATTCGAGTCCGAAAGTGGGGTGCCATCTAGCTGATTAAAACTTCAAGGTCGCTGCAATCACTCTGCTTTTATTAGAAACAATTCTCTGGGTACCCAAGAGATGTAATAAAAAATAATAATAATAATAGATTGCTGCGCTTATTATTACACACACAGGTGCCCGTAATTGCGTAAATATAAAAAAATCATCAGCGAGTTTCATTTTCTTATATGAATTGTTACAGTCAAAATTTTGATTTTGTAGTTCCGGATGGTTAGGTTGCTTTATTTATTTGATTCATTTGATTTCATACGCGTTGCTCCGCATGCAATTGTAAAACAAACACCCGTTCGCCTGCTTCTTTCCGTTGCTAGCCGGCAAACAAATCGGTTGATGGTTGCATCTCTTAATGTGCTGCGTGCCTTTGGTGTGTTTTGACTTGAGGTTTCCATGAAGAATTAAACAAGCCGTACTGAACAGATTGTTGGCCGCATCGCTATAGTTTTCCCCGTGTATGGGGGATCGTTTAATGGTTCCGTGGAGTGTGTCCCGCTGTTGGAAACTAGTTAGTCTGGTTACCGAAGAGATGCAGTAATTTTTTGTGTGTCAAAAGTTCACAAGTAACAAAGGGTGTCAAGAAGTGAACGTTTGTTAATTTAGAATGTACGATTTCAATTTTATTTTTGAGTTGCTTGAGTCTCCGGAGTCACAAGCAAAACATGCAACTAATTATATAGATGAACGTTGCAGTCAAGTCACACAAACTGACAATTATCATAATAATAGTGATAATGATCCCGGTTGTTGCTGACTTCCCTCCGATTTATAAAGTTCCACCTGCGCCGAGCGCCACAAAGTGCGTTTTCTGGACGTTTGGAGGTTAACGGACGAAAATTCGTTAAAACACGGTTCAAAAGCGAGGTTTAATGACACGGATTCCCCTATGGAATTCCCTCAATTACACGTTCGTTTGCGTACGTTCCTTGACCTAAGAGACTTGATCTGCAACGCAAGCAAACGTCGCGTCGCGTAGGTCGTCAATCCATGCCAAACCCGCGTCAATAACCGCACCTGCGAAACACAACCAAACGAGTTTTGCCTAAAATACGCGTGTTGAATTTTGGGTAAAGTCCGAAATGTAAAACTGGAAAATGATTTTTCAAACATGGCAATAAAACCTTAAAAAGGCTTCCAGTGATTCGGTTGCGGATTGTACCTTGAAAATTAAATCGCCAAGATCGCGATAAACCCAACAATTTGGCAGTGCTGTTGGAATAACTTAAAAAAATTCATAATTTAATGCCGGATGAAATCATTGACTATAATTTGTTGCTTGTGAATTCATTTCATTAAATAAAATGCTGGATTTATGAAGAACGGTTGCTTTATTAAGATTCGTCAATCAAAAAGTAAAAGATCTAATTATTTATTCATTCAACATTTAACACAGAACTCAGCGTCATTTTTTATCGCACCTGTTACTTATTACGGATATTATTCGAACTATTTTCTACCTAAATACTTCTGAAACAGCTGGAATAGATGGTGAATCGTTTTTTATTATAAAAAAATCCGAAAATATCAAAAGGACTGCGTCTCGCGGAAACACAGTTAAAAAGCGAGGTTTAATGACACGGATTCCCCTATGGAATTCCCTCTATTACACGTTCTTTTGCGTACGTTCCTTGACCTAAGAGACTTGATCTGCAACGCAAGCAAGGGTCGCGTAGTGTAGGTCGTCAATCCATGCCAAACCCGCGTCAATAACCGCACCTATGGAGAGCAGTATTGCCTAAAATACTCGTGTTGAGTTTTGTCTACAATCCAAAATGTAAAACTATCAAATTTCAAACTTAGAAATAGCACTAGCAAGATTTCCAATGATTTGATTGAGGATTGTAACTCGAAAATTAAATCTCCCAGATCGCGATAAACCCAACAATTTGGCAATGCTGTTGGAATAATTTAAAGGATTTCATAATTTGATGCTGGATTACGTCATTGACTATAGTTTGGATATAAAATTGCATGAATTAGCAGCACCGTAGCCTAGGCCCTGGCGCAATGATCAGCAAGCAATTTTTAGTATTGAGTAGATTTATTAATAAATAATAAAAATGTTGAAGAAAGCGTAAATGCCGAAGGTCACTAAAACAAGTTTTAGTGACCTTCGGCATTTACGTTGTCTTCAATTTTGATTGTCACTAAGATTATGGATAATCCACTTTTTTTTTTTTAATAAAAATGTATTTAACACAGAAAAGAAAGCGCTAACATAAGTGAATGCAAGCAATGGGAGTGCTTGAAAAAATCCCTAATCATAATTTTTACACGCAACTTACTTAAAAAAAATAATCTAGGAAATTAAAATAAAAAGAAAATGAAAATGAAAATAAAGAAATCTTTTTTCTATATCTTAAAATTTAAAAGAAATAGATTAAATTGATTTTTAAATTATTATTTAGTATGAAAATGCGGCACATTTCTTTTTAATTTAACCAACTTCGTATCTCTTAAGACAAGTGAAATCCCTATGCTTAAACTCGAAAGAAAGAAAACGGACACAAGAGGAAAACTTTTTTATCACAGAGTTCTGGGAAAATTTTATTCTTTCTTTTATCTAATTGAAAATCTTAATTCTCATCTTACTTTTCCTGCATGTAGTCATTTTTCATTCACAGTTTTAAACTTAGAAACAATTTTTCATATTTTTTTTAATCGGATTAAGCAAACACAAAACAGACCTGACAAAGGGTCTAGGAAACCAAAAAAAATTCTCATATTTTTTTTAATCGGACCAAACAAACACAAACAGATGTGACGAAGGGTCCAGGACAATTCACCGTTGCTGATTCGCCGCCGTGAGTACAATTCGCCGTCGGCAAAACTCACCGTCGGTAAATTCGCCGTCAGCGATTAAAGTTTTAAAACCATGTACAGTCTCAGCGCAATGTAATGAGAATCTGGGGGGGGGGGGGGGGTGAACAGCCACTAAACGCCCACTTCACCCGTCCGAAATTGGTCGTTTACTCCTCCAGATTTTCATTACATTGCGCTGTGACGTGACTGTACATATCCAAGAAATAATGTACGATAATTATACGCAAATAAATAAAAAAAGTTAACATATTTGATGGAAATAAGTTTCAGGACTTTTTCTGCTTGATTTTATGGGTCTAGAGCAATTCGCCGTCGCCGATCTACGACCGCCAATTCACCCACCGTCGCCGATTTGCCGTAGGTACAGTTCGCCGTCGGCAAATTCGCCGACTCAACGATTAAAGAGGTTTTAAATGCCTACGATGGTCGTCGTGTAATTAAGAATTTATTTTGACTTGAAATGGAAAAATAATCCGTTTTAATTTACTTGAAACGCACTGAAATTGTAGTTGGATAACTGAGAATATCAAAAATAAAGCAGTGACGTGCGTTGGCGAGTCGGGTGGATGATAAATTGGGTCGACGGCGAATTGGTTCTACGACGAATTGGCGACGGTGAATCGGCCACGGCGTGTAGGGGACGGCGAGTCGGCGACGGCGAATCATCCCATCCCCTGATTTTATGGCAATTTTGACAAATATTTTTTTACATTTACTTTAACATTTTAAGTAAAATTAAACCTTTAATTTTCAATATCATAATTTTAATAATGTAACTATCGGATATACGTTTATTTGAACGTTTTTTTTTTTCATTTTGTCTCGGAAGCAGCAGCTACTTTAAAGGTGTAGCCTAGATGTATCAAAATAAAAGAAAAAAATAGAAACATGTATACAGGCTGTTCGCGGCAAAGTGTCGAGAAGTATTGAATTAGACTTCCTGGACGGAGAGCGACGATAAAGATCTCAAATTCCTTCAAAAAAAGAAAAAGAAAACTTAGAACAATTGAAAATCTCGAAAACCAAGCACTCATTTGTTTTTGTCGGTTCGTATTTTTGATTGTAATTTGATTTGACTGTAAAGTAATTTTTGTACGCTTGTTTTTTTTTGCAGTAGTGATCGATTTTATTTTAGATTTCCGTAAATTCCAATAAAAAGGCATCCTGTACGAGTAATGAACATAATTGTTTAAGTGTGATATGTTTGATGAAATTCTTGAGGGCGCGGAATCGGAATGTCGCCCCGGGCGTCGGAAGGCTAACCTAAAAAAACGATTTTTTTTCTCAAATTTCTCACCCTCAGTGTCATTTTTGGGCTTCCTCTTATTTAAATTAATTCAGTTTCCACGAACAAGAAGATTTTTTTTAATTGCAGTATTAAATCCCTCAGATCGAGATCGAAATCGAGACTTTGGCAACTCTGCCGGTAATAGTAATTGTTAAAAACTTCTTCAATTTTGATTACGTCGTAGCCTGTAATGGTACATACAGGATGCCAGTTGCCTCGCCGATACAAAAAAAATTAAAAATTTCGCAGTCAAAACGTCATTTTTTATTTTGTGTTCGTTTCAAAAAAAAAAACAGTTTTGATTAAATTCGTATCATCACGAGCTGCAGATTACCAATTAACCGCAATATTGCAACCAATCATTTGGTCACAAATTTAAAAATTAAACTGTCGAAGTATAGGCAGACGTAGGACTTGGCAACACTGCCGGAATAATTGTCAAAATCTCAAATGTCACGTACGTGTTTTTTTTTTTCTCATTTCTTTGACGTTTGTTACCACCTTCTTCAAAAATTGATATCCAAAATCGTAAGGCTTGGCAACGTTGGCAATAAATGTTGGCTTCGCTCTAGATTACGTCACTGACGATTTTTTTTAACATGCAAGTAATCACAGCTGCTTATATTTTTATAAGGAAGTCCTACTCTGATTTCATGATAAGCCAAAACACGAGCGATGCAAACTAAATACATAATTTATAAATTGCTTCGCAAACGTGATGATTTATTTATTTATTTTTTATTTATTCCGTCGTCGTCAAGGTCGGAGGAAAACGAGTTGATTTCCGTAACATTTAATTAACATTTAAAGTCGTCTAAATTAAAAACAGAAGTTTTCCTTGCCCTGCATGACGACGACAAACTCACAGTTTTTTTTTCTCCTGCAGGTTTTCTATAATTCAATAATTGGTGGCGTTTGTTTACAATTATTTAAATAATTAATTTACCTAATTTATATATACTTTACTGTATAGTAAAAAAAATTGTTTGCTCTGATTGTGAGTCAGATTCCAATTTGTATTTAGACGTTGACGTTTGGACTGTGGTTCATCTCCCGGACTCGGGGACTCGAGGACTCGAGGACTCGAATTCGAATCTCGATTCCGCAGCGAGCCTTTTCGGCGGTTTATTTAAAATTTAGTTAGTGTTGCTCTACATTTTTTTAAATATAAAATGTAAAATTTAAGGTAAGGGCACTTACGTAGTTAAGTTATTAGAACGTTTGATCTGACTTCAAACAATTTAAAGAGAAAAAAAAATAATTTTCGAAATAACTTTCCGGGCGTGCTACCAACAACAGCGCGCCGAACTAATTTATTTAATTTGCTCACGTGTTTACCTTTTCATCACTTGTCGCCGAGGTGTGCGAATCTGCTTGCAAATAAACCTCCTGCATTTTACGGCGTGTTCCAAAAAAATAAGCGCCGCGCTAATGCTTTACGTCAACAGGGCACGAAGTCCTGACGGAATGTAAGCACGCAAAAAGATATGCAAATAGACCGGAATTCTTCTTGAAATGTTAATGTGATGGAGCGAACTTACACTTCGGTACATTGGGGTGGTGAGCTATCAAAGTTGAAACAAAGAACGGAATGGATCGATTTTGTTTCGAAAAGTTTCGGCTTCAAAACTTCATATTTCGAAGCAAACTAGTAGAGCTGCACGTATTTCGTTTGAATATTTATTGAAACCGTTCGCACAACTTGATGATAAATTTGGCATCATACAGCACGGGCCAGTTGGCCAGTTTAAACATGGGGGGCTTCTTCGATTCGTATCGTAAGCATTCACGCCCCTGACCAATCTCCGACTCCCGTGGGCGTGAGCGTGACTGCTCGTATTTCTTCTCTATTACCATCGTACGTTCCCTGTCGCATGCTTATTCAGGATGTGCTCAGTTAGATCGTTGCCAATACTGTATATCGTTAAGCCTAAAAATAAACTTGCGCTCTTACTGTA
This sequence comes from Prosopocoilus inquinatus, assembly GCA_036172665.1. Lineage (NCBI taxonomy): Eukaryota > Metazoa > Arthropoda > Insecta > Coleoptera > Lucanidae > Prosopocoilus > Prosopocoilus inquinatus. Next base: position 5,970,190 of record CM069878.1, on the reverse strand, counting down.
ACGTATAGATATCTTTGACGACGAGTTCCTAAAACGAAAAGTGATTCTGTGCTCTTCTAGTAGGGGGGGGGGGATTATTCAGGATGTGTTCACTTAAACTGTTGCCGATACTGTATATCGTTAAGCCTAAAAACGTGCCCTCTTATTGTAACGTATTGACGACAAGTTCCCAAAACGAAAAATGATTCCGTGCTCTTCTAGTTCGGGGGGGAGAGGTTCAGGATTATTCAGGATGTGTTCAGTTGAACTGTTGCCGATACTGTATATCGTTAAACCTAAAAAACGTGCGCTCTTACTGTAACATATAGATATCTTTGACGACATTGACAAGTTCCTAAAACAAAAAGTGATTTTGTGCTCTTCTAGTAGGGGGGGAGGGGGTCTGGATTATTGAGGATGTGTTTAGTTAAACTGTTGCCAATACTGTATATCGTTAAGACTAAAAAACGTCCGTCCTTACTGTAACGTATAGATATCTTTGACGACATTGACAAGTTCCTGAAACGAAAAGTGATTCTGCGTTCTTCTAGTAGGCGGGGTGAGGGTCGGGATTATTCAGGATGTGTTCAGTTAAACCGTTGCCAATGCTGTATATCGTTAAGCCTAAAAAACGTGCGCTCTTACTGTAACGTATAGACATCTTTGACCACATTGACAAGTTCCTAAAACAAAAAGTGATTCTGCGCTCTTCTAGTTCGGGGGGAGGGGGTCGGGATTATTCAGGGGATGTGTTCAGTTAAACTGTCGTTGCCAATACTGTATATCGTTAAGCAAAAAAAAACGTGCACTCTTACTGTAACGTATAGACATCTTCGACGACATTGACAAGTTCCTAAAACGAAAAGTGATTCTGTGCTCTACTAGTATGGGGGGAGGGGGTCGGGATTATTCAGGATGTGTTTAGTTAAACTGTTGCCAATACTGTATATCGTTAAGCCTAAGAAACGTGCGCTCTTACTGTAACGTATAGATATCTTTGACGACATTGACAAGTTCCTAAAACGAAAAGTAATTCTGCGCTCTTCTAGTAGGCGGGGTGAGGGTCGGGATTATTCAGGATGTGTTCAGTTAAACCGTTGCCAATGCTGTATATCGTTAAGCCTAAAAAACGTGCGCTCTTACTGTAACGTTTAGATATCTTTGACGACATTGACAAGTTTCTAAAACAAAAAGTGATTCTGCGCTCTTCTAGTAGCGGGGAGGGGGTCGGGATTATTCAGGATGTGTTCAGTTAGACTGTTGGCGATACTGTATATCGTTAAGTCGAAAAAACGTGCGTTATTTCTGTAACATTTAGATATCTTTGACGACATTGACAAGTTCCTAAAACGAAAAGTGATTCTGTGCTCTTCTAATAGAGGGGTAGGGGGGGTCGGGATTATTCAGGGGATGTGTTCAGTTAAACTGTCGTTGCCAATACTGTATATCGTTAAGCAAAAAGAAGCTGCGTTCTTACTGTAACGTATAGACATCTTCGACGACATTGACAAGTTCCTAAAACAAAAAGTGATTCTGTGCTCTTTTAATAGGGGGGTGGGGGTCGGGATTATTCAGGGGATGTGTTCAGTTAAACTGTTGCCAATACTGTATATCGTTAAGCCTAAAAAACGTGCGTTCTTACTGTAACATATAGATATCTTCGACGACATTGACAAGTTCCTAAAACAAAAAGTGATTCTGTGCTCTTCTAGTAAGGGGGGAGGGGGGTCGGGAGTTATGACAACTATTCTTTATTCTTTAAACCCGAGATGGCTTTCGATTTTAGACACCAGCTTAAAGAATTTCCCCTTTTTATACTAATTCGTGTGGTCACCGCGCTTCGACTTTCAAAAAAAAAAAAAAAATTCTTACTTTTCCTTTAAAATGTATATAAATCAGTAAATAATAGAAGGCGATATTTTGAGAGAGAGAAAAAATAATAGAAGAAAAAATACAAAAGTAATCTAATTATCGAAAAAGAAAATGAAATGAAAAAAAAAAAGAAAAGAGAATAACCAATTTACGTTTGCGATTTGAATGAGCGACGAAGAACAAAAACACTTCTCGTTCGTTCGCTCCCCCCTTCCCCCCCTTCTCCGTTTTTGTTTAGCACGCGAGTTCGTTACACTCCGTGATTAATTTCATTAAAAAAATAATAATAAAAAAAAGAATCATCAAGATTATCATACTTTGGCCTGGTGTGTGTGAGAGGAAGAAGAAGGAAAGAAAAAACGCTGCTTCGAAGCCATCGAACCTGTCACGATGTGTGTTTTTTTTCCTTTGCTAATATAAATAATAATCAAACGACGTGTTTCGTACCTAATTTAATAAGTGCTAATAAAATATCGTTTCTTTCTTGCAGCGACAAAAAGTTACACGAGTAAATTTGCATTGTGGTTTGGAGTGTTTTTTTTTTTTTGCTTCGAGTTAGTCTTCTTGTCGGATTTAATTTTGGTTCTAAATTCTCTCCTCTCGGAGTTTCCGAGGTGAAATTTGCTCGATCATGGTTTCCTTTTGGTAATTAAATTTTTGGTAACGTGTAGGCACATCGAATACAATAAATTTTTTTACAATTGTAATTATTTTTCGTGATTAGAGCATGCCCCACAAAAGAAATTCTGCTGTCCAACTCAACACAAGTCCTTCCAAAGTCCAAAAAGCTCTTCCAAAATCGCTTTTCAGTTAAAAGGGTGGACAGATTCACGGACGTCAACATCGGACCAGCTGCAGCTGAGTAAACAGGCACTCCTTTAGGCTAAATAGAAGAAGAGAGAGGAAGAAACAAACCTAACCCAACCCAGCCCAAACCAGTTGGAGGATTCTCTTCGCCATTTCACTTAAAAGATGGAAAAATGAATTGGGTATCAGTACTTTTGATCTAAATGAAAGAAGAGAGGCTAAACAGAAGAAGAGAGGAATAAACAAACCTAACTCAAATCCTACTCAAATCAGTCAGAGAATTATCTTCGGGTTTACACTTAAATGATGGAAAAACGAATTAGGTATCAGCAGTTCTGATCTAAATGGAAAAAGAGAGAGAGAGGGTGAACAGTTTGACCAAATGAAGAAGCACTGATTTTGCTGAAGAAACAAACAACAAGGCTGTGGAATAAATGCGTCAGCATCGAATGAGATACAGTTGGAAGAAAAAGTAGTACATCATTGCCTTCCTATAAAGAAGGAACGAGAAAGAGGGATTAGTACACCATTGCCCTAAAAAGAAAGAAGGAGAGAGGGAAAGAAACAGACCTGTTAAAGGAATCTAGGATAAAGAAGAAAGACACTGGGCCGCTGACTAAAAAACCAGAGAAATTTATTGGGCATCAACATTGAGCTGAGATGTGATCGGAGAGAGAGGCACAATCTTGACTTAAAAAGGAGGAGAGAAAGGACAGTGTATATCAAATTCTAGGAAGCAAATCACAAGACTTTAGGAAAATTGGAAATGTACGCTTGGAGATACGTTTGGAAAAACAGGCACACCTATCGCCCTGGAAAGAAGGAGCGAGAAAGGAGGAGAAGAAACAGACCAGTTGAAGAATATGAAGAAGCACCTTTCGCGAGAAGAGAGAAGGAGAAAAAGGGAAATGTAGATAAAATGAAGAAAATCAAAATCGGAATGGAGAAGAAGAACGGAGATATATTTGGAAAAACAGGCACACCCTTTGTCCTGAAAAAAAAAGAACGAGAGAGGAGAAGAAACAGACCAATTAAAGAATAGGAAGATTTGCTCTTCAGATTGAATTCACAACGTCCATTCAAAGGACAGAAAAATTCATTGGGCATCGACACGGAACTTGACTTCGTGGTGACTTCCTCCATCCTCTTCCTCCCTACCTTTTCTTTCTTCAAAACCATTTAATTTAATTCTGTTCTTTAGATCTATTATTTATTTCTTGTTGCAGTCTTTCGGTCTTTTGTTTTATTTGTCTTCAGTTTTCTTTCTTCTGTCACTGCCTAAACGAGGTACAGTAGGAAAGAAAGGCACAACAGGAAGAAGGAGAGAGAAGAAGAATTAGACCAGATGAAAAATTCTAGGAAACACTGGATTCGCCAAAACGAAGAAGACAACCTCGAGATCATAAAAATGGGAAAGATTCATTGGATACCAACAAGGTTATTGCATAATCCAAAAAAGGAATTCAGTTGCGAAGACGAATTAACTCAGATTCTGATCCTTTTTTGCGTAATACATGTCGGAAATGGGTGCGTAAAATCGAAGAGGTGAGTCATGGGGGTTGCAAAATCACTTCCCAACTCATTTTTGTGCAGTGGTAATTTGGAAGGGATTTACAGGAGAAGTTAGAAGAGTTTGGAATGAAATGGATTTGATACAGTCAGTTTTTTGAGATTATCGAACGAGAAAGCGGGCACATCTCTGTCCTAAAAGAAACGAGAAAGACGAAATTAGGCCAAATCAAGAGCGTTCTGGAAACATCGATTTCGCCGAAGAAGAAAGGGTGAGCTGCTCGTTCGTTTGCTCATCAACCAAAAAAAGCCGGAGGGCTTGCATAATTGAAACAGTTTTTCAAACCGCGTGTCATTCTTTATTATTTTTTTGAACACATCTTTGGCTGTTAGAAGCCGAGTTCGTGAAACATAAAAAAGGGAACCAAATAAGGCAAATCGATAAATCAAAATTGATTAGAACCTGATACTCAGTCCTTCTTTTCTTCAACTTTCGACTGTGGGACAGCCCCAAGACTTATTTATTGCTGAGAAAAGAAGACTAGTTTCTTACCCACCCCTTTGATGAAAATGTCAATTAGACAGACAATCCTTCAAGCGGTCATCCCCTCTTTGGTTCCTCTTCTTCATGTTTCTTCCCTAGATTTGCCCCATTTTATCCATCCAATCATCTGTGCTGCTTCTTCTTTTTGAATTGGCTATCCTTCCTCCTTCTTTTCCTCTCAACATTTGAATATGGGATAGCCCCCAGACTCATTAATTGACGAGAAAGAAAACAGTTTGTTGCCCATCCCTCTGACGAAAAAAAAATAATCCCCGTCAGTTAGATAATCCTTCAGATGGTCTTCTCCCTTTTCCTAGTCTCTTTCGTTTCTCCTCTTCACATTTCTTCCCTAGATTCACCCCATTTTAACCCCGTCTTCTGTGCTGCTTCTTCTTTTTGAATTGGCTGTCCCTCTTCCTACTCTTCTTCTCAACATTTAAATATGGGATAGCCCCTATACTCATTAATTGATGAGAAGACAATCCTTCAAGCGGTCATCCTCTTTTTGGTTCCTCTTCTTCATATTTCTTCCCTAGATTTGCCCCATTTTATCCATCCAATCACCTGTGCTGCTTCTTCTTTTTGAATTGGCTATCCTTCCTCCTTCTCTTCTTCTCAACATTAGAATATGGGATAGCCCCCAGACTCATTAATTGACGAGAAAGAAAACAGTTTGTTGCCCATCCCTCTGATGAAAGAAAAAATAATCCCCGTCAGTTAGATAATCCTTCAGGTGGTCTTCTCCCTTTTCCTAATCTCTTTCGTTTCTCCTCTTCACATTTCTTCCCTAGATTCGCCCCATTTTAACCCCATCTTCTGTGCTGCTTCTTCTTTTTGAATTGGCTGTCCCTCTTCCTACTCTTGTTCTCAACATTTGAATATGGGATAGCCCCTAGATTCATTAATTGATGAGAAGACAATCCTTCAAGCGGTCATCCTCTCTTTGGTTCCTCTTCTTCATATTTCTTCCCTAGATTTGCCCCATTTTATCCATCCAATCACCTGTGCTGCTTCTTCTTTTTGAATTGGCTATCCTTCCTCCTTCTCTTCTTCTCAACATTTGAATGTGGGATAGCCCCCAGACTCATTAATCGACGAGAAAGAAAACAGTTTGTTGCCCATCCCTCTGACAAAAAAAAAAATAATCCCCGTCAGTTAGATAATCCTTCAGGTGGTCTTCTCCCTTTTCCTAGTCTCTTTCGTTTCTCCTCTTCACATTTCTTCCCTAGATTCGCCCCATTTTAACCCCATCTTCTGTGCTGCTTCTTCTTTTTGAATTGGCTGTCCCTCTTCCTACTCTTCTTCTGAACATTTAAATATGGGATAGCCCCTAGACTCACTAATTGATGAGAAGGAAAACAATTCTTTCTCGTCCTTCTGATGGACGTTTTTTAAGTGGTCTCTCCCTCTTCCTACTCTTTTCTGAGCCTCCTCTCCTGACGAGAAAGAAAACAATTTTTTCTCGTCCTTCTGATGGACAATTCTTTAAGTGGTCTCTCCCTCTTCCTACTCTTTTCTGAGCTTCCTTTCCTGACGAGAAAAAAAACATTTTTTTCCCGTCCTTTTGATGGACAATCCTTCAAGTGGTCTCTCCCTCTTCCTACTCTCTTATGAGCCTCCTCTCCACATTCAATCCCTAGATTGGTTCCATTTCATCTTTCATCTTCTTCTTCCTTTTAAATTGGCTGGCCATTGAATTGTATTCCGTAAAGTAAAACCAGACCCTTAAGATCGTCATTTCCGTTTCATTTAGAAACGTATGCAAAAGGATGAAGCTGAACATTTTAATTTTCTGTTTGTACTTTTCAAAATTTCCGTATCCAGCCCTTCACTCGCAGAAGAAATAAAAATTGAAACCGGTGGTGCTTCTTCTCTTCCTTTCCTTTCGACTAAGGAAAATCTATCTCGTGTCAATATGAGGGGAGAGAAACGATTCAGAACTTGACTTTTCGCTTCTTCCATTTCTTCGTTTGCTCGTTCCGTATTTATCTTCTCACCACGTTCGGTCTTCTCTGTTACATCCTTCTCTTGTCGGATTCTCCATCAAGTGAATTGATAAGAGCAGTTTATCTAATTTTTCAATTAGTTCAGTCCTCTGGTTTCCTTTCTAAACTCCTTTTCTCATACATTTGTTGCTTCAAGTCTTCATATTGTGTATTTTAGCCCTTTTGTTGAACTTAAGAGTCGAAACGCATGGACCACTGTCCATGTCGAGCGTTAGAAGTCAGTGTCGTAATAGTCAATGTTGATTTCTTTGGAGGTGTGGCGGTTGAAAAGATCGTCGAATTGCAACTGGTCTCCATTGGTCACCTCGTTTCACCGCCAGAGATCATTCGACCTGGTTGCTGTATCAAGCAAAATAGTTTTCACTTCGACTGGTTGGTCGGTCCTTCCTCTCGCAGAACTTCATTCTTTTGAGAATTTTTCCATTTCCAAACCCCTCTGCCACGATCAAGCTCGGATTACCCCCTTCAATCCTTTCCAAATTCTTCTCCTTGATACCTTAATCCTCCTAGCCTCTGTAGCCTGAGCCCACCAAAGGCTAATCGAAAACAACTTTAACCGCCAAACAACTCAAGGCCAGGCCAATTTACCACCAGATAAAAATGGTCCGTGTGTTTTGACTCTAATCCGAACTCGATATCTAAAGTAATCATCGAAAGGAGGGAGGGACCTTCGAAATCCACCGTCTCGATCGCTGTGTAAACATTTGACATTTATTTATCACTTTCATGCATCGCATCGCACGTATGGAGAGTAGACGGAGAGAGAAGAGAGAGTGAGTGGGGCCACCGACTCCTCGCATTTTTTCCGTTGCGCAATCCATCCACATTGTCCAAAATTATCGATAATCACGGCGGATCAAAGCGTGGCGCTCGGGCAAAAACAAGATACAATCGGCCATTGTTGCGCTTCTGCCGGCTGGATGCGCGCCGGGAATTGGGCAAGAACGAAAGTAAAAAAATTCCGGTGGATAATGAGGACGAGGTGTATGCTTGTACATACAAACGGCGCGATTATGTAACAAAGGAATGCATGAAAGCGAGACCTTTTGCTCGCTCTTGCCGTGGTGTGCGCTTATTGAAAGGCCACCGAAAAAAATCAATCAATTGATTGCTTAGCAGATTGAATAATTCTGGGAAATTTGGCTAATAGAAACAAATTGGAAAAAAAGATAAATAGGTTGATTTGGTGATTGTCAATGGAATTATTAGGTTTTTTTGTTTGAAATTGCGACGTCCAAGGCTAAATTTTGGGCTGACATCTAATGGAAGAAGAGAGTAGACCAAAAACCGAACAGCAAATGCCCAACCCTTTCGAATGATCCTTTATGGCTTCGAACGGACAAATATGATAAAAGATCCACGATTTCACGAAGTTTTGGACGGTTCCAATCAGTCCTAGACAGGAGCAGCGTGCAAAATTGGATGTAAATTTCGAAGTGGACGGTTCAAAACTTGAAATCCTGTCAAAAGGAAGAGACCTAAAGGAAGATAAGAAGGCAGTTACAGAATGGGCGACTAGACGAGCGTCTCTCATCATCAGACCACACCAAAATAATCCTGGAAACGCAGGATCTGAAAATGTCGGCTTAGTCTTACAAGGTCAAATGATTTGGACGTGTAAACCTTATTCGGTAGACTACAAAGCTATCGACCATGCATGGTCAATAAAAGTCTTCCCTTTGGGCCACAAAAAAACCGAAACTCTCACTCATTCACATTCTAAGTTAATCTACTGAACCTCGCTTGAAGAAGAAGCCATACCTCAAGTCTTTGGAATATTGGCTAAAAAAGAAGGAGTGTCGGGAAACAATTTTGATTAAGGTGGTGATGTAGTAAGGTAGTAAAAAAAAACAGTTGAAGAAAGGATGGCCACAAGGGTCTGTGTCCCACCCTTTCTTCAAAGCCCGTACAATAGGAAGAAGAAAGCACACCAAAATCCTTTTTAACATCAAACAAGAAATGAGTGCCAGGAAACGATTTTGATTAGACTAACGGCAAAGAAAGGTGAAAAAAGCAGTTGAAGAAAGTAGGATCACATGGGTCTATGTCCTTTGCTTTCTTCAAAGCCAGGACAAGACAGGAAGAAATAAAGGCATACCAAAATCCGTTTGAATATGAGACAAGAAATGAGTGTCAAGAAATCATTTTGACTAGACTAACGGCGAAGAAAGGTGAAAAGAACTGTTGAAGAAAGAACGACCGCATGGGTCTATTTCCCTCTCTTTCTTCAAACCCCATACAGTAAGAAGAAGGGGGTGTACCCAAAATCTTTTTCGATGTTAGGCAAGAAACTGAGTGTCAGGAAGCGATTTTGATTAGGCCAGTGACATAGTAAGGTAAAAAAGCAGTGGAAGAAAGGGCGACCACATGAGATTATATCCCCCCTCTTTCATCAAAGTCTAATAAATATAAAGAAGGGCTTTTAAACAGCAAATGGGTGTTAGGAAACGATTTTGATTAGGCTAATGACATGGTAAGGTAAGAAATCACTTGAAGAAAGGACGATCACATGGGTCTATGCCCTCCCTTTCTTCAAAGCCCCTAGAATAGGACGAGGAAGACGACCACCTGGATCTTCGTCCATCTCTTTCTTCAAAGTCTATAGAATAAGAAAAACAAGGTGTCCCCAAAATCTTTTTAAATGTTAGGCAAGGAACTGAGTGTCAGGAAGCGATTTTGATTAGGCCAATGACATAGTAAGGTAAAAAGGCGGTTGAAGAAAGGACGACCACATGGGTTTATGTCCCCTCTCTTTCATGAAAGTCTAAAAAATAGAAAGAAGGCCTTTTAAACAGCAAATGGGTGTTAGGAAACGATTTTGATTAGGCTAATGACCTGGTAAGGTAAAAAAGCAGTTGAAGAAAGGACGATCACATAGGTCTATGCCCCTGCTTTTCTTCAAAGACCCTACAATAGGAAGAAGAAGACGACCACCTGGATCTTCGTCCTTCCATCTCTTTCTTCAAACTCTGCAGAATAAGAAAAACAAGGAGTCCCCAAAATTTTTTTAAATGTTAGGCAAGGAACTGAGTGTCAGGAAGCGAGTTTGATTAGGCCAATGACATAGTAAGGTAAAAAGGCGGTTGAAGAAAGGACGACCACATGGGTTTATGTCCCCTCTCTTTCATGAAAGTCTAAAAAATAGAAAGAATGCCTTTTAAACAGCAAATGGGAGTCAGGATACGATTTTGGTTAGGCTATTGTCATAGTAAGGTAAAAAAGCAGTTGAAGAAAGGACGACCACATGGGTCTATGTCCATCCCTTTCTTCAAAGCCCCTAGAATACGACGAGGAAGACGACCACCTGGATCTTCGTCCATCTCTTTCTTCAAACTCTATAGAATAAGAAAAACAAGGTGTCCCCAAAATCTTTTTAAAAGTTAGACAAAAAACTGAGTATCAGGAAGCGATTTTGATTAGGACAATGACATAGTAAAGTAAAAAGGCGGTTGAAGAAAGGACGAACACATAGGTTTACGTCCCCTCTCTTTCATCAAAGTCTAAAAAATAAAAAGAAGGCCTTTTAAACAGCAAATGGGTGTCAGGAAACGATTTTGGTTAGGCTAATGTCATAGTAAGGTAAAAAAGCAGTTGAAGAAAGGACGATCACGTCGATCTATGTCCCTGCCTTTCTTCAAAGCCCCTACAATAGGAAGAAGAAGACGATCACCTGGATCTTCGTCCATCTCTTTCTTCAAACTCTATAGAATAAGAAAAACAAGGTGTTCCCAAAATCTTTTTAGATGTTAGGCAAAAAACTGAGTTTCACGAAGCGATTTTGATTAGGCCAATGACATAGTGAGGTAAAAAAGGCAGTTGAAGAAAGGACGACCACATGGGTCTATGTCCATCCCTTTCTTCAAAGCCCTTACAATAGGAAAAATAAGACGACCACCTGGATCTTTGTCCATCTCTTTCTTCAAAGTCTATAGAATAAGAAAAAAAAAGGTGTCCCCAAAATCTTTTTAAATGTTAGACAAAGACCTGAGTGTCAGGAAGCGAGTTTGATTAGGCCAATGACATAGTAAGGCAAAGAAGCAGTTGAAGAAAGGACGACCACTTGGGTTTATGTCCCTCTCTCTTTCATCAAAGTCTAAAAAATGGAAGAAGGCCTTTTAAACAGCAAATGGGTGTTAGGAAACGATTTTGATTAGGCTAATGACATGGTAACGTAAAAAAGCAGTTGAAGAAAGGACGACCACATGGGTCTACGTCCCTGTCTTTCTTCAAAGCCCCTACAATAGGAAGTAGAAGACGACCACCTGGATCTTTGTCCATCTCTTTCTTCAAACTCTATAGAATAAGAAAATCAAAGTGTCCCCAAAATCTTTTGAAATGAGTGTCAAGAAACGATTTTGATTAGACTAACGGCAAAGGAAGGTAAAAAAGGCAGTTGAAGAAAGGACGACCACAAGGGTCTATGACCATCTCTTTCTTCAAACCCCATAGAATAAGAAAAAGGAGCTGTCCCCAAAATCTTTTTGAATGTTAGGCAAAAAAGTGAGTGTCAGGAAGCGATTTTGATTAGGCCAATGACATAGTAAGGTAAAAAAAGCAGTTGAAGAAAGGTCGATTACGTGGGTCTATGTCCCTCTCTTTCTTCAAAGCCCCTACAATAGGAAGAAGAAGAAGACGACCACCTGAATCTTTGTCCATCTCTTTCTTCATACTCTATAGAATAAGAAAAACAAGGTTTCCCCAAAATCTTTTTAAATGTTAGGCAAGAAACTGAGTATCAAGAAGCGATTTTGATTAGGCCAATGACATAGTAAGGTAAAAAGGCTATTGAAGAAAGGACGATCACGTCCCTGTCTTTCATCAAAGTCTAAAAAATAGGGAGAAGTCTTTTTGAATATCAAACAGCAAATGCGTGTCAGGAAAGGTTTTTGATTTTACTAATGACATAGTAAGGTAAAAAGCAGTTGACGAAAGGACGATCTATGTCGTTCCCTTTCTTCAAGGCCCATACGATAAGAAGAAGAAGAAGAAGAAGGCACACCGAAATCCTTTTGAAAACCGAACAAAAAACTGAGTGTCTGACAACGATTTTGATTAGGCTACTGACAAAGTAAGTAAAAAAGAATGCACTTGGGTCCTTGTACCTCCTTTTCTTCATTTAACGTGCAATGTGAATCGCAGACACCTAAGACCTTCGAGAAGGTCCAAGGCCTTAGGTATCTTTTTTTTTTCAAATCTGGGATGCAATGATGATTTGGCCAATTTTGTCCCAATCCAATCGGCGTCGGGGTGACCAACCATACTGAACCATAGTGAGCCAAAATCTGCCTGTAACAATGTCGAGCATTCCTGGACACCCCGTACATTCGTTTTTCATGTTAATCTGCAAATTTGCAAGCGAAAGTGACTCTTCATCACAATGCGTAACGCGTGTCTGCGTGTGTGCGCGTCTTCGGTTACCAGGACCTCCTCCCCCCTCACTCCGCCCCTGGAATCCAGCCATCGAGTTTCAAAAAGCTCCTGTTAAACACAACCCAAACAAAAGCTAATTTCTGCGCGCATTAATTGCACCTTATTTTTAGACTTCTTTATTTATTCGGCGAATCCATTAGCGATTCGGAATCGTGTGTTTGCCCGTGGGTTCCTTCTGATAACCCGTAATTAATTACCGGACGAAAAAACTTCGATTACAAGGTCCCCTCCCCTCCCGGCTCCCGCCCCCTTGGGCCAAAATAACCGAAGAGATTGCCGGGAGGTGTAATTACCCGCCGCTGTTTCCGGGAGGTATATACATACAAACACACACGAAATCCGGGTTTTGCTCATCTTAATTCGTTCACACGTGCTTGCGTACATACGTCATTCCTAATAATATAATTTACCATTACCAAAAAAAAAAGAACGATATAGTACGTAATTACAAAAAAATAATAATAATAATAATAATAATTGCAATGGTAAGAAGCGAAGAGAAAGTATTTATGTAACGCGCACGTAAATCACGGATGACGTAACATGCACACAGAGAGTGTAACAAGAAGTATGACGTATAAACCCGATCGCTCGGAGAGTGAAAACAAGAAGTACGACGTATGAACCCGTTCGCTTATTTTTTTTATACAAATAAATCTTTGTTTCGTCCGGAAAAGCAAAAAAACGAAGAAGAAAAAATTGCTTTAGTCTTGACCTCGTTTGCGGCGAGGGGGAGGGAGGAGGTATTTACTGACGAGCAGGTCAATAGGATCGAATCAAGCACACGTTAATAAAATAACATTCGTCGATCAATTTATTATTATTTTTCATTTTTGTGTTTGCGTTTGTATTTGTATTTGTTGTTGTTAATGCCGCCGCAAGGACACGCTTTATAAATTGCGCTTATCTAAACCAAACAGTTACTTAACGACGGCTTTATCTCCACCGGTATTACTATTATAAGTGATAGCGTGTCGTTTATTTGCACACACGTCTAGTTAGAGGCCTGAGAATAATAACGACAACGTTTCGACGATTCAAGTGGCAAAAGCAAATAAAAGAAGCGGCAACACCGGGCGGACGAAAACCTCACTCGTATAAAAGTACGTGCGTTGTACAGGGAGATCAGAAATGATTTCAACTCCGCCTAGAACGCGCCAGGCGGACACCTCACTCATTTAATAATATGAAGGTACATTATACAGGGAGATCAGAAATGATTTCAACTCACGTGACTTCGCCTTAAACGCGCCAGACGGACACCTCACTCATTTAATAATATGAAGGTACATTATACAGGGAGATCAGAAATGATTTCAGGTCACGTGACTTCGCCTTGAACGCGCCAGATGGACACCTCAGTCATTTAATAATATGAAGGTACATTATACAGGGAGATCAGAAATGATTTCAACTCACGTGACTTCGCCTTGAACGCACCAGGCGGACACCTCGCTCATTTAATAATATTAAGATAAATTATACAGGGAGATCAGAAATCATTTGAGCTCACGCTATCGCGTGAAGCACACACCCAAACAACCAATAGTAAATAAAAATCAAGAGCATTCGGAGCAGCGCCCTTTACTTTCTTGCTCTTAGACTTGCTCCTTTTAAAGAAAGAAAAGTTAAACTTAATTTAAATTAGTCGCGCATGTCGAAGTTATTTCTGATGTCACTGTACATACATCGAGGGAGATTTTTCCTGTTGTTTAATTTTTTTTTTAAACACTGCTACCACTACGCAGGTATGTACTATTTTATTCACGACCGGGAATAGAAGAATCACGTGAATTTGAACTTAAAAAATTGAATTGAATTGAATATTATTTAAATTCAACGGTCTTTCTTTTATTGACTTTTGTTATATTTTATTTATTAATCGCCTCTAGCTTCATTTCATACATAATTCGTCGCCTGTTTCGATCTAATATTACTGTATTCGTTTTATTTTATTAATTATCGTGTCCCCTTTTCTGTTTCGTCGTTTTTCGTTCTCATTCGTTTTTTCATTTTTGCATTTAAATTTTTGATTTTTATTGTTCTTATTTCTGCTAATTTGTTTATTGATCGTCGCCTTTTGTTGCTTTGTTTTGTTGAATATTTTGCGTTTTAGTCTCTCGTCCCTCGGTAGCTTTTCGCTTGCGCCACGCCACACTCCCCTTATTAATTTATTTTTATATGTATTATTTATTTTCGACGATCTTTCCTTGTCTGTTTTACTGACTTTTATATCGACTTTTATTCACTTTTAGCTTTATTTTATACATAGTTCGTCGCTTGTTTTAATTTTGTTTAATTTTCTTGTCTGTCTTTGTTCTCATTTGCGTTTCATTTGTTTGTAATCTTAGTTTGCTTGTTCCTGTTTTCCCCAATATACACCAAATCTACCCAATTTTTGGGTAAATACTGTAGTAGTTTTTCGCTTGCGCCACGCCACACTCCCCTTATTATTATTTTTTTAATTTTTATTTTTTAATTTCGACGATCTTTCCTTGTCTCTTTTATTTACTTTTATATCGACTTTTATTGACTTTTAACTTAATTTTATACATAGCTTGCCGCTTGTTTTAATTTTGTTGTCTGTCTTTGTTCTCATTTGTGTTTCATTTGTTTGTAATCTTAGTTTGCTTGTTCCTGTTTTCCCCAATATACACCAAATCTACCCAATTTTTGGGTAAATACCGTAGTGGTTTTTCGCTTGCGCCACGCCACACTCCCCTTATCAATTTTTTTTAATTTTTAATATTTATTTTCGACGATCTGTGCTTGTCTCTTTTACTGACTTTCATATCGACTTTTATTGACTTTTAGCTTTATTTTATACATAGCTCGCCGCTTGTTTTAATTTTGTTTAATTTTGTTGTCTGCCTTTGTTTTCATTTGCGTTTCATTTGTTTGTAATCTTAGTTTTATTGTTCCTATTTTCTCCAATTTACACCAAATCTACCCAATTTTTGGTTAAATACCGTAGTAGTTTTTCACTTGCGCCACGCCACACTCCCCTTATCATTTTTTTTATTTTTATTACTTATTTTCGACGATATTTCCTTGTCTCTTTTACTGACTTTTATATCGACTTTTATTGACTTTTAACTTTATTCCATACATAGCTCGTCGCTTGTTTTATTTTGTTTAATTTTATTGTCTGTCTTTGTTCTAATTTGCGTTTAATTTGTTTTTAATCTTATTTAGTTGTTCTTGTTTTCCACAATTTACGCAACCCAATTTTTGGGTAAATACCGTAGTAGTTTTTCGCTTGCGCCACGCCACGCTCCCCTTGTCAATTTTTTTAATTTTTATTATATATTTTCGACGATCTTTCCTTGTCTCTTTTATTGACTTTTATACGGATTTTTATTGACTTTTAACTTTATTTTATACACAGCTCGTCGCTTGTTTTAATATTGTTTAATTTTCTTGTGTGTCTTTGTTCTCATTTGCGTTTCATTTGTTTGTAATCTTAGTTTGCTTGTTCCTGTTTTCCCCAATATACACCAAATCTACCCAATTTTTGGGTAAATACTGTAGTAGTTTTTCGCTTGCGCCACGCCACACTCCCCTTATTATTATTTTTTTAATTTTCATTATTTAATTTCGACGATCTCTCCTTGTCTCTTTTATTGACTTTTATATCGACTTTTATTGATTTTTAACTTTATTTTATATATAGCTCGTCGCTTGTTTTAATTTTGTTGTCTGTCTTTGTTCTCATTTGCGTTTAATTTGTTTTTAATCTTATTTTATTGTTCCTGTTTTTTTCAAATTTACACCAAATCTACCCAATTTTTGGGTAAATACCGTAGTAGTTTTTCGCTTGCGCCACGCCACACTCCCCTTATTATTATTTTTTTAATTTTTACTATTTAGTTTCGATGATCTTTCCTTGTCTCTTTTATTGACTTTTATTGACTTAATTTATTAGTCAACATGTGTTTAAAATTTTTAATTTCTCGCATCTGTTTAAAGCGAGGCACAAACCACTCATGATCTACGACCATCATGGACTTTTCCGCTCTGGTTTGCGCCTCGCTTTAAACTGCTGCGAGAAATTAAAAATTTTAAACACATGTTGACTAATAAATTAGTATTTTTCTTTCTGGTTATGCAATCGCCTAAATTTGATCCGAAAACGAGCATGTATGTCACCTCCAAAACTCGATCTCCTGGATTTTTTTGCATTAATTTTCTTTTTTTAATTAATTGGTTTTCGCTTACGCTGGCATGCCTGTAATCCCCTCATTATTTATATTTGTGCAAATCGAGCCGACGCCGACGTGTTCCTAACCGACTGACCTTTATACGGTGTGGTAATCGTCTCTCTATCTCGGCCAGGTAACATCATCTGAAAACCCGTTCTGAGTGAAAGCGAACTCTGAAAAACGAAATGCTGCAGCCGGAGTAATTACAGTCATAACGCATTCCGGTCCGGACTTTTAATTCCTCCGACTGTAATCAGACGCAGTTACCCGTGCGCCGCATAACGAATTTAGGCCTCTTAAAAGTCGCAATTACTGTAATGGGATGCGAGTCTGACAGCTCTTACCGTTTTCAATTAGTCTGTAACATCATATTTTGGCGTGCATAAAACGCCCTCGGTTTTAATAGACTGCGTTTTTTCTTGCGGATAGCCAAGAAAGACTGGTTTTGCTCACTCGCCCACTGTCGGAACGAAATGCTTTGAAACTCACCAGAAGGGTAAAAAAAATGGGGTGGACTGAAACGGAAAAGAAAAAAGAGAGAGAGAAAAAAAACGGTCAATCAGAGTAGTGGTTTTATAGCAAAAGCGTTTAAAAATTTAAAAATTCAAAGCAGAACATAAAAAGTAAAATTATGATTGAGATGAAGATGGTAATCAGCAACGCTCCGAGCTTGTAAAAATCGTGTTACACCTCCCTCCCATCTAAGCTGCTTTAATTCTAACCCACCTATAAGTAATCTAATTTCAGTCGCAGGTATAACTCTTACAACCCATCAAAGACAAACGTCTTGCTCTGGTTTCCTGAAAAAAAAAACATTCCTCATTTTTTTTTTTTAATTTGACAGTTGTCAATGACAGTCAGAAATACAAAGAGTAAGAGCATCCTCGTGGTACGACGCGCCGCCGTTATGTCAACGCGTCTGTCACCTTTAGACCGTCGCGTTGCAAGAAATACTGCTTTACTTGACAGCTGTCAAAGTAACACTTACTTTAATAACTCTAACTTCCCTGACTTTAGTCGTCACAAATGGAAAATGAATTTTCCTGTCAAACCTTCTTCGAAACCCCATGTCCCAACAAATATGCACAAAGAAAACGCAAATATTAAATTATTTGACAGGTGTCAAAGTAAGACTTACTTTAATAACTCCAACTTCCCTGACTTTAGTCGTCACAAATGGAAAATGAATTTTCCTGTCAAAGCTTCTTCATAACTTCATGTCCCAATAAATATGCACAAAGAAAACACAAATATTAAATTATTTGACAGGTGTCACAATGACGCCTTCTTCATTTGATTTCAGTTTCTCTTTTTCTTTCATTTTGATGCCGGCAATAAATCCTCTGGAAGATCAAGGAGAACGAGGAGTTCAGATATTATTCTAAAACGGATCGATCAATATAAAGCCAAACCGGCACGACCGCTTTGTTTGACAGCTATGACTTCTAATGACTCTAATGTGCATTACTTTCGCGGCAGAAACTGAAAGGTAAACATTCCTCGTAACATTCGAGTTTCTCTCTCGAGTAATTGCGTCACAGATTGTTTTTAAACTCGTAAAGTTATACAGTTGACAGTTTGACAGCCAGCTTCGCGCAAGTTCTCAAACCTCTAATATTCAAGCTTGTCTCTCGAGCAATTACGTCACAGTTTGTTTTAAACTCGCAAAGTTATTGGCTGTTTGACACTTAGCTTCGCGTAAGTTGTCAAACCTCGAGTCTCTCTCGACTACTTACGTCATAGTTTGGTTTTAAACTCGCAGAGCTATTGACCGTTTGACAGCCAGCTTCATGCAAGTTGTCAAACCTCTCAAATTGAAGCTTCTGTCTCGAGTAATTATGTCACAGTTTGTTTTTAAATTCGTAAAGTTATTTACAGTTTGACAGCCGGCTTTACGCAAGTTGTCAAATCTCTAAAATTCAAACTTTTCTCTCGAGTAATTACGTCACAGCTTGTTTTTAAACTCGCAAAGTTATTGACTGTTTGACAGTAAGCTTCGCGTAAGTTGTCAAACCTCGAGTCTCTCTCGAGTACTTACGTCATAGTTTGGTTTTAAACTCGCAGAGCTATTGACCGTTTGACAGCCAGCTTCATGCAAGTTGTCAAACCTCTAAAATTGAAGCTTCTGCCTCGAGTAATTACGTCACAGTTTGTTTTTAAACTCGTAAAGTTATTGACAGTTTGACAGCCGGCTTTACGCAAGTTGTCAAACCTCTAATATTCAAGCTTTTCTCTCGTGCAATTACGTTACAGTTTGTTATTAAACTCGCAAAGTTATTGACTGTTTGACAGCCCGCTTCGCAGTTGTCAAACTTAAAAAAAAGGAAAGTACGTCCTCCTTAATTTCAATTGTCATTTAGAGTCATTTCGATTTGCTTAAAACCGGGCTGCTTCTCTTGTTTAAAAAACAAAACAAACAACGAGCTGTACTTTATTTGACAGCTGTCACACTGGTAGTTCATTCGCAAATTCTAACTTCCGGCGTCACTTTTGCTTTCGATGTTGAAAACCAAATATTCCTATTGAAATGTTTTAATGTCATTAGGTTTTGTGTCTTGCGCTTTTTATTTGATTCCAATACGACTATATGATGTTACAGCTGTCAAACTTCTTAAAGGTGACAGAAGCACTTAGTTTAACAGTTAACACACCAACATTCCTTTCGGTTTTGCCAGATGTTTCTTCAGGTCATTACGTCTTC
Source organism: Prosopocoilus inquinatus (assembly GCA_036172665.1). Lineage (NCBI taxonomy): Eukaryota > Metazoa > Arthropoda > Insecta > Coleoptera > Lucanidae > Prosopocoilus > Prosopocoilus inquinatus. The sequence goes on along the minus strand of CM069878.1, from coordinate 5,951,140 downwards.
ACGTTAATGTACTTTATGTGACAAATGTCACACGACAGTGTTTTTTTTCTGCTAGTTTTGAAACCTGTCAAATTCGTCGGAAACAGAAAATAAAATGCTCCTGTTGAAACTCCTTCTTCAGATTGTTATGTCTTCACGTTAATGTACTCTTGTCTTCATTTTAATGCACTATTTATCAAACCTATCAAACTCACAGTTCCTTTGTTTGCTTCGTAACGTCAGACATAATTTTAACTAACCGAAAAAGATGAGTTCAAATAAATAGAAAAATCGAAGACGTTCTTATGAATCAGATTTAAAAATTCTCTGCCAAAACAAATACTTTATTTGACAGCTGTCACATCGACGGTTCTTTTAATAATACTAATTTTTTTTTTTTCAAAAATTGAAAATAAAAAGAAGACATTCCGGTCGTTACATTTGCGTGTTAACGCAGTCGTTATTTGTGCACCAATGCAAATACTTCTAACTTTGGCAGTTGTCAAATGACACTTCAAGAAATAGGAAATAAAGCGTTTCGATTTATTAAACCTTCCCCACGCGACATTAATTGTTATTTCTGTGTCAATACAAATACATTACAAAACATTATTTGACAGGTATTTAAATGACAGTTCGAATACTTTCTTTGACAGGTGGTACATCGACAGTTGTTTTAATAATACTCGTTCCTTTCGGAAATCGCAAATAAAAGGACGTTCCGGTCATTACGTCTTTGTCTCAACGCACTCGTTATTGCAAATACTTTTAATTTGACAGCTGTCAAATGACAGTTCGTTTAATCAAATCTATCTTCCATCGCGTTTGCCAGGAACAGAAAATAAAGCGCTTTGATTTATAAAAAAAAAACTTTCTCACGTCTCATTTGTTATTTTTATATCAATACAAATACGAACATTATTTGACAGGTGTTTAAATGACAGTTGATATCGTAATTTTGTAATGTTTGTTTGTTTTCATTCAATACCAGGAATCCCAATTGTAAAAGAACGTAAGAGAGGAGAACAAAAAGAAAAGAAATATTTTATTTGACACTTGTCATATTCAATTTGACGTTTCTTTCAAAAACTTTGACTCGTATGATCTTCGTCTCAAAGACAAAAAGTAAAGCGCGCTCTTGTTAAAGCTTCTTCAGGTCAATGCGTCGGTTATTTTTTTAATCGAAACGTTTACTTTATTTGACAGCTGTCACAATGTCACTTCATTTGATAACTCTAACTTCCTTCACTTCAACCAGAAAGAGAAAATATAAAAAGTTCGTGTTAAAGCGTACTTTCGTGTCATTACGTGCTCATGTCGATGCGTTTATTTGTTATTTTTACATCAAAACGACTCCGTTGTTTGACATACGTCAGATCGTAATGAATTGTTAAATTTCAATATCAGACACAATTCCGAGAAAGTCCGAGAAACAAAACAGTTCAAACGTCGTGTAAAGTTTTGCAAAACAGAGGACGTGATAAAATCAACTAAAAAGTTATGCTAATGCAAATACTTTATTTGACAGCTGCCGAGCTGACAGATCATTTAATAGAAAATGAGTGAATGCCCTGTTTATGCATTTTTATTCCAAGACCATACTTACTTGACAGCTGTCAAACTCCGAGGCAATACTTACTTGACAGCTGTCAAACTTGCGTACAGTGCCCCCATTACCAATGCAACTGTCACTTTAAAAACTGTGTTGTACTATAGCTTTCCAGTTCGTTGTACCATGTTTTCTATTTTGGATTTTTTTTTTAATTCCATTCTAGAACTAACGTCTGGTATTGAAACAACGAAGTAAAAAAACGAACTGCCAGTGCGACAGCTGTCAAACAATACGTTTGCATTGCATGCAAGTTTAATTGCGGTGGATTTCCCCGTCATCATTCGAATAGCTGTTCCGGGCCTATTTGGGGCCTCCTCAGTACGGAAGTGGCTCGAAAACTCCACTGCAATCTTTTAAATCAAAAAAAGGCCGCGTGATGTCGCAAACGCAAACAGTCCTTAACAAGATTTTGAACGACCAGAAGACATTTAAAACGCAATTTTGCCAATAATAATAAATTGCGTTGTTGCAAGTTCGCAACTGTGAAGTGCAACAGATGGCAGCACCTACGTTTTTTTCTCTGCATCGATTCAATTATAAAATAAACTTACTATCGGATCATATTAGGAGCGTTTCACTAATGCAAGCGTTTTATTAATGAAAACAACGCAATTCATCATATTACTTGCGCAATAAGTTGCGCAAGTAATATAATGAATTGATTTTTGATGAGACAAACAAGTTTTTTTTCCTGCATTTTTAATGTTATTTATCAGGTGATCTAATTTCTGAGGACGTGATTCTTTAATTCCTTTGGCGACTTTCGAATTTCGCGCATTTTTTTTCGCAAGAATTTCATTCGTTAAGAAGAGGGCATTCACTCGCTCTTAAAATCATAAATCCCGCTCGTGCTTTTGCTTCTTGAAGCTTTCTTGGCCCGCACCGTCTACAATAATTCAGTGTTGTTTCAGGCGCGATTTTATTTTCAGGAATAACAACACACAACAAGAGCGCCGCGGTACATTAAACTCGATGTTGTTTTTTTTTTTTTTTTTTGAAAGGTCCGAGATTAAATTGGGTGTCCTCGTTGAGCAAACGTACGTCGTTAAAAAAAAAAAATTGTCCTTGTTAAGCAAACATGTCGTTAAGAAAATGTATTCGATGAATATAGTCAAATAAAATAGTGAATGCGTTGTCAGACTCGGAATTAGGGAATTGATTTTACTTTTTCTTTTTCTGTTTTTTTTTTTTTTTTTTGAATTAGATTTAGATTCTGGAGGCGTCGCGCGCGTTGTTAAATTCCACTGTAAAAATAATTAACTAGCTTTTCGATTATGTTTCGAGCATGGCCCGGACAGAGTTTATAAAACTTTCGGAACACAATGCGCGAGATTTTTCCGAATATTTGAACGCCTGCCAACGTGCGCTCGTGTTTTTTGTATTATTGTATTCGCGCCCGCCCTGAAATTCGTTTATACCGGGCGATGATCGTTTTCAATTCGGAACATAGAATAGTGACGTTTTTAATTAGAAACATGAAGGGTAATCATACTAACCGCCTATGTTCCGGTTTGAAAATGCTAATGATCATTATCAAGGGTAATCATACTAACGTCATATGTTTCGGATTGAAAATTGAAAATCACCCGGTATATACAATAATTGTACGAGCGAAAGAGAAATCTTGGAATTTTAAACCTTTTCGGCCGCTCATCGCGTTTCAACTGTTTTAAAACGGCCACCGCCCGCATTAAATATTTACGGTTCGGCTCCTCTCGTACGCGTTTGTTTCCGCGGTCGGACTTTTATTGGGGGCCGCGTCAAAATAATAATTCCGGACTCGCATGCCCGGCAAACAAATTCAGGAAAGTCCGGGGCGGCTGTTTTCTGCGTCCGGAAGCGTTAAAATCTGGGGAAACCCAAAATTAAAACGCATTGTTCGCAAATAAAAGTCATAAAAGTCAATTAATGTCATCTAAAAAGGAGATTAATTAGATGAGGGAGAAGGGGCGTTTTTTTCCTGAAAAAAAAAAAAAAATTAAGGCGACCGCGACATCTAACGGGAAGTAGTTTTTGACAAACGGTGTCGCGTCGTTTCAAATCCGCTCTATTTTATTTTTTTCCCTGTAGCGCGGCCCATTCCGTCGTTCAGTGAATTTTTCGAACGTGGCGCTTTACTATAAGTAAGACCAAGCAACCAAAACGTGCTTTATCTTAACATGCTTGGCAATAATTGAAACGCTTATGGCTTTGTTCTGGAATGTTGTGAGCGGAAGTCACAGGGAATTGATTGATCTTCCATCTAAGTTAGTGTCGCAAATCTGACAACATTTTTTTTTATATAATTCAAAAACGAGTTTTATTAATTTATTTTGTACCTACATGAAAAATCCTGATTCTTACATCCCTTCCCCCTTAGTTAGTTAAAAGGCGCAAGCCCATTCCTTGTCTAACGTAATTCAAAATATAAAAGAATACTGCCTGGTGGAAAAATTAAAAAAAAAAAATCAGAAAGAGACATTAAATGAACAAGTAAATTCAGAGAGTTTGGAAAATGTTACGCTAAATTATGTTGTGTTAAACAAAAAGACTGTTGTTTAAAACGTTTCTCAAAGAAAATCTCAACTTTATTTCCGGTTTCATCGTAACCGATTATAATATAGCGGGTGATGAAAAAAAATCGCCCCGGTTTCGATGTGGGATGTTAAATCCGTTTGATAATTTTTTTCTTGCAAATTTAATTTTCGTTTCGACGATTTTCCTCCATTGTTAAACTCGTACGTCTTTTGTTTTTTTTTTTCGAATTAAAACGTCTTTACGTCGTTAGTCCAAACAAAAACAATTTAAATTATTTTTTCTTGTTTTTCGTTTTGTTTGTCGTTTCCTTTTATTTTATTTTTCGTTTGTGTATTTAATGCGCTTATTTTCTCTCTCTCTCTCTCTCCCTCTCCCTCTCCCTCTCCCTCTCTTTCAAATTACTGTACTTCCGGTTTCGTCGTAACTGATGATAAGTAGAAAAGTAGAACTAATTCAGACAGTATTGCGAAGTTATGCGTCGTTATAGTTTAAATCAGGGTTTCTTGACGGGGTTGATATCCACCCAAAGTGGGGTCGTTAAACACTTGAAAGGGGTCAGTGAACATCTTGGGGTCCTTTTGGGGGGCCGGAGTTATGAATTCTTGTCTAGCGAAGGTCTACCTAAATAGATTATTAAAAAATGTAAAAAAAAACTTTTTTTTTTCTTTCATTTGATTAAGCCTCATCGAATTTTATTTATCTATTTATATTGTAGAAAAAAATACGACATTCGAAGCTTAAAAATAAAGTGACAATCGAATTTGGGAAACAAATGTCATCGAATTTTCAAAATAAAGATCAAAGGCCTTGAAAATCGATTTCGTCTTAATCAAACGACCACCGAATCTTTAAAACAACAACAACCTTGAAAACCAAGTAAGAATCGAGTTTTTAGAAACGAACTGACAACGAAAAAATTTGTAACTAATGTGACAATAGAATTTCGAAAAGCAAATGACGATGAAAACGTTGAAAATCAAAGGACGAAAAAAAAATTGAAAATCAAATTGCTAAAATCAGGTGATAATTGAAACTTCAAAACAAAAAACAACGACCCTAACAGTCAAATGACAACTAAATGACGATCGATTTTTTTTTAAGTCAGGAAATGAAGACTCGGTGCTTCAAAACAAGACAAGACGAATGACCTTGAAAATCGACGATGGAGTTGAAATCTTCGTCGCTAAAATTAACGACCTTGAAATTCAAAGGACAACTTAGAACTAAACACAGAGACGAACGACCTTGAAAACCAAGTAAGAATCGAATTGTAGAAACGAACTGACAAAGAAAAAATTGAAACTAATGTGAAATTTTGAAAATCAAATAACGACAAAAAGACGAATGACCTTGAAAATCGACGTTGGGATCTTCAAAACTGGAGACGAATAACCTTGAAGGCAGATCATAAACCAAAAAAATTTTGAAAATAAAAACAATGAAAATATTGAAAATCGACATGACATTTGAAATTTTCGGCGCAAAAATCGACGACCTTGAAAGTCAAATGACAGCTGAGAAGTACAAAACCGAACGACCTTGAAATTCAAGTGATTTCAGAAAACAGATGTCAGAGTCTTCAAAACAAAAGACGAACAACCTTGAAAATCGAATGGCAACAGAATTTTGGAAGCTAAAACAACAGAATTTTAGAAAATCAAACGACGAAAAAAAAATTCAAAATCAAATGACAAATCAAGTGACAATTAATACTTCAAAACAAAAAAACAACGACCCTGGAAGACAAATGACAACTAAAATCTTCGGCGCATAAACAACGACCTCGAAAATCAAAAGACAACTGAGAGTTTTGATAACAAACTTGAGCACAAAATAGAATGACCTTGATTTTCAAATGACCATCGATTTTTTAAAGCCAAAAAATGACCACCGAGTCTTTAAAACAAAAGACGAACAACCTTGGAAATCGACGATGGAATCTTCAAAACTAGAGACGAATAACCTTGAAAGCAAATCATAAACCAAAAAAATTTTGAAAATAAAAACAATAAAAATATTGAAAATCGACATGACATTTGAAATCTTCGGCGCAAAAATCGACGACCTTGAAAGTCAAACGACAGCTGAGAAGTACAAAACCGAACGACCTTGAAATTCAAGCGATTTCAGAAAACAAATAATGTCGTCAGAGTCTTCAAAACAAAAGACGAACAACCTTGAAAATCGAATGGCAACAGAATTTTGGAAGCTAAAACAACAGAATTTTAGAAAATCAAACTACGAAAAAAAAATTCAAAATCAAATGACAAATCAAGTGACAATTAATACTTCAAAACAAAAAAACAACGACCCTGGAAGACAAATGACAACTAAAATCTTCGGCGGAAAAACAACGTCCTCGAAAATCAAAAGACAACTGAGAGTTTTGATAACAAACTTGAGCACAAAATCGAATGACCTTGATTTTCAAAATGACAATCGATTTTTTAAAGCCAACAAATGACTACCGAGTCTTTAAAAAACAAAAGACGAATGACATTGAAAATCGACGATGGAATCTTCAAAACTAGAGACGAATAACCTTGAAAGAAAATCATGAACCAAAAAAATTTGAAAATTCTAATGACGATGAAACTTTGAAAATTGAACCACAATAGAATTTTGAAAATAAAATGACAATAAAAATATTGAAAATCGACATGACATTTGAAATCTTCAAATCGCAAAAATCAACGACCTTGAAAGTCAAAGGACAACAGAGAAGTACAAAACCGAACGACCGTGAAATTCTTGAAATTTCTGAAAGTGATTTCAGAAAACAAATAATGTCGTCAGAGTCTTCGAAACAAAAGACGAACAACCTTGAAAGTCGAATGACAACGGAATCTTGAAAGCTAAAACAACAGAATTTCAGAAACCAAATGACAAAAGAATTTTGAGAATGATATACGACAAGAAAATTTAAAAGTCACATGACAATAGAATTTTGGAAATAAATTGACAATTGAATCTTCATAAAAAAGAACCACCTTTCGAAAACCACGTGACGATCGATCAAATCTTCAAAACTAAAGACAAAAAAAACTTTGAAAAAAACTCAAATGACCCCAGAATTTTGAAAGTTAAAAATCAACAAATAGAATTTTGAAAATTAAAGAGCAACAGGACGATAGAAAAAAAATTCAAAATCAAATGAAAATATTCGAAACTTCAGAACAAAAGACGACGACCTTGAAAGACAAATGACAACCGAAGTTTCGGCACGAAAAACAACAACCTTGACAATCAAGGGACAACAGAATTTTGACAATTGAATCTTCGGTACAAAACCGAACTGTCTTGAAATTCGAATGGAAATCCACTTTTTTAGAATTCGAAAAATTACGACCAAATCTTCAAAACAAAAGACGAACGCCCTTGGAAATCAAATGACAAACAAAATCAAAATAATAAAATCTTGAAAGTCAAATTACAATCGGATTTCATTATTATCTTCAGAACGTGTTATAAACGACATTGAAACTCACACATGTCAATCGAATTTTTGAAAAAGTAACGACGAAGTCTTCAAAACAAAAGATGAACGATAGCGATCCGCTGGGCCACCTGTGAATATTAGTAATGTCCGGTTTCGAATTTTATTGGTTTTCATTTCCGTTTAAAGCGAACGCTTGTGGCGTCGGCTTTCTTTGGCGGCTTAAAACCAAAAGGAACTCCGCGCCGCTTTCTAGACTGCCCTCTGTTTTGAACTTGTCCCGCGATGTTACAGAGTGAGCGTTCGCACTTCGTAAAAGTTACTCTGGGCGAGGATTAATACAGTCCGAATACTAAATGTGCCTGCCTGCCTGGTCGCTTTAATGCGATTGCACGGGCCACGGAAATTTCCGTCCGCACTTTGGTTATAACTATACGGTGACGAACGCCCTTGAAAATCAAATTACAAACAAAGTCAAAATAATAAAATCTTGAAAGTCAAATTACAATCGGATTTCATTATTATCTTCAGAACGTGTTATAAACGACATTGAAACTCACAAGTCAATCGAATTTTTTAAAAAGTGACGACGAAGTCTACAAAACAAAAGATGAACGATAGCGATCCGCTGGGCCACCTGTGAATATTAGTAATGTCCGGTTTTGAATTTTGTTGGTTTTCTTTTTCGTTTAAAGCGAACGCTTGTGGCGTCGGCTTTCTCTGGCGGCTTAAAATCAAAGGAACCCCGCGCCGCTTTCTAGACTGCCCTCTGTTTTGAACTTGTCCCGCGATGTTACAGAGTGAGCGTTCGCACTTCGTTACTTAGTTACTCTGGGCGAGGATTAATACAGTCCGAATACTTAATATGCCTGCCTGCCTGGTCGCTTTAATCCGATTGCACGGGCCACGGAAATTTTCGTCCGCACTTCGGTTATAACTGTACGGTGAAGGACCTCAGCGAAAGATAATTAAATTAAAACTTTATTACGAATTATCGCCGCCATTATCGCGATTACTCGAATCCCAGAACCTCATTGTGTCCCGGGCTTTGAAATGAAAAATGAGTTCGCTCTTTTTTATCATTATTATTTTTATTATTATTTTTTTTTTTCTATAAGCTCCAGTGGCCAGATGTTCGTTCGTCTGCTGCAAGTTGAAAGTAATTGCGGCTAATTGGAGCCGTTTAAGAACAAATTGATTTATTTGTTTGCCTATTATCCAGCGGCGGGCGCGATGACCGTCCCGTCAAAAGAATTAAGAACAGGAAAAAAAAAACGGCGCGGCTTTGTTCAAGGTTTCGATGCGTGAAATTCGAGATTTTCTGGTCGAGTTGCGAAAGAGCTCTCTGTCTCTCTCTCTCTCTCTCTGTCTCTGACATTTGCCGGCTTAATTTCCGAGCGTTATTACATCATCATAAAATCCACGAGATTTTAGCTTTCGGTTCAACAGGCACAGAAACAGAATCGTTCCACGTGAAGACTTCTCTGCTCCCGGATTAAAAACTTTTGATCTCTCGTCGTCTGAATTTGAATTTTGAATGCGATTAAAACGTGAAAGCAGAACTTAGTCCTGAATTAGAAGAGAAAATTGCGGAAAATTCTGTGTGATGCTTAGTTTTTGTTTTTCTTTTTCTTTTTGATTTTCAATAGAGGCGGTAGAGAGAAGAGCTTGAAATTGAAAGCGGAAATTCAACTCTCTCAATTTTTAACGTGAGAATACAGTAGTTTGATCATTACCCGCCCCCGCCCCCTCCCCCGGGAAATGTACCTTGGAAAAATTGGGGCAGAGCCCCCCGTAATACCAACCACGCCCTGGGGAGACGACTAACAGGCTCCAAGCACCTCGCAAGTTAACAAAGCCTTACCCCTAACGTACATACGAAAGAAGGGTTTGCGCGAAAGTAAAGGTAATCACATTCCAGACATTCCAGACGGGCATGGGCGTCCTACTTATACATGAATTAAAAAAAAATAACCTGTGGTGGTAACCAGAGGTGTACACCGTAACCGTAAAAGACCCGAAACCTATTAAAAACCGAAAATTTTCTCGAAACTTAATCGTAACCCAAACCTGAAGTAACCGTAAAACCCAAACCTGAAGTAACCGTAAAACCCAAACCTGAGGTAACCCTAAAACCCAAACCTGACGTAACCCTAATTGAAATCGAAACCTTTATTAATCTTTGGATTAATTTCGATATCGTTTCTTTGTACTAACATCAGGGGCGGACTTAATAGTTTCGGGGCTTCGGGGGCGAGGGTTTAGGTTGATAAATCCCCCCCTCGTTCCCCCTTGCGGTAAGGAAAGATGTTTATATTCCTTGTATTACAAAGAGCAGAAAAATACTATTAAATAAATTAAAAAAATAATAAAATAGGTAAAATATTTTTTTGCAACACATCCGTAAATGACATTTGACACGTTTTAATTTTTGAAATACAGCACGGCCTCTTTAATCCGAACTGGTTGATCCGGATTTGGGAAATGTTGGGATTATCGAACGAAAGACAAAATTTCCATTTTCCTCATTACCAGGGCCGGAGCAAGGTATGAGAGCGCCGATTAAAAACGATTAAAGCGCAACCCGAACAATTTCAAGGTTAACCAAACTCGATCCAGTAACTGAAAAATGTTCAATGTCCACCCAGTCCAACTGAACCCGACCTAACTCCATTCAAGTAAAAAATTAAGGCAAAAAAAAATATTTAAGAAACGAAAAGTATAAAAGAATGAAGCTCAGCGAATCTCAAGGTCAACTCAACTCAATTCACCTGAGCTGAATTCAACCTAACCACTTAGTTGTACTCAATTGAAGCAAGAAATTTAAAATGCAAAAAAAATTAAATGATTAAAAAAACGATCAAACCGATCATTGTCTTTTTTAAATAAAACCTCTCGTCCTTGATGTTTTTCATTTTTCTTTTCTAAATTGAAGCGCTCAACGCAATCGCATCGTGATCATCAATCTTAGGACATTTGTATGGATGTTCACGGGGTCACTTTGTCTCCTGAATGCGTCGCCTCTCAAATACAATGTTTTTTTTTTCTTTAAATTAAAACCTTCACATTAAAACTTTTATATCCCCCCCCCCCCCCCACGCCCCTTCCATTAACAATCGTACCGATCCCCAAAGGCCCGAATTTTTTTCTTGCAAATCTTAATCTTAATCCGGTTCGATCGTACGTGTGTGTGTGTGTTTCTTTTTTTAAATTAAACCTCTCGTCCTTGATTTTTTAATTTTTTTTTTCTAAATTGAAGCTCTTAGCGTAATCGCATCATGATCATCAATCTTAGGACATTTGTATGGATGTTCACGGGGTCACTTCGTCTCCTGAATGCGACGCGAACGTTCGTCGCCGGTCAAGTCCTTCAACGTCCTTTTTTTTAAATTAAAACCTTCAGATTAAAACTCTTACCCGCGCCCCCCACACACCCCTTCCATTAACAGTCGCACCGATCCCCAAATTTTTCTCTTGCAAATCTAAATCCCGTTCGATCGTGTGTGTGTGTGTGTGTTTCTTTTTTTAAATAAAACCTAACGCCCTTGATTTTTTAATTTTTTTTCTAAATTGAAGCTCTTAGCGCAATCGCATCGTCATCATCAATCTTAGGACATTTATATGGATGTGCACGGGGTCACTTCGTCTTCTGAATGCGACGCGAACCCTCGTCGCCTGTCAAATATAACGTTTTTTTTTTTTTAAATTAAAGTCAACAAACTCGACCCAACGACTGAACCCCGCTCTATTCGACCCAAGCAAAAAAAATTTAAAGTCCAAAATCAATTAAGAAAAATGATTTTGACAATTAAATGAAAAGGAATTTCGACATTAACCCAAACTAACTCCGATCAAACTAAAAGATTTCATACAAATTAAAATGAACCTCGGGAAATCTCAAGGTCAACTGAACTCTCCCAACTTATTTTTCAGATTAGTCCGAAACTGTCAGATATATTTGCCCGTCGAATTAATCACAGTTTTCATGTGGAAACTTTGACTGGCGAATGCTTTTGACAGTTTCGAACTACTCCAGAGTTGATATTGGAGCAGGCCTTATATCATTGCATTCCATTCTACACAAATAAGAGTAATTTAAAAATACTTGAAAAAAAGTTTAATAAAAAAATGTTAAAATTTATACACGAATTAAAGTTAAGTCAAACAAATCTCAAGGTCAATCTAATCCGACTGACATCAACCAAACTTCGTCTAAAATAACTAAAAGACTAAAAATTACTAGAAAAAGTAATAGTAAAGATTAAGAAAAAAATTCTAAGTCAATTAAAATGAAGCTCAACCTCAACATAACTCAACCTAGTTTTGTTCGGCCCAAGCAAAAGTTTAAATAAAACTAAATAAACTAAATAAATCCGTTAAATGCCATTTTCTTGTAAAAATTAATTCGACTGTGTTGGTCGCCAGTTGCTGCTTTAGAAAAAAAAGCACGGTTTATCGTCCATTTGGTGATGAATCGCCTCGGTTGGCAACACTGTCAGACTCTGAAATCACAAACGCAATTGTTGGAAGAGGGGCGCCAATTATTGTTGTTTATAAGCATTGTTGTTTAGAAGCATTTGTAAGCAAACTTAAATTCTACAGAAAGGCAAAGAAATTATTGCAGGCCTTAAAATATCTATTCTAGTCTTCATACGATAGATGTTATTCTTGAATAAGAGGAGGTCTGATACATTGTTTCTCTTGAAGTACGATTTGTTAGTACTCCCTTAACAAAGTTAAGAGAAACGATATTTAAGAGATCAATTTTTTTTTTACTTTATTGAATAAGCTTACAGATATACAAATATTTCCGGATTTATACGATCGTAGATTTTATGCAGATTTTCGATAACCTGAACTCTGACTGAACTGTCATGGGTCAAAAGAATAAAAAACTGGCACATTGTGGATGGCGCGGATGAATGTTTAAGATTGAAGAATGAAACGTAATGTAAAGTTTAGAAATAATGGTATATTTAAATGTTCACAGTTTAATTTATAAGGGCAAATTTAATTTGGAATGCTTTTTCTGATAATTGCGAGCGCAAAGAATATTAATATTTAATAAAATAATGTCAGAATTTATGTTTGTGTTTAAAAATTGTAAATTTTATTTCGTTTAAAGAGTGCACCGCTTGGAAACCTAAAAAAATCGTAACCCAAAGCGACAGAAAACCCCTAACTGAAACCGTTACCGAAATCAGCTTACAATTGAATCGATGAGTGCATAACGGCGTTCAGTCCAAACTTACTGTGTTGAGGAAACAACAAATAACTTTCTAGATTTTTATTTTAAGTGAATTATTGGCTTAAAATTATTTCGGATAAGGATACCGGAAGCCTCCTGAAACCAATAATTACTTAAAATAAAAATCTGGAGAAAGTTATTTGTAGTTCTCTCAACAGAGTAAATTTGGACTGAACACCGTTACGCACTCATCGATTCAATTAAAACCGAAAGCTTCTCATTGCAATTGATCCTCTTTTATTTTTTCTGATAATCCGTTTCTACTATAATAGAAAGGCAATTGGAACGACTCCTGTTTATATTCGATTTCTTTGTTCCAACAACTTCTTCTCTGCATCTCTTCCCGTTTTACGTTTACCGATTTTCTGCGGCGAATTTATTCGACTTCTGTTTTATATTCGATTTCTTTGTTCCAACAGAGGAATCCATTTCCCTTTTCCTTCTCTACTTTTTTGCCCGTTTTACGTTTACCTTTTTGCTGCAGCGAATTTGTTCGACTCTTGTTTTATATTCGATTTCTTTGTTCCAACAAAGGAATCCGCTTCTTTTTTTCTTGTATCCTTCTCTTCTCCTATTTATATTCGATTTCTTTGTTCCAACAGAAGAGACCACTTCTTTTCTTCTTCTCTGCATCTCTTCCCGTTTTACGTTTACCGATTTTCTGCGTCGAATTGATTCGACTTCAGTTTTATATTCGATTTCTTTGTTCCAACAGAGGACTCCATTTCCCTTTTCCGTCTCTACTTCTTTTCCCGTTTTACGTTCGCCTATTATCTGCAGCGAATTTGTTCGACTCCTGTTTTATATTCGATTTCTTTGTTTCAACGAAGGAATCCACTTCTTTTTTTCTCCTCTACTCCTCTTCTTCTGTTCGTAGTCGATTTCTTTGTTCCAACAAACAGAGGTATCCACTTCCTAACCTTTCAGAACATGCGTGTACATACCTGGCGTTAACTTCTAATTTAAACCCTGCAATTATTTGTATTTGCTTTTTAATATTTCTAATTTAGTGTAAAATTCATTAAATGCAAACGCCCTATTTAATATTTCCCCGCGCGATGCTCGTCGAATCTGTTTTGAAGTCGATTTCGTCCGTGGATTTTTACAATTGCAAAAGAAAAACGTTCGCTCGGCAATAAATCTCGTAAATTTTCTTTAAACACAGGCCGTGGTCTTCTGGTCTTTGTGTTGAACGCCGTACTGTTTTGTTCGTTTGCAAAAAAAAAAAACGTACGTGTACTTTCTATGAATTGTCCGTATTTTCTCGGTCTGTGCTGATGCTGAATGTACCAAAAAAAAAAAAAAAACAAAGAACTTTATGATGATGATCGTGCACCTCATATCCCTGTATATTGCTCGCTGTAATATGCACGATGCAGTACGTGTTTTGCCTCGTGATGAAACGAGTAAAAACATGAGCACTCCTTGCAGTAATATTCCGTCGGGGAACACGCGTACTCCTGCGGGATTTAATTTAGGAAGAGATTTTAGAGCGCTGAACGTTTATTACTCGGGCGCTTTAAGGCGTGAAACTCTCGCGTGTTATGATCTGCGAAAGTTACATGATTTAACTGTTGGCGTGATGATCTGACGTTTTAAACGTGTTTTAATAAGGGATTAGCGTCCGAAAACGAGTTTCGCCATGTCGCAGATGTGAAGATAAGACCGAAACTCTGGCATAAACTGATGCTGCGGATTTACTACCGAAAAGGAACACATTCGAACGGTAGTAAAACGTTATGGTCTTTACGAAACTTTTGCGCGTAAAAATTTTAAATTTGCCAAAAGCCACAACGACATACAAGCAATCGTAACACGACATAAGGAGGCAACAAGCTTTCGGTAGACTCTCACAGATAGCAGCAGCATATTCGTTTATATGTATGATTGCAAAGACTATTAAAACGAAAGAAACATAAAAGACTTCCTCGGTTCCGTCAGAGATGGAGATACTAGTACTTGATTGCGTTGATTGCGAAGGTTAGTAGAGCTGGACTGTGTATTAGATGGTTACCTTGACCCAGAGGGCAGGGTTTGAGTACGTAACTCGTTACATCGAAAATATACATTATATGATCAATAAGACCAGATAATTGATTCCATTTTAGCGAATTAGATTAAGCTTTAAGAGACAGATTAAAACTCAGTCTATTTACTTCACTGTTGCGGCCCGATTTCTTCACCTACGGATAAATAAATAAAAGAAAAGTTCGACAATAGAGTAAATTGCACGAAACATCGCGAACATACCTCGTCACTTAACATAGGAGACGAGGCTAAGACAAGTCGGATGAGATTCAGTCCGCCAGGGCCACGCAAAAACCGATGATAAACTATCGTACACTTCCCCCAACTTCTGTCCGTCACATGCCCGATTTCTTCACCTCCTGATAAATTTATCTACCAGGTGGTATCCTCGGAAACTTATTATTGATACAAGCTTTCCAAGGATAATACCAAGGCAGATAAATTTATCGGGAGGTGAAGAAATCGGGCATGTGACACACAGAAGTTGGGGGAAGTGTACGATAGTTTATCATCGGTTTTTGCGTGGCCCTGGCGGACGGACTGAAACTCATCCGACTTGTCTTAGCCTCGTCCCTTTTGTTAAGTGACGAGGTACGTTCGCGATGTTTCGCGCAAATTACTATTGTCGAACGTTTCTTCCTTTACAGATTCTTATTGTAGACTACGACTTATTTATTTTTACTTGACGGCGGCAGTTGACAAGCGGCAGACACGCTTCTTGACGTTTGGAATGTCTTCGCCGGGATTTCATTAAAACAATTTTTTTTCTTTTGCGGGGGCGGGAAATTAGCAAGGTCATAATTAAATTAACCGGCGCTTCTTCTTCTTGCTCGTCTTCTTCGACGCGTGGGGTGAGGGCGCGTCGCGACGGACAGTTTAATTAAAACTCGACGCGAGTTATTTCGGAGGAATTCGGAGGAGTTTTATTTTTATTTTTTGGTCGTCAAAAATGAATTCCGGAAAATTTTGAATTTAATTTTCGATTTCGTTATTTAGTATTCGTTGAAAGTGTAGCGCGCGGCCGTCGGTTTCGCGGAACGGTGAAAGTCCACCAGAGCGCAGGAAACCAAGAAACCGTGCGGTGGTATTATTCAACTCGTTTGCGAGGAAGACTTCGAAAGGAAGGCCCGCGGCCGATTTCTTTCTTTTTCTAGCGTGTTGTTATGCAAGGGAATTATGCAAGACGTGAAACGTGCCTGTCATTGGTTGGGGGAGGGAGGGGGGAGAGTTAGACGAATGTTGCTCTTTGTTTTTCTTTTCCTAAAAAACAAAAAAAAATCCAAAAGCTTTCCTCTGCCTTCAATAAAGAGAATCAAAGAGTAAGTTTGATGAAACAGACAGGATTGAACTCGCTTGTGATTTGTTTGAATTTGAAGGCCTCACAAATTAAAAGATTCTTCCTCTCTCTCTTCTTTTTACAACAACAGATCAATGGAGAAAAATGCTTGATCATTGCAGAGGTGTTTGTCGGCTTCACCCACTAAGCTATAATTGCGTCGAGGAGGCTTGAGGCTTACATACTATTTTATTCACGACAGGAAGTAATCATTGAAGAATCAAGAGAATCCAAACTTCTAGGACTAAGAAAAAAAATAATAAAGTAATAAATCCGAGTGTAATTTTTGACAACACAAACCTAGTTTTTTTTTACCGGAAAGAAAAATTAGTGAAAAATTAGCAAAAGGAAACCTTCGAGTGTTAAAAATACTGCTTTCAAAGCGCAGAAAAGTCTGCGCTTACACGTACGTGTCGATGTAATGAGACCATCCCAAGAGAGTAACTCATCACTTTCGTTCCTTAGGGCCATGCCATCACTTTTACTA
Organism: Prosopocoilus inquinatus; assembly: GCA_036172665.1. Taxonomy (NCBI): domain Eukaryota; kingdom Metazoa; phylum Arthropoda; class Insecta; order Coleoptera; family Lucanidae; genus Prosopocoilus; species Prosopocoilus inquinatus. The sequence goes on along the minus strand of CM069878.1, from coordinate 5,934,497 downwards.
CCTAGAGGGACATACTATATTATTTCTGTCGCAATTTTCATATCACTAATAATAACACACTTAATAATGAAAAAAGTGATCGAGAAAAAACGAATGGGCATTCGCCTCATGTCCGAATCGAAATTCAAAAGCGCCGGACGGCGCGCGGCTTTCATAATTTGGTGTTATTCACTGGCGGATTGTAGTTTTAAACAGAGATAACGCAGCAATTCAAGAGGTCCGGCTCTGCATACGGAATGTGTTATTATTATTATTTGAGGGAGATATCGTAGAACTGAAACTAAAACCGCGATAAGAATGGAATTAATATCACCGCGTGGAGGTTTGTATAAACCGCGCTCTTGTGAATCGTAACTTTCTTTTCTTTTTGTGCTTTCCGGTGTAATTCGTTGGAAATATGTATACATATAGGTCCAGGTTCTAATGTAATAATAAACAAATGTGTTTAACACTTAATAATATAATGTAACCTAATAAACAGCGTCGCTTCACGGAAACGGTTCATATCCTGCGAAGGACCAGCAATAAATATACTAGCGAGCAGAACAGTTCAAATCCTGCGGATGACCGACAGTGAATATTAAGGGGAGCGGTTCATACCTTGCGGATGACCAGCAGAATATAGTAGAAGGAACGGTTTACCGAAATGACCAAAAACGGGCAAGTATGCCAAAAAATTGAAATCCAGATCTACTCGACATTTAATGTGTTCGGCAACAGGGTTTATTTCTGTGTCCTTGTCACCTTTGGCCTATCTTTTTCACCTTCTTCTTTTCAGCCATCAGGTTTTCTGTCAATTTGTCTTTCAATTTTTTTTTCTTAGAGTCATTCTTAACTCTTAATTGGAATGCCAAGAGCAACGTAATCAAAATTAAGAAATGCAACGGAAGTTTTTTCCTTCTTGTTCCTTCTCCTTCGGGACTTTTGGTTGGTGGACTGAATCCAGATTCTCAACTGTTTTATGTCTTTTCTCCTCCTCTACTGATTTTCCCTTTTTGCCAACCATTCTGTCCTCAATTATTTTTATGGTTTCTTTTTGCATTTAAATTCAGAGGTCTTCCTGCTGCCTCTTTGTCTACTTTTGGTTTGCTTTTGCCATTGACCATGCGTTTCGCTTTGGTCAAAATTCGAGAGAACGATAGAAATATCTTCTGCCTTTTCCACCGTCGTCTCTTGCATTCAAAGCGTTCCTTTCAAATCTGGTTCTGCCTTTTGTTTTTCTTTTTCTCTGCCGAATTTCCAATTTTAGACGTCTCAAATCACCTCTAACTTTTCAGCGTTTTGCTCTGTCTGTTGGCAGAAAGAGATGTGCCTTTGATGTAAACAATTTTTTTCTTTAGAAAGACCAGTCAACAAATGTCGTCAAATCTTCAAGTTTCCGGAAGAAAGAAAAAGAGAAAAACTCCTTAATGGGTGAGAAGGACAAACGCAAGAAGAGAAGACGTGGTGTGAACAGTACAGCTTACAGGTGAAAATAGCAAAGGCACAAAGATTGAAAAATGAAGAAGGAAAATATGTAAGGAAGACGAAGGACGGGAATGTGGTCAAAGCTGTTGCTGGAACGGGAAAAGACTTTTGCTTTAGTAACACGAACAAATTTTATTTCGGAAATAGTCAAAAACGTGTCCAAAACTGAAAGCTTGGAAAAAAAGAGGAGAAGAACGAAGAGAAGGACAAACGCAGACTTTACGAAGGTGGCAAGAGCAAAAGAGGCAAAGGCCGAGAGTATAGTAGAAATTACTAAGGCTGACGAGTATCTAAGAGGAAAGACCATGAGAGGAAGACCTGATTAAAGTAGATGAAAATGTAGAGGAAAGGCTTTTGCTTTTAACGCAAACTAGTTTCACTTTGGAAACAGTCAAAGACACGCCCAAAACCGAAGGCCTGGGAAAAAGGAAAAAGAGGAGAAACCGAGAAGGACAAACGCACACTTTACGGAGTTGGCAAGAGCAAAAAAGGCAAAGGGCGGGGATATAGTAAAAATTGCTAAGGCTGACGAGTATGTAAGAGGAAAAACAATGAAAGGAAAACACAAGGTCTGATTAAAGTAGATGAAGTTGGAGAGGAAGGTTTTTTGCTTTCAACGCAAACAAGTTTTATTTTGGAAACAGTCAAAGACGTGCCAAAAACTTAGGGTTTAGGGCAGAAGGTAAAAGAAGAGATCTTGATGATGGGCGAGCAAGGACAAAAGACGAGAGTGTGGGCAAATTTCTGTTGCTGGCGAGAAGAGGAAAGACGTTGAGTGGAGGACCTGATTAAAGTAGTTGAAGACGTAGAGGAAAGTCTTTCGGTTTTAACGCAAACAAGTTTTACTTTGGAAACAGTCCAAGACGCGGCAAAATCTTAAGGTTTAGGGAAGAAGGTAAAAGAAAAGATCTCGTTGATTGGCGAGAAGGTGTGGGCAAATTTCTGTTGCTGGCGAGATGAGGAAAGACGATGAAAGGAAGACCTGACTAAAGTAGATGAAGATGAAACAAGTTTTACTTTGGTAACAGTCAAAGACGCGCCAAAATCGTAAGGTTTAAGGAAGAAGGTGAAAGGAGAGATCTTGTTGTTGGGCGAGAAGGACAAAAGACGAGAGTGTGGGCAAATATCTGTTGCTGGCGAGAAGAGGAAAGGCGATGAAAGGAAGACCTGATTAAAGTAGATGAAGATGAAACAAGTTTTACTTTGGTAGCAGTCAAAGACGCGCCAAAATCGTAAGGTTTAAGGAGGAAGGTGAAAGAAGAGATCTTGTTGATGGGTGAGAAGGACAAAAGGCGAGGGTGTGGCAAAATTTCTGATGCTGGCGAGAAGAGGAAAAGCGGATGAGAGGAAGACCTAATGAAGACCTAACAGAGCGGAGGTGAATAACAAGACTAAAAATGAAGCAGTTACGTCAGCAAACGTAAAAGTAAGTGCAAACAGAGACGTATTCAGGTAATTTAATACTAAATCATAATATCGTGGAAAATTCTCGCGATTAGCACGACGCAGGAACGCACGCAAATAAGCAATTAGGGCGACGAGCGAAGCTTTAGTGTAATTGCCGCAGGGGTGGGTGGGGATGAGAAAAAAATGTGACGCAGGGAACATCCCGTATATTTTACGACGCTACAGGACGACGTCGACGACGGTGGTCGGCGCGAAACTTTTGCTGCAATGCGGTCGGCCGAAAGACGTGCCGGATTAATTTGTTTATGAAACACGACGTGTTTCTTCGGTGATTTATCGAGCTTCGGGGTGAGTTTCGACTGCATTATGTTGCAGGTCAAAGCCGCAATTTCCTAAGGGGTATGGGGGAGTCGATAAATAACCGAGCTATTTGCATGGTTTATCAAAATTCTCTCGTCCATCGATTTGCTGCGAATCTGATTATCGTACACGAAGGAATTAGAACTAACCATTACAAACCAAATACAACTGGGAATTGTATACATTTTTTAAATTAACCACGATTGTGAGACGTGCACCAAAAATTTGGTACCATACATACAAACAAAATAAGTCGTATGTTGCAAGATCAAGTTTTTTTTTTTTGTGGAAACCACACAAGATTAATTTTGTTCCATTCTAGGCAGTAGGCAACCTGACCTGATAATTTTTGAGGTTTTTTTTTTTTTTTAATAAAGCAAATGATAAGTTACAAGAACGGGAACGTGTTGGGGATAGTTCTGAGTGTCTGCAGCAACCCTGCAACCTGCACTGGGTAAAATTAATTCCGTTCTTATCTCCGTGTTAGTTTTACCACTACGATATCACCCTCCCTCCCCCTCAAATAATAATGATAACACATTTCGTATGCAGAGCCGGAGCTCCTGAATTGCTGAGTTATCTCGCCTTAAAAGTATAATCCGCCAGTGAATAACGCCAAATTACGAACACCGTCCGGTGCCTCGAATTTCGATTCGGACGTGAGGGGAATGCTCAAACATTTTTTTTTCCTTTTTTTTCTATATGAAACGATCAAATCACTTTCCGGTTATTACAGTAAACTGAAACTATTTAGAACGGGGTGTAATAAATCCCATCAATTCTAAGCGTGACGCGTGTCATGATCAGGTAAATTGAAAAACATCAAAATTGATTTTCGTTACATTTACGGTGTCCAAAAATAAATAAGTTTTATCTAAATGGCTTCTTTGTTTTGTATTTTTGAATTTAGGCCGGGTCTTTTAATTTCTTGTAAGTTTATCTGTCTCTATAAACAGTTCTCGATGCAATTGTCTCCAAGGGTTTTGGATAAATTTAGAACGAGACAAAAGATCAGAGCCTAAATCTATTAAATTCATTGCCGTTACATTTTACCACGAATTGGCATTTAAATCGGTTTACACTTAATTTAGGACAGCCTGTGCACTAATATATCAATAATGGAAAATACTTCGTCCACCACATACCTCATAAAGTGGAAAGGTAAACTGTAACAATTGCACATAAATTATTTATGAGCAATTGTTACAGTTTACCTTTCCCCAAATTCCAATAATTATTATTTTCACCAGAAGGCTTTAAAACTGATCTGTGTGTCTTTGAGACACACTTGATGTTGAACTGAACTCAGATTTATCTGGTCATTCAATTTCATTGAGTGTTAATAATAATGATTTCCGTTAACTTTTTTATGATTAGATATACCTTAGATTCCACATTTTTTGTAACTCTAGAGGTGTAAGTGACTCTAATAGAACGACGAATGCAACCAATGCAAAAAAAGTAGCACGCCACGGCGATTAGTCTGTTGAAAATTGATTCACCACAAATTGGTGCCCCTTTTGCAATCCCTTTCTATTTACATAGATCTGTACAATCTCTTTTTTTAAGGAATTTTGTAACGCCCAACTGAACTCCCAAAAGGAAATTCAGCAAATAGATTCTGAAGGCGGAGTGATCTGCTAATCACATTGTTAGCCAAAACAGTAACAAAATAAAGAAAGGAAAAGAATTTAGGAATTGGTCCTCGAATTCCTGATGGTAAATGAACTGACCTATATATTCTGACCATGAGTGCTCAAAGCACCACGTGAAAGCTCGTCGAGAAATTGTTAAACTGGATTTAAAAGGAAGAAGCCAAGAAGAGAAGAAGTTCGACTTAATAAAAGAAGTTGTGAAGAATATGGCTCCAGTTTTGCTTACCACGAACTTCGAATTCTCTAAGATGCGGTCAGGAAATACGCACTTTTTGTCATCTTTGTTTAAATTCAGAAATAAAAGGAGTCTATCGCCGTTTTCCCGTTCAGGGCTAGTTTGTGTTTAGTTGGTGCAATTACCCAAGGTCTTAAATTAAATTTACTAAAGCAAATTCTGACCATAACAGTTCGACGAGCCAGTTTTTGTATTTTAATATTTTTGATTCTTCAAACCTTCAAGGATGTACTGGAGGTCTTTTGCCTTTTGAACTATTTGAAGGTGAAAGAACAGCGTTTGGATTTGGGCTCAGTCAGTTCAAAGGTTTTTTTCTCCCAAAAAGAAGCAATCAGCTCGCGCTCTAACGATTCCTATAGTCCTAGAGGATGGAAAGAAAAATGGGACGGACATGGATTACGAACAGACGAGTTTGGTCAAAATTGCGAGGAATTAAAACCAGTTTCCACCAACTGGTGGAAGATTTGGTAAAATAAAAGAGGGTAAGGAAAAAAGATTAGATCGAACGTGAGCGACGAATGGACGGCACAAACGTTTGTCAAAAATAAAGAAACAGTTTCAAAACGATGGCCAAATCATGGAAGAAGGTCTTCCAAATCACAAGGCCGAACGAGAGAAGAAGATTCAACCCGTATGGCTTATGGTTTTCATAATTTACAATAGGGATTAAAAGGATGGCAGGTGACAATAAGAGACTTTACGAAAACAGACAAGGATTAACTTATTTGTGGAAATTGCCAAGTGGAAGTCAGTCCAAAAGAATCTGCTTGAAAGCGACCACCATCTTAGTAGTTGCCTGCCCAAGAGTGATTATTTGGGGATTTGTTCCGTCGCAATTTTTTCGTTTTGCAATTCCATAAGCAAGTAGGTGCTTCAAGAAGGGCAAAGGAATGCCAAAATTTTGGTGAGTGGGCGAAGCCAAGGAGAAAAACGAAGGAAGACGTTAGAGGAAGAAGTATTCCAAACCCCTTATAAATTCCAAACTAAAATAGACATTCCTGCAAAAAAGTAGTTGAAGGATCATCCAAATCCCATGAGCGAACAAGAGAGAAGGTTAATCCTTACTGTTTCCAAAAAAAAATTAAAAGAGTTTAAGCAAAGAGTGCTCTGAGTGTGGCTCAGTAAAAAAAAAGAAAACTCTTGTTTTATCAACACCATCAAATAGACTCGCTTAAGGAATAGCAACGGTCGATAAGGCCTCTTCTCCTAAATCATTCCAATTAACGCTGATTATTATGAACCAATGCAACCAACCAATTGCAGCTAAACATTTATTGCTGCTTTGGCGATGTTACGACGTGCATTTACGACTTCCTTGACTCTTCTCTGTGCGATTAACCTGTTGCTTTTTCAACGAATCTCCATCCAATTAATTCGACTCGGCGTGTCCAGAACACAATAGCGCCTCGCCTCGGTAATCGCGGTTATGAATTTCGGCGCAATCCCGCGTCGCAAACTCAAACTCACCACTGAAATACTTGGACGTTGAGTAATAACATCCTTGGGGTGATTTAGTGCGATTGAACCATCGCATCGGCCAATTAGTAGTTTTTTTTTTGTTTCTTCTTTTTGTTGCTGACGAACTGCATAATTGGGTTTGCGTTTAGAACCGATGTTGTGGAAGGTGTAACCTGCAAGGTCGGTGGAATCACGATTGAATCTTCTTTGATTTCCATAATTAACATAGTTCGAGACGCTTCGAAACTTTGCCGCGAGGCAGGAGGAGAGACCGAAGGAGGATCAGGAGGAGAGGAGTTGGGTAATTAACAGCAAAATAATTAAGCAGCTGGAGGAACTTAGCTTAGCCCTAGGAGAAACTTGCTCGTTTTTTTTTGTTATAAAAGAGAAAGCTTGTCCAGTGTGTGTGTGTGTCACGTGAATTGCAAAGCGAAAAGCACTTCCAGATCTCCCTAGCTCTGATCATCTTTCCTAAACCCTCAACATATTTGAATGGGAAGGAGAGATAATAAGAGATGGGATGATGAGCATTAACATATTTGGGTGAGGAGGAGAGATCATAAGAGATGGGATGATGACCATTAACATATTTGGGTGGGGAGGAGAGATCATAAGAGATGGGTTGATGGGCAGATGATTTGGAGACACCAAAATCAATGCGCCCACAGAGCTGTTGGTTCCTTTCCATTAATGGAATCGATAATACCAAGCGCCTTTCAGCAAGGAAAGACAATTAGGACGATTGCAAAGTAGAATGCTAAAAAGGGATGAGAAGATGTGCTCATTAAAAATCTAGAGGCAAAGCACGAAGAATACGCTATAGGAGAGCACAGAAGAAATAAACACATGGAAGAGGAGAGTTGTAGGGGAACTCAAAAAAATAGAAACATAAAAGAAGACGGGAGGCAAGGAGTTTAAGGAGTTTGTCTACTATCTCAAATCCTTGTCAAGTCTTTGAGTTAGTGTGTTCTAAAAGAAGAAAAACAAACACAAATGTAAAAAGGACCTTTTTGCAATTTCGCATTCAAAACACAGATGCACCGAACCAGCCGCCTCGGCGTCCAAAAGCGTTCGCGGAATTTCTATTTCCGTCCCTCGATATCCATCAAGCGAATGCATTTCAAAACAGATCGGCTTTGGCACCTTTTGTAGCAGTTTGGCCTGCATCTCGACGCATTTAGCTCGCACTTTATTGCACCTAAAACTCGAAGGCATCAGGGGCACGACCGCCCGCCAGCTCGTAACTTAAAAGCGAACGCTGAACAACGCTTCTGTTAACTGGCAAATCAATTATATCCACGTGGAGACGGTTTTGCCAAGACTCCCTTCACGCCGAACGCTTGCTGGTTGGTGTTATGGACTTGAGGTTATTTGTTGAGAAAGAAACCTAATCTTATTGTTGATGGCCTTTTGTTTTTTTGGGAAAGAATGGCATTTTGATGACCTAGAGAGGAAAGACCTTCATTCGCTTGCCAAAACATCCGCCAATCTTATTTCTAGCACAATTATTGATGACGGCCTTCTCTCTCCTTGTGGTTGTTTCGAAAAGATTGGATTTGATTACTTATGTACTTTGGGGTTTGATGATATCCCTCATTCTTCAGATATACGAGGATGCAAGTGTGGCTTCGACGGTTTTAGTTTGGTCCTAGACAGGAAAGACATTCATTTCCTTCCCAAAACTTTCGCCATTGGTCGCTTCATTGGTTTAAGTTTGATCCTAGATAGGAAAGACCTTCATTTCCTTGACAAAACTTCCGCCAATCTTATTTCTAGTACTATTTGATGACGGTCTTCTCTTTCCTCGTTTTTGTTTGGAAAACCATGGGATTAATTACTTCTGCACTTTGTGGTTTGATGACTTCCCTCATTCTTCAGATATACGAGGATGCAAGTGTGGCTTCATTGGTTTAAGTTTGGTCCTAGATAGGAAAGACCTTCATTTCCTGCCGAAAACTTCCGCCAATCTTTTTTCTGGGTGTGACAGCCCTCTCTTTCCTTGGATTATTTCGAAAAGAATGAATTTGATGACTTTTATACTTTGGGGTTTGATGACTTCCCTCCTTCTTCAGAGAGACGAGGATGCATGTATGACTTCATTGATCCTAGCTAGGAAGGACCTTCATTTCCTTACCAAATCTTCCGCCAATCTTATTTTTAATCCTCTTTTAATGATGGCCTTCTTTTTCCTTGTGGTTATTTCGAAAAGAATTGATTTGATGACTTTTGTACTTTGGGGTTTGATGATTTCCCTCATTCTTCAGATATACGAGGATGCAAGTGTGGCTTCGACGGTTTTAGTTTAGTCCTAGACAGGAAAGACATTTATTTCCTTCCCAAAACTTTCGCCATTGGTCGCTTCATTGGTTTAAGTTTGATCCTAGATAGGAAAGACCTTCATTTCCTTGACAAAACTTTTGCCAATCTTATTTCTAGTACTATTTGATGACGGTCTTCTCTTTCCTCGTTTTTGTTTGGAAAATCATGGGATTAATTACTTCTGTACTTTGTGGTTTGATGACTTCCCTCATTCTTCAGATATACGAGGATGCAAGTGTGGCTTCATTGGTTTAAGTTTGGTCCTAGATAGGAAAGATCTTCATTTCCTTCCCAAAACTTCCGCCAATCTTTTTTCTGGGGGTGACAGCCCTCTCTTTCCTTGGATTATTTCGAAAAGAATGAATTTGATGACTTTTATACTTTGGGGTTTGATGACTTCCCTCCTTCTTCAGAGAGACGAGGATGCATGTATGATTTCATTGATCCTAGCTAGGAAGGACCTTCACTTCCTTACCAAACCTTCTGCCAATCTTATTTTTAATCCTTTTTTGATGATGGCCTTCTTTTTCCTTGGGTTCCTTGGGTTCCTTGTGGTTTGATGACTACCCTCAGTCTTCAGATATACGAGGATGCATGTGTAGTTGGCTTCATTGGCTTTTTCTGTTTTGATCCTTTTCTCCTTCTTGGCTTTGCCAAAAGGAGAAGACGATTTTATTTTGGCCATCTGCGAACGTCGCGGTTTCATTCATTCATTAAAACTTTCGCCAGCCCGAAAACTACAAACATCATTCACACGCAAATAAAAAAGGAAATCCGTTGCACCTCGCGTATGAACTTTAAAACATCAAAGTTCGAGAGAGTTTCGTCAGCGTGGAGATCCGGGGAATTGGTCCCGTTCCAAATCGAATGGATCCCTTCAGGCTGAAGCTTTTGCATTCACTCGCACTCGTCTTTGGCCGTCCCGACGACAGCGAGCGTCTATTATTAACTCGTTATAGTCATGCGTTTCAATGGCCGCCGTAAAACAGACCGCCGAGGTGCCGGCTGTCGTTAATCTAATTCCGCCTCTTGTGTTAATATAGAACAAGTGAGCACGAAAATATCAATTGCGAGCTTCGAGTGCTCGGCAGACAATTAGGATGGCGCCTCGGTAAATATTTATTCGTCTGCGGACGGCAGTTCTTTCGTTTGCCCGCAGATAGAACCGATATTTCCAATTACATGGTGTCACCCTCATCGATTCCGACCGCAAATGAAAACGAATAAAAGACCCGAGCTTATTTCATTTAGCCACGACGCCACGATGAAAACACCAACACCTAATTCCACTTTGCCAAAGAAGAACATCACACAGACGAACTCTATAATTTTCTTGCTCGAGTCGAAGAAGAAAAGGGACACGATCATTCCAAAGAGGATTTAGAACTCTTTAATTGCACCAAATGGCGACTTATTGATGGCCTTGCCCTTTAATCTATAAAGTAATTTGAGAAGACTTTTCGCTTCCAAATTTGCCCTAAGTTTGGACTTTTCGACGATCTTGCCCTTTATTAAAACAGTCAATGATTTGTACCTAGAGTTGAAAAATCTTCCTTCGCCTCTTATTACAAGCTCCTCCTACTGTAAGCTCCAGAAGCTTGCCCTACTTCAAGGTAAGCCATTCTGCTGGTTCTTGTTGTTCCTTTTACCAGGAGGTTGAAGACCTCCTGGTAAATGGTAATGGCAGGCCATTCTTCTTGTTCTTGATGCTTTTTCTTCTTGGAGGTCCTCAGTTCTTCCTCTGTCTGGTGTTGTAAACTCTTCTTACTCTAAGCTCCAGGAGCTTGCGCTTCTTCAATGTAGCCATCCTTCCTGTTCTTGGCGTTTCTTCCACTTGAAGGTTCTCAATTCTTCCTCTGCCTCTTATTGTAATCTCTTCCTACTACAAGCTCCAGAAGCCTGCCCTTCTTTAAGGTAGGACATTCTTCATGTTGTTGGTGTTTCTTCCACTTGAAGGTTCTCAATTCTTCCTCTGCCTCTTATTGTAATCTCCTTCTACTGTAAGCTCCAGAAGCCGGCCCTTCTTCAAGGTAGGCCATCCTTCCTGTTCTTGGCGTTTCTTCCACTTGAAGGTTCTCAATTCTTCCTCTGCCTCTTATTGTAATCTCTTCCTACTATAAGCTCCAGAAGCCTGCCCTTCTTTAAGGTAGGCCATTCTTCCTGTTCTTGGTGTTTCTTCCACTTGAAGGTCCTCAATTCTTCCTTTGCCTCTTATTGTAAGCTCTTCTTAATGTAAACTTAAGAAGCTTGCTTTTCTTCAAGCTGGGCCATTCTTTCTGTTCTTGATGCTTCTTCCACTCGGAGGTCCTCAATTCTTCCTCTGCCCTTACTGTAATCTCCTCCTACTGTAAGCTCCAGAAGCTTGTCCTTCTTTAAGGTAGGCCATTCTTCTTATTCTTGATGCTTCTTCCACTTGGAGATCCTCAGTTCTTCCTCTGCCTCTTATTATAAGCTCTTCTTACTATAAACTCAAGAAGCTTGCTTTTCTTCAAGCTGGGCCATTCTTTCTGTTTTTGGTACTTCTTCCACTTGGAGGTCCTCAATTCTTCCCCTGCCTCTTAGTGTAACCTCCTCCTACTGTAAGCTCCAGAAGCTTGACTCTTTTTATAGGTAGGCCATCCTTACCGTTCTTGATACTTCTTCCATTTCAAGGTCCTCAATTCGTCGTTAAAGTTTGGCCGATGATCCTGCCCCTATGTTGTAATCCTTCCTTTTTATTTGGCGCCGCCTTTGGTCCAAAAAAAATCTTCTTCTGCCTCTTATTTTAAGCCGTGCCCCCTGTTATAGTAAACTTACACTGACGATTGCCCTTTGTCACCGTTCTTCCATTTGAAGGTCATCAATTCTTCCTTAAAGTTTGGCCGAGCGACGTTCTTGCCCTTACTTAAAATAATCAAGGAATGTAATCCTTGCTTTTTATCTAGCGTTGCTTCTGGTCTAAAGAAATCTTCTTCTGCATCTTATTTTAAGCCCCCCTCCTTTTGTAAACTCTAGAAGCTTACAACTGAGGATTGCCCTTCGTCACGGTAGGCCGTTCTTCAACAACCAATCCTGCCCTTGGTTAATAAAAGATGAAAGTAATGATAATAATAGTTGATGGAAAACAGAATGACTCAAAACTCCATTGATTCTTCTGGATGACGACCCATGGAACATTTTGGTACTAATTAACGCATCTCCTCCTTCCCACGCTTCCGATTTCTCAATTTATGTGGCCTGCAGGGATGATTCTTTTCCTTCTCCTCAATTAATCCAAACCCCTTTCAATCATTCCCTAATTTTTTTTTTAATAAATATTAAATCCACGTGTTATTTGGTGTTGTAAGCCAACTTCAAGGTCCCAAGCTCTTCCGGATGAGCCCCGCCCATCTCCTCTTTTGCTTCAGAAGCTCCAGAAGCTCCAGAAGAAGGTCTGAACATTCTTGTGCGATTTTATTTGGTGTTGCAAGCCAACTTCAAGGCTGCAGGACTCTTCTGGATGAGGTTCGGCCGTTTTCTCTGTTACTTCAGAAGCTCCAGAAGCAGGTCATCAATTGAGTTGGAACTTCTGAACATTCTTGTGCGATTTTATTTGGATTTGGTGTTGCGAGCCAACTTCAAGGACTCTTCCGGATGAGGTCCACCCGTCTCCTCTGTTGCTTCAGAAGCTCCAGGAGTAGGTCATCAGATGAGTTTGCACTTCTGAACATTCTTGTCAGTTAGTAATGTTTGACGGATCCATGAGTTGTCCAGAATTGAAACAAACCAATGTCAAAAGGTAAAGATTCTTCTGGTCAAGGTCGAAGTACGTGATAGAGGTTTTGTTTTCTTCGGCGTGGGCAGAGATTCTTCTGGTCAAGGTCCAAATACGTTTTAAAGGTTTTATTTACTTCGGCGAGGGCAGACATGCTGCACCAATCTCTTGAAGATCTTGGAAATATGCAGTTTATTGGTTCGGTAGGGATGTTATTTCTTTTTTTCTGTCTTCTTTTTCTTCTTCTTCTTCCTGAGCTCCAGCTTTACTCAGCTGCTCCAGCGTTTTTCGATAAGATAACGATTTTTTGTCTTCCGTCTTCCATTGCTATCCATCCATCACTTGGGTTGGCGCTTTTGAAAATTCTTTTCTGTTAGCAGTGTTTGATGGACCCATGAGTTGTCCAGAATTGGACCAAACCTATGTCAAAAGGTACAGATTCTTCTGGTCAAGGTCCAAATACGTTTTAAAGGTTTTCTTTTCTTTGGCGAAGGCATAGATGCTGCACCAATCTCATGAAGGTCTTGGAAATATGCAGTTTATTGGTTCAGTAGGGATCTTATTTCTTTTTTTCTGTCTTCTTTTTCTTCTTCTTCTTCTTCTTGAGCTCCAGCTTTGCTTAGCTGCTCCAGAGTTTTTCGATAAGAATCGGGCCTCAACGATTTATTGCCTTCCATTGCTATCCATCCATCAGTTGGGTTGGCACTTCTGAACATTCTTGTCTGTTAGTAATGCTTGATGGACTTGTGAGTTATCCAGAATTGGACCAAACCAATGTCCAAAGATACAGATTCTTCTGGTCAAGGTCCAAGTACGTTTTAGAGGTTTTGTTTTCTTCGGCATGGGCAGAGATTCTTCTGGTCAAGGTCGAACTACGTTTTAAAAGTTTTGTTTACTTCGGCGAAGGCAGACATGCTGCACCAATCTCCCATCGCCATCTGTCGTCCAATTGTAATTGAATCTCATGAAGATCTTGGAAATATTCAGTTTATTGGTCCAGTAGGGATGTTATTTCTTCTTTTTTTCTTCTTCTTCTTCTTCTTCTTCTTGAGCTCCAGCTTTGCTTAGCTGCTCCAGCTGCATCGATAAGAATCGGGCCTCAAAGTTTTTTTGCCTTCCTGGTGAAAATCGAATTAACCGGAATTTTCGACTTGGAAAACGGGGTATTGTTCGATGGAGGACGACGACGGCCTCCGAAGTGAATAGTCTCACCGATTGATTTCCGAGATTTGGGTCGGAATATTTACCCCAACCGCGTTTATATCATATTGCCTACATACACAAAAATTTGTCGGTGTATGCTGGCTTAACCGGGTCCTGTTATAATAGGTTGAGGCTTAAGTTAGACGTTTGTTTTTTTTTTTTTTTTTAATTGAAGTGGTCGCCGAAATAAAAAAATTTTGATCTTATGTAATATCCTGTTTGAAACAGAATTTTTGGCTTTACAATACAGTGTGTTTAGTTTTTTCGATTCGATTCAATTTCTGTGGATTATCAAGTTGTTATAATGGAATGTCGAGTGGTCTAAACAATGATTGTTTGCGTCGTCGCGAAATTATTCTGACCCCATTACCTAATTCGTGCGAAGTCTTTGCCGACTTTGTGGTTTCGTAAGCGCACATAATTTTGTTTTTGTTTTTAATGTTCTGGCGGTATTATTTACCTACTGTAGCAACGAGTTTTACAACTTCCTATACATACAGAAGATTATGAAGCAGAACGAAAAAGAATTTATCACCGAAACCAATCTAGCAAAACAATATTAAAACGCAGGCAGGCTCGAAGGAACCCGTCAAGATTTTCCATGAATTTTGGGGATTCGTTCATAACGCAAACGCCGGGCGTCGTTAGAAATGACTTAAGGGCGACGATTTAATGAAAACGGCAAAAAATGCGACCCTTCCGGAAGGTACTTGCGACACAAAGTAGTACTTTCGGGCGGGCGTTCGTTCCGCAATCGGGCAAGATCCGGGACATTATTGCGAATAAATCAATGCAAGACGACACGATATTGCAGTCGCAGATTTGCATAGGAAAAATATACGTGCTTCCGGCGAAGGTAATTCCGCCGAATCCGATAAGATTTGCATTCGCACCGTGCCAATAAAGTTAAACGCGCTCTGCGGAAGAACGGACGGGGAAAATCCGGGCACGCGACCGCCCCGGACTTTATCCGCAGGGCGTAAATCAGGCCGCTACTCCACTAAAGACCGATATAATCGTAAATACAGATGAATATTGAATGGACGTACCGGCGTATACTTAGGCTCCTACGCCTGCAGTTGCAGCTTTACGAGCTGCGAGGGCTTGTAATTATGACGTAGTGGTGATGTGCTGGTTGATCAAGTAGGCTTTTATATTAATTATGTTGGGCCGCTTGCATTAAGATAATAAATGGGGCAACGCAGAGCTCGATAGGTCATCAACATCGAAATGCACGTATTAAAGAACATTAATTCCGACGTATTGCTACGTCATTGTTTATTTGGATTAACAATTCTTGTTAATTAATAACGCTTACATTTATATAGCATGAATTGTTATATGCAATTTAGCCCTACGGAGAGGCGCACAATATTTCCTAAACACACCCTATATATACGGACCCTGTATGTAATGCTCGCCAACCATAAGCGTACGCAAACGTCGCGAACGGCGAGCCGTGAGTTTAGATAATTATTTCGCACGTTTTACGCAATATTAATTAATAATACCGCAACCACTTATTTAACATGCTATCACTGAACTACCCCAAAACCAACTGTGTCGTTCAAGCGAAGCGGACCTGCATAGCCCGGCCTTGTTTATTGTTTACGTTTATTAAGTGCCGCCTCGCATTTCAATCGTCGAGGTTTATATTGTTCGATGCATTTCAGGCGAAACTGCAATTTCTTAAATTATAAATTCTTTACATTTTTTACTTAATAAAAATTTATCTTAACCTGCCCGATTTATTCTTTAAATGATATTCTCGTTGAATTAAAATCATTTATTTTTCATTAACAGCATTATTTATTTTGCAATAGTTGATGATTGTTTTGTTTTTGTTTAAACCGTTTAAGACAAACTAATTTCTGCAATGGTTTGTTGTTTGATTTTTGGCAGCAATGAATCGCAAACTCAACACACATGTAGGTTATTTATAATTGAATCGATGAGTGCATAATCGTGTTCAGTCCAAATTTAGTGCGTTGAGTAAACAACAAGTAACTTTCTAGATTTTTATTTTAATCAGATGAGGATATCTGAAGCCTCCTGAAGCCAATAATTACTTAAAATAAAAATCTGAACATCTCAACACAGTAAATTTGGCCTGAACACCATTATGCACTTACCAATTCAGTCAAACAATCAAATTTTCTTCCTTCTCTCTCTTCATTAGAATAGGTGTCATTTAGAAAGTGCACAACAAATAACCTCAATTTCTGTTGTTGATAAAATTGAGAATATGCTTTGAGGCCTTTGTTGTTTATAATTTCAAACAACTGAACGGATAGATCAGGATTCCTAAGTTTTTTTATGTTGTTTATAATTTCAACATGAACAGATAGATCAGGTACTCCTAACTTTTTTTTAAACAACATCGACTCTTTAGAAGGAAATAAAGTTTCCGTCGACCCCTCAAAAGAAAAGAAAGTCCTCATCGACCCCGTCCCCCAATCGAAGCTTCCTTTGTTTTAATCTGTACAAGGCAATTTACGCGCACACTTTTCGTTTTCGATCTAAGAATTTCGGTTCCTTTTACTTTACCTTCGCATCCTGCGTTGTTAAAAGCAAAATTCCTCGATAAAATCTACGCGCGTAGGAGCGCCATCTATTGTCCGAACCTGAAATTTGTTACTAGTAAAATTTCCTGTGACTGCATTTCTTCCTCACACTGGCGGACGTTCTCAACAAAATGCCCAAATCTTGTTGTTGTAATTTCAAAATAGAAATAAGGCATGACAGCGCCATCTGTCGACCAATTTTAATTGAATTTCATGTAAGGGCAGTTCATCTTGCCGGTGGCGTTCTCAAGAAAACTCTGCCTTCTTCTAACTTCGCAATAATTTTTATTACAAAAAATATAAATGAAAATCTTAAAGACCAGATTAGGCAGAGCGTCATCTCTTGACCAAAAACGGTAGCTTCTTTATACTAATTTCAAACGGAAGGGTATCGGTGCATGTTACATGAAATGTGATTTTTACATCAAAATTCAATTTCAAAATAAAGTCGGTCAACGCTGACTTCTAATTTCGCAAAGGCTTGGGTTAAATCGAAATTCTAGAACCGAGTTGTGATTGGATTATGCAGAGCGCCATCTCTTGACCAAAAGAAAACGAACGCTAATTTATTCTAATTTCCTAATTTCTAAATCCTCCAGCGATAACTTTTGGTTCCGTTTTTGCAATTTAATTATTTGAACGAAATTGAAAACGAAAACTGAATACATGCAGGTACGTCATTGCGAGCGCCATCTTTTGGCCAAAACTGAAAACTATTTTGAACGAATTTTAGATAACATGACGATCTTGTCAAATACTTTCCAGTGGATCGATTAATAATTTTAATGACTTTTGAGTTTCGTGAAATAGCTTCAAGGAATGTTTAAAGGTGACGCTGCCCTTCTACAATGTATCAAACATTAAATAGAATAATAGAAAATAAATTATTGATTTAGTAGATTCACAATCGACGATCCCTCGGCAACTACCAACATAGAATATGTAGAAGAATAAGAAAGCCGTTTTATACTAGTTTTTATTCCTCTGTTCTTCTTTTGTTTACAAAAAATTGGTTGCGAGTGAACGTGGAACCCACGGAATTAAAAGTCCTAAAAGGAAACAAGGCAACTTACCAAGCCAGTCCGACAAAATAAGCCAAAAAGGTTTATAATCGGAACAATCGATCAGCTGACCACAACAAGTGCTGGATTAATACTAAACTTTGGATCAATCTCGCATTTAGGGCCATAAAAGAAAGAGAAGGTGGTCTTTCTTCTCCTCAATTAGCACCATAATTACCACACAGATATGTAGAAGAATAAGAAAACCTAGTTTTTATTCCCCTGTTTTTTTTTTTAGTTTTAATTTCGTTCTTGTTACTTGTACCTTTATTCCGGACAACTAAACGTATTTTAGTTTAAAATCTTGTTACCTTTCTGTTTCTCTCGACAACTTGTCTATTTACTTTTTCCACTCCTGACGAAGCTATTAATCAATAGCGAAACGTTGAGCGTTTCTTTCCCTTCATACTTTCGTCCGGTTCAAGATTAAAAAAAAAAACTTTTTACTTACAAAAATTGGCTACAAGTGAACATGGAGCCCATGGAAAGTAAATTTCCAAAAAGGAAACAAGACAACTTACCAAGTCAGTCCGACAAAATAAGCCATAAAGGTCGGTACAATTGACTGACCTTGACAATAACTTTTGAGTACTCGCACACGAAAAATTCGCTTTCAATCAAGCTGGCGCCTTAGGAGGTTAAGCTAACCTAACAGCTCCCCATAATATTTCGAGAAAAAACGAACGCAGCTGACCACGACAAGTGCTGGATTAATACTGGACTTTAAATCAATCTCGAGGTCTTGGGCGAAAGGGAGATGAGGGAAGTTCCACTGCTAGCATAAAATTCACTACAAACTCTTAGCAAAATCGATCGTCGCCGAAATATCATTGGCAACAGTGACAACCAACAATGGCTACCAGATAAAAAAAATATTTGCAGAAAGAAAGAAAAAAAGAATAGTAGTAATAATAGTAAATCATGTTACTCCTCATTCAAAACATTCCACTTTTTCTTATTTTAAGCGACTTTTCTTCTTTAAAAGAGAAGTGCATTGACGTTGAACAACCCCTCGTAACAACTTTCTGTGTTAATGAAGGGTGCACACGTTGTCCTTGCGAACGAAACTAGAAGTTCTTCTTGCTATTTGATTGACGCGCCAAAAGATGGCGTGGTAAGTTATCCAAAGAAACTTTAAGGTTATTTTATAATATATAATAATAATAATATAGCGCGTTTAACTTTACATAAAGACAAAATTTTTGTTTATTTATCCCCATAATATTTGGAGCGGAGACGTACGCAGCTGATGACGGCAAATGTTGGGTTAATACTAGAGTTTAGGTCAATCTCGAGGTCAAGGGCGAAAGAGAGATGAGGAGCTCCACCGCTAGCATAAAATTCACTACAAACTCGACTGTTGTCAAAATATCGAATTATATTGGCAACAATGACAACCAATAATGGCTACCAGATAAAAAAAAATATTTTCAGAAATGCTTTGATGAGTAACTCGACAGGACGTTCGAACTGAAGATTGGTACTCACTCTGGGGGGACAGTGAGTTATACGGAAACTGATCTAAATTCTTAGAAAGTAAATTTCGGTTTCAAAAAATTAAAAATTCTCGTGGGTAAGTCGTAAACGAAAAAAAAAAAACTAACGAGCATGGCCGTGTTCAGATAACCGACCGGGTCCAGCAGTAACAGAATGGAGTGGAATGCATCTAAATCAAAGTGAGCCCAGAATGAGTAGGAATTATTATTATATTTTTTTTTAGTCTAAATCTGCCCAGCTATGATTAAAATAGAAACTAGTGTTTCAAGTGAAGTCACAGCAGCGATGAAGTAT
Organism: Prosopocoilus inquinatus; assembly: GCA_036172665.1. Lineage (NCBI taxonomy): Eukaryota > Metazoa > Arthropoda > Insecta > Coleoptera > Lucanidae > Prosopocoilus > Prosopocoilus inquinatus. The sequence continues at coordinate 5,915,244 of CM069878.1, read as the reverse complement.
TAAGAAAAAAGTTGTTTTTTTGGATTTTTCTACATTTCCGTATAAACTCGTTGAAGAGTCTCGAAAGGTCAAGTACGCACCACACGTTTAAAACAATTGAAAATTATTTGTTCCAAACGTCAGATGTCAAAAGAATTTGCTTAAGCGGCGTGAAATATTTTTGTTGTTTGATCAGCGATGAGGCCGAACAATGATTTCAAAAGATTTAAAATAACATTTTCCTCCTTTTTTAACATTTCTTTCGTTTTCGTCTGCGAATACTCAATTTATTGTCAAGGTCAGTCTGTACTGTATCAATTAATTATAAACCTTTTTGGCGTATTTTATCGGACTGACTTGGTAAGTTGTCTTGTTTCCTTTTTGGAATTTTACTTAAGGTTTTCTTAGTCATCATACGAATCGTCAGCCTGCGAATACTCAATTTATTGTCAAGGTCAGTCCACTGTACTAATCATAAATCTTTTCGGCTTATTTTATCGGACTGACTTGGTAAGTGGTCTTGTTTCCTTTTTGGAATCTTACTTAAGGTTTTTTAAGCATCATACGAATCGTCAGCTGAAAGAATTTTGTGATGGATTTAGGAACGTAATTGAAGATGGAAAATTTGACCCATTTTGCGTGTAATTGTAAAAAAATATAGAAGACCTGTTTTTTAAAATTATTTTTCTTTTAATAATCGGGAGATGTAATGAGAATCGGGTCATGTAATGAAATAACCTCAAATTTAGTCGTTATTTACTGAAACACCATCGAATTCTCATTTGTTTCCGTTTCTTATTGTTCGAATCGAGCGGCATCTGTTGGCCGTCAGTTGATTTTTTTTTTTTTAATGGCATTAAAGCAATAAATACGACGTTACTAGGTCATGTGTTTGTTTTGAGATCGGTGGTCGTTTAATTTTCGTTGCCAACAAAATCATAATACGTTATTTTTTTTTGGTCGAATCGAGCGCCATCTATTGGCCATCAGTTGATTTTTTTTTAATGGCATTGTAACAATAAATGCGACGTTGATAGTTCATGCGTTTGTCTTGTGGTTGATGTCGTTTAATTTTCGTTGCCAACAAAATCATAATACGTTATTTTTTTGGTCGAATCGAGCGCCATCTATGGCCGTCAGTTGATTTTTTTTTTGAATGGCATGGTAGCAATAAATGCGACGTTGATAGTTCATGTGTTTGTCTTGTGGTCGGTGTCGTTTAGTTTTCGTTGCCAACAAAATCATAATACCTTATTTTTTTTGGTCGAATCGAGCGCCATCTATTGGCCGTCAGTTGATTTTTTTTAACGGCATTGTAACAATAAATGCGACGTTGATAGTTCATGTGTTTGTCTTGTGGTCGGTGTCGTTTAATTTTCGTTGCCAACAAAATCATAATACGTTATTTTTTTGGTCGAATCGAGCGCCATCTAAGGCCGTCAGTTGATTTTTTTTTGAATGGCATGGTAGCAATAAATGCGACGTTGATAGTTCATGTGTTTGTCTTGTGGTCGGTGTCGTTTAATTTTCGTTGCCAACAAAATCATAATACGTTATTTTTTTGGTCGAATTGAGCGCCATCTATTGACCATCAGTTGATTTTTTTTTAATGGCATTGTAACAATAAATGCGACGTTGATAGTTCATGTGTTTGTCTTGTGGTCGGTGTCGTTTAATTTTCGTTGCCAACAAAATCATAATACGTTATTTTTTTGGTCGAATCGAGCTCCATCTATTGGCCGTCAGTTGAGTTTCTTTTTTTTTTTTTGAATGGCATTGAAATAATAAAAGCTACGTTGATAGTTCATGTGTTTGTCTTCTAATCTGTGGTCGTTTAAATTTTCGTTCCCAACAAAATCATAATACACTTTTTTTTGTTCGAATCGACCGCCACCTGTTGGCCGTCGGTTGATTTTTCTTTAAATGGCATACTATCAATAAATGCGACGTTACTAGTTCATGTGTTTGTCTTGTGGTCGTTTAATTTTCGTTCCCAACAAAATAATACAACGTTTCTTTTTGTTCGAGTCGAGCACGTTTCTTTTTTGTTCGAATCGAGCGCCATCTGTTGGCCGTCAGTTGATTTTCTTTTTTTTTGAATGGCATGGTAACAATAAATCCGATGTTACTACTTCACGTGTTTGTCTTGTTGTCGTCGGTGGTCATATGTTTTTCGCCGACTGCCCTTGAAATCGGGTTTTCTCTGTTTATAAGCCACGAATAATAAAAAGATGACTCCTACCCCTTAAATCGCCCGCCATACCGCGTCATATATGATTCGGCTGGTCGAGAATTTTTTACCATTTCGCGAATTCGTATCGTTTGAAAGAGAACAAGTTTCTTAATTTTGATCATAGAAACTTCTGCAGGATCTTGAACTGTCCCTAACGAAATTCTCATTGCAGACACCAAACAAAAAAAAATCCGCGTACATGAATTGGTTCTTGCGTCTTCTTGTTACGATGCTTGTTGCCTTTTTTGGCCGATGATGACCATTAGATCTCACGACGTGTTCACCTTTTGATCGGATTTTGATTGGACTTTGATTGGAGATGCCTTTTCAATGCCCTTCAAGGTTGATTTAAGTTTCAGTCCATTGTGGTACAATGTGCTTTATTGATCTCCTTATACTACCTGTAAAAAAAAATGTGTGTTAGTGTTGGTTTATTTGAGTCGAAATACCTTGCAATAACAACTTGCAAAGTTGATTATTACTGACAAGGTCCACTAACAAAGTGGGCCATTAGGTCGACTGGCATCAATCAATTTTCTATTGCACTACGAAAAAGGCCTTCGAGGAGCATTTAAGAAGTTGATCAATACGCGTTTAAAAGTAGCACGAAATTTACAAGGTCCACCTCCCGTCCGGTGCATTAGGCCACTTAATAAATCGCTTCGCAACGTGAAAGCCAATATAAATTAGGCTCAAATTAACGAATTTACTCGTTCGCTCTTGCGTCACCGGTGTTCCGCTGCCAGCTTAAAGCAATTAAAAGCCAATAACAATACTTTAATTAAAACAACCTCATTTTTGCCTGGTATGTGTACAGTGTACACCACCTGCGATTGGATGTTACCGGCGTTGCAGAAACACTCTTGGAACGCATCCAAAGAACCGTCAAGTAAGTATATTTAAGACGCATAATGCAACTGGCATGGCGTATGCACCTAGGTACTAATCGGCATTTAAAAACGAACAATAACAATTGTGTGGAGGATTATTTTCGGGCGCGACTTAATCTGTGGCGCGTTGCTATATTTGAATCGGTCGACGACGGGTCGGATGGTACGTATATAATCGAGTTCTGCATTCATTTTCTCGCTGTGTGTCCTACTTGAGTCGGCGAAGAAGAGTAAATATTTACGTCGAGTGCTTTACGTAAGAGGAGAATAATTTGCTTTCGCATTCGCGTACCTGCCCCGTCCCGGACGAGAAAGAAAAAAAACCTGTTCTTAAGTAATACCACTTTTTTCCCGCCGCCGCCGCTGCCGATCGATGGAACAATGACTCGTTGGCGAACTCGAAAGGAGGAGAAGTAAAAGTTATTGGCTCCGATCAATGAGACAAACTGGACGTGACGTGCGTGGATTAAACAAAAGGTTAAAGTAGAAAAAGCGAAGACCTCTCTCTCTTTCTCTGGAGGATAGACTGAAGTGACTTAGGTACAGGCAGTCAAATTTAATTGGGAAGTCAAAAGTCTGCTCTTTAAAAAAAAAAACAAACAAAAAAGTATTAAATTTTATTTTTTAATCTTTGATACGGTTTGGAAACTGTTGAATAATATTGATACGGTTTGAAAACTGATGACTGTCTTTTTGTTTTGTTGCTTCCAATAGCTTTACGAAGCGGTTGGGTCCAATGAAAACTGCCTACCCTTCCGGTAGAAGAAAATACTCAAGAACGAAGGCGAAAATAATACATGAAGCGGAAGCAAACAAGAGAAATAAAAATTTGGGGAATGAAAAAGCGCGAGAGAGGAAGTTCCAAAAATAATAAAATACCGAAAGAAGGGGAATGAAGCGCAGAGACGAACATCCTACAGCATTTAGGACAAGAGAAACAAAAAGCAGGAAGTCTTCTTCAAAGCAAAAAAAAATTACCAGCTCTTCTAGTAGAAGAAGAACGAAGGCGTAAATAATATTTGAAGCAGAAGCAAGCAATAAATGAAGAACAGAAATAAAAGTTAGGTGAATAAAAAAGCGAGCGAGAAGGTGGCAAAAATAATAAGATACTGAGAGAAGGGGAATAAAACGCAGAGACGAAGATCCTACAGCATTTAGGACAAGAGAAACAAAAAGCAGGAAGTCTTCTTCAAAGCAAAAAAAAAAAAATTACCAGCCCTTCTAGTAGAAGAAAATACTAAAGAACGAAGGCGTAAATAATATTTGAAGCAGAAGCAAGCAATAAATGAAGAACAGAAATAAAAGTTAGGAGAATAAAAAAGCGAGCGAGAAGGTGGCAAAAATAATAAGAGTATGTGATAGAAGAAGAGAATAAAACAAAAAGAGGCGAAGTTCCTAAAGCATTTAGGACGCCAGAAGAAAGAAAAGGTAGTCTTCCTTCTCGACAATTAGCACAACAACTACCAACATAGAATATGTAGAAGAAGAAGAAAACCGTTTTATACTATTTTTTATTCCCCTGTCCTTCTTTTATTTACAAAAATTGGTTACAAGTGAACGTGAAACCCATAGAAAATAAAATTCCAAAAAGGAAACAAGACAACTTACCAAGTCAGTCCGACAAAATAAACCAAGAACGTTTATAATCGGTACAATCGACAGGCCTTGACGATAACTTGAGTATTCACGCACGAAAACTTCGCCCTCCTTTCAATCAAGTTGGCGCCATAAGAGGTTAAGTTAACCTAAAAATAATAGTTTGAGGAATAAAAACGCGAGACAAAGAAAAAAAGAAACGAAGATCTTAAAGCATTTAGGACCACAGAAGAAAGAGAAAGTGGTCTTTCTTCTCCACGAAAAAAGAAGGAAGTTTTCTTCAAAGCAAAAGAAAATCACCAACCCTTCTGGTAGAAGAAAATACTCAAGAATGAAGGCGAAAATAACATTTGAAGCAAAAGCAGCAATATATGAAGAAGAAAAAATAAATGTTTGAGGAATAAAAAAGCGAGGGAGAAGGTGGCAAAAATAAGGAAATAAAACAAAGAGATGAGCAAAGCATTTAGGACCACAGAAGAAAGAGCAGAAGAAAGAGAAAGTGGCCTTTCTTCTCCACGAAAAAAGAAGGCAGTTTTTCTTCAAAGCTAAAGAAAATTACCAGCCCTTCCGGTAGAAGAAAGTGTCAAGAATGAAGGCGAAAATAAAATTTGAAGCAGAAGCAAGCAACAAATGAAAGATAAAAGTAATAGTTTGAGGAATAAAAAGGCGAGAGAGAAGATGGCAAAAATAAGGGAATGAAACTAAGAGACGAAGATCCTGAAGCATTTAGGACCACAGAAGAAAGAGAAAGTGGCCTTTCTTCTCCATGAAAAAAGATCCTAAGCATTTAGGACAACAGAAACAAAAAGAATGAAGTTTCCTTCAAAGCAAAAGAAAATTACCAGCCCTTCTGGTAGAAGACAGTGCTTAAGAATGAAGACGAAAATAATAATAATATTTGAAGCAGAAGCAAGTAATAAATGAAGAAAAAAATAATAATAAGTTTGAGGAATAAAAACGTGAGAGAGAAGTTGGCAAAAATAAGGGAATAAAACAAAGAGACGAAGATCCAAAAGCATTTAGGACCGCAGAAGAAAGAGAAAGTGGTCTTTCTTCACGAGAAAAGATCCTAAGCATTTAGGACAACAGAAACAAAGGGAAGGAAATTTTCTTGAAAGCAAAAGAAAATTACCAGCCCTTCTGGTAGAAGACAGTGCTTAAGAATGAAGACGAAAATAATAATAATATTTGAAGCAGAAGCAAGTAATAAATGAAGAAAAAAAGATAAAAGTTTGAGGGATAAAAACGTGAGAGAGAAGGTGGCAGAAATTAGAGCATAAAACAAAGAGACGAAGATCCAAAAGCATTTAGGACCACAGAAGAAAGAGAAAGTGGCCTTTCTTCTCCATGAAAAAAGATCCTAAGCATTTAGGACAACAGAAACAAAAAGAATGAAGTTTCCTTCAAAGCAAAAGAAAATTACCAGCCCTTCTGGTAGAAGACAGTGCTTAAGAATGAAGACGAAAATAATAATAATATTTGAAGCAGAAGCAAGTAATAAATGAAAAAAAAAATAATAATAAGTTTGAGGAATAAAAACGTGAGAGAGAAGTTGGCAAAAATAAGGTAATAAAACAAAGAGACGAAGATCCAAAAGCATTTAGGGCCGCAGAAGAAAGAGAAAGTGGTCTTTCTTCACGAGAAAAGATCCTAAGCATTTAGGAAAACAGAAACAAAGGGAAGGAAGTTTTCTTCAAAGCAAAAGAAAATTAGCAGCCCTTCTGGTAGAAGATAGTACTCAAGAATGCAGGCGAAAATAATATTTGAAGCAGAAGCAAGCAATTAATGAAGAAGAAAAAATAAAATAAAAGTGTGAGGAATCCAAACTGGAGCAGAAGGTGACAAAAATAAGGCAATAAAACAAATAGAGGAAGATCCTAAAGCATTTAGGACCACAGAAGAAAGAGAAAGTGGTCTTTCTTCTCCACGAAAAAAGAAGGAGGTCTTCTTCAAACCAAGAGAAAATTAGCAGCCCTTCTGGTAGAAGAAAGTACTCAAGAATCAAGGCCAAAATTATATTTGAAGCAGAAGCAAGCAATAAATGAAGAAAAAAGATAAAAGCTTGAGGAATAAAAACGTGAGAGAGAAGGTGGCAAATATAAGGCAATAAAACAAAGAGACGAAGATCCTAAAACATTTAGAACCTCAAGAAACAGAAAGTAGTCTTTCTTCTCCATAAAAAAAGAAGAAAGTGGTCTTTCCTCTCCATAATTAGCACCACGAGTGCCAACACAGAATATGTAGAAGAATAAGAAAACAGTTTTATACAATTTTTTTTATTCTCCTCTTCTTCTTTTATTTAAAAGACTTCTTCAAAGAACTAAAATTAGCAGGGCTTCACTACAAACTCTTAGCAAAATCGATCGTCAAAATATCGAATTATATTGGCAACAATGACAACCGACAATGGCTACCAGATATAAAATTATTTGCAGAAATGGTTCTTCAAAAAACAAAAAAAAAAGAAAATAGTGTGGCTTTGATTCTGTGACTGACTCCTCAATAAAAACATTCCACTTCTTAGTATAAGAGAAGTATCTTGAAGCTAAACAACCTCTCATAACAACTCTTGGAAAGTCAAAAAAGTCTGCTCTTCAAAAAAAAAAAAAAAATAGAAAAGTGTTATTGCTTTATTGGACACGGTTTGAAAACTGTCAAATGATGTTGACACTTTTATTTACAAGACTTCTTCAAAAAAAGAAAAAAAAATAGTAGGGCTTCACTACAAACTACAAACTCTTAGCAAAATCGACCGTCAAAATATCGAATTATATTGGCAACAATGATAGCAGACAATGGCTACCAGATAGAAAATTATTTGCAGAAATACTTCTTCAAAGAAAGAAAAAATTAGTAGGGCTTTAATCCTGCGACCCCTCAATAAAAATATTCCACTTCTTCTTATTTTAAGTCGTTGGGTTAAAAAAAGCGGCATTTTCTTCTTTAAAAGAAGCTAAACAACGTGGCATAACAACTTTTGTATTAATGAAGAGTGCGCAGGTTGGGTTTGGTTACAAATGGAACAAAAAGTTCTTCTTGGTATTTAACTGACGCGCCAAAAGATGGCGTGGTAGGTTAGCAATAAACCTTTAAACCTTTTTTTCTAAATTTTGTAATCTTTAGATATAATTAAACGGTAACATCTTGCAGGCTCCGAAGAAGGTTATTTTGTTATGTTTAGATGGAACTAAATTGTAACATCTTGCAGGCTCCGAAGAAGGTTTTGTATAAAGCCGAAACTGTCAGCTGAATGATTAAAATCATTTTCTTTTCGTCCTAACTTACTTTTTCCAAAAATGTTCTCACTCAGGACGCCATTTCATCAATTACGTTAGCAATAATAGCAAAAATATTTTAAAATATTTCAAAAAAAAGAAAAGAAAACAAATTATTGTGTACACAGGAAATTTCCTTCGCTTCCAGCTTTATTCCCATGGTGACCATTGTGCAGACAATTGTTTCTATAGGAATAAAACGCAGTTTAAAGTTAAACTCCAAATGGAAAACTGGCCCTTGAGATTTAAGATCACCGTGAGTCGAAGGAAATTTCCTGTATACACAACAGTTTATGTTTTCTTTTTTTTTTGAAATATTTTACAATGTTTTTGGTATTATTGCTAACGTAATTAATGAAATGGCGTCCTGAGCATGAAATTCACTCAAAAACGAGCAAAAACTAGTGATTAATTTCGATTGAATTGGATTAAATATGCTTAAATTGACTAAACAAAAGTAGAACGAAGCCAGTCAACAAAATTACGTAAACGTGGCTTGAATTATTTGAGACTTGAATAAAAATAAGTTTCGGTAATACACGATTCGCACCGATCATCCACGATAAAGACGAAAATAAGAGGTTCTACCTCGAGATGAAGTTGTGAACGTTTCGAGGTTCGCATGGAACAATCTGTCGGGCCCATGGGGAACAATCGAGCAAGCAACAAGAAGATCACTCAAGCCAACAGCAAGACAGCCAGATGCAGGAACCAAATCTCCGACAGACCGAGTGGGGGCTTGAGGGCTGGTCAATCGTCTGGTACGTGTTCGTACTCCAGAATTACTCAAATTAAAACTGAACGAACCCTAAAATTATCAATTCACTCAGAAACGAGGATGAAGAAGAAAATGAAAGGTTCTACCTCGGGATGAAATTAAAACTGAACGAACCCTAAAATTACCAATTCACTAAAAACAAGCAGAAACTGGTGATTAAATTGGATTGAATTGACTTAAATCGACTTAAATTGACTAAATAAAAGTAAAACGAAATCAGTCAGCAAATTTACGCAAACGTGATTTGAATTACTTGAACCCTAAGTAAAATTCCAAAAAGAAAACAAGACAACTTACCAAGTCAGTCCGACAAAATAAGCTAAAAAAGCGTTACGATCGACTGACCTTGTAGTGACATCGCGCGTCGTCCACATATCCAGTGGTAACCAAACTCTTCTTTCATTTCGCGGAAATCCCCCATTTCTTTCGCTTCATTAATTAAATTAAATTTTAATCTGTTCTTAATGCAGTGCAGTTAACTGACGAACACACGTTCATTTCGGTTTACGATGAGCTTTAATTTTTGCGCGGAACGGCCGCCGAAGTTGTTCCGTCGTGCCATTACTCGGAGATTATGACCACCCTGTAGTAAAGTTTATACGAGGCCGTTTTTATCGGCGATATCGTTATTATTTCGCGGAGAACGGAACGACGATAACCGTTACCGTTTGATTGGCCCGGGCGCGGCGGTTTTGTTCAACTGTTTCGCGAAAAGGTGCGTGTAATGACGCGGAATATCCACCGCCGCCGCCCGGCGGAGCTCGCAAATCATAGTTTGCCCTAATGTTTGGCGAGCGCAATCTGTGATCACGTCGCGGTAATAAAACTCGGAAAGTTATAACTCCGAGGGGTTTCCACTTTCAGATGGACACGAATGAGAGAATATGAAGAGCTATCTGCGTTTGCGGTGCTTACAGTACACGGACGTATCGCTTATCATTGCAAATACGTGGGTTGTTAATAAATCCTAACCTCAAAGTTTCTACAAAAGCAAAATCAGTACATAATGCATCCGTTGTTTCTTTAGTTTCAAAATATTTTTTTCTGTGTAATTGCAAACGAGCTTGTACGGAAAGCGTTGTAAGCATGTAGGATTAAGAACGCCCTCTTTTGGAAAAGCGTGTAGGATGTAGAACGCCATCTCTTAGAAAAGCGTGTAGGATTTAGAACGCTATCTTTCGGAAAAGGACGAGAGTTATACTTCTCGGTGGAATTCGGAAAGCTACGTCTAAGCAGAAAATCGAGAACATAGCAGCTTCGATTAAAACATGAAAGTCAAACTCGAGAAGAAAAGTCGGAAAACGTTGGCAGAGTGATTTGGAGCGCCATCTCTCGTTGAGAAGTTAAATCGACTACTTGAAAATCGATGGAAATTGAGAGTCCAGAACTCAATTCACTACAAGGCAATAATTCTTAAGCGATTAACGAAGTTACAAGCCGAAATTCTCGTAGTCAGAAGCTTAGAGCGCCACCTTTTGAGCAAGATCGGAAGCTACTGTTTTATTTTGTGCTGGATTTTGCGATCAGATTTCCAAGAAAATGAGAGGAAAACGTTTAAAAATTTGACGGTTTTGATTATAGCAAGAGAAGATTATCGTAGTAAAACGCCATCTATCGACAAGAAGTTAAATCGCCGAGAAATTGACTCCAGAATTTATTTCACAACAGATGGCAGCTTCATAGTGCTAAACCTTACGCTATTAACGAAGTTTCAAGGCAAAATTTTCGTTGTCAGAGGCCTAGAGTGCCATCTTTTGAGGAAGATCGTTACTTTTTATTTTCTGGTAAATTTCGAAATCAGATTTCCAAAGAAAATTAAAAGGAAACGTTTAAAAATGCGGTAATTTTAATTAAAACAAGTCAAACCTCTTGAAAAGAGAGATTATCGTGGTCTCGAGTCTCTAAATTAGTGATTTAGAACGCCATCTCTCGTTAAAGAAGTCAAATCGGTTTAAAAATATTTAAATCGACTTGAAAATCGATTGAAACTGATTCAGAAACTCATTTCACAATCGATGACCACTTCAGACCATTCAACTTTACATGATTAATGAAGTTTCAAGTAAAAATTCGCGTAGTCCAGAGGCTTAGAACGCCATCTTTTGAGAAAGATTGGAAGTTGTTTTTTTATTTGCTACACTAGGCTTCGAATTCGTTTTTCCAGGAAATATTGTATTTTTCGATTAAAACAAATCTTAAACTTGTTTGAATGGAAAGTTTTCTGAATTGTTGAACTGAGTGATTATAGAATGCCATCTATCGCCTAGTAAAGTTTTGTTGATGGAAAACGAAAAAGGGATTTCAAAACGCAATTCGCAAGATAAAAATGCTTCAAGTTGCTAAGCTTTCTTCACGCGGTTAGCGAGATTTCAAATCGAAATTATCGCAGTGAGAGACTTGGCGCGCCATCTGTTGGCGCAGAGCGTCGATTGTTATTTTTTGCTCTTTACGTCGCACTCAATTCATAAAATAAGACTTCCTCAAATTACTGAACTTAATTCTACTTACACGTTGCTAACACAGTTTCAACTCGAAATTCTAACAGCGACGGGCTTACAGCGCCATCTATTCGAAGAAGTCGCAACGACTTTCGCCTCTTTCTTTGCAGGATTTAGAAGAAGGTGGACTTCCAAGAGATAGTTGAAACGAAATGAAGCAACGTTACAATTATAACAATTTTATTTAGCAAGTCGAACTTAAAAAGAGGTGCTTTCGTATGACAGAACGAGCAGGTAACTTAGAGCGCCATCTTTCGCTTTGTTTATAAGTTCGAAGCATTATTCACAAACTCAGATTGCTTCAAATTACCGAATTTTTCTTTACTTTCACTAAAGTTTCTGCATTGGTAACGAAGTTTCAAGTCGAAATTCTGCCAGCAACGTGCTTCGAGCGCCATCTTTTGAAATAAATCGCAAGTCATTCTTTTTGCTGAATTTTAAAGCAGATTTAAAGCGCTAGAAAACAAGTACTTACTTATAAAAGTAAGTCAGAATGTCAAGGTTAACTTTTGTTGTTTTTGCTTTCGCATGGAAAGTTAGAGCGCCATCTCTAAGAAAAGAACAAAAGCAATTTTGCACCACTTCAAAACAAATATGTCAGAGACATTCCGAAGTAAAAGTAATTTTCGAAAATGAATACATTTCGATTAAAGCAAGTCAAACGCGAAGATAGGGCTTCTTAAATTCCAGAATTGGTAAGTAAGAACGCCCTCTCTCGCCTCAAGAAGTTAAGCTTCGTCGGAACCCAATAAATGGACCTCGAAATTCAATTCATAACGCAAGACTGCTTCTCAGTACTAAGATTAAAACCGTTGTTAACAAAGAAGTTGTTTCAAATCGAAATACTCGCAGGGACAGGACCACAACGCCATCTTTTAATGGGGAAATGAACTTATTTCTTTTTGCTAGATTTAGAAAACAGACTTTTAAAGCAAATACAAAGCAAGACAACGTTAAAAAAATGTGGAGCTTTCAATTAGCGTAGGTAAGTCAAACTCGACGAAAACAAAACAGATTTTTGCAAAGCCAAATGAGTAATTTCGAACGCCATCTCTCGTCGCATCAGGAAGCTAAACCTTGTTGAAGAATTTAAACCAGTTGGTCTTGAAATTACATTTCACAGCGTAGGACTGTTATTATTAAGAGAATTATTAAACTTGAGCGTGTGTTGTGTTACGATTAACGAGATGTGTGATCGATGTTCGCCTAGTGAACAGGTTCAGATCACGCCATCTTCTGAGCAAGATCCAAAGTTACTTTTTTTGCCTCTATTTTCCTGGATTTAGAAGCTGAGCTCGAAGAGGAAATGGAAAACGAAGCGAAGGTTTTAATTAGTAAGTCGAAAGTCGAACTCGAAAAGGCGCACATTTTTTTTTTTTAAACCAGAGTAAATCATCTGCAACGCCATCTCGCGTCAAGCAGTAATAAATTTCTATCGAAAGAGCGAAATCAATTGGTCCAGAAATTCAAATTCAATTTTTACTTAAATTTACGCCTTCTTTGCTTTCACGATTAATTATGGCAACGAGATTTCAAACCTTTTGGATTGTAGCGCCACCTTTTGGTGGGAAATATAGGAAGTTATTTTTTCCTGCGGTTCTGAATTTTGAAAGCGGGCTTCCCAATGGAAAGCACGAGGTGCGGCGGCATTTAAAAACGTGAAGCTTTCAATTAATAAGTCAAAGTCGAAAAGGGAGTTCTTGTAACGCCAAGAATAAATAGTTTCAAGAGCCATCTGTCGCTTGAAAGGTAAAGCTTAATTAAGAAAGCATAAGCCTGTTGATTCGGTAACAACAGGGACGGTATTTTAACAACAATGGGTTATTGTCGAATAGGCAGCTTTAGTGTAAATAAATAAACATTTCAGAAAAGCTAAGAAGTTTTACAGCGTCATCTTTTGGAAAGCGTTCAAAGATTCCTTTCTTCTTTTTTGCAAAACTTATGTATACCTATCGCAATCCGTGTTATGAACGTGTTTTGGTGTAGTTTTAAAAACCATGAAAGTTTTTGGTATAATACTTAAGGAAAGGAAAAAGCGTAGCGTTGCAGATTCTTTTCACTGCCGGCCGAAAGATGGAGCTCCGCATTTCTCTGTGATCCGGAGATTATTTTTCCTCGACTTTTTCTTGCAAAAGGAAAGATCGACGAGGAGGTTTCGTGAGTACCTCAAATGTCAATGCGTGCAATGGTATTTGTTGGATGTAAAAAAAGAGAAACGAAGGATGTTTTAGAATTAAATTCCTTCGGCAGGATTACCTTAATTGCGTAGTGCAAAGCCCCTTACGCAGCTGTCTGGCCTATTCCCTTTCACCCTGTATAAGCCCACGTATGTAATATCAAGAACAAATGTTATGTTTATTGAATTTTTTTTTCTCTTCAAGCTCTGCCAAGTGTCTCGTTTAAAGACGACGCGCTCGCAGAATTCGTTATTAATCACGTCGGGCAAAATTGGAGGACGCGAACGGGTGGGCGTCTTTTAAGTAAGCGTCGGCGTCGTTTCGTTCCTCGCCGAAAGAAAATTAGCCGTAACGCGGAGATAACGAAGTTCGTTACGAGTGTATCGGAAAGTAACTTCGTTATTACAAACCATTGTGATGCTGTTATCAATTTATTATTTCGTCTTCGCCTCATCTCCCCAGGACTAATTCGATTTGGCGCTCCGGCGAAAGCAGTCCTTTCTTTTTAACCAGGCAGGAGAGAGAAACAAAAACGAAATAGTTCTTTTTTTATTATTATTATTATTATTTAAACGAAAGGACGACTCTCGAATTAAATAATAAGCGGCGAGAAAGTAAGTTAATTTTAAATAACTGGATTTGCGTTCGTTGCTTGATCCTGCAGGAAGGACGAAGATTCTCTTTTTGAGAATTAATCTGAACTTAATTAATTAGCGTTTCCCAGAAAGCCCTTGATCTTAAATACAAACGACTTTTATAAATTTGAATCAGCGAAATCAAATCTTGTAATCGGGCAATTGGAGGAGATGGAATAATCCAAGGCAAGCAAGCCAGGAGGAGCTTTACACACCGGAGACCGAAGCGAGCTTCTAACGAGATTGTACCGAGCTCGCTATTATCGTCGTATTTTGTTTCCCATATGCGGAAGCAAGCGCACGTTTATTTTTCATGTGTTCCTTCCGGTTGGACGTGGCCTCCCTCGAGGTAATTGTGCCGCCGCCGAAGGAATTTTATTCTAAAACATCCTTCGTTTCTCTTTTTTTTTACATCCAACAAATACCATTGCACTTTGACATTTGAGGCACTCACGAAACCTCCTCGTCGATCTTTCCTTTTCCAAGGAAAAATAATCTCCGGATCATAGAGAAATGCGGAGCTCCATCTTTCGGCCGGCAGTGAAAAGAATCTGCAACGCTACGCTTTTTCCTTTTCTTAAATATTATACCAAAAACTTTCATGGTTTTTAAAACTACATCAAAACACGTTCATAAGACGGATTGCGATAGGTATACCTAAGTTTTGCAAAAAAGAAGAAAGGAATCTTTGAATGCTTTCCAGAAGATGGCGCTGTAAAACTTCTTAGCTTTTCTGAAATGTTGCTTCTGCCCTCAATATGCAGCTTTGCGCTAATTCGACAATAACCCATTTTCGCTAAAATACCGTCCCTGTTGTTACCGAATCAATTGGCTTATGCTTTCTCAATTAAGCTTTACCTTTCAAGCGACAGATGGCTCTTGAAACTATTTATTCTTGGCGTTACAAGAACTCCCTTTTCGACTTTGACTTATTAATTGAAAGCTTCACGTTTTTAAATGCCGCCGCACCTCGTGCTTTCCTTTGGGAAGCCCACTTTCAAAGTTCAGCTCCGCAGGAAAAAATAACTTCCTATATTTCCCACCAAAAGATGGCGCTATAATCCAAAAGGTTTGAAATCTCGTTGCTATTATTAATCGTGAAAGGAAAGAAGGCGTAAATTTAAGTAAAAATTGAATTTGAATTTCTGGACCAATTGATTTCGCTTTTTCGATAGAAATTTATTACTATTTGACGCGAGATGGCGTTCTAGATGATTTACTCTGGCGTTTAAAAAAATGTGCGCCTTTTCGAGTTCGGCTTTCGACTTACTAATTGAAACCGTCGCTTCGTTTTCCATTTCCTCTTCGAACTCAACTTTCCAAAACCAGGAAAATAGAGACAAAATATCGATCTTGCTTAGTAGATGGCGTTCTGAACCTGTTCACTAGGCGAACATCGATTTTACATCTCGTTAATCGTAATACAAGCTCAAGTTTAACAAATCTCTTAATCATAACAGTCTTACTGTGAATTGAATTTCAGGACCAACTGGTTTAAATTCTTCAACAAGATTTAGCTTTCTGATGCGACGAGAGATGGCGTTCGATTTACTCATTTGATTTTGGGAAAATCTGTTTTGTTTTCGTCGAGTTTGACTTACCTACGCTAATTGAAAGTTCCACATTTTTTTAACGTTGTTTTGCTTTGTATTTTCTTTGGAGTCTGTTTTCTAAATCTAGCAAAAAGAAATAAGTTCATTTCCCCATTAAAAGATAGCGTTGTGATCCTGTCCCTGCGAGAATTTCGATTTGAAACAACTTCTTTGTTAACAACGGTTTTAATCTTAGTACTGAGAAGCAGTCTTGCGTTATGAATTGAATTTCGAGATCCATTTATTGGGTTCCGACGAAGCTTAACTTCTTGAGACGAGAGATGGCGTTCTTACTTACCCATTCTGGAATTTAAAAAGCCCTATCTTCGCCTTTGACTTGCTTTAATCGAAATGTATTCATTCTTGAAAGTTACTTTTACTTCGGAATGTCTCTGACATATTTGTTTTGGAAGTGCAAAATTGCTTTTGTTCTTTTCTAAGAGATGGCGCTCTAACTTTCCACGCGAAAGCAACAACAACAAGAGTTAACCTTGACATTCTAACTTACTTATAAAAATCCTTGTTTTCTAGCGCTTTAAATCTGCTTTAATATTCTGCGAAAAGAATACTTTGCGATTTCTTCCAAAAGATGGCGTTCGAAGCATGCGGCTGGCAGAATTTCGACTTGAAACTTCGTTACCAATGCAGAAACTTTAGTGAAAGTAAAGAAAAACTCGGTAATTTGAAGCAATCTGAGTTTGTGAATAATGTTTCGAACTTATAAACAAAACGAGAGATGGCGCCCTAATTTACCTACTCGTTCTGTCATGCGAGAGCACCTCCTTTTAAGTTCGACTTGCTTTATAAAATTGTTATAAATGTAACGTTGCTTCATTTCCATTCAACTGTCTCGTGGACGTCCACCTTCTTCTAAATCCTGCAAAGAAAAAGGCGAAATTCGTTTCGACTTCTTCGAATAGATGGCGCTCTAAGTGTGTCGCGGATATAATTACCAGTTGAGTTACCTGTTAGCAACGTGTAAGTAGAATTAAGTTCAGTAATTTGAGGAAGTCTTATTTTATGAATTGAGTGCGACGTAAAGAGCAAAAAATAACAACCGACGCTCTGCGCCAACAGATGGCGCGCCAAGTCACTTACTGCGATAATTTCGATTTGAAATCGCGCTAACCGCATGAAGAAAGCTTGGCAATTTGAAGCATTTTTTTCTTGCGAATTGCGTTTTGAAATCCCTTTTTCGTTTTCCATCAACAAAACTTTACTTGGCGATAGATGGCGTTCTATAATCACTCAGTCCAACAATTCAGAAAACTTTCCATTCAAACAAGTTTAAGATTTGTTTTAATCGAAAAATACAATATTTCCTGGAAAAACGAATTCGAAATCTAGCATAGCAAATAAAAACGCAACTTCCAGTCTTTCTCAAAAGATGGCGCTCTAAGCCTCTGGACTACGTGAATTTTGACTTGAAACTTCATTAATCACGTGAAGTTTAGTGCTTTGAAGTAGTCATCGATTGTGAACTGAGTTCTTGAATCAATTTCAGTCGATTTAACTATTCTCAAATCGATTTAACTTCTTTAACGAGAGATGGCGTACTAAATCAGTCATTTCGAGCCTACGATATTCTGTCTTTTCAACAACTTTGACTTGTTTCAATTTAAATTACCACATTTTCAAACGTTTAACAAAAATGAGCAGCTGCGTAAGGGATTTTGCAGTATGCAATTAAGTAACCCTGCTTATACATGATTCTGATTTGTATTGAGCTTGAACTTTTTTTTTAATTTTGTAAAGATTAAATCATGATACTACCGTACACAGGGTGGCACAGTCTAGTAGACTGAAACAAGTATGCTTGGACGAAAATATAGAAAATTGAAGACGGCGACTATTTTTAAAAACTGCGTGTGTTCGAAAAGAATTTCTCTTCAAGGTTACCTACCTATCCATTACGCTGTTATTAAAACGTAATGTAATCAAATGAGGATCGCGACACGAATGAAACGGAGATAGAAGAAAAAAAAAGGACTGGTCGCGAAATGCAATACCGTAAACACGCTTGTTTACATCCAAAGCCGATCGCAATAATAATAATTATAATAATGTTAATAATCATAATAGTAACGATAACAATAATACTGCAAATTTAGATAAACTAATTGCGGGAATTAATTACGGCGAATTATCTATCCATTTAATTTCACGCCGGCGATTCGCCGAGTGCGTTTGTGCGCGATTTATTTGCAGTTTAACTCCGTCGACGATTACCACTCCGCATAAAACCGCGTGTTTATCCGATTTAATTACAATTTCCCGGGCCGTGTACATCCGAAAAACTATCACAGCGCGAAGCGCATTTCAGTTCGGATAACAATTTACTTGATTCGATCAGAACCGCCAAATGTTGGCAAAAGTCATCATAAATTAAATAAACACTACGAAGTTACTTATTCCATTATAACATGCCTTCAAATACCTTTACGTTTAGAGTTGGCTTTGGTTCGGTAAACGTGTGTGTGCGCAAGTCGCTTATAACGCAATTCTTCCGCCATTTTATTGTCTTTGTTGTCGGTCGCTTAAGACAGCGAAGTCTCTTGAGACAGCTTGGTCGCTTAGGACAGCTTATGGCCGGTTGCACCAAACACTTAAGTCGAGCTTAATTTTAAGTACTGCTTATAATGTGACATTTGACGTTACACAACATTCAGTAAATCACATTCTAAGCGGTGCTTAAAGTTATGCTGATGTTAAGTGTTTGGTGCAATTGGCCATTAGTAATTTAGGGCAGCTTGGTCGCTTAGGACATCTTGGTCGCTTAGGACAGCTTGGTCGCTTAGAACAGCTTGGTTGCTTAGAACAGCTTGGTCGCTTAGGACAGCTTGGTCGCTTAGGACAGCTTGGTTGCTTAAGACGGTTTGCTCGCTTAAGACAGCTTGGTCGCTTAAGAGAGCGTAGTCTTTTAACATAGCTTGGTTCATTTATTTATTATTTATATCAATGGAAGATTCTGAAAAAGTAATTACATACGCGGATTACTTTTAATGGCGTCCCACGGTGCCATCTATCGGTCAGAACGAAATATTCCGTTAGGCAGAATAACTCTACTCGGCGAGTAGTTCATTGATGTAATCGATTTAAGTTGTCAAACACTGTCTTATTTCTTCTTATTATGTCTCGCAAACTGTACAATACGAATTTTCAGTCCTGCACCTCCGCCACATGGTCGCATTCATTTGTTTTAAGCAGCTGTGCATTCTAATACGAACATCAAAGAGAGTCAAGGCAAAAAATAAGTTGATTATTGCGAAGTACTACTAAAATCAAATTCTGAGAGAAAAAGAAATATCTAAATTTGTCAAAAAATTTGATGGAGCGAACTTTTTGGTCGCTTAAGACAACTTAGCCCTTAGGACAGCTTGGTCGTTTAGGGCAGCTCGGTCACTTAAGACAGCTTGGTGGCTTAAGATAGCTTGGTCGCTTAAGACAGCATGGTCGCTTAAGACAGCATGGTCGCTTAAGACAGCATGGTCGCTGAAGACAGCATGGTCGCTTAAGACAGCATAGTCCCTTAAGACAGCTCGGTCTCTTAAGACGGCTTGGTTCATTTATTTAATTATAAGTCAAATTAAAGTGTAATTACTTGTGGCTCGAAGTAGCAGCTGAAGTTTCGAAAAAAAGGAAACGAATTATTTTTAGTACCCTTGATTGATAGAACAGATAGCGACAGAATGGGAGTTTAATGTCGCCTTCATTTGTTTTAAACCTCCTGCGTATTTCGACGAATACGGCAAAGGGAGTTAAGATCAAAAATAAGTCGAATTAATTAAATTAAATTAATTAAGGGCCAAGTGCTTCTGAACTTAAATCTTGCGGAAAAAATTTCAATGTGTGAAGAAGTTGTATGTATAGGGCGCCATCTTTTGGTCTCTTAAAGCAACTTGATACGTGCTTGGTTCAGTTGCTTAATTATAAGGCAAATTAAACCATCGTTATTCGTAGCTTGTAATAGCAACTGAAGATTAGGAAAATATTTTTTTTCAAGGCGTGAATAATTTTTCTTTTGAGAGAGTGAAGTTGATTTAGAATTTTAATTATAATTTGAACAAACAACTAACCAATCATACGAATTGGGTTGGTTTCTTTGATTGGCTAGCGGAACCAATCAAAAGCGAATTGGGTCGTCTTCTTTTGATTGGCCAAGCAGTTTATTGTGCCAATAATCTTCCAAACTGTCTCCTACTACAAAGGACTCTAAATATTTTTAACCCAGAGCGCCACATCGATCGATCAACAAGACATATGTATAACCATTATGCAAATTTAAATATTAAAGTTCGACCATAGAAGGACACGGGTGCCAATCTTTTTCGTCGCTTGCACCGCCCCCGAGCGAATGCAAATTACGAAATTTCAGAGCTACACCTCCTGCACCTCCACCATTACGTTGAAATTCATTTGTTTCGAGCACCCGTTTGTTCTGAGGAAAAGAAGCAACGAGATGAGTCCGGATCGTCGGCGCTTCCGCCATTTTTCGCCGCTTCGGCTTAACTCACCCCTCTCCCCCTCCCCCGGTTCTGAATTATTTTAAGCTTCGTTTTTTCAAAATTACACTTCTTCCTATTACGCTCCGCAACAACCTCCCATTATAGTTTCTTTATTGGTCACTTGAATTTCATCGCTGTGACCTCTTCACAACTCAATCGCAGGCCGTTTTCTGAGTCCTGACCTGATATTAAGAAGTTCCGGGCGACGGTGCGGCGGGCGGTACGATTGTGTATGCGCATCTTTATGTGTAGGTGACGCTCGGTATTGAAATCGGTCCAAATCGGACGTCACCTCTGACGTTTCGGCGGTGTATATAAAGTATAAATGTATAAAAGTGGAAGGGCCAAGAAGGATGAGGAATGTGAAGAAGAAGAAGAAGAAGAAGAAGAAGGGGGCCCGCCTAACGAGAACGAGAACTTCTGCGGCATGAATTACAAATTTGAAAACGAAAAGTTCCCGCAGCAATCAGAGATAAAAGGGTAAGAACGGGGGAAGAAGATAGGGATTAACGTTTGATTTTAGTTCTGTTAAAGCTCAAGCCGCAGAGTTAAATCACTTTTTGTTGCAGCTTTTTGAAAGGTCACACTGATAAAAAAAAAGAAAACTACATACGGGTCACCCTTATTATTTTTTTTAATAATATTCTGTCGCGTTGTTGTAAAAACGTAGCGAGCAGGAATTACATTTATTTGCAAATAAAATAATGCAAGATGACCTTGAATAGATAGCTGCAGAACCGCGCCGTGTGCAAAGATTAGATGAGGGGGGAACAAGCCTTGATCCTAACGAATCAGATTAAGATACTATTAATTGGAAGAAATGAATGTCTTTTTTTTTGCTTCGAGTGCTCCTTGATCCATTAATTATCTCAGAATTAATTATGTTCGTTTTATCAATCGGTTTCATGTTTTGGGGTTCCATCGGAGGATCAGCGTCGTTTCCCTTTTGTTTTTATTCGACCCATTGGTTTTTCTTTTCTTGCTTTCTCCGTGGTCAACCTTGACGTATTTCGTTTGTCGCTCATCTTTTTCCTCACGTTTTGTTTTGTTTTCTCTCTTCTTTGAGTAGTCTTTGTTCCGTTAATTATCGCATGTGAAAACAGAAATAAAAATAAAACTGCAAAAAAAGGAACAATTAAATGTAGAGTTAAGTTAACAGCAGAAAAAAATAAAAATCATCTGGCAAAGAATGAATAAAATAAAAAAAAAATCTGCCAATCAATCTGCTATTCAATAACAAAAAAAACGGGAAATTTAAACAAACGACATCGAAATACTACTAACAAGATGAACGAAAAACAAACGAACGTCGACTATTCACATCAATTTTATTTATCGTGTGCATTGCCTCACTAATTTTATTTATTGTGTCAGTCCAATCGAAAATTTTATTTTTCCTAGCGGAGAGTGATTGGAAATTAAAGCACTAAGTGAAAGTAAAAATGAAAATAAAACCGATACGGACATGAAAAGTGAAATAACAAAAGAAAATTGAAGAAAAAGAACAATGAAATACGAAAGAATAACAGAAGAAGAAAAAAAGCATCTGGCAAAAAATAAATTAAAAAAAAAAGCTTCATGAAGAATAATTCAATAGAAAAAAAAGGAAAGTTAAACAAGCAACAACCAAATCTTAACAATTAGATGAACAGAAAACAAATGACAACTACTCTGCTTTCTTTGGTCTTGTCTGGTGATTATTTTTTGTTATTATTAAGAATTCCTCAAGCTTTCTCCTGTTTTTTTTTTAACTCTGCTAGCTTGTGTTAATACAATTTAATTTGAAAAACTGGAAAGTTGTTTTCTGAAATTGAAAATAAAAAAATTGTTTTAAATATTTTTTTTTAAATAGTAGAATTCCTTAAACTAAGTGAGTTGTAAAAAAAAAGGTTTATCATCACGTTTTTTTTTTTAAACAAAGAAAAATCGTTCGACAACCAAACAGACGACTGTGTTCGGTGGGTTGCCTATACTCTTAAATCCCGGAAAAGTCCGGGAATGTTTCGGAACTGAATAAATAAAATAAAGTAAATAAAAATTTTAGCACCCCGTATATCGATAACCAAGCTTCCTAGGATGCGTTTACATGAATTTTAATTAAAATTAATAAATAAATTAAAAAGTAATTAATTAAAATATGCAAATAACAGTAACGGCCTGTTTTTTTTTCTTTTTCTCTTTTATGTCACTTTTGTTGTAAAAGTCTAAAGCGCTATCTAATCTATTAAACCGGGAAAGATTCGAATATTCAAAAGATGGCGGGAAAACTACGACGAAGAAAAGATTTCTGTTTTCATTCAAAAGATGGCGTTACTTCTCCTGTCTACAGATTTTAGAATTCTGAATTTTTGCAGCCGTTTTAGTTACGAATCATATTTTTTTAGCTGTAAAGACTCAAAGATTGAAAAGATGGCGGGGAAAGTTCGACGAGAAAAAGATTTCTGTTTTCATTCAAAAGATGGCGTTACTCCTCCTGTGTACAGGTTTTAGAATTCTAAATATTTGCAGCCGTTTTAATTACTAAACATATTTTTTTTAGCTGTAAAGACTCAGAGATTCAAAATATGGCGGGAAAAGTTCGATGGGAAAAAGATTTCTGTTTTCATTCAAAAGATGGCGTTACTCCTCCTGTGTACAGGTTTTAGAATTCTGAATATTTGCAGCCATTTAATTACTAAACATATATATATATTTTTTTTTGCTGTAATACTGTAACTGAAAGGTTTTTCTTTTAATGCAAAGATGTCTTTGTAAAACTACTGAAAATTTGCAAAATCCTTTACGAAACCATTTTGGCGCGGCAATTTTGAAAACTGAAAATACTTTGGTTACCATTTGCAAAATGAAAACACGCTAATTCTGTATGTTTTTTTTTTCTTTTATTTTAACATTTTAACTTTGAAGCAATAAGTTCTTCCCTGTGCGTTTATTTCTCTACAGCGCCATCTCTTGTCAATTAAGACTTTCATTTTGTATGATTGATCATATACTCCTATTTTTTTATGCGTTGCAAAATCATGCATCGGAGACTGTCAATTCCAGCAGCTGTTCTATTGTTGATTGATTTGACGTTGAGATGTCATGCCGCTGCTCCATCTGTTAGCGGTGGCATCAGTGGTGGGCAACGCTTTCTCATGACGCCATCTCTTGATCTTGATAACAACTGAAGTATTCGACGTTTAGACGCATCTTGCAACGGCATAAACACGAAGCTTCCGATTCCTTTTGCAACTTTTTGCTTTCGCTCATCGCACCGCGCCATCTTTCGGAAGCAATGTCATGAAAATTATATCCGCTTCTTTCTTACATAACCTTAATTTAATTAAACTTTTATGATTTATACGTTCTGACAGTGTCACACAAACGTAATCTCGTCATGATTGGTTATTAAAATTTTAGTAGAATTGAACAAGATTGAGGGGATGGGGGAGTGATGTGATAAATCAATTGTTCCTTTTTTTTTTGACAAGAGATGGCGCTGGTAATGGTTAAAACACTCTTCAACTGTAGTTTCCGGTAACCCGCGACGATTTTTTTTTCTTTTAAAAATCAGCGAAAGCGTCAATCGCGATAAACGGGGGCAGACTTTGACAAATCGGCTTAACCGCAGCAATAACGCGCCGACAACCGCCATGAAAACCTCCCCCTCACCGCCGCCCCCCACCCCGCGCCCGTGTAGACAGGTACATTAATTCCGAGCGGCAAATCAACCCCCGGCCGCGTTGTACATACACGAAACAAAAAACAAAAGAAATCGCGCAAGTCCGAGCCTTTCAAAAACAATTTTTTTCCTCGCCGTTCAAAGCCGATTTGCACAGGAGGGAGGAAAAAAAAAAGAGGGACGAAGGTCGGCAAAAAATAGACAGCCGTCGACAGTCGGGGTTAAATACTAAAACAAGGCAGCAAAAACTAATTTATAGGGAGCGCAATCGATCACGTCTGGAAACAATGGCGTCGAGTCGGGGGGGCAGTCGGTTGTGTTTACCGCCGCCGGCTGAAATTGGAGACACAAATGTAAAAAAAAAAACAACAAAAAGAACTCAGGACGAGATATGTATTATTGTCTGCTATGTAAACGCGAGCTTCACAAATTGAGGATAATTATAATTAATAGTGTTGAAGTACAGTAAAACCTCGTGAATCCAATGTACCTCTCTCGCTCTAAGGGATGATGTCATGATTGTTCTTTTTTTCTTTTTAAGAAGGAGAATAAGGCAACTCTCTCCTATCAACAACAGTACAATTGGATCTGCCTCTGTATTGTAGTGATGTTTCGGATATTCGCAACCGTATCCAAATTCGAATATCCGTATCCAACTCGGCGGGTATTCACACAGAAAAAAAAATCTATTCGCATCCGTATCCGTTTTTTCTCAGCGGATCTGAAAGGGGTTGTTAACGGGCTCATTTCCGTTTTAAAACATAGCATCGTTCGTTCGTTCCAATTTAGTTCTGGTGCAGGTCCGGCTCTGGTCTTGAGCCGTCTCTGACCAAAGTCTTCGATTATTCCCCGAAGCTCTTGCAATTGGTTGCGGTTCCATTGAAGGATGTGCTTCAAGTCTCATTTATTTCAACGGATTCTGTGAGATTTTACGAAATAATCTTTGTTTATTTATTTTTTCTCTGCTTAAGCCGTTCATGACTATTCAGTTGCTGCCAACTTTACTTCGATTTTTAACGTTCCTAGATACGAATATTCCTGTCCGCGGGTCTCGGTTTTCAACGATCCGACACATCAGTAGCCGCGTCGTAAATGTCAATAACTCCGGCTCCGTGTACTTATTCTTGTTGACGTTACTGAAGGGGCTTGGCTTTTCTTGAAATGCACGTGTGGTATTTGCGTACTTGCAAGACGAAAGGTTACCGCCGCGTCGTAAAAATCACGCGTTCGTTGGCTCAACGGATGCCTTCCTAGCCGTTGCTCATCCTTAAACTTTTTTTTCTTTTGAGAACGAGCATTTGTTTTGTTTATTTTAAGGCTACATACCCCACATTTAATTTGGGGCGATCGAACAAATTCCTTTCTTTGTTTGTTGGTATTTTTTTGTACTGATTGTTTGGTAAGTCTTTTTTTTTTGGTAAGCAGGCTTTCGCTCGTTTACAGACGGTTCCATTCACCACATTTGGACCCTACAAAGTGCATGATCCGTGTCAGTATCCGCGGATTTAGATACAAGAAACTCGTATCCGCGGATATAGATACGAATATCCCTATCCGCGGATCATGGTTTTCAACGAACCGACACATCAGTAGCCGCGTCATAAATGTCAATTACTCCGGCTCTGTGTACTTATTCTAGTTGACGTTACTAAAGGGACGTGGCTTTTCTTGAAATGCACGTGTGGTATTTGCGTGCTTGCAAGATCAAAGGTTACCGGCGCGTCGTAAAAAATCAATTATAAGGTTACGCGTTCGTTGGCTCAACGGATGCCTTCCTAGCAACTGGTTAACTTATTCAATAGAATAAATGCGCTTGTCGTTCTGGTGACCCACTGACACCTTTCCCTGTGTAAGGGATTTGCAGTACGCACTTTATTGATCCTGAGTTTGCATAATTCTAAGATTCGAAGTATTTTAATTTTGAAATTATTTAATTTGCTTTTCTATCAGTGACATGTTACGGTTTGAAAAACCGCTTTTCAGAGGTGACTTGTATACATGTGATTTATCCCTGAGAAGTGCAAAAGGCGCGATTTATCTCTCGTACATTCATTACCTATTTTTCAGTTTCGCGTTCAAACAACCACTGTCGGTATCTAATCATTTTATTGCATGTTGGCGGTTAAACATCAGAAAAACGTGGGAAATATCGAGTGTTGACGTCTATTGGCGTGAATTACGACTTCAAACGCATACCGCCTTTGTAATCAACTTGCCGCCACCTGTTGATGTTACTAATGGGGCGTGGCTTTCCTTAAAATGCACGTGTGGCTTTTGCGTATTTGAAAGATCAAAGGTTACCGTCGCGCCATAAATGCCAACAACCCCGACTTTCTTTACGTACTTTGTTTACTTACTTACTTACTCTTAATGTTGTAAGTTCCATAAATGACGCCGGTCATGACAGTGGTCACAATGAAAATAACGGTGACGTCACAATGATTGATCCGATTGGACCGTCATTTTAATAAATGACTGTCGTCGTCATAGAAGACTCAAATACTAATGTCGAAGAAAAATAAAATAAAAAAAAATCAGACAGTATTATTGACTAAATAGCTTTCGCTATTTCGAGATTTCTCCAGTTTCTTTTTCAAATAAATATTTGTTTATTCTTCAATTTTGTTCGCTGCCCTGTTACTTTCAAACCTACTTGCTGTTAAACAGGAAACAGCATCGAATCGTATCTCCAGCACTGAAGGGTACCCGAAGTGGATACCGACCACCACCGAGAATTAACTCGAGCGCGGTGCGAACCCATGATCTTTCGATTGTAAGACCAATGCCTTTACCACTTATACCTTTCAGGCGTTAATAAATTTTAATAATCTTATTTAGGGCCGATTTCATAATCGAACTAAATGAGACTTAAAATAAAAGTCACAATCTGATGTAGAAATAATTACATATTCGCATCTTTTTGGACATATGACTGTGACTTTTATTTTAAAGTCTCCTTTAGTTCGATTATGAAATCGGGCCTTATTAAGTAAATTTTACTGAGCTTATATAGCTAAAAGATTTTAATTTGAGTTGTGAGTATGCTGTTCAGTTGTGGGTATGTTGTACGCCTAATTTATAAACTGTTAGAATTTATGAAATCATTTAGGAGTATTACCTTTGTTTGTTTTGTAAAAAAATGCATTTAATTTAGTATGCGTATACATAAAACTCCTGTTTAGGGCTAAGCGATTGATAATGACAACAAAATGACCGTCATTTATACTCAAATGATCAAAATGACGTCACGATTTTAAATAGCCGTCCTTTTACACCACTGCTTATACTCTTGTTGATGTTACTAAAGTGGCGTGGCTTTTCTTAAAATGCACGTGTGTTTTTTTGCGCTTTTGAAAGAACAAAAGTTACCGCCGCTTCGTAAGTGTCAATTACCCCGGCTTTGTTTACTTTCTTTGTTTAATTTGTTTACTTTCTTACTCTTGTTGATGTGTTACCTAAAAGTGGGGTGGCTTTTCGTAAAATGCACGTGTGGTTTTTGCGTGTTTGAAAGATCGAAGGTCACCACCACGTCATAAATGTCAATTACCTCGGCTTTGTTTTTTTACTTACTCTTGTCGACGTGTTACTAAAGTGGCATGACTTTTCTTAAAGTGCACGTGTGGTTTTTACGTACTTGCGAGAATAAAGGTTACCGCCGCGTCGTAAGTAAATGTCAATTACCCCGGCTTTGTTTAAGTAAGTAACTTTGTTTACTTACTTACTCTTATTGTTGTTACTAAAGTAGCGTGGCTTTTCTTAAAATGCACGTGCGATTTTTGCGTACTTTGCGTATTTGAAAGATCGAAGGTCACCACCACGTCATAAATGTCAATTACCCCGACTGTGTTTACTTACTTTGTTTACTTACTTACTCTTGTCGATGTGTTACTAAAGTGGCGTGGCTCTTCTTAAAATGCACGTGTGGTTTTTGCGTACTTGCGAGAATAAAGGTTACCGCCGCGTCGTAAATGTCAATTACCCCGGTTTTGTTTAAGAAAGTAACTTTGTTTACTTACTAACTCTTGTCGATGTGTTACTAAAGTGAAGTGGCTTTTCTTAAAATGCACGTGTGGTTTTTGCGTACTTGCAAGAATACAGGTTACCGCCGCGTCGCAAATGTCAATTACCCCGGCTTTGTGTAAGTAAGTAACTTTGTTTACTTACTAAGTCTTGTCGATGTGTTACTAAAATGGCGTGGCTTTTCTTAAAACGCGCGTATGGTTTTTGCGTCCTTGCAAGCTGAAAGGTTACCGCCGCGTGGTAAATGTCAATTACCCCGGCTTTGTTTAAGTAAGTAACTTTGTTTACTCACTTACTTACTCTTGTCGTTGTTACTAAAGTAGCGCGGTTTTTTCTTAAAACGCGCGTATGGTTGCGTATGCGTACTTGCGAGCTCAAACGTTACCGCCGGCTCGTAAAAGTCGATTACTCCCCGACTTTGTTTACTTAGTCTAGACGCTCATCGTCCTCTTCAGTAACCACCGGAGGAAACGCCGGCAAACGGTGCCGCGGTTATGTTTCTCGGTTTGTTTACATTCCCAACTTTATTGCTAGCTACATTTTTTTTGTACGACGGAGAGATTAGCTTGCGTTTTTACGTTTAACCTTTAATACCGTGGGTCTTTCCTGCCTCTGCTTTTATTCTGTTGGCTCTTGTTGCTGTCAGTGTGATTTCGATTCGTGTCGACCCTTCCTTCGCACTTTAAGGGCGGGGCCAGTTTCGGCTTTATTAATTTGCGACGTGCCTGGAGCACGCAGAGAGTCGTCTCTTGCGATGTCCCCAAGGGACACAGTGGTGTATTTTCGTATAGGGGGCTAGGGCCCCATGGCTGCCTGTATTCAGCGTTTTTTTTTTCTTAGGCAGAGAGAGACAGCGCTTATCTTGTTTCCCATCTCAGGCAACTCAATTTCAAAAGTCGACTATCCCAATCCATTCAAATTAAAACGCATTGGGTAAAGACAAATGCTACGGGGGGAGACGACTCATTAAATTTAACTTCACTCTAATTCTAGAAGAACAAACGCTGATGTGGTTTCAATCTTTCGAGTGTGACGTGATTTAGAGAGCGTAGAGTGCGTCTTAATCCTGAAAAGAGAGAAACAAAAAAAGACGTACAACAAAGTTTACTGACAGACACTAATTAGCGGGCCTGTGCAAAGTAACGTCTTAATCTGCCTCGGACTTTTTTTCTTCTTCGCTTTTCAAAACACGTTCAAGGTTAGTCAAATAAACGAGCGGAAGGCGCAATTTGCACACGATCCTCGAGAGATTCGAATGTAATCCCCCGGATCAATGCGGCGACGAATTTAACCATTTCAAAGGAGTTTCGACTGTCGTCAGAGGCTCGTTCTTTTTCGCTCAACGTGATTTACGGTTGCTAATCAGATCAAAGCGCGACGAGTACAGCGATAATCACAATCAGGCAATTATGACGAGTGACTTTACACTAGCTTCACATTAACCGACTAGCACAGGCACAAATCTCTCTCTCTCTCTCTGTGCTTCGATTTTGCTTTTTGACTTTGTTTCTCTTTCTGTCACTGTATTGCGAATTAGTGTATAAAAGAAGTGTATTGTCAGGTGCAACTTCCGGTTATTCCGGAAGTGAGTGCTCGAACCGAAGCGGGGGCGATTTACTCGGCTGAAATTTTCAGCGGTCGCATTTCGCGAGCGATTAGGAATTCAAATATTTATGGCGTCGTTGAAGTCGTCGATTTAATATTTCAGGCGACGCTGATACGCCGTATGAATACTTCAGGAGACGCGTTCGAATCCGCCTGAAAGGACGGGCGTTATCCTCTCATTTCTGACGTACACAGGGCGTAAAGCGATTACAGCAATGACTTTCAGAAAGGAGAAGGCTTTACTACTCGAAAAAGGGATTCCAAACGATTATTTATCTTATAGCTAATAGGGACGTATAACAATCAGAAAGCTTTAAAAAAAAATGCCGTATATACGAGAGCTTAGTCCAATTATTGACGATTTTTTTTTTTTGATTGCGCGATCCTTGCACTTGAGTTGTAACGCTAATTATAACATAAAAACTCATTTTTTTTTCAATTTTAAATTACACAATTTACGACTTTATTTCGCGAATAATGAATGACATTTTTATGTCATAATAATAATTGACATTGGTGACATTTGGAAAATAATTCGCGTTAACATAACACCGTGCGATTGAATATAAAAATAAATTACTCTGGGGGTTGTTAATCTAGCTTCTTACAGTTGGCGGAATTGACATGAAATGTCATTATCCGCGGAACTAGGTTATGTTCGCTGCAGATAATTAAAACACCATTGCGAAATTATTATATATTAGTAATTTTAGTAAAAAAATTAATTACGCAAGTTTTCAAAATGTAATCGCTGAATCTAGAGCAATTATTAAGTTGCAACTTAATCTAGTTTTAAAGTCAGTGTTGCCAACTGTAAAGAAGTGACATGACTCGTCGTTGATTTAATCATTCGTTTTTGACAAAATTAATTGGTTTCAGATTAGTTAGAAAAGCGCAAAAGGGCTTTCGAAATGTACTCTCGGCTTCACTTTTGCTTCTTAAATAAACTGTCCATTATCTTGCATTGTTACCAACTGTAAAGTTGTAAGATGACCTACTCAGAATCATCGTTCATTTAATCGCACGTATCATTAATTTTTGACCAACCAAATTAATTGGTTTTAGATTAGTTAGGAAAACACAAAAGGGCTTTCGAAATATACTCTTGTCTTCACTTTTGTTTCTTAAATAAACAATACATTTTATTGCATTGTTACCAACTGTAAAGCTGTAAGATGACCTACTCAGAATCACCATTCATTTAATCGCACGTATCATTAATTTTTGACCAACCAAATTAATTGTTTTAGATTAGTTGGGAAAGCGCAAAAGGGCTTTCGAAATATACTCTCGGCTTCACTTTTATTTCTTGAATAAACAATACATTTTATTGCATTGTTACCAACTGTAAAGTTGTAAGATGACCTACTCAGAATCATCGTTGATTTAATCGCAGGTATCATTAATTTTTGACCTACCAAATTAATTGTTTTAGATTAGTCAGGAAAGCGCAAAAGGGCTTTCGAAATATACTCTCGGCTTCACTTTTCTTTCTTAAATAAACAATCCATTTTATTGCATTGTTACCAACTGTGAAGTTGTAAGATGACCTACTCAGAATCATCTCACGTATCATTAATTTTTGACCAACCAAATTAATTGGTTTTAGATTAATTAGGAAAGCACGAAATGGCTTTCGAAATATACACTTGGCTTCACTCTTGTTTCTTAAATAAACGATCCATTTTATTGTATTGTTACCAACTGTAAAGTTGTAAGATGACCTACTCAGAATCATCGTTCGTTGAATCGCACGTATCATTAATTTTTGACCAACCAAATTAATTATTTTAGATTGGTTAGGAAAGCGCAAAAGGGCTTTCGAAATATACTCTTGGCATCACTCTTGTTTCTTAAATAAGCAATCCATTTTATTGCATTGTTACCAACTGTAAAGTTGTAAGATGACCTACTCAGAATCATCGCACGTATCATTAATTTTTGACCAACCAAATTAATTGTTTTGGATTAGTTAGGAAAGCGCAAAAGGGCTTTCGAAATATACTCTCGGCTTCACTTTTTTTTCTTAAATAAACAATCCATTTTATTGTATTGTTACCAACTGTAAAGTTGTAAGATGACCTACTCAGAATCATCGTTCGTTGAATCGCACGTATCATTAATTTTTGACCAACCAAATTAATTATTTTAGATTGGTTAGGAAAGCGCAAAAGGGCTTTCGAAATATACTCTTGGCATCACTCTTGTTTCTTAAATAAGCAATCCATTTTATTGCATTGTTACCAACTGTAAAGTTGTAAGATGACCTACTCAGAATCATCGCACGTATCATTAATTTTTGACCAACCAAATTAATTGTTTTGGATTAGTTAGGAAAGCGCAAAAGGGCTTTCGAAATATATTCTTGACTCACTTTTGTTTCTTAAAAAAACAATCCATTTCACTGCCAGGAACGGACTCAGAAAAAAAACACGCAACTTATAATTGCGACCTTCAAGCAAGCAGCAGCGAACGAAAGCAAATATTGCCTTTGGCCCCAAATAAAATGATCGCTCTGGCAGAAGCGAAACATAAATAATTTCGGTCCGGTCCACGTGGTGATCCTCGACGAAAATAAACCCACCTTCGATTTGTGAAGCCTCCCCATCCGGGTGGGGTCCCTTTTCCGATCGAAGATTGAATGTGTTGTGCCCCGGCCGCCTCCTTGCATTAGAGGATTTCAATCACACATCCACTTAGGACTTAGGTCTTAAAAATAAGCGCGTCCATCAAACAAGTGCACCGGGAATTGATCATCAAATTATATCCCGAGCACACTCAATCACGCCCCGCACACTCAGACAGTGAAATGGGGTGGCAGGCGTCCGGGATTGTTTGAGTTCGGGCTTTTCACCTTTCCGGCACGGGCAGAGACGTTTATCAGGTCATTGCTGTTTGGTTTCGGTCGGCTACGGTGCAGAAATATAATTAAATTAAACAAGGGGTGCGTGAAAATGTATGCGCGGTTAATTAGTCTCAGGGTACCCCTATTCTGCGCAGCTGATTTTTATTTACACGTCATGAATAAACCGCAACAAACGCGCGTGGAACTTTACTTCCGAATCTTCTCGGAGGCGAAAGGAACCACTTTTTTTAACTAAGGTGATCACATCAACAGATAATTCTTTAAATAAATGATGCAATGAGCGCGAGGGTTAAAGTGCATCGGGCATAAAAGCCGTTCAGCGACGACGTTGAAATCTACGCCGCCGCTGCTTTGTTCGTCTTTATACTGGTTTTTACCAGATATCCTAGGAATGTCCGACTCTTAGTCATGACTACGCGACGGAGAAAGGTTTTGGTCCTAAGGTGGGGCCTCTGTTGAGCCCCCCCCCCCCCTCCAGAATGCAAGCGGCGGAGCAAAGCAAGTTTATCTAAACTATAAAAAGAAGTATCAAAATCATCTCTTGAGATCCATCTCTCGGCCAGCGGCGAAAACTTCTTGCATTTGCGGCGAAAACATAACTTCGTTTGATGTCGACCTGGTGTATTATAAACTAATTTGTTTTACGACCGGAAATAAACTTCTGTTTGGCGGCTTATGTAGTATTTATTTATGGCAAAACACTAATCCCTTTGTGCACTTCCCTGGCGACCGTAAAACTCTCGTCCCGCTCGATTACGACAAACTACAGTTGCCCACTTAAACTTTCACCGCCGCCCGTGAAATTAACGTCGCCGAAGTGCAAGACGAGCTTAATTCCACCGCCGCGCCGCCCCCTCCTCCCTTCTAACTTTTTTGACTGTAGCGTTAAGACATTTTTTAATTTGCCGCTCATTAATCCCGCCGCTCTGCAAGAACAATAACAGAACTCGTCCGGGCAATTTCCTCTGCGAATGCGATCTTTTCGCGCGCGGCCAAAATAATTTCTTTCCTAATTAAAAAAAAGAAAAAAAAAAGAAAACGTTTCACCACGATTACACGAACGTCACTGCCGGAGTTTTTCGCCGCCGCGTTCTTCTCCTCTCGAACTTATTAATTACTCGTCCCGGTTTGCTGTGTTTGTTGTCGCCGCAAGTTCGAACTCTTCTTCTCCTCCTCCGCCGCCGCTGTTATAAATAACTCGCAGTGACGTGCCGCGAGCTCGTCACGCTCGACTTCGACGAACGAAACTAAACAATTAATCAAGAAAGTGGCCGCCCCAATTAAAGAAAAATGACACTGCTTAATTTAGTTTCGGCCGGGATGATGAAGTCGGAAATTGTTTTCTGTGGGCCGACGCCGACGCCGACGACGTCGTCATCTGAAAATCGATGATGAGAACGCGACGAAGAAAGAAAATAAGTCTGTCGGACGAAAGCCGAACGCAGTCAAGAATTTGTTGAATTCTCTCAAACCGAAATCAAACCCAACCCAACCCAATACCTTCAATTGATTGGTAGTTTGTTTCAAATCGAAAGAAAAAACGAAAGTTCGAATGCATACAAACGTTGGATGAAGACTCAATCTGCCTACTTTTATCTTATCTTATCAAATGAAACCAGACGCTTATAGAAAAAGTACTTTACGAATCCCGTGCAAAATCAGCAAGAGTGTAGATATGTAGAAGAAAAGTTGCTCGTTTCTTTACAGACGACGACGCGGGCGGTTTAAGGTCAACAGTAAATTATGAAAGTGAAAATCTAGATCTAAAAAAGTAAGGTGTGAAAAAAAACAAAGAAAATCTGCGTTCTGTGGATAAAACAACAAAGACGAAATAATTGTGGAATTACAGTTTCTTGCGAGTGGTTATTTCGCCGGAGAGATTAAATTGCGTTCAGATTCAACCTTCAACGCCGCTGGGCTTTCTTTACGTCATCTGATACTCGGTTGGTTCCTATTAATGTCATGACGTTTCCAATTCGTACAAACCCCACGACGAAAAACAATTGCGGAATGCCAACTATAAAGCGACAATCTCAATTTTGTTTTTTGTTTTTTTTTTTTGAAACATTGATTCATCTTCGATAGGAAAAACGTTTAGAAGGATTTTAAATGATTGTTCTTTTCTTCCGGAAGAGCAGCTTGCCGGTGCGTCCCGTTAGAACCCGAGCGCCAACAAATCAAATCGTATAAGATTAAACACCGAAGGAGGTCTCAATCTGCCTACTTTTACACGGTCAGATGAAAGTAACCTTTACGACATGATTTCTTAAGTAAACTCAAAAGTAAAAAAAAAAACATGTATAGAAAACTATACTTGTTGTGTAAAGATGGCGGTAAAGTGCGAAAACAATAATAATCATCAGTAATTGCGGAAGTTATAAAAATATTTATTACTTTTGACATACATAACTTAGATCTAATGTAATAAAGATTCGCATGGGAGAGAAAAAAAAAGCAAAACAATGACTATCTTGATAAAAACGACAAAAAAAACATGAAGAGGACGCGGATGTTTTGGAATGCCATCTCTATTTTGACAAACACACTTCATCATCACCGAATAGCAACTTACTGGTGAAACGCGATCAAGACTGAAACAGCCAGCCGTCTGTTATTAGTTCGAACTTTTTTTCAATTGAGCTAAAAAAAAATATTTATAGCTAGAAAATGGAATCGCATATTCTGACGTCATTTCATGTCTTAAAATTATTTTTAAGACGTTTAATACATTGCGTAATCTTTTCCGGAAAATTGGGTTAATCAGTAGCAGTTGCATTTCGGCAACCACGTGTTGTATGTGGTTGATTTTTAACAAGGTGACAATATTTCTTTCGGTACGCCGCTGCCGGCGCCGTTTGAAATCAAGGATTCTCGTTGGTCTTGTGTAACCACGTTTCCGATTTGCTGGCCGCGCTCGCTCTCTCTCTCTCTCTCTCTCTCTGAAAGCAGACTCCAGCATCCATCTTGACGATCTCACTTTCGACGCGAGAGCTGACGCACGTGTTCCGTAAATACCTGGGAATTTGCCTAACATTGTGTTACAAAATAATTCACTAAAGCAGGTTTTCCTGGAATAGAATAAGCTCTGTGCGACTTTTGAGGTGCGTTTATGCATCCTTGCCAGCGCATGGATTTTATAGATTAGAATGAGCTCTACGTGTCTTCTGAGGTGCGCTTACGCAGGTTTACCTGGAATAGAATAAGCTCTGTGCGACTTTTGAGGTGCGTTTATGCATCCTTGCCAACGCATGGATTTTATAGATTAGAATGAGCTCTACGTGTCTCCTGAGGTGCGCTTACGCAGGTTTACCTGGAATAGAATAAGCTCTAAGCGTCTTTTGAGGTGCGTTTACGCATTCTTGCCAGCGGATGTTCTAGGTCCGTAAGCATCGGAGCTTCATCATTTTAATTTAAGGTTACTCTAGAACGTCGTGCGACTTTTTAGCAAGGTAGCATGTTTTTTTCCGGAAGTGACGTCGATACGCCGTTTGAAACCAAGGCTTTTCGTTGGTCTTGCGTAATCACGTCCTGCGCGTTCTGAGTTCCCATTGGTTGGCTGTGTTCGCCCTGAAAGCAGACTCTATCATCCAGCTTGAGGATTTCACCGATTTTACCGCCGTTCGATGCGAGAGCTCGCACATGTGTTTCGTAAAAATGTGGGAATTTCATTAAAGCAGGTTTACCTGGAGTAGAATAGCTCTACGTGTCTTTTGAGGTGCGCTTACGCATCCTTGCCAGCGGATTTTCTATGCTCGTAATAATCAGAGGTACGCGGTGCGATTTGATAAGCTTGAGCCGCGGTTATAAATGTTCTTTTTGTTTGCGAAATAGAATCCGTCTTCTACTGAGGGGCGTGCGGCTATCTACCCCGTGGATCATTGTGAATACGGCAGATCTCGCTTTGTGGCACGACTTCTTTTTACAAAGAAACTAAATTTCCCCAAAAAAACATTGTCCGAAGGTTCTTTCTTTTAAATGAGCTACGCGGTGCAATTTGTTAAGCGTGAGCCGCGGTCACAAATGTTTTCTTTGTTTGCGAAATAGAATCCGCCTTCCAGTGAGGGGTGTACGGCTATCTACCCTGTGGATCATTGTGAATAAGGCAGATCTCGCTTTGCGGCACGACTTCTTTTTACAAAGAAACTAAATTGCCCCAAAAAAACATTGTCCGAAGGTTCTTTCTTGTAAATGAGCTACGCGGTGCGATTTGTTAAGCGTGAGCCGCGGTCACAAATGTTTTCTTTGTTTGCGAAATAGAATTCGCCTTCCAGTGAGGGGTGTACGGCTATCTACTTTGTGGATCATTGTGAATACGGCAGATCTCGCTTTGCGGCACGACTTCTTTTTACAAGGAAATTAAATTGCCCCAAAAAACATTGTCCGAAGGTTCTTTCTTTTAAATGAGGTACGCGGTGCGATTTGTTAAACATGAGCCGCGGTTACAACTGTTTTCTTTGTCTGCGAAACAGAATCCGTCTTCCATTGAGGGATGTACGGCTCTCTACCTTGTGGATCATTGTGAATAAGGCAGATCTCGTTTTGTGGCACGACTTTTTTTTGCAAGGAAACTAAATTGTCCGAAGGTTCTTTCTTTTTAATGATCACTTGAAAAGTGAAAAATCCGAGTACCTAAGTGATTATGGGGAAAGCCTTCCCGCAGTTTATAAATCATATCGGTCTCTTAACGCGAGATTCTTTGATGTCCTTTGCCGCGAAATATCCTGCACAAAGACCGCAAATACGCTGAAAGATAACGAAGTTGCGGCGTAAGAAGAAATCAGTTTGCTCCCGGTGGGAGCAAAGCGCAAAAGCCAGAACGTGAGCGCAAATAAAAGCGAGCGAGGTTGTAGGTCACGTAACGGGGCGGGCGGCCTGCCGGAACTGAAGATGCCCCATTTGATAAAAGCCATGTATGTCGTAAAACCATCGATTCAAGGATAATAATAGTCGGCGCGGCGAACCTGAATATTCAAGAAGAGACGTTTCCACCATAGCTGCGAGTTAACAACTTTTTTTTTTTTGGTGGCGGCTCGCGCTTGATTTGATTTGCTTTGCTTTTGATCATCATCATCATGAGTACACAGGGGCGGCGCAAACAATGGCGGAGCAAATGTTCCGTTCGTTGTTCAATGAACTCCTAAGGCAATGCAATTACAGCGGGGCTTTATTGCGAATCGATTCGGGGGCTAAGTTGGCCGAGTTTGTGTGCCGTTAGCGTATCGCAATTCACTTACTTAGGTCGGGATGCAATAAGTAAATGAAACAATCACGGCGACGATGTAAAATCAATGTTTGCGCCCCGCGAAGCTCAAACTCCGACACGTTTGATGTAACAGTGTCTTTTGCTCCTCGGGCTTGTGTGTACGAGGAGCGGCGGCGGCGGCGGCGGAATTCATCATGAAATTAATGGCGGAGGTGCCGGGTGAAACGTCTTTGTTCCGAGGAATTTATTTCCATCTGTTTACCGTCTGTCGCTTTTACACGAGAACAAAATCGCGTTTGACTTTCTGTTCAAGCACAGGTTAAAACTAATTAACGGGAAACCCCTTGAAATTAAACGGAACAAGAGGGGCTATTAAATTTCAAACAAATTCTTCATTAGTAACAATCGCCTGTTAGAGTGTAAATTGCATGAAATTAAAGGTTGGAAGGAGTTTCAACATGCCTACTCTTATTGTTCAAACGACTTATTTGTTCTGGCGGTGCAACACCTGCCGTCGGTTCGTTTAAACTCCGCACGATTGTATTTTTTTGAACGACTTGTTGATGACAGTTCCGGTAGCAACGTTTAAGAACTAGTAAAGTAAAGCACTAGTAAACATCCCTCATCCCATCAGTAAATGATGGGGCATCGTGTTTCTTGCAGCGAGGCTTTTGTTTGAGCTCGGATCGGCGCGGAAGGGGTGCGATAGGGTTGCATAAATATATACAGCAGCCTCTATTATTGTCGACGTTTCTATCGCGCATCGTTTTTTTTTTTCGGTTGTTTTGTTTTGCTTTTAATAAATGCGGTGGCGCTCGCCCCGCAATTTTTCTTTTCTGATCCGATCGATACAGTCGAGTTTCGCGTAAAATCGACGGTAAAGGCGAAGAGCGTAGCACGAAGAGAAGAACCAGACAAAGCGCTCGTAGAATTGACGCGCGTAAAAAACGAACGAAAAGGTTTAAAAACTGAAAACCTTATCTCCGCTGTGCATTGGATCTAAGCTAAGTTTCAAAGTTCACACTTTGTCCTCCACGATTCGCATTCTTTTCGGAGAAGGGCTACATTAGAAAGTGACGAAACACAAGAAAATGCACAGGAATGGGTTAAGGCCATTACCGTTAGCTTTGCTGCGCTTAGATCTATAGAGCGAAGCTAATAGTTGCATTCACTCTTGGATCTATAGAGCGAAATAATTCCAACCTGTTTCTTTCAAATGAAAAGTCGGTGTACTCGCATATGTATGGATCAGCGACGAAAACTGTGCGTCGATAATGATTGATAACAAGTCGTTAGCTTATCTGAGTCTAGATCTATAGAGCGAAGCTAAAACCCGAGTGGTTCAAGCTTACTTACTTACTTCAATGAAAAACCTCCATCTCCCTCAAAACTGTATGTCGAGAATGACTGATAATAAGTTGTTAGCTTATCTGAGTCTATATCAAAACTCTATTGATTGATCTATTGATTGATAAAAAGTCTAGATCTATAGAGCGAAGCTAAAACCCGACTGGTTCAATCTTACTTACTTACTTCAATGAAAAACCTCCATCTCCCTCAAAACTGTATGTCGAGAATGACTGATAATAAGTTGTTAGCTTATCTGAGTCTAGATCAAAACTCTATTGATTGATCTATTGATTTATAATAAGTCTAGATCTATAGAGCGAAGCTAAAACCCGGCTGGTTCAATCTTACTTACTTACTTCAATGAAAAACCTCCATCTCCCTCAAAACTGTATGTCGAGAATGACTGATAATAAGTTGTTAGCTTATCTGAGTCTAGATCAAAACTCTATTGATTGATCTATTGATTGATAATAAGTCTAGATCTATAGAGCGAAGCTAAAACCCGACTGGTTCAATCTTACTTACTTACTTCAATGAAAAACCTTCATCTCCCTCAAAACTGTATGTCGAAAATGACTGATAATAAGTTGTTAGCTTATCTGAGTCTAGATCTATAGAGCGAAGCTAAAACCCGAGTTCAAGCTTACTTACTTCAATGAAAAACCTCTACCTTTCATAAAAATCTAAAGCGTCAGGGCTGTTCGTGAAAATAAGTTCATAATTAGCTCTGTTGTACTCGAA
Organism: Prosopocoilus inquinatus; assembly: GCA_036172665.1. Taxonomy (NCBI): domain Eukaryota; kingdom Metazoa; phylum Arthropoda; class Insecta; order Coleoptera; family Lucanidae; genus Prosopocoilus; species Prosopocoilus inquinatus. The sequence continues at coordinate 5,875,640 of CM069878.1, read as the reverse complement.
TCTATAGAGCAAATAATTTAAGGCTTGTCTTCTTTGAATGTGTAGGTCCATACACCCCTGTATATCATTTATGGATAAAAATATATTGGAGAATTTATGGTCGGAAACATAAAGTTTCATAGTCACCACCGTTAGCTTCGCTCTATAGACCTAAGCATGGCGAAGCTAACGGTGATGACTAGAACTTTATGTTTCCAAATCCCAAACGCTTCAATGTCGTTTAAATCGCTGAAACGACCATGTACAAAGACGTCTCGCGTATTATAAAAATTTAAAGCGTTAAAAACGGTCCGTCTGTGAGAGGACAGCTACTTCATGGCGTTCAGACCTATAGAGCGAAGCTATACTTAGAGAGATATTCAAACTTGTTATCTTTAGCGAAAAATCCGGGTGTGTACCTCAACACATCACTAATAAAATGATTTAAATACGAAGCTGTGGCCGTCACCGTTTGCTTCGCCAGCCCAGGTCCACTATAGACGAAAGCTAAATCCTGAGCGCTTCAGGCTTGTTCATTTCCCTTAAAAAATGTATTATTTCATTAAAAAGCTAAAGCCTTATAACTGCGTGTGTGTGCGTGTGAAAAGAAACAGCCATGTTCGCGTTAGCTTCACTATGATCAGCTCTAGAAACATAAGCTATGTATCTTAAACTTGTTTTCTCTTTTAATTAAAAAAAGAACCTTGCACTCCTGTAACGTCATCAATAAAACAAAACAGTTTCTCGAAAATGTTGGGAAATAAATCGTTGTTAGCTTCGCGCTGCTCAAATCTGCAGAGCGAAGCTATATTTTGAATTTCTCGATTTGTTTTCCTTTAATAAAAAATTATACGTTCCCGCATGTCATGTACTAACGAGTGAATTATGGTTTCCACCTTGCCGTACCTACAGAGATCTATAGAGCTAAGCTAGGTCCACTACAGCCGAATTCAGATCTATAGAGCGGGGCTGTACTCATGCTTTCTTTTTTCTTAAATGAAAAGTCGATATATCCCACACAACGTCAACAGGAAAGGTTCACTACATTTTCAGAATGGTCAGTTTAGGGTCATCGCAGTTATCTTCGTCATGCTTGGATCAACAGAGCGATGTGAAGCCCCGAGCCTTGCGAGCTTGTCAACTTCAAAATTAGAACAACCGTGTTTCACGTAATCCTAAAGCGTTACGGCTGTTTATGAAGCGCAAACTCGTCATATTCACAATTAGCTTTGCTGAGTTCGGGTCTATAGAGCGAAGTTCTATTCATCTTGGTTTTTTCTTTAATGGAAAGTCGATCTACGTCCACAACGTCAACGGGAATTTCGTGAATGATCCGAAATAATAAAGCTTAGAGCTTAGGATCATTGCAGTTATCCTTGCCAAGTTCGGGCTATAGAGCAAAGCGAATCGCGTATCCTAAAGCATCACGACTGTTTACAAGAGAGAGTTGTAATATTGTCTTCGAAAGCGACGTCATCGCAGCTATGTTTGCCGTGCTCAGGTCTACAGAGCAAAGCTAACCAAGTCCTGAGCCTTTCAAACTTGTTAACTTCAAAATGAGAAACGTGTTTCATAAAACCCTAAACCGTCAGAATTCTTTAAGAGAAAAGTTCTTAGCTTTGCTGAGTTCGGATCTATCTATATGATTAAAAATAATAAGCTAGGGGTCATTACGGTTAAGTTCGCAGTGCTCAGACCTATAGAGCGAAGCTAAGCCCCAAAGTGTTTCAAACTTGTTAAGTTCATCATTGAGAAAATGCCGTGTTTAATAAAAGGTCACAAATGTTTCTGAGAGATAGTTTACAGTTAGCTTTGCTGAGTTCGGTTCTATAGAGCGAAGCTATGCTCTGAGATTTTCGCTCTTTTCTTTCAGGATATCAAGAAACAGGAGTCGCATCTCGAGAACGATTTGAAAGTAAAGTAAAGCTGTGGTCATCATCGTTAGCTTTACGCCGCAGTGCCTAGATGTGTGTCATGTTCGAAGTTAGCTTCGCTTAGTTCGGGCCTATAGAGCGGGGCTATATTCACGTATGTTACCTTCAAATGAAAGGACGATACACTATCTACAGCATCAAGAGAAAAGGTTCACTGCATTTCGTAAATAATTAAAAATAATTGGCTAGGGGTCATTAAAGTTATCTTCGCCATGCTCAGGCCTATAGAGCGAAGCTAAGCTCCTGAGTGTTTCAAACTTGTTAAGTTCATCAATGAAAAACGTCGTGTTTTATAAAAGGTCGCAAATGTTTCTGAGAGATAGTTTGCATGTTTACAGTTAGCTTTGCTGAGTTCGGTTCTATAGAGCGAAGCTATACTCTGAGAATTTCGCTCTTTTCTTTTAGGATGTGAAGAAAAAGGAGCCTGCCTCATCTCGAGAACGATTTGAAAGAGTAAGGCTGTGGTCATCATCGTTAGCTTTGCGCCGCAGTGCCTAGATGTGTGGAGTGAAGCTAACATAAGTCGTTTACTGCATTAAAGTGTGCTTTAGCAGTAAGGAACACACAAGGCTCGCTTTTTAAGTGTATTTATCGAGAAATAATAGCAATAACGTCAAGCTTCTTGCAATTTGCTTTTATTGCGCTTGCAATTTCCAATCGAAATAGTCTATTTCTAAGCGAGTAGCGTTCCTGGGAATGATCGAAAACGACCAACCGATAACTACCAGTAATTAGCAGCAGCGTTCGCCCGATTGAGAGAAAAACCAGCAAGCCGTCGCGTACGTGCGACATAAAAGGGTAAAAATGCAGTAGCTTTTTTTTCGCCGTAAACCGTAATTAAATTCGTCGGGTTGCTGGCACGTTTACGCGCGCTCTGCCATTACGAGGAACGTTCGGCCTCTTCTATATATGGCCCGTCTGCCTCGCATCGCAGACGCCTTATAAATTCAGAGGGTTTTTGATCCCCGGCTTTCGTCCGCTCGACCGCTGGAGATTCCGAGCGTTTCAACAATGCGAGGGCTTAATATTTATTCCGGTCATCGGGTGTTCTATTAGAAATCTCTTATAAAAGCGCCCTCACTGATTTAATGCCTTCAAGTAATGTGGCTTGAATCGTAAAATTTTTTTAAAAATCCAAATAGATACTTACGTCTATAGAATGAGAGCTTTTCTGCTTCAGATATCTATGAGGTCAGACTGGGAACGTGGATGACCGCCACAGAAAATTGTATGAGTTATGAAACTGGAACGCGAGCATTACATTTTTCCGCACACTCAAGTGTTATTTCGCGACCTAATTAAGCAAGCAAATTTTTTCAAACTAATAGTCCGAGCAGAATCATTCAATAAATCGTCAGTACGATTTATCATCGAGGGTTTTTGATCCCCGGTTTTCGTCCGCTCGACCGCTGGAGATTCTGAGCGGTTCAACAATGCGAGGACTTAATATTTATTCCGGTCATCGGGTGTCCTATTAGAAATCTCTTATAAGAGCTCCCTCACTGATTTAATGCGTTCAAGTAATGTGGCTTGAATCGTAAAATTTTTTTAAAAATCCAAATAGACACTTACGTCTATAGAATGAGAGCTTTTCTGCTTCAGATATCTATGAGGTCAGACTGGGAACGTGGATGACCGCCACAGAAAATTGTATGAGTTATGAAACTGGAATGCGAGCATTACAATTTTTCCGCACACTCAAGTGTTATTTCGCGACCTAGTTAAGCAAGCAATTTTTTTCAAACTAATAGTACGAGCAGAATCATTCAATAAATCGTCAGTACGATTTATCATCGAGGGTTTTTGATCCCCGGCTTTCGTCCGCTCGACCGCTGGAGATTCTGAGCGGTTCAACAATGCAAGGACTTAATATTTATACTGGTCATCGGGTGTTCTATTAGAAATCTCTTATAAAAGCGCCCTCACTGATTTAATGCGTTCAAGTAATGTGGCTTGAATCGTAAAATGTTTTTAAAAATCCAAATAGATACTTACGTCTATAGAATGAGAGCTTTTCTGCTTCAGATATCTATGAGGTCAGACTGGGAACGTGGATGACCGCCACAGAAAATTGTATGAGTTATGAAACTGGAACGCGAGCATTACAATTTTTCCGCACACTCAAGTGTTATTTCGCGACCTAGTTAAGCAAGAAAATTTTTTTCAAACTAATAGTCCGAGCAGAATCATTCATTAAGTCGTCAGTACGATTTATCATCGAGAGTTTTTGATCCCCGGCTTTCGTCCGCTCGACCGCTGGAGATTCCGAGCGTTTCAACAATGCGAGGGCTTAATATTTATTCCGGTCATCGGGTGTCCTATTAGAAATCTCTTATAAAAGCGCCCTCACTGATTTAATGCGTTCAAGTAATGTGGCTTGAATCGTAAATTTAAAAAAAAAAATCCAAATAGGTACTTACGTCTATAGAAAGAGAGCTTTTCTGCTTCAGATATCTATGAGGTTAGATTGGGAACGTGGATGACCGCCACAGAAAATTGTATGTGTTATGAAACTGGAACGCGAGCATTACAATTTTTCCGCACACTCAAGTGTTATTTCGCGACCTAGTTAAGCAAGAAAATTTTTTTCAAACTAATAGTCCGAGCAGAATCATTCATTAAGTCGTCAGTACGATTTATCATCGAGAGTTTTTGATCCCCGGCTTTCGTCCGCTCGACCGCTGGAGATTCCGAGCGTTTCAACAATGCGAGGGCTTAATATTTATTCCGGTCATAGGGTGTCCTATTAGAAATCTCTTATAAAAGCGCCCTCACTGATTTAATGCGTTCAAGTAATGTGGCTTGAATCGTAAATTAAAAAAAAAAATCCAAATAGGTACTTACGTCTATAGAAAGAGAGCTTTTCTGCTTCAGATATCTAAGAGGTTAGATTGGGAACGTGGATGACCGCCACAGAAAATTGTATGAGTTATGAAACTGGAACGCGAGCATTACAATTTTTCCGCACACTCAAGTGTTATTTCGCGACCTAGTTAAGCAAGCAAATTTTTTCAAACTAAATATGGTCAGTACGATTTATCACCGAAAGGCGTCACCTACTGGTTTTACTTTATCGAAACCATTGAGAATCGTCAGGTATACGTCGCCATAAAAACTAAAACATAAATGAAACACTCGAAGTATATAAAATCCATTATTTAATCGCGATCGTTTCGTGAAGGTAGGACCGCGTTGATTCCCCCATTAAAACAGCTCAACGACCGCCGATAATAAAGAAATAACGTCGCACATAAATGCCATCCGTCGCCCTGCCAATATGCCTCGGTGGAAATTCCTTAATATTTCTCGGAACTGTCGCCATCATCTCGACGGCGGCGGCGGCGTAACGATTGTACGGCCCTTTTACGCCGATAAGTATTATATAAAAAAGAAACGGTTATGACGTCGTGACCCGCGTCCCGCGAAATAAAGCGAAAGAGATTGCGACGGCCCCATAAAACTTTCACACCTTAAGCCCTCTCGAAGACGACGTCGTTTTTCCTCCTCCAGGCCACCTGGAAAAACGATCGTCCGAAACAAAAGCGAAACCTAATTATTTCCGTGGAAGGGGACGTGGAGGAGGTGGAGGAGGAGGAGGAGGCGGCCGCCCCACGGGAAATGATGTGTTGCAGTAAAAGATTGCGTTTTAATTGAAGCTCGCAGGAGTGTCTTACATTTTTAATTGCGTTTTTAATTGCCTTCGTTACGTTCAATTGAGGAGCATAATTAAACAGGTGGAAAACAAAACGGGTTTTCATCCATTTCTATAGACATTCATTTTCATTTCTACTCTTTCTACTCATTTCGAAAATAAAATCTCTTATTATTACGTATACCATACACCATCATGAAAGTTAGTTTTATTTGAGCTGATTGTAAATTTGGAGGTTAAACTCGGATTTGAGTTTTTAAGTTTTGGTATTCAATGGTATTTAGTGCCTAAAAGAATAATTTTACTTAATACCCCGTTCTGAGACAAAGCCTTCATTCATACTTGCGATGCCAGCTTGCAAGAAATAACGTCCCACCACTTCTTTGTTAAGATGTCACGAATCAAATGAAATATGAGCTGAGTTTCATGTCTCAATGTCACAGCAGTTTCAAATTTTCCACGCAAAATGCGTCGCAGTACGAAAGATAACACAAATCTGAATTGCAGCTCCCCCTCCGCGGAGAAAAATGAGTTGAAAAGACGCCTGCCCAGCGGAAATTGACATAACCGGAGACCACATAAACAATTAATAATCGAACAGCTCTTCGTGGTTTTGAAGCTTCGTTTTAAGCTCGTGTCTCATCTCGATGTCGGCCTGATCGTTCTTTCTTGAAATCAGGAGTCAATTTCAGTTTGATTAAAACTCCCCGAGTTTGTTACGAGCGAAGAAAAGTAAACAGCTTTTCACGGTGTGCAGTGTTTTTTTTTAATTTAAACCGATCACCATCCAACAAAAAAAAAATTCATATTTGTTTCTTTTTCACTGCAATTATAAAATCCTTGTGTATTTCCATAAAAGAAAATAGGATACGGGAAAAATTTAGGCAAACTACTGTCGGTAAGCATTCTTTACCTCTCCCCTTGCACTATCGTTTTCGTTGTGTTAAAGTCCTTGCAATCGTCGAGTTATGCTTCGTAGAAATACCATCAGAGTTATTTCTGTTCCGCGTTCTTTATAAATCTACCACGTTCTTTTGTTTTACTAATTTAAATATTATCGATATTTGCATTGAGTCAATCGGAGGAATTACCATTAAGGAGAGAGACTACGAGGGAGAAGACCTTGACTGTCTTTAGGGTATTATTCGGCACTATTTCGGCATTCGTGCGAAAACTTCTGGGAACGCATTTTCGGCTTTAAATCTCAACCCGGCTGCTGTCTTCCAAGGGGTGGCACTTGGATTAAAAAGCGTAGATTGGATTATCAGCAAACGGAGGTGTTTCCGTTGTTGGACAGAGTAAAAAGAGCTTAAGGGTGAGTAGATAGGCTGATCATTCCAATCAATAAATAACCCGCGGTCGTTACGACATCTACGCTACAACGGCACTATTCTGGCTTTCGAGCGAAAACTTCTGGGAACGCATTTTCGGCTTTAAATCCCAATCCAACTACCGTCCTCCAGTGGTGGCTCGTGGACTAAAACGAGTAGATTCGATTATCAGCACAAACGGGGATGTTTCCGTTGTCAGGCAGAGTGAAAAGGGTTTAAGGGTGAGCGGATAGGCGGATCACCCCCATCTAGCTAAACAAATAAACCGCGGTCGTTATAATATCCTCTCTCCTTGTTACATTTTAAAATAGAGATGTGGCAACATTTTCGAAATCTGCGTTGGTCAACCCTCCGAAGCGAGGTCTTTTTTAATTTTCTGTTCCTATTGGTTGGTGTTTACGGCATCTGGTCGTACATGGAACCTTCGACTCGTTTCTATTTTTGCTTGGTCAGAATTCATCATCGTAATAAACCCTCTTTTCGACACGGCCCGGTCTCCAACCCCATGCAGGAAAATTATAAAGCGAATGGAATTAAGAGAAGTGACAGTTTTTTGAAGACCTAAAGGTATTGGTTGGTGTTTACGGCATCAAGTGGTTTGTTCATCTTTCGTGAAGCTTGGATTCGTTGCTATTTTTGCCAAAGTTCTAGTTCTTGGTCAGAGTTCATCATCCTCCCAATAAACACCCTTTTCGACCACGCCCGGTCTCCAACCCCATGCAGGAAAATTATAAAGCGAATGGAATTAACAGAAGTCACAGTTTTTTGAAGACCTAAAGGTATTGGTTGGTGTTTACGGCATCAAGTGGTTTGTTCATCTTTCGTGAAGCTTGGATTCGTTGCCATTTTTGCCAAAGTTCTAGTTCTTGGTCTGAGTTCATCATCCTCCCAATAAACATCCCTTTCGACCACGCCCGGTCTCCAACCCCATGCAGGAAAATTATAAAGCGAATGGAATTAACAGAAGTCACAGTTTTTTGAAGACCTAAAGGTATTGGTTGGTGTTTACGTCATCAAGTGGTTTGTTCATCTTTCGTGAAGCTTGGATTCGTTGCTATTTTTGCCAAAGTTCTAGTTCTTGGTCTGAGTTCATCATCCTCCCAATAAACATCCCTTTCGACCACGCCCGGTCTCCAACCCCATGCAGGAAAATTATAAAGCGAATGGAATTAACAGAAGTCACAGTTTTTTGAAGACCTAAAGGTATTGGTTGGTGTTTACGGCATCAAGTGGTTTGTTCATCTTTCGTGAAGCTTGGATTCGTTGCCATTTTTGCCAAAGTTCTAGTTCTTGGTCTGAGTTCATCATCCTCCCAATAAACATCCCTTTCGACCACGCCCGGTCTCCAACCCCATGCAGGAAAATTATAAAGCGAATGGAATTAACAGAAGTCACAGTTTTTTGAAGACCTAAAGGTATTGGTTGGTGTTTACGTCATCAAGTGGTTTGTTCATCTTTCGTGAAGCTTGGATTCGTTGCCATTTTTGCCAAAGTTCTAGTTCTTGGTCTGAGTTCATCATCCTCCCAATAAACATCCCTTTCGACCACGCCCGGTCTTCAACCCCATGCAGGAAAATTATAAAGCGAATGGAATTAACAGAAGTCACAGTTTTTTGAAGACCTAAAGGTATTGGTTGGTGTTTACGGCATCAAGTGGTTTGTTCATCTTTCGTGAAGCTTGGATTCGTTGCTATTTTTGCCAAAGTTCTAGTTCTTGGTCAGAGTTCATCATCCTCCCAATAAACACCCTTTTCGACCACGCCCGGTCTCCAACCCCATGCAGGAAAATTATAAAGCGAATGGAATTAAGAGAAGTGACAGTTTTTTGAAGACCTAAAGGTATTGGTTGGTGTTTACGACATCAAGTGGTTTGTTCATCTTTCGTGAAGCTTGGATTCGTTGCTATTTTTGCCAAAGTTCTAGTTCTTGGTCAGAGTTCATCATCCTCTCAATAAACACCCTTTTCGACCACGCCCGGTCTCCAACCCCATGCAGGAAAATTATAAAGCGAATGGAATTAACAGAAGTCACAGTTTTTTGAAGACCTAAAGGTATTGGTTGGTGTTTACGGCATCAAGTGGTTTGTTCATCTTTCGTGAAGCTTGGATTCGTTGCTATTTTTGCCAAAGTTTTAGTTCTTGGTCAGAGTTCATCATCCTCCTAATAAACACCCTTTTCGACCTCGCCTGGTCTCCAACCCCAAGCAGGAAAATTGTGAAGCGAATGGAATTCGGCTCTTTTGAAGACCTAGCAAATTTCCCAATAAAATATCGCATAATAATAAGCTTCGTCCATCGTCTTCCATGATGTATGCCGAAAACCACTCAGCGTTATAAACGTGCAAACATCACACGGACGTTTTATGGTTTGCGAGAGCAAACTTAACGATGACTCCCGCGACTGATGAGTTATGGCTCACAGGAATCCCTCGTACATTACGCTTGACCTCATATTTCAAGAGGACGGGTCCATTTTTTAAGCTGGCAAGCATTTTTTGTTTTTGGTTTCGTTTTTTTTTTTTTTTTTTGTTGTTGGCCCGGTGGTAGGACGGACGAATGCATCCCCGAGCCGCCGCCCCGTCACGCTGCAGTTTTCCGATTTTGATTTGCTCTTTTGTCACCTCCTCTGCCGCATGCCGTTTCCATATTTTATGGGATGTGAGAGTGTGGGAAAACGCAAATGTGCACGATGCGGCGGCTATCCGCTCGCTAATCCCTAGATTTTCGTCGTAGAACACGGAATCCGCTCGAGCTCTCGAACATTTCCGAACAGCAGCAAATTTAATTCCGCTTAAATCTGCATTTGCTCCGTTTAAATAAAACGGAAGCTAATTACGTCCGTTTTCTTTTTTTTTTTTTTTCTTCGGCCGGCGCTGAAATCTCGTTTCGGAAAGTTGTTTTTCGGGGCACGTTGAAAAATGGAAGAAGTTTCTTTTTCCCGCTTCGTGATTTACTTACCGGAGCACTTTCGTTTACTCTCTTGATAATCTTGAAACTAATCAGTTAATGGTTAATGAATAAGCACCTTGGTTTTGTCGTCAGTGCTTATTCCTTTAATTACACACAGCATAAATCTTAAATCCCTAAATTTAACTTCATAAGCCAGAAAGAAATTAATTTTGTTTGGTTTTTTTAAGTGTGAGTCCAGAGGCGGCCTTAAGAATTGCGAGGTCCCAGGCGAGATCTTCTCACGGGGCTCCTGTATAAGGCAACAAGTTTGTTCTCTTTGTATCGTAAGAAAAATCAGAATTATTACGATTAAGAAAAAAAACAGCAATAAGTCAGAACCAACCGAGTAAAAGCTGACGTCAGCGTGAGCCAATAACTTCAAATGTCAAATCAAGTGTGAGAGTAATTTGTCGCCCCGCCGCCGAAATAAAAAGGCGGGCTGAACCTATCGCCGCTGCTGAAATTCAAAAGTGTAGCTGCAAATTGGGGAAAATAGCTTCCGCTACCGGTCAAAAGATGGCGTACGCAACTTTTAGTACCTGAATACATCACAAAATAAAACTTACACTTGGTGGTGTGTTTAGAGCTTGTTTGAGGCACTTAGTTGTAATTTTTTTAGATTAAGAAGCAGTTCGCGGAACTTGGTGTTGCTGTGGTCGTAAGAAATGTGAGGTTTCCGAGGCGTTTAATTAACATAAAATAAGCCAACAAGGCAACACGCGGTTTTCATTACAGCAGGAGCGCCGCCCACTCATTAAATCAAATATTCATGGCCCTAAACATACAAGTTTTACTCGCAAGTATCTAATCTAATGCAAAATTAACGACGGCGTACGGTTTTACTTTACGTTTTGTGTCCCGGATTTATTATAGCTTTCTTCCGGGCGTCGTCCATTTGCATAATTCAAGTGAGTGTCCGATTGTTGCTGCACACGAGGACTTTATAAATCTTGTCGTCGTCGTCTTTGTGTGTGCCGTCGGTTTGAGCTAAAGGGTTGTTCGATCATTAAGTCGCAAGGAGGAGAAGAAGAAGAACGGCAACATCAATAGACCCTGATCCGGACGCTTTGATCCGGGCCCTTCACGGTTAACTTGGGGATTTAAAACGTCTTCGCCTTTCGGGGGGGGGGGGGGGCACTTAGGAGTCGCTTCTGTGACGGAAACGAATCGATTCCTGCGACGTCAGCACGGGGAGGGGGGCACAATAGGAATAAATTCCCTCCGCGTCGCCCTGTGATGTTTCGTCCTTTGACTCCTTGGCGAGTTTATGATGAAATATTCCGTTTGTGCGGCGACAAGAAACGGATTTACGAGTCCTACTGAAAGTGTTCTGCGACAATTAAAGCTAATGGCGCACTACTTCCACTAACTACTGAAGTTTAATGCGTTCGCGCCGGCGAGAAAACCCGTTAACCCTGGGGTAACTGTCTCTTAATGTACTCCCGTACATCGACGTTTTACATTACGTCAAGTCGTTAAATTAAACGCCGCCGATAAACTTAATTAATAACTTCGCCGCTGACTGTCGCAAAACATTCGCAGAAATTAAAAAAAAATAACCTTGAGAATTATGCAAAGAAAAGAGGTCGACCGCCATTTGTATACACCTATGTCTCATGTACTCATCCATTTCTTGTATCCATCTATCTCGTCCGGTGGTCTGCCTTGTCTTGCACAGAAATCGCTAAACGACTGACGAGCTCCCGGCACGTTACAAGCTAATAAAGCATAACTACCCGTGCCCCCTAATGTTCGAAGCAAGGGTTTGCACGAATTGGAAACGTCATGACATTAATCGGAACCATCCGAGTATCAGATGACGATGACGTAAGGAAAGCCCAATAGGTTAAAGGTCGAGCGTGAACGCAATTTAATCTCTCCGTCGAAATAACCACTCGCAAAAAACTGTATTTCACATGAACTAGAAGTAAAGTAAAAAAGTAGACGACGCGACTGTGCGGCATTTTATGACTCTGTCTCGCCGTTTTAATATAAATAAACAATCGTTCTGATCCCACGGAAACTTGCAAAAGATGAGGCAATTATAATCTAAAAACAGAAACTCCTGGCGGTACTGTTTATTGAAGGCAGTAAAAGGTATGCCGACCGGAGATAATGAAACGAAGCTAGAAAAGTCGTCTGATTTTGAATTGCATTGCGCTAATAAAACAGAGCGTGAGATCATTTGCGTTATAAAGAATCCAATTAAATATTTCGACGGAGCGATGGTAGAAAGAAAAATGTATTTTTAATGCAATGAAACCAACTGAAATAGGTGCAGCATAAAGCGTATCCCACACACACAATTTCTTAATATTGCGCAATCAAGGTTACATGCGATTTAAAACTCGGTATGCACAGCGATTTCCAAACCGTAACAGAGGTAATATAATAAATAACATTTATTAATACCGCAGGGTGCTAGTACAGCAACGTCAAGAACATGTAGAAAATTGTAATAAAATTTCTTGTACGTGAAACTTACAATTAAGGATTTCTTCATAACTAAAAAACAATCTTCCTATGGGAAGGATTTCACTGTTTCTTCTTGAATAACGTGTAGGTCTACTGTCTCCGGTTATTGAGAATTTTGTTAAACATTTGTAAATGGAAACGTTAAGCTTCCATGATGATGATTCTGCGTTTTGGAATGTTAGAAGCGTTATGGTCCCCCTCAGAGTATACACGACAATATCTCCTGCAGTTTGTAAAAAAGAGGACTTTACTTCTTTGCAGCCAGAAGCTGGTAAAGTCAATATTTTCTAACTTTTGAAGTATGTTCTGGAATGCCTTGCCCTCTAATGTTCGGCAGAGGGGATTTGCACCCGTTGGAAACATCCTGACGTAAATAGGAACCTCGCCAGTATCAAATGACGTAAAGAAAGCCCATTAGGTTAAAGGTCGAGCGTGAACGCAATTTAATCTCTCCGTCGAAATAACCACTCGCAAAAAACTGTATTTCACATGAACTAGAAGTAAAGTAAAAAAGTAGACGACGCGACGGTGCGGCATTTTATGACTCTGTCTCGCCGTTTTAATATAAATAAACAATCGTTCCGATCCCACGGAAACTTCCAAAAGATGAGGCAATTATAATCTAAAAACAGAAACTCCGGGCGGCACTGTTTATTGAAGGCAGTAAAAGGTATGCCCACTGGCGATAATGAAACGAATGCAAAGAATCGTCTGATTGATTGTAAATTGCATTCGACAGAGGGGATTTGCACGTGTTGGAAACATCGTGACATAAATAGGAACCACGCCAGTATCAAATGACGTAAAGGAAGCCCATTAGGTTAAAGGTCGAGCGTGAACGCAGTTTAATCTCTCCGGTGAAATAACCGACTGGCGATAATGAAACGAATGCAAATAATCGTCTGATTGATTGTAAATTGCATTGCGCCAATAAAACAGAGCGTGAGATCACTTGCGTTATAAAGAATGCAATTGGATGCAATGAACCCAGCCGAAATAGAGGCGGTATAAAGCGTTACCCACACATACACAATTTCTTAATATTACACAATCAAGGATGAAGGCGATTTAAAACTCGGTGTCCAGCGCGTTTTCTGAAAAGCGGTTTTCTGTAACCGTAACAGAGGTAATAAAGAAAAGTGAAGGGAAGATGGGGGGGATTCAAATTCGCGCGGGTCTTCTACGTCAAAAAAGTGAAAATCCCGAGATTTTCACTTTTTTTCTGAAAACTTGGTTACGTTTCTTTTTGGCGCAGTAGAAAAGTGAGAAGAGGGTTGGATTTGTGGCTCATATTTAAATCGGTCGTCCAATGTCAATGAAATATATACATATATTAAAGTAATATAATAACGACGTTCATTATACCGCAGGGTTATAGTACAGCAACGTCAAGAACGTGTAGAAAATTGTTATAAAATTTCTTGTACGTGGAACTCACAGTTAAGGATTTCTTACTTACCACAAAAAAACTCTTCCTGTGGGAAGGATTTCACTACTTCCTTCTTGAATAACGTGTAGGTCTACTGTCTCCGGTTATTGAGAATTTTGTTAAACATTTGTAAATGGAAACGTTAAGCTTCCATGATGATGATTCTGCGTTTTGGAATGTTAGAAGCGTTATGGTCCCCCTCGGAGTATACACGAGCATATCTCCTGCAGTTTGTAAAAAAGAGGACTTTACTTCTTTGCAGCCAGAAGCTGGTAAAGTCAATATTTTCTAACTTTTGAAGTATGTTCTGGAATGCCTTGCCCTCTAATGTTCGGCAGAGGGGATTTGCACGCGTTGGAAACATCGTGACGTAAATAGGAACCTCGCCAGTATCAAATGACGTAAAGAAAGCCCATTAGGTTAAAGGTCGAGCGTGAACGCAATTTAATCTCTCCGTCGAAATAACCACTCGCAAAAAACTGTATTTCACATGAACTAGAAGTAAAGTAAAAAAGTAGACGACGCGACGGTGCGGCATTTTATGACTCTGTCTCGCCGTTTTAATATAAATAAACAATCGTTCCGATCCCACGGAAACTTGCAAAAGATGAGGCAATTATAATCTAAAAACAGAAACTCCGGGCGGCACTGTTTATTGAAGGCAGTAAAAGGTATGCCCACTGGCGATAATGAAACGAATGCAAAGAATCGTCTGATTGATTGTAAATTGCATTCGACAGAGGGGATTTGCACGTGTTGGAAACATCGTGACATAAATAGGAACCACGCCAGTATCAAATGACGTAAAGGAAGCCCATAAGGTTAAAGGTCGAGCGTGAACGCAGTTTAATCTCTCCGGTGAAATAACCGACTGGCGATAATGAAACGAATGCAAATAATCGTCTGATTGATTGTAAATTGCATTGCGCCAATAAAACAGAGCGTGAGATCACTTGCGTTATAAAGAATGCAATTGGATGCAATGAACCCAGCCGAAATAGAGGCGGTATAAAGCGTTACCCACACACACACAATTTCTTAATATTACACAATCAAGGATGAAGGCGATTTAAAACTCGGTGTCCAGCGCGTTTTCTGAAAAGCGGTTTTCCGTAACCGCAACAGGGGTAATAAAGAAAAGTGAAGGGAAGATGGGGGGGATTCAAATTCGCGCGGGTCTTCTACGTCAAAAAAGTGAAAATCCCGAGATTTTCACTTTTTTTCTGAAAACTTGGTTACGTTTCTTTTTGGCGCAGTAGAAAAGTGAGAAGAGGGTTGGGTTTGTGGCCCAAATTTAAATCGGTCGTCCAATGTCAGTGAAATATATACATATATTAAAGTAATATAATAACGACGTTTATTATACCGCAGGGTTCTAGTACAACGTCAAGAACGTGTAGAAAATTGTTATAAAATTTCTTGTACGTGGAACTCACAGTTCAGGATTTCTTACTTACCACAAAGAAACTCTTCCTGTGGGAAGGATTTCACTACTTCCTTCTTGAATAACGTGTAGGACTAGTGTCTCCGGTGATTGAGAATTTTGTTAAATATTTGTAAATGGAAACGTTGAGCTTCCATGATGACGATTCTGCGTTTTGGAATGTTAGAAGCGTTATGGTTCCCGTCAGAGTATATGCGAACGTATCTCCCCTACTTTGTAAAAAAGGGGACTTTATTTCTTTGCAGCCAGAAGCTGGTGAAGTCTATATTTTGAAACTTTTGAAGTATGTTTTGCAATGCCGTGCCCTCTAATGTTCGACAGAGGGGGTTTGCACGCGTTGGAAACATCTTGACATAAATAGGAACCACGCCAGTGTCAAATGACGTAAAGAAAGCCCAATAGATTAAAAGTCGAGCGTCAGCGCAATTTAATCTCTCCACTCGCAAAAAAAAATGTAATTCACATGAACTAGTTGAGTAAAAAAGTTGACGACGGCGGTGTTTTATGACTGTCTCGCAATTTTTATATAAACAATCGCTTTATTCCCACGGAAAACCCGAAGTACTCCCGCAAAAGATGAGGCAATTATATCTAAAAAAAAAAAAAATGGAAACTCCAAACGGTGCAGATTTTATTTTATGTTTGATTTATTAATTTGAGTATTTCATTATTTTGAATCACTGGAATTACTCAGATTGTGATTATTATTATTATTTTTAACAATCAACAATTTTTGTCTTTCTCTTCTTTTCAGTCGTGAATAATTTTTTTTAAATTAATTTGTTGAGAATTAGAAAAGTTTCATTCATTGTCGCTCGGCTTCGGTTATTTTTTCGTTGTTCTTTTTCTTCTTATTTTGGAGGACGGAGAAGAAATGTATTCTTGCCGTTTCTTTTTTTGGAATTAATTGGAAATTCTTCGTTTTGTTTTCCTCGTTTGAACTCGTCCGTTTGTGATTTGGGAATTTTTTAGGTGGGTCAAATTTTGGGTAGATTTCGTAACTCGTTCCCCTGGGAGCTCGATTGCGCCGCGCTCCGGGAACGTGGGCGGCCGGATAACTAATTCCGGGGGCTTTAATTGGGCCGGTGCAACCCGATCTCGCCGGTCAGTCGGTAAAGAAAATTCATCGAAGCTGAAAATGGATCCTTTGCTGTGCTCGTGTGTACACTGAGGTATTAAATTACAACAGCTTATATCAAAGGCGGCCCCCGGACGCTCCGGTAGTTTCCTTGGGAAAATTTCCGGATGCGGAGGTCCGTTGTTCTTATACATTTCCACGTTAAAAAAAAATGTCTTCTTCAGTCGTGGATCATCTTTAAATTCAAGAACTCGGCTTTCTGGTTTGGGTGAATTTCAGGTGCGTAGCTCCGGACTTATTTCCGGATTCTTGCGACGAACCTTACGCATTTATTTATATTACTCCTAGTTATTAAGCAATGAGCGCAAGATCTTTGAAAATTATTTTAAAAGTGCTCCACTCGCCTGAGCACCCGCCAAGTAAGCTGAGTGGAAAGGAAAAGTAGGCAGGTTGAGGAGACTTCCTCTCCGAGTTAAACATCTTTAAAAATTATAAATATTTTGACTGTCGTGAATACAGGTATAATAAAAATGACGGCAGTTCTAGTATCATGGAAGGTGGGAAGCGAACTTGCTTTATCTAAAAAAAAAAAAATCCAAGAAACCTGACGGGGCGGTTGATGACCCCGCATTTCCCCCGCCCCCCTTAACATCCGCCGATCCATCTGCTCAAATCAGACAAATGAAACTCACCCTCGGATCGTTTTCTTTTTTTTTTTTGCTTCGGGCGTTTTCAGCCTGTTGAGCCCGTGGTAAATGATCGTTCCGCGCGGCCAAGAAAATCAATACGAAGGCCGACAGACGAGACGAGATGGTCGGTCGAAATAACGTCGTCGAACCTGACTCCGGCGGCGATCCGGAAAGATTGCGGCCCGTGAATCAGGCCCGGACCTCTTCAAATATTAATCGGCCGTGGTCAATTTAACGGGCGCCCGTCATAACTTATTTACAACCCGCCCTGGAAATCGAAACCGTCCGTTCAATTCTTAAAAACAGAAATAACAAAAATACCTACGTACTGTCACGCTAAGGGTGGTGCCTCCACCCTGTCGCGGTAAGCGGATAGCCAAGGGTTCTCAGAGGGTAGAGCTTTAAACACAGTTATTTTATAAAAATTGATACCTTTTATTAATGTTGAGTTTAATTTGATGGGGGTTTTTTGTAACTCAAGACGGGGTGGTTGAGATTCGGGTCGTAGGTGCGGCGGTTGTGGTTAGCGCTAGCTTGACCTTTTGGGGACGTACTTCGCGTCCGGGCTGTAGCTACGATGTAAAGGTCGGCTCGTTGCGGCGTTTACGCTGTCAGGGACGGATGACCACGGCGATCTTGTGGCCCTGGACCAAGTGACACGGCAAGCAGGGGTGCGGTGATGGCTTCATCTGGCAGGCTGGTGCGTCTCACCGAAACTGGAGTTGACCGCGTTGAAGTCGGCAACTTCTGGCTGGGGGTTGACGGCGGTGGCGTCCTGTGGTCGGCATCAGGATACTGGCGATCTTGGGATCAGCGTCCTAGGTCTTGGAATGGTTCCGCGTCCTAGGTCTTGGAGTGGTTCCGCGTCCTAGGACTTGGAATGGTTCCGGGTTACTCCCCTTCTTCGAGATGGCAGATGATGCCAGTTCGGAGTGGCTCCTGGATCGACTGCGAGGGCAGCTTCCCTTCTTACAATAGGCACTAAGCCTACCGGAGTCTGGTTCGACTCGCTTTCAAATTTTAATTCGCACATTTTATGCGTAATTTTTGTTGATTCGTAACACGCCCGGCGTTCAATTGTATTACCTACTTGATGAAATCGTTTGCCGTAGTTGTCGCGATTCTGCCGACGTTTTATTTCGAAACAAGAACCGTGTTATATCGGGTTACCTCCCGCATTGTTATGACTCTCGATTTAACAAACCCGTGCTTTAATAATTTCTTTATATTATTTTTTATTGACGAAAAACTCCCCATCGTGACAATGCAAACTTTTGGTGGTGGAGACGCCGGTTAGGTACGATACGTATCGAATGCGATCGTCGGTTCAACGTACGTACCGATTCAAATTAAATCAAGTTTACAACTCCACGTGCGACGTTCCCATCGGCAATCCGGCAGAAACAAAAAAACAAGAACATAATCGATGTTAACCAGGCCATAACCGTTCGGGCGCCCTCGCAGTTCGAAATGTGTATTTACGTAGTCTCCCGCCAACATCCGACGTACATAACGAACGGGAAAAGCATCTTTTGACGATGCGTTTGAATAATACGCTCGTATACCTAACAGCCCGACATCCATATATATGCAAATGGCCGGTGATAGCGGCGTTTATGCAGATAGAGATGCGAACGTTGCCGGATTATGAGGGAGCCGGAGAAAGGCGTCCGATGCGCTGCGAGCGAAAAAAGGAACGAATTCGGCGACCTCTCCGACAATGGTCCCAGACGTAACAATAAAATGCATTTCACGATTCCAGATATTTCTTCGATAGCAAAGTGAGTTTCGTGGTGGGGAGGGGGGAGGGGGAAGGTACAACAACAGAAATTTTTCCACAACTAAAGACCTGCGTGAGCTTTTTTTGTTTGGCCCCTAACAAAACACGATGAATCAATTTCGTGTCGACCTCTGTTGTTGACGTCGTACGACAATAAAACGCACTTCTGGATTCACAATTGTAAAAGGGAATGTCTCCTTTTTTATAGTACAGATGGCGTTTATAATTAAAAATCCGTGGGACATTGCTTTGATTTGCCGGGGGGAGAACAAAAGGAGATCGAATTTTGGTGATTCCTACAACTGTAGGGTACTATGAATAATCACAGACGCAACAGCGAAACGAACTTTTCGATTTTGTTCTTTCACAGTGCGGTCGATGGCGCTCGAAAGAATTCAAAATCTGCTGCGTCTGTTTACTTTTACGTGCTGCAGAAACCTGGCGACACCCTATCCCCCGGTCACCCACATGATTACCCCTTCTGAGTTCTTCGGTTGTAAAGAGGAAAAGTGCCCTCCTCAATAATACAACAGATGGCGCTAAAGAATTAATGTGTGAGTTACTTTATTTGCTGCGGACAAAAAGAGATCGAAGGAAGGGTTTGCACGACTCGTCAATAAGAACCAACCGAGTATCAGGGTTTGTACGAATTGGTAACATCGTGACATCAATAGGAACCAACCGAGTATCAGGGTTCGTACGAATTGGAAACATCGTGACGTCAATAGGAACCAACCGAGTATCAGGGTTTGCACGAATTGGAAACAGCATGACATCAATAGGAACCAAGCGAGTATCGGGGTTTGTACGAATTAGAAACATCGTGACGTCAATGGGAACCAACCTAGTATGAGGGTTTGTACGAATTGGAAATATCGTGACGTCAATAGGAACCAACCTACTATCAGGGTTTGTACGAATTGGAAACATCCTGACGTCAATAGGAACCAAGCGAGTAACAGGGTTTGTACGAATTGGAAACATCGTGACGTCAATAGGAACCAACCTACTATCAGGGTTTGTACGAATTGGAAACATCCTGACGTCAATAGGAACCAACCGAGTATCAGGATTTGCACGAATCGGAAAATTCGTGACGTCAATGGGAACCAACCTAGTATCAGGGTTTGTACGAATCGGAAACATCGTGACATCAAAAGGAACCAAGCGAGTATCAGATGACGTAAAGAAAGCCCAGTGGCTTTAAAGGTGGAACACGAACGCAATTTAATCTCTCCGTCGGAATAACCACTCGCAAGAAAGTGAAAGTACTGGGCGGCATTTTCGAGCCGTGCGGTGCACAGGACATGACATGCTACTTACTAATCGCGCTCTTTTGTTTTATTGACAGTTTTATGCAATTAAATCGCACCGGTCGGCGGATCACAACCCTTTCCTGTGTAGAAATTCTCTTTGCAAGTAACGAGTAGACGAAACGCGCTTATGGAAGCTGACTAATGAGCTTGCGCACAGGTTGACCTTGAAACCACCTTGAAGGTCAGTCTGCGCGCTAATCAATTGCACAATTGTTCAAGTAGTCTTGTTCATTCTAATCTAAAACAAGTAACTTCGGTGAGTGTGAAAAGCAGATTAAAAAAAAAATGTACAATTTTGATAAATCGGTAAGGGATGAGAATCAAGACGCGCACGTCAAACAAGAAAAATCCCCCGACGTGTTTTCCGGTAATTGATAACGGCAATTTCACCCAATTATTTCGCCCGATAAACGCCCGTTAACGACGCCCACTTCGCATTTTAATAACGGACAACACGGCGCGCGCGAATTGCTTTCCGGCTCGGCGGCGCAAAATTCGGGAATTTACACGCGCCCCCCGTCCCCACCATCCCCATCCCCATTGCCATTCCGCCCACGATACATTAACTCGAGTAACGCAAGCTTAATTGCAGTTGAATTCCTTCCTCGTTGTTTTTCAGGGACGGTACCTTAAATTTTAATAATAATAATAATTTTCGTTGTGATGGAAGGCGAGGGGGCGCGCGCGTCTTCCGCCGGGGCGGGAGGGGGCGAGGAGGGTGGGGGGGGGAGGGGTTGAAAGCGAGGGAGAACGCGTGTTTTCATGCACGCGGAAGTAATAATATCGTAGGTTTTCGCGAGGGCGCAGAACTGTTGCAAATGAAGCACGTAATATTCCTGAGGAGGAGTTTTATTAAACTTGCTCGAAACTTTTCGGGATCGTATGTATATGTTTACGTGTTGTTGGGGAAACATCCCCCTCCCCCCGCATCATCAATATGAAACATATGTATTCATGAGATCCCATCGATGTTTTATGTATGCACGGTTGATAAGGGCGGCGGCGCAGCACAGAACTGCGATATATAAGGCCACCAGATGGTGGGCAGGTATGCGCTGTAATCCCAACAGGTAGGCTCTGAAGGAAACGGACGGATTCGTAAAAAGACGAGCGCCAGGAAAATAATCCAAGCTGAAGGTCGCACTACGAAGCCGCTTTCCGAAAGGCCACGCTGATGCTCTTGAACCGCCAGGAGATTTATCGCAACTCGTGCGTTCAGCGCAGGGTTAGACAAAAACACAACAACGTAACGCAAAAAATATTTATTAAGTCGCTTCTTCGGATTGCAAGAGAACACGTAACCCACGCGGCTAAAACAAATTGCCTCGGTTTTCAATGAAACCTCGAAGATATTCACCGTTGCTCACAAAATATGCCCCCCGGTTAAACGACTCTGTCGCCGAAAGAAAGTTGCGCATAAATATACCCCCGCAATAAAACGAATCTGTCGCCGAAAGAAAGTCGTTCACAAATATTCCTTCGCAATAAAACGAATCTGTCGCCGAAAGAAACTTGTTCACAAATATGCCTCCGCAATAAAAAGACTCTGTCGCCGAAAGAAAATAAAAAATGTTACGTCATGCGACGTGATTAACGGCCGGTCACGTATCTGATGTTCACTTGGATCCTAGCGGTTCCTTGGTTTGAGGTGCGAACATTTCTCTTAAGGGAGATGGGGTAGAAATAGCCGAAAATTTAGATTCTAAACAGTTAAACGAGTCTGTCGCCGAAAGAAAGTTGCGCATAATTATGCTCCCGCAATAAAACGAATCTGTCGCCGAAAGAAACTTGTTCACAAATATGCCTCCGCAATAAAACGAATCTGTCGCCGAAAAAAAAAAATATTGCATCATGCGACGTGATTAACGGCCGATCACGTACCTGATGTTCGCTTGGATCCTAGCGGTTCCTTGGTTTGAGGTGCGAACGTTTCTCTTTAAGGGGGATGGGGTGTAAATAGCCGAAAATGTAGATTCTAAACAGTTTAAACGACTCTGTCGCCAAAAGAAAGTTGCGCATAATTATGCTCCCGCAATAAAACGAATCTGTCGCCGAAAGAAAGTCGTTCACAAATGTGCCTCCGCAATAAAACGAATCTATCGCCGAAAGAAAATAAAAAATGTTACGTCATGCGACGTGATTAACGACCAGTCACGTACCTGATGTTCGCTTGGATCCTAGCGGTTCCTTGGTTTGAGGTGCGAAAATTTCTCTTTAAGGGGGATGGGGTGTAAGTAGCCGAAAATTTAGATTCTGAGCAGTTTAAACGACTCTGTCGCCAAAAGAAAGTTGCGCATAATTATGCTCCCGCAATAAAACGAATCTGTCGCCGAAAGAAACTTGTTCACAAATATGCCTCCGTAATAAAACGAATCTATCGCCGAAAGAAAATAAAAAATGTTGCCTCAAGCGACGTGATTAACGACCAGTCACGTACTTGATGTTCGCTTAGATCCTAGCGGTTCCTTGGTTTGAGGTGCGAAAATTTCTCTTTAAGGGGGATGGGGTGTAAGTAGCCGAATATTTAGATTCTGAGCAGTTTAAACGACTCTGTCGCCAAAAGAAAGTTGCGCATAATTATGCTCCCGCAATAAAACGAATCTGTCGCCGAAAGAAAATAAACAATGTTGCATCATGCGACGTGATTAACGGCCGGTCACGTACCTGATGTTCGCTTGGATCCTAGCGGTTCCTTGGTTTGAGGTGCGAACATTTCTCTTAAGGGAGATGGGGTGTAAATAGCCGAAAATTTAGATTCTATACAGTTTAAACGACTCTGTCGCCAAAAGAAAGTTGCGCATAATTATGCTCCCGCAATAAAACGAATCTGTTGCCGAAAGAAACTTGTTCACAAATATGCCTCCGCAATAAAACGAATCTATCGCCGAAAGAAAATAAAAAATGTTGCATCATGCGACGTGATTAACGACCAGTCACGTACTTGGTGTTCACTTAGATCCTAGCGGTTCCTTGGTTTGAGGTGCGAACATTTCTCTTTAAGGGGGATGGGGTGTAAGTAGCCGAAAATTTAGATTCTGAACAGTTTAAACGACTCTGTCGCCGAAAGAAAGTTGCGCATAATTATGCTCCCGCAATAAAACGAATCTGTCGCCGAAAGAAACTTGTTCACAAATATGCCTCCGCAATAAAACGAATCTGTCGCCGAAAGAAAATAAAAATTGTTACATCATGCGACGTGATTAAAAGCCGGTCACGTACCTGATGTTCGCTCGATCCTAGCGTTTGGTAGGTGCGAGGTGTAAACATTTCTCTTAAGGGGGGTGGGGTGTAAATAGCCGAAAATTTAAATTCTAAATTGTTTTAATCGGGTGTGGGCACGAAAAATTTCGAGCTGCTTGTTTATCTCTCTTGTCTTGAAATACTCGCAGGCGATAATGTCCGTACAGCATTTCGGTTTTCAGATCCCGAGCGTACGAAGAAAAAGCAGCATTTTGTGCCCGTCTTCGCGTTAACAAAGCAAGCTCCTTGCGACCCAGCCCCAGGGCTGGTAAACCAAAAAACAAATTTAGTAGTTTCGTCGACGATTCCTCCGACCTTGAATTACGAAATTGCACGATCATAAAGACTGCAAACATACTCCGTAATAAAATTAATTTCAAGGTGAAACGACACGACGGACTTGTAAAGTTTACGACGTCCTGCTCACCCCGTTTCGATCCGGAACGCGTACCTAAAACATCCTCCGACGTTTTGCGTAATTTTATTTCTACACTTCACCCCCCCCCCCCCCCTCGAAGAACCTGTTTGTTCTGTTTGGCTCGTCTTCTCTGGCGACAATGCCTCTGCAAATGAGAGGAGGTTCTTTTCAATCGGCGTCCTGATTAAAGAAAGACGGAATTACGCCCGCGCCGTCGGAAAACAAAATTATCCTTTAATGACGTTCGAGCGCAGTTTTCAATTGAACGCGTCTCGTCGTCGTCGTCGTCTTTCGGAATTTCTTCTTCTTCTTCTTCTTCTTTTTCTTCTTCTTGTGAAGTCGACGTCTTCCGGAGATACTTTAACGAGAAGCGAACTCTGCAAATCTTTAATTTTTTTCTTGTTGTGTTTTTTTTTTCTCCCCGAACACAAATCGGCTTTTATGTTACAAGGAAATAAAAAAAATCGCCGGAATCTCTTATTTAAAATTCAGAGAAAGTAATGAATTGCAAATTTGCGCGATTGCTAAAAAAAGAAGGGTCTAACTCGTTACGCGGGGAAGGCAAGGCAATAATTCGGTGATTAACATAACACCTTTCCGATTTGGAATCTTCTTTCTTGTAACTGAAGTTTCCCGCCAAATCGATTTGATTTTTGCTGTTAGAAAACGTTCGTCTAAATTTACTCGAAATATGAAAACTTCCGAGCAAGCTCAATCTGCATACTTGCTCTCTAATATCGCACGTACCTGAATTTATTTTAGAACACGATAGGATGATGAGGATTCATGACAGGCCTTCAGTCATAAACGGCACTTCTAGCACGACGGAAACAAATTTCTGCTAAATACCCAAAGGTCATCTTTTTTTAATTTGAATGTTTTTAATGATCTTTAATTATTTAGTGAGTATTGTTACGACTTCGGCGTTCGTAAATGATTGTCGTCGACTAATCTCATTACACTTTATTAAAAACACAAACGTCCATACAACAGAATACACTAGAAATACTCTGTAACACTTATTTTAACAAATAGCACTTCTATTATGTGTGATGTCCGTATACTTCGCTTTTCAAAAAAAAAAAAAAAAAACTAACTTGGCAGCGCGTCGGCGTTCTCTTTTTTGCCAACACACCTGTTTCTATACGTGTATGAAAACGTCCAGAGCATTCGCGGTCGCACTAGATTGTTCGCCAGCTTTCCCGAAGGTACCTTCGATATCGCGACCGCCCCAGCACGGCTGTAACAGTACTATTATTATTACTATTTCGTTTTTTGATCAAGCAAGTTGTTGAATCGACTTATTTGATCAGATGACTCGTTAAATCGATTAAAAAGTTGACGTTTCCTCTGCACCTTGTCAGCTGCTTCTTCAACGATACGTTGAAACTTTTTTGACAATTGTTTCGCAGCCCAACCAATCAAATCCAATTTTGAATGTTGTGATAATAATCTTTACTAAACAAAAACAAGAAACGTGCGTCAATTAAATTTAATTAGGAGAAAAAAAGCCCGAAATTTGAGCGACTGTCAAATTAAGTACGGCGGACAAACTCAGAAAATCGATTGTCAATTGTTTTCTCTTCAGTTGTCATCAATTGTTTTCTCCACTTATTCAAATCGGCACTCGTTTTCTCTTTGTTTTTTTTTGCAATAAATATTCGTTTAATTAAATTCGTTGAAAGGCACTCAGTTTATCCAAACTTACAAGGTCGATAGTCAATTGTTTTCTTTTGTTTGAATCAAGCTGTCGTAGTTCTTTCTTTTTTAATTTGAATTGTCCCGGGTAAGCGTAATTTAATTGACAGTCGTCAATTGCAGACAATTGTCGATTGTTTTCCTTTATCGAAGCCTTTATTTTGTTTTATTCAAATCGAGCATCAATCGTCACTTGTTTTCTTTTTTTTTGTTCACGCAGTAAATTAACTTGGGAATTAAGTTGTCTTTCTTTCTCTTATTTCGTTTTTAATTTGACTCAATCGTCTATTGTCAACTGCTGTCCTTTGTCGGCGGGGCAATTGTTTTGTTTTATTTAAACCAAGCAATCGAGCGTCAATTGTTTTCTCTTCTTCGTTCATGCAACAAATGAACAAGTCAAGTCGGCTGTTCATATTCCTCTCTTTCTTTCATTTGAATCGAACCATTGTGCCTTTTTAATTTAAATCAGTCGTCAATTGTTTTCCGTTCCTCATTATTTGTTTTACGCAGAACATTACCATTTTATTTTATTTTTTAATTTACGTGAAACGGAATCTAAAGAAACGATTTTCGATCTTTGTTTAATTCGAGGCCCAAACGAAATCATTCTGGCTTAGAAAAAAAATCGACCGTCGATTATTTTCTTCTATCCAAATCAAACCATCGATGTTCTTCAATTGTTTTATCCCCCCCTCCCCCACCCCCTTTGTTTATGTATCGAATGAATAGCTCGTTGATAATTAATTAAATTCAAATGAAAATCAGCTATTACCGGTTTAAAATCGGGCAAGTCGTTCGGATTGCGGTGCGAGTTTCTCGAGCTACTCTTCTGCTGATGAGGCACCAGTTAGGGCCGAAATAGCACTGTACAGAGGATGCTTGAGGACCCCACTGTAATCTGAGCAGACTTGCCACAGCGTTAAAATGAAAATCAAATTTGTTCTAGATTGATTTTTTTTTTTTAATCTATGCTGTCAGGATTTAGAAAATCTATCATCGTCAGTTGTTCTCTTTGACTACTTGATTATCTAACCAAGGAGAAGACTCATACCAAACATGCAGCTTCAAATTTATTCCTCGACTTAAAGGTAACGTTACAAGAATTTTTTTTTTCTTCTGCTGAGTTCAGCTCCCAAATATTTTCTATTTTCTCCGAAAATTTTTTCTTGTCTCGTTGTTTAGTTCGGGTATCTCCCCGTTGTTCTAGTCACGTGTGCACGTGTCCCGAATTTCGTCCGACAAGCTCACGACATAACGCAATTTGGGGCGCCGCGCGGACGCGCGGGCGAAAGGAAGCGGAAATCGAAAATAAATTAATTTCCGGCCGTGCTTTCGGAAGCGATGAATATGTAGATGGCGCTTAGCGTCGATCATCGATGTCACAACATTTTTTTACTTTTTTTTAGTGATAGACGTAAACATCCCCTAAACGCTTTTCTAAACGTTTAAATATTGTGCAAATCGTTTTTGATTGCAGTGAAAACCTCGAGCAGCCTCTGTACAGCTGTTTCAGCCCTGCTTGGGGCTTCTTCAGCAGAGACGTAGCAATGTCAGGTCAAAAAGCGATCGTAAGATGTCGCTATTTTATCTCTTGTATTTAATCAAAAATATTTTCGAGAGTAACTGTGCCTGAAATATACAGGCTGTGTCAGTGGAATATATTGAAGAAGAACAAGGAAAGAAGATAATCTTACCCCCCCCCGCAATATACGACGAGCGTATGCTATTGGCCCACATTGTATGCTCTCGTCGAGCTTCAAAGCCGGTCGTGTAACACCGGTAGGCGCAATTTAATTCCGGGCGTACGCGCCTGCGCGATAAGAAGATAAACGAGCGCTCTCTCTCACACCTATAGCCATAACCTATAAGATGTGACACAACCTGTATGATAAAGCTCAGATCTAACATTTTAAATTTATTTAAAGCCAAGCCAAATTCAAAACTGCTTTGTGTTATGGCTGTACGTAGAGCGACTTACTGTTATTAGGCAATATATCTCGAGGACTAAAAGTGAATGCATAACGCGAGATGGCGGGGCAAGTACTTCGGAAGGTAAATTGCACCGGAACAGGTTATTTCACCGTGCAATCACCGGGTTTATGTGCGGGCTAAATGTACCGTAAACATTAATAGTTTGCGCAGAGAAAGAGGGCCGCTAGTCAAAGAGAGATTCTCGACGAATTACTCCCGTGATTTAAATCTAAACGCTTTGTACACTGACAGTTCCTCTGTTAATTTGGCAGCAATAAAATACGTCCTTCTTGAATCTGTCGATGTTACTATGACATGTCCGGATATGTTATTTTGTATTCGCGCGATAAATCTCTTTTTCTCCCCCTTCCGCATTTCCTTACGCAAGCTAATTCCTAATCTGAAACAAACGACGCGACGGCAAACTTTCCGGCGACATACATAAATAACGTCGGGACGCACATGAAACGAGAGAAAAAAGCGCGCGGGGAAAAACCCGACAGTGACGGATGATTTATTTACAAACATGTCGGGGGAAATATCGCAGTAGGTCAGGCTTAAGTTTAGCTTCGACATTTAGCGGCGGCCAGATATTTATATGCGCGACATTTAACGCGCGGTGCATTACGAACTTCGAGTTGCATTCTGATGAGGGGCGGATCGAGGGAGAAGTGGGGTAGGTCATTCGTCAAGTCTAAGAGGAGGACAAATCTTTTTATTTAGTCGTTTGTATGCAAATCAAATAAGATTACATAAGTCATTGCGATGGCCTACAAGTCACTTTTTCTTCTAAACCGGTTTGAAATGAGCGACGGTTGGTCAGTTCTGAATGATCAATGATAGTCAAGAGAAGTCAAGTTACTGTTTAATAAACATAAAAATCGTCGATGCAACGCAAGCACGGTTTAATAACATCGTATTCTCCTCTAGGAATTTGCTTATCACGCGTCCGCGAACGTTCCGTGGTCTTCGGTAATTTGAACCGCATCGCGTCGGTGCGACGAACCCATGTCCGTAACCGCACCTGTGAAATGCATCTGAACGATTTCGCGTATTGAATTTTGTGTGAAAAACCCAAAGTGAAACTACTTTGGAATACGATTTTTCCAAACGTGACAAAATGAGGCAGATTTTAATAATTTGTCGAGGTCTACACGAATCGCCCCTTTTTGCCTTTTGCGTCCGTTTCAGATGAGCGGCGGATGGTTGGTGTTGGTGCAAGAAGTCAATTTAAACGATTACTCCCTCTATTCATCAAAGCCGATCATCAGAACTGGTCGTCAGTGCACGTCATGACTTAATCAGGTCTTAATGACACCTTTAATGTACTACTGGTGACTTATCATTGACCGCCACTAATTAATAATACTAAATTCTTTTAACTTGCTAACTGCTAAGTGCTTGCTAACTAACTAACTCCTTAACCGCGTCTTACTTTGTCAAGTTCCTCTCTCCTACTTCTCGTGCCGGATAATACAAAGTGCATTTTTCGGTCTAAAAGTTAAAGTACCAAAATAGTCAGCGCCGTTATAAGCGAGCGCGTTAATTAGTAATTTTTAGTAAACATACAATTCGTTGATGCTGCGCAAGCGCGGTTTAATAACTTCGGATTCTCCTTTAGGAATTGGCTTATAATGCGTTCGTCCGCGAACGTTCCGTGGCCTTTGGTAATTTGATCCGCGTCGCGTCGGTGCGGCGAACCCGTGCCAATAAAACCGCACCTGTGAAATGCATCTGAACGATTTCGCGTATTGAATTTTGTGTGAAAAACCGAAAGTAAAACTAATTTGGAATACGATTTTTCCAAATGTGACAAAATGAGGCAGATTTTAATAATTTGTTGAGGTCTACACGAATCGCCTCTTTTTGTCTTTTGCGTCCGTTTCAGGTGAGCGGCGGATGGTTGGTGCAAGAAGTCAATTTAAACGATTACTCTCTAAATTAATCAAAACTGATCATCAGAACTGGTCGTCAGCGCACGTCATGACTTAATCAGGTCTTAATGACACCTTTGTTGTACTACTGGTGACTTATCATTGACCGCCACTAATTAATAATACTAAATTCTTTTAACTTGCTAACTGCTAAGTGCTTGCTAACTAACTAACTCCTTAACCGCGTCTTGATTTGTCAAGTTCCTCTCTCCTACTTCTCGTGTCGGATACTACAAAGTGCATTTTTCCGTCTAAAGGTTAAAGTACCAAAATAGTCAGCGCCGTTAAAAGCGAGCGCGTTAGTTAGTAATTTTTAGTAAACATACAATTCGTTGATGAAGCGCAAGCGCGGTTTAATAACTTCGGATTCTCCTCTAGGAATTCGCTTATAACGCGTTCGTCCGCGAACGTTCCGTGGCCTTTGGTAATTTGATCCGCGTCGCGTCGGTGCGACGAACCCCTGCCAATAAAACCGCACCTGTGAAATGCATCTGAACGATTTCGCGTATTGAATTTTTTGTGAAAACCAAAAGTAAATTAAGTAATTTGGAATACGATTTTTCCAAACGTGACAATTTCAAGCAGATTTTAATTATTTGTCGAGGACTACATGAATCAGCCCTTTTTGTCTTTTACGTCCGTTTCAGGTGAGCGGCGGATGGTTGGTGCACGAAGTCAATTTAAACGATTACTCCCCCAATTCATCAAAACTGATCGTCACCGCTTTAATAGTGACCTAAAAGTCACTTTGACTGGATGAGGTCTACCTTAATCACCCTTTTAATGATGACTTAAGAGTTACACTGCTCGTTTTAGATGAACGGCGATTGGTTAACTCTAACGACCAATGATGGTGTAAGAAGGCAATTTAAACAGTTACCCCAATTCATCAAAAATGGTCATCAAAACTGATCGTCAGTGCATATGAAGCGGACCTTAATGACGTGATAAGGTCTACATCAATCATCCCTTTAATAATGACCTAAAGGTCACTTTGTCTTTTACGTCCGTTTCAGATGAGCGGCGGATGGTTAGTACTATCGATGAATGATGATGCAAGAAGTCAATTTAAACATCAAAACTGATCATCACAACTGGTCGTCAGTGCACGTGACTTAATCAGGTCTTAATGACACCGTTGAAGTACCACTGGTGACTTATCATTGACCGCTACTAATTAATAATATTAATTCTTCTAACTTGATAACTGCTAAGTGCTCGCTAACTAAATAACTTAACTTAATCGCGTCTTAATTTGTCAAGTTTCACTCTCCTATTTCTCGTGCCGGATACCCCAAAGTGCATTTTTCTGTCTAAAGATTGAACTACCAAAATAGTCAGCATCTCCTGAAAACGCCATTAAAAGCGAGCGTGTTAGTTAGTAATTTTTAGTAAACATAAAATTCGTTGGTGCAGCGCAAGCACGGTTTAATAACTTCGGATTCTCCTCTAGGAATTTGCTTATCACGCGTTCGTCCGCGAACGTTCCGTAGCCTTTGGTAATTTGATCCGCGTCGCGTCGGTGCGACGAACCCATGCCAATAACCGCACCTGTGAAATGCATCTGAACGATTTCGCTTAAATGCACGTATTGAATTTTATGTAAAAACCTAAACTAATAATCACAGTAGAAACTTCAGACAAGGGTGCGTTCTGAGGCCTTCGTTGTTCTTAAAATACCAAGCAGAAAATAACCGTTTGGTTTTGCTTGTAAATTCTAAAGAATAGACGACAAAAAGTCTAAGGGAAAAAGCAGAAAATAACCGTTTGGTATTGTTTAAAAATTCTAAATTGTAGACGCCAAAAAGTCTAAGGGAAAAACGATGAGCCTCGAATGAAGGTTCCACTGCCAACAGTTAAACTATCTAATTGTCTTTCTTCTCTCTCTTCATTAGAATGGGAGTTATTCAGAAAGAGCACAAGGAATAACCTCCAATTGTTCATAAAATCACGAATATGTTTTGAGGCCTTTGTTGTTTATAATTTCACACAACTGAACGAATAGATCAGGATTCCTAACATCGACTCTTTAAAAGGAAATAAAGTTTCCGTCGACCTCTCAGAAGAAAAAAAAGTTACCATCGACCCCCTCCCCCAATCGAAGCTTCTTTGTTTTCATTTGTATAAGGCAGTTTACGCGCGCACATGTTTCGTTTTCGATCTAAGAATTTCTGTTTCTTTTACTTCACCTTCGCATCCTGCGTGGTTAAAAGCAAAATACGTCGATGGAATCAACGCGCGTAGGAGCGCCATCTATTGTCCAAACGTGAAATTTGTTACTAGTAAAATTTCCTGTGACTGCATTTCTTCCTCACACTGACGGACGTTCTCAACAAAATGCCCAAATCTTGTAATTCTAATTTCAAAGTAAAAATAAGGCGTGACAGGGAATACAGAAGCGCCATCTGTCATCCAATTTTAATTGAATTTCATGTAAGTGCAGTTCATCTTGCCGCTGGCGTTCTGAAGAAAACTCTGCCTTCTTCTAACTTCGCAATAATTTTTATTACAAAAAATATAAATGGAAATGTTAAAGACCGGATTCGGCAGAGCGTCATCTCTTGACCAAAAGTGGAAGCTTCTTTATACTAATTTCAAATGGAATGGTATCGGTGCACGTTACATGAAATTGTGATTGTTACACATCAAAATTCAATTTCAAAATAGAGTCGGTCAACGCTGACTTCTAATTTCGCAAGGACTTGGGTTAAATCGAAATTCCAGAACCGAGTTGTGATCGGATTACGCAGAGCGCCATCTCTTGGCCAACAGAAAACGAACGCTAATTTATTCTAATTTCCTAATTTCTAAATCCTCCAGCAATAACTTTCGGTTCCGCTTTTGCGATTTAATTATTTGAACGAAATTGAAAATGAAAAATGAATACATACAGGTACATTAGGTCGTTGCGAGCGCCATCTTTTGGCCCAAACAGAAAGCTATTTTGATCGAATTTTAAATAACATGACCATCTTGTCAAATACTTTGTCTTAAAACTAATGTTTATAGTTTTTCTTACATGTCCAGTGGATCAATTAATATTTTTTATGGCTTTTGACTTTCGTGAAATAGCTTCAAAGGAATGTTTAAAGGTGACACTGTCCTTCTACAATGTATCAAAAATTCCATACTATAATAGAAAATAAATTGTTGATTTAATAGATTCACAATCGACGATCCCTCGGGGATCAACAACGACCCCTTTGAAAAATTAGCCAACCAGCTAGAAACGTTTGACCTGTACTATTCCTTGATGGCTCGGTGACCTTGTACTGGAAGAAGTCAATCTGGTGAAGGCAAATATAATTTTTTCAAGAGATGGATGGCTTACTAGGGTGGAACTAATCGACGGGCGTCATTAACGACGGTAATATAGGTTCGGGGTAGATTGAATTGGGGTGAAAAGTACATCTACATTATATACGTGTTTGCAATTTATTCTGAGAGTGCCATCTTAGTTGACGATACATTGTGTGTCCCAGAAACCCGGCCGCTTGCATTCGTGGATTTAATTTTAAGCGCAATAGTCATTAGTTGAGTCACTGTAAAGTTAACGAGGGCCTTCGAATAATTAATCAAATTATTGATCGGATGATTTACAGTTAAATATTAATTAATTAAATAGCAGACAACTTGGTTGTTGAATTTGAGAGCAATAAATTGCCAGAAATCTTGGATTGTATGAGATATTTGAAAATGACAGATCAAACCTTTGCGTTGTAGGATACAAAACAGACACAAAAACTAAATGCGGTGAACATCAAAAGTTTCCTCCTCAAGCGACTCGAGTAAATAATTCTAAATTGTCATTTATCTTCGTGTAATTATGAAGTGGACGAGGAAGCTTTTAAGCGAGCGAGCTTTAAGAAAGTAAAGTAAGAATTCCATGCGGCTAACGCGCAGGCTTCTGGTTCTCTCGCGGTAATTGTCTGAATTTATAATTGGCAGATTTGTGGGCATGGTACTCTTCGTTTTCGCACGCTACGTGCAGCCAATACATGGGTAAACTGCCAAGAGAATAGTTGAGATTATGTAAGTGTTTGCAATTTATTCTGAGAGTGCCAGCTTAGTTGACGATACATTGTGTGTCCCAGAAACCCGGCCGCTTGCATTCGTGGATTTAATTTTAAGCGTAATAGTCATTAGTTGAGTCACTGTAAAGTTAATCAGGGCCTTCGAATAGCTAATCAAATTATTGATCGGATGATTTACAGTTAAATATTAATTAACTAAACAGCACACAACTTAATTGTTGAATTTGAGAGCTATAATTTGCGGTGAACATCAGAAGTTTCCTCCTCAAGAGGCTCGAGTAAATAATTCTAAATTGTCGTTTATCTCCGTGTAATTATGAAGTGGACGAGGAAGCTTTTAAGCGAGCGAGCTTTAAGAAAGTAAACGTCGCTTTACACAGCAGCAATTACGCTCTTTACGAACCAATCAATTTCATGCGATGCTATTAAACCTTCCCGTGTCAGTGGAAGTGCACAAGTAAGTACTATGCGCCTCTAGGTGATTATGTGTAACTCGGAGGCCCCAATGGACTTGTAATTAAAGGGCAATGGTAAATGGCAGGCCTTATTCGTTGCTGGATGGGGGATATTCAACTTATCTTAACGTCAGCTTAATATGCAGCAAGAAATTGAAAGCAGCAATTAAAAAGCGAAGGGAAAAATGTATTCCGTAATTAAATCATCAGTTGAGGATGTTGCTTTTTTTTAGACCTCGGCAGGCCTAATTCAGGTGATTTAGCAACGCATTACCAGCCTGTCTGCTTCATCAGTTGAAGCAAAAATCTTCGCTTCAGAATCGGAAACGGTGGTACTACATTTCATCGCGGAGGTATTTTAATAATAACACCTCTAAACCTGGCATCTAATTGCTCCTCCGATCAGTTCCACTTAAAGCAAGGCTTACAAGAGAATTTGCCAATTATTTATGCAGGTGAAATAACGAGGGAGAGAGAAAAAAATCGAAAACGTGTCGCCATTATGCATGATGTGTTAACACGCCGGCGTCTAATTGAAATGTCTCAATGGTATAATGAGGTAATGACGACCTGGCCTGGTTGTTCCCCCGGTAAAAAGCCGCAAAGATCGCAATGTCCGACAATTATTTAGTCTTTTGCGAAGGACGCACGTCACCAATTATCGTTGTGCAACGGAAAACGTATGTAAATGAACACGCACGGCGTGTAACTAAATTTAAATTCAAAAATGCGAAGTAAAAAAGATTGATTTAATTAAAGGACCTCCAGATCACCAGTCGTTATTTCCAATAACCATTTCCAAACTGCTCCTCGTTTTTCATAACTTCAACAGTAATAAGGGATTTTACTTTTCTTTTTCCTCGAAAAAAAAAAGAAAAGCTGGAATATGAAGTAATTGTGTTATATCCCGGCATAGATGTCGTTTATTAGGTGCTACGGTTACTCGTAAAAGCTGCGGGTAATTGAAATACGGCGTCGATTTCACATCAAAAAGCTTTCAATGTAAAAGTGCGCGGTATTAGGTGAAGAACAGAAAATTACTCTCGAGCTAGAAAATAATTTTTTTTAATAAATGCGTTGCTACCTACTCTTTGCACTTACCTGGAAGCTTGAGCAAAGTTACGAGGGATTTGGAGAGTAGCAACAAGAAAGTGCGTAGTTACACGCGGACTTCCTCAGCTCGAGTGGAGAATTGGGTCGTGGGTCGATCTTCGACGATAATTGTTTATAGGCACCAGAGATGATAAGTCGGGATTCCTTACCTTTTCTTTATTTACTAATACGCAGAAAGGTGGTGGGCCGCATAAATCCAACCAGGTAACTAAAAGCCGGCAATTTATTCCTCTAAAACCAATAAAAAAAGTTGTTTACTATTTGGTTAATTAATATTTTTTCTGTAAATCAAACGATTGTTATTGTTATTGCCTATTCGAGGGCCTCAATTAACCTCGCAGTGACTCAGATTCTAACTATTGCACTTAAAAAATTACAAACCCGAATGTAATTAGCAAGTAACCGGGTCTCTGGGACACGTTATGTGTCGTCAACCAAGAAGTCACTCCAAAATAAAATTTTCAAAGAAATGTATTCCTCTAAAACCAATAAAGAAGTTGTTTACTATTTGGTTAATTAATGTTTTTTCTGTAAATCAAATGATTATTATTGTTATTGCCTATTCGAGGGCCTCGATTAACCTCACAGTGACTCAGATTCTAATTATTGCACTTAAAAAATTACAAACCCGAATGCAATTAGCAAGTAACCGGGTCTCTGGGACACGTTATGTATCGTCCACCAAGAAGTCACTCCAAAATAAAATTTTCAAGCAAATTTATTCTTCTAAATCCAATAAAAAAGTTGTTTACTATTTGGTTAATTAATGTTTTTTTCTGTAAATCAAATGATTATTATTGTTATTGCCTATTCGAGGGCCTCGATTAACCTCGCAATGACTCAGATTCTAACTATTACACTTAAAAAATTACAAACCCGAATGTAATTAGCAAGTAACCGGGTCTCTAGGACACGTTATGCATCGTCTACCGTGAAGTCACTCCAAAATAAAATTTTCAAGCACTTACGGAGTCGGTTTCTTATTCGTCATTGTTGGGGATGACACAGTCGACACGCTCTCCTTATTTTGTTTTCCTCAAGACATGCTTTGCTCGTCGGCCAAGGGAGAAGAACGAACGCAGTCGAGACATAAAAATAAAGACGATTATAGCTTGAGAGGGGCGGAGTCGATACGTTGCGCAATTTCCCTTAGCTTCTCAGGCTCGTTAATAACGCACAGAAATGCTCTAGCATCAGGAGAGGGATCTGCGAAGCCGCATTCGAGTTAGGTTCACACACACAAATTATCGATACGAAACGAGATTTAACTCTACTCGTTGACAGTTTACTCACGTAATGAAGCATGCCGCAATGGAAGTTTCGAGCGCGAAATCGCTCGTACCACGTGCACAAACTAAGCAATCGTAAATTCGGAAAAACTCGCATGCCCGCGCGTTAAGAACGTGCGACCACTAAAATAAAGCGCTAACTGACAGGGTGACTGCACAGAATAAAGAATGTGTGAAGGTAACGATGAGGAAAAAGCAACTGTAACAACTACATGAAAGATTTTCGTGGTTTGAGACTTGAAAACTCAACTTTTTTAATCTTCCAATACCGCTAAAGCACTCCCCCCCTCCTACCTACAGATCGTATCTTACGCGTAAGTCAGTTGTGACCTCGTTTTTTCATTGGTCGTGCTTGAACGCGAATGAGTAAAAGTGGGCGTTCCGTTCAAAACAAGCTTCCTGATTCGCTATTCTCTTATATGGTGAGATCGAAATGGGCGTTGCCTTCCGGCATGGAGAGCCGGCAGTCCCTAAATGGAAGAACGGCAATGCGAGGAATAAAAAGGAACGTTGCATTAATAACCGGCTCCCTGATTGGTTATTCTCTTCTTCGGTGAGACGGAAGTGGGCGTTACCTTATGGAATTGTCATATTATCATGTTATTTTCAAATTCGTGGAAAATGAGAAAGTCACAAATATAAATATAGCAATGACAAGAAGTAATAGTGGGCGTAAAATATATTAAGCGCTCAATTAAGAGGCTGTCGTCTACGACCCTGAAGATTAGAACGTAAACTTGGCGCGCAACTAATAGATTTTCTTTTCGTCTACGACCTTGAAATATATATATATATACTTGGCGCCCAGTTAGAGGCTTTCGTTTAAGACCTTGAAGAATAAAGAATAACCTTGACGCCCAACTAATAGACTTTCGTCCATGACCCTGTACAAAAAATTAGGGCGTCAAGTTTGGATAAGTCATCCGTGTAGCTCTGTTATCTATGATTTAAGTATCGTCACACTCTGTATACTAAAGGCTATTTCAGACCACTCGTCTCACCCCTTTTTCTCGAAAATTAGAAGTCGTAGGAAGCTACGAAAAGAAAAATTAACAACGAAAGGGTACACGGCGCATTTCATGGAAATACGGTTATCTTTCAAGGTCAACCGGAAGTCGGTGCAACAAAGACGTTGCTTGAATGTTATCGGTCGAGGTAAATCGCTTTTATTTGGTTTTCGGCTTCCAACCCGGTCGCGTCAGATATAAAAGTGCAGGGCAGTAACAGTAAATTTCTCGCGCGGTAAAGCGACCGGAACGTGGGGCGCACGACCGAATTAAAGCAGAAGTGGAAAAATAAAGAAGCTTAGAGGTAACATTTATATCGAGTTACGCGGACCGGAAACACTCCATCACCCTGTAAAGTGTACCCAGGGCGCACATATAAAACAGTAAAAGTTTTCATTTGTTAGGCGCGTTCAATGGACGTGGGAGCGGCGGCGATTTATAAATTCTTAATCTCGGATGGGGTCTTCGCCGTTCGGAAACCGCGCCGCCGAAACTAACTTGATTACGATTTGGAAACATACTCTACCACGTAGTTAAGTACGCTTTCGTAACACCCGTTTGTGCTGTGCCCAGGTTTTAATACAATAAACAAATATATTCAACACTTAAAAATATACGTCGCCTAACGGATTTTTTTATGGTGGCCTGGGTTACCGCGAACGCTGCGGAGCGGTAATTATGGACGGTAATTACTGCGGGGCGATGTAAATGGACGACTTTGACCACCTTAAGCAAGAAACGGGGTTGGTGGAAAGACCACGCCAGAGGGGAACGATTTATATCCTGCGGGTTCACCAACAGAATATACTAGAGAGGGGAGCGGATCAGATCTTGTGGATGACCAGCAGAGTATACTAGAGGGAGAGGTTCTTACCCTGTGGATGACCAACAGAATATTTGCCAAGGTGGAGTGGTTAATATCCGGATCATAATATAATTCCGATCACTACTTATAATCCATGAGAGTCTGAATTTCCAATGCTCCGAGGGCCTTAAAATTCCTGCTTTAATCAAGCGAGTTTGATACGCACAGAATCAAAAATGAAAGAAAGGAACTATCCTATCCGAAACCTCGAAATATGTTTTTTGTTCAATTTAGATCATTCGGGCGTTAGACGCGATGCGTTTACAATCTAAAAAGTTTTGCGCAAGAATAAGTAAGTCCGTTATAGCCAAAGCGTCTATGTTTTAAGCACGTTCCTTGGGCGCAAGCGCAGCGTACCACCTTACTTCGATCGACCAGCATAAAATGTAGACGGAATCTCTGGTTATAGCGTGTCATAACAAGTAGGTGGAGTAATGAAGACCACGCCAGAGGGGAACGATTTATATCCTGCGGGTTCACAGACAGAATATACTAGAGAGGGGAGCGGTTCGGATCTTGTGGATGACCAGTAGAGTATACTAGAGAGGAGAGGTTCTTACCCTGTGGATGACCAACAGAGTACTTGCAAGGGTGGAATGGTTAATATCCTGCGGTTGACCTACGTTGACTACGCCAGGTAGGGTTTGGTTAGGACTCTGCGGAGGACCGGGGCAGGGACGCACGACCGAAGTGGTGTAAAACTAAAGAAGGGACGGGGTCTTCGTCATTTGAAAACCGCGCCGATACTAACTTGATTACTACATACGATTCTTAGTCAACGTGTACTAAATAAGGCAGCTTCTGGTTCCGTCCATCAAAAAAAAAAAAGAACACTTATATAAGCCAAGTGGATACTGAAAAGTAAAGTAAAATTTTCACTATCAAACCTAACAGTTAGAGAATCGCCTTACCATAAAAACCGTTTTCGAAATGGAAGACTATTAATCTCGAAAAGTTTAATATTCTTTTCTTTTTTTTGTTGTGTACGACGGATTAACAGAATGGGAAACTTGTTGTACAAACTCCGTTTTAGTGGTGTGTTTTGTTTGTGGAAACTTTCGTCCCCCTCTGTCTTGTCTCCGGCGCTCATAAACATCTCGCCGCTTTATTAAATTATTTGCATGCAGCCTAGCGGGCAAGTTTACATTGGCTTCCATTAATAACTTGCAGTAACGCGCGTTGTTTCGAAATTGGGCCGGAAAATTCGGGCCTCCCGCGCCGCCACTCCGAAAGTTCGCGCAATAACGATTTTAAATTCGCGGAGATTACTCCCCCTGATAAGCACGTACTTTCCGAGTTCGGCGCCCCCTCCCCTCGCCGCCGCCGTTGGCAGTTTCGCAAGTTCTAACTCGTTCGCGAGTTTTGACGGATTTCACGATGGCGGCAGCGATTTGTGCGCGGCGGTCGAAAGTACACGGATCCCGGACGCTTTTTGCTTATTATCGTGTTCCGGGCTTGAGCAGGCCCCGGGCGAAGTTTTTATTAAAATTCCGGGGGGGGGGGGGGCAAAGCCGGAACCGTCGTATTTACTCGAAGGTCCAACTGCCATGTATAAATTTAGGCTTGATGTCTTCAATCCGTCTCGAAGGACCAAATAGTTAAATACGCCAACTCAAAATTTTTGAAAACACTTTGAATCAATGTTCCTCATCCAGCTCGAAGGACCAAATTCTCGACTTTGTCTCGGTTTTGCTTCTATGTTCACGTCCCGCCCCTCCATTCGTATTTATTTCCCCGTTTGTAGATTTTCCTGCGAATCTGCGACGTCGCGCCGTCGTCGTCGTCGTCCACCCCGGAGGAATCCCTCTTATATTTCGAAATAAGCCCCGAAGTAAATTGTATCGAAATAACCGAATCAGACGCAATAATGAAGAGCGTATTTCCCAGCGGCATCCACTCTCACGCGAATGCATTTACATAAGAATGTTTACGCTCGCGTCTGCTTTTGCGTATATGTAACCAGGCAAATTTAAAGCAAATACTGTCGCAGCCTAACCCCCCTCCCCACTCCCCCACTCACCCCTCAACCACTTTTTACTACGTGAAACACACTCGCAGATGATCTAATTAGGTTCCAACCCGGGGTTTTGCTCATTGCCCAT
Source organism: Prosopocoilus inquinatus (assembly GCA_036172665.1). NCBI lineage: Eukaryota > Metazoa > Arthropoda > Insecta > Coleoptera > Lucanidae > Prosopocoilus > Prosopocoilus inquinatus. The sequence continues at coordinate 5,835,459 of CM069878.1, read as the reverse complement.
CGCCCCATCCGTCTTCATTACGAGGTACCTGGGCAACCGAAAACCCCCCGACGTTTCTGAAAAATGCTTGCGCTTCAATCATTCAAGGACGCGGCGGCTGTTCGGTTTTAATCGAAGCGAATTCCGATAAGAATTCCTGCGGTTTCGTTAAGCCGTCAGCTTTCGCAGTTAACTTGTCAGCTGACTCGCTTACAATCGCCGCCTTGAACTTTTTATAACCGCCGGGTCTTCCCCTGTATACTTTCTTCCACTTTTGCTTCTTCCGGTATCATGATCATTAACATCCCTTTGTAACGGACGCGGGTTATTTTTCTTTAGAATTTGAGGGGTGGTCAGCCTTATACTTACTCGAAACTCCTTCACCCCGAATGAACAACCCGAAACCACCCCCGCGTCTTATAGAAAACCCGACCTGCTCTTTTGACCAACGGACCACTGTGGAAAGCAATCTTCTTGTTCGGTAGCTAAAGTTTGAGAAATGGGCCAAAAATGTACTTTCGACCGTGTCTTCCCCGAAAAGTTGAAACAGCGATTAACTAACAATAAATTTGGATTTGACTCCTAACCACAATATGTTTTTTGGGCAGCTATGCTGCCATCTTCAGTAGTTGCGACTTCTATCCTACTAAATCACAGGAGAAGTGACAAGCCACAGTCTCCAATACATTAAACAGTGATTAACTAACTGCAAAATCAAATGTTAACGTTCTTTTATGAATTATCTCGCGTTCCTGGGTCGAGCTTCTACTCTAGATGCTTTCAAAACTGGATGGCGTAACTATGTCATTTTGTCTTATTTTTTTTAATCTAAACTTCCAGCGCTCTCAGACCTGGGCCGAGAAAGCTGATTCGACAGTACGTGCTAGATTAAACTTAAAGTGAAACTTAAGGATTTAAATACGCGAAAGATAAACAATAATTTTTCCCGTTAAAACCAACTGTAGAAGTAGATCTCACAGTTCTTAACGTCTACGTGATACAGGAAAGATTTTTTCTTACATTATGCAGGTTGAAGTTTTCGGATTCTTAGCCTTGGCTCTTCTGATTGGAAGATCGAAACACAAGACCGCGCAGACCGTATTTGGGTTCAGCGATTTGATCACTTCTTTAAATGTAAAGACAAAGCAAACACTACGAGGTCAAATTAATTTCGGGATGCGAAATATGTTTTTACTTCTGTTAGTTATTTCGCGAAGTTTTGCTTTCACCGTCTTCAAGCGTGCTCGGAACAGGACGAGGGCGGCTTCCAATCCTCAAGAAAAGAATTCCGCACGTTATTTACGAAACTAGAGGAAGAAAAAAAAAGAAAAGAAAAGTACGAAAAGTAAAATCGCCCGGAAAATAAATGGAAGCTTCGACTTAATCCCGGCGACCTGCGGAGGAGGAAAAACGACGATAAGGAAGCGGACTTGGGCTTAGTTTACTCGAAATTAATAGCGGCACTTAATCTTTTTGTGCCCGCGCGCTGCTACTTATTTATGCGCATTTTATTTTGAATTTGTCGGAGGAGATCTCAGGTTGGCGAGCTCAAAATGCACGGCCGCCGATTTGTTTCCGCCGCCGCATCGCTTTGTGCAATTAAGTTCTTGGCTTCGTTTGTAACTCTGCCCACCAGAAATATCCGGGCCATTACTATTATTACGTTCATTATTATTACCGCCGTCATTAGGTCAGGGTCTTTAAATAATACTCGCAAGTTAAGGCTTGCCAGATGTAATCAGAACGAGATTTAGACTCTCATGGATTATAAGTAGTGATCGGAATCGTAATTCGGCGCGGTTTTCAGAATGACGAAGACCCCGAACCTTCTTTATTTTTTTGCCACTTCTGCTTTAATTCGGTCATGCGTCCCTGCCCCGGTCCTACGCGGAGTCCTAACCCAACCCCTTACCTGGCGTAGTCAATGTAGGTCAACCGCAGGACATTAACCATTCCACCTTGGCAAATATTCTGTTGGTCATTCACAGAGTATGAACCTCTCCCCTCTAGTATATTCTTCTGGTCATCCACCAGATCTGAACCACTCCCCTCTCTAGTATATTCTGTTGGTGAACCCGCAGGATACAATCGTTCCTCTCTGGCGTGGTCTTCATGACTCCACCTACTTATTATGATACGCTATAATAAGAGAGTCCGTCTTCGTTTTATGCTAGTCGATCGACGTGAGTTAGTAAGCTGCGCTTGCGCCCAAGCAACGTGCTTAAAACATAGACGCTTTGACTATAACGGACTTACTTTTGCGCAAACTTTTTAGATTGTAAACGCATCGCGTCTAACGCCCGAATGATCTAAATTGAACAAAAAGCATACTTTTGAGTTTCGTCTCGGATGGGACGGTTCCTTTCTTTCATTTCTGATTCTGTGCGTGTGAAACTCGCTTGATTAAAGCAGGAATTTTACGGCCCTCGAGGCGGTGGCCTCACGTCATAGTTATGTAAAGTCCCTTTTTTTTGTGCGGACCGCAGAAATAAAACTCCCTTTCTTATGACCCGAACCGATCGCGTTCGGATGCCTCCTCTCAATTTTATTGTCCGAAACGAAGCGCTTTGTGTGTGGAACGGCGCCGGCCAATTTCGTACCTAACGCCCCCGAAAATTGCCCTTTTCTTCTTCATTATCATACGTACGGTGGAAGTTAAAGATTGCGCCGCTCATTTTCCAAAATATAGGTGGGAGAAAGAAAAAGAACTGCATCAAGTCTTGGAATTATTCTACTAATCCATTCCGCCGCCATCAACGATTCATTAGTACCACACCAGCGACACGAATCGAATTAATTCCTAACAACAATAAACCGCCGCCGCCGCGCCGTACGGTCCAAGAAAATCCGGAACGTTATCGCCGCGTGGAAATCTCCGCTGCTAAATTAAGCCGGATCACGCATAACTTCAACGTTTCTGTGTCGCGCCAAATCTGATTAGATTAACCCTCACGGGGGGGCGGCTTCCCCCTCTCCTCCGCCTCCTCCCCCGACCTTAGGCAAAGGCCATCCGATTTGATTGAACTTGAGGGACGTGTCTGCAACGAGGTGCGTAACAAGCAGACCTGATTTCCACCTGATTACAAACATACAACCTCCCACTGTGTGCTTGATGAGAAAATAACTACGCGAGGGGTTAGACGGGGAAGGGGGGGACTTGAAAAATGAGGGTTTGGCTACACTGGATGCAACACGGAAGAGGTTTCAGAAATGCGATCCTGTAAATAGAACCTTAAAAAAAAGTTTTTGGTCATTGAAGATCCGCCGCTGTGTTTAAGGTCAAAGTTTAAGGTCATAGTCCTGTGAATTCTTTTTTCAAATCCAGGATTTGATACGAGTTGGTACCCTTGATTGATTTGTTGGGTTCTCGATCCCTCCTTCTGCTGTAAAGGCTTGCAACTGCACTAAGTAACGAACGTCTTTAAAACGCGGCGCGGCTCCGAATGATTTGCTTTTGAAATTGTGCTTTGTTGTCGGCAGAAACTTCGCTTGGTAGGGGATAAATGGAAGGCGCATATTGAAGCTAAAATTGTTGGTAGCCAGTTTTGCACGCCAAGGCAGGTGAATTAATTTCGTTCAAACCACTTGTTTGCCGCCGCTTACGCCGTAAGGTAAACCACGCCATTTTGCGCTGTAATTTCTGAATGTAGTTTTCTCTTCGTTCATTTAACTGCAATTGTTTTTGACTCTTTGTCTTTCCTTCTCGGGATTGTATTCCCCTGGGTGTGTCTCCCTTTCCCCTGGGCCCGTTTGTATGCGCAGGATTGATTTATCGGGTCCTCGATTCCTCCCTCTGTCCATTGTGAAACATCAAGCGTGGTGCAGATGCAGTATGCCTCCGAATGATTTGCTTTTTTGAAATTGGAAGGCGCATATTGAAGCTGAAATTGTTAACAGGCAGTTTTGCAAGCCAGGGCAGGTGGATTCATCGCGTTCAAACCACTTGTTTGCCGCCGCTTACGCCGTAAGGTAAACCCTTGCATTAATTTCTGAATGTAATTTTCTCTTCGTCTATTTAAGGGACGGTTGCTTTTGGCTTTTTGTCTTTCCTCCTCGGAATTGTTTGTCGTGGGCGTGTCTCCCTCGCCCGTCCCCCCGGGCCCGTTTGTATGCATCTGTTGAGTATTCCTCGAGCCTGGGCGTTTTTTTTTATTATCTGAATAAGCAAGTGCCGGAATCCATTCCACATTCGCTGGGGAGAGAGCAGTCGAATACTCACTTGCCCGAACATCATCCATTGTCGCCGAATATCGACGGAACGTCACGGAAGAGAGGATAAGTCCCTCTCCTTTTATATTTTACATTTTTTTGCGCTACGCTCTCTAGTTTATTTTCCCTTTACATTAACGAGTTGAGTTTTGCTATATTTCTCAATAGTAAAATTAATTATTAAATCGCAAACCTTCTCGTAGGCCAGACGACTGTTTTGCGGCGGCCTTTTTGGGCAAAGGAGCCGAATTAAATTAATCGAGGGATTTAATTTTTAATTAAGAAGTTAAAAGAAATTTTCATTGCGGATTATTACGCTGCCACCACCGATGCGTTCATTAGTGGCTCACGGGGCATAGAGCCCAAAAATAAAGAACGTAATGATACAAAACAAAAGGAAGTGAAATTTCTACCCTCACGTAATTAATGGGGCTTTCTCTCCCTTGACATTAAAGTCGGAAGCGTTAGTTCTCGACTCTAGAACTGTCCAAGTATATTATTAAATTGATAAATAAAGAAAGAATTAAATAGACTGATTTTTTTGACGCTGAAAATAAAATAAGTTACATGAAAGTGTTAAAAGCAAGGATATGTTGAACACCTAAATTTAAACTTAAAGCACAAACTTGAAGCCTAAACGATAACGAAAATGCGTTGGATTACGTGAGCGGAGAACAGTTAAAATTCTGTTTACGCTGGGAATGGCTACGGAAGCTCTCGTTCCTTCCTTCTAGGTACGTGGTAAAAGCCGTCTGTAACCGTGCCAATCCCATGCCTCCCTGAGGCCGTCACCACGAAAATGTGCTCCACATCCCCCTGGGACGTGGTCACCGCAAAAAGGGTCCATTGAAATTAGCCGATAAAGAAAGCCGACGCAGATTTTTTGACGCTAGAAATAAAATAAAAGTCCCATGAAGGTGTGATATATATTGAGCACCTTCATTTTACGTTCAAAACAAAACAAAAAATTAAAATAATGACAAATTAAACAGGAGATTTCAAGGGGTCCCTTCTTCAAAAATAACGGAGCATTTTAATACAGAACAAAATACATTTTTCCTACCTTTTAGGCAGGGGGAAACTCTGCTTCGGAGAAGCTCTTTCTTTTGCGTTTCGGAATATGGTTTGACAGGGGTTCGCCCTCCTTCCGGGGGCTTCTACCATCACCACACTTTTCACCCACCAAAACTCTTAACTTGCCAGAGTTACATTTATATTAGAAATTTTGAGAAAAAAACGCCTTACTTGAATTAGGGCCGAAGGATGACTGACTTAAGCACTAATTATCTTCCTTCTCCTTTTCGCCGGGAGGTTTGTTTGTTTAAAAAAAAAAAAAAACGCGCTTCGAAACTGTCCAGCAGCTGGCAGCGTGTCCCTTCGGAACTACGATTTTTCAGTGGGCCCACCCCAATCAGCGAAACGAACGTGCTTATCAAAACGGATGTTTAGTCTTTAAGCTCGCTTGGAGTTTGATAATAATTTTGAATTCGCCACTCGAATTTCTTTATTGCGCGGTTAAGAAGGAATACGCTGTATCATTTAATACTTAGAGGAAAATAATTTATGCCAGAAATTTCGGCTGTTTACAACTGCGAGGTAAAAAAAAGTCTCTTCCTGTTTTTTTTTGTTTCTTGTTCATTGGTTCATGGCGAAGCAAATCAACCCTAATTTTCTAATTTTCCATATTTCAAATACCGTTTATCGAATAGGTACCAATTACGTCAGACTATACGCAACCAAAATGTGACGTCAATAAACGTGTACATTTTTTTGTTTGTTTACTTGCGTATTCGTCGTGGTCTTTCCCCCTTTTCTCCCTGTGGAATAATGTCTATCAGGCGCGGAATCATCAGAAAACTCACAGGGTGGCGCTTTACTTAGATCGACCCTCTCGACCGACTGTGCCGGCCAGGGTCTGTGCATTTCGTCTTGAGGACCGGAACGTAATCGCAAACAAGTGCAGGTTTGTTTAATAATTGATTTTAGTTGAATTGAAAGCGTGATACACCTCGACTGGTCGTGTCCTCCGTGCGTAGAGGATGTGGAAAGGAAGAGAAACTTGCTCAGATTAAAAGAACTACCCTCGGAACAACCCCAAAGCTACAAGCCAATCATTAACTTCTGACTTCCGCTTGCTTCAGCTGTTGGGTCGTCTTCGACTTGAAAGAAATGAGAAACCCTGAAGCATCCACGCAAATCAAAAGATGGCGCGTTTGGATAGAAGAAAGCCCAGAGTTATGTTACGTGTAAATTTGTTTGGTTACTTTCGGCAACCACGTGTGGTATAGATTTGCTGTACTAGGTGTTTGTCGGTTGACCTAGGTTTTGCAGTGGCGTGTTGAAATCAGCCGGGGCCATACTCCCAGGTGCCCTTAAACTTTGACCCCCCAGCCGACCCCATCTGAGTTCTAGTTCGGGACAGCTGAGAGTCTCTCGCAGCGCTAACTTGTCGCCACCGTTTTCTTTAATTAATTAGGAGGTAACGTAATTAGTCGCATTTTGGTGGTAGCAATTTACCTCGAAACTTCATGAGGAGAAAGTCCAGGATTAACTTATGACTTCGACCTTCACGTGTATAAGATGTGGACAGGAAGAGTTTTCACATTTACTGAAATCAAATACCCTCGCGCAGGAAAGGACCAGCAAAAAGTTAACCTCAAATCTATACATATGCGTACTCCAAAGATTAACGTCTGGCTTCCACCTCAACTTCCCCCTTTTCTTTTACTTTATCATGTGCTACGGATGCTACAAAGGAAAAAAAAGCCTCGTCCGTCCGTTCGTCCTTCATTTTCATAGTTGCCGTACGCTCTTAATTAATTACGAGAAACCCACACGCGCGTCCCTACGAAATACTTGGGCGTGGTGACCTTTCACCTTCGCGATCCGTCCGGGGAACGTTATCGACATAGTTTTTGAAGTTCGCACGGGCCGGCCCCGTAATTACGAATTTGTCTAATCCTGGTGGGCGCTGGCTGCTTTGTGAACCTGGGCGTGCAAGTTGTTGTGTGTGTGTGTGGGCAGCTGGAATTTCATCCTTTTATCGTTTGGGGTCGGTACGGAAAGCGAGAGAACCACCCTCTCTCGAATTGTTTGGATGAGACATGCGGGTTGGAAAAAAAAAGGTTTTTGGATTAAGTGTTTTAAACGCTGAGGAGGATGCTATGAAGGGGATGAAAGCTTTATATTAGGCAACAAAGCAATATGAATAAATCATATTCGGCGGCAACAAGAAATACATTAATGGAGAGTCGTGTCATCTGAATCCGGCCAACCCCATCGGTTTCTACAGCCTTCTCGCGCGAATTTTTAACTTTTTCGAAGCCGTTCGCTTTCTAAGTACTTAGGGCAGCTTCCGTGTAATCAACTGTCCCCACTGAATGAGTTCCACACTTCAATTCGAGCGTTCTGACGAGTTACTCGCGTAAAATAATTTTTTTTTGTGTGATAGCCATTTTTGGTTGTCATTGTTGCCAATACAATTCGGCGCGATTTTGGACACCCATTTGTACCGGATTTGTTGCTAGAAGCGGACTCCCTCGACCTTCGTTCTTCTCCGCGCCGCGCCCCATTTTATTCCTCGCCAGGAAAAACCCTAACTCTTGTGCCGGACGGCTGCGTTACTTTTGAATTTTGAGCATAACCGACTTAAAACAAACTTAAAAGTAACTTTCTAAATCAAAAATAAGAAAACGAAACTTCGCGGTTAAATTATAATGATAAAACAATGCGAACGAATTAAAGATGGCCACCCAGGTGTGACAGTTTCAAGGACAAGTTCAGCAAGCAGGAAATAAATTCCTTTTCTGTGAACGTGACCTTGATCGTGAAGTACGGCGTTAAATAACGAAAGAAGAAGAAGGAGAAGAAGAAAAGAAAACCTGCGACGTAGAATCAAATTTCCGATTAATCAATCTCGGGCGCCTTCCGGAGCGCCCTCGACATCATTATGTAAGATTTATCGGGGAATCACGGACGGCGTTGTTAAGTATGGACGTAATCCTTGATTCCGCCGGCTTACCGAGGTCAGAGGCAAAGCCCCCCCGGATTTCGGGCCGGAGGTTTTTAGTCGGGGAGGAAAACGCGATAATTCTCGACGTTAACAAAAAAAAAAAAAAGAAAGCGCTAAGAAGAAAAGACAGGAAAACACACGTCGAGGTTTCACGGCGTTAATTGCTTGCGCCATCTGCTAGTCAGAAGCAAGAGTTATTTGAATGCAATATTTCTTTACGAAGGAAAAAGAGCGAACAATTTATGACTTGCGTGAAAGCGACAGTTTTAATCAACTCCGGGCATTTGTGAAGCAGGCACGCCATCTCTGAACGAAGAGTCGCACCATTTCATACATAGCACCATCTTACGGTCAGAATTAACATTTCCTTTTTTTTTTGGGAGGGGGGATTGTCATTTTTTGAAAGGGTTTTCGAGAGAATGCGAAGGAAACTCTAAGTTTGATTTTGTGTACGACGGGGTTTTTAAAAAAGAAGCTCGACGCTTGCCTGACGACCTTGAAAAGAGCAGTTTGTATTAAAAGTGGCCACAGGAACTGGTCGCATCCCTAAAATAAAAATCTAAGGGGGGGGGGTATTTCAGATCGCTTCAACGCTTAGCTGCCAAATAAATAAATAAATTTGTTTGATTCGGGAATGGCGCTATTTGCAGTTGCCGGTTCGCCGTCGCCAAGCCGCCGGAGAACAACCAATTCGCCGGCGACCTATTTCACTGTAGGCCCAATTCGCCGTCGCCAGTTATTATTTTACTTAGCTAAGTGTAATAAGCGTTTTTTTTTTCAAAATTGGATTTCGTCGACGCGACGTCTGTTAATAACAAATCAAAATAAATAACTCTCTCTCTCCACTAGATGGAGACACTGATTTTCCGCCAATTTATAGCAGATTCTACAGGTTTTCATGTCTACTTATTGGCAGAGACAAGCGGTCCCCGACGTTTTTTTTTTCCGCTGCGAAGCACCCTCAAGAAAAAAAAATTCGCGAACCCTTAAGGCCCTAAATCTAAATAGCAATAAATGAGAACCAATTCTTATCATAGCTCTAGCAATTTAATAAACAAATTACGTAGAGTTCCGCCATGGCAACTTTTTCTTTACGAACCTCGTGTTTCGCGATCGCGTACCCCTAGGTATTCGCGAACCACCGGTTGGGAACCGATGGCGTAGACAAACTGATTCGTTCGTTAGTTACACGAACAGTGAGATAGAACCGTTTTAAGACAAAGTCAGTGAATCGAGTGAGGGGAAGAAATTGGAGTTAACCACAAACGTATGGTCCTTCGAGCCGGATTGGAGATATTTGGAATTGACTGACTAAAGAAAACTGTTTTTGAAAAATATTGATTTTGGGAGATGGGAAACTCTCATTATTTACCCCCGGCTCCCCCGCCCCCTATATGTGTAATCTAGCACATTCAACATACTGGGAACATAAAGAATGTAGTAATTGCCTTTGCCTCATCCGGGCCCGCGATTTAAAGCGGAAGAACCTCGACATAATAGGCCATGCGATGCACCCCATCGGCATCGCCCCGATACATCAACCCCTTTTGGCGGGGCGCTGAGGGGGGGTGGGTACCTAAATCGTTCTTCTGGTCGGTTGGAGCGACGAGACGGCGACGCTGGCGTTTTTTTTTTGGCTTGCGGAATCGCGTGCCCCGTCGAAATTAGCGCGAACGCGCGCACCCCTGTTAATGTCATGTTAGCCGCTGTTTTTCTTTCTTTTCCACCCGATAAACAAACCGCCACCGCTTGCACGCGCTAGATGCATAAACATGTTGACCGTGTAATGGCTTATCGTGTTAATCGCGCCCCGCGAGGACAAAGGGGCACGACATGGCGACGCTGTAAAATTTCATATGTCATGTCAGGGTGGCAGATTTAATGATACGCTAACGACCAAATAAAAAGGGTGGCTTTATATCTTGCCTGTGTCTTTTTTCCGTCAAGAATGATGTAAGGACTTTAATATTACTCTAACAGCTAAAGATTATTTTTTCCAATTGGAAGTTCACTTTCGAACCGATGGCAAGTGGGCAAGTGATGGTGGTCTCGATGGGGGGTGATGAGCGTGATGATGATGATGATGGGAAAGTTCTTCAATACAACAAATGTCGACCGGCGCATGCAAAACGACCGGTAGCGTCCCATCATCAAAGCCACAAAAGAATCTGGGGCGCTTTGGCAGCGACACAATTAAACTTTCCGCTTTGATCACTTTTTCAGCGGGTTAAGCGCACACCTTCCCCCCTTCATACAAATCATCCGGCGGCGCCCTTAATACCCTGATTGATTCCGCGTGTCGACTATACGGATTTAACAAGCGCGCCCTTTGATTCCGAATGCGAATTACTGTCTCGTGCTTCGCAGATTTTTGAGGGCGGTAAATTCGATTAATTTCTGCCCTGTGTTTCTTACTTTTACAAATGAATAGTCCCATCATAAACCCTAACTAGTTTCCATATTGTTCTAAGAGGTATTATAGAAAATAATAAAAAACAACCAGGCATCTTATTAACTTAATTTGGCGCCCAATGTGGGGCTTTCGCCTAGCGTTCTCCTCTACTTTTACACCCAACGCGAAGACTAACGTTAAAGCTTGACAATTTTGATGTTAGGAAGAATATTTGAAATTAGAAAGAACGAGCACGTCCTTCCATCTTGTTGGCATCCAGGATAATTTCATGGTCATCTCATCAAAGTACATTTTGCGAAATCTTCTCGTTCTTCTGTCTTATTCACCACCGATCTTCTCCCTTTGCTATCTACCCGGGTATATTGTGCCGGGGAAATTAACTTCGGCACAACGCCATCTGGTCAGTCGTAGTAGCCGTAAGAAATTGAAAAATCGGCAAAAAAGAAATTGGACGCCACTTAATTTTAACCGAGCCCGAAGAAAGTAAATCCGTTTTATACGGCAAGCCGTTTAGTGACAAAAAATAAATAAATTACCAGAAAACGAGGTACAAGTTTATATTACAACGCAAACCACGCGCAAGAGCTCAATTTAGAGCGAACTATGAAAAGAAGATAACGTAAACGGATCTGCTTTCGCTTGCAATTCGCTAAGTCATCAATCAGTTCAACCGTTACTTATTTTGGCATTAAATAATCAATGAAAGTGCGAAAACGTCAGCCCAAACACGGCCGGGTGTTCGGAAAATCACCCGGTTACATCAGCTTCGCCTTAAAATCCAGACTCCAGGGTTCAAATTGGCCCTGGCACTTAAACTTAAAGCTTAAACTTGAAACCCTAGCGAAAAGGGGTAAACTTAAAGCTTAAACTTGAAGCCTAAGCGAAGGAAGTAACGCAAATACATTGGATTACGCGAGTGGAGAACAGTCAGTCGTCTAATTAAGCTGGGATTGTCTACGGAGGCTTTCGTTCCTTGCTTCTAGGTACTTAATAAAAAAAGCCGTCCGAAGCCGTGCCAATGCCACGCCTCCCTGAGGCCGTCACCACGAAAATGTGCTCCACGTCCCCCTGGGACGTGGTCACCTCAAAGTAGGTCTATTGAAATTAGCCGATTAAGAAAGCCGACGCAAGCGTTTGCTGTTCATAAAACAACTCATGAAAGGAAATTCTTGACGTTCACAGACAACGGCGGTTTCTTCGATAAGAGATGGTGCCCCACAATACTGCATCATGTCGATTTTAATAGCTTGCCGTAACGAAAAGTACGTGGAGCAGCTTTCCTTTTTCTATTTTGAACTCTGCCATCAAATGCGCAGCTCCAAATACAGCGTCGTAAGAACAGGGCGAGGTAACTTCGCTCGTTTAAAACGATAAACTGTTTGAAGAACTTCTTAACGAGGCGCGCGAGGTGTAATTGGCACTAAAATAATCCACCAATTTCTGGATTCAGCTATATTTTTGGTGGTCAACCTCAATCTCAAAGAGAAAAAATCTGTCGGTTTGAAATCCTTGTCATCAAAGCACGCCGTAAACCTCTAAAAGCTGCTTTGGCCCACCATAAATTGCAAGTAGCTGTTTTTAGTCAGACATTCCTTTTTTCCCCTCAAAAATAGACCTTTACTAATCCAGCTTCGTTTGTCCTCGCATTGTTGTCATCCTCTTGCACAATCATCTATCCCATCGGGTCAAAATTAAACCTTGGCAATCGCATTTATCTATTTCAGGCTCGGCGAAAATACGAAATGCTCCTCCATTAGCGTATTTCATGGCGCTGGGTTATTGTGAGGACGCGAGAAAAAGGACGATAAACATGTCCGGCCCCTGGCCGAGAGTTTTGGCAGAGGAACAGTAACAAGTGTCACCTCACGGCCCCGTCCTCTTAATTTTCAGCGCGGCCCGCCGGCCATGAACAATTCTCGGAACGCCCGCCTTAAAATCGCCATGAATTTCAGATTTGCTACGCCCGCTCTCAGAAAAGAAAAAAAAAAGGAAGAAGCAACTCGAGATTATTAATTATATTAGAAATACGCCGGTATTAAGTTTTTTTTTTGGTTTTGTTGGGCGCCCCCTGCTCTCGGTTTGGGAATTTCGGGCGATCGGGTTTCAGAATGATCTCGAGCCGGAGGAGATTTATGGGGAGGCAAGTATCTCGAAACAAAACAACATCCCCCGCGTTAACGGATGAATGTTCCTTTGCTTGGCACGTTGGAGAGACCGATTAACGCAAAAGCTAATTACTTGCATTGTTCTCTAAGCCCGACATTGCGAATCGTTTAGGTTTCTGGCATTTATCAAGGTAATGTCGGCGGGCGGGTTTTCAGCCCCCGCTATTCCAGAGGGTGGGGGCGATGCTTCAGGAAGAATTTGCTTGTAGCGAAGTGAGGTTAACGAAAATGTGAGTAGAGGCACGACTCTTCTAAACAGTTCAGAAATGAAAACTGTGGATAAGAAACAACAAAATAGAAAGTAAAGAAATTATTTAGAAGTCGTACCGTTTCGTAATGGCGTTTATTTTTTACGTCCCCTCCCCCTCGAAGTAAATCCGACAGAAGAAGAATGATATTTCGGAAAAAGAACATCAATTCCGCCCCCGGATAAATAAGGGGCGATCAATTACTTCCGATTAATTGGGCGTAAAATCCTGCAGAAGAGCACAAATCCCGCTGATTACGGACAAGTCCGTCGTCACCAAGGCCGGAGTCGCCGGAGTCCCCGGAAGCGGAACGCTGACAGATAATTTATTAAAACGTCTTTCCACCCTCCCGCGCCCGCCCACGCCACCATCTGGTGCCGGGCGGCTTGTTATTAGGCAAAGATGATATCGCTTTTTACCCGCGCGGGGCGATGAATTCAATTCGCGTTATGTTTTACGACTTTTTTACCGTCTCGGCAAAACGCGCGCGGGTCTTTTGAATAAAGTACGAACGCCACGTTGGAAGCCTAGAAATGGAACTAATAAAGTCCCTATGAATTATGTGCGTTTCGGCGCACGGGGGCGCCGGGTTTACACCACCTTTGGGATGTACACACCGCATTACGTTGTTTACTGTCGTTTTAAAAAAATTGAATCGCTCTTTTAGAAAGTGCGAGGACGTATTTTTAATAGCCCTCACCTAATCATGAAACTATTTTAAAGCAATAATTAAAAACCGGTCTTTTAACTTCTTTGTAAATACATCTGCCTTGAAGTATGTTCTTAAAAACCATCTTCGGTACAATTATTTATTGTCTCAGGGGCTGATTAATTTAAAAGGACGAACGTCTGATCAAGCTGGGTATGGCTGTCGGAGCTTTCGTTCTTTTCTTCTACGTACCTGGTAAAAGCCGCCCTTAGCCGCGTCAGTGCCATGCCTCCCTGAGGCCGTCGCCACGAAAATATGCTCCAGGTCCCCCTGGGACGTGGTCACTTCAAAGAAGGTCTATTGAAATTTGCCGACAAAGAAAGCCGACGCAGATTTTTGCTATTAAAATGCAAATAAAACCCATAAACAACTCATAATAGGAAATTATTGACATTCATAGAGAACGGCGTTCGATAAGAGACGGTGCACAACAATATTGCGTCGTGTCGCTAGATATTAATACTGGAATCTTCTCACAAAATAGGAAATGCACGCGGTCAGTTCAGTTCATAGTCATTCTGTTCGAAAACGACATTTAAATCTGCCCGGGACTATTTACCAGCAGGTAGAAAATGTGGAAATAAGCAACCGCAAGCGGTAAGCGCACGTGGAAAGCAAATAAGCAACAAAGTAGAGCAACAACATGGCGCTTACCTTCCGTAAAACGGAGTGGCACGACTCACAGAATCGAGAGCCGGTCCCTGCACTACGGGGACAGCAATAGTGATGCGAATCTGATCCGTTAATATCGACAGAACATTCAAATAAATACGAAACGCGATCAGAGACGTGATAATAACTTATTCGCTCGCTGGTCCAAAACGAGATGGCTCTACGGGGTCGCTAAACAAACAATGCCGAGTGCGGCGCTGAAGTAGATTTACCGCTATGCACTTGACACGCATGTAAAAGAAATAGCTTACCCGGCCGGATCGATCAAAACAAAAATTCCACTGTAACAGGACGTCCAAATGCAGATACCAGATCTGGTACCTTACAATAAAAGTATGTAAGTGTTTTCATTGGAAAAAATGAGCGTTCTTTCATGATAAAAGTTCGCCATTTTATTGTCACGTTCGAAAAATTATTAGCAAATTAGTTTTTTTTTTTTAATATTTTTGGGTCAACACAAAATTTAAGGCGCCTGTTTTTACGTTTAATTCGACATAATTGCAACACTTCGCAGGTGCGGTCGCCGAAACGACCTAATCGTCGTTGCGGTAATTGCCTAGCATGATTTACGGATTTCTGTTTAGCTAGCAGCTCAAAGTCCTTTTCGGTCAATTGAACTTACGCAAAACTAACGTTTTATTAGAGGGAATTCCATGCTGACAAATGACACCAAGTCGATTGAACTTGCTCGAGGAATGCTACATAGGCGGATCATGTAACGTAAAGCAATTAACGCGCTCGCAAATTATTGAGAAGCTGACAATTTTGGTACGTTGATCTTTTTTACTTTGATCTTCACGGGTAGTATAAAAAGGAAAAATTGTAATTCAATTAGTAAGATAATTCGATGGACTCAGTCACTTCAGATTTATTTGTGATTTGTTAAGTCTCTTGTTTACTAAAACGTAAATAAATACATTTTCGGATACCGTAACAATCAATTAAGGTAACATGATGAACTATTTTCTTCGATTAGCGAGATTTTAGAGAGCTAAATAACACCCTAAATCTAACAGGATATTTTTTTTCATCGCAAACAATAAATATAACTTTTTCGTAATTATAACTTTTCGTGCAGCGTTTTTCTTCCTTCATATCAGTATCTTAAGACCTCTTAGACTACGAATGATTACTTAATTAGTTTCGGTAATAACCAATTTAAGTGAAATTACTGTTACGGTGCAAATTTCCGTTAAACATATCATGTCATAATATTACGATTGACGAAGCGTTTTCCGTTGGGCCGGCCGTGCTGTTCGCCTTCATCGACCGACATCAACTTTCCTAGGAGAACTCTGTGTTAGGCGTTTCTCCGTGACCTAAACGGCACTCTCTCCTAATTCGAGGATTCATTTATGCTTTTCTAAGCCTGACAACTATGTTAGGCACTTCTCCGTGACCTAAACGGCACTCTCCCCTAATTCGAGGATTAATTTATGCTTTTCTAAACCTGACAACTACGTTAGGCACTTCTCCGTGACCTAAACGGCACTCTCCCCTAACTCGAGGATTCATTTATGCTTTTCTAAGCCTGACAACTATGTTAGGCACTTCTCCGTGACCTAAACGGCACTCTCCCCTAACTCGAGAATTCATTTATGCTTTTCTAAGCCTGACAACTATGTTAGGCACTTCTCCGTGACCTAAACGACACTCTCCCCCCTAATTCGAGGATTCATTTATGCTTTTCTAAGCCTGACAAATATGTTAGGCACTTCTCCGTGACCTAAACGGCACCCTCCCCCCTAATTCGCGGATTCATTTATGCTTTTCTAAACCTGACAACTATATTAGGCAGTTCTTCGTGACCTAAGCGACATTCTCCCCCCCCCCCCCTCCCCAATTCGAGGATTCATTTATGCTTTTCTAAGCCTGACAACTTAGACATCATTCATCAGGTATATATAACAAGCGATTGCTGTACGCAATTCCGTTCTTGCTTTAGGATTTTAGTCTTGGTTTTGGTTACCGTCTTATTATTCATCGTTTAGTCTTGGTTTTGGTTACGGTTTTATTATTCGTCGTTTAGTCTTGGTTTTGGTTACGGTCTTATTGTTCGTGTTCGCTGTTCACTTTATTTGTGGACGTGTAACCAAGGTTAAAGGGTCTCAGACCATACGCCGGGCAAATGGCGACATTGTTAATTCTGTACGAGGTGTTTGGTACACGGCAAGCGTCGCCGCAGAACATTAAGGATCGTTCACACGATGACGCCACGTTTCGCCGTCGGTTTACACTGTGGAACGCCATCTCTTGGACGAATACGTGACCTGAGCACAACTTGTTACACGTGCAGGGTTAGATACGTAATCGTAATCATAATCGGATACAAACTCAGCGAATTAGTTACTTAAAGGGTGTTAAGGTACTAACGTGAGTAAACGAAATACGGGCCCCGTTATTCGTGATTTAGTTTCGAATAATTCGGGTAGCGTGCATATTTTCTTAACGTTGAGTAAGCCTGAGCCTAGTCACAATTAGAACCACTCGCATTCTTTGCCTTAACGAATAAAGACGCTTGTGCAGTAACTTTTTTTTATTATCAATTTCTGGTGAAGTGTTTTTTGACTCTTTCTGTAAACCACCCCGTACCACTGAATAGCCGATTGGGGGACGTAAGTTAATTTCCTCTCTCAAAATCTTGCGGCGATTTACTTGAGGTATGATGGCAATAATCGTGACGAAGTTCTAGAACATAAAACAAAGGTTTTTTTTGTAGACTTTGCAATGCACGAGGGAAAATAATCGCCGAACCTCCCACACATGTGTCCAATCCAAATGAAAATAGCCCAAACAAAGCCCCCACACGACTTGCTGTAAGCAAACAAAGCTTCGGTTAGAACGGAAATTGCAGCGAGGGCCGGCGACCAACAACAACAACATCATCGGAAACCGAACTCGATTAGTTGTGACCAGTGGCTCGTTGCAATTCTCGATTTTGTCTGAAGCGAGCCTCCTGTCGATGTCGAAGCAATTTTTGGCTCATATTTTATTCAGGGGCGCTCCTGGAAATTCAGGGAAAAATTGACGGGCGTGGGTGGGGCGAACCGACGCGACGCGACGTTAAATTAAAATCGGAATCGACGCAAATGGATTAGTTCGGGGACAGGAGCGTACTTAAAAAGAAAAGAAGTTTCCCTTCATCGATGGAAACGAGAATTAGACAGGGTTTTAATTGGTTTCGTTAAGTTCGCCCGCCTGAACGAATTAAAACTATACGTAGTTAGTTACTTCTTACTAGTTTGCGTCTCGCCCTTCCCTTCCTTCTTACTCTACGGAATTATTTCGCGAAGTTTCAAACTCGCAGCGAACTCCCTCGCAGTTTGATTCCAAGTCCATAACTTTCGCGCGGAGCAGCAAAAAAGACACGACTGCGTTCGCAATTAATTAATTAGTTAATTAAGTTCCCCTGCCCCATCTATCTGCGAGGAAAGCAAAAGAAAAAAAAATGAAAACGAATTCTCGAATTTGTGAATGCATCCTGTACACGTATAATCCCCCCCTCCCCGGTCGCTTATAAATAGCTTCATCATCCCTCTTACGCGTCGCCAATATTAATTTGGGTTTTTTTTTCTGTTGCAGGTATGTACGTGAGCCGACGGTTGAGAGGGCGTCCGCAATGGGGGGTGAGTCGCCCGCAAAAACGGGGCTTTACTTTGTGAAGCGTCGGCCGTTTTTTTCGGACGAGGGGGTCGCAAAAACGCACCCCGCGCGTTGAGAAACTTACTTCCAGAAAGTGATGTTGTTGCTGCTTGACTTGCGTCTTTGCGTGAGGGTAAGTGGTCCTTGAGCCGTCGGGGAAAAACGGACGACGTAATCTACACAAGGGGATGACGAGTTCTTAGGCAGAGTTAATAGGGTTGTTAACAGCGAGAAAGAAAAAAAAAACGCCCATGTCTTCTATATAGATTAGAAATGATTTATTTATGTCTTATGTTTACGTTCATGGAGGCGATTTTGGCGGCAAATTTGAAAAGTACATAGTTACGGGGGGTGTTCAATAAACATCAGCAATTGATTTTCATTAAAATCGCTTTTACCAGGGCCTTCTGAGCTGGTGGCAAACTCGACAAGTAAATTTCGGATTTGTTCGTGTAAATACACTCGAATAGTTTTTAATTAAACGGTGAATAGCTTTTTCGAGGGTTAGCTTTTCGAATAATTGCCACCTTTCCCTCGTTCGGTATCCCGAAACGAGAGTTCGACGCGTTTGATCCGCTCAGGAGAAATGAGAGGTCCAATTCCGTAACTTACTTCGGCCCAGAAGTCAGGTCGGTCGTCCTTTCGAGAACGAGATGGAAAATCAGGGTTGCGTAGCGGTGCCCACTCGGTGGAGACGGCGTGGGATATCTCTAAAGGTATTACGGAAAAGGGCGCCACCCAGCGATGGCTACGAAACCCAGGGATGTCACAAATACACGGCCGGAAAGATGTGTTCTCAGACGTTCTCGTCAAGGGCAACCTCCTTGGGCCAAGGTTATTGAATAGAAACCCAATAAATGAACAAAGTTCGTTACGACCAAAAAAGCAATCTATTCGAATCGGCAAGGTTCAAAACGCAGTTTACAAAATCACACAGACGCCCTGGAGGGGTGTTAGGATGAGTTTTAATTACCGAGATAGCGGTAACTAAAAGTACAAAGTCCAAAATAGGGTCACCTTTGCTTCTGCAAGAGTACTCTGGCGTCTGCGCACAACAGCGTAACATGTAACAGATTACAGCGGAGTTCTTGTATGTAACACCCGCAAAAGCGTATGAAAACCAAGGCAAAGTAAAATGTGACACGTGACGCGTGAAGCGCGACAACGTAAAAAACGTCCAAACCAAAAAAAAAGAAATAACACAAGTGACGCTAATTATAAATCCGCTCTGAAGGAGCCTCAATTTAACAAGTATGAACGATACAGAATATATAATGGGACTTCAGTAACAGTACCACTACTCGGAGATATCCAAAAGATCATGTAAACAGGCACACAGTAGAGACCCAACCCACTGAGGTTGCCGCCGCAAAAGAAAAAAATCCGTAGCTTCCCATCCGTGCCGCACGAGTCGACGCCACACCCCGCGTAACACCGCAGTCGGGACTTTCCCGGTGAGCGGACAAAAGAGATAGAAATGGTTCGAGCTTACGTGGTTGTTAAAAAAAGACGGTTTTCCACGATCCAAACGGGTCCCACCTGCACCCGGACGTTCCAGTTTTTTCTCTGTAGGGCTTTGGCTGAGTTGACGTCAGGAATAAAAAAAAGGACGAGCCAAATAGGCTGAGCTACGACGTTGGATTCCTCAATTTGGCTTGACAGGCTTCCTCACGAACTGGAGGGTAGGGTATAGGCCCCATACAAGTTGCTTTAAAAAAGGCGAAACAATAAAACGCCACAAACAAAACGAAAACGTGGTCGCCCATACAAGAGACGGCGAGAAGAAAAAAGAACTCACCTCATGAAAAGTACACGAGCAACCTCGCGCATCGGCATGGTTAACCAAGTCCGCAAATAGCGGCCCCAATAGCAGCAATTTGCAGCGGTGCAAAAGCCCGAAGAAAAACGAGGGTCCAATTAAACTTCCAAGACAACGCAGAAGTGACCACCACCGCAAGCGACGTGCGTAAGTCAAGTGAAGTCAGTGCGCGCCACCCGAAAGCACGCGCGACACAAACGACTCAAACGGAACGTGCTGCGCGATCCGACGGCCAACGACCGAACTCACAGCGGAAATTGGAGACACACTCCTCAACACAAAAAACAAACCGTAACATAACGTTACGGTAAAGCTACGGGGCGCTTCACCGAATGTAACGTTTACTTTAGGGGTTGCCGGGCGTAGTTCAGATTTAACATAACGCAAAATACATACGGTACATTTATTATTGGGGTCGCAATATACATGTAATTTACATGACAGTTTGAAGAAGCACTTTACTGGACGACATGAGCTCGCGTAATGTAACAAGGGGGTTGTCGAACTAATTTATGATCAGAGAAGCTGTCTGTTTATATGAAATGACTTGACCTAATTTCCAGTTTACGTAAACTTTCGGGTCAGGCGTTAAAAATTCCGCCGACTCATTTTACTTTACTAGTCTAACTAGATTAGTCAGCGTTATGTAACCAATGTGCAAATGTAGTGTCACGCTGTATCTTGGGTGCTGGGCGTCACTTAAAACGCCGCAATTCAGGCAAGAGAAAACAAATTGCGCGGGACCACCTGGAGAGGAGATGAACCAACGCATCGACGAATCCCTAGACGGGGTGTCAGATCCTGGCTAGCGCAATCGGTCGGGACGGGTCGGTTGTCATACAGCGCCACCCTGTGTTAAATTCTGGTACCCCATCTGCTGGACTTGGTCCACATGGAGAAGCGTAGTCAGTGTGTCCGAAAACGATGTTAAAATCTGCCCGAGACTACTTGCCAGAAGGTAGAAAATGTGGAAATAAGCAACCTCGACCGGTAAACGCACGTGGAAGACAAATAAGCAACAATGTGGAGAATCAACATGGCGCTTACCTTGCCGTAAAATGGCGTGGCACAACTTACAGAATAGAGAGACGGTCCCTACACTACGGGGACAGCAATAAATAAAAAGTAAAATCAACAACAAAGTATCGCCAGGTAAATAACTTTTATCGGTCGTTCGAGACAATGTTATCGGGGGTTTCCCGGGTAGCTGAAGGCTTAGACGACGTTGAGGGTCACACCAACAATCAATTAAGCAACTGTACCTCGGCCGATTAATGCGCGGGCAAAATCGGTCCCGCTCGCGAAAGAGAAATAAAATCATGTAGCGCCGCAAAACATTCGGATGGCCATCGAATTATTGTGTAGGGCAAAAACCGCACACTGCCGACTAAATCTACAAATTCGCGACGACGGTATAAACCGGCATCGGTTTATACCGTCGCGCTGTAAAACGGCGTGGCACGACTCACAGTATCGAGAGACGGTCCCTACACTACGGGGACAATATAGCGATGTGACGCGCGAAAATAAAATCAATAACAGAATACCGCCAGATAAATAACTCTTGTATTAGTCGTTCTGCGCAATGTTATCGGTGGTTTGCCAGGTAGCTGAAGGCTTTGATAACGTTGAGGGTCACACGAACAATCAATTAAGCAACTGTACCTCGGCCGATTAATGCGCGGACAAAATAGCTCCCACTCGCGAAAGAGAAAAAAAATAATGTAGCGCCGCAAAACATTCGGATGGCCATTGAATTATTGTGCAGGGGGAAAACCCTCACACTTCCGGCTGAATCAACGAAATAGCGACGACGGTATAAACCGGCTTCGGTTAATATAAACTAGGATCACGACGTGATCTTTTCTTCGATGATAAATTACACAACCCCGTTATAAATGTACGCATGAGCTTTCTTCAGCAATAAATTATACAACCCCGCTATATATGTATGCGTGAACTTTCTCCAGCAATAATTTACGCAACCCCGCTATAAATATAAATAGGCGGTAAGAATGCCGATGACTCGTTTTATTTTACCGGCAGCTGGCGTTATGTAACCAATGTGCGAATGTAGACGAAGTTTTGCTTGCATGAATCAGGAGCCCAACTTGCATAATTGTTTCTTCAGCTGCAATAAATCAAAATTATTAAATCGCTGGAAGCGTTTCACGACCGACGTTTCACGCCAAAGAAAACTGCACGATCTGCACTCTTTTTTTTTTACCGACGACATCGTCGCTTAACGATTCCCGAAACAGTGCTCCGAACGCTGCAGCTCGACGGGTTCAGCCTCGTCAGTAAATCACGTGAACTCCACCTGTTTCGAATCCTACACGTTTCCAGGACGAAAAGGGAGCAGATCTGCCCACCCCCCTAATTCCTATTTAATCTCGAAGCCACAAACATTTTTAGACAATACGCAATCTGCGGGGGAAGGGGGACAAAAGTTTTTTCCAAAAAAAAGCGATTGCGACCGGATCGAGGCGTTCATAATTTATTCATCTCTTCCGGAAATACGCCGTTCCGGGGGAAAGAAAGTTTTTCCCCGAACGCCGCGGAACTTCGGGTGACGTTTGGCGGGCGGCTTGGTCGGTGCACATGCAACCTTCCATGACGTGCCGGAATAAAACTTGTCCTTACGTTTTCTAAACTTAATAACGACACGCTCGCCTTATATATTACGGAGCTGGAGCACCGGAGTAATTCTTTTATTCGAACGGAAAACGTATCGATTCGAAACAGAATGACTTAATTTTGTTTCCCCCTTCCCGATTTATGTCCTGGATTTAAAACGTACAAGCACTGCAAGCCTTTATTAGCCATCTTTATTTATACACACATACACACACTGACAAATCATCCTTCAGGATGACGTAAGTACATCAAATAATCAAAAGTAATTCATTTTCAAAACCTGCAAATCAAATTTGAAAATGAAAAGAAAGCGAATAACGGGGCCCGTATTTCGTTTACAAAACGTCTGCAACATGCACTCGACAAGACGTTCAACTTGTTTAAATGTGGCTACGTGCCGCGCCGTCACAAATTAAAAGCGAGGAAATAATTAAGAAAACGTTAATAATGAATGAGATACTCAAAATGAAGTTAACCCTCAACCTGGCGGTGTCCCAACGTCAGTCCGTTTATCAATCAGCTAGGATATGCAACGCTGTAAACAGTGAAATATTCCGAATAGAAAAAGCCCTCCCTAATTAAGGAAGAGAGAAACAAGCCTTTCGGACCAATTTGCGCATAAAAATCGCCGGTCGGAAATACCTGATTAACGGAAATTGTTGTCGTCAGGCTTTGAAAGGCGCAAATGAACGCTTTGTTTTGCGTAAATTCAAACTCAATTTGAATTAAGTCGAATCGACTTGAGGGTCAATTTAATTTCCTTCAACTTCAAAGTATGATTATAAAATTAAAAAAGAAACAAGAAACTCAGTTCCGATTAGATCAACACAACTCAAAATTTGATTAAACTGAACCCAAGTCAAAAATAAGAATAAAAAAAATTAAATCAGAGTCTCAAAACTTAATTAAACCGAGGCGAACCTGAGAAAAATTAAACCAAAATAGTTTAAAAATTAAAACTCAATTCGAATTAAGTCCAACCGATTTGAGGGTCAATTTAATTTCTTTCAACTTCAAAGTATAATCATAAAATGTAAGAAAAAAACTCCGTTTCGATTGGATCAACTCTACTCAAAATTTGACTCAACCGAACCCAAGTAAAAAATAGGAATAACAAAAAAATTAAATCAGAGTCTCAAAACTTAATTAAAGTTAAGTTCAACTCATATCGCGGGGGAACCTAATTCAACTCGACCTAACGCTGTCCTACCCAAACAAAAATTAAATGCTGGAAAACGTTAAAAATCTCAACTCGATCCAAAAGCAAATTAAAATTGGATTGAGAAATTAAAACGGAAAAAGACTTTAATATTCAAAACTCAATTAAAATTAACAGCAAAACTCAATTCAATCTCAATTCAAGCATTCATTTGTGTTTTTCAAAGCCTGACGACAACTTGCATTAATCAGGTGTTGGTGACAAGCGCGTTTTGTGCGCAAATTAACTATCGTTCTTCCTTAGTTAAGCTTTTTATCGCGGGCTTTTCCTATTTGGGATATTTCGAAGCCGAACCTGACGAATTAAGCGGCGTTTGCGTGTCCTAGAGGCTGATGCACCCCGGAAAGTGGAGCGACGTAACGTTTTCTATGTTGGTCAACCTGCACAGTACAAGGGCGGAAGCGCGACATGGTAACTCGATGACTGGGCGAAGTTGGGAGACCCCCCCATTTGGAGTTATGTAACTTTATTTTGAGTAGGTATCTGATTCATCACTACTAACATTTTGTTAACTGTTTCGCTTTCAATTTTTGACAACCGACGCGTGGACGCGCTCAAATTAAACGTTTCGTCGGGTGTTTGTGCTGCTACGCGAAATACGGGTCCCGTTATTCGGGCTGTTGTAAATAAATTGCAAACGAGAAACGGACCCCGTTATTCGCTTTTCGTTTTCGTTTAAATTGTGTTCAGTTTTTACTACTTTGATTTAAAAGTGTTTCGAGTGTTTACGCCTAATCTTAGAGGCACTTCCGGATGTTTATGGGCCGTGTAAAAAAAGGCAAGTGCGATGGTCGGTGCTTAAAACCTAATTAAGATTAACGACAGCACTCAATTCAACCTAACTCTGTCTCACCCAAGTAGAATATTAAATACGACAACGGAACTTGTATGTATCTCTTGAAGAAGAAGAAGAAGAAGAAAGGAAAACAAGAGAAGAAGAAAGGAAAAACAAGAGTTTCTTTCAACATAATGATGCCTTTACTGTAACGGTTACTTTACAAGATATCCTACGCAAATCAAAGCATTCATTTGTGCTTTTCAAAGCCTGACGACAACTTGCATTAATCAGGTATTTATGACCAACGATTTTTGTGCGCGATTTAGTCAGCAATGCTGAAATTGTTGTCGTCAGGCTTTGAAAGGCGCAAATGAACGCTTTATTTTGCGTAGAGTCTTAACCAGAACAGATGTCCGGACGTCACTAAATAAAACATCTCGGCCTAACTCAACAAGCAAAATGGCACAACGACTAGCTGCACTCTAATTTCGCGACAAGGACAAAAAAAAAGACTCACGAGAATTGTGAAACGTAACAACGGCCTTCCTTAACAGTACGTGACTTCGTACGTCTGCTGATTTATATTTCTATTTTATTTTTGACGCAGCTCAGAAGCAAAACGCAAATGCTCGAAATTGCTTTCTAGAACGACTCGTCTCAAGTTGATTTTTAACATGTAATAATAATAAGGAAACATCAAGCTGCCGCTTCGAAAGTTGTCAGCGTCTTGCAAGCCCCTGGAAGACTTTTTCTTTGCTGGAATATTCCAGCTCTCCCTCTGCGTGCATAAAATTTATAATTTAAATTGCTCCGACACTTCACCGCACCGGAATGTGTCGCCGGAGTCTCCCGGAATCTCCTTGTGCAAGTGCAGGCAACTAATGAATTGTGCATTATCCCACCGTCCGACGCCGGCGTCGCGACGCGACGCTACGCTCAGGACCAGGCATTCAATTTCGTTTCGTTTCGGGTCAACTCAAGCGAGCGCATAAAACGTCTTCGCCGGTCCCAGCAGAGAGTTTTCCGCAGACGAAAATCTAAATGCACTCGTAAATCCCCGGGAAAATGTTTGTTGTGTTTTTAGCATCGCGTTGCCGCCGTCTCAAATCGCAGCTTAAGGTCCTTTAGTACACTGCGCGATTTATCGGTTTAACTTTGCCCTAAAAAAAATCATCGTCGAAGTTCGACCCACTCACCCATCACCATCTAAGCTAGGGCTAATCTGAATTTATTCGTTCGCATAGATTTCAATCAAGCTACTGGTTGATTTGAATCTTGGGTGTTCTATTTTATCGCTTGCGATAAAACGTGCTAACCGGATTGCAAAAGCAAATGCAACCCGGGCTATTTCGCGAAGCTAACATCACGCGTGCATTTCTCTTAATTCCAGCTCGTCCTTTCGAGCAATCATAAGCTGGTTTACGATTGATTGGGCCCCGGGCACGTGGTAGGTTCAACTTTGCCCCAAACCAATCTTGGTCGAAGTTCAACCCACTCACCCATCACCATCTGAGCTAGGGCTAATCTGAATTTATTCGTTTTCGAATAGATTTCATTCAAGCTACTGGTTCATTTGAATCTTGGGTCTTCAATTTTCAATTTTATCGCTTGCGATAAAACGTGCTAACCGGATTGCAAAAGCAAATGCAACCCGGACTATTTCGCGAAGCTAACATCACGCGTGCGCTTCTCTTAATTCCAGCTCGTCCTTTCGAGCAATCATAAGCTGGTTTACGATTGATTGGGCTCCGGGCACGTGGTAGTTTCAACTTTGCCCCAAACCAATCTTCGTCGAAGTTCGACCCACTCACCCATCACCATCTGAGCTGGGGCTAATCTGAATTTATTCGTTCGAATAGATTTCAATCAAGCCACTGGTTCATTGGGTCTTCTCTTTTGCTCGATAGAGTTCGAATAGGGTTTTTTTACTAACTGAAACTAATTTTAATCCCAACAAGTACTTAATAAACAAGGCGGAAAAAAAAACGAAAAGAGTTCTTGTCGGCGAGCGAGCGAGCGAGCAAGCGAACGCGATTTGCATAGCTCTCGAATTTGCATTTTTAAACGACCACCTGGCTCTTCGCGAGACGTACTTTCGTTTCGAATAAATGCACCGAAAGAGTCGCAAAAAAAAGCACACGCCGAATTTACATACGCGTCCGAACCGTTTCGCCGCGCTCTATCCGTCCTCCGTCCGTGCGCGCGGCCAGCTCAGCGGTTACGTAATTTCATTTTATGCCCGACATTAACCTCGCTTTATCGTACATATTTGAGGAATACGTTGATGAAGTGCCCCACGTGGCGCCGTTTGCATTTTAAATAGCGGGCGCACTTTCATAATATATTACATAAGCGATTTATTTAATTAATCGAATCGCAAGGGCGACTTGTGCGAAAAGAAAACGTTACCTTCGTTCGACGACGTTTATTCATATTGCCTTTGGCTTTCGATAAAATAAACGTCTCGTATCCGTCCTGTTTGTTCGTAGTAATCGGGCGCAAGTTGAATCCATTTGTTTCAGTTTCGGGAAAGCGTGCCAAGCCGAGCTTGAAAGCTGCATGTTCTTATTGGTTTCGGGCTTTTATAAATCGGCATGCACTTGTATTGTAAAGCCAATGCGCGACAACCATTCATACTTACTTGTCTAAGCGTCGGTCTTTGTTGTTTAAAATTTAAATACGAGTTGTCACCTACCTGTCGGTCAAGTAACAAAGGTTAGCACGACTAATGTCAGCGCCGCCGGCAGCTGCAATGGGAGGGGTGTGGGTTTCTCAAACCAACGAGAAATATACTTAAAAGGGCGCCACTTTGGAAACCGAGGAGAAAATTAAGAAAACGAGGTTATGTCCAAAATATTTGAAAAATGTTTTATTTACACACGTAAATAAAATTGACGTACAAATCAGACACAATAATCTCACGTTAACTCTGTCTGGACCGGTCTTTAAAGTTAACGGAGTAAATAAAGGAAAAAAAGGTTTGGTTAGACCATTAATAGCCACATCAGCAAGCCGTCGAATGTTCGTTCTGAAGAGAATATCTCCTCGAATCTCCTTTTGTCCAGCGTCGGATGGTGAATAGGGCTTGAAGGCCGCAGATCTCTCTGAGTGACACTTGAACGCGCGGGACTCGTAAAACTCGACAAAACGCCCAGTGGTGGAGTTTCAAAAACAGAGCACAGCACGGGGCCTAAAGGCAAAACGCCAGGAAACTCGGCCCAATAGGAAAAACCCAAAGGAGAGAAACACGAGAGAACGCAACGCACTCATCAAATTATTCTGCTGCTTATTCTGGGATTAACCAGTCAGAGTCGGCCGAAGGCCGTGAATTACATTTCTCCCTCCTAGGAGAAATATTCCACAAACACAACAATGGTAGGTTATTAAAAAAACTCCTAAAAAGTTAAATAAAAGATTAAAATAAAGTCGTTTTCATCATTTTTTTCGAAATTGTGGATAACGACTTTAATTTTAATCTTTTATTTAACTTTTTAGGAGTTTTTTAAGAGCCTACCATTGTTGCGTTTGTGGAGTATTTCTCATTCCTAGTAGAAATATTCCACAAACACAACAAAATACACGACTGGGAAAAGCGCGTGAATACGCTGCTTGTTCGAGGATTAACCGCTCGGAGTCGGCCGAAGGCCGTGAATTATATTTCTCCTTCCTAGGGGAAATATTCCACAAACACAACAAAATACACGGCTGGGAAAAGCGCGTGAATACGCTGCTTGTTCTGGGATTAACCACTCAGAGTTGGCCGAAGGCCGTGAATTATATTTCTCCTTCCTAGGGGAAATATTCCACAAACACAACAAAATACACGCAAAACACGTGCAGTTTACTCAAAATCTGTATTAAATCGCTGTGGCTAATTCTATTCGGAGAGCGTGGAGAACAGAAACAAACATAAAGAAAGATGTATCGAGTATTGATAGGCAATACGACGAAATGTGACCTAATATATAACGTCTGAAATTAAATGTCAAAGGTGAGAGGAGCGTTCGAAATTCGAGCGAGCAAGGATAGCAAAAACTTCTGGGAACGAAGCTAAAAAAAAGGTGCAGCCATACTTGGAGCCGTATGCCGTATTCTCGAATCGAGAGAACGCAAAAGAACGTGACGTCAGAGTTCTCCTGCAATTTATGCAGCTGCTTTGTATGAGAGTTTACGTCATTTTGACGTCACTTTCTCTTGCAAAAATCTGTTCTCTCGATTTGAGAATACCGCGTACGGCTCCAGGTAAGTGACGATTTTTAATCGATCCAATTAAATCGATGCAAAATCATTGATTTAAGAGAAAAAGCCAAATGGTTACGGTTTAAGTTTATTTCGGTGTACTCCAGAGGTGACGATTACAATTTGCTTAATGAAACAACATAACAGTTTTTTTTTAATGAATTCTTCACGTAAGTACTTCGTACGTCGTTTATTTTTCAATTTCCCTTTTTCATTTTACTGCCCTTTGTTTAATCTCGCCGTCGCGTCGGTCGTTAATTTCCTGATTTCCTCGTTGCTTCCTGTTGTTTGATTTCGAAAGAACTCGCGATGATGTACCTACCTATTTCATATTTCGAAGTCTTCTCCTCCTCCTCCTCCTCTTCCTCCAATGCCGAGAATATAAATAAAGTTGCAATCGTAACTTCTTAATAATAGCAGTCGAAGATTTCTTTCTCTTTCTTCAGCGATCACAATGAAAAAAAAGAAAAGGAAAGCAAGATGAGCGCTTGGAAACTCAATTGGAATTAATCAATTAAACTCGAGTTAAAAAAGAAACTCAAAACAAAGTGAAACTCAAAAGTTGAAGATCGAGACACATTCAAGAAATTGGAAATTTTAATCGCGAAAACTCAACAAAAATCAAATCGAACTCAATTCGACTAAACTTGAGGCAAACAATTTTAAAATTAAAAAGAAAATAATGCTAAGGTTAAAACTGAAGGAAAAAGAAAATTAAAACTCAATTGGAATTAGTCGGTCAAACTCGACTCAATTTAAAAAAGACACTGAAAACTCAACTAAAATTAAATCCAACTCTATTCGATTGTCAACTTAAGGCGAACAATTTTAAAATTAAAAAGAAAATAATGCTAAAAGATTAAAATTGAGGGAAACTCGATTGGAATTAGTCAATCAAACTCAACACAAGTTAAAAAGGAAACTCAAAAAACAAAATGAAACTATAAAGTTAAAAATTGAGGTACATTCGAGGAATTGGAAGTTTTAATCACGAAAACTCGAACTCAAAAATTAAATCCGACCCAATTCGACTCTCAGCTTGAGGCAAAAAGAAAATAATACTAAAAGATTAAAATTAAAAACACAAGAGAAAATCAAAACTCAATTGGAATTGGGGCCAATCAAACTCGACTCTCAAGTTAAAAAGGAACAAGAAAGAAATAAAAATTAAAAAGTGATTTTTCTCTAATATTTTTCTTAATTCAAAAAAATCAGAAGTCTGCGAGGATTCACTTACATCGGTGGTTTTCTTTGAATTCTTTCTCTTTCTTTCTCTCTCTCTCTCCCTCTTCTCTCTTAAGAGAGTTCCACCGCAAACCAAAAAAGAAAGCGATCGTAGGATGTCGTCACTTCAGTTTTCTCTTATAATTTATTTTAATAAATTGTACTTTCCAGTGGCGTAGCTACAAAGAATTAAAACTTTTGTTATCAAGCAAAATATTCTTCTTCATAAAAAGCTAGTTACTTCGAGCGTTTTCTTCTTCAAAGATTCTGACAGCCCTTTCATTTTTTTTAAGTTACAAGATGAGCCGAGGTCAAGTTTAAATAATCTTGATTTATTTAGTTGGTAAAGAAAATAGAATGCTTCCAGTAAAAGTATACAGCGTAGACATGACTTACGCCACTTGTCAACATCGCCTTCAATAACAAGCCTGATTTAGCGAGTAGTAATATTAGACCTCTGGGGCCAGCGACGAAAGCGTTTTGTTGTTGAACCGCGAAAATCTATGCGCTACGCTTACTAATAAAGACGAAAAGATAACAGATGAACCTATTTTCAAGTCGGTCTATTCTCCCACCTAATGAAACAGGCCTGCATGGAGTGAGCGTTGCACTTGTTCGTTCCTCAGATTCATTTGTGTTTATGAAAGCGAAAAAAAAAATTAAATTCCGACGTGAATACAATTTTGCAAAGCATGTAAAAGTCTAACAAAAATTTCAAAAGAAAGAACAATCGCTGAAATATTTTAATTGGCTTTAACAGTGGCGCGTAGCTGCGGGCAATGTACTAAGATGTTGAAACTTTTGAAAAGATTCACAAACGAGGAAAAACGAAAGCTTATTTTTTATAAGCGACACCTGCTCAAAAGATTTTCAATGAACGTATATTTTCTAACACAGAACACAGTCTGAAATGAACAGAAATAAAAAAAAAGAAAGAAGAAAAGCTGAAAGGATTTTAATTTTCGGACATTTGCCTGAAAATTATTTCAAAACAATTATAAAACCCTAATGGCCGTTTGTATCAAACACTTAAGTCTAGCTTAAATTTAAGTACTGCTTATAATGTGACATTTGAGGTTACACAACATTCAGTAAATCACATTCTAAGCGGTGCTTAAAGTTAAGCTCGACTTAAGTGTATGGTGCAACCGGCCATAAAAAAAACTACAGTTTAAGTATCAGTTTCGAATGAACGACGCGACGTTTGTAGCGCCATCTCTTAATCCGAGTCGCAAATATGTAATTTGCCAGGAAGAGATTCCCAGACAAATGAAAAACGTTGGGAACGTTCAAAAACAATGCCCTGGATAAATAAAATTTTATACTTGAATGGTTACAGCGAAGGAATTTACAAGCACTTGTAGCGCCATCTGTTACCCTCAACCACAACGTAGTACTCTTTATTTACACACGGAAAACAATTGTAAGAACGTTCAAGAACAATAATTTCAGAGCCGGCTGTAAATTCGAAAAGTTTTTGATTGTTCTGCGGTTCGAATGCTGATCTCAGTTGGCCGTGGTGGTTTTGCTCGCTTATGCACTGTGTGCACTGTCAGTTAGTAAGTTACCTACGGGCTGTGAATGTAAATTTATGACCACTGCAGAGTGTCTGCAGAGGCACGTAAATGCTCCGAATACTCCGGATGTTAGCCCCGTCAAAGATGTGCAATTAAAACTGACTGGATGGGAGCATCGGATCGGTTGCCACGGTAACGGATGAATTCATCAAATTGGGGAATTCCTTTCTCGTCCGTCTTGTATTCGTTGTTGTTGTTGTTTTTGTTGTTGTTGTCATGTCGAGCATATTCACACAAATTCCTGTTCGAACGTAAGTTTCTAATCGAACAGCGAGTTGGGTTTCGAATGGAAATTTTTACTACAGAAGACTCCCAAAGTAATCAGAAACAAAAAAAAAGTATGAACCGCCATCACTTCGATTTAAAAAATAAAAAAATGTCAACAAGTTACAACTGCGCGCGCACTTACAATCATACATTCGGCATGGTTGTGTTGAGTAAAAATACAATTCGTCCAAGGAATGTGATGAAAAGCACCTTCAAAAACATGCGTTAATTAGGTTTCAGATTGCACTCGATCTCATTCTCCGGCAGACGAGCGTTGCTGCATCGTGCGTAACATTTCCAGGAACTTGCGGCCAGCGCTAAACGACCCTGACCTAATTATAATTATACGTTATGGATCATTGTAATATGACTGAAGTAATTTAATGGCAACATTTAATTTTTTATCAAAATTTTGCATCTGTATACCGGGTGTCTCAGGATGGGCGGCGACCGGCGGTGTGCAGCTAACCGTAACACCTACAGCTTCCGGAGAAAAAAAATTATAGTAAAAGTGGCCAAGAAAAATTCAAAGAAAATAGTTTTAAGTATCTGAGTTGACCGCAAGGGGGCGCAATCAATAGGGCTATCAATAAAAATCGATTTTACTAGTAAAAGTCCCGGAATAAGCTGCAACTTTGATGGCGTCATTGGAAAGCCTAATCGATTCTGCATAGCTTTCATTTTAGACTTATTATCGTATCACCGTTAATACGGATGGACGAAACAGTTGAATTATTTACTTTAAAAAAAATCATAACTTCTGTACTCTTTATCAGAAATTAACGAACTTCGGCTCATTTCCAAGGGAATTCTACGCTGAATTAAAGTTTCTATTGAAAGGCTACGGCTACTTTGTTATAAAGTAGTTACAGGGCGCTGTTTGCAAAAGTAATAGTTTTTCTCAGTTTCTGAGAGTTTCTTGTCAAGGCAGTTAGTTTTGTTTTTATTAAATTTAAAAAATAATACGCGATTCAAAAACAAAGTATAAAAGTGTCAATGAGGCGATAACAACAAAGACAAAGAAAAAGAAACGAAATACAATGTTCAAAACAAAACAAATGAAAAGCGATGAACTCGATCAACTACGAAAAGAAAAACAAAAGAAGATCGACCACTGATATAAAAAAATAAAACAAATTAATCTTCAAGCAAGTAGAAAATAAAAGATGACTGTAAAAAATCGTCTTATCTTATATATGTATAACAGAGCCAGAAGAAAAGCCCAAAGCGTGAAAGGGGAAACGAAAAACGGATTCCTCTGTTGGAGCAAAGAAATCACATAAAGCATGGGTAGCCAACACGAAAATCGGATTCCTCCGTTGAAACAAAGAAATCGTATAAAACATGGGACAATAAAAAAAGTATTGCATAGTGGCACAGTGAAACTCTGTTGATCACAGTGCATGATTATTGTTCATTGCTTTTATTTAGTGTTTGAATTATTCTTGTTTCTACATTTGTTGTGATTGTATTCTTGTGTGTAAATATTCTTAATTCCCAAAAACATTTACATAAATGCTTCTAAATATTGTCCTTACATTATTAAAAACTTGTATGGGCATTATTTAATCTTAGAATTAAAAGTATTACCCGATAGTATTTTTTGAAATTTCTCCTTCCGCTAATATCATCAATTAGCAGACGTATTTGATAATAACTCGAGAATGTATATCTGAGTGGTTACGCTTCAAAAGGCAACGTTGCCTTTAACTCGCCGTCTACAGAATCATTTCACTTCTCTGAAAATAGTAACAGATAACACCGTCAGTATGGCGCTTATGCTGAGGCTGAGGTACGTTTTAAGATTCCGCAGCCGTGGCTGAGGTACGTTTTAAGATTCCGCAGCCGTGGCTGAGGTACGTTTTAATATTCCGCAGCCGTGGCTGAGGTACATTTCAAGATGCACGTGTTTACACATAAGAGAGTGACGAATGAACGTTGCATGACGTTGCCATGGGGAAATAAAGGTCTCTCTCTCTGTTTCTCTTACACATTAAATTGACATAAAGTTACATCATTTCTAGTGAGTCTTCTTAGAGACAACTTTAATCACGAGTTGAGAAATCGGGCCATTGACGGATAACTCCATGGGGGTTTTCGCAGGCAGTGTCGCCAACTTGCAGCCAATGAGCGCGCCAATTTCTTTGTAAAAACAAAGACAAATAAAAAAACATCGCCAATTTGGGATGTCAAAAAATTAGAACTAATAAGAAAAAGCAAAACCCACAAAAAATCAGAAAAAAGAGAAACGAAAGCAACAGCAACAGAATACCAGGTGTGAAGTGAACAAAAATAAACAAAAGAACGTCGACAGCACCAATCTGAACGAAAAACGACAATTTTTCGGACGAATCAAAAAATTTTGCAGAAAATTAAAGCAAAGTGTGAAAGAGTCAATAAGGCGATAAAAACGAAGACAGAAAAAAAGAAACGAAATGCAATGTTCAAAACAAAACAAGTGAAAAGCGATGAGCTCGATGAACTACGAAAAGAAAAACAAAAGAAGATCGACGACTGATATAAAAAATAAAACAAATTAATCTTCAGGCATGTAGAAAATAAAAGATGACTGTAAAAAATCGTCTTATCTTATATATGTATAACAGAGCCAGAAGAAAAGTCCAAAGCGAGAAAGGGGAAACGAAAAACGGATTACTCTGTTGGAACAAAGAAATCACATAAAACATGGGTAGCCAACACGAAAATCGGATTCCTCCATTGAAACAAAGAAATCGTATAAAATATGGGTGGCCAACATGCAGTTTTAATTTATCGTGAAAAGAGGACAAAAAAAGAAACGAAATACACTGTGCAAAACAAGACATGGACACAAAACAAATGAAAAACGATGTACTACAAAAAGAAAAACAAAAAAAAGATCGACAACTGATAAAAAAAATAAAGCAAATTAATCTTCAAGCAAGTAGAAAATGAAAGATAACTGTGAAAAATCGTCTTATCAACAACAACAACTACGAAAGTGAAAAATCAATTTGATAAAAATGAACGGAAGAGAAGTACGAAATACGGAAAACACAGAAGAATGTATAGACAAGAAAAATAAACGAAAAAACGGCGGTTCTCCGGCGGAAAACTTTTGATTTCATCCCCCGCTATACCAGAAAACCCGCGGACCCTGTGCTATGCGCTATGTTTCGTTTTTATTTTTCAATTCCATTACATATTGAATTTTTTGCCCCTCGTGTTATCAACAAACCCCGAGCGTGTACAAAACAACATAACGTCGCAAGCACCGAGCGCTTCCAGGGCCGGACTCTAACTTGATACGCTTGTTTGCTTTCGCGTCTGATTAAAAAAATCGAGAGGGAGTTTCTTGAAACGGACGATTTGAATGTGATTTATCATCAAGTCGGAGAGCGCGGGAATAGACTGGAACGCCATCTACGACCCGCAGGCGTGACACCTGGCGAGACATTTTTAACCCGCACGAAACACCATCGGACACGATCTCGATTTGTCAACGTCGTTACCGCAACATCGATCAAACGCGCCGCGGTTCGAATGAAAATATGAAACTGCCGCACGGAAGGCGCGCTTTCGCAGGGTCCTAATCCAGAGGCATCTACCGACGAGGGCTTCAAGTTGCTTAGCTCAATAATTTTGCTTAACAATCTGAAAATAACCGAGAAGGCCAAGTCCGATCCTGCGGGTTGGTGAACATTAAAAAAGTCCGCCATTTTGAATACTTTCTCCAACAAATAAGGTAACGAGTGTTTTTTTTTAAAAAAGAAAACAAAGCAAACCAAGAAAAACAAAGGAGGAGTGAGGAATTTAGATGGCTAATGAACGTAACTTGAAACACTAAACAATTGACTCCACGCGACGAATAATTACGAATGTAAAATAGTAACCAGGGACGGATCGTTAACTTTGGAGGCCCTGGACTAACGCTGTCAGGCCCCCTGACCAATCCAATTAATCCAAGTTCTTTTTTCCTGTATGTCTGACTGGTTACGATTCAAAAAGTAACGTTGCCGTTAACTGGTCGTTTACTTCTCTGAAAATAGTAACAGATTATGCCATCAGTACGGCGCTTATGCCGAGGCTGAGGTACGTTTTAACATTCCGCGGCCGTAGCTGAGGTACATTTTAAGATTCCGCGGCCGTGGCTGAGGTACATTTTAAGATTCCGCGGCCGTGGCTGAGGTACATTTCAAGATGCACGTGTTTAGACATAAGAGAGTGACGAATGAACATTGCATGGCGCTGCCATGGGGAAATAAAGGTGTCTCTCTCTCTCTCTCTTTTACACATTAAATTGACATAAAGCTATATCATTTCCAGTGAGTCTTCTTAGAAACAACTTTGATCAGGAGGAGAGAATTCGAGCCATTGACGGATAACTCTATGGGAGTTTTCAGATTTTTCGCAGGCAGTGTCGCCAACTTGTTAACAAAATGTAGCCAATGAGCACGCCAGTTTCTTCATAAAATCGAAGATAAATAAAAAAACATCGCCGATTTGGGATGTCAAAAAATTAGAACTAATAAAAAAAGGCGAAACCTGCAAAAAATCTTAGAAAGAAGAAGAAACGAGAGGAACAGCAACAAAATGCCAGGTGTGAAGTGAACAAAAATAAACAAAAGAACATCAACGACATCAATCCGAGCGAAAAACGACAATTTTTCGGACGAATCAAAATATTCGCAGAAAATTAAAGCAAAGTGTAAAAGAGTCAATAAGGCGATAAAAACGAAGACAGAAAAAAAGAAACGAACTACAATGTTCAAAAGAAAACAAATGAAAAGCGATGAACTCGATGAACTACGAAAAGAAAAACAAAAGAAGATCGACGACTGATATGAAAAAATAAAACAAATTAATCTTCAGGCAAGTAGAAAATAAAAGATGACTGTAAAAAATCGTCTTATTTTATGTATAACAGAGCCAGAAGAAAAGCCAAAAACGAGAATGTTAAAACGAAAAGTGGATTCCTCTGTTGGAACAAAGAAATCATATAAAACATGGGTAGCCAACACGAAAAGCGGATTCCTCTGTTGAAACAAAGAAATCGTATAAAACATGGGTAGCCAACACGAAAAGCGGATTCCTCTGTTGAAACAAAGAAATCGTATAAAACATGGGTAGCCGACATGCAATTTTAATTTATCGGGAAAAAAACAAAAAAGAAACGAAATACAATGTGCAAAACAAAACATGGACACAAAACAAATGAAAAACGATTAACTGCAAAATTAAAAACAAAAAAAAAGATATGAAAAAATAAAACAAATTAATCTTCAGGCAAGTAGAAAATAAAAGATAACTGTAAAAAATCGTCTTAAAAGTGGAAACGAGAAATGGATTCCTCTATCGGAACAAAGAAATCATATAAAACATGGGTAGCCAACACGAAAATCGGATTCCTCCATTGAAACAAAGAAATCGTATAAAACATGGTTGGCCAAC
This sequence comes from Prosopocoilus inquinatus, assembly GCA_036172665.1. Taxonomy (NCBI): domain Eukaryota; kingdom Metazoa; phylum Arthropoda; class Insecta; order Coleoptera; family Lucanidae; genus Prosopocoilus; species Prosopocoilus inquinatus. The sequence continues at coordinate 5,798,220 of CM069878.1, read as the reverse complement.
ATGCAGTTTTATTTATCGTGAAAAGAAGACAAAAAAAGAAACGAAGTACAATGTGCAAAACAAAACATGGACACAAAACAAATGACAAACTACAAAAAGAAAAACAAAAGATCGACAACTGAAAATAAATAAATAGAAAATAAATGGTAACTGTAAAAAATCGTCTTATCAACGACAACAACGAAAGTGAAAAATCAATTTGATAAAAATGAACAAAAGAGAAGTAAGCAATACGAAAAACACAGAAGAATGTGTAAACAAGAAAAATAAATGAAAAAACGGCGGTTCTCCGGCGGAATATTTTTGATTTTTCCAAATCATGAAACTGGCAGGAAATAGAAGGACACAATGAAACAAACGAACCGCGAATAGAAAAATGCAAAACATTAATTCTTTAAAATAAAATAAAGTAAAAACAAAAAAGAAAGGAAAAAATTCGAAATAACAAAAGAAAACGATGATCGAAGTATTCTCGTCATGATGTATACATATATTTTTTTTTCTTTGTCGTTGTGGGAAGACAATAATAAAGCTAGCCCAAATCAGGCGCCAGATGCCAAATGAGATTTTTAAAAGAGCAAGTATGTGCAAAATATACCACAAATGACTTGAATGAATTTCGCCCAATTCGGCAGCCCTGATTAGCAAAACACTTATGCTCTGGCTGAGGTGTGTTTCAAGATTCCAATGTCGTGGCCAAGGTTCACTTCAAGATCCCGTGTTTAGACATAACCAAACATAATTTAGATTTCTTTTCGGACCGCGAAGAGGTGCTTTGATTGAACGGGGCCCTGGGCTGCAGCCCGGAAAGACCGTGCCTAAATCCGCCCCTGATAGTAACAGTCGTGAATGAGTGTTAAACGAAGAATCATCGTAAGAAGAACTTATTTAAAGTGAGGATAAAAATAGTGTCCTCTAAGCCTGGATAATCGAAATACACGTGAACCATAAAATAAACTATACCGTGAACCATAAAATAAATTATACCATATCCGGGCATCAAAAGATAAATAAATGAAAAATGAAAAAGAAAATCACCTTTAAGTGTTGTGATGATTATGTTTACTCTTGTGTGTAATTCATATTTTGTTTTCAACTCGATTATATGGCGCCCTCCGCGATCTCCGCACCTGATCGCCTGAGTCGAGGCGTGTTCTTCCCGAGCTCTTTGCGCAGTGCATCTTCGTTTTCAAGTTTAACGTAGAATTTATTGCAAATTGTTTGCCGCTATAGTGCACCGGAGCTCTTTGAAGTGGAATTCACTTCTGCAAGAACACCGGGAAATATTTTCCTTTATCACTAAACAGCTGGTGCACGCCAATGATCTATAAGTATATTGGAACTAGGCGTCATTTCTTATTTTAAGTCGGCGGTTAAATGAATTTTACGCGCGGATATCTTTATTATTTATTGCCCAATTTCAATTTAGTAATTTGAGTCAGCTTTAAACTGCGTACCCTTGCATCCTAAAATCGTATTCCATCAGAAACCATCCCATTAACGCGATGAAAAAGTAAATTCAATCGTTCGGAAGTGGAAGCTTGCGATCAGTGCATACTGCAAATCCCTTACGCAGCGAAAGGCGTCAGTGGGTCACCAGAACGACAAGCATTGACTTGCGCGGTAATTGTGGGGCCCTTTGAGCGTGACTTTACGTTACTTATTATTATAGTCGCAATGTTCTAAAGAAAAAAAAAACTAACTACGTTTCTAAATATTCAAAGATCAGCTTCTTTTCGATGCGGGAAAACCGGAGGCGGTAATTTTCTCCTCGCCGCTTAATGTGCGCGTTAAATCCCGGAAATCTTGCGCTCCGGTTTTTGAGGTAACAATGACAACCCTGCAGATTCAAGTGGCGGGGGAGGGGGGGGGATTAGGGGGAGAAAGGCGCTCGAATTCACGCCAAATCTCCTTACGGTTCGACGGGACGACCGAAGAAGAACTAATTTTCTATGCAAATGCGGCACGTCGGGCGAGCAGAGGCGCTGCCAATTTCGGTAACAAATGAGCCGGAAAGACGGATTCGAGTTTTGGGCGAATTTATCTCGCAACAAAACACGGCGTAGGAGTTATATAGATTTGACACGAGAGGGAGGTGGAGGAGGAGGAGGAGAAGACTCGAGCGGAACCGATTTACATCAAGTTATTCTCTAATTCCCCGGATTTATTTTATTCGCGCAGTTAACTTTTTGCCAAAAAGAAAAAAAAAGAAACGAGGAAACGAATGCGAAGAGGCTCATAAAATTATTTCAGCTTTTTCTTTCAGTCTTTTTCCTCAATGCATCTTACAGCATTGGCGGCGTTATAAACAAACATGCATTAAATTAAAATAATACATTACGTACATTGGCGAAGGTCGTAAGGGTTGTTCGCACGTAGATGTCAAACGCCACTCAGCTGTCACGTGGCGTCGCCACATCACGTCGAGCCCGTCGAGTTTCGTATGTGTCGATGGTTGCCAACTGCTGGACGTCCATGACCTCAGCGAGGCCCGCACGTACTTGACCTTCGTTGCACCTGATTCGCTTCTCGGAATACGATTAGCGTTGGAGAAGTATCGCCGAAGTATAAAAGAGCCAGAAGAAAAGGTCAAAACGAGAAAGCGGAAACAAAATGCGAATTCCTCTGTTGGAACAAAGAAATCGTATAAAACATGGGTAGCCAAAACGAAAAGCGTATTCCCCTGTTGGAACAAGGAAATCGTATAAAACCTGGGTAGCCAACACGAAAGGCGGATTCCTCCGTTGAAACAAAGAAATCGTATAAAACATGGGTAGCCAACACGAAAAGCGCATTCCCTTGTTGGAACAAGGAAATCGTATAAAACATGGGTAGCCAAGACGAAAAGCGCATTCCCCTGTTGGAACAAGGAAATCGTATAAAACATGGGTAGCCAACACGAAAGGCGGATTCCTCCGTTGAAACAAAGAAATTGTATAAAACATGGGTAGCCAAGACGAAAAGCGCATTCCCCTGTTGGAACAAGGAAATCGTATAAAACATGGGTAGCCAACACGAAAGGCGGATTCCTCCGTTGAAACAAAGAAATCGTATAAAACATGGGTAGCCAACACGGAGTCTCATATCACCGTTCAATTTATCTGGAAAAGAACTGTTCATTCGCTTGGTAAAAGTTGTTTAAGGCAACTCTGCGGGTCCAGGAGGCACAAAAAATCTAGCAAACACTGTAATTGATCAGAATCTTGCATGAAATTCAATGCAGCGATTCCCGGTGTACGTTAACACGTCTGCACCTTGTAACGACGAAATGCAAAGTAAACCGTGCAGCAGACTCCGCCGGAAGGACTTGCGAGGGAGCCAAGATGGCTAACCAATTAAAATAAAATTTAGAAATGGGTTTCATGACTTCTAGAACCCAATAGAAGCTGTGATATCAAAGCGCCCAAACTGAAACCGACAACCACTGTATCGTACCTCACATGAATGTTAAAAGGAACCGGGGAAATAAACTGTAACACTTTTTCCAATTCAGCACGTTTTACTGTAAATCCAAGGAGCACAACAGTTTCAAGTGCACCGATGAAAGAAAAATGCCCGAGTAATCTTGATCCGAATCAATTATTCAGCGCGAAGTGCAACGGGGGTAATCCGATCGCCCTTATTTATTCCCCGGTTGGAGGTGCACCAACCGGAAACACTCGAGGGAGGTGGGTGGGGGGAGGGAAAACGAGGAGCAGGTTTTGTTAATAATCAAGTTTCCAAATAGATTTCTTGCGTCCATCCGAAGAACTTTATTGCGCCGTGCGCGGCATATTAAAACGAAAATGCAGCGGCCTGTGGGGAACTCTCCCGTAGTAAATTCCTATTTTTAGTCCGGCCCTGGGAGCAGTAAATATTTTTAGCGTCGCCGTCGGAAGCAAGTGTTTATCGCTGCTGCCGCGCTCCGGGCGGAACTCCGGGGGAGTCCGGGCATCGGCCTTTTTTTCCCCCCGCAAGTTAGAAAACTATTTATATGCAGATGTTCGCTTCCCTGCTTGAGAACGGCGGGAAGAGCGGTCGGTCGGTCGTAAATTCGGGAACAAAAATCGGACATCTGTTGAACGCGCTGCAGGATTGTTTCGGTGCGTACGCAATCGGCTCCGGATGTATTACGATGGCGCTGGCATCGCGCCAGCAGTTCCATTTCGTTACATTACAAAAGCAGGAGGATGGGATTTAATTTTTATGACGGGTGTTTGTGTTTGGGGGCGACTATTTCGGTCGAAAATCCGAGCGCAAAGGAAAGAATTCAGGAATTCTGGCTGGAAACAAAGCTTACGTAACACCATTATTTAGTGCCAAGTTTTTAACCCCGACGTAACACATTTTTGTCACTCTATCTACGTTGTCATGGCGTACTGTAATGTTGTAAGGATTAGGGGTTGATGACAAAAAAAAATTATCACTCTACAAGGGCTTCTCAAGTTCAACCCGAAATACTGTTACAGGGGAACATAGTCAGATTAAAATACAATTAGAAATAGATTTGTTAAAAACAATTAATTGACTTTCACGTTTTCTGGCACATACGTAAGGGGAGGGTTTGAGGTTTTAATACTAACAACAGTTGCTCTGCAAGGTGTGTTCGTGTATTTAAGGACATTGTGACGTGTAACTTGTGTTTTGATTGGCAAGGCCAAGGTTAGCTTTTTTTTGCACGCGTTACTATAACCTGCGCTTGCGTTTTCCGTTCGTACAATGTCGCAACGTAAGTAATTCTCGGAATATAATTTCTACTTACTAATTTAAACATTCCAACAGCAAAAACCTTCAATTTTTCGAGTTACGCGGGTAAGTACTCATTTACTTATTTACAACGTATGGTAATCTAAAAAAAAAAAAAAAAATATTAGAATGAGGCCGATTACTTACGTCTGCTCGTAAATCCCCTAAACCGACTCACCTCTCAAATCGAATTCCCCCTCGGCCGTCCTTCCTTTTCCAAGCGCATCCCCATTATTCAGGCCTAATCGATTAAGGATTAAAATTATACGCGCATAATACAGGAACGAATGAGCGTTAAACGGGGCCGAGGGCCTCCTCAGACACGTTCGGCCCGAATTAAATCCGCCGCGTCGCTTCCTTCCTTCCTTCCTGTAAGATAAAAGTGAGAATCCCCGGAGAAAATCCGAATCAGCAGTTTTGTATAATGGAAATTCGATGGGGGCCGCCGGCACAAAGCCGAGATCTAATTCTAGATGCTGGGGATGAATTAAATTATTTAGTGCGAAGGAGGGGGAACTATTCTTATGATGGGGAATTAAGGATTCAAGGCGGGGATGTTTTCGGGGGCTTTGGTCCTCGGCACGAAAGTCAGGATGATCGGTGTTGATTTCCGTCAACTCTAAACACCCTTTCTTGTGTCCTTCCATATTTGCCCTTTCATTTTCCTAACCGCAGTTACGCTTTTTTGAGGGCTGGAATAGATTAAAAATAATTTTATTCTTCGCATTTCTGTGTAGTTAAGCGAAATTTACAAATAGTTTTATTCTTCGCATTTCTGTGTAGTTAAGCAAAATTTACAAATAGTTTTATTCTTCGCATTTCTGTATAATTAAGCAAAATTTAGAAATAGTTTTATTCTTCGCATTTCTGTGTAGTTAAGCAAAATTTACAAATAGTTTTATTCTTCGCATTTCTGTGTAGCAAGGCGAGGTTTTATTTAGTTTTTGTCCGTCTCCAAAATTATGTCGCCTCTCTTTGCCAAATTTTACCCCTTTTAACGTAACGGGGGAGGAGGGGGGGGGTTCTTTAACGTAACGGGGAGGGAGGGGGGGGGGGTTCTTTCCACTTTCCCACAACTCGAACTGACGGTTTCGGTTTGTTCAGAAGCTTCAACGTCAGAGTAACTTCATTTCAGTGACAGAATTTTCTTTTTCCGGAGAATCATTGTTTGTTTGTAGTAACGTGTTTCAAGGTCAAGGAGGAGCTTGTTGCATTCGAATTCTTCGGAATTTTGCAAAATTTTACAATTCAAGCTTACCTTTACGAAGTGGAAGTATTTTTTCAAGAAATTCCAAGAGTTTGATTTTCATTTCGCTCAGAACTTCTTGCTCATTTGTTCAGCACGAGTATATCAAGTGGTTTAGTCTGAAATTATCAGTCGGCGAACTTCGTCGTGATACACTTTTTTGTATCACGCTCAGAAGAACTTTCAGCAAATGTTGTTTAATCCAATCTTAAGCTCCTGCGCGTAATTGTGTTCGCATAAACGATTTTGAACAAATCATCTAAATCCGGAGTGTTCTCGCTTCATATCTGTAAGAAGTAGTTTTTGGTGAGCAATTTAGAAGTTATACATCATCGTTATTGTTGTTATTAACCCGAAGTTTGCGAGCATAATTAACATCGGTTGCCGGCAAGCATGATATTACGTCGAGAATTGTCTCGAAATAACAATTATTCATGTTCACCCCCTTTCAACCCCCGCGAGTTCGCCCGCCGCAATTATCGCGGCCGGAAAAAGCCACTCCGACGCAGATTGAATTTCCGGACTCATTAGCAGCGCCAAAGTTCCGGGAACTCGTCCTTGCACCGGGTCCGAGCCGCGTCCTCAAGAAGAGAAGTCCGGAGGATCGTTAAACGAAATCGCGAGCCTTGTCAAAATAATGAGGAGACGATAAAGCGGATGAGTTATGGCAGGCCGGCGTTTCGTAAATTTTACTGGCGACCCTCGTAAATTTTTGGGGCGGGGGGGGGGGGGGAAGGAGAGCGCCGCGCTGATCTGCCGAGTCCGCGATTTTATTCGGTGCGATAAGACTTTATGCGAATGGGCTGTGCGCCAATTAAATTAAAACCTGGAAATCGACGTCCGTCGCAGAAATTAAAATCTCCGAACGCGGGAGGGGTGGGAGGGGGGGGGGCAACGGCCTCTTGGACAGAAAAGGGATGCAGGAAATATTCAGGGAAATCCAAGAAATTCGTTTTTTTTTTTTCTTAATTCAAATTCCGACTGTCTTGAAACACAGAATTTAAATTAAATGACACAATAATAAACCTTGAAGAATCGTATCTTCATTCGCGACGCATTAATTTTAAACTGATTGAGAAAAATTTAAATAAAAAATAATAAACAATGACGCGTGATTAGGTCGGTACTCGAAGGAACCGGAAATCGACTTTTCGTCCACTGCTAGAGCGTTTATGCATTTTTCACCTGCCTGATGTAAAAACATCCTCAATTGAGTGCATAATTAGGGGTAATATACGCTTGATTTCATGCATGTTGCATTTTCTATGCAAGAACTTCCTTAATAGAGTGCACAATTAGGTGTAATATACGATCGATTCAAATTCAAATTTATTAATGTGTCTCTACAAATTTGTAATACACTTGTCATAATAAAACATTAACAATTAGCAATGTCAGGTCAAAAAGCGATAGTAAGATGTCGCTATTTTATCTTTAAAACATTAACGTTTAAACTCATTCAAAATTTTAAAGTTTAAACACATTCAAAATTAAAAATTAGAACACATTAAAAAACAGTTTAAAAACAATGTGCAACAAAGAGATGCTGTATCTCATGCACGTTGCATTTTCTATGCAAGAACATGCTTAATTGAGTGCATAATTAGGGGTAATACACGCTCGATCTCTTTGTTTCCTGTAAGGAGTCGCGCCGTGTGGAAAAATTCGAAGAAGCCTTGAGCCTTGCTACTTGACCCTGAACTCGCACGCGTTATTATTCATTCCGATATTATTTAATCGCAAGATTTAATTTCCTACAAAACTTTACGTCTCTGCGTACCGAATATCCGATCCTTTACGCTGAATATTTCGTTTAAAAATTAGAACGAGCAGGACGAAAAGGACCTGAAATAAAAGCTTTCACTGTCAGATTGCGATTGCGACTGCGACGCTGACTTGAAAGATTATTTTTCATAAAAATTAATTTCGTTCTCATAAATTCCAAAACAAGGACATGAGCGTTGGGATTACTTACTGCCAGGCATGTTAAGATAAAGCACGTTTTGATTTACGGAAGTTTCGTTTTGCTGCAAGGAAGAACTCGTTGCGTTTTAAGAAGTTGTTTCCCGACGCAAAAGTCTCGTCTCGTTTCAATTAATTCCGGCGTTTCGGTTAGCTCAGAAGCTTCAGTTTCAGAGTAATTTCAGTTCAGTGCGGTTTTCAGTTACAAAACTTTCTTTTCCTGCAAGAAAAAAAAATCACAAGGGCAAACGATTTGATGAACTTCAGTCAGATCGTTTCGATGGAAGAATTTTTCCGCGAGGTTTATTCAGAATTCAGAAGCGTGATAAGATAAAGCACGGTTTGGTTCCGTAGTAACTTGCATTTTCCGTGCCACGTTCGAATAATTTCAGTTCAATGAGGTTTAGGTTCAGTTACAAAGCTTTCTTTTCCTGCTGAGAAAAAAAGTCACGAGGGCAAACGATGTGACGAACTTCAAATCGTTTCGATGGATGAATTATGTCACATAAGACGTAAGTGTTGGAATTACTTACTGCCAGGCATGTTAAGATAAAGCACGTTTTGATTAACGAGAATTTTATTTTGCTGCAAGGAAGAACTCGTTGCGTTTTAAGAAGCTGTTTCCCGACGCAAAAATATCGACTCGTTTCATTTAATTCCGGCGTTTCGGTTAGCTCAGAAGCTTCAGTTTCAGAGTAATTTCAGTTCAGTGACGTTTTCAATTACAAAACTTTCTTTTCCTGCAAGAAAAAGAAAGTTACAAGGGCAAACGATTTGATGAACTTCAGATCGTTTCGATGGAGCAATTTTTCCGCGAGGTTTATTCAGTATTCAGAAGCATGATAAGATAAAGCACGGTTTGGTTCCATAGTAACTTGCATTTTCAGTTCGACGTTCGCAGAATTCGATGGAAAATTCCGCAGACCGGCGATGGAACCGCATTCCGAAGGGAAAAATAACGCAAAACTTGAACGGCCGCGACATCTAACGGGGAGTCATATTTTAAAGAAAGTCTCCATCACGAGGATACGCCACCAAACACAAAACAGATTAAAAAACAAAGTTTCGTGTCTACACGTATTTAAAGACATCATGACGTGTAACTTTTTAGAGTGAGTATAAACTTCTTGCGTTTTGATTGGCAGGGACAAGGTTAGTTTCTGCACAAGTTGCTATACTAAGTTATAAATAAAAGAAGGGGGGGGGCATAAAAGGTCACCCGATGTAGTAGTACGTATATGTATGTATGGATTGATGATAGGGGGAATTTTTGATTTAATTTCTTTCGCAGAGAGAAACAGCGAGAGAAGTTTCCATCGCGAGGATCCGCCGGAGACACAAAGCAGATTAAAAAACAAAGTTTTTGTCTCTGCGGATGGGTGGGGCGGGAGGGTGGGGGCGTAGGAACGACGCGACGGCGGTGCGGCGGGCCCCGCCGAAAAAAAAAATTCCCGGCCCCATAATATTTGAAAAGTAAATTTAACAAATGATCAACATCAAAAGCGCGCCCCCGTCCGCCCAGAAACAAACTTCATAATCGTAATTCCGCCGTTCCCTCCTCGTAATAAAACAATTTCCCGGTCCCGCGGGATCCTCCCGGAGTTTTATGAAATATTCGAGGGGCCGGAATTAAAACACGAGGCGAAAGAGAAAGAGAGAGAGAAGAGGCCGCGACGTCCGTCGGGAACCGATGGCGGCGGCGATTAATGATTAATTAAGGCCACCCGACGGTGGCGGCCTCTTTTAAATGCCGAAGTGTGAAAACGTGCGTACGGTTCGTGACGTTAGAAAGGGCGGGGGTTTCCCTTGAAATCCGCAGAAGAAGAAGAGTTAAGAAGCAGGACCGAACTCGTTTTCAAAACAAAATTTGACACGTGATTTTTCAGTAAAAGAAATTCCGTCGTCACCCTAAAGATGGCGCTGCATCTGTCAATTCTGAAAGCAGGGCTTCAAAGCTGGGCTTATATAAAAAGTTTTATGCTAGTGAATGCGTATCTCTATTGCAATGCAATTATTGTCAACGTCAACGACGGAAAATTACAATCGTAGCGAACCGAAAGACTGATAATGACTTTGTCGCGTTCGAAATCTGTAACAGTTTACTTACACAAAAGAGTAGAGGATGATTTTTAATGCAGCCACTGAAGTTAAGAAATGTTTAAGAACTCGACAAAAAAAACGGTTTTAATGAAATCCGTTTACAAAACTTAGCCTTGGAATATTTTTATTACACAACACAAGATGGCGCTGCTTGTCATTGTAATTATTTAAAAAAAAAATACGTTCCTACCTGCATTAAAAAAAAAACCTTTCTTTTTTAATTCAACGAATTTTTCTCAATTTGTTCAAGAGATGGCGCACTAGATCTATACGTCAATAATAATAAAACAATTGACGTACGTCGATTCAGGTGAAACTAAAATAATTCTCCGGTACTTGGGTTCCGCGCGTTGCTCTTCGCGTTCTTGTTTGTGAAACTCGGGTTTTGTCGAAATCGAACGCGTGCTTCTGCCTCAGGCCAACAGATGGCGCACTAAATCTCTATTTCAACGGGTAAAATTAAATCAAAACAATTGACGTACGTTGATTCAGTTGACAGTAGCCCGGAAATTAGCTTCTGAGCGTTGCTCTTTGCGTTCTTGCTTGTGAGACTCGGGTTTTGTCAAAATCGAACACGTGTTTCTTGCCGCAGGCCAATAGATGGCGCATCTAAATCTATATGTCAATGAGTAAAATAAAAATCAACAATTGACGCACGTTGATTTAGGTGAAACCAAAATTCTCCGGAAATTGACTTGTATCTTCTTGTTTCTAAAACTCGGCTTCTGTCGAAATCGAACACGTGTTTCTGCCTCAAGCCAATAGATGGCGCACTAAATCTACATATTAGTGAGTAAAATAAAAGTCAAACAATTGACGCACGTTGATTCAGGTGAAACTAAAATCCTCCGGAAATTGGCTTCTGCGCGCTGCTCTTTGTGCTCTTATTTGTAAAACCCGGCTATTACTGCGTCGGACCAATAGATGGCAGCGTTCTAAAAACACTGTGAATTTCCTGAACTCCCTGTAGACAAATTTTTAACTGGTAGATGGCGCTGTAAGTCGACGCAAACGTCAGAAACCTAATAATTCTAGAATTAGTGTAAAAACGTCATCTTGAAATATAAACAGGGCATGAAAACAGCTTTCTCTGCGTTAGTTAGATGCGTCAGTTTCTTTTTTAAGTTTCATCGTCTCATATTCATGACCCACCAACAGATGGAGCCACCAATCAAATATGTTAGGAAACTTAAAATCCTTTGACTCAAACTTGACGAATTAAACAAAAAAAAATTTTCAAACTGCGTGTATTATTTCGAATCACAGCTTTCGAGATTTCTTTTAAGATTTTAGAAGAGAAGATTGCGCTGTAGGCTAAGAGATGGCGCTTCGTATTACTGGCTGAGAGTTAAACTTAATATTTCAAATTCACATATTTTAAGAAGACGTCGCGTCGCGTTGATTTAATTTCGTCAAAATCAAAGTTTTGACGTTCAGGAATCACTTTTTAACAAATGATTTTGCGGTTTACCCAACAGATGGCGCTGTGACTTCTTGACTTGTAAAATATAAAAGAAAATCGATTTTAAGTAGAATAGAACGACTTCAGTGATGGAAAAATTCATGATAGACGTTAGGATTTGTATTCTTGATAATAATAAAAAGCAATAATAGTAAATCGGCTGTTAAAGTTAAGATGGCGCTGCAAATCGCCCTCGCAATTCCAAGAATAATTTACATCTGCTGCTTTAAAATGCATTTGGATATCCGAATTCGTTAGACTCTTGGGATTTCGTGAAGTTCCTCAACGTGTTAATAACGTCATCAACGTTTACTGTTGATCAATAGATGGCGCTGTAACTTGCCACTTTGGAAAGTCCGAAGTATTTTGACTGAAACTCGACGAATAATCAAAATTCATGTTCATTCAAGTTTCACAAAGTCTTACAAAGTCCTCTTGAGAGTTGAAAAAACGTGCACGCACTAGTAACTAATTGTAAGAGATGGCGCTGCTTTGTCACAACTAAACTTTAAAAGTTAGTGTGCAGTTGATTCTGCTGCATTAGCAACTAAGAGATGGCGCTGGTCTGTCGCAAGTAAACTTCGAAAGTAACTTCGCGTAATCGATTCTATTTTATTAAAAATCGTCATCGTCGTGGCTGCGCCTTCTCAGTTAAGAACATTTCTACTTGCGATAATTTTTAAATACGGTCCTGGCTTTACGTAATTATTTATGTTGGAAACCGAAACTCTTTAATAAAATTCCAAGTCTTCAAACGGCTTCATTAATCGTGCGATTGCGTTGCCCAAAATTTTAACTCAACCTCTCGGATCCACCACGCTAATTACTCAAGGAGCGTTACGTTAATCGCGCCGCCAGGGGGCATCATATTTCAAAGTTACGAGCATAAAACACACGCCGCCGCCGCCGCACACTTAACGAAATTGAAAACCAGAACCAACCGCCTCCTCCCCCGACTTCCAAAAAAAGAAGGAAAAGAAAAAAATTACCGCGAAGCACAAACACGACGATTTTCGAGCTAGAAAATGGGGGCTGACATCTATTGAACACTTCGTGAAATGATTTGATAGGTACTTTTGAGAGTTTATGAAATTATTACGCATTCTAATTGCGTGAAGAGTGTTAATGAGGAGGTCTCTTCCTTCTTATTATGAACGACTCGTCATCATAACCGTAGTTCAGGGGGAAAATGCGCTGTTACGGAGTTGGGCGCCAATTGTTACGGGATGACAAGTGGGATGTTAATTGTTGTGGCTAAAAAATATTTCGAATCGAGGCGATAGAGGGCGGTTCTTACCTGCGTACCCGGGATACCCGGTAGTTGAATTGTTGACGTCGCAGAGGGACACAACGTGATACCAGCGGCGAACTTTAAAGTCGGGGAGGGTCGTGGAGAAATAAAAGGAAATCCACAGAAGTAGTATATTTAAAAAAAAAGCAATTACAGGTAGGCACCAACTGGAGTGTACAATACCACGGTATCTACCATAAATAAATCCAACCAAAAATTATTTCCAGTTTTAAACAATGGCCCAGTGCATGAAATAAAATATCAAGTAAAGCGTTAACGTTAAAGGGTGGTTCGGGTGTAACCCAAAGTTCAAAATGATCTTAAACATTTCAAAATGACAAACTGGTAGCCACGTTCGTTTCGTTTGGCAAAAATCAGAACAACAAAAATTAATTAAGCGAATTAATTGACTCAAACGTTGACAAAATAATTAAGTTTAGCAAAAACAAATTGATTTAAATTTGACTGAACGCCAATAAAAATTGTAAATGTAAATTTGAATTAGGCTTGCCCGACGCGAAAATAAAAGGAAGGCGAATTATGCAACCAAAGTTGCGCAGACGTGTACTGAATAGAATCATATCCCAAGGGATAACCATTCCGAGTTGTGCAATACGTAGTGGTCATCCAATGCGTCAGGAATAAATCAGAAAATGGTTACCTCATGCGGTAGGGCCTGCGATAACTGATTCTAGGGTCCTCTTCGAGAGTCGACAACGGCCTTCGGAGTTAGTGAACTTCCTGACGGATCAACCGTTTGAAACCAGCTCGAATTCTCAGTACAAGGTGTACAATAACCCTGGCCGCTAACGACGCGACGGCGGCGGCGGAATAATACTTGCCTAGAAGGATATCAGAATACTAAATAAAATTTCGAAAAAAAAAAATGGAAAGAACTCACCAAGTCATTCGAAGGAAAAACAGAAGCTGACCTTGACACACAAAAGAAATATTTCTCACTAGCGACGAAACAATTTCGTCCTGGGCGGCTTGTTTTTTTTTTTGTGTGTGTTTTAGTGATAAAATACCAGAAGAACCGTGGCAGTTTACTGTGAGAATTAATTAATAACTCCGACAAATACACGTCCCCGTCACATCCTAAGCCCCCGGCCATAACTCCGGGCTAAGTCGCGGCCATTAGGGGGGGGGGGGGGGGGTTAATCGTGGCGACACGTGAAAAATAGTTTCATTACCGAGGTAAACCTGCGGACAAAACTTTTTAACGACGAGGCACAAATCACTCGCACGACCGCGAGGCCACCTGAACAGAGATAATAAATTTTTCGCAATAATTAAAATTAAAAGCCGCGTGTGTAAAACGCGGGCCGAAATTCGGAGGAGGAGCCGCGTTTATGATTATTGGGGAGGGCGTGCGGGGGAGTTACTCGCCGTTATGGTGGAGGCGCCGAGCCGTGCTTGCCTGGCAAGCTCGCTTCTTATCGCCGGGGTTCATCTCACCGCGTCGCTGATTTATGGCTGCGAAATCGACTACTAACGCCACCTATATTACGAATATACGTGCCGTTAAATTAAACGCGTGAAATTTATGACGAGGATCCGGTTCGGATCCAGTTTCGATTATTTATTTACTTCTGCCCTAACGACCCCGTTATATCGACGATCGCGTCTTAAACTAAGCCAGTGCCCCTTTGGAGGAGTTTCAGAAAAAGTAAGTACGATCCTTATAAGTATTAAAAGTGCCCCGGCTAATTGTTTCATCGGTTGCCTAAACGGTCACGTGGGATACGAGCATTTTTGAAGATGATGTATTTCATAAACACGAAAGAAAATCGCTGATTAAGGAAAATGGTACGTCAAGGTCATCCCTTGTTTACTGGCAGGGGAGCGTAACCAGAACCCGGAAAGGGGCGCTGTTACGGGCCCAGTTTGATTTAGATGCAACGTGCCGGCTCGGCTGCGTTTTCATCTAAACCCTGTGTCACCTGAAACCGGCCATTCGCCCGTCAACCTTTGTATGACAACTCTGTAAACAATTTGACTTATTTTTAAACCTTTCGCTCTCCGACTGTGTAGATCAGATTCTACCTTTTCCATTACCTTTACTGCGCGAGTTTAAATCTCCAATTTAATTTAATTTGTAATTTCTTTTTTATTGCACGGCCATCCTTGCTACCTCGGGGTTGCCACTAATTTGTGATTTTGTGACGGTCTAACTCGCTGGTGTTTGTAATCAGTTTAATCAGTGACTTTCCCTCTATTTCTCGCCTCGTCTCCGCACGTCGTTCCAATTGAAAACTCACTCTGATAGGAGAAAGACGTTCTTTTGAGCTCGCCTGCGAAGAAGCTCGAATGTGTTTAACCTATTTTGGTTGAGCGTACCTCTCGCCCCCCCCCCCCCTCCCCCTCTCATACCCTAAACCCACAAGGGTGAAATTGTTTCATCGCTAGTGAGAAAAATTTCTTTTGTGTGTCCCTGACTTCACACACAAAACAAATTTTTCTCACTAGCGATGAAACAATTTCACCCTTGTGGGTTTAGGGTATGAGGGCTTCGAAAAGGGGCGCTGTTACGGGCCCAGTTTGATTTAGTTGCAACGTGCCGGCTCGTCTGCGTTTTCATCTAATCCCTGTGTCACCTGAAACCGGCCATTCGCCCGTCAATCTTTTTATGACAACTCTGTAAACAATTTGACTTATTTCTAAACCTTTCGCTCTCCGACTATGTAGATCAGATTCTACCTTTTCCATTACCTTTACTGCGCGAGTTTATATCTCCAATTTAATTTAATTTGTAATTTCTTTTTTATTGCACGACCATCCTTGCTACCTCGGGGTTGCCACTAATTTGCGATTTTGTGACGGTCGAACTAGCTGGTATTTGTAATCAGTTTAATCAGTGACTTCCCCTCTACTTCTCGCCTCGTCTCCGCACGTCGTTCCAATTGAAAACTCACTCTGCTAGGGGAAATACGTTCTTTTGAGCTCGCCTGCGAGGAAGCTTGGAAGGTGTTTAACCTGTTTTGGTTGAGCGTACCTCCCGCCCCCCCCCCTCTCACATCCCAAAGCCCCAAGGGCGAAATTGTTTCGTCGCTAGTGAGAAAGTGTATCAAGTCAGTTTCTGTTTTTCCTTCGACGACTGACTTGGTGAGTTCTTTCCATTTTTTTTGTTTTTCGAAATTTTATTTAGTATTCTGATATCCTTGAAACTCTTTGCACGACTATCACAGTCACCCTGTATAATAATATACAATTTTTTTTCTATCTATACGCTACGTGTTTTTTTTTTTTTTTTGGATTTTGATGAAGAAGACATTAACGAGCGTAATCAAGCGTGCAGCAAGTTTTTGATAATAAAGAGTTTTGATTACACTCGGAACGTTCTGTTTTTAATTGAGTTGGCGCTGAATCCTGAAGCGCGATCTTGATAAGCGCGTCGGTCTTTTGTTTCCCCCGAATATTTACAGGCGAAATTAATTTTTACGAACGCAATTCCGTAGTCGTTTCATTGCATAATTCGAAAGAAACGGAAGAAGGAAGCAAAGGAGACAGAATACAAAGAAACAGGAAACGAGGACGTTTTGAGTACGCGACAGAAGACATCAAGGGTAAGAGAACGCAGGCGATACACAAAAATGATAATCGGTAATGAGAAAGCAGATAAGTTTAAAACAATAATAGGAGAAAGCCTCTTATCATCCATTTTTAAAATAAAAAAATGATTGAATTAATGTGAAGGAAGAAACACTAACAGGAAGACAGAAAAATTCTGTCATTTTCGGGGAAATAATTAACATTAACGAGGAACGGAAAACGTAAGTAAATCAGGACCTGGAAGATCGAGTCTCAGCGTTTTTGAGCCCTCTTGATTTGTTACACAAGTGCGGAATATCGCACGCATAAAAAATCCTTAATCGTGTGCATAATTAGGAGCAATTTCCGATGTTCAATTTCGTTGTTCTCTGTTTCGGGTCGTGCTGTTTGCAGAGAGACATTAAATACGTGACAGACATGGACAGGAAAAGCGAACGCATGCAGGAAACAAATGATAATCGGCAATGAGAAAGCGACTAGTTATCACATGGAAAAAAAAAATGAAAAATAGCAAAATTAAGTATGAATCAAAAATAAATTAAAAACCAGGCGGAAACGAAAAATAAATCGTCGGCTCCTCGGCGTTCATAAAGAGGGTGGGAGTGGGGGCAAAGGTGACTTGGGTTACTCTTGGACTTAATTTTTTCAAATTTCTTGTTCCAATTTTTCGAATTATTTTTTATTCTCTCATTCTCTCTTCGCTAATTTTTATTTTTTATTCTATTTGTATTTAAATCTCTGTGGTATTATTTTTTGCTTTTTTTCTTTGGGTTAGCTTCGCTTGGGTTGCCCTTGGGCTTAAGTCTCTCAAATTTTTTGTTCGGATTTTTCGAATTTCTTTTTTAAGTTCCTTTCCGTTTATTTGAATTCAATTTTAATTTTTAATACATTCGTTTTATTTATTTATTTTTTTCAATTAATTCTTGCTGGAATTGGTATTGGACAGAGTTGGTTTGACCTTGAAATGGGTTGAAATTAATTTTAATTGAGTTTATTGAGTCCGGTTGACCTTGAGATAATTAAGTTGTGCTTAATTCTATTTTAGTTTAAATGTTTGGCTTTTAAATTTTTTTGTATTGGACAGAGTAGAGTAAATAAGTTGACCTTGAAATAAGCTGCACTTAATTTTTTTATCGAGTTTACTGTTTTTAATTTTTAACGTTCGTTTAATTTTAAATATTTTTGCTAGGTTGAACAGTTTAATTTTTGCTAACTCTTAGTAGGTTGGGTTCGGGAGAGCGGAATGGAGTGAGTTGACCTTGAGATGGGTTGGACACAGTTTTAACTTAATTTCCCTAAAAAAATTTTATTCAGTTTAATTTTTAACGTTTCCTTAGTTTTAATTTTTTTGCTTGCGTTGCACAGTTTAACTTTTGCCAACTCTTAGTAGTTTTTGCATTCCACTTGATCAGTGAAATGCCGTTTAATTTTAAAAAGTTTTTTATTTGTTTCTTGGTTTTTTCTTGGTTCTTAGAGAGAAGCAAGAAGAAAATTGAAAGAGCAACGAAAAATACGAGAAGAAAATACCGCTTTTTAATTTTTCCGTTTTTTTTTCTTTTTTTTAGTCGCTTTTCTAAATATTTTACTTTTTCTTTTTTTTAAATTTTTTAATTTTATATTCCTGCTGTATTTTCGACTGTTTCCACTCCTCGAAACGATCGTCATTTGTTATTTTTCGCAGTCGTCTTTCTAAATATTTTACTTTTTCTTTGTTTTCTTTGTTTGTTTATTTGTTTTTTTTTTTAAATATTTTAGTTCTCAATTCCCACTGTATTTTTTGACTGCTTCCGTCGTAACGATCGTCATTTGTTATCATCAGCTGTATTTGTTGCTTTGAATTTCTCTAATAGTTGTTTTTTTTTTCTTCTCTTTCCATTTAATTTCCTATTTTGTTCTTATTTTTTAATTTATTGTCTCTGTTACTTGTGCATTTCGCTCGATCTATGAAACACTGTTTTAATTTGAAAAACTTACCTTTTTCCTGACCGTCTTTTGTTTTGACAATAACGCACTGGTTCTCATTTGAAGTCGAGATTTATTATTACCAGATATTTTTGCATTTTACCTCGTCGTCTTTTGTTTCAACAATAACACATTAGCTCTCCTTTCAAGCGAAGATTTAGCACTCATTTCAAGCGAAGATTTATTATTACCAGATTTTTATTGTTATTTATTATTACCAGATTTTTTTCCGTTTCTTGTTTCGACCATAACACATTTGCTCTCATTTCAAGTCAAGATTTTCTACATTTTACCTCGCCGGCTTTTGTTTGGACAATAACGCATTTGCTCTCATTTCAAGTCTAGATTGGTTATTACCAAATTTTTTTTTGCATTTTACCTCGTCGTCTTTTGTTTCAATAATAACACTTTAGCTCTCATTTCAAACGAATATTTATTATTACCAGATTTTTATTTTTATTTATTATTACCGGATTTTTTCTCGTTTCTTGTTTCGACCATAACACATTTGCTCTCTTTTCAAGTCAAGATTTTCTACATTTTACCTAGCCGGCTTTTGTTTGGACAATAACGCATTTGCTCTCATTTCAAGTCTAGATTGGTTATTACCAAATTTTTTTTTGCATTTTACCTCGTCGTTTTTTGTTTCAATAATAACACTTTAGCTCTCATTTCAAGCGAAGATTTATTGTTACCAGGTATTTTTGCATTTTACCCCGTCGTCTTTTGTTTCAACAATATCACATTAGCGCTCATTTCAAGTGAAGATTTATTAATACCAGATTTTTTTTTTTGCTTTTTACCTCATCGTCTTTTGTTTTGACGATAACACGTTTGCTCTCATTTCAAGTCAAGATTTTCTACATTTTACCTCGTCGTCTTTTGTTTGAACAATAACGCATTTGCTCTCATTTCAAGTCAAGATTTATTATTACCGGAGTTTTTGCACTTAACCTCGTCGTCTTTTGTTTCAGCAATAACACATTATTTGCTCTCATTTCAAGTAAGATTGATTATTATCAGATTTTTTGCATTTTATCTCGTCTTTTGTTTCGACAATAACGCATTTGCTCTCATTTCAATTCAAGATTTATTATTGCCATATTTTTTTGCATTTTACTTCGTGCGCAAGCGCAGAACGGCGAATATGCGGCCGAACACTCCTCCAACGATTTCCATTAATAAAAACTGCATAAAATGTAGACCGTCTGATTATAACGCAGCTGTTTTCTTTATTCATTCTTTTTTTTTTTCTTTTATTTTGACAGAGTGCTGCTACGATCATTTCGGAATGGAATGCAAGCGTAATAAAATTACCTCGCACATGTCACATCGCCGGCATATTGAAGTTCAAAATGGAAGCCGGCCGAGCGTAGCGCGCGTAATTTTTGCGGATTCGGCGGCGTCGCGTCGTGACGCTCCGCGTTTAATATGCGTCACGCGTTTACGCTGGCCGAAGCACGAAGCCCCGCCGCGCCGCTTGCGGTCATCGCGTAAACCTCACCATGTGTGACCCCTTGTAACATAAATGTTACTGCCACGGGATTTACACCATGACGCGACGGGATGGTGTATTCCGTATTATTATTTCCTGTTTTATGAATTTATTCATTGCGCGCCAAAACCCCCCGTCCCGATAATTGCTTAACACACACAAAAAAAAACAATCCTACCGTCTGCACCAAAAAAAAAATTGTATGGTAAAAGTATTAAGGTCACTTTGGGTAATGCAGGTTATGTTCGAGTAAATTAAAATCGTTCTTGAATTATGGTCGGAACGCATTTCCGTATTGTTTCCTGTTTTACAGTACGCTGCACCAAAATCCTGTCCTGATAATTGCTTAACGCAAAATCCTATTGTCTGCGCCAAAGAAAAAATGAATCGAAGTGTTAGGTCACTTTGGTTAATGCAAGTTATGCTCGAGTAACTCAAGAGAATAAAATTAAAATCGTTCTTTAAGTGCGCGGTATTTCCTTGGGATGTTAAAAGCGATTTCTGCTATAAATTAGTTCCTTGGACGAAATATGTTGCACGGTTAAGATGGTTGGGGTATTTAGAAAGGGGGCCAAATCGAAGATATCCAAAATTGATAAAGGATGGAATTAGGATAGCAAACCGAGCTGTTGATTTTGATGAGTTATAATGATTTCTTGTGACGACGGCGACGTCCCGTCGACTAAATCAAAAATCCTACAGGCTACGCCAGTTAATTAATTTAATGATGTCGACTGAGGTATCTAATTACAATCAATTCTAAAATTCCTAGGACAGTTTAAGGCAAATAATAAATATTAGGAGAAACGAAATCTTAAATAAATTCATTCCGCTAACTGTCGACCAAAATAAAATCCTCCTGCCTGCGTCAGGATAATTCAGGCGATCCAAAAGAACCGCCCTAAATAAGAGAATCGTTTCTGTTACACAATTAGAACGCGTTACGTCAAGACGAATGTAAAGCACGTGCGCTTCCGTTACGTACGCGGACCATTTAAAAGCGACTTCTAATAATACAAGCAAGTCAGCCACAGCCTCTTGGGCGAAATATTTTGACACGCGCGTGTCGGCCGACTTCCCGTTCGCCTTCGAAGTTCTAGGTTACGGTCCGCGCAAAAATAACGACGACGACGACGACGACGCCACTAAAATTAGGCGCGTTTCTTTCCGGCGGCATGCGTTCCGGAATTTGCCTCCATGAGCTTCCGTCAGAAAAAAAAAGAAAACTGATTGCATGTCACACGAGGTCTGCGGAAATCCAAGAGCAGGCAAATGAATAATTAAAAAAAAATGACGAACGATTCTGGATAGGTTTTGTTTCCTTTTTTGATTAGAGAAGGTGAATTGGGATGCGAGAGAAGACGAGGATTGGAAATTTTGGGCGACACCCAAATGGCTTCGCTTGGCTTTAGGAACTAACCTAAACTGGCAACGAAAGAAATGCTTCGGGTCTCAAAGTTTAGGCAATGGTAATGTCCCAAAAGTTGCCCTCTTTAACTTTTGGGTTTGGCCAAGGAATCTTTAGGAAATTATTTGTTAAACATAATCGAATCGAATGATCTTCTTTTCGAATTGTTTGCCCAAAGACTTACCAAAATACTTTTGGGAGCATGCAAAGTTTCCATTTATGGCGTCTTTTCGAGAGAATTTCTTTTGAAGAAGTCACTCGGTTTTGGGGAAAAAAAGTTGATTTCTGGAGGAACCTAATGGGACAACTACGCTGAGAATTCGGGAGACCCATGCTTAAAGAGGAAGACAACAAATTCTGTACTCTATGGCCCCTTTCTAAAATTGGTGGAGGAAGAATTCTGCTATTATCAAGGAGAAGGAAACTAGCAACCTTCCATCCAAAATGGACAATATTTCAGAGGAGCATGGAGCATAGACCATATAAGGAAGGCAGATGAAACTGGAACATCAGCGGCAAATCGGTTTGATTCCATTGCCCAAAAGGGACTAATTGGGAGTGCAAACCATTGTCCAAATGGAATTAATTGGAAGTGCAAACCAAGAAATTTGGACTTCCCTTGAATGCTTCCACCGTGTTTTCAAAATGAACACCCAATCAAGAGATGACTTGGAGTGCTCTTTAAAACCGAACCAAACACTCCCTTTGAAATTGGAACCTTAAATTGCAAATCAACACAACAAAGAAACTAATAGCCAATCACAAATAGGCAAAAATAATAGTTTCCTTCGGTTTTCCCAGTATTTCCGGCGACGTCAAGGGATTTGCTTTTGACAGGAGCAAAAAAATGAATTCTTCATTATGCAAAATCTGTTTTTATTTCTTTTATCTCTGATTAAAAACGTATTTATTTAGGTTGTAAGGACTAGCAAGCGTTTCTACAATGGATTGGCGAAGTTGGGCCAGCTCTGGATGAGATTGAAGAAGCTCTGGCCGGGGCATTCGGTGGCGGACGCCTGGCGATGGCCTCCCAGCCGGTGGCTCCACGCAATCTGGCCTTGGTTAACACCGCAGGTGATCAAGTTTCTGCCTGCGTTCTGGGCGGCGACGGTTGGTACGGAAGCTGCAGAAAGAAATTACGCAAATGCAGACCCTGAGGGTGAATCTATGGCAAATGGTACTTACTGGTGAAGGTTCCGATGTACCCAATGCCAATGCTCCTGGCGTTGAAGCTGACGGTGTGGGCGCCGGTTCTGCCCCAACCGCGACCTTCGTAAACCAAACCATCACCGCCGACCTACAAGGAAAAACGCAAAAGTCAAGAAACTCGAATCAGGAGAGGGAAAATCGTCAGACCCTACGGGCAAAATCTTTTGGGGAACAGTCTTTCAACATTTTCTACCCCAACTACGTCCTTTATAAACCAAACCATCACGACCAACCTACAAGGAAAAGCGCAAAAGTCAAGAAATTCGAATTAGGAGAGGAAAAATTGCCAGACCCTAGGGGCAAAGACTTTTGGTAACAGTCTCTAAACGTTTTGTATCCCAGCGACGTCCTTCAAAAACCAAACCATCACCACCAATCTACAAAGAAAAGCGCAAAAGTCAAGAAACTCGAACCAGGGGAGGGAAAATCGCCAGACCCTACGGGCAAAGTCTTTTGGAAACAGTTTCTAAACATTTTCTATCCTAATTACGTCCTTCATAAACCAAACCATCACCACCAACCCACAAAGAAAAACGCGAAAGTCAAAAACTTGAGATAGGAAAGGAAAAGTCGCCAGACCCTACGGGCAAAGTCTTTTGGAAACAGTTTCTAAACATTCTCTACCCCAATTACGTCCTTCATAAACCAAACCATCACCACCAATCTACAAGGAAAATCGCCAGACCCTACGGGCAAGGTCTTTTGGAAAAAGTTTCTAAACATTTTCTACCCCAACTGCGTCTTTCATAAACCAAATCATCACCACCAACCCACAAGGAAAAACGCAAAAGTCGAAAACTTGAATTAGGAGAGGAAAGATCGCCACACCCTATGGGCAAGGCCTTTTGGGATTTTTCATTTTACAAAAGAGAAGCTCACCAAGACCATAACTTTTGATGAAGACTTCAGATGTTTAACTCTTCGATAAATAGAACTACGAAGACCTTCCATGTTACCAAAGTGTACAGGAGAAGACTGAAAGCACGTATAGCATGAGATGTGAAGGAGTAAAGGGCAGCTCTAATTCATGGTTCATCAAATTTTCTTGACCTTCACACTTTTTATTCACATTCAAACGGGTCCTATTGATCACCTAATCAGAAATACTTTTGGAAGTAGTCTTACCCCAAGGTTTTTTATCATAACGGTAGATAAGGATGGCAAATGAGACAGAAAATGGGGGTGTTTTAAGTCGTTTCATATCATGCACGGCGAGTTCTAATCAATGAACTGGTGTAAGTCGGATTCTGAAACTGATAGTACCCTTGAAAATGGTTCTAAATCTGCAAAATGAAGATTGCAGGCGGTCGGAGTGAATTGTCAACTCCAAAATAAATATTTTGAGCCTAGGGTGGTCTTTTCTCCCTTGGGTCTTCAGGGACGGACGATGTTAAACAAGGGATGCAACATGGGAGTGAGGGTTTTCTTTGTAAAGAAGCAATGGATGTGACCGGATGATTTAATTTAAAAGAACCAGTAGAAATAAAGGAACCATTTCGATTACAAAGTAGGAGTCCGAAGAAGAATTAAGCAGAACTTAACGAGACCTACAAAGAAGAAATTCTCGAAAAAGAACAGTTCTAGTAGGGGTGGTGGAATAGAATGGAGTCATTTCCAGTGGCATTGGAGGAACAGAAAGGAATCGTTTGCTTCTGTTTTACAAATAAACAGAGGCGAAAGTTGCTTTTGAAAAACACCAAGTCATGGGATGAAGGAGAGGAAGAAGAAGACGACGATAAAAGAATACACTCCAACCCTTACTTGATTCTTGGATATCAAAGAATATTGGAGGAGAACTAAGGGGATGAAAGGAGAGATAGATTTAACGAGGAATAGAAGTTGCCACTGATGCAGGACGAACAGGGTGATGACTACTACTCCATTTGGGCGTTCTTACGCTACCATCGAAGGACAAATCAGTACCAAGTGCGAGAGGAAGAGGATGAATGGGTGGCGTACGATGACAAAGAAAGCTGTTGTAACAACACCTTTTCATGGATGAATATTAAAAAGAGTGGAAACCTGGCATTTAAGGACATCACAGACTAGTCTACTTGGGCTCCTGCCGAAGAAAAAAGCGGAACCATCGAGAAGAGAAGGAGAATTAAAGCGATAAGAGGAGATTTTGATTTAACGAGGAATAGAAGTTGCTATTGAAGAAGGACGAGTGGTCTAGTCTAGTCCATTTGGACTTCTTAGGCTTACGTCAAAAGACATATCGGTACCAATTAAGAGAGGAAGAGGATGGAAGGTGACGTATGGTGAGGAAGAAAGCTTTTGTAATACATTTTCAAAGATGAATGATAAGAGGAGTGAAAAACTGGGCATTAGAGGACATCACAGAGGAAGGGTCTAGTCCACTTGGACTCCTGCCGAAGAAAAAGCAGTACCATTGAGAAGAGAACGAGAATTAAGGCGATCAGAGGAGATTTTGATTTAACGAGGAACAGAAGTTGCTATTGAAGAAGGATGAGTGGTCTAGTCCAGTCCATTTGGGCTTCTTAGGCTACCATCAAAAGACATATCAGTACCAATTAAGAGAGGAAGAGGATGGAAGGTGACGTACGGTGAGGAAGAAAGCTTTTGCAACACCTTTTCAAGGATGAATAATAAGGGGAGTAGAAAATTGATACTAGAAGACGTGACAGAGGAAGGGACTAGTCCAGTTGGACTCTTGCCGAAGAAAGAGCAGTACCATTGAGAAAAGAAGGAAAATTAAGGCGAAAAGAGAAGATTTTGATTTAACAAGGAACAGAAGTTGCCACTGAAGAAGGAAAAGCGGTCTGGTCTAGTCCATTTGAGCTTCTTGGGCGACCATCAAAAGACAAATTAGTACCAATTAAGAGAGGAAGATGATGGTGGCATATGATGAGGAAGAGAGCTTTTGAAATTGTAATACTTTTTCAAGAGGAGTAGAAAACTGGTATTAGAGGAGACCTCATGAGACTCCTGCCGAAGAAAGAGCTGTATCATCGAAAAGAAAAAGAGGATTGGATGTGGCATACGACGGAGAAAAAAGCTTTGCATGATTTGTGGACAGAAGAATGATTCTATGGTAAGACCTCAGGAGACTTTATTACATCCATCAGGATTTGAAGAAGAATGAAGATTGTTTTGGACAAACGTCATCCAGAAAAGTGCAAAATATTGTTAGGCGGAACCTGAGGCAAGATCGTAAAGAGCTAAGTAAACCTGAATCAGTTTGGCAAGCACCATGAGACAGACACATTTGGAAAACTCGCCCGCCCCAAAATTATTAAGCAGACCACAGACTAACCAATACAAAGAAACATTCAAAGACGTACATACGACCTTGAAGAAATCAGTTTGTAACTATTTTGCAAACCAAACATACTTTTGGTTTTTCTTTAATTAAGTTGGGAAGAGGAAAGGGGTGGTCTTGCAAAGACTATAAGCTTACCAAGAAATTGTAACCGATATCGGCCCATCCGTTACCATCCATGTGCCAGTTTTGGATGTTCCTCATCTGTTGGGCACAGGCGGCTTGGGTCGAGCATGCGGCACCCGCCGTGTGGTGGATGATGACATGGGTTGGTGGGAAAGTAGTCAAGGCAGCTGTGTTAGCCGCCCTCGCCCCCCACTGGGCCCTCGTCACGATTGTCGGGCACTGACCTGTTCACCACACCAGAATTAACCCAGGCCAAGACAACCCGAGCGAGTTGGTTTACCTGCAGCCAGTCCAAGGAAGGCGGCGACCACTAGAACCACGAGTAGATTTTCCATCATCACCGAGTACTTCAAACAAACAAACAAAAGACGAGGGGCTTTTCCGTTTTTATACGCCCACGAGATATCCTTTGCATATCTGTGCGTCAGAGGGCCGATATGATCGATGTCGTGCTATACAACGGTGCTACCCACACGCTTCTTTTGTGTGTGCACAATCAGCGAATCCAAAAAGTTTTTCTTCCTATGGGGGGGTTTGCCTTCTGAGTTTAATTTTGTTGCCTTTGGATTTTTGGGTTTTGGGTTTGGAGTTCTTCGAGTGCTCTGATGATGAAGCAGCAGCTCGATGGTACTTCGATGCTGCAATTAGATTTTAGGGCTTTTGGTGTGACCTCGACCGTTTTAGATCCGCTGTCGCGAGGTGTTTCCATACGTCGTTCGGATGATAACATTTGCACACGGCACAGACGGCAATTCAAACCAAATCAGTCAATTGTTTTAACTTATTTTAGAATTCCAACGCCCTTATCGTCAAGTATCCATCCGGAGATTTATTCCGAGCGCGTGCAGATTAAGAACTATGATAGAAAAAACGAGATCGAACGATCGATCGATCGATGGATCGAAATTCCTCACTTCCCTATCACGTGCGTGCAAACATTTTTATTGTCCTCTTTTATTCTTACGGAAAAAAATCGTATATCAACCGTGATTTATACGCGCGCGCGCGTATAAATTAAGTGCCGGAATGCGGTGGCGTCGTAATTAAACGCGATTAATTTACGGCGGCGGCGGCGGCGCGTAAATATATAAACAGAATGTAATAAACGGTTGTCGTTAACAATGAAACGGTTTGCTTTTGATTTGTTTGTTGATAGGAGGCGAATTTATTTGGAGAGCGCGGCGCGGGTTTTTATCGAGTGCGTTCGATGACAAACTGCGAAAATTAAGTTGCGATAAACACGAACGAATTCCACTTCAATAATAAATGGGAGTAATTTTTTTCCTTCGATGTAATAGGATGGTCTTCCAGACCCAATAGATTGGCAGGTTTCTTTCCCTATAATAGATTTTTTGAATGCAATTCATTAAGTAGCCAGCGTCGGTGATCTTCAATGCGGGTACGTTGTTCCGTTAGGCGGCGCCTCCTAAAGATTGAGACAACCACAGACACGAGATCTGCCTTACTCGTAACGATCCACCAGAGTATTACGTCTTAATACCCCTCAATGAATGAGAAAGATTCTGTTCCAATAAACGAAGAAGACGCTCACGCCTAACAATTCTAGATTCCCACATAAGTCTGCGTAAACGCACCTCAAAAAACACGTAGAGCTCAATACATTCCAGTCAAACTTCTTTACTCAATTAACGAAAAAGATTCTGTTCCAATAAACGAAGAAGACGCTCACGCCTAACAATTCTAGATTCCCACATAAGTCTGCGTAAATGCACCTCAAAAAGCACGTAGAGCTCAATACATTCCAGTCAAACTTCTTTACTGAATTTGTCTAAAAAAAATTGTCACAAACAACAAAATGCGTGCTTGCTATGTCGTGCCAGACGGTAGATTGCAAATGTGATCGAAGGTGACTGCCCTAACCGCCTTTCCGAGCCAACACGGCGTGCCAATCGGAACACAGGATGCGAAGGACCGCGGTTATTTATACTAGACGCAACGCGAAGCCTTGATTTCAACGGACGGCGCCGGCGCGTGAACGTCGTCGCCTCCAGAAAATGTCGCCGACTTTAAAACAACGCACATACAACACGTAGTTGCCGAAACGTAGCTAGAGCATAAACCGTAACACATTATGTTGTAGTAAAATACATTGCAATCAGAAAGGAAAATGTCCTTGAATCAGTCACTAATCAATCACATGGGAAAGCCCGCGTGCGTTTCCGTAACACTGTTTACAGCTCGAGCGAATTCTGAGAATTCCGGGCTAATGCCTAAGCTAACCGCGTGACATAACGCAATAGAATAAAATATTGCAGGAGAGAAAGCTCGCGCGGTTCCGAATGTGACAAATAATTAGATTGGCGTTTCAAGAACGTGACATGACATCCGACATATCAAAAGACGGGTCTATATACCGTACGTTTCGCTTTGAATTGAACACGTAGACACGTTTCTTACACGTTAGTCTTAAATCCACTTTTGACTCACTGATTGTGAGTGCATTTGCAAATGAATAAATTTAGCGAAGCAAACATGACCTCCAACTCTACTTGCACGTCGCATGCCTTATTTCACAATAACGTCATTTCTCCCCTATTTCCAAGTTTCAATGAAGCAATCGGTATGTAGGTATTTTCATAATCTAAACGCTCTAGCCCGTACCGAATTGGAACGAATTGGATATTAATCATCAAGTGTTGTCAGTTGCAAGTCGTCGTCAAGCGAAGATGTTTGTTGATACATTTTGTCATCGCGTAAGAATTTAGTTTTTGTTTTCGAACCGTCAAAAACATCATCAAACAAGTTTGAGGCGAAGGCTGACGATAATGGATTTGGTTCAAGTGTCAGTTGTCATTTGGGTCAGTCGCCAAATGTCTTGTTTGATGCAGCGATGTTTGTTGGCGTGCTTTTCGTTCCCAGACCATCAAATAATTCATCAAACAAAGTATATAATGTGATGACAGGACGAAGATCTCAGTTTGATGTTGAGGGCAATATTACTCCTAATTTCTGCACTCAATTCAGAATAATTCTTGCATAGCAAATGCAACATCCAATATCCCCCACTTGCGCAGCAGTAATCTGGGGAAGGGAATAATGCTTAAGTAGTGCGGAACCGTACAAAAAAATCGATCTTCCAGTTCCTTCGAGTGCTGACCTAATTACGCCCCGTTTCCTTTCCATTTTTTAAATTTTTATTCAATCAGTTAGTTTCCGCAGTTTGAAATTAATGTCGCAAATGAAAAATGAATTAAACATAACCTGTAATCGCTTTTAGGTTAACTAGCTGTGATTTTTTTTGTTCTTGTGTTTTGTTCTCAAATAAAGCAAACGTCACAGTACGTCGTAAAAGCGTCGTACTTTAATCAAAACCAACCGGAAGCCGGCAGTCGTGTGAGATATAACCAAAATCCGAAAGTGAAAATGAGTCTTAACCAAAACTAGTCGTCTCTAAAAAGTCTATAAGGGAAGACAAGTTCGACGTGCACGAAAAAAAAAGCAACAGTCGCAAGCATACCTGTGTAAAACGCCCAGGACGGGGCTGAGACAACTCCGAGGATTTTCAGTCCACCAGGACCATGTTAAGACAGACGAAACGTCTCATACAGGGGAACCTCCCCGAAAGGTTCCTCCCGAAAATCTAAATTGTGTACTCGCAAAATGGTCGTCACGAAATGGCCTATAAGGGAGGACAAGTTCGACTTGCACGAAAACAAAGCCAACGGTCGCAAACATCCCTGTCCAACACGTCCAGGACGAGGCTGAGACAACTCCGAGGATTTTCAGTCCACCAGGACCATGTCAAGGCAGACGAAACGTCTCATACAAGCGAAACCTCCCCGAGGTTCCTCCCGAAAACCTAAATTCTGTACTCGCGAAACGGGGTCAAAGCCCCTCCAGACACCAAATAAGTGGTGGGGACAACGCAAGGCGACTGTCTCGCTCAAGGCGCACCGCACCGCAGATTCATAAGGCCAAAACTGGCCCTACCCTTAAATTACGAAGGAAGGGTTTGCGCGAATCGAAAACATCGTGACAACATACAAATCCAATCAAGTATAAGGAGAGGGAAGGAAGACGAAACGTCAAATGTAAACGCAAGTTAAGCGCTCCGCCGTGTGCAAAAATCGCATAAGTCTCAGAACCGGATGCACCAATCAAGTTAAGAATGTAAACAAGCCGAACCGGAATAGACGCGGAATCGTTTGAAATTTTGCAGGTTTTCACTTAGAGGGTAAAGAGTAATTAACATTTACGACGTTGGCGGTATCCTTTGGCCTTGCAAATACGCAGAACCCTTTTGCATTTTGCAAGAAGAAGCCGCGACCCTACGGGCCATTTGAATCATATTCACCTGAACAAATGGTAGGCGGAACGCAGGGCACAAACACGGCAGAATGCGTTTGTTCTTTACGACAAGCAGCGGGTGTTTACGATTGAATGTCAAATGTGCTCGAGAGGTGAACCGCGGCAATTCTCAGGAATAATTTGCATACGAAAAGCGGTTGTTTTTCAATTTTTCAAACCGGAACAAATGCTCCGGAAATCCGTGAAGCACAAAAATAAAACCAGCTTAACCTAAAGGTAAAAAAACGAACTTGTTTGGATTTGGGAATTAAGGAACGGAAATTGAAGGTTTGTTTTTGGAAAACGGTCTTTGGACAAAGGACGGATTTTCAGGATTTTCGGATCTTTACTGTATGGTTTAAATGGTCAAGATTTAGGGTATTTGAAGAGGAGAACTTTTGCTTTCATCATCACCAGAGTTAACGAGATAAATGGCCTAACAGAAGTTGGGGGTTTGTTTTGGGAAACGATCTTTGGACGAAAGACGTTTCGGATTTTCAGGTTTTTCCGGATCTTTACCAACTAACTAACGGCTGTATGTGTGAGACTATCCCATTTCTTGCGCAAGGTTTGGTTCAATTCCAACGGAAAGTATTTGAGACAAAAAAATTCCGGGTTGAAGATTTATTTGGGTTTGGAGATGGGCTCTAGGATAGTCCCGGATTCGTTTATTCTTTTTGATGATGCAATTACTGTATGGTTTAAATGGTCAAGATTTAGGAGATTTGAAGAGGAGAACTTTTGCTTTCATCATCACCAGAATTAACGAGATGAATGGCCTAACGGAAATTGGGGGTTTGTTTTGGAGAACGATCTTTGAACGAAGGACGTGTCGGATTTCCAGGATTTTCCGAATCTTTAGCAACTAACTAAGGGCTGTATGTACGAGACTACCCCTTTTCTTTTGCAAGGTTTGGTACAATTCCAACAGAAAGTATTTGAGGCGAAAAAATTCCGTGTTGAAGATTTATTTGGGTTTGGAGATAGGCTTTCGGATAGTCACCGATTTATTTATTTTTTCTTGATGATGCAGTTTACTGTATGGTTTAAATGGTCAAGATTTAGGGGGTTCGAAGAGGAAAACTTTTGCTTTCATCATCACCAGAATTAACGAGATGAATGGCCTAACGGAAATTGGGGGTTTGTTTTGGAAAACGATCTTTGAACAAAGGACGTTTCAGATTTTCAGGATTTTCCGGATCTTTAGCAACTAACTAAGGGCTGTATGTACGAGACTACCCCTTTTCTTGTGCAAGGTTCGGTTCAATTCCAACAGAAAGTATTTGAGGCGAAAAATTTCCAGGTTGAAGATTTGGATTTGGGGATGGTCTCTCAGATAGTCCCCGATGATACATTTTATTTTTTTGATGATGTAGTCTAAATGGTCAAGGTTTAGAGGATTTGGAGGGGCTAAGACTAAGATTAACAACTTACAGGCAGCGAAAACTATCAAATACATTTTTCCTTGATGGCCGGATTTTATCTGCGCTCTCTTATTTTATGCCTCATCCCAATCGGCCGGTTAATGATCTTAATGCTAGGTGTCGGCCGCCGATCGCTAATCGCTGAATCTAAATAATCGGTTGAGTGCTAAAAATCTGCCTTTAACTAACGAGTCGTTTGCAGCAATAAATTAAAATTAATTTCTAAGTGACGGATCGATTTTATTTGCGCTTTTTTTGATTACCCCGATCGGCCGATTGTTAACTTCAATAAATGGTATCCGAAAATGTAAGTAATCAGCTGAGCATTTAGAAATAAGCCTAAGATTAAGAAGTTACATGCAAGGAAAACTATTAAATAAATCATTCCTTGATGGCCCGATTTTATTTGTGTTCGTTTATTTCAAACCTTATCCCGAACGGCCGATTAACGATCTTAATGTGCGGTTAGTATCGACCGCCGAACGTTAATCGCCAGCTCTAAATAATCGGCTGATCTCTAAAAATTCGCCTCGAACTAATGATACAATACATTAAAATGAATCTTTAATAATTGATGGTCCGATTTTATTTTGCTTACTCTAATCGGCCGCCGATTGTTAACCTTAATATATGTGTTTCTTTCTCTAAATCGGCAATCAGAAAAATCTAAGTAATCAGTTGAGTCTGACAAATAGGCGTTATATTTTCGGCGAAAATTTGAAATAATCGGCCGATTATTATTAATCTTAATGATTGGTATCGGCGATCGGTAAGTAATCGATTGAGTCTTACAAATAAGCATAAAACTAAGCAAGACATCCACAGCAAGAGTTTCAAATATTTTTTTCTTTGCCGGGCCGATTTACTTGCGCTGCTTTATGCGTGCCTAGGAAGAACGCCGGACGCAATATAAATCGAGAAAAAAATGAAATTTCTTGGGCTCCGGACGGGACGATTATAATTTTTAATAATGTTCAACGTGCAAGAATTTAAAATAACTTTTTCTTTGCCGGGCCGATTTATTTGCGTTGATTTTTTTTCTCCCCCCGGAAGAACGCCGAGCGCAAAATTGAGTTTCTTACGCTCCGGATGAAACAATTATAATTTTTAATAACATTTAACGCGCAAGGATTAAATTTTTTTTTTCTTTGCCGGGCCGATTTTTTCTGACCCCGGAAGAACGTCGAGCACCAAATAAAATTTCTTGCACTCCGAACGAGACGGTTATAAATAATTAATTAATTAATATTTTTTTCTTCGTTGGGCCGATTTATTTGCGCCGATTTTTTCTGACCCCGGAAGAACGTCGAGCGCAAAAAAAAATTCTTGCACTCCGAACGAGACGGTTATAAATAATTAATTAATAAAAAATTTTTTCTTTGCTGGGCCGATTTATTTGCGCCGATTTTTTTCTGACGCCGGAAGAACGTCGAGCGCCAAATAAAATTTCTTGCACTCCGAACGAGACGGTTATAAATAATTAATTAATAAATATTTTTTTCTTTGTTGGGCCGATTTATTTGCGCCGATTTTTTCTGACCCCGGAAGAACGTCGAGCACAAAATAAAATTTCTTGCACTCCGAACGAGACGATTCTAATTAATTAATTAATTAATATTTTTTTCTTTGCTGGGCCGATTTATTTGCGCCGATTTTTTCTGACCCCGGAAGAACGTCGAGCGCAAAAAAAATTCTTGCACTCCGAACGAGACGGTTATAAATAATTAATTAATAAATATTTTTTTCTTTGTTGGGCCGATTTATTTGCGCCGATTTTTTCTGACCCCGGAAGAACGTCGAGCGCAGAATAAAATTTCTTGCACTCCGAACGAGACGGTTACAAATAATTAATTAATAAATATTTTTTTCTTTGCTGGGCCGATTTATTTGCGCCGATTTTTTCTGACCCTGGAAGAACTTCGAGCGCCAAATAAAATTTCTTGCACTCCGAACGAGACGATTATAAATAATCAATTAATAAAAATTTTTTCTTCGCTGGGCCGATTTATTTGAGCCGATTTTTTCTGACCCCGGAAGAACGTCGAGCACAAAATAAAATTTCTTTAATTTTTGCTTAGTTATTGAAAAATTAGTATTCTTGCGAGTTGTGGAATCCGAAATAGAAATTCAAGGCCGAAGCGAGATACCAAAAACAAAACCTAATGAAACAGCAATTAACTTGAAGTATGTTCGTGCTACACATGTGGCCTTGAAGTGAAGATGCCAATCGCTTATCGTAAAATCGACACAAAAAAAGTGGACGAGTCATCAGTTATGGGAAGCAATCTTTATCACGCTGCTTTTGAGGCCGGCCGCAGCAAAACGGGGGGGAAGTACCTTGCCCCCCGAGAGACGGGAAGTTGCAATCGATTTTGCTTGTGGTGTACATACGTAGGTTACCCGAAATGCAGAGTCGATTTCTGTAAAAGGGTATTCACATGACATGGCGTTGTTGCACATCGGATGTTACGATTGTTACAAGGTGAGACGTAATTAATTAATTAATTAATCGCAGGCAGGAAAAAACTCATAATTACAGATTACAAAATTAGACGGACGGTATTTTGCATGTTAATTATCGACGATTGTGAAACTTGCGTGTGCACGTGTCGAGTGCAGATGCTTTCGCAATTTGTTTACGTTTCGGGCGATAAAGTTTTATCTCGGCGCTATTTTTGCGGAATTAATGAAACGCTCCGCGCGCCGCACTTGAGAGCTTGCATAAAGTTCGATTTACACTGGGATTTACACGGATTAAGTCCGATTAGGTTCGAGGGAAGCGCCGGAGTTTCCGGTTTCTCTTTTGGTGAACTTTGAATTTCCGATTGTACTCCGAGCGAGTTTATTTTGCCCCAAATCCGAACAGAATTCGCTTTCACCTTACTTCACGACCGTGTTTAATTTGTTTTACGGACGGCGACTCGAATTGATTTTTTTTTCTCCATTCGTCTTATTCTGTATACCCTACGAAGATTTTCGCTTTAGCCAATAGTACTTCAAATACTCGAACGTACGTAAGTCAAAGCTTAAATGAATACGAAAAACGAATAACGGGGCCCGTATTTCGTTTAAGAAACGTAACCGTACCGTACGAAGATTTTCGCTTTAGCCAATAGTCCTTCAAATACTCGAACGTACGTAAGTCAAAGTTTAAATGAATATGAAAAACGAATAACGGGGCCCGTATTTCGTTTAAGAAACGTAACCCCAAGGCGACTGTGCGCCTGCCAAAAATTAAAAAACGAAACAGAATGTTAATTACAAATCAGACACTCAGAATAAACTCCAATCTGATGAGGGTGTCCCAGCTTCGTCCCAAACCAAACACACCCCTTATTTATTCATTCGAGGGGAAATAATCTGTTTTTCTTTGTCCTGTGCAGCTTTCGTCAATTCAATTCTCTTCGAGATTATTCGAGATGGTATCGCCCACTCTCCTCTCGCTTCACGATTGCAGTCCGGGGATACCAACCTAATCGTTTCAGGTCTTATCAGCGCAGGCTAAAAATGAAAGCGTGAAGTGTTTACTGTTTTCGTTTTTAATTAAAGAAAGAAAAACAAATCTCGAAATACAAACACAAACACTTTTATTAAATTTTGCCAGGATGCAAAGGCAAAAATAAAATGGGCAAATTGTATTTCGCGTTTTTATGTCGTTGACCAATTATATCCTTCGCCCCCCCCCCTCCCGTCCCCTGTCCACTTTACGATTGTCACACTTTTTTAGAATTTTTGATTTAATCATCTTCTCTTTTTCTCTGATTGGGGGGAACCAGAAAGAGTTTCCTCTTTTTAAAAAATTATTGGAGAAGTATGGCCAACCACTGATGAGTTGTACACAGAAGAAAACCGGGACACAGACACAGCGTGGGAGAAAATAAAACGAAAAAATTGTATTTCATTTCGTCTATTTTGTTGTTGGCCAATTACAACCCCAGCCCCCCGCGGTCGCCCACTTTAAGATTATAATACATTTTTAAAATTTTGGATTTAATCATCTTCTCTTTTTCTTTCTGATTGGCTGGGGGGGAATCAGAATGAGTTTGTTTTTTGTTTACAATTTGTTGGAGAAGTTGGGCCAACCCCTGATGAGGTGGTATAGAAGGAAACCGGGGCACAGCGTGATGGTGCCGCTCTCTTGACGATGGCCTCCGACTTTAATGCTCTTCGGGAATCGACCTTGGCTGATGGCGCAGCTGATCATGTTTCTTCCTGCGCTTCGGGCGGCTGCCGTCGGCAGCCACACTGCAACATTTTCCCAATGGGCTCTTGAACAGAGTGAAAAGGAAAAGTACTTACAGGCGAAGTTCCCGATGTACGCGATGCCAAGGCTTTTGCGGTCGAAGGGCGCCGAATGGGAACCCCTTATGGTCCAACCACGACCTTCGTAAACCCTACCATCACCACCAATCTAAAGCCAAAATTTAGTACATTTAGGTTTCAAATAGTAAGGTCACATTGGCAAATCATTTTGGAGCAAAATAACAAGTCGTTTTTTTTCTTTGGTCCAAAGTAATCGTTACACTCTGAAAAGTGGGAAAATCTAAAAGATGCTTGATTTCTTTGGACTTGAACGAATATAAATAATTTAATGCAACGCACCAAGAAATTGTAAGCAATATCTTCCATCTGGTCCTCGTCCATGTGCTGATTCTGGATTTGCCTCACGCGCTGCGCGCAGTGCTCTGGAGTATAACAGGAACTTCCCGAGGTGTGGTGGATGATTACGTGGGTGGGTGGATAAATAATGAAATTCGAGGTGAACTTAGGCCGCCTGGCTTCCCATTGGTTCCTCGTCACAACCGGCGTCGGGCACTGACCTGTTCACCCGTTAAGAATCAACCCCTGTTGTCAAAACACAAGCGGGATGGCGTACCTGCGACCGTCTCAAGGAAGACGACGACGGCGACGACGACCACCACCAAAAGCAAAACCAGATGCTCGTCTCTCTTCATCTCCACCAAGTATCTCTTTCGCCAAAATCGAAGAAGAAAGGACCTGTGAGAGGCAGAGGAGGTTATGTGACCAGTGACGTCATCGCTGGGTAGACATCACTTACAGTCTTAATTTGGATTTATTATGTCCGGCTGCTCCCCTTTCCAGCAAATTTTTTTGACACACTAGTTTTATCTTGAAATTGGAATTGGAATTATGTCGGACTACCCCTTTCCATTAACAAAAAGAATTAACACTAGCTTTATCTTCAAAGTTTATGTAGTTCATTGCATGGTTAATGTTGGACTACAGGAGGGGTGAGGGGGAATTAAGGGCTTATCCGAGGCGAACACTTCCGATCATCACACCAATTAAATAGGGCGTACATACAATATTTGAATTGGTTTCTTTTTCTCAACCGGTTGGTCTTTTCGATCATAACTCCAACTAAGTACGACGTACATGAGTACAATGTTTGAACTGGTTGATTATAATTTTTTTTTCTCAACTGATTGGTCTTTCCGATCATGACTCCAACTAAGCAGGACGTACATGAGTACAATGTTTGAACTGGTTGATCATCATTTTTGTTCCTCTCAACTGGTTGGTCTTTCCGATCATGACTCCAATTCAGTAGAACGTACATGAGTACAATGTTTGGATTGGTTTATCATCATTTTTGTTCCTCTCAATTGATTGGTCTGTCCGATCATGACTCCAACTAAACAGGACGTACATGAGTACAATGTTTGAACTGGTTGATCATCATTTTTGTTCCTCTCAACTGGTTGGTCTTTCCGATCATGACTCCAATTCAGTAGAACGTACATGAGTACAATGTTTGGACTGGTTTATCATCATTTTTGTTCCTCTCAATTGATTGGTCTGTCCGATCATGACTCCAACTAAGCAGGACGTACATGAGTACAATGTTTGAACTGGTTGATCATCATTTTTGTTCCTCTCAACTGGTTAGTCTTTCTGATCATGACTCCAATTCAGTAGAACGGACATGAGTACAATGTTTGAACTGGTTGATCATCATTTTTGTTCCTCTCAACTGGTTAGTCTTTCTGATCATGACTCCAATTCAGTAGAACGGACATGAGTACAATGTTTGAACTGGTTGATCATCATTTTTGTTCCTCTCAATTGATTGGTCTGTCCGATCATGACTCCAACTAAACAGGACGTACATGAGTACAATGTTTGAACTGGTTGATCATCATTTTTGTTCCTCTCAACTGGTTAGTCTTTCTGATCATGACTCCAATTCAGTAGAACGGACATGAGTACAATGTTTGAACTGGTTGATCATCATTTTTGTTCCTCTCAATTGATTGGTCTGTCCGATCATGACTCCAACTAAGCAGGACGTACATGAGTACAATGTTTGAACTGGTTGATCATCATTTTTTTAGTCTCAACTGATTGGTCTTTTCAGTCATGACTCCCATTAAGCAGGACGTACATGAGTACAATGTTTGAACTGGTTGATCATCATTTTTGTTCCTCTCAACTGGTTGGTCTTTCCGATCATGACTCCAACTAAGTAAAACGTACATGAGTACAATGTTTGAACTGGTTGATCATCATTTTTGTTTCTCTCAATTGATTGGTCTGTCCGATCATGACTCCAATTCAGTAGAACGTACATGAGTACAATGTTTGAACTGGTTGATCATCATTTTTGTTTCTCTCAATTGAATGGTCTGTCCGATCATGACTCCAACTAAGCAGGACGTACATGAGTACAATGTTTGAGCTGGTTGATCATCATTTTTGTTCCTCTCAACTGGTTGGTCTTTCCGATCATGACTCCAACTAAGTAGGACGTACATGAGTACAATGTTTGAACTGGTTGATCTTAATTTTTTTTTTTTCTCAACTGGTTGATCCACTCCAAAATTGGTCTTGAGGTATATCACACGAACTAAGATAGCTTAACCAACTTTGGACTGGACCACGGTGAACGATACATTAGGTGACGCCACAAAGCGCTCGATAAGTGCATGAAAGCGCGAGATTAATTGCGAGAGCTACAGCCGAAAGACGGGTTGAAAAATCAATGCGCGAGAGAGAACGGTGCTTAATCCTGCAGCATGAAATATTTCTCGCAGTTGCGTGATGCACATTCCGAATGTCCCCGCGCTACCACCTATTGATTCTTTACTGTGGACTGGACCAATCGGCTGAGGAGACAAAAGAAAAGAGTTTTTGGTATACGATTGGGTTGACGCTGAGATGGCTTTAATTTTCTTTTTTTTTTTTGACGCCAAAAGCCGACAGTTTTTGAGTTGGATTTTCTTTTGGTCAAAAAAAGCGCACCCTCGATGATTCGCAAGCCAATTTAAAGTTGACTTGAACTTATTAGTTGGATGGTCCTAAAAGAAAATGCGGTTTTGGGCTTGGACCATTACTGAAAAAAGGGGAAGTCGGCTTCCAGACTCATTTTTAATTGTGTGGACGGCACAACATGGATTTTTTCATTTTCTCATGGTGTGGTCGAAAGTGCTCGGCTCGTACAAGAACCCTTAGGGCAACCACTCCTTTGCTTTTGGCCAGCATGGTTAAAAATTTAGAAAGTCTAGAAAAACATTTCTGGAAATTTGACGCAAACAAATCAACGTTTGGCGGTTCAGGCTTCGCTTCGACAGTCTTGAGCTTACGGGCGGAAGGTGTTTCCCCCACCCCATCAGATAACTTCGAGGATGAAACCTAATTCTAAAAATTGAGAAGCGCCGAAATATTGAAATCTGCACGACACGAGATAATTATTTCATGTTTATTTAAGTGAAGAGTGCAAACAAATTAAATCTTGTAAAAGAGGAGAAGGGGAGGGGAATTAGAAAACACGTAAATATGTGTAAATGTGGTCGCAAGTAGAAGATGAAGACAGAAACAGATTAACGTGTAAACAAGAATAAAAGCAAAGTAAGAGTAAATGTGGTCGCAAATAGAAGAAAATAGAAGAAAACAGTAACAATTAAACGTGCGTTGAATAAAAGCAAAGTAAGGTTAGTGACTGCGTTTACATGAACGTTTAAGGCTGGTGTTAATGACGTTTAACCGGTTTACTAACTACACACCCGCGACGTACCAAGCGTGGCGTTAGTAACACCGGTTTTATAGTTCATGTAAACAGTTTACGCCGCCCGTTTTTCACTTATATAGTTGCTACCAACCTCGATTGTTTAGATGATCCTAACCTTTGTTCGCGTTGTGTATGCGCGTTATATAAGTTGCGTATGCTCGCTGCTGGTTTATTCGCGTTGTGTATGCTCGTTATATAACGAGTATACACAACGCGTACGAAACAATCGAGGTCGGTAGCAACTATTTATGTGAAATACGGGCGTAAATTGTTTACATGAATTATAGAACCGGTGTTACTAACGCCACGCTTGATCTGTCGCGGGTGTGTAGTTAGTAAACCGGTTTTACAACGACGATCTTATTAGGTTTAATGTTTTATAAACAATGTTTACACAAACTTTTACGTCGTTGTTACTAACACACTGTTGTAAATTAGAGCTGACGCATTTGACGGATTGTAACCCAATCTTAACCTTAACACTGATGTATTTAATAGTTGTAGTTTGTTATAAATGGAACAAGGGTGAAAAAAATTGGTGAAACGTACCTACGCAAACGTACAAACCTTTCAAAATCGTATTGCACAAGTTCTGAATCAATTATTTAGAAGAAAAAGAAAAAGGAAATGGAAAGTTATTTTTTTTTCTGTCAAAAATGAAGGGTATGAATAGACTTACATGGTTTTGACGATCGGTGGTTCCACCTGTTTCTGAAACTTGCCCGAAAATGATCAGGCCGGTAAATACCCGTCCTACTTTTATACGTACTTCCTCTTCTGCCCTTGACACGTGCTGTGTTTACACGTTTCGAAACTAATCTCGCCGGCAAATAAAGCACGTCGTAATTGCCGTTTTTTTTGTTTCTTTTTGATCTTTCTGAATTTTTCAAGCGAGATTTTAGAGATTAAATTTCGGGCTCTCGGCGGCGTTTATCTTTTTTTTTTTTTATTTGCCGAGTGTCGCAAGGGTTTTGATGACATTTAGCAAATAGTACCACATTCCGTATAAAAAATCGCCCGTGTAATCATCATTTCTTGTAGTATTTAAATGAAACGGAATTTGTTGCATGCAGCATGGCGGCGGCGTTATTTCTCGACTGTGTTTTTAATTTAAATCGGGGGCGGTTTGTTGTTGTTGTTGTTGTTGTTGTTGCAAGGGCTGAAATGCAACATCCCCCGCCGAGTTAAACGCGAATTCTGATGTTAAACTTAACGAGCGTGAGCACAGAGCTCGTTTTGTTGTTGATGAAAGTTAATACCTTACATCGTAAGCTCTTTTACAAAAAGGGATATTTGCGTGAAATATTATTTTAAATTCTGTAAACGTAACGGTAACTTTAGTTTTGTTCAGTTCACCAGACTCAAAACTGTTTGCCGCTTGTTTTGATTACCGTTATTATTTTTGGGCATCGCTCAGAAGTCAGTTTTGGAACTTGAATTAATTTCGATGCTAATAAAGAGGGCGAAATATCTTCTAAACTAAAAATAACAGAAGACAATCCGTACATGAAAACAAAAGAAAAAAAACTTAACCATCGAAACAAATCTTTAGAAGGAAAACAATCGTTAAATTATCCTAAGACGTTTAACAAAAGAAAAATGCAACAATGCAAAAATTGAAACATGAAACCAAAAAGTCTTTCAACCAAAAGAAAAAAAAAACGACAAAAGTCAATCTGTGGTCAAGAAAAGGAAAAGGAGAACAAAAGCAAATCGTTGATAATCGAAGGAAATGACGACACCTAAACAAGAAATTGATAAACAAACAAAAGACAATCGGTACTTTAGAAAAGCAACAGTCAAAGTGTCAAAGCAAATGCGGAAGTTGAAACGATAGTCGTAACTGAAAATAACAAAAGACAACGCGTCGACAAAGAAAAACGATTTGTTAAGAAAAAGTTTAAATAAACGAATACATGGACAACGATCTCTTAATAAAAAAAAAAAAAAAAAACTAAAAGTAAGCTTCCAACTGAAAACAAAAGTAAAACAAGCCTTTGACAAAGAAAAACGATTTTTTGTTGAGAAGAAAAATAAAACAAAATAAACGAATACTCGCACAACGATCCATAAATGATAAAAATAAAATAAAATAAATCTTCCAGC
The DNA here is from genome assembly GCA_036172665.1 of Prosopocoilus inquinatus. NCBI lineage: Eukaryota > Metazoa > Arthropoda > Insecta > Coleoptera > Lucanidae > Prosopocoilus > Prosopocoilus inquinatus. The sequence goes on along the minus strand of CM069878.1, from coordinate 5,756,532 downwards.
CGAAAACAAAAATTACACAAAAACGTAGTTGGCTCATCAAAAGTAAAACAAAACGAAACGATAGTAACAATAATATAACAATAATATTTAGGAAGAAGAAAAGTCGATATTAACGCTCCTGTTAATGCTCAGTGAAGAAAGGACGTGGTCCAAATGATGTTAAAAATGTGCCAAATCTGTACATGGCAATTCGAAACTAAAACTAACTAAAAATAACAAAAGGTAAGTATAAAAACAAACAAAGAAAAACTTGATAATGACAATGAAGGAAAACAATCATTAAATCAACCTAAACCAAAAGATACTTCAACCAAAAAGAAGTTGACAAAATCAATAAATAGAGAAAGAAAAAAAAAGAAAAAAGGAAAACAAAAACAGATCGTGGATAAATCGGAGAAAATGAAAACAACAATAACCCACAAGAAAGTAAACAAAGAAAAACTAATAGGTGCTTTAATGAAAAGACGGAGAAAGCAATGTGATAGTCAAAGCAACGATGCGATGCAAATTCGGAAATCGAAACAAAACAATAAAGAAATAAACAAACAAAAAACAATGGGCGCTTTAGAGAAGCACCGTGACAATCAAAATAAATAAAAAAATAAACCTTTGACGAAGAAAAACGAATAGTTGAAAAGAAAAATAAAGATAAAGATAAAGAAGAAAAGTAAAAGTAATCTTCCAACCGAATACAAAAATAAAACAAAAGCGTTGCTGATTTAACAAAAGAAAAACAAATCAAAATGATAGTGAATGTCTTAAACTATGTGGTGTAGATAAGTACAAACAATTAATTAAACAACGAAGAACGTGCAACTTCATTCAGGTCAGCAAATTAGGCAACGCTCTGTCCATAACCTTCTAGATCCAAATTATTACATGATAATTGAATCTAAGAAGTAACCAGGAGGTTTAAACGCATGGTTCTCATGGGATTACAAAATTCTTCCCTTTTGGGGACATCTCGGAGGGCAAGATTTTTTATTTTGTTTTTTATTTTGGCAGTTGAGTTGCTGACTTGACTTGAAATAAGATAATAAATTGGTGTTTATTTTAAATAGTGACGCCTTAAAAATAGGCAACCCATTGGTGTTTATTTTAAATAGTGACGCCTTAAAGATAGGCAACCCATTCTACTTCCTTGCTTTCATTTCAGATGCGTCATAAAAACACGCGGTATGCGGTTAGTTCTGATCGATTTGATTAATGTGCTGCCTGTTCAAAATTCTTCAGGGTGACGACTTAAAAATGGACAACATCCAGTATAATTTAATTTCTTTTAATAGCAAGGACGAAGGAGAAGTAATAAAAATACGTTTGCGTTATTTTAAATCATTTTATTTTTCTCACTCGCACGTTACGCTCGATTTGATAAAGCTAAGCGTTTGTCTTTGTCTTTTTAAACGAAAGAAACATTATAACCTAATAGTTAACGTGCAGATAGGAACGAAACATCCATCCAACATTTTTTATTCACTCCGCAATCACACCAATTCGAAAAAGATTTTTTTTTATTCATTCCACAATCACATCAAAACGAAAAATATTTTTTTATTCACTCCACAATCACACCAACTCGAAAAGGAAATATCTATTCCATCACCATGTCTTTTAAGTACGCTTGCGCTGCTACCCTTACACCCAAGGGTGTAACTGTAGACGTCTATGAAACAAAAAAATAATAATAATTGAAAACTGCTTTAGTCTTTTGGTCCTTGGCACTGAAATCGATGATCGAATTGCCTGCCCCCTTAATCGACTCACACGTTACTTTAGACCGTTAGACAGAGAACGGGATGTTACGAGTTGCGAGTTAATTTTCGGGGCGGGGTGTCCACTGAGGCCAGGTCTGGATCAAGTCGAAGAGGCTCGTGCCCGGGCACTCGGTGTTGGACGCCTGCCGATGCCCAATCAGCTTGTAATCGCTACGGATCTGTTCGATTTGGACGCCGCAGGAAATCAGTCCTTGCGTTGCGTTTATGGCAGACTCGTTAGGAAGTTGCGCTAAAAGAAAAGAATAAAATAAAATGAGTCTGTTGGCCATCCCGATCCAACCCAACCCAACGGATGCGATTTGTCAAGCCCTTAGAGCATCCATACGAAGGCGCGTCGAAATTCGACGGAAAATAAGGGAGTTATTAATATTTTTAACTTGATGACGTCACGAGAGCCCTTAGGGCCGATATGATAGTACCATTCGTCAGAAGAATTTTTGTATGCGACTGGCGATGTCCGTTATTCTAAATCAACTGCGCAGCCCTACGACCCTCCGTTACCTACCGCGCAGCCCCTTTGTGAATTTTTGTTTTTTTTTACAATACGGTGATGGGTCCGTCCATTCAAGAAAAATTGAAATGTGTTGTCAAACGCTCACAAAAACATTAAAAATGTAAGAAACGGCTATTCATAAATGAACGCGCCGAAATCCGGAATTAAGTTGACGGCAAAATCGTAAACATCTCACTGAATCCGTTGAAATGAGGTCTCTCTGAAATGAATTTGGGGCGCTTGGGTAGAATCTGATTGGCGACTTACTTGAAAAGGTGCCGAGGAAGCAGATTCCGATGCTTCTGTTGTTGTAAGGCGGGGCGTGAGCCCCGTGGATCCCCCAACCTCGGCCTTCGTATACGTTTCCGTCTCCGCCAACCTGGAATTTTGGAAAATGTCAGTTTTTTTGAACACATTAAGGTACCGTGAAACTAAATACGTCCCAAAATCAACTCAACGAAAGAATCTCTTTATCATATTTAATTCAACACGACATCAAGGTCAGATAAATAAAAAGCGCCCAAAGTCAGTATACTTTACGAACACGTTTTTCGAAAATTTTTTCGACCCCTAAACGGCGTCAGATTACAAAACGGCGACGCTCAGTGAGTAGAAACCGTCGCAGAATCCGGTGGTGATGTTGAATTTTTGACACTCGGATGCCTGATTGTTCAAATGCAGGTCCGGACTTCAAAAAATACACGTCCTCGATTCTTAAAAAAATCCACGTGTCCTAGTCAGCGACCGAATCGAACCAAACTTCAAAAAAAGATTATTACTTATATGTACCGTGCTCCTTCCTCCGTTTCCCCGCGGCCCACCCCCCTTCCGACGGTAAGATCCGATCCGAACCCCAAAAATATTCTTTCCTTGAAAATTTCGTCGTTGGAAATGGTGGACCTTAACAGCTTGATGGTCCATTAGGTGTCGGTCCAATAAGCGTCGCAGGTAATTTGAAAATATTTACAAATATGGCGACGAGTTTTGGTCACAGCGTCGAATCAAAACGGTGGTCTCCTCATTATATTTTACGATCACATTTTCCGGAATTTTTTTCGACCCCTAAACGGCGTCAGATTACGAAACGGCGACCCACAGCGCGGGTAGAAAACGTCGCAGAATCCGATGGTGATGTTGAATTTTGACTCGGATACCCGGGTACGCGGAATGCAGGCCCGGGCTTGAAAAAAGTGCACGTTAAAAAATTCCCCGCGCTTTATTTAGCGACCGATTCGAAGCAAACTCGCTGAAATTCATGCGGCTTGACCCTATCGCCATGCTCATGCAAGATCAGCAACAGTTCCGGGCCTGCATTCGAGTTGGGCCCCAAGAACTTGTTTTTTTCACATATCCGAGGTTTTTTCTCGAAAACCTGACCACAGATTTTGTTGAAACTCTCTGGTTTAATGTGAGGGCTCTTTGTCTTCAAAACGCCGGGGGTGCGATCCGGCTCTGTTTAATGGAAACCGAGATATGATTTTTTGAACAGGCCGGTATAACGACCTTTTGGATTTTCGATTTGGTTCTAGCGACCGATTTGAGGCAAAATTAAAGGGAAATATTCGTGACCTTGTATTTCTTTTACGGGAGATCCGCTACTACAGATCCGGGCTTGCATTCGAGCCGGACCCCAAGAAGCTCGATTTTTTTCACTTTTCCGAGGTTTTTCTCGAAAACCTGACCATAGATTTTGTTGAAACTCTCTGGTTTAATGTGAGGGCTCTTTGTCTTCAAAACGCCGGGGGTGCGATCCGGCTCTGTTTAATGGAAATCGAGATATGATTTTTTGAACAGGCCGGTATCACGACCTTTTGGATTTCCGATTTGGTTTCAGCGACCGACTTGAGCCAAAATTAAAGGGAAATATTCGTGACCTTGTATTTTGTTTTACGAGAGATCCAGCACTACAGATCCGTGCTTCCATCCGAGTCGGGCCCCAAAAAAATGAAGAAGACGTTTGAATATAATTGGAACTTTTTTTGCTCCACTTTCCACGGCTCTAATTCTCTGAGAAAATCATATTTGATCTTTACGATGATTTAGTAAATGAAAAAGTGTTTTTTTTTTTAAATAATTGATTAAAAAGTTGGTTGGACAATTGGATAAATACCATTATCATCACTGACTAGCGATTTTGACCCTAATTTTCATCTACCAATCCCGAGTTCTTTGTCATTGCTTTCTGTTTTTCCCTTACATTGTTGTTTATGTCTTACCAAGAAATTGTAGCCGATATCGTCCCAACCCTGCGTATCCATGTGGTAGTTCTGAATGGATTTAACAAGTCGAACGCATTGCTCCTCGGTGGTACAATCGTAAGTGGCGGAATGGTGAACCACGACGTGCGTCGGGGGAAAAACCGACAAGTTGGTTCTTCCCTTTGGTTCCCTAGCTCCCCATTCGCTCCTCGAAATCACCCTTGGACAGGGCGTGTCTTAAAAAATAATTTTCCCAAAAACCATCCCAACCAAATTAAAGCAAACATGTACTTACCCGTCGTAATGTTATACACGAGCACGGCCGAAATCGTCGTTGAAATTAACTTGACGAACATGTTTGTTTTTTTTTTTTAATTAAGTAAATGCAGCGCACGTGTTGTTGTAGCTTTGCTGATGACCCGTTCACTACTACCAGCGTCGTTCGTTTCGGATGTTAAGTAGTGTAGTTCCTGATGTTTTATCTGCGGAATTAGCTCTGGGATTCACTGTTTACCATCGCTGATTAAGAGACGGCGGCTCGGCGGCGGCGGCGCGTGCGAGTGACCTCAGAATTCGACCGGTATTCATATGAATTTTTTGCGTCCGGGTATCTTCACGCTGCAATTAATTACAAACGGAAGACCTTGAGGAGACGCGTGCGCTCCGCCAAAATTAATTATTTATTAACACACTCTTTTATTAAAAAAAATGCATTTATTTATTATTTTTTTTTTCTTAAGTCGGTTTCCCCAATTATTATAACATGATAAGAGCGTTCACTTAGGACAGCTGCTTGAGCCTCTCGACGATCCTGGCCTGTCCGACCAAGTTGTAGCCGAAGTTCAGCTCGTTGATGATGACGCCGCAGGTGATCAGACGGCGAGTGGCGGCGATGGCCGCGTCCGTTGGGTACGTGTCTGCAAGAAAAGACGAGGAAGAACCGCATGAATTTGAAGATTGGGCAATTTGCGACCAAAGTACTTACCACTGAATGTGCCCAAGAAAGAGATCCCGATGCTGTTGTTGTTTAAGTTAAGATTGTAAGCGCCTATGATACCCCAGCTTCGTCCTTCGAAAACTGACCCATCACCGCCGATCTAAAAAGAACTTTGCTTAGAATATTCAACATCTCCTCCTCCTCCTCTTCCTGGGAAGTCCAGAAACGTGTAAAAGCCTAAATAACTCCTCTACGGACGTGACCTAGTGATACCTGGAAAGTAAGATCAATAGACCAGAGGTCGTAAAGGGATTTTAGGAGCACCCCCCTGGAAGTGCCGCAAACATCTAGAGGCCAACAACGTCACATCTGATGATATCTGGAGAAGACGATTAATAGACACGAGATAATAAAGGGATTTCAGGAAGAAATCTACCCTCGTACAACATAACCTAAACGTTTCTGCTGGTTTGTTTACGATTTGTCTTACAAACTGTAAATTTTCTTTGTTAATTTGAAAATGTATATATATATATATGTGACGTATATTAAAACAACAGACACTCTACGCTTAATACGTATTTTAAAACAGCAGACTTTCTACATTTGTGTGTTGACAAAATGCAGATACTATATGTTTTTCGGTAAAAGAATGTGTATTTACATCCGGAGACATATCTGTGTACAGATGCTATTAAGAAATATGCCTTTGATAACGTTAGTTGAAGTCATCGGGGTTTACTGTTTACCTAAGATTTACTTGGGTAAATAAACACACTGTATTAAATGGTATATACCTAGGAAGTACTTTTTTGTGCATATAATTCGTAGTATTATTGCGATTATTTGATTGACATTGACATACTTTTGCACCCTTTCACGTTTACCATCTGTGAAGCGGAAACTCGCTTGTATACTGCTGGGAATTTGATTGGGCCACTGTATCTTCAAAGGATGAGCGCGGGGAGATGATGATATCGTGTGCGTTGGACGGTATAGCGGCTCCCCATTACACACAGCGCGTAAATCGTCGTATTATTTCAATTATTTGATTAACCCTTTCACGTATACCGTCTATGAGACAGAAACTCGCTTATACACCGCTATGAATTTGATTGATTGATTTTCGATTGATGTTTTTCCATAAAATAATGTGTATTTACATTCAGAACATATCGATGCACAGATACTATTAAGAAGTGTGCCTTTAATAACATTAGTAATGTCCTGCTTTTAAGTTATCGGAGTTTACTACTTGCTTAAGATCTATCTGGGTAAATAAACACACTGTATTAAATGGTATATACCCAGGAAGTACTTTTTTGTGCACATAATTCGTGGTATTATTGCAATTATTTGATTGACATTGACGTGCTTTAGCACCCTTTCACATTTATCATCTGTAAAGCGGAAACTCGCTTATATACTGCTGGGAATTTGATTGGGCGACTGTATCTTCAAAGAATGAGCGTGGGGAGATGATGATATCGTGTGCGTTGGACGGTATAGCGGCTCCCCATTACACACAGCGCATAATTCGTCGTGTTATCGCAATTATTTGATTAACAGTGGTGTACCCTTTCACGTATACCGTCTGTGAGACAGAAACTCGATTATATACTGCTATGAATTTGATTAATTGATTTTAGAATGATGTTTCTCGATATTTAGTGGAAGTGCCCCAAACATCTAAAAGCCGACAACGTCACGTCCGATAATATCTGGAGAAGAAGATTAATAGACCTGAGATGGTAAAGGGATTCCAGGAACAAATCTGCCCACTCCTCTGGAAAGACCACGAAACATCTAAAAGCCGACAACGTCATGTCTAATGATGCCCTCTCGGGGGAGGAAGATTAGTAGACCTGAGTTAGTGAAAAGAGGATTTCAAGAACAGATCTGAGAGACCTGAAAAGAAAGCTTTGTCTTAGAACATGGTTTCCCAAGTGAATGCTTTCTTCTGTAGGACCCCCAGAGACACCTAGTGCCTTAAATAGCTCCTCTATAGACTTGACATTTGGTGTAAAATGGAAATTATAACTTTTCGGGCCCTGGGTTTGCAGGGGAAACGATCAGCCTTCTGTTATCAAAGAAGGAAGGGGCATTAAGTTCTCCTTCGCATAGAACCATTTGGAAATGGGTTTAAATGGGACGAAACAGGCTTGGGAAATGGCCTCTGTAGTAGATGGACGACGACACCAGAAATAATCAACAAACTTAGGACGTGGCAATGGATGATTGTGTCGATGGAAACCGTTTGAAATAACTGACGTTATGGGCATGTCAATGACGAAAGCTTTTGCCCCCCAAAGAACTTGCTACGTATGAAGAAGCTTTTGGTACAAGACGAGCTCGTTGTGTGGTTCCAGTGGGTACCTTACAGATTTTCAAACGGTTTTTTTTTTGACAATGTCATGGTATCCCTTTCTGGGTATGGGAAAGGTACTTTTGGTGGACTGTCACTATCAGGAATTATTAAAAAGGAAATGCTGTGCCATCACGACCTCACTTCTGTTCATCCAATTCCCATCGTTATCCAAAAGTTACGTGAACTGAAGTTTGAATTGTTGGCGCAACTTCCCCATTCACCAGATTTCACAACTTCAGACTAGCACTCGTTGCCTAAATTAGAAATATTTCTTAACGGCGGTTAAGTCTGATGATGGCAAGGGATCGGAAGGCAAGTTTGATGATGACAAGGAACTGGAAGGCAAGTTTGATGATGAAGTTTTTCAAACCACCATCACCGTTTCCTAAAAATACTTCTTGATAGCGGAAAATTGGCTCAAGAGAAGCTGAAGAAGTCAGCAGTGGAGGAGAATTTTGAAAACCTGGAAGAAAGTCGTTTGTGATTAGTTGGTGAAGACCTGAACGTCATTACTGATTAGTTGATGAGAAGCTGAAGTGAATAGTGAACTCCTAAATAAAAGATATTTCTTGATGGCGGAAAACTGGCTGAGAAGAGGAGCTGGAGGAATATTTGGAAAACCCAGAAGAAAGTCATTCGTGATCAATTGATGAAGACCTGTAGGTCAATTCTGATTAGTTGACGTCAGTTGAGGAGCCGACGTCAATAATGAGCGAGCAAGAAAGTTCTTCTGACCATCATTCGTTTCCTAAACTAAAAATATTTCTTTGATGACGGAAATTTGGTTGTTGAGGAACTGAAGTCAACAGTGGAGGAGTATTTTGCAAGCCTTGGAGAAGATCTCTTCCTCGAAACCATAAAAACATCAGATCGGTGGATTTGAAAGAAGATTACATTAACAAATAATCTAATAATAATTACTGGCTGAAGAGGAGCAATTAAGAAATAATCTAATAATGATAACTGGCTGAAGAGGAGCTGAAGTCAACAGTGACGAGATACTTTGAAAACCTGGAAGAAAGTCATTTCTGATTAGTTAATGAAGACCTGAAAGTGATTTCTGATTTGTTGATGAGGAGCTAACGTAAATAGTGAACGAGTATTTCCAAGAAGTTCTTCCTCAGACCATCGTCCTTTTCCTAAACTAAAAATATTTCTTTGTTGGCGGGAAATTGGTTGATGAAGAGCTGAAGTCAAGAGTGAAGGAGTATTTTACAAAACCTTGAAGAAGATCACTTCCTCGAAGGCATACAAGGACCGAACACCACCAAATGGGTTGATTTGAAAGAAGATTACGCTCTGAAAGAATCTATCTTCGATCCCTACATGTCTAAATTTAATTTTTCAAATTTAACCGAGAAGCTGAAAAAATCAGCAAAGGCCAATAAGGAAAGGCTAATGCCTTCGAAAGCCCAAAGTAAAGATCTGTTAGAAAAAGACCTGATGAGCAAGCTCCTTGGATTACTGTATTATTTCAAAAAAAAAAAATAATAATAATTAGTTCAGTGGCGTAGTAGAAGAAGGTTTAGTCCAACCGGAAAATCCATTTGGACTTTCAAACATTTTAAATAAGGGTTAATCGGAAGTGGAACGTGGGTGCTCGCAGCAAGCCTTAATTAGAGCAGATTGATGGATGACACATGAAGAAAAACCTTTGAAATAAATTAAATTCGAGGTAATGATGGCACAGTCCAAGAAGAAAAGGCACTGTCAGCAGTGCTTTTTCGAAACAAAAAAAAAGAAAGTGAAAACTTTGAAGGTTTTGGTTTATGTGATTTAGAATGGTTGATCAAGATTTATTGGGGGACGTCGGCTATGCTCTTGAAGTGCTGGAAATCATGGTTGAAGAATTCTTGGCTTCCGGTTGGAATCGCGTGTCTCGGACTTCTTCTACTGCCGATTCCAACCGGAAGCCAAGAATTCAACCATGGAAGACGGCCGCGGAAACCTTCAAGTTACGCTTGAAGTCACTTTAGAAGGAAGAAAGCGATCCACGATTTCTTGGGAAGCACAAAACAGGAAACAAAAGACACTCGGGCTGGGTTGTGCAAAAGTTGAATTTGAAGTTGGAATGTGACAGGAATAATCAGGCACTGCATAATGTGTGTTTGCATTTTAGCTTAGGCTTAAGGTGCATTTAATCCTGACTATGAGTAAACCAACCCAACCCAGAAAAACTGTAAACCGACGGCGACGCCCCGCCCATAACATCAAAACTGCCCCGAAAAGGTCTGAGGAAGTGCGTTGAACAGACACTGATCAAACCTCTGGAGAACTTATTACAAGAGAGTTTAGAGGACACTAATTAGGTAGCAAAGGGAATTTTAGAGAATCATTTTGGAACCAGTAAATAGCCTAAAAGAAGAATGCATGCAAGGGTTGAGCAAAAAATTATCGAAGGTGGAACAAAGCAGGAAGATCTGAGGAAGTGCTTCGAACAAACATTGATCAACCCTCTGGAGCACTTATTGCGAGAGAGTTTAGAAAACACGAGTTACTTACCAAAGGGAATTTTAGAATCAGTTTGGAATTAGTAAATGGTCTAAAAGAAGTATGCAAGCAAGGGTTGAGCAAGAAATGATCTGAAAGTATTACTCAAGGGTGGAACACGACAGGAAGATCTGAGGAAGTGCATTGAACAAACACTGATCAACCCTCTGAAGCACTTATTGCGACAGAGTTTAGAAAACACGAGTTACTTAGCAAAAGGAATTTTAGAATCAGTTTGGAATCAGTAAATGGTCTAAAAGAATTATGCAAGCAAGGGTGGAGCAAAAATTGATCTGAAAGTATTACTCGAGGGTGGAACAAGACAGGAAGTAACTCTGCCCTTGATGACTAAAACGAAATTTATATTTTAAGTGATGAGAAATGATTGTTAGGTCTGATCTCTTCACCTCCTTATAAGTTTATCTAACTTGTAATATCCAATGTCTTCAATTAATTTATCAACACTAAAAGTCATTAAAAGTTGACGGTGCCTCGGAATTACGATTGCCTTCATTCAGGAAGTCGTTTTGAAAGCTTCTTCTGGTCACGTAACAAATATGTGCAGCTTTTAGTTGATAATAAACAATCTTAGGACATTTGTATGGATATTCACAGTCACTTCGTCTCTTGAATGCAACGCGCACGCTCGCCGCCAGTTCACAAGCGCCGGACTATTATTGTGATGAATGCGCGGTAACAAAAGCAAAGTACCTAACGTGCCGTTTACGAGAATGACATTGAGTTCCATACTTTTATCCGATATTTGATAATGAAAATATCTCGCGAGAGTTAATCTGCGCCCACTTTCTAAAATTGTAGTTACGTGCACGTTTCGATTTAACCAAGTCGTCGCATTTCGTTAGCGAATTTTTTTTTATTACAGGCTGCGCACTGATCCTGATTCCGTCCCTGTCCATCTTGATGAAATTTTCAATTTTCCGAACTGTTCGTTTCCTAAGCACATACTTGAAATAGATTCGACCCATTCCTTAAATTTTGCTGAACGAATTTCAAGCCTCATCGCAACGGATTCACTGAGATGTTAACGAAATATTAAACTTGGTTGAACTCATTTCAACGGATTCACCGAGATATTTAGGAAATATTCTTTGTTTATTTAATTGTTTTTATTTTTTTTTGGGGATCATCTAACTATCCAACCCTCTTTAATTAACGGGCAGTCGATTATACCGTTCGAGATGATGACAAGCCAGTTTTGAAACTGAAAATGCAAGTTATTTCTTTTCTTTCTTGGAATTAGAATTTGACCACCAAATACGCTTAGAACAAGGTCTTACCAAGAAGTTGAAGGCAATGTCAGATAAACCCCTGGTGTTCATGTGCTCGTACTGGATGGCCTTGACTTGTTTAATGCAAGATTCCAAGGTGAGACATTCCGAAGTGACGGCGTGGTTCACGAAGACGTTGACCGCGGGGGTGGTCGTCAATCGATCCATGCTGGTGGGGCACATCCCACCCCATTCGTACCTGTTGATAACCCCTGGGCAGTACTCACCTAGAAGTTTATTTCTTTAATAAAAGCTCTGAGATGAGATGACCTTGAAGGACTTACTGCCGGTCACCATGGTGCACAGAGCAAGAGCCGCCAAGAACCCGAATTTGCAAAGCATGTTGATGTAGACTGAAAAGCAAACGTTTTAGAAGACGTTTCTGTCGTGCTAGGCGCCGCCTTCAGGCACATAGGACGAAATGCAATAGTTTTAAAAAAAATGGAGCCAAAAAACAAAAACTTACTTTTGATGTCTTCCCTTTTCGAATCGTCTCACTCAAAAGAACTGAAGTCGCAAACGTTCGCCGCCCTACTTTTATACCTCAGTTTCTTCATTTTTCGACATTGTAAGCCTGACGACATTGGGGATGTTTACACGTTTCGAAACGAATCGCGCCAACCGACGCATAAATTTTACAATATTTCAGAACTTTATTTGCGATTGCCGTAATCCAAATTCCAGCTCGTCCTTCCCCCCCGGCTTTATCTTCTTTCCTTATCTGCTTTAATTTTGTGCAGGTAAATGTTTTTGGTCTGGTCAGGATGCACGTAAGTCTTAATAATAATCCGACTTGCAGTAGTTTTCCAGCAAATGAAATGAGATTTCTTGCATGCGGTTTGTGGGTGCGGGGGGTGGGTAGTTTTCATGCAGCGCATTATTTCTCGTTGCGTTTTTAATTTGAATCGGGGGAGGGTTGCGAGAGGGCTGCTGAAATATATACTAGAGTCGGAGTTGAACTCTGATATTAAAACTTACCAGGGCTGTGAATGCTAATCTCGCAGCACACCCCTAAGTAAATGATAAAGAAGGCGAATTATTTGACGTGAAATGGTATTTACGGAATTCCGCGCGTGACTTTAAAAGAAATCGTAATAAAAGTTCAAGCGTATAGCTTCGAGAGTGGATGGAAGATGCTTTGGTTGACTCCCATTGACGATCGCTGTGGAAAAAACTGGGCATTTTATTATTTGGAATTATCCTGAGTTGCTTGACAATTAACTCCAAGATACTCGAGAGCGAACGTCCGGATTATAATTTTAAGTCTGAGGACCGTTTCAGTAATCCTGTCGTTCTGTCCCTAATTCAAATCTAATTCTGAATCCTGATACTTATGATTGTTCCAGTTTTAAAAATTTCGCGTGATGTTTTTGATTCTTATTACGTAGCCACACGTTTGCAACAATCCTGTCTGTACTTCTAAAATCTTCTAAAATCTAATCGGATCCTGATACTTATGATTGTCCGAGTTTTACAGATTTTGCGTGATGTTTTTGATACTTATTGTATGTAAATTGTTTGCGACAATCGTTTTTTTTTCGTCCTGACCCTAATTCTAAGCATTCAAGTCTAATTCCGCATCCTGATACGTATCACTTCCCATTATTAAAGATTTCTCGCGATGTTTTGATACTTATTACTTGCAACAATCATTTTTTCGTCGTGTCTCTGATTCTAAATCATTCAAACCTAATTCCGAATCTTGATACTTATGATTGTTCCAGTTCTTATTATTTTGCGTTATGTTTTTGGTATTTATTTTATGTACTTTGTTTGCAATGATCAGTTTCTCGTCCCGCCCCTAATTCTAAGCATTCAAGTCTAATTCCGCATCCTGATACGTATTACTGTCCCATTATTAAAAGATTTTTCGCGATGTTTTGATACTTATTACTTGCAACATTTCATTTTTTCGTCGTGTCTCTGATTCTAAATCATTCAAACCTAATTCCGAATCCTGATACTTATGATTGTTCCAGTTCTTATTATTTTGCGTTATGTTTTTGGTATTTATTTTATGTACTTTGTTTGCAATGATCAGTTTCTCGTCCCGCCCCTAATTCTAAGCATTCAAGTCTAATTCCGCATCCTGGTACGTATTACTGTCCCATTATTAAAGATTTTTCGTGATGTTTTGATACTTATTATTTGCAACATTTCATTTTTTCGTCGTGTCTCTGATTCTAAATCATTCAAATCTAATTCCGAATCCTGATACTTATGATTGTTCCAGTTCTTATTATTTTGCGTGATGTTTTTGGTATTTATTTTATGTACTTTGTTTGCAATGATCAGTTTCTCGTCCCGCCCCTAATTCTAAGCATTCAAGTCTATTTCCGCATCCTGGTACGTATTACTGTCCCATTATTAAAGATTTTTCGTGATGTTTTGATACTTATTATTTGCAACATTTCATTTTTTCGTCGTGTCTCTGATTCTAAATCATTCAAATCTAATTCCGAATCCTGATACTTATGATTGTTCCAGTTCTTATTATTTTGCGTGATGTTTTTGGTATTTATTTTATGTACTTTGTTTGCAATGATCAGTTTCTCGTCCCGCCCCTAATTCTAAGCATTCAAATCTAGTTCCGCATCCTGATACGTATTACTGTCCCATTATTAAAAGATTTTCCGTGATGTTTTGATACTTATTATTTGCAACGATCATTTTTTCGGCGTGTCTCTGATTCTAAATCATTCAAATCTAATTCCGAATCCTGATACTTATGCTTGTCTCAGTTTTGCAGATTTTGCGTGATGTTTTTGATTCCTATTACGTAGCTACATTGTTTACGGCAATCATTTTTCGTCCTGTCCCTAATTCTAAATCATCAGAACCTAATTCCGGATTCTGATACTTATGATTGTTCCAGTTTTAAAGATTTTGCGTGATGTTTTTGATACTTATTTTACGCACGTTGTTTGCGACAATCAATTTTTCGTCCTGTCCCTAATTCTAAGCATTCAAATCTAATTCCAAATCCTGATACTTATTACTGTCCCATTTTAAAGATTTTACGTGACGTTTTTGATACTTACATGGTTTGCGACAATCGTTTTTTTCGTCCTATCTCTAATTCTAAGCAGTCAAATCTAATTGCGAATCCTGATACGTGTGATTGTCCCAGTTTTAACGATTTTGCGTGATGTTTTTGATTCTTATTACGTAGCTACATTGTATGTATTAGGTACATTGTTTGCAACAATCATTTCTTCGTCTTGTTCTGATCATTCAAATCTAATTCCGGAACCTGATACTTATGATTGCCCCGTTTTAAAGATTTTGCGTGACGTTTTTGATACTTATTGGGTACATTATTTGCAACAATCATTTCTTCGTCTTGTTCTGATCATTCAAATCTAATTCCGGATCCTGATACTTATGATTGCCCCGTTTTAAAGATTTTGCGTGACGTTTTTGACACTTATTGGGTACATTGTTTGCAACAATCATTTCTTCGTCTTATCTCTAATTCTGATCATTCAAATCTAATTCCGGATCCTGATACTTAGGATTGTTCCAGTTTTAAAGATTTTACGTGATGTTTTTGATACTTATTGTTCGCAACAATCATTTTTTCGTCCTGTCCCTAAATCTAAGCATTCAGATCTAATTCCGAATCCTGATACTTATGATTGCCTCAGTTTTACAGATTTTGCATCATGTTTGTGATACTTATTGTTTGTAATTATCATTTTTTCATCCTGTCTTTAATTCTAAGGATTCAAATCTAATTCCAGATCCTGATACTTATGATTGTCCCAGTTTTAAAGATTTAGCGTGATGTTTTTGGTACTTATTTTACGTACGTTGTTAGCAACAATCATTCTTTCGCGCTGTCCCTAATTCTAATCATTCAAACCTACTTCCGAATCCTCCGAACCTCCTTAAGGACTCGAATTAATCGACTGTTGGCGTAAAAAAATTTCAATCACCATCGTATTTCTCCTGATCCTTATTGCGACATGTATGATTACGTTGTCTCCCATTAATTGTAGTTGTGCTCGTCGTGATTATATTAATACCTGATCCTGGTTGTCCCTTCTTTGGTACCGACCGAATCGATTCGGTTGGCTTGACTATTTTAATAAGCCCAAGCATTCCAATTTTCATCATTGATGTTTTCGTTTTGATCCTGATCCTTATCACGTCACTCATGAATAATTTTTCTCCCGTTCCTCGTAAGACTTTCTTTAGTTTAGTCTTGATACTGAATCCTCAAGATCAAGGAGTTTTTTCGTGTGAAAATTTTAATGAGCACGTTTAATCACCTTAATTCTAATCAGTATCCCGACACTTACGATTGAGTTGCCATGAATTAATCATCACCGTGTTTTTTTTTAATGGTTCATTGTCGTGGTAAGTTTTGATTCAGATTATTCTTTATTTGATCCTTAATGAGCTCGATCCTGAGTGTTCAGTATCAAGAAATTTTATTTAATTCAACTGTCTCAAGGGATTTTGATCATTTTAGTCCTGATCCTTATCGGGGCGCTTTTAACTTATAATTGTTTTCCTGTGTCACTGTGCATTCTTTCAAATATTAAAATTTTGATCATTTTAGCACTGATACTTTCAAATATTAAAATTTTGATCATTTTAGCCCTGATACTTATCACGATACTTTCGACTTATTATCATTAATCGTCCTTTCTTTTCATATTAATCAGAATGATCGGTCTAATTTTGTTCTGATTATTGTGGATCGAAAGATTGGAATAATAATGTACTAAGACATTCGAATTTTGATCGTTTTGGGCCTGATCCTTAACACGGCATTGTTTTACTCTTGTTTCTGATCATACTTTCTTTGATATTCAGTTTAGTCCTACATACTCGGGACTAAGAAGCTGGTTTAACTGGATTGTTAGTATAAAAAGATTTTTGGAGCCATTTTAATTATTGAGGTAGATTTAATTAGCCCTGATCCTTATTACGAAACCGACAATTGATTTACCATAAATTAATTAGCGGTAACTCATTCATAATTCATTGTAATTCAACGGTTTGTTTTTTTTTTTCATTTTGAACGTAGGTATTCGTCCTGATCGTTGTTATACTTGATCAATTTGATTCCGATCTTGATTAGTTTAGTTCTGAATGCACAGGAGCAGGAGGATTATTTTAATTGACGCAGGTTTGATCTATTCAGCCCCCTCAGATCCTTACTTATAATGAATTGTTTTACACTTCTTCCTGATCAGCATTTGTTTGATACTGATCTCTCGAACTCGACAGTTAGTGTAAATGATTTTAATGGGGCTTAGACATTCTCGACTTTGATCGTTTCAATCCTGATTTTTAATCATGATACTTCTGATAGAAGTTTGGAGATTTTAACTCTAAATACTCGCGAGTGAAAAGTTTGGTTTAAAGATTTGCATGAACGGCAAGTAGCGTCTGGAATTTTCGACTTTTATAGTCTTAGTTCCGATTAAGATACTTATGCAGGTAACGCCTGGAATTTTCGATTTTTTTAGTTTACTCCCGATCAAGATACTTATGATGTTGCATGTAACGTCTGGAATTCTTGACTTTTATAGTCTGAGTACCGATCAAGATACTTATGATGTTACAAGTAACGTCTGGAATTCTTGGTTTTTATAGTCTTATTCCGATTAAGATACTTATGCAGGTAACGTCTGGATTTTTTTATTTTTTTAGTCTTACTCACGATCAAGATACTTATGATGTTGCATGTAACGTCTGGAATTCTTGACTTTTATAGTCTTACTACCGGTCAAGATACTTATGATGTTACAAGTAACGTCTGGAATTCTTGGTTTTTATAGTCTTATTCCCGATTAAGATACTTATGCAGGTAACGTCTGGATTTTTTTATTTTTTTAGTCTTACTCTCGATCAAGATACTTATGTTGTTGCATGTAACGTCTGGAATTCTTGACTTTTGTAGTCTGAGTACCGATCAAGATACTTATGATGTTGCAAGTAACGTCTGGAATTCTTGATTTTTATAATCTTACTCCCGATCAAGATATTTATACTCCCGATCAAGATATTTATGCTCCCGTTCAAGATACTAATAATGTTGATTGGGTATGTTTTGTTTTTGATCTTCCTCTTGATCGCTACAATCTTCAGTGCTTGAGATTAAAAAAAAATGATGATAACTCAGATGTAATCATCTCAATCTTGACCTTGAAAGTTTAATCGCTGTTAAATAAGTGTCTGGTTGTGGATTTGAAACAATTTTACGCCAAAATTACAGAGCCCTTCTTCACTACATTAAGCAGCCAGAGTCGGTTCGCGTTTCCGGCAGTTTCGCCAACCTTAAATCTAATACCGGGGGGGCGTAAGCTGCAATTCATTACGGCCGAAGTGATACCAACCCAACGCAGCAAGCAAGCAAGCAAGCAACGCGGAGTATTTGCGAGATTAGATTTAAGCAATATTAAGTTCCCGCGCGCATTATGAGATCCCGCGTCCGTATTTTCGCAAAATATATCGGCCGCTTAATGTCTGCGACAATATTTGCGTTCGAAATTAAACCCGAAGAGTCTCTGCTCTCGATATTGCGTTTCATATCGGGGGCCGGTTCTGTTTCTTTGCCCCCGAAATATTGGACCGGGGCGGCTCTGCGGAGATATTAGCTTAAGCTCCGGTTATGAAATGTTTCGGCTTTTATGAAAGGACGCTTTCGTTTTGCGAAACTCTCTTGATTAATGTGAACCCGGGGTCGAGTTAATTAAATTAATTTCTTTTTTCGATTGCTTCAGTTTCTCTTCTGCCAGTTAGTTAGTTTTACCTTGATGTAAATACATTTAATCAGTGCGTATTCACGTTCCAGTTATGAAATCATAGAGCTTGCGCGCCGAAACTGGAACGCACGCCTGCAAGTTTTTCGCAAACTCAAGTGCCACATCGCGACCTCTTTAAATAAACAGATTTTTGTAAACAAACTTTTTATTTACATGAACAACTATGAATAAATAGGGGTATTATTTTAATAAGGATCCCAGTGGTTCCACCGCCTGATTTGTTGATACAACTTCATTCAGACCTTAGAAAACGAAATTTTCAACCGTAACAGCATAGCGTAACAGATCCGTCGCTTAGCGACTAATCAAACAACGTCACACGGACAACTGTCAAGAAAACGTCTAGATGATAGAGACAACATAGTCTTGACAGATGTCAGTTAAGATCACAATGTTAGATGTCATACAATGTTACGATAACGTCAAGAAAACGTCCTGATAGATAATGCTGTATCCATTTACGTTAAACATAACGTGACGTATCGAAAAGTTTACGTTCAAATTTCTATTTTAAAAAAGGTTAGCAGCACAGCTAAAAACTGACCGCGCGATGTCGCCACCTAAACTGTTGTTAAATTTAAAACGCCGTTAGATTTTGTTGCAAACTCGTAAAGCATCTTTAAATTATAACGATCCGTTAATGAGTTCATCACCTTTGAATCAGCGCCATCGAGATCAGCACTTGGGCCGTCAATTTGGGAGCAACGAGCGCCATCTTGTGCCACAAAGTCGAACAAACTTTGCGAAGTAAGTTAATTCAAAGCGCGTAACAGAAAAACAATTTCCCGATTTTTAAAAATAATGATCTGAAATTTACGAAGGCAAAACGCGAAGTCGAGTGCGGCGCCATCTAGATCGGCACTTAGCTCGTGCATTTGGTAGTTTAAGAGCCGCCATCTATCGGTACAATCAGTATTCATTATTAAATTACGTAATGAAAGCAAAGTAACTCGTGGATCTTGAATAATTACGTGTAGAATTTGATGTCACTGCCAACCGAGCGCCACGAACAATGAGCGCCATCTAGTATTGCAAAAGGAACCTAAAATACAAAGAATTTTAAATCAGCTGAGAGAATTATTGCCTCCGGTAATCCAAATCACGTAACAGAAACGAAGCCGAAATTGAACGAAATCGTAATGAGCGTTTGGAAGTAATAAGTTATTAAGCGCCATCTATCGTTATTAAATTCGACTAAAAAATACATGAATATTTGAATTGATTAATGAAGGGCGTTGATTCGGGCGTCACGAAAGGAAAAAATCGCGATCTTGAATAATTTCGTGCGGAATTTGATGCCACCTGCCAACTTATGAAAACCGAACCCCAGGAAGCAATGAGCGCCATCTGGTGTCGCTAAGCTCAACTAAAATACAAAATTATTTGAACCAATGAAGAACCTCCTTGAGAACCCTTGCCTCGGGCGATCCAAGTCGCGTAACAGAAGCGGGGCCTAAAATGAACAAAAGCTTAATGAATCTTTGGAAGTAATAAGCGCCATCTATCGTTATTAAATTCGACTATAAAATACATGAATATTTGAATTGATTAATGAAGGGCGTTGATTCGGGCGTCACGAAAGGAAAAAAATCGCGATCTTGAGTCATTTCGTGCGGAATTTGATGCCACCTGCCAACTTATGAAAACCGAACCCCAGGAAGCAATGAGCGCCATCTGGCATCGCTAATCTCAACTAAAATATAAAATTATTTAAATCAACGAAGAACGTCACCGCACACGGATTTAGTTTATGAAATGTTTCGGCTTTTATGAAAGGACGCTTTCGTTTTGCGAAACTTTATTGATTAATGTGAACCCGGGGTCGACTCAATTAAATTAATTTCTTTTTTCGATTGCTTCAGTTTCTCTTCTGCCAGTTAGTTAGTTTTACCTTGATGTAAATACATTTCATCAGTGCGTATTCACGTTCCAGTTATGAAATCATAGAGCTTGCGCGCCGAAACTGGAACGCACGCCTGCAAGTTTTTCGCAAACTCAAGTGCCACATCGCGACCTCGTTAAATAAACAGATTTTTGTACACAAACTTTTTATTTACATGAACAACTATGAATAAATAGGAGTATTATTTTAATAAGGAGCCCAGTGGTTCCACCGCCTGATTTGTTGGTACAACTTCATTCCAGGGCAGTACTTGGTTTCGACTTGCCTATGGCCCATCACCCTGTAATTTTCGGCGATCTCGCCGATGGACACTCCACATTCGATGAGGTCCTCGACGGATTTCATTGCGGCGTCGTTCGGCAGACGAGCTGAAATAAAACATTCCTCATCCCCATCGGCCAACCAACAAATTATTATTTGCAAACAAAGCACGTCGCCGGTAATTGAGTTAATACAAAGACGCCTGACTCGTTTGCCCCGGATCGTGCGATTTTTACGAAAGCTTTAATAACGTCCTGGGGCAGAGAGTCGTCCGTCCGCTCGTCTCTTAGGAAGAAACGTCGGCGCGTAATCACAGTTATTAGTTTCCGTCTCCTGACACCACTGTGTTAGTGGAGCAGTTCATTTTTGAGGCCTTCCTTACACGTATAATCTCCAATTATGCAAATCCCCAAGCTCTTCGCGTTGTAGCCGGCGGCGTGGCTCGCGGATCTGTTCCAGCCCACTCCTTCGTACACGTTGCCATCCTCGCCCACCTGAAAACGTCAATCAAATCAATAAAGATGTTGAAAACGATGACAGGCGGACGTAACACACGTTGCCGCGCTTTTTAACGCCGCCACCGCTGCGCAAATTAACGCTTAGTACTTTGTATTGTATAAATATTCTTTCGCGTGCTCTTTTTTTTTTATTGGAGCTCGCGCCGTGGAAACGAAACTTCGCCTCCAGGGACAATCTTGAGTTCCAAATCTACCAATTTCAGATTTCGTGATGCACGGTTGCGACAAGTGTGAAATTACGGGCAATTTTCTTCACGCACAATAAATGCAACAGTGTAACGACAATTTACACTGACCGAAATATTTTTCACCAACTTGCAACAATTTCTTTTATTACATTCGCCAACGTAGCAATTTATGGCTTATTAGACTTGCTCAAATTTGTCAGTTCGCACATGGCTAAAGACAAGACTTATCAAACGCGGTGCCCCTTAACGTCCAACGCTGAGACGTGGAATTGTCTTCCTCCTTTCCTCAAGGAGGCGACCGAAGGAACCCCAAGCCACCACGAGGGGCACTCGTATTTGAACGGTCACAGACTGAATTTCTAATGCGATGGTGCAGATTTAAATAACCAGAAATAGAGTTGGCCTTCATGTATTATGGTACCCTACGGCCAATTGGAAACATTTTTCCCAATCAAATACCAACGCCTCTTTCTTTATTTGATCGACGAACGGCGAAAATTAACGCGAAATAGTTGCGTTCGGCTCCCTTTAAAATCTGCCGACAAAGTCCGCCGTCATTGCAGCGTCTACCGTTTGTGGCCACTGGCGAGGATGATTGTCGGCGGCTTCTCTTGAAATCCACCGACAAAAACCGCCGTCATTGCAGCGTCTACCATCTGTGGCCACTGGCCTGACTAATAACCACACGTGCGGCTAAAGAGAACGGCAGGCCGGCAAATCGAGGCGGGACGAATTGCGTGTCGACGGCCGTTGTTTCTCAGAATACGTTTTTCTGTGAAGCAAGAAACAAACAAAATCAACGCCGATGTTCAGCGGTTTCTTTCGATGAATCGCGTGAAAAGGTTTTACGTTTAGGAGCACGCATGATACGATGACAATTTTTAAATTGTAAAATTTAGTACAAAATATCATAAAGTGATAGAGAGAGGTTACCGTAGTGCATCTTTATTGGTTAATGCGACACTTATCTGCCAGTTCTCGAAATTTCCCACCGTAACAGCCAGTAACAGCATAGCGTAACAATCTCATCCTTCGCTTAATGACCAACGAGGCAACGTCACATGGACAAGTGTCGAGGAAACGTCATGATGATAGAGGCAACATCATCATGACAGACGTCAGGCAACGTCATAATGATATCAGGAAACGTCATGATGACAGCTGCTAACAAAATGTAGCGAGAGTAACGTCGCTGTGACCAACCACGTTCTTGCGTAAAAAAAAATTTCGCGATTTTCAAATAATCATCTGAAATTTACGAAAGCAAAACGCGGAGTCGTGTGCGGCGCCATCTACATCAGCACTTGGATCGTGCATTTTAGAGCATTTGGGAGATGAGCGCCATCCAGTGTCACTAAGCTGAACTAAAATTGCGAAGAAAAATGCTTCAAATCGCGTAACAGAAGAACAATTTCGCGACAGTTAAATAATCATCTGAAATTAACGAAAGCAAAATGCGGAATCGAGTGCACTTGGGGAAGCAATAAGTGTCATCTAGCGTTGTGTAATTTGGAAGTAATAAGCGCCATCTACCGGTAAAATTAGTATTCATTATTAAATCGCCTAACAAAAGCAAAATAGCTTCGCGACCTTGAATAATTTCGTTTGGAAATTGATGTCACTGCCAATTTACGCAAACCGAACGCCACGAGGTAATGAGCGCCATCTAGTGCTACAGTAGTAAGCTGAACTATAACGCCATTTAAATCGGCCAAGAGAGTTACTGCCTCGGGCGATCCAAATCGCGTAACAGAAGTGGTGCCTAAATTGAACGAAAGCTTAACGAGCATTTGGAAGTAATATACAATAAGCGCCATCTATCGTTATTAAATTCGACTAAAATACAAAATAAATATTTGAATTGATTAGTGTGAAGCGCGTTGATTCGGGTGTAACAAAAGGAAAATGATTTCGCGATCTTGGATAATTTCGTGCAGAATTTGATGCCACCTGCCAATTTATGAAAAAACCGCACCCTAGAAAACAATGAGCGCCATCTGGTATTGCTAAGATCAACTAAAATTATTTAAATCAATGAAGAACATCATCGACTTGCGCGATCAAGATCTTGTGAAACAATATCGCGTGTCGCAAATTTACGGCAACTGTACGCAGTCTTGGGCGCCGTGAAATAATGAACGCCATCTAGCATCACTAAGCTCAACTAAAATGCAAAACGATTTGAATCAACGAAGGACATCATTGACTTGCGCGATCAAAATCTCATCTAAGGAAAACAATATCGCGTGTCGTAAATTTACTGCACGCGAATTTAGGCGCCAGGAAATAATGAGCGCCATCTATTATCACTAAGCTCAACTAAGAAACAAAACAAAACGATTTGAATCAACGAAGAACGGACTTGCGCGATCAAGATCTCGTGAAAGGGAAACGTTAGCACCTATTGCTGATTTACAAAAGCCGAACGCCGATTTAGGCGTTTTGGAATAATGAGCGCCATCTAGTATCACTAAGCTCAAAAAATACAAGCTTATTTGAATCGAGGAATGTAACGAACGTTATCTTGATCAAGGTCGTGTTTGTAAATGGAAAAAGATTTCGCATACTGCGCAAATTTACAAAAGCTGAACGGATGCGTTTGATAGCGTTTGGAAGTTGTGAGCGCCATCTGTTGTTATTAGATTCGATTAAAATAATACATAAATATTTGAATTGATTAGTGAAGGGCGTTGATTAGGGCGTAGCAAAAGGAAGAAAAAATCGCGATCTTGGATAATTTCGTGCAGAATTTGATTCCATCTGCCAACTTATGGAAACCGAACTCCAGGAAATAATGAGCGCCATCTGATATCGCTAGGCTCAACTAAAATATAAAATTATTTAAATCAGTGAAGAACGTCTCGACTTGTGCGATCAAGATCTCCTGGAAGGGAAACAATATCACGCGTCGCAAATTTACGAAAACTGCACGCGGATTTAGGCGCCGTGGAATAATGGCGCCATCTAGTGTCACCAAGCTCAACTAAAATACAAGCTTCTTTCAATCGATAATGAAGAATGAAGTACGTTGTCTTGCAAGATCGTGTTTGTAAAATGAAAACAATTTCGCGTGTTGCTCAAATTTACAAGAGCCGAACGCATGCGTTTGGTAGCGTTTGGAAGTTGTAAGCGCCATCTGTTGTTATTAAATGCGACTAAAAAAATACATAAATATTTGAACTGATTAGTAAAGGGGCGTAGCAAAAGAAAAATAAATTCGCAATCTTGGATAATTTCGTACGAAATTTGACGCCAGCTGCCACTTTATGAAAACCGAACCCAAGGAAATAACGTGCGCCATCTGGTATCGTTAGGCTCAACTAAAATACAACATTATTTGAATCAAGAATTCTTGCTTCGGGCGATCCAAATCGTGTTACAAGAGTGGAGCCTAAATTGAACGAAAGCTTAAGGAGCATATGGAAGTAGTAAGTAATAAGCGCCATCTATACTTATTAAATTCAACTAAAGTACATAATAAGTATTTGAATTGTTTAGTGAAGGGCGTTGATTGGGACCTAACAAAAGGAAAATGATTTCACGATCTTGAATAATTTCGTGCGGAATTTGATGCAACTTTCGAAAAGCGAACCCGAACTACAGGAAATAATGAGCGCCATCTAGTAACACTAAGCTCAACTAAAATTATTTAAATCGATGAAGAAACATCATCGACTCGAGCGTCAAAATCTCGTGAAAGCAAAACGTTAGCGCGTATTGCTATTTTAAGAGGACTGAACGTGGATTTAGATGCCAACGCCATCTGGTGTCACTAAGCTCAACTAAAATACAAAATCATTTGAATCAGCGAAGAACATCATTGACTTGCGCCATCAAGATCTTGGTAAAAGGAAAACAGTAGATTGCAGATTTACGAAAGCTGACCGCGGATTTAGGCGCCGTTAAAAATATTGAACGCCATCTAGTATCACAAAACTCAACTAAAATTCAAGATTATTTGAATCAACGAAGAATGTAATGTGGATGATCAAGATCGCGAAAAAGTAAAACGATTTCGCGTGTTGCGCAAATTTACGAGAGCCGAACGGACGCAGTTTGGGCACCGTTTGTAAGTTGTGAGCGCCATCTGTTGTTATTAAACTCAACTAAAATACAAGAAAATTGATTTAAACGATCGAAATCGCGTATAACGAAGGGAGTTTCGCGCGCATTTGAATAATTCGATGATGTGCAGAATTTGAAGTTGCTGCCAATTTACAATTTACATGCGGAATCGCGTTACGCCTAAGCGCGAGCTTTAGTTTTAGTCATCGGCGGATCATTGCGAACAATGCTCTTCCTCTTATCGCTTTCATCTGACGTTTCTGTTTGCTGTCCGTCTCATTGGTACGTCTGCGACGTTCGTCGCGCCAATCCAACCAATCAGAAGGAGGCTGCAAATGTTTAGTTAGTTAAATCCATCCTTGGTTATTTGATTTTAGATTTTAGAAAAAAAGAAGATGTTTTTAAGGGTAGGACGAGGAGTTTTTTCTTTTGCTTTTTTTTTGGGGGGGGGGGGGGTCTTTGGAGCTCACCAAAAAATTGTAGCCAATGTCGTTCCAACGGTTAATCCTCATGTGATAACCCTGCATGGACTTAACCAAAGCCGAGCAGTCTTCCTGCGTGATGCATGATGGCGTTCCAGAATGATGGATTAGGATGTACGTAGGCGGGTGCGTATCCAGGGCTTCCGCTGTCGTGTCCTCCCGTGCTTCCCACTCCTTCCTTGTTATTATGTCAGGACAACGAGTACCTGGGGAAAATTAGCATAATTTTCAAGGGGACGCGGGCGCTAAGCTAAGCGGAAACTCCAACAACGAGGGCGTCAAATCAGTAGGATTTCAGTGGGAGGAAGGAGGTTCCTTATTAAAAATAAAATAAAATAAAATAAAGCAAACAAACTTACCTGTAACGGATACTTCCTTATTGAAAATAAAATAAAGCAAACACACTTACCTGTAACGGATACCTGCCATACAACCACAATCAGAAACACCGTGCGCTTGACAGCCATCATCTGCCTAAACAACATCACGTTGGACGGTCCAATGAACAAAACAAACTCTGAAATGTTTATTTTGTTTATTATACATACATATATCGCGGATCTTTTCAACTCGTGCTTTATTATTTTTATTTCGCGGGATATTGCACAAACGTATGTGATACTGATTAATGATAATAATTTCTGAGTATCGAAGAGCCGTCGCCGCTTGCGTTTTCTGTTTTTCCTTTTTTTCTTTTTTGAGGGTTTCAAGGGTGGTCGGTCGGATTCGCCTGAATTGATAAAATCACGTGATGCAGCGAAAAAAAGACAAACCCATCTGGCCATCGCATCGCATCGGCGAGTGATGAAACATGTAATTTGGGAGGCGAACAAGTCTGGGTGGCAAACAAGTGACCTCGTGGGGCCACGGCCTTACTCGTCGGCGTTAGTGATTATACGGAGTGTCAAGGTCAAGATTTCGGTGGCGCAAACATACGTTTGTTTACGTGTTTTACGTATTTGATAATACGCGTTGGAGTAAATAAGTCGTTTCGTAATTTTCCTCGGGCCAGGCTACGTAATTCGGTATAAATTTTTGGACGAGGGCCATGTTAGATCACGTGGTATTTATTACTAAAATATTAGGAAAAAGAAGCAATTTTAACTTCCAATTAAGCTAGAGCGAAATTAGTTTGTCGTTCCTTCCCAATTGTAAGATGAAATGAGGCGACAAATTAAATTGTACTGGAAAAAATACTCCACGTAGTTTTAAACAGGCTGTTGTCGTTTTCAGAAATTAAATTTTATAATTCAACTGCGTGTGAAATAAATGAAGAAGTTATAAAAATGAAAAGACTTAAAAAAATGGCAAGCATAAAGAAAGGCGAGAGTGCGAAGCGAAATATAATTTCAGCTTCTCGACTTAGTGTTAAAAAAAACGAACCTTCCATTTCACGCTACCAAAAAAAAATAATAGTAATTTTACCCGCTTTTCATTTTTTTTGTCTTTCTCATTAAATTCGTGCTCGCATTTTTTCTTAAATCAATAAATTAAATATGTTTTTTTTTTATTTTAAAATAGATTTGACGGACATCTTACGAAAAGTAACTTTATTTTATTTTATTATTAGTAACATGTCGTCACGATTAGGTTTTTCTTTTGTAAAACAATTAAAAATTACGGAAACAATAAAACTTTAAGCGTAGTAGGTACTCAATCACATTCTAGTTACGAAACCCGAAAAACGATTCGCGGATTATGAAACTTGAACGCGAGCATTACAAGTATTCCGCGTACTCAGGGTGATTTCGCGACCTAGTTAAGCAAGCAAATTTTTGCAAACGTGCTCGTATAAATAGTCCGAGCCGAATTTGCGAATTTGGAACCTTAGTCGGTAAAGACAGCCTTGAAGAGGCCGTGCCGCCTTCCACCCACCGACGGACGCCGCCGTCGTTTTTGCTGTAAAATATTTGTAAGGCTTGGAATGGGTCACTTTAACAACTAAAAGTAACTTTTTATTTTTTAGTTACTAACATGTTGTTACGATTAGGTTTCTTTTTTTGTAAAGCAATTAAAAATTACGGAAACAAGAAAACTTTAAGCGTAGTCAGTACTCAATCACATTCTAGTTATGAAACTCGAAAAACGATGCGCAGATTAGGAAACTGGAGTGCGAGGATTACAAGTATTCCGCATACTCAGGTTTAATTCGCGACCTAGTTAAGCAAGCAAATTTTTGCAAAGAAGCCCATATAAATAGTCCCAGCCGAATTTGCGAATTCGGAACCTTAATCGGTAAAAACAATTATCATTAAGAGGCCGTGCCGCCTTCCACCCCCTGATGGACGCCGCCGTCGTTTTTTGTACTAAAATATTTATGTATAGGGCTTGGAAGGAGTCACTTTAATAACTAAAAGTAACTTTATATTTTTTAGTTAGTAACATGTTGTCACGATTAGGTTACTTTTTTGTAAAACAATTCAAAACTACGGAAACAATAAAACTTTAAGCGTAGTCAGTACTCAGTCACATTCTAGTTATGCAATCCGAAAAACGATGCGCGGATTATGAAACTGGAACGCGAGCATTACAAGTATTCAGCACACTCAGGGAGGGTGATTTCGCGACCTTGTTAACCAAGCAAGTTTTTACAAACAAGCCCGTATAAATAGTTCGAGCCGAATTTGCGAAAGAAATAAAAAGTGATTTTATTATTTAACCAAACCTCCGAAGGTTTGTTTAATAGTTCTTGTAACATAAATTATTTCAGTTCATTCTCATTGGTTATTGAGTTGGGTTCGATTTAATATTAATTGAGTCCCATTTAATTTTAAGTTAGTTTTTTTAATTGAAATTTTTAATTTTTGTTTGTAATCTACATTTTATTTAATTTTCATTTTGTGTTTCAATCGTAGGACCCAAGTTTTAGTTTATTCTGAGCAGACTTGCTTAGATTGGATGCCAATTGAGTTCTGATCTTTTGAGTTTCAAATTCTTTATTTTTTATTTTTTTATTTATTTTTTATATCTGTGATGTTTGCTCAACGGGGTCCTAAGTCATAGACTTGTCAGGACCTCAGGAGCGGGTGTGTGTGAGAAATGTTCCACGGTTTTGTTACTTCCGAACCTCCCCGCCGTTGAAGGGGAAGCAGTGTCGAGTTTTCTCCCCAACACCGAAGGGTACATGAAGTGAGTAACGACCTCCCAGAAATATCTCGAGCGGGTGTGAACCCACGCCCTTACGATTGCAAAACCGGTCCCTTACCACCGGACCGTTCAGGCATTATTTTCATGTTTTTCTTTTTTGTTTTCTAAATTGAGTTGTGTTGGTCTTGATGAGTCGGATCGATTTTTATTTTGAGTAATTTTTAGTTTCACTAATTATTTTCATTTTTTGCTTGGGCCAAGTACGATTGGATTCAATTGAACTTTAAGTTGAATTGGACTGAATTTTACTTGCTTTGATTTTCAACTTTTCCGAGTTTTGTTTTTTTTTCTTTTCAAGTTCCAATTTTAGTAAAATTTTCGGGTCTCAATTTTCAATATTTGAGTTGAATCGAGGTGGGTTCGGGTAACTTTAATTCGAATTAAGTTAATTTCTTTGTCTTGTTTTTTTTTTTACCTTGGTTACGAATTAAATTAATTTTTTTGTCTTATTTCTTTTACCTTGGATGGTTGTCAAGTTAGGTTTTTTTGAGTTGAGTTAACCTTTCCTGGATTGGACTTACTAAAAGTAAAATTGAGTTTTGATTATTTTAATGTTTAGGTCGAGCTTTAACTTTTCTCAGTTTCGAGTTTTAATTAGATATTTAGTGTTATTAAGAACATTAAAATTAGTAGTTAGTTATTGCGTGGATTCCGAGAGCTCAAGAGAAAAATCACGAAAAATATCTCGTTCCGGGCGATTATAATATTGCTTGAACACTTATTTCTAATTAATTTTTTTTAATTTTAATTTTTTTTTGTTTGCTCTGTATCATTTGATTGATCGCGAGTTGGGCCAGACTTGACTTTTATTTAATTTATTTTTATTTTTTACTTTAAATAATACGCTTTTCTTGAGTTTCGCGCGTTGGATGAAATACAATATTAAGCCAAGTCTTTGTTTCATTTTCTTTTGAGCTATGGAAAGCTGACGGTGCGATTGTCACGTGAGTGCAGCTTCTGAAGTGTAGGAGTTTTTGGGCATTCTGATGAGGGGGATAAAGGACTGGACGCGCATGAGAAGCCTTGGCGAAAAAGAAACAGCAAAACGACATCACTGCGCTCCCTGTCGAGTTGTTGTAAAAGCGCATCGCGTATAGACGTTGTGACGGAGCACAGAAGTTGATAAAAACATTAACAATTAACATTAGAATTAGTAGTTAGTTATTACGTGGATTTCGTGAGCTTAAAAGAAAAATCACGCATCTTATCTCGTTCCGGGCGATTATAAATGGAACTCCAGATTCATCTATAAACTATGAATTAAGAGAGAAGATAATTCGACTCTATTGATAAGAGCTTGATAAACTAACCAATTGCGTCGATAGATCAGTCCTCGTCTCTCTCTTTGCCTCTTTTGTGTGATTATTATATTTTGTAAAGTTCTATTACCTTACATTTAAGTTGTTATTTCGTTATTGTTTTCACTTGTATATTGTATGCAAACCCTTTCGAGAAAAGAAAAAAACCTCACGTAAGGAGAGAGACAACGAGAGAGGAAAATTTGACAGTGTTCAGGCGGCCCTGTTTTGACTTTCCGAGGAAAACACTTTTTCGACCGCATTTTCGGCTACGACAACTTAGACTCAAACTACCGAACACGAAAATTGCTTTTAACGATGGCCCGTGGGTCAAAAGAGCAGGTTAGGTCATCTGTAAAGACGGGGGTGGTTTCATTGTTTATCAGGGTAAAAGAGGTTTATCAGGGTAAAAGAGTTTCTGGTGAGTAATCAGGCCGGCCACCCCTAAACTATTACAGAAATAACCCGCGGTCTTTACATTCCTTTATTAAGGCCCGATCTTACGACCTCCTGATAAATTTAACTGTCGGTTGGCAACAATTATGCCGACAATGGTTTCCGAGGATATTAACCGCCAGTTAAATTTATCAGGAGGTGGTAAAATCGGGCGTAAGCGAGAAATGAAATGAAAGTCGTGTCGACTGGAATAAATAGAATTTTTTTTTTACTATTTTCCAAATGCAATCTTTAATTAACCCATTGGGAGGCGACCTCGGGGTGTCACACATCTTAATAAAAGTCAGGTGATTGCTACGGGGTAGTTTACTGGGTGTTAGTGAGGGTGATTTCGAAGAAAAAGCAGCGGGGAAACGTGCATTCACTTTAATGCCTTTATTGGAGGGCAGAAGCTGAAACTACCTCGGTAGATAGAATGAGGAATAAGAATAAGTTCTTTTTAGCTCCCTTCTGGGTTATTACACCCCCCTCCCCCCACCATAAACGGCTCGAGCAGCAACGTGCACAGCCACCAACAGTAATCTTCAATTCCTTCAATGATTTTACTATACCTGCGAGTTAAAGAAATTAATTCCGTCGCCCTTTAGCATCACTTATAGCCAGGGAAGAGAATTCAGGCCGCTTAGTGTTGGACGCTTTTTACACTGCATGTACTATTTATTTCTGCCACTTTACCGCGGCTCCGATGCATCGAAATGTTATTGATTGAGTGAGTGAGAGGGGAAGAAATACAATGTGGGCGTTCGCACTTCTTCGTAAAAATTATTGAGGGCGAGGCTGATACAGTCCGAATACTAAATCTTCGTGCCGTGTGCAATTGTCCCGAATTCTTTTCCCTGCTTATAGTAATGTACCGAGTGCGCCACCCAACGCCAAGTTCGTTTACGAAACAGTCTAATCGCGCAGGCAAACAAGAAGTTCAATGTACGAAAGGGTGGCGAGTCAATAGTGTTTACGCCTTGAGCATGACATAACATCTACCATACCGTACTGAGTGCGCCTATCCCGTACCGTACTTCAAATGTAGGTCGTTAAATATAAAGTGATACTAGAGTCCACGTACTAAAATAAAAATAAACGCCTCGTAATTGCCCTGTTTTCTTCTTCTTCTTCTCGCCTCGTGCCTTGAAACCCTTGAAAACCATCGAGGGATGCGCTGAAACGCTGTGTAACAAAATCTGCTCCTTCATAAATACAATTACGAAGTATTTCAATTAATAAAGCGCCTCCTAGTGTTTCATGTAAATTAAAGAGGGTTGAATATAACTCACTCACAAACTGCACCGGGGGGCGCCGGCGGCGGTGGTGGTGGTGGTAACTAGTTGTTGCGAGTCGAAACTTCGGCAAACTACCCCCTTACCCGACATGTTGTTATTAGCGAGAGCCCGCCGATGTAACTAACAAATTAAATCGCGTTTTAAGACATAATTTCGCGTTTTAAGATGAATAAAACACGCGGCGCTGCGCTGCGCTTTAATCAAATTAAATTCACCCCTTCGTTTCTTTTACTTGTTTGTTCTTTTCTTTGTGTCGGCGGCGGCGTCTAGACTCGAACGTCGATTCTCACAGAAGAAACTCCCCCGAAAACAAACGCGGATAATTAAGAGCCCTCGCCCGTCCCGTTTTGTCTAACAGTGCGATCCTGTTTTCAGATATGCGGAAACGAAAAGGACAAGGGAAAGCTGGCGGGCACCGAAAAGAGGAAGGCGGACGACGGAGAGCCGAACAAAGACCTTAAGAAGGTAAGAATTTTAATAAACCCGTCCTTGTGCGGCGCGGATTATACAATGGGGGAAGGGATGTAATTCAAATCCGTTCTGAAATTTTCGCGATGAAAACAACAAGTTGCGCAATTATCGCCGTACTTCACGCTAATTAATTAAGTACGATTGAAAACTTCACGCGAACGTAGCTTGTTTTGGTTTTTCGATCTAGCAAAGCCAACCCGACCATAATAAATAAAACTCACTCGTAAATACTCGACGCTCGTGTGTATTACGACGTAAAGCAAATCCAATTACATAAATTCACGTTAACAAGGAGAGTCTGTCGGAAAAGTTGCAAAGCAAAAAAATCCTGCGGGAATCGGACCCATACGGAATGGGGACGTTGTAACAAATTGCTCATCAATTATTGTCTCTGAAACCCCGGATTTTAACTAACTCTTTGTTGTGCTTAAGAAGGAGTATAATATTCTGGTGTAACTACGTTTCGATGTGCCCCATTGTCTGATATTTTTATTGTCCGGTTTGCGCTAGCAATTTAATGCAAAATCTCTTGCGTATTTGTTAAACGAAAGCCAGAATCTAAATTTTCTCTACATTAAAGCAAACCTCAATTTGTTGTGCTTCGTGACTTGTTGAATTCCTGTTAATTTCTGGATAAAATTAAGCGGCATCCGATCTTTATACGTAAATCAATTCCCACGCCCGTCACGATTGAGCTGCTGGCACTGTGCTGAAGTTAATTTCCACGGCACTATATCTTGCCTAATCCCGCTGTATCGCTTTATTTCACTGGGGAAATGTTGTCCAATTGAAGTCTCGTCCAAACCATGTCTCTGTTGGTCAACTCGAGACTGCAAACCGAGCATTTGTTGGTCAACTCGAGACTGTGAGCTGCTGGCATTGTGCTGAAGTTAATTTCCACGGCACTATATCTTGCCTAATCCCGCTGTATCGCTTTATTTCACTGGTGAGATGCTGTCGAATTAAAGTCTCGTGCAAACCAAGCCTCTGTTGGTCAACTCGAGACTGTAAACCAAGCATTTGTTGGTCAACTCGAGACTGTGAGCTGCTGGCACTGTGCTGAAGTTAATTTCCACGGCGCTATATCTTGCCTAATCCCGCTGTATCGCTTTATTTCACTGGTGAGATGCTGTCGAACTAAAGTCTCGTGCAAACCAAGCCTCTGTTGGTCAACTCGAGACTGTAAACCAAGCATTTGTTGGTCAACTCGAGACTGTGAGCTGCTGGCATTGTGCTGAAGTTAATTTCCACGGCGCTATATCTTGCCTAATCCCGCTGTATCGCTTTATTTCACTGGTGAGATGCTGTCGAACTAAAGTCTCGTGCAAACCAAGCCTCTGTTGGTCAACTCGAGACTGTAAACCAAGCATTTGTTGGTCAACTCGAGACTGTGAGCTGCTGGCATTGTGCTGAAGTTAATTTCCACGGCGCTATATCTTGCCCAATCCCGCTGAACCGCTTTACTTCACTGGTGAGATGTTGTTCAATTAAAGTCTCGTGCAAACCAAGCCTCTGTTGGTCAACTCGAGACTGCAAACCAAGCATTTGTTGGTCAAGTCGAGACTGTGAGCTACTGGGGTTGTGCTAAAGTTAATTTCCACGACACTATATCTTGCCCAATCCCGCTGAACCGCTTTACTTCACTGGTGAAATGTTGTCCAATTAAAGTCTCGTGCAAACCAAGCCCCTGTTGGTCAACTCGAGACTGCAAACCAAGCATTTGTTGGTCAAGTCGAGACTGTGAGCTACTGGGGTTGTGCTAAAGTTAATTTCCACTACATTATGTCTTGCCCAATCCCGCTGAACCGCTTTACTTCACTGGTGAAATGTTGTCCAATTAAAGTCTCGTGCAAACCAAGCCTCTGTTGGTCAACTCGAGACTGTAAACCAAACATTTGTTGGTCAACTCGAGACTGTGAGCTGCTGGCATTGTGCTGAAGTTAATTTCCACGGCACTACATCTTGCCCAATCCCGCTGTACCGCTTTACTTCACTGGCGAAACGTTGTCTAATTAAAGCCTGGTGTAAACCAAGCCTCTGTTGGTCAACTCGAGACTGTAAACCAAGCATTTGTTGGTCAACTCGAGACTGTGAGCTGCTGGCATTGTGCTGAAGTTAATTTCCACGACACTACATCTTGCCCAATCCCGCTGTACCGCTTTACTTCACTGGCGAAACGTTGTCTAATTAAAGCCTCGTGTAAACCAAGTCTCTGTTGGTCAACTCGAGACTGTAAACCAAGCATTTGTTGGTCAACTCAGACTGTGGGTTCGGCAGAAAAACCTCAGGCAACCAACACCCTTCGATTCCAGTTTACATCACCGTTAAGATTTTTTCGGGTTTACGCCCTCTTATAAGCCACGCATTGATCCAACTGGCGACAGGGGATTTCTGGAGAGGGGGGGGGGGACTCTCTACCAGTTTACATCGCTATTAGTAAAATTGTTCGGGCATTGATTGACCTCCAATTCGAGACTGTGAGTTCGACACGTCCAGAGGACCATTATAAAACGTCAGTACCTCAACGTCTAAAGATCACCGCGGACGTCC
The DNA here is from genome assembly GCA_036172665.1 of Prosopocoilus inquinatus. Lineage (NCBI taxonomy): Eukaryota > Metazoa > Arthropoda > Insecta > Coleoptera > Lucanidae > Prosopocoilus > Prosopocoilus inquinatus. The sequence goes on along the minus strand of CM069878.1, from coordinate 5,721,584 downwards.
GTCAGCCAGGGATTCCCCCATCAATGATGTTACCAGGATTGCACGCTACAAAACCTGCCTTTTCTTAAAACTTCCAGAAACAAAAATAATGAAATCAGTCAGAAAATGAATGAAATCAAGAAATAAATTTGATGGGACGCCTTGTTACGGTTCAAAAATCCGGTAGACTTGCTTACAGTAAAAATAAAGAACATTAGACGAATTAAGAAAATTATTTATTCGTTATTGAACGACCTCTAACACAAAACAAGAAATATTATTTTGTTTGTTATTATTTTTGTAATTGTTTTGTGTCTCTATAAAAAAAAACACACACACAGTAAAAATGGCGTAAACAAACGACACATGAGGAAGGAAGGAAGACGATTGATTCAGAATTTTTCACTTGTTTTTTTTTTACGAAACGTGATTGTAATTTGCAATTGTTTTTTTTTTTTAATCAGGCTCTCAGTATTCGTTCCTATGATTTCAATTGTTTTCCGTGATTAGAAAAAAAAAAATAATTAGCTTAGAACATTCAAGTGTTTTTCATTTGTTTTCTCTTTTTCTGCTGAATATAATTTTCACTTGTTTTTAACCATCGATTTTCAAGTTCAGCTTAATCAGAATTTTTTATTTTATATTTTGCTAAATGTCAGAACTTTTATTTTCGGCATTTTTTTTTTAATTTTTGGCAGCCATGTGATTTTTCACTTATTTTTCGCAACAGTCCCTCGTTCTTACGATTTTCAAATGTTTTGTTTTTAGCCAGCAAGCATCAAGAAGGTTGGTTTCACTTGTTTTATGATTTTTCACTTGTTTTTCAGGATTGATTGACTATTCTTTTGCCAAACGCACAAGTATTAGTAATGATCTCCAGGCTTGTTCATTTCATTATTTACGATTTTTTTTGGACGGCCTTGCGATCTGTCACTTGATTTCACAACACTTACTCATTCTTACGACTTTCAATTGTTTTCTCATAATCAGCAAACGGGCCGCTTGAGTTGGTTTCGCTCGTTTTAAGGAGCATCATCATAATTTTCAGTTGTTTTTCATGATCAGAAGAAATTGAGGGGAACAAAAAAATAGAGAAAATTCAAATATGTTTTTAAAAATTGTAAATATTAGGGAACAAACAAAAATAGAAAGTCAAATACGCAGTCACTTCTGCATTGATCAATAATATTTACATGAAGTTATTATAAAATGTAAGATGACTTCTCAGTCTAGAACTATTATAATTAGACAGCACCATCTCTCTTCTAATATCTGAACTACAACCGTAAATTCGCATGTAATATTTTTGTTAAAAGTGGACGAAAAAACTTCAAATTTTCGGTCGATTTTTCTGCATCGATGAATTAAATTGAATCAAATAGTAATGAAATGTTGGGTCGATAGATGGCGCTGTTGACCTTTTATTATGCTTTTATGTTCGTTTATAAACTTGCTATGTTCAGCGAGATTAAATTAGATAAACGACGCAATCGATGTTTCATCGCGTTAACCAAATTAAAATTGATTTGATTCGTAACCAAGAGGTGGCACTAGTAAATTTTAAGTTACAAGCGTCCGTAAGGGTTTCAGATACAAAGAAAAATAATAATAATCAGATTTCATGTTTTACAAACGTCAGATCTGGCAGAAATCTGTTTTTTTTTTCTATCGAAATTAAAATTGATACAAATGAACTTACAGCATTGACGTGGAAGGTTTATCACAGCGCCATCTGGTCGCTGGTTTGAGTGATTTTAAAATATTTAATTAATTTGCGAAATTGCAAGATCTAGTTCTGGTTAGATCTGATAGAAATCGATTTTTTCTTAAGAATTTTTTTTTTGTTGCAAAAATTTGATTTCCGCTTGTAGAAATGCCATCAGCGCCATCTCTTAACCATCTCTTATTTTACTTTATTTAACTTACTCCAAACGTTACACTGATTTCTGGATTAACTTGACGCAAAATGCAATTACTTCAATGCAGAAACTCACAAACAAACAATCTAGTAATCGTAATTAAAAAGTAAGAGATGGCGCCAGGCGTCGTAAGCCACGTTACAACGCCCGATCAGATTGTGTCATAATAATTTCACAATCAGGCAAACTTAAGCTTTCGCTTTATTTCAATTTAAAAACTGTGAAGTCCTCCCTGTGCCCAAGAGATGGCGTCCCAAATTAATAAAGATTCGATTGCGTGCCAGGAGAGGTCGCTAGGCTTCGTTAGCCACCTTATAATGTCCGATCAGTTTGTGTCATGACGATTTTACAATCAGCTTCGGTTTATTGCAATTTAAACACCGAGGAGTCCTTCACGTGGCCGAGAGATGACATCCCAAATTAATAAAGATTCGACTGCGTGCCAAGAGATGGCGCTAGGCGTCATTAGCCACGTTATAACGTCCGATCAGATTGTGTCATGACGATTTTACAATCAGCGAAACTTAAGCTTTCGATTTATTGCAATTTAAACACCGAGGAGTCCTCCCCGTGTCCGAGAGATGGCATCCCAAACTAATAAAGATTCGATTACATGCCAAGAGATGGCGCTAGGCGTCGATAGCCACGTTATAACGTCCGATCAGATTATGTCATGACGATTTTACAATCAGTTTCGGTTTATTGCAATTTAAACACCGAGGAGTCCTCTCCGTGCTCGAGAGATGGCATCCCAAATTAATAAAGATTCGATTGCGTGCTAGGAGATGGCGCAAGGCGTCGTTCGCCACATTATAACGTCCGATCAGTTTCTGTCATGACGATTTTACAATCAGTTTCGGTTTATTGCAATTTAAACATCGAGGAGTCCTCTGCGTGCTCGAGAGATGGCATCCCAAATTAATAAAGATTCGATTACATGCCAAGAGATGGCGCTAGGCGTCGTTAGTCACGTTATAATGTCCGATCAGATTATGTCATGACGATTTTACAATCAGCGAAACCTAAGCTTTCGGTTTATTGCAATTTAAACACCGAGGAGTCGTCTCCGTGCCCGAGAGATGGCATCCCAAATTAAAAAAGATTCGATTGCGTGCCAGGAGATGGCGCTAGGCGTCGTTCGCCACATTATACCGTCCGATCAGATTGTGTCATGACATTTTACAATCAGCGAAACTTAAGCTTTCGGTTTATTGCAATTTAAACACCGAGGAGTCGTCTCCGTGCTCGAGAGATGGCATCCAAAACTAATAAAGATTCGATTGCGTGCCAGGAGATGGCGCTAGGCGTCGTTAGCCACGTTATAACGTCCGATCAGATTGTGTCATGACGATTTTACAATCAGCGAAACCTAAGCTTTCGGTTTATTGGAATTTAAACACCGAGGAGTCCTCTCCGTGCCCGGGAGATGGCATCCCACATTAATAAAGATTCGATTGCGTGCCAGGAGATGGCGTTAGACGTCATTCGCCACGTTAGAACTTCCGAACAGATTGCTCTCGGTTTATTTCAATTTAAACACTGAGGAGTCCTCCCCGTGCCCAAGAGATGGCGTCCCAAACCTACACAGAGTCTACAAAGTCTACTTACTCACTTACTGGCGCCATCTTTTGGTCAACATACAACTTTCATTTGCTCAATTTTACTCGACATATAGCACCTGATGTATACGATCAGACCTCTCCAGTTCTTGTGAAATCGATTTTTTCTTAAACATTGTCACTCCACTATTTAAGAAAAATAAATCAGAAATTAAAGAAAGAAGGTGAATGACAGAGAGGAGTGGAAGAAGATTAGAAAGCCTGAATGGTTCAGCACTTCAGCAGCACCAGAGTATAGAGAACGAAGTCCAGCTAAGAAGGAAACTGGAAGATGGCGACGGTGAATAAAAATAAAGCCATTTAGGGCCAGCTGTAGATAAGCACAACGTTTTATACAGCTGGGCCTTAGGGAATCCAAGACGCTGAGTTCAAACTAAAGTCCGTTTCTACGTAGTGATAATATATTTTTTTTTTGGGTGAGAAGCACGTTTTTTGCAATGTACAAAAAGAAAAATAAAAATATAAAAATAAAAGAAGAAGCAACAAACACAAAAGAATACTAAGGGCGGGGGGTAAATTCATAGTTAGTTTTCCCCAAGACGTCCAAACAATTAAGATAATGAATCGTTCTGAGAGCAATGGAAGAAAGCCGAGTTACAAAATGAATCCAATTAATACCGTGGCGCTTTTTAAAAGCGAGCTTAAAAAACAATTCCTTTCCTATTCCTTGTTCGCTTCTAATTTTAATTAACGCCGCCGAGGACTCGCTAATAAAGCGACGGTCGCGCCGCACCGCGCCTATAAATGGAAGTCGAAGAATAATCTCCGTTATTAAAATCGCTCCGCCATTGTCGTTCGACGCGAAGGTGTTTTTGTCGGAACAGATTTCGGGGAAGCCCGACGATGGTAATTAGGGGCGAAGGTAGACAATGGTCCGGTATTTACGTTTCTTCGGGCGCTGGGTCGTCTTGTTTGTTTTCGAACGATGTTGTTGATGGCTGGTGTTGTTCTTTCTTTTTCTTTTTTGTTCTTGTGTTCTCGGAGAATTAAGTCCGGACGCGAAATATTTTTGCAAAATGAAAAAAGGAAGCATTTAGAATTCCGTCCTCGTCCTTCCACCATAAAACTAATATCGCGCGATTTTTTCTTTTTTTTTTTGGGGGGGGGGGGCGGGGGGAGGTAGCTCGCGCTTAAAACACAATCCCAAAGGCCGAAACTCCTTCGTCGCAAAGTGGCAAAAAAAGGGACGCACAAAAACGCAATTCCAGTGACAAATAGCGCAAGTTCCAAGTTAAAAAGCGAGCGAGCGGAGCGTTTCTTATTCCGCTCAGACGCGAATTAGTTACAGGGGAAATTCCTGCCCCGGGGGCGGCGGCGGCGGCGGCGGCGAATTAGGACCGGAAGTTTTCCTTTTCATGGCCTCTTACGCTGTCGATTTCCGACAATGGAAAATCGACGATTTCCCTCCGCCGCCGTCCTTCGAATAACAAACTAATACTTTCTTTTTTTTTTCTTTGACTCATCATTTATTGCCTTTGAAATCAATCCCATTTATCAATGGGGGCAGCAGCTTTTAAGAATCGAACAAGAAGACTTTCATTATTCAAGGCGTTTGTTTATTCTGTGACCAAAGAAGCGCAGTGGAAGGAGATGGAACTAGACAACAGGAGATGGAACCAAACAAATTGCTTCAGAAATGTCCTTCATTATTCAAGGCGTTTGTTTATTCTGCGATCAAAGAAGCGCAGTGGTAGGAGGTGGAACCAAACAATAGGAGATGGAACCAGACAGAGGACAGAGGATCAGTAATATAACATCGATCATCTTCACTCTCCTGCGGACGAGACTGATACAAGCCCTGACGAGCTTTGAGTCCGCCAGGGCCACGAAAAAGCCATTCCATAAATTTCTGAATTGATATGATTACAAATTATTGAATCATCCGAAGGTGACTTAGAGGCCCGGCGAAATAACACATCGATCATCTTCAGCTCTTCTGTATCAAATTATCGGAATTTGTGTTTCTTCCGTTAGCCATAATTAAAAGTGTGTAAGGGAAGGGGAAGTTCGACGTTAATAACTTGCACGAAAAGAAAGAACGGCCGTCACAAACACACCTGTCCTGACATCCAAGGACGAGACTGACACAAGCCCTGACGAGCTTTCAGTCCGCTAGGGCCACGAAAAAGCCATTCCATAAATTTCTGAATTGAAATGATTTCAAATCATTGAATCATCCGAAGGTGACTTAGAATCAGAGGCTCGGCGATATAACACATCGATCATTTTCAACTCTTCTGCATCAAATTATGGGGATTTGTGTTTCTTCCGTTAGCCATAATCAAAAGTGTATAAGGGAAGGGGAAGTTCGACGTTAATAACTTGCACGAAAAGAAAGAACGGCCGTCACAAACACACCTGACCTGAAATCCAAGGACGAGACTGACACAAGCCCTGACGAGCTTTCAGTCCGCCAGGGCCACGAAAACAACCATTCCATAAATTTCTGAATTGATATGACTTCAAATTATTGAATCATCCGAAGGTGACTTAGAATCAGAGGCTCGGCGAAATAACACATCGATCATCTTCAGCTCTTCTGCATCAAATTATCGGAATTTGTGTTTCTTCCTTTGGCCATAATCAAAAGCGTGTAAGGGAAGGGGAAGTTCGACGTTAATAACTTGCATGGAAAGAAAGAACGACCGTCACAAACACACCTGTCCTGAGATCCAAGGACGAGACTCACACAAGCCCTGACGAGCTTTCAGTCCGCCAGGGCCACCAAAAAAAAACAATCCATAAATTTCTGAATTGACATGATTTCAAATTATTGAATCATCCGAAGGTGACTTAGAATCAGGCTCGACGATATAACACATCGATCATCTTCAACTCTTCTGCATCAAATTATCGCAATTTGTGTTTCTTCCGTTAGCCATAATCAAAAGTGTATAAGGGAAGTGGAAGTTCGACGTTAATAACTTGCACGAAAAGAAAGAACAACCGTCACAAACACCTGTCCTGAAATCTAAGGACGAGACTGACACAAGCCCTGACGATCTTTCAATCCCCGGGGGCTATGAAAAAAACGACTCGACGTCACAAACTGAGAAAACCTCCGCTTCCTATTCCCTGCTAGGTTCACACACACTTGATTGTAATAGGCGAGTTTCTTCCGCTTTCAATAATAGATTAGGGGGTGTTTTTGACCTTTTTGATTTTTTAAAAATATAAAATAATTTCATCTGGCTTTAAAGGAATGGCTTTAACAATCAAAACCTGAAAGAAAAAAAACCGGTTCGCTATTCGTATTGAAAGATAGAAAGGCCTTAGATGCTAATCAAGGTAATTTTTTATGATTCCTTTTTGTTTCTTGCTTCTTATAGTTTTTGTCGGGGTCTTCCCGATTATTTATTTCTTGAAAATTAAATAAAAATGTTTGAAGGAAGTGTGTGTACGAAACGAAAATTCGATAATATTTCAACGTCAGCAGGAACCTACCGAGCATCCGATGACGTAATGAAAGCCCAACAGCGTCAAAGGTCGAAAGTGAACGCAATTTAATCTCTCCGTTGAAAACTTAAGATACGCAGGGTGCTTCCTGAATTCCCGATTTTCAAACCGTCACACGCTTCTTTCATTCCTTTCTGTGGTTGAGGAACGTCTTCGACCATCCCCTCCCCCTCCACCTTTTTTTTCTGAAGTTTCACACCCAAACAAAGAAAACAAACAAAAATAAATGGCGGTTAAGAGTGATTAAGGACCACCCTGTATAAATTGAACGTAACCAAAAGTAAATTAGTTTCGTTTTCGGAGCTCCATTCTAGAATTTGAAATATTTTTCGTATTCATCATCTGATGATGATACAGTCCGAAAATAAAAGAAGTTTTTTTTTTGCCTCCTTCGTTCTGTTCGAAATGAATTAAATTAGCGATGCAGAAGCCCTCTCCGCCCCCCACCCCCCCGAAACATCCAATAAAATCCTTGTTAAACCGGGGGAGCCGACCGCGAAAAGACAAGATTACACGCGTAAAATATGCGCGTCAGCCGGCGTGCGTTTATTTTTTTTGTTTCTTCTTCGTTCGGCCGCCATTCAAATGATGGCGCCCATGCATTATTCATGCGTTCATTATTTGGCCTGGAAATGTGAGCGATTACCGAACATTTTATTGTTCTTGTACGCGACGTGGCCTAATTTAATGAAATCCCCGGTTCGCGTTCGCTTGTTTTAAGCGTCTGTCGGTTTTGTAAAAAGTGTGAGAGGGGGTGACTAAATAAAACAAGTGAGAGAACCAATATCACGGATTATAAGAGAAAAGTAACTTTCACAGGTATCACCTGGTCTGGAAGAATAAAACTGATATTTTCTACGCAAATTTACAAGCGTTAAATATGCGTCAAAGTGCGTACAAATTGTAAGAAGGATCACCTTAAGTGCAGTTAGTCATTTTTAATCAGTATCAAGGATTATAAGGAAAAAGTAACTTTCACAGGTATCACCTGGTCTGGAAGAATAAAACTGATATTTTCTACGCAAATTTACATGCGATAGATACGCGTCAAGGTGCGTACAAATTGTAAGGGTCGTCTTAAATGCAACTAATCATTTATAATCAGTATCATGGATTATAAGGAAAAAGTAACTTTCACAGGTATCACCTGGTCTGGAAGAATAAAACTGATATTTTCTACGCAAATTTACATGCGATAGATACGCGTCAAGGTGCGTACAAATTGTAAGGGTCGTCTTAAATGCAACTAATCATTTATAATCAGTATCATGGATTATAAGGAAAAAGTAACTTTCACAGGTATCAGCTGGTCTGGAAGAATAAAACTGATATTTTCTACGCAAATTTACATGCGATAGATACGCGTCAAGGTGCGTACAAATTGTAAGGGTCGTCTTAAATGCAACTAATCATTTATAATCAGTATCATGGATTATAAGGAAAAAGTAACTTTCACAGGTATCACCTGGTCTGGAAGAATAAAACTGATATTTTCTACGCAAATTTACATGCGATAGATACGCGTCAAGGTGCGTACAAATTGTAAGGGTCGTCTTAAATGCAACTAATCATTTATAATCAGTATCATGGATTATAAGGAAAAAGTAACTTACACGGGTGTCAGCTGGTCTGGAAGTATAAAACTGATATTTTCTACGCAAGTTTACGACTGATAGATAGGCGTCAAGATGCGTACAAATTTGAAGGATCGCCTTCAGTGCAATTAATTATTTTTTGTTTGTTATTTTAGATTTCTAGTGAATGTTCATTTAACAGTTTTCAGAGATGGCGCTGCCGATATTAAATTTGCAGGAGGATTATACAGTCCGCTTGCAAACGTTTTAAGTCCAATAAAAAATCGAAATGACTAACAAATTTGACGAAGAATAAAAATTGATGTTTTATTAAGCGAGTAGCGAGCTGGGCGAGTTCACGATTGGACGAGTTGAAAAAAAATCAGGATAAATTTAGAGCAAAAAAAAACGAAAATTTAAATTCACGAATATTGCCGAAAATTATTGAAAATTTCAGCAATTTCGATTTTTTTCCCTAATAGCTTGAATTTTTTAAAACATTTTCTGAATGTTTCCTATTTTCTTGTTTCCTTCCATTTTTTTGAATTTTTTTACGTTTCAATCTTTTTTTTAATTTTTTTCCTGAATTTTTCGTATCTGTAATTTTTTTAAATTGACTTTTTAAAATTATTTCCAGAACTTTTAGCATTGGTCAAGGTCAACCGAACCCAACTGAAACAGACCTAAGCGAACCCATCTCAGAGAAAAATCTCAAAAATTCGGGAAAAAATTTTGAAAAGTCGGGAGAATTTTTAAAAATTAAAGAGAAAAATTCAAGAAAAACTCAAAAGATTGAAGGGAACAAAAAGAAATTGGAAGAATACAAAAAATTCAAAATTAATTGTAATTAAAGGGCTACTGGCGTTATCTTTTATTAAGCGAGCAGCGAGTTGGCGGTTGGACGAGTTGACGATTGGGCAAGTTGAAACAAATTAGGATAAATTTAGAGCAAGAAAATTGGAAAAAACAATATTTAAAATATACAAAGAATTTAATAAACAAAAATAATAATAAAACAAAATTTATGAAAATTTGAGCAACTGTAAATATATTTTTCGATTTTTTTCTCTTATGTTTAGAATCTTTAAAAACATTTTCTGAATTTTTTCTACTTTTTTTGGCTCTTTGGTTCCAATCGTTTTTTTAAAAAAATTTAAAAAAAAATTGCTTTACATGTTAATATTTTTAAAAATGTTTTCCCGAATTTTTCGTATCTTTTTAATTTTTAAAAATTGTCCCGACTTTTTTAAATTATTTCCCGAATTTTTAAGATTGGTCAAGGTCAACCGAACCCAAGTGAAACAAACCTAAGCGAACCCATCTCAACGAAAAATCTTAAAAATTCGGGAAAAAATTTGAAAAGTCGGGAAAATTTTTAAAAATTAAAGAGAAAAAACTTTAGAAAATTGAAGGGAACAAAAAAATTGGAAAAATTCAAAAAATTCAAAATTAATTGTAATTAAAAGGTTACTGGCGCTATCTTTTGGTCAACATACAATTTTTATTTGTTCAGTTTTTCCAGTTCTTGTGAATCTTAAAAGCGCTGTTTGTAATCTTGTAGAAGTTCAAGAGTTACTAGCGCCATCTCTTGGCTCAAATGCAGTTTGCCTAAACGGAAAGCAACCTCAACCTTACTGATAACAATTTCATTAAATAGGGTGTTCCGGGACTCAAGTCTCTCCGGATTTGACAGAAATTTTAAAGTTGTTCGTCAATTTTTTGAAAGCATTGTTGGTGTACTTTTGGAAGTTTAAGAGTTACCAGCGCCATCTCCTGGCAAAAACGCAATTTTAATTTCATTGGACTAAATAGAAATCAACAGCGATCTCGCTAATTTATTCAAGTCCAATTAAAAAAAAATTCTGGAAACGTACTTTCAGTAATTGTAAATTATAACGACAGATTACTAGCGCCATCTCTTGACTGGATGTACAGAGTGAGTTTCTAGGCAACCGATCCAATTTCCGTTCGTATTTGTGTAACTTTGCGGATTGTTTGGTAAGTCAGTTTTTCTCTATTTTCTTTTTCTTTGCATAAATTGTTCGAATTGTTTTGGTAAGTTAGTTTTTCTCTATTTTCTTCTTTTGTATAAATTGTTCGGATTGTTTTCGTAAGTTAGTTTTTCTCTTAATCGGTACCATCGCGGTCAGAAATACTGGGACGAAAAACAATTGTCACTTTTGACGAAAATCAAAAAGCCAAATGTTGTGGTCTGCTTGTCACGTCACTCGCTAAAGCGACAGCTCAGACCCTGCGGTGGGTCTCTTAATTTTATTTATTTTTTTCTTTTCTTCATCAAAAATCGAGCCCGTAAAGTGATCAGATTTTCAAACCACCGTTATTCAGTTTGTTTTAAGGCAACGCCCTCTGTTTTTTTACATGAATGGATAATGCTGTGACGGTCATTTTCCGTAAGTTTATTTTCATTGTAAATTTTTAAAATTTTTGTAAGTTGGCATCAGAGAGTTGAATTTGATTGTAACGTCGACGCGTACGCGCGTTAAGGTTGGCTTTGTTCACTTTTTCTCTCTCTCTCTCTCCCGTGCTGACTCTCGACCGAGCCGGTTGCGCGAGCATTGTCGCCTTAAGAGGTTTAAGTTTTGCCTAGGAGCCTTATTGGTTCAATTTTGTGCAAACCGACTTCCTTTAGGGCAGCGTTTCCCAAACTTTTAGGTTTCGCGACCCCCTTTTGAGCTGCATTATGATTCACGCCCCCGCCCCTCGTATTTGATTAAAAGTAAAGAGATTGATGTCTTAATTTTCAGCATTAGAAATGATATCTTAAAAATTTTATTTATTTCCGACCCTCTTTTGGCAAAATAAAACAAATGAAATATGAAAACTTCTAATTTACGGAATTGAAACGTTTTATTTAACAGTGACGACCAAAATTTATTGCTTGCGACAGTATGCATGTTCAAAGTAAAGAAAAAGACCATAATCTCTTATAAGAAAATTATATGATAAATTAATTTTTAATTTATTCTGCTGCGCCCCCTTTGAAGACTTACGCGCCCCCCTAGGGGGCCCCACCGTTTGGGAAACGCTGCTTTAGGGAATCTCTTTCCGTTAATATTTTTGGACGAGTGTCCCCGACAATCCGTTTATACGGTAAGTTCGACTCATAGTGCATGTCGTATTCGTTTCAGGCTTTCACCGATAGTTTTTTTTTTTACCGTAAGTTTTTATTCTTTACTCTTTTGTTTATATCTATCTTACTTACTCTGCAGATCAACAGCAACAGTTTAACTTAAAAGAGCAGCGTCATCTCTTGAGTAAAAAACAATTTTGTTTTAATTTATTGAAATACAAAGTTTAACTTTCAGGAATTGCTTTATGTTTTTCGTTTACAATCTCTTGGCGATTTCATTACTATTATTTTTTGTTTTTGATAAGATATCTACGAGCAACTTTAAAAAAATTAATTTAATTTAAAAAGAAGTGTTTTTTTTTCTTCTCGATAACAATAAAAGCGAGGAGCAGAAACACACACCCACACACACACACACGTAAAAATATAAAAGGTTGATGTTTACGTGAAACTTTCCGACAGGAAATAAAGGAAACCGAGATAGGAGGCGAATGATTCAAAAAAAAAAAAAAAAACAAAAAAAAAGAAAACATACATATTTCACCCTGCGCGGTAACACCCGATAGTTTATCTCCATTTCGTTTCCGGAAACTTTCCGCGTATTTTCATTTCGCCTAATGCAATCTGTCTCGGCCAGCTGCAAACTTCTTCTTCGACGGCGTGGTTTACGCCACAGAGGAAACAAATCGGGGCCGATTCTCTTGTTCCTGTTCTTCAGGGGGGGCGGGGGAGAGGAAGAATTTAATTCGCCCTAATCAGAACCTAATGAGAACAAGATTCGAAGAATAATTAATCTCTCTAAAAAAAATAAAAAATGAGAGGAACCTTTGGATGTGAATTGAATTCATCCACCTAAAGCAAGCACCAGGACAATAATTAGCTTATTATTGGATTGAACACCCTGTAGTATCAAGTGAGGGTAAGGCTGTGGTCTTTGATTGGCGCGTTTTTTTTTTATACAAAACGAAAGGCTGAAAAGTTTGAATAGGTACAAATTCGTGGTGATAACAAATCGTCGTCTAAATCACCGCCGCCGCCGCCACCGGCGCTTCCACCATTTCCCCCCCTGACACATGTAGGAAAATTCAACAGCAAATCTTCGTAACAGGTACATCAATCATCACAAGCGGAAAAAATAAATCATCCGCATTCGGTCCGCATAACAAGCAGACGGGGAACGAACGCTGAGGGCGCGAAGTGAGGAAGAAGAAACCGCCGGGCCGCGCCGCGCCGCGCCGCGACGAATCGGTCGCGTCGTTAAGAAAACTTCGATTTCCTCCTGCGCGATTCTTTCACGGTAATAATGTGATTGATGATCGAATCGCAGGTGATACATCAACGTCCCCACGTCGGGGACTCATTCAGGTTTGGCACCCGCGGAATATTTTATGTTTTGTGCAACCCCCGAGATAAGCAGCCCTTAATGGTCGCTGTACATGTACATGAACGGCCGAGTCTGCAAGTTTCGGGGGAAGAACTGCGGACGGTGCAAGCCACCAATTACCAAACATTAAATATGACGAGAGTGATGGCACGATCTTTGCCGATAAATTCCTAAATTAATCGCCCTGATTACGGATGGACGTTAACAGCAAGAAACTCAAACTTTATCATTAACAAAATAATTAAGGCTGAAGGCTTAACGCCACGGAATCCAAAAAGATGGCGTAGCTCAGTATTTGTATAACTTTTTGGATTTTTGGTAAGACATTTTTCGTTTTGTAAAAATGTTCGGATTGTTTTGGTAAGTTAGTTTATCTCTTTGCGGCGCAGCTGGAAAGTACTGGGACGTTCTCGAGGAAAATAAAAAGTAGAAAATCTTTCCTTTTCCTCGTCGATGGACGAAAATATTGAATGAGGAATCACTACTTGAAGATGACAGCCCACATCAGAAGGCAAAGCGAGGAACTTGCAATTCGGTTGAAGGACCTGAGAACTCTTCTTAGAAGGGAAAGAAGAATTAGAAGAAGGCAACACCGCCCCTTTCCTTGAACGATAAAACAAAAAAGACGTTGAGTGAGAGGAGGCAATTTGAAATTGACAATCCACATCAGAAGACTGGGGGCAACAGTAATCCGAATTCTGATTGATGTACTCGGCCGCAGAAAACTACCAGAAGTCCTGAAGGAATTTCAGAAAGAAAAAATCACAAAAGGTCCTTTACCTCGTCGATGTACGAAAATTCAAAAGAAAACAAAGGAACCAAAAGGCGTTCGTTCAAAAGGAGAACCGCAAAGTTTTTTCTTCAACTCGTCAATGTGTGAAAGGTCAGAAAGAAAGTATTGAAAGAGAAGAGGCCATTGGAAAGTGACAGTCCATGTTGAAAGATTGGCAGAGTGAATTTAATATAATTTCGAATTGACGCGAAAAATAAAATATTTTGTTACTTACTGCTTTTTGTATTCAGTTTAAATGACCCACCGATCTGTTCTCGTTATCTTCATCTTCAGTAAATATGTCACATCGTTTATTTTCGTTCTTTTTTCGTTTTTTTTTCTCCACAATATCGCCATCTCGCTCGTCTTCTTTTCTCTTCATTTTCTTATAGTTCGTTCGTTTCAATATCAAGCGTTTCTTCTGCAAGTTTCGGGGGAAGAACTGCAGACGATGCAAGCCACCAATTACCAGACATTAAATATGACGAGAGTGATGGCACTTAATTAATTAATTAATTAATTAATAATTAAGGCTGAAGGCTTAACGCCACGGAATCCAAAAAGATGAAGTAGCTCAGTATTTGTATAACTTTTCGGATTTTTGGTAAGACAGTTTTTGTTTTGTATAAAATGTTCGGATTGTTTTGGTAAGTTAGTTTATCTGTTTGCGGCGCGGCTGGAAAGTACTGGGACGTTCTTGAGGAAAATAAAAAGCAGAAAATCTTTCCTTTTTCCTCGTCGATGGATGAAAATATTGAATGACGAATCACTACTTGAAGATGACAGCCCACATCAGAAGGCAAAGGGAGGAATTTGCAATTCGGTTGAAGGACCTGAGAACTCTTCTTAGAAGGGAAAGAAGAATTAGAAGAAGGCAACACCGCCCCTTTCCTTGAACGATAAAACAAAAAAAGACGTCGAGTGAGAGGAGGCAATTTGAAATTGACAATCCACATCAGAAGACTGGGGGCAACAGTAATCCGAATTCTGATTGATGTACTTGGCCGCAGAAAACTACCAGAAGTCCTGAAGGAATTTCAGAAAGAAAAAATCACAAAAAGTCCTTTACCTCGTCGATGTACGAAAAATCAAAAGAAAACAAAGGAACCAAAAGGCGTTCGTTCAAAAGGAGAACCGCAAAGTTTTTTCTTCAACCCGTCAATGTGTGAAAGGTCAGAAAGAAAGTATTGAAAGAGAAGAGGCCATTGGAAAGTGACAGTCCGTGTTAAAAGATTGGCAGAGTAAATTTAATATAATTACGAATTGACGCGAAAAATAAAATATTTTGTTACCTACTGCTTTTTGTATTTAGTTTAAATGACCCACCGATCTGTTCTCGTTATCTTCATCTTCAGTAAATATGTCACATCGTTTACTTTCGTTCTGTTTTGGTTTTTTTTTTGCTCTCAGCAATATCGTCATTTCGCTCGGCTTCTTTTCTCTTCATTTTCTTATAGTTCGTTCGTTTTAATATCAAGCGTTTCTTCTGCAAGTTTCGGGGGAAGAACTGCAGA
This sequence comes from Prosopocoilus inquinatus, assembly GCA_036172665.1. Taxonomy (NCBI): domain Eukaryota; kingdom Metazoa; phylum Arthropoda; class Insecta; order Coleoptera; family Lucanidae; genus Prosopocoilus; species Prosopocoilus inquinatus. The sequence goes on along the minus strand of CM069878.1, from coordinate 5,706,276 downwards.
CGATGCAAGCCACCGATTACCGGACATTAGATATGATGAGAGTGATGGCACGATCCTTGCCGATAAATTTCATAAATTAATCGCCCTGATTACGGATGGACGTTAACAGCAAGAAACTCAAACTTTATCATTAACAAAACAATTAAGGCTGAAGGCTTAACGCCACGGAATCCAAAAAGATGGCGTAGCTCAGTATTTGTATAACTTTTCGGATTTTTGGTAAGACAGTTTTCGTTTTGTATAAAATGTTCGGATTGTTTTGGTAAGTTAGTTTATCTGTTTGCGGCGCGGCTGGAAAGTACTGGGACATTCTCGAGGAAAATAAAAAGCAGAAAATCTTTCCTTTTTCCTCGTCGATGGATGAAAATATTGAATGACGAATCACTACTTGAAGATGACAGCCCACATCAGAAGGCAAAGGGAGGAATTTGCAATTCGGTTGAAGGACCTGAGAACTCTTCTTAGAAGGGAAAGAAGAATTAGAAGAAGGCAACACCGCCCCTTTCCTTGAACGATAAAACAAAAAAGACGTTCAGTGAGAGGAGGCAATTTGAAATTGACAATCCACATCAGAAGACTGGGGCAACAGGAATCCGAATTCTGATTGATGTACTTGGCCGCAGAAAACTACCAGAAGTCCTGAAGGAATTTCAGAAAGAAAAAATCACAAAAAGTCCTTTACCTCGTCGATGTACGAAAGATCAAAAGAAAACAAAGCAACCAAAAGGCGTTCGTTTAAAAGGAGAACCGCGATGAAGTAGCTATACAGTATTTGTATAACTTTTCGAATTTTTGGTAAGACAGTTTTTGTTTTGTATAAAATGTTCGGATTGTTTTGGTAAGTTAGTTTATCTCTTTGCGACTAGAAAGTACTACCAGGACGTTTTTGAAGAATATGAAAAGCAAAACGTAATGATCTTACGTTAGATTATTTTGAGAAGAGGAAGTTCTTCTGAATATACATAGATACGAGTGGGTATGATTAAAAATTCTGGCATTGGCGTAGGAGTAAAATTAGTTTTATCCGTCTTGTCTAATCTCGTCTTCTTTTAGCCATTTGGTGATGCGTACGTCCCGAATGCGAACACGACGAACAATGGCCCGGATCTTTTGAGCGGCTCCCTCTCCTCTCACAATGCGATTTCGGCTTTGTAACGAGCGAGGTTTGAGGGAGAGCATTGTCGAAATGAGTTACGCCAGCAGATTAGGGAGGGAATGGCACTAAAACCTAATGAATACGGTCGCGGGGATTATTTCGCGCGAGTTTTCCCGGCGCGGAGATATTTCCTCTCTTTAGACGCGAAACACAAATTAACTACGTAAATTATTACCCCGTCGTTAGCGTGCGCTTCTTCGGATTTAGCTCGCGGATTCCGCCTTGCCGTGTTAATATTTAATCGCTCCTGTGACATCTGATGAACGCCTTTCAGAAACACCGTCGTTTTTGGAATTAATTCAATCCATTAGCCGCCTAATAGCAAACGAACAAGATCACGACAGTCATTTCTTCTTCAAAAAATCCGTGTACTGGTTTTTTTGGTTCTTCTTCTTCTTCTTCTTCTGTTTGTGAGCCATCGTACCTTTTGATTCTTCTTCTGTTCGTATATTTTGCGAGCCTTCGTCCTAATTTGATCACTTCTTTCCAAATTACTTTGGTAACTGCCTTAAAAATTACTTCTTGAAGCTGCAATCCACTAAACAGCTTCACTTTTTTAAAAAAGAAATCCCCCTCTGTCTAATTCTGTTGAAAAAAAAATCACATTACAAAAGAGCGTTGTTGAGGTAACGTAAAATCAAAACAGGGTGATATCTTAGGACCCTTACTGTCGTCTGTAGTTGCAAACATGGGAAGCTATCACAAGCTAAAGCAAAAAAAGGGGCAAATGGAAAACTCGATGAAGGCAGATATAGGAAATGGCTTCTTAAGAAAGATTGATTGATTGATTGATTGATTGAAGAAGGAAAGGGAAATGGATTTGAAACACCTCGAGATATGTTGACTGGAAGGCACATTTTGAAGGCTCTGGGAGAAGACTGGTGAGAGGAATCCTATCGAAATGACAAGCTCAGAAAATGTACAAAAAGAAGAGTCAGAGATAAGGCCTGAAAACTACCCAGGAAAAAAATAATAAAAGGCGATCAAGACGGAAGTAATCCCGAAAGGTTGAAATGACTTCTTAAGGAAGAGCGAAAACGACGAAGCCCTTGGAAAAGAATCAAGAAGGTGGTGGATGTACGAAACCCAAAGAGAAATGCGCATTTAGAAGATTTAGGCCACATCCGAAGACTGACCAGGAGACATCGAAAAGGCAAGTTAAAGGAAAGTCCAGAAAATGTTATGCAGTGAAGAAACAGAGATAAACCAAAACGCAATTAAAGGAACCAATGGGATACGAAGACCGAAGTAATCCCAAAAAGTTGAAATGACTCCTTAAGGAAGATAGAAAACGGGGAAGTAAGCCCCAAGCCCTTAGAAAAGAATTAAGAAGATGGTGGATGTACGAAGCCCAAAGAGAAATGCGCATTTAGAAGATTTAGGCCACATCCGAAGACTGACCAGGAGACATCGAAAAGGCAAGTTAAAACAAAGTCTAGAAAATGCCATGCGGTGTAGAAACAGAGGTAAACCAGAACGCAATTAAACGAAACCAATGGGTTACGAAGACAGAAGTAATCCCGAAAAGTTGAAATGACTCTTTGTGGAAGAGAGAAAACGGGGAAGTAAGCCCCAAGCCCTTAGAAAAGAATTAAGAAGGTGGTGGATGTACGAAACCCAAAGAGAAATGCGCTTTTAGAAGATTTAGGCCACATCCGAAGACTGACCAGGAGACATCGAAAAGGCAAGTTAAAACAAAGTCTAGAAAATGCCATGCGGTGTAGAAACAGAGATAAACCAGAACGCAATTAAAGGAAACCAATGGGATACGAAGAACGGTCCATTACAACTGAATACCTCAGAGTTGAAAATATAAAAATAGAAAATTTCTGTGGCGAAGAAAGAACAGTTGCCGTTTTGATGTTCGAAAGTTGGAAGAAATTTGTAAATGATAGACCAAGTCAAAAGATTGGCAAAGGGAATCTAAATCACCCCCTGAAATTAATTGATTGAATGAATGGGTGAAGAAGAAAGGGCCAAAAAGAGAGAAAGGGGCAGACGATGTGATGTACCTAAGTAATTAACCCCGACACCATCTAAAAAAATTTAAAAGAAAAATGTTAAACGAGAAGAGCTAATTTGAAATACGAACAGATAAGAAGAAATTCGTGAATTGGCGTGAAAGAATAGATTACTGGAGAAATCTGGTAAATGAAAGAAAGGTTTAGAAGACGCCCAAGAGATGCTTGGTAAGAGGGTGTCTCACTGTAGAAGACCGACGAGCTTATTAAAAGAGGAAGAGAAATTAGAGGACATTATTAAAAAAGAAGAAAATCTTTCCTTTTTCTCGTCGATAGACGAAAATATTGAATGAGGAACCACTACTTGAAGATGACAGCCCACATCAGAAGGCAAAGGGAGGAATTTGCAATTTGGTTGAAGTACCTGAGAACTCTTCTTAGAAGGGAAAGAAGAATTAGAAGAAGGCAACACCTCCCCTTTACTTGGACGATAAAACAAAAAAGACGTTGAGTGAGAGGAGGCAATTTGAAATTGACAATCCACGTCAGAAGACTGGGGCAATAGGAATCCGAATTCTGGTTGATGTATTTGGCCACAGAAGACTACCAGAAGTCCTAAAGGAATTTCAGAAAGAAAAAATCACAAAAAGTCCTTTACCTCGTCGATATACGAAAGACCAAAAGAAAGCAAAGGAACCAAAAGGAGAATCGCAAAGTTTTTTCCTCAACTTGTCGATATGGGAAAGGTCAGAAAGGAAGTATTGAAAGAGAAGAGGCCATTGGAAAGTGTCCATGTTAAAATATTAGAGTAAATTTAATATAATTACGAATTGACGCGAAAAATAAAATATTATGTTACCTACTGCTTTTTGTATTTAGTTTAAATGACCCACCGATCTGTTCTCGTTTTTTCTCTCCACAGTATCGTCATGTCGCTCGTCTTCCTTTCTCTTCATTTTCTTATAGTTCGTTCGTTTCAATATCAAGCATTTCTTCAACTTTTTTTTTTCTTTTGGAGATCATTATTTTCCCTTCTTTCTCACAATTCTCTTATAAATCCTTCGTTTCTTGCCTTCTTCTGTTCTTGGTTGTTTTGTGCTCCTCGTTAACTTCAAGTAATTCATCTTCATTCTCGTTCTTCTTTTTTCCACTTTAATTTTTACAATTGGTCCTCTCCGATTCGAAGCAACTCTTCTTTACCTTCATTATCCAGTTTTTCACGATTGTCATCTTCCTTAGACTCTCTTTTTCTTGACACTCTCTTTTAATCCATTCATTTCATATTATCAAGCCTTCTTTCTTCATTCCCGTTCTTTGTTTTCCTTAATTTTCTTTTCACAATGACCATCTTGTCTGCTTTTTGAACCTCCGCCGTCGCAGCTGATCTTTTTGTCTTCTTCAAATAAAATCTATTCAGTAAAGATCGTCGTCCATTATTTTGAAGCTTCCATCTTCTTCAGTACCGAATACCAAATATGCCAATGCCTTTCTTCTTCAAAATTTTCCTTCTTCTTTCATTATTGTCACTGTCACCATTCAGTATTTCTTCTTCGGGAACTCTGCTTTTTTTTAATTTTCTTTTTTTTATCTGCTTTTTGAATCTCTACCATCCTAGCTGATCTCTTTGTGGTCTTCAAATAAAACGTTGTTAGTAAAAGGACCATCATCCGCTCTTTTGAACCTTTCTTCTTTTTCAGTACCAAATACCAAAAATCCCAACGCTTCCGTTCTTTAAAATTTTCCTTTTTCTATCATTATTGTCACTTTCACTTTCTGGACGATCTCAACCAATCAAACAAATATCTTTGTGTAAAGTCTGCTCAAGTTCGGAAGAAAAGTTCAAAGAAAGCTCGAAGCTTTTCCCAATTAACAAACATCAAAAGTGTCTGAAGAAGCAGAAGCAGCTATTGGGCACCAAAGGCTAAGACACAGAACGTGTCGAGGTCTTCAAGATTGTTTTAGGCTTTGAGCTATTATCTCAGGATTAAAACCTGGCAACTATTAAGCTTTGAGGGTATAAAAGCATCAAATTTGTTTTTGGCCAAACGAATTTCAAGGCCAACCCTTGTCCTGTCCCTTTCAATCGTAATTGGAAATCTCGTAGTGGCTTTTTTACGCTTAAGTTCTTTTTGGGGAACACTTTGTTTCTTATTATTCTCACTTCCTGAATCTCAACCAGTTTTTGTATGAGATTTGCTCAAGAGCAAGAAGCTTTTCCCATTTAACTAATTTCAAAAGCTGAAATTTGTTTTTGATTAAGCGAATGTCAAGGTCATCCCTTGCCCTGTCCCTTCCAATCCTAATTGGAAAGCTCGCTCTTTTTGGGTAACACTTTTGTGTTGTAACGTTATTTTTAGAAGACCATCCGACTTGTTGATGTCGCGTGCAGCAAAGGTGAAACCAAAACGAATTTCGCCGCTCGAGTTTTTGCCCCTTACCTCCCGCGCGGCTTTGTCGACGTCGACGTCGTTCGAATCTCCAGAACCGAGCATAAATAGCTTTAATTAAGTTCGCTTTAATTATGCGAGCGTCGCGTCGGATTCTGCCTGTGCGCGAATTATTTTCGACGCTCTCTCCTCGCTTTTGTCGCCGAGCTCCAAACAACAGATTTGTATCTGGGCTCTTTTGTTTTTTTTTTTTTTTGCTTTTTTCGCCGTCGCGTCGCCGTCGAAAAAGGCGCTGCATTTAAAAACTTTTCCCGGAGAGAGGAGAATTCGCGCGAACTAAATAAGACGGCTTTATTATTATTATTTGTCGTCGTCGTCCTTCTCGCGAGTCGAGAAATAATAATTTATTCGAACGAAGTTGCTTGTCATCGTCTTCTTCTCTGAGCCAAACGGCTATTTATTTCTTATTGCAAGACAAGTGATGATCGTCTCGCAATTCGAGTGTGTGCGAACTGTTGAAGACGCGTTCGTAAAATATCGCCGAGTGCAGCGACGGATTTAGCACGAAGTGCCATGCAAGCCAACATAATAATTGTTGCGAGACCAAACGCCTTCACAAACGAAATTGATTGAGCTAGACGTATGTGTGGAACATCAAAAGAGAAATGAAATCATGAAATTTGCCAAAAAGAATCGGTTTTTTTTGTATTAAGCCGCGTTTACACTGAGCGAACGAACGCCCCATACTCTTTGTTTGCAGTCGATTCAGTTATGACTAAGCCGCGTATGCACTGAGCCTATCAATGTCCAGTAATTCACATTTAGGTTTCGTTCCTTCATAATTTGGAGTTTCGCATAACTCAATCAAGTGAGTGTACAAGGTATGAGTATTTTTCCTCTTGATGTACCACCGGACGTGGAGCAAGCTAGGCAAGAAGCCTTAGAAGGTTAGCGCTCGGTTGGCTTTCGTCCTTTTCGTTTACTCAATGTATACGCGGCTTTAAAATAGTTTCATTCATTAAATCGCAATTTTTCTTACTTTTGTCTATAATTTTTAATAAAACTGGATTGAACCGCCGAATAATTTGGCGAAAGTAGATCAAAATATTTATAAATTAGCGAGCGTTTTAAACACGTCGGATGTTTTGATAGGCAGTCCGCCCCTGCACGCTTTCTCCTTTCAACGAGGCCCTCTTGTTAAATTTAATTCTCACCTGCACTCGATCAACTTCCCCAGCCTCCGTCTCCGCTCCAAACAAGCCTTAGTCGATTGGGTTTGGCGGAGCCAAGACGTTCGGTTAATAAACATTTCGCGGGCCTGCGATAAACACGTCCGGCTCTGTTTATCCGAACGGTCGGGCGGGCAGAAATAGCTTCGCGCCGCCGATTATCGGCGCGGTAGGTAATTAGGGGCGAAACGAAACGCTAATGAAATAAAGTTCGATCCGCGCCGGAGCCCCGGAGATTTATAGAAACATTAGGGGGTGGAAACTAGTTCCACGTCCTGCGGGGATGCGAAACAGGATAAATCCTTTAACGACTTAGAGGTATGTTGCGGAACAAAGCCGATAATAGAAAGTTGGTTTTCGCTCGCGTAACCGTAAATACTCTTAGCCCAGTTTCTCCCCCCGAAACGAGGAGTCACTTCCAAGCTACTTGTTACACCCTTAAAAAAAAATTTGTTTTGTTGAAATATGATAGACAAACAATACTATCTGAGGACTGAGTTACAATAAACATTCACTCACCATTGGTTAGGTCTCTCATCCCCAATGTTCTTTCTTTCTTTCTCGCCTCCCTGACCGCAACAGGCGCTGAGGGCTCCAAGGCATCGCATTCAATCCAATTCGATAAGGACCATGCAAATTATAAGTAACCCTTTACGAGTATCTATTCAGTAAAATGGAACATTCCACTTACCGGGGCCGTTCTCCCGGCCCCGCCCACTCCAGCGGCGAATCCAGAAGCGGTAGCTCCCTCATGATGATATTGGACACTGGGGAAGTCATCCTCGCTCATTGACTTCTTATCTTCGCGTGCATTACCCCCCACATTCACCGGTGGATGCAAAACCCACCCCTCCCGATGGATATATTAGCATACCTTGCCTCCCGAGCATACGTTCTCAGGATCAGTTGACGTCATCGACTGCGTAAGTCTCAAGCACCACTCCGTACCGGTCCAATGACATCATCATGTCAGACCTTTCCGGATAGCTCAATGCTATCACCTGGTCAGGAATGCAATCAACTTAATTCCCACTCACAATGAATGCAGAATACAGCTATTGCTTTGGCGGTACCGTCTGCTTCATCGGTGCTGCCTGCACACTGCGACAAGCTCCACGATACCGTGTGCTGGTGCATGGTAGCATTCTCTGGCCAACGCCCCGGATCGCGTCCCGGACAATTTTCCGCAACCAGAATACCTCCGCGTAACTCATGACTCATGACCCTCACACCGCATTGCCAATCGTGTGAATGTACCGCCCTAACACTTCTACCAGAGCATACCATATCAGGTCATATTCTGCAGACACCCTCTAGGTAATGTCCGGCAACACGTCGCAGCCTCCACATAACACACCTCTAATAAATCATCGCCTCCTCAAGGCTAATATTTCGTGGACAGCCCTTATCAAACATCCACTACACATTTTAACCACCTTCGCGAGTCCCGGTTATTCCACGTTCACCTACCGCGCTAACCCTCGGGAGACTGTCGTAACCTCTTCCGTTTCTTTGCTGCCAAGACTAAACACGCCCCCGTATCATATTACCAAACTAATAACGTAAACAAATTCGCCAGTGATTCAAAGATATCCCGGGAACGCATAAACTCTCTTAAATTCTAAATAAACTTCTAAAATATACAACTACAACAAAATTGAATTTCTGGTTTGGGAATTTTTTTTTTGTTAGGTTTCGGGCTTTATTGTTACGACGTGCCATGTTGCGCAGTGAATCGATACTGTGCCTTGTTCTGTGTACCATTATGACTAAGCATGGGATCTGAATAAGTACACGTCATCGTTTCAGTAGCGCCGTAAAAATATATCGAACAGGCACATTGTGTAATGGGACGGTGAAAATAATTTACGGCGTTCTTACTATATGATGCAATGTCGCAATAAAGTCCGCCGGTCTAGGTACAACTGGTCAACTAATTACTCTGAAAATCTTTACACATTTAAACAACAACAGTTGATTGCACAACTGTAATTTTTTATTGCGGCAATATTTCTCTGTTTTTTTGTTATACTGAGTAACACCATTTTTGTAGCGGCGTTAATTGTCTCCGCAGCCTTCGCGTTTGTTTACACGCTACGGTCTAATATTTTATATTGTCTGCTTCACTAGAATTTGAACCGCGCAAAATATATTTCTCCTGTATATAATTATGACTGATTGATTTCGCGCGCAGCTGCAAACCTTAACACAAGCAACGCTGACACAACACAACATTTGGAAGATGCGTTTGCACTCGTCGCGCTTGGGCATACCAATAAATAAAACATCTTGAACCTGATTCGCTTATACTTTCGAAATTGACACAAATTCAAATATTTGTTCCTGGGACAACGAAGTGGCCCGGAACAAATACCTCGGAGCCACCCCCCGAAAATCACTTTGGAGGTTTAATTCGGATTTTACAAGGTGCTGACGGTTGGGTTGGTTACAGATTGCCGCTGAGATGATTTGGATTTAATTTGAAATTGTTTGGTTTAATTTTCTATCAATTTTTTTTTTTTTTTTTTGTAGAGTTGGACAGATTTAGGTGGAGTTAACTTGGGTTAGCTTCTGATTGACTTAATATTCGCGAATTAATCCGTTACTCTCCCTTAGGTACGAACAATGTAAATCAATGCAAATTGGGTTTACTTTTTGCTGAGGTTGGGCAGAGTTTGGTGTGGTGGAGATTTTTGGTTTAATTTTCTCTTTTCTTTTGCTTGATTTGGAGTAGGTTGATTTGACTTGGATTACCTTGCAAGCAAGAGAAAAGAAGATTAAACCAAAAATCAAGATTTCGATTAGGTTGAATTGACTTGGATTGGCCTTGGTTCAGCTGGACTTCAGTATTTCCTATTTTGCTCGGGCTTATGTGGAATATTTTCTTCTTCTTCTTCTTTCCTCATCTTCATCTCATCTGTTCCTCTTTGCTGATGCTTTTTAGGCCAACTCACACTCTTCGCATCTTCATAAAGGCGATGTGAAAAAATGCCCTCTCGATCATTATTGTTGGATGATGCTGATCACTAAATGCCACTTGAACGTTTAAAACAAAAAAAAATCGAAAAGAGAAAACGCTACGATCAGATTTGAAACGTGAAAATGATGTGGAAATGAATAATGAATGTCGAGGAAAATACAATGGAAAAACGAGAAACCCCAAGTATAAAGCAAATCAAAATCAAACTAAATGTCACACGAACGGAAAAAAACACAAAAAGGAAAATTGAAAGCAAAAGCGCTTAAAAAATCGGGAAAAGGAATTTGGGAAACATTAAATATTGGAGGGAAGGGCGACGGAAAATGAAAGACGAAGCATCAAAGGACGAAATAAATGGTGGTTTGAAACAAATTGCTACCACAAAAGGCACAAAAAAGAGAAACAATTGAAAATCTAACCTAGTGTCACAAAACGCCGAAAAAAAAAATGAAACTAAATGCGAAAAGAAAATCTAATCAAAAAAAGAAATGGAAAATGAAAGTTAAGAAAAAATGAAGTTAGGGGAAAGGGCAACGAAGAAAAAAGCAAAAGCAACGCAGGATGATGAAACAAATGAAGACGTTAAACAAATGAAGACGTTAAACAAATCCGTACTATAAAAACGGTGAAAAGAAATGCACGTGCAAAGAAAAAACAAAATATAATTGAGGAAAAAATGAGGAAAGAAAACGATACAGAAAATTACGAATCTCGAGAGATAAAGCAGCTGAAGAAGAGAAGTTTCGAAATATGAAACAAAAGTAAAACCAAACCAAATATCACGTGAACGAAGAAAAAACAAAACAAGAAAACGAAAGAGAATGCCGCAGAAGGAAACAAATACTGAAAATTGATGTTTAAACAAAAACGGACGTAGGGTGAAAGGCAACGATAAAAAAAAAGAAAACAAGGCATTGCAGGAGGAAAAAACAAATGCGGCGCATTATAAAAAAGATAAAAAGAAATAAATGCAAATCGAACAAAACGACACATGTACGGAAAACGAAAGAAAAAAAGATCTCAAGGAAAAAAAATGAAAGTGAAACTAAATGCCACACAAACGGAAAAAAACGCAAGAAAGAAAATTTGAAACAAAAGCACTTAAATATTGGAGGAAAGGGCGAAGGGCGAAGGGCGAAGACAAAGCATTAAAAGACGTAATAGATGGCGATTTGAAACAAATTCATACCACAAAAGGCCAAAAAGAGAAACAGTTGAAAATCTAGCCTTGTGTCACAAGACGCAAAAAAAAAATAAAACTAAATGCGAGAAGAAAATCTAATTAAACAAAGAAATGGAAAATGAAAGTCAAGAAAAAATGAAGTTAGGGGAAAGGGCAATGAAGAAAAAAGCAAAAGCGACGCAGGATGAAACAAATGAAGACGTAAAACAAATCCGTACTATAAAAACGGTAAGAAGAAACGCACGTGCGAAGCAAAAACAAAAAATAATTGAGGAAAAAAATGAGGAAAGAAAACGATACAGAAAATTACGAATTTCGAGAGATAAAGCAGCGAAAGAAGAGAAGTCTCGAAGTATGAAACAAAAGAAAAACCAAAGCAAATACCACGTGAACGAAGAAGAAACAAAACAAAAAAAATTAAAGAGAATGCTACGGCAGGAAAAAAATACTGTGAATTGATGTTTAAGCAACAACGGATGTAGGGGGAAAGGATACGAAAGGAAAAAGAAAACAAGGCATCGCAGGAGGAAAAGGCAAATGCGGCGCACTATAAAAAAGATAAAAAGAAATAAATGCAAATCGAACGAAACGACACATGTACGAAAAAAGAAACAAAAAATAATCGAGAAAAGAAATGAAGAAACGATTCAGAAAATTATGAACGTCGAGAGAAAAAACAATTCAAATGGAAAAGCCTCAAAACATAAAACAAATGAAAACCAAACTAAATACCTACTACATGAACGAGAAAAAAAAAACAAAACAGTAAACGTAAAAAGAATGCCACAGAAGGAGAAAATAATGGAGATTGATGTTTAAGCAAGAACGGACGTAGGGAAAAAGGCAACGAAAACAAAAAGAAAACAAGGATGAGAAACCAAAAATGAAGATATAAAACAAATTCGTAGATGCTGTAAGAGAGCGCCATCTAAGGTAGCCCGTAAAGTGTTTCAAAACCAACTTTGGACTGGACCAATCACCTGAGAAGAACCGAAAGTGGCTGTTGAGGAACCAACCAATTTGTTCGCCGGTTTTAGCCGTACCTGATAGTTCTAAAAAAGAAAATTAAAAGGAACTGTGATGGCCTGAACTCGAAAGCTCGTTTTAAATTGCGTTTGACGACTTTCCCTTGGCATGACTAAAAATGTTATTTTCTCTCTGGACACGTCAGTGTTTCTCTGTCTAACTTTACCAGTAGATGAAATAGTATAGTAGGTATGTTTTTTAAGAGTCTACCGCACCTATTTCCTAGACGTTTTGCTTGATTGATTTGAAAAACAAACGAGGACTGTGAGTATGTTACCACCGATTAAAGAACAAGGGCGAGGGTTACGTCCGTCGTGAGGGGGAAGAGACGGCCTCTCGATGTGATTCGCCCTAACGATTTAGTTAACGATTATTACAGTTCCGAATTCTGCTCGGACTAGTTAGGCGGGTTTGTTTGCAAACATACACAAAATTTTGTTTGCTTAACTAGGTCGCGTACCAACACACTTGAGCGTACCTTTTCGCTGGACGTTTTACTTTTGAGGAAAAACAAACTGGGCCTGTGAGTATCACTCAGTCTTGGCAGACCCTAACAGTGGAGGGAAAATCAGTGAAGCCACGTGGCTGTAAATTTTGCGCCAAAAACCCACACTTTTTGAGTCGGATTTTCTGTTTGCCAAAAAAGTGGCTTTGATGCTGCGTCTCAAACCAACTTAAAGTTGATTTGAACTTATTAGTTGACTGGGTCTATTGTAAAAAAAAAATAACAATGCGGTTTTGGGCTTGGCCTATTGCTTACAAATGGGGAAGTCGGCTTGCAGACTTATTTTTAGTTGTGCAGGCCGTCCAACATGTTCCCATGGTATGGTCGAAAGTGCTCGGCTCGTTCAAGAACCCTTAGGGTTAACTCCCGCCCCTCTCTTTATTATCGTCCTTGCTTTTGGCCCCCCCGAAAGTCACTTCCGGATTGTTTAATTCGGATTTTACAAGGTGCTGACGGTAGCCCCCGTGGCGAAATTACGGCCGATTTAATTTCGGTCAACAAACCGAAATTAACTTTCCGCCGAAACGTTAGCGACGCGATAACGATCTGGAGAACGTTCTCTCTGTGTGTGTGTGCGCGCCCTTGTCGGTCAACCCCGTGTGTGTATGCGCGCGGGGCAGATTTAATTAGTTTTTTATGGCTCGTTACTTGCTTGCGTGTCCTTTCATTTGAATTCATCAACGTAATAACGGCGCTGCCTTGCATTTATTGCACCGTTATTCTCGTTATTACTGCCTTCTTCTTTCGTAAACAGTTCGAAGGACGGCGGCGCGTCGTTGTGAGTACGTGTGCGATCTTGCGATAAAAAATACAAGAAACACGTCGATTGGTTCGACCCTACATTCCATCATCATTATCACACATTAAAAATTAATTTGTGAGAAACAAATGCATTGTCGACTTGTGGAGAAGACGTTGAAAGTGTTGGCACAGCTAACGAGCAATTAGAAGGCAAGACAAACAAAGAAGATGTGACTTCTTAAATAGAAGCACATTTTTTTGCGTAAGACTACAACCAATAAGGAAAGGAAAGTGGAAAGAGAATATATCTTAAGTTACTATGGACAAGGATATAGTTCAACCTCAGCACAAGGTCATCTTTAGCTAGGCCTTTGCTTTGTAGTAACCTAAGACATATCCTCTTTCCGCTTTTGTTTAGTTTCTGGTTACTAACATCAAATTTGGGAGATCTTCACCAATAAGGAGAGGTTTAGAAGAAGGGCTTGGTTGACATATGAACACCAATTGAGGATAGGCCCGATTAGAGCACTTTGCGATCATCTCCAATCGAACTTTATTCTTACATCAGCACTGTAGGCCTTTAATGGTTCTTGCCTTTGTGCTGTTTTCTTCTATTCGTTGCCTTATCTTTCCAACCCATGGTTCCTACCTTAAGCAGATCTTCTCAACTCTCCCTAAATAATCTCTTTCTGATTATCCTCTTCTGTCTTTCTCCTTCCATTAGCTTCTTTTTCAACCGACCTACTCTCAGACATCCAAGCTATGCGACCCAGCTAGTTGAATAACTCTCCTCCAATCTCATATTTGTTCTGCTCCTAAATTCTCTGGTAATCTCTTTCTGGTTATCCCCTTTGTCTCTTCTGTCTTTCTCCTTCTATTAAGTCTTTTTTTTTTCTAAATCCATCTGCCTTCAGATATCCAAGCTACGTGTGCCAGCAGTTTGGCTCGCTATCTGAACAACTCTCCTCCAATTCTGTATTGGTACTGCTCCTAAATTCTCTAATAACCTCGTCTGGTTATTCCCCTTCTTCTCTTCGGTCTTCTCCTTCCATGAAGTTTGTTTCTACTACAATATTTTCCTGGAAGTGAAGTGAACGGCGTCGTTTGTAATTAAGGTTTTTCATTGGTCTAGCGTGACCACGTTCCTTCGCGATCTGGTCTTCGATTGGCCCGCCGCCGTGTTTGCTCAGAAAGCAGATTCAGCCGACAACTGTTTCGGCCACGCTGCACTTTACCGTCCGACACGCGTTTCGTTGTGGGCATTTGCATAAAAGTCCGTTACAAATTTCAACTAGTCTGGAAAGAATAAAGCTCTGCGTGTCCGTTGAGGTGTTTGTAAGCACCCTTGACGACGAATTGAAACGATTAGCGATTTGCGTAAAATTGCGTTACAAGTTTCAACTAGTCTGGAAAGAATAAAGCTCTTCTTGTCTGCTGAGGTGTTTTGTAAGCATCCCTGCCAGCGAATTGAAACGATTCGTAGAATCTATGGTGTGTGATACGATTACTAAGCATGACCGAGCTTTCTTTTCTTCTTTGAACAGTATCTGTTTTGTTGCAGCGTGTAGTTCCGAATATAGAATTGTTTAATCGGGGGGTAGACTTCCGAATGTTCTGAGAACCGTTACAAGTACGGCGAATTTCGCATCTTTTCATTGGAATTGCTGTCCGTACGATCAGCGACTGTATGTAGAAGATCGCCATAAACTTCACAACTACCGAATATAGAATCGTTTCACTACTGTGTATACTTCCGAATATTCTGAGAACCGTTACAAGTACGGCGAATTTCGCATCTTTTCATTGGAGTTGCTGTCCGTACGATCAGCGACCCCATGTAGAAAGTCGCCATAAGTTTCACAACTACCGAATATAGAATCGTTTCACTACTGTGTATACTTCCGAATATTCTGAGAACCGTTACAAGTACGGCGAATTTCGCATCTCGGCTTATGTTTTCATTAGAGTTGCCGTCCGTCCGATCAGTGACTCTTCGTAGAAGGTCGCCATAAGTTTCCCAACTTTCGAATATAAAATCGTTTCATCGCGGGGTATACTTTCGATTGTTCTTAGGACCGTTACAAGTACGGCTAATTTCGCATCTCGGTATATAGTATTTTGGTATTCTTTTTATATTTGGCACTTTAGGTTTGACGCTCTGCACTTGACCAACTTTATTAGTAAACCAATGTCGCCCTGCACGTGACCAACTTCAATGGTGGGCCAATATCGTCACTTTGCCCCCCTTTTCCTTTCCCAACTTACCAGAGCCATTTGTCCGAACACCTTTGCAAGAAGAAACAACCAGCGCTTAGTCTCTATATTTGTGTTTAACAATGTTGGCTTCGACCCTGCACACTCTGCTCCCAACGCTGGTAGGTTTTAGGGATACTCCTTGTCTCCAAAATGAAATGATGGGTCGAATGGGGAAGTTCATTGTTTGCTCTTGAGCTGGCTCAGAGTCGGGCAGGGCTTCCGAAATGGCCGAATTATTTTCACCCCGCATTGCACCACGTTGCCAGACCAATACAATTCACGCCAATCATTTTCCTTAAGAAATTTCTAAAACCCAATTCCGTTGCAATTTCCTGCTCAATCCCAAAAGCGATTAGCGTCTTCATTTGGATGACTTTCGCCCACCCATCAATCAATCAATCACCGTGTTTCCCCGTCCAGTCTTTTCAGCGGCGCGGCGGGCGACGTTTCCCTCCCCCCCCCCCCAAAAAAAAAAATCCTCAACATATTCATCGGTGCACTTTATGTCGGCGTTATACATGCGCGTCGCCACCGTCGAGGTCACCTCTTTGTAAAAGAGCGACGTAAGCAAGGCCCGACATGCCGGCCGTCGGAAAAATGGGGCCGGCGATAATCAATCACGGCTCTATTAAATAATAATAATAATAATAAAACAACCTCCCCCAGTTCGCGGTTCGGCTTAGTTTTCATTAATCAGCATTAGGGCGCGGCGGCGTTCCTATTAAGGCCCACTTCGATAACGTTATCTATTAATTTGGGGGTCGAAATCGTGAGTGACTTGCGTAAATGCGATGTTATTAAAATAAAACGGGAAAGTCGATTTGATTGGCGGAACGCGGAAGGAAGGAGGAGGAGGAGGATTTGGGGGGTGAAATTGACAAAAAAAAGTGGCTTTGAGGCTGCGTCTCAAACCAACTTAAAGTTGATTTGAACTTATTACTTGCCTGGCTCTATTCTTAAAAAAAATAATAATGCGGTTTTGGGCTTGATCTATTGCTAAAAAAGGGAAAAGTCGGCTTGCAGACTTATTTTTAATTGTGGAGGCAGTCCAACATGGATTTTCTCATTTTCTCATGGTATGGTCGAAAGTGCTCGGCTCGTCCAAGAAACCCTTAGGGTTTACTCCCGCCCCCCTCTTTATTATCGTCCTCGCTTTTGGCCACCGTGGTTAAAAATTGGGAACGATGTAAATCATGTAAGTTGGGTTCACTCAAAAGATAACTTCCATTTCGGTTTACTTTTATAAAGGAGAAAGGGAGAAAAAGACGCCTCGATTTATTATTTATTTACGCATCGCGTTTTTCGCTCGCGCTTCCGCCCTCGAACAAAGCGCCCCCTCTACGAAAACAGCAATAAAAAGAAATATCGTATATTCACACATAAATTTCCGCGTTCGTATGTTTTCCTTTATCGACACAAAAATCAATTACAAACCGAGACGTTTAAATAGATTCGCGTCGCAAGGAATACGCTCCCGCTCCCGGCCGCCTCCGCCAAATGGGTTTACCGTGTTTCTTTTTCTGGTCCGCCGATTTGTTTTTATTCCACCCCACCCCCCCGACCAGTCGTCGTTCTCGTCGGTTTATCTTTATACGTGCGTCGCTGATATTAACATACCTTTCGGACCCCACACCCCCACAGGCATCTTGACATTTCACGACCGACGTTTTTTTTTTTTTTATTCTTCGCAACTCATTTGCAAAAGGACAAAGTGTAATACCCCTCTTCTTCTTCTTTCGGATGACGATGTCATTTTCTTACGAGGTTCAATTTGGGGTGGGCTTGACCCCCCCCCCCCCCGTCCCGTCCCGCCCCGCCTCGGCCACCCAGGATCTAATTTCGCGAAGGCAACTCTTTTTTCCTGGACGGCGAATCCCCGAACGGATTCTCCCCATGGCAATAAGTCAAAAATATTAAATATTCATGTAATAATCCTCAAAAACCTATTACGGCCAAGCGGTTGCTTAGATAATCTCCATTACGCATTCACGAGCAGAATCGAACCGTGGGCGACCCCAAAATGGGGTGGAAGTACAGATCGGAAGACACCAGTTTAAAAAAAAATCCATCCGCTTGATTACAATTATACTTAGGTACAATTTTGAACGGACCAGAAAATGCTTTTCAAATGTTACAGGTTCATTCAAATTCAGATTTTCCATGAAACCCTTTAAAATTGCCGGAACTAATAAATAAACTTTACGCGTAATCAATCGACTTGCAATCGCATTCCGATTTCGAAACTCAAACCTCAGCAGAAGGCATCGCGTGAACCGTAAAATCGGAGCATGCCAGGCAAGCATGTCGCAAGACTCGAGCAATAATTATTAATTGGCCAGGTCAAATCAAGTAAGCAGAGTTTGGTAAACAAACCAGTATAAACACGTCGGGCCGAATTTGGTACGGCAGTCGTTCACTAAGCTGTTAATGTCGATTTACACCGAGGGACGCCCTTGCTCCCATGAAAACCGTCGCCGTCGCCCTGGACCCCAACTCCGTCAACCCCATTGCAACAGACAACCCAATCGTGCACTAAAATCGAGTGCCGATTCACAACAAGAGGCGACCTTGCCATCACGAAGGCCGTCGCTGACACCTTGGTCTCAACGCCGTGGCAAATGCCCTGATTCTTAACTCCGTCGCCAACGCCCTGGACCCCAACGCCGACACCATCAGCCCATCTCAACGGACAACCCGTTGCCGCCCCAGCGAACATCCCGAGAAGCCGTCGATCAACTCGAAGCTGACGGTCTCCCGCAACAGTTCCGGAGTACGATCGCCCATACACCCCCAGACATCATGCAACCGTAAAGAAAAAGAGAAAAGATTTTTGCTGTCACCACCGGTTTGATTTCTACGGGCGACAGGGGAGCGCTTAGCGCTGTTTGGACCCAAGACCAAGTCGGTCAGATCCTCGAGGACGATGATGTTGAAGAGGGTTATGTGACTGCGTCCACTCAGTGGAGATGGTGTGGGAAAACTCAAAAGATGTTACGGTAAAGGGCGCCACCCAGCAGTGGTTACGTAACGCAAAAGTGAGGAGGATGCACGGCCGGGAGGTTGTATCCTGTTCCGTCCGCACCCTAGGACTCATATACGAGCGCGAAATTCCACCCCTTAAGGATGTAAAGCCCCAAAACAAAGTTCCCCTGACAATGGCATACAAAAATTAACAAGAAAGTCACTTCTATAGTAATTTGGAGCTTTAATTAATATAGTATCGATAGCACGTTTGCACAAATCGTACAAATCGAAATTATATATAAGCACGCCGGGATATGGGGCGAGTAACGACAATGCCTTAAATAAAATCATATACAAAATCCAACTCGTGGATAGAAGAAGCGTTTTACGGGAGTACTCACGCGTCAGCTTACATCAAACTTTAAACTCTTTTCCAAAATTCACAAAAAAAAAAACACCAGTCCTGCCTAGGACTTTCGGGCTATAGCGGCTCCTATTCGATGGGAGATAAGATGACCGCTGTCTGGCTTGTTTCACTGAAGCAAGTTGAACGGCCGGCGAAAGCCAAACCAAGTTGTTGCGGCCCCATTGCCTGGGACTAGCACTATAATAATGGGGAACGAGAAGTGAACAATTAACAAAAGAATGACCAAGAGGTCGCCGAAAAAGAAATAACTTACCCTACGTTGCACGTAGGTATAGAAGAAAATTCACAGAAAAGCTGCCAGTCCTGCCCAGGACTTTCGGACGATAGCGGCCCTATTGCCTGGGACTAGCACTATAATAACGGGAAAGAAAGAGGAAACAATTAACAAAAGAATGACCAAGAGGTGGCTGAGAAAGAAATAACTTACCCTACGTTGCACGTAGGTACAGAAGATATACCAAAAATCGCTGCAAAATCCGCAGAAAGCGATCCCCGCTTAATTCTTGGTGAAGACCAAGCGCAACAATATTTCGTCAGTGTTATTTGTTTTTATAGTGTCCCCGTTCCGTGGGGGCGACTGATTCCGTCTCGCTCCATCTTTGTTTTCTTGTTAACGTTTTAATAAAATTTTCTCAACATTTTCAAGCACTTAAATCAGATTCTGTACGTCCCATTATTCGTAATGAATGAATTGTTCGCCTCATTTTAAAGGATCGGTTGAGATTTTTGCCAAAGCATTTTCATTTTTATACCGATTTGTTTGCAAACATACACAAAAATGTGCTTGTTTAACTAGGTCCCGAATAATATTTGAGTGTGCGGGATGATTGCAATGCTAGCATTCTGGTTTCATCACCTGCACGTCGTTTTTCACAACACTTGAGTGTGCGGAATGATCGCAATGCTTGCGTTCTGGTTTTATCTCCCGCACGTCGTTTTTCATAACACTTGAGTGTGCGGAATGATTGCAATGCTTGCGTTCTGGTTTTATCACCCGCACGTCGTTTTTCGCCTAGTTCTAGGATGGTCGGAAATGGAATGTGATTACGCACCGATTACGAATAAAGTATAAGTGTGTGCGTAATTCTTAAATTACTTTATATTAAAAAAAAAACTAATCGTGATACCAATCGTCACCTTACTCGGTGGTCTTTTATTCAATATCTAAAGCGCAAAGACCTTCGATTAATTACGTTAAAAAGCTGTATTCTCACTGATCCACACGTGTTTGAAACAATGTAAACAGCTCAAGTAACCCAAAATGCTTTATAAACATTTACAAGAGAGAGAGTAGGTGTGTAGAGGACACCGGAAGTCGCGGTCAACCTCGCTTCGCGTCCAGCACCTTTATATTTGCAAACTTTATTTTAAAACAAACAAATCTCTGTGCAGAATCCCGATTTCTTACAGTATCAACTGAAGGTTTATTAAATCAACAACGATTTTTCTCGAAGCAAACCGGAAGTAAATGAAAACCTCCTCTCTGCCGCTTGTTTGGTCCAGCTTATCAAAAAGCGAGATGCCTCGCTTCTGACGACGAACTGCGGAACGTCAAGTGTGTTTGCCATCCAGCGGAAAGCCAGCTTTAATAAACTAATTGAAAATTTCGATGAGCAAAGCAAGGAAAAACAAAAAAATAAACCAGGGGTTAATATTTGCAACAAAGTTGGCCTGAGCTCGGGCTCGTCGTCTTCCGAAAGAGATAAATGGCGACTGCGACGCGTCCTTGTCCGCAGGACACGCGCTACGCCCCCGGAAGCTTTTAATTTCCATTACTGCGCGTATGATAGATGGCGTTCCGGAAGACGGACGAGCCCCGTGACGTAGCAAATTAGCCGGAGGCCGGCGAAGTATTAATTAAGGTGACGAGGTGGATGAGTCTCTTTCAAAGGAAAGATTTATGTAGCCCGTGACTCGTCCCTTCAAGGCTGAAGACGAAAATGTTTGGGCGTTTCCTGTTTCTGCATCACTTTTTTCCTTTAGATAACAAATCTGCCTTGACTTAATTAAAAGCCAGTAATAAACATTTCGCTAATGCTTTTTAATGTTTTAAGTTTTTTTTTTTTTACTGCGCTGGTCTGGCATAGGAGTTAATTTTTCTGCTGTACTTTACCTACCGACTCTGACAGGTAGGTTATGGGACTATCCCTTAAGAGTCTTGCAGTTACTGTTTAAATGATTTTGTGGCAAGGAGGGGTGGAAATTCCCCCGGGGGGTAAGGACGAGAAACTAAATTCCTTCGGATAAATTTAAAGCGATAGAATATTGGAAGACAGTCGACCGTCACAATACATTTTGGAACTTCGATGTTTTCTAACCTGTCGTTTTACTTGTGCTTGTTTCGTGTATCAAAGTGAAGTTTTGTTTCACAGATAAACAGACAACTCATTAAAGAAACCCTCCAGATCACATGAAACGGCGACGTTCGTTATCTCCGGCAAGTTTTCCCAGATATACGTTCGACTACATTCGAAACAACAATAAACTCTAATCTAAAAGGCGATCTTCAGAACTTTTATGCCAACTTCTCCCGCCTCCAGTAAATAAAGCACTTAGCGTCATTTAAGGCAACATAAATTCCGCCCTCGGGCAAATATTTAGTTATTATCGTGAGATGCAGCCGCCGCCGCCGCGGGGCGCACCTAAATATTCTGAATTCTGACCCTTTTTTGCTTCTTCTAAGCGAATCAACAAAATTTCCCGCAAATTAAAAGTCATCTCGCGAAACCGTTCGCCTTCAAACTTCTTCCTTCTCCGGTACTCTCCGGGTAATCCGAGTTCCATTAAAACAGCTTTCAACACTTGAAACTGGTGAAACGTGAAAAGCTAATAACGTTAGATCAAGCTCAAGCTTTAGCCCTCTCCGCCGCCCTCTCGCCCCCTCAAAGCTCCCCGTTAATTCGACAGTTTCGCGACGAGAGAAGTATGAAACTTTTTGTCTGTCTTCCGAGTCGTTTATGAGGAAGGAGGGGGCGGTTGAACGTCCTCCTGAAATTTACGGGGACGAGTTCGTCACCGTGTCCCAAATCAATCCGCCTCGTGTTTTCAAGGAATTAATAACTGCCAGGCCGCCTCGATTGCGACGCTTTGATGTCGGGCGTTTAATTTCCGCGTCGAGCGTCGTTTTCCACCACGTCAACTTCACCAGACGCAGGACGCATGCGGACAAGCCATCGAGGATAACTACTCATTAATAACCATCATGTGCGTGGCCATTCGACGAATACTTTGGGGGTGGAAGTCATTACGACTCATCCCGTACTAATAATAAACACACTTTTGTTAATCAGTTTTTAGATGTTCAGGTTCTAAGGTCAAAAGGTCGTTTATTTTTGTGTTCGACACTTTATGCTCCGATTTTGTTTTTAGGATGTAACAACAAAGTTCCCCTGACAATGGAATACAAAAAGGAAACAAAAAAAAAGTCACTTCTGTAGTAAATTGGAGCCTTAATTAATATAGGATCGATAGCACGTTTGTACAAATCGTACAAATCGAAATTATGTGTAAGCACGCCCGGATACGAGACGAGGAACGACAATGCCTTAAATAAAATCATATACAAAGTCCAACTCGCGGACAGAAAAAGCGCTTTTACGGAGTACTCACGCGTCAGCTTACACGAAAGCATAAGAAGAATTTACTTTTAAACTCTTTTCCAAAATTCACAAAAAAAAAATAACTTACCCTACGTTGCACGTAGGCACAGAAGAGAATTCACAAAAAAGCCACCAGTCCTGCCTAGGACTTTCGGGCGATAGCGGCTCCTTTTCGATGGGACAGAAGATGACGGCCGTCTGGCTCGTCTCGCTGAAGAAAGTCGAACGGCCGGCGGACGCTCGATGTTACAAAGACTCGTCACTGCCAAACCAAGTTGTTGCCGCCTCACTGCCTGGAACTAGCACTATAATAATGGGGAACGAGAAGGGAACAAATAACAAAAGAATGACCAAGAGGTCGCAAAAAAAATAACTTACCCTACGTTGCACGTAGGTACAGAAGAAAATTCACAAGAAAGCCACCAGTCCTGCCTAGGACTTTCGGGCGATAGCGGCTCCTTTTCGATGGGACAGAAGATGACGGCCGTCTGGCTCGTCTCGCTGAAGCAAGTCGAACGGCCGGCGAGCGCTCGATGTTACAAAGACTCGTCACTGCCAAAGCAAATTGTTGCCGCCTCACTGCCTGGAACTAGCACTATAATAATAGGGAACGAGAAGGGAACAGTTAACAAAAGGATGACCAAGAGGTCGCCAAGAAAAAAATAACTTACCCTACGTTGCACGTAGGTACAGAAAAAAATTCACAAAAAAGCCACCAGTCCTCCCTAGGACTTTCGGACGATAGTGGCCCTATTGCCTGGGACTACCACTGTAATAACGGGAAAGAAAGAGGGAATAAATAACAAAAGAATGAGCAAGAGGTCGCCAAAAAAAAAAAATAACTTACCCTACGTTGCACGTAGGCACAGAAAAGATATCAAAAAGCGCTGGCAAATCCGCAGAAAGCGATCCCTGCTTAAGTCTTGGGGAAAATAACGACGGGCGAAAAGAAATCCACAAAAATGTGAGCCAAAGCACAGAAAATTCGTAACAGAAGGTTTTGAAATAGCCACACCCAAGTCGTTAACAATCAATGAACTCGTCCTTCCGAGGCGTGTTCACCTGCGCTTTCTCGCACCAAGACCGCAACGAGATCCAATAACCGCTACACAATGGAATATCAGGCGACATCTAAACGTCGCGTCGGAGACTCAAAAGAGCAGGGGAAAGAAAGGAAACCATCACCAAACTTGATACACAGAAACTTGCCGTAAGAATCATCAACGCCGCGACTCATCTGCGCCGAGGACGAACGACAACACGGACTGGAATAAATCTGAAACCCCTGAGCATCCCGTACTGATAATAAACATGCGTTTGTTAATCAACTTTTAGATGTTCAGATTTTAAAGTCAAAAGGTCGTTTATTTTTGTGCTAGTCGCTTTATTTTTAGGCCAACCGATCCGTCGATTTCCGTTCTTATTTGCGTAAATCTATTCGATCATTTGTAGGCAAGTTCCGTTTACCTTAATCGGTGTTTATTTTTTTTCTGTGTTCGCGTTCGATTGAGGAGGACAGTTTGCAAGCCCTGCGCCGCCTCCGCTTAAAAGTCCCGTTGCGTATTGGCGCAAAGTCGTTACAGTTGTTCACTCCGAACGACCAAAGCGATCACACCTCAAAGAAACAAGACACACGTCCTAAATTACTAAGCGCTGTAATTTCCGCCGCACGATTTAATTGGTTGGGGAATTCCTCGCGTTCCTCAACTTACGTACGTCGAAACTGACAAACTGAATTTCACGTCAGTAGTGCATGATGCACTTCTGAATAATTGAGAATCGTGAAATGGAGCCTCCTCCGTCTCAGGTATGGTGGGAATGGCGCACGTATTCCTCGCAGCGCACATAAAGCCGATTTCGTATCTATTTCCCGTAATCCTTGGCCATTTACAACGGGTCTTTGTTTCCTCTCTGTTTTAAGTATTGACGGAACGGCCTTTGGGATCGCTTAAAAAAAAGTTGCTTTGTTTGAAACATGTTTAAAGTCGGTCTTCGGTGGTCGTCGAGACCACTTTCGTCTAATGTGTGTTCCAAAACGTTTTCAGAACTTAAGACAAACGGCAAACGGGACGTCAGATTGTTGAGACCCCTCTCTAAGTATTTTACGTTTTTTCTGTAGCACTCGCTCTGTATAGACTTAGGGTTGTCAAAGTCTAAATTTCGTAATATTGTCTTCGAAAAATCGAAACGTGTCCAAGAAACCCGGGAGTTTTTAAAACTTTATTAAAGAAAACTGGGAAAAAGAAGTTATATTTGCAACGTAATAACGTTCTTACCATAAAATCTACGAGTATTTGAGCAACAGAATTAAAATTTTCTTATCGCTTCAAACGGTCAAATTGTTGTATAGTTAATTACAATAATTCGAATGACGATTTTGTCGATACCTGGTTACCCACAGACGTCACTTGACTTTGACTTGATCTTTTTTTTTACGTTTCTTTAATTTAGATTTCTATTTTTTGACGGCGAAGGGGCCCTTTGGTTGAGCAGGGCACTGGGCTGCAGCCCATAAAGACCATGCCTACATCCGCCCCTGGATAAATCTCCTGGACAACGCAAATTCATGCGAGTTCAGGACATTTTGAGAAGTAGGTTAAATAAAACAAAGTTGGCGATTACTACAGACCTTTCGAACAAGCGAAATAACACTTCGGGCACATCGGATCTAAAGCTTACGACAAGCCTGTTTTGAACAAATAAAAAAACACTACTGCTCTATTACATTCTTACGATTCACTCCTGGGTAATTAGGATCCCTGGCGGCAAACAGTAGAAAGACATCGCGCCGTATTTCTTAGCTGAAGTATTCGGAAATACGCCCCGCAATGAACACGGATCTAGTGCCAAATAGAAAATAAAGTAAACGTGCTCGCGCTTCATGGCCGTTCACATAACTCGGGTTACCCGAATCCTGCAACTCGTTGGCTACAGAGATGTTAAAACAACACGTCAAAAGATGCGTAGAGCTAAATTCATTCCAGTTAAACAATTTAAACAACACGTCAAGGGACACGTAGAGCTCAATTCATTCCAGTCAAAGTAATACACGAATCCTACAACTCGTTGCTAGGGACGTCAATAATTGAGACCCTCTGGTTAGAGTCTGGCAGATTCAGCCATCTTTCAGCAAAACAAGTGCCGTCAGTGTCAAAATGAAAATACTTTCTTACCTTGATTGCTCTTTCAGAGTCAAATTCCAACAAAAAAGGTTAGGTCAGCATCCAGTTGACTATATTATCTAAGCTAGCTTGCTTATTTTTAATGTCAAGTTCAAGTGTTGGTGCAGAACTGCACTTCCATTCTTTCTTACGGTTGGCTGAAGTACGTTTTGCCGAAATACGGCGGAACCAACTAAAAATGCACGCCTTTCTGCCAGACTCTTAGTAGAGAGTCTCTAGTTAAAACAACGCGTCAAAAGACACGCAGAGCATTCATCCCAGTCATACGATTTAAACTACACGTCAATAAACACGTAGAGCTCAATTCATTCCAAACTATTACCCGAATCCCACAACTCGTTGCTAGAGACGTTAAAACTAGAGACCCTCTAGTTGGAGTCTGACAGAGTCAGCCATCTTTCAGCAAGAAATGTCACGTCAGTGTCAAATTGACAATACTTTCTTACCTTGCTTGCTCTCTCTAAGTCAAATTTCAGCAAGAAGAATCCCGCCAGTGTCAAATTGACAATATTTCCTGATCTAGCTTGCTTATTTTCAATGTCAAGTTCAAGTGTTGACGCCGCATTGCACTTCCATTCTTTCTTACGATTAGCTGAAGGACATTTTGCCGAGAATCAATTAAAAATGCACGCCGTTCTGCCAGACTCTTAGTAGAGAGTCTCTAGTTGAAACAGCACGTCAAAATACACGTAGAGCTCAATTCATTTCGGTCAAGCCATTTAAACAACACGTCAAAAGACACGTAGAGCTCAATTCATTCCAGTCAAATCATTTAAACAACACGTCAGTAGACACGTAGAGCTCAATTCTTTCCAATCAAAGTAGCACTAATTTATACAGATTCCCCAAATTAACGATACGCGTGAGCCCCGACACATTGTTCGGTAGGGTGTGCGTCCTGATGGCTGCCGGAAATTACTTTGGTACGAAACATGACCGGACAAACGAAAAATAGATTGCAAGGAACGTGGTTACGGTTATAACAGACCAATGACAGGCCAATATTTCAAACGACGCGTCAGCGTCATTTCCGAGAGGCGGCGTTGCCAAGTCCAAGAACTGGCCAAACGCATACGCGTAGTTGTCGAATCGGACAGCCAGCGAAAATAGAAATGTTGCAGTCGATAGCTGAAATTTAATCTTGCGAAAAGCTATGGGAGGGGGCGGGAGGGGGGGTGCAAAATAATGAGACAGCGCAAAGAGTTGAAGGTGAAAAATCAACGCAATTTAATCGCGTTTCAAATTCGGGCGCATGCAATCGCGGAGCCCCCCCATTATAAAACTCGAGTATCGCCCCCATAAATTGTAAGGGACGGCACTGTTTCGTGTGACTAATGGCGTGCGGAATTATGGACGCGAAACACGCGAGACACGATAAAACAAATTTATTTATCTAATAGCGCCGCATTTCGATAATTTCCGGGCCCGAAACGTATAAGCACAAAGCCATTAACGTCCCTCCAGAACAACGAGAAAATTATTTACAAGAAACCGTACGCCATTAGCTAAATGACACATCCAGGGAGGTAGGTAGGACAAAGGCAAACATTTCCATTCTCTCCCTTGCAGGAGCGAGCGTCCCTTAATCAAGTGCCGGGAGTCAACACTTACGCCGCTTTCATTTTCTCATTCTCATTCTCGTTCTCGTTCTCATTTGACCGCAGTAACATTTCCCGGGCAGGGCAGAGTTACAGGGGTGAGGGTGGCCGAAAGGGTGAGGTATTATACGACTGCGGGCGGACGAGAATCCTCGTAAAACTACCTGAAGAAAACCTTGGAGAGATACGGGGGGGGGCGATTAAGGGCGGCGATGTCCGGGTTTACGTGCATGCAAGCGGGCCTGGAATTATATCAGGTAACGATAATTCTTTTTTTTTAAGCCGCGTTTATGCGGTGCGGGCTCGGAAAGTACAAAAGAAAACGATGCTCGCCTCACTTAAAATTTAATAACAACACACGAATACATCTCTCAGAGGTAAGTACGACGCGGCGGGAACGGCGGATGCGCCTGGATATGAATTCCCAGGAAACTTAACGATGTTCTTTCGTGTAATCTTGATGACTTTATGCGAGCTATGTACTTTATCTGAAAAATTTTATGGATATGAACGGTTAAATAAACAAAAATGGAAATGGTGGATGCGCCTGTGGGCGATATTTCTTTTCTAATCTTGGAATGCCCTCTTTTGAAACTTCAACGATTCAACGTCATCTCTTACGTTTTTGGTTTAATCATGTTGACCTTAAACACTCGCTATTTTAAATTATAAAATCAAGAAGGCAAATAAAAATTATACCCAAAGAGGTCCAGCACCATCTAAGTGGGTTTGGGCAGACGATGGCGTTGACGATAGCTTTCAGGCAGGTCGCAGCGTTATCTGACATCATCCGACAGCCTTCAGAAGAAAGAAATTACGCTGGTCATAGCTTTCAAACAGGCTGCAACATTACCTAATTCATTAAACAGCCTTCGAGAGCAAGAAGTGAAGCAGGCGATAGCTTTCAAACTGGCTGCAATATGGTTTAACGGCCTTCGAGCAAGAAATAGAGCTGGCGATAGCTTTCAAACTAGCTGCAATGTCGATTAATTGCCCTCAAGCAGGAAGTGGAGCTGGCGATAGTTTTCAAACTGGCTGCAACGTTACCTAATATCGTTTCAGGGCCTCCAAACGAGAAATGGACCCGGCGATAGCTTTCAACCTGACTGCAATGTCGTTTAACGGCCCTCGAGCAAGAAATAGAGCTGGCAATAGCTTTCAAACTGAGTGCAATGTCATTTAACGGCCCTCGAGCAAGAAGTAGAGCTGTCGATAACTTTCAAACTGGCTGCAACGTTACCTAATGTCGTTTAACGACCTTCGAACAAGAAATAGAGCCGGCGATAGCTTCCAAACTGTCTGCAATGTCGATTAATGGCCCTCAAGCAGGAAGTAGAGCTGGCGATAGTTTTCAATCTGGCTGCAACGTTGCCTAATGTCGTTTGAGGGCCTCCGAACGAGAGGTGGAGCCGGAGATAGCTTTCAACCTGGCTGCAATGTCATTTAACGGCCCTCGAGCAAGAAATAGAGCAGGCGATAGCTTTCAAACTGGCTGCAATGTCGTTTAACGGCCCTCGAGCAAGAAGTAGAGCTGGCGATAGTCTTCAAACTGGCTGCAACGTTACCTAATACCGTTTGAGGGCCTCCGAACGAGAAGTGGAGCCGGATATAGCTTTCAACTGGCTGCAATGTTGTTTAACAGCCCTCGAGCAATAAATAGAGCTGGGGATAGCTTTCAAGCTGTCTGCAATGTCGTTTAACGGCCCTCGAGCAAGAGTTAGAGCTGGCTATAAGTTTCAAGCCGGCTGCAACGTTACCTAATATCGTTTAACGGCCTTCAAGCAAGAAATGAAACAGGCGATAGTTTTCAAACTGGCTGCAATGTCGATTAGTGGCCCTCAAGCAGGAAGTAGAGCTGGCGATAGTTTTCAAACTGGCTGCAACGTTACCTAATATCGTTTGAGGGCCTTCGAACGAGATGTGGAACTGGCGATAGCTTTCAATCTGGCTGCAATATCGTTTAACGACCCACGAGCAAGAAGTAGAGCTGGGGATAGCTTTCAAACCGGCTGCAACGTTACCTAATATCGTTTAAGGGGCTTCGAGCTAGAAATCGGACTAGCGCTAGCTCTTAAATTGGCTGCAACGTCGTTTAACGACCTTCGGACGATAATATGGGATTGACGATAGCGTTCAAACTGGCTGCAACGTTACCTAATGTCGTTTAGCGACCTTCGAGGAAGAAGCGAAGCTGGCGATAGCTTTCAAACTGGCCGCAATGTCGTGTTTAACATCCCTCAAGCAAGAAGTAGAGCTTGCGATAGCTTTCAAACTGATTGCAACGTTACCTAATGTCTTGGCTCTAACGGCCTGCAAACTATGAAGTGAAGCTAGCCATAGCTTTCGGATTGGCTGTAACGTTACCTAATGTCGTTTAACAGAGTTTGAGCAAGAAGTGAATCTGGCGATATCTTTCAAATTGGCTGCAACGTCCCCTAACGTCGATTAACGTCCTTAGAGCAAGACGTGGAAGTGGCGGTAGCTTTCGAACTGGCCACCTAATGTCATTTGACGGCTTTCAAGCAAGAAATGGAGCTGGATAGCTCTCAGACTAGCTGTAACGTTACCTAATGTCATTTCACAGCTTTGAAGCAAGAAATGGAGCTGGCGATAGCTCTCAAACTAGCTGTAACGTTACCTAATGTCGTTTGACGGCTTTCCAACGAGAAGTGGAGCTGACGATAGCTTTCAAATTGGCTACCTGATGCCGTTTAATGGCCTTCGAGCTGGTTTCGAATCGACCGCAACGTTACCCGGCGCCGCCTAGTAGCCCTCATGCGCAAGAGATGATATTGGCAATAGCTTTCAAGTCGGCCGCAACATTATCTAACGTATTTTCTAACAGATTTCCAGGGAAAAATGACGTTGCCGATAGCGTTTAAGCAGGCCACAACTTTAGTTACTTTGGTTCAGTAAAAGATGACGCCTTGATCATAGTTTTTTTAAGCCGGTCGCGATGTTATCTAATTTCGTCTAGCTATTTTCGAGAAAGGAATGGGTTGGCGATAGCTTTTTTTTAATCCAGGAGCCTCCGAGAGAGAGTTCTGCTGCAATTTTCAAGCTTGCCGCAAAGCCATCAGGCAAGAGATGGCGCGGACAATGTAGCTTCGAGTCGGTCGCAACAAGTTCTAACAGGTTTCAAGCGAAAGACGTTGACGATAGCTTTCAAACCTGCATCAACTTCATTTAACGCCATCCATCAGGCATCGTGTTAGAGGCGATAGTTTTCAAATCGACCTCAACGTTATGCAGCGCGCTCGTGTATGGCGTTGGTGATAGCATTCAAGGCTGCTGCAATGATACGTGAAGTCATTTATAAAAAATGATACAATGGATGACCGGAGGATTAACTGTTAGGTACCATAACCATAGCGTCATGGTGATAGCTTTCAAGGCTATTGCTACGTACCATAGGCGAAGTCTTTTAATAGCTTTTGAGCGCGAGGGATAAAAAATGATACCGTGAGATAAATCGTCGGAACCAAGTTCAGTTTGGTATCAGCCTTTGACCTGGACTTTCCTGGCCCTACTTCTTCGATCCTATCGCCTCTTCCACCTGTAGACGAACCTCTTGGTATGGAGGATTCCTGTTGGTAGAAGGGGAGATTCGAGGACATTGTGTCTTAAATAACCTCAACGGAAGTCTGGCGTGACGAACCCTTCGTACTCAAGTTAATCGGAAGATTCCCCAGCTGGACAAACTACCGGTGATGAAGGGGGGACATGATGAAAAAGGTCAATTGACTCGATTGGTAAGGGTGGTGTTTGAAAGTCTAGGCTCTAGCCCGTAGAACCGGGAGATATACGATATTGTTACGGTAAAGTCACGGTGCTTCGCCGAACGTTACGGTTATCTTTAAGGGACGTAGTCAAAATAAATAAGATGTGGGGTACAGACTAGAATCCGATTTGCTTTGCGTTCGGTTTGGTTATATGTGAACGACGGACTCCAGCAGGACTCGTAAACGCCAGAGTTTTTTAGACTGTGTACACCGGAGTATTTCAGGAGTTTCCCGGAACTTGAGGGAAGCGTTTCAGGGCTCGGGGCGAGCTTTGCCGTTCCTGGCGAAAGTTGACCGCGGTGCACTCGATTATGTGCGTCATCATCTAAATGATTTAATCACATATGGGAATTCTCGTACATCACGATCGCTCGTTATGATATGTGTATGCCGCGGACCATTTGGTAACTAACTACCGGCGATGAAGGCGTGTGTAAAGGTTGCTTGGGAAGTGGTTTACGCCCCACAGGCTACATAATCGATTTTTTTTCCTTGTTTACATCATCACAAGATGACATAGAAAGGTGGTACCCAGTACCTAGACACGACCTTGAATTTGCACGAATTAAAACAAATATTTAATACCAGTACTACATCAGAGCAGATTATAGACTAGGAGCAAGACGTAATGAGTAGATCTGATCTTAAATCTCACTACGTAATCTTAGAATTCCTAAAACCATGACATGACGCACGCCCTCCTGAGACAGGGTCTTCTCATGAAGGTTAATTTTGAGGCTAAAACGTATTCCGAAAGAACCATAACGACCACAAAACAAA
This sequence comes from Prosopocoilus inquinatus, assembly GCA_036172665.1. Classification (NCBI taxonomy): domain Eukaryota; kingdom Metazoa; phylum Arthropoda; class Insecta; order Coleoptera; family Lucanidae; genus Prosopocoilus; species Prosopocoilus inquinatus. Next base: position 5,674,520 of record CM069878.1, on the reverse strand, counting down.
TGGTGGATGCGCCGGTTTGTGTGGTGGTTCAAAGCTACACGTAAATTTCTGTTTTACAAGAGCGTTGCCTTAACTAAACACGTTCAGATCTAAAACAGAATCTCCCCGTTACCTGCACGCCCAGAGTAGCAGCGATAAGGGCGGTAAATTCGAAGGGCGCTTCCTGCGATCTCCAGATCCGAACGCGATCCGTGCGTGCGCGTTCGCCCAAAATTGAAAACTGCCAACATTAAAGGGCTTTTATTTCCTCGTTTTGCAAATACTGGGGAGGAGGGCCTTTCACGGGTACAATAACGCGCGCGAGTTATTGCCTTAATGCCTTCCACCCCGCCCGCCGCCCGCCCGCCCGCTCTTTTCAATATTCACTTTATGACGATCCGCCGCCCCGGCGCGGCGCGAGCGTTTAATGTACACACACGTTCGACATGCATCAGGAACTAATAGCTCGGGGCTTTGTCGCCATAATAAGTGGAAAATGGAGGGCGAAGGGTTGCTTGCTTGGTGCAGCAGAGATTGGTTGTTGAGATGCAGACGACTATTAGCATCTGGAGGGCACGAAGCCCGGGGAAAATGTAAAGAGATTTTGGTTTCAGTTCAGAATGGGAATTCGCGAATCCTCGTGAGGACTCCGGAAGTATTTTCAAATTCCATGCTTCTTAACGGATTTATTTATTTTTTTGTTTGTAGTAACCAGACGTATTGTAACGCCTAAAACCACGTTAACGATAGTGTACACATAAAGGGGTTGGTGTGCACTGAATTCCCCGTTGAGGAATCCTCGTCGCAGGTAGTACTAGCGGCAGCTCAAAATTTCGGAGAGGGGGTCGTGAATAAAAAAAAGAAAATAAGCAGAATTCCACAATAAAAGTATATTTAAAATTAGTGACCGATATGCGCCAACTACGGGATTTAAGGATGATGAAACGCCTGGTACTTGTCGCTAGCTCGGAACGGGTCAGTAGAAATCGCCGTTAAAAAGGGCAGCGGAGGAAAATTGTCTACAAGTGAACCAGGAAACCCTAAGTATAATTCCAGAAAGGAAACAAGATAACTTACTAAGACAGTCCGTCCAAAACAAGGTTTATAAACGGTAGAATCGATCGGCCTTGACAATAACTAAAGTAATAGCACTCGAAGGAAAGAAAATTCGCTTCAATTCGACACGTATCTCTCCCAGGAGAGATTATTATCATTGAAACTTTTTTTTTAATAATTATTCAAATATTTGAAGATTACGCGTGTCGTTCTTTTTTGTTTTATTTTTTTATTCATTTTCGCTTTATTTTATTTCGTTTGTCTTTGAAGTTGCAATTTCCGTTCGTTTTTCAAACAGCCCAGATCTTCTTTTGTTTTTCTGAAGGAAACGAGACGAAGCGAATCGAAACTTTTACCTCATTTCTGGTAATTTCGTCCGTTTTGTTTTTGTATCATTTGATTTAGTTTCTCAATTTAATGTTTTCGTTCGTAATTTGTTTACAGTTTGATTTCTCGACGATTTTTCGAAATTGTTTTTGTTTTATTTAATTTTAGTTTTTGTTTCTTGCGTTGCTTTATATCCTCAGTGTTTTTTTTTTGAAATCTCTTCACGTTTTTGTACCCTTTTGTGCACTTTTGTTGGTTTGTTTGAGTGATATTCTGCACATAGGCTTTTGTTTTTGTTTTTTCTTTTTGGAAGTTCTCGATTATCTTTTGTCTCGTCAGCGAAAGTCAAAGTTGCTTTACTTTTTTCGTTTTTAAATCTGAATAAAATTTTGTTTTCGTCATTTTTTTAGAACTTTCGTCTTTTTACGTTTTCTGTACATTCCAACTTTTTTGTAATTTAATCTCTTTAATCTTTTAATTCTCTTCGAACTTCGTAAAGGCCCCAGCGGTCTTTTGTTGTTATTATTGAATTGAAGATTGCACGTGCCGTTTCTTGTTTTATTCTTTTTTTGTTCATTGATTCTTTATATGAAATTTTCTCTTTTTTTCATTTTTGCAGGTTTTTCTTCTTGAACTGGCGACTTCTTCTCATTTCCTAAACAGTCTCGACTTTCTTTTGTTTGGTTACAGGAAGCGGAGGTCTTATTTTTGCTGATTTTCTCCACTTTGTTTATATTTCTTTCTTGTTTCGAATGTTTCACTTTTGTTTAATTTTTTTCATTTTTAAATTCTTATTATTTTTTCTGTGCTTAATTTTTTATCCTCATGTTTCCTGATTTTCTCCAAATTTTACCCACTTTGTTTATATTTCTGTTTTGTTTGGAATACTTCTGTTTTATTTAATTTTTTTCATTTTTAAATTCAATTCCTATGATTTTTTCTTTGTTTTATCTTTTATCCTCATTTTTTTCCTGATTTTCTCCAAATTTTGTCCTCTTTGTTCACATTTCTTTTTTTTATTTGGAATGTTTCTGTTTTATTTTATTTTTTTTTTTTAATTTTTTAAATTTGAATTACTTTTCTCTTTGCGGTATCTTTTATCCTCAATTTGTTTTTTTAATTTCTTCTACTTCTTGGCGCACTCTTCAAAAGATTTCCATGTTTGTTTTTAATCGATTTTTCTAGGCGTATGCTTTTTAGTTGGATTTTTGCAGATTGTCGATCATCTTTTGTTTCACCAACGAAATTTGGAATTGCTTCTGTTCCCTTGTTTTATTTTAGTTTCATTCGTTTTAACATTTGAATTGAATTTTCTTTTTTCCTTGGCCTTATTTCCTCATTTTCTTTTCTTTTTTATTTTTGAATTTCTACTTCGATATTTTCTGTAAACTTCTTATCGGTAGTGACGATCTTTTGTTTTATTGTTTCATTTTCTATCTTTTCGTTTTGTTATTTTCTTTTTAATTATTGCACGGTCGCTTTTTTATTTATTTTATTTTACTTTTTGATTCATCGATTCATTGTGTGTTTCGCTTTGCTTTGTTTCTTCCGTTTTCTTACCTGTTTTTTTTTTTTAGAATTCGACCCCCGCCCCCATTTTTTCTATTAGTTTCCTCGCTCGTCTTTTGTTTTCTCTTGTGTCTTACAGACAAAAATATAGGAAAGCGTTTTCAGCTTTATTTCAACCGGCCGCGGCGGCTCCCGTTTTAAAATCATTTCACCTGGGAATCCCCCAATTTTAAATTTCGCTCTTTAAAAACCCTCGTTCGTCTTAAAAACCCTCGTTCGTCAATTGTTTTCCTGTTTTTCTAATTACCACATTTTCTCCTTCATTTGACCATTCATCATTTTAAGATTTGAATTAAATTTTCGTTTCAGTTTCTTCAAATTATTCCCTCCTTTTATACTTATTTAATTAAAATTGCTTCTTTTGCTCTCCTCGACCGTGGTGGAATATGACCGACCTCCTCAAACAGAATACGACAATCCCAACAAGGATTAATTTGTTTTTTTGTTTTTTTTTTCTTTTCAATAATTTCGATTTTGTTGTCTTATTGACGTCGTCGTAAGGGTCAGGCCCGATGTCATAATCGAACTAAATGAGACTTTGAAATAAAAGTCACAGTCATATGTCGAATAAGATGCGCAAACGTTGTTTTTACACATCAGATTGTGACTTTTATTTTAAAGTCTCATTTAGTTCGATTATGACATCGGCCCTCAGTTTTTTTTTTTTATTTAAATGGTAATCCTGCTCTCCTCCGCAATATATTCGTTCGATTATTATCCTGTTCGTTTCTAGAAGGCCATGGTTAATTTGAATCTGCTTTTATATATCTACGTACAGGTTGTTGCCAAACTTGAACCTAATGGTAATGATTACTGTTTTTGCAATTTAAGCTGATGGGTGAACGCTTTTCTAACATTCAGATTTAACAATCATACAATAATAATAATACAATCATACGATCATACGCCCCAGGAATGTATGGAAGTTTTCGCGTCGTCTCTGGAATACTCCGCAGGGATGGCGTGCCTTCCAGAACATTGCATCTGCGCAATGCATTCTACAATAGACAGCCGGCGCCAACACCTCTGACCGCGGTGCATCGGCACTCGGCACCCCAGCCGCAGAGTGAACGCTTTTCTAACATTCAGATTTAATAATCATGCAATAATAATAATACAATCATACGCCCCAAGAATGTATGGAAGTCTTCGCGTCGTCTCTGGAATATTCGGCACGGACGGCGTGCGTTCCAGAACATTGCATCTGCGCACTGCATGCCACAATAGACGGCCGGCGCCAACACCTCTGACCGCGGCGCATCGACACTCGGCACCTCAGCCCGTAACATTATGTTTTTGAATTTTTATACAAAAATAAACCGCGTGTCCGCGGTGGAATTACATCGAAAACCAAGATGTGAGTGTGGTGGGGGTTCGACGCTTCTAGCTCAGGGATAACTGAAGTGGCCTAATTGGCTAAAGGGACAAGACTGTTTCGGTGTTTCAAAAGAGTGTGTAACACGCTGAAGGAAATCAAAAGAGTTTACAAACACAACATCGGAAAGAACACGAGCACATACAAAAGAAAAGGGCGTTATGGGGTTACGCGAGACGATCGATAAGTTGTAAGAAGCCGGAATTTTGTACAATTAAAAAAAAATTTGTTATCTAATTTTTTTTTTTAATTTTTAATTTCGTTGGTAAACCGCGCGCGACTAAAATGCGAGGCATTTCGTGTTCAACGACCAAAAAGAAAAAAAAAGAAAAACAATATCGTCGTAAACAGGGCCGATATAATTACACCTGGCGACTTTCGAACAATTTCGCGAGTTCTGGCAAATTCCGCCGCGCGCAATTTCACGCTTAATTTCAGCCCTTAATTAAAACGTGCGTCGCCAATTAGTTCCGTCGGCGCGTCCGGACGCCCCGCGTCGCACATTTTATCTCCCGTTGATGCCAACATCCATAAACAAAGCCACCCCCCCCCCCCCGCCCCATAATCCGCAACACCAGAAGAAAAAAAAAACAACGCATAAATTACATAACTCGCGTCCGCTTGCATCATTAATTGACGTAATTTATTTATTTGTTCAAAATTGTTGACATATGGAAATGAAAAAATCGCCCGCCCGCTCGAAATTAAAACACCCCCTTCCATACTGGGATGGGACTTGCACAATGACGAGAATAATTTATTTCAAAAAAAAAAATAATAATAAAAAAAAAAATCGTGTGGCATACATTAAAAAGTGAATTAATTGTCGTAATGTATGTTTTTATTTATTTTATTCGTTTATTTAAAATGTAGTACGCGTGAAATATTGAGTAGAAAGAGCGCACGCTTCGTCACGATTGCGCACAATTTGCACACGGTAGGTACGACCCACCTCCCCCATCACCGGCACCATCCCGTGTTTCCCGAACACAATTTTTTCTGTCCACCGACGACGAAAAAATTGAATGAATACATTTGCATGACGAAACAACAAAACAAAAGATCCGCGGCGACGGCGATTTCTACATATCGTCGCTCTTTCTTTCTATAGCTACAGCCCACCGGATTTATTTACGGGCGTTTAAATAAAATAAATATGCAGGAGCAGCAAAAAAAAAAATTACGTCGAACGACTGAATAATTTAAGTAACGAATCCCGGGGGGGGCGGCCCTTTCAGATTTAATTTCCGCCGAAATATCCCCGACAATCATCAGCGCGCGCCCGCCTTATTTCGTAATTAAATTAAGACGCTCTGATTAGGAAGTCAACCGATTCGGAGGGCGGCCGTTTCGCCGCCACCCCTCCCACCCGGAAAAGTTTTTTTTTTCCACGCTTTTAGCAGCTCGCGAATTAGCGTCAATTCTTAATGTCCCTTCTCTGATAATTACCGATCTCTGACGACGCAGGTCCTTCCGGATGTGACTCTTCTACTTCGAAGTGCATTTGAGAACGCTCCGATAACTTATAACGACAAGAGAGTTCGAAAGAAAACGAAAGCACAAATGAATCAATCGGTCAAGGTTTCTGGACTCCAAGAAGCGCAGTCGTTTATTAAATTAAATTCCCTAGTCTAGACGGAGAGCTGGGGGGAGGGTCGTACTTCGATGTTAATAATTTTTAAAAGGCGGCAGACGTAATTGGAACTTTTTACAATCCAAAATTTCATCTCCACGTGAAGTACTTCTTTGTTGCAGTATCATCTTCACTACGTCGATAGGTTAAGATAGATTAGGTGGCCGCGCATAACCAAATAAACACAATTTATGTCATTAGTGTCAATCAAATCTCAGTTGCGTTTTCTTTCATTTATTTTTATGCTTCTATGTTATTTCATTTTTTTTTTGTATTTTCGTGTTTTGATTTGAAGTTTAAAGCGAATGATTCGGCCAACCGCTCGATCGCCTTTTGTTTTACTTGAAAATTACCTGTAGAAAATCTTGGAATTTCGTTCTCATAGTTAAAATTGTTGTAAAATTAGAAAAGGAAGGATTTTTGAAATAAAACTCGGAAATTTTATATTCCAAGATAGTTTAATTTGTTATTTGTTCGTTGCTTTTTCGTTTCACGTAACGCTATGTCTGTTATTAAAATTAAAATGATAAAATGGTGCAGTCTTAATTAATTACGATTTTATTCGCATTATTTCAGCATTTTGATTTTTATTGTATTTGTTTTCTTTTTTTTATTAATTTCTTAATTAAATTTTCTGACTTTGCTAAACTTATTCTCACTTTAACTTAATTTTATTTCGTGCTTTGTCTCGATTTATAACATTTTTATTTTGTGTTTATTTCGTTTAATTGCTTTTAATTAAGCATGAGCATTTTTTTGTTTTTAGAGAAAACCTTGAATTGTTGAATTAATCCAGTCCGAAATGAAGCTTTCATTCAGACTTGCGATGCCAGCTAAACAACGTCTGAGATTCTTATAACCATTATAAGGTTTCAGAAGCTGAACAGTTTTGGGGAACTCAGTGGCTTTAGCTTATTGAAAAGCTCGCGTTTTATCTCGTCGCTCAGTTAATTTTCCGTGGAATTAATCAATTAATTTTATTCAGTCAATTCCCCCCCAAGTTTGTTATCGGCGAAGAAAAGCGAATTGCTTTTCCCGGTGTGCTGTGTTGATTTTTTTTTTTTTTAATCGATCCGAAAATATACTTTCTTTCCATAATTTTATGAAATCATTGCGTTTCCAAAAAAAAAAGAAAAAACTGACAACACATCCATTTTCTCTTCTTCTTTTTACTTTTGATTAGAAATTATTTAAATTTGACGTGCGTTCTGATTTCGTTTTGCTGTCGACGAACAAATCAAACATCGAAACATTTATGTTTTTTTTTTCTTTGGAATCAAAAATGTTCGTCGCGAAGCCGATCGTCTTTTGTTTTTCCTTTTGCTTTCGACCTAATGAATCAAATCAAAACTTGGCCGCCGATCGACGGTCGCGCTTTTTTTTTCTTTTTGTTGCTGAACGACGAAACAAAAGAGACGACGACCGACTCTTGTTAGAGTCAAGAAAAGAAGAAATCATCGCGTTTTGTTTTTTGATTTTCCTTTTTCCTTTGTTTGTTTTTTTTTTTTTTTTGATGGACGAAGTCTTTTTTTTTAGTTTATTTTTATCCGGCTTTGACAAACAGAAGAGAAGCGCGGCGAACGAGGAAATTCAAGAATAGAAAAGTTAGACGGTCGAGTGTGTTCTTCCTGTCTCTCTCGATCTCGAAGAAAAAAACAAAAGATGTCGATCGTCTTCTGTTTCCTCTCCTGATTTAAAACTGATAATAAACTAAGGTTAACGTTTTTTTCTGTTTTTGCAAAAAGTTGGAAAACTCGGATCGTCCATTTCCTTTCCTTCTATTTTTTTTTGTTTTTCTTTTTTTGATAAAACAAGTGGAAATTCGTTGTGAAATCGATCGCCTTTTGACAAATCAAAATCAAAACGTTAAGTTTTTTTTTTGCAAAAGAAAAGTGCAAAGTCTTTTTTTCGCGTCTCTCACCGAAAAGAAAAAATAAAAGAAAGAGGAAAAGAAGTTGATCGTCTTTTGTTTCATGTTGTGCTTTAAAAGCAAGAAAGAAATCTAAGAAATCGATCGTCGTTTGTTTTCTTTTTTTGTCACTAATTAATCGCTATAAGTTTTTTTTTAACAAGAATGAAATTCATGTTTTTGTTTTTTTTTTTTTGATAGATTAAGTTGAAATTCGTTGTGAAATCGATCGTCGTTTGTTTTTTTTAAATTTTCTTAACTTTTGACAAACAAATCAAAATCAAAACTCGTCACTAATTGAACGTTAAGTTTTTTTTTTTGCAAAAGAAAAATGCGAAGTTTTTTTTTCCGTCTCTCACCGACAAGAAAAAATAAAAAAAAAATAGAAAAAGAAGTCGATCGTCTTTTGTTTCCTGTTGTACTTTAAAAGCATGAAGAAAATCGAAGAAATCGATCGTCGTTCGTTTTCTTTTTTTGTCAGTAAATCGATCGCCAAGTTTTTTAGAATTTTTTAGAAAATTTTTTAGAATTCATATTTTTGTTTTTTTTTTTGATGGATTAAGTCGATATTCGTTGTGAAATCGATCTTCGAAAAAAAAAAGAAGTCGATCGTCTTTTGTTTCCTTGTTATGTTATAAAAGTAATAATAAAACAAGGTTAATGAATTTTTTTTTTTTTAAAGTCCAAAAACTCCGATAGTTTTATTTTCTTCTATTTTTTGTTTGTTTTTTGTTTCGTCGAAATTCATTGTGAAAGCCTTTTGGTTTTGTTTATATTTTTTTTTAATTTTGACGAGCAAATCAAATCAGAACTACTACCACTAATCGATCGTTGTTTTTTTTTTTTTTTAAAGAAAAATACAATGTTTTTTTTCTGTACGTCACCGAAAAAATTAAGAAACAGAGGAAAATAAGTCGATCGTCTTTTGTTTCCTGCTGTGCCTTAAAAGCATGAAGGAAATCGAAGAAATCAATGGTCTTTTGTTTTCTTTTTTTGTGTCACTAAATCGATCGAGTTTTTTTTTTGTGACAAAAACAAGAATCGTAGCGAATAAAGAAATTATTACATATTCTTGTTTTTTTTTTGAGAGAGAGAGATTAAGTCGAAATTCGTTGTGAAATCGATCTCCTTTTGTGACTGTCTTTTGTTTTTGTCCTTTTCTTTTACTTTTGACGAACAAATCAAATCAAAACTCACCGCTAATCGAACGTTAAGCTTTTTTTTTTGTCGCCGAGAAAAATAAGGAAGAGGGGAATTAGAACTCGATCGTCTTTCGTTTAGAAAATCGAAGAGATCGACCGTCTTTTGTTTTCTCTTTTTTTTGTCGCTAAATCGATGCAATGTTTTTTTTTCCTATCTCTCATCATCACCGGAAAAGAATCGAGAAAGAAAGGGAAAAAGAAGTCGACCATCTTTGATTGCTGTCGAGCTTTAAAGGCATAAAGAAAATCGAAGAGATCGATCGTCTTTTGTTTTCTTATCCGTTACTGATCGATCGCCCATTTTTTTTTTCTTTTTTTTTGTAAAAGAGAGAGAAACAGCGAATAAAGAAATTCATACAAAAAAGACCGTCTATTGTCTTTTTTTCTGTTTCTCACTGGAAAAGAAAACAAATAAATAAAAAGAAACACAGAAATAGAAGTCGATCGTCTTTTATTTGCTATTTTGTACTTTAAAGGAATGCAGAAAAAAAATGCGAAGTGAGTTTTGTATCTTCGTTTATTAATTAACAAAATTAATTTGGAGCATTCATTTTTCCCTCTTCTTTTTTTTCTATTTTTTTTTTGGATGGAAAAGTTCGAAATTCGTTGTACATCGATCGTCTTTTGTTTTTCTTTTTTGCTTCTGACGTGATGCACGAAACGGAAAATGCTAAAGGTGCTCAATTTTCTATTATTATTTTTTTTTTGACGTCGAAGTGGATTATTTTTCTGAAAGAAAAAAAAAAAAAAAGAAAATTAGGCACTAAGCTATTGCGGTGACAACTTCAGGAAGTTTCAGATTATTGTATTGATTGCGCCTGTACATATACAGGGTGCTACCGAACCGTAGACTTTGAAAACAGCGTTGTAATGTATCAATTGCAGACTGCGTTCAAGGGAAAAGTATTTCGTTTTTCTTCTTTGGTTCTAATTAAAATTTTTGCATTTGTAATTGTGCCGAAAAATATTAGCACTTAAAAAGTAAAACATGGATGTTACAGCTGATGGGACGAGCTCGTATATTAGCGATGTTTTTTATCGAGCGTGAAAAAAGAGGGTCGTCCAGAAGTAAATGAGCGATGACGAAAAAACAAAACGAAAAGAAAAAAGTAAAGCAAAGCGTAATTTGTCCTCTGAAAATCAGAGCAGCGTCGAAACGTCGGGCGTCCCGACACCGGGGCCGTCCTCGTCATCGTAAATCCGTCGAGCCGGGCTGCATATTAAAGCCTCATATCGCCGGATTATTTCATTATGCGACGCGCTGCATCCGGATTGCTTTTTGTGAAATGTTTTACGTCCTGCCGCAATTCAAATCCGTTTGAAATTTATTTGTACGCGCGCGCTAATTTCAACTTGCGTCGGGCCCCGGCCTCGTAACGAACGCCGGGGGGGTTGTTTATGAGCGACGTAAAGCATAATCTGCTTGTTTAGCGACCCCATATATTTTCTGCATTTGTTCGCGGGCGTAATATATCCCCTACTGTCGGGATTAAAAGGCTTTCCAGAACTCACTCGCCGTATGCGAATTAAAAAGCTACAATCGACATTTAAAAATAACGCAACGGTAGTTATGTGCCGCTCTATAGTAGTTTTTTTTTCAATTATTATCATCTGCCGCAAGTATATAGATTCAGTAATAACCAAGCGACTTTTCATAATGCAATTTGAAAGTCTAACAAGAAGTTCGAATATTGACGAGGGAAAGATGTGACGCCGGAACTTGATGAGCCAAGTTAAGACCAACGCTTCTTGCACACGACACTTCATACAAGAGGCCTCATAACAATTAAATATGTTGTATATACAATCGGAAACGATGAGTTGTTTAAACAAATTGGGGAACGAACAAGTCCGATTGTTCATGGGGGAAAGATGTGACGATTTTTTGGTGTGTTTTCGTTGCACATAAAACTGACGCTCTATAGTATTTTTTTTTATTATTATTATCATCCGCCGCAAGTAAACAGATTCAGTAATAACCAAACGACTTTTCATAATACAATTTGAAAGTCTAACAAGTAGTTCGAATATTGACGTGGGAAAGATGTGACGCCGGAACTTGATGGGCCAAGTTAAGACCAACGCTTCCTTCACACGACACTTCATACAAGAGGCCTCATAACAATTAAATATGTTGTTTATACAATCGGAAACGATGAGTTCTTTAAACAAATTGGAAAACGAACAAGTCCGATTGTCGATGGGGGGAAAGATGTGACGACTTTTTGGTGTGTTTTCGTTGCACATGAGACTGACGCTCTATAGTATTTTTTTTAATTATTATTATCATCTGACGCAAGTAAACAGATTCAGTAATAACCAAACGACTTTCCATAATACAACTTGAAAGTCTGACAAGTAGTTCGAATATTGACGTGGGAAAGATGTGACGCCGGAACTTGATGAGCCAAATTAAGACCAACGCTTCCTGCACACGACACTTCATACAAGAGGCCTCATAACAATTAAATATGTTGTATATACAATCGAAAACGATGAGTTGTTTAAACAAATTAGGGAACGAACAAGTCCGATTGTTCATGGGGGAGAGATGTGACGGTTTTTTGGTGTGTTTTCGTTGCACATGAGACTGACGCTCTATAGTATTATTTTAAATTATTATTATCATCTGCCGCAAGTAAACAGATTCAGTAATAACCAAACGACTTTCCATAATACAACTTGAAAGTCTGACAAGTAGTTCGAATATTGACGTGGGAAAGATGTGACGCCGGAACTTGATGAGCCAAGTTAAGACCAACGCTTCCTGCACACGACACTTCATACAAGAGGCCTCATAACAATTAAATATGTTGTATATACAATCGGAAACGATGAGTTGTTTAAACAAATTAGGGTACGAACAAGTCCGATTGTTTATGGGGGAAAGATGTGACGATTTTCTGGTGTGTTTTCGTTGCACATGAGACTGACGCTCTATAGTATTATTTTAAATTATTATTATTATCATCTGCCGCAAGTAAACAGATTCAGTACTAACCAAACGACTTTTCATAATGCAACTTGAAAGTCTGACAAGAGTTCGAATATTGACGAGGGAAAGATGTGACGCCGGAACTTGATGGGCCAAGTTAAGACCAACGCTTCCTTCACACGACACTTCATACAAGAGGCCTCATAACAATTAAATTTTTTGTATATACAATCGGAAACCATGAGTTTTTTAAACAAATTGGGGAATGAACAAGTCCGATTGTTGATGGGGGAAAGATGTGACGACTTTTTGGTGTGTTTTCGTTGTAAATGTGGCTATTTCAGCTGCTGGTGCTTGCCGGAAGGATTTCGGTGAACAAATGCCATCTCATTACGACGCGGAAGAGAGAGACAGAGAGAGCGGCGACGGCATCTTCTCCGTAATAAGATTCTGCAATTCGGCGGAACGACGACGCTGAAATATGGCGGTCTTTATGCGCGATAATGTGTCCCATCCGCGCTCGCGAAATGCTCTATTTTCTTAATAGGCTAATTAGCGCCGTGATTGCCGCTAATTAAAAATTGTGCTACAGATTCCTCCCGGCCGGCTCGTCGGCGCCCGCTCGCTAATTGCCCTTATTAATTTCACAGTTTGTTTCCATCGGGTTGCCTGAAGGGGCGCGCAGATTTCCCCGCGGGGATTAAGAAAGTCGTGACGTTCTAAAGTACGGCGCGGCGGGGACATCTGTCGGTTTTCAACAGAATCACGTTTTACACGAACTTCGATCCATATAAAAATTTGCTCAGAGATTTCGAACGTACCCCTGGGTGGTTACATTGTTACACGTTGCCCTAGAAGAGGGTCGAAGAAATCTGTAGGTTCACATTTTAAAACTTGCCATAATCTAATTTCTGGGAAATTTTGAATGAATAAGTAAGCATTGCTTTGGTTTTCCTCACGTCTGGGGGATCGCTTAACGGTTCTGTGGAGTGTGCCCCGCTAATCCCGGCTTGCTTGTTTGTATGATTTCGAACGTGCCCTGTGGAGCTTAAAGTCGTAGTGGAGCTCCACCTATTTGGTGACGCTGTAACTTTTTCGTCCACTTATTATTTCCGTGCAAAAAGGGAACCGTTGTCAAATGTTCTCAAGCGCGGTCGTTTATTCTCCGCTTATTTTTTTTTTGTTATCGTTATTATCAAACGCAGCGAATTCATTTAAATTTCGAAAACAATAAATCGTCATGGACCGTTTTAACCAGCCGTCGGAACGGAAACGAACGCATCGTGCGCCCCGCGCCGACAAATCAATAAAAGCGTTCGTCTATCGAAAACGTACTGATTTTGACGTAACACAATTATCTGCGCGTTCAGTGCAAATACATTTAATGTTGCAAATTATCCGAAATATCCGCCGATAATTCACGCCCGCTGACATTTACACGAGATTTAATATTAACAACAGCTCTCTCGTATCCGCGCGGCAACGAAGTTAAATTCGGGACGGCGCGAATAAAAACTATCCTCTCTCGTATTTATCATAATGGAGTTCGCACGATGTATTTCAGAGGGATGAAGCACCCCCTCCTCTGCACCGCCAGCCCCCGGTCGTCTATTTCGTGAATTCGTTCTGACGTAAGCAGGGCGGACAAAGACCTTCGCGCTACTTGCAAATACATCCGGAAAGTCCGGGGGCGAGTCAACGAATCATGCGAAATCGTCGCTCGGTCGGGGAAAGAAATTCAAAATGGAACTTGAAAGGAAAACAATCCGGGGGGGAGGCTTTGCCGTGACCGCAAAAGATGGATTTTTCCTCAAGGAACATCGTTTCGAACAACTACCAATACAAAAACATTTTGTAGATCAAACCTTAAGTTTTTGTCGAACCGTCCGAGTTACAATCACGTACCAGACGTTTGACCAGCTCTAACACCGTTCAAGCTTTTATTTGTTTATTTTACACTTAATAAACTAATTTATTTAACATTTTTAAAATAAAATGTAAGGACGAAGAAATTAATTCGAAAAGAGAAGTTGGACTGACTTGGTAAGTTCTCGTTTTCTTTTTGAAATTTTACTACTTAGGGCTCTTTCTTTGTTCATTTATAGTGCAAATTGTTCTCCGCTGCCTTTTACGGCAAGTTTTTATCGAAGCGTTCTAAGTTACGAAAACGTACCAGACGTTCGTCCAGCTCTAAGACTTTTGGCATGGCGAAAATCTGGTTCCTACAATAGGCTGTTTTGTTATTCGTTAAGAAACCACTTTGCTTAATGCACGAAACAGCATTTTTTTTCTTGCTATTGATCATTTCGAAAAGAGTAGTTGTACTGACTTGGTAAGTTTTCTTGTTTCGTTTCGAAATTTCGCTTAGGGTTCTTTGTTCACCTGTAGGCAATTTGTGCTTAGCTGCGTTTTACGGCAAGTTTTTATCGAAGAGTTTCAGAGTTACGAACGCGTATCAAACGTTTGACCAGCTTTAAGACCAATAATTTATTTAAAATTTAGAAAGTAAAATTTAAGAACGATATACAAAGGAATTTAATTTAAAAACAGCTAAACATTTTAATTAATTAAATCAATTCGAAAACAGAAATTGGACTGCCTTGATAAGTTTTCTTGTTTCCCTTCGGAATCTTATTTGGGGTTCTTTGTTTACTTGTACGCCGCTGTCTTTCACGACAAGTTTTTATCGAAGCTTTCTGAGTTACGAACGCGTACCAGACGTTTGACTAGCTCTAAGACCATTCAAGCTTTTGGCTCGTCGAATTTAATTTATTTAAAATTTAAAAAGTAAAATTTAAGAACGATATACAGAAGACATTAATTAAAAATTGGGCAAAAACGCTGTAATTAATTAAACCAATTCGAAAGGAGAGGTTGGACTGGCTTGGTAAGTTTTCTTGTTTACTTTCGGAATCTTACTTGGGGTTCTTTGTTTTCTTGTAGGGAATTTGTGAGCCCCTGTCTTTCACGGCAAGTTTTTATCGAAGCGTTCCGAGTTATAAACACGTACCAGACGTTTGGCCAGGTCTAAGACCATTCAAGCTTTTAGCTCGTCGAATTCAATTCAATTAAAATTTAAAAAGTAAAATTTAAGAACGATGTACAGACAAAATTAATTAAAAATTAGGCAAAAACGCTGTAATTAATTAAACCAATTCGAAAAGAGTGGTTGGACTGACTTGGTAAGGTTTCTTGTTTCCTTTCGGAATTTAACTTAAGCTTCTTTGTACACTTGTAGACAATTTGTGATCCGCTGTCTTTCACGGCAAGTTTTTATCGAAGCGTTCCGAGTTACAATCACTTACCAAACGTTTGACAAGCTCTAAGACCATTCAAGCTTTTGGCTCGTCGAATTTAATTCATTTAAAATTTAAAAAGTAAAATTTAAGAACGATATACAGAAGACATTAATTAATTAATTAGGCAAATACGCTGTAATTAATTAAACCATTTCGAAAAGAGTGGTTGGACTAGCTTGGTAAGTTTTCTTGTTTCCTTTCGGAATTTTAGTTAAGCTTCTTTGTACACTTGTAGACAATTTGTGCTTCGCTGTCTTTTACGGCAAGTTTTTATCGAAGCGTTCCGAGTTACAATCACTTACGAAACGTTTGACAAGCTCTAAAACTATTCACGCTTTTGGCTCGTCGAATTTAATTCATTTAAAATGTAAAATGTAAAATTTAAGAACGATATACAGAAAAAATTAATTAAAAATTAGGCAAAGACGCTGTAATTAATTAAACCAATTCGAAAAGAGTGGTTGGACTGACTTGGTAAGTTTTCTTGTTTTCTTACGGTTCTGTGTTGTGCAATTTGTGTTCCGGCCGCCCGCTTTTATAACTCGGGCTAATTTATGCGAAGCTTCTTGGGGATTTCGGAACTTTTCTTCCGATTGGAATTAATTCGAAGCGTACGGGTCTTTTCTGAAACTTCAAGGCTGACGTCAAGCATTAGATCATCACAATATTATCTTGAAGGGACCCGCAATACATTCAGAAACGTATGCCTTATAAATGAGTACGTCAGGGAGGCTCAGATATGCCTCCTCGAAAATAAACAGCTGGAGATTTTTTTTTCTTGACGGCGCGAGTAATATATTCAGTGGGCATTTACCGGAATCGATCAGGGCCGCCCGGATCGCCGTCGAACGACGGGCTATCCGCCATTTCCAGAGAGATAAAGCCGATCTTCTTTCCGGTTAGCGGACTTCATTGGCTCGTTTCGTACTTGATTGATGTTTTCGATGACGGAAGTAGATTTCTTAGATCTGCTCGCGTTTCGGGGGGACGAAAATTGACGGGCGGCGGCGATGCGGACGAAACTGATGCCGAGGATTTCGCATTGTTTGCTTTAAAAACCCCGCGCTCAGGAACTTTCCGACGCATATTTCAAGTACGTGTTTTGTCTGTGAGGAACACGCAACGTAAGCAATCTATACAAATACAAATGAGTTGGATGAGTTGCCTATATCGCGATCATATCGCGCATTTGTTTCAAACAGCGACCGTAAAATCGTAAAATCCCTGCCGCATAATAAGAAGATTTCGCTAATAGCTTACTCCTATTGGTTACTCTTTATGTCAACAAGCAAAGCTATTAACACGTCATCCTCGACGAACCCCCAATTCCAAAAAATCAGTCAAATTGCGTTGTTATATTAATTAGTAAGTAAATTAATTTAAAATAATTGTGATTTTAAAGAGTGTAGCCAACATTTTCATTTTTTCGGTAATTAATAATCGTTCTGCTTTATCCTCATCCCCTTGACAAAGTAGAGGTTTCGAAGTGACTCGTTATTAATGTCCGACCGACACCACGATAATAAATCGCCGTATTAATTCGGCCGGTGCGGCGTATTCCTCGGGGGACGGGGGGGCAAAATCGCAAAATTATGTTCTATGGCGAGGGATGGGGGCGGTGAAATTTAATACTGCGGTCCTGCAATGAACCCGTTACGGCCGCACCGTCAGGACTAAACACCCTGTCGATGTGAAAATAAATTTATTAAATCCGACGTTTATTTCGTGACGTGCTTAACTTGATGTAGGTACTTCAAGAAATTTAACTAATTTTGAATTAATTCAAAAATAATAATCTTTTATCTTTCGGTGTACATGACGACATCAACTCGTAAAATGTTGGTCTTTATTTATTTATTTAATTCGTTAAATATTTCTAATTTCTCCGCTGTTTACATCCCTTCCCCCTTAATGAATGAAAGTACGATCGCGATGATCAATTTTTTTTTAGAACGGTAACCGTGCGGGCGGGGCTTCAAATCAAATCGTTTTGTTTAAGCAAAGTGTAGCTCCAGTCAAGATTAAAATTGAAAAGATTAAAATTGAAAAAAAAAGATGACAGATGATTAAAAGAAAAAAAAAGAAATCTTTTCCTACGTCTCGACCAAGTCAGAAAACCACATGAGGTACTTTTCACCCCTTTTGTCCCCAATCCATTTTTAGCAGTCCGGGCAAAGCTTGAATCTCGAATTTGCTTCCTGGCTCTCGAAAATGAAGCCAGAAATTGATTTCTACTTCGTTCCTCAAGGGGTGTCGGACGCCGTCTCTCTTTCTTTGTTTGGATAATCCAATCCTCATTCATTATTGTAATAGATCAAGCAAAAATACTGAATCTCTAAAGAATCTCTAAAGAATAAAATATATTCTGATTTAAAACAAGGAAATTTCTTACAACAACAAATAGATTTGAACAGCTGAATACTTCTTACTATTAAAGGAAAGTTTATAAGAGTTTATTGCAGATAATTTTTGGACTGAAAACTGTAACAATTTTAAAATTACTAAAGTTATAACAATAAAGGGAGAAGAGGGACTAAGAAATCCGTACACGTTTTAAAGCTTACCATAATCATATCTGGGAAATTTTGAACGAATAAACGTCTTTATTGCATTTCCCACAACATACATTTATTAAACATAATTAATGAATTAATTGACGTAATGTAATGGTAAATAAAGTAACTCAAGGCGAAATTCAATGTAGTCATAAGCTACTAGTACATTTAACCTTGAAAAATATAATAAAAAAACAAAAAAGTTAGGATCGCTTTAATTTTCCTCGCGTCTGGGAGAACGCTTAACGGTTCTGTGGAGTGTGCCACGCTGATCTCGGCTTACTCGTTCTCCGGTAATGTAAGCGCCATGTTCATCTTGAAATTCACTTGATCCTCACGTGCGTTTTCCGGCTTGCGATTGTTTATTTCGACACTTTTCTCCCTTACAGCAAGCACAGCATGAAAAAATATCAAGGGAACAAGATGAAGCTTGGAATATAAAGATTACGAAAAGCAAGAAAAAGTAACAATCGATAAGGTCAAATATATCGACGAATATTTATATATTATACGAAAATAATTCGTCCATGTTTTTCTAATTAACATAAAAAAGAGCTTTTTTGTGTATTTTTTTAAGGAAAGAAGAGAGAAACGATCTTTAATTAGCTGCGTTAAAGCGTGGTCCGGCGGGCGTTTCGGTAATTCGGTAATTTCATTAAACTAACAAATTGCAAAGTTTATAAGTTTATTGCAGATAATTTTTGGACTGAAAAATATGACAATTTTAAAATTACTAAAATTATAACAACAAAGAGAGAAGAGGGACGAAGAAATTTGTAAGATCACATTGTAAAGCCTATAATCTAATTTCTGGGAAATTTTGAATGAATAAGTAAGCGTCGCTTTAGTTTTCCTCGCGTCCGGTGATCGCTTAACGGTTCTGTGGAGTGTGCCCCGCTGATCTCGGCTTGCTTGTTTTCCGGCAAACTAAGCGCTATGTTTGGTTCGTTTGGATCTTGATGTTCAGGTGATCTTCACGTGCGTTTACCGCCGCCGGTTGTTTATCTAAATTTTGTTTCTCCCTTATAAAAAGCAGACACGAGCATCATGAAAAAATATCAAAGGAACAAAATGAGAATTGGAATATCACGAGAAACAAGAAAAAAATCACAATCGATGTAGCCAAATACATCCATGAATATTTTTTTCGAAAACAATTCCATGTTTTTCTAGGCACAACATCTTGCTAAAGAACGAGTAATCATTATCGACCCAAGTAACCAAAATTGCTTCATTAACATTTATAAGAATTCAATAAAACATTTGTGGTTAATTAGGGGGTCACTGTACAGGAATGACCGCCTTTTAGACCTCTGAACTATTCTAGAAAAGACCTCTGGACTCTTCTATTCTTTTAGACCTCTGGACTATTCTAATCAACGGGATCATTGATTTTATTAAGGGGGGAGGGGTGTGATAAATGCAAAAATTTCTGGGAAATTTTAAATGAATAAGTAAGCATCGGTTTAATTTTCCTCGCGTCTGGGGGATCGCTTAACGGTTCTGTGCAGTGCGCCCCGCTGGTTCCGACTTGCTTGTTCTCCGGCAAAGTAAACGCCACTTTTGATTCATCCATCTTGAAGTTCACTTGATCACCACGTGCGTTTACCGCTTACGGTTGTTTATTTCGACATTTTTCTCTCTTGCAGCAACCACCATGAACATCTTGCTAGCGAAAGGGTAATCATTAACGACCCATGTAACCAAAAATGCTTCCTTAACATTTATAAGAATTTAATAAAGCATTTCGGGGAGTCAGTGAACAGGAATGACCCCCATTTAGAACTTTGGACTATTCTTTAAAAAAAAAAAACATCAACCATCGGTATCATTAATTTTATTAAGGGGAAAGGGGTGTGAAAATTACAAACATTTCTGGGAAATTTTGAATGAATAAGTAAGCATCGCTTTAGTTTTCCTCGCGTGCGGGGGATCGCTTAACGGTTCTGTGCAGTGCGCCCCGCTGATCCCGCTTTGCTTGTTTCCCGCCAAAGCAAGCGAGCGCCACATTTGATTCGTCCGTCTTAAGGTTTACTTGTACTTCACGTGCATTTATCGCTTGCGGTTGTTTATTGCGACATTTTTCTCCCTTATGACAAGTAAAACAAAATAAAAATAATTCCTTGTTTTTCTATTTTTTTTTTATGCACAACATTTCGCTAACGAACGGGTAATCATTATCGCACCAAGCAAGCAAAAATGCTACTTTAACATTTTTAAGAATTTAATAAAGTATTGGTGGTGGTTAATTAGGGGAGTCGGTTTACAGGAAAGGCCGCCTGTTAGACCTCTGGACTATTCTAAAAAAAAACAAAGACAAAAAACATTAACCATCGAGATCATTAATTTTATTAAGGGGGAAAGGGTGTGATAATTGCAAAATTTTCTGGGAAATTTTAGGCCCACTTTTACAATGACGGTTTAACTTTAAGCCGAAGCTTAAATCCTTCACAACAATTGTTGAAATAATTGTTGCTAAGGGTTTAAACCTCTGGTCAAAGTGCTGCAATTGTAAAACTGGACCTAAATGAATAAGTGAGCATCGCTTTAGTTTTAGTTTTCCTCGCGTATGGGGGATCGCTTAACGGTTCTGTGGAGTGCGCCCCGCTGATCGCGCCTTGCTTGTTCTCCTCCGGCAAAGTAAGCGAGCGCCACGTTTGATTCGTCCATCTTGAAGGTCACGTGCGTTTATCGCTTGCGGTTGTTTATTTCGACATTTTGTCTCTTATGGGAAGTAAAATAAAATGTTTTTTCAATTAACATGAAAAAGTGTTGTTGTGTTTTTTTTTTTTTTGAAGGAAAGAAAAGGAAAACGGTCTTTAATTAGCTGCGTTAATGCGTGGGTACGACGAGGCCGGCGCGGGCGTTTCGGTAATTTCATTAAACTAACAAATTACAGGCAACGACCGGCAATAAATATTTCATTATTAAGTTCCAGCGCGCGTTTCCTCCCGAAATACACGCCGCCGCCGCTCTTCATTTCATTATCCTCCTCCTCCTCCCGCTCTTCGCAAACGCAGGGCCGTAATTCATGCGCGCGTCCTCCCCGAAGTTGCCCTCCTCGCCTGATATATTGTTTTATAATAACGCGACGCGACAAAAAGCTGCACATATTTAATATTGTGCTCTTGTTGCTGAAGCGAAGCTCTTGCAGCCGAAACGGTAATAATGAATTTCCGGCCGGAATTTATTATTTCTGTCGCGCGCACGCGTTATCGGAAGATGAATTATTGTTGTTGTATGTAGGCAGGAATTCTTTTTGCTGGTCGTTTTCTTTAAGGTCGAGAAAGCCGGGAAATTATAATAATTTTCCGGCTCGAGAGATACAGGGGAATTTTCAACTGGAAAAATTACATTTATGAAACATTTATGTATTGAGGCCTCCCTCCTTCAGGCAAAATTCAGAGAATTCTTTTTTATAACACAAGTCTAAAAAACTAAATATTTGATAAATAAAGAGAGTTATACACAAGGCCTTAATCAAAGCGCCGCGCCGGTGAATCCTGAAATTTGTTTGGACAGTTACCAGCGCCACCTGTCGCTTTGAGCCCCGCAACTATCAGATAAGTCTATTTATGCCTGCTATTACTGTCGATTGGGGCTGTTTGTTACGCCACTGTTTTCTTTTCCTTTCGCTGCTAATTCCTGAAAGCAGAAGTTTTAAAACGAAGCACAAGCCGGTTTTCGATTGCGCATAAAACTCTCATTCCATCGACCCATTAGCGTCAGCGCAAAATACGCTAAAACGTTTCGGGATACGCAACGACATCATTAGTTCAATTCGTAACTGCCAAATTATGCCGGCGACGACGACGACGACCAGGACGGCGGCGGCGCTTCGGCTTATCGGCTGCCGCCGGCCGCCGCCGCCGCGTTCGAGCTTCCTTTGGAAAACAACTTCTAAAAATAAATTAATGAAATGCAGACACGAAACCTGCGTTAATTCCGATTTTTATGCGGTCCCGACGGAGTTAACACGGCGTTTTATCGTTTTTATCGTCGACCGAAAAAGAAGAATTAAAAGAAGTAGAAGAAAAAGAAGAAGAAAGAGAGAGAAGTGCACCGCGCCGGGTGATTCGGAGGCAGTTGTTGAAGTTGAAAAAGAGTAAATTCCGCTTTTAAGTTGGCAATGCTGGTTAAGCGCCAGCGCAAACCAAGGGGTTCATCGGATTCAAACATTTGTTCGAAATCGTATGTGCGAATGGAGATTTGCTCGAATGTTATTTGTACAGTTCTTGAGCCCAATTCATCTCAGGGCCAACCTAATCCAACTGAGCTCGAGCTAAGAAAAGATTTTAAAAATAATTACAGCCCAACCTAAGGAAAGGGTTTCAAAAAATTACAACTAAAAAATAAATAATAATAATCAAGCCGAGCCCATCTCAACGTTAACCCAACCCGGCTTAACTCGATCTAAAAAAATAATTTAAAACCAAATAAATTATATAAACAACCCGAAAGCCGAAATAAACAACCGGCGGCGGTAAACGCACGAGATGATCAAGTGAACTTCAAGATGGACGAATCAAAAGTGGCGTTTACTTTGCCGAAGAACAAGCAAGTGGGGACCAGCGGGACACACTCCATGGAACCCTTAAGCGATCCCCCAGACGCGAGGGGAACTAAATAAAATAATAACAAATAATAAATGAAATAAACCAAATTCAAGCCAGATAAAAGAAAGTGGAGATTAATTAATATTAAACTTAAGCGTTTTCAAGGTCAAGCCAAACCAAGTAAGCTTTGCCCAACTCAATCCAAGAACAGAATTAAAAAAAAAATGAAACCGATTTAAATCAAGCGTAGCCCGTTTCAACGTTAACTCAACCCCCAACTGGAAATTATTTTAAGAAATAAGAACTAAAAAGGTCAATAAAAATCAAGCCGAACTCGTCTCAAGGTCAACCCAACCAAAACTAAACTCGACCTAAAAAGTAATCTACAAATAATTTAAAACCAAATCAATAAATAAAACGGGGAAATGTAAAATAAACTAAAAGATTAATTAATATTAATCTTAACTGATTTCAAGGTCAAGCTAACCCAAGTAAGCTTTTCCCAACTCGGCTCAATCCAAGAACATAATTTAAAACAAGTGAAATCGATTTAAATCAAGCGTAGCCCGTTTCAATGTTAGCCCAACCCCCAACTGGAAATGATTTAACAAAATTAGAACTAAAGAAGTCAATAAAAAATCAAGCCGAACTCGTCTCAAGGTCAAACCAGCCCAACTGAACTCAACCTAAAAAGTAATTTACTAATAATTTGAAACTAAATCAATAAGCAATTAAAACGAGGAAATGTAAAAGAAACTAAAAGATTAATTAATATTATTCTTAACTGATTTCAAGGTCAAGCCAGTCCAAGTAAGCTTTGCCCAACTCTGCTCAATCCAAGAACAGAATTAAAACAAAATGAAATCGATTTAAATCAAGCGTAGCCCGTTTCAACGTTAACCCAACACCCAACTGGAAATGATTTAAAAAAATAAAAACTGAAAAAGTCAATAAAAATCAAGCCGAATTTGTCTCAAGGTCAACCAAACCCAATTGAACTCGACCTAAAAAAAATAATTTAAAACAAATCAATAGGTAAATAAAAAGAGGAAATGTAAAATAAACTAAAAGATTAATTAATATTAATCTTAACTGATTTCAAGGTCAAGCCAAACCATGTAAGCTTTGCCCAATTCTGCTGAACCCAAGAACATAATGAAAAAAAATGAAATCGATTTAAATCAAGCGTTTCAACGTTAACCCAACGCCCAATTGAACTCAACCTAATCAACCTAAATCAGACCGACCCAAGAACAGAGAAAAGAAGCGAAAAAAATTACAAAAATTTTAAAAAAAATCAGTAAATGTTAACTCCATCCCTCTCAAGGTCAACCCCATCCACCTTGACCTAAGCAAGCCCTCCAACCCCCGACAAATTTAATTGCTTGGTTAATAATCATAGATTAATCAAAATTATGCTGAAGCGATCTCAAAGTCACTCAACCCAAGAAAGCTGAGCCTAATTACCGAACCCAAGAAAAGAATTTAAAAAAAATAGACAGAAAGAAGAAAAATTTAGGAGGAATCGATGAAAACCAAGCCTATTCCAAGTCAAGATCAACCCAACCCAACTGAACTCAACCAAGTTAAGCCCAATTCAAGAACAGAATTTTAGAGTACCTAATTTAAAACGGAAAAAAATTAAACAACACAAACATGAAGAAGTATGAAATTAAAGATTGATCAACAGGAATTGAGAAAAAAATAGAAACTCTAAAATTTTAAATTCTGAGAAATTAAATTCATCCCATTTCAAGGTCAACCCATTCCTATTCGACCTAAGTGAGTTTTCAAGACTCCAAGGAAAGAATTCTGAAATTCGCGAATTGCGCAAAATAGGCGGTACCTTATTTAATTCAAGCTCCGCCTACTTCGCACTTAATAGCCAATAGTTACGTAATCTATCGATCGGACATTCTTCTTACTTAGAAGAGTTTGGATTTATTTTGTGTGCAAGTTTGATATAAATGGCTTCTTTAAAGTTATTTTAGTTGCAAGTTTTAATAATCTGCGGAAAGTGGGCGGCAACTTATGTCGTATACGCTCCGCCTACTACCGCATTAAACCGTTTTTCATTGCTTCAACTCCAAAGCGTTGCTGTCATTGGTTTACCAAAGAACGGGGTCCAATAGCTTCAACATCCTGGACGACGGTGTTTTAGGGATAGCCCTGAAACAGTCCACCCCACACCTAACCTAATTTATAATTTAAGGAACGATGAATAGAAGTTGAAGTTTGACACTTCTGGTGTCAAGCAAACACCTCTAGATTTTTTTTTTAATATTGAAACAGGCTTCTACGTCCTTAATTACGGTGACTAATGGTAGTCCTGACTTCGTAGAGTCCGAGCGTACATTGATTACAAGCGTCTTGTCGCCATTCCTGATTTTGGGGCAAATGTCTTGCACGACCCAAGACAAGCGTTTTGTCTGCATTCATGATTCTGGTGCAAATGACTTACACAACCCGAGATAAGCGTCTTGTCTGCATTCCCGATTCTGGTGCAAATGACTTGCGCACCCCGAGACAAGCGTCTTGCCTGCATCTCTGTTTCCGGTGCAAATGACACTTGCACAATCCGAGACAAGCGTCTTGTCTGCATTCCTGATTCCGGTATAAATGATTTGCACAACCCGAGACAAGCGTCTTCTCTACATTTCACTGAACTTAAGAACAACAGAAGTACGTGTCAAGCTCAATTTTGGTCTGCTTTGGGTCAAACAAGAAATTATCGCCGCCTCTGAACTTTTTTTGCAATATTCTAAGAGAAATTCGACCTCGGCAACGACGTTTAATGATAGTCCTACAGGGGATAACTTAATTTAAGAACAACGGAAGGATCTACGAAGTTCAGTTTTGGCCCGTCTTGATTCAAGAAAAGAAATTCTGGCCTCTAGAAATGTTTTTCAACAGTAACGGATGACGACGTCGTGTAGAATAGTGCCGAATCGGTGAAATAATAGTTTCAGTCAAGTCCTGATTGAAATATAACGGAGGAATGTATTTTGTAAAGTACAATTTGGCAAACCTGTGGTAAAGCGAGAAATGGTCACGTCCTACCGTTACGGTATGAAAACCGCTTTTTAGAAGATAACCTGTATATTAAGTTTGACTCGCGTTTATTCTCGATTGCACAATCTTAGGAATCCGTGACTGTCGCCTCGGCTTTATCGTAGTAAAAACAGATTTTTTTATTATTATTATTATCAACTTCGTCCCTGGAATAATTCAATTTGCAATCGTTTATCAACTTCGTCGCTGGAATAATTCAATTTGCAATCGTTTTAAAATACTCCGGCCATAAAGTAGTATAAAATTCTCGATAAATCAACACTCGTTAGTGATTTTAAGTAAACAATACAACGTTCAGAGACTCCATTTTTAAATGTGGGATTGACTCATCTTTTTAAACGTTTACAAGCGCGCATTTCACCTGTTTCGTGAGAGCCAATCGAAATTATTCTTTCATTCATAAAATTTCCTTCGCCGTCTAATTTTTTTCTGCGTTATCGACGCATGAATATCACCGTTTTGCAACGGACTGTTTAAATTGGTCTGACCGTCGCCCTTTAACGCCCTTGGAGTTGGGTTGGGTTGCGTTGATGCTCGTTGGTTCCCACTTATGTCACGATGGTTTCGTTTCATGCAAACCCTTTCGAACATTTGGGGGCGAAGCTAGTTGAGCTTTAATAATTTGTAACGCGCCGCTGTTCGGAGCAGTTAGTCGTTTGGCGATATCCCCGGCGCCTGGTGATGTTTTTAGGAGGCGTTGCCCCGTGTCCGCGTTGTGGCCGTCCGGACGATGGTCGATCCACATTTTGGGTCGTTACTGAGGAGCATCGAGGGAGGATTCCTCGTCGTACGCCGGACGTTACGTCGGGTGCTGACAGGAACAAAACTTTTCCGATGTTGCCCTGGAGGATTGAAAGCTTGTCCGGGCTTGTGTCAGCCTCGTCCGTGAAGTACCGGGGGTATGTTTGCAATTATTGCTTTCTCTTTTCGTTCATAAACCGGAGGGATATGTTTGCGGCTGTTGCTTCCTCCTTTCATTTATAAATGTTTATGAAAGAAAAAAGAAAGCAACAGTCGCAAACATATCCCCCGGGACTTCACGGACGAGGCTGACACAAGCTCGGATAAATAAACGTTTATGAACGAAAAGAGAAAGCAACAGTCGCAAACATACCCCCCGGTACTTCACGGACGAAGCTGATATAAGCCCGGACAAGCCTTCAATCCTCCAGGGCCACGTCCGACGTTCCTTCTTTGCTTTGTATACATATGTTCGTTTTGGCCACAAGCTTTCATTTTGAGCGCAAATTTTATTTTGATCTAAAGCTCTTGTCTTGATTTGTGTTCGAGCTTCCGGTTTACCCTTTACTCTTGCATGCTTGATCTTCGTCATACTTATTCCGAAATAATTTGCTATTTTACAGAAATCGATTTCCAATCTATGTATGTACCTACGTCGTTCTTTGATCATCGTCTTGTAAACTTCGTTTCCTGTCGAGTCTGTCTCATCGGATTCCGCCTGGCTTCCCCCTTTACCTTTGTCTTGGGAAACCGTGCATTTGCTAATTCGGCCCCTGCCTTCTCTCCCTCGTTGGAAAAGTGTCACCCCCAGCGCACCACTTCCTACAAAAGAGACCTGTTACGTGCAGCTCCGATTTCAATCACGTGTTGCTTGTTCGCGCACGTCGAGATCAAATGAAGGAAGCAAGATCCTCGGGAGTGCATCGCGCCGCATAAAACGCAAATAAAACCACCCCATCTCGGAGATTTCCATTCCACCGAATTCACTACTCCACTATAGCATATATAGGAGAAGATCTATATTTACGTGCATAGATGAGATAGATGGAGAGAAATGGGTTTCCTCGTGCTCGACCGAAATCCAGTGGGTATCTCCGGAATTATTTGGATTCGCCCGCCGGCCTTAAGGAGGGTATTACCGGAGATAAGATAAATTTGCAAGCAATAAATAAATAAGTTTTATTACATTTTAAAATCGCCACGCATCACAAAATAACACGCAGATAACACCAGGAATAATCCCAGCAAGGTGTACTGCAACGTGATCATCCAGAAGGCCGTGAGGTAAGCCACCCTGTTGCAGTACGTCGCCGCATCCCCCGACCCTTCATAATCCGGTTGGTACTCCCTGTAAACGAAGTAGGAACCTGGAAATTAAATTTGGCGAGAATTAATCGTGATGTTTACGATGATGTTAATAAATAAATTTCGGCGCTGACTTATCTCGATAAATCGGGAATAAAATCGCGCTTATTTATGAGCGGCTAGTTAGAGAGGCGCATAAATTCCACCAATGCGCCCATAAATATTTCACTGGAGGTATTAACGTGCGAATCGAAAAAAAAAACGTTTTTTTTTTATGGATTGACCGCAGACTGGTACACCTTTAATTACGACGTTTACTCTTTCAACGCATAAAAACACAAAAATTTCTAATAATCACAGTCCGGGAAATTCCGGACGTTTTTGCAGAGTTGAGTGCACACGTTAAATCAAACGAACGTTTGCAAGCGAATGTTCGCCAACTTTTATAAGCGCCAGCGCGGTATTCGACAAAAAGAGCGAGATCGAGGCCTTCATTCGAAGAAAATTTACGAGATTTATTGCCGAGCGAACTTTTTTTGCAGCCTTAAAAAACGTAAAAGCGCTGTCGACTTCAAAAACATATTTTACGAGCGTCGCATGGGGAAATATTAAATAGCTTTATGCGTTTAATAAATTTTATAAGGCTCTAGATTTTCAAAATTCATGTATTGTAGGACGCCCATGCCCGTCGGGAATGTCGCTAGCTTTGGTAATATAATTGCTTTTAGAATTCATTCAAATATTTGGTTGATATTTTGTAGGTATTGAAAAGCTACGTCTGTTTGGAATGTCACTGGCTTTGGTAATAATAATTGCGTTTAAAGTTCTTCCAAATAATTGGTTGATATTGTATAGGGATTGAAAAGCTACGTTTCTGCTGATGAAGCCCCAAATAGGGCTGAAACAGCTGTGCAGAGGATGCTCGAGGGATCCACCGCAATCAAAAACGTGTGTGCCAGTGTATTTTGATTTTGCTTCCGAATTCTAAAGTGGATTAACTCAAGGTCATCTGATTATCAATTATTTTGATGATTCTTGCGGTATCGCATCTATTTTTCAATTTGTGAACAACCCAACTTCTGAATTTAACCATTTATTTCGTGGCCAGTCACAGATTTTTTTCTTTTTTCGAATTTTGCTTCGAAATATAAATTGGATTGCCTCAAGGTCATCTGATTATAAATTGTTTCGACCGTTCTTGCAATGTCGTGTCTTTTTTTGTTGTTATTTTGATCGCAAGGGGTTTTACCGGCAAGGACGTTTTCTTTAATATTCACTTTAAGAGTTGCTAAAAAAATTAAATATTTGACAACGATGTAACTAATCAAATTTTATTTATTCCTTTATTATTCTTATTATTAAATAAATTTTCTTTTGTTTTTAAAGTTTGTGAACAACCTAACTTCTGAATTGAAACATTTATTTCGTGACCAGTTGCAGATTTATTTTCTTCTTCTTTTTTTTTCAAATTTTGCTTCGAAATTCAAATTGGATTGCCTCAAGGTCATCTGATTATAAATTATTTTGATGATTCTTGCAATGTGGTGTGTGTTGTTTTGTTATTATTTTAACCACAGGTCGCTTTAACCGCAAGGACACTTCAAGATTCCTTTAATATTCACTTTAAGTGTTGCTAAAAAAAATTCAATATTTGGCAACGATGTAATTAAACAGATTTTATTTATTTCTTTGTTATTCTTATTATTAAATAAATGTTCATTTGTTTTTACAGTTTGTGAACAACCAAACCTCTGAATTTAAACATTTATTTCCTGGCCAGTTACAGATTTCTTTTTTTTTTCTTTTTTTTTTTCAAACTGCATCGAAATTCAAATTGGATTGCCTCAAGGTCATCTGATTATAAATTATTTTGATGATTATTGCAATGTCGTGTGTGTTGTTTTGTTATTATTTTAACCATAGGCCGGTTTAACCGCAAGGACATTTCAAGTTTCCTTTACTATTCACTTTAAGAGTTGCTAAAAAAATTAAATATTTGGCAACGATGTAACTAACCAAATTTTATTTATTTCTTTATATTATTCTTATTATTAAATCAATTTTCATTTGTTTTTACAGCTTGTAAACAACCAAACTTCTGAATTTAAACATTTATTTCGTGGCCAGTTACAGATTTCTTTTTTTTTCCTTTTTTTTCAAATTTTGCATCGAAATTCAAATTGGATTACCTCAAGGTCATCTGATTATAAATTATTTTGATGATTCTTGCAATGTGGTGTGCGTTGTTTTGTTCTTATTTTAACCACAGGTCGCTTTAACCGCAAGGACACTTCAAGATTCCTTTAATATTCACTTTAAGTTTTGCTAAAAAAAAATCAATATTTGGCAACGATGTAATTAACCAAATTTTATTTATTCCTTTATTATTCTTATTGTTAATTAAATTTTCTTTTGTTTTTACAGTTTGTGAACAACCAAACTTCAAAATTTAAACATTTATTTCGTGGCCAGTTACAGATTTCTTTCTTTTTTTCAAATTTTGCTTCGAAATTTAGAATGGATTACCTCAAGGTCATCTGATTATAAATTATTTTGGTGATTCTTGCAATGTCGTGTTGTTTTTTTGTTGTTATTTTAACCACAGGCGGTTTTAACCCCACGTTTCCTTTATTATTTACTTTAAAAGTTATTAAAAAGTTAAATAGTTTAAATATTGTTACCAACGAAATTTTATTTATTTCTTTAGTATTATTATTGAATAATATAATGTAATAATAATAATTTAATCAGTTTTTATAGCTTGCAAACAACCAACAACTTTTTAAACATTTATTTCATGGCCAGTTACATTTTTTCATTTTTTCTTCTTAATTAAAAAAAAAATGAGTTACCCTGCCTGTTGAGGATGCAATTAATAATTATTTTTCTCTAAATTATTTCCCGTACTGACCCGCTTCAATATTCCCAATTTTTTACTAATCCGGACCACCGCAGTTTTAACAATTTTTCACCCCCGTTTACTTTTTGATTATTTTTGTAATTTATTGATTTTTTGTTTCTTCTGACCTTCAAGCTCATTAAACTAAAAAAAAAGAAAATTATAATTCGTATGACATAATTTGCTGATCGTATAACCATTTCGCTTTTGTGAACTGTTTCGCTTGTAAATTATTGTTTTTAATAAAGTAATAACATTTCATTGTCCACGGAGGAACGTATCGTAGTAATTAATTTGCAAAAATCAACCGGACTACAGGCGGGAAAGACGAAGATGGTTGAGTGCGGACCCTCCCCCTCTCGGGTTAGTCAACGCGAATCCGCCGCTTGCTTTATCTCAGTGTTTGTCGAGATGCGCGAGGAGGTTCTTCGCATCTGATTGTAAGAAACGACTTAGGACAAACAACGTCTTCAAGTATATACCGGGCTTCATGCTCATCATTTGTCATTTTCGCTGTCAACCGAGTTACACATGAAGTGCCTTATAAATAGCTTGGAAGTGACACAGTTTGGAAGAGTGACCATCTTCGATATCTTAATCGCCAGCCAGCCGGACAATAGGTGCAGCGATAAAGTCACTTATAAGTCGTGTTATCTGAACACGATCGCCGTTCGACGTCATTCAATTAATTATTTTTTTTTTTCTTAATTAAAAATCGTGTTATTTGTTTTAATCTCTTGAGAATCTGCCGGGCACAAATCAAGTGCACGTTGCCGATTTTATTCTTTGCAACATAATGCTCAGATACCGTTAAGAGGAATGTGCATTCGTTCTAAATTGCTTTCCGAACTTTAATTAAGACTTTCAGTTTCTCCTTTTAGATTGAGATTTATTTGCGCCGGTGATTGTTTGTTTTGTTATCGAGCGATGAGATACGTATCTGATGATTGTTACATGCAATTTTGGCTTCCTTGCTTATTATACTAGTCGTTCAATCAAATTGAAATCAAAGAAGTTCAATAAGAATAAATAGTTGGTTCGATTTGAGTTTGGTAGCACCCTGTATAAGAAAAAATAAGATAATCATTCTAATCTCCTTATACACTCCTGACGCCTGTTTGTACCACATAAATTTAAGTCGAACGTCAATGGTTAAGTGACACTTTTTCCAAAACAGAAAGTGTCACTTAAATCACTTAAGTAGGACTTAAAATTTTAAGTGAAAGTGGTGCAAACGGGCGTTAGATTGTGACTTACTGAATGTTGTGTAATCGCAAATGTCACATTATAAGCAGCACTTAAATTTAAGCTCGTCTTAGGTGCATTTCTTTCGTAACCTCCTAGACTGAAGTCTTGTAATACCCTATATAAGAAAAAAAATGAGATAATCGCTTTTATGCCGCATTTATCTGTAATTTTGGCAATTAGTTTTACGTGATGTTTATTCAGATCAGATTTCTTTTAATCACAAAGACGCCTTTGGTTCAATGAGCAATTTAAAATAAGTGCACGACTTGTAAACCTTCATCGCTTAATTTAAGCTAAAAGAAATTCTTTCCAAACCCCCCTGCTTTTTAATTCTTCTTCAAGTACAATATTAAAAAAACTTAAAGCTTGAACCGCAGGTCTTCAACCTACACCCTCCTCCCCCCCCGCCCCATCACGCGATGGCGCGCCTTAAGCTGCATTCAAAAATGTGTTTCTTATTTTAGTTTTAAACAAAAGAAAAAGTAATTATCGCGTGTTACTTATTATTAATCCTTTCGTAAAATGTTTTGTTTCTTTTACGTTTCTTAAATAGCAAAGGCATGACTCAAGTTCTGTATCACCCTGTAGAGCAGAATGAAACCATTTTTCTCTTCCTAGGTATTTCCAATGAGTCATCACGTTCCGAAGAGCTTTCGTTTAGAAATAAATTCAGAAATTTAAATTAACTTTCTTCTTGGGCTTCCGCAGAACCGCATAGAATTTCGCTGATGCCGCTGACGTTTCGTCTTTCTTACAGAAGAACTCATCAGGGTTGCTGCTGTGCAATGGTAATAAATAATAAGTTACCACCAACAGAAAAAATCGATTAGCAGTAAGCCTGAGGGTCTTTTGCAAGAAAAACGAAACGTCGGCGATAGAAGGATTCAACCTGAAAATCTTCAACAGGTGATGAACAGGTTATCTGGTAGATACAGTACATTTCTTCCTTTTGTGTTCCAGAAATAATTATTGCTCATCTCATCTTTCATTTCTTACAATTAGTCGTTTTCGTTGAAACTCTTCTCTAAAGCCCTTAGAATTGAAAGTAGCTCTAACATAGTACTACCCTGTATAAGAAAATACTACTACTCGCCTGTGTTTTAATCGTCTTCATTAAATTTTCAAAAAAGAAATGATTTTCTTTTAGATAATACTTTTAAGCCCTCGTATGACACGATGTTAATTTTTGTATGAAATTTATTAAAAGTGTGTGTGAGAGAGAGAGAGAAGCAGAACTGTCACAGTGAATGTTCATTGCTTAATCGATTCGATTCTTCACTTCCTCCCTCCCTTTTTAACTGTGTAGTTTTATACAGAATTTTTTTTTATACAGACCTTAAACAAAAAAAGAAAAACAGTTCTCATTTGTTTCACACACAACTCCCATGAATTAGCATACTACGCATACTATCGAAAATGAATCTTTCCTAAAAGCTTCATATTCAGTATAAGTGACATTCAATTTACGTTTCAATTAAGAAAACAATGTTTTTAATTCTTCTTAGCTTTTTTCTTCATAAGTGTTGCTTCAAGACTGAAGTTTGGTAATACCCTATATAACAAAAAAATTGAAATAATTGCTTTTATGTCGCACTTATCTTTAATTTTGGCAATTAGTTTTATGTGATGTTTATTAAGAATTTTCTAACCACAAAGAAGCCTTTGGCTCACGCAATTTAAAACAAGTGCACGACTTATTTGGCACGTTGCAGCGAACACTCGACTTGAACACCGCTTAGATTGTGACTTACTGAATGTTGTGTAACTTCAAATGTCACATTATAAGCGGCACTTGAATTTAAGCTTGACTTGAGTGCTTGGTGCAACTGGCCGTTAATTGGTTTTTACATTTAAATTTACGATTAAGGCGAAAGATGGGGAAACTCTCAAGGTCACAGATCGATTACTGTTAAAATTATTAAGCTTTTGTTTAAACTCGTACAAACGTTTTCACTTTAAACACGTCACATCTTTTAGGCTAAACTTCCAGCTGTTCCTTCCGTTTACTTTTAAAATAAAAAAAAACTGCGTTATCGCATTTTTAATTCCGTTTTGAAAATGAACGGAATTTGTTTTTGTCTTTTACCTTATTAGCTTTGTTAATTTCTTTGTTTCGTACGTTTGCGATTTTCTTTTCTTTTTTGCTCCTAAGTAAAGAAAAATCTTTCATTTATTTCTTCTGCAAAATTTTTGCTATCGTTTGTTTCAAATTCCCGGCGCTAGTTTGGTAACACCCTGTATAGGAAAAATGCAATAATTTCTCTAACTGAATTCTTTAACACATTCATTTTTACTTTAAACATTAAAAATAAACAAATCTTCCATTCTCGTTTAATTTTTTCTTTTAATTTTGGTTTCGTTACAAAAAATAAATTAAGTAATTACCATGCATTACTTATTATTATTCCTTTCACAATTTTTTTTTTTTTATTAAAATAGTTCTGTATTTTTCAAGTTTCTTGAACATCGAAAGCAAGACTCGAGTTCTGTATTACCCTGTACAGCAAAATCACACGGTTTTGCTTCCTAGATTTTTCCAAAAAAATAGAGTTCAAGCTTTAAGATCAAAAAGATAACTTACTCTATTTTTTTTTAATAAATAATTTTAGTTCTTTTAATTGCTGAATGTTTGAGATTTGTTTTTGAAATAAGTACGTTTCCTCTTAAAAGTTTTCGATTTTATCAAAATTACACTTTCCGTCTGAAAACTCCCAACTTAGTAACAGTTTAGAGTTTTCGTCATTTATCTTTGCACCTCAAAACAAAACAATTTTTGCGCGCGATTTTCAACGTAAGGCTCAAGTTCGGCGACACCCTATATAAGAAATTTAAAAAAAAATTTAAACAATATTTTTTTAAATTTTTCTAAATTAATACGAGGAAGGAAACAGATTTGTTTCTGAAATAAATATGTTCCTTCCTAATAGTTTTCGATTTTATCAAAATTACTCTTTCCGTCTTAAAGCTTCGGCCTTAGTAACAGTTTAAGAGTTTTCGTCACTTATTTTTGAACCTTAAAACAAATCAATTTTTGCGCGCGATTTTCAATGTAAGGCTCAAGTTCCGTGACATCCTCTATAAGAAATTTTTAAAATTTTTTAAACAATATTTCTTTTTATGTTTTTAAATTAATTACAAGGAAGGAAACATCAACCAGAAGACAGGCAGAGTCAGCCATCTTTCAGCAAAAAAAGTTCCGTCAGTGTCAAATTGACAAAACTTTCTGACCTTGCTTAGTCTTTCAAAGTCAAATTTCAACAAAAAAAGATCCTGTCAGTGTCAAATTGACAATAATTTCTAACCTTGCTTGCTCATTTTCAATGTCAAATTCAAATGTTGGCGCCGCCGAACTGCACTTTCATTCTTTCTTATGATTGGCTGAAGAACATTTTGCCGAAAATCAATTAAGAATGCACGCCGTTCTGCCAGACTCTTAGTAGAGAGTCTCTAGTTGAAGCGACACGTCAAAAGACACGTAGAGCTCAATTCATTCCAGTCAAACCATTTAAGCAACACGTCAAAAGACACGTAGAGCTTAATTCTTTCCAGTCAGACTATTTTTGTAGCACTGATTTATGCAAATTCCCAAAATTAACGATACGCGTTAGCCCTAACAAATTGTTCGGTGTAGTGTGCGCCCTGATGGCGACTGCCGGAAATTACTTTGGTACCAAATATGGCGGCAAAACAAACGAAAAATAGATTGCAAGGAACGTGGTTACGGTTACAATAGACCAATGATTAGGTAATATTTCAAACGGCGCGTTAGCGTCATTTCCTAGAGGCGGCGACGTTGCCAAGTTCAAGAACTAGCCAAACGTTGGGTGATGTAAATTTTGCTGAAATATGGCGGAATCAATTAAAAATGCACGCCGTTCTGCCAGACTCTTACTAGAGGGTCTCTAGGTCACAGTATTCGAGGCTGACATCTAGCGGACGCTTTGCGAAGAGTTCTATAATAAGGAAAACATTGGAATGACGTTTGTTTAACCTATAAAAAGGCCGGTAAAAAATATTAAATTGAAACGTGTGACAACATTATCGTTATTTTAAAATAATAATAAAACCAACAAAAGCATTGATGGATCCAATACAATGAATGAATTAATTAATGACAGCTCTTTGTTTTCCTTACTAAAGCGCGCGCCATCTGTTGATTACTTAGTGATTCTCGCGTATAGTAAACGATCAATAACTCACCTACAACATGCCAAATCAAATGGAACGCCATCAAGACGACGAGTATATTAAACAGCCACTTGCTCTCGGTGTTATACAAAACCTTAATCAAGACGCCGGTGAATCCTGAAATTTATTTTGACGGTTAGCAGCGCCATCTGTCGCTTTGAGTTCCGAGTACATACCCGCAACTATCAGATAGACGGGGACCATCCTGCTGACCGGACAGCTATTCAAAGTGACCCATCCGACGAGGAACATCGCGGAAAAGACCGCGTAAATCAAGACTTGCGAAACGTGCATGCTAGCTGAAACGTCAACGAAACGTCAGATTTTCGATGAGAGCGCGCGCGCCCCCTACAAGAATCACCGGGAGACTTACGTATTTTCATCTTGAGTTTCTCGAGGGTGTGCGTCGATCCGAGGTCCTTGAAGGCATCCTGCCTCTCCAAGTCCAGAGGTTGTTGCAGTTGTTGCGTCGTCGTTTCTTCTTTGCTCATGGCCATCTGATCGCTTCTACCAAAACAAAAGAGAAAAAAAAGATTCCTCAATTAAACGACACCTCACGAACCTCCTCGTCTAATTTGAATTTGAAACGATTTTAATTGCGCCGCGCGGTTCCAAAAAAAAAAAAAAAAAACAATTTTGTTTTCGTTTTTGTGTGTGTGTGATATGTGTGAGAAGGCGATAGTCTAGTAGGCCTTGGCCCGCACTGAACGAACGCTCATTGTTTATTGTCGTCGTGGATTATTCGGGCGTCAGCGCGAATTAATAATCGCTCGCGTGATTGGTTTGTTTGATTTTCGACGAATTCTCGACTGACTTCTCGGAGGAACCTCCTCGGACAACCCGGACGGTTCCACTGCCGTCCGAAAATAAAATCGGGACTTCGGGAGACTTCGCAACACGCGAGGTTGCCAAATAATTATCCTCAGTTCTGCGGAATTCTTTTTCAAAAAAATGAAAATAAAATAAACAAACAAAACCGTAAATGTTTTTTTTTAAACAATAATTAAACGCCACTTTAAACCACGACCTTTCGTAATGCGATGTAATTAGTGATAAGCGGTGTTAATGGATCGTACAGTTACTTGTTGTTAGTGTACTGCAAAGAAAATTCCAGTAAATTTGTATTAAATTAACGAGAGAAAAGATTCCAAAGTGTTTTCGAACGAAATTCGTGGCAGACAATCTGATTGGTGTAGTTAGCTAAAGAGACGGGACAGTAAAATGATGATGATGGCAAAAAATTTGAGCGATTCGGCTAAAAAGAAGTTGCAGAAAAAAAATTGAAAATACTAAAGGAGCTTCTGCAAGAGGAAATTCGATGTATGAATCATCAGAAGAAGAAGAAGGAGGATGGGAAGGGAACAGGCGAAGACGTCCTCAACCAGAGAAAGAAATGAAAGAGGCCTGGAAACCCGTTTTTCAGGAAGCACCCTGCGCATTTTAGTTTTCAACGGAGAGATTAAATTGCGTTCACTTTCAACCTTTGACGCTGTTGAGCTTTCATTACGTCATGTGATGCTCGGTTGGTTCCCGCTGATGTTATGTTATGTTTTTTTTCAATTCGCGCAGCCCTTTCCTTCGAACTTTAGGTGGCACGGTTGGTTTTGCTTTGTTAACTTGTAACGTGCCGGGAGCACGGGACGTTATCCCGCATTTGGGGCGTCGTGGCCGTCGCACAGTTGTCGAAACGCCTAATCTAGCTGTGCAAAATTCAAAGCATAAAAGCTTATTGATTTTAACGATTTGAAGAATAGTTTTCGAATCAGATTTATCAATTTTCACTTTCGCATTCGGTTTTCCTCATCCCAGATGGACTTGAAGAAAAAAATTGTAGTTATTTGTGTAACTGAGGATGGGGTTTTTAGAAAATGAACTTTATTTTGTTACTTCTCATAACTTTTCTTATAAAATCCTATAATGTATTTATATGTCCGGAAAGAGAAAAAAATTATTATCAATCCGGGTAGTAAGAAATTAGACATGGTAATTTAAAGAATCATCGATGACGTCACAGTCCCAGATTATGACGTTATAAGAGCGAATCAAAAACGCCAGTTTGTGCCAAATGAATAGTAATTTAACTTTTATTTAAAAAACATTTTTTTTTGTAAAACCTATAATAGCGGCTCTATCATCACATGGACCTTCCTTACTTCTTATTCACTCTGTATATTTGTTTGCAATTTCTTGCACATACTTTTTTTTATTAATTAAATACAAACATTCTTGGTGATTGTACACAAACACATTTCAGCTCGAACATAAGCGGATATAAGTGATTACTACATCATAAATACGTAGCCCTGGAGGATTGAAAGCTCGGCAGGGCTTGTGTCAGCCTCGTCCTTGGAGTTCGGAGCACATTTATTTGTGACTATTGTTCTTTCTTTTCGTGCGCAAATTATTATTCCCTTCTCACGCTTCTTTCTGGACACGGCTCACTTCCGGTTATGGCTTACGGAAGAAACACAAATTTCGATAATTTAATGCAGAAAGAGTTGAAGATCATCGATAATAGATCACTGTTCCTCTGATTCTAAATCACCTTTGAATGATTCAAGATTTGAAATCGTATGATTGTACACAAACACATTTCAACTCGAAAATAAGCGGATATAAGTGATTGCTACATCATAAATACGTAGCCCTGGAGGATTGAAAGCTCGACAGGGCTTGTATCAGCCTCGTCCTTGGAGTTCGGAGCACATATATTTGTGACTATTGTTCTTTCTTTGCATGCGCAAGTTTTTATTCCCTTCACACACTTCTTTCTGGACACGGCTCACTTCCGGTTATGGCTTACGGAAGGAACACAAGTTTCGATAATTTGATGCAGAAGGCTTGAAGATCAACGATAATAGATCACTGTTCCTCTGATTCTAAATCACCTTTGAATGATTCAAGATTTGAAATCGTATGATTGTACGCAAACACATTTCAACTCGAAAATAAGCGGATATAAGTGATTGCTACATCATAAATACGTAGTCCTGGAGGATTGAAAGCTCGGCAGGGCTTGTGTCAGCCTCGTCCCTGGAGTTCGGAGCACATTTATTTATGACTATTGTTTTTTCTTTTCGTGCGCAAATTATTATTCCCTTCTCACGCTTCTTTCTGGACACGGCTCACTTCCGGTTATGGCTTACGGAAGGAACACAAATTTCGATAATTTGATGCAGAAGGCTTGAAGATAATCGATAATAGATCACTGTTCCTCTGATTCTAAATCACCTTTGAATGATTCAAGATTTGAAATCGTATGATTGTACACAAACACATTTCAACTCGAAAATAAGCGGATATAAGAGATTACTACATCATAAATACGTAGCCCCGGAGGATTGAAAGCTCGACAGGGCTTGTGTCAGCCTCGTCCTTGGAGTTCGGAGCACATTTATTTATGACTATTGTTCTTTCTTTTCGTGCGCAAATTATTATTCTCTTCTCACGCTTCTTTCTGGATACGGCTCACTTTCGGTTATGGCTTACGGAAGAAACACAAATTTCGATAATTTGATGCAGAAAGAGTTGAAGATAATCGATAATAGATCACCGTTCCTCTGATTCTAAATCACCTTTGGATGATTCAAATTTTGAAATTATATGAATTCAGAGATTTATGGAAAGAAAGAAAAATGCAAAACTGAGTTAGTATTGCATACCTACGTCGGTCCATTTGGATTGTGAAACTTAATTAAAACTGTACTATTTTAGAAAATGGGCGATAAACATCTCGTGAAAATAGATTTTAATAACTTCATTCGCATTATCCAAAAACATCAAGCCCAGAACGCTCGAGTACGCCTTCACCATCAACAGAATCATTTAATAGTTTTGAACGTCTAAGACATGATCAAAATTTCGCCCATTCGCCCCACATGACCTTTGTCTATCACTGTACGTACATCGATATTTACGTCAACGTACTATAACATAACAAAAGAACCAGCGAGTTTTGGATGCAAGAAATGTTACTAGATGTTTGTTCTTGGAACTTTTGTGCAGCTGAGATGAGGCGTAGTAATTAGACTGGTCTTTGTAATCAGGCAACGTGCTCAAAGAATGAGTGGACGTCTCGGCACGTACGCCAGTTCTTACACCATTTATATTGTTGGTTCGTCTCAAGGTCGAATGCAGGGACCAAAACGCGGATCCAGCGAGCCTTAAACTACTGGCTCTAAGAGAAGCACGAAGATTGGCCTTAAAAGATGGCGCAAAAAGTAGCACAAAAATGGTCCAAAGGACAAAGCCAGTAAGAGAGGGAACAAGCGAGGAACAATCAAAGAGCGGCCAAATTTCTTACCTGGAAGGACAATGCAGTGAACTGTCAAAATCGGCAGGAAAGCCGTGGGCGTCTTACTTCATCCCCAGGTGAAAGTAAATTACTTCAAGCACTAAAGACCATAAAAGTGACGCGTCAAGTTCACTCGAGGGAAGATTGACGAAGAATGAGCCAGGTTTGACGTGATCGGGAAATGAAAAGAAAGAAACCCCCGCTATACCGAACCTTTGACATAAAGGAAACCCAATCAGAATAAAGGGCAATAGCTCGTGAGAGTAACACGTGGCCGTGCTCGACCAAATGGCAGAAGAAAGAAAAAAAACAATTAAAGTGTGTCTAGTAGCTTCGGAAGATTTCGGAAGCTTTGAACATGTCCAGACTTTTTTTACAATTCGCGAATTTATAAATCAGTATTTTCTCACGGAATAATTTTGCAATATCCGGCAGTGTGGGGCGATTTAATTTGAGAGATGACGCACAGGAGAACTCTATTTTCCTAACTCGAGCAACAATACATGGAGGGCTTAAAATAATTTTATTACGTTCCGCTAAAACAATTTGAAACGGCGCACGGCGGCCAACGAAATAAAATGCAGGCGAAGCCGTTAAGAAATGCGTCGGATAAAAATAAATAAAACAATACAGAATTTTGCACTATATCGGGGTGCTTGAAAATAGACGGGAAAATAAACTGTAACATGGCTATTGCGCTCGTCATCATTCTTTCATTATGTTCAGACTTTTAAACAATTTTTGGGCTTGCAAAAGTTGGCAGATTAGCACGAAGAGGAAGACTAAAGTGCTATCGTAGGTATTATTAAACACACTTTTTAGTGTTTGTTTTCATT
The DNA here is from genome assembly GCA_036172665.1 of Prosopocoilus inquinatus. Classification (NCBI taxonomy): domain Eukaryota; kingdom Metazoa; phylum Arthropoda; class Insecta; order Coleoptera; family Lucanidae; genus Prosopocoilus; species Prosopocoilus inquinatus. Next base: position 5,633,542 of record CM069878.1, on the reverse strand, counting down.
GAGTAGAGAATAAAATTCGGTGGAAAAGAATTAGTTTTTTTTTTTTTTTATTTAATCTAAACATATTCGAAGATGAACTTTGATGTCGTCCCATAACAGTTGCTCGCCAGAATATGCCATTATCAAGTCATGCCACACTTAGTTGTGCTTTTGACATTATTATCTACGTGTGAAACCTAACCCTTCGTTATATTTTCTTTTTTTTTAATTAATGTAAAATAGTGCAGGTTTTGTACCATACAGAAATATTTACCTTTCATCTTTGCTTTGTGATTTCAAATGGTTTGAAGAAATTGCTCTGCGTGCACTTCACAGCCACCAAAACAATTATTGCCGCCGAAACTGACGCCTTCGCCGATGCGATGCGAGCTCTCGGTAATCCCCCCGAGTTTAGATAAATAATCCGGTAAACAGTGATAAGTTGAGCTGTGATTTATCCGGAATTAATTCGCGCCTTTGTTTTGCGCGCGGAAGATTCTCACGTAATCACTCGCGCACCTCGGGATTACTTCAGTTATTTAACCTTGCGTTTTACTTTTGTTTAGAAATCGAAAACGAATTATAATTTATTTTTATTTATTTTTTTTTTGAGAATAAACGGATGGGTTCGTTCGAAACGAACGCAAATTCAACAAAACAAAAACAAATACTTGCGATAATAATAAATTGATGAACCGGTTCGGTGTGGCAGTGAAACAATAAGCGCTAATTTTTGACGTCATTTCTTTTTTTTTTGACACGGACGTGCGAAGTATTCGAACGCCGAAATTATACCCGAGTGATCTACCGATAATGGTTCTTTAATATGACACCGCTCAAGATCTGAAGTGGGGCACTTGAATTTGCGTACGTGCATCATCAAAGATAAAGCAAAAAAATAAACTCGGACCGTGCGTTGTTTCAAAAAAAAAAAAAAGAAAGTGTCTTTTACGATGACTTGAACCTTGCACGCCTGATTACTGCACGAAAAAAAATTAATCCCAGTTAGGACTAACGCACACTCAATCGTCACGTTCTCGGACCGTCGCGTCGTTTCAAAAAAAAAAAACATGTCTTTTACGATGACTTGCAGCTTGCGAGCCTTCACGAAGAAAAAAATTAATTCCAGTTAAGGTTGACGCGCACTCAATCATCACATTCCCTCCTCTTTGAAATACGGTCAGGATTAAATTGTCCAGGACTAAGTGACAAGAGTGACCGCCCACTTGTCCGTTCGTTTATAGTTCGAACCAATCGTAACGGACAGGATTCTTGGTTTCTGATTCTTCTGGTCAAAAGACAGAAGGAACATGACAACAAGAACTCAATCGCCACGTTCCCCCTTTCTAAAATATGATCAGTATTAAACACACTTAAGTGATAAGAGTGACTGCCCACTTGTCCGTTCGTTTATAGTTCGAAACACCAATCGTAACGGACAGGATTCTTGGTTTCTGATTCTTTTGGTCAAAAAACGGAAAGAACATGCCAACAAGACACATTCAAGAGTACCGAAATAACTTCTTCTCATCTGTAAAGGTTCGGGTATTCAGTACGCATTTTCAGTCAGTGTTGTTAGAAGTAAAAAATTTGAAAAAAGAATTCGAAATAGGTTGAAAATCGAGGCAGGAAATGTCAAATGAAAAATTAAACAAAGTGTATTAAATCGAGGAAAATTAAAGAATATTTAATTAAGATTAAGTCCGACACGTTCCAAGGTCAAGCAAACTCGACCCAAATAAGCCCAACCCAAAAAAAAGATTAAATAAAAAAACGTAAGTCCGACACAGTAACTGAGAGAAATTAAAAAAAAATAATACAAAGAATGAAAAATTGAAGGAATTCAAAATTTCAAAAAGACTGTTTTGAATTAAATGAATCTCAAGGTCAACCCAATCTAACTGAACCCGACCTGTAACTACGTACACATAACCAACCCAAGAAAAAAATTCCAAATTTAAGAAAAAATTTAATTTAAAAAACAATCTGTTGCTGTGAGCCCCCTCTCCCCCTTCCGCCCCCTACGGCCCTCTCAGTAAAACCAAGCACGAAACGTAAGAGCGAGGAGCGAAGGCGCTCTTTAAATGAAATTAAAAAAAATGTTAGTATAGAAACTGAAGAAGAAAATTTCGTTTGTAAATAATATTAAAAGAATCGTTACTAGAGACCCCCCCACCCCTTCCCCCTACAGTTCGGTAATGTTGGATTGGGTTGACCTTGGACTCAGTCTTGCTTAATTTATAAAATTTCAAATTCTCTTGGGCTTAGTTTTGTTTAGGTTTAATTACGTTAAAAATTTTTTTTTTAATTTTTCGAAATTCGTAAAATTATTTCGCGCTTTCTGACAATTTCTGTAATTTTTTTCCAACCCTGATTGACGAACCTTCCTGGATTGGGTTCGTCTTGAAACGGTTTCTCAAATTTTCAACATTTTCTTCAATTTTTAATTTTTTAGTCATTTTTTAAAGGAATTTTTCGCGTTTAACGTTTTTTTTTTGTTTTAATTATCATAGTTTATTTTTTTTAATAGTTCTTTCCTTGGACTGCCTTCACTTAGGTTAGGTTCGGTTAAGTTGAGTTGGTCTTGGAAATTTTTAATTGTTTTTAAATTCTTCGCCCTTTTTGACAATTTCTTTAATTTTCTTCCAATTCTTTGCTTTTCCTTCCTGGGTTGGGTTGGCCTTGAAATTTTTTTCAAAATTTCTACAGTTTCGGCAATTTTTAATTTTTTAATGGATTTTTAATGGGTTTTTCACTTTTTAACATTTTTTTATTTCAACTTTTCACAGTTTCTTTTTTTAAAAGTTCTTTCCTTGGACTGTCTTCGCTTAGATTAGCTTCGGTTAGGCTGGCTTGGCCATGAAAGTATTTTCAAAATGCTCACACACATTTTTGGCATTTTAAAAATTTACTTTCCTCTTTTTTTTAAAACTATTAACAGTGTTTTTTATTTTAATTTTTCCCAATTGCTTTTCTAATAATTCAATTTAATTTTAAAATCAAAACGAAATGAAAAAACTAAACAATTCACTCAAAATAAAAAATAAAGTAAAACTAAACAATTAAGACAAGAGAAAAAAAAAGAGTTTTTTGGTAATCGTAATTTAATCGCAAACGATTTATTTATTTATTTTATTAAATTAATTTAAATTCTGTGTTTCGAGAAAGTTTCCAGCCAGCGTTGGCGAGTTGAGAAGAAAACTCATTCTTACGCAATAAAGAAAAGTTATTTTCTGACAATGAAAAAAAATTTGTTTGTTCATCAACCTATTTTTTTCTTTTTTTTTTCAATTTAACGCCACAATTTCATTGGCTCGTATTATTTTGTTATCTTGAATTATTTTTGGCTACACAGAGAGAGAGAGAGAGTGAGACTTAACGTTTTTGTACAGAAATTAAAGCAAAGTGTAAGTGTTTAGCGAAACATTGCGCAATAAATTAACGCGACTATTACCAACACAGGAATCTGAAAAGTTACAAACTTTTTTTATATTTTTTTATGCTTCTTGAAGCAGTGTCCGTCTCGTCATGGTCAAACTTTGCAGCGGTAGAGTCTGTGACGTCATTGAACGTAACGGTTAAGTGCGCGGCAACCTTTACATTTCAAGCGAGCCTACAGACGTCTACAGGTCGCAAATCCATCCGAAACAGAACAAGTAAGGACCGTCTTCATAATTAAATTAAATTAATTACAGTGACGAAGTCATCGGATTAGGGATTTTCCTCCGTCGTATTAAATTTGGGGAATTCAGAATTCACAAACGCCTGTGCGTTCTCAATACGTCAAGTAAATCGCGAGCACGTATGTTTATTTTTTGTCTGGAACTCAGGGATGCAAAAAAAATGTGGGGCAGACGGTCTTCGAATGAATGCTAAACAGTAAACACATAAAAAACAGCCTGACTCGCAAATGTTTGTTAATAACAAAGTAATGGATATTTGTCTCTGTGGATTATCGGATGGCGACGTTTTGGTAGAGATAGACTCAACCTTGACCTCGATCTGGCTTTGGTGAGGGGCGTTGACGGAAAATTATCGGCCCTGATGTCAATGTTAAAAAAGAAAAGTCCGCCCTTCGTTTTAAAATTTTATTCGTCGCGGGAAGTCGGAAGAAAATTAATAACCCTTTGAAGGATGACGACTCTCTATAAACTTTTTAATCAAAGTTGCTGTTGGACTCGTTGGTTCAAAAGATGATGCAATCAGGCTGTCCAAATACGAAAGTCTCTAAAAATAATCATCGTGAAGTATGATGGGGCCTTGTCGTTAACACAAGACGTAAATTATCTTTTTGTTAATAATACGTAATGGATATTTGTTACTGTGGATCATCGGATGGCGACGTTTTTTTTTTTTTTTGGTAGAGATAGACTCAACCTTGACTTGACTTCGATCTGGCTTTGGTGAGAGGGCGTTGGTGGCAAATTATCAATTGCGAGTACTTTTCACCTCGTCGCATGACGTATTATTCAAAAAGCAGAAAAAGAGAAACTTAATCAAAGGTCAACTTAATCCCCTGTTGTCAATCTTTTTTTTTTAATGTTATCCCTTCGTTTTAAAATTTTATTCGTCGCTGGAAGTCGGACAAACATTAATAACCCTTTGAGGGATGACGACTCTCTATAGACCTTGAATTGAAGTTGCTGTTGGACTCGTTGGTTCAAAAGATGAGGCAATCAGGCTGTCCAAACACGGAAGTCTCCAAAAATAATCATCGTGAAGTATGATGGGGCCTTGTCGTTAACACAAGACGTAAATTATCTTTTTGTTGATAATACGTAATGGATATTTGTTACTGTGGATCATCGGATGGCGACGTTTTTTTTTTTTTTTGGTAGAGATAGACTCAACCTTGACTTGACTTCGATCTGGCTTTGGTGAGAGGGCGTTGGTGGCAAATTATCAATTGCCAGTACTTTTCACCTCGTCGCATGACGTATTATTAAAAAAGCAGAAAAAGAGAAACTTAATCAAAGGTCAACTTAATCCCCTGTTGTCAATCTTTTTTTTTAATGTCATCCCTTCGTTTTAAAACTTTATTCGTCGCCGGAAGTCGGAAAATAATTAATAACCCTTTGAGGGATGACGACTCTCTATAAACCTTGAATTGAAGTTGCTGTTGGAGTCGTTGGTTCAAAAGATGATGCAATCAGGCTGTCCAAACACGGAAGTCTCCAAAAATAATCATCGTGAAGTATGATGGGGCCTTGTCATTAACACAAGCCGTAAATTATCTTTTTGTTAATAATACGTAATGAATATTTGTTACTGTGGATCATCGGAGGGCGACGTTTTTTTTTCTTTTTTTTGGTAGAGATAGATTCAACCTTGACCTCGATCTGGCTTTGGCGAGGGGGCGTTGGTGGCTAATTATCAATCGCGAGAACTTTTCACCTCGTCGCATGACGTATTATTCAAAAAGCAGGAAAAGAGAAACTTAATCAAAGGTCAACTTAATCCCCTGTTGTCAATCTTTTTTTTCTTAATATCATCCCTTCGTTTTAAAATTTTATTCGCCGCTGGAAGTCGGACAAAAATTAATAACCCTTTGAGGGATGACGACTCTCTATAGACTTTGAATTGAAGTTGCTGATGGACTCGTTGGTTCAAAAGATGATGCAATCAGGCTGTCCAAACACGGAATTCTCCAAAAATAATCATCGTGAAGTATGATGTGGCCTTGTCGTTAACACAAGACTTATATTATCTTTTTGTTTGTTTGTTAACTTATCGGTTGGCACACCTGCAAGCGACGTCCCCGCGAGAAAGAAAAGAAAATCCATGCAGGAGCGCGAAAAAGAAAAATTCGTGCAAAGCACGCTGCGATCTTGTCGATAATGCAGTGCGGCGCTTGTGATGCTGCCAATCGTCGGCGGTAAATCACACGTTCACCCCCGGATGGTACACAATCAGGGGTGGTTTCAGGATTACATCCCCGCACGACCAACATGTGTCTGCCGAAACCAATATCCGGTTGCGAGCGAACGTTTCGACGCTAATTGGAATTCAGTTTCTGGATGGATCGGATGCGAGCGCACATGTACGCAAACAGTGTTTTGATGTTTCGATCTTGCCGGGGGATTTCACTTTTTAATCGGGGGAGCATTTGATTTTCCCCGGCTGTCGTTCAACAAGTACAATAAATCCGCTTCGATCGACGACAGACAGAGAGAGAGAGAGAGCCCTTCATAAAAATCATCCGCAAAAATGGTGTTGTGGGAAATAGGAATGAATACAATCGAGCGCCATCTCTTGATGATTGATTAAACAAATATTTTAGTCGTCTGTGTAGAGGTAAAAGAGTGTGGATGTTATATTTTGTCTGTGATTGTCTTTATTTTATAATGAGGTCCCGTTTGAAAGAAAAATTATTCACTTATATTTTAGTTTTGGATTCGCACAAAATTTAACGCGCGCATTCTTTGATTTAAGTGAAGAAAATGATTAGTTAGCATTTCATTAGTACGGCAATCGACTAAGACTAAATCGTCGTCCGCGGAGATTGCCTAGTAGGAATTGCGGAAGTCTGCTTAGTTCACAGATTAAAGTTCTTTTCGGGCGCAAAACTAAAAACGTTTTACTACAGGGAATTCCATGCTAACAAATGAAATCCAAGTCGTTTGTACAACTTACTTACAAAAGCTACACCAGCAGATCGTGTTTCATTCGAAACAATTAATGGTTCGCTTTGTTCGTGACAATAATATTTCAGCTTAATTAAATTAGGAAGAATGAAGAAAAGAATGATTTGAATCAAACGATTCTCAAGGTCAACCCAGCCTTTTAAAGGGAATAAGGATGAAAACTATTTAGATTAATAAAATTTTATAGCAGTATACCAACATGAAAAATGTTGTCGATCTAATCAAATAAATCTCAGCCGATAGTCACTTGAGACTTTTATATACAGTTGCTGCTACGGCAACAAACTGATAGTTATTCTTCTTGAAACTTTTTTGGCCTAATTGCCAGACTGTAAAAACTGAAAATTAAAGTTAATTTGTGATGAATAAATAAATATTTTATGCTTCGTCGGTATTAACAAACCCTAAATACTATACATAAGTACACAAATTAGATTCAATGTTCACACAATTGTAAACACCTTTTTAGACTAAACAATGTTTTTAATCAATGCATTCATCATCGTAAATTATAACTTTCAGTTTTAATGCCAATTTTGTTAATTTAATTGTTTTATATGTTGAAACTCTTTTTCTAAAAAATAAAAAAAATGGGTTGATGTCAGTTGGGTTGGATTGACCTTGACGTTAAAATATTTATCATTATTTTTTCATGTACTTTTTAACATTTTACTTGTTTTAGATGAAGTTAGATCAATGTCATCCAACTGACATTGCTTAACCACGTATTTTCACTTAATTTTTATAATTTTTTTTTGTTTATTTAATTGTGTAGAATGGAGTGCAATATGATATAATAAGTTGGGTGAATTCAGATGACCTTATGCTCAATTTAATCCATGTATAAATTTTAATAATTTTCTTACTTTTTAATTTTTTTTACTCGGGTTGAATGGAGTTAGATTGGGTGAAGTTAGATTGGGTTGACATTGAAAATCTTTTTTTATACAATTTTTTCACTTTAATTACTTTTTTAAGTTTTTTTTCTTTCATTTTTAATTTTTTTTTTTGCTTGTGTTGAGTCGAACGACTTTGGTTGACCTTGACGTTAGTCAAACTTCCCTGTAATCGTTTATTAATTTTTTAGAGTTTAATTGGTTAGGTTGAGTTCAGTCGAGTTGGATTGACTTTCAGACCTTCAGTTTAACATTATTTTACTTTTAGTTTCATTAATATTTCTTTTTCTTAGTTTTCTTTACTTGGGTTGAATGGAGTTGGGCTAGGTTCAGTACCAAATAAGAGAGACAGGAAGACCAAAAGGCCACGGGAGAGCAAAGGGAATAAAATCCTAAAAAAACAGAATTATGAACCGATCGAAGGAGAAGAAGATTGCAAATCCTGGATAACTGATAAGCATTTTGATGAAAAGCAAAAAGTGCAAGCAGTTGCAATGGAATATCTTAGAAGAGTTAAATGATGGAGCCAATGGATCAGCAGGTGGAGTGACAGCAGGCAAGTAAAACAAGGATGTATATCAGAGGTACCAAGAAGAGAGACAGGAAGACCAAAGGGCCATAGGAGAGGAAAGACAGTAAAGCCCTAAAAAGCAAGATTATGAATCGGTCGAAGGCGAAGTAGATTGCAAATCCTGGATAACTGATAAGCATTTTGATGGAAAGCAAAAAGTGCAAGCAGTTGCAATGGAATTATCTTAGAAGAGTCAAATGATGCAGCCAATGGATCAGCAGGTGGAGTGACAGCAGGCAAGTAAAACAAGGATGTATATCAGAGGTACCAAGAAGAGAGACAGGAAGACCAAAGGGCCATAGGAGAGCAAAGACAGTAAAGCCCTAAAAAGCAAGATTATGAATCGGTCGAAGGCGAAGTAGATTGCAAATCCTGGATAACTGATAAGCATTTTGATGGAAAGCAAAGAGTGCAAGCAGTTGCAATGGAATATCTTAGAAGAGTTAAATGATGGAGCCAATAGATCAGCAGGTGGAGTGACAGCAGGCAAGTAAAACAAGGATGTATATCATAGGTACCAAATAAGAGAGACAGGAAGACCAAAAGGCTACGGGAGAGCAAAGGGAATAAAACCCTAAAAGCAGGATTATGAACCAGGTCGAAGGCGAAGAAGATTGCAAATCCTGGATAACTGGTAAGCACTTGGATGAAAAGCAAACTGCAAGTAAGAGGAGTGAAATGATGGAACATATGGTCCATCCAGAAATGGAGCGACAGCAGATAAGCAAAGCAATTATAAGGAAGAGATTGGGGAAAACCAAGGGGAAGAAGCAGTCAGTAAAATCATAAAAAAAGAAAAATGTAAGCTGGACGGAGGAGAAGAGGATGAGGAAGGGGACTTCGAAAGGTATCGGAACAAAAACAAAAATGAAACAAATGAATTTCCGTTTAGCTGCAGCAAAACTGGAGAGAGGAAGTGGAAGAGGAGACACGAGATTCTCGCTCTGGCAAACAAGAAAAGTTGGGGCGAGACAAACTTGTTCCTCTATTTTCCGGAAGGCCGATTGAAAATTCATGTGTCTTACTGGGAGGGGGGGTCTGGGACGAATAACCGTCCATGGAAAATTCATGCGGGCTTGAAAACTTCTTCTCGCCGCCGCCCCCCCGGCGAAAAGACGCAACTGCAAAACTTACTTCCAACAATCTGGCGAGGGCAGGTGCACCGGGTTCATCATAAGCGGTTATAATATTCATGGCCTTCTAAATTCGTAATCCTTCTAAGACCGTCAAGTCCCGTTTTGGGGTAATTGCCAATTTTCAGTGCCGGACGCAATGCAATTGCGTATTCATTTAATCTCGTTGCAGCGTCGCTTCGGCCCGGCCTGTGTGTGCATTTCATTAAGTGACAATCAGCAGGTCATAATCTGCACATCGTGCCGGAAACAGCTCAGCAGCAGCAGCAGCAAATTGATTCAGCTGTTGCATCTCGTCGTCGTGAGTCGGGTGTGGACTTTGAGAGAGAGGACAATTATTTATAGACCGAGCGGGTATGTGGAACGATAATTGCATTCATTTAGCACACAACGCAAAGTTTGCACCACCGTCTAAATTAATTTCCAGGTCTCCTCCCACGATTCACTTCGTCAAACACGTTTAACTCGAAAACCGCAAACTTAAGACCCGCGGACTAGTTCAAATTTGGAATACTAAGAGAAAACAACCCCCTGTTTACATTAAAAAGTCTTTAACTTGCATCCGTTTTCATTTGAAAACGTTTGCGTTACAATTAAATTGAAAACCGAATAACGGGACCCGTATTTCGTTACGAAACGTCAGCATTAAACACACGATAATTAATTTATTTAACTTTGATTGCGACTTAGCGTCATCCAAAAACAAATTAGAGACAATTAACAAAATCGAAGTCGGCTCTTGTCCAATGAAAATTGTAAATAAATGGATAGTGAAACGTTGAGTGCTCTTTCCAATTTGAATACTGTCCGGTTAAAGTTTAAAAACTTTTATTTACAATTGACAAACTGTTGACAATAACTGAGATAATGAAAACCTGACTTTCCTTCGAACATTTCCAACCCAGGAAGGGCATCCTCGAAATGCGGGTCGACGAACAAAACGTTGCGTCATTCCATGTCGTGGAGTAAGCATGCCTCTAGATTATGCAACGGTGTATGCAGCATTGTTTGAGCCGCTAAGAACTAATTTGCTTAATTGCTTCGAACTATCCTAAAGAGCAAAAGTCCACACTAATAATTACGGACTATTTTGCGCACAGAAATCGCTGGTCATAAGTTCCACGTTTAGTTGAAGTTGTCAGGCTTTGAAAAGCATAAGAGCGTGAAACACGGAATAAATCTTTTTCTCTTCGCTGAAATATCCCAGCCTGAATGAACAAACAAAATGGTCGCAGCCAACAAAACTACCAACTGCACTCCCTGCGATTGATTACCGAAGTTGCTGACTCGATTGTACTTGTGATAGTCTTGCACAGGAAGTCCGGATTGCAAGGCACGAAGGAAAATCATATGATCTAAGGCACCCAATCATCACAAAATCCTTCACGAAAAATCCATAAAATCGAAGCAAGGACATGAACGGTGACGTGCAGGAACATTTAACGAAATTTTAATCAGTAACAACAATTAGTAATGTCCCAAAAAGTTTGCTTCTTTAAATTCCCAGGAAAATTTCGGAGCTTGTGGCAATCCCCCTCTTCTTCCTCCTCCTCCTCGTCGTCGTTGTGCACTATTTTCGAGCGGTAATTACGTAAGTGACGTAAACCACGCGCTCTAGATTTGATTGCCTGTTTGAAACGTAAAAACAACGATTTATGTCGGTGTAAAATCAATGAATTTACTACGGCAGTCTGGTCTACATCGAGCTTATTTATTGCTGTCTCATTTTTCCTACGTAATAAAGAGAGAAACGTCATCGAATGTTGTTAAGTGAATTAAAAACAAGTAAGAAAGTTTTTTTTTAATCTTAGTGAATTAAAGAGTTTAAAAAAAAAACTTTGATATCAAACAAACTAATAATGCCGAATTAACAATAGTGCGTATATTCTTAGGTGCGCCATCTCTTATCCAGTGATGAAACCTTCGCAACTTTTGATAATTTGATCTGCTGGCGTAGCATTCTCGATTAAATTCAAATGACTTGAACGTCATTTGTCAGCAAGGAATTCCCTCTATTCAAATGTTAATTTTGTGACCGGAAAGGTGGATGGAACTTACTTGCGAGCTAAGCAGACGTAGGTAAACCATGCTAGACAAAGAAACTAATAATGGCGACTTAACATTAGTCCATAAAATCTGAGCGCGCCATCTCTCACCCAGTGATGAAAGCTTTATTTTAAAAAAATATATAATTTTGTTGTCCTTGGAGGGATAAAGTTAAATCAAATCAAACGACTGTTATCAAAAAAAAGACTTATGGTTTAGTTGTTAGTAAAATAATGTCACGTTTGAAAAATTATTACCAAAATTCGTTTTTTTTTTATGTACGGAACAATTGTTTCGAATGCAATTTGATCTTCTGATGTAGCATTCTTGAGTAAGTTCAAATGACTTGAGTGTCGCTTGTCAGCAAGGAATTCCCTCTATTAAAATGTTAATTTTGTGACCGGAAAGGTGGATGGAACTTACTTGCGAGCCAAGCAGACGTCGGTAAACCATGTTAGACAAAGAAACTAATAACGGCGACTTAACAATAATCCATAAGATCTGAGCGCGCCATCTCTCATCCAGTGATGAAAGCTTTATTTGAAAAAATAAATAATTTTGTTGTCCTTGGAGGGATAAAATTGAATCAAATCAAATGACTGTCATAAAAAAAATACTTATGGTTTAGTTGTTAGTAAAATAATGTCGCGCTTGAAAAATTATTATCAAAATTGTTTTTCTTTCCGTACAGAACAATTGTTTTGAACGTAATTTGATCTGCTGGCGTAGCATTCTCGAATAAGTTCAAATGACTTGAGCGTCATTTGTCAGCAAGGAATTCCTTCTATTAAAATGTTAATTTTGCGACCGAGAAGGTGGATGGAACTTACTTGCGAGCCAAGCAGACGTAGGTAAACCATGCTAGACAAAGAAACTAATAACGGCGACTTAACAATAGTCCATAAAAATCTGAGCGCGCTATCTCTTATCCAGTGATGAAAGCTCATTTAAAAAAATATATAATTTTGTTGTCCTTGGAAGGATAAAAGTAAATCAAGTCAAATAACCGTCATCAAAAAAAGAACTATTGTTTAGTTGTTAGTAAAAAAAATTCAAGTTCGAAAAATTGTATTTGCGAGCTAAGCAGACGTAGATAAGTCGCGCTAGACAATTTCCGCAGCAATTAAGCCGTGTCGACTTTTCTAATTTAAAATATTTTTTTTTCTACACGTAGGTACATTTCTTTGTAAATAAAATTTTAACTTTTCGCTTGCGCAATAAAATTTCGATTATTGAGTTAAGTCAACAACGCGTTTCGCTGCAGCTTTTGTGTTAATTCGACGTTTCGAATGCGCACAAATGTATGCAAACGACGTCGCTTCGTCGTCGCGTTCACCTGTTTCCCCTCGCAGCGCGCAATAATCGGGGGATTTCCCCGCGCACGTCCCCGCAAGTTAACCGTGAAATTAGCGTACGTCTTCCGAAGGGTATGCAGCGCGCATATCATTGTACGAAACAGAAGCCAGCGGTGCAGGCGGCTGGATATCGGGAAAATGCAAATGGAATGCCCTTGTTCGGGATCATCCGACCGCCCACACGGGGCCTCCTTCGTCTTCTTGCAGCGCACGTCTGTCAGATTACTGAATCGAATTTGTGCCACTTGTTATGCACAAGTCACTGTCATCTCGTGGTTTGGTTCTAATCTGAATGCAACGAGAACGGCCGCAGGAATGTGTGTGTATTATTGTTCCTCTTAAGAGGGATGAAGGACAGGGACAAGAAAAGAAGGCCTTCTCCTTCTTTTTCTTCCGTACGCTAAATGAATTTTAATAAGTTGGCGAAGAAGAAAATAATTATTGGCTTCCGGTTGGAACCGCATCTCTCCTTGGATTTCCTCTACTAGAATTTTCCTGGAAGAATATAATGCGTAACAAGCCAAACTGAACATCTAGCCGCGGAAATTACACCCACTGGTGAAAGGTGATTCTACTTGAAGGCTTCCGCGGCCGTTGTCTACGGTAGAATTCTTGGCTTCCGGTTGGAACCACGTGTCTCAGACAAGTGGTTCCAACCAACCGAACGAAACATAGGCAGTTGAAGAAACCTCTCAGGTTTCTTCAACCTACCTGCCTACGTTTCGTTCTTCATTGCAGAAGAACTTCCTCAGGACTGCTGCTGCTGATGGTGGTCTGGGTGCTGCCTCTTGTTCGTCGTTCGATTCTATCTTTCACCAGTGGGTGTAATTCCCGTGGCTTGATGTTCAATTTGGCTTGTCATACATTATGTTATTTCCAGGAAAATTCTTTGATGCTGGTGGTGGTGCCGCTGCTGCTGGTGATGGTCTTCCTTCTGCTTCTTGTAAGTCGTTGAGACTGGAAAAGAAAAAAAGAAGGGAAAATAACTAATTAAAAAATGCTTTGGGCTTGCCAAAAAAAAAAAAAAACGAAATGGTTGCAGCAATTGGGGAGAAGTATAAAATATTCCTGCGAATCCACTTTGATGATTCCGATGTTTCCCGGAATGGAGCCATCCAATTAAGCTCGGCAGGTTTCTCCTTCCGCATTTCCGCCTACGACGTGCACGGTTTCCGGCTTCTTCGAAATCCAGCGGGGCAAATGGAGCACGTGTTACGACGGCATCGTGTCACTTCGACGCCCACCGCAACTGCAATCGACTCGACGTGCACCATTTTCCTCTAGCCAAAAAAAAAAAATCGAATTCTTTCATTTCAGTAAAGAAACAAAAAAAAAACAAATGATGACGTGTTGGATGTGATGGACGAGGAAGACGAGATTAAAATGCAACAGAAAGCAGAAAAGAATTGCAAGACATCGAAATGCAGAAGGAGCTGCGTCCGTGTTCATCGAAATGGAAGAAATAAGATCGAAAATGATAGATTCAACAAACACCACTCAAACGCGTTGAACCCTCAACTACAACGTCACTCACTCACTCACTGACTGCCTAACTGGATGTCATGATAGCTTATATTTATATGATTGGTCCTTCCACCGGTGATCACACTCTAACCTGTTAATTAGAATCGAAGAATTTTCCTGGAAAAACATAATGTATGATAAGCCAAACTGAACATCAAGCCACGGGATTTACACCCACTGGTGCAAGGTAGAATCGTCGTTGAGACTTACCAGTCCCAACGACTTACGAGTAGCAGCAGCAAGATCAGCACCAGCAGCTGCAGAAGCTGCCCTGTGGATGTTCTTTTGTAATGGAGGACAAAACGTCGGCAGTAGAAGAAATTTGACGCACGCGGTTCCAACCGGAAGCCAGGAATTCAACCATGGGCGACGGCCGCGGAAGCCTACAAGTATTCACCAGTGGGTGTAATTATCGCGGCTAGATGTTCAGTTTGGCTTGTTACGCATTATATTTTCTAAATTCTTTGATTTTAATTTTTAAGTCGGAGTGACGGAGCCAGCATGTTAATGATTCAGCTGCTCCTTGGGCGGTCCGTCTTGTATAAGACCGGCGGTAGCGGTTCGACATATTTTAATCTCGTTTATATTAGTCCGATTGCTCATGTGTAGCCGTCCTTTCATAATACTTTTCGCGCGAAATGAATGAAACGAATAAATGTCAGGTCGTTTGGAACTTTTAAGATATTATGAGAATAAACGACAAGGGTGTGTTTTGAGGCCTCCACTCTTGCTAAAATACCGAGCAGAAGAAGAGAACCGGTCGATTTTCTTTAGAAATCCCGAAGAAAAGGCACCGACGAAAACTCGAACGGAAAGCAATGACACCCAAAAGATGATCCCCCCCCCCTAATGGAAACAATCAAATTGTCTTCCATCTCTCTTCATTGCAATGGATGCCATTCAGAAAGAGCGTAGTAGACGCAATAAAGGTCTCTTATTTGATAAAATCAAAGTTATGCGTTGAGGCCTTTGTTGTTTGTGATTATGGATATCATCGAACGGACGGACTGCGACCCCCAAAAGAAGATTGTACTGCCAAGAATACAATCGCATTGCCTTCCCTATCTCGCCCTCTCTCTTAATTAGAAAAGATACCACTCGATGAAAGCGTAGCAGACGCAATAAAGTAACTTCCAATCAATTTTTTTTGTTGAGAGAATCAAAGGTATCCCATGAGGCCTTTGTTGTTTGTAATTCTAGCATACGACGTATTGTTACATGTGGACTTGTCAAAAACAGTTAAGTAACAGGGAATATCCTTGAGGCCTTTGTTGTTTGTAATTCTAGCATACGACGTAGTGTTACGTGTGAGCTTTTCAAAAGCAGTTTAGCGAACGAAGCAGAGTGACGAACCTAACTTAATTTAATAAAAAAACGAAAGGAGAAAGGTGTTTTGTATCACATTATTTCGTTCTCGTGCAAACTTTCTTCACGCGAAAATCAAACTTATATTATTAAAAACGACATTTGAATTATTTATCTCGGCGACGAGAAAAAACGCGAGCTTTTCAATAAGCTAAAATCGACGAATCTGCCACAACTATCAGCGGGTTATAGAAACTACAATCACGTGACAAGTCCCCCTCCCCCCCATCCCCCTCGCCGTTAGGTACAACGCGGGAAGCGAAAATTTTGAATGCATGAAGCTTCGTTCAGCGCACTTTCACGTTTATACTTCGCCCGACTTGAAAAGGGTTTGTGAGAAGGTCGCCCGTTGTCTTGTAAATAATGTAAACGCAAGATAAGCGAGACGCAAAATAACTTCGACATCGTGAGTGAGAAAGATGCGATTACATACACCCAATTGCGCTTGGGGGTAGATTAAAAATTAAAAAAAACTACCGAATACTTCTCATGCTGAGCGGGTGATCGAAATCCATCCGTCGATTTCTACAAGCTTTTGTTTTGCAAGTTGAATCAAGAGGTAATATACTGAGTTCGTGTTTCAAAACGGAAGCGGGTGTTTAGCGATCGCAAGAAGTTATACCGCAGCTAATTCGCGCGCGTTTCGACGAATTACGAATGTATTGTTTGTAATTGAGTTTCTATGTTCTTTTATTCTGCAAGTTGAATCAAGCCGCAATACACAGAACTGGTGTTCCAAAACGGAAGCGGGCGTTTAGCGATCGCGAAAAATTAAAGCCGCAGATATAATTCGCGCGCGTTTCGACGAATTACATGTTTCGTTTGCAAATGAGTTTCCACGATCTTTTATTCTGCAAGTTGAACCAAGCCGTAATATAGTGGGCTCTTCTTACGTTCCGCACTATTAAATTTCGCAATCTTGAAGAAAGAAGAAGTTGAAGTTGAAGGAGTTTTTCGATCATTTACAATTAACCACGTGCCGCTTTATTATTAGGATTTAAGCTCCGCCCACTGCTGCCGCCGCCCACTCTGTAATATCGGATTTACGCCCCGCTCTTGCATTGTTACATAAAATAAGAAAATGGAAAGAGTTTGTCAATCAAGTGTAATCAACAACCGACTGGTACCATTTTATTATTTGGATTTAAGCTCCGCCCATTGCATAAACTCTTGCGGCCCGCTTTATAATATCGGATTTAATAAGCTTCGTTCTTCTCACATTCTTACTTGAAGAAAGAAGATCAAATGAAATCAACAGCCGTCTACTCTCCACATGCTGTTTTGTTATTTGGATTTAAGCTCCGCCCACTGCTGCATAAATGCATACGCCTTCGCTCTTCTGCGTTATCGGATTTAATTAGATTTTTACATGAAATAAAAAATGAAAGGGAGTTGTTTTCAATCAAATATAATCAACAACCGACTGTTTGTCGCGTAGCATTTTATCAGTTGTATTTAAGCTCCGCCCATTGCATACACCCATGCGTCCCTCTCTATAATATTGGATTTAATAAGCTTCGCTCTTCTCGTATTCTTACTTGATGGAAGAAGAAGTTGAAGAAATTTTTCTATCAAATGAAATCAACAGCCGTCTACTCTCCACGTGTCGTTTTTTTTTTATTTGGATTTAAGCTCCGCCCACTGCTGCATAAATGCATACGCCCCATTCTAATACATGTAACGGACTTAATCCACGCGCTTCTCGCATCCGTATTTGAAAGAAGTCGAAGGAATTTGCAAATGCAGTGGCACGCCCTGTTTATTAGCTTAAAGTTAAGCTCCGCCCACTTCAGAAATTCGTACTATGCGACTTATTACGTCGGATGTAAGGACCGCCCTTCTCGCATTTGTGCTAGAAAGAAACAGTTGAAAGATTTTTTAAAGCAAATACAATTACTGTCTACGTATACCTGATTTATTAGTTTAGGTTTGAGTTCCGCCCAGTGGGCGGTGCCTGCTAAGTTACGTCTGATTTAAACCCCGCGTGTTCGTGTGTTCGCCAATCGATTTACTTTTGATTGAACCTCTTATAACTATATGACTTTTAGGACTTTATATGTACTGAGCTCCTCCCAGTGGGCGGTGCCCATTACGTTATGATTTAAACTCCGCGCTTCTCGTATGTTTGCAAATCGATTTATTTTTTATTGGTTTTTTTAGAAGTGACTTTTAGGAACATGTGTACTGAGCTCCTCCCACTGGTGGGCGGTGCCCATTACGTTATGATTTAAGCCCCGCGCTTCTCGTACGTTTGCCAATCGATTTATTTTTTATCGTTTTTTTTTATAAATAACTTTTAGATTTTTTGTCTGAGCTCCTCCCAGTGGGTGGTGCCCATGACGTCAGGTCGGATTTAAACCCCGCCCTTCTCGTGTGTTTGCCAATCGATTTACTTTTGTTTGGTTTTCCTGAGTTTGTGTGTTTGAGCTCATCCCAGTGGGCGGTGCCCAATAGGTTACGTCAGATTTAAACCCCGCCCTTCTCTTCTCTTCTTTGACAATCGATTTACTCTTGATTGAATTTCTTAGAAATGACTAGTTTTAGGAATGTGCGTACCGAACACCTCCGATTTACTTTTAATTTGTTTTCTTATAAATGACAGGTAGGAATTTGTGCGCTGAGGTCCTCCCAGTGGGCGGTGCCCATTACGTTAAGTCGGATTTAAACCCCGCCCTATTCGTGTATTTGCCACACATCGATTTACTTTTTTGCCGATTGATTTTCTTATAAATGATTTTTAGGAGTGTTTCAAAACGGAAGCAGGTGTTTAGCGACCGTAGCTAATTCGCACATTTCACAGTGTTTTATTTGTAGTTGAGTTGGAGTCTCACCGACGCTTCAAGTTAACCACCGCATTTTTTTTTTTTTGATGTTTTGTTTGCTAACGAGATGGTGCTGAATGGATTGGACTTACGGATTGAAGACTTGTAGATTGAAATATACAATAAATGATATTGTAACGTTAACGTATTGGTAATCGAGTTGGCATCGAAAAGTAACGTATACTTTAGGGGTCGCGGGGCGTAGCCAGATTTAGCACAACACAAAATAATATTGGAGTTGCAAAATATAATTTACATGACAAACTGAAGAGGCGCTTTACTAGACGACGTGAGTTCGTGCACCGTGACAAGGGTATTGTCGAACTAACTTGTGATCAGTAAAGCTAACTATTTATATGAACCTGATTGACCTAATTTCCTGTTTATATAAGCTTTGGGTTGAGTTGTTGGTCTTAAAAAACCCCGACAACTCATTTTACTTTACTGACAGCTGTTATTATGTAACCGATATGCGAATTTAGGCCAAAGTTTGCTCGTGATGCATGGAGAAGTCATCATCTTGAAATCCTCATCTCACTATTATGATTATCCTGAAGTTAGACACTGCACTTCCGTGTATAAGCTCTGCAATCGTCTTTCCGGAGAGTTTTCCCGTTTGTTCCCCCTCCGAGTTCCTCTGGGGATTCAAACTCGAATAATTTCTGCAAGAATCATCATCATCAAATCCTTATCTCACTCATATTTTCCTGTCTTGCACTTCTGTGTACGAGCTCCTCCTGCACTTATCGTCCGTCGGAGTTTTCCCCGCCGCGATTGTTTCGAAACTTGCTGGCAGTTAGCATAACACAGTAACAACGCCCTCTAGATTCGATTTCCCCATTCAAATTCAACGTGCGCCGGCTGGCTTTTAAGCGGGCGAAAGTTGGAAATCGCGCGCGCCAAGTTTGCTCATAAAACTTTTTACTGTCGTCTAAGTGCCTCCGCGAAAGACACACCATCCCCCGGAATGTTCCGGGGGTTGTTCTGTGGAGTTTCAAACTCTCTTCTCTGGCGGCGGCGACGGCGGCGGCGTATGTAAGCACGCGCCCTAATTTAATAAGAGGAATTTAATAAAGATGAACACATGGCGGTAGCTCGCGAGTTTTACGGTGGATTTTAACGGCGTTTGTCTCCTGCCAGAGGGGGTGCATGAGAGAGGGAGTGGCAAGGGGGTTATTACAACTTTCCTTCAGGCTTCTTGAAAGACTCACCCACAACGCTTGCTGAATCGTAGACAACTGTTTGTGATTGTTTATAAACAGGCGCTAGATTAATCGAGCTGCTCATTTTTCTGCTAACCGGTAGATGTCGCTGACTAATCTCTCATTTAAACAACAGGACGTGTGTTTGGCAGGGCTGCAAATTTTTAAGTCTAAATTAATTTTTCTACAAACGGACAGTCATATCGTGGGGATAAAAAAAACGTAGCGAATAGAAATTATATTCGCCGCAACAAGAGGCAGCTAGTGGATTACAAAGGCGGTTTGCGTTTTTTTTTGCAACAGAGCAGGCCGGTGCGTTCTATTGTAGACGTAAATCATGTCCATGAACGTCAAATTGATATTTCCGGCACTTCTTTTTGACTTCCATGTCGCAGACGCGCAACAGATGATTGCATAATGTCAACGCGTCGCGCCGCGTCGGTTTAAATGTGAAACGGAATAACAGGCAACAGAGAAAGCGCGACATTTACGACGTGGCATGACAGCCTTTGATCGTGCTCGTTACCACGCGTGCGTTTCAAGAGAAGTCACGCCCCCTTCGGCCATTTAATCATAATTCGCCGGGACAAGAAGAGGCGGCAAGTGGATTACAAAGGCGGTCTGCGTTTGTTTTTTTTTTGCTATTTCCGGCACTACTTTTTGTCTTCCATGCCGCAGACACGCAACAGTTGATTGCATAATATGGCTACACGTCGCGTCGGTTTAAAAGTGAAACTGAATAACGGAGCGAATAGAAATTATATTCCGGGACAAGTAATTGTAAATAAAATGTGTGAAGACCCTGAACAAACGGAGACTGGCGTGGCGCAAGCGCGGAGTTTTAGTAACGTGTCCAAAAAACTAACCTCGGCTCTGCGAATCAAAACGCGTGCTGAATACACGTCGCAATGTCTTTAAATACCGAAGCAGCGCACCTTGCAGAACCGCAGTTGTTAATGATAGAACCCCTGAATAAAAGAAAGCCTCCCCTACTGTAAGTGCCAAAGTCATGTAAGTTCATTTATTATTATTATTCATCATAAATACATTACTATTGTATTTAACTCTGAGTATGTCCCAAAATTACCGTAACAATATCCAACAGTATTCGATGAAAACTCCGGTGTCGTTCGAGTTTCGAAATTAGGGCCGGTGCCCGATCGTCCCGCAAAAAACGGTGGGCTGCGCGCTTTGTGCCGAGTTCTTCCTTGTCCCGTCCCGTTTCTTCGCGTGTTTCTAGCTCCTCGTGTTTAACGACGTGCTTTTCTCTTTTCAGGCGAAGTTGGAGACGAAGGCGTTGAAAGCCAAGCGGCCTGGATTCACGGACGACAGGTACAACGAAACGTCTTATTACATTGAGAACGGTATGTATATATACACTTTAGTTGCTAAGATTAAGATTTTGCTTTTTGAGTCGAAACCAATTCAATCTTCTTTAATTAGCCCCCCCCCTGCCCTTCTTCGCCCGACCCTATGTTACTAAGTCAAACCTCATTAACCCCCTATTTCCTGTTTCATCACGAATTTGTTTAATTAATTAATTGTATTTTATTTTGCTAAATTATTTTATTTTATTTTTTTACTTTTCTTTTCTTTGATTTGAAATAATAGGAAACGTTGTTATTACTATTTTTCGACGTGTATTTATTTTTAGTTGTCGTTTCGTTTCTGTTTCTCAGTTCAGTTTTGTTTTCTAAGTAGTTTTTTTCTTTGTTTTCGACTTGTCTAAGCAGCAACAAGATTTGTGCTGAGGAAATCAAATCAGTCAAGAAGTGCGGGTGCGGGTGTTACGTAAACGCGAAAATCAATGAGCGCCACCTTAATCTTAACCCGAAACGAGGAGAAGATGAAAGGACCGTACACAGCAATAACCGTACGTAAACAGCTTGTAAAAGAAAGAAGTTCGACGATAATAATAATTTGTAGGGAAAAGAAAGCATCAGTCTCAAACATACCTGTCCTTATCAATTGGGGACGAGGCTGAGACAATTCAGATGAGTTTCGGTCCTCCAGGGCCACGTTAAAACCGACGAAATGTCGTCTGTCACTGAGGAAACCTTACATTAACCGAAAATAATTGTGTGCCATCCCCTCTAAACAAACACACCGCGAAAAAGGGCAAAGGCCGGAAAGTGTTTTGGGGGAGGGGGGGGGGGCACCACGAATCGACTGACGTGCTCCGGGCGCTCATTTCATATTAACAAAGCCAAAATTGGCCATATCCCTATCGATTAGTGGTAAAGAAGAGTTTGGACGAATCGAAAACACCGTGACAGCATCAAGACCAAGCTGACATATAGATAATGATTGATTATCAAGATGAAAATAAAATACAGTTTAATCAAATGAAAAACAAAACAAAAGACGATCGTCGATGTGGGAGAACGTAAATAAAAATTGTGTAAAACAACAATATGTCAAATAAATAATAATTGAAAAAAGTGAAGCCAAAACGAATAACAAAGAAAGGAAAAAAAAGCAAAACGGCGAGCAATCGATTAAACCGGAAAATAAAATGAAGTCTACTCCAGTAAAAGTAAAAAAAAAAAAAAAAACACAAAAGGTGATTGACTGAAGGTTAAAAAATAAAACTATATTAAATAAAATTAAACACAAAGGAAAAATCAAGAACAATAGATAAAGATAAAGAAATAAGAACAACAGAACAAGAGACAATAATAATAAAAGAAAGTGTAGCTAAAACGAATAATAGAGAAAGAAAAAAAAAACAAAACGGCGATCAATCGATTAAAATGGAAAATAAAAAGAAGTCTAATCGAGTAAAAGTAAAAAAGAAAAACAAAAAAAACAAAAGGTGATTGACTGGAAGTTAAAAAATAAAACTATGCTAAATAAAATTAAACACAAAGGAAAAAACAAGAACATTAGATAAACGATAAATTGATAGTTAAAAATCAAGAAGCAACAAATCAAATGAATTCGAATCAAAGTAAGACATAGAAACAAAGGTCGACGGTTGAATTTGAATTAAGTAAAGTCGAATAAGGAATATATGTATACAGTCCGAGTAAAAATAAGAGTACGAACCTGACGAACTTAAAATTTTATTGCTATACCCGGTCCTGCGAATTACGATTTTTTGTACGACGCGACGGAGAGATTAAATTGCGTTCATCATCGATCATCCTCATGTCAGCTTTTACGCTCTTGGATTGTCTTTTAGTTTTTTTTTATATATATATACTGGTGAGTATCATAAGAGTACGGGCCTAACGAACCTAAAATGCAACCCAATTTAGATCTAGATTTCAATGATTTCAAATTGTATGTTGCATTTTAGGTTCGTCAGGTACGAACTCTTATGTTACTCACCTGCACATATAAAAAAAAAACTAAAAGACGATCCAACAGCGTAAAAGCTGACGCAAAGATGATCAATGATGAACGCAATTTAATCTCTCCGTCGCGTCTTAATTGTAATTGTAATTCGCAGGACCGGATGTAGCAATAAAATTTGGAATGTGAACAAACCGACAAGTATAGACGCGGCGTGTTTCAAGTATTCTGCAGGTGGGCACTTAAAGAAGAAATAAACGTCCGGACTGTGTAAACAAATCCGGGGGTGATCGACATTTACGACGTGGCGATGATAGCTTTTGAACGCGCGCATCACCGCACGTGGGTTTTAAGAGAAGCCGCACCCCCTTTGGCCATTTATGTAATATTCGCCGTGGCAACAAGAGGCGGCAAGTGGATTACAATGGCGGTGTGCGTTCATTTTTGCAACAAATCACCTGCTGGTTTTGTTGCAAAAATAAACGCGTACCGCATTTGTAATCCACTTGCCGCCGGGGGGGAGGGAACACCACAATTCGACTGATGTACTTCGGGCGCTCCTCGCATATTAACAAAACCAAAACTGGCCATATCACTATCGAATAGTGGTAAAGAAGAGTTTGGACGAATCGTGACAGCATCAAGAGCCAACAGCGTAAAAGCTGACGTCAGGGTGACCGATAAGACGAAATGTCAAAGGTGAACGCAATTCAATCTTTCCATCGCGTCGTGCAATTCGCAGGACCGCATGTAGCAATAGAGTTTGGAATGTAAACAAACCGACAAGTGCAGAGGCGACGTGTTTCAAGTATTCTGCAGGTGGGCGACTAAAGAATAAATAGAAAACGTCAATAATGTGTAAACAAAGCCGGGAATGATTGACTTTTACGACGTTGCGATGATAGTCTTTAATCGCGCGCATCACCACGCGTGCGTTTTAATAGAAGCCGCTCCCCTTTCGGCCATTTAAGTAATATTCGTCGCGACAAGAGGCGGCAAGTGGATTACAAAGGCGGTGTGCGTTTTTTTTTGCAACAAAGCAAGCAGATGCGTCCTATTGAAGTCGTAAATTATGCTCAAGGACGTCAAATTGATATTTCGGGCACTTCTTTTTGACTTCCATGTCGCAGACTGGCAACAGATGCTTGCATAATATGTCAACGCGTCACGTCGCGTCGGTTTAAATATGAAACGGAATGACAGGCAACAGAGAAAGCGCGACATTTACGGCGTGGCATGACAGCCTTTGATCGCGCGCATCACCACGCCTGCGTTTTAAGAGAAGTCACGCCCCCTTCGGCCATTTAATCAATATTCGCCGCGACAAGAAGAGGCAGCAAGGGGATTACAAAGGCGGTGTGCGTTTTCTTTTTGCAACAAAGCAAGCAGATGCGTCCTATTGAAGTCGTAAATCATGCACATGGACGTCAAATTGATATTTCCGGCACTTTTTGTTTGACTTCCATGTCGCAGACGCGCAACAGATGGTTGCATAATATGTCAACGCGTCGCGGCGCGTCGCGTCGCGTCGGTTTAAATGTGAAACGGAATAACAGGCAACAGAGAACGCGCGACATTTACGACGTGGCACGACAGTCTTTGACCGCGCGCATCACCACGCGTGCGTTTTAAGAGAAGTCACGCCCCCTTCGGCCATTTAATCAATATTCGCCGCGACAAGAAGAGGCAGCAAGGGGATTACAAAGGCGGTGTGCGTTTTCTTTTTGCAACAAAGCAAGCAGATGCGTCCCATTGAAGTCGTAAATCATGCTCATGGACGTCAAATTGACATTTCCGGCACTTTTTTTTGACTTTCATGTCGCAGACGCGCAACAGATGATTGCATAATATGTCAACGCGTCATTTACGACGTGGCATGACAGCCTTCGATCGCGCGCATCACCACGCGTGCGTTTTAAGAAAAGTCGCGCCCCCTTCGGCCATTTAATCAATATTCGCCGCGACAAGAAGAGGCGGCAAGTGGATTACAAGGGCGGTCTGCGTTTGTTTTTTTGCGTTTGCTATTTCCGGCACTTCTTTTTGTCTTCCATGCCGCAGACACGCAACAGATGATTGCAATCATACGGCAACACGTCGCTTCGGTTTAAAAGTGAAACGGAATAACAGACAACAGAGATGGTTTCCGTCCTCTCATTTATTTCCCTGTTATAATTTGGATGTATGTATGCAGGGTGACTCCTGGTTTTCCAAACCGTAACACCGGGCATGAAAGTGCAAGAAGAGCGATCCCCACTATTCGATGGGCCCGAATGGAAAAACGGCGCGGCGGTAACAACGAACCGATTAAGTGGTCAACTCTAAAAAGATTTCGTGTATCGTGAGTTGTTGAGATTGAGCGCGGAAGGAGCTCAGGATAATACAGGAGCAAATTTCTGCAATAATTCATCAGCGCCACCTTTTGGCGAAGAACGCGACTTGAAATTTCACATCGCGCCGCCGAATTTTGAGCTTCTAACTTTCGTCACGTGATGTTTGCCATCTCAGTTTGAAATTTGAAAAATGCATTGATTTTATCCATCCCCAATTTATTACGCTTTAAATTACCTTATAACACGGCACTGTTAAAGGAGTTTCATTAGCGCCATCTTTTAGCGAAGAGACCCAAGGATTGTGAAAGTTGCAACTTAAGATGCCATATTGCGCGGCCGAGTTTGGATCTTTTAGAGCTGCTAGAACAGCAAACAAAAAAACGATGCGCATGTCTCCCAAGCTATTACGCACTTTTAAATTCCGTTTTAAGTAAACTATAACCAGGCAAAATCGCCTAAACTGATTGATTTTTGGTTAGAGAAATCTTTGCGTCCGCGCGCGTGTGTGTGTGTGAAGTCGAGCTTTTCGCAGCAGCAAAATAAAGAACGTCCCCGAGTCCCAACTTTATCCCGACCGTAATCCCGCAAAAGGAAAAACGACGGTTGCGGATTGGATCCCCCCCGAAAAAAAAAATAAAAAATGTACGCACCTAGGATAGAGGACGGACGTAAAGGCGAATTTGATCCCGAACTTATTTAATAAAACATATCGCGCGGGGAAAGACCGGATTTGCGCATTCACAGCCAGGAGGAGGGATAATTCCACTTGCCCGAATGCAACGAGCTGTCCGAAGAGCAACTCAACTTGTCCGGGGGGTTAAACGATCGAATCCCTCAGTACCATTGTTCATGGCTCAGTTCACTTCTCTATAATTAATCCCATTCACCAGAACACGTTCTAACAATCGATGGTGTTATGTATATGTACGACGCCGATGACGAGATTATTGTTTTCAGGCAGGGGGGAGGGAGGGGGGCGAAATCTATTTCAACAGTTTATCTCTATCGGGGCTGCCCCGAAATATTTATTTATCGCCATCGACCGTCCGAATAAACGAAGCAATTCACATTGCCGAACCGTATCAATTATGCATGCGTGTTGGCGCTCCATGGTTTTTTTTTTCATGCTCTAACATCATATCAGGCCGTGATATATCGTCATGCACGCTCAAATATGCATACATTGGCATTTCGAAATTCGAAGCTCGCCACAACGCAACGCCGCGCGCCGGGTTCAACTGCAGCAGGGTCAACTTCCGCCCAAAATCGTATGCACATGTTTATTATAAATTTCGCAAAATGACCGACTGAGAGCGATGACTGATTACCAGACAGCGGGGTTCTTACGGGCCGACTACGCGTGCTTCAGTCATCTCGTAAGAATTCCGCTGTCTGATGATTACATAAAAATAAACTTAAATTCATGTTTTAAAGATAATATACACTTTGTTTCATAAAGAACAACAATGTTGTAAAACAAATCATCACGTCACAACGCCCATGATAACCGATTGAAAGTGATGACTGATTACCAGACAGCGGGATTCTTACGGGCCGACTACGCGTGCTTCAGTCATCCCGTAAGAATTCCGCTGTCGGATGATTACATAAAAATAAACCTAAATTCATGTTTTAAAGATAATATACACTTTGTTTCATAAAGAACAACAATGTTGTAAAACAAATCATCACGTCACAACGCCCGTAATGACCGACTGAAAGCGATGACTGATTACCATACAGCGGGGTTCTTATGGGCCGACTACGCGTGCTTCAGTCATCCCGTAAGAATTCCGCTGTCGGATGATTACATAAAAATAGACCTAAATTCATGTTTTAAAGATAATATACACTTTGTTTCATAAAGAACAACAATGTTGTAAAACAAATCATCACGTCACAACGCGCATAATGACCGACTGAAAGCGATGACTGATTACCAGACAGCGGGGTTCTTACAGGCCGACTACGCGTGCTTCAGTCATCCCGTAAGTATTCCGCTGTCGGATGATTACATAAAAATAAACCTAAATTCATGTTTTAAAGATAATATACACTTTGTTTCATAAAGAACAACAATGTTGTAAAACAAATCATCACGTCACAACGCCCGTAATGACCGACTGAAAGCGATGACTGATTACTAGACAGCGGGGTTCTTACGGGCCGACTATGCGTGCTTCAGTCATCCCGTAAGAATTCCGCTGTCGGATAATTACATAAAATAAACCTAAATTCATGTTTTAAAGATAATATACACTTTGTTTCATAAAGAACAACAATGTTGTAAAACAAATCATCACGTCACAACGCCCATGATAACCGATTGAAAGTGATGACTGATTACCAGACAGCGGGATTCTTACGGGCCGACTACGCGTGCTTCAGTCATCCCGTAAGAATTCCGCTGTCGGATGATTACATAAAAATAAACCTAAATTCATGTTTTAAAGATAATATACACTTTGTTTCATAAAGAACAACAATGTTGTAAAACAAATCATCACGTCACAACGCCCATGATGACCGACTGAAAGCGATGACTGATTACTAGACAGCGGGGTTCTTACGGGCCGACTACGCGTGCTTCAGTCATCCCGTAAGAATTCCGCTGTCTGATGATTACATAAAAATAAACTTAAATTCATGTTTTAAAGATAATATACACTTTGTTTCATAAAGAACAACAATGTTGTAAAACAAATCATCACGTCACAACGCGCGTAATGACCGACTGAAAGCGATGACTGATTACCAGACAGCGGGGATTCTTACAGGCCGACTACGCGTGCTTCAGTCATCCCGTAAGAATTCCGCTGTCGGATGATTACATAAAAATAGACCTAAATTCATGTTTTAAAGATAATATACACTTTGTTTCATAAAGAACAACAATGTTGTAAAACAAATCATCACGTCACAACGCCCATGATGACCGACTGAAAGCGATGACTGATTACTAGACAGCGGGGTTCTTACGGGCCGACTACGCGTGCTTCAGTCATCCCGTAAGAATTCCGCTGTCGGATGATTACATAAAAATAGACCTAAATTCATGTTTTAAAGATAATATACACTTTGTTTCATAAAGAACAACAATGTTGTAAAACAAATCATCACGTCACAACGCGCATAATGACCGACTGAAAGCGATGACTGATTACCAGACAGCGGGGTTCTTACAGGCCGACTACGCGTGCTTCAGTCATCCCGTAAGTATTCCGCTGTCGGATGATTACATAAAAGTAAACCTAAATTCATGTTTTAAAGATAATATACACTTTGTTTCATAAAGAACAACAATGTTGTAAAACAAATCATCACGTCACAACGCCCATGATGACCGACTGAAAGCGATGACTGATTACTAGACAGCGGGGTTCTTACGGGCCGACTACGCGTGCTTCAGTCATCCCGTAAGAATTCCGCTGTCGGATGATTACATAAAAATAGACCTAAATTCATGTTTTAAAGATAATATACACTTTGTTTCATAAAGAACAACAATGTTGTAAAACAAATCATCACGTCACAACGCGCATAATGACCGACTGAAAGCGATGACTGATTACCAGACAGGGGGATTCTTACGGGGCGACTACGCGTGCTTCAGTCATCCCGTAAGAATTCCGCTGTCGGATGATTACATAAAAATAAACCTAAATTCATGTTTTAAAGATAATATACACTTTGTTTCATAAAGAACAACAATGTTGTAAAACAAATCATCACGTCACAACGCGCATAATGACCGACTGAAAGCGATGACTGATTACCAGACAGCGGGGTTCTTATTAGCCGACTACGCGTGCTTCAGTCATCCCGTAAGAATTCCGCTGTCGGATGATTACATAAAAATAGACCTAAATTCATGTTTTAAAGATAATATACACTTTGTTTCATAAAGAACAACAATGTTGTAAAACAAATCATCACGTCACAATGGGCATAATGACCGACTGAAAGCGATGACTGATTACCAGACAGCGGGGTTCTTACGGGCCAACTATGCGTGCTTCAGTCATCCCGTAAGAATTCCGCTGTCGGATGATTACATGAAAATAAGCCTAAATTCATGTTTTAAAGGTAACACCCTTTGTTTCATAAAGAATAACAATTGAAGAAAAAAAATGATACATGCAAACGGTTGAAGGGGGAAGCACCCATTACCTCATAGCTTGTAAGACTCTCTTTGCTGTTGTTTGGGGCATGATCCAAAAACATTCTCCTTTTTAGCGTACTTCAATAATTTCCAACCGAACCAAAAAAAAAAAAAGAAAAAAACACGGGATAATTAATATTTACGCGTCTAAAGCATTTTCATTTGCAATCGTTAGGGGTAATTCCCCGGGGGACAAAAACGTTCTCGACGTGGCCGTGGGAATTAAACCTGCTTGAATTTCGCTTTCGTGCCGCGGAATAATTGCGGACGTAAATTTGCGACTTATTCAGCTTGCGCCCCCCCCCCCCCGTTCTGCGGCGGGAAAAAAACGGCCGTAAATTACGGCGCGCCGCCCCTGCCTGCTCCGTTTGTAATTCATTAATGGATGTTTTATGTAGGGTTTCTACCACCCCGCGCCGCCGGCACACACTCGCACACCCCTTAATCGCTGTTTATTTAAGGTGTAATTCGCCGAACGCCGAAAATGCGACAAAAATCAATTTTTTTTGTATATATACCGGGTGTCCCAATAAGGGGACCAGCAATGAATATACACAGAAAACTGTAATACCTAAGAACTTCGGGAGAAAAAGAAAATACAATCAAAGCGACCAGGAGAAATTCAATCAGTTTAGGCAAATATTTTTAAGTGTCAGAGTTGAACATAAGGGGGCGCGGGGGGGGGGGCGCAGGCGCAATCAATAGAGAATAATTTTACTTTAACCAAAGTCTCAGAATAAGGTGTAGCTTTGACGGCGCCTTTGGAAAGTTGACTTAATTCTGCGCAACTGTGTTTTTGGGCTTAGTATCGCATCGCCATTAATAAGTGCGGCCGGAAACAGTTGAATTATTTATTTAAAAAAATGTCACAATTCATGTACTCGAAGGAAAGCGAAGAAATCTTCTGTACTCTTTATCAGAAACGAACGAACTTCAGCTCAAAGCTGATTTAAAGTTCGTATTCAATGACTCCGGCTGCTTTGTTGTAAAGTAGTTAGAGGGCGCTGTTTGTAAAGGCATTACAGTTTTCTAGGTGTGTAAATCTCGCCGATCGCCACCCTCACTAGGACACGCCCGGTATAATAAAGCAAGTGTTTGCGATTTTCTTTGCTTTCCGGTTTTCTTCCACCAGACGCGGCGATTGAATAAAACACAATTCGATTTTAATTGTGGGTGTAAGAGTTGGCAGCACTGACTGTCAAATTTCATTCGTCATAAAGTAAAACTAGGTTATGTTTATGTCGCAATGTAATTTAACACAGTTAACTATTGCCCATTGATTTTTTTTTCTTTTAATGTCCATGCTCTTTCATTTTGTTTAAATTGTCAAAATACACTTTAATAACGTGTGTGTTTTTTTTTTTAATTTGGCATCCAGAGTGCTGTGAATGCTTTTGTTTGTAAGCATTTTAAATGAACCTTGCGTTAGTCACAGCCCACACTGGACGCCACATTAAAAAAAAAAAAACACTCCCTATAACCACCTGATGCAAAAATAAAATTTGAATGTGACGATGTGCCGCACTTATGGTTTTGTTTTTAAAACAAAAGATGCCCTTGAGATGTGTTGGACTCGATTTGAAATAAAGTTTTAATTTTAATTCCTTTTTTTAAATATTTTTAAATTTTGACTTTGAGTTGGAGTTGGAATGAAGTTTTATTTTTTTTTCTTTTGCTAAAATTGAGCATAGTTAATGAATTAAACTCGGTTTTTTGAGTTTTGAATTTTGCGAGTTTCTAAATTCAAGTGGCAGCACTGACTGTCAAATTTTAACTAACTATTCTATAGATTTTTTTTTCTTTTTAATATCCATGCTCTTTCGTTTTGTTTAAATTGTCAAAATGCACTTTAATAACGTTTGTTTTTTTTTTTTTTTAATTTGACGCGTCCAGAGTGCTGTGAATGCTTTTGTTTGTGTGCATTTTAAATGAACCTTGCGCTAGTCACGGCCCACTGGACGCCACATTAAAAAAAAAACACTCATAACTTTGAATTTCTTTTTTTTTTTTTTTTTTGGTCAGTCGGAAGTACCAATTTTATGCCAGTTTTGGCTTTATTAATTTGCGACGTACTTAGAGCACGCTTTCGTCGTTGGTGTATTTCACGGTGGTGTATTTCGTCTGGGGTCTGCCACCCCATGCCTGTCTTTATTCCGTGATGAACAAATGATTTTAAACGTTCGAAAATATTATCAAGAAAAAAACGTAAGAAAAAAATAGAAATAAAATGAAACAACTGAAGAAACTGAAGGCAATAGTTTCCGTACGGTTGCATTTACTTCAACTTTCTGTTTAACGAACTGTCAGATTTTTTCTCTGCATGTTATTTTGTTTTGAGAAACTTTAAACTCAACACATCACTCATTTTCGAATTTAATCGTTTGTTTATGGTTTGCTTTATTTATTTATTTTTGGAACGTTCCCTTTTTTTTCGAAAATAACTAAGAAATACGTCTGGGTTTTCAGTGCTTACGTTTTTCTCTACAATTTTGGAAAATACGCAAAATGTGAGACTAATTGAGATTAATGAACCGACGGCAGGTGTTCTTCCGCCAAAAAGAGTTTACGAATTTTAATGCGCTTATATTTTTGCGCTTACGTTTTTAGTTTTGAAGTAATCTCAATTTTTTTTAATTAATTTCCTTTCTTCTTCTTTTTCTTCTTCTTTCCTTAAAACTGCCGATCTTTTTAAATTATATATGATATAATGGACCCAAAGTTATTCTGAGAATCACAAGAAATGCGAACCCTCGACGAATTTGAAAGCTTTTGTTTAAAAGCAAAATGTGAGACATTGACATTAATGAACCGACGGCAGGTGTTGCTCCGCCAAAAAAATTATGAGTTCTAATGCGCTTACATTTCTTGTTTAGAAACAATTTACATTTTTTAATCGCTTGCCTTTCATTGTCATTTTTTCATATTAATTTCCTTTCTTCTTCTTCTTCTTCTTCTTTTCTCGAAACGAGCGACCTCTTTTTTAATTATACATTTACATATATATATATACAAACCCAAATTATTCCGAAAATCACATGAAACGCCGTCTCTTGATGGCAAATTATGAAAGCTTTTGTTTTAAAAAAGTGCGCAAAATGTGAGATTTTGGGATTAATGAACCGACGGCAGGTGTTGCTCCGGCAAAAGAATTAAGAATTTTAATTCGCTTATATTTTTGCTTGCATTTTTAGTTTTGAAGCAATTTCCATTTTTATATCGTTTGCCTTTCGTTGGCGTTTTTTCTTATTAATTTTGATTGTTCTTAATCTTCTTCTTAATATAATGAGCTCAAAGTTATTCTGAGGATCAGATGAAACGCCATCTCTTGTTGGCAAATTATGAAAGCTCTTTAAGACGTTCCTTTTTCGAAATATTTACGTTTTTCTTTAGAAATACGCAAGATGTGAGACTTTGGGATTAACGAACCGACGGCAGGTGTTGCTCCGCCAAATTAATTACGAATTTTAATGCGCTTACGTTTTTAGTTTACATTTTTTAATTGTTTAACTTTTATTGTCGTTTTTTCTAATAATTTCGTTTTTCCCCTTCTTTCCTTGATACTATCGGTCTTTTTTTAATTTTCTGTTCGTACTTTCCACCACCACGTTAATTAATTTCATTGCGAATTTCTGATTTATTTTTTCGTTTTTCGTTTTTTTATGTAGAGGGCGCGAAACTTGGAAATATTACAATTGCTTTTGTATATTTTTTAGTTTTAAAACTTATCTGCATTAGTTCACGCCATCTCGTGGCAGCTCTTAGGTTTAAATGCCCTAGACTTGGTATTTCGTCCTCTTTTCATAATTTCACTTGTTATTTTCGTTTCGTTGTTGTTTTGACAAATCTAATGTCCAGGAAAACGTTTTCTTTTTTTTTCTTTTTTCTTTTTTAAATATATTGTTTCAGTTGAGAAATTAATTTTAAAAAATTGTGAATTTTATTTGTACGCACGTTATTTTTTGTGCGCTTTAATTTTTTTCTTCCTCGTCGGCTAATAATTAACCACTGTACAGTTTCCGTTTATTCGAGAATATAACACGGCAATCCGGCATCCCCAATTCACGATTCCAACTCCAACGTAAACTCTCGAAAGTTACATCGAAAAAAAGCCCACCCCGAGGCCTTTCGGGACGCGAACCCGAATTTCGCGCTCGCATGAAAATTAATGCAAAATTAATTACGCGTTGCCCCGACCAAGTCGGAGGCCCTAATTCGAAAGTATTTTCTGCCAGTTAGTTAGGGTCAGTTAGGGGCCCCCCGGGGGGTTGAATTTGTTTGACAAGAAATTAATAATCTGGGATTGCCGCTTTCGAAATACTAATAATATCGAACAAGTCGTAGGGCAACGCCGTCTTCGGATAGGCCTGAGTCATCACGTAGTAATATCGACGTAAGTGTTTCGCTGTTTAGCTATGAAGTTTTATGCGCTCCGCTTACTAATACAGCCCTTTTCTTTTGGTTTTTCTCTTTTGTGTATTATGTTTCCCATTTTATCCTCACGTAATAACGGAGGATGGAGATATTGTCAGCATTGTAAGCATCCGTGACCGTGACATATGAAAAAATGAGTTTTCAGGGAGATTTATTGCGTTTCCGATTAATTGCTCTAGAACACCCTCGGAGTATCTCCGTCTTATTCTAATAATAGTAATAACGGTGGATAGAGATATTGTCAGCATTGTAAGCATCCGTGACCGTGACATATGAGAAAGTGAGTTTTCAGAGAGATTTATGACGTTTCCGATTAATTGCTCTTGAACGACCTCGGAGTATCTCCATCTTATTCTATCCTCATGTAATAACGAAGAATGGACATATAGTCAGCATTGTAAGCATCCGTGACCGTGACATATGAAAAAATGAGCTTTCAGGGAGATTTATGGCGTTTCCGATTAATTGCTCTAGAACGCCCTCGGAGTATCTCCGTCTTATTCTAATAATAGTAATAACGGTGGATAGAGATATTGTCAGCATTGTAAGCATCCGTGACCGTGACATATGAAAAAGTGAGTTTTCAGAGAGATTTATGACGTTTCCGATTAATTGCTCTTGAACGACCTCGGAGTATCTCCATCTTATTCTATCCTCATGTGATAACGAAGAATGGACATATAGTCAGCACTGTAAGCATCCGTGACCGTGACATATGAAAAAATGAGCTTTCAGAGAGATTTATGACGTTTCCGATTAATTGCTCTAGAACACCCTCGGAGTATCTCCGTCTTATTCTAATAATAGTAATAACGGTGGATAGAGATATTGTCAGCATTGTAAGCATCCGTGACCGTGACATATGAAAAAGTGAGTTTTCAGAGAGATTTATGACGTTTCCGGTTAATTGCTCTTGAACGACCTCGGAGTATCTCCATCTTATTCTATCCTCATGTAATAACGAAGAATGGACATATAGTCAGCATTGTAAGCATCCGTGACCGTGACATATGAAAAAATGAGCTTTCAGGGAGATTTATGGCGTTTCCGATTAATTGCTCTAGAACGCCCTCGGAGTATCTCCGTCTTATTCTAATAATAGTAATAACAGTGGATAGAGATATTGTCAGCATTGTAAGCCTCCGTGACCGTGACATACGAAAAAATGAGTTTTCAGGGAGATTTATGGCGTTTCCGATTAACTGCTGTAGAACACCCTCGGATTATCTCCGCCTTATTCTAACCTCATGTAATAACGATCTATGGAGATATTGTTAGCATTGTAAGCATCCGTGACCGTGACATTGCAACAATGAGTTTTCAGAGAGAATTATGGCGTTTTTGATTAATTGCTCGAGAACGCCCTCGGAGCATCTCCATCTTATTCTATCCTCATGTAAGAGCGGATGATGGAGATATAGTCAGCATTGTTAGCATCCGTGACCGTGACATATGAAACTTGCCGTCGTTGATCTCATCGCTAACTTTAGAATGATGACGCATATAACCGAGTGCGGCTCTACGAGGAACAGTTTGATTAGTTCAAGGTAAAAAATTAGCTCCCCGAATTCTGCTGTAAAAAACCGAAACGTCGCATTGCAATCGCTTGAAACGTGAAGTTTCAAAGCTTGATTGTGAGAGTCGCCTCCATTCGCAATGAAACTATCCAGAGAAAGCATGAAGAACTTCTTTCCCTTTTGGTGGAGGATCAGCCCAATCAGAGGGATTGGTTTAGTGACTCTCTCGAGCTTTTGGGCGTTTTATGACCCCTTCCTCTAGCTTTTGAGCTTTTCGTGACACCTTCGTCTAACTTTTAGGCTTTTGATAATTCCTTCCTCAAGCTTTTAGGCTTTTGATAATTCCTTCCTCAAGCTTTTAGGCTTTTCATGACTCCTTCCTCAAGCTTTTAGGCTTTTCATGACTCCTTCCTTTAGCTATTGGTTTTTCATGACTCCTTCGTCTAGCTTTTAGGCTTTTGATAACTCCTTACTCTAACTTTTGGGCTTTCATGACTCCTTCCTCCAGTTATTGGGCTTTTCGTGACACCTCCGTCTAGCTTTTAGGCTTTTGGTAACTCCTTCTTCTAGCTTTTCATGACTCCTTCTTGTAGCTATTGAACTTTTCGTGATACCTTGCTTTTAGGCTTTGGATAACTCCTTCCTCTAGCTTTTGGGCTTTTCATGACTCCTTCTTGAACCTATTGGGCTTTTCGTGACACCTTCGTCTAGCTTTTAGGCTTTTTAAGAGTCCTTTCTCTAGCTATGGGGTTTTTCGAGACACCCTCGTCTAGCTTTTAGGCTTTTGATAACGTTCCTCTAGCTTTTGGGCTTTTCATGACTCCTTCTTGAAGCTATTGGGCTTTTCGTAACACCTTCGTCTAGCTTCTAAACTTCTGATAACTCCTTTCTCTAGCTTTTGGGCTTTTCGTGACTCCTTCTTCTAACTATTGGACTTTTCATGACACCTTCGTTTAGCTTTTAGGCTTTTGATAACTCCTTTCTCTAACTTTTGGGATTTTCGTGACTCCTACCTGTAAGCTATTGGGCTTTTCGTGACACCTTTTAGGCTTCCGATGACGCCTTCCTCAGGCTTTTGGGCTTTTCAAGGCTCCTTCCTCTAGCGATTGGGCTTTTTATGACTCCTTCCTCTAGCTTTTAGGCTCTTAATAACTCCTTCCTCTAACTTTTGGGACTTTCATGACTCCTACCTGTAGCTGTTGGGCTTTTCGTGACACCTTTTAGGCTTTCGATGACGCCCCTGGACTTTTCGTGACTCCTTCGTCTAGCTTTTAGGCTCTCGATGACGCCTTCCTCAGGCTTTTGGGCTTTTCAAGGCTCCTTCTTCTAGCCATTGGGTTTTTCACGACTCCTTCCTCTAGCATTTAGACTTCTTCCGCTAGCTTTTGGCTTTTCCATGACCCCTTCCTCTGGCTTTCGAGCTTTTGTTGATTCCCTCTTCTCGCCAGAAGAGGATGACTCTTCTATTTGGAAAAAGTCCAATGAGTGAAATGTTGCTTAAGTAAAAAGAAGAAAAAGGACAGAGAAGAAGGCTGAATGATAAATGAAGATTCAAATTCAAAAGAGGAAGGATCTATCTTGGAGAAACTCCATCGGCGACACGTCGACCAAGTTTAATCTTGAATATTAGGGTATTTTCAATTCATAGAATAGGGAGACCGACTTATGTAGTAGAAGATTCAATAAGCTGCTCTAGGGGGGTGCTCTAGGGGGCAATGGATCTATGCTAGCTTTAGTCTTTACGTAGCATTTGGGATCTATTCTAGCTCCAGTCTTTACGTAACATTTGGAGAATCCAATCCAAGACGCTCTTAGACACAAATACTGAACTGAGATTCTGATTTTATGCAGTTTTGCCAATTTATTCTAATGGAACTATTTAACTGTCGGTTATTTGTGAGGGTGGGCGGGGGGAGGGTCGTATATCATATAAGTTCTTAGCGAAAATCAACAATATTATTAATCTTGGGGGTAAGTTTCGGTTATTCCATCCACGTCCTCCGTGCGCCTAAACAAACACCTCCACGCCCCCCCTTGCCCCTAATTCTAACAATTAATATTTTATTCCAGGTCTGAGGAAAGTTTACCCTTACTACTTCACGTTCACGACGTTCACCAAGGGCCGGTGGGTGGGCGAGAGGATCCTGGACGTGTTCGCGCGGGAATTCCGGGCACATCCCGCGGAGGAGTACGAGAGGTGCATCCAGGCGGGCACCCTCACCGTCAACTACGAGAAAGTTCCGACTGATTACAAGCTCAAGCACAACGACCTGCTCGCCAACGTCGTCCACAGGTCCGTTTTATTATAAGGGAAATAATCAAAGACGAGGAGGAGTCCTTCGTCCTCCTCCTTAATGGAATCGCCCTGAATTATTTATAAGTTCCAGGCCGACGAGTACGAAAGACCGTTGCTTTCCTTAACTAAAATTAATTTTCACGACGTTCTCTTATGATTATGAATACGTATACATAGGTCGTAGATGTAATGATTCAAATTTCGAAGTCAAAGTCAAAAAAGTTTCAAACCTTGAGCTCCGTCTCTTACATCCAGTTTTATAATTGCAGCTCAACTTTGAGCTGAGGCTTAAACCTTTAGCAACGATTATTTCAACAATTGTTGTGAAGGGCTCAAAGTTAAACCGTCATTGTAAAACTGGGCCTTAATCGTCTAAAAAGTTCCGAACTTTAAATCTTGTTACACATTCAATGAAGTAAATGTTAATACTATGTAATACATTAGCAGTCAACGCCATCTCTCCGCGGTCTCGTTATTTCAGTAACTCTAACGAAGCGACGCCGGCGGCGTTGCTGCTGTGTGTCCTACAATCCAAGCCATCTCTTTTATTTTTCTCCAACAACAAACAAATTACATGTGGCTCCGTCTCTTAGTCGATCTTAAAAAGATTTTTTTAATTTCAATCAAGTCTATAAGAGCAACTTGCAGTGCCATCTCTTGACGCGAATTAAGAAAACACGTTTTTTTCTGTGAGTTTTGTTATTTCTACCTCCGAGATCTCCGATCCTTCGGCACGTTCGTTCTTTATTCCTGGACTTAGGAATACTCACCCCCTTCACACTGCGAAAGGGCGCGCAGCACCATCTCTTAAGCACCAAGGAAATCAGTCTTATTATTCGTATTGATATGATTTGCAGCAATGCTGTAGCCATTTGTCTTGGACCTTGGATCTTGAAGTAGGTGCAGAGATGCGACAGGACGATTACTTTGTGACAGTGCCATCTCTTGTCAAAATAGAAAAGCTTTTTGGATCATTTCTGTAATTGAAGTGTTGCAGACGTTTGTTTCAAGACGCTGAATTAAATCCAAACGTGCCCGTAATTTCAAAGGGCTTAACCTTATACAAGCGAGAGCCTACGTGAGAGTGGAGAGCAGCGCCGCCATCTGTTGGTCTGAAATTTTGGAAACCTTTATCGAATTTTCTTTTTTTTTATTTTCAGTACCTACGAAGGGGTTCATTCATTTTTTGTAAAATCCATAAAATTGCGCAAGATTCCGACGAGCGTAATGTGCTACATAAGAACGCCGTAATACGCAGCGCCATCTATTAACGAGTTATGAAAGTTTTCACGCGTCAGTTTCATCGTTTGCCTTCTTATGATTTGCGACAAATTTTAATCCTTCACGTGCTTTGTGTGGCTGAAACAATTCCGGACGACGCAAAACTTTAGGCGCCGTAATATGCAGCGCCATCTATTAACGAGTTATGAAAGTTGTCACGCGTCAGTTTCATCATTGCCCTTCTCGTGATTTGCGATAGATTTTAAATCCTTCACCTGCTTTGTGTGACTGAAACAACTCCGGATCACATAAAACATCAGCAGCCGTAATGCGCAGCACCATCTATTAACGAGTTACGAAAGTCGTCACACTTAAGTTTCATCGTTTGCCTTCTTGTGATTTGCGACAGATTTTAATCCTTCACCTGCTCTGTGTGGCTGAAACAATTCCGGATGTCATAAAACTTCAGACGGCGTAATAGGCAGCGCCATCTATTAACGAGTTATGAAAGTTATCACTCGTCAATTTCATCATTGCCCTTCTAGTGATTTGCGACAAATTTTAATGCCTCACCTGCTTTGTGTGCCTTGTTTCAGGCACACATGGACATAACAATTCATACAGCCCCATCTTTTAACAAATTAAGGAAGCCATTTTGAGTCAGTTTTATTATTTTTGTTCACGTCCATCTTCAAACTATTTTATGTTTGCCGAATTTAGAAATTTCAGCTCATTTTGTTTTCAGAATTAGAAAAAAGAATTCCGAAAAGCCGCGAGGCTTGGCTTTATAGCAGCGCCATCTCTTGTGGTCTAATCTGAACAACTTCTCAAACTTGATGTGAACCTGAAGAAACTTCTTCGAATTAGAATCTGGTATCTCTGAAATTCGAGACGCTCATTTTACGACATCGCTCAGCACCATCTATCTCTCGAGCTCAGCGCCATCTATTGCCTAATCGGAACAATTTCATGAGCTTGATTTTAACCTGAAGGAACTTCAAGGAGTCTTGAGTCTTTGATCTGGTATCTCTGAAATTTCAATCGCACGTTGTGCGTCATCACTCGGCGCCATCCATCTCTTAAGAATAGATCGCTCAGCGCCATCTCTTGCCTAATCGAACCAATTTTCCGAGCTTGATGTGAACCCGAAGGAATTTCAAAGCCTCTTTAAAATTAGAATCTGGTATCTTTGAAATACGAGACGCTTATTTTGCGACATCACTCAGCACCATCTATATATTGAGCCCAGCGCCATCTCTTGCCTAATCGAAACAATGTCACGAACTTGATGTGAACCTGAAGGGACTTCCAGAATTTTGAAATTAGAATCTGATATCTCTGAAATTCCAGACGCTCACTTTGCGACATAATTCAGCGCCATCTCTTGAGGATAAGGAAAGTCGTTTTTCCACCCTCAAGAGATGACGTTGCGTTATGTTACTGGTATAAGTGCGATGTACCACCGACATGCAGCTGTTTTTCTTTTTTCTAGAATTTCAATAAACTGGGTATATCTCACTTTGTAACAGCGCCACCTGTTGTTACCCAATCGG
Organism: Prosopocoilus inquinatus; assembly: GCA_036172665.1. Classification (NCBI taxonomy): domain Eukaryota; kingdom Metazoa; phylum Arthropoda; class Insecta; order Coleoptera; family Lucanidae; genus Prosopocoilus; species Prosopocoilus inquinatus. The sequence continues at coordinate 5,593,198 of CM069878.1, read as the reverse complement.
AAATTTTTTCACAACAATTTCAATGTGAGTTTCAACAAAGGATACTTTTCAGCCTTTAATAACTTGAAGAAGGCGGTTGAAGAAGTCTTTAAAATAAAATTCAGTTTTTTCATTCATGTTTGTCGCATTTCTGAAATTCCACAAGCTCACATTGCGACGCAACGCCATCTCTTGAGGATAAGGAAAGTCATTTTTCCAACCTCAAGAGATGGCATCTTTATGTTACTTGTATCGGAGCGATTTACCACCGACCTGCAGCCGTTTATCTTTTGTCTCGAATTTCAATAAGCTGGGTTTCTTGCACCTTGCAACAGCGCCACCTGTTGCCCAAGCGGAAAATGTTTTCACAACAATTCCCATGTGAGTTTCGGCAAAAAAATTAATATTTAATAATTTGAGGAAGGCGGTTCAAGAAGACTTGTAAATAAAACTTCGCAACACAACGCCATCTATTGAAGATAGGAATAGTCGTTTTTCCAACCCCAAGAGATGGCGTTGCGTTACGTTACTTGTATCGGTGCGATTTACCACCGACCTGCAGCCGTTTATCTTTTGTCTCGAATTTCAATAAGCTGGGTTTCGCACCTTCCAACAGCGCCACCTGTTGCCCAATCGGAAAATGTTTTCACAACAATTCCAATGTGAGTTTCGGCAAACGAGACGTTTCAGCATTTAATAGTTTTAGGAAGGCGGTTCGAGAAGGCTTGAAAATGAAATCCAGTTCTTTCTTTCATGTTTGTCGCATCTCTGAAAAATTCGAGGCGTTCACTTTGCGTTCGCTACTTAACTCAGCGCCATCTCTTGAGAAAAGAGAAAGTCGTTTCTCGAATTGTTTGTATTATTTGCATCGGCGTGATTTACTATCGACCTGCAGACGTTGTCTTTTGTTTTGAATTTCAAGAAGCTGGGTATCTCACCTTGTAACAGCGCCACCTGTTGCCCAATCGGAACATCACATTTCCAACGTGAGTTTCTGCAAATGAATACGAATCGGCATTTAATCATTCGAAAAGGTTTGAAAATAAAACCCGGTTCTTTCTTCCTTTTGTTTTGAATTTCAATTAGCTGAGTACTTCAACTTGTGTCAGCGCCATCTATTGCCCAATCGGAAAATTTTCTCACAACATTTCCAATGTGAGTTTCTGCGAATGATACGATTCAGCATTTAATAATTTGAGAAGGTTTGAAAATGAAATCCAGTTCTTTCTTCCTTTGGTTTCGAATTTCAATTAACTGGGTATTTCAACTTGTGTCAGCGCCATCTGTTGCCCAATCGGAAATTTATTCAACGTGAATTTCAGCAAACGATACCGGATTTAATAATTTGAGGAAAGTGGTTCGAGAAGGCTTGAAGAAATATTGTGATTTACAAGAAACCGTCGGCTTTTTGTTTTTTTTTACGATCTGGAATCTCAGTAAGCTTGAGAACTCATGCCATCTCTTGGGAAACTGTGAAAGTCATTTTTCGAATTGTTGTATTGCTGCCTGCGTTGATACGAATCGCAGCAAATCTCCTCCAACTTTTTATATGTTTGGTTCAATCTTCAGGATTTTCATCAGGCGGGAGAAGCTCGCTTTACGACAGCGCCATCTCTTGAAAATAGGGAAAGTAAATTCTCGAATTATTATTATTGAATTATTGCCTGCGTTTATATGGTTTAGAGCAAATCTCTTCCAACTTTTTGTGTTTCATTCGATCTTCAGGATTTCAACAGGCGGGAGAAGCTCGCTTTACTACAGCGCCATCTCTTGCTAATCCGTAGGTTTTTTGTTTGCAACGACTTCACGAGCTCGGTTAATGCGATTTTCTGTAAACGACGCTTCGGATGCTTCATTAAGACCTGCAAATTCAGTTCTTTCGTTCAGTTTGTCGTTTGTCTCCGAGATGCCAGGACTTTGCGAACCCAACGCAGCGCCATCTCTTGGACATCCACTAAACATCATTCCTCGAATCGTCCTGTTGCTTGTATTGATATGATTTACATATGTAAACAAATCTTCTGCGTCTTGTCTTTTCTCGTTTTTCTTTGTAGAATTTCGACAAGCCATGAAGTTCACTTTGTAGCAGCGCCATCTTTTGCCTGACCGGAATTTCTTTTTTCATTTTTGATTCTTAATGATTAAAAATGTACGAAATTTGAAATAATTACATTTACGATGTGTAAGAGCAAGTAATTACGTGAGTATATGTTTGATGTTGGTTCTTCCTCGCGTACTCGCGCGCCGGACTTCCCCCGCATCAAAAGCGCTTCCTAATAATAACAACAACAAGGCTAAATGAAACGAACGTGCTGCACAAGCCGAAGCGTTTCGACCGGAACACGTCCGGCAGCGTGTTCAAATATTGAAACAATGTTGTAATCGAACGTGTACCAAGAGACGTACATTCAGAGAGCGTATAATGTTGCAGACATGAAGTGCCCGTCACTTGCCAACCGATCACCATTGTACACATGGATGAGGACATTGTGGTGGTCAACAAACCCGCCTCTATCCCAGTAAGTGGCGATGAGACTGCCATCTTCACGTAGGATTGTCTCTTTTTTTTTTCTATTTTCATTTTGAACAAACACCGCATTAATTAGAGCTTGCCTGCTTGCTCGCTTTCGTTCGGCTTCTCGTAGGTTCTTTTTCTTTTGGTTGCTTCGTAGCTTTGCTTTTTTTTAGTTTTAAGTAAGGGCTTTTAGTTAGTTGTAGCAAGACAAAATCAAAATCAAGAAAAAAATAATAATACAAAAAAGTAAACATTGATAGCTTATGGTTCACAATACCTAGAAACTTGTTCCCAAAGTGCTTTTAGGCGTTTCGAATCTGAATCTTAAACCAGTCACTTTTAAACCTCTAAAACTATAGATAGTCGGTTTTACAATAGTTGTTGATTGGTCTTTAAGTAGGTAGATCTTTTTTATACAGGGCCGGACCAAGCAGACAGGAGCTATTATTCGCCGTGAAGAAACTCTTAATTCTTTCGAAAAATTTGGACCTAGGTAAAATCGCAGGAAGGAAAAATAGGTTTATACCGCCGTACTTTGATGAGTACGTCATAGATGGCGACACATTTCGCCGATTTTAACAAACAACAAAATCTACGCGTTTAAACTTAATAAAAGTGATTTTCCGTTTTGTAATTTTTGTTTGCATTTTTTCATTAGAGGAAATTGAATCTAATTACGGTCCTGAATGTCCAGGTGATTCACAGAAATCGCCAAGTCGAGACAAAGTAGCATAATGGCTGTAAACGCAGTTGTTTCGTCGTGTCGCTCCTCCGAAAATTGGAATAATTGAACCTAAATACGGTCCTGGATGGGTAACGCCATCTCTCTGATCAGGAAATTAAAAAAAAATAATCATAAGTTGGTTGCGTCGCGCCATCTATGGAAGTTTCAAATTAGTATTCATTTGCGCATGCGCAAGGATTTGCTCCCAAAGAAATGCACCTGTCATTTGTTTTCTGTTGTTTATTTTTTCGTAAAAAAGAACGAAATAACTGTAAACGTAGTCGTTTTTTCGTGTTGCTCCTCCGAAGATTGGCGTAATTCAACCTAAATGCGGTCCTGGATAATTCATAAAAACTATTAAAACAAGTCAAACGATTAAAATGATGGCAAATCTGATGGCTTTTCTATTATTTTTGCCGCGCCATCTGTTATCTCAAAAGGAGAAATTAAAAATAAATTAAGACGGCGCCATCTGTGTGCCATTTGATCAAATACAGAGGATGAACATACAATACGTACACCAAAAAATTGTTTTAAAGAAAAGTAACGCCGTCTCTCTGATCATAAAAATAAAACAAAGAAAGAAACTCTGGTGGCGTCGCGCCATCTATGGAAATTTCAGCTTAGTATTCGTTTGCGCATGCGCACGAAATTGCTGCGAAGGAAATGCACCTGTCATTTATTCTCTGTTTTTCTTTTTTTTTCGTAAAGAACGAAATGGCTGTAAACGTAGTCGTTTTTTCGTGTTGCTCCTCCGAGAATTGGCGTTATTAAACCTAAATACGGTGCTGGATGTCCTGGATAATTCGTAAAAGCTATTAAAACAAGTTAAACAATTAAAATGGTGGCAAATCTGATAGCTTTTCTATTATTTTTGCCGCGCCATCTGTTATCTGGAAAGGATAAATTAAAAAGAAGTTAAAACAGCGCCATCTATGCACCATTTGATCAAATATAGAGGATGAACACAAAATACGTACATCTAAAAATTGTTTTAAATAAGAGTAACGCCGTCTCTCTGATCGTAAAAATAAAAACAAAAGAAAATCTGGTGGCGTTGCGCCATCTGTGAAAATTCCAGCTTAGTATACATTTGCGCATGCGCACGGAATTGCTGCGAAGGAAATTCACCTGTCATTTGTTCTCAGTTTCTCTTTCTTTTTTTCGTAAAAAAGAAAATTGCCGTAAACGTAGTCGTTTTTTTCGTATTGCTCCTTCAAGTGTTGGCATGTCTGAACCTAAGTACGGTCCTGGATGTCCAGATAACTCGTAAAAATTATTAAAACGTGACAAACGATTAAAATGGTGGCAAGCCTGGTAGCTTTTGTGTCATTTTTGCTACGCTATCTGTTACTTGAAAAGGAAATTTAAAAAATAAATTAAGCGCGGCGCCATCTGTGTGTCATTAGGTGAAATGCAGAGGATGAAAACAAAACTGTACATCTAAAATAAAAAAATCCATTTCGATTTCTTTGATCATGAAAAAAAAATCTGGTGGCGTCGCGCCATCTATGGAAATTTCAGCTTAGTATTCATTCGCGCATGCGCACGGAATCGCTGGGAAGGAATCGCACATGTTTTCCGTTTTGTTTTTCGTAAATGAGACATTTTTTGCACGAAAGGCGACAATTCTTAAAAAAATTTATTTTTTTTTTTGAAATTTCGCGTCGTTATTAAAAATAATTTCTAAGAAAATAAATTCGAGAAAAAATCCTTGCGCTGTGCTTTAATGATTTTGTCACAGATGGCGACACCGTAGTTACTGCTATTTATTTAAAGAATTTTCGACGTACTTACTTAATAATAAAGTGGACGAGAATTTACTTCTTGGAAGGTACGATTGAATACGAGGAGGACGACGATCCTGGATGTGTCTCTCGAATCGTAGAATTTAAGAATGGGTGTTTCGAGCAGATCATAGATGGCGCTACTGTAACTGCTAACCTAACAAAATACCATCGCAAACCGTAACGAGTACTTTGAGACGGTAAATTAAGCAATCTGCAAGTGGAACTGTCAGAGTAACCACAATAGATCGCAGTCTGCTTTGATTAACCGATCGTAGATGGCACCGCCGTAGTTACTAACCTCGTAGAAAGTCTCTCACGATTGTTTTAATGTTCACAAAAACTAAAACCTACGACTAATAAATGGATCATAGATGGCGACACAGTAACTCTCGGTTTTAAATCGAAGTTTTGCGCGGCTCAAAAATTTTCTTCGTCTTAATCCTCAAATGAGGGTACCACGTGCGAAATCAGCCAATCGTAAACTAGCAAAATATTCACGGGATGACATACGCGTGACTGCGAGTTAAGAACGTGCAATAAATACAATAATTGAGAAGTGAATGGAACCGTTTTAATAAATAAGAGTCAAAGAGCGATCGTCTTTCGTTAAGTTCTGATTGCTGCCGAATCAAAGATGGCGCTACTGTAATTATTGACAGGAATCGCTGACAATTATTTTAAGACTGTTGAAAACACAATAATTGAGAAGTTAATTACCTAATAAAGAAGTCGATTTTAAATCGTCGAACGAATCAGAAAGATCGCGCTCTAATGAATGGATCATAGATGGCGACACCGTAACTCTCGGGTTTAAATCGAAGTCTTGCGCGGCTCAAGAGCTTGAAAACCTGCTAAATTGGGGACTGTTGTTTGTCTTAAGTCCCAAATGAGGGTACCACGTGCGAAATCAGCCAATCGTAAACTAACAAAATATTCACGGAATGACGTACGCATGACTGCGAGTTAAGAACATGCAATAAATAGAATAATTGAGAAGTGAATGGAACTGTTTTAATAAATGGGAGTGAAAGGGCGTTCGTCTTTTGATCAAGCTTTGATTGCTGCCGAATCAGAGATGCCACTACTGTAATTATTGAACTACTAATGACAGGAATCAGTAATTATTTTAAGATTGGTGAAAGCGCAGTACTTGAAAAGTAAATTATTTAATAAGGAAGTCGATTCTAAATCGGCAAACGAATCAGAAAGATCGCGCTTTAATGAACGAATCATAGATGGCGACACCGTCGGGTTTAAACGAACGTTTTGCGCTATTCAAAAGATTCAAAAACCTACTAAATTGGGGAAGGTTCTTTGTCTTAATAAACCTCTAAACATCTGGTAGACATTAGATGGGCTTAGAATATATTTATGGCAACTGTTTCGTATTCCCACGAACATAAAAACTAAGGTGTAACTTAAGAATTTCTTTAATTAATTAGGAGTATCTACTTATTTACAAGTAACTTTGAAATTGTTTGCTAGGAGAAGTAATGAGACTAATGGGTCTGACGAGCCTTGCTGCCTGCGAGCGTGCGCATCCGTCTCGGACAAGCCGCTACGCAAAACCGCATTCGAAAATGAAATATTTATGCGTTGAATGCGTTACAATCTGAGAAGGTGGCCTGTGAATAACATAGCCCGGCAAGCTTGCAGGCAAATTTGTCGTGAGAAAATCCTAAATTCTATTTAAATGGCATTCGCAAACAATGAATTCGTAACATTTGGTTTTCGACTCCGATGCTCCGGGAATACCGCTGGAGCAATAACATCGTAACATTTGATTTATTGCAGTTGTTACATAGTATTCAAAATATTGTAATAAAGTTGCGAGTTGCAAGTTCTTGTTAATCGTTGTTTGGAAGCCGTCGTAGCTTCTCCTCCCCCATAAAGCCGAGACAGTTTCCAGTTCCGCCGGCGAACTTCGTAATCAAGTCACAAACGCGCCAGCGCAACGGCGCACTGTTAGCTCTAGAATATACTTAAAACAATCCCAATCCCAATCCCAATCCAGCATGGGACTAGGACGTAGTAATAACTTCTGAGATAAATAGTTCCGGCTGATTTTATCGACTTCCCAACTCGAAACGCGCGCGGATAACATCACCACAAACTCCGCCATGAATGGCTCGGCTCGCTTTTTCCTTCATCTGGGCGAGCGATGTGTTTACGTATTCTCCTTAGTACCTAGCAGCACGTAATCTAGATGGCGCGCCGCCGAGTTCACGTAGTTGTTAATATTGCTTGATTGCAGACACGAGACACCTGTATTAGCAAACCCAATCAAGCTAATTCATGTTGACGAGGACTTGGTTGTTTTGGACAAACCGTGCTCCCTCCCGGTGAGTACCGAGTGGTTCCGGACGGCAGCAACGCCATCTACGTATGGCCTTCTTTATTATTATTATTTGATTATTATTACTACTACTACTACTACAACCGACCATCCACCCTTGCGTTACGTCTTGTCACTACTGTCGAAAAACATGTTAGCTGATTGGGTCCTTTATTCTTTCTAATTCTAATTCTACCATTTAATTTCGTCTCTGTCTAATAACTCATCATCATTATCATCATCAAGTTGACTTGGAAGTCAGAATGATTCGGAAAGTGCTCGCGGTACAATCCCGCCCCCTCCCCTACAACTAATCCCGTTTGAATCATGGAGGTTAAGTAAGTGGACGGGCAGGAAACGATTTTCGGGCTTGGGAATCGCGCGCTCCCCTTTCTTGTATGGCAAAAATAAAGCAGAGAACACAAGTGTGCGCGATACTCTACGCTCCCTTCGTTTTGCCATACTAAAGACCCGCAGCCGGACCGGTTTTCACTTTAATACAGTTTATACGGCACGGTGTCCTTCTCCACATACTATACTTAACCTCGATGGTTTGATTTAACAAATAGAAGCTCAGGGAAATCGCTTGACTAACACCGCAGCGAAACGCGAAATTTAATGTAGATGTCGCTGGCGTCTGCGAGTACGCTTTTGAATGTGGTGTGGGGTAACGTATTGCACTTGGTTAACATAACCAGCCTGCATGCCCTCGTTTTTCCATGGATAACGCCCCTAATTTGCATGCTCCGTGCTGTGTGTGTTCCTCTCGGAATTAGCTTCGTTCTCTCGCTTACGTGCCTCGAAATAAATTTCCATTAGGATAAGTCTTAAGGTCGCCGAAAATGGACGTTGCTGTTTGCAGACGGTACGTGACGGTGCAGGTGTTAAGATTTTCGTTAGAAAAAAAAATAGAATTCCGGACGACCATTTTCCATTTTCGAAGCGGCGAAGACCGCCGCTTGTAACGAACGCCATTCGATTCATGCATCCAATGATCGATGGTTGGTCGTTAACACCTGTGTTTCCGACCGTGTACATCTCTAATCAATACGCGACGTAGATTCAAATTACAAGTTGTAACTCCCGATTCCGGACCACCAAAACGCCCCCGATTACACCGCGAGGGGCGGGCGGCCTCCCTCGTCGCCCCCCTCCCGCTCCCACCCCACTGCCCTTCCGATCAATTCGTGTATGGCGTGCGTGTCGGGGGCCCACCGCAACTTCATAAATAATGCGAGGAACATTCGCTCCGGATGACGTGGTGAAAACACCGGCACCGCGCGACGTACCGTCGTAATTCAGGCCCCGTTGTCTTGACCGCCGCGTTGCGAATTTATGGGAGCCCCCCCGTCTCTCTGTTTAGGTCCACCCCTGCGGCAGGTACAGACACAACACGGTGGTCTTCATACTCGCCAAAGAATACAACTTGAAAAACCTCAGGACGATCCATCGGCTGGATCGGTTGACCAGCGGCCTGCTGCTTTTCGGGAGATCCCCGAAGAAGGCCAGGCAGATGGAGCATCAGATTCGGAACCGTCTGGTACAGAAGGAGTACGTCTGTAGGGTCGAAGGAGAATTCCCAGAGTAAGTAAAAGCACTTGGGGCGCAACGCCAGTTTAAATTTAAACTGAAGCTTAAACCCGTAACAACAATTTTTCCACCACTTACTCCTTTCACTTACCTGAAACCGTCAGCAAAATACTACGCAAATATGGAGAGTAGCGTATGAAATTCCCTAGCTCGAATGGAGAGATGAGTCATGGGTCAAACTTCGGCGGCGATAATTTGTTTAAGGGCGCCAAGAGGCCTTGTCAATTTATCGATCTCTACGAACGGTTACCCCCGCTGACGTGTTGGTTCTACTAAAATGGCATAAATTCAAGACACAGAACTAAAACACTGACAATTCGTTGCACCCAAAAGTGATAAATCAAAATCTGAATAAAATGTTCGAGTTCAATTAGGTATTCGTGGGCCTAGATTAACCGAACGGTGAGATTATTAATAAGTAATGAACTTGGAATTAAATTCAAGCCAGTTATCAGCAAATAATTGGAATAGTGACTTTCCGGAACACGCTTTGTAATCTTGCTAACTAATGGCGTCACCACGCGAGTCCGTCTATGACATCAACTCGACTCGGTGGGGATGATTCCAAAGCGTCGTTCGCTTTCAGCACGGATTTGGACTTGTAATTAAGTTCAAATCATTTCTATGAACAAATAATTGGAGTAGTGACCTTCCGGAACACGTTTTGTAATCTTGCTAACTAATGGCGTCACCACGCGAGTCCGTCTATGACGTCAACTCGACTCGGTGGGGATGTTTCAAAAGCGCCGTTCGCTTTCAGCACGGATCTGGACTTGTAATTAAGTTCAAATCATGTCTATGAGCAAATAATTGGAGTAGTGACCTTCCGGAACACTCTTTCTAATCTTGCTAACTAATGGCGTCACCACGCGAGTCCGTCTATGACATCAACTCGACTCGGTAGAGATGATTCCAAAGCGCCGTTCGCTTTCAGCACGGATTTGGACTTGTAATTAAATTCAAATCATTTCTATGAGCAAATAATTGGAGTAGTGACTTTCCGGAACACGCTTTTTAATCTTGCTAACTAATGGCGTCACTACGCGAGTCCGTCTATGACGTCAACTCGACTCGGTGGGGATGATTCAAAAGCGCCGTTCGCTTTCAGCACGGATTTGGACTTGTAATTAAGTTCAAATCATTTCTATGAACAAATAATTGGAGTAGTGACCTTCCGGAACACGCTTTGTAATCTTGCTAACTAATGGCGTCACCACGCGAGTCCGTCTATGACATCAACTCGACTCGGTGGGGATGATTCCAAAGCGCCGTTCGCTTTCAGCACGGATTTGGACTTGTAATTAAGTTCAAATCATTTCTATGAACAAATAATAGGAGTAGTGACTTTCCGGAACACGCTTCGTAATCTTGCTAACTAATGGCGTCACCACGCGAGTCCGTCTATGACATCAACTCGACTCGGTGGGGATGATTCCAAAGCGCCGTTCGCTTTCAGCACGGATTTGGATTTGTAATTAAGTTCAAATCATTTCTATGAGCAAATAATTGGAGTAGTGACCTTCCGGAACACGTTTTGTAATCTTGCTAACTAATGGCGTCACCACGCGAGTCCGTCTATGACATCAACTCGAATCGGTGGGAACGATTCAAAAGCGCCGTTCGCTTTGAGCACGGATTTGGACCTGCAATTAAATTCAAATCATTTCTATGGGCAAATAATGGGAGTAGTGACCTTCCGGAACACGTTTTGTAATCTTACTAACTAATGGCGTCACCACGCGAGTCCGTCTATGACATCAACTCGAATCGGTGGGAACGATTCAAAAGCGCCGTTCGCTTTCAGCACGGATTTGGACCTGCAATTAAATTCAAATCATTTCTATGGGCAAATAATGGGAGTAGTGACCTTCCGGAACACGTTTTGTAATCTTACTAACTAATGGCGTCACCACGCGAGTCCGTCTATGACATCAACTCGAATCGGTGGGAACGATTCAAAAGCGCCGTTCGCTTTCAGCACGGATTTGGACCTGCAATTAAATTCAAATCATTTCTATGGGCAAATAATGGGAGTAGTGACCTTCCGGAACACGCTTTGTAATCTTGCTAACTAATGGCATCACCACGCGAGTCCGTCTATGACATCAACTCGACTCGGTGGGGATGATTCAAAAGCGCCGTTCGCTTTCAGCACGGATTTGGATTTGTAATTAAGTTCAAATCATTTCTATGAACAAATAATTGGAGTAGTGACCTTCCGGAACACGTTTTGTAATCTTGCTAACTAATGGCGTCACCACGCGAGTCCGTCTATGACATCAACTCGAATCGGTGGGAACGATTCAAAAGCGCCGTTCGCTTTCAGCACGGATTTGGACCTGCAATTAAATTCAAATCATTTCTATGAACAAATAATTGGAGTAGTGACCTTCCGGAACTCGTTTTGTAATCTTGATAACTAATGGCGTCACCACGCGAGTCCGTCTATGACATCAACTCGAGTCGGTGGTGATGATTCCAAAGCGCCGTTCGCTTTCAGCACGGATTTGGACTTGTAATTAAGTTCAATTCATTTCTATGAACAAATAATTGGAGTAGTGACTTTCCGGAACACGCTTTGTAATCTTATTAACTAATGGCGTCACTACGCGAGTCCGTCTATGACATCAACTTTAGTCGATGGGGATGATTCAAAAGCGCCGTTCGCTTTTAGCACGGATTTGGACTTGTAATTAAATTCAAATCAAATCAAATCAGATACGAAAAGCCTTCGATACTGTCACGATCGTAAGGGGTTGTTAATGATACGCAAGTAATCTAGCATTGCAAATTCAAACGACTTAGTTTCCATTTGTCAGCATAGAATTACCTCTATTAAAACCGAAAAGAACTTTGGTCTGCGAGCTAAGCAGGCTTCGTGTCGGTAATTCACGCTGGACAAGTTAAACCCGTGCTGATGACCGCACTTGAACTGAAACGCTAACTAAACGATTTTGTCAATTAAACCTTAAGATACGCGCGTGAAATTGTTTATAACTCCAAAAATAAAATAAAAAACAAATTAGACAATAATTTTTCAAACGTGACATTAATAATAAGTAATAATAAACGTTAATAAAAACCTAAGAGAATAAACGAACCAAAATGTTAGCGATGACTGAAACAAGAACGCGCTGGCGTCGCAGAGTGCTCTCCAAAGCCGGACAAGGTCGTGTTCCCACGGATAAAAACTCCAAAAAACGGAATTAAACGCAACATAACGACCCACACTCAATGACTGTTGCCAAAGCTATGGCAAGGAGGCTTAAATGGGGGCCATAAAGCGCTAAAATGAGGGTACCACGTGCGAAATCAGCCAGTTGTAAACTTGCTTAAAATTCCATACACACGACAGCGAGTTAGGAACGTGCAATTATATAGAATACTTGCTGTTGGGGGAAATTAACAAGACTGGAAAAGCAACTGTAACAAATGGTTGTTAAGGGTTTGAGCTTTGGTTTAGGGTTAATTTGGAATTGTACAACCGAGGCGTCAATAAAGAAACTTACTTACTTTGATGGTACCGTGGTTACAGCGAGATCGTTGAATGTAAGGAACCGATCGAAGTCGTCAGTTACAAGATAGGCGTGTGCAAGGTGTCCCCCAAGGGCAAGGATTGCGTCACGATCTTCCAAAAATTGGGGTACAACGGCAGGAGCAGCATCGTCCTGTGCAAACCCAAAACCGGAAGGATGCATCAAATCAGGGTACACCTCCAGTACTTAGGTATGGTCTCCCGTCTTAAGCACCCAATCGCACCTTCTATAGAGGGGGGGTTTGTTGGTTACACAGGTTATCCCGTTGTTAACGACCCCCTTTACAACCACGAGGTTTTCGGCCCGATGAAGGGTAAAGGCGGTGACCTCGGGGGTAAAACAGACGAGCAACTGGTGAGGGACCTCATCCACATCCACAACGCCGAGAACTGGCTGGGGATGGACGGCGACAGCGAGCTGTCGATGTTCAACCCCCGCAAAGGAGACCTAGATGATTCATTAGTTAGCGCCCTCGTGCCTAAAGGTACGGTACCTTCAGGTATACGGTAGCGGACAATAAAATCCGGGCAAGCAAATGCATTATGATTCGAAACGTCAAATTTCGTAAACATTTAATCAATGTTTCCGGATTTTATTGTCCGCTACCGTAGGTGCGAATCGTAGCGTTGAGATAACCGGACCCCCCGTTTGCAGATCGTGTCTTAGGAGATGACGACGCGGATCCCGTGTCGAGGGAGCCTTCGCCCTGTGAGGAGTCCTGCGAGAGCTCCTGCGATCGCTCGCCTCATCCCCTGTCGATTTCGTCGCTGACGTCGCGGAGGAACGCCGACGCTAAAGTCACGGTGGCCACGCAAACCGGACACGAGGCGCCCGATCATTCGTTCAACCCGGACAAGATGACCGTCGACAAGCACTGTTACGAGTGCAAGGTCCGGTATAGGGATCCCAAGCCTCAGGATCTGGTCATGTATCTGCACGCCTGGAAGTACAAGGTGAGTTTTGGTCCTTCCTCCGTTCAGCGTTTAATTTGGTTAGCCTTGATTTTCGACCTCCACTCATCGAGACGTTTCACGTGAGATGCGACGAAGGGTACCGACCGATTTGACGAATTTTTTCCGACCCCTAAACGACGTCAGAACGCGAAACTGACGCTCTCATACGAGTAAAAAATTCCAAGGAATCCGATGGTTTCACCAAATTTTAGATACGAACGCGCGCAGGTCCGGATTTAAAAGAAAACTGTCTTCTCGGCCCTCTAAATAATCCAGCGAACTTATACCGCCATCTAGGAGCGAAACATCAAACCGGCACGATTTTCGAGCTCCGCTCATCGAGACCTTTCATCTCATATTCGACTAAGCGTACTATCCAATTCGAAGCAAACTTGCGAATTTTTTTTTGGCCCCTAAACGACATCAGAACGCGAAACTGACACTCTCATACGAGTAAAAAATTCCAGGGAATCGGATGGTTTCACCAAATTTTAGATACGAACGCGCGCAGGTCTGGATTTAAAAGAAAACTGTCTTCTCGGCCCTCTAAATAATCCAGCGACCTTATACCGCCATCTCGGAGCGAAACATCAATCCGGCACGATTTTCGAGCTCCGCTCGTCGAGACCTTTCATCTCATATTCGACTAAGCGTACTGTCCAATTCGAAGCAAACTTGCGAATTTTTTTCGACCCCTAAACGAGGTCAGAACGTGAAACTGCCAAACTCATATGAGTAAAAAATTCCGAAGAATCCGATGGTTTTATTGAATTTTTGATACGAACGCGCGCAGATCCGGATTTCAAAAAAAAACTTACTTTTTCGGCCTTTTAAATAATCCACCTTATACTGCTATCTAGGAGCGAAAAATCGAACCGCCACGATTTTCGATCTCTACTCATCGAGACCTTTCATTTGATATGCGACGAAACGTACTGGCCGATTCGAAACAATTTTTTTCGACACCTAAACGGCCTCAGAACGTGAAGCTGTCACTCTCGTACGAGTATAAAAAATAGCAGGGAATACGGCGGTTTCATTGAATTTTTAATAAGAACGCGCGCAGATCCGGATTTCAAAAAAAGAAACTACATTCTCGGCCTTTTAAATAATCCGCCGACCTTATACCGTCGTTTAAGAGAGAAAAATCGAACTGACATGATTTTTGACCTCCACTCATCGAGACCTTTCATCTGATATGCGACTAAGCGTACCGACCGATTCGAAGCAGACTTGCGAATTTTTTTCGACCCCTAAACGAGATCAGAACGCGAAACTGCCAAACTCTTGTGAGTAAAAAATTCCGGAGAATCCGATGGTTTCATTTAATTTTGATACGAACACGCACAGATCCGGATTCCAAAAAAAAAAACTTACTTTTTCGGCCCTCTAAATAATCTACTGGTCTTATACTGCTTTCTAGGAGCGAAAAATGGAACCGCCACGATTTTCGATCTCTACTCATCGAGACCTTTCATTTGATATGCAACGACGCGTACTGGCCGATTCGAAACACATTTTTTTCGACCCCTAGACGGCGTCAAAACGCGAAACTGTCAATCTCATATGAGTAGAAAATTCCTGCGAATCCGATGGTGTCATTGAATTTTGGTTAGGACTGCGCGCATATCCGGATTCCATAAAATGCCTATGTTTTCGGCCCTTCAAACAATCTACCGGCCTTATACAACTATCTTAGATCGAAGAATCGAATCGGCACGATTTTCGATCTCTACTCAGCGAGACCTTTCATTTGATATGCGACGACGCGTACTGGCCGATTCGAAACACATTTTTTCGACCCCTAAACGGCGTCAAAACGCGAAACTGTCAATCTCATGTGAGTAAAAAATTCCTGCGAATCCGATGGTGTCATCTAATTTTGGGTAGGACCGCGCGCAGATCCGGATTTCAAAAAAGCCTACGTTTTCGGCCCTTCAAACAATATACCGACCTTATACAACTATCTTAGATCGAAAAATCGAACCGGCACGATTTTCGATCTCTACTCATCGAGACCTTTCATTTGATATGCAACGACGCGTACTGGCCGATTCGAAACACATTTTTTTCAACCCCTAAACGGCGTCAAATCGCGAAACTGTCAATCTCGTGTGAGTAAAAAATTCCTGCGAATCCGATGGTGTCATCTAATTTTGGGTAGGACCGCGCGCAGATCCGGATTTCAAAAAAGTCTACGTTTTCGACCCTTTAAATAATTTACCGGCCTTACACCGCTATCTAGGAGCGAAAAAATTTTTTTTTTACTTCCGAATAACTCAATTTTTTTCGGAATGAAGCCAAGTCAGAAATATTGAGAATAATCCAACGCGACTTTCGACACCTCCACTCGTCGAGACCTTTCATCCCATCATTCTTGCATGATATTTATTCAAGCAAACAAATCAACTTTAATAAATATGTAAATGTATGTCAAAATAACGCGATATCGTGCAATAAAAATTGACGCCCCTCCACTCATAGACGCATAGACTACTGCGGCGCTGTCTATTGGTTTGGATTTAAGCACCGCCCACTGCAGGTAATTAGTTCGTCCCGCCCTAATATTACAACTGCGGTAGACTTAGTCCCCGCCCTTCTCACGTACGTGACGATTTAATTTTAATTTAATTTAAATACCGTTTGCTACTTTTCTCGTGGAAACACTGACGTCATTGATCATTTTGAATTTTCTTCAATGTTTCCGTGTTTCAATTTGAGGCTGTTAAACGAACGCCAGAAGAAACTTCGCAGTAAAAAAAAGAGAAAGATACTCTTCCTACTACCGTAGATTTGTGTGGCTAAATTGGCCAATAGAAACCTCGCCTGACTACCGCCCACTGAATGATGACGTTCACGTTCAAATACAAATTAAATTAGAGGCGGTAACATAAGACCAACAACGCTTTGATTGCTAACCAATAGATTTACGTGACTATTACGTACTGCATCTTTCTTGTGATGGGCGGGCGGTGACCACTGATTCAGTCACGCCCTTGCTCTTCGTTTATTGGCTAAACACGGAGTTCGGGGCGTGACTTGGACCGTTGGTCAACGCCCACCTTACTTTTACGTACCGTGCAGCCGTATTATGCGTTGCTTCTTTTGTTTCTAGGGTCCAGGATGGGAATACGAAACAGAACTTCCAGATTGGGCCCGAGTGGACTGGATAGATCCGGATACGTCAGAGTGATAACAAGCGCGCGATTCCTTCTTAACACTTAAGGCATCTCTATCCGCTCTGTCTTTCCACGCTTAGGATAAGTGCGTCGGTGAAACCCCGCGCGCGCGCGCAAGAGGCAGGGTCCAAAAGCAACCAAAAAAAAGAAAAGAAAAGAAAATACACAATACAAACAATCATTCATTTTACTCTAGCTCGTAACTTATTAGTGAATATTCCCTAGTTTGTAAATGTTAATGATTATTATTTGCGTAGTGGTCGTTTTTAGTTAATTAGTTAGTTTCGTTGATTGATTGATTGGTTGATTTGATCGATTGACTTCATGTTGTTGTTGTTTTTTTTTTAATATAATAAGTAATACAGTAGAAGAAGAAGAAGAAGACGACGATAAAAGACAGCGTGTCTTCCTCGTTGGACCCTCCCCCAATGAGAAGGACGTGTGTAGATTTTAGTATTTTTTTTTATGACGTTTTGAGGTATTTCAGTGCTGTTGATATTACTTGTAAAGTCGGCCTCTCGCTCTATTTCACTTTCTCTTTCACTCTCTCTCTCTCTGTAGTATTCACGTATGATAATGAAATTGCAATCAAATATTTTTATATGTCATAAAGCATAATAATGATAATAATAATAAAAGAAAAAAAAATCCTTTGAGATCTGTATGTAATGTTGTTTCAGTAAGTGCCATGATTTTCCGTACATTAAAAAAAAAATAAATAAACACTGATGATGTCTGCGTACGTGTCGAAACGTCGGCGATGGCATTCGTTGCGAGGCGGGTACGTGCGAGACGACGGCGACGATGATGCTGCTGCTGCTGATGATGATGATGATGACGTTGATGAAAAGAAGACGTTACAAACTGCGTTCACCGATCTTTAAAAAAATAAAATAAAAATAAAAAGTACTGGAATACATTTGTGCCTTGAAAATGTGTGTTGTGACAGTTCTTACTGTAAAGATATCCCATTTTCCATATCAATCGCTTCGGACCCTCGCTTATATTAATTACTACTTAGTATTACGGTTAGGATGTTCATAGAGGTTTTATTAAGCACTGACCGGATTGTTGTGTTTGTGATAGTCTAACGATCTTGAGCTAACGCACATCTCTAACGTGATTATTCTGTACGGATCATTAACCTCACACGTTTTAATTAACTGTTTTAAGTGGCAACCTGAGAAGAGATCCCGAAACAAATTATCGCTTTTAACGCATTTCTGAATTCTTTTGGAAGTCGCTTGGGACAACGGCCCCGGGTGATAACTCATTAACATAACCTTCGCAAATCAATTTAACGCGTCGACGTTAAACACGTAAAAACTTTGGTTTAGTTCAGCTTGTCAATTTTTATTTGCTTTATGGCCGGTTGCACCAAACACTTAAGCCGAGCTTAAAGCTAAGTATTGCTTATAATGTGATATTTGAGATTACGTAACTCATATTCTAAGCGGCGCTTAAAGTTAAGCTTTGCTCAAGTGTTTGGTGCAACTGGCCCCAAGTACCTCAAATAAATCCCGAAACAGTTTATCGCTTTTAACGCTTTTCTAAATTCTTCTGAAAGTCGCTTGGGACGACGGCTCCGGGTAATAACTCATTAACGAAACCTTCACAGATCAATTTAACGCGTCGAAAAGGACGATGTTAAACAAGTTAAAATTTTGGTTTAGTCCAACTTGTGTCAGTTTTTATTTGCTTTAGCCTCTCGTAACCAAATTCATTCGTTAACCTCACATCGCTTCATTCATTGGTTGGTTTCAATTCATTAAACTTGCGAGACTTTTTCATTCGACTTAAATAAATCCCAAAAGAGATTATCGCATTTAATGCTTTTATAAATCTTTTTGAAAGTCACTTGGGACAACAGCTCCGGATGATAACTCTTTAACATAACCTCCACGAATCAATTTAACGCGTCGAAAAGGACGACGTCAAACAAGTAAACATTTTGGTTTAGGTCAGTTTTTATTTACTTTAGCCTTCCGTAACCTTGTTTATTCGTTAGCCTCACATAATTTCGATTCATTCAGTTGCCTCATTTACCCTGCATTCATTAACCTCTTGTGACTTTGTTTTTTTAGCCTCACGGCACTACGCGCGTCAAATTCCTGTTCAAGATTCAGCTTCATCAATTGCCTTTCTTTTTTGTTTCAAATGAAGCTACCCGAGACGTTTAGACTATTTTAATTTCATTCATTCGTTTGCCTCACATAACTTCGTTCAGTAACTTCATATCACTTCATCATTTAGCCTCACTATACTTCGCCCATTAAATCCTCGTTTAAGATTAAGCTTCATCTGTTGCCGTCCTGACTTTTTTTTATTTGAGGCTACCGTCAAGTGACGTTAAGGCTATTTCGATTTCATTCATCATTCGCTTGATTTGCATCACTTCATTTATTAACTTCATTGTTTAGCCTTCTTCGCTCATCCCGTTGCCTTCCTTTTTTTATTTGAAGTGAAGCTACTTGAGACGTTGAGGCTATTTCGATTTCATTCATCATTCGTTTGCCTCGCATCACTTCATACATTAACGTCATTATATAGCCTCGCAAGACCTCGGTTATTAAATCCCCTTTTCAACTTCACCAGTTGCCCTTTTTTTTATTTGAGGCTATCGTCAAGTAAAGCGACTTGAGACATTGAGGCTATTTTGACTTCATTCATCATTCGTTTGCCTCGCCTCACTTCATTCATTAACTTCATTACATTAGCCTCACAAAACTTCGCTCATTAAATCCCCGCTTAAACTTCACCAGTTGCCTTCCTTTTTTATTTGAGGCTATCGTCAAGTAAAGCGACTTGAGACATTGAGGCTATTTTGACATCATTCATCATTCGTTTGCCTCGCCTCACTTCATTCATTAACTTCATTACATAGCCTCACAAGACTTCGCTCATTAAATCCTCGCTTAAACTTCACCAGTTGCCTTCTTTTTTTATTTGAGGCTATCGTCAAGTAAAGCGACTTGAGACATTGAGGCTATTTTGACTTCATTCATCATTCGTTTGCCTCGCCTCACTTCATTCCTTAACTTCATTACATAGCCTCACACGACCTCACTTATTAAATCCCTTTTTCAACTTCACCAGTTGCCTTCCTTTTTTTTTTGTTTGAGGCTATCGACAAGTCAAGCTATTTGAGACGTTGAGGCTACTTCGATTTCATTCATTATTCGTTTGCCTCACATCACTTCATTCATTCGTTCATTCAATCATTAACTTTGCGCATATTTTGTGGCCAGCTTGATTAGATCTTTATACTTGAAAATGTTCGCCTTCACTTTAAGTCTAAAGAAAACCACGCAGTTTCTTTGTTTAAAGTTTTGCTTATGTCTTGGTTAGACCCACTAGCCGCACCTACATTAATGGACCCATTCTTTTGATTCATTACTTAGACAGCATTACTCCATTAGCATTAAAATCGCGAAAACATTTCTCGTAATGGATTCGGCTTTATTTTGTTGATTGGACTCATTTCAGGTCCTTCATTAAATTCATTTTGCTTCATTCGTTAGACTCACATCACTTCATTCGTCAGACTCACGTCACTTAATTAGTTGAACACAAATCATTGTATTCCTTGAACACGAATCACTTCATTCATTCGTTGGTGTTAAGCTTGAGTCGTGATTTGAGTCCATGAGAATCATTACTTCATCCATTAGACTCATTATTTGAATTTTCATCGCTTTATTCATTCATTTGTTCAACTTAACTTTTGAGTCCGTTGGATCCACGTTTATTAATTAGACTCCTTCCACGATTCCAAATTTCCAATCGTATAATTATTTATCTATCGAAGTCGTTTCATGTGATCATTTATTAGACCCATCCAGCCTCATTTAAAACTCCTAGCATTTTATACTTTGGAACTTTAATCGCTTCATTCGTTCACATTTGATTACTTTAACTTTTGAGTTTATGCACACTCATTCATTCGTCCTATTTTGGGTCTATTGGACCCTTTATACAGAAATTCAACTCTTTTTTAGCGGCCAGACTTTCGTTTGTTTTAGACTCATCGTATATTATACATTAGACCCGTATTTATTGTTTTTTTTTTGATGTCATGTATTATTTTGTTTCCACGTAAAGGGTCTAGCGATCGATGTGAGTTTTTAGTGACTTTTTTTTAATTTAACTTCTTAATGACAGTCTTCTGTTATCTATGATGTTAATTAGACTCATTTCGCGTCACTCATTAGACCCATTCCGCTGCCTATTCGGCTCACATCACTTCACGCACTGAATTCGCATTCCATCGTCATTCAATCTTATCGATCGGCTATTGTCTTGAGTTGCACAAACGGTCTAACGATTGTCGTTTATTTTCTGTTTTCATTTCAGTTTTTTGTTTTAATTTCTCTTGAGCGCCATTTGGCTTCAAGATGGTTCGTTAGACTCATTTCATTTCATTTGTAAGACCCGTTTCTCGTCGTATGTATATTAGAACCATTTGACTTTATGTTAGACTCACGTCATCATTTTTGATTGTTTGATTGAACTTATTTCATTTTAGTTATTGAACCCATTGTACCCATTTTGCGCTTCATTTGTGCTTTCAATCATTCCATCTTTTCAATTGACTTCCGACTCTACGTGTAGGGTCCACTTTAGACCCATTTCACTTTTTATCATATTAAAATCGCATCGCTTCAATTAAAGTTACTGAATTTGCGTTTCGCAGTGGACATTCAGTCTTGTTGTCAGTCTCTTGTTTTGACACAAATGTCCTAACGATCGTCATTTGTTTTCTTTTTGCAGTTTCTGGGCTTCCGATTTTACCTTTTCTCTTTCCGAGCGCCATTTGATTTTAAGGTTGGTTTAATTTAACTCATTAGACTTAAATGTCAATTCAGTCATTGGACCCATTTCCGAAATTATGTCCCTTCATTTGATTTTGGTCTTTTTTTTTCATTCAAGGCACGTCACCCGTCACACCGTTTGGTGTCGTCTTTTCAATTGTTTGCACGTTTTCATTCCCCCCCACTCGCTTTGTTTTGAGTCCATTAGACTCGCGCATTTTTGAAGATATTTCTTTTTATTTCGGCGATTTGTTATTAATTAGAGACGTTAAAATGGACCATTTTCGCGACGCGTTGGACCCACTTCAGCTCATTGTACCCTTTCATTCGACTGGAATCACTTCATTCATTTAAGGCCCATCTGACTGTTGCAAGCGCGTGGTTTCGCCTTCCCTCATTCACTCCGCTTTGAGTCCTTTAGACTCACAGACTCACGCATGTTTGAAGGTATTTCTCATTATTTTGATGCTTTATTAATGATGGAAGTGCGATGCACATTTTGCGTTAAACTCTCGACCCTTTTCTCGTCGCGACGGACCCACTACCGCGCATTGTACCCTTTCATTTGACTAGAATCACTTCATATACCGAGGGCCCATCTTTTTAAGTGATCGTTGTAGATGCACGGTTTCACCTTCCCTCATTCACTGCGCTTTGAGTCCTTTAGACTCACAGACTCACGCATGTTTGAAGGTATTTCTCATTATTTTGATGCTTTATTAATAATTGAGGAGCGATGCATATTTTGCGTTAAACTCTCGACCCTTTTTGGCGTCGCGACGGACCAATTTCCGCTCATTGTACCCTTTCATTTGACTAGAATCACTTTATTCATCAAAGGCCCGTCTTTTAACTGATCGTTGCGAGTGCACCGTTTCACCTTCCCTCATCAATTGCTCCGCTTTGAGTCCGTTAGACTCACGGTAGTATGTCCGAAGTTACTTGATAGTTCGGCGTTTTATTTTATTTTATTTTATTTTGTGAAAAACTCAGTACTTTGGCGCATTGAGCGCAAATTTGTTAGACCCTTTTCAAATTGTATTAGACCCTTTCGTGGAACTGTTGTAATCAATTTTACCCGAGTTGAATATTAAACTTATAAACTATTTTTTTTAAATTTAATTTTGAGACTGAATTAAATCTTCCCGATTGTCTGCTGTTTTGGCGTGATAAGTAGTCAGTGACGTAGACGGCCCGACGATAGACCCCTTCGTTCCTTTTCGTTGCCAACTGTTTTATTCCAGATTTTCTTTTTCTTTTTTCTGTAGAAGTTGATTGAGTTTCATTCTCAAGGTCATTCTCGCTCGTTCCTTTTGCATTATTATTTGCCTTGCCTAATCATTTGTTTTTTTTGTTGCGCCCTCTTGAGTTAACGAGTGTCATTTGTTTTCGACGACATTTTTGCCAGTCCGAGGTTGACAGTTGTACTCACTCAACGCTTGTCAGATTGAATTCTTTCGTGCTTTTTTTTTCTTCGCATTAATCAAAGATTGTCAATCGTCATTTCCTCATTTTGTTTTTTTTTTTTGATTTATTTATATTTAAGCAACTGGCACGTGAGCGCATGGGCGCAGTCAGTAGGAGGTGGGGGACTTAAAAAAAATAAAGTTAAGTTTAGACAAGTTTCGTGCAAAGTATTATTTGACGCGGTCGGTCCGTGTGAGGGAACTTATTAGGCTGTTATAGGTTTGCCTCCACATTTGATAATTTGACGGCCGGTTCCTGTCAGGTAACTTATTAGGCCGATGGAGGTTTGCCTCCACAATTGACAATTTGACGACCCATTAGTGTCAGGTAACTTATTAGGCCGATGGAGGTTTGTCTCGACAATTGACAATTTGACGGCCGGTTCGTGTCAGGTAACTTATTAGACTGCGCCTCCACAATAACAGATTTTTTTTTTTTGCGTGAAGGACTAAGACTCTAAACGAAATCGTGGATCTAATTGACAATTTGACTACCGATTAGTGTCAGGTAACTTATGGAGGATGTTATACACTTGCCTCCACAATTGACAATTTGAGGACCGATTAGTGTCAGGTAACTTATTAGGCTGTTAGACGTTTGCCTCCACAATTGACAATTTGACGGCCGGTTCGTGTCAGGTAACTTATTAGACCGCACCTCCACAATATTAGTTTTTTTTTTTTGCTTGAAGGACTAAGACTCTAAACGAAATCGTGGATCCAATTGACAATTGACTCTAAACGAAATCATGGAATCCTTTAGCGCATATCTTTTGTGGGATGGGTTTCCCCGTGCCCCGCCCCTAACCAAATTTCCGGAAACGCCCACGCCCGAGCCAAACGCTTTTTTCACGCGCAGCTTTCACTTTGCTTTCGAGAAAATGAAGGGTGTTTTACTTGCCCGACTATTTTTAATAATAATAATAATAATAAGCGTTGCCTAAATCCACGCAGAGAGAAAAACAATTGTTGTGACTAACCCCCGTAGTTTTAAGTCGACGTCAGTGCTTAAAGTGCGGTGAAGTTTATTATCAAAAAAAAAAAAAAAGAAAAATAAGGAACAAAGACACTTTCTTGTTAGACGTATAACCGACCTTATAAGAAGGTTATTAATTACCCCCGCCTATAGTTAAATTAAATTAAAAAACTAAACTAAATCCACTGTTACTTATATACAGTTTGTTAAGTGGTGCTCGGGCGCCGCCCACGGAAATCCGCCGCCGCCGCCGCCGCCGTTCTTGTTGTTGTCCCCAGAAATAGAGTAAAGTAAATTCCTCCGGCGGGTTCCCGAGCCCACGGTCTAACTTATATTTGTGATGTAAAGACAATTATAGGGACCTACTCTTATATACTCTTTTTTTTTTGTTCGTTTTTTCTTCGCGTATACTCTTATACGAGAGGTTTTTAGGTTTAAGACGATGATGTTGTTGTTGTTTTCATTCTAGTTTTAGCCCGCGAAACTGTCGTTTGTAAAAGAAAAGAGAAACAAATCTAAGTAAATCTTTAAATAAATAAATTCAAAAAAAAAAAGAAACAATCCCAAGAAATGAGCTTAAAATTAAATAAAGCGTAAGCCTAGCTTTTCTACATAATTTTTTAAAACCCGAGACACGGAGATACGATAGAATCGGTTTTTACTTGTGTACAATTAGCTTAGCGCTTCCAAACCAGTTGTTAAAGTTATAAATAAGCAAGTATATTGGTATTATTATAATGATCAGTATGTGCGAGTGGTGTTCGTTGACTATTTTTTGTATCTCCTCGCTCCTCAAATTCAATTCAAATGGGAACAGTCGTCGCAGGCGCGCATCCAAAAAAAAAAACAAAAAATATTTTCCTAAACCGGACTGTTTTCATTTGGCGCATAAAAGACGTCTCTTAGTGTACCTACCTACATTTAAGTGATTGAAAGTATAGTATTATTAATTTTATTTTATTTTTTTTCGTCGTGGCCTTAGGAATCAACGCCGCCACCGCCCACACCACTTCGTATTATCTCTCTTTTCCTTTTGATTTTTCGATTTTAATCGCCGCGAGGTTAAAGCGCGTTAGTTCCTAAGGCCCGAGTGCGTAAGATGCCTAATACCGTGAGTTGTTGTATTGATGCTTTCGAAGTTTACGAAACGACCTTTGTTCACAGCTTGTTATAATCTGTGATGATTATTGTTTGATACAGCTATGACAAGGTATATTTAAGGATAAATATAGTGAATAATGTAATTACTGTAGTTTCCAGTGTGTAATTAAATGATATCCAGGACGAACGTGCTTTCTTCTTAACCTCATCGGCTGGCATCCATCCTATAAAATTCATATAAGAAAAAAAAACTTAATTCGTTTATAATTTACACCGGCACGCACGTGAATTTAGGTCAAGCAACACGTAACACTTTATTCAAGTCAAAACGTTTTGTATAAATTATGTTTCACGACCGAGCGGTACTGTCTTTTTAAAAAAAAAAAAAAAAAACCTTCACTTACACGAAACCCGACAATAAATGGTTGAATAATAATGTATAGTTTTATTAATTATTAAAATATAACGTGCAGGCAAAGTGCACACTTAGAAGTATATAGTTAAATCAAGATTAAGCAATAATAATTTAAAATTAAAAAATAAAAATAAACAGTCTTTCAACGAGGAACACGTCGCGTAATTAGATCAAGATGCTTTACTCGAAGGACTACGCAGATTAAACATTCTTTCCTTCCGAATTGCTGCGCAAGTGAGGAATATTGGATGTAAGTTGCATTTGCTACGCAAAAATTGCCCTTAACTGAGTGCAAAAATTAAGGGTAATGTTGCGGTTTCCGCCCGCTCGGTCTCATTCCCGCGACGGACGCGTGCTGCGTCGTGTGGAAAATTCTTATAAAAAGAAAAGCTTAGTCTTGCTACTTCACCCTGACCTTGCACGCATTATGATACATTATAACATTATTTAATCGCAACATAATTTTTATAAAAACAATAATTAAGATAAAAAAAAAAATCTTTCAACGAGGAACACGACGCAGAGGTAATTAGGTCAAGATGCTTTACTCGAAAGACTGGGAAAGATCGATTTCTTGTGCGCTTCCACAATACTTAAGCATTATTCCCTTTTAGATTGCTGCGCAAGTAGGGAATATTGAATGTAGGTTGCATTTGCTATGCAAAAATTATCCTTAGTTGAGTGCAAAATTTAGGGATAATATTGTGGCTTCCGCCCGCTCGGTCTCATTCCCGCGATGGACACGTCCTGCGTTGTATGCAAAATTCTTTTAACAAGAAATGCTCAGTCTTGCTACTTGACCCTGACCTTGCACGTGTTATGATGCATTATAATATTATATTATTTAATGGAAACATAATTTTTATAAAAATAATAAAGATGAAAAAAAAATAAACAATCTTTCAACGAGGAACACGACTCGTAATTAGGTCAAGATCCTAAAATACTTAAGCATTATTCCCTTTCAGATTGCTGCGCAAATGGGGAATATTGAATGTAGATTGGATTTGCTATGCAAAAATTATTCTTAATTGAGTGCAGAAATTAGGGGTAATACTGCGGTTTTAACTCTAAGAAGTGACATTTATTAAAAATGTTTGACATTCTTCATGAAAGAAAAACAATTACAGAAAGAATGCAATTTAATTATTCCTCAAACATTGCAAGATTTTGGGAAATTTTAAATTTTCTCTTCAAACTTATTTTATTTCTGCGTTTAAGAGCAAAATGTCAAACATCGTACAAAGCACGAACATCCAAAGCAACCCCGCAGCCAATTGTTTACAAAAATAGGGCGATGGGGAGAGTACTCACGCGCATTTTCTTCTTCCACGAACGCCCTATCGATCGTCATTTGCTTTCTTTCTGCAGTTTCTGATTTCAGGACTGCTTTTATTTATCGTGTTGGACTTGTGTTATTTCAATCATTGGATCCATTTCCGAAATTAGGTCCGTTTTGCTTCATTCATCGTCTGCGGGAGTACTCACGTGCAGCTTACAATTCTCTAACGTGAAAGAGAAAGTGAGACATGCGTTGGCGCACACCGCTTGCAAGAATTAGACGCATTAGAAGAATTAAAAGTCGAGAAAGATCCAGCGGCATGATGAAATTAAAAACGGTGCGTTAACTGAATCAACGTAACCAATCGCAGCCTCCTCTAATTACGAATTCCGTTGATCACCCGGTATTATTCAATCCAAAGCAACCCCGCAGCCGGGTTGGCACGTAAAAGTACGAAGTTGTTTACAAAGCCCAAAAAAAGGGCGATGGGGGGAGTACTCACGCGCATTTTCTTCTTCCATGAACGCCCTGTCGATCATCATTTGCTTTCTTTACGCAGTTTCTGATTTCAGGACTGGTTTTATTTATTGTGTTGGACTTGTGTCATTTCAATCATTGGATCCGTTTCCGAAATTAGGTTGGTTTTGCTTCATTCATCGTCTGCGGGAGTACTCGCGTGCAGCTTACAATTCTCTAACGTGAAAAAGAAACTGAGACATGCGTTGGCGCACACCGCTTGCAAAAACTAGATGCGAAAATCGAGAAAGATCCAGCGGCATGATGAAATTAAAAACGGTGCGTTAATTGAATGAACGTAACCAATCACGGCCTCCTCAAATTATGAATTCCGTTGATCACCCGGTATTATTTAATCCAGAGCAACCCCGCAGCCGATTTGGCATATAAAAGTGCGAAGCTGTTTACAAGGCCCAAAAAGAGGGCGATGGGGGGAGTACTCACGCGCATTTTCTTCTTCCGTGAACGCCCTGTCGATCGTCATTTGCTTTCTTTTCGCAGTTTCTGATTTCAAGACTGGTTTTATTTAACGTGTTGGACTTATGTCATTTCAATCATTGAATCCATTTCCGAAATTAGGTCCGTTTTGCTTCATTCATCGTCTGCGGGAATACTCACGTGCAGCTTACAATTCTCTAACGTGAAAACGAAACTGAGACATGCGTTGGCGCACACCGCTTGCAAGAATTAGACGCATTAGAAGAATTAAAAGTCGAGAAAGATCCAGCGGCATGATGAAATTAAAAACGGTGTGTTAACTGAATCAACGTAACCAATCGCAGCCTCCTCTATTTATGATTCCGTTGATCACCCGGTATTATTTAATCGAAACATAATTTTCTTAGACATCGCATCTCTGCGTACTGAACATCTGAACCTTCACGTGACCAACGATTTCTGTGCGCAAATTAGTCCGTGTTGTTTCTTCATTCTTTTCTTAATTAGGCTTTTACTGTGGGCTTATCTCCTTGGCCAAACCTGAATAATGATAATTAAGTGGTGTCGGTGATCTCTTTGTACGCGGGTCTGGACGACCATGTTTTGTGACTTCCAAAATCACAACACAATTCACACAAAACACATGCGGTTAACTGAAAATCTATCTGGAGAATGAACTGTCGCTGATTCGATTCGGGGTAGCGGGGAGAAAAAAACAAACAGAAAAGGGGAAAGAACGAAAATCAACAGCCAATCCAACGAAAAGTGATCTAATCAAATTAAATGTCAGGGGTCATGGGAGCGTCCACGAAACGAACGGGAGATGTTGCAACACGCTTTGAACGAATAATAATTTTTAAAAATAAATAAATAAACCAGACTTACTCTTACTGGCGTCTCCCGGAATAAACTTAAAAAATGCAATAAAATTCGCTTTAATTTTACGAAAATAAAACGGGCGTGCTTCTACTTTGGAATAACACTCGGAGAAGTCTATGTAGTAAAAACGTAGACTTGAATAAAATTCCGGGCAATTACGATTATAATTGGATAAATTCCCAGCTTTTCGCTTGGCCTGAGAATCCGGCATTCCTTAACGAGCACGATTTTATTACCCAACTACAAAAAAAAAACTAAATAACACATGAATTCAAAACTGTAAGAGCGGTTTACAAAGTCCGAAAAAGGGCGTAGGCGGGTGTGCGGTAGTACTCAGGGGTAGCTTACAATTCTGTAACATTAAAAAGAAACTGTGGCGTGAGTTGGCGCACGTCGCTCGCGAAAACGAGGCGCGGGATCACGTGCTCACGCCGCAAAGGCCCCAAGGACGAACTCCGGGAACTGAGGACAAACAAAATAGAAAAAAAAATGATAACAAAAAAATCTCTTACTCCTGCTGACTTCAAGAAGCCACTCTTCACCAGCTGGAAAGCGTCGAAGCGCATAGAAAACTGTCAATGTCAGAGGTGGCTTTGGTGGACGGTAGCCCTAGGCGGCGTGGCGTCTAATGGATTGGGGTCAGCACACGAAGCGAACTAACGCCGGACGTCGTTTTATTATTAGAAACCTGGGCACGTTTCAACTTGCTCGTTACGACTAGGCCCATAACGACTTGCTAAACAAAGAAAAGACGAGGAAATGAGGAAAATAAAAACGGTCCCTCGGCAAATAAGGCGTCAACGACCCTGTAACTGTACTGATTCTCTACCGTATTAATAACGCAGCGCAGATGGTCGACAACACTCAATGTTTCTTACTATCTGATAAGACTCCCTTTTTGAGCTATGAACGCAATCAGGATTAAGCAGTTCAGAGCCGGTACATGCGCTCTAGTGGACGGCAACTGACCCTGCAACTGTACTGATTCTCTACCGTATTAATAACACAGCGCAGACGATCAACAACACTCAGTGTTTCTTACTATCCGATAAGACTCCCTTTCTGAGCTATAAACGCGATCAGGATTAAGCAACTAAGAACCGGTACGTGCGCCCTAGTGGACGGGCAACGCAAGTGATGATAGCTTTGTCTGGAAGAAAAGGTTTTCTGTTTGCTGTCAAATCTAAACAATTGGCACTGGCCGGCATTAAAGTAGGCGTGGTCTTCTCTTGTAAACTGAGTCCTTGAGGTTTTAAAAAGAAGAAAATAATGGGAACGCTGCGATCATTAGTTAAAATGTGGAGGGTTCTGATTTACTAAAATCAAGCTGCCACCAAGGTGATTTAAATTAAGGTCTGTAAGCTGTCCTTTGCTCTTAAATGTACAACATCTGAGCTGATTGCGACCTTCGGGAGCCTACCTGTGTAGGCCAAAACGTTGTTCGAATATTTGTCCCCCGGCTCAGTGGAGATGGTCTTGGGCGAGAGTCGAGGTAACAGGTAGCCAAATTCGATAGAACGAAGGGTGCCATCTGGCGTAAAATGATTCGCCGGAGCAAAATGTGCTTGCGACATAGCGCCAAAAATGTTCGCGCGCAAGTTTCTAAGTCTAAAGATTAAACGCGACTTTTAACAAATTCAAACTTTACCTTATACACGATACTCGACTTTAACTGAACTTAAAAAAAGAGAAAATCGCAGGGAACAGGGAAATAGCAACGCACTTCACTTTGAGTACTCTTCTTAATCTGTAGGGTGCCATTTTCGCCCCCTCATCTCTCTCTCAAGAAAAAAAAAACTAACAATTTCGTATTAACCTATTTATTAAATGGCCACATTGTTTAAAACTAACGGCAGTAATTAGTGAATAAATTAAGTATAAAAACAAGTTGGGGGTCTACTTGAGGGGGTACCACACGAACTCGAAGCTCTTGAGTCCAAAGTTCTTCTCGGTGCCCTCGTTGGGCGTATCCGGAGAGTCCAAGCCGAGGTTGACGAGCCGGAACTTCGGCCTGTAGCCGAACTCGTCGGCGACGTACGTCACGATCCGGCTGATTCCGTCCCTGCCGTTGACGAAGTAACCCCCGATCTTGGTTCCGTTGCGCCATCCCTTCTCGTAGTGACCGTGGAACCCGACCGTGTAGTTGAATTTGTACAGGATGTCCGTGATGTCGCCCTCGGTGATGCCCTCGGGGAGACCGTCCACCATTCCGGGGTACTTATCCACGATTTGGATCGGCGGGTTATTTGGTACGTTGATGGCCCCGTTGGACACGTTTATGCTGTCGACTCGCGAAATCGGCGAGAGGTTTTGGATTTGTTGGGGAAGATTTTGGATTTGTTGGGGGAGGTTTTGGTTTTGAGGCTCGTTGAGGTCGTTGCTGGCATAATCGGGGCTTACTGGGGAAACCTGAAGATTTTCCGCCGCTCCGCTTCCCGGTGGTTGCAAGGTATCTACGAGGGCCGGCGGGTTTTGGAAAGGCGTTGGTTGACCCGAATTGGAAGGCGGTGGTTGGGAAACCAGCTGAGCCAACTGATTTTGATTGTTGGGTGGAAAACCTGAAGGCGGTACGCTTTCAACATCCGTTGGGAAAACGGCGGGCTGGGGATTCGGCGTCTGGTTCAAGATCGGATTTGGATTATTCAGTGGAAAACCGCCGGGGGGTTGAGGACTGGGAATAAACTGGTTTTGATTTTGAACTTGGTCGTTAGGATTTTGGTTACTCGGAGGCGGCGGAAAACCGGGGGGTTGAGAGCTGGGGGTAAACTGGTTTTGATTTTGAACTTGGCTGTTAGGATTTGGATAACTCGGGGGTTGAGGATTTGGGTTTTGGGTGTTAGGAGGTGGGTTTTGAGGTACAGGTGGAGGTTGAGTACTCGGATATTGATTGGAGGGTGGGGGGAATACGGGAGCTTGTGGACTTGGGGTTTGTAGATTTTGATTGGGCAACTTTTGTTCCTTGTCCCTAACCGCGGGGTTTTGGAACTTGAATTCCGAAGGCTGAGTGACGTAACCACATCCGGCACATCCAGGTTTGATGGTCGAAAGGGTCGTAAACGTGTAAGGCCCTTGGGGGGTAGGAGCAGTAGCAGCAGTAGTAGTACTAACCGCCGCCAGGGGTCTAGGCGTGGTAAGAACCGTTGTTTGCAACGATGTCGTCGTCGTGCTCGGAAGATTCTGCAGCTTAGCCGGAGCGCCCGGATTTGTCGGCGATTGCCCCGGAACTTGCGGTTGCTTGTACTGGGTGTTCGAAGGACCATAGTCTTTAGACCCATCCAATGCTGCAGGAAACAAAAGAAAAAATCAAAAAAATTCTTCCAAGAAGAGAAGGTGTACTTACGCGGACTGATTTTTATGTTTCTCATACTGAGTATCCTGAAGGATCCGTTTTCGTCAGTGGCGTACACGGTCACGTGGTATACGCCGTCGGCAGTGATGAATCCAAATTCTCCTTGGATTATGCCATTTGCGTCTGTCAAAAAATAATTTATTAGCAGAAGTGTACCGCAGGACACGATGTTAGGACCCATTCTGTTACGTTAAATGCGACGGTAATTTTTGACAAACAAACAATGAAAATCGCTGACGTCATTCAGTTTTCTCCAATCAATCAAAATGGACGATGCTGGATTCAATCTTGACGTCGAGTCAATTATGCCTTTGTTAAATCAAAAAATTGAAAAGAAAACCAATGATAATGAAACTATTTTTGTAAGTATCGCGACTCTACTGTTTTGTAATTTAAACAAATGAATTCCGGTGACGTAATGATGCTTTTACCAATCGAAACGTTAGGGCCCTTTTAGTTTGTGATAAGCAAAGACGGATCGGATAATACCAACGCTGAGATTTGTAAAAAAAAATTGTAAGTATCGTGGCTCTGTTGTTTCTAATTTTGACAAACCAAACAAGTTAAAAAATGCATCATTAATATTTATTCTTTATTGTAATTGTCCAATCAAAACAATCGTCTTGAATTTAGAAGACTGAGAAGAGTCACCGAAAAGAGTCACGAACTTTGGTCACGATGTTCGAACTCACTTCCGGCTTTGTTAAAAAAGTCGATTTTAATCATTTGTTTTTGGGGGATATTAAAACGATTCTATCCTGATATTTTTCGTAGACCAATCAAAGCAATCGTCTGGAATTTAGAAGGCTGAAAAGAGTCACCGAAAGAGTCACGAACTTTGGTCACGATTTTCGAAATCATTTCGTTTTAATCGGTTTTGTTAAAAAAAGACAGTTTTTATTATTTTCTTAGAATATTATTAAGATTCAATCGGGATGTTCTACGTGGAACAATCAAAGAGTCACGAACTTTGGTCACGATGTTTGAACTCATTTCGTTTTAATCGGTTTTGTCGATTTTTATTATTTTTTTGGAATATTATTACGTGACATTCTTCGTAGACCAAGCAAAGCAATCATTAGAAGGCTAAAAAGAGTCGCGAACTTTGGTCACGATGTTCCAACTCGAACTTCGAACATTTCGTTCTAATCGGCTTTGTTAAAAAAAGTCTTTTTTTTATTATATTTTGGAATATTATTACGGTTCTATCGGGATGTTCTACGTAGAACAATCAAAGAGTCACGAACTTTGGTCACGATGTTCAAATCCGTTCCGTTTTAATCAATTTCGTTAATAAAGTGGATTTTTATTATTTTCTAGAATATTATCACGGTTCTATTGTGATATTCTTCGTGGACCAATCAAAACAATCGTCTGGAATTTAGAAGACTAGAAAGAGTCACGAACTTTGGTCAGGTCACGATGTTCGAACTCATTCCGTTTGAATCGGTTTTGTTTAAAAAAAGTCGATTCTTATTGTATTTTGGAATACTATTACGATTCTATCGGGATGTTCTACGTAGAACAATCAAAGAGTCACGAACTTTGGTCACGATGTTTGAATCCGTTCCGTTTTAATCAATTTCGTTAAAAAAGTAGATTTGTATTATTTTTTGGAATATTATCACGATGTAATCGTGATATTTTTCGTAGACCAATCAAAACAATCATCTGGAATTTAGAAGACTAAAAAGAGTCACGAACTTTAGTCACGATGTTCGAAGTCATTCCGTTTTAATAGATTTCTTTAAAAAAGTTGATTTTTATTATTTTTTGGAATATTATCACGTTTCGTTCGTGATATTCTTCGTAGACCAATCATAACAATCGTCTGGAATTTAGAAGATAAAAAAGAGTCACGAACTTTAGTCACGATGTTCGAACTCATTTCGTTTTCACAGATTTTCTTAAAAAAGTCGATTTTTATTATTTTTTGGAATATTATCACGATTCCATCGTGATAATCTTCGTAGACCAACCGAAACAATCGTCCAGAATGCAGAACATTGAAATGAGTCACCGAAAAGAGTCACGAATTTTGGTCACGATGTTCGAAAACCCATTCCGTTTCAACTCATTCGGTTTCAATCGGTCACAGAGTTCGAACACGTTTTGATTTTGTTAAAAAGATGACAGATAAAATATTGAATTTTAAAATTGAGAAGCACGAAATAAAGGCACGAACATCGGTCACGACATTTCATTTTGCTAAACAAATAAGTAAATAAAAACAAATATTTTTTTTTATTTGTGAAAATCACGATTCCCTTAATTAAAACGT
Organism: Prosopocoilus inquinatus; assembly: GCA_036172665.1. NCBI lineage: Eukaryota > Metazoa > Arthropoda > Insecta > Coleoptera > Lucanidae > Prosopocoilus > Prosopocoilus inquinatus. Next base: position 5,559,083 of record CM069878.1, on the reverse strand, counting down.
TAGTAAATAAAACAAAATAAAAGACGTCATACCTGGTAGACCAATCAAAACGAGCGACGTAAAATTTAGAAGATTGAGACGGTCACGAGTTTTGGTCACGATGTTCAAACTGATTCTATTCTATCAAAAGGTTTATAATTATAATTATTTATTAAATCGAGCATTATTATATATGAGGTTGACCAATAAATTAATGACGTCATTCAATGTAGACCAATCATAACGAGCGTCGTAGAAATTAGAAGACTGACACCGTCAACGGTCACAGTATCCGACCCGCTTTCGTTTCGTCAAAAACTTGATAATAATTATTTTTTTTTCTTGCAAAAACCTAGAATCTATGGTTTGTATGGTTGTTAAGTAAACAAAATAAATGACGTCATTCAATGTAGACCAATTGTAACGAGTGACCGAGAAGCTAGAAGACTGTCCGCATCAGTCACGATGTTCGACCTGGTTTCGTTTTGTCAAAATCTTACATAACAATAATTTTCTTGCATTATTCCAGAATCTATTATTTATAAGACTGATTAAATAAGCAAACGTTAACGACGTCACTCGGTCTAGATCAGAATATAACGAGCGTCCAAGAAATTAAAAGTCTAACAACATCGGTCACGATGTTTGATCTCCAAGCATTGTGATCAAGCTTCGAAACCAGCATCATTAGAGATCGGAATCGCATATTTTGAGGTCATCAATAAGAGAACCATGGTTTTGCTTATACATACATATAAGAAGAAAAGACAAATCAATTTTTAATTTAATTTTAATTTAATCTAGGGAGAGTTCGGACTTCCTAGTTACTTTAAGCGCGGTTCTTCGTTTTGCGTCATAATGACGTGAATCGAGTGCTTCGCTGACTTGATGACGCGTCGAAATATGCTATTCCGATCTCTAATCATTATCATCATGGAGAGTTTACAAAAGTTTAATGAAGGTGTCGCGGTGTTACCTTTCTTTTCGTGTCTGTGTTGCTGTCCGTCGATGGTGAAGCCAAACTCGTAAGGCCTTCCTATGTCGTCATCGTTTTTAGCCCCTTGGACCCACAGAATCGTGCTGAAGATGACTAATAACACCTGAAACAAGTAGTTTAGTTCCTTGCATACGAGCACATACAAGGGGTAGGTAGGGCTCAAGTAAAACCAGTGCCAATCACACACCCTGTATTTATCCATCTTATTTTCATTTCGTTTCCACGAGCTTGTCAGGCATCGCCCCAAAGTGTGAAACGATTGACACAAGCAAAAGGCAACTATTTCGATCTTGAGGGGGTCTCATCAGCGAATCAAAAAAAAAAAAGAAAACTTGAGGCTGGGAACGATTTGCGAAGACGTACGTCTCCCGTCTCTTATAATTTATTAGTAACTGTAAATGTGAGTTTATTAACATTGGAAGGCGTCTAAAATTAACTTTATGACGCGTCGAATCTCGGTGCCGCCGGGTTTTGTGACCCACTAACGTACACGCATGCACACAATAATAATAAAAGAGAGCCTCGTGGTTCGTCAAGCGAAGGTAACAACAACCACTCGGCGTCGTGAAACGAGAGAAGAAGAGAAGGAAAAAAAAACCTTCGGAGTCAAGGCCCACTTGATTAATTGTCGTTACCTGGAAGGATTACATCAATCGATTTGCGGGCGAAAATATTTTCGATATTTTCGCTTCCAATCTACGGAATTAGCGGCTCCGAAGGCGAACGCTCTGTCAACAAGAGCGTACGTGTGTGTGTGTGGGCGAAAGCGGAAAATTAAACTCGACGCTTTGTTGGTCGCAGATTGATGCACGGGACATTAATTGCGGAGGTGTTTGTACACACAATTAAGTCGTTTCAAAAAAAAAATCATTTCCCTCTTCCGTGTATAAAGAAGGAAGGCTTTCGACCCCATTTGTGGGCCATGTACGAAAAAACAACGTTGAATGTTTGTGGACCGAGGAAAACTTGGATCGCCAAATTATATTCGGCTAAGTCACAAAATTTATTGAAATTTTTGGCTAACTGAAACGGATTGTCTTTAAAGCACATGGCTTTTAACGTCTGAATTAAATAATTAGCCGAATCAATTAGAATATCTTTAGTTTCCTTTTGGGCTAACTCAGGATATGTTTGCATTTAAGCCAAGGCTGCTCTTAAATAATCTGAAAACCTCTGGATCTTCTAATGGTTACAGATACGTATGTTCACGTAAGTGAATAAATGAAGAGCTAAGGTTATTTATTTTTAGCCGAATAATTTGATCACGTGTTAGAATAATTAGCCGAATAATGAACCTGTCGTTAAAACTCATTTTGATAGCATAAAGAGAACAAAAAAGAGAAAAACGCTTACGTTATGAGGATAACATAAGCCATATTCGGCTAAGTCAATAAAAGTCATTGAAATTTGTGGCTAATTGAAACGGACTTTTAACGTCTGAATGGTTTACGATGCCATTAAATGAGTAGCCGAATCAATTTGAATATTTTTAGTTTTTTCCTTTTGGGCTAAATCAGGCTGTTCGCATTTAAGCCAAGGCTGAATATTTATATACGTGCTCTCAAATCTGAAAACCTCTGGATCTTCTAATAACAGATAATAATAGATGATAAGTATATTCACGTAAGTGAGAAGGTAAGGTTACTTATTTTTAGCCGAATAATTCGATCATGTGTTAGAATAATCAGCTGATTAATGAACCAATCGTTAACATTGATTCTGATAACACAAATCAGCTTTCCCAATTGAGAAAAGCTTACGTTATAAGGATAACATAAGCTATATTCGGCTAAGTCGAACAAATTTTATTGAAATTTGTGGCTAACAAAAACGGGTTGTATTTAAAGTACTTGGCTTTTAACGTCTGAATGGTTTACGATGCCTTTAAAAGAGTAGCCGAATCAACTTGAATAATTTAGCTTTTTTTGGGCTAAATCAGGCTATGTTCGCATTTAAGTCAAGGCTGAATATTTAAATACGTGCCCTCAAATCTGAAAACCTCTGGATCTTCTAATGTATTGTAATCATGTAGGTAAGTGAAGAGTTATGATTATTTATTTTTAGCCGAATAATTCGACCATGTATTAGAATAATTAGCCGAAACACAAGCCTTTTGTTAACATTAATTTTAATAATACAAAGCAAATCAAGAAACAAAAAAATAAAGTGAAGAACTAAGCTTATTTATTTTTAGCCGAATAATGCGACCACGTGTTAGAATAAATAGCCGAATAACAAACCTATTATTAACGTTAATTTTAATTATACGAAGCGAAACAAAGCGAAAAATAAAAATAAAGCGAAGAGCTAAGGTTATTTATTTTTATCCGAATAATTGGACCGTGTGTTAGAATAATTAGCCGAGTAACGAGCCGATTGTCATCTTTACCAGCTTTCTCAATACTTTACGTACTGAGAAAAGCTTAGGCTATGTTCGAACTGTAACCGTTGTTAACCTTAAACGTCAATAATATTTTTGATTTTAAGAGCCAGACTTTCCCATGAGATTTTATGCACCTGTAGAAGCTTCCCATGCTCGAATAAGTGACGCCACATTCGGCTAAAGTAAGTCGAGGAACTGTTTGTAAATTACACATGAAACATCAATTTTCTGTAGATGGTAAATCTGCTCGTGTTTAAAGCACGAGGCTTTAACGCCTAAATAATTCAGGCTAGGTAGCTAAATGGATTTTAATAACATGGTTAACTCGAGAGACTTGAGAAGTTTTTGGATAATATTGGGCGCTCTTTATTTTTTGAAGTTTCCGCGCGTTAAATGTAGAAATTTATATCCGAAACAACGGCATGTGATGTTTTTATTCGCGAATAAATTAGGCTATGTCAAGGTTCACTCAACGACCAGGCTAGGCCTTGGTATTCCAGTGTTAGTTTTGAGTCGTCTGATATTTAAATTAAAAGAGCCGTTGTCTTATTAGCAACCAAATACAAAATTTAGCCGAATATTAAAAAGAAATGTGTAGCCGACTGCGAATTATTAATCAAATAAATTAGCCGATTAATTACAGTCTCGTTTATTTTTGTCGTACTTGACATCAATTTGTTTATTTTTTATGAACTGGACTTAGCCAAGAATGTGTCTACACATAGAAACAGGTTATATTTGGCTAAGAATAAATGCGAATGGCTTCGAATTTTCTGATTTTTTTTTAGGAAAAGAGCGAGTGTCCCATTCGTAACCAATTACAAAATTTAGCCGAATGTTTAAAAAATGACTATTAATAAAATACGGGCGTATAATTAAAAGAAAATTAGCCGAATAAATGCGAATAGTTTTGAGTTTTCAATTAAAGGAGCAATTGTCCCATTAGTAACCAATTACAAAATTTAGCCGAATGTTTAACGAATAATAAAATGCGTTCGTATAATTAAAAGAAACATTAGCCGAATAAATGCAAATAGTTAGGAGTTTTCTGATTCTTTAATTAAAGGAGTCATTGTCCCATTGGTAACCATTTATAAATTTAGCCGAATGTTTAAATTAAAATATGACCGACTACATATGATTATTAATAAAATATGGCCATATAATTTAAAAAATATAGCCGAATAATTATGGTTTCGTTTATTTTTGTCTTCCGTTACCTTCAATTTATTTATTTATTTATGAACCAGACTTAACCAAGAATCCGTCCGCACATAGAAACAGGTTATATTTGGTTAAGAATAAATGCGAATAGTTCGTGTTTAACTCAAAACGTAGCCGAATATTTAAAAATAATGTTGCCAAGTAATGAATAGTTAAATTAAAAAAAAAATTAAAGCCCGACGACGAATAATTATGAATAAAAAATGGGCGCGCAATTACAAGAAAAAAAGAAATTAGCCGAATAATTACAGTTTCGTTTACTTTCGTCGTCGTTAACGTCCATTTTATTTTTTTTTACGAACTTGACTTAGCCAAGAATCTTAGTCTGTACATGAAAATGGGTTATGCTTGGCTAAGAATAATTGCGAATAGTTTTGAGTCTTCTGACTTTTGTATACGACCAGCCGCTAGTAATCGAATAGTTCGTGTTTAAGTCAATCAAAACATAGCCGAATATTTAAGACTGATATAGCCGAATAATGAATAATTATATATATTGCGGAAAAATTAAAAGGAACTATAACCCAATGACTTCGATCAAGATAAGCCAAAGGAGGGGAATAAAAGAGTACTAAAAATGGATCTAGAAAGTTCTAGAAGCGGCGAGAAATTCCATTGGGCCGAAGAGTTACAAACGCACATGCATTATGTTTCTAACAACGAATAGAAATTATGAATTTAATTTAAAGTAAGGAAAATTGAAGCAATTGAAGTAATTGAAATTGGAAAATTTCCGTTGCATTTGAGATTCGAACTCGAGCCTCCAGGTGGCATGATTTAACCTTTACGATTATTTAAATAATTAATTTACACTAACAAACACTTCACTGGTTTAGTGAAATTATGAAAACCAAACACTGGGAGTTAAATTTTAATTTTTCTTAAGGCGGAAGGAAACACATTATCACGTCACGTGAATTCACGCGTAACATCACGTGAAGACACGTGAATCATAAATTTGTTAAGGCCCGCTTTTCCATAAACTCGCGTTTGTAGCAAACGCCAGTTCACGTATTCACCTGATATCACAGGATCTTCATCTTAATGTACCTCACGTCATTCAATTATGTTGGGGGCAATTCATTAGAAATAGTTGGCTAACCTGCACATAATTTAGTTACTAATATTTACGTTGGTTGTTGTATGAATCTGTTCAGGTCACGTGAGATACAAGATTAAATGAAGAGCCTCATCAGCTCAGATTTTTCGCATCAATTTCGTAACACCTGATGGCCTTGAAATGATCATGAAACAAATTCTGAAATCCGCTCTGCCCTTTTCTTTTCAAATCAGCTTCACGCAACCCTTTCAATTTGGCTTTCTTTTTGGTCATTAAAAGCTTTTGTAAATCCTCTTTAAACTCTGAAGAGCATGATGAATTGCTGTCGTTTATTTTCAAAAAGCATTTTGTTGCAAATCGTTCTTGGTAGCAGTACAGCTGTTTCAGTCCTAGTCGGGACCTCGTCAGCAGAAGCGTTGCAAACTGGCTTTAATTTGTCAATCTTACTGCAATGTCAGGTCTACAAGCGATCGCAGGATGTCGCTAGTTAAGCTTTTTTTTTGCTTTTGACGTTTTCTTTTCTTGTTACAGATGTTTTTACCCTAATTTCTAATTGCCCGGGAGGTAATAAATAGATTTTACGTTTACGCAAATAATAAAAGAAAATTGTTGCAAATCGTTTTTGATTGCAGTGAAAACCTCGAGCAGCCTCTGTACGGCTGTTTCGGCCATGTTTGGGGCTTCGTCAGCAGAAACGCACCTCGCTTCAATTTGTCTATCCTACTGTAATGTCAGGTCAAAAAGCGATCGTAGGATGTCGCTGTTTTATCCGTGCAAATAATAAAGTCAGGAGAAATCACGTGTTCGTTTAAATATCCTCCTGCGATTCACGTGCGCCGCGTGATATCACGTGAAATCACGCGTCGCATTTCACGCTGCTGCAAAAAATCGTTGTTTTTTTGTCCGATTTGAGTCACTGAGTGGCCGGATTTTGGCCTGAAACATCTGAAAAAGTCTCAACAGCGATGAAGTGAGATGAGAAGTGCGCGTAAAGTAAACACGATGACATCATGGCTTGGCGCGAGCGTCGCAACTGAAGAAGCGTCCTCCGGCATCGCAAAAATCTCCGAAGGTTGACATTCGCTTGCTTGGGAATGATTGATTCCGGCCACCTTTCCGTCAAATAAAAAATCCAACAATTTATTTATTGGCCGTGGCTAATTAAATTATAAGTCGTTAACGAAACTGCAGGAATCGTTTTTTTAAATTGTTTAAAAAAACAAACACAGGAATGCAAATGCGTCGCTAATTAGAAACGGTTTCGGCGCTTATACGTTCGGCCTTCTTCTTGCAGGATCTTCAATGTTAGTTGTTAATTATTATTGATTATGATTGCCAAAGCGGAAGTCGCTTGTTTCCATTAGAACAATTAATCAAGGCGTTTTAGTTAGTGTGTACTCGCTCGTTTGTGGAATTAATAATTCGCCTGTGCGCGATTGTGATTTTAAAAATCTAAATATAAATGCGTATTTACATACTTTCGGTTTTCGAATTTACATTTAAACGATCCCGGATGCGCGCGAGTTTTATTTACCGCCGCAATGCCTCCTCTTCTTTTTCGATTGTTTGAAGAAGAGACCGCCGTCACTCCTCTCTTAATTAAAGGCCGCTCTACACACTTCAGCTAAAAATTCAGGAGGACCAAGTGTGGACGGACCTTGAACGTTATCGAGCGAGTAATTTACGAGACACTAAAGAATCGTATTTATACGAATTTTCTTGTTTTTTTTCTTGTCTCTTTCGCTTGTATTTTTTATTTTTATTTTTGCTGCGCGGACGCGCAAGCAAGAAAGGTCAATGTCGAGATTGTGAAGTGAAAGAGCGCATTTTTGATTATTAATAAAAATATTAATAAATAATAAAAATTCTATCCGTTCGCCTTCCGGCAGTCGCCAGGCGAAAACAACGTCGGACGCCCGCGGTCGTCAAGAAAAGAATGCGAAACGAAATACGTTTAAAAAAAAAATCCATTAGAATGAAGCAGGCGAAAATTCAAACAACGCAAATAAAAAACAATGATTTGTAGTAAATGAATTTCCACTATCCACCAATAGGGGGTGTTTAGCTCATTAAAATCAATCCACTCTACTTTTGCCAGCCAGACAAAAAAGATTCTTTACTATAAACAAAAAACAAAAAGAAAAAAGAAAAGGAACGTAGCCTCGATTCCTCCAGGTACATGCTTTTCCAATTAAATACTTTGTCATCAACAAAAGTTACTATGGTCAAGGGTACACGTGAATTATTTAAAAATTGGAATTTGGTTTCGTGCATTGTACCAATCATTTTTTGATTGTCAAAAACTTTAATACGTTTAAAGAGCTGACGTGGCGTAATTGAACGTTTTACGGATGAAAGAAAACAGGCAGTAATTGCCTATTAAGTAGAAAGAGAGATGGACGAGACATATTTCGCTGAACGTGTGGTCTAATCCTCACATGAAACTTACAAGGAGCACAGAGTCGGACTTACGACTTGCAACGGTTTTTCATTTTTTAAAAACATGCGGACGGGAGATTGGAAACCCACTTTTCATTCTCTTGTGCCCCCAATTCTTTTAACAGACCGGACAAAGTTGGATCTCGATTTTCTTTGTTAGTAGCGTTTCTGGTTTTCGGTGAAAAAGTCAGAAATCGATTTAATTTCCACGGTTCCTTCAATGGCGTCTTGTCTCTTTCTCTAGTTTTTATCTCCTTGGACTTCTTCTTAACGACATCACGTCACGAGAATATCTCAAACAAAAATGCCAACATTTTTTAATACAAAAATATATTAACAAAACGTGAAACTTAGTTTGCAATATAATTCAGAAAAATTTTTAAATGCAAACATTATTTTAACCAAACGTGAAATTCAATTTACAATATAAGTAGAATTAAAAGAAAATATTAATTTTAATATGAACAATCTTCTTTTTAATTAAGACCGCATGATATTATAATGTTAAATCAACAGTTTACAATGAAGCAAAAATAATTCCAAGTAACAAAACAAACTAAATAGAAATGAATTTTTGTTTCGACTCACCGACGCTGGCTGGAAACGTTCTTGAAACTCAGAATTTGACTTAAATTAATTAAAAAAAAAAAAAAAAAACATCGTGAAGAGTTGTATCTTCGTACGCGAAATTAATTACAAACTGAGGAAACAGACTGATTGAAATTGTTTAACAATAAAAAAATAAATAAAACAGTGAACGGAATTAACAACGGTTTAATTGGCAAGGAAGAAAGTAATTGTCGATGTACGTTTCGGTCTGCTTAGACCTCATCAGGACAGTATAACCAAGGTATAAGGGAGATAAACAACAACAACTGAAGCACAGGCCAGGAGACCGAATGCACATTTGTTGCCGACTACTAGAGGGCTACAATTAGGAGGCAGATGAAGTCAACCTACGTTACTTTAAAAAGCGAAGCATGAACCAAAAAACACCACAACAACAAAAAAAAAAAACACAGTGAAGAGATCAATAAATGTGTTGTTTTTCTGGTGTTATTCTTTTTTATTGAAAAAAATAAAATAAACTTCAACGAGGGACGCAAGACGTAACTAGCTCAAGCGGCTTCACTCGAAGGATCCGGAAGATCGACTTCCTGTACGCTACCGCTCTACTTAAGCACTTTTCCCCTTCCAATTGTTACGCAAGAGGGGAAGAACATCGAATGTTGCATTTGCCATGCAAAAATATCCTTAACTGTATGCATGAATTAGATGTAATATTTCGGCTTTCTTCTGCGAACGCGCGCCGCTTGCAAAATTTCAGGAAATTCAGTGCTCATTCTTGAAACACAAAATTTGAATTAAAATAATTAAAAAAAAAAATTGATGGCCAAAAAAGAACACCGTGAAGAGTTGTAGAGTTTTTGTTTCAACTCAACAACCGTGGCTGGAAACGTTCTTGAAGCACAAAGTTTGAGTTAAATTAAATTAAAACAAAGAGAAACACCCTGAAGAGTTGTATCTTCATTGGCAAAATTACGAAATTACAAACTGAGGAAACCGACTGATCAAAAAAAAAAAAATTTTAACGATAAAGAAAAAAATTAATGATTTTTAAAATGTGCAAAATCAGTTATTGTTTTTGGTTGTTTTGTCATCCGGTTTTTGACTTGGTCCAATGATGTCTTTTGAATTCTAAGTAACCGTAAGTTTAAACATTTTTCTTTTTTTTTCGTATGGGTTTTTGTGTTAAAAAGTTTAATCATAATTTTATACGTTAAGATAGAACTGAATTTGTAACATCTTTCATTCCATCCGTCTTCTTCTTCTGATGAAGGTTCTAAAATAAAACCGAAACTTGTCAGCTGAACGATTAAAATCATTTTATCGTTGAACTAAAGCCCGATCCACTTAACTTTCTTTGAGAAAAAATAAACTTCAAGGAGGAACGCGTCAAGAGGCTTCATTCGAAGTACCCACAAGATCGACTTCTTGTACATTGTCACTCTGCTTAAGTTACGCAAAAGAGGAACATCAGATGTTGCATTTGCTATGCAAAAAGTATTCTTAACTGTGTGCATAAATTAGATGTAATAATTCAACTTTCGTACGCGATCTCATTCTTCTCTGGACGCGCACCGCGTGCAAAATTTCAAGAAATTCATCCTCCGCTGCTTGACCCGTTTCATTCTGACCGTCTACGCGCTTTAATACATTATAGTATAATTTAATTGCAAATTAATTTTTATAAAAACATTGCACCTTTTGCATGCTGAATATTCAATCTTTACACACTTTTCCCTTCCCGATTGTTAAGGAAGAGGATGATATCGGACGTTGAATTTGCTGTGCGAAAAATATCCAGCCAGACAAAAAAGATTCTTTACTTTTTTTTTAAAGAAAGAAAGTAGCCTCGATTCCTCCAGTTGCATGCTTTATACTTTACTTTATACATCAACAAAAGTTACTATGGTCAAGGGTACACGTGAATTATTTAAAAATTGGAATTTGGTTACGTGCATTGTGCCAATCATTTTTTTTTTGTCAAAAACTTGTCAATCCTGAGCTATTATTTCCTTAGTTTCTTGGTTTTACTTGCTGTTAATTGATTCCCGAGTTATTTCATGACCGCCCTTCACCAAAATAACTTTTTGCTGTCTCGTTATAACGCCGGGGCTAATAAATAACAATTTTCCAATAAATTATTTTCAGTGATTTAACCGCGAATCTTTCGCTGGAGGAAAGGAAAAGCAAAACTCGTAAACTACGCGTTTGATTGTCACTACAAACGTACATAAGTAGCACGCACATTCCTTATTGCGTAAGTGCACGTACACGTGTATATGAAAAATAATAAAATCTTGCTGCAACAAAATTGCAAAGTCAGAAGCGTTACGTAAACCTCTTCTCGTCTGTCAGTTTGTTTGCCTGTTAAAACGAGAGCCTGTCAGTCAACAAACTCGTAAAAAAAATATCGCCGCACTAATTAACATTGATCTTGAAATTTGGAGACCAACTGCTGCACGATCTGAACATTTTTTGTTTGCTTAACGAGGTCACTGAATACATTTCAGAATTAACGCAAACCAAAATCAGTTAAACGAATCAAGCCAGAAATAAAAACACCGATGCCTTCTGAAGACAATGCTGTTATTAAGATGCAACTTTCAAGGTCATACGACAGGGCCGTGGCTAGGAGGGCACCCAGGGAAGTTGAACCTGCCCTGGAAAGTCTTAAGCCTGCCCTACGATGGCCCAACCTGACATGAAAACATTTTAAAAATACGTAAAAGCATTGAAATAAAAACCTATAGAGCCTGTCCTATACTACAATAAGCCCCCCTCCCCTCCCCGAATATTTCGTTTGGCTACGGCCCTGCCGTACGAACCGGATTTTTCATTGATTTGCAAGCTGAAAACGACTGAACTTGAAATTTGGATCACCTGGTGCACGATCTGAATATTTGTTTGCTTAACGAGGTCGCTGAATATACATTTCAGGTTTAACTAAACGCAAAGCAAGATCAATTCAATGAATCAAGCCGGAAGTAAAAACGCCGATGGCTTCTGAAGATGATGCTTTCATTAAGACACGTCTTTCAAGGTCGTTTGCACAGGATTTTGCATTGATTTGCAACGATCGATCTTGAAATTTGAGTCATCCGTTGCGCGATCTGGATATTTTTTGTTTGCTTAACGAGGTCACTGAATGCATTTCAGAATTAACGCAAACCAAAATCAGTTAAACGAATCAAGCCAGAAATAAAAACACCGATGGCTTCTGAAGACAATGCTGGTATTAAGATGCAACTTTCAAGGTCGTACGACAGGGCCGTGGCTAGGAGTGCGCCGAGGGAGGCTGAACCTGCCCTGGAAAGTTTTAAGCCTTCCCTACGATGGCCCAACCTGACATGAAAACGTTTTAAAAATACATAATACCATTGGAATAAAAACCTATAGAGCCTGTCCTATACTACAATAAGCCCTCCTCCCCTCCCCGAATATTTCGTTTGGCTACGGCCCTGCCGTACGAACCGGATTTTTCATTGATTTGCAAGCTAACAACGACTGAACTTGAAATTTGGATCACCTGGTGCACGATCTGAATATTTGTTTGCTTAACGAGGTCGCTGAATATACATTTCAGATTTAACTAAACGCAAAGCAAGATCAATTCAATGAATCAAGCCGAAAGTAAAAACGCCGATGGCTTCTGAAGATGATGCTTTCATTAAGATACGTCTTTCAAGGTCGTTTGCACAGGAATTTTCATTGATTTGCAACGATCCATCTTGAAATTTGAGTCATCTGTTGCACGATCTGGATATTTTTTGTTTGCTTAACGAGGTCACTGAATACATTTCAGAATTAACGCAAACCAAAATCAGTTAAACGAATGAAGACAGAAATAAAAACGCCGATGGCTTCTGAAGACAATGCTGGTATTAAGATGCAACTTTCAAGGTCATACGACAGGGCCGTGGCTAGGAGGGCATCCAGGGAAGTTGAACCTGCCCTGGAAAGTCTTAAGCCTGCCCTACGATGGCCCAACCTGACATGAAAACATTTTAAAAATACGTAAAAGCATTGAAATAAAAACTTATAGAGCCTGCCCTATACTATAATAAGCCCCCCCCCCCTGAATATTTCGTTTGGCTACGGCCCTGCCGTACGAACCGGATTTTTCATTGATTTGCAAGCTGAAAACGACTGAACTTGAAATTTGGATCACCTGGTGCACGATCTGAATATTTGTTTGCTTAACGAGGTCGCTGAATATACATTTCAGGTTTAACTAAACGCAAAGCGAGATCAATTAAATGAATCAAGCCGAAAATAGAAACTCCAATGGCTTCTGAAGATGATGCTTTCATTAAGACACGTCTTTCAAGGTCGTTTGCATAGGATTTTTCATTGATTTGCAACGATCGATCTTGAAATTCAGGTCATCCGTTGCACGATCCGGATATTTTTTGTTTGCTTAACGAGGTCACTGAATACATTTCAGAATTAACGCAAACCAAAATCAGTTAAACGAATCAAGCCAGAAATAAAAACACCGATGCCTTCTGAAGACAATGCTGGTATTAAGATGCAACTTTCAAGGTCGTGCGACAGGGCCGTAGCTAGAAGGGCGCCAAGGGAGGCTGAGCCTGCCCTGGAAAGTTTTAAGCATGCCCTACGATGGCCCAACCTGCAATAAAGACGTTTTAAAAATACGTAAAAGCATTGGAATAAAAACCTATAGAGCTTGCCCTATACTACAATAAGCTCCCCCCCCCCCTGAATATTTCGTCTGGCTACGGCCCTGCCGTACGAACCGGATTTTTCATTGATTTGCAAGTTGAAAACGACTGAACTTGAAATTTGGATCACCTGGTGCACGATCTGAATATTTGTTTGCTTAACGAGGTCGCTGAATGCGTTTCGAATTCATCTTAACTAAACGCAAACCAAAATGAGTTGCCAAAAATTAAAACTTTGGACTTTTGATGACAACGCTTTCAAGATTCGTTCGCACAGGATCTCTTCATTGATTCGCAAGCAGATAACGAATCTTAATTAACCTGAATGCGCGTCACAAACCTGACCGTGTGTCACTTGCTATGAAATTTGGATCACCTTCTGCACGATCTGGATATTTTTTGTTTGCTTAACGAGGTCGCTGAATGCGTTTTGGATTCATCTCAACTAAACGCAAATAAAAATAAGTTGCCAAAAATTAAAACTTTGGGCTTCTGATGACAACGCTTTCAAGATGTCTTGCAAGGTCATTCGCTTCATTGATTCGCAAGCAGATAACGAATCTTAATTAACCCGAATGCGCGTCACAAACCCGAGCGTTTATCACGTGTGTCACTTGGTATGAATGGGGCCATAATTTTATTACCAAGTAATAATCACGTGGCACAGACGTTTCATAATAGTCGCCATCAGAAGTCCAAAACACAGAAGATTGCGATTTTGCTTGTAATAAAAAAAAGGCGGGGTTACTGTCTTGACCTTGCGTTTAAATCTCCTCTTGTACGCATTTTATAAATCACGATCATGCATTCCAAGTAAAAATCACCATAGTTTGAAATTCACGCGCCGAAAAAATTAATTGATCATGTCAGACGATCAATGATGCTCATTGGAAGAAAAACCTTTCTGTAAAAAGTAGGTCAGGCCTCCACATTTTACATCAAACAAAAATAATGATGTGCTTTTATTGTCGTCTAATCAAGTGAACCGACTGCCGAAGAAATACAAGTTTTAATTTAAAGATGGAAGCATGCTCGTGATGTCAGACTGAAAGTAAAATAAACAAGGAACAGAAAAGATAAATGAACAAAAAGTACAGATGAAATAAATAAATAAATAAATAAAACGGTGTAAGTGATGCTGACGAAATATAAAAGGTAAAATGCCTCTATATACAGTGTGGCCCATTTAGAATGGAAATACCCGTGAAAAAAAATAAGATTCAAGATTTGAATCGATTTTTTTTAAAGCGGAGCTATTCTGATGAAAATTTCTGCCTTTTACGAATTTTCTTCTACATCAAAAATGGCCAATATTTTTATTTTTTTTGCTCAAAATTTGCGTTCACTAAACGGGTTGATACTAAGTCCCGTGAAAAAATGTTTATAATTAAGAGGCGTATGCCAAAATGAATATTGGGTAATTTTCAGTCGGTTTCGGGCATTCTGTTCAAAAAATTTCGAAGCGGCCCACGAAAAAATAAAAGAAAAGTTTTAGTTTTTGGAAATTTTGGATGTTTTTTGGTGGTAAGGACCATTCTACACGAGCGCTGAAAACGCAGCAGTCGTAACGCCGCGTTAACGTCAGTTAAAAAATTCCTATGCACCGACAAACAAAGCCCGTGAAAATGCCCGTGTAAATTAAACCGCCGCCTTACATGGAACTTGCAAGCTTTGAAAATGCTCGTGTAGATTAAACTGCCGCTTTACATGGAACTTGCATTAAGGCCCGGTTTCACCATCACAGTTTAACTTTAAGCTCCGTTTTATTCCTATGGAAACAATTATCTTTGCAATTGTTACTATGGGAATAGAGCGAAGTTTAAAGTTAAACTGTGATGGTGAAACCGGGCCCCCCAAGTTGTTCAACCAACGTTGAAGCGGCGCTGCGTATGTAGCGCTCGTGTAGAATGGCCCTAAGAAGAATTAAAGTTGTTTTGACAATCAATTAATCAGAGAAACACTAAATACAGTTTATTTAAAATTTTTGTCGATACGAAAAGAAAAATCATAATTCATTTAAACTGTCTTATTTTATTTTTCCACGAACCGCTTGGAATTTTTTTCAAGAAAATGTCTTAACCAACTGGAAACTTGCCAAATATTAACTTTTAAATAAATATATTAATTATAAACATTTAAGGGTGTCCCGAATCCAGTGACGTACTCAGGTCTTTTTGATATTCATGGTAGAATGCCAGAAATTTTGCTGCTGCTGCTGCCCCTTGGGGAGTGATTGTGATGAGTTTGTCTTGTCCATTTATAGCAATAGGGGTGGGGATAATGTAATGAAAAATTAAAAAAAAACGTGCTGCAGACAAAAGGAAATAAAGCTTGAGTTTGTTACGATTTCATTGGATTCGCAACAAGAATAGTGGTAACCATAATAAAATTAAAATAATTTTGCAAAAGAAAAAAATATTTGGTACAAGAGAAAGACAGAAGGAAACGGACAACAGTGGTCGAAGCCTTCGAGTTAAGTTCAATAATATTTTTTATGAAAAATCAATTTTTTTTGTATGGCAACATCGAGACGAGATTTGAATGAGAACAGAGACAACAATACATTAAAGAATAAGAGAAAACGTTGTCAGGAAAACAACAAAAATTCCCTGGTTTTGTTAATGTTAAAAAAATGTTAATTTTTGATTGTTATTGAATAAAGCCGTAATTCTCTCAAAATTTTCGATCTTTTATTTTAGGATTTTTTTGTTACTATCAAGCATTTTATATTACTTTGTAATTTTCTTTTATTTTTGGATCCTTAGTTGATTTCAAATTTTCTATACGTAACTTTTGAATTCCCTGTTACTATTTTTTGATTTGCTTTTATTTTTAGATTACATTTTTTTTTTAAATTATTTTCGAATTTTCTACTGATCTTGAATTTTCAAGGCTCTATTAAAATTGAATTTTTCGTTGTTATTGAATAAAGACTCACAAAAATATTGTCAGAATTAATAACAAATTCAAAGCAAGTGATGATGGTAACCATTGTAAAAAAAATCTGCGATTCAAATGAAGAATGGCAACATGCAACAACGCACATAAATAAATGACGACATAAATCGTGATGTACATATTACCATAAGTTTGCGTTTCGCATTAGCCTGGGCCAAATATGCCTAAGTTCCTGACACTTTTGCAGAAATTTTGGCAATCTATTTTTACACTAAATAAATGAAAATCAACTTGAAAACTTAAAGGCGTCATTGTTGGACATCTGAAAAAAAATTTAAGAAAATAGAGAAGAACAGAAAATACGCAGAAAGTATCAAATAGAAACAAAAAAAAGTTGAAGAGTACCTAACTTTTTAATTTTCAATCTCAGCCTTCCACTCGAACCTGGCCTGTCTTTCTGGTAGGCACTGGTGCGGTTCCGGTCCGTTTTGCACCTCTGAATCATATTATGTCACTTATTATTATTATTTTTTTTAATAAACTATGCGACCCCCCCGCCCCTTTCAAATCGTAAAAGGTCTTCGTACGTATATTTTTAAAATTTTACAGTCGACTGGTGAAGAACACGCTATAACTTGCACCCCGTTGTTACGCCACTGGAAAATACTGTAGTTTAATTCTGGAACTGACCTTCGATCACAATTTAGGTTTCTTAAATCACTATGATCGATTATTGGAAACATTTCCAAGTTCCAAATTGGGGGCCCGATTCTTTAAAATCTTTTTTTTTAACCAAACAAACCCAGTTGGACTTTATTTATAATGGATAATGGGGGGTGGGGGGGAGTGAACGTTTGCATGTTTGCTGCAAGCGAATTGATGGCAAATATTGACGGAAAGCGTTATTTTAATTAGGGAATGCAAATCTGAAGGACGCAACCAAGTATTATTAAGTAGGTCAGAACGCAGATACTCGAATGGTAAAGAAAACTTAGCTCTCCTTATCTTTCTGCGAGAATCTTTTTTTTTTCTTTGGCGATTAAAACTTCTAATGGTCCAAATTTTCAAAAAATTTTCAAAAAAAAATTAGGGAAAGCAAATTTTCTTTCGTTTACTCGCAAACAACTGAAGGGTCCTAAACTTTCTCAACTCTCACCTTAAGCCTGAAGTATTACCTTGACGCCTTCCATGGCGGCGATTCAGAGCAGCCTGGCCACAAAGGCACTATCGTTTACACATCAATTCGGCTCGATTAGCACGACACAAACGGCGGCCCTAACGCGGCTTGATCGATTATTCGTAATTCGCAGGTTCATCGGCTAACTTTTATGTCGCCGCCCCGCCACAAGCTTTAACGCACTATAAAAACAATTGACAGTGCGATGCAAATTGAGTTTTTAGCGCCGTCGCGTCGAAGAACATCCTGAAATGGTACTCACGCGATTTCTCAATCAATCACGTGTCAGGATTTGATTTGATTTGATTTGATTTGACCCTCGTGCTCTTGGTCTTCACGCTGGAGGAACGAGGGGCATCCCCCTTTCCACTTTTCACGATTAATTCCAAAATGCAGAAGACGGAGAATGATCGAATAAGTCATTTCGTTTGTTCTGCTGCTCTTATTTTTTTTACTTACCCTCGTGTACACACATGTGAAATACTAGTTTTAGAATTTGATGCGCTAGACGACTCTGCCTGCTCCAAGTAAGTTGCACGTTAATAAAGCCGCACCCCCTTTCAAAGTGAGGAGGGTTTGCACGAATCGAAAACAAACATTGTGACAGCGTCGAAATCCAATCGAATAACAGCTGACGTACAGGAAGATCAATAGCGTTAAAGGTCAAGAGTGAACGCAAACAGAGATTACATTGCGTTTACACTTTAATAATAATTAATTGTTATTAAACAGGAACATCCTGGAATGGTACTCACTCACACGGTTCCTCAATCAATCACGTGTCAGGATTTGATTTGATTTGATTTGACCCTCGTGCTCTTGGTCTTCGCTCCGGAAGAACGAGGGGCATCCCCCTTTCCACTTTTCACGATTAATTCAAAAATGCAGAAGACGGTGAATGATCAAACAAGTAATTTCGTTTGTTCTGCTGCTCTTATTTTTTTTTACTTACCCTCGTGTACACACATCTGAAATACTAGTTTTAGAATTTGATGCGCTACACGACTCTGCCTGCTCCAAGTAAGTTGCACGTTAATAAAGCCGCACCCCCTTTCAAAGTGAGGAGGGTTTGCACGAATCGAAAACAAACATCGTGGCAGCGTCGAAATCCAATCGAATAACAGCTGACGTACAGGAAGATCAATAGCGTTAAAGGTCAAGTGTGAACGCAAACAGAGATTACATTGCATTCACACTTTAATAATAATTAATTGTTATTAAACAAGCAAACATAATTATTATTAAAGTGTGAACGCATGTAACCTCTGTTTGCGTTCACCTTTAACACTATTGGTCTTCCTTTACGCCAGTTGTTACTCGTAAACTCTGTAACAGATGACGTAAAGGAAGACCAATAGCGTTAAAAGTCGAGTGTGAACGCAATGTAATCTCTCCGTCGAGATGACAACTCGCAAGAAAAAACTGTAGTTCTCATGAACTAGACGCGTAAAGAAAAGGAGACGTCGGCGGTACTTTATGACCGTCTAGCCGCGTAGATTAAATAATTCCTGCACAGAAAATATGAGCTGCACCTACAGACGATTGCATTGCAAAAGATGAGGCAATTTTAGCTAATAAATAGAAACTCCAAACGGTATTGTTTATTGAAGGCGGTGAAAGAAGTGCGTCGAGAAGATGGTTACGAGCATCAACTAAACAAAATAAAAAACAAAAGAAGATCGACAACACCCAGTTGAACGAATATAAAAAGAAGCGAACGCCGAAATAGAGTGCGCAATAAACAAAGATCGGATAAGAAACAAATGAAAGAAGATGAACTGCAGAAAAATATCAAAAGAGGATTGACGACTAAGGCCCGCTTCACACTGTGCAAGAATTGTTATAAAATCTTGCACAAAGTAACAGAGAAGTATCGATTCAATTCACTTTGGTAGCATCTCTCTCATTTTGTACAAGATGTGAAATCTGATAAAACAAATGAATCTCTAGACGAAAACAAAACCAGCAGAAAACAAAAGACAGCTGTAAAAAAGTGTCGGTCGACAAAATGTCAAAATCATTTTAATAAACTAAAGAGAAATGCGAAAAATAAAATGAATTTAAAAAAAATACAAGGGAATAAAATGAAAATCGACAAGTTATTGCAAATAAAAACAAACTCGTAGGAAACAAAAGCGGCGAACTGTAAAAGAGAGTCAATAAAATGCGGGGTTGGGGGGGGGGGGGGAGGCAATTCGATTAAAACGAAGAAAAATGCAAAAAAAAACTGAAGAAGAATGATTAGACAAAAAACAAATAGTTTTGATTAAATGCAGCATATTTGTTTTCTTGATTCTTTCGATTTTGCTCTCGTCTTCCTGAATTCTCTTCTTTTCCCGTTCTTTAGATTTAAGATTGAATTCGTTTCCAGCTTTTTGTTAGGCAATTCCTTTCGTTTCCTTTGCTTCTTCCGATTCCACCGCAATTAATTTCAGAGTGGAAAGGCCGGACGGAAATTTCAAAAGCAATTGAAATTTCTGCTTAACTTACCTGTTGAATTCACAGGCTCATAATTGGTGCAGAATTGTACGAGCGACGCGCGACATCCCAGAATGATTTCAGCATCGCAGCGTCAACCGGAACAAAACTAGAACGATTTGAGCAATCGTCGCTTTGCGAAAGTCAAGAAGGTCGTCCGCGTTTAAGCGAAACAAGAGGGTCGTCCATGCCTAAGTGATTTAAAGTCACGTGTTCACCG
Organism: Prosopocoilus inquinatus; assembly: GCA_036172665.1. NCBI lineage: Eukaryota > Metazoa > Arthropoda > Insecta > Coleoptera > Lucanidae > Prosopocoilus > Prosopocoilus inquinatus. The sequence continues at coordinate 5,538,979 of CM069878.1, read as the reverse complement.
ACCTACGATGGCCGATAAGGCACCATCTTCGACGGTCTTGCGTGATAACAAAGAGCGCTCCGGATTTGTTTACGTTCGTCTTTTACCAGTATTTGCAAACGAACTGAATTATTAATTGCCTTAAAAATTCTGTTAAGTTAAATCAAGACCCTCAATTTTGTCATTTCCTTTTTTTTTGTTGTAGTACAAAATCAAATGCTTACTACTTGTATTTTGATTGATTGTAATAATAAATTGAAATTATTTTCAGTTTGTTTATTTAATATGCATGGCCTGCCACCATTGTATGAATTGGTAGGACCGATACGTTAGCGAGGAGGCGATCCATTTGCAGAAATAAGCGTTTTGGATAGACATGGTGCTCTTAAGCAAATTATCGGTGAAGTTGGACCCACCCCCATCTCCATCTGAGCTAGGGATTTCCGCGCATAACCACGCATTTCCTTGGTACTTTCCATGCGGGTTTTGAAATAACTCAAGGAGAGTGCAGAAAAAGTTTTTTTTTTTTTAATAACGTAAGCGTAACGTCAAGAAAAGAATTTCTAAAATTCAAACTACTTCAAAACACCGCGGGCATTCACGTAATAATTATTATTAATTTTTTTTTCCGCTAAAAGCCGGTAATGTAACACTTAATACTTAAAACATAAACTTTCATTCGGTGACATTTAACCACCAGGTGCTCCCAGCGGAAGCCCAAAGTCAAACAATCGGCCGCAAGTGCTCTCGTCGGCTCTCACTTTCGAGCATCCCAATTTAAGAGACCTCAGCTTCAATTCGGACGTCCTTTCCTCTCCTCTCCTCGCCAATTAAGGAAGAATCAATGGCAAACACCACAAAGACGTGCAGTAATTATCTTCTCGTACGCGAGAGCACGAAGTTCTTGACCTCAGAGCGTGAATCACGGACGGCCGGACGGTCTTGAATATGAATGAATGAATTTGGAAATATGTGCGCGACAGCAAACAATGAAGTAATTAATTAATTGATCAATTAATTAATTGGCGAGGTGGTAATTTCATTTGCTTGCTAAGTGCAAATTATCGATCGTCAAGGACCGATCGGCGTAAAAACCGATTTCGTAAGATTAATGCACGCCTCGAAATTGTTGCTAATGTTATTGTTGTTTCGGGAAGACAAACACAGAGCGCCGAGTGCTAAAAAGAATCCGTGTAGGATTCTAATTTTGTTCTTAAAAGAAAAAATCGAGTTTGAAAACAGCGCACAAATTTAATTAGTGATCAAACCGCGACATAAATTAAACAGCGACCGAATTCGGCAATTAGCGGAGACGTTCTCGAATTGTTTTTTAAATTTGAATTTCGCGAAGGATGCGCAACAGGATTTTAGATTGTCTTACCTTGCCGGACTCTTATTATTATTGTAAATTATTTATTCGCCGTTTATCCGACGTCGTAAACCCGCGAACGAAACGCGTATTCTACGTCCGGAAATTTATGATAATTGCCCCGCATAGATGCACGCTTCGGTCCTCATTTGCGTTTGTTATGCACGAGCTCGTGTTCAAATATAAATAGAAATCAATAAACAAGACATGAGCTGAGAAGATCGTTTCTTAACGACTGAATCCTCAGGCGCTCATCAAAACACTTCGCGTAAGATTGCACGCTCCAAAATTCGGCTCTTTTCAATTCCAGGAAGCTAAAAACGTAGAAATATATTAAAATCTGTACTTACATGGATTTAAAGTTAAGCTCGACAAATCTCAGTTGCGTCATCACGTTCCAGTTACGAAATCCAGAACATCTCCATTTTTTCCTATTTGAAACGCACATACTTCCGGTTGAGTTTTCTGCCTTTCAAATTAGTTTCAAATTAGTGAGAAAGAAACTAAACAACGGGACGTAGATACAATGATCTTCAACAACAATCAAGAAAAAGCAAGAAACATCTCATAAGTGTATAAGTGCATATCCAAAGCGACATATTAGTCTGTTATTTAACATAATTAAATTAAACAATATCTTACGGCCCGAAAGTGATTTCTTTATTTATAAAGCTCCGACGCACACCAGTGCTGCACGGATGATGAATTTGCTATGCGTAAAACCTTAATTGAGTGCATAAATTAGGGGCAAAATTGCCTCAACTCTGTTGTTTCTCTCCTAACGCCGCCGGGCCGTGTGCAACTCAGTTCCAGGAAATTCCGACCGACGCTGCATGATTCAACCCCGTTTCTTTATTAAAAATTGAAGTTAAAGAATAAGTGAAAAAAAATTTCAATGTTAACCCAACGTAACTCCGTTCAAACCAAGCAAAGAATTTAAAACAAATTAAAATGAACCTCAACAAATGTCAAGTTCAACTGAACTCACGCAACTTATAAAAAAAAGAATACATTAAAATTTGCACTTACATGCATCATCACATTGCAGTTACGAAATCCAGAACTCGACGCGAAAACGACGCGCGAATTATGAAACTGGAACGCGAGCATAGCAAGTTATCCCGCGAACTCAGGTGGTTATTTCGCGACCTAGTTAAGCAAGCAAATTTTTGTATAAACGTAATACGCTCATTTTTCCCATTTTTTGAAATGCGTGTAGTTTCGGTTGCGTTCTCTGCCTAATCTAAGCCAGTTTGTAAGAGAGAGTTGGAGCGGTCTTACTTGAATCACAGTTTGAAAATCGTCAGCCGTGCGTCTCCATTTTTTCCCATTTGAAACTTACATACTTCAGTTAACCTTGAGATTTGTTGAGGTTCATTTTAATCAGCGTATAAATTTTAAAATTCTCTTTCTACTTTTAATTTTAATATACTTTTATTTAAATATTTTTTTTAAAATCCTTAACTTGGGTTGAATGGAATTAGGGTGAATGCTGTTAGATTAAGTTGACTTCGAAAATCTTTTGTCATTTTTTAATTTTTTTAGGCAGGTACTTATTTTTTTTTAGTTTTTTGATATTTTTTTACTTGGATTGAATAGAATCGAGTTTAGTTGTTGGGTCGAACTTTTTTAAAACGTTTTTTGATTTTTAATTTCTGTTTGGCTTGAGTTGAATAGAATCGAGTTTAGTCGTTGGGTTGAATTTGGTGACCTTGACATTGGTCGAGCTTCGCTCTAATCGCTTTTCTTTTTTACATTTTCTACTTTTAATTTTTTGCTTTAATCGAATGCAGTTAGGTTGAGTTCAGTTGAGTTGGTTTGACCTTGGAATTTGTTGAACTTCATTTTACAACACAAAATGCCGAATAGTTACCGTGAAGCTGCTTTTACTTGTGTGGTGTTATTTGTCTGATTACTTAATTTAATTTTTTATTTATTATTTTATGTTCGAGTTTTATATGTCAAAGTTTGTATGTCAAAGAAATGCCTGATCATATTTTAATGGACGCTCAAAAGTCCGGATCATTAATATCTCTTTCTTTTTTAACTACTGTTTAGAAACTAATAATATAACTGTTAGGTAGTCCATAATTAAATTACACAACGCAGACAATTAATTAATACGCTGCTAATTACATAACCCCGAAACAATACAAAAAAATTAAAATGTTTTAATTTGAATTAATTAATTAAACAAATTTTGATTATTTTAAATTAATTAAACACCTCAATTATTTTAAGCATAATTTTTTTTTGCAAGCCAACTCTATAATGTACCTAATTTGTTAATTCTGGAGGAAATTCAATGCATTCTTTGGAAGCTAATTTAATTAGCTTGTGATTGTAAAATTAAAACTGTAAATTGCGTTATTATTTACAATCGGCGACGGTCTTTGTAAAAATTATAATATCGTAAAGTAAACAAATAAATTAATTAAAGCGTGTTGTTGCGGTCGTGATAAATTAAGGCCGCCCGGTGTTTGTGATCGTTTCTGTTTTAATATATGCGGGAACGTGCAGGTAATTGCAGCAATCAACGTTAAAGTAGATACCGGTCGTTGTTGAAAAGTGAGAACATAGACGACACAATGTACAGAAAGTGGAATACACGCGCAAAAGAGATGGAGCAAGCCTTGGCGTAAAAAAAATAAATAAATGTCAATAAAATTATAGCTTTAAATAAAATCAAACAAAAAAAGGTTTGGAGAGAAAGGCAGCGAATATTCACAATAGGTACATATAAAAAAACCTACGTTAGAAAATAGCTTTCCTTTATACGCAAAATAAATTTTTGTTTCGGTTTCCCAACGCTGCCATTCTTAAAACACATTATTTAAATTAAATTAATAAAAAAATCGGTTACGATGAAGTCGATTACCAAAAAAAAGGAAACGCCCTTGAAGAAAGTTACTCTTCATTTGCAAAATTACTTTCAAACTGATTTAAAAAGAAATAAAATTTAAAAAAAAAACCTCAAGAAAGAATGAAGCCTGATTAGAGAACCGCGGTAAAAGGACTTGGAAGAATGCCTTTTCGTACAATCCTGACGTTTTTAGAAAGCCCTTTCCTCACTCCAGATTCTTACGCAAGTGGGGATTATCGGATGATGCATTTGCTATGCGTAAAACCTTAATTGAGTGCATAAATTAGGGGCAAAATTGCCTCAACTTTGTTGTTTCTCTCCTAACGCCGCCGGGCCGTGTGCAACTCAGTTCCAGGAAATTCCGACCGACGCTGCATGATTCAACCGCGTTTCTTTATTAATAATTGAAGTTGAAGAATAAACGAAAAAAAGAAATTTCGATGTTAACCCAACCTAACTCCGTTCATCCCAAGCAAAAAAAATTAAAACAAATTAAAATAAACCTCAACAAATATTAAGTTCAACTGAACTCACGCAACTTGTAAAAAAAAGAATACATTAAAATTTGCACTTACATGCATTATTACATTGCAGTTACGAAATCCAGAACTCGACGCGAAAACGACGCGTGAATTATGAAACTGGAACGCGAGCACAGCAAGTTATCCCGCGAACTCAGGTGGTTATTTCGCGACCTAGTTAAGCAGGCAAATTTTTGTAAACAAACCCGTGTAAAAAGTCCGAGCAGAATTTGGAACATCAATCGTTAACTAAATCCCTATAGAAAGTGCAAACAAGTGTATGGACGCGTCTTTGAATAAAGTGGTGCGTTAGGTGGACTTCGTTCGTGTTTTAAATCCATAACATAGGAGTAATTTAATCGCAACGTTTAATTTTCTTTATAAAAACTTTGCATCTCTGCGTAGTACTGAATATCCGAACCTTTACATTTGGAACGCAAGCATAGCAAGTTATCCCGCGAACTCAGGTACTATTATTTCGCGACCTAGTTAAGCAGGCAAATTTTTGTAAACAAACCCGTGTAAAAAGCCGAGCCGAATTTGGAACATCAATCATTAACTAAATCCCTGTAGAAAGTGCAAACAAGTGTATGGACGCGTCTTTGAATAAAGTGGTGCGTTAGGTGAACCTCGTTCGTATTTTAAATCCATAACATAGGAGTAATTTAATCGCAACGTTTAATTTTCTTTATAAAAACTTTGCATCTCTGCCTAGTACTGAATATCCGAACCTTTACATTTGCCCACATAGAGAGTGAGTCAAAATAAGTTCCTGACCCGTTCACCACGGCATTGCATGAAGAAAGTAAGCAAGAATACTAAGCATAAGGAAGTGCAAAGTTCCTTTCGGATGAAGTACTTTGCAGATTCAGTTATAAATTGGTTAGTGGGCACTAGAACAGCTACGTTTCGTAAACTAGAGCCAGTAAATCCCGGCGAAATAAAACAAAACACGTGCATTGATCTCGATTTGAAGCTTTAAGAGTTTATAATTCGGAACTATTGAATAAGTTTAAGGTATCAATCGATGTGACACTAACATCGCATCAGAAAAGAGGTCATCTGTTATAAAATCCTTAAGTAATGTCACTTTTTTTTTAATTGTTTGGTTTTTAAGTAGTCGCGAGCCACAGGACAGTTTATAAAAAGATAAACAATTGGCCAACCCAAATTTATAATAAAAAAATTCACACATCCCTATCCAATAGTCTTCTGTGCTGTTCAAGCGGTCTCTACTTAGGATTTGCAAGACGCCTCTGCTTCATTGAATTCTCAATTTCTCACTTGCACTCAATAGTTTGATGAATACGACCCCAGCGCCGCTCAATTTTCAAGACGTGGTATTCTCCCACCTATTGAATCAGGCCTGTATGAAGTGGGCGTTGATTGAATCGATACTTCTCTATCAGCTTGTGTAAGATTTTTTACGTAACAAATCTTGCAAGGTTCGTCACGCAGGCCAAAAGATTATAAAGTTTATAAAAAAAATTATAAAATTTTCGATAAATAAAAAGGACCGTTAACTAATAAATGCATTTTTCTTTTTGTTTAAACAAATCGAAACCGTGAGCATGCATTTTTTTTCTTCTTTGGGCAAAGTAGCTTTCCAAAATTTGAATCTTTCTGCGCAGAACGCAATGTTTCTCTTTCTATAACAGGCGGCCGGCAGTGCCATCTTGAAAGTTGAAACTTGAACGCTGAATCGGCACGTCTACACTCACTTGAAGAAATTCTTGTCTCACGTATAGCTAGGTGAGGCTGTTGCAGTTTGTCATAGCAAGATGTCTCCACCTTACACGTCTTTAAATTAATCTAAACTGCATACTTCGCTCTACCGAATCCTTAGTTTTTTTTTTCTTTTCATGTCTTATTTCATGTCAAAGTAAATTTGACTTTATCTTTTGGTTCCTTTTTTTTAAAAAAAAAAAAAAAAACGAGCGAAATTCCATTGGCTTAGATCACACATAAGACGAAGTCCGATTTTAGTGTCCGGAAGGTCAAAACAGTTTCTTCCTCTTTCTCTGTTTGCAAGAGTGAAAATCGAAATTTGAAAATGATTTTCGTTTGGGCAACGTGGCTGAAATCGATTTCGCATTTCACACGCTTCAGTGAAATGAAATTCTTGTATAACACACATAAAACGAAGTCCGATTTTAGTGTCCGGAAGGCCTAAACACTTTCTTTCTCACTCTCTCTGTTTGCAAGAGTGAAAATCGAAATTTGAAAATGAGTTTCGTTCGGGCAATGTGGATGAAATCGATTTCGCATTTCACACGACTCAATAAAATGAAATTCTTGTATAACACACACAAAACGAAGCCCGATTTTAGTGTCCGGAAGGCCAAAACAGTTTCTTTCTCTCTCTCTCTCTGTTTGCAAGAGTGAAAATCGAAATTTGAAAATTATTTTCGTTTGGGCAACGTGGATGAAATCGATTTCGCATTTCACACGCTTCAATTAAATGAAATTCTTGTATAACACACACAAGACGAAGTCCGATTTTAGTGTCCGGAAGGTCAAAACACTTTCTTTCTCTTTCTTTGTTTGCAAGAGTGAAAATCGAAATTTGAAAATGATTTTCGTTTGGGCAATGTGGATGAAATCGATTTCGCATTTCACACGCTTCAATTAAATGAAATTCTTGTATAACACACACAAGACGAAGTCCGATTTTAGTGTCCGGAAGGCCAAAACAGTTTCTTTCTCTTTCTCTGTTTGCAAGAGTGAAAATCGAAATCTGAAAATGATTTTCGTTTGGGCAAAGTGGATGAAATCGATTTTGCGTTTCACACGCTTCAATAAAACGAAACGAAATTCTTGTACGAAATACATAAATATTCATGAACGTGCAATTTTATGTATATGATCATTAACATCAGCTGACATGACATCACCTAATGGAATTGATATTTTTTTCTTCTTTCTCACTCTCTAAAATAAAAATATTTCGTCTGAGTTATGGCTTTCAAACCCGTCGGATTACATTAATTATTATTATTATCGATTGTATAACTCAATTTTTCAAAAATCATCATCATTATTAATTACAGAGGCAAAAAGCAATAATTACATTTACATTATTTAAACTACCCATTCATATGTAACTGCATCTGATTGATAACTGAAATAAATTGCTTTTTGTTTGCAGGAGGAAAACCGAAGCGGCGCTCTGCGCCTGACGAGTCTGAAAAAGATCGCCTGGGCGGTTATGCAACGTCGCAAAAGCGACGTTTCACGTTAGGTAATGTTTATTTTTTCGTCGGTGATGACACGATTCATCGCGCCGGCCGCTTTTTGGGATGGATGGCGCTTATGCAACGAACGGGAAATGGCTCGTTCACTTTTTAGAGAAACAGTTACACAGTCGAGCACCGTTTTACTATTAAGCAATCAGGACCGTACTTGGTTGACAAATCTGGTACGCGTTCAGTTCGAATTAGCAAAGCGATTAGAAATGGATTTTCTTCTCAATTCCAATTAAGCATTTTCACGTTTCGATCAGTACTGATCAGTAATTCTGATTGTCTTTGCGTCTTGGATGCTTGTAACAAAAAAGAATTCTTCTTGATCATTAACGTAAGATTGAAAACAATGAATAACGTTTTATGATAAATCACAACCATCATCGTCGTCATCAGTCAAACAGACCTTGCTGAAGTCATTCGATGATCGCCGATTGGTAATAAAATTAAACGCGTTACGTCTACGTCTATGAAATGTCGAACGTAACCGTGGAATATTATTATGTTATTTCAAAGTTCAAAAGTCGAGACCTTCTGCGGAAAAGAAGATGATCCGAGTCACCTTGATGGTTCACTTTTGCTTTTGAGCCGCCACCCCAGCGCCTCCGAGGAATCATGAAAAGATCATGCATGAAGTAGTCGTGATTCCTCGCGTTCTTTCTCTTCAAGGAGAAGAAGAAAAATCGACATTTACGGTTAACGTTAAAGTAAACCCACGGCGGCATCTTCCACCTATCAATTTAACACTTCGTTCATGATTGCAGGTCAAGAAGTGATGATCGGGCTGACATTCTGACATACATTTGTACTCCCGGGGCGGCCATTTCGCAGTACAAACGACACAGAACGCGGATAATAACAGATGAAGACGCAAAACAAAAGAAAACTACGGAAGAATAAATTTAAATTAAAACAAAAAGCGATGTATCAAAAAAAAAAAAAACTAAACAAAACAAAGGGTAAACGGTTTGTAAATAAAAAAGCGAAACAAAAGACTGCATAAAAATAATAGTTTTCTTATTAACGAAAATGCAAAACAAAAGAAAACGACGGAAGAAACAAAATGGAAACTGGAACAAAAAGCGAGGATTTACGAAAAAGAAGAACGAAACAAAACAAAGTGCTCGGCGATACATTTTAACAAAAATCAGTTTAAGAAATTATGGCAAAAGTCGATTTTTAAATAAAATTCGAACGCAACAACAAAAATGCATAAAAGGAAAAAGAGACAGTCGACGGCTTCAAGCCAATCAAGAAATTGACGCGACGTTTCGCAGAACAAAAGCAAATCAAAAAACAAACAAATTCAAAGGGCGACGAAATATTGTACTGCACGCCTAATTTGTAACAATGAATAAATAAATAAATGAAAGAAAACAAAACAAAAGATGGGGCTCGAGGGGGACGGGGGGTTAATAAATAAGAGAACTTACGAAGAGAAAATAGTCGAAACGAAAAGAAAGTCTAAAATCAATGAAACGCATTCAAGGGGCGACGAAGTAATTAAAAGGAAACAAAACAAAAGACGGGGCGTGAGAGGTGGGGGGAGGAGGGGGTAATAAGTAAAAGACGGAACAAAAGATCGTTAATTTTTAAACAAAATTCAAAACATGAAACAAATAGTTACATGTTTCGTTTCGACGTCAATCCATGAGAATCCCTAAAAACTATGGAACCGATAAGTTTCAGAAACAAAACACCATCGACTTTATTACTTATTAATCCGAAAATCCTGAAAGCGAAAAACAAAATTCAGATGGCGGGGGGCGATTTGGATACTGATTGTTTTCAATCAAAATTGACAAAATCTGCGCGTTAAAAAGAAAAAGAGCAGCAAAAAAGAAAACTGAATTAAAAAAGAAACAAATGAGTTAAGACAAAATGAACAAAACTATTAATTATTTTTAGAACTTAGCTTATCACGAGCTCTGATTTGACTGAATTTATACCGACGAGGAACATTCACGTTGTTAAAGGACAACACTGCGAGTCAATTTAATCTAATTTGATATTGAATCACCGAAGGCGAGTTGATCAATTTTAGATCTTAGGTTAGTATGAATTAATCATATTTAGAACTGGGCTTATCACGAGCTGATTTGACCGAATTTAGACCGACGAAGCTTCAATTTTTATTCGTGGAACATTCACGTTGTTAAAGGACAATATTGAGAGTCAATTTAATCTATTTTGATATCGAATTTGATCAATTTTAGATCATAGGTTAGTATGAATTAATTCGATGCAATTTAACTAGGCGTAAACCATTTCGGAGACTTCAAATCTGATTTGAGAAGCGCGGACGGTATTGTAAACACCATTCAACGCAAATCCACTAAAGCCAGTTGATCATTTTTAGAACTTGGCTTATCACGAGCTGATTTGACTGAATTTAGACCGACGAGGCTTCAAATTTTATTCGTGGAACATTCACGTTGTTAAAGGACAACATTGAGAGTCAATTTAATCTACATTGATACCTAATCACCGAAGGCGAGTTGATCAATTTTAGATCTTAGGTTAGTATGAATTAATTCGATGCAATTATTTAACTCGGCGTAAATCATTTCGGAGACTTCAAATCTGATTTGAGAAGCGCGGACGATATTGTAAACACTATTCAACGCAAATCCACTAAAGCCAGGTGATCATTTTTAGAACTTGGCTTATCACGATCTAATTTGACCGAATTTAGATCGGCGAGGCTTCAAATTTTATTCGGGGAACATTCGCGTTGTTAAAGGACAACATTGAGAGTCAATTTAATCTATTTTGATATCAAATCACCGAAGGCGAGTTGATCAGTTTTAGATCTTAGGTTAGTATGAATTAATTCGATGCGATTTAACTCGGCGTAAGCGCAAGAATTTCCGCGAAAAAAAATCATAATTGAGGTGAAAAGTGAAAATAATAGAAACGATATTTCATTGCTTGCGAAACAATAAATTGATTGAGAAACGAACGGAGTTCACTGAAAAATCGTAAAAATTTCTTGGGGGGGCTTTCGCAACGCCGATGCAACCGAGAAAGGCAGAAATTAATTTTTCTCGCATTGATTGAAGGCCGAATTTGGGGCAAGGTCTCTATCTAAACTCGTTCCTGTTTCTGGTTTCTGGATTTTTCCTTTCTTTTTTTTTTTTTTTTTTGAAATACTGGAAGCAAGCGAAAAGGCGCCGCTGGTTCTCCTTGTCGCCAAGCTTACTTACCGAAGACACCTCTTAATTATTATTAAGTTGTCAAGATTTATTTGTTTTGGTTTCATTGCGAAGTAAATATACTTAAGCGCATAAATACATTGCCCGAAGGCAAGGTATTTATATTACAATATCTGCATACGCAAGTGGAACGCAGTAAATCGTAAATCATAACGTAATAACGAAGAAGGTTTTTATTTTTCTTACTTTCTCTTGTGAGTGAGGATCAATGAAGGGCCAACAAAGCAATTTATCGCCACGCAGAAAAAAAACATTTCGATGGTGAACTCTACCATTAGACATCTGGCAACTTTTCTAAAGAACAGACTTTTTCGAATGTCATCAAATTTCATCGAATTCTTCGGTTTTCGTTTTCTTTTTTCTTACAAATGCACTTTGCACGAATCAAAAGCATCGTGACCTCAGCAGGAACCAACGAGTATCAACTTGACGTAAGGAAAACCCAATCGAAAATATCGTGAGCTCAGCAGAAATCAACGAGTATCAACCTGACGTAAAGAAAACCCAATGGAGTTAAAAGTCGAGGGTGAAAACCGATTATTGAAATTGTCTGCGAAACCCCTCGTAAAAAACTGTGATTCTCATGATAACGCAAAAAGAAATGAGGCGGCGACGGCGGCTGATATTTGCGGCGTGAAATAAAATTTCGATCAGAAGAAGACGATGGTAAAAAAAAAACTGTTTTTAACGCAGTCAAATCCGACGAAATAGGCGCGGCAAGAAGCGTTTTAAACACACAAAGAACGTAATACACGGTTGTTTCCTGAAAAGCGGTTTTCACACCGAACAAATACAAATACAAAGTAACGTTTATGATCGTAAATTACGACTTCAAATGCAAACCTGTGTGATATAATAGCCGCCTCTTGTTGTTTTGACGAATATTACTTAAATGACCGAAAGGGGCGCGACTTCTTCTTAAAATGCACGCGTGGATATTGCGTATTTGCAAGCTCAAAGGTTACCGCTGCGTCTACGTCTGACGGTTTGTTAACATCCCTAGATTTATTGCTACATTTTTTGTACGACGGATGAATCGACTTGCGTTTATATATTTTTTAATTGGTCTTCCTTACTCTTGCTCTTATTCTATCGGCTCTTTATGCTGTCGCGATGATCTTCATCCTCATTTTGATTGATTCAGTCGACGAAAACAATGATTTACTCTAACATTTCCGATAATTTCAATCAAAACATCTCTCTGTTAGTTTAATGAATAAGTGTATTCGCTGATGCTTATCGATCACCTTGCATCGTCTTCCGGAAATCAAAAATTTCGAAAAAAAGAAAATGACTTGAAGTATTTACTTTCGAACAAAGATAAATCCGTCGCGCTTTCACAACTCCACCTTAGCTTGGCCAATCCTGAGATCAAACTCGATTTTAACGATAAGAGCAAACGAAACCAAAGCGATATTCGAAAAACACTCGAACAGAGTCAATATTGACCAGACAGACGACTGCGATAACGACACAAAGTAAATCGGGGAGAAAAAATCGCCCGGTCTCTTGTCTTATCGCTCGGCGATCTTTTTTATTTCTTCTTTCGTCCATATAAGTGGTTGGGCAAAACGAAATCGCAGTTTTAGTTCAAAATGCGCACCTTGCTTGCAATCGTGGTGGTATCGGCCTTTCTGGCCTGCGCTTCCTCAACCCAAACAAGCCCCTTCGTCACTCTAAAAGACTTCCGAGCATTAACGAAAGGTGTTTTTCCGTCTTCCCAATCAGACTCGTATTTTCTTTTTTATTTCTTGAATTTAGATGAGCGCATTATTAGCGGAAGCCCAGCGTCCGAGGGCCAATTCCCCTGGCAGGTCGCCGTTTTCGCCCAGTCTCAAGCGGGCAACTTCTTCTGCGGGGGTTCCCTGATTAGCCGGGAGTGGATTTTGACCGCAGCACATTGCGCCCAAGGGTAAGTCGCTTCCCAATAAAACCCAAACTATTTTCGCTCAGCAAGGCAAATCTGCGTGTACAGCGTGAGGACGTTCAGACTTCAACTTGGGGGAACCACCCTCGACGGAAAAGAAGAGGGGCACGTGGAAATCGCCTCATCCCACGCAATCGTCCACGAGGGTTACAACAGTCGTCTCAATAACGACGTTGCACTCATTAAACTCCCCAACCCTGTGGAGATCACCGATAGGATTCGCCCCATCAGATTGCCCCGGCGCGGAGAGGTCCTCTCAGCTGATGAGGTTGTCAGAGTGAGCGGTTGGGGAAAAATCAGTGATGGTAAGTCCTCCCTCCACCCCTTATAGTCTTCTTTGTACCCGAAGCATTTTGAATGCAAATAGACGCAACCTGAAGCATTTTGGACGCAAAATGATGCTAACGGCAGCATTTTGGATGAAAAATCGGTGATAAGCGAACCATTTTGAATGTTAGACGAAGCATTTTGGATGCAAATCGATGCTAGCCGATGCATTTTAGATGCAAATTGATGCTAGCCGAAGCATTTTGATGCAAATCGATGCTAGCCGAAGCATTTCGGATGCAAATTGATGTTACTCGAAACATTTTGGATGCAAATCGATGCTAGCCGAAGCATTTTGGATGCAAATTCATGCTAACCAAAGCATTTTAGATGCAAATCGATGTTAGCCGAAGCTTGGATGCAAATTGATGCTATCCGAAGCATTTTGGATGCAAATTGATGCTAACCAAAGCATTTTGATGCAAATCGATGCTAGCCGAAGCATTTTGGATGCAAATTGATATTAACCGAAGCATTTTGGATGCAAATCGATGCTAGCTGAAGCATTTTGGATGCAAATTCATGCTAACCAAAGCATTTTAGATGTAAATCGATGCTAGCCGAAGCATTTTGGATGCAATTTGACGCTATCCGAAGCATTTTGGATACAAATTGATGTTAGTCGAAACATTTTGGATGCAAATTCATGCTAATCAAAGCATTTTAGATGCAAATCGATGCTAGCCGAAGCATTTTGGAAGCAAATTGATGCTATCCGAAGCATTTTGGATGCAAATCGAGCTAGCCGAAGCATTTTAGATGCAAATTGATGTTACTCGAAACATTTTGGATGCAAATTGATGCTAACCAAAGCATTTTGATGCAAATCGATGCTAGGCGAAGCATTTTGGATGCAAATTGATATTAACCAAAGCATTTTGATGCAAATCGATGCTAGCCGAAGCATTTTGGATGCAAATTGATGTTACTAGAAACATTTTGGATGCAAATCGATGCTAGCCGAAGCATTTTGGATGCAAATTGATATTAACCGAAGCATTTTAGATGCAAACTGATGTTAATCAAAGCATTTTAGATGCAAATCGAGCTAGCCGAAGCATTTTAGATGCAAATTGATGCTATCCGAAGCATTTTGGATACAAATTGATGTTACTAGAAACATTTTGGATGCAAATCGATGCTAGCCGAAGCATTTTGGATGCAAATTGATATTAACCGAAGCATTTTAGATGCAAACTGATGTTAATCAAAGCATTTTAGATGCAAATCGAGCTAGCCGAAGCATTTTAGATGCAAATTGATGCTACCTGAAGCATTTTGGAAGCAAATCGAGCTAGCAGAAGCATTTTGGATGCAAATTGATATTAACCGAAGCATTTTAGATGCAAACTGATGCTAACCAAAGCATTTTGGATGCAAATCGAGCTAGCCGAAGCATTTTAGATGCAAATTGATGCTACCTGAAGCATTTTGGATGCAAACTGATGCTAATCAAAGCATTTTAGATGCAAATTGATATTAACCGAAGCATTTTAGATGCAAATTGATGTTACTCGAAACATTTTTGATGCAAATCGATGCTATCCGAAGCATTTTGGATGCAAATTGATGTTACTCGAAACATTTTTGATGCAAATCGGTGCTAGCCGAAGCATTTTGGATGCAAATTGATATTAACCGAAGCATTTTAGATGCAAACTGATGCTAACCAAAGCATTTTGGATGCAAATCGATGCTATCCGAAGCATTTTAGATGCAAATTGATGCTATCCGAAGCATTTTGGATGCAAATTGATGCTAACCAAAGCATTTTGGATGCAAATCGAACTAGCCGAAGCATTTTGGATGCAAATCGAGCTAGCTGAAGCATTTTGGATGCAAATTGATGCTGCCCGAAGCATTTTCGATGCAAATTAATGCTACCCGAAACATTTTGGTTGCAAATTTCAATTTTCACCCCGACGAATGTTGTTTGCAAATTTTAACTTGCGTCCAAAATGTTTGCGGAAACATTACGGACGTAGTTTGAAATTAAAAAAAAAAAACAATTTCAGCCTCAAACAGCGTCAGTAATTCCCTGAACTGGGTGGATTTGAAATCGATTGAAAACAGGCGTTGCGCTGGAGTTTACGGCCCCCTGACGGTCATATCGTCCACTGTCTGCGCGGTGGGGAATCCCCAACACAGCACTTGCAATGTGAGTCTTTCTAAATTAATCCATCGGGGACGCCGATTACTCCGAAAATCTTTTCGCAGGGTGATTCCGGTGGACCTCTGGTGACCTTCAAGGATGACGTCGCCACCCAACATGGCGTGGTGAGTTTCGTCCACGTGAACGGCTGCGCAAGCGGAAATCCTTCCGGATACGTCAGGACCGAGTCGATGCAGAATTGGATCGCCGAAAAGACTGGCGGCCTTAGATTCTAAAACAAAACAAAATCGCTTGTGTAATAATGCAAATTCCTTTCCTTCTCATTGTTCTGGACGAATAAATAACGGATGGAGAAAAAAAGTGGGAATCTATTACATGTAACGATTTCATGGTCGGCGCGGCGCTTGTTCTTCTTCTTCTTCTTCTTCTTCTTTTGACATTTAGAGGCGAAGTCACGAAGTCGTCGTCACCTTTTCGCGCTCCTCCCGCGTGGAATCTTCTGCTTGCGTGCTGCGGCTCACATGTTTTGCATTCACGAGGAGGCGAAATGTCGTCGATTAGTGACTCTATATAAACGTAGGAGCCTCGGCAATTTTCGAATGACATTGACAGTTAACGAAAATCAATCAGAAATCATTTTCTTCTGTCAAGGGACGTATTATTTTCAGTTTAATAACATCTTGCTAATTAATCTGAATGTTGGCTTAACAACGTCGACGCTGTCTGTGAAATTCAATAAGGCAGTGGCGTAACTAAAAGACATGAGACCTGGTTGTAAAAAAAAAATATTGGCACTTCTTATTAACATGTGAAACAAAGTGAAACTGAAAGGATTCACTCGCTATTAACATGTTGACAGAAGTAGCAAGCAGAACGTTGGGACTTTCTAGGTTAAGAAAGCGCCGGATGCCTAGCGCTAAGCGGAGTGCGCTTGAACTACGGAAACAATTATTCGACAATGTATTTGCTTGTTAACAAAAATGTTAAACTTTTGGCTTCGAACATTTTAAGGCAAGAGCCTCTTGACCCCAGGTATCCCTGCTAGAGCTCCCACAACTACGGCACTGGCGTTCTTTAGCCGATGAAATGCTATTAAAAATTATTTAACGAATTTCCTTTCTTTAATTATTTTAAAGATTGCCTTTTCTCTGTTTCTCTCTTTTTTTATTCGCAGGAGAATTTTATTTATTTTTTAATTTTAAAACCACGTAGAGCAAATCTTTCTTCTGTTTCGGGCCAGTTTTGTCCAAAAATCGATCCCACGACGGGCCTATTTTTTAACTAAATTTTATTTTGAGGAAAAAACAAACGTTTTGTTGACGTAGGACAATCAAACCAGTGGCGGCTCGTGATGATTTGCTGCGGGTTGACAACAACCGCAAAAGGGAAAGTGGATCCATTTTCCAAATAATTTTCTTTTTCGGGGCTTTTAATTATTGAACTGAATTTACTGAAGAGTCTTTTACCAAAAAAAAAAAAAAAACAATCGATAAACGCGTTCTTCGGTTACAACCAAAATTCAGAAGCGCCGCGTTTTTTATTTGCTCAATTAACTGAACGTCTCTCCCTCTCCTCGCGATCGCGCTTTTAATTTTTGAATTAAATTTAAGCGGTGGATTTACACAGCCTTTTCTCGGCTTTCCAACGCCTTTTACCAAAAAACAATCGACGAACGCATCCTTGAGTTATAATCAAAATTCAAAAGCGCCGCGCTTTTTATTTGCTCAATTAACTGAACGTCTCTCCCTCCCCTCGCGTTCGTGCTTGTAATTTTTGAATTCAATTTAAGCACGGGATTTACAGAGCTTTTCTTCAGCTTTCCAACGCCGTTTACCAAAAAACAATCGACTAACGTGTTCTTGAGTTATAATCAAAATTCAAAAGCGCCGCGCTTTTTTACTTTGCTCAATTAACTGAACGTCTCTCCCTCCCCTGGCGATCGCGCATGTAATTTTTGAATTAAACTTAAGCACGGGATTTATAGAGCTTTTTCTCATCTTTTCAACGCCTTTCACCAAAAAACAATCGACGAACGCATGCTTGAGTTATAATCAAAATTCAAAAGCGCCGCGCTTTTTTTTTTATTTTGCTCAATTAACTGAACGTCTCTCCCTCCCCTGGTGATCGCGTTTGAAATTTTTGAATTAAATTTAGGCGTCGGATTTACTGAGATTTTTCTCAACTTTCCAACGCCTTTGAACAAAAAACAATCGACGAACGCGTTCTTGGGTTACAATCAAAATTCAAAAACGACGCGTTTTTTATTTGCTCAATTAACTGCACGTCTCTCCCTCCCCTCGCGATCACGCTTGCAATTTTTGAATTCGACGATGAATTTGACAGTAGAGGGCGTTCTTGGCGTCACGTCCTGGGAACGAACAAAATTCTCTTCTTGGTAAAGTCGGTCGTCTTTTGGTATCTTTTCCTTTTTGAAAAAAAAAACTTTTGTTGTCTGTTTTCCAGACAGCACCAGATTTCGGAACGATTTGGGGTAAGTCGTGAATGTGAAATGGCGCAGCGGTCCAATACAGTTAAACTTTCGTAAATGCTTCCTTAGAAGCGAATACGCATTTCTTTCGCCGTGCAGACATCATCAGCGCAAGACGCGGAGAATATCGTCAGCGCTTGAATTGAAAGCCTAACGTGGATAATCACAAAAACGACTTTGTGGTATAAAAAATAGCTTTACAAATGCTCCGGATCAGAGCGATGTCATTGAATTCAAAACAGGACTAAAGATTGAAACCCAAATTACATGAACGAGACTCAAAAAAAAATAAAAATAAGGTAAAACTCAAACGATAAGAACTAAACCTGGCGTAAAGGGCCTAAAATCTGAAATACTTCGGTTTGACGAAGGACAAGCCATCAATATCGAGATATAGACATGACGACAGAACGTTACATGCTCGCAACAAATTAATAAAGCCAGACTTGGCTTCGCCCCGAACTACAAAGGAAGGAGTAGGACGAACGCATCATAAATCAAAACCAACCGAGTAAAAGCTGACGTCAGTGGAAACCACTAACGTTAAAGATCAGGTGTGAACGTAATTTATAATTCCACCGAGACGGCAAACAGGAAAAAATCTTAGTTCGCAGGAAACAAAACAGCACACGAAAAATTAACGCGACGCCGAGCTTTACAACCTGGTCTCCACGTTACCATAAAATTAAACAATCAATTTAATTCCCGCGAAATATCGTGAAACGCGGCTGTAAACTTAAAACCATTGTATAGTTTCGCGGTCTTTATGGTAAATGGTTCTATGTTGTGAAAAGAACGGAAATAGTTTCAAGTTTGTTGTAGATTCGTTTATTCGGGTGATTTGAATGCGACGTCAGGCAGCACAAGTCCTTTATAACTAACATTGTGAATGCCAAATTAATTTCGAAACACCGGTTTTTTTTCTTGCATCTGCGCTATTTTCGGAACGTCTAATTTACATTTAATGAGGCGACTCAACAATAACTATAATGCCAGAGCTAAAGTTCAACAATTTCATCCTCAGAGTGACATTAAACCGCCTGATTAATGCTAATTCGCTCGCCCGCGCGCACAGCGTTAAATAACATCATCGTCTCTGAACTCTCTTATTGTTATTAAAACGGGACACGTTGTACTACCACCGCAGTTTTTCTTTTTTTGTTTTTTTTTTTTTTTTCAAAACTGCGATGTTCCTTTGACCCAGAATGCGTTTGTTGCACGTAATTTATTGAGGAGGAGGAGGAATCGTCGTCTTAGAGAGGATTGTTCAGAGAATTTGCGCCCGTAATGAACCATTAATATTAATGGGACGTCGGCGTGACATGATCATCCGGATTGATATTTATTTATTTATAAATGCTGTAAAACGGGGAATGCGGCGGAATTCCTGACGGATTGGATAATGCGCGCGTGATTTTAAATTAGAAAAGGAATTTAAATTACGACGATGTCATTCACGTTTCAGAACTACACGCTTACTTATACGGGAATCCCTAAGTGAAAAGTTTGAGAACCGCTGTCTTAAAAAATAAATAAACAAATAAATAAAACGAACTAACCCCCACAGTTTTAAATAAAGTGAAAATATCGACAAAAAAATCCTTGAAGCACACATCTCAGAAGGTCATATAATCGAAATACTCTGGCGATTTAAACGTTTTTATTCAGCAGAACCCCCCCTCCCATCCCCAAAAAAAAAAATTTGTTGTATCATGTTAACAATCTCAAGGACCTAGTCTGAATTTTATAGGATCTTGTTTGGGCCTCCTAGGATCTTGTTTAGACCTCTTAAGATCTTGTTTAGATCTCTTAAGGTCATGTTTAGATCTCTTAAGCTTGTTTTGAATCCTTCGTGTTTCTGTTTAGACCACTTTTACGTTCCTTGACCTTCTAGTATCTTGTTTAGACCTCCAGGGTCATGTTTGGCCCTTTTTCTATTATTTCCGTGTTTCTATTTAGACCACTTTTACGTTCCTTGACCTTCTAGTATCTTGTTTAGACCTCCAGGGTCATGTTTGGCCCTTTTTCTATTATTTTCTGATCTACACTGACCCTACTCACCCCACTTTTGATAAAATATGAACTCCTCCTTAGAGCCTGACCTCTACTTTTAAATCTTGTTTTGTGCTCCTCTCTGTTTGTCATTGTGATTTGATGCTCTGTTGTATTATAGCAACAATGTCAAGGATCTAGTCAGAATCTTCTATGGTCTTGTTTGGGCCTCCTAAAATTTTGTTTAGACCTCCTCGGATCTTGTTTAGGTCACTTAAGATCACGTCTAGATCTCTTAAGCCTATTTTGGACCTTTTGTGCTTCTGTTTAGATCGCGTTTACCATCCGCAGCTTTCTAGTATCTCGTTTAGACCTCCCAGGGTCATGTTTGGCCCTTTTTCTATTGTTTCCTGATCTACACTGACCCTACTTACCCCACTTTTGATAAAATATAAACTCCTCCTTAGAGCCTGACCTCTACTTTTAAATCTTGTTTGATGCTCCTCTCTGTTTGTCATTGTGATATGATATTCTGTTGTATCATAGCAACAATCTCAAGGATCTAGTCAGAATCTTCTAGGATCTTGTTTGGGTCTCCTAGGAACGTGTCTAGACCCTCCAAGATCTTGTTTAGGTCTCTTAAGATCATGTCTAGATCTTTTAACGTCTGTTTTGGACCTTTTGTGTTTCTGTTTGGGCCACGTTTACGTTCCTCGACCTTCTGGTATCTCGTTTAGACCTCCCAGGGTCATATTTGGCCCTTTCTCTATTGTTTCCTGATCTACACTGACCCTACTCGCTCCACTTTTGATAAAATATGAACTCCTCCTTAGAGCCTGACCTCTACTTTTAAATCTTGTTTTGTGCTCCTCTCTGTTTGTCATTGTGATTTGATGCTCTGTTGTATTACAGCAACAATGTCAAGGATCTAGTCAGAATCTTCTAGGATATTATTTGGACCTCCAAGGATCTTGTTTAAATCTCTTAAGATCTTGTTTAGATCTCTTAAGGTCACGTCTAGATCTCTTAAGCCTGTTTTGGACCTTTTGTGCTTCTGTTTAGATCGCGTTTACGATCCTCAACTTTCTAGTATCTCGTTTAGACTTCCCAGGGTCATGTTTGGCCCTTTTTCTATTGTTTCTTGATCTACACTGACCCTACTCACCCCACTTTTGATAAAATATAAACTCCTTCTTAGATCCTGACCTCTACTTTTAAATTTTGTTTTGTGTTCCTCTCTGTTTGTCATTGTGATTTGATGCTCTGTTGTATTATAGCAACAATGTCAAGGATCTAGTCAGAATCTTCTAGGATCTTGTTTGGGTCTCCTAGGAACGTGTCTAGACCCTCCAAGATCTTGTTTAGGTCTCTTAAGATCATGTCTAGATCTTTTAACGTCTGTTTTGGACCTTTTGTGTTTCTGTTTGGGCCACGTTTACGTTCCTCGACCTTCTGGTATCTCGTTTAGACCTCCCAGGGTCATATTTGGCCCTTTCTCTATTGTTTCCTGATCTACACTGACCCTACTCACTCCACTTTTGATAAAATATGAACTCCTCCTTAGAGCCTGACCTCTACTTTTAAATCTTGTTTTGTGCTCCTCTCTGTTTGTCATTGTGATTTGATGCTCTGTTGTATTACAGCAACAATGTCAAGGATCTAGTCAGAATCTTCTAGGATCTTATTTGGGCCTCCAAGGATCTTGTTTAAACCTCTTAAGATCTTGTTTAGATCTCTTAAGGTCACGTCTAGATCTCTTAAGCCTGTTTTGGACCTTTTGTGCTTCTGTTTAGATCGCGTTTACGATCCTCAACTTTCTAGTATCTCGTTTAGACTTCCCAGGGTCATGTTTGGCCCTTTTTCTATTGTTTCTTGATCTACACTGACCCTACTCACCCCACTTTTGATAAAATATGAACTCCTCCTTAGAGCCTGACCTCTACTTTTAAATCT
Source organism: Prosopocoilus inquinatus (assembly GCA_036172665.1). NCBI lineage: Eukaryota > Metazoa > Arthropoda > Insecta > Coleoptera > Lucanidae > Prosopocoilus > Prosopocoilus inquinatus. The sequence goes on along the minus strand of CM069878.1, from coordinate 5,516,990 downwards.
TGTTTTGTGCTCCTCTCTGTTTGTCATTGTGATTTGATGCTCTGTTGTATTACAGCAACAATGTCAAGGATCTAGTCAGAATCTTCTAGGATCTTATTTGGGCCTCCAAGGATCTTGTTTAAACCTCTTAAGATCTTGTTTAGATCTCTTAAGGTCACGTCTAGATCTCTTAAGCCTGTTTTGGACCTTTTGTGCTTCTGTTTAGATCGCGTTTACGATCCTCAACTTTCTAGTATCTCGTTTAGACTTCCCAGGGTCATGTTTGGCCCTTTTTCTATTGTTTCTTGATCTACACTGACCCTACTCACCCCACTTTTGATAAAATATAAACTCCTCCTTAGATCCTGACCTCTACTTTTAAATCTTGTTTTGTGTTCCTCTCTGTTTGTCATTGTGATTTGATGCTCTGTTGTATTATAGCAACAATGTCAAGGATCTAGTCAAAATCTTCTAGGATCTTATTTGGGTCTCCAAGGATCTTGTTTAGACCTCTTAAGATCTTGTTTAGATCTCTTAAGGTCACGTCTAGATCTCTTAAGCCTGTTTTGGAACTTTTTTGCTTCTGTTTAGATCGCGTTTACGATCCGCAACTTTCTAGTATCTCGTTTAGACCTCCCAGGGTCATGTTTGGCCCTTTTTCTATTGTTTCTTGATCTACACTGACCCTACTCACCCCACTTTTGATATAACATAAACTCCTTCTTACTCTTGACCTCTACTTTTAAATCTTGTTTGATGCTCCTCTCTGTTTGTCATTGTGATATGATACTCTGTTGTATCATAGCAACAATCTCAAGAATCTAGTCAGAATCTTCCTAGAATCTTAATTGGGCCTTCAAGGATCTTGTTTAGACCTCTTAAGATCTTGTTTAGATCTCTTAAGGTCACGTCTAGATCTTTTAAACCTGTTTTGGACCTTTTGTGCTTCTGGTTAGATCGCGTTTACGTTCCTCGACCTTCTAGTTTCTCGTTTAGACCTCATACGGTCATGTTTGGTCCCTTTTCTATCGTTTCCTGATCTCGATATGAAGTTCGAAAATCTTAAATTAAATTCATCGGTTTATTCCAACGAAAATATTTGATTTGTAAATAAAACTTCCAACCGCGCTGGAACGCACACGTTCCGTTCGGAATTGTATCTTTTCCACCACGGTCTTTAATAATTACATCGGCGGAATTTGATTGTTCTGGCAATTCCGTCATCATGTTATGTAAGCTTCTTAATTAATTTTCCCTTAAAGAAGTCGTCCCCTGAGTCTCACGGCGCTTTTTTTTCTCTCCCCCGAACATCCGCAAGGCAGATGTCAAAACGTGATTCACGATGATTAAAACCTATAATTTGGTGCGTCGCGTCGTCGCTCATTTGCTCCTTTTAATTGGCTTTTCGTTTTCGTCTCCGAATTTATTTTATAATTTTTATTATCGTTATGATAATGGCTTCGACTTCGCCCACGATTGTGTACGCATAATCGAGAAGGCGATTTCGAAACTCATATTTCCGTGGCATTTAGGAAACTGGATTCGATATTTCGCCCGTAAAAAAAAAAAAGAAAAATGTGAAGGATGGTGATGATGATTTAGCGCGGTCGATGGACCGTGGTGGGGGCGTTCCCGGTAAATTTGTAACACTTTTTGGCCGCTATAAAAGGTGAACCCAACAACCACCGGGCCACAGAGTTAATTGTGTTTGCTCCACTACGTCCTTTGAGGAAGGAAAAGAAGAAGAACAACAACAATAAGAAGACACCTGCGGAAATGAAAGTGGTCAGTGTTTCATGATGATTTAATTAAGACGTGTTTCGTGTCTTCGTTGTTATTATTACACAATTTGTGGATTTTATGAGCGAGGCGAGGAAGTGTGATGACTAGGTACTGTTGCAGGTGATTGCTTTTGTATTCGTCGTCGTCGGGGTTGTCCTTGCAGCACCACAGTTGGAGAAGGATGCTGTTATTCTGAGGAGCGACTTCGAAAATATCGGCGTCGGAGATTACAGATATGCGTAAGTAACAATTCGCCACAATTTTACAAAAAAAAGCACAAAACATGGGACTAAATAAAGCATCCTGCGGAACCCCAGTCAAATAACTTTAGTTATGACGTTTGCTTATCGGCAATCCTGCCCCATCAGACAAAGAATTCAGGACTTTTGTACTCGGTTTGTTTAAAATTAATTCATCAATTCATCAGGACCCAAGATGAGATCCTGAAGAACTTTTTCTAATCATATCGTCTTCTAGCCTCGTCTCTTTCCTGTAATTCATAACAGAAATGGCTTCCGTTAATAGTAGTTGCAGTATAATATAGAGCAAATAAACTACTGTTATATAAAGTAGGGGCCTTTAGATGTAACCCTGAGGGACCTTTAACAGCAAACAGCGTAGGAACTAAGTAGACACTTCTAGCGTACTCTTGAGCACATTTTGAAATGTTATTTCTGACGTAATATTTTATGAAGTAAAGCACAGGAGTAAAGGTGAAACCCTGAGGGACCCCCCGGCGAAGTAATTCGCAGTTCAATAAAAAAAAAATTAAATTTTTTCTCTTTCGTTTCTTCTTTTAGTTACCAGACAAGTAATGGTATAGCAGCCGAAGAACAGGGACAGCTCCAGAACGCCGGACGCGAAGACGAGTCCATTGCGGTGCGCGGGCAATATTCTTACGTCGGACCTGATGGAAACACCTACCAGGTCGTGTACGTTGCGGACGAAAACGGGTTCCAACCTCAAGGAGCCCACATACCGCGTGTTTAACAAGATCGAACATGAATCAGTGCCAGCTTTACATTCTTAAATGTTGTTAAGATTGACAAATGTTTTTATGTATTTTTTTTTTTACAATAAAACCGACTGTAAATATTACGTGACCTTAAACTGTTATTTTTTTTTGCTTTCCGACCGAGTCATTTGGCCTATCCAGGAACATAAACGCTGTTAATGACGCCAAGAGGTCCCTAAACAAGACACTAAGAGGTTCGAACAAGACCTAGGTTGTCTAAAAAGACTCACAGAGGCACACGAGCTTTAAACAAGATCCTAGAAGATCCAATCCAGGTCTTTAAGATTGTTTCTATGAGATAACCTCAAAAAATTGACTTCTGGCCGAGATTCTAACCTCAACGAGTTTATATTTTAACAAAAGTGGGATAAGTGGGATGTGAAACAATAGAAAAAGGTCCTAATAAGGTCTAAACGAGATACTAGAAGGTTCGAACCAAGACCTTGCGGTCAACTCATAGAAAGGATCTCAAAATGATGCTAGACTATCACTAACGTAACTCTCCAATTAAGTGATCTGGTATATCCATGAACGTAAACGCGGTTAGTGACAGAAAGAATTCCAAACAGAGGCGCAGAAGGTCCAAAAAGGGCTTAAGATGTCTAAACGTCATCTTAAGAAATCCAAACAGGAACTTAAGAGGTCTATACAAGTTCCTAAGAGATCCAAACAAGACCTTAGGATGTGCAAACAAGTGTCGAGGAGGCGTAAGCAGGGCTGTAGGAGCTTTAAACGAGATCCTAAAAGATCCAATTCAGGTCTTTAAGATCGTCTCTAAGGGATGACCTCAAAAGACTGATTTTTGACCGAGATTCTAAGCTTAACGAGTTTATATGTTAACAAGAGTGGGGCAAGTGGGATGTGAAACAATAGAAAAAGGTCCTAACAAGGTCTAAACGAGATACTAGAAGGTTCGAACCAAGACCTTGAGGTCAACTCATAGAAAGAATCTCAAAATGATGCTAGACTGTCACTAACGTAACTCTCCAATTGAGTGATCTGGTATATACAGGAACGTAAACGCGGTTAATGTCACAAAGAATTCCAAACAGAGGCGCAGAAGGTCCAAAAAAGTCTTAAGATGTCTAAATGTTATCTTACGAGATCCAAACAAGACCTTAGGAGGTCTATACAAGTTCCTAAGAGATCCAAACAAGACCTTAAGTGTCAAGGAGACGCGAGCAAGGCTTAAACGAGATACTAAAAGATCCAATCCAGGTCTTTAAGATTGTCTCTAAGGGATAACCTCAAAAGACTGATTCTTGACCGAGATTATAAACTTAACGAGTTTGTATTTTAACAAAAGTGGGGTAAGTGGGATGTGAAACAATAGAAAAAGGACAGAACAAGACCTTAAGAGGTCTAAACGAGATACTAGAAGGTTCGAACCAGGAGCTTGAGGTCAACTCATAGAAAGAATCTCAAAGTGATGCCAGACTGTCACTAACGTAACTCTCCAATTGAGTGATCTGGTATATCCAGGAACGTAAACGCGGTTAGTGACACAAAGAAGTCCAAACAGAAGCGCAGAAGGTCTAAAAAAGAACTCCAGAGATCTAAACAAGATCGAAACCAAAACATAACTTTAGGAGGTCTAAACAGGATCCTAAGAGGTCTAAGCGAGACCTTAAGATGTCTAAACAAGTGCCTAGGAGGCCCAAGCATATGCACCGTATAGCTTTAAACAAGATCCTAGAAAGTCCAATTCAGGTCTTTGAGATTGTTTCTTCAATTCTGACAAAACCTCATTTAATGTGCATTCGAAAAGTAAGAGTACCGACTTTGCCGAGTGATTTTTGGACAGGACAGTCAAATTGCAGCGAAAGTTTAACGTTTCAGGTCTTTTTTCTTTCACGTTTTGATTAGAAACATAACCTCAACGTAGCTCTGTTGGCCATGATGTGTCAACTTCCTGCCCGAAATTTATTATCCACTACTGTACATTTTATACCATATTCAGATACGTTTACAAAAAAATACAAAGCACAGGTCGTCATTTACGTAAAAATATAGTATTGTAAGTAATTAGTATACATCCTGTATATTTTTCTTTGACTTTTCTAAAAAAAGAAAGATTGAATCTGAACATCTCATGCTTGTTTAATTTCGAAACCATTTAGAATCAAAAATATAAATAAATAAACGCCTAAAATCCTACTTGACAATTTCATTCGTAAAACTTGACCGACAAATCTTGACAATAGCGTGGGCGAAACGTCGGATTATAAATTAAAAAAAAATCGTATGATCTAAAAACTATTATAATTTTTTTTTTTTTGATTTAAAGGATTTAGTTGCTTAAGTAGTTTTTCCTTTTTTAATTTGCAATTGCAATTTATTAAAACAATTTGAAATACGAAACCCTTTAATTAAAGAATGATTTTGTTTCTTGATCAGGGTTTTTAATGAACTAATTCAAAAACAAAAACTGTAGAAACATTTTGAAACTTTTTTTTTAAATTCGATTCGTGGAAGCTTAAGAAGAGGCATTCTATAAATAACTTCGAGGTACGCAGAGGAGTAGATGTAAATGAATAGAAAGGCATATAATTTGTACACACCCTGTACATGTGTTCGAGTTAAAAAAAAAAAAAAACTCACATCCCACATTGTTTTGAAGTCCTTCGTGGACCAAAACAATTGTTTTATAAGTCAGTTGTTTTATGTGTATCACTGCGATTCTACTTTTCCATACGGACAAGTCCACAAAATCAGAAGCGAAACGATAGTTTGTAAATTAAATTGAAAAAGAAAACCTTTTCTTTTAAAAAGATTGACTCACTTATGTGAGTGGTCGTTTCCTTTTTAATTTATAAGCTACCGAAGCTATTTCAAATGAGAAATGAGAGCGCGGCATCAATTAATTTATAAATAACTGATAATTAACAAAAGAAACCATTGACTTAAAATAAATAGACGGATGCGTTTTTGGACGTTCGCAAAAGAAGCAGAATCTTTGAACTTTGATTTGCCTAATCATTTTGGTCACTTTAACGAAACACTCCTCTTAATTTGACCTTGAAATTATTTGAATCAATTGCGTAATTCAAACGAAACCTTAATAAAACCATAAAATGAATCCAAGCAGGAAAAAATGGGCAGTTCTCTCAATGATTTTTATTTAAAAAAGGAAAAGAAAAACAGAAACTTACGCAGATTTTATTCGAAAGTGATTTTTTTGCATTGCAATATTGATAACACGATATTCTCATTGATTTTAAAAAAAAAGCAGATGGCTTTTTCGATTTCACAATTCCTTTCAAGCAAACAAACAAACAGAAGAGCAAAACGAGAAACGTTTGGTTGAATGTTGGCCTTAATAAGTCGATTACCATTAGTTAAAAAAAATACCTGACATTTTTCGATTGGTTGAATCAGTTCTGAGCATTGACATAATCACTGTCAATTGTTTCAATTAGGCTTTGATAGTTCATAATCGCGCAAGTCTGACCCGAACCTTTATTCTTCCTATGCTAAAACAATTGTTTGCGTTTGCGTTTGCGTTTATAAATGAATAGCGAAACGTAGACTCTTCAACATTCTACAATTTACTTGCACTTGCCGATTTATAATTGATGGTGGCGAGGAAAGCTTGTTTGAGCTTCTCACTTTTGACTTAAAAACAAAAACACCCCCCTCCCCAGCCAATTCCTAAGGGAGGAGTAAGTGCAAACCGCCTTTTTTGATTTTCGAAGTCAAAACGTCAATGCCGCGTCTTCGAGATTTTTCTTCTTCTTTTGACATCAGAACCGAATTTAATGTTGTTTTGACTTGAAAACAGCCCCCCCCCCCCAGCCAATTCCTAAGGAAGGAGTAAGTGCAAAGCGCCTTTTTTGATTTTCCAAGTCAAAACGTCAATGCCGCGCCTTCGAGATTTTTCTTCTTCTTTTGACATCAGAACCGAATTTAATGTTGAAGCGTCAAACGTCAAAGTTCGGTTTGCATTCCTGAACACTGCGAAGCGTCTTCTCCAATCAATCATCAGAATAAAAGGTTCAAGCAAAGAATGATTTCCTGACTTTTATTTAGAATTATTCAAAAACTCAACATAACAAAACCATCAAAAATCACTGAAGTCTTGAGAGGACGGGTTGGCAGTATGTACATTGGAAGTGGGGGGCTGATTAGGCGGTGGGGATGTGGGCGCCCTGGGGTTGGAAGCCGTTCTCATCAGCGACGTAGGTCACCTCGTATACGACGCCGTCAGGGCCGGTGTAGGAGAACTGCCCGCGGGCCTGGATCGCCTCCTGTTCACTGCCAGCGTTCACCAATTGACCGGTTTCTTGGGCTGCAATTCCATTACTGGTCTCGTAACTGAAAATGAAAAGAACACTCTTAAGACCTGTGAAAAATTTTTCTCATTCTAAAATAAGGTGGAAGGTCGAAGAAGATTTAAGTTGGATTGGGATTGGGATTGGGATTGGCCTGGGTTTAAAAAGTACGAGATTTTAAGTTGCCAGTTTCTTGGGCTGCAATTGCATCACTGGTCTCGTAACTGAAACACCAAAGGAACATTTTTAACGCCTCTGAAATTTCTACATTCTAAAATAAGGGAGGAAGATCAAAGGAGCCTTATATTGGATTGGGTTTTGGTCAGGCTTGGGTTTCCTCGCGTTGGAATAAAAAATACGAATGCCTGGAACCAGAAAATATTTGGTTCGTATGAAGCGGAAAAGGGAAAAGATATTGTGGAGGTGCTTCCAAATTGGAACCACTGCAATCTTCTTTCTTCTTCTAAGTGGAAACGAAGGAAAGGCAAAAAAGAAAAACACAGAAACTAATTATTGTAGGTCAAAGTTCGGGCCAATGCAAATGCGGCTGAAGACAGCCAAAAAAAGCCATGATATTCCTCAAGAAGGAAAAACTGAAAATAAAAGGAGGAACAAAGATGACAGCAGTCGAAAGACGAAACTAGAAGAAGATCAAACGAATCTCATCTCGATCTAAGACGCAAGGTGTCCAGGGCGGCTAGGTTCAATCGGCGTTCTTGGTTTAGTTTCGACGACAAGTTTCCGCGAGGCCTGCAAGACTCAGATCAAGAAAGAGGGCAATTTAGCCAAGTTCCAAGTGCCAAAAAGGGTTAATGAAGTGTTTTGGAATTGCCAACAATTGGTTAAAAAAGGTGTAGCTTGCGAACGTCCTGGCTCTAGCCAGGCGTCATCACGAGACGAAGAAGTTGTTAAAATCTTGTAGATCGATCAGTATTTAATTGCCCTCCCGATTAAACAATTGCACAAATCCTTCAATCTATCAATCTTGTCCCGGCAACCAACATCTTTCTAGATAACAGGTAGCAGCTACTAGAAGACAAGAAGCAGTTGGTAGAAAAAATTTGGTATCTTCAAGCCATTTTCCAGAAAACGCCGTACCGTCTTTCTTTTTGCAAATGGGCAATTGGGCAATTGGGAAATTGGGAAATTGGGCAATTGGGCAATTGGTTACGGTCGTTCTGGTTTGGAATCCCATAAGAAATAACATGAGGGATGTTTTGGTCGCCCAAATTATCCCTTATGAGATGGCAAACTGGAACTCTCGTTGCTCTAATCTACGAAGACGTGCTTGGCTTGGAATGTTTAGAGTTCGAATGGAAAATTCCTTTGCAAGAAGGGGGATTGGTTAAAGGACGTCGTTTTGGCCTGGAATCCCATAAGAAATAAAGTCGTACTGTCTTTCTTTTTGCAAATGGGCAATTGGGCAATTGAAAAATTGGGAAATTGGGCAATTGTGCAATTGGTTACGGTCGTACTAGTTTGGAATCCCATAAGAAATAACATGAGGGATATTTTGGTCGCCCAAATTATTCCTTATGAGACGTCAAGCAGGAAAGCTCGTTGCTCTAATCTCCGAAGATGTGCTTGGAATGTTTAGAGTTCGATCGGAAAATTCTTTTGCAATTGGACAATTGGTTAAAATGGCTTGGATTCCCATAAGAAATAACAAGAGGAAACTTTTGGTCGCCCATATTATTGCTTAAGAGATGGCAAGCTGGAACGCTCGTTGCTCTAATCTACGAAGAGGTACTTGGAATGTTTAGAGATCGAATGGAAAATTCTTTCGCAGTTGGGGGATTGGTTAAAGGACGTCGTTCTGACTTGGAATCCCATAAGAAATAAGATGAGGGATATTTTGGTCGCCCATATTATTCCTTATGAGATGAAAAGCTGGAATTCTCGTTGCTCTAAACTACGAAGATGTGCTTGGAATCTTTAGAGTTCGAATGGAAAATTCTCTTGCATTTGGAGAATTGGTTAAAGGACTGAGGAGGTTCTAGCTTGAGTTCTGGCTTGAAATCCCATAAGAAATAACGTAAGGGATGTTACTTCTCATGAGATGGCAGCTCTACGACGAAGATGGAATGCTTGGAATGTGTATGGTTCCAATGGAACAAAAAAAATGGTTTGGTACAAAAAATAATCCAAAAGTAGGTACGTACGCATAGTTGTAATCTCCAGTGCCGATATTTTCAAGGTCGCTCTTCAAAACAACGGCGTCCTTATCGCTGGTAGACACGGGAGAAAGAGGAACGGCAAGAGCGACGGCCACAAGGGCGCTGAAGGCAAGTACCTAAAAACAAAAAAAAAGAAACTCCGTTTTAGCCTTGCGCAGCAATCGACCCAATTAAGATTCACACGTTTTGATTAATGATTGATCACACCATATAATTAGCGAGCACTTCGTAGAAAGCAAAAAGCAAAGTGGGTAGAGAAAAAATAATATTCAAAACACTGACCACTTTCATTTTTTTTTTGTTTTGTTTTTAGTCACGTTGTCGACTGCGTTCACCACAAAGACGATGCAACCGCTGCAAATTACGCCTTATATACTTGTCGCAAGTCGAAAATCGATCGCCAAAAATCGTCTTCTCTCCCCCCCTCGTCGCCGTCGCTGTCAATACCCCGCCTGCTTCATCCTTCACATTTTTCCGCCGAAAAGCACGCTTGCTCAGAAATTTGCAGTTCACCTTTCGGAAACCCGTCCACGATTTTTTTCTCTTCGGGGCCCGAAAATACCAAGACCATAAAATGGCCGGGCGGAAACTCGCTCCTAAAATTCCTGCGATTTATTTCAAGAGATCGCCCGTCTCTTCATTACGTCGCCTTTAATTTATGGCGCGATTTGCAAATCAGATTGGACCGCAAGGTTCGCGTATGCAAAGCAGGCAACAACACGTCGATGATCATCATGATGATGATGGTGGTGATGGTGAGGACGAGGATTATTAAGAAGATCGATTGGTTACATAAGAAATGCGATCGACATGTTAAGTAGGTGACGAGGATGACTGACATTTTGGCCGCCCAGAAAAGAGACCAAAAGGAAAAAAAAGAAACTAAAAATAAATTGGAGGTGGGCGCATTTCAAAACGCCGAAAATTTATAACGGCGACTCACTTTCGAGAGGTCATCAAAACAAACTTGGAATTATTATTATTATTCAGCCGAACGTCTTGATTAGTAAAGAATTTTTTCGGTGTCGAAATGCGCTTGGCCAATCCTCCGCAGTCCAGTCATTTCTGGCATTTGGCGGCTTCGAAAGGAAAAACAAAATAAACGCTGGAAATTTATATCTCTAGGAGTCGGCTCGTCGTAAATTATGCATTCCGAATGTGTAATCCCCGGCGATTAAAACGTCCGCCCAAATTACGTTCTAAAACGTTTTCCGGATTGCCTGTCGAAAATCCATAATTCGCCAATTAATCAACGAACTTAATGGACAAGAATTCGGTAAGGTTATGTTGCGTTAGTAAACGCAGACGAATTTTTTAACAGAAAAGATTTTCTGCCAGAACAAAAGCAAACAAGAAATGCGACCGTTACAACAAAATTCATAAAAAAATAAATTTCAGGACGCATTACGTTATACAAGATTTCGTTCAATATCTTCTAATGTTTACATTTGAGGGCCATGTACGAAAAGGCAATGTTGAATGTCTGTGGACCGAGAGAAACTTGGATCACCAAATTATATTCGGCTAAGTCACAAAATTTATTGAAATTTTTGGCTAACTGAGACGGATTGCATTTAAAGCACATGGCTTTTAACGTCTGAATGGTTTACGACGCCATTAAATAAGTAGCCGAATCAATTTGAATATCTTTAGGTTTTTTTTTTGGGCTAATTCAGGCTATGTTTGCATTTAAGCCAAGGCTGAATACCCGCTCTCAAATAATCTGAAAACCTCTGGATCTTCTAATGGTTACAGATACGTATGTTCACGCAAATGAATAAATGAAGAGCTAAGGTTATTTATTTTTAGCCGAATAATTTGATCACGTGTTAGAATAATTAGCCAAATAATGAACCTGTCGTTAAAACTCATTTTGATAACATAAATAGAACAATAAAGAGAAAAATCGCTTACGTTATAAGGATAACATAAGCCATATTCGGCTAAGTCAATAATTGTCATTGAAATTTGTGGCTAACTGAAAAAGACTTTTAACGTTTGAATGATTTACGATGCCATTAAATGAGTAGCCGAATCAATTTCAATATGTTTAGTTCTTTTTCTTTTGGGCTAATTCAGGCTATGTCTGCATTTAAGCCAAGGCTGAATACCCGCTCTCAAATAATCTGAAAACCTCTGGATCTTCTAATGGTTACAGATACTAATGTTCACGTAAATGAATAAATGAAGAGCTAAGGTTATTTATTTTTAGCCGAATAATTTGATCACGTGTTAGAATAATTAGCCGAATAATGCACTTGTCGTTAAAACTGATTTTGATAACATAAACAGAACAAAAAAGAGAAAAAACGCTTACGTTATAAGGATAACATAAGCCGTATTCGGCTAAGTCAATAAAAGTCACTGAAATTTGTGGCTACCTGAAAAAGACTTTTAACGTTTGAATGATTTACGATGCCATTAAATGAGTAGCCGAATCAATTTCAATATGTTTAGTTCTTTTTCTTTTGGGCTAAATCAAGCTGTTCGCATTTAAGCCAAGGCTGAATATTTATATACGTGCTCTCGAATCTGAAAACCTCTGGATCTTCTAATAACATATAATAATAGATGATAAGTATATTCACGTAAGTGAGAAGCTAAGGTTACTTATTTTTAGCCGAATAATTCGATCATGTGTTAGAATAATCAGCCGATTAATGAATGAACCAATAGTTAACATTGATTCTGATAACACAAATCAGCTTTCCCAATTGAGAAAAGCTTACATTATAAGGATAACATAAGCTATATTCGGCTAAGTCGAACAAACTTTATTGAAATTTGTGGCTAACAGAAACGGGTTGTATTTAAAGTACGTGGCTTTTAACGTCTGAATGGTTTACGATACCATTAAAAGAGTAGCCGAATCAATTTGAATAATTTATTTGTTTTGGGCTAAATCAGGCTCTGTTCGCATTTAAGTGAAGGCTGAATATTTAAATACGTGTTCTCAAATCTGAAAACCACTGAATCTTCTAATGTATTGTAATCATGTAGGTAAGTGAAGTGAAGAGTTAAGTTAGTTATTTTTAGCCGAATAATTCGCCCATGTGTTAGAATAATTAGCCGAAAAACAAGCCCTTTGTTAACATTAATTTTAATAATACAAAGAAAAGCAAGAAACATAAAAATAAAGTGAAGAACTAAACTTATTTATTTTTAGCCGAATAATGCGACCACGTGTTAAAATAACTAGCCGAATAACAAACCTATTGTTAACATTAATTTTATTTATACGAAGCAAAAAACAAAGCGAAAAATAAAAATAAAGCGTAGAGCTAAGGTTATTTATTTTTATCCGAATAATTGGACCGTGTGTTAGAATAATTAGCCGAGTAACGAGCCGATTGTTATCTTTACCAGTTTTCTCAATACTTTACGTACTGAGAAAAGCTTAGGCTATATTCGAACTGTAACTGTTGTTAACCTTAAACGTCCATAATATTTTTGATTTTAAGATCCAGACTTTCCCCTGAGATTTTATGCACCCGTAGAAGCTTCCCATGCTCGAATAAGTGAGGCCACATTCGGCTAAAGTAAGTCGAGGAACTGTTTGTAAATTTAAGCTACTGTGAAACATCAATTCTCTGTAGGTGGTAAATCGACTCGTGTTTAAAGCACGACGCTTCAACGCCTAAATAATTCAGGCTAAATAGCCGAATAGATTTTAATAACATCGTTAACTCGAGAGACTTGAGGAGTTTTCGGAAAATATTGGGCGCTCTTTATTTTCTGAAGTTTCCGCGCGTTAAATATAGAATCTTATACCCGAAACCAGGGCAAGTGTCGTTTTTATTCGCGAATAATTTAGGCTATGTCAAGGTTCACTCAACGACCAGGCTAGGCCTTGGTATTCCAGTGTTAGTTTTGAGTCGTCTGATATTTAAATTAAAACAGCCGTTGTCTTATTAGCAACCAAATACAAAATTTAGCCGAATATTAAAAAAAACAATGTGTAGCCGACTGCGAATTATTAATAAAATAAATTAGCCGATTAATTAGAGTCTCGTTTATTTTTGTCGTACTTGACATCAATTTGTTTATGTTTTATGAACTGGACTTAGCCAAGAATGTATCTACGCATAGAGACAGGTTATATTTGGCTAAGCATAAATGCGAATAGCTTTGAACTTTCTGATTTTTTTTTGTAGTAAAAGAGCGAGTGTCCCATTCGTAACCGAATTAGAAAATTTAGCCGAATGTTTAAAGAATGGCTATTAATAAAAATACGGGCGTATAATTAAAAGAAAATTAGCCGAATAAATGCGAATAGTTTTGAGTATTTAATTAAAGGAGACACTGTCCCATCAGTAACCAATTACAAAATTTAGCCGAATGTTTAACGAATAATAAAATGCGTGCGTATAATTAAAAGAAAATTAGCCGAATAAATGCGAATAGCTTGGAGTTTTCTGATTTTTTAATTAAAGGAGACATTGTCCCATTAGTAACCAATTACAAAATTTAGCCGAATATTTAAAGAATAATAAAATACCTGCGTCTTGAATAATTAATTAAATGAAGGGAGTTTAATGATTTGCGTGTAGAGAAAACTGCAGCTGATTTTTCTTAAAGCAAATGATCTGATATCACCTGGGAGGCACTTATTTGGATTATTTTCATTTACAAAGAAATTTTAATTTCAACTCGAAACCCGGCCAAACATTTTCTGTGCGATTTTCTGCGACTTCGTTCATTGGTGTTTTGCGTTATTAAACAAAAGAGTAGTGATGTAGGGTCTTTCTTGCTTTTATACACATTTCGAAAGCCATGCACTAAAATGATTTGATTTTATGTTCCGTGACACATAAAATTTTTTTGGATCAACATAAATTTCGATTGCTTAACGGCGGTCTCTAAGCCACCTACTTGGCACTTTAAATGTCACATTCAATTAACTCTTCAGCTGAAGTAGCTTCGGCGTTCCAGCTTTTACGACCGCAGAAAATTCTGCGGCAATTTAACAACACCTGCGCTTAAACAATAATTTATCGTGCACTTAACGCCCGCCGCCGCCGCCGCGCCGCCGCAAATGATATTTCAATTTTACGCAAGCATTTCATTAGAACGTCGCCGCCGTCGTTCCTCTTCATCTTCTCTCAATTTGCATAATCACAATCGAACGGATTCTATTCACGGTTTTGCAAAGAATTCTCCTCGTCAAATTCCGCGCGCTTACGTAAGCCCCCTAGAAATCCACGTGAATCACTCGCTCGACACACAAAAAAAATGAGTTATTATAGCATCAAATTGTGTGCGTGTGTGTGTGTGTGTCGAGATGGTCCGTGATATTTCAAAAGAAAGTTAGTTACACATACATAGGTCAAGAAGAAGAAGAAGAAGCTGAAGACGGTAACCGGTTATGTCACGTCGTCGGCCGCCGGTCGGGTTTGGTTTCTTTCACACGCGTTCAAATCACTTGCGCCAGTCTCATCCGAACGCTTTCACTTTGAACTTGAAAGAGTTCTTGAATGGACGGCTGCTTTAAAATCCGATTTAGATCAATGGCTGTTACATTTCATTGAACTTGGCCTTGTTCTTGGTGGCTCGTTATTTGCGGTAACGAGTGTTGTTACGGTTACGTTACGCAACGCGCCGCTTTCATTATCCGCCGAGGAGGACGAGGAGGAGACCTTCGAGTAACACACAAATCACCTCGTCTATGGCTCGATGAGTTTTTGCCTTTTTTGTTTTTAGAGAGACTTCGTGATCTCGAGAGACTTTTACTTCTTGGGCAAGAAGCGATGATCTTGATCCTGATAAACCGCGTTCCAAGTAACCCCCGGTCCCAGGTCGAAAGAACAAAAAAAAAGTGAAAGTCGGGATTCGTTAGTTGTTGACTTCGATGGCCTATCAAGACGAAAGTATTTAAATCGTAATCTGCAATAATTCTTTTCGTACTCACCAAAAAACTTGGAGAAAAACGTCGAGGATCAAATAAATCAAACTTTTCAGTTCTTTGAGAAAAAAATCATTCGCGTTTTAAAGAACTCTTCCCACATCTACTTAAGCGATTCCAATTATAGATTCAGATAACCACAAATCGTAATTACTCTTCGTTTTGGGGGGGGTGGGGGAAGGAGGCGAGGTTTTTTTCCTTCAATTACAGAGGAGGATGGAAACAGATCAATGTCGTAAAAATAATAAAACCAAGAGATTGAGTCGGCACATTCATAATATTTGTAACAAGAGGAAAAGATAAAACCATTTCAAAATAAAGAGAATATTAAAGGGGAGACTACCAGAAGCCTAGAGCAAAGGGCAGGCCGAAAATGCCAATGGGAAGACCATGGCGTTAGGGACATTAAAAGAAAGGAGATTTCTGAACGGAGGAAGAAGATGAAAGGCGAAAGGAATGGAAGAAGATGACCGAGGAAGTAAACAAGCAAAACAGTCTACCTATAGGGAAGCAAAAAAGGGAAGGTGGGAATAAATGAACCACCACCCATAAAAGGCATAAATGTACGTGCGAAAGTAGATAACACCACCATAACGAAAATTAAAAAAATAGAAACCGCCTGAAGATGAGCCGAAACGAGATGCTGTTAGGAAGATTCAAAAAAAAGAAACGAAAATGCTGAACGTAGGAAAAGGATAATGGGCGAAAGGAAAGGAAGATGATAGAGGAAGCAAAGGAGCACAACAGTCAATAGAAAGGCAAAAAGAAAGGTAGAGAGAAGCACAAAAACCATAAATGTCCATAGAAGAGAAGCTAATACCATAATAAAAAAAAAAACAATAACAAAATCTTCCATTCCATTCTTCCCTTCCTTTCAGTCTATTATCTTCTTCCTCCGTTTAGACATTTCCTTTCTTTCGAACTCCTTAATAGTACGGTCTTCCCATCTCATTTTCCGTCTCTTCTTTGGCCCACCTTCTGAAGGTAACCCATGCCCGAAGGGAAGACCGAAAATGAGAGATGGGAAGACCATGCCATTGAGGACATTGAAAAAAAGGAAATTACTGAATGGAAGAAGAAGATAATAAACAGAAAGGAATGGAAGAAAATAACAGATGAAGCGAAGAAGCGCAACAATTTATAGAAAGGTGGAAAGGAAAAGCGACCTATCGCCCAAAAAAAGAAAACAGAGAAGCTAGTATCGAATTGGAAACCAGCTGAATGAAGATAGGCTCAAGGGGAAACAGAAAATGAGATGGGAAGACCATGCTGTTAGGAACACTAAAGAAAAAAAGGAAATTGCTGAATGGAAGAGGAAGAAAATGGACAGAAAGAAATAGAGGATGACACAGGAAGCACAAAAATCTACCCGAAGGCAAAAGGGGAAGGTAAGGAGAGATGACCTACCACCCACAAAAAGCATGAATGTTTACAGAAAAGAAGGTAACACCACCTAACGAGAAAAACAAAATAAAAACCATCTGAAGATAGGCCACAGGCGAGCCCGAAAATGAGAAAGAAGGACCATACTATTAGGGACATTGAAATAAAGGAAATTACTGAATGGAGAAAGAAGATAATAGACAGAAGGGACCACTGAGATCGATTTTGATGACCTGAGGCAAGCTAAAAACAAACGTCATCCATTTTATCCAAAAAAACATTTTTTTATCTATCTATATAGAATTTTCGTTGCCTCATTCGTAGTTGCCAAGTATCAATCCCCCTTTGATTGGCCACTTGCAGAATTACTATCACAATCCCGTTGATGAGAAATGTGGCGCTGTTGATGAGAAACCTGCGTTGGGCCTGTGCAAGGAAGTTGGCATACTACAAGTCCAATTCCAATTTAATATTAACGCCGATGGTCGAAACCAACCACGTAGCCAAAGTTGAAACCAACCAGACGGCAAAGATCGAAACCAACCAGATGGCCAAGATCGGAAGCAATGGCCAGATACGTTAGTTACATAAAAAGAACGAAGAATACTGTCATAGCAAACGCCCCATTCACTCCAAAGGAAAGCAGGAAGGAAGTTGATTTGATCACAATTACATCCAACTAGGTCGCCAAAGTTCTTTTTACAGCCTCGGGCAAATCTTTTCTTCTCTTCCTCGCTAGCCTACTTGATGGAAATCTTTGTCACGCCTTACGACTCCAATAGCGACTACTTTCCGACGTGGTCTTCAACTTCTCCTTCCCAAAATGCCTTTTGTCTTCGCCAAATTGTAGTAGACTGAAATAGGCGAGGTGTACCGAGGCAATTGCCTTCAGCCGACTCCCAATAATGACTACTTTCGGACATAGTCCTCACCTTCCTCCTCTTCCTAGAGTGTCTTTTTGGAGCTCAGCTCGTAATGGATGAAGAAACCTTGAATCTGATTACTTGTTTCTAGGCGTGGTCGCATTGAGGCATCCCAATAGTATGGTGGAGATCGGCGATTAATCCCTGTGGGTTTAATGATTCCCTGGCTACTCTTCATTCGCTGCAGCATTCTTTCAATTCTCGATATCATCATCAATTCTCTTCTTCCTTGAGGGTCTTCAAGTTTCATTTTGAGTTTCAGTGATCTATAAATGAAGTGGAAGAAGATGAAGCACGACAGTCTATAGGAAGGCAAAAAGGGAAAGTGAAGTGAAGTGATCTATCACCCACTAAAAGCAAGTGATGTACATAGAGAAGAGAGGCTAATACCTTATGAGAAAATGAGATAGAAAGACCATACTATTAGGGACATTGAAAAAAAGGAAATTACTGAATGGAAGAAGAAGATAATAAACAGAAAGGAATGGAAGAAAATAATAGAGAAGCAAAGAAGCACAATGGTCCACAGAAAGGAAGCAAAAGGGAAAAATGGTTTGATTGGAAGCCATCGATTCGTTCCTGTGGGAATAAACTGAAGATTTAATTGTAATAGAACAACTGGACCTTAGGCGTTGTTGTGGTTAGTATAAGAAGGTTTAAGGACCTCCTTGCTATGACCACGTTCATTTGGTCCTCATTGCCATGGCGACGCCAGAAATGTCCTAAGTCTGCTGATGATAATCCTTGGTCTAAGCAAGCAATATAAATAGTTGAACGAAAAATTCCGCATAAATAACAATGGAATCTCATCTGATCCTTTGACATTTAAGCAGCGGCGGCGGCGGAGGCTCATCTTCGTTTCCCATAACCTTGTCATAGTGGTATTAGAATAATGTGCATTAATTCGAATCGATGTTGTTAATTCCTCGGGTTTCGTAACGCCCGGGTAATTTACGCGCTCGCGTCCCTTTGTTTCGAACGATTTCGATCCGTTCATCATCAACGTTAATTGTCTTTCTCTCTCTGAAATATCACACTCTTCTCATGTTTGTCGGAATCGTCCATCCGACGATCCGTCAAGTAAAAGTGAAATCGTAAGTTCACGGACGGAATCCGGGCGCTAATTGGTCCGGATGGGTTTCGTTTTCTGATGATTGTGAGAAAGAAACTTTGGTGTTACGTAACGTTGGGGGGGAGGGAGGGGCGATCTCATTTTTTTTGTTTTTTTTTCTTTTCTAATTTCAATTTAGTTTTGGGCAATTTCGTTTCTGCGTTTCCTGTTTCTTTCTGCCCTCAAAAAAAAAAGTCAATAACGCAAGTTGGATCTTTACATAAGACATTCCTCCGCAAGTGCTGCCGCCTCCGGTCAATACTGAAGCGGTGACACGTAACGTTACGTGTGTTAAATATATTAATAGTTTTGCACGCGCGTAATTATCGTCTGACCTAATTCAAGTTTCCTTTGTTAAGGTAATAGGTGAAAACGAGTTTGAGAATCTCTTCTTCTAACGAACCAACCAGACGTACACGTGACCTCCTCGTCTTTGGCCGATGCAGATCTTGATTTAGTTTCGCCCAGAACAATCCAAATCATGATTAATAAAAATCGAATGTGATTCGTTTTATTTTTAATAATTTCTTTTGTATGTAATGCTGATTTTTTTTTTATTTTTTTTTTTTTGGGTGTAATACTCACATGAAACGCAGTTTTCCAATGTGATTTATTTTTCTTTTTTTTTTTTTTTATTTCATTTTGTATGTAATACTCACATGAAATGTAGTTTTCTAATGTGATTTGTCTTCATGTTTTTTTTTTTAATTTATTTTTTTTTATATGTAATACTGACGTGGGAAATGTAGTTTCCCACTTTTATTCAGGTTTAATCACGTTCACTGTTTTTCGATGTCAAAATCGTCCTAAATTGGCGACGATCAAGGTTCTTGCTCGGGTGATTTATTTATTTTTAGCTCGATTTTTAGGTGCTACTGGTTTCCTCAAGGTTTCTTGGCTTATTTACAAAGACGTGGGCACTTCATTAATCTGTGTTTCTGTGTTGTTTTTTTTTTTTTTAATTTATTTTTATTATATTGAACGTCCGAGACATTTTTGGATCGTCGAAATCAAACGTTTCGGCCCTAAGTAGATCGCATTTATTCATAAACTGTTTCGTCATTTTTCTTTTTTTTTTAATTTTGTAAAATAATTTTAATTATTATTTGTTTCCTGTTTTTTTCTTCTCTCTTTTTAATGTGTGTAGGTACGTTTCAAGCTCTGCGAGATCTTTAGGTACGTGTACGTTTATGTGATTCAATCGGATAGTCAAAATTCTGCTTGGTTTTTGTATCTTGACGTTAAAAAGGCGCGAAAAAGAAAAAAGAAAAAGAGAAAGAAACTGCCTACAGAAAAGCCCTGACGAATCTTTCTGAGTTGAGTTGGATTGACCTTCAGTTGAGTTGGACCGAACTTCAATTGAGTTTTAATTTTTAAGAGTTTTACATTTTAAGTTTTAATATCTTTGAGTCTTTTAAGTTAACTCGAATTAAACTCGTTGTTGAGTTCGATTTGCTTTAATTCCAATTGAGTTAAAATTTTTCGATATTTTACAGCGTTGAAAACTTTATTCTTAATTTTCAACACTGTATTTTTTTGAGTTTTTACTCTTTGCTTGCTTTGGGTAGTCAGACTTACTTTGCAAAATTTTAATATTTTTGAGTCCTTCGAGTTGAGCCGAATTAAGCTCAGTTAAGTCCGGTTTTGACTTTAGTTCCAATTGAGTTTAAATTTTTCGATATCTCACAGCGTTGAAAGCTTTATTTTTAATTTTTAACAGTACAATAGAGTCAGATTTACTTGAATTGTATTTATTAAATCGAGTTTTAATTTCTAAAAAGTTAAAATTTTAAGTTTGACAGCAGTTTACATTAGACTTGCTTAGATTGAGTTTAGAATTTAAAGGTTTAAAGTTTTTTTTTTTTATTTTTAATAGATTTTCATTTTCTTCTGAATTGAGTTGGGTTCTTTTTATTTCTGCCGGACTTAATTCTAATTGAGTTTCGTTTTAAATAATTATTATTTTCAGTTTGCAATATTTTGCTTGGGCTGAGTACAGTTAGGTAGAATCGAGTTCGACCAAACTTGAGTTAAATTTTTATTTATAATTTGTTGCTCGGCTCAGATAGAGTTAGGTTGAGTTGAGCTTGATTGAGCTTGAGTTGGATGGGATTGAATCGGTAATTGAATTCCAGTTCAGTTCCGTTGACCTTAAGAATTTTTAACTTTTAACAACTTAAATTTTATTGAGTTATGTTGACTTAAGTTGGACCGACAATGAATTGTGTTGCGCTTAACATTTCTGAGTTGAGTTGGATTGACCTTCAGTTCGATTGGATTGAATTATAATTGAGTTTTGTTTTTAAAAGGTTTACATTTTTCTGGTTTCAATTTTTTAATTCGAGTTGAGACTAAAATTTTCAGTATTTTACGGCGTTGAAGTTCTACTTTTAATTTTTAACAGTTTAACTTTTTTGAGTTTCTATTTTTTGCTTGGCTTGGGTATAGTCGGATTTACTGAATTGAGTTTTAATTTTTAAAAGGCTAACATTTTCTTGAATTTCAATTTTTAATTTTTAATTTTGACAACAGTTTACGTTAGATTTGCTTAGATTGAGTTTAAAGTTTAAAGTTTTCCATTTTTAATTGATTTTTATTTTCATCTGGATTGAGTTGGGTTGGTCTTATTTCTGCCAATTGAGTTTCGTGTTAAGCAATTTTTGGTTTTAAAAACTATCTGGGTTGGACTGAGTCCAGTTAGGCTGAATTGAGTTCGACTAAACTTGAGTTGAATTTTTATTTATAATTTGTTGTTTGGCTCAGATAGAGTTAGGTTGAGTTGAGCTTGATTGAGCTTGAGTTGAATGGGATTGAATCGGTAATTGAATTCCAGTTGAGTTCCGTTGACCTTAAGTATTTTGAACTTTTAACAACTTAAATTTTATTGAGTTAAGTTGACTTAAGTTGGACTGACAATGAATTGGATTGAATTATAATTGAGTTTTGTTTTTAAAAGCTTTATATTTTTCTGGTTTCAATTTTTCAATTCGAGTTGAGACTAAACTTTTCAGTATTTTACGGCGTTGAAGTTCTATTTTTAATTTTTAACAGTTTAACTTTTTTGAGTTTTTATTTTTTGCTTGACTTGGGTAGAGTAAGATTTACTTGAGTTGCATTTATTAAATTGAGTTTTAATTTTTAAAAGGTTAAAATTGTTTGAATTTCAATTTTTAATTTTTAATTTTGACAACAGTTTACATTAGACTTGTTTAGATTGAGTTTAGAGTTTTCCATTTTTAATTGATTTTCATTTTCTTCTGGATTGAGTTCAGTTGGTCTTATTTCTGCCAATTGAGTTTCCTCTTAAGTAATTTTTGGTTTTAAAAACTATCTTGTTTGGACTGAGTCCAGTTAGGCTGAATTGAGTTCGACTAAACTTGAGTTGAATTTTTATTTATAATTTGTTGCTTGGCTGAGATAGAGTTAGGTTGAGTTGAGTTTGATTGAGCTTGAGTTGGACGGGATTGAATTGGTAATTGAATTCCAGTTGAGTTCCGTTGACCTTAAGTATTTTGAACTTTATACAACTTAAATTTTATTGAGTTAGGTTGACTTGAGTTGGACTGACAATGCGTTGGGTTGCGCTTAACTTTTCTGAGTTGAGTTTGGTTGACCTTCAGTTCGATTGGATTGAATTATAATTGAGTTTTGTTTTTAAAGCTTTACATTTTTCTGGTTTCAATTTTTTAATTCGAGTTGAGACTAAAATTTTCAGTACAGTATTTTACGGCGTTGAAGTTCTATTTTTAATTTTTAACAGTTTAACTTTTTTGAGTTTTTATTTTTTGATTGACTTGGGTAGAGTCAGATTTACTTGAGTTGTCTTTATTAAATTGAGTTTTAATTTTTAAAAGGTTAAAATTTTTTGAATTTCAATTTTTAATTTTGACAACAGTTTACATTAGACTTGTTTAGATTGAGTTTAGAGTTTTCCATTTTTAATTGATTTTTATTTTCCTCTGGATTGAGTTGGGTTGGTCTTATTTCTGCCAATTGAGTTTCGTGTTAAGCAATTTTTGGTTTTAAAAACTATCTGGGTTGGACTGAGTCCAGTTAGGCTGAATTGAGTTCGACTAAACTTGAGTTGAATTTTTATTTATAATTTGTTGCTTGGCTGAGATAGAGTTAGGTTGAGTTGAGCTTGATTGAGCTTGAGTTGAATGGAATTGAATCGGTAATTGAATTCCAGTTGAGTTCCGTCGATCTTAAGTAATTTTTAACTTTAGACAACTTAAATTTTAGTTAGGTTGACTTGAGTTGGAGTGACAATAAGTTGCGTTGAGCTTAACTTTTCTGAGTTGAGTTGACCTTCAGTTCGATTGGATTGAATTATAATTGAGTTTTGTTTTTAAAAGCTTTACATTTTTCTGGTTTCAATTTTTCAGTATTTTACGGCGTTGAAGTTCTGTTTTTAATTTTTAACAGTTTAACTTTTTTGAGTTTTTATTTTTTGCTTGGCTTGGGTAGAGTCAGATTTACTTGAGTTGCATTTATTAAATTGAGTTTTAATTTTTAAAAGGCTAAAATTTTTTGAATTTCAATTTTTAATTTTTAATTTTGACAACAGTTTACATTAGACTTGTTTAGATTGAGTTTAGAGTTTTCCATTTTTAATTGATTTTCATTTTCTTCTGGATTGAGTTGGGTTGATATTGGGATGTTAACATGAATCTTGCTCGAAACTCGATGGTCTTCTTCATCCTCTCCAAAACTCTGAAGTCTTCTTTCCCAATGTCCAAATCTATCTGAAGACTGCAAGACTATCTAGCAAACAGATTCGAAGTGTCTCTCTCTCTTTCAAAAGAAACCAAACCAAGAGGAGATTGACAAACTTGAAGGTCACGGTAGACCAAAATCGATTGGAGGAGGTGGTGGTGGTGGTCAAAAGGGATTCTCGGACGAATTTCTTTTTTTTTATAACTTTAAAGCCTAGCCACCAAGAGGAAATCGACAATTTTGAAGGTCATAGACGAAAATCGATTGGAGGTGGTAGTGGTAAAAAAAAGGGATTTTCAAACGAATTTCTTTTTTTTTATAAAACATCAACAGCACTTTAACTTTAAAGCCAGACCGCCAAGAGGAGATCAACACTCTCGAAGGTCATGGTAGACGAAAGCTGATTGGAAGTGGTAGTGGTCATAAAAAGAGATTTTCTTTTTTTTTACAAAACATTTATTTATTCGTCTTTACATTATTTACATAAATAAGGAGGTCATCATCGTTAACAGACAATTTTATAAAAATTGAACATCACCGGCTGTCGGGCGTCCGTCGCGCCTTCGCCTTCGCGCGGCGAAGACCCCGACACCCACCCCACCAGCCGCTCCTATCTAATGGCGCGGGGAGTTTAGGCCTAGGCCTGGGGCAGGTGAGCCCCCTGGGGCTGGAATCCGTTCTCGTCGGCGATGTACGTGACGGTGTACGTAACGCCGTCCTGTCCGACGAACGAAAACTGGCCGCGGACCTTCATGATTTCATTGTCGCTGCCGGCGTTCTCCAGCTGACCCTGTTCCTGGGCGGAAATGCCGTTGCTCGTTTCGTAGCTGAAAGAAGGAGAAGAAGAAGAGAAACCATGAGCTCTTGCGCAAGTTGAAGATTATCTAATCGGATGCTACTCACAGATAGTTGTATCCGCCGGTGCCGATGTTGTCCAGCTCGCTTCGGACTATGGTGGCGTCTCTGTCTCCGCCTCCTTGAGGGGCGGCCAAGGCAGCGGCTACAATGGCAACTAAGAAAATGGTCTGCAACAAAAAAGGGAAAGTTAGAAGCGAAACTGATTCGCTAAGGAGATTCAGAGTTGCTGGATTACTGGAAGGAGAACGTAATCCTTGAGGACTTGAGGAGTGCCAACCCCTTTTCTTGACTTTGAAAGCAGATTGATCAAAAACGTTCAAAAATTGCTGAAAGTTTACTGCCAAGATTCCTCAATTGATAAGAGAGCAAAAATTAATGACCAAGAAGTCTTTGCCTCCTCCAACTTACAATTTGGTTTTCGCAATTAACTGGTTCCTCCTCCTTTATGTTTCAATTTATTCCAATCTTTGGGCCAAGAATCCAATAGTTTCCTTCTACTTTTCAAATTTAGTCAAATCCTATCAAGTTACTTAGTTGTCCAAAAATGGAAAGGCGAAGGACACGATCAATTTCTCTTTGCCTTTCTTCGGCCAAGATTAATCAACCTTCAAGATGGTTTGATTTGGTTTGGTTTGATCCCATAAACGATCTCTAATAATTGAATCAAATCTTATCGGCAATTGTTTTCTAACGGATATCAAAATAAATGAATTTTTGGCCTAACTGACCAAAGACTTAAGATTTTTCCGAATCCGACTGACTTGGCATTGGACCAATAAAAAAAAAACTGTTCGCCTTTCCTCTTACTGTTCAAGTTTGGTGGCCTAAGATTTTTCCGAATCCGACTGACTTGGCGTTGGACCAATAAAAAAAAACTGTTCGCCTTTCCTCTTACTGTTCAAGTTTGGTGGCCTCGTTTGAAGTTACTTGGTTGCTCAATTCAAAAATAGAAGAAAACGAGATCAATTTTTCTTCTATTTGACCTTTGAGCTGAAGCAACAAAAGGAAGGCACTGGCTTGGTTTGGTGGCGTAAAAAAATGTTAATCGAAGAAAATCAAATCAAGTAATCAAAATATGCAGTCAAGACAAATCAACATTGATCGCCAATTGTTTTTGAAGGCATCAAAGTAAATGAAACGAAATACATCAATTTTGCTCTAAACTCGACCAGGAAGTCCAACCTGGAAGAGTCAAACTTTCTACTCGATTGATTATTTGACCGAAGAATAGCCCTAAGTCAAATGTTCGATCAAATGAAATCTTAACTGTTCTCGAGAGAATTAAAACAAATGAGTTTCCTTTGAGATAGACGTGATTCCATGTAAGCAATTTGATGGAAAAGAATCGAAGTGCCGATTAAGTTAAATCAAATCTGATTGAGTCAATTGTTTTGAAAAAAAAAACACAAAATTATGAATTCCGTTTACCCAACAAAGACCAACAGGACGTCGATTTGAAAAATGTCAAAAACAACACCAATAGGACGTTAATTAAAGCGATCAAATAACTCGATTTTCTTCTTGACTCTACTCGAGTTCAAACCAAAAACCACTGTAATTTAATAATTTAGAAGAGGCAAAGTCAAACGATACGTGAAATTAAACTTCAATTGTTTTTTTTTGCGGGAAAATTCAAATAAATATATTTTCTTTCATTTGAACCACCACAGGTCGCCTCGCTTAGATTTGATTTGATTGAAAAAAAATTGAAGCATCGATCAAAAATCAAATCAAAAATCTGATCGTCAGTTGTTTATTTCAAGTGAAACCAAAATGCTTGACTTCCGCTTACTCTACGAAAACCCTTTGTTTTGAAAATAAAAAAAGAACGAAATCAAAAATTGAAACAAACCGACGATTTCAGAGAAAATCGAAAAACATCGACTTTCCTCTCGATTCAATCAGGTACGATCAAAAATTTGAAAAAAGTAACAAATCATATTCGAGTCAAACGACCAATCAAAATCACTTTTTTTTTTTTTTAAGAAAATTTCTTTCAATTTGAGCGGTTTGATTTAAAAAGGTATTCAAATCCGATCCAAATCGGACTGTCAAATTTGATCATCGATTGTTCTAAGAGACACATCAAGCATCAAGTCCGATCGTCAATTGTTTCAAGAGCTGTCGAAGCAGCTCAAATTGATTTTAATTCAACTAAAATCAAGTTTCGTATTTCTGTGAACGAATCTTAGCGGATATGAAAAAAAGATTGAATGACCGAAAATCATATATGTGTATCAAATTTGAACGATCGTCGATTGTTTGTTTTAAAAAAACGTCAATCGCCAATCAACCAAAATCAAATAAAATACGTTAATTTTTAAAGTGAACTAAAACTGATGTATTTCTTTGTCCTGTGACACTGGTTTGAATTTAGGACGTGCAAAATTGAAGCGTCAAACGTCGATTCGAATCAAAACCAACCTTATTAGCATTTCTTTTTCTCAACGCCATAATATTAATTCGAAAAATATGAAAAGAAATCTGGTTTGACATCGATTTGAATTGACAAAAAATTGAAGTGCTAGACAAACGTTCAACTGAATCAAAACCAACCAAATCACCACTTTTTTTTTCTAAACACCACGATTTTGATTCGATCAATTTGAATTGTTATAATATAATTGAAGTGCAAGTCAAACGTCAAACTGAATCAAAGCCAACTTGACTACCAATTTATTGTCAATACTACAAAGACTTCATGATAACAGTTTGGATCGATCAAGTGAAGACATTGGAAAAACAAAAATGTTTCTCGATTTTCTCGGACGCTTTGATTCCGCGTAGGAAATTTAAGAATTTCAACCAAACATCCATTCGAGTCAAATTAAATTTAATTAAACGTCATTTAAAGTTTCAAGTTAAAATGATTCAATGAGTCAATAATTTTATTAAACAAATTCAAAAATTGAAACCTCAATTAATTGATTTTGGATTCGATTTGGATAAATCGATCAATTAGTCAATAATTTGATTAAACAAATTCGAAAAATCAAACCTCAATCGATCAGATAATTAATCGATTAAGGTTTCATTTTTTGAATTTGTTTAATCAAATTGATCAGTTTATCGAGATCAAACTAAATTTGCTCGTCAATTGTTTTCAGCAATTAACAAATCAGATGGTATCTCGAAAATGAATTCCTGAATCATTTGATTCGAAAAGGTCAAGAAATTGAATCAGGAAAATGACCAATAATGTCAAACCAAGTCACCGTTAATGTTCTAGGAATCAAAATTAGTGCGAATCAAACGAGCTGACAATTTTTATCAAAAAATTTTGACGCAGATTTAATTTGACAAACACAACGAACAGATGAAGCTTCAATCCAAGAGACCAATCAAATCGAGAAAATAAAGTCAATGCTTGGTTGAGTCGGGTCAAATGCAAATACGATGATCAAATCAAACATAGGTTTGATTGGCACAAAAGAAAAACAAGAAATGGTAAGAGAATAGGCGTCAAACAACAGAAATATTTAATTTTTCTTCCTGGCGAGGGGTTTGACTTAATTTGACAAATGCCGCCCAAAGATGAAGTATCAATCCGAGGACCAATCAAACCGCAAATTTGAATTGCATTCTGGGTGCGCCGCGGCGCGCCGGTCCAATCAAAAACGAATTTGAATTGAATCCTGGAGGCGGTCCAATCAAATTCAAATTTGAATTGAATCCTAGGGGCGGTCCAATCAAATTCAAGTTTGAATTCAATTCTGGGGGCGGTCCAATCGTATGCAAATTAGAAATTAAAAAAAGAAAAGCAAGTAAAAAATAATGCAGTTATTGTTGACCTTGAGAAAAAAAATGATCATAGTCGTCGAGCCAGCTGAAACATTTAATTTCGCCTCCTGACATGAGCTGCGCCAACATAATTTGACAAATACGGCAAGGAAGTTCAAAGTTCAAGCAAACAGAAGACTAATCACATCACGGTGAACGTTCACAGTCATTTGTTTCCATCGGTATTCGATGGAATCGATCTGGTTTCGCGGACAGTGAAAAGAAATCGTAATTTTAGGTTAAAATTCAAGAATCAAATATGACAGAAAATAAATTCAGTAATAAATATGACGGGGGGACTCGACGTAAACAATGGAACAACGCGGGATATTTTGTTAACTCGAAAGGAAAAAAGAAATCCGCTTCGAAGGACCAATCGCTGTAAATCGTCAGAACTGTTTTCGCTGTACAAAAATAATAAGCGTAAAATTTTCAAAATTTATTCAAGAATCCATCCAAACAAAAGCAAACCTAATTTACGCAGTTTAAACAAACGAATAACGTGTAGGCTTCTGCCCCACTCCCGTCCCCGGATTTTGAAATCGTAATTCTAAGTTCAAATTCAAGAATCAAATTTGATAGAAAATAAATTCAGTAATAAATATGACGGGGGGGATTCGACGTAAACAATGAAACAACGCGGGATATTTTGTTAACTCGAAAGGAAAGAAAAAAATCCGTTTCGAAGGACCAATCGCTGTAAATCGTCAGAACAGTTTTCGCTGTACAAAAATAATAAGAGTAAAATTTTCAAAATTAATTCAAGAATCCATCCAAACAAAAGCAAACCTAATTTAAGCAGTTTAAGCAAGTGAATAACGTGTAGGCATCTCCCTCTCCCCCACCCCCGGATTTTGAAATCGTAATTCTAAGTTCAAATTCAAGAATCGCATGAAACGCAAACTCGACAGAACAAATTTAGTAATAAATGTGACGGGGAATTGACGTAAACAATGGAACAACGCGGGATATTTTGTTAACTCGAATCCGTTTCGAAGGACCAATCGCAAAATCGCTTTACAAAAATAATAAGAATAAAATTTTCAAAATTTATTCAAGAATCCATCCAAACAAAAGCAAACCTAATTAAATCAGTTTAAACAATTGAATAACGTGCAGGCTTCTCGCCCCCACCCCCCCTCTCCAAGGATTTTATCGTAATTCGTAATTCGTAATTCGTAATCGTAATTCTAAGTTCAAATTCCTGCATTAACGAAACGCAAACTCGACAGAAAACGGATTTTATTAAGAAATATGACGGCGGACTCGACGACGTAAACAATGGAACAACGCGTTAAGTCAAAAAGAAAAAAGAA
Organism: Prosopocoilus inquinatus; assembly: GCA_036172665.1. Lineage (NCBI taxonomy): Eukaryota > Metazoa > Arthropoda > Insecta > Coleoptera > Lucanidae > Prosopocoilus > Prosopocoilus inquinatus. Next base: position 5,487,777 of record CM069878.1, on the reverse strand, counting down.
AATCCGTTTCGAAGGACCAATCGCAAACTCGCAGGCAGTATATCGTCAGGACAGTCTTCATTTTACAAAAACAATAAGAATAAAATTTTCAAAACTGATTCAAGAATCCATCCAAACAAAAGCAAACCTAATTAAAGCAGTTTAAACAAGTGAATAACGTGTAGGCTTCTCCCCCTCCCCCTCCAAGCGGATTTTGAAATCGTAATTCTAAATTCAAATTCAAGAATGGTACGAAACGCAAAACTCGACAGAAAACGGAATTTATTAAGAAATTTGACTGCGTCGTAAACAATGGAACAACGCGTTAAGTAAAAAAGAAAAAAGAAAATCCGTTTCGAAGGACCAAACTGTTTCTATTAAACAGATTTACAAAATTCTTTAAATAATTTATCCGAACAAAAGCAAACGTAATTACTAAATCAGTTTAAATTCCAGCAGACTTCCCCCCCCCCTCCCACGCCTCCGGATTTTGAATTTTCGCGGAGAAAAAAGAGAAGCGAGGACGAATTGACGTCAGGCAAACAAAAAGAAAAAGAAAAGTGACGTGTTTTCGGTTTATGAAACGTGATTAACGAGTTCCAAAGTAAAAACTAAGTGACCTTGCGTCGTTTGTTTTTGCAAATCAAAAAAAAAACAAAGAAAAAGCTAAAAGACGAGGAAAAACGACAGAAACAAAAACTAGAACTCGACGATGATTATCCAATCGCACGTCGATTGAGCTTCACCGAACGCAAGGAGTCACGATTTATTTTATTTACTTGTTCGAGCAGCAACATTTACGTCCCATTTTTGTTTGCAAACAAACAAATCAAAAAACACAAAAAAAAACAAAATTAAAAAAAAGAAACACGTAACATGTAAAATTGCTTGGTTGATTGATTGTTGTTTTGGAAATTGGCATGCAGTGTTATCATCAAAAAAAAAAAAAACAAAAAGTTATCGTGCATGAGTAATTCCAAAAAAATTAAATAAATTGTAGTGAACCACCACCACCCTTATTTGCTGTATGTGTGTACGTGTAGGAAATACTCCCGGGGATGTTCCTTACCACTTTCATGTCTGCAGGTGGGTATGTCTGTCTAATGATGATCTCACTGAACTGTGTGCAATTGCGAACTGTACATGACGAAGAAGCACCTCGCCTCTTTTATAGCGACCCGTCCCTGTACTTGCGTACCCAGCATCTAGGATCTTCACTGACATTTTACCACCACTTTCCCGCATTTTGGCATTACAATTCGTTCTAATCTCATTACGGACGTTCTCTGGCGTGCACACGCCTCAAACCAGCATCAGCGCGAATGACCTTTTGAGGTCGCCGAAGGAAGGAAGGAATTTTCCCTGGAGGTACCCCGGAGAAGTCGCATTTTTCGCCGCGAAGGTGCGACGATGAATTTTCGTTTCGGATCCGAAGAAGAATCTTCGAGGAATTTTTCGCAATTGCCATGGAGTTTGTGGGTCAAACGCAAAAGCAATTGATGAATCAACCAAGAAAATATTTGTCCAAATTTCATAAGAATCTGAATGGAAAATGTGGTGAGTGTGAGGAAAAAAATAGAAAACAGAAATTAATTTCCTAGAAAAAAAAAATAAAAGAAAATATGAAGAGCGTGTTTGCTGAAAAATAACAAAAAGGGCAAATATGTTGGCGCCTTAAGAACATCGGCAATCGACCAAGCACTTGGCCGAAAAAAAAATGTTTGATACTTAAACCGCATGTTTCTAATGAAAATGATTATTTAAAAGATTATGAGCAACTAGTAAAAAAAAAGAAATTTAAAGGAAACTTCACGCCAGTTTAATAATCAACTTCTTCTTTTTCTTCTTCACTATGTCCTTGAGTCGATCCTAGACCAATGTCTTTTAATTTCTTCTGCACATGCAGCTTTAGTTTCTCTTCCCCAAATAATCGATTTTTTTTCTTATAACTTTCTCTTTGTTGTATTTTTTTTTCCTTTTTTTTGGGTCTCTTCTTTTCTTCAACGTCTTTTTCTCCTTCCAAAAACAGAAAGCTTAAAGCTTTCTGTTTTGTCTTCTGCTCATCTAGTGATTTTCTTTAACATATCCACCTCTTTCTTTTGGTCTCTCTTTATTTATTTTCGTCAACGTTTTTTTTTCTCTCTTCACTTTTAAGCCTTTTATTTCCTCTCCTACTTTCCCAATAGTTTTCTTTGATTTATCTGCCTCTTTCTTTTGGTCTCTCTTTGTTTCTATTCTTCAACTTCTTTCTGCATTTTTACGTCCTTTACTTTTTCTTTCACTTATCTAATGGTTTTCTTTGATTGTTTTTTGATTTCTCATATCCGTTCTACACCTTTTTTTAATTCCTTCTACCGGTTCTCTTGCTGACGTAACTTTAGTTAGTCTTTTCTGGATAATCTGTTTTTTCTTTTAACTTTGTTTTGGTGTTTCGTTTTCTTTTTGTTATGGCTTCCGCTTTTTGTGTAATTTCTTTCTTTCTTCTTCTTCTCTGTAAATCTGAAGCATTTTATTTTCTCTTCTACTCATCTGATGGCTTTCTTTGATTTTTCCATTTCGATGTTATGTCCCCTCTTTTAATTTCGGCTGTTTTCTTCTTGTCATTTCTTTCTTTCTTAGTTTTGCCCTCAACTTCTTCTTCTCTTCTTCTCGTTGGTGGTAATAGTCTCCTTTAATTTTTCTCTCTCTCAGGTGTTTCCATGTTTGTCTTCCTTTCTTCTCTTTTTTCTTTTATTTCTTTTCTTCTAATTTGATACGTCTCCTCAGATTTTTCTTAGTTTTACCCTCAACTTCTTCTTCTTATCTCTGCTTCTTGTTGGTGACAATTGTCTCCTGTAATTTTTCTCTGCCTCAGGTGTTTCCATGTTCCTTTTCTTTTTCTTTATTTCTGTTCTTCTAACTGTGGCGTCTGCCACAATTTTCTTAGTTTTCCCCTCAAATTCTTTTTCTTTTATTCTTGTTGGTGGTAATAGTCTCCTTTATTTTTTCTCTCTCACAGGTATTTCCATGGTTGACTTCCTTCCTTCTCTTTCTTCTTTTATTTATTTTCTTCAATTTTAAGTTCCTTTTTCTATTTCTTTTCTTCTAATTTGATACGCCTGTCCCAATTTTCTTAGTTTCCCCCCCGACTTCTTCTTTTCTTCTTGTTAGTGGCAACAGTCTCCTTTAATTTTTATCGCAGGTGTTTCCGTGTGTGAGTTCCTTCCTTCTTTCTCTTTTTTCTTTTATTTATTTTCTTCTATTTTGATACTTCTGCCTCAATTTTATTTTTAGCTGCTTTCCTCTTTTTCTTTAATAGCTTCATTCTCATTTTCTTCTTTGCCACGTCCTCTTGAACTTTCCTTGCTGGTTTAATTTGGTTTTTCCTCCTCAGTTCTATTTTCTATTCGTTCTCATCTGCCTTATTCTTTTACTTTCTTTCTTATTGTTAGTTTTAACATCGCTCTTTTTGATCATTATTGTGTTTTGTTTAATTTTGTCAGCACGCTCCATTATGTTTGTGTTTCTTCTTTCTCTTTTTTTCTATTTTTATTATTACTCATCCCATTCGGGATCCAGCGGCTTCCTTTGAAATTTCCGCCGCAATTGTACTTTCATAATTGCTTTCTCTCTTTCTTCTTTAATTTTGCTTGCACGTTCTTTCAGGCTTCGCTTCTCTTTTTGGCCTGTTTCTTCTTCTGATCTTCTAATGACTTTCTTCGATTCTGCGTCATTTTATTTTCCATTACATTCTTTTGCTCTGCTTTCTCTTTTTTTTGGATTCTCCTATTCTATTCTCTTTAGTTTTCTCGGAGGTTCTCCCGCGTTTTGTGTTTCTTCCTTCTTTTCTTTTTTTCTTTTATTTTTGCTTCCACTCGGCCGCCTTAGTTTTACTTTCTTTTTGATTCGTACCTGATTTCTTCTTTTCCTCTTTGCTTCTTAGCTTTTTTTTATTCTGACGTTCTCTTTTGTCGCTCGTATTACACACTTCGACGACTTATTGTCCTTCTTCTTGTTTTATGCATCTCTTTCCTCTTTTCTCCGTTTTTCTTATTTCCTCTTTTCTATTTAATTCTTAGCTACTTCCGACTTTTCTATTTCTGATCTTCTTCTTCTTCTTCTTCTTCTTCTTCGTCTTTGCCGCTCGCCTTAGTCATTTCTACGTCTTTTTTGCACGTTCTTCTGTATTTTGTCTTTCTTTTCCAATTATCTTTTGTACGTTTACTCTTTCCAGTTTTCGACTTTTATTTTCGTTTTCTCTTTTGTCTTCTTCTTCTCCCTTCTTAGTCTTTTTAGATTATCAATCTTCTCAAAAAAAAAATTGTTGTAAATCGTTTTTGATTGCAGTGAATCCCTCGAGCAGCCCCAGTACAGCTGTCTCAGCCCTATTTGGACCTCCATCAGCAGAAGCGTACCAATGTTAGGTCAGAAAGCGATCGTAGGATGTCGCTGTTTAAACTATTCGTTATTCTTCCAGTATTTCTTGCGTATTGTTTTTTCTTTAGTTTTCTTTTTATTTTCACTTCATTGCCGAACACCTTTGGTTTTGTTTGCTTATTTTCCTACGGAAGAAATATTCTACATTAACCCAAACATTAAATGAAGATGGTGAAATGTTTAATCAATAGAAGGCGAAACTGATTATTAAGCAACAATAAACAATAAAAGAGAAAACACCATTAGAATTAAAGATAAAAAAAAGTGTTTGGATATAACGGATACAAGACAAAAAAATGGGACGAAGGAAGTAAGTCAGGATTTGGAAAGGAAATTTAAAAAAAAGACAAACAATCAAATAGATAAAGATAAAGATAAACAAAAAAAGAACAAAGCTCACCTTCTTTCCCTTTCTGGAAATGAAAGTGTAAGGAAAGAAATAAAATTAGTAATAAAAAAAATCAATTGTGGAATTAAAAGAATTGAAAAAATAGGAAAAAAGAAAAAATCAGCGAAACAGAAACAAGTTTACAACGATCTTAAATTAAGATCGATGATAATACAGGATAAATAAATAAATAGAGAACTACTGAAGTTAGGTCAGGCGATTAAGAAAGGAACAGAATCTGCGAAAACTGAGCCGTAAGCTCTTAAAGAAGAGATGTAAAGATTTACAGACACATAAAAGAAGAAATTGCAAACAAAAAATTGTTAACAGAGAAAAGTTTTTTAATCAAAAAAAAAAAGAAAAAACGAGGAAGCTAACAATTACGACGACGAAATTTGACCGCAATAAAATAGTTTCATCGTTCATTGTTTCATTCTTCTAAAAAGCAAAAGTAAATTAAATGATCTGCCAAACTACTTCACTACTATCTCTGAATCTAGACTTCAGTATTCTTTTTTCTTTTCAAGGTTAACTCCACCCACTATGATTTTGATTCAAACGTGCCCTGAATTCGTAATTTCGTTCACGTGTTTTGGGTTAAAAAAAAATTGCTGATGAATATAGTAAACAGCAGAGGTCCTAGGCGAGGTACTCAGGCACTCTGATTTTGATGTGAAATTCTGCGTGATTTCGGCTTGACGCATTTTTTTCCTGAATCGAGAAGAGTGACGTCAGAGATATTTATCTTCGATTTCAATTTAGAAAGCACAATTAATCCCCTGACACAACGATTAATCCTAATAATAACATCGGCGATCATCACAATCCGGTTTCCAGCTACTCACTCACTCATTCCACGTCTATATTCGAGAACAACCATCACATTGTGCAACATCATCGGCCGATAAAGAACCACCTTTTTTTTTTCTTCGACAACAGATCTGATGACGCTCTGATGAGGCTCAAGGCCCCCCCGTTTTGAGGTCACCACGGGAAATTCGAGCCCAAGACACATCATCGCGGTGCTTCTTCGGTTTTACGGGATAACGCGGTGCAGATCCGGATTCCGTCGGAGCAAAGGTCACCCACATCATGTATATGTATACTTATAACGCAAGAATGCGCCTGCAATAAAATCTGCATGAGCGCGAATGTACACTGCGTCCCAAAAGAATTCGACCTGAAGTTTGGTTAAATCATCTTATTTTGAGCCCAGGAATCTGTGGCTAAGCCATGTTTTTTTTTTGTTAATAAAGTGTCTCGTGCTTGACTTTCGATTGTAAGCAAAAGTGCCATCGGTTTCAACGTGATGCGTCTTGATTGAATCGGCCAATAAAAAAAAATTCTAAACTGGTTCTGTTTTTGAATCGGCTTTGCTTGATTGGACCTTTCGCGTACTTGAAATCGACGACGGGGCTCCACCGACTAATCGGAGTCGGTATCGGCCAGCCTTATAGCGCTTTTCGTCACTATCGGCCTTGTTTATTGCTCTTTTGTGACTTGCTCTTGCTTAAATCGATTTGACTTAACGCTTTCACGAACTTAAAATCGACGTCGGGGTTCCACCGATTAATCGGAGTCGGTATCGGCCAGCATCATAGCGCTTTTCGTCACTATCGGCCTTTTTTATTGCTCTTTTGTGACTTGTTCTTTCTTTAATCGGTTTGACTTAACGGCTTCACGAACTTAAAATCAACGTCGGGGTTCCACCTATTAATCGGAGTCGGTATCCGCCAGCATTATAGCGCTTTTCGTCACTATCGGTCTTGTTTATTGCTCTTTTGTGACTTGCTCTTGCTTAAATTGGTTTGACTTAACGCTTTCACGAACTTAAAATCAACGTCGGGGTTCCACCGATTAATCGGAGTCGGTATCGGCCAACGTTATAGCGCTTTTCGTCACTATCGACCTTGTTTATTGCTCTTTTGTGACTTGCTCTTGCTTAAATTGGTTTGACTTAACGCTTTCACTAACTTAAAATCGACGTCGGGGCTCCACCGACTAATCGGAGTCAGTATCGGCCAGCATTATAGCGCTTTTCGTCACTATCGGCCTTGTTTATCGCTCTTTCGTGACTCGCTCTTGCTTAAATTGGTTTGACTTAACGCTTTCACGAACTTAAAATCGACGTCGGGGTTCCACCGATTAATCGCAGTCGATATCGGCCAGCATCATAGCGCTTTTCGTCACTATCGGCCTTTTTTATTGCTCTTTTGTGACTTGTTCTTTCTTTAATCGGTTTGACTTAACGGCTTCATGAACTTAAAATCAACGTCGGGGTTCCACCTATTAATCGGAGTCGGTATCCGCCAGCATTATAGCGCTTTTCGTCACTATCGGTCTTGTTTATTGCTCTTTTGTGACTTGCTCTTGCTTAAATTGGTTTGACTTAACGCTTTCACGAACTTAAAATCAACGTCGGGGTTCCACCGATTAATCGGAGTCGGTATCGGCCAACATTATAGCGCTTTTCGTCACTATCGGTCTTGTTTATTGCTCTTTTGTGACTTGCTCTTGCTTAAATTGGTTTGACTTAACGCTTTCACGAACTTAAAATCAACGTCGGGGTTCCACCGATTAATCGGAGTCGGTATCGGCCAACATTATAGCGCTTTTCGTCACTATCGGCCTTGTTTATTGCTCTTTTGTGACTTGCTCTTGCTTAAATTGGTTTGACTTAACGCTTTCACGAACTTAAAATCGACGTCGGGGTTCCACCGATTAATCGCAGTCGATATCGGCCAGCATCATAGCGCTTTTCGTCACTATCGGCCTTTTTTATTGCTCTTTTGTGACTTGTTCTTTCTTTAATCGGTTTGACTTAACGGCTTCATGAACTTAAAATCAACGTCGGGGTTCCACCTATTAATCGGAGTCGGTATCCGCCAGCATTATAGCGCTTTTCGTCACTATCGGTCTTGTTTATTGCTCTTTTGTGACTTGCTCTTGCTTAAATTGGTTTGACTTAACGCTTTCACGAACTTAAAATCAACGTCGGGGTTCCACCGATTAATCGGAGTCGGTATCGGCCAACATTATAGCGCTTTTCGTCACTATCGGTCTTGTTTATTGCTCTTTTGTGACTTGCTCTTGCTTAAATTGGTTTGACTTAACGCTTTCACGAACTTAAAATCAACGTCGGGGTTCCACCGATTAATCGGAGTCGGTATCGGCCAACATTATAGCGCTTTTCGTCACTATCGGTCTTGTTTATTGCTCTTTTGTGACTTGCTCTTGCTTAAATTGGTTTGACTTAACGCTTTCACGAACTTAAAATCAACGTCGGGGTTCCACCAATTAATCGGAGTCGGTATCCGCCAGCATTATAGCGCTTTTCGTCACTATCGGTCTTGTTTATTGCTCTTTTGTGACTTGCTCTTGCTTAAATTGGTTTGACTTAACGCTTTCACGAACTTAAAATCAACGTCGGGGTTCCACCGATTAATCGGAGTCGGTATCGGCCAACATTATAGCGCTTTTCGTCACTATCGGTCTTGTTTATTGCTCTTTTGTGACTTGCTCTTGCTTAAATTGGTTTGACTTAACGCTTTCACGAACTTAAAATCGACGTCGGGGTTCCACCGATTAATCGGAGTCGGTATCGGCCAACATTATAGCGCTTTTCGTCACTATCGGCCTTGTTTATTGCTCTTTTGTGACTTGCTCTTGCTTAAATTGGTTTGACTTAACGCTTTCACGAACTTAAAATCGACGTCGGGGTTCCACCGATTAATCGCAGTCGATATCGGCCAGCATCATAGCGCTTTTCGTCACTATCGGCCTTTTTTATTGCTCTTTTGTGACTTGTTCTTTCTTTAATCGGTTTGACTTAACGGCTTCATGAACTTAAAATCAACGTCGGGGTTCCACCTATTAATCGGAGTCGGTATCCGCCAGCATTATAGCGCTTTTCGTCACTATCGGTCTTGTTTATTGCTCTTTTGTGACTTGCTCTTGCTTAAATTGGTTTGACTTAACGCTTTCACGAACTTAAAATCAACGTCGGGGTTCCACCGATTAATCGGAGTCGGTATCGGCCAACATTATAGCGCTTTTCGTCACTATCGGTCTTGTTTATTGCTCTTTTGTGACTTGCTCTTGCTTAAATTGGTTTGACTTAACGCTTTCACGAACTTAAAATCGACGTCGGGGTTCCACCGATTAATCGGAGTCGGTATCGGCCAACATTATAGCGCTTTTCGTCACTATCGGCCTTGTTTATTGCTCTTTTGTGACTTGCTCTTGCTTAAATTGGTTTGACTTAACGCTTTCACGAACTTAAAATCGACGTCGGGGTTCCACCGATTAATCGCAGTCGATATCGGCCAGCATCATAGCGCTTTTCGTCACTATCGGCCTTTTTTATTGCTCTTTTGTGACTTGTTCTTTCTTTAATCGGTTTGACTTAACGGCTTCATGAACTTAAAATCAACGTCGGGGTTCCACCTATTAATCGGAGTCGGTATCCGCCAGCATTATAGCGCTTTTCGTCACTATCGGTCTTGTTTATTGCTCTTTTGTGACTTGCTCTTGCTTAAATTGGTTTGACTTAACGCTTTCACGAACTTAAAATCAACGTCGGGGTTCCACCGATTAATCGGAGTCGGTATCGGGCAACATTATAGCGCTTTTCGTCACTATCGGTCTTGTTTATTGCTCTTTTGTGACTTGCTCTTGCTTAAATTGGTTTGACTTAACGCTTTCACGAACTTAAAATCAACGTCGGGGTTCCACCGATTAATCGGAGTCGGTATCGGCCAACATTATAGCGCTTTTCGTCACTATCGGCCTTGTTTATTGCTCTTTTGTGACTTGCTCTTGCTTAAATTGGTTTGACTTAACGCTTTCACGAACTTAAAATCGACGTCGGGGTTCCACCGATTAATCGGAGTCGGTATCGGCCAACATTATAGCGCTTTTCGTCACTATCGGCCTTGTTTATTGCTCTTTTGTGACTTGCTCTTGCTTAAATTGGTTTGACTTAACGCTTTCACGAACTTAAAATCGACGTCGGGGTTCCACCGATTAATCGGAGTCGGTATCGGCCAACATTATAGCGCTTTTCGTCACTATCGGCCTTGTTTATTGCTCTTTTGTGACTTGCTCTTACTTAAATTGGTTTGACTTAACGCTTTCACGAACTTAAAATCGACGTCGGGGTTCCACCGATTAATCGGAGTCGGTATCGGCCAACATTATAGCGCTTTTCGTCACTATCGGCCTTGTTTATTGCTCTTTTGTGACTTGCTCTTGCTTAAATTGGTTTGACTTAACGCTTTCACGAACTTAAAATCGACGTCGGGGTTCCACCGATTAATCGGAGTCGGTATCGGCCAACATTATAGCGCTTTTCGTTACTATCGGCCTTGTTTATTGCTCTTTTGTGTCTTGCTCTTGCTTAAATTGGTTTGACTTAACGCTTTCACGAACTTAAAATCAACGTCGGGGTTCCACCGATTAATCGGAGTCGGTATCGGCCAACATTATAGCGCTTTTCGTCACTATCGGTCTTGTTTATTGCTCTTTTGTGACTTGCTCTTGCTTAAATTGGTTTGACTTAACGCTTTCACGAACTTAAAATCAACGTCGGGGTTCCACCGATTAATCGGAGTCGGTATCGGCCAACATTATAGCGCTTTTCGTCACTATCGGCCTTGTTTATTGCTCTTTTGTGACTTGCTCTTGCTTAAATTGGTTTGACTTAACGTTTTCACGAACTTAAAATCGACGTCGGGGTTCCACCGATTAATCGGAGTCGGTATCGGCCAACATTATAGCGCTTTTCGTTACTATCGGCCTTGTTTATTGCTCTTTTGTGTCTTGCTCTTGCTTAAATTGGTTTGACTTAACGCTTTCACCAACTTAAAATCGACGTCGGGGTTCCACCGATTTGATTAATTGGTATCGGTATCGACGCCGATTGTTGTATTTTTTAACATTATCGGCACCGATTATTATTTCTTTGTGAGTTATTCTACGTCGAAGCTCGAACGATTAATCGACGTCGATTTTAGTGCTTCTCATCGTTATGGACGGCGATTATTGTTGTTCTTTTTTGAATCGATTCAACTAATCGGCATAGATATCGACGCCTGTTACAGGGCTTTTCATCACTATCGGCGGCGATTATTGTTCTTTTGTGACTTGTTCTTTTTTTAAATCGTTTATACCTGAACCTTCTGCAAACTTAAGATCGACATCGCAGCTCAAATTAATCGGCTCGAATTAATCGGCTTTGATTTTAGTGCTTTTTATTTTTATCGGCGGCTATTACTGCTGTTTTGTAACGTGTTCTTTTTTAAAACGATTTCACTTGAAGCTTCAACGACGGCGATTATAGTCCTTTTGTGACTTATTCTTATTGAAATCGATTTTACTTAAAGCTTCCGTGACCTTAAAATCGATGCCTCGGCTCGACCGATTCGGTAGAGACGCCGATTATTGTGTTTTTCAACATTATCGGCGACGATTGTGGTTCTTTCATGACGCATTCTTTTTGAAATAGATTTGACTTGAAACTTCCGCAAACTTAAAATGGACATCGGAGCTCGAACAAATCGGCGTCGATTTTAGACCTTTTCATAGTTATCGACTCCTATTATTGTTCTTTTTTAAATCGATTTTGCTTGAAGTTTCCGTGACCTTAAAATCGATGTCCGGACTCGACCGATTCGGTATCGGCGCCGATTATTTGTGTTTTCCAACATCATCGACAACGATTATTGTTCTTTTATGACTTATTCTTTTCGAAATCGATCCGACCTCCTCGAAACACCAGATATTTTCGTTCTTACGACAACTACAGATTTAAAATTGCAGTTTCCAGTTCGGAAAACACGAATTAAATACAACTGTAAATAATAAATTAAAAAGAAAGAGTCATGTCATTCTATGTATTTTAGAATGACAGTTATTACTGTTAATCAAATTCGTCTTGTCTTAATTAGTTTTTGATTTAAAGCTCTTGCAACTTTGATAATTTCGTCATATCTGCCTGCTTTTTAATTCATTCATTAATTAGTACGAGTAACCAAAACCCGAAATTTTGGCGTTCTAAAACTTTTGGACAAGAGTGTACCTACGCGAATCGAATTTCGAAGCCGCCCGATTGTGTCGATTAAGCGAGCGATGTGAATTACGTAATCGATTGTAACCAGAAAATAAAAAACACGTTAATTATTCTTATTTCGTTATTTCTGCCGCCGCCGCCGCCGATCTTCTGTAATTATCTAAAAATAAAATAACGCGGTGATGATATTTCCAAACGGTTCTTTTAACCTTTGTTGTTAACTCCGAAGACGTACTTAGCAGGATCGGTAGCGCAAAAAAATCGGCTTTTGCACGAAAAGGTTAATCCGATAATGATTTTATTTATTCTCGATCGCGCTTTTAATAACGCCCTTTCTTCTAAACGACGATCTGGCTTTTAAAAGTCAAGTTTCTATTTTTATTCAGGTCGAGGGCATGAAGAAGAACTCAAAACCAAATTTGAGACATAAGTGGAAATTAAACAATTCAAAAACAGGGGGATGAAGGTAGAGAAGATGATAACGGAAAGAAAGCAAAGCATGCGGAGCACATTTCCAAATGAAAGAGGAAGATCTCGTGTATAGCCAAACTGCGAACAATTAACCTAGAAGAGAGAAGAGAGAAAGAGAGAAAATGAGGAAGAAATTTAAAGGCAAACGAAAGAGGATATCACAGGCAACCAAAATGCGAACTTAGAAGAAAGAAGAAGTGAGGAAGGAATTTAAAGGCAAACGAAAGAGGATCTGATGGACAGCCAAACAGCGAAGGATGAACTTACAAGAAAGAAAGAAGATAAATTGAGGGAGTAATTTAAAGGCAAAGGATAGAGGATCTCAAGGACAGCCAAACAGCGAACGATGAACTTAGAAGAAAGAAGGAAGATGGATTGAGGGAGTAATTTAAAGGCTAACGAAAGAGGATCTCATGGATAGCCAAACAGCGAACGATGAACTTAGAAGAGAGAAGGGAGTTAATGAAATGTGAAAAACGATTCGATTGAAAATGAGAGAAAAACGCAAATAACAGAAAAAGAAAAACAAACAAAAGAAGAATGGATGGACAAAAGAAAATAAACGGCGATTCTCCGGCCCGAAAACTTTCGCAACCACGAATAAAAAAAATGCAAAACATCCAATTCCTTATCGAATAAAAAATAAATTAATAAATAAACAAAAGCCAAAAAAAGATACGAAATGAGTCAAAAACAAAATAAATAAATTTTAAACACCAAATATCGCTAAAATCTAGCCTAAAAGGCGGAATTTCGCCCAATTTGGCGGCCTCGATTTTATTGTCAATTAAAAAGAAAAAAAAAAACTTCTAATAAGTAAGCAATAAAAGCAGTCAAATCACAAAGAAGATTATTTAGCTTCTGGTTCTGTTTGCGTTGTGTCGACGACCCGCGCTCACTCTTCCGCATCCACTCTTCTTCAAAGACAATCATAGCCGGCTCGAAGGACCAATCGACTTTTCTGTTCTGTTCTGTTCTGTTTGCGTTGTGTCAACGACCCCCGTTCACTCTTTCGCATCCACTCTTCTTCAAAGACAATCATATCCGGCTCGAAGGACCAATCGACTGCGCAAGTGCCACGCAAAATGAAGAAGTTCGTTTTTTCTCCCGATCTACAGCCACCGCACATTTCTTTTAGCTTCCGCTTTCGCGGCTTAAAAAGTTATTAAATTCTTTTCCTAACAAATTGGATCCACTAATGAACCCCTCCCCCCTCTTTCCCAAAAAAGAAAACACAAGTACGTTCCCATATCCCTCTGCCGTCTTTTATTCTTCAATTTAAAACCGCGCGTTTTGCGTTGTAGCGACGCTCGTTCACTCGTTCGCATCCGCGCCTCAAAGAAAATCGTGTCCAGCTCGAAGGACCAACCAGCGAAATGCTTTGTAAAATAACTGACACTTCTTTCTCTGTTTTAAAGTTTTCTTTTTAAAGCCTTGTGTAATCGTTTTCTTTTATTAAAGAAGAAAAATTGTAATATTTTTTTCTTCTACTGTTCAAATGTTATTATGATTTTTTTTTGTTGACTCCTATTTTTCATCGGCAGCACAGATCTTTTTTTTTTTTTTTTGGACGGGGGTGAAACGTCGGCTGTGAAGGAAGGTACTGAACTTTTCTCTTTTGGTTTTCCCCTTCTGTCAATTGCTTCCCAATTTGTTAAACGTTCTATTTGACATTTTTTCCCCGAAACTTAAAAATGACTTTGGGAAACGAAATCGACAAAAGAAAGAAACCAAAAAAAGAAAAAGACTCCAAGAAGAACGAGTTGTCTCTATACTTTTTGTAGTTTGTTCTTCTTTGTTTGTTGTTTCGTTCTGTTGTTGTTGTTTCTTGTTCTTTATTTTTTATTTTTTTTTTCCTCTTTTTGTTTTCTGTTATTTCTTTCTCTTCTTTGTTCTAGTTCCTTCCCTCTTTCCCTTTATTTTTTCGTTCTCGTTCTTTTTCCCCGTTTTGTTTTTTGTTCTTCATTCTTTATTTTCGTCTGCTTTTCTATTTTTTTTCTCTGTTTTTTTGTTGTTTCTTTCTCTTCTTTGGTTCTTGTTCCTTCATTTTTTTCGCTTTCTTGTTTCATTCTCGTTGTTTTTTTTTTTCTTTTTGTTTATTTTTCCATTTATTTATTAATTTTTTGATCTTTCAGAAATCATTGCATTTTTTCTGCAACTTTACGAACGACTTTTAGTTAACGTTTGCCTCTTCACCGCGGCTCTCTTGTTTCGGTTTTTTATTCGTTGCCTTCTCTTTTCGTTTATTTTGCGTGCGTGTTTCTTTTGCCGTCGTTTTATTCTCTTTTGTCTTTTACGTTTTCTTTTTTAAGTAAAGCTGTAACTTTTCGTTCAGAGACAGATCGAGGGAGTAATTTAAAGGCAAGGGATAGAGCCAAACTGCGAACTTAGAAGAGAGAAGAAAGACAGAGAGGAAGCGAGGGAATAATTTAAAGACAAACTGCGAACAATTAACTTGGAAAAGAGAAGAAAGAAGAAGCAATTTGAAGGCAATCGAAAGAGGATCTCGTGGGCAGTCGAACTACGAACGGTGAGCTTGGACGAAGAAATATGAAAAAAAGAGAGTGGTGCAGAAGTAATTTGAAGATGAAGAAGAGTTAAGTTAAATATAGCTCAATGTCATCTACCCATTCCCTTTCCCTAGATTTCTAAATTATCAAAATCAATTTCTTCATTCATCTACCTTCGTCCAATGCATCGCCTAATCGTATAATTTCTTCATTCCATGAACTCTAGACTTTCCCGGAAGTAAAAGAAGAAGAAGAAGAACATATTAGGAAATTAAGGCTTTGAAGATTGCGACGCATGTAGCCAGAACATACAAGAAGTAATATGGCACATAACAGTAAAGAGAGACGAGATGGGAAGATCTAGGAAAGGGTAACCATGGAAACGATGGTCAGAAGACCCAATAGAAATCATAAATTGAAGACCGGCAAGGACAAAACAATATTTTTCCGATTTTTGCTCTAAAAATGCATCACCGCACGTGCATTAGGTGAAGAAGCAAAACGAAGACCGGCGAAAAATGAGGCTCAAAACAGAAATCAAGGATACTTCACGTATTGAAGATCGGCAAGGAAGGATATAGATGAAGAAATTCATGGCAGAAAGGAAGCAAGCACGTTCTAAAACGAAAGAAGATTCAAGGTGAGACTTAAACGACGAGCAAAAGAGGATGGAAGAATAATCAGAATCTAAAGGAACGTATAGTAACGAGAAGAAGAAGAACAAATTAAGAAATCAGGATGACAGGTATCATTGATGAGGATGAGACATGAAAGAAGATCCACAATAAATCATTGATGAAAGAAGATCCAAAATGAATCACTGATGAAAGATGAAAGAAGATCCAAAATGGAACTTGAAAGACGAGCAAAAGAGAGCTGAGGAATAATCAGAACCTAAAGGAACGCACAGTAAGGGGAAGAAAAACATATTAGGAAACGAGGATGATCTCATTGATGAGATATGAAAGAAGATCCAAGATGAATCGTTGATGAAAAAGAAGATCCAAAATGGAACTTGAAAGACGAGCAAAAGAGAGCGCAGGAGTAATCAGAATCTAGAGGAACGTACAATTAGGGGAAGAAGAACTAATTAGGAAATAAGGATAACATTTATGAGACGTTAAAGAAGCTCCAATTGGCGAAAGATGAAAGGAGATCCGAAATGAAACTTGAAAGACGGGCAAAAGAAAGCGGAGGAATAATCAGAACCTAAAGGAACGCGCAGTAAGGGGAAGAAAAACAAATTAGGAAACGAGGATGGTCTCATTGATGAGATATGAAAGAAGATCCAAGATGAATCGTTGATGAAAAAGAAGATCCAAAATGGAACTTGAAAGACGAGCAAAAGAGAGCGCAGGAGTAATCAGAATCTAGAGGAATGTACAATAATGGGAAGAAGAACTAATTATGAAATCAGGATAATATTTAGGAGAGATTAAAGAAGCTCCAATTGGCGAAAGATGAAAGGAGATCCAAAATGAAACTTGAAAGACGAGCAAAAGAAAGCGGAGGAATAATCAGAACCTAAAGGAACGCGCAGTAAGGGGAAGAAAAACAAATTAGGAAACGAGGATGGTCTCATTGATGAGATATGAAAGAAGATCCAAGATGAATCGTTGATGAAAAAGAAGATTCAAAATGGAACTTGAAGGACAAGCAAAAGAGAGGGGAGGAATAATCAGAATCCAAAGAAACGTAGAGTAAGGGGAAGAAGAATAAATTAGGAAATAAGGGTAATAGGTACCACTCAGTGATAAAATGGAGTGAACTAGAAGAAGATGCGAAGAAGAAATGATGACGAAAACAAGAATTAATTAAAGAAGATTTAAGGAGGGGAAGCTGGACAAGAAATAGGAAAGGTTGTCCATTAACACTGATTTGAATATTACATCATGGAAGGCCATCTATTGTGACTAAAGGCCGCAAAAAGTAATTCGGACAACCGCCCTGTCCTTTCTACTATTCGAAAAAAAGCATTAAATTTAAAAATTCTTCGAAATTTGCAACGCAATCCTCTTCTCCTCATTGCCCGGAAATCTTTTTGAAACTCTCGAAAGCACCTCCGTTCTAATTAACTGTAGAACGCTTTTATTCATTTTGTTATCGGTAGGTCTTGAAGAAAAAAAAATAATATGCTTTTCAAAAAACAGGCAATATTGAACTTAGACATACCCAACGTCAGGCAAGATTGACCTTAGGGGTCTCCAACGTCAGGCGAGATTGAACTTAGACGTATCCAACGTGGCGGTGCAGAAGAGGGGGGGGGGGTTCTTTAAGGCTTTTCAATCACTAAATTTGCATCATAGACTTTTCTAAACCTATTACGACGATAACGTTCAGCTTCTGGTTTCGTTTCTTCGCCTTCTGATTTGTTGTTAGCACTTCGAATAAAATTCCGCAATGAAAGTGAAAACGCTCGAAACCGCAAAACAAATAACCGAGCCGTGTGTGCATAAGTAATTAAACAGATGAAAAGTAATAAAATAAAATCGAGCGCATTAAACCAGGATGCGAAACAATGACGGGAGACAGGACATAAAACGCCGCTGCTTTTAATACGCCCGTTCTTGACACGAAAAACCGGTCGACGACGAAGAAGTAGAAGAAGAAGAAAAAAAAAAGGTCGCACCGGTTTCATCACAGACCCAAATTTTTAAATTAATTTGGAACGCGATGGTGCATCGTAAAATTAATTTTATCGATGCGGCCTTAATTCGGACTCGGCGGGCGAAATGTCACTTGCTCCGCTGCCAATTAATGCGACGACGAGTTATTTCTTCTTCTTCTTCTTTTTTTTTGGTAATCACTCGTAAAACACAGAGACGAAGTCACGACGTCACCGTCAGCCCGCTTAAAATCCCTCAAGGTTTCGGGCAAATTAAATTTCCCGTTGCGTTCGCGCGGAGACTTCAACGATAGGTCAGAGCGCGAATCTCTTCTGCTTTACGCGTTCGATTTCGATTCGATTCGATTCTCGTTTTAATGACGCAACAGATCCAATCGAACTTAATTTTTGCCTTAAAATTTATCTACCTATTCCCATCTCATTATAGCGATAGGTCGATGGGTCAAAGCTCAGCCAGAGGCAGTGATCCCAACTTGTTCAAATTAATGTCGGCGGCGGTGGCGGTTTTAAGCAAGCGCAATCTCCTTTTCGTGTTAACAATGACGCAATCTGCGTCGCGGTGTGTTGTTTTTGAAATCTCTCGAGAAAAATCTCTGGCGAATCAAGGCCGGTCGATTTCAATACCGATCGAAACGTAATGATGGCGAATCGGCCGTAAAAATGCAGTTACAGGTTCTTACATGCAGGTATTCCATTGTGTTCGTTTTCAGGTCAATGCTTCGCATGTCGTCGAAAGTGCAGAGGAAGAAGTGTGCGATGTGCGAAGATGTAATCGCCGGAAATCGGCCGGGGGATTGGCTCGAGAAAAATTCGGGGATTTTTCTGCGACCTTCGGACGACGTTAAAGAAAACGGAGAAGTCACTCGCTCTTAAAATATTTAACTCTGTGTAGAAGTTTGTTTCTGTTAAACCATCATCTATTTACTGTCGATGTCGGTGAGAAATGCAAAATTTGCGAAAAGTGCCAATCCATTTTTTTTTTAATAAGCTTTAGGAAGCTTTGACATTCAAAAATTTCTGGCGAATCACTTTCCGAAACGATAGATCAGGTTAACATAGTTTTTCTGTTCACTTCCTTAAGAAAGAAAATATTAGAAACCTCTTTGAGACGATAAACTAAAAATCTGTCCAAAGGCGATTCAAGTCTGTATTTTTTTTGTTTTTTTTAAATTTATTTATGTGCTTTTGCAATTTTTATTTAAGACTTTTCAATCAAAGCTGAGCTCCATCTCTCCACCGATATGTCGTATGCGTTTAGTTATTCTTTTCTCTTTTTGTTTCAAAAAAACATCGTTCCTATAATAGAATAGAATTCAATTTTGAAACGTGTCGTCCAATGTTTAAATCATTATATCGAAGAAGAAACTTTTGATTTTGAATGTCCACCAACGAGGTCAATCATCTACGAATATTAAAGAAAGAAAAAACATGAAAAGGTTAAGTATTAAAAAATAATAATACCTGAAGAGCGCGTCGCTTTACTAAAGTAAAAATATATTGTCACGAGTTAAGGGTTCGTTTCAAATTTGTTTTCTAAAATGATAACTCGATGCAATTGATAAACTAATTTATTTGTTTAGTGTGATTGTAAACGCTGATTTATGTCAACGCGGAATTTGATTTGTTTAAACATAAACCGCGCGATCAATTCTGTATTCTAATACGAACTGTTTTTATTTCCCCGGCCGATCGCTTAAATATTCGGGCTGGCGAAGTTTCCAGGCGACGGCCGAGTGTCTTTCTCGCCCAGAAAATTCAATCGCGGGAGCAGACAGACGTCTCTCGGAGCATCGAGACGCCGTCGCGATAGGCTCCGAAAAGGGTCAATGAATTATCGCAACTGTCGTGTTATTTCCCCGGCCGATCGCTTAAATATCCGGGCTGGCGAAGATTCCAGACGGCGGCCGACTGTCTTCTTCCCCGCAAAATTTAATCACGGAAGCAGAAAACAAAAAAAGAATGGGGGCAATCGGGGCAGGCGACTTAATCAAACCACTTAATTCCTGAGCCATCGCAATGGAATAATTTGAATATTCAGAAATATTCTGGAATAAGTGAAGGCTGCAGTAAGTTCCGGAACCTGCCCCCTTTCATTTCATAAGCTACAGCTTAACCAGACAGGCGACTTAATCAAGCCAATTAATCCCTGAGCCATCGCAATGGAATAATTTGAATATTCTGAAATATTCTGGAATTAATGAAGGCTGCAGTAAGTTCCGGAACGTGCCCCCTTTCATTTCATAAGCTACAGCTTAACCAGACAGGCGACTTAATCAAGCCAATTAATTCCTGAGCCATCGCAATGGAATAATTTGAATATTCTGAAATATTCTGGAATTAATGAAGGCTGCAGTAAGTTCCGGAATGTACCCCCTTTCATTTCATAAGCTTCACTTAACCAGGCAGGCGACTTAATCAAGCCAATTAATTCCTGAGCCATCGCAATGGAATAATTTGAATATTCTGAAATATTCTGGAATTAATGAAGGCTGCAGTAAGTTCCGGAACCTGCCCCCTTTCATTTCATAAGCTACAGCTTAACCAGACAGGCGACTTAATCAAGCCAATTAATCCCTGAGCCATCGCAATGGAATAATTTGAATATTCTGAAATATTCTGGAATTAATGAAGGCTGCAGTAAGTTCCGGAACCTGCCCCCTTTCATTTCATAAGCTACAGCTTAACCAGACAGGCGACCTAATCAAGCCAATTAATTCCTGAGCCATCGCAATGGAATAATTTGAATATTCAGAAATATTCTGGAATTAATGAAGGCTGCAGTAAGTTCCGGAACCTGCCCCCTTTCATTTCATAAGCTACAGCTTAACCAGACAGGCGACTTAATCAAGCCAATTAATCCCTGAGCCATCGCAATGGAATAATTTGAATATTCTGAAATATTCTGGAATTAATGAAGGCTGCAGTAAGTTCCGGAACGTGCCCCCTTTCATTTCATAAGCTACAGCTTAACCAGACAGGCGACTTAATCAAGCCAATTAATTCCTGAGCCATCGCAATGGAATAATTTGAATATTCTGAAATATTCTGGAATTAATGAAGGCTGCAGTAAGTTCCGGAATGTACCCCCTTTCATTTCATAAGCTTCACTTAACCAGGCAGGCGACTTAATCAAGCCAATTAATTCCTGAGCCATCGCAATGGAATAATTTGAATATTCTGAAATATTCTGGAATTAATGAAGGCTGCAGTAAGTTCCGGAACCTGCCCCCTTTCATTTCATAAGCTACAGCTTAACCAGACAGGCGACTTAATCAAGCCAATTAATCCCTGAGCCATCGCAATGGAATAATTTGAATATTCTGAAATATTCTGGAATTAATGAAGGCTGCAGTAAGTTCCGGAACGTGCCCCCTTTCATTTCATAAGCTACAGCTTAACCAGACAGGCGACTTAATCAAGCCAATTAATTCCTGAGCCATCGCAATGGAATAATTTGAATATTCAGAAATATTCTGGAATAAGTGAAGGCTGCAGTAAGTTCCGGAATGTACCCCCTTTCATTTCATAAGCTTCACTTAACCAGGCAGGCGACTTAATCAAGCCAATTAATCCCTGAGCCATCGCAATGGAATAATTTGAATATTCTGAAATATTCTGGAATTAATGAAGGCTGCAGTAAGTTCCGGAACGTGCCCCCTTTCATTTCATAAGCTGCAGCTTAACCAGACAGACGACTTAATCAAGCCAATTAATTCCTGAGCCATCGCAATGGAATAATTTGAATATTCAGAAATATTCTGGAATAAGTGAAGGCTGCAGTAAGTTCCGGAACGTGCCCCCTTTCATTTCATAAGCTTCAGCTTAACCGGGCAGGCGACTTAATCAAGCCAATTAATTCCTGAGCCATCGCAATGGAATAATTTGAATATTCAGAAATATTCTGGAATAAGTGAAGGCTGCAGTAAGTTCCGGAATGTACCCCCTTTCATTTCATAAGCTTCACTTAACCAGGCAGGCGACTTAATCAAGCCAATTAATTCCTGAGCCATCGCAATGGAATAATTTGAATATTCTGAAATATTCTGGAATAAATGAATGCTGCAGTAAGTTCCGGAACGTGCCCCCTTTCATTTCATAAGGTACAGCTTAACCAGGCAGGCGACTTAATCAAGCCAATTAATTCCTGAGCCAGCGCATTGAAATAACTTGAATATTTTGGAACATTCTTGAATAAATGAATGCCGCAGTAAATTCCGGAACGTGCACCACTTCATTTTGGCTTCAGCTTAGCGAGCAAGACAGATATAATTCGGGACAATTGAGACCGGTAACTTAATAGAGCCATTTAATGCTAAAATGGAATGTTTTAGAGTAAATGAGTACATTCAAACTTCCAGAACGAACTGGTTTGTTTCGCTTCGATTCCTTCGATTTAATAATAAATGTATGTTAATGTAATAAACTGTTCATTTTAGAACTAGCGCTTTGGAATAAGCTAGAACATTCTAAGATGAATGGGTCTTACTCGAACTTCCAGAATTCGCGCCTTTTTCTGGCTTTGACTTTTAATAGAGGCTTCCAATTGAGGCGAAGCAGTGCCTCTAGATCGAGGAGCGCATTCGAACATTCTGGAATAGGACAAGGCAACCAACCTAAGGAGAAGACTCCAGCAACTTCCAGAACGGACTCGTTTCGGCGGTTTCCATTAAAATTACAAAAAAATGTCGGGACAATCGAAGTAACTTAAACAGACGGGTTCATTACGGTACAATACGGCAACTTAACCGAGTCTATTCATTTTGGAAGGAGCGCCTGGGAGGAATAAACTAGAATATTCTGGGATGAATGGGGCTTACCCGAGCTTCCAGAATTCGTGCGTTTTTCTGACTGTGACTTCTAATAGAGGCTTCCAACTGCGGTGAAGTACTGTTTCTAGATCGAGAAGCGCATTCGAACATTCTGGAATAGGACGAGGTAACCAACCTAAGAAGATTCTGGACTTCCAGAATAGGCTCCATTAAAAACTGGAAAAAAAATCGGGACATTTTATCATTCGTGTATAAATAAAACGCTTTACCTAAGATTTCGTGTAAAACCTTACACAAAAAGAGAGGGAAGTATCGTAACAACCAAGGTGGTAGTCTGTCTCTCTCACTTTGTATAAGGTTTTGTAGTAAAACTTGCTTAGTGTCAAGCGGGCCTTAAAACGAAAACGAATTTAGATTGATATCTGTAAGGACGTTCTTCTCGTGGTTTTGGGTGAATTTTTTTTATGTATCTTATGGAGCTATG
The DNA here is from genome assembly GCA_036172665.1 of Prosopocoilus inquinatus. Lineage (NCBI taxonomy): Eukaryota > Metazoa > Arthropoda > Insecta > Coleoptera > Lucanidae > Prosopocoilus > Prosopocoilus inquinatus. The sequence continues at coordinate 5,465,065 of CM069878.1, read as the reverse complement.
ACGATTGCGAGGACGTAACACCATCTCTTGGCAAACTAAGAAAAGAATTTCGCAATTTCCGAACAATTTTGACATTCCTAGTGATGTGTGATGACATAACAAGTTTTAGCCCTTCCGTCCTTACGAGATGAACACGCGCCATCTTCTGACAAATCGAGAAAGCTTTCTTAACAATCAATTTAAATTCTCCTAACAAACGTGATTTACAACAAGTATTTAGTCCTTTGCCCCTTATCATTCTTTGAGATTGTAAGTTTGCAGCGCTTACACACTGCAGAGACTCTGTTAATAAGTTTCGGAAAGGCTTTCAACATTTTTATTGTTAAAATAAATTAAAATATAATAAATTTAAATATTTTTCGGTCGCTGAAATAATAATAAAGGTTTAAAGAAGCAGAAGAGGTGGCCATCTCTTGACAAATTTCGAAGATCATCACGTACGCCCATGTTTAATTAATTATTGCTAAAACGGAACTCGCGTTTTAACGTTTGAATGAAACGAGCTGATCTTCCTTCCTTTAAAGAAATTTTCCTTCATTATCGTTGCAATTAGCGTCGCTGTTTTTATGCGAACAATAAAAAAAAAATCGAAAGTTGAATTTCAAGGGCGCGCAGACTCCAAGGTTCTTCCCCGATAGATATTTTATTCATCGGAGAAACGACGCTCTCGATTAACTTTCCGAAGAAGTAAAAAATCGCTTTTGTGTAAGATTGGTTGCCTGTCGTTAAGGCGCTGTTCGGTATAGAGTTGGTCTCGGATTATTTACGAATTGATTGAAATTGATTGAAAAGGCGGAGTTTACTCTACTTAAGCTTTTTATTTTCTCATGAAGTCTAGTTGAATATTTCCACGTCAAAAGAAATTTTGTAACAAAAAAGTAAATCAGTAATGGACTAAGGAAAACAGTCAAGGAAATATTTGGACACACGAAACGAAACCACCAAATAAGTCAACAGATACAGTAATTGACGGAAGCAAAGAAAGAAACAGCAAGGAAATAATCGAAATAAATAAATTAATAAGTCAAGGAAATATTCGGGAATATTATGAAAGATCATCCCAGGATATTTGTAACCAAAACATAAATTAAAAAAATGAGAAGTCTATGTCAAATAAAATATTTTTTATTTCCGTTTCTTGTTAACCAACAGAGTTGGTTTTGACGTAAAAAAAAAATTAAGAATCGGAGGGGTTTGCGATGCCCAGGGGGACGAAATTTGGCCCCGACGTAGACATGAACGATGATGTCAATTACTGTTATATTTGTGTCGAACAAAGTTAATTAATTATTAAGCATCGTTAATAAAAAAAGATAACAATTGATTCGTGATGCGGCACGACCTCTATGATCATCAAGGCCGAGACGTAGTTGGGAGGCAAATGCCCTCCATTTTGTAGAGCGGACAATGCTAGCGCACGGGTAAAATACGCGCCTGCTAATACACAGCACTGTCCGCACTACAGAATGGGGCGACCATTTGCCCAACTATGTCTCGGGCTTGATGATCATCTTATTTTTATAACAACTCGCATATTAAAAGATCAGTTCAGTCGGTTTTCGAATTGAACTTCTTAGTCGTAAGGCGAAAGAGAAACATCGGGTACGTCAGTCCCAGTCGCAACGCCAAACAAAAAAACCAAAATAACTCCTTCACAACGAACAACTCCTTCTCCCATCGAATGAGGCTCTCGTAACGAACTGAATATTAATTTGTGCCAAATTACGAAGACGTAGTAACAATGTGTAATGTAATCTTTGATGCAACGCGAGTTTACGACTTGATTAACATTTACCTGTGATATTTAATCTACGTCGGCCGTTATTATTAAAACTCTCGCAAGTATGAAACAGTTTGAGATTGTAAAGCCTTAATTATGAGGATTATAAAGATTTTTGCCGGACGCGCATGGAAAGGTTGATTACGTGCATTTAACTTCTGCAATTATCATCGATATTTAAATATTTTTATGTTTCATTAATTTGTTGTTTTTTGCGATGTAGTTTTCGTCGATCAGAATGATAAAAGAAAGATTAATTAACTTGAAGAATAATCTGGAAAGTAAGGGAAAACATAAATGATTTAAATAATAATTTGGAACAACAAAAGTACAAACAGGAGGAATTATTTTCGTATTATTTTTTTTTTTTGTATTTTAGGTTAGGTTACAGCAGCCGCAACACGTCGTACCGAATCGCATTCTTGAAGGTATCAGCCTTCTAGGGCAAGGATGCTTACGAAACACCTCAGCAGACACGTAGAGCTTCATTCTTTCCAGTCAAACTGCCCGGTTGAATTTTAACACCATTCTACAAATCTTAATTATTTTAAAACGAAACAAAGCGAGACTTCGCCGAAGCGTGGGAACCGCATTTTTTAAGGTATCCGCCTTCTAGGGCAAGGATGCTTACAAAACACCTCAGCAGACACGTAGAGCTTCATTCTTTCCAGTCAAACTGCCCGGTTGAATTTTAACACCATTCTACAAATCTTAATTATTTTAAAACGAAACAAAGCGAGACTTTGCCGAAGCGTGGGAACCGCATTTTTTAAGGTATCCGCCTTCTAGGGCAAGGATGCTTGCAAAACACCTCAGCAGACACGTAAAGCTTCATTCTTTCCAGTCAAACTGCCCGGTTGAGTTTTAACACCATTTTACAAATCTCAATTATTTTAAAACGAAACAAAGCGAGACTTTGCTCACTGTCCTTTATGTTTCTATCTCTTATGGCCACAGAGATGCGCACAACTGACGTCGAAATTGGTTCCTATGTACGCAGAACATCAAAATCTCGCTGTTGTCACGTGATAAGAATATCAGCGATGACGACCACAACAAATTTAACTGAAATGTAAAAATCATTTCCGTCGTTTTCCATGGCAAATGAATCAATCAATCCATTCAATCGATTAGTAAGTAAGGAACCATGAAATTCGGCTGTTTGTTTTCCAAATTTTTGAATTTAAATCAGTTTTTCAGCAATTTGCATGTTATGGAGCGGGGCAAGGCGTTCGTGAATATTGTAAACGACAAGGGTCCCAAGACAGAGCCCTGTGGAACTACTCCTCCTGTAATTACAGCCGGAATTTCAGCCTGAGATTGCTTTTTTTAAACTTTAAACGAACTTCCGAATCGTTTTTAACGTTGCATAAGAAAGTCCAACGGCGATTTTAAATTATTTCTTATCTAAGCGACATGCGAGGTTGCCAAGTCCAGACATTCTGCTTAGTCCAAAATTACTTTATTTAAACTCTATTAAATACACTTACGAATCGCTTTTTAACATCGCATAAAAAATTCAAACAACGATTTTAAACTAGGTCTTATCACATCAGGCGACAGGCAACGTTGCCAAGTCTAGCTAGACGTTTTGGGTACACTACCAACTTTATGAAATCTTCCTTTTTTCCAATAGAATAATAGCATCAACTCCTTCTACTGAAACTCAGAAATTAAAAATAGAATGTAAACTTATTTACTTACGTTACGTTCATTATTTGAAATATTGATTACCAAAAGTTACTTCCATAAAGGAAACAATGTAAATGAAAACGGAATTTGCAATGCAATGAATTCTTGAACTCTAAAACAAAAATAAGGCGACAAAATTTGGTTGCAGCTCGCCGAGACGCGTTTTCTCTCGTAAATGTTCGTCTGGAGCTCTTCAAGCTTGGAAGTGTCTTTCCCTTTTCCTAATTTCGAAATTAAATCCCTTCGACTATGTTAATTATATTTTTTTTTTATTTTATTTCTTGTAAAGCAAAACTAATTGACACGTTAGGCAGAGTTGTTTTTCTTTTTTTAATTCTCGCTTTCACGATGCAAAATTAATTGACAGGTTAGGTTGCACTGGATCTCGGAGTTAGTTTTAACGTAAGAAGAGACGGAAATCGAGGTTTTGCGCCTCCCCTCCCACCCACCCTCCAAAGGTAACGAAGTTCGGACAATGTTGGCTGAGACTTCAAAATAATCGCTCCGGTTTTCTCCCAAAAATGTTCGTCTGGAGCTCCGCTGAGACTTCTCGAAGATCGTTCGGGTTTTCTTCTTCCAAAAAGTGTTGGCCTAGAGTTCTTCAAACTTGCACAAGTCTTATACCGTTACCAACATCCAAATTAATTAAGTCACTTTGATTAGGTACGCCGAAGGGAACGTAATTTGGGCAGTGTTCGCGGAAACTTCCAAGTACATAATGGGTCGGGTTTTCTTCCAAAAGTGTTCGTCTGAAGCTTGTCAAGCTTGGCCGAGTCTCTGTCTATCTCTTTTCCTAAATTTTCAAAATTAATTAAATTTCTTTGACCGTGTGAAATAATCTGAAAAATTCCTCATTTTCGTTTGCATTCGGGGGGGGAGGGGGGGGGGTGAACAGAGGCCTTCTTGAACCTCCAGAAATCGCTTCGAAGTGCCCGAATCGCTCTCCGCTCTCACCGCACTCGGTTGCCCCCCCAGAGTAGATAGGAAGAAAGCGTTTAGCGCTGTTTGGGCAGCTCACTTGGGGAGGGGGGGGGGGGCTTGCGACAGCTAGGAACTTGAAAAAAGTGAAATCAAGGAAAATAAATTGAAAATTGTTTAAAATTTGTTCCCCAGTGTTTAGAACTTTTAAAACTTTTTTCAGTTTTTTCCTTTCGTTAATTTTTTTTAAATTTTTTCCTGAATTTGTAAGATTTCTCGTTGGGATGGGTTCGCTTAGATCTGTTCCAGTTGGATTGGGTTAACCTTGAAAAACCACCACACTTATTATTGCTCAAATTTTCAGTACTTTCCGACAATCTTCGTGAACTTTAAATTTTCGTTTTTTTTTACAATTTTTTTTTTTTTTCTATAAATTCATCTGGTTTTCTTCTTTTTTCTTTTGGTTTTCGCCACTCGCCAACTCGCTCACTCGTCAAACCACCCAATCGCTAACCAATCCAATCGTCAACCCGCCTAGTCGCCTCTGTTCGTAATAATAACAAGTTATGACAATTTTATATCCATTATTTCCTTTTATAATAATTGCTGTAATAGACCTTGGTTGGTAATATTTGGCCCTTTTATTTATTTAAGTCAAAGTATTTCGTGACAGTACATTTTTACGCACACAGTTCCACGCCTGAACGGATTTCCACAGCCTCCGTTCATCTTCTGTCTTTTATTTAGGTATTGTTGTGCGTATTTTTTTAATTATTAATTTTATTTTTATGCTAAAATTGTCAACAGTATTCTTAGCTTCAAGACCATTTATAGTATGTTTTATCTCCTATTTAGTCAATGCACGCAAACAATTCCGAGCGTTTATATCTTCCACAATTTTTTTTTTTTATCTTTAACCCTCTGTCGGTTTAATCGAATTCATTTAAATTTTGATTGATATAAACGTCGCATATTTATAAACGGAATTGACTAAGTGCTGAACCGCTTAAAAGTAACCGGATTTTATAGCTACGATATAAACGTAGGTAATATATGTTTTTGTATATAAAAAAAAATTGTTGACTGAAAGGTTCAAATTCGTTTGTTGAAATTTTAAGGGATGAATAAACACCGGAATATAAAAACGACCCTTTATTTACATTTTTACACTTTTTGCATTTGACAAGCTGTAGCATACTATTATAGTTATTAGACGAAAGGAGAAAAGCTGTAGGCGGATTCCGCGCGCCCGGAACATCTACGCGATGCTCACTTGCGGCCTGAAGCCGTTCTCTCCGGAGATGTAGGTGACGGTGATGGTCTTCCCGGACTTCTCGTCCGTGTACTTGTAACTACCGTGCACGTCGATGGCCTCGTTCTCCGAGCCGATGTTCTGCAGGGTGCCCTCCTCGTCGGCGCTGATGCCGTTGCTCGTTTCGTATCCGTATTTGTACCCGTCGATGCCGATGTTCTCGTTGTCGAATCTGAGGATCGTAGCCGCCTGGTCTTGCGGGCGGGCGGCGCAGATCACCACGAGGGCAGCCAAAACGAACACCTGCAAGCACAAATTCCCATTAAATAAAAAAAAAATCCCCCTGACATATAGGCAACTTATATAACAGCTGCTATAACAAAGTTGCCTACGTGCGGCACAAATGACCGTTAAATTAAAAAAAAAATACCCTTACGTATAGGCAACTTATATAACTGCCGCGATAACCAAGTTGCCTACGTGCGGCACAAATGACCGTTAAATTAAAAAAAATCCCCTTACGTATAGGCAACTTATATAACAGTCGCGATAACCAAGTTGCCTAAATACGCGCAGAGTTGGCCACGTTGCCCTTAGTTGAAAAATTCGATAATAATTGATTTGGAAACAAAAAACAAACACTTGCTTTGCTACTACCAATCATTAGAGGTATTAAACAAAAAAAAAAGCACGCCTAACATATAGGCAACTCATGTTACAGCTGCGGTAACGAAGTTGCTTACGTCCAGACTTGGTCACCTTGGCCAGGTTATCTTTTAATTATTAATTAGTGACGTCATGTGTATTAAAAATTAATTGCGCATCCACATAATAAATGGAGAATTACATAAACATGACAGTTTAAAATATTGAATCGATTATATAACCTCGGGGTGGGGGGGGTGAAGAGACGCTTGCCTCGTCATCGCCGTTTTGATTCAAACCATACCACGACTTCTAATGAAAAAAAAAAAGATTCTCTTCGATACCTGAGCAAGTGGGTACAGGTTAGGTTTCTAGAAACGTTTTCGACACTTTCGAGACATTCCATGTATCATCTTTGCCAACCGATTCGAAAAAAGTTTGATCCGAATGGAACCGTCACTTCTTGCGGATTTTTTCGACCCCTAAACGACGTCGGAGCGCGAAACAACCACCAACCGATTCGAAAAACTTTTCATCCGAATGGAACCGTCACAATTTTCGAATTTTTCGACCCCTAAATGACGTCGGAGCGCGAACCGGCCACCCCCGTACGAGCAAAGAAAGTCAAGGAATCCGACGGTGGTATCAAATTTTCTCTTCGAAGCCCGAGAGGGCACGAAATCAGGTCCGGATTCTAAAAATCCACGTTTTCGACACTTAAACCATTCCATTTACCACATTTACGTACGACCGCTTCGAAAAAATCGGAATCGTGAATTTTGCGAATTTTTTTCACCCCAAAAACGACGTCGGAGCGCGAAACAGCCACCCCCATACGAGCAAAAATAGTCAAGGAATCCGACGGTGGTATCAAATTTTCGCTTTGAAGCCCGAGAGAGCACGAAATCAGGTCCGGATTCGAAAAAATCCACGTTTTCGACACTATAAAATCTTCCACGCGCATTGTTAGCCGTTCAATTCGAATTAAATTTGAATATGCCGTGCCCTTTAGCTCTGCCTTTGATTTCAGGCAAGATTCCAGGGAGAAATCCGGTCCTGTGTTCGAGCAGGGCCCAAAAACCGCGATTTTCTTACTTTCGAAAACGAGACCGCCTGATATTTTTTTTTAACTCTATGATCCAAAATGACCGACTTTGGTCACTGAAACGTCCGAGTCAAGTTTCTCTTCGAAGCTCGAGAGAGCACGTAATCAGGTCCGGATTCTAAAAAATCCACGTTGTCGACACTTCGAACCATTCCCTGTACCACCTTTGCCGATCGATTCGAGAAAATAGGAATCGTGACTTTTGCGAATGTTTTCCACCCCCAAAACGACTTCGGAGCGCGAAACAGCCACCGCCTTGCGAGCAAAAAAGGTCAAGGAATCCGACGGTGGTATCAAAATTGCGCTCCGATGCACGAGAGAGCACGTATAGGTCCGGATTCAAAAAAATCCACGTTTTCGACACTCAAAAATCTTCCACGCGCCTTATTAGCCGTTCAATTCGAATTAAATTTGAATATGCCGTGCGCTTTAGCTCTATCTTTGGTTTCACATAAGATTCCACCGAGAAATCCGGCTCTGTGTCCGAGCGGAGCCTGAAAATCGCGATTATTTTTACTTTTTCGGATTTTTTCGAAGATGTGACCGCGCGATTTTTTTCTTTTAACTCTGCGATCCGAAACGACCGACTTTGATCTCCGAAACGTCAGAGTCTAGTTACGCTTCGGAGCTCGAGAGAGCACGTATTCAGGTCCGGATTATAAAAAATTCACGTTTTCGACACTTTAAACCATTCCATGTACCAGATTTGGCGATCAATTCAAAAAAATCGGAATCATGACTTTGCGATTTTTTTTCACCCCCAAAACGACGTCGGAGCGCGAAACAGCCACCTCCATACGAGCAAAAGAAGTCAAGGAATCCGACGGTGGTATAAAATTCGCGCTCCGATGCCCGAGAGAGCACGTACAGGTCCGGATTCGAAAAAATCCACGTTTTCGACATTATAAAATCATCCACGCGCTTTATTAGCCGTTCAATTCGAGTTAAATTTGAACACGCCGTGTATTTTAGCTATCTCTTTGGTTTCACGTAAGATTCCACCAAGAAATCCGGCTCTGTGTTCGAGCGGAGCCTGAAAATCGCGATTATTTTTACTTTTCCGGATTTTTTCGAAGACGTGACCGCGCGATTTTTTTTTTAACTCTGCGATCCGAAACGACCGACTTCGATCTCCGAAACGTCCGAGTCTAGTTTCGCGTCGAAGCCCGAGAAAGCACGTAATCAGGTCCGGATTCTAAAAAAATCCACGTTTCCGTCGCTCTAAAATCTTCCACGCGCCTTATTAGCCGTTCAATTCGAGTTAAATTTGAATACGCCGTGTATTTTAGCTCTGTCTTTGGTTTCACGCAAGATTCCACCGAGAAACCCGGTTCTGTGTCCGAGCGGAGCCTGAAAATCGCGATTTTTTTTAATTTTCCGGATTTTTTCGAAGACGTGACCGCGCGATTTTTTTTTTTACTCTGCGAACCGAAACGACCGACTTTGATCTTCGAAACGTCCGAGTCTAGTCTCGCGTCGAAAACCGAGAAAGCACGTAATCAGGTCCGGATTCTAAAGAAAACCACGTTTCCGTCGCTCTAAAATCTTCCACGCGCCTTATCTGCCGTTCGATTCGATTTAAATTTGGACGTGCCGTGCGTTTTAGCTCTGTCTTTGGTTTCACGCAAGATTCCACCGAGAAATCCGGCTCCGTATTCGAGCGGAGCTCGAAAACCGCGATTCTTCTTACTTTTTTGCATTTTTTCGAAAACCCGACCGCGCGATTTTTTTTTTTTTGACTCTGCGATCCGAAACAATCGACCTTGATCTCTGAAACGTCCGAGCGTAGTCCGGCTCTGTTACACATAAACTGAGATATGATTTTCTTTTTTTGAAATTAAAAAAAAGCAGAAAACTGTTCGGGTCGCGATTTTTCTACTTCATTCATAGTCATAGTCGAAAGCAAAAAACAGTTTCCTGTGTTTTTTTCTTTTTTGAAAATGATTAAACTGTTTTTAAAGAGAAAGAAAAATTGCAGGAAATTGCAATTGGCTACTGTTTTTCTTTTTTGCTTTTGACTGCATGAACGAAATTGTTTGTCAAACAAAATTTTGGTTCGAATTTGGAGTTGCCCAATCATCAAATTGCCATTTGAAAACCAAAACAGTTACTTTGCGCAGGCAGCCAATTAAATTTAACATTTGGCTCATTTTCCGTTCAAACAGAGAGACTGACTGAGTTGACTCCAGCCTGGAACCAAACCACGATTGAGGTATGGCCAAAAAATTGTTTGAAGCAGAATTCGATTTTGAAACTGTCAAATCAAATTGCCAATTTGGAAGGAAACCCTTTTGAATCAAGCCCTCCTTAAACCAAACTTGAAATCGTTCGTTTTCGGCTTGAATTTTTCAAAATCTGATTTGGGAATCAAGACCTCTTTAAATCAAACTTGAAATCGTTCATTTTCGACTTGAATTTTTCAAAATTTGATTTTGGAATCAAGCCCTCCATAAATCAAACCTGAAATCGTTCATTTTCGGCTTGAATTTTTCAAAATCTGATTTGGGAATCAAGATCACTTTAAATAAAACTTGAAATCGTTCATTTTCGACTTGAATTTTTCAAAATTTGATTTTGGAATCAAGCCCTCTTTAAATCAAACTTGAAATCGTTCGTTTTCGGCTTGAATTTTTCAAAATTTGATTTTGGAATCAAGCCCTCTTTAAATCAAACTTGAAATCGTTCGTTTTCGGCTTGAATTTTTCAAAATCTAACTTTGGAATCAAGCCCTCCATAAATCAAACTTGAAATCGTTCATTTTCGGCTTGAATTTTTCAAAATCTGATTTGGGAATCAAGCCCTCCATAAATCAAACTTGAAATCGTTCATTTTCGGCTTGAATTTTTCAAAATTTGATTTTTCAATTGCCCCGAATTGAACAGCTCACCCAATCAAATCACCAATTGGAAGCGAGCCCTTTTGAATGAAGCCCATACTAAAAAATCAAACCTCATGTCAAAAATTCAAACCCGAACTCGTTCATTTTCGATTTTTTCGAATTTTTCCAAAGCATGATTCCAGTGTTTACGTCCGCCCCTCCACGCGCCCAATTTTCAAAAAAAAAATTGAAAAAGAGTGGGCAAAATCGAAAACATTTTGGGTACAATAATCAAAAAAGCGGCAATTTTAAAACTGACGGTATTTTGCGGTTTGGTCCTAACTTTTGGAACACAGACCTAAATACAGCGCAGAAAGCAAAATCGTTTCAAACCAAGCAAAAACAATTTGAAATTGCGGAATAATTTCGAAAAAAAAAAAAAAGAAATAAATTCGTTTTCCATTTTTTACACACCCAATGGTTTGATTAACAACTTCTCAAAGAAATTTTATTCACTTTCCCCCAAACCCTAAACTTTTGGAACGCAGACCTAAATGTATGGAACAAGTGAAAGCAGAACTATTTTAAACCAAGCCAAAACAATTTGGATTTACAAAATAATTTTCCAAAAAAGGAAACAAATTCGTTTTCAATTTTTTCTCTTACACGCGGTTGTCAAAGAAATCTCCTTCACATCCCCAAACGTTTTTGGAACACAGACCTAAATGCATGGAACAAGCGAAACTCGAAAGCAGGACTATTTTAAACCAAGCCAAGCCAAAATAATTTGCAATTGCAAAACAATTTTCCAAAAAGAGAAAAAGAAAAGAAAACAAATTTGTTTTTTTCGCTTTTTTTTACACCCGAGTGAATCCCAAAGAAGTTTCCTTCACTTCCACCGCCCCCCAAACTCTTGAAAAATCATTTGGAGCAAGTGAAAGCAGAACTATTATAAAACAAGCCAAGCCAAAACAATTTTTGGATTCTTCGTGTTTTTGAGACCCCAGTGAATCCCATGGGCTTCCCAAAGAAGTTTCCTTCCCCAAACTTTTGGAAAAGCTTAGGGAACAAGTGAAACACGAAACCTGGACTATTTTAAACCAAGCACGGCCAAAACAATTTGGAAATGGAAACTAATTTTCCAAAAAAAGAAAACAGATTAGTTTTCTTCGCTTGTTTGACACCCCAGTGAATCCCATGAGCTTCCCAAAGAAGTTTCCTTCACCAGACTTTTGAAAAACCACACGGAGCAAGTGAAAGACGAAGGCTGGACTATTTTAAATAAACCAAGCCAAGCCAAAATAATTTGGAATCGCAAAATAATTTTCCAAAAAAAGAAAACAGATTAGTTTTCTTCGCCTTTTTTACACCCCAGTGAATCCCATGAACTTCCCAAAGAAGTTTCCTTCACCAGACTTTAGGAAAACCACATGGAGCAAGTAAAACACGAAAGCTGGACTGTTTTAAACCAAGCCAAGCCAAGCCAAAACAATTTGGAATTGCAAAATGGTTTTCCAAAAAAAAGAAAACAAGTTTTCTTAGCTTTTTTTACACCCCAGTGAATCCCATGGGCTTCCCAAAGAAGTTTCCTTCACCAGACTTTTGGAAAACCACATGGAACAAGTGAGACACGAAAGCTGGACTCTTTTAAACCAAGCCAAGCCAAGCCAAAACAATTTGGAATTGCAAAATGGTTTTCCAAAAAAAAGAAAACAAGTTTTTTCTTACACACGAGTGAATCCCATGGGGTTCCCAAGGAAGCTTTCTTCACTTCTCCCCCAAACTTTTGAATTGAAATTTTTAATTAGGCAATAAAAAACTCAAAACCATAAAGACAAGGATCACTTAAATACAATCGAATTGCACAACACTTCACTAAAGCTTGAGATCGTATTTGTGTAAATATGGCAGTGAGTCGCGAACGTATTACGCCGATGATAATAATTATTATTACGTAAGTTACGTAAGTGTCGAGAGGTGATTATGATGTTGATGATGGTGGTATGTACATAAGTAGGTAGGCAAAGAGAAAAAAAAAAACCAGGCACTCACCGTTTTCATGATGATTATCTGAGATGCAAGAACAGAATGCAATATATTAATGGTGGCGTCGTCTTTTATACGTGTGTCCAAACGTTGTTGTGTGTTTGCGCATCTCTCCACTAATTTACATATTAGGGACAATTTATTATTACTTGCCTGCATCTCGAGGCCCCAGGCGGATTTTGACATTTCATAGAAATGTACATATTTGTTATTATTTTTCGTTCGGATAATTTTGGCCAAGGTTTCCGCGGGTAATTTATGCGCGATTCTTTTTTTTCTTTCCTTTTTTTTAATAAAAATATAAATATTCAACGACCGGGATAACAATCGTACACACACGTTGTCGCAAACGAAAAAAAAAAAAAAAGTTTACGATCATTAACATACATGATCGCTCTCTCATACTAACGGTTATTTGGACGTTGATACTCGACGAATTCTTTTTTGATTCATTTTTTTTTTAATGAACCGGAACTACTTCGCTTTTACTCTTGCAATTAAAATTAAAATTAAAAGATAAAAGCCACCACCAAAAAAAAAAAAATGTAAATCAGATCGAGCGCTCTTTGATGAGCCAGAACAACCAAAACAATTTTTTTCTTTTTTAAATCAACTTTCTATTTTCTAAAGTCATATTCTTCTTCTTATACAATTAGGCTTTTACCTCTGGCTTGATTCAATGCAAGCATAAGTACATCATGCGTCGTCAGCTTAATGTCAGAAGTTCATGGAACGTTGTTGCGGGCTTCGTTCTTTCATCGCTCCGCTCTGTAATCAATATAAATAATCCTCTGCTGCTTCTTCTGAAGCGTAAACAAGTCAGTAAAAAAAAAAACCTGGAGATTTTGATAATTTTCTGATTCCGAGCGGCGTTCGTTTTCAATTCAAGGATCGCATAAATTCCACGTGCGTTTATTTTTAGAATCTTATGGTGCGGAACTCTCCGCCGCTTAGGATGGACGTGCAGAAAATGACAATGCGAAAGCCACAAGGAACAGTTAACCACGCGATCTTTATTTATTCTGCAGGAATTCGCGATATATTTGCGTTTCCTTATCTCAATTAGGTTTGGATTTGAAGCAAACAAATGGAATTTGATGGTGAAATCTGGTGTATACTTAAGACCACAATGGTATTGGTCCTAAGACGGAATCCCGTGGAACAACTGTTTATTATTACTATATTTTTTTTAATTTGAAAAACCCCCAAAACAAAAAAAAGATAAACCTGAACTGAATGGTCCCTAAGCTGGAGTCCTGGGGCAATCTCATTCTTGTTGTTGTTTTTCTAAATCGAAAGAACTCTGCGTGGATCGCGCTTAGGATGGATGTAAGTAAAAATTCGACAACAAAATCTTAAACTAAAGATGAAGAAAAAGCTAAAGTGGGCTCAAGGAAGAAAGGAAAAGAAGAACGAAAAGAATGAAACAAAGAAAGTAAGTCTTCTTTGATGGAGGGGAGGGAAAAATTTAAAATCCAATAAGGATCTTTCCAGTAAACTCAGAAAATAATTCAGAGAGACATCAAAAAAAAACAAAGAAACGGAAAAACCCTGAAGAAAACCAAGAACAAAAAGTGCAAGAAACAAAAAATCCAAAATGCAAAAGACTCCAAGTCTCGAAGAAAGAAAAAGAGAAGATGATATTTGGTTTGGCAATTGGAAACATCTAAGTTCAAAAATTAAATAAAAAAGTATAAATTAAGTAAAAGAGTAGAAAAATAAAATTAAGTAAAAATCCAAGATGAAAGAAAAGTCCCTAAAATTTCCCGGCGAAAATCTCAGGCTGAAGATAAAGAAAATAACGAAAATAAAGAATCTAAAACAGACGAAAATAAAGGTTAATCGAGAAAACAAGAAAAAGAAAAAAGTGATAGAAAGTTTGATGGAAATTTTTGAATATTTCAGAACTGATTACAACGAATAGATTTAATTCGAAACAAAATCATTTAAGATCATGCCTCGATCGATAAATAAATTGAAACGATCATTGGCAATTTTACGAGCGATTAATTAAACCGAACGAAGCGACATCATTTAATTCTGTTTAATTGGTAATTTTAATTTTTTCTGTTTTTTTTTCTGTTACTTTATTTTTTTCTGCATTCTTTCTTTCTTCCTGTGAATTTTACGACCTGGCGATAATCTTTTGCATTACCTTTAAATTTTAACACATTATGAACCTAAATTTCCCTTGAAAAGTTAAGTGATGAAATTAATTTAAAAAAAAAAAAATCTAAATGAAATTAAACTGCCCGAGGTTTTGGGAAAACAGCAGAAATGTTTACCTAATAATAATTAAAAACAAAAGATAGTTGGCACCTCTCGATTAATTTTCCTTTCATTTTCTTCCTTTTAATGCGTTTCCTTTTGTCTTTATTTAATTTAATTCTTAAATCATCTTCTTGCGTTCTTTCTGACGCAATCGATTTGGTTTGGAGGTTTTTATTTTTATTTTTTATTTTCCTCTGACTTCAAATATTTTCGAAAAAATTAGTTTAATTGTTACACAAAAAAAAAATTCTAAGACATTAAGAATTAAAAACAAAACTTTTCACTTATTTGCCTTTTACTTTCGCTTATTGTTATTGTTTGTTTATTTATTATTTATTGTTTTTTTTTTGACAGTTTAATTTGTGAATTTCATTGCATATATTTTTTTGCCTTGCAATTTAGATGCATAATTCGATGGTCTTTTATTTTTTCCTCTCTTCAATTTTTCGTTCTTTTTAAATAGAAAATTAAAATAGTTGACTTATAAAAGAAGTTCCAAATAAAAATACTTATGATTTGATACTTCAGGTTTGGGGGAAACCAAATAAATGCAATTGAAGACAAAAACCAACCAATCAACCAATTCCTCCACTTATTTTGTATTTTATTTACTTTTTTTATTTGCTTTTTAATCGCTTTCCAATTTCATTATTTTTTTCCTTCGTTTATTTTCCATGTGTCAGTTTTATTTTTATTTTTTTATTAATTCTTTTTTTTTTCTTTTCTCCTATTGGTTTTTTTCGAAATGGCTCTTTTCGTGTCTCTTTTTTTCTCTCACTGTGGATGTTTGTTTCTTTTGGAACTTAAATCAAGTCTTCTGATTTCCTTTAATTTTTCTCTCGCTTTAATTCGATTTAGATTTTTTTATTTTTATTTTTTGAAAACTGAGTATTCTTGAAAAGCGAAGCAAATAATCGAAAAGTCCGATGAAACCCAAAGCAAAAAGGAAACAGTTAAACCAGGACACCATCTTCTGATTTCCTTTGAATTTTTCTTTCGCTTTAATTTGATTTATTTTTTTTTTTTTTTTTTGTAAATTGAGTATCCTTGAGGAACGCAAATAATCCGAAACTTGAAGAAACCCAAGGCAAGAAGATATAGGCAATAGTGCGATGGTGATGACAAAGAAGAAAAAAACTAAGAATTTGATGAGACATGGTTGAGTCAATCGCAAGAAAAAATGAATCCGTTAACTTGAGACACATCGAAACCACATCGCCTGCACCTCCCATTTCTCAAAGAACTGGTGATGACTTGCGATGATGTAATGAGTTTTTTAAAGAACTCTTTTTTTCGCCGCATCGAAGACCTTCACGGGTACTCAAACCCCCCCGAAAAAATACAGGCAATAAGCGTCATTATTATTTCCGGAATTCCACATTTGAGGTCGCCTTTTTCGTCACTCTTGAGGCTAAGCCGCTTGTTGATTGATCACTCGGTACATTCGCAACAATTAAAAGACCAATTGTGTGCGTGTGAATATCATCTGGACGCCGCCGCCGCCGCCGCCGCCTTCTTCTTCGGCTGACATTTAAAGCAGCGTCTTTCGCTTCGGGCAAGGGCAGCTAGTGACCAATGCTGGTGATGAGGCGATGGTAACTTTTTCCAGATTTGCGCTTTAATCGAAGACGGCGATGCTTCACACGATTTACTCTCCTCGGTACGCTCAAGGTCGTTCGTAATTGCCTGGCACTCTAACCTCACCTCGTCCGCAATTGTGTGTGTGTGTGTGTGTGTACGAATCGAAATGGTCAAAGTGCAAAGCGAAACACTTCCTTAAATTTCTGGCTTCAAAATGAAAAAAAAAATTGCTAAGTTACACAAAGCATCATTACTAGACTTGGGACATTTCAGGCGTTGCCATGACTACCCATACAAGGCACACTATTCATTAATCCTCGTACCTACTGCATAAACATATAAACGCCTGACATTGTCCTGAGTCTGATTATTAATTATTACCACCAGAGTCTTCTTGGATGTTTCTTTTTGGTTATTAAAACAAACTAATATATTTTTTTTATTATTAACTGTCGTTTTCTTATTTCTGTTCTACTCTAACCGATTCTGTTGAATTTCTGGAACGTTTATCCTTGCTGCGAGGATACCTGTCCCTCATATCCCTAGATCTGATTGCCGTTTACCTTACTTGATACGGTTCGGAAACGATCTGTCAATTTTTCGAGCTCCGTTTCATCGTTCACGAAACAGCGATGCTCTGTTTTATTATTTCTAATCCCAATGACTTATTGAGGAATTAAAATAATATCAAATTAGGTCAGCCAACTATAAAATCTAAAAATGACGGTTTGTTTCCGAACCGTATCAATCAAATCTAGGGTCCCTACCCACCCCCTTTGGTGCGCCTTATTCCAAAGACACTAACTTGAACATTTGTTTCGCTTTTATAACAATCCTAATTCCAGGACTTCCCCCATTTGTCGTTTGCCAGGAGACCAACTCTAATCTGTTTTACCGTCCCGGTAAGTTTCCGAAAGTCATCTGCTTATTAATTTCTCACTGTTATATGTACTTCCAGGACTTCCCCCATTTGTCGTGTTCCGTGTTCCAACTTCCAAGCGTTTTGTTTAACTTGCGAACAAACGGGCAAGTATTTCACGGCTTCCCAGGACTTCCCCCATTTTCCGACGAGCAAGTCCTCCTTGCGAAGCTGGTTGGGTTAAATTGCTGATAAAGAACCTCAACAGATGGCGGTGGTAACCTTTTTCAATTAAAAAAAAAAATGCGCGAAGGGAATGAAGATGACACCCGCGGCCGATTTAATTTAATTGGCAGTTACGTCCCATAGATGACGACACCGGCAATTTAAAAGGAAAGAATGAAAACAAAAAAAAAATAGAAAAATATAAATAGCTCAAATACTTAATTACGTTTTCTTTTGTGAATTACTGAATTTAATTTTCTCGAAAATATTCCAATTAAAATGAAAGGAGAAATTAAAAAATGTAGACAAAGGACCACAAAGAAAATTCATAGTGACGGAAAGTACGCAAGAGAGTAAATAATAATTTAAAAGTGGTTTGATTTTATTTTGTTTTTGTTTGTTTTTTTTTTTAATTAATTTAATCACCGCGATGAGAGAAAGAAAGCAAATATATAAACAAATAGAAATAAAATGAAAAAAGTTGGATGAAAACGTAAACTAAACCTAAGCCGCTTAATATCACAAGAGAAATCAACTCGAAATGAGAGAAAATTTGAAGAAAAAAAAAGACAAACTAAAAGGAAACCAATAAATAAAACAAAATATATTGACACTCTGAGGAAATTGTAAGTTATTCGCCGCCGAACATTTCAAGAGAAGTCAAATTTAGAAAACTTACAAAGGAAATAAAAAAAAGTTAATGAATAAAAAATGAAATTGATTAATTAATTTAATAATTTGATAAAATAGTAAATTAAACTTTACTTTCAGCAATCGGCTTAACATTCCAAGAGAAATCACTGGCAAATAAGAGAAAAAATAAAAAATAATAAAAGAGAAATTAAAAAAATAAACATACAAATAAGAAAATAAAATAAAAACGAAACGAAATAAATTAACAGTTTGATAAAATTATGTAAAAAAAAATTAACAGTTTCATAAAATTATGTAAGAAAAAAAAACAGTTTGATAAAATTATATAAAAAAGTAACAGTTTGACAAAATTTTATAAAAAAATTAACAGTTTGATAAAATTATATAAATTAACCACTTAACTGAAATATATTTAAAATGTGGACATGAAAGAAAATAAAAAAGCAAATGGCACTTCGCAAGGCGATCAAATTCACAGTGAAAAAAAGAATGCAAGATGAAGAATGCTAATAAATAAAAAAAAATAGAAAAAAATTAAAAAAAAAAATAAATAACGCTTCGATGGTGGAATGTAAACAATCACTGTTTAAAATTGCAGGAGAAATTTCAGCAAAATTAGAGAAAATAAAATTAAACAAACGTTAGGAACCAGAAAAACAAATGAATACGTAAAAAATAAAAAACGAAACAAAGTAAAGTAACAGTTTCGATAGAATTGCGCGTTAATCACTGATTAGATTTCAAGGGAATACGAAATGAGAAAAGAATATCAAAGAAGACTTTAAAAGGTAATGAAAAGGAACAAATAAATAAAAAAAAGAAAAAGAAAATAAATGTACTGTTTCATGAAACTGTAATTAATTACCGTTTAACTTTGCAAGACGCGAGGGAAAAAAACAAAAGACAGTCGCACAATACGTAGTAAAAATCACAGTGAGAACGAGAAAGAAAGTGAAAGCAAAAAGTAAGTCGATAAAAAATAGAAATAAAATGAACACAAGTGTATGTGTATAAATAAATTGGTGAATTAATATGCCTTTTAATTTTCCAAAAGATGGAATAAGAAGAGAAGAATGAGGATGAAATAAGAAAAGGTAATAAAACGTACAGTAAATGAAAGACAAGTAGAACGAAAATAAGAACGAACTAAAATAAATTCTCGCTCAGATAAAAATTGCGAATTGCAAGCTAATGATCTCTAATTTTTTTTTTTCTTAAGTAAGAAAAAAAAAATGAACTGGCGCAACGCGAAGAAATTCACGGCGAGGGAAAGTATAACAGACTAACAGAACAGATAAATAAAATAAAAAATAAACTTAATTACATTTCTGAATTAGACCAAAAGAAACCTGTCTGAGATGACAGAAAAAATTAAAAAAAAAACCCATCGCAATTTACGAAAGCAAAAAAAAAACTAAACAAAAGAATTTCAAGATAAAAAATCAAGATAGACATACAGAGTTCAGGAATGAAAATAGAAGGGATTGAAAGCAGTTTTAGAAGAAGAAAAAAAAGGTGCTGCTTAAAAATAAAGGTAAGAAAACTTAAAGCAAGACTAAGAAGTAAAATATTAGGAGCAATAATTAAAGATAATAAAAATAAAATTAAAGAAAGACATGTTCTTGGAAACGCCTGGAAATTTTTGCAATTTTTTTAATTACTTATTTTCATCTTAAAGTCCTCCTTGAAAACTGCCATTATTGCAATAAACCACAGAATTATTAATCATTACCATGATTGAACTCATAACAACACGGATTTACACGACTCTCAAACACTTCTACAACCATTGTTTTTTTTTTAAATTTTTTAATTAAAATTCAGAATTTATTTTATTTGCACGTATATAATTAGCCATTCACTCGCTATCTAATTTTAACGTTGACCAGAAACGGCTAAAATATTGTTAATAACTTCATTAATATTAATAGCGATGTCCGATAATTACCTACCTACCTGAAAATTCCCGAGGCGTCCGTCCATAAATATACAAATAAATAAATAATAAATAAATAAAAGCGCGGCATTGACATTGAATTTATTTTAAACTTGGATTAAATGTAGCACGTCTGGCAGCCCGACCTGCTTTAATTACACGTTCTGAGACAAGGCGAGCTAAATATGGATCTCTTCCTCACCTCGACATAGAACGCATTTATTATGAGATCGTTATTAGGTGATCGTTCCACTGCCTCAAACTATTTTACTTGCAGGAATTTACGACGAAGAAAATAATCGCCGAAAGCACGAAACTGAAAGTGGAAGGTGTGCCGCATTGTTCTGTCTCGAGACCGCTATTGTTTTTTGGCAATTATTTCCGCCTATCAAACGCAAATCATTTCCATCCTGAAGGTTACTGCTTCAATCTCTCTTTTCTTTTCTGCCTTTCGCTCGTTCTTTGATGCTCTGGCTATTTTCCTCGGTGAAAAGAAATTCTAATTTTTTTTCCCCAGATTTAAGTTTTAGAAGTCTTAGTCGTG
Source organism: Prosopocoilus inquinatus (assembly GCA_036172665.1). Lineage (NCBI taxonomy): Eukaryota > Metazoa > Arthropoda > Insecta > Coleoptera > Lucanidae > Prosopocoilus > Prosopocoilus inquinatus. The sequence continues at coordinate 5,444,739 of CM069878.1, read as the reverse complement.
TGTTTCTCTCAGAGAAAGTTCTTGTTTTATGAAAACAGAATTTTGGCGAAGGTTATTGAAGAAAAATCCTTGTGGAGATGAAGAGTTTGAAGATGAGACCAGCTCTTAAAACGTTTGCTTTCTTTCTTGCACTGGAATTCACTTGGCGTTTTTAGTTTCGTGCGATACTCTTCGAAAATGCGGATTTTGTTTCCTTTTTATTGTCGCTTTTCCTCGGCTTCTTCTTTATGGAACAAAATAGATCTCATCTTCAATTTGCTCCTCTTTCTTCCTTCTACTTGCGCCTTTCTTTTTTTATTTCTTGACATTTCTTCTCTTACTTGTGGTTGGTTTTCTGATGCATTGTTTGAATCATACTCGGGATTTGGTTTAAGTCACCGTGAAACACCTTCTTGGATCCTGAATGTTTTCTGCTTTAAATCTTGCTCTTCTTGTTTGAGTCTTCTTTCTTGTCCTCTTCATTTTTTGACGGGAGGTAAACAGTTTTTTTTTTTTAGTGTCGTGGTTGCATTTTCCTTGTTCTCATATCTTTCCCCAAATTTCTTCTCCTTCTTTTTTGTTTAGTTTAAGTCATTTCGTCTTGGATGTTGAATCCTTGAAACTCCTTCTTGGATCCTGGATGTTTCCATTTACTCCTTTTATTGCTTTGAATCTTGTTCTTCTTATTTGAGTATCCTTTCTTTTCTTCTTCAGTTTCTTGACGAGACGCACTTCTTCTTTCAGGGAATATTCTTCTTCAGAATCGTGAATTTTTATTCACCTTGCACTTTCCTTATCCTTATTTCTTTCCCTAATTTTTTCCCCTTCTTTTTTGTTTAGTGTAAGTCACTTCGTCTTGGATCTTAAATCTTCGAATCTCCTTCTTGGATTCTGGATGTTTCCTTTTTATTCCTTTTATTGCTTTGAGTCTTGGTCTTCTTGTTTGAGTATGCTTTCTTCTCTTCTTCAGTTTCTTGACGAGACGCACTTCTTCTTGAATGGAATATTCTTCTTCATAGTAGTGGATTTTTATTCACCTTGCACTTTCCTTATCCTTATTTCTTTCCCTAATTTTTCCCCTTCTTTTTGTTTAGTGTAAGTAACTTCGTCTTGGATCTTGAATCTTCGAATCTCCTTCTTGGATTCTGGATGTTTCCTTTTTATTCCTTTTATTGCTTTGAATCTTGTTCTTCTTATTTGAGCATCCTTTCTTTTCTTCTTCAGTTTCTTGACGAGACGCACTTCTTCTTGAAGGTAATATTCTTCTTCATAGTCGTGGATTTTTATTCACCTTGCACTTTCCTTATCCTTATTTCTTTCCCTAATTTTTCCCCTTCTTTTTGTTTAGTGTAAGTAACTTCGTCTTGGATCTTGAATCCTTGAAACTCCTTCTTGGATTCTGGATGTTTCCTTTTTATTCCTTTTATTGCTTTGAGTCTTGTTCTTCTTGTTTGAGTATCCTTTCTTCTCTTCTTCAGTTTCTTGGCGAGACGCACTTCTTCTTGAATGGAATATTCTTCTTCAGAGTCGTGGATTTTTATTCACCTTGCACTTTCCTTATCCTTATTTCTTTCCCTAATTTTTCCCCTTCTTTTTGTTTAGTGTAAGTAACTTCGTCTTGGATCTTGAATCCTTGAAACTCCTTCTTGGATCCTGGATGTTTCCTTTTTATTCCTTTTATTGCTTTGAGTCTTGGTCTTCTTGTTTGAGTATGCTTTCTTCTCTTCTTCAGTTTCTTGACGAGACGCACTTCTTCTTGAATGGAATATTCTTCTTCAGAGTCGTGGATTTTTATTCACCTTGCACTTTCCTTATCCTTATTTCTTTCCCTAATTTTTCCCCCTTCTTTTTTGTTTACTTTAAGTCACTTCGTCTTGGATGTTGAATTCTTGAAACTCCTTCTTGGATCCTGGATGTTTCCATTTACTCCTTTTATTGCTTTGAATCTTTTTTTTCTTGTTTGAGTATCCTTGCCGTTTCCTTCCTCATTTTTCTCCCTCATTTTTCTTTTCTTCTTTTTTATTTAGTTTAAGTCAATTCTTCTTGGATCCTGAATCTTGAATCCATCTGCCAATCGACAGATCTTTCCGACTTTCTTTGCTTTTTCCTTTTCCTTTTTCCTTTTCTTTTTCAAATTAAGGTTTTCAAGATACATTCAAGGCCAGCGTTTTCTTTTCTTCTGTCTTGGAAGTCATTGTGTTTATTTGCACTACTTTTTGGCACTTTTTTCTCTTTCTTATTTTCTTGATTGATCCTTTAGTTTCGTCTGTTTTAGATTCTTTATTTTTGGCATTTTTTTCATTTTTAGCTCGAGACTTTTCTTCTATCTTAGATTTTTACTTTTTAGTTTCGATTGTTTGGCACTTTTCGTTTATTTTTTCTTAACGCTTTGAATATCGTACTCGGAATTTATTGTGTAAGACGAGAAGGTCTTTCTTGGATCTTAGATGTTTCCAATTTATTGCTAAACCGGACACCATCTTCTCTTTTTCCTTTCTTCAAGAGTAGAGTCTCCCCAATTTTGATTTTTTTCTTTGTTTTTTTCATATCTTGTTTCAATTATTTTTGTAGTTTACTTCACGCCAAGGATCATAAATTTTTTTCCTCATATCAAACGAGGCTTCCTTTTCTTTCTTTCTTTCTTTCTTCCTTTCCTTCCGTTCCTTCCGTTCCTCTCTTCCCTGAGCCTCTTTTAGTTTTTTATTCATCTTCAGTTTAAGGTTACTTTCAAGACTGGCGTCCTTCCCCCCCCCCCCCTTCTCTCTCTCTCTCTCCCTCTCTCTCTCTCTCTCTCTCTCTCTCTCTCTCTCTCTCTCTCTCTCTCTCTCTCTCTCTCTCGGATTTTTACTTCCTTACGTCCTTGAAGTTTTGTTTCTTTTTCTTCTTCCAACTTAATCTAGATTTAATTTTCCTTATTGTCCTGGTGGCTTCTTCTTCTCTTTCTTCTTCCACTTTGGAGTCATCTTTCTATTTCCTCTGGCATTTTACAGATTGCCTTTTTATGGAGTTTTTTTTGGAAAGCAATCAGAATGGACTTAATCTTTAATTACGCAAACAATGTTCTGTTCTACTTCGGCCTTTCTTCTTCTAGATTTTACAGCTTGAATCTTCTTTCTTCGTTTGGTTTACCTTGCTAGAAATGATTTTAGGAGTTGGACTATTGGACTATTATGGATAATTTCTTCGCGTGAGTTGCTATTCCTTCGTCCCCTACTTTGACGTGTTTTTCTTCTTTGTTATTCAGACGTCTTCCTCGAAAATTAACTCGAATTTGGTTTAAAATCAATGGCCTTCTTCTTTTTCTTAAATTTTAAACTTTGGATTACTCCATTAAACCTGTTCCTTTGGGTTTCTTCATCCGAAACCACCGGATATTTTTCGTCTTCTATTTTCTGCATGGTCTTTCTTAAAAAAAAAGAATAGAATCTGGTTTACAGGTCTCAACAGTATAATTACAATGGTGATGGTGATTTCTCCTTTTTTTTTTTTGGAATTTCGGCCTTCGGTTTGCACCATCCACCAAACGAGAACAATACAATGAAAATCGTGATTTCTTCTTTTCTTTTTCTCACCTCAAACCTTCTTCCAGGCCTTCCCCCATTTTTCGACTGTATTCCAACTACAACCAGTCTTATTATTTTCATCAATTTCTGAAAGCAACTCTGTTTTTCGAGATGCTTGTTTGTTACTTTTTTTACGGGACTTCCCCCATTTATCGTCCAGGGGACCAGTGTTCTGTATTCCAATTCCGTTCTGTTCAATTTCTGAAAGTTTCTCTTCGTTCCGAGAGAAGACGAAGAGCCCATCTGCGTACGCCTTGACCTTCATTAAACAAATCTAAAAACGTTCTCTTTAAGACGTCCACGATTGTACACACCGCTAATATTGTTACGTTGCCAGACAAATATTTTTTTTTTTTGCTTAAATCGTTTTCGTAACTGCGTAAAAGAACTTTTATTATCCAACGGTTAAAATATGCGAGCGTTAATGTTAATAAACAGCTAAAAGTGACATTTGCCAAAGCAAATATTGATGAAATTCTCTTAAGGCGTAAGTAAGTACTTCCACAAACAGTTGCGCAGATGAGACATAAACACCTCCAGCTCGTGAAAAACGAAACCAGAATTTAAGGTCGCAAGTTCATCATCATCGTCTCTCTTGAGCAAAGCCGTCTCCGAACGCCTTAGAAGGCATTGGCGTACATTCCCCATTTTCAACGGTTACCGTCGGGCATGCATTATTCATTCAAATCGGCGCTCTAAACAGGGCCGGCCTAATCCGCGAAGGTCCGCGCACGCACGTCGTGCGCGCACTTTCTTAAGCAAACTCTTGCGGCAACAGTCACATAAAACGAAGGAGAAGAAGAAGAAGAAGAAGCGACCTCCTCCTCCTCCTCGTCACCGCGCCCCTCGTGCACACACAGAGAAAGGCAGATGCTTTGACCTATTACCTCACACAATCTAGGAAAGGTCAGGTGACACACAACAGACTTGACTAAATAACACCTAACGAAATTACTTAATGTTGTGACTTGGTGGTTAATTATCGGTGAAAAACGAAACCGACTCGAGTCGTGTTTGTTTTGTAGAAAGTGTCTCGCCACTTTCTTCTAACGACCAAACAAAAAGCGAAACTCGTCTGGTGTTATGTGAACAGACCACAAGAACGACGGCGACGTCCGCACATTCGAGTCTTTAAATTACGAAACGAGTATACCAAATTCGCTAAAAAAAAAGAAAGATCTGATTGCTATCCAAAAACGTCGAGTACTTCCCCCAAAAAGCAAGAATTAAGTAGCCCCTGTACACCAGAGAACATTCCGCAATGAAAATGAAAAAGTTTCTCGTCACCGTCAAGAGATGGCGCTCTAATCACTGCGACGTCCGCACATTCGAGTCTTTAAATTATGAAACGAGTATACCAAATTCGACAAAAAAAAAGAGAATCCTGATTCCTGTCCAAAAACGTCGAGTACTTCCCCCAAAAAGAAAGAATTAAGTAGCCCCTGTAAACAACAGAACATTCCACAATGAAAATGAGAAAGTTTCTTGTCACCGTCAAGAGATGGCGCTCTAATCACTGCGACGTTCGCACATTCGAGTCTTTAAATTTTGAAATGAGTATACCAAATTCGATAAAAAGAAAGAATTAAGTAGCCCGTGTAAAGAACAAAACATTCCGCAATGAAAATGAGAAAGTTTTTCGTCGCCGTCAACGGATGGCGCTCTAATCACTACCGCAATTGAAAATTGTTGATTGCCGGATTTAGAAAAGCTACGAGAAGCTTTGATAAGTATTAAGAAATAACTCTGCAGATCGCTCTCTGTACCTGAAACTTGTTGAACGCAGGAAAATCCAAAAAAAAAAGCGAAAACAAAAAGCTTCGGTGCAGTACCAACAGATGGCGCCCCTAAACCATAACCGCGGTAGTTGAGAGATATTGCGGTTAAATGTGATAATTAAGATTGTACGTATTTAAAAATTAAAAGCTTCAAAATTTGCTGAAAGGAAGCTTTTAAAGTTGGCCGAGAGATGGCGTCACGGACGCATCTTTTTTAAACTGTTTGTTTCTGTCGCTTCCTAAGTCCGCTTGGCATCGTGTAAAATCTGATCCTGAAATCTTGCATGGCGTCGAATGAGCCTGAAAATTAACAACGAAAGTTTCGGCACATATCAATAGATGGCGCTCCTAACTAGTCCCTGTGGATAACTGAAAATACCCCAAATGCGAGAGTTAAAATGTACCTACTCTATTAAAAAAACAAAATCGAAATTAAAAGCTTCGAAATTTGCTGCGTATTATCAGAAAAGAAAGAAGCTCTTAATATTGGCCGAAGGATGGCGCCACATGATGACGATCTCTTAAACTTTCTGTATCTGTCGTTTCTTAGGCCAGTTTGGCTTCGCTTAAAATTTGATCCTTCCTAAAATCCTGCACGGCGTCAAGCGAGCCTAAGAATTAAAAACGAAAATTTCGATATGTATCAATAGATGGCGCCCCTAAATATTCCCTGTAGATAACTGAAAAACCCCAAATTCGAGAGTTAAAAAGTACTTCTTCATTAAAAGACAAAATCGAAATTAAAAGCATCGAAACTTGCTGCGTAGTATTTGAAAAGAAGCTTTTAATGTTGGCCGAGAGATGGCGCCATTTGATGTGTGTGTGTCTGTCTCTCTCTCTCTCTCTCTTAAACTTTCTGTTTCTGTCGCTTCTTGGGCCCGTTTGGAATCGTGTAAAACTTGATTCTAAAATCTTGCAAGGCGTCTCGAACGAACCCGAGAATTAAAAACGAATGTTTCTATACATATCAATAGATGGCGCCCCTAAATAGCCTGTGGAGAATCACCAAATGCGAGAGTTAGAAAGTACTTTATTAAAAATGAATTGAAAGGAAAAGTGAATTTTAATCGAAATCTTACAAATTTTAAAAATAATTGTCGTGTAGTATTGTTGGTTATTGTTAGCCAAAAGATGGCGCTCCTGGTGTATCGCTGTCAAATTTTCTTAGGAGAGTTAAAAAGCTCTTTATTAAAAATCAAAATCGAAATTAAAAGCGTCGAAATTTGCTGTGTAGTACTTGAAAAGAAGCTTTAATGTTGGCCGAGAGATGGCGCCATTTGATCTGTCTCTCTCTCTATCTCTCTCTCTCTTAAACTTTCTGTTTCTGTCGTCTCTTAGGTCCGTTTGGAATCGTGTAAAATTTGATCCTAAAATCTTGCATGACGTCGAACGAGCCCGACAATTAAAAACGAACGATTCGATACGTACCAATAGATGGCGCCCCTAAATAGTCTCTGGAGATAACTGAAAATCCCCCAAATGCGAGAGTTAAAAAGTACTAAATCTTACAAATTCGAAAAAGAATCGTCGCGTAGCATAGTTGGTTATTGTCAGCCAAAAGAGGGCGCCACTGGTGTCTCGCTGTTAAACTTTCTATTTCTCTCTTGTAAGAATTTAAAAAGAAAACAGCAACGACGGAGCGTTTTGCAAATATCTCGCTGTTAAACTTTTTGCTTCTCTCGCTCTGTACGCGTTAGAATAAAAAAAAAATCGACAAAAAGTTTTGGTACATATTAATAGATGGCGCCTTCAAATAATCACCAATACAAATAACATAAAATTTCTGAATGCGAGAATTTAAAAAGCTTTGGTAAATATCACATCGTATTTTAGTGCGAAATGAATTTTCGTGGAGGTCTTTCAGATTGAAAGAAGCTTTCGCTGTTAGTCAAAAGATGGCGTCACCTAACTTTCGCTGTTAACCTCTTAGCACTTACTTAGAGATTAAACTACTTCGATACTTCTTTCTCTGGTGATAAAAAATAAAAATTAAAATTAATTACGTAGTCTCACCAAGGTGATTGTTGTTGATTGTAACGACCAATAGATGGCGCTTAAACTAAGCACGCGTTACTCTTCCGGTAAATGCGTCTTGCTTTCTTTTTCTGTTTGATTTTGTTTACCAAGAAGAATCGGAAACTTCTTCTAGCGGTGAACAGAGGATTTTATGCAATGCGGAATGCGAGCGTGTGAAACACGGTTGGTCTACTGAAACGTTCAATGGACGCTGATGTCGCATAATTTCTCTTCTAAAGCAGATTTCTTACGATGAGGTGAGATAAATATAAAAACATTTACAAGAAAATGTGTGCGCCAAGAAGTTATTTAAAACGTCTCGGAAAATTGCGTAATGCCATCTTTTGTTAGGTACCAAAAGCTTATGGCATCAAAATAAAAAAAAAACGTTTACTGTAGCGGAAAACAAAATGTGAAACAGTCGAGAGAAAATGAAGCAGTTGACTTCCTTATTTTGATTCTAGAAGCTTTCGATACCTGCCAAAAGATGGCACTCCACGTTTTTTCCCCAAAACACGACCGACAACGTCAATATTTTTTTAAGATCGCGTCATTTCTTGTGCGAAAAAAAAGAAAAGTCTCCTCGTGTTGGTATATTTAAAAGGCGGCGCTGCGAACTTCCTGGCACACGTTTTTTTTTTGTATATTTTGTATGTTTTCTTTACATTTATCCCAGGGTTGCAGTCTTAAGAGAATTTCTTAAAAGAAAGTAAATGTTTGTGAAAGAAACGGCAAGAAAACTTTTCACCCGAAACAGAGGGGACGCTGCTTCTTTTTTCGTTCGTTCTTTATTTTGATTCAAGAAACTTTCGCTACCTGCCAGAAGATGACGCTGTGTATTTTCTTTAGCGATCTAAAACTGCATTTGAAAGCAGATTTGTCGAATACGTAACACAAGGCGAATGAATTTTTTTTAATTGTGTCATTCGTTGTAAGTACTTAATTTAAAAAAAAAAAACTTATTACATACCAAGAGATGGCGCTGCGCACTTTATGTGTATAAATATTTTTCGATTTATTCTGCAGCAAATATCCCAAGAGGTAGGTATAAAAATTAAAGAACAAAACGATAGTACCGTTCATCTCTGACGATTGAAGAAACAACTAAGGGCTTTCCCCCCTGAATCAGAGAGGGCGTTGCAAGTCACTCACTGCAACTGCAAACGAGTTTGCTATCTAATCTTTTCCGTCATATTCTTAACTATTCCCTCTGACTACAGTGAAGTACAGCTAATGAATTGCGAGGATTTATTTTGCTTAAAACTAAAGTGTCTTTGGAGCCTGGATTGTCCTATTCGTACAGCAAATACATGAACCTAACATTTTCGGCTGCCTCCTGTATACCCGGGAAGACGAAGTTCTTATCCACCCTGAGGAATGCTTCGTACGACATGGCGAAGAGGTCTTTGTAACCAACTCGCTCGGCCAAAACCTGAGATGTAGTCGAGGTGAAAATCGTCGCGGTCACTTTCACCCCCATAGCTCTGCACAAGTGCTCCCTGTAATGTTACATAATGTACAGTCACGATCAACCTAATCGAGACCACTGTAAGTTAACTGAGGCCTCTTCTAACGCTGGCAGTAACTGCTACGATCGGTCTCGATTAGCTTGATCGAGGCTATACATAAAACAAAGCAAAGCAAAAAGAAAATTCACCTCGCCTTCAGCAAAGCCTCTCCAATTCCTTCCCCTCTAAACCTATGGGGCACGTAGAGTCCCATGGCCGTTACGTAGCGGTCCACCCCAAAAGTTTTGAACAAATCGACCGTCTTGCACAAGAACATGCAGGCCTCGTACACCCGATCGCTCTTTTCTTGCTTCGACTGAAAATAAAACAGGTCAAATAAATCGGTACCCCCACGCTCCCATTAACATAATTTACAAAATTCTCGAGTGGTATCGATTTAGTTGAATATTACCGAATTACACGCACGAGAAAGCTTTAATTTAATTACTCCAGATCCTTACAATTTTAATCTTAACTCTTGTTTTAATTCTAACTTAGAGTTCAACATTCGCTTTAATTCTTAATTTTTTTTTTTAATTTCTTCTTCTTAATACACTGTCTTCTGTTCATCCTCTTTTTATTTTCTTACTTCTACTATCCACTGATCGATTTCCTATACATTTTTAAATTCTACGTCACAATCGGTTTATGTCCCGGCGGCCGGTGGTCCGGTCCAAAGCTCAAAGTTTTCATGTGTCAGTATCAGTTAACCCTTGCTGAAATTGTTCTCTGCTGTTTTATTCGAATCCATTTCGAGAGAAACGTGTTATGAAACAAAGCATATGAGTACCCAATCGATCTAATGTAAATAAGATTAAAATTGTTGTAATGTAAGAAACACAACAAGCCAAACTGAACCTCTACTCGTGGGAACGACGCCCACGGGTGAAAGGACGAATGGTATGATTCTTACTTCTACTATCCACTGATCGATTTCCTGTACATTTTTGAATTCTACGTCACAATCGGTTTATGTTCCGGCGGCCGGTGGTCCGGTCCAAAGCTCAAAGTTTTCATGTGTCAGTATCAGTTAACCCTTGCTGAAATTGTTCTCTGCTGTTTTATTCGAATCCATTTCGGGAGAAACGTGTTATGAAACAAAGCATATGAGTACCCAATCGAACTAATGTAAATAAGATTAAAATTGTTGTAATGTAAGAAACACAACAAGCCAAACTGAACCTCTACTCGTGGGAATGACGCCCACGGGTGAAATGACGAGTGGTATAATTCTTACTTCTACTATCCACTGATCGATTTCCTATACATTTTTAAATCCTACGTCACAATCGGTTTAAGTCCCGGTGGCCGGTGGTCCGGACCAAAGCTCAAAGTTTTCATGTGTCAGTATCAGTTAACCCTTGCTGAAATTGTTCTCTGCTGTTTTATTGGAATTCATTTCGGGAGAAACGTGTTATGAATCAAAGCATATGAGTACCCAATCGAACTATTGTAAATAAGATTAAAATTGTTGTAATGTAAGAAACACAACAAGCCAAACTGAACCTCTAGTCGTGGGAACGACGCCCACGGGTGAAATGACGAATAGTATAATTCTTACTTCTACTATCCACTGATCGATTTCCTGTACATTTTTAAATTCTGCGTCACAATCGGTTTATGTCCCGGTGGCCGGTGGTCCGGTCCAAAGCTCAAAGTTTTCATGTGTCAGTATCAGTTAACCCTTGCTGAAATTGTTCTCTGCTGTTTTATTGGAATTCACTTCGGGAGAAACGTGTTATGAAACAAAGCATATGAGTACCCAATCGAACTAATGTAAATAAGATTAAAATTGTCGTAATGTAAGAAATACAACAAGCCAAACTGAACCTCTACTCGTGGGAACGACGCCCACGGGTGAAAGGACGAATGGTATGATTCTTACTTCTATTATCCACTGATCGATTTCCTATACATTTTTTAATTCTACGTCACAATCGGTTTATGTCCCGGTGGCCGGTGGTCCGGTCCAAAACTCAAAGTTTTCATGTGTCAGTATCAATTAACCCTTGCTGAAATTGTTCTCTGCTGTTTTATTGGAATTCATTACGGGAGAAACGAGTTATGAAACAAAACATATGAATACCCAGTCGAACTATTGTAAATAAGATTAAAATTGTTGTAATGTAAAAAACACAACAAGCCAAACTGAACCTCTACTCGTGGGAATGACGCCCACGGGTGCAAGGAGTGGTATAAGCAGGGCTGGATCTAGGGTTTTCGGCGCCTCGGGCTAAACAATTTTCAGCGCCCTTTTTATACGATTATAAAATCAAATTCAAGTTGGTATTATTGCTAACTTTATTTATGGAAGCCGCAAATTCGGTTAAATTAACAAATAGATAGAAGCAAACGATGATTGCAACGACACAGTCTGGAAAAAAAAACGATTGAACGTCGCATTTAGGAGACAAGGACAAAAAGTCATTGAGCACCCTGTATAATATTTTACCAAACGAAAGAGGATAAAATACTTAATTAAAATTGTCCTTTGTCATTTTACCGTAAATTAAAAAAAAGATTATTGGTTCTTTATCAAGTTCGTCAAGAGTCTGGAAATATTCAAAAATAATAAAAGAAACATTTTTGGCTAACAAGATTTTGGATTTGCAAAAAAAAAATAAAAGAAAACTGAAAAAAATAAGAAAAACAAACGACGACTATCGCAATTGAAACGTACTTGTGTCAAGTTACCAAAATAAGTCACTTCCGAATTCGAAAGACAGGTTTACATCTCCAAAAAGTTTCTTTGTTTGTCCTCTCTTGTTTTTTTTGACATTTTGCCGGCTTTCTTTTTTATTTTTTGTTATTTTTAGTTTCAGTTATTCTGTTGGCATTTTGTTTTTAATAATTTTCAAACAGTTCGCTGGTCTTCTTTTGTATTTTAGATCATCTTTCTTTCGCGCGCCCCTGCTGTATTTTCTTTTTTACTGTATTCGTTCTTCTTGCAATCATTCTTAATTTTTCGTTAGTTTTTTAAATTCGTTTTTTTTTTAGCCGGAGAATTGTTGATTATCTTTTGTCATTAGCCTTATCCTCATTTTTAATTCATTCATTTTTGCAATTTAATTTCTCCTTTGTTTTCCTGTCAATTTTTTATTATAACTTTTAGCACAACGCCCCACGTAATCGTTTCTTTTTTGTTTTTTCGCGTTCACCTTTCTCTTTGTAGTTTTTTCTCCTTCACTTGTTTTTACTGCAAGTTTTCTTCGGTTTTCGTATAGGTATTTTTATTATTATTATTATTATTTTTTATATAGAATCGTTGATCTTGTTTCGTTTATCGTTCCCGTATTCTGGCTTATTTCCATTGTCTTCGCATTGTTTTGTTTTTTTTTTCCGACGTATTCAACTGGCGCTACATACAGTATGTCCATGGATCAACTTGACAAGAGGAAAAACATTTTTAATATGAATTTTACGCAAGAAAAGAAATTCTTTACAAAAAGTTCTGCTTCTCAAGAAAAATTTTGAGCCACACTCTGTCCAAAAGAATTATTATTATTTCAAAAACGTAAAACTATCAGACAAAGTGTATTTCATGATTCAGGTTCGGGTATGGTGTCTGAGGTTTTCCGAGAAGATAAAAGCTTTTACGTTCTGTCTTAGAGGTTTTATTTTATGAGCTAGAGAAAGACACAATAAGAAACAAAGCGCACTGCAAATTCCAGAAAAAAAATACGTTTTTTTTCGTTTATTTTTTAATGAAACAGCCTGTATATTGTTTATTAAAATGTATAAATTCTTTTCCTGATTTCAAAAATATATAATATGTGGACGCTTATGAGATATTTGAGGTTAGAAAATTAGAAATTTACACCCTCGTCGTAAGTTCCAGAGACTTAGGGTACAGCGCGACGAGCCCCTTGTAAGTGGTAATTGTATTTATCATTTAATCCCCGTGCTTACATTGCGAGGGCGCTCTAATTGCCTCTTATTCTAAAATTGGCACGTGCACGCTGACATTCTGCAGTGTTTACACTTTTTATGCAACGCGGAATGCGAGCGTGTGCAACGCGGTTGACCCACTGAAACGTTTAATGGATACCGATGCCGCATAATTTTGCACCGCACACAAGTGCAATAATTTCATTTCGAAATGAATTGATTAATTTATTTTTTGCCAAATAACTTCAACGCTCAATTCTGTTTTATGCACGCAGTACCTTATGCGCAGGTTGTCCCTGCAAAGACATGTAGGTGCAATTAATCCCTGCGATTTCCGTTCCACCTGCATCGTTTTTCGTCAGGCAAACCAACCCAATTTTTTGGGACAGCAGCATCCTCCAGATGTCGGCGAATTCCTCCAAGCCATCCTTGTCGTCACAAATTCCTGCGTTAAAAAAAAAAACTTTTCCAAAAAGAATCAAGGGGATAATTGGAGAAAATAAATAAATAAAAAGCCATGCTTAACTTGGTTGATGATGATCAGGGAAAAGAATTCAGGCCGCTGGACGCTTTTTACGCCGAATGTACTATTTACTCCTGTCAACTTTCCGTGGGTGGCTCCGTTGCAACGAATTTTTATTGAGTGGGAGAGGAAGGATTGCAATGCGAGCTCTCTTACTGTGGGCGGAACTAACACCAAACCTGCGTACTGTTCGCGGTCCGAATTCTTTTTCCCGATGATGACTAACTCTTCTGTGCATCCCCCAAGATACTCACCAGAATATTTACAGAGTGCCTCTTCCCGAGCAAACTCCTTAGTCATGTGCCTGACGACGTCCTCGACATAGTCCTCGGTGATATCCTGGATCCAGTACTGCCTCTTGGCCCCCCCGTTCGCTTCCTTCCTGCCCTGAAACCTGGCCCAAACGGAGGGGAAAGGGACGGATTCGGGCCGCTTCCATTCGCCCATGCCCAAACCCAGTCGCTTCGAGCGCGTTCGTTCTCGAAACTAAGTAAACGAAACGGAGGAGAAAATAAACATTGAAAATCTGATAAGATTTGAAAGTTTAGACTTTGTATGGTAATTCACGTTGTTTGTTTTTACATCGTACGTGACGATATATCATTATGAAAGGCGTTGTCAAGGGGGGCAAGCTTTTCATTAACTAAACCAAAAAAAAAAAAAGGAAAATGAAAAAGTATCTATGACAGAGAACTAATCGTTTTGCCCAAAAAGGGAAATTGGTTTTGATTGATTATCGAGATGAGTCACAAATCTACAGAGGAATTACCTAACTTCAGAGTTACTATCCTAAAAGAGTAAGACGTGTGGCGTCACGCTTGTTCTTTCTTTTTACACACCCTGTATATTTTTACTCAAGTCAAACTAAAACCAATTAAAATATTTCAAATTTGTCCACGTGACGTCACGTTTGTTCCTTTTGCACGTTTCAATGTGATTCACGATTGAGAATCATTTGAAAAAGAAAATAATAATCAATGAAGTAAATACGCATTTTTAAAAATAAATCACAAAACAAGTGAATATCGCAGCCATTTGATATCCTTTGAGGAAGAAGTAAAAGTTTTATTCTTAGTCGTAAGGAAAACGTCATGGTCCCCGCGAGTAAACAAACGCAGAAAATCGTTTCCTCGCATTTAAAAATTCCTTCTTGTTCTTCTTCTTCTTCGTCACCTTTTTCATCAAACTTGTCATGTTTGTTAATTTTTAATGACTAATCCCATGGATTCTATTACTATCTCAGCATACAAGAGCGCTTATTTGTAAGTCATATTTCAAAGATTTCTGGAAAATGCATATTTTCAAATACAGAAAAATCTATAAGTTTAAAAAGAAAAAAACAGAAAGAAGATAAACTAAGAGGATTAATTTTTGGACGGAAAACAATTTCAAAACAGCTGGAAAACGCTAAAAAATAGGAGCTTTCGAATAAACGACGATTGCAGCGCCCTCTGTAACACCGTAAATTCGTAATTTGCCGGAAAGAGAAGATTCCAAAACAAATGAATAGCGTTGGGAACGTTCAATAGAAAAATGTCCTGAAAAGAATTTTTATACTTAAGGAGTTAAAGAAAAAGAATTTACATGCACCTGTGGCGCCATCTGTTAGTCTGAGCCATAACATTGCATTCATTATCACGGCCAACTGAACTAATGTCATATACAGCCAGTCCTAAGAACATTAAAAATTGTTTTTGAAAAAAATGAAGAGCGTGTATCAAGTGGCGCCCTCAAATTCAAAACTATGGTTACAATTACTGTCATCTTTAAATGTATATATATATTAGTATTAGATGGCGCTAGTTGATACACTCCATGGCTTGCTTTACTGGAACACATTTTTTTTAGGCGAATTGGAATGGCCGCATTTGACATCAATTCAGCTGGCCGTGTCTTTATTTACGAAAACAACTGAAAAACCAAAGAGTTTTGTTGTTCTTAAAACGACCTTGAATTAAAAAAAAAAGAAAAACATTTCTGGCGCAATCTGTTACCGTGAGTCGTGACTTTGCAATATTATGTTACGAAAAACAATTTCGAATAAGTAAGATCGAACGGAAATGGTTAATAAAAGGAACTTCAAACATAAGTAGCGCAATCTGTTAATTTGTAGCCGCAATTAATTTTGCGAAAAGAAAAACAATTTTGAATAAACAAAGCCGAACAGAAATGGTTAAAAAAAAAGTTTCAAACGTAAACAGCGTCATGTGTTAATCTGCTCAGCGTTAGTTTTCGGGAGCGTTTCTAACCTAAAATTTTGTCAATTTTTACAAACGGCAAAAGCAATTAAACAGCCCTGATTTATTCAGCATTAAAAGTAAGCAGATAAAGATTTCTTTTTAGTTTTACATTCATAATAAAGGGCGCTGCTAAAAATGTTGCAACTCAGCGATTTGACTTCTAGTTACGCCACTGTCGATCAGTAATTCAAAATACTTTTCCGGAGAGAGAGGGATACGACATTTTGTACAGAAAATTAGAGCAAAGTATTACCAATTGGACATGAAAACATTGCAAAATAAATTGATAATAAAATAAACTAAATTAACCGATGTTTTAGCAGTTACTTAGTTAATTTTTTTAAATAACAAATTTCACTTTCAAAAGCATAAACTTCTTCGTTATAACAACAACAACATATCATTAGTTTTGACATTATTACTAAAATAATAAAATATACATAATAAAATTTGATAAATCGGTTACTCTAACAATCCAAAAATTACAGTTAGCATATAAATAAATAACTTAATTTCTTGGGTAACTAGCCAGTTAATAAATTTGAATTTTTTGATGTAAACTGGAAGTGGAATATTCCAAAAATCGGGACATTTTTAAAACTTCGTGGGGCGCAGGAGAATTATTAGAAATCGGGACGTAGGGTCACCTTAAATTACGTGTTTGTGTAAAATGTATTTCCTGGGGTAGGTACAGCACGGACTTAAATTAATTGCTACTTGCGCTAGCACAAAGAAAAACAAAAACAAAACACGTACAACAGGTACCTTCCTTAATATTTCGCCCTACTCTTGCCACCACAACACCTTTTCTTGTGTGTACACACAAACCCACGACTTTGTAACACATATCATGTCAGTATCGGCGACCTTGACGGATATAATTGGATAATTCGCCGGGAAGTAATAATAGATCAAGTTAACTCCCGACTATTAGAGAAGGATCAAAGGTTAAAAACAAATTTACAAATACGCGTTTGGATTGTCGACTATTTTATTATTATCGTTCAAGTGCATCCAGATTAGATTTTCTAGAGGGACTTGAACTTTTTATAACCGACACCTTACGAACAAAAAATCGCAACAAATTCAGCAAATTTCTAGTCTAGTAACTGACGAAGAAACACGATTACAAACATCTCGGCTGGTTTGAAAAGAAAAAGGCACAGTCACGTCTTGATTTGCTTGTTTGTTTGTTTTCTTTTTTTCCTGGAACTACTAAAGATAACATTTCTGATAATACACTCCGAATAGATATAATAAAAAAAGCGCGTGCATTTAAAATCGCCTGTCACGATATAAACAACCGTCGATTTCGACCGTTGCGCCGCCATCTATTATCGAAAAACCGAACCGACTCGATTTTCGACCGCCGCGCGACGAGACCTTTCATTTGATATGCGACAACGCGGGTCTATCTTCGACAATTTTCGATGATCGATTTCGATCATACGTAGGTATCGGTACCTGAAGTAAAAGTCAAAATATCGACTACATCGACTGTTCTGATAAAATAAAAAAAGCGCGTGCTTTTAAAATCGCCTGTCACGATGTAAACAACCGTCGATTTCGATCGTTGGGCCGCCATCTATGATCGAAAAATCGAACCGACTCGATTTTCGACCGTTGCGCAACGAGACCTTTCATTTGATATGCGTCAACGCGGGTCTATCTTCGACAATTTTCGATGATCGATTTCGATCATACGTAGGTATCAGTACCTAAAGTATAAGTCAAACTGTCGACTACATCGACTGTTCTGATATAATAAAAAAAAGCGCGTGCATTTAAAATCGCCTGTCACGATATAACCAACCGTCGATTTCGATCGTTGCGCCGCCATTTATGATCGAAAAATCGAACCGACTCGATTTTCGACCGCCGCGCGACGAGACCTTTCATTTGATATGCGTCAACGCGGGTCTATCTTCGACAATTTTCGATGATCGATTTCGATCATACGTAGGTATCAGTACCTAAAGTATAAGTCAAACTGTCGACTACATCGACTGTTCTGATATAATAAAAAAAAGCGCGTGCATTTAAAATCGCCTGTCACGATATAACCAACCGTCGATTTCGATCGTTGCGCCGCCATTTATGATCGAAAAATCGAACCGACTCGATTTTCGACCGCCGCGCGACGAGACCTTTCATTTGATATGCGTCAACGCGGGTCTATCTTCGACAATTTTCGATGATCGATTTCGATCATACGTAGGTATCAGTACCTGAAGTATAAGTCAAACTGTCGACTACATCGACTGTTCTGATATAATAAAAAAAGCGCGTGCATTTAAAATCGCCTGTCACGATATAACCAACCGTCGATTTTGATCGTTGCGCCGCCATCTATGGTCGAAAAATCGAACCGACTCGATTTTCGACCGCCGCGCGACGAGACCTTTCATTTGATATGCGACAACGCGGGTCTATCTTCGACAATTTTCGATGATCGATTTCGATCATATATAGGTATCGGTACCTGGAGTAAAAGTCAAAATATCGACTACATTTTGTTCCAGCCGCACCGGTAGGTCCCGACGATTCCGAAACACTCCCCGCAATTGAATTCCTAGCTGCATAAAAATGAAAATATCGTCTAGATTTTAAAAACAGTCACATTCCAGCTGGTCTGAGTTGAGTTTTTTAAAAACTGAAATAATTTCTTTCAAAAAAAAATTAAACAAAGTATTTTCCTTTAATTCATTCGTATAATAAATACATGAACTTGATGTCTTTGGTG
The DNA here is from genome assembly GCA_036172665.1 of Prosopocoilus inquinatus. Classification (NCBI taxonomy): domain Eukaryota; kingdom Metazoa; phylum Arthropoda; class Insecta; order Coleoptera; family Lucanidae; genus Prosopocoilus; species Prosopocoilus inquinatus. Next base: position 5,426,501 of record CM069878.1, on the reverse strand, counting down.
TGCTTCTCGATGCCGGGGTAGATGAACTTCCCCGTGTCCTTTGCCAAATCGGCGTACGAGACGCTGTACAGATCCTTAAACCCCGCCTTCGCCGCCAGCCCCTGCGAAATGTAAGACGTGAACACCGTCAAGGTGGCCTTCAAACCCAAAGCCCTACACAGGGCCTCACTGAAACCCAAACGTAAATTAGTTTTTTCTTGCGTGCGGTCATCGACGGAGGTCGCACCGAGCCTTCAGGAGTTCCAATCCGATCCCCTCGCCCCTAAATTCCGGGGGTACGACGAGTCCCATCGCGGAGAGGTACGCGGATAAGCCGAATTTTTCGAAGGGGTCCACCTTTTTGCTCATGTAATCGCAGGTGCCGTAGAGTTTCCTGGCCAGTTGGGTTTTCAACTGAAAAACAAGAAATAAAACAAAATTTTAATTTTTTTTTAGTTTAAAAATTTTTAATTATTTTTTTTTTTTTGGTTGCCCCTTGAGACAGGTTGCGCTTAATTTGAAGTCAAATTAATTTCTTATTATTTTATTTTAAATTTTTGCTTTAATCGGACAGAGTTGGAATGAATAGAGTTCAGTTAAGTTGACTTTGAAATGAGTTCGGCTTAATTTTCTTGACTTCTTTTAATTTTTTTTAATTCCTTGCTTGAATTAGACAGATTTGAGTTGACTTGGTTGGCCTTGCTTGGGGGAGGGGGTGTTATACATACTTCATTACAATTGAGTGTTCCTTTTGAATTTTTTAATTTTTTAAGACATGAAATTTGAGTTTGAGTTTTAATTTTTCTTTGTTTTTTCAGTTTTCTTGGATTATGAGTTGGATTGAACTTGGAATTCCGGTTCAGTTTCTTTCGAGTTTTGAATTTTACACAAGTTTTGAAGTTTGATTTTTTTTTTAATTTTCAAGTTTGCTTTGCTTGAGTTTATTTCGAGTGATTTCGACTTAATTTTTATTAACTTTTCTTCAATTTAAAAAAAATAATGCTTTTTTGCTTGATTTGAGCAGAGTTGAGTTGAGTTGACTTAGGTTGGTCTTACCCAGGACTCACTTAATTACAATTGAATGCTTTTTGGCCTTGAAGTTTTTAAATGTTGCTTGAGTTTCAATTTTCTTTGGACTAAGTTAGGCTGGACTAAATTCCAGGTCGGTTTCCTCTTTCAGTTTTGAAACTGGTCTTGATTTTTTTTAATTTTTTAAGTTTTCGTTTTGAGTTCAGATGGATTGCTGTAATTAATTTACCCAGTTCAGTTTTCGTTTTTATTAAGTTTTGAAAATTGAGTTTTGTTGATTAACTTAATTTGGCTTGGACTTGAGTCCCATTCAATTTTTTGTTTAATTTTTCAATTTTATAAGTCTTGAAATTTTACTTTGAGTCTAATTTATCTTGAGTTTCAAGTTCTCGAATTGAGTTGGGCTGGACTTAATTCATACTCAGATTTCTTTTGTAATTTTCAACTTTGTAAGTTTTAAAGTTTGACTTTTGATTTTTTTAATTTTTAAGTTTTATTTGCTTGAGTTCAATTGGGTGAGAAGTATTTTATTAAATTCAGTTTTGTAGTTTGAGTTTTATTTTTTTTAAGTTTTAAGTTTTCTACTGCTAGCTTGAGTTAGGGGTTGAACTTAAACCCCGACGCAGTCTTTTTATGCACGTTTTTTTTTAAGTTTTAAGTTTTACTTTCTTGCGTTTTAAAACGTCTTTAGTTCAGTTGAGTTGAACTTAATCCTACCTAAGTTTTGTCTTTGAATTTTCATATTTTGTACGTTTTTTAATTTGACTTTTAATTTTTTTGTATTTTTAAGTTTTCTTTGGAGTGGAGTTGAATTCGGTCGTATTTTAATTCAAGTTCAGTTTCAAGTTCTTGAATTGAGTTGGGTTGTACTTAATTTCATGTTCAGTTTTTTCTAAGTTTCAAATTTGTAAGTTTTAAAGCTTGACTTTGATTTTATATATTTTTAAGTTTCCCTTGCTTGAGATTAGTTTGGTTACAGTTCACTTATTCATTCAGTTTTTGAATTTGAGTTTTGCTTTTTTTTTCATTTATTCCAATCAGTTTTGGAGTTTGAGTTTTACTTTTTTTTAGTTTTCGGCAACTAACTTTTTTTGTTTTGAGTTTGGAGTTTGGTGGACCCGATTTAGTCTTTTTATACGTGATTTTTTTTAAGTTTTGAGCTTTACTTTCTTGAATTTTAAGCCGTCTTCTAATTCCACTTAAGTTGTGCTTTTGTATTTTTTTAATTGACAATTTTTAAGTTTTCTTTGGTGGAGTTGAGTTCATTTGTATTTTAATCCAAATTCAGGCTTTTTGATAAAGATTTGATATTTGAGTGTGAGTGTTAATTTCTATCGACCTTTAAGTCGTCTTAATTCCAATTTAATTGCTTTTTGAGTTTTGAATTTTGTAAATTTTGAAACTAGACTCTTGATTTTTTTGTTTTGAAGCTTTTTTTGGTTGAAATGAGTTAAATTGGACTTAATGCCAGTTCAAGTTTTTAGATTTTCGAGTTTCGTAAAATTTTCAATTTGAATTTCAGTTTTAAAATTTCGAATTGTGAGTCGTCTTAACTTAATTATTACAAATCAGTTCCTTTTAATTTTTGAATTTTGTAAGTTTTATTAAAACTTGAGTGAGTTTTTTTAGTTCTTTTCTTATTACTAAGTTTTCTTTAATTGAGTTAAAATGAGTTGGACTTACTGCCAGTTCAAGTTTTTCAGACTTCGAGTTGTGTACATTTTTCAATTTGAGTTTGTTTAAATTTTTTTGAGTTTTAAGTCGTCTTGGGTTGGACTTAGGTATTATAAATCTGTTCCTTGTTATTTTCGAATTTGCATGTTTTAATACTTGAGTGAGATTTATGAGTTCGTTTCTTATTACTAGGTTTTCTTTGGTTGAGTTGAGGTGGTTTGGACTTAATGCCATTTAAGTTTTTCAGTTTTCGAATTTTATAAATTTTTCAATTTCCTCCTTTGTATTTTTGATTTTCGCAAGTCTTGAAACTTAGGAGAGTTTTTTGAATTGTTGTTTTATTAATAAATTTTCTTTGATTGAGCTGAGGGGGGTTGAACTTAATGCCGGTTCAAGATTTTCAATTTTTGAGTTTTGTAAACTGTTCTTTTTGAATTTCAGTTTGAAACTTTCGTGAGTTTTAAGCCCTCTTGAGTTGGACTTAATTACAAATCGGTTTATTTTTATTTTTTGAATTTTCGTAAGTTTTAAAGCTTTAATGTTTTTGAGTACTTTTTTAAATACTTTTTAATTTTCTTTGGTGTCGGACCCCAGCTCGCGAGTTCCGAGTTTTGATTTTTGAAATTCGACTCTGACTTTTAATTTTCCTTGACTTCTAAGTACACTTGGCTTGCACTTAATTCCAATTCAGTTTCTTTTTAATTTTTGAAACTTACGGTTCTATTTTTCTTGACTTTTGAATTGTCTTTGGTCGAATTCAATTGGGTTTGACTCAATTCCATAATTTACTATAATGTAGCATAATTAAAATATAGTACAAAAGAAAAACAAGCAAGAAACAAAGAGAGTGAAAAAGTACACAAGATTTCCAGTACGTCCCCTTCTATTTAGTAGTTCGATTCAAAACAGCTATTAGATAAGACAAGAATTTAGTCATTTTACTAACAACAAAATAACTTTCTTATCGCTGAGAATTTTTTTTTAAAGCCACCTGCTTACAACAGCAGGTATTTATTTTTATCTCACTTCAAACTTGTTTACATCATTCAATCCAGGAAAGCTAAAAAAAAAAAAATAGAAATAAAACAGAACGAAATCGATCGACGTGATCGATAGTCGATGAGTAACAAACGCCTGATGGTGCAAACAAGATAAGAGGCCAGAGCTTTGTTTCCTCCAGAAAAATGCAGGAAATAAACAACGATAAGATTAGGCCCACCTCTCGAAAAACGAACTTGAACTTAACTTTGGCGCTTGCACTCCAAAACACCGATCGATAATCTACGTGCAGTTTTCAAGTTAGCTTGTTTTTTCAATTAACCGAATTAACTGATACAATTGATACACTTGAACTTGAAACAACTTATAACGTCTTCGTTTGACAGCACTTAAAGTACATAGATAGGAAACCGAGAATCAGTTAAGATCAATTTTAATGAAGAACCCCGCGATGATTTTTTTTTAGCTACGCCACTGACCTCTACGTCGTTCTTCTCGTCCTTGACGCTCGGGCAGGTGCAGTTCATGCCGGCGACTTTGATCTCGCCGCTTTCGTCCTTCGTCAGGCAGACCAGGCCAGCTTTTTGGGCGAGCAGTTCCTTCCACATTTGCCTGAATTCTTCCACGGTTTCGATGTCTTGGGTAACCCCTAAAATCAATTCAGTCAAGTCGTCAGAGCTGCTTTTAAAAAGAAGATTCAAAGTTGAATTTGAACTGGAAGAGACGATGAGAATGGGGAAAAACGGTTTTGGCAGAGCTGCTTTCGAAAAGAAACTCCAAAATTGGATTGGAGCTGGAAGAGACGATGAGAACTGAGACGAACTGGTTTTGCCCTTTTTATTTTAGGGATGGGGGAGGTTACGTACAAGGCAAACTATTTTGGAAGATAATTGGTAAAGTAAAATGAAGAGTTGAATCGGTCTCCAAATTTTTATTTTGGAAAGAACTTGGACAGATTTGGATTGGAAGGTTCAGAAAGGAATTCAGTTTAGTAGGATTTGAACTGGAAGAGGCGATAAGAACGAGACGAACTGGTTTTGCCCTTTTTGTTTCGGAGATGGGGAGGCGGATTTTGAAATTGGAGCTGCTTTTGAAAAGGAAAATCCAAAATTTGTTTTGGAATATAGAAGATGAGACGTACGAGGCAAACTATTTCGGAAGATAATTGGTAAAGTAAAACGAAGAGTCGAATCGATCTCCAAATTTTTATTTTGGAATGCCAAGGGACAGATTTGGATTGGAAGGTTCAGAAAGGATTTCAGTTTAGTAGGATTTGAACTGGAAGAGGCGATAAGAACGAGACGAACTGGTTTCGCCCTTTTTGTTTCGGGGATGGGGGAGACGGATTTTGAAATTGGAGCAGCTTTTGAAAAGGAAAATCCAAAATTTGATTTGGAATATAGAAGATGATACGTACGAGGCAAACTATTTTGGAAGATAATTGGAAACAAATGAAGAACCAAACTTGGAAAAACGAGGGACAGATTTGAATTGGAAGATTGAAAAAAGAATTCAATTTAGTTGGATTGAGAGAACTGCCCACATTTTTTTAATGGATAATGGGGGATGGACTGTGGTTTTTTCTTTAGGAAAGGCGATGATGGGCGGATTTGGATTGGAAGATTAAGAAGGAGTAAAACTGTGGGTGTTTTTTGGATGGTTGTTAGGAAATAATGTCCATCTCAAGTCGAATTGGATGAAAAATTATAGAAAACATTTTTCTCTTGACGACGTGATTGATTTGGATTGGAAGATTGGAAAAATCGAATCATTTGATTTCTTGGGATTGGAAAGAGAATTGAATCTCACAGCTCTTGGAATCAAGCTTTAAAATTAGAACCAATATCGTAAATGTAGGTTGGAAAACGTCCATCCAAATTTGGTCATCTGGAAGTTGACTTTTAAATTCACCTCAGTCTCAAAAACCAATTTTCTTTTTAATTTTGAATAGGCAACGGAAGGATTTGGACGATTGATTTGGATTGGAAGATAAGAAAAACCAAATTTGATTATTTGGGATTGGAAAGAGAAACCAATTTTCCAGTTCTTGGAGTCAAGCTTTAAAATTAGAACAGATTTCGAAAATGTAGGATGGAAAACGTCCATCCAAATTTGGTCATCTGGAAGTTGACTTTTAAATTCACCTCAGTCTCAAAAACCAATTTTCTTTTTAATTTTGAATAGGCGACGGGAGGATTTGGACGATTGATTTGGATTGGAAGATTGGAAGAACCAAATTTGATTTTTTTGGGATGGGAAGAGAATTCAATCTCCCAACTCTTAGAATCAAGCTTTAAAATTAGAACAGATTTCGAAAATGTAGGTTGGAAAACATCCATCCAAATTTGGTCGTCTGAAAGTTGAGTTTTAAGTTCATCTCAGACTCAAAAAGCCAATTTTTTTTTTGTTTTAAATGGGCGACATGAGGATTTGGATCGCAACGAATTTAGTTTTCAAATCTTCAAAGCTGAAAGGGTTGCATCCACGACCACTTTTGGAGAGCCGATGGAAGGGATAACGTCCACCTGAATTAATTGGATTACATTGTCGTAGTCGTTTTCGATTGGTTTTCCCTTTTTGGCAATTATATTTCCCAATTTGCCGAATGAGTTTCCTGCTTGACGTGCGACTTAAAATTTCCGAAACTTGAAAATAATTTGACCAAGAGGGGAAAAAGGGAATTTAATTTGGCAAAAGGGAAAAACCAAAAGAAGAAAACCCAATTCGTCGAATGACTTTCTTACTTGACAAACGACTTGAAATTTCCAAAACTGGAAAATGGTTTAAGAAATAGGGAAAAAGGGGATCTGATCTGACAAAAGGGAAAAACCAAAAGAGGAAGACTATATTATTATTATTATTGTTAGGGGCGGATATGAATTGGAAAATTGAAACAATCGGACGAATCAACCTTGCCTGCCTTTCTTGGGTGGAAGTAGATCTAAAGAAGAAGGAATCCATTTGGATTTGGGCCGGAAAGGTGATGAGCAAAATCAAACCGTCTTTACTTTTCATTTCGAGGGGGATGCAAGAATTTGGATTCGGGTTAGAAGAAGCTTGTTCAAGTTAAAAAGGGGCGCACGCAAAACCAAATCCAGACCAAATCTTTTCAGCTTTTGGTTATGCAAACCATTTTTTTACTTTCGATACGATCTCCCTCATTGGGGAAGAATAAAACTGATTTTTGGAGAGGTGGTTGTCGAGATCCATTTGGATTAGACTAGCCAAACCGATTGTGCCCTGGCTCATTCTAGTGCCCTTCTGGATTCTGATTGAAAGTTAAAGCAACCACACCTACTCTGATTTGGTTTGAATTTGGGGGAAGCAATGGGGCGGGCGAATTTGGATTTGGGAAAACCGCGTCGTCGTCATTTCCGACGTTTCGAGCTTTCGCTGGAAGGAAACTTCCGCTCTCCCTGCCGCCCTTCTTTCATGCATGGGGAAAGGAAAAGGTTGACGCGTTGCAACCGCTGACTCATTCTAGTGCCCTTCTGGATTCTAATTGAAAGTTAAACCAACCACACCAACTCTGATTTAGTTTCATTTTGGGGGAAGCCACAACCACACCAACTCCGATTTAGTTTCATTTTGGGGAAAGCAACGGGGCGGGCGAATTTGGATTTGGGAAAGCCACATCGTCGTCATTTCCGACGTTTCGAGCTTTCGCTGGAAGGAAATTTCCGCTCTCCCTGCCGCCCTTCCTTCATGCATGGGGAAAGGAAAAGGTTGACGCGTTGCAACCGCTGGCTCATTAGTGCCCTTCTGGATTCTGATTGAAAGTTAAACCAACCGCACCACCAACTCTGATTTAGTTTCATTTTGGGGGAAGCAATGGGGCAGGCGAATTTGGATTTTGGTAAACCGCGTCGTCGTCATTTCCGACGTTTCGAGCTTTCGCTTAAAAGGAAACTTCTGCTCTCCCTGCTGCCCTTCTTTCATACAAGGGGAAAGGAAAAGGTTGACGCGTTGCAAATGCTGGCTCATTCTAGTGCCCTTCTGGATTCTAATTGGAAGTTAAACCAACCACACCAACTCTGATTTAGTTTCATCTTGGGGGAAGCCACAACCACACCAACTCCGATTTAGTTTCATTTTGGGGGAAGCAATGGGGCGGGCGAATTTGGATTTTGGAAAACCGCGTCGTCGTCATTTCCGACGTTTCGAGCTTTCGCTAAAAGGAAACTTCTGCTCTCCCTGCCGCCCTTCTTTCATGATTGGGGAAAGGAAAAGCAAACAGGAAAAACCCTCGCGATGTTAATCTTGGATTGTGGAAGAACCAAATGCGTTATTTTGAGATGAGATGGAAAGAGGCTCACCACTGAACATGCACATGGGCTCGTCCCTGAGGAACACCGTGCACATGTAATGGATGACTTGATCCGCGTATTCCTCGGTGATATCCTGGATCCAGTAGCGGCGTTTGTGGCCGTTCCAGACCTTCCTGCCCTCGAAGGTCCTCCAGATCGACGGAAATGGAACCGCTTCTGGTCTCGTCCAGGTCGTCATTCTTTCTAAAATTCAAATATATTCAATTGAATGAAGTTTTTTCTTTTTTCTTTTCTTATTTGGATAAATAAATGAAACTTACTGTCGTCAACACCAGCGTGATGCTTCCAAAATTCTATCGCACTCGCGCGCGATTATTGCTTCGTTAACATCGGGCGATGATGATAAGAAAACGGACTGTTTGTTTGATGGGCAGAATTATTCGCATTGCGTAACCAAGAGAGAGAGATACGCTAAGTTGGTTAATCGCGTTCGCCTAATTTAGACGAGGGTCCATACATTAACTCGTTATCAAGCGAGATGCTCGATTTCGCCGCGTCATTTCCGCACGTCGTACGCGACTTCGTCCTTGTTTGCTCCGAGGATTAGCTTGTTTGCGCAAAAAATTATCATCGAAGGCAGCTCAGGTTCGCATTTAGGAAAGAAATGTGCTGTCTACCTGAACAGAGCAACATTAATTTGTGCTCAGGAAATCAGCTTTCAGCTCAGCCAGCAGCTTCAGTCGTGACGGGCGTGGGTGTTAATTAAACGCGACAGAAATTAGCGCCACCTAATCTTAACCAAAGACGAGGAGAGGATCAAGGAAACGGAAAATGAAACTGTCTCAAATTAAGCAACAATAGTTTAATGACGTCAAACAATCGCCAAGTGTGTGACGGGCTTAACGCCACCAAGTGTGTATTATACTTGAAACACCAAACACAACTTTACGACGAAATTTACAAAAAAAATTGTTGCAAATCGTTTTTTACTGCAATGTCAGGTCAAAAAGCGATCGTAGGATGTCGCTGTTTCATCTGTGCATGACGAAATTTACCAACATTAACCAATACCACACCGATAATGAGCGTAATCAACCACGAGTCAACTTTAAAACAAACCAGATTTAACCACCGGCGGATCCGTCATCCGTTTCACAAATAATCAAATCATGTTCTCAGATAACATTGGCGCGAAGCGCCCAAAATAACGTTAAGTAACAAATAAACTATTTGACGTGAAGCGCCCAAGGCAACATTAAAAACGCCCACAGTAAAATTCGGCATAGGACCGTGGCGTAATCAATCCGAACAATCCCGCCTGATTACCCTTCATCGGAGATTATTCTACTCTCTCTTCTTCTTCTTCTTCTAGTCTGTCAAGTCGGGGCGGCGTATGAAGACGTCGCCACCGCATCTACAACAATCTCTTTATAAAAAAATGTCGCGGGAAAAGCGCCGTTTTTTCCAAACCAAATCGACAAACAACAACCAAAACAAGAAACGTGCGTCCAAGAAGAAGTAAAGCTCGTCGGTAAAAACGTAAACAAAAGAGAAAGCGAACATACTTGCCTGCCCGGAAACAACCATGCCCCCAAAATGTTCGAAGGGAATGAAAACCAACCTGACATAAGCAGGAACCAACGGGTATCAATCTGACGTAATAGAACGCCAATAACGTCAAAGGTCAATTAAACTAACCGTCGAAATGTTAGCTCACAAACATCCGGGGCTCGTTCAGGAACTGAAGAGAGCGCGCTCTGGGTAATATTTTTTTTTCTCTCTCTCTCTCCTGTAAGCGATTTTGTATACCGGGTGTTTGGAAATTGATGGTACAAAAAAAAAATAGGTAGTTGGGCAGTTGTGTTTGAAGTCATCGGCAAATCGATTGTAATTTATATGTTTTTTTCGTTTGCCGATTGTCATTTATTTGTTTTCTCATATGCCTATTGTCATTTATTTATTTCCGACTGTCATTTTTCATTTTCCGATTGACGTTGACTTATTTGATTAATCTTGTTAGACGTACGATACTATTTTTTGTCATCAATCGATTGTAATTTATATATTTTTTCATTTGCCGATTGTCATTTATTTGTTTTCCCTTATGCCTATTGTCATTTATTTATTTCCGACTGTCATTTTTCATTTTCCGATTGACGTTGACTTATTTTATTAATCTTGTTAGACGTACGATATTATTTTTTGTCATCAATCGATTGTAATTTATATATTTTTTCATTTGCCGATTGTCATTTATTTGTTTTCTCATATGCCTATTGTCATTTATTTATTTCCGACTGTCATTTTTCATTTTCCGATTGACGTTGACTTATTTTATTAATCTTGTTAGACGTACGATATTATTTTTTGTCATCAATCGATTGTAATTTATATGTTTCTTCATTTGCCGATTGTCATTTATTTGTTTTCTCATATGCCTATTGTCATTTATTTATTTCCGACTGTCATTTTTCATTTTCCGATTGACGTTGACTTATTTTATTAATCTTGTTAGACGTACGATATTATTTTTAATTTATATATTTTTTCATTTGCCGACTGTCATTTATTTATTTTCGATTGCCATTTTTCATTTGTCGATTGGCATTTACTTATTTATTTATTTTTCGTTAGTCTTGTTAGATATTCGATTTTTTTTTCTTTGGCATCAGTTGATCGTCATTTATTTGTTTTTTCACTTGCCAAATGTCGTTTGTTTTTATTCGGCGTTATTTTATATTCAGTCGATTGTCATTTATTAATTTTTTTATCATCGTTATTATTATTATCAATTAATTTTTTTTTTGCTTTTGATCGATTATTATTGTTCTCTATTCAGTTGATTGATCACTTATTTTTTTTTATTATTCTCCTTACGTCATTATTTCTTTTGCTCTTGATCGATTGTCATTTGTTTGCTTTATAAGTTACCATTTGTTTTTTTTTTCATTATTTTTTGCCACTCATTTATTTATTATTAATTATTTAACAATGAATGTCATTTTTTCATCAGTCGATAGAATTTGTTTCTTCTTCATTGTTTACCTATTTTTTCGTTAGTCCACTTACGTGATTAACTTTTGTGCTATCGATCGATTGTCATTTGTTTTCCTTATGGGTTATCATTTATTTTTTGCCATTATTTTTTATTTTTAAAATTTTCTTGCCACTCATTTATTTATCATTCGTTATTTAACTTTGATTATTAATTCTTTTTTATCAGTCTATAGACATCGTTTCTTCTTCATCGTCGTCAGTTTATCTATTTTTTCGTTAGTTTTCGAAATAAAAATTACTAGAAATTTGGCCAAAATTGTTGTTGCGCCACTGAGTTAAGGTAACAACCTGTCACTATAGTCAAACACCCTGTATTTTGCTTTTCGTTTTAAACGACCAAAGTTACAATTTTTTACGCAACCCTGCAGTTCACATAAATTGATCTGATTTAAAAAAAAAACGGACGGCGCCGGAAACTTTATGAGTGTCTGAACGAATGTATGGACTAACAATTTCGCCACAAATCTCACGAGCCAGAAGTAAAAAGAGCGCTTACAATCGTTTCAACAGATGATGCAGTCCTATATCAAAAGAAAATGCAATCCTATATCAAAAGAAAAAGCAAACCTATAACAAAAGAAAGTGCAATCCTATATCAAAAGAAAATACAATCCTATATCAAAAGAAAAAGCAATCCGATAACAAAAGAAAGTGCAATCCTATATCAAAAGAAAATACAATCCTATATCAAAAGAAAAAGCAATCCGATAACAAAAGAAAGTGCAATCCTATATCAAAAGAAAATACAATCCTATATCAAAAGAAAAAGCAATCTGATAACAAAAGAAAGTGCAATCCCATATCAAAAGAAGGTGCAATCCTATGTCAAAAGTAAATGCAATCCTACATCAAAAGAAAATGCAATCCTATATCAAAAGAAAATGAATCTCCGAACGATATTGTTTATTTAAAACCAGAAAGGAGTGTCGAGGCTCCGAGAATTTTGCGCTAATATGTGGCGGGACGGAGGAAAATTCCCGACCACCCCACTTATTTTTCTTCCTTCTCTCTTTATTATTATAATGAACTGTGTGAAAGATTGCATTGCAACTTTCTTCAGGGGCGATGGTGGTGTAATGGTGAGCATAGTTGCCTTCCAAGCAGTTGATCCGGGTTCGATTCCCGGCCGTCGCACTTATTTTTTCCCCTTTCTTTGTTTATTATTTTATTGTACAGTCAAACAAACGTCTCAAATAAAACGCAAAGCGTCAGATTATTTGCAATTTGCCTAATCGGTCACTCCAGCGACGACGTAGCGATCATAAAAAAAAAAACTGTCAGTAATCGTCATAAAAGCTGCTTTCTTTCGCTTAAAAGTTTGAATCGTGTTTCGAATAGTTTGGACCTGAAATTCGTAGTTGTTGCAACAAAACACCTGACTTGAATTTTCGATTGACAGTTCATTTGTAAATAACCATAATTCGATCCAAACAAGTTTTGAAAATAGACAGGTTCAAAGAAATTTGAATCAACACACGTTTGGATCACGATTTTGTGAGCGAAAGAAAGCACCTAAAGTTACGAGGCCTCGAGAATTTTGCACTACTAATTCATGGCCGGAGTATTTCGAAATAAAAGCCCGAACCGCTGACGTAACACAGTTTCAGATACATTTTTTGATGAAATCCGAGGTTGTGTCGGCTTCGGCAACTTTAATTAATAATTCTTTGTCCCTTGTTGTAATTAAATTCCATTTTACAAGAAGAAAGGAAGAGGGAGTTTTTCACCAGATCGTAGGGAATTTTGCACCGCGAGGTTGGCAACTCTGCTGGAGGGACGCCGCGCTTGCGCCGCAACGTCAACGAAAACTTAGGTTAACTTTAGGAATTAAAAATGTCTTTTAAGACTTTATCCAAGCTAATTAACTCCAGTAATGCGACGGCAAGTAAAATCTACCTCAATTTAAAATTCCAATCGATTAGGTAAGGTTATGAGCACGGCAAGATGGAAGTGAAAGCGGGGGCAAAACATAACCTCAAATTCCAGGCCCTTAACCACAAGCAAGCGCCTGGACGATTTGATGGAGTTTTTCGACGACAAGAAAAACTGGGGGGCCCAACAAGTACGCTCCGGGCGTTCGTGGAGAAAAGAAGAGCTTCGCCTGAAGTCGAACACCGACCTACACAAACTCTGGTAAGTGCTTGTAAATACTTGAACGGGGCATTAATTAATTTTCCCGTCATTCCAGGTACGTCCTGTTGAAAGAACGCAATATGTTGCTGACGATGGAGCACGAGTGTAAAGAGAGCGTCCGCTTGTTTCCCAGCCCCGAAAGGATAGACAAGGTGGAGGAGTCGATGGAGAACTTGGAAACGGTCGTCCGAGAACGGAACGTTGCCTACCACCAGCTTGAAACGGGGGAGACGGGCGAGAGAGTAACTAAAGAAATGAAAAATGCACTGGGCCTTACGTACCAACACACAGAAAGCGAATATCCCATACCAAAACATGAAAACAAGGAGTGGCTGAAGAAGCACGATATTAAACCGGTCGAGAAAGATGTCGTCGAGTTCCTGAGGCTCTACAAGGAAAAGCAGTACTTGGAGAAGCGCAGGGAAAAGACGTGAGTGCCTCGTTTTGAGGTCTTGCCTTTTGAAATGACTGAAAGTTTTTTTTCAGTCGCAACTTCAACCACGTGATTGGTTTGCTGAAGCGGTTCCCCGACATGGACATGGAAGCTTTGAAGGCGCAATATCCGGATGTTGATATTGAAAAAGCTAAGAGGAGCCCCAAATGCAGAGGACACTTCGTGCCTAAGTGAAGACCACACCATCTAATAGTTAAAAATAATAAAAAAATGATTTACCCTCATGCTCTAATTTTTCTGAGATGAGAATCTTGACTGCGCCATCTATGTATAATAATAGAAGACATTGAACGACGTCATTTGGTTTATACAAAAAAGAATGATTACTGTATTACGGAAATAAAAAAATAAAATTGTGCCCCCATTATTATTATTTTTATTATTTCTCATAAGTTCAATTGCTTTAATCGTAGCAAATTTAATGAAATGCATATAATAAATAAATAAACAATGTTTGACTGATTTTCATAAGAACGATGACTGCGCCATCTATGGACATTCCACGATATTAAAAAAAATAGCGCCATCTGTGTACATTGTACAATAGCGAACAAATTAACAAACGGTTATAAGTTGCTTCATTAGTTCTTGTTTGTCTCTAAGTGTCAACACCTTACACCTTGGTTATACTATCCTGATGAGGTCTAATAAAACCGAAACGTACGTCGACAGTTACTTTCCTTTCCTTTAAACTAATAATTTTTAAACAAGATGTGGATTTGTTATGTAAATAACAACCGCGACGTTATAAATTTGTTCATTTGTTTTTTTTTTTGTTTTCTCACTCCTGACGAGCTATAAATCTATAGATCGAATGTATTTCCAATTTCCAACAAAAGCTTAACCATGTAAAAAGAAACAAAAACGGAAGTCATTATTTCCGTAAATAAAGAAACGCCATCTGTTTGCAATTATAAGAAGTTATCCGCCGTCGTTACTTCCCGAGCATATTTACAGATTTCAACAATTCCATTGAAATTAAGATTCAGAACAATTTTATTTGTTCATTTTACTTATAAATGAAAGCAGCGCCATCTAGATTTAATAACAGAAAGTCCTCGTGCCACCACACCCATTAAACTTTTCGATTAAAAATTCCGCAGGATTAGAAATTCTAGGAGAAACAAAAGAGAACTCGTTTAGCTTAAGCCCCTAAATAAAGAAGCGCCATCTATGTACATTGTACAGTAACAAACACAATAATTTTTGAACAGCAAGATATCGATTTGTTATGTAAATAACAATTGTTAATAAGTCGTTAAACGTTTCTGTTCTTTACCATTTGTTTCTGACAAAAAAAGAAATTGTTTTAACAACTTCTAATAAGAACAGATGCGAGCGCCATCTATTTGCAGTTACAAGAAATTCCTCATTACTTTCTCAGCGTATTTGTAAGTTTCAACAATTCTCAATTGAAATTTAGTTTCAATGAGCCCAGACAATTTTATTTATTCATTTTACCTCTCAGCGCCATCTAGTTTTGATAATGAAAAGTCATTTTGCCTCCAAGCACTTTTACAACTTTCTGTAGCACTAACTGATTATGAAGATGAAAACTTTTGGAGCAAACTGCAAGCAATAAACGTCTATAAAATAAATTAAGCGTGCGCCATCTAGCGAAGATTTCTTTATGTAATTTGCACCGCCATCTAGTTCTGATAATGAAAAGTCATTTTGCCTCCCAAGCACCTTCACAACGTTTCTGTAGCACCGAATAAGATTATGAAGATTACAATTTTAAGAGCGAACTGCAAATGCAAAATAAATTAAGAGAGCGCCATCTAGCGCACCGACTCTTATGCCATTCGCAAGGAAAACAGTATTTCATTTTTTTTTTTTTTTAATTGAAACGCCCTACAGCGGTTTTAATTCTGTTAAAAACTCTCGTCGACTTTATCGATTTTTTTAAAGAAAACAAAGAAGTAATGACTTTTAAGTAGATAAAGAAGCGCCATCTGTTTGCGACAATTAGAAGTTATCTACTGTTGCTACCTTTGTAGCAAACATTAATATTCTTGGGTATTTCAATAGTTTTATTGAATTTATTTTAGAGTTTCTTTTTACTCAAGGCGACTTTATCCGAGACACGAGCAGGAGTCGCTTAAACAGCGCCATCTATTCGCAGTAATAACAAGTTATTCACTGTCAGACGCCGACGTTTTTACGCAAAAAAAAAACATCTCAGCATTTCAACAATTTTATTGAAACATGCAACGAAAAACAAATTTCAGACAACTTTTTCGATTTCATTAAAAATTTTCTCAACGGAAAAGAAAAACCGACAGCACCACAACGGCGCACGGTCCGTTTCCGAAACTCAAATCAATTAAAGCACCAACATTTAACAATCGAGAGAGCACTTAAAGCAAATTTTCAGAGCGAAGAGATGAGCATTTCATTCATTCACAAAAAAAAAAATAAATAAAAATTAATACAACTTCAAACAAGCGCTCGCTCACCTGCAAACATAAAATTAATTAAAAAAAAATAATTATCATTATTATTAGTATTAGAAATTGTGACTACTACACCTAAGCAATACATATCTAAATTACCCTAACTAAGTAAACCTGGAAAAAATAAATTATCTAAACTTATACTCCATGTTTGATTGCGACTCGATAATAACAAAAAAAGAAAGAAAATAAAAAGATCTCTGAAGGGTGGCGCCCCGTTTTATTTAATACCAAGGGGCCACACCCCCACGTCACAGCTCTAACGCATCCGAATTGTGCACGAGGAATGATAAGATACAAGAAAATAAAGAATTGCAACGAATCTCGAATTACACAGAATTAGTAAGACTATACGTTTTACAGTAAGATTTTTTTTTTTTTGAATTAATACATATCCAATAAACAAATACATATTTCACATGATTATCACTACTGTTATATGCTATTATTGTTATTAGGTAACACGTTATAAAATGTTTTTCAGGACTTCGTCTCATCTGGTTTCGTCATCATCCAAAACTGACCTGACCGACTTCGATGAGGGAATGAAGGGCGCCAGAATTCAAAAAAAACGTTTAAACCGGGCAATCCAAAATTAATTCTTCGAGTTTAAAAAGAAGGAAAATATCACAATCCTTGACTAGATCGTTTTTAACGTTTTAGGTATTGCTGAGTGTGCTTTTAAAAAATTTTTTTTTTAAGTTTCGATTCATCACGGCCAGTCAGTTTCGAGCTCACTCTCAACTACCACAGTAAATACTCATCATCAAATATATTATTATTGTTATAGGTATGTATAATGCAAGTAAGATTATATAAATGTGCAACTGTCTACACGTGCAACACTCATAATAAGCACTTATCGATTAATTGGTAATACGAAAATTATATCGTCTATCACAATATTTGAGTTTCTTTTTAAAATTTGCATTACTAACGTGGAGTATTGGGACTAGATTCTATTCTATCGATATTATCATCGATGGTCACTCGTTTAGTGACGGATACAACAACAAAAAGAAAAAGAAAAGGGGTGAAAAACAGATCTGTGCCTCAAAATTAAATAAATAAAAATCATTCGTCATTGAGAGAGCCGATTAAAATGCAAGTCGAAAGATGTTTTTTTTTTTAAAAAAAAAACGAAAAAATGAGTCTTGAATTAAAAAAGTATTCTTGGAATCTCATTATTTTACTTTCGGGGTTAATCAGAAAAAAATAAATAGATAAAATAAATATGTACAAACATACATAATAATGGAATAGAAAAATAAATTAGTTTCAATGCTTGTATAAAAAAATAGCGAGAAGATGAAATTAGCCTAATTAATTTATTTATACTTTCATGGGAGGAATCCGTTTTGTTCGGTCGTTTCTCACCACCCGTTCAGTTCAGTTCGGTGCTGAGACGCAAGGCAAATAAGACCAGGCGTTTTGGAGCATCCTGTAGGTTTCGACACAGCGTCGGTTGATTGGGTCGGTTTCTGGTATTGTGCTCAGGGGAAAGCTTTCGCCCTAAACACACACACACACACACAGGCAAAAATAAATCGAAACTCTACACAGATTGATTTCAACGAACCTCATTGTGATAAGCCCAAATCATTTCCAAAGTGGAAATGAACGACTCCAGCTCCATGTTGCTGGCGAAAAACAAAATCCAATCCCCGCTGCTTTCATGCACTTCTCTGCACGCAAACTCCTGCAAGGCAAAAACAGACAATCACGCAAAGACACTTAGGGGGGGAAGCGGGGAAATATACCAAGATGCACCAGCTATGCTCAGCAGACGGCAAACGAAATGCTGTTATGTCGGATATAGTTGCGCAGCTCAACGCCTGAGCACCTTTGATCGGCTGATGGGGCCTCATTATCTTAGTGCATATGCTACTGGGGAAGGCCTCGCGCACTGCTAAAATATGGTCGCTGGTCATCAAGAGCGAGCACGATTGAGCCAACAACTTCTCTCGATTATTATAAGTCTGCGAACCAAAAAAAAAAAAATTTGCTCTCGTGTGTGAGATGACTGTGAGGGGGGAGGGGGCTTACCCCGCTTGCTGCGTGCACCAGGGCCTGCAGCCACTCGCTTGCAACAAACTCATCGGGTGCAGCAAGGTGCAAGGTGGTATTCGCAATCAACAACTGAAACGTGTGGGGTCGAGCGTAATTATAAATCCGCCTGGCACCCTGGCAAGCCCCGTTGATCAGGGGAAGCACCCTCATCGGCACCCTGTGACTCGGAGACGACAGCATGTACAGAACCCCAGCCCTGAAACACACGCTCAGATCAATCCGGAACCTCCACTCCCCCCCAGGGGAACGCACTTCAAAATGAAATACGCAGTTTCCCAACGGGCTTCGCTCTCCGAAATCTTGAACATGAGGGGGCCCTCCTTGTTCGGGCCTAGGGGAGTGTCGTTGGTTTCCGTGTTGTACTCCTGGAGTTTGATGATGCTGTAGTGAAAGTATTCTTCGTCCTGAAGGAGAAAATTTACTTTTGACGCAGTGAGGGGGAGGAGGAGGCTTTGTGGTTTACCAGTTCCACCGATGTCTGTTTGCAGATGGCCCTGCGCAAGTTCATCATGTCTCGGAGGGTGAGTTGCTTGACGGCTGGCAAACTCGGCTTGTGCTTGTCTCTGCGCATGGCCATTTCGAGCTGGCCTATGATGTCCCCGGTGAGATTCGCACAGCCCGTGGTGATGATGCACTGCATGTCTCTGTCGTAGTTCGAGATGTGAATGGTCTGGGCGTTGGGGCCCACCAAGATCGTGTTGAGCTCGGTGTAGGGCAGAACGAAGTGATTGCAGTAGGTATTGTTGGGTTTGTGGCCGGAAACGTAGAACGTCGTGTTGGTGATCAAAGCTAGCAACGCGGTGCTTTCCCCACTTGTGGTGTACGCACTGTGTATGGGGAAAACCTGCAAGAATAATTGGATTGACTCAATCAAGCGAGAGAAAAAAAAAAGAACTTTGGAGAGGAAAGAACTAAAACCAAGAGGAATTGGACTGGCTTAATGAAATAAGAGATAGAATGAAAAAAACAAAAAAAAGACAAGAAGAATCAAGGGAAAAACTGGACTGACTTAATGAAGTTTTGAAGGGAGAAACCAAGGGGGGGAAACCGCAAAACAAAACGAACGAGCTTCAAAGCTGTGGATTAAAGGCAACTGAACTCACCCTTATCAAACTCTCCTTCTTATCTCTAAACAAATCATTCCTAAGCCGAAACAAAAACTTCGGGTCGATGCTTCCACCATCCGACGAAGAACTCTTCTTCATCAAACCAAGCGCAAGCTCTTCCTCAATCTGCTTATCCAAACCGTCATTCACGCTTGTTTTAACATCCACCCCCTTCACGTACAACCCCAGGTACTTGTGAGCGTTCCTGTCTTTCTTCTGCTGCTTCAGGTCGATCATCTTTTTTATGGTGACGTTCCTCAGGAATCTGTTGATGAGGGACGTCTTCGAAGTCGACGGTTTCAAGCTCTGCTCGCCTTTAGGAGAACCGTCGGGTTTCACCTCGAGGCTCTCGTACTTGAAGTTCTGAAGGGCGTAGTGATTGGCCTTGCTGATCTTGCGCTTGGGCGAGTTCAGGTGTTTCGTGCTTGAATGCTCGGTGTAATCCGAGATGGTGTCGTTGTCCGACCAATCGAGCTTCGTGGAAGACGCGTACTTACTCAAGCCGGGCTCGTTTTTTGGATTGGGGGCGGCGGTCGAATGAAGAAACTCGAAGTCCTCGACCAGATCATTCTTCGGTTCTTGATTGGCCTTCTTCTTAAAAAAATTAAACTCGCGCAGGATCATTTGGTAAATGGTCGAGGACTTGGGCTTCTGCTGCTCGAATGTCTTCTGGAAGTTGTCGTACTCGTACGAGTAGCTAATCCCCTTGTGCTCGTAGACGTTACTGTCGCATAGTATCACGTTAGCCGGTAGGTTTTGATTCGGGGGGTAGTTGGGGTAAAACCCTTCGCTTTTGGTCAGCTTCAAGTTGGTCTTGGCCAGCTCGATGTTTAGGTTTCCGATTTTTTTAATTGGCGCCGGATTCTCGCAGTTCTCGTAGCTTCCACTCGAGCGCCTGCTCTTCGAAACGACCTCGCAGGAAGTCGAAAAGACCCCCACTTCTTCCTGCCCCTCGGAAACCCCCCTCTCGGCTATCAGCGGAACCGACGTGGAAAAATTCAAGATGTTCTTCAAGCTCCCGAATAGATTCGACGAGTCTTCCGATTTTTTCTTCCGCAGGTTCGTCTCCTCCTCGACGATGTTCGTGTCGATGTACTTTTTGTTCTTGCTCTTCTTCAAGCAACTCGACTTGGGTAGTTTCGGCTGCGACGGGTCTTTCTTCGCCGCCGTGGTGTCCGTCTCGGTTGACGTGCTGGTGTCTTCCTCGTCTATCGAGCTCGATATGCTCGCGCTGGAACTGGAGGAGGTCGAAGAAAACCGAGCCGAGTGAACGTATATGTCGGATTTGACTTCCCGCTCGGATTTGTTGCTTTCGAAATAGGGGGCGTCCCCCTCGGCCGCCCAACTGTAACGGCCTTTAACCACGTCGGGCCTTCGCTTGAATCCCCTTTGGAAAAAACTCATCGATACGTCCGGCTCGATTGTTATGAAGCCGTGGTTTATGTGAATGTCGTCGATTTTCGTGCTGTTGAGGATGTCTTCGTGGAACGACACGCGTTTCTTGGGGGTGTCTGACTTGGATTTTTTTTTGCGTTGCCTCCTGAACACGATCTGTTCATCGGAAGGGGTTTGGATTTCTTTGACGGGGGGCAACTCGTTCACTTCCGCGTTGTTAGCACCCTGCAGGCTGACCTTCAGGTTCTCGTTGACCTCCTCCGATAAACTCACGTGCATTATTTCATCGGGCTTGCAGTTGGTCTTGTTTTGCAAAGTGTAATCTAAGAGTTCGTAGCTGTTCAGCGACAGCTTCATGACGTCCTCGACCCTCTCGCCGTTGCTCTCGTCCTTGTGCAGCTTCACGTCTTCCATTTCGAAGATCTCGTCCGCGTTGAAACTCTTCTTGGGGGATTCACCGACGCTGACTTTAGAAGAAGGAAAACTCACGTTTTGATTTACAATATCACTTTTGGTCATCAGATCTTTGGTTTTCGCCGGCTTCTCGTTGTTGCTCTTGAGCATCTCGTGCGACCACTCGAGTATTTCGACGATCAAAGTCGACTCCTTGTCTTTCCTCGACTGCTGTTTCCCTCCGCCGGCGTCGCCCCCCTCGTCGTATATAATTTTGCACTCCCCGACCAGGATGTTTTGATTGTAAGAAGCTTTGGTGTCGCCGCCTTCGTCGTTTTCCAGGGGAAGCACCGAGTCGATATCACAGCCGATTCCGCTTGCCGACATGACCGAGGTCATTTCGCTTTCGCTGTCCAGCAATTGCACGCCGGAATCGCCGGGGGAGGCCAGGCTGGAGTTGGCCGAAGTCGTGCTCGAGGTCATTATCTCTTGACTGCCGGTTTTCTTGTTGATGTCGTCCAAGAACGACTTCGGTTTCTTCAGGTCGACTTCGAAATCGCGGTGCAGCCTTTCGGTTTCCATTTTCGCTACAAAACACAACAAAGATTTTCCCAACGCCTAAGAAACCAAACCCCCTTTGAAAGTGACTTAAAAGAAAAATGATAATCAAACCCAAAACCTTAAAAACTGATTTAAAACTGCATTTTATTTAAATAATAGAGATGAACAGATAAAACAGCGACATCTTACGATCGCTTTTTGACCTGACATTGCACTAGGATAGACAAATTGAAGCGGATTTGCTCCTAATGAGTCCTCCATGCAAGGCGGCCATGCTTGCTGTCAATTGCGTCGTTTTTGTTTGCAGTGGGAATGTCGAGCTACGTCTCTGCTGACGAAGCCCCAAGCAGGGCTGAAACAGCCGTACAGAGGCTGCTCGAGGTTTTCACTGCAATCAAAAACGATTTGCAACAAAAAAAATTTAAATAATATAGTTAGAGTGTCTTATTCATCTTGTTGCAACATTGTAAATAAGGTCAATTTGACATAATAAAATAAATTTATAAAAATTGAGAAAGAAGCATTAAATCAACCAATAAACGTGCAGGGTGATAGCCTATCTCTCTTTCTCACACACACATACGCTTTGCAACAAATTTAAAAAATGATTTCTTTAACAAAATTAGGAAATTTAGGAGTCCTTCATAACTGTATTATATAGAATTTAATCAAAGGGAAATTCATTTTGAGGGGAAAGTACTTTTGCACACGATTTTGAAAAACTAGGTCCTCAACATGTCGACCACCCTTGTTATAACTTTGTAGTCTGATTACTTTTGCCCCCTTCAAATTTACACTCGGTATTCGAATTTTCTTTTCCTTTAAAATCATGATTACTGATTACACATGGACAAGACAAGGCTTTTAAAGAATAGCGAAGTTTGAAACTGAACAGTTCTTGAGAACTGCTTTTGCAAATTCCTCAATCACTACAATCTTATTAGCTACATGATTAAGTAAGGGCTGAAATAACGAATTTTTCCCTTTCTGGTTTTGCCCCCTTGGCCCGGTCCACTTTGGTGTTTGAAACAAGAATGAAGGACAGGGGGGTGAAATCATCATTCTTATCATCAACGCTTATTGATTACAACAAATTTCAATCAACTTGATAATAACGATGATGAACAACCGGCGGAGTGTTTTTGAAACCCCCAGGACCCCCCCTTCCTCCCGGGGCAAAGCAAGCAATTTATTTTTGGATTTTTTACGCACAAATACGACCCTGGCGAAGACGCCGAAGGAGCTGCGGCGAATTTCCGAAGCTAAGAAGGGAAATGCGTGGTGACTTACGTGTCGAGATGCGTCCTAATTTCCGGTTGACATAACGCACGGGCCACGCACTTTATTTACTTGGAACGCAAAACGGGGAGACGCAAAAACTAGTGCTTGGCACAACAACAAAAATTGCACATTTTGACGTACGGCGGACATGCGCAGCTCGGGCGCTGTTATCGATTTCGATGCAGAAAACAATCGCGTCGTCGGCGGGAAATTTAAAATCGCCGGCGCACGTTTTACGCGCAATCAAGTTTAAACTGATTCGAAATCAATCTGGAAATAATCATTTAACTCGCTTTTTGCATTAATTCATGTGTAAAATTAATGTATAATTTGGTGTGAATGGCGAGGCCTTAACAATTCGCTTCGAATTTAATTAATAATTGAAATGTGGTTAGGCGGTAATAGTTAGGCAACCAAACTGACACCGGTGTACGCCGGTTTGAGATAAGAGATAACATTATTTAATTCCTTTATTCTTTGAAATTAAGTTAAATTAATTATCGCTTTATTATTATTTAAGAAAATCGGAATATGTTTGCTTAAATTTTGTTTTAGACTTAGGGCCGATTTCATAATCGAACAAAGTCACAATCTGATGTATAAATAACTACGTTTTCGCATCTTTTTGAACATATGACTGTCTTTTATTTTAAAGTCTAGTTTAGTTCGATTATAAAATCGGGTTTTATATCCTCTTCTTATCATGGGCGTCCGTGAACGGGGTTAAAACCTAAGTAATAACTTCAGAGGCGCGTTCAGAAACTATATCGCGAGTGCACTTTTGACGTTTAAGTGGAAAGCATAACGTGCAAAACCTTTTACATGAGAGAGAAAGAATATTACTCAGAACGCGCTCTTTTTTTAGTCCTGAACGGGCCCCAACGCCTCATTTGGAATGGAGCTTATTTACAAGTGAAGTAAAAAAGAAAATTAGGTTTATGTTGTTTTATATTGAATTTTGACATAAAATTCTATTATTTTATGATAACTGTTGCCATCCCTTAAATAAATAATTTTTAGCCGACGCCACTGTTCCTCGTACATTGGAATGAAATGGAAAATTCTAGGCTGCATGACTTAGCAAATAGTTTTTGATTCAATTTAAATTTTGATGCGATTTACTTTACTCTAGGAATTAAATCAATTGTAAACCGTGGGTTTGGTCATGGGCGGCATTGTCAATTTTGTTTGGTGCACATTTTACGCCGTAGTCCGACGAATCAGCTGACTGGTCGCGTTTTTGTTTAGAAAACAGTCCGACCGCGTCCTCGTTAAACTTTGACGATTCATTCATTCGTCCAACTAAACAAGACGAAGGCTAAATATTTATAGAAGAAATAGCATTCGTGAAAATCACGGAGTGACTGACACCTAGCGGAAGTTTTGCGCAGGTCCCTATAATAAGGAAAACATCGGAATGACATTTGGTTAACCTACAAAAAAAAGACGACGCCTTCACACGAATAAATGTTCTTATGTGCGTTTGAAATAATAATAATAATAATAATAATAATAAAAGTAACGAAAACATTAATGGATCGAACAGAAGAGATTGTACTGAATAACACGAACGACAGTTCCTTATTACTAAAAGCGCCATCTCTTGGCTGCTGATTTTCTCGAATAGTTTAAAACGCTCTCAAGTTTAAGCTGTCCAGTGAGTTTAACGACAGATGTCAAAAGTTTCGTGATTTCATCACCGGTTTAGTTACAGCTTCAGTGATTCAAGAGATTTTGAAAATAATTTTAACCAAATCTAGATTAGCAAAGATTTAACTCTCTTGAACGGCTCTTACAAAATAAACGTCGTTTCTGTTTCCTAACCTAACATTACTCGTGATGTTCGCCAAATATAAAAATCGAGTTCTACTTTACCAACAGTAGGTAAAGTACAGAAGAGGATTGTCTTCGATCTCCGAGGAGTAAGTTGGACTGATCTGATCGGCGGTTACTATTACATCTTTAATTCATTTCTATTTATCCAAATTGTGAACCGTTTTTTCTTTTTTAGTGTTTCGTGTATTCGTTATAGTAGGTATTTAGGCACAATCGACCGTCTTTTGTTTGTTGTTTCTGATTAAAAAAAAAAGATTATCAACTCTTGTTTCCTTTTATAATTTTCCTTCCACTTTTTGTCACAGTTTAATTAACAATTCATTGCTGAATGAAATTCTTTGATTTTTCTCGACGAAACTCTGTTGGCAACTCTGTTTACAACAGTTGATCAAAACAAAAACAAAAAACAATCACCTGGAACAAAGGTGAAGTACGGTGCCGGGAATATTGAAAAAAAAATGAAAGAGAGAAAGAACGTAAAGAAAACAATATAGATAAAATAAAGAAAACAAAAGACGTACGAAATCTCAAGATCGGCGATCCTTTCATCGCAGAAAATGATTGATGACAATTATTAACAGAAAATTGCGAAGAAACAAAATAAAACATGAAAAATTAGTTCGACGGAAAAAAAACCAAATGAGAGCCGAAACAAGCGATAACAAAATACAAAATTATGTTCAGCAGAGCAGGAAATAGAAGATCAATCATCCAATAAAAAAAAACTAACAGGAAGAACAAGTCGACGAGAAGAAAAACAAAAGAAAATGGAAACAAACAACGAGAAAACAAAGGAAATTGATTTTAAGCATGAAGAAGATTACGTAACCAAAAAAAAAACAAAAGACGAGAACAAAAAGAGAAACAAGCAACTACAAAACAAAACAAAACAAAAAAAACAGAGCCATGTTGAGCAGAAAATCAATAAACATTTAAAAAAACAATGAAAATCAGAAGGAGTAAATTAATACAAAAGAATATTCAAATATGAAGATTGCGTCAATAAAAACAAAAGACAAGAACAGAAATAAAACAAAATAAAACTGTTTGGAAACGAATAGGTATGAAAAATTAAATTAAATTCGATAGAAGAAGAAAGAAAAGAGAACTGAAACAAACAGCAGCGATATACAAAACTGCGTCGAATAAAAAACAAAAGATCGACGATTTCGTCCGGCGAAGAACGAAGATAAATTAAAATAACAAATCGATAGGAATTAAAACCAAATGAAAATCAAAACAAAACAAGAATAAAATGAATGTGAAAAACAAATGAACGGCGGAAAACGAAAGCAAAAAAGTAGTAGACGGTTACAGTTTCCTGTAATTTCTCTTTCTCCAAAATGATGGTGCTTAAAGCTGACTTCACAGAGGACACTTAAAAATGTTGAAAGCTCTCAAATTTGACAAGCTTAAAGCTTTTGTGAGTAAAATCAGTGAAGTCGTACCATTTTGGAGAAAGAAAGATTACAGGAAACTGTAAGTGTCTACCGCTTTCGACGGTAAATAGACATTTTGTTTCTTTTTCTTGAGTCGACTTGACCCCTCGCGAACGCTCTGAATTTATATTTTCTTGTAGAGGAAGAAAACAAAACAACCAAACTGAAGAAAATTCTCACCTGACCGATTCTTTTTTTTTAATTTCCCGAGGAAGAACTTCGAGCATCCCCCTCTCTTACCCATCTCCCGCTAAATTTGCTTTTTCTTTGGTAAACTGATTTTGTTGTATTCCATCTTCCAACTTCTGTCTGTCATCTAATGACAGATCTGTCAGTGATAAGTAAAAGATTGAGCGAAATGGAAAACAG
Source organism: Prosopocoilus inquinatus (assembly GCA_036172665.1). NCBI lineage: Eukaryota > Metazoa > Arthropoda > Insecta > Coleoptera > Lucanidae > Prosopocoilus > Prosopocoilus inquinatus. The sequence goes on along the minus strand of CM069878.1, from coordinate 5,400,002 downwards.
CGAGTTACCCTGCAAGGAAATCCAAAACTGCTGTCGGCTAATCCGAAAGCTGGCGAAGCTGATGGCCGATCCGGTTTCGGCCGAGTTCCTGGATCGTCACCTCACGCTCCTAGACGAATTTTTCAGGGCTTCCCCCTGCGGCTTTGTATCCTTAAATCCTCACCACAATCAATTCAGCCCAATCCAACCTGCTCCAAAAGAATTCCTAACTCCCTTTTCACAGTGGGTGAGAGACTTGCCGTACGCAATTCGCCTCATCACCCTCATGTCCGCGAAACTCGACGAACTGTCAATCCTGCGCCCCTACTTCAAGCAAATCTTGCAAGTCTGCCGCTTTCCACCCATGCTGACTCGCTCGTCCGAAGTTCTGGAGTACGAGAGAGACATCCAGGAATACTTCTCAACTTTCGGTAGAAGAAAAGTAAAGAAAAAAAAAGAGTCTCGCCGTCTGTTTCAGGTTACCTCCTGGCGACTCTCCGAGACCTGGAACTGCAAGACTTAGTTTTCCAAGCGCTGAAGAGCTTGCTGACGAGGAAGGTTCCAGTGGGTGTGTGCTGCGTGAGCCTCGAGGTCTGCAGGGCCGCCGTCGAGAAGAGCCACCTGCCGGAAATCGTCGCGGACTTACTGGGAATCACCGAGAAGTATTATTATAAGAAGCTGCTGAAGCTAACCGAGTTGTTAATCGAGCAGTCGGATGCAGTCTGTAAGATGATTCAGAAGTCGTGGGCTTCCCCTACACGATGGCTTTAATTGTGCCCAGGTCGAATATTGGCAAAAGAAAACGTCTTGAATACCCTAATCCTCAGACTGATGCCTAACTGTGATAAGATGCCTGAAAGCAGCTCGCTTTTGGAGATGGCCGAAAGCAAATTCAGGAGGACGGATGCCTTGGACGTCACGCTCAAAATAACCCTGGCGATCCTGGACGCCTGCCGAAGAAGTGACGGGAAATTCAAGAGTGAACTTGCGCCGCCTAGCTACACCACTTGGAAGTAAGGCGCAGGCGCTCGCTTTTTGAAGGCCCCAAATTACAATCTGGCTTTCCAGGTGGACCCATTACGTGTTTCGCATGTTGTCCATGGATGAACTGGCGAAGCCGCAGAGGAACTCCATCCTCATCATCATCATCCTATGCGTGGAGATTTTCAACAACATCCCAGTCGTCGGCATACTTCCCGATGGTCTGGTCTTCTCCCCCTTGGTCTTCTTGTTCAATCGTTCCTTAATTATTGCAGATGTTGCGATCCTCTGTTCGGCCGCGGTTTCCGAAGCCCAGGGAACTTGGGCGTCCGACGTTCGTTTTACCTCCGACGAATTCGATTTTAGATTCATGCAGATGATCCTCCTCCTTCTGTGCTACCACGTGAAATGCCCGGATTCCTTCAAGGCACGCCTCTCATGTCTTCTTAAGGCTTGCACTAACGTATTCCTTTAACGTCTCAACAGTATTTTCTAAAAAGAGAGTCACTCGCGAGGATTCTGCTGTTGATCAACACCAAAGTGCAGTTGATCTGGACTCACAAGCAGAGGTGCACCCTCGTCCTGCAAAGTCTTCGCGTTCTCACGGTGATTGTCCCCGTCGTCATCAACCAGTTTGTCTTATACGACGGCCCTTTGAGGTACTTATTTGCAAGCGCTTCGTAGATTCTTGGGGGGGTTACCCGAAATGATCTGCTTTTAGACTTCTGAACTTGTGCAAACTCTACATGACGGAAGGGTTTCACGATGACGTGCTTTACGCCGCCCTGCAGTGCATGTTTGCGACGGTCCAAATCAAAGACGCCGCGGCCATTTCCAAATACAGAGAAAAATTTGGGATTGATGTTTTGCTAGGTAAGTTTTCTCTCTTCCTCTTCTAGCAAAAACGGAACAAAGAGAAGGGGAATCACCTATACGATACACCGGATTTTGTACAATGTAGGTCTGATCGATCACCTGCTAACGAAAGAAATCCTGTCGATGGAAATCCAAGAGGCCGCGACAAACGCCTTCACCGTCCTGGAACTGTTAAACAAAGAGTACGATTACTCCAATCCAAAAGCGATAGTGATATGCTTACCCCACATGAAGAGATGTCTGCATCCAAACGACCGAGACATGGTCCAAAACCCCAGGTTGCTGATTGCCCTGCTGGATTTCCTCTGGGAGAATTTCTTCTGGTCCTCGTCGAATCTCGACCTCTTCGTCACCGAGGGCGGAGTGTACTATCTCCTGGACATAATCGAGGTTGCCTCATCCCCTTTCCTTCAAGTTTCCCCCATAATTTCTTTGCTTTCTTGAGCGTTGCAGAAGTGTTGTTTCTCCGTGAAAGTCATCGCGTTGGGAATGCTGGTGGATCTATGCGAGGAAGGCTCTTGCATCCCCCACCTGTTGACTTGGCGCGGAGGTAAAACCACCCTCATTCCCATGTTGCTGAAATTATTTCGGCTCGAAGATAAAAGGCTGGGGGTGAAGAGGACCGACCGAGGGGTAATTGCAGGCGAGTCCCGCACTTTTCAACAATCGCTTTTCGAAATCGTAATCAACCTCGACCTTTCCAGACATAGAACTGCCTTTAATGGGGAAGCTCCTACGGAAGAAGACCTTCGAAGAAGTAAAAGACCTGAATTCCAGCCCGTCAACCCTCGACTTGCTTGGGTCGATGCGTCCGAAGATTTACTCGATCTTACACTTGCTGAACTGCAGATACAAAGAGAAAGCCGACGCGGTTAACAGCGTTTACAAAATATCTTCCGATGAGTACAGCATCGATGACCAGGCAATTGTTTCCGCCTTCGTCCCCCCACATCACGAAATAAGATTCTTGTGTTTAGATAACGAAGCTCGTCGCTGAAAATTACCTGCCCCTAAAACTGGGGGAAGTCTGGGTCGAGTTGGCCAGGGACTTGGAAAGGGCGTCGATAAAACCGCTGGTTTTCGACCAGCAACTCCTCTCAACTATAACCCAGCGCTATCATCAATGGTCCCTACACATTAAGACGGTGCAGGAGGAGCTCTTGAAGCAAGAGAAGTTTCAGGTCCTTCCCCGCGAGCGACCATTGCTACAAAGACTAATCACTTACGTCACAGGAAGGAGTTAATGAACGACTACTCTACAACATCCTGCGGGAAAGCCGACTGGGATCGTCGTTGCAAGCGCTGAGAGAACTGCGATACATAGCAAGATGCACCGAGACTTTGTTTAGGTTGTTGGCGAAGATGAAGCAGAAAGACAGCGTGAGGGAATCCCTGGAAAGCGCGGAAGTCTCCGAGACTAAATTCCACCCTACCTTCGACACCGCGGTGAAAGTCACGGTAAACACTGGCGGGGGAACCCCTTATCGTCGAACGGACCAATCACCTTTCGCTTTTCCAGCCGGTTTTCAATCAAAAACTCAGCATACAAAGCAATGTGATCATCGACCCGAACGAGGAACCGTTCGACTTGAAACCCGTGTCTCCGCCAGAGAGCGCCAGCCAACTTTAAACTGCGCCCACATGACCCACTTGTATATAAACTTTTCTTTATTTATTTATTTATTTATTTACATTAAATGAAATTACAAAATGTAATGTTATTAATACTATTGTTATTATTAAATCGAAGTTGTTTACATGTTTTAATAATATCTTGTTCTAGAATTCACTGGGAATACTTCGTTTATACATTAAAAATTAAAAAAAAATGGAAATACTAACGAGAACACAGGCATGTAAACAACCGTAATACAAGTATAAATGACTAAAATGTAAAATTGTAAACCTAAAGCTAGGGGACAACAACTTGACCGATTTACGTGCGTCAACTTGCCCCCTGACAAGAGGCAAGTCGGCGCTGAAATCACGTCGTCGCAGGCCTTCATTAAAATGACTAGAAAAAACAGTCTGAGGGGAAAGTAAATAATATCCAAGAAACCAAATCGAACCTTGCACGATTCAAGCCGCCGGTATTTGGCGTAAGCCTATACGCCACAGTCTTAATACAATCTGAAATTTGTCGATGACTAATTTAAGCGAGAGTTAAAGAAGGTTCGGGTTCGATTTGGTACTCTCTTGTAGACACCCAATCGTCATGGAACTAATACAAAAATATATCTTACAAGTTTTTTTTATCTTACGCGCAAAAAATTGAGCTCAATAATATTAATAGTCGAAAAGGTCTTTATGTAACGGGTGTTTGTTCAAAAATGGTCGTCAGTCGTTGAATTTCGTTAATGATCCACATTAGAACTATTTTGTTGCCTTTAATTAAATGCATTCTTTAACTTTTTTTCAAAGTAAACGTTCCTATTTTATTTTATTTTTATTTTTTAGTTGCGTCGACAAAGTGAACGATATCGTTAAAATAAAAGGCAAAACAGAGTGCGAATCTTTCTTAATTCATGCAACTTTCAAAGGTGTCAAACACCTGAAACAAATGAAATTACTTTTAATCTGAGGAAGAAAGAATTTGCGGTGAAACACAGGAACTTGAATAATCACAAACAAAGTATTGATATTGAAAGCAAATTGTATTCTTCTGAGAGGATGGATCAGATAGACTCTTTTCTTCCAAAAAAAAAAAAGAAGAGACAAAAGGTCTGCAGAAGGAAGAATTTGTAACAGTACATTCGAATTCAAGAAGCCGGGTTTCACATAAAGTATAATAAAATCAGTCTTTTTCTGCTTTTGTTTTGTCTCTTTATCTTTTGTAATCAATTTTTGTTGTAACACTCTTTTTTATCATCTTTTCTGTTACTCCTTCTCACACCCGTAAATTTTTCGAGGACAAGAAATGGCATTAATTAAAATATTCAGCTTTATTTGCCGTCTGCTACATCACAAGGACTCTTTCGGAACAGCTGTGTATAATTATTAATTGTGTTTAACATTTTAATTGCGCAACTCAGTCGATTGGGGGCCGTCTGGGAAGTGGCGGCCTGGAAGTTGGCGCCCAATTAAACAATTAAATACGTGTCCTTTAATAATCATATGCGGTTAACCTCAAAAGAGTCTTCATGACACTGATTAGACAAGCGGCTTAAGATTTAATAATCCATGTGAAATCCTTTGCTTGAATATACAAAGCGGACAAACAAATAAAGTCGTCTTTAACAGTCGGGATCATTAACTTTCATTGGCATTTATTGATCAAGCACCCTGTAGAGATTGAGAGCCCCATCATTCTATCGCACTCGCACATAATTGCAGTGTGCAAAATAAAACAAATCGAACGGCAACACTTCAACAACGACGACACTTTAGACGAGAAACACGTAAACTGACGACATTAAAAAAAAAAATTGTATAATGGAATTCCGCCCCCGCCCCGCCCTTTTAAATGAAGGGGCCCCAATAATGAATGAATATACATACGTACAGCTAGGGTTAATATAATGATTTTAGCATCCGAGACATCGTAATTCCCACCACGATGATATTTTTAAAAGTGACTGACGCCGTCCGTCATCTTAGGTGGAACAGTAATCTACTTTGCGCTGGTTGTACTTAAGCTGATAGTCCTTGCCCTCATAGTGCAGGGGCGTCTGCGCGTCTTTCGGCACGACTGGGAAACAACACCACAGCACGAAGGCGACGAAAGCCACGATCGTACCGACGAGCAGGATGAAATCTTCAATGGTCTGCAAGCATTTTCATTATTACGACAGTAGGCAATGAATCAATCAAACCACTTACTGGCTCTTCCCCTAACAGCACGTTGTTCACGAGGTAAACGAAGTCATCAAAAGGGGTAATCATGTTCTTCAGTTTGAGGTTATGTTACATGTTTCTGGTCTTCAAACGTTTTTTCACCACAAAGACGAATTCAAACGGCTCGAATGCGCTTACATGAACCTCGACGCTCTTTCCGCGTGTGCGAAACGCAGCATTTTCATGCCTTTTGCACTTAATTTTTCGATAAATCACTCGCAGGAACTCAACACGTCAATTTTCACAGCGTTGCCGGATTTCCGTCAATTTATGATTTATCACTCGCGCCGCTGCGATTAACCACTTGAAATTATGCTAGTTTAAGCTTGTTACGCTTAAAACGAATGGCAATTCCGTTTAAAGAATCGGCGTTAATTAATTAATTGATTGGGCAAGTTATGATGTTGCCGGTTTTACTTCGAGCGACATCTACCGAAACTGAAGAAAACGCGCAGTAAATTTTCATTTTTGCGTTAATTAATGTTAATACATTGCGTTTTAAATGCAATGTTGATGCCGGCGTTGTTGTAATTATTAAATTTGTTTGGCCTTAGTCAATTTAGGCGATAATTTTAGCGTCGCCGGCGGGCTCGCTTCAATTCTGAACGTATCCGCGGCCGCCGTAATTTTCGCAATTAGTGGCGCGGCAAGCGCAACGAGGATGTTAAATCGAGTTTGCTTTTGCGTTAATTCAGAATCGAAGCAGTTTTCGACGCGTAAGCTCGTTTCGAAGTGATTTATTTTGAAAAATCGATTTCGTTTCTGAACGTACCCGCACGTCACGTCAAGTCATTCCAAATTCCAATCGCGACTGAAATTAGTAGCAAAACAAAAATGGCGAAAGTGCGTGTGGTGTGTGTCAGTTACTGTGTTTATTTCTTGGTTTTCACGGCGTTTCGGCTGGTTTTCTCGACGGAAGGTGAGTATTTCTGTGACGGCGGACGCCCTAAGAGATTCGCGGAAGTCGGAAAGTCCAAGATGACAAACGTGCGCCGGGCGAATATTGCATTTGTGCCCAGTGCATAGGTCTTTTTCTTTTGCTTGGCGATCAATTTACGCCTGCACGAGGTGTGTGGTGAACATACATTTCTTCGTAATGGTGATCTTGAGGGATCGGCTCTTGCGTAAATGTGTTTACTTTGCGCGAGCGGTAAACTGATACCTACCGGTGCATTTGTTTTTTTTTTTTCTGACGTGCGGTTGCAAGCGGAAAAGTTTTCGCATTCGTCTTGAAAACGACACTTGAGATTATTCGAAAACAAAGAAGCAAATTGCTTGATTTTCCGGTATGCTAAATCCAGCTTCGGAGGAGGCTAATGCCCATGCCATGCCAGAAGAGTGACTAAGACGTTGTTCGGCGAAGATACCTGTGACCTTGTCTGGATGGCATTGCCAAAAATTGTTGATTTGCATCAACCTGTTTTAAAGCGGGAATTGCGTCAACATCATTGGATACCAAATTAAAAACAAAAAAACACGCGCAAATTATACCCGGTTGTCACATGAAAACAGGGTTTCACAAGTAGGTCGCAATTATCACATGCTAATGTGCTCTCAGCATGTGACTCTATCTAAATTATATTAACGCATTTAGTTTTGCGTCATTAAGCAATCGGAAAGATGGGGAGGGGAGGATGCAAAACGAACTAATAATATTTGACGTTGCAATTGTCATTGTGACAATTGAATTTCAATTTTCAACAGTGCTGCCGCACGTCATCACAATCGCGACCTACTTAGATGCTTCAATTAAAGTAATATTTCCAATGATTGCGTGTTAATTTGTTCGGAAATTTGACGGTATTTTGACAGCAAAATGCGTGTTCGGTGGAGGTTATGAAACCAAAAAGTTTTAGGTTATCAACTGTCATTGCGGATTTGTTTTTCTTCTTTTGTTTTAACCACTTTCTACAGAATCGCTCTTTAGAATGCCGCGAATTAAAGAATTCGCTGTAAATCTATTAAAATTTGTTAAGTTTATGATCCTCTCTGTCAAAATCAAAATGTGTTAAGTATACGGCAGAATTCTGTGAAATTTTCCGTCAGCTGTTAAGTGTGAGAAACACGTTTCACACGTGTCCAAGCCGCTAATTAGATCGTCAAAATAAACAGCTGATTGATTATACTTTGCTTAAATTGATCGCAATGCTGCAAGTATATCAGAAAACTTTATCGAATGCACTTCCGGTGCGTCATTTATTGTGAAATTAACACCGTAAATATTTGTCACTGTACATAGAATAAAATTGTGTTATCTGGTTACTTTCGTCGCGGTTAACCGTTGAACGGTTTAGGGAAAAAACGGCCGCCGACCGGTGTCGAGAAAATTTTATCATCAAATGCACTTCCGGTGCATCATTTATTTTGAAATTGACGCCGTAAATATTGTCACAGTGTAGTTATCAGTAAGATTATGTTATCTGGTTACTTTCGTCGCGGTTAACAGTTGAACGGTTTAGTGCAAAACGGCTGCCGACCAATGTTGCCAACTGTTTCTCTAAGAGTTAGTTGAGAACCCCCGGAATTGGCCTAATCATTGTTCCAAAAACTGCTTTAGTCATGTCATCACACTCACTTAGAAATAATTGTAAAAGATAAAAAGAGACATAATACGAACAAATTAATTTATACAAAGGGAGTTTATTGTTATAATAATTCTATTATACCTACTTGGTAAGGGAGTTAAACATTGTAAGTGTTTTTTTTTCTTAATTTTCATTTCTACATCACGCTGTAATGAAAAGAAAACTTTTAAAATAACAACTAACCTGTCAGCTGTTAAATGTTTGGTAAAATCGGGAAAACAGCTGACTTATTGATCATTTCAAACTGACAAAAGAAGAATTACTCCCGAATTTAAGAGTTGGCAACACTGCTGTCGACTTAACATAACCTTATTCTATTCAGTCTTATCCTTGATCGTTCAAGATGCAAGGAAAATGAGGTTGAAGTCGTCAATTTAACATTTTCTTTTCGCTTGAGAACTTTCTAAATTATGACATTCAACTGTTTATCTTAAAGTTGGTATTCATTGAAAAAGAAATTGACGTTTTGACAATAATTTCACGACATATTTTTAAAGTTCTTATTAAAACAATCGTGTTTGAAGTTGCAGCTGTCACTTTGACAAATAAATTTTGCTCTTGACAGTGCTGCCACACATTACAGGGCAGCCACAGCCTACTAAACTTCCATTAAAAAAAAAAGTTCCTGACGTTTCGTTACGTAAGCCGGCGAATTCCTTAGGAAATTTTTGATTTATTCCCGATTTAATTTTACAATATTTGTCCTCGTACTGCTAATTTATTGTTAATTTATGCGCACATTAGCGTGCAGGTACTAAATAAAAAATCATCCGTCCTGCCACGTTCGGCACGACATACATCGTTTTTTTTTCGTGGCGCTTAATTAAATGCTTATCAAAAAAAAAGAGTAACGCATTCCAATTTAATTTGAAAACGTGTATAGTAAGATGTACTTTACCAAGGCGCTATACTTCTCGATCGTAAAACGTAAATGGATCATAAGAATTCATTTTTTTTTTGTAGAAATTTTCGAGTTCACTTCGCCTAATTTGTATTCCCCCCTGGCACGCAATACAAAAAAGATCAAATCAATTGTTATTATTGGCCTAAAGGATCTAGAAATTATAAAAATAACCAATAGTATTGATCTGTAAATAGCCAATTCTTTTATTTTAACTGGAATTAGTTGAAATTAGTGCCGCAACAAATGTCATATAAAGTTTTTTGTTTGAGAAGTGCGAAATTGTGAAACAGTGTCCTGGTTAAATACATCACACTATACACATACAGAGGGTCGCGTTCACAATTATAAATTGAGTGCAACCTGGGCTTGTAATTGTATTTTCTTTCTCACTCATAATTTTTGTTAACGTCGTACCTACCTTGTGCTTTGTTTATTTGTTTGAGAATGTCTTGTTTTTCATTTTGCAAGACAACGGGCCAACTTTTCACACCTACTCATTGGTGGGATGTAAAAGATCCCCCCTCCCCGTTGTCTTGCAAAATAATGGCGTTTTTGATATGATTCAAACTGTGAAACAAAGCACCTTTATTCATCTGTTTCAAAAGGTCTTACGGCGTCTTCGACTGACTGCCCTGGGCCTCTCTCAAAATATCTCCATCTTCTTTTAACCTCACGTGAAAACAGAGGATGGAGATACTCTCAGAGCAGCCCAGAGCGGTCAGACGAAAACGCCATAAGACATTTTGAAACAGATGAATAAAGCTGCTTTCTTTCACTTAATGAACGTCTTATGGCGTTTTCGATTGACTGCCCTGGGCCTCTCTCAAAGTACTTCCATCTTCTTTTAACCTCACGTAAAAACAGAGGATGGAGATACTCTCAGAGCAGCCCAGAGCGGTCAGTCGAAAACGCCATGAGACATTTTGAAACAGATGAATAAAGCTGCTTTCTTTCACTTAATGAACGTCTTATGGCGTTTTCGATTGACTGCCCTGGGCCTCTCTCAAAGTACCGCCATCTTCTTTTAACCTCACGTAAAAACAGAGGATGGAGATACTCTCAGAGCAGCCCAGAGCGGTCAGTCGAAAACGCCATGAGACCTTTTGAAACAGACGAATAAAGCTGCTTTCTTTCACTTAAAAGTTTGAATCATGTTTCGAATAGTTTGGACCTGAATTTCGTAGTTGTTGCAACAAAACAAGTGATTTGAATTTTTGATTGACAGTTCATTTGTAAATAGCCATAATTAAATCCGAACAAGTTTTAAAAATAGAGAGATTCAAAGAAAAGAATGTTTGTTTTTGAATCAAAACACGTTTGGATCACGATTTTGTGAGCGAAAGAAAGCACCTTAAGTCGTAAGATATGCGAGACAGCCGGGTCGCGTTCAGAAATTGTGTAGCGAGAACACTTAGGGCGTTTAAAATGAAAAGCAAAATGCACAAAATTATTTACGTGAGAGTGAAAGAATATTACTCGGAGCGCACTCTTCTTTATTTCTGAACGGGCCCCTATACGGTTAAACGCCCTGGTTGCACTCCGAGTTATAATTGTGAACGCAGCCCAAGTAGGTAGATCGTCCTTGGTAAAAATGCGAAGAGAACTTTTCCCCGGAGGCGGCGAACCGGCGTGTGATTTCTAGAAACTCCGGACCAAAAGAAAAAAGAAGTAAATTTCGAAAGCTCGCGCTCTCGTCGGGTTAGTCACCGGACTTTCTCCGGCGGCGTTCCGCTCGAAAAAAGTGCGTTCTCCAAGCCGCAACGTCGCGTTCGGTTAATTACCCGTGAAACCTGAATAGCCGAGTGTTACGAATTCTGCTCGCTCCAGTGGAAACCCCCGTTTTTATAATAAACGCGGAATGTGGCACGCGCGGTTCTTCCCCGCCCGCCACCGGTCCGTCTAGTTTTTTTCAAGCAAACCGTCGCGGGTCAAGTCTACACAAAAAAAAAAAAAACGCACGGATTTCGATAAGGAAAGAGGTCAGGGCGTACTACGAGAGAAGCTTTTTCTCGACCTGGGGTTACGATAATGTCGATTCAGTTGACATAATTAAGTGCTATCAATGAGAATTTGTGTTCGGTTTGAGATTGTTTGCGTTTGGTTAAATCGATATCCGAAGTAGGTACAAAGTGTGTTTGACAAGTTTGTGGACTTCTAAAGTCCAACTCTAATCAGCAAATAATTCTTTTAAATTTACGATTTGCATACTATTAGTTTCCAGTTGGAAACTGCAGGTGTATAGGCAACCCAAATTTATTTCAGCTTAACTGTCATTTGGGTTGCCTACATACTGGGAGCTGGTAGTATCTTGAAGAAAGCTGAACCTGGATACTTTTTCAAATACAGGGTAACATCTTGCATCTTGTAGTTAAATACATTTTTTCAACCATAAGGTATCTCTACTAAGTGAAGATACTTTCAGTATCTTATATCTTAGTAAAGTATTTCAAATACTTAAAAGTATTCAAGATATTTGAAAGCACCTCAGATAAAGTTTAGGTCAAAAAGAAATGAAGTATCTTTTTTTTTTTATTCTCTTAGATACTAGAGCATATCGAATAGTTTCATGCTGAGTATCTTTTTTCAGAAGTATCTTCAAATATGTTAACAAGAGTATCTGATATCTTGTAATGAAATACTTTTCGTAATTAGTAGGTATCTTTTCCACTTCTGCCTTTATTATAGTTTTGACATTTTGTAAGTTACTAGAATTAAAATAGAATCTTAGAATAATTACATGGGGGAATATATACACCCTGTATCACCCTGATATCTTGTAATTAAATACTTTTCATAATTAGTATCTTTTTCAACTCTGTCTGTATTATAGTTTTGACATTTTGTAAATTACTAGAATTAAAATAGAAACTTAGAATAATTAAATGGAGGAATGGATACACCCTGTATCACCTGATATCTTGTAATTAAATACTTTTCTTAATTAGTATCTTTTCCAACTTCGTCTATATTATAGTTTTGACATTTTGTAAATTACTAGAATTAAAATAGAAACTTAGAATAATTAAATGGGGGAACGTGTACACCCTGTATCACAAGAACTCTGTAAATGAAATACTCATCTGATTTTTTATTTTAAATGTTAAACCATTAAAAGAAGAGCATTTTTTTTGTAATAAGTAAATATACGATCTCAGAATTCCACAATAAAGTAAGAGCAGAATTTAAAAGCAACTTTAATTACTTGGATTTTTAAACAGCTTTAAACTTTGTGTAACTTTAAAAGTGCCTGATTCAATCCAAATTATAAAAACCTATTAGAATATTGCATGGTTTTTGCGTAGGATTCTCAAGAAGCCTAGAAAATTAATCATGACTATAAAATAATCGAAAGAAAATCAACAAACAAGATCTGGTTTGGATCGAACAGCCAAGCAAACTTTGATTTTGATTTTTTTTTTTTTCTTTTTGGCCAGTTGCAAATTACATCCTGCAATTTATTTAGTTTATCTGCGGTTTGCTAATCTTAAGTAACGGCCGAGCAGGCAAACGAGGCGCACCACAAACAATAAAGAAGCCAATTCCTCTGAAAGTGGCCGGCTGAAATAATTAATTATCATGAAGCGGCGGTTTTCTAGACCTAGAACCCGATTAGAATCGTCGAGAAGCCGGAATTAACACGCAAAAAGAAAACCAAATGTGCCTTGGCAATGTGCGAATTACTGGCGTGAATTGTAAAATGTAAACTGATTGTGAGGTATTTCGCAGGGAGCAAGGACGATGGTCCCATTGGCAAAGTCACAAGAGGAGGGTTCGGCCAAATCTTTTGTTGATCTACATTTTTTTTTAATGTGATTTGCACTTTTTGTCGCTTTTTTTTAAATTCCAATCCCAAATCAGGTAGAACTTAACGAAATGCCCTCCAAGATATACATGGGTGCCAGTCACCCTGTATACATAAATGTGTTTTGAAAAACTTCATTATATAGGGTGATCCAAATTAAGCACAGCAAGGCGCGAGATCTGCCTGATTTACATCTGTGGCGTTCTTTTGGTGGTACGATTCTTATTAATTACAGTCGAATAAATCAAGAGACAATTATTTATTCATTTATTTATTTATTTAATAACTCGAAGTCTTGATAATTTGATTCTTTTTATCGAAATTAGACAGTCATTGCAAAAATAGCATTTCTTTTTATGCGTGCAGGAAGCCCTTTTTGCATGCAAACCCAACCTAACCTAAAAATAAAAACGTGTAATTTCAAATTGTACTTAAAACTGTTAAGACTTTTATTATTCAAATCCAAACATTTTATGTACAGATTATTGTGTTCGAAATTAGATTTGTATAATAATAAAATTCGTTGTACTTTCTAATTTTCTAGGTTATTATATCATGCAGTGTTGCCAATCAACCCGACCAAAAATTCGTTTTTCAGCGTACAGCATTTCCCTGGAATTCCCTAAGTTGATCACGGCAATTTAAATAGGAGGAGGTTACATGATTACAGTCGAACAGTAAAAAATATTTTTAACATCAATTTATATAGAAAAGAAATTCTGCAGTTAACTGTTAAAACAAACGAAAGAAAAATATTAAAACAACCTAACCTCCTTGCACATTGATGTACTGGGTGGTCAATGTCAATTGTCTTGAGTTGGCAATACTTTATTTAAAGTGGCGTGACTGAACTGAATAATTGCCTGCCATGATCTATTCCATATTCGGTTTTAATCATCTTGTCAAAAGAAGGTTATGTTTTGGTTATACTTGTTATAGCAGTGAACACGAGTGACAGCACAACGTTTGACAGTTCGGCGGAAATAATAAATTACCAAATCATGTTTGTAAACTATCAAACATAAAAATGTACTAATGTAGGGATCTTTTTGTTGCCAACCCCGGACACTTGAGATTGACCACTTTGTACTTTGGAGCGGAGAAGCAGTGCAGCCAACTCATGAAATATCGAAATTCGTGCAATTTTTAGAGAAAAAGGAATCCAATTTTGAGGTTAGTTTTGTAGTTTTGACTTTCGAATGTAAAGCGATCGTCACTTGTTTATGGATTACCGTTTTCAAGTTTGAAATAATAATAATATATTTTTTTTGTCGTTGCTGCCCTTATTTTTTTTTATTTTTTCTTTTCTTTTTGTTTGTTTATGTCCCGAAATTATTTCTTTTCCATTTGTAAATTAAATTAATTAAATTAGTAAAAGATAGTAAAAAGTAAATTAGTAAAAGATATTGTGAACGTCGTTTTCTTTTGTTTGTTTGTCGTAAAATTTACTATCGTCATTTGTTTTTTTCTTCCTTTTCGTTCTGAAAGTAATAAATCAAGTTTTTATCGCAGCTTTCTTCAAACATTTTGTTTTTGTTTGTTGGTTACATGTTACCGGATCATCAAAATTGTTCTTCTTGTTTGTTTTATTTTTTGTTTCTATTCTCGCATAATTATATTTACGATCGTCGTTTGTTTTTTTTTCCTTTTCGTTCTTCAAATGTTTTTTCGCAGCTTTCTTCCAAAATTTTCTTTTTGTTTGTCGGTTTTCATGAAGTTTGAATTATTTATTGGTCTCGATTGTTCGTTATTATTATTATTATTATTATTATTATCTTATTTTAAATCTACAATTCGTTTTGAGTACTTTTCTTCTACATACGATCGTCATTTGTTTTTCTTATTTTGTTTCTTTTTTTCTTTGCCGTGAGTTTCTCGTTTGTCAGAAAAAAAAAACTTTTTCGTTTTCCTTTTCAACGGCTTACGATTTTTCAGAAATCTTTGAATTTTTCCACTCCGATCCTGTTTCCGGATCATCAAAATTGTTCTTGTTCTTGTTTGTTTTTTTTTTTATGTTTCCATTCTCGCATGACGTGGCGATAATCTTTTATTCTCCCTTTTTCTTTTGTTAATTTGTTCTTAATCTTAAACCGGACAACGTTTCACTATCGATAGACAGCTTCGTCAGCTTCTCCTCAAAGAGGTATAAAACACAAATAAAAGAAAATATCTTAAAGACTGTTTTTTATTATGTGTATTTGGGTAAGTTGGTTGCATTGCAATTCAGCACTACCAACACCCACGCCCTCTATATGTTTATGTGACAATCACCCTATATAATTTTTTTTTTAATATTCTCAAGGACGTCGTAATTAAATTAATAAAGTCAAGTAATGTGCTTTTAATGTTTTCGCTTTCGTTTCGTTTTTTTTTATCGAGTGGCCTGCTTAACGTGTTTTTTTTGTACCTGTCCAAAAAAAAATGCACGGGTTCGTAAAATTATACAGGGTGATTCACAATAAAATAAAATATCTTAAAAACTTTTTTATTATGTGCATTTGGCTAAGCTGGTTGCGTTGCAATTCAACACTACCAACACCAACGCCCTCTATGTTTATGTACCAATCACCCTATATTATTATTTTTTGAACATTCTCAAGGACGTCGTAATTAAATTAATAAAGTCAAGTAATGCACTTTTAATGTTTTCGCTTTCGTTTCGTTTTTTTTATCGAGTGGCCTGCTTAACGTTTTTTTTTGTATCTGTCAAAAAAATGCACGGGTTCGTAAAATTATACAGGGTGATTCACAATAAAATAAAATATCTTAAACACTGTTGCCTTTCTTATTATGTGTATTGGGGAAAGTTGGATGCATTGCAATTCAACACTACCAACACCAACGCCCTTTATATGTTTATGTGCCAATCACCCTATATAATTTTTTTTTTAAACATTCTCAAGGACGTCGTAATTAAATTAAAAAAATCAAGTAATGTACTTTTAATGTTTTCGCTTTCGTTTCTTTTTTTTTATCGGGTGGCCTGCTTAACGTTTTTTTTTTGTACCTGTCAAAAAAAAAGAATGCACGGGTTTGTAAAATTATACAGGGTGATTCAAATCAAGTGTAACAAACTTTAGCATTTTGTTGGGGAGGGCATTTTAAGTGAATAATGTTTATACACTCGATATGAATCATCACCCTGTAGATCAAATTGGATGGATATTTCTAAAAACCAAAGCTCCATTTAGTTTACATACCCAATTTTTTTGTGTAATTTTTCTTTGCAATTTGAGGAAAAATTCAAATTAAACAGCGGCGACTTCATACCTAATTAATTCGATTATTTTCCACTTTTTGCCTTTTCGATTTTAATTAATGATTTATTACGTTTTTTTTCTTTTGCCGTACAATTTTCATTACGTAGCTTGATTAAACCGGACCCGTTCTATTATAACGAGCAATAAAAAAAAATCATTGCGATTATTGATCGAATCTTGAAGGCTCGAGGATCCTTTAACTGCGCACTTAAGCAATTGCAAGAGAAAAAAAAAAACAGGTCAGGCCTCGGTTCACACCGCCCAATTTCGACCTTCATTGTGCGTCGTTTATTATTAATTATGCAAATCGACTTTTGTTCTGTGCGTCGCAGTGTACACGTAATTCGTATGTACGCACGAAGTGCCACTTCCGCACACCGGAAGTGTAAACGCAAGTTCCTGTTTGGGCACGTGACGATGCATTAAAAAAATTTCAAAAAAAAATGATTACTTTTGCCTAAACGCAGAACGAATTTGCAACTTGTTGTTGTGTTGTCATTTTTATTTATTTATTTATTTCATTTTTTTGAGTGGGATGAGATGAGGCGTCCAATTCGCAAATAGGTCGGGAAATTAAGGTCGATTAAATCGATTCTGATTTCGGTTTATTAAGACGTGCATAACTTGTTTTTATTTAAATTTTTAATAGCCCTCATCGACATTCTACTCTGTACGCAAGCCGGACGCTAATTTGCTTATTGCGCTTGAAAATTGATTAGAGCGCAGGTTAATTAAGCGAGAGAACAAGCGAGAAGCGACACCTCAAGGTTTTCCACTTGGAGTAAGATCCCAGTCGATTTTTTTTTATTTTTATTAAGTCCAAACTAAATCGAAGCCACAGTAAAGAATCAATGGGTAGTAGCGCGGGCGTTCGGAACGTGCACGCGACTGCCAGAAATATTTTGCTGTTATCCAATGCTGAAGGATTAAATACCGTGCTCTCTCTCGCGCGCGCATTGATATTTGAACCCCTCTTTATTTTATTTTATTTTTAATTTTGTTGCAAATCATTATGCTTTGACAGCAAGCATGGCCGCCTTGCATGGAGGACTTATTAGGAGCAAATCCGCTTCAATTTGTCTATCCTACTGCAATGTCAGGTCAAAAGCGATCGTAAGATGTCGTTGTTTTATCTATTTATTTTTTTTTAATTATACGTCGATCGTCTTTTATTCAAACTTACAGTTGAAAATTCGCCAATCGATTAGAATCGAGCGATTTGATTTTACGTTCATTTTATGGAATTTTTCTTTTAGTCTCATCTTCGCCAACGATCGTCTTTTGTTTTTTTTTTAAACAATTCATTCGACTTTATTTCGTTTAATTTTCAGTATAATCAATTGATCCAGTTTTTTTTTTCTTTTAATAGATTTAATTCGGTTTGTTTTTATTTTTTTTTAACTATCATTTGTTCGATTTTATTTGACTTGCTTTTATTTTTTATTATCAATCGATCGCTGTTTGTTTTTGTTCTCGTTTACTCAGCGTGAATTTATTTTGCAGTTTAATCCCGTCGATTGATATCGCAATTTTGTTTTCTTTTTTTTTTTTTTAATTATATTTGACTTTATTTTGCTTTTTTTCTTAATTATTAACCGATCGCCCTGTTTCGTCAATGTTATTTACAGTTTATTTTTTGGATCGTGACAAAATTTGTCAATTTTCAAATCAATTTGACTTATTGTCAGTTTTATAACAGGAGTAATTTTTATTTTGGTCATAACTTTGTCAGCGTCCCTTATTTTTATACATTTTCCTCGTTTGACTTTATTTGATTTAATGTTTAATATAATCAATTGATGGACCTTTGTTTTTTTTCTCTTTTAATCAATCGATTTCATTTGTTTTGTTTTTTTTACTTTTAAATTAACAACTAATCATCTTCTGGGGTTCTTGTTTTCTCTTCGGTTTGATTTTATTTGACACGACTTTTTATTTTTATTTTTTTTATTATCAATTGATCGTCTTTTGTTTCTTTTTTTTAATACGCTTTAAGATTACTTTATTTTACATCTTAATCCCGCCGGATTGATCGCCATTTTCGGCCTTTTGAATTTATTTTATTTTATTTAATTAATTACTGAAATTAAATTTTCAGTTCTGATGAGAGTCACTTTATGTCGATTCGATTTTTTTTAATTTTCGTCTTGCCTTGTGTGACGATCGTCTTTTGTTTTATTCGATTTTATTCGCATTTTATTTGAGTTTGAAAATCAATTTAACGTCTTTTTTTCTGTTTTATTCGAGCTGATTCAAATTTATTCAATATTATTTGTAAATCTTTTACTTTTTATTATGAACTATTCAGGCTAGGCCTCTGTTAAACAAGACTTAACAAATCCGAACCCTCCTGAAAGACCCCTAAAGGTTCATCGACCTATTTCAAGTCTTTCAGTCTTCAGTTTTTTCTGTTTTATTCGAGATGATTCAAATTTAGTTAATCTTGTTTGTAAATCTTTTACTTTTTATTATAAACTATTCAGCTAGGCCTCCATTAAACAAGATTTAACAACTCCGAACCCCTGAAACAGCCCTAGCGGACCCCTAAAGGTTCATTGACCTCTTTCAAAAGCCTTTCAGTTTTCAGTTTTTTCCTCTTTTATTCGAGCTAATTCAAATTTATTTAATACTATTTGTAAATCTTTTACTTCTTATAAATTCTTGTAAACTATTCAGACTAGGCCTCCATTAAACAAGAATTAACAACTCCAAATCCCCCTGAATAACCTCTAAAGGTTCATCGACCTCTTTCAAGTCTTTCAGTCTCTTCAATTTTTTTTTCTGCTTTAGTCGAACTAATTCAAGTCTATTTAATATTATTTGTAATTATTTTACTTTTTATTATAAACTATTCAGGCTAGGCCTCCATTAAACAAGAATTAACAACTCCGAACCCCCCTGAAAAACCTCTAAAGGTTCATCGACCTCTTTCAAGTCTTTCAGTCTCTTCAATTTTTTTTTCTGCTTTAGTCGAACTAATTCAAATCTATTTAATATTATTTGTAATTCTTTTACTTTTTATTATAGCCTCCATTAAACAAGATTTAATACCTCCGAACACCCCTGAAAGAATCCTAGCGGACCCCTAAAGGTTCATCAACCTCTTTCAACATGTCTTTCAGTCTTTAGTTTTTTTTTTCTGTTTTATTGGAGCTAATTCAAATTTATTCAATATTATTTGTAAATCTTTTAAGTTTTTTATAAACTATTCAGCTGGGCCTCCATTAATAACAACTCCGGCACCTGAAAGAGTCTTAGCGGACCCGCAAGGGTTCATCGACCTCTTTCAAGTCTTCATCGACCTCCAAGGGATCGATACCGACCCCGGTATAAAATGTGAATAATCGTCTCTTAGACGAAATGTTAGGATTTAATTGAACAAAGTTTTAACAAATAAAAATTTCATTTGTTAAAAAAAGGAAAGGCGATTAATATTTAGGATTTCAAATATGTATAAAGTGTTCCATTTAAAAAATAAAACTCGTTACAGTTTTCTTGTATTTCTCGATTCAACCAATGAACGTTAACTGTCGTAGTCTGTCTTTCTCACTTTGTACGAGGTTTTGTATAAATTTTGATAGATCTAAAACGACTCTTAATTAAAAAATAAAGAAGTTAAAGGGGGTGGAAATTCTTGCGCAGTCACATCCTGTACATAGAACGGAATGCATATACAATCCATCACTTTGATGCCAAAAACAAACAAAAAAACTCGCAATTTTGGCCTTTGCTTTCTTTTTTATGACACGACATATCATGCCTTAATTAAACGACTCTGCGCTAATTAACAAGCTCGACTTTGAATATTATAATAAAAGGATAAGTTGCAAAACACCAAAGACGAAGTCGAGCAAACACGATAATGCCTGCCTGGCTGCTTATCATCTGAGTTTTGCACAAAAAGAAAATTAAAAAAAAAAAGGAAGATAACATACAGAAAGCGAAATGGTAAACTTTGTTTACTTTTGTAAACATTTACAAAACGCGCACAGATTAATTAATTAATTAATAATAATAATTGTTGAAAGAAACACTTCGGCGAACATAATTTATACCGGACATGGATTTTGTGGTCACGCCTTGCCGAGAAGGCGAATGACCTTTTAACCACCTACTATACGCAGACCGAGAACGACAAAGAAAACCATCCTGTAATTAGTGGGTCGTTGATTTGTACTCCGCGTGGTAATCTTGTTTTCTTTCCAGACTATTATTTTTACGACACAGATTCGAGCTTCAGGCAAGGGGATGAGTTTGTAAAATTGAATCTGGTAGATGGCAACCACCACGTCCAGAGGAGGCAAGCCTCGAACACCACCGCGCACCCCCAAGTCGCCATCAACGAAACCACCACGACGATCAGCAATTCCGTGTCCGCAGAGTTAGTGCCTTCAACCACTGCCACTCCCGAAAAGAATTCGGTAAGAAGAATTTACACAGAGCTTTCATTTCAGCCATTTTAGTGGTTTCGTGAAGAGCAATAAAGAGCATGCGCTCGACCATCCACTCCTTGTTGCTCAGAATTCGGTAAGAAGAATTTACACAGAGCTTTCATTTCAGCTATTTTAGTGGTTTCGTGAAGAGCAATAAAGAGCATGCGCTCGACCATCCACTCTTTGTTGCTCTTCGCGAAACAACTATTGGCGGTACAGTGAAAGCATTCAAACTGTACGTACAGACCAACTCTTAAATTATTTTAAATACTTTATCTTTGGTTGGTATAAAACAACCTAGAGCGAAGTAAGCGTTTAATACAACAAAAAATACCCCCGATATCGACGGGCTTATTCTTTGAATTAAATTAAACTCCGCTGGATGGCGCTAGGTGCCAGATAAAAAAAAAAGACGCGCAAAAGATTCGTTCCGTTCTTTCAAATAAAACCGACAGGGTTTTTTAGATAACACTGGTAAGAACGGTGGTTTGTTTTTCTTCTTAATTACTGTCGTCCTTGCTTACTGTCGTTAAACTTATCCAGCAGATGGCGCTAGCTAAATAAAAAAAAAAATGAAATAAAAAGATCTATTTTCTGTTATGATGTCGATTATATAACAAGAAACTTTACTTTGTTCGAGGGAAGGCGATTATTAAAACATGCCTTAATTATTGTATTGAGGTAATGGCGTGTTGTATTTTAACTAATTCAACAGATGGCGCCGCGCCCGCTATCTTATTTAACAATCAATTTGCTGTAAACAAAAAAAAATAATAATTTGCAGCCGTTTGAAATAGTTTACGATTTGTTTAGTATTTGTTGAGATCGTCGTCTGTTGCATTTCAAATTATCCAATAGATGGCGCCTTCTTACTTGACAGTTTAATTTGCTGTAAACAAAAAAAAAAGATAGTTTGCAGTCGTTTGAAATAGTTTACGATTTATTGAAATCGTCTTCTGTGTTCATTTTAACGTATCCAATAGATGGCGCTGGCTAACACAAAAAACTTGACAAAACGCCTTATTACGACGGGCAAAACAATAAACTCAGCTGTTCAACTGGTTGCCTAACACTAAAGGCGGTCGGAATAAATTGATCTCGTAAAAATAACTTTTTTTAAAAGGAGAAACAAAAAACATCTTTCTTTAAAGGACTTATTTTTTTTGAAGAAGTGTTTATTGAGCTTGTTGCTTATTGCGTTTTAACTAATCCAATAGATGGCGCTAATTGATTTGAAAATATATATATTTTTTAAATAAATTAGTAAAACATCGTAAAAGAAATCTTGGTTTTTAAGTCCTTTGAAGGATGACTTTTTAAAAATTGTAATCGCTTCTATTGCGTTTGATTTTGTCCGGTAGATGGCGCCGGCTTACATAAAAATCAATTCTCTCTACGCGAAATATGTAATGAAATATAACATGAATTGCAAGAAACCTTACTTTGTGTAAGTAAAAAGTTTTTAATCTAAAGACCGGGCAGAATTATGAATGGAAAAGCACTCAACGAACTCCTGACGAGGCTATCAATAGATGGTGAAACGTTGAGTGCTTTTCCATTTATAATTCTGTTCGGTTTTAAGATTAGAAAATTTTTACTTACAATTTTCATCGGACAAGACTCAACTTCACTTAGTCTGCAAGTTCTTTGCAATTGAAGGAAGCCGATTTTCTAAATGTTATCAAATAGTATCAAGGTCATAACTCAATAGATGGCGCCAGCTGATATGACACTCAATTTTCTAAACAAAATTGACACTATTAAAAAAATCTTAATTTTGCAGCCGTTTGAAAAAAAAATTACGATTTATTTAAATATTTATTGAAATAGTCGTCGGTTGTACTTAACTTATTACCGAATAGATGGCGCTGGCTAACACGAAAACGAATTTTCCAAACAAAAAAAAAATTAATAGCGAAACATCTTCTACAACTCTTCTGTTTTCGAATTTTTTGGGTGAAGACTTTTTTTGTAACATTAATTTATTGTGATCGAATCGAATTCCATTGTGTTTAAAATCTTATCCGGTAGATGACGCCAGCTAATGTAAAAGTGAATTTGTTAAGTTAAATCTTAAATTGCAAGTTCTTTTAACAATTATGTTTTTTTTCTTCATTTGTTTATTGTATTCAACTGATCCATTGGATGGCGTCAGTTCATAAAAAATAAGTTATTTATAAAAAGACGTTGTTTATTGAGACTGTTGTTTGTTTGAATTTTAAATAATCCCATAGGTGGCGCCGGCTGATATGAAAATCAATTTTTAGATCAAATTATGTAAGCGTGAAACATTTTATAAGAAATACTCATGTGAATGAGGACTTTTTTTTAAATATCGTCTTCTATTGTATTTCATCTTAACCGGTAGATGGCGCCAGGTAACGTGAAGATAAATTTGCCAAGTAAAATTAAAAGCGAAATATTTTATTAAAAAAAAAACCTTAGTTTTCAAGAAGTTCTGTTAACGAATGTGATTTTTTTTAATATATGTTGAAATCGTCGTTTGTTGTACTTAACTAATCCAATAGATGGCGCCGCTTGATCTGATAATCGATTTTTTAAATGAAATTTGCAGTAAAACATCCTTAACAGAAAGAAAAAAGTTCGTCAAAGAAAAATATTTTTTTTTTTAATCATTTTATTTTTATTTTCTTATTTTAAGTCGTCCAACAGATGGCGCTAACTAATTTTTTAAGAAGAAAATATATTTTTTTGCAATATGTGATTTATTTTAAAAATAAAGTAGAGATCGTTTTTTTGCGAATATAATTTTTTTGAATGAAGACTTTAATATTTATTGTGATCATCTTCTATTGTGTATTATCTTATCCGGTAGATGGCGTCAGGTAACGTGAAGGTAAATCTGCTAAGCAAAATTAAAAGCGAAATATTTTATTTAAAAAAAGGAAATACCTTGGTTTGCAAGAAGTTCTTTTAACGAAAATGTGATTTTTTTTTTAATATATGTTGAAATTGTCGTTTGTTGTTGTACTTAACTAATCCAACAGATGGCGCCACTTGACATGAAAAATCAATTTTGGAAATGCAATTTGCATTAAAACACCCTTCAACAAAAAAATTTTGCAAGTTCATCGAAGAAACAAATAATTTTTTTGGCATTATTGTTTGTATTTAGTATTAAATCACCCGACGGATGGCGCCATCTATTTTTTTGAAGAATAAAATATTTTCATGCGATATGGAATTTATTTCAAAAATAAAGTACAATGAAACTGATGACAAAACATCATTTATTTATTTATTTATTTTTTTCAAAGAACTTGCAGCAGCTGAGACTTTTTTTTTAAAGAGATTTGCCGTAAACGTTCCCTGGTATATGGTTAAGCGATCCAATAGATGGCGCTAACTGAAATCAACTATTTAAATAAACCAATACGTCATATAAAATAAATATTTAAAAATATGCTGAATTTGTTCTTTGCTCTTTTTTTTTTTTTGGTAAAATTAAAACTTTT
The DNA here is from genome assembly GCA_036172665.1 of Prosopocoilus inquinatus. Lineage (NCBI taxonomy): Eukaryota > Metazoa > Arthropoda > Insecta > Coleoptera > Lucanidae > Prosopocoilus > Prosopocoilus inquinatus. The sequence continues at coordinate 5,375,872 of CM069878.1, read as the reverse complement.
TTTTGAATTTGTTTTCGAACGAGAAAATGCCACAACGTGCCATAATATGTCAAAACTAACTGTGACGACTGTTGCGAACAAAAAACTGACCCGTCATGCTGTTTGATTTAAAGATGATTCTATTTCATATACCGGGTGTCTCAATAAGGGCGGCGACTAGCGATATGCAGCAAACCGTAATAGCTACAGCTTCGGGATGGAATTATGGTGAAAGCGACCAAGAGAAATTCAGGGAAAATATTTTTAAGTACCTGAGACGGCCACAAGGGGGCACAATCAATAGGCTCAACCATAAAAATTAATTTTACTAACAAAAGTCTCAGAATAAGGTGCAGCTTTGATGGCGTCATTGGAAAGGAGAGTCAATTCTGCACAACTTCGATTTTAGACTTATCATCGAGTCGCCATTAATAAGGGTGGAGGAAACAGTTGAATTATTTACTTAAAAAAAAAATCATAACTTCTGTACTCTTTATCAGAAATTAACGAACTTCGGCTCGTTTGAAAGGCGGGAATTTTAAGCTGGCTTAAAGTTTGTGTTGTGGGGGGGCGCGCTATTTGCAAGGGTAATGTTTTTTCCTGGTTGTGTGAATTCTGGTTTTCCAGAATAAAATCGGAAAATTACAAAAACCCGTCCAGAACTTCACGTTGGTCAAGGACCTTCAAAAAAATTTGGGCGAGAATGGCACCGGCATCCGCAAGAACTACACGCTGCAAGTCCCGATGTTACAAGAGAAGATCCTCGCGAAACCGGTGATCATCGACAACACCACCTTGACGAGAACCACCGAGCCGGACGAGGATTACTCCCTGCCTTCCTTGGAGGAAATCGAGGAGAACGACGCCGAATTCAACATAACCCTGTCCAAGCACAACGTCACAGAAGTGAAGATGGTAAGACTACACTTACTTGGTGAGCTTGATTCGTGTGATTCCCCCACGGGTTATTTGGTTTTGATAACAGGAAACGCATATGTATTACAACAGCACAATCATAACCACCGAGGAATCAGGGCGACATTATTGGGTGCCTGATAGTTCAGCTTTCGTTACAAATGAGTTACTATCGAAAACGCACAGGCGAGCTGCTGTAAGTATTTTTTTTTTTTTACTTAAAAATATACAGGGTGACACGTGACTGTAATGTAATAACATCCGGCAACTATCAGTTTTATTTTAACAGGTGTTTTTACAATCAGAATCACCCTGTAGATTATTTTGCAATATTGCAGACGGTGAAATTGTCTTTCGAATTTCCGTTCTACGGCCATCTGGTGCGCAATGTGACCGTCGCAACCGGCGGTTTCATTTACACCGGTGACTACGTCCATTCCTGGCTTGCGGCGACCCAATATATAGCCCCACTCATGGCCAACTTCGATACTAGTTTATCCAACGATAGCCTGATTAAGTACAGAGACAATAGTAAGTGTCCTTGGGGCTCCCGCCCCTCACTGGATCAAGTGTAAACGACGCTTACCCTCTCAGGTACTGCGTTCACTGTCCAGTGGGAGAAAGTCGCGCTCCAGGACAAGCCGGAAGACGGCCAGTTCTCCTTCCAGGCGACGATCCACAAGAACGGTGACATCGTCTTCGTCTACCAGAACGTTCCGCCCATCATCAAAAAAATGCAGGATAATCTTCACCCCGTCAAAGTCGGATTATCAGACGCCTACATCATGGACCACACGGACCAACGTACGTGGTTTCGCCCCTCCCCACCCTCCCCCACCTCATTCCTTAATTGATTACTAATTAATTAAAAACGCTGCAGAAGTTCGCCGCAAGACCATCTACGAGTACCACAGGGTGAACTTCCCCAAGGAAGAAATCAAAAACTGGACGCTCATTTACTTGCGGGCCTTACCCACGTGCCTTGATCACAAAACCTGCCAGACGTGTTTGACGAACGAGGAAACGAATTTCCAGGTAGATGCGTACACTCGTGTTCAAAAAATTCCGGACGCTCAATTTTTTTTTTGCGAGTTTAAACTTTCGGACGCCCAATAAATTGGACGTCCGAAATTAAATTTTTTTGAACACGGGTGTGCATTTTTAAAACTTGCGCAGTGTATGTGGTGCCCCGCCACCAAGAGGTGCTCGACCGGCATGGACAGGCACTACCAGGAGTGGTTGCTGAAGGGGTGTCTCGAGAGGCAGGTCGCGAACGCGTCGGATTGCCTGCACGTCTACAACAACGACCATTACAACGACGACTTCGCCTACGTCAACCACCAGGTGTCGAATAACTTGCCCTTAAATTCGGGGCAGATGTCGCCCAACATCATTACGATATCCCCCAAGCCCCCGGTGCAGATGGGCGTGTCCGGGATCCTGGCGATTTTGTTTATTATTGCCATGGTGGCTGGACTGGGAATGTGGGTGATCTACGCGTACAGAAATCCTCACACCACAAGTGGACAGATTTTAATCAGGGTGAGCTCCTAAACTTAACTTACACTTTCATTAGGGGGGAGGGGTTCAAATTAAAAAACACAAAATGGAAATTTTTGTCTTCACAAGAATCCTCTCTGGTGAAAAAAAATCATTCTTCCCCCAAAAAAGGGAAATTTCCCTTGAGTTAGCAACGTTGGATTATAACCCCCTCGATATTTGAAATGCCGGCGACATCTACCGGAAACTACACAAACTTTTTTTGACTATAAAATAGCATTTTTGGTGGTGGGGTGTATGCAAATTTGATTTTTTAAATAAAATTTTACTTGTACAATTTTTCTGACTGACTCTAGTTGCCATATTTAACAGCAGGAGGCGCCAGCGATCATGCATTTCCTATTAAAATAAAACTCACTTACCGCAGGCAGTTCGGAATATATTTTCCAAACGTTAGTTCTACCTGAGAGGGGCTAAAAACAAAAGAATACAAAAGTTCGGCACTGCGACACTTTCCGAGTTAGCTGCAGTTGTCATATTTAACCGTTAGATGGCGCCAGCGATCATTAAAATAAAACTCGCTTACCGCATTCAGCTCAGAATATATTTTCTAAACTTTAGTTCTACTTGAGAGGGGCTAAAAAAAAAAAAAATTCTGCACCGCGACACTTTCCGAGTAAGCTACAGTTGTCATATTTAACCGTTAGATGGCGCCTGCGATCATGAATTCTCTATTAAAATGAATGCAACTTAAGACAGTTAGCGCTCAGAATTTTTTTTTGAAGTTGTTCTGCTTGGGAGGGGCTAAAATAAAACAAAACACACTGCGACGTTTTCTGAGGAAGCTGCAGCTGTCAATAATTAACCGTTAGATGGCGCCAGCGATCATTAAAATAAAACTCGCTTACCGCAATCAGCTCAGAATATATTTTCTAAACTTTATTTGTACTTGAGAGGGGCTAAAAACAAAAAAAATACAAAAATTCTGCACTGCGACATTTTCTGAGTAAGCTGCAGTTGTCATATTTAACCGTTAGATGGCGCCTGCGATCATGAATTCTCTATTAAAATGCAACTTAAGACAGTTAGCGCTCAGAATAATTTTTTTTGAAGTTGTTATTCTACTTGGGAGGGGCTAAAATAAAACAAAATACACTGCGACGCTTTCTGAATAAGCTGGAGTTGTCATTTTCAACCGTTAGGTGGCGCCAAAGATGATGCATTCGATTAATAAAAGTTTCAAGTCACTCGAAGTTAGACTCTAATCAAAGTAAGTTTGCTAAGCTTCCGCATTACTTGGGAGGGGCTAAAATAAAACAAAAATTGTACACTGCGGCATTTTCTGGGTAATCTGCAGTTGTTATATTTAACTGTAGATGGCGCTAAAGGTCGTGCATTCTGTTAATAAAAGTTTCAAAACTCGCTCAGACGTCAGAATATAATTAAAGTAAATTTTCTAAGCTTTGCGCATTCTGTTAATAAAATTGAACTGGAATAAGGACAACAGATAATAACAGATGGCGCGGTCGTATCTTGAAAGGTAATAAATAAAACGTCAGCGCCATCTTACAAACTGCATGGCAGAATCAAAAATAAATTATTTCACTAAAAAAGATTACATTTTTACAATTCTTTTTTCCGTACTGAACTGTCTTCAAGTTTCGTGTTGAGGTTCAAGTATTTGCGATTGTTTTCATTGAAGCGATTTCAAGTTAAGTGGCGCCATCTACCGATTGCAAAGAATTTTAGATTAGTTTTTCCGTTGAAACGGTGTTTTTTTTGTTGTAATTTTTTGCGTTTCAAACCTGCTAGGTGGAGTCGAATTTAACTTAGAACGACTTCGTGTTAACTAGCGCCATCTGTTGACTGCAAAGTATTTTCCTTTTTTTTTTATTATCACGTTATTATTGTTATTACAAACAAGCAAGAGCGCGTTGTGGTTTAATACATTTTTTGTTCAGTTTTATATAAAACAACGTTTTGTATATTTGGACTTTTATAAATGTGTATGCAACAATCCGATAGATGGCGCCAGTAAAATGTGTATACAACAGATTTTTTTGTTTAGTTTTATATAAAACCACATTTTGTATGTTTGGACTTTTAAAAAATGTGTATACAACAATCCAATAGAAGGCGTCAGTAAAATGTGTATACAATCCGATAGATGGCGCCAGTAAAATGTGTACACAACAATCCGATAGATGGCGCTAGTAATTTAAAATTAATGCCACTTGTTGACTGCATTGAATTATAGCCTGGAGTGCACGTCTTCGATCAAATTATTTTAATTATTATTACAATCCGCGAGGTGGCGTCGAAATGTGGGGCATTTTAAAATATTGAAAAACCGACGCCTTGCAGCGAATCAAAAACTCTAATCTCTTTCTCGTTTAATTTTATGTAAAACCTTATTTTTTTACATTTGCACTTTTAAAATTGTACGCGTATCAATCCGGTAGATGGCGCAGGTAATTTAAAATCAGCGCCATCGGTTTACCGCGGTGAATTTTAGACCGAAAAGTCATCTTTCGATCAAAAAAATTTTTTTTTTAATTATTATGGCGAAGGGCGTTTCGATTAATTTAATTTAAATCCGCGAGATGGCGTCGTAATTTGGAGCATTTAAAAAGAAAATCATCGCGGACGCCGTTTAATGAAAGAAAAAGCTTAATTTCTTTCTCATTTAACTTCAGTACAAGAAGTCAATCTTGTAAGTTTTGACTTTTAAAGTGAGTTTGCAACAATCTGGTAGATGGCGCCAGCAATTTCCTTCGAGTTGGCAACGTTGGATTATAACCACTATCTCGATGTTTGAAATGCTTGCGACATCTACCGGAAACTACACAGTTTTTTTTATTATGTAATAAAAACAATCCGCGAGATGGCGTCACAATTTCGAGCATTTAGAAAGAAAATCATCACCGACGTCGTTTAATGAAAGAAAAAGCTTAATTTCTTTCTCATTTAATTTCAGTATACGAAGTCAAATCTTGTAAGTTTTGACTTTTAAAGTGAGTATGCAACAATCTGGTAGATGGCGCCGGCAGTTTCCTTCGAGCTGGATTTTAACCACTCTCTCGATGTTTGAAATGCTGCTGGCGACATCTACCGGAAACTATTACACAAACTTTTTTTTGATTATGGAATAAAACAGCATTTTTTTCTTGTTGTAAATTTGATTTTATTAATAATTTTTTTTTTTAATAGGACGGGTCGTTTGGATTTCGTTTTTCTTTTTTTCTTTTGTTTTCAGTACCGTCCTAGTCAGTGGAGATGGAGAAGAGGCGAGGCACGCTACACCGCCGCCACAATACACATGTGACAAACTACGAAACTAGAGAGGCATTTACATTCCTGTGCGTCCCCCTCACCACCCCCATTACTCACATACATATCACCATGAATTGATTGATGAATATCAGACTCGAGCTCTCTGTTTCAATAAGAATTTCATTTCGCTTTAATTAAAAAAAAAAAAAAAATCGCGCGCGGACTCTCGATGACATTATCTCCGACACCGACCAAGACGGCTTCTTCCTGGATGAGTAAGTGTGCATTATTTCTTTTTTTTTGTTTTTCGAATGGCGTTCGCTTGTTTCTGTGATAAATTTTTAATAAATAACGTGGCGTCGTGTGTTTTGTTTTTATTTTTTTTGCGAAGAAAAAGGGAAATTTCCGGCCTATCCGAGTGCCTTACATTATTACTATTATACTGAATTAGGAATAATTTTTTTTTTTTCTAAATACGAACTTTATATACATGTTGTGAATTATTGTAAAATTTTTTGTGTTTTGTTTTGTTTTACTTTTTTTTTTTCTTTAATACTAATGTAATTGTTAGTGTTGTGCAAGCGTGCTTTTATTATTTCGGTGTTTAACAATCACTCTTACGACTTTTTTGTGTTTTTTTTTTAAACAAATCAGTCGTCAGTATTTTTTCTTCTCCTTTACGTTTTTTTTTTTTTTGTTTTAGATTTAACGCAAATTTTGACACGAACGTTGTTAATACATTCGCTGCGCTTGCTTAAAAAAAAATATTTGAAAACGTGTAATCGTCAGCGAAGGCATTAACAACGAATGAATCTCCCAATTGTTTTATTATTTAATTCTATCAAATTCTACATCTATTAATTCTTTTTTTTTTATTATTAATTTTAATAGTAATTGTACACTAGTTATATATTAATTTGTACATAGCTATATTAGAAGTTTATGTATACCGGTTATGTGTTAGTGAATTTTTTTATATAAAAGTCTCTGTATTCGATGATAAATTAAATGTAAAATTGTTTTAAATATATAAATATTTGGTATTATTTTTGCGATGTGAAATTTTTCCCACACGTTAATTCCTCTTTGCTTAATAACGGATGTGTGTACTGTTTGCTTTGCAGGATGGAATTAATTAATTAATTAATAAAAGAAAAATTCAAACGAAAACTCTTTCATTAAGCGAAGCTCGGGGGGGCTTGGCGTTTATATTGTTTTCGAACATAAATTATTACATTAAGCGTCTAATAATACTCACTTACAACGACGATGATTTTACAACAACGAATCACAATCACAGTTAAAAGGAATTTTTATTTTGTTTTTTTTTTTCTCTTTTAAAAGCCGGCCCGTTCCAGGCTGTGCAACTGCTGAGACAGCTTCTCCTCCTTGGTCTTCCTCGCCTGGCTCAAAGTCCTCGACTGTAAGTACAAAGAAACGAACTCGTCCACGTCGATTTTACCTTGAAGGAATGCGTCGGCCACCCTTTCGCTTTCGATGTTCATTTTTTCCGCCGCGCGTTTCAGCAAATCCTAAAAAAAAAAACAATTTCGTTTTAATTTGATTTTTTTATCATCTTAATCACACGTCCCCTATCGAAGTCGATCCCAATCACACGCCCCCTGTCGGAGTCGATCCCAATCACACGCCCCCTGTCGGAGTCGGTCCTCGTGCAAAACATTTTGGCGCCCTTTTGAGTGAATTTCAATTACACACACACAACTTGGCGCCCAACAGACTTGCTCATGCTAACCTTAATTTTTTCTTATGCGCAATTTCCTTACCTCGTGATAAATTTATCTGCCAGATATTATCCTTGGAAACCGTCGTACATCGGTAATAGTTTCCGAGGGTATTAACTGGCGGATACATTTTATCCAGGGGTGAAAAAATCGGGCCTTACGCGAATACTTCTCGGACTGATTTTTGGCGCCCTTTCGTGAATTTCAGTTAGGACACAATTTGGCGCCCAACAGACCAGCTCAAGCTTACCTTAATTAATATTTTTATGCCCGATTTCCTCACCTCGTGATAAATTTATCTGCTTTGGAAACCATCGTATCGATAATAGTTTCCGGAAATTTAACTGGCCGATAAATTTTATCCAGAGGTGAAAAATCGGGCCATAGGCGGGACAGTATCGTTTTTGAACACGTTATCCCCAAGAGATCGCTCGGGACGCAGTAATGTCCCGTTTTGAAAATCTTAACCGTAAATATTCGGTTATAAAGAACTTAGTCGTAATTAATTTCAATTACACACAATTTGGCGGCGCCCAACAGACCTGCTCATGCTTACCTTAATTATTATTATGCACGATTTCCTCACCTTCTGATAAATTTATCTGCCAGATATTATCCTTGGAAACCATCGTATCGATAATAGTTTCCGAGGATTTAACTGGCCGATAAATTTCATCCTGAGGTGAAAAAATCCGGCCTTAGGCGAACACTTCTCGGGCAGATTTTTTGGCGCCCTTTCGTAAATTTCAATTAAGATACAATTTGGCGCCCAACAGACCTGGTCAAGCATACCTAAAGTGACCATATGTCCCGTTTTCAACGGGACATTTTGTTTTTGAGCGCCAATCATTATTATCTGTGACGTTTTGTTTTTGAGCGCCAATCATTATTATTTGTGACATTTTTGTTTTTGAGCGCCAATCATTATTATCTGTGACATTTTGTTTGTTTTTTGAACGCCAATCATTATTATCTGTGACATTTTGTTTTTGAGCGCCAATCATTATTATGTGTGACATTTTTGTTTCATAAATCGATACACTGTAAAATTCTACTTACTTTTTAAATAAATTATGCCTAGGTAGAGGAAAACATAGGAAATACGTACGCAATTTCTCGAAAAAATCGCATTATAGCTTTTTCGGCTGAGTATGATGACTATACTTCGGGGGGTCTTGTTACAACATTTTGTTTTTTTATCAAATTTTGATTAATTTTTCAAGGTCACTTTAATATTTTTAGGCGAATACTTCTCGGAGAGACGTTTTTGAGCGCCAATCATTATTATCTGTGACATTTTTGTTTTTGAGCGCCAATCATTATTATTTGTGACATTTTGTTTTTGAGCGCCAATCATTATTATATGTGACGTTTTGTTTTTGAGCGCCAATCATTATTATTTGTGACATTTTGTTTTTGAGCGCCAATCATTATTATTTGTGATATTTTGTTTTTGAGCGCCAATCATTATTATTTGTGACATTTTGTTTTTGAGCGCCAATCATTATTATCTGTGACATTTTGTTTTTGAACGCCAATCATTATCTGTGACATTTTGTTTTTGAGTGCCAATCAAAATTATCTGTGACATTTTTGTTTCATAGATCGATACATAGTAAAATTGTACTTACGTTTTAAATAAATTATGCGTAGGTACAGGAAATGCGTACGCAATTTCTCGAAAAAATCGCATTATAGCTTTTTCGGCTGAGTATGATGACTATACCTCGGGGGTCTTGTTACAAAATTTGTTTTTTTAATCAAATTTTGATTAAGTTTTCAAGGTCGCCTATTCTGAACGAAAAATAAATGGTGACTTTAAGCATAGCTTAGTATTTTTCGGCGAATGCTTCTCGGAGAGACTTTTTTGGCGCCCTTTCGCAAATTTCAATTGCAAACAATTTGGCGCCCAACTTGCCTTAATATTTTTAGGTGAATACTTTTCGGAGAGAGTTTTTTGGCGCCCTTTCGCAAATTTTAATTACATACAATTTTGGCGCCCTTTCGCAAATTTTAATTACATACAATTTTGGCGCCCTTTCGCAAATTTCAATGACAAACAATTTGGCGCCCAACTTGCCTTAATATTTTCTTAGGTGAATACTTTTCGGAGATACTTTTTTGGCGCCCTTTCGCAAATTTTAATTAGATACAATTTGGCGCCCAACTTGCCTTAATATTTTTAGGCGAATACTTTTCGGAGAGAGTTTTTTGGCGCCCTTTCGCAAATTTTAATTACATACAATTTTGGCGCCCTTTCGCAAATCTTAATTACATACAATTTTGGCGCCCTTTCGCAAATTTCAATGACAAACAATTTGGCGCCCAACTTGCCTTAATATTTTCTTAGGTGAATACTTTTCGGAGAGACTTTTTTGGCGCCCTTTCGCAAATTTTAATTACATACAATTTTGGCGCCCAACTTACCTTAATATTTTTAGGCGAATACTTCTCGGACAGACTTTGATACACGGCGTTCAGTCTTTCGTTCTCAAAAGCCAGCTTGGTAACCTCCTCGATCCTCGCCTCCACGCCCCTCCGGAGCGAGCACAGCTTGTCTTCCTTGCCCAAATTCGAATCTTGAACGAACGAAAAAACACATTAGACCCGATTATCTTTTTTTTCTTTTTTTTTTTAATCGTTAACCTGCCAGTTCCTCGACTTGCGAAATAAAGTCGTCCAAGGTCTTGTTCATCTCGCGGATTTGGGGCAGGTTCCCCAGGAATTCCTCCCGGCGCTCGGGGCTCTCGTTCAAAAACTGCAGCTCCTCCAAAGACAGGGTGTTGAGCTCGGGGAAGGCGATCGCTTGGTACACGTTGGTGGGGGGCGAGAAATTCTGCCTGTTCAAGTAGCTCACCGTGTAGCTGGGGCTGACGCGCCCCATCGTATCAGATTCTGCAAACTGACTCGTCGCAGTTTTTAAAAACAAAAAAATCCAACATACCTCCGCGAATCGGGACTGTGGGTGACGTGATGGTGTTGCTGTTGGAATGCTCGGAGGCTAAAAGCGGGGGCGAAGTGACAAACTCGCGGATCACCGCCTGCACCACTCGCCCCAAATCCGAATGCGCAGTGTTATACTGAAATGAAGCAAATCGTTAAAGCAGATTCGGGGGAGGAAAGTGATTTTGGGGTGTGCGCACGTTTAGTAAACCGGGGGCGGAGGTGACTTCCCCCTCGGCGTTCACCCACGGATGCACGATCAACGGTGAGACCTTCAAGATCGGCTTGTCCTTGGGGAAGTCCGCCGTCAAGGACACGATGAGCGTGAAGCTGTTCGCCCCCGCGGTGAAGAGGACTTGGTACTCGAAGCCCTCCTTGATTTCCTTCACACTGAAACACGAAGTAGTAGTGGAAAGGGGGCCGCCTCGAATGCGGAGCGCGCTGCTTACTTGTCGTTGAAGACCTTCAAGGTGTTGATTTGTTGCTTGCGTATTTCGGAGTCCGTGCGATAGATTCGGGATAACATCACATCCGTTTCGGGCGGTTTTCTGCACGAGAAATTGTTGGTTACACACCTGTCAGTTTGACGTTTGAGAAAAATCGAAACTGACAATTGTCGGTAACGAAATATAGTGGCGCCATCTCACGGTGGTTCGTGGTACAAGCGAACGTGCAGTTTCCTACATGTGAGCCTTTTTTTTTTAATAAATGTAATTTCTTAACTTTTTCTCTCTTTTTTTTTACACACATTTTGTAAAAACGAGGTTATAATTAATTATTTGTGCACTTTTAGTTAGTGTTGTGGGTCGCTAAAATTACCACGTTACCTTACGGTGGTAAGTTACCAATGTTACCGGTGAGGTAACATTCATTTGTTACCGTATGTTACCTCTGTCGTCAAGATAACGTAATTAATTTCGAGGTACACACTTGCAAAATTCAAGTAAACCAATGAAAGGAATGGTTAAGGAATACTTTTAATTATTTAGGAAAAACGTAAGCACTAAAGGGAAAGGGAAATAAATATTTCATAACCTAAAATGACTTTTGTTTCCAGATGAATTTATTTAGTGGATACACAATATTGAATATTGTAAACCATATTTTTAACAAAAGCCAAAAATGTAATGCGTATTCGGTATCAAATTAATCGGAAAATTGAGTAAAAATCACATTTTCAGTTAAAAGTGTAATCGGTAAGTCCGGCGCGAGATGTCGCCACCTGAGCTGTGATTGGTTATATTACGGTAACATTACCGGTAAGGTAACGTTAAAAATAAATTACCGGTAATTTAACAACGCTGCTTTTAGTTACTTGTCCTGCGCATTCCTCTGCTAATCAAGCAGACCATTACCAACAACGCCAACAAGAAGTACCTACTTAACGTTGGTCAAATTACACCACAAGGGAAAATGTTTAAATAATTAATTAATGTCAGACAGTATTGATTGCAACGGTTAAAAAAAAGACGATCGAAACAAGCAGACAACTGCGTGAAATGCACGAAAAATTAAAAATAAAAAACACAAACTAACAAAAAAATTAATACGAGAGATTAGGTAATCAAACCAAAGAGAACAGGAACCAAAAAACAAATAATTCGACTGGAAAATCGCAAGTGCAAGTGCAAAGCAAAAGAAAATACAGTAAATATTAAAAATTTAAAACAAGGGGCTTGCCCGAACGCCCTTGGGCAGAGTGTTGAAAATTAAAAGAAACAAGAGAAAGAGTAATGCATCACGTTCGTGGGGCCCGACTCTGTTGATAAAAGAAAAGAACTTCGCCGTAATTAAACGATATGTTCAGTTTCATCCAGTGATGCCAACCGTATCGTTTCAACAGTAAACCTGCTGCTTTTTTTTTTCAAATTCATTCCAGTTTTCAATTCGGTTCGAGTTTCAAATCTACTGTTTTCTTGACACAAGACGTTTTCGAGCGCCAATCATTATTATCTGTGACATTTTGTTTTTGAGTGCCAATCATTAATATCTGTGACATTTAGTTTTTGAGCGCCAATCATTATCATCTGTGACATTTAGTTTTTGAGCGCCAATCATTATTATCTGTGACATTTAGTATTTGAGCGCCAATCATTATTATCTGTGACATTTTGTTTTTGAGCGCCAATCATTACTATCTGTGACATTTTTGTTTCATAAATCGATACATTCTAAAATTCTACTTACTTTTTAAATAAATTAAGCTTAGGTAGGGGAAAACATAGGAAATACGTACGCAATTTCTCAAAAGAATCGCATTATAGCTTTTTCGGCTGAGTGTGATGACTATACTTCGGGGGGTCTTGTTACAACATTTTGTTTTTTTATCAAATTTTGATTAATTTTTCAAGGTCGCCTCTTTTGTGAACGGAAAATAAATGGTCACTTTAATATTTTTAGGCGAATACTTCTCGCAGAGACGTTTTTGAGCGCCAATCATTATTATCTGTGACATTTTGTTTTTGAGCGCCAATCATTATTATCTGAGACGTTTTGTTTTTGAGCGCCAATCATTATTATCTGTGACATTTTGTTTGTTTTTTGAGCGCCAATCATTATTATCTGTGACATTTTGTTTTTGAGCGCCAATCATTATTATGTGTGTCACTTTTGTTTATAAATCGATACATTCTAAAATTCTACTTACTTTTTAAATAAATTAAGCTTAGGTAGAGGAAGACATAGGAAATACGTACGCAATTTCTCGAAAGAATCGCATTATAGCTTTTTCGGCTGAGTATGATGACTATACTTCGGGGGGTCTTGTTACAACATTTTGTTTTTTTATCAAATTTTGATTAATTTTTCAAGGTCGCCTCTTTTGTGAACGGAAAATAAATGGTGACTTTAATATTTTGAGGCGAATACTTCTCGCAGAGACGTTTTTGAGCGCCAATCATTATTATCTGTGACATTTTGTTTTTGAGCGCCAATCATTATTATCTGTGACGTTTTGTTTTTGAGCGCCAATCATTATTATCTGTGGTATTTTTGTTTTTGAGCACCAATCATTATTATCTGTGACATTCTTGTTTCATAAATCGATACACTGTAAAATTCTATTCACTTTTTAAATAAATTAAACTTAGGTAGAGGAAGACATACGAAAAACGTACGCAATTTCTCGAAAAAATCGCATTATAGCTTTTTCGGCTGAGTACGATGACTATACCTCGGGGGTCTCGTTACAATATTTTGTTTTTTTATCGAATTTTGATTAATTTTTCAAGGTCGCCTCTTTTCTGAACGGAAAATAAATGGTCACTTAGGCGAATACTTCTCGAAGAGACGTTTTTGAGCGCCAATCATTATTAACTGTGACATTTTGTTTTTGAGCGCCAATCATTATTATCTGTGACGTTTTGTTTGTTTTTTGAGCGCCAATCATTATTATCTGTGACATTTTTGTTGCATAAATCGATACATTGTAAAATTCTACTTACTTTTTAAATAAATTAAACTTAGGTAGAGGAAGACATAGGAAATACGTACGCAATTTCTCGAAAAAATCGCCTTATAGCTTTTTCGGGGGACTCGTTACAATATTTTGTTTTTTTTAATCAAATTTTGATAAATTTTTCAAGGTCGCCTCGTTTCTGAACGAAAAATAAGTGGTCACTTTAAGCATAGCTTAATATTTTTAGGCGAATGCTTCTCAGAGAGACTTTTTTTGGCGCCCTTTCGCCAATTTCAATTGCAAACAATTTGGCGCCCAACTTGCGTTAATATTTTTAGGCGATTACTTAATATTCACACTTGACAGTCAGTAACAGGCATCAGGTCATTCAGAACGTCATCTGTTGTCCAAAAATGAAAAATATCTTAACATTTAGATTCGCTGCATTTCATTTTTAGGCTCTTATCTGCTTTATAACTTTCCAGTAAATTAATAAAGTATCAAGGTGAAATTGAAAATCTAAAATCCGGACTTGGACAAGTCTTGGAAATTATTCAGTGCGCCATCTCTTGAGCAAAAATGAAACTTACTTTCTAATTTCCGGCAACAGATTGTTTACATACAAAAAACAGAGAAGAAAAAACAAAGATTTTTGTTCTCTGTGAGAGCAGGAAAAAGAAGAAGAAGAAGAAGATCTTTTCGTTTTCTTTTATCAAATTGTCTTTTGTCTTTTTTTTTTAGTCTTGTGCCTTTGAAATTCCCGCCGAAAGAAGAATACCAATTTTCCTTACGTTTACTTTACTTATTCTTTCAGTTTATTTCAGTCATTTTTTGTCTTCGCTCTTGACCTTGGAAATTCTCTTTCTATTGCCTGTTTCTTCTATTTATTTACTTCTTGTGCCTTTGAAATTCCCGCCGAAAGAAGAATACCAATTTTCCTTACGTTTTACTTATTCCTTCAGTTTATTTTAGTTATTTTTTGGTCCTCGCTTTTGACTTTGGAAATTCTCTTTCTGCTGCCCGTTTCTTCTATTTATTTACTTCGCAATTTTTTCAATTTATTTGTAGCTATGAAACTGCACCGAGTTCAAGATCAAGAATGGGGGAAGAAGAGAAAGAAAGAAATAAATAAAGAAATGGCACAAATAAAAATTTGTGTTGAGAAAGAGAAAGAAGTTGCGTTTACTAAACTATGCTTTTTTTTATTTCGGAGGACTACTTTGAAATTTTGGCGCAAAAAAGGGCATTGTCATTGGTATGTACATTCCGGCCAGCTACCAATGACAGAGCTCGTTTTTAGCGCCAAAATTTCAAAAGTACTCCTCCGATTATACAACAGAGTTTCATTTATTATTTTTGTATTTTTATTTAGTTATTTGTTGTCTTCCAAATTGGGCATTCGTTTTGACATACATATTTTGAAGCACTCCGTATTAAAAGAATATATATACTTTTAATTTTTTTAACTAAAACATAACTTTAATTAAAAATAATTTATTTATCTTATTAACTTACTTACAAACAGAAAAATATCACAAAATTGAGTCGGAGGAAGCGCAAACGCGCCCCAAAAATGAATTACGCCGCGATTTGGTTCAAATGGTGCCCGCGCTGGCGGGGGCGCTGGCGTTCGTCGCCACGCCAAAAGCGGATATAAAAACGTTCACGACCGTCACCAAGAATATGCCGATGATGGTGAAATTGTTGATCTTGTTGGCGATGCAGATCTCCCTCTTGTCCTTGACGTTATACCGGGTGTTCATCAACAGTCCGACTCCCACTCCGATCTGAAACATGTAATCTTATGCAGTCAAAACTATTTCAAGGAATTTTGACGTCATCGGAGCGCTGATAAGCGCAGTGCAATGCATTCTCAGTTTACAAAAACATACGCTTGCTTTATTTTATACTACTTCTATTAAAATTTACTTTGCGTTATATTTACAAAAGTTTAAATTTGAAAGAGAAACGTGGCCTAACTTTAGTAGGCTCTGGGTTGGTTGGTTGGTTGGTTTCGATTTCGATTTCGATTCACATTCCGCCTTCTACCCGATTGTTTAAAACAAAGAACAAGCGGGTGAGAAGAAGGAGAAAAGAAGAAGAAGATTTCTGACCCATTCTAAAAGGAAAAGTTAATTCCAAACCAGTTAGAAGCTGTTGTTGGAACAAACCTTCCATTGATTCCGTAGGGTAGAGGTGAATGACGTAAGGACGAAGCAAGAAAGAAGAAGAACTTTTAGACAAAGAAGAAGAATTTCGGTAGGAACCTACTTTATAATCAACGTCATATTCTGGAGGGTGGAGAAAGTGACTCCTAAAACGAGACACTATCGACGTTCGAAGGCAAGGAATAAACGAGAAAGAAGAAACGGATTTCACAATTAATCCACTGGATAGGAAAGACTAAATAAAAGAAAAAAAAGAAGATTTTTGACCGACTTTGTAAGGCAAAGGATAAGTGAGGCAGAAAAAGAAGAAGAAGAAGAAGAAGAAGAAGAATAAGAAGAAGAAGAAGGCTTTTGACTGGCTATAAAATGATGAACAAGCGAGGAAAATGAAGAAGAAGAAAACTACATTTTGCAATCAATCCATAAGAAAAAATAAAATAAAAGAAAAAAGAAGAAGGCTTTTGACCGATTTCGTAAGGGAAATAAGCGACAAAGAAGAAGAAGAAGAAGAAGAAAAAGAAGAAGACCTCTGACTGTCTATAAAATAAGGAACAAGTGAGAAAAAAGAAGTAGAAGAAGACTTTTGACTTGAAAAAGGAAGATTTTTCATTCACTCGGTCCGAGCCAAGCGTGAAAATGAAGAAGCAAGAAAAAAAGGAAAATTGGTAGAAATGTATTTTACAGTCAACGTCGAATATACAGGGGCGGTGCAGAAAAGGCGATTTCTAAAATAAATGGACAAGCGAGCAAAAAGAGACTTTCTTGGGCAAGGGATAAGCAAGAAAGAAAAAATAACTTCATAAAGCAAAGGACAAATGAGGAATAAAAAGAAGAAGAAGGAGACTTTCGATTGGCTCTATGAATATACAAAGAACAACCGAGAAAGAATAAGAGGAAGACTTTTAACTTCTCCATAAAAAAGAATAAGAAAATTTTTTTACTGATTCTACAAAGTAAGGGATACGTGAGAATTTTTCTGTAGAAATGGAGAAAAAGAAAGAAGACTTTCGACTGACTTTAAGACAGAAGAGAAAAAATAAAAAAAAATGCTGCACCAAAAAGCTAAAAAAGAAAAGAAAACAAATACAGCGAATCTAAAAATGTAACGACAAAACTCAATTTCAGAGATAGTTAATCAAATCGAAAGAGACAGCGACACTTTAAACTGGAAACTTTGTTTCTTTTATATACTGCAAATAGTAGACGGCAAACATTTTGATGACCCCTGGAATTCGATGGAGTTATTTTTTTTTAACTCCAAACTAAGCAAATCAAAAAAAGTCGAGACTTATAATTCCGGAGTTGCACCCTTTTCTAACTGTTTTCGCTGCAGTAATTAAAGGTTGACATTTTGATGGCCTCTGGAATCACATTATTTTCGACATTAGTCCAAAGCTTATAAAAAAAAATTGTCTAATGGTCTATTAAATATAATCATTGAATGCGATGGAACTTGGTTTGAATTAAAGAAAAAAGTGTATCCAAAAATGTGATAGTAAAACGATTTTGAAGTTTGTGTCGCAGAAACAAATGGTAATTTGATAAGTTTGATATCCTCTGGAATTAATTTAAGCTTGATTCCGGAGTTTACGGAGTTTGTTGAAGAAACCAAAAAGAAGTAAACCATATTTTTTTACAATTATTGTTGTAATTATAATGCACTTAGGGACGAACATTTTGACAGTCACTGGAATTTGGATATATGTATTTTGACAGTAGGCAGCTATAGCTCAGGGTTATTACAGGAGGACGTGTTGCTCACTTGTTCAACCACAACTTAAATAAAAATTAATTTCAACAACGTTGCTTACAGGCAAACATTTTGATGGTTTCTGGAATTTATGAACTGTAAATTTCTCGATAATTGTTTTAATTACAGCGCACTTACTTTCAGACCAACATTTTAATGGTCTCTGGAATTTGGTGTAATTTTCCGCTTGGCTGATACATCGCAAACTTATTACAATATTTCAATTCAATCAAAAAAAAAAAAAAATTAATAAATGTTTGTTGAGAGCAATTGTTTAGGTTTAGGTTCGATGCGAAAAAAAAACCGTGAATCCAAAAATGTATCGCAGCAAAGCACTAAACCACAACCTTTTTTTAAATGTATCGTATTTATAGGCAAACATTTTGATGGTCTCTGGAATTTACAAACTATATTTTTTCTCTGATTGTTTTAAATTAATTAAAGGCGTAGATTTTAATGGTCACTGGAATTTGGAGTAATCTCAGTCCGCAGCTACAACTCGAGCTCACTGCAGCAAGAGTTGCTGTTCAATCAAAGAAAAAAAAACAAATGTTTGGCTGAGAGAAACTGTTTGGGTTTAGGTTCGATGCTAAAAAAAAAAAAACGTGAATCCAAAAATGTTCAACAGCAAAGCACTAAACCACAACTTTTTTTTTAATATATTGTATTTATAGGCAAACATTTTGATGGTCTCTGGAATTTATAAACTGCAATTTTTCCAATTGTTTTAAAGTAACTAAAGGCGAACATTTTAGTGGTCGCTGGAATTTGAAGTAATTTTATAGTTGGCGGCTACAGCTCGG
The DNA here is from genome assembly GCA_036172665.1 of Prosopocoilus inquinatus. Lineage (NCBI taxonomy): Eukaryota > Metazoa > Arthropoda > Insecta > Coleoptera > Lucanidae > Prosopocoilus > Prosopocoilus inquinatus. The sequence goes on along the minus strand of CM069878.1, from coordinate 5,357,402 downwards.
GCTCACCACATCAAGAGATGCTATTAATCAAAGAAAAAAAATAACAAATGTTTGCTGAGAGAAACTGTTTGCGTATAGGTTCGATGCTAAAACAAAAAAAAACGTGAATCCAAAAATGTATCACAGCAAACCACAACTTTTTTTAAATGTATGTATTTATAGGCAAACATTTTGATGGTCTCTGGAATTTATAAACTGTAACTTTTCCAATTGTTTTAAAGTAACTAAAGGCGAACATTTTAATGGTCGCTGGAATTTGAAGTAATTTTATAGTTGGCAGCTACAGCTCGGGCTCACCACAGCAAGAGTTGCTAATCAATCGAAGAAAGAAAAAAAACAAATGTTTGCTCAGAGAAACTGTTTGGGATTCGGTTCAGTGCATCCAAAAATGTAACAGCAAGGAACTAAACCACATCATTTTCAATTTCAACAGCGGTATTTACAGGCAAACTTTTTGAGGTTTCTGGAATTTACGAACTGTAACTTTCCCAATAATTATTTTAATCGGGGCGTGCGTACTTTTGGGCGAACATTTTAATGGTCACTGGAATTGTGTGCAATTTTCCATTTGGCAGTTTGTTTGTTGAGAGCAATTGTTTAGGTTGCGGTTGGAGGCGAAAAAAAAAACGCGAATCCAAAAATGTAGGTAACATAGCAAAGCCCTGAACCATAACTTTTTTTTTATAATTATTTTTAACAACAGTAAACATTTTGGTGGTCTCTGGAAATTTGCGGGAATTAACAGCGCACACGCTTACGCATTCTCCGAATATTAATTCAATTGTTAAATCGCCCAAGGTTATACGTAAACAATGGACATGAAACCTAAAGCCGACGTGTTTTTAATTTTTTTCAGGAGAGAGAAAAAAAAGAAATCCTCACCTGGAATATTAAACTGAAGCTGATCAAGATAACTCCGGGCCAAAAGTACGGGTGGTTGTTGCTTTCCATGACGTACCGCAATTGATTGGCATTCGCCGAAAACAACGCCAGATCCATCATCCCTTGAGCCACGGTCTTCTTGTGCTGGTAAATGTTAACGTCAGGGACGGCTTCCGGTCCGGGGTAGACCCCGCTGAACTCCGGGGGTACGGGGAAAGCTCCATTGGGTTTCTTCGGCTCGTCCCCACCTGCCCTGGTTGAAAACTCGACGTCGTCCAGAGGAAATGTTTCAGAATCCGGGTTTTCCGGATCGAAAAACCCATCGTCGACTCCGGGGTGGGGTTTCGAAGTGACCGTTCTTTCATCTTCATCATCTAGGTCGTCGGTCTCAGAAGTTGCGATGGGTGGTCTTGTTGTTGATTCAGCATCTATTAAAGGCAGGGATTCTTCTGCGTTTCCCAAAATGTCAGCAGCTTCTTCGGGCTTTCGGTTCCTCACAACACCCGCCTCGTCTGTCCCTGTTCCTCCGGAAACGTCTTTTGCAGGTGGTGCAGGTGATACAGGGCGGGCGAATAATTCGTTTATCGCGCGCGCGTGTGGCGAATCCATTTATATAATTTGTTGTTTAGAGACTCTGTGTTGTTTGTTTAAATGTAAACCGCTCGAGGAGAAGTCAACGTAAACACTGTGCAAGTGTTGACTTGGGAATGGCAAGCTTGGCGGTGGGCCAAGGATTTTATGAGTGTACGAATGCGAACTCCGTGGGTATAGTACACAGAAATTAATTTCAGTTTTCAGTGAAACAGAGCGGAAAACCAGATTAATGACGCGTTTTGTTTGTTGCTGTACACGCAAGGTTAAAGTGCGCATATGAAAGTACCGAACCTATTCACTATGATAATCTACTTGGAAGTTTCATGTAGATCAAATTAAAATGAAACGGAAAATGTGTTTAAGCCTCGTCCTCACTTCAGTTTTTCGCCTAAGCGCTAATTCTCAGTTAAGCCGCGTACACACTAGACGCATCGACTAAAATGAAAGTGAGCGTTGCTCTGACCTGGAAAAAAATTAGGCAATTCGAATGATAAATGTAATAGATTTCTGTTGTAGTGAGTTGATAGCCATTCTATCTGAAATAAAATCCAAAATGCATTCAAAATGTAACCAAGTGACTTGACAGCCGCTCTATCCGAAATAAATACGTAAAAAATGCAACATATTTGAACACAATAGCAATAATTAATGCTCCGTCGCTTTGAAGATCAAGTAAACCGCGAATACAAAGTGGTCAAGAATGACTATTTAAATTGGAAATATTTACAATCAATGGCATTTTCACATCTCACTGTTTGCAACACTGCAATCGGATATGTTTTGTTGCTTTTCAACCGGTATTTGACATAACATCTTCGGCTTTCGTAACAGCTGTCTTTGTGAAACCGGAAATTACTTTGGTTTCGTCTATTTACAAAAAAAAATAAAATAAAATTCAGCACTGCCAACTCAAAGAATGATTCTTGATCGTTTGATCGTGTTCCTTAGCAGACAATATTCGAATCCTTTTGATCAGGAACCGAAATTGTGCTGCTTTGTCAAAAATCCTATAATGAAAAGAAAACTGCGCGTTCTTTATCATGAAAAAAAAATTATCAAATTAAAAATATAGTGAATTTTTCTTAATACCTTAGGAACATTTGAGTGGCCCCCGTTCAATTATTAATTATTTTTGAACGCACCTGGATAAAAATGGGCGTTACTTTGCGTCCTCATGAAAAACAAGCTCTCTAATTTGATAGACAAGTGTTGCAGTTCATTACTATTCCGTTTTTAATTGTATTAAGCAACCGTTTGCAATTAAAGTGTTCTGAAATTTGTGTGAATCCCCAATTCGTAACAGCACTTTGAAATTTTGGCGCTGAAAACGAGCTTTGTTATTGGTAGCTGGCCGGAATTGACCGAGGACAAAGCTCATTTGACCAATGAGAAAGCTTGGTTTTAGCGCCAAAATTTCAAAGTACTCCTCCGAATTAAAAAATAAAGTATAATAATAGTCTCATTTCCATTTCCTGTTACATAATCACATAACTTTGTTTCATTTTTCCAATTGAATATAATTTTTTGGTTTATCTAATTGATTATTTATTTTTTTAAAATTAATTTCATAACGTGTTATAAACAGATCAATCCGGCAGAGTTTTATTCTCGTCCTTTTCTCTTGGGAGCTGTTTTGGGATTAACCTGTTTGGCAAGGTGCCAGAAACTTACTAATCGATTCTGCTTTCACGTTCGACGCTCAAAATACGCAGCGACTATTTGCTTGCTTTCTTATGTAATTTCGATACCTTAGAGACTTTTCAAATTATGTCAAATTTTATATACTAAATAGTCCTATTATTTTACGAAATAAACAAAATCTTGTAAACACTCAGTAGCATGTAGACAGCATAAAATTCATAACAATTCTTTTCTTTTAAGACATTAGATTATTAAATTTGAATTGTTTTTTTTTCCTCTTCGCTTTTCCTTGGTAATGTCAAACGTATTTCATTGCTAGATCTTTGATGATAGTGGTCGAAGTAGACAAATGAAACTGGTCTTTCTCTTTTGCCCCCATGCTTGCCTTCTGTCATCCTTTTCTTGCCATCATTTTTCTTTCTCCACGTGCGTTTGCTTTCATTTTATTTCCGTTCCAAATCTTGCCTTTCTAACTTCTCCATTAGCCTCTCCATCTTTTGTTCTCTAGCGAACTGGGCAAGTAAAACTGATCAGAGCAACACAAATGTTTGTGATTTGTGTTCCTCTCTTTCTTGCGATGGCTTTCACTTTCTTTCTTTCTTTCAGATGTTTAAAGCATCTTCTAATTTCCAATTATCTACAACAACATACTCGTGTTGGTTTTTGTTCTTCTGGAAAATTACAATGATGTCTTTTGGTTTTATTTGCGATCATTTGGATGGCGGCGGTTTCATCACCTGGACTGCGTTGGTTTTGGGATTATCAGAAAGAACAAGTCAATGAACTCTTCTGGATCCTTTCTGTTCCTCATCTGTGTTGCCCATTGACATAAGGATTTCGCTTACTTAACAAAAATGAAACTTGGACTTCTGTGAGTCAGATTTGATTTCGTAAGGACGGAGAAAGCTACCGAGCTGGTTTCCGGGCAGAAAACACGTTATCACCACAACGTAAATCGGATTTATCTATGCACTATCACGAATGAATAAACTTTTGGTTTTCTTGTGGTTTCAAAGTACGCACAGTACGCACTCATTGAACATCCCACCTTCAACCAAACCGGAAGCATTCTGCAAGGCCAGACTAAAATAAATTTCCGCAACATTAAAAATAAATTACACGCAATGCCATGCGTATGTTCTTTTCAAAAGGAACGTATAACTTTCAAAATAAAATTAATTAATCTAGGAAATTAAACAGTTTTAAAAAACACTATTTTTTTCCGAATTCTTCATTTTTATTACAGGGTATAGTTTATTTAATTTATTTTATTTATCTCAATATAAAATAAAAAGCAGGTTGTACACTACACTACACTAGAAAAAGTATTTTTTTTTTAATAACTGTACGTCGGGTACAGTTAAAATAAATCTTCTTCAAAGTGCATGTCTTGAATTGCACAAAGCAACATGCAGTTGCTGAAAACCTGGGTTTTACCGGACGGTCGAGTATTTGCGGAATGCGAATATTATCGACGTTAGAATGAGTTCGCTGCGTTCCGTTTCGTCAGCGATGAGGCGGCTCGTCAGTAGCCGCTGTTTCAATGACCTCCGAGCAAATAAGAAAACGTGAAACCTAGAAAAACCTGTATACGTCGGATGCTATTCATAAAAATACTTCTTGCGAATTGCGAAAATTCCCTTCTTTAAGTGGCTTGCAATCGTATTCCGCAGGTGTCTAGAAAATTATTCATCGCAAACTTTTTATGTTTGTCTTTAAACTTACTAATACCAGTAATTCATCTAATAATCGTAATAGTTGAGAGCGATCGTGAAAATGTGCATCCCCTTGATAGTGAAACACCGGAAATATTTTAATGCAACCAGAGAGTAACATACAGGATGTACTATTAAAAAAAAATTCTTCTCTTTTAAATTCTTGACGTAAAAGTTTACAGTTAAGTAAAAAGCTTAAAACCACGTGCATCTAGGCGTATCCATCCACCTTATACAGGTCGCTTTAGTAACCGGTTTTGTCGATATTTCATTTTGGACAAGTTTGACAGTTGTGAAAAGCGCAAGAATTATGAAAATAACTGTTAAAAATAAGAAAAGAAAAAAAGAAACTCTCTACAGGATACTACAGAAAGTTGTTTAGTCTATTACCGACATTTCGCTTCGGCAACTTTGACAGATAATTAGAAAAAGTTAACTAAGAAAGCAAGAAGTTATATTTGCTCTCACCTCCAAATAAAAAAAAAAAATATGTAGAAAAAAAATTAAACTCTTTGTAAGTCTTCTTAGAAACTTGATTGCTCGTCTGTAGAAGGCGTTTCACTTTGACAAGTTTGAGACAGTTAACAAGAAAATGTAAGAAGTACAAGATTTACGAAAAAGAAACAGATATTTATGTTCCTCACGTTCAAATTAGAAAAAGAAAAAAACTCTATACAGGTTCAGCTTCGAGAAACTGACTGCTCTTTCTACAAACAACATTTAGTTTTGACAAGTTTGACAAATGATTAAGACAAGATGAAAAGTATGTTTTTTTTTTCATCTACAATTAATTAAAAAAAGAGAAGAAATCATTAAACCCTTTAAAAAGTATGCTTTTATTAATCTTGATTGCCATTTGGCATTTAACTTTGACAAGTTTGATATTTAATAAAGAAAATATATGAAAAATATTATGATTAGAGAAAACAACTGTTTATGTATCTTCACCTTCAAGTTAGAGAAAGAAATTAGGCAGAAAATGTAACGCTCTTTTATTAACGTTTTGACGTTTTGACAGGTTTGACAGGTAATTAAGAAAAAGAAAATTGAAAAGCTTCGTGTCTACGAATATAATTGATGTTGGTGCTCATTTTCAATTAAAAAAAAAGAAAAAAGAAGAAAGCAAACGAAACTCTTTATATTAGAAATTTCGTCGTTCTTTATACTTTAACAAGTTTGACAGTTAAGAAAGAGGGAAAATGTTTAAGATTCAACAAAACAACGTTTATTGACGTTCATCTTTAGTTTAGAAATAAAAAAAGCCGCAAAGATGCTTCAAAAAATCGATTTTCTTTTTTATGAAAACGTCTTCTCGACGAACTGACAATGTAATAACCAGAGTAGTAATAACTAAAAAGACATTGGAAAGTGTAGTCACTGAGAAAGAAAACGATGAATGCCTTATTCTCCAATAAGAATTACGAAAACTGTTATTTACGGTCGTCTTCACATCAGAAAAAGAACAGAAACTCCGTTCAAGGTGCTTCGGACATTTCGTTTCGTCTAGTTTGACAGTTAATAAAAAAATATATATATTTAACAGGTCTGGTAGCTAAGGAAACCAGGAAACAAGTTCATTACGCCCTGCAGTTTTATTTTGCTTCGCTCTTTCGTTTACTACCTGCGGTTAACGGATCGGGCACTTATTTTCAATCACCCTGTATTAAAAGATACGGCAAAAAATGTTTTATTTTATTTTTCTTTTGTTATCATCTCATCAATATCGTGATTATTAAAAAAAAAAACCTTACTATTTTGGAAATCGGCAAGAAACGACCCTAAAAAAATTAAATTTGACGCCATGTTCTCGACTTTTTTCTTTGATTATTATTAAAGTCGGCCCCATAATTTTTTGAAGTTCTTGAAGCTATCAAGATATGACCTGCTAGGCCTGCAGTTTTTTTTTTGCTTTGTTCTTTCGTATGCTACCTGTGGTCAACGGATCGGACACTTATTTTGAAGCACCCTATATTAATAATAATAATAATAATAATAATTTTTATTGTACCACACAAAGAAAATAGTTCCAGTACAGTAAGGTCAAAAATAAGGATGTAATATTTTAATTTTTTTTCTTGTTATTACCTCATCATTCTTATAATATAAAAGAAAATACCATTTCTTTCGTTTACGTTCCGTTGTATTGTTGAATTGAGAATGTAAAAAATACTCGGGCAAACACAGGGTGATTCAGGTTTCTGGTTATAATTCATTGGACATTAAGATTTCAGATTTTCTTTGCACTTTTTATCTCGATCGTCCGTCGTTAGTAACCTTGCAGCGTTTTCTTTTTTTATTTATTTTTTTTTTTTCGAAAAAAATACCAGTCAACCGGCTGCATATTTAATTAATTGAATTTGCAATCGCGTGAGAATACAAAAACGAGTTAATTGGTCGATGACGTACAATGAAAATAGTTTACAACAGCTGGGCTTCCTTTGTTTCCCGGAGTTGAGGCAAGTGGTAAATAATATGTAAGAGCGTTCTTCTTATCTCGATTATTTATGGCGCCCACACTAATTGTAGGTAATTATTATTAGCATTGCACACTTGTGACTAAAGCGGAATTTTAAAATACCCCTCGAATATAACAATTCTTGTTCAGAATTGCCCACGTTCACTTACCACCTGTTGAAGTGATTTACACCACATTTTTAAACTTATTTCTTCGTCGAAAATGACTCGTCCCTTAACAATCAGGGGGGCAAAAAAATTCGCTTGTAAAAGAGCATAGAACGCCATAAAAACCACATAAATCTCATCGTTCGCTACCTCCTTCCAGAACAGCGATGCTCTTGGGATCTTCGAAAGCGCTGTCCCCGCTCCAGATTTTTTCGGGGAAACGAGAATTCATTCATAGGGAGACACGCTGCAAATAAATACCACCGTCGCGTGTAGCATGGTGGGGGTACACTACCGCGCTACAGGTCATCCCTGTTCTAGAAGTAGCTTTCGAATGACAACGAAACATCGAAATTTGATCGATTTTCTAAATTGTCGTTTGACAGTTGACAGTTTCTTCAGGAAAAGGATAACGAACTCAGCGAAACCAAGAGATTTATAAGTTTGCCATTGACAAATTGTAACAAAGTTGTTATTTTTATTACAAATGACGGTGACCTTGACAAAATATGACACTGTAGAACTACTCAAAACGAAAGGGCAGCTCCGGCGGAAGGTAAGGTAAGCCAGGCAAATATGTTAATTGAAAAACGATTAAAGCGCAGCTCGAAATATGTCAAGATTCGTTGAGTGAACTTTACTCTATTTAACTTAAAAAATAAAAAAATAGAAAAATTTAAGCAGACTAAAAAAGAATTTAAAAAAATGTTTCCAATCCAAGTGAACCCCACCGATCTCGATTCAATCCAAGTAAAAAATTAAGAAAAAGAAATATTAAAAAATTTAAAAGTAAACAAAAACGTGAAGATGAAGCTTAACAAATCTCAAGGTCAACCCAACTCAATCGAAACCCCTCAGCCTGACTATATTCAATTGAAGCAAGAAATTTAAAAAGCAAAAAATCGAAAGAAAAAAAATTAAAAAGCGATTAAAGCGAAGTCAAGGTCAACAAAACTCGGCACAACTGAGTTCCGTTCTATGCAACTCAATCAAAGAAAAAGAATTAAAATCAAAGAAACAATCAATCAAAAAATTGAAGACGTCAGCCCAACCTAACTCTGTTTAATCCAAGTAAAAAATTGAAAACAAATTAAAATGAACCTCAACAAATCTCAAGGTCAACTGAACTCACCTAACTTATTATAATATATTGCAATCCATTCTACAGAAGTAAAAAATTAAGAAGAAATATTAAAAAAAAAATTTAATTAAAAAAGAGGCAAAAATTTATACGTGGATTAAAGTTAAGCTCAATAAATCTCAAGGTCAATCCAACCTAACTACTGATATCTAAGATGTGAAAGTGAAAGATTACTCTTAATTTTCCTAGTAATACTTAATCTTTCACTTGCGTGCTAGATATCAGTAGTTAGGTTGGATTGACCTTGAGATTTGTTGAGCTTAACTTTAATCCATGTATAAATTTTAGCCTCTTTTCTACTTAAAATTTTTTTTTAATATTTCTTCTTAATTTTTTATTTTTTAAAAATCTTTACTTTTAATTTTCCTAGTGATGTTTAAAGATAGTTAAAAATTAAAAATCAATTAAAGTCAACTAATGTCAAGTTCAATCCAACCCAACTGATCTCAACCGAACTAAATTTTAAAATTGCAAGAAGAATTAGATAAAAGTTGTTAAAAATCAATTAAAATCAATTAAAATGAAGCTCAATTTATCTCAACGTCAACGTAACCCAGTTAGTTTTTTTTCTTCTAATTTTCATTTATTTATTTTTAATTTCTGCTCGGATTGAATGAAAAATTAAGTTTGGTATTTATAGCAAATTTTGTTAATTTTTTTTATTTTTATTTATTTATTTTTTTAATTTTTTTGCTTGGTTCTATTCAACCCAAGCAGAAATTAAAAAAATAAATAAATTAAAAAAAATAGAGAAAAACGAAAAAAATTCATTATAAACACCAAGCTTAATTTTCCGTACTTTAGAGAATTGTCGCCCACAACCAAATATAAATTAATTCATCCATTTTGGTCGTCGGTTGCCATTTTAGAAAAAAGTAAGCCAAACGGTTACCAAAAGTAGCCCATTTGGAGATAAATCGCCACGGTTGGCAGCACTATCTGACTCTAAATTTTTTTTTTTTTGAAGAGGGGCGCCCATTACTGTTTTGCGTAAGGGCGTCAAAGCACTCTTCCTCCGGCCCTGAAAAATACAACCACCGTTTCGCACTTCATACAATTCAATCTTCAATTATAATTTGCAGTACTTATTCTTACTGAATTACTATGATATCACTTTGATTCAACGACCGGTATACGGTTTTTACAAATTGAATTCAGTATAGAGAGTATCGGAGAGGAGTAACTTGGCAAGTCATTAATGACGCGTAATGACGTCAGACGCGTCTTCAGAGGTTACCTCCCTCTCCGCACACGTAATAAAATAAAAAATAATTATTGTCAGTATCTAAATAATGCGTCGGAGTAAATACTAAAGGATGTAAAACACTGTTTTCTGCTCTTGTTTATGTAAAAGTAAAAAAAAAGTAAGAATTGTATTGCGTAACCTTAAATTACCTGCGTCAGCTGATACGTCAAACTTCGTTTCGCAATGCGGCACCGATGACGTCACGAAAACATACATGACGTACAACGCTTGCTAAGTCGCTTCTTGTATATCTTGCATGTGTATTAACTTTCAAGAAATGTCATTCACATCCGGCATTGATTGTTAGAGAATCTGGTCACCCCTCGCACTTTGAACCTCACCCCCAAAGGACAGACGAAATAATATAAAAATGCAAAATTTATTTTTATTACACATAGGTATAAAAATACATATCACAGTACTTGTTGTTTTTGACAACAACATCATGAATTCGTCGTATTGGTCATTACTGATCATTGAAAATAAAAATTGGATTCGCTTAATTCCGTGGCGTTTTCGTATCTGGTTCCGAGGTCATTTAAATCCGTGACGTTTCCGAATCTGAAGCCAACGTCACTCAATTCTGTGCCGTTTGCCAACCTGAAGCCAACGATGTCGCTCAATTCCGTGCCGTTTCCGAATCTGGAGGAAATGAAAACGGGCGCCGGGGAAGTACCGCTCGCCACCCCGAACGCCGAAATGAAGACGTTGATGACGGTCACCAGGAATATGCCCACGATGGTGAAGTTGCTGATCCTGTTGGCGACGCAGATCTCCTTCTTGTCCTTGACGTTATACCGGGTGTTGAGTAGCAAGCCGACTCCGACGCCAACCTGAAAACAAACGGTATACATTAGTTTGTTGCAAAAATCAAATACTGGCAAGTTTAAAAGAAAAGGTAGTTTTATTTGTTTTGGTAAATGGAAAACAATTCCCTCAACACAAAAAAGGACCAAATAAAAAAGAGAGCAGTTCACAGCGGATTTTATTGGATCTTAAACAACAGAGGCACTTTTTTTATGTCACACCCGGTATAGTATTTTGTACGCGCAGCGCTGCGCATTGTTATTTTTTTTATTTCTGGAAGTTATACAATGCAATTCCCGGCGACGTTTGCATAAATAATTGCGCTTTAAATAATGCAAATAGCATTAAAATAACAACGGATGTGCGTTGCGCGATTGGATTTCATCATCATCATCAACATCAATAACAAAGTCGTGATTAAAAAATAAGGTACACCTGGATTTTTCATTTCATAATCAAGAGAATTTCAGAAAGTTCGGACTTATTTATTGTTTATTATTTCCCGCGAACCTTGGTTTATTTAAATGTGAATTTGAATTGCTAATGTAAATTCTTGCTTCTCGTTTGCATATATTTTTTTTAAACCATAATTTATGATGAACAAGATTAAAAACACGATTGAAAAAAAACAAAATTAAATACCTATGCCAACCAAGTTGTGGATACCTCGTTAGTCGTGCCTCGGCTATTAATTATTACGAAATTGAATGGCAAATTTAATTTGTTTTTTCCTTATTAAAAAAAACTAATACCTTGCTGTAAGGAACTTATTTTTCATAACCCTCTCCGCCCCCCGAATTGGTTATGATCTTCTTTCTATTGTATCATCAACTCCCTTTTCCAATTCACTTTCCAGATTCTGTCTTTCTGCCGCCATTCTTTTGGATTTGATTTTTTGATAACCCATTGACTTATTGTAAGGATATAATTCTTAACAACCCCCCTCCCATAAGTTGTGGTTTTCTTCCTATTATTACATCAACCAATTTCTCTTCTTTGCCTTTTCCACTTCACTCTCCAGGTTCTGTCTTTCTTCCATCATGCTTTTGGTTTTGCTTTTTTTTTTTCTAACCGATTGGCTTGTTGTAAGGACATTATTTTAAATGCCTCCCATCCCCCTTCCGCCCCCCCAATCAGGGCCCCCGTAACCATGTGTGCAAAGCGTGCAATGCATCAAGGGGCGGCAATTAGTCTATTGGTCACTTCTTCAAGGGACGGCAATTAGTCTATTGGTCACCAGACAGGTTCTGTATTTTTTTTCGCAAAAAAAAATTAATGGGAATCTGGTAAAAATTATTCGAAAAGCTATCCACAAGTCTGAACTGTTTTGATGAAGCCGTCAACCTCACGGCGAAACGTCGACTAAAATAAAACACATAACTGCAGCAATGAAAAATAGAAAACTTTTGTAATTTTCGTGTGCTAAATTTTTCATAAAAAAATTTAATGTACATTTATTTATTTTACTTTTTAAGTTTTTAGAAATTTAAGTTCATTTTGCTTTTATGATTTTGTTTCTCTCTTTCTAATATTAGTAACAAACGGGCTTCACCTACTTGCATTCTGGAAGGGTCTGAACAGACGCCTCCTTAGTTAGATGAGAAGAAAGCGCTTCGTTTTTGAGGGCTCGCAGCAGTTAGAAACTTGAAAGAAGCGAAGGAAAATGTTTTCAAGATGAAGGAAAATGTTTTCAAAATGAAGGAAAATGTTTTCGAAATGAATGAAAATGCTTAACAAAAATTCCCTAATGTTTAATTTTTAATTTTTCTTTTTTTTTGTCCATTTTTTGTTTCTTTTAATTTTTTTTTAATGAACGGGAGTTCGTTAAACTCACGGCAAAACAGCGACTAAAACAGAACAGTTAACTGCGGCAATTAAAAGTAGAAAAGTTTTGTGTGCCAAATTTTTTATAAAAAAATTAATGTACTTAATAATTTTGTTAGGTAAAAAAATAAATTATGTAGGCTGTTACGGTTTCCTCCTTAGTCAGATGAAAAGATTGGGTTACTCGTTTTTGGGGGCTCGCAGCAGCTAGGAACTTGAAAAAAGTGAAGAAAAATGTTTGGAAAATGAAGGAAAATGTTTAACAAAATTCCCTAATGCTTAAATTTTTTTTAATTTTTCTGTTTTTTTCTATTTCTTTGTTTCTTTTAATTTCTTTAAATGATTTTGATAATTGACCGTTTTTGTATGCCCCAACTCATCTGTCAGAGGGCGCCAAAATATGGAGTCGCACGCGATCGGATTTTGACCTCGCGGGGGCCCTGCCCCCAATTGGTTATGGTCTTCTTTCTATTATACCATCAACTCCTTTTTCCAATCCACTTTCGAGATTCTGTCTTTCTGCCGCCAACTTATCATTCTTTTGGATTTGATTTTTTGATAACCCATTGACTTGTTGTAAGGATATAATTCTTAACAACCCCCCCTCCCATTAGTTGTGGTTTTCTTCCCATTATTACATCAACTATTTTCTCTTCTTTGCCTTTTCCACTTCACTCTCCAGTTTCTGTCTTTCTTCCACATTATCATGCTTTTGGTTTTGGTTTTTCTTTTCTAAGCCATTGGCTGGTTGTAAGGAAATTATATTAAATGCCTCCCATCCCCCCTCCACCCCTCCAATTTGTTATGGTCTTCTTTCTATTATATCATCAACTCCCTTTTCCGTTCCACTTTCCAGATTCTGTCTTTCTGCCGCCACCTTATCATTCTTTTGTCTTTGATTTTTTGATAACCCATTGACTTGTTGTAAAGGATATAATTTTTTAACAACCCCCTTCCCCCATTAGTTGTGGTTTTCTTCCTATTATTGCATCAAGTATTTTTTCTTCTTTGTCTTTTCCACTTCACTCTCCAGTTTCTGTCTTTCTTCCACATTATCATTCTTTTGGTTTCGGTTTTTTTTTGCTAACCCATTGGCTTGTTGTAAGGAAATTATTTTAAACGCCTCCCATCCCCCCCTTCGCCCCCCCCCCCCCAATTGGTTATGGTCTTCTTTCTATTACATCATCAGCTCCCTTTTCCATTTCACTTTCCAGATTCTGTCTTTCTGCCGCCACCTTATCATTCTTTTGGATTTGATTTTTTGATAACCCATTGACTTGTTGTAAGGATATATTTTTTTAACAACCCCCCGCCCCAATAGTTGTGGTTTTCTTTCTATGGTCACATCAACTGTTTTCTCTTCTTTGCCTTTTCCACTTCACTTCCCCTCCCCATTAGTTGTGGTTTTCTTCCTATTATTACACCAACTATTTTCTCTTCTTTGCCTTTTCCACTTCACTCTCCAGTTTCTGTCTTTCTTCCACATTATCATGCTTTTGGTTTTGTTTTTTTTTTCTAAGCCATTGGGTTGTTGTAAGGAAATTATTTTAAATGCCTCCCATCCCCCCTTCGCCCCTCCAATTTGTTATGGTCTTCTTTCTATTACATCATCAACTCCCTTTTCCGTTCCACTTTCCAGATTCTGTCTTTCCGCCGCCACCTTATCGTTCTTTTGGATTTGATTTTTTGATAACCCATTGACTTGTTGTAAGGATATATTTTTTTAACAACCCCCCGCCCCAATAGTTGTGGTTTTCTTTCTATGGTCACATCAACTATTTTCTCTTCTTTGCCTTTTCCACTTCACTCTCCAGTTTCTATCTTTCTTCCACATTATCATGCTTTTGGTTTTGGTTTTCTTTTCTAACCCATTGGCTTGTTGTAAGGAAATTATTTTAAACGCCTCCCATCCCCCCTCCGCCCCCCCCCCCAATTGGTTATGGTCTTCTTTCTATTATATCATCAACTCCCTTTTCCATTCCACTTTCCAGATTCTGTCTTTCTGCCGCCACCTTATCATTCTTTTGTCTTTGATTTTTTGATAACCCATTGACTTGTTGTAAGGATATATTTTTTTAACAACCCCCCCTCCCCATTAGTTGTGGTTTTCTTCCTATTATTACACCAACTATTTTCTCTTCTTTGCCTTTTCCACTTCGCTCTCCAGTTTCTGTCTTTCTTCCACATTATCATTCTTTTAGTTTCGGATTTTTTTTTCTAAGCCATTGGCTTGTTATAAGGAAATTATATTAAATGCCTCCCATCTCCCCTCCACCCCCCCCCCCCAATTGGTTATGGTCTTCTTTCTATTATATCAACTTCCTTTTCCATTCCACTTTGCAGATTTGGTCTTTTGGCCGCCACCTTATCATTCTTTTGGTTTTAATTTTTTGATAATCCATTGCCTTGTTGTAAGGATATATTTTTTAACAACCCCCCCCCTCCCTCCCTCATTAGTTGTGGTTTTCTTCCCATTATTACATCAACTATTTTCTCTTCTTTGCCTTTTCCACTTCGCTCTCCAGTTTCTGTCTTCCTTCCACATTATCATGCTTTGGGTTTTGCTTTTGTTTTTCTAAGCCATTGGCTTGTTGTAAGGGAACTATTTTAAATGCCTCCCATCCCCCCTCCCCCTCCCCCAATTGGTTATGGTCTTCTTTCTATTATATCATCAACTCCCTTTTCCATTCCACTTTGCAGATTCTGTCTTTTGGCCGCCACCTTATCATTCTTTTGGTTTTGATTTTTTATAACTCATTTTCTAAGAAACTTATTATTTTTAACCCCCAGTTTTGGTCGTCTTTTTTCATCAATTATTTCCCCTTTCCAGTTCGTCCAGTTCAGATTCTTGTCCCTTCTTTCCTCCACGTACTTATTGGATTGGAATCTGCTCCTGCTTTCCATTTTTTTTTTGTTTTTTTTTTTTTTAATTTTGTTTTTATCGTAGTAACTTCGACGTCCTTCAAAGAATTTATTGTTTTTTTTTCGCCCGGAGAGTAAGGAGGGGGATTTCCATGACTAATTTTTGAATGAAGGCGCAAATAGATTGTGCGAGGAAGACGGCCGCTGTTCTATAAATAACGTAATTCCCAGACGCAAATAAATTTGGCGCGGAAATGTTACGGGTAAATTAAAGTATTAAGCAGAAAGAAAACAGGAAGTTTTATTTATTCTTATTATTATAATTCGCGACGTTTTTTTTTTTATAATAAGCAAAGTTAGGCACATCCCAGACGGGAAGGTCGTCCGTCCTATAAATAAAAATTAATAAAACAGACGTAAATTGTCAAAACTAATTAAAATAATTAAATAGCTTAATTTTGTTTATGCGTTTCCACTTTTGCTTTTCTTTGTCCTCCTCTTCTAGGGTATTCCTCGAGGACCATTACGTTGTCTACCCTGTACGATATGATTTTAAAAGAAGAAAAAAATATTTGAAGCCGATTACTGTAGTCTGGACGTTTCTGGCGGTGACATGGCTTACTTACAAGGACGATGAATGAATGCTATTCATTGGTCCTCGTAATGAATACACACTATTCATTGGCCCGCATATTGCAAACAGGTTCTAAAACTACCGCCGATTACGCAGACTTTTAAAATAAAGCTGCTTATTACGCAATAATAATTTTGTTTTCTTCTCACAACTCTTCTACTGCGAAATCGAACGACGAATTTAACCTCTTTCTTTTTTTTTTTTAAGAAGGATGAGTGGCTGTTTTATAATTTTGTTTCCTCTGAGTGAGGAGGGGGGAGGACTACTTCTATGAATAATACTGACTATGAATAGACCTTACTACGAAAACTAGAGCGTGTTATTCTAGTGAAGGCTATAAATAACAACAACAATTTAGGGCACGTCATTTTACTGCCAATTTTTTGACCTACAATTGGGGGAGTTTGAATTGCAGTCAGTGGTCCTTCTGACATAATTTTAAGTCAAAAAATTCATCCCCTGTATTACTGACTTGCAACCAATTTTTTCTTGCTGTAAATAACGTTAACTAAAGTTTGGCGGTAAAATATTTAGGTTCATTTTAAATTTATTTTGCAATAAAATCTCGATATAACTAATAAACTAATTTATTTATGGTAACTGCAAACATTAATTTATGTCAAAATAACGGAAAATAACATCTATAAACTAATTATAAAACGTAAATCGAACGATCAAGTCCGAATTTTAATGTGAACTGCCCTTGGAATCCCTCCCCGGTCGATCGCTTAAATATCCGGGCTGAACAACATTCGAGGCCGCGCGGCGACAAACTGTCTATCGAATTTTTTTTGCTCAGAAAATTCCGTTTCGCGAAGCAGCCATATGTTCTCGAAGCGTCGAGACTTGACGCGCCAGGCTCTGATGTCACATGTAAGACTAATTCGTTACGCATTAGATCGTCACAATAATAGAAAAGTCGCTTATTCAGATATTTCTTCTCCTAAAGTATGTAGAGAATTGTAAACGATCTATGGGGAGAGGGGAGATGGTTTACAGGAGACTTTTCTTGTTTTGGGACGCATAGATGGATGGGAAGGCTTAATTTTCCTGGAATTCAAATTTATCTTGCTTCAGTAGATGACGGTCCGCGAAAATAAATTGAATATTTCTTGAAAATACGAAGTGATTAAGAATGATTTTTTTTGAGTTGGCAATGCTGCGAAAAAAAATGAACTGAAAAAATAAATAAATCATAACTAAGCCCCAACTCACGAGAGAATTAAAAAAAAATTAAATTTAATTCAATAAAATCAAGTCTGGCTCGCGAAAAGTTAAAACTAAAAAATTAAAATGAAAAGAGAGAACGAAACGGAAAAGAAGGTTTCAAGGTCAAGCCAACCAAAGTAAAGGCAATTTCAGTTGAAACCATCAAAGGAAAAAAATTAAAAAAAAAGAAATTACGAAGAGTGAACCAAATGAAAGGTAGAAAAAAAAATTGTTAAAAATTAGAGAGAAAAAAAAATTAAAAATTGCGAAGAGTCGGTTAAAAAATTAAAATTGTAAAAAATTAAAACTGAAAATGTTTCAAAAAAAAACCAACGAACATAAAAAAAGACGATCGATTGTTTAACAGTTTCAGTTGAAACCGTCAAAGGAAAATTTTTTTAAAAAAGAAATCATGAAAGGTTAACCAAATAAAAGATAGAAAAATAAGAATTGTTAAAAATCAGAGAAAAAAATAAAAATAAAAAATTGCGAAGAGTCGGTTAAAAAATTAAAATTGTAAAAAATGAAAACTGTGAAAATGTTAAAAGAAACAACGAACATATAAACAAAAGACGATCGATTATTTAACAAACAATTTCAGTTGAAACCACCAAAGAAATTATGAAAAATTAACCAACGAAGAGGTAAAAAAATAAGAATTTTTAAAAATTAGAAAAAGTAAAATAAAATGAAAAATTGCAAGGAATTGGTTAAAAATTAAAACTGTAAAAAATTAAGGCTGAAAATGTTTCAGTAAAAGCAACGAACATAAACAAAAGACGATCGATTGTTTAACAAACAATTTCATTCGAAACCACAAAAGAAATTTTAAAAAGTTAACCAACAAAAAGGAAGACAAATAAGAATTGTTAAAAATCAGAAAAAAAAAATTAAATAAAAAGCATCGGTTAGACATGAAATCGTAAAAAATTTAAACTGAATATGTTTCAAAAAAAACTACGGACATAAACAAAAGACGGTCGATTGTTTAACAAACGCAAGGAACAAAAAATCGGGAAACTAGAAATTAAAGAAAAAATAGAAACAAAACTTAACCTAACTTCAGTGTACCCGAACCAAGGAAACAATTAGGAAAAAAAAGGAATTATGAAAAATGAAGACAAGAAAAAATTGATAAAAAATATAAAAGTCGAGCAAAAAATTTTAAAACCATTAAAGCTAAGAAAATCGGTCTCGAGATCACACCTACCAACCCAAGCAAGAAGTAAAAAAAGGTAAGAAAAGAGAATAAACTGAAAATCAAACAGAATTAAATTCCAAGCCAAGAAAAAAATTAAAAAAAAAATAATTCAATAAAAATCAGGTCCGGCTCATCTCGCGAAAAATCAATTAAAATTAAACTCCACCAGTATCAAGATCAATCCAACTCGACCAGGAAATTAAACATGGATTTTTTTTTAATCAATGAGAATTAGGCCTAACCCACCTCAAGGTCAATTCAATCCAAGCAAAATAAATGAATAAAAAAAAATTGTAAAAAATTAAAACTGAAAATGCTTCAAAAAATAAAACAACGAACATAAACAAAAGACGACCGATTGTTTAGCAATGATATTAATCCAAGAAAATGCATTTTTTTTAATTTTATTATTGCTTGCTGCTATTTACTAATTACTTTCTGTATTCAACGCAACAATGTTTTCTTTTTCATTTTTATTTTACGTATATTATTTTGGCTTTTTCATTCAGTTTTTTTTTTACTCCCCCCCTCGCCCCTCCGTACACTATTTCCAGAAATTTTATTTCCCAAAATTTCATCTCAACTTTGGTTCTCTCTCTTCGAGATTGCTTTCTAAAAACATTTACTTTTTTAAAATATTAAAAATTTGAAATAAAATAAGCAAATAAATTTGAACTTGATTTTACAGCCTCGGTTATATTCTCCGTCTTTCTCCCCCCTCCAAGGCACACTTGACAGTAAGGTCGTTCAGTTTTTAGCACGATTAAAAAAATGTTAAATAAGCAACGAGATGCTTGAAGCAATCAAGTAAACATAAAAAATAAAATCCCCTACTTTAATAATTTAATTTGCACTTAAAAATTTTTTTCTCTGCCTCTTCCCCTTTCCAACACAGACAAGACAACGCACCTAATCAAAACAGGGCCGTAATAATAAAATTATCTGAAAAATTGTTTACATCTGCGATAATTATAATCATTATTATTTAATTGCTTACGATAATTGTAATAAATGTCACAACCTTGGCCCTAAAGTCCTCACCTTCGGCGATTTCGTCGTCGCAATTCAAATTCTCCAACACGCGTTCGCTTATTTATTAATTACCAAAGCTAGGGACATTCCAGACGAGCATTGACACCCTACGATACGATACGCGAATTTTATAAAATCGCTGCGTTAAATTCTACTGGAATATTCCCATTTGTTTAAGTTGTATGGGTACAGATATTTGTATTTCTTTTTTTTTAATTTTTTTTTTAATTAGCACACATACACGTGCAATTAACGCCGATGAATTTATCGCAAAATTAATAGAATTAAATGCACAAACCGATTTAATATGTCCTCGTGCGACGCGACGGTCGATCAAATCTGTTTTGAAGTCGATTTCGTTATCAAGTTTTTATGGTCGCAGGAACACGATCGCTCGGCAATAAATCTCGTACATTTTCTTTGATTAGAGTCCCCAGTCTCACTCTTTTTATTGAATTCGTACTAGTATTGCTAAAACGAGGCAAACATTCGATCAGAAACATTCGATTTAACTTGTGCACCCCAAAAAAAAAGAATCGCACACTTTCTAGGAAGTATGTTCATCACAAACAACATATTATCATTCATCTTCTTCTTCTATCATCACACACACACCAAGAAAATCGCTTACCTGTAAGATCAAGCTGATGGAGATCATGACAACCCCCGTCCAAAAATAAGGGTGCTCCTTGTTCTCCACGACGTACCGCAGTTGGTTGGCGTTGGCCGAAAACAGCGCCAGGTCCATCATCCCTTGCGCCACAGTCTTCTTGTTCTGGTAGATGTTGACGTCCGGAATGGATTCCGGGGTGATTCCCCCCCAGAAATCAGACCTGGCATCGTTGGGGACGTTGAAGAACGCGTCTGCGTAAATCTGATTGGGCTGCGCGAGGCTGTTAACCGACCCCCCCGTCGCACTGATGGGGTCTGAGGAGGGTATTTTGATGGTGGCGATCACCCCCGAATTTGTGGTGGTGAGAGATGGAATTGGGAGTAGAGCTGCTGTGGTTGTGGTGGAATTGGGTTGAATTGGGGGCAGAGCTGCTGTGGTTGTGGTGGAATTGGGTTGAATTGGGGGCAGAGCTGCTGTGGTCGTGGTGGAATTGGGTGGAACCCCCGTGGAATCATCCCCAATTCCAGCGCGCGTAAATAGCCGCATGCGATCGAGATATTCGGCATGTTGCTGCTGCTGCTGCTGCTGCTCATCTTCTCGATTATCCTTGGATTGGTCCATTTCAAAACTTTATTGTACACTCGAGCGCATAATTTTTCATGAACACACACACACGCGTCTTCTCCCGCCGACTGTTTCGAAGAGAATAAACACGCGCGGACTTCAATCAAGGCTCCCACCAGGTTCTCTGGGGGCCAGAGTTTCTCTTTCTTGCAGCCAGCCCAGATTTTATTGGCGGAATTTGTTGAAGACATCGAGTGATTATCACTTTTGATGTGTGTCCCTGCGATTTTCTAGTGACTCACGTGTTTTCCGCGTTTTTTTTTTGCGAAAGATAGTTCGTTGCGTGCGGGAATGTAAAAAAATTTAAATGTACTCACGTAATTAACAGGACCATGATTTGCTGATTTTCGTCGATAGTGAATACCAATGGTTTCCCAACAACGAAAGCAGAAATTCCTACCAAAAACAGGGGATACGGTTCTGGAAAATGGGAAAAGTGGCGAATGGCTAAAAAATTCACCTTATTTTTTAGATAGAGTTGGGCATTGAACTGAGTTGAGTTGACCTTGGGATGTGTTGAACTTGATTTAATTATAATTTGGACAAAGGATTGCGAAGACATGGAGAAGCAAATGACTTAATTGTAATTGAATGTTGAGTTTTTAATTTTATTTTATTCTTAAGTTTTAACATCTCGCTTGAGTTAGACGGTATTAGGTTGAGATAGAGTTGGGTTGACCTTGAAATGAATTGGCCTTCAGTTTTACTTTTCTTTATTTTCAATACATTTTTATCTCTCACGGCCCTTTTAATTTTAATTTTAGTTTTCGAATGAGTTGGGGAGAATTAGGTTGAGTTGAGTTAGGTTGGCTTGCCCTTGAGAAAGGTTGGACTTTTGGACTTTAGAGTTTTAATTTTTTTTATTATTAAAAAACGCAAAAGAAATGTTGCAAATTCGCCGTCCAAATTCTTGGAATTTGGCATACGACGATTTACTGACGAAACAAATGCCAACTACAATTGATGTGGTGAGTTTTGGCAACCATGTAGCATCCGAGAATAAACCAATTGGATTGGATTGGACTTTATTTTAATCGAGTGTTAATTCTCTTTTAATTTTTATACAGCTTTTCACTTTTCATTTTTTAATTTTCAATTTTTGCTTGAGTTGGGCAGACTTGAGTTGAATTGAGTTGACTTTGAGAGACGATTTAGATTTAATTTATGTTAATTTTTTCTTTATAGTTATGTTGAGTTGGGTTGACCTTCACATTTAGTTGAATGCTAATTCTCTTTTATTTTTTAATCAACTTTTTAACCTACAATCTTCAATTGTTGATTGGTTGAGTTAGGAAGGGTTAAGTTGAGTTGATCTAATTAACCTTGAGATGGATTGGATTTAATTTTAGTTAATATTGTTCCTTATGAATCTGTTGAGTTGGATTGATCTCGATATGGGTTGGACATCATTTTAATTCAACGCTAATTTTCTTTTAATTTTTAATCGACTTTCATCGTACAGTTTTTCTTAGTTTTAAATTGTTGGTTGCTTGAGTCAGGAAGAGTTGGTTTATTGACTTGGTTTACCTTGAGATGGGTTGGATTTAATTTTAGTTTTTAATTTTTGTTAATATTGTGAATTTGTTGGGTCGGGTTGATCTTGTTGGACTTTATTTTAATTGAGCGTTAAATTTCTTTTTATCTTTGATTTATTTAATAATTTTTGCTTCAGATCCGGAGTTGGATCCTGCTCGACCTTCGATGAATTTAATTAATTAATTAATTAATGTTTTCTTGTGGATTTGTTACGCAAAAGGTGCGTTTGCGAGGAGGTTTGAAACGTTTCTAAAATAACGAGAACTCTAATTTTAACTCCAAAATGTATGACACGCTTATGACTTGCAAATTATTGATTTCATTTTGTATGACTCAATACTTGTTTCCCCTTCCAATCGCACCAAGCACGTAATCGACGTGAATTCGCCTTATTTATTTATTTAAAATTTTAAATCAATAATGGGGTAAATCAATAAAACTCGTCGTATACAAAAACGTCGCCTTTTATTTTAATTTTTCTTAAAATGTAAAATGCAAAATATCACAGAAAATAAAGATAGTCTCTTAATTAAATTTAAATAATTATAGTATACAGTATGTACAAGTGGAACAGTGTCGGTTTTGAGATTCTTTCTATTCGGTGTTGGTGTCGTTTAGTGCATCGAAGCCTTCGTCACCGGATCTGGGGCCGATGAAAACTGCGGCGGGGGCCCCACTTGCCACCCCGAATGCGCATATGAAGACGTTGATGACCGTCACGAGGAAGATGCCCACGATGGTGAGGTTGTTGATTCTGTTTGCGACGCAGATTTCTTTCTTGTCCTTGACGTTGTACCGGGTGTTCATCAGTAAACCGCAACCAATGACAACCTATAAAAAATATAATAAATAGCGAAAACTAAATTTAAAAAAAAAATGATTGAAAAATGTCGTAACAAGAACAACAAATAAATTTTATGCATGTCTCGTTTTCATTATATCTTGTGTTTTCAATTAAAAAAGATTGCTTCTTGCTGAAAAAAAGAAGAAAATACTAGAGGCGATTAAGTTTAATCTTTTCAAAATTTCAGTTCCAACTTTATTTAAAAATTAAAAAGAAAGAAAAAAAATGTTTGCTGCTGTAATTAAAAAAAAAAATGGGTACTGTGACACCCCCTCCCCGCTCCCCCCCCCCACACACACACACACATACGGACAGGATTAAAGAAAAAAAAACTAAATTCGAATCTATCAGTTTCTAAAACTCCAATTTTCAACTTCAATAAACTTCACCAGCTTTTTGATTTTTTTTTAATTTTAAAATTAATTAATTTCTTAAAAACAATAATTTCCAAATTATGCCTAAAAATGCCCGGCTTTCCTGTACTTTTAATAACGTTGCTGACACTTGAATTTTCAAAATGGACGACAAACGTCTTTCCTCTTTGTTTCACCTCCATTTTGTTCTTTCCAAACGTGTCTGTATTTCACTTATTTAGGTAAATGGCTTAATTTTAAATGAGTTTTAATTTTTTTTCTATTTTCCATAATTTTTTCCACAATTGTGTTGTTGACCTTGAGATGAGTTGCGCTTAATTTTTATAGAATTTTAATTTTCTGCTTGGGTTTCAGGAGAGTTAAATCGATTTGGACTTATTTTTAATTGAGTTTTATTTCTTTGTTCCCCATAATTTTTTTATTTTCAATTTCTTTTAATTTTCATGCTTTCATTGGGTTGAGGAGTGTTAGATTGTGATGAATTGAGTTGAGTTGACCTTCATTTTAAATTGATTTTGTTTGTTTTTAATAATTTAAAAAACTGACGTTAAATCGATCGGCTTTTGTTTGATGACAAACGATTTTCCTTTTTGTTTCTCCTCCGTTTTGTTCTTTCCAAACGTGGCTGTATTCATTTATTTAATTCAAATAATATTTTCTTTTTCTGAATTAAAAAAGAAAGAAAATCGCCCAAAATAAATTCAAAATGCAATTTTTGAAGAATTCCTTCATCTTTTGTTGTTCTGCTCCTTTGTTTTCTAATATGCACTCTTGCATTGAAGCATTTGCTGTCTTTTGTTTTCTTCCGTCACTTTTGTTTTATTTATTACATTTGTTGGTACTCGACCGTCTTTTATTTTCGTTGTTTCCTGAAACGTTGCCTGTTTCGTGAAATGTTTGTTTTCAAAGCGAATTTCTTTTTTGTTTTTGTTTCTTCTTTATTTTCTCAAGAAGAGACTATTTCCAAACATGCATTAATTTATTTAATCATTTTTTAAAATTAAATTGAAAAAGTGAAACAAATGCCACTTTAAGAGAAAAAGTTTCAAAAGCTGCAGTTTCTGTCGTTATTCGCTGTTTTATTGATCGTATTTGTTGCAGAGTAGACGTTCTTTTGTTTTTGTTGTTTGCTTACTTTCGCACGATTTCTTTTTATTTCTCTCCTCAGTTTTGTTTTCTAAACGAGAATCAATGAAATTTAATTCGTCACAAACGTGTATTCATTTATTTTATTTTATTTTTTAGTTAAAAAGGCAAAACAAACACGAGTGCAGTTTTTGAACAACACCCCCCACCCCCCAACTCCCATCCGTATTTTGTCTTTTTTTCCTTTTAATTTCTGCTATTTTAATGAACCGTCTTTCATTTTGTTTATAGCCGTTGTTTTATCGGACCCATTTGCTGTAAAATCGATCGTCTTTTGTTTTTGTTATTTAATTATATTTGTAGTGTTTATTTTTGAAGGGAAATTTAAAAAAAGATTCCTTTTGTTTGCTTACTTTTTGTTTCCCTTATCTTTTCCTTTTCAAACGCGCAAAAATTAGTTCGTTTTAATGCAGACGTTCTTTAAAAAAAAAAAACGTTTCAAAAGAGCCTTTCTTAATCTCTCGTCTTTTGTTTTCTTTTTGATCTCTTTCACTTCACCGAACGCAGCATTTGTTTTACGGTCAACTGTTTTTTCGTTATTGTTATCTTCTCATACGTTCGTAAAATGTTTTTTTTTTTGGAGCGACGATAAACCACAGGTTAACTGAATTCGTTTGTTTTGTTTGTTTTAATTGTGCTTCATCTTTTGTATTGACCATTTTAATGTTCATTTTTCTTTTTCTTTATATAAATAGCGTTTTTCTTTTGTTGTGTTTCAAGATCGACGCCACTTGTTTCTTTGTTTTTCGCTTTTGTTGTAAAATTCTTTATTGTTTTTGTTTGTTTGTCTTTCTGTTTGTTCTAAAAATGAAAGACGAACAGCCCGAATTTAAATTGTTTTTTTTTCTGTTGTTTTATTGATCGTATTGTTTGTAAAATCGACCGTCTTTTGTTTTTACCGTCTTCTTATGTTTTTGAAATGTTTATTTTTAGAGCGAACGATGAAATACGCTGTACTATCTTTTGTTTCGGCTATTTCGATTATCATTTTTCCCTTTTTTTTTATAAATTGTGTTGTTTTCTGTTACTTTTTAAGATCGACCGACACTTGATCCTTTCTTTTTCGCTTTATTGTGAATAATTTATTTTTTTTTACTTGTTTCTCTCTTTGTTTGTTCTAAAAATGAAAAACGAACAGCCCGAATCGCCGATTACAAATTTCAATTGTTTTATTTCTGTTGTTTTATCGTTTGTATTTGTTTGTAAAATCGACAGTCTTTTGTTTTTACTTTTTTTTTTTAATTGTGCTTAATCTCTTGTTTTGGCTATTTCGATCATTTCTCATTTTTACAAATTGTGTTTTTTTGTTATTTTTTAAGATCGATCGTCACTTGTTTTTTTCCTTTTCTTTTTGTCGTAACATTATTTATTGTTTTCGTTTGTTTTAAAATTGAAAGGTGAATTATTGATTGTATTTGTTGCAAAATCGACCGTGTTTCGTTTTTATTTTATTTTGTTATATTTTTAAAATGTTTATTTTTATAGCGAACAATGGACAAAATTGTGCTGTCTTTTGTTTTGGCTATTTCGATCATTTTTCTTTTTTTTTATGAATTGTTTTTTTTGTCTATTATTTTTTAAGATCGACTGTCACTTGTTTCTTGTGTCTCTTGTTTTTATCTATCTTTTAAAATGTCTCTTCTTCTATTTTTAAGACGTTTATTTTTGCAGCGAACGCTGAAATACACAAAAGTAAACTAAATTAGTTTTCTCTTTTGTTTTAGGCATGCTATCTTCTTTTTATTTTTTTTCTGAATATTTTCCCAATTTTAATTTTTTTTTTTAATATTTTCATCATCTCTTTATTTCCGTTTTCCATTATCTCTTGATATTATTGTTTGCTTTCCATCGATTTTGTTTTCGAAACAAACAACGGAATCAACGGAAGCGCTGATTGCAGTTTAATTTAAATTTTTCATCGGTTTAAATTAATTTAAAAAAAAAAGAAATACGGCAGTTTTGATTTTTCTTTTCAAAATCAAAAAGGCAAGCGCATTACTTTTGATTCAT
Source organism: Prosopocoilus inquinatus (assembly GCA_036172665.1). Classification (NCBI taxonomy): domain Eukaryota; kingdom Metazoa; phylum Arthropoda; class Insecta; order Coleoptera; family Lucanidae; genus Prosopocoilus; species Prosopocoilus inquinatus. The sequence goes on along the minus strand of CM069878.1, from coordinate 5,330,845 downwards.
CGTAAGTGTAATTAATAAATAAAGAAAATGAAAAAAATCGTTTCGTCGATCAGTTGATCAACTTCACGGTCAGTCAATTTTTTCTTTTAATTCAGAACTAAGTTTAGTTTTAAACAAAAACGAGTTTGAAAATTAAAAAAAAAAACGCAAAAGTCAAAAAGAATAGAAAAAAATCATGGCTTCATCGATCATTTGATCAGTTGATCAGCTTCAGGGTCAGTCATTTTTTTCTAATGCCGAAAACAACGCAAACGCGTTTCAAAAATTAAAAAAAAGGCAAAAGTCAAAAAGAATTGGAAAAAATCGCTTCGTCGATCATTTGATCAATTGATCAGCTTCAGGATCAGTCAATTTTTTCTTTGAATTCGCTAAAAAACAACAAAATGTTAATTTTTTTTTAAATTTAACACTAAGTTTAGGTTTAAACACAAACGCGTTTGAAAATTTAAAATAAAAAGCAATAGTCAAAAAGAATAGAAAAAAATCACTTCGTCGGTCATTTGATCAATTGATCAGCTTCAGGATCAGTCAATTTTTTCTTCTAATTCACCAAAAAACACAACAAAATGTTCCTTTTTTTAAATGTAACACTAAGTTTAGGTTTAAACACAAACGAGTTTGAAAATTAAGAAAAAACAAAAAACGCAAAAGTCAATTCATCGATGATTTGATCAGTTGATCAGTTTTTTTTTTAAATGCAAAACTAATTTTAGGTTTAAACATAAAGCTGTTTCAAAATTAAAAAAAAAAAACGCCAAAGACGAAAAGAATAGAAAAAAATTGCTTCGGCGATCATTTGATCACTTGATCAGCTTCTGGGTGGGTCATTTTTTTTTTTAAATCGCCGAAAACATAATAAAATGTTAACTTTAAGTGTGCCGCTTACCTGAAGTATTAAACTGAAGCCGATCAAGAGAACCCCCGGCCAAAAATAGGGATGATTGTTGCTCTCCAGGACGTACCTCAGCTGGTTGGCGTTCGCCGAAAACAACGCCAAGTCCATCATCCCCTGCGCCACCGTCTTCTTGTGTTGGTAAATATTCACGTCGGGGATTGACTCGGGGTTGACCCCCCCGAACTCCGAGCGGGCCTCATTGGCCACCGGAAAGCTGAACAGCGAATCCGGATAGGGACGTCCCCCAAATCCAGACTTCATAAACGGCTGAGCGCCCCCCGCTCCTCCGGCGAACCCCCCGTCGAATTCCCCAAGCCTCGTGGACAATTGAATTCCGTCCTTGAGTTGTGAGTCATCTTCCGGTTTTCGGTGGTCATCGTTGAAATCTCCAAACCTCGGAAACAGGAAGATGCCATCTTCTCCCCCTTCTTCTTCTGTTTCTTTCTGCTGCTTCTCGATTGCTAGGAATTCCTCGAAGGATTCCAAGGGGGCCATCCCCTGGGAATCTTCCTTTTCATTTTTTGACAGGTCCAGAAGCACTTTTGAGGAGTTGTTTGTGATGTTTGGAGGCGAGGAGGTCGTTTCCATTCTTGAAGAGGAGGAGGAGGAGATCCTTTTTGGAAGTAGTGGACCAGGCGCTGTTGAGCTTTTTGAGTTTTCCGACGCGTTCGTTCCTGGGCAAGATCGAAGTCGGCTGGACGAGCGTTTTCCCGACGCGTTCGTTACTGAACGAGATCGAAGTCGCCTTGGCGAGCGTTTCGAGCGAAATGCGCGAACGCGTTCGTGTACGGGGGGGTATTATTATTTTGTTGTTGGAACGGCGAGAGCTGTTCTGCTGATTAACAGGTTTCGTTCGAGGAAATCGTCGAAGGAAACCCCGAGTGCAAATGCACCGGTGTGCATATCGATTGGACCAATGCGGTGCAAGCTGAGTAGTGAATTTCCACGAAATGAAAAAAGCGAAGAGAAAATTGGGGCTGAAGTTCACCTCACAGCGATAAAACGCTCGCTTTATTTATTTATTTATTTATTTAATTATAAACTAATGGTCATACGTAATCGCGTGTTGACTTTGTGTTATGCAAATGACATTTGCTATTTGAACGTCACTTCAATGTTACTGTGTGCATACAAGAGAAAAAAGGAATTAAAAAATTGCTTGGAGGCAAGCAAGAAGCATTATGGAAAACCCTTTCGAAACCAGTTTCACTTTAGTAAGGTTTGTCTTGCATTAAGCGAGGCGCAAACCAAACGCGCGCGGTGGCGGATTTGTTGGTTCTCCTTAAGGCCGTACCGCCACCGCGTCGCATTCGCTCTGCTTTGCGTCTCGCTTTAATCCTACGGAAAATGTTTAAAAGCGTCTACAAATATACTATCACGCTCCATTAAAGTGACACCATTTGACAAATGACAATCACACTCAATTAAAATAATACCATTTGCCAATTTCGTGGCACTTACAGCAATTGAGAAGCGATGCTGTAACATTTAATGATTCTTGCCACTCCATGTACTATGTTGTTTAATAAAAATGGTGTGAAAGAAGAAAGATATCAAGATGGAATACATCGACGTTCCTGCTTCTGTTCCGTCGGTGTTTTACTGCGAAAAATAACCAGGTTTAATGATGTTGCAGTTCTGGCAACCGTGTATATTGTCGGTTGTCTAACTATCTGACAGGACTTGGTCACGTGGGGTGTCAGTCAGTTATGAAGGATCTGTACTAGTGATGCGCAAAATCGATTTTAAATCGATTCCTTGTTTGTCAATTTTTCAAAATCGATTATTTTGTTCTAAGAAGCGATTTAAATCGATTCTTTGTTTGTCGACTCTTACACAATCGCATATTTTGTAGTTAAAAATAGATTTTAAATCGACTTTTTGTACGCCGATTCTTACAGAATCGATTATTTTGAGGTAGAAAGGATTTTAAATTGAATGATTCTATAAGTATCGACAAAACAAAGAATCAAGAATTGAAATCGCTGTTTACTAGAAAATGTTTCTGTAAGAATTGACATTAAATAAATAAATTAATAAATTAATTTGTTATTTATTAATTATTAATCAAATTCATTTATTAATTTATTTATTTAATGTCAATTCTTACAGAATCTTTTATTATAATTAAATAAATTTATTAATTTATTTATTTTAAATAAATTTATTAATTTATTTATTTTTTCTCAATTCTTACAGAATCATTTTCTAGTAAAAAATCGATTTTAAATCGATTCTTTGTTTGTCTATTCTTATAGAATCGACTACTTTGTTGTAAAAAGAATTTTAAATCGATTCTTTGTTAGTCTATTCTTACAGAATCGATTATTTTGTTGAAACAAGGATTTTAAATCGATTCTTTGTTTATCGATTCTTATAGATTCGAGTAGAAAATAGATTTTAAGTCGATTCTTTGTTTGTTAATTTTTACAGAATCGATTATTTTCTAGTTAGAAATAGATTTTAAATAGATTCTTACACGATCGATTATCTTCTTGTAAAACAGGATTTCAAATCGATTCTTTGTTTGTCTATTCTTATAGAATCGACTACTTTGGTCTAAAAAGAATTTTAAATCGATTCTTTGTTAGTCTATTCTTATAGAATCGATTATTTTGTCCAAACAAGGATTTCAAATCGATTCTTTGTTTATCGATTCTTATAGAATCGAGTCGAAAATAGATTTTAAGTCGATTCTTTGTTTGTTAATTCTTACAGAATCGATTATTTTCTAGTTAGAAATAGATTTTAAATCGATTCTTTGTCGATTCTTACAAGATCGATTATCTTCTTGTAAAACAGGTTTTTAAATCGATTCTTAGTTTGTCGATTATTACAGAATCGATTAGTTTAAATCGATGCTTTGTTTGTCGATTATTTTCAGTATCTAAAAACTAATTAAATAAATAGTTTTTAGTCATTTGTCAAGTATTTTAGAGCATCAATGAATTTAACTGAAAAGTAAAACAGAATTTCCAAGAAGAAAAAAAGTTGAATCTGTGACTGTTTTTAAGTTTCGTTTAGGCGAACATTATAGTAATCCTTTCGGTCTTAAAAAAAAAAGATTTTTGTTAAGATGCGAAGCGGTCTTTTCCTTGTTTATTATTATTTTTTAATTTGTACAAAATTCACTTATGTTTGTTTTCAAATAAATGAACGAATGATACATTTTTTCTTTCGTAGAAGTAAAGTCGATTTTATTCGAGAATCGATTATTTTTTGCAAACGATGCGTCGATTTCCTGAATTGTTTTCGAAGAAAAAAATGAAATCGATTATTTTAAGTCATTTGAACGAAAAACAATAGAGGGTCGACGATTTTCACGCGAAGCGCAAAAAAGAAAAAACAAAAACTAGCGAAAAGAAGAGGGAAGCTGCGAGAAACGGAAGATAAATACAAAAAAAAAAATAATAATTGAAAAAAGAGGAACCGAAAGGGTCTCAAACACATAACAACGAAACACGAAGAAAAAAAAAACAACGAAACAAAAACAAAAAACACGTTAAAAGACGTTATAAGGTTAAAAAATCGAAATTCAAATCCAGCTCATTTCAAGGTCAATCGAATCCGCTAACCTCGATTCACTTTCCAACACAAGAAAAGATATAAAAAATTTCAAAGTTCAATATAAATTAAGTTCAAAGCAATGCTAAGGTCAGCTCAACTCAAATGAATCAATTCGTGTTTAAATAGAGTTCATTTCAAGGTCAGCCCGATCCGATCCAAGTGAATTCGACGGACCTAAGTTCAGCATAAGAAAAGAATTTTAAGAAATATTAAAAAATTAAGTTCAAAACCATCCTAGTGTCAACTCAACCCACAGATTACCCAAATTAACTCAACTTACGCCCGAATCCCGAGGAAAAACATTAAAAATGCCAAAACAAAAAAACTAAACAACTCTGCAACGATTAAGTACGATCCATCTCAAGGTCAATGCTATTCAAACCAACCCAACTGCAAAGTTCAAGCAAAAAATCGAACTTTTTTTAAATTAAAACTGCAACAAAAATTAAAAAGAAGTTCAATTTGTTTCAAACCCAACCCAATCCAGTTAAACTCATTTTAATAAGTGCCGAAGCCAAGACAAAAAACCTTTTTTGAAAAATTAAAAACTCAAGTCTAAATCAACTCAAGATTACTTCGATCCCACTGAACTCAATTTCAATAAGACCAACGGGGAAGAAAACAAATTGAAAACTGAGATTATCAATCGCACACTTTTTTTGTTAATGCCGTACAGATTTTTTTTTTGCTTTGAAAATACAAATTCATATGTACACTGACGACAAGAAAATCATGCGACTTCAAAGTGCTTTGTGTTTCGACTTCCTGCTTTACACTCACTGTTATGACAGGGTTTGTAACGAGAGACGTTGCTTATGGTTATCGCTGTACATGCACAAGGCCACAAGGATATTTAAAAATAATTACTCCTAACATTTATTGATTTTCTTGAAGCAGCTGAAGTATCGAAAACGCAGTCGGCCCACATTAACACTGTTCGCGTGACATTACTTTTGACTATTGCTGTACACACCTGCAACCGCTTCTATTTCTGCCCCGCCGTTTGACAGCCGCTTGGAATACTCGACCTTGAACTTTAGATTAGGTAACAGACTGTGCACACACATAATTTACACGTCGCCGTTTTTAAAGTGTAAATCGAAGACGTACTTAGCAAAACTAATAAAAAAAACACACATTTGCATTTTATTTATCAATAAAAACGTCTTTAATAATTTTTTTTTTATTAAACGGCCTCGCAGGTAAAATACTAGAAAAACTAGAAGAAAAAAAGTCGGCTTTTTGAACTTTGGATTTGATGCCGACGCACTTGTGCATAGCGAACACGGTGAACGATATATTAGGTGAGGCCACAGGAGCGATTGCGAGAGCGACAGCCGAAAGAAAGGTTTAAATCTCAACGCGCGAGAGAGAACGGTGTTTAATCCTTCAGCATGAGATAATATTGAAATATTTCTCGCAGCCGCGTGCACGTTCCGAACGCCCGCGCTACTACCTATTGATTCTTTACTGTGATCTGCGATAGTGAAAGACGAGATGGTTTCAGTTAGTCACCGGAGTTTTCAAATAATGCAAAAAAATCCGGCTGTTTCGCCTCCCCCCCAAACGCCCCATTGGGGGCGCGCGCTCTCTCTCGCAAATCAGTGGTTTCCTAATTACTGCTGTTTGCAGACATTGATCGTTTTGAAACCGGGGCTTTCCGAGACTTTGCGTGTAGTTTTTCCTTGAATAGTTTATTAAGTAGGTGGGCAGGAGCGTGAGTAACTAATAACATTAATAACACGCATACACAAAGAAATACTTTGTTATCGGCGACGACGACGAGGCGAAATGGTGTTAATTGCTTCCTGATTTTGATCCTGAAGATGACCTAAGCTAACGCAAAATTGCACAATTTTTACGAACCGGGGATTCCCAACGGGGATGAATCGACCCTCTGGACGTCACATGTCATTTTACAGTCATAAAAATACATAATTAAAACATGCACAAGATTGTAGATGGTTAAATCCAAGAAAAGGCAGATCCTGATCCTGAAGATGACCTAAGTTAATGCAAAATTGCACTATTTTTACGAACCAAGGGTTCCCAACGGGGATGAATCGACCCTCTGGACGTCACTTGTCATTTTACAGTTATAATAATACATAATTAAAACATATACGAGATTGTAGATGGTTAAATCCAAAAACACGAAAAAGCGAAAAGGTGTTGGACCTAAACGTGTCCCTTGAGGAACGAGAAATTTAATTTCGAAAGGCGCACGAGGGGGCGAGAGCGATTGTAAGGAATCAAAAAAGTCGGCAATCCCCTTAAAACATTAATTATCGCGTTCCTTCAAATGTATGTACACCAGTGTCCAAAAATTTGTTCGGAATTTTTTTCCGCGCACATAAAGAGAACGAAGTTACGACCCAGGGTAACAGATGGCGCCGCCGCAAATGCAAAAAGCAATAAATTCTTTCGCTTTGCATTTATTGATTCGACGTTTTCAATAAATTTGGATTTGACTCCTAACCACAATATGTTTTTTTTTAGAAACTAAATACGTATTTCGGCAGCTATGCTGCCATCTTCAGTAGTTGCGACTTCTATCCTACTAAATCACAGGAGAAGTGCTGACGTTTTCAGTTGTTTTGAAATTCTTTCCGCACAAATGAAGGCGACAAAGGTAACAGATGGGGCCATAAACGTTTATTATTTATTAGAAAAGCTTCCAACAGCACACTTCAATTGTCTCTGAAACAATGTCTTCAAGAACAAATTCGTTTTCGACCGTTTTGAAACTGTTTCCCAAAAATCCCCGAAAATTAAAGGGAACCAAATTAATTGCGGTTCGATTCGGGTTGACTTTTGTTACGTTTGATTTTCGCATTGGCCGTTTCGGGTCGGGTAGGCTTCCCTTCGTGCACGCGTGTGAACGCATTCCGGCTGTCACTAGCAGTCAGTTTTGTTTTATTTTCGTTTCCAATTATTTTTTTTTAGTTGAAGTTGATTCTTGTCCGATGAAAATTGTACTTTGTACTATTTTTTTTTTTTAGTTGATGTTCAAGAAAACTGTAATTTTTGGGGGGTTTGTAAAAAAAAATAATAAAACGCTATAAAAAAAAAAGTTCTATATTTTACGTTTTATTTTATTTTTATTAATTGGACAAGAATTGTTTCATTTTTCGTGTCATTTTACTTTTTTCGTTAATTCGCGTTTCTACTCTTTTCTCTCCTTATTTACTTAATTTTGTTTCTGTTTTAGTTTACCTTTTTTTAAATTTTATAATAAACGGACGAGCATCGATTGAATACTAAAACAAAAAATAAAATTAAATATTATTTACATTACTTATATTTTGATTTCTTCTTTTCTCCTAATTTTACTTTTCGATTTTTTGATTTTTCTTTCTAGACTAGACCCCTCCCTCATCCCGCAAATAATGAAAGTACATCAGGAAAGCAGGATTCAAAGAAAGCGCTTACGCTAAGGTTTGCTCGCGGGCCGAGGGGAAAAGGCGGGGAAGGGGTAAGGACTCGCAGCAGTCACGTCAAATATCGACTTTCAATTGTTTTTTGTTTATCGTTAATTTTTTTATCTTATACATTTTTTTCTAATTTTTCTGATTTTTTTAATTTGCTTCTTGCGCGTTTAATTCCAATTCGGTTTTTATCTATTTATTTATTTATTTTATTTTTATCGATTTTCAATATTCATATTTAATTTTATAAATTTTTTCTAGTTTTCCGAGTCTCAGTTTATTTTGCTTTTTTTTTCTTGACTTGAGCCAAGTCGGCTTCGTCGTGCTCGTTTCGCAAATTTAATTTCAATTGGGTTACTTTTTTTGAAGTTTCAAAATTTTATACCAAATTTAAAAACAAAATTCAGAGCTCGAAATAGAACAGCGGCTGTCAATTGTTTTTCAAATTTACATTTAATTTTTTTCTAATATTAATTCTTTTAGTTTCTCCGATTTTTTAATTTATTTCTTCTGGCTTTTCCGCGTCCAACGGGCTCTTTATGTTTGCTTCATTTTTTCATACCCAATTAAAAAAGCTTGAAAGCTCGAAAGGCATATCAACTTTCAACAGTTTCGTTGTTCCTTGTTTTGAAACTCTTTTCCAAAAATTCCCGAAAATTAAAGGGAACCAAATTAATTGCGGTTCGATTCGGGTTGACTTTTGTTAGATTTGATTTTCGCATTGACCGTTTCGGGTCGGGTAGGCTTCCCTTTGTGCACGCGTGTGAGCGCATTCCGGCTGTCATTAGCAGTCAATTTTATTTTTGTTTCCAATTACATACTTTTAGTCGATATTAAAGAAAACTGTAATTTGGGGGGGGGGGGGGTTGTTAAGAACATAATAAAATGCGTAAAGTTCTATTACGTTTTATTTCATTTTTATTAATTGGACAAGAATCGTTTCGTTTCTTCGTGTCATTTTAACTTTTTTCGTTAATTCGCGTTTCTTTTCTTTCCACGCCTCATTTTCTTAATTCTGTTTCTGTTCTAATTTACTTATTTTTTTTTTAAATTTTATAATAAACGGACGAGAATCGATTGATCCAAAATCGATTGATCCAAAAAGGGAGAAAAACGAAAAGGTGTCGGACCTAAACGTGTCCCTTGAGGAACGAGAAATTTAATTTCGGGAGGCGCACGAGGGGGCGAGAGCTATTGTAAGGAATCAAAATAATTGGTAATCCTTTTGAAACATTAATTATCGCATTCCTTTCAAATGTATGTACACCGGTGTCCAAAAATTATTCGTTTACGAATTTTACGAAAATATTTTTCCTGATTTTTCGACCGCGTTTTTTTTTTTAATTTCCACAAACATAGATCGAAGGTGACATTCAAACGACATTTTTTCTACTTTTACCCGACGCATTTTTCCTTTCCTGTAATATCCATATAATGATGGCGATAGGCATCTAGGCCTAAAGCTATAAGTTTAAGTTAAAAGTGATGGGGCCCGGGCGAACGATGTTAGTTTCGTGTCTGAAATCGTGTAGAAACGCATGAAAGGAAATAATATAATGGTAAGTACTGAATAAATATTTTGGGAGAAAATGAAAATGAAAATTTAATGTCGCGGATTCAATTTGATTGAGGTTTGATTCTTCTGATTTGGTTACTTTTTTAATCTATTTTTTTTATACTTTTCATTTATGTCGTTACCTTAGGTTTGATTCTTCTGATTTGGTTACATTTTTATGTATTTTTTTATACTTTTCATTTATGTCGTTACCTTCTGATAGAGATCAATTTTTTACATTTCGTTTTTCTTTTTTCGGACTCAAAAAAATTGTTTTCTATTTTGAGGATCGACGTGGTTGAAGATATTCGTAGCTGTATTTTGCGTTTGTATTTTGTATTGTATTTTTTTCTTAAGTTTTCGAGAGTCGTAGGACGTGATCGTTAAACAAAAATTCAGAAAAAATGACTCCAAAGATTTGACACTGGAGGAGGAAGAAGAAGAAGCATACACGATGAGACTGATATAAACTCAAAACCCTTTTTTTGTGTCCTTTGGCTTCTCTCTTCTCTCTTTTTTCTCTGTCTTGCTCTTAAATTTTGTCGATTTTGCATGCGCCTTTGACAGAAAAATGTTGCCCAAATTTTTCTAGCCTTTTGAATTTTCCTTTCTGCCAAAGTCCACAAGCTTTCTTAAGCCAATAAGACCACAGGGATTATCCTCACGTAGGGATCAGAAGGATTGCTCTCTTTTTTTCTGTAATTTTTCTTCATCCCCCGAACCCCCAATTTCACTGTTTCTTATTTTAAATACGTTCGTCTCCTCTCTTCTCATCAGCTGTTCTTCCTTTTATCGATTCCCTTGTTTCTTGTCCTTAATATCCACTTTCCGAAGTCTACAAGCTTTCTGGAACCAAAAGGATTACAACGATTTCTCTTTACTGAACCTTTTTTCTTCTCCCCAAATCCTCAAACTCACTTTTCTTTCCTTAAATAGAGTTCCTTCCGATTGTTTCTTCATTCTCTCTTATCAATCAAGTTCTCGTTACCCTGTTTTGTCCTCGTTTCCGTCTTCAAAATCTTTCTTCTTCTTCTTTCGAGCTTTTCGACAATTTCGTTTGTTTTTGGTCGACTTTCACTGTGCAACCAAACACCACGTATCTTCTATTTTTTTTTGCTTTGGCTTTAGCTTCTTAACTCTTAACCATATTCTTGCGATTCCTCAGGAGACCGCTGCGATTGGTTGCTGGCATCTATTCCCTAAAGTCCGTGGTTCGCTTTTCAGCCCAAACTATGTATATACATAAAATTTATGTAACCAGAATCCTGTTGGTTCAGGAACAATTGAAGACTTGGAAATTCCTGTTGATTCAAGCAGAATCGACGACTTGGGAAGTAGATGTTGGTGACCAGCAAAACGAAAATGAACTGAAGACGAAGAACGGCGAACGAAGAAACAGAACGGTATCGTTTTACAGGTTCGATTTCGTCAAAAAAATCTTCAAATCTTTCACTTCTTCCCCCGTTCTGTTTCTTCGTTCGCTGTTCTTCGTCTTCAGTTCATTTTTGTTTTGCCTGTTCTTCATCATCTACTCCATCCCAAGTCGTCGATTCTGCGCGAATCGACAGGAATCATCTGCTTCCCAAGTCTTCAATTGTTCCTGAACCAACCGGATTCTAGTTTCATAAATTTTTGAACTTTCTGGGCAACTTCTCTCAATGTCCCTTTTTTTCCCTATTCCATATTTTTATTAATTGGAGAAGAAGAGAGAATGAAAACACACGTCTTCTCCATTGGAGAAGAAGAGAGAATGAAAACACACGTCTTCTCCATTTGAGTATCATTAAATGGAGAAGACGTGCGTTTCCGTTTCCTCTTCGTTTGAAAACCCCACTCCATTATGAGCCATTACATCAATGGGTTCATCTCTTCAGTTCGATTATAGTTTCCCACCATCAACATTTTTTAATTCCCTTTACATTTTTCTTTGACTTCGGATCTTCAGGTCTTCTGTTTCTTGGCCAAGCCACATTTTTTCTTTTTCTTTTTCTTGTTCTTCTTCTTGTTCTTCTTCTTCTCTTCTTCTTCCACCGTTCTCTGTTCTTTTATAATCCTTATAGTTTTGTTTGTATTTTCCTTTACCGTCACCATCTGTTTCCTAAATTGCTTCTTAATTCCAAAAAGCATTTTTGATTTCCAAAATTTACAAAATATTTTTGGTTTCCTGTTTCCATTTTCGCTCTGTATCATTTGCCCGTTTTTTTTTTAGATATTTTCCCTCTTCCTTCCTCGTCCTTATTTGTCGCAGGACAAATGTTCTCTACCTGTCACAGTTTTCTTTTTTTTTTGTTTGAAGTCTTCTTGTTTATTAAGTACATTTTATATTTTGCGAGTTCTTACTTCACTTGTTTGGTTCTCAGTTTCCACTTCTCCAGCACACTTTTCTCTTTAATCAAAAATCCACGCCAGATTTACTGCACGGCCAACGTCAAGCCGTTTGCCATTTTTTTTTTTTTCGTGAATTGCTTTAATGAGGTGAAATGACGCCAAAAAAAAAAAGGAAAAGATAACACACAATCAACGACAATATCAATCAACGACAAGCGACAAGCTCACACTGGGGCCAGAACTTACGACGTGATTTTCTTTCTTTTCTCGAAGCTACTGCTTCGTCTTCCTTAAAAAAAAAAACTTCTCTTCTGATAGCTTTTGAGTAAATTCACACTTTGTTCCTTTATCTTTTTCTAAATAAGTCTTCTTTGTGGGCAGGCGAGTGGCTCAGCGGTTAGCCCACCACGGCCATAGACGTCTGTGTTGTCCGAATTGTGATACAGTTTATCAAAGAAAGTAAATTGTCTGAAGTGCCATAACACAATTATGTGTTGGTTACTGCGCGAAGCAAAAAGAAGAAGTTCTCTTTGTCCTGTTTCCTTTCAATCTCAAATATTTCCTCTTCTCAACCAGATCTTAATCTCAATCTTGACCTTTCTCAGTCGTGTCGTTTTCTTTAATTTTATTTCCTGTTTATACTGACGTCCCAGAATAGAAACCTTCACAGAAATCATCCATTTCTGAATTTGTATTTGACAGTCATCGGTTGGTCTCTGTATAGTAACAAAAAGAAGAGAGTTCTGTTCAATCTCCCACTTTCAGAAATCTTCTTCGTCTTAATCCTCGATCTTCTCTTTGCGAAATCGCTTCGCCCCTTGATTTGCTCCAAATTTGTCCCTAAATTAAAAAAAAAAAATGTGAGGCATGGTTCGTAATGATTCAGAAATATGAAGTAACGGCGTTCGTTGGAAGGCAAAGTTTCCCGCTGCAATTTATCGTTAATGACGGCCCGTTAATGGACTGACCCAATTATCGCTGCAGTCGGCGATAATTACAAGGTGAACCGGCCCTGCACTACTGTCCGAGCGTGCCTAATTTGTTGTTGGTTACATAAGACGGGCCGCACACTTTCACGGAATTTCAAATAAATGCAGCGGCAGTCGTTTTTCGATTATTGATAATTAATTTAACAAAAAAAAAAAAAGGAAAAAGAAACTGGTCTGTTACGTACGACCAACTTTTAATTAAATTTAAATTAATTTTCGTCTCATTCGTTTCTCTTGCAGAAGAAGAAGAAGAAGAAGAATTGGTTACTCGAAATTTTCGTTTTTAAGGCAGAAACAAAAATTCGTTATCTTTTTTTATCATTCTTTTGATTTCTGGCCGCTGTGTAACTCAAATTGTGAGTTAAGATCTTTTCTGGAAACTCTGACATTCGAACTCGTCCTGCAAAGCGCTTTAATTTGATACGTAACACGACATACTTGTTGCAACAGATCGGCCATATTGGATGTTAGATTGATATCATTACGATGATTGCATTCAGCTGTTCAAGACGTTTAATTTGATACGTAACACGTAACAAATCGGCCATTGGATATCATCAGAATGATATCATAGCGATAGTTGCATTCAGCTGATACGAGACCTTTCATTTGATATGTAACGCGACATACATGATGTAATACATCGGATGTTAGAATGATGTCATAGCGATAGTTGCGTTCAGCTGATAAGAGACCTTTCATTTGATACGTAACGCGACATACACGCTGTGACAGACCGGCCATATTGGATGTTAGAATGATATCATTACGTTGATTGCGTTCAGCTGTTCAAGACCTTTAATTTGATACGTAACACGTAACAAATCGGCCATTGGATATCATCAGAATGATATCATCGCGATAGTTGCATTCAGCTGATACGAGACCTTTCATTTGATACATAACGCGACATACATGATGTAATACATCGGCGAAATCGGATGTTAGAATGATGTCATAGCGATAGTTGCGTTCAGCTGATAAGAGACCTTTCATTTGATACGTAACGCGACATACACGCTGTGACAGACCGGCCATATTGGATGTTAGAATGATATCATTACGTTGATTGCGTTCAGCTGTTCAAGACCTTTAATTTGATACGTAACACGTAACAAATCGGCCATTGGATATCATCAGAATGATATCATAGCGATAGTTGCATTCAGCTGATACGAGACCTTTCATTTGATATGTAACGCGACATACATGATGTAACACATCGGCGAAATCGGATGTTAGAATGTTGTCATAGCGATAGTTGCGTTCAGCTGATAAGAGACCTTTCATTTGATACGTAACGCGACATACACGCTGTAACAGTTAAATGTAAAATCAAGAAAAAATTGAAAATTAAAGAAATTAAAAATATTAAAAGTTAATTAAAATTAAGCAAAACGAATGTCAAGGTCAAATAAACCCAATGTAATTATGTATAATGCAAAAAAAATAATTTTAAATGAGCTGAGTGAGGAAGTTGAAATCAAAAATGAAATTCAAAAAATAATTAAAAATTAACGAAAAATTGAAAACTAAAGAAATTAACAATGTTAAAATTAAAAGTATCAAAAGTTAATTAATATTAAGTGAAACAAGTGTCAAGGTCAACCTAACCCAATGCAACAATGCCTAATGCAAAGAAAAAGTAATAATTTTAAAATATTTAAACAAAAAACTTAAATATTTTTTAAATTAATTAAAATTAAATCCGATATCTTTCAGGACCAATCCAATCCTAGTTTGATTGGGAAATTAAAAATGTCGAAAATTAATTAAAATTAAGCAAAACGAATCTCAAGGTCAACCCGAACCAACTTAACCGGACCCAACTCAAACAAAAAAAGATTAAATTTTGAATATTAAAACAAAAAACGTAAAAATTTTAACTTCATTTTTTAAATCAATAAAAAATCTAAAAAAAAATAATTGCCATGAATCCCAAGGTAAACCCAACAGAAGGAAATAATTTATAATTAATGAAAAATTGAAATTAAAAAATTTAAAATATCGAATGTTAATAGAAATTAAGCGAACAAATGTCAAGGTAACCCCAACCCAATGTAACTGTGCTCAATGCAAAGAAAAATAAAATAAATTTTAAAATATCAAAACAAAAACTCAAAATATTTTAAATTAATTAAAATTAATTTACTTTGATTGGGAAATTAAAAATATCAAGAATTAATTAAAATATATAAGAGACCTTTCATTTGATACGTAACGCGACATACACGCTGTAACAGATCGGCCGTATTGGAAGTTAGAATGATATCATTACGATGATTGTGTTCAGCTGTTCAAGACGTTTAATTTGATACGTAACACGACTTACATGCTGTAACAGATCGACCATATTGGATGTTAGAATGATATCATAGTGATAATTGCGTTTAACTGATAAGAGACCGTTCATTTGATACGTAACACGATATACACGCTGTAACAGATTCGCCATATTGAATGTTAGAATGATATCATTACGATGATTGCGTTCAGCTGATAAGAGACCTTTAATTTGATACGTCACACGATTTACTTTAATTCCTCTCCGCAAAACTTTCTTGATTGTAAAGCGACCGTCTTCTTCTTGCCAAGATGGCGTCGGTGATTTAACACTTTTCGCTTGATGGCATCACGCAGTGGGTTTCTTTTGTTTTTCAATAAGATTGTAGATGGAAATGAGGGACTTTTAAACAAATTCTCCAACTTTTTAGAACCTCTGCACCTCATCTTCATCGTCTTTACAGTTCCTAACTTTCAATTGATATGTTTACGACATGCTTTCTGTTTTCAGTAAACAATTTCTCCATTGAGGTCGGCCATATTGGAATTTAAATGACGTCACTGTGGTAGTAGTGTTCAACCGTTCGAGATCTTTCATTGTCTTTGATTCCGAAATGGCGTCGTGATTCCAAAATGGCGCCGGTAATAACTGAAAACGTCACACTTTGTTTCTAATAAAATGACAGTTGGAAGCGGTTACTTTTAAATATGAACGACTTTTTAAAACTTCCGCGTCTCGACTGTCATTACAGGAGACCAATGAGATACGTGCTCGCAAATTCGTCAACAAAAACAATCGATTGTTGAATTTTTTTTTTTTGTTAAATTTTTATTTCTGGTTTTGGATTTTTTTAAATATTTTTATTAATTTTTTTAAATATTTTTATTAATTTTTTTATTTTTTTTAGATTTTGCATTTTTTTTATCTTGTTTTACTTTTCAGGCTAATGTGTTACAATTGGCCATCGGCGTAGCATGTTTGCTCGCGGTCGCCGCCGGGGAACCACCGCTCCTACCTTACCCCCCGGCCGTAACCACCAAGGACTTCCTACCCTACCCCCCGGCAACCGTCGAGGCTGAGCCGAACCCCGTCAAATTCATCCTAATCGACGCGCCCAAAATCAAAGAAGTCCCCACCGCTCCCTACCCCGGGCCCAAACCGATCGTTAAAGAATTAATCTCCGCGCCGTATCCGCCCTTAATTAAAGAAGTCATCGCCCCTTATCCACCGGCGGCCCCCATCAACAAATTCGTGACCCTCGAGACCACGAAAGTCGTCGAAACATCCAAGCCAATCATAAAGGTGGTGAAGCCGGCGGTAATCAAAGAAATTCTGAGCGCCCCCTATCCACCAGCACCTTATCCACCGGCAAAACCCATCATCAAAGAAGCCCCTTATCCACCAGCAAACCCCGCGATAAAATTATTGTTGTCAAAACCGATCAGTTTCAAGGAAGTACCGAGCGCCCCTTATCCACCAGCAAAGCCCGTGATAATCAAAGAAGCCCCCTATCCACCTGCGAGGCCGATAATAAAATTGACAACAAAACCGATCATCAAGGAAGTTCTCAGCGCCCCCTATCCACCAGCAAGGCCGGTAATCAAAATTATAGAAAAACCGATCATCAGCGCCCCCTATCCACCAGCCAAACCAGCTCCGTATCCACCAGCTAGGCCTATAATAAAGGAGATAGCAAAACCGATTTTTAAAGAAATTCCCACCGCCCCTTATCCACCGGCGAAACCCATCATCAAAGAAGCCCCTTATCCACCGGCAAGGCCGGTAATAAAACTTATAGAAAAACCGATCATCAGCGCCCCCTATCCACCAGCAAAACCAGCTCCGTATCCACCAGCCAGGCCTATAATAAAGGAGATAGCAAAACCTATTTTTAAAGAAATTCCCACCGCCCCTTATCCACCAGCGAAACCAACCATCAAAGACGCACCATATCCACCAGCGAAGCCCGTAATAAAGTTAATAACGAAACCGATCATCAAAGAAATTCCTAGCGCCCCCTATCCACCAGCAATACCAGCCCCATATCCACCAGCCAGGCCCATAATAAAGGTGATAACAAAACCGATCCACAGAGAGAGAATCCCCACCGCTCCTTATCCACCGGCGAAACCCTTTATAAAAGAAGCCCCGTATCCACCGGCGAGACCTATAATAAAACCGATCTTCAAGGAAGTTCTAAGCGCCCCTTATCCACCTGCGGCGAAACCTGTGATTAAAGAAGCCCCTTATCCACCAGCGAGGCCGATTATAAAGGAGGTGATCAAGCCAGTAATCAAGGAAATTCCTCTCGCCCCCTATCCACCAGCGAAGCCAAATATACTAATTGCCCCATATCCACCACCTGTAATCCCCAGCGGCGAAAAGAACCCCTTCAAGTACTTAATAGTGGATGCGCCTAAAATAAAAGAAACTCCGACACCCAGGCCGGTCGTTAAGGTGATCCCCAGCGCCCCCTATCCACCGGCAGAGATCCTAGCGCCGTATCCACCCGCCCCAGCCCCTTCCACCGCCTTCAAGTACTTGCTTACGGAAACGCCGAAGATCAAGACTGTTCCGATCAAGGTGGAAGTGAAAGAGGCGCCGTATCCTCCAGCAATCAATAAAGAAATCCCCAGCGCCCCCTATCCACCCAAAGAAATCCTAGCGCCTTATCCACCCGCAGCCCCTTCGACCGCCTTCAAGTACTTGCTAACGGACACGCCGAAGATCAAGACCGTGCCGATCAAGGTGGTGGTGAAAGAGGCGCCGTATCCTCCACCAACAATCAAGGAAATCCCCAGCGCCCCCTATCCACCAAAAGAAATCCTAGCGCCTTATCCACCCGCGGCCCCTTCCACCGCCTTCAAGTACTTACTGACGGACACGCCGAAGATCAAAACCGTGCCGATCAAGGTGGTGGTTAAAGAAGCGCCGTATCCTCCACCAACAATCAAGGAAATCCCCAGCGCCCCCTATCCACCAAAAGAAATCCTAGCGCCTTATCCACCCGCAGCCCCTTCCACCGCCTTCAAGTACTTGCTGACGGACACGCCGAAGATCAAAACCGTGCCAATCAAGGTGGTGGTTAAAGAAGCGCCGTACCCTCCACCAACAATCAAGGAAATCCCCAGCGCCCCCTATCCACCAGCGGTCGCAGTAGCGAAGCCAAATCCCGCCAAGTTCTTGACGTTTGAGGCGCCCAAGGTCAAGGAGTTCGCGCCGTATCCGCCGAAAGTGACGGTTAAGGAAGGGCCTTATCCACCTTCGGTTCCGGTCATCAAGACAGGACCGTACCCGCCGAAAATTTAAACATTATTTCATGAAAATAAAAGATAATAATAAATAGTCTGAGCGCCTTTTGTTTTGTAGTTCATTGTTTTGTTTTCTTTTATACTTTCGGCGTTGCCATGGCTTCGCTGTACGTGAGCTATTCATTGGGCTGTCATTTGTTTCTGACTGTCAAAAGGGTTTTCATTTGTTTTCTTCTTCAAAATACTTATTTTTAAGCTTTGAATTCCGTTTCATTCGACCATCGGGTTTTGAGGTTTTGAAATTTTTTTCTCGTCGCAAAATGATAAACTGGTTAAACATGCTTTCATTGAGGTTATGTTCCTGTCAAAAAAATAAAAAGACAGATTTGAAGTGAATTGTACTGTTTAGTACCGAAGTTAGGGATTTTTGGGGGTTGGTAAACGCAGAGACAAGAATTGGGGCCTCACCACTCATAAGAGAAAGGCTTTTTTTCTTCTTGTCTCTCTAAATTAAAGATCGACGTTCAGTTGTTTTAGAATACTTAACTCAACGTAAAGGAATAATTAAAAATTAACAGAAAACTGAAAACTAGAAATTAAAAATATTAAAATTAAAAGGTCAGATTTATTTAAAAATTTAAATCAATAAAAAAGTCAAAAAAAAAAAATTTAATTGACATGAACTCCAAGATAAATCCAACCCAACCTAAGTAAGCCCAACTCAAGTGAAAATTTTAAAATTAAGAAAAAAATTAAAAATGAAAGAAATTAAAAATATTAAATATTAAAATTAATTAAAATTAAGCAAAACGAATGTCAAGGTCAAACCCACCCAATGTAATTATGCAAAGAAAAAAATTAATATTAAATTAAATGAAAAAAGGTGAGCCAGGAATTTGAAATCAAACATGCGACTCAAAAAATAATTAAAAATTAACGGAAAATTGAAAACTAAAGAAATTAAACATGTTAAATTAGAAGTATATTAATCAATTAAAAAAGTTAATCAAAAACCTAAATAAACCCAACTGAAGCAAACAATAATAATAATAACGATTAATAAAAAATTGAAATTAAAAAAAAAAATTTAATATGAGAAGTTAATAAAAATTAAGCAAACAAATGTCAAGGTCAACCCAACCCAATGTAACTGTGCTCAATGCAAAGAAAAATAAAATAAATTTTAAAATATCAAAACGAAAAACTCATTTTTTTTAAATTAATTAAAATTAAAAACATCAAGAATTAATTAAAATTAAGCAAAACTTATCTCGAGATTAACCCGAATCAATTTAACTGTACACAATCCAAGAAAAGCTTAAAATTTTTGAATATTAAAACAAAAAACCTAAAGGTTTTAAAATTAATTAAAATTAAATCCGATGCATTTTGAAACCAATCCAGTCTTGGTTTTGAGTTAGATTGGGAAATTAAAAATATCGAAAATTAATGAAAATTATGCAAAGCTAATCTCAAGGTCAACCCCAATCAACTTAACTGTATCCAGGCAAAAAAAAAGCTTTAAAGTGTCTGAATATTAAAACAAAAAACGTAAAAGTCTTAATATTAATTAAAATTAAATCCGATACATTCAAGGCCAAATTAAAAATATAAAAAATTAATTAAAATAAATCACAACGAATCTCAACCAGGTCAACCCAACTGAAGCTATTTGTACCCACTCTAAAGAAGAAATCAAAAAATTTTAAATTTTAAAACATTAAAAATTTTAAAATTAATTAAAATTAAGTCCCGCACACGTCGTCCATTTCAACTAAAGTCAACCTAGCTCTACCGAACCCAAGTTAAAAAAGGAAAATTTGTAAAAAAAATTGAAGAAAAATTGGAAACTCAACCCAGCTCTACTGACTACAAGTAAAAAAATTGTAAAAGAAAATTAAAAAAAAATTAGAAACAACCCAGCCCTACGAAATCCAAGTAAAAACAGAAAAATTTTTAAAAAATGAAGGCAATATGAGAAACAACCCAGCCCTACCGAATCCTACCAAGTAAAAAGAAAATGTAAGTTAAAATTAAAGAAAAATTAGAAACTCAACCCAGCTCCAACGAATAAAAAAACAAGTAAAAAAGAAAAGGAAACTTAACAAAAGGAGATATCTACATAAAACGGTTGATCGACAGGTAATAAAAAAACGAACTATGGATTAATTAATATAGTTTTAAACGACAAAAAGAATAAAACACATAAGTAGAAAAAAAATTTATTAAAAATACAGACTTTTCAAATTTATAAAAAATTCGGACGCGGTTAATACTAAAATCGTTTTTCGGGAATGTTCACTGCAAATTTCTCCGCATTTCGAACACCAGTCTGATTGGCCCATCGGGTTTATTGATCAGCAGCGATTTGGTGTCGATGTCCGGGCCGTTCCATCTGAGCTTGAAGTTTTTGGCCAACTGGAAAACTCAAAAAATGCAACACGCGAGAAAAAATAATAATAAAGAAATTTTGTTGCAAATCGTTTTTGGTTCGCCGTGAATCCCTCGAGCATCCTCTGTTTCAACCCTATTCAGGGCCTCGTCGGCGGAAGCGCAGCTCGAGAGTTCCAATGTAAACCAAAGAAAAAGAAACGATCGCAGGATGTCGCTACTTAAACTTTCGAAGATACAAAAAATAATGATACAAGGTTAGCTACCTTCATAAGTACAATCAGCATGTTCTGCTCGGCTAGTCTCCTCGCGATGCAAGCCCTAGGCCCGTGCCCAAAAGGCAGAAGCAGGTATGGATTTGGGCGAGAGTAAAGCTCATGGTTTTTCAACCACCTTTCCGGTTTGAACTCGTCGGCGCGGGGGAAGTACTCGTCCAGGCGACAGCACACTTGATTTTGAGTTACGACCACCGTCTGCAAAATATACAGGGTGTTTTAGGGATAAATCCCAACTTCAAACAATTGTCCTACGAAACTCCTAAGTCGGAAAGAAATGGAGGCTGTGATGGTTTTTTTTTTTTTTGAGAAAGACAAAACCTTGTTTAATTCGTTCGTGATCGCGCAACGAATCGTCTCGTCCAGTCTCACTTAAGATGTTATCGTCAATTCCCAACGGCTTCCCTCAAGGTGACAATCTCGCACCTTTTCTGTTTTTCTTTTGTTCGTCGGCGAAGTTAGTTGGCAAACGACGGTTAATGTTAAAAAGAATGATTGGGTGGGATGAAGACATTAGGAGGTGAAAGAAGTAGGAACGAGGAAGGAAACCGAAACTGAAACGAGAAAGAGGAAAGCTAGAAGAAGATAGAGAAAATCTTCTTGTTTTTCCCTTTTTTTTTGTTCATTGGCAAATTTAGTTGGCAAACCTCTATTAAACTTAAAAAGGATGATTGGGTGGGATGAAGACATCAGGGGATGAAAGAAGTAGGAACGAGGAAAGAAGAAAGAAAGAGGATGGAAACTGAAAGGAAGAAGAGAAAAACCAAAAGAAGATAGAAAAATAAATAAAGAAACGAAAAAACGAAAAATTCCAAGCGTCTCTTTCTTTAATAGAACTTTTTTTCCTCTTCTTCTGAAAAAGTTCCTGCGATGGATCTGGTCCAAAAGTGTGGCTGGTTCCTTTCATGGTCTTCTTCGTTTCGAATTGGAAGAGTCCTGGGCGTCCTTCTACAGCTAATTTCAATTTTGGAAGGAAACCAAAAAACCACGATTCTTTTTCTTAGTTACTTGAAGACTTTGGAAAGACAAACCTTATTATACCATTGAGAAGTTAGTGTGGTCTTCTTTTCTAACTTCACTATGGCCACCAATCCGCGGTTTACAAAGAGACTTCTTTTCCTAACTGTTCGTCGTCTCCGTAAATCAACCGGCGTCGTTCCATCTCCAAAGATTCTGGTGTGAAATTGGGATGAAAAGATTTTGCCGGGTAAATGGAGATAAGGGAAAAAGAATGGACGGGTGAAAGAAAGACGACAAGAATGGAGCTGGAAATAAAATGTGGAAGAATAAAGAAGACCAAGCGTCTCATGCTTACATACAATCAAGAATTCGGTGAAAGAAAACTGAAACTGAAAATTAAAAGAGGAAAGGCGGATACCCAGCGTCGAAGTTCGAAGCGAAAATTAAAAGAACGAAGGAAGAATGCCAAGCGTTTCATTCATAAAAGTAACTAAGAATATGGTGGAGGAGAAGAGAGTTGAAACGAAAAATAAAAGAAGGAAGGGGAAGAAGATAGAAAAACAAAAGATTCCTACAAAAAAAAAATACTAACCAAAAATGTAAGAAGGAGAAAGAAGATGAACAGGATGGAAAAATCAGGGAATGACGTAAGAAAGGAACCAGCTGGCACAGAATTAAGAACGAGGTGGAAGGAAGAAAACTAAAACCAAAAGACCGGAGAAAGGGGCAAACGGATGGGCAGACGAAGAAAGGATGCCAGCAAGGATAAGAGAGTGAGGAAGGCCAAACGTCTCATTCCTAAATTTCGGTAGTCAAGAACACGATGGAAGAAGAATTTGCGCTAAAAATAAAAGAAGAAAGAGGGGAAAAAAGGTAAGGGGGACGGAGACTCAGGATATGGTAGAAGAATATGGCGGAAGAGATAAGAAATTAAAAACAAAAGAAGAAAGGGGAAGAAGAAGGAAAAAAACGTCTCATTCTTAAATGTAGGTAATCAAAAACACGATGGAAGAAGAACTTGCGCTAAAAATGAAAGAAGAAAGAGGGGTAAAAAGGCAAGGGGGACGTAGAATATGGCGGAAGAGAGAAGAAATTAAAAACAAAAGAAGAAAGGGGAAGAAGAGGGAAAAAAGCGTCTCATTCTTAAAGCTAATTGGTAAATACTCAAACAAAAATATAAGGGCAACGGAGAAGACGATGGAGAAAGCAAGGGATGACGAAGAAAATAGAGCCAGGAGGGAAAAACGAAAGAACGAAGAAGGCCAAGCGTCTCATTCTTCTTAAATGCAATTAATATTATGGAAGAAAACTGAAACCAAAAGTGACCAGACAAATGGGGAGAAGAAGATATAAAGATGCTACCAAAAATGGAACTGGCAACAAAAAGCGAGGAAGGCTAAACGTTTGGTTTAATCAAGAATATAATAGAAGAAAACTTGGACTGAAAGTAAAAGAAGTAAAGAAAGAAGGTGGAAAAGGCAAAGAAAGAAAGAGAAAGAAAGGATACAAGAAACGACGCTAAAACTTAAAGATAAAAGAATGAAGAAAGGAAGTATTTGTGGCCGATGGTAAAAACAAAAGGGAAAACGAAAAGTTGGGGGAGCGCTTCAAAACGGGGCCAAAAAAAAAAATGAAGAAATAACAAAGAAAGAAGATTCTCATTCTTAAATCTAATGAGGAACAAGGAAGAAGAACGTGGAAAAAAATTTAAAGTAAAAATATTATTGAACGAAATAATAAAGGAAGAAAGGAGCAGAATAGAAGGAAATAGCAAAAGATGACGAAGAAAGGATATTCGAAATGGAGACGGAAGTAAAAATTGAAAGAATGAACAAGACCGGGCGTTCCATTCTTCTTAAACGCAATTACGATGAATATTGTGGAAGAAAACTAAAACCAAAAATAAACAAGGGGGAAATGGAAGGGAGGGGGTGGGAGGAAGACGTAAGGATAGCAAAAATTGAGCCGGAAACAAAAAGGGAGGAAGAGTAAGCATCTCGTTCTTAAATGCAATCAGAAGAACACAATAGAAGAAAACTTAAACTGAAAGTAAAAGAAGTAAAGAAAGAAGATGGAAAAGGCAAGGCGGAGACAGAGAGACGAAGAAACAAAGCCAGAAAAAAGAAAGAAGATCAAATGAATTGTTTGTGGAAGAAAGTCAAGGCTAAAAATAAAAGGGAAGATGATGATAAAGATGGAAAAAGCAAAGCAGGGAGGCTCCAAAAATGGAACTAAAGAGGAACTGAAAGAGAACAAGAAAGCAAAACGCATCTGATTCTTAAATCTAATGAAGAATACGGCGGAAGAATGTGGGAAAAAAATGGAACTAAAAAAATATAGTAAAAGAAGAAAGGAGCAGAAGACGGAAAAAGCAAAAGATGGCGAAGAAAGGATGCCCAAAATGGAGCTGGACACGAAAGGTGAAAGAACCAAAAGACCCAATCGAAATATGGCGGAGGGCACAGCAGAGAGAGCGTACACTATTGGTGAGGGCGAATCCAATAAAAAAATAATAATAGAAGAGAGAAGAAGAAGACAAAAAAGCAGAAGATGATGAAGAAGGGATGCCAAAAATGGAGCTGGACGTAAAAAGTGAAAGAATGAAGCAGCCCAATCCAAATATGGTGGAGAGCATAACGGACCGTATATTCTTGGCGAAGGCGAATCCGATAAAAAAATAATAAAAGAAGAAAACAATATAAGAAGAAAGGAGAAGAAGAAACAAAAGCTGGACGTAAAAAGTAAAAGAACGAAAAAGCTCAATCCAAATATGGTGGAGAGCACATCAGAAGGTATACCATTGCAAAAGGCGAATCGGATAGCTTCGAGTAAGAAGAAGAAGAAAAACTAAACTCTTTTTTAAACCTTTTATTTGCAGCGTCTTGCTTCCTAAGTAAAACCTTTCCAAAACCCAATTGGACCTGCCTTGATTTGCCTGTTCTGTATCTTCGTCATTTTTCTTCCTTTTACGTTCTTCTTTGTCTTCTTCCAAAACCATTTTCGTTCAGGTGGCATAAAAGAATCTTCCTTTCTTCAACAATTAACAGGGCTGTGTCTCTTTTTCTTCTCTTTCTTCCTCTGTTTGTTGTTTTTTTTTTTTTTGTTTTGGTTTGAAATTGAAATTTTTCTTTGAAACCCATCACCTGATCCAACTCTTTTTGAAGGCTATCGAGGACGTTCTTTGCAATTCGATCAAGTAAGAAGAAGAAAAATTAATCTCTTCTTTAAACCCCCTATTTGCGGCGTCTTGCGTCTTAAATAAATCCTTTCCAAAACCCAATTGGGCTTGCCTTTTCGATATTCTCGTCGTCCTTCTTCTTCTTCTTTTCACGCTTCCTCTTTCCTTCTTCTTCTTTTCACGCTTCCTCTTTCCTTCTTCTTCTTTTCACGCTTCCTCTTTCCTTCTTCTTCTTCCAAAACTATTCTTGTTCTGGTGGCATAAATTGAATCTTCCTTTCTTCAACAATTAACAGAGCTTCGTCTCTTTTTCTTCTCTTTCTTCCTCTGTTTGTTGTTTTTTTTTGTTTTGGTTTGAAATTGAATTTTTTTTTTTTTTTTTGAAAAACCCATCACCTGATCCAACTCTTTCTGAAGGCTATCGATGACGTTCTTTGCGCTTCAATCAAGTAAGAAGAAGAAGAATTAATCTCTTCTTTAAACCCCTTATTCGCGGCGCCTTGCGTCTTAAATAAATCCTTTCCAAAACCTAATTAGGTTTGCTTTGATTTGCCTTTTCGATATCCTCGTCGTCCTTCTTCTTCTTCTTTTCACGCTTCCTCTTTCCTTCTTCTTCTTTTCACGCTTCCTCTTTCCTTCTTCTTCTTCCAAAACTATTCTTGTTCTGGTGGCATAAATTGAATCTTCCTTTCTTCAACAATTAACAGAGTTTCGTCTCTTTTTCTTCTCTTTCTTCCTCTGTTTGTTTTGTTTTTTTTGTTTTGGTTTGAAATTGAAAGTATTTTCTTTTTATAACCCATCACCTGATCCAACTCTTTTTGAAGGCTATCGATGACGTTCTTCAATCAAGTAAGAAGAAGAAAAATTAATCTCCTCTTATTTGCGGCGTCTTGTGTCTTAAGTAAATCCTCTCCAAAACCCAATTGGGCTCGCCTTTTCGCTATCCTTGTCGTCCTTCTTCTTCTTTTCACGCTTCCTCTTTCCTTCTTCTTCCAAAACTATTTTTGCGTTCTGGTGGCATAAAAAGAATCTTCCTTTCGTCGTCAACAATTAACAGAGCTTGCCCTGCTCATGTGAGCTTCGCACCTCTTTCTTCTCTTTCTTCCTTTTTTGAATTTTTGTAGGCTATTGATGAGGTTCAATCAAGTAAGAAGAAGTAAAATTAATCTCTTCTTTAAACCTCTTATTCGCAGCGTCTTGGGCCTTAAATCAATCCTCTCCAAAACCCAATTGGGCTTGCCTTGATTTGCCTTTTCGATATCCTCGTCGTCCTTCTTCTTCTTTTTATGCTCCTCTTTAATTCTCTTCTTCCAAAACTATTTTTGCGTTCTGGTGGCATAAAAAAATTTCCTTTCGTCATCAACAATTAACAGAGCTTGCCTACTCATGTGACCTTCGCATCTTTTCCCTCTTTTTCTTCCTTTTTTGAATTTTTGAAGGCTTCAAAGCTAATATTGAATTGGTTTGGACACGTAAGAAGAATGGACGACATCAGACTGGCGAAAAAAGCAATGGAAACAAGGACAGGAAGAAGAAGAGGAGAAGAGGGAGATCGAGAAAGACATGGATACAGCAAGTAGAGGAGAGGAAGGCGAAAGGGGCCAACTCTAAAGCCAGTGATCGAAAAAATGGAAGAGATGGGTGGAAGAAGAACAAGAAAATCCGACGCCCCCATGGGCAAGAGGAATGGAAGAAGAAGAAGAAGAAGAAGGCTATTGATGAAGTTCTTTCCGCTTCACTTGGTTTCAAGAATTTTCCATAAAAAAAAGCGACTTACGCCCTGGGGTACTTCAAATCCAGAAAAGACGGCGTCCTGCTCCAAAATCCGCCCAAGGCCAACAGACACGGGCCTCAACCTCAAGGACTCCTTCACGACCGCCTTGGCGTAGCAAGCCTGGCGCAGGACATCCGCGGTAACCGGGCTGAAAGGACTAGGCAAGAGCCTCCTGCATTCGGCGTGCAACGCCTCCTGGACCTCCGGGTTCTTCGCAAGGTGGTACAAAATGAAGCTCGTCGAATACGTGGTCTAAAACCAAGAAACCCCAGTTTATTATGTTGACGGTGGCGCCCCCGTACCGTATCGATCCCCGCCAAAAGAAAGTCGCACACCATCCCGATGATGTCCTTGAAGTCCAGCTCGGGCGAGGACAGGTAACTCTCCAGCAGGCTCATCGGCTTGCCGCCGTCTTTCTCCTTGAAGAGCGACATCTTCAACGACAGCAAGTCGATCGCCACCCTGTCGGTTAGCCAAAACGTTAGTGAAATCCACAGGCCCGCCACCTACCGCCCTGACTTACTCTTCCATGTACTCTTGCGCTCTGCGCAGCTTCTTGTACATGGGCGTTTCGAATCTCCTCCAAAGTTGAGGGCCGTTGTCCGTCTTCAGGATGCAGCTGTTCGTCGTGAGCGCGGCCTTGATCAAGCGCGAGCTTCTGGAATATGGTTGGAGCTCGCGCTTCGAGAAACTATCCAGTCTTAGATCGAAGGCGGCGACGCCCGTCACTGAAATTTAATTCTCTATTCAAACCCTCCAGGGATTAGAAATCCTTCCCCTCCCATTCAATAGCAATTTCAAGAGTAAGTAGTACATTCGGTGTAAAATGTAGTAAAAAGTGTCCGACGCTAAGTGGGCCGAATTCTTTTCCCTGGTAATAACCAAGACGTCTAGATTTAACTCACTTTACAATTGAGCTAAACATGGACTCCTCAGTAATAATAACACTGGAAGATGTGGCTTACGTTCTAGAAACAGTCTGGATAGTTCTGGTAAATAATCGACGTCTTTCTCGCCGGATAACTTCCGCATCCTGCACAGCCACTCTTGGATGACGTCGTTGGACGCCGGAAGGAAATTCTGGACGGCGGTCGGACTGCTGAGGCCCTTTTGGAAGACGCTCCTCAAACGAAACCATTCCAGGCCATTCCTGAAATGTTCAGTTTGCGATTTTCAAATCAAACGCCGATGCATACCGATCGTTTCGTGGAAGCTTGAAAAAGGGCGGAGTCAAGATGTTGCGAAGCAAATGTGCGCGTGCGCTTGTTCGATAAGCCACGCCTACTCTGCTGAATTTCTGAATATACAGCCGAGGGATTTAGGACCAGCGCGCTTTCATTTCCGACGACCCAAATTGAAGCAAATGTACTATCATGCTCAACTAAAACGCTGGGCCATTGGACAATTTCGCGGCCCTTACAGAAACGGGACGGAACGAGACTAAAGTGAGAGTGAGCGCGTTGACCCGGACATTTTCTTTTTAATACGTGTTGCTATTAGTACAGATCGGAATTACATATTTCGACGTCATCATCTCGCGAGTCGAACTCACTCGTCAACGTTCGGTGTTGTCGAACTCACGCAAAACAACTCAGGCCGAGTTCGCTTACTCGCAGTGCAGAGATGAAATAAAAGTAGAGTGAGAGCGCTAGCTTTTTTGCAAGCAAGTAAAAGTGAGACAGAAGTGAAAATAATTGAATTGGAATAAACGAACGCAGCTTTGAATGCAATGCTTCCCAGGCTAGGGTTCCTAGATTTGATTGATTGGTTTATCTTACCTGATAGGGTTCGGAAACAACCTGTCATATTTTTATTAGAAATTTCAGATTTTCTGGTTGGCTAACCTAATTTTTAAACGTCAACCCAAATCTAGGGACAACTAAAAAATAGACCACTTGCTTTTTTTATTGACAAATCAAATCTAGGGGCAACTAAAAAATAGACCACTTATTTTTTCTTATTTTCTTTTCGAAGACGTCAACATATGTGATTCCGGACTCTAATTATTATATTAGGTCTTCAACGTATGACGGATATAACAGCTTTATTTACAGGGCAATTATCGCCTAATTTAATAATCGAACAAACGCAAACGATGATGAAGCTAAAACCAAAAAAAAACTTTTTTTCCGATTGCTTACGTTGGCAAGAGGCCCCCCGTGTTGTAAACGTTCGGCCTGTCGGTCCTGTATTTGGCCAGGGCCAGGTGGCTCCGTCTGTGCGGGTACTTCCCCTCGACCCTAAACAGCACCTCGAAATCTTCGGGCCTGAACAACCACACGATGTTGACGCCGGGCACGATCTCTTCGCGCACGACGGGCCCGTATTTTTTCAATTTTTTTAGGCCGTTGTGGTGCAGCCGGTCGAAGTGATACGGTCCTGGAAGTAATTGGATTTTGAATTATTTAAATCCTGTTTGGTTTTTAAACTATTTTTAATATCATAACAATATTAAAATCATACTATTTTTCAATCCAATCCTTTTTTTTTAATCATTCTATTTGTTAATTTATTTTCCTACTATTTTAATTTCGTACTGTTATTAAATTATATAAAATTTATTATTATACTGTTATTAAATTATACAAAAATAATTTCATACTGTTTTAATTTTATGCTATTTTACTTTTATACTATTTTGGTTGTATACCTTTGTGAAATTAAAAAAGATTAGCTTCATTCAATTTTTAAATTATATAAAATTAGTTTTATACTATAAAATAGTTTACTACAAAAGAATAATAATAATATTAAATAATAATTAAAATTAAAAATAATAATTAAAATTTTACTATTCCGCGCGTATTGTTGAGTTATTTAATTCACATTTCGTTTTAAATTTTAAACTATTTTTAATATCACAGTATTTTTAAAATCATATTATTTTTAAAATCACCTTATTTTTAAATTATCTATTTTTAAAATAAAAAGTAAAAAGTAAAATCAACAATTTTACTTTCCCGCGCGAAATTTGTGAAAATCAAAGTGATATGGTCCTGTAAATAATCATTGAATTATCTAATTCACATTTTATTTTTAATTTTTTTATTATATTTAATATCATAATGTTTTTAAAATCACATTACTTTTAAAATCATACTATTTTTAACTCCATACTATTTTTAAAATCATTTTATTTTTTAATTTATACTATTTTAATTTTATACTATTATTAAATTATTTACAATTAATTTTATGATATTACTAAATTATGCAAGATTTATTTTATGCTGATATTAAAGTATACAATGATAATTTTATACTACTTTAATTATTTTACGTTATTTTACTTTTATACTATTCGAATTTTATACTTTTGTTAAATCAAATCATACTATGTATTTTTAAATTTATACTATTTTAATTTTATACTATTATTAAATTTATACTATTTTAATTTTGTAGTACTACTTTAAATTATGTAAAATTAATTTTATACTATAAAATAGTATAAAACAGTTAAAGTCTTTCCCGCGCGAATTTTGTGAAAATCAAAGTGATACAGTCCAGTAAATAATCATTGAATTATCTAATTCACACTTCATTTTTAATTTTATTAGTATATTTAATATTACAAGTTTTTAAAATCATATTTTAAAATCGCACTATTTTTAACTCCATGCTATTTTTAAAATTATACTATTTTAAACTTCATATTATTTTTAAAATCACCTTACTTTTAAATTTATACTATTTTAATTTTATACTAATATTAAATTACTGAAAATTAATTTTATGATATTATTAAATTATACCAGATTAATTTTATGCCGATATTAAAGTACACAAACATAAATTTATACTATTGTAATTATTTTGCGTTATTTTACTTTTATACTATTCGAATTTTATACTTTTCAAATAAGATTAGATTTATACTATTTTTAAATTACATAAAATTAATTTTATACTATAGTATAAGAGAGTTAAATTAAACGTTTTATTTTCTCGCACGAATTTTGTAAAAATCAAAGTGATACAGTCCTGTAAATAATTACTCAACTCTTTCATTTTTAATTTTATACTATTTTTAAATCCATACTATTTTTTTAAATCATACTATTTTTAAAATCATACTATTTTTAAACCCATACTATTTTTAAATCCATACTATTTTTAAATCCACACTATTTAAATTTATATTATTTTAATTTTATACTACCATTAAATTATAAAAAAATTTGTTAGGTCAAAAAGCGATCGTAGAATGTCGCTGTTTAAAGTATTCGTTATTAAATTATAATAAAATTGATTTTATGATATTATTAAATTATACAAAATTAATTTGATACTGTTATTAAAGTATACAAATATAATTTTATACCATTTTAATTTTATATTATTATAATTTTATACTATTTTAATTTTATGCTGTTTTACTTTTATACTATTCTAATTTTAAGTATACTTTTGTTAAATTGAATTAGATTAGTTCTATACTCTTTTTTTTAATTATATAAAATTAATTTGATAATATTTTTATGAAATTTAAATTTAAATTTCAATTAAAAAATAATAAAAATCGAATCATACTTACCCACAAACGGCAGATATTGATAAAGCGTGCCAATCGCAGGTAACGAAGGCGGCCCTGGAATGTTATTAAAGCTTTTGTTATTGCTATTTAAATTTCGGGTACCGACGATGCCATTTTGCAGAACCAAAAACAAACGCAGACGCTTTTTATTAAACAAACACATTTTCTATGAAGCCGCCGCCGTCTCGATCGTAGTTTGAATATTTAAATTTCGCATCTCGAACGATCTACGATTATGAAAGGGGCGGAGAGGG
Organism: Prosopocoilus inquinatus; assembly: GCA_036172665.1. NCBI lineage: Eukaryota > Metazoa > Arthropoda > Insecta > Coleoptera > Lucanidae > Prosopocoilus > Prosopocoilus inquinatus. Next base: position 5,299,180 of record CM069878.1, on the reverse strand, counting down.
TAGGGGGGGAATTTCAAGCAGCAGATCGCGTGCTTAGCTTACGAGGTGCTGCTTGTCCGACTGTATGTTATCTGGCGATGTGTTTATTTGTGAGTTAAATGATTGCGGCGGAGAAGAGCCTCATCTAGAATCACTAATTGAAAACACTGATCGACACTTCCGGTTTTAAGACTTTTTGTTTTTTGTGTTGCAAGAGCAAAAAAAAAATCTGGTTTGGCGATGCGCAAACCAATGTAAGCAGCCATCGACCTCGTTGCCACTAGTGCTAGGGAGTTAGGGCCGCAACACGTGAATCGCTGACAACATCGCTGCTGTTGCTCTGCCGCACTAGCGCTTGATTTAAACGCAAACTTAATTTTACAAAACAAAACAAAAAATCAACAACCAATTAGAGCGTGTTTACTGTTTGCTAAACTAATTTTTGAAACGCATTCGGCTGTTGCCATACACGCTAGTTATTACCAATCTTAGGACATTTGTATGGATATTCATGGGCACTTCGTGTACTGAATGCAACGCGCACGCTCGCCGCCAGTTCATGAGCGTCGGGCTATTAATGCGATGAATACGGGGTGACAAACGCAAAGTACGCGATCGGAATGCCGCTTACCTAACGTGTCGCTTATGAGAATGACATAGAGTGCCATACTTTCATCCGATATTTGGTAATACCATCCAATTACTTTTTTAATCGAAAAGAAAAAAAAAGTATTTGAAATAAATTCGGCGGGGGAAAGAATTGTGTGATCCGCCCCTGACTTATCAATCAAACGCTTACTTTATTTTCCACGGACGCAATCAGTTTGTTTATAAAAAATAAATAAAAAGCAGAGCAAACGGGGATTTCCTTATTGCAGGAAACGTCGCGGTCAGTCCCTGCGTAAGTTTTTAAAAAATACGCATTTTCCTCACAATCACATGACCTGCTGTACATAGTTGGTAACACTTGTTGTTATTGTTCAATTGTTTTTGTCGTAAGTAACGTATCCGAGTACAGCGCCATCTGTGATTTAATTAAAAAAACCAAGCGAAAATTAACATGACGTTTAAAAGCCTTATTTGGCGCCTAATTTGGGCTGCTTCTTCTTCACATAACTCAGCAACAATTCTACATTCTAATTACATTGAATGATTGATTTGAAATTGGTGTAGGAGGTTGGTAAACCTGAGGAATTGGCAGTACTTATTACTCGAAATTAACATCCGAAGCCTGCACCATATGAAACTAAGACGTCCCGAAAGATGCTGCCATAAAAATCAACAACAAAGATGGAGACGACAATGCAGCACAGTAACTAATTAAAAAGAAACAAAAGAAAACAAACAACGACAAAAAAATTCTACATTCTAATTACATTAAATGATTGATTTGAAATTAGTGTAGGAGGTTGGTAAACCTGAGGAATTGGCAGTACTTACTACTCGAAATTAACATCCAAAGCCTGCACCATATGAAACGAAGACGTCCCGAAAGATGCTGCCATAAAAATCAACAACAAAGATGGAGACGACAATGCAACACAGTAACTAATTAAAAAGAAACAAAAGAAAACAAACGACGACAAAAAAATTCTACATTCTAATTACATTAAATGATTGATTTGAAATTAGTGTAGGAGGTTGGTAAACCTGAGGAATTGGCAGTACTTACTATTCGAAATTAACATCCGAAGCCTGCACGATATGATACAAAGACGTGCCGAAAGATGCCATAAAAATCAACAACAAAGATGGAGACGACAATCCAACACAGTAACTAATTAAAAAGAAACAAAAGAAAACAAGCAACAACAAAAAAAAATAGAAAATAAGAACGTTTCGAAAATCTCGGACATTTCGGGATTCGGATTCGAAAAAAATGAACGTAAAACAAAAGACTATCGTCGATTTTCATTCCTATAGGAGCAAATAAAACAAGCGAGAAGCAAGGAGCAGAGAACAAATGAAAAATCGACGATTTCCCGCGCGAATTTAGCGAAAACCGGACTTTCATTTGTTTTAAAAATTTTTGAGTGTCACGATTTTCTTTGATTGGTTTGTTTCGTGTTAGATTAAGGGTTGCGTCAGCGTGCGGTTTACAATAACTGAAATTTATTGAGTTTTAATATTTTAATAATTTTAACTCTCTCGGCTTGCGGTTCTTTAAGTTTTAATTTTTGTTTTTTTAATTTATCGAGTTCAAATTTTTTACAATTCTTTTGAGATGTTTAATTTTTCTTTTAATCGGAATCTCCGTGACCTTGGCCTTTGGTTTATTTATTGTTTTCGTTCAGATGTTTTTTTCTTTCGTGAACGTAACAAACGCATCCGCGTGCAACGCCATCTGTGACTAATTGACAGGGTTAGGATGTGTCGGGCGTTGCCATGGATACGCAGAAGGAAGGCCAATGAGTGCATGGTTAGGCAGTAAGAGGACCAATCAGCAGCGCAATGCTCGAAACATCCTAAGCCTGCATGACATCCCATATTTTTCGTTATGTAAAGCAAGTAAGAATCGACGTACGGTTCGTGTTTCCAGATCTAATCGTATTCGATTCAATTTATAGCCTTTTCGATTCACCTGCATTGGTTGCGTTCAGAGTATCTTCATCTATCTCGTATTATCACATGAGGTTAAAGCAGGATGCAGTGCAACCAGTGAAGGTGAATCGAAAAGGCTATTAGTGTTTAGCAGCCAATCTGTTTAAATCCTTAAGAAATTGTGTCCTTATTTGTTATCAACTCCCAAATACCCAATTCTCCAAATCTCCAAAAGCCGGGTTCGGATATTCAAGTTCCGTGCACACTGTTTACTCTTTTCACACTTCTATCTCTCTTTTCATACAAGTAAAAGTGAGACAAAAGTGGGAAAGGAGTGAATAGTGTGCAAGGAACTGAATATTCGAACCCGGCTGTTGGAGATTTGGAGAATTGGGAATTGTTGTCATTGGCTCTCGTCGTTCACTTGAAGAAAGTTACTGCTGACCGTTGGTCACCTGATCAATTCAAAACGATAGCAACAATCCCCAAATATCCAATCTTCCAAACAGGAGCAGGATAGCTCAATTTACTCTCTGATCAGAAGCGTGAGGGAGCGCGATCGTGTTTCACCGTATGCAAGAGTGAATAAACCGAACAATTTTGAAGTGATTGTTGAAAAAGATCGCGTTACCGAACGCAGCTATAGAGCACCATCTCTCAGAGCACTCTAATGTGGCTCCCTCTTCGAAACAGAATTGAGAATAGTGACCTGAACGAGAACGCGACCGAACAGGGGTGCGTTCGAAATAAGATATACTGGTTAAGATACGGTTAGGGCAAGTATACGATCAGCTGATTATTAAATTATAGAAAAATAATTTTATGATTAATGAAAAAGATCGCGTTGTCGAACGCAGCTACAGGGCGCCACCTCTCAGAGCACTCTAATGTGGCTCCCTCTTTGAAAGAGAATTGAGAATAGTGACCTGAACGAGAACGCGACCGAACAGGGGTGCGTTCGAAATAAGATATACTGGTTAAGATACGGTTAGGGCAAGTATACGATCAGCTGATTAAATCTCACCCGTATTGCCGAACGCATTTGTGGAACAATGTCACAAAATAAAATTCACTATAAATCTGCAAATTATGATTTCTTTGTTTTATGGAGAGAGTTGAAGGTACTACGAAGTTCAGGTCCAAACTGTTCGAAACACGATTCAAACTTTTAAGTGAAAGAAAGCACCTATTACTACACAGTTGTGAAGGCTGGCATTTCCGTCATTGTTTGGGTATGATATTAATCAGATAGTGTGAGGTTACGAAACACATTGCACTGTTAATCAAATGATTTCATGGCATCTTCCTTATCTCTATTCTTAATCAAAATATCAAATTGATGAATAGGTGCTTTCTTTCGCTTACAAAATCGGGATCCAAACGTGTTTTGATTCAAAAACAGACGTCCTTTTCTTTGAAACTCTCTATTTTTAAAACTTGCTCGGATTGAATTATGGTTATTTACAAATGAACTGTCAATCAAAAATTCAAGTCGGGTGTTTTGTTTGCAACAATTACGAAATTCAGGTCCAAACTATTCAACGATTCAAACTTCATCAATCACCTAAACAATGGCTGAAGCCCCACATTTATCTCTTAATCTGTGATAAGGCGTTGGGTTGACACGCCCGGTTTTTCGAACGCTGGGAGTAACACTCTTGACCAATTTCTCGCAACTTCGAACGCACCCCAGAGGTAGTTTTGAATGACATTTGGTATGCAATGATATGAAAGGAAAAAAACAAGTGAACATCATTTTGTTGTTGTTTTTCCTGTCTAATTATGTTTTATAAGAATCACAGAAACTTATTAATTAAAAACTCTTGTCGCAAATCGTTTTTGATTGCAGCGTCAGGTCAAAAAGCGATCGCATGATGGCGCTGTTTAAGCCATGTTTGTTTATTGACAGTTGGCAGCTTGGTTGATGGTATTGGAGGTTAGATTTCATCAGGTCCTCCTAATTAAAACAGTTTATGATGGCTTTATCTCCGCGTGAATCCGGAAAACTCATAGCGGACCTCGCCACGCACATATTTACAAATGAACTGTCAATCAAAAATTCAAGTCGGGTGTTTTGTTTGCAACAATTACGAAATTCAGGTCCAAACTATTCGAAACACGATTCAAACTTCATCAATCACCTAAACAATAGCTGAAGCCCCACATTTTTCTCTTAATCTGTGATAAGGTGTTGGGTTAATACGCCCGGTTTTTCGAACGCTGGGAGCGACACTCTTGACCAATTTCACGCAATTTCGAACGTACCCCAGAGGTAGTTTTGAATGACATTTGTTCTGATATGCAAGGAAAAAAACAAGAGAACATCATTTTGTTGTTGTTTTTCCTGTCTAATTATGTTTTATAATAATCGCAGAAACTTATTAATTAAAAACTCTTGTCGCAAATCGTTTTTGATTGCAGTGTCAGGTCAAAAAGCGATCGCATGATGGCGCTGTTTAAGCCATGTTTGTTTATTGACAGTTGGCAGCTTGGTTGATGGTATTGGAGGTTAGATTTCATTAGGTCCTCCTAATTAAAACAGTTTATGATGGCTTTATCTCCGCGTGAATCCGGAAAACTCATAGCGGACCTCGCCACGCACATCAAAATCAAGCAGGAAGGCATAGAAACCCTGGGGCTTGAGGTTAGCGCTCACTGACACCCAACATAACCTAAAAGTCGCTTTGAATTTCAGCTGGCCGAGTCGATCAATTCCGGCTTATTTTCTGCAGATCTCTTCGGCCAGTCGAGCGTGCACCCCAAACCAAGCGACCCGTGGGCCATCGACTGGCTCTTCGTCGCCGACACTTTAAACTTCTGCTTCTGGTCGTACGAACACGAAGAAGGCTGGACCGTCGAGGGACATACGGGGTACTACGCCCTCTGCGCCGCCCTCAACCGAGCGCTCAGAGAAAACGTGGACATTTTAAACCCCAGGTACTACTCGACGATAACCGAGGAGAAGCTCGCGAGCATACTCCGAAGTGACAACAAAGTTCAGGTTCCTCTCTTGAAAGACCGAGTGAAATCGCTGCACGAAGTGGGCGCTGCGCTTCTCGAAAATTACGAGGGCACGTTCCAGAATTGCGTGAAGAAGGCGGACAACAGCGCCGTGAAATTACTCGAGATAATCGTCGACGAGTTCAGGTGTTTCAGGGACGAGGCCCTGTACAAGAACCGCAAGGTCACCTTCTACAAGAGGGCGCAAATTTTAATCGGCGACATCTGGGCCTGCTATAAAAACCGAGGGCCCGGATTCTTTCGCGACATCGGAGAGATCACCATGTTCGCGGATTACCGCGTTCCTCAGGCCTTGCTGTATTACAACGTGCTCGAATACAGCGAGGAGCTGAAGCAGAAGCTAAAGTCCAATGTTATTTTCGAGAACGGCTGCGAGATGGAGGTGGAAATTCGGGGGTGTTCGATACACGCCGTCGATTTGCTGACGCAGTTCATCAGGAAGAGGGTCGACGAGTCGAAGGGGGTGAACGCCGTCATCGTGGATCATTACTTGTGGGATTTTCGAAGGAAACACGCCGGGGAGATACTTGAAATGGTGCTGCCCTTCCACAAGACGTTCAGCATATTTTATTGATACAGTATTACATGTGAGTCATTGTGAGATGTAACTATAATTATATAACAGAGTTAAGGAGGAAGTGTTGTAAGCTAATGCCTTATCGTCAAGGACAGACAAGACAATGTTTGTGGCAGCATTTCAATGTTCATCGTCTTTCCTTTTGCGTTTTAGAAAAACTGCCATCATTTTAATTTATTTTTAATTTATGTCTTCAACATAGTATTTCTAATGAGAAGCGACGCCTGTGGTCTCAGGTGATAGAGAGCACAGACCTTGACATTGCTCTGCTTATCATGTATTGATCTCAATTTAATTAGCCTAGTCATACCGAAAGTATTCAACTCAATGAGATTGTATCAATCACAGGAGACGACGCCATTATTAATTTTGATTCGTGATCAGTGGCGGGGCGTGAGCTAGCTCCATTCAACAGGATTGTATTCAAGAATTTAAGCCCAGTCTTGTATATTTTTTTGCATGATAGCAAATAAATATAAGAAATGAAATGTCATGTCAGTTTGAAGCACCTGAAGTCGTTAGGTGGCGGCGTCTCCTCAGATTATACCTCAATGATTCAACTTAATTCTTAATTATCAAATGAATCATAACCTCTTTATCTCTGCTAATTTTTAATGGGGTTTTAGAGATTGCAATCACGATGTATCATCCTCGTTTCTGTATTTCCAATTAATTGGCCCGTCTTTGATTTAAAATTTAAAATTTGACAACCAGTTTTGGAGACAGAAGCTCCAATCTCGAGAAACGAATACCAGGTGGCGCTAAATGCAGTTTTTTTTTTAATGAGAGTTATACTTTAATACGGGGCGGCATCTATTATTCCATAAATGAACTATCACAAAATTTATTCAAATAAGATCAGATTACAACAAGTCATTTCGTCCGAAATATTTTACTGGTCTATTTAATTTCTAAGCAGCGTTGCCAGAGGTGGTGATTTATCACCAGATCTGGAGATTTTTGTTATTCGTTAATTACCTTTTCATAAAATATAAATAAGAAGAAATTTATAACATTAAAATGATTTTAATATCGTTTTTCTCTTGCTGCACCAGTGGGCATTAAGTGTATCTCTATCTCGTTTTATTACATAAAGCTGAACCGAGATGGAGATACACTCAGTGCGCACTAGTGCAGCCACTCGAAAACGCTATAAGTTTCAATGAAATGAAAGTTGAGACGTTTTTTTTTTTGCGACATTTTAATATTTAATATCGAGCATCTGTCAATAGGGTCGATCGTCACTGTTTTCCCCGCCAATTTAAAAATATTTGCAAGAAGGCACTTTTTCTTCGTAAACTGTAAACTCTTTTGTTCAAATTCATATATTTTTAGTTGTTTCAGAATTAGAAAATTTAAACGACAGATGACATTTTGCAATCGAAAGCAAAAAAATACTCCTAGTAGGCGATTACAGTTTCCTGTAATTTTTTTTAAAGTATAGTTTCCTGTAATTTTCTAAACACGATTTCACAGGTGACACTTAAAAAAAATTTAAGCTTTCATATTTGACAAATTCACAACTTTTGTAAAATCTGTGAAATTTATTTCATTTAAGTAATACCATTTCGAGAAAGAAAAATTATTTTGACAAAGAAAAATTACAGGAAACTGTAATTGTCTGCTGTCGATTTTTCGACCATGCATTCGCCTAAAGCTAATTAGGAAAAGTATTTGAAGTTTTTTTTTTATCATTTTGTACCTAAATTTAATAAAATAATTTTGAAGCGTCAATATAATAACGTCAAAAATTTAAATGAACGACAAACTAGTACAAAGAAACAAACTTACGATTTTCAGTTGGTAACTGGTTACTTTTTGTCAGCCAATCTGGTGACTTAAATTTTGATCCTCTGGCAACACTGTTTCTAAGGCAATATATTTATAATGACGAATAATGGGCGCGTTCAGCGGACACAACTGTTGAGTATGTTGACTTATTCAGTACGCTGAATACTTATGTTGACTGTCAACTGTTGTCGAATTAACTCAACAGAAATAATTTACAGTGAGTGCGGTGCCAGCTCGTCATTTGTTTATTACGACGACAGATTCTAACCTCTTTCGGATTGCCGGCCTTCTCAAGTTTTTATAATTATCGCCAGTAAAGCTACTTTTCCTGTTTTGGAGAATTGGCAATTGGGGAGAGGGTATGAAGTATGTTTGTTTGACGTAAATTGTCAAAAAATGTGAACGCAAATTAACAGAAACAGCTGATTGAGCGAATGAGAAATGCGCATGCGTCTTAAAATTGCCCAAGAAAAGTTGAAAACACTTGAACATGCTGTCTGGAGATTCGGCTTAATGCCTTCACGCCAGTAGGGGAAGTGATCACGTGATCGGCAAAAACCAATGATGGTAGTCGCCAGATATCCAATTCTTCAAATCCCCAAAGCAGGAAAAGCAGCTTAATACTGTCCTGGTGAAAAAGTAATATATGTAAGAAAACCTAACCTCACTACACATGTCAAATGTTGATTGATAAACAATAGTTTTCAGGGCGGCTCCAACTTGTTTAAACCCAACCTAACTGAAACACGTTTCTGGTTTTAATCAATTGTTGGATCCGTTGAACGCACCCAATGTTTTGGTGTTCAGTTACTGTCGCGTGCAATATTGAAATGTAGAGCCCGGGGGGTTTACAGCGCTTCACCGATTTTACAAAGCCTTCGCGCTTGTCAAATCTGAAAGCTTTGGAAACGTTTAAAGCGTGATTGGTTGGGTGAAACAATGTAATTGGTTGTTTCAAATCTATCGTTAACCTCGTCCAATGACGTTCCTTAATCAGATAATTAAATTACTCGCTGATTAACAATTGTTTTTTATGAAACTCACCGTAAGTCTTTTGGTTGCAATTTATCTGCAAGTTGGCGACATTGAAAATACACGTTATTATTTTGTTTTGTTTCCCTATAGGTATCCTCTTCTAGCTTCTTTTTTTTTTTGTTATGAATAGGAATCTGGTGATATTTATTCATGGAGGTTAAGTCCTTGGAGGAGTAAATGGCGAGCAGAAAACGAGCCCAATTTTCAGACGCGCGCTCCTTTCTCTTGTATGGCAAAACTAAAGAGCACCAGAGAACGCAACATGTGCGCGACAAAGTGCGCGATACTCCACACTCCGTTCGTTTTGCCATACAAGAGGCCCGCGGCCAGACCGGTTTTCAGTATTACACGCAGTGTCGGCTGGTGTTGTCAATTTGAGAGAGCTGCAGACTCACACGAGTTGTACTGTCTCTCTTTCTTTGCGTATACTAAACAAAGCCAGCGCTAGAGTAACTATGTCGGCAGGACCGCCTAAATCGGCAAACGAGCCGCGTCTGAATACACGTTATATGGTATTGCGTCCTCCAGGGGTGTAGCAATGTTATTATTATTGCCTGCAAAAAATCTGACAACTCTGTCTGCATATTGGCAACACTGAGCGACTCAGGGTTGCCTGATTGGGTGTAATTCCGCCACGTGGGCTACATTTGAGACACGTTTGGCGTTCAAAAATATTATTTGGCGCCCTGATTTGGGCTACTTTTGTTGTCTTTAAATAACGAAAAGAAAATTATACAACGCGATCAATAATATTTGTCCATGCCGGTACTTTCGTTTAATTTCTGGTAATTACTATAGGTGTGTTCGTTTTACTTTCGACTCAGATCAGTAAATATCAGAAGTGAGGTGAGATTTGCTGAGTTAAAACGATCCTAGAAAAACAAGTCAATTCCACTGACATCCCGTAAATGTCAAACGAGACATTCGGCCATTACATGGACATGCATTGCATTTATTTTTTTGTTTTTTTTTCTTTTATTATTGACTTTAACAGTTTGCTTTCATTTTATACGAATCTCCCGATGATTCTTTCGGAAAATTGTTTTCTGTTTAGCTCGGTGCTGGTGTTGTCGATCTTCTTTTGTTTTTATTTTTTCTTGGTCACTTCACGCCTTGTCGATCTTCTTCTGTTTTTTTTTTTTTTTGGTTACTTGACGCTTCGGGTTCGTTCAGGTACTGAAAAGAACGCGCTCTGGGTAATATTTTTTCTCTCTCGGGCAAGTGATTTTGTACGTTTTAGAGATGGTGCAGAGAATGAACCCGGTGCATTGAAAGTACCCACACGGGTACATTCACAAGGGTGAATACATGAATGCACCGGGTGCATTCAAATATTTAAATTTCCCGCCCAAACCGAACGCGAAATAACCTTTCTTTACTTGATCTTGATATTATTTAATTGCTTGCAGATGGTTTATATGTTTCATAGTGTACGGTGGATAGCTGAGTAGTAAATTTTTAACTTTAACCAAAAGCTTTGTAGCTTAAAGTCTGAAAAAATGTGTAAATTTTTGAAATTAACGTACAAAATAATTGTCTATAGCGATAGTTCGTACAAAATATATTACATTTGGTGATTTGGTGTCATTTTGAAGCATTTTCTATGTCTTATGTAAATGTAGGCAAATAGGCAATGCACCCAATGCACCCGGGTTCCCATCTCTAGTACATTTTGCTTTTCGTTTTAGGCTCGATCTTACCGCCTCCTGATAAATTTAACCGTTGGTTAATATTCTAGGAAACTATTATCGGCACAAAGGTTTCCAAGGATGTTAACCAGCGGTTAAATTTGACAGGAGGTGGTAAGATCCGCCTAAAGTGCTCTCCCGGTACAGTTTTTGAACGCAACCCTTGCACTTTGTTGTTTTCATTTCTCTTTTGTTTCTTGTTTATTTTTTGCAGGTTTCATTCGTTTTTCTTATTTGTTCTGATTTGTGATATCCCAAATCGGCGATTTTTTCTTTTGTATTTGACTTTGCCTTTGGAATGAATCGGCGCCTTTTGGTTACATTTTGTCAGCAAGTTGGCGGCACTGCCTGCAAAAAAAATCTGGCAACCCTTCAGCGGCCATCCGAACATAACCTCACGATAACCTCTCCCCGCCTCAAAACATGTTTAAAATTTAAATGAAATACGCGAATCATGAACACGTCGGGGGAAAAATCAAACATGACAAAAATACAGGGTGATTATTACGTCGTTGTAAATCGTTTTACTTCAAATCATTCCGATCCAATTCCAGCTCGACGTCCAAAATGGTTTTGAACAAAATAAAAGAGCCCGCCCCGAGGGAGGACAGGGAACGGAGCGTCATCAAATGGGCCCTCGCGAGCCGTGCCACCATCATAGCCCTTCAATTCGCCTCAAATTTAATAATTCCCGACCACAACGCGGACGCATTCGTCTACCCGAAAGAGAATTTAACGCACACGTTCTTCGACGCGACAATCCAGACGTTCCTCGGGGGCCTCAACAGGTGGGACGCCCAGTATTTCATGCACATAGCCCGATACGGATACACCTTCGAAAACACCGCGGCTTTCTTCCCTTTATACCCGATTATTACACGCGTTACAACGACGGTCACATCACCCCTCCTGCCCTTCCTCAACATCGACTCGATTACGCTGCTGACATTTGTGGTATTCAACGTGTGGGTCTTCGCAGAAGCCGCCAGGGTATTATTCAGGTTGAGTTGCTTGGTGAAGGACGCGGGTTTCGCTTACAAAACCTCGCTTCTATTCTGTTTAAACCCGGCTTCGATTTTTTTTTCCGCCCCCTACACCGAGTGCCTCTTTTCTTATCTGACGTTCAAAGCGATCTGGGCTTGCGTAAGCCTGCCCGGCTTGAAATTCAAAGATGTGTACGCGTGCTTAATTTACGTGGGTTTGAGCGCGTGCACCAGATCCAACGGAATCCTGAACGTGGGCTTTTTCGTTTACTTCTACGTGAGTCGCGTCTTCGACGAGTTGCTTTGCGTGAAGGGGGGAAGCACCGCCGTGTTTTATTTCGTGCTGAGCTCCGCCTGCTCGCTGGTCGTTTACGTTGGTTTGTGCGCGGTGCCTTTCGCCCTCGTGCAGTTCTATACTTACAGTTTGTTCTGTGCGAGTTATGATTGTGACTTGCCGAAATTCCTGGTGGATTTTGCCCGTGCGAATCAGCTGATTTTGTCCGGGTCGTTTCACGAGCACAATCAAACCTGGTGCTACGGGACAATCCCCCTTTCCTACTCCTACGTGCAAGAACATTATTGGAACGTGGGGTTCTTGCGTTACTACGAGCTCAAGCAGCTTCCGAATTTTTTGCTCGCTTTACCCGTGGTTTACATCGTCTTGGGAAATAGTGTGGATGTCTTCTGGAAGCGTCGCGCTTTCTTTGATTTGTTCAATGACGTTGTGCTTGTGTGTACCGTGCATGTGTTTGCCCTTACGCTTTTCTGTGTGTTCTTCATACATGTGCAAGTGACCACTCGGATGGTGTTCTCCGCAAGCCCCGCCGTGTATTGGTTTTGTGCGGAGCTCGTCACGCAGAAGAAGTCAAAGCGAAAGAAACAGTTTCTGAAGTATTATTTTCTTTCGTATTTTGTAGTAGGCACCGTGATGTTTTGTAATTATTTACCTTGGACTTAATAAGTGTAATAAATTAATAGCCAAAGGGAGTGGCTAAGCGTTGATTTAGTTGAAATTTCAATTGAATTATTGAACAGAGTAGAAAAAAGAAGTCGTTCCGTGACGATCGACTTCGGCACCGCCCCCGGTGACTGAGTAGGACGGGTTGGGTTATTTGGCTTAACGTAACTCAAAGCAACCACAAAAGGGCGCCACTCAATTTTTGTTTTCGACATTTGTGGTAGTGATGTAAGAATTTCATGAAACATTTTTGAAATATTTCATGAAATGTTTCATCTTCAATGAAATATATTGTAATCTCATTTTTTTTATTGTCATTAATTTTTAAAATTCATTCTACGTTTCAACTTTCGTGTTCCAGGGCACGGTGAGAGCAGAAATGTTCGCGAAAACGAAACCAAGAATCTTCAAATCCGACAAAAATCAAATTTTTCCAAGCGTAAATTTGGTTGTATTTGTCGATTGTCTATTTGTCTACTACCTTTCTGTCGCCTACTTATAATCTGTCGTTTTTCTAATAAATTGAGAACGGAACTACATATTTTGACGTCATCATTAAAAGAGTTTGGTTTGCATAGAAAATTATTTTGAATACGTTTTTACTTTTCCTGCGTAATCCTTTCGGGAATAATCCGGGGTGGAGAAGGGGGGCGTCGGTTTGCAGTAATTCTTCATAACCTGGCGGCACAGTATTGCCAACTCACTACGTTTCAAATTCGATTTTTTTTTGTAGAAAAAAAATTGCATTTCGTCGTTAAAAATCGCATCATCCACTTTTGACGCTTAATAATGACAATAAATTAAACTCAAAATTGAAAACTTGTGAAAAAAGCAGCGAGGTTGTTGAATTAATTTTTTTCCAATTTATTTATTGTGTTGTTTTTTTTGAACATCTTTTTTTTATCGATTATCGAGAATATCTCGCAGCAGTTTTGAATTGTACGATCGTCATTTGTTTTCCTGTCTCTTCTTTTCTCATCGGAGTTATCATCCATTATCTTTTTTTTGTCCCAATTCCCGTTCCGATTACATTTGTTTTTGTTGCTTTTGTATTACTTTATGATTCGTTTGTCTTTATATGTAAATTTCGAACTACTGTCATGTCTTAAACGTATAAATGTTTTTTTTTCTTAATGTACTGGAGTAATTGCCACTAGGAGTTAAGAATAAAATCATTCCAGTCTGACTGGCGCCAACCCGGAATAATTTAATAGGCCATAAACTTCCCTGCGATTATTCGAAAATCAAACAAGCGTATTTCTGGGTCGAAATGCGTCTTCGGAAATCTATGTGTATGAAAAACTGGACGAATAAAGGAAGTCCGGGTCAATTACCGACATATTTTTATTACCCTCGAGTTGAATCATTATTTTATCGAGGGGTTATTTTTATTACGCCGGAAAAGGGTGTGCCGCTGCGCTTCGTTCCCAGGCTCGAAGCGCAGCGGCACACCCTTTTCCGGCGTAATAAAAATAACCTCTCGATAAAAGAATGCTGCAATTCCTGAATATTTTACTGTACAGGGCGTCCCAAAACGATAAACGGATTTGAAACTGTAACAGTAAGTAGACCAAATATACCCACGCGCAAATTGGTAATAAAATGAATCGATACTCCTTGTCGATAAATGATCTAAGGTCTAAGGCACACGCTCCCCCGCCCCCCGCCCCGCTAGATGCAAGTGCAGTCTCAATCGAAGCGATCTAAACTGAGATACGGACAAAAAAGTAAATAAAACTTTGCCTTTCTGAACAGAATTGCGATGAATAAAGCTATTTTACCGGCTCGCAAAAAGCAATTGCGGTCTCGCATTGATGAGGCACCAAAGCAGCTGGCTTGAATTCAAATGCCCCCCCCCCCCTCTCAAGCGGAATTTATTATTGAATGAAATGCAATAACAATTGTCTACTATACATGGTGCGCCGAACTTAAAGGGGGAAAAATACACTGTAACAAATTGTATAGCTCTTTACTGATAATAATTTTCAATAATAACAATTAAAAAGAGTTACAAAATTAACTTGTACATAACGTTACTGCAGATAAGTTTGACGAGACAGGGTCTGTGTGTGATAATAAGAATAAGTCCGAATCATTTTGGTAAACTAATATTAATATTAAATAAATATTAAGCATATACCTACTGAAACGCGTAAGATAATAAAACGTGTCCCTTCCGGCGAAAACCAATATTTAAAACGAAGAGGCCACCCCCTCCCCTTCTCGTGCTAATCCCACTCGTCGTCGTTCGAATTCGTGTCGGAGGTGTCGTCGTCATCATCGTCATCCGGATGTATCACGCGGTTCCTCTCGACTAAGGCACGTTTTAAAGCGTCTGCGAGATCCACGCCCTCATTCGGCGTGGGCGGTTTTATCTCTCTCTCCTGGGACGCAAACAAAAAAAAATAAATCACAGAAAAAAAAATTTAGCGCACCGGGACTCACCCCGACGGGTTTCAGCATAACACCCTTACGTATATCACTAAATATGTCATCACGCTGAACGTTATTATTCTTTTGTTCCAAGTCTACGGGCTGGAAAAAAATGGGAACATGCGCACAATTAAAAAGCTCAAGGTCGAGTCGGTAAGCTGACTCACTTTCAACGCGGCGCCCTCTCTGATACTGTCGAAGAGCGCAGCGCGCGAATCACTTGAATTGTCGTCGGTGGGCGGGGCGATCACCGGAGGGGGAAGCTCATTGAGAGGTGGGGGAGGTGGAGGAGGAGGAGGCGCACCCGCCCCCACGGGAGGTGAAGGAAGACTACCGTTGAGGGGCGGACCAGGCGGTGGAGGTGGGGCGTTCCCTGGTGGAGGGGGCGGTATACCTACACAGAAAAAGCCAAACAATTCCATTGGACCATTACTAATAGTAATAGCAAATTATAGCCATAATAGTTTATATAAAACAGTTACAACGTTTTCGATTCATTGCTCTAGAGCGCACTCTTAGAGTATCTCCAGCATTTCTAACGAAATTTATTTAAATTAATCAAATTTTTAATGTGAAGTGAGTATTTAAATAGTAATAATAATAATAGTACCTCCCATGATTCCTCTTGGCGGTTGTGGTTGGGGTCTCGGGGGCGTGGCCGACGGAGGAGGCGGGGCAGCTCTCTGAAACAAACAGCGGCTCTCAGCTCTCACGTGTTGCGTGAAGGGCGTGTCCTCTTACGTTGTGCACGGTCCTCGTGCCTCCCCTGGGCGGTACAGGCGGGCCGGTCTGGGCTGTGGTTGGCGGCGGTGGGGGTTTCTTCGTGATGTTCTTCTCGACCGCATCTCGCCCCCCGTGCTTCTGGATGAAGTCGTAGATGAAGTCCCTGGTCTCCCTGTCCTGCAGATGTTTCTCGGACACGCCGGCCTAAAAACAGCTTGCGTTATTTTGCTTTTGTTTTGTGGCGGCGGTTCGCGTACTTTGTCTAAGAACTCGTACAGCTGTTTGTCTTCCGTGTTGAAGGCGAAGCCCTTGTCGCGGTCCCAACCGATGTGGGAGATGTGGCGGAATTCTAGGGGTTGGCCGATGTCCGCCTTTGTGATGTTTCGTTTTCGCTTGGCCTTTTTCGCCTCTGGAATACAAAAAAAGTGGTCGAGGCTGAATACAAACTGCAAGAAAAAAACTTGCAGAGTGGAAACCGTCGACATTTGCTTTGCTTGCAGATCAAATTCCTTTTAGGTCTTTGAACGAAGGGATTCCATGCCGACAATTAAATTCAAGTTGTTTAATTTACTTGGAATGCTGGACCGGCTGTTCATATTTGATTCACGATAATTAACGCACTCGCATGCATTAATTAATTATGTTTCAATGAGACGCTGACAGTTTTGATTCCTCGAGTTTTGGACCCGTACTTTTACAAAATGCACTTTGTCACATCCTCTACGGGATAAATTATAATTGGAGGTTACGAAAATTGACTCGTTTTCTTAATGTTAGTTGTAGGTGCGCCCGACGGTTTAAAAAGGGAAATTTATAAACCAGGTCGGTTTGGAATGGATTAATTAGTGTTATTGAGATTCAGTCAGTGATTATTAATTACGTATTCACTCAGGCTGTTAACCAGTAATTAGTAGAAAAGAGTACGTCGCAGTGAGTTAGTGAATTCGCGATTGTTGGTCTCGGATGAAGAGCCAAAGTACTCTGACGGTGGTAATTATTATTAAAAAAACATTAATTATTTTTATGTTAGGTATTGATTTGAACCAATGCGGTTTGTGAAGTTATGAAAAACAATTGAATCCAATCATAATTTTAATTTCCTTTCATTTCACGTGAAGTTAGTGTTGTTTTAATAGCTCCCCCTCCCCCGCCAACGAACAGAACGTTTTGTTCTTATCGCGCTTAAACTTTCCATTCTTTTATTTTTTCTCGTTTATGACATAGTGGAGGAGGCCCCTATTATTTCGTCACACTATATTACAGCGTTTTTGATTAGTATTAGTATCTCCATCTCATTTTATTCCACGAGGTTAAAACGAGATGAAAATACACAAAGTGCATCCCAATCGAAAGCGCGCTATTAAAGTTGTTTTTTTTTTTTGTTAATTTGTTTTTGACATTATTCAAACAACGACCGGTGATTTGTTGACGTCATTTAAGTTGAATCTCAGTTGCATTTTTGTTGTTTTAGGTAACTGCGATAATCTCATTGGGTTATTACTAGAGAACGGGAACACGTACAGGAGACAGGTGGAAGGGAGCCGTAGGAGTTGGGGATCACGCGTTTTCGTGTTCTGCCTTGATTGATTTGAGTTCGAGTTTATTTTTTAATTATATCTGCACTGTTCTTATTAAAAAAAATACAGTTTAATTTTATTTTGTAGAATTAAGCGAATGGTCGGGCCCTATATCTTGCCAAATGTTAATTACGCTTCTTACTACGATGAATTGAAGTCTAAGATTCGAAACAACCAATTATATTGTTTACCCCCCCCCCCCCCCAACCAATCATAGGCTTTAAGTGTCATTGGACGAAGTTAACAATATATTTGAAACAACCAATTACATTGTTTCACCCCCCAACCAATCACAGGCTTTAATCACACGGTTAAGTTAATCAGTGATTAAATGATTTTTGTGAAACGCGAAAGCGCGTGATCCCCGTCTCCTACGGCTCCCTTCCGCCTGTCTCTTGTACGACTTCCCGTTCTCTACTTATTAATCATAATGAAGACACTTAAAAATCTTGAAAACTTTGAAAACATTTATTTAAAAATCTTGAAAGCTTTGAAGACATTTATTTAAAAATCTTGAAAACTTTGAAGACATTTATTTAAAAATCTTGAAAAGTTTGAAGGCAATTTTGGAAATCCGAAGACATTTAAATATCGTGAAACCCTTGAAGACGTTTAAAAACCTCGAAAGCTTGAAGCTTACCAAGTTTATGATTTTGTTTTCCCATTATCTGCTACATTTCAGGGGGAGCTTCCTCCCTCAAGTAAATTTCAATTTTTTTTTTTTAACTTCAAAAGTAATAAGCGCAGACTTTACCTGCTTCTCTCCCCCCTCTGGCCCTCTCACCACCAAATTAAGCAAACAAGCAATGGGTTACCTGGATCCGAAGAAAACGAAGTCGGTTTCAGCGTCGCGCTCTTATTCCTGGGGGAGAAGCCGGGAATGATGCTGTTTGCAGAACTCTGCTCTATTAAAAAGGAAACAAAAACAAACCATTTAGATCTTTTACAACAAAACAGAAACAAATTAGCAGTCAGTGACTCAATACTACCTTCATCTTCCTCACCGACGTAAACGAGCATGTTTACAACTCGACGACTACGCTGCCTGTATTTAACACAACACGAATCAACAAACAAACGAATGCGAAGCGTAACTCGCATTCCTTTGTTTTACTACGTGCTGATTACCGAGGGTGAATCACTCTGATTGCGATTCGAAATTGACGACAGCGAGCGCGCAAGGAATTTATTTACCTTCTCTCTTCTTCTTGGTCAAGAGCTTCGCCGTGACAATCTTGTATAGGTCGTCGGCTTCCTCTTCACTTACGAAATTGAATGCGATCATGCTCTCCTGTAAAATACGATTAGTGCCTGATCTCTTCACCTCCTGATAAATTTATCTGCCAGGTGTAATCCTTGGAAGTCATAGTTTCTAAGGATTTCTTCACCTACGGATAAATTTATCTGCCAGGCAGTGTCCTTATTATATATTATATCTGCCAGCATAAGTTGCAGAATGAGAATGAATTGAGGGATGGGGGGAGGTGAGGGGGTGAAAGTGCAACACGTACATCTCCCTCGAACGTGTGTAAGTACGGGCATGTGCTTGAGTAAACCATGCCGTTGTACATCTCCTGCTCCCAGGTCATGCAGTTCCTCCGCAGGCAGAACACCCGGAAGAAATAGTTCTTTCTGATGCTGTCTCTGACGAAGCAGAGGACCCCCGTGTCCTTCTTGAGCCACTGCTGGTGGCTGGGGGGTTGCGTGTGGAACAGTTGGATGACGGTCGTCGCCAGCGTCTGCGTTTATTATTAACTTTGAGGTGCGAGCTCTTGGCTCTCCAAAGCAACGTTTGTTACCTTGCATCTTGCGCCTAGGAGTCGGCCGATGTGCTGGTTCTCCTCCTGGGATAGGAGAGTCGAGTGCTTGTTTTCGATGGGGCGCTTCTCCTGGGGCATTTTCGTTTGTTCGCACACGGACGGAAGCTTATCGGGCTTGCGCTTTTCCGGGAGTCAGGAAACTTATCTCGCTCGATGAGTCGACTGACTCAGATAACTGTGACATATTTTTGAAGTGAACGATGAGGAGAAAATAATGGAAATTAAATCCCTACACGTACCCGCCTGAAGTTAGCCGCGCGCCACCAGGGAATTTCACCGCCGGACGCGGGCGTTTCACGGTGCGACAGCGCAAAGAAAATTCGAGGATAATAAAACGCAAATCGGAATTTAGGATGCGATTTAAAAGACCTTGCAGTGGGATTAATCGAATTAAGTAATTACACTCGGTCAATCTGCGATTAATTTCATGCCAATGGCGCAATAGGTGCAATACCTGTCTGTAGGTGGCGCTTCGCGCATTCATCTCGCTTAAATTATTTACTTAAATGTAAAAGGTCTGAGAATTAGCTTGGATTCTCTTAATAATTGTTCCTAAATCATTTCCAAAACGAATTACAAACGATTGGCGACTCAAATTACGTAATTATTTCCGCCGCCGATAAAGTAGGGCACCCTCGTACGTACGCCGTGCTGAGAACATGGACAAAAAACCGCGCGGTTTGTGATTTTGCTCGTATTTTCGTTGTGTTTCTGTGAATTTTCGGTTATAGTGTTCGCTGAATCACTTCAAATACTTTTAAGAACCGTTCACGGTGATAGTCTGTGTCCCTTGAACAAATTCACGTGTCGAAAGTCTGATTCATAGCAGGTGAGGTTAAGTTCCTCAATTTTCTTTTTTCTTGGGACGAGATTTTGCTATGGTATGTACCGCCAATTCTGTTAAACTATCTTCGATCTCTCTTTAAATTACATGAAGAAAATATCTTAATTCAGCGCGCGAAATATATATACATGTATAATTAGAAATGACGAAAACGCGGGTAGGTACAGTCGCGATCATCTTAATCGAGACCGCGCCGGTTGTAATGTTAGCTAGCTAACTCACCAACCGCGTTCTTATCAGTGTTACTAACCAACTCGACCAAAAATTCCCGTTTGCTTTCGGCATACAGTGTTTCCCTAGAATTCCCTAAATTAATCGGGGAGATTTAAACAGGAGGTAAAATTAAAAGTACGATTGCAATGACAAAACCAATGGAAAATATCTATTAACGTACGCAGGTAAATCTATAAAAATCTTCCTGCAATCAAATGTAAAAAAAAAGAAACGAAGAAAGAAATTAAAACAACCCAATCTGACACTCTGATGATCTGCAGTTGGCGGCAATCAGAAGCAGTGTTGCCAACCTATCAAATTTTGTAGTTCGTGGTTTTTTGTTGCAGAAAGAAAAATCGTATTTTAACGTTAAAAATCATATTATCCCAAGATGACGCTTAATAATAATAATAATAAAAAGAAAACTATTATTGAATAGAGAAAGATATGTACATAGGTTTGGTTAGTTTTTTTTTCTAAATTTACTTGTTTTGTTTTTCGAATATAACGCGATCGTAATTTTTTTCTTGCGGTCGTCATTTGTTTCCAATTTCAAAATTTACGGTCGTCGTTTGTTTCTTTCGTTCTCGAAATAATTAATGAAAAACGACGATCGCCATTTGTTTTTCTAACTTTCGTCAGGAATTTCTGTTTCTTTATTCATTTGTTTCTCAATTGTTAAAAAACGTTTTCGTTTTTTTTTAACTACTTGCATTTTTTAGAAGTCGAATAGGTAATTATAATTCCCTTCGAATTTAAAATTTTCCACTGCTGAATAATCGTACGAATGCGACTATAATCTTGCTGTTGGCAACATTGATCAGAAACAAAAGAACGAACCGGCGTGAACTTTGCCAACGTTCGGCAGTTTGGCTTGACAGCGTCGCCAACATTAAGAAATGGAAACTCCAAAACAACAAACGTTTAATTTTTTTTTGGAAAAATTAAAATATCACCTTAAAAAAACGTTCATTTTTTTTAATAATAGAACGGATTTTCAACTGTTTTAACATATTGAAAAAGCAACATTAAAATAATTGTATTTAAAAAATTATTATTAATTATTAAGCGTTTCCAAAAATTTATACAGAGAGTTCCAGATTGTTAACAAATACATGACATCTTGAAAACAGGCACGTTCTGTATTTGTTTTATATTTTAGAATTTATTTCAGAAAAATTAGGTTTTTTTTTTTTTCTTCAGAATATTATCCGGTAATTAATAGTTATACAGAGTGTTCCAGAATTTTAACAAATAGACGACAGCTTGCGAAACAGTCGAATTTCGTGCGTTTTCCTTTGTTTTATATTTTTTAACTTATTACAGATAAATGAGGTGAGTTTTTTTTTCTTCGGAATATTATCCGGTAATTAATATTTATACAGAGTGTTCCAGAATATTAACAAATACATGACAGCTTGCGAAACAGTCGAATTTCATGCGTTTTCCTTTCTTTTATATTTTTTAATTTATTACAGATAAATGAGGTGAGTTTTTTTTCTTCGGAATATTATCCGGTAATTAATAGTTATACAGAGTGTTCCAGAATTTTAACAAATAGATGACAGCTTGCGAAACAGTCGATTTTCGTGCGTTTTCCTTTGTTTTATATTTTTTAATTTATTACAGATAATTGAGGTAAGTTTTTTTTCTTCGGAATATTATCCGGTAATTAATATTTATACAGAGTGTTCCAGAATGTTAACAAATTCATGACAGCTTGCGAAACCGGCGGGTTTCAGGCGTTTTTCCTTTGTTTTATATTTTTAAACTTATTACAAATAAATTAGGTAAGTTTTTTTTTCTTCGGAATATTATCCGGTAATTAATATTTATACAGAGTGTTTCAAAATGTGTACAGTACATGACAGCTTGCGAAGCCGGCGGGTTTCATGCGTTTTTCCTTTGTTTTATATTTTTTAATTTATTATAGAAAAATGAGGTAAGCTTTTTTTCTTCGGAATATTATCCGGTAATTAATATTTATACAGAGTGTTCCAGAATGTTAACAAATACATGAGAGCTTGCGAAACCGGTGGGTTTCATGCGTTTTTCCTTTGTTTTATATTTTTTAATTTATTACAGGAAAATTAAGTTTTTTTCTTTCTTAAAATATGATCCAGTAATTAATATTTTGCGCATGAAACTTGACGAAACGAAAGTATTACGGTGTACTATCATGCTCAATTAAAACGATATCACTTGACGATTTCTTGGACCTTAGACTGAGAGGGGATTGATGCAATGCACTGGTTCAAATGCGCCCATTAAATATTCGTAAGGGTGCGGTTTGGCAGCATGAGTATCGTTTTTATTGAGCATGATAGTACAAGTTAATGATAGTGGAGAGAATTTTAAATGTGTAAAGTGGCAACGCCGCTTATTTGCAGATGACACGTCCTGATCTGATGACCTGCCTCAGAATAAGAAAAATATTTTAAAAATGGAGAGTTGTGAATCGCCCTGTATAGCACACCCAGATTTTTCTTTAAATTAATTAAACAAAAAAAAGTTATTTTCTATTTTTTTGCCAATTTCTTAACAATCTCTCCGCAAATTTACTAATTTACACAAAAGTGTTTGTGTTTATTTTTTTTTGAATTTATTATTTATTTCTTTGCACCCTCGTTTTCGGAAGTAAATAAATAAATAAAACACATGTGATATATGCAAATGGTTTATTTACAATGATGCGTTCTTTCTCAACAATAAATAAAATCACTGTAGGACAAGAAGGGTCCCAGGACTAGAGCCCATATCCAGTTAGCTAACAATAAGGGAGTTTCGGTTACATAAATAATGAGGGGGCATGGGGGAGGGGGCGAACTTACTACAAGAATATAAGCGATAATCCCCGGGACCCGCTACATAAATGGCACCCTAAAAATACTTTACGATTCCTTCCTATTAGAGTAGTTTTAAATGCTTGTTTAAGTCGTCAGTTAAAATTAGTTTTGGTTCGTTAGTTCCCTTTTATTAATTTGTTTATTTTTTTTTGTTCGTTAATGACGAGCGCCGGCGTTGATGTTACAACATTCTGTGGGAGAAAGGGGGTAGGGGGGACTTTGCATAAATGGTGTCAGGTCGTACAAGTATGTGCTGACTGACACCTACAGAATTTGCGAAATTAATTATGGGTGTCGTCGTGGTTGGTATTTAACGGAATCTCTTTTTTTGGATTTTTTTTTTAATTGTGTAATGTGTTTGCAATCGATTTTGTTTGTTAATCACGAAGCAGCTGAGTTTCTTTTGTTTTGTTAATTATAGAAAATGTTAAAAAAATAATAATAAAAGGGGCTGAGAAAAATAAGATTTCTAAATTTGAAATCGAATAATTTACGTTAAGCAATAAATTCAGTTGTTTGATTGCAAAACTTATTTTTTTTACTTTTTTTTTTAATTTATTTTTTTCATTATTAACATCATTAACAGTCAAGTAATTAAGAGAAATCGATTAAAAGAAAGTGACAGTAAGTCTTCACGAATTATATGGAATCGTTTTCTTTTTTTTTTTGATGTGCAAGAAAACAAACCAGCATTTACAAATGCAAAAAAATAGAAAAAACGAAAAGAATCTTAAAAAAATTAATCGATTGCGATCGATTCGATCTGAATTAAAAGTAAAAAATTAGAAATAGCAAAACTTTAAAAAAAAGTAGAGAGGAAGCGTGAGAATTCAAAAAAAAAAGAAAAAATTAGGAACTAAAATTGATGAAATTTAGAAAAAAGCATAACCCAGAAGAAAAAAGTTAAAAATTCAAAATAGATTCGTTCAGAGAAACTAATGCAATTAATTTATTTAAATTCGGACGATTAAAAGAAAAAAGAAACTGACATTTTTAGAATGACGTAAAAGAAAAAAATGAAGAAACGAATGACAAAGAGATAAAGAAAAGAAATCGCACGTTTTGAGCAATTAAGAAATCGATTGTGATCAGCGAGATTTTAATTATAAAAATATTTAGAAATTAAAAGAAAATGTGTATATTCACGCAAGTCTGTTGAATCCTCGAGCAACTTCTGGACCGCTGTTTCGCTCCTGCTTGGGACCTCTTCAGCAAAAGAGCAGCTCGAAAACTCCGTATTGTAATTGGCTGCGCTATTTAAATTGTTATAAAAATAAAAGAAAAGAGAAAATAAAAAGAGAAACTGACTTTTCTAGAGTAACGAAACAGAGACAATGAAACGAAAGAGAGAAAGAGAACAAATTTAATTTGAAAGAAATCTCACGTCTTAAGTAATTAAAAAATGGATTGTGAACAACGAGATTTAAATAATAAAACTATTTAGAAAGTAAAAAAAAAACATAATATGCAAGTCTGTTGATTCTTCGAGCAATTTCTGGTCCGCTGTTTCGGTCATATTTGGGGTCTCTTCAGCAAAAGAGTAGTTCGAAAACTCCGTATTGTAATAGGCCACGCGATTTAAATTGTTATGAAAATATTGGTCGTTTTTTGTTTTAATGAAAAATAATATTAATCAAACAAAAACAATATGATACAATAGAGCGAGAGAGAGGTAGAGCGAGAGAAAAAAAAAAGGAATAGCGAACAGAAAAATGTATATTTTTTTTATCGAAAACCGCTCACTGAGAAGAGTTGATTGATCAGTTGAATTATATTATATATTTAAAATTATTTTAAAAAAAAACAGTAAAAGAAAAAAACTACGAGAAATATAAAATAAGGAAAATACGTTTTCGAAAAAATTATGAAACTAAAACTTTTGGAAGAAAGTATAGCGCGAAAAAGAACGCAAAAGTTGAGTTTGTTGAATAACAAAAAATATTAACAGAGAATATATTTTTTAATTTTTTTTTTTTTTCAGAAAAATACATGTAGAAGAAACTGCAATGATTTAAAAATGCAGAAATAAGGACAAGCAATTTTTTATTATTTTTTGGCTGCTTTGATTTATTATAGTTTATTTATTTTTTTGTAAACCGCTTTTTCTCACAACAATTTTACGCTTTCGTTTTTCGTCGTTGTTTTCTTCGATCACGATTTTCTTTTGTTTTTTTTCCTGCCTTAACGGGCACAATTAAGTTTATTTACTAAAAAATAAATTGAAGAGTTTTTCTCTTTTCATTTCTTTTCAACAGACGTCTTTGTTTCTTGACTTAAAGAAACATAAAAAATTAGGAAAATTATTTTTAGAAAAAAAAAGAAAAATATAAAAGAAGGAAAATTATTTTTAGAAAAAAAAAAAACGACAAATATAAAATAAGGAAAATTATTTTTGGAAAGGAAAAAAAAAGTTTAGACAAAAATTTACGTAAATCTGCCAAATTAGAGTATACGGGATAACAGAAGGAAAAAAATTGTCGAAATCTCTTTTTTTTTGAAGAAAATAAGGAATAAAATCGATTGATCGATTTTATTCAACAAAATCTTCCGCCCGTATTTATTTTTTACTTTATTTTTTCACGTTCTTTTTCAATCGCCTGTCCTTTTTCCTATTTTTCTCTGTTTTTCTCTCAATTTTAATTTAATTGGACAGACTGAAATTTGTTTATAAAAAAAACGAAAAAAAGATTTTTTTTTAAATCGTAGCGCTGAATAAATTGTTTCATTTTTTTTTTTGAACAAACGTCAGTGCTTTTTTAATTTTAATTTTTGGTGTTTTCCTAGTACGTGTTTCAGAGACCGCCATCGATTGTGTGTTCTCTGTAAGATCTTGCACGTTTTTCAAACACAAAAACGGTCAATTGTCATTGCAGGAAAAATAATAAATTAGGTCAAATTAAGAAGAAAAATGCCGAAAGGGGAAAAAGTCGGAAATAGAAAGTAACAGTGAGAAAGAAATAATTTCTGCGAACGAGAATTTTTTAATGATAAGAGGCCTTGATCCGAACGAATCGGATCAAGGTAAGATGTTTCTCATTCTAAAAAGTTACGCGTCGTAATGCATGTAAATACTTAAACAGGAGTAAATGTATTTGTGTTTTGACTTAACTCTGACTACGCCCCTGATTCCAAACCTACCGTAATAATATTTTAATTTTGATTTTTTTTTAAAGGAGGCACAAATGCAAACATTTCAAATTGGATGAAAAACAGCTGGCTGGCTTCTGCGAACCGGAATAATTAACGCCCAAAAGCAACCTTGCAAACCATTACACCCACTTTGCACGATGTGACTCAAGCGTTAGCGTTAATAAACCGCAAGGCGCGCGCGCGCAAAAAAAAATTATTTAAAACATAAACAAGGAAATACTTAGTCCTAAAACGTGTTTGGTTCAGAACAAAGCGCGCGGGTTGACTTTGATTTGCATTCAAATTATGATCGGCGACTTGTTCGAAAGAGATTTGTCCGAAAACGGAGCAACTCGTTCGAAAAAACTAAAAATTCTTCCCCGTCCTAATCAGCATTTAGAAGAAAACTCCACGAACTCAAAATTTTCATTCGAACAAATCACTTCGGATTATAGTAATCTTTCACCTTAGACTAAAATCCGTTGCTTGTGTAACCGGCGCGTGGGATTTCACGAGTGGGTCGATCCGGAGTTGCCACATTTTTTTTGAAAAAGAAAAAAAAAAAGAGAGTCGAGGACAACCGCAACATTAAAATCTGTAACACCAACTCCTTCGCTCGTTCCACTCAAAAACAAAAAAACAAAAAAAATACTCGATTAATTCGTCAACTGTTATGACAACTTCTTCCGCGTGCGTTAGGCAAGATTAATTAATAATAACTTAATGAATTAGTTCATCATTCAACGGTCGATCACTACTACATTTGGTCAATGAGAATTCAAAAAAAAAAAAATAATAATAAATCGCAGTCTTCTTCAGTACGGTCTCGGATCGTAAGGGGTCGCGTTGAAACCCACGTATCTGTTGTTCTTCCTGTGCTGGAAGCCCGTGCCAGGGCCGGCGTTGTAATACACGACCCTTCGAATGCCGAAGGGGTCGATGTACCCGAAACTTCCGCTTTTTCTCTCCCCGGGGAGGTTCTGCTCTTCGTGGTAGGCCCTCGGGATGTAATACCGGAAGCCGTCGTTCGTCACGGAAATGCCGTCGTACTGAGGGTATTGGGGGTCGTACCCGTTTCCGATCTTGTTGGTGTGCCCGTTGAAGGTGTGGCCGTTTTTATCTATGGGGTAAGTCGGCCCGTTGTGGTAAATATAAGGGTTGACGAAGTTGTCCGTGTAGTGTTCGTATTGCGGTGCGCCGCTGAACCCGGGCGTGTTGGGGTATTCCACGGAATTGGGCGTTGAAGGTGAAGACACGGCTGGTTGAGGTAGATACGCAGGGCTAATAGGGGGCGAGGGTGAGGATTGAGGTAGATACGCAGAGCTAATAGGGGGCGAGGGTGACGGTTGAGGTAGATACACATTAGATGGTGTGGACGTTTCGTAAACCGTCGGTCGATTGGTTGATTCGTAAATTGAGGAAGGCGTCGTTGATGGTATTGCCACATCCAAGGGGGTCGTTGAGGGTATGTGGATCACTGATTGTGAGCCGTCCGTTTGGGGGATTAAAGGTGAGGGTGTGGTGGTCACCAAAGTCGTGACATGCGCTGGCAAGTACGAATTGGGGGAGATTTCCACTTGGGGCACCTTCACTTCAGACTGGGGCGCCCTATAATGGAAGTTGATTATCGGGGTCTTCCCCCCTTGGTTCGCGGTGGCCAAAACACCGCCGTTAACCGGCGCCTTCTTCGCTGCTTTAATGGCCTGGTCTATGGGGGAGTTCACCCCCACGTAAAGGTTCTTGGACCTGAGTATTCTGTACCCGGCGTTGTCCGCGATGTAATCCCTCAACCTCAACATCCCGTCGGAATCTATCCACGCGTACGTGCCGATCACCGTGCCGTCCTCTAACCTCTTCTCTTTCCGGTATTGTCCGCTTTGGGTTTGGTACCGGAAGTACCTTTCGGGACCTTCGTCGGTTTGGATGTGGTACTGGGCTTTGGTGGGGTCATTCCAAGCTCCGCTTGACGTCGTAAGGGGAGGGATGATTAATGCCACCTGAAACATGGAAATCCGAGTTGAAATCAAAACGTGTACAGTCGCGTGCGATAAATTTTGGGCGTCACCTTCAATCAAAACGTCAGTTCTCATTCTAAAAATAAAAAGAATCTCCTGTAAATGTCGAGAAAAGTGTCGAAAATCGAACTAAAGGAGACTTTAAATAAAATAAAAGTCACAGTCATACGTCCAAAAAAATGCGAAAACCTAGTTATTTATACCATTGCACATCAGAATGTGACTTTTATTTTAAGGTCTCCTTTAGTTCGATTATGGAATCGAAGCCCTTAAAGATTATTTCAAGATTCAAAATTAAAAGTCAAGTGGCAGACAATGACGACCTAAATTTATTACTCGCGGCTGTACCTACTTGTCGAGGGCATTTCACAACTAGAGGGTGTTAGGGTGTTCCAGCGTTTCGTGCCCAATTGAATCTTGAGGGTTATGTACAGTACGTTTGACTTGAAGAAGACATCTTCAAATCAAGCAGCCCTATTATCGCGTTATTAAAGCAGGTATCGCGGTTTAAAATGAACACCCGGTATGTTGCAAAGACCGAGCACGCTGTGTACCTACCGGGTTTAAATAATTTGTTCATTAAATGGACTTTCTGTTTTTACAAACGAAAGATACGGTTTGGAAATATCGTCGTAAAACAAATCTGTGGTGAATTGTTTTAAAGCGCCATCAAGAGATGGCGCCACATCCACGGAACGCAATTTGTTATGTATTAAAGGACTGTACGCTGTAAAATTTGAACGGACTGTGCGCTGAGTTTAATTAATTTGTTCATTAAGGCCCGGTTTCTCAATCACAGTTTAACTTTAAACTTCGCTTTATTCCCATGGTAACAATTGCAAGGATAATTGTTTCCACAGGAATAAAACGGAGCTTAAAGTTAAAGTGTGATGAAGAAACCAGGCCTAAATGAACTTTTTGTTTTTTTGCACACAAAAGATACGGTTTGGAAATGTCGTCGTAAAAAAACCTGTGATGAATTGTTTTAAAACACCGTTAAGAGATGGCGTTACATCGGCAGAATGCAATTTATTAAAGGACTGTACATTGTAAAAATTGAGCACACTGTATACTGAGTTTGACTAATTTGTTCATTAAATGGAGCTTTTGTTCTTACAAACAAAAGATACGGTTTGGAAATCTCATCGTAAAACAACAAACCTGTTGTAAATTGTTTTAAAGTGTCATCAAGAGATGGCGCCACGTCGACAGAATGCAGTTTATTAAAGGGCTGTACGTTGTAAAAATTGAGCCGACTGTTTACTGAGTTACTCTGACTGATTTGTTCATTAAATGGACTTTCTGTTTTTACAAACAAAATATTCAGTTTGGAAATGTCGTCGTAGAAAAAACCTGTGGTGAATTGTTTTAAAATACCATCAAGAGATGGCGCCACATCGACAGAACGTAATTTATTAAAGGACAATACGTTGTAAAAATTGAGTTTAACTGATTCGTTCATTAAATGGACTTTTTGTTTTTGCAAACAAAAGATACGGTTCGGAAATATCGTCGTGAAACAAATCTGTGGTGAATTGTTTTAAAGTGCCATCAAGAGAGGGCGCCACATCCACAGAACGCAATTTATTATTTATTAAAGGACTGTACTCTGTAAAAATTGAACGGACTCTGCACTAATTTGTTCATTAAATGGAGTTTCTGTTTTTACAAACAAAAGATACGGTTTGGAAATTTCATCGTAAAACAACAAACCTGTTGTAAATTGTTTTAAAGTGTCATCAAGAGATGGCGCCTCGTCGCCAGAATGCAGTTTAATAAAGGACTGTATGTTGTAAACATTGACCGGACTGTACTGAGTTTGACTGATTTGTTTATTAAATGAGCTTTTGTTTTTACACACGAAAGATACGGTTTGGAAATGTCGTCGTAAAAAAAACTGTGATGAATTGTTTTAAAGCACCATCAAGAGACGGTTAAAATAGGTATCACGGTTTAAAATGAACACCCGGTATGTTGCAAAGGCCGAGCACACTGTGTACCTACCGGGTTTAACCAATTTGTTCATTAAATGGACTTTTTGTTTTTACAAACAAAATGTACGGTTTGGAAATATCGTCGTAAAACAAATCTGTGGTGAATTGTTTTAAAGCTCCATCGAGAGATGGCGCCACATCCACAGAGCGCAATTTATTATTTATCAAAGGACTGTACGTTGTGAAAATTGAGCGGACTGAGTTTAACTAATTTGTTCATTAAATGGACTTTTTGTTTAAGCGAACGAAAGATACGGTTTGGAAATGTCGTCGTAAAACAACAAGCCTGTCGTAAATTGTTTTAGAGCGCCATCAAGAGATGGCGCGTCATCGACAGAATAGAGTTTATTAAAGAGCCGTACGTTGTAAAAATTGAGCGGATTGTGTACCGAGTTTACCTGATTTGCTCATTAAATTGACTTTTTGTTTTTGCGACCAAAAGATACGGTTTGGTCGTAAATTGTTTGAAAGTACCATCAAAAGATGGCGCCACATAGACAGAATACGTATTGTTCTTTGAAAGAAATAGTCGTTATGAGCCTTCCAAAGCCGACCTGATTCTTGGGAGATATGTCATGTAAAAAACACAGCAGATTTTCTAAAATCTATCAAAAAGAGCTCCACAAAAAAATTACTCAGTTGATCAAGAGATGGCGCTGACTTCAGTTGTTTTATGAACACGTTTTTACTCCGTGCGAAACATTTTTCTGTCTCGGGAATGATACAGAAATCCGAGAGTCAAATTCAGTTTTTTTTTTTTTTTTAAGAATTTTGATTGATTCGAAAACTTTTTTTTCTGCTTGCTTCGCTCGTATTAGGACGTTATTTTCACGCAAAGAAAAATACATACACATACAAAAGACGATTTATTTATTTATTTACTTATTTATTTATTTATTTAAATGTATTTTATTTTGGTGATTAATTAATTACGTTGATGACGTGGCAGCAAAATTAGATCGCATTCTATGACCAAATCTTTACGTTACGTGACACGTTAAGTACAACGCCTTTATAAGGACACGGTCACTTTTACCACAAGTTTTGCGCTGGTGGACTATAACTCATCTGAATTGTCTCAGCCTCGTCCCCGTTGGTAAGAACAGATCTTGTTTCCCTCTTCAGTTTTGAGCTGACGCGATTGTAAAAAAATTGCGGTCGTAACATTTTTGGTTCATGCAAACCCTTCCTTCGTACATTCGGGGTACGGCCAGTTTTGGCTTTATTAATTTGCGACGTATCCGGCGCACGTCTGTCGTTTTGTGGCGTCCCTAGCACCTGGTTGGTGTTTGAAGGGACTAGGTCCCGTTTCGCGGTGTGTTCGTCCAGGGGACGGTACACAATTTTGGGTCCTTGTGAGGAACCTCGGAGAGGTTTCATTAGAGTACGACGACATTTCGTCAGTTTTGCGTTGGAGGACTATAACTCATCTGAAGTGTCTCAGCCTCGTCCCCGTTGGTAAGGACAGATCTTGTTTCTCTCTTCCGCGTTTTCGCGGTTAATTTGAAGGACAGTTTTGAACTGAATCAAGAGAGGGCGCCGACTTCAGTTGTTTTATGAAGACGTTTTTATTTCGTGGCGAAATATTTTTCTGTCTCGGGAATGATACAGAAATCCGAGAGTCAAATTCAGTTTTTTTTTTAAAGAATTTTGATTTATTCGAAAACTTTTTTGGAAATCTGTTTTCTGTTTGCTTCGCTCGTATTAGGACGTTTACTTTCACGCAAAGAAAAAAAAATACGTACAAAAGACGATTTATTTATTTATTTATTTAAATGTATTCTAGTTTGGTGATTAATTAATTACGTTGATGACGTGGCAGCAAAATTAGATCGCATTCTATGACCAAATCTTCACGTTACGTGACACGCTAAGTACAACGCCTTTATAAGGACACGGTCACTTTTACCGACCTACACTTCTAGATTTCTTGCCGTCCGGTTCGACTGCGTCATTTGTTTATAAATAATTTCTTAGGTTTCTTAATAATCCGAGGCGGTCCGGACCTGGTCCGGGAGGGAAATTATTCGTGCCGAAAGAAAATTATTTATTCAAACGGAACAGCTTTGAATTCGTATCTGAAACTGAATTATTTCTCACCTTAATTTATTATACAGGGTGTTTCAGTTGTTATATTAAAAAAAAAAAACAAATTTGCTCGGCCGACCTCGAGTCTTTCTTTCGAGTAAATTATACTTCTGTTCAGCTTAGAAGAACTTTTTTTTAGGAAAGTCAACTTGAAATTTTTTAGCTATTTCAAATTTCGCGCCTAAAAAATTATACAGATGGCACCATTATACATCAATTTGTTTTCTTGCTTAATCAAACGGCAGAATTCTGCGTAGGAAAAAATAATTTTGACAAAACCTACGTCGATGGCGCCATATAAATGCAAATGACATGCAAATTAAACACGTGCCAACTGAATATACATCGTAGGTGGCGCCACTCGATTTAATTTTTCTTTTGTTCAATAAAAGAGACCTAATTCCAAATCTTAATTCAGTTTTATTATAGTTTAAAAAGTCAATGTTTTTTTTTTGGCGATACAATCAACAAAAAAGAAACACTCAAAAAAAAGTCTTTGACATTGAAGCTGGAGCCTGTCCTGTATGAAAAAATGTACAGAATTTTATTTCTTGATTTCTCGTTTTTCGGATTAGATTTTGTTTTTTTAGAAAAAGCGACGTTTTTAGTCAGATTTTTCAAATTTCGCGCCTAAAACGTAATTCCAAACAGCTTTCTGATGATGACGCCACAAAATTTCAAATTATTTTCTTTTTTTTAAGAACGACAGTACTATTGCAGAAAAAATTATAATATAACTTTGAAGAAACTTAACATAGATGGCGCGACAAAAATATATGCGAAATACGGAAGTTCCAACGTCCGTAGATTTACGACATGGTGCGTGCAATTTTGCTTCTTCTTTTAATTAAAATGTTAACACGTTCACTTCATCAGTTGTTTTTAATACTAGAAGCTCGCGAACCAATCAAGACAGGGCCACCTTTTTTTAAATACACAAATTTGAATTATTCCCCGAATCGCGTTACTCACTTGTTTTTATACCTAACAAATCTGTAGTATTTCTTAGAGCGCAACACTTGCCGCCTCTTGTTGAATTGTACTTGAAGAGGCGTGGCTTCTTTCTAAAATGCTGCACATGTGGTATTGCGTGTTCGTGGGATCAAAGGTTACCGCAAGTCGTAAATATTAATCATCTTTGGTTTTGTTTACAAAAAATAGCGTCATTTAGTTTCTTTTAAGTGACGACCTGCAGAAAAATACTTGAGGCACGTCGCGTCTGAACTTGTCGGTTTGTTCACATTCCAAGTTTCCTGTTTCCTATTTCGATCGTCTTTTGTTTCGTATATTTTTTTTCAATTTCATTCTACTTTTGTTTGTTTCGATATATCTCTTTTCATAATTTGATCAGTTTGGATCGTCTTTTCTTTGTTTGGATATTTTCTGTTAATTTTATGTCAGTTTCGGTCGTATTTTGTTTTTCTTTTGATTTTTTTTCTATTTCGTTCGCCTTCTTTTTATTAATTTCAATCGTTTGTTGGTTTCGTTAGAGTTCTTTTTATAATTTGGTCTATTTCAATCTTCTTTTCTTTATTTCGATATTTTCTGTTCATTTCCTGTCAATTTCGGTCGTATTTTGTGGTTCTGTTCGCATTTTATCAACTTTGTTTGCCTTTTGATTGTTTCGAAGTCGTTCTTTTGATTTTTTTTTTAAATTTTGTTCGCCTTTCTTTTTATAAATTTCGATCCTCTTTTGTTTATTTCCTTGCCTTTCAGTTCCTATTTTGTTTGTTTCGAAGTCGTTCTTTTGATTTTCTTTTTCAGTTTTGTTCACCTTTTATAAATTTCGATCCTCTTCTGTTTATTTCCTTGCCTTTCAGTTCCTATTTTGTTTGTTTCGAAATCGTTCTTTTGATTTTTTTTTTCAATTTCGATCGCCTTCTTTTTATAAATTTCAATCTTTTGTTTTTGTTTCTTTTCATAATTTGGACAATTTCGATCGTCTTTTCTTTATTTCGATATTTTCTGTTCGTTTCCTGGTCAATTTCGGTCGCATTTTGCGGTTCTGTTCGCATTTTATGAATGTTGTTTTCGTCATTTGTTTGTTTCGAAGTCGTCGTTCTTTTTAATTTTTTTTTAATTCGTTCGTCTTTCTTTTTATAAATTTCCATCGTCTTTTGTTTGTTTTCTTGCCTTTCATTTCCTTGTTTGTTTGTGTTTTTTGTTTGTTTTGAAGTCATTCCTTTGATTTTTTTTTTAAATTCGTTCGCCTTTCTTTTTATCGATCGTGTTTTGTTCGTTTCCTTTGCCTTTTGTGTTCCCATTTTGCCGACTTCGATCATCTTTTGTTCGTTTCAACCTTTTTCTCTTCGAAAAAAGAAAAAAAATTGTTGCAAATCGTTTTTGATTGCAGTGAAACCGTCGAGCAGCCACCGTAGAGGTCAAGAAGCTATCGTAGGGTGTCGCTGTTTTATCTGTTCGTTTTTCTCTTCGTTTCCCGTCGACTTCGGTCGCATTTCCTCTCACGTTTCGTCAGTTTCGATCGTCTTTTGTTCGTTTAGACACGTCACTGTAAGTTACGAGGTAATTTATAATTTCGATTTCAAACGGCTGCAGTTCGGAAACCATTAATAAACGACTACTTGCTTGCGTGAGCTTTTTGACTTGCAATAACTCGTTCTACTCCCCCACGAAATATTGAGCTATCCTCGCGGAACACCCTGTATAATGAAAGTCACACCGCTTCGTGGAGCACGCCGAAATGTATTTGCGGCTACGACCGACGGCCGACCGTGACAAAGATACTGATTATTCACACGAAAAGAAATAAAATGGAAGAAGTATGTCGTGGATCACCCTGTAGATGGTCTGGTTTCCGACGTTTATTAAACGGAAATTCCGCCTGGATCCCGTCCGAGCGGTCGTTTATTAAATAATCGATTGCGAGAAAAAAGAAACCCCGGCCGTATTGATTCTGATTTATTTTCGTTTCGTTTCCGTTTCATTGTTAACCGAAACGTGCATAATTAACCGTAGAATCGAATGTCATCCAATTAGGAACACCCTATATATGTGCAAACCACCCTCGCATAATTTAATCGCGATTTTTCTTTTCTTCTAACTCAAAACCTTTTGTTTTGGAACACCCTATATATGTGCAAACCACCCTCACACAATTTAATCGCGATTTTTCTTTTTTTCTAACTCAAAACCTATTGTTTTCTGCATATTTATGCTTGCTACGACCTTGAGATTGATTTACAGCGAAGGCTGAAAAAGTGAATATAAAAAAAAATCTTCTGTTTCAAGTTCTGCGGTGTTTTGAACTAGATTTGTTTTTGTTTTTTTAAATTTTGACTTAACAAAAATATTCAATTCCTGATACGTTTTGTACGATTTCTGTACGCATAAAAAAAAAATATAAAATTTACCCATTGCGAAGTCATTTGTTTTTTAAATCTCAATCACTTATCAGTACAGGACGGAATTATATTTTTTTGTTCGAGGCTGCGGTGTTATGCGTTTGTATTTAATCGAACAAATTGTACGACTTCGTTCCCTGCTTTTATTAAAATGATCTTCAAGATTTGACCTTGTGTGTATTTTATGAAATCTGGGTGATTTCTTGTGCGCATTTTTGCACTTCGAACTCGGCATCTTGCAGAGGTTTTTTGTGCGCCCCCCCCTCAGAACTCCAGGTATGCTCTGTTGTTTGCTTCCTATTTAATCGCATCAGTTTTGTTCGTTTTAATGTTAACAGCCTGTGTTCGATCGCGTTACAAATAATTTCGTGCGGTTACAATTAACAATTTTTATGGTGATTAATAATTATAGCGTGCGACGTGATGAACATTGTCGTTTCCAAACGGAAGCTTTTTTTTTACCGAAGATAATGGATCCCCCATTACCAGCCAGCGGTCATTTTCGAATCCTGCTTAAAAAGGTTAGTAAATTTTATATTCATCTGCGGAATTGCATTTTATATACAGATTATGTCACTTGTTATTACGACGACCGTCCTTAACACTCGATTAGCACCGATACAATGGGGTCAACGCCCACTTCATGCAGGCCTGTTTTATTAGGTGGGAGAATACCATAACACTCGATTAGCACCGATACAATGGGGTCAACGCCCACTTCATGCAGGCCTGTTTTATTAGGTGGGAGAATACCACAACTTGAAAATGACGACGCAGCACAGAAATTCACTATTTTAAGTTTTCTTTCGTATCTTCCTTATTAGTACACTTGGCTGCATTTTATGAAGTCGCAGTTTCTCGTTTAAATTGCATTATACAGGGTGTCCCCGGATTGAGTTCGTGATGCGTATAATGGACCAAAAATTTCCGAATTTAGATTTCTTATTTTGCAATTTCTGCCAAATTTGACCTCGAGAGTCTTCAAGTTGGCGAAACATGCGAAATATACTAAATTTCAACGTCCGATTCATTCATTTGTTTTTTTTTCCTTTTTTATAATTACAACATTTTTAATCTGTTTTTTTTTTTTTTTAATGGTACAATATAATTTTTCTCACTTTTTTACATCACACGTTCATTTTTCGCTTTTCTTGAATCGACTAAAACATGAGTGTTATGTTATTGTCGGGGAAAAGAATTCATGCCACTTAGTGTCGGTCGCTTTTTACGTTGAATGTACTATTTATTCCTGCCAGCATCTTTTCGCGGCCTCCGAAACAATGGCCGCGTTAAGTGAACGGTCAAATTGCGCAAAATCGTCAAGTCAACGCCAACGGTCCGACTAAACCCTCTGACCAATCACCAATTGAGAAAATTGATCACGTGACTTGGTCTGACCACTTCGACCGTTCACTTACCGCAGCCAATGTTTTTGAATTGTTATTGAGTGGGAGGGGATGGAGTGCAATGCGAGCGTTCGCATGTCGTGGACGAGGCTGATACAGTCCGAGTACTAAATCTGCGTACCGTTCACGAAATAAGGAAATAAGTGGCCTGAATTCTTTTCTCTGATTATTATTAACGTCTTGTATGCTTGATCTAAGTTAGAGCGACTGTCTTTTGTCTGTGAGATTTGTTGTTGTCTTTGTTTGTTGCGTGCGCAAATTTAACTCGCTTTTTTTTCATTTTCCTTTTCCTTTTTTTAAGCGATCGATTTTTTTCCTTCCTTTTCCTACGTCCAATCCAGTGTTAGGTTTTCTTTTTTATTTTGATTGATTTTTTCTCTCGGTTTGAGTTTAAATGTTCGTTTTTGTTTGCCGTTTTAAATCGATATCCTCAGTTTCTAATAAAATTTGCTTTTTTTTTTTAATTTATTGCTCGCGCAAGTCATTTTTCATTTCCTTTTTAACAATATCGTACGATCGTCTTTTGTTTTCTTTCTTTTTTTTTGTTTAATTTACGTTCAGTTGCTTTTTCCTGTTTTGTTTTCGACTTGCCTTTTTTTTTTTCATGCATTTTAAATAATTTTTTGGTTTAAGTTTAAGCGATCGTGTTTTGTTTTTTTTGCAAAAAGAAAAAAACCAAAAACAAAATTTTCGATGAAGAGAACCCCGCCTAAGATACTCCTTCATTTTTGTCTTCGATTCTTAATTCGATTGGTTTGAGATTCCTTTTTTTCTTTTTTTCTTTTAATTAAAGCGATCGTCTTTTGTTTCCGAAATTTGTTTGTTTGTTGCTTGCGCAAAGAACATTGTGCGTTTGTTTTTTTTTTTTAAATTTTCTTAGCAAGATCTTTTGATTTCGCTATTTTATTTTATCTTGAAAATTTTTCCGATTTTTTTTCCAATTTTCCTTTGTCCATTTTTAGGTTAGTTTTTTTTTACGATTGTTTAAGTTTAAGCAATTTTTTTAATCCAAATCGGAATTAGTTTCTTTTATGTATTTCAAATAATTTTTTGGTTTAAATTTAGGCGATCGCGTTTTATTTTATTTTTTTGCAAGAAGAAAAAAACCAAAAACAAAATTTTCGATGAAGAGATCCCCGCCTAAGATACTTTTTCATTTTTGTCTTCGATTTTTAATTTGATTGGGTTTGAGATTTCTTTCTTTTTTTTTAATTAAATCGATCGTCTTTTGTTTCTGAAATTTGTTAATTTTTTGTTTGTTTGTTGCTTGCGCAAGGAACATTCTGCGTTTTTTTTTTTTTAATTTTCTTAGCAAGATCTTTTGTTTTCGCTATTTTATTTTATTTTGAAAATTTTTCCGATTTTTTTTCCAATTTTCCTTTGTCCATTTTAAGGTTAGTTTTTTTTTTATTACGACTGTTTAAGTTTAAGCGACTTTTTTAATCCAAATCAGGGTTAGTTTTTTTTTAATGCATTTTAAATAATTTTTTGGTTTAAATTTAAGCGATCGCGTTTTGTTTTTTTTTTTGCAAAAAGAAAAAACCAAAAACAAAATTTTCGATGAAGAGATCCCCGCCTAAGATACTCTTTCATTTTTGTCTTCGATTTTTAATTCGATCGGGTTTGAGATTTCTTTTTTTTTCTTAATTAAGGCGATCGTCTTTTGTTTCTGAAATTTGTTAATTTTTTGTTTGTTTGTTGCTTGCGCAAAGAACATTCTGCGTTTGTTTTTTTTTTTTTAATTTTTTAACAAGATCTTTTGTTTTCGCTATTTTTTTTATTTTGAAAATTTTTCCGATTTTTTTCCAATTTTCCTTTGTCCATTTTAAGGTTAGGTTTTTTTTTTATTACGACTGTTTAAGTTTAAGCGTTTTTTTTTTTAAAATCCAAATCAGGGTTAGTTTTTTTTTAATACATTTTAAATAATTTTTTGGTTTAAATTTAAGCGATCGCGTTTTGTTTTTTTTTGCAAAAAGAAAAAAACCAAAAACAAAATTTTCGATGAAGAGAACGCCGCCTAAGATACTCTTTCATTTTTGTTTTCGTTTTTTAATTTGATTGGGTTTGAGATTTCATTTTTTTTTTATTTAAGGCGATCGCTTTTTGTTTCTGAAATTTGTTAATTTCTTGTTTGCTTGTTGCTTGCGCAAAGAACATTCTGCGTTTGTTTTTTTTTTTTAATTTTTTAACAAGATCTTTTGTTTTCGCTATTTTATTTTATTTTGAAAATTTTTCCGATTTTTTTTCCAATTTTCCTTTGTCCGTTTTAAGGTTAGGTTTCTTTTTATTACGACTGTTTAAGTTTAAGCGATTTTTTTAATCCAAATCAGGGTTAGTTTTTTTTATGCATTTCAAATAATTTTTTGGTTTAAATTTAAAAAACAACACAACAAAGAGTGTAATAAATAAAAGCAAAGCTCCCAAGATCCCATTAGACATAAGGAAGGGAAAGGAAATTGATGGGTTTAATTCCGCCCAAAATAACAATTTGCTTAGGAATGAACAAAATCAGATTGCAATAATGAGTAAAGTACTAGCGTTGAATGAAGATTCAACTCCAACAACGATATCAAAGATTACCGATGATACAATCAGTAATACATACGCCAACGCTGTAAAAGTGCAGCATAGGCGAGACACACTGAGCAACGTGAACTCCTCGGAGCAATCAGTACGTAAGAGCAAATTACGTTTGGATAATCTTTCTACAATTGAATCGAAAGCCAATAAAAGTTCAACGCAGACTGCTTTAAAGTTCCCAATACTATTCGGTTCCGATAAAGAAGAAGGTATTAAAGGTGTTCCAAAAATGAGTCACTTACACGCTTATCGCTTCCAACCAGATTTAAAAAGTGAAGATCTAAAAACTTATCTTCAGAATAAGGGTTTCCAGAATGTTAAATGTGAAAATATCCCGTCGAAATATCCTGAAGAATACAGCTCTTTTAAAGTGTCAGTGCCGGTAAACAAATTAGAGGAATTGAAAAATCCAATAAATTGGCCTGAAGGAGTATGTGTGAACAATTTTTTATTTCGACTAGTGGGAAGGAAGAAGATTTCATAAAAAACGTACCCTTAAATAAAAAGACTAACAATAAAACTATAAAGGAGAATTTTTATCTAACCTGTTATTACCAAAACGTTCGTAGCTTAAAAAACAAAATTCAGCAATTTGTATCTGCGGTTAGTGATGGTGAATACGACATTATCTGTTTAACTGAAACGTGGTTGACATCCGATTTCAACAACTCTGAAATATTCGGCTCCGAGAAGTATACGGTATTTCGGTGTGATAGAAATTTACGGGAAGGTAATATCGTTCGTGGCGGAGGTGTCTTACTCGCTATTAGGGATACCATCACAGTTAACTCATTAGACTTGTCTAGCTTAAGAAATGCGCTGCCAAATGTTGATATTCTCGGTTGTAAATGTATGTTAAGCTACATTAACTTTTATATTTTTACATTGTACATACCACATACTCCAACAGTTAGCGATTTACAGATATTACTTGATTATTTTGAACAGAACTGTACCTACATGAATAAGTTATTTATCATAGGTGACTTCAATCTACCTAACTACTGTAAAGATTCCATAAACGATGCACAAAGCACGTTACTCAAAAATTTCTTAACTCTAATGGGAATGTCTCAGTATAACAATATTCATAACTCACTAGGTCGACTTCTAGACTTAGTATTAGCTAACTTTGAATGTAATGTTCGACATGATTCTATGTCTTATGTCCAAGAAGATGTCTTTCATCCTGCGCTCTCTATCGAGTTTGACATGGAATCAGCACCTAATGTTATTTTTCAAGCCAATGAAAATTTTAAATGCTATAATTTTCGTAAAGCTAATTATCCGAGTCTATATAATGCTCTACTCAAGTGTGATTGGTCATCACTAGAACACTGTATTGAAATTAATCTTGCTTGTAATGAATTCTACAGTATCCTATATAAGATTCTAGATGAACATGTTCCATTGTTCAAAGCAAGAAAATCCAGTTACCCACCATGGTTTACGAGAGACATTATCTCTAATATTAAACTAAAAAATAATTATTACAAAAAATACAGACGTACTAACTTCGACACTTACTATCATCAATTCAAACGTATTAGAGCGATAGTAAAAACAAGCATAAAAGAATCTCACAAACATTATCTGTTGAACATCGAGCAATCTCTTTCACAGGAGCCCCGCGGACTTTGGTCATATATTCAAACCAAAAATCGTAGTACACGAATCCCCGGCATTATTAAATATAATGATGTTAGTAGTGATAATCCCCAAGACATTGTAAACAACTTTGGAAATTACTTTAGCTCAGTCTACTCTCATGATGATATCGTTAATTCACCTATAAATGGAATCAATATGACTTCGATTAATATTAATCAGGTACAAGAAACTGATATACTCTGTGCCATCAAAAAAATGAAAAACAAAATGACTGCAGGAGATGATCAAGTGCCCAGTTTTCTAATTAAAGACTGTTGTGATGTATTCGTTAAACCCCTCTTAATTCTCTTCAATCTGTCTGTTAGATCTGCTTGCTTTCCTCATCAGTGGAAGCTATCTAAAGTTATTCCTGTCCTCAAATCTGGGGATCCTACAATTATCTCCAATTACAGGCCTATTTCGATCTTATCAAACTTTGCTAAAATTTTTGAAATTGTCATTTATGCCAAAATCTACCCCAGTGTAAAAAATCTTATATCTCCTTCTCAACATGGATTTACTGAACGGCGATCTACCGTAACTAACCTAACCAGTTTTGTACAGTTTATAACTGAATCACTTGACAAACGAGGACAAGTTGACGTCATCTACACTGATATTAGTAAAGCATTCGATAGCATTAGCCACTCAATACTGTTAAATAAATTATCTGGTTTTGGTTTTACTGAAAACCTAATTACATTTTTTAAATCTTATCTGGACCAAAGACGACAATACGTCCACCATAATGGCTTCAAATCCCACTATTTCACAGCGCCATCAGGTGTACCTCAAGGATCGAACTTGGGTCCTCTCCTCTTTGCACTCTACATAAACGATCTATGCCAATCAGTTGATTGTGAAGTTCAGCTGTTTGCCGATGATGCCAAATTCTTCCATTCAATCAACTCTTTTCAAGATTGTGTTACTCTACAGCTAAACATTGACAGAGTTAATCAGTGGTGTGCGGCAAACAGTCTGCATCTTAATATTAATAAATGTAAAGTCATGACGTACTCTAAGTGCGTAAAGAAGTGGATATTTGAATATAAGGTGGGTCAGGCTCCTCTCGCTCGAGTTACAACTGTAAGAGATCTCGGGATAATCTTTGATTCTGAACTTACCTTCTCTCAACACGTGCTGTCACTGGTCAAATCATCAAATAAAATGATAGGTTTTATTATTAGAAATTGTAGATCTTTCACCAATGAAAAAGCCTTAAAAATGCTTTATTTCTCTTTAATCCGGTCCAGATTGGAATATTCAGTGATTGCTTGGATACCGATATTGAAATGGCATTCTTCTATCTTAGAAAATGTTCAGAGAAAATTTTTCAAATATATGTGGTTCAAGAGACATGGTGTATATCCTGAGAGAGGGTTAGATCAGAAACAGTTACTATCAAGATTCGAAGTTTCATCACTTAGTCACAGGAGAAAATGTATTGTTGTTACTCTTTTGTATAAATTAGTGCATAATCAGGTAGATTGCCCGTTTCTATTAAACAAATTAAACTTTTTAGTACCAAGACCCGAAGCAAGAGAATCTTCTACTTTTTATCTTTCCATAGCAAGAACCAACATGTTATTGAGATCTCCAGTTCATGTAATGTGTTCAATCTATAATAACATCTGTTTAAGATGTGACATTTTCAATGATAATCTTGTCTCAATAGTAAAGCTTCTAGATAATGACTGATTTCTAAAGTCTTATTCTTAACCTTATTGCCCTCTTTCTCCATTCTCCATTCTATTTTTCATTCTCCAATTTATTCTCTCTTCTTCTTGCTACTATTTTAATTAGTTAATTCTAACATCATCTGCGAATCTATTACACGTATCTCATTGTTATCGCTTAAGTTAAGATTTAGTTAAGTTAGCTAAGCTTAGTTAATTAATTAGTTGATTAATGTTTAGTCGTAGCTTATTGTAAGTTAATCGGATAAGCATAAACCTCTGTTATGGAGTAGCATTTGCCTTGTAATTGGAACTTTCTGTTAGGCAATAAAGAATAAAGAATATTATATTATATTAAGCGATCGCGTTTTGTTTTTTTT
Organism: Prosopocoilus inquinatus; assembly: GCA_036172665.1. NCBI lineage: Eukaryota > Metazoa > Arthropoda > Insecta > Coleoptera > Lucanidae > Prosopocoilus > Prosopocoilus inquinatus. Next base: position 5,255,871 of record CM069878.1, on the reverse strand, counting down.
TTGCAAAAAGAAAAAACCAAAAACAAAATTTTCGATGAAGAGAACCCCGCCTAAGATACTCTTTCATTTTTGTCTTCGAGTTTTAATTTGATTGAGTTTGAGATTTCTTTTTTTTTTTTTTTTTTTAATTAAGGCGATCGTCTTTTGTTTCTGAAATTTGTTAATTTTTTGTTTGTTTTTGCTTGCGCAAAGAACATTTTGCGTTTGTTTTTTTTTTTAAATTTTCTTAGCAAGATCTTTTGTTTTCGCTATTTTATTTTATCTTGAATTTTTTTTTTTAATTTTATTTTGAAAATTTTTCCAATTTTCCTTTGTCCATTTTAAGGTTAGGTTTTTTTTTTTATTACGACTGTTTAAGTTTAAGAGATTTTTTTAATCCAAATCAGGGTTAGTTTTCTTTATGCATTTTAAATAATTTTTTGGTTTAAATTTAAGCGATCGCGTTTTGTTTTTTTTTGCAAAAAGAAAAAAACCAAAAACAAAATTTTTCAATTTTCTTTGACCATTTTAAAGTTAGTTTTTTTTTTGTTTTTATTACGACTGTTTAAGTTTAAGCGATCGCTTTTGTTTCTTTCTGAAATTTGTTGCTTTTTTCCCCAAATTTTCGAAAGAGATTCCTTCCCAAGGTACTTACTTCCAAGTGCACCTTCGATTATTATTATTTGATTGATTTTATTGTTTCAAAAATTAAGGCGATCGCCTTTTGTTTCCGAAATTTGTTTTTGTTTCTTGTTTACTTGTCGCTCGCGCAAAGAATTTTCTGTTTCTTTTTTCATTCTTATCTCTCTTCTTATCTCTTTTTTTTTCTATTTAAATTTTTCCGACTTTTTTTTTATTAAGTCGCCAGGTCTCAGTTAGGCGATTTTTTTTTTACCATTTATGTTTCAGTACAGTTGTAAGAAATTAACGCGGTGCTAACAGGGGTGTAGCAATCGCCAGAATCTGGTTGATACCCTGAGATTTGATATTCCTACGCGGTGACTCAGACCTGTTTGAAGACGGCGTTGATTGGGTGCAATAGGATTTATGTGTATGCCATGACCCATGATGATATGACGAAATTGTTCTTTCGTACGGCCCATAACTGATGTTTAACTGACATAACCTATATTGATTATTTTATTATTTCATTCATTTCGATGTTCCTTTGTCTTTCACAAAATGCGGTAGTACACGCATCCTCCGCCGAATTTAAGTATGTAGTTCAAAGTAGAAACTCTCTTGTGCGCCTACATGCAATGTCAATGTCGGTTTAAAGGTACCAATGTGCAGTTTTGTATTCCGTCCGGGGCGTCGAAACGGTGTTGTTATGCGGCGTGGGTTCGAATCGACGGCGAGGTCAGATGCGTCAGATCGCCGCCGCCCGCCGTCGAAAACGTCACCGTTTAAGGAAGTGATATCCGTTCACGTTCGCACTGATTATCGATGTTAATTTCTTGTTGCTTGCTTGCTTGCTTGCTTGCGGGATTATCATCGGTGAGATCACCGCGCGCTTATTTATTTATGACGTCCCACGTTTCAGTGCGATTTAAAGCGAAATAGCAAGGCCAACTGGCGTTGATAAATTATTATTGTTATCACCGGTGATAATTGTTTTACTTTTGTTGGTCGGTTACTTTGTATTGTATTTCGTACAGACGGAATTTTGGAAAATGTTTTTAAACACCGTTTTGACCTGCATTTAAAACGAATTTTAGTAAAAACATATAAAATTTGTTGAATGTTTGAAAAATTGGCAAAGGCATGCAAGCGCACTTAAAGAACAATAATTAGAAAAACAGTTTTTATTTTTGCAATATTATTTAGGAAACATAAAACGTTCGAATCGATTTTTTCTTCTTCAATATACACAGGGTGATTTTTTAGACTCTTTACAAACTTTGACAAATGAAAGTAGTTGTAATTTTATAAAAAAAGTGCTATCAAATTAGGTCCGGTTTGTTTTCGTCTAGAAGTTATAACGATTTAAAGGTATACCTTTAAATCGTTATAACTTCTGTGTTTGGAAATTACCATTCCAAAAAAAAAAAATTGGTGGTTGGTGATGGTAAGTTGAAGTCGTCGACAAGAAAATTACTAAAAATTTGGCCAAAATCGTTGTTGCGCCACTGAGTTAAGATAACAAGCTGCCACAACAGTCACAATTCGGTACATTGTTATTACCTAGAATGAATGCCACTTATAAAAAATAAACAAATAATAAGAAATTTTTAAAAAATGTTTTTTTTTTGATTTCTTAGGACTTCCATATGCCACAGTTTTTTCTTGTACTAGCAATTTTCAACCACACCCTGTACAAATAAATTGGGTTTCCTCGGTAATTTGAAGATGAATACCACTTCTGTAGACGGTAATAAAAATACAAAGTTCTCTAAATTTCAACTATTACGAACGTCACTTGTTTTTTATTCTTGAACATTTCCAAGACTTTAAAAATGTTACCGATGAGTTCCGCGTTATATTTCTGATTTTCCTCGAGAAATTAAGAAAAATCCGGCTTCATGTTTTGAGAAATAATTCAAATTTATATTATGTAGATATATAAAAAATAGCGATGTTTAGGAAAATTGCACTTTCTGTTGCATTTTTGAGTTCGCGAGTAAATTCTAGCCTGAAATGATGGGTCGCACCATGGGTCTATCTTGATTGGTTTTCGAGTTGCATCATTCAAAACAAATGAAAAAACTCGAAAACCGCTCGCGCGAAACCCCCGATGCGACCCATCAATTCGCGCTAGAATTTACTGGGGAATTCAAAAATATCATCATATACAGAGTGTTCCACTAAAAGAAAATTAATACCGATATTTATCTTAGTAACGCGATGTTCAATTGTCTTTTTTTTTCTCGTAAGCGTCACCTAAGCTTTAGTTTTAACTGACAGTCGTTCTGAAAAATAATTCAAATTTGTTGTATAAAAAAAACAAGCAATGCAGTTTCACGAAATAGAAGAAAATTGTAATTTTTGTTGCATTTTTGAGTCCGCGAGTAAATTCTAGCCTGAAACGATGGGTCGCACCATGGGTCTATCTTGATTGGTTTTCGAGTTGCGTCATTCAAAACAAATGAAAAACTCGGAAACCACTCACGTCAGACCCATGATGCGACCCATCAATTCAGGCTAGAATTTACTGGGGAATTCAAAAATGCCATCATATACAGAGTGTTCCACTAAAAGAAAATTAATATCGATGTTTATCTTAGTAACGCGATGTTCAATTGTTTTTTTCTTTCTCGTAAGCGTTACTTGATGCTTTAGTTTTAACTAACAATCGTCCTGAAAAATACTTAAGACTTGTTTTATAAAAAATACAAGCAATGCAATTTCGCGAAATAGAAGAAAATTGCAATTTTTGTTGCATTTTTGAGTTCGCGAGTAAATTCTAGCCTGAAATGATGGGTCGCACCATGGGTCTATCTTGATTGGTTTTCGAGTTGCACCATTAAAAACAAATGAAAAAACTCGAGAACCGCTCGCGTCAGACCCATGATGCGACCCATCAACTCGGGCTAGAATTTACTGGGGAATTCAAAAATGCCATCATATATAGAGTGTTCCACTAAAAGAAAATTAACATCGATGTTTATCTTAGTAACGCGATGTTCAATTGTCTTTTTTTTTCTCTCGTAAGCGTCACCTAAGCTTTAGTTTTAACTAACAGTCGTTCTGAAAAATAATTCAAATTTGTTTTATAGAAAAAACAAGCAATGCAGTTTCGCGAAATAGAAGAAAATTGCAATTTTTGTTGCATTTTTGAGTTCGCGAGTAAATTCTAGCCTGAAATGATGGGTCGCACCGTGGGTCTATCTTGATTGGTTTCCGAGTTGCATCATTCAAAACAAATGAAAAAAGTCGAAAACCGCTCGCGTCAGACCCATGATGCGACCCATCAAGTCAGGCTAGAATTTACTCAGGAATTCAAAAATGCTATCATATACAGGCTGACTCATAATAAGTGTCCGACCTGAGAGGGGCGATTTACCAAGGACATACGAGTACCAAATTGCAACAAATATACTTATCAGAGACATTTCGAAAATCAACTTATTTTGAGTCTCAACTAAAAACCGTTTGAATAGCACTGACGGCTGTTGGAATGTGATGCGTAACGTATTTTTAAAGTCAGGTTTATGTTTGAAAAACTGTGTCACTGTGTCACGTAGAGAGTCGTAAACAAAAAAGTTTTACGCTTTGGTTTCAGTTCAAGGTTAAATGTTCGCGTTTTGTGTTTTTGTTTCTCGAAAGTTTATTGTTGCCGTTGTGACGCATTCAATTATTCCAGTGACCACCAACAAGTTTACGTGTGAATTTTATCATCTCAAAAAGTACACAAGTTAGACCCCCTCGCCCCCTTTGTCTAGAGGAATTGTTTTTTTCGAGTACCACGTGTGGTTAACTAGTCGGACACTTATTCTGAATCACCCTGTATTCTACTAGCAATCTTTAATGTACTTCTTGGTAACGCGATGTTAAATTGCTTTTTTTCGTAAACAGTATCCAATGCTTTAGTTTAAAAAAAATAATAATACAGGGCGATTCGTCTCGAGTCTCTTTATAAAGTTTGGAAAATGAATTTTATGGAAAAAAAAATAAATTGACTTTTGCGCTGTTTACTTATTATCGGAAGCAACGTCCCATTTAATTTTTTTTTATAGATGTCTACGTTTTAAATCAGTAGATGTGGTTGCATAACCAACTGGCAAAGAGGCTCCATGGCCCTGTATATCAAAAACTACGTCCATAGAATTTTTTTTCTGCTTAAAATTATCTCTGGAATCGCCCCTTCAATTCCTTTTTTGCAGTAACTAAGAAACACTCCGTAGATATTTAATTTATTGACTTATCGAAAAAGAAAAGAAATGCCGAACGTTTGCATTCCATAATAATTTTTAATTAATTTTGGATTAAATTGTGTACGTATTGCAGATCTTGCGGATTTCAAAAACCGTAAATGTTTAAATGATTTGAAAAATTGTTGTTGACAAACTTCCCCGATTAATCAAGAGATGGCGACTGTGAATTCAATTAGGAAGGAACGAGAAAGGAATAAAAGAGATGCGTTTTCACTCATTTAATAAATAAATTCGGTCAATTTCAACAGCGATTGATTATTGACGTTCTTATTTATCCTTTGGATTTTCGATATTTTTCCGTTTAGTCAAGAGATGGCGCCACTATACGGTAAGTTGCTTTACCTCCTGCAAATTCCAAGGTAGCATCAAAATAGAAAAGAGCTGTGTCATCAATGATTTAAAACATCCTGTATATTTCGACAGCGGTTGGTTGTTGACGCATATTTTGGTTTTTACTTTGGATTTTTGAAACATTCTCATTTGTTCAACAGATGGCGACACAATTTGGTAAATTGTATTACTTATTATCTCAAGAAAATAGCAATAACTACCAGATTGCATTTTTTAATTGTCTTAATTAATTCTTCGAGTGTGATTGACTCGTGGTAATTATTTTGTTTTGGTTTTTTGGAACTTCGTCGATTAATCAAGAGATGGCGCCACTACCTAGTAAAAACGTTTGCCTCTTGCAAATTACAAAGTAGCAAAAAATAGAGAGCTAGGTTATCTGTCGCTGATTTAATTCGTCCGTTGTATTTCGACAGCGATTAGTCGTTGACGAATGTTTTTTTTTTACTTTGGATTTTTGAAGCTTTCTCGTTTCATCAACAGATGGCGACACAGTTTGGCAAATTGTATTACTTATTATCTCAAAAAAGTAGCAATAACTACCAGATTGGTTTAATTCGTCCGGTGTATTTTGACAGCGCGAAATATTTTTTTCATTGGAGTTTCGAACCTTTCTCGTTTAATCAATAGATGGCGACACGATCTGACAAACGGTATTACCTATTATCTCGAAAAAATGGCAAGAACTGCAGGGTTTTAATTGATTTAATTAACCAAACCGAACCGAACCAATCATTCTCGACGAAGAGTGATTCGTTCGGCACAATTATTTTAGTTTGAAGTTTTAAAACTTCCTCGATTAATCAAGAGATGGCGACACTGTTCGGTAAACTGTTTTACTTCCGAAATTTCTAAAGTAAAACATTATTTTCATTTGCATCTTGGATATATTCTGATTTTTAAAACTTCCTCGATTAATCAAGAGATGGCGACACTGTCCGGTAAACTGTTTTACTTCCAAATTTCTAAAGTAGACGATTATTTTCATTTGCATTTTGGATGTATTCTCTCATGTTAACATTACTCTGATTAAATTTACGTAAATTTTGGATAGAAATTGCTTTTCGGTTGTTTGAGTTTGGTTCAGTTTTCCTGTCGTGGTTTTCAAACAGAATTCGGACAGAAATCGTTTGGATTTTGGATAAATTTAACGTTTGAAAGATTGAATTTTCCGAAAAAAATTAAAATTATATTTGAATGAAGTTTGAAATCGTACCGCAAGGACCTACTTTAGGACCTCTACTTTACGCGCTCTCTATACAACTTATCGATTGTTGTAATTCCTTTACAAATCGTAGTTAAAAGTTTCACCAGCAGATGATAAACAGTTTTTTAAAGGTTTTCTTAAAAATCTACGCGTTGAACATGTAAACATCATCGCTTTCAGCGATGGAATTAGATCTCTTCATCGATCGACCCCTGGGAATCTGCTCGTGAGTGAAAATGGAATGAGAAAGTAAGTCGTTTCTACCGTACAACATAAAATCGAATTAGTAGAACGAACGACCTTCGCTTCGTTAATTTGCAGTTTAATTAATCTTTGATTAAAGGCGATTTCCTTTGGCTACACACATTATTTACGAAAGCTTTCAAAACTACTAACAGGAAAAGGCGGAATTTTTTTCCCGAACGAAATGCACCTTTACAACAGCAAGTTGAAATTTTTTTTTCCTTTGACTTGAAGTATTGAAGATACTTTCACTTTTTTGAATACCTATAGGTAGGTATAATCGCGCGGTGCCATAAACGCCCGAAAAATTAACACGTTTCGTGTCGTGAGCCGAGAGCAATAAAACAAACCATTGTTCGGAAAAGCCAAGGAAGGTTACACGACTGTGTAATCCATCGAATTAGATTATTACATTATTCAAGAGGTCGCATTCCCCGGCCCACGTCGTTCGAAGGCGAACTTAATAAGAGGCGTTCACGTGACACTGTTTATCTAAAAGCAAAAAAAAAAAAATAGGAAACAGTTTCAAGTACAGCTGATCGCTCTTTCATCGCGAGTGGAATACAAAGTTGAGAGCAGAGGTGAATTTAATCGATGAATTATCATCCATCGTACAACTCATGATTTTTTTTGTTTTTTTTTTTTTTGTTTGGGGGAACACGATTGCATGATGACATGTGCGGCCGGCCTAATTATTTTGGACATTGTTTGTTGTGTTCTGGTTTAATGAACCCTGCCCTCATCAGATTCGTACGCAAACTACGCAATCTACTTCTTTCCTTCCGTACGTACTGCTGATGATATAGTATGTTATTCAAATCTGATAAGTGAAAAAAAACCACACACACACAAGAAGGTCAATCGCCATCTGATTACTCAAACAAAGTAACCCCATTTATACGTATTAAAGGAGAGAGAGTGGGAAGGGGAGGATAAAGTCGAAAACATTAAACTTTTAGGAAGCTGAGTTCATAAGTTCGGAGGAGGAGAGAGAAGAATGCTATGCAAAAAGAAAAACAAAACATCTCCGTGTATTCATGGGGGTGAGAAAAAGGGCGAGCAGGAATGAATCTTGATGAACAAAATTGAATAAGTGCAGAAAATTGGAAATTACCAAGAGGCTTTCGAATCCAATTCCAAAACAAACTTAGTACGAAAAAGAAACTATTATGTTATTATTTCCCAAGAGAGGGTTTTCGGTTCTTTTCTGGAAAAAATCCATTTATCTATTCGTGGAAGAAAGCACCCTGCCTCATTAATTTACTTTAATTCACAAAAAGCGACAAGGAATTTGCAGAAGGAGTTAAGTATTTGAGTTGAGAGCATTCATCTCCTAGTACGCCCCCAAATTAATTTTGATTTGCCATTAACCCCCTCGGCGATTCTTACGGGCTTCCGGAGGACCATAGGAACCACACTGGGTATCACTGAACTGAAAGAAGAAGAAGAAGCAAAATAATTTTGAAGAAGTGTTGTTGAAGAAGAAGAAGGCACGTATTTTTCTCTAAAGTGTGAGAGAGCATTTGAAGAAGATTAATGAAAAAAAAGAAGAGAGAAGACCATTTGCGAAATAAGACCGTTCAGTGTAGGAAATAACGTATAAATGATTAACAAATATCTCTAACATTCGTGGAGGAAGAAGAAAGAGAGGAAGAAGTGAGAATAATCTAGGTGAAGAAGCAAAATAATTTTTACGAGGTATTGGAACGTCCAAAGTAAATAAAGGTTATTGTAGAAGAAGGAGAAGAAGAAGGCAGCTTTAATCCCTGAAGAAAGAGATAGTATTTGCAGAAGATTAAGGAAGAACGAAGAGAGAAGACCATTTGCGAAATAAATGAAGAAAGAGATTGTATCTGCAGAAGGTTAAGGAAGGAAGAAAAGAGAAGACCATTTGCGAAGGACGAAAAGAGAAAACCATTTGCAAAATAACGAAGAAAGGGATTGCATTTAAGATTAAGGAAGGACGAAGAGAGAAGACCATTTGCGAAATAAGCCCGTTCAGTGTAGGAAATAAAGTATAAAAACTTAACAAGTATCTCTAACATTCATGGAGGAAGAAGAAAAAAAGGAAAAAGTAAGAATAATCTAGGTGAAGAAGCAAAATAATTTTGACGAGGTATTGGAACGTCCAAATTAAATAAAGATTATTGTAGAAGAAGGAGAAGAAGAAGCCAGCTTTAATCCTCGAAGAAAGAGATAGTATTTGCAGAAGATTAAGGAAGAACGAATAGAGAAGGCCATTTGCGAAATAAATGAAGAAAGAGATTGTATCTGCAGAAGGTTAAGGAAGGAAGAAAAGATAAGACCATTTGCGAAGGAAGAAAAGAGAAGACCATTTGCGAAGGACGAAAAGAGAAGACCCTTTGTAAAATAATGAAGAAAGAGATTGTATTTAAAATTAAGGAGGGACGAAGGGAATAGACCATTTGCGAAATAAGACCGTTCAGTGTAGGAAACAAAGTATAAATAATTAACAAATATCTCTAACATTCATGGAGTCAGAAGAAAGAGAGGAAGAAATGAGAATAATCTAGGTGAAGAAGCAAAATAATTTTGACGAGGTATTGGAACGTCCAAATTAAATAAAGGTTATTGTAGAAGAAGGAGAAGAAGAAGGCAGCTTTAATCCCTGAAGAAAGAGATAGTATTTGCAGAAGATTAAGAAAGAACGAAGAGAGAAGACCATTTGCGAAATAAATGAAGAAAGAGATTGTATTTGCAGAAGGTTAAGGAAGGAAGAAAAGAGAAGACCATTTGCGAAGGAAGAAAAGAGAAGGCCATTTGTAAAATAATGAAGAAAGAGATTGTATTTAAAATTAAGGAAGAACGAATAGAGAAGACCATTTGCGAAATAAGTGAAGAAATTCATCGTATTTGCAGAAGATAACGAAGGACGGAAAGAGAAGACCATTTGCAAAATAATAAAGAAAGAGATTGTATTTAAAATTAAGGAAGGTCGAAAGGAGAAGAAGAAGAAAGAGATTGCATTTGCAGAAGATTAAAGAAGGACGAAGAGAGAAGACTATTTGCGAAATAAACGAAGAAAGAGACAATATTTGCAGAAGATTAAGGAAGAACGAAGAGAGAAGACCATTTGCGAGATAAATGACCGATCAGCTTGTACTGACAAAAATTGCGAGTTTACAGATAATAACCAGAAGTTTTGTAAAAAATGTCTGGACGATTCTTTTGGATGATTTTTGATGGATAGGGGCCGAGCGAGTGAGGAGGTTGCACTTTACAAGCCCTTTTTTTGAGAATTTTTCAGTATTTTTCAGTTTATCATTTTTTCAAATTGTTTTTTTTTTTGTGCGATTTTTATTTTCGGAATTTTACATTTTTTGTTTTAATTATTCACAATATCTATTTTTCTTTAAATTATTTCTTTCCTTGGGTTTCCTCCACTTAGGTTTGATTTTGGTTGGGTTGGCTTGGCTTTAAAATTGTTTTTCAGTTTTTGTCTTATTTTCCATTTGTTTTAAATTACGTCCCCGGGTTTGCTTGATTTCGGATGGATTGGGTGGACCTTGGGCTTAGCTTAGCTCAACTTTAATCCTAATTTTTATTTGTTTTCGGAGGATTCTTGTTTTTTATTTTTTGAATTTGAATTTTGTTTTAATTTTTCATAATTTAGTTTTTTTTTTTTAATTATTTTTTCCATGTGTTTCCTTCACTTAGGTTTAATTTAGGTTGGGTTGGCTTTAAAAGTGTTTCTTATTTTTTGTTTTTGGACGAATTTTATTTCTTCTTTTGTTTTAATAAATTACATCCCCAGGTATAGGCTTGGTTTCTTTGGTTGGGTTGGGTTGACCTTGGGCTCAGCTTAGCTCAATTTTAATACTGATTTTCATTTGTTTTCGGGGGATTCTTGTCTTTCACTTTTTGAATTATCATGGAATTTTTAATTTTTGACGTTATCTTGTTTTAATTTTTCATTATTTCTGTGTTTTTTAATTGTCTTTTTCCTCCACTTAGGCTTGATTTCGATTGGGTTGGCTTGGCTTTAAAACTGTGTTTCTTATTTTTCGTTTTTAGGCGACTTTTATTTCTTCTTTTGTTTTCATAAATTACGTTCTAAATTTTGTTGGAGCGTCCAAATAATTTGGATAGAACGGACTAGTGAATCCAACCGTTTCCGGTTAGGTAATCCGCATTTGAAAAAAATTTTTCTGTTTTGGTCTTTCTGAGCCCAGCGGTTGGTCCAATGGCCATCATACTTTTTTTTTAATGGCGCGAGCCCGATTTCGAATTGTCCTGTACTGCGCATGGTCAGAGACACAGAATCACTTTAAAATTGATGAAAAATCCTCGGCAATAAGAAGGAAAAGTTTCATTTTGTTATAAGGCGGTTCGGTTCAAAAGTTTTTCCGGTTGGTTTTGATTTTTTGACGAAAGAAAATCTCTTCAATTCTTTACCCTGATTGATCAATGCTTTCATCTGCATTTCGGCCATTCTTGTGTGGTTTGTGTACCGAAAATTTCTGATAGAAGAAGAGGGATATATAATCTCGACTAATATAAGTAAACCGAGAGCAAAGCCCCAAAGCAATCTGAAAAATATTTCGTCCAAAAAAACGCGATAAAATAGACGGTAGATGTGATTGTGTTCGAACTTGCTACCAGAAAGATTAGATTTGAGGAAGAAACAAAATAATTTTGAAGAAGTATTTTAAAAGAAGAAGGCAAGCAAATATTTTTGCTTAAAAAAGGAGAGAGCGTTTGAGGAAGTTTAAGGAAAAAAAAGATGGAGAAGGACCATTTGCGAAATAAATGACCGATCAATACAAATAATAAATAAATAAATATTCGGACCAATCGCTGAAGAAAAACAAAAGACGAAGGAGAAGTAAGAATTTTCCACCGCTAGAAGTAGCGTTATAAAAGAAGAAAACAAGTTTTTTTTTTCTTAGAGAGAAAGAGGGAACATTTGAAGAAGAAGATTATGGAAAAAGAATTTTGCGAAATAAAATAAATGATCGATCAGCTTGTGGTAACAAAAGTTGGGAGTTTAAAAATAAAAACCTAAAGACTTTTTTTAAAACCTTAACAACAATTTTTAGTTGAATAATTCGGACACTTTTTTTCGTCATAATTAGGCGGTTGTTCGAGTGACCAATGAGTGGAAGGGGCTGCACTTTACAAGCCCTTTTTTTTTTTAGTATTTTTTAGTATTTAGTAGGTATTTAACTTTGTCGTAATGCCCAAATAATGTGGGTGGAAAGGACCAGCAAATCCGACGATGGTTTTTGATAAATGGAGATGGAAAACTATCTAAACCGATTTCACCTTGGATGGATCACAGTTGTCAAACAGTTCTGAACATACTAGCTACTTAATTTGTTGTGTGACTTCATTTCTTGAATTGAGCTCCTCTTTCAGTGAAGCTATTACAAATCTGAATTGTTTTCAGGTCTAAACAGATCTTTTCTTGTCTTCTTTCGTCCTCTTTCTGAGACGCGACCATTAGGGTAGTTTCAACAATTACAGAACCATTTGGTGATGGATCCAAGAACCTCCCGCTTCTAGATTTTAATGAATTTCTGGTGGGGGGCAAAATGACGTCAATTGGAAGATTCTAAAGTGATATGATATCCTTCCGTCCCCATGAGAATCCCCAGCTCGATGCTTCAGTTTCCGTTGATGGTTTATAAGGATAGATGGCAAAGATATGTGTTATGGTGCCACTCCTATGAACTTCCACAGCTGGATTCTCACATTTCAAACGGAGGGCAAAATGACGTCGATTGGAAGATTCTAAAGTGATATCCTTGCAACCCCCTGAGATTCCCCAGCTCGATGCTAGCTTAAGTTTCAGTTGATGATTTGTAAGGGTAGTTGTCAAAGATCTGTAAAAGATTTAGCGAAGTGATACCGTTGTGTGGTTCAACTCCCGAAGGGTTGTTTATTTGGTCAAGAGAAATTGATATCTCGCATGTGATCCTCCCAAGCATTAGGATTTCCTCTTAATGTAGTTTCAGCGGTCGCAAAAATGTATTTACGGGCATAATGCCTTTCCAATGATCTTGTATAGTTGAGTTTTCAAAGGACATTTTTATCAGCTATCCTTGGGGTAGTTTCGCAAGTTTAAATTCTGAATTTTGAGGTGATCTTGCAGATTCGAAGCAAGAAGGATAGTTTGGTTGAGCAAAAGACGTCTGCTAGACGACATACCCAGAGAAAATATTTTTGCGTGGGTTCTACCCCCGTAAGATTTTTTTAACTTAATCGTTTCGTTTCTATTGTTGGGCTTTGAAGTTTTTCTCTTAAACCCTATGGGCTGAAACTTCTGTTTTTGGAGGAAATTTTCGTTTTCGACTTGTGGGGCTGTTTTATAATTCAAAAAGGGATGGCAAGCATTGCGAAATTGGAAGTGGAGTGAGGCTTATTACTTCTTGATTTTAAGTAAAAAAAAAAGATAAAATACATGTAAAGGAAAATTTTATCTACGAAAGAAGTTTTCTGGCTTTGTAAATAGAACTTGTTTTTTGGTTTTAATTCCGTTGTTTTCTGTTTGTTATGGAAGCAGATTAGAATGCCATTAGTATTAAGATAATGATCGGCGACCTTTAAATCGGTTACAAGGAATTTCACTTTTTGCGTTCTAGATAGCAGCCTTAGAAAAAAGAAAACCCATAAATCCAGTGTCAAGTATACGTCAAACAAACGAACCAGTTCGTTTCAACTGCGAATTAACAAAACAATTAATTAATTAAAAAAATAGGCCGAATTTAAAGTTCAATGGCTTAAACCAGGATCATTTTTTCTTCCTGCGAATTAAGAATGAATTAGGTTACTTAAGTTTGGTTTAGAAAAAAAAAGAAAAGAAAAATGCGAAGACAAGTTAACGGGTGTTAGAATTAGAATCAATTTTTGGACTCTTCTTACATTATCACAATACCAGAAATTCATAGTCTTCTCTTATTTATTTGCCCAATCAGGAAGGTTTCTTTTTTCAAACCGCCTGAAACTTACGTTGATTAACTTTGACACTCGACTAAATAATAAGAGGAGGGAAATCAGTCACCATTTGATTGTATGACAACGATTTAGTAGCAATGACAAAATGTAGTACTCGTAGCTGCGACCATTATTCACTCGGATGATCAGTGCCCACCCTCTCTTATGCAAACTTCATCCTGGGGTATAATGATATTATCGTCACATTTTTTTTGCATTATTCTTCTGATTCGTGAACGAAAACTGCATAAGCCGCCTATAATTATCAAAATAAATAAATAGAAATACCTTCAGCTTACTGAAAAAATAAAAATTAAATTTTTCATCGAATCGAAAGCGACTTTGAAATTATTTTCTTGTTTTTTTTTTTTAGTTAACTGCTGCCGTTCTCGTTTGCTGCAAATATCACAGTCGCCGATTGATAACGATCTTGTTTCTCTTTCTTAATTAGCCGACCTTTAAATCAGCCTCGAGGAATTTCACTCACTTTCCACGGTCCAAATAGCATTTGGTCGTTAAGTAAAGTTAAAGTTAAACCGCTCGTAATTTCTTGCCTTCTTAAAAAGGATAAACCGCAGAGACGTTATGCAACAAGCGATTCCGTTCCAATCGGCAGCAGTTACTCAACACCGAAGTCTTGAGTAACACCGAGCGAGCGAGCGAGGCGCAAATCTCATTATTTTATTAATAAAAGCGAACCTTCGAATTTTTGATTTTTTTTTTTGAGCCGAGGGGCTTCCCCGCGAACCTAAAAAGGCTTATATCTTCATTCGCGATGTTAATTTCAAACTGAGGAAACTGATTGATTGACGAAAAAATAAAATGAAAAAAATTAACAATCTTTCAATGAGAAACGCAACGCGTAATTAGGTCAAGACTCGGAGGACTCGGAATATTTGACTTCTTGTACGCTCCCGCAATATTTAAGCGTTGTCTCCCGTATGGATTCGTAATAAGTGGGGGCTATCGGATGTTGCGTTTGCAATGCAAAAAAAGTCCTTGATTGAGTGCATAATTTAGGTGCAATATAATTTCGGATTCATTCTTCTGCGGACGCGCAGGGAAATCAACCTCCTCTGCTTTACTCATATCATTCCTTGACCTTGTACGCGTTATGATTCATTCCATCAATATTGAAACGTAATTTTTATAAAAACATTGCATCTCTACGTACTGAACATTCGAGTCTTTACAATAACGCAAGTGCGCCATAACATTTGAGTTGGGGGTGAGAAGTTTAATTTATTCCAACCTCCCCTTTTTAATCTACTTGACTTTTCGATTTATTAAAAGCGATTTCAGCAGGGGTGGTTTTCGATAATAATTAAAAACAAAAATGAGCACGTGACTTGGAATTTTTGGAGACGCACTGTTAATTGCTTTGGGTATACCTACAAAGGGATGCCGTAGCTTTCGGACTAAAGTGAAGACATCGACGTCACAAGCAGAATTTATTATCTTATTCGTCCCAAAGGATAATGCAACTCAATAAATCCAGAAGTGTGAAATGCCTACCAATGCCAACCTACAATGCCTAGTGGAAAGGCAGGTTGGATTGGAGTGGGGAGTAGCTCAATCTTGGAGTTCGAGATTGAGCTGCTCCCCACTTCAAACTGTGGCCTGTCTTTAGTAAGCTCTGAGTAGGTCGAATTCGGTTAAGGTTCACAATCCTGCTCGAAGCATAAAGAAGTAGGTGACGATGAGAAGACTTTTTGTTTCCTTCGAATACTTCTACAGCCCAATAGACTTTTTCGATTTGTTCCAAATGGCTTCCTAGCAATCGAACATAAAAAAGGAGATTCATCATCATTGTGATGTTTTTCAGAAGCAAGGAAATACTAGTTAGTTTGCCTTAGTTATAGGCAATGTATGAAACGACCTTCATGGTTTGCTCTACTCTATGCCTTTTACAATTGCATTACGTAAAGTCGATTTTTTTTTCTTATTCATACTTGCGTGAGTACCACGCCCCTCATTCACAACCTGGTGCTTCAGTTCGTAAGGTCGCTTACGTCCTTATCTGAATGCCTTTCATCACGGATTTCATGACATGAGATAATGTTTATTTTCGGTTCAGGCAATCGACTTTTCCTCTCTCTCTCCAACCTTTCCAACAACAACCTTTCGTATTTGCCCGACGCATTCCGCGTTCTTGAACTTTGCTTGCTTGCGAAAAAACGCACGTTTACTCGCTTCGGTACTTATTTATTTTTTTTTTTTGAATGGTGGCAAAAATTAATTCTCAAACGGGCGCCACTCGTCCGAGAAATTCGGGTACTTCCTCGGATCGGGGTCGCCTATCTGGGTCACCTTATGCCCAGTTTTGTTCATTACGGACGGTTTATTCGAAGCACGCTGCGATTTAATAATGTTACTCTTGTTACAAGGTCGCTCGTTGCTTTGAGACAAGCCGGAGAATATTAATTTGATGATTAATTTGTAGAATGCATGAAGAATTTAAATGCATGCGATCACGGTACAATACGGATCAATAAAACTAGATGATTCAGAAACATATCCTAAGGTTCTAAGCACAATAACATAACATTTGAGAACTTAATGTTGAAGGCTTCCTTAAGTCCGCACATATTGATGTTTCGGCCCTAATTCAAGGAAATAACCTCTAAGGGGGCTCATTCTAATGGAAATTCCAAGCTACAACATGGTATCTGAATGGTCGAGGTTATACAACAGTAGTCAGTTTGATTGCCACAGCAAAATGATCATCAACAATTGATCTAAATTGCCATAGAAGTTACTGAGTGACAAATAAACAGACGTAATATACTTATAAGAAGGTGATCCTAATCAGAATTGCAGGCTACAACATTGTATCTGAATTGCCGAGGTTATACAACAGTAGTCAGTTTGATTGCCACAGCAAAATGATCATCAGCGATTAATCTAAATTGAAGTCTTGCCATAGAAATTACTGAGTGACAAATAAACAGCCCTCTATGAGGGTGATCCTAATCGGAATTGCTAGGACATCGTAGCTGAATGGTCGACGTTATACAACAGTAGTTAGTTTGATTGCCACAGCAAATTGATCATCAGCGATTGATCTAAACTGAAGTCATTGCCGTAGAAATTACCGAGTGACAAATAAACAGGCCTAACGTATCTCTGAGAGTGCGATCCTAATCGGAATTACAAGCTACAATGTGGTATCTGAATTGCCGAAGGTATAAAACAGTAGTCAGTTTGATTGCCGCAGGAAATGATCATCAACAATTGATCTAAATTGCCGTAGAAGTTACTGAGTACAAACAAACAGACCTAATGTACATCTAAGAAGGTGATCCTAATCAGAATTGCAGGCTACAACATAGTATCTGAATTGCCGAGGTTATACAACAGTAGTCAGTTTGATTGCCACAGCAAAATGATCATCAGCGAATGATCTAAATTGAAGTCTTGCCATAGAAATTACTGAGTGACCAATAAACAGGCCTTCATGAGGGTGATCCTAATCGGAATTTCTACAACATCGTAGCTGAATGGTCGACGTTATACAACAGTAGTCAGTTCGATTGCCGCTGCAAATTGATCTAAATTGAAGTCATTGCCATAGAAATTAGTGAGGGACAAATAAACGGGCCTAATGTAGGGATTTCACTTCTAAGAGAGTCATTCTAATCGAAATTGCAAAGTACAACATAGTATCTGGGCTTATGAATTGCCGAGGTTGTGTAACATCAACCAGTTTGATTGCCGTAGCAATATCATCAGTGATTGATCTAAATGCAAGCCACTCTCTCACATAAAATAGTAAATCGGTGTTTAACTCGATTTTAGTTACTTTCGCGTTCGCGTTTTTGCATCAGAACAAACGAGCAACGTTCCCCTAACACTGCCATAGAATCTTTAAACTGACTTAGCGAATGCCATAGAAACATCAATTAAATTGACTTCAATGACGTGCTTTTTTCACAACCTAAGATAGTCTTAGATCTTAATAAGTCAGAGCGAACTGAATTTAGATTCAAGTAATCGTGGCAATTGCCATAGCAACGAGTGCAAGTAACTCCTTATTGCCGTGGTTTATTTATAGCCACAGTAATATCAAAGAGCGACTTTTTTTTTTCAAGACCGTCACAGATCTTAAGACAAACCAAATTGGATTTAGACGATTGCCATAGCAAAAAGAAAACTAGTGCAAAATCGGCTGCCTTCTCATAGAACCAGCAAATAACTGATTCTTAACGAATTATAATAAGTCATCATTCAAACTGAATTCTTAGAGATTTTTAGATTTACAGTCCTTGTAATTGCCATAGCAAGATGCGAGTGGGAAAGTGATGGAAATGGTTCGCTTTAGTAATTGCCATGGAAAGAGAGGTTACCGTCATCATTTCGTCCCGGTTTCATTTGCCGAAGATCTTAGTAACTCAGACCAAATTCGATTTACATTGAACACGATTGCCATAGCAAAATAAGAGTGAGTATAATTGTGCAGGTGTTCTTCTGTAAATAGTAATTGTCATGGAAACTCCAACGGAACGGTTCTCAATTACGTCTTTTTCTCTCATGAATTGGAGATTTACGTTTATTATAATTGCCATAGCAAGGTGCTAGTGAGAAATTGATGAAAATTGCTCGCTCTAGTAATTGCCAGAGAAACAGAGGTTACCGTCGTCATTTCTTCCCGGTTTAGTTTGCCATAGATCTTAGTGTAACTCAAACCAAATTAAATTTTTATTCAACATGATTGCCATAGCAAAATTGTAGTTTTCAAAAATTGTGCTGGCTCTACTAATTACCATGGGAACTTCAAAGGAATGACGTCTTTTCCTCTCATGGATGTGAATTTAAACTTAATTAAATTGCCATAGCAAGATGCGAAGGCCGAGTGAAAAGTAGTAGCTCTCTCTTTTTAGTGCAACATTTTTCCCCTAACTAGGAGTGTCTTAGACCTCAATTCAATTTGAATTTGAATTGAACATGATTGCCAAAGCATATGTTTCCCCTAACCATAAGTGTCATAGACCTCAATTCAATTTGAATTAGATTTACATTGAGCATGATTGCCACAGCAAGATATTATTGCAAAAGTGATTTCCTTCACTAACTGTCGCACAAAAGATTTTTAATTACATACTTTTCTCCCAATCTAAGATTGCAATATTTAGAACTGATTTAGGTTCTTAACTTAATTGCCGTAGCAAAATGCGAGTGAGAAAGTGACGGAAGTGGCAACTGCCTTCTAGCGGTTGCTCCAGAATCATAAAATAAACGTTTCACAACGACGTTCTTTCTTCTCAATCTAGGATTGTCATGATTTAAAGTGATTTACATCATTGAATTTAAGATTGCCGTACGAGGGGGTTCAAGTGACTCACTTGAGATTAGCAGAAAATTTCCGTCCGTGGTTGCCATTGCAATATTGACCTAATAAATAAAATAAGCCTAGGTAAAATGATTCGGGCGACTTCCTCTCACCCAGGTTTGCCATAATATAAGTAAAGCTAAATTTACATTTAAGTGAAACTCCATTTATTTGCTCCTCACTCCTAAGATTGCCATGGAGTCTCGGCTGTTTCTTTTTTCTATTTCTTGCCATAGAAACATGTAACAGAGAAAGTGACAGAAGTGGCATTGCTTAATTGTTTCCCCTGTTGCAGTAAGCCTTAGTAAAGTGATTGCCATAGCAACCTCTGAGCAGCTACAAATAAGGAAGCTGAAATACTCCCCTCGCCCCTCGCATCACGTAGCGTAAATACATTTATAAAATTCATTTAAACTAAATTTTTGACATGACTGACGTTCCGCAGGATTCCATTCCTAGGCCTTCGCTTTTTGCATTGTTAAAGAAGCTCGCTTTTTCAGTCGAAAATTCAGGGTGGAAATGCAAATACAACGGGCGGTCCCAAAAGTGTATTTCGCATGAAACGAATTATTTTTTTTTTACATCTGGAAACAAAAAACTCCCTCGAGTAATTAAATTACAAAAGACAGCAAGCATAAGAATAAATGGCAGTAAAATGTGTTGTTGTTAAATGAGAAACGTCGTGTTTGTTTTAATTAACATCCAAAAGCGAGTGGCAAATAAATAAACAGCTACCGTAAACCTTGTTTAAACATAATGAATTTGTTTATTTAAGCAACAATGCCGCCTGCCAACACGAGCCAATCGAGTTTCGTAATGTTTGCCGACTTTAAAACCGAATTTCCTAAACTCCTGGTTTTCTACGAGACACAAAGAGTGTTTCAAACAAGGAAAGCGAAAGCATTATTTATCGATTGCCAAAATTTACCGTTTTAGATCGAATCTCGTCGACACATCTCGAAATAGAAACTCGTCCTTGGAAATTGGCAAACACAAATAAATTATTTGACAGTAAGTTGCGATACGTGATTCTATGTAATTACGAAATTGATTTTTTTCTTCTGGGTATTTAACACGAACGAAGAATGCAAAGTTACGAAACGTAAATCTGTAAAATACATTCTTTTTTCTTCTCCTCCTTGCAATTAGTATTTGAAGCAGATACCTAAGTCGAAGGGTGAAAGCGAACTTTGCATTTGCTCCACGCCGAAGAAAGTGCAAGAGTTTCGCGGCACGTACCTAATCGCCACTTTTATTTTTCGAAGCCATCTTGTTGGCAAAGACGACCACCATGACAATGATGGGCTTTATCATACAAAGTGAAAAGGAAAGTATCTCTGTTCTGATGTCAGTTCAGTTTACTTATTATAATATCAACGCCCACTTCGTACAGGACTGATTTGTTAGGTGGGAGAATACCTCGACTTGAAAATTGATTTACCTATAATGCGGCCCAGCACAGAAATTCACAAATTTCTCCTGTGGTTCCTTGCCAACCAACAGAAATAACAATCAATCGAAGAAAAAGAAGATTAAAAAATGGTCACAACAGAAGGTCCAATTAAATCATCCTAGAAACAAAAGGTCATCCTACAATCAGACGGTTATTCTAAAACCAGACGGTTATCCTAGCAACAGAAGGATAACCAATAATACAAATACGTAGAATTCGGAAATAGTGTTTAAAGAAAAGGTAAGGTGAGAAATAAATGCAAAAGAAAAACAAAACAAAACGGTATACGTCCTTCGAAGCAAAGAAGAGATAGAGCCCTGTAGGTAATCAAAGTCAACTTGCTACTTACACGAGTAGAAACAAGATTTGTTCTGTGGAAATTAACTTGCAGCACAGCCAGCAGCTTTAGTGGTGAGGAGTGTGGGTGTTAATTAAACAAGAAATCAACTGTCGCACACATACTTGTCCTGAACATCTGGGGCGAGGCTGAGGCAATTTTGATGAGCTTCAGTCCTCCAAGGCCACACAAAAGTTAAAACCTCCAACTAGGCCGGAGGTTTCGACTTTTGTCGATTTTTGTGTCCTCGGAGGACTGAAACTCATCAGAATTGTCTCAGCCTCGTCCTCTATTAAAGTGTGCACCGTTCTTTAGGCGTAGACTATGCGATAATTTGGTGCACACCCTCCTACTACTACCAACCAGGACCTGGGCTGTGTTTCTATCCAATCAAAAGTCGGAATGTAACCGGGGCGTGTAATCGTATCTTTCTCACTCGCGATTTTAAATATGTCTTGCGTCTCGTAGATATCTTGTATTTGCATTAATGCCATGACATCGGACGCCCTACTCAATAGTGAGACATAAAAAGCTCGAACGTTGGAATCATGGCAACGATGTGAACACAGGACGTCTACGAGGCTCACGTGAGATGCAAGATGTGTTGAAAATAGTGAGCGAGAAAGATATGTTTACACGTCCAGGTTGCATTCCGAGTAACATTTGGGAACGCGGCCCTGGAGACACCCACAAGACGACTGACTTGCTCCAGGCGCGTCGCAAATAGATAAAGCCAAAATTAGGAACACAGATAGCCCTCAAGATACAACAAAACGACTGACTCACTTCAGGGCTGGCGCAAATTAATAAAGCCAAAACTGGCCTTGCCCCTTTCGATGTAAAGAAGGATTTGCATGAATCAAAAAACATCGTGACAGCATCAAGACCACTCAAGCTGACGTAAAGGAAATCAGTTGCATAAAAGGTCAAATGTGAACGCAATTTAATCTTTCCGTTGTACGAAAAATCGTAATTCTCAGGACTTTACAACGCAGAAAATGAGATGGCGCCGTAAAATTTATGACCGTCTGGACGTTTTTAAAGTAAACATTGAATGTATTCTCGCATAAAACTCGAAAAGCATTTGCGGACGGTTGCAAAAGATGACGCAATTATATCGGAAAGTAGAAACTCCAGGCGATACTGTTTACTTAAGTCCGGTTTTTCAATCGTTTGGTAAACTGATGGTTACTTACCAGTGGGATAAATTTAACGGTCACTTGCCGGAAATTTATGACCGTCTAGACGTTTTCAAAGTATACATTTGATTTATTATTTGGTTACTTGCCAGTGGGATAAATTTAACGGTCACCTGCCGGAAATTTATGACCGTCTAGACGTTTTCAAAGTTTACATTTGATTTATTCTCACAGAAAACTCGAAATGCACCTGCAGACGTTTGCAAAAGATGATGCAGTTACGTCGAATAATAGAAACTCCAGGCGATATTGTTTATTTAGACCCGGTTTTTCAATTGATTGGTAAAATGATGGTTACTTGCCACTTGGGATACATTTAATCTCTTTGGTAATGCGTTTGTTTATTAAATGGAATCTCCATTTTCAATTTTAAAGCACATACCAAAGAAGTAGAAGGGTACAGTTGCTCGTGCACGTTTATGTATCCCCTCCACAGGCTTACCGCTACCATACAAATTTACTGTCATTGTTAAAACTACCACCAGCAGTTTTATAAAAGCATTTTCTGCGCTAAAAATCGGATAACGTTAACAGTGACTTTACCAGTCAATTGGAAAACCGGGCCTTAAGGCAATAAAAGAAGTGAAATTATGGATGCCGAACAACGAGATTCATACGATGGTTTATGGCCGGTGTATTCTAAAATGTAAGCAAAAAACTATCTGCGAGTTGCACCACAATACTAAAGCATGGCGTGAGACGATTTGCGTTATAGAAATCCAATTAATTTTGTGACGGAGACGATGACAAAAAACTTTATTGTATCGCAATAAAAGCTGACGTGAAAGGCGCGGCTTGAAACGTTTCTCACCAATTCAAGTCGCTGGTCAATCAAAACAACTACGGAGTCAGATGCGATGCAAACTCGATAAACAGGTGTTCCCTGAAAAGCGGTTTTCCAACTTTTTTTTTTGTAAATATTCACATAGTGTGTAAGTTATGAAAAACAAAACGCGATCGTAGAATAGAGCCTTGCGGCATCTCCATACTAGAATTTGTACAAAATCGCCTCGTTTCCTTGACCTGTTTGCCTCGATTGGATCCACGCGCAACAATAAATCGATTTTGGCTTTGCTTCACACGCGCAAATCCTAACCTAACATATTGTGTTAAATCGATCGGGAATTTTTGTTCGTTTGATATTTTCAGCGGCGATTAATATCGAAACGTTGCGACATAGTAGACGCCCGTTACTTTCACATTTGCGGCGAAAAGAACGAAATTTCACACAGCCGCACCCGCCTTCGTTTTCGACGCAACGCCTATGGCTACTAGATCTTTAGAAATCGAAATCTACGCGTTCCTGGCTACTATAGCCGTTCGTGTGCACTAATTACTTGTTGGCGAGTTGTGAAACGCGCGATTTCTTCTCGGATACAGAATCTTTCGAGAATCGATCTAGTCCTAGTCGAAGGTGCAAGCAACGAACTCTTGTTGTTATTAATCGAATGCTTGGAGCTCGAAAGAGAAAATCGGTCATTACCGGGGCAGGAAGTCATTAAAAGCTGTCGATTGCAAGTGGATTATTAACCGTGTCATGAACGTTTTCAGAGACTCGAGCGCTGTTTATTCTAATCGAGTGCACTTGCAATTTCTTGCATTTGAATATTAAACAGCGGTTCATAACTTCCATTTGCACATGGAATAGAAGAAGAAAAAAAAAAAAGCGCAACACAGGAAGTGTTTCAAGTAGTTTTCCAAGCCTCAGGATCAAAGTCCTTGCGGGATTTCACTGAAACAAATTATTTCCGAATGACGTAGAAAATCGCCAGTTACTGCAACCTAACTCTGGAGACACAACAAGACGACTGACTCGCTCCAGGCCCGTCGCAAATTAATAAAGCCAAAATTGAACCTGCCGCTTTCGAAGTAAAGAAGGGTTTGCGCGAATCGAAAACATCGCGATAGCATCGAGACTATTCAATCGAGTAGAAGCTGACGTAAAGGAAACCAAATCATAAAAGGACAAATGCGAACGCAATTTAATCGTTCCGTTGTACTGCAATTTCCAGTCTGAAAGTAATAAAAAAATCGCGCACGTTTTCGCGAGCGTGAACATGCAGACGTTAAAAAAGCCACATCTTCCTTGACCTTTTCTCTCCTGTACGCTTCAGATCGAAGATGATGTGGTTCTCTTTTTCAATCAAAATTAAAGAAGAAAGTCAAGTGAGTCATAATCACAGTCGTTAGCAGTCAGGTTTTTCGGCGCAACTTTTGGCTTTATTAAAATTTTGTTGGTGTTCGTCGAATTTGTATTTAATGATGTGAATAAATTTCTTGTCCCTTTTTGTGTAATAAAATTCAGTGCTTTTTGAGTGTCTCAGACCGAGTTTTAAAGTTTATCAAAGCCAATTCCATCGTCTTTTGTTTTGTTTTTTCTTTTTGGGTTTTCGTTGTCTCTCTTATGGTCCAGGAGCGCTTATTGTTTTTACATTTTTTTTTTTTGCAATTTTCTGAATGCACCGTTTTTGCTTTTATCGCTGACATTGGTTTTATTAATTCCCTAATTCTCTAAACGATTCCACGAATCGATCGTCTTTTGTTTTGTTTCTGTTGCGTTCGAGTTTCACGTATCTAACCTTTTTTTTTACTTTTTTAAAATTTTTTAATTGGCTGTTCTGTTCTTGCATTTTCTTCAAGTTTTTTTTTTTTTTAGTATATTTTGTTATTTAATTATTTAATTAATTTCTCTTGCGATCTTCGAGTTTTGGTTTTTACTTGTTCTAAGCGATTTTTATTTATTTTTTTTTAATTTCATAATTGTTTATTCATTTTAATTTTTAATAAGAATATCTGCAGGGTTTCCAGGCTGGGCGAAATTCCGCCAGTTAGGGCTGCATTTTAGACGTACTTGACGTCTAAAAATTTTATTTGAGGCCACTTTTGTTTTCTACACCTAACGACAAAGAAAAAACATACAATGTGATCAACATATTTTTTGTTTTTGTTTGAATTTGAATTAATGTTTTGCATTTTATTCACGGTTTATTTAATTTGTCCAGTTTCTTCAATTAAAATTTTTCGGCCAGAGTTGTGGTTATTTCATTTAGGTATTTATTGATTGTCTATCCATTCTTGTTTTATTTTCGCTTTCTTTTTTAATCGAATTGATTTTCGCATTTTATTGACTCCTTTCTATAGTTCTTTTGATTTCCTACGACCTTGTTTTTATTTGCAAAAATTTCGTCGGTTTTCGTTTTCTTCTTCATTTTAGTGTCCTGGTATTTCTGTTTTATTTTTGTTTTTTTTTAATTCACTTTACGCTGTCATTTTGTCATTTTTGTCAAATTGACGCTTTTTTTTACAGTTATCTTTTGATTTCTACTAGATTTTAAAATTTTTTTTTGCTGGAAATTCATTTGGTTTTTGTTCATGTTAGTCGTCAATCTTCTTTTGGTTTTTTTTTGTGTTCTTTAAGCTTTCGTCGCATTTCATTGAGGCCCGATTGGACTTCATCGCGTCTCATTTGTTTTGTGTCTCAGTTATGATCTTCTTTTGTTTTGTGCACTGCGTTTCGTTTCTTTTTGCTTTTTTCAATCGTATTATTGACTGTTTTGCAATTACGTTTCAATGTTCTACGATTTTTTTAATTCTCCCGAAAAACTGTTGTTTTCATTCGGCTTGGCGTTGTCGATCGTCTTTTGTTTTTTTTTTTTTGTGTTCACTTGGCGATTTTGACTACATTTTGTCAATATGTTTGCGCTTGCAAAAAATCTGGCAACCCTGAACAATATGTTAAATGCTCCTCGACAATTGTTTTAAAGCTTTCCTAAGTAAGTGTTTCACTTATCTAGTCTTTGTTTTTTTTTTTTTAATTTTCTAATTGACTGTGTTTTATTCTCGCATTTTCATCTATTTTATTTATTTTAATATCAAGTTAATTAATTAATAAATTTGTGTGCTTTTTTTAATTCTTTTTCGTTAATTGTTTTTTTGAGTATTTGTTTGTTTTATTTTTTTAAGTTTTTTTTTCGATTGTGTGGTGTTTTTGAGGTCTTCCAAATGATTGATCGTCTTTTGTTTTTTAAGTCTGACATTCTTTTGTTAGAGGAACGTCCACAATCGAGAGATATTATTGTTTTGTTTTTTTTTTTTTTTTTAAAATAAATTTCTAGCAGATATTGTTTTTGTTCTCTGTTTTCTTTTGGATTCTTGTTATTTTGTTTCTTTAAAAAAATTAAATATTTTTTAGTTTACTGTTCATGAACTATAGCAAATGTATAAGGTGTCCGAAAAATGACATCCATTCTTTATTAATTCAAATTATTATTATTAAAAGTATGAAATCGATTCCAAAAAAGTATTATAAGTATCTCCATGGTTGCCAGATATTTTTTTTTTTTTTTAATTTGAAAACATTCATTATTTTCCAAAATCTGTGTTAAATAATTAATTTTTTAACAGATTTTGGGCCATCTTATTGAACTTGAAAAATAACAATCACGGAGAAATTTTGATTTTGAATGTAACACGTAAAAGAAGGACTCTATTTTTGAGACGCCCTGTATTTTGGTTTTGTTTTGTTTTTTTCTTTTTGAATTTCATTAACGAACTCACAACTCATCCTCTTTTATTTTCGTATTTTTATTTCCTCTTTCTTTTTCGATTTTCTTGAAATTTAAGGCACTTCGGGGGTTCCTGTTCCTTTTTTACTTCCAATCGATCTTGTTTTGTTCTTGCATTTTCGTCGTATCATTTTCCTAAAACTACTTTTTTTCAACGTTTTGTAATTCTTACCAGTATTTTATTTTCATGTTTTTAAATGACAATGAATCAATCGATGACGTTTTGATTTTATTTTCTCTAACGTTCCATCGTGTCTGAATAGAAACAAATTAATTTCGCTCTGTCTTTGGTGATTACTGATTACAAACGTGAAAGATAAATATAATAATAATATTATATTTCCTATAAATAATAATTTAATCAACAAAATTATACAGGGTGTTAAAAAAATATGCTCGGATATTATACCCAGTTACAGATCTAAACAATGCGAACACAAAATTCTTTATAAACATAGGTCTGAAAATCAACCGTTTCCGAGGTATTGCTAATTATGTAATAAAACAAATAAATTTCGCTTGTTAACACCTCAGTAACTTTTCTATTTACACCAGTAGTGGTGTTAAGAAAATTTTGATTAAATTACATGTTCTACAACGCGCGTAAATATTTTGTTTTCATCTCAAGGACTCAAAAATCTCAAAAACTGTTGATCTGCCAACCTACGTTTATTAATAAGACTCTTGTGTTTGTACTCAAGCGACGTATAAATGGGTAAAATTGGGTAAAATATCAGAATATGTTTTTAAACACCTTTTATGTTCTTTCACTTTCATCTGAACTAGTATAATCGACATCTTCCACTTGCACACCGAGGTCCAATTGAATCAAACAAACCGGAAACAGAATTCCCCAGATTTCAAAAAGAACGACATCCGAAGCGAATTAGTCGTTGCAGCCCGAAGGTGAGTGACCGAAAATCTCATTCACATTCCGCGTAATAAAATCATTCTCTCTTTCGAAAAAAAAGCCAATCTCGAAAAAACGAGAGACAATTCAAGTTCGTTTTCTTCAATCACTTCACGCCTGACTGACTCTGAGAGTTCTTCTTTTCCTTCTTCTTTCCTTCGTCTATTCAGACATGCAGATGCCCCCTGGGAAAATGGGCTCTGCCGCCTGCGATTAAACAATACGAGCTAATAGCCTTAATGATATTACGACGACATTTATTTGCATTTTCATCAGGACATGACATTTGTATTGTTGTTAACATGCTCTGCCTTGCATTTAAATAAATACCGGAACGCGATGGTGTTGTTGTCTTTGTTGCTTGTTCCGCCCGTGCGTTGTTGTTACATTTGTTGTTCGTTCTAGATCTAGATAATGGAAGGTTGAAATTACCGGAGGATAATGGTCGTCGAAGAAGTGGGTCAATATCGTCCGTGTGAATTTCTGAAAACAACTTCTTTTGCTCGCTTGCGAAGCTGTTTGTTTTACTTTGTTTAGATTAGTTTATTGTCCGTCAGATCTTTTTTTTTACAAAGATGTTTGTTCTTTGGAGTCTTGAAACATGAAACTGGCGCATTTGTTAACCAAAACCGAATGAAACAAAACTAAAAAAAAACATCTGGCAAGGCGGTCGCAGCCGCTTCAGCTAAAATACTTCAAATTTTGCAGCTTACATGCACTTGGCGAAGTAGGCCGAGAAGTAAATCAGAGAAGTTTTAATCATCCGAAACGAATTGTTTATTTTACAATTTTTATTTGTTTGATTTTAGTAGCATTAGTAGCGACATCGCGCGTCCTAAATTCGACTTAAATCCTGCGGTAAGAACAACGATACTATTTCGTAACCTGTCGCACACAAAGCGGCCACAATTAGGGTGTGTCATGGTGTACAATTTAAAATGCGGTGGAGTCCTTGTCAATTGATGATGCCCCAATTACGGCCGAAATAGCTATACAGATTACGGGCGAGGATCTCATTGCAATCTAGCCGACTTGCAGTAGGCAAATTTCAAAAAAAAAAGTAATTGTACTATCTTGTCATTCTTATTTTTAATTTTAATTAAAACCGACTTTATTTTCTCTCGCTTGCCGTAGAAGTATCTAACGGCAAACAAATGTTAAGGCGATCGCAGCCGCAGTAGACTTTCGCTCAATTAAATCCTTAAATTTAGCGGATTTAGCAATTTAAGGCCCTTTTTCTCAGTCGCAGTTTAATCTCAATCTGCAATTTATTCCCATAGTAACAATTATAAAAACAATTGTTCCTTTTGGGGAAGAAAAAACTGAAGATCAACGTTAAATTGTGACTGTGCTAAGGGCAACGTTCTTTAACAGAGGGAGTTCCATGCTGACAAATGAAATCCAAGTCGTTTGAACTTATTTACAGTGCTACACCAGCGGATCGTATTTCAATTGTTCCTATGGAAAAAACTGAATGTTAAATTGCGACTGAGATAAGAAACGACCCTTAACAGAGGGAGTTCCATGCTGACAAATGAAATCCAAGTCGTTTGAATTTATTTACAACGCTACACCAGCGGATCTTATATTTCAATTATTCCTATGAAAAAAAAAACTGAACGTTGAATTGTAACTGAGCCAAGAAACCGCCCTTAACAGAGGGAGTTCCATGCTGACTAATGAAATCCAAGTCTTTTGAACTTACTTACAGTGCTACATCAGCGGATCGTATTTCTCTCAAAACAGTTAACGCGCTCGCTCATTAAATGTGTTTTCAACGAGAGACGCTGACTATTTTGATACGTCGGCGTCGATCTTTGGATTTGAATTTTTAAAAAATTCATTATTAAGGCCCGATTTTATAATCGAAGTAAGGGACACTTTAAAATAAAAGTCACATTCCGATGTGTAAATAACCACGTTTTCGCATTATTGTTTTTTTGACATATGACTGTGATTTTAATTTTGAAATCTCCTTTAGTTCGACTATATTCGATTATCGGGCCTAAGGATTATTAAACGAGTATTCATTCAATCTAGTCGACACTCAGTTGTAAATCCAGTGATTGGTAGAAAATTAGAACGTCGCTGTGGGTTAGTAAATCGGTGATGTGTTGGCCTCGGATGAAGAGCCTGCTGCACGCTCGCCTTCGTTTTGCCACTCACAGTTTCATTTGAGAGATAAAATGTAAAAAGCATCCACTAAGGCGGTCGCAGCCGTCTCAGATTTAAACGATTTTAAATTTTTTGTGGTCGCACGCAAGTAAAAAAAGGCCGGACCAGAACAAATTTTCGATTTTTGTTTAGTTTACCGCGTTTTTTTGTTGAAATATAAAATGATTGCGGGACAAACAAATATGAAACGGAAAAGCGTCAAACAGGACGGTCGCAGCCACTTCAGAGTAACTTCTTACAGTTTTCATAACGTGAACACAAAAAAAAAACAATTACCCAAATTCCAAAAGAGATCAATTTGCAAGTTCAACGAAATTGACGCACGTCGAACTCGATTTTCATTTTCTGATACTTACAGAATTTCATTTCATGATATACAGATTAAATAGATAATATATAAATGTATATGTAAAAATAAATACAGAACGAAAAAACATCTTGTAGGGCGGACGCAGCCGCTTCGAATCAATTTTGAAAACCTTCGTATGCTTCAAAATGGTCAGATAACTTTAGTTTAGTTTAATAAAAATAAATTGTGATTACAGATCAACGAATTTGGTGTAAGACAATGTAAATGAATTTTCTATTTCGAAAACTTACACTGATTTTGAGTGTATTGTTAGACAGAGATGAAGTACTTGCAGTTTTCAAGGTTCTTAGGCAAAATAGCGAGACAACATCTGGTCGCAGCCATTTCTAATTAAATTCTTAAATTTTTAGTGCATCTGGAATCCTTTATGCCTCAAGTGCCGCCTGATTCTTGTTTTGAGCAAATTCTTCCGTGCGGATAAACCATTTCTGCATTAAAAAATAGAGGTAATTTTTCTGATTCTAATTCCGTTCTTAAATTTTCGCTGTATCTGGAATCCTTTATGCCTGCAGTGCCGTCTGATTTGTTTTGAGCAAATTCTTCCGAGCGAATAACCTGTTTCTGCATTAAAAAATAGAGGTAATTAGGTTGTGATCTAACGCGGGACACGTATGTAAACGGTTTCTTTGTTTTCACAGTGAAATCCGCTTCAAATACCAATTCTAGTTCCGTCTCTTTTGCTCCAACCGAAAAAAAAATAAGAGCACCGCCGCCCGGGTTGAAAGACCGGGTTTCTCTCATAAATTCGGTTTCGTCTTAATTAATCCCGGAAGCAAAAAAGAGATTTCACTTCCGGAAAATGCGTGCGAACGTCACGAACTTTAGTTTCATTCAAATGGGGGGATTTCACTTTTCAAGTTCATCAGTTTTCGAAGCTCGTCTAGAAAGAGAAAATCCGAAACAAGCAAGCGCGCATTGCAAATTTCAGCCCGATTGCATAAAATGTAAATAAATTGACAGGTGAGATGACGTCAGTGCCTCCTCGTCACGTCCATCCAATTAGCTGCATTCTCGCATTATTTGCATTTGTTTAACAAACGCGCGCTGTTAATTTTTATTTATTGCTTCGCGCACCCAAACAACAATATTGTTGCAGATCTTTTGGATTTTGGAATTCTCTTTTGGATTTTTTCGGAATTCGGCTTGATTTTATAAAGAAACTGAACCGATCTCATCGTGTTTTTTTAAAATTCCTATTCTCTCCTATGGTCTCTTTTTCTATCGTTTTTTCATTTTTTTGCGCCTCATTTAATCTTATTTTTCTAACAATGAACAGAAATTGAATCCTGAACTTCGTTGCTCTGCAAAACGATCTTCTTTTGTTTTTGTTTTTGCGCGAAGACTTTTTTCCTTTATTTTCTTTTTTCTCGCGCTGTCGTATTATGTCTTTTCTGTTTTCTATTTTCTCCAATTTAATGTTACCTTTGCTTGCTACTTTAGTAACATAAATTAAAAGAATTGTCGTTTGTTTTTGTTTTTTTTGTGCATTTTTTATGAGAAATTATCTAAGTTTTCCAAAATAGCGCGCAGTAACACCCCAAACGACAGAAAAAGAAAACATAAGGGTTTCGATCTTTGGTGGTTTGATACGATATGAAATTGCGTGAGAAATTTCGTTCTCAGGTGGAAGAATGCATGCACATCACGCTCTGTGCGTGGGTGTGCGTGCACGTAATAGTTTCGGTCGAAAAGTATTTATGTCGGCCGAATACTTTCGCAAATACTTGCTGCCGATGACATCAGAGAGAGGCGAACTCTGTCCTGTTCGAAAGGATCTAGTTCTCTCTGCGACACGACTTGCAGCATTAGATTTCTGCGGAGGTATTTCGCTCTGCGCGTTTTACTTTCGCATCCTGTGTCACGCTCCGGCGATTTACGATCGGGGTGATTTACCTGTCGAGTCGATAAACTTGGTTGTCGTTCGACGAACAAGACACAGAGATTGAAACAGACAGGGAACAGAAATTTTCATTTCATATTTCATTTTTTCTTTTTGTCGCATCAATTTCACTCATTATGGAATATTTTTTTAAGGAAATGTAAAGTTGGAGATCAAATCTGTCAAGTCTGAAGAATATTTTTGATATATGAACCTGAGCAAGTGAATCACACTTTTTTAATTGAAGCAACTGCCTTCAACGAACGTGAAATTGCCCAAAAGCAGAAATGCATTCATGAAATCCTTTTCCCCTTTTCTTTCCTTTCCTGTTCGAGTAGCAGCTATTTTAGAAAAAATCATTTTTAAATGAAACTGACTAATTTTGTCAACAATAAAAACCCTTTCTCCATTCCACAAATAAAAGAATGGGATAGACATAGTCTGGACAGGTTCAAGAACGACTACCAATTTCGAAAACTGTTTTTTTTTCTTTACTTTTCCTTTTTGAAGAGTGGTAATGCAATAAAAAAAAAATAAATAAATTTGAGACGGTGATTTCGATAATCTGAAAACGCTAATAGGACATGTGACTATCGAAAAGGTCGATCCAATCAACGCGAATGTTGAGAATTCGTGTTAATTGATCCTGCGAAATTAGAAACTCTCTCTCTCTGAAACTATTAATTTGAAAATTTTCTTCTTTCTGCGATCTAAACCAGGGATATTAAACTAAATTAGTAACAACTTTCTATTTAATTATTTTCTTAAAATTTGCTTTCAATGCGGCTGAAAGTTGTTGGGGGAAAGATAAAAAATCGAATAAAATCGGAGAAAAAAAAATAAAACAAAAACGTTTACTTTTTCAATGAAGCTCAAAAGACCTAATATGATATGTCATAATTTTCTTGATTTTTAATTTTTGTATGACGTTTAGTCATAGTTTATCAATCGACTCTCTTGTTTGTTTTTATTTTGTTTTTTTTTTTTGTATTTAAAAAATTGTCTTTATTTTTGTTTTTCTTTATTTTCTATTTTCTTGCAACCCCTCTCGTTTTTCCCTTTCATTCCTTTTCACGAATTTTATTTATTTATTTCCTTAAAATTTACTTTAATTGCGGCTGAAAGTCGTTGGGGGAAAGATAAAAAATCGAATAAAATCGGTGAAAAAAAAAAAAAAAAAAACAAAAACGTTTACTTTTTTAATGAAACTCAAAAGACCTAATAATGATATGTCATAATTTCCTTGATTTTTAATTTTTGTATGACGTTTAGTCATCGTAGTTTATCAATCGACTCTCTTGTTTGTTTTTATTTTGTTTTTTTTTTTTGTGTTTAAAAAATTGTCTTTATTTTTGTTTTTCTTTATTTTCTAATTTTCTGTAACCACTCTCGTTTTTCTCTTTCATTCCTTTTCACGAATCTTATTTATTTATTTTCTTAAAATTTACTTTCATTGCGGCTGAAAGTTGTTGCGGGAAAGTTAGAAAATTGAACAAAATTGGAAAACAAAAAAAAACAAAAACGTTTACTTTTTCAATGAAACTCAAAAGATCTAATAATCATATGTCATAATTTCCTTGATTTTTAATTTTTTTATGACGCTTAGTCATAGTTTATCAATCGACTCTCTTGTTTGTTTTTGTTTTGCTTTTTTTTTGTATTTAAGAAATTGTCTTTATTTTTGTTTTTCTTTATTTTCTATTTTTCTGTAAGCACTCTCATTTTTTCCCTTTCATTCCTTTTCACGAATTTTATTTATTTATTTTCTTAAAATTTACTTTCATTGCGCCTGAAAGTTTTTGGGGGATTTATTTATTTTCTTAAAATTTACTTTCATTGCGCCTGAAAGTTTTTGGGGAAAGTTAAAAAATCGAATAAAATTGGAGAAACAATCAGAAGCGATTACTTTTTCAATGAAACTCAAAAGACCTAATAATGATATGTCATAATTTCCTTGATTTTTAATTTTTGTATGACGTTTAGTCATAGTTTATCAATCGACTGTCTTGTTTGTTCTTTTGTATTTAAAAAATTGTCTTCATTTTTGTTTTTCTTTATTTTCTATTTTTCTGTAATAACTCTCATTTTTCCCTTTCATTCCTTTTTCATGAATCGACTGTCTTGTTTGTTTTTATATTGTTTTTTTTTTGTATTTAAAAATTGTCTTTATTTTTGTTTTTCTTTATTTTCTATTTTGTTGTAACCGCTCTCATTTTTCCCTTTCATTCCTTTTCATGAATGACAGATTGGTTTTTGTCTTTTACTCGTCGATTAATAATTGTATATGTATGTATACAGATTGTGTCAGTTACTTCTGGTTGTGGGATACACGAAAGAACAATGAAGAAGGAAGTTAATCTTACCCCCCACCGACCAAAAATATGTAACACAACCTGTATAATACGTTAATCACAAGTTTATCATCTTAATCAATTTTTTTTTAATTTTTAACTTTTTTTTCCCTTACGGGGCGCTGTCGTAGATATTCATAACACGTGATACAAAAGTAAAATCTGAATCTGCGACGATATGTCACGCTTATGCTTTTGTTTTAAAACAAAAGATGCCTTTAGATAAGTTGGACTTAACTTTAAGTTTTAATTTCATTTTTTTTTTAATATTTTTAAATTTTTGTTTTGATTGGGCAGAGTTCAGATGAATAGAGTTCAGTCGAGTTGACCTTGAAATGATCGCAACTTAATATTTATTGTCTTTTCTTTAATTTTTAATTTTCTTTTTGTTGAGTTGGGCGGCGTTAGCGAGTTCGGTTTTTTTGAGTTTTTGAAATTTGACTTAATTTTTCTCCAAATTTTTAAGTTTTCTTTGATTGACTTAATTTTGATTAACTTTTCTTTAATTTTTAACATTTTTTCTGGTATTAATATTTGTTTTTCTTTTGTCTTCAATTGTTCAGAGTTAGGGTGTTGAGTTAACCTCGCTAAGAATGAATTTAAGTACAATTGAGTGCTTTTTAAAATATTAGTTTTGAATGTTTTAAGAATTGAAACTTGAGTTTTAAGTTCTAATTTTTCAAGAGTTTTCAGTTTTCTTGGATTGAGTTGGATTGGACTTAATTCCAGTTCAGTTGTTTTTTTAGTTTTGAAATTTGATTTGTTCTTTTTTTTTAATCGTTAAGTTTTCTTTGCTTGAGTTCATTTGAAATGACTTCGACTTTTCTTTAATTTTTAATAATTTTTAAAAATTTCAATATCAAGCAAAAAGATATTGCTTGAACTGACTTCAAGTTGAGGCCTTGCTGGGGTTGGACTTAGTTGATTAAGTAGTTGGACTTAGTGTTTTTTTTTTTAATTTTCGAATGTTTTAACATTTTAAATTAGTGTTTTTTTAATATTTTTTCCTAAGTATTAAGCCGACCTTTGATCATGTCAATTGATTTGGACTTAATTCCAGTAACGTTTTTTTCTAGAGCTTTGTATTTTGTTAAGTTTTTTATTTTATTAAAATTTTGATTATATTTTATTTAACGTTTGATTTATTTTTAAGTTTCCCTTCGTGGAGTTGAGTTGGGTTGGATTAAATTCCGGTTCAGATTTTTCTATTTTGAGTTGTGAACTCAATTCCAGGAAAGTTTTTTTTGGAGCTTTGTGTTTTTTTGTATATTTGTATTTGACATTTCATTTTTTTACTTTTAAGTTTTCGTTCGTTGAGTTGAGTTGGGTTGGATTGAATTCCATTTCAAATTTTTCTATTTTGAGTTTTGGTCTCAATTCCAGGAAAGTTCTTTTTTGGAGCTTTGGTTTGAGCTTTTGAGCTTGAGAATTGAACTCAATTCCAG
This sequence comes from Prosopocoilus inquinatus, assembly GCA_036172665.1. NCBI lineage: Eukaryota > Metazoa > Arthropoda > Insecta > Coleoptera > Lucanidae > Prosopocoilus > Prosopocoilus inquinatus. Next base: position 5,220,250 of record CM069878.1, on the reverse strand, counting down.
GAGCTCTGTATTTTTTATTTGACATTTGATTTTTCTTTGGTTGAGTTGAGATTAACAGATTGCCTATTTTTTATTCAACGCAACTCAACGAAGGAAAACTACAAAAGTAAAAAAAAAAAGTCAAATGTCAAATAAAAAATATAAAGCTCCAAAAAAGAACTTTCCTGGAATTGAGATCACAACTCAAAATAGAAAAATCTGAACCGGAATTCAATCCAACCCAACTCAACTCCACGAAGGAAAACTTAAAAATAAATCAAGCGTTAAATAGAATAAAATCAAACGTTGAAAACAAGTGCCAAATGTTTTCAGTTTTTTATTTTTTTATTTTTCTCTCAATATTTCATTGAAACGCTTGTCTTTCTTGTTTTATTTTATTTTTTTGTTTTGTATTCGTTTATTTTTACTTTTGTCGAGTAAGTACTAGACTTTATTTCGGCACATCAATCCTCCCGACAGTCATTTGTTTATTTTACTTTTCATCACGCTCACCATTTTTGTTTTTTTTATTATTTTGCAAGATTCTGTTGACGAATATTTTCATTTTTTTTTTTACTTTTCATCACGCTCACCATTTGCGTTTTTTTCTTAACTTTCAGTTCTTGTTTTTTTTTTTAATTTTCTTTTATTTTGCAAGTTTCTGCTGACGAATATTTTCATCTTCCAACGTTACCTGCACTTCCTTTTGTTTTCAAGCAGCGTTTATTTTTTTTATTTTGTAAAAGGCGCATCAATTTTTAAGAAACCATTTCTCTCGATTTTTTATTATTATTTTATTTTTATTTTGTTTATTTTTTTTTTATTTCATTTTGATGTAACAGAAGGCTGAATCAGATTCTTTTATTTTTTTTTCAAATTCTGTTTCCTTACGATTTGGCTCTTAATGTGATCGTTCTGTATATTTGTTTTTTTTAATTTTGCAAAAAGTTCTTCAAGTTTCCCTTTTAGCGAAACCTCGATCGTCTTTTATTTTTGCACTCATTCTTGTTTATCGTAAAAGTAATCATTATTACAGAATTAGTTCTTCTGAATTTTCGATTTTCGTTCGATATGATTTTCGTCATTGCGATTTTTCTTTATATTTCTTTTTTGTTATTTTGCAGAAAGCTGTCTGGATTTCTCTTTCTTATGAAGCCTCGGTCGTTTTTTTTTTATTTTGTTTCACGATCATTCATTATTGTAAAAGTAATCATTAATTATTAAAAAAAAAGTAATTTCGTCTCGATTTTCGTTCGATTTGATTTTCTTGTTGTATGTTTATTTGTTTTTTCCTTTTTTTTTAATTTTACAGAAAGCCCCCAAGCTTTCATTTTTAGCGAACCTCGATCATCGTAAATAATAAATTAAAAACAATAACATAAAATGTCACCTCTGAGATAACTAACTCGTCGTCATTTATAGAAAAAAAAAAAAATTAAATTAATAATTTAGAAGCTGAAACTGACGTCAACTCGTAATTTCCATCTTCGTCCAAAGACAACAAATCCGTATAATTTTTAAATAAATTAATAAACTCGGTTGTTTCTTTTTTTTAAATCTTCTTTTTATGTGTCTGTTTTCGTTCTTGTTTGATTGAATTCGAAGTACACAAGTTCTTTTTTTAATTTATTTGGCAGAGCAAGTGAATGGAGTTAGTAACGAGAAAAAATAACTTTCTTTTCAAGCGTTGTCTAGTTAACTGTTTTCAGAAAAAATAACAAAAATAAAAAATTGTTTAATACTGACCATGAAGGCGGCAAGACATCGAAACTTCATATCCTCTCACACTTGTGCGCTGCACTGACACACTTGTAACAACACCTTCGAGCACCATGCGACCACTGACCGGTATCTCAGCGACTCCGGGGGCTCCGGGCCCGCCGACATTGGAGTGAATCGTAGGTGTTCCCCGCCAAAGGATTATTGCGAATTCAATCCGCAAGGTCCTCTCGACGTTACGCACAACACGATTACTCATCAGGTCACAGGCGACGACTTTTTTTGCATCGCAATTTTATTTATTTATTTATTTTTTTATTTATTTATTTATTCCGCACGTCTTTCGCGCTTTTAATTAATTAAATAATCGCTCGCCCACCACCGTTTGCTCGTTTTGTAGAAAGTGCACGCGAACCACATTTGGGGGAATTATTTATTTATGCGGAACGTGAAGAAAAGAAAAGTCGTTTCGCCTGCCAAAGACGTCGCCATCGTCATGTGCGAATGCGAATGATGCAAATTACGAAACGTAAACAGACCAAAAAAAAAAAAATCGAACGGAATTAGAACTGACGAATCGAAATCGAAATGAACTTTGGAAATTACGACGTATCAGCAAACAAAACACAAGTTTGGAAATTGCCTTTTTTTTTCTTCTTCTTCTTCTTCTTGGAAAAACTAAGTCGCATGTAAAATATGAGAAATGAAACTGGAATTTCGAGTTAGTTCGCTGAAGCAATCACTTTGACGCACCTACGCTCAAGAAGCAGCGAAGAAAAAAAAAATAGCTTCTTGTTGACTGTGCATGCGAATCAAAACAAATCGATTAGCTATTCGCCGAAAGAATTCTTCTCAACTTACCACCGAGAATTTTTTTCTTCAAGTGGTTTGCAAGTGGTTTTCAAGTAAAAAAGAAAAAGTACTTCCCCTCAAACGAAATTACTGTCGTGCTTCACTTGTTATTTCGATTGGGAGTAGGGTACGTCTTATTTTTATTGAGGTTCGTGGGAATTAATTAATTCCCTCCGAGGGATTTAATTAAATCCCTCGAACGTGTGTTTTATTGCGATCGAGGTTCGGGGGAATTAAATAAGTTCCTCGAACGTCCTCAATCGGTGAAATAAAAGGGATTTATTTAAATCCCTCGAACGTGTATTTTATTTCGATTGAGGTTCGTGGGAATTAATTAATTCCCTCCGAGGGATTTAATTAAATCCCTCGAACATATATTTTATTTCGATTAAGTTCGATGGAATTAATTAAGTCCCTCGAACGTCCTCGATCGGGGAAATAAAAAGGATTTATTTAAATCCGTCGAACGTATGTTTTATTTCGATTGAGGTTCGAGGGAATTAATTAAGTCCCTCGAACGTATGTTTTATTTCGATTGAGGTTCGAGGGAATTAATTAAGTCCCGCGAACGTCCTCAATCGGGGAAATAAAAGTGATTTAATTCAATCCCTCGAACGTGTATTTTATTTAAATTGATTGAGAACGCTGGAGGGATTTATTCTAATTCTGTAGTTAGGACGCGATGACGTCAAAATATGTGATTCCGATCTCTGTTGATAACACACGCAAATAATAGTAACACCAAACGATGGAAAACACCAAAAAAAAAAAAAAAAACAAAAGAGTTTGTAGAGAATAATAAAAACTGTAAAAGACAAATTAAATTCGATGATTGGTTTGCTTTTAAAAGCGAAAGTGAGTTAGTCTAGTTTCCAAGATTTAAACGAAATAATTAAAAACAAAATATTTACTAGAAAATATGCAAACTGAAAACACTGCGACCTTTCTATAAACTTTCAAAGGGTTTTAATTAAATCTCTCGAAAGTCCTCATTCGAAATAAAAAGGACTTAATTAATTCCCTCGAAAGTCAATCGAAATCAAAACGATTTAATTAAATCTCTCGAAAGTCGATCGAAATAAAAGGGATTTAATTAAATCCCTCTAAAGACCTCAGTTGAAATAAAAAGGACTTAATTAATTCCCTCGAAAGTCAGTCGAAATAAAAGGAATTTGATTAAATCTCTCGAACGTCAATCAAAATAGAAGGGATTTAATTAAATCCCTTTTATTTCGATTGACTTTCGAGGGAATTAATTAAGTCATTTTTATTTCGATTGAGGACTTTCGAGGGATTTAATTAAATCCCTTTTATTTTGATTGACGTTCGAGGGATTTAATTAAATCGTTTTTATTTCGATTGACTTTCGAGGGATTTAATTAAATCCCTTTTATTTTGAATGACGTTCGAGAGATTTAATCAAATTCCTTTTATTTCGACTGACTTTCGAGGGAATTAATTAAGTCCTTTTTATTTCGACTGAGGACTTTCGAGGGATTTAATTAAATCCCTTTTGTTTCGATCGACGTTCGAGGGATTTAATTAAATCGTTTTTATTTCGATTGACTTTCGAGGGAATTAATTAAGTCCTTTTCATTTCGATTGAGGACTTTCGAGGGATTTAATTAAATTAAATTAAATGAAGTCCTCAATCGAAATAAAATATACTCTACTAGCTTACGAACAACGGGAACATTGTTTTCAAATTTCATAAAACAACCAATAGATGGCTCTTACTTAAACCGAAATTTAAAACGTAATTTCCGGGCGAATTTTACGCATGCTATCGGAAGTAATTATGTAAAGTGGAAATTTTAGCAAACAAACATAATTTTCGAATTTCATTTTCTGGTCATAAAAATTTTATCGCGGTCATTGATTTGCATGCGTTTGACGACGGTGTGGGTATGTAGTATGACTTTACCGCGAAGAAGAAGAAGAAGAAAAACAACGTTCATGTCGTGTCCATCGTGGAATCAATAAAGAGTTCCCACACCGCAATCAAAACGATGTCGGACGTAGAGTTCGCAACTTTGACAATGAACCGATTTGGAAGTGGTGCACCCACCAAGACCGACTTTAGAAGTCGTATAAGTTCGAGTTATTGCTCCCTCGAAGTTCACGGGTGGGTTTTACGACCGCGAAATCATTTGCTCACTTACGTCGTATAAGGAAGATCGATAATTGGACCACCGTTAAAAAGCGCAAAAAAAAATCAACGTGTAGGTTTTAAATTATGTTTGCGTTACCTTTTCGTGTCCGTCCACCTTTACATCAGAACGGTTAATAAATCGTAACAGTAGATTTGCAAGAGACAAGCGAGGACATCTGTGCGTTTCATGTCGAAATCCGAGCAATCCCCCCCTCCCCCCCATATAAAAATGAATTACACCAAAAAGAATTCCGAAAATAACGGCCTCGAAGTGAAAAATAAAAATCTTAGAAAATAATTGAGTCGGTGAGTGCATAATCGTGTTCAGTTCAAATTTACTGTGTTGAGAAGACAACACACAATAATTTTCTAGATTTTTATTTTAAGTTGGCTTAAAACTCTTTCAGATAAATATGTATAGCTGAAGCCTCCTGAAGCCAATAATTACTTAAAATAAAAATCTAGAGAAAGTTATTTGTAATTTTCTCAACACAGTAAATTTGGACTGAACACCGTTATGCACTCACCGATTCAATTGAAAGAACGACCAATTTGGACAACAGTGTGCACGTAAAGTGACGTTTCTATGGTAGCTGACAACGTGACGTTCTTTTTTTTTTTGTTGGTAGCAGTCACCATGACGTTTCTGCCGTCATCATGACACGTTGATGTCGTTTGATTTGACGTCCTTCATTTTTACGTCGCTTTTCAGTTGTTTTAGTCATAACGAAAAGTTCACCACTTCAAAGAACGAGTCTATCAATCGGTAGTGAAACGTTGAGTGCCTTTTCCAATTTGAATACTGTCCACTTAAAGTTTAAAAACTTTTTATTTTCAAGGAACAGCGATTCGCACGAATTTGCAGGTCGCAATTGGAAAGATTTTCTTGATAATTAGTTACTTATAAGTAGAGATCGGAATCACGTATTCTGACGTTATCAAAAAGAGGTCGAGTGAGGAAGAATCGAAATTATTTTTAATTGCGCAATCCTTTTTAAAATAATTTGAGGAGCGCCATGACTTCCAAATTGGTGTACGCGAGTTATTCAGAGAACGCGGATGGAGCAAGCGTTTACACGATGACGTTAAAATATGTGATTCCGATCTCTGCTTATAAAATAAGAAAAAAATATATCGTTTTTTTTTTTTGTTGCAGTCTAAGACCCGGTTTAGAAGCGAATAGGGTGAGTTGCTCAGTGTCCGATTAAACCATAGTTTTTTCCTTTCATAGTCTTACTAAAAAAAAATTACGTTTTACATTTTAATCACTGTCTGAACAACCGAAAAAAATAAATAAAACTAGTTAACGTTAAATATAGTTTAAAGCTCCAGTGAGCAACTCAGTTTTAGGAAGCATATCTCTGGCCAAGTAGTTCGTGTCAGTGGCGTACGCAGTAAGGTGTTAATAGGGGTTAAAACACCCCCCAAATCAGCCCAGTTTATTCATATGAAAAATAGCAACATCTTCGAATTAAATCGCTCATTAGTGTATATTTTATACCGTAGATAAAAATTATTTTAGTTTCGTGCAATTTGTAATCCCCCCTCCCATTCACCAATCCTGCGTACGCCACTGGTTCGTGTCACTTAGCTTAGTCTTGCTGTGACTTTTATCACTGACAAGTCAGGGGTTCAAGTCCGAAGAAGAAAGCTGCTTTTTTTTTATTTTTCTAACGTGATATTTTGCTAATTAAATAAAACATGTAAACAAAAGAGCGCGCAGCGAAAACTCGTTCCGATTCATCTTTAGAAACTAATTTAAGTCGACGTGTTCCAAATATTATGATAATCTTCTTTAATCGTGACGGATAATAATATTATGATCATCGAGTGATTTCACTAACGCGTTTTTTTAAGAAACGAAAGGACAACAAAAGATAATCTATAAAAAAAAAGAAACAAGAACAACAAAAGAAAAACGAAATTTGCCGGAAGATTTGTCAAAACGCGTCAACGGAAATATTAAACAAAACAAGAAATTTGCAAAATAGAAACCGCGAAATTAATTAAAAGAAAAAAAAAATCTCGCAAAAAAATAAACTAAAAGAAAAGTAAAAAAATTAAAACAAAAAAGAATGTTCGGAATAGAAAAAGAATAAGAGCAAATGATGGATATAAAGGAAAACAAAAGGCAATCTGGAGGAAAAAAAAATAGAGACGATGAAAGACAATAAATCGATAAATAAAATAATAATATAATAATCATCGACTGATTTCACTAACGCGTTTTGTTTTTGCAAAAAAAAAACGGGACAAAACTGGAATATTTGCGCAAAAACGGGACGATCAATACACACGAAAAAAAAGTAAACAAAAACGGGACTGTCTCAGTGAAATCGGGACGTATGGTCAGTCCAGATATCATTTTGAATTTTTATCTTCCCTGAATAAAATTGTTTACCATTAACAAACTGCACATCCGCCTTTCAAATATAATCAAAGAGTAGGGATTAATAAAGAAGAGTTACTCCACGTCGGCACGTTTGATCTTTGCCGAGTAATTTCTATGACTTAGCCAGGCGTGACAAAAATATCCAGAATACACACGAAAAAAAAAACAATAGTAAAAAGTAGCTCAAATTGTAGTCAGAATGAAGACAGAAACACATTGTAGTAAATATTCGCACAATTGTCTTGGAGTATTTACTACAATTGTGCTAAGATTTGTTACAATGTGTTTCTGTCTTCATTCTGACTACAATTTGTGTTACTTTTTACTACTGATTTTTCTCTGTGCAATTGCACGTTAGTGTGACGTGCAATTCTGTTCGCAAACTCGACGATTTACGAAAGGACATTCAAATTGGCGTGAATGTTTTCTCTTTCTAATTTGCACTTCCTTGTTTGAGTGTCTCCTCTTTAGTGGGCCTGACTTCATATCAAAAATAGGACTTGGATGATTATTGATTGCATTGCACATTGGATCGGCCGATTATTGATTGCATTGCCAACATTAATAAGCAATAAAAAAAAAACAATGGTCCCGGTACTCGCCCTTGGGGGACACTCAAGTCAATATTCGTGTTGCGTTCGTGTGCACTGTGTACGTTGTATACAAGATGTATCTGCATTTATTATTTACAGTACAAGAGAAGTTGTCTTCGCTTTTCTTCTATTTTTTTTTTTTTAATTTTCATACTTTCATATTTTGCTTTTTCTTTTATTTTTTTGATTGGCCATCTTTTACTTTTGCACGGCACTTTTTTTTTTCGTTTTTGTTTCTATTTTTTTTCTAACCTTCACCAATAACAACCCACCTAGAAAAATATGATGGATAATTTAAGTGCAAATTCGGAATTATTATTATTTTTTTTTTCTTTTTTACTCTTTCAGTTTATTTTCACCGTTCATTTAATTACCAACCGTTTCTCGAGTCGTAAAATTCGAATCTCCTTAACATGTGATAAACGTGCGCGCAAAACAAAAACAAAACAAAACAAAAAAAAAAAAACTCAATTACGTTCGATTTGCTTCACTCCTGAACTCGAACTCGAACTCGAAAAAAAAAACGGAACTTCTTTTAATACGTAATCACAGCAAACGACAGCTGTTCGGAGATAGCAGCGGCCGCGCCACTTTTACTTTCACACAAAAATTGTGAACAAACCGAGACAGGAACAGGAAGTGTATTAAAAAAAAAACGACGCGATCCAGTTTTGCGTGTGGTTTAATTAGATAACGTTAATGTTCATGTTGCTTAACTTAACGACATACCGCTTTACTTAAAAAAAATTAAAAAATGTTGATTCGAATCTCGGTGAACGATGTGTTAGGTGACGCCACAGGAGCACCCGGTCGTGTGCATGAAAGCGCGAGATCAAGTGCGAGGGCGACGGCTAAAAGAGGGGTTCAAATACCAATACGCGAGGGAGAACGTTGTTGAATCCTTCAGCATGAAATAACATTACGAGTTGCGTGCACGTTCCGAACGCCCGCGCTACTACCCGTTGATTCTTTACTGTGGTTCAAAATCAAAGCACGTTCAAAGTTACGTTTTTTTTTTTTCTGTTTTGTTATGGTCTGGTCTTGACTGCTGAATTAGTAAAGTGGTTAATTCATTAAACAACAATACTAATTACGTAATGGCAGAAAAATTGAAGACTCGAATCAAGAAGATTCGAACACTCGGGTCCTCCTGGACATAATTGAGTCATAATATTTGCATTCTTATTAGTAGATTCTTATATTGCTTAACAACACGAGCCGATACAATAATTAACGACAATTATGTGATGATGAGTAATGCGGTGAGCATGTATTCAGTGGGTAGGTAAAAAGCAGCCCACATAATTCATGCGTTCCTCGAGTTGCATTCCAGTTAAAAATCGTGAAAATTCATCGGCCTTGACTTGACCATTCTTTGCTTTTAGCCTTAATGCAAGTCGTACACTCCGTGTTTCCAGCAAGTCACTAAGACATCAAATCGAATTACGCAACTTGTGCGTTTCATTGTACGTAAGACCTGTTTACAACGGCGCAAATACGCAACGAGTTTACTCTGAGCACGGTGGATAATAAATACAGGTGATACGATGGCGCACTTAATACGCACGGGTACGGAAACGTAAGATCAATGTGCGAGGGAGATAGATAGAAAAATCTGCGCTCGGTGGGTTAACGCCTTGTGTATGACATAGCACCTCGTACACACAGAAAACACAAAAACACAAACGCCGGAATCTATCAGTGAAAGAGATCGCAAATATCGTCACGATTAGGTTTTTTATAGAAGAATTAAAAAAAATTACAGGAATAATTATAAGCTTTCTCTCCATCCAAAACTCACTATTACCCGAGAGCCAACTGTTCAAAATCTGCAAAAATCTGCCCAGGGCTTAAGTCACTAAATCAATAACATTTTCTTTCGTTTAAATTTACTAGATACAATTGATTTTTGTCGTTTGCAGTTTCTCAAAAGTTGGCTTTTTGAGAGATAGTGAGTTTTGGAAAGAAAGCTCACAATTAACACACTTAGGCCCACTTTTACAATGTCGGTTTAACTTTGAGCCGAAGCTTAAATCCTTCCCAACAATTGTTGAAATAATCGTTGCTAAGGGTTTAAGCCTCAGCTCAAAGTTGAGCCCCATTTGTAAAAGTGGACCTTAAGCTTTATGCCTTATCAGTGCGTAATCACATTTCACTGACGAAATCCGAGAAATCAGCGAAAAACGACTCGCGAGTTATGAAACTAGGACGCGAGCATTGCAAGCATTCCTGCACACTCAAGTGTTATTTCAAAATTATAACGGGACCTTGTTAAGCAAGCTCAGATTTTTGTGTGTGTGTTTGCAAACAAACCGGTATCAATGATCCGAGCTTGAATCGTTTGCTCAGTTCACCCTCAAGGGGCCGCGCCGTATCTACCAACGACGGACATCGTCATCGTCACCCCTGGACTTTAATCGCATCGCCACCGCCTCTGAACCTCACGAGAGGGACCGCATTATCTCATTATGGAAAGAAAGCTCACAATTAGCACACTTAAGCTTTATGCCTTATCAGTGCGTAATCACATTTCACTGACGAAATCCGAGAAATCAGCGAAAAACGACTCGCGAGTTATGAAACTAGGACGCGAGCATTGCAAGCATTCCTGCACACTCAAGTGTTATTTCAAAATTATAACGGGACCTTGTTAGGCAAGCTCAGATTTTTGTGTGTGTGTTTGCAAGCAAACCGGTATCAATGATCCGAGCTTGAATCGTTTGCTCAGTTCACCCTCAAGGGGCCGCGCCGTATCTACCAACGACAGACATCGTCACCGTCACCCCTGGACTTTAGTCGCATCGCCATCGCCTCTGAACTTCACGAGAGGCACCGTGCGCATTATCTCATTATGGAAAGAAAGCTCACAATTAGCACACTTAAGCTTTATGCCTTATCAGTGCGTAATCACATTTCACTGACGAAATCCGAGAAATCAGCGAAAAACGACTCGCGAGTTATGAAACTAGGACGCGAGCATTGCAAACATTCCTGCACACTCAAGTGTTATTTCAAAATTATAACGGGACCTTGTTAAGCAAGCTCAGATTTTTGTGTGTGTGTTTGCAAACAAACCGGTATCAATGATCCGAGCTTGAATCGTTTGCTCAGTTCACCCTCAAGGGGCCGCGCCGTATCTACCAACGACGGACATCGTCATCGTCACCCCTGGACTTTAATCGCATCGCCATCGCCCCTGAACTTCCCGAGAGGGACCGCATTATCCCCGTAGTAGGTCCTGTCGCCGCTCTGCCTGCCTCGCCAATAGAAGGGAGGTTAAGAGACCCCCAATTCATCATCCACCCTCTTAGCGTGACAATATTTTTAAGTAAACATTTTCCGTTTCCGCTGGGAAATCTAAATTCAGATTTTTTTATCGCATTTTTTTTCAAAAGTAAGCAGAATCGTTTAACGGAAAGCACAGGCGACATGCAAGAAATAGTGGAAAACTCTCCAAAATAATTTTTTGGTTAATTGTTTTTAAGCCAAGGACTCATTGTTAACCTCCAATGAAATAATAATAATAATTCGTGTACTGTATGCGGTCCTTAACACTTAAGACACGATCCTTACGAGGAATAATTTTCTGCCATTCAGCTTATCTTATCCTGAGGTACCCGGAACCAGCGATCTATTTTTTTTTATTTCTTTGGCTCTTGCGGCCTGTCTTGCACGTGGACGCGAAACATGTTCGCCCCAAATTACAGACGAATCTCACCGGTATAAATTTAAATCCTAATTGAAATGCGAAGGTTTAATAAAGTTCCACGTAAGGAATACTTTAACGGGCATTTCTGATCGTCTAGCTGGCCGCCTAGGTGTAGTCTATCTTTCACGTGCTTTCTCTCTTACATCATCTTACATCCGCGTGAACGGAACTCGTGTTTGTAATTATACCTGCCTATTTCTGTACCGTGTCTCTGAGTAATGATTGGGCATTTCAGCATTTCAGGTGAGGGTCATGAATCATAATCAGGGAAAAGAATTCGGGCCACTTAGTGTTGTACGCTTTTTATGTCGAATGTACTATTTACTCCTACCACCTTTCCGGGGCTCGGATGAATCGAATTATTATTGAGTGGGGTGCGAGCGTTCGTATTTCGCAGTAATTATTGTGGGCCTGAGTAATGATCAGGCATTTTAGCACTTGAGGTGAGGGTCATGAATCATGATCAGGGAAAAGAATTCAGGCCTTAGTGTTGTACGCTTTTTATGTCGAATGTGCTATTTACTCCTACCACCTTTCCGGGGCTCCGATGAATCGAATTATTATTGAGTGGGGTGCGAGCGTTCGCACTTCGCAGTAATTTTTGTGGGCCTAAGTAAAGATTAGGCATTTTAGCACTTGAGGTGAGGGTCATGAATCATCATCAGGGAACAGAATTCATTCATTCATTTACTCCTGCCACCTTTTCGGGGCTCCGATGTATCGAATTATTATTGAGTGGGGTGCGAGCGTTCGCATTTCGCAGTAATTACTGTGAGCCAGGTTGATACAGTCCGAGTACTAAATTTTAGTACCGTTCGTGGAACAAGTGGCACGAATTCTTCTCCCTGATCATGATTTAAAAAAAATAGTTGTCCAGAAAAATTACACAGAACTCTGGTTGGTCAAAGTATCGTAGAGCATCCTGTATAAAACAATTTTCGTTGATAAAATATTTTTTTTGTAAGTAACTTGTTCCTCTTTCAAGCAGAATTTCACAGCGCCATCTACAAATGCGACATCGAAGTCCCAAGTGAATATTTTTTTTTTTTTGCTTTTGCGGTAATTCCAAACTAGTTTTAAGTACCATTTAAGTACCGCTTAAAAATTTAACGAGCGACGTCGTAGTTTCGGTATTACGTTTAATGCCGATTCAAACCGGAGTTTCACAGCGCCATCTATGAGCGCCACATTGAAGTTCTAGGTGAAAGATTATTTTTTCGATTCTAATTTTTGTCGTTTCAGTGTCGCTTAAAGCTACCGCGCGATGTCGTGATTCTGAAACAATATTTATTGCGGATTTAAACCGCGGTTTAGCAACGCCGTCTATGAATGTCATATTTGAACTTTCAAGCGAGTGATTCCTATTTTTCGACTTTCGTAATCATTCAATCATTTCAATGTTGTATAGTTCACATCAGATTTCATTTCTCTTCATTGCGAAGTTTCACTTCGCCATCTATGAATGCGACGTCGAAGCTCCAAGTGAATTCCTTTCTTTTTCAATTCTCATTTCGATGCTTCCGCGCGATTTCGCGGTACCTAAATGCAATTACGCTTGGATGTTGCGGTTTCAAACCGGAATTTCTCAGTGCCATCTATGTTTGCCACATTGAACGAGCCCTATTTCTGGATTAGGATTACATAATCCTGCCAATTCAGTGTGCCGTTTATAAGCCTTCCTCTCTCGATTTTATTGTTCTGAATTTTTTTATTTATTGAAGATTCAAACCGGAGATTCACACCGTCATCTATGAATTCCGAACTGAACGATTCCTCGTGGTTCTGAGATATTATTTATTGCGGATTCAAAAACGAAGCTTTGCAACAGTGTCATCTATGAACGCCACGTCGAACTTCTAGGTGAACGATTCTTTTCTTTTCTTTTTCTTTTTGATTATACTATTATATTCGTTTTAATCGCGAGCAACTATAGTATACAGAGTGTTCCGTGAAGTACGCTCCAAATTTCTTATGTCATTGAGGAGAAACAAAAAAAAAATTGCGGAAGTTGGTTTTAGGAGAGTTTCATAATCCTGCCCTGGTTTTATCATTTCAATGTTGCGTTGTGTTCCATGTTCATATTAGATTTTATTTTTCTTTATTGCGAAGTTTCACTTCGCCATCTATGTATGCGACATCGAAGCTCCAAGTGAATTCCTTTCTTTTTCAATTCTCATTTCGATGCTTCCGCGCGATTTCGCGGTACCTAATGCGATTATGCTTGGATGTTGCGGTTTCAAACCGGAATTTCACACTGCCATCTACGTTTGCCACATCGAACGATCCCCATTTCTCGATTTTTTTTAGTCCCGCCAATTCACCGTGCCGCTTTTAAGCCTTCCTCTCTCGATTTTATTATTCTGAATTTTTTTATTTATTGAAGATCGAAACCGGAGATTCGCACCGTCATCTGTGAATTCGGATCAGAACGATTCCTTGTGGTTCTGAAATATTATTTATTGCGGATTCAAACCGCAGTTTTGCAACAGCGCCATCTATGAACGCCACATCGAACTTCTAAGTGAACGATTCTTTTCTTTCTTATTTTTATTATACTATTGCATTCGTTTTAATCGCGAGCAACTATAGTATACAGAGTGTTCCGTGAAGTACGCGCCAAATTTCTTGTGTCATTGAGGAGAAATGAAAAAAAGATTTAGCGGAATTTGGTTTTAGGAGATTTGCTCATCAATGAGCGAGCTATTCTTCAAAGTGCAATCTTATTTGGATAGTTCGACAAATACATTAACGCTTGCAAATATTTGCGCAGGTCAATACTTACCGTGCGTTTTCTTGCGGAACGGAAACGCCTCCTATAAAAATGCAAGTGACCATAGAAGGCTTATCGGAGAGAACATTGTCATTATTATATTATTGTTGTTAGAAACTGAAAGTGCCCTGTTTATCATAATTCCAGAAAAGAGAAAGGGACACGGAAAGGACATTAGAGCTTTTAGCGACGCTCGAATTAATAATTACCTATCAGTAGAAAAGAAAGCGCGTTTGATTTCGGTTGGCCAAATGTTCATTGGGAGAGTACGAGCCTAAATGCATTCCGATCGTCATTAACTTTTAATAATTAATTTTTTGCTACAGCTGTTGTTAAATCGTGTAGTAATATATCAAAGTTAAAAAGTCAAATAATTTCGCAAAATCTCGACGTGCAATTTCGATTTCTAAAGCTGCGTATTCACTTGAGCGAGCATTTCCTTCAAATGAACAGCGCTCATTCAGCGCCTCCGGAGACTGTACACCAAGAGTTTTGACCTCTTTTAATAAGCTTTCAAAAATTGATGCGAACGCTTTCAATCGATTAGGTCTAAGTCGATTATTAAAGAAAGCGCAGCTTTAGAATTCGAAACTCTTTAATCTAAAATTTTTAAAGCTGCGTACTCACTTCCTAATCAGCCCGAATGAGCGACTAATAATAAACAAATATTAGTCGCTCATTCGGGCTGATTAGGAAGTGAGTACGCAGCTTTAAAAATTTCAGTTTAAAGAGTTTCGAATTCTAAAGCTGCGCATTCACTTGAGCATTTCCTATAAATGAGCAGCGCCCCCGGAGACTTTACGTCATAGATTTTGATCTACTTTTAATAAGCTTACAGAAATCGATGCGAACGCTTTCAATTCGATCTAGACTAAAGAAAGCGTCGAACTTTTGTGTATCCATCGCCTATTCCGGCTCGTTAAGGCGAAGTGCCCCGCACAAGTGAGTACGCGGCTTTAATTTTTAACAGTCGCCGGCTATTTGCGGTGGTGCATTTGCAAAATTGCGATCGTGCGGTTTGTTTTTATTATTACAATAATGAATACGTTTCAACTGGGAACGCTTTTTTTACGGGTGCTTACACACAATCGAAGCTCTGCGGCCTGGCGTGTGTAGGAAATTATAATTATCGTAATTAAATTGCGAAACTTAACGTTATGATATAGTTGTTATGATAACCTTTTAAAAAATTATTCGCTTTATACAACTACCTAATTATGAAAAAAAAAAAAATAAAAGAAAAAACATCAAGCACGATCAAACATTTACATTGCATTAAGCCCCCTACTCACGTCCTGCGCGCTTTCTTACTCGCTACTACTCGACGCTCTCTGCCTTTCGTTTCTTTTTCTTTTAGGCCTTCTGTCAAGTCAATTGAGGAAGTCTGAAAAAGAAAATTTTGACTAAAGCCTCCTACACACGGCGGCACATCTTCACCCGACCAGCGATTGTCAAACTAACAGAATCTCTGACGTCAGACTTACTTCCTTTTTATTTGACGCCCTGCCATTATTTTTTTTTTTTACAATAAGTCCTTTTTTTGATACCGAAGACAATCTGAAGAAGTCTGGAGGAAGAAAGTTGACTAAAGCCTCCTACTCACCTCGTAAGTTGATCCGACCAGCGATTGTCAAACTATCGGATGTCCAGTAGAAGGAAAATTCGAAACTTTGACGTCAGTTTTTCTTCAAGAAAAATTTTTTTTTTCTTCGTGGAGACCGATTTTTATTATCCACCGACGTCCGTTGACAATCTGACACGTGCGTGAATGTGAGTAGGAGGCTTTAGTTGGATGTTAAGGTGTAAGTAACTATATATATATATATAAGAAAAAAACATTCGTGAATTATATGAAAAAATCTGTTTTTGCATAGTTTAGGTTACCTGTTATTAAAAAAATTTCTTTTATCTTTTTCTGTATCAAGTTTTTTTTTTGTTCTTGCTTTTACTTGAATCTGTCTTTCGTTTCTTTATTTTAAAGCCATTTACTTAAGATAAGTAAGTCACTTTAAGGAAGTTTAATTAAAAAAGAAAAAAAAAAATTGAACTGAAGCCCACTACTCACTTCATCATATCTTTGTCTGACAAGATCGAAAAGATGAAAACAAAACAAAAAATCGAGCAGCATGGCAGAGAAACAAACTGTACAAATATTTGTAGTCGCTTTTTATTTATTTTTTTTAATTAGCACACGTGCAATTAACTCCGAACAAATTTTTTTCCCCTCTTAGATTTCGACATTTTTCTGATCTTATTTGATCACTTTTGTGGTGTGCGTCACTGAAAGCTTAAACCAAGAAACAAAAATACATAAACGATTTAAACAAACAGAAATTGTAAATTCAATTTAACGTGTGAAAATTAAATTAAATTTCGTCCGGGATAAGAACGAAATTAGCTAATTCTTATTAAGTTGGTAATCGCTGGCTAACCGTTAATTAACTTAGTTTACGGAACTCGCAGTCATCTTCGATAATGCTGTTTCGCGCGATTTTGCTGAATTTACCGTGGGTGCACTTCGACCTTGGGCAATAAACGCCCTGTCCATTTTAAGAGCGTCCGCAATGGTGTAACTTGACGCCCCCGGTTTTATTTATTCGCGAGACGGGTTTCCTAAAACAGAGCGCTCCTTCGATCCCGAAACCACGCCCTGGTTTCGAAAAACATTGTTTCGAAAAAAAAAACGAACAGTATCTACATTATACCGTGAGAACAATAAAGAAACTCAAGTCAAAGATATCCTTGGAATAAATACGATGGCTTCGTGACGTTACGATTTCGGGGTTCATAAAAAATTCTCGTCTGGAGTTTTCGCGTGCGCACGGGAATGCTTCGCAGCTTTCCCGAAACTATCTGCGACATTAATTGCGAGCGCTCCCTTTTCATGAAGTCCGACGATACACCTTGGCGCCCCAAACTCAAAGCAGTAACAATACGTTAAAAGCAAAAATTGTGTGTTAAAAAGTTAAACATTTAAAGTTGTTTGTATTTTTGTAATTTCGAATTAATCTAGCTATAAGAGAAGATTTCCAAATTCCATGGATTTCTTTAACTTTTGGCTCTGACGGGTATTACAAGAAGAATTATTGCTCTGTCTGTAGGTCCATAAAAGAACAACGTATAGAACAACAAAACAAGAAACTTGCAATAAACTAAATAGTCGTATTTTGTCGAAACAAAAAAAGTGACATTCGATACCTGATAATTGAAATATGAAAAGTTTTGTTGCACACAAAAAAAAAATAATAATAATGTGAAGTGAAGAAAATAAATGACTGTCGTCTATTTGTGGCGATGTTCAATCGCACAGTCCTCACAACTGATCGCTTTTCGTAAAATAATAATAACAAACAAACAAAATAAAGTGATAAAATAACAATAAATAAAGAAAAAAACGTGGTTTTAGAAAACCAAAAATACAGAGATGTCGAAAAAGAAAACACAAATGACTATCACTAGAAAAAGAACGTCAATTTATTATGTGCCTAGTCGTAAGAAAACAAATTACAACAAATAAACAAAATAAAGTGATTAAAATAATAATAAATAAAGAAAAGAAAAACGCGTTTTTTTTTTAAACCAATAATACAGGGACGTCGAAAAAGAAAGCACAAATGACTATCACTGACAAAGGAACGTCAATTTATTCTATGCCCCGTCGCAAGAAAACAAAAAGTAAAATTAAAAACAACTGACGCGCTAACGGCTTCATATAAAATATAAATAAAATAGCAGGACGAAATGATAAAAAGAAACACTCCACGTTTTTATTAAAGTTCCGTGCAGAGAGTCAACTAAAAGCAAAGTGAAACAAAAGACAATCGGTGTAAGGCACTCGTACATCAAGAAATAGGGAAAGAGTGAAAAATAAGAAAAACTGACAATAAACTGAATCAGCGTACTTCGTGGAAATAAAAGAAAAAAGTACCAAAAAAAAAAGATATGAAGAAAAACTGACAATAAACTGAATCAGCGTACTTCGTGGAAACAAAAGAAAAAAGTACCAAAAAAAAAAGATATGAAGAACTGAAAAGTCAAAGAAAAACATTAGGTAGCGACATCCCGCTGCTGACGAGGCCTCAAATAGGACTGAAACAGCTATACAGAGGATGCTCGAGGGATCCACTGCAATTAAAAACGACTTGCGGCAGAATTTTTGAAAAATCAAAGACAATGAGACTAATTAGAAACAAATGACGGTTTAATCCATCGCTTTTCGTAAAACAATCATAACAATTAATAAACAAATAAAACGGTGAAATAAACTAAATGTACGGAACAAAGAAAAGCAAATGCCCTTTTTTTTAAACAAAGGACGTAGAGACGTCGAAAAAGACAAAACAAAAGGGACAACAATAAATAAATTCAGTAATACAGCAAACAATAAAAACAAATAACAGATTACGAACAATTAACACTCGATTACAAAACTATTAAATAAATAAAAAATCCAAGGAAACAACACGTGAAAGAAACAACGAAACATTGATTATTTTATTTTATTTATAAAAATGTAATAGAAGAATTTAGGAATTTATTTAACTTATGATTTTGTAATTTATGAATTTAGGACAATCGGCCAATGAAAAAAAAAATTACAACAATGAACACTTGACTACCAAAAATAAAATAAAAATGGACAATAAACTGAATCAGCATACTTCGTGGAAACAAGAGAAACAAGTACCAAAAAAAAAGATATTAGATACGTCAAGAATTGAAAAATCAAAGAAAAACATTAGGTAGCGACATCCTGCTGCCGACGAGGCCTCGAATAGGGCTGAAACAGCTATACAGGGGATGCCCGAGGGATCCACTGCAATTAAAAACGACTTGCAACAAAATTTTTGAAAAATCAAAGACAATGAGACTAATTAGACACAAATGACGGTTTAATCGATCGCTTTTCATAAAACAATCATAACAATTAATAAACGAATAAAACGACGAAATAAAATAAATATACAGAACAAAGGAAATGCTTTTTTTTTAAAAAAAGAAGGACGCAGAGTCGTCGAAAAAGACAAAACAAAAGGGACAACAATAAATAAAATAATAAATAAATTCAGTAATAAAGCAAACAATAAAAACAAATAATAGATTATAAACAATTAACACTCGATAACAGAAATATTAAATAAATAAAAAAATCCAAGGAAACAACACGTGAAAGAAAAAACAAAACGTTAATTATTTTATTTTATTTATAAAAATGTAATAGAAGAATTTATGAATTATTTAACTTATGATTTTGTAATTTATGAATTTAGGACAATCGACCAATGAGCTAAAAAAATACAATGAACACTTGACTACCAAAAATAAAATAAAAATAGGCAATAAACTGAATCAGCGTACTTCGTGGAAACAAAAGAAAAAAGTACCTGAAGAAAAAGATATTCGATACGTCAAGAATTGAAAAATCAAAGGAAAACATTAGGTAGCGACATCCCGCTGCTGACAAGGCCTCAAATAGGACTGAAACAGCTATACAGAGGGAGATTACAAACAATTAACACTCGATAACAGAAATATTAAATAAATAAAAAAATCCAAGGAAACATTATTTTTAAAAATGTAATAGAAGAATTTATGAATTTATTTAACTTATGATTTTGTAATTTATGAAATTATGACAATCGGCCAATGAAAAAGGAAAAAAATGACAACAATGAACACTCGACTACCAAAAATAAAATAAAAATGGAAAATGAGGAAGAAAATAATCGACAGAAGAAGAAAAACCGAAAAAAATTAACAGATTATTTGAAATTGCTTTAATATTAAAAAAGAAGTAGCAAAGGAATTGGTGAATAGGCAATCTCGTTGACGAAGCAAAGTTCTATTGAACTAAAAATAAAAGAGAAACAAATGAGCTAAGTTTTTACAATAACTGACAAAATTCCTTGAAATGATTGATTTCTCTGGGCGTGACAAATTAGAATTTGATGTCCAAATAGACAAACAAACAAACAAGCGAAAGAAAGAATGAAAAGCAAAAGAAAATTGAAAAAATTAAAAAAAAAAAACATTGAACAATCACCCGGCAAAAAGAAAAAAAAGAGAATAGAAAACGAAAACTCAATAAATTATAACACACAACTTTGAGACAGAAAAAAAAATGAAAAAGCATTTGGATTTTTGTTTGTAAAGTTTTTTTTTCTAAACACACGCCGACGTACGTTTCGTTTCGCATAAAAAAATAAAATAAAACAGTAAAAAGAAGTAAAACTGAGAAATAAATTTTTAAAATTCTGTGTTCGGCGTCGAGTAAAAGCAAAGTAAAGCAAAGATTGCAAACAATGATTAGGATTTCAGGAAATATGGAAATGGAAATAAAAGAAAAAAGCAAAGCAAATGACAAATAAAATCATAATAATAATGATTTGTTTATCTTGCTTTCTGGCATGGTGTACATTTTAAAATACAAAACTCGAGAAATTTCTTTTTTTGCCTCTGCGTTTAAGACAGTGTCGTAACAGCAAGGATCACTCGGTATCACAAAGCCTGCGAATATTATTTTATATGTCGCATATTTCCCAAGCGTGTTGTTCGCACGGTGTGCGTTACATTATTACATTGATATGACACGGAAGAAGTATTTAACACATGTGAATAGATTGCATAATTCACAGCGCAAGGACTTTGAAAAACAAAACAAAAAATGAGTAATTGCAAAAATCTAAAAATACTTTGCATAAAAATCAACACGCTAATTTCTTGCATGTTGCAATGACTATACTGACATTTTTATGTTGTCAATGTTCGTTCGAAGCAAGGAAACAAAATGATGGGAACCATCCTGACATATTTCCCAGACGTGCATGTATACATGATGGGTGATTATGGCAGAAACTGCGCAGGAAGGAAATTATCGCCTCCTAATGATCCTTGAGCGTTACGCGGAGTTATGTCAGAGGACGAGAATGCAAAAAGAATTCTTTGAGGTTGCCTTCCTGGTTTTGCGCAGCGGAAGTTTGCAGATTGTAATTTTGCGAACGAAAACACGAACAAACATCTTGTAATCCGCAAGAATCGGAAACTCCTTGACTCGTGGCGCCCTCTCTTGTCGGTTCTCGCAACTTATTTAGCGTGATGTAATTGAATCAGCAAACGAACGTTCACTGTAGCAGCCTTTCTTTCTCTTTCACTTTGTACAAGTTTTGATATCAAATCTCGCATGCTGTCAAATGGACCAAAATAAGTATTTTTTTTTTTTGGTAATTCCGGATTGTAATAAAATCCTCAGAATCCTTAGCAGGTCATGGAATTAAATTCAAGTCATGTCTTAGCTAGATTTTTAATTCCGTAACCTGCTGAGTATGACTTTAAGTTTTAAATTCATAGGGTGTACCATTTGAGAAAAATAAATCGTATTTCTCCTTTTTTTGTGTCTGTCCTGTGCTATTTTTTAAAACTTACAAAAAATATTTAAAAAATCATTACATATTATTATTATTGTAGATACAATCCTACACTTTCGAAAAACACCCTGTATATTATTTCAAATGCGAATTCCCAGTCAATATTTATTTTAGTAAGCTGCGTAGACGAAGAAAACTTGACTTTATGGCAAATAAAGTGAACACAAACAAGGAAATAACCAAACACAAAAGACATTAAAAAAATAATTAACAAGTGACTAACGCCGATGAAAAAATAAAAGACAATTAAAATAACATTAACAAGCGACTAACGCTGACGAAGAAAGAAACAATGACTACGTGACTAATCGCGCAAGAAGCAAACGATCGAGTACAACAGATGTTAAGTAATGAAGAAAACAACAGAAATTGGTGTTTAAAACAAATGAGTATCGACAGAGAAGGAAGAGAAATGAATGACAGTGATTGAAGAAGAAGAAGAAGAAGAAGAAGAAGAAAAGCGCAGCTTGACTTAAAAAGAATTAGTAAATATTTTCCCATTTTAAAAATTAAAAGAAGAGAAGCATAATTGAAAAATCAATGACAAAAGAAACAAACGAAAAAAAAAAAAACAAAGATTAGCTTTTTTCTTTGTCGCGCTTTTGTTTTTGTTTTTCTTCTTTTTTACAGTTAAATAAAAAACCCAAATGGCAGACGTTAACGAAGAACGAGAACGAATTAAATGATAAAAGAAACAAACCAAAAACGAAAGATTAGCTTATGTTTGTTTTGCCTTTAATTTTTTTTTCTTTTCTTTTAGAGTTAAGTTTAAAAAAAAAAAACCAAATGACACAGACGAGACGTTAAAGGAAAAAGTATGTAGAAAGGTTTGTTGTTTGAGCGTTTACTGCGTTTAATTTCAGAAAATAAAAGCGAAATAAATAAGAAATAAAACAAGATTCTTCGATGGATGAAGAAAGGAAATAAAGTTGCCTCACAAAAAAAAAAAAACTAAAACCTGCTTAATTAATTGACGAAGAGAAAAAAAAAACGACGATAATCAATCGCGCGAAACAATGAACAACGAAACAAAAGACAATCGACTAATAAAAGGAGACAAGCATGGAAAAAGGAAGATTGCTTCGATCGATTCAAGAAACATAAGTGACACTAAAACAAAGCTGCTTAACTAATTGATAAAAAAAATTGAAAAAGAAAAACTAACAAGAGATAAGAAAACCGATCAATTAATAATAAAAGAAAAACGAATAGTGAATTAGATTTACAGAAGAAGAAAAGTCTATCAAACAAAATTGACACAAAACCACAAAAAGGCAAATTGGATGGTCCTCATTCGCGCGTCAAACAATTAAAAAAAAACAAAAACAAAAACAAAAACAGAAGCTGCTTGATTATTCAACGAAAAAAGGCAAAAGAAACAACGATCATAATTAGATGGAACACGAAAAAGATAAACGAAAATTGAACAAAAACGATCAAATCAACGAAAAAAAAAGAAGACTAATTTCAACTAATCGAAGGACGAAAACCAAAACAGAAGACGATCGATGGTAAAAGTTTTCGATCGGCAAAGAAAACAACTTGCGTGTCAAAAAATTGAAAAAAAACAAAAGCTGCTTAATTAGTTAACGGAGAAGAAAGAACAAGGAAATAAAAATCAATTCATCGAGGAAAGAAAGAAACAAACAAATTGAACCAAAACAAAGTCTAATCAACGTCCAATCCAACCCAACAAAAAAATACTCTCTTGCGAGTCAAACAAATTGAAGAAACAAAAACAAAAGCTGCTTAATTAATCAACGGTGACAAAAAAAAACAAGAAAAATGGCAATCAAAAAAAAAAGAAAAAAAGAAACAAAGAAATTGAACAAAGGCAAAAACCTGCTTCCAATAATCGATGGAGAAAAGGAGAGTGATGGTGACCAAACAGGAAAAAATAAAAAAAAAAACAATAGACAGTCGATTAGTAAGACAAAAGCAAATGTTAGGTTAGAGAAGAGAAGAGGAATTTTTTTTTTTATCGAAAATGGATAAGAAATTCACTTCAGAAATTAAAATTGCTCGTCAAATAAATTGAACAAAAACAAAAGCTATTTAATTAATTATTTGAGACAAAGAAGAAAAACGAGAGTCACTATTCGGGAGACGCAAAAACGAAACAAAACAAAACCGACGACAAGAACGAGAAACTATCGACGAATAAAAAGAAAGCAAACGTTAAACAATAGAAGAGCGAAAAAAGACATTCGCTAAAGGAACCAAAAACAAAAGCTACCGAATTAATCAACGGAAGAAACGAAGAAAAACGAAGCTAACTAAACGGGAAACAAAAAACAAAAGGTGTAGGTGATGAAGAAAAAAACAAACAAGTTGGATTGGGTTGGGTTGGTTTTGATTTTGAATTGGCGTCTTCATGCTTCGAAAACAAACGAACTTTTC
Source organism: Prosopocoilus inquinatus (assembly GCA_036172665.1). NCBI lineage: Eukaryota > Metazoa > Arthropoda > Insecta > Coleoptera > Lucanidae > Prosopocoilus > Prosopocoilus inquinatus. The sequence continues at coordinate 5,196,260 of CM069878.1, read as the reverse complement.
TTTCTCCTTCGGCTTTTGAATATTCTACTTCCTACTCCAAAACTTTCTAGAAGGCATTGGTTGATCTTTCGAAAACAAACAAGTTTTGTTTTCCCTTCAGCTTTTGAACATTTTGGTTTCAATGAAAAGGGATGCGAACCGCAACCGAAATCGACCCATCAAGGCCTACCAAAGACCGGATATAACTTGGAGTGGGGCGATAGGATGGGCAATCACCGACTTCCTACCCCAAAACTTGGCCTGTCTTCCTAGAAGGCATTGGTTGATCTTTCGAAAACAAACAAAGTTTTCTTTTCCCTTCAGCTTTTGAACATTTTGGTTTCAATGAAAAGGGATGTGAATCGTAACCGAAATCGACCCATCAAGGCCTACGAAAGACCGGATACAATTTGGAGTGGGGAGATAGGATGGGCAATCACCGACTTCCTACCCCAAAACTTGGCCTGTCTTCCTAGAAGGCATTGGTTGATCTTACCAAAACAAACCAAGTTTTCTTTTCCCTTCAGCTTTTGAACATTTTGGTTTCAATGAAAAGGGATGCGAACCGCAACCGAAATCGACCCATCAAGGCCTACGAAAGACCGGATACAGTTTGGAGTGGGGAGATAGGATGGGCAATCACCGACTTCCTACCCCAAAACTTGGCCTGTCTTCCTAGAAGGCATTGGTTGATCTTTCGAAAACAAACCAAGTTTTCTTTTCCCTTCAGCTTTTGAACATTTTGGTTTCAATGAAAAGGGATGTGAACCGTAACCGAAATCGACCCATCAAGGCCTACGAAAGACCGGATACAGTTCGGAGTGGGGAGATAGGATGGGCAATCACCGACTTCCTACCCCAAAACTTGGCCTGTCTTCCTAGAAGGCATTGGTTGATCTTACGAAAACAAACCAAGTTTTGTTTTTCCTTCGGCTTTTGAATATTTTGGTTTCAATTAAAAGGGATGTGAACCGTAACCGAAATCGACCCATCAAGGCCTACGAAAGACCGGATACAGTTTGGAGTGGGGCGATAGGATGGGCAATCACCGACTTTCTACCCCAAAACTTGGCCTATCTTCCTAGAAGGCATTGGTTGATCTTACGAAAACAAACCAAGTTTTGTTTTTCCTTCGGCTTTTGAATATTTTGGTTTCAATGAAAAGGGATGTGAACCGTAACCGAAATCGACCCATCAAGGCCTACGAAAGACCGGATACAGTTTGGAGTGGGGCGATAGGATGGGCAATCACCGACTTCCTACCCCAAAACTTGGCCTGTCTTTCTAGAAGGCATTGGTTTTGATCTGGAGTGGTTCCGGTTCCACTTCACATCTCCAGTTTCGATTGAGTTCTGGAGGGGATTCAAATCTGTTTTAAACTTTATTTCCAAGCTTGAAAAACAAAAATTTTTGTTTTATGACGTTTTCTGGGGCAACCCAAACCCGATCCCAATCCCAATTCGCTACGTGCTGTTTTCTTTTCTTTTTTTTGTGACGGTTGAAATTATAGTGGAGACTTGAGAATGGAATTGAAGCATGTAAAATCCTTGGGCTTTATGACTGCAGTTTTCCACAATTCCACTTCCAACAATCTTTGATGAATATCTACGACAAGACGGCCGCCTGCAATGGAACTGACTTCATGACTTCATGTAGGCGGCGGTCATTTAGATTTGAGCCGTGACAAGAGACCAGGCGAAACCTTGAAGCAAGCAGGCAGGCAAGCAAGCAGGGAAATCGATACCTACGTCCTCACACTGCCCCATGTCCATACTTGCTATAGCTGCAAGCATCGCGTGCCAACTCCAAATTTATTCGCCCCCCCCAAGGATCCCTTGTGGTCAATACTAAACGTCTTACGAAGAACTAACGACCACTACATCAGATAAAAAAACCCCCGCCTTAGTACTATCATTCCCCACGAGCGGCCACGCAAATGAGGACGTCGCGATACGATCAGGATCACCAGGATTTACTGCGTTTAATAAACATATTTATTGCAGAGTATAACATATCGTACACATGTCTTCGATCTATACACAATAGATATTATTAGGTTTCGATAAAAATTATAAATAGATAAAACAGGTTTTCACGTATGACGACGTGAGGGTGCCGGAGCTATTTTTTTTTGTTTTTTTGGTAAAAATAGACGACTTCTTGGTTTTAGAGTTATTAGAGTCGGAAAGTTGGCGATACTCTCCTTCTTCCTTCCTTCCTCTTCCTCCTGCAAAACAAAAATTGGAATTGTGTTTTGGACTACTGGACTACTTTTGTTTTCTTAGCAAGCACCTGAGGATCACGTGATTACTTCATTTGCCCTTCGCCTTCGAGGTTCGCCGCGTCTAAAAAAGACAAAGAAAAACACTGAAGGGCCAATCCCAGAAGCTTTTCCCCCCCTCAGACCTTTGAGTTTCTGCTCTTCGATCTCCTGCTTTAGTCTCAGGTGCTCGGCCAAGTCGACGTCGATGTCGGCGGTCGGGCCTTCCTCTTCCGCTTCCTCGGGTTTCGACTCGTACAACGCCCTGTATAAAGCGGCGCGGGTTTCCAGGATTTCCCTAACGAGATCTGCCCAATAAGAAAAAAAAACAACGACTTAGAGCTTGCGCCGGCTAAAACCAAACCAATCCAAACCTGTCAGGACGTCTCGGCTGCTGACCATTTCCTGCAGTTCCTCGGTGACCTCCCTCATCAGCCAGGGCATGAACGACTCGTCCAAATCTGAAAAGCCCCCACTCATTTATTAAAGAAATCTAAAGGCCCTCAGTGATTTATTAAAGAAATCTAAAGGCCCTCTCGTTTATTAAAGAAATCCAAAAGCCCTCTCTCGTTTATCGAAGAGATCTGAAAGCGACTTTCTGCAAACCTTGTTTAATGTAGTCCGAGAGGAATCCGTCTTCTTCGAGCCCTTCCAGAACCGAGGGTAAGAGGTCGGCCATGTAGCCTTGCATCAAGACGGCCGCCGCTATGCGTTCCTCCATCTCCTTCTGCATCCTCAGGCCTTCTTCGTACTCGGCCATCCTCCGGTTGCGTTCCGCTTGCCATCTTCTGTCCCGGGCTTCCAGGCGTTGGAGCTCCGCCCTTTCCCCTGCGCGGAGGTCCTCGAAGTGTCGTTGTTGCACCCTCAGGGCGGCCAGCTCCTCTTCTTCCAGGACCTCGATGAGCGCCTGCTCTATCGTCTTACCCACGAGGACTTCGAGGATGGGTTGGACCTCCATATCAAAGTCGAAGAGCTAAACCATTAACAATCCATAAGACTTTCGTGATTTCGATGATGGTAGCGTTAAGAAATACGATCAGAGAGTGAATCAAGATATCATCTTGATGACGTATTTCGCAATTGGGACTTCCACTTGCCTTTAAGGAAACGATAATTGGGTTTTCGACAAATCGAAATAAGCCCTTTTGATAAATGCGACGCCTGAAGAGGTGATCCGGACCAAATTACTTCGACCCAATTAAGCAAAATGTAGGAAAACTTTCCCCAAATTGCAAAAATTGAAGACCAGGCGTCCAAACATCAAGACCAAAGACACTAAAGTAATATTTTTTTGCGTGCAATTGAAGACCAAACCCATTTAACATGAACCAACGCGGGAAAATCGATTCGGTAAGACACCGAATCATCACCCAAGCGTTTCCAATAACCAACAGAGTGAACGAGAAAAGGAAAGCTCTCCAATTTGTGACGCACCAAGTCTAAAAACTACACCTATTCCAATAAATTTCCATTCGACCAATTTAATACTCTTCGAATCGATCGATTAAACGCAAAGTGTACTTTAAAAATAATTGAAATTTTATGATGTATGAAACCAGTTGTTTGCGTCGAGGTGGCTGTCACGAAAAGCAAGTTGTACAACGATTAGCCTGACCTACATAAATAACACAGAATCGAATGCATTTCTGCTTAGGGGCAAAAAAGGGGGAAAGGAAAACCTAATGACTTGACGACTTTCATGTAATACGGGGGGATGGGGGGTGGAAAAGAGGAAGTTACTTACGTCTCCAGGATATATCTGAGTTTCCACGTCGGCGCCGGTCTTCGCGGGAACATAAAAGGGTGAGACCGGCCTATCTAAGAAGAGATCAGTCTGGGTGGTCATGTCGGCCATCGGAGGGTTGTTCATCAGTTCCTCCAGGTATTGATCGGTTTGAACGGGTTCGTGCTTGCGTCCGGGGACCGGAGGAGGAGACGCCAGTCTGAGCTGTGCCCCACGTAGCTGTTGCGCCTGGGCCTTCCTCCTCGCCATGGCCCTTCGCCTTGCGGCAGCCGCACGAGCCGCCACCGACTCACCTGCACCCTAAAAAAGAAAAACAAAATCGCCAAATAAGACCCTCCCCATCACGCCTTGGATGGATTTCAGTAAGCTTGGGAATGCGCACTTACCTGCTCTTGAGAGAGCAACTTTGCGTGCGCAAAATTCGGGTTCCATTTCGGCTGCTTGGACAATAACAACAAACATACAAAGGGTTTGTGCGTTACTAGGTTATCTACATACGTCTTTGCTTTGCCAATTGGCAACTAACTAAACCCATCATGAAATGGTGGCCACTCTCAAAGTGCGCCCCATTTTCATGGTTCCATACTCCAAAAATCTCCAATCGTCTCTAAATCTAAATTGATGAGGAAGAAGAGGAAGAGGAAGAAGAAGAAAAAGAAGAAGAAGAAAAAGAAGAAGAAGAAGAAGAAGAAGAAGAAGAAGAAGAAGAAGTTGGTTTCAAAGCACGTTGGAGGAAGACAGGAAGGTCCTCAATTCATTCCATCTGGTCTAACTACTTTAACAGGTGCTAACCCAAATTTAGAAGCAAAAAAGGGGGAGCGTCTATCTACTAATGGACTCACCATTTCGATGTGCGGGGGCGCGAAGTTGCTGCCTCTGACCACCCTCCTCTCGAACATGAGATTGGCGTAGGGCAAGGGGGCATCTCTGGAAAAATGACGAGCATTAAATTCAAAGTAGGAAACAAGAATTTCCAAAAATTAATTTTCTTTGCGTTCTTTTGCGTTTTGATGGAGGGGCGGGGTGCAAACTGGAAGATGTTTAGTTAATCTCCCCATAGGTCCTCAGATTTCAAAATCCTCCTCATGCCCAAATTACTTTTTTTCGTGGAAGAGGGCGGAACGCTTTCATCATCCGTAGTAAGCTTCATTAAATTATCTTAAATTTGGTTTCTGAGAACGTAAGATTTTCCAACCCAAAAAAAAAACATCTACTTATAGGAGATCAAGAAAGAGAGGATGGTTTGGCTTCGCCGACTCGGAAGAAAGAACCGTCTAAGAAGAAGAAGAAGAAGAAGAAGAAAATGAAGAAAAAAGGACCTCAAGCAAATTGTTTTTACAGATCGAAGGAAATAGGAACTCTGTGGAAGCTCCAGATGCAATAGAATGCACCTCGCAATCCGATGAACACATGAAACCGCTGAAACCGAACGCGAGAAGAAAAAGAGACGTTCTGAATTAAAGAGGATGAAACGACTGGAAGAAGTGACATCGATCGAGCGGCAAGGATTTGGAGACCTCTTGGATGAAGAAGAGCCGAAGAAGAATACTTAGAAAGAGACGTTCTGAATTGAAGAGGATGAATCGACTGGAAGAAGTGACATCGAACGAGTGGCAAGGATTCAGAGACCTCTTGGATGAAGAAGAGCCGAAGAAGAATACTTAGAAAGAGACGTTCTGAATTGAAGAGGATGAATCGACTGGAAGAAGTGACATCGATCGAGTGGCAAGGATTCAGAAACCTCTTGGATGAAGAAGAGCCGAAGAAGAATACTTAGAAAGAGACGTTCTAAATTGAAGAGACTGGAAGAAGTGACATCGATCGAGTGGCAAGGATTCAGAGACCTTTTGGATGAAGAAGAGCCGAAGAAGAATACATACAAAGAGACGTTCTAAATTGAAGAGGATGAATCGATTGGAAGAAGTGACATCGATCGAGTGGCAAGGATTCGGAGACCTCTTGGATAAGAAGAGCCGAAGGAGAATACTTAGAAAGAGACGTTCTAAATTGAAGCGGATGAATCGACTGGAAGAAGTGACATCGATCGAGTGGCAAGGATTCAGAGACCTCTAGGATGAAGAAGAGCCGAAGAAGAATACTTAAAGACCAAAAGTGGAAAAAGGGTCTTTTCGAAAGCAAGGAGTTCGTCTTCCGGGCAAGAATAGTTGAAGTCAAGCGTGCATTGAAAAGGAATCAGAAAGAACTGTCGAGACCTTTAGGGAAACTGGTCCTTACTGGCCAAAACAAATGAAGTCGCCTAATAATAGAACGAAGAAGGCAACGAGCAAGCAAACCCTTCCTCACTCCTCAGCGAAAATGGAAAGAGATCTCTTGGAGAACCAAAAAAAAAAAAGAAAAAGATGGAAGGAAATGATGAGCGTTTAACCGTTCGAGATCAAAGGCAACAATGGAAGAAGATCGTGGAGGAGATAATTGGAACTTAATAACCCGAAAATAGAAAGATAAACAAACTAAAAGGTCAAAAGAAAATGACCTTATGAGAAAAGCAAAAATGGAGGAAGTATTGAGGACTTTGTTGGACCTTTCAATGGATTGCTGAAAAGGGATGAACTCGGCAAATCCGATGAAGGTGAAATCGCCTTGTATTTGAACGCGGAAGGAAGAGACCAAGACCAGACTAAGGAAACAGGGAAAGATGAAGTAGAGGATGATTGAATCCGAAAGTGAAATCTTGTAAGAAGAGGGGACAAAGAAGAAGATCTGTTAGGTTGAATTGGGGCCTTCTAACCAAAAGAAGAAGACCTGTTGGGAGATCGAGAGAAAAATTTTCGTCGTTATCGGCCGAAACAAGTGAATCCACGTGACACTTGAACGGAAGACAACAAAACCTGCAGATCAGAGGGAAAGGAGACGGAGAAGACAATAAATTGGATTTTATTGTACTGACTGGAACCAAAATATGAGCCCAGCGATCGAAAGAGCAAGAAACCAAAAGTTATTACAAAGAATTAGAAAAAAATTTTGGGCAAGCGAGTTGTTAAAAAAAAACGCCACCTGTTGAGTTTAGCGAAAGTCAAGACAAGCCTTAGACCTTAAGACTGACTTAATGGTCAATTTTGTACGACCTCAATTGGTCATATGGTAACCATACCGTCCTATGGCTAGTCGATCCAATGCTGACCATTTCTTGTTAATGGTTGCTTGAATTAACCATTGACCTTTAGCTATTTATTTCGTACGACCCTTGAGCCACCAAGTCAATAATTACGGCCAGTTCTTGACCAAGACCTATTTCGATGAACCCTAATCGACCTATTGGTTGCTTGACCATCTCCTCTTGATGATTACCTATCTCGCATGATCCTAATTGACCCCTAATAATGACCACATCACTAATGGATCTAACGGTGGTGACAGCTTCGAAGTCTCAGTTGCTTGACCCGCGGCCCTAAAGATAATTTCATGACTTTTAGTTCAGAATGACCCCAATTGACCTCATCCTAACCATATCGAATAATACATTTGACCGACCTGACAGAAATAAGCTTCTCGCGACCCTCTATCTCTTTGTTCCTAATCGATCTAATGGTTGCTAGTTGTTCCCAGACCACTTCGATCCTTTTCTGATTGAGCCTTCGACTTAATTTAAGTCACCTATTTCGTTTAACCCTATTAGACATCGAGCTATTGTTTGCTTCAACCACCTTGTGCAGAGTCATCTCGAATAAGAACCTCCTTTTTGCACTTTAAATCGTCGTTCCAAATCGATTTAATGGCGACCAGTGGCCGCTGACCTGTGACTGCTTGAGCTGTTCCGTCTAGGGACCTAATGATGATTGTTTCGAGTTGTTATTTGACCAGTGGTCACTAACCAGTTCGATCTGTGACTTCTGGACCTATTTCATTTAGCCCTAATCGACCTAATGGTGACAATTTCGAGTTGTTATTTGACCAATTCGATCTTTGAGACCTAATGGCGACACCTTCGAGATATTTTTTGGCCAGTGGACACTAACCAGTTCGTTCTATGACTTCTTGACCCATTCCTTTCAAACCTAATCGGCCTAATGGTGATAATTTCGAGTTGTTGTTTGAACTGTTCGATCTATGACTTCTGGACCCACTCCATTTAACCCTAATCAACCTAACGGTGACAACTTCGAGTTGTTATTTGACCAATTCGATCTCTGAGACCTAATGGTGACGTCTTCGAGACATTATTTGACCAGTGGACACTAACCAGTTCGTTCTATGACTTCTTGACCCATTCCTTTCAAACCTAATCGGCCTAATGGTGACAGCTTCGAGTTGCTATTTGAACTGTTCGATCTATGACTTCTGGACCCACTCCATTTAACCCTAATCGACCTAATGGTGACAACTTCGACTTGTTATTTGACCAATTCGATCTTTGAAACCTAATGGTGACATCTTCGAGATATTATTTGGCGAGTGGACACTAACCAGTTCGTTCTATGACTTCTTGACCCATTCCTTTCAAACCTAATCGGCCTAGTGGTGACAACTTCGAGTTGTTATTTGAACTGTTCGATCTACGACTTCTAGACCTAATTCACTTAACCCCAATCGACCTAATGGTGACAACTTCGAGTTGTTATTTGACCAATTCGATCTTTGAGACCTAATGATGACGTCTTCGAGGTATTATTTGACCAGTGGTCACTAACCAGTTCGTTCTAAGACTTCATGACCCATTCCTTTCAAACCTAATCGACCTAATGGTGATAATTTCGAGTTGTTATTTGAACTGTTCGATCTATGACTTCTGGACCCACTCCATTTAACCCTAATCGACCTAATGGTAACAACTTCGAGTTGTTATTTGACCAATTCGATCTTTGAGACCTAATGGTGACGTCTTCGAGATATTATTTGACCAGTGGTCACTAACCAGTTCGTTCTATGACTTCATGACCTATTCCTTTCAAACCTAATCGACCTAATGGTGATAATTTCGAGTTGTTATTTGAACTGTTCGATCTATGACTTCTGGACCTATTCAATTCGATCTACGACTTCTGGACCCACTCCATTTAACCCTAATCGACCTAATGGTGACAACTTCGAGTTGTTATTTGACCAATTCGATCTTTGAGACCTAATGGTGACGTCTTCGAGATATTATTTGGCCAGTGGTCACTAACCAGTTCGTTCTATGACTTCATGACCTATTCCTTTCAAACCTAATCGACCTAATGGTGATAATTTCGAGTTGTTGTTTGAACTGTTCGATCTATGACTTCTGGACCTATTCAATTTAACCCTAATCGACCTAATGGTGAAAACTTCGAGTTGTTATTTGACCAATTCGACCTTTGAGACCTAATGATGACGTCTTCGAGATATTATTTGACCAGTGGTCACTAACCAGTTCGTTCTATGACTTCATGACCTATTCCTTTCAAACCTATTTGACCTAATGGTGATAATTTCGAGTCGTTATTTGACCAGTTCGGTCTTTGATCCCTTGACTCATTCCATTTAACCCTAATTAATCTAATGGTGACATCTTCAAGGTAGTGGTTGACCAGTGGCCACTAACCAGACGTTCCTGACCTGTCCCATTTAACCCTAATCGACCTCTTCGAGTTATTATTTGCTCGAGCTAATGCCCTAATCTTGATTATCTATTTCGTATGACCGCTTCGACCTAAGTGGTCGCCTGTAAACAGAGGGGAAGAGTCTTCTGGAGATGAGAGGAGCTGGTAACCACCCCCGATCATGTTCACCGTGATATGCCGCTACATATTGCAATCAGCCGCCATTAATAAATAATTAGGTACAGTCAATGTGAACTACAATAGAAATGACACGCGTAATTAAGGGCATCGCGTATGTGGGTCGACCGGCGGCGCGGCGCGGCGAGGGCTAACGCGAGATTACGTGAGTGATTGCCGGCCTTTTATTGTTTCAATTGAAAGGGGGGTTGTTGACATGGCTGGACGAATCACCTCCTACACTTACCCTAATTTTCTGATTACTTCCGCGGCGTTGTCTTTTTTGTGAGGGTCATCACTGGAGGAGGAGGGTTTAACGCCCGCTATCGTCGATGCGATGGCGGCGGCTGCTTTGGCCGCCGCCTCGCACCGCGTTTTGTGCCCTAATTTCAAAATGTTGTTCTGCTTGTTCAAGACGCGCGGTTTGCTGGCGTACGCGTACATCTTCTTGTCATCCTTGGAGGCCACCTGGTCATCCTCGGCCGCCTTGAATCCGAACAGGCCTGCCACCTCGGGGGGCGGTTGCAAGAATTGCCCCTTCTTAACCGTGGTGATGAACAGCGGACGCTCGTGGGTCTTCTTCCCACGGTGCTTCTCATCTTTCTGCAGTTTCTTCAGCTTTGCGTCCAGGGTCTTCGAGAAGGCCTTATCTACGGCCTGGTCTTGGACCGTGACGTCGCCTTCCGGTCGGGCCTTAGCGGCGCTGTTGCAGTGGTTTAGGTTCCCGTGGGAATTGCTGTAGTTCTTGCGCGGGAATTTCTCGGGCGAGCGCTCGATGAAACCGCTGGATTTGGCGAAGGGCCTATCTTTGTTCTCCTCCAGTTGGGTGACGATGCGTCTGGTAGGATAGACCACCACGTTCGGCTTTTGCTTCTGGGTGTCCCTTCCGAAGGGCTTGAGGATGGCCTCGCCGACTATCGAAATGGGGAGGTTGTCGTTGTTGAGGACCTTGAAGGCCACATCGCTGCTGTCATCGGTGTCTTCCAACGACGGCATCTTCGAGCTCGAAACCGTTCGTATGAGGAGATCGGTCATCGCAGTCTTTGCTTTTAGATCATCGTAGCTGCGCCCTTGATTATTTTTTGATTAATGAATGAACCCCCCTGGTATTCTGTCAGCGCATCACCATCATCATCAACCAAAAAACTATTTTCGGATTAAGGCGTGCGCGCAAATAATCTATTTCCGAATGATGGAGTTAGTAGTTTGTTTTTGGGTCAAGTGGTGGGTATTGGATTTTCATTAATATGGTGATTACGATGATGGACAGGGGTGAGACCGTTGATCAAAGGCGGCGGCGGCGGCGGGCGGAGGATGGGAGGGGGGTTGAGGGGAGACGTGTGACGCATTCCACAATAAATTACGGTGTTTATATCGATTCCGCGTTTAAATATGCATCGGACGGTTGTAATGTTGTTTTCAGCTCGTTACATTTTTATGAGGTATTGGAAATTTCGTTTTGAAACAACGCCAATTATGTAATGTAATGCAAGGGGGTAGTAAATGGAAGGCGTAAAAAAAGAGCGCGCGAGCCTCTGGTCTCAGGAACTAAAATAAAGTAATTCCTTTAATGATTGTTTCGCAGGTTTTAACATCGTGATAATAAAATAAATAAAGCAGATCGATTGCTTTAGTTTTGCTTCACGTAATATGCAGAAATGCCTAGACACATCTTGTGTATAAAAAAAAAATAAATGAATATTTTTGCGCAGTCATATGATGTACAGTAGGGGACAGTTAAAAGATGGGACAACCCAAGCCAACCAACAAGATTAATTTGCTTATAAAAAAATGTTTTCATTGCTCTGATTTCTGTACAAAAATGTGGTCTCTCTCTCTCCGGAACTTTTTTTCTTTCAGAAATTAGAGCGAAGACTTGGTTATTGAATAACAAGACATTACAAAGTAAATTGACAACACGCTTACCAAAACAGGACACAGAAATAAACCGATTTTTTTTTTGGCAGTTGATTATGTAACTACATTCTAAGACAATATCGTCTTGGAATTGTTAAATAAAACAACCAAATATACGTAAGAAAATTTGATAAACTAAGCGACTCCGGCGTTCAAAGGAATTAATCCAATCTTTATGTTTAAGTTAAAAAATAAATTTTGAAACCGAAGGTTTGAAAACCTAGGCATGTATCTAAATTAGAAGGATAAAAATTTAAATGCATTTGTTTGGAATAATAGAAAGCGCAGATTTAAAACGCCATCTTTTGTATAACTATCTATTAAAGAACGAAAAGTAAATTTTGAAACTGTTTTTTTTTCTTAATCGCGCGATTGCGTCAAAAATACGGCAATATGCAAAAAAAGAAAAGAACTTTTGCGTTTGTCCTTTTTTGTGTTTTTTTTTTTTTGTTTTCACTTCTAAAGTCTGAAGTTTAAAAAGCAGAAAGCGAATTGGTCTTCCACATCAGCGTTTTTCCACGTGTGTTTTTTTTCTCTCTTGGAAATTTTCGAAAAACGAAAGCCAAGTCATTTCCTTTTTGGAAAAAAGTATTCAGTACTGGAATCTTTTTTGTGCGAATAATGTAAACAGAAATAGACAGAAAAGTTCATTAGTATCGCCAGCAGAGCCATCTTTTGTAGATAATGAAACATAATTTACTTGTAAGTTTCCGTACAAATGGTTGGTTTTCTTGTGAAAAAGTAATTGACTTTGTTTTTTTTTCTCAGCGCCATCACTTATCAGAAAAATTAAGTAATGAATTTGTATGCGCAATTTTTAGCGAATTGTGAAATTAATTTGTGTTGTCTTTCACGAGCGCGCGCCATCTTTTGTAAATTTAATCAGACTATCCGTGTAAAAATCTTTTTTGCAAATAATTTAGGACTGAATTATTAATTCGTCTTTTACGTCGCCATTTTGTTTTAAATTAGATAGCTTTTATAAATGTTTTACAAATAATGAAACTTGCTCTGCAGGGGCAGTAAGCTATTGGCTGATGTTTTTTTTTTTGTTTCTAGAAATGATTTTTTTGCGATTGTGTTTTTTACAGCGCCATCTCTTATCGGAAAAATAAATACGTTTTGTGGAAACTTTTAGACGCGAATTGAAGAAATAATTAATTTATATCGTCTCTCACGAGCGCCATCTTTTGCAGATAATTAATTTTCGGTGCTGGAAGTACTGAAAATACTTTTTTTTGCGAATAGTGGGACAACCTTCGTCATCCACAGCGCCATCTCTTTAACTATTTTTATGAAAGTTTCTGGACACGAGTTTTGGCGAATTTCTGTCATCTTACACGCATGGCAGATAACCAAGCTTTCTCTGCCAGCGTTTTGCAAAAAAAAAGAAAACGTAACAGGTAATTTTAGCTTCGTTTTCGTAGCATACAAGTAATTAACTTTCTGCGGATGTTTTTAAAGGCGTTTTTTTTTTCGAATTGAGAAAATTAATTTCCGTCATTATTTGGGGCGTCACCTCTTGATGGAAAATCGTACTTTAATTGCTTCGAAACGTTTTTCAATGCTTGTTTTCGCGCAAAACTATCTTTTTAATATCCCAGCCTATCAGCGGACGAATAAACAACAATAACAAATATCCTTTGCTGCACTCGTTTGAGCGAATTACAAATTTTTCTTGTTAGCTTTCTAGAGCGCCATCTTTTGGTAAAAAAAAGAAAAAAACAAAGCTTCCTTGACGCTGTGCTTTTTTTTAAACAAACTAAAAGGATGAATGAGATAGGTAAAAGTTAAAACCGATAAAGAACAAAAATAACAGATAACATCCTAAACAAAAAAAAAAAATATATGCAGGATTGCAGCACAGAATAGGCGGTAGTAGGTACTTAGAGGGCGACGGTACAAGGAAAAAAGTGAACCAGAAGAACTATTTGAAAAAGAAAAAGAAATGTGAAGGACGAAAAGGACAACAACTAAGGACAAAGAGGTAGAAAAATATGTGAAGGCGAGGGGGAAACAAAGACACCGAAGGAATGAATTTAAAAAAAAAATGACAAAAGACAACAGAGAAAATAAAGATAAAACAGGGTAATGAGACAACTGAAAATAAAACATCAAACGATGAAAAAAGAAAGTACACCATTGGACATTTGATCAAGAATCTTCTAATTAAGAAAACGCTAGATAATTGAAAGACGAAAAGGAACGAGACAAGGCAAAATGTATGACGAAGAAGAAAATGACACGAGATAGAAAAAAATAGAAATTTAAAAACAAAGCAAACAAGGCAAAGTTAAAGAAACTGGAATTCAGAAATAAGAATACAAAGAACGAGAACAAGGGCAATTAAATTAACTATTAGGAGTATTATTTATTTGTTAAGCTGTTTTTTTTTTTTGGAGGGGGGGGGTTGTAAAATTAATTATTTTGAATATTAACAAAGGTTTTTTTGTCTTTCAATTTTTTCTAAGCTTTGTAGTGTACTCAAAAGTTCTTTTACAATAAAGTGAATGATAGATCGAGCGAGACGTTCCTTTTCTAAGGCCCGATCTTTCCACCTCGTGATAACTTTATCTGCCAGTTACTACATAAAAATAGGAAACCGTTGCGACACAATGATTTCCTATAGGACATTATCTGGCCGATAAATTAATTAGAAGGTGGAACGATTGGGGCCTTAAATTGAATAATATTTTTTTTTTATTTTTTAATACTTCTTAAATTAAACAACATAAAAATAATTTTCTGTCCTCATTTAATTTCGGGAAAAAACTTTCTTTATCTACTTAAAAAAAATACAATAATTATTTTCGCCGTTGTCTATGCAGTGCTTGAAATTTCTCGCAACACAAAGCAAAACAAGAAATAATATTTAAAATCGAAGTAAAATTTTGGTGAAGGAAAAAATGTTATTTTTTTGATGAAAAAAAAAAAAAAAATAAAAACAAATCAAAATACCACAGTTATCTGGCTTACATGAAAAATATATATATATATATATTTTTAATTATGTTAAATTAATGCAAAAAACTAGAAATTTTTTCTACATTCAATCCTGAAACGTTTATTCAAGAATTAAACCCTGCAGTCACTGATTACTCAAATCACTTTCCCTAAATATTATCTTATTTAAGACAAGACACTCAACCCCCAAAAACTGTGACCTTCTGGACTCAAGTTCTGTGAAGAAAATAAATTATTTAAATAATTAAATTAAGAAAAGAAAATATTTAAATTTGTCAAGAAATTGTAGAGAGCGCTATCTCTTGGTCTCTTAAGACAGCTTGGTCACTTAAGAGAGCTTGATCGTTTAAGACAGCTCCGTCGCTTAAGACAGCATGGTCGCTTAAGACAGCATGGTCGCTTAAGACAGCATGGTCACTTAAGACAGCTTGGTCGCTTAAGACAGCATGGCCTCTTAAGACAGCTTGGTCGCTTAAGACAGCAAGGCCTCTTAAGACAGCTTGGTCTCTAAAGATTCACTGTTTTTGATAAGTAATAGAAAAGTTTGGCAAAAGTTGCAACAATTAAAAAAAGAAAAAATTTAAACCACAATGAATATAAAATACTAATTTTTTTTAAAACAAACTTTAAAACCTTTTTCAATACTTTACCTTTTCTGTATAAGATTTAGCTAAATTTTTTAAATAATTTACTGTGCAAAAAATTAGATTGACTTAAATTTGCTTGAAAAAAAAAATATTAAAATTTGTCAGGAAATTGTATAGAGCGCCATTTCTTGGTCACTTAAGACAGCTTGGTCGCTTAAGACAGCTTGGTCTCTTAAGACAGCTTGGTCTCTTAAGACAGCATGGCCTCTTAAGACAGCTTGGTCGCTTAAGACAGCGTGGCCTCTCAAGACAGCTTGGTCGCTTAAGACAGCATGGCCTCTTAAGACAGCTTGGTCTCTAAAAATTCATTGTTTTTGATAAGTAATAAAAAAAGTCTGGCAAAAGTTGCAATGCAACAATTAAAAAAAAAATTTAACTGAAATGAATACAAAATACTATTTTTTTTTAAACAAACTTTAAAACCATTTTCCACTATTCTACCTTCTCTGCACAAGATTTGGCTAATTTTTTTAAATAATCTACTATGCAAAAAATTAGATTGCTTGAAAGAAACAATAGAACGTGTTCTGTACTTCCTTTCTATTTCTTATTCCAAACCTTGCTATTATAGAAACTGGGCGGTACAAAAACAGGGTGGTCTAAAACAGTCTCTACACAAGCAACTTTTGTGAATGTTCCCACATTGAATTGAATGCAGAAAAATTTCGACCTGTGCGCTGTAGTAAAACTCTACGTGTGTGAAAAACATATCGATTACTTATTATAAAAAAAAAAAAAATTAATTGACTGAAGCTATTTTCACCCCCGCTCAATAACCGTGACCATTAATCACTGACAGAATACATCAAGTTGTACCCCCTTCGTCCGTTCCAGTTCGCGATTTCCAGGCACATATTATCCGAAATCACTCTGGCAAAAAGGAATTTACCGGCGACGCGCTAAGACGCCCGGCGTCGCACCAACTGACCGGCGCCTTAAGAACTGACCGACGTCCACTATACGTGCGGACGAGTTTCATAGCGAGCGCATGCTTGGGGCGAAATTTCAATTAAATCAGATGGGGAAATTTTTTTTCCTTTTATGAAAATAATGCTGAATCAGCACCTGGCTTTCGATTTACTTTGTTTTTGTTAGTTTGCGTGGTTTGGCCTAGTTTTTGTCAATAAAGGAAGCCTGTACAAAATTCCGCACAGTTTCTATTTCCATCGTTTAGATTTTGTTTGGACTTCCTAGGCATTTCCTACTTTTGTATTTATACTTTTGAATTATTGTTTTATTTCATCTTTTTTCTGCCTCTGTGGGTACTTCCTTTCCTTTTCCACTATTCTACCTTTACTGTATGAGGTTTGGTTAAATTTTTGAAATAATTTACTGTGCAAAACATTAGATTGACTTAAATTTGCTTGAAAAAAAAATATTAAATTTTGTCAGGAAATTATATAGAGCGCCATTTCTTGGTCACTTAAGACAGCATGGTCGCTTAAGACAGCATGGTCTCTTAAGACAGCTTGGCCTCTTAAGACAACTTGGTCACTTAAGACAGCATGGCCTCTTAAGACAGCTTGGTCACTTAAGACAGCATGGCCTCTTAAGACAGCTTGGTCACTTAAGACAGCATGGCCTCTTAAGACTTAAGACAGCTTGGTCTCTAAAAATTCACTCTTTTTGATAAGTAATAGAAAAGCCTGGCAAAAGTTGCAATGCAACGATTAAAAAAAGAAAAAATTTAAACCGAAATGACCTCTGCCGGTACTTGGTGTCATCCTCGAATTACTTTTTTCTACCTCGGTGGATACTTGGTATCATCTTCGAATTAGTTTCCGTCGTTTTTTTACGTCCAAAAACTTCTTTCGCTGGAAGGTATGAATGGGTTGTTGAAGACTGACATCAGTCCCATCAATCGCAACTGTCAAAAAAAGCACGTAATTCATAATTATTGATGCGCTTCGCCAATTTGCGGCGCAAAGCGATCGATTTTCAATAACTCACAGTTTCGTTGGCAACTGAAACGTACTGTCCGGTCAGTCCACTCAATAAGTAATACCTCTAACCTATTTACGTCGGCAAAAAAAAAATTATGTACATTAATGACGACGACGAAGTCCATTTCGGGTAAATGTTCTAAAATCGCTTCCACCTTCTATTATTGCTGTTTGTTGAAAAGAGAAGTAACGGGGATCAATATTCGCCAGGAACTTTTAAGAACTTTTGAGACACTCGGTATGTATTTGATCGTAATAATTTCCAGTCTATGTTTTGAAACAACTACACTGTTCTTGAAACTCCAGGAGATTGAGTGGTGATGAATCAAGTGAAGAAATTGTAGAGAGCGCTATCTTTTGGTCTCTTAAGACAGCTTGGTCGCTTAAGACAGCATGGCCTCTTAAGACAGCTTAGTTTCTAAAAATTCATTGTTTTTAACGAGTAATAGAAAAGTTTCGCAAAAGTTGCATTGCAACGATTAAGAAAAGAAAACATTTGAACCGAAATGAATATAAAATACTATTTTTTTTAAACAAACTTTAAAACCTTTTCCACTACTCTACCTTTTCTGTATAAGGTTTGACTAAATTTTTTAAATAATTTACTGTGCAAGAAATTAGATTGACTTAAATTTGCTTGAAAAAAAATATTAAAATTTGTCAGGAAATTGTATTGAGGGCCATTTCTTGGTCACTTAAGACAGCTTGGTCGCTTAAGACAGCTTGGTCGCTTAAGACAGCTTGGTCGCTTAAGACAGCTTGGTCGCTTAAGACAGCTTGGTCGCTTAAGACAGCTTGGTCGCTTAAGACAGCATGGCCTCTTAAGACAGCATGGCCTCTTAAGACAGCTTGATCTCTAAAAATTCATTGTTTTTGATAAGTAATAAAAAAAGTCAGGAATTCGCTCAAAGACGTTGGTAATAAGGGAAATAATCCCAGCTGAAGGTCACTCCGTGAAGTCACTTCCTAAGACTCCACGGTATGCGCTGGAGTTCTTGAAACTCCAAGAGATTCATCACCAATCGTGCGTTCAGCGTAGGGTTAGACAAAAACACAAACGTTACGCAGAAAATATATATTAATTAGCTTCGAACAGAACTTAAGACTCCAGTGGATATTTTACATAGAACGTGTAAGATCGAACAGCTAGACCTTAAGTCCCGAAACGATGAAACACTTTAACCTACATTAACTCGAATCGTACACGCTTGTAATTTAATTTAATTTAATGCACCTGTGCCGGAATTATTTGCGCTTAAAAATGGCGAAATAAAATGAAGATAAGAGGGGTACGTTACATGGTACAGTCAGCTGAGTGCGTCACTGGCTTCAAAATCCCGTAATTAGAGGGCGTATGCAGTCCACGTGGCGTGAAGCCAAGAAGATAAAAGGGATACGTTACAGGGGTACGGTCAACTGAGTGCGTCACTCGCTACAGAATCCCGTAATTAGAGGGCGTACGCAGTCCACGTGGATTGAAGCCAAGCAAAAATGCAACAACGTGACGTAGAAAATATCTATTAATTCGACTCGTTTTAAAATAGAACAGCGACGGCGACGGCTCGTGCGTACGAATTTTGTGTAGGCGGCAGACATACTCCCGGAGCTTTTGCTTTGTCTAATAAGCATAAACAGAAAACAAAGAATACGCAGCGTACGTCGGCCACCTTCCCAAATTCGTACGCACGAGCCGCCGCTGCATTAGAACGTAACTAAGGACAAAAAAGTCAGTAAAACGTAACCAAACTCGAAAAATTCTTTTACAGTAAACGCGAAAGATCAGTACTGATCGAACACATGGACTCCTAAGTCTTAAAACGATAATCAAGTTAAGCTTATTATTATATATTAATTTAATGCGCTACGATGTTCCGGAATTATTTGCGCTTAGAATTTTGCGAATGGGAGAATATGTTTAGGGTTTTCATCACATTTCAACTTGATTTTCAAGGGGGAGGGGGGAATTTATAACTTTACGAAGTTATCTAGATTAAAAAATAAATAAATGTTGATTGAAAAGGGCGAAATAAAGTAAAAAGGGTTGCGTTACAGAGTACGGTCAAGCTGAGTACATCACGCCATTGACTTTAAAATTCCGTAAATAGGGGGCGCGTGCAGTCCACGAGGCTTCCAACGTCGCTCTCGTTCGTTTCGTTGAAATAACTGCGGGTACGTGAAATGGATTCACCGACGAACATCCGAATAAAACGTTACCTCAGATCTGCGTTTCCAATGGGACTTCGAAGCTATGCTTTGCGTCCACCGTACCTCCCGGTGCTGCCACAGTCGCTCCAAAATATGGCCCCCGTAATAAACGAATCTGCCGCCGAAAGAAAGAACGAAATGTAGTATCGTACAACGTGGTTCGCGTTCACCCTATCTCCGGAATAAACGAATCTGTTGCCGAAAGGAAGAACTAAATGTAGTATCGTACAACGTGGTGCGCATCCGCCTTATCTCCGCAATAAACGAATCTGTCGTCGAAAGAAAGAACGAAACGTAGTATCGTACAACGTGGTTCGCGTCCACCCTATCTCCGCAATAAACGAATCTGTCGCCGAAAGAAAGAACGAAATGTAGTACCGTACAACGTGGTTCGCGTCCACCCTATCTCCGCAATAAACGAATCTGTCGCCGAAAGAAAGAACGAAATGTACAATCGTACATCGTGGTTCGGGTCCACCCTATCTCCAGCTGGTTACTGGCTTACGGACGCGTACGTGTTTTGGTTTCGCAAACGTTCAGGTCCGTAACTCTCCCGGATTCAAAATAGGCATCCCTTAGTTTGCAATAATCTCGTTATGATTGGAGAATGATACATAAACCACCTCTTGCAATCTTTTTTTTTCTTTCTTGAAACGCACGTGATTATAAAATTGGCCTCCTGGCGAATCCATCTTTTCTTGAATGTCTTTAATTTCAACGTTCGTCAGTTTTCTTCGAATTCCACACGTTTATACTTATTCCTAAAAGTAGACGTACGGCGAATCCACCATTTCTTGAAATACTCTCGACTATAGGATCGAAAAACGTTGAGTTTCAGTGAATCACACTTTATTACAAAATCCACCCTTATTTAACTTTTCTCGTCCTTTTCTTCGTGGCCATTTTATTCAACCATAAACTTGCTTACGTAATTATGGTATTCCATACTTGCGGCGGCGTGGGCTATAAAAAAAAACTGTTTCAAGTTCGCCGGGGGTTCCTAATCCGTCCGCAATAAAATGCGTCATTTTCGCATTTGCATATCTATCGGTCATCTACCGTCAAGGTCAAGGGTTGAGGCGTAAAGGTCGCAGGCGGACGGTAATGAATCGCTCCGGGGCGAACGCTTTGTTAGCGGACGTTTCGTGTGCCTGGCTTGATGGTGGATTTATGGTAATGATAATTAGCGGCGAAAAATAAATTAGTTTCGCACTGAAATCGATCTCCAATTCAGAAAAAAAAATCCATACGTACAGGCTGACCAAAAAGAAACTGCGAACAAAAGATTCTGAGACTCTCCTTGTGTCTAAAATGAGACCAATGGTATGCTCATAATTTTGGAGGGATATTTAGGTGATGGAATTCAAAAGTTTGAGAACTGCTGTGAATCGCCTCTCTTTTTGTAATATTTCCAACAATTATTTCGTTGTTTGCTTTCACGAATTTTCAAATTTGCGTCATGGCAAAATCACAAGTGAAGAAGACAAACATGGCTGAAATGCAAGAATCAAGCTACTACAAGCTGCGCCAATGTCCTTGTTGGAAGCGAGAAGACAGTTATTCGTCAGCATCTTCCTTTCGTCATTTATTCAGAAAGTGTCGACAGTACAAGGACGTTCACGCGATCGTTTTTCATGAAAAAAAAATGATTGTTATTTAATTTAAAGTGATTAATGCAGAGATGTTCCGGTCTACTACAAGCTGCGCCAGTAAAACAGAAACGAAAATAGTCGGAAACAACTTGCTTCAAAATTTCTATGTTTCTAATACCCGATTTTTTCACCTCCTGATAAATTTCTCTGCCTCGTTGAATTCTTGGCTTCCAGTTGGAACCGCGTCTCTCCTCGGATTTCTTCTGCTGCCGACGTTTCGTTCTTCATCGCAGAAGAACTTCCTCAGGGCTGCCGCTGCTGCTGGTGGTGGATGGACGATGGACCGACGGCCGCGGAAGCCTTCAAGTTAAACTAGGTAATATCCTCGGAAACTATTATCGATATATTGGTTTCCGAGGATAATACCTGGCAGATAAATTTATCAGGATGTGAAAAAATCGGACCTAAGTTTGAGCTGTCGCAGATTCCTACAAACTGCGCCAAGCAAGACCGACAACGAAATAAATTTAAGGCAAGGTTGAATACTCATTTGATTTTAAGAAGGTAATAAGTCGGATAAATGAGTGATTACGTCCGACGATTGGAGCGGAGCTAAGAGAACATGATCCTTTCGATAAGTAGTAAAAAAAATCAGATTTAAAGGAAAACTGCAATATTTTCGTGCGTCCGAACTTCTTTTATAAGATCTGCTGTGAGGAATTCCAGCAAATAAATTATCAAGCCGTCTACTACAAGCTGCGCCAACGAGATTTAAAAATAGTTGCTGATATAGTTTAGGAGGCTGAAAAGCACCATTTTTCTTCTATTAAGAAGTCAGAATTAGCGATGAAAGAAGTACAGAAGCAATTAATGAGAATGAGTGAATCTCAATGAGTACGCCACTGGATTCAGTTCGTGCTTGCAAGGCGGAGTATGTTTAAAAAATAAAAAGCACTTTCGCTTTGCTGTTTACTCACAGATTTGACGCGCAAAGATCTTATTGTATCTTGTAAGAGACTAATCGACGTTTCTTCTTCTAGTCTGCCATAGGCGTCAAAAATCGAAAAAAACAAATGACTATCGCAGATAAACCAACGAGTACAAGCTGCGCCAGGATGAAAGAATTTAACGCAACTCAGCCCCTAAAATCCAAGTCGATCTTAACCACTGAGCAGTGGCGTCGTGGTCCGGGAGCTTTGTAATCTTGTATTGTACTTTTTTGTAACTGAAGGGGACGCTTTTTCTTTTTGCAAAGTCAACCACGCAGAACACGAAAAGTAACTAACTAAAAAAAAAGGATGATTAAGCTACGACTGAAATAAATGGAAGTTAATATCGGCGTAACTGGCAAGGAAAGTAACTGTGGGGACGTACGTTTCGGTCTTATTAGACCTCATCAGGACAGTGTAACCACTTGTAAGGTGTTGCGAAATATCAAAAGAAAAAGTACAGCCTTGAATTGGGTTAAGAGAAAAAGAAAAACGTGTTTCGAAAGAACACAAAGATTAAATTTTTTTTGAACAAAGCGACTATCTGAGTCTACTACAAGCTGCGCCAAAAATAATCCGAGTTCACCTAAGGTCTTGTTTTTTTTTGAATTAAATTTCTTAAGATACTCGTGCGGTGCCAATGAATAATTCCGGCCAGGAAAAGAAAACAATTCCGTCGGCTTTTACCTTGCAACATTTAACAGGGGGCAATTCAAATGATTAAAGGAGGGGAAAAAAAACGAAGGCTATTTCGTATCGACGTCCACCGTCAGATGTTTACCCCACCGGTAACTTTCCATCGCATCGCATCGGCTCAAAACCATCGATTCGGAACGTCAACACGAATAATTAACGCGACCCTAAGGTCGTTCCAGGACAATCGAAGGAAAGGAAACCGGACTAAAATTAGACGAGGGGGCGAATTAAACGAGTCGCTAATTAATTTTTTGTACTTGTTTATGTCAAGTGGAATTTTTCTTTTTTTTTTCTTTTTGTCTTCACCTCCAAATCAATTGGTAACACACTGTATATGCATTTTGAACTTTTAAGAATCCCTGAAACGATGTGCACGACGATTTGAGCCCTGCTGTATTTGTATACGTCATGATATTAATTACGAAAGCCTAAGATTGTTTTTTCCTACGTTTTTGTAACACCCTATACATTTTAAACAATTTTTTTTTAATGTGCTCGAGTCCTGCACTCTTAAATGTTACCCCCACGCAAAGCTTATTTGCCTTTAAACACTTTGGAAACGATTCAAATTCCGACGCCTGTGGACTTTAACACCTCAGAACGTCTAAGGCCATTTGGCCCGCAATTTGGTCAGACCCTGTACATTTTGGGGTAACTTTTAACATCTGGTAACAATGATAAAGACGGTTATAGTTCTATATCTGTTTAATGCCGTTAAGTTTTGGGTAACACCCTGTATATTTTGGACTATATTTCAGTGTAAACGAATCCTGCACTTATAAGGATTTCCTCCCAAACAAAGTTCTTTTGTTTTAAAACAATTTGGAAGCGATTGGAATTGGACTTCACCATCCCTCTGACTCTCATGTTATTTGGCCTTCACAGTCGTAAGGCCCTGTATATTTTTCCCGTGCAAAGCTTGTTTGCCTTTAAACACTTTGGAAACGATTCAAATTCCGACGCCTGTGGACTTTAGCACCTCAGAACGTCTAATGCCATTTGGCCCGCAATTTGGTCAGACCCTGTACATTTTGGGGTAACTTTTAACATCTGGTAACAATGATAAAGACGGTTATAGTTCTATATCTGTTTAATGCCGTTAAGTTTTGGGTAACACCCTGTATATTTTGGACTATATTTCAGTGTAAACGAATCCTGCACTTATAAGGATTTCCTCCCAAACAAAGTTCTTTTGTTTTCAAACAATTTGGAAGTGATTGGTGTTGGACTTCACCATCCCTCTGACTCTCATGTTAGTTGGCCTTCACAGTGGTAAGGCCCTGTATATTTTGGACTACTTTTCAGTGTAAACGAATCCTACCCTTATGACGGTTTCCTCGCAACAAAGTTCTTTTATTTTCAAACAATTTGGAAGCGATTGGAATTGGACTTCACCATCTCTTTGACTCTCATGTTATTTGGCCTTCACAGTGGTAAGGCCCTGTATATTTTGGACTACATTTTAGTGTAACCGAATCTTGCACTTATGAAGCTTTTCTCCCAAAACAAAGCTCTTTTGTTTTTAAACAATTTGGAAGTGTTTGGAGTTGGACTTCACCATCTCTATGACTCTCAGGTGTCATTTGGCCTTCTCTTAGGTAACAATCCTGTATTTTTTGGACTACATTTCAGTGTAAACAAATCCTGCACTTCTGAAGGTTTTCTCCCAAACAAAGCTCCTTTGTTTTTAAACAATTTGGAAGTGATTGGAAATGGACACTTCACCATTTCTATGACCCTCAGATGTCCTTTGGCCTTCTTTTGAGTAACAACCCTGTATTTTTTAGACTAGATTTCAGTGTAAGCGAATCCTGCACTTCTGAAGGTTTTCTCCCAAAACAAAGCTCTTTTGTTTTTAAACAATTTAAAAGTGTTTGGAGTTGGACTTCACTATTTCTATGACTCTCAGGTGTCATTTGGCCTTCTCTTCGGTAACAACCCTGTATTTTTTGGATTACATTTCAGTGTAAACGAATCCTGCATTTATGAAGGTTTTTTTTCTCAAACAAAGCTCTTTTGTTTTTAAACGATTTGGAAGTGATTGCAATTGGACTTCACTATCTCTATGACTCTCAGGGGTCATTTGGCCTTCTCTTCGGCAACAACCCTGTATTTTTTGGACTACATTTCAGTGTAAACGAATCCTGCACTTCTGAAGGTTTTCTCCCAAAACAAAGCTCTTTTATTTTTAAACAATTTGGAAGTGATTGGAGTTGGACTTTACTATTTCCATGACTCTCAGGTGCCATTTGGCCTTCTCTTCTCTTTGGTAACACCCTGAAGACACGAAACGACGTAAATACATAACGATTCTAGTCGAATTGAATTTCTGAACTGCATGTACTATGAAAGTGTAATAAGGCCATTTTTTGCATACGTTTTCGAATCTGGGCGTATGTAAATTTAAGCTGCTTGTGATGTCTAAGGCCGTTCAGCTAATAATTTGATGACAACCTGTATATTTTCAGTACCTTTTTGGCTCTAAACATTTTCGAAACGATGTTTGCAATGACTTTAGTTCTTTCTGCATTTTTGGACTTCGTAAACTTATGAAGTCCGAGACGGAGCGCTTTTGCATACGCTTTGGAATCACCCTGTATACATAATTCAGATCTTGCAATTATAAACTTTGCGACTTTTGGCTTGTAAATCTATTTGATGGTTTTAGTTCTATATCTTTCGACTTCGTCCTTTTATAAAGTCCAAGATTACCTATCACTTACGTTTCTTTAGTAACACCCTGTGTAATTTAGTCAACTCTTCAGTGTGTTTGAGCTCCGGCACTTACGAGCAAACTTTGTTTCATATAAACAGTTTGGAAATTGTTTAGGTACATAACGAAATAAATTCTAGATTGTTGGACTTGGTAACCATGACCGTAATACCTATGTTTCGTCAACACCCTGTACATTTCAGATAACTATTCAATATACTATTTGAGTTCCTGTTTTTACGAACAATTTTTTCGACTTTAAGCGTTTTGGACGCAGTTTGTACGGCGAAGGGAGTTTTACATTTTTGGACTTACGACTTTCGCCTACTTTTTGGTAACACCCTGTACAATATAAACAACTCTCCAATACAATTGACGTTCTGTACGCAAGCGCGATAACTGAATGCAATTTGTTTGACTTTAATAAACATTTTCAAAAACCATTTTTGGACTTTATGTTTTCACGAAGTCTATCATGACCACGCTTACTAATTTTTTGGTAACACTCTGTATATTTTCTCTATACTCTCCAGTATAACTGACGTTCTGTACCTAAGCGTGTTAACTTAATGCAATTTTTTTTGACTTTAAATATAAAAAAAATGAAGAAATAATAAATATATAAAAAATGAAGAAAAATTAGAAACTCAACCCAGTTCTATCAATTTCAAGTAAAAAAGAAAAATTTGTAAAAAAAAATTAAAGAAACATTAGAAACTCAATTCAGCTCTACCGAATTTAAGTAAAAAAAAATCCTCCACCGAAATTATGCGCTGCGGTTGCGATCGGCTTACTAGAGGCTTTTTCACCTCACAAACTATTTGCCTATTTTTCGTTAACACCCTGTACATTTTAGATAATTATTCAGTATACGAATAGTGTTCCTATCTGTACGAACGTTGAGTCTGTACAATTTTTTTTGACTTTGAAGGTTTTGGAGGCAGTTTTTACGTTGAAAAGAGTTTTACATTTTTGGACTTATGACTTTTGCCTACATTTTGGTAACACCCTGTACATTATAAACAACTTTCTAGTATTAAATGACGTGCTATACTCAACGCAATAATTTAATGCGAATTTCCTCGAATTTAATAAACATCTTCAAAACCTATTTTTGGACTTTATGTTTTCACGAAGTCTATTATGACCACGCTTACTAATTTTTTGGTAACACTCTGTATATTTTCTCTATACATCCCAGTATAACTGATGTTCTGTACCCAAGCGTGTTAACTTAATGCAATTTTTTTTTTACTTTAAATATTTTGAAAAACCATTTTTGGATTTTGTGTTTTCACAAAGTCTATTAATTACTAATTTTTCGGTAACACTCTGTACATTTTTAAGACATCAATACCGAGGCCCTACTCTTTTAAATGTTAGCTTTATTTATAAACTTTATTAAAATGTTTGATAAGACGAGTTCTACATTTTTGGCCTTCAACTTCTTACGTAGTCATTTTTGCCTACTTTTTTATGGCACCCTGTATATTTTAGAGTGTAATGCACTTACGAACGTTCACTTTACGCAAACTTTTCTTAACTTTAAACATTTTTGGAACAACGTGAATGGCGAAACGAGTTTTCCACTTTAGGACTTCACTTTATTATGAAGTTCACGACCATTTTTGCCTAGTTTTTGGTAACACCCTGTATATTATAAACAAAACTTTCCGGTTTAATTGAGATTTTATACTCAAACGGAATAACTTTATACAAATTGTTTTTTTTTATATTAATAAATATTTCGCAAAATCATTTTTGGACTTTGTGTTTACACGCAGTCCATGACACCGCTTATTAATTATTATTATTATTTTTTTGATAACACTCTGTATATTTTTTGAACACATAAATACCGCCACTACTTTTTTAAACGATAACTTTCGATAAACTTTATTGAAGTATTTGATAAGACGAGTTCTACATTTTTGGCCTTCAACTTCTTACGTAGTCGAGGATCATAATTGCCTACTTTTCTTGTAGCAACACCCTGTATATTTTAGAGTGTCCTGCACTTACGGACATTCACTTTACGCAGGCACTTTTCTTAACTTTAAACATTTTTGAAACAACAACGTGCATGACGGAACGAGTTTGTTCCGTTTTCGGACTTCACTTTGTTACGAAGTCTAAGACCGCTTTTGCCTATTTTTTTTTTTTGGTTACACCCTGTATATTTTAGACAACTGTCTGGTATATTTAAGATCCTATACTTAACAAACGTTAACTTTACGTAATCCTTTTTTGCCTTTAAGCTTTTTGGAAGCCGCCGCGCCGTCCTAGTCCTGCATTTGTAATCTCCACATCTTACGTAGACGTTTGTCAACACCCTGTATATTTTCAGTATAATTCAAGTTCCACCCTCATGAACGCTAAGTTTATATCTCCTACAAGCTTGAAATATTTTTTGCACACAATGTGTATGGATGAATCGAGTCTTGCATTTTTTGACTTTAACATCTTAGCCTCCATCTTGGTCACACCCTGTACATTTTGGACAACTTTCGCCCTTTCACAATTCAGGCTATCCACGGTGATCCAAATAATAAATTACGTCGAAACGACAATAAACTAAAAGCACTTTTTTTTTGTTTGTGTGCTTCTCGCCCCCATTGTCCTTTTTTTGTCACCGCTCATCAAGAGGTTCATTGCACCTAATTCGTTTGGGTTTAATCCGTCGGGCTAATCTAATATTCGACGTTTCTGACCGGCTAGAAAGCTACACCGCCCAAAGGGGCGAAAACTTGCACGTGAGGTGAGGTGCGTACTCCCCCGAAAGAGATCGATTCGCAGAGGGTGAATGGACGACGGTGAGGTCCAAGTTAGGACGAAGGTCGGGCTAATTAGGTCCTGGCGTGTCCAGGGTGAAGAACACGCGAACGGATACGACGTCTGCCTCATTGGAAAAACGGATCCTTGATAACGCCCGCGCGAAGACAATGACACGCGGGGTTTAATTTATGCACGAGGAGGAATCTATTTCGGGGGGTTGTTACTAACAGAGATAGTTTAGATCTTCTCCACTTTGCAAGTAAATAACAGAGATAGTTTAGATCCTCTCCCCTTTGCAAGTAAAAGATTCATGTTTTGGTTGATGAAGTCTTGATTGAAGAATTGGGCAAAGGGGCGAAGGGAGAGAATGGGTTACTTACCCCATAACCATTTTCCTATTGGTATACAATGCCCTTGGGGAGCTGGAGAAGGTGTAGGGCTCCACACATTCTTGCCTGTCATCCAGCGCCAAGGACATCATGGTCGTGGAGGTCAAACGCGCGCGTTTCTCATGCATCGTCATTCTGAATTTGATTGATGGAATTTATCTGGAAAACCAGAAAGTTATTATTACTCCGTGAAAACCTATGAGAAAGAAGGTTTCTAATTGCAACAAAAAAAATCTCAATTATTCCGATCTGCGAACGTTGGAGACGTCACCTAAAAAGTAACATCATAATAATAAGTCCACGCACGCACCTCTATTTCATTTGCGTTTCGTCTCCGACCACGTGTTAACAGTGAACGTCAAACGCGGGCAGTTCTTTCCATTTTCTTGTTTGCAACAAGAAAACGATGGATTTAAAATTGAATGACGCTACTACAAGCTGCGCCATTTTGAAACTAAAGCGTCAGACATCATTAATAAACACGCCTAATAGTTGGACGTCTCCGACATGATTTGCTTCTTTTGTTTTAAAATAATAGTCTGGCGCAAGTTAATTAAACCGAATTAGACTATTAGTTGTGTTGATTCAACTAATCTACTAGTTGCACCATGTTGTTGTTAATCTAAACGATTACCTTTGTTTCTTTTGAACCGGAGAATATAGCGTACTGCTCAGGGAAGAGAGAAACAGAAAGTAAGGAAGCTATTAGTTGTGTTGATTCAACTAATCTATTAGTTGCACCATGTGTTGTTAATCGAATCGATTGCCTTAGTTTTCTTTGAACCATCGAACGCAGAGAACTGCTCCGGAGAAGAAGCAACAGTTTAGGAAGGAAACTATTAGTTGGATTGATTCAATTAATCTACTAGTTGCACCATGTGTTATTGATCGAATCGATTACCATTGTTTCTTTTATACCGGAGAATGCAGGATACTGCTCAGGAGAGGAAGTAACAGTTTAGAAAGGAAACTATTAGTTGTGTTGATTCAATTAATCTATTAGTTGCACCATGTGTTATCGAACCAAATCGGTTGCTTTTGTTTCGTTTGAACCGGAGAACGCAGAGAACTGCGAAGGAGAGAAGGGAACAGTCCAAAAAAGAAACTATTAGTTGTGTTGATTCAACTAATCTACTAGTTGCACCGTGTGTTATTGATCGAATCGATTACCTTTGTTTCTTTTGAACCTGCGAACGCAGAGAACTGCTGCAGAGAAGAAGGAACAGTGTAGAAAAGAAACTATTAGTTGTGTTGATTCAATTAATCTATTAGTTGCACCACGTGTTATCGAATCGAATCGGTTGCCTTTGTTTCGTTTGAACCGGAGAACGCAGAGAACTGCGAAGGAGAGAAAGGTACAGTCTAAGAAAGAAACGGTTAGTTGTGTTGATACAACTAATCTACTAGTTGCACCATGTGTTATCGAATCGAATCGATTGCCTTTGTTTCTTTTGAATCGGAGAACGCAGAGTACTGCTCAGTAGAAAAAGGTACAGTGTAGGAAGGAAACTATTAGTTGTGTTAATTCCACTAATCTATTAGTTGCACCATGTGTAATTAATCGAATCGATTACCTTTGTTTCTTTTGAACCCGAGAAAGCAGAAAACTGCTCGGGAGAGGAGGGTACAGTTGAGATGTCGGCAGCTTGATTGTCGGCAAACTGATTAGTTAAACCAAATGGACGATAACGATGATAGACCGTGAGCTACTAGCTTGATTTAGTTAGTTGGGTACATTTCTGTTGCAGTTGAAAGACTCGACCAACGGATTTATTAGTTGGCGGTAATATTCCCCTAGGTTATTAGTTGAAGCGGGTCACAAGTCTGTTAACTAATAGACTTGTGATGCGCTTCAACCAATAGCCTGGTACAACAGAGGAGAGATTTTATATTAGAGGAGGAGAAAATTACAGCCAACTAATAAATCCGTTCGTCGAGTCATCACATTCTATTAAAAAGCAACTCTGCGCCAACGGTCCAACTAACTCGCAACGTAGAAAAAGCCAAAGCAAGTAATTTTTTACCTAGAGTCAATTTAGTTCAACTAATAGCTTCTTCGGTTGACTTGACTTAATGTAAAACTGCTTAACTAACAAACCTATTAGCTGAATTACGAACGAAATCCCAACTAACTCTACGTAGAAGCTAAAACAAGTAATTTTTTTACGTACAGTCGAGTCAGTTCAACTAATAGCTTCTTCAGTTGATTTGACTTCATATAAAACTACTTAAATTCCAAATCTATTAGTTGGAAGAAGACGCTAAAGCAAGTCAAGTAATTTTTTTACGTACAGTCAATTTAGTTCAACAGCTTCTTCGGTTGACGTGATTTTATATAAAACTGCTTAACTAACAAATCTATTAGCTGGATTATGAGCACAATTCCAACTATCTCCACGTAGAAGAAGCTAAAGCAAGTAATTATTACCTATAGACAATTCAGTTCAACTGATAGCTTCTTCCGTTGACTTAACTTCATGTAAAACTACTTAAATAACAAATCTATTAGCTGGGTTATGAGCATAATCTTCTTTATATCGAAAGCCAACTTGGTAACATCTGGGTTATACTTTTTAATAAGCTCTACGAAGAAAAAGTTAAAGCAAGTATTTTTTTATGTGCAGTCAAGTCAGTTCAACTAACAGCTCCTTTCAGTTGACTCGCCAAAGCAAGTCAAGCAATTTTTTACGTACAGTCAATTTAGTTCAACTAATAGCTTCTTCGGTTGACGTGATTTTATAAATAACTGCTTAACTAACAAATCTATTAGCTGGGTTATGAGCATAATCCCAACTAACTGTGCGTGGAATAAGCTAAAGCAAGTAATTATTACGTGCAGTCAAGTCAGTTCAACTAACAGCTCCTTCAGTTGACTTGACTTCATATAAAACTACTTAAATAACAAATCTATTAGCTGGGTTATCAGCAAAATCTCAACTAATCTACGTGGAAGACGCTAAAGCAACTATTTTTTTACGTACAGTCAGGTCAGTTCAACTTATAGCTTCTTTAGTTGACTTGACTTCACATAAAAAGTCTTAACTAACAAATCTATTAGCTGGATTATGAACATAATCTTCTTTATATCGAAAGCCAACTTGGTAACATCTGGGTTATACTTTTTAATAAGCTGATTTTAAAGGTGGTAACAGGTGATAGAAAAGCAACACATTTAGAATAATAAGCAATAAGTAGAACTAACGGAAGCCAGTCCAACTAGTAGAATAGCAACTTTGCTAACAGCTCAAGTATTTTTACGAAAGTAAGTAATTTTTTCCCTGCCATCAATTCGGTCAGTTTCCCTTTTCCTTTGCAATTCAAATTAACTTGGCCCAACTAATGGATCTATCAGCTGGATTGTGTAAAGTTAAAAAACATTTCGGCATTTTAAGGATTAAGGATGATTCTAGTGATTTTAAGACTTTAGAAATTTGGTAATTTCTGCGTCGTTGGTTATTCGCACCCTGTATAAATTGGTGCTTTAAGTTTTGGCGGTAAATCACGGTTTACAGTTATCTGTAAAGCGTCTTGCGTTTCCTTTCTGCTCGTAAGGTTCGAAAGCGACGTAAAAAGCTCGTAAAAAGAAACTCAGTACTCACCGAAACATGTTACAATAAATAAAATTACGCACAAAACGTCACCGAATGTCATTTTGTTTACTTCGCACATTTTTTTTCATGCGGAGAAGAGAGAGAGGCGCGGCGTTGCCAGGTCACATCCTCGCACCACTCGCGCGATTCACATTTTCGCGTCGGATTTTTTTTTTTTTTTAGTTTTTGGAGGCAAATACTGTCACCGTCGCATTTCAGTGCGTCCCCGTCGATCCGCGTTATTTTCCGTTCGACCGACGCCGACGTCTCACATCAAACGTCTCCATGGAAACCGCGTGTAATTCGGGGGGGTCGTGTCGTTCACGTCATCCGGTAATTTCAGGTAGTGCTTCCGAGAAGAAAACGGGGGTTACAGGTGTTCCAGTTTCGCATGCGAAACACTTTCGTTTCGCACGGTCTCCTCTCCAATCAAGTCGATGAAAGAAAATTTGGCAGAAAAAATTTTTGAAAATTTTTATTTATTGACTTGCCTTATACAGGGTGAAAGGGAATAGGTTACCTTATTTTCGTAGAGGCGGTAGCGATCAAGAAATGTCATATAATACGATTGGTGCTCTTAATTGAATTGTGCAGAAAAAATTTAGAAAATTTTTATTGTCTTGTCTTATACAGGGTGAAAGGGAATAGGGTACGTTAGTTTCATAGGGCGGTAGCTTTGGATTTAAGCGATCAATAAACCTCATATTATACAATTGATGCCCTTAATTGAGTGGTTTCCAAGAAAAAAATATTGAATTTAGAATTTTAAAACGTCAAACGTCTGACAACTGACGATGACTTCAATCCTGCAATCCACGCTTGGCCGAACGTTTTCAGTACTATTTGACAATGGTTATTATATTTAAAATCCCACGCTGTATAACATTTTAGATCGTTTTGATCCAAGCTGCCAACCTAGGAATTCCCATATTATACTTATTCCCTTTCACCCTATATAAAAAATTAAAACAAAAAAAAAACGTTGGGAAGTTCTTAGCCCGCGCATCATCAAGAATGTTGTGCTCGTTTTTCAGTCCTCCCCCCAGCCCATATTACTTTTGTATTTCAAAA
The DNA here is from genome assembly GCA_036172665.1 of Prosopocoilus inquinatus. Classification (NCBI taxonomy): domain Eukaryota; kingdom Metazoa; phylum Arthropoda; class Insecta; order Coleoptera; family Lucanidae; genus Prosopocoilus; species Prosopocoilus inquinatus. Next base: position 5,163,087 of record CM069878.1, on the reverse strand, counting down.
TTGCGAAGTAATACTTGAGTAGGGGGAAGAAAGGGGAATTACAGAGTTTATAAAAATGAAAATAAATACAAAATGAGAAAAGAAAAGGCGGAGCACGTGTGTCTCATATTTTTTATTATTTTTTTTATTTTTTTTTTCTTCATTCTCTCCCTTATTTTTACCTTGTTTATCATTTATCTCGATTATCTCATCGCCCAAAAGAAAAACATAAAAAACGATTTGTCTTTGATTTAGGCGGGAAATTTGAAATCATAATTATTATTGCTCTCGATTAATGGTTTTGCGAAAAAAAAAAATAGACGACTGACGCGACTCTACGACGACCGATTGTTTGAAAAAAATAAAACTTAGGAACAAGACAAAGAATAATTGGTGAAGGACAAACAAATCGACAATTTTGATGTAAAGCGCGGGAAAAATCAAAAAGTTAAAATCATAATAATAATAATACAATTCGAGAAATTGATTAATTCTAGTGTTACGTGGGAAGTTCGCTTTATCCCTAAACGTAATTCACGATTTTCAGTTTTTACCATAAATCATAGAATCCTAGAATTGTGAAACTGAAATTTTCTTGGAATTTCAGACGCTAGATATTTCCTCCAACCTTCCAATAACTCTGTCAATGTCAAAATTCTAATGTTTCGTGGGAAGTTCGCTTTATCCCTAAACGTAAATCACGATTTTCGGTTCTTACCATAAATCACAGAATTCTAGATTTGTGAAACTGAAACTTTCTTGGAATTTCAGATGCTAGAGATCTCCTTCAACCTTCCAATAACTCTGTCAATGTCAAAATTCTGGTGTTTCGTGGGAGGTCCGCTTTATTCCTAAACCTGATTCACGATTTTCGGTTCTAACCATCATCGTTTTCGGTTCTAATCATAGAATCCTGGAATTCTGAAACTGAAATTTTCTTGGAATGTCAGACGTTAGAGATTTACTTCATCCCTCCGACAAATCCGGCCCCCCTTTCCACCCCCCCCCCCCAATGGCGCAGGGAGGGCGTCAGTAAAGAAAAAACGTCGCGGAGCAGAATTGCCATCGTTCTTTACTATTTTTTCTTTCTTTCTGATTCCTCTTATTCTGTTCTGATTTCTTCCTCTTAATTCTTCTTCTTCTGATTCTTTATTCCTCATTCTTCTTCTGATTCCTTCCTCCTCATTCTTCGTCTTCTGATTCCTTTCTCCTCATTCTTCTTCTCATTCTTCTTCTTCTGATTCCTTCCTTTTCATTCTTCTTCTTCTTTTGATTCTATTTTCCTCATTGTTTTTCTTCTGATTCCTTCCTCCTCATTACTTTTCTTCTAATTCCTTCCTCCTCGTTCTTCTTTTTCTTCTGATTCCTTCCTCTTCCTTCTTCTGATTCCTTCCTCTTCATTCTTCTTCTTCTTTTGATTCTATTTTCCTCATTGTTTTTCTTCTAATTCCTTCCTCCTCATTACTTTTCTTCTGATTCCTTCCTCCTCGTTCTTTTTCTTCTGATTCCTTCCTCCTCGTTCTTCTTTTTCTTCTGATTCCTTCCTCCTCCTTCTGGTTCCTTCCTCCTTATTCTTCTTATTCTTCTGATTCCAACCTCCTCATTCTTTCTCTTCTGATTCCTTCCTCCTCATTATTTTTCTTTTGTTTCCTTCCTCCTTATTCTTCTTCTGATTCCTTCTTCTTCACTCTTCTTCTTCTTTTTCTGATTCCATCCTCCTCAGTCTTTCTCTTCTGATTCCTTCTTCCTCATTATTTTTCTTCTGATTCCTTCCTCCTCATTATTTTTCTTCTGATTCCTTCCTCATCATTATTTTTCTTCTGGATCCTTCCTCCTCGTTTTTCTTTTTCTTCTGATTCCTTCCTCCTTCTTCTTTTGATTCCTTCCTCCTCCTCCTCCTCCTCCTCCTCCTCCTCCTCCTCCTCCTCCTCCTCCTCCTCCTCCTCCTCCTCCTCCTCCTCCTCCTCCTCCTCCTCCTCCTCCTCCTCCTTCTTCTTCTTCTTCTTCTGATTCCTTTATCGTCCTCCTTCTTCCTGAAAAGGCAGATTCGAAAAAAAAGCGATCACAATTATTTCTGAAAACACATTTGTCGTCTTAATTATGCAATTTTATGTCGTTCTAGAAGATCCACTTCTTCCGGAGAGTTGAATAAATGAACGCAGCCGAAATAAATTTAAGTGAATTTCACTGGGACCTTGAGCCTGCCCTTATAAACTGGCTCATTGTTGCTAAAAGCAAAAAGTGTATCATCGAAAGTTTATTTTATTCCTTTTGCATACTCCTTTTGGATATGGTAGTGACACCTGTAGTTGCATTCAACAAGCTGGCGGCGACAGCGCTGCAGGTACCTTTCACTTCGCCCTGTACGTGGTTGCGCCGTAAGCTGTTAGATGCCGCCACTCACCGGCTGCGCCGCTAATCATTTCCTTTGACTCGGACTCAAGCATGCTCCCTCCACGTCAATCGATATGTAAAGATGACAGTAAGACAGTCGATTTCGATTAAATTGATATTGCTCGAGCAAACTTAATTTCAACTTTTAATCACCTGCGCCACCTTGTAACCGATTGTCAATTTTACAGAAACCTTTACATTTTAACAGAAATCTGTACATTTTTACAGAAATCTGTAAAGTCGCTAATGCGCGTGTGTAAAGTTTCACGAGAGGATTTGTAATTTTTATGATAAATAATATAAAACCAAGGGATTATCTTTCCCCGGGGGAAACTTCCCTTCCCCTTACAACTAACAATCTATTAAAGAATCTCGTTCTGAAACTTCATCCTCATTGTTGAAAAGTGTGTTTTATGAACAGCAATCTGTGACCCCATGGACGCCAAATTCAGAAACATTTAAGAGATTCCAAGAAGGCAATGTTCCGATAACGTTTCAAGTGCGTACGAGGCTTAATATCAAAAAAGCCCAGTATGCACTATTTGGATCAACGCGTACGAATCCAAAACAATGTCCCAATAACGTTTCAAGTGCGTACGAGGCTTAATATCAAAAAAGCCCAGTGTGCACCATTTAGATCGACGCGTAAAAAGGACCGTAACATCAGTAAAGCCCAGTGTACATCATACACCAGTTTTTAATTTAAAACATTTTCGCACTTTTCTTAGGAAACTATTTCTTTTTTTGTTTCGTATACTTCGGATCGCATAGCATACATAATTTTTATAATCTAATGATCTGGAAACAAAAAAGGATTTCCGAGAAACGTGTGTGAGTCACTATGCTTAAAGCCCAGTACACATTCCTCAAATTTAGTGTGCACTAGGTAAAGCGCAGTATACACTAGGTTTTGATGATAACCGATTTTCCTTTAAAAAAAAATGTTCCTTGGATTCTAAATGTTCACGTGCATCTCAGAAGTCGTCTATTGCTTTTGTTCTGGTTTCAGGCATTCTAGAAATAAAAAACAAAAGAAATATTTGCTAAAATTATGCTCTACAGGCAAGAGTTTGTTGTGCCAAGTGTGTATCAGGCTTTACAGGAGCAAAGCCCAGCACACACTAAAACGAAGAACAAATTATTTAAGAAAGCATTTGATTGCTTTATATTTTCGTCTATCATTGTAAGCAATAATAAATAAATAAATAACGTAGCATGAAGCATAATAATCGTAGAAAGAAAGAAAAAAAGAAGAAGACCGCGTGGTCACGATTATCATCAAAACCACGAGGTCATCGTCGTACCAATTTTCTTTTTTGGAATAGGCATCTCCACAAAACTGATAATAACCAATTTGCAAAATACATTTTTGTGGGCGTGATCTTCATGTCATCAAACCTGTAGGCGCGTCTGTGAGAACCCATGGAAGCAGAAACACTAAAAAAAAAAAATAATAACAATAAGATTTGTGAATATTGTAGCCCACTTAAGGAACATAACGTTTAGGAATATCTCTCATTTTCGTCCTCAACAATTTCCGAGGCGATTAAGAAAACAGTGCGACGTTAAGGCGGCCCACACACGCGCGAACATGCTCGACGAATAATTTTTGTAAAAATAACAAGCAATATTTTAAACAGAAAACAAAAATAACAGACTGGTCAATGACAATAATTAAAAGAATCTCATGAAAGAAAAAACACGTTTACATCCAACAAAAAAATAATTAAAATAACCAAAATAAATTCTAAGGCCTAAACCGGAACCAACCTAACTTAAAAGGTTAAAAATGTAGAACACGTCTCATCAAATTCTTTAATAAAGTTTATAGAAAGTTATCGTTTAAAAAAGTAGACGACCTCGGTATTTATGTGTTCAAAAAATATACAGAGAGTTATCAAAAAAATAATAATAATAATTAATAAGCGCAGTCATGGACTGCGTGTAAACATAAAGTCCAAAAATGATTTTGCGAAATATTTATTAATATAAAAAAAAACAATTTGTGTAAAGTTATTCCGTTTGAGAATAAAATCTCAATTAAACCGGAAAGTTTTGTTTATAATGTACAGGGTGTTACCAAGAACTAGGCAAAAATGGTCGTGAACTTCATAATAAAGTGAAGTCCTAAAGTGGAAAACTCGTTTCGCCATGCACGTTGTTCCAAAAATGTTTAAAGTTAAGAAAAGTTTGCGTAAAGTGAACGTTCGTAAGTGCATTACACTCTAAAATATACAGGGTGCCATAAAAAAGTAGGCAAAAATGACTACGTAAGAAGTTGAAGGCCAAAAATGTAGAACTCGTCTTATCAAACATTTTAATAAAGTTTATAAATAAAGCTAACATTTAAAAGAGTAGGGCCTCGGTATTGATGTCTTAAAAATGTACAGAGTGTTACCGAAAAATTAGTAATTAATAGACTTTGTGAAAACACAAAATCCAAAAATGGTTTTTCAAAATATTTAAAGTCAAAAAAAAATTGCATTAAGTTAACACGCTTGGGTACAGAACATCAGTTATACTGGGATGTATAGAGAAAATATACAGAGTGTTACCAAAAAATTAGTAAGCGTGGTCATAATAGACTTCGTGAAAACATAAAGTCCAAAAATAGGTTTTGAAGATGTTTATTAAAGTCGAGGAAATTCGCATTAAATTATTGCGTTGAGTATAGCACGTCATTTAATACTAGAAAGTTGTTTATAATGTACAGGGTGTTACCAAAATGTAGGCAAAAGTTATAAGTCCAAAAATGTAAAACTCTTTTCAACGTAAAAACTGCCTCCAAAACCTTCAAAGTCAAAAAAATTTGTACAGACTCAACGTTCATACAGATAGGAACTCTATTCGTACACTGAATAGTTATCTAAAATGTACAGGGTGTTGACGAAAAATAGGCAAATAGTTTGTGAGGTGAAAAGGCCTCTAGTAAGCCGATCGCAACCGCAGCGCATAATTTCGGTGGAGGATTTTTTTTTACTTAATTAATTAATTATACAGCGTATAATTTCGGGGGTGGCTCCACTGAGGAAATAGTTTCCTCAATAAACTTCTGCAATGCAACTTTGAAACTTCTGCAACTTTGAACTTCTTTTAAAACGAAATACCCCCTCATCCCCCGCTCTCCGTATAATACAAAAAAGATGTGAATTTGTGAAGTATTCGAAAAGTTATTCAAAATTTCGCTCGCTTTAGGACGAGCTGTGGATTTGGATTTCTCTTTTTCCTAATTTTCTTTAATTTTTTCTAGAAATTTTTTATTTTTTTTTTACTTAAATTCGGTAGAGCTGTGTTGAGTTTCTACTTTTTCTTTAATTTTCTTTACAAAATTTTCTTTTTTATTTGAATTTGATAGAACTGGGTCTGAGTCTCTAATTTTTCTTCATTTTTTTTACAACTTTCTCTTTTTTTATTTGAATTCGGTAGAGCTGGGTTGAGTTTCTGAATTTTCTTTAATTTTCCTTACAAAATTTTTTTTTTTATTTGAATTTGATAGAACTGGGTCTCAATTTCGAATTTTTCTTCATTTTTTCTTACAAATTTCTCTTTTTTATTTTGAATTCGGTAGAGCCGGGTTGGGTTTCTAATTTCTCTTTAATTTTCTTTACAAATTTTTCTTTTTTTTTTTTGAATTTGACAGAACTGGGTTTGCGTTTCTAATTTTTCTTCATTATTTTTTTTACGAATTTCTCTTTTTTAATTTGAATTCGGTAGAGCTGTGTTGGGTTCTAATTTCTCTTTAATTTTCTTTACAAATTTTTCTTTTTTATTTGAATTTGATAGAACTGGTTTTCAATCTCTAATTTTTCCTTCATTTGTTTTGCAAATTTCTTTTTTTTTATTTGCATTCGGTAGAGCTGGATTGAGTTTCTGAATTTTCTTTAATTTTCCTTACAAAATTTTCTTTTTTATTTGAATTTGATAGAAGTGGGTTGGAGATTCTAATTTTTCTTAATTTTTTTCTTACAAATTTCTCTTTTTTAATTTGAATTCGGTGGAGCTGGGTTGAGTTTCTGAATTTTCTTTAATTTTCTTTACAAATTTTTCTTTTTTATTTGAATTCGATAGAACTGGGTTAAGTTTCTAATTTTTCTCTATTTTTTTTACATATTTTTCAATTTTTGTTTGAGTTCGGTGGAACTGGTTCGAGTTTCTAATTTGTCTTTGATTTTTTTACAAATTTTTCGTATTTACGTGAGTAAGGCTTTAGTTGAATTGGATGATGATTGTAAAATTTGTAGAAAAAAATTAATTAATTTTCAAAACTTTTAAGTTTTTTGTTTTAAAATTTCAAAATTTTAGGCGCTTTTTGTTTCGGTTTAGTGCAATTAACTTTGGTTGACATTGAAAAATTGACCTTGAGGCTCGTTTTGATTAGTTTTAATTAATTTTTGATGTTTTTAATTTCCCTATCCAACTAGGATTGGGTTGGCCTCGAAATGTAACGAATTTAATTTCAATTAATTTAAAAATTTTTACGTTTCTTGCTTTAATATTTAAACATTTTAAGTTTTCTGTTGGGTTGGGCCTTCAGATTCATTTTGCATAATTGTAATTAATTTTTTATATTTTTAATTGCCCGATCCAACTAGGATTGGGTTGGCTTCGAAATGTAACGGATTTAATTTCAATTAATTTTTAAATGTTTACGTTTTTTGTTTAACATTAAAAAAAATAATTTTTTTTTGGTTAGGTTAGGTATGTCCTGTACTCTTTTAAACGTTAACTTTCTATAAACTTTATTGAAGTATTTGATGAGACGAGGTCTACATTTTTGGCCTTCAACTTCTTACGTAGTCGAGGATCATAATTGCCTACTTTTCTTGTAGCAACACCCTGTATATTTTAGAGTGTCCTGCGCTTACGGACATTCACTTTACGCAGAAACTTTTCTGAACTTTAAACATTTTTGAAGCAACAACGCGCATGACAGAACGAGTTTGTTCCGTTTTCGGACTTCACTTTGTTACGAAGCCTAAGGCCGCTTTTGCCTATTTTCTTTGGTTACACCCTGTATATTTTAGACTACTGTCTGGTATATTTAAGATCCTACACTTAACAAACGTTAACTTTACGTAATCTTTTTTGCCTTTAAGCTTTTTGGGAACGGCCGCGTCGTCTTAGTCCTGCATTTGTAATCTCCACATCTTACGTAGACGTTTGTCAACACCCTGTATATTTTCGGTATAATTCAAGTTCCACCCTCATGAACGCTAAGTTTATATCTCCTACAAGCTTGAAATATTTTTTGCACACAATGTGTATGGATGAATCGAGTCTTGCATTTTTTGACTTTGACATCTTAGCCTCCATCTTGGTCACACCCTGTACATTTTGGACAACTTTCGCCCTTTCACAATTTAAGCTATCCACGGTGATCCAAATAATAAATTACTTCGAAACGACAGTAAACTAAAAGCACTTTTTTTTTTGTTTGTGTGCTTCTCGCCCCCATTGTCCTTTTTTGTCACCGCTCATCAGGAGGTTCATTGCACCTAATTCGTTTGGGTTTAATCCGTTTAAGTCAAGGTTGGTAGAGCTGGGCCGTGTATTAGAAGGTTGCCTTGATCTAGGGGGGCGGGTTTGGGGGTGCGTAACTCGTTACGTCACGTCACGTGATAAATTCCATTGGGCATTATTTGTTCAATAGGACCACAGAATTGATTCCACTTTTAGTAAATTAGATTAAGCTTTAGGAAATAGATTAAAACTCACTGTACTTACGTCACTGTGACTGATAGAAGTTTCATGTGACGTCACGAGTTACTTTTGCGGAGGGGGATCAAACTACACATTTAAATGGGAACCTGCTCAGTTTTACCAACATTGGATGAATCGAGTCTTGCATTTTTTGACTTCATCTTGGTAACACCCTATACATTTCGGACAATTTTCTTCGATTTTCCGCGAGTTAAGCTATCCACAATGATCCAAATAATCAATTACGTCGAAATGACACTAAACTAACATGTCTGCAAGCATGCTTGCGCGTACGTGCCCTTTTTCCCGAACGTATTAGCTCTAAATCTCGTGGGTCGCGTCTTTAAAGTCAGAAATCGAATAAAACATTTTTTATGCGCGCCATTACGTAATAAAAAGAGCCGGGCCCACAAAAGAAAAGCGCGCCCGGTGGAAACCGACGGATCGAGGAGCATAAACCCTTAAAATAAACAACCGTCAAACAGTTATATTAGTAAAAAATGGACGATCCAACTGGGCCTAGCGGAGATGGCGGTGTTTACGGCATTGTTTATGGGGTCCGCGCGACGGGGTGCTCCGCCCGCGAGATGAGTCCCCCTGAGATGAGCCCCATCTACGGCGCTACGGGGGCCCCGCGTTCTTTGTTTGCTCATGCCCGACCCGCTCGAAACATCTAAAATCATGGAATTTGACACGTGGTACAAGACAAAAGCCGACGACCGAAAACCACGGTATTTTTATGGAGTACGAAACAAATCGGGGAATCACTCAATTACCTCCTCATTTATCTGCGTACGTAAATAGAAGAGCAAACATAAAAAATAGTGCGCCCACAAAGGAAGGAAAAAAAAATAGTGCGCTCCCCAAAGGAAGGAAGGAAGAAAAAAAATTGTGCGCCTCCAAAGGAAGAAAAAAAAATGCGCCCCCAAAGGAAAAACGCTAATTTAATATTCCAGTACTTAGAATTCGCTCGTTTTAAATCAAAGAGTAAGTGACAGTTCGCGTCCTGAAATAATTCGAAAACAAAGTTTGGACAGGTGAGGGGGCGACGCGGACGCGACGCACTCTCCTCGTCGCCAAAAAAAAAATAATAATAATGAAGCGCGACATCGAAATGCATTCATTCATTCACTCGAGCAAATCAGGAACCATTAAAACTTCGTAGACCAGTGTCACACGAAAGTATTATTAAATGACGTTTATAAATATCACTTAGTCGCGGATGGCCGGAGTTGTAATGCGAGCTGGCACAGAATTATGGTCCGGTAGTCGGTGAACCGACCGCGGATTTATCAAATTAATTCTTGCCCTTTATTTCGCCGCTTTGAATTCATTACGGCGTTATTTATGGCGGCGAATAACAAATACGGACGACGGTGTGAAATCGGAACGATTTAATTCCACATTAATAACGACCCGATCACAATGGACCTGAGGTAACGAGGTCCAAGAGGAATTCCTGTGGCACGAGATTAGACACACGGTTTTTTTTTTTAATAATAAGATTCGTGCGTGCAACCCTCTTATGATAATTACCAAACAAGTTCACAAAACATTAGCCAAAATCACAAAGAAAAAAAATTGTTAAATTTGTTTTTTTTTTTTTTTTTACAAAACTCGACGTGCGGATGATGAAACTGGAACGCGAACATTGCAGATATTTCGCACGCTAAGGCCCGGTTTTTCCATCACAGCTTAACTTTAAGCTTCGCTTTATTCCCACGATAATAATTGTAAGGATAATTGTTTCCAAAGGAACAAGACGGATCTTAAAGTTAAAAAATGATTGATGAAAAACTGGCCCTTAGGGTTATTGCGTGACCTAGTCAGTTAAATTAAAAATCGACGTTCAATTGTTTTAGAGAACTAGATGCGGTTGGGTTTTGGTTTAAACGCTCATTCTCAGACTCATTTTAAATATTAAAATTAAGTCGGAAGCACTTCAATGGCAACCCAACCCAACTGTTCTGAACCTAGATAAACCGAACCTAAGAAGAGTTTAAAAATAAAATAAAAAAATTAAAGTATAAAGTCTACGGTCAATTCAGCCCAACTGATCTTAATCTAAATAAGCTCAACTCAAAAGAATAATTAAAAGTCAACAGAAAACTGAAAACGAAAGAAATTAAAAAAGACACAGAAACATTTTTTTAAATAATAAAACCTGCTTGCAACCTTCTTGTGGTAATTACGAAACAAGTTCACTAAACATTAGCCAAAATCGCAAAGAAAAAAAATAATGAAATTGTTAAATTTGTTTTTTTTTTTACAAAACTCGACGTGCGGATGATGAAACTGGAACGCGAACATTGCAGATATATCGCACGCTAAGGCCCGGTTTTTGCATCACAGCTTAACTTTAATCTTCGCCTTATTTTATTCCCATGATAATAATTGTAAGGATAATTGTTTCCACAGGAATAAAACGGAGCTTAAAGTTAAACCATGATTGAAAAACTGGCCCTTATGGTTATTGCGTGACCTTACGCCCGGTTTCTGAAACGTTACATAATTTTACGTAGAGACAAACTCAAGATAATCTCACCGTAACTTCTGGAAACCGTTTCTCAAAACTTTACCAGTCAATAAAGTGTATACGTAGCCGCGTAAACAGTTTATACTTTCCGTAAAGTTATCTGACAAGAAAAATTTATGTTTACCTAAAGTTACGTATCGTTTCTGAAACCCGGGCACTAGTTAGCTAAATTAAAAATCTACGTTCAATTGTTTTAGAAAACGAGATACGGTTGGGTTTTGGTTTAAGCGATAAACCCGACCTAAGAAGAGTTTAAAAATTAAAAAAAAATAATTAATATGAAAAAGCCCACGGTCAATCCAACCCAACTGAATCTATTCTAAATAAGCTCAACTCATAGCAGTAATTAAAAGTGAACAGAAAATCGAAAACTTAAAATTCAACGTGTGGATGATAAAACGGGAACGCGAACATTGCATGTATTTAGCAAACTTAGGGTTATTGCGTGACAAAGGGTCGATTTCACAACGGGACTTTAAATTTAAAGTTGTTTTAAAGTGACTTTAAATTAAAGCTTCCTTAAAGTCTGATTGTGAAAGCGGCCACTAGTTAAATTAAAGATCGGCGTTCAATTGTTTTAAAAAAACATGATGCGGTTGGGTTTTGGTTTAAACGTTCAAGCTCAAAGTCATTTTAAATATTAAAATTAAGTCGAAAACATTTCAATGTCAACCTAACCCAACTGATCTGAACACATACCTAAGAAACTAAGAACATAAGAAGAGTTTAAAAATAAAAAAAAAGAATAATTAAAATGAAGCCCACGGACAATCCAACCCAACTGAATTTAATCTCAATAAGCTCAACTCAAAGGAACAATTAAAAGTCAACAGAAAACCGAAAACAAAAGAAATTAAAAAAGATAGAGAAACATTTTTTTTAATAATAAAGTATGCCTGCAACCCTCTTATGGTAATTACCCAAAAAACTTCACAAAACAATAGCCAAAATTACAAAAGCAAAAAAAAAATAATAATAAAATTGTTAAATTGTTTTTTTTTGCAAAACCGTAGAAATCGACGTGCGGATGATAAAACTGGAACGCGAACTTTCACAAGTATTTCGCACATTCAAGGTTATTTGCGTGATGACAGAGTTAAATTAAAGATTGACGCTCAATTGTTTTAAAAACTTAGATCCGGTTGGGTTAAGCGCCCAAGCTCAAAGTCATTTTAAATATTAAAACTAAGTCGAAAAGACTTCAACGTCAACCCAAACTAACTGATCTAAACCTAGATAAATCCGACCTAATTGTTTAAAAATTAAGAAAAAGATTAATTAAAATGAAGCACACGACCAATCCAACCCAACTGAATTTAATCTAAATAAGCTCAACTCAAAGGAACAATTAAAAGTCTACAGAAAACCGAAAACAAAAGAAATTAAAAAAGATACAGAAACATATTTTCTTAATAATAAGGTATGCCTGCAACCCTCTTATGGTAATTACGAAACAATTACGAAGCAAGTTCATAAAACATAAGTCAAAATTACACAGCAAAAAAAAATAATGAAATTGTTAAATTTGTCTTTTTTTTTTGTAAAACCATAGAAATCGACGTGCGGATGATAAAACTGGAACGCGAACTTTCACAAGTATTTCGCACATTCAAGGTTATTTGCGTGATGACAGGGTTAAATTAAAGATTGACGCTCAATTGTTTTAAAAAAGAAAAAGAAAAGACTTCAATGTCAACCCAAACTAACTGATCTAAACCTAGATAAATCGGACTTAAGAGTTTAAAAATTAATTAAAATGAAGCACACGACCAATCCAACCCAACTGAATCTATTCTAAATAAGCTCAATTCAAAGGAATAATTAAAAGTTAACGGAAAACTGAAAACGAAAGAAATTAAAGAAGATAAAGAAAGAATTTTTTTAGTAAGAAGACGTGCCTGCAATTGTTAAATTTATTTTGCGAAACAATAAAACTCGACGTGCGGATGATGGAACTAGAACGCGAACATTGCAAGTGTTTCGCACACTCAGGGTTATAGCGTGACCTAGTTGAGCAAGCAAATTTTTCTGAACAAACCCGTATGAATAGTCCGAGCCGAATTTAGGACCTCAATCGTTAGTTCCAGTCGCATCAAGCGGAATTGTTCTCCACCACGATGAACGCCGTTGCCATTACCTCCGGATTCAATTTCTATTGGTAATTACCAAACAAGTTCACAAAACATTATACAAAATTACAAAAAAAAAATAATAATAATAATGAAATTGTTAAATTTGTTTTGCCAAACCATAAAACTCGACGTGCGGGTGATGAAACTGGAATGCGAACATCGCAAGTATTCCGCACACTGGAGGTTATTTCGTGACCTAGTTAAGCAAGCAAAATTTTTTAAACAAACCCGTGCGAATAATTAATGGTTGAACTTTGGACCTAAAACGTTGGAATTTTTTTCGTAACGGCATTTCCTACCTCCGTTGTATTTCTCGCGAATTTCCTTTTTAGATAAAAATTAGCGAAAGTACGGTAGCACCATCTATTAGGTAGACATTCAACTAACTAAAAATTTAAACAAATACAGCGACATCCTGTTGTTGTTTTATCTGTTCATCACTATTACATTGCATTTGCGAATAAATTGGTCAAGTCGTTTTTGGTTTGCAGTGGGAATTTCGAGCTACGTTTCTGCTGACGAAGCCCTAAACAGGGCTGAAATAGTTGTACAATCAAAAATGATTTGCAAGAAAATTTTTAAAAATTTAAAGAAATTAAAAATTTGAAACAGGTGCTTATTAAGTTTTTTTTTTTTTTAACACAGACCAGAGTCGGACTTTCACCGTCATTATTAAAGTTCTGGTGATTTGAAAAACTGAGAACGCCCTCGTCCATTCATGATAGAAAAAAAAATCGACGTACTGCGGTATCCGTGCCTTTTCTTTCTGCATTTTTCATGCCAGCGCCATCTACCAGGTAGTACTTCAAGTAAAGTCTCTTGAACAATTTGAAAATGAAGTGCTTCGCGACATTGTGTTATTTGAGTACTTTTTACAGCGCTCCCTTTTCGAAATTTTATTGTTATCGTTAATGTACAACGTGCATCGTACGAAATCGTGTTGAAAAAAAAATCCTGAGAGCAATGTAACGCCACCTATTGAGCAGTAACGAAACTGTATGAAGGTTCGGATATACGGTGCTCAGAGATGCAATGTTTTTCTAAAAAAATAAATAAATAAATAATGAATCATAACGCGTACGAGGTCGGAATGAAATGAGTCGCTTAGAACTGAGATGCGCACGGCACAACTCCAACCGGAAACAACCAGATCGAGCTTACGGTAGCTGCGATATTACCCCTAATTTCTGCAGTCAATTAAGGACAATTTTTGCATATAGCAAATGCAACATCCAATATTCCCCACTTGCGCAACAGCAATCCGGGCGAAGCAGCGAAGGGAATAAGGCTTAATTAGTGCGGGAGCGTACAAGAAGTGAATCTTCCGGTTTCTTCGAGTCGAAGCCTCTTGACCTAATTACGCGTCGTGTTCCTCGTTGCCTGCGTTTGCGAGTCTTTTTTTATTGTAATTTTTGTTTTCAATCAGTCGCTTTCCTTAGTTTGTAATAATTAATTTTGCGAAAGAAGATACAACTCTTCACGGCGTGTTTGTTTGTTTTTGTAATCAATTGAATCCTAGGCGTTTTTGCAATTGAACCGAAAGGTAAAAGTACTTTCTTTTTATTTAATTATGTCTACGCCCTTATTGCTCGTTCGTTCATTCTAGAACATAAGTTTGTGAAAATCAACAATGTTATTGAAAAGCCGCTGCTATTTGGAACGTGTCATGTCAGTCAAATTACCACCGGCTTAATAAAACCGTCACCGGGGACGTTGCGCAATGTCACTTAATCAGTCATTAAAATCGAAAGGCAATTTACGCAATCGTCGTCGGCCTGTCAAGCACACGCGTCGTTGTTTGTTGCTTCACACATGAACGAGCTTGCAAAAGCCCCCGGCAAGCTTTATACTCCAACCCCTTTTGCAGAATTGAGTTTGTCAACAGAGAGAGAGACTTCATAATAAATCTATTGTCTTCGATCTCGCCGATGATATTGGTAAATATCAAGGAGGAATATGCAAGCGAACACTTATTAACACGCAGCCGCTTATTTTGTACATTGATTTTACTGGAAACTTCAGTAAAAGAATTCTTGAACTCGAAGAATCAAATTTCAATGAAATATCATCTCTCATCCGTGAAGTTATCAGCCAGATATTAGCAGTCGATATAAGCCATTAAAAGCGCCCCCACGATGGCCCTTAAACGAGCTCGCTTCCGGGGGGGCGCGCTTCCCAAAGTGATCCTCCAGGCCGGTCGTCCTGTGCGAAATAAAAAAGTCACTGGTGACGTCGGCGGCGGCGGCGGCGGCGGCATCAATAATCTTCCGGATCAAAACGAAAATAATATCGGCGGATGTGCGGGCCATGAATTCGGCAGTCAAGCGCAGGCCAGGACTCAACCTAAAATAATAATCGGCGCTACGAAAAATAAAACAGAACCATCGAGCGAAAAGACGTAACAGATTGAATGTTTTTTTTTTTCTTTAATAATTGAAGAGTTGAGATTGATAAAACTTTTGAATAATGAAATTCGTACTCGCACTCCTCGCGTGGTGGACAAGGCAACGTCTTGTCTTTCTTAAGTACCGCGCACTTGGTGAAATGTGATATTAAGTACGGTCTTTACGTTTCATTTTCTGTTGCGCATATGAAATGCTGACAGTACAATTCCCATACGGAATTCTCCGTTCACGCGGGAAAGCTTGAAAAACAACACCAAACGAAATTACTATCATTATATATATAATTACTAAATTTTTATCATAATCAACTATTAAAAAAGAGGGTGTAGTTAGATTTTCTTTTTTTTTTCTTCTCCGAATGGCTCCACGTATAAATAACGCAATAAGTTTTCTTAATATTTACGTTTTGACCCTTTTCTTAATTTTCACTGAGACGCATCGACTCTGTCTCGGTGACATGAAGTAAAAAATATGGTTGGTTCGAATAAAATTAGCACGGCGCGATTAAATTATTTTTTGAAAAAAAAAACGGGAAAAATCGTAAAATAAGAAAGAATTCAGTCGTAATTATTGAGACAAAAATTCGACTAACCGTTGAACAAAGTAAATGACAGTCGATCAGCGAAGAATCAACAAGAAAAATATTGAACTTTAAAGGAAAGTTAGGTTTGAAAAGAAATTAGGTTTGATAAAGAAAAAACAAATTAATAAGTAACACTCCCGCGGAAATAGTTTTATGAATCAGAAATTGATGGTGCGTTCGGAAACTGCGGCGTTTTGTCGTGCAAACGTGTCTCTCTCGCTCGCTCCTGACCTTCGACTTATTTTGCATCTCGCTTATTCGTTTCAGGAGAAGCCTTTTCGGAAACGGTATCTTTGGCGTGAAAACATCTCGCTCACTCCTGACTTTCGATTTATTTTGCATCCCGCTGGTCTGCTTTAAGAAGCCTTGCGTTTACATTATTTTCAGGAAGCAGAAACAATTTTTTTTGAATAAGTTGTGCCTGCAACCCTCCTTTGGTAGTTACCGAGAAGGTTCACAAGATAGCCAAAATTACAAAGCAAAAAAGAAAATAATGAAATTGTTAAATTTGTTTTTTTTTTTTTGCAAAACCATAGAACTCGACTCGCGGATGATAAAACGGGAACGCGAACATTGCTAGTATTTTGCAAACTTAGGGTTATTGCGGACAAAAGTTACTTTAACCTAAGAAAAATACATTTGTTTCCCTTTTCTTAAAGTGACTTAAAATTAAAGCTTCCTTAAAGTCTGATTATGAAAACGGCCACTAGTTAAATTAAAGATCGACGTTCAATTGTTTTAGAAAACTGGATGCGTTTTGATCTGAACCTGAATCTAGATAAACCGGACCTAAGAGTTTAAAAATAAGAAAAAGAATAATTAAAATGAAGTCCGTGGCCAATCCAAACCCTACTGAACTTAATCTAAATAAGCTCAACTCAGAGAATTAATTAAAAGTCAACAGAAAACTGAAAACGAAAGATATTAAAAAAGATACAGAAACATTTTTTTTAAATAATAAATCAAAAATCAATGCTTGCAACTTTCTTATGGTAATTACGAAACAAGTTCACTAAACATTAGTTAAAATTACAACGAAAAAAATAATGAAATTGCTAAATTTTTTTTTTTTTTTGCAAAACCCGACGTGCGGGTGATGAAACGGGAACGCGAACATTGCAGGTGTTTCGCACACTCAGGGTTATTGTGTGATCCGGTTAAATTAAAGTTCGATGAAAACAAAAATAATATCGGCGGATGTGCTGGCCATGAACTCGGGAATCAAAGGACAGTCAATTGATGAAGACGTTCAAAATTCTTTTAACGAAGCAAAAAATAAAATAAAAACACAAGAATAGTAATCAATGAGGTAACTGAATGAATAATTAATTATTAAAGGCCGCGAAATAATAATAAAAATAGTTGATTTGTAATTGAAAAAACAAAAAAATTACCGACTATTAAAAAAGAAAACAAGAGACAGTCCAAATTAGTTTGAAAACTTTTAAGTTTTAAGATTTTCATTAATTAACTGACACTTCTCTTTTCTCTAAAAGATTTCTTTTTAATTTGTTGCCATTTGCTTCTGTTTTATTTGTGACAAAGTAGCAAATCTTTCCTCTTTTTCTTTTCATTGAAAGATTTTTTTTGTTTTGTTTTGCGATTGATCAGTCGATTTTACGAAAACTCAATAATTTATTTACCGAAAAAAATTTGGCTTCGTTTAATCGCCTCAATAAAAGCTTGACTGATCGTAAAATATTTGAATGTGTAGAAATTGACTAATGCGAGAATTTTATTGATCGACTGAAAGAAATGATTCATCATTAATTGATCAACTGAAGGAATTGATTTAACGTTAATCTATCGATTAAAATAATCGATTTTTCGCTAGTTAATCGACTGTATTACAATCAAATCGATTGTCGATTAACTGCTCTAAAATACTGATTAGTTTGCGAGTGGTCCGAGATCGACTGATTAATCGATTATTATTGATTAGTAATTAATCAACCGAAGAAAACTGATGATCGGCAAAACGAAGAACTGTCCTTTAGTTGACTCCAAGACACTGTTGAATAATCGGCTGCGTATAAATTGATTTAAAATCGATTAGAAACTATTATTTAACTTAACTTAATTAACAGATCGCACAACAATTAATCATGGAATTTAATTTACGTACAATCTACTTCGATTAATCGATTGAACCAATTGATCAATTGATCGTCGATCATGAGTTTTTGATACGCTTTACGATCAATAATTTTTTTCACGCAGTTGCCCCAACATAACCTTATTTTGTTTTGATACGTTCGATCAATCGCGACAGTCAGTCGTAACAATCAACCGCAGATCAGACAAACCGTGGAATAATAGACTGAATGGAAATTGATTCAAAATCGACTGATTGTTTCTGCAGAAACTATTATTTAACTATAATTAGCAGATCGCACAAAAATTGATTACGGAATTTAATTTATTTGCAATCTGCTTCGATTAATCGATTGAATCAATTGATCGATTGATGGTCGATCATGAATTTTTGACACAGCTTATCATTGACCATCAAATAACCTTTGTATACAGTTGTCTCAATAAATCGTCATTTTTTTGACACATTTGATCAATAAACAGTCAAACGCAGATCAGAAAAACCGTTTTGAATAATCGACTGAATGGAAATTGATTCAAAATCGATTAACTGATTCTGTAGAAACTATTCTTTAACTATAATTAGCAAATCGCACAAAAATTGATAATATAGTTTATGTGCAATCTACTTCGATTAATCGTTTGAATCAATTGATCGCCGATCATGAACTCATGACTAAATAGAAATCGATTTACTGATTCTGTAGAAACTATTGTATAACTATAATTAGCGGATCGCACAAAAATTGTTTATGGAATTTAATTTATGTGCAATCTACTTCGACTAATCGATTGATCAATTGATCGTCGATCGTAAATTTTTGATACAGTTTACCATTGAAGATGAATAATTTTTTTGTGGAGCTACTTCAACAAATCGTCATTTTTTTGATAAATTCGATCAATAAACAGTCAATCGCAGATCAGAAAAACCGTTTTGATTAATCGATTGAATGTAAATTGATTCAAAATCGATTAACTGATTTTGCAGAAACTATTCTTTAATTATAATTAGCAAATTGCAAAAAAAATTGGTCATTTAGTTTATGTGCAATCTACTACAATAATAAACGATTAATCGTTTGAATCAATTGATCGTCGATCGTGAACTAATGACTGAATGGAAATCGATTTACTGGTTCTGTAGAAACTATTGTGTAGCTATAATTAGCAGATCGCACAAAAATTGATTATGGAATTTAATTTATGTGCAATCTACTAATCGACTAATCGATAGAATCAATTGATCAATTGATCGTCGATCATGAATTTTTGATACAGTTTACCAATGAGGATGAATAATTTTTTTATGCAGCTGCTTCAACAAATCGTCATTTTTTTTTGGATACATTCGATCAATAAACAGTCAATCTTAGATCAGAATAATCGATTGAGTAAAAATTCAATTCAAAATTAATTAATCCAAAAAAAAAACAATTAATTATGATTGGTATGAAGATTACACATAAATTGATTAATAAATTAACATTGATCGATTTTCAATTTATATGTGCATTGATTCTGTGCAATCAAATGATTAATCTCGCAATCTAGATTAATCATTTGATTGCACATAATCGTTAATTAACGTTTTATGTAAGCATAATTGACTATTATTACCTGCACTGACCTTGTATCATTTTCCATGCAGGCGATTATTTAACGGAAGCGGCTTAATAAAAAAATGTATTGACTGAAATGCCAAATCAAAAATTTTTCAATAATGATCAATCAATTTTTTCTTGATGCAATTTGCAATCAAAGGAATTTATTGTTAGATTCAAATGGGGTATTCAACTTACAGCATGCAATTTAATTAGGTGATCAATTCTATTCAACAGTCAATTGCAAATCAGTCAAAACAGATGAGTAAATCGACTGCATGGAAATTGATTCAAAGTCGATCAATCGACTTCTATATTAAAAGAACCCCGCTTTCTTCAACAAGAATTCTAAGGAGCAATCAAAAAAATATTTTCAGTCAATACTTGCTTTTCACGTCTGTTTAGAATAATGATATAAAAAATAATTGAATTAATTAAATAAAACAATTAATATATCAAAATTATTTGTTATTGACACGCTTTAATTTTGGAATGAATGAAATTTTTCGAGATGTGTCCTTAAAATCAGTTATTACGACCCTGTTTTCCACACACGCACACATCCATTAGCTTCCGGTTCGGGGGGGAAGAGCACAAGTCTAGAATGACCATATCGGACGGATCATTTAGAAATAATACAAAAAGCCGGTCCGTTCTTACCCTCCATGAACCCGCACCCTTCATTATTACACTTAATATTAAATTATCAGCGCGTTTTCCTCGGGTGCTGGTTATATGTATGTACAGGATGTTCCAAAAGAAAAAAAAAACTTCAACTACATAAAGCAGCGATCTCACAATCTAGAATACGATCTAAAAAAAAAAATCTCATCGAGCTTTCGCCAAGATAGAAATTCCACGGTGGAAAGAAAGAACGAACACAATGCGTCCATTCGACCTATCTCAAATCAGAGACATCTGCTGATTAATGTAGTATTTACAGCGGGGCTCGCAGGTAAGCGCGACCTCAGAGGAAAAATTAACAGGGCGAGCGTCGATAAATCAAATAAAAACCGAAACTTTCCGAAATTTATGGGCGCCCTCGACAGCTTCCACACCCACGACATGTTTACTTTTCTTCCGCCGGTGGACCGGGCCCGAAATCGAATTAGTTTTGGACGTAAAACTCAGAGAAATCCGGGTCAGACACTCGTCGACGAAGACGACGACGTTCGCCCGATTAGTTCCTATACGTTTTTATGGGATCGTAAATTATCTTTTATGGTGAGATGGTCTTTGCCGGGGAGATTCGAGACAAAATATTTTGTTCCCCGTCGCAGTTTTATTAAAAATTTGGGAGATCTCGGAGATCACTGAGACTAGAATGCGAAAAAGAAACAAAAATACAAAAGCCTTCCGTAAGTAGATGATACACCGCATGACCAAATAAAAAATGTCATAGATAACAAATAATTCTTCAGGAAGAGATGACAGCAAAGACATCGCAATGTCGTTAGTGATCATTTGTGACAGGAAAGGAAATAGGTTATGTTGGTTACAGTAAAGCTTGACAGCAACGTGTTAACTGTCAATCAAGTCTAAAAATGTATGACATAGATAACGAATAATTCTTCAGGAAGAGATGACAGCAAAGACATTGCAATGCCATTAGTGGCTATTTGTGACAGGAAAGGAAATAGGTTATGTTAGTTACAGTAGAGCTTGACAGCAACGTGTTAACTGTCAATCAAGTCTAAAAATGTATGACATAGATAACGAATAATTCTTCAGGAAGAGATGACAGCGAAGACATTGCAATGTCATTAGTGGCTATTTGTGACAGGAAAGGAAATAGGTTATGTTAGTTACAGTAGAGCTTGACAGCAACGTATTAACTGTCAATCAAGTCTAAAAATGTATGACATAGATAAGGAATAATTCTTCAGGAAGAGATGACAGCAAAGACATTGCAATGTCATTAGTGGCTATTTATGACAGGAAAGGAAATAGGTTATGTTAGTTACAGTAGAGCTTGACAGCAACGTGTTAACTGTCAATCAAGTCTAAAAATGTATGACATAGATAACGAATAATTCTTCAGGAAGAGATGACAGCAGACATTGCAATGTCATTAGTGGCTATTTGTGACAGGAAAGGAAATAGGTTATGTTAGTTACAGTAGAGCTTGACAGCGTCGTGTTAGCTGTCACATCAAGCCTAAGAATTTATGACATTACGATCTTTTTAATTCAACTAAAATGAATCTTAAGCATCGTTAGGTACGACCTGTACAGTTAAATGGCACGATAATACCTTACGATACTTACGATCGAGCTTAGAAGAGCTCAGAATTGCAGCATTAGTCAGCGCTGATAGCTTTGAAGTAATCGACTTATTATATTTTTTGATCACTCGATAGAATCTCCACCTTTTTTTCAAAATAATACTGAAGAGGGATGGGCTGTGCTCGTTGCCACTATTTTCCTAAAAGACCAAATATTTGCAACTGTTAAAAACGCGATTCTAACGTTTTCTGTTTTGTTGTTTCTTTATTTAATCCCCCCCCCCCCATTCAAGAAAAAACGAAAGCACATCGACGTCTGATCTTTTCTTCCAAGATTCCAGACGAAATATTTTCTTCTTGGTGCAGTTTTATAAAAATTAGGTGTCCAGGGACGCAGCGGTTTCCACAATTCTCCGCTCCGGGAATGCGTAAAGCAACTACTGCCTTCTATAAGTGTCGATAATATACCGTGTGATCAAAAAACAAGTGATTCGCAGTAAGTCGGGAGCCAGGAGCGGCTTCAAAGAAAAGCTTCGCAGCAAGCTTTAAAACAAAGCTTTTTTTTACAAAACAAACGAAAGGAAAGAATCGACTTCACTGTTTAGAGAGAGAGAGAGACAGAGAAATAAATAACAAAAGACGATCTGTACTAAAACGAATTTTATATTTGTTCTGCTTTGTTCTAAAACAAATTTCTTCGTATATTTTTTTTTAAAGACAAACAAAAGGAAATAGTCGACTTTTTCCTTTATCAGAGAAGACAGAAAGAGAGAGAGAGAGGTAAAACAAAAGACGATTTGCATCGTTTAAAAACTAATTTTCTTCGAAAAATTTTTTTACAAGAAAAAACAAAAGGAAATAATTCACTTCTTCCTTTATTATTAGAGAAGAGAGAAAGAGAGAGAGGAAAAAAACAAAAACAAAAGACGATCTGTACTAAAACGAATTTTATTTGTGCCATTTCGTTTTAAAACAAAAAAATTCTTTATATTTTCCTTACAAGACAAAAAAGAGTAAATAATCGACTTCTTCCTTTATCAGAGAAGAGAAAGAGAGAGCGAACAAGAAAGAGAAAAAAAAAACAAAAACCAAAAGACAATTTGTACTAAATTTTATTTGCGGTGTTTCGTTTTAAAACAAATTTTCTTCGTATTTTTTTTTAACAAGGCAAACAAACAAAAATATAAACGATTTTTTCCTTTATCAGAGAAAAGAGGAGAGAGAGAAAGAGAGAAAGAAAAAGCAAAAGTCAATCTGTATCGTTTTAAACTTAATTTTTTTCGAAAATTTTTTTTTTATAAGACAAACAAAAGGAAATAATTCACTTCTTACTTTATCATTAGAGAAGAGAGAAAGAGAGAGAGAGAGAGGCAAAAAAAAACCTAAACAAAAGACGATCTATACTAAAACGAATTTTATTTGTGCTATTTCGTTTTAAAACAAAAAATTTCTTCATATTTTTCTTACAAGATAAAAAGAAAGGTAAATAATCGACTTCTTCCTTTATCAGAGAAGAGAGAGAGAGAGAGAGCGAGCAAGAAAGAGAAGAAAAGAAAACAAAAAACAAAAGACGATTCGTACTAAAACGAATTTTATTTTTTCTATTTTGTTTTAAAACAAATTTTCTTCATATTTGCTTTACAAGACAAACAAAAATACATATAATCGATTTTTTCCTTTATCAGACAAGAAAGAGAGAGAGAGAGAGCGAGAGAAAGAGAGGAAAAAAAAACAAAAAACAAAAGACGATCTGTATGAAAACGACTTTTATTTGCGCTATTTTATTTTCAAGCAAATTCTGTTCATAATTTTTTTTTACAAGACAAACAAAAAGACTTCTTCCTTTATTTAGAGAAGAAAGAGAGAGAGACAGAGAACTTTATTAGAGAAGACAGAGAAAGATAGGAAAAAAAACGATTTATACTAAAATTCGATTATTCGATAAAGAAAAACAAAAAAAGATACACAAACAAAAGACTCCACGATTTTGTTTTGCTTTAAGTAAGATTAACATTCGATTCCTCTTTATTTGGCGAAAAAAAAGAAGATCGATTTCGATCGCCAAAACAAGATTCGATTTCTTTATCAAAAAAGAGAAAGAAGAAAAAGAAGAAGAAGAAGAAACCATGATTAATACTAAGGCAGATTAAAAAAAAGAAACAAACAAACGAACGTCGAAACCGAAAGAAAAGACGAACAATGAACTTGCTTTCGTCAAAAAAAAAAAAAAACAGAAAACTAAAAGTTTTCGCCTCACCAAAAGCAGAAACAAAAGACGTTTAATTTCGCTAGAGAAGTCAAAGCCAACTTCTTCCTCTATCAAAGAAAAAGAGAGAGAGAAAGAAAAACAACGACTGATGATTGTCTATTTTTTTTTTTTTTTATAAAGCAAAACGAACGTCGATTGTTTGTGAAAAGGCAAACTGTCTATTTTTTTTATAAAGCAACTTCGACATTTTTTTTGCTTTCGTCAAAAAAAAAAAAAAAACAAAAAACTAAAAGATTTGACGATTTTCCTTTATTTCAAGTAACATTTGGCCTTCTAAATTCTTAATTCGCTTAAATTAAAGCGAGAAGAGGACGGGCGACGCTGTTAAAGTTGAAAAAAAAAATTTTTTAATGACTTAAGTTCAAAGTTTTAAATTCGGCGCCACGTTTCGAACAAAAATGGTAAGCAGCTCGCATTTAGTCTAGGGATTTTACAGTAGACAGGCGACCGGAAGATTATTTTTTTTGTCTTTTATGCAAACTATTATTATTTTCTTTTAATTTGTGCCGACACATTTTCTGTTTGCTTTTCATTGCTTGAAAAAACAAATACAAGAATGGCGCGCTATTTTTGATAGATTATGAAACTTCAAAGATGTCGGAATCCTATTTCGAATCACCCTGTACATTAATACATTTCTCATTTTTCGTAAAAACTTGCGTGGCACACGTACGATGACAATTTGTTATCCTTAATCGTCTGATAAAGGCCCGATTTCACAATCGAACTAAAGGGAGACTTTAAAATAAAAGTCACAGTCACATGTTCAAAAATATGCGAAAACCTAGTTATTTATACGTCAGAATGTGACTTTTATTTTAAAGTCACCTAAAATTCGATTACGAAATCGGGCCGAAGTCGTGCTTAAATAATAATAATAATCATTCTCACGGTGGGTTTCCCAAAAAAAATGTTAATCAGCGATTAATTTAATTGATCTGTTTAAGGTACATACGTCATTGAACGATTTGAAACAACCAATTATAATATTGTTTCGCTCAACCAATCACAGGCTTTAGTCACGCTATTAAATTAATCTGTGAGTAAAAATAATTTTTGTGCAACTGGGGATTCAAGCTATAATACAGGGTTATTCGGATTAAGTGTCCAATCTGTCAGGAGTGTATTCACTAAGGCCATGT
Organism: Prosopocoilus inquinatus; assembly: GCA_036172665.1. Classification (NCBI taxonomy): domain Eukaryota; kingdom Metazoa; phylum Arthropoda; class Insecta; order Coleoptera; family Lucanidae; genus Prosopocoilus; species Prosopocoilus inquinatus. The sequence continues at coordinate 5,138,025 of CM069878.1, read as the reverse complement.
TCACCTAGCAGCAAACATAATTACTGGACATCTCCGTTGCTGCTGGAAGAATTGTTCAGATTATTTTGATGGTTTGTACTGGTAAATATCGACAGCTGTAGTTATTGAAGAATAATCTTGTCATTAAGTATCCTACTAGAACAGTAATGCAAGTGCGAAATAGAAAGAAATAAATCTATCGGAGGCATTTCAAAAATCAACTTCACTTGAATCCAAAACGGAAATCATGATTCATTCTTACGTATGCATACACAAGCCCGAAATTCGATTGAATGGACTGAGTATTATACATTTTTTTTGTTCGCGGAAAGTCATAAACGAAAACGTTTGACAGTTTCATTTCAAGGTAAACGCTTGTGTTTCATTCTATTGCACGCAAATTCATTGCTCTTGTGACGCAATGCAGCTGTACCAGTGCCCATCAACCAATTTTTCTCTGAATCTTCAAAGCATTTTACCTCAAAAACTATGAATATTAGACCCCTTATGCATACAGACTTTTCGTTTTCTTTTCCTGTGTACCACCTGTGACTGACGGTTCGGACACTTACTTTGAATGACCCTGTATAATCTCATTTTGGTCGGTCACTCACGATTTTTTTTTGTCGGCGTAGCCGTGCTCGATTATTTAATATTAAATCTGTAATCTGAAAATTATTTGTAGGGGATTCGTACTGTTTGGAACCACTGGTGGTGGCAGAGTACTTTGCAGATTGGTTGACCTGCACAGAAGTAAAACTCGCAGGCCACCGGAGTTAATGTAATGGAAACGTTTATCTTGCGGGCTCTTTCCCCGGATCGTATTTCGTATTTCTCTCCGCCATTTTTGCACCGCGTCCCGCCCCCGCTCCGGTCGAACACCCGGGGAATCCCGGCGGTAGTTACAAATCGGCCGGCCATTCAATGAATCAGTTTAATGAAGCGCGTGATTTTACGGCTGCGGTCGGTCGGTCGACAATTTCGCAAAGTACTCCTCTCCCTGGGCTAAATGGTATTAACTTCCAGACGGCGTTTCTTCATCTCTTATTGAAATTTATGCCATCCAGTGGCATTTAAATCGCTCGAAATCTTGTCGACATATGTAATCTTTCGGAGTGTTGACGTCGCCCGAAAAGATGCGGCGATAACCGGCGATCACATTTCACGAACAACTCGACAGCGAACCGCCCTTTGTCTTTCGGGGGTTGCAATTTGTCATACTTGTACCCGCAGGACTTATCCGAATTTTCATCGCTCCAGCCGAATGCATAAGTTACAGTCATGTCACCCGGTGGTGGTGGTGGTGGACGTGAGATCTTATCACACCCTGACTTTAATAATAATCATAATTTTTGGGACTTGGAGAGGTGAACTTTTGATAACCCACGCAGAAATCTTCGTTGACAAGCCAGGGATGTCCCGGTGATTAATTTGGAGTAGGGCGAGGGTCGCCGGGGGGAAACCAATTGTTGTAAGATGTAAGGTAACACTTGCCTGCCTGGTTCAGCTAGCTACCGGGTGTTGTGTTCTTTGTATTAATTTATCTTACGTCGACTTTGCTTCCAAGAAGTTTCCCTTTTTTTTAGAAGTCAGACCCACCGTCGTCATATCTGAAGGTACTATCGCTCCTCACCTTGAGCAAATAAGAAATACGAGGGTGAAACCTTTGTCTTGCATACGAATGCGCTTCTTCCTGAAGCACTCGCAAAATATTGTATTGTCTTTACCTCCTTCCAAATTTGCATTTGAGTTTCACACGCAGAGGAATTCCGTCTTACTTGTGACCAAAAACCTAAAATCCGTTTGATTTGCCTCAACTGATTTGGACTTTGCCCTCTTCAAGGACCCTCACCGACACGATCTTGAAAACAAGTCCAACAGAAAGGGCACTGAATCCCCCACGTAAACCCCGAGATCGTTTGGTCGCTCTGTATGACTTCGCGCCCGAAAACATAAGGGATTCTGCATTTTCCAATTTAATCCAGCCGATTAGGCCAAAATAACTTAATATTAATCAAATCACAAGTCACTTTTTTATTTGCAAACTTTGCCCGCCCTAATTGCTGGCGGTTTCAGCCAAATCTTTTGACATTGTTGGTAACTTTCACTTCTCATAATCGAGTTTGATCCAGAAATTAAATACAACTCTCTTAAGGAAATGTAATATTGCCCCTAATTCCTGCACTTAATTAACGATGATTTTTGCAAAAGCAAATGCAACATCTGATGCGCCCCGTTTACGCAAGAATTCTTGCGGGAGGAAATGCATGGAATCAGTAAAGTGATCTCCTGTCGTCTTCCTGTCCTTGTATCTTCAAGTATCTTCAAAATTTTTACTCCAAAATCAACCACATCCTCGAGCTTTAAGCTCCCATACAGTTATTTTGGTTTTTGAATTGAAATCATGTCCAAAACCTGGCCGACGTTATAATCTAATAAACTAATCTTGCAATAAACCTAAAATCTGTTTGATTTGCCCCAACTGATTTGGACTTTGCCCTTTTCAAGGACTCTCACCGACGCTATCCTGAAAACAAGTCGATCAGAAAGTCGTTCCAAGTGAAAACCAAAATTCCAATTGCGTCACCGTAAGAAAGCCTTTTTGCTTGCTTGATGTTCTTTAAGGGCAACTTCCTCAGCCTCCTCGACTTTGCTTCCAGTTCTATCGACAAACCTATAACGCATCGATCAAAGTTCACCGCTTAACCAAAAACAAGATTTCTTTAAGTACAATAAACGCTATTTATTTGTCGCGGCTGTTTTTATTCTAATAGCTAGGGCTCGTTTGAAAAAAAAAGAGAAAAAACAAGAAGGTTTGAGAAAATCGGGCGGCGATGTTCGCTTATCCTAGCGGTGCTTCAAAATGAGCCAGCAACATTTCCTACAAAAAACAGCACAGAAGTCTATTAGCTAAATTGCACGATTAAGTTAAAAGTACAGCATCTTCACTGGTGATCACACGCATGAACTTAAAGAATAAACGCCCTCTATTATATTAGCTTCCTTAAAATCTGTTAGCTAAAATGTCTTCCTTCAAAATCTACTAGCTAAAGTATTATTCACAAAAAAAGTAAGGGGAAATCCCTAAGAGTGTGTAACGATTAATAACGTCTGAGCTGTTGGCTAAAGAATGATCGTCCTGTAAATACAAGACTGCCTTCCTGCAAATCTATTAGCTAAAGTGAACTGTAAAATGACGAGGAGAGCGTTTAACGCCATTTATGCGCGTTTAAGACGAACTCCGTCTTTAATTTCAACACAAAACACAGAAGTCTATTAGCTAGAACTGGCAGAATTATTGTCCTCGCCTTCCTACAAATCTATTAGCTGAAGTAAATTGTCGAATTGCCAGGATATTGTTTAACAACATTTAATAAGGCAAATTATTTTTAATTTCAAGATAAAACACAGGAGTCTATTAGTTGGCGCTGGGAGAATTATCATCCTAAGAACTCGACGTCGCTTGCTACAATTGTATTGGCTGAAGTAAATATTGTTAAAAGGCGCAGACGGTGTTTGCGCGTTTAAGACAAACTATTTTTAATTTCAGCACAAAAAACAGAAGTCTATTAGCTAGAGCTGGAAGAAGGATCGCCCTAAAAACTCGACACTGTTTTCCTGCAAATCTATCAGCTAAAATAAGCTAAGAGTATTAAACGGATCTGAATTTTCAGTTATACAGAAGTCTATTAGCTAAAATGAAATTAAAATTTGTTTCGTTTCCACGCCAATTAAATCCGAAAATAATTTGCATTGGTTTTCGATAAAATTAGATCTTAGTTTTCGGAAGCTGTTAGGCACATGGCGATTAATTCGGCACCCGACGGTGATTTATACCGAATTATTTCAAATAAATATGAAAACATGGAAAAATCTATCAGCTAAACGGCAAGATTAATTGTTTCTACTTTAACCCCCTCCCACCCCGATTTTACCTTTACAGAACAGTTTTCGACGATTTAAAGATTTATTTGCTTATTAGTTAAGCTATGGTTAGCTAATGGTCTAATTTGTGATAAGGGTTTAACTTAAACCGCGACTTCATACGATCACTTGTTGACCTGACATTGCATTAGGATTGACAAATTGAAGCCAATTTGCTATGTAGTAAGTCATCTCATACAAGGCGGCCATGCTTGCTGTCCAAAAATAATGAAAGTTTTAAATTTTTTTGTTGCAAATCGTTTTTGATTGCAGTGTATCTCCCGAGCAGCTTCTTATTTGCGACAAAAATTTTTTCATAAGGGTTCAGTTTAAAATTCCGGCAGCCTAACGGTATTAACGATTAGCTAATAGAACTGCTTTCATGAAACGGTAGTAACGATTAGCTAATAGAACCGTTTTCATTAAAACTAATTTTTAAAAAGGGTTTAGCTTAAAAATTTTAAGAACTCCTTGCCCGAAACGTTAATGTGGAACTGTCGGGACGGATGCTGTCCAGAATATTGGAGCTATTAGCTATGAGCTGTGTCCTCTACGTTCTAAATTATTTTATGGTCACGGTTTTATCTTTTGAAAATAATTTTCCGGCAGTATTAGAATTCACTTATCTAGGTATTAGTTAGTCGAGGTTAGGTTCTTATGAAGACTAGCTAACTAATTTGGTTTAAGATTCTGGGGAATACTGGTACATAACGGCGCGGCGGTTTAAAACTAATCAGCATCGGCACTAGCTGAAATGCATATACTGCGAGGTGACTACAAGTCTCAGTTTATCGCCGCCGGAGAAAAATTTCCCGTCATATTAAAATTTATTTGGTGATTAGCTAGCTGATAGAGCGGTGATTTGCGAAAATGTAGAAGAGTCTGTTAGCTAAGATAAGAGTTTGAACGCTTATACGCAACTTTAAAGGAACAGTTTCTAGGATTATTAAAATTTATTTGCCTACTAGTTATTTTGTGATTAACTAATAGAGTTCTGAGAATAACCGTGCGTCTTAAACGTAGGATTTGCCTCCATAGCTTACAAGTAACAAAGTCTATTAATTAAATTATCATTAGTTAAATGGATAAGATTTTCGAAGGAGTTTTAATGTTTTTTTTAGCTGTCTATTAGTTTAAATAATCAGCCACTAAAATTCTAAACGTTAATAAGACAACTTAAAGCAGCTATCTGCACCGCATTTCAAAAACGAAGTAAATCTAATTAGGTAAGCTACAAATACAGACCTAAGATACTAATGTAGGAAAGTCTATTAGCTAAGGTAAGACTTTTAATGCTGAGATTGCCTTGACTCTTTATGATCTTATTTTTAAAGGAATAGTTTCCGGTAGAATTAAATTAAATTTATTTTTCCGCTGGATATTAACTAATGGAGCTGAGGAAAAAATTTCAATTACAGGTTTTGGCTGTTTGAGAACAGCCACGCGCCTCAAATTTATTCTCGCAGGACTTAAATTCACTGCGCTCAAGTAACAAATTCTATTGGCTAAACTACTATTAGTGAGGTTAATTCAGTTTAAAATTCCGGCACCACAACAGTGGTTAACGATTAGCTAATAGAACCGCATTCATGGAAACTAATTTGTGAAAAGGGTTTGTTTGGCTTGAAAGCGCTGACGACTACTCCTTGCCTGAAATGTTAATGTGGAACAGTCAGAATGGATACTATCTAGAATATTGAGTATCCAGAATATTGGAACTATTAGCTATGCTATCTATCTAACTATCTGTTGGAATATTGTAATTATTAGCAAGCAACCGCAGAGATTTCTGCTAAATTAGATTGTCTCTGGAGGGTATTAGTTACCTTGCGATTAAATCGCACCCGACGGTGATTTAGACCGAATTATCATTAAAGTCTATTAGCTAAACAGCGAGATTAATTGTCGCTAGTTTTCACCACCCCACCCCTCCCCCATTTTCACGATTTTCACAGCTTCCGTCGATACCAGGGTTTGTTTATACCTGTCTTAGTTAAGGTATGGTTAGCTAATAGTCTAATTTGTGATGATGGTTTAGTTTAACAATTCCGACACCCTGACGTTAGTTAACGGTTAGCTAATAAATCTGTTTATTTCGAAGCATTACCTCGTTCGCTTCTACCAGGTAATCGTGATGAGTCTTTTTCTTCATTGAATTTTTTTTTGTTGGAAAGAGAACTTTTCATTATTTCCTTTTGGGGTTATTGGACCCGTGACGGCAGTGACATCTGGATTTTTAGGTTTCCAATTAGAAAGGATTTTTTTTTCATCAATAGTCGTGAGCAATTGTTGATCTATTTTAACTCTGTACGTGGTGAGTCCACCCTCTATCTTTTCAATTCGCGTTCAAAGCGAAAGGTCAAGACACGATTTGAAACAATGGGATATAAGTCCATTAGCTAAGTGGCGACTTGCGATATCTGAATTTTTGTTCTTTCCTATGTTAAAGGAACTAGTCGGTTACTAAAAGACACGCTATCTGGATTGCTCTTGTAATATTAAGTAAGTCTAATAGTTAAGTTGCAAACATAGACGTAGATATTATTTGGGTTGGGCCAAGTCTCCAAAAATGTCTGTGGAGGAGAGGAAAGACCCCTCTGTAAAAGCAGAATGTTCTTGATCTTGCTTGATCTTGTGATACGACTCATCCTCAACACTTGTACATCCTTTGCATCTTCTTGTTTTGCTAGCTGCGTTAAGTTTTCTTTTATTTTTAGCTAAAAGTGCTCGTAATTTTGGTGAGTGTGCCCAAAATTTTCTCTTGAACTCGGCGTAAGTTGATTTTGATGGTTTTTAAGTGTCAAATCGATTTGATTTGCAGAAGCAAAGGCAGCCTTGCCCCAAATATGTTGACAGGTCATTGAGAGCTCACCGGAAGTGATGATGTTAAGCCAAAAATACTCATTGGAGCTTTCCTGTTTTGTAATGGTCTTCTTAATGTAAGAAGTCGCCCTCGTCGATGACCTTGCAATCGTCGGATATCGTCGGCTTTGTAAAATTCCATTATGCATGGAAGTCCCGGTTAATGTTGTGGCTCCATAAAAATTAACATCCGCCGAGGAGCCGTAACAGCAATAAAGCACGTAAAACTGGGGCCTGGAATGTCTTTATCTGCGTGCCCATCCACGATCATAAATAGATATCGGTATGTGCATTGACAAGCGTACAGTAGCAATACGGTAGCGCCCCGTGCAAATCGCGGCCATATTAGGAAGAGCACGACCGACGTTGCATGACTGCATGCTCCGGCACCGTGGAATATCGATATGTCAACTTTTTGCACTGCCGGGAATAAATAATACGCGGGGGCAATCGCATCGGTGACCCGACATTTCCTTTGATGCCCCCCCAAAAACAAAATGGTAACAATTTTTTTCCTTCGAGCCGCTCCTTCAATCAAAAAAAAAAAAAAAAAGGGATAATATGCAAATCTTGTTGCCCTTTTGCCTCCGGTGAATCGCTTCGCTTCCTTTCTTCTTCTTCTTTCTCATAATAAACACTCGAACTTAATGTTTGCGCGATTCATAAATTTCCGGCCCCAAAAAGATATCTGCGATGTTATCGGCGGCCGGTGTCGCAGGGCAACGTTTGCATTTTTTCGGCGGACGAAGGCCCATTAACACTTCATTTCGGGGTCGGCATCAGATAGGCCACCAAAATTATTATATTTATATATTTTCTTGTTTCTTTTTTTTTTTTCGAGGGCCGGAAACTATAAAGCACCCGTTTATATCCTATTGTTTCAAATCGTGTCTTGACCTTTCGCTTTGAACGCGAATTGAAAAGGTAGAGGGGGGGGGACTCACCACGAACAGAGTTAAAATAGACCAACAATTGCTCACGACTATTGATGAATAACAAAAAAAATCCTTTCTAATTGGAAAACCTAAAAATCCAGATGTCACTGCCGTCACGGGTCCAATAACCCCAAAAGGAAATAATGAAAAGTTCTCTTTCCAACAAAAAAAATGCAATGAAGAAAAAGGCTCATCACGATTACCTGGTAAAAGCGAACGAGGTAATGCTTCGAAATAAACAGATTTATTAGCTAACCGTTAACTAACGTCAGGGTGTCGGAATTGTTAAAATAAACCATCATCACAAATTAGACTATTAGCTAACCATACCTTAACTAAGATAAGTATAAACAAACCCTGGTATCGACGGAAGCTGTGAAAATCGTGAAAATGGGGGAGGGGTGGGGTGGTGAAAACTAGCGACAATTAATCTCGTTGTTTAGCTAATAGACTTTAATAATAATTCGGTCTAAATCACCGTCGGGTACGAGTTAATCGCAAGGTAACTAATACCCTCCACAGACAATCGAATTTTTCAGAAATCTCTGCGGTTGCTTGCTAATAATTACAATATTCCGATAGATAGTTAGATAGATAGCATAGCTAGTAGTTCCAATATTCTGGATAGTCAATATTCTAGATAGTATCCGTTCCACATTAACGTTTCAGGCAAGGAGTCTTCAGCGCTTTCAAGCCAAACAAACCCTTTTTACAAATTAGTTTTCATGAATGCGGTTCTATTAGCTAATCGTTAACCACCGTTGGGGTGCCGGAATTTTAAACTGAACTAACTTCACTAATAATACTTTAGCCAATAGAATTTGTTACTTGAGCGCAGTGAATCTGAGTCCTGCGAGAATAAATTTGAGGCGCGTGGCTGTTCTCAAACCAAGCCAAAACCTGAAATTGAAATTTTTTCCTCAGCTACATTAGTTAATATGCAGCGGAAAAATAAATTTAATTTAATTCTACCGGAAACTATTCCTTTAAAAATAAAATCATAAAGAGTCAAGGCAATCTCAGCATTAAAACTCTTACCTTAGCTAATAGACTTTCCTACATTAGTATCTTACGTCTGTATTTGTAGCTTACCTAATTAAATTTACTTCATTTTTCAAAGGCGGTGCAGATAGCTGCTTTAAGCTGTCTTATTAGCGTTTAGAATTTTAGTAGCTGATTATTGAAACTAATAGACAGCTAAAAAAACATTAAAACTCCTTCGAAAATCTTATCCATTTAACTAATGGTAATTTAATTAATAGACTTTGGTACTTGCAAGCTATGGAGGCAAATCCAACGTTTAAGACGCATGATTGTTCTCAGAACCTAAAGCTAAGCTCTATTAGTTAATCACAAAATAACTAATAGGTAAATAAATTTTAATTCTACCAGAGACTGTTCCTTTAAAGTTGCGTATAAGCATTCAAACTCTTATCTTAGCTAACAGACTCTTCTACATTTTCGCAAATCACCGCTCTATCAGCTAGCTAATCACCAAATAAATTTTAATATGACGGGAAATTTTTCTCCGGCGGCGATAAACTGAGATTTGTAGTCACCTCGCAGTATATGCATTTTAGCTAGTGCCGATGTTGATTAGTTTTAAACCGCCGCACCGTTATGTACCAGTATTCGCCAGAATCTTAAACCAAATTAGTTAGCTAGTCTTCATAAGAACCTAACCTCGACTAACTAATACCTAGATAAGTGAATTCTAATACTGCCGGAAAATTATTTTCAAAAGATAAAACCGTGACCATAAAATAATTTAGAACGTAGAAGACACAACTCATAACTAATAGCTCCAATATTCGGGGTAGTATCCGTTTCTGCAGTTCCACATTAACGTTTGGGGCAAGGAGTTGTTAGAATTTTTAAGCTAAACCCTTTTTAAAAATTAGTTTTAATGAAAACGGTTCTATTAGCTAATCGTTACTACCGTTTCATGAAAGCAGTTCTATTAGCTAATCGTTAATACCGTTAGGCTGCCGGAATTTTAAACTGAACCCTTATGAAAAAATTTTTGTCGCAAATAAGAAGCTGCTCGGGAGATGCACTGCAATCAAAAACGATTTGCAACAAAAAAATTTAAAACTTTCATTATTTTTGGATAGTAAGCATGGTCGCCTTGTATGGGATGACTTATTACGTAGCAAATTAGCTTCAATTTGTCAATCCTAATGCAATGTCAGGTCCAAAAGTGATCGTATGAAGTCGCGGTTTAAGTTAAACCCTTATCACAAATTAGACTACTAGCTAACCATGGCTTAACTGATAAGCAAATAAATCTTTAAATCGTCGGAAACTGTTCTGTGAAGGTAAAATCGGGGATGGGAGGGGGTTAAATTAGAAACAATTAATCTTGCCGTTTAACTAATAGATTTTTCCATGTTTTCACATTTATTTGAAATAATTCGGTCTAAATCACCGTCGGGTGCTGAATTAATCGCCATGTGCCTAACAGCTTCCGAATACTAAGATCTAATTTTATCGAAAACCAATGCAAATTATTTTCGGATTTATTTGGCGTGGAAACGAGACAAATTTTAATTTCATTTTAGCTAATAGACTTTTGTAAAACTGAAAATTCAGGTCCGTTTAATACTCTTAGCTTATTTTAGCTGATAGATTTGCAGGAAAACAGCGTCGTGTTTTTAGGGCGATCCTTCTTCCAGCTCTAGCTAATAGACTTCTGTGTTTTGTGCTGAAATTAAAAATAGTTTGTCTTAAACGCGCAAACACCGTCTGCGCCTTTTAACAATTTACTTCAGCCAATAGAATTGTAGCAAGCGACGTCGAGTTCTTAGGATGATCATTCTCCCAACGCCAACTAATAGACTCCTGTGTTTTATCTTGAAATTAAAAATAATTTGCCTTATTAAATGTTGTTAAACAATGTCCTGGCAATTTGACAATTTACTTCAGCTAATAGATTTGTAGGAAGGCGAGGACAATAATTCTGCCAGTTCTAGCTAATAGACTTCTGTGTTTTGTGTTGAAATTAAAGATAGAGTTTGTGTTAAACGCGCATAAATGGCGTTAAACGTTCTCCTCGTCTTTGCATAGTTCACTTTAGCTAATAGATTTGTAGGAAGGCAGTCTTGTATTTACAGGACGATCATTCTTTAGCCAACGGCTCAGACGTTATTAATCGTTACACACTCTTAGGGATTTCCCCTCACTTTTTTTGTGAATAATACTTTAGCTAGTAGATTTTGAAGGAAGACATTTTAGCTAACAGATTTTAAGGAAGTTAATATAATAGAGGGCGTTTATTCTTTAAGTTCATGCGTGTGATCACCAGTGAAGATGCTGTACTTTTAACTTAATTAATCGTGTAATGTAGCTAATAGACTTCTGTTCTGTTTTACGTAGGAAATGTTGCTGGCTCATTTTGAAGCAGCGCTAGGATAAGCGAACATCGCCGTCCGATCTTCTCAAACCTTGTTTTTCTCTTTTTTTTCAAACGAGCCCTAGCTATTAGAATAAAAACAGCCGTGACAAATAAATAGCGTTTATTGACTTAAAGAAATCTTGTTTTTGGTTAAGTGGTGAAGCTTGATCGATGCGTTATAGGTTTCTCGATAGAACTGGGAGTAGTAAAGTCGAGGAAGCTGAGGAAGTTGCCCTTAAAGAACATCAAGCAAGCAAAAAGGCTTTCTTACGATGACGCAATTGGAATTCTGGTTTTCACTTGGAACGACTTTCTGTTCGACTTGTTTTCAGGATAGCGTCAGTGAGAGTCCTTGAAGAGGGCAAAGTCCGAATCAGTTGAGGCAAATCAAACAGATTCTAGGTTTATTGCAAGATTAGTTTATTAGATTATAACGTCGGCCAGGTTTTGGAAATGATTTCAATTCAAAAACCAAAATAACTGTAGGGGAGCTTAAAGCTCGAGGATGTGGTTTATTTTGGAGTAAAAATTGTGAAGATACTTGAAGATTCAAGGACAGGAAGACGACAGGAGATCACTTTACTGATTCCATGCATTTCCTCCCGCATGAATCCTTGCGTAAATGGGGCGCATCAGATGTTGCATTTGCTTTTGCAAAAATCATCGTTAATTAAGTGCAGGAATTAGGGGCAATATTACATTTCCTTAAGAGAGTTGTATTTAATTTCTGGATCAAACTCGATTATGAGAAGTGAAAGTTACCAACAATGTCAAAAGATTTGGTTAAAACCACCGGCAATTAGGGCGGGCAAAGTTTGAAACTAAAAAAGTGACTTGTGATTTGATTAATATTAATTTATAATGGCCTAATCGGTTGGATTAAATTGGAAAGTGTGATTCTGTAAGCGGCTGGTAGAATCCCTTATGTTTTCGGGCGCGAAGTCATACAGAGCGACCACATGATCTCGGGGTTTACGTGGGGGATTCCCGCGGCGCGACGCGTCGCAGGTGGTCACTTCGAGAACTAGCGACTATTATTCTCCTTCAGGAACATCATAAGTTCCGCCCATCGAATGACACCCTGATTAATACAATCGACAGGAGGAATTCCTAAGCGGGCCAACCAATACGGATTCGGTAATCTACGCCCGTGGCTTACCGCGATTATGATCTTTGTCATCGAGCATGTAAAACGCATGAATAATAGAAATATGCTAATCGACGAGTCGCTTTCAGCGCAAACAAACCCTTCATTTATTTATTAGACGGGGCCGATAAAAACTGGGTGATGTGAACTTTACATGTCATTAATTATTTATAAATGTGGGATTATTCCGAGTTGCCTTATTGTTCCTGTCTCTGATTTGAGGCCTGAATCGTAAAGCCAGATCGTTATCTGCTGACGCGTTTTAATGCTAATCGACTCGGCCCGAACACGAATTGATGACACTAATAGTTTGTTTGCTTTCGGAATTAGCTGATGAACGATGATGACACCGCACCGCCACGCCACGCCACGCCACTGCCATAATCAATGATTCCGAAAATCATAAACTATAGTTAGGCAACCAAACCAACACATGTACAACTTGAGTTATCCACCAATAATCAATTAATTCATTTAATAGACGTATCCGTCTACTTCTTGCAACTTCTTGCAAAACTTAATCAAATCAAGTTGAGTTAACATAGGCAACCAAGCTAACAGATTCATAGTAATTTGGGTTATCCGTCAAAACTACGAAATTAATTTAAAAAAAAAAAAGATTAGTGTTTGAACTGTATCAAAATTTAATTCGGTTTTTCTGTTGTGAGGCTTGTGAGGAGTGATGATGTGTGTTTAGTTTAGTTCTTCGGAGGAATGTGAGGTAATTAATCATGGTCTTGTTGGTCGGGCGGCGCGCTTGGGGGGCTCAAACAGATCTTCTCGAGCCCCCGGGGGGTACGGCGCGTTGTTCGGAGAAAAATTGCCAAATTTAGGTGAGTGGGACAGTAGTAATTACGGGGGTATTACACCTCGAGAACGTCGACGTCGTAAAGAAAAAAAAAAATGGGAGCCCCCTCGTTTATTTATTGTTCTTTTTTTTTTCGCTGTTGTTGTCAGAAACGGCGAAGGCAAACAAAAGAAGATAAAGCATGCCCACTTGTTTTACGCTCGATTTTCTTTTTTTTTTGTGGTTATTGCCTGTAGAAAATGCAAATCACTTAAGAAGAAAAAAAAAGGGGGAAGAAGAAGAAGAAAACTTTTCTTCATGGGGATCTTACCAGAAGTTTGTAATTTATTTAAGAAATCAATAAACAAAACGCGAAGCTCAAATTGTACAGCACTTTTAAAATTTCCATACGCGAGCGCCATCTCTGGACTGACGCTGCAAGCTTCTTACTTACAATTAGTCACATACCTATTTACTTACAGCTTACGAGCTTCTTTCTAATACACTCCAAAGCTTACCCTACTCGTCTTGAGTCAGTTTAAAAAAAAAACTTGAACCGATTTGTTTCAATAAACAATTTCGTACCGTGGCAAGAGATGGCGCAGCCGTTGTTACAATTAATAACAGCAGTTAGGACGTTTTGCACACAAATCGAACGCGCAGGATAATCAATGATAACCGCAGAAGGGGAAGTGTTTGGACCGATGAGGAATAAATAACTAGCAAGTTTAAGATTCCAATACTGCGAGCGCCATCTCTGGACTGACGTTGCAAGCTTCTTACTTACAATTAGTAATTTACATACATGCTTACGAGCTTCTTTCTAATACACTCGAAAGCTTACCCTACTCGTCTTTAGTCGGTTTAAAAAAAAAAAAAAAAACTTGAACTGGTTTGTTTCATTAAATAATTTCCTACCGTGGCGAGAGATGGCGCAGCCGTTGTTACAATTAAGAACTGCAGTAGTTAGGACGTTTTGCACACAAATCGAACGCGCAGGATAATCAATGATAACCACAGAAGGGGAAGTGGTTTGGACCGATGAGGAATAAATGACTAGCACATTTAAGATTCCAATACGGCGAGCGCCATCTCTGGACTGACGTTGCAAGCTTCTTACTTACAATTAGTCACATACTTATTTACTTACAGCTTACGAGCTTCTTTCTAATACACTCCAAAGCTTACCCTACTCGTCTTGAGTCAGTTTAAAAAAAAAAAAAACTTGAAGTGGCTTGTTTCATTAAATAATTTCTTACCGCGGCAAGAGATGGCGCAGCCGTTGTTACAATTAAGAAATGCAGTAGTTAGGACGTTTTACACACAAATTGAACGCGCAGGATAATGAATGATAGCCTCACGAGGAAGTGGGTGGATCGAGGAGGAATAAATAATAATTAAAAAGCCGGTCGGTTTAGTGGAAGTTTCCTCCTTCCATTCCTCCTCGGATTCCTCCCCTTCAAGTTGGAATTGGCCGGACTCAATTTTAGGTTGCCAAATTTTTTGGCCACTTTTATCTATCGACCGTCGATCTTCTTCTTCTTATTCTTCTTCTTCTTAGGATTGGTACGGCTTTATTAATGTACGCCCGTCAAGAGTATATCAGCCGGCATCATTTTTCAAGACATGCTCGAGTGTTTTATATGAAATCCATTACACGTGTGCAGGGCGCCGCCCTCCAGGGGTGGATCAGCAATTAGGAGGCGCAGCGGGAGCGTAAAAATAACGAGATACTGACAAACGTGAGGTGAGGGCTTAGAGAGACTTAGAGAGACGGACAGTCAGAGTGCAAATAAAAGAAACAGAAAAAAAAAAAAATAGAGCGCTCGGCGTTATTACCGAAAATCATTTTGAAAATTTCATCGTCGCAGTTTCTGACCGACCATATGTGGTCATCATGATCAGAGAGTGGCAATGATGAGTGGTAGCTCTTCGTATGTACCAGAAGAAGATCGAGTGTGATTGTTTTTTTTTTCTTTTTTGGTATGATTGATTGGCTTTTAAACTCTAAGACAGGTGGTGGGCCATATTGCATTACAAACATTGATTTATGCTAATGCCATTGCCTAATGCTGTTACCTGCTATTTAAGGCACTCAATTTACCGCGCGTTGCTTTCCATTTTCTATTACCAACCAGTTACACATATTAATGGCGACGTCATTTACAAATCGTCTGTCTGTCAGAGGTTATGTTATATTACGACACGAGCTACAGCCTCTATACTAACGTGACCAGATTTGAAATGTAATGACAGAAATGCTGTAGCCAAATACGCGATTGTCGTAACAATATTGTCGTTTTGCGATTTTGCGCCGAGGAAGTTCTGCTGCCGTTTCGGTTTCGGCTTTCATTTGTTTTTGGGGGGGGGGGTCATCCAAGACAGGAATTCATCACATCGGACGTTATTAATTATACGTGGGGGCAACGGCGGCGGTTGAATTATGTGCGCTTAAGCTCACGCTGGGCATTTAATTTTTTTAATCTACCGAATAAATTAGGGGGCCCTTAGCGTGCCACTACGATTTCGTAACGATCACCGAAGTCATTATTAGTCCGGACGTTGAAGAAACAAAGTGGGTGAATTCGTTTTTGAATTTCTTGGAAAAATGACCGCCGTCATCGGACGTCTTCGTTAAAAAGCGACGTCGTCATCGAACGTCTTTATTGGAAGGCGACCTTGAGGACCTAAGGCGTGCATTACAGCTTTTATTGCCTCGTCTCCGTCGCAAAATAATAAATAACTGGATTTTTATAACGCAAATGGTCTCACGCTTCACTTTACTTTGTGGTGCAATTCGCAGGCAGTTTAATTTTTGTATCCTAGAAATACACCAATTATATAGCTTTAAAAATAAGTTTTTTGTCATCGTCTCTTTTGCAAAATAATCGGATTTTTATAACGCAAATAGTCTCACGTCTCGCTTTGCTTCGTGGTGCAATTCGTAGAGAGTGTATCCTAGAATATCCCAATTTTAAATCGTCTTACGACTCTCGTTCTTTCGGCTTTCCTCTTAGTGCTTTAAATAGACAACATCGTCCGCAGTTTCTATTTTTGGATGTGATTGCCTCATCTTTTGTAAGCCGGCATTTCGTTTAGTGTTTTAAGTAAAAAATAGTTTTCATTTTTCGATACGATTGCATCATCTTTTGCAAGCATAAAGACGTTGGACGTTTTCTTAAAATCAGCCAAAAAAACTATTGTACTACGAATAAACGTGCGTCTTCCCCGGATATATGTTGGATATGTTTTTCTTTATTTTGTATTATTCACGCTTAATTTCTTTAGTTTTTTTTTTGTTTTCTTCGCTGAGTGATAAGATTTAATTGAGAATTAATTAATGTAGTAACGAGTTAGTCCGCTGGACGTTGAAGAAGCAAAGTAAATTCATTTCTGAGGAGTTTCTTGGAAAAATGACGTCGGACGTCTTTATTAAAAAGCGACTTTGAAGACCTAAGGTGCGCAGTAAAGCTTTTATTGCCTTAAAAAGAAGTTTTTTGTCATCGCCTCCGTCGCAAAATAATAAATAACTGAATTTTTATAACGCAAATGGCCTCACTCTTCGCTTTACTTTGTGGCGCAATTCGCAGACAGTTTTATTTTTATGTCCTAGGGATACCCCAATTTCAGAGCTTTTATTGGTTTAAGAATAAGTTTCTTGTCATCGTCTCTTTTGCAAAATAACCGGATTTTTATAACGCAAATACTCTCACGTCTCGCTTTGATTCGTGGTGCAATTCGCAGAAAGTTTTCTTTTTTTTTGTATCCTAGAATATCCCAATTTTAAATCGTCTTAACACTATCGCTGTTTCGACATTCCTCTTAGTGCTTTAAATAAACAATACCGTTCGCAGTTTCTATTTTTAGATGTGATTGCCTCATCTTTTGCAAGCCGGCATTTCGTTTAGTAGTTTTAATTTAATGTTTAGATATGATTGCATCATCATGCAATATGCATATGCAGAAATATTGAAATTAAAAGAAATATCAAGAATCAACTTCATTTATGAAAATAATAAACATTGAAACAATTTAAAAAGAAATAAGAGTAAGTATTAATTGCAGCAGAAGGCTTTGCTTGATAATTATCGATCGTTTTTTTTTTAAGTTTTTGACTCAATTTGACTTTATTTTGTATGGGAATTGCCTTTTGCTCAAATATTCTATAAATGAATTTTCTGTCATCGTCTTCGTTGCCAACCGATAACTACATTTTTATAACGCAAACAAGGTCACGCTTCGTTTTGCTTTGTGGTGCAATTAGCATTTGTACCCTAGAATACCCCAATTTTAAATCGTCTTACGACTCTCGCTGATTCATCGTTTCTTTTAGGGCTGTTTTCATAATCAGACTTTAAATTTAAAGTTACTTTAACCTAAAAAAATACATTTGTTTCCCTATACTTAAAGTGACTTTAAATTAAAGCTTCCTTAAAGTTTGATTATGAAAACGGCCATTAATGCTTTAAATAAACAATATAGTCCGTAGTTTCTGTTTTTATATAATATGATGTATCATCTTTTGCGTGCACGAACATTGAAATTAATAATAAACGTTGAAACAATTAAAAAAGAAATATCTAAGTATTAATTACAGTGTTATAATTATAGATCGTCTTTTTAGATTCGATTTGACTTTATTTTAAAAATGAGTTTTTTGTCATCCTCTCCGTCGCAAAATAATAACTCAATTTTTATGACGTGAATGACCTCACGCTTCGCTTTACTTTGTGGTGCAATTCGCAAACAATTTTTTTCTTTTGTGTATCCTAGAGTACCCCAATTTTAAAGCGTCTTACGACTCTCGCTCTTTCGTCATCTCTTTTGGTGTTTTAAATAAACAATATAGTCCGTAGTTTCTATTTTCAAATATGATTGCATCATCTTTTGCAAGCACAAACACTGAAAATAATAATCAATACTGAAACAATTTAAAAAGAAATAAGTTTTAATCGCAGTAGAAGCTTTTTCTTTATAATTATCGATCGTCTATTTAGATTCGATTTGACTTTATTTCACCCTTTGTTCGAACATTCGGTTAAAAATGCGTCAATGTTCTTGATTTGATTTAACTTATAGATACTAGTTTTACTAGTCTTTTTTTAAACACCTTATTTGACTTTGTTTAATTTAATTTTTAACATAATCAATTGCCCGACCCCTTTGTTTTTTTTTTCCTTTTAATCGATTTCCTTTTGTTTTTGATTTGATTCTTTTGGGTTTTTGGTTTTCTGTTGTTTGATTTTATTTTATTTTTTATTTTATTTTGGTTTTGAATTTTTTTTTTCGTTCACTCTATCTCGTTTTTTCGAATTGACTATTTTATTTTTTAATCATCAACCGATCGTCTTCCCTTTCTTTAAATTAGTAATTGATAGTCCTCTATCTCTTTAATTTCTACAGATTAATTTTTGGATTATGACAAAATTCGTCAATTTTTAAATCAATTCGACTTTAATGCATTTTTTTGTCCTAATTCTATGAACATCTTTTATTTTTTGCTTTAATCAATTTCATTCGCTTTTGTTTCATTCTTTAAGCATCAGTTGATCATCTTGGTTTCATTTTGGCTTGATTTTAATTGACACGATTTATTTATTTTTTTTAATTGCCAGTTGATTGATCTTTTGTTCTTATTTCTGTTTCCTTCCCTTCTACGGATTTAGGTGTATTTTATTTTTCTTTTCTTTTCCTTTCATTGGATTTGATTTATTTAATTTTTTAAATATTAACTGATCGTCTTTTTGCTTCTTTAATATCCACAGATAAAATTTTTGGTTGCAATAAAATTCACTTACTGATCACTTATTGAGTTTTATGTAATTTTTATTTTCTTCCTATCTCCTTCATCATCGAATTCGACGATCTTCTTTTTTAGTTTTTGATCTATTCAGTTTGACTGTACTTTAGTCAGGAGTATTTTTATTTTGATAATCAATTGTTCCTTTTTTTTTCTTGTTTTTTTCGAGCTGCTTCAAATTTATTTAATGTTATTTGTAAACCTTCGACTTTTTTTTTTCAATAAACTATTCAGACAGGGCTGCACTAAGCAACACTTCGACAGGAACTCCGACCCCTAAAACACTAGAGAGCTTCATCGACTCCTTTCAAGTCTTCGTCATCGATCTCCAAGGGATCCCATTGGGAACCGCTGGTTTAGACGGTCGTAAATTTCAAGCGACGCGACGTCTCACTTTTGCGTCGTAAGGTCCCGAAAATTACAATTTTTTGCACGTTTATTATTTCGACGGAAAGATTAAATTGCGTTCACATATGACCTTTCATGCCATTGGTTCTTCTTTACGTCAGCTTTTATTCTGTCGGCTCTTGATGCTGTTAGTATGTTTTCGATTCGTGCAAACCCTCCTTTCTTCGTCCATTAATAAAGGCTAGTGTTTACATTATCCGATTTTCAGTTTCGATTACCTCAAACGTGATATTTTTGCCTTTACAATATTCGATTTTCCTTTCGAGAAGCTAGTTTCATTCGAGGCAAACTCGAGTATAAAATCGAACAGAAAGATCAAAATAAAAAATCGGATAATGTAAACCAGCTTTTAGACTAGTTTGGCTTTATTCATTTGCGACGTGCCTGGAGCACGTCATTCGTCGTCGTGCTGTGCCCAGTGTCCGGTTGGTGTTTGAAGGGGCTTTGCCCCGTCTCCCGGTGTGTCCGCTCGAAGGTCGGCACATATTTTGGTTCTTGTTGAGGAACTTCGGCGACGCTTCGTCGATTTTGATGTGGCGTTATCGTACGTCAAGAGGAATTAGAGATGAATCGACCGTGCGACGATCTCGCCACGACAACGTACAACTTTGAGGGACCTTTTTTTTAATAAGAGTTTTCTTGCAAACAGAATGCGTCTTTTCCCTTTCTTCACCTGTCAATTTAATTTTGGATATTTGTTTATTGGTTATTTTTTCAAAACTGCAATTTTTGAGTTTTATCTCCCCTCTCGTCCCCCGGCTGAATACAAAAGCTGTCTTCTTCGTCCAGAAACTAAAATCCAACTCCACGCATACGATCCTGAAGATGAAATCGGGCATAATACCAACTGCTAAAATTGGAGATTCGCAAAATGTTGCTGCAGCATGTCAAGCGCCGCCCAATGATGACGTCAAAATATTTGTTTCCGATCTGTGATTATTACGAAAAGTTTTAAGCTAACTAATTCACTTCCAAGATAAATATTTATTGTTAGCTTCATAATAATTGTTTTTTTCTGTGTTACTTAAGATGATGAATGCACGTCCTTAAAACAACCCGTAAATGATGATCCGCGTATGCGTCTGTCTGACGTACTTGACTTAATAAATTAAATTTTCCATTCTCAAGAAGTCATAACTGAAATGGCCGGAGTGCCATAAAAGACCTAATGAAATCATCGAAAAAGGAGAGCTCGTAAACGATTTTTTTCGCGCTGGCCGCCTCCGCCGCCCTCCTTTCTTTTTTTTTTTCTTTCTTTTCGAAGCTCGGTCGACACATGTCACTATGCGATTTTCAGGTATAGTGACCCTCGCAGGTGGGCGTGTCCGGCGTTTTTTTTTTTCTTCTTTTTCTTGTCTAATCGTAAATCTACATCGACCCACCTGAAAAGGAATTTCGAAAACTATTAGCGGCCATCTATCCGAGATGTTGCCAGTTACACCTAATTTAGCTTGCCAAGAAGAAAAAAATTTTAAAATCAAAATCCTTTTGCAGATTTTAATCTGCATCGATTAGATTCTTTTATAAGACAATTTAATAATTTACACACTTAGGCTATGTGTAATCACTGAGTAATCACGTTCAATTTAGGAAACCCCAACTCGGCGAAAAACGACGCGCGATTTATGAAATTGGGACGCAAGTATTCCGCGTACTCAGGGCGATTTCGCGACCTAGTTAAGCAAGCATTTTTTTGTAAATAAACACGTATAAGTAGGCCGAGTCGAATTTGGAACTTTAATCATTAACTAAGCTGTTAGCGTGATTCACAAAAAGGGCGCTCAAGGAATGCCGTCTCATGACTGACGCGGAAACTTTAAGAGTTCTTTTTAATTTCGTTTTAAGCTTTCGATCAAGTGTTGTCTTTGATTTGTTCCCTTTTTTGAAAAAATTGAGGTTTCAAAGGTCTTGGCGTTTAAATTTTCTTGTAAAATGTCAATTGGCTGGAAGCGACGCGCCATCTTTCAGCCTAACAGCAAAAGCTTTTTGCTGAATAACAAACCGAAATTAAGGTACGAATTGACTATTACGATCGCGTTTAAAATTTTCCATACATACTTTTAAAGTTTCAATTTTGAGCAAACGACCGTGACCGTCGCGCTATCTGTCAGTCAAAAGTGAAAGTTTCTTTCGTCAGAGTGGGTACTCCAAAATTTAAAATAAATTAAATTGCGAAAAATTACCGCTGCATTTAAACTTCTAGTCCAATTTAGATTTAGATTTATTTAACAATTTGCAATAAATGTTACAAGTTGTGAAATGAAAGACACGATATTTTCCATACTATTTCTATGATTCTTTTTTTTAAATGGTTTAAAAAAAAAACCGTGGAAAATTCAATTTGGAAAGAAGATCTTCTAAAAAATTATTATTTCTAAAGTATTGAGGTTTCAAGAGCAGTTTGAAGCACTAATACATACATAAGCGCCATCTCTTATTTGATAGACAAAATTTTTCGTCGCGCTTTTCCATCGGTGTAACCACCATCTAACGTAAACGTGATTAATTTTGCAAAATAAACTGTAATATGTTTCGTTTCAGTTGTTCTCGGAGAAATAAAACGCAAACATTTATAAATGTTTTAATTCCATACAACAAGCGCCATCTATTGTTCGATATTCAAATTTTTCGTCACAATTTTAATGAAAATGTAACATCATGAAATAAATTGTAAAAGCTTGAGGCCCGTTCTCGAAGAATAAAAATGAATACGATTGCCTTGCGAAATGATTACAGTGTATGTTTCAAACGCCATCTCTCGTTCTATATTCAAATTTCATCGTCTCGCACTTCCTTTCGATGTACACAGCTTCGAACGTACGTAAGTTTTAAAACAAATCATAAAAGTTTCCAGGCCAGTTTTGAGAAAAATAAAAGCCACAAACATTTTTATAATTGTTTACATTTCATACTGTAAGAGCCATCTCTTGTCCGACCACCAAAAACTACTCATCGCGCATTCTGTTGGTCGTATCTTGTATCAAACGTAGATGCGATTTTATAAAATTAATCCGAAAAGTTTTCAGCTGCGAAAGTTGAACGCCAATAATAACACCAAATTTGCTGTTTTTTTTTTTCTTGTTTTGAATTTGCGTGTCTCATGTCGCAAGCGCCATCTCCTGTTCGATAAACAACGCTTTTTTTCATCGCATTTTTTCTGGAAGGACACTCTCATCAAACCAAAAGCAAATGCAACTTAAACAAGGAACAACAATTGAGACATGAAGAAGAAAAAGAAGGAAAAAAAAGAATTTTCAGCGCCACCTGATTGCCTTTCTAGGTACTAACTTAAGCGCACGTTCAAGAACATAATGCAATCTTTCTTGTAGATTATTTTAGCCAAAAAAAAATCATACTGATTAGGAGTTAGGAGTTTTCAGGACGAATGCTTCTTTTAATGATGATTCAGAGATGAGATGAGAATTTTCAGCGCCACCTGGTGGCCTTTCTAGGTACTAACATAAGCGCACGTTCAGGTACATAATGCAATCTTTCTTGTAGATTGTTTTAGCCAAAAAAAATCGTACTGATTAGGATTAGGAGTTAGGAGGTTTCAGGACGAATGCTTCTTTTAATGTTGATTCAGAGATGAGATGAGAATTTTCTGCGCCACCTGGTGGCCTTTCTAGGTACTAACTTAAGCGCACGTTCAAGAACATGAGGTAATCTTTCTTATAGATTGTTTTAGCCAAAAGAATCGTACTGATTAGGAGTTAGGAGGTTTTAAGAGAGAAGATGAGAATTTTCAGCGCCATCTGGTGGCCTTTCTAGGTACTAACTTAACTGCACGTTATAGAACATGAGGTAATCTTTCTTGTAGATTGTTTTAGCCAAAAAAATAAAATCGTACTGATTAGGAGTTAGGAGGTTTCAAGACGAATGCTTTTTTTAACGTAGAGATGAGATGAGAATTTTCAGCGCCACCTGGTGGCCTTTCTAGGTACTAACTTAAGCGCACATTCAAGAACAAAATGCAATCTTTCTTGTAGATTATTTTAGCCAAAAAAAATCATACTGATTAGGAGTTAGGAGTTTTCAGGACGAATGCTTCTTTTAATGATGATTCAGAGATGAGATGAAAATTTTCAGTGCCACCGGGTGACCTTTCTAGGTACTAACTTAAGCGCACGCTCAAGAACTTGAGGTAATCTTTATTATAGATTGTTTTAGCCAAAAAAATCCTATTGATTAGGAGTTAGGAGGTTTTAAGAGAGAAGATGAGAATTTTCAGCGCCATCTGGTGGCCTTTCTAGGTACTAACTTAACTGCACGTTATAGAATATGAGGTAATCTTTCTTGTAGATTGTTTTAGCCAAAAAAATCGTACTGATTAGGAGTTAGGAGGTTTTAAGAGAGAATATGAGAATTTTCAGCGCCACCTTGTGGCCTTTCTAGGTACTAACTTAACTGCACGTTCAAGAACGTAACGTAATCTTTCTTGTAGATTGTTTTAGCCAGGAAACGAAAATCGTACTGATTAGGAGTTAGCGAGGTTCCGAGACGACTGCTTCTTTTAATGTTGATCCAGAGATGTCGCGCTCGCTTCTTTTTTTTTCACGAGGAATGTTCTAGATGAACAAAATTATTAATGGAGGTGCACACGGGCACACAAAATAAATTGTCGCATTACTTGTTGCGAGCGCAGCTCGTGTGATCTCAGTTGGAAGTTGGTTGTAATAAGCACCGCTACAAATTGCTCGCCCGTCTCTGATTAATTCATTTATTTATCTTGTCGCTGTGACTAGTCATAATGGGTGTCATTCAGAGTCCTAAACGACCCTCTTTGTCAGGATCAAACAATTTATTTTTGTTCTTCTTCTTCCTCTTCTTCTTCTTACTTGAATACAAACGACGAGACCATTAGACTTAACTCGAGTGAGTCAAAAGTTAAATATGAAGACCATCAATTGACTGGTCTCGTTTGAAAATTGGCAGGAGGGGTGGAAGGAGGTTAGGGGGTGGGGCGGAGTTAGGGGGATGAGGACTATTATAAAGATAGCGTCCGTTCGTCCGCTGTTGCATAAATTAATACGAACAATAACGATACAAAACAGTGCAAAGTACTAAGACATCCCCGCACACAATGCCCTCCGACCATAAATCAAGCGCACCCTCGGCTTTTTTCGAAATGCCCGCAATGGATCTCCGCGACTGTTTAGTTGCCTCTTCTCACGCCTGCTAATGATGGCGCCACGTGCTTCCTCGCTGTGATTGTTTCCGCTCGACCGGAGATTCATATTTGGCGAGAGCGTGACTGCAAATTGCGTCCGCCTTAATCGCGTTCAGAATGAGATGTAATAGAGAAAGAAAAAAGTAATAATTGAAGTATTTTTAAAAACAAACGAAGGAAGGCTAAGTCAAGTAATCGAACTTTTCAAAAAACGAAATAATTTTTTTGTAAGGCGTGACTAAGGATAACAACAACAACAAATGCAACCAACGTCTTTGATTGGTTCATCCAGCAAATTATAAAATGAACTGTCACGTCAGTTTGACAGCTCAGCTGTCAGCGTCGTTGCGCTTACGCTTGGACATAAAATGCGCGCACTGTCGTGAGGACTTGTTGACGTGAAGAAACATTAACGTAAACACTTTCTTATCCTCTGCATTCCTGGAAAGGGGAAAGCTCAAAAAAGTTAGGTTAGGACACAATTTGAATCTTTTGTTTCTCATCTGTCATCAACCGAATGTCAAAACGTGCTTTATACGCGACGTAACAGTCACGTTCTCAAGGACGAGTGAAGGCTAAGTCACGTAATCGAAATTTTCAAAAACAATTGACTACAGTTTTTATACAGGGTGGAATACACTCTGAGCAAGAGTGTGAGGGAGAGCGACTGCGTTTCAGTGCACGTAAGAGTGAGAAAATGGAGCGCTTTGAACGTCAACTCGAATTCACCCCAATAAGGAATGCAACAAGGAAAACAAATGCAACGTGCAACTGATTGGTTCGTGCAAATTATTAAAGCAACTGTCACTTTGACAGCTTAGCTTAACTGTCAAATAAAGCTTGCACCTAGAACGTATGGTACGAAACACACATGAAGTTTCGGTTGCGTAAAGAAACGTGAAAGCAAGTGTTTTATTCTCTATTTCTTGGGGGAAGAGCGAAGTCCGAAAAAGTTAGGTTAGGAAATACTTTTGCCGTAAGACAAATGCTTTATTCTTCACTGCCGCCTCTCATCACGTTTTACATTCGAGACTGTAGCAATACAGTCGGGAATATATTTTTCTAATGCGCATGGTCGGTCTACAATTTGATTAAGATCAGTGGAATGATCTCAAGCGCCATCTCCTAGCCAAACACGGAAGCTTGTGTACGATTATTCCGGAAGCCTCCACCAAATTATAAAAAAAAGTACATCGAAAGTTTCTGTTCAAAATTAATTTACTTCTTCGAAGTTGCAAATCGGCGAAATTCGTTTAAGAAGCTTAAAAAAAATTCTGTTGTAAAACAAAATAAATGCACTTGAATTTCAATTAAAATCGCGTCCAGAGATGGCGCTCGAGAATGCGGGTAAAACATTCGCTCGCACTTTTGTTTTGACTCATAGCCAACAATGAACGCTTCGCAATTATTTTAGCGGCTGCAAACCGGCGAAATTCGAGTAAAAAATTTAAAAAAACGCAAGAGCTTCTAAAATCTCGTCCAGAGATGGCGCTCGATAATGTGGGTAAACCGTTCCCCACCGTAGAACGACTTTTGTTTTGACTCTTAGCCGACAATC
Organism: Prosopocoilus inquinatus; assembly: GCA_036172665.1. NCBI lineage: Eukaryota > Metazoa > Arthropoda > Insecta > Coleoptera > Lucanidae > Prosopocoilus > Prosopocoilus inquinatus. Next base: position 5,112,061 of record CM069878.1, on the reverse strand, counting down.
AAAGTTTCGCAACTATCTCGGCGGTTGCAAATCGGTGAAATTCGATTAGAAAATTAAAAAAAGAAAACGTAAGAGCTTCAAAATCTCGTCCAGAGATGGCGCTCGAGAACGCGAGTAAAACAATCAAACTACAGAACGACTTTTGTTTCGACTCTTAGCCAACAATGGAAGTATCGCGTAACTATTCTAGCAACTGCAAAGCTGCGAAATTTTTTTTAGAAAACGCTCTTGTAAAACAAATGCACTGAAATTTCGATTCAAAGAGCTTTCGAGCCTTGTCCAGAGATGGCGCTCGATTATGCGAGTGAACCATTCGCTCTCTGGTTGACAACCTCCTAATTCCCGATTCTTTCAGAATTCGGCCAATTAAGAATTACGTACGGAAATATTGAAAGAGCTTTAAATCTTCGTCCAGAGATGGCGCTCGATGACGTAAGCAAACCATTTACAGTATAGAATAACTCTATTTGACGGTCTCCTAATTCCTAACTTTTACAGAACTTGCCCGATTAAGAATTACGCACGGAAATATTAAATGAACTTTTAAAGCTTCGTCCAGAGATGGCGCTCGATTACGCAAAAGTCAACCATTCCCATTCACAGAACAGCTGTAGTTGACAAGCTAATTTCTAAGCGTTTCAGAATTCGGCCGATTAATTCGTAAATAATTTTCTTTGAGGAGAAAGTTTAATGATAAACATCGCCATCTCTTAGCCAGCAGTGAAAGCTTCTTTACAACTTACTTTAAATTATTGTAGATCACCGAAAGGGAGAACATTAAGAAATGAAGTCGATTTCGAACCTAGATGAATTTTTAAAAAAATATACATCGCCATGACATAATGTCGAATGTCGAAAAAAATTACGTGGCTTCAACCCACAGCGCCATCTCTCTGATAACGTCTCCTAAATATCCCCACTTACAATTTAAATATGGAAAATCTTCAAACTTTATACGATTTTTTTTATGATTTGACGTTTTTGATTGAAGTCAAAAGTTTTGCAAGTCGGTTTTGTTGGATCTAAATAGTGTAGAGCGCCATCTCTCGATTAGCGGGTAAAGTTTACTGAATTTCTAGAACTTTCTGTACTTAAACGTCTCTTTCAATTCAGTTGCTTAATGTAGGTGGCTATTCACTTGTTATGATTGCAAAAGTGAAAATAATCTTATGCTTACAGTGAACGCCATCTATCGGTTAACTTTAGAAGATTCGAACGGGTACGTTTATTTTATGCGTCCTGGTGTCAAATTTTCAGCGATTTATGAAGTTTTCGTTTAGCTTTTGGTTAAATTAAATTAGAATATTGTTTTGATTAGAAATCGATTCGTTGCCGGTTTGTCTTGCGTGAACTTGCAGTTACGGACGCACCGCCGAGCCGTAGCAAAGAAAAAACTTGGGATTCTGGAGTATAAATGTCCGGACTTTCAGGAGAGAAAAATAAGCGGTTAGAACGGCAGTGAAAAGTTCTGCACCTGAGTGCCAGTAAAAAAAAAATTAACCCCGCTCTGCTTAAGCACCTTTCTCCTTTCTGATTGTTATCGCAAGTGGGGAATATCAGGTGTTACATTTGCTACGCAAAAAATATCCTTAATTGAGTGCAACTTCCGGAATTTCAATTTCATTTTCTTTGCTGAATATCCGAACCTTTACATTGGGTTTTATTTACGGCGAGTAATACGTGGGTTTTGGGGCGCCACTTGTTGATCTCAAGAGATCAAAAGAAATACTTCAATACAAACTGAGGAAACTGACTGATTGGAAAAGAAAATAATTTTAAATTAAACTTCAACTAGGAACGGAGCGCCTAATTGACCCTAATTAGTTCAAGAGTAAACGGTACCATAATGATCCGCACTTCTTCCTTCTTAACTGTTACGCGAGTGGAGAACATCGGGTGTTGCAGTTGTTATGCAAAAAAAATCCTTAATGGAGGTGTATAATTAGGGGTAATATTGCAACTTCCGAGGCTCGACGACGTTCTGCTCTGCTAACGTCCGTCGAGCCGTGCGCATCTCAGTTCCAGGTAATACTGCCGACTCATTTCATTCATTCATATATTAAACAAAAATATGAAATTCAGTTTACAATATGAAAATTTTTTAATGTAGAAATATATTATCAAGACGTGCAATTACAAAAAAAAATAATAATAATTTTATTAGGAACAACGCCGTGAAGATTTGTATCTTCATTCGCGAAATTAACTACAAACTAAGGAAACCGACTAATTAAAAAAAAAAAAAAAACTAAAATAAACTTCCACGAGGAATGACGGTCTAGAGGCTTCATTCGAGGGACCTGAAAGGTCGATTTCCTGTCCGGTCTCGCTCTACTTAAATAAAAAGTAAATAATATATGTAACAAATTCTTTATCCTTCCAAGTTATGTACTTTTGAATTTGAATTTATTTTAGAATTTAAATTAAAGTAATAAAACGGAAATAATTTGGTTACGGTTAAATCTATGACAAAAACAAAACCACACCGTGAAGAATGGGTATCTTCATTCGCGAAATCAATGTCAAATTGAGGAAACTGACCGAATGAAAAAAAAATTAAGGCTCGATTTCATAATCGAGCTAAAGGAGACTTTAAAATAAAAGTCACATTCTGATGTATAAATAACTACGTTTTCGCTCCTTCTTGGACATTTGACTGTGACTTTTGTTTTAAAGTCTCCTTTAGTTTGATTAGGAAATCGGAGCTAAAATAATTTTCAGCGAGGAACACGACGCGTAATTAGGTCAGTGTCTGAAGGAGCCGGAATATCCTTTTCTTGTACGCTCCCGCACTACTTAAGCATTATTCCCTGCCCGATTGTTAGGTAAGTGGGGAATATCAGATGTTGCATTTGCTACTTTGTTGCGAAAATTATCCTTAATTGAGTTCATAAATTAGGTCGTAAATCCGACTTCGTTGTTCCCTGTGATGAGCCGTGCTGTGTACAACTCATTTCCAGGAAACACTGCCGACTCATTTCATTCTGACCTTGTACGCGTTATAATTCGTTATAATATTATTTAATCGCAGTTTAATTTTTAGAAAAACATTGCATGTTTTCGGACTGAATATCCGAACCTTCACATCGCCCTTTTTGATCTAATACTTAATTGAATAAGGAATTTTTGTTCAGTAGTAATAGAGTAAGTTGTAGGAAGTGTAGGAACCGTCGCAGAATGACGATGTTTGCATGAAATTATGTTATAATAACGCTTGATGAAATTGGTAGATTTAGGTGCAAAAATAAAAGCAGAAGTGAGCGCGAAATTCAAACGGTTTTCATCTGATCGCGTGAACTCATGATGAGTGTTTGGTCTCGTTTTAATTTTTTCCTATAAAATCGTCGACGTTCTAAAAATAATGTTCGTTGAAGTATGAAACCTACGAGCGAACGAACGTTGACAGAAAAGCATCGTCCCATCCATCAATTCCTGTCCACCCGAAGCCCTCGTGTACTCAATGGGCTGGAAGGCCTCGTCAGAAGTGTGAATCATTCACGGACTCATCTGCAAGTCGGATCGGCGATTCTTCAGCGGACTCAAGGGCCATCAGATACTCCAGATGGCGCTCGCGTCTTTGTTCATGGCTCGTTTATTTACTCACGCAGAAGCGGCAAAGAGGGGGCGGCTTCGCTAAATTTTTACGTCCTAGTAAAAATTCGAGTGAATTAAATCGAGCTTGCAAATGGTCATCGCCATTGCAGTATTTAAATAAGAGCGTTTCCGCTCGAACGGGCAAACAAAGTTACACACGGACGTAATTGCTTGCTCGTTAAATTTCATCGTCCCGCATGAAATCGTACACCTTCGTTCGTTTGAGCTATGGGAAAATGCTTTTTGTCCCCCCCGACCGTTATTAATAATATAATTATTTTTATCATCGAAGTCATAAATGACCCCGATGCGACGTTTTGTTGTGTAAGTTTGTTGGGGTGGCCCGATTGTCGACAACGCGTGCCTCATTTGTTAATGTTTCCGGCACTGTAATCCCGGATGGGGATGAGTCGAATAGCCATTACTTGTTTGTCTTGAAAGTCATCAAACTTTCGTACAGGAAGAGATTCTTTACAGAAACAAAAAATAAATAAAATCCAAAGCTTCTTGCATGGAATTAAGTCAACCAGATTTCCCTAAACCAAAATTAATTAACTTAACATTTCCACCAGTTGAATTAACTTTGGTTCTAACCGCCGAATCTCTTTGTAACTTTGCAGAAATCACCGGCGCAGTATCCTAAACAATTACACCGAGTTTAATCCCGGTCGTACGGCTGGAAATTTTTTTACGCCCTTGGAAGTACGCCCGCGGCACTTCCGACGCGATTTTAAACATTTCCACCCGCTGCATTCCGACGAGCGCGGCATCAAATTAAAGCTTAAAGCAACGGTGTAAAGTAATACCTAGATCAGCGGGGAAATAGAAAGGTTTCCTTTGTTTAAAACTTTATAAAATAAATCTTCTCTAATAATACAAATCTTTTTCACCTTCACGAATTTAAATAACTTAACAGTTCACCGCCCGCGATTAATTAAGTTCGATTAACTTTTGTTTCAACGGCTGGATCTTTTTGTAATTTTGCAGAAATCTCCGGGGTGGTATCCTAAATAATCACAGCGAATTTCATGCCGATTGTACGGGTGGAAAAATTGTTAGTGTAACAATTTTTCCACCCGTACAATCGGCACGCAGCGCTTCCGACGCGGTTTTAAACATTTCCACCAGTTGAATTCCCCCGAGCGCGGCAACAAATTAAAGCTTTCGAGAAGCACTCCCCAACGGTGTAAAGGAATACCTAGATCAACGGGGAAATAAGAAGGTTTCCTTTGTTTAAAACTCTCTAAAACAAATCTTCTCTAATAATATAAATCTCGTTTACCTCCACGAACTCAACAACTCAACAGATCACCGTTTGCGAGTAATTAAGTTCGATTAACTTTTGTTTTAACGGTTCGATTTTCTTGTAATTTTGCAGAATCTTCCAGGATAGTATCCTAAATAATTATAGCGAGTTTCATGCCGATTGTACGGCTGAGAAAATTGTTACACCGCCGGAAGCACATCCGCGGCGCTTCCGACGCGACTTTAAACATTTCCACCCGCTGAATTCCGGCGAGCATGGCATCAAATCTCAAATCAAATCAAATCATCTCCAACGGTGTAAAAGAATACTTAGATTAGCGGGGAAATAAAAAGGTTTCTTTTGTTTAAAATCTTCGCTAACAATATAAATTCTGTTCACCTTCACGAACTCAAACAATTCAACAGATCACCGTCCGCGATTAATTAAGCTCGATTAACTTTTGTTTTAACGGTTCGATCTTTTTGTAATTTTGCAGAAACCTTCAGGATAGTATCCTAAATAATTATAGCGAGATTCATGCCGATTGTACGGCTGAAAAAATTGTTACACCGCCGGAAGGACACCCGCGCGCTTCCGACGCGGTTTTAAACATTTCCACCCGCCGCATTCCGGCGAGCGTGGTATCAAATTAAAGCTCTCGAAAAGCGCTATCGAATGGTGTAAAGAAATGCCTAGGCCAACGGGGAAATTGGAGGGTTTTCTTTGTTTAAATCTTTCTACCCCCTAATGAGTCGGAGGATTATGATGTCCCTCCAGCCGGGTCAGTTCCAAGTTAAAGTATTAAAAGCCTGGACATTGTAATGATGTCGAAAAGTAGCCTTAAAACGAGTCTAAACAAAGGGCAATAATTTATAAACAAATTCGTTTCGCGTGCAGATAAAGCAGCGGTATCACACACATCTGCCTCGTCATCAAGTAATAACATAGATTCGTTACAGTCGGCCCCCCCTCGTCCATTTTAATAACTCGAAATCGTATCAGTATCCGCGACGAGGAGTCGTCATAATTTCCCAGCAGACCTGTGCGCCCGCACAACAAACACACCAAGTTAGCACCTGGTTGTGTGCAAATTTATGCGCTCAGATAACGCGATATCTTTATCAGCGCTCTGAGGCTGCGCCCCTGCGCGCGCCCAACCCAAGCCCTAAATAATTCGTCTGTTCGGGACCGCGTCGAGCGTCTAATTTGGTTTAAAAACCGTCATTAGGATAATGAATGTTGACAAATACGGGCCATCGGCCTCGGGTTAGACTGTATAAATAAATCATGCTTATATCCCGACGCGATTTACATTCGAATATACATAATTACACATGTATTACAAGAGTCGAGATGTAGACACGTGGTGGGCCACTTTATAAGGGGGCCCAGGACGACACAATTATTTTTACTTACATTGTTTGAATTGCCCCCTCCCTACCTCCCCCGTACAAGTGCCTACAAATACTAAAATACAATTAATTAACAAAATTATACAAAATTTGTCAAAAGCTTTACTGACTATAGGTCTTCAACATCAACCAAAGTTGTGTGCTGCACCGCGTTCTCAAACAATACCATCAGACGCTGGGAATGTCGCTGAATGACTGACTTGCTCCAGGCTCATTACGAGTTAATAAAGCAAAACAACCCTTGCCCCCGAATGTTCGAAGGTAGGGTTTGCACGAATCGGAAACATCGTGACATCAACAGTAACCAACCCGAGTATCAGATGACGTAAAGAAAGCCCAATAGCGTTAAAAAAGGTCGAGTGCGAACGCAATTTAATCTCTCCGTCGGAATAACAACTCGCGCAAAAAACTGTAATTCGCATGAATTATGGTTTATTTTATCTTGATGAAGTCTGCTGATTTGCCAGACACAGATTTTCGATTCGAATTAAAAGCGAAAACCGGAGAACAATGTTTATGGAGAGAGAAGAAGTTGCAATTATTTTATAAGGCTCATTACGAGTTAATAAAGCAAAACAAGCCTTACCCTCGAATGTTCGAAGGAAGGGTTTGCACGATTCGGAAACATCGTGACATCAACAGTAACCAACCCGAGTATCAGATGACGTAAAGAAAGCCCAATAGCGTTAAGAAAGGTCGAGTGTGAACGCAATTTAATCTCTCCGTCGGAATAACAACTCGCGCAAAAAACTGTAATTCACATGAATTATGGTCTGTTTTATCTTGACGAAGTCGGCTGATTTGCCAGACACAGATTTTCGATTCGAATGAAAAGTGAAACCGGAGAACGATGTTTATGGAGAGAGAAGAAGTTGCAATTATTTTATAAGGCTCATTACGAGTTAATAAAGCAAAACAAGCCTTACCCTCGAATGTTCGAAGGAAGGGTTTGCACGAATCGGAAACATCGTGACATCAACAGTAACCAACCCGAGTATCAGATGACGTAAAGGAAGCCCAACAGCGTTAATAAAGGTCGAGTGTGGACGCAATTTAATCTCTCCGTCGGAATAACAACTCGCGCAAAAAACTGTAATTCACATGAATTATGGTCTATTTTATCTTGACGAAGTCGGCTGATTTGGCAGACACAGATTTTCGATTCGAATTAAAAGCGAAAACCGGAGAACAATGTTTATGGAGAGAGAAGAAGTTGCAATTATTTTATGAAAACAATTTTTCGGTTTTAAGTTTAGTCCTTCTTATATTAAAATTTTAATTAACGAGAAACTTAATTTCAAAATGCAATTCTCTATTTTAAACATCGCGTTTTGACTTCGTCGAAGTTTTAAAAGTCTTCGATTTCATTGATTATTTCGCGTGCGTCTTCTTCCTTTCGCAAACGACGATGCCTCGAGAGGAGACGTTCCCAAAATTGTAAGCAACGCGAAGAATCGCATTCTTCGCGGTTAATATCAGCCTAAACACGTGCGCTACAATAGTTTATAAAAACGTCGAGAATGGGGGGGTTTTTTTGTCCGGCAGGATATTTATTCGTGTCTTCGCCGAGAAACAATAGAGGCCGGGCAGCTCGCCGTGCCCCATCCAAATTTCGACCGACCCGGACCCGTCGCAGGTCAAACTGGTCTAGAAGAACGCACGTCAAAAATTATTCTGGAAAAATATAATTCATACCGAAAGAATACGTAAACAATAATTGGTAATCTGTTGAAACGAAATATTAATTTTTTTTAAATAAATGTATTGAGAGTTTATTTGTCTGCATCGATACATTATGTGATAAATTTGATGAATCAAATAAATGTAACTTAAATTGAATCGATGAGTGCATAATCGTGTTCAGTCCAAATTTACTGTGTTGAGACATTCTAGATTTTTATTTTAAGTGAGTTATTGGCTTAAAATTCTTTCAGATAAGGATATCTGAAGCCTCCTGAAGCCAAAAATGACTTAGAATAAAAATCTAGGGAAAGTTATCGGTTGTTTTCTCAAAATAGTAAATTTGGACTGAACATGATTATGCACTCACCGATTCAATTATGGCACACTGTGCACTGCCGTCCTGTTACTCTTGCAACTCCCTTTATACTTCAGACCTATATGAATTTGGATCAGTTGGATCAGTCCTCTCCTAAATAGTTTCATGCAATCCTCATCGGTTCATTTTCATCCTTCATACGTGTACAAGCCGTATCCAGACACAAATTATAAAATATTTTGTTTTGAAATTGTTTGATCGTTCAAACGCGTTTAGCCGTAAACTGCAAGTTCTGTATCAGAATGTACTTTTTCCTTGTTAACTGTTCGTTAAACTGCGGAACTGAAAACAAATCAGGGTCGTCGTAACTTGGAATTTCAATTGTCAGCATGGAATCCCCTCATTTAAAACGCCAATTTTGCCCTCGTTTCAAAGGCTGAAAAGGACTTTGATCTGCAAGCAAAGCATCGAGAAGCTTCCGATAACGGTCAAGAGATGTGGCTAGGAATTAGCCACGCGATGTCGTCACCAAACTGTGGCGTTAATAAAATTTACGACAACACAAACACATAAAATCGGTCTCATCTTAAAAATAACAAACACTTGCAATTAATTTTGAAAATTTCTTTTCAACGACAGTTTAATTAATTACAAAATAAAGAAACTACATTAAAAGATGGTTCGACGATCGCAATAAAAGGTATTTCGGATTATTTCGATTGCAGAATAAGGACGTGTCAACAAAAAATCCGCACACAACCTCACAATTTGAAGAATAATAAATCCATCGCAGTAGCGTTAAGAATCCAGATTATTAAGATTATTATTTTTATAATTAATAATATAATTACACTTTATTTTTTTTTGTAATTCGGTACACTATTTTTTTTGTAATTCGGTACACTTTATTTTTTATAATTCGGTACACTTCATTTTTTATAATTCCATACACTTTATTTTTTATAACTCGGTACACTTTATTTAATTTTGATACTTTATTAAATCAGAACACCTATCGGAAGATGACTCGTTGGAAAACACAAATGACGCATAGGCAGCTACGAGGTTATGTAATAAAAGCATTAGTCGGCTTGCAACGAGATCAGAGGCATTGTGTTAGAAAAAAAAAAAAAAGAAAACAAGCAGCTTGCGTTATGCAATGCTTTGCAGGAGGCAAAAGATATCGTTGGATCATCGGTCCGGCAGAGTGAAGATGGAAGAAATAATTATGTAAGGGCTCCTGATTCCTACAAGGCCTCCTACATCCATCCGCACATCGGTTACTTAATAACTGCCGCCAGTACCTAAACAGAATGAGTCATCAGGATTTTCCAAAACCAACGCCTAATGCACAAAGTCCACGCAGACTTGAAAGTAGTTAATTCCAGATTCATAAAAGTAGCTTTTCTGTTCAGAGAGAGAGAAAGAGAGAGAGAGCTCGATCTAACTTAATTTATAAATAAAGTGTACCTAAGAAGCGCCTACGACCAGCGAGGGTGAGTTTAAATAAAGTAGATTCGCTGTTGCTAAAAAAAAGTTTTGTAGAAGTGAATTGATTTTCGCTGATCTTCCCTTCTCCCTTTCACATTCTAGATTCAATGTTATGTCAAAACTGTTTAATTTCAATTAAGGTTAATTAATTTAAAAACGAATTCGCATATTATTTTGTTTGTAAAGTTTTACATTATATTTGAATATATTTTGTGGATATTAATTCTAAAGCTTTGGATTTTTATTTGTACTGTTATAAGGAAGGACTGTTAAATAAACGAAGAAATTCGAGGGATCCGCGGAAAACGACTTGGAAATCGATTTCTGGCTTTCCGAAAACCAGAACGCTACTAACAAAGTAATGAATTCGAGACAGTATTAAAAAAAAAAAAAAACTTCGCCGGTTTGAGACAAACACAGCTGATTTTGCTTCTGACTATGCTATTTCACATTCGATTAAGTATTTTATTGATCGATTGTGTTTACATAAAAAATAAAGTTAAGTAAGTAGATTTAGTTAAACTTGCTGTTTTTTTTTGCTGTTGACACACCCTTAGGCGCTTGAACGATCAACCAAAAACGAGAAACGAAGTAGTTGCGTAGTTTTCGAAGAGATGGCGTTCGCCAAAGCCAAAGCGTGAAATTCGGTCTGATAAAATCAGGCGTTCGCAGAAAAAAGCCGAATCAGAAAAACAGAAAATCCATTATTTTTGTTCGTTTAAATTTTAAATAAAAATGGAAAACTGCGTCTCAGTTTTAACTTTCGAATGCATTTTGAATTTTTCGAAGATCACCGCTTGGAAAGCGAAAGAAAAACACACAAACGAGAAAATTAAAAAAAAAGAAAAAGAAAACAATTGCCAAACAAATTAACTTTCACAAAGAATAATTCATACGATGGCGGCTTGATTAGATAAACAAGGAACGAATCTTATCTATTTTCAAATGATGTAATTATACTCAAAGAAACAATTGACTGATTGATGACGAACGAAGAAGTTCCACAGTTTACGACGAGATGGCGTTCGCGAATCAAATCAGAAAAAAAACAGGAAATTCATTATTATTATTATTTTTTTTTTAATACGAATCGAAAACTGAGACTTATTTTTAACTCTAATTTGAAATTTTCGATGCTCGGCGTTTGGAAAGCGCAAGAAAAACATCCAAATAAGAGAATTAGGAAAAAAAAAACAAAACAAAAAGAAAACAATTGCCAATCATGTTAACTTTCGTAAAGAATAATTTTATCCACACGATGCGATGGCTCGAATAGATAACAACGAACGAACCTTACTTTCAAATGATGTAATTATACGCAAAGAAACAATTGACTGATTGATGACGAACGAAGAAGTTCCGCAGTTGTCGACGAGATGGCGTTCGCGAATCAAATCAGAAAAATACGAAATTCATTGTTATTTTTTTATTAATTTTAAATACGAATCGAAAACTGAGACTCATTTTTAGTTTTCATTTGAATTTTTCGATGCTCGGCGTTTGGAAAGCGCAAGAAAAACATCCAAATAAGAGAATTAGGAAAAAAACAAAACAAAAAGAAAACAGCTGCCAATCAAATTAACTTTCACAGTTTTTCAAGAGATGGCGCTCGCGAATCAAATCGTCAAATTCCGTCTGATAAAATTAGCGTTCGCAGAAAAAAGCCAAATTAGAAAAACAGGAAATTCATATTTTTTTTTTAATTTTAAATAAGAATGGAAAACTGCGTCTTAGTATTAACTTTCCGTTTGAATCTTTCAAAGATCAGTGTTTGGAGCGCGAAAGAAAAACACCCACATGGGAGAATTAGGAACAAAAAAAAAAAACAAAACAAAAAGAAAACAATTGCCAATGAAATTAACTTTCATAAAGAATAATTCATACGATGGCTTGAATAGATAGCAACGAACGAATCTTATCTATTTTCAAATGATGTAATTACACGCCGGGGCTAGGTGTGGGCGCCAGGGGAGGCTGAGCCTGCCCTGGAAAGTTTTAAGCCTGCCCCTGCGACAGCCCAACCTGACGTGAATTCATACGATATTTACCATCGCAGGATGCTGTGGGAATCTAGTCAAGTATGTAACTAATTTAGAGCAGTAATACACAGTTGTTACAAATAATTCTTTGATCAACGACCTCTTTTGAAAAATAAAAAAATTAACATCTGCCACTTATTAATACTAAATCGTAAAATAAATGCCTAGTCTTAACCAACACTGCAACCTAAGAATATGCAAATACAATTAACAAACGTCAACTGATTGATTTCGCACATATCGCAATTGCGTCCGCTAGAGGAAAATTAGTTTTTTTTTTAAAAAAAAGCTCAAACGAGAATCAGAAGACGAAACTTTGCTTTGATTTTCCAGTCTGAAAAAGACGCCTACACAGAGAAAAATTGTTCTTTGATTTAAAGAAACTATATATCTTTCAATAGTGGCAAAGATAGATTTCTTTCGGGATGATAAATTATTTTCATCCCCTTTTTGTCCCTAATTCTTTTATAAACAATCCGTACAAAGTCGATTCTCGATTTCTTTGTAAGCAGCGATCAGGTTTGGTAGAACAAGACAAAAATCAGAATTGTCGAAAATGCTTCGTCCTTTTCTCTCTCTCTCTTTCTATCTCTGATTGTGGTCTCCTTGGATTTCTCCAATATATCAGAATATCTCAAATAAAAATACTCAATTTCTTTAAATATAACAATATTTAAAGAAAGATTCGTAAAACAATTTAATCAATTAAAAGAATTAATTTGAATATGAACAATTTTCTGTTTTAATTGAGATCGAACGAAATTAAAATAACAGCCAAAAATTTTACAAACAACCAAAAATAATTTTAGTTAACAAAATAATTAAATTAATTTTTTCCGTGAAAAAATTCGAGCAACTATAAAATAATATTTTACATTTATTACATTTAATATGTATTTTTATATTTTTTATAGTGATTGGAGGCCTCTTTTCTGTTAAGCTTTTTTCACGGAAAAAATAAATTTTATCTAGTCAGTAATCTCATGGATAATCCTCTCAAATTATTAAATATCAATGAAATTATGGCGTCAAATAGAACCAGAAAAAAAAAACAGAGAGAAATGCAAATATTTAGAAAGTAGCTTTTCTTTATGCGTTGAATTGAATTATCCTTTCAACTCACCAACGCTGATTTTCCTGAAGCGCACAGAGTTTAAATTAAATTAATAATACGGAAATTCGGTTGGTATTGAACTGATTAACGAACATCCGTGAAGTGTAGTAACTTCGTCGCGAAATTAATTTCAAACTGATTGAAAAACAAAAAATTAAAGTAAAAAAAAAATCAACAAGGAATAAAGCGCGGCGTACTTACTTAAATCAAGAGCCACTGCACCAGAATGATGGAATTATGTTCGCCGTACGATTTTTTATGCATTTTTCTCCTGTTTGGATTCCTACGAAAGTGGGGCATCAGATGTTGCTTTTGCTTGCAAAAATTATTCTTAATGAAGTGCAGAAATTAGGGGTAATATCGTGGCTTACGCCCACTCGATCTGATTTCTCTCCAAACACGATTTCCAAGAAAAATAGACAGTAAGTGGGGCATCAGATGTTGCATTTGCATGCAAAAATTATTCTTAATGAAGTGCAGAAATTAGGGGCAATATTGTGGCTTACGCCCACTCGATCTGATTTCTCTGCGAACACGATTTCCAAGAAAAATAGACAGTAAGTGGGGCATCAGATGTTGCATTTGCATGCAAAAATTATTCTTAATGAAGTGCAGAAATTAGGGGCAATATTGTGGCTTACGCCCACTCGATCTGATTTCTCTGCGAACACGATTTCCAAGAAAAACAGACAGTAAGTGGGGCATCAGATGTTGCATTTGCATGCAAAAATTATTCTTAATGAAGTGCAGAAATTAGGGGCAATACTGTGGCTTACGCCCACTCGATCTGATTTCTCTGCGAACACGATTTCCAAGAAAAATAGACAGTAAGTGGGGCATCAGATGTTGCATTTGCATGCAAAAATTATTCTTAATGAAGTGCAGAAATTAGGGGCAATATTGTGGCTTACGCCCACTAGATCTGATTTCTCTGCGAACACGATTTCCAAGAAAAACAGACAGTAAGTGGGGCATCAGATGTTGCATTTGCATGCAAAAATTATTCTTAATGAAGTGCAGAAATTAGGGGCAATACTGTGGCTTTCGCCCACTCGATCTGATTTCTCTGCGAACACGATTTCCAAGAAAAATAGACAGTAAGTGGGGCATCAGATGTTGCATTTGCATGCAAAAATTATTCTTAATGAAGTGCAGAAATTAGGGGCAATATTGTGGCTTACGCCCACTCGATCTGATTTCTCTGCGAACACGATTTCCAAGAAAAATAGACAGTAAGTGGGGCATCAGATGTTGCATTTGCATGCAAAAATTATTCTTAATGAAGTGCAGAAATTAGGGGCAATATTGTGGCTTACGCCCACTCGATCTGATTTCTCTGCGAACTCGATTTCCAAGAAAAACAGACAGTCTTGAACGTTGAAAGACTCACTTCATTCTGACCGTGACCTAATTATAAATACGCGTTATGATTCATTATAAAATGAGGAAACAACATTTAATTTTCTATAAAAAAAAAAAAAACTTTGCATTGCAATATTATAGAGCAATACGATAAGCCTCCCCTGACTACGCCCCTGTTACACGCAAAGAAACAATTGACTGACTGATGACGAACAGAGAAGTTCCATAGTTTTCGACGAGATGGCGTTCGCGAATCAAATCGTGAAATTTCGTCTGACAAAATCGTCCACAGAAAAGAGCCAAATCAGAAGAACATAAAATTCATTATTCATTTTTAATTTTTAATACGAATCGAAAACTGACACTTATTTTTAATTTTCATTTGAATTTTTCGAAGCTCAGAAAAGGAAAAAAACTATCAGCCAAACAAATTAGCTTTCACAAAGAATAATTCATACGATAACTTGAATAGATAACAACGTACGAATCTTAGCTACGTTATTATCTATAAGAAACAATTGATCATTAGTACGGGACGGAATTATATATTTTGTTCGGTCTATTTCGAACCGGGCGGCAACGGCGGCGTACCGTCATCGACACGTCCCTTCATTTGCCGCCTCGTTTGTATTTAATCGAACAAAATATATAATTCCGCTCTCTGATCATTAGTTTAATTTTAAATCGGAGATTATTTAGAAATAAAAGTTAGTGCATTAATTTTAAGCTGAACTTACAAGGTTTTACATTGAAACGGACAAATTTAAATTTAATGAATTGCCTAATTAATTTTCAAGCAGAAATTACGAGCTGATCTCAGTTGGCTGACAGAACACACAACTTGAAAAGAGAGGCAATTGATAAATTGTACTTAACGAGCTCTGGACGCGTGGATTTATGATTAAAGACCGATTCGATTATTCCATGGGAATCACCCGAACATGGGCACGGGGCATGGGAGCGACAAAAATGCGATGGTAATTCGATTTGCGCGTAAGTGTGGGTGAGACACCTGTGTGCCGTCGCTGCTATTACCAATAAAACGTGTCGCGAGCCACCTACCTTCGTCGTGATACAGGCCCTGCTTCCGATTGGTCGACAACGCGGTGATAATGCTTAATGGCCGCAGCTGGAGGCTGGCCTGGACCGCGACATTATCCAATACGATCGGGCCCTACCTGACGACACACGTGACCACCCGATCTGGGTGTCACACTCGATCGCATTGCATTAACGTCGATTAGATATTGTTTTTGATCGACCAAAGAGAATGGAGTGAGGGGGTGGGGGCTACCACTCGTAATAAATTTGTTTATTGGCCGTTATGCGTCGTGCATGAAGTTTATGGGTTTACGACAGCGTTAGGATTTTAGAGGTCATCAAACTGGATTGGTGGAAGAAATAAGTTGCTACGAATGGGTTTGGGAAATTCTGACAAACATTTTCTTTTTTTTTTAATTAATAAAATTTGTCTTTTAAAACCAATTAAAACAAAGACAGCGAAAGGAAAGTCGAAAAAAGGCAAAATAATTCAAAAACTGTGAGAAAGAAGAAAAAAAAACTGTGGCGAACGGAAAAGAACAAAATAAAAGTAAGACAAACCTGATTTGATGCAGGCAAAGAAAAATAAAAGTGCAAAAAAGAGAAAATCGAACAAAAAAATAGTTTGATTTCAGTGTTGGGTTGAATTGGGGCAAAAAAATTGTTTGATTTGAGTGTCTTGCTCTTCGCTTGGGAAATTTTGCTTTCAACAAACGTTGAGAAAGATTTCTTTTTTTTAAATAAAAGAAGTACGCAAGCGGAATTCTCAAAGCTGCAAAGAAGCAGCTTCCTCCTATTCGTCTTTTGAAAGCAGTAAGAAAAGCGACAAAAGCAAAGTCGAAATAAGGCAAAGTTCAATTTCGAAAGCTGCGAAGAAAGCAGTGAGAGCAGCGACGTCCTCATTTTGAAGAAGAAAAAACACAATTCAGAATTTACCGTAAAGTGATTAACAATGAAAGAATAAAAAAGGAACAATCAAAACAAATGACAATCGCAGCACTTTCGTTTCACTTGCAGTTAGTTTGGGTGTTGAGTTGAGTTGGTTTGACCTTGGGCTTCGTTTCGTTCAATTTTAACAAATCTTTAATTATTTTGATTTTCTTTTCTTAATTTCAATTAAGTTGGGTTGGGTTGACCTCAAACAGATTTCTTTTTAAATGTTCAGTTTTTGACATTTTCTTTTTTTCAATTTTCTACAATTTCAAAATTTTTCAAAGTCTCTTCTCATGTTGGCAGAAATCTAAAAGAAAAATCATTGTCAATTCGTCGGTCGTGTATGTAACTGGTTGCAAAAATTAAGGAAAATTATCGATGACGTCACACTTTGCATACGTTATGACGTCACGCTTTGAGATTGTTATGACGTCACATGGAAATAATTAAAACGTGAGTTCGTAGCCAACCAATAATGAATAACCATTTAACTTTTGATCAAAACGATATGGTATTCGTTACTTTTTTATTCACTCTGCATAATAAATTGTTACAGTTTGTCATACAGGATGATTCGAAACTGTCCTCCGATTTTTAAACCTCTTGACTGTTTTCTTTAAAGAACACATTCGCCTGAATGTTAAATTTAAAAATTCCGAATTTGTTTTAACTTGATTTTTGAAAATATTCCAAAGAAATGATGATTGGAACATTAACATCGTTCGATTATGGAAGACCAAGGCGAAAGCATCTAAGAAAGAACACGTAAAAATGAAAGAACTTAATCACTTTAAATGAGTTGATATTTTAAGACGAAATTTACAAATTAAACCGTAGGTTCTTGAGCGCAGCGGGTGTAACATTTTCGATTTTTTTAATTTTTAAAACATCCGCGATGAAATAATCCGAATTTAGTTTAACTTGATTCTTGAAAATATTCGACTTGAAACAAGGACGTGCCCAAAAATGATTGGAACGTTAACATCGTCGCATTATGGAAGTCCAAAGCGAAGGCTTCTAAGAAAAAAGACGTAAAAATGAAAGAAGTTAATCACTTTAAATAAGTTGATTTTTTAAAACGAAATTATCAACTTAAACCGTAGGTCCTTGAGCGCAGCGGCTGTAACACTATTAATTTTTAATTTTCAAGACATCCGAGATGTAATCTTCCAAGTTTAGTTTAACTTGATTCTTGAAAATATTCGATTTGCAACGAAGGTAAACACTCCAAAAAAAAAGATTGGAATGTTAACGTCATCCTATTATGGAAGACCAATGTAATTGGTTGCAAAAATTAAGGAAAATTATCGATGACGTCACACTTTGAATACGTTATGACGTCACGCTTTGAGATTGTTATGACGTCACGTGGAAAAAATTAAAACGTGAGTTCGTAGCCAACCAATAATGAATAACCATTTAACTTTTGATCAAAACGAGATGGTATTCTTTACTTTTTTATTCACTCTGTATAATAAATTGTTACAGTTTGTCATACAGGATGATTCGAAACAGTCCACCGATTTTTAAACCTCTTGACTGTTTTCTTTAAAGAACACATTCGTCTGAATGTTAAATTTAAAAATTCCGAATTTGTTTTAACTTGATTCTTGAAAATATTCCAAAGAAATGATGATTGGAACATTAACATCGTTCGATTATGGAAGACCAAGGCGAAGGTATCTAAGAAAGAACACGTAAAAATGAAAGAAGTTAATCACTTTAAATGAGTTGATATTTTAAGACGAAATTTACAAATTAAACCGTAGGTTCTTGAGCGCAGCGGGTGTAACATTATCGATTTTTTAATTTTTAAAACATCCGCGATGAAATAATCCGAATTTAGTTTAACTTGATTCTTGAAAATATTCGACTTGAAACAAGGACGTGCCCAAAAATGATTGGAACGTTAACATCGTCGCATTATGGAAGACCAAGGCGAAGGCTTCTAAGAAAAAAGACGTAAAAATGAAAGAAGTTAATCACTTTAAATAAGTTGATTTTTTTAAAACTAAATTATCAACTTAAACCGTAGGGTCCTTGAGCGCAGCGGGTGTAACACTATTAATTTTTAATTTTCAAGACATCCGCGATGTAATATTCCAAGTTTAGTTTAACTTGATTCTTGAAAATATTCGATTTGCAACGAAGGCAAACACTCAAAAAAAAAAAGATTGGAACGTTAACGTCATCCTATTATGGAAGACCAAGGCAAAGGCATCTAAAAGCCGAAAAAATGAGTTTTGACTAAATACATGGACCGAGCGGGAGAAAGACGCAATCTTGAAGGCTAAGAGCAATGAACAACTAACAAATAAATATTTGCTTATGCAAAGTGCCTTAATTTATGCGTTAAAAAAATGTTGAGGTGCAGGCAAGAAGGCGAAATTAAATCGAAGGACTACCTCAAAGGAAGCTCAAGACTTCCTTCCCGATAGTCAAGAAAAACTTGAAGAACCGAAGAAAGGAAAATAGAAGGCAAGGGCTGTGTTCGATTCACGGAGTGTAAAAAAAAATTGTGATTTGAGAGGTGCAGCCAAGATCGCGAGAGATATGAAAGGAGACTCAAACCTTCCAGACATCAAGCAAAACTTACAAGACTGAAATAAAACGCCGTTCGATTTCAGAAGGAAACATTTTGTAAAAAAATCGTCATTGGAAAGGTCAAGGCTAGATGGTAAGAAATATCCAGATTTGGATGGATTGTCTCAAAGGAAACTCAAACGTGCTCACTCGACCTTTAATGCTATTGGGCTTTCTTTACGTCATCTGATACTCGGTAGGTTCCTATTGATGTCACGTGTTTCCAATTTCTGAAATTGAACGGTTGTTGGATTCCATCTTCCTTTCTCCAGTTTTACAACAGCCGTTCGATTTCAGATGGAAAAGTTTTGTAAAAAATATCCTGTTTGGAAAGGTAAAAAATATCAAGACCTGGAAGGACCCACTTTTACCTGACGTGGTGAATAAATTATTATTATTATTATTATTATTATTGTTACTGCCCCAAAGGAAACTCAAACCTTCCAAACGCGATTAAATTGCGTTCTCGCCCGACCTTTAACGCTATTGGGCTTTCTTTAAGTCACCTGATACTCGGTAGGTTCCTATTGATGTCACAATGTTTCAAATTCGCGCTAATCCTTCCTGAGGGATATGGCTAGATTTGCTTTACTAACTTGTAATGTGACGGGAGGACGTCAATCAAGAACAACTTAAAGACTGGAGAAAGGAAAATGGACTGTTTTATTTCCGAAGAAAGTTAAAAAAAAAAATTGTGATTGGAGAAGTGAATGCAAGATGCCGAGAGGTTTCCTTAAGGACTGCCTCAAAGGAAAGTAAAATCTTCCAGGCGTCGAGAAAAACTTGAAGACTGGAGAAGGGAAAATGGACTCTTCTATTTCCGAAGGAAGTTAAAAAAAAATGTGATTGGAGAAGTGAAGGCAAGATCTTTAAAATCTTCCAGGCGTCAAGAAAAACTTGAAGACTGGAGAAGGGAAAATGGACTCTTCTATTTCCGAAGGAAGTTAAAAAAAATGTGATTGGAGAAGTGAAGGCAAGATGCCGAGAGGTATCCTTAAGGACTGCCTCAAAGGAAAGTAAAATCTTCCAGGCGTCAAGAAAAACTTGAAGAGTGGAGAAAGGAAAATGGAGTGTTCTATTTCCGAAGAAAGTTAAAAAAACTGTGATTGGAGAGGATCAAGGGGAAACTCAAGTTCTCCGAAAATAGAGAAAAACTTTAAAGACCGGAGAAAGCAAAATGCAGGGCAAGAGTTTCTTGTTTTCAGTTTCGTATGAAGAACGAAGAATTTAACGAAGACAAGTCAGAAGAAATGGGGAAAGTAGAAGGAAATGTACACGAACTTCTTCGTGTCTTAATATGGAAAAGGTTACCGCTTTTAAAGAAAAGAAGAAAAGTGTTCCCAAGAGGGTTTGGGCATTTAAGAGAGGAATTTCGGGAAAATGGAAAGAGAATCCAGAAGCACAACAAAAAATTGTTTGTTGAAGAATGAAGACAGAAAAGAAAGACGAGAATCGAGTTAATCGCAGGAACGGTCAAGAATTTAATTCAATTACGACCTTTCCATCAAGAAACAAAACATGCACAAAGCAAAAGTGGGAGAACAAAAAGACAAACGACTACTTAACGAAAAAAATTGCAAAAAAAAGGGAAAGTAGAGGAAAAAATACAAAAATTTCTTCTGTGCGTGTCTTAAGTATGGAAAAAATAAATATGGGAAAGGTTACTACTTTTAAAGAAAAGAAAAAGAGTATTCTACAATGTCTTTGGTATTTAAGAGAGGAATTTGTGGGAAAATAGAAAGAGAATCCAGAAGCACAACAAAAAATTGTTTGTTGAAGAATGAAGACAGAAAAGAAAGACGAGAATCGAGTTAATCGCAGGAACGGTCAAGAATTTAATTCAATTACGACCTTTCCATCAAGAAAGAAAACATGCACAAAGCAAAAGTGGGAGAACAAAAAGACAAACGACTACTTAATGAAAAAAATTGCAAAAAAAAGGGAAAGTAGAGGAAAAAATACAAAAATTTCTTCTGTGCGTGCCTTAAGTATGGAAAAAATAAATATGGGAAAGGTTACTACTTTTAAAGAAAAGAAAAAGAGTATTCTACAAGGTCTTTGGTATTTAAGAGAGGAATTTTTGGGAAAATAGAAAGAGAATCCAGAAGCACAATAAAAAATTGTTTGTTGAAGAATGAAGGCAGAAAAAAAAGACGAGAATCGAGTTAATCGCAGGAACAGTCAAGAATTTAATTCAATAACGGCCTTTCCATCAAGAAAGAAAACATGCATAAAGCAAAAGTGGGAGAACAAAAAGACAAACGACTACTTAACGAAGAAAATTACAAAAAAAAGGGAAAGTAGAGGAAAAAATACACAAATTTCTTCTGTGCGTGCCTTAAGTATGGAAAAAATAAATATGGGAAAGGTTACTACTTTTAAAGAAAAGAAAAAAGTATTCTACAAGGTCTTTGGCATTTAAGAGAGGAATTTGTGGGAAAATGGAAAGAGAATCCAGAAGCCTGACAAAAAATTGATTGTTGAAGAACGAAGACAGAAAAAGAAGACGACAATCGAGTTAATCGCAGGAACAGTGAAGAATTTAATTCAATAATGACCTTTAGATCAAGAAAAACACCATGCACAAAGCAAAAGTGGGAGAACAAAAAGACAAACGAATATTTAACGAAGAAAATTGCAAAAAAAAGGGAAAGTAGAGGAAAAAATACACAAATTTCTTCCGTGTATGTTTTAAATATGGAAAAAATAAATATGGAAAAGGTTACCACTTTTAAAGAAAAGAAAAAGAGTATTCTGCGAGGTCTTTGGCATTTAAGAGAGGAATTTGTGGAAAAATGGGAAGAGAATAGAGAAGCATGACAAAAAATTCTTTGTTGAAAGATGAAGAATTTAATCCAATAACGTCCTTCACACTAAGAAAAAAGAAATGGGCAAAGCAAAAGGGGGAAAACGAAAAAGTCAAAACTGCTTCAGTTTTTTTCTTTTTTTTTTAAATAAGGAAAACGTCTGTAACAGAAATTGATTGATTAATGGAAGAAGTAAGGGAGGGATTCTTATTTTTTTCTTTTTTTTTAGAAAGAAGAAGAGTTTGTTTTAACCTCCTTCTTTTTTAAAAACGCAATTGTTTCATCGAGTTTGCACCTTTCTAAAGAAAGTTCCTCCTCTAATTCCGAACACAAGAACACCGAGAAATAACTGGCGGCGACGTTTCCGTCCACACCTATCCGCTATTCCGAAGCGTAAATAATTCACTTAGCAACACCTGTTCGGGCGATTTGTTTTACAACAACGGCCTGTGCTATTAGAATGTTGTTGACAATGGCAATTATAAAAGAAGTCCCCTCCGACAAACGAGAAGCATGATCCATACGCAGGTAGAAAGAACTGTTGCAGAAAGAAGACGATTCCTAAATTCCACTCTACTCCTATGGATAAGTCAGATCGAGGAATTTTGTGCAACGATTTTTGAAGGATGAAGGAGACTGGGCGATGATGATGATGATGATGGTGGTGGTGGTGGTGGCGATGGCGTTTCGTGTCCGAAGACATTATGCAAATGCGTGCGAGATCCGCGAGGAGAGCACCCGAAAAGAACCCTCTCTCATTTCGGTAAATATAGGTCATGATCTGGTCGACATTCCCGGCCTTACCATTATATGCAAATCCGCGCCCCCCAAAAAAAATCACTTTTCCCTGTAATTTCACTCGTTCGAGAGCTCGTCAAGTCACGAATGTAACGCGCCCGCCGTCTTCAGGAAGAAAGAAGCTTTCGTGTTAATGTGCATATACGCGTCCAGGTCTAGAAAGATCTTCCAGGAAGTCGTTTGCGCGGATTTTTGCATAATCACATAGGGCATAACCATACATCCACATGTGACCTGCTAGACGGCACAAAAATGTAATTGTTCGTAATTATATAATAGAGGAGAGTTCTATGAATAAATAGTTGACCTGCTTGGCCTTGTTTAAAGCAAGGAAAAAAAAAAATTAATGATAATAGTAACAGTCGTTTCTTTCAAAAGGTTTCTCCTACCATTAAAACGGAACTCAACTCCTCGGCGTTTTCAAAAAATACAACGTCCAGTTTGCTTTCATCGGTGACGTTTATGATTCTGTTCAATTCAGGCAGGGCAAACATAAAAACAAACAGGTCCGGATTTAGGTTAAAGAGTTTCAAAATCCAAAAAGCGCTGCTGTTTGTGGTTACCGCCGATAAATCAAATCTTCTTCAAGAATTTTTCATTTACATTTTCCTTCATTCTACAGAAAAAAAGAACGTCTTCCAATACGGTTTCCTTCCGAGTTCTTGGAAACGCATCGATCACGTTTCTCTTTTACATTTTTCTCCAAATTTCTTCTTCTCGAAAACTCCTTTGCTTTTTGTAGAGAAGGAGCGTTGATCTGGCTTTGGTTTCTGCACAGTACCAATTTTCGACGTCCCTAGCTCGTCGCTTCTTCTTGAAAAATTTTAGGGCGAAGCCAAGTGGTGGCTTTATTAACTTGAACGCGTGCTCTTTCTGACAGTGTCGTCTCGACTTAAGGGAATTTGCTTCTTTGCAGTTCAATAAAATGTCAGTGGTATTCCAACTTTAACCATTAACCTTCAATTTAAGAGTCAATTAGAATTTGACTCTGACGTTTTGTCGAACCCACGTGAAATGTCAGATTCTAAACACGGTTTACGATTTAATTTAGGTATCAATTAGAATTTGACTGACGCTGTCTGGAAACCACATGGAATGTCATATTCTAAACACGATGTACGATTCAGTTTACGCGTCAATTAGAATTTGACTCGTTTGACGTTTTTTCAAGCCCATGTGAATATCATATATAATTTACGATTCAATTTAAGTGCCAATTAGAATTTTAGTGACGTTCTGTCGAAGCCATATGAAATGTCTTATTCCGAAAACGATTTGCGATTCAATTTAAGTGTCAATTACAATTTGACTCTGACGTTTTTTCAAACTCATAAGAATGTCATATTCTAAACACGATTTACGATTCAATTTAAGTGCCAATTAGAATTTTAGTGACGTTCTGTCGAAGCCATATGAAATGTCTTATTCCGAAAACGATTTGCGATTCAATTTAAGTGTCAATTACAATTTGACTCTGACGTTTTTTCAAACTCATAAGAATGTCATATTCTAAACACGATTTACGATTCAATTTAAGTGCCAATTAGAATTTTAATGACGTTCTGTCGAAGCCATATGAAATGTCATATTCCAAAGACGATTTGCGATTCAATGTCAGTGTCAATTAGAATTGACTGTAATGTTTTTTCAAACCCATATGAGTATTATATTCTAAACACGATTTACGATTCAATTTAAGTGTCAATTAGAATTTGACTGACACTGTATGGAATCCACATGAAATGTCATATTCTTCTTCTTCTTCTTTCATCGCAATCTTTTCTTTCTCATTATTTTCTTCAACTTCCAAAGGCGTAAGAAGAAGGCAAGCTATTGGTGGTAACCGAAGTCACGTTCGTTTAATTCATGCAGGAAAATAACCTTTTTCAATTTCGTTTCTTTCCTCTTCCTGAAATGTTCCGTGTCCTTGAATTGCTTGCTTCTTTTTCCGTTACAGTTTCTTTTCCCCTAATTCTCAAAAGAGTTGTAAAAAATGCAAGCAGAAGATAAGACCGTTTCTACTAACCTTTCATAAAAAGGAAACGACTTCTTCCTATTTAGTTTCTTTCCCGGCTTTTGATGACCGATGAACTCCCACACTTTCTTCTTCTTCTTCTTCTTCTTTCTTCGCCGTTTCCTTCTTTAATACGCAAAGGCGTTTGTTAACACGATTTTTACGTTCATTTTAATGAATCACATACACTTGTAAAAAAAAAAAACAATTGCAATATAAATAAAAAACTTTCATATAAAAAAAGGTAATTGTACCAGCGAAATTTGTCTGCAAACAAACACAAAGAAATACAGTCCACTATATCGAATCAACATATTATTTTTGGTCCGATCGAGCCGGATTCAAGATTTACAAGAACTAAGCGCATCAGCGAAGAAGAGAAACACCGCATAGAAAACTATCGTTCAGGACTACAGATAAGGCTCTAGAACAGTTCTAGAATTTGTAGGCTGCTATCTGTGTTAAGGTAGTACACATTTATAAAACACATTCATACTTTTATACATTTATTTGCAAAAGAAAATATTTTGACAAATATTTTTACACATTAACACAATTTCTTTGTAACTAGGTTACAATAATTCAATTCATAGTTTTCTGAATTTGAAAAGTCATGCAAGACGTCACATCTACTGAAAAACTTGTGCGTAAACGAGGTACTATTAAATACAAACTAACAAATTTTATAAAATATTTACGCACAGTTCAAGATGCATATGCAAGTGATCAAGTTTTAGCAGAAAAAACAATCATTGAATTGCAAGATCGTAGTAGCAAGTTTGCATCGTTGTTTGAGGAATTTGATGAAACTCAGAGTAAAATAGAATATATTTGCGATGAAGATGACTTAGAAAGGCAATATTTAGAGAGAGAAGATTTCACTGAAAAGCATTCATCCGCAATCACAGACGCAAAATTTATTTTAAAGCAAGTCTGCACACCTGTCATCCAAATTCAAAGCGACAGTATCACTGGCATATCAGATTCCTCAAAACAAAACGGTATTTCTCACAACATTAAACTTCCAACAATTAAACTTGCAAAATTTAACGGTGCATATGATAATTGGTTGGAATTCAAAGATACTTTTGAGTCACTAATTAATTCAAACAAATCAATTGACAATGTTCAGAAGTATCATTATTTACGTGCTTCACTAGAAGGTGACGCACTAAAGGTTATACAGTCTCTAGAATTCTCATCCGAAAATTACATAATCGCATGGGAACTACTTTGCAATAGGTATAATAACATCAGATTGTTAATTAATAATCACATCAAATCTCTGTTTGAATTAAATTCACTTACAAAGGAGTCCTCAAGAGGAATAAGAGACTTGATAGATACCATTTTTAAACATTTAAGAGCTCTTCAAACACTAGAACAACCAACAGAACATTGGGACACTTTGTTGATATTTTTAATTACGTCAAAATTAGACAAATTTACTGTTCGGGAATGGGAAAAAGTTAAAACAGGCAATAATTTCCCAACACTTTCTGAATTCAAGAGTTTTTTGAATTCAAGAGCAGATTTTCTAGAAACACTTGAAATCAATCATAATAAAATTGCCAAAGAACATAAACAGTTACATAATAATATCAAACAAGTTTCGTTAATATCCTCAAATGTGAAATGTCCTGTATGTAATGGGGCACATTTAATTTATTATTGTGAAAAATTCTTAAAATTAAATTTGTCAGATAAATTAAAAACAGTAAAGCAGCTGAATCTTTGTAATAACTGTTTACGTTCAGGCCACACAACTAAAAACTGCAGATCTGGATTTTGTAAAAAGTGCAAAGCTAAACATAACACTTTACTTCATCCAGAATTATTATATACACGTGAACCAATTACATCAAAAACAATTCATCCAAATGCATCAACAACAATTTCGCCACAAGTTAGTTTCACAAGTCATTATCCTAATCAACATGTTCTGCTTTCCACTGTATCAATTTTAGTTCCAGATGTTTTTGGCAACATTCATACTGCAAAAGCTTTACTTGACTGTGGTTCTCAGTCAAATTTTCTTACTTCAAAATTTTGCAAAAAGTTAGGATTAGAAGAACATTCAACAAACATGACCATTGGAGGAATCAATGGCGTTTCATCAGTCATTAAAAAAAAATGCAACATTGTGATATATTCACTCAATTATGAATTTTCTACTAATCTTTGTTGTTTTATTTTGCCCACAATTACAGGTAATTTGCCTTCATTCACTATCAACACCAGCTCATGGAATATTCCAGCCAACATTCAATTGGCAGATCCTCAATTCACCGAGCCTAGTGAAATAGATGTACTTATTGGTGCAGGTATTTTTTGGAATATTCTTCATCATCAAAGAATTCAGTTGGGTAAGAATATGCCAGTTCTTCAAAACACAGAATTCGGTTGGATTATATCAGGTACCATCTCAGAATCCATTTCAAAAATTCATTGCAATTTTTCTAAAACTCACAGCAATCTTGATTCTGAATTGCAGAAATTTTGGGAGATAGAGGAAATTAATAACGAGCATTCTATGTCTTCAGATGATGTTTATTGCGAAAAACATTTCCTAGAAACGTTTTCTAGAAATGAAGAAGGACGGTTCATTGTTCGAATACCACTAAAACATTCTGCTTCTAATTTAGGTAACTCAAAACCATTATCAATTAAACGTCAACAACAATTAGAACGTAAATTTTCATACGATTCTAATCTAAAATTTCAATATTCTCAATTCATAAAAGAATACATAGATTTAAACCACATGTCTCAAGTAAATTTAATTCCTTCCAATACAGCATATTTTTTGCCACATCATGGTGTTTTTAGACAAGAAAGTTTGACTACTAAACTAAGAGTAGTCTTTGATGGATCAGCGAATTCTGATTCAGGTTGGTCAGTTAATGATTTACAATTTACAGGGCCACCCATTCAGAATGAAATATTTTCTATACTCATAAAATTCAGACAACATCCTTTTGCAGTTTCGGCAGATATAGAAAAAATGTATAGGCAGGTCGTCATTCATCCTGATGACAGACATCTTCAAAATATTGTTTGGAGATTTAGTTCAGACGATCCAATTTCCATTTACACTTTAAATACAGTTACCTACGGCACTAGATCTGCTCCGTATTTAGCCATAAGATGCTTAAAGCAGTTGGCTCATGAATATCAAACAAAATCTTCTTTCGCATCTTCAATAATAAAAAATGATTTTTATGTTGATGATCTCATAACAGGTTTTGATTCTGAAACAGTTGCAATCAATGTATGTAAAGAAATTGCATCAATTCTAAATTCAGCATGTTTCCCATTAAGAAAATGGAATTCTAATAGTCAGCTTTTCTTGCAAGAGTTTCAAAATGAAAATGAACCTGTGAGTGTTTTAAATTTAGGAGATAATGAGTTTTCAAAAACTTTAGGAATAAAATGGTACAGTAAATCTGATACATTAGGTTTTCAAATCAAAAATTTTGAAAATTCTTTATCAATTAATAAACGATCAATCTTATCTGACGTAGCAAGGATTTTTGATCCATTAGGTTTGTTAAGCCCATGCACTATTTTCTCAAAAATAATTATTCAAAAACTATGGTCTCTTAAATTAGATTGGAATGATCCTATTCCAGACGATTTGAAAGCTACGTGGATACGATTCAGAAATAATTTAACAAAATTAAATCAACTCAAATTAGATAGGCACGTCATTTGTAAAAATTCTACAGAAATCGAATTACATGGTTTCTGTGACGCGTCACAAAACGCATACGGTGCGTGTGTATACGTTCGCAGCATCGATCAAAAAGAAAAGATTTTAATTAATCTCTTATGCGGAAAGACAAAGGTTGCTCCACTGAAATGTTTAACTATGCCAAGATTAGAATTGTGCAGTGCTTTGTTGTTAAGTCAATTAATTAACAAAGTACAAAAATCATTCACTATCGAATGCTCATATCATCTATGGTCAGATTCTCAAATAATATTACACTGGATTAACTCTCCATCTCATTCATTACCAATTTTTGTAAGAAATCGCATTTCTAAAATTCAAGAATTAACACAGATTAGTAATTGGAAGTACATAAACACAAAAGATAATCCTGCCGATCTTACATCACGAGGAATTTCTCCTGAAAATTTACTCAAGTCTCAATTGTGGTGGAACGGCCCTTCATGGTTGTCTCTTCCAACTAATCATTGGCCATCATCCGCATTCTCAATTTCAATTAAATATTCTAAAAATAATGTTTGCTCAGCTACTGTTGAAAATAATTTTCAGATATTCGAAAGGTTTTCTAGTTTGAATAGGTTGAAAAGAACAATGGCATACATTTTACGATTCATCTTAAACATTAAGAAACAAAAATCTGAACGGCCATACGGATATTTGACTATTGCAGAATTAGATCTCAGTATGAAACAATTAATAAAATTGTCACAACAAGACAGTTTTCCTCAAGAAATTAATTTATTACTAAATAATAAAAATTTAAAGCCAAAACACAATTTATTATCCCTTGCTCCGTTCATTGATACTGAAGGTTTATTAAGAGTCGGTGGTCGATTAAAAAACTCTTATTTAGATTTTGCTCAGAAACATCCTTTGATTTTATCGGGAAAACATCGTTTAGCAAAACTAATTTTTGAAAATACGCATATAACATTACTTCATGCAGGTCCACAATTGTTATTATTTACAGTAAGACAGCATTTTTGGGTTACATCTGGAATGAGTGTGGCTAAGTCAGTAGTGCGAGGTTGCATCAGATGTTTTAAATCTAAACCAAAATCTTTTGATCAAATAATGGCAAATTTGCCAAAAGAAAGAGTTACAGTTAATAATCCATTTTATATCACGGGAATAGATTATGCAGGGCCTTTTAATATAAAAGATCGCAAAGGTCGAGGTTCAAAGACTATAAAGGGCTACATTTGTCTTTTCATCTGCTTTTCTACTAAAGCTATGCATCTTGAACTTGTGACAGATTTATCAAGCGAAACATTCCTTGCTGCTTTGAGAAGATTTGCATCACGAAGAGGCAAACCAGCTCATTTATATTCAGATAATGCAAAAAATTTTATCGGAGCAGCTAAGAAACTATCTGCCTTGCATGAATTTTTCTCAAACTCTAAAACAGAAATAACAAATTATTGTACAAATGAAAATATAACCTGGCATTTTATTCCCCCAAACTCGCCTCATTTCGGAGGGCTTTGGGAATCAAACATAAAAAACATAAAACATCATTTATCAAGAGTAATTAATGACACAAAATTAACATATGAAGAATTTTACACAATCTTAACACAGATAGAAGCAACTTTAAATTCTAGACCTTTATACCCTCTGTCATCGGATGTTGATGATCTGCAGCCACTAACTCCAGCTCATTTCTTGATTGGCAAACCATTGACTGCTATTCCGGAACCGCAATTGCTGGACACACCAACAAACAGGCTGTCGCGTTTCCAGTTACAGCAACAGTTGGTACAAAGTTTTTGGAAGCGGTGGTCACAAGAATATTTGTATCATCTGCAAGAAAGAAAGAAATGGAAGAGCAAAAATCCAGGGCTAAAGATTGGAAGTTTGGTAATAATCAAACAGGATAACTTACCTCCTTCCCAGTGGCTCCTTGGAAGAATAGTAGAGCTTCATCCCGGTGACGACAACGTAGTTCGAGTTGCTACAGTCAAGACTCATAAAGGCAATTTCAAGCGAGCAGTAGCGAAGTTGTGTCCCCTTCCAGTACCTGAAAATGGCAGTAGTGACAGTGAAATTGTGCATGTTAAAAACAGTTAAAATAATTCATTTTCATTATTACAATCAGTTCATACTTACCTGCAATTTATGAATATTTGAACACTTTCTTAAAAAAAAAAAATGTTCAAGGCGGGGAGCTATGTTAACACGATTTTTACGTTCATTTTAATGAATCACATACACTTGTAAAAAAAAAAAACAATTGCAATATAAATAAAAAACTTTCATATAAAAAAAGGTAATTGTACCAGCGAAATTTGTCTGCAAACAAACACAAAGAAATACAGTCCACTATATCGAATCAACAGCGTTAGAGAATTAGAAGATTTAGGGAAAGTTCTGATGACTTACTTATCTTCTACTTACACTTTACATAACGCCTTTGCATATTAAAGAAGGAAACGCCGAAGAAAGAAGAAGAAGAAGAATGTGAGAGAAGTCGAAAGTTAATTGTTTGTCAAAAAAACTTTCCCTAAATCTTCTAATTCGGTCTCTTTCCAGCTTTTGACAACCAATTAATTTTCGACTTCTCTCACATTCTTCTTCTTCTTCGTATTCTCTCTTCGGCGTTACCTTCTTTGATACGCAAAAGCGTTATGGAAAGTGTAAGCAGAAGATACGTCATGTCAACTTTCCCTAAATCTTCCAATTCGGCTTTTGACAACCTATAAATTACCTTTGGATGTCTCTCACTTCTTCTTCTTCTTCCTCGTTTTTCTTCGCCGTTTTCTTCTTTAATACGCAAAAGCGCTGTGGACGGTGTAAGTAAATGGTACGACATCTAAGTCACTTCTTTTACTTTTTGTAACAAACCAGCGTCTTCTAGTTTTATTTTTTTTTCCTGTTCCTGAGAAACAATCTCTCACTTGTCTCTTCTTCCTTGTTTAAGTGCAAAGTCGTTGAAGAAAAAGGTGCTACTTGAGGCTCCTTGCTTTTGGCTAAGAAGAGAACGTATTTCAGCTTGGTTCCTTTACAGACCTTGGAACGCAACTAGTTTTCGTCGTCCCCTGCCTTTTTCTTCTTCTTTCTTCGCAATTCTGTTTCTTTTTCTATCTCTTCTTCCTTGTTTACCGTGCAAAGGTGTTGAACAAAAAGATGCTACTTGAGGTCTTTTGCTTTTGATGAAGAAAATAACCGCAGGCCTCGGAACACAACCAGTTTTCGTCGTCCCTCGCCTTTCTCTTCACCTTTCTTCGCAATTCTTCCTCTTCTTCTTTGTTTACCGTGAAAAGTCGTTGAAGAAAAACCCGAGGTCCTTTGCTTCCGGTTAAGAAGCAGTTTGGTTTCTTTGCAGTCCTCGGAACACAACCGATTTTCGTTGTTGTCACTCGCCTTTCTCTTCTTCTTTCTTCGCAGAAGTTTCTCTTCCTTTCTTTCTGCAAAATGGAAAGGTGCCCCGGATGAGTAGGCGAAAAGAAGGGGAGGCTTGTTTTGGTCGCTTGTGAGAAAAAAGCGTGTCACCTCAATTTGGTCCGTGAAGATCAATCAATTTTTCCATTCTTCTCAACATTTTTCTTCCTTGAAGCGCAAAGGCGTATAGGAAGCAGAAGAGGTAGGAAGCACATCTTCAATTTGTTTGTTACACTTCATGCATATCTGAAGGTGGTCTGAGAGTGCCCAGAAATTGCCGAGCTTGCTCCAATCCAACACCAACGGATTTGAGGAAAGGCCGAAGAAGAAAGAAGGATTTTTGAGGAACGCAAATAAGCAGTGGCGTATTGGCCAAGGTGTCGGGTCGGCTTATCCAATGGCAAGTTGAGTCTGCCATCTGTCACCAATGCACAAGGCTTACGCAATTTTTCAAAATTGCTGCTAGCCTTATCGCTTATCTCCTAGCAACCAACGGGTTTAGACCCAATCGGCCCAAACCAATCCATTGGGAAATGCATCCTGTGGCCTCCCTGAAGAATTGATGTTATGAAGTTATAGGACGCTTGACCTTATCTATTAGTAACTAAGATCCACTTTGTTTCTCAGTAAACAACATTTTTAGAACCAATCGGCCGATTCCCGTTCCCATTCCAACTCAATAATTGCAAGTGGATCTCCGTTTTTGAGCCTTAATTGTCAGTTGGTTTGTTTCATGTAAGCAAATTCTTCCGCGCGGATTAACCGTTTCTGCACAGAAAAGTAGAGGTAATTAGCGCGACCCATGCTTATAATTGATTTCTTTGTTTCGACAGAGGAATTCGCTTTTTCATTTCCCCGCGCTCTCTCCTTCCTACCCAGGGTGTATAAGTACTACTTGAGTACACAGTGAATTTTTTTAACGAAAGCTGAATGACAACTGGCCCGTTTGGATTTCAAAATCGTAAAGTACCCAATTGTTTTTTGTTTAATACGATTTGAGTACGCAATGGAGTTTAATTTACATGTGTCGACGCTTACTAAACGACGTACTTACTCTCCCGAAGGTCATCAGTGCGCGACAGTCAGTATAAGTGACGTAACTGAAGTTCGACGTTTACACGAGGGGCGGCGTTGCCCTGTGTGTTAGTTTTTTAACGACATCTGGATTACAACTGGCTCATTTGGATTCTGAAATCGTAAAGTATCCGATTGTTTCTTGTTCAATGCGATTTGAGTACGCAGTGGAGTATCATTTACGCGTGTTGACGCTTACTGAACGAG
The DNA here is from genome assembly GCA_036172665.1 of Prosopocoilus inquinatus. Classification (NCBI taxonomy): domain Eukaryota; kingdom Metazoa; phylum Arthropoda; class Insecta; order Coleoptera; family Lucanidae; genus Prosopocoilus; species Prosopocoilus inquinatus. The sequence continues at coordinate 5,079,233 of CM069878.1, read as the reverse complement.
GTACGTACTCTCCCGAAGGTCATCAGTATGCGACAGTCGTTACAAGCGATGTAACTGAAGCTCGACGTTTACACGAGGGGCGGCGTTGTCCTGTGCGTTTGTTTTTCACCGACAGCTGGATGACAACTGGCCCGTCTGAACTCCGAAATCGTAAAGTATCCAATTGTTTCTTGTTCAGTACGATTTGAGTACGCAATGGAGTTTCATTTACACGTGTCGACGCTCACTAAACGAGGTACTTACTCTCCCGAAGGTCATCAGTGCGCGACAGTCGTTACAAGCGACGTAACCGAAGCTCGACGTTTACACGAGGGGCGGCGTTGCCCTGTGCGTTTGTTTTTGACCGACAGCTGGCCCTTCCGAAGGTCATCAGTGTGCGACAGTCGGTACAATCGACGTAACTGAAGCTCGACGTTTACACGAGTGGCGGCGTTGCCCTGGGCATTTGTTACTCTCTCTATTTCCTACTCTCCCGTAGGTCATCAGCGCGCGACAGTTGATACAAGCCACGTAACTGAAGTTAGACGTCTCCACGAATGGCGGCGTCGCCCCGCGATGTTTGTTTTTGACCGACATGCGACAGCCCATTTGGACTACGAACTCGTAACGTACCCGATCGTTTCCTGTTTAGCGTTTGTTATCTCATGACGTAAATATTCCGGCGCGCGTTAGGTTAACATTTTCCCGTGCAATTTAATTTCAGTTTAATTCAAGTAAAGTGGATTAGCGCTTCGTATTTTATGCAGGCCAGTACCCGACCTGATTGGACCTCGCTTACCATTCAAGCCGAATATATTAATATTTCATTCCGGAAGTGTAGGTTATACTATTTTAAGGCCGACAGGCTGCTATATACTGTTGCAGCATATTTAATCTACTTGTGTGTCTAAATAAGTATATTTTTGGTGTTTTGCTGCGTCGATAAGCTTACTCTAAATGCTCGAGTGTCGTTAAAGTTTTCGAATATTGGCGCAACGCTGTGGACCTTTGGGAGTCGGTTTTACAGTGCGCGGTGATCAGCTGGGGGTCCTCCCTGGCCCCCTTAACGTTTCTAAACCAACCCTTCTCCATCGTAGTACTAATTCGGGAGCGCTGATTGACTTTCAGTACTAAGTGATGAGGAGATAACGTAATTAATTGATTAATTAATTAATCTCATAGTAAGCGGTTTTGGTTTTTAGACCAAATCGGCCGGTGGATATACGGATTGAAACAAACAAGAAAAGCTTGGAGTAGAAAAAGAAGAACCTGTACAAGTTTGGAAAATGAATTGTAATAAGGTATTAAAGCGAAGCTAAATCAATCCTATCGATGGAACAATTCTGGTTTGTAAGTGAAAGCTGCTGTTTAATCTCGTTCGCTATTAATTATTGAAGATTCTTGAGGAGGTTCTCTCTCTTTTTCTCCCGTAGATAAATTATGGCGTCACGCGAAGGCTATTAACACAAGCGATGTCGCGGAGCAATGTGGATGTGGTAGTGGTTGTATGTACAAGACCAGAACTAATAGCTATCAATCGTTAATTGGCAATTAGTAACGCAATGGAAGATTTATTAGAAACTCTCACATACGCATCAGCGGAATTATTGTGGTTGTTTGAGCGAGTGAGTGTGTGTGTGTTAGCGTGGTGGGTTGTACGGTACCGTTCTGGTGATCGGTCACGGGATCCGGGCCCGGAGGCCGAGTGTGAAACGTCGGACGATCGCCACTTAATTATGTATCTGCAGGGTAATATATGCCCCACTTCCAGCAGGTATCATTACGGGGCAGCGAGGGAGGCAGGTGACTCTGTTGCCATCGGCTGCCTCGCCGATCAAAACGTATTGCCCACTTCACCTACGTACTAATTATCTGGTTTTAGAGCTTCGTCCTTACCACGCACTTTTATATTAAAATTATAATCATTTGTCCTGTAATAATAATTTCAAGCCGGGGCTCTTGAGAGATTTATTGAAGAAGAAATTTACTTCTTCCTTCGGACGGACGGACCTTTCAAATTCATTCACTCATCAGTTTCGCAAGAAGCGGCGAACAAGAAGACGATGTACCTAACTCACGGCATGGTGGTTCTCTTAAAGAAAACAAGAAGAAATCGTTTGTGCCTTAATAATTCCGTTTAAAACGAAATGATCAACTTAAACCGTAGATCCTTGAGCGCAGCGGGTATAACACTATTGATTTCTAATTTTCAAAACAAAGTTAGTTTAACTTAATTCTTGAAAATATTCGACTCGCAACAAAGTCATGCCAAAAGAATATGATTGGCACGTTTACGTCATCCCATTATGGAAGACTAAGACGAAGGCATGCAAGAAAAAAGACCAGAAAATCAAAGAACTTAATCTCTTTGAAGGAATTGATTTTTTTCCTTCAACTTTGCATTTTCATTTTCAAAGAAAAAGTGAATGAGTTTTGACTCCAATACGTGGACCGAGCGGGAGAAAGACGTAATTTATTTTGAAGGCCAAGAGCAATGAACATCAAACAAATAAAATATTTGCTTGCGCACAGTGCCTTAATAATTCCGCTTAATTTACGCGCTAATAAAAAAAAAATGTTAACCGAGCATACTTAAAACGAAATTATCGACTTAAACCGTAGATCCTTGAGCGCAGCGGGTATAACACTATTGATTTTTAATTTTCAAAACAAAGTTAGTTTAACTTAATTCTTGAAAATATTCGATTCGCAACAAAGTCATGCCAAAAGCATATGATTGGCACGTTTACGTCATCCCATTATGGAAGACTAAGACGAAGGCATGCAAGAAAAAAGACCAGAAAATGAAAGAACTTTTAATCTCTTTGAAGGAATTGATTTTTTTCCTTCAACTTTGCATTTTCATTCACAAAGAAAAAGTGAATGAGTTTTGACTCAATACGTGGATCGACCAGGAGAAAGACGCAATTTATTTTGAAGGCCAAGAGCAATGATCTATTGATTTTCAATTCAAAATTCATACAAAGAAAATTATTGGCACGTTAACATCGTCCTATTATGGAAGATCAGGGCATAGGCATCTAAAAGACGAGAAAATAAAAGAACTTTAAACTTTTTTCCTTCAACTTCTTCGACATCTTCATTCGCAAAGAAAAAGTAAATGAGTTTTGTATTGTATGAGTATTGATTTTTAATTTCAAAACCGTTTACATCATCCTATTATGGAAGACCAAGGCGAAGGCATCTAAAAGATGAAAAAGAACTTTGATCACTTTAAAAGGAACTCATTGTTTTTTCCTTCAACTTTGCAACTTCATTCTCAAGGAAAAAGTGAAGAAGAAAAACGAAAAACAAAAAGTCGAAAACAATTTTGGAAGCTATGGAGGAAAATGAAGGGGGAAGGCTAAGGTGAGAAAGCGTCGAACGGAAAAGAAAAAAAAATGGATCAATTTAAGGAATTGATTTTCCAGTAATTTCTTCCTTAATTCTCAATAGAAAAAGAATGAAGAAGAGATGAGATAAAACAAAAATTCATTCGGTTTTAGAAGCTATGGACAGAAAAGAAGGACGAGGGCAACGAAGACAAAACCGTCTCAATTTAAGCAACGGATCGTCGGACCGATTCAGTTCAAATAGTGCCCGATAGAGGGCTCTCTCTTTAAATTTGTGACGCATCATTGAAACAAACAAAACGCTAGAGAGTGCAAGGCACGCCTAAAATTGACGGCACAGAAACATTATTCTTATGGGGCAAGTACCTAATTCATTATAATTTTGTTTATAATGAACATGTACACGGAACGTTTAGTTTATTCCGATGAAAACAGAGGGCGCTGCAAAATTCTTGATGAAACAAGTAATTTGTTAGAATTCAATTCAGTATTTACGCTCTTTTTGCAATTCCATTGCCTAATTAATAACTATATTTATTTTTAACGTTTTACTAAAATTATTGTGTATCCAGTTGACGCTGTCGACCGACAACAGAGGGAGTTGATTATACTTAATGAATGGTCAAGCGTGATACTAAAATAAGAATAAAAATAAAACAATAAATATACAAAATAATTCCAGTGTATTGCTTTATAATACGAAACGTATTTGTTAAACTGATTAATTTTGTTACACTTTAAAATGAGTTGTCTCTGATGCCATCAGATGGCGTATGTGGTTGTCAAAATCCAAACTTCTATCAAAACTCGAATCAATTTAAACCAACACCTGCTAGTCTGTTTCGACTAAAAAAAAAAAACCTTCTTTTTGATAATGAAACTTAACGCCTAGATGCTTTAAGAAAAAGAAATGAAAGAAAAGAAGAACGGAAAACAAAAACTCGTTCGATTTCTGAAGCTGCGGAGAAAAAGGAAGAAGAAAGTCAAGGCCAAAGGCAACGAAGAGGCAATTTAACAAAAATGTTTTTTTTCTATCCTGCAACTTATATTTTAATTTGCAAGAACAAAATGAAAAAATGAAAAAGAAAAAGAAGAAAAAAAGAAAAAAAAACAAAGAAGAAGAAAAAGAAAAAAGAAGAAAACAAAGAAGAAGAAAACGCGTTAATGCGAGATGAAAGTTCACTGAATTTTGAAGACTTCAATTTTATCTTCTGTGAAGAAAGAGAGAAAACTGAAGAACAGAGAAAGAAAGCCCGGTTTTCTGTAATGCCTTTGCTATTAAGAAATGAAACTGTCAAAAGAGAAAAAGGAGAGCAGAAGAAAACTAAGTAAATCTATCTGTCTTGCGAAACTTTCAAAAAAATTTACTTAAAAGAGTGCAATGCCTTCTTTTTAAGCGAAAGATAAAATAAAGGTGGCGCTTAGAAATTAAAAGAAAGCGAATTCTTTACCCAAGGAAGATAAAAAGATGCAAAGGATGAAGAAAGGAAAACGAAAAGCAAATATTCATTCAATTTCAGAAGCCGCGAAGAAAATAAATCGTCTCAATAATTTTTTTTTATCTCCGAAGAATAGAAATTTAAAGAAAAGATAACAAGAAGAACAAGAAAGTAAAAAAAAAATCTACCTTTCCTGCAACTGTGAAAAATCGACTTTCAAATAAAAATAGAAGAGAAAAATAAATGATCCAACAACGCAATAACTGCGAAGATAAAAACAGAATGAACCAAAATTGCTAATGCAATTTCAGAGATTGCAGCAGTCATTTGTTTTTTTTTTTTTTGACCAAGAACGCAACGTGTTTAGAAAAGCAATTAGCCAGATTTGGATTGGAGAAATTATGGTACAAGTATGTTTGTACAGGGTTTCCCAAACTTCTGGAATAGTGCGAAAACACTTTATCCAAAAAAAAAAAAAATTCTTAACAAAAATTGTACAGGTTTTCATTCCACAGAATTTAAAATTATTTTGTAATGTACTACGATGCTCAACTTAAATGATGCCATTTGACAATTTCGACGTCCTTAAGCTGAATGTCTTTAAGAGTGTGGTTCGCATACAAGAGTATCATTTAAATTGAGCATCGTAGTACAGACTTAAACTTTTAAAATTTTTTAAATGGAACACTATATATTTGATTACAGTTTTGGTTCGCCCTTGAAGAGTCGATAAAACGATATACATAACTTGCACTTACTTATTTTTAATGTTTACGGAATCATTGAATCTTGAATTTTATGCAAAAAATGGCTCATATTTGATCGGCTACTGTGCGGTTGGGGGTGGGAGGGGGCGGGGAATCTAGATTATTAATAAAGGACAAGTTTAGTAGCACCCTGTACTTTTATGAAACATAATTTCAAGTGTTCCTGTCTGCGACAAGATTTGGTCATTTATTTATTTAAATACAGGGTGCTACCAAACTTATCACTCGCATATCGCCAAGGCAATAAAAAAAAGTAATTTTAACGAAACGAGACGGTTTCTTTTTCTTTTCTTTTTTGTCTTCGACGAGGCTTATTGTTTGTTAGGGATAGGTGACGATACGACTCGTACGTGGTTTTTACAAGTGCATTCGTTCATTGTGTTGAAAGGAACGGATGATACGAATGCGCGTACGGCCGGGACGATTCGAACACACACGTAACTAATTATAGAGAACTTGGAGAGCATTTCACCTGTTGACCCGCCCCATCACATTGTGTACAGATCGCCCTGCACATAATTGAAAGCGCCCACGCTCGACGCAACGCTCCTCGCGGCTTTACCCACCGAAAGAAACGAAAAAAAAAAAAGAAAAAGAAAGAACGAATTCACTCATAATAGAAGACGTACCTAAATAGGTTGAAAATAACTAAAAGTATTCGAAATAAAAAATCGCATCTCTAAGACGCGAATCATGAATAATTCAAGTTAATCATTATACAGGGTGTTTGGGAATTGCCGGAGGAAAATTGGTGGTTGGTGATGGTAAGTTAAAGTCATCGGCAAAAAAAATCTTTTAGTATTTGAAATAAAAATTACTAAAGATTTGGCAAACATTGTTGTTGGTGCGCCACTGAGTTAAGGTAACAAGTTGTCAGAATAGTCACAACTCAGTACATTGTTATTACCGAAACAAATGCCGCGTACACAGTGCCGACTTAGGTCATGTGGTGGCCCCTGGCACTTTTGGTTTTGGAGGCCCCCTTACGAAAGGTGACACGCAAATCATTTATGATGAAAACTTATGGTGCCTGTACAGAGAGATCCGTAATCGTAATTATTTGTTATTATTAAAATGGAGGTGGTTCTTCTTAACGATCTCAGTGTTATTAGATGCAGAATAAAATCTGAGAGATCTTTGAAAAAAAATGAAGAAAAAATACTGAAAAGCACAGTTAAAAAAAATTAAAAAAAAAATCTATGTGTCAAGGCGCGACAGGAATCAATAGGAATCAAGAATCAGTTGCGCCATCTCTTGACGAACAGAGAAAACAATTTTAATCTAATGTCCCGTAATAACATTTCATCTTTACCAACAAAAACTTGCCTACCAACTACGCATGGGTTCTAATTTAAAATATAAAATCCTTAACGATCAATATTATTGAATGCAGAGTGAAAATTAAAAGAACTTGAAAAAAATGAAGAGAAGCTTACTTAAAAAAGAAATAAATCAAAAATCATTTGTATTTGGATTTTAATCAATGTATCAAGGCGTGACAGGATGCAAGAATCAAGTGTGCCATCTCTTAATGAACAGAGAAAACAATTTGAATCTAATTTGTTGTTGTGTTGTTAACTAACTTAGTATTATTGGATGCAGAATAGAAACTAAAAGATCTTGAAAGGAATGAAGAAAAAATAATGAAAAGCACAGCTAAAAAAAAATAAATAAAAAAATCTGTACGCCAAGGCGCGACACGAATAAAGAATCAGTTGCGCCATCTCTTGACGAACAGAGAAAACAATTCTAATCTAACCTTCCGTAATAACATTTCATTTTCATCAAAGAAAACCTGTTGACTAACTTCTCATAGATTTTACTTGAAAATGTAAAACATAGAATTAATTCTTCTTCATGTTCAAACAAGAGATGGAGCTAACAACGTGTCATTTAGTAACTTAGCAATCTGTGAATTAGCGTCCCACCTCTTCCGAAAAAATCAAACATTTTTTGCTCTCAATACACTTGACGATTTTCTTAGAAACAAAAAAAAAAACAAAAGAAGAAAGAACAAGAGCAAAGAACATTCTGTATTGCAGGAAAAGATCAGACGCCAGCCAACAGATTTCTAATGCCATCTATTGTCTGAAAATGGTAAATTTTTACGAAAGCAGCAAAAGAAATCTCCATTTTTAGACGATAGATGGCACTAACAATCCGTAAATTAGCCAGCCTCTTCCGGAAAAATCGAATAATTTTCTTGCTTTAGTTAAATTATGCTGTTCACAAATCGATGCGTCTTTTAAACAGCATCACTTTGCTTTTGAGTAACTGGCGACATCTGTTATTGTAAACTCGTCGTAAAACAAAAAAAAAGTAATGCAAATCCAAAACAAACTGCTTTGAACGGCATTCAAAAAATGACGCCAACATCTGTTTGGTTTTTGACTTTGTATTTGAATAAATCTACAAAAGTCATCGCTACAAATTAGCGACATCTGCTGTCGTAAGCGTGACGTACAATGCGAAGGGAAGAGAGGTTCAAAAGTGGCGACATCTATTTCTCAAAGCGCGAAAATAATTTGAACCTATTTGAGGGGGGCAACTTCAAAATGTAAGCAGACGATGAATTCAAATGGCACCACATTTTCTGGACATCATTGTACTTCTTAGTAGCAACGAAAGTGGCGACATCTATTATTCAAAATGCAAGAAAGAAAACTCTCATTTTGAGTAAAGCCTTCAAAATAAATGCCCCGATGATGAACCAATCACGGTAAATACTCAAAACAATTTGGGGTATTTAAATATCACTTTTTACAAAAACGCTTCTCACCCCAACGCTTCTATTCAAAGCTGGCGACATCTATCGGGGTTCCCACGAACAAGTTTCAGCAGCCAATTGCAGAAGCTTGCGGAGATGTTTAAGTACTGATTTCTTTTCAAAATACTCGATGCCATTTTTGTAACAGTGCAATTTTCAGAGAAACAGTTTCGAATTTAGCGACATCTGCGGAGTTTTTTAGCAATTAATTTAGGTGCAGGAACTCGTGGAATCGTCTGCTTATTGACGACTTGCGAACGGACTTCGGTGGCGACGTCTTCTCGAGCGTCCGCTTCTTAGAAGCAGTCACACTTCGTTTCTTCCGGCCCTCTTCCTCGTAAGACATCGCCGAACTTCTGTATTTGACGACATCTGTTGAGTTTTTTAGTAATTAATTTAGCAAAGCATCTTGTAACTCATTGATAACGTTTTCTCGCTTCTTAAAAGCCACACTTCCCTTCCTCTAACGCATTTTCTCGTAAGACAACGCCGAACTTCTAAATTTAACGCCATCTATTGAGTTTTTTAGTAATTAATTTAGCAAAGCATTGTGTAACTCATTGATAATGTTTTCATGCTTCTTAGGAGAAGACATGCGTTCATTCCATTGGTTCCGACACTTTTTCCCTTCTCGAAAGATACCGACAGTTTCATATTGGGGGCGACATCTACTGAGTTTTTTTAATAATTAGTTTAGCACGGCGTTGCATGAAGAGCTCGTGATATTTTTAGATTGTTCTTGAGAGGAGTTTATTTTTTATTCTCGACGTCTTCCCATTCTTCATTGCTTTATACTCTCTCTTTCTCGCAAAGCATCGCCCAAATTTGGGCGACATCTACCGAGTTTCTTCCCAACTAATTTATCAAGCCATTGCACGATCTTCTTCAGTCGTTTACTCACTGATTATTTTTGAAAGAACTTCATTTATTGAAGACGTTTTTTCTTAAGCGTTACATACCCTCCCTTTCTCGCAAAGCATCGCCCAATTTTGGGCGACATCTACCAAGTATTTCCCCAACTAAGTTATCAAACCGTTGCACGATCTTCTTGAGTCGTTTGCTCATTGATTATTTTTGAAAGAACTTCATTTATTGAAGACGTTTTTTCTTAAGAGTTACATACCCTCTCTTTCTCGCAAAGCATCGCCCAATTTTGGGCGACATCTACCGAGTATTTCCCCAACTAATTTATCAAACCGTTGCACGATTTTCTTCAGTCGTTTACTCACTGATTATTTTTGAAAGAACTTCATTTATTGAAGACGTTTTTTTCTTAAGAGTTACATACCCTCTCTTTCTCGCAAAGCGGCGCTCAAGTTTGGGCGACATCTACCGAGTTTTTTCCCAACTAATTTAGCAAGTCGTTGCACGATTTTCTTCAGTCGTTTACTCACCGATTATTTTTGAAAGAATTTCATTTATTAAAGACGTTTTTCTGAAGAGTTACGTACCCTCTCTTTCTCGCAAAGCATCGCCCAATTTTGGGCGACATCTACCGAGTATTTCCCCAACTAATTTATCAAGCCATCGCACAACCTTCTTCAGTTGTTTACTCACTGATTATTTTTAAAAGAACTTCATTTATTGAAGACGTTTTTTTCTTAAGAGTTACATACCCTCTCTTTCTCGCAAAGCGGTGCTCAAGTTTGGGCGACATCTACCGAGTATTTCCCCAACTAATTTATCAAGCCATCGCACAACCTTCTTCAGTTGTTTACTCACTGACTATTCTTAAAAGAACTTCATTTATTGAAGACGTTTTTTCTTAAGAGTTACATACCCTCTCTTTCTCGCAAAGCGGCGCCCAATTTTGGGCGACATCTACCGAGTTTCTTCCCAACTAATTTATCAAGCCATTGCACGATCTTCTTCAGTCGTTCATTCACTGATTATTTTTGAAAGAACTTCATTTATTGAAGACGTTTTTTTCTTAAGAGTTACACCCCATTGCTTATAACCCAGATTTCACCCAAATTGGGCGACATCTACTGAGCGTTTTAGTAAATAATTTAGCAATTTTTCAAAGGGCTTTCAAACGTTGTCATACACATCACTTCTTAAAAGTTCAACCCCATTACTTCTAACCTCACTTTCTTTGTAGGATATCGCCTACGTTTCAAGTTTATCGACACCTATCGAGTTCCTAAGTAATTAATCTAGTAACGTGAATGCTCAAAGGACTTTATCTATTGATGATCGTGTATCCTTCTAGAGTGTATGTGGACATCTTGTGATCTTGCTAACATGAGTTTCACAGACGTGCCTGTATTGATGTTCAAGGAAAAAAAAAATCGAAAAGGGGATTAAAGTGGTGGAGGACGATGGCGGAAAATGATGACTGGTTAGATCCTTTTAAAGTGAATCTGTGCTTTCCCGAATATATCCAGTTTATCCTGCGCCCTTCCATCATTTACCGTACGTGACGCCGTACAAAACACTGATTCCATTAATCACGGGGTTCATCGATTAGTGAATGACAGAGTGGCCCACGCGCCCCACAATGGGCTGCATGACTTGCAGAAGGTGCTCGGGCCGGGCCAGACTACAATGAGCCTCGCCCGACACCCATGCATCGACACCGTGTCATTATGGGGACGGATGCGACCCACGCTCTTGCGAGGCCCTCTGCTTCTCGTCACTCCCCGATCTCTTTCTACTAGTACTATTGTTTGTTTTGTTGTTTCCATTGCGATTCATTGTGTGAAAGGATATTGTATTTTTACGGCGAGCGCTTTATTGCGCGAGCATAAATAAATATATGCGATCGGCGCGTTAGAAACGGTCACGCGCATTTGCGACTTGATCACAAGAAGAAGAAGTTGATGGCGTTCCGGAAGAAACTCCGACGGCTTTCAGTCTTTAGACACGCTTTTCTGTATCGCGATTTTAATTATGTGGTTTTTAAATGACACGTTCAAGAGAGACAACTGCCTTGCGAACACAGGAAAACTTTTGATCACATACAGGGTGTGGCAACGAAACCTGTTTAGGTTAATCGCGAGTAAAATAGTCTAACTCTTGGATTGAGCAGTTCGAGTACAATCTTTAAAAACAGACGACACTTGAGGCTTGATGCTCGCATTTCAGACGAGGTACGAAATTGAAAAGAAGGGAGCCGTGTCTGAAACTGGAATTAAAACTGTTGCTAAAAATGAGCTGCATCTAAAGCTGGAACTAAAACTCGAACTAAGAGCTTCGGTTATAGTAAGCTGTACGAAAGAGAAAACATCGATCGCAAAGATACCTGTCCTGACTGTCGAGGACAAAGCTGAGATAAACTCAGGTGAGTTTTCAGTCCTCCAGGGCCATCCCACGCTTTTCCGACTCGCAATTTTAATTTTGTACTGCTTAAGAGACACATGCAAGAGACAACTGTATCTCAATGCTTCTACCGAACACAAAACTTTAGATATACAGGGTGTGGCAACAAAACATGTTGAGGTTAATCGTGAGTAAAATAGCTTAGCTCTTGGATTGAGGAATTCAAGCACAATCTTTAAAAACAGCCGACATTTGAGGCCTGATCTTTCAGACAAGGTACGAAATTGAAATGGAACGACTAGAAATGAGCTGTGTTCGAAACTCGAACTAAAACCGGGACTGAAAATAAGCTCTGTCTGAAACTGTGACTAAAAATGAGCTGCATCTGAAACTGGGACTAAAAGTCGGACTAAAAGCTTCGGTTATAGTAAGCTGTACGAAAGAGAAAACATCGATCGCAAAGATGTCTGTCCTGACCGTCGAGGACAAAGCTGAGATATACTCAGGTGAGTTTTCAGTCCTCCAGGGCCATCCCACGCTTTTCCGACTGGCAATTTTAATTTTGTACTGCTTAAGAGACACATGCAAGAGACAACTGTATCTCAGTGCTTCTATCGAACGCAAAATTTTAGATATACAGGGTGTGGCAACAAAACCTGCTGAGGTTAATCGTGAGTAAAATAGCTTAGCTCTTGGATTGAGGAATTTAAACACAATCTTTAAAAATAGACGACACTTGAGGGCTTGATGTTTCAGACAAGGCACGAAATTGAAATTGAACGACTGAAAATGAGCTGTGTCCGAAACTCGAACTAAAACCGGGACTGAAAATAAGCTCTGTCTGAAACTGTGACTAAAAATGAGCTGCATCTGAAACTGGAACTAAAAGTCGGACTAAAAGCTTCGGTTATAGTGATCTGTACGAAAGAGAAAGCATCAGTCGCAAAGATGCCTGTCCTGACCGTCGAGGACAAAGCTGAGATAAACTCAGGTGAGTTTTCAGTCCTCCAGAGCCATCGCACGCTTTTCCGACTCGCAATTTTAATTTTGTACTGCTTAAGAGACACATGCAAGAGACAACTGTATCTCAGTGCTTCTATCGAACGCAAAATTTTAGATATACAGGGTGTGGCAACAAAACATGTTGAGGTTAATCGTGAATAAAATAGCTTAGCTCTTGGATTGAGGAATACAAACGCAATCTTTAAAAACAGACGACACTTGAGGGCTTGATGTTTCCGACAAGGCACGAAATTGAAATGGAACGACTGAAAATGAGCTGTGTCCGAAACTCGAACTAAAACCGGAACTGAAAATAAGCTCTGTCTGAAACTGGAACTAAAAATAAGCTGCATCTGAAACTGGAACTAAAACTTGGACTAAGAGCTTCGGTTATAGTAATCTGTACGAAAGAGAAAGCATCAGTCGCAAAGATGCCTGTCCTGACCGTCGAGGACAAAGCTGAGATAAACTCAGGTGAGTTTTCAGTCCTCCAGGGTCATCCCACGCTTTTCCGACTCGCAATTTTAATTTTATACTCCTTAAGAGACACATGCAAGAGACAACTGTATCTCAGTGCTTCTATCGAACACAAAACTTTTGATATACAGGGTGTGGCAACAAAACCTGCTGAGGTTAATCGTGAGTAAAATAGCTTAGCTCTTGGATTGAGGAATTTAAACACAATCTTTAAAAATAGACGACACTTGAGGGCTTGATGTTTCAGACGAGGTGAGATACGAAATTGAAAATACCTTTTGCGAAACTGCGAGCGGGATTATAAAGCAACTTGGACAATAAAAACTGGAAAGAGAAGTTATAAAACTTTCTTTATTGTTCAATGTTCAGATGTTTTCCAAGAATTACTTTCCTGAATACATCCGAAACTCGTTGTCGCACTTTAACATTTCGTATGAGCGAGTAGAGGTGTGAGCCGCATCCAAAACTGAAACTGGGACTAAAAATGAACCGTGTTCGAAACTGGAATTACAAGCCTGTGAGGGAAAGAAAGTCAGGCAGTTTCTGAGAGTCAAGGACGAGGCTGAGACAAGCTCAGGTGAGTTTTCAGTCCTCCAGCGCCATGTCAAAACCGACTGTCCTTTAGGACGGACACAACACGAAGCAACACGAACCGCGCCAAACTTACATTAAATTAAAAAAATAATAATAAGAATATAATATATCCACTTCAATTGTTTAGTAATATATTGTCGCAAAGACAGAAGACACATTTTTATTTTAGTTATTTAAGTGAATCGTCGATTATTTGTAATGTTGTTAATCTTAGTTTAAATGTGTTTTTGTTTCAATAATTGACTGATTTTTTTTCTGAGAGCATCTTTCTGTACCACTTGTACTTACCCTCTCTTTTATACTATGCATATGACACCACATTTGTTTCAATGCCGAAGAAATATCGAAATCCCGTGATTTTAAATGTAAGTATCCAATGAATAGCGGTATTGTGGAAAGGCGCCGGTATTCCAACACACCCTACTGAGGCCACCACAGGACGACTGATTTGCTCTAGGCGCGTCGTAAATTAATAAAGCCAAAACCGGCCTTACCCCTTTCGAAGTAAAGACGGGTTTGTACGAATTGCAAACATCGTGACAGTATCAGAACCCAATCGAGTGAAAGCTGACGTAATAGCAATTAGCGTTAAAGGAGGTCCCAATTTGATCTTTCCGTCGAAATTACAAAAAATTGTTCCGTTCAGGACCTTATGTCAAGGTCATCGGAAATTTTATGACCGTCAAGACGTTTTAATACAAATATTTTAACCGAAGATGAAATGCACTTGCAGACGCTTGCAAGAAATTTTGCAATTAGATCTAAAAATAGAAACTCCGGACGATATTGCCTACCATCGCGGCTAGAAAACACTGGGACAAAGCAACTATCATTCTTGATGGAAATCAAAAGCAAAATGTTGTGATTTTTTTAGAATTTAAACCTAACTTTGAGTAAAAGTTAAAAATAAAATTTCTTGTCGGGGACCCTACTTCGACAGTAAAATTGTTTTTACTTGTTCTTAATTCGCCTGAGATTGTTTATTTAATGACAGCATCACTTAATTCGATAATAACTGGTTCTTATTCTTAGCATCTTTCAAATATTTATAAATTTTGACAGCAGAACGTCATTAATGAAAGTCCATTTTAAGTGAGAAAATATGTACTTTTGTGAAACGCCGATATATCGAGAATTATGTAATTAGGGGGTGTTAACACATACGAGTCGAGGCAGGAAAATTTTGATCGTCAAAGACAGGTAAAGTCCAACAAGGACAAAGGATAAGAAAATTAGTCGCTTCCTTCTTTATAGTAATTCAAATAAAAATCTGTCTCTTTAATTAACAAAATATATTCAACTATAAGAGAACATGAACAAAGAATATGGGAATTTAATTTAATTAATTCATTAATTAAATATTAACAATTAGCCCTAAGTTGAAGCTAGAACAAAAAAGAGTGAAGGGCAGATAATAGATAATAATAATAATGTAATAATAAGTCAAGTTTGTGTTAATAATGATTTATTCAAACACACTCTCGCCGGTCGTGGATGCTTCTCGGGTACACTTTATTTGAATTAAATCAGGAAAATTTAATGATGGAATAGATTTTGAATTTTGAAAGGGCTTTACGACGAGGAAACTTTCAAGACGCGTGTTACACAGGCTAAGTCATACTCGAAACTTTCTTCCCTTGTTGTATTTAATACAAGTTTCCGGGCCACGTGCTAGTTCCGGGGTTTCTTAGAAAGCCCACGCACTGGAAGCTGCATTTCATGCAAAGTATGGAGCTTTCCAACATTGATTCACGTTCTGCAAAGCATTGATTCACGTTCTGCAAAGTAACGCAATGCAAGTGTTCATTTTTTTTTTTTACACAATACGATCTCATTGCAAGCTGAATAACGCTTTCGTTATATATATGTATAAGCTACACGTTTTTAATTTTGTATTCTCAAATGAATCATTCCTCGACATGATTTCTAATTCGGATTGATCATGCTACGACCTCATTTCTAATTTAGTAAAGTATCTTAATTAAATAAAGTGTACTGAATTGCACGAATATAATAGTGTTAAGAATCTGGATTCTTGCAAGTCGGGGGTGGGGAGGGGGAAATGTAAATTTTGAAAAGGGAATGTGTGAATTTCTTTAAGTAAAAAAAAGAAACTGCATTTTTCTTAATGGAACGCATGAAAATTATGACCATGATATTATGGTGGATGGAAATGGAGTATGGAGAAGTTGAAGATCTGTTTTTAACCCGTTCTGGTGTGTCACGAGCAAAGTCGCGGAATTGCCAAAAAGGAAGAGAAAAAAAAACTCTAGGAAAAAAAATAACATCTGCCCATAAACGTTTTTTGTCAGCGGAATTATTAATAATAATAATCATTCGCGTCTTTCGTCCTGCCGATGATTTACTAGGACGGTTATTACCGAATGAACAGATCACCTTGTGCACGAAGAAGGAATGCAAATAATGGGGGCCCCGGTGACTCGTCCCGGTCGCCCGGTAATTATAAAACATTGTCAGGGCGTCACCTGTGCTTCTGTTCATCTCCGGCCCTCGGCCCTAAGTCCGGGCGTGACAAGGGCCAAACTGGCCTGCGCGGCCCATCACCCGACGATACGTGCGTGGGTCTGTAATATAATTTACTGGCCATCGAAGATAATAGCTGGTAATTATTGGATATGAATCCACAGACTCCGGTAGCCGGACATCGGACGAGATTATCTTATAAGAGATAAATTCAAATTCATTCTTGTTCGATGGACACCGCTCACCAAGAGTTTTAAAAACCTTCGATTTTCTTTCTCGGTTTTTTTAAAAAAAAAAAAACTTCGGAAGGCCAAACTCAAATGAAACAGACGAAATCGGAAAAAGAAAAAAAGAATTCGATAAACAAAACGATAATTCGCGCCTTGTCTCTTGTCCGCCGGTTTTTATTAATTATTGAGTTTCGAGGAGGCACATCATCTTCAGATAAATAAATGAACATCGGCGGGCGGCGGCGCGGCGAAGAGGTCCGAAACAAACCGCGAAGAAATGAATTTATTTAACGCTCGGTAAATGCAAAGCGCCGCCTCGTGTTTCCGTCCGATTTATGCGTCGTCCTTTCCATGTTTCTTTCAGGGATCGACGAAACTCTAAATTACTTGCCCCCCCCCAAAAAAAAAACCAAAAAACAACATTATAAACAAGAGGAAGCGGCGGACATTTTTAGAACTGCTGTGCCCTCGACCACTTCGCGTTTTTAATTAATTGGGATATTAATGAAAAAACAAGAAATGCAAACATTTTTAGGACCGCTGCGTTCTCAGCAAATTCGCATGTCTTAAAGGTTTCCTGAACCAAGTACATTTGAAATTTCTTGGGGCGAAGAAACCACGAATTACTTCCACCGGATGAACGAACACAAGAAGTATAAACATTTTTAGGACTGCTCTTCCACTGTGTTTTCATGAAACTTCTCTGACAATTAATTGCAAGGAAAGGAGGTGCGTTTGGCGTCTGGATCCACGCAACTCTAATTTGACCAACTCGATTGATGAAAATAAAAAATATAAACATTTTTAGAACCGCTGTATTCTTAGCGAACTCGCATTTCTTAAAGGTTTACTGAACTAAGTACACTTGAAATTTATTGGGTCCAAGAAACTACGAATTAGTTTCATCGGATGAACAAAAACGAGAAGTACAAACATTTTTAGGACTGCTGCCCCCTTCCAGTGTGTTTTCATGAAACTTCTCTGACAATTAATTGTACGGAGAGGAGGTACATTTGACGTCTGGATCCACGCAAATCTAATTTGACCAACTCGATTGATGAAAATAAAAAATATAAACATTTTTAGAACCGCTGTATTCTTAGCGAACTCGCATTTCTTAAAGGTTTACTGAACTAAGTACGCTTGAAATTTCTTGGGTCGAAGAAAATGCGAATTACTTTCATCGGATGAACAAAAACGAGAAGTACAAACATTTTTAGGACTGCTGCCCCCTTCCACTGTGTTTTCATGAAACTTCTCCGACAATTAATTGTAAGGAAAGGAGGTGTGTTTGGCGTCTGGATCCACGAAACTCTAATTTGACCACTCGATTAATGAAAAAATAAAAAATGTAAACATTTTTAGAACCGCTGTGTTTTCGGCGATTCCCATTTCTTAAACGTTTACTGAACTAAGTACACTTGAATCTTTTTTTGGGTCGAAGAAACTACGAATTACTTTCATCGGATGAACAAAAACGAGAAGTATAAACATTTTTAGGACTGCTGCCCTCTTCCACTGTGTTTTCATGAAACTTCTCCGACAATTAATTGTAAGAAAAGGGGGTGCGTCTGGCGTCTGGATCCACGCAACTCTAATTTGACCAACTCGATTAATGAAAATAAAAAATATAAACATTTTTAGGACCGCTGTGTTCTCAGCGAATTCGCATTTCTTAAACGTTTACTGAACTAAGTACACTTGAAATTTTTTTGTGTCGAAGAAACTACGAATTACTTTCATCGGATGAACAAAAACGAGAAGTATAAACATTTTTAGGACTGCTGCCCCCTTCCACTGTGTTTTTTTGAAACTTCTCTGACAATTAATTGCAAGAAAAGGAGGTGCGTTTGACGTCTGGATCCAAGCAACTCTAATTTGACCAACTCGATTGATGAAAATAAAAAATATAAACATTTTTAGAACCGCTGCGTTCTCAGCGAATTCGCATATCTTAAAGGTTTACTGAACTAAGTACACTTGAAATTTATTGGGTCCAAGAAACTACGAATTAGTTTCATCGGATGAACAAAAACGAGAAGTATAAACATTTTTAGGACTGCTGCCCCCTTCCACTGTGTTTTTTTGAAACTTCTCTGATAATTAATTGCAAGAAAAGGAGGTGCGTTTGACGTCTGGATCCAAGCAACTCTAATTTGACCAACTCGATTGTTGAAAATAAAAAATATAAACATTTTTAGAACCGCTGCGTTCTCAGCGAATTCGCATTTCTTAAAGGTTTACTGAACTAAGTACACTTGAAATTTATTGGGTCCAAGAAACTACGAATTAGTTTCATCGGATGAACAAAAACGAGAAGTACAAACATTTTTAGGACTGCTGCCCCCTTCCACTGTGTTTTCATGAAACTTCTCTGACAATTAATTGTACGGAGAGGAGGTACATTTGACGTCTGGATCCACGCAATTCTAATTTGATCAACTCGATTAATGAAAATAAAAAATGTAAACATTTTTAGAACCGCTGTGTTCTAAGCGAATTCGCATTTCTTAAACGTTTACCGAACTAAGTACACTTGAAATTTCTTGTGTCCAAGAAACTACGAATTAGTTTCATCGGATGAACAAAAACAAGAAGTATAAACATTTTTAGGACTGCCGCCCTCTTCCACTGTGTTTTCATGAAACTTCTCTAACAATTAATTGTAAGGAAAGGAGGTGCGTTTGGCGTCTGGATCCACGCAACTCTAATTTGACTAACTCGATTAATGAAAATAAAAAATGTAAACATTTTTAGAACCGCTGCATTCTCAGCGAATTCGCATTTCTTAAAGGTTTACTGTACCAAGTACACTTGAAATTTTTTTGTGTCGAAGAAACTACGAATTACTTTCATCGGATGAACGAAAATAAGAAGTATAAACATTTTTAGGACTGCTGCCCTCTTTCACTGTGTTTTCATGAAACTTCTCCGACAATTAATTGTAAGGAAAGGAGGTACATTTGGCGTCTGGATCCACGCAACTATAATTTGACCAACTCGATTGATGAAAATAAAAAATATAAACATTTTTAGAACCGCTGTATTCTCAGCGAATTCGGATTTCTTAAAGGTTTACTGAACTAAGTATACTTTTTGGGTTTTTAGGGTTCGTCCTTCTTCAGTTTTTTTTTGCATCATTGCATTATTTATGTCATCTCTCGCATTTCTTCTTCTTCTTTTCTTCTTTGATTAGATTCTTCTTCATTTCTTCTTCTTCTTCTTCTTTTATTAGATTCTTCTTCATTTCTTCTTCTTCTTCTTCTTTTACTAGTGTTCTTGTTCATTTCTTCTTCTTCTTCTTCTTCTTTTAATAAATTCTTGTTCATTTCTTCTTCTTCTTTTATTAGATTCTTCTGAATTTCTTCTTCTTCTTCTTCTTTTACTAGAATCTTCTTCATTTCTTCTTCTTCCTCTTTTCTTCTTCTATTAGATTCTTCTTCATTTCTTCGTCTTTTTCTCTTGTTCGCTTCAGGTTCTTTCTACAATCATCCAACTTTCGTCTTCTTTCAGACTTTGTTGAGTCTTAAGTCATCCTTTCAGAATTTTCAGTTCTTCTTCTTCTTTTTCTGTCAAGAAACTATCCGATATCGTTTTTAGACTCCTTCATTCGTTTTGTATTAAGTCCACACTGCTGTTTACAGTTGTAGCGGACGAGGTCATAAAAGAAACTAACAAGAAGAAGGAGAAGAAGAAGAAGAAGAAAGAGAAGAAGAAGAAGAAGAAGAAAAAGAATAAGAAGAAGAAGACGGTGAGATCTTTAAAGGTGGGATTCAGGAAAATGGAAGTAACTGAACTTACCAAGGCAAAAAAAAATGAAGATAAAACAAAAAAGGACACAACGCCTCTGGTTAGATACACGGGAAACAAATAGAACTGTGACGGTTTATAAAAAGAGGAGGGGCGCGTTGGGATGCCATCTAGCGTTCAATTGAGGAACTAATTTGTCCCAATTGTTGCAAACCAGAGCAAGTTCCAGTCGGAACTTTAGTACCGTTTTAATTACAGGGTGTTTTCGTAGCTCGTCTCGTCTTTTACTGGAACGTCTTATTTACCCTCCGGAGACGAATGGTGTCCATTCACGCGCGCGGCCCCTCCCCCCCCCCCCCTCCTCCCTCAATAAACAAACGACCTTTTAATTGCGTAATTGGCGTAATTTGTGCACGGAAAATCTAACGCCGGCCCTAATGCCTGTTTAATGCTCTCTCGGACGGGCCGCCCGCACTTATGCCCCGTCTAGACGGGCCCCGGTGACGTTAAGAGACGCTAATTTGACGTCTATGGACGTTAAGTGTCGACGCAGGTCCATTAAATGCCCCCATAACAAACGGGGGGCTATAATTAGCGCGGAAATTGGCCCGCCGCCGCCCGTGTTCGAGGAGCTGGACGCGCTCGTTTTGAAAAAAAAAAAAATGGAGGAAGTGATCATCGAAAGGAGCAGCTTTCCTTGGCGCCTTGGTTTCAATGAAATTTCGATAATTACTTCCCCCCGGTCATTAAGAATGTAAATATTTAAGTGCTGCCCTGCTTAATGCTAGGTTTAAACGGGAAGAGAAAGAAATACTTTCAGTTTAATTTGTTTAATCCTGTCCAAGAAGAGATTGAAATGTTAGAAGACGAGCTTCTGCATCGATGTTTGTTACCTCGATCATATTAGGTCAGGAATACCAAACCTTTCTTAACTCGTAAAGTATGAAAATTTTATAGAACATCGATTCAAGGTCAACCAAATTCAACCTTTGCTGTCTTAATCGTATAGGACAGGGATTCCAAACCTTGCCTGATCATCGATCTCTTGGAAGAAAATTCAGTTTTCAAGTGAGAGAGAGGGTTCTCTCTCACACATTTTAAAAGAAGGGCAAGAAAAAAAATGTATAAAACCAAACATAACTGGCTCCTAAAAAATATTAAAATTCCGTAGGAAATCGACATTTAATGTAATTTCAACGGAGTGATTAATAAACATTAAACTCAACCAATCTGAATAGCAACTCTATTCTGAAACTGAATTCAACCTAACTTCGTCCAATATAATTAAAAAATTATAAAAAATTAAGAAACTATAAGAAGTCAAACTAAACAATTTGGAAAATTAAAAATGAATAAACATTAAGCTCAACTACTCTCAAGGTCGACTCAAGCCAACCAAATTCAACTATTTCTGTTCAACTGTTCAGCTGTGCACAACCCAAGCGAAAAATTGGAAAATAACTAAGAAATTAAAACATAAAACCTATGAAAAAATATTTTTTAATTAAAAAATTCAAGATTAGTTAAAATAAAGCTTAATCAGTTGTAATCCATCCGTACTCAACCTAATTAACTAATTTTCACTTGGCCGAAATAATTTCAAAGCAAACCCAACCGAACTAAACTTAAGCTAAGCAAGACCAATGATAAAAAAAAAACAAAATTAAAAAAAATTAAAATTAATAAAAATTCGAAAGTCGAAAATATAAATTTCAAGATCAACTCAATCCAAAATGTGGTAAAAAATTAAAACGAAAAGAAACCTGAAAGAATAATAATCTAGCAAGCTCGACAACAAAAATAAAACAAAATTCAAGAAATTAAAATTAAATTTAAAAAAAAAACAAAGTTTAAGAAAATTAAAATTAAATAAAAATTCGAAAGACGAAAATAAATTTCAATGTCAACCCAATCCAATTGGCCTCGATTCATCTGAGCCCAACTCAAAAAAAAAGTAGTTAAACATTAAAACGAAAAGGAAATTCAATTAAAATCGATTCCAAATCTCTTGAATGCAGAGTAGCAAGAGAAAGATAAAAATCAAAAAATTAAAAGAAATGGTAATTAAAATATAGACAAAGGTCGTAAAGCCCTTGTTATGAAATAAAAAGAAGAAGAAAGTGAAAACATAAATGTAAGAAAGGCAATTAAAATTGCAGCAGGACTCAATTTATGTGAGCGTAACTCAAGAAAAAACGTGGTAAATAAATTAAAACGAAACTAACTGAAAGAAATTAAAAATGAGTAAAATTCGATTGAAATTGATTCCAAATCTGCCGAACCCAGACAAGCAAGAGAAAGGTAAAAATTAAAAAATTTAAAAAAAATGAAAGGAAATGGTAAATAAAATATAGACAAGGGTCGCAAAGCCCTTGTTCTGAAATAAGAAGAAGAAGAAACTCAAAACTTAAATACAAGAAAATTAAAATTGCAGCTGAACTCAATTTACGTGCGCCTAACTCAAGGAAAAAATGTGGTAAAAGAATTAAAAGGAGAAAAACTAAGAGATTTTAAAATTCAATAAAACTCGATTCCAAATCTATCGAACCTAGACAAGCAAGAGAAAGACAAAAATCAAAAAATTAAAAAAAATAAATAAAGGAAATGGTAATTAAAATATAGGCAAGGATCGCAAAGTGCTTGCTATGAAATAAGAAGAAGAAACTGAAAATTTAAATATAAGCAGCCGAATTTATGTGAGCCTAACTCAAGAAAAGAAAATGTGGTAAAAACTTCAAACCAGTAAAACTGAAAGAATAAAAAAAAATAAAATTCAATAAAAATTGATACCAAATCTGCCGAACCCAAACAAGCAAGATAAAAATCAAAAAACTTAAAAAAATGAAAAGAAATGCAAATTAAAATATGGACAGGGATCGCAAAGTCCTTGTCATGAAACAAAATGAAGAAAAACAAAACCTGGTAAAAGAATTAAAACGAAAACCAAAGAAATTAATTAAAATTCATTGAAAATCGTTTTCAAATCTGCCGAACCCGGACAAGAAAGAGAAAGATAAAAATCAAAAAATTAAGAAAACATGAAAATGAATGGTAATTAAAATATAGACAACAAAGGTCGCAAAGCCCTTGCCATGAAATGAGAAGAAGGAACTGGAATGCACTCAGCAGTAGCAAGCAGGACATTTCGAAGACACTGTCGCCATCTATTGATCGACTGAACATGCTTCTTGATTTCTCAAGACGCAAGACGTTTTCATCGCGGAAGCTCAGAGACTTCAACGCACAGTTAGGAAGGAAACGTCTCTACGTTCAGGTTGACAACGATACGTTTCTTTATTTAAAATAAAAATAAATAAAATAAAAAATCATCGTCAGGTGGATTGATTTTTAGTGTTTTGAAGACGACGCCGAACGGCGCATCGCCATCTATAGATCAACTAGAGAAGTTTCTTTGACGCAGGTTTAGAAAATGATTAAATCCGCCATCTTTAGCTCGACCGGGGAAGTTTTTATCGCGCAGTTTCAGAAAACTCTTAAATCCGAGACGGTTTTCATCGCGACTTCAACGCTGAAGTGAAAAGGCAAGCCTTCAGGCCGATTTTTAATTAATTAATGGATCAATGACTGTTATTGGTGCTGGAAAGTGGATTGCTCAATCAAAGAAGTTCGCAACGCAGCTTGAAGATCGAATCATCTGCCACCTTCGATACAATTTAGGACGGTCCTCGGATTTTAAATTTCAATAGTTTTCAATGCGGCGACTTCTTGGAGACTTCAACGCTCAGTGAGGAAACAAATCTCTTCATCTCTCACTCCGCCTTGGTTAGGAATGGTGATTGTACTTTGCAGATTTTAAATTTAAATACTTTTTCAATGCGGCGAACTCTTGGAGACTTCAATGCTGAGTGAGGAAACAAATCTCTTCATCTCTCACTCCGCCTTGATTAGGAATTGTGATCGTACTTTGCAAATTTTAAATTTAAATCTTAGTTTTCAATGCGATTTCTTGCGATTTCTTGGAGACTTCAATGCTGAGTGAGGAAACAAACCTCTTCATCTCTCACTCTCGCTTGGTTAGGAATGGTGATTGTACTTTGCAGATTTTTAATTTAAATATTTTTTTAATGCGATTTCTTGGAGACTTCAATGCTGAGTGAGGAAACAAACTTTTTAATCTCACACTCTCGCTTGGTTAGAAATGGTGATCGTACTTTGCAGATTTTAAATTTAAATACTTTTTAAATGCGATTTCTTGGAGACTTCAATGCTGAGTGAGGAAACAAACCTCTTCATCGACGTTAGGATTCTCTTGGGTTATAATGATGATTGCACTTTGAAGATGTATTGTAAAATCAAAGTAAACTGATTGCATTGTCTCGAACGCTAATTACAGCTATAATTACTCGCCGTAATTGCGTTGGTAATTGCCGGGAAATTGCAACTTTGTATTTGGTTTAGAGATTACGCTCTCTGAAATATTGATTTTTTTTATTTCGGTGGAAGTGCACTTCGAATTTTCCGCATATCTCGGTCGCTTCTTGTGCCCGTGGATGCCTCCTGCGAACGAATCCCTGAAATGCGAGTTATGAAAGTAAAATATAAAAGAATTCGAGGGCCGCCGTTAATTGGAATATTTCCATCATAAGTCCTCGGATAAGTCCCGTTAAGTGCGTTTCTTGTTTATGGGCGTGATAAAAATCGAGCGTGGCTTTTTCAAATGCTATCACGCACATAAATTAATCATTTCATTATAAAACTGATGCATCGGCGCTCGCTGGAAATAATAAACTCGTACGTACAATGCATTTGGTGAGGACGTGCAGAAATGCGCGGCCGTATAACGATATCGTCTCATGCGACCAACAATCGGCAAATAAGCAATTAAGGCGGCGGGCAGGCGAACTATTAATAAATAAATAAATAAATAAATAAATAAATGAAGGAGCGAGCGCCATGAATATTCATGGCGTTGTCCGTCCTGGAACAGTTATTTATATTTGGAGGATGCGTTTTTTCGCTGTTTCGAGCACGGCCACTGTCATACGCGCCCGTCGAACATAATTTATCTGTCTGTACGGCCACAATGGGCAGTCCGGCCTTTGAATTCTTCGCCCGAAATTCCGATTCAAACATATGTTTAAAAAATATTTTATCCGAATACCAGTTGCTTTTTATAGACCACTCACTCGGGCAGCTGCTGCACTCCTCTTCTTCTTCTTTTCATCATCATCATCATCATCCTCATCCTCTTCTTCTACTACTCCTCCTCCTCCTCCTCCTCCTCTTCCATTTCATTCATTTCACATTCAATGATCCTTTGGCCCTTTTGTGTATTTATTTTTTTTTAATTTTAAAATTTTAAAACGTGCGGTCCTCGCAAATTCTTTACGCGTCCGCTTTTCTTCTTCCTACGCTCTTTATTAATCGAACGAATCAAAAAAGAAACCCGAAAACTTATTCGCGTGTACTTAGCAATTTGCCGGAGTTTGCGAAATTTTCGTCGTCCCCGTTCGAAAATGGCTCAATTACCGCCTTCTTCTTCTTTCTAATTATTATTAGGTCGTGTTTTGGGTATTTTGGGCGTGGGGGCCGCGATGTCTGGAATCCGGGCGATTACCTCGGGCACGTGCACAGTCGCGTACCCCCCCTATTTATATATTTATGACCGATAGGAATTCATACAAAAAATTAAACGCTTGGTTGTCTTGAATGAAAGCTTGAAAGCACTGCGAAAAAAAATAAATAAATAAATAAACAGATCTTGTGTTCTGGCGATGATGAGAAGACGAGGCGTTTAGGTCACAAAGAGAAAAGAATATTTGATGTTTAGGCATCATGTTCTAAAGCGCGAGGAAAGCGAAAACAAAGGCAACGAAAAAGTAAATAAATTTAGTCTTGGCCATGACATACCTAATCTGCATTCGTTTATTTAATTTAACTCCATTCGCTCTATTTACTATTTTCATCGTGCTTTTGTGTAATTTTTGATGCAAGTGGAAGTGAGACAGAAGTATTGTAGAACGCACGTCGGACAGAGGATGGAAATTCGCTTTTCATCCCCTTTTGTCCCCAATTCTTTTAGCAATCCGTACGATATTGAATTTCGATTTCTTTGTTAGTAGCGCCCTGGTTTTATTCAGCGTTGAAAGCCAGAAATCGATTTCCAAATCGCTTTCCCCGAATAGCTCGAATAATGTCTACTAATATTTGTTTTTGGAATTGTCGAAAACTGTTATGTTTTCTTAAAAGTCACTTCTTATTATCGTTTAAGTAAAAAATCCAAACTTTAAATTACAAACTATATTCAAACAAAAAAGTAATTACAAACGAAATAATTTGTGAATTTAATTAAATTTAAAAAAAAAATTAAAACTACAGTATGAAAGAGAGAAGGAAAGATTAACAAAAATCAGTTTATATCCAAGAACTTTTGTTGAATCTTTGTTATTTAAACTCACCTTCGCCGATCGTGGATGCTTCTTAGGTACACTTTTAAATTAAAATAAATTTGGAAAATTGACTGATTAAAGAAAAAGAATTTAGAATTTTGGAAACTTTATGACTCGTTACGCACAAACTAAATTACATTCGAAATCGAAGAAGCACTTTTCTAGATGACAGGAGTTCGTGCCTCGGGCAACTGTCGTGACAAAACCTCTCGGGCAACTGTCTTCTCGAATTCCCTTGTGATTTAAAAAGCTACCTATTTATTGGGATCAGATGACCTCCTTTTGGTCCACGTCAGCTTTGGTAATGAGAGAAACCTGGATGGCTAATTCTATTTTTGCTAGCATCAAGATTCGATCAAGGCTCTTCTGCATGATTCATCAATCCTTACATGATTATTTCTTTTATCGCCGATGTTCCAGCGATATTAATGCCCTTGATCTAATTTCTCGGTACATACATCGCAAGCTTGACGAAAGCTTTCGTTGCATAACGCTGCACGTGTTTTGTTTTCTTCATGAGTCATAATACGAATTCTAACTTAATAATATATCCGAATTAAATAAGCATACTGAATTATAAAAACAATTATCCTAAGAATCTGGATTCTTACAGTACGAAAGGAGTAAACTCAGAGTGAAGAAAGTTGAAGAAGCGAGCGCAGCTAAAATAGTTAGGAAAAGAACGGTATTTATTATTAGAAAGCAAAAAATAAAATAAAAACATATTAAAGATAAAAAAAAAATTGTTGGAAATCGTTTTTGTTAGCATTGAAAACCTCGAGCAGCCTCAGTACAGTTGTTTCAGCCCTGTTTGGGGCTTCGTCAGGGCAAAAAGCGATCGTAAGATGTCGCCGCTTTCTTTATTTGTTCTTATTAAAGATACTCGAATGCAAATCACTTTGGTGTATTGAATGGAAGTTCCAAAGCAGGACGAAAACAAAAAAGAACACAAAAAACAAAAGCAAAAACAAATTTTGATTTGGCGATGACGAAGCAGATAGAAAGAGAACAGAATTCTTTTAGGAAAAATAGTTATAATTTTAACCATTCCTGTTAAAGTTGTGCGTAGCTCAAGTGAGAGCTTTTCTACATTCTTGTTTGTGTTGTCCAAAGAAGTTCTAAAGCACGGCGATGGCGAAAACAACAGCGCACAAATCTGTTTTGGAGATGACAAAGCAGTTCAGGAAAGAAACATATTTTGCTTCTTCTTTTAGAAAAAATAATTATAATTTTAACCATTCCTGTTAAAGTTGTGCATAGCTCAAGTGAGAGCTTTCCTACATTCTTGTTTGTGTTGTCCAAAGAAGTTCTAAAGCACGGCGATGGCGAAAACAACAGCGAACAAATTTGTTTCGGAGATGACAAGGCAGTTCAGAAAAGAACGATATCTTGCTTCTTCTTTTAGGAAAAATAGTTATAATTTTAACCATTCCTGTTAAAGTTGTGCGTAGCTCAAGTGAGAGCTTTTCTACATTCTTGTTTGTGTTGTCCAAAGAAGTTCTAAAGCACGGCGATGGCGAAAACAACAGCGAACAAATTTGTTTCGGAGATGACAAGGCAGTTCAGAAAAGAACGATATCTTGCTTCTTCTTTTAGGAAAAATAATTATAATTTTAACCATTCCTGTTAAAGTTGTGCGTAGCTCAAGTGAGAGCTTTTCTACATTCTTGTTTGTGTTGTCCAAAGAAGTTCTAAAGCACGGCGATGGCGAAAACAACAGCGAACAAATTTGTTTTGGAGATGACAAGGCGGTTCAGAGAAGACAAGTATTCTGCTTGCAAAAAATAAAATAGAGAAGGAGGGCACTTGAATGTACATATATCGAAAAAGCTCTGTTCTGCATTGTTGCGATGCTGAACGAAAACTCCAAACAAAAAAAAAAAATTTGGAAAGAAAAAAGAATTTGTTGAGTGTTGTGACGATATAAAGCAATTTGTTTTTCTAACTTTTTTATTTTTATCTTTCCCTTGCTCGTCTGAGTTCAGTAGTTTTGGATCAATTTTTATTAAATTCTGTTCGTTTTTAAATTTTGGTCTTTTTCGTTTTAATTTTTTTCTACCACTTTTTTTTGAGTTGGGGATTTTTTTTTGGGGTTAAAAAACGAGTCCAGTTTTGGGTTGACTTGACCTTGAAATTCGTCTTCGACTTTCGATTTTTTATTTAGTTTTGATTTTCCTAAATTTTGTTGTTTCTTTTTTATTTTCGTTGGGCTTACGTTGAGTTACGTTACGTGGGCAGTTTGGGTTCGTCTTGAAATTGTTTCGAGCAAGTAAAAGGAATTCAAAGTAAATATTTGAATTTTGAATCTTTTTTCGCTCGAAGTGAATGTGGACGAAAAGGCTCTGCCTTGCCGAATGAAAACTCCAAAGAACAACGAGAACAAAAGAAGGCAAAAGCAAAATCAAATCTTGATCAGAAGTTAACGAAACAGTAGTTCCAATTCTTTCAGAAAAATAAATAAATAAATAAATCAATTTAAACCGTTTCTAAATATTTCAGTTGCGGAATAATTTTCTAAATTGTTGAAAAAAAAAACGAAAATGTTTCGGAGATGATGACAAGGCAGTGCAGAAAGGAAAAACAATTTGCTTAGAAAAGAAAAAAGAAAAAGAAAATTCAATAATGGTGGATACTTGAATGCACATAAGTAGCCCAAACAAACACTATTCTATACGTTGTTCCGTTATTGAATGAAAACTCCGAAGGACTACGAAAACGATGTAAAGGTTCGGATATTCGGTACGCAGAGAATCATCAAAGTTTCTTTTTTGTATAAAATTAAATCTTGCGATTAAATTACTCCTGCATCATAAAGTACTATTTAAAACATGAACGTGTGGTTAGTACATACAAGAGACGTGCTGTGCCGACCCCAATTTCCCGGAACTGAGTTGCACACGGCCCGGCGGCGGCGTTAGGAGAGAAAGAACGAGGTCGAACTTGCGAAGCTGCAATTTTGCCTCTAATCCATGCACTCAATTAAGGATAATTTTTGCGTAGCAAATGCAACATCAGGTATTCCCCACTTGCGCAGCAATCTGGAAGGGAATAATGCTTAAGAATGTATTAGCGCGTACAATTAATTGTCGTGTTCCTCGTTAAAAGATTGTTTATGCTTATTTTATTTTATTTTTTGCCAATCAGACAGCTTCCTCAGTTTGAAATTAATTGCGCGAATTAAG
The DNA here is from genome assembly GCA_036172665.1 of Prosopocoilus inquinatus. Taxonomy (NCBI): domain Eukaryota; kingdom Metazoa; phylum Arthropoda; class Insecta; order Coleoptera; family Lucanidae; genus Prosopocoilus; species Prosopocoilus inquinatus. The sequence continues at coordinate 5,049,538 of CM069878.1, read as the reverse complement.
ATACCAATTCTTCGCGACGTCAATTTAATCGCAACCGAATTATTTCCACTTTATCCGTTTAATTCGAATTCTGTGTTTCCGGGTTTCTCTCCAAACCATTTGTTTTCTCTATTTAACGCTATAATTGCAATGTCATTTATTTATTTTTGTAATTTTTGTTCATTTGTAAGATTTTTAGTTAATATTTCAACATTTCAGTTGGTCTTAATTCAATTCTTGTGCTGATGAAGCTCTGTAGGGTGCCGAAATAAAAGCAAAGGGATGACAAAGCAGGACAAATAATTTGCTTAGAAAAAATAAAAATAAAAAATAAGTAAGGGTACTTGAATGCCTAATTTGACGAGAAAAAAAGTGATGCAAGTCAAAACGTTAATAATTAGAGCGAGGACAGGAGGTTGGAAATCCACTTTTCATCCCCTTTTGTCCCCAAGTCTTTTAACAATCCGTACAAAAGTTGAATCTCGATTTTCTTTGTTAGTAGCATTTTTGGTTTCTGATAAAAAGTCAGAAATAGGATTTTCCAATTTGTTTCCCACGGTGCGGTGGCTCGAATGTCGTTTACATGTATTTTTAGAACTGTACAGTTCCGAACTGATTTAGAACTGTTTGGGAAGATTATTTAATCGCAACTTAATCTTTATGGCCTGGATTTTCAATTACAAGTTAACCTTAACGCTCGTTTTTCTTTTATTTCAATAGTAACAATTCTTTCCACAGCAATAACCTGAAGGTTAAATTTAACTCGTGATTGAAAAACCAATCTTATGAAAAGTTGCATCTACGCGCTGAATATTCGAGCCTCTTTACATCCCTTCCCCCTTACAAGACGAAGATACGCTGCTTACAGGAAGCAGATACGCTGAAGACGTGGTGAATTTTGGAAATGGAATAGATGGGGTGGACCAAGTTCCTTTGGCCGAGTATAGTCGCTAGTCGCTCAACCGTTACGGTTCCAGATCAGCGGCTCAACAAAGCGTAACGTAACTCATCATTAATTTTTTTTCTTTTTGGGGAAGGGGTATAAAACCAGCCCTTTTTGCCTCATCGAAATCAGTCAGTCGACTGCGATTCCGTGAAAGTACTCCGAGCGCTGCGCTTGATTATATGAGTCATCCTCTAAACTAGGCGCAGAAGGCGACGAATCACATACGGGAATTTTCATACCTCACCGACGCTCGTTACAACACTAATTAATAAGTAACTTATAGTTGATTTGGCTGATGTAAAGCCAGTTTATGTTTACAATAATGTGTTCTTTCTTTTGATTTTTCCCTTTTTTCAATGACGTGCCCCAATTTGTCAAATGACCTTCCTTTTTTGACATTGACCTGACACCTCGGAAACTCTGGAAAATAATTCGACAAATCGGGCGACGCAACCTCTTACGGGCCCAGTTTGTTTCAGCTGCATGACACTGGTCGCGCTTGTCACCTAAACCCGTCCATGTCTCTCCTGGGTTTTTTGCTGCCGCAGTCAACCAGGATTCTTGTTTTTTTTTTTAAACCTACCGCCCCGCGTTTACTTAGGTTGGCTTCTAACTGATTTACTGCTTCTACCGAGCGAGTTACACTCTCCATGTCACCCGCGTCATTGAGTTTTCGACCAAAACATCTTCGTAATGTTTTTGTCTAACGCGTGGCCATGTTTCATTTTCAGTGATGCCACGAGTTTTCAACTCTGTTACTGTGGAAGTCGCTTGTATTTGTGGTAAATTTTTCTGTTAGGCGAATGGCAGCCCGGTTCACCTCTCGACTCCGCGCGTTTATTCCGCCTACGTTTCAGTGTGAAACTCTCTCTGGTCGTCTGGGGAACTCGTCCATGTGCGTTGCTCGTGTCGAAGCCCTTGACAGTTGTTAACATATTTTTAACCGACGTAATCATCTTTCCTCCTGGCCGAATTGTTTTTCTTCGCTTGAGAAACACTTCTTTGGTCTCAAGGTCACTCGTTCTCTACTGTTTTTGAAACTGACTTGGTGAATTCTTTTTTCTTTTTTTTTTTTTAAATCGCTGCCCTTGTAGGCAAGTCGTATCCCGCTTCCGATTACGACAGTACTTTTACCTTATCCATTCTGATAAATCTCAGTGTACCAAACAGTCGTAAGGAATTCTGTCTAGTTGAAGTGAAATTTCGAATAACGTTCAAGCCCTTTTCTTTTCTTTTTAAACCGTTGCCCTTGTAGGCAAGTCGTATCCCGCTTCCGATTACGACAGCACTTTTAACTTATCCGTTCTGATAAACCTCAGGGTACCAAACAGTCGTAAGGAAGCCTGTCTTCTTGAAGTGAAATTTCGAATAACGTTCAAGCCTGGTGTCGTACTCTGAAGACGACTTCCGAAGAAGCTTCGGAATCGATTCATCGACTACCACCGTAAGTCCTGCCGTTCAGGTAACGGTTTATACCTTCCTTTCTTCGTCACTCCGATTGATCATCGCTACTTATCTACGGACTCATCTTACAAAATAATTTTTTTGTTCTTTGAACTGACGTGCAACTTTGGTTTGCCTTGCGTCAGACAAATTAATTCAATTGTTACAATTTTTTTTGTTGAAGTGTTGAATACTTTGAGTCGATTCAGGTATCGGAGATTAATTTTTTTTGTTACATGGGTTATTGTGAGACGACAGGAAATTTCCAACCGTGCAGACCTGTTATTGTGAGACGACTGGAAATTTCCAACCGTACAGACCTGTTATTGTGAGACGACAGGAAATTTCCAACCGTACAGACCTTTTCGTATTTTGAAATATTTACTATCATTTGATTAAATACGTGCCTAACTTTAACGTTAACGCTATATTTATTACTTTTTACCGTAAATTATTATTTTTCTCTGTCACTGAATTGTTGTCTTGCGCCTTTTGTTAAAACTGGGGTTAAATTTGGGTTGGAATTGCATTTGATACGGTGGTTTGTATCCTCCAGTTGGCGCTTCCCGGTTATTTTTTTTCTGTTCTCAAATATACAATTTTTTTAGTGGATTTCCTTCTTTTACTCCACGCCTTCTCCAACTCATAACACAACTCATAACAAAAAGGGAAAACCAAAAGAAAAAAACTAAGTTGAAGGATTGAAGAAGTCCAAAAGGACACAACAAGGGACAAGGAAAGACATTGTGTGCTTTGATTGAAGCCTGGAAGTGTGAGATCCTTGATTATTATGTATGAAGCGCGCCGTAACGTCATTGTTTGTGTACGTTCGACTTAATAATATGCGATAATTTATGACAGAAAGACGTCGCGCCGTTAATTTAAGACCAAAAATTAGCAGCGCATCTGTAATTCAAATCCTTGCGTCTGACAGGAGTGCAAGAGTGGCGTATACGTCATCCGGCTACCGTGCGGTGGACGTTCACTTCGTCCAGACGAATTTATAAACCGCAAACATTGTCTATCAGAGCCGCTTGAATTGCTAATTTATTTAAAGCGCTTAAATTTATATTAAAGTATTCAGATCGGGGGCATCGTTAGTTTCAATCTGGAACAGATAAAACCTCCATTAATCCGCGTTTGTTTTACGAACGCATACAAAAGTCACGCGTCACTCGATCATTCTTTCTCTCTCAGAATCGAAGACAGAGCGAGAGAAGGGGGTCGATTTACAAGTACAAGAACAAATTAGCAGTTTTGCAACAGGAAACTATTTTATTAAATTCCGTTTATTACTTTTTTCTTATTCATCCTTTCACCTGCGCAAGGGGATTATGAAAACCCCAGCAGTATTTTAATCGTAAACCAATAAGATTTGACTCGGACCGAAGTCTGAATAGATCAGTTCGAAGCCGCACAGTTTTAAAATCCAATAAATGAGTTTGCTCAACGCACGGACTGAAGTCGAAAGGACACCAACCTACAACCGAACCAACGAGAGTCCGCCGTTGTAACTAGTCGGACCGCAGTCAAAACCAGCAATTCAAAACTAATAATACACGATTTCGAATTCTGATTTTCACTTTATGTATGTACCCCCAATTTTTTTCACCTCCTGATAAATTTATCTGCCGCATAATATCCTAGAAAATCAGAGAAATCGAGATAATGGTTTTTAAGGATATTACCTGGCCGATAAATTTATAAAGAGGTGAAGAAATCGGCGGGCCTTAATGAAGAAGTATTTAAAGCATTCGTTATAAATCAGGGTGTCTTTTTAATTGCATTGTAATCTCTTTTACACTACAATGCTGACCCCCAAAATTCGACCTTTAGGGGTCGGTTGGGGGTCCAAGAACTTACAGGGATCATTTAGGGGTCGATGAACAATTGGTGGTCGACTCAAATGAGCCAAAAGATTCATTTTCCATTGTTTTTTCTTTTAATTTTAGAAAGGCACGTTTTAAATCGAAACAGTTCTGTCGCTTGGCTAAAAGATGGCGCTCTAAATGATTATAATCGATCCTTGATTCTCTTCAGAGTATCTAAGCTTGATTTTGAAATTAAAAATCATCGGAACGTGAAACGTTAGCGCAAAGATGGAGTGTTATTAAAATCGTTTCCCTTTCTGGTCGAGAGATGGCGCTTTACAAAAGTGATACCAGTCGAGCTTTGATTTTACGTAAACCGTCCAAGCTTGATTTTGAAATTAAACATCACTGGTGGAACGTTAGCGTAAAGATGGAGTGTTATTAAAATCGTTTCCCTTTCCGGTCAAGAGATGACGCTCTACTAAGCGATGCCAGTCGAGCTTTGATTTGGTTTTTATAAACCATCCAAACTTGATTTTGAAATTAAAATTATTGGTGTGGGACGTCAGCGCGCAAAGACGAAATGCTATTACAAGTATTTCGGTTAAAATCGCTTCCCCTTTTGGTTAATAGATGGCGCTCTGAACGCTTCCTGTCGTGCCACGATTTTACATCTTGAAATGTAATTTCCGGACTAAAATAATTGGCAGAGTTTCGCTCCCTGGGAATGTTAGCGCGAAGACGAATTGCTGTTATAGAAATTTCAATTAAAATCGCTTCCCCTTTTGGTCAAGAGATGGCGTGTTGAACGATTTCTGTCACACCACGATTTTGTATCTTGAAACGTAATTTCAAAATAAAAATAATTGGCAGCGTTTCGCTCGCTGGAAATGTCTCAGTGAAGATGATATTGCTGATACAGAAATGTCGATTAAAATAGTTTTTCTTTTTGGTCAAAAGATGGCGCCGTGAACGATTCCTGTCACGCCACGGTATTATATCTCTGTAACGGAAGTTCCGAAGTTAAAGTCTTCAGCAGAATATCACTCGCTGGAAATGACAGCGTGAGGATAAGTTCTTGGGGTAGAAATTCCAATTGGAAACTTGGAAACGTTTCCCATTTTGGTCAAGAGATGGCGCTCTGAAGAAACGATTCCGGTCACGCCTGCATGACTTTATATCTTTCAATGTAATATACAAATGAAAATTATCGACAGAGTTTCGCTCGCTGGGAAGACGAACTGCTGTTTTAAATTTGCTTTCGAAATGATTAAAATCGACGGTGGAACGTCAGTGCAAACATGAAATGATATTATTATAGATATTTCAATTAAAATCGCTTTCCGCTTTTGGTCAATAGATGGCGCCTTGAACGTTTACTGAGACGCCATGATTTTATATCTTGAAATGTAATTTCGAAATTAAATAAATCAAATAATTGGCAGAGTTTGGCTCACTGGCAATAATCAGGGTGAAGATGAATTGCTGATAGAGACATTTCAATTGAAATGGCTTTCCTTTTCGGCCAAGAGATGGCGCTCTGAATGATTCCTGTCCCGCCACGATTTTATATCTTGAAAATGTAATTTCGAAACTAAAATCATTGGCAGAGATTCGCTCGCTGGAAATGTCAGCGTGAACATGATATTACTGATACAGAAATGTCGATTAAAATCGCTTTCCCTTTTGGTTAAGAGATGGCGCTTTAAACGACTCCTATCGCGCCATGATCTTATATCTTGAAACGTAATTTCAAAACTAAAATAATTGGCGGAATTTCGCTCGCTGGAAATGTCAGCGTGAAGATAAGTGCTAGTAGCAGAAATTCCAATTGGAATCGCTTCCAGTTTTGGTTAAGAGATGGCGCACTGCACGAACGATTCGGGTTACGCCTGCACGATTTTATATTTTCAAGTGTAATTTTGAAATGAAGATCATCGATAGTTTCGTTCGCGGAGAAGGCGAATTGCTGTCTGTTACAGAAATCTGAAGTAAAATCGCTTTCCTTTTCGATTAAGAGATGGCGCTTCGAACCATTCCTGTCACGCCACGATTTTATTACATCTTTAAACGTAATTGCGAAACTAAAATCATTGGCAGAAGTTTCGCTCGTTGGAAATGTCAGCGGCGTGAAGATGAACGCTTGTTGCAGAAATCTCGATTGGAATCGCTTCCCCTTTTGGTCGAGAGATGGCGCTTTGAACGAACGATTTCGTTCACGCCACGATTTTATATCTTTAAATTGTAATTGCGAAGTGAAACTCATCGACAGAGTTTCGCTCGCTGGAAAGGTCAAAGAAATTTCAATTATAATCGCTTTTCCTTGCGGTTAAGAGATGGCGCTTTCAAGAAGCCTATCACGCCGGCGCGGCGCGGTCTCGTGATTTTACTAGCGTGAAACAATTTTGAAATTAAAATCGTCGGGAAGTGAGAAGGCGGGAATTTTGCCGAGAACGAAGATGAAGCGCGGTTAAATAGGAAATCAACTGTAAATAGTTTTCACTTTGGGACAATAGATAGCTCTTCAAACAGTTCAATACGATGCGCTTATGAGTTAACTTCTTAAATAGCAATACTATAGGCGTCCGATACATTTCGAAATTACACTTGAAGATATAAAATCGGGCAGGCGTGACCCGAATCGTTCGTGCAGAGCGCCATCTCTTAACCAAAAGGCGAAGCGATTTTAATCGAAATTTCTGTAACAGCAATTTATCTTCCCAGCGGGCGAAACTCTGTTGATGAGTTTCGTTTCGAAATTACAAACTAAAGATGTAAAATCTTGCAGGCATGACCGAAATCGTCCGCTCAGAGCGCCATCTTTTGACCAAAATGAAAAACGATTTTAATGGACATTTCTGTATCAGCAATATCATCTTCACGCTGGCATTTCCAGCTCTGCCAATGATTTTAGTTTCTGAATTACGTTTGAAGATATAAAATCGTGGCGTGACAGGATTCGTTCAAAGCGCCCTCTCTTAACCAAAAGGGAGAGCTATTTTAGTTTAAATTTCTGCAACAGACAGCAATCCATCTTCTCAGCGAACGAAACTGTCAATGATCTTCATTTCGAAATTACATTTGAAGATATAAAATCGTGCAAGTGTGACCGTTCAGAGCACCATCTCTTGAACAAAACGGGAAGCGATTCTAATTGCAATTTCTATATCAGCAGTTCATCTTCACGTTGACATTTCCAGCGAGCGAAACTCTGCCAATGATTTAAGTTTCGAAATTAAATTTTCAAGATATAAAATCATGGCCGGACAGGAATCATTCAGAGCGCCATCTCTTGGCCGAAAAGGAAAGCGATTTCAATTGAAATGTCTCTATCGGCAATACATCTTCACCCTGATTACTGCCAGCGAGCCAAACTCTGCCGATCATTTGATTTATTTAATTTCGAAATTGCATTTCGAGATGTAAAATCATGGCGTCTCAGTAAACGTTCAGGGCGCCATCGATTGACCAAAAGCGGAAGCGATTTTAATCGAAATATCTATAATAATATCATTTCATGTTTGCGCTGACGTTCCACCGTCGATTTTAATCATTTCAAAAGCAAATTTAAATAATTTGTAGATACTATAGAATCTCCTCGAGTTGACTTGACTTCATATAAAACTACTTAAATAACGAATCTATTAGCTGGATTATCAGCAAAATCCCAACTAACTCTACGTGGAAGACGCTAAAGCAACTATTTCTTTACGTACAGTCAGGTCAGTTTAACTTATAGCTTCTTTAGTTGACTTGACTTCACATAAAAAGTCTTAACTAACAAATCTATTAGCTGGATTGTGAACATAATCTTCTTTACATCGAAAGCCAACTTGATAACATCTGGGTTAAACTTTTTAATAAGCTGATTTTATAGGTGGTAACACGTGATAGAAAAGCAATACTTGTAGAATAATAAGCAACAAGTAGAACTAAGGGAAGCCAGTCCAACTAGTGGAATAGCAACTTTGCTAACAGCTCAACTATTTTTGCGAAGGTGATTAATTTTTTCTCTGCCATCAATTCGGTTCAACTAGGAGCAACTAGAAGCTCGTCAGTTTACCTCTTCCATTTGCAATTCAAATTAACTCGGCCCAACTAATGGATCTATCAGCTGGATCGTGTAAAGTTAAAAATAATTTCGGCATTTTAAGGATTAAGGATGATTCTAGTGATTTTAAGACTTTACAAATTTGGTAATTTCTGCCTAGTCTGGAGTCGTTTAGAGCCCCATCTCTTAGCCAAAAGGCATAACTATTTCAACTTAAAACTGCTTTTCAATCATTTAAAAAATGGAATGAAATGGTGTGAAACTGAAATGTATGAATCGGCCGGCCCCATATGGAATGAATGCGTCAAATGACTTCTTACGTTAGAAACGTAAGCGGGCCATTGTGAAACCTACTCTTTTCTGAAGATATGTATGTATATAGGTAAATGACGTAAGATCTCGAAGGCCCTTAACGTCTACGACGCGGTTCTTCTTTGGCGGCCGCAATCATACAGTCTCGCATCACCGCTCCGAACTATAAACCGCGGAGATACATATAAAGATAAGACTAACCGTTTCGTGTCTTTGGTGCGTTTCTTGATGGTCGTTTGTGTAGTATTAAGAGAGAGAGAGGGCAAGCAAGCGATTTTCGCCTGAATTTTAGCGCCGGTGGATTTTTGTTTACCTCGCTTTCAACTCCCCTACATATTAGGGTGTGTATGTTTATCCCGAGTCACCCTGTATGAAGCAAAGTTAGATTTACAAAAAAAAATTAATTATCACATCAAGTCTAGCAATCGAAAATTAAAAATAAATGGCTTCGGTCAATACACACTCGATGTTGTCTTGTAAAAAAAAAATGCATTAAGATTCATTCTTCGCAAAATACTTAAGTAATTAAATTAAGTAAATCTGGACATAAATTTCAAAAATAATTTCAAACAAGAAATAAATGAAAGCGGAAACTTGTAAATGTAAAATATTTAAAAAAAAAAGGTGAATACATGAACATAAAGTTAAACTAAACTAACCTTAAGAGAAAAAAATAAATAAATAAAAAAGGAAACCGTTATCTCAAGATCTGAAAAAGGCGAGAGTAACTCAAAAGTAATAAATTACTTCCACACGAAGGAAATTTCGAAAGAGAAGGCAATACAGAAGAAGAAGGAAAAAAAAAAGATTTGTCTTGTCAACCCGCACCAAAAAGCCAAACGAATTACAGGGTGTCACAAAACTGGCGTTTGAGAGTGAAGCGTAGCGCAAAATAAAGTAAAACAAGCAACTGTTCTTTCTGATGATTCTTTTTTCTGTTAGGTCCAAAATGAAAGCCTACAGTTGCTTAAAGGAGTCAAAAGTCACGCTTGCAAATGTAGCGAGAGTCAGAATAAATCAAAAGTCAGGTTTGAAAATATTGTGAGAGTCGAAAAACATGCTTATAAATCGAAGAAAATCGAGAGCCGTGCTTAAAATACAGTCACAACGAAGAAACCATTCTTAAAAGCATAATCAGAGTCAAAGGTATGCTTAAAAGTGTCGTAAAAGTTGAGAGTTGCGGTTTAAAGCCTAGAGAGAGTCCGCCGTTCGCTTAAAAGAATCAAAAGTCACGTTTGAAACTCTAGTCAGGGTCAAGTTATATTCTTGAAACTCAAAAGCATGCTTAAAAATATGCAGAAAGTCTAAATTTATTCTTAAAAATATAGTCAGAACGAAGAAACAACTCTTCAAAGCACAATTACAGTCAAAAGTATGCTTAAAAGCCTTGTAAAACTTGAGAGTTGCGGTTAAAAGCGTCGCGATGGCCTACAGTTTGCTTAAAGGAGACAAAAGTCACGCTTGCAAATGTAGCGAGAGTCAGGATAAATCAAAAGTCAGGTTTGAAAATATTGTGAGAGTCGAAAAACATGTTTATAAATCGAAGAAAATCGAGAGCCGTGCTTAAAATACAGTCACAACGAAGAAACCATTCTTAAAAGCATAATCATAGTCAAAAGTATGCTTAAAAGTGCCGTAAAAGTTGAGAGTTGCGGTTTAAAGCCTAGAGAGAGTCCGCCGTTCGCTTAAAAGAATCAAAAGTCACGTTTGAAACTCTAGTCAGGGTCAAGTTATATTCTTGAAACTCAAAAGCATGCTTAAAAATACGCAGAAAGTCTAAATTTATTCTTAAAAATATAGTCAGAACGAAGAAACAACTCTTAAAAGCACAATTACAGTCAAAAGTATGCTTAAAAGCCTTGTAAAAGTTGAGAGTTGCGGTTAAAAGCGTCGCGAGGGCCTACAGTTTGCTTAAAGGAGACAAAAGTCACGCTTGCAAATGTAGCGAGAGTCAGGATAAATCAAAAGTCAGGTTTGAAAATATTGTGAGAGTCGAAAAACATGCTTATAAATCGAAGAAAATCGAGAGCCGTGCTTAAAATACAGTCACAACGAAGAAACCATTCTTAAAAGCATAATCAGAGTCAAAGGTATGCTTAAAAGTGTCGTAAAAGTTGAGAGTTGCGGTTTAAAGCCTAGAGAGAGTCCGCCGTTCGCTTAAAAGAATCAAAAGTCACGTTTGAAACTCTAGTCGGGGTCAAGGTATATTCTTGAAACTCAAAAGCATGCTTAAAAATATGCAGAAAGTCTAAATTTATTCTTAAAAATATAGTCAGAACGAAGAGACAACTCTTAAAAGCACAATTACAGTCAAAAGTATGCTTAAAAGCCTTGTAAAACTTGAGAGTTGCGGTTAAAAGCGTCGCGATGGCCTACAGTTTGCTTAAAGGAGACAAAAGTCACGCTTGCAAATGTAGCGAGAGTCAGGATAAATCAAAAGTCAGGTTTGAAAATGTTGTGAGAGTCGAAAAGCATGCTTATAAATACGAGGAAAATCGAGAGCCATGCTTAAAATACAGTTACAACGAGGAAACCACTCTTAAAAGCGTAATTAGAGTCGAAAGTATGCTTAACAGTGTCGTAGAAGTTGAGAATTGCGATTAAAGGCCTAGTGAGAGTCCGCCGTTTGCTTAAGAGAATCAAAAGTCACCATTGAAAATATTGCGAGAATCCAAAAGCATGCTTATAAATACGAAGAAAATCGAGAGCCGTGATTAAAATATAGAAACCACTCTTAAAAGCATAATTAAAGTCAAAAGTGTGCTTAAAAATGTCGTAAAAGTTGAGAGTTGCGGTTAAAAGCCTAGTGAAGCTCTGCCGTTTGGTTAAAAGAATCAAAAGTCACGTTTGAAAATGTTGTAAGAGTCAAGATAAATTCTTAAAACTCAAAAGCGTGCTTAAGAATACGAAGAATGTCTAGGGCCACGCTTAAAAATATAGTCAGAACGAAGAAGCAACTCTTAAAAGTATAATTAGAGTCAAAAGTATGCTTAAAAGCGCAGTAAAAGTTGAGAGTTGCGGTTAAAAACCCAGTGAAGGTCTACCGTTTGCCTAAAAGAATCAAAAGTCACGTTTGAAAATGTTGTAAGAGTCAAGACAAATTCTTAAAACCCAGAAGCGAAGAACGTCGAGGGCTATGCTTAAAAATATAGCCACAAACAAACAAAAAATGATGTACGAAAACAACAAAACGTGAAAGATAAATTGAAGGTGAAAACAAAGGAAGATGAACGAAAACTGACGACACTTCTCGGACAAAGAGTGTTTCAGTAAAAGCGATACAAAAAAAAAAATGGAATACGATCATAACAAAAGAGCCTAAATAAATTAAACAAAAAATAAAATAAAGAGAAATCGAAGAAACTGAGGACTCTCCTCATACAGAGAGTGCATGAATGTGAATAAAAAAAGTATCAAAGCAACAAAAATGCGAAAAGTAAATTAAAAAAGAAAGCAGAAGAAGATCGACGAAAACATGATTTTCCTCCGTCGGAAAGAGTTGGAATATCAAAAGATTGACAGCAAACAAAATTGTAAATATAAAATAGTAAAACAAAAAAAAATTAAAGCACGAAGCATAAAAAACGAATTGAATAAGAAAACACGAAAATCAACAATCCTTCTCGGAAGAAGAGCCTGAATATCAAAAAATGAATAGAAAGCGAAAAATTAAATATATACAAGAAAAGTAACAACAGAACACGAAAGAAAACCAAAAACAAAAAAATTGTGGTTACAAAAAAGTAATTGACTAATAATTGTTTTCTGTGCATTTCTATTTCCAAAAAAATACTTTCCACCGGAGACAACCTTCGATCTTCTTTTGTTTTTCGTTCCTTCCAGCAAATGTAGTTCTGCATGTCGTTGTCGTCGATGTTCTTCGGCTTTGTCTCTTCCAATTTTTTTTTTTCAATTATCTCCATTTTTTTTCTGTTTGCTTATCAATCTTTCCTTTTACATTTCAGTTCTCTTTCGTTTATTTTTGTAACATCTTTTTACGGTTCTCTTTTGTTTGTTTTTGTCACATCTTTTTATGATTTTCTTTTGTTTTCTGTGTTGCCTGATTTTACCACACTTTCTGCGAATTCTACCAGAATCGTCGATCGTTTTTTGTTTTCCATTCGTTTTCCTGTTGGTCTGTTTCCTGATTATGCAATATTTTCTACCTTGCCAAAATCATCGATCGTCTATTGTTTTCAGTCATTTCATAAACTGTTGCCCGTTCCTTGATTTTTATTTTCATTCAGTACTTTCTGCCCTGCTAAAATCGTCGATCGTCTTTTGTTTTCATTCCTTCTTCACCCTCTTCCCCTGTTGCCTGATTTTGTAATGCTTTCTGCTTGCTTGCTTGCTTGCTTGCCTGTCCGAACCGTCGATCGTCTTTTGTTATTATTCATTTCTTCTTTCACCCCCAAGAGGTTTTTTTAGGTCTTCATCCCTTCCCTGGAGGTTAAGATCAACCCCGTTGGGAGTCCTACAAGAACAAATTTTCTAGAAAAGAAAATCCCGAAGGACACCTTTGACACCCAAACGACTCGTACAGCTCATCGATCCTTTTTAAGTCTTCATCTTTTGTTGTTATTCATTTCTTCTTCGAGCCCAAGGGGTTTTTTAGGTCTTCATCCCTTCCCTGGGGGTTAAGATCAACCCCAATGGGAGTCTTACAAGAACAAATTGCCCAGAAAAGAAACTCCTGAAGGACACCTTTGACCCCCAAACGACACGTACAGCTCATCGACCCTTATTAACTCTTCATCGGCCCCTTGGGGGTTAATAACGATCCCGTCATCTACAGGTCAATCGGTCCTTTTTAAGACTTCATCGGCCCCGTCGGGGTTACTATCGATCCTGTTGATAACCCTTGATGTACCTACAAGAACAAATAGTCCAGAAAAAAAAATCCGGGAGGACACCTTTGACCCCCAATCGACACCTTTAAAGTCATTATCGGCCTCTTGGGGGTTAACATCAACCCCGTTGGACACCTTTAATGTATCTACAAGAACAGATAGTCTAGAAAAGGAAATTCCAAAGGACACTTTTGACCCCCAACCGACACCTACAGGTTCATCGACCCTTTTTAAGTCTTCATCGGCCCCTTGGGGGTTAATAACGATCCTGTTGGAAAACCGTGATGTACCTATAAGAACAAATAGTCTAGAGAAGGAACACCTTTGACCCCCAACCGACATCTGCAGGTCAATGGGTCCTTTTTAAGACTTCACCGGCCCCTTCTGGGTTAACATCGACCCCGTTGATAACCCTTGACGTACCTACAAGAATAAATAATCCAGAGAAAAAAATCCGAAAGGACACCTTTGAACCCCAACCGACACCTGTAGCTCACTGACCCTTTTAAAGTCATCATCGGCCTCTTGGGGGTTAACATCAACCCCGTTGGGCACCCTTTATGTACCTACAAGAACAAGTAGTCTGGAAGAGAAATCATAAAGGATTCTTTTGACCCCCAACTGACACCTACAAGTTCATCGACCCCTTGGGGGTTAATAACGACCCTGTTGGGAAACCTTGATGTACCTACAAAAACAAGTAGTCTTGAAAAGGAACATCTTTGACCCCCAACCGACATCTACAGGTCAATGGGTCTTTTTTAAGACTTCACCGGCCCCGTGGGGGTTAACATCAACCCCGTCGGACTATCTTGATGTACCTACAAGAACAAGTATTTTAGAAAAGACGTCCCAAGGGATATTTTTGACCCCCAACCGACACCTCCAGGTTCATCGATCGGTTTGAAGGTCAATATCGACCCTGTCGGGGACCCCTACTCTAGTAGTTAAGACAGTGTTTGAATACCGACTATTCAGATTAATGGATGCGAAGAAGAGGATCTGTGTAAACCCCCCCCCAGGTCACCAGTTCTTACACTACTGGAATTCTTACGGGACATTTGAGGTCTGTGGTTTTTAAAACAAAACCAGTCTCAATTGAGGGCCTTCAACAAAAATACGTATTTCGGCAGTTATGCTACCATCTTCAGTAGATGATTTCTTTTTTGAATCACAAGAGAATAATTTGATGGCGTCGAGCGCAGTGTAGTAGTGTAGTACGTGACGACGTTTGGCGATTGAACATTGATTGCCCAAATTACCCCCCCTAATGAACCGAAAAAAGAAGCCCAGTTTCGATAGAGCGGCGTGCATTATTTTTTTAATTTCATTTTGGGGTTAGAAACGCAGAGAAGAAGGACCGGGGGCTAAAGGTACTTAATAAGCGCGCCGATAACTTTTTATAATCCTGTTATAATTCTCATAATCAGTGAGCCGGGCATTTTACCATGTGATTTTTTTCTATCGGAGATGATCGGAGATAGCGCCCTCAGCGTTCGTCTTCGGCAATGCGACGGCCGCGGCGGTTTGGTAGCCGCGATTTGAAGCACGCGATATCCAGCGGTCGCTTTGACCGCCCGCCGGCCTAATCGTATGCAAGGACCAGACATCAATTTTTATTTGGGGGGGGGGGGGGGAAGGGGGCCTTGTTTTCTGCTGCCCGTTCCTCGGAAGTGTGGGCCTGCGCCTCGTCCGTCCGTTTCACGAAAGGCGTTTTGAATAAAGCCGAAAAGGACTCTCTTTACGACGGTACATACAAACAACAACACAAACGCACGACATTCAAGTGCATGTAAATTAAACTCGTTCCAGAAAAAGAAAAAGAAAAGAAAAGAATTGTAAGTTGACTTTCAGAAGAGTTTTGCATGATTTTTTTTTTTTTT
This sequence comes from Prosopocoilus inquinatus, assembly GCA_036172665.1. Classification (NCBI taxonomy): domain Eukaryota; kingdom Metazoa; phylum Arthropoda; class Insecta; order Coleoptera; family Lucanidae; genus Prosopocoilus; species Prosopocoilus inquinatus. The sequence goes on along the minus strand of CM069878.1, from coordinate 5,034,263 downwards.
TAATGAAAGTGTCACAGTGGCGTAGCGCTAGAAGTCAAGCCGCCCGGGTTGCAACATTTTTAGTAGCGCCTTTTATTCCCACATAAATTCAGTTGCCAAAAAGCGAAACTGAAAACGAATCATCAGCATTCACATGTGACAGAAATTATAAAAAAATGTCAAATTTTTTAGGTTAAGAAAGCTCCCTCGATAATAAACGCTAGGCGCGGTACTGTCGAACTGCATCTTTGCCCACAGCCATTTTGTTTGTTCAGTCAGGCTGAGATTTGGGTTTTAGTGACGTTCTGGAAGCGACACTCTACGCAAAACAAAGCATTCGTTTATGCCTTTCAAAGCCTGACGACATCTCCTATTAATCAGGTATTTATGACTAGTTGAAAACAGTGTTGCCGCCAATTACGCTGACGCCGTCAGAAAAATTACAATTCGATGATATTACAAAACGATCAAGATTGTTCGAGTCTTCAGTTTTTTTATTCGATTATTTGCAACATTGCAACAGGTCATTTTTCGTTGGTTTACTTAACATTTGACATTTGACGTAACATCAATAGTGTCAAGATTATGTAGGTTATATTATATGTTATATACATATATTTGTTTATGCCTTTCAAAGCCTGACGACGACAAGTCCCATTAATCTGGTATTTATGACCAGCGATTTTTGTACCAGTTGAAAGCAGTGTTGCCGCCAATTACGCTGACGCTGTCAGAAAAGTTACGATTCGATGACATTACAAAACGATCACGATTGTTCGAGTCGGCAGTTTTTTTATTGGATTATTTGCAACATTGCAACAGGTCATTTTTCGTTTGTTTATTTAACATTTGATATTTGACGTAACATCAATAGTGTCAAGATTATGTAGGTTATATTACATGTTATATACATATATTTGTTTATGCCTTTCAAAGCCTGACGACGACAACTCCCATTAATCAAGTATTTATGACCAGCGATTTTTGCACCAGTTGAAAACAGTATTGCCGCCAATTACGCTGACGCTGTCAGAAAAGTTACGATTCGGTGATATTACAAAACGATCAAGATTGTTCGAGTCGGCAGTTCTTTATTGGATTATTTGCAACATTGCAATCGGTTATCTTTCGTTGGTTTATTTAACATTTGACATTTGACGTAACATCAACAGTGTCAAGATTATATAGGTTATATTATATATATATTCGTTCATGCCTTTCAAAGCCTGACGACGACAACTCCCATTAATCAGGTGTTTATGACCAGCGATTTTTGCACCAGTTGAAAGCAGTGTTGCCGCCAATTACGCTGAAGTTGTCAGAAAAATTACAATTCAATGATTTGCATTTAAAATAGATATAAAATATTGCCTTGCAACTTAAAAATTATTTTAAATAAATTAATTAGAAATATCCAGTGGCGTTTTGATTTGAATTTGAAATGTTAAATGACCGTTCTTGTCAATGACGGTTCGCAGCATGACGACTGTCATTGTCATTGTTAACAGTATCAAAGCGTCAACAACCGGAAGTTACGTCAGAGTCGTGCACTGTACCTTCTTGAAAATAAAACGTCATTCTTGATTACTTTGTACGTGCATGATTCATTTTGATACGTTTTCAATCATAATGTTGATTATATTGATAAGGAAATCAGTATATTTTGTTTGTTAATAAAAATTTGAATGATTTCATAAATCGCGGCGCGCTCATGTCGCCATGACTGAAAGATTATTTTTGAAGTCGACTTGACATTCTTTTTTTCTCTTTGAGCTCAATTTAAGATTCTAGTTCTTTTCGAGCTTAGAAATTCTATTTAGTTTTGAGCTTGATTTAAGATTGTTTTTGAAGTCGACTTGACCTTCTTTTCTTATTGAGTTCGATTCTGTACGAATCAATATTTTTTCTCTCTTTGAGCTAGATTTAACATTTTATTCGAGTTTGATTTTTATTTTGGAGTTCGATTCGATGCTCTAAATTCTTTTAGAGTCAAAATTGAACGTTATTATTCTTTTTCAGTTAGATTTAACATTCCTTTTGAGTTCGATTTCAGATTATTTCCTTTTTGAGCGCCATTTTACGTTCTTCTTGAGATCGGTTCTTTTTCTGTTTGAACTCGATGTATCTGAGCTTTCTGAGCTCAATTTTTGAGCTCGATTCTGTTTGACTCAGATGAAACATTCGTTTGTTTTCTCCAAGCTCGATTTGAATTTCTTTTTGAGTTGGATTTAACAATATTTCATCTTGAGTTACACTCAAGATTCCTTCTCTCAACGTTCTTCTTTCTTTTTGAGCTCAATTTTTCTTTTTGAGCTCAATTTTTCTTTTTGATCTCAATTTAATATTCTATATTTTTTTGAGATTCGAAATTCTATTTCCTTTTGAGCTCGGTTTAAGACATTTTTGAACTCGACTCAACATTCTTTTTCTTTTTGAGTTCGACTCTGTGCGGGTCAAATTTAATGAGTTCCATTTAACTTTATTTTCAAGATAACTTTGTTACTAGATCGATTTAACATTCCTTTTCCTTTTGAACTCACATTATTCGAGTTTCTTTCACAAACAAATCAAAGTATTGATTTTTTAAAAGGTGCTATTAATTCAAAGATTATATTAACCACCAGAACGAAATGATTGATTTACTAATAATGTTTTTCGTTTGAAAACTGATTGTGTGATTGTAGAATTGATTGGGATCGTGAGAATTTGGGAATAGGCTGTTCGAGAGGACGGTCGAAATTATGAATTCGCCTCACGTTAGAAATGATAAGACGTACTTTTTTTTTCCTCGATCGGCGTGCACATTTTGAGCACCACCAACATCGACATATAAGAAAAAGAAGAGCAGAACGTTTATACTAAACCGACAGTAAGCAAGAACAATTGTTCTCGGGATGCTACTGTTCTGAACACGATTTATGTTATACTATTGACTCCTGCATGCGAACCTCGATGTCGTGCACGTGATCGGCCCCTGTGGTGATTGTTCGGCCGTTAGGGACGAGAAGGGCCGCTGCATCTTCGGCCCAAGCAGCTAGATCTATGGGCAAAACCGTGCACTTGGCATTGTTACCTCTTCTTATTTATTGATGGCCAATAGCTACCGTGCTTTGTCTGCAGCTTTACGGCGTGTAGAAATTTCCGAACACTCGGAACATATATTTTCAATATTTGTATACGTATCGGGGCAACAAGAACAATGCGAGAACGGCGAAATACTATAAATCCGGCCGTGGAAACCTCCTTTGTATGGTCTTGCACCGTTTTATATGAACGCCACAATCATACACAATTATATCGAAAAATTCTGCGCTCACGTTCACAGGCACAGCTGAACGCAAAAATCCCCGGCGACGCGAACACGTTTCAGATAGCAACGTTTGATTTGCGTCGTTCCTCAACTATTCCTTCTATCAAGAACAAATACATTTTTATTTAAATTCTTTTTCCAGAATTCCACGAATCACATCAAAATTTATTACACTAAAGAAGTTCCATGCAGTAATTTCCCCAATCTTTGGTTAATTCAGGTTGATTTATAATTGTGAAGTCGAAATGCCATCTCTTGGCGAATACAGGAAGCGTCTGTCCATCTACATCGTCTACTGTTCTATCTCATCTATCCATCAGATGTTTAACCATCAATATCGTCCGTATATTCATTTATTTTATCTAACCATACGCCTCGTCTTTCCACCTAACTTGCCTATTCATTCACATCATCTGTTTCTCTATCTGGACTATCCATCTGACGTCTGTTCATCAATATCGTCTGCCCTTTCATCGCGTCTATCCATTTATTTCTCCTCTTTCCATTTGTATCATCTATTCTTCTATCTGGTGTATCCATCTGACGTCTATTCATCAACTATCGTCTATCCTTCCATCTTATCTATTAATTTTTTTCTCCCCTATCCATCTAATATCGTCTATTCTCCTATCTGGTCTATCTAGCTGATGTCCATTCATTAATTCCATCTCATTTAGCCATCGTTTATTCATTCATTCCATCTAGACATCTGTCTCGTCTATACACTCCATTTATATCGTACGTTCTTCTATCTAGACTATCTATCTGATGTCTGTTCATCAATATCGTCTACCCTTTCATCGCGTCTATCCATTTATTTCTCCTCTTTCCATTCGTATCATCTATTCTTCTATCTGGTGTATCCATCTGACGTCTATTCATCAATAACGTCTTCTCTTCCATCTCATCCAGCCGTCGCTTACTCATTTATTTCATCTAGCCATCTATCTCGTCTATACACTCCATCTATATCTTCCAGTCTTCTATCTGGACTATCCATCTGACGTCTATTCATCAATGTCGTCTATCCTTTCATCGGATCTATCCATTTATTTTTTCTCTATCCACCTGCATCATCTATTCTTCTAACTGGTGTATCCATCTCACGTCTATTCATGAAATATCGTCTATCGTTTCATCTTATCTATTAATTTATTTCTCCTTTATCCGTCTATATCGTCTATTCTTCTATCTAGTCTATCCATCTGACGTCTATTCATCAATAACGTCTTCTTTTTCATCTCATTTAGCCATCATTTATTCAATTATTTCATGTAGCCATCTGTATCGTCTATACCCTCCATTTACATTGTTTATTCTTCTATCTGGACTATCCGTCTGACGTCTATTCATCAATATCATCTACCCTTTTATCGCATCAGTCCATTTATTTCTACTATATTCAACTGTATCATCTATTCTTCTAGCTGGACTATCCATCTAGTCATTAATATCGCTTATCCTTTTATCGCAGCTATCCATTTATTTCTCCTATATCGTCGTGAAATGAAAGAGTAGACGTATCGCATCACCTATTCTTCTATCTAGTCTATCCATTTTACGTCTATTTATCAAATATCGTCTATCCTTCAATCTCGTCTGATCGTTCACTTCTCCTCTATCCTCTATTCTTCTATCAGACCCATCCATCTGATATCTTTTCATAAATATCCTCCTTCCTTCCATCTGGTCTACTGTTTATTTATTTCGTCTAGCCATCTGCTCGTCTATTCACCTTCTTTTCAATCTATATAAACCGCCTACTCTTCTACTTGGTCTACCGATCGTCTGTTCGTCTATTGTTTCATCTCGCGCCGTCTATTTTTTATCTCGTTTATCAATTAATTTCGTCCGTCTATCTGTATTGTCTATCCAACAGTCTCGTCTATCCGTCTGTCGCATCTTTGAATGACACACAAGGAGAATTGTATTAAGCAAATGAAAGCACCGCGTTTATCTAAAACAAGCGTGTAGACTTCATAGAATGCGGCTAAAAGCACTCACGCTGCGATCCACAACGCCATCTCTTGACTAATAATAATTATTCCCCGCTGCAGTTGTTTGATGTGCGAGGAGAACTTCATTGAATCTCCAAATGCGGCCACCACATGTTAACTAAAAGAAACTTACAGATTTCACAGAATTAGTTCAAATATTTTCATGCTTCCAGCGCCATCTGTCGTCCAACGAAGAAAACTCTTAGATCACAAAGTTTTATGCGCCTGGAAAATGTCCTGTTCATCTAGAGGTCCATCCTTCCATCTCGTCTATCCGTTTGATTCATCTATCCGTCAAACTCTTCTGATTCCCTATCTCATCTATCTTTGCCTGTCTTTCTATTTAGTTTAACCAACCTTGAAATATTAATAGGCAAGGAGAATTGTGTTAAATAAATGGAAGCACCGCACCTTATCTAAAGGAAAGGTGCAGACTTCACAGAACGGATTAAAAAGTACTCATGCTCCCAGCGCCATCTCTTGACTAATAGAGATAGTTCATTGTTACTGCAATTGATTAATTAACATGCAAGGAATATTTTATTGAATGTTGAGTCTTCAAATACGAGGGAAACTTATGGATTTCAGATTTTTCATTCCGTCTACCCATCTGTCTCGTCTATCCAGGTGACGTATCTATCCGTTTCCCTCATCTGTCCATCTGTTCCGACTATCCATCTTTCTTGTCTACTCATCCTTGATTTAACATGCAAGGAGAATTAAAAATAATAAAAAAGTGTAGATTTAATAGGATTAAAGGATTTACTAAGCACACTCTTCATGATACAATTCACAGCGCCATCTGTTAACTCACGAAGATCGTTTTTTTCTCCCCGCAATTGATTAACACGAAAGGAGAATTTCGTCAAATGAATTTCTCTGAACCTCTAAAAGCGAGCACCGTATTTTTCATTCAAGCAAACTTACACACGACTTCGTTGAATAGGAGTGTACAGCGCCATCTGTCGGATAAGGAAAACTTTAACTGTATTTTTTTTTTGTACGTGGCAAGTTTTATAATAAATTAACTCCCCCAGAAAGTACGTGGCGATTAACGAAAGTGCATGGAGTTCATGATATTGATAATATTGAGAGCGCCATCTCTCGATCGACAAAAAAAATGTATTACATAGCGACAAAAGCTCGCGCAATTTATAAAGAAATTGAGGAGGAGCGCCATCTCTTGACCTCTGGGGAAGAGTTTTATACTACAGTTGTCTACAGTGCGAGTTCTCAAACTTTTTCTTGACTTACCGCCCCCTCTGCGAAGATACGGTTGGGAAATTAATATATATTAATAAGCCTGTTTCAGCCAAACAATGTCTCTCTCTCTCTCTCTCTAGTTACCTTTAACGCCCCCAAGGGGGCGGTGGTGATTTCTATTTTGGAAAACTACTTAGAGATACTATTGTCTTTCCCTTTCAATTAGCTACTGTCTCACTTTTAACTATTAATTAGCTACTGTCTCACTTTTATCTAAAGATTCTGTACTTTTTAGAAAAAACTACCCCTACCTAAGAATTCTAATTCAGTTCTCTATTTATTTAAAACCTAAAACGTTTCCACGGAAACTGAGAGTAACAGTCGCAAACATGCCTGCCCTTCACAAAGGGGACAAGGCTGAGACAATTCAGGTGAGTTTTCCATCCTCCAGGGTCACTTCACCTAAAAACCGACAACAGTCGGAAACTAGGTTTCTTAAGCAAACCAAACCTTTTGTGTCTGAGCCTTTCGTTCTATTTATACCCATAAGGCTGATAAGAAAGAAGGAAAGAAAGAAAGGGTTGAGTTACATACACATCCAAAAGTTGCCTTGCGAAGACTTTGGTGCTTAGTAATTATCGAATTTATGACGAACAAGTGAGTGCATCATAAGTCCTGAAGTGTTTTATCCCGTTTCGTTCCTGGAAGGACTTGGCAAGAAGAGCTTGAAATTGCGGAGTTAAAGGCAGAGGGCAAGCAGCAAATCAATCAGTCCGTTCTCGATATTGCTTTATCGCAAAAGAGGATGAGATGAGGGAGCGATCATAACCCGGGGCGCGGTCCGTCTGCCCGTTAATAAGCATGTGCACCGCGCCAGACGGCCTCGGCTCGTCTTCGCGTCCCATCCTCGGGGCTTAACTTCTTGTACGGGAGGATCAGATTTTGCTCTCCGTCTTTATGATATTAATAAAATATCCGAGAGAATAATCTCCGAGCACCGAGCTGCCTGCATAAAATAACGATCATAATTGATATTTAATTCACAAATAAACAAATGACGCGAGATCGCCGCGACGATTACGCAGAGTTTTCTCTCTCTTTCTCTCCCCCATTTTCGACTTACTTAAATTTATTTTCATATTTTCTGTCGGAGCTTATTTACCGGTTTACGTGTCGACCGCTCTAACCGATTATTATTATTATTGGTTCGCATTCAACCACCTTACAGCTATTTTCATATTGCGCAACGTTAAAGAAAATCTCGCTCTATCTTCTCTCCAAACGAGAAAAAAGTTCGACGATAGTAATTTGCACGGAAAGAGACAGTAACGGTCGCAAGCACGTCTCTTCTTCACAAGGGGGACAAGGCTGAGATAACTCAGATGAGTTTTCCGTCCTCCAAGGGCCACACAAAAATCGTATGCAATTAAAACAACAAAATCCGGACGAGAAATTAACATATCCTGCGTATTTAGACAAATTTGGTATGTCGTCAAACCTATACATACATATATTGAGAAAGTTGTTTCAGTTAAAACGTAAAAAAAAGAAAAATTATAAATGAAATGTCAACGGGCAACTGGATAAAATCTCCTCTAACCGGAAGATGGGTGGAATGAGTGGCAACTCGTAACCATTCGTCCATTTAATTAGAAATAACATTTGGCGTTTCAAAAGGACCTGTATTAGGACCGGTGTTTGTTGCTTTTTTTATTAACAAGCCGATCATCCCCATCTAAAACTATTATCTGTAGGGATGTTACTGGTTTCATAATTTTTGAGAACCAAAGACCAAAACTCAAGAGTCCATTTTTAAAACAAATTTTGCGTGACCTCAACTGATCTAGTGTTAAGCACCGCGCCGCCAACAGGAAAGTAAATAATGTCTTTTGTAACGAAAAATGTTTACGGGCGATGTTTACATGAAATGTAATGCAACGCGTTGCTTCTTTTGAGTTCCTGGGGGTGTTTATGCTTATCTTTGCGACAAGATGAGCGCGCGTGCTCCATCTCCAGGCACGTGGCAAATCAATAAAGCCAAAATTGGCTTCACCCAAGCGAAGGGCTTGTGCGGATCGGAAACATCGTGAGAGCATCGAGGGCCAATCGAATAAAATCTGACGTGAAGAAGGACCAACGGCGTGAAAGGTCATACGTGAACGCAATTTAATCTTTCCGTCGAAAATAAAACAAAAATACGTGTGCAAAAAAATGTAATTCTCAGGGCCTTACAACGCAAAAGTTGAGACGTCGCTGGCCCGAAAATTTATAACCGTTTAGACGTTTTAAAATAAGTAAAAAGGTTTTCTAATCTTAAGCTCAACGTTTCGCTATGGATTTATAGCTTCGAAGCTGTATAGCGAAACGTTGAGTGCATTTCCAAACATAATTCTGTCCGGTTTGAGATTTAAAAAATAATCAGATTCAGAAAATCTAGAGTATAAATGCTTGCAATTATATCTAAAAATAGAAACTCCGGGCGATATTGTTTATTCTAGGATATATAAAAAAGCTGACTGTAAATTGCATCACAAACTAAAGCGAGGGGTGAGACGAACTGCGTTATATAAAAATCCAATTAATTTTGCGACGGAGACGACGACATAAAACCTATTTTTATCGCAATAAAAGCAGATGCGAAAGGCGCGGCATGAAGCGTTTCTCACATAATTTCCTAACATTGCGCCATCAAGGATAAATACGATTTAAAAGTCAACATAAGGATGTTCACTGAAAAGCGGTTTCCAAACCGTAACGGGAGCCCTAATCTGAATCGGGTATAACGGAAGAGAGTGGAGGAAGAAAGGAAGAGAAACGAAAGAAAGGAAAAAAAAAAGAAGAAAGAAAGAATTCTTAGCTATTATAATCGTACACTATTTTTAGTCCGGATTGGGGTTAAAAATTATCTGGCTGCTAAAAATAAGCGCACGTCATATTGAACTGTTGGAAGCGCGCCATCTATCGTCCCAAAGTGAAAGCAAATTTAATCTCGACAATCGACAATACTATTTCGTCTTTGTGTTCTCAGTAAAAAATCTCAATTGTTTTCATAATGTTAAAAATAAACGCACGTCATATTGAACTGTTGGAAGCGCCATCTATCGTCCCAAAGTGAAGGCAAATTTAATCTCGACAATCGACAATGCTGTTTCGTCTTTGTGTTCTCCGTAAAAAATCTCAATTGTTTTCAAATTAAAATATAAAATTTAAAAATTAGGCACGTAAGAGATTTCCAGAGCGCCATCTGTTGTCCAACAGTGAAAACTGTTTAAAGAGAATTTCCTCGTCTTCACGCCGATGTTCTCGGTCAGCAAAATCCCCGACTTCTAAACTTTGCAAATGATTTTAATTTCGAAATTGAATTTCGAAATAAAAAATCGTCCCCGTCGCGGGAGGAATTACTCTTAAAGCGCCATCTCTTGACTAAAACAGAAAGGAAAACCGATTTATGTTTTAAATTGTGACAATCTGGTATTTATTTGTATGATTATTTTTTTTTTCTAAATTATAAACCGATCGTTTCTTCTTTTTTTTTAAAAAAAAAAAAAAACGATTTGACTTTATTTTATATTTGAATTATTAATTTAATTCTCTTTTGTTTTTTTTTGTCCGAACTTTCGATAAAAGATTCGTCAGTGGTCATGATTCGATTAGACTTAGTTTTACATAATTTTTATTTTAGTCTTATATTCATCACCGATCGTCTTTTGTTTTTTTTTTGTTTTGTTTTGTTTTTTAATCCCTTCTTCGACTTTATTCGATTCAGTTTTTAATACGTAATCACTTGACCGACCTTTGTTTTTTTTTTCTTGTTTCTAATCGATTTTCTTTGTTTTGTTTTCATTTTTTTAACTGCCTTGTCTTTTTTCTTTTGTTTTGATTTTGTTTGACGTTAATTTTGATTTTGTTTTAAAATTATCAATTGATCGTATTTTATTTGCTTTACAGTTTAATCCGATCGATCGATCGTCATTTCGATTATCTATTTTATTCAATTTTAACTAAATTTTATTTTTTCATTATATTAATTGACCATCCTGTTTTCTCTTATATGACAAAATTTCCTCAATTTTTAAATCAGTTTTCGTCATTTATGTTTTTATTCCTCATTTGACTTCATTCAATTTTTAAATTATTTAACTAATCGACCTTTGTTTTTTTTTGTTTTAATCAATTTCATTTTTTTTGTTTTTCTTCTTAACAAACAATTTATCAGCTGGCTTTTTTTCTCTTGTTTCATTTTATTTGACGTGGTTTTTTATTTTTTAGTTTGTCAGTTGATCGTCTTTTGTTTGGTTCTCTTTTAATCGACTGTCGTCAATTGATCGCCATTTTTATTTTATTTTCCAAATGTTATTTTATTTTTTAATTATTAACTGATCGTCTATTTCTTTTTTAATATTCTCTTTATTTTCGATTATCTGTTGTTTTAAATACTCTCTAATTTGATCATTAATTTATCGTCTTTTTTATTCGAGTTACAACGACATTTAATTTAATTATTAGGTGATATTTAATTTAATTATTATGTGACCCTAGAAGACTTCTTACATTCATCGATCCGCAGTCGACCCCTAGAGGTTCATCGACCCGTTTCATCGACCTCGTTGGGAACCATTGTTTATTGCGGATAGTGGATAAACTTAATCCAGACTGAACTATCGCACGGCGCCCCTTAAACCGCGGGGGCCCCCGACGATTGTCAGGTTCGCCCGACCCTAAAGCCGCTACTGTCGAAAGCTATGCTCTTCTAATTTCTTCTTTTGTTTCTTGCTTTGCGCAGAAATCTGCGCATTCATTATCGTCTTGCGGCATCACCATTCCAGAAAATTTGCTTTGTCTGGATAACACAAACATCCGTGGCCCTGGTGGGACTCGAACCCACGCCGCGACCTGCCGGCGTGAGTTCAACGACTTTCAAAGTCGGCCAGGTTAACCGCTGAGCCACTTTCCTGTCCACTTTAATCATTTTAATTTCAATCAAACAATCTCTCGTATTTGTTTAAAGATCTAAATTGGTCGACTTTCCTCATCAAGCGCTAATAGTTTATTCACATCCCAAAAATTTGTAAGGACTAAAAAATAAATAAATAAATAAATAATTCAGTTTCAAATTATTATTGACCACGGTTGAAGGGGGGAGGGGAGTCGATATAAAATTCAAATGCTCTGTAATAGCGACGATCTTAAAATCCCGGTCACAAACCAATGGAATTGTTTTGTCAATACTCGAATTGAAGACAAAAAATAGATGATCATTTTGAAGCCACACGGTTTTTCTCAGTACACGTACGGAAATCGAAAAGAAATCGATCCTAACTGAACTGATAACCAATCCCACCCTCTACAATCGTAAACCAATGAAATTGTTTTATCATTACACGAACTGAAGACAAAATAGATCGGTTTGAAGCCACGCGGTTTTTCTCTATACACGGACGGAAGTCGAAAATAAATCGATCCATAACTCTGCAATAATAAAATCTCGTCCACTGCGATCGTAAACCAATGAAATTATTTTATCATTACTCGAACTGAAGACAAAATAGATCGATTTGAAGCCACACGGTTTTTCTTTATACACGAACGGAAGTCGAAAAGAAATCGATCTATAACTCTGTAATAATAAAATCGCGTCCACTGCAATCGTAAACCAATGAAATTGTTTTATCATTACTCGAACTGAAGACAAAACAGATCGGTTTGAAGCCACACGGTTTTTCTCAATACACGGACGGAAGTCGAAAAGAAATCGATCTATAACTCTGTAATAATAAAATCGCGTCCACTGCAATCGAAAACCAATGAAATTGTTTTATCATTACACGAACTCAAGACAAAATAGATCGGTTTGAAGCCACACGTATTTCTCAATACACGGACGGAAGTCGAAAAGAAATCGATCTATAACTCTGTGATAATAAAATCGCGTCCACTGCAATCGTAAACCAATGAAATTGTTTTGTCATTACTCGAACTGAAGACAAAATAGATCGGTTTGAAGCCACGCGGTTTTTCTCAATACACGGACGGAAGTCGAAAAGAAATCGATCTATAACTCTACAATAATAAAATCGTGTTCACTGCAATCGTAAACCAATGAAATTGTTTTGTCATTACTCGAACTGAAGACAAAATAGATCGGTTTGAAGCCACACGGTTCTTCTCAATACACGGACGGAAGTCGAAAAGAAATCGATCTATAACTCTGTAATAATAAAATCGCGTCCACTGCAATCGTAATCCAATGAAATTGTTTTGTTATTACTCGAACTGAAGACAAAATAGACCGGTTTGAAGCCACACGGTTCTTCTCAATACACGGACGGAAGTCGAAAAGAAATCGATCTATAACTCTGTAATAATAAAATCGCGTCCACTGCAATCGTAATCCAATGAAATTTTCTTGTCATTAATCGAACTGAAGACAAAATAGATCGGTTTGAAGCCACGCGGTTATGCTCAATACACGGACGGAAGTCGAAAAGAAATCGATCTATAACTCTGTAATAATAAAATCGCGTCCACAGCAATCGTAAGCCAATGAATTTTTTTTAATCATTACTCGAACTGAAAACAAAATAGATCGGTTTGAAGCCACGCGGTTATGCTCAATGCACGGACGGTGGTCGAAAAGAAATCGATCCATAACTGAACCAATACGAGTCCTCGCTTAGTAATGAATGAATAAGTCGGACCGTGGCCAAAACGAGCCAGGCGGCAATTTAAAGCAAATCTATGTGGATACAAATGGAAAGTTAGAAGCATTAATGTTTCGCTTCCTTAATAAGGATTTCACATTCTCACATTTTTCTTCCGACATGGCGCTCCTGTATTTTGTCCAAAATAGGACCAATCGCTTGGACTTGGATTATTATTAAATTATTGCGGAGTGCATTGACTACAATGATAAATAAATGTCAGCGCGATTCATAATCCGCATAGCTTACACCATAACACATGTCCGAGTTATAAAATCCGTCTTAAGTGTCCATAATTACGGCGAGCGCAGATTTATCGACATTCTGCGAATCAAATAAATAATATTGCGGATAATTATGAGTAATGAAAGTGCAAATACACCGGGCGAGTCGTAAATAATTTCGTCGCGCAAATCAAATCGATAAATCAGCATTTTTTTTTCCTTTCAATTAGAGGCAAGGGGATATTTCGATTTATTTCGTTTCGATTTTTAGTTAGACGAAAATGTCGACTTCGATTTCGATCTCAATCTCATTTTTCCCCCCTGCATACCTACGAGTCTGCAAAAAACTCTATAAATTAATGGAAATTTACCTTCGCAGCGACCGGTATTACTTACTCCGTATATGGAGACAATTTATCTAAATAACTATGACTTTAAAATCGTCCATCATCTGTATGCGAAGACATCTGCGTGTGTGTGTGCGTTGGATGGACTTTATTGCGACGATTTTTGTATTTTTGCCTCAACATCGTTTGCGGGGGGGAAATTTCGAAAAACACAAATCACATTCTTCCAATATTATTAAATCGCGGAGGCATAATACTCCGAGAGTTGTTCGTTTATTTTAAGCATGCCTTGCATTTATTAATTTTTAATTAGTAATTTATGCGGTTTTACTTCGATGTTACCCAATAGAAATAAGTAAGAGCCGATGGCACGAAAAAGGAATGCGAAAGAAAAACTGCTGATTTCACGATTGTTTTTAAATTTGCTTGGAATTAAATTAAGTGCAACGAATAATCCTTGCGTAAGAACTCGGATTTCCGTCTGCAGAAGAATTGAATTTTCTTCACGTAATGCATGTGTAATAAAATTTATATGTATATATATATATATATATATATAAAAACAAATGATAAGACTATTGTTCGGAGTGGTTTAGGTACATAAAAAAAGCACTTCGCGGTTAAGCTTTTGCTCTACGATTGCGAATTCCAAACTTACAGAAAAATTACAGACTTTTGAAAGAAAACTGAATCCGGAGTTCAATTTAGAATTGCCCGGAATGAGATAAGTCGCGTGTTTTTTCCTAAAAAAAAAAACTTCGAATCCACACAGTAACCAACCGCTAATTCAAATGCTATTTGTTTTTATCAATTTCCTACATCAAAGCTACATCACCTCGCCTTTCCGAGATGTGCTTTCAGCACAACCTGCTAGATGGCGCAGTAATGGCATTATTGCTTTTGTCTCCAAAGCTTCCCACGCGTTCCGGTGCACTATGTTAGATTTGTAGTGTCGGCTTTACACACATTCGTCGAAAAACGAAACATAAAGACTTTATTACCTACTCAATATCGTATTTCATCGAATGCGCGAAACTCAAGAAATGAAACATACAGATTTTATTACTCAATATCGTATTTCATCCAAAGCGCGAAACTCAAGAAATGAAACATAAATGTTTTATTACTCAATATCGTATTTCATCCAAAGCGCGAAACTCAAGAAATGAAACATAAAGATTTTATTACTCAATATCGTATTTCATCGAATGCGCGAATCTCAAGAAAAGCATACTTACCCGTGGAGAAAAATTCGAATGGAATCGAATTTATTAATTATACTTATTTGAGATATAATCTTTTCGCGTGGGATTGTGACGCGAGGCATCAGAAGGGAAAGCCTTGAACTTGTTGCGCGACTTTCGCGTTTTTCCTTCGGAAACTAAAGTCGCTGAATTGACAGAAGTGCGCAAGAATTCTCCGCTCGGTGCGTCTAAGCGCTAAAATTAATACGATAATATCCGTACGCCAGCGCCATCTAGCGGTGAAAACTATGGCTTTTTCAAAACTTTCGTCTCTCGCGTTGCCTAACGGGTGGGGAATCGTCACGTGATTGTGGCAGTTGGTTCGTGCGCGTGTGGTTTTAGCTTATTGAAAAAAAATCGCGTTTTATTCTCGTGCCTGAATTAATTAATTAATTACAATCTTGAAGCCAGATTCTGTTTAATCTCTTATTCAATTTATTAAAGGCAGGCGAACCGCTTTCCTCGGTTGTGTTATGTTGTGATAATTTATTTCTTTTAATTTTATTTGTAAAATTCTTGTGTTTCCAAAAATTGGTTGCGGGAAGAATTGTTCGCCGGCGTTAGCTTATTGAGAAAAAGCTCGCGTCTTATTCTCGTCGCCAAATTAATTCTTCATTTTCTGCTTAATTTTTTTTTTCAATTAATTTAAAGATAGGCGAATTGCTTTTCCCTGTGTGCTGTGATATTTTGAAATGAATCCGGAAATACTTTCAGTCTCTTTCTATTTCATTTGTAAACATTTGGTTTGCAGAAAAAACGACGAAATCGACTAATGTTAGTAGTTTTAGTTTGTTTAAATCTCATCGATAACATACGACTCCTATTTTTGGGAATTAAGGCGGACGGGAATTAAATAGAGAAGAGCCTGGACGCGGAGTTTATCTGCTTCTATTGCTCACGTAAAAAGCGTCATTCAAATTGAAACTGACTGTTTCTTTTTTTAATTTGTGGCGGCTGCCCGAAGAGCTAGAATTTTATTCCCAACACTGATGGGTACGTGAAGTGGATACCGAGCACCCCGGAGGAATATCTCGAGCACGATTCGAATCCACGATCTTCTGACTGAAAGGCCGGTCCCTTTACCACTTGGACCATTCAGGCATCAAACGACATATAACCGATCAATGTTTTAATTATTATAGATCTGTATTCATGAAAATGAGAAAAATCCAGTTCCCCAGAACCTCATCTTGAGCCCTCTTTGATTTCACCATAATTGAGAAGCTGTTTTGGATGACCGTGGTCTTGATCGAGGTATTCCATTTCAATGGCCAGAAGACTCGAAGGATCATTTCATTATCGATTATTTCTATACTTGACCGGGAGGTCTTCAAGGTCCTTACCAAGTTCCAACTGCTTTTCTTCATTTCAATAGCAGACCTGAAAGCGATAGCCCACAGTGACTACGTAAAGAAGAGCCCGTTCGTGTAAGAAAGGTCAGAATAAGAGGATTAAAAAAAATAAAGGATACAGGACCGCACTCCTCGTTTATCTCGCGCACTTATAAAGTAAGAATCGGGGCATTTATGGCTTCCAAGTTCAGTTCGAATCACTTAAAACACCATTTTGTTTTTTATTTAATTAAATCCTGACATGCGCTCGTTAAATCAGACATCCGACAAATTGACTCGTCTTCGAATTTTTTGAACCTCTTGGATTTCCATCGTTTCAACGCAATTCCTGAAAGGGACAGAGCGTTTAAAAGTGAAAAAAAAAGAAACGTGAAGAATCATTTAGTTACCACCCCTATCCACCCTCTTGAATTGACTGACGGAACACCCTCCGAAGATGGACTTTCGTATCAAGATGGTTAATTCGAAAGACATTTGAAGACGTTCTTTCGCATGTTTTCTTTAGCCATCCACTTGAATTGGGGTAAAAACTTAACCGATACCAAAAAACGTTTGAATCTTAAGACCAGCACCCTCTGAAGATGGACTTTCCTCATCAAGGCAACTAATTCGAAGACTTTCTTTAATTTCGTTTATTTTTCCTACCCTCCCACCCTCTTGAATCGGGGTGAAGACTTGACCGATACCAAAAAAACGTCTGAAACTGAAGACCAGCACCCTCTGAAGATGGACTTTCCTCATGAAAACAGCTAATTCGAAGACCTTCTTTAATTTCGTTTCTTTTTCCTACCCTTCCACCTTCCCTCTTATTCCTCCAAGTATGAAAGACATCTGAAAACGTTCTTTCGCTCGTGTTTTTTTTTTTGCCACCCTTGACTTGACCGGTACCAAAAACCGTCCGAATCGTACGACCAGCACCCTCTGAAGATGGACTTTCCTCATCAAGGCAGCTAATTCGAAGGCCTTCTTTAATTTCGTTTCTTTTTCCTACCCTCCCACCCTCCCTCTTATTCCTCCAAGTATGGAAGACATCTGAAAACGTTCTTTCGCTAGTGTTTTTTTTTTTACCACCCTCTTGAATCGGGGTAAAGACTTGGTCGACACCAAAAAACATCTGAATCGTACGACCAGCACCCCCTGAAGATGGACTTTCCTCATGAAGACAGCTAATTCGAAGGCCTTCTTTAATTTCGTTTCTTTTTCCTACCCTCCCACCCTTCCTCCTCTTCCTCCAAAGAATGAAAGCGCCAATATCGCGTCTGGTCAAAAGTTGTAATAAGCTGATTTAACTTCTAATTTCTTTTTGTATCTATAATAAAAAATGGAGTGCCTCAGGATTCTATCTTAGGCCCTCTTGGATTTCTGTTTTGCGTGAAGTTATTTTTTCCGGAAATTTCTTTCTCCGTTAAGTTTTGTAACCGATTGACGAGAACCTCCTTGCACCTTCCTTACATATCTTTTTTTTATCTAAATTCCACCTTAACGGTCCGATAACAAGCAAACGAGCGGTTTACATGTAGGCAAGGCAGTTGGTGGCGGTAGGAAAAAAAGCGGATTATAGCTTTTAAGATCGTATTTAACGTGACGTGCGAGTTAATTAGCTGCGCAATTACGGTCGTTATAAACCTGAAATTAGCCACGCACAAACGTAGATATCTCCTCCTGAACGCGACCCATTAAGTAAGAAGACCAAAAGCGATCGATCAGCGTCTCGTTTTCTCCTCTTTGGCGAGCGAGGGATTTTTCTCAATTAAAACTTTTACTCCGTCGAATTAAACCATAAATAAGGCCTGGTGGCGTGCGATTTTTTCCAAACTGCCTTTCGAGTCCGCTCCGTGAGCCGTTGTTGTTGACGTGACAGCGAGTCAGTCGGTCGTAAAAAGCAGAAAACCCGACGACCAGTCCTCAAGAGTCCAACGCGGCGCCATCGCTTTATTCCTCCAACGTTTTTCCCATGGCTCCTTTAACTTCCTTGCAACATTTTGTCTGAAAGTATAGAATTAGGGGTTTTGGCCACTGTTGTTATTTCAAGAAGTTTTTTTTTTTTTAATTTCTTCATTAAATTTTACTGCATTGCTTTTTTTAATTGTTTTCATAAACATTTCTGGAGATTCTTCTTTTTATCCTTTTTAATTACTTTCATGTTGTTTCTGCTTCTTTCCTCAATTTTTTTTCCTATTCTTTCTAGCTTTTCCCAATTTACTTCCTAGTTCGATTTTTCTTTTGATTTCTCATCGTACCAGTCGGCCTTTACCTTTTCTAATGTCTTCGTTAAGTGTCGCTTCATTTTGCTCGTGGATAGAATTAAATTAAAAAGAAGGAAAAAAAACCATCACGAATCACAAGAAAACAAAAGACGAGAAAATTTAATTCAAGTGAGGAAAATCATGCGTACGAAGGAGTCGTTCCAATTTTAAACAAGAGAAAATCGAAACCATGATTGAAGAAAACTCTTAATCCGATCGAACAGTGAAACAAAAGACCTTCTAATTTAAACAAAAAAATATGTAATTTGTTATTAGGAAAAGGAAAATTTTAAAGTGGTCAAAATTTAATAAACAAAAGACGATCGTATTTAATTCGGAAATAAATTGAGGAAATCGTTCGGGAAAGTTCGAGACGATCGGAACTTGAAGATCGAAAACTTGATTAAACAAAAGGCGAACGAATTTAACCAAAAAATAATAAAATAAAATAACCTTTGAGTGTGATGCTTAAAAAAATCACAATTTCATTGGGAATTTAAACAAAAGACGATCGAATTTAATTGGGAAATAAATTGAGGAAATCGTTCGGGAAAAAATCCGAGAGGATCAGAACTTGAAGGACGAAAACTTGATTAAACAAAAGACGATCGAATTTAATCACAAAAAAATTAAATAAAATAACATTTGAGTGAATGCTTAAAAAAATCACAATTTCATTGGAAATTTAAACAAACGACGATCGAATTTAATTCGGGAAAATTCGAGAGGATCAAAACTTGAAGATCGGAAACATTAAACAAAAGGTGAACGAAATTAAGCAAAAAAAAAAATTAAATAAAATAACCCGTGAGTAAATACTTTAAAAAATCACAATTTCATCGGTATTTAAACAAAAGACGATCGAATTTAATTCGCAAATAAATCGAGGAAATCGTTCGAGAAAATCCGAGAGGATCGGAACTTGAAGGACGAAAACTTAAATTAAACAAAAGACGATCGAATTTAACCAAAAAATAATTAAATAAAATACCATTTGAGTGTGATGCTTAAAAAAATCACAATTTCATTGGGAATTTAAACAAACGACGATCGAATTTAATTCGGGAAAATTCGAGAGGATCAAAACTTGAAGAACGGAAACATTAAACAAAAGGTGAACGAAATTAAGCAAAAAAAAAAAAAATTAAATAAAATAACCCGTGAGTAAATACTTTAAAAAATCACAATTTCATCGGAATTTAAACAAAAGACGATCGAAATTAATTCGGAAATAAATTGAGGAGATCGTTCGGGAAAATTCGAGACGATCAGAACTTGAAGGACGAAAACTTAATTAAACAAAAGGCGAACGAATTTAACCAAAAAATAATTAAATAAAATAACATTTGAGTGTGATGCTTAAAAAAATCACAATTTCATGGGCAATTTAAACAAAAGACGATCGAATTTAATTCGGGAAAATTCGAGAGGATCAAAACTTGAAGAACGAAAACATTATACAAAAGGTGAACGAAGTTAAGCAAAACAAAATAACCCGTGAGTAAATATTTTAAAAAATCACAATTTCATCGGAATTTAAACAAAAGACGATCGAAATTAATTCGGAAATAAATTGAGGGAATCGTTCGGGAAAAAATCGAGACGATCAGAACTTGAAGGACGAAAACTTAATTAAACAAAAGACGATCGAATTTAACCAAAAAATAATTAAATAAAATACCATTTGAGTGAATGCTTAAAAAATTCACAATTTCATTGGGAATTTAAACAAAAGACGATCGAATTTATTTTTCGGAAATAAATTGAGAAAATCGTTCGGAAACTCTTTATCTTTTAAGCATGCGGAATATTTCTATTTTTCTTGTTTTTCTTTTCTACCTCTACCATTATTTCGTTTAGCCATTGCCATTTCTTTTTTTTTGCAAAGTTTTTGCTCCTCTCTCTTTTCTTCCTTGTAGTCGTGTAGATGGCATGTTTTTCCTTTATTCTCGGCCAGTTGTTTCGGGCTTTTTTTTCAAACTTTGTGTAAAATTTTCACAATCTTCATCGTCCCATTCCTTCCTTCTCTTTGTCCACTTACTTTTTACGAAATTCTCCTTCATTTTTTCTTTGCATTATTATTTTCCTTGATTGTGCGTTACCTTTTTTTTATAATTTCATTTTGGCCATTACTAGAAAATGATCAATCACTGTCTTCGATCGCGTGCTTAATTTCCTCTCGTCAAGACTTTTTCTTTTAGTTTTCTTTTTTTTTCTAATATTTATTCAAGCCCCTAAGAGCTTCAACGACGAGTTAAATAAATATAAAATAATCGCAGCTTACAAGAAGAAGATTAGACGCTGACGAAGACTTCGAAACATACAGATTTCTTCGTCCCTTTTCTCTCTTCATCGCATTTCGTTTTTTTTTTTTTGATTGCCAAACTTATTTTTATCCTAGAATTGTTTTATGAAATTTCAGTTTTGACATTTTGATCCCAATTCTCAATACGTTTTCTTATTTAAAAATTCAGCATTTTGATTTGAATTATTATTATAATGAGGAAGGGCGACCGAGACTTTTCTTCCAAGTCTTGCAAGAACAAACAGAATTTGATATTCTTCTTTTTCTTTCTTTCCATGAATTTGATGGGAAGGCGTTAAGGCATGTTGCCCCATGTTCTATTTCAGGTCTTGCAAGAACAAACAAAATGTGTTACCTTTTTTACCAAGTCTTGTAAGAACAAACAAAATGTGTTGCCTTTTTTTTTTGTTCTTGACGCCATACAAGCCTCATTCTATCGGTGAGCTTGAAGACGCGAGGTGTTAAGCAGGTTATTCTTGTTGAATTTCATTCTTCTGGAGCTCACCTCCTGCGTTCTTTTATTTTCCGCGGCGATTAACCGAGAACGATTGCAGTTTGTAAAACAACGGCTTTCATCTGCGTGCTGTAATTACACCATCACCAATAAATTAAGATGTACGCAGAAGTTCCCCGAATTTACATTTTCAGTTAGTCTCGAAATTGATACAGAGATGACACCAGTTTGATTTACGATAATCGCTTTAATCAAGCTGGCGAAATTGCACCTTCTTATAAGGATAAGGGTAACTATGCAACTTCTTCTTCTTTTTCAACGGCGAATCCTCATCATCATCATCATCATCACCATCGTCGTCGTCGTCGTCATCAAGAATTTATTATTAATATCGAAAGTGGTTCTGCGTTAGAACGATGGATGGTGACGCAAAAAAAAAAAAAATTCGAAGCGAAATTAATGAGCGCCGCCAGGTTTTGATCTGCGATGTCCTGTTTAAGGATGAGGAGGAGGAGGAGGAGGAGGAGAGTGGCGACCACAAAAATCACTCCGTCTCCTTGACAGGAGCGCATGGTAATTCCGACAAGGACTAATGATATCTGGATATGTAAATAAATATCCGCGTAACACGGAGTTGGTCGCGGCGTGAACTGATGTTTAATGTAGCAGCCTGATTTGTGATGCAGATGGCGGGTCGCGGTGGTGAAGATGCGGCTACTGCAGCACGCTAAACTTCTTGCGGCGGCTGTCTCAAGTACCCTCCTAAAGGACAGTCTGCGAGACGCACCGTGGGATAATCTAATATAACATGGGAGAACCAACCTTCGCCGTTTCAGGCCAAATGGGGAAACGGTGGGACACGCACCGACGCAGAATGCCTAATCAAATTTACAACGAGACCATTAAGATATATTTATTTACACGAGTGTATTACAAGGTAATTCTATCAGCAAGAAAGCTCATTGGTGTCAAATTCACAAAACACATTCACCCACCTTGATAATCATCTCTAATCATATAGCAAGAGCACTAAGAGAACGACGAAAGGAAAGAATCCATTTTGTTTCCGAAAACTCCTCAGTTCAGTGAACTAATTATTTTCAATTGAATGTCTTGAGACCTTGCCTTGAAGAATCTTTGCTGAGCCATTCCCAGCTGAGCCATTCCCAGCGGCTAAAATTCAAATTCCAAAATCCAAGAAGAAAAACAAAATTTAACACTAAGCGAACCATCAAAGGAAACGTCCCGCACATCCTAATTTTGAAACTCCCCCGATGAATTGGTGTGCCCCAGTAACGTACCCTCTTCATGGCTCAGCTTAGAAGAAGATTGAATCGACTCTGAAATTCATCTAAAGAAAACTCGACTCTTTAATGAACGACTGACTCTTCAAGCTCCCCAGCTTTGAAAACCCTGGCTAAACCGTTTCGATTGAACCGACTCTGAAATTGGACTTCAAGGTCCGGCTTTGAAGAATATGTTCAGTGAACAACCGTTTCGACCCAATCGATTGTGAAATTGAACAGAAAATGAAAACAGGTTTGCTTCGGTAGATTCTCTTTATTGAACGACTCTTCAAGGTTCCCCGTTTTAAAAATCCTTGCTAAACCATTTCGATTGAATCGACTCTGAAACTGGACTTGAAGTTCCCCGGCTCTGCTGAAGAATATCTTTGGTGAACAACCGTTTCGATCCAATCGATTCTGAAATTGATCAGAAAATAGTAACAAGTTTGCCTCGGTAGATTCTTTAATGAACGACCCTTCAAGGTCCCCAGGTTTGAAAATCCTTGCTAAACCGTTTCGATTGTACCGACTCTGAAACTGGACTTCAAGGTCCGGCCCTTTAGTGAACGAACAACCATTTCGACTTAGATTCTTTAATCAATGACTCTTCGAGGTCCAAGCTTTGAAGAATCGTTCGTTGCTGAACAATTTCGATTAAACAAACTCTGAAATTCACCCCCCTCCCCCCCACCCCTTCCAATAATGATATTAAGAGAACGATGAAGAAAGACAGTTTTTTTCCCTTTTTAACTAAACTGGTTTAGAGGATTCCTTAATGAATGGCGTCAATGTCCAGTTTTGAAGAATGTCTAGTAAACCATTCCGATTGAATCTGCTGAAAAAAGAGCACGACAAAGATAGAAGACAGACAGACGTTTTTGCGTACCTCACACTTCATCAATTTTGAAATCTGTTCGAAACATTTTTTAATGAAGGTTTACAACAAGGTCTAGCTTTGAAGATAAACCATCATGATTCAACCGTTATTAAAATTAATTTAAAAAAAAAACTTGCCAACGTTCCGCATCGGTTTGTTCATTAAACTTAAACGTACAACTTCTTCGATTCTAAAGAATCTTCGATTGAATCGGGCCTGAGAAAAAAAATAACTTAAATACTCAAAGAGGGCGATGAAGAAAGCTCACATTAAAAAAAATTGCAGACTTTTTTCGTGAAGTAGTTCAAAGGATTCTTTAATGAACGATTTGAAGATCCAGCTTTGAAGAATCTTCAGCGAACCATTTCGATTGAATCAACTCTGAATGAATTTCATCGTATGAGAAAGACAACCAAAAGAAAGAAGACAGTTTGATTTATTTTTGTGTTCCTTACGTCCAACTTTTAAGATCTGTTCAGTGAACCAGTTAACCCCAGTACATTTTTTTAATGTTCAAGGGTTCAAGGTCTGGTTCTGAAAGATCCTTAGTGAACCATCTCGAGTCAATCGATTTTAAAATTTATTAAAAAAGTCCTGTTGACGTTCCGGTTTGGTTTGTTCATTAAAATTTAGTGAACTTCAAGATTCAGGATTAAAGAACCTTCGATTGATTAAACTTTGGAATTCTAAAAAAGAGGGAAGTATTGGCAAGAAGGAGAGTTTGTTTTTGCTTTGAGACCTCAGACCTTTTCAAAGGAACTAGTGTGCTCCAGCAGTAGACTCTTCAATAAAGGGCGTAAAGGTCCAGGTTTGAACAATCTTTTAACGTATCACCATAAAAAAAAATACTAAGCACTTAGAAATTCGTTTCATTCCTCGGGTTTGGATCCAACGAATTCTTTAATGAACAAATCCAAACAAACCTGGATTTTTATGAATTATTTCCGTTTCATTAACAAAGTCATTCATCAAACAAAAAACAAAGCCAAGAAAAAGGTCAAAAATGAACCCAACCCATCTCAGAAGACTTTGTTTTGACGAATCTTCAATTTTGAATCAACAAGATGAGACACAAGCTACCAACAAAGACGAAAACACGTTTTTCTTAGCTACGTGTCTCTCTGAGATCTTTTGAATTCTTTTAGCGAATCAATTCAAGAATGTCTCCACGACTGAATCGAACACAATCTTAAGCGAATCGTTTCGCTTAATCAAACGGAATTCGTCGAATAAACACGCCAAGAAAGTTTGGAAAATAGGCAAAGAGATGGTCTGTCTTAATGAACAGTTTTGATCGAACTGATTCTTTATTTAAGAAATCCATCAGAGAGATTCTGCTTTGAAGAGTTTTTAGTTTACAAAATCAACTGACATGAGTCGAAGTCGTTCGCTAGCTACCAATTCGAAAAAAAAAGGAAGAGACAGCAGAACACTTTTTTTTAAAATTCTGAATCCCTCCGTTCCTCACTCTGAAATGAAAATCTTGAATCACTCAAGAGATCTTTATTTGAAATCGACAATTTCAAACGCGTTTCAAGATTCTAATTTGAGGCATCGAGAAATTGATGGCAATAGAGAGAAGAGAAGAGAGACAACCCTTTCAGATTTTGTATTCCTGAAGGTCATGAGACCTCAATAAAATACCTTGACTCCTCTCAATTTTAAGAGCACCGGAAAATTCACTTTTGGACTTGGATTGAGACTTTCAATTTCAAGAATACCAGGATTCAACTTTGGGCTTCGATAAAGTCCTCCTAAACACGCGGACAATAAGAGTGCAAATAAAAGATAGACCAAAAAAAACTTTCACAATCGATGATAAAGATTTCTCAATCAATAAAGTACTTTGAGTCGTCAATTTCAAGAATACAGGAAAATTCAACTTTGGGCTTCGGTCAAGACGTCGTGAACATCTGGACAATTAGAGTACGAATCAAACAGGCAACAAACTTTTTCAATCGATAAAGATTTACCATTCAAAAAAGGACGTTGACTCTCAATTTCAAAAATATCGTAAAATACAACTGTCGGCTTCCACGAAGTCCTCGTAAACATCTGGACAATAAGAGTACGAATAAAAGAATAAAAATAAACTCTATAAAATATTTTCGAACGGACGAAAGATTTTTTCAATCTACTCGATTCAGTGCATGACCGCAATAAAGTACTTTTTCTCTCAATTTCAAGATTTCTACCGTAAAATTCAACTTTGGGCTTCGATTAAGTCCTCCTAAACATCTGAACAATAAGAGTGCGAATAAAAGAGATAAGAAGCCTTCTCAATCGACTCGATTCAATACATGATTAATAAAGTACTTTGACTCTCAATTTCAAGAACACCGTTTAATTCAACTTTGTGCTTCGATTAAGCCCTTCTAAACAACTGAAAAATAAGAGACAAAAGACTTTCTCAATCGATTCGATTCAAAGCATGACTTCAATAAGGTACTTTGACTTTCAATTTCAAGAATTCTACCGTAAAATTCTACTTTGGACTTCGATTAAGTCCTGCTAAGCATCTGGATAATAAGATTACGAATGAAAGAGGCGAAAAAACTTTCTTAATCAATTCGATTGCATGCTCTTAAGATTTTTGACTCTGGGATCGATTCTTTAACGTTACGGACGTTTATGACTTTTTATCATTTTAAGCGGGACTCCCTCAATTTTTATGCCGCTTCAGGGTACAAATTTGACACGTTTGAACCAGGCCATAATACCACAATTGATATCGACTACAACCGAAGAAGAAATTAAGAAGTTAGATAAGGAGCTTGCAAGTGGCGAGAAGGGCGAGTTTAATGCAATTAATGAATCTGCTAATTTGAAAAAGCAAAAAAGAAAACAGATCAAAACAGCGACATCTTACGATCGCTTATTGACCTGACATTGCAAAAAAAAAAAAACGATTTGCAACAAAATTTTTCAAAAAGAAAACGTAATGAATCGAAGGAAACCTTGAAGACGAGGGGTAGTAAGACTGAATCTTAAAATATTCTGGAATTCTTAAACGAGTTGCGTAATGCATAATACAATACAAAGAAGGTGAGAAGCCGAGATTTCTTGATAAAAAAGAAAGATTCTATTAAATTTCATTTGCATGTCTTTTTCTGAAGTACGCCATTTTAATTATTGTGTCTTTGTCTTGTGCGAGCGACACTTCGAGTTTGCTGATGCGGAAAGGCGACGACATAAATCGCACACCAACTAATTTCCCTATCAATAAACCTCTCCCACACACGTCCGTCGCCTGAAACGCCTGAAAAACTCCGGCCTGTCCATATTATTAATTTTGTAATCGCTGAAACGTGCAATGTAAATCAATCAACACCTCCGCCCACTACGACAGACAGACAAACAACTTGTGTTTATTCGACACGTGTTCAGTTTTGTCTGGAATTATCCGGCGCGAAGGATCCGCGAAAATAATTCCGGGCATTAATCCGGGGAGGAAAACAGCAACCGCGTGTTCGCGGCCTCGCGCTTCCACGTTCGGCCAACGCGCGCCAGGTGGCGTCGAAATGCAAGAATCCTTCAGGAACTCGCCGGAAACCGAATCGCATTTAAATGAGACCTTCCGCCGCCGTGATTATGCAAAGTTTCAGCGCTTGTTTAATAAACAATAAGAACTGCAAATAGGTTGTTTATGAGATGTAAAACCGGTGATTTTCTTGGTATAATCGCGGTCTTGCAAATCGAGCGATATTATCGTTAATCGCATCGAATTAAAACGGTATTTA
The DNA here is from genome assembly GCA_036172665.1 of Prosopocoilus inquinatus. Lineage (NCBI taxonomy): Eukaryota > Metazoa > Arthropoda > Insecta > Coleoptera > Lucanidae > Prosopocoilus > Prosopocoilus inquinatus. Next base: position 5,006,998 of record CM069878.1, on the reverse strand, counting down.
CTTTTTCCATCTCCAAATAGCTTACAAGAAAAAAAAAAAAACAAGAAAAAACTCGCTTATATTAATAAATTCCTAATAAGAGAAAATTATAAGGCACGGTTTTACGTTAAATGAATTAGTTTTAAACGACAGAAGTGAAATGTGAATTTTTATTTATTTATTTATATTTTTATTTATTTATTTTTTTATTTATGTATTTATTTATTGAGAAAGAATAAATTGAAACAAAACAAAGTAATTGTGGAATAGAAAACGAAAAACGTTTAATGAAAGAGTAACGAGTAAACTGAAATGAATCCGTAAGGAATTTAATAATTTCATAATGGAAACTGGAACCGAAAAATAAATCGAAAACAAGTAAATAAATATAACATGCAACGAAAAAAGTATAAATAGACACATTTTTCTTGAAAAAAAGTATAGAAAATTACGACAAGAAATCGAAGAAGAGCAGAACAAAGAGAAAAGCAATTAATAAAACCCACCGCCGATACTGAAAGCAGCAGATAACAAGGGAAAACAAAAAATTATACAAAAAAAGAAATAAGAAGAGACTTTTTTGTAAAAATGTAAAAGTCTCCAAGCTTCTGTTAATTATGAATGAAAGATATAAAAGCGACCGGAAATGAATGACAAATTTATAATAATACTAACAAAAAAATAAGCATTTTAAGAAGAAGAAGAACAACAAAACTAGAACAATCAATTTATGAATTTTGTGCAACCAAAAAAGTATAGATAGTTTAAACAGCGACATCCTACGATCGCTTTTTGAAAATCGAAAACTAAAAGAAAGGGATGAAACCGTCAATTAAAAAAAAGTAAATAAATGTAACATGGAACGAAAAAAGTGTAAATAGCTGAAACAGCGACATCCTACGGTCGCTTTTGTCCTGACATGACATTGCAAAAACGATTTAAAAAAAGTATAGAAAAATACGACAAGAAATCGAAGACGAACAAAACTAAGAGAGGCGAAGTTAATAAAACGCACCGCAGATAACAAGTGAAAATAAAAAAATGACACAAAAAAGAAACAAGCTCTTTAGTAAAAAAAAAAAAAAAATTAAAAGCCCTGGCTTCCTTTAATTATTAATTAAATAAAGCAACCGGAAATGTATGACAATTATGTAATAATTCTATCAAAAGCAAAACAAGCATTTTAAGAAGAAGAACAACAATGTTAGAACAATCGATTTATTAATTTCATGCAACCAGAAAAGTATAAATAATAGTTTAATCAGCGACATCTTACAATCGCTTTTTGACCTGACATTGCGCAAAAACGATTTGCAACAAAAATGTTTTCAAAAATGTATAGAAAATTACAACAAGAAATCGAAGAAGAACAATACAAAGAGAAGAGCAATTAATAAAACCCACCGCCGATACTGAAAGCAGCACATAACAACGGAAAACAAAAAATTATACAAAAAAAGAAATAACAAGAAACTTTTTTGTAAAAATGTAAAAGTTTCCAAGCTTCAGTTAATTATGAATGAAAGATATAAAAGCGACCGGAAATGAATGACAAATTTATAACAATACTAACAAAAAAAAATAAGCATTTTAAGAAGAAGAACTAGAACAATCAATTTATGAATTTCATGCAACCAAAAAAGTATAGATAGTTTAAACAGCGACATCCTACGATCACTTTTTGACCTGACATGGCATTGCAAAAACAATTTGCAAGAAAATTAAAAAGAAAAGTATACAAAAATACAACAAAAAATGGAAGAAGAACAAAACAAAGAGAAAAACGATTAAATGAAAGAGTAACGAGTAAAATTAAACTGAAATTAATCCGTACGGAATTTAATAATTTCAGGATCGAAAGTACAAACTGGAAGAGAAAAAATAAATCGAAAACCGAAAGAAAGGAATGAAACCGTCAATTAAAAACAAGTAAATAAATATAACATGCAACGAAAAAAGTATAGACACAATTTTTTTGAGTAAAGTATAGAAAATTACAACAAGAAATCGAAGAAGAACAATACAAAGAGAAGAGCAATTAATAAAACCCACCGCCGATACTGAAAGCAGCACATAACAACGGAAAACAAAAAATTATACAAAAAAAGAAATAACCAGAAACTTTTTTTGTAAAAATGTGAGTCTCCAAGCTTCAGTTAATTATGAATGAAAGATATAAAAGCGACCGGAAATGAATGACAAATTTATAACAATACTAACAAAAAAATAAGCATTTTAAGAAGAAGAAGAACAACAAAACTAAAACAATCAATTTATGAATTTCTTGCAACCAAAAAAGTATAGATAGTTTAAACAGCGACATCCTACGATCGCTTTTTGAAAATCGAAAACACAAAAGAAAGGGATGAAACCGTTAATTAAAAACAAGTAAATAAATATAATATGCAAGGAAAAAAGTGTAAATAGCTTAAGCAGCGACATCCTACGGTCGCTTTTTGACCTGACATGACATTGCAAGAACGATTTCCAACAAAATTTTAAAAAAAGTGTAGAAAAATACGACAAGAAATCGAAGACGAACAAAACTAAGAGAGGCGAAGTTAATAAAACGCACCGCAGATAACAAGTGAAAATAAAAAAATGACACAAAAAAGAAACAAACTCTTTAGTAAAAAAAAAAAAATTAAAAGCCCTGGCTTCCTTTAATTATTAATGAAATAAAGCAACCGGAAATGTATGACAATTATGTAATAATTCTATCAAAAACAAAACAAGCATTTTAAGAAGAAGAACAACAACGTTAGAACAATCGATTTATTAATTTCATGCAACCAGAAAAGTATAAATAATAGTTTAATCAGCGACATCTTACAATCGCTTTTTGACCTGACATTGCGCAAAAACGATTTGCAACAAAAATGTTTTCAAAAATGTATAGAAAATTACGACAAGAAATCGAAGAAGAACAAAACAAAGAGAAGAGCAATTAATAAAACCCACCGCCGGTACTGAAAGCAGCAGATAACAAGGGAAAACAAAAAATTATACAAAAAAAGAAATAACAAGAAACTTTTTTGTGAAAATGTAAAAGTCTCCAAGCTTCAGTTAATTATGAATGAAAGATATAAAAGCGACCGGAAATGAATGGACAAATTTATAATAATACTAACAAAAAAATAAGCATTTTAAGAAGAAGAAGAACAACAAAACTAAAACAATCAATTCACGAATATCATGCAACCAAAAAGGTATAAATAGTTTAAACAGCGACATCCTACGATCGCTTTTTGACCTGACATTGCCCAAAAACGATTTGCAACAATTTTTTTTTAAGTATACAAAAATACGACAAGAAATCGAAGAAGAACAAAATAAAGAGAAGAGAAGAGAAGAAGATTTTTAGCAGAAAAAAATATAAAAGCCTCAGGCTGAATGACAAATATGTAATAATACCATCAAAACATCAAACAAGAAGAACAAAAGTAGAATAATCGATTTAAATAAATATAGCTTAAATAGCGACATTCTGCGTTCACTTTTTGGTCAAACATTGTAAAAACGATTTGCAACAATTTTTTTTTCCAAAAAGTCTACCAAAATACAACAAGAAATGGAGAAAGAACAAAGCAAAGAGAAGAGAAATTAATAAAATCAAACCGCCGATACTGAAAGCAACACATAAACAAAATAAAAATTATATAACAAAAAAAAAAGAAATAACGAGCGACTCTTTAGCAAAAAAAAGGAAACAAAAATTTAAAAGCCTCGGCTTCGGTTAATTATGAATGAAAGCTATACAAGCAACAGGAAATGAATCATAAATACCATCAAAAGCAAAACGAGCATCACAAAAAAAAAAACAGAGAACAGGAACGTTGTTCTGCAAATGAGTAGAATAATAAACAAACAAAAGAAAAAATCAGAAAGAAGAAAAAAAGAGGATAAGCTAAACAAAAAAAAAAACTATTTCAAATTACAAAAAAATAACGACCGACTTTAAAAACAAAACCAGAATTGACAGTCTCCTAATTCCTAACTTTTTCAGAACTTGCCCGATTAAGAACTACGCACGGAAATATTAAATGACCTTTAAAGCTTCGTCCAGAGATGGCGCTCGATTACGCAACTCAACCATTCCCATTCACAGAACGTCTGTAGTTGACAAGCTAATTTCTAAGTGTTTCAGAATTCGGCCGATTAATTCTTAGATAATTATTTTTGAGCAGAAAGTTTAATGATAAACATCGCCATCTCTTAGCCAGCAGTAAAAGCTTCTTTACAACTTACTTTAAATTATTGTAGATCACCGAAAGGGAGAACATTAAGAAATGAAGTCGATTTCGAACCTAGATGGATTTTTAAAAAAATATACTTCGCCATGACATAATATCGAATGTCAAAAAAATTACGTGGCTTCAACCCACAGCGCCATCTCTCTGATGACGTCCTAACTATCCCCACTTACAATTTAAATATGGAAAATCTTCGAACTTTATACGATTTCTTTTTATGATTTGACGTTCTTGATTGAAATCAAAAGTTTTGCAAGGCGGTTTGGTTGGATCTAAATAGTGTAGAGCGCCATCGTATCTAGGCAAAGTTAATTGTAGCTTGAATTGTACTGATTTTTTTTTTTTCGAAAACTCCCTCCAAGGAAAGTGACAATCACCAGATCAATGTCGCTCCTTCCTGCATTATTGCGCTTTGCTTTTTGTTTTTCCCTCCCCGCAGGAAATGATTCGGCAGCGCCGATTTCGCGAGACGTAGATGGCGTCGCAGTCATTTATAAACGCGCGCTATCTGAAACGCGCGGTCGATATCCGACCGATAAGGCCTCTCGCTACAAATTAGTTTCGCAGAAGGACGCAAAGATGAAGCCATAAAGAACGCCGCCGTCCGTCGAGGACTCTATACGCGATAGGCAGCGGAAGGAATTAAATTTCTTGTTATGGATCCGGAGCGCAATAAAAATGTAAATACGCCGAGCCGCTGCATGTGTTCCGCGCTTTATTAGCAGATATATTATTTATTATGAACTATTAGAAAGCGATTAAAAGAAGAAAAAAAAAAAAGGTTTTCGTCCTCAAACTAAATTAGCAGAATTTATTTGCCATGGCGTGTGACGAGTTGCTGGAATTTTATTTTGGAAACCACCACACAACATGTGTCCGTAATTGTTTCTAAATTGCCTTAAGACGCACCCCCCCACGCCAGGGTGTCTAGGTAAGGTTGTAAAACCGAGCTTACTTCAAAGAGACTGTAACGGTATAATCTGGGAAAATCCTGGACTTGTCTTGTTATCTCATCGGGGTGTAATACACCTTGCTAAGCTATTTATCCTACCTGCGAGAGCGCCCCCCCGTCGCCCCCTCAAACCCCCCGCGCGCTCTCTCAGATATTTGCACCCCATATAGCATTTAAATGTTTAGGTTCTCGGCAGGGCAGGGCAGGTAGTACTACGCCCCGAAACCCAAAACAGCTCCGAGAAGCGTGCGGGATTTTATAAATGAAATGGGGCCCGCAGTTTATTTATCAAGAACGGACGGACTGACGGACGCGCCTAAGTGGACTGTAAAATAAAATTCGGGGAAATTTTTATTTTTCGAGTTTTCGTCGTCAGGGGCATCGACGAAATTTTGCGCACCCTCTCAGAAATCTCTTTGTTTGTCTGGTTCAAACGAATTCTACAAGAACTTACTGTATACCGTAGTTTCAAAAAAAAAAAATAATAATAATAATAAAATAGAAAGAGTGGCACCCCCGACGTAATAAAGAAAATAAAATAATAGAAAAAGAAGAAGAAAAGGAAAAAAAAAGAACTCTTGTAAACACAAAGGTTTCACACGTGTTGCATTCGATGGTGTTGTGGGCGGAACGGTGAGTCGCAAAAGAGGTGACGGATCCTGTCACAGGACACCATATCCTGCAGGAGCGTAGAGACGGGGATGCTTGCTTGGCTTTAGCACCCCAGCTGTGCTGCGTTTCATCGTTTCATCCCGCGCAGGGGTGTACATACATACAACGCAAAACCGCACGTGCTCCTACGATTTGAGCTTTCAGAAAATTTCAATTTAATAAAAACAGCAATCATTTTAATATTAATAGTCTTCGCAATCACACAAAAAAAAGTAACATGAGACCGATAAGGTCTATAAACAAAAAGATTAACTGACTATCCTTTTAATGCCATTGGAGTTGCCTTACGTCAGGTTGGTTCCTGTTGACGTCATGAAGGTCCATTAATTTTTCCATAAAATTTATTAAAAAATAAGAGAGAAGAATCGAATCTACCAACAATCATTCACTGTGATAGCCTAGCTTCATTCCATGATAAATTTAACGCAGAAATTAACATCGGTTCTTTTGGGCCTAAGAAACAAACGTCATAGTTTTTTTTATGTTTGTAAAAGAAAAAAAAAACATCACTTTATAATTAGTTAATGATTCAGTGGATTACGACTTGTTATCTACAATCATAGTCTACAGGTTGTATCAGTTATCTCTGGTTGTGGAATATATGAAAGAGCAACGAGGAGAGACGTCGAGAGGCATTGACTCATTGAGCGATTCAGTGTTGACTCATTGAGCGTTTTAGAGACGATTCAGTGCACATATCTACATATATGATAAGAAGACAGACGTGTTCTCTCTCTCTCTCTCATACCTATTACTAAAACTAATAATATGTCACACAACCTGTATATTGACATTAATAATTAGAAGATTTTGTTGCAAATCGTTTTTGATTGCAAAGAAAACTCCGAGCAGCCTCTGTTTCAGCCCTGCTTGGGGCTTCATCAGCAAATCCCGCTTCAGTTTGTCTACCCTACTGCAATGTCAGGTCAAAAAGCGATCGTCAGATGTCGCTGTTTTACCTGTTCAATAATAATTAGGGTTTGCCATCTTTGGAAGACTCGAACGCCCCAAATTTAATCTCAATTGTCGCCTAAATTTCAAGTTTGTCAGTAAAGTCGTTTCATTTAATTAATTTCTTCAATTCCTATTTCATTTTTACGATAAAAAAAATTAATTCGATTTACAAAGAGTTAAGTACCGGAAATGAGTTTTAAGTAAAAAAAAAAGGTCTGAAAATTTTGGCAATTTTATCAAAAACTCCGATAGAAATTAAAGTGAAAAATAATTTATTTATTCTTATTATTGTTTTATTTTTGGGAAGAGAAATTCAGCGTTTCGACACTTAAACAAAAGACGGCCGAAAGCGGTGCGGAATTTTGCAAAAAACAAAAGAAAAACTAGAACGTCGAAATCTGTTTGAATCTTAAGACAAAAAGCGATCGAATTTAAATCAATTGGAAATCGTAATTTTCAGAAAAGATTTTTTTTTTTTAAATCAAAATCGATATTTAAACAAAAGACGATCGAAAACAAGGCGAGAATTTCAGAAGCAAAAAAAAAGAGAACATTTTGTGAACACCAGAAAAAAAATTCAAAATTTCGACGTCCTTACTTAAACAAAAGACGATCGAGAGCGCTGCGAAAATTAGAGGAACAAAAAAAAAAAGAAATTACAGCCGTCGAAATGCGAATTAATTTTGAACAAAAGAGTTGATCAAGTTTTAAACTAAAAGAAAATTGTAATTTTCCGAAGAAAATATTCTTACAATCAAAATTTCGTCGGCATTTAAACCAAAAAGTCGATCGAATTCTGAACGAAGGAACATCGAAATCGAATTCTTGAGGATTTAGATCAAGCTTTAAAACAAAAGACGATCGAAACCGACGCGAAAGTTTGACGCTCGAAAAGAACTGAAATAAAAGATGATCGACTTTTGACACGGTCGAATTCTAAACAAAAGGTGATCGAAACCGACGCGAAAGTTTGACGAATGAGAAAAAAATAAAACGATAGAAGATCGATTTTTGAATAAAAGGTGCTCGAAAGCAATACGAATTTTTTTTTGCGAAACAAGAGAATCGTATGCGACGGGCTTTTCGATCGGGATTTAAACAGAAGACGATCGACTTTTAAACAAAAGACACTCGAAATCAATACGAAAATATGAGGAATAAAAAATTCGTAAGCGTCAGGGCAAGTCAAGTCAAGCGTCAAACTAGCGAAGAAGACTTTTTACTCTCTTTTTTATTGGTTTAAAAATGTATGTCTTCATCCACGTGCAGTGGTTTAAAAAGAATACGAATCACACGTACGCATTGGTCCTTCGAAACGGATAACTTCTGATAGTGGTCAACGTTCGGAGTTCCAGAAGAATTTCGATCTTTCATTGATTTTAATTTAAAAATGATTCTTAAAATAATTCTGAAAATAATTTATTGTTTCTAAAAAAGCACGAAAAATGAAAAAAAGGCTCGCGTTTCAAAGTAGGCAAAACAAAAGACGATCAACATTCAGTTCCGTTAAAGAGAATAAAAGAATTTCGCCCTTTTATTTATTTATTTTCTGGCATTCGGTGTAAGTTTTTAAAGAAATTAAAGTAAATTAAAAAAAAAAACGAATTAAGTTAAAGAAAAACGAAAAAAAATTGAAAAAGTGCCAAGGCGGAAAGCGCACAACTTGAACCTCTGTGGTTATGTAAGAGATAGCGCTTTTTAAAAAAGGAGAAGAAATTAAAATTAATTAATTATTAAAAAAAAAAAACAAATCACATTTATTAAATTAGGTAGGCTCTAAGTAATATCAGAAATAAATTAAAAATTTCAAAATGATGCAACAATATTTTCTAAATTTGTTAATAGATGGCGACATGGACTACAAGAATTTGGAGGTTGGAAACGACAGGCTCGGGACACACGAAAGCAAAAAATTAATTTCAATCCAAAAAAATTGCATATCACAGTTATTAAAAAAAAACAGATAATCGAACTGAATAAAGTCAAATAAAAAATAAAAGACGATCAGTGATGAAGATAAAATGAAAAAAAAGAGTCAAATCTAATCGAGAGCATTGACGTATTTGAAAGTTTGAACAAAAGACAAAAACCAAAAGGGAATCGAATCGATAATTCTAATACAAAATTGAGCGAGCTTTTGCAAAGGTGCAAAAGAAAAACAGTTGCTTGAAGATAAAGTAAGAATCTCAGTAATTTATTCTGAAAAGAGTTTGACGCACAGGATGTCCAACTTAAAAGGCCCGGTCTTAACAAAAATTTAGCTGAAAGGAAAGAGCAATTCATTCGCGGAAGCGTTCACCAAATTAAGAAAAAGACGAAGACGATGAAAACTTTTTTCACTGCGGCTGTGCCATCGACGTTCCTTACTTTTCACTCACCCTGTGTATTATAATTTGAAAACCTAAAAATTCAATTTCATAAAAGTCACCGTATTATGAAAAAATAAAATAAAATAAATAATAAAAAATATTAAAATGCAAATTCTTCAAGACTCCGAGCTTTTCAAAACTGAACTTGTTGATTTTTTTGATTCTATTATTAACAGTATTTTATGCGAGAGGGTACCTCATAATTTAATCATTACTTGTTCTGGTGTTAATAATCATTATTATCAACAAAAAACAAATTATTATTTTATTATAAATCAAATTCATTTTCATGAAATTAGACTGCTCGCTGCGGCTAATTTCAGCACACGTATGCATTGGTCCTTCGAACCGGATAACTTCTTATAATGGCCTGTCTCGCCAAGCCCAAGCGACCTTCTTGAAGAACAGCCAAAGATAATGCCGGAAGACGTGAAGAATTCATTCAAATGCTTGTGTTGTTGACTGGTAACGTGTTGTTCATCTTCTCGCTGAGTTAAAGGCAAAAGAAATCGGATGAATCTCAAAACAAAACAAAAGAATATCAATCTTGAAAAAAAAGGAGGAAAAACGTAATGTGTTGTAAAAGTTGTAGAAATTTTAAGGCGGGAAATACAAAACTTGAAACCTTTGCAGCGATTAAAGAAGTGGTGCTGTTTTGAAAAAGCAAAAGAAGAAATTAAAATCAACCATTATAAATAATGAAATCACAGTTATTAGGTAAGGTAGGTAGCTATGGAGAAAAATAGGAAAAAAGAAACAAAAACTGCGAAATCGTGCAAACATAATTTCTAAACGCGTTAACAGATGGCGGCATAAACTACTACAATTTGGAAGTTGAAAACAACAGGTTTTGGGACTTTGCACACGAAAGCAAAAAAATAAAATAAATTCGCTTCATAAAAAAAATGTTCATATCACAGTTATTAAAAAAATTGAAAGAGCTCTAAAATTTTTTAAATTGCGAAATCGCACTAAAATATTGCCTCTAACTGTCAATAGATGGCGACACGTGTTATTAAGTCTTGAAGGTTAGAAATTATGGTCCTGGGATACCTTGTTCATGATCTTAAAGCGAGAAAAATTAAAAAAGTTAAAGCTCTCTAGTTATTGAACAGATGACGCGTTCGTCATCTTTATTATCAAAATGAGAAAAGCGAGAAATAAATGTAATAAACATTTGCAAACGTTTATGAATAGTTTCCTCAAACGCTAACAGATGGCGTCGCACACCACTAGTATTTTAAAGCGGGAAAAATACAAAACTTGAATCTTACTTAAACAAAAGCCACATCACAGCTAGAGAGGTCGCATTTTCAGAAAAAAAAAATTTCATTTCGAAATACGCTGAACGCATGTCCGTATAAAAGTTTCCTAATCTACTCTGACTTCTGTGTCGTATTATGTTTTGACCTTCGTCGGGCCACACCACATATCGTTGTAACAATTGAATTAATAGATATTTGTGCGTCAACTGTGTTGCATTATTGTCGTCTATCCCTACGCTGAACGCACGTGTGCATGAAAATCTGCTAATCCACTTTGACTTTTGCGTCGTATTAGTTTTTGGCTTGCGTCGAGCCACACACATATTGCTGCATCAATTGAAACAATAGATATTTGCACGCCAAATGCGTTGCATTATTGTCTATGTCTACGCTGAACGCATTTGCGTATGAAAATCTCCTGATCTACTTGGACTTTTGTGTCGTATTATTTTTTGGCTTTCCTCGAGCCACACACATATTGTTGCTTCAATTGAATTAATAGATATTTGCACGCCAACTGCGCTGCATTATTGTCTATCCCTACGCCGAACGCATATGCGTATGAAAATCTCCTAATCTACTTTGACTTTTATGTCGCAATATTTTTTGACCTTCGTCGAGCCCCACACATATTGTCTCATTAAATGAATTAGTAGATATTTCTACGTCAACTGCGTTATATTATTGTCTATTCCTACGCTGAACGCACGTGTATGAAAATATCTTGGAGGTTCAAGTATACCATCGCAGTGTGTTGGATCTTTGGGAATCCTTCACCCGGGACAATTTCCATGGCATCATTCAGTAATCCACGTCGCCGTCTCCAACGAGCTAGTATCGGGACAGCTGTTGATTAATCAACGCCAACATACTTGCTACGGGGGGGTAACTTTTGAGTCCAGGAGTTTAACGTAGTGGCAGCATAAAACAGCTCTTTCGGCCCTACTTGACGCCTCCTCAGCTCGAGAACTCCGCCGCACTCAAACTGTTACATCAACATCTCTTTGTTTCTTGCAACTGCGTTCTTCACGAATATTTGAGTTTCTTTCTTTTTAATAAAGTCTGCCCACTTTGTTAACAGAAAGTAGGCAAACATTTTTCTTTTCTTTTTAGACGGCGCAGGGAAGCGGCGGGACATTTGAATTTGCTTAATTAAAAAAAAAAAATGGCGATAATAACTGCACGGTTTCAGGAATGGCGAGAAGAGCTTTTACTAAATTAGGCAAAAATTGTCTCCAGATTTAGGATAATTTTAATAAATATTTTTGACGCGCTAGATTCCGGCGCTGAACTTCTTGCCGGGTGGAAGGTGGGGGGAGGGGGGCACAAGAAAATATACAGTTAGAAACACCCAAGGACCGAAAGGTCAGATTTAATTAAACGGAATTTACATATAAATTGTGCTGGTAACTTCAGACTGTGCAAGTCTCTCTTGCTTTTAGCGACTAACAATAGCAAAGGTCCTTCGAAACAACCCTGCAGGACTCCAGGACTTTATATTTAAAAGAAACTCCAGCAGACTGTGCAAGTCTCTCTTGCTTTTCGCGACTAACAATAGCAAAGGTCCTTCGAAACAACCCTGCAGGACTCCAGGACTTTATATTTAAAAGAAACTCCAGCAGACTGTGCAAGTCTCTCTTGCTTTTCGCGACTAACAATAGCAAAGGTCCTTCGAAACAACCCTGGAGGACTCCAAGCAGATTTCGATTTTAGTTTAATGAAGGCTGCAAAGAATAGAAAAATAGAAAATATCGACGAGGAGGAATTCGATTACGTGCTCAAATTAGAATCTGCCCGTAGCATTAAATTTAGAGAACGAGCGAAAACCTCATTCTCTCATCAAACAAAAGCACAATGCAGAAGTTTCCACGGACAAATTAAGAAATGGATTCCGCACACGTAACACCTGAGAAACTAATTAATTAAATTTTATTATGCCTGTATCTGAATATTATTTTAATGATTTGTTTATGCACGTCTTCGAGCCTCGTTTAAAATCGATAAACATCTAAGTACTAGGTAAACAATTAAAAGAGTCTTCGTAAACCAGAAACGGAATGAGTAATAATTTTTTTTTTTTGGAGTTTTATTTAGACACCCCTAATCAAGGTTGCTGGCAACAACAAAAGTTCCAACGTGTCGCTGTTACAACGTGACTACACACCCCTGCGGAGATGCCCCGTCCCTTGAAAAAGCCCCGTCTGCGACCCTTACCCTATCTTCTCGCATCTCTACCCGCCGGTCCTTGCCTGCGACCTCTCAACTGAACTCCGAAGAATAGGCAGATAACCTTCGTATGCGTTCTGTAAACTGATTTGTCTTCTTCAATGGGTCCTCTCATTGTCATTGTGTGCTGCTGCTTTTTTTTTCCTCTCGTGTTACTTTTTTTTTATTCTTCTCTCAGTTAATAATAATATAATCTTTTGTGCCCGGGCCGAAAACTTTCGTAATTTATATCGCGCGAACGCGCTATTCAGGGCGGAAACCGTCCGAAGTGAAAATAAAACATAAATTCTGCGCGCTTTATCGTCCGCACCGCCGCCGCCACTGTCTAAAAATCACCTGAAACGAGGGAAACTTATTAAAAAAAAAAAAATTTTTAATTAACTCGGATGCGCGATTAATGACCGTGTAACGTACAGAAATTACCGCTTATGCGTGCGCTTTTTTTGACTCAGTTGTTTCGGTAATTATATCCTTCGAGCGTAATTAGCAGAGAAAACTTCTCGAACTTGTTAATCATCATTAAAAAAAAAAATAATAATAATGTTTTTTTGATGTACCTCGCGCACTCCTGTAAAATCTTGGAAATAATGCTAACCGACGGAATCCGGGATACTTGCGGCGTGAACATTTGCGCCACCGATACATTTGCGCCTGTGATGTTAATTGAATTTTAAACATTAACGTGTCTTTTCTTTTATTATTTTCCTTGAAGAAGCTGTCGTATACCTAACGAAACGTCGGACTTATTGCAAATTGGGTGTTTTACAACAAATTTTGTGATGATGATTATTATTATTAATTTAACCGTGAACTATGTAATATCGTTGGGAAATATGATTGGATAGCTCCTTGAAAACGAGGAGGTTTCGGCAAAAAAAAAAAATTAATTGACGTCATCAGTGCACTACAAAATGGTTTAATTGTTAAAAAAAAAAAAAAAAAACGCAACCCTAACATTTGGCTTATAATTAAACCATCACCTCACCGCTAACAACCGTAATTTATAATATATTTTAAAAACATTTAAATTTATGTGGCTTCTTGCCCCCTCCTTAATTCTTAGTCCACATTAGCGCACCTTGCTCAAAATACACAGCGAGCCACTTAACAACTATTCCGCTTATTATGTGCTTATTAACGATCGATCACGTGGTTCTTTTTCGATTTCAAAACAGGATGCAGATGCGTCCATCTAAAAGAGCAAATCCATAAACGGCGAAACTATTTCCTTTCTTTTTTTTTTTAAAAAAAAAGAGCGAATCAATTTCTTTTCTTTGGTTTTATTCTTTTGCTTCTGTTTTTAATTTTTTTTTAATTTATCATTTCGTCGGCCGCCGCATCTGCTCTCCGGGCTCTACATAAACACGAACGAAATTCCCCCTCGGTTATTTATAACTGCCAGTTCGCGACATAGATGGCGACTGTTGTGTCGTCGTCGCAGCTCACGAACAAAACCAGCGGCGGTGTTTAACTCGATTTGTTGTTTGGTCGAGTTTAGTTGCCCGTTAAGTACGATTCAAATGGAAAAGAAAACTCTTCATTAATCTTTCTTTTTCGGTCTGATTTGAAGTGCCCTTTTTAATTACGAGGGGCAACCTCGATTCGAATTCGATTCTTTCATGTTTTCGAAAGACTTTCGGAAAAATGGTCATTCAGGAGGAGGATTGCGTTGACGTCGATCGCAAGTAAGAGTCGGAAAGGAGGATATATATATGAGTCAAAGGGGGTTGTAAATATTGGTAAAATAAAATATGTAAGTGTGGGAAAGGAGCATGAGTCAAAGGGGGTTGTAAATATTGGTAAAATAAAATAAGTAAGAGTGGGAAAGGAGGATGAGTCAAAGGGGGTTGCGAATATCGCTAAAATAAAACAAGAGACAATAAATAATGGAAAGAAGACAGATAATCTTCCGTCAACATTATCTATTATTAAAAGTGACAGCATATATCCTTGATTCTAAACAGAAAAAAGAAAGAAAAAATGCATATTGCCAGTTTTTGTTAATTGAAGCTTTGAAGGAGGATTGCACTGACACCGATCGCAAGTAAGGGTGGGAAAGGAGGATATATATGAGTCAAAGGGGGTTGTAAATATTGGTAAAATAAAATAAGTAAGAGTGGGAAAGGAGCATGAGTCAAAGGGGGTTGTAAATATTGGTAAAATAAAATAAGTAAGAGCGGGAAAGGAGGATATGAGACAAAGGGGGTTGTAAATATCGCTTGTAAATAAAACATAAGAGACAAGAGAGAATGAAAAGAAGACATCACAACATTATCTATTATTATTAAAAGTGCTAGCAGCATATATCCTTGATTCTAAACAGAAAAAAGAAAAATGCACATTGCCAGTTTTTGTTAATTGAAGCTTTGAAGGAGGATTGCACTGACATCGATCGCAGGGTTGTAAATATTGATAAAATAAAATATGTAAAAGTGGGAAAGGAGCATGAGTCAAAGGGGGTTGTAAATATTGGTAAAATAAAATAAGTAAGAGTGGGAAAGGAGGATATGAGACAAAGGGGGTTGTAAATATCGCTTGTAAATAAAACATAAGAGACAAGAGAGAATGGAAAGAAGCCCTCACAACATTATCTATTATTATTAAAAGTGACAGCAGCATATATCCTTGATTCTAAACAGAAAAAAAAAAACACACATATTGTCAGTTTTCTGTTAATTGAGCTCCGAAGTGTCCTCGGGAAATTCAAGTTCTTTTCAGGATAATTGGTCCTTTATAATCGCCTTAATTAAACCTAAGTGATGATGAGCCGGCTGAAAATTCGAAACGTCAACAAACCGCCCGTTTATTTTTATTCAATGACGACTCAAAAATTTTCGCAGCAAAGTTTCTTTATTTGTTGGGAAAGCATCTCGCATGGCTAGATCCAGTCTCCGCGGCTGGCTGGGGGCCTGTATAAGGGCAGGACTGGAAAAAATCGCAAGTGATATGACTAATAATTGCCCGGCGAGTGATCGGCGAGCGGCAATCATATAAGGGAGACGCAAGACGCACAAACCTAAACCAGTTTTAACAGTTTCGTCGATGGTAGAGAAGACGGACGTGGTGGTGGTGTGAAAAGGCCGATGATGATGATGATTAAATAAAAATTCGTTTCGTTTCAGTTCGCGCTAAACGAAAAATTGAAAGTAAATAGAACCGAGTACACCCGAGTTAGAAACGCGGCAGGGTTGTACCTTTGGTCCTCTATTGTTTGATGCCGGCCAGGGTGTTTTCTTCACTCGTCAAAGCCGCTGGAAATGAAACTTAAACCTTCTTACAAGAAAAAAAAAAAACAATTTCTTAGTAAGCGTACCACATTTGGACTTGATTTGGATTTCTTTACAGTGTACAATCAGGCCTACAAGGGAGGTTTCAAAAAAAAAATCCTGGGAAGTATACCACCCTTGGACTTGGATTTCTTCACAGTGTACAATTAAGCCTACAAGGGAAGTTTCAAAGAAAAAAAATTCTTACGAAGTATGCCACCCTTGGGCTTGGATTTCTTCATAGTGTACGATCAGGCCTACAAGGGAGGTTTAAAAAAAAATTTTTTAGGAAGTATATACCCTTGGACTTGGATTTCTTCATTGTGTACAATCAAGCCTATAAGGGAACTTAAAAAAAAAATTCTTAGGAAGTGTGCCACCATGTCACCCTTGGACTGGAGTTTCTTCATAGTCTACAATCAGGCCTATAAGGGAGGTGCAAGATGACTTTAGAAAAAAAAAATCTTAAAAAGTAGACTTGGATTTCTTCAATAGTGTACACTTACGCCTAGAAGGAAGGTGCAAGATATCTTCAAAAAATTTGCTAAATAAAAAAATTAAATAAATTTATAAGCGAGTTAGAAACGAACCTGGGAGTGGAACAGGGCTGTACTTTTAACCCTCTGTTGTTCGATTAGATAACAATCATAAGGGCCTTAGATCGGTATATTTCATCCTGCGGTTGAAACTTTAAACGCGCGTTAAAAAACGATTTCTGAAATAGCCAATGGTATCATAAGAAATGAAAAAGAAACGACAATTTAATTTAAAATTTTCTTGTATGTTAATTTAAGAAAGGCAATCCAAAAGTGCATGCTTGAGTTCCTCGTTAAGACAGAAAATATCCAAGAAACAGTTGCGAGAGTAAAAATGAATCTAAGGGGTCCGGCGCAAGGTCAAGTTTTGAGCCCTCTACCGTTTGCTTTGCATCACACGAAGGTTACATGAAATATTACATAATGAAGCAGCGTCCATTAATTAGCAAAAGATTGTTTTGAACTTCAAATTAACGAAAGAACAACCAAAAGTTTTCCTTGGTTTTAATTTCCCTGCCTGAAATAAAAAAAAATATATATATAACTAGATTTTTTTATTTATTTTTTTTTAAATATCTTCAAAATTCGAAGTATTTTCTCTCTACAGATGTTCAGCGTGTAGTTGCGTTTCGCTCTGTGTGAGAACTTTTATGTTTAGACAACGAAAAACAAATCATCATAACTCTGTTTCTGTTTTTTTGTGTTCAATTATTTAGTATAGTTTTTTTTTTAAAAAAAAAAAGAAAAGAAGAGAAAAGGGTCACATTTTCGAACATTTTCCAATAATTATCACTAATATTTCTCGCGGTAAAAGAAAAATGGGATAGGCCTAAGATAAAACCGTGTTTTTGTTTTTCGTTTGCTTTTTGAAATTCTAGGCAAATTCTTTCGTCTGCATTCAAATTAGCTGGCTATCCTTTTCCCAGAGTTAAACATGTTGTTAGATTAGCTGGACGACTTTTAAATTAATTTTAGTAATATATCACATTTTATAATAATAATAATAATAATAATAATAAATTCCTTTATTGTACACAGGCCATTTACAAAAATGGATGTACACGTCAAAAATTGTATAAAACATAAAACATTAAAACATTAAAGGACGAATACACAAGAATGCAGTCACTAACAGTGTTGCGTTATTTTTTGGATTTTTTTTTAATTGTTTAACATTTCATGTTTCAATCTTCTACAATTTTTTTTCTTCGAATTTTATTAAAACGATTTTAATGTTTTTGTTTCGATTTCTGATCATTTCTTAGTTTTTTATCTTAAAAAAAAATTCCTTTCTTGGATTGGATTCACTTAGGTTCACAGTTTAGCTGGATTGGTTTGACCTTGAAGTTTAGTTGGATTGGTTTGACCTTGAAGTTTAGTTGGATTGGTTTGACCCAAAAAACCATTTCTTAGTGTTTCACATTTTATGTTTAAAAAAAGTTGGGTTCGTTTGGGTACAATTCAGTATAAAGTTGGGTTTCGCTTGGCTTCGACTGACCTTGAAATATTGTTTTCATTTTTAAAGATATTATGTTTAAATTTTCTATTGTTTCAATTTTTTATTTTTTATTTTTAAGATTTCTTGTTTTAATCTCCTACAGTTTAATTTTCGATTTTCAATAATTTCTTACGTTTTTCTTTTTCTATCTATTGTAAAATTCTTTTCTTGGATTGGTATTATTATCGTTATTAAAGCGACGATATGTATGTGTTAGTTGACATTAAAATAAAATGCCATTTTTACCAAATTTTATTAGATTTACTTATTCAAATCGGATCACAAATAAAAAAAAATTAAGGCTTGCTGCAGCGTTTTTTTTTTTTTCATTTCACACCCTGTACAATTACAAAAGGCGTTAGAAAAAAATTTTGCAACTCGTCGGCTTAGCTTTCTCTAATTACGCCAATGACTTCATGGGCCGTTATTCCTAACCTCGCCCTCACATAACCTCAAAATTTTCACTGACACTGACGTTTTGTCAAATAATTAAATAATCGTTACGCAAAAAAATCCCTAAACCATACAGTTTTCCCCTGAATCATCCTGTATATCACGCGGAGCGGAAAATAAATAACAATTAAAAACGGAGCAGCAAAAAGAAAACAATTCGTAAGGCCGTTATTCCTAACCTCGCCCCACATAACCTCAAAATTTTCACCTGACATTGACGTTCTGTCAAAATAACTGAGTAATCGTTACGCAAAAAATCCCCAACTGATACAAGTTCCCCTGAATCATCCCGTATATGACCCGGAACGGAAAATAAATAAGAAATAAATACGCAGCAGCAAAAGGGCAACAATTTTTAGGGCCGTTATTCCTAACGTCATCCCACATAACCTCGAAATTTTCACTGACATTGACGTTCTGTCAAATAACTAAATAATCGTTACGCAGAAAAATCCCTAACTGATACAGTTTCTCCTGAAAAGAATCCCCAACTGATGTACAGGACAGCTGGTACAGCTTCCCCTGAATCATCCCGTATATGACGCGGAACGGAAAATAAATAACAAATAGATATATAGCAGCACAAGGAAATCAATTCTTAGGGCCGTTATTCCTAACCTCGTCCCACATAACCTCGAAATTTTCACTGACATTGACGTTCTGTCAAATAACTAAATAATCGTTTCGCAGAAAAATCCCCAATTGATACAGTTTCTCCTGAATCATTCCGTATGTGACGCGGAACGGAAAATAAATAACAAATAAATATAAAGTAGCAAAAGGAACACAATTCTTAAGGCCGTTATTCCTAACCTCGCCCCACATAACCTCAAAATTTTCAGTGACATTGACGTTCTGTCAAATAACTAAATAATCGTTACGCAGAAAAATCCCTAATCGACACACTTTCTCCTGAATCATTCCGTATATGACCCGGAACGGAAAATAAATAAGAAATAAATACGCAGCAGCAAAAGGAAAATAATTCTTAGGGCCATTATTCCTAACCTCGCCCCACATAACCTCGAAATTTTCACTGACATTGACGTTCTGTCAAATAACTAAATAATCGTTACGCAAAAAAAAATCCCAACTGATACAGTTTCTCCTGAATCATTCCGTGTATAATGCGGAACGAAAAAGTAAATCACAGATAAATATTATGCGGCAGCAAAAGGAGAAAGAAAACAATTTAGAAATTGAAATCTCCGAAGCACGCGAGGTTTATTTTTTGTAACTGATTGTGAGTTAACCAGCGTAAAACAAAATAACCAAATAACTGAAGACTAAATAATAATTGGTTGTGCCTGAAACGAATCCTGTCAGGTCGGAGGTGCGGCGCGGCGCGGCGGCGGCGGCGGAAACCCCGAAAGGCCCGCCGCGCCGCCGCGAATTTGCATCCGCGCGAACGGAGCGTAATTGTAAGAACTACTGACCTAGCGATATTATAAATTTACCCCCGATGGAATGTAGAGGACTGCATACATATGTATTAGCCTGCAAGTGCTAATGCCCCATTGTATTGCAAATTCCATGTTAATTTTGCGGCGCAAGCCGTATGATTTGTGCGCTACCGCAACAGGTGACTGGCTTTAAATTATTTTTTTTTTAACGCTGCTTCTCCGCATCTGCCGCCGCCGCCGCTGTTTCTTCCACGGGGCGGGCGGGCGAAAATACACCGTGAAATCACCTAAACAAACTCATTTGTTTATTTTCGGAATTATTTAAATATTTATTGAACGCGAGTTGAAACGACGAGGTGATCTTCAAACAGGTTTTGATAACTTATAGTTTGATATTTTGAAAATTCATTTTTTGATTCGCTTATTTTTTCTGCGTGGAATTCATTTGCGTTATTTATTGTTTTGTTTATTTATTTTTTATTCACTGAGCTTTTGCTTGCCTATTGTATTAAGTTTAGAGTTCAGAATCTCGACTGTTACGTTATTTGAGGAAAGAAATAATCATAAAACCAAACGTTAGATGTCGCTGTTAAAAATATGATGATATAAAAAGCATGTTATTTGACAGAACGTCAATGTCAGTGAAAATTTCGAGGTTATGTGAGGCGAGGTTAGGAATAACGGCCCTAAGAATTGTTTTCCTTTTGCTGTTGCGTATTTATTTGTTATTTATTTTCCGTATTTAGGGGAAACTGTATCAGTTGGGGATTCTTTTGCTTAACGATTATTTAGTTATTTGACAAAACGTCAGTGTCAGTGAAAATTTTGAGGTTATGTGGGGCGAGGTTAGAAATAACGGCCCTGAGAATTGTTTTCCTTTTGCTGCTTTATATTTATTTGTTATTTATTTTCCGTTCCGTGTGATATACGGGATGATTCAGGGGAAAATGTATCACTTGGGGATTTTTTTGCGTAACGATTATTTAGTTATTTGACAGAACGTCAATGTCAGTGAAAATTTCGAGGTTATGTGGGACGAGGTTGGGAATAACGGCCCTGAGAATTGTTATCCTCTTGCTGCTGCGTATTTATTTTTATTTATTTTCCGTTCCGCGTTTTGGATTCTTCTAACGGGTGTCCAACGATTGTTATTGTAGTCTTCTTTCGTTTTTTGAGGAAAGAAATCAAAGAAACCAAACGTTAGATGTCGCTGTTAAAAAAAATGATGTATAAAAAAGCAGACGTTTAACATTTTTGGTTGTTTTCAGTTTAGATTGTTTGCATACTTTCCTTGTTTGTTCTTCATTGAGTTATTTACATTTACACAGTTTTGGAGATTCTTCTAACGGGTGTCCAACAATTGTTATTGCAGCCTTGGTTGGTTGTGGAATCAATCATTTTTAATTAGTAATACATAAGCAGTTGGTTAAAAAATGATTGATTTATTACGTCTCAAAACAATAATTATTGTTTCAAGTTGCCATAAAACGAAATTAATTATTATACAAATCATCATTGTTTTAAATCGCGATGAAACATTAAATACGACGACGAAAAGTAAGAATTGATTTCGACGTTTGATTCCGCATCATATCCAGGATTGCAATAATTTTAGGTCACCCGTTATATTCGCTTGAAATTTCAGTCAAAATTAAAACTGACTGACTGATTTCTGAAGATATTTATTTATTTATTTATTTATTTTTTTTTGATAGTTTTCGATTAACATTTGCTACCATTTACTGCACGATTTAAATTGAACCAAAACTTGTACTATCTAAAAAAGAAAAAGAAAGTAATGCAAACAAATCAAATCTCGTCCTGGCCGATTCTTTTACTAAAAAATTAATTTGTTTGTAATTTGTTTGCAATAAGATTTTCATTAACACAGAAAATATATGTAATTATATAAAACTAAACTAAACCTCCTAATAAATTTATTTATTCGACGAATCACCATGAAACTCAACTCATCTGCCGAACAACTTTAACGGGAACTTTATTGGCCAGTGGGAATATTCGGCGGCGCTCTGGAAGAAAAGTCTTCCTGTCAAAGTAAGATTCTGCTCTTCGAACTCACCCTGTACAGTGTACACGATCCGTTTCGATTCGTTCAATTCTGAAAACAGCATCTTCTCAAATATACCGGGTGTCCACTTTGCGCTTACGCACCATGGCAACATCAATTTGATAGGCAAGCAGGAATTTATTTACAATTAAAGAAAAATGCATAGAAATTCCTGCGGTGCGCAAACAAAGTGGACATGCGGTATATAAAATACAGAATGCCATTTTGTTTTTTGATGCCGGTACATAAATTCAAACAAATTAAAAACAAACGTGCAAAGAACCTATTATTAATTAAGAAAAAAATCTAATTGAGTCTCATTTTCTGTGACTTCCAAATTAATTGTGATTTGTTTCTCTCTTTTTGTATTATTCACTTTCTGTGTCCTTTTTTCGAAAATGTTATCGCACAGTTTCCTTCTAAATATTTGTTTTCGGGTACGCAAATTTATACAGAGCGTTCGTAAGTGACGGGAAAGACCTTGGAGGAATTTAGTGCGGCGCCCAGATGCGTTAATAATTTATTTTCAATTTTCTTACAACTTTGGTACTTCTGCGGCTAATGAAAAGCCCGTCCCTTATACCACCATCGATGAAAATTGTTCTTGAACTAGGAGTATATTTTTTTTAAATATTGTAACTGAATAATTAATACAAAAATAATGTACCTATTAAGTTTTAATGAATTGTTTTATCATCAAACAGTCACTCATTTCGCAAGAAAGAGATTCAGACTCAAGGAGTCTTATCGAGGTTGAGTTCAGTTGGGCCGAAGCAACCCCGAGTTGAATTCCACTCGATTTTTCAATTTTTTAAAAAAAGTTTTAGTCTTGGTTTGGTGAGGTTTAGGCGACACCTGTAGAATGAATTTGGTTGGATTGGGTTAGCCTTGAGACGAATGGACCTTATTTATATATTTTTGGACCTTATTTATATATTTTTAAAAAAAATTTAATGTTGTAGTTTTAATTAAAAAAAGTGTCTCTTGGATTTTAAGGAGAGTACCAACTTAAAAAATTAAATTGCTGTTAAACTAGAAACGCATCATGTAATTGAATCATTTCTGAACGCTCTGTATTTTCATTTAATCAAGTCTCACCCGCCGTGTCTTCCGAATCGATTGTGTTTTGTTTTTTCCTTGAAATATTCATGTTCTGTTTCCTTAAGGAAATGAAAAAAAAAGACGCCGCGACGCCCTTTCTTTATAATCATTACGATTTTTTTAAAACCTTTTCGGGTTGAAATCGTTTATTATTTTTGTTTCTGCTTCTTCGCTTTATTGTATTTTTGTTTTGCGTTTAACGTCCGGAAGGTGTCGCCTTTCCGCCGACTGTTTATTTCCTGTTACGGTTGGGAAAGCGCATTTTCAAATAAGAAAATAAATAAATGAAGAAACAAATAATTGCTGAACGCTCTGTATTTTGATTTAATCGAGTCTCACTCGCCATGTCTTCCAAATCGAATGCGCTTTGTTTTTCCTTGAATTATTCGCATTTTGTTTCGTTTCGAAAATGTAAAAATGATGCCGCGCCGCCCTCTCGCTCTATTTTTCTTTTGAAACCCTTCCGGATTGAAACCGTCTTTTAATTTTGTTTCTTCTTCTTCTTCGTTTTAATATATTTTTGTTTTGCTTTTAGCGTCCGAAAGGTGTCGCCTTTTCGCCGACTGTTTATTTCACGTTACGGTTGGGAAAGCGCGTTTTCAAATAATAAAATAAATAATCAAATCATTTCTGAACGCTCTGTGTTTTGATTTAATCGAATCTCACCCGCCGCGTCTTCCAAATCTATTGTGTTTTGGTTTTTCCTTGAATTATTTTTTAAGTTTTGTTTCGTTTCCAAAAAGGTAAAAATAACGCCGCGCCGCCCTCTCGCTCTTTCCAATCGATGCGATTCTTTTTTTGAAACCTTTCCGGGTTGAAACCG
The DNA here is from genome assembly GCA_036172665.1 of Prosopocoilus inquinatus. Taxonomy (NCBI): domain Eukaryota; kingdom Metazoa; phylum Arthropoda; class Insecta; order Coleoptera; family Lucanidae; genus Prosopocoilus; species Prosopocoilus inquinatus. Next base: position 4,983,180 of record CM069878.1, on the reverse strand, counting down.
TTTTTTAGTTTTGTTTCTGCTTCTTGGTTTTATTGTATTCTTGTTTTGGTTTTAGCGTCCGGATGATGTCGCCTTTTCGCCTACTGTTTATTTCATGTTACGGTTGCGAAAGCGCATTTTCAAACAATAAAATAAATAAATCATTTCTGAACGCTCTGTATTTTGATTTAATCGAGTCTCACTCGCCATGTTTTCCAAATCGAATGCGTTTTGTTTTTCCTTGAATTATTCGCATTTTCTTTCGTTTCGAAAATGTAAAAATGACGCCGCGCCGCCCTCTCGCTCTATCCAATCGTTGCGATTTTCTTTTGAAACCCTTCCGGATTGAAACCGTCTTTTAATTTTGTTTCTTCTTCTTCTTCGTTTTAATATATTTTTGTTTTGCTTTTAGCGTCCGGAAGGTGTCGCCTTTCCGCCGACTGTTTATTTCACGTTACGGTTGGGAAAGCGCATTTTCAAATAATAAGAAAAAAATAAGTACGAACACGTCGAAGATGCCTCCTCGCTGTCCACCCTAGATGTTTAGGTCGCACTCGATTTAAAACAAACGTATAGGCTGAGTTGCTCAGTGTCCGATTAAACCAGCGATTTATTAACTGCGGATTAAGTCTCAAACCACAGTTTTCTTTCACAGTTAAACTACGTTTTACACCTTCATCTCTATATGAACCAAAGGATAATAATTTACTCCAAAAGTTGACAAATAAGGTATATTTCATACAGAACCAAAAAACATTGCAACCAAAAAAAAAAAGAATAAAACGCTAGTTAAGGTTAAACATAGTTTAAATCTTCAATGAGCAACTCAACCATAGTAATTTGTGTATATCGAAGATGCGCCCCGCTTTCATCTTCGATATACACGGTTTTATTTACATTTTCATACAAAATAATAATCTTTATTGGTCACCTAACAAATTCATAACGTAACATAAAACAAAGTACATAACTTTGATAAATGGTGATCCCCCAAAGGATTCCGAATCGGCAGTTTCCGAAGAAAGAAGATTTTGCTCTGCCTTCGGAACCCTTGGTTAAGAAAAAAAAAGTAGTTGTAAATTGAGTTTATTTAATTCAGGCGGCTTTAAATATAATGATGCCAGAAAATGGTACATCAAGGTTTACGATAGTGTTGTGAAACAGTATAACAAATTATGGCGACATGAAATCGTATAGAAACAGATGTTTGTTTGATTTGTGTCCGTCCCATAACATTGCTTTGCTAATTTTTTTTTTTGGGTACAGTTTTCTCGCGTAACTCACGGCGTTTTCTTTTTTAAAGGTTGCACCCATGCACAATCAGCGTATATCCATCTCTTATCATTACATGAGGTTGAAATGAGATAGAAATACACTTGATGTGCGCTGGTACAGCCTTCGGAAAACGCTGTTAAATTAAACGAAGTTGATTCTCTCCTGACGAAGCGAAGCTATTAATCGAGTGTTTTCCCAATCGTAATTAGATTAAAAAAAAAAACAATTTCTTGCTTGCTATTAAATTAGTATCATGTAAAACAGTCTTAACACTGTACAGTGTGGTCCATTTTTAATGGTTTTACAGGGTTTCTCAGTTATTTATAGGGACAGAACAAAACTGTTTTCGCAACCTAATGCTACTTTTTCGAGAAAAACTCAGTGGAGAAAACAAAAGTTAGCTAGCTCGATTCGTTCGGGAAATATCGGCCGAAAACGAATTTCTCCGAAAAAATATTTTTCTCAATATCTCAGTTGTTTGACAAGATATTTTGAAAATTCAAAAACCATTTTATTCAGCAATTAACGCAGAGATCACTGACATTATTGCCTTTTGTATAAATTGCATCAGTTCTGCGAAACAGACTAAAACTTTCTAATTTTAAATAGGAACCGCAGTTGGCTATGACACAAATAAATGGCTCCTTTAATGAGGTTTTCAAAAATATAAAGTTTGATATAATTATTTTTACAAAAAAATAAAGATACTAATATTTTTTTCTTTTCGATAGCTAACAAGTCACCCATGGCAACAAAAACAAAAGATTAGTTCAGTTTTTTCCACAAAAAGTGAATTATTATTAAGTAAAACCTAACTTAATTCAATAAATAAATAGCTTCATGTATCTATTAGATACTGACATAAAACCGCAAATCTGTAAAAATGAATTAAATCCATTTGAATAGTTCTTTAATTATTAAAATGAACAGCTAACAGATTTTATATATATTTTAAACTGGTAAACTTAATTGGTGTGTTTCTTTAAGAAATCATTGAAGTATCAGATATTTCTTAACTTTAAAAATGCTTTTGTATGTTAATAAATTTAATTACGGGTAAAACTGAAATAAACACATCTAAGAATTTTTGGTAATTCAAAATTTAAGATTTAATAATTTCAAAGGAGCATATAACATATTGATAGTTAATCCATATTTATATTATTCGTAGTTTAATGAGTTTTCTAAAAGCATGTATTTCCAGTTATTTATTTATTTTTTTAATTTAATTACCTTTATTATGTATTCCTGATTTGATTTTTGAGAAAAACAACTGAATTTCTTTTGTTTCTAGTGTCATAGATAGCTTGATAGCTACTGCAAAGTAATAAAAGTTAGTATCTCTGTTATTAAAAAAAAATAATTATATCAAACTTTATATTTCTGAAAACCTCATTAAACAAGCTATTTATTTATGTCATAGCCAACTGCAGCTTTTATTTAAAATTACAAAGTTATAATCTGTTTCGCAGAACTGGTGCAGTTCCAGTAAAAAAATAATAACGTTAGTAAAATCTATCTTGAATTAAGTTAGGTTTTACTTAATAATAATTCACTTTTTGTGGAAAAAACTGAACTCATTTTTTGTTTTTGTTGCCATGGGTGACTTGTTAGCTATCGAAAAGAAAAAAATATTAGTATCTTTATTTTTTTGTAAAAATAATTATATCAAACTTTATATTTTTGAAAACCTCATTAAAGGAGCCATTTATTTGTGTCATAGCCAACTGCGGTTCCTATTTAAAATTAGAAAGTTATAGTCTGTTTCGCAGAACTGATGCAATTTCTACAAAAGGCAATAATGTCAGTGATCTCTGCGTTAATTTCTGAATAAAATAGTTTTTGAATTTTCAGAACATCTTGTCAAACAACTGAGATATTGTGGAAAATAATTTTTCGGAAAAATTCGTTTTCGATCGATATTTTCCGAATGAATCGAGGTAGCTAACTTTTGTTTTCCCCACTGTGTTTTTCTCGAAAAAGTAGCATTGGGTCGCGAAACTGATTTTCGTCTACTTCTATAAATAACTGAGAAACCCTGTAAAACCATCAAAAATGGTCCACTCTGTACGTTTGTTTTACACCGTCGTGGTATCGAGCGCCGACCTAATCATCGAGGGTGAACAGCGAGGCATCTTCGACATGTTCGTACCCTTATTAGAGATCGATTCATAATACCTACGAGTGGTGCGAGTGCGTGAAATTTAAATGTCAACCGATGTATATACACAGGGTGGTTGTTTTCGCGGGTGGTATTTAGGCGGCGGGTGTTCTTTTTTTTTTTGGTGAGTATAGACGGAGTACGTCGAAAGTGGTCCTGTTTGGTCGTGGATATCTACGCCGTCGGTGGACTATGTGAGTTCGGCACGCTCTGTTGCTTAGCTACCGTGTTCTACAGAGTGTAAACACTTCCCCGCCGTGGTGGGGTCACCTATCGCAGGCGGTAACCCCGCGTATTGAGCCAGTGAGGCACGGCCAATGGCGCGCGCAACGCGCTGGAGGGGTGCGGTGGTGGGGAGCGCTCTGGAGTTCAGCCAGAGTGTCAGGGTACTGGTAGTGCATACTGAGTCGCCGTGCATGATAGCGATATGCATAACGCATGAGAACGTGCTGAGAGAGTGCAAGTTTTGTGACAACGAGTACCAACAGTGTCGACACGACGGCTTGGCGCCCCCACCAGGGCATGGCGGCCACGACGTACCTGCCGGCTAGTAGTGCGGTCACGGCCGATGTGGACGGAAGTGTTGTCGTCGGTATGAACGGTATGAATATAGCCGGAGGATATCACAGCAGCGCCTCGCCGAGGTCCGCTGCGGACGCCAACGAAATGAAGTACCTGCCCCAACACCATCACCAACATCACCACCACCACATGGGGAGCTCGCCGTCGCCGAGCGGCCCCATGACGCTCTCGACGAACCCATGGGTCAGCCTTCAACCGAGCGCAGCGGACCCTTGGGGCGCGACGATGATGCACCACGCCGCCGCTCACCATCACCACCCACATCACCAAGACATCAAACCCCTGAGTCAGCACGCGGATATGCTACACCGCCAACAACAACACCAAGGCATGGGATCACCCGGCTGGCATATGACCGCACCGTCCGCTCATTACAACCCCGCAGGAGCAGGCTCACCCCTACAACAATACCAATCCGTAGTGAATGGTATGTTGGCACAGCAGCACCAAACCCCGTCGCAACTCCACCACTCGCTGCATCGGGACATGCAAAGTCCTCACCACCCGCAACATCCCGACAGGGACGTCAGCGGCGGCGAGGACGAGACGCCGACGAGCGACGACCTGGAAGCCTTCGCCAAACAGTTCAAACAGCGACGAATTAAGTTGGGGTTCACCCAGGCGGACGTGGGGTTGGCCCTGGGGACTTTGTACGGGAACGTTTTCTCGCAGACGACGATATGTAGGTTCGAGGCGCTCCAGCTTAGTTTTAAAAACATGTGCAAATTGAAACCGCTGCTGCAGAAGTGGCTGGAGGAGGCGGACTCGACGACAGGGTCGCCGACGTCGATCGATAAAATCGCGGCACAGGGTAGAAAGAGGAAAAAGCGTACGAGTATAGAGGTGTCGGTGAAGGGAGCGCTCGAACAGCATTTTCACAAACAGCCGAAGCCGTCGGCGCAGGAGATCACGAGCCTTGCGGATAGTTTGCAGCTGGAGAAGGAGGTGGTGAGAGTGTGGTTTTGCAATCGGAGGCAGAAAGAGAAGCGGATGACGCCGCCGAACACGCTGGGTACGGAAATGATGGACAATATGCCACCCGGCGGGCACATGCACCCGAGCTACGGACACCACCCGGACATGCATGGTTCCCCTATGGGGCAGCACTCACATTCCCACAGTCCACCTATGTTATCGCCTCAGGGTATGAGCCACCAACTCACGGCCCACTAGCATCCAGCCCACTGGGCCTCCCTGCTTCATCACAGCGACAACGGCTAGCGCCTCACCCAGCGTTCATCTCACCCCGCGAGTGAAACAGCCGAATTCCGACGGCTGCGGAGCCGACGCCACCTAATCGAACTATTAACTGTTAAAACTGCTACCTCACAGTAAGATGATGACCGGTGGACGCTCGTGTGATGTGGTCCGCGCCCAGTGCGAGTGTACCTTAACAAAACAAAACAGGAAAAAAACAAAGGAAAAGAAAACTGTAACTTGTAAAAAATTACTGTACATACACTAAAACTGTAAATAAAAAAGAGTGATATTGATATTGACGCTACCCCAAAAAAGCGTTTGTGTAATATAACTACTAAATATAGAAGAAGGAGAAGAAATGATGACGATGCTCTACACTTAAAGAAAGGAAGCAGAAGAAGAATAAGAAAAAAACGCGCGTTGTAAATAATATTTGAAAAAAAAAAAAAAAGAGAGAAAGGGACAGAAGCGAAGCCCCAAGTTGCGGTAGCAAGCAATCTCGTCGTGATTTATACTAAATAAACAAATAAATGATGATAAAAAATGGAAAAACAAAACTAAAACATACACCGGGACGGTTTTCACTTCACAAACAGAAACTTTTACAAAGTAAGTTTATAATGTATAAAATAGAATGTCTATATATTAAAAAAGAAAAACGATAGAAAAACAAAAAACGAGGATGAGGATGACGATGATGATGTTGATGTTGATGATAATGAGGAAGAAGCGACAGACAGAGAGAATTTAAAAACGAGAAACAAAAAACGGAAACTTTTGCGTTTTAAAGTCGACTTGGTTTAAACCCCCCTCCGATCGTGCAGTTTTGAACTCTTGTTTTTTTTTTAAGACTTTTTTAATTTCTGGATAAATCCGTACTGTTCCCTGGTTCATTCAACAAGTTCTTTGGTCATAGATTGATATGTGTATATATTTATTATTATATTAATATTAATTATATATCGTTGTACGGTGTGACAAAAAATTAAATCGAAAATGTTTTTAAAATAATCTTGTTCTATTATTTAGTCCTTTTTTTATAATGCGATTTCCCAACGCATCATCAGTCAGTCAATCACACCCTTCGTTCGAGTGCTTGCTTATATGATGCTGATACTGTTGCTGCTGCTGATGATGATTATGATCATGATGATGATAAGTGTTTTGTGTTCGACGCAGACGGATGCTCGGTGAGTCCCTTTTGTTTGTTTACTATATTTACACCAATTCCGAGAGAAACTAACTATATTAATGATAGAGACAAACACGGACCAGCTCTGTTGACAACTGGTCTCGGACGAGAAGCACCTGTCCGGTGCCCCCTCGGACCGTGTAAATACCAAATTCGATTATTGTTCCATCACGACAGCACTTTCCTTCTTTATCTTAATTTTTATTTTATTTTTTTGCTTTGCTTTTCATACTTACTTCTTTTTTGCTCTTGCCACCACACAGAAAGAAAAAGGGACTCACGTCATGCTCATGTTCATGTTCATTATTTATTTCACACATACAAAAAATAAAAATAAAAAAGACAAAAATCCATATCTGTATTTTTACATATTTAAAAAAAAAACACACACTCACACACAAACACGATATGAAGTTCCTAAATGTTCTATTATGGCTAGATAGAATATTGTACCTATACTACCAAGTTTATTAGAGAAGATTATGTACAAAAATTTTGTTGTATGTTTGTTTTATAAATAAAGCGATGTTCAAAAAAAAAAAAAAAACACCACTTCGGTTTTTATTACAATCACCGAAAATTCCGACGCTCACTTACCTGCAAAGCGCACGAATTCTCATCTCTGGGGGGGGCGAGGAGAAGGTCGGTCGATTTGCACGCAATAATAATAAATTATACCCCCCTCTTGAATTTCCGTGGGGCACTGCTTAAAGAAAAATACTGAAGAAAACTCTGAAAATACTGTTTTGCGATACACGGGAGTTTCAAAAAGTTCCAACAAACAAAAGAAAAGAAGGTTAGAGCCGCCGAAAAAATAACATTCTATGTTGTAGGTAAATTAATATCGAAATTAAAAAAGAAAAATGTACAGACGGGCGACCTGGTTGTAAAAACAGTTGAAAAAATTTAGTGCTTGTGTAATGCGTTTAATGGATTTACTCGTCGAAAATAATAACAATAACACAAAAAGCGCTAATGCACTGCGCGAAGTGTTTGTGATGGACAGTCCCCTTAACCCCCTTGAAGCTAATTCTTGCTTTCTTTCTTACTTACCACACGCGTCATCATTGTTTTTTTTTTTAGTACAAAAATAAACAAAATGGCAAAGCCAATTTAATCACTCTCTGCACTTAAAAAAAAAACAAAAATTCCAAATTTATGCTTGTATTATAATTTTTTTTATCTTTGAGTGTGACATGACTGAGCCCCCTTTTCAAAACGCGCGGTGCTTCAAGTATTAAAAATGACTTACTTACTCGTGAATTATTTATTTAATTGATTTTTTTATCGGGAATTTTCGGGTTCGTTTCCTGTTCTTTACGCAGTAAACAAATCCAGGGCGCAAATTTGGGTTACTTTTGCTCAAAACTGTTGCAAACCCCCTTTTTTATTTGCCCAAAACTTAAAAACTTACTTTGACTGGCGACTCATCGTTTATTTTAGATTAAATTCGTTTTCTGCACGTTCCGACCCCCAACCCCATTTATTAATTAATCTAAACGCAAATCTTTTTTGATTGTCACTTCTTGATAAAATAACCCTTCTTTGAATTCTGATTTGACTCTTCTGTATCTACATTTATTTATTTGGATGGCTGGATGATTTATTCAAAAAAATTGATTTCGATTGTCAATTTTGTTGCCTAAAATCTAATAATAAATAATTTAGGCCATGTAGATTCTCAATTTTATTTACGTTTTTAAAATTCGTTAACTTCGTGGTTTCGCTTGTAATTGTGATTTCTTTTTGTTTGCATTTAGAACCTCACTGTCGAAAAGTACAAACCTGTTTCGCACTTAATGTTGTATGTATGTGTGTACAATTAGATAATCTTCATTTAATTAATTAAAATTAATAAAAATAGAAGGACGTTTTGGCACCTCGCGATGATCTCGTTCGTCTTTAAATCGGTTGGTTTTAAAGCATCGCTAAATTCCGGCAATCTTGCGCTTTTAACGATTTTAACATTTAAATCTAAGCCAAGCGAATTTCTCATTTTAGAGCCGCGGCTTCGGCCACAATTAAAAAAATAATTAAAATTAAAATCCGTTTAATTTTTCTTTCGGTTAAACGATTTTTATTTTGGCCGGGTATTTGCTGCGTGTATTTCTTCTGAAACACGAAACTCTTTCCGCTTGATTAATTTTGTGCTTCAAGCTTCAACTAGATTTAATTTTAAGCTAGGTCTTGCCAGAGTTTTAAGTTTTAAGTTATTTTGCTCGTTTTAAACACTTTTTCATATGATTGGCCCCAATTTTTACAAAAAGCTTTAATATCTAATTTAAAAAAAATTAATACATAGGAGTATTTAATTAAATGCTCTAAAACTCAAGCTGGCAACTTGTTTCGTTTACTGTCTAACGATTATGTTTTCTCTTTCTGTATACTTGCTTTCAACTTGTAGCTAACAACTCCCCCCACCCCCCATTTAAAATTATTTACAAATTTCGAACGTATTATTATAAATTAGTTTTTAATTCTGCAGCTTTTCACATCTGACATAAATTTAGAGCTAAACACATTTTCATTTCAGTCGGTTCACTGTAAGAACGTTTTTTCCTTTTTAACAAACATTGATCTAAAGGCAGGTTTAATTAGTTTTAATTTTAAAATTGCGTATTTGGGTCTAAATTTAAATTTCCTGTTTTTCTTTTTATTTTTAGTTTCCATTCGAATGGTTTTATTTGATGGGGGTATTTGCTTGTACGGCTCTTTTCATTATTCCTGCTTATGCTGAAAGGCAGTTTTTAATTTTGGGGGTCGAAATTAACTACATTTAACTCCTAACCTCCTGGAAGGCTTGGGCCGTCTTTAAAACAAAAATAAAAAATTGGTTGGTTTTAAAGCTTCGCTAAATTCCGACAATCTTGCGCGCTTTTAACAATTTTAACATTTAATTCTAAGTCAAGTTGAATTTCTCGTTTTAGAGCCGCTGCTTCGGCCACAATTAAAAAAAAATTAAAATTAAAATCCGTTTAATTCTTCTTTCGGTTAAATGATTTTTATTTTGGCCGGGTATTTGCTGCGTGCATTTCTCCTAAAACACGAAACCCTTTCTGCTTGATTAATTTTGTGCTTCAAGCTCCAACTAGTTTAATTTTAAGCTAGGTCTTGCTCCGTCTCATTTATAAAATAATAATAATAATAGATAATTACGACGTTTCTTAATAATAATCATGACGTTCAGAAAGCTCTTCTAAATTCGGATGTTAAGAAAATCCAGCTTTGCATTTTCTAATTCACATTTTTAACTTTTAAATCTAAGCCGACAAGCTTTGGGTCTAAATTTAAGAAATTAATTTACTTTTCAGTTATTCGTTTACATTGAAACGAATTTTATTTTGATCCTCAGCTTTCTTTCAGTAGTACATTCGTTTGCAAAAAGTTCTGTCCGATTTATCAGCCAGTTTATGCTTAAACGCAGTTTTTAATTTCGGTTGTTAAAGCCGACTGCATTTAATTTTTATTTTCCTGGAGTTTCTAGGTTCGTTTTGTTTCTTCTTCTTCTTTCAAAGAGATCAATCAAAGTACTGCTGAATTCGGATGCCGGCAAAACCTTGAGCTTCTTAATTTTAACAATCCGGACTTCATTTTAGAGCTGTAGATTCGGGTCTAAAACGCCATTTCATTTTCAAACAATCGATCGTACGATTAATTAATTATTAATTTCAATTGTCGCTTCGGGTCTGCATTTAAATTGATTTATTTTTAAATTATTTCTTGCATGTTTCGTTTGCAAAAAAAAAATCTAATAATAAATAATTTAGGCCAAGTAGATTCTCAAGTTTATTTACATTTTTGAAATTCGTAGCTTCGTAGTTTCGCTTGCAACTGTGATTTTTTTTTGTTTGCTTTTCGAACCTCACTGTCGAAAAATAGAGCCGAACACGAACCTGTTTCGCACTTAATGTTGTATGTATGTATGTACAATTAGATAATGTTCATTTAATTAATTAAAATTAATATAATTAGAAGAACGTTTTGGCACCTCGCGATGATCTCTCGTTCGTCTTTAAATTTCGCCCGTTAAAGATATTAGTTGCAAAAAATAAAATAAATTGAAAGATTTAAGAACAAGACACTCTTGATTTATATTATATGATTTTTGACTGATGATAATTAGTGCTTACAGTTTACTTTAAATTTTGACTTTTGCCTTTAATACTTGTCTAGACTTTTGCGACTTCAGTTAACAGAGTTTGGTTCTAAATTAACAAATTTAATTTTTGCATTAAGTTTAAACGAAGACCGATCTTTATCCAACTGTATTATTTTTTTTTTACTTTCATTTGCCGTCTTATTCTTTTTTTTTTGTTGCCTTCCAAAAATCACCTAAATTTGAATCTTTTTATAACTAATTATTTTTTTTTAGAGATAATAACTATTAAAAATCCGCGACGTGATTGCAGTTTAATTGACAAACTCAAACCTCGATCAACCGATAGGAATCACTTCTTCAAAAAAAGTCAATTTAATTAATTAATTTTTTTTAACTAGAATCCTTTTTATTCCGAAATAAGTCCCCAAGTAGATTTTTCGGAGATGTTCTAATAGGTAGCTTGTTAATTTGTCCTCCATTTCAAAAGTCTTCTAAATTCTCTTAATTCTTTTCATTTATTAAAAAGTAAACAGCTTCTCTTATAATTAATTAAGTAGAGGGCATTATCCCTTGCCCTAAAAAAAGTCATCGTGAAAAATTCAAGGAAATTAAATCTAAGTTAATTTTTTGGTAGCATATTTAAAAAATTAAAACCAGGATTAGTCATCGTGAAAAACTTAAAAAGATAAGAACAATCTAATTTTATTTTTCGAGTCCACGGCTGGGTGTCGTATTAAAAAAAATTTAAGCCCCGATTAGTCATCGTGAAAAATTGAAAATGATAGAAAAAATGTTCTAAACCCTATCTGGGTAACAAATTTAAAAAATTTAAGCCAGGATTAAATTTAATCCTAAGTTAGAATGTTGAGGTACATACAGCAAAATGTATGTCACAAACTAAGTTAGGTTTAAATTTAATCCTGGCCTAAATCTTTTCTGCAAACCACCCTTCGATGACGTCATAGTCAACTTAAGACGCATAACTGACCTTGAATTATACTATTTAAATAGTTGATTACACTTCCTTCCGTTTCCTATTTCGAAACTGAGTTTTTTCCTGTAAGAAAGAAAAAAAAAACGATCTAAACGGCTGCTTCATACTTTCGATTAATTTGTAATTAATCCAGATTTAATTCTTAATTTTTTGTTCTAACTTCATTTTCAAGATAACTGACGTTTTCTTAGATGATTTAAATTTAGATCGGAGCTCGCTGTTTCGCATTTAAGCATCGTTCAGCCAGATTTAAGCTTTAACTTTCATAAGCTACGCTTTTTAGGTCGCATTTAACTTTGCTTTATAAAAAAAAATGGCTCGATGTTAAAATCCGAGAACGCTGTTTACATTCCCGCACACGTTCGGGATTAAAATATTTAAATATAAACTAACTTGATTCGACTACACATATTTAAGCATAAATTTAAATTAATTTCTTGTCCATTTTGTGTTTCAAGTTTCTGCCACTGTTTTCTTTCTGATGATTTCGTTTCAACGTTGAAGCCCCTTTAAGATTTCCTGTTTTTTCTTTTTTTTTAAAAAAAAAGACAATTCTGTCCAAGTTTCGATGATCATAACAAACAGCACAGTTTTTTTTAAAGTTTTTAACTTCCAGATATATCTGGAAATTGTGTTTTAGGTTTTAGTTTTATTTTTGCTCGTTTTAAACACTTTTTCATACGATAGGGCCCCAATTTTTACAAAATTCTTTAATATTTAATTTAAAAAAAAAATAATATATAAGAGTATTTAATTAAATGCTCTAAAACTCAAGCTGGCAACTTGTTTCATTTACTGTCAAACGATTATGTTTTCTCTTTCTGTATACTTGCTTTCAACTTGTAGCTAACAACTCCCCCCACCCCCCATTTAAAATTATTTACAAATTTTGAACGTATTATTATAAATTAGTTTTTAATTCTGCAGCTTTTCACATCTGACATAAATTTAGAGCTAAAAACATGTTAAATTCAGTTGGTTCACTGTAAGAACGTTTTTCCCTTTTTAACATTGATCTAAAGACAGGTTTTCTTTTTATTTTTAGTTTGCATTCCTTTGTTTTTATTTGATGGGGGCATTTGCTTGTACGGCTCTTTTGATTATTCCGGCTTATGCTGAAAGGCAGTTTTTAATTTTGTGGGTCGAAATTAACTACATTTAACTTCTAACCTCCTGGAAGGCTTGGGCTGTCTTTAAAATAAAAACAAAAAATCGGTTGGTTTTAAAGCTTCGCTAAATTCCGACAATCTTGCGCTTTTAACGATTTTAACATTTAAATCTAAGCCAAGCGAATTTCTCATTTTAGAGCGGCCGCTTCGGCCACAATTAAAAAAAAATTAAAATTAAAATCCGTTTAATTTTTCATTCGGTTAAACGATTTTTATTTTAGCCGGGTATTTGCTGCGTGTATTTCTTCTAAAACACGAAACTCTTTCCGCTTGATTAATTTTGTGCTTCAAGCTCCAACTGGATTTAATTTTAAGCTGGGTCTTGCTCTGTCTCATTTATAAAATAATAATAATACGACGTTTCTTAATAACAATCATGACGTTTAGAAAGCTCTCCTAAATTCGGATGTTAAGAAAATCCAGCGCTTCATTTTCTAATTCACATTTTTAACTTTTAAATCTAAGCCGACAAGCTTTGGGTCTAAATTTAACAAATTAATATACTTTTCAGTTATTCGTTTACATTAAAACGAATTCTATTTTGATCCTCGCTTTCTTTCAGTAGTACATTCGTTTGCAAAAAGTTCTGTCCGATTTATCAGCCAGTTTATGCTTAAACGCAGTTTTTAATTTCGGTTGTCAAAGCCGACTGCATTTAATTTTTATTTTCCTGGAGTTTCTAGGTTCGTTTTGTTTCTTCTTCTTCTTTCAAAGAGATCAATCAAAGTACTGCTGAATTCGGACGCCAGCAAAACCTTGCGCTTCTTATTTTTAACAAGCCGGACTTCATTTTAGAACTGTAGATTCGGGTCTGAAACGCCATTTCATTTTCAAACAATCGATCATCGTACGATTTCTAATTAATTAATTATTAATTTCAATTGTCGCTTCGGGTCTACATTTAAATTGATGTATTTTTAAGTGATTTCTTGCATGTTTGACAGATTTAACATTTAAATCTAAGCTGTAGATTTAATTTTAGAAATGCAGGTTTGACTCGGGTCTAAAACGCCGTTTCACTTTCGATCAATCGTTGTCTTGCTGTTTACGTGCGTTTATTGATTAATTAATTAATTATTAATTCCAATTGTGGCTTTGGGTCTAAATTTAATTTAAATTGTTTCACTTTTTCATTTACATAGAAACGATTGCATTTTGATCGACACTTTCCGCGCACATTCGTGTGAGAAACGTGGAAACATTCTGCCCTACTCATCCGGTATTTGTTTAAAAACGTAGTTTTAAATTTCGGTTGAAGTCAGAATCAGCTAGATTTAATTTTTAAATTCTTAGAGCATCGGGGTTCATTTAGCTTCTGTTTCGAAAGAAATCAGTTACGCTTTAAAGCTGTTCTGAATTTCTTGGACGATAAGAAAACCTCTCGCGCTTTCAATTTGGGTCTAAATTTAACCCCTAAATTATGTTTCACTTTTTCTTGTATTTTGATCGGCACTTTTCGTGATGTACGTCCGTTCGAAAAACATGAAAATGCCGCCCGACTCATGCGTTTATGTTTAAAATAATAGTTTCTAATTTCGATTCAAGTCAAAGCCAGCTAGATTTAATTTTTAATTTCTTAGGAGCATCTAACTTTGTCTAACTTCCGCTTCTAAGCTTCTAAATAAATCAGTTTTTCTTCACGTTTTAAAGCCGTTCTGAATTTCTTGGGACGTTAAGAAAACCCCTCGCGCTTTCAATTTTTAACAAATTTAACATTTAAACCTAAGCCATTGTTTTAGAACTGGGCGGAGGTACGGGTCTAAATCGCCATTTCACTTTCGAACGAAATTTTCGCCTCTTACTGTTTTTTTAATTAATTAATCAATTGAATAATTGTCAATTCCTCGAATGTCTGTTATTATTTCAGCCGATTTTTTAATTTTTAACTTTCAGAAATCGGTGGCTTTTTAGTTCGAAAAAACTTGCTCTGCGTCGATTTTCTTGATGTTTAGAACTAAAACAAAAGGAAATCAGGCTTACGTTTTAAAGCTGTTCTAAATTGCCTGGACGTTAATAAAACCCCTCACGCTTTCAGTTTTTAAAAAAATTAACATTTAAAAATCTAAGCCATTATTTTAGAACTAGACAGAGGTACTGGTCTAAACAGCCATTTCATTTACAGTCGAAGTTTTCGTCTGTTACTTGTTTCTTAATTAATTAATCAATTGAATAATTATTAATTCCTCGAATGTTTGTTCTTGTTTCTACCGATTTTTTAATTTTTAACTTTCAGAAATCGGTGGCTTTTCAGTTCGAAAAAACTTGCTTTGCGTCGATTTTCTTGATGTTTAGAACTAAAAAAGTGGAAATGAGGCTTACGGTTTTAAAGCTGTTCTAAATTGCTTTGACGCTTTCAGTTTTTAACAAATTTAACATTTAAAAACCTAAGCCATTATTTTAAAACTAGACGGAGGTACGGATCTAAACCGCCATTTCACTTTCAATCGAAATTTTCGCTTCTTACTTGTTTTTTAATTAATTAATTGGTTAAATTAATTATTAATTTCTCAAATGTTTGTTTTTGTTCCAGTCGATTTTACAAATTTTAATTTTCAGAAATCGAAAGCGTTTTAGTTTAAAAAGTAACTTGCTTTGCGTCGATTTTCTTAACGTTTAGAACTAAAAAATGTTCTAAATTTCGTGCACCTACAGAAAACCCCTCACGCTTTCAATTTTTAACAAATGTAACATAATTTAAACCTAAGCCATTATTTTAGAACACGACGGAGGTACGGGTCTAAACCGCCATTTCACTTTCAATCGAAGTTTTCGCTTGTCACTTGTCTTTTAATTAATTAATCATTATTGATTCCTCGAATGTTTGTTTTTGTCGCAGCCGATTTTTTAAATTTTAACTTTCCGAAATCGGGGGCTTTTTAGTTACTTATAAAAAATTGCTTTGTGTCGATTTTCTTGAAGTTTAGAACCAAGAGAAAGGAAATTAGGCTTACGTAGAGCGGCGAGCGTGAAAAAAAGGGCCACGTCTTAAAGTTAAAATGCTCAAAAAAACTAGCCGCGATTACGGAAAATCATAATCGCAGTTGAAATGTCATCATTACGCGATCAAATATTAATGTAAAACCTGTTTTACATCTAAAAACACTCCGCATCGCAGAGCAGTTATAAGATCCATTAAAATCAAGTTGCATGTTAGGGATTCTTTTTAATAGATTATTAAAATTTTTAGACTTTTTAATAGATTCTTAAAATTGTTAGAAATGTGATTATTATGACAACTAAGTCGGAAGACGTCATTTTAAGCTGAATACTATCTAGGGGAGAAAATGGTGCTGTCACTTTATTCAAGCTTGCAACTGTACACACGTACTTTAGAGCTAAACTAAAGTCGCATTATTTCCTGGCCTGTTAAACGGTGAATTGTTGGTCTGAGCTGAAGTGCACCGCTAAGCGCTGGTTCGCGGGGACTTACTTAACCTAAAAAAATTTGACAGTTCTGTCATTTCTGTCACACGTGAACATTGCTGAGCGAGTTCACGGAAAAATAATTAATTCTTTCAGTACAATAAAAAAAAGAACCCTCATTACGAGTTAGATACCATACGGCAAAAAAAAAGTGTCTCGTTTTTCGCGTTCGCCGCTGTACGTATTTTTTTCTTCTAATTTTCATAAGCAAGCAAATCTAGATTTTCTTTTATCAGTAGACTTACTTTGCTCTTAACTTTTTAAAAGAAACAATCTTCCAAGAAGGTGTAACTTCTTTTTCTTTCGAAAAACTGTTTGACTAAGGCCTTTATGTTCTTATCAGACCGTTTTACGTCAGTAATATACCGTCTGTAAACTGATTTGTGATACTTGGCAACCGTTTCACGTCAATAATATACCGTCTGTATACCGATTTGTGATGCATGGCAACCGTTTTACGTCAATAATATACCGCATGTAAACTGATTTGTGATACATGGCAATCTGTGCATAATTGGGTAAGGAGAAGTTAAGTGTTAAGCGTGTTAGTAACATCACATATCCTCACAGCTGATTGTTGTAATCCAGTGTATTTTCTCCTTCGTCTCCTATTGACCATTGTCCACCTTACAAGCGTGTTACATTTTTCGATTTACACATGGTGTAACATAGTACAATATTTTCTAATTAATTACCGTTTCACGTCAGTAATATACCGTCTGTAAACTGATTTGTGATACATGGCAATCGTCTTACATCAATAATATACCGTCTGTATACCGATTTGTAATACATGGCAACCGTTTTACGTCAATAATATACCGCATGTAAACTGATTTGTGATACATGGCAATCTGTACATAATTGAGGAAGAAGAGGTTAAGTGTTAAGCGTATTAGTAACATCACATATCCTCACAGCTGATTGTTGTAATCCAGTGTATTTTCTCCTTCGTCTCCTACTGACCATTGCTCACTTTACAAGCGTGTTATATATTTCGATTTACACATGGTATCACATAGTACAATATTTTCTAATTAATTACAATGACTACCGCAAATTAGATTTCATGAATCACGTGCGAAAAATACCAAGAATTTCGAATGTCATGTTCGCCAGCAAGCCTCGTAATGTAATTTGCAAACGAAACGGGACGAAATTAATTCGATCCGCACACACACACACACACACACACACACAAATATCGAAAGACATACACATATTTGAATTACATATCGGGTTCTTACGAAACGGCAAAGAACAAACTCGAGCAAGTATTTCATTCATGCCCGGATCGGGCGATTTAAATTTAAAATCGCGGGCCTCCGCCGTGTTGACTTTCTTCGGGGTCCGGGACCTGATTTCCACATTGTATGTATGTATAATAAATTTTCATAATAATCGCAAACAGTTGCGAAAAAAAAAACACACGCGAATTCGTTTTGCCACAGGAGGAAATCGTGATTATTAATTCCGTATCTGAGCCGCTCGATATTTCAAACTCGTTTGTGTAATTGAGTTTGAAATTAATTAGGGCGATTTGTAAGTCGTCTTGTAATTATAATAATTACGAGTTAGTCGACTGCCAATTACGTTACAATAAACGTTTCAGCATTTAATAAATAAATAAATAAATAAATAAATTTAGGATGAAAAATAAATTGAAGGGAAATGCAAAATCGTTCCGTTTAGAGCCGCGATCCGATAGCGTAATTGATTTTTTTAATTGAATCATTCCTGCACAATGAAATCGATTTCTGAATTTGTCCCAGAAAACGAGGATAGGCACGCTTCAGCGGATCAGAAAATCGATTCGATCGCGTGTTGATTTTCTAACCGGCAAAAATCCGCGGAATTTTCACGAAGACCGTGTACGCTGATCGCTTTCCGAAATCGTGTTTTCGTCGTGTCCTGAATTCCTTCCGAGAAAACTTCTTCTGAATAATTCCTTTTAATAGAATAATTCAATCTTTAATCTTAAGACTTGACAAAGGAAAACCAAAATAAAAGATTTGTTTTTTTTTGGGGAAAATCGCAGAAAGAATTTAGAATTCCAAATTCCCGAATTCTTTTGCTTAAATCTTCAAGTTACATTAAAATCGCGGGCGATGTTAAGAGGGACGAAGAAGACGGGGATTTCTTTCCGGATTTCCTCTTTAGTTAACCATGTCATCCTAAACTACAGACAGACAATGACAATTAGTACCGATACTGGCAGTCAGAATTCCTGCGTCCTAAATTCCTGGAATTCTGACTATTTTTTAAATATTTTACAAAATTCGCTTTGAAATTGGATTTTTCACCGTCCTGAATTCCTGAGATTTTCGTCGTCCTTAATTCCTGCGAAATTTACGTAATCTCAAGTCGTTTAGTGCTATTAGTGTGTGTAGCAAGCAAATCGAGCTTGAATTTTTTGTAATCTTGAATTCCTGAGATTTTCATCGTCCTGAATTCCTGCGAAATTTATGAAATTTCAAGTCGTTTAGTGTTATTAGTTCTCTGTGCATGTATAGTAAGCAAACCGAGCTTGAATTTTTTATAATCTTGAATTCCTGAGATCCTCATATTACTGAATTTCTGCGAAATTTACGAAATTTCAAGTCGTTTAGTGCTATTAGTTCTGTGTGCTTGTATAGTAAGCAAATCGAGTTTGAATTTTTTGTAATCTTGAATTCCTGAGATCTTCATATTCCTGAATTCCTGCGAAATTTACGAAATTTCAAGCTATTTAGTGCCCATATTTTTTCCGTGTGTGTACAGTAAGTAAATCGAGGTCGAATTTTTATGATCTTGAATTCCTGAGATTTTCATCATCCTGAATTCCTGCAGAATTTACAAAATTTCAAGTAATTTAGTGCTAATACATCTCTGTATTAGCATTTTGTAAATTACTCAGGAATTCAGGACGACGAAAATCTCAGGAATTCAGGACGGTGAGAAATCCAATTTTAAAGAGAATTTTGTAAAAAAAATTAAAAATCGTCAGAATTCTAGGAATTTAGGACGCAGGAATTCTGACTGCCAGTATCGATACTAATTGTCATTTTCTGTCTGCAGTTTAGGATGACATGGTTATCTTAAGAGGAAATCTGGAAAGAAAATGTGTAGTAAGTAAATCGAGCTTGAATTTTTTTGTAATCTTGAATTCCTGACATCCTATTATTACTGAATTCCTGCGAAATTTACGAAATTTCAAGTCATTTAGTGTTATTAGTTCTTTGTGCATATATAGTAAGCAAAACAAGTTTGAATTTTTTGTAATCTTGAATTCCTGAGATTTTCGTCGTCCTGAATTCCTGCAAAATCTACGAAATTTCAAGTCGTTTAATGCTATTAGTTCTCTGTGCTTGTGTGGTAAGCAAATCGAGCTTGAATTTTTTGTAATCTTGAATTCCTGAGATTTTCATCGTCCTGAATTCCTGCGAAATTTATTAAATCTCGAGTTGTTTAGTGCCAATAGTGCTTTGTAATAAGTAAATCCAGCACGATTTTTTTGTAACCATGAATTCCTGAGTTTTTCATTGTCCTGAATTCCTGAGAAATTTACCAAGTTTCGAGTTGTTTAGTGCCAATAGTACTCTACGCTTGTGTAATAAGTAAATCCAGCTCGAATTTTTTCTAATCTTGAATTCCTGAGATCCTCGTATTCCTGAATTCCTGCAAAATGTACGAAATTTCAAATTGTCTAGTGCCAATAATTCTCCGCGTATATGTAACAAGTAAATCCAGCTCGATTTTTTTGTAATCTTAAGTTCCTGAGATTTAATCGTCCTGAATTCCTGCGAAATTTATAAAATTTCAAGTTGTTTACAGCCAATAGTTCTCTGCGTATGTGTAGTACGTAAATCGGGTACGATTTTTTTTTTGTAATCTGGAATTCCTGAGATATAATCATCCTGAATTCCTGCGAAATTTACGAAATTTCAAGTTGTTTAGTGCCGATAGTTCTCTGTGTTTGTGTAGTAAGTAAATCAAGGTCGAATTCTTGTAATTTTGAGTTCTTCGAAATTTTCGTCGCACTGAATTCCTGAGAAAAATCATAAAATTTTCAATTTCAGGTTATTTAGTCTGTCGCCTCCTTTCGTCAGGCTTCATTAAGCCAACTCTTCTTGTAATAAATTAGACTCGGTGTTCTATTATCTTGGGATTACTGATACTTTCATTGTCCTGAATTTCCCAGAATTTTATCTTTATCGAAATCTTGAATTCCTGAAATTTTCATCGTGCCGAATTTGTGCGAAATTTACGAAATTTGCCCATATTTTTTCCGTGTATGTATAGTAAGTAAATCGAGCTCGAATTTTTGTAATCTTGAATTCCTGAGATTTTCATCGTCCTGAATTCCTGCGAAATTTACAAAATTTCAAGTTATTTAGTGCCCATATTTTTTCCGCGTGTGTGTAGTAAGTAAATCAAGCTCGAATTTTTTTGTAATCTTGAATTCCTGAGATCCTCATATTCCTGAATTCCTGCGAAATTTATGAAATTTCAAGTTGTTTAGTACCCATATTTTTTCCGTTTATGTATAGTGAGTAAATCGAGCTTGAATTTTTTTTGTAATCTTGAATTCCTGAGATCCTCATATTCCTGAATTCCTGCGAAATTTACGAAATTTCAAGTTATTTAGCGCCCATATTTTTTTCGCGTGTGTGTAGTAAGTAAATCGAGCTCGAATTTTTGTAATTTTGAATTCCTGAGATTTTTATCATCCTGAATTCATGCGAAGTTTACAAAATTTCAAGTTGTTTAGTGCCAATAGTTCTCTGTAAATCGGGTTTTAGTTAACATGGTTTCTATTTTTAATTAAATTCCGCCTTCAGAGTAAGTAAATGTGGTTCTGAATTCCCTGAGTGACTTTTAAACATATTTTTTTTAATCATGTGATCATCGTGTGCATCCTTCCCGATAACCCGACGCTTTTATTACCC
The DNA here is from genome assembly GCA_036172665.1 of Prosopocoilus inquinatus. NCBI lineage: Eukaryota > Metazoa > Arthropoda > Insecta > Coleoptera > Lucanidae > Prosopocoilus > Prosopocoilus inquinatus. The sequence goes on along the minus strand of CM069878.1, from coordinate 4,962,178 downwards.
CCATTGAAACCACTCTCTTATCATCCCAAAATTCTTGAGAAATTTATATGGCATTTCTTCTCCGAGCAAATTAATTAATACTGAGGATATAATTTTTAATTTATGAAACCAAGGAAGGGTTTTCGACCGCCTCATTTTGTATTTTTGTAGTGAGTTTCTTTTTGGGCATCGTGCATTTCCATTTGCACCAGCACAAAAATATGAAGTGGTACTCAGCCCCGGGGGCGGTTGTGATTGATTATTTAGCACGCCGAGTTTACTTCCCAACTCAACAGATGGCGGTGGTTTCCTCGACCGTGCATTTCCACCTGCCATATTAACCCCTCGTTACTTGAAATAAATTAAAATCGAAATCAAAACACATTTAAACAATGGACTTAACGCACACCGAGCTGTTTATTTATTATATAATATAACGATTTGGTTTTCGGTCGATTGTGAAATTAAATTATTATTTAAGTTTTAGTTGAAAGCGCGCGAACGTTAAAACGAATGTAAAGTTTGTTTGTTGTCATCGCGCGCTGGAAATGAATATTTTATGACTTTTTTTTATGGGAACGTAACTGGAAACGGCGTGCTTTTAATACAGTTAATTCGCGTTTTACGTTCGCATTCAATTTATAAATAAATAATAATAGCGTTTATGGTAATCAAATCATATTTGTAGTAATTACGCGCGGTTACGTTTCCTGATTTAAAACAAAAATTACACACAACAAAGTTCACCGCCGCGTTTATTATGAATTTGTTTTGTTTTGTTTGCTTGTTTTGCAGCGACAAATAAGCAATTTATTATTTAATTCACGAATAAATAAATAAATTCATTTAAATGTTTCATTCTTATTTGGTTTTTTTTTTGTTTGATCGCCCCATTTTGCTTCCCCTTCGTTATTACATTACAAAAATTAAAAACCTTTTTCGCTTGCTTCAGTTCAGTAAAAATTTTCTACTATGTTTAACCACAGTTTAAAGACGTAGAACAGAACAATCATTATAACCGAACTTAAGATACTTGATGTATAAACAATTTTGAAAAAAAAAAAAAATCGGGTAGCTTTTAAAATTGTGTCACGTATATGCGTTTCGCTGCCCATTAACGGCCTTCTTCTACAGAACATGAATGAACCTCAAGTTTAACTTGTGTTCTCTTCAAAATTGCTTTCGTCACGATTAATTTTTGGGTTATGACAAAATTCTTCAATTTTTAAATCAATTTGACGATTTCATAATCGAACTTTAGGAGACTTTAAAACAAAAGTCACATTCTGATGTATAAATAACTACGTTTTCGCATCTTTTCGGACATGTGACTGTGACTTTTATTTTTTGAAATCGGATGATTATGAAATCGGACCTTATTGTTGTCAGTTTTGTACAATTTTTATTTTTATCATCGTCTGTTATTTATTTTTATTCTTCATTTGGCTTTATTTGATTTAATTTTTAATATACGTATGTCAATTGATATATCTATGTATATCGTTTTCCTTTACTTTATAGATTTCATTTGTTTTGTTATTGTTTTGTTTTTAATTATCAATCATCTTCTTTTTTTGTTTCTCTTTTATGTTTTGATTTTATTTGACGTGATATTTTATTTCTTTAATTGTGAATTGATCGTCTTTTGTTTTTTTTCTTTCTTTCTTTTTCTTTCGCTTGAAGTTTATTTTATTTTACACTCCAATCTCGTCGATTCACCGCAATTTTGATGATATTTTATTTTATTTTTTTTATTGTGAATTGATCTCCTCTTGTTTTTTTTTCTTTCTTTTTCTTTCGATTTAAGTTTATTTTATTCTATAGCAATTTTTTATTTTTCTTTCGTTCGATACGAGTTTGTTCTATTTTTTTTTTTTTATTGTTAACTGATCGTCTTTTGTCTTTTCAATATTAACAGATTGAATTCGCAAATGTAATAAAATTCGTCAGTTTTTACACCGATTTGACTCGAGTCGAGTTTTGTTTTCGTCGTCGTCGACGAATTCGATGATCGTCTTTTGTTTTTCTGTTTCGTTCGATTCGACTACACTTTAGTATTTTTATTTTGGTAAAAAAATTAAATTAAATTTGACTTAGGCCCGATTTCATAATCGAATTAAGGGAGACTTTAAAATAAAAGTCACAATCTGATGTATAGGTAACTACGTTTTCGCATCTTTTCGGACGTGTGACTGTGACTTTTATTTGAAAGTCTCCCTTACATTATAAAATTTATTTTTTATTATTTTATTATCACTAACTTTATTATCATCTTTTATTTATTTCTATTCCTCATTTGGTTTTATTTAATTTAATTTTTTATATATGTCAATTGATAAATCTATGTACATAGTTTGTTTTCTTTATAGATTTCATTTGTTTTTTAATTATCAATCGATCATCTTTCTTTTTGTTTCTCTTTTGTGGTTTGATTTTATTTGACGTGATATTGTATTTCTTTAATTGTGAATTGATCGTCTTTTGTTTTTTTTTCTTTCTTTCTTTTTCTTTCGATTAAGTTTATTTTATTTTACATTCCAATCTCGTCGATTTATCGCAATTTTTGATTTTTCTAAGTTTATTCTATATATTTTTTTTTAATTGTTAACCGATCGTCTTTTGTCTTTTCAATATTAACAGATTGAATTCGCAATTGCGATAAAATTCGTCAGTTTTTACACTGGACTTGAGTCGAGTTTTATTTTCGTCGTCATCGACGAATTCGATGATCGTCTTTTGTTTGTGTAAATAATTTAACTTAAATTTGATTTAGGCCCGATTTCACAGCCGAACTAAGGGAGACTTTCAAATAAAAGTCACATTCTGATGTATAAATAACTACGTTTTCGCATCTTCTTAGACATGTGACTGTGACTTTTATTTTAAAGTCTCCCTTAGATTATAAAATTTATTTTTTATTATTTTATTATTACTAACTATATTATCATCTTTTATTTATTTTCTTCCTCATTTGGCTTTATTTTATTTAATTTTTAATATATGTCATTTGATATATCTATGTATATAGTTTGTTTCCTTTATAGATTTCATTTGTTTTGTTTTTGTTTTTCTAATTATCAATCGATCATCTTCTTTTTTGTTTCTCTTTTGTGGTTTGATTTTATTTGACGTGATATATTATTCCTTTAATTGTGATCATTTTTTGTTTTTTCTTTCTTTCTTTTTCCTTTGATTTAAGTTTTGTTTTATTTTCCAATTTTTATTCCAATCTCGTCGATTCATCGCAATTTTTTATTTTTCTTTCGTTCGATTTAAGTTTCTTCTATTTTTTTTTTAATTGTTAACTGATCGTCTTTTGTCTTTTCAATATTAACAGATTGAAGAGGGCGACGTTAGACAGAGAAAATCCAGTCTGCCTATTAAAGTTTTGGAGTACGCAGGATTTGAAACTTGATTATTCGAGAGTCACATTCATTTAAAATCACTTTATAATTGAAGGCATTGTAAGTGAACATACCGGGTGATTCATAATAGGTAGAGATTTTGTATGTGACGTGATGTTCTAAGTTTAAATGAAAAAAATGATGAAGATGAGTATTAAGATCGAAAACTTAAATATTATAAAACCAAAGGATTATTATTTTCTAAAACTTAGACACCGCTGCCATTGAGGATTCGATTTAATTAATTAATTTTGAAAATGGAATTTGTACCGGAACATGTCAACTAATCAACCAATCAATGTTGTTGTTCTTGTGATGACCGATGAATAAATATATTTGGAATCGTAACCTAGATTTTAGACTTACTTTCGACTTTTATTTAAAATCAAATAATTTATCCCGAATCAGATTCAATTTAAATTGCAAGAATTGCTGAAAATCGCAATGCTGTTCAAAACATTCAGAAGAGAGATTACCTTTTAACATTTAACCTTTTTAACGCTTTCTTATATTTGTCACAAAAGGCTGACGGATACTTAAGATTAATTTTTTTTTATTTAATGTGTGTTTCTCGTTTTTCTTAAATTTTTTTTTTCATTTTTTTCAGAACATTTTTACTCGTAACCACCTATTATGAATGTCCCTGTATCAAAATGAATAACCCTCTCAAAGTACCGGTAAATGAGAAATTTAAAAAAAAATATTGATATTTGGTTGGACAATTTAAAATTATTCTAAGATGAACATTAAAGTGTATTTATTGAACATTCTGCAATCTCGTTATGACTAATAAGTTCGCAATAATTTTCACTGTTATAATTAATTTGATAATAATTGTGAGACTTGGATTAATCCTTTTTTTAATTCCTAAATTTGGCGTCCTTGCATTTTCGAATTATATTTGATCGTCGCGTCGTTTAATCCTGTAACCCACGTGACGTATTGTTGGTAATACGAAAACTTTGATTAATTGGATTGGTCCCCAAACAGTGTAATTCAAATATGCGCCCCTGATATTTTTCGAATATAAAAATAACAAAGTACTAGAAAAACCACAAAAAAAATCTAACCCTCGGTGAATCCGGGCCTGCGCCAATCAAACTAAATTTTGATCTTCACTCGTTTCGATATTGTTCGACGGCGAGCGCGGTTTTTCAAAGAACGTCGATTTGCATTGCAAATCGTCCGGTCTTTCTTATTGTTTAGAGTTTCCTGTTCATTTATTTGTTTATTGTTATTGACTATTTTTGTTATTGCTAGAATTCAGGGTGGCAAGGTCACACACAATCCTCAAAGAGTAGTTATTCCAAAAGCAATCCAAACATTCGTTCGAAAGACCTCCAGAATTTTTTTTTCCCGAAGGAAGTGGTGTTGCTTTTCTGCTTGTCTTCCTGTTCCAAAGAGTATTTATTTATTCCAAAGGTAATCCAAACGTTCCTGTTTGTTTTTTTTTTTTGAAAGACGTCCGAGGACTTTTTTGCCAGAAGAAAATGGCGGCAGTTTTCCTGCTTACCTTTCTGTTGCAAGGTCGCAATCCCAAAGACTTTTTCCTCCTCCAAGGCAAGCCAAACATTTCTGGCTGTTGTTTGAAAGACACTCAGGATTTTTTGCCCGAAGGAAATGGTGTTGTCTTTTTCGCTTATCTTCCTGTTCCAAAGAGTATTTATTTATTCCAAAGGTAATCCAAACGTTCCTGTTTATTTTTTTTTTGTTTTTTGAAAGACGTCCGAGGACTTTTTTGCCAGAAGAAAATGGCGGCAGTTTTCCTGCTTACCTTTCTGTTGCAAGGTCGCAGACCCAAAGACTATTTTCTCCAAAGGCAAGCCAAACATTTCTGGCTGTTGTTTGAAAGACATTCAGGATTTTTTTGCCCGAAGGAAATGGTGTTGTTTCTTCGCTTATCTTCCTGTTCCAAAGAGTATTTATTTATTCCAAAAGTAATCCAAACGTTCCTGTTTATTTTCTTTTTTTTTTTGAAAGACGTCCGAGGACTTTTTTGCCAGAAGAAAATGGCGGCAGTTTTCCTGCTTATCTTTCTGTTGCAAGGTCGCAATCCCAAAGACTGTTTCCTCCTCCAAGGCAAGCCAAACATTTCTGGCTGTTGTTTGAAAGACATTCAGGATTTTTTTGCCCGAAGGAAATGGTGTTGTTTCTTCGCTTATCTTCTTGTTCCAAAGAGTATTTATTTATTCCAAAGGTAATCCAAACGTTCCGGTTTGTTTTGTTTTTGTTTTTTGAAAGACGTCCGAGGACTTTTTTGCCAGAAGAAAATGGCGGCAGTTTTCCTGCTTACCTTTCTGTTGCAAGGTCGCAATCCCAAAGACTGTTTCCTCCTCCAAGGCAAGCCAAACATTTCTGGCTGTTGTTTGAAAGACATTCAGGATTTTTTGCCCGAAGGAAATGGTGTTGTTTCTTCGCTTATCTTCCTGTTCCAAAGAGTATTTATTTATTCCAAAGGTAATTCAAACGTTCCTGTTTATTTTTTTTTGTTTTTTGAAAGACGTCCGAGGACTCTTTTGCCAGAAGAAAATGGCGGCAGCTTTCCTGCTTATCTTTCTGTTGCAAGGTCCCAATCCCAAAGACTATTTCCTCCAAAGACAAACCACACTTTTTTGACTGTTGTTTGAAAGACATTCAGGATTTTTTGCCCGAAGGAGAAGACAATGAATCGAAATGTTTTTCTGCTTATCGCAAGCGAAGCTTTCTCAAATTTTGACACCTAAAGAAACGAGGAGGTGCGATTGCGAAAAGTGTTAACAAATTAATCATAACGCAAAAGCGTTAAAAAAAAACACTAAATGTGTGTGTGTGTGTATTTACGCTTATGTACTTATGCCTATTTGCGCTCGTTTGCGCTCGTTATCGTCAATTATTTGTGCATATTTTAAGAGACCTTCTGCGTGCTGGTTTCTGCCTGAAAATCCCTGCCCTGCCCGTTAGAGCAGTTAACGAGCGATTACATCAATTTTCTAAGTCAACACTGCTCCTATCGCATGCATAACTAAAACGACGTCATCACGTGAGAAATCATTGCAAATACACATAAGCACAGAAAAGAAGAACAAACCAAAAAAATAAATGAAGAAATAAAGAAATAAAGTCGAATCGAACGGAAATCGAATCGTCCCTCAGTCTTCATACCATACCATGCCATGCATGCCACAGAGAAAAGAACACAAAACGAACGGTCATAATTGATTCACAATCAGACGAAAAAAGAAAAAAATGAACAAAAATCGAATCGATCATAATTGGATGGAGCGATTGGTAATAGCTGTGGAATACAAAATCGACGCTGCTCGCTGGCGTACCTAAACTGGCAAAAGAAAACAAGCGAAGCTCGTGCATTCCGCCATGCCATTGGTTAACGTGCGCAAACTTCACCTGAACGGAAACAGAACCATTGTGTACGCAATTAGGTAATGGATTCCCATATCTGCATCTATTAACGTCAGCGGAGCCGGGCAGGTGTCACGCCTCGGCCGGCTGAAGTTTGATTTAATTAATGAAACTAATCAAACGCTGCGCCATGTCACACCATCGACAGCATCGTTGATTTATTTGCGACAAATTATTAATTATGGAATTCGACGAACCGTAATCACTCCGTACGTACGCGTACGTGACGTTCCAACGCAACAATGTTTTTTTTTTTAGACCTGCAAATGAAGCTCTGGTGTAACTTGCTTGATGGCAAATGGAAATAGAATGAGACCAGTGCCTACTAGAAAGACAGGCCAGATTTAGAGTGGGGAGCACCAGCACCTTCAACCTTGAAGCCCCGAGTTTGAGTAATCACCCCACCACTCCAAAACGTGGCTTGACTTGAGTAGGCTCTCGCTTGACTTCGATTACGGTTCACATCCACTGTTGCCAGGTTATTTTTTCTTTGTAATAGTAGATAGTTTAGTAATAAAAAAAAACAGTAGCAGACGCCAATTAATACATATAACAAGGAAGTCCGCCAGATAAGCAGCCGGCTGTTATTTTAAATAACAGCTTCATCAACAAACTGATCAACTGTCAACTATTCGATAGGCGTTCACTTCAAAACTGATCATTTTTCATTACAAAAGAATAATTGTATCTTACGCATACCATCCCCTCTATCTCCTCACCCCTGCCTCAAGAAAACACTAAATAAATGTCTCCCTAAATTTAGGAAGAAATTCCCTATACCGGTAACATTGTTCCCATCTCTCTCTCTCTCAAGAGGAAATGGTTTCAGTTTATCACAAAACCCGAGTGGGAAGTATGACGATAATACATTCTAATTTCCGAGCGTAATTTAAAAAAACTAATAATTTTTTTCGAGATAGATGACGCTCAAAACTTTTCGTTTTTAAATGTCGCGCGTTTTTGTACGCCCAAATTAATCGATAATACTGGAAAGAAGCTTCGCCGACCAAATCACTTGCGTCATGGAGCCGTAGGTGCACGAAGGTGTAAAAATTGGTCGGCTTATTATCGACAGGGGGCGCTCATAAAAACTTGTCTTATAAGAATTCGCGTTCTTGTATGTCATAATTAATCCAAATACTCGAACGAAGTCTCGCCAATCAAATCACTTGCGTCAGAGAGCCGTGAGTCCATGAATGTGTAAAAATTGGTTCGCTTATTACCGACAGATGGCGCTCAAGAAACTTTTCCCCTAAGAATTCCGCGTTCTTGTATGTCATAATTAATCCAAACACTCGAACGAAGATTCGCCAATCAAATCACTTGCGTCAAAGAGCCGTGAGTCCATGAATGTGTAAAAATTGGTTCGCTTATTACCGAGAGATGGCGCTCAAGAAACTTTTCCCCTAAGAATTCCGCGTTCTTGTATGTCATAATTAACCCAAACACTCGAACGAAGTTTCGCCAATCAAATCACTTGCGTCAGAGAGCCGTGAGTGCATGAATGTGTAAAAATTGGTTCGTTTATTACCGACAGATGGCGCTCAAGAAACTTTTCCCCTAAGAATTCCGCGTTCTTGTATGTCATAATTAATCCAAACACTCGAACGAAGTTTCGCCAATTAAATCACTTGGGTCAGAGAGCCGTGAGTACATGAATGTGTAAAAATTGGTTCGCTTACTACCGACAGATGGCGCTCAAGAAACTTTTCCCCTAAGAATTCCGCGTTCTTGTATGTCACAATTAATCCAAACACTCGAACGAAGATTCGCCAATCAAATCACTTGCGTCAGAGAGCCGTCATTCCATGAATGTGTAAAAATTGGTTCGCTTATTACCGACAGATGGCGCTCAAGAAACTTTTCCCCTAAGAATTCCGCGTTCTTGTATGTCATAATTAACCCAAACACTCGAACGAAGTTTCGCCAATCAAATCACTTGCATCAGAGAGCCGTGGAGTCTATGAATGTGTAAAAATTGGTTCGCTTATTACCGACAGATGGCGCTCAAGAAACTTTTCCCCTAAGAATTCCGCGTTCTTGTATGTCATAATTAATCCAAACACTCGAACGAAGATTCGCCAATCAAATCACTTGCGTCAGAGAGCCGTGAGTCCATGAATGTGTAAAAATTGGTTCGCTTATTACCGAGAGATGGCGCTCAAGAAACTTTTCCCCTAAGAATTCCGCGTTCTTGTATGTCATAATTAATTCAAACACTCGAACGAAGTTTCGCCAATCCAATCACTTGCGTCAGAGAGCCGTGAGTCCATGAATGTGTAAAAATTGGTTCGCTTATTACCGACAGACGGCGCTCAAGAAACTTTTCCCCTAAGAATTCCGCGTTCTTGTATGTCATAATTAATCCAAACACTCGAACGAAGTTTCGCCAATCAAATCACTTGGGTCAGAGAGCCGTGAGTCCATGAATGTGTAAAAATTGGTTCGCTTACTACCGACAGATGGCGCTCAAGAAACTTTTCCCCTAAGAATTCCGCGTTCTCTTATGTCACAATTAATCCAAACACTCGAACGAAGTTTCGCCAATCAAATCACTTGCGTCAGAGAGCCGTGAGTCCATGAATGTGTAAAAATTGGTTCGCTTATTACCGACAGATGGCGCTCAAGAAACTTTTCCCCTAAGAATTCCGCGTTCTTGTATGTCACAATTAATCCAAACACTCGAACGAAGTTTCGCCAATCAAATCACTTGGGTCAGAGAGCCGTGAGTACATGAATGTGTAAAAATTGGTTCGCTTACTACCGACAGATGGCGCTCAAGAAACTTTTCCCCTAAGAATTCCGCGTTCTTGTATGTCACAATTAATCCAAACACTCGAACGAAGATTCGCCAATCCAATCACTTGCGTCAGAGAGCCGTGAGTGCAGGAAAATGTAAAAGTTAGTTCGTTTATTACCGACAGATGGCGCTCAACAAACTTCTCTTATAAGAATTTGTGTTCTTGTACGTCAAAATTAAGCCCGTTACACTGGAACGAAGCTTCGCCGATCAGAGCAGCTTCACTTGCGTCACAGAGTCACGGGTGCACGAATGTTTGTAAGAAGTGGCCGACAGATGGCGCTCACAAAACTTTTCCAATAAGAATTCGTATACGCCTTGTAGCTCTGTAAACTTCAACACCGAAGGTCGTGCATCGTGCAGAATCTAAATAATCTTAGGTAAATACTGAAATGTAAGAGTTCGGTTCACTTGTCGCTAATAGATGGCGCGGCGCTCGTGAAACTGCAAATAAATAATTCAAAACATTGGAACTCCCGTACCGCTTGCGAAATCGTCCCTGACGTAAGCGTAAAAATGTAAAAAAGATGCAAAAATGAATTCCTGTGAGGATCTTAAGATTAAAAAAAAAATTAGTTCACTTGTTTCCGAGAGATGGCGTTCGTAAAACCTTGCAAATAAAGAATTCAAAACATTGAAGCTCTCGTATCGCGTGCAGAATCAATTGCAAGTAACCTTGGCTAAACGTGAAAACAAAAAAATTGAAGGAATTATCCTTAAAAAAATTAGTTCACTTGTTTCCGAGAGATGGCGACGCTCGTGAAACCTTGCAAATAAAGAATTCGAAACATTGAAACTAAAAATATATAAATTGGAGAAATTAATTCCCATGAGGATCTTAACCTAAAAGAAATTAGTTCGCTTGTTACTTCCGAGAGATGGCGCTCGTGAAACTTTGCCAATACGAATTTGTATGAATACGCGGTTGTGAACTGAAACATCTTGGGTCGGGTAGAGTCGTTGTGTAGGATAAGTTACCTCTAGTAAATATGAAAATGTAAAAATTGGTTCGCTTATTACCAACAGATGGCGCTCCTAGAGCTTTACAGGCATGAATTCGTATGCCGCTGTAGGGATGAAATCAATACATCGAAAGTTTGGTACGTGTAAGAATCATAAACAATCTTGGACAAGCAAGAAAATGATGTAGAAAAGGGTAAAATTAGTCCACTAATCCACCAATAGATGGCGCTTTTATAGCTCTGCCGGCGTGAATTCTCGTATGCCGGCTGCAGATATGAACTCAATACGTCGAAAGTCTGGTATGCGTGGAATCGTAAGCAGCTTGGACAAATAACAAAACGTAAAAAAAAGTGTAAAAATTGGTTCAGTTATCACCGAGAGATGGCGTTCGTGAAACTTTGCTATTAAGAATTTGCATGCGCTTACTCAAGGTAACGTGCAGAATCGTAAGTAGCCTTGGGTTTGAATAAAAACGTAAAACTTGTAAAAAAAATCAATTGATTTGCTACGGATAGATGGCGCAGCTCATTTTGCGAATACGAATTCGTATACATTTGCAGACAGGAAATCAGGTTGGATCTTGACTAGTTCAAAATCGTAAGTGAACATTATGCGAAGCTCGAAATAACCACGTGTTTGAATTAGTTCAAATTAATAACGATAGATGACGCTAAGAATTTTAATAAAATTTCAACAAGGTAAGACACGTTGCTTAGGCTAGGCTGGAATAGCCTGAAAGGTTTCTCTTAGTTATAAATTCTTGCTCAAAGTAAGAATTAATCACGCGCAATAATTAGTTCGATAATTATTTGATAGAGGGCGCTACTCAAAACTTCCGCTCTTTTCACTTTTTTAATCTCGTCGTCCAGCTGAAGACGCAGGATTATTTTTATTATTGTAAATTTGTGGAGGACGAAGTACAACCGCTTGGAACTTTTTCGCTTTAACTCTTTTAACCACAGATGGCGCTGCTTAACGCTCTCCACGTCAAAAAGTTCTACTGTTAGACGGAGCAGACGGCGCGGGCATTAAATATTCGAAATGAAATTTGGAGGCGTTGCATAAACTAGAAGCGCAGGTTACAATTAATACTTATGCAAGCTTAGAAATAATAGCGTGCTTCATAGTAATTAGTTCAACTGTTGCACGATAGATGGCGCTCATTTACTCGTGCATATTTAGCTAACATTGCGCGCAGTCGCATGGAGGAAGCCACCGGATTATCATCTCTGCCGGAAAATTTGAGAAAACTTCCGAGGTAGCCACTCACCGGAACATTCGTTTATAAACTGTTTTAACCATAGATGGCGCTCGTCGCACATTGAAATTGTGCGACTTTGAGAGACTGAGGTATTTCAAAATTACAAGGAAAATGATTTTCTTTTCTTTCCGTAGGGCACTGTGGCCAAAATGCCTTCACTTTATTACGGTGTTGTTTTTTTTTTTACAAATGTAAGAAATTGATTAATTATTGTCCGGTAGATGGAGCCGTACGCTTTTTGAATAAAACGACGGTCGACGGTGACATCAAACAGCGCGCGATGCGTCAGCAGAAAATATTTTAAAAAGTAACTTTTGACTGACAGTTGACGTGATTTTGAAGCAAAAGTTAACGCTTTAAGCTTCTGTTAACTGTCTGTTAATTAATTAGGGGGTCAATAGTGAACATTGCGTTTTGTTTAACTACCCCTATTTTTATGAATATCGCCGCACTTTTTGACTTTTTGATTGAGCTGGCAAGACAAGGAAATAAAATAAAATTGAAGCAAATTATTTATCGCCTAGTTTAAACCGTGCGTTTTTTTTTGTTTCTTCTGTTGTGTAACTGCGTTTATCGCAGTGGCGATTAAAAAAAAAAATGTGGAAATGAAGCGTCACGGTTGAAAGAAAAACGCCCACCGTGACCGGTGGCGTTAAGAGCCCCCTCGTCCAATACGAATTGGCCCTGGCTGAGAGAGATCTAATTGGTGAAAATTTATCAACAATTGCGAATACGTCGCACGAACAACGCTGTTTATCTGAAAGTAAATATTACGTCGACAGAAGTTGAGATTACGCGTTGAAAAGTGATGGCTGGGTACACTGCGTTCCAAAAGTTTCCGTCCGGAAAGTATATTATAAAACTGTGCTCCACTGAACCTTATTGAAATTATTTTTTATTTTTTTGCTATACGCGTAAGATCTAGTTTTCTGTAGAGAGAGGGTTGTATATTAAAAAATAAACAGGAAGAAGATTTTTAACAACATGTAAAAACTTATAAAAGATTTAAATGTGGTCGTTTCTGTGTGACATATGTACATTAAATCAAAAGGATGCAGCATGTTCGAACAAACCAATCGTTTTAGGAAAAACATCGCAGTTGAAATTTAATCAAAAAAAAATAAATAAAAATAATAATAATGATAAGGAATCCTGGAAAACGAAAACACTTTGAAAACTGAACAGTCAGTCACAGGCGAAATCACGCGTGATGAAAAAGACATTTAAAGAATTTATCGGCGACTTAACTATGTCAATGACTAACAAACATATTCGAACGCAATTCCCTGAATGTTCGAGCTGCTTCGGCTAGTATTCACTTAAACAAAAATACCTTGGTATATTAAACTTGTTCTTCGCTTTTAAAAACAATTTGGCCCATTTGCTAAAACTTGTTGTTTGCATTTTTTTTCTTTTTAGCTCTCTCGTGGCTAATCATTTATTTCCTGTTTTCGATTGCATTTTTCTTTAAATATTTTAATATCGTCTCTTCTTTCTAAGAGCTTCTATCTTAATTAAACGCTTTTGTTTTGTTTTGACGCATTCTGCAAAGCGTGTCTCTGAATTCAGCTCTCACTCTCACGAGAGCAACTATCATAGAAACTCTCACCGTGAAAACGGGGCCTAACGGATATTAATTGCCTTCGAATATTTCATCGGCACTACGTTATAACTAACGAATGTGACTAACTTGTTTTTATCTTAAGCTTAGAGTGGCATCTTTTTTTTGAGTTTCTCCTGAGGAAGATTTTAAAAAAAATGCAAAAATTGAGATCCTTGTAGCAACGTCCGCATCTCGTTTTTCAATTGACTAATTAAATTTTTAATTATTTAACTATTATTATTATTTTTTTTTCATAACTAAGCTACGGTCGTGACTTACAAAGCTTCTGTTCGTCAGATGGGTGGTTTTATGAGATGATTACCAATCACCACGGACGAGATGAGATCATCACCAACCACTACGGACGAGAAGTCACTAGACAGCTTAAACTTTGAACTTTATGTAACAACAAATCGGTTAACAAACGAAAGAGGAACATGCTTTTACTTGAATGCAGAAGAAACAATGTTCTACCAAACCACATCAAACACGGGTACAAAAACATAAACTACACAGGACCGGCACAAGAAGCTAGAACTTTACAAAACAGGTTAGGAAGGAAAATATGTATTTGATCCTGAAATCAAAATTACTCACAATTGTGTTATGCAAATCAAAAATAATATTCGAAAGTTAATTGTTGACTTTTCAAAACTTTTACCTTTTCACATAACGTCAATGAATATAATCTTAGATTACAAAATATCCTTTGGAAAAAGATTCAATCACATTAAACCAAAAAATTTCAAAAATTCTTAAATCATAGATTATACAAAAGAAAAACTTTTCGTCAACAACAGTAAATGGATCAAAAACATCTCAAATACAGCCATCCTTGATGATATATCCAACTTTCTATCTTTGGGACCAAAATTTTATATTTCTCCGGGAAAAACTGTTGCCAACCTGTATCGCTTCCTCTCAGAAGTTGAAAACATACTTGATGAAGTTCCTGAAGAAGAAGGAAAGAATGTAATCAAAGGTAGAGCCGGCACTAATATTGTTACCAGTTAAATACTTACATCAAGAAGAAAGACCATCTTCTGACTTCGAAGAAATTTATTACAAAACTTAAAAGGTTTCTAAAAAGAAATCCTCAAATTTTTATTATGAAGGCCGATAAAAGTAATACGACGGTGATAATGGACTCGACCGATTAAAAAAAAAAAAAAACAAATTGAAGTTGATTCTTGTCCTGACGAAGGTCTAAATCTATAGCGAAACGTTGAGTATGTTCCCATCATATTTCTGTCCGGTTCAAGATTAAAAAAAAACTTTGTACTTAAAAAAAACAAAATTCAACTTCCAGACAAAACAACGCTGGCTTCTTTTTTGTCAGTGTCACTTTGGTGTTGTGTTGCGAAAACATTGAAAAACTAAGAAAATATTTTTATCATTGAGTTTAAGTGAGTAACACGCAGGTAGGGCCTAATTCAGAGACACGAAATGAGTATCAATCACGCTCATTTTGAGTCGAAGTCTGTCTGTGTGACGAAACTGGTATTCAGAAACGCAATGAGTGATTTACTGGCGCCTCAAATTGAGTTTTTTGTAACAGATTCAAATCTCCTGTAGTGATAACTTGTCTTAAGAGCCCGATTTATTCCTCTACGTGTTAATTATAATACCTGTTCTTCGTTTTGTAACTAATCTGTAGCTGATTGTAACTCTTTTGTAACTGATTCAAATCTCCTGTAATGATAACTTGTCTTAAGAGCCCGATTTATTCCTCTACGTGTTAATTATAATACCTGTTCTTCGTTTTGTAACTAATCTGTAGCTGATTGTAACTCTTTTGTAACTGATTCAAATCTCCTGTAATGATAACTTGTCTTAAGAGCCCGATTTATTCTTCTATGTGTTAAATACAACACCTGTTCTTTCTTTCATAACTAATCTGTACAAGATTGTAACTATTTTGTAACCGATTCAAATCTCCTGTAATTATCTACGTGTTAATTACACTACCTGTTCTTCGTTTTGTAGCTAATTGTCACCATTTAGTAACTGATTCAGATCTCCTGTAACGATAACTTGTCTCAAGAGCCTTATTTACGCTTCTACGTGTTAATTACAATACCTGTTCTTTGTTTTGTAACTAATGTGTAGCTGATTGTAACTTCTCACCATGTCGTCCTGATTTACATGCTTGCTGTGCTGATTTAATTGATTTTCTAATCGAGTGCAATAAGTCTTCTGAGAACAGTCTTTAATTTCCTTATTCGCTTCTGTAAGTTTAACAAAACTCCTGTAACTGATTTTAAATTTTTTGTCACTTGAGCTTCTCGCGTCGACCTAATTCACGAACTAGGCTGAGATAATTAATTAATCTTGTAACTGCGAGCCTTCTGGGAATTGATACTTCCAGGTTATTTGATGTCCTCGTTTGATTGCGTAAGCTCAGACCATCTCGTAACTGATTTTAAATCTTCTAGCATTTTGTTACTACTGTTCACTTGTCATCACTTCGAGTTTTTCGTGCTGTGTTAATTAACTTTGTGTAACTGGACGTGATTAATCTTGTAACTGGTTGTAAAGTAATTAATCTTGTAACTGATTATCTGATATTGTCCTTGTTCGCTTGCCTACGTTCAGTTAGTTTTATAACTGATTGTAAGATAATTAATCTTGGAACTGATTATCTGGTAAAGTCCTTCTTCGCTTGCGTAGTCTACGTTCAGTTATAACTGATTAACTCAGTTGTAACTGATTATCTGATAATGTCCTTGTTCGTTTGCCTACATTCAGTTAGTCTTATAACTGATTGGTAATTAAGTAAGGTAATTAATCTTGTAACTGATTATCTGATAATATTCTTCTTCGCTTGCGTAGCTTCAGTCAGTCTTATAACTAATTGTAGCGTTTTGTTACTACAGATCACTTATCACTTCGATCTTCTCTTGCTATCCTAATACATATGCTGTGTTGACGTAATGAATCTTGTAACTGATTGTGAGATATAAGCTAAGGTAATTGATCTTGTAACTGATCGATAGTCGTCCGATAATTCATCAGTTCGACTAACAACTTCTTATTTTGAGTTTTCGTGCGGTTCTCATTCACGTGCTATATTATTATGTAAGTAGTCAAGTAGCTGATAGTAAGTATTAACAAATCTTACTGCGAGTCGCAAAGTCACAAACGGGAAGACATTTTAGTTACGAGTGAGTAGCAAACATTCAAGGTTTCTTGACGCCCTTGTAACTATAACTGATTGTAAATGTCTTAAGATTTTGTTAGTGGCGTTCACTTATTACTTTCAGCTTTTCGTGTCATCCCAACTGATTGTGAGTCTTCCGAGTGACTCAGTTCTTTGATGCGTCCTTTCGCTTGTGTAGATTCGGCTCAGTTTGTAACTGATTGTAAGTCTTCTGATAACCGAACACGTCATGCTTTATGCTTATATTGCTTATAAGTGTTGATAATTATTCTTGCAACCGGTTATCAGATAATGTCCTTCTTCGCTTGCGTAGCCTACGTTCAGTTGTAACTGATTAACTCAGTTGTAATGATTAACTCAGTTGTAACTGATTATCTGATAATGTCCTTCTTCGCTTGCGTAGCCTACGTTCAGTTGTAACTGATTAACTCAGTTGTAATGATTAACTCAGTTGTAACTGATTATCTGATAATCTCCTTCTTCGCTTGCGTAGCCTACGTTCAGTTGTAACTGATTAATTCAGTTGTAACTGATTATCTGATAATGTCCTTCTTCGCTTGCGTAGCCTACGTTCAGTTGTAACTGATTGACACAGTTGTAACTGATTATCTGATAATGTCCTTGTTCGCTTGCCTACGTTCAGTTAGTTTTATAACTGATTGTAAGATAATTAATCTTGCAACTGATTGTTTGATAATGTCCTTCGCTTGCGTAGCGTACGTTCAGTTGTAACTGATTATCTAATAATGTCCTTGTTCGCCTGCCTACGTTCAGTTAGTCTTATAACTGATTGGTAAATTAGCTGAAACTTCAAGGTTATTTGATGTCCTCATTTCATTGGGTAAGCTTAGATCAACTCGTAACTGATTTAAATCTTTTAGCATTTTATTACCACAGTTCACTTGTCATCACTTCGAGTTTTTCGCGCTGTGTTAATTAACTTTCTAACTTGACGTGATTAATCTTATAACTGAATGCAAGGTAATTAATTAATCTTGTAACTGAGTTGCTCGGTCATGAGAGAAAGAGTTACTCGCACCGTGAAAATGAGGCTCAAGTCTGTCGATTTGACGAAATTTTTTTTCAGAAGTGTCATAAAGCGTGCGTCTGAACTTGGCCCTTATTCTCACGAGAGCAACCGTCACAGATGCTCTCACCGTGTAAACGAGGCCTTAACGAATATTTTTTGCCTACGAATACTCCTGCGATTTCCTGGATTTATTGAAACCTTTACGCTAATAATCCGATTTTTCTTTTTCAAAGCAAAAAATCTAGAAGCAAACTTTAATCCCAACCACATCAGAACGTCAAGATTTTCCTCTCTAATCCTTGGCAGCGGAACGAGTGCCCTCTCTCGCTAACGATCACATTTAATTTTTTTCAGCAGGATTTTTTTTTTTATTCGGCGGATTTATTATCTCTGGCTGTTTATCACACTTCGGCGACGCCGCTGGTATTTATTTGAGGTCGTTCCGACTAGTTTGTAAATATCCAGCGTCCGAACAATTTTAAAATAAAATAACAGGTTTTTATAGGTTATCTAGCGGCTTACATAAGTTGCAAAATCTCGTCCTGTCGTTGACGTCGCGTGTGTGTTTGTTTGCGACAGATTTTATCGCCGCCGAGTGACCGTGAGGTACCTCCAAATCGGACAGGGGGGGCAAAAAAAAAACGCTATTGCGCACCGAAAATGGAAAACGAGAAGGCCGTAGTCCACCTTTTCTAATATAAAATAATAATAATTAAATATTGCCGCTGCGCGTTTTTTTTTAATTTACAGAAAATTGCTGCGAGCGGGAAAACTCAATTTTCTATTTTTTTTTTTTTGTAGCTGGCGACATGTATAATGGAAATTGACGTCGCCGTCGTCGTCAGTCAGGGGAAAACAGAAACTCAACACACAGTAGCAGCAACATTCCGACGCATAAAATGACGTGTTCGCGGCCGGTAGTTAGCAGGCAAAAGTTATTCTGCTATTTATAATTCTGAACAAAGTGTTACTCTTCTCAAAACCATAAAGAAGTCCGTCGCAATTTAAACAGTCGTTTCCAATGTTGATTAGTTTTCGACCTTTGGACATCGCAACTTATCACGATGAGACAACTTACCATTGGGGGAAAAAGGAAAAAGAAGAATCAAACTCGCAAAAAAAAAAGAAAACATTATGAAGAGTACACACGAATTGCTACTTGATGATTATCTAGCCCCAAGTTGGGCGCCAATTAATGACTTGCGTTAACTTAGTAACACCGGCGTAAAAATTCGTACAAGCGGGTCGTAACAACCGTTGCTACACAACCGGTTTAGTAACTCCACACCCACGAGACAATTGGCGTGGCGTGGCGTTAGTAACACCGCCTTTACAATTCGCGTAAACCTCTTACGCCACCAACCCCTGGCTGTTTAAATCGTCCTAGCTTTTGTTTGTTGTGTGTGCTCGTTAGGGAAGTGTATTTTCTCTTTTGTTCAGTGCGCTTCACAGTCGGCAATGCAGTCAAGCGTCATAAATAACATGGGGTCATGTAAACGAAACTCACAAACCGGAGTTACTAACGCCATCGCCTTAAAAGTTGGTGTAAACGCACTCAACGTTTTGGGGTTGTTGCTCTGATGAGCCTTTAATGATGGCCAGCATCAATTCTTGCTAGATTGCTTCGTTCGATGACGGAGTCTCTCCTCGGGTTGTGTCGAATTTATGCAAATCGGAGGACCCCATGTTAGGCCGATGAATATACAGAATTGGCAAAAGTCTAATTGCACGTCCCAAATAACGCGTGCACTATAAAAATACGGAAAAAATGTGAATAGCCACGCCCACGCGTGCTTCAGACTGCCCGGTGAATGTCGTCCGCCGCCAGGCCACGAAGGCTTACTATGCGAATCGAAGAAGGTCCTTAAACTTAAAAAAAAAAAACAACTGGCCAATGGTATACCGGGTGGAATGTTTCAAACCCGAACATAGTAAAACTATTACGTTTCGGTTGATTACTGCTCGCCATTTAAAGATAAAAAAATGGTAACGGCATTACATGAAAGCCATTATTACGGTCTTAAAATAATTATTCCTAAACATTAATACTTTCAAAAAAAATTACATATCGTTTTTGATTGCAGTGAATCCCTCGGGTAGCCTCTGTACAGCTGTTTCAGCCCTGTTTGGTGCTTCATCAGCAGAAGCAAACAGGGCTGAAACAGCTAGCTGTACAGAGCCTGCTCGAAGGATTCACTACACTACAATCAAAAACGATTTGCAACACAAGTTTTTATAACTTTCATTATACTTTGACAACAAGCATGGCCGCCTTGCATGGGATGACTTATTATGTAGCAAACTGCCTTCAATTTGTCAATCCTAATGCAATTTCAGGACAAAAAGCGATCGTGGGATGTCGCTGTTTAAACTGTTGATTAATACAATGCGTTATTAAATTATTTAGATTAGCTCTTGCTGTGCAATTTAGCCTGACAGATTTTTATTGTCTTTGGAAGTATTGCTTTATTCGATGAACTGAACTTTCGAACGTGTCAAACTTGCGAATTCTTACGGCATAAAACTCATAAAAGTGCAAAAATGGTTTTCACTGCGCGGCGTTAAAAATGTCGTAGAAAGAGTTGATCTAAATAATTTATTAACGCATCGTACTTTCGCAATATAAATTAAATTGTTAAATTTCAAATGAGAAATTTAGTCGCCGTATGTCAGATTTGAAACATTTATTTCATTGACGAGTACGACGGTTTATTGTTCAAAATAAATAATAATATTCTTTACAGTGGTGTATTACAATGTGTATTATTGAACAATAGAACAATGTATAGCCGTGCGTAATCTTAGATGCCACAATTTGAAAATTCTGTGGGTCCTGTAGCACAAAGTCTTGTGACGGCATTTTATTGGCGAAGCTTATTTAATTCTTTGTAAACTTGAATTTAAAAGTGATTAACGGATTTCAACAGATTTGGTACCGACCAACGGCACCCTCTCAAATATTTATAATAAATCATTCTTAGTATCAGAAACACCAGTATTTTTGTATGTAATGACCAGGGAAAAGAATTCAGGCCACTTATGCCCGTTTGCACCACTTTCACTTAAAACTTTAAGTCCCACTTAAAAGATTAAGTGACACTTTTTCCATAATAGAAAGTGTCACTTAACCACTTAAGTAGGACTTAAAATTTTAAGTGAAAGTAGTGCAAACGGACATTAGTGTCGAACGCTTTTTACGTCGAATGTACTATGCGATGCATCGAATTGTTATTGAGTGGAAGGGGAAGGAGTGCGATGCGAGCACTCGCGCGTTATGGGCGAGGCTGATACAGTCCGAGTAATAAATTCTCGTACCGTTCGCGGAAGAAGAGGTCTGAATTCTTTTCCTTGGTAATGACTGAGAATAAAATTATAATTTTAATAAATGAAGTTGATTCTTGTCCGATGAAAATTGTAAGTAAATAGTTTTTTTTTTTTTTTAACTTGAAACGAACAAAAATGGCGGCACCGCTCGGTAAATTCTTTTGCCTCTTGCAAATTCCGAAATAGCAAAAAATTGAGAGCTAGGTTATCTATCACTGATTTAATTCGTCCGTTGTATTTCGACAGCGATTAGTCGTTGACGAATATTTTTTTACTTTGGATTTTTGAAGCTTTCTGGATTCATCAACAGACGGCGACATAATTTGGTAAATTGTATTACTTATTACCTCGAAAAAATAGCAATAACTACCTGATTACATTTTTTAATCGGCTTAATTAATTCGTCGAGTGTGATTGACTCGTGGTAATTATTTTATGTACTTTGGTTTAATGAAACTTCCTCGGTTCATCAAGAGATGGCGGCACCACTCGGTAAATTCTTTTGCCTCTTGCAAATCCCGAAGAAGCCAAATAATAGAGAGCTGGGTTATCAATCACTGAGTCAATTCGTCCGTTATATTTCGACAGCGATTAGTCGTTGACGAATATTTTTTTACTTTGGATTTTTGAAACTTTTTCGTTTAATCAATAGATGGCGACACGATCTGGCAAACTGTATTACCTATTATCTCGAAAAAATGGCAAGAACTACTTACATTGTTTCATCCAACCAATCACAGGCTTTAATCACGCTGTTAAATTTTATCGGTGATCAAAAAATTTTTGTGAAACAGCGGGTCAGGCGACTAAAATTTTTCCATTTGTAATTTGAAAATTAATTTACATTCAGAAAGTATTAATACTTAGAAATAATTTTAACAGGATAATATTGGCCATAATTTTCTCTTTCTTTTAATACCATTACCACTTTTATATCTTTAAATGGCGAGCAGCAATTCACAGAAACATAATTTTCAATGCAAATTTGCTATGTTCGGGTTTGAAACTTTCCACCCGGTATAAAGCAAGTGTATTTTATAAAGAGAGATGCCACTGTGTTACTCCCCCCCTTTTTTTCTTCCTTTGACCCCCGTCGATTTGTCTTTATTCCCTTTTTTAGAGCGTGCGGCTTCATTCACAATCACGAACTTATAATAAAATGGCTTCCAATTATTCTCTCTTCACTATTAATTTTATCTCCTGTAGATTACCTCGATTGCTAAATTAAATTTGCCTATTGTGGCGACGATTAGAGAGCTGTGTTATTGCGAGCGAAAGGCAGCGCCATCTGTTATAAAAGGGAAGCACCAAAAAAAAAAAAAAAAGCTATTTTAACTTGTAAATAATGTCGGTGTTAATTGGATACTAAGCGGGAGTTTGTGATTTTGTTGTGATGACTTGAACGTAACGCGCCATCTGTTGATTAAAAACGTCGTCAACATTACGTGTTTTCATCAATCGAACATTCTTTGCTTTTCAGGATTTTTATTTTTAAGAAAAAAAAAGACTCGAAAATTTTAGTTTTATTTTCATCAAAAAACAGCAACAAATTCGGCAAACGTGTAGCAACAGTGCACTGAAGACGTTCTTTTGTGACGAAACGTCGGCAAGAGAAGTATTCAACGTTTCCACCACCGGAAACCGAACGAGCGGGGGAGGGGGCTTGAATCGGCATTCGGAATGTCTTCGTGCGCGACATTATTTTATTCCTTAAGTTATAAACCAGGCAGAATTTTTTTAATTCGATCTGGCAACACTGCCTCTGCATAGTCTCGTCCAACTTTCACTTGACGATTGTAAAAAATAAATTATGATTCGTGATTTTCTGTTTGTTGCGATAAAGTGCATTACAGTGAGTAGAGTCCTTTATTATAATAATAATAGAGAGATGAGTTGGCAGTTTGGAAGACTCCTACAGTTGACCAGTCAAGTAAACTAAACCTCTTTATAAAGAAAGCAATTCCCTTTCGACTGCTGCTCGACTATTAATTTCGTCATGAATCATTCTCTCTGTCACACCTTGTCTACACTCTTATTACACAAAGAATTGTAACCGCGGAAGAATGTCAGTCGAATGTGAACTCGACGACTTGCTACTTTGACGTTTGACGTTTGATCGAGAGATGGCGCTTTCAATAATTTCCATCACGCCTTCTTGTTCTTAAATTTTTTAATTTTAATTTTGAAACAAAATCATCATAGAAGGGTCTCGTTGAGTCGTCGACATGCGGTCGGAGAAACTTCCTATTAAAATTGATTCTCCTTTTGGTCAAGAGATGACGCTCAGAGTGGTTGCTCTTGATGCTTTTCGACTGAAATCTTTGCGCATGAACAAAATCATCATAGAAGGGTCTCGTTGAGTCGTCGACGTGCCGTCGGAGAAAGTTCGATTAAAATTGATTCCCCTTTTGGTCAAGAGATGGCGGTCGGAGTGGTTGTTCTTGATGTTTTTCGACTGAAATCTTTGCGCATGAACAAAATCATCATAGAAGGGTCTCGTTGAGTCGTCGACGTGCCGTCTGAGAAAATTCGATTAAAATTGATTCCCCTTTTGGCCAAGAGATGGCGCTCGGAGTGGTTGTTCTTGATGTTTCTCAACTGAAATCCTTGCGCGAAGTTAGGAGGCAAGAATTTTGTTAAAAATTTCAGCGCAAAGACGGTGGGTTTCACAAAAAAAATTGATTTAATCAGCGATTTATTTAATTCTCTGATTAAGAAACGTCATTGGACGAAGTTAACAATCGATGTGAAACAACCAATTGCATCGTTTCACCCAACCAATCACAGGCTTCAATCACGCTGTTAAATTAATCAGTGATTAAATAATTTTTGGTTACAAAAATGATTGAAATTAATCTCCGCCCACAATAGTTTTATATCCGTAGATCCGTATTTCGGCAGCAAAGCTGCCATCTTCAGTGCGCTACCAACTTAAAAGCGCTTAAAGAGATCTAAAAATCTTCATCCTAATAAAATAATAAAAATGTAAAAACTAGCAACAAATATAATAAGTTCGATTAGTGCATTCATTTTTGGACAACAGATGGCGCGCTCTTAATGATTCTTGCGTTCTCAGATTTTATTAGTCATATTTTTATTTAATAAAGAAAAAAAAACGGAGGTAGACGAAATTATTATTGAAAATGCAGTAAAAAAAAAATTGTTTTAGGTCAGGTGTAAATCAAAGATTGGTCGAGCGATGTCGCTACCTAAACTGTTCACTGACATTATTACTGATATTAGATTAAATTAGTTCTCATTTTTGGGCAACAGATGGCGATCCAAGCAATTATTTTATTTATTAGTTAAAAAAAAAAATAATTTATTAATTCGATTGTAAATACTAGTGGCGCTAACTGTAGATGTAGTGAGCTGATGAGCGCCTTAATAATAGTTAAAGCGCCGCCATCTATTGGTGAGTTCCAATTACACTCGGGTTAATTCTCATGGTGATTGTTATTAACTTCTTCAAGTTTGGAAGCAATACTCCCCCCAAAAACGGTCATTAGTGTTCGCGCAAAATTAAATTTGGGCAACACGGAAATCGAAAAAGGTTTTCAAAACAAACTAAAAAAAAAAAAGTAAGGATGTGTATGTAAGTAATGTTGCACTAAAAAAGAGAAATGACTAAAAAAAAGAGAATAATTTCTCTGTTTGCTGAAGGTGATCGACAGGTTATACTTAATTGATTTATAACAATTTTTGCATTCATTATCAAATGCACGACGTTCGAGAAGAATTATTGTTATTTCCATGCCGATTTGAAAGCCTGTCACTCTCAGCAATTTATGAAGTAAAACAGCAAGAAAGAAACATTTCTGGCATTTATGCGTGTATTTATTTAAGTGCGCTCATGCATATGCTGAT
Source organism: Prosopocoilus inquinatus (assembly GCA_036172665.1). Taxonomy (NCBI): domain Eukaryota; kingdom Metazoa; phylum Arthropoda; class Insecta; order Coleoptera; family Lucanidae; genus Prosopocoilus; species Prosopocoilus inquinatus. The sequence continues at coordinate 4,937,388 of CM069878.1, read as the reverse complement.
AAGCCTGCGATTTTTACGAGCGCTTTGTAATTAATTGAGAAGTTAATTAAATATTAATGTGGCATGTTGTGTTGTAAACGATTGTCCTGTCTGTCAGTCATCGGCAAACATTATATTTCAATCTTGCAACGGCCGAACACAATCTCGCTTATAACTGTAAGATTTTACAAATCAAGAAAATATTTTTTTCTAAAAAATCATTGTGTGCTTTTGCGGCCTAAATTGTCGTGTTCACAGTTCTTGCAACGGCTTCGGTTTCGTTGGGCTTTCGCCAAATCATACCGCACATAAACCAACATTTACGATGTAACTGATTTTGTAACTGATTCAAACCTCCTGTAATGATAACTTGTCTTAAGAGCCCCATTTATTCTTCTACGTTGTTAACTACAATACCTGTTCTTCGTTTTGTAACTAATCTGTAGCTGATTGTAACTCTCTTGTAACTGATTCAAATCTCCTGTAATGATAACTTGTCTTAAGAGCCCGATTCATTCTCCTACGTGTTAATTACAATACCTGCTCTTTTTTTGTAACTAATCTGTACCTGAGTGTAACTATTTTGTAACTGATTTAAGTCTCCTGGAATTATAACTTGTCTTAAGAGCCCCATTTATTCTTCTACGTATTAATTACAATACCTGTTCTTCGTTCTGTAGCTAGTTGTCACTATTTTGTAACTGATTCAAATCTCCTGTAATGATAACTTGTCTTAAGAGCCCCATTTGTTCTTCTACGTTGTTAACTACAATACCTATTCTTCGTTTTGTAACTAATCTGCAGCTGACTGTAAGTATTTTGTAACTGATTCAAATCTCCTGTAATGATAACTTATCTTAAGAGCCCGATTCATTCTTCTACGTGTTAATTACAATACCTGCTCTTTTTTTGTAACTAATCTGTACCTGAGTGTAACTATTTTGTAACTGATTCAAATCTCCTGGAATTATAACTTGTCCTAAGAGCCCTATTTATTCTTCCACGTGTTAATTACAATATCTGTTCTTCGTTTTGTAGCTGATTTTCACCATTTAGTAACTGATTCAAATCTCCTGTAACGATAACTTGTCTCAAGAGCCCGATATATTCTTCTACGTGTTAATTACAATACCTATTCCTTTTTTGTAACTATTCTGTAGCTGATTGTAACTTCTCACTATGTCGTCCTGATTTACGTGCTTGCTGTGCTGATTTAATTGATGTTCTAATCGAGTGCAATAAGTCTTCGGAGAACAGTCTTTAATTTCCTTATTCGCTTCTGTAAGTTTAATAAAATTCCTGTAACTGATTTTAATTTTTTTGTCACTTGAGCTTTTCGCGTCGATCTAATTCACGAGCTAGGCTGAGATAATTAATTAATCTTGTAACTGCGAGCCTTCTGTTAACTGACACTTCCAGGTTATTTGATGTCCTCGTTTGATTGCGTAAGCTCAGATAATCTCGTAACTGATTGTAAATCTTCTAGCATTTTGTTACTACTGTTCACTTGTCATCCTTCGAGTTTTTCGTGGTGTGATAATTAACCTTGTAACTTGACGTGATTAATCTTGTAACTGATTGTAAGGTAATTAATATTGCAACCGATTATCTGATAATGTCCTTCGCTTGCGTAGCTTACGTTCAGTTGTAACTGATTAAATCAGTTGTAACTGATTATCTGATAATGTCCTTGTTCGTTTGCCTAAGTTCAGTCAATCTTATAACTGATTGGTAATGAAGGTAATTAACTAATCTTGTAACTGATTATCTGATAATATCCTTCTTCGCTTGCGTAGCTTCAGTCAGTCTTATAACTGATTGTAAATCTTCTAGCGTTTTGTTACTGCTGTTCACTTATCACTTCAAGCTTCTCTTGCTATCCTAATACATATGCTGTGCTGACGTAATGAATCCTGTAACTGATTGTAAGACATAAGCTAAGGTAATTGATCTTGTAACTGATCGCAAGTCGTCCGATAAATCATCACTTCAACTAACAACTTCCTTATTTTGAGTTTTCGTGCTGTTCTAATTCACGTGCTGTTTTATTATGTAATTGGTCAAGTAGCTGATAGTAACTGTTGACAAATCTTACTGCGAGTCGCAAAGTCACAAACGGGAAGACATTTTAGTTACGAGTGAGTAGCAAACATTCGAGGTTTCTTGATGCCCTTGTAACTATAACTGATTGTAAAAATGTCTTAGAATTTTGTTAGTGGCGTTCGCTTATTACTTTCAACTTTTCGTGCCATCCCAACTGATTGTGAGTCTTCGGAGTGACTCAGTTCTTTGATGCGTCCTTTCGCTTGTGTAGATTCAGCTCAGCTTGTAACTGATTGCAAGTCTTCTGATAACTGAACACGTCAAGCTTTTCGCTTATTACTTTGACTGTTTCGTGTCATCCTACTTTACGCGCTGGGCCGACGTAATCTTGTAACTGATTGTAAGTCTTCTGGTAACTGAATATTTCGGTTCTTTGATGCGCCCTTTCGCTTGTATACGTCATGCTTTTCGCTTATTACTTTGCATTTTCCGTGTCCTTCTAATTCACGTGATGCTGGGCTGATGTGTTTAATCTTGTAACTGATCGTAAGTCTTCTGATAACTGAATACTTCACTTCTGTGATGCGCCCTTTCGCTTGTATAGGTTCAGCTCAGCTTGTAAGTCTTCCAGTAACTGAATACTTCATAATTTACGTGCTAGACTTGCCGTGTTTAATCTTGTAACTGATTGTGAGTCTTCTGGGAACTGAATACTTCGGTTCTTTGATGCGCCCTTTCGCTTGTGCAGATTCAGCTCAGCTTGTAACTGATTGTAAGTCCTTTCATAACTGAACACGTCATGCTTTTCGCTTATTACTTTGCGTTTTTCGTGTCCTTCTAATTTACATGGTGCTGGGCTGATGTGTTCAATCTTATAACTGATCGAAAGTCTTCTGGTAACTGAATACTTCAGTTCTGTGATGCGCCCTTACGCTTGTATAGATTCAGCTCAGCTTGTAACTGATTGTAAGTCTTCTGATAACCGAACACTTCATAATTTACGTGCTAGACTTGCCGTGTTTAATCTTGTAACTGATTGTGAGTCTTCTGGGAACTGAATACTTCGGTTCTCTGATGCGCCCTTTCGCTTGTGCAGATTCAGCTCAGCTTGTAACTGATTGTAAGTCCTCTGATAACTGAACACGTCATGCTATTCGCTTATTACTTTGCGTTTTTCGTGTCCTTCTAATTTACATGGTGCTGGGCTGATGTGCTTAATCTTATAACTGATCGTAAGTCTTCTGGTAACTGAATACTTCAGTTCTGTGATGCGCCCTTATGCTTGTATATAGATTCAGCTCAGCTTGTAACTGATTGTAAGTCTTCCAGTAACTGAATACTTCATAATGTACGTGCTAGACTTACAGTGTTTAATCTTGTAACTGATTGTGAGTCTTCTAGTAACTGAATATTTCAGTTCTGTGATGCGCCCTTACGCTTGTATATAGATTCAGCTCAGCTTGTAACTGATTGTAAGTCTTCCAGTAACTGAATACTGCATAATTTACGTGCTAGACTTGCTGTGTTTAATCTTGTAACTGATTGTGAGTCTTCTAGTAATTGAATACTTCAGTTCGTTGATGCGCCCTTTCGCTTCAACTCAGCTTGTAACCGATTGTAAGTCTTTTTGCTACCCTTAAGTTTAACTAATTTTGTAACTGATTGTAAATCGACGTGGTAGTTTCCTTTGTTGTTGCTGCTAATAACTTGTAACTTCGAGCTTTTCGCATCGTCCTAATGCACTAATTCACTGTGCAGTCCAATTGTTATTGATCTTGTAACTGTTTTGTAGCTGATTTTTTTTAAGATGTTGAAATTCCCGTTCTGTGGTGTAATTAACCTTGTAATTTATGGTAAACTCGTCGAAAAAAAAGTATCGCACGTAAGTTCCCTATTAATTTCTTTATCTCGCCGTTCACGAAGTAAGTAGCTGACCTGCTTACGCAAGCACCGCATACACGGCCAGCTTTGATCATGTGTAAAGTGCATGCAACTTTACTGTAACCGATTCTATCGTTTTCATGAGGTGAAGGAGGAGGAGGAGGATGAGGATATTTATAAGAAGCGTTTTCTTTACAAGTGGATGAGCCGACTCAAACCGACGCCGCCGGCGGAACAGTTTCTTGTTTCTTCAACGCCGCGGCTTAATTTGAAGCGCCAGGAAAGTGAGCGTTGCAGACCGAGGAGGAAAAAAAATTTGTGCTCGACGAGCAGAACGTAACTTATCAATTAATTACGACCGAGATCGATGCACGCACGCAATAATTAATTAATCCCAGGAACCGAATCTGAAATTCTGAAACTTCGGTTGGTGTTCTCGTTCTGTAAAAAAAAAATTGATCCGAGATTGAAACGTCCGCGCTTTCAATGGGGGCCCGTTCACAATGGAGGCTACTGTGTTATATTTGTATTATTTATATTATGCGCGCATACATAATAAAGCTCCGGGTAGAGTCGTCGAATCAATGCGAACAATGAAGACGCACCAACCCACCGGGGTCCGACAATGGACTGCTTTATGCCCGTTTCGTTTTTATTTTTTTTTGTTTAATTTTTGAGAATCGAAAGCGACTGCTTTCGGATGTATCCTCTGAGAAACGATGTTAAGGGAGTTTTCACAACTAACAACTAATTGCAGAATGATTTCGGATTCATAATTGAAAAGTTAAAATTAAGTCAATCCAAGGTCTCAAGGTCCAGCCCAAATAAAAAACGTAAAAGTTCAAGAAATAACGAAACTAAACAATTTTAAACTTAAAAGAGTCTGACCCACTTCAATTCAACTTAATCCAACCCAAGCAAAAGCTTAAAAATTAAAGCTAAGAAAAACTGAACTCGGCTGCAAATAAAATGAAATCCCAGTTGGAATTAAGTCAAATACAAGCGAAGTTCACTCAACCCAATTCAACCGATTTCAAGCAGGAAACTAAAGTTGAAAAGTACCAAAGTTTTAGAAGATTGAAATTGGAAATAATTAAAACTACTGAAGAGAGAAAACAACTCAATTGGAATTAAGTTCAACACCCGACTGTCCACAACTTAAACAAAAAATTAATCAAAACTCAAAACGAATTGAAATTAAAAAGTTTGAGGTTGAGAGATCCAGTGATTTGGAAAGCTGTTTTAAGCACGAAAAGTTAACTAGAATTAAATCCAACTCAATTTGATTCAACTTGAGGCGAACAATTTTGAAATTAGAAAGAAAATAATACTGAAAGATTAAAATTGAAAACACAAAAAAATCTAAATTCAATTGGAATGGAGGCCAATTCAACTCAACTGTCAAGTTAAAAAAGAAACTCAAAACTCAAATTAACAAGGAACTGAAAACTTAAATTAAAAAAGAAATTCAGAATTCAAGTTAAAAATTCAAAACAAAATGAAACTAAAAAGTTAAAAATTGAGATACATTCAAGGAATTGGAAGTTTTTATCGCGAAAACTCAACTAAAATTAAATCAAACTCAATTCGACTCAATCTGCGGCAAACAAATTTTAAAATTAAAAAGGAAATAATACTAAAAGATTGAAGAGAAAAAAAAATCAAAACACAGTTGGAATTAGTTAATCAAACTCAACTTAAAAAAGAAACTCAAAACAAAATGAAAATAAAAAGTTAAAAATTGAGATAAATTTGCGGCCCTTGAAAACTAGTACACTGAGAATTCTCAAAATTGTCAAAAAATCGTGACTTTGTAATGCGTAAATCAAACCTTCATGAACATTTGGGGAATTGAAAGTTTTAATCACGAAAATTTAACTAAAATTAAATCACGAAAACTCAATTAAAATTAAATCCAACCCAATTCGGTAAACAATTTTAAAATTAAAAAGAAAATAATACTAAGAGATTGAAGAGAAAAAAATCAAAACTCAATTGAAATTAGTCAATAAAATTCGGGCTAAAAAAAAACTTGATACAAAATGAAACTAAAAAGTTAAAAAGAAATGAGATACATTCAAGGAATTGGAAGTTTTAATCACGAAAACTCAACTAAAATTAAATCCAACCTAATTCGACTGTCAACTGGCCAACTGGCAAACAGTTTCAAAATTGAAAATAAAATTGTATTAAAATTGTAGAGAAAAAAAATCAAAACTTAATTGGAATTAGTCAATCGAACTCAAGTTACGAAAGAAACTCAAAACAAAATGAAACTAAAAAGTTAAAAGTTGAGATATGTACACTCAAGGAATTGGTTCAAGTTTTAATCACGAAAACTCAACCAAAATTAAATCCAATCCAATGCGACTCTCAACATGAGGCAAACAATTTTATTAAAATTAAAAAGGAAATAATACCGAAAGATTAAAATTGAAAAGAAAAAATATCAAAACTCGACTGGAATTAGTCAATCAAACTCAACTCAAGTTGAAAAAGAAATTCAAAACAAAACGAAAGTAAAAAGTTAGAAATTGAGATACAAACATTCAAGGAATTGAAAGTTTTAATCACGAAAACTCAACCAAAATTAAATCCATTCCAATTCGACTCTCAACTAGAGTCGGGCAAATAATTTTATAAATGAAAAGAAAATAATGCTAAACGATTAAAATTGAAGAGAAAAAAGACAAAAAACTCGATTGAGAAGAGATTAAACTAAAAAGTTATAATTGAGATATGTACAATCAAAGAATTCGAAGTTTTAATCGTGAAAACTCAACCAAAATTAAGTCCAACACAATTCGACTCAACTTGAGTGAGATAATTTTAAAATTAAAAAGAAAATAATACTAAAAGATCAAAATTGAAAAGAGAAAAAATCAAAACTCAATTGGAATTAGTCAATTGAACTCGAGCTATACAAGAAACTCAAAATAAACTGAAATTAAAAAGTTAAAGATGGAGATATATTAAAGGAATTAGAAATTTTAATCGCGAAAACTCAATTAAAATTAAATCAAACTCAATTCGATTAAACTCGAGGCAAGCAAAATAATACTAAGAGATTAAAATTGAAGAGATAAAATCAAGACTCAATTGGAATTAGTCAATCAATCTCAACTCAAGTTAAAAAAGATACTCAAAACAAATTGAAATTAAATCGTTAAAAGTTGAGATGTGTAAATTCGGGGAATTGAAAGTTTTAATCACGGAAACTCAACTCACTCAATCAACCTCAACTCAAGTTAAAAAGGGAAATCAAAACAAAATGAAACTAAATAGTTAAAAACTGAGATACTTACAGTCAAGGAAATTGAGAGTTTTAATCGCGAAAACTCAACCAAAATTAAATCCAACCCAATTCGACTCTCAACTTGAGGCAAAAAGAAAATAATACTAAAAGATTAGAATTAAAAACCCAAAAGAAAACCAAAACTCAATTGGAATTGGGGTCAATCCATCTCAACTCTCAAGTTGAAAAGGAACAAGAAAGTTTTCTCTTTAGAGAGTTCCATCGTAAACCAAAAAAGAAAGCGATCGCAAGATGTCGTCACTTCAGTTTTTTTTAAAATAATTTTTACAACTCTCTTTCTCTCTCCCTCGTGCTCTCTTTAGACAGTTCCACCGCAAACCAAACAAAGAGCGATCGCAAGATGTCGTTACTCCAGTTTTTTTTCTAACTAATTTTTACAACTCTATCTCTCTCTCTCTCCCTCGTGCTCTCTTTAGAGAGTTCCACCGCAAACCGAAAAAGAAAGCGATCGCAGGATGTCATCACTTCAGTTTTTTTTTCAAATAATTTTTACAACTTCATCTCTCTCTCCCTCGTGCTCTCTTTAGAGAGTTCCACCGCAAACCGAAAAAGAAAGCGATCGCAGGATGTCGTTACTTCAATTTTTTTTTTTTAATAATTTTTATAACTCTGTCTCTCTCTCTCCCTCGTGCTTTCTTTAGAGAGTTCCACCGCAAACCGAAAAAGAAAGCGATCGCAGGAGGTCGCGCTCTCCTTAGGGTGTTCCACTGCAAAGCAAACAAAAAGCGATCGCAGGATGTCGTTACTTCAGTTTTTTTTTTGTACGTAATTTTTACGACAGAACGTTTCGGATGACGAAACAGACATTCGTAACAATTTCGCAACGCCTTCTAAAGCGCAGTACGTTTTCTTGATAACAAAAAACAATAATAAATTAGTTGGAAGTCATTTTCTTTTGCGGAGATATTTCAAAAATAATAGTAAATTAGTTGCAAGTCAGTTTGTATTCCAGTGGACTTGACCCGAGCATCCCCCCCTTGGAGAGCGGTTTCGGCAGTATTTGAAGCCTCCTCAGCAAGGGAGTAGCGCTCCTCGATTTTGTGATAACCAAGGAAAAGAATTCGGGCCACTTGTCTCACGAGCGATACGAAAATTTAGTACTCGGCGTCGCCCACGCATTGCATTCTTTGCCCTCCCACTCAATAACTATTCGAACATCGGAGTCGCGCGGAAAGGTGGCAGGAATATACATAATACATTCGACGTAAAAAGTGTCCAACACTAAGTGGCCTGAATTCTTTTCCCTGGTTATAACCAAAACGGTTTACGAGCTATTTCTTTCGCTTTTTCATCAAATCTAAGCCGATTTTATGAACCATCTGTCCAGTTGAGCGAGCAGCCGTTCGCTCATTTTTTTTTTTTTTTTTTAAAACGAGCTTCCGCCCCCAACCGAGAGATGGTGCTGTGGGTGTTTTTTTGACGGTAACGCGGGAGTCTCAATTCGTCTTGTCGAGGTACTCGGGCGTTATTAAGCGTGGAAATTTCAATTTTGCGAACCGACGATCGTGCAAATAAATCGGTTCAGTGCGAATTATGAATAATTAAAAGCGGAAGTAGTGCAAATGTGCGAAAAACAAGAACCTCCTGCCATCTGTCATGTACCCAGGCGCGTCCGTTTCGTTACGAAACGTGTTTTTTTCCTTTCCTCTCTCAGCGAATGTTTGCCCTAACATTTAAGGCAATTATTATAGCCGCGGTCATTCGGCAAATAGAAAATCGCAGCAGGCGGCGAAATTTCGTGTGCGGATCGTTACACACGATCAAATTATTTTAGCAAATTCCGCGCGGGTACGTTCGACGTGTGTCCAAACAACATCGGTGGCTCGGTCGAATCTCTTGTTTACACAGCACACATACATGCATGCATACAACATGAATGTGTGTAAGCATGAGTGTGTGTGTGTGTGTGCGAGTGTTTGCGCGGGCTTCCGATTTCAATTTCATATTATGCAAAGCTCTAATTTCTTAATGAGTGAGTATGGTTAAACCCATCGAAAGTTTTTTTAATCTCGGACCGGACAGAATTATGAAGGGAAACACTCAACGTTTCGCTATAGATTTATAGCTTTGTCGGACAAGAACCAACTTCAATCATAAATTTTACAATTTTAATTTTTTTTTAAGCATTTAATTTTTTGCTTGCTTAGAATTGAATAAGACATAATAAGTTGGGTGAGTTCAGTTGACCTTGAGATTCTTTTTAATCAATTAATTTTCTTGCACTTAAAATATTGTTTTAAATTTTTAATTTAGGTTGAAAGGAATTGGTTTGAGTGCAGTTAGATCGTTTAGATTTATTTTTTTACTCGTGCAGAATGAAGTACAACAAGATATAATAGCTTGGGTGAGTTCAGTTGACCTTGAGGTGTGTTAAGGTTCATTTTAAATTTTTAATCAATGTTTAGATTTCAATATTCCTTTAAATATTACTTTAGATTTTTAACGGGTTGAACGGAATTATGTTGAGTGCAGTTAGACTGTTTAGATTAAATATTTTTTTACTATTTTGTAATTGCTTTTAGATTTTCTTTTGTTGAATTGAATCAAGTTTAGTTGTTGGATTGAGTTTGGTTGATTTCGTTTTTTGAGTTTTTATATTTTTTTACTTAATTTCGTCATACGGTGGGTTTCACAAAGAAATTGTTAATCAGCGGTTAATTTAATTATCTGATTAAGGAACGTCGTTGGACGAAGTTAACGATAGATTTGAATCAAGCAATTATACTGTTTCACAAAACCCAATCACAGGCTTTAATCACGCTGTTAAATTAATCAGTGATTAAATAATTTTTGTGAAACTGGGACGTAGCCTACTTGCATATTGTAAAAAGTGTTTAAAAATCTACAGCTCGCAAACTTTTTCATTAGTATACCAAGTGTTTTATATTTTTGAAAAGGTAATTTTATTCTCTTTTCAAAAATGTAGGAATATACCGGGCTGTTCCTTATAAAAAATCAGAAGTTTGGCTTATATCGCACAAACTATGCGTCTTAGAAAAATCTAACTAACAGTAATAGATTCTGCGTTAAAAGGTGTTTTGAAAAAGTTTTTACAGAAATCGAAAATTTTCATAAACAAAGAAGTTATAAAGATATTTAGAAATCGCAGAATTTTGAAAAACACCCCATAGCTCCTAAACGGTTCAAGAAATCGAAGTACGGTTTTTACCATTAAACTTAAAAGTCACAAAAGTCGAGCTCCGAACACCGAGGTCGGTATTTGTCTAACTCATCTAGAAATAGGCGTTCCCTTTTAAAAATGTTAAGTTTGGCCCACCCTGTCTGTACCTTTGTCGAAACCAGCTGAAAGAATCATCGCCAACTATGACGCAGTCAGTAAAACTACTACGATTCGATGACATTCTAAACACTGGAAGCGGATGTGTTTTGTTGACTTATTTATTTGACAGGACGTTTGACGTAACCGGACAAGATTGTTGCAGGTTATGTGAATACGATTTGACTGTCCATTAGATTAAACTTAATCCAATTAAAATATCGTGTTGCATGGTCAAAACGACCGTGGATAAATGAATTAGAAATATCCGGCGCTTTAATTGGAATTTGAAATGTCAAATGTCACTTGTCAATGACGCTTTCACATGACGGCTGTCATTGTCAAACTGTAAACACTCTAACACTTCAATTAAGAATTTAAATTTTGGAACCACTGGAGATTTGGTTAGAAGTTGTAATCAGAAGCCAAGGTCATGATCGTGAAAATTAGAATTAAATTACATACGTATATGTAAGTTGAATAAATAGAAAAGATCAGTTTTGGAAAAAGGTGTTTGTTTTCAACAAAATTTTAAATTGCTTGGTTCCAAAGTGGTAGAGACCATGACGTGTTGGCGTCGGCCGTCGGGTTGCCTTACAACCCCTGTTGCTAGGCCAACTGCACAATGTTAAATCTAACTGAAGTTTGTTCTTGTCCGATGAAAATTTTAAGTACAAAGTTTTTTTTAACCTCGAACCGGACAGAAATATGAAGGGAAAACACTCAACGTTTCGCTACAGATTTATAGCTTCGTCAGGAGTAAATCTAACGCAAATTTTGCGCAAAGAAAACAAACCGCATTATTATTTTTTTTTCTTTTAATATAATTGAGAAAATTCTGGAAGAACGAGAATGAGAATGAGAACGAGAACGAGAACGAGAAGGCGAAAAAGAACAAGAAGAAAAAGAAACGTGTGAACACGTTGTTTACGTGCACATGTACGTTGTATATGTATGCAGTATGCGGAAGATACACACATGCATATTTATTTACAGGGTAAATAAAAGGCTGCGGCGCGTGTTTTTTAGTGATTTAAATGAAGGCATTGTGCATTATTTTCGAGTATGATATTTACGTATGTAAATGCCAATTTAAATTGCATTTTAATGGTGCACCAAAACCAATATTGACACGCCGTTTTTAATTCATATTTTATATTTGTTGGTGGCAAGCGGAGGGATGGTGACGGCTCGTCGCATCGCATCGGTGTCCGGGGGTTCCGCCGCCGCCGCCTCTATTATATATGGCGCGTGTCGCCGCAAACAATTCCCCACATATTTATTTTCTTTTTTCTTTTTTTTTTGCTGCGTGTTTACAACAAACACATTGTTACGATTTACTCCGGCTTCAAAACATCGCTGCAACAACTACTTTTGGTATTTTTATAATTTTTCGTGGGTGAATTTTATTTTTTTATTTGAAATCATCGATTTGCTTTAATTTCTACAGTTCTAGGTAAAAAAAAATTGCACTTTCCAGTGGCGTAGCTGCAGGGGTTGACAGTAACCCAGGCGCGCCAGAGTGTCATAGGCGCCTGTTCAGGTCCAAAAAATTAAATCCAACCCAATTCGATATTCTCAACTTGAGGCAAAAAAAAAATAATAGTAAAATACTAAAATGAAAAGCACAAAAGAAAATCAAAACTCAATTGGAATTGGGGCCAATCCAACTCAACTCAACTCAAAACGTTAAAAATTGAGAAACATACATTCAAGGAATTGAGAATTTTAATCACGAAAATTCAACCAAAATTAAATCCTACCCAAGTCGACTCTCAACTCGAGGAAAATAATTTTAAAATTAAAAAGAAAATAATAAATTTAAAAGCAAAAAAAATCAAAACTCAATTGGAATTAGTCTATTAAACTCGAGTTAAAAAAGAAACTCAAAACAAAGCGAAACTAAAAAGTTGAAGATCGAGACACATTCAAGGAATTGGAAGTTTTAATCGCGAAAACTCAACAAAAATTAAATCGAACTCAATTCGACTTCAAGGAATTGGAAGTTCTAATCACGAAAGCAACCAAAATTCAATTCAACTCAATTCGATTGTCAACTTAAGGCAAACAATTTTAAAATTAAAAAGGAAATAATGCTAACTCAACTCAATTTAAAAAAGAAACTGAAAACTCAACTAAAATCTAATCCAACTCAATTCGATTGTCAACTTAAGGCAAACATTTTTAAAATTAAAAAGGAAATAATGCTAACTCAACTCAATTTAAAAAAGAAACTGAAAACTCAACTAAAATCTAATCCAACTCAATTCGATTGTCAACTTAAGGCAAACATTTTTAAAATTAAAAAGGAAATAATGCTAACTCAACTCAATTTAAAAAAGAAACTGAAAACTCAACTAAAATTAAATCCAACTCAATACGATTGTCAACTTAAGGCAAACAATTTTAAAATTAAGAAGGAAATAATGCTAACTCAACTCAATTTAAAAAAGAAACTGAAAACTCAACTAAAATTAAATCCAACTCAATTCGATTGTCAACTTAAGGCAAACAATTTCAAAATTAAAAAGAAAATAATGCTAACTCAACTCAATTTATAAAAGAAACTAAAAACTCAACTAAAATTAAATCCAACTCAATTCGATTGTCAACTTAACGCAAACAATTTTAAAATTAAAAAGGAAATAATGCTAACTCAACTCAATTTAAAAAAGAAACTGATAACTCAACTAAAATCAAATCCAACTCAATACGATTGTCAACTTAAGGCAAACAATTTTAAAATTAAAAAGGAAATAATGCTAACTCAACTCAATTTAAAAAAGAAACTGATAACTCAACTAAAATCAAATCCAACTCAATACGATTGTCAACTTAAGGCAAACAATTTTAAAATTAAAAAGGAAATAATGCTAACTCAACTCAATTTAAAAAAGAAACTGATAACTCAACTAAAATCAAATCCAACTCAATACGATTGTCAACTTAAGGCAAACAATGTTAAAATTAAAAAGAAAATAATGCTAAAAGATTAAAATTGAGGGAAACTCAATTGGAATTAGTCAATCAAGCTCAGTACAAGTTAAAATGGAAACTCAGAAAACAAAATGAAATTATAAAGTTAAAAATTGTGGTACATTCGAGGAATTGGAAGTTTTAATCACGAAAACTCGAACTCAAAAATTAAATCCGACCCAATTCGACTCTCAGCTTGAGGCAAAAAGAAAATAATACTAAAATATTAAAATTAAAAACACAAAAGAAAATCAAAACTCAATCGGAATTGGGGCCAATCCAACTCGACTCTCAAGTTAAAAAGGAACAAGAAAGAAATAAAAATTAAAAAGTGATTTTTCTCTAATTTTTTTTTCATAATTAAAAAATCAGAAGTCGTCTGCGAGGATTCACTTACATCGGTCGTTTTTTTTGAATTCTTTCTCTCTCTCCTTCTTTTCTCTTAAGAGAGTTCCACCGCAAACCAAAAAAGAAAGCGATCGTAGAGTGTCGTCACTTCAATTTTTTTTTTTTTATAATTTTTACAACTCTCTTTCTCTCTCTCTCTGTCTCGTGCTCTCTTTAGACAGTTCCACCGCAAACCAAAACAGAAAGCGATCGCAGGATGTCGTCACTTCAGTTTTTTTTAATAATTTATTTTAATAAATTGTACTTTCCAGTGGCGTAGCTAGAGGGGTTGCAAAACAAACCGGCGCGCCAGAGTGTCATAGGCGCCTCTGCTCAGGTCCAAAAAATTAAATCCAACCCAAATCGACTCTCAACTTGAGGCAAAAAGAAAATAATACTAAAAGATTAAAATTAGAAACACAAAAGGAAATCAGAACTCAATCGGAATTGGGGCCAATCCAACTTGACTCTCAAGTTAAAAAGGAACAAGAAAGAAATAAAAATTGAAAAGTGATTTTTCTCTAATTTTTTTAACTTAATTAAAAAACTCTTCCACTTCAATTTTTTTTATAGTTTTTACAACTCTGTATTTTTCTCTCTTTCTCCCTCGTACTCTCTTTAGAGAGTTCCACCGCAAACCAAAATAGAAAGCGATCGCAGGATGTCGACACTTCAGCTTTTTTTTTATAATTCATGTTAATAAATTGTACTTTCCAGTGGCGTAGCTACAGGGGTTGCAAAATGACCCGGCGCGCCAGAGTGTCATAGGCGCCTCTGCTCAGGTCCAAAATATTAAAACTTTTGTTATCAAGCAAAATATTCTTCTTCATAAAAAAACGACGTTTTCTTCGTCAGAGATTTTGACAGCCCTTTCATTTTTTTAAGTTAGAAGATGAGCCGAAGTCAAGTTTAAATGATCTTGATTTATTTAGTTGGTAAAGAAAACGCTAAAATGCTTCCAATAAAAATGTACAGCGTGGACATGATTCACGCCACTTGTCAACACCGTCTTCAATAATAGGCCTGAGTCATCGAACAGGAATATCAGATCTCCGGGTATTATCCTGTTTCGTTGTTGAACCGCTTAATAATAAGAAGGAAAAGGTAACAGATGAACCAATTTTCAAGTCGGTCTATTCTCCCACCTAATGAAGCAGGCCTGCAAGAAGTGAGCGTTGGCACTTGTTCGTTTCTCAGATTTGTTTGTGTTTATGAAATGGAGAAAAAAAAAATTAAATTCCAACATGTATACAATTCTTCAAAGGATATTAAAATTTAAGAAAAATTACAAAGGAAAGAATAATCGCACAATAAACACTTTGAGAAGCAGAGGCGGCTCGTGGTTAATGATCCAGGGTAGGCGACACAGTGAAAAAGAAATAGTTAAAGGTCCAGTCGCGAGCAATAATTTTTTATGTGTATTTTTAATAGACTTATCAAAATTTGACAGTTGCTTTTTTTTTAGGACCGTTCATAGCTAGCAGCGAGATTATAGCAAAAGTTGATTTACGTAAAAGGGAGAAGGAGGAACATTTTTAACGCGCTTGCCTAATTGGTGCATACATTTTCGGACTTATTCATCGACAGCTGATATCGTAAAGCAAATAAATGTAATATTACTTCGCTCAGTGAATTAAAATTTTAAATAAAATAATTAGTAAATGATATCAGTGATTATTATTACGAAACGCTGCGCTGAATATCGAGTTCGGTATCGGTGTTCATACCGAGAAGAAGACGTCGTTGACCTAAATATTTTTTCTGGGACATTTCAACAGTTCCAAACAAGTGGTACCTCCGAATTTTCTTGGCTATGATACGGTAGCCACCAAAAAATACCAGGAGAAGGTAGCATTTCGTCTACTTATACTGAGGTTTTCTAAGTAAGTAAAAGAACAGCCTGCATAATATCCTAATTCGGCGCCCCTCAATATTGGCCGTCCCTTTATCTGGCCCTGCATAGACAAGTTCAATGACTGCGTTATCCAGTCTTTCGTCAGAAAGCCGTGTGAACCAAAACGTCTTACAGGTTTTGTTTTGTCTCTTCGACAGTTCATTGCTACTGTGACGCAGTACCGCTATTCCAGTGACCACCAATCAATTTACATTTTAAAAACGGTGCACGTTAGACCTCCTAAATCTGCAGGGTTTTTTTTGCTTGCCCTCTGTGGACACTTATTTTGAATGGCCCTGTATTGTAATAACCGGATTTGTAATTGTTTGCTGCTTTATTGTCGGAATTGACAGAGATTGGAAGAGATGCCCTTATGTTGCGACGAGGCAAGGCCCACATGGAATGATGGTAACAATGTAATCACTTTTAATTGGGGGGAAAAAAATGATTTGGTCTAAGAGTATATTGTTACGGTTCAGCTAAAAAAAAAAAAAAAACCAGGCGAGCTTAAATTTTTCTCTTAACACACGGCTTTATTGTTATTTAAATATTTAATTAAGACATTACGTAATTGCGTAGGTAGGATTAGGTTGGTTAGCGTCGAGTTTGCTTTTACTATTACGGTGTCATTTTGAATGACAAAACGCATTTATTCGGGCGCGTGACGTCACGCGGACCTGTCCATCTTACTTACTGGGCCATATTTTTCCTCGCTTATTGTTGTATAAATATTTCCTGTTTGACTTAGAGCGTACGTGTTAAAAAGTTCCAAATACTAACAACAAATTACTACTACGTGAAGAAGCCTTCTTCTTCTTCTTCTCCTCTCGTTCAGCTCTCCTCGTCGCGTCGCTCGACTCCGTACGGTTTCGGATCGATTTCAAAAACGCAAATTCCGTCTTCAAAATTCGAAATTACTAAACAACAAACGGAATGGAAAGGCCGAACGAAACGAGAGAAGCAAATAAAAGCCACGGGCATTGTGAGAGCGGATGAAAACAGAACAAAGCGATCGGGCCTCACGTTTAACCTTCTAGGAAACGTCTTCGTTTTTTAGTTTTAGTATCGGTAGAGGTGTGTTCGCATGTATGGGCTCGGGCCCGGGGCACCAAATGATTGTGTTCTCCTCTCTAAACGAAGGAGAAGAGCGAGAGTGGACACCTACACTCGAAAACGAGCGCGAACCAGTTCGAAATTAAAATCAAAAGTGCACGCGCGAATAAAACAAGCTTTTATTCTCCTTAGAGCTTCTAAAGGAGAAAGAAAAAAGAAAACTAATATTTCCAATCTCAGACGAACATAATTAAAAAAAAAAAACGTGTCTTATAGTTACATAACACTGGACACCTTTCCCAGTAATTATATAAACAATAATTTTAGTTAGTCGAGGCATCTATCACATAAGATTACAATCCTTTATTTCGTTCTCAGTTTGATTCGAGAAATGATCATGATTCTCTCGTTATTATTGGCGGAACAAGATCCTAAGACGCACAACACACAAAAAAAAGGGAGCGCCGGCAGCGCGTCTGCGGGAGTACTCACGCTTAGCTTACAATTTTCTCTAACTTTACAAGAAAAAGCTTTGACGTGCGACACATACTTCGTTCTCTCTTCGTTGCGAGGTATGATTATGATTCTCTCGTTATTATTAGCGGTAAGAAGACCCTAAGAGGTACAACTTAACAGAAAAAGCTTTGACGTGCGACATATACTTCGTTCTCACTTTGTTTCGAGGTATGATCATGATTCTCTCGTTATTATTGGCGTAACGAGATCCTAAGACGCACAACGCAACAAAAAAAAAGGGAGCGCCGGCGGCGCGTTTGCGAGAGTACTCACGCTTAGCTTACAATTTTCTCTAACTTTACAAGAAAAAATTTTGACGTGCGACACATACTTCGTTCTCTCTTTGTTGCGAGCTATGATTATGATTCTCTCGTTATTATTAGCGGTAAAAAGACCCTAAGAGGTACAACTTAACAAAAAAAGCTTTGACGTGCGACATATACTTCGTTCTCAGTTTGTTTCCTTGTATGATCATGATTCTCTCGTTATTATTGGCGTAACGAGATCCTAAGACGCACAACGCAACAAAAAAAAAGGGAGCGCCGGCGGCGCGTTTGCGTGAGTACTCGCGCTTAGCTTACAATGTTCTAACTTTACAAGAAAAAAAATTTGTTCCGACTTATGATCATGACTTATGATCATGATTCTTTCGTTATTATTGGCGTAACGAGATCCTAAGAGGCACAACACAACAAAAAAAAGGGAGCGCCGGCGGCGCGTTTGCGGGAGTACTCACGCTTCGCTTACAATTTCTAACTTTACAAGAAAAAACTTTGACGTGCGACATGTAATTATATAAATATGAGTCTATATACGTTATTATTAGAGATGGGAATCGCATATTTCGACGTCATCAGTGGGCGGAGCGCACCCCTATCTAGGTCATGTGGCTTCAATATTGCCAACTGCACGATGGTTGCAACAGTCGATACTATGTACGATTTCGATATGACAAGAAAAGAGGTAATCCGAAGAAAACTAAAAAACATTTTTGATGATCGACAAAACACGGCCAGTTAAACCAGGGGGGGAGGGGTAAGTAAATTTTACAGAAAGATTAGAATTATTTAATTTCCAAAAAACGGAAAGCAATTGAGGAAAACAAAAAGAAAACTTCGACAGTCGGGAAAAAGTAAAATAAAAAATCCGAAGGCGAATTATTGTCATTATAAAAAAAAAAATTAATAAAAAGACCAAACGACTCTGGATTTAAAATATTATTTCCAATCCATATTCGAGTTACAAAAATAATTCGAAATTCACGAAGAAAACGAATAAGCAAGGCAAGTCCATGAAAGGAACGTCGGCGCGTTTGCGGGAGTACTCACGCTTAGCTTACAATTTTCTAACTTTATAAGAAAAAACTTTGTCGTGCGACGTATAAATATGACTCCAGGTACGTTATTACTACAGATGGGAATCGTATATTTCGACGTCATCAGTGGGCGGAGCACACCTCCATCTAAGTCATATGGCTTCAATATTGCCAACTGTACGATGACTGCGGCAGTGGATGGTTGGTACGATTTCGATTCGACGAGAAAAGGAAGACGTAATCCGCAAAACTGAGAAACATTTTTGACGATCAACAGAACACGGCAAACAAGGGGGGGGGGGGGAAGTAAATTTTATAAACATATTAGAATTATTTAATTTCCAAAAAACGGAAAGCAATCGAAGGAAATAACAAGAAAATTTCGACAGTAGAGAAAAAGTAAAATAAAAATTCCCAACGCGAATTATTCTCATTATAAAAAAAAATTAATAAAAAGACCAAACGACTCTGGATCAAAAATTTTCTTTCCAATATGTATTCGAGATACAAAAATAATTCGAAATTCACGAAGAAAACGAATAAGCTAGGCAAGTCCATGAAAGGGACGTCGGCGCGTTTGCGGGAGTACTCACGTATAGCTTACACATTTCTAACTTTACAAGAAAAAACTATGACGTGCGACGTATAAATATGACTCCAGCTACGTTATTACTACAGATGGGAATCGTATATTTCGACGTCATCAGTGGGCGGAGCACACCCCCATCTAAGTCATATGGCTTCAATATTGCCAACTGCACGATGATTGCGGCAGTCGATGGTTGGTACGATTTCGATTCGATGAGAAAAGGAAGACGTAATCCGCAAAACTGAAAAACATTTTTGACGCTCAACAGAACACGGCAAGCAAGGGGGGGGGGCGGGGGAGGGAAGTAAATTTTACAAACAGATAAAATAGAATTATTTAATTTCCAAAAAACGGAAAGCAATTGAGGAAAACAAAAAGATTTCGATAATCGAGAAAAAGTAAAATAAGAATTTCCACAGTCGAGAAAAAGTAAAATAAAAATTCCTAACGAGAATTATTTTCTACTCCAGAAAAAAACAAACGACTCTAGATTTAAAAATTTCTTTCCAATACTATATTCAAGACACAGAAACAATTCGAAATTCACGAAGAAAACGAACAAGCAAACCAAGCCCAAGAAAGGGACGTCGGCGCGTTTGCGGGAGTACTCTTGCGCAGCTTACAATTTTCTAACATTACAGAAAAAGAAAAGAAAGAAACTTTGACCTCTGCTAACGCACACCGCGTGCAAAACAAACGAAACGAACGAGCAGAAAACTCCAACAGTACGATAAATTAACAACTGAATCAACACGAAGAATAAAAAAAATAAATAAATAAAGCGACAGGTTGGTTTCATGGTGAATATCGATTTTCTTGTTCATTTAAAGACGAAAGACGAAAACAGGAGACGATCGAATTTCGATTTCCTCTCCTGCGTTTGAAGATGAGAAACGAAAACAGAAGGCGATCGGCTTTAAGAGATTACTGTTTTTTTTTCTTTCATACAAACGCAAGGAACAAAAACAAAAGGTGATCGATCGATTACAAGACAGGATTCTTTTTTAAATTTCTTTATCATCATTTTCGTCGCAGAACGGATGGTATTTTTAGAACATAGAATTGCGTCCCACGCCTTGATCTAATTTTGTGGTGCAAGTCGCAGATTGTTTTTTTGTGCAATCTCAAAACGTTTCGGTGTTAAATCATCTTAGGATGTTGCAGGTTCGCCATTATTGTTGCCTTAAATTAAACTTTCTGGTTTCATCGGCCTGGAGTTTGTATGTTTAGCTTTTGAAAGCGTCACCAGTTACATTTCACCATATTTCGTGGGAATTAAATGGAATGTTTATGCCAACCGTCGAGACTGATTGTAGAATTCTGCGACGCGCGACGCTTTTTTTGTGTCATCTGGTTCCTGCGATTTACGTTTCTCTGTCCGTCCACTTGTTAATTCGACGGAAATATAAATTACGTTCACACTTGACGCCATTGGTTATTATTGATATTATCTTATACACGGTTGGCTTTTGTTTAGTTCATGTTGGTTTTGATTTGTCCAAGCCCTTCCCTTCGTAGTTACGGGCGTAGCCAAGTTTGGCTTTATTAATTTGTGGCGTGCATGTAGCATTCAGTCGTCGTTGTGATGTAACATTTTTTAAAAAAATTTTTATTAAAAAATCGAACACGTTTCGAAACCAGATGTTTCGAATTCACAAGGCAGTATAAATTATAGAACGCCGAGGCAGTTGTTAAAAGCAGAAAAATCAATCGACATCCGAGCTTAATACCCGGTAATAAACAGGAAATATTTCCGAGTTAAACAAACCGATATTTTATTGCTCCTAATAAATAGGAACTGTAAACGCTGCCGTAAAATAAATCACCCGCCGATAACGCACGGACGGATAGATGAACGAACGAACGAACAAGCGAACAGACAGACGACACACAACGGAGGAATCGTAAAATAAAAACGGGCAGCATAAATTATAATTAAAGTCATTAGCATGCGAGGGTACCATTATCGGACAAATCGCATTTTGCCTATTGATAATAAATTACTGGAACCGGAGTCACCCTTAACTCCGTAACGATATAATAGCGGCGAGGATATCAAAGTAAGAACGCAGCGGCGGACAATGCGTGGTGCAGGGGGGTTTCGGCGGGCGCCCGTGAAAACTATTCTTGATAGAGAAGGGTGGCGTCATATAACAATCCTTCTGTGCGTTCAACTCTAATGGCCTATTAGATATGTATTAAATGGTTAAGTTAACTGAAGTCGGCCTATTAAGGATTTCGATTGCGCTCTGCTTTGTACTGCTTTTGATGATACATCAACATTAACAACCACCATATTAATCAAACATAAAAAAAAATAATTCGCCTTTATTTATCTTCGATGTGTCATATCTGATAGAGACCCCCCCTTATTATTATTATTATCATTTCTTGTATGTGCGTGTGCATGTTCAAACAAAGACCAAGATTCTTTTTGGGCTTCAACAAGTTATAAGATTCTATTTTTTTTAATTCAATTTAATTCTAAATTGTTTGCGAAATTTTGATTCTCTTTTCCATCACTTTCTATTTTTTTATTCAATTTTATTCTAAATTGTTTACGAAATTTTTTGAATCTCTTTTCCATCACTTTCTTGATCTTACTATGCCGCCGCGTAATGTCTCTTCAGTTAACTGTCAAATAGTTAAGGGTTAACTTACTTCGATTGTTTCGCAAGGCACGACTCCAAACAATGAAATCGAGCGAACGCACGGAAACTGCGATATTATCCCTGATTCAAGCACTCGATTAAGTTTTTTTTTTGCATAACAAACGCAACATCCCATATTCCCCGCTTGCGCAGCAATCGCAAAGGGAAAAGTGCTTAAGTAGAGCGGGAACGTACGAGAAATCGATTTTCCTAGTTCTTCATGTCGAAGTTCTTTGATCTAACACGCGTCATAGACCACGTGGGATACGAGATTAAATGAAGGAGTGACATAATCGAAATACTTTTGTCTCTGCGTATCATTTTATGAGGTAAAATAAACAAAGGGGTTTAAGCCAACGTTCAAGTGAACCAAGTTCTCTTAAAGTGACTTTAAATTAAAGCTTCCTCTTAAAGTCTGATTATTTTTTAACTATCAGTTTATTTTATTTATTCATTCGATGGGATTTTATTTTTTAATTATCCGATCATCCGTCTTTTGTTTGCTTTTTTTTACTCAATTTGAGTTTATTTTATATTTTAATCCCTTCGATCGATCGCCATTATAGTTTTTTTTCTTTCATGCGATTTGATTTGATTTTTTAATTATATATATATTTTTTTAACATTTAATTAATTTTTTTTTCAAATAATTTTCGTCTGTCCTTTTTTCCATTCGCTTGATTTTGAACCTTTGGGTGTCGGTTGGGGGTCGATGAGTCTCTGGGGCCTTTTAAAAGCCAGTGTTTATTTAAAAAAGTAGAAGATTTACAAATTGTATTAAATAAGTGATAAAGAGAAGGAAACGATTATAAAAAAAATAAACACACTCTTCAAAATGTAGTCAAACCGAATCAAACAAAAACAAAAGACGTTCGGCGACTTTGTCGAAGGTAGGACGAAAATAAAAATCGTGCGAAACTAAATTAAAGTCAAATCGATATAAAAACCGACGAATTTTATCACAACTAAAAAAAAAAATTTAATCTGTGAATACTAAAGTAAAAAAGACGTTCGTTTAATAATTAAAAAATAAAGAAAGGGGAAATCGATTAAAAGAAAGAAAAAAAAAACAAAAATAAAATAAATTTAAACCGAGTAAAAACAAAAAACAAAAGACGATCAAGTTATTGATAAGTACATAATAAAATCAAACGGGAGAAAAAAACACAAAACAAGATGATCAATCAATAATTAAAAATTGAAAACAAAACAAATGTAGTCGATTAAAAAAAAAAATAAAACAAATGAAATCGATTAAAAGAAAAGAACGGAGGTCGTTCAATTGATTTGATTGAAGATTAAATTAAATAAAGTCAATAAAAAATAAAAGATGGTGATAGCGTTAACATCAAAATGAAAATATGATAAAATTAATAATAGGTCCAATTGATTTAAAAATTGACGAATTTTATCGTAACCCAAAAATTTATCTGTAAAAATTAAAAAAAAGCAGTACCAATCAAATCAATCAAAAGGTGATCAAACGACGCGGCAAAATAAAGTAAGATTAAATAAAAGAAAATAGGAAAAAAATCGACGGTTAAAAAATAAAAGCATGTCAAATAAATGAAACAACAGGAAAGCAAATAAGTAGTATAGCTAGCGGGATCCTGGGACAGTTTGATCTTGAAAAAAATTGCGGATGGCATGTGTCCATCCGAAGTGACCGTCGTTGAAGGTCATCCCCTAAGTTAGGGTAGTGGTTTAAGAGGTGAAGAAGTTACCTCTTCAGTTCTTGAGCCGAAGAGGCCGTTGCAGAAAAATCTTTACTTCATGCAGCTCTGAAGAATGTCGGCAATGACGTCATAACAACACCAGAAGAGGTCGTTGAGAAAAAAATAAATCTAACCCCCGTTTAGTTCTTGAAAAGAAGGGTTGTGATTTTATCCGACGCGTTCGTTCAGTATAATGAGTCAATGAACTTTGAAAAATGTATGCAGATTCAGCAAAAGTAGTCCAAGGCGTCCAAATGTTACGATTTTTATTTATTTTTTTTTTTCATTATCAATCGATTGACTTTTTTTCTTTTCATTCACTCAATTTGAGTTTATTTAATTTTACATTTTAATCTGTGATATTTACAGATTTACAATTTTTTGTTGCCAATATTAGATATTACTTATTATTCTCAGTTGTGCACATTTTTATTTTCGTCCTGTCTTCTTCTGCCACGATCGTCTTTTGTTTTTGTTTTATTAGATTTGACGATACTTTATTTTTATTTTGATTATCAATTAATCGTCTTTGTTCCTTTTTTTTTAAGTATCAGTTATAGTCATCTTTTCATTTCATAGTCAAGTTTTTATTCATAGTTTTACTTCTTTGTTTCCATATTACGATATATTTATAAAAAAACAAACGACCCTCCTTTCCTGCCCATTTTTCTTTCTTTCCTTCTTTCTACCTTGGCAACAAAACTCAACTGCAATGCATTTATTGATATGGCTACAAACTATAATAACAATAACAACCAATTATTAATGTAGCATACTTTCCGAGTGTGTATGCCGTGAAAACCACAGGCAATTAATTTCTTTTTTCCTTGCTGGCTTTTCAAAAGTGACACAGCAGGAGTTCTTACGTAAGCAAAAAAAAAAAAAAAACGTGCAGGAATTCAGAAGAAAATCACATACACACACACACACGTTGACAACCTTCCTAATTTTTTTCGCGCAGCGTCGCCCGAAGGTTACCGATGTGTCCTTACTATTAATTAATTAATGGTTCGATACGGGCAATAAATTTTCTGCATGATGTATGTGTGTGTGTGTGTGTGTGTGTGTGTGTGTGTGTGCGAGCGCAAATGTTAATAATAAAACCCTTTAACTACTTGTGTCGCAATCGTTTAATACTGAACTGAGAAGAGAAAAAATACAAGAAAACTTGAGGGTATAGACACTTGTGTATCCAGGTTAAAATAAATAAACAGTTTAGCCAGGGTCGGCAAGGTAAGCAAGGCATGAGGGCGCTGATGCAAGAGGGGCACCAAATTTTGATAATTAAAAAAAAAACGATCAAAGGGCAACTCGAACAATCTCAATTGTTCGATCCACCAACTGAGCTTAACTCTATTTAACTCAAGCAAAAAAGTTATAATAAATAAACAGTTTACCCAGGGCCGGCAAGGTAAGCAAGGCATGAGGGCGCTGATGCAAGAGGGGCACCAAATTTTGATAATTAAAAAAAAAAACGATTAAAGGGCAGCTCGAACAATCTCAATTGTTCGATCCAACAACTGAGCTTAACTCTATTTAACCCAAGCAAGAAACTTAAAAATAAGAATAAGAAATATGTGGGGGTAGATGTTATGTCATGCTCAAGGCGAAAACACTATTGACTACTCACTTCATTCTGATTCTCTCGCACATTGATCTTTTTGCCTCCTTGCTTTCAGCTATCGCACATCGGTTTTACGTTCTCGCAAGAAAAAAAATGAAGAAAGTAATAAAAGCAAAAGTCATTCGTAATAGATTAGTGTTAATCAGCCACGTGTTTTACATAAACTTTAAATTAATTAAAAATTAAAAAGCGATATTATATTTGGGGGGGAAAAAATTCCGGATGTAAGCAAAACAAAAACGAAAATAAAAAGCGAAACTCGCCTGGAGACAGATTAATTATTTAAAATGAAATGAAATTAAAAACACAAAAGCGGATCAACAAATTCCGAATTAATTAAAAGATGAGCTAGAAGAAGAAAACAAATAAAAAAATAAATGAACTCAAAAAAAATGCGAGATTCTGCTTAAGAACAAAACTGGAAAGAAAACGATAAAATAAAAACAAAAAAAGATTGACAGACCCGAAAATTGATTTAAAAACGCAAGGCTCGACGCGTTTTCTTTCTTCTGAAAAATAAATTTCACAATTTTGCAAAAAAAATGAATAAAAACGAAAAAATAAAAACAAACAAACATGAATTTTAAATTAATTAAAAAGCGATATTATATTTGGGGAAAAAAAATTCGGATATAAGCAAAATAAAAACAAAAATAAAAAGCGAAATTCGCTTGGATACAGATGAATTTAAAATGAAATGAAATAAAAACAAAAGCGAATCAACAAATTCCGAATTAATTAGAACAAAAGCAGAAGAAAAAAAAAGACAATAAGAAAAAATGAAACGAACGCAAAAAATGCACGAGATTTCGAAGTAAAATGCGAGATTCTGCTTAGAAACAAAACTGAAAAAAAAGACGATAAAATAAAAACAAAAAAGAGGATTCGAAAATTGATTTAGGACTCGACGCGTTTTTTTAATGAAAATTAAATTTCAGAAAACAATTTTGGAAAAATCTAAATGAAAACAAAAAAATAAAAAACAGAAGAAGACGGACAGATTTAACTAAAAATCTGAAAAATTGACGAAAGCTGACGACACGACTCGAAGAAGAAATGCGCCAAAACAAAAGATGATCGACAGGGATGATACCGAAATTCTAAAAACAGCAGCGGTTTGGAAAAAATCAACAAAAATGAAAAAAAAAGAAAAAAATAGGCGCGAACAAAAGAAGATCGACAGATTCGAGTGAAAATGCGAGACGATTTAAAATTGAAAACAAAAAAAATTGACCAAAAAGGTCGAGTTGAGCAAAAAATAAAATCGATAAAAGAAACAATCAAATAAAAACAAAAGAAGGTCGCTAGATTTGAAATTCAAAAACATCGGCAAAAAAATTTGA
This sequence comes from Prosopocoilus inquinatus, assembly GCA_036172665.1. Lineage (NCBI taxonomy): Eukaryota > Metazoa > Arthropoda > Insecta > Coleoptera > Lucanidae > Prosopocoilus > Prosopocoilus inquinatus. Next base: position 4,910,829 of record CM069878.1, on the reverse strand, counting down.
ATCAGCGGAGAAAACTTGTTGTTGTGAAGACGATTGGCAAGGTTAAAGATAATAAATAAATAAATAAATAAATAAAAAAACTCAACGTCCATCAAACCTAACTCCATTCAAGCCAAGCAAAAAATTAAGGAAAAGAAATATTAAAAAAAAATTAAAAGTAAAAAAATATTAAAATTAAACTGAACAAATCTCAAAGTCAACCGAACTCTAACTGTATTGAGTTGAGGCCTAAAAATTAAAAGAAATATTAAAAAAATTAAACAAATATTAAAATTAAGCTGAACAAATCTCAAGGTCGACCCAACCCTACCTAACTGTATTGAATTGAAGCAAAAAAATTAAGAAATGGGAATATTAAATAAAAAAAAAATGATTTAAATTAAATTAAAAGTAAAAAGAAATTTTTAATCCAACTGTGAACAAATCTCAAGGTCAACCCAACTCTACCTAACTGCATTGAATTGAAGGAAAAAATTGAAAGTTAAAAATGTAAATAAATAAAAAAAAGAAAATGATAAATGCGAAGTTCGATCAACATGACCAATACGGGCAATTAAACTCGATTCTATTCAACCCAAGCAAAAAAAAAAAATTGAAATCAAAAAAACAATTGGAGTACAAAAATAGCAAAAAATTAAATCTCAACAATCTCAAATTTATGCACGAAATTAACCTCAATCAATCTCAAGGTCAACCGAACTCACCCAATTTATGATGTGTTATTGCATTCTTCATTCATTCATCATTCTACACAAATAAAAAATTAAAGAGAAAAGTATTTAAAAAATTTAAAAGTAAAAAAAATGTTAAAATTTAAGCCCAGCAAATCTCAAGGTCAGTTCATATAAATCAACCTAACCTCATTTAACAGACGTTAAAGATTAAAAAAATACAAGAAAAATTAAACGTAAAGATTTAAAAGAATTAGAAATCAAATAAAACCAAGTTCAACTAACGTCGAGGTTAATCCAACCCAATTGATATCAACCCAGCTCTATACAACATTAACACAAATAAAATTTAAAAAAAAAAACTGCAAAAAAGTATTAAAAGTATAATAAACTGCAAGAAAATTAAAAACCACTTTAAATGCAATTATTTACAACGCTTTTCCTGCAATCGATTTCACACTCTGTTTATAAGAACTAATAATAAAGAACGCACATTTTTTTTTGAGACAGCTGAAAAAATTCACGTGAATTGTGATTTTTTTTTCTTTGGAAAAGGGCGCCTGGTGCTGTTTTGCACAAGGGGGCGCTTACTACTCTTCCTCCCGTCCTTGAGTTTACTCCATTTGTGCATTAGCTTTATTTTCAAAGTGGCTCGCGTGTTTTGGCCACGGTCCGACTAGTTGTTTTACAATAGTTTCAAAGTGTCTCGCGTGTTTTGGCCACGGTCCGACTAGTTGTTTTACATAACCGAACTCCTATTGGTTCAGCAGAAGATCGATTTCTTTTCAACCCCAGTTGAAAAGTGTTTCTCATTGATTCACATTCATTCTCATCAGTTGAAAAATGTTTTTCATTGGCTTTTAAACCTGGGTAGCTCTGCAAATTGATCTATTCAGAGCTCGGTTCGAGTAACGATCTGGCAGTTCTCTTCAAAACCCCCAGATGATTACTCGAACCGAGCTATTGGTTCAGTAAGAGATCGATTTCGTTTCGACCCCCGTCCGTGTATTGAAAAGTGTTTTTCATTGGCTTTTAAACCTGGGTAGCCCTGCAAACTGATCTATTCAGAGCTCGGTTCGAGTAATGATCTGGGAGTTCTCTTCAAAACCCCCAGATGATTACTCGAACCGAGCTATTGGTTCAGTAAGAGATCGATTTCGTTTCGACTCCCGTCCGTGTATTGAAAAGCGTTTTTCATTGGCTTTTAAACCTGGGTAGCCCTGCAAATTGATCTATTCAGAGCTCGGTTCGAGTAATGATCCGGGAGTTCTCTTAAAAGCCCCCAGATGATTACTCGAACCGAGCTATTGGTTCAGTAAGAGATCGATTTCGTTTCGACCCCCGTCCGTGTATTGAAAAGTATTTTTCATTGGCTTTTAAACCTGGGTAGCTCTGCAAACTGATCTATTCAGAGCTCGGTTCGAGTAATGATCTGGGAGTTCTCTTCAAAACCCCCAGATGATTACTCGAACCGAGCTATTGGTTCAGTAAGAGATCGATTTCGTTTCGACCCCCGTCCGTGTATTGAAAACTCTTTTTCATTGGCCCTTAAACCTGAGTAGCTTCAAATTGATTCGTTTAGAGCTCGGTTCGAGGGTTTTCAAGAGAACCACCGGGTTAAAGACAAAAACCTGGTGGATTCAGGCCGTGGTGCCAACGTATAAGCAGCAAAATCAGAGGAAGGATTATCGTTTTTTTTTTTTTCTTTTTTTTTTGGTGGCATTTACCAGTGACAATGGGCAGCTGACTTGGTGCGTTCGTTCATTGTTGAAAATGATAAGATGTGAGATCTTAGTTAGACTGGTTTGTGAGAGCTCATAACTCATCATAATACCATAACATTGTTGGTGTGTATTGAATGCGGAGGTCGGGTGAGATGGGACCGAGATCTCAGTAGCAGTGATTCGAGTTGCGATAGCAGCCACCGGCAGCGTCCGCTACTGCATTGTGTTCTTACATCTTACGAGCATGGCTACCGGCCACACGGCCTCCTATATTTATCACGTATTAGACTTCGCCGAGTGGGAGGACAGCGATCGAAACGGAACAGATATTACCGACCTGCACCGATACATCGAACCCTTTATTAAGTTGTGACTTTCGTTTTTTCGCGCTCCACTTAATAAGACATTGCACGCTACACAATCGTGCAACCACTCGTCTAAAAAATCCAATTCATTAGAAGAATACTAAAAAAAAACAAATTTTTATTTACAAGAACCAAGTTTAAAATCCATCAGCTTATAGAGTTTATAAACTTAGAAATAAAAAGTCGGGCTATGATTCAGCGATAACTTTCGATGATGATGCATATAACCGAGTGCATCGCTTACTCTAGATGGTGACGCATACAACCGAGTGCACAGCGGCGAGCTTCCGCCAACATTACGTCCGGAATGGTGAAGCTCAGCTCAAGTCCAAATTCCAATTTGTCCCTCAATTCATTAAAAGTATATTGAAAAACTAAATATTCTTATAAATATAAGAATCAAGTTCAAAATCCATCAACTTATAGTGTTTTATAAACTTAGAGACTTAATCACAAAACGAAAAGTTGGGGTGTGATTCATTGATAACTTTTGATTGATAACAACGAGCTTTCGTCAACATCACGCCCGGAACGGTAAAGCTCGCCTCGAGTCCTGGCAAACTCGCCCCAAGTCCTAGGAAACTCCTGAAATGCTCCGCAGTTTAAAAATACTCAGGTGCTCTTGAGCTTGGCTGGCGTCCGGCGTTCATATAACACCTAAACACCGATGGATGGGCTCAGTTAGTTTGAATTGAAGATGGATAGCAATCGGGGGGATTTAGGCTAGTTTGAGTCTATATAGCCCATGTCAATCTAATGTATTATTTATTAGTATTAATAAATCAGTAATATTATGTGTAAGTCTCGACCTCAACAAGACCATGCAAGTGACAACTATTTGTTTATTAATGCGTTCCTTATATTTGACTACGTCCCTTATTACGGCTACCCCTAAAAGATAACCGTGGCATTTGGCGAAGCGCAATAAACGTTTAGTGGAGGCACCATTTTTAATTAATTGCGTTTTCGTAACATTTAATTAGCAAAATTTAGAGAGAAAAAAAAACTTCTTTTACCTTGAAAAATTTAGAGAGATTTTCATGTTTCTTGTCAAATGATGCCAAATTGGCTTACGAGGTTTCGCACTTTAATCGACGATCGATTTATAAATAAAATACACACCTACATAAATACATAGACAAGTTTTTGCATTTTGTGAAACAATGCCAAATAAACCTATTAAAAAAATTATAATAATGCAAAAACCCTCACATAATAAAACATTAATTTTTTTCCGTAGGAGGAAAAAGTGTTCCTGTTGCGTTTATTAAAAGTTAATTTTTAATTATTATTGAACAAAGGCGCGCGACCGGGGGGACCTCAAGTTTCAGGCTTCAAACAAAAAAAAAAAAAAACAATGAATAATAATAAATTAATTAAATAGTTTCGTTTAAATTCTTTACAATCAAATTCAAAAATGAATTAAATTCAATGTTGTAGAAAATAAAGAATGCTTTTCAGGACAAAAAGGAAAACTTCATTGTTAATTTTTTTATACATTGATAACTTTAGATGATAACGTAAATAACCGAGTGCACCACAACGAGCTTTCGTCAACATCACGCCCGGAACGGTAAAGCTCGCCTTGAGTCCTGGCAAGCTCGCCCCAAGCCCTGGGAAGCTCCTGAAATGCTCTGATGTCTACAGTCTAAAACTATTCTGGCGCTTTCGAGCTTGGCTGGCGTCCGGCGTTCATATATAAACTAAACACCGATGGAAGCATTCGTTTAGTTAAAGTTGAAGATGGAAAGCAATCAGGAGGTTTAGACTAGTTTCGGTCTATAACCCATGTCAACAGGGCCCCCGTAACCATGTGTGCAAAGCGTGCAGTGCACGCGGGCGCCATCTTCAAGGGGCGACAATTAGCCTGTTGGCCACTGTCATTTAAAAAAATAATAATAATGAGTATCTGGTAAAAATTATTTGAAAAACCTATCCACAAGTCTGAACTGTTTTGATGAAGTCGTCAAGTTCACACCAAAACGTCGACTAAAATTGAACAGTTCACTGAGGCAATTAAAAGTAGGAAAGTTTTGTAATTTTCGTGTGCTAAATTTTTCATAAAAAGTTTATTGTACTTAGAAAAAAATAAATAAATGAATTATGCAGCTGTTACAGTTTGGTTAAAAAAAAAAACAAATACATTTTACTTTTTAAGTTTTTAGAAACTTAAGTGCATTTTGCTTTGTGATTTTGTTTCTTTTTTTCTAATATTATTAACAAGCTGGCTTCACCTACTTGCATTCTGGAGGGGTAGAACAGAGGCCTCCTTAGTCAGATGAGAAGAAAGCTCTTCGTTTTTGAGAGTTCGCAGCAGTTAGGAAGTGAAGGAAAATGTTTTCATAATGAAGGAAAATGTCAAACTGAAGGAAAATGTTTGACAAAAATTCCGTAATTTTTTTTAATTTTTCAGTTTTTCCATTTTTTGTTTCTTTTAATTTTTAAAATTAATGGGACTTCTGGTGAAGCCTTTAATCTCAGGGCAAGACGTCGACTAAAGTAGAACAGTTAACTGCAGCAATTAAAAGTAGAAAAGTTTTGTGTGCGAAATTTTTTATAAAAAAATTAATGTACTTAATAATTTTGTTAGGTAAAAAAATAAATTATGTAGGCTGTTACGGTTTCCTTCTTAGTCAGATGAGAAGATTGGGTCACTCGTTTTTGGGGGCTCACAGCAGATAGGAAATTGAGAAAAGTATTTTAAAAATGAAAGAAAATGTTTGGAAAATGAAGGAAAAATGTTTAACAAAAATGTTAAGAAGAAGAATTTTGGTGGAAATGAAAACAATAATACTTTTTGCGCGTGAACCACTTCAGTTCAACAAAGAAGGTAAAGGTATTATTATATTATTATTATTATAAACGACTTTAAAAACACAATTTAGTTTGTGTATACAAAGACTTGTAAACGTGAATTCAGTTCATCTTGCCAAACATAACATCGAATGAACTGGAATAAATTTGAATCTGCAAAATTTCCTAAAATTTGAATAAATTTCAAACTTTTCCAAGTCGTCTTCTTCCAAAAAGAAAAAGACGTCACTTTGCCTAAGATCAAAAAACGAATCAATTTTCTTCGTGACGGAATCACTGAGTTACACAAGGCGCCACAGAGTCAGCTCCTTCAGTTTTCCAGTGATTTCACGTTCTTACAAACCCAGTGTTTTCAAACGAAAAATTCTCCGAAACCGACCACAACGCGTCGTTTACGTAACGCAACACGTAGCCGGCGGAGCCCGTGATAAATTTTCCTTCGGTACATCGTTAAACTCAAGGCTGCGTGAACGGGAAGAATAACAATGTGCAGACGTGAAGACAGAATTTTGATTAGCGCGAAGCTAAATTAATAAGCCACAGATTTTTGGGACGGACGGCGCTACGTTTATTATTCAGCGATGCTAATTTTTTCCTTTTTGCTTTGGACATTCGAAGCAGGGACCAACAAACAATTATTATCATTATCGGTTGACATTGCGCAGAATTTTGATCACCGCACATATTTTCGATCACGATCGAAAGTCAAATTCAAGGAAAATTCGCGCGTTAAAGTGAAACCAAAACAAGACGGGTGCTAAAAAGGGACCTTGAAGCATTCCGGATGTTAATCTTGGAGGAAGGCGAGTAACATCCTTCAAACATTGGGACAACACCACCGCCCAAAATAAATTAAAAATAGTTCAGAGGCTAAGATGGATCTTTGAGGTACTCCGGATTATAAAATTGTAAAAATCTCCCTTGCGCCGCAGTATCTTACCGAATTGCCTCGAAGTCTACAAATAGATTTCCTGTAATCAATGTAACCGAAGCCTGTCAATTACAGCAAAGGAAATACGTCGCAGAGTCTAATATGGAGCCTTGAGGTACTCTGAGTGAGATCCACAGTTCTCCATTAAGGATTAAATTGACCTTAAAATTTCATATAAATCTTTACCGTCACGATGAACTAATAACTGACACCACAGCAGTAAACTAAAAACGATTCAGAACCGAAAATGGAGCCTTGAGGTATCCCTGATGATGCTCACAGGTACCACCCACTTAGGAAGTAGAGAACGTAAAACTCTCATCGAATGCTTCATGGAAAATAAATATGTACAAGACACACAATAAATTATAAATGATTCGAGGCCTCCAACTGGAGCCTTGAGATGTTGGTACTCACATTCATAGATGTCGTAAAAGACTACAAAGAAACACAAAGAGGTCGCCAAATGGTACTGCATTTTATGTCATCACCATAACCTCATTCTGCCGTTTTCAATAAAGGAAATGTGATTCGACTCCTAAAATGGAGCTAAGAGGTACTCCGTATACGTCATTCGAGATTTGGCAAACCTAAAACAAAACCATAAAATATATCATATATGATAATTATCATATATCATAATTAAGAAAGATTCAGAGCCTAAAATGGAACCTTGTGGCATTCCAGATGATAACGCCTTCACTAGAGTAAATTAATCCTGATTCAGGGACTGGGATGGAGCCGTGAGGTACTCCGCAGATGTCACTCGAGACTCGGTATAAAGTAGAAAACAACCACCAAACGGTTCTGAACATTTCGTAGAACCAGTACAATAAAAATGAATTGGAAACAAAAATGGAGCCTTGAGGTACTCCGGACTATACTCCTCGAGAATGCCGGAAACTCCTAGAATCGTCAGCAAAACGGCGCGGCTTAAGAATATTGAATGAGTTGTGTATTATTATTACAGTGAGTTAAAGCTTTCGCCACGGCAATTTAAAGATATTATGGAGACTAAAACGGAGTCTCGAGGTACTCCAGATCACCTGAGGTGATGTACTGATATGAAGTGGGAACGTAAGACAACTATAAAACGAATCTGAAGGTGTGGTAGAACCAGCATAGTCAATTGAGAATGAATCGGAAACTAAAATGGAGCCTTGAGGTGCTCCGGATGATTCTTAAGAATGCCCGAAACTCGTAAAACAGTTACAAAATCATAGCTTAAGTATTGTATATTATCATAGTGAGTTAATACTTTCGCCATCGTATATTAAAAGTGACATGGAGACTAAGAAGGAGTCTTGAGGTGCTCCGAAAAAAAATGAGGTAATGTAATGGAAGGAATCGAGAAGATAAGACGACCACCAAGCGGATCTGAACGTCTGGTAGAACCAGCATAATAAACTAAGAAATGAATTAGAAACTAAAATGGAGGCTTGAGGTGCTCCGGATGATACTCAAGAATGTCGCTGGGGACCTGAAACTCCTAAAATCGTTAGCAAACGGTAGCTTAAGGATTTTGAGCTAGTGAGTGAGTTAATACTTGCGCCATCGTAAATTAAAAATGGCATGGAGGCTAAGATGGAGTCTTGAGGTGCTCCGGAAAAATCCTCATCACTTGAGGTAATGTAATGGAAGGAATCGAGAAGATAAGACCACCACCAAACGGATCTGAACGTCTGACAGAACCAACACAGTAAAATAAAAACGAATCAGAAACTAAAATGGAGCCTTGAGGTGCTCCGGATGATACTCAACAATGTCGCTGGGGACCTGAAACTCCTAAAACCGTTACAAAATCGTCGCTTAAAGATTTTGATTGAATTGTGTATATCACATGGAGTTAATAATTTCGCCATTGTAAATTAAAAATGGCATGGAGGCTAAGATGGAGTCTTGAGGTGCTCCGGAAAGTAGTTAACACTTGAGGTAATGTAATGAAAAAAAAATAAAACTGAGAACACAAAACAACTACCAAACGGTTCTAAACGTTCGGTAGATCTAGCGTAATGAACTAAAAATGAATCAGAAACTAAAATGGAGCTTTGAGGTACTCCGGATGATCCTCAAGATTGTCGCTGGGGACCTTAAACTCATAAAACCGTTACAAAATCTTCGTTTAAGGATTTCGAATGAATTGTTTATTACCGCAGTGAGTTAATACTTTCGCCACCGTAAATTAAAAATGATATGGAGGCTAAGATGGAGTCTTGAGGTACCCCGGCGAGTACTTATCGCCTGAGGCAATGTAATGGAAAAAAACTGAAGATAAAACAACCACCAAACTGTCCTGAACGTTCGGTAGAACCAGCAGAGTAAACTAAAAACAAATTATAAACGGAAATGGAGCATTGAGGTGCTCCGGATGATGGTCACAAATGTTGCTGGGAACTGAAGCTCATAAAACAGAAACAGAAAATGGTAGCTTGAGCATTTCGATTGAATTGTTTATTATTGCAGTGAGTTTATACTTTCGCCATTGTAAATTAAAAAATGTCATGGAGGCTAAAATGGAGTCTTGAGGTACTTATCACGTGAGGTAATGTAATGAAAGGAGTTGAGGAGATAAAACAACCACCAAACGGATCTGAACGTTTGATAGAATCAACACAGTAAACTAAAAATAAATCAGAAACCAAAATGGAGCATTGAGGTGCCCCGGATGATACTCAAGAATGTCGCTGGGGACCATAAACTCCTAAAACCGCTACAAAATCTTCGTTTAAGGATTTCGAATGAATTGTTTATTACCGCAGTGAGTTAATACTTTCGCCACCGTAAATTAAAAATGATATGGAGGCTAAGATGGAGTCTTGAGGTACTCCGGCGAGTACTTATCACCTGAGCTAATGTAATGAAAAGAAAAAACTGAACTTAAAACAATCACCAAACTGTCCTGAACGTTCGGTAGAACCAGGAGAGTAAACTAAAAACAAATTATAAACTCAAATGGAGCATTGAGGTGCTCCGGATGATACTCAAGAATGTTGCTTGGGGACCTGAAGTTCATAAAACCGTTAGTAGAAAATGGTTTTTGAATGAACTGTCATAGTGAGTGCATACTTTTGCCTCCATTGTAAATTTAAAATGACATTGGGGCTAAGATGGTACTCCGGAAAGTATTTATTAGTCCTGAGGTATTCCGGATGATATTCATGGGGCTTGAAGGTCATGAAACCGTTACGGGATGGCACCTTAAGGGTTTGAACGAATGATATATTATCACAGTGAATTAATACTTTGTCATAGTAAATTAAAAATGATGCGGAGTCTCAGATGGAGCCCTGGGGTATCCCGGAAGGTGTATTTATAGAAATCAAATTCTGAAATGGTGTCCTAGGGCCCGGCAATAATACGATTGGTTATCACCTGAGGCCGGCGTATGGAAGGAATTGAAAACCGAACTTGTTTATTACTGTCAAGAAACGAAACGTCTGGATCGAAACAGCTTTTAATTAAGAACTCCGCTCTCGATGTTTTTATTGCGTGCCTTCGGTATTTGTTGTTTCGAGTTGGCCAGAGATGCAATAACCGATACGGGCACTTAGTTATTGTGCGTTTGTGAGTTTCTCATTTATTCTGATGTAGGTGTAATCCATTTCGGAGCAGGCCAGCGGCCATCAAAGTCGAGACGAGGGTCCAAAGTGGAGCTGTCAATTTATCAATGGCCAGCATCAAAACTCGCTAAGTAGTTTCCATTTGTCTCTAATGTCCGTCGGAGCGCCCGCGCCGAATTGTTTCCAATTCAATTTGGAGGCAATCAATAATCACAGCCTACTTTAATTACGCACTCGATTGTTTGTTTCGAGCGGTCGTGAGCCGACAGCGCTACCACGTGAGATTCCGCCGATAAAAAACTCATTGTATTCGATGGGTGTGCTACCGCTGGATTCCTTCTACAGGTGAGTGTAATTTTAGCCATTGCATGCACACTTGCGCCAATAAACTCACTTGAACCTCACTGTGTGAAAAACAAGCTCCAAACTTAGACGATCCTTATCTGAGAGGCGGGCGTCACAATTAAAATAATTTTAAGAAATAGAACGGGTCCTAAAGTAGAGCCCTTGCGGCAACCCCAAATCCCGATCAAACAAATGCGTGATGAGAGTATGAAAGTGTGTTTGATGATAAGTCGAGTCTCTTTGCTGTGAAATTTTGAAGTGCATTATCGCAGACAGGGGGCAGGTGTCCACCGGTCATTACAAACCGGTGCAAACGCACCTCCAACGGATGCGCATGTAGGAACGCATCGTACGCGGGCAAGAAACTGTTTCAGACCGGAAAATCGAACGTTTTGTTGTAATTTATCGTCCGAGAGAGAGAAACGCGACGGTTAAAGTGAAGAAGTACATACAACGCTGTCGACGAAACCAGAAAGAAAAAAAAATCTTCCTGTTTAAAGCAGCTACAAAAAAACCACCACGGAGCGGAAGCGTCCAATTCAGAAACTAATAACGCGTATTTTGTTAAACTGTAACAGATAAGTTTCAATACCCGTCAAGAGATGACGCCACAAGCGATTAGAGTTTCCACATCTATCAAAACAGCGCAATTATTGGATTGGATCTTTGTAACAAAATATGACAAAAGAGGGCATTATATATACCAATAAACATCAACAGATGGCGCCACAAGTAGTTTAAAGTTGCTAAATCTATCAAGGCAGTACGCAATTAATAATGACTAAGGTCATTGGGCTTGGGTCTTGAAAAAAAACGATAAAAAGAGCATTGTACATACAAATAAGCTTTAGTGCCCGTCAACAGATGGCGCTACAAGTAATTTCAAGTTTCTACATATATCAAATTAGTACGCAGTTAATAAGAACTAAGGTCATTGAGTTTGGGTCTTGCAAAAAAAAAAACGATAAAAGAGAGCATTGTACATAGAAATAAATTTTAGTGCCAGTCAACAGATGGCGCTACAAGTAATTTCAAGTTGCTACGTCTACCAAACTAGTACGCAATTAATAATGACTAAGGTCAGGATCTTGAAAAAAAAACCACAAAAGAGAGCATTGTACATATAAATAAGCTTTAGTGCCCATCAATAGATGGCGCTACAAGTAATTTAGAGTTTCTGCATCTAACAAATTAGTGCGTAATTAATAAGGACTAAGGTTGTGGACATTAGCATTAGCAACTGTTCAGGGACTAAGAATTGGGAGATTCAATTCATTTTTATTCAGAAAATCAGAAAATTGCAGAAATATTTGATAAATATGGAAATATATGAAGATCGCGAGGAACAATTAGAAAAAGGGAGGGAAATGTTTGAGGAAGATTCAAATAAAGAAATTTGTAAATCAAATGATTCGATTAGAGGTAGTTGGTCGGTAAGTTTTATTTTCTTGTGGCTCGCACACATTTTTCTTTGGGGTTTCATTTGCCCATCGCCCTTTCCTTTATAAATCAAGCACGACCTTGACTTTTTATTTTTGTGGATTACTCTTCCTGCAGTTGTTTTCGGTGGGGTTCTGTGATATTACAACAATATTTGTCATCAACAAAAGTTAAGTATGTTATCTCTCAGAGTCTTTACAACGACAAGGTAGAAGCGTTGCAGAAGAGATAAGTAAATAGAAGGAAGAGGAAGAAAAAAGGAAGAGGAAGAAGGAAGAGGAAGGAAAAAGGAAGAGGAAGAGGAGGGAAAGAGGAAGATGAGGGAAAGAGGAAGAGGAAGGAATGAGGAAGATGAGGGAATGAGGAAGAGGAAGAAAAGAGGAAGAGGAAGGAAAAAGGAAGGCGAATGGAAATGCCCTAAGGATAATACCACCGCATAATACCACTCATTACATCACTCATCAATTATTACATTTTTTTTTTAAATAAAAATTTAAAAGCTTGGGAATCGTCTTCAAGAGTGGCTGAAGGAAATCCTAAGAAACAGAGCAACAAAGGTAAAATCTTAACTTACTTTAAGTCAAGAGCCACCCAAGCAGCAATTATGGTAGAGTTTTCTGGATGAAGATACGAACATTTGGAAGACGCCCGCCCCCTATGGAGTAATGGATGGTAAGCGAAAAATATTGCAGCAACAACTAATTTCGCAACGAATTAAATTTCCCTAGAGATGGCACGTCAAAACGCCCTCATTCTTCCTTGGTCCCGAACCAAAGGAAATAATACATTTGTTGACTTTTTCCGATCGACAAAAGTCAAAATCCTCAAAAGTAAATATTTTCGCACCGAAATAAATTTGCCCGGAGATGGCACATCAAAACGTCGTTGGTCACGCTTCCTTGGTTTCGAGCCCAAAGCATCACCTAAGTGATCGATGAACGGCCACAGTTGGCAACTCTGGAGCGAACTTTGAAGCTGGAAGCGTCTGTGATGGAAGAAGAACCTCCCTCAAAAGTAAGGAACTTAAATATCCCCAAAGGCACGTCGAATAAAACCATTTCGTCTTGGCCTCAAGTCAAAAAAAATTAATAATACTAAATCTGATGAATCGCCATAATCGTCAGATTCTGAATGAAGCTCGAATCTTCATTGGAAAAGTCTATGACGAAAGAAGACCCTCAAAAGCAAGTACCTTGGCAACGAATTTTAATTTCCTTAGAGTCACGCCAAAGTCATTTATTTTCTCTTGGCGTGAAGCCAAAAGATTTTCCCAAAATTTGATGAATGGTCAGAGTTGGCAAATCCTGATTGAGGCTTCGAGCTGGAAACATCTGCGATTAAAGAAAACCCTTTTACGACGAATTTGAAATCCTTTAAAGGCATGTCGGTCATTTTCACTTGGCGTGAAGCCAAAAGAATTTCCTAAATTTGATGAACCGCCACAATCGGCTAATTCTGAATGAAGAGACGAACTGGAAACGTCTGTTGACAAAAGAAGACCTTCAGAAGCAAGCACTTTGGTAACGAATTTTAATTATCTTAGAGGCACGCCAAAGTCATTTATTTTCTCTTGGCGTGAAGCCAAAAGATTTTCCCAAAATTTGATGAATGGTCAGAGTTGGCAAATCCTGATTGAGGCTTCGAGCTGGAAACGTCTGCGATTAAAGAAAACCCTTTGACGACGAATTTGAACTCCTTTAAAGGCATGTCGGTCATTTTCACTTGGCGTGAAGCCAAAAGAATTTCCTAAATTTGATGAACCGCCACAATCGGCTAATTCTGAAGGAAGAGACGAACTGGAAACGTCTGTTGACAAAAGAAGACCCTCAGAAGCAAGCACTTTGGCAACGAATGTTAATTTCCTTAGAGTCACGCCAACGTCATTTATTTTCTCTTGGCGTGAAGCCAAAAGATTTTCCCAAAATTTGATGAATGGTCAGAGTTGGCAAATCCTGAATGAGGCTTCGAGCTGGAAACGTCTGCGATTAAAGAAAGCCCTTTGACAACGAATTTGAACTTCTTTAAAGGCATGTCGGTCATTTTCACTTGGCGTGAAGCCAAAAGAATTTCCTAAATTTGATGAACCGCCACAATCGGCTAATTCTGAATGAAGAGACGAACTGGAAACGTCTGTTGACAAAAGAAGACCCTCAGAAGCAAGTACTTTGGCAACGAATTTTAATTTCCTTAGAGGCACGCCAACGTCATTTATTTTCTCTTGGCGTGAAGCCAAAAGATTTTCCCAAAATTTGATGAATGGTCAGAGTTGGCAAATCCTGATTGAGGCTTCGAGCTGGAAACGTCTGCGATTAAAGAAAACCCTTTGACGACGAATTTGAATTCCTTTAAAGGCAAGTCCGTCATTTTCACTTGGCGTGAAGCCAAAAGAATTTCCTAAATTTGATGAACCGCCACAATCGGCTAATTCTGAATGAAGAGACGAACTGGAAACGTCTGTTGACAAAAGAAGACCCTCAGAAGCAAGTACTTTGGCAACGAATTTTGTTTTTCAGAGGCACGCCGAAGTCATTTATTTTTTTTTTTGTCGTGAAGCCAAAAGATTTTCCAAAAATTTGATGGACGGTCATAATTGGCAAATCCTGAATGCAGCTTCTGAGCTGGAAACGTCTGCGAAAACCCTGAAAAGCAAACACTTTGACAACGAATTTGAATTTCCTTATAGAGACATGTTGGCCATTTTCTATTGGCGTGAAGCCAGAATAGTTTCCTAAGTTTGATGAACTGCCATAATCTGGAGATGTCTGTGACAAAAGAAGACCCTCAAAAGCAAACACTTTGGCAGCAACGAATTTTAATTTTCTTAGAGTCACGCCGAAGTCATTTTTCTTCTCTTGGTGTGAAGCCAAAAGATTTTCCCAAAATTTGATGAACGGTCACTATTGGCAAATGAAGATTCGAATTATTGGAAAAGTCTGTGATGGTAGAAAACTATCAATTGGACAACGAATAAAATTAGGTTCCTCATAGATGGCAGGCACTTCTCCTCAACAATCCCAAAAGGAAAAATCATCTGAACCATAACGATTTCCTAAAGCCAAGAAGGTCTCCAATATTCTTATCAACCGAAACCAACGATGACGTGCTTGGAAATTCATAGAAAATCGCCGACGTGCACCTTGCACAATGGCTTCGTCATCCCAGCGACTTTTTTTCCGAACTCGATTTCGCAAACAAATAAATCACAGACCAGTCCAAATTTTGCTCACTCATCCTCACTGCAATGCAATAACAAAACGTTTGGGCTTACGGCCTTGCTGCACGTATGTATGTACACGCACGTTAGCGTATCAAGTAAAAAAAAAAAAGAATACGGCGTGCCGAGGAAGAAGGAATTTGGAAAAAAATCGCGAGCTCCCAAGGCGACAATTTCGTTAAATGTCTTAGCCATGGGAAGGGAAAAACGCGCAGACGTGCAATTAGTGTCCTATGATTTACGTCATAATAACAAGCCGTAAGACAAAGTTGATTGTTTCTAAGTACACGTGCATACTCATGTCGGAAAGTTTCATTTCGTATTGCTACGTATTCAAGTTAAAGGACAAGGGAAACGATCTTAGAAGACTGGGAAATAGAAATCCACGGGCCTTCTGTCAATATTTTCTTGACGATAGGGTACGTGTATATTTAAGCGGAATGCGTTACTTTGATGGGACAAAACTTTTCGACGTCAGTGTACATGTTAGAATCGATCTCCGAAGATAAAACTCAATTAATTAGGGAGAAGTTCCAGGCTGATTAGGAGTTATGCGAGAAATGCGCGAGCTCAACTAACGTCATGTGTCCGTCACGAAGGAAGGAAGGCGGAATTCTTCTTCTACTTCTTCTTCTTCTCCTTTCGTAATTAATAAAGTCTTGCGTAAAAAGCGGCGCGCGTGGGTTTCCCCCGAGGCGAAACGCTTTTGAACACCGGCGGCGGCGGCGGTGAGGAGGAAAAAAGCGCTCTCTCAATCATTTCCTTCTAAACTATTAAATTAATCGAGCATGCAGCAAGCAAGGCATATCCTGCGTAATTGCTCTTGTTGCTGCTGTTTACTGTTAATAATTTCGCCTTTTAATATTCATTCTATTTGCGTCTTAATTGCGTAACGCAAGGCAAAAACGCGTGAGCCGTGTGACGTGTGTGGTAAGCAAGCAACGGCTTATAAGAAAATATTTTAATCCGACACTGGATTAATACGAGAGAACCTTTTCCCTCGTAATTATGTACTTAATCTTTGCTTCTACAATTTTTCTACTTTTGCCTTCCAATTAGCTTGCGTCGGCAAAATCATTTGGGTTTTTATTGCCTTAGGAATTTTAACATTTTTCTCTTTCTAAGTTCCTGGAACGCACTGTTGTTCAATCTCCAGGCCCTAAGTCACAAGTCACTTCAACTTCCACGTCCTAAGTAGGAAGTCGCTTCAATCTCCAGGCCCTAAGTCACTTCAACCTCCAAACCCTAAATCATAAGTCACTTCAACCTCCAAACCCTAAGTCATAAGTCACTTCAACCTTCATACCTTAAGTCATAAGGCACTTCAACCTCCAGACACTAAGTCATAACCTTTTCGCTCGTAACTAAATACCTAATCTTTGCTTCTGCGATTTTTCTGCTTTTCCTTTCCAATTAGGTCATCGACTTGCGACGGCAAAATCATTTGGGTTTTTGTTGCCTTAGGAATTTTAATATTTTTCTCTTTCTAAGTTCCTGGAACGCACTGCTGATCAATCTCCAGGCTCTAAGTCACAAGTCACATCAATTTCCATGTCCTAAGTCGGAAGTCGCTTCAATCTCCAAGCCCTAAGTCACTTCAACTTTCAAGCCCTAAGTCATAAGTCACTTCAACCTTCATACCTTAAGTCATAAGGCACTTCAAACTCCAGACCCTAAGTCATAACCTTTTCTCTCGTAACTAAATACCTAATCTTTGCATCTGCGATTTTTCTGCTTTTGCTTTCCAATTAGCTCAACGATTTGCGAAGGCAAAATCATTTGGGTTTTTGTTGCCTTCGGAATTTTAATATTTTTCTCTTTCTAAGTTCCTGGAACGCACTGTTGTTGAATCTCCAGGCCCTAAGTCAAAAGTCACATCAATTTCCTTGTCCTAAGTCGGTAGTCGCTTCCATCTCCAAGCCCTAAGTCACTTCAACCTCCAAGACCTAAGTCAAACCTTCATACCTTAAGTCATAAGGCACTTCAACCTCCAGATCCTAAGTCATAACCTTTTCGCTCGCAACTAAATACCTAATCTTTGCTTCTGCGATTTTTCTGCTTTTGCTTTCCAATTAGCTCATCGATTTGCGAAGGCAAAATCATTTGGGTTTTTGTTGCCTTAGGAATTTTATCATTTTTCTCTTTCTAAGTTCCTGGAACGCACTGTTCTTCAATCTCCAGGCCCTAAGTCACACAAGTCACATCAATTTCCTTGTCCTAAGTCGGAAGTCGCTTCGATCTGCAGGCCCTGAGTCACTTCAACCTTCAAGCCCTAAGTCATAAGTCACATCAACCTTCATATCTCAAGTCATAAGGCACTTCAACCTCCAGACCCTAAGTCATAACCTTTTCTCTCGTAATTAAATACCTAATCTTTGCTTCTGCGATTTTTCTGCTTTTCCTTTCCAATTAGGTCATCGACTTGCGAAGGCAAAATCATTTGGGTTTTTATTGCCTTAGGAATTTTAACATTTTTCTCTTTCTAAGTTCCTGGAACGCACTGTTGTTCAATCTCCAGGCCCTAATTCACACAAGTCATATCAATTTCCATGTCCTAAGTTGAAAGTCGCTTCAATCTCCAAGCCCTAACTCACTTCAACCTCCAAGCCCTAAGTCATAAATTACTTTAACCTTCATATCTTAAGTCATAAGTCACTTCAACCTTCATACCTTAAGTCATAAGGCACTTCAACCTCCAGACCCTAAGTCATAACCTTTTCTCTCGTAACTAAATACCTAATCTTTGCATCTGCGATTTTTCTGCTTTTGCTTTCCAATTAGCTCATCGATTTGCGACGGCAAAATCATTTTGGTTTCTATTGCCTTAGGAATTTTAATATTTTTTTCTTTCTAAGTTCCTGGAACTGTTCCTGTTGTTCAATCTCCAGGCCCTAAGTCACACAAGTCACTTCAATTTCCATGTCCTAAGTCGGAAGTCGCTTCAATCTCCAAGCCCTAACTCACTTCAACCTCCAAGCCCTAAGTCGTAACCTTTTTTATTTACACTTTCCTCTTTGTCGTTAAGTGACCCACGAGTTTAAATCACTTGGGGCTTAATTGGTTTTCATTCCGTCTTTAATTTTTTTTTCTCTTTTCTTCTTTGGGTAATACGTACGTACTTCCAGGAATACAGTTACTCTTTTTCCTTTGGAATTCCATTTCTGTACTAAGAATTCGGCCCTCCTTTTTCTAAGTCTTGGTTGTCTTCCGTGGCTTGCTTCCTACGACAATTTTATTTCTTCTTTTGTAGCAAGATTTTTAGACTCTTCTCCATTGCTTCCTTTCCCTTTTGACTACATTCTAAATTTTGGTTAAATTCTTTGAATTTAGCTCGTTACCGATTCCTCTCCATTCTTGTCTTCAAGTGAGCCAGTTTCCTGACTAAACCTTGATACCATCTTTGGCGTAACTTCTCTGATTTGCCTTTTGACTTCATCTTCATTTGTTAGAATGATGTAAAGACGCCAAATTCCAAAATGTACTTCTCCTCTTAGAACCCCTCATGTTTTTCCTTCATTTTCATTTCATTTCGCTTCTTTCCTTCCTTGATTTTAGATCTTTATTGACTATGGGACGAATTCGGGCTACGTCTTTTAAAAATCTTTTCTGGTTTGTTCTTCTTCCCTCATTTCATCATTGGTACCTATAGCTTCATTGATTCGCCTTCATTCTTCATTTGCTAAAATGTAAGTCTTAAAGACTTTTTTCTTTTAAAACCCTCATCTCCTTCCTTCACCATGTGCTCAAATCTTTCGTATTTCGATCCATTTCATTCCCTATCATTTCCTCCCTTCCTTGCTTGCTTTTCTACGGGACGAATTTGGGCTACATCTTTTTTCATTCTCTTTTTGGTTTGTTCTTTTGCCCTTCTTTAATTTTGAATTCACCATTCCAATGGAACGAACTTGGACTTTTTCTAAATCTTCTTTGGTTTGTTCTGCTTCTCCTCTTTGATTAGCCAAACCCAGAGGAATTCCATCCCAGGTGAGGGTTTTTAACGTACCAAACATCATTTGGACATAAGGAACTTCTTCATGGACCAGTATATTGAATTGTGGAGAAGCTGTTCCGGGTCTACTATGGCCAAATCATCCATTTTGCCGCTGGAATTTAGCCAAACCCAAAGGAATTCCATCCAGGTGGAGGTTAATAACGTGCCAAACATCATATGGACGTTGGAACATTTTAATGGAGCAGGGCACTGGATTGTGGAGAACCTTGGCCGGGTATACCATGGCCATATCATCCAACTTGCAGCTGGAATTTAGCCAAACCCAGAGGAATTCCATCCAGGTGGAGGATTTTAACGTACCAAACATCGTATGGACGTTGAAACATTTTAATGGAGCAGGATACTGGATTGTGGAGAACCTTGGCCGGGTATACCATGGCCATATTATCCATTTTGCCGCTGGAATTAAGTCAAGCCCAAAGGAATTCCATCTAGGTGGAGGATTTCAACGTGCCAAACATCGTATGGTCGTTGAAACATCTTAACGGAGCAGGGTATTGCATTGTCGAGAACTTGACCATGGCCACATCATCCATCTTTCAACTGGAATTTAGCCAAACCCAAAGGAATTCCATCCAGGTGGAGATCTTTAACGTGCCAAACATCATACGGACATGGAAACTTCTTAATGGACCAGGGTATTGGATCGTGGAATCCGGGTCGGGTCTACTGAGGCCATATCATCCATCTTGCTACTGGAATTTAGTCAAACCCAGAGAAATTCCACCCCAGGCGGTTTCTTTTAACTGTCAAACATCATGTGGACGTTGGAACATCTTAATGAACCAGGGTATTGCAATGTGGAGAATTAGGGCCGGGTCTGCTATGGCCATAACACCCAGCTTGCAACTGGAATTTCGCCAAACCGGGCGGAATTTCACCCCAGGTGGAAGTTTTTAACGTGCCAAACATCACATGGGGATGTGACCCCTCTTAATAGGTGACGTATCGAATTACGGAATCCGTTTCAAATCTGCTAGGGTCATCGTAGCTAAAATTTAGCCAAGGCCAGGTGAGGGGGACATTTTTACGTGCCACGTAGCCCAGGGCCCACGACTTCTCACCCTGTCGGGGAAGAAAACACCTTGTCTTTTTGTTATAACTCATTTTCCTTCATTTGAAGATAGGCCCAGAGGAGTTGTTCTGTTTGGACCTCAGTCCCCATCAAACTTTCGTCAGGTTATCCTTGTCTTTGCAAGTTCCTTTCCTTCGTTCTTTTCTCTTCCAAAGAGATTGTCTCAGGTTGGGTTGGGTTGGTTCCTTCGTTCTTTTCTCTTCCAAAAAGGTTGTGTCAGATTGGGTTGGTTCCTTCGTTCGTTTCTCTTCCAAAGAGATTGTGTCAGGTTGGGTTGGTTGGTTCCTTCGTTCTTTTCTCTTCCAAAGAGATTGTGTGTCAGGTTGAAGTCTTGACTTGGGGAAGTAGTAAAAGCGACGACCCAAATCACTTAGTGGTAACTTGATGAGCAACATTACCCCACATAAAATATAATCATTGAAAGTTAATGTTCATTGAATAAAGGACCTAAACGTCTTGTTGTAGTTTGCTGGTGCTAGTTGGCGGTGGTAATTATACTTGAGAAATAAATTACGCTTATGAAAGGCGCAGGTTATGGCAGGCGAGCTAAGGTCAACCGGAGAGTAAGGCAAGGTATTACATAAAACAACGCTAACAAGCAATTGTACTTATTGAAGCAATATAATTGCGCTTGTAAAAAGATAGCGCGTATGCCGAAAACGTGTAAGCGAACGTTTTCTAACGTCGATAATGAGTCCTAAATGTCAGGCGGGCGACGATAAAGTTGCGCGTGTGTGTGTGTTAGTAGGCTACTACCACTAGCCGCTGATAAGGTATCGTGCTACGGTGAAAATGGCCGCCGGTGTCACAAAGCGTGAAATGTTACGCTTGCTTTTGAATAACAATGGCTGTGGCTGGTCGTCGAAGACTGTGCACTAAGCGACACATTGTATTGTATTCTATCGGCTCAAGGATGTGGGTATTAACTTGGGTTTCTAATGCTCGCGACAAGAACGCGCGCCGCCTCTGACGACGATTCATCTTCTTATCACTCGCCGTATTAACGTGCTTTGTTCACCCCTTTTCTATTATGTCATCAAGAAAATTTATTCTAATCTTAACATTAAATATCATAAATACAACAAAAATTAATTAAAAGAAATGTATTAGAAGTGTGAAATCCGAGTACCACCGGATGCATCTAATAGCATGGTCATAAAACGTTAGGACTAGGTACTCGGACTTGAGGAACACCACCTAAAGCCCGAAGTTCCTAAGGAATCCTCTCCTTTGGCCAGCGTTACCAGATCTACTAAGTAACTTCTTCTGCTGGAAGGGCAAAAACGTTGCCAAACGTTTTAATTAACAGAAAAAAACTGATTTGTTTCAAATGACACAAAAAGGAATGTTAGAGTTGCGCTTTAGGGAATTCCTAACGCTTCTAAGGGCGTTGCAGAACAATTATAAAATGTTAGGACCAGGTACTTGGACTTGAGGAACACCTCACCTTCACTGTACAGCGTTTCCAAATCAGACGAACATCCCCTGGGGATTACGGTTGGATAAGAATGTCGTTAAATTTGGCTCGAATATAAAAAAATTCAGCTCGATTTGTTTCAAATAATAAAAGAATGTTAGAGTTGCGCTTTAGGGAATCCCTGACGCTTCTAACGGCGTTGCAAATAATTTATAAAATGTTAGGACCAGATACTTGGACTCGAGGAACGCCTTAACTTCACTGTATAGGTTTTTCAGATCTGACGAACTTCCCCTGCCGACAACGGGAGGATAAAAATGTCGTTAAATTTGGTTCGAATATAAAACATTCAGTTTGATTTGTTTCAAATAATAAAAGAGTGTTAGAGTTGCGCTTTAGGTAATCCCTGACGCTTCTAAGGGCGTTGCAAAACAATTATAAAATGTTAGGGCCAGGTACTTGGACTTGAGGAACGCCTTACCTTCACTGTATAGGGTTGCCCGATCTCAGGAAGTTGCCTTGGGGATGACGGGAGGATAAAAATGTTATTAAAATTGGCTTGAATATAAAAGAGTCTCTTTGAGGAATCCCTGACGTTTCTAATAGCATTTGCAAGTAATGTGCATAAAACGTCAGGACCGGACACTTGGATTTGCAGAACCCCTTAAAAGAAAATGCCCCGAATTTCTTGAAATTCTCTCCACCGCATAAGGTTATCAGCTTTAAGGAGCTTCCCTTTGAGGGTAACTGAAAGAAAATAGGAAAACAAGAAAGGAGAATAGACGTTAAATAAACAAAGAAAGAAAGAAGCGTGGGGGGGTGTAATACACGTTTCTAGTTTATATTTGAAAATAGAAAATGGCGTCTAGGACTCTAACTTGTTCAGGTCACCAATTCAAAACAGTTTCCCTTAATGGTCAAATAATTTTAAGATGCAAACTATTTTTGAGTTGGCTTTAGGACTAGGATAAAAATAGAAATAACTAATTTAAAGGGCCGATTTCGTAATAGGACTTTAAATTTAAAGTTACTTTAGCCTAAAAAAAAATATATTTGTTTACCTATTCTTAAGGTGACTTTAAATTAAAGCTTCCTTAAAGTCTGATTGTGAAAACGACCAAAAGTCTGTTTGGAATTAAATTTCAAGAGAAATATATAATATATGTTTAGAAATATGGTTTTGATTTGTTTAATATTAGAAGAACTCCTTAAATTTGGAGAATGGAATCGATTGTCTGTGTTTCTATTTTTGTTTTGGAAAGGTTATGGCATCAGAAGTAGGATATGATGGTTACGGCATCAGAAGTAGGACACGATGTCAACTTCCACATAATTCAGCCTAAAGACTTTCAGGCAATCAACTCAATGAAGCAAAGGCCATTCAAAAAATTAAAACTAAATAGAAAATGTCTCCTAATAACGACAACTAATGACCCTTTACACCAATATTTTAAATTTAGGCATTTTATGTAAGTTCAATGCATTCTGATTGATTCCCTAAATGAAATGTAAAGTGTAAATCAGACTGTGATTGACTTTGTCCTCACCAATGCGGAAACGTCATATTCTAAACACGACTTAAATTTAAGTCTTGCTTAAAAGATTGTCAGGTACGTTCTAATTGGTACTCTTAAATGAAGTGTAAATCAGACTGTGACTGACTTTATACTCAGTAGGCATAAATGACATTCTAAACACGTCTTAAATTTCAGTTCTGCTTAATATATAGTCTGTCAGACACGTTCTGATTTATTCTTAAATGATGTTTAAGTGTCGATCAGACTTTGCGCTCACCGTGCATAAATGTCATGGTTTAAATTTAAGTTCTGCTTAAAATATTGTCTGTCAGATACGTTCTAATTGATTCTTAAATGATGCTTAAAGTTTCAATCAGACTGCAATTGACTTTGCGCTCACCCTGCATAAATGTCATATTCTAAACATGACTTAAATTTAAGTTTTGCTTAAAATATTGTCTGTCAGACATGTTCTAATTGATTTTTCAATGATGCTTAAAGTGTCAATCAGACTGCGATTGACTTTGTGCTTACCCTGCATAAATGTCATATTCTAAACACGACTTAAATTTAAGTTCTGCTTAAAATATTGTCTGTTAGACACGTTCTAATTGATTTCGAAATGACGTTTAAAGTGTTAATGAGACTGTGATTGACTTTGTACTCACCCTGCATAAATGTCATACTCTAAACACGACTTAAATTTAAGTTCCGCTTAAAATTTTGTCTGTCAGACACATTCTAATTGATTTTTAAATGACGTCCAAAGTGTCAATCAGACTGCGATTGACTTTGTACTCACCAATGCAGAAATATCATATTCTAAACACGACTTAAATCTAAGTCTTGCTTAAAATATTGCCAGGCACGTTCTAATTGATTCTTAAATGATGTTTAAAGTGTCAATCAGACTGCGATTGACTTTGTGCTTACCCTGCATAAATGTCATATTCTAAACACGACTTAAATTTAAGTTCTGCTTAAAATATTGTCTGTCAGATACCTTCTAATTGATTCTTAAAAGATGTTTAAAGTGTCAATCAGACTGCAATCGAACTGCATCGAAGCGACGGTATTATTACATCGCCCAAAGAATTTAATATAATTTAATATTTAAATTATAATTCTGTGTTAATAAATAAATGAACAAGATATTAAAGATTTTCGAAATTGAGAATTCTCAGTCTTTTTGAAGTTATTTCAGAAATGAATGAGTATAGGCAAGAATTTTGCACGTTTTTATAGACTCCGAAATAGCGCAACTTTGTTGTAGTTTAACCGACTTTAATTAGTTACAACCCTGTAAACGATAATTAATGCCTCCTGAGAAAATGCCAAGCCTAACACTTGGATCAAAATCGTAAGTTTCGCCGCGACGGTACTATTTAATCCTCGCTTTATTGATTACTTTAAAGAATCCGGAAGATGTTGGCAAAGAACAATACCTTTTATCCCTCGCTTATAACTTCCTTATTATGATGCACTTTTGGGAAAATTTTTTTTATAAAAATGGCCTTATATTTAGATGGTCTATTCACTCTGAAAATATCGGTGGACATTTCTGAATCACGGTGTATACATGTAATTAGAGATGAGGATTTGAGTTTGTTTAAAAATAGAAGAGGTCCTTAAACTTGGGGGAATAGAGTCGCTTTTCTCTCTTTTATTGTTTTGGACAAACTAAGTGAGAAGTACTGCGGTGTCAGAGGTGGGATACGATGTTAACTTAAGAGTCGCTCATCTCCTTTTTATTGTCTTGGAAAGACTAAGGAAGAAGTACTGCGGTCTCAGAGGTGGGATATGATGTTAACTTAGAGTCGCTTATTGTCTTGGAGAGACTAACTAAGAAGTACTGCGGCATCAGAGGTGGGATTAACATTAAATTAGAGTCGCTTATTGTATTGGAGAGACTAACTAAGAAGTACTGCGGTATCAGAGGTGGGATATGATGTTAATTTAGAGTCGCTTATCTCTTTTTTCATTGTTTTATAAAGATTAAATAAGAAGTACTGCGGTGTCAGAGGTGGGATATGATGTTAACCTCAAAATAATTCGGCCACATTTTCCTTTTTGGCTTATAAAGTGTATTTTTCTTCTCCTCTCTTTAACATCATTCTCTGTTTTGATTTTCTCTCTCTCTCTCCTATTTTGCTACGAAAAACTTTTCGTCTTTACTTTCTTTCTCTCATGTCCGAATAGACGACTTAATTCTCAACGAGAATTTTTTCTTTTTTTTTAATTTTTGACATCCAGATAAACGTTTTCCTTTACCTTCACGATGCCGTATCATTTAGTTTCTTCTTTCCTTTTTCAATTTTTTAAATAACACCACTTTCGACGTTGGTGTCGTGTAAAGCGAGAGCTCCTTGCATTTATTTATTAAAATTTATTTTAAATGTTCTTTCACGCGCGTTCTATGAAAAAAAAAAATGAGTCCTTCTCGCTCTTTCTTCTTCCTCCTCTGTGGCAATCTGCGATTTTACAGCGGCGTACGCAAAAGTAACCACCGCGTAATAAGAGGTTGTGCCTCATTTTTTGACAGTTAAAACGGCTCCGTAATTACACGCCATATCAAAATGCAACTTCGATCGGACGGACTGTGTTTTAAATTTAAATTTATAGGAATTGTTTGTTGCGAGGACGCGCGGTGGAAAATTAGGGGGCGCTGTTCTACGTTTCTGTTGCGCTTTCTTTTTTTTCTCGGTCTCCGCTCATTAACAAGCGCTTAATTGTTGCAAAGTTTTTATTATCTGCGACGATTTCTTTTTCTTCTTTAAATAATTGCCCTGGTGGCGGGCGCAGTTGCAAATCTTTTTTCGAAAAGACCCTTTTTTTTTCTTTATTGATTGCTGATTTGTCACCAATCGATCCATCCAATCGTTTTATTGCTTTGAGCCTCTAGAACTTCCCCTGCATCTTAAAATCGTTATGACAAACCCTCTTCGTGGGGAAATGTTTTGTTTGTTGTCGTTGGAGTACCTCAGGGATCTCTGGTAGGGTCTTTACGGTACTTCAGTTCTATTTTCTTGGCTTATGGCCTGGATTGTTTTCCAAATTTGATTTCTCATCTTTGTCAATCATTTCTCTCTTAGTATCTCCCGTCTTCTTCGTGTTTGCAATTTTTTCTTTGACAAATAAACCTGCCACTCAGTAAAACAGGATTTTTCGTTGGTGTCCTTCAAGATTCTAATCTGGACCCTCAATTATGCGTCACAGTCCCATCCTAAATGCTCTTCTCTCTCCAAGCAAAATGTTCGCTGAATGCTCTCTGTATAATAGAATTTTTCGCTGGTGTCCTTCAAGGTTCCAATCCGGGACCTCGATTATGCGTCACAGTCCCATCCTAAATGTTTTTCTCTCTCCAAGCAAAATGTTTGCTGAATGCCCTCCGGATAATAGAATTTTTCCTTGGTGTCCTTCAAGATTCCAATCTGACACCTCGATTATGCGTCACAGTCCCATCCTCCCTCAATGGTTTTTATTTTTTTCTCCAAGTAAAATGTTTGCAACTGCATTTTTCGTTGGTGTCCTTCGAGGTTCTAATCTGGGACCTCGATTATGCGTCGCCACAATCTCATCCTCCTCAATGTTTTTCTCTCTCTCTCTCTCCTCTAGCCTGGAAACATGCGTTTGCTTCTCTTCTCGGTGTTAACGGTAGTACCATTCATTACATAACGGAAGGTAATAAGTATTCACGTTGCGTGGTGTTTCGTTTCCTTTTGGCATTTAATATTCATAAGCGCGGGAATTGTTTTTTTGTTCCCTTTATTTATTAACCTTGAAATTCTAAGTACGAAATGCATGCTTAAAGGTGTCGCCTAACTTCTTCTTGCTTCGCCTTAATAACTGTTCACAAGTTTAAAAACGCGGTAGGCGAGTCGTGATGAGTCCTAGCGGAAGTAAAGGCAAAGTGAAGAAAAAAAATGTTTCCAGGTGTACAAACGCGGAGAAAGAAAACCTTTAGAAATATCGACTTTATTAACCTCAAAATTTATAAAAAAATAAAAAAAAAAATGCTGCAATGTTAGGTCAAAAAGCGATAATAAGATGTCGCTATTTTATATGTTCATCAAAATTTATACTTAAAGGTGTCACCTAGCTTTTTTTTGCGTTGCCTTAATAACTGGTCGCAAGTTCAAGAACGTAGTAGACATGGAAGGAGGTGGATGGTAGAGTTTTAGGTGGAAGTGAAGGCCAAATGAAGAAAAAAAAAATGTTTCCGGATGTGCAATCGTGGATAACAAAAAGCTGTTTTTTTTTTGTTCTGATTGAATGAGTCTCCAATCTTCGATGCGATTTCGGCCTTTTGCCGTGAGATTGCGAGTCACGTTCCGTTTTGAGGCAGGGTGGCGCGGAGTGCGCACGCGGCGGACTCTTGCAGGACATCATCGTCATTTGATTCTCGCCCGTTGGCTTGAGGTGATCGGTCAATTTTGTTTGCCGTAAGATTGCGCGTCTAGTTCCGTTTTGAGGCAGAGTTACGTCGCGCGGGGTGCCCACGCGGCGGACTCATGCTGGACGTCATCGTCATTTGATTCTCGCCCGTTGACTTGAAGTGATCGGTCGATTTTGTTTGCCGTGAGATTGCGTGTCTAGTTCCGTTTTGAGACAGAGTTGGCGTCGCGCGGAGTATGCACGCGGCGGATACTTGCAGGACGTCATCTTCACTTGATTTTCGCAC
The DNA here is from genome assembly GCA_036172665.1 of Prosopocoilus inquinatus. Lineage (NCBI taxonomy): Eukaryota > Metazoa > Arthropoda > Insecta > Coleoptera > Lucanidae > Prosopocoilus > Prosopocoilus inquinatus. Next base: position 4,883,063 of record CM069878.1, on the reverse strand, counting down.
GTTGACTTGAGGTGATCGGTCAATTTTGTTTTCCGTGATAGAAGCTGAAGCGAACCCCGGTTTTTCTTTTCGGGTTCCGTCACCTCGAGGGAGTTTTCCCCGCTTACTTTTGGGGCTGCTGTTGCGGAGCTGCTGACGTAGGCTCAATCGATCTTCAATGAGGTGAGTTTTTTCTTTGCTCTTCTCCGTCTACGTGTACGAACGAGCGCCATTTGCTAGCCACGTTTCGTTTTGTTCGTGGAGTTTCATTAATTTGATGCCGTTTCCCCTTTCTTAAGCAACTTGTATGGGACCTACTTGCTACCTCCCTCCCCCCGATTATAAGAAAGCCGATTGACACAAGCTGGTGATTTCGGCTCTTTGGTTCTCCTTTTTTCTTTTGCTCCTGTGACGTCGACGCTCGAGCATCCAACGCCCGAGAGAGGAAGACTCGGTTACGGCTGACCTGGGAATATCGCATCTCGTTCCAATATTTTCTTTCTTCTCACTGGCCAGGCCAACTCCCGGCTTCGGGGTTATGCGGAGCGTTGCGTTGACACGAGCGGCGCGGCTTGTTAATTCTCGGAATTTTTGCAGCGGCAACCTCACTTTGTTTTGGCCCTCACCGTTCAGATTATTCTTTTTTTTTGGGGGGTTTTCCGTGTAAAATTTACTGTTTTTGAAGTCCCCTTTTACGGTTGACTATTTATTTTGTCCCGTTATTCTCTTGTTTTAATTTGAGGCTCCCTCAGAGCAGAAGTTTATTTAGTGTTTAATTTTTGAACGTCTTTCGCGTTGTTGCGCTTCACGCTTCACGTTTACTTTGCGCTTTTGCGGACGTTTAAAATTTTCGTACCGTTTAATTTACGTATGTTTTTATGCGAGTACTCTCGCAGATGCAAGGGTTGCCCTATTTTGGACATCGTTCTTTCTTTATTGCTTTTGTTAAATAAGAAAACGGCCGAACACCCCTACAGGTATCTGTTTGGGTTTGTAAATCGCTCGTGACAATTGTCTGTTTGAATAAATTGCTTTTTGGCCTTAACGAACTTTGTTCATTCTTTCGGTATCTTTTCAATAATTTTGGGTTGGTCTACCCTTGGAGAGGGAGGTGCTTTCATCACCTTTTGGGGTACGCTGTCGAGGAAGCGGGTTGCCCTTGACGAGAACGTCTAAGAACACACCTTCGTGGCTCTGTGTTTCTGACACCTGTGGGTTGCATAACCGTCGCTGGGTGGCGCCCTTTTCCGTAGCATCTCTAAAGTTATCCCATGCGGTCTCCACTGAGTGGGCAGTGTTACGCAATTCTGATTTTCCATCTCGTTTTCAGAAGGACGACCGACCTGACTTCTGGGCCAAGGTAAGTTACGGATTGGCGGAGGCTCTCTCACTCTCCAGAGCGGGCCAGACGCGTCGTACTCTGGTTTCGGGTTCACGAACGAGAGAGAGGTGACAAGAACTATCGACTCTACCTCTGAAACTGAGCAAAATTTCGAACGTTATCTTTTTGCCGTCCGTGACAGTACTCTAGGAAAAACATAAGCAGAATAAAATCGATCACTTAAGTACAAAAACAAAATAGAAGTAACTATTTTGAAAATGGAGAAAGAAAGTTATGCTGAAAGTAACAAAGAGAGCTCACGATGGAGACAATGAAGGAAGAATTCAAAGACGAGAGAGAGAGAGAGATAAGAAAACAAGTAAATGAAGAAGTTGGACGCAGAACAAGAGCAAAAAAAAATGCAAATGAAAATAAAACGATATCGAAATTAATTATGAAAGCAAAATAATTTTAAAATCCATAAATTTTGATTTCTGTTTTCATTCTTTTTGCTTTCGTCTGTTCAACAGCTGGAAACTGATGTTTGTGTCTTGCTTGGTGGCTCTCAGGTATCGTCCTCAATAAAAATAGTATGTGAAGTAAGATGAATGAAAAACGACAGAAAAGATAAAGCAAGAAATCTGAAGACCAGCAAAAAAAAAAGAAATCACCAGACTCGTAGAAAGCAAGAGGAAAACTCAATGGATGATGAAAAATTAATTCTACGTAAAGGAACGAAAGATTTTTTTCCTTTTAATTAAGTAATACATGATTAATTTCCCCCACTACTAAGCGATGAACGCTCCTTACTGGCTTGCCTCACTTGAACTAAAAGGAGCGCGTAGTTATGGTTTAAGTGAGGGAAGGGGAAGTGAGGTAGGGTTACCTGAAAATTGTACGTGTAAAAAGACCTGATTTGATAGAACTCAATCCACCCGTTGCAAATGAAAACGAGTTTAAGAAATTGGTTGTATTTTTTTCCGCTTATTAGTAGTAACGTTCTCATTCGCCCTATCGCGAACGAAAATCAGGCGGAACGCATGCTAATTAAAAATGTTTAAGGCGCGATGCGTTCGTTCTTCTCGTCCGACGGAAGCATGCGAAACTTCAATTAGCGTCAAATTTACATCCGCACTCGTCGTCGCCGTTACGTACGACTTTTTCCCCGGTAATTACGGCCCGCTGCAAATTAAATTTAAACGCGTTAATTTGCGGGTATTATGCCCGACTACATGCGGCCCATTCGGCAGTTAACACCAAATTATGCCGGCTTTTTTCGTTCACTCGCGCTGCTGCGGCTCTTCGTTCTTGCTTGCTTGCTTGCGCGCACCGCACCGTAAAATCATCATCCACCGGATCGATTTGCCTTCGATAATTTCGGAAATCGCGGAAAAAAAAAATCTTCGCGCAAATTTGGCGAAAAGTAGGGACAATTTAACACGTTTTTGTTCGGGGCGAGGTTCTTTTAAAACTTGTAAAACACACTCGTCTTATTTTCTTTCCTGTACGAAAGGGTAATTCAAATTTCTTAAATTAATTAAAAAAAAAAATCAACCTCTTTTCTGTTGTTCAATTTTTAAGTGCAGATGATTAAAGTGCAGCGCAGCCAGCAGTTTCAGTCATGACGGGCGTGGGTGTTAATTAACGCGACAAAAATGAGCGCCGCATAATCTTAAGGAGAGAGAAACGGAAAAAGGAAATGAATCAAATTATGCAACGATAGCTTAATGTCGTAAACAAGTAAAGCAATCGCCAAATGTGTGGCGGGATTAACGCCATCAAGTGTGTCGAAACAACGAACAAAACTTGACGAAAATTTATCAACGGCAAAGACATTCGAATAATGATGCATCATCGTAAACGCATCCAACAGATCGTATCAACAGATGATGCAATCCTATCAAAAACGAAATATAATCTCCGGACGTTATTGTTTATTTAAAACCACAAAGGAGTGCCGAGGCATCGACAATTTTGCACTAATTCATGGCCGGAGTATTTCGAAACGAAAGTTGGAACAAACGTTTAAAATTAAAACGCAAAGCCAAGAGATTATTTGCATTTGCCTAATTAATCACTCCAGCGACGACGAAGCGATCATAAAAAAAAACTGTTTGCAATCGCGATAAAGCACCGAGGCCTAGAGAATTTTACACTAATTCACGGCCGGAGTATTTCTAAACAAAAGCCCAAACAATAGTTTAAAATAAACCGCAAAGCCTGAGATTACTTGCAATTCGCCTAATTAATCACTCCAGCGACGACGAAGCGATCCTAAAAGAAAAAAAAACCGTTTGCATTCGCGATAAAGTACCGAGGCCTAGAGAATTTTACACTAATTCACGGCCGGAGTATTTCTAAACAAAAGCCCAAACAATAGTTTAAAATAAACCGCAAAGCCTGAGATTACTTGCAATTCGCCTAATTAATCACTCCAGCGACGACGAAGCGATCATAAAAAAAAACTGTTTGCAATCGCGATAAAGCACCGAGGCCTAGAGAATTTTACACTAATTCACGGCCGGAGTATTTCTAAACAAAAGCCCAAACAATAGTTTAAAATAAACCGCAAAGCCTGAGATTACTTGCAATTCGCCTAATTAATCACTCCAGCGACGACGAAGCGATCCTAAAAGAAAAAAAAACCGTTTGCATTCGCGATAAAGTACCGAGGCCTAGAGAATTTTACACTAATTCACGGCCGGAGTATTTCTAAACAAAAGCCCAAACAATAGTTTAAAATAAACCGCAAAGCCTGAGATTACTTGCAATTCGCCTAATTAATCACTCCAGCGACGACGAAGCGATCCTAAAAAAAAAAAAACTGTTTGCATTCGCGATAAAGTACCGAGGCCTAGAGAATTTTACACTAATTCACGGCCGGAGTATTTCTAAACAAAAGCCCAAACAATAGTTTAAAATAAACCGCAAAGCCTGTGATTATTTGCAATTCGCATAATCAGTCACTTCAGCAAAAGAAACTAACTGTCTGTAATCGAAAGAAAATTTCGACGAACTAAGTGCGATGAACAAAGTGCTTTTAAAAACACAGGAAAGAATTTCTTAATATTGCGAAATCACAACTAAAAAGCGAGTTAAACGGAATGTATAGGTCGTTCGTTCCCTGAAAGCTGTTTTCACACCGTAACCTCTAATATTTTTTTTGAAGTGATAACGTCTTGCGTCTTGCGAGGAGGTACCACAAGAAGACGAGGAAATCGTTTTCGTCTATCCACAGAAGGTTTCTTCGAATTTAGCTGTTTCCAGCTTCAGAAGCAAAAAGGGAAAGAATCTCTAAGGTCGACTTCCAATATCAAAACAATACACAATCACATCCTGTCAGAATATTCCTGAAAAGGAAACAGGAAGCCGTCGCTTTTGTACGTCTCCCTTGCCCCCCCCCCAAAAAAAAAAACAGAACTTTGGATTCTTTAGCTTCAGAAATGAGAAGGATAAGGAGGGAGAAATTCTTACGACAATATTCTATTAAACGAAAACGTCAAAACAAAACACAATCGAATCAAATTGACTCAGGGAAAACGCCAAAACAACACACAATCGAATCAAATCGACTCGGGGAAACACTAAAACAAAATACAATCGCGTGAAGTCATATCGTTTCAGGCTACAAGAAAGTTATTATTTTTTGCTACGTTCTGCGAAAGTTTTGACATTACTTTCGGGTTTCGAGGAGGGGACAAAACAAGGAAGGGCAACTGGTGACTGGAAAAGAAGGTGAAAACAAAACACGAACGTATCATTTGGGTTTTGACAGACAATTCCAAAGGAAAAGTGATTTTAAACATTCTTAACAACAAGGCAGTGAGCGGTACTTTAAAATTATCCTGAATACCACCCTTTGTTTTTTTTTTTAGGGGCCACCGATGGACAAGATATTTTTCTTGTAAGGTTTTAAAAATGATATTTCTGTAGCAGATAGATCTGAACCTGTTACAAGTCAATACAATGTCTTTCTATTTTGAATTGAAAGGAGTCGGTCAAAAAATTATCCTGAATTCTGTCCTTTGTCTTGTTCGTTTTTTTGGAGTTCGTAAAGAAGACATTTCTTTCTGTAGTGCAGTGCCATTAACAATGATAATTACACCTCTGCATTTGTTATAAATTAATGCAATGTCTTTGTATTTTTAACTGAAAGAATCTGGTCATATTATCATCCTGAATTTCGTCCTTCGATTTTTGGAGTAAAGAAGATATTTTTTTAGAGCAATGCCGTTTAATAGTGATGATGTTGCTCTAAAAGATATACAAGTTATAAAAATGTCTTTCTAATTTGAATTGAAATATAAAATCTAATAAAATTCTCCTGAATTCCGTCCTTTTGTCTTTCAGGAAACGCATGATATTTTTCTTCTTTAACGAGCAGAGCGACATTTAGATCTCTTTGTTACACTTGTCTCTGCGCTCTATTTTGAATTGAAAGAAGTTGGTCATAAAATTATCCTGAATTCCGTCCCTTCGTCTTTCAGGAGGCGCCAGGTATTTTTTTTAATGAGCAGAGCATGACACTTAAATCACCAAGCTAGGCCAATCTCTGCTCTATTCTCTGTTTTGAACTGAGAGAGGTGATAAAATTATCCTGAATTCGATCGTGTATTTCTTAGGGGACGAAATATATTATTTTAATCGAACAGTCTTTAACAGTGACAGTTAGATGTCTTTGTTAGACTTGTCTCTGCTCTGTTTGGAATCATCCTGAATTCCGTCTTTGTCCTTCGGTTTAGACCTGACTTTGTTCTATTTAGAGCTGATAGAAGTGGGCTCGTAAAATCATCCTGAATTTCGTCCTTCGTTTTAGATCTATCTCTGTTCCAGTTTGGGTTGAAACAAGTTGGTCATAAAATTATCCTGAATTCCGTCGTGTATTTTTTTAGGGGGCGCAATTGGTCGATATATATATGTATATATATATATATATATATATATTTTTTTTTGAACTGAACAGTCTTTAGCAGTGCCATTTAGATGTGTTTGTTAGACTTGTCTCTGCTCTGTTTTGAATTGGAAAAAGTTGGTTACAAATTTATCATCCTGAATTCCGTCTTTGTACTTCGGTTTAGATCTGTCTGTGTACTATTTAGAGCTAAAAGAAGTTGGGTCATAAAGTTATCTCTGAATTTCGTCCTTCGCTTTAGATCTGTCTCTGTTCCAATTTGAGCGGAAATAAGTTGGTCATAAGATTATCCTGAATTCTATCCTTCTTTTTTTCTTACGTGACGCAACTAAACAAGATAATTTTTTTTATTGAGCAGAATCTCTAAAAATGAAATTGAAACCTCTATGTTCGACCATCTCTGCTCTATTTTCAACTAACAGAAAAAATGATCATAAAATTATCCTGAATTTCGTCCTTCGTCCCTTTGAATGCAGAAGACATTTTTTTTAGAGCGTCTGCCATCTAATAAAGATATGTTACGCTAAGATATAGTGTCTCTGCTACAAGTTATCAAAATAACTTTCTATTCTGAATTGAAAGAACTTGGTCATAAAATTATCCTGAATTCCGTTCTTTATCTTTTAGGGGGCGCAAGATATTTTTCTTTAATGAGCGGAGCCTTTAACAATGACACTTAAATCTCTGTGTTAAACCAATCTCTGTTCTGTTTTGAGCTGACAGAAATTGACCATAATACATATTATCCTGAATTCCGTCCTTTTTTTTGTGGGGCGCAACTGAACAAGACATTTCTTTTTATTGCGCAGAGTCTTTAACAATGAAATTTAAATCTCTTTGTACGACCTATCTCTGCTCCATTTTGAACTTAAAAAAGAAAGAATGGTCATAAAATTGTCCTGAATTTCGTCCTTCGTCCTTTGGAATGCAGAAGACATTTTTTTTAGAGCGTCTGTCATCTAATAAAGATATGTTACACTAAGATATAGTGTCTCTGCTACAAGTTTTCAAATTAACTTTCTATTCTGAATTGAAAGAACTTGGTCATAAAATTATCCTGAATTCCGTTCTTCATCTTTTAGGGGGCGCAAGATATTTTTCTTTAATGAGCGGAGCCTTTAACAACGACACTTAAATCTCTATGTTAGATTAATTTCTGTTCTATTTTGAACTGACAGAAGTTGGTCATCATTTTATCCTGAATTCCATCCTCCGTTTTAGACCTGTCTCTGTCCTATTTTGAGCTTTAACTAGTTGTTCATAAGATTATCTGGAATTCCGTCTTTTTTTCTTCGTTTCAACTCTGTATCAGTTCTATTTTGAGCTGAAAGAAGTCGGATCATAATCATAAAATTATCCTGAATTCCGTCCTTCGTTTTCATGGGGAGCAACCGGACAAGTTATTTTTTTATTGAGCAGAGTATTTAACAATGACGTTTAAATCTCTGCGTTAAACCTACCTCTGCTCTAGCTTGAACTGAAAGAAGGTCGTGATAAAATTATCCTGAATTCTGTCCTTCATGTCTTGGAGTGGACGAAGAAGATATTTCTTCTTTGCAGAACGATGATATTTAGACAGATCCGTACCTGTTACAAACCAACACAATACCTGTGTTTTTAATTGAAAATACAATTATTTCTAAAATTATCCTGAATTCCGTCCTTCGTCCTTTGAAGTGCGTAAAGAAAATACTTTTTTTTGTGTAGAGGAGAAGTACCATTAACAATGATAGTTAAAACTTTATCTTAAACCCATTTCTGTTACAAGTTAATGCAATATCTTTCTATTTCGAAAACATTATCCTGAATTCCATCCGTCGTCGTTTAGGAGACGTAATAATTGTTTTTTTTTTTTAATGAGAAGCAGGGTCTTTAACAACGGCACATAAATCTCTGTGTTAGACCTATCTCTGTTTTATTTAGAGTTGATGAAAGAAGTTGGCCATAAAATTATCCTGAATTCTGTCCTTCATGCTTTGGAGCGGATAAAGAAGATATTTTTTTTGCAGAACAATGATATTTAGACAGATCCGTACTTGTTACAAACCAAAACAATGCCTCTGTTTTTAATTAATAAAATTATCCTGAATTCCGTCCCTCGTCCTTTGAAGTGCGTAAAGAAAACACTTTTTCTTTGTAGAGGAGACGTACCATTAACAATGATATTTAAAACTTTATCTTAAACCCATTTCTGTTACAAGTTAATGCAATATCTTTCTATTTCGAAAACATTATCCTGAATTCCACCCGTCGTCCTTTAGGAGATGTAATAATTGTTTTTTTTTTTTTAAATGAGAAGCAGGGTCTTTAACAATGGCACATAAATCTCCATGTTAGAGCTATCTCTGCTCTATTTTGAGTTGAAAGACGTTGGCCTTAAAATTATCCTGAATTCTGTCCTTCGTGTCTCGGAGCGGATAAAGAAGATATTTTTTCTTTGCAAAACAATGATGTTTAGACTGATCCGTCCCTGTTACAAACCAACACAATACCTCTTTTTTTTTAATTGAACGCACAATTATTTCTAAAATTATCCTGAATTCCGTCCTTGCCGCGCTTATTAAAAAAAAATGGAATTATTTTTTTTAATTAATTGCCTGCCCGTGCGCAAACACCTGCGATTCCCGATGACGTAATTAAACTATTATCATGTCTTTCTGCATTAATTAAGGCTTCAGCCTTCTATGTCGTTCGCGACCGTAACAATGGCCGGTCGGTCGCGTCCGCACTCCGCGCTCCGCAACCTTATCTCCGAAAATCTTCTTCTTGCGGCACGTAATTAACGCAGCCGGTGCGTACCGCGGCGGGCCCCGCAACTACCAACCAAGTGCCCACGCGGATAGGTGCAGAAGTGCAGAACTAATGAGCGTAGGTTTCCAGATCTTGAACAACATAATCCTGGTGGTTGCGTGCACGGCATCGGTGCCGGGAGCGGCACGGAGTCGTGCAGGATCCGCCCACGCGAGACCAACAATGCGGTGGCACCTGCGTCTCCCCCTCGAACCCCCTTCACTCAATTATCGTCCTTTTATAATCGATCACTTGAATCGCATTGTTGGATGTTTCGGAATTGTGTTTTGTTTGGCGCATGGTAGCCCAGAAGAGTTTCCTTGGTGGAAAAGCAAGAGCCCACGTGGAAATTCATATCTACTCGGTGCTTTTGGAAAATAAAGTCAAACTGTTAGTCATTAAATGTCATTAAAAGCTTGAGGAAATTCGATGAAAAATTAAGGAAATTTTGTCTTTGTTCTTTGTTGCTTGTTGTTGTTTAAGCGAGGAGTTCGTTGACGCTCGCCATTTCATTTTTCGTCATTCCCATTCGTTTCTGCCACGAAACCCGCTTACCCTCACGTTCTTACGATTGCGATTACGTTACTGTTAGTGTCACATGCTTTCTAGCAAATGAAATCGATTCTATCATTTCGTCTGACTTAGCTAATAATCGAGTCATTGAACTAATAATTTAAAAATATCGCCGCATTTTCAGTTTAGTTTCTAAATAGAAATCTTACGATCGCTTTTTCACCTAACATTGCGTTAGGACTGACTCTCGAGCTAAGCTTCTGCTGATGAAGTCTCAAACAGGGCTGAAACAGCTGTAGAGAGGCTGCTGGAAGGATCCACCGCGATCAAAAACGATTTGCAGCAGAAAAATTTTGATTTCTAAGAAATATGTTTGCAGACGTTTTCGATTCACTGCTCAAAGCGCTCTCATGATGTCTCTCCGTCTTCTATTGATTACACGAAATTAAAATAAAAATGGGATTGCTGCTCTAGGGCGCGGACGCTCAGTTGTGAGTCGAAAACGTCATACCTAAATCAAATTAAAACTCTTTCAGTATAACAGAACCGCCCCTGCCCCCCCCCCCTTTGCTCGTGACATCTACATTTTTTTTTAAGAGCAAGCACATATTTCGTTGGCGACTCGGTCATCATCAGCGCTAAATCAGAAAAGTCTGTTTCAGTTTCAAGTCTACACCAAAAAGTCTGTCCGGTTTCAGATTTCAAAATCATCGTCATTTGGGGGGCGGGGGGAGGAGATTTGGGGATGATGACTCTCGTCATGTTAGGCAACCATTTAAACCCAACGTTTTAAGCTTTTTTTTAAAAAAAAAAAAACAAATGAAAGCATCGTTTTCAATTAGAATTCGAAAAATGAAAAGTTTTATTTTATTTTTTAAATATTGTCAGAAAACAAACGACGACTATTCAGATCGAAGAGGTATTATGTCCAAACGAAAACGAACGAGTTGATGTGCCATCTCTGATTCAACCTGAAAGTTTTTCATCCACAATAAAAGTTAAGAGATTTCTTCATTATTGTATTTTTTCTATAATAAAAAAATATACATACTACCAAAAAACAAACGACGATCGCCCAAAGCAAAGCGGTATTGTTTCAGCACAAAACGAACGAGTTGATGCGCCATCTCTGATTCAACACGGAAAGTTTTTCATCCACAATGAAAGTTAAGAGAGATTTTTTCATTATTTTATTTGTTCTGTAAGAAATCTACGTACTAGCAGAAAACAAACGACGATCACCCAAATCAGAAAGGTATTATTTCAGCATAAAACGAGCGAGTTGAAGCTCCATCTCTGATTCACACTGAAAGCTTTTCATCGACAATAAAAGCTAAGAGATTTTTTCATTATTTTATTATATTTTTTTCTAGGGAAAATACAACCAAAAAACAAACGACGATCACTCAAAGCAAAGCGGAATTGTTTCAGCATAAAACGAACGAGTTGATGCGCCATCTCTGATTCAACACTGAAAGCTTTTCATCCACCATGAAAGCTAAGAGATTTTGTCATTATTTTATTTTATCTTTTCTAAGGTAAATACTACCAGAAAACAAACGACGATCACCCAAAGCAAAGTGGCATTGTTTCAGCATAAAACGAACGAATTGATACGCCATCTCTGATTCAACACTGAAAGCTTTTTCTCTTCCACCATTTTCACCGACACGACGCTTTAAAAATAAATTATAAAAATGTATAATTGGCGAAATCAAGCTTGACTTCGAATATTGTTAATATGCCTTCAAATAAACAACGCGGAAACAAACGAGGATCGCGGCAAACTTAAAGTACGCAAAAAATAAAAATAAAATGAAAATAAAAGCAAAGTAATTGTAGCAAGCCTGTAGCAAGTCGGCTCAGATTGCAGCGGGGCTCTTAAGCATTCTCTGCATAGCTATTTCGGCCCTTATTGGGGCCTCATCAGCCGAAGAGTAGCTCGAGAAACTCCATCGCAATCCGAACGACTCGCGCTATTTACGAACGGTGGGAGAGCATTTGTTTTTCCTCCTTCAGAACGCCCAGAAAAACCAAAACGTCGTCTAATCTAGCCAGTCGTTTTCATTGAAATTAAAAAAAAAGAGTGTGCGCCATCTCTGGCCGAGACCTGCAAGTTTATGTGTTATTAATATTCAAATATTTTCTAGCGTGAATTTCTCAAAAAATGATTAATCTGAGCTAAGCCACAACAAATAAGAATCATCCCTCGAATTCAAAAGCGTGCAAACTTTGTGTTTAAAATGAGTAATTCGAAGCGCCATCTCTTGTTCGACTGCGAAAGTTTTGGTTTTTGACAATTTTATTCGAGTTTTCTTCAATTGAAAACGAACGAGCTTCAAATATTTTACATCGATCGATCTTGTCGCCCTTTACCGAAAATAACGAAAAGCCGGACGAGAGCGCCATCTTCGGCCCAAAACTGGTAATTTATACGCCACGAGTTTGCTACTGGTTTTCAAAATTGTATTTAGAAGCTCCTGAAGAGCGACAGACGACAAAACAAAATAAATGCGACCGTTCGAATGAAAAAAATGCGCAAAATTTCAAAGCTATTTGAAAGCGCCATCTATGGTCTGCATCTGAAAGATTATTATAGCCCACAAAGTTTTACGGATTTCAATTTTTTTCGAAGAAAAACCTGCCAAACATGCAAATTTGAATTCAAACATAACGCGCAAATCTTTCCATGTGTGCTCGTAACGCGAGCGATTCGACGCGCCATCTCTGGTTCAACAGTGAAAGCTTTTATTATTTTACAGGTTTACTTGATTTTTAAGAATGAATTTCGAGGATTATTCTTTGTCAAACGAAGGCGGAGCTCGGAAGATTTAAAGACATTAACCATGGGCGAATTGAAGCTCCATCTCCCGTGAAAACGCGAAAGTTTCTCTGTCACAGTTTCACTGTGCACGTTTAAGGTAAGTACCGGGACGTCAAGGTCAAATTCATTCAGACAATAGTTAATCCAATTCATACTCAGGACCGTTTTTTTGTTGTAGTTTTAAATTTTTATTTAATTTTTGCTTGGTTTAATTAAAACGAGGTGGGGTTATGTTAACGCTGAGCTCCATTTTAATTAATTTTTGACAATTTTTAAACTTTAATTTTTCTTGCAATTTTAAATTTTTGTTGTTAGACGAAGTTAGCTTGATATCAGTTGGATTAGATTGACTTGGGCGTTAGTTGAACTTAATTTTAACTGATTCGCATTTTTTTTTAAATCTATTCGCTTAATCTTTCTTGTAATTTCTAATCTTTTACTTGTGCTAGGTTGATATCAGTTGGGTTGACCTTGAGATTTGTTAAGCTCATTGACCTTAATCCATTTATAAATTTTTACTTTTCAATTTTTAAAATTTTTTTATTTGTGCAGAACAGAATGTGATTTAATAAGCTGGCTGGGTTCAGTTGACCTTGAGAATTCTTGAGGTTCATTATAATTTGTTTTAAATTCTTTACTTGGGTTAAATGGAGTTAGGTTGTTGTTAAGTGCAATTACGTTGGGCTGACATCGAAATATTTTTTTTATTTAATTTTTTACTTTTTTTTATTATTTTTTGATTTCTTTGCTTGGGTTGAATAAAATCGAGTTCAGTCGTTGGGTGAAGTTTGGTTGACCTTGACCTTGGCCGAGCTTCGCTTTAATCGTTTCTTAATTTTTTACAATTTTTACTTTTAATTTTTTGAATTTTAGATATTTATTTTGCTTGAACTGATTGCAGTTAGGTTGAGTTCAGTTGAGTTTGGTTGTCCTTGAGATTTGTTCAACTTCATTTTCTCAGGTATTTACTTTTAATTTTTTACTTTCTTATTTTTTTTTTGCTTGGTTTGAATGGAGTTAGGTTGGAGTTGTATTGGGTGGACATTAATTTTTTTTTTCTATCTTTATTTTAAATTTTTTATGTTTTGTTTTTTTTTTTTTTTTATTTTTGCTTAGGTTAAACTTGAGTTCGGTTGAGTGTGTGTGGGGTTGACCTTGAGATTGTTCGAGCTGCGATTTAATCGTTTTTTAACTCACATATTTTGGCGCCCATTTTGCACCGGCGGCCTCTTGTCTCAGTTACCTTGCTTACCGCCTTACGCCGGCCCTGTTTTTTAGTTATTTTATATTAATCTAGAATCTGAATTTCTTTATTTCTTCAGTGTATTAGTGGCTCGTTTTGGTTACGGTCCAACTAGTTACAAAACAGGAAGTTTGGTTGACCTTGACCTTGGTCGAGCTTCGCTTTAATCGTTTCTTAATTTTTTACAATTTTTACTTTTAATTTTTTGAATTTTAAATATTTATTTTGCTTGAACTGATTGCAGTTAGGTTGAGTTCAGTTGAGTTTGGTTGTCCTTGAGATTTGTTCAACTTCATTTTCACAGGTATTTACTTTTAATTTTTTACTTTCTTATTTTTTTTTTGCTTGGTTTGAATGGAGTTAGGTTGAGTTGTATTGGGTGGACATTAATTTTTTTTTGTCTTTATTTTAAATTTTTTATGTTTTGTTTTTAATTTTTTTATTTTTACTTCGGTTAAACTTGAGTTCAGTTGTATGTGTGTGTGTGTGCGTGGCTGACCTTGAGATTGTTCAAGCTGCGATTTAATCGTTTTTTTAACTCACATATTTTGGCGCCCATCTTGCATCGGCGGCCCTAGGCCTCAGATACCTTGCTTAGCGCCTTACGCCGGCCCTGTTAATACTTCTAAGTCATTTTATATTAATCTAGAATGTGAATTTCTTTATTTCTTCAGTGTATTAGTGGCGGCTCGTTTTGGTTACGGTCCAACTACATAGTTACAAAACAGGATTCTCATTGGCCCAGTCACGGCTCGTTTTCTTTTCGACCTCGGTTCGTGCACTGAGGAAAACTCATTCATTGGCTTGTACAATTGTGCAGCGTCAAACCGATACATTTGGGAATCGGTTGTTGAAACGATTTCATTGGATTACAATTGCAGAACGCGATTTTATCCCAGAAAACCACCAAGCCAGAGCAACTTTTTGTAAGGTGTCAACAACTAAAATGAGAGGTTTTTTTTAAGAGTTATGATCAGGGAAAGGAATTCAGGCCACTTAGTGTTGGACGCTTCTTACTTCCTTTACCTCTGACCATTCTTCGGTATCGATGCGTCGAATTGTTATTGGGTGGGAGGGGAAGGAGTACAATGCGAGCGTCCTCATCTCGCAGAGATTATTGTGGGCGGGGCTAATACAGTCCGATTTTCGTATTGTTGGCCCGAACTCGTTTCCCTGGTTATGATCAAGAGAGTGGTATTCTTACATGCTTGGTTGTTTCTTGAGAGTCTAATAATGAAAGTGTTAACCACCTACGAGCTTACAAAACGTCTGTTTCTTGCTTAATTTGGCGCTGTGTTGCGCTCGCACGCATGCACGTAGGCTCGAGAGCACAATTACGAGTTAATTAAGCCGAGCGTAAACGCCACATTTATTCAATAAAGCCGATCGGGACAAGCAAAAAAAAAAAAAAATGCGACAAACGGCCCTGCAATTTACGACAAACAACTTTCCTATTCACGCGACATGCAAATATGCGCGCACACAGTTCGGTGGTGGCGGTGGCGGCGGCGGCGCGGAACACCTGTACACCGGCGGCCCGTAACAAGCGAAACAACAAATTGGTCGATTAAAATCGAAATAGCGCGCAAATCGAGAGGATCGATTATGGATACGGCCGTAAAGTCGTCATACACGTACGTACGTGACACGTCTCTATTGGGTACGTTCGAATTATTAAAATATTCCGAGCGAAAGTCTCTGCGACTAGGCGCTACATACACATGGATGGCATGCGCTGCTTGCTCTTCGTGGTCAACCTAATAATTGAATTAACACTCTTGACCCGCGACCACAACTCGCGCAGCACACTCGATTATAATAACATTCGGCCTGCTTCATTGCTGCTAATAGCCGGGAATTCAAACCCTGTCATTCGTTTTCTCTTTTTCTCCTTTTCTTTTCCTTCCATTCCTTCTGTGATTAGCAGCGGCTTAACAAAATTGCCTGTACTTACAGTTTTCAGGGCTTACAGGTGGAAGTGATGTATTGGTTTACGTCACGAAAAGACGGCAGAATCAATGTCGGAAAGTTCTATATATACAGGGAAGGGCAAAAGTATGGAACCGGCGGCTTAATATTTCGAAAACCGTTTGACGTATCTACTTGACATTTGACGTGTGATTTAATAAGGCCTACTTTACCAATTCGTTTCAATCGTTTAGCTGCTCTTGTTTTCGAGATCCGACGCCAACTTGATTTCTTTTAAATGACAAACTTCTAATTTTTTCCTTTAAATAATAGTTCGTTTATTTGTCTAAACAGCAACATAAAAATATTTGTCCATTACATAAGAAAATTTTGGAGAAAATAACATTTGAATGAAAAAGGTAGGAAAAATGATTTATTGTTTGATATTTGACAAAAATACTAGTTTAAAAAAAAAAAAAAAAATAGGAAGCCACAAGATTGTGGGCTGTTTTTGAGGCAGAACTAAAGAAAACTTTAATAAAAGTTGCTTTAAAAATATGGAAAAAAAAACACCGAATATCAACGTAAACCATTTTTCCTAACTTTTTCATTCAAACGTTATTTTCTTCAAAATTTTCTTAGGCAACAGATAAATATTTTTATGTGGTCATTTAGAGAATTAAACGTAGTATTAAATAAATGAAAAAAAAAAAAAAACAGCAGATTATTATTTAATAAAAATCAAGTAGGTGTTGGATCTCAGAAACAAGAGCAGATAAACAATTGAAACAAATATGATAACACAGGTCTTATTGACTTTAAATCACGTACCAAATTTCAAAGAGATACGTCAAACGGTTTTCTAAATATTAAGTCAGTTCCATACTTTTGCCCTTCCCTGTATATACTCCACCTGCGCTCGTTTTTTTTTTTTTTTGGTATGGTTCAGAGTAGTGGAGTCCATGATACATGAAAATTCCCATATGTGATTCATCGCTGACTCTAGATGGTGACGCATATAACCGAGTGCCCCGCACCGAGCTTCCGCCAACATTACGTCCGGAATGGTAAAGCTCACCTCAAGTCAAAATTCCAATCAATTCGTCCCTCAATTCATTAAAAGTATAAATGAAAAACCAAATATTTATATTTATAAGAATCAAGTTCAAAATCCATCAACTTAAAGCTTTTTATAAACTTAGACTTAATCATAAAACGAAAAGTTGGGCTATGATTCATCGATAACTTTAGATGATGATGATGAATATAACCGAGTGCACCGCGGCGAGCTTCCGCCGACATCTCGTCCGGAATGGTAAAGCTCACCTCAAGTCCAAATTCCAAATCGTCTCTCAATTCATTAAAAGTATACTGAGAAACCAAATATTCTTATAAATATAAGAATCAAGATCAAAATCCATCAACTTATAGCGTTTTATAAACTTAGAGACTTAATCGCAAAACGAAAAGTTGGGCTGTGATTCATCGATTACTTTAGATGATGATGATGATGCGTATAACCGAGTGCACCGCAGCGAGCTTCCGCCAACATTACGTTCGGAATGGTAAAGCTCACATCAAGTCCAAATTCCAATTCGTCCATCAATTCATTAGAAGTAAATTGAAAAACCAAATATTTATATTTATAAGAATCAAGTTCAAAATTTCTCAACTTATGGTGTTTTATAAACTTAGAGACTTAATCACAAAACCAAAAGTTGAGCTATGATTCATCGATTGCTTTAGATGATGATGCATATAATCGAGTGCACTGCGATGAGCTTTCGCCAACGTCACGCTCGGAACGGTAAAGCTCGCTTCAAGTCCTGGAAAGCTCGCTCCAAGCCCTGGAAAGCTCCTGAAATGCTCCGCAGTTTAAAAATACTCTGGTGCTCTCGAGCTTGACTTGCGTCCGGCGTTCATATAACACCTAAACACCGATGGATGCGTTCAGTTAGTTTGAATTGAAGATGGAAAGCAATCGGGGGGATTTAGGCTAATTTGAGTCTATAACCCATGTCAATCTAATGTATTATTTATTAGTATTAATAAATCAGTAATATTATGTGTAAGTCTCGACCTCAACAAGACCATGCAAGTGACAACTATTTGTTTGTTAATGCGTTCCTTATATTTGACTACGTCCCTTATTACGGCTACCCCTAAAAGATAACCGTGGCATTTGGCGAAGCGCAATAAACGTTTGGTGGAGGCACCATTTTTAATTAATTGCGTTTTCGTAACATTTAATTAGCAAAATTTAGAGTGGAAAAAAAAATTTCTTTTAATTTGAAAAATTTAGAGAGATTTTCATGTTTCTTATCAAATGATGCTAAATTGGCTTACGAGGTTTTGCACTTTAATCGACGATCAATTTATAAATAAAATACACATCTACGTAAATACATAGACAAGTTTTTGCATTTTGTGAAACAATGCCAAATAAACCTATTAAAAAAATAATAATAATGCAAAAACCCTCACATAATAAAACATTATTTTTTTTCCGTAGAAGGAAAAAGTGTTCCTGTTGCGTTTATTAAAAGTTAATTTTTAATTATTATTGAACAAAGGCGCGCGACCGGGGCTTCTTAAATTAAGGGCACCTCAAGTTTCAGGCTTCAAACAAAAAAAAAACAACGAATAGTAATAAATTAATTAAATAGTTTCGTTTAAATTCTTTACACTCAAATTCAAAAATGAATTAAACTCAATGTTGTAGAAAATAAAGGATGCTTTTCAGGAAAAAAAAAGGAAAATTTCATTGCTAATTTTTTTATATAAAAAATACGTTTTTTTTTATAAATTTGTTATAAATTGTCAGACTTTATAAAGAAAATGTATTTTGTATAAAATAGAAAACTCTTTCTCTAATTTTTTCATTTGAGAAAGTTGCTTGCTTTGTTTTCTACAGTCTTAAATTAAAAAAAATATGAACAGTAACACTTTTGCTTAAAATTAGTATGTAATAAAAACTTTTGTTTTCTGCATCATAAAATTAAGAAATTTAAATTTTGTAGACAAACTGTCAAGCAGAACTTTTTTTTATATAAATAATAAGTGGACACTGTGTATATACATATACATTTACAGCGTACGTTTCATTAGCATCCAATAAAATTATTCTGAAAGATAGCGCACGGTCACATGATTTTCTAAAAATTTTTTAATCTTTTATTTTCGAATTTTTTGTTACTATTAGATTTTACATTATTTTGTAATTTTCTTTTATTTTTGGAACTTCAGTTGATTTAAAATTTTCTATACGAAACTTTTGACTTATCTATTATTATTTGATTTGCTATTATTTTTAAATTCCAAAATTTTTTGAAATTATTTCTGAATTTTCTACTAACCTTGAATATTTTATTTTTATTGAATAAAGACTCGCAAAAAACTGCCAATTATTTTAATTATTTATTTATTTACTTTTGACTTAAGAGTCATGTGAGACGATATTAAATTTCATACCAGTTTTCAAAATCGTGTATTAATGGTGATTTTTATCAAAAAAGATGTATTCTTTATGTACTTTTACAGAAATAGTGACTGTTAAGTCCTCCTTGCATTTTTTTTTCCTTAAAATTTTTTCCTCTTTTGTTCTGTTCTAACTTTCTTTTAATTTCTGCGTTATTCTGTATTAATTTTTCTTAAAAAAAAAATCAGCATTCCTTTTACATCTTCTCGTTTCGTTTTAGTATGTATTTTTATTTGCTTGCATAGTTTTTCACGTTTATTCTTTCTCCTTTGGTGTTCTTTCTAGTTCTGCTCTCCTTGTTCTAGTTATCGTTTTCCTCGCTGCCATCTTTTTTCTTTGTTTAATTTATCTTCCTGACTCTGACTCTGCTGATTTTTGAATTTAATTAATAGCGAAAAGACGTTTTGCTCTTTTTAGACCTCTTCAAGCCAGTAAAATTTTAAATCGATTTTCTATGTTTATTTATTCGTTTATTTTTAGCTAATTAATTAATTTTTTAATCGCCACTGTAATGTAGTGATTGCTGTCTTTGTTTATGGCCCCACGTTGGGCGCCATTTTAAAGCGCGTGATAACCTACACGCCAGGTTCTTTCTATTTATAACCCTCATTCATTCTCGGTTATCTCTGCTTAGTTTTTCTTCCACATTTTTTATTGTTCCCGCTGTCTGTTTGCCTCCTGTTGTATGATTTGCCCTACCTTTATCGGTTCTCTGGGCGAATTAACTATCGCTTTCGATGTCGCTGGAATGATTAATTTAGCGAACTTCAAATACTCTCATGCTTTACGTTTTATTTATTTTATTTTTTCGTTTTAAAATACTCCGGACATAAATTAGTGTAAGATACTCGACGAAGCGGCACTCTCCTTTGGTGGTTTTGAATAAATAATAATGTCGTTCGGAGATTCTACCCTTTGCATCATCTTTCATTAACGAGGAGTCCCTTTCGTGAGAACCGTTCGGAGTTTTTTTATTTCACGCGTTGCAGGGTTATAAAATTTCCATCGCCGTCTGGTTTCTTTTTTTTTTCGTCGAATTAGTTATGTGAACTACAGGTTCTTGCGGGCTAATATTTCGAGGGATAGTTTCTATTCTTGCTTGACCATTGACGCGATTGGAGTTTTCTTATGTCAGATTGATACTTTTAGGCGCTGTTTGGGCTTTCATTTTAAAATACTCCGGCCATAGATTAGTGTAAAATTTTCAATGAATCGTCCCTCTCCTCTGATGATTTTAAATAAATAATACCGTTCGGAGATTCTATCCTACTTTTAAGCGCTGTATGGGCTTTCGTTTTAAAATACTCCGGCCGTAGATTAGTGTAAATTTCTCGATGAGGAATCTGCACTCGCAGTCTTAAATAGGATCTTTCCTAAACGAGTGCGTTTCGGGAGGACCGTTCAGATTTATTATTTCACGCGTTGGAGGGTTATAAAATTTCCGTTGCCGTCTGTTTTTTTCTTATTTATGTGAATTACAGGTTTTGCGAGCTAACATTTCCACGGATAGTTTCAATTGATCTCTCGCTTGACCTTTGACGCCATTGGGCTTCTCTTATGTCAAATCGATACTCTCGGTCGCTGCTTATGTCATGATGGTTTTGATTCGTGCAAATCCTTGGTTTCGCTTTAATAATCAGCGTACTAACACATTCCGCACATCAGGACCACTTTTATGACTTCAAATTTCAGTACTTATTTACACAAACATCAAAAAAAACCGATTGGTTTCGTGAATTCGTTTTAAGGAACGCATTCTGCGGGACAGCTCAACAACAAGTCATTAAATTCGATCCGTCTCGGAAAACAATTAATCCTCAAAGTTCCAGTCAATTATCTTCTTTCTATTAGCGCGGCAAACAAGCGTGGCCTCGCGAACACATTCGAAGACCTTCCTTAACACATCTGCGAACGCAATTAAAACAATGGTAAATCAAAAAGTACCCGCGCCACATCCGGTCTTGTGGTGTTGTCGTCGTCGACGACCGGTGTTGTCTGTTTCAGCCAGCGAACACCACCTATCTTCAGGGAGTGAGTATCATCGGCGCGGGGGGACTTCTTCGTCGCTTGCACTCGACACGCAATAAAAGCGCAATTAGCGAAGTGCTCTGTGTCCTCCACGCTTATTTAGATCCTTGATGATAACTGAAAATAACAAGAAGAGTTATTCTAGCGAAACGCATACAGACACACACACACACACACACACACAGATCTTCCTTCCTTCGCTCCTTCATTAATTGGATGAGTGATAGTGAGTATAAATACTCCAATTCCAAACTGACTCCTCTTCTTCTTCTTCTGGTTCTCTTAAATGACATGTGAAATTTTGACTGCTCGCCCTAATTGATATACGACAAGGCAAAGTCGTAACGCTGCCGGGGTGTTAATAACGTAATTATCTCGCACACAATCAAGATTACCGAGTATCTATGTAAAGATCACACAGATTACGTTTGTGTTCGTTTATAGAACTGTAAACAGAAGTGAGGAATTTTTCACTCGTTTTTAGTATTGTTTGAGCGTCGCCGTTAAATCGAGCCGGGCAGCCTTGAATTGGACTCTGCCACATCTCGAAATTAATCGAACGAATAGAAAAAAAAAAACAAATCGAGCCCGGAAGAATAAACAAACAAATTCTCGGAGGATCTAAGTTTAAAAAAAAAAAAAAAAAAAAAACAACACCTAGGCCACCTCTAGGAACACGTTGAAGGATCATTTCCTTAAAACTGACTTGAAACCCAAGCAACACGATAGTTTAATGCACATGCATTCAACTATATTTTGGTGATTTTTGTTGGTCCACAAAATTTTGTCACAGCTCGGGTTTGACCGCTTACTTAAACCAATCAGCAGAATACCGTCCTATCTACTAACATGTCTGCGCCCGCTATTTTCAACGATCGCAATAGCATCATATTAAGTATATGAAACGCGATCCAATGATCGCGATAGCATCATATTAAGTATATGAAATACGATCCATTGATCGCGATAGCATCATATTAAGTATATGAAATACGATCCAATGATCGCGATAACATCGTGGAACACGTGATTTCAACAACTCGTGGACATTTTAACCTTTATTATCGTTTTTAATCACATCTATTTTTGATTGAACCTTTTATTTACCGTACTTTCTTATTGGAGTCTTATTGGATCATGCAGCGAAAGCATTCGTCAGCATTAGTCATACAGGGTTAAAACCAAGACCAAGCTTGCTTCATTTATAAAAGTCTGATTTGTAGTTTCAAAATAACAATTTAGACTCGCGAGCTCCGTTGCACGTTTTGTTTCGCGTACTTGGGGCGCTGGTTTTTCTCCTCCCTAAACATACGTGCCAAGTCTGCGCGCCAGGTACGCCACGTACCAGGAGCGTCGGAAAGTACGTCTGTGTGTGGCGGGCTAATCGGTCGATAGTTTTTGTTTTTGCGCTGCAGATTACCAAGCCGAATTGAAATACTTTAACGGGAGATTTGAACAAAACTCTCAAGAATGTGTGTCTTGACCGATAAACGGCCCGATAGCTTGTGTTTCATTTATTATTTAATTTATAAAAGTCTGATTTGTAGTTTCAAAATAACAATTTAGACTCGCGAGCTCCGTTGCACGTTTTGGTTCGCGTACTTGGGGCGCTGGATTTTCTCCTCCCTAAACATACGCGCCAAGTCTGCGCGCCAGGTACGCCACGTACCAGGAGCGTCGAAAAGTACGTCTGTGTGTGGCGGGCTAATCGGCCGATAGTTTTTGTTTTTGCGCTGCAGATTACCAAGCCAAATTGAATTACTTTAACGGCAGATTTGAACAAAACTCTCAAGAATGTGTGTCTTGACCGATAAACGGCCCAATAGCTTGTTTTTCATTTATTATTTAATTTATTAAAGCCTGATTTGTAGTTTGAAAACAACAATTTAGATACGCGAGCCCCGATGCACGCCTTGGTTCGCGTACTTGGGGCGCTGGTTTTTCTCCTCCCTAAACATACGCGCCAAGTCTGCGCGCCAAGTAGCCACGTACCAGGAGCGTCGAGAAGTACGTCCGTGAGTGGCGGTCTAATCGGCCGATAGTTTTTGTTTTTGCGCCGCAAGCCAAATTGAAATACTTAAACGGCAGATTTGAACAAAACTCTCAAGAATGTGTGTTTTGGCCGATAAACGGCCCGACAGCTTGTGTTTAATTTATTATTTAATTTATTAAAGCCTGATTTGTAGTTTTAGAACAACAATTTAGTTCGCGAACACGTTTTGGGCGTTGCGCGTACTTGGAGCAAAGGCTTCGCTCCCTTAACATACGCGTCAAGTGTGCGCGCCAGGTATGCTACGTACCAGGAGCGCCAGAAGGTATGTCCGTGTATGGCGGGCTAATCGGTGTTTTGGTTACTTCTTGCGAAATGGGGTTTTTCTCCATGGTTTCTTGGCACACATGCAATTTACAAGTTCCTTGAGTCACAGACACTTGTTTTAATTATTTTTATGACAATTTTATTTTTTTTGAATTTTCGTATTTGGTTTTAAGTTTCAGGTTATTGCTTCTTTTTCCAGGAGATTCACAAGCCACAAGCAATCGGCCGATCGATGGCTTTTGATTTATTTATATATCTTCTTGGTTAGTTTTTGCGAAATGGTTTTTCTTTATGGTTTTTTTTTTGGCGCTCACGCGCAATTTACGAGTTGCTTGAGTCACAGTCAAGAGTCGTTCGTTCGTGTTTATTTAATGAAACGTTTTTTTTTCGTGCCAGCAACGCAAGTGTTTGAAATGTCACCATAGCGGGTGTTTTCCGACCACGTGGCCTCAATGCCGAGCAGACCTTGATCAAGAACAAGCCAGCCCAGCCAAGGTAAACATTATTACATTATTTCAAGATTGATCTGCGTATAAAAATCATTCGCAGCGAAGCAAAAAAAAAAAGATAAGAGCAAGAAGAAAAAAAAAACCTCAAGATCTATTCACACTCGCTGCTCTCTCGTCTCTCGTTTTTTTTTTTACTTCTTTTTTTCTCTTTCCTCTCCTCGCACAGCCACACAATCTCATTTGTTTTTAACTATAAATCAATGCACTAATTGCCGGTGTAATAAGTATAATTAGCTTGGATTTGCATAGTCATAGTTACTACGAGAAATGAATATATTATTGCGCCGTAAAATGATTAATTTAAAACACATTTTACTTTTCATAATATGAATATTTCATTCGTCGTTGCATTACATCGTATGTTTAAACCATTGTCTCGTCCGGCTGATTGATGTCCGACTTGTTAATCATTTTCAGCTATGAATAATTAGATACTAACGCAAGGAGTTTATTTATTTATTTATTTATTTATTAAATAAAACAAATGCGCGGTTAAACGAGAGCGGCGGCGGCGGCGGCGGCGCTTTTTCTAACTTCTTAACTTCTTTGCGCGGTTGCGTTGAGAAATTTAAATTTAAACAACGCATTGTTTTTTTTTCTTTTTTTTCTACAAATTAATTCTGAATGCGTGCGCATTAATTACTTGCTCGCGAGATGCAAATTTTATGCGAAAAAATGCGCACGATTTATCGACTTAATCCGCCGGCGAATTTATTTATTATTTAATTAAGTTATCGTTTGCTCGCCATAAATATTTACTACTACTGCTGCTGCTCACATTACTCGACCGCGCGCATTAACTAATTCGCAATTATTATTATTTTTTTTTTGACCGCGTTCGGCGCTGGCAAGAGTTATAACCGCAAACAACTAATAACGCTCGCAGTCCATAAATTATTTAGATGTATGTATGTGGAAAACCGTGTTTCATAAATACACGATTAATTTTATTCGTAAATGATAGTTTATGATGACTACCAGGCGGACAAAAAAAAAAGGTCATGAGTGCGCGCGGACGCCCGCTTTCAATGCAGCCCGCCGTTAGGGTTAGTTAAACAATCCTTGCTAGTGCGCGCGCGCGCCCGTGGATTTTATGCGGTACAGCGGACCGCCTGCGTACTCCTAATAAATTCCACGCTCCATTTGTTTGTTTGCCTAACACCTTGGAACGTCCTTTTACCGATGATAATTGCGATTCTGTTTGAAATCGTCAAGACAAAGTCTGATCTACAATTTTGCTCCTTTAAAGTGTAAAGCCCAAATCACACGAGAAGCAAATGCTGTTCGTTCGTCGTGAAGTCTTCGAGAAAGAGAAAGAGAGTTTTCAAATACCTTATGTTGGCTACATTGAAAACCTAAAATGGTCCTGTTGCATTGTTTCACCGCAAGCCCACTTTGACTTTTGAGATTTGAAAATTTGATGTTGCCAAGGCCGTAGTGATGGGGTTGGAAAACCACTTGTCATCCCCTTTTGTTCCGAATTCTTCTAAACAATCCGTACGAATTTGGATTTCAATTTCTTTGTTCGAGTGTAAACGGGTGCAGCCTGAAAGCCAGAAATCGATTTTCCGATTTGTTTTCCACGGTTGCTGGAATGGCGGAATTTTCGGGATAATTTTCGAAAATGTTTCGTCCTTTTCTCTCTTTCTCTCTGCTCTCCCTGGACTTCAAAATGGAACCTTTACTTACGACAATATCCTCAAATAAAAACGCCCAAATTTTAGATGTAACAATATATGAAAAAGTAACGTGAAATTTAGTTTGCAAGACACTTTCAAAAATTTTAAATACAAAAATATATAAAACGTGAAAAATCAGTTTATAAATTATAATTATAATTTCCTTTAATCAGATTTTTTTTAATAATAAAAAAGTATAAACAGAACCGTGAAATTTAATTCCATTACGATTACGTAATTTTATAAAAAAATGAATAATTTTTAATAAGAACAATTTTTCGACGAAACGCAAAGAAAGAAATTTATTAAATTATAAACAAACAAGCAAATATTTGCAAACAACCAAAATTAATTCAATTTATCAAAATAATTAATTAATATCTATGATGAATTCATACAGCGTTAAATAAAACAAAACCGGAAATTAACGACGAAGTACGGCACATAAAAAACAAAAGATCACAACTGAAACAAAAAATAATAATAAATAAAAATTGTAGAAAACAAAAGACGAGCGGCGTGAATCAACAAAACGTGAAAAATTAAATTGATAAAAATTAACAAAAAAAAAAAAAGAAACAAAAGCGTACAATGAATTTATTAAAAGAAAAGCAGAAGGACCACGATGCCAAGATTTCAGAAAGTTTTGACCTTGTCAAGTTTCAAACACTGCTTTACTTTAAAAACGTCGTTTTTTTTTAATTAAAAATATCGCAGATACTTTTAATTAATTCTTTAATAATTATTTTTGGTTAAAAATGGAACAAAAGAAATTTAAAGCAAAGAACAAAGACAACCGAAGAACAAGACAGACAAAAAAAGAACTAAAAGTCGCCCGCCGACTTGTAATTTCAAAAATCGGAACAAATGAAAAAAAATATACAAATGAAGCCTACAAAGAAATTAGAAATGAAGAAAGAGAAATAAAAGAAACAAAAGGCAGAAATTAAATACAAAGAAAAGAAGAAAAAACCGAATTGTTATTTCAAAAATCGAAACAAATGAAAAAAAAGACAAATGAAGCCTACAAAAAAATTAGAAATGAAGAAAGAGAAATAAAAGAAACAAAAGGCAGAAATTAAATACAAAAAAAGAAGAAAAAACCGAATTGTAATTTCAAAAATCGAAACAAATGAAAAAAAAAGACAAATGAAGCCTACAAAAAAATTAGAAATGAAGAAAGAGAAATAAAAGAAACACAAGGCATAAATTAAATACAAAAAAAAGAAGAAAAAACCGAATTGTTATTTTAAAAATCGGAACAAATGAAAAAAAAGCAAATGAAGCCTACAAAAAAAATAGAAATGAAGAAAGCGAAATAAAAGAAACACAAGGCGTAAATTAAACACAAAAAAAGAAGAAAAAACAGAATTTTAATTTCAAAAATCGAAACAAATGAAAAAAAAAGACAAATGAAGCCTACAAAAAATTAGAAATGAAGAAAGAGAAATAAAAGAAACACATGGCGTAAATTAAATACAAAAAAAGAAAAAAAAATAGAAGATCGATAACGTCAAGCTGAACCAATCATTAGCCGAACGAAAAACAACAATTTTCTGTTTAGAAAATTGGTAGAAAATAAAAGTCGATAATGCAATAAAAAAAAATCAAAATAATCAGAAATTAACGACGAAGTACAGTACATAAAACATCTAAGAACTGAGAATAAAAATAAATAAAAGCAGCAACATGGAAAATTAAATTGATAAAAAAAAAACAAAAATATAAAATGAATTTTTAAAAAGCAGAAGTTCCTCGATATTAAAATGAGAATTGACGAAACTTTTGCAAATAAAACAAACTCGTAGGAAACAAAAGAGTGCTGTAAAAGTGAGCCAGTAAATTGCGAAAACTGATACGTTTAGAAAGAAGAAAATTGCAATAATAAAAAACATTTAAAAAAAAACAAAAGAACGGTTACTCAAAAAACAAATAAATGAAGAAGCGGCGATCCCCCGGCCGAAAACTGGCATGGAACAAACGAACGGCGAATGAAATGCAAAACCAACAATTCTTTAAAACGAAAAAACAAAAGAGAAAAGAAAAAATACGAAACGAACAAGAAAAACAAAACAAAAGAAAACATATTGTGTATTTGCCCCCTCCAATTAATTAATAAAATGACGTCCTGAGTACAAACTTTTCGGAAAAGTAACTTGATCGGGTTTTTAGACAGAAATTTAATCAAAAAAATTAAATTATCAAAAATATAATTAAAAAAAAAAATTAAGGATTTCGCACCAACAAAAAAAAAATTCAAATAAAAAGTCGAAAATTAAAAAAAAAGCGTAAGGCGAGTGCGAATGCTATAAATAAAGGAAAAACGGAGAAAATTAGCACGACAACGTAAAATTTCATAAACAAAACAAAAAAGACGTACAAGAAACTGGGCAATAAAAAGAAACAAATAAAAAATTACAACAAAAAAAAATATATAAATAACTGATTAATAAGGTTTTAAGGACGGAGACAGAAATTTAATCGAAAAATTAAATTATTAAAAATGGAATCATGTACCAATAAAATTAAGGATTTCGGCACGAACGGAAAAAAATAAATTAAAAAATTGAAATTAAACCAAAAATTTAAAAAAAGCGTAAGGCGAGTGCGAATGCTATAAATAAAGGAAAAAAGGAGGAAATCAGCACGACAACGTAAAACTTCATAAACAAAACAAAAAAAAAACGTACAAAAAAACTGGGCAATCAAAAAGAAACAAATAAAAAATTACAACAAAAGAATATAAATAACTGATTAATAAAGTTTTAAGGACAGAGACGGAAATTTAATCGAAAAGTTAAATGATTAAAAATGGAATCATGAACCAACAAAATTAAGAATTTCGGCACGAACGGTAAAAATTAAAATAAAAAGTAGAAAATAAACGAAAAATCAAAAAGAAAGCGTAAGGCGAGTGCGAATGCTGAAAAAAAGGAAAAAACTAAAACGACGACGTAAAACGTCATAACAAAAAAGAAAAAATACAAGAAATTAAATATCTAGGATAAATTCATATAGCGCTAAATAAAACAGAACCGGAAATTCACGACGAAGTACAGCCCACAAAACAAACGATCACAAGTGAAACAAAAAATAATTAAAAATCAAACTAGTAGAAAACAAAAGACGAGCTTGAATCAACCTAATGTAAAAAAATTAAATTGACAAAAAATTGGACAGTTAAAAGAATTGAAAAATTACAAACAAAAAAATTATTTTAACATCTGGATAACACGTTTAAAGGAAAGAGAAGGAAGTTAAAAATTGAAAAAGGAAACCACTAAAAGCAGAAGCTTTTAAACTAAAGAAAATTAACGACCCGATAGCAATAGAGAAAAAAAAAACTAAAATTAAGCGAACAATTTTTTTTGTAAGCGCTTGGTCCAATGATGTTTTTTGGAATTCTGAGTAACCTTGCGGTTTCGGTTAAACTCAGACCCCATTATGGGTTGTTGTGTTAAGAAGTTTAATCAGAGGCCCTGATGAAGGTTCAAAATAAAACCGAAACTTGTCAGAACCGAATGATTGAAATCATTCTATCGTTGTCCTAAATCCGATCAAGTTACCTTTTCGAAGTATTTTCTTTTCTTCTTTGCATCAACTCTGCGGTGTTAAATTTTTGGATTATGTTAGATGTAAATTTTGTTATAAGTACAAAGTTTTTTTTTAATCTCGAACCGGGCTGAAATATGATGGGAAACACACTCAACGTTTCGCTATAAATTTATAGCTTCGTCAGGAGTGAAAAAAGTTTTTTTCACACACTCAACGTTTCGCCATAGATTTATAGCTTCGTCAGGAGTGAAAAAAGTTTTTTAGCGAAACGTTGAGTGTGTGAAAAAACTTTTTTCACTCCTGACGAAGCTATAAATCTATAGTGAAACGTCGAGTGTATTTCCCATCATATTTCTGCCCGGTTCAAGATTAAAAAAAACTTTGTACTTACAATTTTCATCGGACAAGAATCAACTTCAATTGTAAATTTTATTGAGGTAAAGACAACAACAAAATTAGCCCAAAATAGGCATCCACACCAAGTATGTCTAAAATGTAGCCCATAATTTCGCCCAATCTGACAACCCTGGTTGTTGCCCACCCATAGTAAATCATCACGAGCCGGCACTGGTTGAAGGTGTCCAACGACGACGTTAAGAAGCGTAACGAAAAGTAGCAGGCGAATGTGAAGAACCAATAACGTCCAAGATACTTTCATGATCAGTCACGAATCAAGTAGCTTTAGATTACCTGAATTAATCGCGACTTATTAATAAACAATTATATTCCGGGGGCAAAGTCGTTTTTTAAAGCTTCCTTAGGTGAGGCTTCGCATGTAAATGTCGTTTCCTAATTTATTTCGATTTAACTGTCACTGTAATTTTCTGTCATAAAAGGAGTGAAGTGAAGGAGTTCCACGAATGCTGGACATCACTGTACTTTGTTTGACTTTTGATTTTTTTTTCCAGCGAGATTTCATCACTTACGCTTTCTTCACCGTCTCTAACCGCCGCTGTTGTGTTACTCCTGCAACTTTATGTAACAGATACATTTTTTTTTCTTCTTTTTTTGGAATGGAAAAATGTTCTTTTAAGGAAAGCAAGGCTCGGGCATGTAATTTTCTTTTTTTTTTCTTTTCTTTTAATTGGAGCGCACATCTCCGTCTACTTAGCCCGAAGAGGGCATGTCAACGCGAACACATGTCCGTTCCGGGCTTATCTCCGGATCAGTCGTCGTCGTCACGCGGCAAGTGCAAACCGAACCGGGTACCATTAAAACGTAGACAAATGAGAGTCAAAAACGGCCGGTGGGGCCCGGTGCTGCGCCACCTGTCGCCCCGTGACGAAGCGGCCGTTATTACCGTCCGTACGCCTCATTAATTAGTCTGTATCGCCGGGGAAATCTAAATAAGAAAATAAAGAGTTTTCAATGTGTCATCGTCCTCCCGATAAAAAAAAAAAACAGCATTTCAAAACTCTTCTTCGCACGAAAAGAATAGAATCATAAAAGAACCCCCCTGTCCCCCCACTTTGTTTGAATATCAAGTGAGGTCACGCTAGATAATTCAGATAAGACTTATCTACTTTATTGGACCGGCCTGTACTACTTTATTGGACCGGCCTGTACATGCATGTACATAATAGTCACTCACAGTCGAAATTAAAAAAAAAAATGTGTAAAGGTTCGGATGTTCGGTACGCAGAGATGCAAAGTTTTCACATGAAACTAAATGTTGCGATTAAATAATGTTGGAATGAATATTAAGGCGCTGAAGGTCAGGGAGAAATAGTTGTTCGAATCGAGAGACTGGGAAAAGGCGAACTTACGGTAGTAGGCAATATTGCCCCTAATTTACGCACTCAATTAAGGATATTTTTGCATAGCAAGCGGAACATTTAATACTGTATTGGGCCACGCGGGAGCGGGGGACGCCCCTGTGAGGCAGACTCAGAGGGAGCATCCGCTTTAGGCGTCTTGGATGGTACCCCGAATAAAAGAAACGAAATCTAAATAAAAAAATATAGAGTTTTCAATGTGTCGTCGTCCTCCAGAAAAAGAAAATAACACCATTTCAAAACTCCTCTTCACACGAAAAGAATCGAATCATAACAGAACACCCCTCTCCCCCCACTTTGTGTGAATATCAAGAAGAGTACTTTGAGGTCACGATAGATAATTCAGATAAGACTTATCTACTTCATTGGACCGGCCTGTATATGCATGTGCATAATATTAAGTTCAATATGCAGGATTTCACCCGAATGACTTAGTGGCCAAACTCTAACGTCGCATTCAACTCTTCAAATTAATGATAAAAATTCTTACGAAATGATTCTTTAAAAAGTCAAGGTCACTCACCCTCGAAATTAAAAAAAAAAAAATGTGTAAAGGTTCGGATGTTCGGTACGCAGAGATGCAAAGTTTTCACATAAAACTAAATGTTGCGATTAAATAATGTTGGAATGAATATTAAGGCGTACAAGGTCAGGGTCAAATAGTTCTTGGAATCGAGAGAACCAAGAAAAGGCGAACTTACGGTAGCAGGCAATATTGCCCCTAATTTACGCACTCAATTAAGGATATTTTTGCATAGCAAACGCAATATCTAATATTGTATTGGGCCTCACGGGAGCAAGACGTCGCCAGGGGGGAGCACCCGCTTTAGGCGCCCTGGATGGTACCTCGAATAAAAGAAACGGTACTTATCCCGCTAAATTAGTAGCTTTCCTAAAATAACCAAACAACCAGGGCTTTCCATAAAACCGAATTTATTGTGTACTTATTCGTTACTAGGTACACCGCCGGGAGACTCAAGGTTCTTTTTGTTGTCCTCGAGGCACTCATAACCTCAAACCACTACTAACTGAATCTTTTTGTTGGCGCTTGCGCACTCCCCTACTACTACCCCCAACATTACCAACCAATAACCAACAAAAAACGGTAGGTACTGCAGCGTATGTGGCATTATTCCCCACTTGCGCAGCAATCCGGAAGGGAATAATGCCTAAGCAGCGCAGGAACGTGTAAGAAGTATTTTTCCTAGTTGTTCGAGTCGAACCCTCTGGACCTATTCTAATTAATCAACGTTGTTGAAATATTGTTTATTTTATTTTATTCTATTCAATCAGTCAGTTTCCTTCCTCAGTTTATAATTATTTCCGCGAATGAAGATTCCAATTCTTTACCGTGTGTTTGTTTTATGTAAGCAATTTAATCTTAATCGACTTTTTTTTTACTTTTTATTAATTTAATTTAAACTCGGTGTTTCGAGAAAGATCCCCGCCAGTGTTGGTGAGTTGAAAGAGTAATTCGTTTTACGCGTAAAGAAAAACTATTTTCTAACATTTTGTACTGAATATTCGCCTTTCTCTCTAAATCATTTTTTTTCTTCTTCTAATTGTTTTACAAAGCAGAACGCTGCTAACAAAGAAAATCGAGATCCAACTTTCTAGGAGAACGCCACTAACAAAGGAAATCGAGATCTTACCTTATACGAGAACGTTACAAACAAAGAAAATCGAGATCCAACTTTCTACGGATTGTTTAAGAGAGTTGGTGACAAAAAGGGGATGAAAAGTGTGTGTTCCAACCCCCGTCCGCACGTTTTTACAGATAGTAAATAATAAAATAGTAAATAAAATAACAATTGCAATACCTTATCAGGCGGAACGTAATAACAGAGACCTTAATAACTCTTTCAAACATTCTTACAAACACTTTCGAAAGCGGTTCTTGAGCTCCGAACTGTACAAAAATAAAAACTCTTATGTGCTACAATAGATTTGTTGAGCACTAATTTAAACTGGTACGAAAAATACAAAAAAAAATATAAAAGTAAAATTTGCTTCGAAGTAATTTTGAAAAGAAAATGTTATACGACAATTAAGATAACAGTTATAATACCTTACCAGGCGGAACGTGGTAACGGAGACCTTAATAACTCTTTTAAACACTTTCGAAGGCGGTTCCTGAACTGCGAACTGTACAAAAAATAAAATCCTTCGTGTGCTACAGTAGGTTTATTTAGTACTAATTTAAACTGACCCCAAAAATACAAAAAAATGTAAAGGTAAAATTTGCTTCGAAGGAATTTTGAAAAGAAAATGTTACATGACAATTAAGATAACAATTACAATACCTTATCAGACGGAACATAGTACCGGAGATTTTATTACTCTTTCAAATACTTTCGAAGGCGGTTCTTGAGCTGCGAACTGTACAAAAAATAAAATCCCTCATGCGCTATGATAGGTTTACTGAGCACTAATTTAAACTGATACAAAAAATACAAAAAAATTTGAAAGTAAAATTTGCTTCGAAGGAATTTTGAAAAGAAAATATTACATGACAATTAAATTAACAGTCTCAATACCTTATCAGGCGGAACGTAGTAACGGTTTTTCTTCTTCAACCATTTTAAATGACAGCACGCCTTGAATGTTTGATACAATGACTGACTGTACCGTCAGTGCATTTGCAAATATCATTTTTTTCAATCTTTTATTATGCATAAACAGAGTAACTTTTTAAATCAATCATTTCCAGGCAATCTTTATAAAAAAGATTTTTCATTAATTTGAAAAATAGAATACGCAATGTTGCTGTTTGACCCAGTCATTCAATGACACCCTGTATACATGTATGTATATTTTTGTCTATCAGTCTCCCTTAGATCTAGTACACTGATGGTCACAAGTCATGAATGGAGGACTGTAAAACTTTTTTTTTTTTGATTCAACACAACTTATTTATTGCTTCAGATGGAAGGCCCCAGGGGGTTAAAGAAGTGGTCAAAACCGGACAGCACTTTTTGGTTTCTGAGCTGGAAAAATTCCGCGTTTGACATTGACGTTTATAAAACCATCGAAGCAGCAGATTTATTACGTGCGAAATTTCACGTCAAAATTTCACACACGGTTTTTTTTTCTTCTCCTAAGTTTTAATTAAGCAAACTCGCTTTTAGCTTAACCGCGCACTCATCAATGCCTCCTTTATACGTTTTATATTTAGTTTGTTTGTATTATCTGTTGTTTTTATTTGCTCGCGACACTATTCCATTATCTCGGAGGTTCTCCTTCACCGTCGCCGCCACCGCCGCCGATAAAACAGTTTTTTTTTTTATAGTTGTCGCGGAAGTGGCCCGCGTGTTTCGCCATTAGTATGCATTCGTACGTCCCGAAAATAGTAAAAAAAAAAACATTTTCAGATAAGAGCCCGAACTCGCCTTCATTAGTATTCAGGCGCAGTCGGCCGACGGAAGTGATGGATATATGCATGTCACTTGGACACGGCTGCGGCCGAAACGCCACTTCCGTTGTTCACCTGGAGCTAACAGCGACTTTCGAGAGTTTAATGGCGATCGATTTGGACGCTTCGAAACGTCGTAAATTTCGAGTTTTAAATTTAATTCCCGCGGTGCAGGGCGCAAACGGGGACTTATTGCCTCGGGCGTTTTTCACTTCCGGTCTGCCTGATAATAGACAATTAAAGTCCGCAAGTCACCTTCGGATAAGTTACGACTTGGCTGGCAGTAAATTCTTTCCAAAACAAAAACGTTCCAGATACTTCTCCTCTTCTCCTTTTTTTTTACCACCAATCAAGTGTACACCAGAGGCCTTATTCTCTCGAATCGAGGGAACAAACTCGCAACAAAATGTGACGTCAAAATGACGACGTAATTCTCCTGCGAATCATGTAGGTTTGTATGAGAGTCTACGTCATTTTGACGTCATGTTCTCTTGCGAGTTTGTTCCCTCGTTCCGAGAATAAGGCCCCAGGGTGCTTTTTCTCGAATCAAGGGAGCACACTCGCAAGAAAACATGACGTCAAAATGACGTGGTTCTCCTCCACTTTGCATAGGTCTGTATAAGAGCCTAGGTCATTTTGACGTCATTTGACGCGAATTTGTTCCCTCGTTTCGATAATAAGGCTCCAGGGTGCTTATTCTCGAATCGAGGGAGCACTTTCGCAAGAAAACGTGACGTCAAAATGACGACGTCATTCTTCTACGAATCATGTTGGTTTGTGTGAGAGTCTACGTCATTTTAACGTCATGTTCTCTTGCGAGTTTGTTCCCTCCTTCCGAGAATAAAGTCCCAGGGTGCTTTTCTCGAATCGAGGGAGCACACTTGCAAGAAAACATGACGTCAAAATGACGTGGTTCTCCTACACTTTGCATAGGTCTGTATAAGAGCCCACGTCATTTTGACGTCATGTTCTCTTGCGAGTGTGCTCCCTCGATTCGAGAATAAGCACCCTGGGGCCTTATCATCGAAACGAGGGAACAAACTCGCAAGAGAACATGACATTTTTATTCGCGCTGTCTTTAATCAATCACCTTTTTCTGATTTGCAGATTATCTTGCATTTATCTCCTGAGTCGCTAGTTTCTACTCCTCGACAGATTGCTCTGTGTGTGGGGGAATTTCCATCTCCTGATCTTGCATTATGTTTAAGGAATTCGTATAAATTAACAGCCCAAGCAATTTTTTTTTCCAATTTGTTAGATTGTGTCTATAGTTTCTTTCCCCTCAGAAGACTTGCCTGCAGCAAAAATCCGGTCTCCTTTGCTTCCGCCGTTCAAGGAATTCGCCTGAGTTAATCAGTTTTTTCCAATTTACTTGCAAATTTATTTGCATTTTTTTCTTTTGGATCTATAGCTCCTTCCCCCAAACATATTATTCGTGTAGACAGAAACAAAGTCTTATTTTTTTTTGTATTTTACTCTAAGAATTCATCAAAATTAATAAACGAATTCTAATTTGCTTGTAATAAAGTTTTCGGGAGCTACAGTTTCTTCTCTCATCTAGATTTCTTCGTGGGCAGAAATGAATTCTCATTTCTTAGCAGTATGTTTAAGTAAGTCGTTTAAATTATATATCAACAATTTCTAATCTGAAGTTTATCTAAGATCTATAGTTTCTTCCCCCCGACGATTCTATTTAGCTTAAAATTTTCGAGATCTACAGTTTCTTTCCCTATGCAGATTTCTTCGCGACGAGCAGAAATAAGTTCTCATTATGTGCAATGTGTTTATGTAAGTCAACTAAATTGTAATCGACAATTTCTAATCTGAAGTTTTTGAGATCTATAGTTTCTTTCCCCAGACAGGTTTGTCCGCAGGCTTAAATTAGATCTATTTTTCTTGCATTGAATTATTTTGTAAACCAAGTTTTTCTAATTTGTAGATTGTTTGCACTTCCCTAAAACTTCATCGGATCTGTCTGTAGTTTCTTCCTCCTTCCCCTTAACAGATTTGACCATAGAAAGAATTTAAAAACCTTTTCTTCCTGCGTTGTGTTTGAGGAATATTACTTTCTCCTAATTTGAAATTTGGTTTTAAGTAAAGTTTTAAAGATCTATAGTTCAATTCCTCAAACAGTTTCTCTATCGATCTCCTCTCGTTGCATTAGGCTTAAAAATTTTTATCTAAAGCGTACATTTAAATCTGGATAGAACAAAATACATATTATATAAAAAAGAAACTTTCTGTAATCTAAAATATTCCCCCAATAACATGGAAACGGAATTTTTACTTCCTGTGATCTAAAATATTCCCCCAATACGATATGGAAACGGAATCTCCGTTTTGTAAAATTTTTCCGGTCTATAGGTCCCTTGAAACAAATTTGAAAGCACGGCAGAATATTCCTTTTACCTTTCGAACTGCCTGTGTTTGTTTAAAACTTTCTCGAATCTGTAGTTTCCTCCCAAATATAGCTCGGATCTACAGAGGAATGTGTGGATCCGAGATATAGAACAGAATCTACAGGTGAAATTACATCATATGATGTTTTCTTCATTATATGGGGGGGGGGGAACGATGTAATATGTTTCTAGTATGTGTTTACTTGCAAATGTAATGTAATATATTTCTAGTACGTGTTTACTTGCACTTGTACAAACATATCTGGTTCTACACTTTCTTCCTCCAAATCGAACAGGCAGAAGAGAATCTGACGTGTGTACTTTTCCAAATGTCAAAAATATATAACGTCTTGGATCTTACTTTTTGTGAACCAGTTCTTAGATTACTTCCATTTGCTTAAACTTTTCTGGATCTACAGTTTCTTCCCCCAACAGACTACTTGCCTGTAGCAAAAATTTGATCTTCTTTACTTCCCTTCAAGGAATTCGTCTGAGCGTATCAGTTTTGTTTAATTTGCTTGCAAATTTATTTGCAAAAACTATTGGATTCTATAGCTGCTTCCCCCAAACAAACTATTTTTCGGAACAAATTCGACTTACGTTATTTTTAACCGACGTTTCTTTTTAATCTGCAAATCTATATTATGATTAATTATAATTCTTCGTCCAAACTCGTCATTAACCTCTCTTATAAGAACCTATAATCTACAGGCCCCTCAACTCAAGTAAATTTTGTAGACTCAGAGTAGATTTTTTCTTGTCAGCTTTCGTTCCATACTGGAGATCTGCGAAATAGATTGGTGTGGACGTTTGCGTTTTGTTTAATCAACTTGCTTTGATCTATAGTTCCATTTATGACAAACCAGGGGGAAAGGAAAATAGTATCTTCCACATTCAGATTGTGTATAATCTACGTTCAGCTGTAGCTCTTCCCCCATCAATCTTTTTTCATGTGGCTAAAACATACTCTTACTTTTTTTTTCTTCTGTAATATGTCCAATGGATTTTTCTTAATTATATTCACCCCCAATAAATCTGCGACAGAAGAATCTATAATCTATAGCTCCCTCGTATTAACATGAGGAAGGTAAAGCAGATTTTTCTCGTCGCTATTATGCTATTATCTTCATTCGACGTTTCCTTATTTGCAGTTCCTTGAAACATACTTCAATGCATGTTATTTGTATTCAACGTTGCTTGATCTATAGTTCCGTGCTATAGTAAATCTGGGAGCGAAAAGAATTCTTTAGTCGACGTTTTCCAATTTGCTGCTTGCTGGTCTTCTCCAAAACAACCTTAACCTTGAAAAATCGTTCTCTCTTGTAATTTAAACTGCAGCTAACAATACATTTATTATTAATTAATTTCTCTACAGCCTGCAGATTCTTTTGTGGAGATATTAAAGCGGAAAAATCTTAATTCTATTGTGTATCGAGTCGGTCGGTAAACAAGTGGTTCTTTCTTGTATAGTTTTACATCGTACGGATGATTTTCAGATTTTATCTATAATTGAGAATTGACGTAACCAGATTTCAAGGTGGCTGACTAATACGGTTCGGAAAAACAACAACGAGATCTATTTCGTCGCAGGACATTTCGCAAATAAATTTGCTTCGGGACGAACGAATGGAGAGCAAAAGAAACAACAGAAGGGGCCCCCCATAAATCACGGAACAGCATTAAAACAAATTATATTATAAATAAAGCAATTAAGTTTTTCTAGCAGATTCATATTCTCGGTTAATTGTGTTTTAGTTGGGTAATTGTGACGGAACAGGTTGTTTTTTGTGGCGTAGATGAATGGAACGCGCACTCGTAAATTGCCCGATCCCGCTGCATAGGTGTATAGTATACGGATGGCTTGAGTAACGTCTTGACCATGTGTGCGTGAGTGCGAGGAGGCCGATGTTACTGACGTTTGGCCCCAATTAACAGTTAACTCGTGTAATAAATATACTCGCGGTTCTTAGCCGTTTCTATA
The DNA here is from genome assembly GCA_036172665.1 of Prosopocoilus inquinatus. Classification (NCBI taxonomy): domain Eukaryota; kingdom Metazoa; phylum Arthropoda; class Insecta; order Coleoptera; family Lucanidae; genus Prosopocoilus; species Prosopocoilus inquinatus. The sequence continues at coordinate 4,844,440 of CM069878.1, read as the reverse complement.
AGGCACGCCGCGCCGGGCGAAATGACGCTTTAAGCTGCCTTTATGTCTCTCTTTTCGTCTTCTTTTTGCACCAACTTAACGCCTCAAGGGATAATAACTTCATCATTGGATTGGATTTCCAATTGGATGACCTACAGGATTAGCTTATCAACTAATTTGGATGAACTGAAGTCAGCTGTAAATATGTTTGATCCGATGACCCAAATATTCCGATTGACCTCAAGCTAGCTTTAGTTTATCTCAACTGACCCATATGACTCACTCGCATGAAATCAATTGCTTCGTGTGTTTATTTTTAAAGCAATCCTTAAGATATCTGTGTTGGCGTACAACTGATCCATTTGACCCATAAGTTAGCTTATCAACAAATCTGGATGACCTGATGACAACTAAAAAATATAATGCCCTGCAACTTAACTTATCAACTGATTTGGACGACCTAAAGTTAGCTTTAGTGACCTATAGGTTTTAAGCTAATTCTCAAGTTTTCTCGTCGACGACTTTAGAACTAATACATAAAATGACCTGCGTCTTAGCTTATCAAGTGATCTGGACGACCTGAAGTTAGTTTTTGGTTATCAAGTGACCTACAGCTTCTAAGCCGATCTTTAAGATCTCTATGGTCGACTAACACATAAAATGATATCGTCTTAGCTCAAGCTAGCTTTAGTTTATCTCACTCTGACCCATATGACTCACTCGTATGTTATCAATTGCCTTGTGTCTTTTTAAAGTGATCCTTAAGGTCTCTGTGTTGGCGTTCAATTTATCCATTTGACCCATAAGTTAGCTTATCAACAAATCTGGATGACCTGCAGGTTGATTTGGCGTAACCGTACGATTTCAATCTTATAAATCGGTTTGTATGTTAGTTTCTAAGCTGATCCTTAAGATCTGCACGCCTACGGCTTTACAACTAAGAAATAAAATGACCTGCAACTTAGCTTATCAACTGGTCTGGACGACCTGAAGTTAGTCTTAGGTTATCAAGTGACCTACAGCTTCTAAGCTGATCTTTAAGATTTCTATGTCTACGACTTTACAATTAACAAATAAAATGACTTGCGTCTTAGCTTATCAACTGGTTTGGACGACCTGAAATTAGCTTTCGCTTATCAAGTGACCTATAGCTTCTAAGCTGATCCTTAAGATCTCTACGTCGACGACTTTCTTCAACTAATACATAAAATGACCTGCGTTCTTAGCTTATCAATTGGTCAGGACGACGTGAAGTTAGCTTTAGAGTATTCAATTGACCTATACGATTCGCGTGTAGACTTTTAAAATGATCCTTAAGGTCAGCGTGTTGACTTTTTAAACCGATCCATGTTACCCATATGAGCTAATAACGACCTGAAGCTATTTTTAGCTTATCAAAAAAAGACTTATATGTTGTCGCTATTGCTTCTTAATTTTTACATTTCTTTAGTATCTGTGTGATGGCTTTCAACTGAACTGAATGACCTGTATTTAGGTTATCAACTGAACCGTATGACTAATGTATGTATTATCAATTGATTCGTGAAGTTAGCTTTAGATCATTAAGTGACCTACATGATTCGTGCGTGTGTAGGGGCTTTTAAAATGACCCTTAACATCAGCTTGTTGACTTGTACTTGTAACCGATCCATATGGCCTATATGTGTCGGCTTATGAACTAATTCAGGCGACCTAAAGCTACTTTTAGCTTATTATCTGACTTATGTGCCTCGCATGTTATCAATTAACTCGTATCTTAGCTTTTGCACTTCTTTAGCATGCGTACGGCGGGTTTCAACTGAACTGAATGACCTTTTCTAGCTTATCAACTGAGCTATATGACTCGTATATGTGCTATTGATTGACTCGTGACCTAAAGTTAGTTTTAATTCATCAATCGACTCTTATGTTATTAATCAACTCGTTTCTTGTATTTTAAATTGTACTTGAAGTTGTTCTTGAGTTGAGTTTCAACTAATCCAAATGATCTGCGTATTACCTTATCAATTGGTTTGGATGACCTGAAGTTAGCTTAAGTTATGAACTAATCTACGGAACCTGAAGCTAGTTTTAGCTTATCTACTGACTTATGTGCATCGTATGTTATCAATTAACTTGTATCTTAGTTTTGACACTTCTTCACCATGTGTATGATAGCTTTCAACTGAACTGAATGGTCTCAATTTAGCTTTATCAACTGCGTCATATGACTCAAATATGTGCTATCGATTGACTCGTGACCTGAAGTGTTAGCTTTAGTTCATCAATTGACTCTTATATTATTAATCAACTCGTTCGTTGTACTTATTTTAAATTGTTCTTGAAGAGATGTATGTTGAGTTTGATCAATTGATGTGGATGACCTGAAGTTAGCTTAAGTTATCAACTGACGCATATGACTTTAAACTCAATAACCTTATACTTTCTATTTGGGGTCTAAGTGAATCAAATAACCCACATGCTTATCAACTGAAAACTCTAAAGCTGGGTTTAGCATATCTTTTGACTCCGTGCTGTTGTAAGTCGATTTACGTTCTAATTTTTAAAGTGATATTATCGACTGACCCATGTGAATAATGTGTTATTCTTTTGACTCAAGAATCTGAAGGTTTTCTATTTGGAGTCCAAGTGAACCGTATGACCTACATGTTAGCCGATCAACTGGAAGGTCTGAAGCTAGCTTCAGCTTACCTTCTGTCCCGTGCTATTATAAACCGATTTGCCTGCTAATTTTTAAACTGATGTTATCAACCATACGACCCGTATGGCTAACGTGTTAGTTTTTAAACTCAAGAACCTCAAGGCTTTCTATTTGAGGTCAAAGTGAACCGTACGACTTACATGTTAGCTTATCAACTGGAAGGTCTGAAGGTAGCTGCAGCTTACCTTCTGATCCGTGCTATGATCGATTCACGTGCTAATTTTTTAAACTGACGTTATCAGCCTTATGACCCGTATGGCTGACGTGTTAGTTTTTAAACTCAATAACCTCAAGGCTTCGTATTTGGGGTCAAAGTAAACCGTACGACCTACATGTTAGCTTATCAATCGGGAGGTCTGAAGCTAGCTGCAGCTTACCTTCTAATCCGTGCTATTATAAATCGATTGACGCGCTAATTTTTAAACTGATGTTATCAACCATATGACCCGTATGGCTAACGTGTTATTTTTTAAACTCAAGAACCTCAAGGCTTCCTATTTGGGGTCCAAGTGAACGTACGACCTACATGTTAGTCTATCCACTGGAAGGTCTGAGGCGTCAGCTTGTCTTTTGACCCGTGTTATTATAATTTCAACTGATGTTTAAGACATAAATGACTCGTATGGTATCAGTTGTCTTCTGTGTAGTTTTAAACTGATCTCTTTGGCCATCATCCGACCCATATGATCCACGTGTTATCATCACTTATCTGTTGTTAAGCTGGACGATCTGAAGTTAGCTTTAGTTTATCTTCTGACCCACCTGATCTATGTTTATCTTATCTGTCAATCTGAACGACCTGAAGTTAGCTTTAGTTTATTAACCGACCCATATGGCACATATGTTTTCAATATTTAAACTGATACTTAAGATGTTGTGTGTTGACCTTCAAGGGATCCATACGACGTATGATGTTTGCTTTTATAAAGTGATCTAGATGGTCTGAAGCGAGTTTTAGCTCATCAACTGTCCCATATGACTCGTCTCTTATCGATTGAATCGTGCTCCGGTTTTAAAATAGACTTTCAACTGATCGATCCGAGCTTCTCAACTAACCTGGATGACCTGAAGTTCATTTTAGTTTATCAATACGAATCATGTGCCAGTTTTAAAACTGACTTTCAACTGAACCATGCGAGCTTCTCAACTAACCCGGATGATTTGAAGTTGACTTTATCTTATCAATATGAATCGTGTGCCAGTTTCAACTGATCCATATGAGCTTCTCAACTAGCCTGGATGACCTGAAGTTGACTTTATCTTATCAATATGAATCGTGTGCCAGTTTCAACTGATCCATGCGAGCTTCTCAACTAACCTGGATGACTTGAAGTTGACTTTAATTATCAATATGAATCATGTGCCAGTTTCAACTGATCCATACGCGCTTCTTAACTAGCCTGGATGACCTGAAGTTGACTTTATCTTATCAATATGGATCGTGTGCCAGTTTCAACTGATCCATACGAGCTTCTCAACTAACTTGGATGACCTGAAGTTGATTTTAGCTTATCAATTGACCCGTGTATGATTCACATACTGACTTTTATACCAACTCTGCACGGAGAAGGTTGCTTTCTGCCAATACGATGTCCATGCCCTTTCGGTTTAATTTTCGTTTGGATCTTTAGTCACGATTCAGATAGTTTTGGTATTGTTTCTTTTTTCTTTTCTTTGAGACTTTACCATCGTAAATTCCTCATCAGTGCAATTCCAAGGTAATCTGCAGGCGGAAAGAATCCTTTTTTCTTTTCCATAAGAGGGAAAAATAATTTAAATTTTTCAAATGTAAAAGAAAGAAAGGTAAAGAAAGAGTGTGTTTCTTTTCTTTATCGATAAGAGGTGAGATGAGACCCTGGATAGTAACAGGTAGAGCTGGTAATAATAAGTTTTTAAGTCATGAAACAATTTAAACGCCTTAGTCATGTAAGGACAATAAAAACCGAAACAATAAAATCACGAAAGAACAATCGACAATGAAAAATGTTAACTTGACATTTGACTTGCTTTTGTTCTAAGCTGTTTTTATTACGCACCGGTCGTCAGGTGACAACAGGAAGTGCCCCATATTTTCGAAATTGTGTCGGTGGTGCGAGTGCATAATTTTTCTTCTTTTTTTTGTTTCGGTACCTCTCGCTTAGAATTTATTAATGACGCTCTACTCTAAAGAGTATGAAATGTCCGTCTCTTGCGTCATGCCGTCGAACCGCAGCGATTTATTACAGAAAAATATGTCACAACAAGCCAATTTATCCGTCCGTATTAGTCAGCGTACATACATTTTTAATTTTTTATTGTCACATGCGTGCCTTTCCGAGGCGGCGATTGTTGGTGGGTACCATTGTTTCAAAAATGGGATGCCCGTCCTGTATGCACGAGTTTGCCTCCTATACGTGTATGTGTGTGTGTGTGTTTAGATATAAGCTGCCTGCGATCGTTAGGATTTATAGAATAATGGTGTGTGACTCACGACGAAGACGCGAACTTTAACACATCCTACTCTCAATAATTCTATTAGGTTGAAGTGGGCGAAGACTTCGCCGTCTTACGTAATTTATTTCACGTTTTCTCGCGGAAAAGTGATACTAAATATATTCATAACGTAATAAGAGGTGTTATTTATGGTTCTCGGTAAATCGTCGGGCGCGATAAAAACTAAAAAAAAAAAAAAACACCACGGGAACTCTCCTTCTTCTTGCTACACAGACGTACCTACACCAGAACAACAACAACAACGAGATCTTCTTGGATTACGAAATTTTCAGAAGAAAAAATGGCACTCGGCCTCGATGACCACAATGAAAAGCCAAGATTGGCAAAACAAGATCTTGGAACGTAATCAATTGTGAAATTTTCAGAAGCACAAGGTTAAGATGGCAATTCGGATTTACCATAAACAACACGAAAGAAGTAAAAAATAGAAGACCTAAGGCAACAAAACGTCATGTCTCCTCCTTGGCACGCACAAACACAAACAAAACACCTCGGGAACACCATGGCTGGGTGATAACTCCCCAAAACAATTTGTCAGTACCGATAAAATCTCAAGGCCAAGATCGAGGCCACTCGACAATGATTTATTTTAAATGTCGAACGATCTCGAGAACGCCACGAGATAGAAAGCTGCAACATTAAATTGAAATATCTGATTCGTTGGATTGAAGAAATAATTAATGAATTGAGAAATCCAGTTTGTCTCCATCTCGAAAATGAAAATGCCACGAGGTCAGCACGAAATTAAGGAGACCAAGTTCAGTTTTAAAAACTCAAAAACTCAAAGGTGGAGCTGTGAGATGTTTTTTGAGGCGAGAACCTTTCCCTTCTTGAAAAGTAGAACACTTTTAGAGAGTACAATGAGGATTGAAGGGCTTAGCACCTCACCTGCACGCAGGAGTTCCACAAGGATCCACTTTAGGACCGATATCATTCTTACTGTTCGGAATACTAAGTTCGGCTTTAAAATCTCAAAAACTGATAGGCGGAGGTGCGGTTTCTTGAGGCAAAAGCCTTCTTCTTGAAAAGTAGCACACGTTTAGAGAGTACAATGAGAATCATCGGCCTTGGCACGTACACGCAAGACTTCCTTCCACAAGGATCTATTTTAGGACCGACATCATTCTTACTATCAATAAATCGTGTAATTTATGAGGATGACACCATGTACTTTATTTCTAAATTCGACCTGAATGCCGTTGTATTTACAATGAACCAACATAACATGGATGGCAGAAAGAATTCCACAACGACAAAATACTCAAGGCCAAGGCGGAGGCCGTTCGGCAATGATTTAAAATGTCGTCGACACGATTTTGAGAGCACCTGTAACATTAAATTGAAATAGCTGTTTGGTTAGAGTCAAGAAATTAATGAATTGAGAAATCAAGTTTTTTTCCATCTCGAAAATGAAAATACCACGAGGTCAGTACGCAGCCAAGGACACTAGTTTCAGTTTTAAAATCTGAAAATCTGGAAGTTGGAAATGCGTTTTTTTTTTTTGGCAAAAACCTTCTTCTTCTTGAAAGGTAGCACACAGCTGCTGAACTGGAAGAAAAAAGTAGCTGAATTTAACTAATAAACAAAGGAATTTATTTATAATCAATCACTAAGACACTGAAAATTTTATTTTGTTAGGTTGGCGACAACAAATATGCAACTGCAGGCATTTCATTTACGTCTCAAAAGATAACCTCCAAATTGCAATTGTCTTTCTTTTAGAGGGGCGCCATTTATGTAACGTTGTTAAGAGATGAAACCCCACATAGTGCGCCATTTATGCAACACTTGTTTTAAAGAAGCTCCGCCTCTTATTTTAATTCTTCTTTACTTACTTTATAAGTGCACGAAGTTTATTTCTCCGAAGTTGGTAAGAATTTTACTCGCCCTTGCACTTCGTAATTTATTGTAACCCTGTCCAACTCGAGTAAAATTTTTTTAAAATAAATAAAATAAAACTAAGAGGTTTGAAAAAATAAAATTCAATTAAAATGAAGTCAAGGTCAATCTGACTCTCAGCTAGACTCAACCCAACACAAGAAAAAGAAAAAATTCAAACTAGACTTTTAAAAAACGTTATACGTTTTGTCAGCTGTCAATATTTTATGCAGATTATAAACAAACGAATTTTCTGGGGCCTTTTTTCATCAAGACTCGCCCAACTTGGCTACCCTGTTTGAGATATTTTTCTTCCCCCTCCCTCTAAGATCTGTTCCTTTTGAAATTTTGATTGAGAAGCATTTTTTAAAGCGTCTTTTGTTTTTTTTTTTTTTTTTTTGGAATTGCCACTCGTCATCTCGAAACCTTGCTCGTCTTTTCTTTTTATTTTTTAACCATCAGTCGTTGTCGTACTGTCTCGGAATAAAACGAAAATTTTTCTCCGCCAAGTTTTTTTTTTTTCAAACAAAATTTTAATTATTCAAAACTCTTTAAAGTTTCTGTAATTGCCATTCCTCGTAGAAACCTTGATCGACTTTTTTGACCGTCTTTTGAATGAAGAGAAATTTTTTTATCTCCTGAAATAAAGAAAAAAAAACAAATGATGATAAAGGCTTCAACGACAAGTGACAATTACTAAACAAATGTCTTTTGATTAAAAAAAAAAAACTAAAAATTTAAATTAATTGATTAATTTTTTTAAAAATCAAAAATCTTTTGTTTTTTGTAATTGTCAGTCGTCGTCGAAACGATGATCGTCTTTTGTTTTTCTTTTAACCATCAGTCGCTATCAAAATCTTGATTAAATTGCTCCAAAATTAAATAAAATTTTTTATTCGCCTAGTTTTTTTTTTTTTTTACTAAAAGGCATTTGTTTTTGTAATTGTCACTTGTCGTTGAAATCTTGATCATCATTTGTTTTTTTTTTATTTCATTTAACCATCAGTCGCTGTCAGAATCTTGATTGAATTGCCCCGGAATGCAACGAATTTTTTTATTGCGTAGTTTGTTTTAATCAAAATTCGGCCCTCAAACATCGAAAAATCGCCCAAGTTGGCAACCCTGTTTGAGATCCTTTGTTTCTTTCTCCCCGTCAGGCCTTCTTCTGTTGGAATTTCGATTGAAAACTATTTTGAAAACCATTTTTTGTTTTAAATAATGTCATCCGTTGCTTTTGTAATTAAATTTTTTGTCGCCTAGTTTCTTTTTCTAATCAAAACTCGCTCGACAAACAACGAAAAGCCTCCCCCCGGGTTGGCAATCCTGCTTAATAATCATTTTCTTCTTCCTCCTTGTCAGATCTTTGTTGAAATTTCAATTGAAAAGCATTTTTAAGTCTCTGATTGTCATTCGTTGTGAACACTCAATTGTCTTTTATTTTAACAATTTTCATAACTGCTTTTCTTTGTTGAAATCTTGATCGTCTTTTGTTTTTGTGGCCATCAGTCGTCGTCAGTACGAAGCCAAGGACACTAATTTCAGCTTTAAAATCTCAAAATCTGAAAGATGGAAGTGCAGCTTTTTGAGACAAAAATCTTCTTTTTCTTCTTTTTGAAAAGTAGAACATATTTATAGAGTGCAATGAGAATTATAGGGCTCAGCACCTGTGCGCAGGAGTTCTGCAAGGATCACTTATAGGACCGATATCATTGGAATACTTCTTACTGTTCGGAATACGAAGTTCGGCTTTAAAATCGCAAAAACTGAAAGGTGGAGGTGCGGTTTCTTGAGGCAGAAACCTTCTTCTTGGAAAGTAGCACACATTTAGAGAGTAGGGTTGTACGCAGAAGTTCCACAGGGATCCATTTTAGGACCGATATAGTTCTTACTGTTCGAAATACCATGTTCGGCTTTAAAATCTCAAAAACTGAAAGATGGAGGTGCGGTTTCTTGAGGCAAAAGCCTTCTTCTTGGAAAGTAGCACTCATTTAGAGAGTAGGGCTCAGCACCTGCACGCAGGGGTTCCACCAGGATCAACTTTAGGACCGACATCATTCTTACTGTTCGGAATACGAAGTTCGGCTTTAAAATCTCAAAAACTCAATCAATCAATCAATTTTGAAGCCGGGGTATACTCCCACTTAATGAATCAGGCCTGTAGGAAGTGGGCGTTGATTTGAGGGGAGTAATTTGACACGTTCAGTGTTTTTTTTTTTAAGAAATGGGGTATTGAGTGGAAGAACAGTTTCGATGTTTTATTTCATGATCGTAGTATTTTGGGGTAACCCTGCAATTGCACATTAATTGGTTGATTACATTAAAAAAAATCATTAGGATGAGGTCAACGTTCAAAACTGAGTTTTTTTTTAATGGAAAATTAATCAATGGGAAAAACTGCACTTGGGCTTTTTCTGTGGCACTTTAATATGGTCATAGTTCCCATGTCACTGTGTCGCTTTTTGAATGTGACTGTACATCTTGTTTCCTGTTACGATATCATAATAAGCGAGACGCTTTTGTCAATCGCGGTGAAGAAGAGACGAGACGATCTTAACGTTTAGAGTGCCCCAAGTCTAATGGTCTTGATTATGCAATTCATCAACGAATTAAGTAGAGAGGGACTAAATCACTTCCTCGTCAAGAAAATGTGTACTTCCTCAGACTGTTCCTGCACGGATTTCATTTGTTTTATACGTATGTATATATACATTACAGTCTGTTGTCAAACAGAAACTTTTGCATTTCTTGCGTCACGTCAGTTAGGAAGCTCCATGAGGCTCTAAACATTTCAGACTCGTCTCTGTTCGAACGAAAAATTTTCTACAACTCAAAACATGACTATTACAGTATACATAAGTACCAGTATACGTCATATATACTGGTAACAGTCATCAGTAAGTTTAGGATAATTATGCATTAAAAATCGTCGAAATATGCATGCAAATATGCACCAAAATCATTAAAAATATGCACTTAATATGCACTAAAAATTAACTTTTTTAGAATCAATTTACGCCTTCGTAGGGTCGAAAAGATATTTAAAAAAATTTCTGGGGCCTTATTTGTTGGCGGATCGGGACGAAACTCGAAACGTGGGCGTAGGGCGTAGGTGTATTTATGATTCCAAATTATATCGTTTTCTTCTGATGTATCTCGTGGAGGAGATAAGTTGCGTGTTGCAAAAATTTCAATTTAAATTGTTCGCGCCATTTAAGAATCGACTCGTGGAAGAATGCGCAGTGGTTAGACTGAAGAAAGAAACATCAAAGGTGTCGACGCCCAGTGAAAAGATTGTTTAAACTGTGCCTATACCATGGTAATCCTCTTACTATGTCCAAGTATTCTGATTTTCCAGATTGTCCAGACTGTCCGTCAGTTTGCACTTGGCAACAAGAAATAAGGGCAACGTTGCAATTAAAACAAAGAAAACGTAGCAAATTATGCATTAAAGCCCTAAATTATTAAAATATGCATTTACTTATAAAAAAGTGGTCAAAATATGCGTTTGCATATGCAAATATGCAAATGCATGATTATCCTAAGTCTAGTCATCAGCAACTTCCATGATGACTGTTACGATATACATAAGTAGAGTGGATGTATTGTATTTATACTGTAACAATCATCAAAGGTTCTTGATGGAATAGGGAAGTTGCTGATGACTATTACAGCATAAGTAGAGAGTGCGTCAACTCTACTTACGTATAGTGTAACCATCATTAGAGGTTGTTGATGACTGTTACACTATACGTAAGAAGAGTTGACATATTCTCTACTTATACTGTAACAGTCATCAGCAACTTGCCTGGTGACTGTTATGATATACATAAGTAGAGTGGACGATTGTATTTATACTGTAGCGATCATCCAAGGTTGTTGATGGAACAAAGGAAGTTGCTGATGACTATCACAGTATAAGTAGAGTACGTCCATTCTACTTACGTATATTGTAACAATCATCAGAGGTTGTTGATGACTGTTACGCTACACGTACCTAGAGTTGGCGTACTCTACTTCTTACACTGTAACAGTCATCAGCAAATTCCCCGATGACTGTTACGATATACGTAAGTAGAGTGGATGTATTGTATTTATACTGTAACAATCATGAAAGGTTGTTGATGGAACAAGGGAAGTTGCTGATGACTATTACCGTATAAGTACAGTACGTCTACTTTACTTACGTATATTGTAACCATCATCAGAGGTTGTTAATGACTGTTACACTATACGTAAGTAGAGTTGACGCACTCTCTACTTATACTGTAACAGTCATCAGCAACTTGCCTGGTGACTGTTACAATATACATAAGTAGAGTAGACGTATTGTATTTATATTGTAACAATCATGAAAGGTTGTTGATGGAACAAGGGAAGTTGCTGATGACTATTACAGTATAAGTAGAGCACGTCCACTCTACTTGCGTATATTGTAACCATAAGCTGAGGTTGTTGATGACTGTTACACTATACGTAAGTAGAGTTGACGCACTCTCTACTTATACTGTAACAGTCATCAGCAACTTGCCTGGTGACTGTTACAATATACATAAGTAGAGTGGACGTATTGTATCTATACTGTAACAATCATCAAAGGTTGTTGATGGAACAAGGGAAGTTGCTGATGACTATTACAGTATAAGTAGAGCAGGTCTACTCTACTTACGCATATTGTAACAATCACAGAAACTTTTGCGTTTACTGCGTTAGTTAAGAAGCTCCATGAGGCTCTGAACGTTTCAGACTCGTCTGTGTTCGAACGTAAAATTTTCTGCAACTCAAAACATGACTATTACAGTATACATAAGTACTCTACGTCATATATACTGTAACAGTCATCAGCAACTTGACTTATGACTTTTACAATATACATAAGTAGAGTGGACGTATTGTATTTATACTGTAACAATCATCCAAGGTTCTTGATGGAACAAGAGAAGTTGCTGATGACTATTACAGTATAAGTAGAGTACGTCCACTCTACTTACGTATATTGTAACCATCATCTGAGGTTGCTGATGACTGTTACACTATACGTAAGTAGAGTGGGCGCACTCTACTTATACTGTAACAGTCATGAGCAACTTCCCTGATGACTGTTACCGATATACACAAGTAGAGTGGACGTATTATATTTATACTGTAACAATCATCAAAGGTTCTTGATGGAACAAGGGAAATTGTTGATGACTGTTACAGTATAAGTAGAGTAGTTCTAATCTACTTACGTATATTGTAACCATCATCAGAGGTAGTTGATAACTGTTACACTATACCTAAGTAGAGTGGGCGTACTCTACTTCTTACACTGTAACAGTCATCAGCAACTTCCCTGGTGACTGTTACGATATACATAAGTTGAGTGGACGTATTGTATTTATACTGTAACAATCATCCAAGGTTCTTGATGGAACAAGGGAAGTTGCTGATGACTATTACAGTATAAGTAGAGTAGGTCCACTCTACTTACGTATATTGTAACCATCATCTGAGGTTGTTGATGACTGTTACACGATACGTAAGTAGAGCGGCCGTACTCTGCTTTTTACACTGTAACAGTCATCAGCAACTTCCCTAAAGGCTGTTAAGTAGAATGGATGTACTCTGATTATACTGTAACAGTCATCAGCAACATCCTTCCTTCTTCTGAGCTACAGAAAAATGATGGCGCGTCACTTTTGTGACTCATTTTGCAAAACTGTTCGGAATTTGATTTTGATTTGTCTTGGCGTTCGATTTTTTCCTTAACTTTGGAAACTTCGTTAGGCAAACGATTGCGTAGGTTATTTGTAGAAGAATGAGGTCATAATTTTTACAAAACCACAGGAAAAATCTACCGTTGAGGAAGAGACGTACGATTATCTGGCAATAAATTTCAATCCACCATAAACACACACACACACACATACACACGGTTGCCGTATTCTGAGAATATAAAGTTACACAATGCGCGGCGCTTGTTGCCTCACAGCATTTTTTCCCATTAAGTGAAGCGTATTTTTTCCAAGATATTTTCCTCGGCAACAGACTATTCATAACCGTCAGGAGTGACTTTAATTTCAATAACTTTAGTCAATAGAGAAGTAAACAAAACGCCAAGTTGTACATACATACATACAACGTGGTAGATAGAAGTCTAGGAGTGTCCAAGGTCTGATCAAGGCAGTCAGGAATTTTAAACGTTTTTCGTTAACGGTCCGAGCCGAGTTACGAAACGAATTTAATGAGATCGGCGTTGACACCGCGTAGGACTTCTTCGTTATCTAGATCTGGGTCACGTTATATTATTAATCGCGCGAAATTAATATTTCCTGGACGGTGATGATGACGATGACGAGGAGGAAGAGGAGGTGGTGGTGGTGGAGGAGACGAAGAGGAATTAATGGCGAACGCAGAAACGCAAAACGAAAAGTCGGTTTCCTTTTTCGCACCACGCAGGAATTCAGAGAATTGCGTAAAATAAAATATTTTATAACTTCCCGTCGTCGACGACCGTGCAAAAATAAAACAATAAAACGAAAGTTAATAAAATATTACTCGCCGTCCGGTAACATCTAATGAGCAATTAATGAAACCAAAACGGGAGGATAATGTATGTACCAGGACGATGATGCGATGGTCAGACCAGGTATGTACACAGATAGGTCAAATAAATACATATGCAACAAACCAGGAAGACTTAGTAGTACTTAGTAGACAAGGCAATTTCCTTCATTACCAGAGTAACGTCAATAAAAAAGAAGAAAAACAAACTATACTTACATCTCATTTACAATAAGCACATCTCTTTTCATTTCGGTTAGGATCACAATTTCCAATAAACACAGAAGAACCAAAAACGAAATAAAATATCATTCTTTACAATCGCCTTATAACTTCTGACGATAAACTCCTAAAAAAAACTAATGAGAGATCTCGCAACGCCATCTACCTAAGAACTGACGCGAACTACAAAATGGTCAAGTACTAACCGTGAGTAAATCCGACGGCCAAATAAATTAAGTTAAATTAAAATAGCACTGACAGAGTTGGCCGTTAATATCGAGCGAGATGCGCCGGCGTCGTGAAACTGAAACGCTGCAGCGCCATCTCTTCAAGAACTGCTGAACTGTAAATAAACAGTACTGTAATAAAACGATAGGTTTCATAATTGTGATTGGTGTTTTCTGTGAACGTGCATTCAGGAGGTATAAGTTAATTAAAACCAAAATCCAAGTTAATAAACTGGTTAATTAATTAACTAAAAATAAATTATTGTTGCTATATTATTCCAGAAAACAACTTGCCGTAATCCATATCGTAAAAGCAAGAGGATTGCAGATAAGTATACGTAAAGCATTTCAAAAATGAAGTGAAATCTGATAGACTGTCTTCATTGATGAGACTCTGAGGTGAGCATTAATGCGCGCGGCATCTGCGCACAATACAACAAACTTTTGAGAGGTACGCTGTACGGGAGCCAGCGACATCTCTTGGAGGAGAATTGAAAAGCGAATCACGAACAGCACGATTTTAAAATCAGCTGCCGAAAACTCTATCGGTTGGTTTCTGGCTTCGAAAATTAATTCGATGCTTCAACTATAAAAGATATAGACGGATTTTGTTCGTAAACGTGATGTGGGGGGAGGGGGGAGGGGGGAATTCTCAGTGCAAAAATGAGCCTTATCTCCCACCTTTCTAATACTGATCAAGATGTATGTATACCCGTTTCAATAACGAGTCTATTATACTTCGACTTCGTGAGAAACACCGCAACGCCATCTCCCGAAGAACCGAAGAACCTTCCAACTACAAAATGCATTTAACTGTCACTGAATAAAATAAAATTTCTAAATTAAACTAACATTCCGTGGTACTAACTAAACCGACGACTAACAACATCAAATGTGAAACGCCATTTAAGATTCAACTGCGTGAGAAAGTGTCCAACGCCACCTTTCGGATGGCAGCGGAACTACAAGGGTAGTAAGACAAGAGGTTTTAGTTTTGTGATGTTTTTTTTGTGGGCGTTTTTGTATCTGCAAAAGAAAGTTTAAAATTCAAAAAGCATTGAACTCTTGGCTATTATCTACGACGGCGAAGTTCTCGGGCGCTAGCCCCGCTCTTGATTGTTTCGAGGAAACCCATCCACAGAGAAGCACGCGGCAAATAAATAAGTACTTAACAAATGCAACGATTAACGAACGCAGTTGTAAAGTTTAGCACGAGGGGGGGGGGGGCGCACTTTGCCGCTAATGAGCATCCCTCTTCTATGAAATAAAACTTAACGGACGCCATCTGTCTCCTGACAGACCTGAACCAGCGAGGAAAATTGAATAAATTATCAGGAAATGATGCAACCTAGAAAACATGAAAGTTGCAAATCGTTTGTGATTGAGTAGCCTCTGTGCGTACAGCTGCTTCAGCCCTATTTGGGACTTCATCAGCAGAAGCGTAGCTCAAGAGTTCCACTGCAAACCAAAACGATTCGACCAAAAAGCGATCGTAGGATGTCGCTGTTTAACTATTCTAAAAGAAATGCGACAATAATTACATTTTTTGCCATTGCTGAACCGTAGCGGAGAATATCGGCTCACGTATCTACCAATACGAGTTAAGGCGCCATCTGCTGGGCTAAATGTAAACTAAAATATTGCAAAAGTCCATTCAGTCTTCTTCACGAATTCGTCACAATTTCGTTCAATTAAGTAATGAATGAGAAAGAAGCGTAAACCAAAAAGAAAATCCTGCTTATAAATAGGTGCACATGAAAAAATTTTTAAAAAAAGTTCCATTGATAAAGTGCCATCTATTGGGCTTAATTTAAACTAAAGGAAAATTTATTGCGAGCCATCGATTGACGGTAAGCTTAAAAAAACATACCAGACCTGACCTGGTGACATCTTTTGGGGGGGAAGTTAAACTAATCTCGGGTCGTAACCCTGCCAGAATGTATTAGGTACGAAACTAAGCAAATAAGCGCCATGTACAGTACTAAATATAAATTAAAATTTTGCAAAATCCAGTCTAGACTTTCTTGCTTACGAAAATGAGAATGACAATGAAAGCCCAATCAAAAAAAAAATTGCCACAGTGAATAATTGCAAAAGTGAAGAAGGATATTTGTATCTTAAAGCGCCATCTATAGGACTGACTTTAAACCACAAAATATAATCAACACGTCGAATATTTATTTTATTTTTTTATTTATTATGTAACGAATGGAGAAAGGTTGCCCTTTCCTCTTCGTCAACTTTGGGACGTCATGCAAATAAATTGTTTTTACTAAATTAGAAATTTCGGGGCGACATCTGTTAAGTGTCAAAAGAATTAATAGCGCATAAAACTGACTAAAACTACTCTTCGCTAAAAGTTTTTTTCTTTTTTCTATTTATTCACAAGTTATAAAACGCACAAGTTTTTCTGAATCGTAATTCAAAGAAAATCAGTAATTCCGAAACTCATGCAGCACCATCTAGAGGACGAATTGATGAACTGCTCGGCCCGTGGCGCGATCTATGCGGAAGACTCAACTCTAATAAGGACTCGCATAGATTTAAGTAATGCTGAAATGTAGTTGTTTCAAGCGCCATCTTACTACCAGAAGGTGAATTAAGGTGATTAGGAAAAGCGATTTAAAGAAAAATCGTGCAACACCATCTGCAGGACGAAATGATGAACTGTTCGGCCCGCGGCGCGATCTATGCGGAAGACTCAACTATAATAAAGACTCGCATAGATTTAAGTAATGCTGAAACGTAGTTGTTTCAAGCGCCATCTAACCACCAGAAGGCGAATTAAGTTAATTAGGAAAAGGGATTTAAAGAAAAATCGTGGAACACCATCTGCAGGACGAAATGATGAACTGCTCGGCCCGTGGCGCGATCTATGCGAAAGACTCAACTATAATAAAGACTCGCATAGATTTAAATAATGCTGAAATGTAGTTGTTTCAAGCGCCATCTAGCAACCAGAAGGCGAATTAGTGTAATTAGGAAAAGGGATTTAAAGAAAAATCGTGCAACACCATCTGCAGGATGAATTGATGAATTGTTCGGCCCGTGGCGCGATCTATGCGGAAAACTCAACTATAATAAAGACTCACGTAGATTTAAATAATGCTGAAATGTAGTTGTTTCAAGCGCCATCTAATAACCAGAAGGTGAATTAAGGGAATTACGAAAAATTAAAAAAAAAGAAATTGCCACGTCTGCAAACTTTTCGGGGAAGTATCATTTTATTATACTTGTTTTTGGAATAGGAACTGCATACACGGGATAATCATTTAAAGCGCTATCTGTCGGCTGAAATTAAACCACAGTTTTGCGAAAGCGAAAATCTCATCTTCACCTTAGTTTAATAACAAACGAGGAAAGACGAAGGCAATTGTGCGGAATAATTTATTCCATCGATGATGGGGGGAAATTTGCAAGTTCTGTTTCTAGCGCCATCTATTAAACAGTAAGGGGATTAACACTGAAAACCTATATTTGAATGAGCGCTTTTTCGTAATTTGCAAAGGGGAAAGCCAAGATCGGGGGATTGTACGCTTTGCGTTAATCAACCCAAGCAGACTAAATTATTTATTTCATTTAAGATTCTGAATCGCGTGCAGCGCCACCTTACGGCGTCCGGTGGAAGTGATCATCACAAAGTACTTTCCGCATGAACCGACTAGTTTTGTTATTTTTTCAGCCGATCAATCGTCTTCTACGGAAAGGTTTTTCAGGTTTCAAAATTCAAAATATACCTACTTATAAAGTACTCGTGAAATAAGCGCCATCGCTGTAGTGAGAACTGAACTAAAGGCGCGTAAAGTTTATGGAAATGGTATTCCCTGTACGTGTAATATTAAGGTGGATGGTAACTATGAACGAATGAATAGGTGGATTCTGGCGAAATTCGAAAAATCGAAAGGGCTAGATCTTCCAACAAATTGGGGCCCAACATTTTTGGCAAACTCTCAAAAATCACTGTGCGATTGTTCAGCAAAGTAGACTTGATTCTTGCATTCTCACATTTCGTAACCCAAGACGTAGATGTCCACGTACGATTTCGATTGCGCAAACGACGTTGTCTCTCTCAATCTCGAATTTCGGCAGTTTTTTTTTTCTTCTTTCTTTGACCGGTCCAGACACGCCCAATTAATTCAAACGAGTCGCCCGATAACATTGACTTTAATTGATGAATACCTTGGTGATTAGGTGTCGACGAAAATGTCGCTGTTATGCCCGTGCCCGAGAGCGAAAAACCAAAGAGAAGAAACGTTACTCGGTTACGGTGATCATGATCATGATGATGATGATGATGAGTACTTGAAGCTACCGTCCGTAGTATGTGTGTGTGTGCACAATCTTGATCTTCCCTCGCAATCAATCTAATGCCCAATTATTATATAACAGACTTAAGTGGTTATTCACGAAGTAGCTACTGGAATGACTCTGAGAATCTAATTAAATTAAGTGACAGGTCCTCAGTACGACTAATAGAAACCTATTTTAAGATCGGGATCGTTTATGCCAGACGTGATGATATCGTTCGTTCCATTGATATCTCGTTGCGTTCTCTTTTTACTCACTTCCAAACCAGTTCCGTAACCTCCACGTTGTCGCACGATGACGATGATGATGGGTGATGATGCACCAGCAAGCGTTTCATCATTATCGACAGTTGATTCATTTGCTGAAGCAGAAGAGCAAAAATGCATTCAATTCTCCTAATGTCGAATTTGGAACGCGCACGGAAAATTTTCATTGCAACAAAGTTGTTTGCGACGCGCGTTTTATTCATATCGCATGCAAATTTTTTCGTACATCATAACGCCGAGAGGATTTGCATTGCAAAATTGTCCAGACAGTCATCGGGTTAGCCTTTGTTATTAAATCGTGTCGGTTAACGACTAACTGCGAAATAAATTTATCCAAAGTCGATAAATACTCGGGTTTCCATTAAGAAACGAGGATCACATTACCATTAAACAGAAACATTTTATGACCATCCCTCGTATGTTTTACACATGCCAAGGGCAAGGCGTTAGATTTCGAACTGCACCTGGAACTTATTTCGCCCAAGAAACGAGGATCACAATACCATTAAGCCCAAAAAATTTTATGACCATCCATCGTATATTTTTTTACGAGGGGCATTTCAAATGGTACAACTTGTTTCTCCCAATTTTCCTTGTCACAAGGATCACAGTACTATTAAACAAAAAAAATTTATGACCATCCCTCGTATGTTCTTTTTCTACGAGGGGCATTTCGAATGGTACAACTTGTTTCTCCCAATTTTCCTTGTCACAAGGATCACAGTACTATTAAACAAAAAAATTTTATGACCATTCCTCGTAAGTTTTATACCAAGGGCAAAGCATCAGATTTCGAATTGTACCCGGAACTTATTTCGCCCAAGAAACGAGGATCACAATACCATTAAGCCCAAAAAATTTTCTGACCATCCCTCGTATATTTTTTTACGAGGGGCATTTCAAATGGTACAACTTGTTTCTCCCAATTTTCCTTGTCACAAGGATCACAGTACTATTAAACAAAAAATTTTTATGACCATCCCTCGTATGTTTTACACATGCCAAGGGCAAGACGTTAGATTTCGAATTGTACCCGGAACTTATTTCGCCCATGGAACGAGGATCACAATACCGTTAAGCAGAAAAAAATTATGACCATCCCTCGTATGTTCTTTTTTCTACGAGGGGCGTTTCGAATGGTACAGCTTGTTTCTCCCAATTTTCCTTGTCGCCAAAAAAAAAAAAAAAACAAAATAAAAGGAACTGACCGTTTTCATCGGTGCTCGTAGCAACAGTGTATTTGTTTAATTATCAGTATTTTGCGGTTAAGTCTGCCCAACCGAAAACCGAAAAATTACAACTTTGCATTCTTTTTTTTTAATTTTTACACGAGGGCACGTTTTTTGAGATGATAAAGGTGCTATAATAGATACGCACAGTTTTAAAAAGATGTATCTAAGAGTTCAAATTTCTTGAAAGAAAACATGGCGTCTTACTGCAACTGTCAATATTTTGAGGTTAAGTTACGTCAAACCGAGAGGAAATCATAACCTTGCCTTTATTTTTAAATTTTTTTAATGCATTTTAAGAATTCAAATTTGCTTATTCGCTGATTCTTGCAAGAAAACATGGCATCTTACTTCAACTGTCAATATTTTGAGGTTAAGTTATGTCAAACCGAGAGGAAATTATAACCTTGCTTTTATCTTTTAAATTTTTTATGAAGGTCGGTTTTTTTTTTCATAATTTTAAAGACAATGATGGATGCAAGTTAGGAACCTTTAGAATTCAAATTTGCTTAGACGCTGATTCTTGAAAGAAAACACGGCATCTTACTTCGACTGTCAGTATTTTGAGGTTAAGTTACGTCAAACCGAGAAAAAATCATAACCTTGCCTTTAATTTTTAATTTTTTTATGAATTTAAGAATTCAAATTTGCTTAGTCGCTGATTCTTAAAAGAAAACACGCCATCTTACTTCGACTGTCAATATTTTGAGGTTAAGTTACGTCAAATCGAGAAAACATAACCTTGCCTTTATTTTTTAATTTTTTTTATTAATTTTAGGAATTCAAATTTGCTTATTCGCTGATTCTTGCAAGAAAACGTGGCATCTTACTTCAACTGTTAATATTTTGAGGTTAAGTTACGTCAAACCGAGAAAAAATCATAACCTCGCTGTTATTTTTTAAATTCTTTAAGAAAGTCTGCTTTCTTTTCAGATTTTAAAGACAATGATGGATGCAAGTTAGGAACCTTTAAAATTCAAATTTGCTTAGACGCTGATTCTTGAAAGAAAACACGGCATCTTACTTCGACTGTCAGTATTTTGAGGTTAAATTACGTCAAACCGAGAAAAAATCATAACCTTGCCTTTATTTTTTAATTTTTTTATGAATTTTAGGAATTCAAATTTGCTTATTCACTGATTCTTGAAAGAAGACACGGCATCTTACTTCGACTGTCAGTATTTTGAGGTTAAGTTACGTCAAACCGAGAGGAAATGATAACCTTGCCTTTATTTTTTTGATTTTTTATGAAGGCAGTTTTCTTTTTTATTTTAAGGTAAACCCTTCCATGTCCTGGTTGCCTCTAACACCGCACCATTTTGTTACTGCTGATTTATTCTTTTAAGCCAGGGACTCCGAACATCGCTTAAACATCAAGAGAAAGACAGTAGACAAGAAAGTTTTCATTGACTTCCCCCACTCCCCCTTCTCTCCCACATTTCAAGATATACTATATTTAGGTTTTCAGATGTTTTTAACTCACATGCAGGGTGATTACATCCTGAATGAGATTTAAAAACAGAATCCTTCGATTTGGAGAGAAATGGAAGAAATAAAAAAAGGTTAACTTCTAGAAGAGCGCATCTCTTTGAACCGCCATCTATCGTCCCAAAGTGGAATCGAACACTAAGAAGACAAAAAATAAATATTTTTAGATTTTGAGAGTTTTTAACCCACATAAAGGGTGATTTTAAAACAAAATCCTCCGACTTAGACAAAAAAATAATAATAATGGAAGTTACCCCCGTTTGTTATTTTGGAACGCGTTCAGAAATTTAATTCGAAAATATTTTAATCAGAGTTTAATTGTTTCCGTCTACAAATTTTGCAACTGTGATGAAGCTGCAATCGGTATTGGTCAGTTATTTTCATTGTTATTTACCGGTGGCGTTGATGCACAATTCGTCAGGAGAAATTAGCAATAAATTCAATTTTCGTGTTCGTTACGATTCAAAAATTGTCAAGATTTTGGGGAATTTTATTTTTTGTTTCAGATTTTGGAAGCGTCATCTTTTTTTTATTTGGAAGAAGCGATGTACTGCTGTCCAAATACTACAAAAATGAATTCCATACAATGCACAATGAATCGATGAAACAACGTAACGATGAAGATTGATGATGAAATGAATCAATGAAACAATGTAATGATGAAGTTTTGGATCTATGAAGATCGATGAAAGGAATCAATGAATCAATGAATGATGGATCGACAGATTAACGGAGCCGATAAAGTTATAGTTAGATTTTGATGAAAAGTATCGATCTAGAGAACATTTAATGAGGCGACAGATGGATGAAGCGATGAAACGTGCTGCGAAGTATAGATCCAGAGAACATTTGATGAGACGATAGATGCATGAAGCGATGAAAGGACGCTTCAATGAAGCAATGAATCTATGAGGCGATGGATCGATAGATTAATGAAGCAACAGTTTGATGAAGCGATGGATCAATAAATTTATTGATCGATGACGTGACGGATCGACTGATCGATGAAGCCGGGCCGTGAATAAGTTAAAATGATGAATCGTGATGCGAAATATCGATCCAGATAAGGCGATGGGCGGATGAAGTGATGGATCATAACACGAAGCATCGTTCCAGATAACGATCGATAAGGTCTTGGATGGATGAAGTAATGGATCGTTACGCGAAGTACGGATCCAGTGAATTATCGATGAGGCGATGGATGGATTAAGTGATGGAACGGCGCATTAACGAGGAAATAATGAATCGATGAGGCGATGGATTGACAGATTAACGAGGCGATGGATCGATAAAAGTTATAGACAAGGATAAATTAAACGATGACTCATGATGCGAATAATCGATGAAACGACGTATCGATTGAACGACGAAGTGCTTGGTTTGGCGCCCAGAATAATCGATGGAATGATACATCGATTGAACGATGAAGTGTTTGGTTTGGCGTCCAATTCGGAATCTGAGCAGTCCTCAACGATTTCTCTGATTATTTTTTTTGTGTTAAGAAGACATTCTTACGACGCATAAACGAGGCAATGAATCTATGGCGATAAAATAACGAATCGATGAGGCGGTGCATCGATAAAGTTATAGATCGATGACGTGATGGATCGACTGATCGATGAAGCCATGGATAAATTAAACGATGGATCGTGATACGACCCATCGAACGTACGACGAAGTGATTTGTTTGGCGCCCAATTCGGAGCCTGAGTAGTCCTCAACGATTTTCTCAATTCCGCTTTTCAAAATAAAATATTACTTCAAGTCTAAAGAAATTAACGACTTAGAAATGACTCCTGCTCCTCTCGTATACCTACAATGTACGGTGGGGGGTGGATTGTACGTAGAATTTAACCCTTCTCATAAGTGAATGGTCACGACGAGGTGTTTTTCTTTTTACTTGGAGAGAAATTCATTGAGTAAATGTAAATTTTGTTTAGTTTGTGATAGTGTCCCGGGTGTTTGGTGGTGAGGAAACAAGTCGACAAACATTTGATTTTTGTGGAACGAACAAAAGCGTAATTTGTTCGGCAGACAAAGGCCCGGAGAAGAAGTAGGAAGAAGTTTCCACCATTTTTTTCACGCTTTTAATATTCATTTACCAAACTACTCCACCTACGGGAATCGAACGCTCGCTCGCTCGCATATGGGTAAACAGCGCCGTTCGGAAAGAGGGCCCTCCGGTGTACTTTAAACAAAAACTCGGTGCTAAAACTAAATATGTACGTAATACACACCTGAAATGTGAGTGAAGCCGTGTAGAACGTAGGTTGTGGCATTTTACGCGGTGACAGTTACCGGTGTTTGCCGAAGATGCAACGACAAACAGCGCTAAGTGTGAAAATTAACAGGAGAAACACTTGTGTGCTCTGTGTGTGTACGTGGAATTCCACAAAGGCAAACATACAGTGGCAACACCTGTCTTACATACGAATGTCAACAGGTATCGAAATACTTCGATTCCGATAGGCAGATGTAACACTCCAAAGAAGCTTCAAAACAAAAACCAACACACACATTTTCTTTTAAACAAAAACAACTACAAGAAAAAAGAATCCCATTTTACACAACGTCTTTAGAAATGCCATGTTGCCAGACGTTTTCGCTTGATCTTAACCATAATATAATATAATAACTTTTTTTCACTCCTGACGAAGCTATAAATCTATAGCGAAACGTTGAGTGTGTTTCCCTTCATTTTTTCTGTCCGGTTTGAGATTAAAAAATTTTGTACTTACATAATATGAAGCGTCTCATTTTCGACAGCTAACATTTTTGCTTTTCATTTTGGTATTTCTTAAGCCCACGTAATTTAACTTTGCAAGTCAAGAGAACACAATGGCCCCAATAACCCCACTGAAGCACACCAACTGGCAAATTGTCTTCATCAAGAAACGGATTAAATTATCGTGAACTGTCTAAAAAAGAAGTCTGGACGGAAGAAAAAAAGTCAGCAAAAAAAGAGTGCCTCGAATTAATGGTTTCCATACCCAATCCCATTTTTCTTCAACCACGACCCACCACTCACGGTCGTTTCAAATTGGCGACCGCCGTGGAGTTTCCTTTCAATAAAATTCGATGGAGGCCGTTGTTGATGACGGACGGCCAAAAACAGACGGCGTGGGATCTTTCGACACCATCGTCCCTCTTCGTCCCAACTCCTACATCACAATCTGGATTTGCCCGGACTTGGAAAATCTCCCAGTTTGGGAGTTTCGACACCTTTTTTTCGTTCGAAATGCTCGATCGCTGCCTTGATGGCGACGAGTAACTTCACAGGAGGCGGAGATTGCGAGGAATGGATTGGAGGAAATAACCAGATCTTCTAAGTCCGGGCAAATCCGGGTTGATACAAGAGACTGAAGTAGGGACAATTTTTCCCTGTCCGAAATACATTCCTTCAATCTATTTAAGATACTCGTTTGCATAATTGGGGCATAATAAACGAGCCTAAGAGAGTTATGGGTAGAGATAGAGATAGATGGACCTTCCCTTTGCTTTCTCTACGTATCCTCTCTTGCATAACTAACAAGGTTGCTTAACCTTCCCTAGATAGGGGATGGATAGAGAAGGAAAAGGGAAGGTTATGCGAGCTTGTCAGTTATGATTAGAGGATAGATAGTGAAGGCAAAGCGAAAGTTTATCTATCCTCTATCCATAACTGTTTTGAACTGACAAGGTCGCTTAACCTTCCCTTTGCCTTCTCTATCTATCCTCTATCCATAACTGACAAAGAAGTTGCTTAACCTTCCCGAGATAGAGCGACCATGTCAGTCCAAAACAATGATGGATAGAGGATAGATAGACCTTCCTTTTGCCTTCTCTATCTATTTTCTATTCATAATTGAGACGGTCGCTTAACCTTCCCTTTGCCTTCTCTATCTATCCTCCATCTATAACTGACAAAGTTGCTTAACCTTCCCTAGACAGAGGATAGATAGAAAACGCAAAGGGAAAGTTAAGCGAAATTGTCAGTTATGATTAGAGGATAGATAGTGAAGGCAAAGGGAAGGTCGATCTATCCTCTATGAATAAGTATTTTGAACTGACAAGGTCGCTTAACCTTCCCTTTCTTTGCCTTCTCTATCTATCCAAGATAGTGGATAAAGCTAGCGAAGGCAAAGGGAAGGTTAAGCGACAGTGTCAGTTATGAGTAGAGGATAGAGAAGACAAAGGGAAGGTCCATCGGTGCTCTGTCTATAACTGACAAGGTCGCTTAACCTTCCCTTTGCCTTCTCTATCCATCCTAGATAGAAGATGGAGCTAGAAAGCTTTCTTTATCTATCCCAGATAGAGGTTAGAGCTAGAGAAGGCAAAGGGAAGGTTAAGCGACCTTGTCAGTTATGAATAGAGGATAGAGAAGACAAAGGGAAGGTCTATGTGTCCCCTATCTACAACTGACTTGGACTGACAAGGTCGCTTAACCTTCCCTTTGGTTTTTCTATCCATCTTAGGTAGAAGACAGAGCTTTATTTATCCCAGATGGAGGATAGAGCTAGAAGGGAAGGTTATGCGACCTTGTCAGTTCCGAATAGAGGATAGAGAAGACAAAGAGAAGGTCCATCTGTGCTCTATCCATAACTGACTTGGACTGACAAGGTCGCTTAACCTTTCCTTTGCTTTCTCGATTTATTTTAGATAGAAGATAGAGCTAGAGAGCTATTTTTATTTATCCCAGATAGAGGATAGAGCCAGAGAAGGCAAAGGGTAGGTTAAGCGACCTTGTCAGCTATAAGTAGAGAATAAAGAAGGCAAAGGGTAGGTTAAGCGACCTTGTCAGTTATTGATAGAGGATTCACAGGGAAGGCAAAGGGAAGGTCTGTCTATCCTCTATCTCCATAACGGTTTTGGACTAGTTTATTACGTCACAGTTGTACAAATGAGTATCTTAATTGGATTGAAGGAACTCATTCATTCGTTGATAACCAGAATGCTGAAAGAATAAGGAAAAAAGTGATAGGATATTGGATGGACGTGGATGTTATCTTAATTGGATTGAAGGAACTCATGCATTCATTGATAACCAGAATGCTGGAAGAACAAGGAAGACACTGATAGAATATTGGATGGACATGGATGTTTAACTGGTGAAGCTCTCAACATCCTTTGGTTTTGAAGACGACCTTCATATTATTAAGACGCCAATAGATTTCTGAAGTCGTAAAGCGTGCCACAACTCGTTTACGAAAAATACTGCTAAGTTCCTCGACCATTTCTTACCTCCTAATCACCTCCTAATCGAGTGTCACGCAATTGCCAAAAAAAAAGAAGGGGAAAAAACACACGACCAAGACGTCCCGTCATAAATCTCGTCCGAAAATGTCCATGGCATAAATCACACACGGAAAAAGCCAGAGCCAGGCAAGGAGGAAAAAGAGACCTGAACTCTCTCGGCGACCGTTCGGTTTCCTATAAAACGCCGATGATTTCGTAATAAACACGAATGCAATATTTTCCATAAATCCAACTCGTGTACGCCATTAACATACATTAAAATTACAGCTGTTCGGCGGAGAGAAAAAAAATCCTGTTCGGAGGATCATAAAAACGTTCGACTGATAGAAACGCGAATAAATAACGTCCTCTTGGATATACATAAATTTCGTGAGCCATTAGCGCGACGTAGTGACCAACGCGGTTCAGTGGGTCACAGAAAGCGGCAAAAGGCCAAGGCTTCCGCAAGGTCAGCTAGAAACTCTTGAAAAATAAGTAAAAACGCTTGCTTGTTGCTTCCTGCTGGAATTAATTAATTAATTGCGGGGAGGCGAGAGATCGACGCGATGGGACGAAAGGGGGATTCGATTTTTCCTCCATTCATCACCAAGCAGATAACCATCTGCGTCTGTCCTTATAAGACACAGATAATCAAGATGTTGTCTCTTTATTTTAATTAGAAATTTTGGGAGGCGAGTAAATTAAATCGTTGTTAACCAAATGACATGCGCAATATACAATCCCCAGTAGTCAAGAAAAAGAAAAGAAAAAACATTGCAGGATCCAAAAATATATTTCGAAATCAAAAAAGCGCAAAAGAAAAACGAGGTCATTTTCTGGTGTTTGCTGCTGTACGTACATACTCGTCGACTATAACAAGAAAAAACTTAACTTGCTGCACTAAACAACACCTACATCCTAATTTAATTATGCTAAGTGCAAAAATATGTACCACGCATTAAGTGAGTCTTAATGCTCGATTAATACCTGCCTAATGCACCGGGGAATATTAAGGATAACTTGTTTCTTAACGTACGCCGCTGACGTTTATTTTTATGAAATAATCGAGCCCGGCTTGTAAAAGTGTGGATATGTACAATTTCAAAATGAGCAGACGAGTTTAAACGAAAGCCATTTCCTTCATCGAGTATTTAAATTCTTTGAAAACGGCCGAAGACTAAAAAAAAACTTTAGAAGGTTATGCAAGAAACTGTATTGAAGAAATTTGTATATATTTAAAAAAGGTACTTGTGGAGATGCTTCGATCGTACAAAACGGAATTCCCCCTCGGTTCACTCTTGGGACCTTCATCATTTCTCGTCTTCGTAAATGATTTATTCGCTTTCCTCATTTTTGTAAATGATTTGCTATCCTGTCGCAGACAGCATAATGTTCGTGGATACTGAAGGTTGGTTCCATGTAAAGAAGATGTTATCGTTAAATACTTTGAATTGTATTGAATTGAAATTTGTATTTATTTATTTAATTACTTTAGAAACCATGGAGATGCTTCGATTAAAAATGGGATTCCCCAGGGTTCAACCTTGAGACCTCGTTCTCATGGGCGCAGCCAGGATTTTGTTTGGGGAAGGGAGAAATTAGGTCTTAAAAAAATCTCTTCGAAATAAAAAATGATATACAAGTTAAACATTTTAAGGAAATTCGAAATAGAAAACTGTAGAATATCGAAAGAAAAAATGTTAAAAATC
This sequence comes from Prosopocoilus inquinatus, assembly GCA_036172665.1. NCBI lineage: Eukaryota > Metazoa > Arthropoda > Insecta > Coleoptera > Lucanidae > Prosopocoilus > Prosopocoilus inquinatus. The sequence continues at coordinate 4,816,183 of CM069878.1, read as the reverse complement.
AAATATTTAAAAAATGGAGAAAGTAGAATTTAAACACGATATTTTTAAAATTAAATTTTTAAAAAAATCTGAAGCCAACCCAAGAGACGAATTTTACAATATAGAAACAAAAAACGGAAAAAATTGTTATATAATTTGAGGAAATTCGTAAAAAACTGCCGAAAATCCAAACAAAAAATTAAATATTTTAAAAATGGAGAAAGCAAAATCATTAAGGATTTAAACACGATATTTTTACAATTTAAATTAAAAAAAAAAATTAAATGTCAACGTTGAGACCTCATTCTCAAGGACACAGCCAGAATCTTGTTTAGGGAAGGGCAAAATTAGGTTTTAAAAAATCTCATAGAAATAAAACATGACACACGAGTTAAACATTTTAAGAAAATTCGAAAAAAACTGTTGATGATCGAAAGTAAAATGTTAAAAATCAAATTGGACTGAAGGAAGAATCGTGAAGAATTTAAACACGATATTTTTAAAATCAAATGAAAAAACATCTAAAGCCAGCCCAAGAGACGAATTTTACAACATATAAACAAAAAAACGGAAATTTTTTTTATAAATTTTAAGGAAATTCGTAAAAAACTACGGAAAATCCAAAGAAAAAATTAAATATTTTAAAAATGGAGAAGGCAAAATCATTAAGAATTTAAACACGATATTTTTAAAATTTAAATAAAAAAAAATTTGAATATCAATGTTGAGACCTCATCCTCAAGGGCACAGCCAGAATCTTGTTTAGGGAAGGGCAAAATTAGGTCTTAAAAAAATTGCATCGAAATAAAAAGTGATGTAAATTAAAAATTTTATGGAAATTCAAAAGAAAACTGTAGAAGATCGAAAGAAAAAAATGTTAAAAATCAAATATTTAAAAAAATGGAGAAAGTAGAAATCGTTAAGAATTTAAACATGGAAATTTAAATTTTTTTCTAAATCTAAAGTCAACCTAAGAGACGAATTTTACAATATATAAACAAAAAAACGGAAAAAATTGTTATAAATTTTAAGGAAATTAGTAAAAAACTGTCGAAAATCCAAAGAAAAAATTAAATATTTTAAAAATGGAGAAAGCAAAATCATTAAGAATTTAAACACGATATTTTTAAAATTTGAATTAAAAAAAAAATTGAATGTCAACGTTGAGACCTCATCCTCAAGGGCACAGCCACAATCTTGTTTAGGGAAGGGCAAAATCAGGTCTTAAAAAAAATTATGCAAGTTAAAAATTTCGAAAAAAAAACTGTCGAAGATCGAAAGAAAAAAATGTTAAAAATAAAATATTTTAAAAATGGAGAAAGTAGAAATCGTTAAGAATTTAAACACGATATTTTTAAAATTAAATTTTTAAAAAAATTTAAAGCCAACTCAAGAGACTAATTTTACAATGTATAAAAAAAACGAAAAAATAAATTTTAAGAAAATTCGAAAAAACTGCCGAAAATCGAAGAAAAAATATTAAGAATTAAATATTCAAAAAATGGAGAAAGTGAAATCATTATGAATGTAAATACGATATTTTTTAAAATTTAAATAAAAAAAAAATTGAATGTCAACGTTGAGACCTCATCTTCAAGGGGGCAAAATTAGGTCTTAAAGAAATCTCATCGAAATAAAAAAATGATGCAAATTAAAAATTTTATGGAAATTCGAAAAAACCGTAGAAGATTGAAAGAAAAATGATTAAAAATTAAATATTTTGAAAGTGGAAAAAGTAAAAAATCGTTAAAAATGTAAACACGATGTTCTCTTAACATTAAAAATTAAAAAGAATTCAAGGTCGACCCGAATCAACTGAAAACTGAATCTGAGTGAAGCCAAGAAACGAATTTTACAACAGAAAAAAAAAACGGAAGAAATTGTCAAAAATCGATGTAAATAATAAAATCATAGAAAATTGAAACACAATCTTTAAATATTAAAAGAAATATTTCAAGATCAGCAGAACTTAAGCGAACTCAACCCAACTAAACGGAAGTTAAGTGAACCCAACCCAATGAAACCGAAGCTAAGCGAACCAAAACCAATTAAACCGGACCTAAGCGAACCCAATCCTACTGAACTAGACCCGAATGAACCCAACTTCTTCTTTAAACACAAAATGCGAAACTTTAAAAACGTTTCAAGGTTAAACGAATCCAGCTAAACTGAATCTAAGTGAATCCAACTCAAGAAAGGAATTTTACTAGAAATGAAAAAAGTAAGAAATGATCAAAACTCTAAATCCGAAAAAAAAAAAACTGTAGAAGATTGAAACAAGAAAAGTTAAAAATTAAATATTTTCAAAGTGGAGAAATCGTTAAAAATTTAAACACGATGTTTTTAACTTTAAAAATTAAAAAGAATTCAAGGTCGACCCAAATCAACTGAACTTGTTAAACTTAAAAATTAAGAAAAAATGTAAAAAACGTTTCGAGGTCAATCCAATCCAACAAAATTGAACCGAAAAATAATAATAATAATAACAATAAACAATTTTAAAAACTAGAAAATTTAAGCAAAAAGTCTTAAAAATTAATTAAAAGGAAGCCCAACTAATCTAATAGCTTATTTAGCTACAGGAATGAGATTTGAGCCAATTTGAATACAGACAGAAGAATTTCTAGAAATTCACTTTTTGAAGAAGGTTCCACTGTAATCTCATTTGATGAACCTTGATCTTTTAATGCTACCATCTTTCTTCTTCTTCTGCGTTTTTAAAACAATAATTACATCCGTTTGTTGTTTTTTTTTTTACTTTTGAATTCTTTTTATCTTAAATTTAAAGAGAAGGGGATACGTTTGGGCTGAAGTAAATAAATGAATGCAAGGAAGGAAACACTCTAAGAGGTAGACAGAAAAATTTTGTCACCTGCGGGATTTGAACCCAGATCTCTCTCTCTTCTAACCACTGAGAAGAACATTCGGCGCGATACCCAATTCCTTGCAGTAATCTTTTATATTGTTTTGTCTTTCTTTTCCTTACCTCCTTGACCTATTGCACTTTTCTTTTCGTCTCTCTTCCAACGTCACCTCATTTTTCTCATTTTTTTTGTTTTCGTAGTGTCCATTTGTTTCAAGTAGATGGGAGAGGTCGATTCTGAAACCTCCTTATTGAAGAGAAACGAGCGGGAAAAAATTCTAGGTTAAGGTTGGAGGAGATTCTTCCAGACGGAAAGACTGGAACCTCCTCCGACCTTGACCTTGATTTTTTTCCGGTTTTACACCTCAATAAGGAGGTTCCTATCGTCTGTACGGTTTCAGTTTTTTTTCGTCTTCCAATCAACAACCAAACTTCTTTTTTACTTGACAAAGTATTTACAGGCAGATAATTTAAATAGTTGCCTATCGCTCCGTGAGCCAGGGGTGAACCCTGAGCCCCATTTTCCCCACCTAAGCTACGCCCATGCTCATTCTTATTTTTATAAATGATTTTCTTATCCTGCCACAGTGTAAGGATCGTGGATATGGATGGCTTCTACCACAACACCGAATCGAATCGCCGAAGGCTGGTTAAACAAGATATCGTTAAATATTTTAAAACCGTTTTTATCCTGACAACAGAAAAGACAAAGCTGTTTTTGGTAGTTGTTGTTATTTCTAAAAATAAGAAAATTATGAATGGTTGCCGTATACTCATAGAAAGCAACAATTTTTTTGTAGGATACAAATACGGAATCTTTTTCGAAAGGAGCGAGATGTGGGGGGTGTAAATTATAGAGAATTTGTAAGTTACTTGAAGACAGGGCCCCCGCGAGGCCAAAAGCCGCCCGCGTGCCAATCCACATTTTAGCGCCCTCTGACAGATGAGTTGAGGGGGCAAACAAAAACGGTCAATTATCAAAATTATTAAAAATTAAAAGAAAAGAAATGGAAAAAACAGAAATTTTTTTTATAAATTTTCCTTCACATTTTTCTAAACATTCTCCTTCACTTTTTCTAAACATTCTCCTTCACTTTTTTCAAGTTCCCAGCTGCCGCGAGCCCCCAAAAACGAAGCGAAGCGCTTTCTTCTCATCTGACCGAGAAGGCCTCTGTTTAGATGCCCCCCTCCCCCCACCCCCAGAATGCTAGTTACTAATACTAGAAAAAAAAAAAGAAATAAAATCACAAAAGCAAAACGAACTTAAATTTATAAAAACTTAAAAAGTGAAATGTAATTTGTTTTTTTTTCTTAACCAAACCGTAACAACTTACATAATTTATTTCTCACCTAATAAAATTACTAAATTTTTACGAAAAATTACAAAAATTAGACTTTTCTATTTTAGTTGACGTTTTGTCGTGAGGTTGACGACTTCATCAAAACTTGTGGCTGGTTTTTCGAATAATTTATACCAGACAAGAATTGTTTTTCTTTTTTTTTTTTTCGGCGAAAAAAATGACAAAAAACATTTCCAGTGACCAAGAAGCTAATTGCCGCCCTTTGAAGATGGCGCCCGCGTGCACACGTGGTTACGGGGGCCGTGACCGAAGAAACTAAAGCAAACGTGAGGAGGAGTTAAAAAATTTTACTCTGAAAGATCACTTCTTCGTGTACGTTGGTACGTTCCTGTCCCCCCGAAAACTTGTAATAGGTCACTCACCTTGGGATACCCTGTATAACATAAAGAAAAGGTAACTCCCAGTCCTCGGCGGGCCCAAACTCACTTATTTTTTTTTTTTGCACTGAGGACAAACCCGGCTGGGTTTGAAAATATTATGCTACCAGAATAAAAAATTGATCGAGAAATTCTAGAAGATTTTTATTTATCATCATAAGGAAAAGAGAAGAAAATTTTAAGACTAGGTTGAGTATAGCGATTACTTACTGAGGAATAGTAAAGGACCTAATATCGAGCTTGAGGTATCCCCCTCCCCCAAAGTTCGTTCTGAATGAACTCGTATAAAAGCGAGCTCCTTAAGATGATCTGGATGGTTCGAAAAGTGTTCTATTTGAAAATCTGTTTCTCTTGTGAATCTTTGGAGGACTTCTTTAATGATGGTGTGATCGAGTTTGTATAAGAAAATTGAGCTTGAGGTATCCCTCTCCCCCAAAGTTCGTTCTGAATGAACTCATACAAAAGCGAGCTCCTTAAGATGATCTGGATGGTTCGAAAAGTGTTCTATTTGAAAATCTGTTTCTCTTGTGAATCTTTGGAGGACTTCTTTAATGATGGTGTGATCGAGTTTGTATAAGAAATGAATGTAATGGTGGGTAGTGCGGTTTATAAAAATTGATTTCCGTTGCATCACCTCGACAGACAATAATAAACACACCCTAAAATACTGAAGTGGTGAAAAATAAATAAAAGCAAGACTCGGGCCCGAAATAATTGTAGACTGACCCACGCACGCCAGGTATTCTCTCGAACACCCGCATCCCTCCCACACCACAGTAAATCAACATCGGAATTGGGATATTTTATTTATTGCGGTTCGCTAGCTGTCGACGTTGGTACTCCTTAATAAACTTGTAACCGCGGCCGGAGTGCCCGTGTATGTGTATAATATAATTTATCTGCTCTCTCCGCCAGGCTCGTCTGCAACTAAAGGCCAAGCCTTCTTGTGCTCGCAGACACAAAAACAAATCTACATCTTGCCCCTGTCTATTCCAGCCATATTTTCGACTTCTTCGTCTTCTTCTTCCCCCTTCTTCTTCGCTTTCTTTCTGCATCGTCAGAAAATTTATTTATAAACGCCACGGCGATAAATCAACAACCGCGTTATTATTAATTAGCACCCTTCAGCCAAGCTGTTGGTGCGAACACCAACTGTGCAGCAAGCTCCACTTTAAATAAACGCCGCATTGTTCGAACATAGATCCATCAAACCCACACTAACAATGTTGATCAGCAGACTAAACATTAACAATTGTTGTGACAATGGCCACTGATAGCTAATTTGTATTGTTAATGGTAGGCACCGACGGCGAAAAGGGGTGCGCCGCCTTCCGCAACGTCCACATGCACCCGTCCTTCTCACCCCCGTTGCACGATGCGCGCGAGAACGTGGTCGAAAATTCACCCCCGAATCCACCACGCGTGGCCGAACCCGCTGAAAGATTGTTTCAGCTTCATTTAACCGGTATTAACGACCCCCTTGACGTTTTTATAATTATTTAATGCAAAGTACAACTTGCAGGTCTTCATAATATTGCATCTTGCAAGGCTTATTGAAGGTTTTGACAGAAACCTGAGATTTTGACAGAAACCTGAGATTTTGACAGAAACCTGAGATTTTGACAGAAACATAACCTGAGATTTTGACAGAAACATAACCTGAGACTTTGACAGAGACATAACCTGAGATTTTGACAGAAACAGCCTGAGATTTTGACAGAAACATAACCTGAGATTTTGACAAAAACATAACCTGAGACTTTGACAGAGACATAACCTGAGATTTTGACAGAAACAGCCTGAGATTTTGACAGAAACATAACCTGAGATTTTGACAGAAACATAACCTGAATTTTTGACAGAAACAACCTACGATTTTGACAGAATCTAAACGACCACCCTATTTTATGTATTGTTTAGAACAAGAAAGTAGAACACATTGCGTTTTCCCAGATAGTCTAGATAGTTAAATCCAAGAAATGAGATTTGAAATTTATTTAAGTGCCAAAGACCGTCCCCGTCCGTCTTCTGGATGTTCCGTGAAGTTCCGTGCCTCCCAACTGTCCATCAAGAGTCCATTACCACAACATTCGAATAAAGACAAACTCAAGTGTCAAGATAATGATCTGAGATTACCATAATGAAATCAATATCGCATATTAGTGAATATATGAATACATTACTATCCACACTCACTACTGTCGGTCCGTGTAATACATATGCATGAAGTCGGCACGGCCGAGCATGAATGAGATGGCCCCGGTACATCTTCTTTAAAGCTATGTGGGATGAATGCGCCGGTGAACAAACAGTGAAAGCCCTCTTCTCTTCTTGCTGCTCTCTTATCTACGCGGAGGATTCGCGGAAACGCCGGCTGTTTGATGAGAATGAGAATGAGGATGAGGATGAGGAGAACGCAGATTTAAAAAGACTCACTCAATGAGGTGAATTCCAAAAAAAAAAAACAAAAACAAACAAACAGCGGATTTAAGAATACTCACTCAACGAGGATGAGAATTAAAAAAAAAAAAAAAAACTTGCCCTGGATTTGAAGCGCTAGTGACTCTGGAATACCGCAAGGCTCCGTATTGAGTCCGATGTTCTTCTTGTTTATGCCCACTCTTTGATTTCGCTTTTTCAAATGATTTCAAATAAAAAAAAAATAATAACAAGAAGGGTTTAATCATAGGTTCCCGAACTTTTTGATATCGCCGCCCGTCTTGCAAGACAAAAATTGTTTGATGCCCCCCCATGCCATTGACATTTAAATAGCAAGTGTATGTATAGTGATACACATATCATACACACATTGAAAAAGTAGTGACCATGGGCGTAGCTAAGGTGGGGCAAATGTGGCAGTCACCCACCCCTAGTTCACGGAGCGATAAAAAACTATTTAAATTTTCTACCTGTATTTTGTCAAATAAAAAAAAAAGTTGGGTTGTTGACGGGAAGACGAAAGAAAAGCTGACACAACTGGATGCAATCGAAACCAAAATGAGAAAAATGGTGGAAAAGAGACGGAAAGAAAAATGCAAAATGTCAAGGGAAAAGAAAAGAAAGACGAGGAAATGCCCGAGAGACGCGGGTTCAAATCCCGTAGGCCACAGAATTTTTCCGTCTTCCTGTTAGTGTTTCCTTCCTTGTATTAATTGATTTAATTCAGCACTACCATATTCTTCTCTTTAAATTTAAGATAAAAAAAAAAACAACCGGATGTAATTGTTTTAAAAACGCAGAAGAAGACGGAAGCAAGAAAAAATCAAAAGATGAACGAAGCGATCCAACAGCAAAGACTAGAGAAACTGCTTCTCTCTCTCAAATCAATTCTTAAAGGTGGAAGGTGTTTAAACAAGTTACAAAAAGTGATGTTACAGTGGCAATTTCTTCCAAAAAAACGAAATTCTAGGAATTCTTTCGCCTGTAATCAAAATGACTATCTCTTTCCGAGAGTTAAATAAGTTATTAATTTATTTTCTTCGACGTTCAATTTAGTTGGGTTGGGTTGTCCTTGAAACGTTTCTTTACATATTGTCTTTTGGAATTTTTTTTTTTATTTTTATAATTTTTTTTGTTTCAATTTTCTACTAGTTTTTATAATTTCTTATTTCTTCATAATTTTTAATCTCTTGTTTCGATTTTTAATAATTTCTCATGTTTTATTTTATTTTCTTCGGCCGGGTTCAATTTATTTGGGTTGGATTGACCTTGAAACGTTTCTTTACATATTATTTTTTGGATTTTTTCTTTTAATTTTTAACATTTTTTTGTTTCAATTTTCTACTAGTTTTTATAATTTTTTGTTTCTTCATAATTTTTAATCTCTTGTTACGATTTCTAATAATTTCTCATGTTTTATTTTATTTTCTTCGGCCGGGTCCAATTTAGTTGGGTTGGGTTGACCTTGAAACACTTCTTTACATGTAGTCTTTTGGATTTTTTCTTTTAATTTTTATCATTTTTTTTTGTTTCAATTGTCTACTAGTTTTTATAATTTTTTATTTCTTCATAATTTTTAATCTCTTGTTACGATTTTTAATAATTTCTCATGTTTTATTTTATTTTTTTCGGATGAGTTCAATTCAGTTGGGTTGGGTTGACCTTGAAACTTTCATTACATATTATTTTTTGGATTTTTTCTTTTAATTTTTAACATTTTTTTGTTTCAATTTTCTACAAGTATTTATAATTTTTCATGTCTTATTTTATTTTCTCCGGCCGGGTTCAATTTAGTTGGGTTGGGTTGACCTTGAAACGTTTCTTTACATATTATTTTTTTTTTTCGTAATTTTTAAGTTTAACATTATATATTTAAATTTTCTAGTTTTTTCGAATTTCCTTAAAAATTCTTAATATTTCTATTCCGATTTTTGATAAATAAATTTATCTTTTGTAAAATTTTAGTGCTTTAGTTTGGTTTGGTCCGGTCTTTAATGTTTCACATTTTAATGATTAAAAGAAGTTGGGTTCATGTGGGCTTAGCTCAAATAGGGTGGGGTTCGCTTAGTGTCGGTTTAGTTAGGTTAGGTTCACTTAATTTCGATTTAGTTCGGTTGACCTTTAAATATTTTTTAATTTTTAAAAATATTTAAATTTTTTATGATTTTAACTTTTTTATTTTTAATTTTCAAAATCTTCCATTTCAATCTCCTACAGTTTAATTCTTTATTTTTGATAATTTCTTACGTTTTTATCTATTGTCAAATTCTTTTCTTGGACTGGCTTCACGTAGGTCGAGTTCAGTTGGTTTGGGTTGCTTTGAAGTTTTTTTTCTTTTTTTTTAATTTTAAAGCAATGTGTTTAAAGCTGAACCATTTCTACTTTCTTCATGTTTAAAATATTTAATTTTTTTAACGTATTTTTTTCGATTTTCTGGTTTTCTTTTCTTCGAATTTCTTAAAATTTTCAATTTTCCGATTCCAACCGGAAGCCAAGAATTCAACCGCAGACGACGGCCATGGAAGCCTTCAAGGCTTAAACTAAGGCCCCATCATTCTAACCTCCTAATAAATTTATTTCACGAATAATTCATTACATTAATTAACATTTTATATTTAAATTTTTTAGTTTTTTCGAATTTCCTTAAGAAATTTTTAATATTTCTATTTCGATTTTTGATAAATCTTAGCTTTTCCATCTTTTGTAAAATTTTAGTCATTCTAACCTCCTAATAAATTTATTTGACGAATAATTCGACGAATCACCATGACACCCGTTCATAGAATTCAACTTACTTCGGAGATTTGAGGTTATGGTGTCCAATTGCACAAGTTCTTATAGATTATACAACTTTAGTTACGAAAAAAAAAAATGATGATTTCAGTCTATCTTGGTCCTTTAAAAAGAAAAACAATTGTGATTTCAGTCTGTCTTGGTCCTTCATCGATTATAGTTCATTTAGTAGAACAAGAAGGTAAGAAGAATTTTTAAAATAACTAACTTGTACCCTTGTAAATATTTGATGTTTTGCATATAAGACAGATGTGGGGACTTTATTCTTAAATAACCTTGAATCGAAATGCGAGAAGGTCACAAAAAACAGCTGCTTTTTGAGACCTTCTGGTGACATTTGGATTCAAGATTATTTATTTATTTTAGTCACAAATATCAAATATTGTGGACAACCCGTTAGGACTTTATTCATATCTGATTCTACATGGAACATTAAATCATCTGATTGGGGCAGTTTCGATGTAATTTGAACAGAGACACTCTGTCTGGTCATTTACAACGTGTCGTTACAGACAACACGCAGTTAAACACCATTTCCCTAAATTCTGGAATGACAACGATTCTGTTTTTTTGCTGTAATTTTGTCCCAGAGTACAAATTACATCATCTCACTGAATTCTGGAATGACAACGATTCGGTGTTTTTGCTGTAATGTTATCCCAGAGTACAAATTACATCATCTCACTGAATTCTGGAATGACAACGATTCAGTGTTTTTGCTGTAATGTTGTCTCAGAGTACAAATTACATGATGTCACTGGAATGACAACGATTCGGAGTTTTTGCTGTAATGTTGTCTCAGAGTACAAATTACATGATGTCACTGCAATGACAACGATTCGGCGTTTTTGCTGTAATGTTGTTTCAGAGCACTCTCACGCAAATAGATTGACCCTTATACATGAATATTTGTGTGCAAATAAAACCGATAACTTTTATGGGAACACTTACATAACGACGTACGTTCTGCTGTAGTAATAACTATTTGTTTTTTTCTTATTTTTTTTTTTTTGGGCACATGTTAATGTTATTTCAGAGAGCACGCTCTGGTATCCGGGGTTGTAATTGAGGAATAGAAGTAACAAAGGGACTGAGTGCCAAATTTTGAAGAAAAAATGAGATTTTGGCACAAGAAGGTTTTACTTGTCATGACCTGCACCCTGTGAAACGGGCCAACTGCTCCGATACAAATTTCTAGGAGAAGCATTTCGACAGAAGAATTTTAAGCCAATTTGGTCATTGATAAGAATTAAGCACAACCCTTGTCAATTATCATTTTTAAACAAATCAATTTCATCTTTTCTTTGCTAATGTGTGTATGTGCACGTGTATTAACCGAACCCCGTACAGTGTCGGTTCTTGCCGGATCTCGAACCCCGTACAGTGTCGGTTCCTGCCGGATCTTCATCGAGGTAAAATCATTTTAGGCCTTGAGATTAAGTTCATTTTATTTAAAATAAATATATATGCCAAAGGCACAGCAATGTGTTCATAAAATGAGTCTTCATTGGCGTGTAAGCGTTTTTTTTTTTCAGGATTTCAACAGACGACTAGAAAACTTCTTTGGATGACATTAACGATTTCTGCTTTTTTTTTTATTTAGTATCTATGTGTCACCTCATTATGTTTTGATGATACACTCTTACATCTGGCGTTTAAGATAAAATTCTGTGGTGTGATTTGTTTGATATGTTATTTTTTTTTTTTTTTGCTAAAGGAACGAATAGGTCCTGTTCGTTGGGCCGTCGTGATCACGCCTTCTCTCCGGAAGTAAACACATCGAAAATGTCTCTATTGTACAGTTGAGTGCTCGCGGCGTACCTGTGCGGAGGAATATCTATTCGGTTAAAATATGCAGGACCCGCAATACTTAAAACCCCGAAAAACCGGAAGGTAGAGACACGTGCGGTTTTTACCACGCGTTCACTTCAAAGCGTAAAATTTAAATTTGAATGGCTCTTTACACGCGGCATTTTACACATCTCGGGGAGGCAAATTTGTTTGGCGACTTTTTGTTGCCGCCGTCGCGTTCGCAAAACGAGATTTTCGTTTAGGTTTTTTTTTTTTTTATTATTATTATTATTTAAAGGTGGAGCACAACCAAAAAGAAAAAAAAAAGGAAACATTTTGCAACCCCCAAAAATACTAATAATAATAATAATAATAAAAATAATTCCACATCGTTTCTTTTAAACGCTCCCTTTTTCTTGTGAAGGTTTTTATAATGCTGCTGTATCGTCGACGGACCGTGGCCTTAGTAACTTTCAGACTGCGAATTAGAACACATTCTATTTTTCCGATGTAACTGAACCAAAACTTCTACTTATTTATTCACAACAAACGAGGTGGTGTTTGGAGGGGTGGAAAATGCAAAATCTGTCTGGAAGGAGTGAGCCCGGCTAACCAACAGAGAACGGAGCATCTCCTCCACGGTGCGTTGTAACAATAAATATTTCTTTCAGCGTGCTGTGTAAAGTTATGAGAATAACAAACGACTCGAAAACACAATTTGCGAGTGCGTAATTTACGAGCTACAAAGTGCAGAATTCATTTCATTGTGGCGACAAATCTATTTTATTTCCGAAGAACATGAAGTGCGAATCCTCGACAAGCATCGGGATCATCTAACCATGAAATATATGTCATACGTACGCGGCGGGAAGAGATAAGTGTTCGGCTCGATGTGTTCTGTCGCCAGGAGTGCCCGTTAAGGATAATTGATGGCGAAATTATCCTGGCCGCGTATGCTAATTATTATAGGTCTATGGGACGCGCTGACTTTCAGGAGTGGAGGACGCGCGTAACCGTGGTAGTTTCAGCGGTAAATTAAAGAGGCGAGCGCCGGGCTCTTAAACTTTATGAAGCACTCCGGCTTCAAGTCGCGACTTGTATCTCCTCGCTATCTTGATCCTGTTTTCTTATTGAAGGCTATATCGAATTACAGAACATGAACGTTAAGTGCAAAAAAAAGTATTTATATGGAGCGATTCGTACTCTTCCACAGAGATACACAGAGTATCGATTCAATTGATCCGTTTAGGAGTTACACTGTCGAATAAACTTGTTTCTGCAACTAAAACGTAGGATAAAAGTAGGATTTAAGTACTTAACCCTTTCACTACGAGTTACTTACTAGCTCTACGGGGTATTTTTATATCGCTGTTAAGATCCACGTAACCATTTTCCTTCGTTTTATTGAAGAGTATTTTGGAAACGATACGACTATTAAAAAAAAAACAACTCTTACAGGATTCCCCCATTTTATTTTCATTGAAACATTCCCTGACTTTTCATCAACAAAATTGGGATTTCACGACTTTCCTAATTTTTGCACGTTGCATGCAACGTTTTGAAGATGCTGGAAAAGTCGAGTTTGTTCGGTATAGACAGCCCGGCGGTCGATGACGCACAATAACGAACCGACTTCTTGACGCCTTCAGTGTGACGTAGTGAGCTGAGTGGCGCGCCACAATACATTTCTGAGTCGTATAAATTTGCACATGGGCTTTTTAACATTACGTTGCTATTGTTACCACTCAATATTCAATGTTGAATCATTTAAAAACTACACATAGGAAGTTATAAGGAAGCTATGTGCAGTGTTATAAGGTTCAGAGTGTATAGTGATACACATATAAGTGAAAGTCATTGAAAAAGTAGTGACCATGGGCGTAGCTAAGGTGTGGGGCAAATGGGGCAGTCACCCACCCCTAGCTCACGGAGAGAGAAAAAAATCAAATTTCCGTTTGTACTGTGCCAAATAAAAAAAAGTTGGGTTGTTAACTGGAAGACGAAAGAAACGCTGAAATAAATGGATGCAATCGAAAACAAGATGAGAAAAATGAGGTGATGGTGGAAAAGAGATGGAAAGAAAAATGCAAATTGTCAAGGGAAAACAAAAGAAAGACGAGGAAAGGTATAACAAGATACGAGGAATCGGGTATCGCGCAATACCCGAGAGACGCGGGTTCAAATCCCGTAGGCAATAGATTTTCTCTGTCTTCCTGTTAGTGTTTCCTTCCTTGAATTAATTTATTTAACTCAGCACTTCCATATTCCGAGAGTTAAATAAGTTATTAGATTAGTTGTGCTTCTTATTCATTAATTTTTAACATTTTTTGTTTCAATTTTCTACTAGTTTTTATAATTTTTTATTTCTGCATAATTTTTAATCTTTTGTTTCGATTTTTAATAATTTCTCACGTTTTATTTTATTTTCCTCGGCCGGGTTCAATTTAGTTGGGTTGGTTTGACCTTGAAACGTTTCTTTACATATTATTTTTTGGATTTTTTTCTTTAAATTTTTAACATTTTTTTGTTTCAATTTTCTACAAGTTTTTATAATCTTTTATTTCTTCATAATTTTTAATCTCTTGTTGCGATTTTTAATAATCTCTCGTGTTTTATTTTATTTTCTTCGGCCGGGTTCAATTAACTTGGGTTGGGTTGACCTTGAAATATTTCCTTACATATTATTTATTTAAGTTCTTAACCCTTTAACTACGAGTTACTTACTAGCTCTACGCGGTATTTTTATATCGCTGTTAAGATCCACGTAACCATTTTCCTTCGTTTTATTGAAGAGTATTTTGGAAACGATACGACTATTGAAAAAAGAAAAACTGAACTCTTACAGGATTCCCCCATTTTATTTTCATTGAAACATTTCCTTACTTTTCATCAACAGAATTGGAATTTCGCGACTTTCCTAATTTTGCATGTTGCATGCAACGTTTTGAAAGTCAGAAATGAATGTTTCCTTTTCCACTTTCAAAATATTCAAAACAGAAAAAAAATGTATATTGAGTATTTATTAATTTATTTTTATTATCACCTGTAAGTGGAGAAAATTGTTGAATGACGTATAACCAAATAATTTTAATAGCATGTCTCTTCACTAAAGAAAAAAAAATAATAATATCAACAAATTAGACTGAGCAAAAAAAAAACAATAAAAAAAACACTTAGTGTAGGCAACCCAACAAACGTTGCCAGCTGCTTGTATGGTTGCCTGTACTGACGAAACTTTTTCACAATTCATTTAGATTATGCAATTTCACTTTCATTTATATATTTAACCCGAATAACCAAATAATTTTAATAGCATGTCTCTTTACTAAAGAAAAAAAAATAATAATATCAACAAATTAGACTGAGCAAAAAAAAACAATAAAAAAAACACTTAGTGTAGGCAACCCAACAAACGTTGCCAGCTGCTTGTATGGTTGCCTATACTGACGAAACGTTTTCACAATTCATTTAGATTATGCAATTTCACTTTCATTTATATATTTAACCCGAATAACCAAATAATTTTAATAGCACGTCTCTTCACTAAACAAAAAAATAATAATAATATCAACAAATTAGACTGAGCAAAAAAAAACAATAAAAAAAACACTTAGTGTAGGCAACCCAACAAACTTTGCCGGCTGCTTGTATGGTTGCCTATACTGACGAAACTTTTTCACAATTCATTTAGATTATGCAGTTTCACTTTCATTTATATATTTAACCCGAATAACCAAATAATTTTAATAGCACGTCTCTTCACTAAACAAAAAAATAATAATAATACCAACAAATTAGACTGAGCAGAAAAAAAAACAATAATAAAAAACACTTAGTGTAGGCAACCCAACAAACGTTGCCAGCTGCTTGTATGGTTGCCTGTACTGACGAAACTTTTTCACAATTCATTTAGATTATGCAATTTCACTTTCATTTATATATTTAACCCGAATAACCAAATAATTTTAATAGCATGTCTCTTCACTTAAAAAAATAATAATAATAATACCAACAAATTAGACTGAGCAGAAAAAAAAAACAATACAAAAAACACTTAGTGCAGGCAATCTAGCAAACGTTGCCAGCTGCTTGTATGGTCGCCTATACAGACGAAACTTTTTGACAAACTCATTTAGATTATGCAGTTTCACTTCCTTTTATTTGAAACGAATTTCCTTTTTTCTTTTCTTCTTCTAATTAAAAAAAAAAAAGAAAAAGAAATTTGTATTTAAATATCCACTTTTTTCAATTAATTTCACTGAATTTTGCTTTAAAACAAGCAGATTCCCTAACTTTTCCTCATTTCCCTGAGTTTTGCCGGTTTTCCCATGTCTTATAGTTCAGTAATAATCGACGATGTCTTTTCGGTCGCGGTCTGTATATTGAGCAAACTTCGTTCATTGTTTTATTTTTTTTATTTTTAAAACTGTGTCGCTTCAAAGTGTTCATTACTTTTAAACCTCGGTCCCTCGATTTGTTTTTTTTTTTTAATTAATAATTATTCAGTTTCTGAAATTTAAAAAAAAAAAACAAATCTTGTCATCAGATTGCGACGCCAACCATTTTCATGCGACTTTTTCGTTCACATTAATTCCAAAAAAAGATGAAAAAAAAAGAAATGAGGGAGTGAATTACTGCCAAGCATGTTAAGATCAGGCACATTTTGGTTTCCGTGTGTAACTTTTTTCTGTGCGAAACCGAAAGCCCAGTGCGAGGAAACGTCGATGTCCAAAGTTGCCGAATGTGACGGCCACAACCACAGCTGAAAACTGAAAACACAAACAATCAAGAAAGAAAATCCCCTGAATCGTTGCTGAAATGCGGTTTCCTCGTTCTTCCCAATTTTAGTACATAGCACGGCATTGAAAATTATAGCATAAAAATATAAAATCAAATTTAGTTTAACAGTAAAAACTCTTTTTCTTTCACATCTGATTACCCTTCAACTTTACTTTTATTCGTTGTGATCACAGAACACCTTTATCTGCATTTTTTTTTGTTTTTTCTTTTTCTTTTCTTTTTTCTTCTATTATATTCTAGTTTTTTTTCAATCTTTAATTTTAAGCCCTTAGTCTTAGGCGTTTTTCTCATTGCTTTGTTATTGTTATTCAAGGTTTGGGTGAAAGACCACATATGTGAACCCCACCTTTAGGTTTCCCCGCTTACATTACTTTACATTTATAAATGATATTCTTGTGTTTACTGGGAAATAAAGATATCTATTATTATTATTATATAGTAGAGTTGGTAACACTACAGTGAAGTGAAAGTTCGCAGACGGATCAGAAGGTGCATGAAAAGGGAATTTTTTTCCTGAAAAGCGAGTTTACTAATCTTGTTACTTTTGTGCTGATTGAATCAAATCCAGTCGTTCTTTTTCTTTTAATTTCTGCAAAAGGCGGCGTTATTTTATTATTATATGTAGGTATTTTGAACTGCGACAGAGTTGCTTTACGCCAGCGCTTTGTAATTAAGGGGGAAGGGATGTAAGAATCCGGACTTCTACGGAAATTGCATTTGGGTGGTTGCAAGCGGGCGAAATAGCTTCTTTCGTTACTTCAGGGCCAACCCCAAAGCCCACATTTTTACAGTGATTGCGTTGGTGTGATAATCCCGATTAGCATCCCTTCAGATTCATAAAGAAAAATCGATTTGACTGGCTTGGAATCGCAGTTCACGGGTTTTCAGAAGAACCACCAAACGCAATATCTTGCCAAGTCGTTAATTAATAGCGACTCCCGCGGTAAAAGGGTCATTTTACCTTACGCCAGCTCCTTTTAACTAAGGGAGAAGGGATGTAAGAATTCGAAATTTTCGGGAAATTGCATTTGCGTAGCTGGGTGCGGCTACAATAAAGTTTCTTTCTTTAGTTTGGGCCGAAAGACTACCAACCCCGTCAGCCCGCAACTTTACAGCGGTTTGATGCGTTAATCCCTCTTAACATCCCTACAGAATAATAAGGAGAAACCGATTTGACTGGTTTGCTATCGGTACGTACGGGTTTTTCGGAAAAACCATCAAAGCAATATCTTGTCAAGTCGTTTATTAGCGACTCCCGCTGTATAGGGGTCATTTTGCCTTTTTAATTAAGGGAGAAGGGATGTAAGAATCTGAGTTTCTTACGGAAAATGCATTTGGGCGGCTGCGTTCGGCCAAAATAAAGAAAGTTTCTCTCTTCAGTTTAGGGCAGAAAGACTACCAACCCGCCACCTTGCAATGTTTGCAGTGCTCTAATATGTTAATCCTCGTTAGCATCCTTATAGATTAATAAGGAGAAGTCGATTTGACTGGTTTGCGATTGCAATTCACGGTTTTTTCGCAAGAGCCATAAAGAAATATCTTTCCAAGTCGTTTAAAAGCGATTCCCGCAGTACAAGGGTCGCGTTGCCTTACGCCAACTCTTTTTAGTTAAGGGAGAAGGGATGTAAAAATCCGGATTTTTACGGAAATTGCATTTGGGTGGCTGCATGGGGCAAAAATAAAGTTTCTTTAGTTTAGAGCAGAAAGACTACCAAGCAGTGACTGTACAATGTTTGGGGTGCTGTGATATGTTAATCTCCATTAACATCCTTACAGATTTATAACGAGAAATCGATTTGACTGGTTTGCGATTGCTATACACGGGTTTTTCGGAAGAACCACCAAAGCAGTATCTTGCCAAGTCGTTTATTAGAGACTTCCGCAGTATAGGGGTCATTTTGCCTTTTTAATTAAGGGAGAAGGGATGTAAGAATCTGAGTTTCTTACATCCCTTAGTAAAAGGGTCATTTTGCTTTACGTCAAGTCATTTTAATTAAGGGGGAAGGGATGTAAAAATCCGGATTTTTCCCGGAAATTGCATTTGGATGGCCGCCTGTGGTCAGAATAAAGTTACAATACCTCAGTACCGACCCCAAACAACTCGCGTCTTGGCAACGGTTGCAAATTAATTAGAAATCGATAATATTGGTTTGCGATTGGGTTTTTTAAAAGATGCTTAGGAAATCAAGTAGGCTATTGAAGACTCCTGCAGTTAACCGATTGAAACAATAC
Source organism: Prosopocoilus inquinatus (assembly GCA_036172665.1). Lineage (NCBI taxonomy): Eukaryota > Metazoa > Arthropoda > Insecta > Coleoptera > Lucanidae > Prosopocoilus > Prosopocoilus inquinatus. The sequence goes on along the minus strand of CM069878.1, from coordinate 4,797,548 downwards.
TCCCTGAAAGCATCCTGAATGAACTGAAAACGGATTTGATGTTGCTCATTTCTCGGCATAATGCGAACGACCTTGCGTTTACCATCACTAATCTAATACCCAGCGGTAATTAATCGGTTGTACAAGCAGAGATTGATCGCTAATTAGTAATCAACGGCGACATGATTTATGTGTGTATCGAATCGAGAAGTGACTGTCAAGTCAAGTCCAGCCAAGCCAGAGATAACGTTGCCAAGAGAAATCCAATCCAGAAGAAGAAGAAGAAAAAAATAATTATATTAGAATTAGTTCTGGTATCAGAACATTGCCAGGAGTTATTTCTTTTTTTGTTTGTTTTGTTTTAGATGACGTTTTTTTTTTTTTAAATTATTGCTGCGAAGGGAAATCATTTCTGCATGAAATACCGAAATGGCCGATCCGAAAACAAACGACACCGCACAGCTGTGTGGCCATCGAACGATTACAATTACACGCAAAGCAAGCTAAATACACGCAGGGGTGGAAAGGGCCCGTCGCGACGGGCGTCGGTCGTGTCGACAGCCATTTAAACATCGGCGGTGAAATTTATTGAAAATAAAATAAAATAAAATAAAATACGAGTATCACACTTTTATTTGCATTACTCGATTTACTCGAGTAGACTTGGTAAGCTAAAGTTGTTGTTGATGATTATGATCATGATGATGGGGATGATGGTGGTGGTGGTAATGGTGACAAACACACGAACGATTTGATAGAATTTTTGTTTTTTTTTTTGGTTATCCACATTTTCGTCTGTCCTCTCTGCACAATGAGATCAAAAACGCTATTGTTGCTTCGACCCTCTTTCACGTCGCGACGTAACTTCTGGTTTACCTGGGCTTGGGGCTTTGGAAACGGGAGAGAAGCACACCATGCGACATTTATCGACGCACAAAGGGCCGCATTGTTGCGATCGGAGAAATGCGATTTTTACAAAGACGGACAGTCGCAGATAAAATAAAAGCCCTTTCAAACGCTCCTAGTTAGGACTAACGCGATTGGAAACGTAACTCTAATTGGAAGGTAAAGCAAACCGAATTAGTTTCCGGATTGATTCGTGGAACAGGAGAATCACTCTGAAACTCAACGCAAATAATAATAAAATATCTTGATAGTGACACTTAGAGACACTCCAATTATTAATTAGATTTAGAAAATATATCCGACACAACTGCGATGGTTGATTGTTAATAAATTGGTGGGTGAGATGCAGACGGTAGAAAAACTACCCCTGTCTCATATCTAACCTTTTAAAAAGTTGAAACGACCTAATCCCTACCTAAAACCAGAAAAGAAAGCAAGTGATGCGGTGACAAAAACAGAAAGTAAAAAAAATCAATAAAGATTAAAAGCTCAAAACAAATTTTGATATAAATCAAAATATAATGCAACTAAGAACTTTAAAAGAAAATGCCGCCAGAGATATTTTAGGCTGTAAGTTAAATTATCCACAGAAAACCTTGATTTTATTATTCTTAGAACAAGTCGCTTTTGTTTCTAGAACAACTGAAATAGTTGCCTTTCGAGAAGGTCCTGAAAGCTTTTTTTTTTCCGGAAAAGACCAGCAGCTGTTCTTCTCATCAGAAATAAAAGATAAAGGCGGAATCACATTATGTTGTCAATACGAGGAAAGACTATAAACTTATGTTCTAAGCCAAGCCAGTCACAGGAATGCCAATTTTAGTGTTAAGAGATAAGTGAGAGGTAATAATTTCTGCAATTCCTACGAACCGTTTCGTTGAAAATTACAAAGATTTTCCTCAGAACTGTTGGTGTCTCTGTTGAAACGAAACGCCGATCAATGGAATAACTCTTCGTCACCAACCAAATAAGAAGAGAGAATAGAAGAAAAGATGGCGATGCAAACGTCAATTTGCACAAGAACAGAACAGTGATTTCTCCAAAACAGAGCTTTTTATAATTTTGTTCGCAGCACAACAGAACAAAAGATGGCGATGCAAACAACGCACAGCGTATCGTCAGGGCGAAACTAACTATAGAAGACATCAGTAAGTAAATTTCAACAAAGACGACAGACGTGTTTCAATCTAGTTCAGAAAAATCGTCGCAAGAGATCAATCAAACACGAAGTGCATCGTCAAAGGTAAACTGTACAAGACGTTCTTTACCAAAAAACGTTAATTCCAGGCATGTTTTAGAAAAGTTGCCGCAGGAATTGGCGACCAAACTTGGCCAAATGCAACCAACAAACGAAAAACTGATGGATCCAAGTCGATTCGCCTTGACAATCATTGAGATCGACCAATCAAAACAGTAGATGAGTTTCTGGCACTCCAAGATCAATATCTTAGAAACAAACATAATTATGACCGTTTTGTAAAATATACGTAAGCGGATTATATTTAACTCTTATGTAATAACGTTAGATTTATTTATTTTTGATTAATTAAATATTCGGTTGAATAAATTGCGTAACTTTTAGGCTTTTAGGTTTTGCAATGAGCGTTTAACTTCGAGCCGAAGCTTAAATCCTTCACAACAATTGTTGAAATAATTGTTGCTAAGGGTTTAAGCCTCAGCTCAAAGTTTAGCTGCAATTGTAAAACTGGATCTTAGTAGTGTTGAGCGTAACATATCGATACTCTTCAGTATCGATACTTATACTTTACGCTCCGATACCCGATATTTTGTAATCGATACTTTGTCTTCCGATACATCGATGGATCCATCCAAATGAAGTATCGTATAATAAATTATTACTATTTAACTAAATGAAAAAATTTGTAATTTAATTTATTTTGTACAGGCAATACATAATTATTCAAGCAGAGACACAATACGAAATCATCTTCCGCCATAACGTCACTTTAAACCTTTCTTTTGGATTAAAAAAAAATCATGTATCGACATTACGAATTTCGATACTTTATAATGTATCGTTACATTTAAGAACGATACGTATCGATACTTTATAAAGTATTGTCCAAAACTACTCTTTAGCGTAGAATTTTTTATTAAATAATTTTTTATTCATGTATTTCGTCGCTTTTAGCGTAACAATTGTCGGTTGGCCTGTACGAAATAAATTAAATGTCGTTAAAATAAGTTAAGAGGTTTGAGAAAAAAACAAAAAAGCAGGTTTAATTATTTCTTTTTGACGCGGTTAAGTTCGATTGAATTAAAAAAAATAATAATTTAGAAGAAAATAATAACAATAATAAAGAAATTATCAAAACCAAACCTTTTTTTCCTTTTAAACGAATTATTCAGTCTTTGTATTTAATAATCTCCCAAGATTTTCTGATAAAAAATTATTGATTTTATTAGTGAAAGTCTTCCAGCGCCATCTGTGGAACGCGGTAGTCACTACGAGGCATTTTTGTTAGCTTGTTGTTTAAGTCCGTCATTTTTAATCAAAGTATCACTTCATTATGTACATTGAACTTACTTCTTGCCGTTTGTTCTTTTCTTTTTTTGGTAAAGTACCCAACAAAACAAGTTTCTGTTGTTCTGCTTTTGTTCAAAGCCCCACAGTGCCATCTGTGATTAGACTTATTTAATTTATTGAAAACTTTTTCAGTTTTCAAAGAACCTTACAAGTTTTCTTCGAGCACCATGGATGTTCCGTCACTTTACCATTTCCATTCCACGAAGCTTTCGATCAAGAAAGTTCTGGCTATTCACAGCGACATCTATTAACGGAGATTCCAATTTCATCCTACTATTATTAATATTATTAAGGACCCTTCATTTTCTTTTGCAAAGCAAATTCTACCTTTATTTTGGTCAGGGGATGAGACTGTTCTCCACATGGTTTTTAATGACTCTGTTCGTAAGTATAAGTCGGTCGCAGCCGCAGCTGCTGAAAGATTCATTTATTTTTTTTAAAGTTGTGGGATGTTGTAATTTTGTTCTTTCTCTGGCGTTTCCTAGTCAGGCAATTTTGATTAATAACCACGAAAAGGGAACAATTTAAAACATGATAACCAATTAACTGTCATAACTAAACCAGAGATGGCGTCAGATCGATCGCGTATCGTCCGTGAATGTAAATAACTTTTTTAAGCTTCTGCTGGGATTCCCCGAGTCGTTCTAGAGAAAAACAAGAAATTACGAGATAGTATCAAGGGATTACAAAAAAGAAAAAGAAAAAGAAAAAACAAACAAGAAAAAGAAAAAGAAAAAACAAACAAGAAAATAAAACAGACAAGAGGTTTACTTCAGGAAATAAATTTCAGTAAACGAGGAAACGGCATTGCAAGTCACATACAGGGTGGACTACTGAAATTCACAGCAAGTTTTTTTTTTTAATAACGACCAAAAAAAATTAATTGTTGTGTAGACTGTTTATGATTAAAAAAAAATGATTGCGCTTTTAGTTTAATAATAGGAGTTACTGAGTTTATTGGAAAATCATCCAGAAATACTATTTGAAAGGGATTACCTCGCGGACCATGTGATTACCAAGGATCGACCAACCAGAACTATTCGGTGGTTTCAAGAAATTCTTCCAGTGGTAAATTCCTTGCATTAAAATAAGGAAACCGTCGTTTTTAAAAATAAAATTCTACTCTTCTTACTTCCAGTTCTTCCGTGGAATTCCCCAAAAAAAATCATCCAGAAATATAATTTGAACGGGTTTACCTCGCGGCCCATGTGATTACCAAGGATCGACCAACCAGAACTGTTCGGTGAGCGGATCGGATCGTTTCAAGAGAGTCTTCCGGTGGTAAGTTCCTTGCATCAAAATTAGGGACCCGTTGTTTTGAAAATAAAATTCTTACTTTCGGTTCCTCCATGGAATTCCCCAAGATGCATCATCATCCAAGACTTGACCAAAAAAAAAATACTAAAGTAAATAAATTTTGCCCATCGATGCCTTCTTTACGAACATAAACAAAGATATAAAAGACAAACATTAAGAGCGCTTTGGATTGGGATGAGATCAGATCGTTGAATGTGTTTTCGTCTCGTTTTAATCTCATGGAATCAAATGAGATGAAGATACATTGAGTGCACGTAGGCAAGATTTCGTTGAGTTCTGTAAGGTTTAACATAATCTTGGGGTGTTGTAATTGGGGCGAACAGAACCCAAAACCAAAACAACAAATACAATCAATAAGGATGAGACGTTAAAGGTCAGTTTTCCAATTGAGGTTTAACTTTAAACTCCGTTTTATTCCTGCGGAATTGCCATAGGAATGAAGCGAAGCTTAAAGTTAAACTGAGATGGATAGACTAGGCCTGAATGACTTCGACAGTTAATTGAATGACAAAGAAATAAAAATTAAATCCATCCATTAGTTTACGGTCGAAAGCGAAAGGTGACAGACAATTACAGTTTCCTGTAATTTTTCTTTCTCCAAAATGCGACTTCACAGGTGACTTAAATTTTTTCTTTCAATTTCGGTGCTTTAATGGGATGCTTTGTGAAACCCCGAATGAAACCCAAATGACTCACTCGAGTTTCGTAACGTTAAAGCAAGCGAGATTTTGTTTTTGTCGGGTTGGTGGCAACATGCGCGGCCAGGGTTGCCAGATTTGGCAAAATTCCGCCATTTGGACTGCATTTTAGACAAACTTGGCGTTTACCTAGAGATTTTATTTGGCGCCTGATTTGGGCTGTTTTGTGACAAAGGAAAAAAAATATTACAACGCGATCACAACAATGACTGTCACCGCTTTAATTTAATTTGTAGGCATTATATGACAAGAATACTTAGAGCATCGTTTCATTCGTTTTCTCCTTCATTTAATATTTTTTCTCCCTTTTTTGTTAGAATGTTGATTGATTGATGTTTTGCATTTTATTCACATCACGGTTCATTTATTTTGTGCTTTTGTTTCCTGCCAGTTTCTTGACTTGCAAAATTTTTCGGCAATTTTTTCATTTATTTACTTTTTGTCCATCCATTCTTTCCTGTTTCTTTTTTTTTCATGTTTATCGCAGTTTTCTCCCTTTAATCGAATTGGTTTTTGCGACTTTCGTCGATTTTAATTTTTTTTTGTTCATTTTACGCTGTGGTATTTTTCTTATTTTTATTTTTATCAAATCGATTTTTCACATTTTGTTGATTAATGCTTTTTTACAGTTATCTTTTGTTTTTTTTTTTTAATTTTTTTGCCTGGAAATTCAATTGGTTTCTGTTCGTTCTAGTCGTCAATCTTCTTTTGTTTGTTTTTCTTCTCTTCTTTTCTATTCGATTTTTCGCATTTTATTGAGACTTGCTTGTAGTTCATCATTTGTTTTGCGTCTCAGTTGCGATCTTCTTTTGTTTTGCGCACTGTATGTCGTTCTTTTTTTTTTTGTTTTCCTCTTAAATCGTATTATTGAATTTTTTTACAGTTTGCTTTACTTTTATATATTTTATATATTCTAGTTCAGACCAGAATGCATGTTGGGATTCTCCCGAAATCGATGTATGCAGATACTCTAGAAATCCCAAGAATTTCTGTTGGTGGGTTGGTATTATGTATGAAATGAGTCACATACAGAGTTGCAGAATTAATAATATTGTTGCGCAACTTTCGGAAAAATGCCGAAAAAAAAAGGTAACGATTTTTTTGTCTGCTTGCTGTTTTCCTTGAAGCTGGCGTAGCAACACGAATTTAATTAAAGAAAAAAAAATAATGTTAGTGATCTGTTAGACATAAACATTAAAAGTAGGTAATAAATTTATTTTAAATGGCGTTGATGAGAAGACGTGACGTGTCTTCTCGCTTCTTAATTCAATTAAAATTGCGTTTATTTTTGAAGATTTGGAAATTGCAAAAAAAAAAAACACGCGCGTCTCTATTTTTGTAGCTGGGCAAGCAAGCAATTATAAAAATGAGCAATTCAACCACCACCAGTCAAGTTATAATAAGTTTTTGTTCGGAGATCGACAGTCTGCCGAGCGCGCTTTTTTTCTCGTTTTTGTTCTCTGCCATAAGTAGATATGTGAGAGCATCATCTTCGCCCCAGGAGGCCGCTGGAACCCGCTCTTCTCCCATCGCCGTCTATCCTCGCAGTCGTTAGGAAACGTTATTTTTGACCCAATAATCCATAAAAAGGATTGCGCAGGTACAGAACTGCCAGGTAACCAGCGCCGGGCTAAGGAGATATCGCACGAGGAGAATAAAGAACAACTTCGCCGCGATTGTTTTGTATGCCGTAAATGTTGTTTTACTTCGGCGATGATTACACGTGTTGCGGGGGCCCTCCTCCTTCTTCTTCTTCTTCTTCTTCTTCTTCTCTTCGTCGGTGGACGGAGTGAGTATTGAAGTTTCGCTCATCCATCATCGGATTCGATACATCACCATCACAACAACACATCGGTCGACTCGAACACACCGAGAATGCCAAACGACGTCATAATCCCCGAACACATATTGATGCTTGGAAAAATTACACGCGGCCAACATCATTTCAGAATTTTAATTGAGGGGGTGCCAGGCATCCACCAAAAAAAAATTTTTTTTTTGCAATACCACACGAAACAGCACGATAGAAAAAGTTTACAATCGAAATGCCAATGTTTTCAATACCATACGAAACAACATGATAAGAAAGAGTTTCGAAACGCCAGTGTTTTCAATAATAACATTAAACAACCCTCTTAATCTCTAAAGAATTTTAAATCATGCAGAAAACTAACTAACTTTAGTAAGAAACTTCAAATTCAATCCAATGGAGTTAGGTACTAAGATCTGGGTACAATAAATTATATTTTCTGTTCACAGATGGCACTTTACAACAAGAAGTAATAAATATTGATCTTTTTTTAATTAAAACCGTCTTCGAACACTTTGCACTCGTTTGTAGTGGCAAACTTGAAACAGTCGTGGAGTTGAGGTTAGAAGAAGCAAATGTGTTCGAGAAAATTAAAACTTCTGTTCGTAGATGGCGCTTTCAGATATTAATAATGAAGCAGCAACCAGAAATTGGTTATCTTAACCAAAAAACAACGACCCGCTCAGTAAAAAAAATTATGTTCTGTATAACGACTAAGGAGGATGCATATTTTAAACAAAGTATCGATACTTTGCATTAAATCATGCTTTTTCTGATAGTATCGAAACCATACGATGCTTGGCAGAAAATTATGGATATTTTGAAAAATCGTATCGTTGCGCTGTAATAGTAATAATTAAATTACATACATTATTAATTTAAGAAGGAAAAATAGACTAAAGTCATTAAAAAATGTTACACCGCAACGACGATTGAATGTTACATGCACGACACAAATTAATAAAGCCAAACTTGGCTACGCCCGTGACTACGATGGGAAAGGCTTGGACAAATCAAAACCAACATGAACTAAAACAAAAGCCAACCACGTATAAGATGATATAAGTAATAACCAATGGCGTCAAATGTGAACGTAATTTACATTTGCTTCGAAATAACAAGTGGAGAGAAAAACGTAAGTCGCAGAAACCAGATGACACAAAAAAAAAACTAAGGCGTCGTCGCAGAGTTTTACGATCAGTTTCGACGCGACGGTTAGAATAAACATTGGATTTAATTTCCACGAAATGTGGTCAAATGTAGCTACGGACGCTTGCGAAAGATGTGCAATCAAGGCTAAAAAATACAGGGCCGAACTCCGAAAGTTTAACTTAAGGCAATTATAATGGCGAAACTGCAAAATCTTAAGATGATTTATTTATTGCCGGAGCGTTTTCAGATGCACGAAAAAAAAACAGTCTGCGATTTGCACCATAAAATTAGATCCGAGGCGTGGGGCGCAATTTTATTTATTATAAAAATACGATCATTCTACGACGAAAACGATGATAAAAGAAAACGAGAAACTACGCCGCTCGTCGTTCACACAATAACTACGTTTCTTTCCGAGGAATTAATTTGGCGATTGCGGTACTTTCCGATTCCCCAAATGAAAGTATCGGTACTTCAAAAGTATCGCAACGAAGGTATCGATGTTCCGATGCACAAAAAATATCGAAGCATCGTATGCATGACGACAGGGTAGCCCCGAAACCAAACTTGTCACCCAATACTAAATTTGATTGAAAAACCATCGAAAGCTTTCACGTAATTCAACTTTCTGTCCAAAGGTGGCGAGATTTTTGTGTTCCTTTGTTCCTTTAAAATGTTACGGGCAGTAAAAGAATAATGTTCACCTTAACAACAAGGTTGTATCCAACAGTGAGCTTGATTGAAAGAAAAAACTAAAAAAAAAACAGGTTTCATATAATTCTACTTCCTGTCTAAAGATGCCGCAGGGGGCCTTATTCTCGAATCGAGGGAACAAACTCGCACGAGAACCTGACGCACTTCTCTCATTTTGACGTCACGTTCCCCTGCGCGTTTTTTCCCTCGATTCGAGAATAAGGCTTCAGATGTATTTTGTTTTGTTTTTGCGGACGTCTTAGGCAAGAATTAAACAGAAGCATACATTGCAATTAAAAAAAAAGAAAAATGTTCAGCATAACGACAAGACGCTCTCGATTTTTGACACCCATCAGTGAGCTTGACGACTGATAAATTAAAACAAAAAAAGAAACTTTCATATAATTCAACTTCCAACTGCCCAAAGACGGCGCTCTTTGACTTTTGGAATTAGCAAGGAAACTGATTTATTTTATTTTGCGCGAACGACTCTGGAAAAAATTAAAGAAAAACATTCAAAGCAGTTGATGTCCAGTAAAAGAAGCTTTAGCAATGAAACGACATTCCAGGAATCTTAATTATGCCAATAAATATAACGTGTTATCGGAAAGTCTGAGTACGTTTTTTTTTTGTTTTTGGTAACGACAGGATTTCAAAATTAATAAGTTTCTGTCAAAAGATGACGCTTACAAAGTGGAATTTGCAGAAAGCTGATATTATTTATATTATATTAAAGAACGAAAATTAAAAAAAAAACTAAGAAATAGATTTTTAATTTTTTTTTTTAATTAACGTGCTGTTTAAATTGACCGCTCTCTTTATTTATAGTTATTCTTCCTCAGCAATTATCTTTTTTTTTACAACTCTTTGCATAATTGATTTTATGAGCACTTCATTATAAATTAAAAAAAAAAAAAAAACGGGAATCTCAACCCATTTTCATCAAAATTCATTTCTGTTTGGCTTTCGTTTTTGTTTATTTATTTTCTTACTTCTCTTAACTTTATTCTATTTTAATTTTCGATTCTATTTTGCTTCTCTGAACACTTTGAATCGATGGAAGATGATGGCTGGAGTTTTTTTTTTAAACTCTCTCGCATCTAAAACGGTTAAATTCGCCCCCTTCAGTTAACATCGACAAGTAATAAAAAGAGCAGGAGGTTCAAATTCCAAACCTCGAGAAACGCCGTACGAACCAAACTTATAATCGTAGTCGGCGGTGGTGTTTGCTGTGATACAAAAAAAAAGATTGACGCATCCGACAGTATCCCAATTGAGGTTAGATTCGTACTTTGCAAGTGCTTTGGATAAAGTACAGTCCGTCTAGAAAGTATCCCGAAAAATCAAGCAACTCTGCGGCTTCCAGTTTCTGAATTTATGAATGAAGCGATCCAAATGGAGAAAGAAGACACTTTCAGTTACTACTTTATGTAAGTTCCGTTTAATCCTGCAAATTATACTGAATGTTTCGAAAACTTGAAATCAAATCACTGTAGCCTGAGTACAACTGGCACTTCATTTGTGCATAAAATGACACTATTATTTTATTTTTTGGTCGAAACCTTTTTAATTTAACTAAAGTCATTAAAAAAATGTGATTGAATGTTACATGCACGACACAAATTAATAAAGCCAAACTTGGCTACGCCCGTGACTACGAAGAGAAGGGCTTGGACAAATCAAAACCAACATGAACTAAAACAAAAGCCAGCCATGAATAAAATGATATAAGTAATAACCAATGGCGTGAAATGCCAAATGTGAACGTAATTTACATTTCCGTCGAAGTAACAAGTGGACAGAAAAACGTAAGTCGCAGAAACCAGATGACACAAAAGAAACTAAGGCGTCGTCGCAGAGTTTCACGATCAGTCTCGACGCGACGGTTGGAATAAACATTCGATTTAATTTCCACGAAATGTGGTCAAATGTAGCTACGGACGCTTGCGAAAGATGTGCAATCAAGGCTAAAAAACACAGGGCCGAACTCCGAAAGTTTAACTTAAGGCAATTATAATGGCGAAACTGCAAAATCTTAAGATGATTTATTTATTGCCGGAGCGTTTTCAGATGCACGAAAAAAAAACAGTCTGCGATTTGCACCACAAAATTAGATTGAGGCGTGGGACGCAATTTTATTTATTATAAAAATACGATCATTCTACGACGAAAACGATGAAAAAAGAGAACGAGAAACTCCTTGTTTGTTTAAAATTGTTAGAGTCCAATGCCTGTTGTCACTTTTTTTTTATTTGATTTTTTGGAGAAATGGTTTTGACAAAAATACTACGTTCCTCAGCCGCTGGGAAGCCGTGTATTGGAGAAAATTCACAGAATTTCCAGATACTTTCTAGACGGTCTATAGAATTCATTCAATTAGAGAAGATTAGAGGACTTTGAAAAATAAGAAATATAAGAGAAAAGGAAAAGTAATTAGAAACTGATTTAAGTCGAATCCGCAAACGCCGTCATTTCTAAATTAAGCCGGCAAGGCAAAAGACAAAATGACAATATAAAGTATGGCATAGTGCCAACCTATTTACATGAACAAGAAAAAGTTCCCAAAAAACAGAACTTGTAAAATTACAGCAAATTGTGAAAAATGTTGTACAAATAAGAAAATTGCAAGCTGAAGGCACAGTAATTACCGAAATTTGGAACCAAAAGGTATTATTAAATCACAAATGGAACGAAAGCTGTTATTATAAAAATTATTAAAATTAATAAAATCTGAAAAGAAAAAGTGGATAAAGCCAAGGATAAAGCCAAGGGGTGTCGGGACATTTGCGCCGCTACTCTAGCATTAATATATTCTTCGAAATTTTTGACCTCTTTAGTAAATTATAATTTTAAATAAAATTATTACCACCACTTCGCACGTGCATGTAGATGTTCTTCTGAACTTGTAAGTTGTATTTCTAAATTAGTAGTTTTTTATTTTGTGTTTTAGTGAATTTTATTTAACGTGCTATTTATTAATAAGATTATCCATCTTTATTATTATTCCATCGCATCAATGAAATAGAGATTTAGGTTAGAATGCATTTGTATATACGTAACGGCCGAATGTCTCGTTTGACGTTTGCGCGATGTCGGTGGAATTAATTTGTTTTTTTTAGAACGTTTTAACTCGGCAAAACTCACCTCAATCCTGATATTTACTGATCTGAGTCGAAAGTAAAACGAACACACCTATTGTCTTATCACAAAAAAAAAAAAAAAAAACTCAAATTGTTAAACATAAAACTGACCATCTGTTAAACTAAATTTGCCTGCATTTATAATTAAAAGAAACAAAGAAGCGTTTGCTAGATCTGTCAAAACATATCAAAACAAGAGAGCTTGTTAATATTTAATAAAAGTAAGCCTACTTGAGGTTAAAATAGGAAAGAACAATATTATAATTATAATATTCTATTAATTTAAGACCCAAGAAAGTATACACATATTTTTGAAAGCGGAAAGAATTTCTTTATTTAATAATGATTTATGTTTTTAACACGACAATTTAACTAGAGACCAAAAAACCAACTATACTGGTGAATTTTATTCGGAAAAGTAAAATGTTAAAGCTGTTTTTTTTAATATCTCGAAAAATAAACGAGATAGGTTCGATTGACGAAACTTGAAAACCAAAGAAAAGAGTCAATTTCTGTTTGCCCTCTTGACTTTGTCTTTAAAAATAGAGGTCAAGACTTTCTTTTACTCTTATACTTATAGAGAAGCCCATGAGACACAAAAATTAAGTAATCTTGTGTTTAAAATTATAAAGATTACAATATGTAATAAATATAAATAATCCACAAAAACTAAACTTGTGTGTGGATAAAAAAAAAGGGATGAAACAGCTGTACAGAGGCTGCTCGAGGTTTTCACTGCAATCAAAAACGATTTGTAACAAAATTTCTTAAAAAAAAATTGAGTACATAAAGTGGAAGCGTAATAATAACAACAAGTATTATAAGTGAACACACATATGATTATTTTTGATCCGCAAGAAATAAATTTTCAGATAAATTTATTCACCTAATAAGTTTACAGGTAAATTTTCGTTTAGGCAAGAAATAAATTATTTCCCACAACGGAGGCGCAAATGTTCAACTTTAAATCTTTACCTGTGCGGTTATTGAACACCTTTTCTTAGAAAGGCGCAAATGTGTGGCTGGCGCAAATGTGCGCGCGGCGCAAGAGTCCCGGATGCAGCCAAGGGCCCACAAATTATTTGAATTTCTTCCAATTAATGGTTTCAAGGAAATTAAGATGCGAAAACTGGAACTGATCGTTTAACAAGGTGACTTCACTATTCCTATTCTTCCCATGGAAACAAATTTCCAAAATTTCGGCAATATTAAGTATTAAACTTTTCGGTAATTGATGGATCAATTTGGTCTTATGGTCTTATACTAAATAATATGAAGAGCAAAATTATAGTTAGTTTTACTTGATCTAGTCGAAGCCTAATATTTTTTTCTATTCTCTGGAAAGTACTCCTATGTTTTACTTGGTTTAATAAAACAAATCGTAAATGTAATTATTTTTGATCCCCAAGAAATAAGTTTTCGGGTAAATTTTCTTCTGTGCAAGAACCCAGGCGCAAATGTTCAACTTTAAGACTTGACCACCCGTGGAGTTATTGAGTACATTTTTTTAGAATGGCGCAAATGTACCGGTGGCGCAAATGTGCGTGGTGCTAAGATCTAGGTACAATAAATTATATTTTCTGTTCACAGATGGCACTTTACAACAAGAAGTAATATTGATTTTTTTTTAAACAAAACCGTCTTCGAACACTTTGCACTCGTTTGTAGTGGCAACCTTGAAACAGTCGTGAAGTTGAGGTTAGAAGAAGCAAATGTGTTCAAGAAAATTAAAACTTCTGTTCATAGATGGCGCCTCCAGATATTAATAATGGAGCAGCAACTAGAAATTGGTTTTCTTAACCCAAAAGAACGACCCGCTCAGTAAAAAAAATTATGTTCTGTATAACGACTAGGGATGCATATTTTAAACAAAGTATCCATACTTTATTATGCCTTTTCTAATAGTACCGATACCATACGATACTTGGCAGAAAAGTATCGATATTTTGAAATATCGTATCGTTCTGCTGTAATAGTAACAATTAAATTACATACATTATTAATTTAAGAAGGAAAAATAGACTAAAGTCATTTAAAAATGTGATTGAATGTTACATGCACGACACAAATTAATAAAGCCAAACTTGGCTACGCCTGTGACTACGAAAAGAAGGGCTTGGACAAATCAAAATCAACGTGAACTAAAACAAAAGCCAACCGTTTATAATATCAGTAATAACCAATGGCGTCAAATGTCAGGTGTGAACGTAATTTACATTTCCTTCGAAATAACAAGTGGACAGAAAAACGTAAGTCGCAGAAACCAGATGACACAAGAAAAACTAAGGCGTCGTCGCAGAGTTTTGCGATCAGTCTCGACGCGACGGTTGGAGTAAACATTCAATTTAATTTCCACGAAATGTGGTCAAATGTAGCTACGGACGCTTGCGAAATATGTGCAATCAAAGGCTAAAAAATACAGGGCCGCACTCCGAAAGTTTAACTTAAGGCAATTATAATGGCGAAACTGCAAAATCTTAAGATGATTTATTTATTGCCGGAGCGTTTTCAGATGCACGAAAAAAAAAACAGTCTGCGATTTGCACCACAAAATTAGATCGAGGAGTGGGGCGCAATTTTATTTATTATAAAAATACGATCATTCTACGACGAAAACGATGATAAAAGAGAACGAGAAACTCCTTGTTTGTTTAAAATTGTTAGAGTCCAATGCCTGTTGTCACTTTTTTTTTTATTTGATTCTTTGGAGAAATGGTTTTGACAAAAATACTACGTTCCTCAGCCGCTGGGAAGCCGTGTATTGGAGAAAATTCACTGAAATTTCCCAATTTCCAGATACTTTCTATACGGTACAGTCTATAGAATTCATTCAATTAGAGAAGATTAGAGGACTTTGATATCTGAGAAATATAAGAAATAAGAAAAAGTAATTACAAACTGATTTAAGTCGAATCCGCTAACGCCGCTATTTCTAAATTAAGCCGGCAAGGTGCCAACCTATTTATATGAAAAAGAAAAAGGTCCCAAAAAATAAGAGCGAATTGTGAAAAATATTGTACAAATAACAACATTGCAAGCTGAAGGCATAATTATTACCAAAATTTAGAACCAGAAGGTATTATTAAGTCACAAATGGAACGAAAGCTGTTATTATAAAAATTATTAAAATTAATAAAATCTGAAAAGAAGAAATGGATGAAGCCAAGGCCCCACGAATTATATGAATTTCTTCCAATTAATGGTTTCAGGGAAATTAAGATGCGAAAATTGGAACTGATCGTTTAACAGGGTGACTTCAAAATTTCCAAAATTTCGGCAATATCAAGTTTTAAACTTTTTGGTAATCGATGGATCAACTTGGTCTCATGATTAAACTTTTGTGACCTGACTCAATAATATGAAGAGCAATACAATTATAGTTCGTTTTACCTAATCTAGGCGAAGCCTAATATTTTTTTCTATTCTCTGGAAAGTACTTGTACTTTCACTTGGTTTAATGAAACAAATCGTAAATGTGATTATTTTTGATCCCCAAGAAATAAGTTTTCGGGTAAATTTTCATCTGTGCAAGAACCCAGGCGCAAATGTTCAACTTTAAGACTTGACCACCCGTGGAGTTATTGAGTAGATTTTCTTAGAATGGCGCAAATGTACCGGTGGCGCAAATGTTCCTGTCTCGAATTCGATCCAACCAGTTCCATTTCTCTAAGAACTTTGTGATGTTTTAAGCAGACTTCAAATGATTTTTTTTAAACTACATTTTTTTTAGAATGGCGCAAATGTACCGGTGGCGCAAATGTTCGTGTCTCGGATTCGATCCAACCAGCTCCATTTCTCTAAGAACTTTGTGATGTTTTAAACAGACTTGAAATGATTTTTTTTTAACAATCATAAACTTGCACAGACTGACGACGACATTATATATATATTTTAAAGCTGCGAGAGGAGAGTATTTTAGGGGGTCGACCAGATAGATTAAATCCCCGCATTGAACGGGCCAAATTAGACACGGAAAATCCTGACACAGACGGTTTGATCACACCGTCGCGTCCATTGTGTCCATTGTTGGTGACGCCGAAGGCGTGGGCCGCCGAAATTAACACAGAAATTTTTAATCTTCCTCGTCCGCATTGCGCACCAACCAAGCCGATTATACACAGAATTTCCACCGGTGGTTTTCGGAACGGATCCACGGCAGCAGGCATGTGTGCGGGGCTCTCCCGTCACCGCCGCCGCCGCCGCAGTCGGCAAGAAAGAGCGACAGCTACATGACCTGAGCCGGAGGGCATCGAAACAGGGGCCGGCAAGAACAAAGGGCCCTCCCATCGGCCCGGTGTCAACTACGGACCGCAACTCACATCGCATCGGGGACCGGTATTTATCACAGAATCTAATGTTAACTGGACCCCTTGTCCTAAAACTTCGAGCGAGGTCAGTCCAAGCCTGGCAGAAAACGTGAAACAGGAAATCCACATTTTTTTTCCTCTTAAATTAAAACTAAAACACACAGAGAGAGACCATTGAAAAATTTCATACATCATCGGAGTCGGAAGAAGAAAACTAAACCAGGAGAAACCATTGATCACTTTATTTATCGGGGTCTTAAGAGCATCTCGCCTATTCAGTTGCAAATGCGAGCGCATACGTGGAACGTCTTCAATACAAAACCAGTACATGAGCGAGGATTTTTCTGCACGTGGTAATTGTGTGTCATATTGTGCAATTCGAAACGCGACTGATTGTGAGATAAGCCCCATCTCTATACACACGGCTTTAGACGAAGAACAGATTCTTTTCTCGTTGGGGGGGAAAAAAAGAAAACATCCGACGACATGTTTCGAAAGGGGTATTGAATTAGAAACGTATGCGGGGGATTACTGTCCTCAAGAAGACGCTTCTTCAATCGTTCGGAACGAAACAAAAGTTCTTTAGAAGAATCATTTAGCAGAAGGCTTTGTAAAGGAAACAACACGGACAATTTGGCAGTCCTGCCCTGACGAGTCTTCTCAAAAAATTAGTTTGAAGAACCCCAAAAAAGACACAAAGTAATAACGAGTGTGATATGCAGCGCCATCTCTGGTTTGAGCGGAGTACAGTTCACTGACTGTGAGAAGTCTCGCCTTGTATTTAAGACAGCTATTCCTCAAACGAGTTTTTTCAAAAATTTAGTTTGAACAACCCCAAAAAAGACACAAAGTAACAACGAGTATGATATGCAGCGCCATCTCTGTGTTTGAGGGGGGTACAGTCCGCTGATTGTGAGAAGAAAAAAATATGACTTAGAAAGAAAAAAGAAACTATATTTTTCCAATTTTTTCAAAATACGACTTTATCGAAAAAAAAATCCTCGGGGTTCGGATGATTTCGTACTTTTTTCCAATTTTTTTCTCGCTCTGAAACACGACTTCACCGAAAAAAAAATCATTTAAAAAAGGGGGGCGGAGGCTTCTGTACTTTTTCTGTGGGGTGGCGGCGTTCATATTTTTTCGATTTTTTTTCTTGCTACGAGAGATGGATGGCGTAGATATTTTTTTTTTTCAATTTGTTTTCTGGCTCTTAAACTCGAATTCACCGAGAAAACAAACCCTTTAAAGGGGTTTCAAGGAAATTGACTTTAATTTAAAGTTAGATTTTTTTTGTGAAATTGTTCAAGTTACTAAGATTGACGTTGTTCTTATATTTTTCCAGAAAATGATATTTTATGTTGATTGAAGGGGGCAGCATAAGGATACAATATTTTATTTTTATTTATTTATTTTTTCTCGTTCTAAAACGGGATTTCACTGAAAAAAGAAACCTTTTAAAAGAGAGGGGTTAGGCTTCAAGGAAATTGGCTTTAATTTAAAGTTAGTTTTTTTTTGTGAAATTTTTCACATTACTCAAACCGACGTTGCTCCTATATTTTTCCAGAAAATGAGATTTTGTGTTGATTGAAGGGGGCACGGGGACATAATATTTTAATTGTATTCTTTGGGTTTCGTATGCTTCTGCACTTATTAATTTGTTCTCGCTGTAATATATATTTACGCCCGAGTATTTTTTTTTTTTTTTCAAAAATAAAAGAAACTTCTTCTCGCTATGGGGGACTTCAGGGCACGCAGGACGATTAGCCTCAATATAAATTTGACTTTATCAGAAAATCCTGTATTTTTTCCATTTTTTTTTGTTACTACTTTACATTTCAAAAAAAAAAATGAAAAAAAATGTGTTCAACAAAGGGGGCCGGAAGGACATGTGTTGTGCCTCGTGTGATTTAATTTGCTGCGGGGGAAATGTTTTACACGTTCGTTCTCGCTGAAAAATCCACGTCAAAGCATTTTCTTTTCAAAAAAAAGAAGAGGTTTCCCCAACATGGGGGGACTTCAGAAACTAATTTCGATATAAAGCGGGAAATATTAAAAAAAAAATCTCTAGTTGGACTCACTTCCATATCTAAAGAAAAATAAATAAATAAATAAGAGAGAGAAAATTTTATAGCGCCCCCCGTTCGTTTCTCTTTTATTTTAACAAAAATAAATAAATAAATTATCTTTTTTTAAAGCATACGAGTGTGACATTCAGCGCCATCTCTGAGCTTGAGGGGGGTACAGGTCACTGATTGTGAGAAGCTCATCTAACTAGAAGTCTCGCCTTGTATTTCAGACAGCTGTTTCTCAAACGAGTTTTCTCAAAAATTTAATTCGAAGAACCCCAAAAAAGACACAAAGTAACAACGAGTGTGACATTCAGCGCCATCTCTGAGCTTGAGGGGGGTACAGTTCACTGATTGTGAGAAGCTTACCTAACTAGAAGTCTCGCCTTGTATTTCAAACAGCTGTTCCTCAAACGAGTTTTCTCAAAAATTTAATTCGAAGAACCCCAAAAAAGACACAAAGTAACAACGAGTGTGACATGCAGCGCCATCTCTGAATTCGAGGGTCACTGATTGTGAGAAGCTTACCTAACTATGTAGAAGTATCGCCTTGTGTATTTTAGACAGCTGTTCCTCAAACGAGTTTGCAGTTACCAAATTAACAGATAGTGCCATCTCCTGTCTAATCGAGACAATTTATTGGTTATGAATTTCATTTCTAATCATGGAAAACAAATTGATAAAGTATAATATTCAGTCATCTCTTCTTCAAATGTTCCGCCCTATTTTCGCACGCAGAAACGAGATGTGCAACTTGCAGCGACATCTCGGGTTTAATCGAGACAATTCATTATTTTGGTTACTGTTACGCAAAATGTTTGTGTTTTCTAAAATGTTACTCTCATTTTGTTTTGGTGTGTTTCAATAAGTTGTCTGACAAACGAGGACAGAGGTTAACAATAATGTCTGTAGTAAATAGCAGCGCCATCTTATGTTTAATTGACGCAGTTAATTGCTTATATCTACACGACTTTTTCTATTTTTTTCCTTTTTTTTTGAGTAACAAACAATTTCGCAGTCTCGTATTCCGTTCAAAGATTTGAGGAATTCATACTTTTAATAAAATGTAACTTGTGGAGCCATCTCTGTTTCAACTGGGGCAATTGAATTGCTTTGTACTTCTACACAATATTCGCTTTTGGTGAGTTCTGGTCGTCTGGAAAATGTTGCTCTCACTTTGCCATGGTGCCTTTGACAAATTTAAATTCGCAGCCACGAAAAATGTCTACAATTTGCAGCGCCATCTTTCGTTTAGTCTAGGAGATTATTTTTTACATTTTTTTTTTATTAATTCTAGACAAAATTCGCTTCTCACGAATTCCGTACACTTTTCTTTCCTTCGTTTTCAAAAATCACTTTGCCACGCCACGTGCAAATTGCAGCGCGCGCCATCTTTCGTTTGATCGAGGTATTTTTCATTTTATTTATTTATTTTTTAGGAACAAACAATTTGACGACAGTCTCCCGAATTCTTCGCAAAGATTCCAGGATTCGTTATTTAAGCGGCGCATCTTTGTCGAGGGTTCGCATTTGATTAAAATAAATCTTGTGGCGCCATCTCTTTTCCAACCAAGGAAATAAACTTGGTTACGTTCGTGGAAAGTTCATTTCTGAACGGTTCCGCTCTTTTCGCCCCGTTTCAGAACATTGTGTTCTCAACGAGGCCTACTATTATGCATTATAAGTGGCGCCATCTCTTGTTTAGTCGACGATTAATCGGTTATTTTTGCGCAAAGTTTTATGTTTGAATTTTTTCTAAGCTCTTCATAAGCGAGTTCTCAGTTTCGTGGTTTCTAGAATCTTCCACGAAGACTCGAAGAGTCTAAAGTGTCTTGCGTGGATTATCATAAAACACATAACCTGTGGCGCCATCTCTTTTCCAACCAATGAAATAAACTTGGTTACGTCCATGGAAAGTTCATTTCCGAACGATTCTCTCGTTTTCTGAAATGTACCGCTCTGCTTGCTCCGTTTCAGAACGTTGTGTTCTCAACGAGGCCTACAATTATGCATCATAAGTGGCGCCATCTCTTGTTCAGTCGATAATTAATCGGTTATTTTTGCGCAATGTTTTATGTTTGAATTTTTTCTACTCTCTTCATGAGCGAGTTCTCAGTTTCGGGGTTCCTAGAATCTTCCACGAAGACTCGAAGAGTCTAAAGTGTCTTGCGTGGATTATCATAAAACATATAACGTGGCGCCATCTCATTGGACACACCGGGACAATTTTTTACTGGGCTTCGGAGTGTTGCGTTATTAAATTTTCTGTTGCCGACGTTTCGTCCGTCGTTGCAGGAAAGAGTTGCTTGCTTCTTCGTCGATACTTGTTTTTGTAAGTTTTGTGGTTTCTTGGCCTCTCTGAAAAAAAAAAACCTCCCGGGGTTCCCAGAAATATTGCAGAATCTAGACCAGTGTGGCCTCGACGAACTCAGCAAGAGCCGCCACTCGAATAAATTTTAATTAAAAATAATACTACTTTTGTGTTTTGAGTTTCGTCATGCATCGAGTATAAAACTTTGCAAATGAGAATTCCCATAAAAAGCGGTAAATGGGGGCGCCATCTCTTGTTTCATCGTGGCAACTAATCAGTGGATTACTTTTGTAGTAATTTTCGTACTTAAAAACGCTTAGTTACTTCTGTTTCTTTCTTTTTTTCTTAATATTCTTAATATGCGTGGGATTTCGGTTCTTTGAGGAACACGGCCAATTTTCGCTAGCAACGCCATCTCTTTGAAAGTTGAACAGTTATTTATGTGTTACCTTGGCATTTCTCTTCCAAAAAGTCTTATTTTTCCACTTTTGCATCGATGCTATTTCTACTTGTTTGAATTAAAAAAAAAAAAAAAGGAAGTGGCCATTTAATCTTGCTCGCCAAACAAAAGCATTTCCAACAACTCCTTTCATGATGCCAATAAAATATTAGCGAAATTTTGGGCGTAACTTAATTACTTCCGCGAATTTTGGACAGAAACGTTTTTTCTTTTTGCGAAAATTCGGGAAATCTCAAGGACATGAAGGAATCTAGTTTTGTTTTCTACTCAAATACCATGTTGAACGATAAGAATAAAAAAATTTGTTGCAAATCGTTTTTGATCGCAGTGAAAACCTCGAGCAGCCTCTGTACAGCTGTTTCACCCCTATTTGGGGCTTCTTCATCAGACACGTAGACCAATAAGAATAAAGTTAAACCACCAATTAATTAATCTTTGCGTTTAAGTAGAACAGAACAGTTCATTAATACTTTTGTAGATGATTGATTGAATGACGACTTCATTATAATACGAAAAGCAATCAATTTTTTCAACTCGATTGCGTATTCTGAAAAATGTGATGATGAGATGTTTGGAGGTGCTTTCTTTCACGTACGAAATCGTGATCCAAACGTGTTTTGATTCAAAAACAAACCTTTTTTTTTGTTTGAATCTCTCTATTTTTAAAACTTGCTTGGATTGAATTATGGTTATTTACAAATGAACTGTCGATCAAAAATTCAAGTCAGGTGTTTTTTTTTGCAACAATTACGAAATTCAGGTCCAAAAACTATTCGAAACACGATTCAAACTTTTAAGCAAAAGAAAGCACCTAATAGTACATCAGGAGTACATATAACGTTTATAACGCCATCTCTTGCCTAATTAAATGGTTATTTCTATCGGGGGTTCCATTTTTAAATCGTTGATTTTTTTTATTTACGTTCCAATACCAACAAATTCTCGACTCTTGTTTGATACTGACAGAATTCGTAAAATTTGTTCTCTTTGTTCTTTTAATTTTTGTTTGACAAGTTTCTTACTAGCGTTGGGTCTAATTTCTAATGCCATCTCTTGTCCGTTTGAAACAATAATTTTTCTCGATTTCTCAGAAACCGTCTCGCTTTTTGGAAACGTTTTGTTGTAAGTCTTACGCGAACTTTAAACGAAACTTTCTTACCAATTACTCTTGGTGGTAGTTGAAAAATCGCAAGAATTCCGAGGACTCTAGGCTAGTTTCATGGTAACTTGCAGCAATGCCATGTCTTCTATAATTGAGACAGTTATTTTACACCGGTATTTCATGTTTGAACTTATCTGCTCTTATCTAGCGTTTCGTTTTTCATTCGAACTAGTTTCGCGCGGCTCAATTTCAACGAGGATCTGCGGTTGAAGAGCGCAGCGCCATCTCTGGGGCAGTTCATTTGAATGTTTTAGGAAATTCTTTTTCGTTTATGTACGTACGTTACAAGTTCGTCATTTTCAAGAAGGTTGTTTTTTTTTTTTAATTGCTTTTTTGTTGTAATCGATGAATGTGAAAGGCGCAGGGGGAGTGTTTTAATTTTGTTTTCCCATCGCCTCCGCCCTTGTTTACGACGCAATCGTGATACATAAAATAAATAAAGCAAGTCGCACGATCAATTTCACTGTAATTTCACGTACGCGTTTTAAACAAGACAAAGTGGCAATTATGCACCGACTGCAGCTAAAAGTAGGTCTAGAAAATCGAGCTAACTGCAGTTCCTCCGCAAATTATAGATAAGTGCAGGCCGATCGGCTAAAAAATATTAGACCCATTTGAGGGCACAGAGCCGATCGAATCCTTGCGTATCTTGGGGGGGCCGTAGACGAGGATAATGCGAGGCGAGCCCGACTTACGAAAGCAGGACGCAGACTGTCCGGCTCAGAAATTCCAAACACGTTCGTGTTATTTCTCCACCAAGTCGGTGCGAAATAAGTAAAGACGCGACCTCGTTGCTTTATTTTCATCGGCCAAGCGCACCTTCTCGAATTAAGTTTATCTGCCCTGCGTTCGTATAATTTTATTTCCAGTAGCAATAGCTGTTAGCAAATAAAAACAGTCGCCCAGCGATGCGATCGCCTTCGCCACGTGACGTACACGCTCGCCCTTCACCAGGGCCACCCTACCTAGATGTATTGCAGTGTTAAGCAGATTTTTTCTGCAGTTGCCCATAATAATCAATGTATGTAATTTTCCTGAAATGATCGAGTGTTTAATAACTAATTAAATATTAAGAAATACGTAGTTTATTAATGCATGGTTTTAGCGCGGAAGATGGAAGTTGTACGTATCAATTAAATTCGAAAAAAAAAAACAGTGGCGTTACACTTCCATATTTACGCAATTATACGCAACAATAAACTGCGTTACGTTGCAGGCAAAAAAAAAAACATAGATGCATGTCACCTAATTAAATGAATAAGTGCAGGAAATTTTGGCGTAAAGATGGCGTCGACTAACGTTTCTCTTTTTCTAATTAAACAGTTCCTTTGTTCTTCTTCATCCCATCACGGTTTTGCAAAAAAAAAAAATAAGCCCAAGCCATCATCCCACTAAATAAACAGAAATAACCTGCACTGAAAAAGCTTTCGTTAGTATCTAAGAGATGGCGCTTTTGATCACTTGAAAACCGCAAGGATTTCATAATTTCGTAAATGGAAATGAATTTAAGAAAGAAAGACCTACGAGCGTGAATAAAAAAAACAACCAACACAGCACTTCAAATGTCATCGTACCGATAAATAAGCAGAAGTAACCTGCATTGAAAAAGCTTTCGTTAGTATCTAAGAGATGGCGCTTTTGATCACTTGAAAACCGCAAGGATTTCATAATTTCGTAAATGGAAATGAATTTAAGAAAGAAAGACCTACGAGCGTGAATAAAAAACCGACACAGCACTTCAAATGTCATCATACCGATAAATAAGCAGAAGTAACCTGCATTGAAAACGCTTTCGTTAGTATCTAAGAGATGGCGCTTTTGTTCACTTGAAAACCGCAAGGATTTCTTAATTTCAATGAAAATGAATTTAAGAAAGAAAGAAAGACCTACGAGCGTGAACAAAAAAAACAACCAACACAGCACTTCAAATGTTATCATACCGATAAATAAGCAGAAATAATTCGCCAGCGAAAAAGTTTTCATCGGCATCGGAGAGATGGCGCTCTTAAGCACTCGAAAACCGCAAAAACTTCACTAAATGAATTTAATTAAAGCCTCAAAATGGAAATTCAAGAGAGTGAGTGAAAGACAATCAACCAATCAAACAGCACTTCAAGTGATCGAGGAACAGCGCGCAAGATGATTCTTGGAGTAAAAATGGCGCCAGTTTTTCAAAAAACGAGATTTTTTTTGCTCTTCCTTGCGACAATTTGCAAGAGAGAAAGAAGTTCACCCTGCGTTTTAATCGATCATCTGTTTAATTAATGACGATCAAAACAATATCATGTACGAGCCTGTGCTATCGACTAAGAGATGGCGCTCGCGTAGAAAAGAAACGAAAATTGATTACAATGACGTTCAAAACGAAGAAGTGAGAGTGCGAGGAAGGCACAGCTAATTCGCCGAAAGGCGCGCCAAATAATTAAATAAAATCAAAAATTATTGATGAAGGATTTTTAATTCAATTTTTTTTAAAGAATTTCGTGCGTTATTGATGAAGAATTTTTATTTAATTTTTTAAAATGATTGCGCAATTTCATCAAAATTTTTAAACGAGCAAAGATCAGTCCTTTTAACCAAAAGGAAAAAAAGAAAAAACGAAGCACTCAAAGAGCTAAGACGTTAACCCATCGGTGGAGTTAGAAGTTAATCATAAAAATCTAAAACAAAATTATCATGAAGTGAGATGACTTTACGAAGGAAGGAACTTTTACAGTAAAAATCTTAATAAACAAGACGAATTAATCTCAACGTAACAATCTCGTGAAGAAACCTCGCAAATCAATTGAATGCAGTCGAAAGATTTGGTGAACGATAATTGTGCAATGTGTTGAAATTCAGTCATGGCTAATATCTTCGCTCTTTTCTTTCTCTTAAGCTTTTTTAAATAAAAAGAAAACAAAAACAAATAGCCACGCCCTAAACGTATCAGTGAAAGAAACCGATAGGTGGAGTTGGAAATTAATCACAAAAACCTAAAAGAAAAATATACGGAGTGAGAGGATGAAGTAAACTTTACGAAGGAAAGAAGTTTTACAGTAAAAATCTTAACAAACAAAACGAATCAATCTCAATGTAACAATCTCGTGGAGAAAACTCGCAAATCAATTGAATGCAGTCGAAAGATTTGGTGAACGGTAATTGTGCAATGTGTTGAAATTCAGTCATCGCTAATATCTTCGCTGTTTTCTTTCTCTTAAGCTTCTTTAAATAAAAACAAAACACGTCGAAAATCTTAAAACGTACCAGTGAAAGGAAACTCACCATCAATTCGTTGAAAGACAACTAAATTAATCTGATAAGAACAAAATAACTTGGTGGTAAAAATTAGAAATTGAAATCCAAATCACAGTTCTTTCTACCTTTTCAAAAAAAGAGTAGAACGAATCCTCTTCTTTGCTTAAATTAAACTCATCGATAATCTTTTTAAAGAAATACAAAAGAATCTAGCAGTGGAGGAGCTCTTGTTAATGACCATGATGAGAGATGGCGCTGCGGTCTCTGAGAATTGCAATTAATTAATAACTGTCAAAATTCATGTGCATCAGGTTTTGAAAACGTAATTAAAAAAAATATATATTCCGCTATATAATAATAGTTACTTTTCTTCCGGACGGGGCCTAAGCTATTGAGCCACCCTCCTATGCAGTAACCAGATTTATTTATTTTTTAATTTATGTGGAAAGCAAAATGTAATAAAAATTGTACATACGTATAATCATAAAAATCGTCCTTGAATTCGATTGATTTACAAAAAAAAAAAAAAAATGGAACAACTCGATCGAACTCCTCACAAAATTTCTGTTTTGTAATGACTAAAGACCGGATGTTTAGGTCTAAATACGCGTATACCTGATTTAAGTGAGACAATTATGATACATTTTTTTCTTTTTTTCTCACGGCAGGTTCTTGAAAAGGTTCAGCAAAGTTAAATAAAACAGTAAAATTAAAGTCATTATCTCAGAATTTTTTACAAAATTCAAATCCCAGCCGTTATTTCTTTTTTTATTTTATATACGAAATTTTGGACTTTAAATTTAATGTCTCATTTAACTCATTTGACCTTTTTAAAAAATAAATACCAGTGTAATAAATCAGTGTATTAAGTGACCCAAATGAGGTACACGCTTTTTTTCAACTTTTTTTGCGACCTAAACATCCGGTTTTTAGTAATGACTAATTCGCCAACGTGTGGCTAATTACATTCAATTCATTCATCCACTTCATAATGGAATGAATTTTTAATTAGCAATCCAGCTACCCTAAAATAGCAAGAAATTTATCAAAAAACTGAGTAATGAGGATCCAAACCGTATAAACCGTCCGTAGGATGTATTCCGCAAGGCTCGGTGCTGCGGCCGTTACCGTTTCTGCTTCTTACCGAACACATTGCAGTAGTGGCCCGAGCGAAACCTGAAGACCAATTACATGCAAAACATCTCTAATAATCTCAGCACCGAAAAAAATAACTCTCTAAATTTGATATCAGTTTCAGCACGCAAGGCAAATCAAGAAATATAAAGAAGTTGTTAAACTTGGCCTTTTTGTTTTGTAATAACTAAGATGATGCGCGTGCGGCCAATTAATAATATAAATAATAATTGCTTTTATTAAAACAAAGTAAACAACCAATATTTCCTCGAAAACAAGGCGAAGTGGCTGAGAGCCACTCTTACACTTCCAGAAATTCCAGAAATTACAAAAACAGTAAGTATGTGTATATGTATATGTATAATGTCTGTAGACTAAAGTACAAATAAAGGTTGATTGAAAATAAAATTTAAATAAATTCAATACTGTTCGTCATTAAGCAAAAGACTTTTGATCTTTTTTGCATTCACATTCAATATTTTTTTAAAATTTAATTAACATTGTGGCCACCCCCTGAAATAGTAAGAAATTTATCATAGACTCGGTAATGCAGTGTCTAAATCCACACAAAGCGACTACAGGGATCCCGCAAGGCTCTGCACTGAGGCCGTTACTGTTTTTGCTTCTTACCGAACACATTGCAGTGGTGGCCTGGGCGAAATCTGAAGACCAATTATCCAAGAACACCAACAACAATCCCAACGTTAAAAAAAAATAATAATTCTCTAAAATTGATTTCAGCTTCAGTATACGAGGCAAAACACGAAATATAAAGAAACTTTGCCTTTTCGTTTTGTAATAACTAACACGAACGTGTGGCCAATTACATTCAGTATTTTTTAAATTTAATTAACATTGTGGCCACCCCCTGAAATAGTAAGGAATTTATCATAGACTCGGTAATGTAGTGTCTAATTCGTACAAAGCGACTACAGGGATCCCGCAAGGCTCTGGACTGAGGCCGTTACTGTTTTTGCTTCTTACCGAACACATTGCAGTGGCGGCCTGGACGAAATCTGAAGACCAATTATCCAAGAACACCAACAACAACAATCCCAACGTTAAAAAAAAAAAAATAATTCTCTAAAATTGATTTCAGCTTCAGTATACGAGGCAAAACGCGAAATATATCGAGAAACTTGGCCTTTTTGTTTTGTAATAACTAACACGAACGTGAGGCCAATTACATTCAGTATTTTTTAAATTTAATTAACATTGTGGTCACCCCCTGAAATAGTAAGGAATTTATCATAGACTCGGTGATGTAGTGTCTAATCCATACAAAGCGACTCCAGGGATCCCGCAAGGCTCTGCACTGAGGCCGTTACTGTTTTTGCTTCTTACCGAACACATTGCAGTGGCGGCCTCAACGAAATCTGAAGACCAATTATCCAAGAACATCAACAACAACAATCTCAACACTGAAAAAAATAGTAATTCTCTAAAATTGATTTCAGCTTCAGTATACGAGGCAAAACGCGAAATATATCGAGAAACTTGGCCTTTTCGTTTTGTAATAACTAACACGAACGTGTGGCCAATTACATTCAGTATTTTTTAAATTTAATTAACATTGCGGCCACCCCCTGAAACAGTAAGAAATTTATCATAGACTCGGTAATGCAGTGTCTAAATCCACACAAAGCGACTACAGGGATCCCGCAAGGCTCTGCACTGAGGTCGTTACTGTTTTTGCTTCTTACCGAACACGTTGCAGTGGCGGCCTCGGGGAAATCTGAAGACCAATTATCCAAGAACATCAACAACAACAATCCCAACGTTGAAAACAAATAATAATTCTCTAAAATTGATTTCAGTTTCAGTATACGATGCAAAACGCGAAATATATCGAGAAACTTGGCCTTTTTGTTTTGTAATAACTAACATCAACGTGTGACCAATTACATTCAGTATTTTTTAAATTTAATTAACATTGTGGCCACCCCCTGAAATAGTAAGGAATTTATCATAGACTCGGTAATGTAGTGTCTAATTCGTACAAAGCGACTACAGGGATCCCGCAAGGCTCTGGACTGAGGCCGTTACTGTTTTTGCTTCTTACCGAACACATTGCAGTGGCGGCCTGGGCGAAATCTGAAGACCAATTATCCAAGAACACCAACAACAATCCCAACGTTAAAAAAAAATAATAATTCTCTAAAATTGATTTCAGCTTCAGTATACGAGGCAAAACACGAAATATAAAGAAACTTTGCCTTTTCGTTTTGTAATAACTAACACGAACGTGTGGCCAATTACATTCAGTATTTTTTTAATTTAATTAACATTGCGGCCACCCCCTGAAACAGTAAGAAATTTATCATAGACTCGGTAATGCAGTGTCTAAATCCACACAAAGCGACTACAGGGATCCCGCAAGGCTCTGCACTGAGGTCGTTACTGTTTTTGCTTCTTACCGAACACGTTGCAGTGGCGGCCTCGGGGAAATCTGAAGACCAATTATCCAAGAACATCAACAACAACAATCCCAACGTTGAAAACAAATAATAATTCTCTAAAATTGATTTCAGTTTCAGTATACGATGCAAAACGCGAAATATATCGAGAAACTTGGCCTTTTTGTTTTGTAATAACTAACATCAACGTGTGACCAATTACATTCAGTATTTTTTAAATTTAATTAACATTGTGGCCACCCCCTGAAATAGTAAGGAATTTATCATAGACTCGGTAATGTAGTGTCTAATTCGTACAAAGCGACTACAGGGATCCCGCAAGGCTCTGCACTGAGGCCGTTACTGTTTTTGCTTCTTACCGAACACATTGCAGTGGCGGCCTCGACGAAATCTGAAGACCAATTATTCAAGAAACATCAACAACAACAATCATAACGCTGAAAACAAATAATTCTCTAAATTTGCTTTGAGTTTCAGCATATGAGGCAAAACACGAGGCATAAAGAAATTGTTAAACTCAGCAACCTAGTTTATGTATGTATTTAATTCGATTTAGAGAAGATTACAAGCAAGTTCGTGCAATAAAATACGCTACCAAAACAAATATTATTTGCTGCAGTCTTAGATTCAGGAAATATAAAGGAGTACGCCGACCTGAAGCTTTATGTACAACGATGCTCACCATAAACGATTTGACCATTTGACAGTTTCGTAGCCCTTACGCTGAATATTCTTATGGGTGCGGTTCGCATGCAGGAGTATCATTTAAGTTGAGCGTTCTAGTACATGTTTGGGACACTCGATGTGTAACAGTTACAGATACATTCTGTGTAAGTTGTCGTTAGTGAATGTGACTTATCCTATCCACATCTGTGGCCTTAATTGGACCGATAATTTCCAAGTACGTTATCTGGCAAATAAATTTAGAGGGAGGTGGACTTAAATATTTTTAAAAATTACGCAATAATACGGAATTTGGAATAAAATAAACTGAAAACACGAAGCCACATAAAATGTCGCTTGTTTAAATCGTTGGAATTATTATCTAATTCCAACAATTAAGTTGCAAAGGCAAGTGTCTTTTTTTAATTATTGCTGCCTTATGGAGTTAATCTGTTTTAAGTATTTCGTTTCACTTTCGTTATACGTACAAAAAAAAATAGTAGCGTTTTTAAGTCCAGACCGTTCTCTCTTCTCATCTAAAGCAGCTTCGACCCCCCCTAAACTATATGAAGCGTAAACGATTTTAAATACGCACATAAAGAAATCGGTTGAATCGCAGCAGCAACTGACCTACAAGGAGACTGCAGGAGCAGCCCACCTAGATCCTCGCATCGTTTGGGGGAAGTGGACAATAGCTTCATCTGTCAGGTTGAGGAGATGACCGTTGGACCATTTCTAGTCTCACCAGTATCTGGACCTATCCGACTATTTCAGGATAATCTTGCGATTTGTTACATTAGAAGCCGCGACCGTTACACGAGAGACAAGAAAGAAACCAAGAACAATCCTAGGAAATCGCCCCACTTTGTAGCAACAAACAATACAGCCAGCAAGCAGCTCCTCGAACCAAACCAGATTCTTCTTCTTCTTTCGTCGTTCATAGGAAAGAAATATGAATCGCTTCTTTAAAAAAAAATAATAATAAATAATAAAGAAGAGTATTGGTCCTAACTGTCGCCTCTGGTTACACCTCATCCTCATCGACGAACTTGAACTCAAACTCTAGCACACGATTAATTAATTAAAAAAAAAAAAACTCCACTCCACTTTGTTATTACATGGAGTAATAATTACTTGGCGCGTTCGGGGAATCCCCTGATTAGAAACAACTGTACCAATACAACACAATAACATTCTTTGCGCGTCATCCCAGTCATCCATTTTGACCTAGTCAGTCAGTCCTTTCATCTGTTGTTAATATTTTTTAAAGAAAATAGAATCATTACGTCGACAGCTGCTGCTGCTGTTGGCTGCGGAGCCTTGCAACGTACTTAATCGCAGATTGACGGGCGTAAAGTCGGCCGATTATCCGCCTAATATTTGACGAATTTCCGAGCGTTTTGTGCACCGATGAAAAATGAATCGTCGGGGCCTTTATCTGCCGCTCGGAACTTAATTTGGCAATCGCCACCCAAGCGTTACGTCATTCCTTCAGCAAGCGACCATGTGACAACTTAATAATAAGGTGGTATCAGGACATGCCGAATGTGTCTTTGAATCATGCGTGCAGACGAATGAACGAATTAGATTAAATTATTTTCCAGCACAAAGTTGTTCAGAATGAACAAATTAGATTAAATTATTTTCCAGTACAAAGTTTTTTTTTAAATCTCGAACCGGACAGAAATATGATGGGAACACACTCAACGTTTCGCTATAGATTTATAGCTTCGTCCGGTTCGAGATTAAAAAAAACTTTCATCGGACAAGAACCAACTTCAATTAATTTATTTTCGTTCCAAGTTTGAGTGAGCAGAGTTCAAGAAAAAGATTCATATATATCAACCTATATTATATATATATTATTTAGGATATTTTCGGCTGTTTGCAGAACCAAAACAAACCAACAGGAAAAGCAAATCATGACGCGAAACAAGGAGAAATGAAAAAAAAATACTAAGAGGGTAAATACGCAGAACAGTTGTCGTGAGTCATTTTTTAGTCAAGTGTGCGCGTTACGGGGTGATGACTCACGAAAAAAGAAAATTCCTCCTGAATCCTTGCCTTGCTGATGGACAAAAAGTTAAGACGACAGCAAAATAGAAGAGCAATATTAAGAGAAGATAAAAAAAAACAGTATAAATAGCAGGCCAAGAATGATAAGAAAATAAAAAAAATTGTTGCAAATCGTTTTTGATTGCAGTGAATCCCTCTGTACAGCTGTTGCAGCGCTATTTGGGGCTTCATCAGCACGAGCGTAGCTCGAGAGTTCCACTGCAAACCAAAACGCAACGTCAGGTCAAAAAGCGTTCGTCGTAGGATGTCGCTGTTTAAACTATTGACAAGAGAACAATAAAAGTTGAAACTCTTAACGAATAAGAACGACGGAAAAAAAAACAAAAGAAAAAGAAAAAAAAATGATGGATCATCTACGAAATTTCTGCTGAGGTAAATAAATGAAAAAAATAAAATAAGCGCAATGTCAAGTCAAAAAGCGTTCGTCGTAGGATGTTGTTTAAACTGTTGCTATGAAAATAATAAAAGTTGAAACTCTTAAAAAATAAGAACGACGAAAAAAAACAAAAAAAAAAAACGATCGCTCATCTACGAACTTTCTGCTGAAGTAAATAAACGAAAAAAAAAAGTCCGATGATAAAACATAAACTAAATCGATGAAAAAGAACTTTCAACTTAAAAGAAATTAATGGAAAGTTACAAACAAGAATCGGTGGACAAGAAACGAAAACAAAAGACGATCGGCTCTAATGCTTCGCTTCAGGAACAAATTCTGAATGTAAAATGAACATATAAGACGTAAACGAAAACAATGTAGATTAGTGACAAACTAATAATAAAACGTGAACGAAATTGTTTAAAAACAAAAACCTCAACTTTAAAACATAAACAAAATTAATAATTAAAAAAAAAAATAAAAAGTAATGATTAATAAAAAGAAAACAAAAGATGATCGATGAAAGTTACAAACAAGAATCGGTGAACAAGAAACGAAAACAAAAGACGATCGGCTCTAATGCTTCGCTTCACGAACAAATTCTGAATGTAAAATGAACAAATAAGACGTAAACGGAAACAATTCCAGATTAGTGACAAACTGATAATAAAACGTGAACGAAATTGTTTAAAAGAAAAACCTCAACTTTAAAACATACGACGAACGCCAAGAACAAGCAAAAATATTAAAAATAAAACACAGGCAAATAAAAAATTACCTTTAAACATAATCAAAACTAATGAAAAGAATTCAAATTTTAGAAAATAATTAACGAAATGACGAGATCTAACAAAACAAGAAGGAAAAACAAAAGACGATCGGCTTTTGCGCTTCAGGAACAAATTCTAAGGCAAATAAACGATTAATAAAAAAGAATATGCAAAAATTAACAACAAAAATTTTAAAAAAACCTTGACTTTTAAATATATATAAAATTAATGAAATTTAGAAAAAATATAAAGTAACAGATAAAAAATACAGAAGACGAGCTGTTCTTATGACTCACGATCAAATTCTACATCAAATGAATTCCGAATAATTTTAAAAAAAAACTTTAACTTTTCAGTTCCCATTTTTCCAGATTTTGTTTCATTTTTTTGCAATTTTCAATTTTCGCTTTACCAATTTTCTGAAAGCTTTCAATTTTTGTTTCCATCATCCGGAATTTGTAAGCTTTTTAGATTTTTTCAATACTTAATAGTTTCCCCATTTTTCCTCTCAATTTTCTCATGTTCAACGTTTTCTGTTTCAATTTTTACTTTTTCATGATGATTGCTTATTGTCTTGCTTTTCCCCCGATTTTCTCTTTCCGGAATTTCGTAAAGAAAGGCACGCATGCATTTTCCGGTCATAATAATAATGATATAATTTAATAATATAATTAAATAATTGCAAAATTTTCGAATTTTCGAAAGCTCAAACTAGCTATAAAACGGGAAACAAATGAAAACCGCGCTTTTGTAAATAAAGATGTCTAAAAATTAAATTTACGAAAACACCAATCGGCGCACAGATTCCAGTAAAGTTAGAATTTGAAAGCATGGGGCCATTACAAATGAAATTGGAAACAAGTCAAATAAAAAATAGGTTTTTTTTGAGGGGTAGGGGAGTGACGGAGTTGCAGGAGAAAACGTCAAAAAATGAAAGTCAAAACACGTATTGATGATTAAAAATCAACCAAATGATCAGTAACCAAGTCGAGAACGAATAAAAAACCAAGTAAACAAAAACAACATATTAAAATCCCTAAAAACACAAAAAAATGATAGATGGGAATCAACAGCAGGATCAATACAGCAAGTTGAATTCAAATAAGTATTAAAGAACAAAATAAATAAATAGACCTTTCCGTCAAATTTTCAAGGACACTGTATACTAATGTTAAACAGGGTTACGTAACTATGCTCACTCCGGGGAAACGGCGTGGGAAAACTCAATTGTTGTTATCCGAAAGACCGCCACCCAGCAATGGTTACATAACTCAACAGTAAAGAGAATTTGACCTCGTCTCTGCCGAGCGCGTACCCACCTGTGTTCCTCCCACCAAATACCGCAATGCGACACTCAGCCTCTACAAAATGGAACAACAGGCGACATCTAAACGCCGGAAACTCAAAAGCGGTGAGAAAAGAAGGAAACCATCACTGAAATTGATTGCAGGTAACTTAACGTAACAACAGAAGAATAGAAATTTTGTTCTTCTTGTTGTTGCCGCTGCGCGCTGGAAACTCTTAAATTGGAGTTTTAATTATTATAAGTATTGTTAGCACGTTCGTACAAATCAAGATTGAGAAGGGAACAATCAACAAAAGAATGACCGCGAGGTCGCCAAAAAAAAAATAATAACTTACCCTACGTGCACGTAGGTAGAGAAGAGATATCAAAAAATAACTACGGGCGAAAAATCACAAAAATGCGGTCCGACTCGCAGAAAATTCGTAGCAAAAGGTTCCGAAACAGTCGCACTCAAGTCGTTAGCGAAAATTTTCTTTTTGACCTCGTCTCTGCCGAGCGCGTGCCCACCTGTGTTCCTCCCACCAAATACCGCAATGCAACACTCAGCCTCTACAAAATGGAAGAACAGGCGACATCTAAACGCCGGAAACCCAAAAGCGGTGGGAAAAGAAAGGAAACCATCACTAAAATTGTTTGCAGGTAACTTAACGTAACAACAGAAGAATAGAAATTATGTTCTTATTGTTGTTGCCGCTGCGCGCTGGAAACTCTTAAATTGGAGTTTTAATTATTATAAGTATTGTTAGCACGTTCGTACAAATCAAGATTGAGAAGGGAACAATCAACAAAAGAATGACCTCGAGGTCGCCAAAAAAAAATAAATAAATAACTTGCCCTACGTGCACGTAGGCAGAGAAGAGGTATCAAAAAATAACTACGGGCGAAAAATCACAAAAATGCGGTCCGACTCAGAAAATTCGTAGCAAAAGGTTTCGAGACAGTCACACTCAAGTCGTTAGCGAAAATTTTCTTTTTGACCTCGTCTCTGCCGAGCGCGTGCCCACCTGTGTTCCTCCCACCAAATACCGCAATGCGACACTCAGCCTCTACAAAATGGAACAACAGGCGACATCTAAACGCCGGAAACTCAAAAGCGGTGGGAAAAGAAAGGAAACCATCACTAAAATTGTTTGCAGGTAACTTAAAGTAACAACAGAAGAATAGAAATTATGTTCTTCTTGTTGTTGCCGTTACGCGCTGGAAACTCTTACAAATCAAGATTGAGAAGGGAACAATCAACAAAAGAATGACCGCGAAGTCGCCAAAAAAAAATAACTTACCCTACGTGCACGTAGGTAGAGAAGATATATCAAAAAATAACTACGGGCGAAAAATCACAAAAATGCGGTCCGACTCGCAGAAAATTCGTAGCAAAAGGTTCCGAAACAGTCACACTCAAGTCGTTAGCGAAAATTTTCTTTTTGACCTCGTCTCTGCCGAGCGCGTGCCCACCTGTGTTCCTCCCACCAAATATCGCAATGCGACACTCAGCCTCTACAAAATGGAACAACAGGCGACATCTGAACGCCGGAAACTCAAAAGAAAGAAAACCATCACTAAAATTGATTGCAGGTAACTTAACGTAACAACAGAAGAATAGAAATTATGTTCTTCTTGTTGTTGCCGCTGCGCGCTGGAAACTCTTTCTTCGTGAATGAGAAAAAAATCTGGACAAAAGAATAAAATAAAATTCTTCGTGAAGAAGAAAGAAATCTCAACGAAGGAATAGAACTGCGTGCTTCTAACAGCAATGATAACGCAGGATTAAGATCATTTTTGTAAAGATTATATTTGTAAAATGGACCTATCGAATAGCATAGTCCTGATTAAGTCCAACGCCGACGATTTTATTTATGGAACTGTATTAGAACAATGAGGTAAGAAGTGAACATGTTCAAGAGAGTGCAGAGCATGGTATAGTCTATATCAAAAAATCCGGCGGCCGTAAAGCGAGGACATCGACTGGACGACTGCTGAGCTAAGGAAATCAAATCTTGTCTAAGTTTCTCTTCTTGCGGATCTACGTCTTCTATGTCTTGCGCCAGCTTAAAACACATCAAGTTAGTTCGGCGACCGTATCAGCCGATTTTGCCAGTATGACATTCACTGTCTACAAACATCAAAGAAAAAAAAATGTCAAACAAAACAAATATTTTATGTTTAAAGGTGAAAGTAAAACCCGTCCAAATTACTTTGGTAGTAATCAAGTTAATTTGAAACCAGTTAAAAAAACGTCTGCTCTCCTCCAGTGACGTACGCAAATGTAATCAAATAATTTATCCAAAGCAAAATGCTGGACATGATATACGCTAGGGAGATTAAAATACTCCAGTCATAAATTGCATTAAACAACTCGACATTGTCGGATATTTTAATGAACAACTTGCTCAAGGTCTTCATGTGGGACTGAGTGGGAACGTCGTCGATTTTCACTTCCCTTGATACAGTTACTTTAGTCTCTAGTTTTCTATATACAGGTATATGGTTACGCTTTTCCTGTACAGTTGACCGGTACACAGCAAAAGTATCGTCGATATCAAAACCAGCGCGTACATATTTTTTTGCGTGAGCAATTCTTCCTGCACGTTTTCTTGACGACACTTTCAAATCAAAATCGTATGGCGAAGGTGCCAAACATCTTGCAATCGCCATCAACTGTTTTATACACTTGATATCGGGAATTTTCTTGAACGTGTCACTTGTCGACATGACTGTACAACTAAAAGATGTTTGATGTAATAAATTGCCCCATTTCATATCTCTACGAATTCTGAAGATTTTTCCGTCAAATTTTCAAGGACACTGTATACAATTACCCCGTTTCATTTTATGTTTTCATATCTCAACGAATTCTGAAGACTTTTCAGTGAAATTTTCAAGGACACCGTGTACAATTACCCCGTTTACAATCGCCATCATATAATTTTTTTCACATCATAACGGTCCCGATGCTCCCGTGCGTGAGTAAACACAAACATAATTTCGTAAAGACACGCTCTTTCTTTCACGAGACCTTTATTCCAGCTTCCCCACCGTAAGTCACAAAGCATCCCTTTGGCACTTTTCCCACTCTACCACCAAGAGATGTAACCATGCGGGTCGCGCCTCTGCGATCGTTAAAGTCGCCCAGAATTTTCCCGGAAAAAATTCCTTCGAGGGAATTTTCCGCCCACGACCGCCCAGATCCAGTCGTCCGCGACGATTTGAATGAATTTGCCGCGCGTTGGCGTTGCGCGACGTAACGTAACACCTTGCGCGGATAACACAAAGTGGTATGAAAGTGAATGGAACAACATCGAATGTTAGAGCTCATCTATCTTCAGTCTTATGTTTGTGTAGTGGACCACACCGCTATTGTCGAAGAGGGAAGGGCTCCTCCAGCAAGCCAACACACAGAGACGGAGGAATCTTGGGCTCGTTTTCGAAAAGGGGTCCGTGTAATTCAAGCTTTTTTTTTTCTTTCTTTCTTACAAAACTTCTTCTTCACCCAGCGCAATCGTTCGATAGTATTTCAAGTTCTCAGCAAAGCGCAATTTGCGCCGGTGACTGGACGTAACACGTTAATAAATAAATTCCCGGGCGGATATTATGCTTAAAAAAGAAGATAATTTCAGCGTATTATTGCTTCTACTATACGACTGCATCCCTCGGGCGTTCGCTCCTTGTTATTGTAGCTTTAAATCGCCGGACGGGAATTTAAGGAAAGAAGAGAAATAAAAAGCGATACGCAAAACAGGTATAATAACAATCCGTGGAGTAATGTAACTTGGGCCTTTCTTTTTTTTTTATTCGACGATCATCACGAACGCTTTCGATTGTGAATCTGGCTTTTCTAAGCCGCCGGCCGCCGTAAAAATTTTTGGGGCGGAAATAAAACGCGCTGCGCGAACGTGAATGAAAGATACTTCCTGGGTGGGTCGACAGTAACAAAGCGAGTACGTGCATTCCTATATAGACTGAGAGATTCTTCTGCTTTTTAGATGGTGTCGTCTGATACAGTGGTACGGGACCGAGGCTCTCTGGGCCCCCTTATACATGCCACATGTGAATCCACGTGAACGTTGATTTTACCTGTCCGACCCGCATCGTCTGCACACTCGCCTTTAATATCATGGAATACCACCTAAAAACGAAGCATGATTCTACATTCTGCAGTATTTTAAAACTCGTTTTAAACTCACTCTTTCATGCTG
Source organism: Prosopocoilus inquinatus (assembly GCA_036172665.1). Lineage (NCBI taxonomy): Eukaryota > Metazoa > Arthropoda > Insecta > Coleoptera > Lucanidae > Prosopocoilus > Prosopocoilus inquinatus. The sequence goes on along the minus strand of CM069878.1, from coordinate 4,758,830 downwards.
CTCGAAAAAAAAAAACAAAAATTAATGAACGGCATTTACAGCAATAAAATATCATCATCACTCATGTATTTCTGGTGGGTATCGTTAAAACGCCAGAGGGAAATTCATTTGGTTGGAAAAACTGCCGTTTTATTACTGTGAAAATCAAATCAAAGTTAAATTAAAATATCTTTTTTTTCCTTCGTTCCAACACTTGCCTGCAAGTAAGAGTACATATACAGGGTGATACCCATCTTAACTTAAATTAATAAAATTATTGGTACGTAGAAGCAAAGAAAATCTCCGCTAAATAAAATTCAAATCAAATACACGAAGTATCAATAAATTAAATGCCTTGCAAACACGCATGATTGAGAGCGTCATCTATTGGTTATCGTTTAAATACGGTTTGCGTTTCGAAGATTCTTGGAGGGCGTTCGCTCATAATAGAAAACATTCTTTCAAACCTAATTAAAAAAAAAAACTGAAACTAAACTAAGTATGAATTAATTAGCTTGGAAATGCGTTTGACTGTCTGCGCCATCTCTTGGTTTTCATTAATAAATGGCTTATACAGTAGAAGACATTAACAGCCAACTTCTTCTCAGTAAATACTGAAGTCGGCCTATTTTTAAACTTAATTAGAAATAATAATAATAGAAATAGAGGAGAGCGCCATCTCTTGGCTATCAGTGTTAAACTTACTTGCTTTTTCAGCAGTAGCCGAACGTCAAAAATTCATAACAGAAAATATGAAAAGCTGTGTTCTTTTAAAGTTGATTTAAAAACAAAGCTATGACAAAAAATTCAATTATTAATTGGCTTCGAAATACATTTGACTGGTTGCGCCATCTCTTGGATTTCATTTATATATGGCTTATACAGTAGAAGATATTAACAGCCGACTTCTCAGTAAATACTGGAAACTGCCTATTTTTAAACTGAATTAAAAAAAAATAACTAAATCAAGAAAGTATCGATTAATTGTGGTCTAGAAATAGAGTTCTCTAGAAATGGGGGAGAGCGCCATCTCTTAGTTATCTATGTTAAACTTGCTTTTCCAGCAGTAGCGAAACGTCAGAAATAACTTTTAGAAAATCAAATTAAATAAATGTGAATTTAATAAAATAAAAATTAATTACGTTTCCAAAATACAATTATTCCTACAGTAAAGACGATAAGGGCGACACCTTTTGAACAAATATTGAAATTTATGCTGTGAAACGTGATTAAAAAAAATAAGGCCACCTTAGCCTTGTGATCTAAGATCCAAGCTCCTGCATTGAATAAAACTCATTGAAGAAAAATTACATTTTCAAACTTTTAATCGGTCAGCGTGGAATTGTTTTGATTCTATGCGCCATCTCTTAATTACTACCTAAACTTGATTTCGTTGAGGGTGTGGTTTAAGATGCTAAGTTTAATTTGGATATTTTTTTTTATTTTTAGTTGTTTCGCGGCGGAAAACACAAGGCGGCGACAACTCTTGCGCAAAAATGGGAACTTATTCTTCCTGTTTCTGAACTAATTTAAAAACAAAAGGAAAAAAGTCTTACGCAGTTAAACCTAGAACAAAATCCAATCAAATCCTGTAACAGTGAAGCTAATTGCTGAAGCAAACTCAAATACTGTATTTCGAGACTTAAATGGCATTTTTTATTTTAAAGTTAGGTTTAGGTATTTATAATTACATAATTGCGACATCTACTGAGCACACCCTGAAATTTATTTTCTCGCATTGGATTGGGGCATTAAAACGATTGAAGTTTGGTTGCACTTTAAGGAAACTTGAATTTATTTGCGAAGCTACTATGTAATGTACTTTCAAAACCCATGCACAACGCCATCTGCTTTCCGGCTATGGTCCTACGCTTATTCAGCTAAACATAAAGATGATATTTCTCCTGAACACCAATTCGGGGCAAGTTTAATATAAAGGTGGCTTAATAATGCGCGTGTAATTACAAAAGTAAACCGAGTACGCCATCTATTGGTTTCTGTTGGATATAGTTCAATTTTAATTCCAAATCTTGAATGAAGTTACAAACTTGAAAACAACAAATTTTAAGATGCAACTTGCAAGTAAGTCCAGAAACAAGAACTCCATCTTTTTGTTGATGTTTGCTGACTACGCTAAGCGCCAAATTCTCTTTAGGTACACTCAGCGTCATCTTTTGACAGGTGATGACATTCGAATGATTTATTGCCGCTTGATTTTTATATTCCTAAATTCCGGAAGTTAAACATTTTTTCCCAGAAAGTCTTGGAATTAGTATATACCAAAATCTAGTACGAAGTCGACAAATAAAAAGTGCCATCTAGTGACCAATGAAGGCGTAAATTTCTCATGGAAATGGTGAGCAGTTAAATTTTACTTTGAGAGTAGGTAATTTTCTCTCCTTCCTCGATAAATTATAAACCCTAACCAAATTGTACTATCTTGAAAACGGCGCGTTTATTCTGCTAAAAAAAAAATACGAAGCGCCATCTCTTGATTGGTGATGGAATTAAGAGTAAATACATTAAAAATGATTTGTCTGTCAACTTATCGAGTTTTCTGTTTCTGGAACATTTATACGAAAACATTAATAATAGGATCGAAAACGGATTAACCTGCTGCTAAGCTCAAAAATAAGAAGGACGCCATCTTGCGATCAGCGCAGAGATAAACATACATACATCGCAGCACAATTTTGATAAATTGCTTTTACAGATTATTTGTACTAAATTTAGTCACAGTCACACTAATGATTTAGGAGTAGCCTAATGACGTAAAATTAAATACACAGAGCGCCATCTTTTAACTAATTCTTTCCTCTTCTTTTACTGTGTTTTTTGAGACAAATTTTTTTCTTCGTAGAACAAGGACCAGGAATTTAGAGTTTTTGAAGGAGAATCGGAAACCTGTCACGCGTGCAGCGGTAGAGATGAACTCAGAACGCCCTCCTTGGACGGTATTTATAAGCAATTATGTTTTGGAGATTAATTTTTTTTTTCATTCAACGTAGAACAAAAAAAAATAAAGAGAATTAGGGATCGGGGAACTATCTCACCTGCACCCGGAGGGACAGACTCGGAGCGCCATCTTTCCACGGAACTTGTAGGTTAGATGGTAATCGGTCCGTGTTTTGAGAAAACACAATTTATCTCGTTCTAGGTCCAACAAACTCCAGGGAATTAGAGTTTCTGGAGTAGTATGACACATGCAGCCCCTGTAATGGATACAGAGCGCCATCTACTGATGACATTTGCAAGTAAGATAGTAATCGGTCTGTTTTTTGAGACGAATTTTGCTTTCTTCGTCGGACAAAGACCAAGAAATTAGGAAAGTTTGTTGCAAATCGTTTTTGATTGCAGTGAAAACCTCGAGCAGCCTCTGTACAGCTGTTTCGGCCTTGTTTGGGGCTTCTTCAGCAGAAACGTCGCTCGAAATTCCCACTGCAAACCAATTTATTCGCAAATGCGATGTGAAAAGCGATAGTAGGATGTCGCTGTTTTTTCTATTCACCAAGAAATTAGGGTTGCTGAGGCAGTATTACACCTGCAACCGCAGAGATGGATAAACAGCGCCATCTATTGATGGTGTTTGCAAGTAAGATGGTAATCGGTTTGTGTTTCGAGATGAATTCTTCTTTCTCCGTCGAATAAAGGCCAAGAAATTAGGGTTTCTGAGGCAGCATGACACTTGCAACCGCAGTGATGGATAAACAGCGCCATCTATGGATGGAATTTGCAAGTAAGATGGTGATCGGTCTGTATTTTGAGATTAATTTTTATTTTTTCGTCGAACCAAGACCAAGAAATTAGGTTTTCCGAGGCAGTATCACACCTGCAGCCGCAGAGATGTATACAGAGCGCCATCTATTGATAGTGTTTGCAAGTAACATGGTAATCAGTCTGTGTTTTGAAATGAGTTTTTCTTTCTTCGTCGAACCAAGGAAAATTAGGGTTTCTGAGTAAGTATCACACCTGGAACCGCAGTGAAGGATAAACAGCGCCATCTATTGATGGTGTTTGCAAGTAAGATGGTAATCGGTTTGTGTTTTGCGATGAATTCTTCTTTCTCCGTCGAATAAAGGCCAAGAAATTAGGGTTTCTGAGGCAGCATGACACTTGCAACCGCAGTGATAGATAAACAGCGCCATCTATGGATGGAATTTGCAAGTAAAATGGTAATCGGTCTGTATTTTGAGATTAATTTTTATTTTTTCGTCGAACCAAGACCAAGAAATTAGGGTTTCTGAGGCACTGTCACACCTGCAACCGCAGTGAAAGATAAACAGCGCCATCTACTGATGGTGTTTGCAAGTAAGATGGTAATCGGTTTGTGTTTTGAGATGAATTTTTCTTTCTTCGTCGAACCAAGACCAAGAAATCAGGATTTCTGAGTCAGTATCACACCTGCAGTCGCAGTGATGGATACAGAGCGCCATCTATTGATGGAATTTGCAAGTAAGATGGTAATCGGTCTATGTTTTGAGATTAATTTTTCATTCTTCGTTTCGTTGAGCAAAGACCAAGAGATTAGGGTGTTTGAAGCAGTTCAGGAAAGCTGCCACACCTAAAACTACAGGGATGGATTCAGAGCGCCATCCGTTGACGGTGTTTTTTAAATAAGATGGTAAACGATCTTTATTCCGTAGAAATGAAGGTATGAGATTTGAGAAGCCAAATATTGCTTCGCTTTGATCATGTCCATCATAACCAAGGAAAAGAATTCAGGCCACTTAGTGTTGGACGCTTTCTCCGCCGATTGTACTCTTTACTCCTGCCCTCTTTCCGCGAATTGTTTTCTGTTATTGAGTATGAGGGGAAGGAGTGCAATGCAAGCGTTCTCATTTCGCAGAGATTGTTGTGGTGCGCGGTGCTAATCATAAATTTTCCTATTGTTTGCGAATCAACTGGACGAGATTCTCTTCGCTGGTCATAACTAAAGCGTGTATGTTTTATGCACCTTGCTCTCGAATATAATGTAAATAAGGGTGTTCTAATTATGAAAGCTCTTCTAAATGAATTTGGGCCTTCAATTTTCCAACTCGTCCACTGACAATCGCCATAAAATTAAACGAAACATCAGCAACATAGTTACCCATAATGAAATATTGAATACTTGCGACGGGGAAAAGCATTTTATTGCCTCTTAATGTTAATAACACGCATCGTAGCCCAGGCTAAGACCCCGAGATAAGCTTGCTTATGCAACGTACGCTCATAAACAAATACGCACCGCCTAAATTTGCATAATTTACGCCATATGGCAGTTGTTACGGCGCGGCGCGCGAGATTATTTTACAATTATCACCAGGCGCAACAACAACAACAACAATATGGGCAATTAATATATAAACATTGTCCGTCAGGTCGCGTCGTTACCACCGGAGTTTTATATAACTCCAGGTATAACCGCAGCACAAAGCGAGGCGCACTTAAAAATCCCATTGATATTTATAAGGCGAGTCTATACAAATAATACTCAATACAGATCGATGAAAGATTGGGACGTGTGCCGGAATACATTATCTACATGAAAGTCAAATCAAAACCTCTGCACCCCCCCGCCAACCCCTTTTTTCGAACGACCGCCCCTGGTTTGATTCGAACAAGGTACGACGACTCAACCACAAAAGGGTGCGTGCGATCCTTTCCATTTTTTAATTAATTAATTAATAATTTGAGGAGACGCAAGTGTGCATACGCATTTGCAACAATTAGTTCTGTTTTTTTTTTTTTTTTTGATTTGGTTAGAGATACGAGGGGCGCACCGAAAGTTCGCGATCATTAAAACGCTGCGATGTAGATAATAATAGAGTCGGGTGCATGTAGGTAAGTAAGTCCTTTTAATAGATTATATTTCAGCGCGCATTTTAAATTGCAGTTGAAATTAATTTACGACCGCGTAACATCAATGAGCTCTTTATTTCAGGCCGAGCGTTAACGTCATGTTTAAACCGCATTCGGCGAAGGTTTTCTTAATTAATTAGCGCATTTTACGAGGCGTATATCAAAAGTTATGCGTTGCCACCGCGAAAGAGAAAAAAAAAATGACGGTAGGAGCAACAGTGGCATTAAAGTCGAATAAAGAGAGCGTGAGGGTGGAACGAACAAAGGACGTCAATTACCATCGACACGGCTCGTTGTCACTGACAAGTTAGTGATACTAAACTATAGTGTTTGGACACTTGAGGTCGCCCCCGGCTGGACAGAAAGGACAGGACGGGACACCCCCCAATGGTCAAACTCTAATAGTTTCTGCATTATTCGGTGGGGTACGAGAGACCGCGCTTTTATCTCTTGTGTGTGAAAACAACATCTGTTCCCAAAATGCCTTCATAAATTTTCAAAAAAAAAGTGTCAATACGTTTTTTGATTGTTTCCTCTCACATTTGAGAATTTGAGGTATGTACTACATAATGCAATTCGCATGGTTGGTTGTTATCCTAACCTCGCGTACGCGTGCTCCTCCAATAATAATTATTTAAGAAGAAAATGATATTGCTTTATAATTAACTTGTAGACATACCCACGGTGAAGCATCTCATAAGAACTTCATTTTAGTATCTCAATTACAGTAAACCAATCGCATTAGGCCGTAAAGTCGTTTTAATTGGTGATAGAATTTATGTACCGACTTCTACCGGCTGGATGAGATGTATTTGTACTATATTTACGGCCGTTTTTAAAACAAATTTTTATTGGACAGACCATAAAAAGCTCTATTAATGTGCGTGTACAATAGTCGTGTTAATTGCAGTTACGTCGTCTTTACGGGCGGCCTGAAAACAACCAGTCCGAGGCGTCGTCGTCGTCATCATCATCATCAACATCATCAAACGGGTTTCGTAATAGAATTTCGGCCGACCTCCGAATTGGCTAATATTTTCAGGTATTTATGCAGGTAGATGGTAACAGTTAGCGGGGCCCAGGCGATGACCAGCCGAAGATAGCGCCGGGGGTCGGCAGGGGTCAGCGTGTCATGGCACCACCTCTTTTAACCTTTAGCGCGACAAAAATTCTTTTCTGCCGTTCGAGAAGATGCTGGCGGTCACAATTTGTTCGAATCGCTTGTTGCAATGTCTCATTAACGTTACTTACAATTAATTCTCGCTTCAAGTAATAGAAAAAGTGTTAGCTCACTTCATGATGAACAACTCGCCAAACAAACTTGAGTGAAGCATTCATTCTTCACTTCAATATTCACCATGTCAAAAAAAAAATGTTCTCCGTACTTTCGACCTCATGATTGGTTTCAAGTGTAACACTTGTGGAAGAAGACGGTGGTGAAGAGGAGACCATAGCAGGTGAAAACCAACCCCCAATTCCCTTCAAACATCTTTTTCTCAATGCCGAAATTGAAGATGGTTGCGATTGCCCTTGCGTTCTTTCCAAGCAAACACGAGCGGAAACAAGGACGCAAGGGCAGAAAAAGATGAGGCCAGTTGAAGACCAATTATCCACCAAAGCCTTCTTCATTGCCGATGGTAAAGAGGAGACCATGGCAGTTGAAAACCAATCAATTGTCTTCAAACATCTTTTTTTCGAAGACGGAATTGAAGATTGTCGCGCTCGCCCTTGCGTTCTTTCCAAGCAAACACGAGCCACCACTGGCGCGGAAACAATGAGGCGAGGGCAGAAAAAGATGACGCCAGTTGAAGACCAAGTATCCCCCAAAGGCTTCTTCATTGTCGATGGTAAAGAGGAGACCATGGCAGCTGAAAACCAATCAATTGCCTTCAAACATCTTTTTCTCAATGCCCGGAATTGAAGATGATCGCGCTCACCCAGTTCTTTCCAAGCAAACACGAGCGGAAACAAAGGAGGTAAGGGCAGGAAAAGATGAGGCTAGTTGAAGACCAATTATCCCCCAAATCTTTCTTCTTCATTGCCGATGGTAAAGAGGAGACCATGGCAGCTGAAAACCAATCAGTTGTCTTCAAGCATCTTTTTCTCGAAGCCGGAATTGAAGATGGTCGTGCTCGCCCTTGCGTTCTTTCCAAGCAAACACGAGCCACCACTGGCGCGGAAACAATGAAGCGAGGGCAGAAAAAGATGAGGCCAGTTGAAGACCAATTATCCCCCAAATCTTTCTTCTTCATTGCCGATGGTAAAGAGGAGACCATGGCAGTTGAAAACCAATCGATTGCCTTCAAACATCTGTTTCTCAATGCCGCCGGAATTAAAGATGGTCGCGCCCGCCCTTGCGTTCTTTCCGAGCAAACACGAGCCACCACTGGCGCGGAAACAATGAGGCGAGGGCAGAAAAAGATGAGGCCAATTGAAGACCAATTATCCACCAAAGCTTTCTTCATTGCCGATGGTAAAGAGGAGACCATGGCAGCTGAAAACCAATCAATTGCCTTCAAACATCTTTTTCTCAATGCCCGGAATTGAAGATGATCGCGCTCACCCAGTTCTTTCCAAGCAAACACGAGCGGAAACAAAGGAGGTAAGGGCAGGAAAAGATGAGGCTAGTTGAAGACCAATTATCCCCCAAATCTTTCTTCTTCATTGCCGATGGTAAAGAGGAGACCATGGCAGCTGAAAACCAATCAGTTGTCTTCAAGCATCTTTTTCTCGAAACCGGAATTGCAGATGGTCGTGCTCGCCCTTGCGTTCTTTCCAAGTAAACACGAGCGGAAACAAAGGAGGCAAGGGCAGAAAAAGATGAGGCTCGTTGAAGACCAATTATCCCCCAAGTTCTTCTTCATTGCTAGAATTGAAATTGAATTCACTGCTCTCGAGGAGTTCTTCTCAAATGAACCACTTACGAAAAAAAGGTAAGGAAGGATGAAGACAAAGTGGGGCCAGTTGAAGACCAATTATCCTGAACGCTCTTCCAAATGCTAAAATTAGAAATGGGATAGACAAACGTCTTCCTTCCAAATCAGAGGCTCACGTAAACCACTGGTGTTATGGTTTTTATATACTTCCGTCATTAATGTTAATGCTCAAAATATCTAAAAATCTTCCTCATTGCTAGAATTGAAGCTGAATTCGTTCACGAAAAGTTCCTTCCAAATGAACCACTTGCGAAAAAAATGTAAGGAAGGATGAAGACAAATTGAGGCCAGTTGCCAGACCAATTGCCCTGAACGCTCTTCCAAACGCCAAAATCAGAATTGAGACAGACCACCGACTTCATTCCAAGTCAGAGGCTCACTTAAACCGCTGAGGTTCTTGTTCTTATACATTCCCGTCATTAATATTTATTTTTTACTGATCGTTCCCATCTAGATTACAATATTTTTGGGATACAGTTGCAATGTAAAGCTCTGAAAAAAAAGAAACCATAGAAATTGAAAAAAACTGGATGTTACACGTACAGTACAGAAAAATAAATTACTCAAAATTTTGTAATCAATTTGTCTGTAATATAAGTTCGGTCATGTACCCAAACTCCTTGATTCATAAAAAGGAAGTTTCCTGGAAGCATTTTGTGGCTTAGATCCTCCCTGAAGACGTGATCAAATTGGAGAGTTGACATCTCCACGATTGAGAAATAGAAAGCTCCGTCCGCTGAAAATTATTTGCAGCAATTAGTTTTTCGAGAATGAGCTAAACGGGAAAAACACAAAGAAAGAAGAGAAAAAACTGCGAGCTGTTCCTTTCCTTAAACTGGTTTGAAGGACGGCGAAATTTTTAACAAATCTGGAAGACGAGAGAAACCAGGACCAAATTTGAGAGAAGAACTCATATAACAAATTAATTGAACAAAATCCTCAACATCATTTAAGGTTCGCGTTAGTAAAGCAAAGCCAAAGAAACCTTGCTTACCAAATTGAACCGCCACCGAAAATTCTTCCTTACAACTGCAATGCAAAGAGAAAAGAAATCGTGAGGGCTTCTTCTTCTTCTTCTTCAAATTCACCAAATCGAGTCAGTCTTTCCCTGCAATTAAAGGAGGAAGAAATACCGTGAGGGTTTCTACGTCTTCATCATCGAATTCGCGTTTTTGTTTCTCAAATCCAACAGCTAGTATTTTTAGTGCTGATTACATTCCAGAACACGAGATGCTTCCATTTTCGTAATTAAAATGGAACTGTGAGCTATTCGTCTTCTCTTCTTCTTCTTCGTTCAACCAATTTAGATCTGTTGGGCGAAATTTGGAAGAAGTGGATCACAAGTTTGGTTGGGCGAAGAAGTGACGTGTAATTTTCAGCACGAATGTATTTAACAAAATCCTCGACGTCGTTAAACCGAAGTTGAAGAGGAGACCTTGCCAACTAGATCGCATCAAACTGAACTATTCTCCGAATATTTTTCCTTATAGTCCAGTCCAAAGAGAAAGGAAACCATGAGGACTTCCCTTCTTTTTTCAAAACGCGTTTTCTCAAGGTTTTTTTCTTGCAATTCAAAGCGAAGGGAAAATGCGAGGGCTTTTTCTAACACCTATCACTCAACAAGTTTTTTTTTCTTTTATGTGGGTCCTAACCTGAATGAGATAAAAGGTACGATGACTTCCATGATGAAATGGACCTCGAAATTAGAATGAAATAAAATATTAAAAAAAATTAATAAAAATAATCTATCGAAAAGATTTACTTAGAGCATTAGAAAAAATTAATATTCACTGAATAGAAGACATATTTTTTTGTAAAATTTGTAAAAATAAATTGGAAGGCCATGACGATACAAAAAAAGAAAACTCTCCCAGAAAAGAAAAACTTAAGAAAAAAATAGAACCACAACAGCAACAAATACAAAGACCGGAACATCTTTTAAGAATGCCCAAAAAAGCGTCTTTCTTGGTAAAAGTGGAACGAAAAATAGGAAATCAAGAAAATTTTTATGCAAAGCAGTGACAAAGTTGTTAAACAAAAAATATCAAGCAAGAAATCTCAAACCCTTGCAACCAAAGTCTAATAAGAAAAATCGACTATCATAATCGAGTGTATTATATAATAATAATTCCATAACTATTTGACAGAATGAGCAACGGAACAAATTGAAGGACACTCACTGATTGTGAGTCGTAAATTAAAACCGTGGGTGTCCGATTTTGAATAACATTAATCAATAGCACCGGCTGACGGAAGTGAATTCTATGCATAGGAATCTCACGAGTGAATTTATGCACAGGAATTTTAAAATACGTGTATTTTCTTCTCGAAGAAGACGACCATGACGGTGATGAAGAAAAAGAAGTTGCAAGGTCCACTGTGCGGAGAAGCTAAATAATAGCTTCTCCTAAAATTAAGATTAAAAAATTGGTTGGAAATCGCTTTTGATTGCAGTGAAAATCTCGAGCATCCCCTGTACAGCTGTTTCAGTTCCATTTGGGGCTTCGTCAGCAGGAGCGCAGCTCGAGAGTTCCACTACAAACCAAAACGATTGTTCGAGTGTCACGCGTCGGTCGTCTCCAGCAGGTTGGTTACGAGCTGTCGGCGTCCAGACGCGGGGGTTGCGTAGCTTGGGGGTGAAAAGGGAGTAACAGGGAAACTGCAAACTAACTCATCAAAACAACAAGGATTACCTTTATTGTTTAAAAGCCAGAAATACAGATAACTGTATCCCACGATGACGATCAGATTAACTGATATCTTTTACAAATTACGCACATCTTTTATATTACCAATGTACGTGACGTCATGACCAAATTCCGCAAAACTTTAATCGAACCCGTACTTTGCTCGGTTGCTGAAAAGGTGATGTCAGGACTTTCACTTTGTTTCCAATTGTCATTTCTATTAAATCGTGAATTAATTGATCGTGTTAAAGCACTCATACAATGCTCTAGTTATTTGCGTATTTGCAAATTTGCGGGTTCACGCTGCAAGTTCATCGCCTCATCGAGTCGTTGCACCAGCAGACCGCCGCTTATCAGCAAATAACTCGTATTGCATTGGAAAAAATACGTTTTAAATTAAATAAATACGATTTTCAAATTTTCCGTAATCGTGACAGTATCATCTGCGTGAATAGCTCTGACAAATTTAATAGTTCTTCTTAAAAATACTTGTAGTAGATTATAGGAATGGTTAAGTCGAAATTTATTTCATTCTCATTCTAGGTACGAGCCTTTATACATTGAGGCTTCTTTCTTGCATGCAGATTAATAAATATGTATGACTTTTGGTTACTATCGGAATTTGCCGGCACCTTAAATTTCATATTTACGTAAGGAATAAATGTCTAAGAATTGTTTCCGTTAAAATTTAGCCGCACTTTCTCGCACCTCTTGTTGTTATCATATATTAAACTTGCCCATCATTTAGGAATTTTTATTACACTTAATCATCGAGATGGTTTGGCCGGCTATTATATTCACAATGCATGAAATAAAAATTAAAAATTGTTGTTAATCTGAAAGTGGAAAACAGATTTCGCAATTACGCATTTTCAAATTTTCGAAATTTGTCTATTCAGTTAAAGCTTATTTAATAAGTTTTACTAACATTCTCTTTACCAACGCGCAAAATGATCCCAGCATCCTTTTTATTGATGTTTTTCGGTTTTCCTTGATCTTTAATTTAAATTATCAAAATCATCTTTTTTTGCTCTTTTTTGATTAAATCTTTATTTAAATTACGTAAATGTGATGTGATGTCAGGATTTTCACGTTGTTTCCATTCGTCATTTCTATTAAATCGTGAATTAATTGATTGTGTTAAAACACTCATACAATGCTCTAGTTATTTGCGTATTTGCAACTTTGCGGGTTCACGCTACAAGTTCATCGCCTCATCGAGTCGTTGCACCAGCAAACCGCTGCTTATCAGCAAATAACTCGTATTGCATTGGAAAAAATACGTTTTAAATTAATTAAATACGATTTTCAAATTTTCCGTAATCGTGACACGAGTATAGTCGCAATTCTGATGTAAAAGTAAGGAAAACCTAATCCACCCTGACATTGCGTTAGGTCGAAAAGCGATCGCCGGATGTCGCTACTTAAGCTTTTCTAAACTAAAAGCAAATTTAAACTTTATCGAATTAATGAGAGTCAATAAACATTTTCCTTTCTGAGTCAAACGGGCGTCCTTCTGCTTTTGGAGTATTACAAAAAAAAAAAACTTCCCCAAAACGATTATTAAAAAGGAATGTGACAGGCAGGATTTTTTTTCTTCAATAATTCTCGGAGCTATTACACTTTTATTAACTAGTGCCAACCCGAAATTCACTGTAAATAAGAAGAAAAACAATTCCGTGTGTTGCGACGGCTTATATGCAGGAGTGCCCCGCCCGTTCCGCTGCTTTACGAGCAACAATTAGGCACTAAGCACCCAAGAAACGCGTAATTTACGGAAATTATACCGCTTAAATAACTCGAATGACGTTTCAAAAGTCCCCGGAACGGCCATGTAGGTACAGACGCAAGCGCAAACGTTGATGACTGATGCCACAAACGTAAAGCGCCACCACCTTATTAAATACTCCTATTTCCTATTTATTTAAAAAAATAAATAAATTTTTATCTTAATTCAACTCAATTGTTGGGTTAACTCGTTTAAAAACGAACGTTTTCTAGTCGCTTTCGGTTTTAGTTCTGGAAGTGCGTGCGAGATTCGCGTTCGGCTGAAGACTTCGACGCCCGACGAGACGACAAACTCGAAGCAACGGCTTCGCGCGCGCCAGCCAAAAATCGGTCAATGTTATATTTGTTTTCGGGTCCGAGCACTTTTAAAAAGTCCAAAGTCACGCCAGATCTAATCACCCGTCCGTAATAAAGTTGCGCAACGTAATAATTAGTACGACGATAATTAAAGTTGTCCAAATGGCTTTTTATAGCGTCGTTACTTTTTATGGCGAGATCGTTATCTAATGGGTAAAAATCGAAGGCGCACGTCGCAACAAGCGACGACAATGCAGCCACACCAGGCAGACAACAAACTCAGAACAAAAATTGATTTGGCAAAAAAAAAAAAATAAAAAATCGAACGCAAATGCAAATACAAATAGAAACGAAAATCGGGGCCCATGATAAATCCCCCGACGAGAGTTCACAAATCATAGGGCAATTATCGGTGTACAAATACGGGCCCGGATAAATTAACAAATGCGCATATATAACCGGACGGAGGTGCATATAATGTGAAATACAACTTGGCTTTTGTATATAAATATAGCCGGGCCCGGCGGGGGGCCCGCCGAGCAAAGCCTGTATTGATAATAATGTGTGTAAAGAATTCAACTGGAGCTGAACGCAGTGCAGTTATTTATCGATTCGGTTGCCGCTTAATAATTCTCTCGTTTTATTGAAACGCAACGTTTCAATCCTGTTTCCTGTCGGATGGTACTCGCTTGTTTAAGAAAAGCGGATTTACGTTTCGCGTCTCAATCAATTAGAAATACGTGGTCGACGGAGAGCAGCAATAATATAGATTACAGTTCTTTTAAGACCACCAGTTGCCACGTACATGAAAAACTTTCTCTACTTTCCTTTGCCAACGAGGAACACGCACGCCAATACAAAGATTAAGTATTTTATTAAAAAAAAAATAACGAAAATTCAATAAACTAGAAATCAAAACACTTAGGAACAGCTGGCGCGTAACATTTTTTTGTATTCGAGTATGTTTTATCTCAAAAAGAAAAATAAATGTTTCGATTTTTCATCAAAGATGATGTCCCAATTTACGAAACTCAGAAGTCGGCAACCACACCCGAAACATGCCAAGCCTGATTATATCTGAACGCGCATATCTTGAAATGTACGACGTTGGAATCTTGAAACGTACCTTGGCGACGACATTGGGAACTTGAAACGTACCTTGGCGACGACATTGGAATCTTGAAGCGTACCTTGGCGACGGCATTGGAATCTTGGAACGTACCTCAGTCACAGTATAAGCGTCATAATAATGGCGTTATCTGTTACTATTTTCAGGGAAGTGAAGTAATGTTTGTAGGCGATCGGTTCACGGCAACGTTACCTTTCGAATTGTAATCAATTACACAATTTGGCTGTTTGGAGCGCAAGAAAACGTTAAATTTCTTGAACAGATAAAATAGCGACATCTTACTATCACTTTTTGACCTGACATTGCTACGTCTCTGCTGAAGAAGCCCCAAGCAGGGCTGAAACAGCTGTCCAGAGGCTGCTCGAGGTTTTCACTGCAATCAAAAACGATTTGCACAAAATTTAAATTTCTTGTTGGAAAACTCATAGATTCTAGGAGTACAGCCCCTAGAGTCGCCGACGCATAGTAATCTGTTTTAGTAGTTGGCCAAGTACGTTATTGCGTTGCAAATCTTCTCTTTAATCGGAATTTTTAAAAAAGCCAAGAGTTTTTGGACATGTTCCGCGATTTTCCAAAAATAATGTTCCGATTTACGAAACACAGAAGTTGGCAATCCTAAATCTGTAGTAAAAAACGTGCACTTGGAACGAGCTCCGTAAAGCTGCTGGGAGATTGGGTACTTGGGGTTTGCTGCTATTGGTTTTCATTGATCACGTGCTCAATAATAACCAATAACTTTCGTCAAGTGAACGACGAAAGCCAATGAGAGCGATCCTCAAATGGCCAATTCTCTGAACCTCAAAGACAGGAAAAGCAGCTTTTTGATCCGAACCTCAAAAGCAGGAAAAGCAGCTTTTTGATACCGAAAATATTTAGAGAGGGGCCTCAGAATTGAATTGCGCCTCTCGACTGCTAAACCGCCACTGGGGCTAAGATTACAGTAAATTTACTAAGAAATACTAAGAGATGGCGCTAAGGATTGGGATTTTTCACCTGATGCCCCATCAACGGGCCAAAAATGATCAAAAACTGCGCCAAGTTTTAAAAATATTAAAAAAAAAAACTGCGAAAAGTCTAAGTAGGTCAAAGTAAAGCGCCACCCTGTGTATATCCTGTTGATTCCGTCGGCTGGACTAATTCATTAGTGGATTAGTTCACCGATTAAATTAATTTTAACAGGAATTTTTTTTTTACAAAATACACAAGTCTTATGTAAAAAAAACAATTGCAATCACTTATTTAAAAAAAAAATGATAATACAGAAAGACAAACCGAGAAAACAGAAAATTAGAAGATACTGCGTACAAAATTGGATATAAAAAGATTTGAATTATGAACAGTTATAATGAATAAAACAATATGTGAACAATGTGCAAAAAGGAAACAAAAAGTTTATCAATTTGTGAAGACATGCCACAAGTCGTGCATATTTAACAAAAAATTAAATACTCGGCTTTCAAACAAGGAAAAATAAACAACAGCAAAACATCGAAAATTTTGGAATTTATAAAAACAAAGCGCTGAACCTTCCGATAGTAGTTAAGAGATGGAGTTAAGGCCCATCAGATTTCCGGCAAAACACGCTCTAGTTCAGTTACATTCACTGTTAAATTGAACTTTTAATTTGAAAGCCAGAATATATTCTTGCTTTATAATTAGAAAATAAAATAAAACCGAATTAAACTGTGATCGGCAAGATGCCTGATTTAGGGTTGAAAAATATTTCGACAGAGAAAGAGATGGAATTAGAAACAAAATTTATTTAAAATTTGACCTGGCTGGGTAGTAACTGATGTGAAAAAAGAGAGAGAAGAAGCGAAAAAAGGTTTTAGTGAACTGCGAGTTTCTCCAAAAATTTGACGAATGACCTTGCACAGAAAGGAGAATACAAATAATACAATTTTTTTCCCAAAAACTATTGCCAATCCAAAAATTTGACTTCACGGAAATTGTTTCTTATAGCGTTCTCCGTTGGCTGCACTGGGTGTATCTCCATCTCGTTTTATTACATAAAACTGAACCGAAATGGAAATACGCTCAGTGCATGCTGGTGCAGCCAGCAGAAAACGCTATTAGTTTCTTTTGTTACGCAACGTCATCTCTCGGCGGATCGACGAAGCTTTCAAGTCAGTGGCGTAACAAAAAATTGCGACGCTTTGAATCTTCGAGTTCTAATAATGATTTAATTATTAAACTCACTGTCTTCCGAGTTGCGTTCTTAGAAAATGAAAATTAGTTTTCGTCTAAACGAAGACAATGCGAAGTAAACACTGGAAATGCCATCTGACGAGCAATACCAGAAGTATAGAGCTATTTTCAAAGCCACTTGGCAATCGAGAAAAAAAAATTCAACATTTGTTGAAGCTTGAAATTTGTTTAAAGGTTTACGGCAAGTTTAGATGTGAAACGCCATCTCTTAATGAATCGACAACGTTTCCTAATCAGACGCGCATGCAAAAAGCACTTAAAAACTAAAAAAAAAACTAACTTTTTCTAAATGAGATTCACCTAAATTCAAGCTGCGTTTTTAGAAAAAGAAAATTAAAAAGAAATTGTTAAAACGAAGGCAGTGGGAAGGAATTATAGAAGCGCCATCTATGGAGTAAAACCGAAACTAGCCGCTCCCAAATAACACTTGACAATCCAGAAAAAGTCTGGTGTTTAATTAACTCTTTGAATTAATTAAACGCCATTGTGACTCCATTGAAATTTGTCTAAATGTTCTTGCTTCGTATACAGCGCCACCTCTTAGTGAATCCTCAAAGTTTTTCAACCAGCGGACTATCAAAAAAAAAAAAAATGTCGAATCTTCGAGCTCTAATAGTAAATTATCGACAATCTGATCACTGACTTTCGAGCTGACACTGAACTACGACATTGGCGTTTTCGAAAAACGGTAGAGGTAGAGGGAAGTAATCATTCCGAGCGTCATCTGTGGAGCGGAAGATAAAGCGTCTATCCCAAAAAAGAACTGGCCAGGAAAACCTGTTATTTGTTATCAAACTTTGAAATCCATGGAGACTTCTTAAAATCTGTGTTTTTTTGTTGAATACAGCGCCACCCGTTGATGAATCGACAAAGCTGTCTAACCAGTGGCGCATCTAGAAAAAAAATGCGGAGTCCTCGCATAACTACACTTTTTCACACCCATTGACTGATCTGCAGGCTTTAATAATTATTTGCAATTTGATTACTGACTTTCGAGCTGTGCTCTTAAAACAATGTTTTCTCGGCTACAGCGCCACCTGCTGGTGGATCGACAAAGCTTTCTAATCAGTGGCGTATCTAAAAGTTGTGGGATCCTCGCACAATTACATTATTTCATATTTATTGACTGATCTCCGGGCTCTAAAACTAGTTTTTAATTTGATTACTGACTTTCGAGGTGTGTTCTTGAAATAACGCGTTTTACTTTTGTACACAGCGCCACCTCTTGTTGGATCGACAAGGCTTTCTAAGCAGTGGCAGGCATGCGAAAAAAAGCGGAGTCCTCGTGCAATTGCACTTTTTCATACAAATTGATTGACATCCGAGTTCCAATAAATAATGAGCGACTTTAGAGCTGTGGTGTCCTTAAAGCAACAAAAACAGCGATTCAGGAATTTTTCCCTTGGGGAACCGGCCAAGTCTTCTAACCAGTGGCGTAGCTAAAAGCGCGCGGCAATCTCCAATAATTGAACCAAAATCTCAAACCCCAATTGAACCAAAAAAAAAAAGAAATTTTAGCAAGGTCCAGCCAGTGATTAGTAAATTTGTAAAACAATAAAAGTAGGCATTTCAAAATTTAGAAAAAAAAAAAAATGAAAAAATAGGGATAATGTGAATTTACTTCATATGAATGGCTGGTTAATTAAGGGAGCAGAACCTCATTTGTTTTCAATACTTAAACGTAAATTAAGGAAACGATCTGTTGTGACGTTTGTTTTGTTTATGCGTGTGAAATGTGATTGTGTTTGAAGCGCCATCTCTTGGTTAACCGCGGAAACTCCTTGATCCGATCCATTTTCGCTTTCTCGCACTTCTTACAACCGAAAGTATTACCTTCGTTTGAATTGTTGATGAAAAGTGCTCTAAGATTTTCTCGAATTTACTATTATTTGATTTACATAAAGAGAAAACGCAGCAATTTGTAACGTGTTGCGAGTTAATAAATCAAAGGAGGAGAAGAAGAAAAAAAAAAGAAAGGTAGAAAATGCATTATCTTAAAACAGAAACGCCAGTTTAATATTGCCACGCACGTAAAGGACAACATCAGGTCTGCGAAGATCTATGAAAGACGATCAGGAGCCTCACGTATTGACGTGACCAGGATAACAAGACCTCCGTCGTGTCATCTACCTACCGGTGGAAGGCTCAAAGTCTTGCACCGGGATAACGATGATGTATTTACTGGAGGAGATCGCACGCGTTTCCTTCCCAAGCCGCCCAGGCTCGAAGCACGGCCGCGGCCGTTGTGACAAACAAAGAAACATAATCATCACCATCCCAGAGATATTGTTGTATAATGGAAGTTGTTTTTTTTTTTTTTTAAAGTGAATACGGGCGAGCGTTGTGTTCGGAATGACATGAAAATGAAAAGAGCGTGGGCCGAAGAGTTCGCGTAATACATAGGTGCTCCCATCGTCTGTTATGCGAGTAGGCTCTCCTTCATCATGTTTATTGCTACATGCTCCCCACGACACACCTTGTCACATATCACAGCTCACTTGTTATTAACAGCGAAAATATGTGTGAAGGCTGATCATGAGCCTCTTGATTTAAAACACCTCGAACCCGTTTCGTACCTTCCTCGTTTTACAACAGCGCAACGCAACGGACGTTTCGATTTACTACCAGTGACAATTTCATTTGAATATAATAACCGGCGCGGCGGAGAGAGAAAGAAAAAGAGAAAAAAATAATTAATGTAGCAACCAACCACTTACTACATCTAACACAATTAGAACTCAACCGTTTCGTATACACACATATATATGTATGTAGGAAGTTCCGAGATTGCGATCTGCGGCGAAGGCTCTTTTTTTTTCTAATGCGTCTCTGCGCAGAACAAAGTCAATGCCAGAGGGCTTAGTTTCATAGTTGCGGTTGGTAAGTAAGCAAACAGGAAATTATTATTAGGACATTATAATAATATATTAATTTATTTTTTATTCATGCGCTCGTCGTACGTGAAACGGACGAAGGAAATCAGAAGGAAGAAAGAGCACCATTGTTCGCATTTTGTTTTTTTTTTTTTTAATTTTTTTTAACATGACACTGACAAGTTGCCTTTGGAACAATGTGTTACAAAAAAAAAACAAAAAAAAAAGAATTAATGGCATCGGCTCACACGAACGACAGGAAATATAATACGCTCGCCTTAAAAATTGCGAAATGCAAATATTAAATGTGAAAGAACCAAGAAAAAAAAAACCAGAGCGCAAGCTATCTATATATTTGTTTCTATCGGAAAAATGGCTCATATTTCATTTGGGATTTTATAAGGCGCGACGTAACTAGCGAGTGGCATAAAAAGATTTCATTAAAACCATGAAAATAAATAATGAGACGCGTGCGTAAAATGATTGGGCCCAAAGCCCATAGAATTCAGCAAAACTAGAAATGAGGGAGGAAGAGATGACCGTTCAGTTCGTACACTAAAAGATGGATCAATGAGACTGACAAAAAAATCACTGAGATCCTTCCAAGGGCAATGACCTAAGTACCTATTAGATGATGAATAGAACTGATTTTACTGAGAAGAGACTTAAAGCCCTTCAGATTTTCAAATGCACCAACTTTAGGGGATGATCCAAAAACTTATGATGCAATCAATGTCTTGAAGACCAACTTCTTATTCTTAAACCCTTATTGGCTTTGAGAAGAAATCGATTACTTGAAGATCAACGACCGCTTAAACTTTTTAACTTCCAAATGGACGAACTTCTTGAGCTGATGATGGTTTGTGGTTCAAAATAATATGGTATAATCGATTTCTTGAAGGTCAAGGCCAAATTCTTAAACTTCTCCAATGGATTGTTACCGCTGAATTCCCCGATTCTTTTAAATATTCATGTGTGGCCCTTTTTATTTGTTGATCGTTGGCCACACTGTCCGTTTCCGGTTTAGGCGCGATGATGTTACGCTCTCATTGGATCTGAAAGTCACGTTATCCGTAATTGTAATCTGATTGGCCGAAATTGTGATCGTGAGAGAATTTATTTCCGGCCTCAAGTTTAGGAGATGATGATAACGTTGTCCGAAAACTTATGATGCAATCAATGTCTTGAAAACCAACTTCTTAAACCCTTATTGGCTTTGAGAAGACATCGATGACTTGAAGATCAACGACCGCTTAAACTTTTTGACTTCCAAACGGACGAAGTTCTTGAGCTGATTATGGTTTCTGGTTCAAAAAGTGATATAATCAATTTCTTGAAGGCCAAGGTCAAATTCTTAAACCTCTCCAACGGATTGTTACCGTTTAATTCCCCGATTCTTTTAAATATTCGTGTGTGGCCCTTTTTATTTGTTGATCGTTGGCCACACTATTCGTTTCTGGTTTAGGAGCGTTGGTGTTACGCTCTCATTGGGTCTGGAAGTCACGTTATCTCTAATTGTAATCTGATTGGCCGAAATTGTGTTCGCGAGAGAATTTATTTCCGGACTCTTGCTCTATCGCTGTTCGGCATTACGCCAGCATGAGGTACACACACGTATACATACTTCCGTGAATTTATTATGCAGAATTCGAATCAGCTGCAGTGATAACCGATATTACTTGTGCTTCGTGAACCTACGGAGTTGTTACAAACAACTTACTCCAAGTGCACCTTCCGTTTCGGCGTTGAACAGTCAGGTATTTGTGTGACGACCCATTCTCATATCAGATTTCTTTGTTCGCACAGAGAAATCCGTTTATTTAGTCCTACCTGGATTATTTTCCGAATCTTCTGACTTTCGAGAACAGAATTCGAATCAGCTGCAGTGATAACCGATATTATTTGTGTTTCGTGAACCTGCCGAGTTGTCATAAACAGCTTATTCCAAGTGGACCTTCCGTTTCGGCGTTGAACAGTCAGGTATTTGTGAGACGACCCATGCTCATATTAGATTTCTTTGTTCCCACAGAGAAATCCGCTTATTTAGTCCTCCTTGGTATCATTTTCCGAATTTTCTGTCTTTCAAGAACACTTTTCTGTTTGCCGTCTACCTGTTTCGACGTCGTCATTCATTTGAAGGACGACGCCCTACAGCATAGCGTCCTATTAGAAGGTCATCGTTCCACGCGACGCATCGCCAGCTCAACGAACCGCTACGCTACTCGAACGGAACCGACAGGACACTGTATAACCAACTCTCGGACCACAAAACTTTAACGTATTGTTTAACATTGGTATTTAGTTAACGCATGCCGCTTATTATCGTATTGGGTGAAGATTTATATTATTTTATAGTTAACAACCAGGGAAAAGAATTCAGGCCACTTTAATGTTGAATGCTTTTTATGTCGAATGTACTATTTACTCCTCGCCTAGTTAATTAATTCAATTTAACTCACATATTATTTCGTTTGTAATTTTTCGTTATTGTACTAAAATTTAATTTTTGTTTGAATATATTTTGTAATTTAAAGTTTGGATATTTTGTTTAAACGATAATAAGAAAGGATTATTAAGAGAACATGGAAAGAGGCAAGGAGTGGACAGTTTTCAACAATCCCAGAAACAAATATTAGTAGACACCATTCGAGCAATTCGGGGAAAACGATTTGGAAATCGATTTTCACGGATTTTTCCGATACATCAAACTGTTACTGAATGAGAGGGGAAGGAATGCAATGCAAGCGTTCTCATTTGGCAGAAATTATTGTGGGCGGGGCTATTACAATCCGAGTACTAAATTTTCGGGGAACATGTGGCCCGAATCCTTGTCCCTGTTAATAACAGTTAACAGTTTAATGCCCGATTTCTTCACCTCCTGATAAATTTATCTGCCAGGTAGTATCCTCGGAAACTATCATCGTTACAACGGTTTCCAAGGATAATACCTGGCAGATAAATTTATCAGGAGGTGAAGAAATCAGGCATAAGTTGCGTATAGTTAAGTATTATAAGTATGGACGTTTGGCCGCCTCTTTAAGAACGTACTGTTGTTTTCTGTGGCGACGAACCAATTAATTTGTATGCACGACCGTTACACCGTCCTGAGTTTCCGAAATTTCAGCGCACGCTGCGATCCTTGGAGGACGGGTTCCGCAGTGCGTGGTATCAGCTGGGGGCTTGTCCTCCTGGCGCCTTCAACCTTTCTAACCCCGTCGCCCATCTTGAACTGAGTATCTGAGCTCGGGACGACTGAATTGCCGTTCTCAGCGCTAACTTGCCACCGTCCCCGTTAATTATTCAGGAGCTAAAGTAAATTGTCTTGAAGGTCAACAAGCGCTTAAACTTTTTGACTTCCAAATGTGAACCAGTGATGATGTAATTCGGAAATTGATGATGCAATCGATTTCTTGAAGACCAACATCTTAAACCCTTATTGGTTTTGAAGCAATCGACGTCTTGAAGATCAACAATCGCTTAATAACTTTTTGAGGCTTCCAAATGCAGGAAGTTTATGAGCTGGTGTTTAATGTGGGTCGGGAATTGATTTTTTTTAAAACCAAGCGTATTGGCTGCGAGTGCGACGACTTCCCCAACTCCATTTGCTCCAAATCAAAATGGTGACTGTAATAGTGGTCGCTTTGTTTTCCAAGTTTTGCAGCAGCGGTGTGAGAACCTACATGGCAGCAACAAGGCGGAACGTACAGATAATATTGAATCGCGGAGGGCAAAAATTTATTTCACATATCTAAGGTGGCTGGCTGCGAATAATTACGGCGGTAACAATAAAACGGAGATTAGAGCGTTGGCAATTCCGAGCGCGCCGGCACGATAGTCCTTCCCCGGGGGATTCCCGCGGAGAGTATCACGCACGTAGCACGCCTCCTCGCGTTTCACGTGCGTTCAAAAAATAATAATATTCATTCCGGTTGATCCCGGATTTAGGAGATCATCGGAGCTTTGGTTTTTCGCATGGATCGCGCCCAGATTAATTAATGGCACGTTTTGCATTGCACAGGGAAAAAATCGCCGCCGCGACCAAGACATATGACGTACGCAAATATATTGTTACGATAAGACTGACATTAGGCCTTCGATTTTTGCATTATTCATCCTGCGTCCAGAAGCTCGCTCTTACGTGCAGCTTATTAACAATTAACCGGAGTCTTTTTCCCAGAGAGTGCAGCAGCAAAGTAAGAAAGACAATCGCAGGGAGAGGGTGGGCGGTAGCGGAGAACACGACCGCAAGAGCCTCTTAGCGTCACGCACCCGACTCGAAAGGGTTGGCAATCTTAAGATATCACATGAGATTATGACGTCATTAGAGTGTTATTAAGGGGCCTCGCACCTCCTAAGCACTGCTCCGCCATTTGCATTTCGTGGTTATTGCGTGGAGGGCGCATGACGGGAATACGTCGGCTAATCGGATGCTTTCGCATCATTTATTTACACTTCACCTGCGATAATTATTGCGACTTTGCATAAAAATCGACGGGCAAACAAATCTAGAATTTGCAACCGTTTTTCGCAGTGCGGTTCTAATGAGGGGAGCCTTCGATTTTAATTACCATCAGAAATGAGCAGCAAATCGAAAAAATTGAGATATCAAAGGCATGCACACATTTTGGAATGAGACATTTCACTGTGAAAAGAATCAAAGAAACTAAAGTTTAATTTTCTTTTTTTATTTCATTGTTAATAATAAAATTTTTCTTTCCCAATGGAAGGGGGGCGTGAGAGCGATGAGTAAAAAAAAACAAACAAACCACAGACCAATCTAAAGAAGTTCTTTGCCAAGACAATTCATTGAAATTTCTTTTGATTTCACGATCACTGATCCTAAGACCAACCAAAATCCAAATTTAAAAAAAGTAGCCCTTTTCCCCACAGATGACGAAAGATCAGCTTTTTCCAATCGGCATGTACTGTGAGGGGCGAGAGGGTTGGGGCGACTACCTTATTTCTTCTTTTAACTGGTGATAGGTTATCACTTTGAAGTCTATACATTCCACAGTTGGCCGATTAATTAATCAAAGGAAGAGCATGAGAGCGATGAATTAAAAAAAAAAAAAAAACAAACCACAGACCAATCCAAAAGACAATTCATTGGAATTTCTTTTGACTTCACGCTAACTGATCCTAAGATCAACCAAAATCCAAATTAAAAAATAGCCCTTTTCCCCACAGATGATGAAAGATCAGTTTTATTCAGTCAATATGTACTGTGAGGGGGATGGGATGGGGAGATTTCATTTTCTCTTCTTTTAATTGGTGATAAACCAATCTGAAGAAGTTCTTTGCGCCAAGACAATTCACTGAAATTTCTTTTGATTTCACAGATCTCCACGATAAGACCAAACAAAATCCAAATAAAAAAAATAGCCTTTTTTCCCCATAGATGATGAAAGATCCGTTTTATCCAATCGATATACATGTACTGTGAGGGGCGTGGGGGGTTGGGGAGATTCCATTTCTTCTTCTTTTAATAACTGGTGATAGGTTATCACTCTGAAGTCTGTACGTTTCACATTTAGGCGATTAATTAACGCTGGAAGTTAAGTGCTCTCGCTAGGTGGAGCGGAGCTCATCGAACTAACCCCCGCAGCAGAGGACGGAGTCTATCGGTGGCGCGAGCGAGGCGAGGGTGTGAGCAAGGGTAGATTGCGACTCTGAAAGATCTCGTTAGTATTTATCTGTCCCAGAGGAGAGCGGCGTCACGGAGATAGAACCCGCCCGTGGCCGCTATTACCGCAGCGCGATAGAACTCTCCAAACTATTGTGCTCTCTCGCCTTCCATCATTTACTGTTATCAACCTAGTTCTTGATTAATTTTAATTATTTGGGGCGAAGCGGGTGAGAAATTGCGCGGGCGTAAATCACGCGGTGACAAAGAGTTTTTGGCCTTTAGGCCGTCATAACCGCTGCTCGGGCCTTCCTCTTCCTCTCCTCATCGCACCCTCCTCCTCCAGTTTACATTCAATCTCCAAATTCACTTCTTCTTGAGTTTCGGCAAAAATTAAAAAAAGAAAATCCTCCCCCACAGACAAGAGGTTGACTTAAAATCTGCAGATTGACAAGTTCCTTATTCTTCAAATAAAAAACAATATTGACTCATTGATCATTATTGGTCACACGAAAGTCATACTATTCATAATTGAAGCCACGCTTTCTTTATTCCTAAGGTACAGACGAGGGTTATGGGGGAAAAAAAACAGAAGCACAAGGAAGACGTGACTAATACTTTCTTCACTTGGTGAATGGTATTACTGTCGTATGACCGGCAC
This sequence comes from Prosopocoilus inquinatus, assembly GCA_036172665.1. Classification (NCBI taxonomy): domain Eukaryota; kingdom Metazoa; phylum Arthropoda; class Insecta; order Coleoptera; family Lucanidae; genus Prosopocoilus; species Prosopocoilus inquinatus. The sequence goes on along the minus strand of CM069878.1, from coordinate 4,732,808 downwards.
CTGGTGGTCATACGACAGTAATACCATTCACCAATTGAAGAAAGTATTAGTCACGTCTTCCTTGTCCTCAAGGGACAAATGAGCATTACAAAAAAAAATTAGAACGACTTGGAAATACTCTCGTAGTTAACTGCGATCATCAGCTGACGGTCATACGAAAGTAATACCACTCGCCTACTGACAAAAGTATCACACTCGTCCTCTTTATTGCCAAGGAATAATCGAGTACCACCAAAAAAGTAGAACGTTTTGGAAATTGGTCATACGAAAGTAATACCACCCACCCAAGTGAAGAAAATATCAGATACATTGTCCTCGTCACCAAACGCTGAATGAGCACCACGAAAAAACAAAACGGAACGACTTAGAAATGCTCTGATAGTTAACTGTGACCATCAGATGTTGGTCATACGAAAATAATACCACTTACCAAGTAAAGAAAGTGCTAGACACGTCTTCCTTGTTCACAGCAGACAAATGAGCATTACAAAAAACTGTTAGAACGACTTGGAAATGCTCTCGTAGTTAATTGTGATCATCAGCTACCGGTCATACGAAAGTAATACCACTCGCCCACTGACGAAAGTATCACACTCGTCTTCTTTATTCCCAAGGACCAATCGAGTACCACCAAAAAAAAGTAGAACGTTTTGGTAATTGGTCATACGAGAGTAATACCACTCACCCAATTGAAGAAAGTATCAGATACGTTGTCCTTGTCCCCAAAGGCCGAATGAGCACCACGAAAAAAACAAAATGAAACGACTTGGAAATGCTCTGGCAACCATCAGTTGTTGGTCATACGAAAGTCATACCACTTACCAATTAAAGAAAGTGTTAGACACGTCCTCCATGTTCACAGCAGATAAATGAGCATTACAAAAGACAATTAGAACGGCTTGGAAATGCTCTTGTGGTCATCTATGACAACAAACTCCTGGTCATACGAAAGTAATACCACTCAGCGAGTGAGGAAAGTAATACCACTGAGCAAGCGAGGAAAGTAATACCACTCAGCAAGTGAAGAGAGCATCAGACACGTCGTTCTTGTCCTCAAGGGCTGAATGAGCACCACGAAAAAAAATGGAACGACTTGGAAATGCTCTGGTAGTTAGCTGTGACCATCAGTTATTGGTCATAGGGAAATAATACCGCTTACCAACTAAAGAAAGTGCTAGACACGTCTTCCTTGTTCACAGCAGATAAATGAGCATTACACAAAACGATTAGAACGACTTGGAAATGCTCTGTGACAACCAGCTCCTGGTCATACGAAAGTAATACCACTCAGCAAGTGAAGAGAGCATCAGACAAGTCGTTCTTGTCCCCAAGGGTTGAATGAACACCACAAAGAAAAATGGAACGACTTGGAAATGCTCTGTTAGTTAGCTATGACCATCAGTTATTGGTCATACGGAAGTAATACCGCTTACCAATTAAAGAAAGTGTTAGACACGTCTTTCTTGCCCACAACGGGTAAATGAGCATTACAAAAGACAATTAGAACGACTTGGAAATGCTCTTGAAGTTATCTATGACAATCAGCTCCTGGTCATACGAAAGTAATATCACCGAGCAAGTGAGCAAAATAATACCACTGAGCAAGTGAGGAAAGTAATACCACTCAGCAAGTGAATAAAGTATCAGACACGTCGTTCTTGTCCTCAAGGGCTGAATAAGGGCTGAATGAGCACCATGAAAAAAAATGGAACGACTTGGTCATACGAAAGTAATACCACTTACCAATTAAAGAAAGTGTTAGACACGTCTGCCTTGTCCACAACGGATAAATGAGCATTACAGAAAACGATTAGAACGACTTGGAAATGCTCTTGTAGTTAACTGTGACCATCAGCTGCCTGGCCATACGAAAGTAATACCACTTACCAACTGAAGAAAGTGTTGCGCACGTCTTCCTTGTCCTCGGGGGATAAATGAGCAACACGAAACTACTTGGAAATGAAATGGAAATACTCTCTTAGTTAACTACTTATGACCATCAGCTCCTGGTCATACGAAACTAATACCATTCATGCATTGAAAAAAATGTTTTATGGACGTCTTCCTTATTCCAAAGTGTTAAATGAGGATCGTTAAAAAAAAAGGAAACGACTTGGAAACGCTGTCGTAGTGGTCATACGAAAGCCAATCGGAGAAGGTTTTAGCCACGCCTTTATTCGCAAAGTGTGGCTGAGAATCACGCAAATAATTACTAGAACGATGGGGAAATACTTTCGTGACTAATTGTAACTACCAGCATCCATCATTTAGAGAAAGTTTTGGAAGAAAAGGAAGATTGGTTGAAGGCGTTGAGTGGTTAAAAAAAGCAGAATTTTCATATCATAGAAGATATCCATTATGAAGAATGCAAAAGAACGAAGAGAATAGATGGAAACGGATGGGATAGGAAGAAGAAAATTCTTAAATTTGGGAGAACAAAATTTGAATCTAGATGTGAGGGGGAGAGGGTGTGGATGATGATGAGGAGGAGGTAGATCTGAGTTAAGTGGGTTGTTACCAGATAAAATTTCAGGCGTCCTCTCCTCCTCCTCGAAAGGATCAAAGCGCGACAATAATTACTAAGTAATAAAACAAAAGCAAGAGGAGGCTTTAAAGGCACAATAAAGGCCATTACGAGGCGAGATTAAATCATTGTTGCACAAAGCAATGAAGTTTTTATTCAGTATAAAGTGATTTTACGACTTCGAGTTACAATAAGGAAATTTATGGCGCATTTAATAAAAGTTACCATGTGCTTTCTTCTTCTTTGTGCGTCGCTTTATGTAGTGTATCGATTATGTTCTAAGTAACTGTAAATTTTACGCGCGGCCGTTTATATCGCGCCTCTATTTTATTATATCTTCAAATGTTTTATTTAGGAGTCGGTAATGAATCGTAGTGGGTCAGAGATCAGCTTGTAAAATTCCACATTTTTTTCTTCTTCTTCTTCTTGGTGGTTTGTTATATTGCTGCGGCAACGCGTTGGGAATTGATGGATTGATGGGTGGGACTACTCGACTGATTGATAGTGTCAAAATTTTCACCTATAAAATAAAATACGTTTCAAATTGAAAGTTTTCTTTTTTTTTGTTCATTTCATAGGAAGAATCAGATTGCAGCGAACAACTGTCATCAATCATAATCTTGTTTTTAACGTTTATTCTCTTCGTCTACCCTAACGACCCCCAAATTGAGTATGAATTAGGCGTTTTCACATTATCTACCTACCCCCGGAAGAACGGATCGTGACGCAACGAAATCGATAGTTACTTCAAGTTATTTAAAAAAAAATAAATAACACAACAAGTCTGGTGTGGTGACTGATGGCTCCCCCCGCAAGGTTCGGTTCTAGGTCCAATCTTGTTTCTAATTTTTATAAACTGTTTCAAGACGGCAATTCCAGCATAAAGCCAAGGCAATTGCGTTTTCTTCTTCTTTAAACCAACTTTCTTTTACTTTAACGCATCATTGATACAAAAACGAAAGCAAACGATGAAGATTTTAAAAAAATTGATTGAGCGAACTCAGAGTTACAGTAAAAATTAATCAAACTTTCTTGCGCGGACTTTGTTCTAAGTAAGTCAAGCCTTACCATCGACACAGAAATGAACGTGAAGATACAAATACATTAAAAAAATTAGGAGAATAAACAGAATTTTTTAATTTTATTTATTCTCCTAATTTTTTTAATGCATTTACCTACCCACGGAAGAACGGATCGTGACGCAACGAAATCGAGATAATTGCTTCAAGTTATTAAAAAAAAAAAACAATACTCCTTTATAAATAACAAAACAAGTCTGGTGGCTCCCCCCGCAAGGTTCAGCTCTAGGTCCAATCTTGTTTCTAATTTTCATAAACGGTTTCAAGACGGCAATTCCGGCATAAAGCCAAGGCGATTGCGTTTTCTTCTTCTTTAAACCAACTTTCTTTTGCTTGGAGGCATCATTGGTACAAAAACGAAAGCAAACGATAAAGATTTAAAAAAAATGATTGAGCGAACTCAGAGTTACAGTAAAAATTAATCAAACTTTCTTGCGCGGACTTTGTTCTAAGTAAGTCAAGCCTTACCATCGACACAGAAATGAACGTGAAGATACAAATACATTAAAAAAATTAGGAGAATAAACAGAATTTTTTAATTTTATTTATTCTCCTAATTTTTTTAATGCATTTACCTACACACGGAAGAACGGATCGTGACGCAACGAAATCGAGATAATTGCTTCAAGTTATTAAAAAAAAAAAACAATACTCCTTTATAAATAACAAAACAAGTCTGGTGGCTCCCCCCGCAAGGTTCAGCTCTAGGTCCAATCTTGTTTCTAATTTTCATAAACGGTTTCAAGACGGCAATTCCGGCATAAAGCCAAGGCGATTGCGTTTTCTTCTTCTTTAAACCAACTTTCTTTTGCTTGGAGGCATCATTGGTACAAAAACGAAAGCAAACGATAAAGATTTAAAAAAAATGATTGAGCGAACTCAGAGTTACAGTAAAAATTAATCAAACTTTCTTGCGCGGACTTTGTTCTAAGTAAGTCAAGCCTTACCATCGACACAGAAATGAACGTGAAGATACAAATGCATTAAAAAAAATTTAAGAGAATAAACAAAACTAAAACTTTCTTCTGTTTCCGCGGGGAAACAAAAAATCAAAAGACTTTTCTTTCACCTCGTAGAATCTAAGGGTAAATCGGGATTCAGAAACAGTTTGAGGACCACTAACTACTCTCCCCATTTCGGAATTTCGAATTGAATCTAAATCCGCAGGGGCAATTACCTTTGCAACATTCCACGTCTACGAAAAATTGCCCAAAGTGCCAGACGAAATCCCAATTTTAATTTTAATGCAGCGAAGAATTAATGCGCAAATAATAAGTTGAATTCCTTTCAAATCGCAGCCTCCTTTGTGATATTCTCATTTCCAGGCAGATTACTTAGGCTGTCCCCCACAGCGTATTATCCGCACGTACAATGCGATATATTTAAAAAAAAAATTCGTGTTTACGTGAAATTCTTTTTTTTTTTTTTCTTTTTGGAGAGTGAGCGAGATAGGAGAGGAGGGTGGTGGTGGGAGGTGTGGAGGTTTATTCAAATATTTTTTAGATGATGAGCGGGAGCGGGGAATAATCGTGTTGTCTGTGTGCTGCTGCTGCCTTCTTTTTTCTTTTCGTGTTGCTCCGAGACGTGGTTAGAGGGATTACGTTCCCATATTTTTAAAGCTAATAACTACGGTAGGTAGTGAAGCATATCTAAACCTCCAAGGTGTTATTAAGTGAAGGGGTGTAATGACAGAAGCGCCCCCAGCGTGCCGTATTCGTGACGAGAGCGATCTCGCGCTGGAGATTGTTAATGATTTCCTACGACCGAGCAAATCTTGATTATTATCCAATATACAACGACGACGACGACGACGAAGGCCGGCCCTGGAAAATACTTAATTGGATCGCGATCGTGCGATTGCGCCCTCTCTTTCCAACTCGCCCCCTTGGAAACTGAGGGAACGGGGGCGGGGGTTTTATCAAAACTCACGAGTTTATGCGTATGCAAATCGACGTAGTCTCCAGGTTTTCAATAGTTCTAAATTTGTTCTAAATTCGTGTGTACCAAATTCTCGAATAACGCAATAAATTTTATTGACGTTTCCCGGTACAATAATAAAAAATTAACAATTGCAGTTACCGCAGGATAATTAAGTGTAAGATATGCGTGGCCACGTAGGAACGAGCGAGAGGGGGTGTCCCGGCCATAATGCAAGTGCACGTAGACTCCATTGTTGGGCCACTCACTTCCGGTATTCAATAAGAATGTCCCCGCCGCCGCCGCCGCTCACACCTGTGACGAACTCGGATGGTGGTTATTATAGAGAGTTACCTTTTTTTTTTTTGTTACCCTCACCCCCGAAACCCAAAACCAATGCCGCGCGCAGAGGTGCAAAAACCGAATCCTGCGTGAATTAAAACAAATAATTGAGAGACGCGGAATAATTACATATTTTACGGTCGCGCGGGGCTATAATTCGACACGTTCCAGGAGTGCCAACTTAATGATACCACACGCAAAAATCCAGTCCGATTTGCATAAGTTGCTAGGAGCTCGGCGCCCGATATTGAGACCGCTGTCGTTATTTTTGCTAGATTGGAGAAAATTGCACGCGATTAACAGTCCTTATCAGTCACTCGTTGGGAATTTCGTTATCTTTGTTTACGTTTCGCCTTTAATTTCATTACGCCATCAGCATAATTACGGCCTTACCGGAGAGAGGAGATTATGGCGAGATCGCTTCGAGATCTTCCACGCCAAAAAAAAAAGCTTGTATAAACACGACAGATCGAACGAGAATTACGAAATCAGTTTATAATGCTTGCAGATACGACCCTGTATGGTAATCTTAAAAATTAATTCCCGAGATAAATATTGCTTTATCTATATAAATGAGGACGACGCTCCTCTAGTTTATTCTCTCTGAATGGCAATCGATTAAAAAGTTGAAAAACATTCACGACACTGAGATAAGAATTTTTTAAAAGTTAAAATCAATTTATTATTATTATGATATTTGTAGCCGACAAGTAATTAAATTCATTTAATTTTTTTTAAGGGTTATAAAATATAAAACAAGGTCAAATGTGCAAAAAGAAAACTGTTTGAAATTGAATCTCTTAATAAATTAGGAAAAACGCATTAAATATTGCAGAAATTTTAGAAGCTGAGATGGAGGATTTATTTGTATCCACTGAAACTGTAGATAGTTTTTAATATCGATGTGTTATCTGTTATCTCAACACAAAAAAAAAAAAAAATAAAGCAAAATCTTGTTCAGTTTCCAGTCTTCGATTCTTAATTTAAATTCACAACTACGAAGATTTAAAGAAAATTAAAAAAAAAAGTGATGGGTTGGCCGTACTTTTGAGGAACGCGCGTTGATGCTGTGTTAATTTTTTTTAAAGAAACCAATTATTTTGAAGAATTAATTGCAATGTGACCTTGGAGAGTAAGCAAAAAAAACGCATTCAAAATTCAGTTTTACTCGTATAAACTTTCTTTCGAGTTGACGCGTTTTCTTTTTTACTTACTCTCCAAGGTCACATTGCAATTAATCTTTCAAAATAATCAGTAGTATTTTTTTGGTTTCTTTCAAAAAATTAACACAGCATCAACGCTCGTTCCTCAAAAGTATGGCCCACCCATCACCTTTTTTTTTTTTAATTTTCTTTAAATCTTCATAGTTATGAATTTAAATTAAGAGTCGAAAACTGGGAAACTGAACAAGATTTTGCTTTAATTTTTTTTTGCACTCAAAAATTTTCGGAACGTTTTGCTAAGAATCACAGTAAAGAATCAATAGGTAGTAGAGCGCGGGCGTTCGGAATGTGCACGCAACCGCGAGGAATATTTTAATGTTATCTCATGCTGAAGGATTAAACACCATTCTCTCTCGCGCATTGATATTTTTTGAACCCTTCTTTCAGCTGTCGCTCTCGCAATTGATCTCGCACTTTCATGCACGTATCGATGTATCAACACACGCTCGGGTTCTCTTGTGACGTCACCTAATACATCGTTCACCGTTACCGCTTAGAACAAAAAAAAAGTATCAATGAACAGTTTCTTTGAAATGATGGCGAAATGAAGAAGAAATTAAAAAACTTGGAGACTTTTTTGCTTTAACTACATTACGTTACACTGTATTCGGCAGTTTTCGAAACGCGGCCTTTTCAAAACGCGGCATTCTGCGTTATTTTCTAAGATTGTTAATTTATTTATTAAAAAAAAAAAAAAAATTTTAAATGTATAATTAAATTTTGAATCGATGTAGATTTTTTTTTACTTCGTGCAGCTGCAGGTTTTCGAAGGCGATGCTCTACACATCTTTCTGAAATTCACTTTCTTCCTGGAATTATTAATTTTATTTAAAAAACAAAAATTGAAAATTCAGTTATAAAGCCAGACACGGACACATTTTTCTTATTTCCTTGTCTCTGCAGCTCTTCGAAGATGGCAATCTATATTATCTAAGGTTTTCAGTTTCTTGGATAGTTTGTTCAATTAAAACAAAAACAAAAATAAAAAACTCTTTAATGACTATTAAATAAAGATAATGAATTAGAGAGTTTAAAACCCTGGGGACGTTGCCCTCTTATTGGAAGTCACTTTTTAAAACATTTTTAGTTTTATTTATTTAAATTTAAAAAAAAGAATCATAAAGAAATTATTTTAATTACCACTCTGTATTAGTCTTTTAAATCTCCAATTACTTAAATAAATAATAATAATAATAATAATAATAATAATAATAATGCTAATAAATGTTTCTTTGGTAATTATGAAATCAGGTAATGGATCGGAAAGGTTGGAACCGTCGAAGACATTGCATTATTCACTGCATCCATTATTTCCCGAGAGATGGCGCTTTCCGTCACTTTCTAGAATTTCTAGTTGTTATCCTGTGCAATGAAAATTTCGTATATGGAGATGGCGCTCTTCTAAATTGCATTTTCTAGATTCGCTTGCTTAAATTTACACTAAAAAAAAATATTTGTTGCGTTGTTAATCTGCTTATTGATATAGATAGCGATTTGTTTAATTTAAAAACAAAAAAAAAAAACAAAGAATTGGAATTACCACGTTATATCAATCGAGTTTAAATACCCCGAAGACTTTATTTTAATTTTCCAGTTTTGACTTAAGCGCTTTTTCCAAAAGATGATGTGACGCACTTTTCAAAAGATGACGTAGCGTATTTTCCAAAAGATGACGTAGCGCATTTTTCAAAAGATGACGTAGCGCATTTTCCAAAAGATGACGTAGCGAATTTTCCAAAAGTTAACGTAGCGCATTTTCCAAAAGGTCACGATTGTATCAACTCTAAAAACATCAATTATTTAATCTTATTTTTGGAAAAACTTACAAGCACTCTACTTTTTTTGCAACTTTATGTATTTCTTCTTTTTGGGTTTTCGTACATTTTATTGTTAACGTCGGATGCAATCTTCTTTTTTCTTTTTTGATCAATCAACTGCCAAACAAACCGTCGGCAACAGACAATAACAATTAAATAATAAAAAAATAACAATAAAACATAAATAAGTTGCGATTGACTCAAACGGTGTAGGTCTGAACTCACAATCAATTATTTCATCATCATTTCTCGATTGCCATCCATGCCTATTAGGATTTCCTTAAAATTCCTGAAGCAAGCATACAAACAAAAGAAAAACAAACTGCGATTTCGAATCGATTAATAGATGGAGCTAATCACCACTCACGCACGCATCTTTGAAACGGGTTTCCAGATTTTGAATGCAACCTCAAAATTGAAGCTGGATTTTGTAATATCAAGGATTCTCTTTAATTCAAAAATCAAGAAGAAGAATAAATGTCCGTGCCTCAAGAACGTCGCCCTTAATAAATTGTGTTTGCACTTCATCTGTTTATTACTTGGCAGCACGCAACGTTTGAAGAAAAATGCCCTTTTTTGTTTGCTTGCGGTTGGTAAATACAAAACTTCCCCCCAAAAAAAGGACATAGTTAATTAAGTCTGCTTAAAAAGTGGCGCCCGTTTCCACACAGTGCTATGCTTTTTCAAGAATTAGCCTTTCGACTTCTTTTTCAAAATCGAGGGAAAGTTCGCCGCCCGCCCATTAAGTCTGCTTAAAGTGGCGCCCATTAAGTCTGCTTAAAGTGGCGCCCATTTGCACATAGTGTTAGTTTCTCAATTAATCTTTCGACTTTTCTTTTATTTTCAAAATCGAGGGCGAGTTCGCGAGCGATTTGAAATAATTGTCGACTGATCATCGAAAATTTTTTTACAATACACTCAGCGCCATCTCGTTAGTGTTTTAAATAACAACAACACTTTCTGTAGTTGTAAAGGTTGATTAGGTTGAGCTTTCTAGTTGCAGTGAAACGACAAATTATCAACAAATTTGCTCAAAGAAATATTTCTTGTCGAACCAGAGATGGCGTTGTAAGTCGGATGTGTAAAAAGAAGTATTTTCTTGTCGAATCAGAGATGGCGTTGTAGATCGCTGATCAGTCACTGAAACTCGCATAGGAAGAATTAAAAAAGTTTCAATCTGAACAAGGCCCCGAATTCTAGTATGATTTTAAACCGATCACGACACTGTCAAATTTCACAAATTAGAAAATCGTGAGTCAATTTGACGCTTTGGCTTTTAGAAACTCCCGACTACACGGCCGATTAAAATAGCCCCATTTGCATTCAACAATTTCCTCGGCAGTATTATTTATTTCAATTGTTAAGTGTCAATGTATAACAGCGGAGCCGAGCTGAAGTATGTAAGGAGTGTCCATCACGTATTTGGTGACATTGCGGGGAGTATCAGGACGACGAGCTTCCCGTTTGAATGCTAAGTAACTCACGCATGGGTATTCACAAAACTGCATGATGCGAAGGTCACAGAGTCTCGGTTTTTTTTTTCGCTGCTAATCAGGTGGCGACCGTTAAAAAAATATCCGCCCGAAAATAACTCAATCGATCAGTGATTCAATCAATCAATCAATCAGAGAGCCGATTCCAGTTTTCTCAAATAATACCCACGTCGGAATTGAATGAGTACACAGCGAGGATTAATGAAACTAGATTCAGTTTGGATAACTGGGTGCCTCGTACGGTAAAAAGCAATCGGTGTTTGTCTTGGCAATTAGAATTCAATTATAATTCGAAAACTGAAAAAATAGGCTCTGCATTCGGTTAATTAAATCGTCGGTGTTGATTAACGACGAGTTTTCGTTTCGGTAGTATATTTGCTCTGCGGACAAAAAAATTTCATTCAAGTACCACCGTGGAATTTCACAGAAACATTCGTATTTATACACACACACACACACACACACACACACAAAATAATTAATCCGGGGAGCCCCCTCCACAAAGAATCTTTGAGGAAACCTAGAAAATTATTTCGTTTTAATAATTTGAAAAAGTTTTCGTTATTATTTATTGATTATTATTATTATTAAATCGGCAGACTCTTAGACTTGGCGTGCAAGAACGATTGCAATTGGATCGAAAATTTCTGTTCAGAGACAAGTTACAAAACCGGCCGATTTTACAATCGCTCTCTTAAACTTGGCCGATTGTAATCGGATCGAACATTTCTTTCCAGACACAGATAACAAAACCGGCCGATTTTGCAATCACTTTCTTAAACATCAGCCGATTATAATCTCGAATGGAAAATTTCTTTTCAGACATAGATTACAAACCCGGCCGATTTTACAATCACTCCTTTAAACATTGGCCGATTATAATCTCGGATCGAAAATTCATTTCCAGATACAGATTACAAAACCGGCCGATTTTGCAGTCACACTCTTAAACATTGGCCGATTGTAATCTCTGATCGAAAATTTACTTCCAGACACAAATTACAAAACCGGTCGATTTTACAGTCACTTTCTTAAACATCAGCCGATTATAATCTCGGATGGAAAATTTCTTTTCAGACACAAATTACAAACCCGGCCGATTTTACAAACATTGGCCGATTATAATCTCGGATCGAAAATTCTTTCCCAGATACAGATTACAAAACCGGCCGATTTTTCAGTCACACTCTAACATTGGCCGATTGTAATCTCTGATCGAAAATTTACTTCCAGACACAAATTACAAAACCGGTCGATTTTGCAGTCATTATCTTAAACATTGGCCGATTGTAATCTCGGATCGAAAATTCTTTCCCAGATACAGATTACAAAACCGGCCGATTTTGCAGTCACTCTATTAAACATTGGCCGATTGTAATCTCGGATCGAAAATTTACTTCCAGACACAAATTACAAAACCGGTCAGTATTACAGTCATTATCTTAAACATTGGCCGATTGTAATCTCGGATCGAAAAGTTATTTGCGGACACAGATTACAAAACCGGTCGATTTTACAGTCACTCGTTTAAACGTTGCGTTGGCCGATTGTAATCTAATCGCAAATTTATTTCCAGACACGGATTCCAAAATCGGCCGATTTTATGATCACTTTCTAAAACATTGGCCGATTACAATCGGATCGAACTTTTCTGTCCAGACTCAGGTTACAAAATCGGCCGATTTTACAATCTCTCTCTTAAACGTTAGCTCACTATAATTCGATTGAAAATTTTTGTCCACATAGATTATAAAATCGGCCGATTTTACAGTTTCTGTTTTGATCATCGACCGATTGCAATCGGATCTTGGACTTTTAGAACCTTTTAGCACCTAGATTAAAATCTTGTTAAAAATTACAGAATGCCGATTACATCGGTGAGGGGATGGTTTATCAAGGGTGTCGTCAGCTAAAATCTGCGAATCTGATCGCAAATTTATTTCCAAACACGGATTCCAAAACCAGCCGATTTTATGATCACTTTCTAAAACATTGGCCGATTACAATTGGATCGAACTTTTCTGTCCAGACACAGGTTACAGAATCGGCCGATTTTACAATCTCTCCCTTAAACGTTGCCTGACCATAATTCGCTCGAAAATTTTCGTCCACATGGATTATAAAATCGGCCGATTTTACAGTTTCTCTTTTAATCATCGACCGATTGCAATCGGATCTTGGACTTTTAGAACCTTTTAGCACCTAGATTACAATCTTGTTAAAAATTACAGAATGCCGATTACATTGGTGAGGGTGTGGTTTATCAAGGGTGTCGTCAGCTAAAATCTGCGAATCGAATCGCAAATTTATTTCCAGACACGGATTCGAAAACCAGCCGATTTTAGGATCACTTTCTAAAACATGGGCCGATTACAATTGGATCGAAATTTTCTATCCAGACACAGGTTACAAAATCGGCCGATTTTACAATCTCTCCCTTAAACGTTGGCTGACTACAATTCGATCGAAAATTTTTGTCCACATGGATTATAAAATCGGCCGATTTTACAGTTTCTCTTTTAATCATCGACCGATTGCAATCAGATCTTGGTATTTTAAAACCTTTTAGCACCCAGATTACAATCCTATTAAGAAACAGCAATAATTACTGAATGCCGATTACATCGGTGAGGGGGTGGGTGGTTTATGTCAGCTAAAATCTGTGGACTAATTGCAAGCCCGTCATTGCAACCTTGTTTAGGACAGCCAGCGCAGCGTCAGTCACATTTTTTCCTCCAAAGAACTATCTAAACGGATATAAATAAGCGGTGATCTAATTCTTTCTGCAATGCGAAACAATGCACTGTGTCGCCGTATGCAAATCGCATCAGAACCAGCCGTTTGTTCGCCCGGTGCCCCCCTCGCCCCGGCAACAACATCGGCGGGACACAAACGAACTAATTGTCTAACATTAGAAATGATGCGGAGGAGATCGAATTGAACGGCACGTATGTAAATGCGTCGTATTTGTCGAGCTCATTTGAAATGCCGGGGTGCTAGTGATTCTTGGATTGGCATCCTTGGTGGGAACACGAGGTAATCGGCGTTATCGGCCGTCCATACTAATGCCTGCAGGTGCCAAACTACCAAACGGCGTGGCCTTGAAGGCGTGGTACACGGAAGAGACACAAACATAAATAAATTGTTCGTAATAAGATTATACTCCGCTTAAATATTCATGCAGCCTCGGCTTAGACTCGGATTTGTAATTCAGGCCCCTGATGCATTCATTGTTTTTTTTTTTTGTTTTTTCGTTTTAATACAGGTAGCACACCTAAAGCTAGTAATTTCAGGCTTTGGGATTAGGAATTAGGGGGCTTATCACTGCGTGGAGACATGCAATGACGAAATCACTTATTACAGTGGTTCACCCTGTATGATGGGCAGAGTTTTCAAAATATCGAACTGGAAGAAAAGAAAAAAAAATCTTCAAGGAAGCAAAACGTGTAAACCTGACCAGAATCGGGGTCGGTCAATCTTTTTTCCTCATTTAAATCAAACACGAAAATAAACTGGTGCTAATTGTTATTCCACGCTCCTGTGTTTCTAGGGGGCCACTAAACTAGCTCTGCATGACTGACTCTGCGCGCTACCGAATTTCGTATGTGAAACCGCAGCTCGGGACATATTGTTAATTTATCGTTGCGATATTATCTAGGTTTTCGATTGAATATTCAGCGCCTGTTCTTGCCTCTAGATCTTTCGCTTCATGCTATTTTTACTAAATGCAATTTGCTTTTTTTTTGCGCATAAAGTTTTACGTGTCCGCTGCTTGACGTACGTGAATAAGGAGGACAGTGGCGGCGGCGGCGGCGGTGTCCTTGATTCATTTATAGCCACACTTCCGCCGCCACTGTTTTCAAAAGAAAAACAAATAAATCCAAAGACCATCGCAACTGGAATATTCTGGCAATAACAGTCTCTTACTTCTATTGCCAACCTTTCTTCTTCTCTTCTTAATCACTCCGGTAGTATGTATCAATGAACCCCATCTCTTCGGCAATGGCAATATCCCTCCCCATTTAACAGATGTAGGCCCTCAGCTTCTAGCAAAGATTAGAGTTGTCATCAAGGTCTTCGAGAATTTCATGCGACCCTTGGAATGTTCTTGATTTTCCAGATGGTGAGGCCCCTTGCTTGTTCCTAACCTTTTCTTCTTCTCTTAATCACTTCAGTAGTATGCACTGATGAACCCCATCACTTCCGCAATGGCAAGATCCCTCCCCATTTAATAGATATAGTTCCTCTCAACTTCAAGCAACGATCAGAGCTATCACCACCAAGGTCATCTTCGAAAATTTCATAAGACCTCTGGAATGTTCTTGATTTTTCAGATTGTGACGACGCCCCTTGTTACAATCTTCTTCGCCTCAAAAGCATAACACTCGATTTAACTTGCATTTTTCTTGTAACGTTCATATTTTTCACTGGCTGATTGTTTCGTGAATTCCTCCTCAAAATTCTCATGTCTCGCGACTTCTTTTTTAGGTTCAATTTAAATGCGGACGTCGCTATCTTATCGACAAATCTTTCCTCGGTCACAATCTGTGGTCATTCTACTCTAATTTTTGGAAAATAATCTTTAGATGTCGCCAGAAATCGAACAAATCAATATTTTTTTTTGAATTCCTTCTGTTGGCGTCAGCGGAAATGACGTACTGTCTTCGTGACGTATTTCTTTCCTTTAGCGAGTTTTCATCTCGTGGATTATCATTCAGGTGCCTTCATGTTGTAGATTTGTGCTTGTTGTTGGGGTCCGGGGGTTTCGTGAAATCTGCCAGTTGTACCGTCGTTCATCGTACTTTGTACTGCGGCGTTCCGTCAAGATTAAAGAGGTTAGGTTCTCCATGCTGTCGTAGGGCAAGAAGTTAAGCGAAGAAAAAGGCAAAATTATTTTCCCGCCGCAAGCATATACGCTCGAGAACGCGTTCGGCTACATTCTTCTTCAGAAAAACTAGCATAAGACTAGTTTTAGCTGGCTAGCTACCGGACGTTTTTCACTACCGGACACTTTTCGTTACCGGACATTTTTCTACTACCGGACGTTTTTCGTTACCGGACGTTTTTCGTTGCCGGACGTTCTCCTTCAACCGTAATTTTTCCTACTACCGGATGCTGTCGAACTGTTGGGTGTATCTTTTTTTCCGTTACCGAAAGTTTTCCTACTGCTGGGTGCAGTTGCCTTTTTTCTCTAACCTTGAATGATTCGGACGAAGCAGTCTGTCATTTTTGGGAAGTTTCGTGAGGATTTGTGCCAGACTTTCCGTTGTATCGTTTGGAGGAATACTGCGACTATCGTTTGAAGTCTTGAATATTGGAACCGTGAAGTTTCTGCGTGAGGCGATGACCTTTATCATGCCAAGTATCGGATCGCATACGTAAGAAATGACATTTTTTTCTTATTGTACTGTACATGAAGTTTTCCTTAATGTTCAAGGACATACCGCATACGCAGTTTCCCTTACCGTTAATTTTTTTATTGTCAAAGGACAATTATTATCGTATCGTATATGAAATCTTTCATTTAAAGTTTATATATATATATAGTTTTTTATTGTCAAGAGACAATATATTGGGCCAATTTCGTATAAAGATAAGGAAACTTTAACTTAAATTTAAATATAACTAATTTTAACTTAATTTTAAGCATTATTTTACTTATATATATTGTATACTTTTTAATTAATCCATTTTCATCTGAATTTCTGATTTTTTTTGCGTAATTTAACCTAAAATGTCAGTATTGAGTTCGTTTTTGCCGGACTGTTTTAGTAATTGCAGTTTAAAGAGATTACTTGGCGATCAATAAATTTTGTATGTTTTTTTTCTTTCACGCGTTATGCAACTTCTCTTGAAATATGTTCAATGTAACTTTTCTTAAAAAGTGTTCAAAGAATTCACCTCAGCCTCCGATTATACCGAGCTATGGCAACCAAGACGGTAATGACTTCCTTTTACACAAAAATGTGAATCACATTCTTTGCAAATCAGGATAAATTCAACAATAAATAGAACTGAACGCTGAACGTCGTCCAATCGTGAAGCAACCGAAACCAATAAAATAAAATAATTCCTCAAAGGGGGATATTTTCCGCCTCCTTCTCGACTTACTTCTGCTTTTCTGCAGAAGAAACAGACGGCTGTGCTGAATTCTTCCAAGATACATTCAACGCAGACACACCAATTTCCAGTGTTTCCAACGATCCTATAACTGACAGGCCAAACTGTGACTGACCTTTTGCCCAAAGATAAGATCAGTAACTTCCCTGCACATTGAGCAGACGTCAGGTTGTCAAAGTCCAGGTTGCGACAAACTTTCTGAAGTACAACGTCGAGGATGTCACACGAGGTTTCCGGGATAAGACCATCCATCAACGTGTTCAACAAGAACGGGAACATAAACGCAAAAGATTCCCAATCGCCAGTGTCATTCTTTGAGAGAAACAAGTGTTTAGTGGTGAAGTGGTCATGAGTGATGGTCTTAAGCTTTGTACAGCGATATGTGTCAAATTGATTCAAATTTCATCAAATGGATGGATCTGTGAATGGATTTATGGATGGATTTGTGTATGAATCCATGGTTGGATTTGTAGATGAATCCATGGATGGATTTGTGGATGAAGTTATGGATGGATTTGTAGATGAATCCATGGATGGATTTGTGGATGAAGTTATGGATGGATTTGTGGATAAAGTTATAGGTGGATTTGTGGATGAAGTTATGGATGGATTTGTAGATGAATCCATGGATGGAATTGGGGATGAAGTTATGGATGAATTTGAGGTTGAAGTTATGGATGGATTTGTGAATGGATTTATGGATTTTTGGATGACACGACGAGCCAATAAACTTGACCAGCCAGAAGCTCCCAACGAACAAACTAAACTTATTAAGCCATTTTAGTGACTGTACAGTCCTGAGCAAGAGCTATTAGTCATTGACAGTATCAAGCGTTGTACTAATTATTATCATAAGCTTTGTTTAATAAAGTATGTTCTGTTTGTTAAATTGCCGGCCAGAATTTAACATACCCGACAAGAGAAGAAGACAATTTTTAACTTGCAATCATCCTAATGCTGCGATTCAAAATTTCGCCGCAGTGGCGTGCGCGATGGCATTTTAAGTAACCAATCCTGACTAAACTATTGCAAACGAAATATAGTGTAATGTATTTTAAGTGAGACGTACTGTATGTATAAAATAGACGTTTTTAGAGCGATGTTCTGCGTATCATTTTCAATATCGCATTAAATTCGTTGCAAATCGTTTTTGATTGCAGTGAAAACCTCGAGCGGCCTCTGTACAGCTGTTTCAGCCCTATTTAAAGCTTCGCCGGCAGAAACGTAGCTCGAAATTTTCACTGCAAACCAAAAACGACTTGACCAATTTATTCGCAATCACCGAACAAAATCAATCTTACTAAAGAAAAAAAGCTTGCAGTTCTACTCAAGAGGTGTCGCTTTGAACTGACTTCTTAAAAAGTGCCTCGTGACTTATCCAACGTATTTATATATTTATTTATACAGTAACGGTTTCTTTCGATCAGTCAATAAGGTTTATAAAAATTAATAGCAAAGAGTGAAAATGAAGAAGATCTTTGAATATCATCTCCGAGAGATGGCGCTTCAAACGTAACACTTAAAGACCTCTGCAAGACAATATCGCATTCCAAAGGCAATATTATAATAAGTGAAGTTTGGTGCAAGGCGGCGGCGATATCGCACCAACACGAATACGAGAAAAAGAGAGAGAGGAAGGAAAGCGTCCTATCGTGCCCCAGTGACAAGTTGAGATAATTAGAAGCAAATGAAAGGATAAGTGAAAGGAGAAATAAAAGGAGAGCGAGAGTGAACTCATATCCATCAGAATAATAAAGGCAAAGAAAAACAAAGACAATCAAGTGAAAATGTATGGTGGTCCTTTGATTAAAAGCAAATACAAAATATAAGAACAAGATTAATCGTTAATATTTTAGAAAAAAAAAAAACAGAAACAAACTTGCAATGCTGATCAAGAGATGGCGCTTCAAACCGCTCGCCCATTCGAAAAATCCATCGGTGCAAATTTAAAATAGCCGAATTTGTTTGAATCAATTGAAAGTCAAAAGCGGTTTCAAAATGAATGAAAGCAAAATAGTTGTCTACAGAAAAAACAAAACTTTCAGTGTTAATTAAGAGATGGCGCTTCGAATCTTTCACTTGAAACCTTTTCAGATATTGTAAAAATAAACTAGTTTTCTGTTATCTTGAATGTGATACACGTGTTATCATTTATGTCACATTAGTTGTTCTATTGTTACGTTTATTTATTTTCAAATTTAAATTACATTTTTATTTAAAAGAGAGAGAGACACCATCACGGATTACTTTATTGTACCTAGTTACTATTAACTCGCTATTTTGATTCGATTATAGTTTTTTTTTTTTTTTCATAATTATTAATTTGAGAAGAGGTCAAAATTTAACACACCCGACTAGAGAAGAAGATAATTTTTAACTTGCAACCAGCCTAATGCTGCGATTCAAAATTTCGGCGCAGTGGCGTGCGCAATGGCATTTTAAGTAACTAATCCTGACTAAACTGTTGCAAATGAAATAAAGCGTAATGTATTTTCAGTGAGACGTACTGTACGTATAAAATAAACGCTTTTAGAGCGATTATTTTCAATATCGTATTACCCAACAACACTGCGTCCACCAAACAGATAGATACTCCTCGTGCTCCTCTCGAAACTCTTAATTACCAATTAAAAAATTAATCAGCGCAACGCATGGCAGTTTCGCCTCATCGCTTTCAATTAAAACGATCCACGTTCGGCCCGAATAATTGCCCGTAATTGGCCGCGATGAAATCTGATCGTAAGAGAAAAATCGATTTCGTTTTCGATAGAGAAATAATTAATGTTAACGGAGCTCTGAGAATAGAAAATCATCGCCAAGTCAAATGGATCAGCTCGACGGAGATTGCCTTGATTATGGCTTACTAAGATTCAAATTTTCAGAATTGCTACGACAACATGGCATTAAAGTCGAAACGTCAAGGTAGCTGCATTATTTGAAAATTTGAATTAAATTTGCCAAGCACAGGCTGTTAAGAGCTACCTTTGATAGCAGTTGAAGCGTGAAGGTATATACGAGAAGTATTATAGAGAAAGAAAGAAAGAAAAACAAAAACAACAGATGTCAGTATAATAAATATACAATAAATACAATAAATATATAAAAAAAGTATTATAAAGAGGGAAAGAAAGAAAAACAAAAGGAACAGATGTCAGTATTACAAAAATACAAAAAGTATAATAAATATATAAAAAGTATAACATAAAAAAATTAAAATATCACACATAATCCTAAGAGGATTGTTTAATGCAATTACATTAGAGATGAAGTAAGTCGTTGGCACGGGAGACATTGTGGAATCGAATTTTGAAAACGTCGGCGGAGTTGAACCCGGTCCTGATATTATTGGGCAACTCACCGGGTATTCCTCTGAACGCTTTTAACCCACCTGTTTCGTTCGAAATACCGTTGCTCGAGTTCTCTCCTTTTACAATAAATGTCACGCGGTCGTAACTATCGAAATAAAAACCGTTTCGCCGTTTTCGTTGCACAACGGCCGAGGAGGGCACACAAATTTATGTGGCCGCTACTTAAATCCGAACGTTTGAATAAATTAATTTAAAAAAAAAAAACGCGTATACGTATCTAATTTAAAGTATTTTTTTCTGTTTTTTTTTGTCCATGCAGCAGTTTAAATGGACGGACTGAATGCATCATAAGATGAGGCGTTTGAAGAAGAAAGAAACAAGAATAAGAATAAGAAAAAAAAAAGGAGGATGAAAAGAAGTTATTTTATTTTGATAAGGTGTGGTCATGTATATTAAACAATATTTGACAAGCTGGAGGTCTGAGCTGTCACCTAGGTCCTCCCCGATGTGGTGCAGCCCACTACGGGGAAGGCCTCCATATGCCCATTGTATGATAATTAATGCCCTGTCGTCACAAACACTAATTTAAGGCCCACGAAACTTTGAAATGTGTAATCTCGTTCTGAAATGAAAAAAGCTGCGCGCGCATAAGTCACCCTCGACGACGAGGGAGCTTTGCGCGCTTTTTCTCTCGATTTTACCATTCGAAATCGATGCATAAATTCAGTTCGGATTTCCATCCACCGGCGCGCCGCTGTTAATTATCGGAATTAGGACGTCCCGCATACATTACGCGGCGCGCTTATTATTATTATAATGCGGCGTAATTTTTCAAATTGGCGTGCAATTTTCCTACATAAATTTCGCCGGATTATTTTATTGCGTGCAATTAACCATTTTTCGGACCTCCCGTAATGCCCGCTAGTTAGGAACCACGACAATTGCCGCCCGTAAACCAGAGCTTCTCAAACTTTATTTCTCGTGGACCAACTCCTAACTCTCGCTCTCGCAAATCTTCACTACAATCAAATGAAGAGCCTTCATTTTTTTAATTCAAATTCAATTAATTCCATTTTCCTGAAACGAGAACGGAAAATAAATCACACGCAAACTTTCGTTGTTGATTAAGAGATGGCGCTTTAAATTACAGGTATAAAGATATCCTTAACATTATTTATTTTAGTCTGAGGTCTTTAAAAAATCTTGAAAAATCTGAAAAATTGAAGAAGACAGAAAAAAACTGAGTTGCAATGCTGATCAAGAGATGGCGCTTCGAATTATTCCTTGAAAATCACAAGTAAATATAGTCGCTGCGACAAAGACAAATATCTCCATTGTTTTCAATTCTTAGTGAAGACGTTTCATGGGAGAGCCTTAAAACAGGCAAGAGTAGCTCATTTAAGAGACTGTCACCATTGAAACAGAGATGGCGCTTCAAATTGCATGTTTGAAAGATATTTTTTTTAATTCAAATTCAATTAATTCCATTTTCCTGAAACGAAAACGGAAAATAAATCACACGCAAACTTTCGTTGTTGATTAAGAGATGGCGCTTTAAATTACAGGCATGAAGATATCCTTAAAATAATTTATTTTAGTCTGAGGCCTTTAAAAAATCCTGAAAAATCTGAAAAATTGAAGAAGACAGAAAAAAACTGAGTTGCAATGCTGATCAAGAGATGGCGCTTCGAATCGTTCTTTGAAAATCACAAGTAAATATAGTCGCTGCGACAAAGACAAATATCTCCATTGTTTTCAATTCTTAGTGAAGACGTTTCATGAGAGAGCCTTAAAACAGGAAAGAGTTGCTCATTTAAGAGACTGTCCCCATTGAAACAGAGATGGCGCTTCAAATTGCGTGCTTGAAAGATACTTTTTTTAATTCAAATTCAATTAATTCCATTTTCCTGAAATGAAAACGGAAAATAAATCACACGCAAACTTTCGTTGTTGATTAAGAGATGGCGCTTTAAATTACAGGCATGAAGATATCCATAAAATAATTTATTTTAGTCTGAGGTCTTTAAAAAAATCTTAAATTGAAGAAGACAGAAAAAAACTGAGTTGCAATGTTGGATCAAGAGATGGCGCTTCGAATCGTTCTTTGAAAATCTCAAATAAATATAGTCGCTGCGGCCAAGACGAATATCTCCATTGTATTCAATTCTTAGTGAAGACGTTCCATGGGAGAGCCTTAAAATAGGCAAGAGTAACTCATTTAAGAGACTAACTTTCCTTGTTGAAACAGAGATGGCGCTTCAAATTACCTGCTTGAAAGATATTTTATTTAATACAAATTCAATTAACTCCATTTTCCTGAAACGAACACGGAAAATAAATCACGCGCAAACTTTCATTGTTGATTAAGAGATGGCGCTTTAAATTGCAGGCATGAAGATATCCTTAAAATAATTTATTTTGGTCTGAGGTCTTTAAAAAATCTTAAATTGAAGAAGGCAGAAAAAAAAACTGAGTTGCAATGCTGATCAAGAGATGGCACTTCGAATCGTTCTTTGAAAATCTCAAATAAATATAGTCGCTGCGGCCAAGACGAATATCTCCATTGTTTTCAATTCTTAGTGAAGACGTTTCATGAGTGAGCCTTAAAACAGGCAAGAGTAGCTCATTTAAGAGACTGTCCCCATTGAAACAGAGATGGCGCTTCAAATTGCATGCTTGAAAGTTATTTCTGAAATAAATTTCACGTAAAGAAAAGAAAATTTCCGTTACCTTTTGCTTGAAATCGTTAAGAAAATCTTAAGATAATGAAAACCAGCTCATAACCGCAAAAAGAAAACAGAGCTGCAGTTGCTAATCAAGAGATGGCGTTTCCATCTGCTACGCTGAATTCTTTTTTTTTTTTTTTTTAATTGATCTTGAATTAAAAAAAATTGAAGGAATAATTCATGCCTACCTCGGAAACTTTCGAAACTGATGGAGAGAGACGGTGCTCCAAACCATTCGCTTACATTTTTTTAATTTTTTTTATTTAGCGCAAAGTCAAATCAAATTTTTTTTTTAATGAAAACCATTTGACAAGAAATCAATAATAAGTAATAAACGTTTGCAAACTACCTCATGTTGACGGAAGAAAACAAATTTGCAAGGCTGAACCTCACAAACTTGCTGTACTCACCAAGAGATGGCGTTGCGAACGGTTCACTTAATTTTTTTTTTTTAGGAAAATTAAACTTTTACGTCAAACCAAGTGGAAATCTCGAATTTATCCAAAAAAAACAACATTATATAAAATCGATAAGAGATGGCACTTTAAACTGACTTTCAAAAAGTACGTCTCGACATATTTAACGCACCCCAATCTGATAGGTTACGGAACGGAATGAAAACAGCAAAGAAACTTGACTTGGGACGAAAAAATTATCCATCTTATGCATATTGTTAATAAAATTACTTCACATGAAACGTTTTCTTTTTTAAATAAAAAATTTTGTTGCAAATCGTTTTTGATTGCAGTGAAAACCTCGAGCAGCAGCTATTTCAGCCCTATTTGGAGCTTCGTCGGCAGAAACGTAGCTCGAAATTTTCACCGCAAACCAAAAACGACTTAACCAATTTATTCGCAGTCACCGAATAAAATCAATCTTACTAAGAAACAAAAAGCTTACAGTTCTACTCAAGAGAGGTCGCTTTGAACTGACTTCTTAAAAAGTGCCTCGTGACTTATCCAACGTATTTATATATTTATTTATACAGTAACGGTTTCTTTCGATCAGTCAATAAAGTTTATAAAAATTAATAGCAAAGAATGAAAATGAAGAAGATCTTGGAATATCCTCTCCGAGAGATGGCGCTTCAAACGTAACACTTAAAGACCTCTGCAAGACAAAATCGCATTCCAAAGGCAATATTATAATAAGTGGAGTTTGGTGCAAGACGGCGGCGGTATCGCACCAATACGAATACGAAAAAGAGAGAGAGGAAAGAACGCGTCCTACCATGCCCCAGTGACAAGTTGAGTTAATTACAGGCAAATGAAAGGAGAAATGAAGGGAGAAATAAAAGGAGAGCCAGAGTGAACTCATATCAAAGAAAAACAAAGAAAAACAAAGACAATGAAGTGAAAATGCACGGTGGTGTTTTGATTAAAAGCAGATACAAAATATAAGAACAAGATTAATCGTTAATTTGTTTTAGAAAAAAAAAACAAAAACAAAAACAAACTTGCAATGCTGATCAAGAGATGGCGCTTCAAACCGCTCGCCCATTCGAAAAATCCATCGGTGCAAATTTAAAATAGCCGAATTTGTTTGAATCAATTGAAAGTCAAAAGCGGTTTCAAAATGAATGAAAGCAAAATACTTGTCTACAAAAAAAAAAAAACAAAACTTTCAGTGCTGACTAAGAGATGGCGCTTCGAATCTTTCACTTGAAACCTTTTCAGATATTGTAAAAAAAAAATAGTTTTCTGTTAACTTGAATGTAATACACGTGTTATCATTTATGTCACATTAGTTGTTATACTGTTCCGTTTATTTATTTTCAAATTTAAATTAAATTTCTATTTAAAAGAGAGAGAGACACCATCACGGATTACTTTATTGTACCTAGTTACTATTAACTCTATTCTGATTCGATTTTGATTCGATCATAGTTTTTTTTTCATAATTATTAATTTGAGAAGAGGTTCAGCCAGCACCGGAGATGGCGCATCAAATTATTCATTTTAAATTAAAAGAGCTCACAACTGATCGCTTTTGAGAAGTCGACAATACATACTTCACATTTAAATCAGAGAAGCTTCAAGTAAAAGTAAATGCAGTAAAAAAAAAAAAAATTGTGATTCAATCGCGTCAAAAATTATAAAACGAAATAAAAAGGAAGTATCATCACCATTTTTGACTTGCCGTCCTCGTCTAGAAAAAAAGAAAACGAAAAATTAAGAGCTGCGTGGAACAAAGAAAAAACATTTTGAAAGCTCAGGGAAGGAACGTTTCATAATTCGGCTTTTAATTTAAGCGGGAGATTTGTTTTATGTAAGACGAATACCTAAATACCTAAATGAATAAAACAAGGAGCATCGGTCATCAACAGTAAGCCGGTCGCAGCCGCAGTCGTTCGGCCGTACGTCCGGTGTTGAAAATCCAACAAAATTCGATTTAATAAGATTTTTTAGTTGCTGGAGGCGACGGGCGATGTTTCAGTTCACTGACGATATTTCAATCAATCAAACTAAAATGACAAAGCAAAGGAACTTCCTTTATTCGTTAAGAGATGGCGCTGTATATTACAAATGTTCTCGCCTAATGTACTTTCTTCCCTTGGAAGAATCCGGTGCATCGTCCCTAAAATCCGGAAGAAAGTCCAAGAAATCAAAAATGCTGTTTAAAACATTAATAGGACTTTTATAAAACGTAACACGCCTTTATAAACATTTATAAGAATTTAATAAAGCATATGTGGTTACTTGGGAGGTAGACTTTCCATCCACAAAACCAACCAAAATACGTTTTTTTTAAATAAAAATCAAAATTCCGCGAATTTATAAAAATTGCAGACAGCGAACTATTGAAAGAAAAAAAGCAAAAAACTGGATACAAAGGATTCGTTTCCCGATGTCCACGCTGTATACTGTTCGGGAAGAGTGTCGTCTGACATTTTTGCCAAACTGATTTTGAGGAATGCGGGGGCATTGTGCATCAGCAAATTTTTATAAAGGTCGATAAAGTGGGGAAAGTTCCCATTTGTAGCATACTTTTTGGAAGACACTGTATGTAATTCATATATTTCTAAAGATATAAATGGAAGATCAGAACGTCGGTTTACCGACGCCCTGAATCTACACCTATCTATGCATCTTTCTCTAATTTTTTCTATTGTATAATTGAATCGATGAGTACATAATCGAGTTCAGTCCAAATTTACTGAGTTGAGAAAACAACAAGGAACTTTCTAGATTTTTATTTTAAGTGAATTATTGACTTAAAATTCTTTCAGATAAGGACATCTTAAGCATCCTGAGCCGGTAATTACTTAAAATCAAAATTCAGAGAAAGTTATTTGCTGTTTTCTCAACACAGTAAATTTGGGCTGAACACGATTATGCACTCATCGATTCAATTGATAAATCAATAAGTTGCTATTATAATTATTATTAAAAAGTATGTTGGCCATGATGATGGGGATAATAAAGCAAATCAGCACGTAAGCAGAACACAAAATACAGAAAGGAAGGGAGTAACCAATACGATGATAAATTATAAACAAAGAGAATCCGTCCTGAACTGATCTTACAAAAATATAAACAAAGATTAAAAAATCAATTCATAACTCATTCCAAGAAAAGAAAACGTATAAAAACACACAAAAAATGGGGCCAACTCAAAACAATTAGCGTAGCATAAGTTGGCGCCCAACACGAGGGGCCTCCACCTAAAAAAAAATATGACAATATAAATTGTGGGAAGTTTTCGAAAAACTTCCAAGAATTTTAATCTAAAATAATAAGTTTTAAAAAAATTTGTCTATCCTACTGCAATGTCAGGTCAAAAAGCGATCGTAAGATGTCGCTGTTTTATCTGTTTAAAATAATAAGAGTTAGAAAAGAAACTGAAAATGGCAAAAAAGCAAAAAGCTCAGAACAAAAACAAAAAAAACACAAACACACACCTACCTTTCCCTTCCACTTTTTATCAAAATTAAAATTCTATTAGACTAAAACACAAAGAGAATCTATCCTCCTCGCCTCCAAAACAAAAAAAGAAAAGAAACCGTAACGATATTGGCGCGCCAATGTGGGGCGACCTAAAAAAATGACATAACATAAATTGGCGCCCAACGTGGGGCTAGAGAGAATAGGAACAGTACATAAACTGGACGAAACATAAACGAACAATGCAAAATTAAGATCCCAAGGGGCCTTACACAAAAACTATGGCAATATAAATATTCCAATTAATGCAAGGAAGTCGTTTTGCTGGGAGTTCCGTCTAAGGTTTCGAGAATTGTGACGCAGCAACAAATCCCAACCTTGCACAAATGAGACGGCGCTCCAAAAGTCTGGGGGGCATAGAAAACTAAAATTGCAGGAGAAGATCCCAAGCATAATTTTTCTTCGTAACTCATTTTCAACATTTTGAGAGTAAGGAGTTCCGTTTTTGTTTTCCAGCAATGCATGTCCAATACGACAGATCAAACCTTACACAAATGAGATGGCGCTTCGGATAACCCAAAAAGGAAAAAGAAGTTGAAAAACATGAGAAACGAGTCTGCATCCATACTCTGAGAGAGAGACAGAGAGGGCCGACCGAATTTTCAGAGAGTTAATAAGATGACTATTGTGTTAATAATTTCAGAGAATGAAACGTTAGTTTATTTACAAAAAAAAATACCTACACAAAATAGAAAAATCGCACACTCTTTGAATTCCAGATTAAGGAAGGCTTTTCCTTCCCGTCGCTCCTTCGCCCCCCATCATAAACATCATAACCAAGGAAAAGAATTCAGGCCACTTGTTCCGCGAACGGTACAAAAATTTAGTGCTCGGACTGTATCAGCCTCGCCCATAACGTGCGAACGCCAGCACTGCACTTCTTCCCCTTCCACTCAATAACAATTCGATGCATCGCAAAGTACATTCGACGTAAAAAGCGTCCAACACTAAGTGGCCTGAATTCTTTTCCCTGATCATAACTTATAAAACATAAACACAAACTATACGGCTCACGACGACGATGACATCGTTAGCTGGTCAGCATTTTAATATTAACTTCAATACATCTTGTGAACTTTCTTGTGTTATTTACTTGTTGTGAATTATTCTACAATAATAAGTCCGTTATTTATTAGGTTGTTTCGCGATAATGAAAACACCGTGCGTTAATAATAATCCCGAAGATAAATTGGCAAGTTTAGACGAGCAAGCGTTATTTATAATAAGTGATAGCCGCGACAGATAAATTCATACACGGAGCAAACACAGATTGAAATGTCATGTGCAAGGCCTGACGTCACCGTCATGATTTATTATTCAGACAGGATCGGCTCTCGTATTTAGCACCGGCGACAAATACGAACAAACAAAACTTGTTGCTATATATATAATTATTAGAATGCAAATCGCGCAGCGCCGGCTGATTGAAAATTTCCTGATCCGTCGACGATTTTAATGCCCCCCCCCCCCCCCCCCCCCGAGGGAGGAGAGAAGAAAATCTAATAGGCACAGCGCTAATTAACACGGACGTTCTCATGATCGCTGATATGATGGGTCAGGATGTGTTTCTGATAAATAAACAAAGTCGGAATTGCTGGTGGAGGCCCCGCTAAATACGGAAAAATCTTTTCTTATTTTGGAACTATCCGGTGATTTTTCAATTTTCTGTCCACACACCATGTAATCAAATGTTTGAAAGCCCGCAGAAATTCAAGCAAGCGCGGGTAAAAGGCGGGAGTAAGTAACACCGACGCAAGGGAATGTAGGCCTGTTATTATAAAATCAAGAACTCACTTTTATAATGAGTCGATGGCTGCAATTTTTTTTTATTTTTTATTTTTATGTTGTATTACAAAGGGCCTCTACATACTACATAAACCGATTGGTATTGTGTTGTTTAACGTTTCTTCAGTTAAATTAGTGTTTGTCACAGTTGAAAATGCAATTTTCAAAAAAGAAAACACGGAAATCTATTACCAAATAAATAAACAATCATATTATGCTTTTAATAAATTATTTTCGTAGTTCTTGCTCGAGGAAAGAAAGCAAAAAAGCAAACGATCTGTTTAGCGAAGCATCAAGATGAAGTAAATGTAAGAAATATATTTTTTTTTGGGGTGGATGGCGTATTTAGGCCAAATAGCAATGACTTCTTAAATCACAGTTGCACGTCAAACAAATATGCAACAATTTGGACGCGTACGAACAAGATACAATGTTTAAATGCGCAATAAATAAAATAACAATGCTTAGATACTCATTAAACAAAATTTAATGATTTAGATGCCAATGAAAACAAAACCAAACCAAACCAAACCAAACCACCAAGCGCTGCTTAGAAACTACTGTCCTTATTTCATTTTCTTTGTTTATTTTGCTGGTTCCGCGCTCGTTTCGTTCGCACAGGTTTCCCCCGCTTGCTTTTACGTCCGTTCGCCGATACATCAGTAAATCATCGATAAAGAAGAAGTTCTCATGTGTTTTCCTTTTTTTTTTGATTTGAAGCATGGAGAAGCCGGCGCAAAAGGAAAACCAACGTAACTTAAAAAATAAAAGTCCAATTTACAAGATAACTAATGAAAAAAAATCACCAAAGTTACTAAATCGTGCGAATCAAGAAAAAGTGAATTGAGGTTACGTCCTGAAGAAACTATCAACGTATTGTCAAGAAAAGTGGATGGAATTAACTGGCGAAGGGGTGTGGGGGTGACCGAAACTAACTGAATCCAAACCGAAACCAAACCAAACCACCAAGCTCTGCTTAGAAACTACTGTCCTTATTTCATTTTCTTTGTTTATTTTGCTGGTTCAGCACTCGTTTCGTTCGCACAGGTTTCCCCGGCTTGTTTTCGCTTTCGTTCGCCAATACATCAGTATGTCATCGATAAAGAGGAAGTTTTCATGTGTTTTCCTTTTTTTTTCATATCCTTTCTGCGTTTAATAAAGTTTTGGCAAAAGTATGCAGAAGCCGGTGCAAATGGAAAACCAACGTAACTTAAAAAAATAAAAGTCCAATTTACAAGATAACTAATAAAAAAAATCACCAAAGTTACTAAATCGTGCGAATCAAGAAAAAGTGAATTGAGGTTATATCCTGAAGAAACTGCCAACGAATTGACAAGAAAAGTGGATGGAATGAAGTGGCGAGAGGGTGTGGGGGTGACCGAAGTCGAATCTGAGTCGAGGTCCGACGATGACGTGATTGAAGGATACAGAACTAGCTTCGCACAGTGGGAAGTAAATCGTGCCAAAAGTACTTTTCATCAATTGTATAACTTGTTAACATAACATTTGTAGTTTTATCTTTAAAATATTGTCACGCATCGGTCGTCTCCAGCAGGTTACGAGCTGTCGCCGTCCAGACGCGGGGGTTGCGTAGCTTGGGGGTGAAAAGGGAGTAACAGGGAAACTGCAAACTAACTCATTAAAACAACAAGGATTACCTTTATTGTTTAAAGGTCAGAAATACAGATAACTGTATCCCACGACGACGATCAGATTAACTGATATCTTTTACAAATTACGCACGTCTTTTATATTGCCAATGTACGTGACGTCATGACCAAATTCCGCAAAACTTTAATCGAACGCGTACTTTGCTCGGTTGCTGAAAAGGTGATGTCAGGATTTTCACGTTGTTTCCAATCGTGACTTCCATTAAATCGTGAATTAATTGATTGTATTAAAACACTTATACAATGCTCTAGTTATTTGCGTATTTGCAACTTTGCGGGTTCACGCTACAAGTTCATCGCCTGATCGAGTCGTTGCAGCAGCAGACCGCTTATCAGCAAATAACTCGTATTGCATTGGAAAAATACATTTTAAATTAATTAAATACGATTTTCAAATTTTCCGTAATCGTGACAGTATCATCTGCGTGAATAGCTCTGACAAATTTAATAGTTCTTCTTAAAAATACTTGTAGTAGATTATAGGAACGGTTAAGTCGAAATTTATTTCAGTCTCACTTTAGGTACGAGCCTTTATACATTGAGGGTTCTTTTTTTCATGCAGATCAATAAATTATGTATGACTTTGGTTATTGTCGGAATATGCGGGCACCTTAAATTTCATGTTTACGTAAGGAATAAATGTCTAAGAATTGTTTCCGTTAAAATTTAGCCGCACTTTCTCGCACCTCTTGTTGTTATCATATATTAAACTTGCCCATCATTTAGGAAATTTTATTACACTTAATCATCGAGATGGTTTGGCCGGCTATTATTTTCACAATGCATGAAATAAAAATTAAAAATGGTTGTTAACCTGAAAGTGGAAAACAGATTTCGCAATTACGCATTTTCAAATTTTCGAAATTTGTCTATTCAGTTAAAGCTTATTTAATAAGTTTTACTAACATTCTCTTTACCAACGCGCAAAATGATCCCAGCATCCTTTTTATTGATGTTTTTCGGTTTTCCTTGATCTTTAATTTAAATTATCAAAATCATCTTTTTTTTGCTCTTTTTGATTAAATCTTTATTTAAATTACGTAAATGTGTGATTACCTAAGAACTTTTGTATTTGATCGAATCAAATCTAATGACACGAATAAAAAATGATTTTTTAAGACCCTGTACATCAACTTTATGGTACGTTTACTCCTTAATTGTAGTTTTCGTACATCTCTTGCCATTTATGCCAAATTTCAATGTCACGAAGCAATTTCTTTTTTGAAGTTATAGATTTTGGGCACGAAAAAGTGCGTTTTGTCCCAGTGCGCGACGGTTACGGTCCAGGGGAAACGGCGACGACCACCGTGGGCGTGAATTGCGCTAAAAGCTTAGTTAACCGAGTAAAGTTCCGAATTCGGCTCGGCTCGACCCATTTATACCGATTTGTTCACAAAAATCTGGTTACTTTCTTAACTCGGTCGCGATATGACCTCTGAGTACGCGGAATACTTGCGTGCTCGCGTTCCAGTTTCATCACCCGCGCTTCGCTTTTCGCCGAGTTCTGGGTTTCGTAACTGGAATATGATTACGCATTGATCAGAGTGTGCTATTTCCGTAATTTTTAAATAGTTTTATAATAAAAGGTCTAATCGTGACAGTATAGTAACAGGCATTCAAGAGACGCAGTTTATAAGACAATTTAGACGAGAAACTGTGTTTTTACAAAATGAAAGTTACTATACACTGAAACGTCCGACACATTTACAAATTATAATTCCGTGTATATTTTGAAATAATTCCATTTCTTTTAAACGAAACTGAAGTGTTACAAAACAGAACTGAATAAGTGATACCGTTTTTTAGTTAACGAATATAATTTGTTGCCTATTTACAATAAAATGGTAGGCTATATGAACTATCATATACAGGTCCGTTGAAGTACACAGCGATCACAGAAATTTAAACAAAAAGAATGGTACAGATCACGATAATAATTAAATTTATGAAACCCGAAAGGGATATGTTAGGTTATAAACAAGGGAACGCCACGCCCCTGAACGGATTTGCAAAGTACGTAGCTATTAGTCCATCGTAGCACGGAGGGGAGCACATACGAATCGTTGAAGTACACAGTGATCATAGAAATGTAAGCATTGGAAATGGTGCAGAAAACAAGATTTAAATTTATGAAATCCGAAAGGGATAAATCTTAGGTTTTAAGCAAGCGAACGCCACGCACCTGAACGGATTCGCAAAGTACGTAGCTATTAGTCCATCGTAGCACGGAGGGGAGCACATACGGATCGTTGAAGTACACGACGATCATAAAAATTTAAGCTATGGAAATGGTGCAGGCAACAAGATTTAAATTTATGAAATCCGAAAGGGATAATAATCTTGGGTTTTAAGCACCTGAACGGATTCGCAAAGTACGCAGCTATTAGTCCATGGCAGCACGAGGTCGTACTGTTGTATTTGTTATCAGTTTACTGCGCTGATATGCAGTTTTATAATTTGTTGGCTTTTATATGACGAGTAGCCAAGTCCCTTGTAGTTTCCAATGGTGATTTACAGAAAGCTTTAAAAAAGGAATGTATTTAAAAAAAAATGCTTAATATTCTCAATGAGTCCCTTTTTTTTAAAAAAAAAAAATCTATTTTCTACGATTATGATGATCACATTTGAAAAATTTGACCTAATTAAGCCAAAAGCTGCCATTGTAAACATGGCGGCATACTAAAACGGTGTTTTAAAATTTTGTGTAATGCAGAGTTCTACCTAGAGTTCAGACGAGTCTTTATTGTGTGAAAATTTAATTGAAAAGTGAAGGTTTAAAGTCACCATAAACTTAATTAATGCGCGGTCCTGGTCCGCTGTCCTTCATAACGCTTTCTTTCTCGCATTACACCCGTGCTCGTCGGTATACCCGTCTAACTCATACCGTGATTGGAAAAGGATCTCTTCTAAGCAACAACCACGAGGATCCTTGCTTTTCCAACCAAAACTAAAAGGAAGGTATTCGACACACAGTATATCAGTTTTTAGATTATTGAGAACATTATAATAATAATTATTATTATTTAGAACAGTTGCAGACTAGCGCTCGGGTATTCATAAACAAAACTTAAATTCGCTGTAATTCATAAACCGTACGTATTTCTCACATTTTAGGCGCATGATCAGCGTGAATTTGAGAACATTTTATAAATTGGGAAATGCGAAAAATGCGTACAGTTTATGAATTATAGCGAATTGTAAGTGTTGTCCGTGAATACGGGCCTAAGTTTATGATCTGATCATCAAAATTCAACCAAAAACCAACTCAGTCCTGTTTTTATTTGGATTTATGCTAGACTGAAATGAAATTTTGAAAACGTCACTTCCGATTATTGATTTAGGCCCCCAAAACATGTCGGTAGGTAATCCTCGGGCCGTCATTGTTCGGTCCTAATCCGTGTAACTTACACTGGGTGCGCCTCACCTGGGATGACTTGAAGTTTAAGAGCAGATCCGAGAGAGCGAGTGTGGGTTGCCACCAGAATGTGCACAAAAACCTAATCGCGTATGATCCATCTCGTCGTCGGGCTGCGCTCTGCTCCGAGGACAACGGGCACAACCGCAACGCAAGAAGAAGTAGCGAAATAAAGAGCGGCCTTATTCGACTGGTTTGCATTAGCAGTAAAACGTAATGAAGTAATAAAATATTTACCTTTTAGAAAAATGCAGCGGCCGTAATTTTTTTTTTTTTTTTTGCCCTTCCGTGCCAAACTAAATGGCATTTGAAACGAGTCGTAAACGCGTTTATTAATTTGAGCAGCAAAATAAAAATAATATAATAATAAATTCGTCTCGAGTTGCTTGCGCGCTTTTAACTAGCAAGGCGGCTATCGCGCGAAATTATCTTGTTCTGATACTTACGCCTAATGCTTTATTGTCTATAATTTTCCGCTTAATAAGAAAGGTGGCTATTTTATGGTTGGATAGACGGCTAATTTATATTAAACAATTACCAACATCGGTTATTAACGGTGGTGCTATTATATTTAATAACTGAGCTGCACCTACTAGTACCGGACTACCTCTTTTGAGCACACACGTTTATGTATCTATAGTTAGTTACACCTTGCCATCATGATAAAACATTTGATATATTGAGGCACAAGAGTAAAAAACTATAATAATAAATTCCTCGTCGTGTTTGTATTCACGTAGGTATAATCGACTTAAACAGCTTGCAATCACCTCTATCAATTTAATTTACTTGAAAAACCAATATAAACGGAGTAAAAAAATCACGTTTCTCAACATGGAGATGGCGCTTGCCTTCTATAGACTTGGCTTAATTTCGGGGGGCACATGAATCAATTAGCTCGTCTTTTTTAAATAATCAGAACTTTTGACCTAAATTTAATAACAAGGAAAATTTTATATGCATGTGATTTAGAAGATGAAATAAAAAACAAGTTTACTTCGAAATTACATCAGAGATGGCACTTTGAAGTATTAACGTTTAAATGGATCGAGAGGCTTCCAACATTAAAATTTATTGAGACAGTTTTTGCTAATTTCAATAAGATTAGCTTTTTCTTGAGCGAAGTATACAAGCAAGAAGCTTTGACCATTCGATAAGAGATGGCGCTCCGGACCGTATATTCATTTATTTGCTCGCTAGAATCAAAGGTTACCAAGTATTTAGCGTCACTATCTTTGAGACAGTTTTTGCTAAATTCAATAAAATTGTCTTTTTTTTCTTGAACGAAGGACAGAATCAAGAAGCTTTGGCCATTGGATAAGAGATGGCGCTCCGGACCGTGTATTCATTTATTTTTTCGCTAGAATCAAGGGTTACCAAGTAATGAACCTCACAACCTTTGAGCCAGTTTATGCATAATTCAAAGAGACTGGTTTCTTCTTGAACGAAGCGTACACAATCAATAAGCTTTCACCATTGGTTAAGAGATGGCGCTCCGGACTACGTATACATTTATTTGTGAGCTAGTATCAAGGGTTACCAAGTAATGAACCTCACAACCTTTGAGCCAGTTTATGCATAATTCAAAAAGACTGGATTCTTCTTGAGCGAAGCGTACACAATCAATAAGCTTTCACCATTGGATAAGAGATGGCGCTCTGGACTACGTATACATTTGTTTGTGAGCTAGAATCAAGAGTTACTAAGTATTTAACGTCACAACCTTTGAGACAGTTTTTGCTAAGTTCAATAAGATTGTTTCTTTTTTCTTGAGAGAAGTACACAATCAAGAAGCTTTGGCCATTGGATAAGAGATGGCGCTCCGGACTATGTACACATTTAGTTGTGAGCTAGAATCAAGGGTTAACAAGATTTAACGTCACAACCTTTGAGATAGTTTTGACTAAATTCCATAAGGTTGATTTTTTTCTTCTTGAACGAAGTACAAAATCAAGAAACTTTGGCCATTGGATAAGAGATGGCGCTCCGAACTATGTATATATTTATTTGTGAGTTAGAATCTAGGGTTATCAAGCATTTAACGTCACAACCTTTGAGACAGTTTTTGCTAAATTCAATAAGATTGTTTGTTTTTCTTGAGCGAAGTACACAATCAATCAAGAAGCTTTGGCCATTGAATGAGAGATGGCGCTTCGCGCTTTGTATCCATTTATTTGTGAGTTAGAATCAAGGATTACCAAACATTTAACCTCACAACCTTTGAGAGAGTTTTTGCTAAATCTAATAAGATTGTTTTTTTTTTGAACAAAGTACACAATCAAGAAGCTTTGGCCATTGGATAAGAGATGGCGCTCCGGACTATGCATACATTTATTTGTGAGCTAGAATCAAGAGTGACCGAGTATTTAACGACGCAACCTTTGAGACAGTTTTTGCTAAATCCGATAAGATTGTTTTTTTTTCTTGAACGAAGTACATAATCAAAGAAGCTTAGGCCATTGGATAAGAGATGGCGTTCCGGATTATGTATACATTTATTTGTGAGCTAGAATTAAGGGTTATCAAGCATTTAACAACCTTTGGGACAGCTTTTGTTAAATTCAATCAGATTGTTTTTTTTTTCTTGAACGAAGTACACAATCAAGAAACTTTGACCATTCGATAAGAGATGGCGCTCCGGACCGTGCATACATTTATTTGTGCGCTAGAATCAAGGATTACCAAGTACTTTAACATCACAACCCTCGAGGTTGTGGAAAACATTTGAATATTTTTAATGACTATTTAAATTAAATATTGAAGTACCCAGGGATCCGTTTTGAGTCCTTTTCTCTTCGTTATTATTTTTTTTTCAATGTTAATGTTTTCTTTAGATGTTGAATTGAAAATCACTCATGGGATTGTAATTACGTGACGATCTGAGAAATCCAAAAGTGAAATCTCGCAACGTATGTATTTCCCGTCGTAAACAATTTTTTTCTCGCCCGGATTTTGGCCCATAAATCCGGTCGAACTTTCGACGTTTTCGTCGCGCGTTCGGACAGCGAACGTCGTAAATTAGAATACGTTCTATCTCACACGTGAAATTTTATGCGTCCCGTAAATTTTCACCGGGCAACATCTGCGCGCGTTTCGTAATAACAACCGAAGAGAACTCGAGGACGAATAATCACCTACATTTATTTCCTAATTATAAAAAAAAGAAGTCGACGTTATCGACGACCGGCGCGTATAGATAGATTCCTCCTCTTGTACGGATCGGATTTTTATGTGCCATAAAATATTTTGACACACTTAGCGACGCCGGGTATTTTGCTCGATGGTTATGATGCCCGTATATTATGTTATGTCGGAGGAAGACCAGTTTGTTTCGAAATAGTC
Source organism: Prosopocoilus inquinatus (assembly GCA_036172665.1). NCBI lineage: Eukaryota > Metazoa > Arthropoda > Insecta > Coleoptera > Lucanidae > Prosopocoilus > Prosopocoilus inquinatus. The sequence goes on along the minus strand of CM069878.1, from coordinate 4,696,103 downwards.
GGGGACAGGCTGTAGCTAACGCACCTCATAGTGGGCTGAAGAAACTTATATGTGTGTATACGACGCAGCAGATGACCTCAAAGAATATTTGAAACTAAAAAGAAAAGAAAATTCTTAGTCACAAGTAAATAATTTCTTCACAAGCATTTGATTTTCCGAAAACAAAAAAAAAAAAAACCTTTTTTGCATTCGTGATTTTCTATTTTAGTTATTATTTACTTGGAGCGGCGGTTGACTGATGACGGTCGACTGACTTAAAGAAACCATCGCGGTAGTAACGTCCGCGTGTAAAAAAAAAAAGAAAAGGTAATTTATTCCAAATAAGTAAAATATACGTGTAGGAGATTACTCCTTCCAGATAAGATTTTCATAATATATGGGAATAAGCCACATAAACCGGAAACGGTCTACGTGAGAAGATCCTTTTTTATAAGAGTCCACAACTATTATGAAAACAACGCCCTCGAAAACAGGCGCATCCTTTCGTTTTCGTTAATTATCATCATTATACACTTGCAATTATTAGTTTTGCCAGGTTTTTTTCTTTTTGATTTGCCTGACGTTGTCGTTCGCCTCGTCGTTAGGACGTCGGTCGTAAAAAAAAAAACGGTGGCTGACATTTTATTGAGTTTTGCAAGGCTAACAACGTGTTAAGTTTGATTTAGATAACAGTAAGCGACCGTAAAACACATTGCTTAACCGTTTAGGCGCGCATAAATATTTCACCAGAGGAAACGCTCGTTACGAAAATGATTATTGCTGTGTTTTCATTGCGCAACGTTAAGTTATTGTTTGCAATAAATTAAAAAAAAAAAACGCAGACTCGTCAAAATTGTGACAGAAAATTAAAAAAAAAATATGCTTCTCTAGAATCAAAATCGAAACGTATACTGGCAATCTAATGAATGAAGGTTAATTTCTGCTAAATAAAGCAGCAGCAAACCTGCTTTACTTAGCAAATTTCGGAGTTGAGTAGGATAGTACCGCCTTCTTCACGTTTCTTAATGAACAAAGCGAGGATTAAAAAGGCCCAGAATCAAAATCCAAACGTATACTGTCAATTTAATACGTAAGTTAATCTCTGCTAAATAAGGCAGTAATCCTTGCTTAGCACATTTCGAGTTGATTAGGATAGTATCGTCCTCTTCACGTTTCCTGATGAACAAAGCGAGGATTAAAAAAGCCCAGAATCAAAATCCAAACGTATACTGTCAATTTAATACGTAGGTTAATCTCTGCTAAATAAGGCAGTAATCTTTGCTTAGCACATTTCGAGTTGATTAGGATAGTATCGTCCTCTTCACGTTTCCTGATGAACAAAGCGAGAATTAAAAAAGCCCAGAATCAAAATCCAAACGTATACTGTCAATTTAATACGTAAGTTAATCTCTGCTAAATAAGGCAGTAATCCTTGCTTAGCACATTTCGAGTTGATTAGGATAGTATCGTCCTCTTCACGTTTCCTGATGAACAAAGCGAGGATTAAAAACGCCCAGAATCAAAATCCAAACGTTTACTATCAATTTAATACTTAGGTTAATCTCTGCTAAATAAGGCAGTAATCCTTGCTTAGCAAATTTCGAGTTGATTAGGATAGTATCGTCCTCTTCACGTTTCCTGATGAACAAAGCGAGGATTAAAAAGGCCCAGAATCAAAATCCAAATGTATACTGTCAATTTAATACGTAGGTTAATCTCTGCTAAATAAGGCAGTAATCCTTGCTGAGCAAATTTCGAGTTGAGTAGGTTAGTATCGTCTTCTTCACGTTTCCTGATGAACAAAGCGAGGATTAAAAACGCCCAGAATCAAAATCCAAATGTATACTGTCAATTTAATACGTAGGTTAATCTCTGCTAAATAAGGCAGTAATCCTTGCTTAGCAAATTTCGAGTTGATTAGGATAGTATCGTCCTCTTCACGTTTCCTGATGAACAAAGCGAGGATTAAAAAGGCCCAGAATCAAAATCCAAACGTATACTGTCAATTTAATACGTAAGTTAATCTCTGCTAAATAAGGAAGTAATCCTTGCTTAGCAAATTTCGAGTTGATTAGGATAGTCCGTCCTCTTCACGTTTCCTGATGAACAAAGCGAGGATTAAATAGTCCCAGCATTTGTCATTGCGCCACAATTAATATTTTGTTTTAAAATAAAAGCATAAACGTACCGTACAGTCTGCTCAGATTCTATTTTTATATCACGTGGTACGAACATCTAGGATGGGGTCCATAAGAAAGAAAAAAAAACAGTTGACTATCGTGGCTGCGAAACTGTCACTCCTCACCTATTTCCGCCGACGCGCGACGGTATTATTACATCGCTCAAAGAATTTAATTTAAAATTACGGAATTTTATAATTCTATGTTAATAAATAAATAAATAAGGTATTAAAGATTTTCGAAATTGAGAATTTTTTGTGTTTTGAATATACAATGTGTCCCCGGATTGACTATAGTATACGTATAATAGACCAAAAATTTTCGAAATCAGATTTCTTGTTTTGCTTAGCGCGAAATAAATGTGTGTCAAATTTGACGTTGAACTTCTTCAAGGACGTGGAATTAACACAAGAAGAAATAAAATCTGTGCAGGTAAAGCTGCCTTCCTTTTGAATTCATGGAGATATATACCAAATTCCAACATTCCAGAAAGAAAAACTGAAATTGTACGAAAAATCACTAGTATAAATAATATTTCAATGAATTTGTCAAAATGAAAATAAGCCTTGAATTGATTAAAAAAATTTGGAAAAATTAACAAATCGTAAATAGAAAAAAAAAACAAAGAAACCAAAAAACCAAAGTTTCTAAATAAAACGAAAAAAAGAACGCAGAAAATTCTTTGCGCGAGCGACAGATAAAGAAGAAACAAAAAAAAACAAATTTCAGAAACAAAAGACGATCGCTTTAATTTTTAAAACAAGGAAATCAATCAAATAATAAAAATCGAAGACGTAATCGGAAGTGCCTTGGAAAAGGTTCTCTTTCAAAAATTTGGAAAAAAAACAAAAAAATTTGAGAGACAAAAGCAATCGCTTAAACTTAAAAAACAAAAGATCAGTCAAAATAAAGAAAAAAAAACCTAGCCCTGAAAGAGACAAACAAAAGAATTTGGAGAAAAAAAACGACAACAAATTTAAGAAACAAAAGCCATCGCTCAAACTTAAACAACAAAAGATCGGTCAAAATAAAGAAAAAAAACCTAACCCTGAAAGAGAGAAACAAAAGAATTTGGAGACAAACAAAAGAATTTGGAGAAAAAAAAACGACAACAAATTTTAGAAACAAAAGCGATCGCTTAAACTTAAAAGACAAAAGATCAGTCAAAATAAAGAAAAAAACCTAACCCTGAAAGAGACACACGAAAGAATTTGGAGACAAACAAAAGAATTTGGAGAAAAAAAAAAACGACAACAAATTTTAGAAACAAAAGCGATCGCTTAAACTTAAAAAACAGAAGATCAGTCAAAATAAAGAAAAATCCTAACCCTGAAAGAGACAAACAAAAGACGATCGAACGATCTTGCTAAAAAATGAAAAAAAAAAAAACAAACACAGGATATTCTTTGCGTAAGCAACAAACAAACAAACAAAAAATTAATAAATTTCAGAAACAAAAGACGAACACTTTAATAAAAAAGGCGGGATTCTCTTCTTCGAGAATTCTAAAAGAAAAAAAAAACAAACTTCAGAAACAAACCGACATCGCTTAAAGTTAAACCAAAAAATTACTTAAAAGAGAACTAACCCTGATTTGGATAAAAAAAAGGCAAATTGAGAACAAAAAACGTAAATTAAACAAAACAAGAGTCAATCGAACGATATTGTTAAAGCAAATGAAAAATGACTTGCGCAGGCGATGAAAAGAAAAGTAATTTTTAGAAACTGAAAATATTGATTTACGGCAAGCAAAAAACGAACGCTTAAACTCAAAACAAAAAAATTAATCAAAATAAAAAGAAAGCCTAACAACGGAAAATCGAAGAAAAAAAAAAGAGGAAAAAGGAAAACAGAATATTCTCGTCGCACGCAGCAAAAACAACAACAAATCCTCACAAACAAAAGACAATCGCTCTAACTTAGATCAATGATTGAAGACGTTAATAATAATAATATAACACCCATGGTTTAATAAATTTAAAAAAAAGCCAAAAATGAACGTATAAAATAAAATTTTTTTAATCTGGAATTACTCCTGACGAAGCTATAAATCTATAGCGAAACGTTGAGTGTTTTCCCTTCATATTTCTGCCCGGTTCGAGATTAAAAACACTTTGTACTTTACAATTTTCATCGGACAAGAACAAACTTCAAGTATAAGATAAAAAAAGTGAGAAAAATTAAATTGTACCACTTAAAATATGCAGATGATTAAAAAAATAACAGATAACGGTCGTGTAATAACCAAGCGTAGGACAGTTGTGTGGATATTCACGGCCACTTCGTCTCCTGAATGCAAGGCGCACGCTCGTCGCCAGTTCATGAGCGTCGGGCGCGCGGGCGAAGAAAACACAAAGCACGCAATCGAGAGATACCGCCCACCTAACGTGCCGTTTATGAAAATGTCATTCGAGTTCCATATTTTCATCCGATGTTACTCTCGTATGAGGTTGCGTGTTTTTATCGGAAACAAAATTTGGCGTGTTCGTTTTTGGACTTTGAACTTATTTCGTTTTGAAGCAGCGAAAAAAAAAAAAAATAATTATTAAAGTCCCGAAGTAAACAAGCGCTACATACATTATACCATGAAATTGTTATTCGAGTGCAGGCCAATTTTATTTCTTGCAGCATCAACACTTACACAAAAGGCGAAGAAATTGAGATGGTTCGATCAAAAAAAAAACCACATTTTAAATTTGCATATTTAATTAGTTATTTATCGCGTGCGTGCGTGCGTTTTAAAGCGTGATTATCACCCCGTCATGTCATTTCAAAATCTTGAATGATTTTCAATTTTTGTTTTATTTTATTTCAATCATTAACACTAACTCAATTAGCGTTATTGCGCGTTTAAGGCCCCTACTCATTAAATAATAAGCGCCATGCGATCAACGCAATTTATGATTAGAGCAGGCTGTGATATTTTCCGAAAAGTTGGCAACAGGGGCGCTTGCAGTTTGAAATAAAAAAATTGAAATGTCAGAACTGTGACATTTATTTATTTTTAATGATTGATAATCAGGGAACGGAATTATATATTTTGTTCGATTAAATACAAACGAAGCGGAAAACATATAACGCTGCAGCGACGCATTTATGCACACACACTCGTTGCCGCCTCGTTCGAAATAAATCGAACAAAATATATAATTTCGTCTTGTGTTGATAATAAAAGGATTTGTCTTATGGAACCTCCACTAATATTCTAAAAAAGGATTTAAACCAGCAACCATACGAAATAGTAGTAAAGTAACAAAATTGTACAAAGCACATTAATAACTAAATTGGAGAATGTTGGTGTGGGTGGTAGACTTTTAAATTGGATCATTTCTTACTTAGCAAACAGGTCACAATGCGTAAAAATAGATGGTGCTGTATCTGCTCCAGTCCAAGTTGGCTCTGGCGTACCGCAAGGATCGCACTTAGGACCTTTACGTTTTTTCTTTATTTATTAGTGACAACGGTACGTGTTTTATGCGGAAAATTTTCAAAAAAATAACTTGTCTAGATGACTGCGAGTTCTTGCAGATGGATTTATCAAATTTTCACAGTTATTGCTTGCAAAACCGATTGTTCTTGAATATCGTTAAGTGTCAATATATTATTTTCTCCCGGCCTGTTAATTACGCAGGGTACAATTAAAGTATTAGCAATTGTTACTTGAAATGTTGTCAATATGTTAGATATTTTAGGATCATTTTGGACAGAAAGTTGTTGTTTGATAAGTACATTGAAATTGTTGTAAACAGCTTGCGCAATTTAGGGTTCTTTTTCGAGATACTGAAACATTAAAAAATGTCGTAACTCTATTACGCAAGTCGTCTTGAATTTGTCTCAATTGCATGGAATCCGTTGTACAAGCGATACACAGACAGAATTAAAAAAATTCAGAAAAAAATTATCAATCACTTAAATCACAAATTTCGGAGGCGACTTTTTTACGATTCATATCAAAATAATCTTCGTCATTATCCGCCTGCCAAGGTTGTTTCAATGTCGCACGTATGACACTAATTATGTCTCTCACCTATTGCTTTACTTCAGATCAATTATATTAAGTAGGTTTTCCATATTAACATTTTCAGCGTTAATTTTCTAAAATTAAAAAAACTAGGAGTGCAGGTCTTCAAATAATTCAGCAGCATGAGGATGGTAAAGTGAATTGAAATGCAGCTTATGAATTTATGACCCTTTTCTTAATCAGACTTTAAGGAGGCTTTAATTTAAAGTCACTTTAAGAATAGGGAAACAAACGTATTTTTTTTAGGTTAAAGTAACTGTAAATTTAAAGCCCTATTATGAAATCGGCCCTCAGCTTTCTATTCTGTCTTGTTGCATTTACTTGAGTAACTTTAAATTACGTTAATTAAATAAATAATTTTTAAGTTATGTTAAAATTCAGATAATTTAATGTTAAATTCGTTTAATTTATAGTTAAATTTGTATTCATTGCCAACTTAGCGCTTTTCGGGCTATATTTAGCTCCTTTCTGAGAGATTTGGCCCTGTACATTTTCAAATAGCCCTTGAGGGCTATTTTAGCCCCAAAATTAATTTTCGTTCGATTAATATTCGTTTTATTTTTTGAATATAAAAATTGTTAAAAATACACTTCCTCTTATTTATTTTTTACAAGGATTTAGTTTCAGTTTTTCATACGATTTTATATTCATATATTTTCGTTGGATTCGTGTTTTATTTACAGTATTTAAAATGTTTTAAAATAAATTATTGACCAGATGAGATTCCCAAGAATACGTTTACTTACCGTTATTTTACTTTATTATTTACTATTTTATTTATTGCCTAACAAATCAATAAGAACGTTTATTTTTAACTTAAAGCAAACCTTCTTAGCCCTAAACCACTCAAATCTAGCCCTACTTTTGGTTTCCGTGTGGCTCTTTTCTAAATGTAAGTGCAGTTGGCATCACTGCTTGCTAATTAAGGCTGGATACTATCTAGGAAAAAAATAGTGTCCCGTTTTCTATGTTCGTCACAGTGCAATATTTAATTCAAATTTATTTAGGGCCTACTTTTCCAGAGGTTTGGGACACCCTGTACAGTGACGAACACAAAAAATGGGACACTATTGTTTTGCTTAAATTTTGTTTGTTATTATTATTTATTATTATTATTTAAGACTTCCTAATCGAACTAAAGGGAGACTTTAAAATAAAAGTCACATTCTTATACATAAATGACTACGTTTTCGCATCTTTTCTGGACATATGACTGTGACTTCTCCTTTAGTTCGATTATGAAGTTGAAATAATAATAAACAAATTTTTTGAAATTTTCTGTCCCATCTTCTGTGTTCGTCACAGTGCAATATTTAATTCAAAATTAGTTAGGGCCGATGATTTCATGATCGAACTAAAGGAGACTTTCAAATAAAAGTCACAATCTGATGCATAAATTACTACGTTTTCGCATCTCTTTTGGACATATGACTGTGACTTTTATTTGAAAGCCTCCTTTAGTTCGATTAGGAAGTCGTAAATACTAATAATAAATACAAAGTTTTTCTAATCTCGAAACGGATAGAAATATGAAGAGAACACACTCAACGTTTCGCTGCAAATCTCTAGCGAAACGTTGAGTGTGTTCTCTTCATATTTCTGCCCGGTTCGAGATTAGAAAAACTTTGTACTTACAATTTTCATCGGACAAAAACCGACTTCAATTAATAATAATAAACAAAATTTTTGAAACAAAAAAATAGTGTCCCATTTTTGGTGTTCCTCACTGTACAGGGTGTCCCAAACCTCTGTAAAAGTCCAAAAATGCCCTTTTAAATTCATTTTATCAAGAATAGGTCTTAACAAAAGTTGTGTAGGTATTCATTCCGCATAATTTAAAATTATTTTCAAATATTGGTTCTCTATCTTACTTCATTTTTATTATTATTATTACTGTTATCATTATTATTTTGTTAGCCACTGATAAGTCAATTTGACTTAGTGGCAATATCTATCATGTTTAATTTACTACACCGTTTTTCTGTTTTTTTCGGTTTTGTCGTTTTAAGAAATTATTATGATTTAACTTTCTTTGAAGCATTTGTTTGAAAAATTGGTTTTGTTTTTTAGTTAACTAAGCATTTTTCTTAAATCATATTTCAGTTATTTATGCGGTTTAAAAATGTCAAGTAAAACATTTTGTTGATCACGTTGATTATTATTACTTATTATTAATATGTTTCGTTTTAAGGAATTATTAATATTTAAGAGACAATTGTCTGCAAAAATTGTTTTGTTCTTTGATTAGCTTATTAGCTAGTAGTTAGTAATTAATGTAATATCGGCTTTCTATTAAATATATATTATTATTAAAAAAAAAAATATATTATTTTCTTTAATGTTTTACTTAAGTATTGATACTTGTTTTGATATATATATATATGTTACCTTATTAATTACTTTCGTCGTTATTGTATGGAGCTGAGAACCAATAAAGACACTTTATTATTATTATTATTATTATATACAGGTTGTTCATTTAATAAGTTACAAACCTAACTTATTATTTTTTTAATAAATGGAATGAAAACCTACACAACTTCTGTTAAGACTTATTTTCGATAAAATGAATTTAAAGGGGCAGTTTTTGACTTTTCCAGAAGAGTGGGACACCCTGTACAATGTTCAATTCAAATTTATTTAATATTATTCGTAAATCTGCAAGAAATTGTGACTCCATGGAATGTTTCCTAGTGAACGGCCTGCTTAACGGACGTCTGTGGACCTTTGGAGATTATTGAATAACACACAGAGGTGATTGCATAATCAGAATCTTTTCTCAAATAAAGTAAATCAAGCGTGCGATTGACGTTTTAAAGCCGGCGTTTGTGTATTTATTAAAAACGTTTGTTTCTTCCGAGGTTGATTTTATTGGACGGGCGCAATAAAAGCTCGCGCGGATCTTCCTCTCCTCGTTATTAATAAATAATAACGAGAGGCAGAGGAACAGGCGAAGAAGATGCGCCGAATAAATAAAGCGATAAGGAGCGGGCAAAATTTCATTGCACATTTGCATAATCATAAAACGCGGCCATATTTCAAGGCCGGGACGCGGTCTACTTGATAATGATCAATTTATGAATGAACGATTCATAAAACGTAAGGAGTCGCATATTTAAATACGATTATAATAAATTAACTTAAATATTATTCGAAACAGTCTGGAGTGCAAATTGAGGAATCAAATATGCATAATAAAGCGGATTCATAAGATGCGTGTGTAAATATTATAATGACTATTATAGTTGGTTAATTGTTGGCATACATTAACGCTGCGCCGGCACGCTTATGCTAAACTATGGTAATAAGTGTTTTCTGGAGATTAATAGCTGGACGGATGGAATTAAGAATGAGAGCCGAGCTCAAATCGTGTGGCGTATTAAATTTATGCTAATCAATCCACTTCACTTTTCTCTCGTCTCGGGTTTAATATTTATAAACGCGATCTACTGTTGTTATTGTTATTCTAATTTCGCCGCCGCCGTCCGTCGTTGCTCCTTTTTTCGCGCACGTCCCTAATTTATTTCGCTTAATTTGAATAAACATACCTGAGCACAATTTCGGGTAATTCGATAGCCTCGTATTTCGCATTACCATTTACATAATCGCATTTTTGTCCGCTAATTTAGTCGTTCCGAACATCAATTATTTCCCGTCTGGCTTTGCTTATAGGTACACGATTTCCGTAATTCATTTTATGGATAAACAGGTCGTTTTTATAACAAAATAAAAACGAAAGTAACGTCGCGAATATCATTATATTAAATATCCCCGGCTTTAAAAGTTTGCCAAGCGTTTGCGGTGTTGAACAGAGACGGGAAGCTAATGAATTACGACATCAAAACGACAGCGCATTTGATTGATCGCGTAATTTAGAGTCAATCAGTTACATTCACAAACCAAATTTTCCTTAAAATTGAAACATATTTCAATAATTTAGAAGAGAGGAGGAGACCTTCGAGAACAACATACTTTAGCTTCCTCAACACTTATTCAAGAACCCGGGAAATCCCCCACGTCATCCTTTTTCTTGAAAACTTAAAGATTAATCGTGGTCTATTTATATCAAAAATTACCGCCATTTGTAACAGCTGGAACGATCGTAATTAATCAATTAAACTTGCCAGTGACGAGCAACGTTTAAAAAAATAAAATGAGGACCGCTTCAAACTTAGGAAAAACTCGCAAACAATTCTTGCAAATTGCAAAGAAAATGTGTTAACTGACATCATATACAGTGCTGGCCACTTGGCTTGTAAGCACAGGCGCGCTTCTTCGATTCGTATCGTAAGCCTTCGTGCTCGGCGAGCGCGCCGGACATCATCCGACGGCCCACTCCAACACATGTGGTCATGACTAATCACTAATCACACTTCTTTTTTTTTAATTTTTATAGCGCATTCTATGTTACCATGCATTATTCAAGATGTCAAGTTGGACTTTTCCAAGCCTGTATGTGCTAATGGCAAGTGAAATGAATTGAATCGAAAGGAAGAACTGAAAAGAAATTCCAAAAATTATCATTTAATGACGGGAAAGGAAAGCTAAAAGTAACCAAAAGAAAATACTCTTAAATCAAAAAAAAGGAACAGTCACATATGGAATGATAATTCTTCAAATCTGGATGGTGAAGACGATGTGTTTGTCTTTACTCTTCAAATTAGGATGACGAAGATGGAGAGTGGGAGATGGAATAGGAAGATAAGGAATGGAATGGGGAAAGGAAGAACTGAAGGTGGAGGTGAAGGATGAAAGTCTATTAAATGAAGAAGAGGTAGCTTAGGCCAGAAGTGACGGAAGCTAACAATCTATAGTAAAACGTTGAATGCTCTTTCCATTTCTAATAGTGTCCGGGTAAAGTTTAAAAACCATTTTCTTACAATTTTCATTGGATAAGATTCGACTTCATTTAATTATTATAAATTGATTCCAGATCAATGTTAGAGCGATTAAAAAGAACATTAAATCTGAGCCGCCATACTAAAGAACTAAATAACACTAAACCTGAGCCACAAAAAATTCATGAATTTCATAATATTCGCCATTTTAAAGGTTAAAGGTCATTTAAAAAAAGTAGCTAATGTTTTCTACATTTCTTGAAACAAATGCGTTTTACTCTATTGGAGAATTTTTTACATCTGTAAACCACTCTGATATTAGGTGATCTTTCAACTAAATTGTTTGTGTTGTATTTTTTCCTCCCCTTTTTGTATTTTTATATTATGTTTTAATTGACAATTTCCATTTTGGAATAATTATCTTCTAATATGTATTAAATTTGTATGACAATTGCTAACATCCGATAACCACCGATCTAATCAGCATTAAAGAATTATTATTATTTTTAGAGCCCAGTTTTAAACTAAAAAGCGCAGACCATAAAAAATAAACGTGAGACTTAGAGTGGAATGCCTCAAAAGAACTTCGGGAGGTGGTATATAATGAGGGTGAAGAAGTTGTGTGAATCTCAAAAACAGCAGAAGCCACAGAATTTCGAATCTACGAAAGACAAGTCTTCTTATTCTTGAAGCGCATTCAACTTTCTCTAAATTGTTAATTTAAAAATTAAAAAAATACATACCCTTTCCCTGTTACAGTATTGCAAATTTATATTTTTAACTTTGCCTGAAACTTGTTGATTTAATTTTTTCGAAATTTTTAATCATTTCACTTGAAATGTCCTATAAAACGAAACTTGTCATGATAATCCTTAAATAAAGATAAAAGTACGTGTAGAATTATTTAATTTTTTTAAATTTATGACCGACGAAAGAATTTTGTCCTGAAAATTACGATTTAAACCAATTCTCGTTTGACAGTTCGTTCAGGAGTGAAAAAAAAGTATATAAATTAAAAAAGAAACTAGAACTTATGCGCAAATCTCAATTTACTGCTCGTAGATGGGACTCATGTAAATCTTAGCGTGAAAATAATTTTATAACTTATTATTGATCAATTAAAATTTTCATGGAATTAAAGAACATGTTTAGGGTTTTGTTTCGAATTTAAAAATTTTTTATAATAATATTTTGCTTAATGTATGATATTTTCTGTAATCGTGAATGCATAAATTAAATTTAAGAGTATTCGCTGCCCTTCTGTAAGTGTTATCTCCTGTTGCACATTATTTTTATTATGATTTGCAATTTTATAATTTGTCACTTTGTAACATTTCTTAAAATGTATTCTATTCCTAATTATTATTGATCTATCTGAAACTTTTCTCTTATTTTTAGCTTATAATTATTTAGTGGAGAAAAAAAAAACACTCGAACGGTCCATGCGCAAAGGAACTGGCCTTGTATTCGCATGGTCGCGGGTTCCAACCGGGTTCGGGATATTTCTCGAGGATGGCCGGTATTCACTTCAGGTACCCTTCAGTATTGGGGATGAAATTCGACACTGCTTTCCCTTCAACAGCGAGGTTTAGAAGTAACTTAGAACACTATACAAACACACAGACACTTACACAAAAGAAAATACACTCCCGTTCTTGAGGTCCTAAAAAGTCTATGACTTAAAATATAAAAAAATAAAATAAACAATATTATTATTCCCCATAATCTCTGCGTCTGATTTTGCTTATTATCTTCCCCGTTACTTCATTCCTCTTTGTATAAATACTATTTTTGTTTTCTGTCACTTTGACAATTCTTAATTAATTTAATCTCTTTTTAAGTTCACTTTTCTGTGTTCCAGAAATTGCAGAAAAATATTGTAAATTACCCAGAAGTGTCGGCCGAAAACAAATCGAAGAGCAAATCGAAAAGTTTTCTGTTCAGAACGTTTCTAGAAGGAAATAAGGACTAAAATCGATCGAAACGCCGATGAAAACCGCCGATGAAAACAGAATGAAAAAGTATGTGAAAAAGCGTTTTGAAATGCGCAAAATTTAGTTTAATTTAAAATTGCCATTAAAGAAAAGAAAACGAATCCGGAACAGTTGCGAACATGCACATTTCAGAACCCGCAACAATTGCGCCCCCGATTTAAGCGTCATTCTAAACTTCCAAGTGTACGGAACAGTTGCGAAGCTGCACATTTGAAAACCCGCAACATTTGCGCCCCTGCCTTAAGCGCCATTCTACACTTCTAAGTGTAAACCTTCATCTGTTACTTTAGAAGTTTATCATCCGATTCGTTTTAGTTAATTGGAAATAATGTTTTAATTTAAGTTACAACACACTACGTGGAAACTGCGTTTAATAAAATAATATTCCCGAGTATCACTAGGTATGAATATGCATCAGATGGACACACCTTTGTCAAGAAGATTGAAAAATAATTTATTCTAATACAATCGGCACATTATAATTTCAATTATTAGAAAAAAAATCTTCGGTTTGTTCAGAACAAAACAAAGTTATGAGGCGGAAGTTCAGGAGAAAACGATGGTATTTATAAAAAAGAATTTGCCCTGTAAACAACTGAATTATTTTGATTCGGTAACTATTCCAAATTTTAACTTCTTTTAACTACAAGACGACATAATGTAAAATCTCGGATATTTTACCTGACAGAGTTAAGTGAAGGTAAATTTTTGTCCGCATATGAATCGAGGGCGCAAACGGGCATGGAGCGCTACTGCCCCGACACCTAAGCACAAGTTATTGCAAGAAATCTAAGATGCCAGCCAGGTTTATAAACAACTTCCTCAAGCATCACAGGATGCACAAATGTCATGTTTTCAACAATTCTTAATAAATACAGCGGTGTTACTGCACTTCGCACTGAGATTTATGATAAGTTCCATGATTTTCTTGAGCTTTCGTAAAATCAAAAATTACAAGAGGAAACCCAAATCGAAAGCAATAGAAAAATTAATTCAAACGACCGTCAATTCTAAACATCCACGTAACAAAAAAGAATAATTGTTTTTAATTGTTGCCAACATACGAAAAGAGCTAAAAAAATAGTCTACGTCTAAGATACTGTCACGGTAATTTTGGAATGGGGGCATAGTTAGAGCAAAGTACAATATAAAATGTATTTACACCAGGGGAGGTTTTCACTTAAGGGTTTTATCACTACTACAAGGTGCGTTCGAGTATTTAAAGACATTGTGACGTGTAACTTTTTACAGGGAGGAACAAATTTGTCTTAGGCGAAGTATGAACTTTAAAAGAGAGTATTACTATCAACCTTTTTGACTGCAGCTCAGTTATAGAATCGATTCTTTATCTTAGGCTTGATCTTTGCAACCTCTTAATAAATTTATTTGACGAATAATTCGTCATGACAACCATTCATAAAATTCAACTCATTCGCCGTCGGGAACTTTGTTAGCAAGTGGAAAGACCGGCCCTTAATCTGATTTGCTAAGATCAAGGCTAATCTGAGCTTTGCACACGGCACGGAACTCCGCGCGGTTTTGCATTGTGCAAATCTGCGTTTTGATTCGCAGGGCCAAAGTTAGTTTTTACCACACTTTCTTTGTGGTCAACTCGCATTAAATATTTTATTTGCAAGCAATTTCTATTCGCTGCAATACTACGAGTCATCCTATTTGAGTGTTACGCAGATTATTGTTAATTGCACGTCTGCTTATTAGTTTAAAAGCAAATTTGCAAATCGCTTTGCGTAACAATTATCTATCAATGACCTAATAAGGGATCTGCAAAGGGAAAGTTAAAGAATTTTTTTTAATGATGCAATTTCGTGAAAGACGAATTGTATCAGAGAGGCTTTATTAAAATTTCTGTTTCTTCCTCCTTAAGGACTTCAGGCTTAGAACTTTTTAGTCTCCCCTCGTACGACTCCTCCGTCTTCACAAGGTTTTAATTCGAAAACGAACAGTCGCAAAAAAAAAACAAGTTAAGAAAGATTTTCTTTCGGTTTTCCTCCGACTTTGTCAATTATGTTTTCCAATTTGCCAAATGACTTTCTGTTTTGACGTACGACTTGACGTTTCCGAAATTGGAAAAAGATTTGGTAAATTAGGAAACATAATTGGCAAAAGGTGAAGACCAAAAGAAAAAGAAATTGTAAGACGAAGCGAAACCAATAATAATCTAATCTAAGAAACCTTAAATGAATATTTCTGTCAGTGCTGTAATTGATGGTGGTTTTCGATCGTACCATCAAAGTTCGTTGAACGGATTTACCTGTTGCGAGCGATTCGTTAAAATTCGTTAGAATTGCGATTTTTCCTGCGTCTAAACTTATTGAAAACCTTCGGGTGGTGAACCTTGCAAAATCCCACGGAAGTAACTTCCAATATAAAAGTGCGCAGCCGCTCATACCAAGGCGTGCACCGTCTTTGTAGGACGACTGACGTGCACGAATTCCTCGACCCGCTCTACCTAATCTACATTTTTGACCCCTTCGTATTCAAATCCGCCTCGAGAAATAGAATATGCTTAATGGACTATCATCGGTGATTTATATAAAAAAAGCGGCAACAACCCTTGCCGATTGTACTAGATTCAGGCCAGGTAAACGCGGCGATTCAGACGTGCCGAAAGGTAAGATTAACCCTGAGGTTCCAGATCCAGGACGGGATGGTGTAGTGACCCATCATTCCTAGAGATTGGCCGCAGGCCTAGATGTAACCCTGGTCTTTTATGTGCGGCCCTTATGTAACTCGAGAGGGAAAGGTGGGCACCTATTACGGGGTTAACAGTTTCGGGGTTGGATATTTAAAAAAAAAAAAAAAAGGTGTCCCTTACACTTAATATTCAAGCAGGTAGATTCGCATAAATTCGCATACATTAAGCAGGTAGGTAAAAAATAAACTTCCTACTACCTCTTCCTTACCACGTCGAGTTTACCGCGCGTTTACCTGAAACCCAAGCCGGGGGACTCCCTCGTTTCAGGTTGCAAACTCATTCTGGGACGACTTCCTGGCGCAAGTGCCGATGCAAAGTTGCTGATCGAAAATCCCAGCATAGGTTTTGCATACCGTGGGTCATGGGAATCTTCGGGGTTGCATGTAGCACGCGGGGTCTTATGTATAACAGCGATTACCTGAACGAATTTGGTTTAATATTGATGACCTTTCCTAACCCGAAGATGCAAATGCCCCTATTTACGTATGCAACTTATTCAAATAACCCGTACCCTTCCGGTTTTTTCTCAGGCCCCAAAGGGTTTCGTCTGCGAGGAAACCGTTTTTTTTTCTTCGCTTAACGTATTTCTGGAGTAACGTTTTTTTTTTCTTCTTCCTCTCCTCTGTGATTGGACCCTGTCGTGTTTAATTAAATCAAAAGGAGAAATCGAATCGGGCAGGCGATCAAAAACTTGCTTCCTCTTTTATACATACATACATAAGTACAATCAATGATGATTAATTAAATTTATTATCTTTATTATCTTTTTGACACTTCGAGTACCTTTGCTTTGATCGTTAAAAGTGAGGAGGAACTAACAAGCTCGTATGTACTTAGATACAACAACACCTAATCCGTGTGTAGACGTAAAAGCTGGTTGAAGAAAGTCGAGAGAGATTGATTTTTCGTGACTTGTTTTAAGGCAATTCCCACGAATGTTGCTTACCAGAAGATTAAACGAGACAGAAATTCAGAATTCACAAAAGGAATTTTATGACCGTCAATCAACTTCCCAGAACTTGAAAATTTTAATAACCAGCGATCGGAATCACATATTTCAACGTCATCAAGTGAGTGACGGCGACTCCATCTGCAATGCTGTTAAAAAAAAGTCGCATTGTGTAAACCAATTTAGAGAAAATTGGAATGCTCCCCAAATTATTTTAATTGCGCAATCAAAGCTAGTTTTGTTTCTTTTACATCAGGGATGGACACTAGCGGGGAAATTTACTCCCACCACGCAATTGTGATGTAAGTGTTTTCCGTCGGATGCGTACCTGTGCATGAACTGTCGCTTTCCCGATCATAAACAAGAGCGGGGGTAGCTTTTCTGAAGCGCCCGAGAGCATCGCCGTTTTACACGTGAACAAAGTCGCCCGCCCCTTTTCGATGACGTCGAAATATGCGATTCCGTCCCTCGTTCCCGTAATAACCTTCAATTTAATTCCTCATCGCGCATTAAATTTGTTTCGTCTATGAATCACCTCGAAATAGAAAAAAAAAACAAACAAACAACGCGTTACGTACGCAGCGTTGCGTCAAAACGATTTCCACAATGCCATTTCGCAAGATCAACAATTACTCACTCGTTCGATCGCAGGACTTAATTAATTAATTAATTAATTAACGATTGTGTTTTCCCATTTTATGCCACAATAATAATTGCTGTAGCGTAATTTAATTGCACGCTATCATATCACTGCAAAAACTGAGCTGCAGCAAAACACCAGCTCCACCTAACGGTGCACGCATAAATGAAATACAAACAGAAATCGGAATAACCTTGAAAATAAGTATTATGATTGTACAAGGCCTGATTATAGTAATTTCTCGAATATTGTAATAGTGGAGTCGCTGGAAAATCCGAACGCGAATGAGACAGACAGGGTGAGGAGAGTGAGAGCGAGAGCGAGGCAACGCCGTTGTTTTCTTTTGACATTAGTAATCTAGTTATGGTTAGACCATGCGGTCAGCTGCCGCTATTTGATTAGGCCATATTGAATGTTAGTATTAAACGGATCAGACGGAATCTGTGTTCTGTGTTGTGTAGCGCAGGATCAGGGCCGGCTGGCAAGTTCCTGCTTGTTAGGGTGCACACTCTACCCACCCCACGGTGATTGGTTTGGTCTGATCCACGGACCTAGGAACCGAACGGATCTTCAAGGGAATTTCATTATTTTAGTTTGCACGGAATAACATTATTTTATAGTACAAAATATTTAAAAAGAATTATACAGGGTGTCAATACAAAACTAAAAGGAGTTGTGTCTTTCAGAGCTATTGGTTACTTGTAAACACTTGATGCTAAGAATAAAACAAGTACAACAATAGCGTTTCACTTTATCTCGCTTAAATTCAAATTATGTTCAAACCGAACGGCGTGCGGCGGAGTAATATGGATATGGCCTTTAAACAAAAGAGAAATAAAAACAAAGTGTGACAGGTTTTGAGCCTCACCAAGTTCGATTTCTTTGCAAAAACGAAATTATTTTTGCAATTTTGCAAAGTAAATTATTAATATCGTTGCATTAAACTCAATATCTCGATTATGTACGGCTAGGGGCCAGTTTTTCAATTGGGGTTTAACTTTAAACTCCGAAGCTTGAAGTTAAACTGAAATGAAAAAACTGGGCCTATGCAATAAAACCGAATCAGGCTAGACGTGTTCCAGTGGACCCAAAACATTGTGTTTCTGATGCGCATTGGAAGCGAACAACTTTTTTAGATTTCCTGCTTGAAAAATCTCCATTTCTTGTATGGCCGCCTTCAATGCTTATTGTTTTCTCACTCTTTCTGCAACGTTCTTGCTTTAAAACATGTAGGTCCATATTATTTATGCGCTGGAAATCTGCAAAAAAAATTCTTGCGAACAATGATTTACGAAATTGCTATTTCCTGTTTTATGACGCAGCGGAGGTCTGTTCAAAATTGAAACTTAATTTCTATTTTTACGAAACTGTCAATCAAGGTATTAAAGCATTCAGCCAAGAAGGGAAAAGAAGAGAAAGAAAGGTAAAACAAAATAGGCCAACAATTCCAATTATTTTTTCCATGAAAAAAAAGAGAAAAACTCTCGTTGGGAGTCCAAAGAAAATAGGCAAAGTATCAAAAAGGACAAAAATAAAAGGCAAAATAAGATTTTAGTATTAATTTGGTATTTTTTTAACAATAAAATCGAATAGAAAACGACGAAAAACGATTAATCAAAGTACCAACTAATAATAATAATAATAATAATAAGTACATACTTAAAAAAACAAAAGTTTTTCGGCCAAAAAAAAAATATACTCTGCTTTGCCCATGATTTGAGAAACAACAAGAAACAAAAGACGATCAATCGATCAACGAAAAAGAAACGATTACGTTTGCTTGACTTGGGCCCGATTTCTTCAGCTACGGATAAATTTATCCGTCAGATAGTACCTTCGGAAACCATTATCGATACAATGGTTTCCAAGGACAATACCTGGCAGATAAATTTATCAGGAGGTGAAGAAATCGGGCATATAAATAATCGCCTAATATCGACGACAGATAATGGATTCAAAAAGAACAGAAAACGCGGGACAGTTCCTTTTTAATCTTGTAAGCGTCCCAGTTTTCAAAACTAGGCCAAAAAAAAAGAAAAATCAGAAAATCACTCCATTACGCAACAAAAGTTTTTAATGATTTCCTTCAACATTGATTGCTGCTGCTTAAAAAATTAAAACTCACGAACGTGTGCCCTGATAATAAATGAATAAACAAAGCGCAAAACGTCGACTATTAAACAGATTTTACAAACTGTCTCTTCAACTACAATAATTTTGTGATAATTTCTAACGGACAAGAAAGTGCTACAATAAATCGTGCTAGGCCGAAATTAAAAAGCAAAAAAAGAAACATAAACCAGAAGGGGACCCTACATATAGACGGCAGAATGCTTTAGACCAACGATGTTCTCGGACGCTTCGAACGAGCTAACCCTCCTCTTGATTGTACCGGAGAGACGAAAATTCATTCACACAAGAGCCCGTGGAAAACAACAGTTACTTACGGTGTCAAAGCTTCGTAAATTAATCTTTACGTGGGAGCTGGAAGCTTGTGAGGCGCAGAAGCGGGCCCCATAATCCAGTTAGCCTGTTAGTAAAGATTAATTGCAGAGCGCGTCGCGGTCCAAAACTTTCATTCTCACCTTCACATGGCGATTTTTAATTATTTTACTTAAAATTTTTGTTATGAAAACCTTTTTTTTTTGTCGAAGGCTAAACGCCTTCATGATGACGTAAACAGACAACTGCTTTTCTACAAGCCTGTAAAATTTTACAGGTCTTTCATACAAGCCCGTAAAATATTACAGGTCTTTCATACAAGCCCGTAAAATATTACAGGTTTGTTCTCGTAATTTATCGTTTACTTGGTTACCATGAATAATAAAATTAACGATTGGTAGCAAACCCGCTTCAATTTGTCTATCCTACTGCAATGTCAGGTCAAAAAGCGATCGTGGGATGTCGCTGTTTTATCTGTTCAATAAAATTAACCTAAAATAATGTGTACTAAGAAGGTGGAAATAAATACTTAATAACGCTAGCACTTGCTTAGTACAGGGTACACATCCCTGCTTTAGACCACATTAGATCACGACGGCCTGGTTTCAGGCTGCGTCGCGGCGTCTATATGTAGGGCCCCCTTTTGTGTTACCAACAACAATATTAAATAATAAGATGGATGAAAACAAACAACATTTTTTCCTAATTATCCCACGCATTCCATTAATATTAATGACAATATGCATTACATGCGCATTAATTATACAAATTACATGTTAATTAGGAGTATTTATAATTTTATATTGTCATTGTTGCCATGGCAACCCGCGGTTATCACCAATGAAGCTTTTCAATTCTCTTTTAATCTATCGAACCACAGTATTATTGATTGTGATTGTGACTTCATCAGAGTACTGTGGTCATATTTTTTCATTCCTGAAGAAGGGGGCCAAATCGACAGAGCGAAACTTTCAGGTGGTTTCTGCACTCTCTATAAGATATCGGTTATTTATTTAATCCATGGTACTTGAGTTTTGATTTCGAGGTTAGAAATTTTATGGTCTTAATACAATGTTGTTAAAAAGGTAACGTAATGTTTCTCGCTCGATTCTACATACTTCTTTCCCATTCGTTATTTTTAAGCTAGGATTTCTTACTTTAGATCCGACGCAATGGCAAAATGGAAAATTGCAGACTACATTATTCCGAGTGGGATCAAGAAAATTATTTTACTTGGCCTTGAAAAATTAAGAGGCGACATTCCTTGATCGCCATCCATCTCGGGGGTTGGTTGCATGGAATGCAATCCATTGGGTCCCCCATAAATTCGAACCGTGTAGGACGGATGTAACCTACAGTTTTCTGTTGGTATGTTGCTCGGGTACGTGTAATTGATTCTAAAAATTCCCATGGTAACCACCCAATTACCACGAACTTCTTTGACCTAAGCTCTTCTTTGATTTACAAACAACACATTTAAAAAATACTCCAACCATCATTTATTCATATTTTCATATTTTTTTAATTAAATTGCTTGATTGTAAATGGAATTTGTTTTTTAATACTTTTTTAATCTACTCTCTCACTCTTACTTGCATTAAACGCATTCGTTCTATCTTAGTTTTCTACACCAATCCATGTACCGTTCCAATTATCGTAAACGCGTATAGTGCGATCTCTATCAGAGCAAATGTTTCTACTACGAAGTCATTTGGAATTTTTCGCAGCTTGATCCTTAGTTCGATAGTTTTGAAACAAGGACGCATTTCTCCAAGAAGATTTCTTCAATCAGGAAGCTCTTTTTTGATTTTCTCCACTGTTTTTCACATGGGCCGCCACACCTTTATTTTCCGACCATCTTAAGAGGAGGATCGCAAAGGAAATTTTTCAAAAAATTAAAATAATTTAGAAATGACGGAATTAATTAACACACTTAAACTTCACGTGTAATCAGCGAGTAATCATGAAATTCTAGAAGTCAGCGAGCGAAGAACGACGCGCGAGTGATGAAACTGGAGCGCGAGCATTGCAAGCTTTCACTTTCATTGCAAACTCAAGTGCTATATCGCGACCCAGCTAAGTAAGCAGATTTTTGTAAGCAAAACCGTTTAAATGGTCCAGAGAGAGCCGAATTCTGAATTGAAAGGATTTTCGTTGTCTCTTTTCTTCAATTAGGCTAGCCTGTCCCATCTTGATTTTTAGATCACACTAAGAGGAAGACTGTAAAGAAGATCTTAGGCGACTTGTGGCTCTAAAAATACTTTTGATAGTTATGTAGATTTGGGATACCGATAACATAACGATAACTGGGATGCTGTTCTTCTCTAAGTAAGCCCGTCACATTTTGATCTCTCTACGTCCTAAGGAGGTTTTCGGCAGTCCTAATTGGATGGAAAGATTGGAAAGAAAATATCAGGTACTTTCAAAGATCCATGGAATCCATAGTCCTAAGATATTTTTCATAGTTATTAATTTGAGAACCAGTGGCTGAAAAGGTTCTAGCTGCATACTTCCTACAATGGAAGGCTGTTCTTCACTGAACTAGTTCGCCAAACCTTGATTTCTCAACTACGCTAAGACGAAGACTGTGAAGAAAAATTTAAGGACTTTCGGAGGTCTGTGCCTCAGATAACTCTCGGGATACTTCTTCTGATAGTTATACGGTTGGGAAATACTGACTGAGAAGGTTCTCTCTGTGTGCTTCCTGCAACGGGAGATTTTTCTTCTCCGAGCTTGGTTTTTGACCACCCTTAGGAATACTGTAAAAAAAAAACTTTCGGAAGTCTACTGATCTTCCAGGTTGCAAAGATAGTTTTGATGGTTATTACAACAGGAGTGGGGTTTAAGATTCCGACAGTATTCTATTTTAAGGACTTTCGGAGGTCTGTGCCTTAGATAAGTCTCGGGATACTTCTTCTGATAGTTATACGTTTGGGAATTATTGACTGAAAAGGTTCTATCTGTGTGCTTCCTGCAAGGAAGATTTTTCTTCTCCGAGCTTGGTTTTCGACCACCCTTAGAAAGACTGCAAAAAAGAACTTTCGGAAGTTTCCTAATCATCCAGGTTGTAAAGATAGTTTTGATGGTTATTACAACAGATTTGGGGATCAAGATTCGGACAATATTCTATTTTAATGACTTTCGGAGGTCTGTGCCTTAGATAACTCTCGGGATACTTTTTCTGATAGTTACAGGTTTGGGAAATAATGACTGAAAAGGTTCTATCTGTGTGCTTCCTGCAACGGGAGATTTTTCTTCTCCGAGCTTGGTTTTCGACCACTTTTAGAAAGACTGTAAAGAAGACTTTCGGAAGTCTACTGATCATCCAGGTTGTAAAGATAGTTTTGATGGTTATTAAAACAGATTTGGGGATCAAGATTCCGACAGTATTCAATTTTAAGGACGTTCGGAGGTCTGTGCCTTAGATAACTCTCGGGATACTTCTTCTGATAGTTATACGTTTGGGAATTATTGACTGAAAAGGTTCTATCTGTGTGCTTCCTGCAACGGAAGATTTTTCTTCTCCGAGCTTGGTTTTCGACCACCCTTAGAAAGACTGCAAAGAAAAGTCTACTGATCATCCAGGTTGTAAAGATAGTTTTGATGGTTATTAAAAGAGATTTGGGGATCAAGATTTCGACAGTATTCTATTTTAAGGACTTTCGGAGCTCTGTGCCTCAAATAACTTCCGGGATACTTCTTCTGATAGTTATACGTTTGGGAATTATTGACTGAAAAGGTTCTATCTGAGTGCTTCCTGCAACGGAAGCTTTTTCTTCTTCGAGCTTGGTTTTCGACCACCCTTAGAAAGACTGCAAAGAAAAGTCTACTGATCATCCAGGTTGTAAAGATAGTTTTGATGGTTATTAAAACAGATTTGGGGATCAAGATTCCGACAGTATTCTATTTTAAAGACTTTTGGAGCTCTGTGCCTCAAATAACTTCCGGGATACTTCTTCTGATAGTTATACGTTTGGGAATTATTGACTGAAAAGGTTCTATCTGTGTGCTTCCTGCAACGGGAAATTTTTCTTCTCCGAGCTTGGTTTTCGACCACCCTTAGAAAGACTGCAAAAAGAAAAAACCTTCGGAAGTCTACTGATCTTCCAGGTTGTGAAGATAGTTTTGATGGTTATTACAACAGGTTTGAGGTTTAAGATTCCGACGGTATCTCTCCTGCGGTGGGAAGTTGTTCTTTCCCAGAGCTTGACCTGGTGTTTCTAAATCGTCGATTGGCCAAAGGGAAACGATTTGAGCAATCAGGGGAAACGTGTGAAAACTAGGTGTGCGTTTTGCGCATTTAATTGGCGCGTTAAAGCGCGCCATAACAGGAAAACTAATTACCATCGGCATTAATAATTTTATGGGCACGTAGTACTTTAGCTGGTAGCTTAACCTTTAGCATGGGAACGGAGATCGCCGCGCCAATATTTATAAAGCGAAATGTCACACGTTTTAATGGGAACGTTCGCGGCTCTAGCATTATTAATTTCGACGGCGATCAATCACTTCTAATGTCAACAGTTGCTCGGCGGCTCGGCTCGGCTCGCCGGCGCGAAAATGGTACAGTGAGGGACGAAATCTCAAAAACAAACACGGGAATTAAGCCACACGTATACAATGAATGAATGAGTGAATGAAGAGCGGACCCTAGCGTAGAGGATGGGTGTTATGCTCGGTCGGGATTT
This sequence comes from Prosopocoilus inquinatus, assembly GCA_036172665.1. Classification (NCBI taxonomy): domain Eukaryota; kingdom Metazoa; phylum Arthropoda; class Insecta; order Coleoptera; family Lucanidae; genus Prosopocoilus; species Prosopocoilus inquinatus. Next base: position 4,671,656 of record CM069878.1, on the reverse strand, counting down.
TCCCTGCGCGCACACCCAGGAATAAATATTAATTCAAAGTTGCCTCTACCAGAGGAGAGCACTTTGGAATGGTCGTAATTAGGAGGAAGTTTCAGGCCATTGTCTAAAATGTTATTGCCGGGAAGGCAACAATAATAATTTAGTTATCGCGCTTAATTTTGCTCATTCTTATTTTTAGAAGCAGAAAGCTGATTAAAAAATTGCAAGTTTAGGACGACTCTTTTGCTTGCTAATAACTTCAATCAAGCGCGCTGCACGTGAAGTTTCAGAATTTTTTAAAGAATTTTCCGTATTAATGTTTATAAGAAGGTACTTCCAGTTTTCTGGTAATTGATGAAACGCATAGGAATTATTGCACGTGAACTGTTAATAAACCGTGACGGTTGTGTTCAATTTCTGCTGCTTTCGATCAATGTAGGTATTACAATTTTTTGCGTTGATTTTGGAAACGTACCAGACTAATTAAGTGTGGTGCAATTTTTCCTCGACAATAAATAGAAAGTTGAGTGAGTAGTACAGGCTCCGGCGAGCGATTTTCTTATTGCATTGCAACGAAATAGGCAGAAAAATGACAGAAATCAAATGCGTTGCACCCGCAAAAACAAGTAGAACGCTCGCCGCTAATAACACCAGCGATAATTAGCTGGAAACGCACATATTAATTATTTGTTTACGTTATAAATAACTTTTTCCGCCGAGCTCTGCATTATACTTTCTGCAAAAGTTTTTTTTTTTTCTTTTCTTCGCGCGGTTATTATTAGCAATTATGCTTACGCGGATATGCGTTCGCACAGCCCGACATAAATAATGCATTTTTCCTATTGGAGATTTATTACTGTTATTTTCCTTTTATGCAAAGGAAGAAAAATGTTGGCCGGTAAAAAAAATGTGTCTCCGAGATCTAGTACTAGTGTAATTGTAACGGCGCTTAATAGCTTCGTAAGTGGTTCAATTTCTCATGCTTAATCGTAAATAATTTCATTTCTTTTTCACTTTTTATTATAGTCAATTACGGCGAGAAAATAATATATTTATTCCTAATTATAAAACTATGCATTCGACTTCAACAAAAATTTTATTATCTTTTCTAAGCTTTCAAATAATTTAATTTTAAATACTGAGATAATTTCTTCAATTTTTCAAATTTAAAATCTGGCGTCCCAAAGTGTAACAACCTAGGACCCCTACAATTTTTAATTATTACAAACAACAATTTTACTTAAATTATTTAAGTCACTCACAACCTTGATATACTGATATTGTGATTGGATGTAGCCTGGTCTATTACATAAGGAAATGTCATCGTGTCTTTGGTCTCGGCGTTTAGAACAAACGCTCAATTTAATTCCCTCGAAACATGATAAAATGCAGCGACATTGTGATTGGATGTAACATTGTCTATTACATAAAGAAATGTCATCGTGTCTTAGGCCTCGTCGTTTAGAATAAACGCTCAATTTAATTCCCACGAAATATGATAAAATGCAGCAACATTGTGATTGGACGTAGCATTTCTATTACATAAGGAAATGTCATCGTGTCTTTGGTCTCGACGTTTAGAATAAACGCTCATTTTAATTCCCACGAAACATGATAAAATGCAGCGACATTATGATTGGATGTAGCTTTGTCTATTACACAAATAAATATCATCGTGTCTTTGGTCTCGTCGTTTAGAACAAACGCTCAATTTAATTCCCTCGAAACATGATAAAATGCAGCAACATTGTGATTGGACGTAGCATTTCTATTACATAAGGAAATGTCATCGTGTCTTTGGTCTCGACGTTTAGAATAAACGCTCATTTTAATTCCCTCGAAACATGATAAAATGCAGCGACATTGTGATTGGATGTACCATTGTCTATTACATAAAGAAATGTCATCGTGTCTTAGGCCTCGTCGTTTAGAATAAACGTTCAATTTAATTCCCTCGAAACATGATAAAATGCAGCGACATTGTGATTGGATGTAGCTTTGTCTATTACATAAGGAAATATCATCGTGTCTTTGGTCTCGGCGTTCAGAATAAATCTTCAATTTAATTCCCACGAAATATGATAAAACGCAGGGACATTGTAATTGGATGTATTAAGCATTCACTCTTTTTCTTCGTCAGAGTAAGCGAGTAGGTAAAAACAATCCTATCGATAGAATAATACTGTTACCATAGGTAAAGCAGAACGCCATCTATGGGCTACGATCAATAACATAGTTAAATTGAATCTAGATTGGCGTATTCGATATATGATAAGTGAGATTTGAGGTTCTTTTTTACAGTTGTACGAAGCAAGTGTTCAAGTATATCAAGTATAGATCAGTTAAAGCAATGAGTGGTGCAGTTTCCGTAAGCATGCCAAAGGTGATCCAGAGCGCCATCTACTGATCCACAAAAAATGTAACTTCTTCGTTATTTCCACTTGTGCTGCGTTACATGCGGTTTTGATGTGTGAGACTCTCGAACCTTTTTCTGACGGTGCATTTAATGAGTTTACAGTTTATAGATGGCGTTTTTTTCTTACGTTGGCAAGTTATCGTATCCACAGCCAGAGATCCTTATAAAGTTTATCGCGGCTGGGAATGCGTATAATTACGGCCGGCCCGTGGCATATCTCAGGCGGTACAAGCGGCCACATTTGTAACTGACAGCACCTCGTGAGGCTGCGGCATGTCGCCCACCCCAGCTTCCACCCCGGGCGGAGAAGACATCACTGCGGTCTGTTGCGGATGATAGAACATCATGTTTGGAACCGCATATATTTCAACGTGCACGAATTACGCGAATAATCGCCGCCGAATTTCAAGAGAAAAATGCGGAACATGAGACGTATGTACCACCAATCAAAAACCCGATGACATTTCTTTGTGTAATAGACAAAAGACTACATCCAATCACAAAAGTTGTCGGTGACGGAATTTCTCAACTATTTTTATTATACTGAGGTAAGTTTTTATTATCATTTTCGTCGCAGGATTTTTATGACGCATATTGCGTCCCACATTTCGATACAATTTTGTGGTGCAAGTCGCAGACTGTTTTTTTTTTCGTATACCTCCGCCAATAAATCATTTTACGATTTCGTCGTGTCGACATTATAACTGCCTTAAGTTAAAATTTTATCGGTTTTGTATTTTTAACGTTGATCACACAATCTTTCGCAAGCGTCCGCAGCTGCATTTCATCGTATTTCGTGAGAATTAAACTGGACGTTTATTCTAAATGCCGAGACCGAAGACACGATGACATTTCCTTATGTAGTAGGCAAAGCTATTATCATTACAGCATAATTTATAACGTGCTTCAACCAATTTGAAAACTGCCTTTTTAAGACAATTACTTTGTTTAATAGCCAACAGGCGGCGCTGATCCGATTATTAATCAAAATTCTACATTGTATATACCCAATTAATTACTTCATGATGAACAAGTGGCGTCTTGTAATATGGAGGGTACTTATTTAGTGCACTGTATACACGCAATTGATTCTTTCATGACCCAACAGGTGGCGTCTTGTCACTTGTCTTATACAAAAACGCTCCGATTGGTAAAAGTCAGCACCAGTCAACAAGAAATTTGACGCCATCAATTGACCTAATTCGTCATTTAGGGTTCATTAAATAACAAAATGCGTATTTGAGATTTCCAGCTCGATCGTACACCCTGTATAGTCATTATAGTCATTATAGTCATCATAGCAAGGAGGATGTCGTGAAACCTGCCTTATAAAAATCTTCTTGAATGTTCTGCCGTTCAATAAAATTGTGAATAGTGTGGACCATTCATTCTCTCCGTCAGAAAACAGAATTTTGCTCGGAACGTTTTGAATCGCCATCTCTTGGTCGATTTAAAAAGTAGTTTTCAACCAATTATCCCAAAAAATCAGAGTTGAGTAAAGCGAATCTATATGAACGGAAAAGGGCCGCTAGGGAACCAGGCGTCTTACTTGGTTTGGCTCTTACTTACTTAACAGATTGAGGCGCCATCTCTTACCGAATAAGGAAAGAATTTCCGACAGGCTTTCTTAAAATAAATACAATGCTTAATGACGCTTGCGAATCATACTAATCAATTATGTATAAAAGCCAAATTAAATTATTATGTTTCGACACGTCAAATCAAGTTCCGTTGAATTCCGTTTTATTTATAGTTTGGAAGCGACATCTCGTGGTGGACCATCAAAATATTTCGGTTTTCAGTCAATTATCAAGTATTTTGAGCCAAATTCAATTATTATGTTTCAATAAATGAATCAAGTTTTATTTGCAGCTTTGAAGCGACATCTCACGGTAGACCATCAAAATATTTCGGTTTTCAGTCAATTACAAAGTATTTTGAGTTGTACAAACCCGCACTTGACGTTTTTCACTTTTAGTAAAGTTGGAAGTGCCATCTCTTATCGAATACAGAAAGCATTTACGTACGTCAGGCTGATCCGTTTAATGAGGCATCTTGCTCTAATTAATTGCTTCTATTAACTCGCCTTAAATCCATAATCTTTCGGCTGAAACTTGAACTTTAGTGACATTCAACTTGAAACGAAAGTTATTCGACAGTCTTAAACGTATGATTCTTAGTGAACGCTTCGAAGCTCCATCTCTTAACGAATAGGGAAAGCTATTTAAACGACTTCATTCAATATTTTCTTGTCTGAATTAAGTGCGCAACATTATCAAACGAGGTTGGGGCTTTAAAAAAAATGACGCATTGAACGTTGCCGCTTCTCTCGTGAATTGTTGTTGTTTAAAGCGCCATCTCTGATTTGCCGTTTCAATGAAATCTTTTCATCTCTGTCATTTGCGACATCTCTTGGTAGACCATCAAAATATTTCGGCTTTCAGTCGATTACAAAGTATTTTGAGTTGTACAAATCCACACTTGACGTTTTTCACTTTTAGCAAAGTTGGAAGTGCCATCTCTTAACGAATACAGAAAGCATTTATGTACGTCAGGCTGTTCCGTTTAATGAAGCCTTTTGCTCTAATTAATTGCTTCAATTCAACTCACTTTAAATCGGCTGAAAATTGACATGTTTAAAAGAACTTTAGTGATATTCAACTTGAAACGAAAGTTATTCGCCAGTTTTAAATGTATATCTTTTAGTGAATGCTTCGAAGCTCCATCTCTTAACGAATAGTGAAAGCTATTTAAACGACTTCATTCAATATTTTCTTGTCTGAATTAAGTGCGCAACATTATCAAACGAGGTTGGGGCTTTAAAAAAAATGACGCATTGAACGTTGCCGTTTCTCTCGTGAATTGTTGTTGCTTAAAGCGCCATCTCTGATTTGCCGTTTCAATGAAATCTTTTCATCTCTGTCATTTGCACTACAAAAAACGGATTTTCTTCGCCTTTAATCCATCTAAACAAATCGAATTATTTTCATCGTCTTTGACAAATGTCGATTGAACTTTTAGAATATATTTTGTAACTGGTTCGGTAGAGAGAGAGAGAGAAAAAAAAAACCTTTCAATTTACCGTTCGTGTGGTGGTCGTAAATTGATTAAACCCTGCACGTGCAATTAATAAATAAATTCCGGCGAAACGCAAAGGCAGTTAGTTTAAAAGAAACGGGTCCAACTCTCCCATAAACTACGAACGGGGAGAGAGTCAATTTAAAAATTATGAAGTACGTCCGAAATTATAACTTAAACGAACGCCGGTAAAATTGTTTTCTATAGTATCCACGTGGGATCTTCGGTTGCGTTCCGAATTTACGACCGGCATCGATACGTCCTACGAATAATTAAAAGGCGGCATAATTACCCGGGGATCCATTTGTTTATGAGGATTGCGAGAGATGCGGGGCGGGGTGAGATGGGGCGATGCCGGCCCTGGCTGGCTGATCGTGTGTGTGTGTGTTTCTGTGTGAGTCAGTGAAGAGGCTCGTTTTGCACGTCTTGTAGGAAGAGGAAATAGGTAGGGTCCGGCTTGACATAATTTCTTAAGCAATATTTTATCGGGCTCTCTTTGCTCTCGCCTGATTTATCGTCATCGAGACACGTACAATAGCGCAACCCTAACATTATTCAGTGTATTCAGATGGGTGTGTTTGTTTTCTTATGCGAAAGGATAAGTGATGGTAGGAAACCTCCAGAGGTAAAATCAATATTGAAAGTGGGCGTTTAATAGAAATTAATTACCTTTAATTGATGAGGAATAATAATAATAACCAAGAACTTTTTTGTATCATCATGAGTATTATTTTGGCCTGGAGTTCAATTCATTTGCAGATATAAATAAATTTGATGAGATATCTATGTTAATGCGTGGTGTATTATACTTGAGGCAGCGACAGCGTTTATTAAAGAAAGTAGCTCCGAAACTCCGAAGAAGTTGTTGTAAATAATTACTTAATTAAACCCGAAGTTTCTAAATACGAAAGGTCTTTTATTACTGTAGTCGAGGAGAGCGGCGAAAACTCTCGCGGACCAAATTATTTCATGGCGGGTTGTTTATGCGCGTCTTCGTGCGATAAGCACAAAACCATATACAGCCGAAGCCATATAAAGGAATGTTTGCATATTGTCGGACACACATGTTCAGAAACGGCATCCGCGAGCTCGTGTCCAAACCAGACTTTTTTCTAGGTTAAACCGCATTTTTCAAATTTCACAATGCGGGGAACTTGAAACAAGAAGCGACAGCGGCTTACGCCATTCTAACTCTTACTCCGTTCGCCCATAAGATTTCGACATGGCCCCCAAACGTGGAGATACGTGTGAATTAAAACGCTCTCTTATCAGCGTTCGCTTTTAAATTACGGCCCTGATCGGAAAGAAGAATTCGTCGTCTATCCGTCTGTTCCGTTAAAGGTTTTAATTTTTATTAAGGCCGTAATTTAGATACGATTTTTACCGTTCGTTTAGATAAGTTTCGAAATTCCTTCTACTTTTTTTTCTAACTCAGATATGCACGATCAAAACTTCCTTCTTTACTTACCAGTGACACTACTAACAAGAAACAATGTACATATATCTAGCAGGCAGCAAAGTAGAAAACTTGTTTCAAGTACAACACACGAAATGAAATGGTGCAATTTTTTCTCCCCTTTCTAAAACAATCTCACAACAAACTCGATAAGATGAGATGAGTTTTTTTTTCTAACTCAGATATGCACGATCAAAAACTCCTTCTTTACTTACCAGTGACACTACTAACAAGAAACAATATACATATATCTAGCAGGCAGCAAAGTAGAAAACTTGTTTCAAATACAACACACGAAATGAAATGGTGCAATTTTTTCTCCCCTTTCTAAAACAATCTCACAACAACTCGATAAGATGAGATGAGTTTTTTTTTCTAACTCAGATATGCACGATCAAAACTTCCTTCTTTACTTACCAGTGACACTACTAACAAGAAACAATGTACATATATCTAGCAGGCAGCAAAGTAGAAAACTTGTTTCAAGTACAACACACGAAATGAAATGGTGCAATTTTTTCTCCCCTTTCTAAAACAATCTCACAACAAACTCGATAAGATGAGATGAGTTTTTTTTTCTAACTCAGATATGCACGATCAAAAACTCCTTCTTTACTTACCAGTGACACTACTAACAAGAAACAATATACATATATCTAGCAGGCAGCAAAGTAGAAAACTTGTTTCAAATACAACACACGAAATGAAATGGTGCAATTTTTTCTCCCCTTTCTAAAACAATCTCACAACAACCTCGATAAGATGAGATGAGTTTTTTTTTCTAACTCAGATATGCACGATCAAAACTTCCTTCTTTACTTACCAGTGACACTACTAACAAGAAACAATGTACATATATCTAGCAGGCAGCAAAGTAGAAAACTTGTTTCAAGTATAACACACGAAATGAAATGGTGCAAATTTCTTTCCCCTTTCTAAAACAATCTCACAACAAACTCGATAAGATGAGATGAGTTTTTTCTTTCTAACTCAGATATGCACGATCAAAAATTCCTTCTTTACTTACCAGTGACACTACTAACAAGAAACAATGTACATATATCTAGCAGGCAGCAAAGTAGAAAGCTTGTTTCAAGTACAGCACACGAAATGAAATGGTGCAAATTTTTTTCCCCTTTCTAAAATAATCTCACAACAAGCTCGATAAGATGAGATGAGTTTTTTTTTTCTAACTCAGATATGCACGATCAAAAATTCCTTCTTTACTTACCAGTTACACTACTAACAAGAAACGATGTACATATGTCTAGCAGGCAGCACGGTAGAAAACTTGTTTCAAGTACAACACATAAAATGAAATGGAGCAAAATTTTTCCCCCCTTCTAGAACAACCTCATAACAAACCTGATAAGCCGAGATGGGAGTTGGGATTCAATTGTAAGTTGGTGTACCAGCTGAAACAAGAGATTGATCAGAAGATGTTGAAGCTAACATTCTTAAAACTTCCGATTAAGATACCTTTAGTTTGTTGAGAGAACCCTTCATATCAAACCAAACACATAACGAAGCTTAGGATTAGATCCACCCACCACTCCCTGATGAAGAAATCTCAGAAAGGGAATTCAATATAAATGGGCAAACTAATAAATGACAACCATATTATCTATAATAATCCATCCAATACACTTTGGTTTTAACAAAATTCACAAACCAGCTGACGACAATCTCCAATAAATCATAATATTACGAAGAACGTGGAAAAAAATGAAAATGTGACTTGGAAACCTTCAATTGTAAACCACGTGAAATTTTGTTTATAAAGTATTTACAAAGTGTCTCATTTAAATTAATGAACGAAGTCTCACCGAGCCAATCGAGGGGCAACGCGTTTGCTAGAATGAAGTAAGCAGCAAAAAAGTACACCAAGGTTTGATTTTAGGACCCTTACGGTTTATCATCTTTACAGATGATCGGAAATTTTCTTGTATGCCGACGCCATGAAGCATCAAGAGAATAAAACCTACAATAAATCCTTACCACAGTAAAAATGTTCCCCAAGGTTCAATTTTGGGACCCTTATTGTTTATCATCTTTACAGATGATCTACTAATTTTCTTGTATGCCGACGCCATGAAGCAGCATCAAGAGAATAAAAGCTACAATAAATGCAATATTACAGTAAAAATGTTCCCCAAGTTTCAATTTTAGGACCCTTATTGTTTATTATCATTCTAAATGATCTACTAATTTTCTTGTATGTCGACGCCATGAAGCATCAAGAGAATAAAAGCCTCCTGCACGTTATTAAATTTTATCGTTTATTAAATTTTCTAGTCTCACTTGGTGACCAACGATAGCCTAAAATAGTCTAAAACATATTCATGTCGAAGGTTGGTAAAACTGAAATTGCATCTAACAGGTTGTCTTGTTCCCATTTGAATCTGTAGTTTGAAATTTAAATTAACTCGTGACGTCACATGAAACTTCCATCCGTCACAATCATACAACACAATCTGGCTTAATCTAATTCAATAAAAATCGAATCAATTCTATCACCCTATTGATCATATAATGAAAAAAATCTGGTTAATATGTTCAATGGAATTTTGAAGTTACGGACCTCTCTGAATCAAGGCAACCTTTTAGTACACAGCCCAGCTCTACCAACCTTGATTCATGTCGATTCAGAGCGCCATCTCTTGGCTGATGAACAAAACCTCGGGCTACAATTAATGTTACATAGGTACGAGGACGATTTTTTAAATAAAACTCGCCATATGGTAGCTACCAGAAGCGAATTGACTTCACGAACTTCAATATCAAGAGAGCTAGGAAAGATCTTCCTCAAGATATCCGTTAATCTTCGTTTAGAAAAAATCGAAAGCTTACAATGCAGAGATAATGGCCGAGGATCGTTTCTTCCAAATAACTCCAAAATTGCTGAACCAGTTCGGCGTTTATTTGATGGTCATACGCAACGGTAACTTTACTCAAATTAAATTAGTGATAATGCAAATTGATTTTCAATAATTTTCAATGTAGATGGACTGCAGAAAATGTAGACTGCTGCTTATAATACTGAAAATGATCTAATTCGGGACTGCTTCAGTTATTTTCGAGCTACTTTATAGCTTTTTGGACGAACGTATTTGGACGTCGGTGTACTTAAAACGCCAAAAAAATAATTTTCACGTCCAATGGAAAACAATTTCAGGCACTTGTCCTATCTGAAATTATTCCCGGTCACTAACATCATGGATAATCCTTTGTTTTCAAAATGAATTTGTTCAAGATTTTAAAATCATAATTTAATGAGTTTTTTTTTCCTCAAATAATAAAACCTAATCCATTGCCCACATTTCCTTAAATGAAATAAATAATGATTCATCAACTCTTGCTAAATGTAGAACTTATTGATTATTAAAATCTGCTGATGGATTGAATCATAAATCCTTCAAGTAAAATGGAATTAATTTTACAAACAAATGCAATAATCAACAATAGATTCTTGTCCTAGCTGGCAGAGAACTTTTAAGGATTTGCAACACATTTAAGTGAATGTTAACTTATTAACACAGTCCGGGAAATTCCGGACATTCCTAGAAACTATACGATTTTGTTACAAAAATGCGGCAGTTGGGTTAAGATCGAACGGAATACACGTTTTCGGCCGATTTTCATGAACACCAATACGACCAATTCAACAAAAAGAGTGAAACTGCGCCCCCTAATCAAAGTAAATTTACGAGATTTATTGCCGAACGAACGTTTCTTATTTTTTTTTGCAGCCATAAAAATTAAAAATTTGATGAGCATGAGCTTCGTAGGGGGAAATATTAATTTGGATTATACATTTTATAAATTTCATGCAAAAATCCTCGGCGTTAATTAAAAAATTAAAAAGCAAATACAAAATATATTTGTGCAGTTTAACAACAAACAGGAATATTCCACTGGAATTTAAAACTAAGGATTTTACGAATAGTTTACGATCGCTTATTGACCTGACATTGTGTTAGGATTGACAAGTTGAAGCCAGTTTGCTACATAATAAGCCATCCCGTGCAAGGCCATCGCAGGATGTCGCTGTTTAAACTATCCGTAGTAATGGAATCATCGCAATTGCGATTAACTTTGGTCGAATCGTTTTGGTTTACAGTGGAACGCTCGAGCTATGCTTCTGCTGATGAAGCCCAAAACAGGGATGAAACGGCTGTACAGAGCTTGCTAGAGGGATTCACTGCAATCAAAAACGATTTGCACCAAATTTTGTTAAGGATTTTACAAAACTCACGTTTTGTAGGACGCTCATGCCCCCAGCTTCGCTAATTGAAGGTGTTTTATTTATGATTATGATATTATTTTTAATGAAATAGATCACAATAGTTGAATTAGTGGAAAAAGTGGAATAAGTACACGTATTAAGTTTATAAAATGATTCTTGGTTTGCCTAAAAGCCCCAACGATTATAAATTGTCGTCAATCAAGTATATTTATTTGTTGTGTGGATGTGAGTGAATCTTTCACCGTTCACATTGTGAGCTATGAATTGAGTTTAACAGGACTTGCATCCTTGCATATTCCCGTGCCTACGATTACGACAGAAGTCGAGGGCGATCTCAAGGATGGGCGAAGGTACGGCCGAAGTGCAGGTGTGAGAAAGGAAGTGTCGAAATGCACCGGGACGATCGCCGTTGATGCACTGCCTCATGACTAATGCATTCCATAAGCGATGGTAATTTTTCCCCGTGCCTTCCGACAAGATTAATTGTTCGGTAATTAGCACGCGTTTTAGGTGTCCGCATAATAAACGTGGTTAACAGATTGCGCAATTAATATTTATAAATAGGTAAGTCCCCGTCGCCGTCGCCTTAAAGGAAAAAGAAGAACGCTGTCCCGAAATCTCGTTCGGTATTGTCTTATTAAGCCGGTAGCGACGAGTTTATGTAAACATTAGGTGGGCAGCTTACATATACGTATGTACGCCTGTAAACCGCATCGTTTGCATACATAAACGGTAATGAGTCATTATCGCACGTCTAATCGGAAAACGGAGGTTTTCCGACGCGGTCGGGCAGATGGAAATATTTTCGATGTTAGGTCACAAAAAGCCGAAACATCAGTTTCAGCCGTGTTTACGGCCGCCACATTAATTCGAAAAATGCAGTAGCTGTAATTCGTTGCAAATATAATGCTGTTTAATATTCATTTATGGTAAAAAGATATTGTGTTTTACGATGAACGAACGAACGAACGAACGATGTTTGTCATGGGCAGGCTACGCCGCTACCCAGATTATGGTGAGGCGAAATTAATTAAACGACAGTTTAATAATCACTTTCTAGAAAGGCAAAAAGACCCAGACGGACCCAAAACAACCGAACCTAGAAGAAAAAATTACGATTGAGAATGGAAGACTCATCGAATGGTTTCAAATTATTTTTAAACACCATTTAAACCTTTTACGGTTTACAAAAGCTTAATAACTTAACAATCAGCGATGAATAGATAAAACAGCGACACCCTGTGATCGCTTTTTGACCTAACATTGCATAAAGAATGTCAAATTGAAGCGGGTTTGCTACATAATTAGTCACCCAACGCAAGGCGGCCGTGCTTGCCGCCGTCAGAGCATGATGGAAGTTTTAAAAAAATTTGTTGCAAATCGTTTTTGATTCCAACAATTTTTTTTATTAGTAAATTATTAAATCCTAGACAATCGATCAAACTTACCGCATACAGGGTTATTCAGAATAAGTGTCCGACCCTTTAAGAGCGTATTTACTAAGGTCATGAATTTTAAGCAAGAAATAAATTTGCCAGAGACATTCCGAAAATCAACCTTTTTTTTGAGTCCAAAATGGAAATTATGATTCATTTTTTATGTATGCGCACACAAGTTCGATTTCCGTAAGAATTAATTGCGTGTTATGCAGTTTTTCCACAGGCAGTTATAAACAAAAATGTTTTAGAGTTTTGTTTCAAGGGAAACGACAGTGTTTCCTTCTACTCTACGAAGGTGCATTGCTCTTGTGACGCAATACAGCTGTACCAATGCCCATTAACCAATTTATATCTGAATTTTCAATGCATTTTATCTTAGCTCCAGTTTTACAAAATGGAGCTCAACTTTGAGCTGAGGCTTAAACCCTAAGGCCCAGTTTTACAATGACGGTTTAACTTTGAGCCGAAGCTTAAACCCTTCACGACAATTGTTGAAATAATCGTTGCTAAGGCCCAGTTTTACAATGAGCGTTTAACTTTGAGCCGAGGCTTAAATCCCTCACAACGATTGTTGAAATAATCGTTGCTAAGGGTTCAAGCCTCAGCTCAAAGTTGAGCTGCCTTTATAAAACTGGACCTAAGGGTTTAAGCCTCGGCTCAAAGTTGAGCCCCATTTGTAAAACTGGACCTTAGTAACGATTATTTCAACAATTGTTGTGAAGGATTTAAACTTCGGCCCAAAGTTAAATCGTCACTGTAAAACTGGGCCTTAATAATAATAATAATTTTATTTAAATCAATGTCAGGTCAAAAAGCGTTCGTAGGATGTCGCTGTTTTATCTGCTCTTAAAATCTACCTTTATGCGGAGCTGAAAAGTTTTCTTGAACATCGAATTATTTTTCGCTAAAAGCCTACCGTCAAGTCGTTTGTTGCAAATAAGGCATTGATTAATTAATTAGACAGTCAAAGTAGCCAGCCCACATAAACTAAATTTTTTTATAATTATTTTGATTAAAAGATTTTTTCTTAAGGAAGAAAATTCTTGTTAACAAGAAACATGAGTTGTATACAAGGATATTCTTTATTAATTATTAATTATTACTTACGTATTCCTATCGTTTATTGGATTAATAAAATATGTATTGATTTGAACTGCAAGACTATTTCGAATAATACAAATTTAAAGTAAAATATTTTAGATCCAATGCGACATTTGAATACTGCATGTGTGCAAATGCGAACATACGGATTGTAGACATTTGGAATCACTGATTTCAGAAACACCCTGCCATAAATTTGCCGAATTTGAGTTATACAGGGTTACAACTAATTAAAGGGCCACCATTACGGGGATCTCGTAAACTATAAGAGATACAAAGATGGTTAAATTAAAGTAAAGTTGCGCTATCTTGAGGTCTGAAAAATATGCAAATTTTTTTCTCATTCGCTTCTGAAATATTCTATTTTAACAAATAAGGAAGATATTCGAAATTTTAGTTTCTTGAAGATATGCCCAGAAACGAATGAAGATATATTCTTTTGCATATTTTTTTAGATCTCAAGATAGAGCAACTTTTCTGTAATTTAACCACCCTTGTATCTCTTATAGTTTACGAGACCCCCATAAAGGCCCTTTAATTAGCTCTAACCCTGTATATGTGATAGCAATCTATTAATGAAACTCTATTAGGTGATTAGGTGCATAAACAATCTATTTCTAATATTTAAAATGCCGTATTATTACCATTTATTAGACACAAGATGTATACAGGGTTACAACTAATTAAAGGGCCACTCGTAAACTGGAAAAGATACAAAGTTAGTTAAGTTAGAATAAAGTTGCGCTATCTTGAGGTCTAAAAAATTATACTTTTTACTTTAATTCGCTTCTGAAATACCTTCAGAAAACTGAAAATTTTCATTTTTTAAGATAAAATCATAAAATTTGGTGTTTTCATATTAAACTTGATGGACAACCTAATGCAATTCGAGGAAATAGGTTAGGTTTGACAGTTGATAATTGAATTTAATAATAATTTTGGTTCTGAATGTCTACACGTATCCGCCTATTGGATATACACTTTTTTTCAAAACCTTTTGGAGCGTCCAAAATGGTACCGTTTAACTACGGCTTCACAGGTGACACTTACAAATTTTGCTTTCAAATCTGACAAGCCGAAAACTTTTATCTACGAAGTCATATTTAAACAGTATCAATGCAGGAAACTGTAACTGTCGACAATTTTTTTTTTTTACTTTCGACAGCACTACGACAAATGTCGCTAGATTATCTCAAACTTTTGATTGTATTTTTAAGGGAATGGTCAAGAACAGTTTTGATAAATCCGCTACAATAACGAGCAATGCATAAATAAAATAAAAATTGTGAATGGGTGTCGCCATCTACCGGGCAAGTAGCGAAGCCAGGGCGGTGAAAATAAAATACAGCTCAGAAAACAGAGTTGCCAGGTTTAACGAAATTTCGTCAGTTTTGTCGATTTTTAGATACAATCTGGTCATGTGATGAACATTTTTGAAAAAAAAAGGAAAAAATTATTTTGAAACGCTGGAATTTATTTATTAATATTTTTGAAAGCAAATCTGCGGTTTTATTGTATTTTGTTAGAAAAGTGATTCTTTGAATTGTTTTGGGATATTTCAATGTCCTACTTACTTAAGCAACACGTCATCAATTAAATTTATAATTACAGGAGGTCGTGATTTGCAAAACACGGTTGGTCACCCTGACTGACGCAGGTTGAATTGTCAAAATTTGACAAGTTTTGTTATGAAAATTGCAGCAAGTTTCATCTAACCTCAATTTGAAAAGTTGTTTCATTTACTCACTTGCACCAACCGCGTCATGCAAGCCGTGGCCTGCTCCAATTATTATAAATTGAACCGATAAACTGATACCGTGGACGTTATCAGTTGATTTTATACCTAATTACAGCAGACCATGATTTGCAATACACAGTTGGTCACACTGTCTGACGTATCTTGAGTTGTCAAAATTTGACAGTTCTGTGTTGGAAATTGCAGTAAATTAAATCTAACCTCAATTTAAAGCATTGACGGACGTTTTATGTACTCATTTGTACCAAATGCGTAATGCAAACAATGGACTTCTCCAATTATTATAAATTTAATTGATATCGTGGACGTTATCAATTAAATTGATAATTCCAGTAGGCCCTGATTTGCATTACACAGTTGGTCACATTGTCTCACGCAACTTAACTTGTCAAAACTTGACAGTTCTGTGTTAAGATCGCAACAAATTAAATCTAACCTCAAACTAAAAAGCTATTTTCGATTGTAAAATAATTTTTTGGAGTCATTCATGCAAAATTAATGGCAAACAAACGATGATAAACTAAAAAGAAACAAAAAAGACGAACACAAAGGGCCATTAAAATGAAAGAATTTCTAAGACAATCAACTACCATAATAAAGGTCTTCGTATTTTTCCAAACCGTTGTCTTTGTCACTCTTTTTTTAATTTTATGTCGTCTCATCTCGATTTCAATCGAATCCGTCGTTCTTCTTTTGTTATCGTTTCTTATGTTTTATTTTTTCCGAACTGTTTTTTTTTTTACTTGAATCTCTGCCGAACATCTTTTGTTTTTACATACATATTTCTTTCGCTAATTGATATTTTGCTCCAATTATTATAAATTTAATTGATACTGTGGACGCTATTAATTAAATTGATAATTACAGTAGGTCCTGATTTGCAATACACAGTTGGTCACATTGTCTCACGCATCTTAAGTTGTCAAATGTTAATTTGACAGTTCTGTGTTAACATTGCAGCAAATTAAATCTAACCTCAAATTAAAAAGAGTGTGTTATGGTCGTATTCAGATTTTGTTTTTGCATCGCGTGGTAGGATATCGTCCATAAGAAAAAAGACAGTTGACAGTCGTATCTGTAGAACTGTCAATCCTAATCTATGTATTTCTTGGGCCTCTATAAGATTGCTCATCGAATTTAACATAAAAGTATCGAATTTCGTGATTCTATTTTCATAAATAAGATAAGATATTCGAGATTTTCGAAAATTAGAATTTTCAGTTTATCGAAGATATTTCAGAAACGAATGGAAATAGAAAAGATTTTTCTGAATATTCTGATAGGCTCCAAAATAGCGCATCTTTTTTGTAATTCAACCAACTTTGTACTATCTCTTATAGTTTACGAGATCCTCATGGTGGCCCTTTAATTAGTTGTAACCCTGTATATGGTACGTCACAAAAAGAAAACTGAAACTAAACTACAACAGTAGTACACGTTTTATAATTCTCCTAATATTTCCGATCGAAAAGTTCCAATTTCTAAGAAAAAAAATGGAAGACATCAAACAGTTTGACAAGTTTGTTGATGGAAATATAGAATCTAAAAATTTTTGAGAGATGCACAAAATTGTCGTTTTTAGAAGCGTGGTACTCGACTGTTTCGGTATTGCCCCTGTTAATGTACGTTTATTAACATTTCTTCCTGTTCGTTTATTATTTTCATAATAACATTTTTAAAAGTTACAAATTTTGGTTTCATTTAATTCAGAAACGACCTATGTAAGTCCATGTGCCTTTTCGCCTTCTGATATGAGCTAGCGTAGCCTAAATTTATTGTTTTGACTAATTTGTTAATATCTATACATGTGTTGTACCTAGTAAGTCCGCCTTTAAAATTACAGTTATTTAATAAAAAAAAAAATGTGAAAGATAATCAGTTTTTTGTAAGTATCTCTAAACTAAACTGGTGTGACTTAGGGTGTTTCTGAAATCAGTGATTCATTTGTATGAGACGTTTAAGATGTGTTATTAAAAAAATCTTGCATTTACACTTGAAAAAAATTAAAATTTCCTTTTCTCTATAGGCAATAAATGTGTTCCCACAGCGCTTTTTACCTTTTTGTTTTTTGAAATATAGCGGTCAATTATCAGCTTGCTTCACTGATACACCGTGATTTTATTTCAACATGAAACATTGCTGTTCATGTTACCATAGAAGCTAGTTCCAATTTCTAAAAATATCATTGCATGATCGTCGTCGTTAAATCTGTCCATTTTATTTTGGAACGTCTGTCAGGCGATGACAGCGAACATTTTCGAAAACTTGTTGCGATTTTTGTTTTAAATCAAAGATCTCCTGTTTTCCTTACGTTTCACTTACTTCACACATACTT
Source organism: Prosopocoilus inquinatus (assembly GCA_036172665.1). Taxonomy (NCBI): domain Eukaryota; kingdom Metazoa; phylum Arthropoda; class Insecta; order Coleoptera; family Lucanidae; genus Prosopocoilus; species Prosopocoilus inquinatus. The sequence goes on along the minus strand of CM069878.1, from coordinate 4,653,850 downwards.
ATCTAATATAATTGAAAGAGTCGCTATTATTTGAAGCACTAATAATAGAACAGATTCATGACAGCTGTCATCTCATGTTCTGTTTTAAAAAGGATAGTTTCATTTACAAATTGTAAACGTTGCTAAGGATTTTCAGATTCGCACTTAACAGCAATATTTTACGTTAAAATAAATTCACGGTATATGAGTAAATAATGTATTGCAGTCGTCAATTCATAGTAACATCATCTATGTGTCGGACACTTATTCTGAATCACCCTATATATCAAGGGAAAATTATTGAAGTTAGTTGGGGACAGGCAATTTTTAAAGGAATTTCATCTATGGCGTTTTTAATTGCGCGGAAAATAATGCCATAGCGAATACCACTTGAATTTTTCTTGAAAATCCTTTTCGATTTTTTTTTTCATTTGCACACGAATTATTCGTCTGGTGGTTCGAACTTTTGCAAAATTTTCAGTTGTCCGGTCAAACCTCTCTAAAACGATAGAACGAGAGCATTCGCGCGCTTTGAAACGCGTTTTCTAAACCTTCAAACAAGACGTGAAAACCAGATCGCCGGCGGCGCTCCTGAAAAGTAAAAAAAAAAACATATAAATGTTTCCGCAGTCGTCACAAATTTTTGCAGCGAACGCAAAGGACGCTAATAACAAGTTTGCTGGAATTATCGGCGATAAATTTCGAAAAATACTGTGATGTGAACTAGCATTAGCGGAGCCGGCCACAGGTAAGCAAGGCAAGCCTAGGTAAAAAGTGAAGGCGTTCAAACCTGTTGGACGGGTGTCACGCGCGTGGGACGACCGACTCCTAGAGATCCGTGCAGATGTGGCGGACTTCTTCTTCTTCTTCTCCAGCGACGACCGAAGCCAACAACAACAACGTCTACATTACCGAGGCGCCCGTGAATATTAAAGGCCATTTGCGCGCGCGCGGATTGAAAGCCCCGTCTCGTAAAGCTAATTAAAAAGTGGATATTATTTTCTAATAAATAATTAATACGATCGCCGGCACAAAAATGCCTCGTCGCAATTCTGCAACAAAGTCGCTTTATTTAAATAAGCTTTTAATACCCGACTGCTGTTGCTCTCCAACTGCAAGCTGATAAAATTAATATTTAATACGTACGATACGCACGATACCACATGTTTTCTTTCGAAGAATTTTTATGGCTCGCCGATCATTGCGCAAATAAAATAATAAGGATGGTGAGAGCACCGTGAGGATAGGAAACAGTTTCGACCCCCTAATGAACAAATTTAAAATTATTTGCCATTTAATTCCACTTCTTTTCTTTATTGGATTCGGACATTTGAGCGCAGCAATTAGGGCGCGGCATAATGGGCGCCGCTAGTAGGGCGCGACGACGCTAAAGCGCATGTCCCCTACAGCGCAAAGACGCTATGGCGCGAATTTGTTTGGAAACTCATTGTTGTCAATTATCCCATGATTATGTAGGTACAGTTGCGGAAATAGAAAACGGGACAAGTCGTGACCCTTCTAATTAATTTATTACCATACCAGTGAACGTCAGAAATAACTTGTCAGATTGAGTTCTTAAGAATGTATCGTCTTTCTAAGGGAAATATAAGTGAAACTTTTCGACCAGTGAATCAAGTGGAATCAAGTGAAGCCTTTGGAAGAACTATGCGACATTTTGAATGTGAAATGTGTCTATTAGAAACCTTAATTCAATCAATGTTCGGACATTTGCATTCAATAATTCAATCGAAAGGCTGCATGACTGCATATTTTGTTTCATTTTATTTCGCATGGCAATAATTGTAAGTAAAATAAAAACCAACTATTACACTAGTATGATTTATTTGTGTGAGGTATTTATTCGTTATATTTTTTAATAATAATAATAATAATAGATTTTATTCATCACCACCATACAGGGTATCTGAATATGTCATAGCCTAAAATAAAATAAAACTAAGAGTTACGACGCTACATAATAATAATAAACGGAATGATTAATTAATCGTTTTACTTAATGTGAAGATTGAGATAAATTAGCATAATCACCGAAATTTAGAAGTAAGGGTTAAAGTAACAAAAGTTTACTGTTCCGCTTTCTATTACCAACTATTACACTAGTATGATTTATTTGTGTGAGGTATTTATTCGTTATATTTTTTAATAATAATAATAATAATAATAATAATGGATTTTATTCATCACCACCATTCGCCGATCATTGCGCAAATAAAATAATAAGGATGGTGAGAGCACCATGAGAATAGAAACAGTTTCGATACCCTAATGATCAGATTTAAATAGTTTCTCAATTATTTTTGCCATTTAATTCCACTTTTCTTTATTTGATCCGGACATTTGAGCGCAGCAATTGGGGCGCGGCCAAATGGGCGCCACTAGTAGGGCGCGACGACGCTAAGGCGCAAGTCCCCTACAGCGCAAAGACGCTACCGCGCGAATGTTTTTGGAAACTCATTGTTGTCAATTATCCCACGATTATGTAAGTACTGTTGCGGAAATAGAAAACGGGACAAGTCGTGACCATTCTAATTAATTTATTACCATACCAGTGAACGTCAGAAATAACTTGTCAGATTGAGTTCTTAAGAATGTATCGTCTTTCTAAGGGAAATATAAGTGAAACTTTTCGACCAGTGAATCAAGTGGAATCAAGTGAAGCCTTTGGAAGAACTATGCGACATTTTGAATGTGAAATGTGTATATTTGAAACCTTAATTCAATCAATGTTCGGACATTTGCATTCAATAATTCAATCGAAAGGCTGCATGACTGTTATTTTGTTTCATTTTATTTCGCATGGCAATAATTGTAAGTAAAATAAAAACTATTACACCAGTATGATTTATTTGTATGAGGTATTTATTCGTTATATTTTAATAATAATAATAATAATAATAGATTTTATTCATCACCACCATACAGGGTATCTGAATATGTCATAGCCTAAAATAAAATAAAACTAAGAGTTACGACGCTACATAATAATAATAAACGGAATGATTAATTAATCGTTTTACTTAATGTGAAGATTGAGATAAATTACCATAATCACCGAAATTTAGAACTAAGGTTTAAACTAATGACTGTGCCGTTTTCTATTACCCCAACTGTACCATTGCGGCCTTAAAAATTCGCACGATTCACTTTTTCGTTGTAAATAAGATTTTAATGGCTTGTCAAAACTATTCAATCATTTTGAATAGCAAATTTCAAATCATTTTGAATGGCATATTTCAACTTTTAAAGTTTAAGTCTTTACAATGCCAGATCGCGCATGCTTTCTGATGCAGAAAAAGGTTCTGCTTGCGCTTCTTTTATTTTCCTATTAAATTCTATTATTTCAGTTCAAATACCTTAGTTTTCCGCTGTAGTTTTTTTGCAGAAGGTATTTTTGTTAAAGAAATCTACAATCATTCAACACGGTGTGCACCTACTGTATCATATAACGCAGCGTTTCCCAAACTTTTAGGTTTCGTGACCCCCTTTTGAGCTGTGTTAAGGTTCCCCCTCCCCCTCCACCCACCGTCGATATTCGAACTTAAACTGGAACACTGATGCTAAACGATTTAATTCCAGAAATTAGAATCTCCTTAGTTTCAATCAAATACATTGATAAATTAGTTGCAATTTGCGTTCATTTGTTTTTAGATTTATTCTGCTGCGTCCCCCTTGGAAGACTTACGCGCCCCATAGTTTGGGAAACGCTGATATAACGAGTCATTTTTAAAATTCTTAATTGAAGTAAGTCATGATTTTGATGAGGGTTGTTGGCACTTCTGATAAGGCAACGGAAATTTTGATTTAAATCATCAGATTGTCAGATAATACAAAGTGAATTAATTAAGGTCCGGTTCATTCATCAATAGCTAACTTTAACTGTTGGCTTATAAAAGTCTTGGCTTAATCCAATTACAAATTTAAAAAAATTACCTGTTATGTTAATTAAATAAAAATTATCCGTGTATACATTGTTTTCATTTACATTTGTTTTCAGCGCCCTAGTGTCCGCGCGCCCTAGTGTTTTCACGCCTTAGAGTGTCGCGCGCCCAATCAGTTGCGTCCTATCGGCCGTGGCTTACTGGTTGTGCCCTATTGTCCGTAACCAAAAACAAAAGACTGAAACCGGGGAAAAAAGTAGAAGACTAAAACAGAACCGCATAAAGAAATAATCCTGCTTGTTGAAAGCCTTGCGTTTTTCAGTCAAGAAACCCTTTTACTCTGATGATAATGGAAGTGAAGAGAAGCAGAAGAAGCAAATTTATGTTACATAACCAATCATCAATAATAATTAACCTTAATTGGTCGTAGTAATTAAGCGCCATCTATAACAACAACAACAGTAAAAAGCTATGACTTAATAACGCTGGATTCTTGCCCGGGAAAAAGTGTTAAAAGTCCCATCGAGACGGCAAGAGGACTTTGAATTATTGAAGCCACATCCGTTCCAGAATTTGCATCGGTGATTATTAAAGGCGCCCAATTAATTATTTATTTTACTTGCAAGAATGGTTTTTGGAACGCGTGCCCAATTATCTTGTGTAATGACAATAATGATTATAATAATTAGTCGGCGTCTAAGGAAGTAAAAGTAACGGCGGCGCGGCGGCCCGAACGAATTCTAGTGCGTTTACAAAGTAAACGCTCGGTGTTTTTTGCCGGGCATTTTTCGCCAAACAAATATAATAGATATTAATGCAATTATCGACTGTCTGTGCACACACACACACACACCGAATGCAGGTCATATTTGCGTAAGGGCATTTTTATTTCACGCCCACTTTCACAGCGTTGCAGGCGGACTTATTAACACAGACGTTGCGTAATTTATTAAAAGAAGAAAAAAAAAATTATTTCCATTTAACCCCGCATGTAAATTCCTGCATCACGTATGTAGTGTACAGGTGGCTCCCCCTCCGCCACAAATATTTGCAAGTTCTTGTAAGCGGTTGGAAAATTTCCCGACGAGAAAAACCGGCGCCGCTCGGAATGTCGAGGGTTTTTCTTCGACGAGTCGAAACAAGGCAACGAAAGCGAAACGATCGTTCGTTACTCGTGGTGTGGTTTTCTTGTGTATGTAATTATGTAATTTGCGGAACACGTAGGCATACTTTGCAGATGACTAATTTATATTAACCGTCGGAGAAAACGGCTGAAAATTAGTAGGAAGTTGAGTTCTTTTCGCAACACTTCCATCGAGCTCTGAGAACCGATTAAAGAAGATAGATGGTGCAGCGGCCTAACTAGACAAAAAAAAAAAAAACATGCAGACGCACATGCACACTCATTTCAAAATTCACATCTATAGCTTGCAAAGCCCAGCGAGACACATTTTGTATTTAACTAATTTAATCAACTGTTTAATTCAGGTTAGTAACTTGCGCTAACGGACAAGAGATGGAGCTCCAGATCGTTAACTAATCATTCTTTAAATCAGTTTTTTTTTTTTAATATTTTGATGCTATTAAATCAGTTGTTTTTTTTTTCTAATATTTTGATGCTATTTTGATGATATTGCCGTAGAAATCAGTATAAACAAAACTGAATGCCAAAAATATGCACTGTCGCGCTAGAGATGGCGCTGTAGATTACTAATTGCAATTTATTTCAACAATTCATTTTTTTTTTTTTTTCAATATAGGAAAATGCCAAATTTGAAGTTGGTTCTTGCCAAAAGCAAATAGTTCCATGATTACTCCCAAGATGTCACTGCTTCATTGCAATGAAGTTTACTAAACCGAAGACATTGTATTCAATATATTTCTTACAGAAATCGTTTCACATTATAATTTTTTTTTAATTAAGTCATGGCTAATCTTTCTGTTGTTTATTTCCAAAATTCTTTTAAAATGATAACATGACTCTTAAATCCTTAAAAAAAAAAACAGAAAAAAGAACGAACCCAAACCCGCAAAATCCTGTTATAAACACGAAAACATGAAATACAATTGCAAAATTAGTGAAAAATGAGACCGTGAAACCCAGATGGGGAAGAGGTCGACGGTATCTACCGTTCTTAACTGTAGCTTGCGATACCAGACAAGAGATGGAGCTTCAGGACTCCCTTGATGAATTTATGCATCCGATTATGATCATTTTACCTTAATTTCTTATTCAGGTCTTACTTTTTTATCGGCGAAGCACAGTAGAAGTAATTAGGAAACAATCATCTCCAAAAACTAGCAAAGCTGAAACCGAAAAGCATTCGTAGTCAAGCAAGAGATGGCGTTGTGGCATAGATCTGCGCGCAGCAACTCTACCGTCAACTGCATGTGATCGGAGAAGTCGATAATTTAAAAAAATTGGAAACTTGGAAATGCTGTGAAAGCGAAAGCGGTCGCGTGTAAACTCAATACAAATATAAATTGTACTTTTATTTATAATAAGGAATGGATGCTAATGTTGCGGATAAATACAGCTAGTCGAGCAAATCTTCTCCAAGAACGCAAAAGTTAGCCTTCAAGAAAAAGATCACATTTTTAACCATATGGCTATTAAGCAATGCAAATACTTACCAAATTTTCCCGAATTTTATTAAGATTGTCTCGTAAATTGGCAGTCAACTTGTTAACTATATAAGAGCAAACGCGCGAAGCTACTGGATAAGAGATGGAGCTCCAGCAAACTCATTATGAATTTATGGATTCATTGCATCTTAACTTGCGACCGCCAGGTCTTATAATTAATTTTTATTGAAGAAAGAAGGAATATAGGAAAGAATTACAGAAAAATAAAGTAGAATCATCAAAGGCACCGCAGCACAGGTGGATGTGAGAAACGTTCACAATCGGGCAAGAGATGGCGCTGCGAATAACTGTTACAGATATAATTTGTATTTTTCCGGGAAATTTTTTAAAATCTGGGTAAACAAGCAAGAGACTACGGGCACAGCTAAGTATTTGATTCATTTTTAAATATTAAAACCGCAGATGGCGTCGGAACTAACTAAATTTGATTCGCTTTGTTTAAAATTTTTGCATTTGCATCCTGAGCTACTGAGAAAAAGAAGAAAAGCAAATTGGGCTTTGTTCTCTGCTAAATTTATTTACAAAATATTTAAAAAAAAACAGCTAAATTTACAAAAAAAATTTAAAAACACACATCCAAACAGACCTTACTGTGTAAACTGAAGGAAGAAATTTTTAATTAGAAAACACGAATAGCAGCGAAAAAATATATTTAAAACCGCCCACCAATTCTCTCCGTAGATGGTTGATAGATGGCAACATTTTATCGTAAAAAACCCTCAAATGATTTCCACAGATCATTGATAGATGGCACCACTCTATCATAAAATGCATGATGATAAAATGGTAATTTTCTTATCAATGGTTCTGCGTATGTGGCCAAAAAAGTAAAATAAATTTTAGTAGATAGTAAACGTGTACAAAATTGAAGTTCGAAATTGAGACGGCGGCAAAATCTTTAATAAAACCGAACATAATCAAGCTGGCCGTCTTAACTGTCAAGGAAAACGCAAAAGTTTGCGCCACCGGGCAAGAGATGGAGCTCCAGAACTTCGATTATGAATTTGCGGATTCCAATTTGCGATTGATTTTGTGATTATTAGGTTTAAGTAAAAATAATTAGAAATATAAAGAAAGTCGTTTAGACCAAGAAGAAAATGGGCAGATTTAAGTATTTTCTTTAATACTACCAAGAAATTTTGTAGCCAAGTTAGTGAGTGCGTTTTTAGAATAAAAATGATAGATGTATGAATCTAGATTCTTATCATTATTTTTTTTTATCTGACTCAGTACACTTTATTTAATTAAGATGCTTTACTAAATTAGAAATTAAGTCGAAATACGACTCGCTGGAAAATACAAAATGAAACATATGCAGCTTGTATAACGAAAGTGATACTTACTCAGAAATGAGATCATACTAGGGTAACTTGTAAGAAAAGAACAAGCTTGCATTGCACTGCCTTGCAGAACGCAAAATATCAGCGACGACTCGTGGAAAAGCTCCATGCGTTGAATTAAAGCAGTGCCCGGGGTAAACTAATTCTTCGAAATGAAGGGGCTAGCTTTAGCTCCCAACAGCACGAGATCACAATAAACACGACCAAAAAAGGCAGAAATTCCGAGTGCGACTTATTTGTTAGTCTTAAATTTCTTCGTCGTAAAGTTTTCAAAATTCAAAAAATTTCCATCAGTCAACTTTCATGATTTAATTTAAATAAAGTGTAACTAAGAAGCATTCACGACGGCTGAGGGTAAATAAAGTGTAACTAAGAAGCATTCACGAGTGCCAAAGGTAAATAAAGTGTAACTAAGAAGCATCCACGACCGCCGAGGGTAAATAAATTGTAACTAAGAAGCATCCACTACCGCCGAGGGTAAATAAAGTGTAACTAAGAAGCATCCACGACCACCGATGGTAAATAAAGTGTAACTAAGAAGCATCCACGACCGCCCAGGATGAGTTTGAATAAAGTAAACTTATTGTTGTTTAGAATTCAGCCTCTAACAGAGAGTTTCATATATGTAAACAATTTTTTGTAGATCTTCCCTTCTGTCTTTCATATTTTAGTTTCAATTTTATTCTTCTTGATAGAATTTAATTTGATTAAATTCGCTTATTCTTTGTTCGTATTCTCTTTGTTATTTCTCTTATAGTTGTACATATTTTGTTAATTAACGATTTGCAGTAGTAGTATAAGAAAGCGCTATTAAGAAGAGAAGAAAGAGATAAGGAGTGAACCGATTTCGACAATTCGTAGAAAACGATTTCGGGCTCTCCATGGTACAACCAGGGCAAGGGAATTATTAACAAAGAAACCAAAATTCAACATTGAAGGGATTGTTAAAAGAATTGAGGGCAAAAGGGGATGAAAAGTGTGCTTTCAAATCTGTCCGTACGTCTTACAGAGACGGCGTAGGAGATTTAATTCGCTTTTTAAAACAAACGTTCTAAATTTTGAGCTTCATTCCAGAATTCCACAAAACCAAATCTGGCTTGTAAAAAGTATTTAGAAAAAGGCTGCATTATAACGTGAACTGCTTCTAGGAGGATAAACTTAATTACAAAAACTACATGAAGTACGGTTCCATAGTTTGTCCACAGATGGCACCATTCTACACCACACCAACTACATGATCTTTTCCTAACTTTTTAATTTCTTACTAAATCATGATGAAATGGCACCTTTTTTGGATAAAAATGGCATATTTTGTGTGGTGCATGATTGATACACACTTCAACAGCGAACCACCTGATCATTCGTAATAATTAGGGAACGGAAGGGAGAAGTAAGAGCGGGCGGTCGAGCCTTCCCGTCCTGCGTACATAGATTTGAATCACAGTCCTACTACATTCAAATCAATTCAAAAGGCGAAGGCGCAACCGCCCGCTCCTACTCCTCCCTTCCACCGGTACATGTACCAAGTTCCGTTCTCTAGTAATAATAATCTAATAATAATAAATGAGACCTTAAAAGTACAAGTCACATTCTGATGTGTAAACAAATATGATTTTACAGTAGTTTCGACATCTGACTGTGTAATACTCTAGTAATAATATTCGAACAATAATAAACGAGACCTTAAAAGAACAAGTCACATTCTGATGTGCAAACAAATATGATTTTACAGTAGTTTTGACATCTGACTGTGTAATACTCTAGTAATAATACAACAAGACCTCTATAATTTGAACACGCTCTAATCCGATCCTCCAGTAATTGGAAACCATAATTCGAACAACGCCTCCTTAATCTCAACAGCGAAGATTCTAGCTAGAAATCTCTTAGTTTCACGTTTTCTAATAAATACCGTGTTTATTTATATTGTTTATTGTTCCTTAGAATGTTGTCTGCGAACCCTGGATTAAGAGTAGAATAGCGGTAGCACAAAGTAGCGGCCGTAAATAGGCTGTGAATGATTTTTATTTAAAATAGTCCGAGGAACTTAATCAATTTGAAAATTAGGGAGAAAGAGAGACATGCTTTCAAGCTTGATGAGCTCCAGACGAACACTTTTTTTAAATTTTAGAAAAATTTTGTGCAAATCGTTTTTGATTGCAGTGAGAACCTCGAGCAGCCTCTGGACAGCTGTTTCAGCCCTGCTTGGGGCTTCTTCAGCAGCAACGTAGCTCGACATTCCCACTGCAGACCAAAAACGACTTGCCCAATTTATTCGCAATTGCGATGTAAGAATGATGAACATATATGTTCACTTTTTTTATAGTTTGAATTACTTTATTAACAAAATTTCGGTGTATAGCAAGTAAGCAACTGTACGAGATTCCAAAAATATGCGGCCAAATACACAAAAAATCTAATAACATTAAACACATATGGTGTGCAAGAAATGTCACAGTCATGTAATAAGAAAACGTAAAAGTATTTTTTAAACATTTGGAATCCTTTTTCTTTGGTCAATCTTCATTTTCCAAACATGTTAGTAATGTCAAATCAAGACTATTATGAAAAATGTAAAACAAGTACAGATCGTTGGTTTTCTTTTTGCTTACTTTATGTCAATATACGCCATTTTTCAGTGCTATGTGACGCCATTTTTCAACGCTACGTGACGTCATTTACGGTCGTATGACTGCCGTTGTATTACGGTACCGCTGTCCTAGGAAGTCAAAGCTTTACTGTGTGTACTGTTCAGTGTGCATTTCAATTTATATTTTCTGTCTTTTGTTCGATGACCCGAACATTTCGAAAATCCGAATGTACCAGTCCAATTGTTAGTTCGGATTAAAGAGGTCGTGCTGTATTTGAACAATAATAAACGAGACCTTAAAAGTACAAGTCACATTCTGATGTGTAAACAAATATGATTTTACATTAGTTTTGACATCTGACTGTGACTTTCATTTTAAAGTCTCCTTTAGTTCGATTATGAAACCGGCCCTAAATAAAATAAATAGTTTTTCTTTTCGGCAGTGTTTTTCCACAATCGAAATCATACTTTATAAAAAGAAAGACATGACCTATGGATATTGTTGTTGTTGTTGTTGTTATGAAACTCCCGACGTGCATAGCGACCTGGCAAAGACTGAATGTACCTAAATATTAATGTAATACTTGTCATGAACACGAAACAATAAAAAGTGGATTCGATAAATTATACGGCCGTAAAACACGTGCGTGCCTTCCATGCTAAGGACGCACATTTCAAATGAAACTAGGCAGTGACATTTCGAAAAACAATCATCGAAAGCCAATTGTGTTCGACTATCATCTTTGCCAAGAAACGCCGCCACGCTATGCTCACATTAATTCCGGCTTAAGGTTGGCATCAACCGCTACATTTTATTTCTTCCTACTTGCGCTAACAACACGCTCCGTTTGATAACCACATGATGTTGTATGGCACGCCATAAACCATAAAACACATAGACACACACACACACACACATACACACAGGCAGGCATTTTATATTCGAGCACACGGAACGTTCAAATCGAAACAAAATGTTTATTAATAATACAGGAGAGATGCGGACGCGGGACGCCGAAGAACTATTACTTAAATTCCGTCGGTCATAGTGATTGTGATTACTTAACGCTTTTGAATCAATTAGGAGCGTAATTTGTCAAAACTGACGACTGTAAAAAATCGAACGATGACTGTGTAAAAGTTTGAGACAAAGCGAAATTATCCGTCTGGCGCTTTTATACCGATCGACCTCGATACCGGCGCGTAAATAAGGTCATTGCCGAATAATGTTTTTCTAACACACGTACAGGAATTTGACATTTTATGTAACGGAGGCCGGTGCGTTGCACTTTGATATTTCACACCGCTGCACAAGTCAATAATTAAATAAACGAAGGCCATCTTCTTCTTCTTCTTCGTCTGTATCACACCTGAAAATTTACTTCCGTTTCCGTAGTTTCCGGCTAGTACTGTTTGCACAGTGCCATCTACAATTTGCGCAGTGCCATCTGCAATTTACGCAGCGCCATCTACAATTTGCGCAGTGCCATCTACGGTTTACGCAGTGCCATCTACAATTTGCGCAGTGCCATCTACAATTTGCGCAGTGCCATCTGCAATTTACGCAGTGCCATCTACAATTTGCGTAGCGCCATCTACAATTTGCAGTGCCATCTGCAATTTACGCAGTGCCATCTACAATTTGCGTATCACATTAAATTGACACTGTCCTACCTTTGACAAACTTGTTTTAATTTTAAACATTTTAACTTTAACACGTGCTGATAATAATAGCATACTGGCCTTCTCTCCTATTTTTTTTTATTTTCAGACATTTAAAAAAATAATTAAAAAGCCACACGGATTGTAACTCATAAAATCTTTAAACTTATAATCATAATTGAAGGCCATAGCTTCAAAAGGGACTAAGTTCCAAAAAATAAAAAATTGATACTTTGACAGCAAATGGGTAAAGCCCAATGGTCATGCAAAAGGGTCCATGTACCTGTAGCTAAATTAAAAGATGTGATAAATGAATCACAGATGTCGTTATCTGTATGTGAGTTTAAGATGTAGTCTTCAATTTTGCGGAAGCGAAAACCATGACAGTTTTAATCGACTCTTACGACACGCTAATTTCTATGCCAGAAGCATTCGGAATATAAATAAATATAATAATTGTACCCAATGAAAACCGCGATACTTTTAGTCGCCTTGTACGACACGCAAGTTTCTACGACAGGAGTATAACCGGAAGAGCAGCCCCACCTGTGGGGTGTCTTATTGAATTATTTCCAAAGATTTGAGGAGGAAAACCGATGAGACTTTTAGTAACCCTTTACAACACGCAGATTTTACGTTAGGAGTATTCCTATGGGTCGCACAATCTGCGAGGAATTACAAGTTGGTTTTAGCTCTAACCAACGAAAACGTTAATAGGAAACAAATAAAAAAGCTTTTCAAAAACGAGCTAAAAGAGTAATTTATTGATGTACTTGACGTTTCGCACTTTTGATAAAGCAAATAATTATTTTTGCTAAGTAAGTAAGTCAATAAATTACTGTTTTAGCTCGATTTTAAAAAGCTTTTTTATTTGTTTCGCATTCTCTACGATTCTCACGAGCAAGAACCATTCAAAAATTAACTTTGACAACGTTAATCTTATTGAACAGATAAAATAGCGACATCTTACTATCGCTTTTTGACCTGACATTGCAGTAGGATAGACTTATTATTATTATTAATCTTATTAGTTTAACATTCCCAATTTTGTGAATCCTGAACCTCCTGTTTTTGGGGGGAGATACAAGCTCTGTTTACATTTGTTTACATCACCCAACCATACTTAAGAAGGGCACTATGTGGAAACAGTTGTCGTATCAGTTGGAAAATCCAACTTTATCACCTCAGCATTTGCAAAGATATACCATTTTATGCGAGCCCAAGAAATGCAACACTTGATCTTAACACACAAGTTCATATTCGAGGAACACTCTGAATTCCTCGAAGCCCCAAAGAGACGTGTTTTGCGACTGCTATAAGAACATTTAAAGATATTCCAGCATCAGTTAGGTTGTATGCCAAAGTATACAACAAGAACGAGTGTGCTGTTGTGAATCGATGGTTGTATGCCAAAGTATACGACAAGAACGAATGTGCTGTTGTGAATCGATAGAACTTTGATGAATCGCAATCGCCACAACAGCAAGAATCAAGAACTTCACATTTGAGGAAATTTATTTATCAACGAATCAAAATCGTATCAAAAAAAAAAATAATAAGAGAAATGGTTGAATTTGTAGTACTATAAGAAATTGCAGGAAAGGATTACAACAACAACAACAATAATTTAAAATGGGGAAACAGACAATGCTCTATCCAAAAAAAAAACAAACGATTATCGAACTAAACATAAGAGAGGGATGGGCTTAGGATTCTGTACAAAATCTTTAATTTTGACCAACCAACTGCTCCAGTCCCAGAGGCGGCCTTAATAGTTGCGAGGCCCCAGGCGAGAAATTTTTGTCTTTTTTACATTATTTTACATTATAAAAAACAGAAAATACTATCACTACTATACTACAATACTACAAGTCGGTGAAATAATTTCAAGTGACTGTTATTTGACATGTTCCAATTTTCAAAATACATATGTCGTTATGTGAAAGAAACAACGCAAACGAAGAAGTAAACTTAGACTTGCCATATAAAGAAAAAAGTAACTACAAAATAAAAATACATAAAAAGAAAAGAAAAGACGATTAATTGATTATCATAATAAAAATAAAATATCGTCAAATGTAATAAAGAAAAACAAAAGGCGATCGTGGATGAAGAAAGGATGAAAATAAATAAAACTAAGAGTAAGTCAAATCGATATAAATATTGACAACCAAAAATTCAATCTGTAAATATTAAAAAAAGCTTAAAATGAAATAAACTCAAATGAGTCAATGAAAAATATAATTAAAAAGTACAAAATCGTACCAAATAAAGTCAAACGAAAGATGAAAAACAAAAGATGACAGACGAAAATAAAAATTTTATAAAAAAACTTAATTGTTAAATGTTAAAAAAATACTAATAAGAAATAAAATCAAATCGCATAAAAGAGAAAATAAAAATTACCACGGATCGAAGGGATTGGTTAAACTTAAATCAAGTACGTAAAACAGAAAAAACAAAAAGGAAAGACGATCGATTAATAATAAATAATAAATAAAATCAAATGGCATAAAAGAGAAAGGAAGAATGGCGATCGATCGAAGGAATTAAAATGTAAAATAAATTTAATTCGAGTAAATAAAGAAAAAAATACAAAAAACAAGAGACGATCAAGTAATAATCAATAAATAAAATCGAATCACATAAAAAAGACAATGAAAATGGAAATCGATCGAAGAAGGGATTAAAATTTACAATAAACTCAGAAGTTGGAAAGGATTAAAATTTAACAAAAAAATCAAATCGAGTAAATTAAGGGAAAAACAAAAACAAAAGACCATCAATTGATAATTAAAACATAAAATCGCGTCGCATGAAATATAATCTGAGAAAAGTAAAAATAAAAATAAATGAAATCGAATAAATTCGATAAATTTTCAAGGCAATTAATTTTTTTTTTGTAACTTGGCAGGGTAACATTAAAAAAAAAATAAAAATAACACCCGCCCAGCTTTTTGCAAACACCCTGTGGTATTATTAAAAATAGTTTATGGTTGAAGGGTCCGAACGTCTTTCGAAAAAATTGATCGTCTTGAAAATATCCTATTTATCAGCTCTGCTTAGTTTCCACCCTGCATTAAAAATTGAATCAAATAAAGTCAAATAAGGATTTGAAAAGCAAAATAAAAGACGATCGGTGATAAATAAACATAAGACGAAATAAAATATTCTATAACACTTAGACAAATCGAATTAAGGGAAAGAACAAAGGCGCAAAAACAAAAGGGAATCAAACTGACAATACAAATAGGAGTATAAAGACAAATTGAGTCAAGTGGTTTATAACAAAAAAAAAAAAAATGAAATCAAATCAAATGGAATCAGTAGGTATATCCACATACACAGTTTTAAGAATACTAATGTAATTTAAAAGGGGATCTCCACCAATATTAACCAACTTATTAGGTTATCAAATTATAATATCGTAAGATTAAATTTTAAACTAAATATACAATGCAATAATCTTACTTGAACGTTATATTTGAAAGTAGAATGCGATTGCTTACAAGCAAACTTAAATTTTAAGGAGAGGCAAAAAAAATTATCGAAGCCCATAAAAGCTAGTCCTCATACAACAGATGTTATTCTAGAAATAAGAGCTGGCCGAAAACGGTGATTGGAAATTGTTGTTTCTCTAAAAGTACGATTTGTTATAAAGGAGTATTAAGGACAGATCCGGAAATATTTTCGTATTTATACTAAACTGTCGTGGGTTAAAATATTGAAAAATTCATACGTAGCAGATGACCCCTAAAAGCGGCGGTTGCCCGCCACTGTCCATTCCTTTCGAGAAGGTATAGAATGTACGTTTTGGAAGTATGAGCTTAGCGACCCTCCTGACGTCCTCCTTGTTACAAAAATCTTTCTTTCCACAGAATTAACAAAAAGTAGAATGCTCATCATTCGGACATAATCTATGAAAAACTATGTTACCTCAGTTAAAACAAGACGAGTAGTTACAAAAGGTTCAGTTACTTTATTTAAAAATTTAAAAAAAATAATTATCCGGACATGTCCTTTAGAGAGATGACATTTGAGGTATTCTAAATTTGCACCAATATCCATTAATAACGAACCATTGTCCCCATACCTTTTGACATAATGCTAAATATATTTGATAGCTATTTCAGCATCGACTGGTGCTGGTGTCATCTATTATATTTCATTACAACTAACTTAACCCCCATACCAATCGAACTGAACACTTAATCCAGCTTCAAAACATTAAAAAAAATGACATTTTCGAAGTGAAATCGCTGATTTACTGGCTTGCACACGTTTACGTAAGGACGACGACGATGGCCAATTAGTGAAAAAGTCATGACAAATTATGAACATCATAGAAATCACAGTAATTCTAATTAATGTGATGAATTCACGCCCGAATTTTTCGCGCTTTCACCAAATTCGACGGCCAACGTTTTGATCATCTGAGAAGAACTCAAATGTTAACCGACGACACATCGAAAGAAAGTTAAAAACATGGAAATAAATCTTCAGATATTTTGAAAGTACGTGGCAAGATTCGTGATTGATGTATTTATTTATTAAAATCAAAAATCATGGTCAGGCAACTGTACCGACGCTGCTCGCTGATACACAAACCAAATGTTCTTATACTTTGCTCAATTTTAGTGTTCAACCCAAACATTCATTTTAAACACATTTTTACTAGTACGTATATTATCATGACATCGCGAAAATCATACAGTAAAAGTTCGTAGCCATCACAATAATCATACATATGTGAGAGGTTCTACAGTATCGAGAGGTTTTTAATATTTTTCTTAATGCGAAATTCCTAGCTTCATTGACGGTTGTTAAGACGAGTAAGAAGAATTAAACGGTGACTTAAAAATATATTCACAAAAACAAAATGGTTTCTTTAACTTGGAATATCATCTTTAATGGAACTGCCAGGGTAGTTGTTAACACGATTTCGACGATCAGGCGTGTCATGGCAAAACATGTTTCGAAGCTGTTTAAATATTTTGCGAAAACTTTTCGCAGCCATTCAGGAACGTTCGTAACTGACGTGATGTTCAACTGTCATTTTACTTTTAACGTTCTGAAAGGCGTTAGGTGTTAATGAGAAGGTAATTTCTAATCCTTTCGTTTTCCTTTAATACGAACTTCAAGAATAGTTGTTTTACGAGCGTTTAAGTGCGCTCATACGAGCATAACTTTCGCATTAAACCCGTTTCCGCGCATTTGATTAATGACCTGTATAACGTTAATATGCGAACTTAACATTGTAATCCGAGTTGACATATCATTAGGGACAATGCGTTTTACAAGCCGGCAATTACAAATTATTTTGATAATGGCACGGCGAGCAGATGTCTAATGCGCCATTGTCTCGTATTCAAATTGAATCAAATCCATTTGCGTACGGTTTATAGTTTTCTCGCCGCGTTTACGATCACGCCTATTCACAGGTAATGTTGCGACGAATTTTTTCAAAACTGTACTTGTTCACACATTGCCTATCGGCGGGCGATGACCCATCATGCGTGCGAGTGTGAGCGAGCATGCATGTTCCACAACACACTCACACTCACACCCGTACATACACACACACACGACGAGTTGCGGATGGACCAACACACTTACTTGTGTAACTTCGAGGAACTCGTTCTTTTTTTTTATATATATTTCGTTTTATCCTTTTCATTGGTTATTGCATTATCTATCGTCAAAAACTCGTAAAAGAAAAAATTTCGAAAACCGCGCGGACTTGTTAAGAGCACGGTCTGCACTCGTTTTTGTAAACGAGTAATTCAAGTCACATTGCACCGCCCCGAACACTCGACCGTTCCAAGACTAACTCACAACAAACAGTTGTTTCTTCTCTTGTAACCTCAAATCATCCAGATTTCAGAAAAAAAATTAAATCAGCCTCGACAGATCTGGGAGAAATCCACAGTCAGTAAAACAAGATGCGTTTGGCTTATTCCTAAAAGCCATGACACGATGGTAATTTTGTAAAAAAAATGTGTTACAAAGTGACAACATTTACATTCTGATGTATAGGCCACCCACATAGCAAAAAGCAATGACCTCTCTAGAAGAGTCTACATATTTCCAGAAGAAAATGTGGGATTTTTTTAGAAGCGCGAGCACTTCTTAAAACGCGACTAAATAACAGTATTTATTACACAAGCTCTATTGGAGCAACAATTATTAACGTTATTAATTTATGTCATAAATAAAGCAAGCAAATAACTATCAACGAATAACAACAATAGCGCTAATTACAATAAACCATCTCGTTAAATGGTTTCGCGTGTTTCGAAAGCGCTTCTGCGACGCGATTATTCGAAATTCCTGTCCGTCGCCTTCTCCTTGCGGTTTCGACGAATAAACCATGATGAATTCACGACAATAATGGCCGGCCAAAAGCGGCAGAAAAACCGCAAGAGGCGCAAGAGTATTTTTAGCTACCGTGCGACCGCAGCACGTGCGATTTGACGAACGACGTGAATCACAGAGGCCCGGCGAAAAATCGTGTCGTCGGCTACCACCAAAACCGCCGCCGCCGCCGCCGCCTGAATATTCATTTTCGGTGGCGACTTTTCAAATGGCGGCAGACCGCATTTTAACGCGATAAATCACATAATTGCAGTCGGTGGAATGCGCACCTCGTCGGTTTATTTAAATTTACCGCAGTGAACCAATGCAAAAATGAATCGATGTTAGTAAATCTTCAGAGATTTCAATGATCGATCAGGACACATTTTTTTTTTTTTTTTAATTTTCGTTGTACTTTAATAACCGAATGCACAGGAGGAAAACGAAACGGAAACAGAATTTGCTTGTCTGTAATTTCTGTTGTTACTACAGGACCAAAAGGAACACCAGACGTCAAATACATTAAATCAGCGACCTAAATCAAAAGAGGAACTTTTATTTTATTAGACCCATCTTCATCAATAAAAATTATCTTGAAAAACGAAAAGAAACATAATTAAACCTTTCAACGTTTAGCTTTTCCCATTCACCTCTGAGTGCTTCGAAAAGCACGCTAAAATGCTTGAAGTTCTTCTTGAAAACTAAGTACGAGCTAGGCCGACCACACAGTGACAAAGGACACCATCGAGTGAGAAAGGATATTAAAATATAAATATAAAAAGTCGGCTTTATCGTAACAAAATTCAAAAACAAAACTTGTCCAAATGAGAAAGAAGCGAAAATGAGGTTAACTTTTAAGAAAACAATTGAAATATATAAAAAGTCGGCTAGGTCATAATAAAATTCAAAAACAAAAAATCTCCAAGTGAATAAGAAGCGAGAATAGGGTTAACACTGAAGAAAGAAATGAGTTTTTGCGTTGCGTGTTTTAGAAGAAGTCATTTTTAATATAGAATCATAATTGAAACTTATAAACAATATTTTGTACTGCTCTAATAAAGCTAATAAGTATTATTGAAGTTGGTTCTTGTCCGATGAAAATTGTGAGTACAAAGTTTTTTTTTTTAATCTCGAACCGGACAGAATAATGAAGGGAACGCACTCAACGTTTCGCTATAGATTTATAGCTTCGTCAGGAGTGACCGGTTCTAGATAAAAAAAAAACTTTGTACTTCTAATAAGTATTAGCGAAAGCTCAGTAAGCTAAAAAGGTGGAGGAAAATGCATTTTTGGACACAAACCCTGTAACTAATATCAAAAAGTTATTCTGAAAATGTTCTAAAGAAAAAGACAATCAGTAATGAATTAAAAAATATAATATGTATAATAATAATATATAATATTCATGTGATTAAAATATAAAATGAAATAATCTCTGATCAAGTAAAAGAAACAACAAAACAAAAGACGATCGATTAGTTGATAATTAGAAAATAACAACATCATGTCAGATAAAATCAAACAAAAGAAATTAAAAATTAAAAAACAGAAACCGATCGAATAAAAGAAAAAAATAAAAGCTGGCCAACTTGAGTATATCAAAAATTGAATTAAACTCAAATGAAGAATTAAAAATTTAAACAAAATACGATCGGTTATGAAGGCAAGAAGAAAATCATTCTATAAAATTGACTAACCTAAGTCAAATCGAATCAAGAGCGTTGCCGAATTTTTAACCGAAAGTTCGAACAAAAGAGAAACCAACAAAGAACTAAACTGATCGATTACTGAAGAAGATTGAATCGGTTTATAATCAAAGAAATAAAATAAGGTCAAACACAATCACAGCTTGCAATTTCGGAAAACTGAAATTTGACGCTGTTGGTCTCTCTATTCGTGCTGTTTTAGAAATAATAAAATTTGAAAGGGGGTCGACGGAAATTTTTATTTTCTTGGATGAAAGTTGATGCTTCATTTAAAAAGTTTGGGAACCTCCGATTTAAAGAATGCGTTGCAAGCTTGCGGAATGTCAAATTTAATTCATACTGTTTCAGAAATAATAAAATTTGAAAGGGGGTCGACGGAAATTTTTATTTTCTTGGATGAAAGTTGATGTTTCATTTAAAAAGTTTGGATACCTCCGATCTAAAGCCTGCGTTGCAAGCTTGCCGAACACCAAATTCTTTATAATTCGTGTCGTAATTAAATGAGGGGGGAAATACTGGATAACGAAATTAAAAAAAAAAAAACACCAATTTAGACATGACAAAAAGAAAAGACGAATTAATTTGGGAACGTTCATAAAAATAGAAAATGTTTACGAAATAGAAAGACTCCAGACGTACCACATCAAATGAGACGCGGCACATCAAATGAGATGCGGCACATCAAATGGAAGAGACGTCTGCACGAACCGAACTGTAAGATCACTATTTTAGAATTTCAGATGGCCGTCTTCTGATTGATTAAGAACGTTTAGGAAAAAGGAAAATTCAAAGGAACACATCCACGTCCTAAATATTTCTATTGGGATAAAATTCGACACTGATTTCCCTTCAATCAAAGACGAGAAGGTTTGGAAGTAACAAAACCAGTTTATAGACACAAAATACACCCACACTCTTCTTAAGACCCCGTTGGGCAACCATCACAGAATGAATTCCACAACGGTGAAAATATTTTTAAAAAAGAAAGCCCTCACATGCGACACATCAAATAAAAGGTCTCGAAGAGATGAATCCGACAACCGCATCAACGGCATCCGGAAATCCGAAACCCCAAAAGAGTCGAATAGAAAAATTACACCCACATTAACTTGGAGTCCAATTTGATCGACTATGATTCATGATTGCATTTTTGCGAAAAGGAGAAAATCCACGTGTGGCACATCAAATGAAAGGTCTCCAAGAGAGAAGTTTAATTCAATTCAAGTCTATAATATCAGACCCCTCTGGACAACCACCACATAAAAAAAAAGATTGAAATTAACGACGGTTAAAATATTTATGAAAAAATGAAAGGTCTCGAAAAGGCGACTTCGACAGCCGCATCGACGACATCTGGAAATCCAAAGGCCTGGAAACCTCGAATTGAAAAATCGCACCCACATTAACTTGAAAACCAATTTGATGGACCTATGATCAAATTCATGATTAAATTTTTGCGAAAAAGAGAAGATCCACACGTGGCACATCAAATGAGAGGTCTCCAAGAGGGGAGGTTCGACAGTCACGTCGACGAATTCAAAGGTCTAAGAAAGTCGAACTGAGAAATCGCAAGGAAATTATCTTGGAATCCAAGTCGGCCGACTTATGATCGAAAATCTTTACGAAAAAAGAAACCCCCTCATATTGCCCATCAAATGAAAGGTCTCCAAGAGGGAAATTCAACGATCACATCGACGAAATCCTGGCATTCAAAGGTCTAGGAAAGTCGATTTCAGACATGACACGGAAATTATCTTGGAATCGAAGTTGGGCGATTTATGATCAAAAATCTTTATACGAACATAAGATCCTCCCTAACGTTGCACACCAAATTAAAAGTCTCCAAAAGGGAAGTTACTTCGGCGACACTCTGGAATTCAAAGGTTTTAAGAAAATCCAACTGAAAAATCGCATGGACGTGGAAACCCATCATGTTGCACATGAAATGAAAGGTCTCGACGAGGTTAGTTTGTCGAGATTACTAACTTACGATTTACGGAATTTAGTTTTTACGTAAACCAAGTACGAATAATCGAGCAATGCGACGTATCAAATGAAAGCTCTTCGCGAGACAAGTTCGAACGTCACCACTTGGCCGAATTATTGCATGAAACGAATTCTTTTTTGTCTTTTGGGGTAGTCTCTCTCTGAGGCGGATGCGGACTTCCTCTCTGATATATAAAAAGAAAAAGAAAATAACATTCAAGTCTATCAAAAGGCAATTTTGTGAGCAGAAGATCCTCTGTAATAGAAAACAGTGTTAAAGTTTTTTGCAACCACTAAAACATATTCTTTTTTTTGAATTTTACAAGAATTAATTTATAAAATGTCGTTTCAACTATCAAGTATATTTGTGAGTCCCTTAATTCACGAGAATCCAACCTTAACCGAAAGAAAAAATTCGTTCTGTATGGAACAACAATATTGATACCTTGACATAAAGACAAGGAAAATATTCAAGAAATTTTGGGTGGAAGGAACATTCGGCAGGCTCTAAACAACGACCCATGCGAGTAGTTGAACTTGCGGAACACCAAATTTCATAATTAAATGGGGAGGGATACGTTGGATAGCGAAATTGACGATGGGACCAGAAAGAAAAGCGGATATTCGACACTTTTTTTGGAAATGACTTGAATGAACTTGGCTGTGTTAGGTCAAAGCAACTCGAGCTCGGCCTACACGAGAGCCAAGTCAGAAAAACAAAACAAACAAACAAACACTTACGTATGCATAATGATAAAAATAATCAGAATTCTTGTGCGAGCCCCGTTGACAATGAATTGTTTCCACACACACGTCGTCCGCTGTGTATTTATTTCGTTACCAGAGCCGATGAGCAATCTCGTTAAAACGCTTGCGTCCTCGAATGTACCCGGGATGGACACGTCCGGCTGCCAGTGAGGTCCTCGCCCACCTAAACCTGCACCTGAGACTTTGAGGACGTTTATGTAAAGTATCAATCACCGGTGTCAGCGTGAACGTGAGTACACAATCGTACGTTACTCCGGACTGAAATGGGCGATCCGATTGTTCGTCGGCAGGGACAGGACAGTGCCATTCATACGTTCCGCCGAAGATATTTCAATGAGCCTATTTAATAGACGTGTACGGCACTATTTAATCGACTGCCTCGACGCGTTTCTCTAAGTTATGTAGACTCGTTGCGATGGAAATTATTTTAGACGCACTCGGTGTTCCCATCACGTTAACTTAGCTTACGATGATGTTCTCTCTTCTAAACTAAGCAATTTGTTCCAAGGTTAATAAATTACAAAGTTTTCTTTCTTTAAGTTATTAATATTAGGTTCATGCGCTCTGCTTCCTATATGCACAGCACTATTAATAAATGTGCATGAGCAGAACAGTTCCTTAGCAAGAAGCGCATGAGCAGTACAGTTTCAAAGCAAAAGCGCCTGAGCAGTACAGTTCCGTAACAAAAGCGCATGAGCAGTTGTTACATTTCAAAACGTGGCAACGACTCATCATCCACCGAGTTTCGTGTTCATCTGGCAACACTGTACGCCGTTGCTTCCCCGCATTATCAGACCAAATATGGTCACGGGCAATTTCATTGGTTATCGAGGCATTATTAAAGCCGTACTTGACCTTTCAGTTGATTGGCTGGTATTCTTAGCTTTCCGATGCCTTCCGCTATTGCCTCCTGTCACTTGTTCGTTTTGCTCTCGCCGGCTAAAGGTGTGTTTTGTTGGTGTTGTGAATTTAACGAAGCTCCTGCTCGAATTTAGCAGAAGAACTTATCTACGGTTGTGCCGGAATCTTCTCTTACACCACCAGCGAGTTTTGGGGTAATTTAAAGCCTCATCCGAAGCCTGAGCTGTTTAGTAACTAAGTCTTTTACTTTCAGTTTCAGCTTTAACTTTAAGAGTCACTTACAGTCTGAGTTGCAGTTGCAGCTGCAGTTTTAATATCGTTTCATCCATACGAATCGAGTTTTCACCGAGACGGACTCGCCATCTCCTGGACTGACGTCGAAACTCTCCCGCTCACGACCCATATCACCAGGCGTCGCTACCCCCAGTCTCTACTCTGGGGTTAAACTGATTATATTTACTTAACGATTTTGATATCGCGTTTCGATGATTGCATGCTCCTTACGGAGAGCGAATTTCGGCTGAGCTCGTAGTTTATCGTTACGTTGTACGTGTGGCTTAGGTAGCAATAACTATAACGTAAGTTTTATTGTTTACGACCAGTGAATTTATTGAATCCTATTGCAGTGTAATAAAGTCCGAATTTTGTGGATTTGTATATCGTTCGTATTCTAGCTTCACCTACAAGTGAGATACGCTTAGCCTCAAGTTTTGTTTGGAACCTTCTGCAATCACCCAGTCAGTCCGGGGACGCTGACGGGGGGTACTTTTATGCTATCACCCAGTCAGTCCGGGGACGCTGACGAGGTACTTTTATGCAATCACCCAGTCAGTCCGGGGACGCTGACGAGGTACTTTTATTCAATCAGCTTGGGTTGAGTCCGTACTGGCGCCCGAATACTTTATTATATCATTATATTACCCACCCCGATTCTCGCTGTAGCTGCCCGAGGGGAAAAGCTGGTGGAAGACCCAGCGCAGACTTGTCACCAGGGCCAGGTAACATTGGAGCTTATTCGTTGTAGAGTAAATTGGGTGACACAGTACAGTTCCGTAGCAAAAGCGCATGAGCATGACAGTTCGGTCGTAATTTAGGATTGTGTAGGAAAAAATCTGTTAAACAATCACCTGAATAGTTATGAGAATTCTTTGATATTTTAATTGAACCATCGAAATCGAGGCTTAATTATTTATTTAGATTAAGTCACTGGAATGAAATTATTACATTAAAAAAAAGTTAACTGTTATAATGTATAATCTTGATGCGGTTTTAATAGGCGATCGGCATCAAATAGATAGTAACCGTTTTTCCGAGGAGGTTGTAAAGGTGTCTCGTAAAACATCTGCGCGAGTATATAAAATCGAAATCAATTTCCACCGGCCGTAATTGTAAATATAAAGTCTGCCTGGTAAGCGTATTCATGACATATCGGCGAAGGTAAGTTAGCCGAAGATATGCAAAATAGGACAATTTGTCGAAACCATATACGCAAGTGGTAATATCGGACCTACCGTAGTGCATAATATATGTGCCACGCGTTTACCATACCTCCATACCATTAAATACATTTACATTAATCAGCATAATACTTTTCTTAACGTACAGTAGCAGAAAACCACTCGCAGCAGCACAATATGTATGAGATTATGGCTCCGCCTACGACGTTATAAATGCTTTACGATCACCTTATAAACTCGGAAACATTAAAGGCCGCGTTTTTGTCGCAAGAAGTGCATTAATTCGATCGTAAAAATTGATGGATTCCCTCTCGGAAACACCTCCGACTCGTTCGGCCGCGTGTTATTATAAATTAATAAATATTCATGCATTTCGAATTGTTATTCATTTGTCGTTTCATTCATGATTAGCTCATTCATTTCACGTGATTTAAGATTTATGGACTGCAATTAATTATAATTGTTCGTTTCGAATTACCTGTTTACAAATTTACTTCATCGGGTACTTGCACTGGAAAAAAAAAGTTCAATCATCGGAATCCAGACTCCGAAGCTATTTCATATCATTTACACGTCGAGCAGAGCGTTTTATATCAGCAAGATTTTCTGAATTTTTTAAACAAAGCCATCGCCATCCAGTTTTGCAAAATAAATAAATAGCAAACGAGTTTTTTTTTTTTTAATTAAGGGGGAAGGGATGTAAATCGCCGGATTTTAAATCATAAATATATAAAATACATGCTTATCTCCCCGAGCTTAAACAGATTAAACGCAATTACGTTTCTAAAGATAGTAAAAAATAAATTAAAGTAAGATAAAACGCTTTCTTGATAATCAACTAACGCCATTTGATGAACTGTACCTAGTAATTCTGAAATAATGGAATTTGTTTTTCTGTCGGCTGTTTCATGCATTTATTTTTTATTTTTTTGCTCATTCCAGGCTTATTTGACAATTGACAATCGTCCGGTCTAGGTGTACTACTAACGCTCGTCCAAACTTGTTGTCCTGCAACGCACGTATAGTGTAAAAAGCGTAGCAATGCGATTGGCCCGCTCGGACGTTGCAGATCGCTGTTTAACTGTCCCATTCACATAGCCGGTGGTCATTTTGTACGTTTTGTGTCTGACCAGACACGATCTAGCGAAATAACACCGACACGGCCGGACGTACCGTTACAAACTGCAAATATTCACGACGGCGTGGTTTTCCACTTGTCACAGAATTTTTGTGTTTTTTTTTTCTTTTGGAGACGACAAAATTGACTTTTAAATTAGTCGAAAGTATACGATTATACAGAGTCTGCAAGTATATGTTACACAGATTTATTCTAGTTATCTAAAGCTAAGTTGGTCTCCTACAATTAAGACGCTTTCCAAAGAAAAATTTAAAAAAGGAAGTTGTTTTATAGGATGTTTAGTTATCATTGGAATAAATCAATCATGTTTCTAGCAGGCGTTGAAATGTTCCGCCTCTTTCCGACTGTGAACGGATTCATTTGGTGTGTTGTTTGGCTTTACTGCTGGTGATTTTCCCGTTGCCTTAGAAACTAATTTTCCCACCACAATATTGGTAAATAAAAACAAATTCAGAGGTCACTGGACCTCTTAATCAATTATAACCGCAGTGTGTGCGTTAAAGCAAGATTTCCGAGAATCATTTTTTATCATCCTTCGTGATCGAATGTAGTAGTGGAAGATGTTTAAAAATTGATGAGATGCGTTAGACTTATTAAAAAATTAGTTTATTAATTGTTTATCAGTTTTCGTTGTAACATGAAGCCATCCCCTTTGTGGTACGGACGGATCGACGCGACGCGTAGCGATGACTCCTCACATTCGCCGGAACGATATTCGGGGCGTAATTACGGATCTCGTTAGCGCCGGTGGAGATCTTCAATTGTTTACGTACGGCCGGGCGACTCTTCACCCATTGATTGGAAATATAATTGACTTGTTAAATTGAAATTGGTCTGACAGACGTGCAAGCGGGGGGCAAACCGTATTAATCAATTTAAATAACGGCCGTGATTGATTAAGCCGATACAGAAACGCCGATTCATAATTGATTTCGTGAAAATGATGATTATGCATGTACGCGCGGCGCTGCCTGCACCTTCTTCTTCTTCTCCTCCTCCTCCTCCTTAGGCCGTGCTTTATTTCGGAGAACGCAGTGCGTACGCAGCTTTATCGCCTCTAACAGTTAACTCGTTATCCTTGCAAGCTTAACTAGACGTTCGTAAGAAATGAAGTTGCCAGGAGTTTTTCAGCGTTGCTGAATACATGAAAGAGTACATGAGACTGCTGCATTATTTTTACGCTGAAAGATAATAAATGTACGTGTACGGTACAAATGGCCAACGTCAGGAGAAAGATTAATTTTGCTAAAGTACAAAACAATGTGAAAAACTGTAAGCTACAATAGCTACAACATCATCAAGCCGAAGTCAATACTCTTAAATTGAAGTAAGTAAAAAAAAGCCGTCTGACAAAATTCTCTGCGTATGGTGAGAGGAAGTTGTTTAATAAAAAGCAGATTTGACTTGGGAAAATCCAAAAGAAAGAACAGATGAATTATCTTTACCGGCGTTTTCGATTTAAAAATTCATTTCTGACGTGACAGACGGCGTTACCAGAAAAAAAAAGTTGCTGATGTCGCCGCTGGTGCTGCTTGATAAAGAATGCGCACAACGCGTTTGAAGTTGCTCTATTTATATGAGTAGATGGGGACGGAACAAGCAGTGATAGGGCCGTCGAGATGTGACAAGTGACCAATAAGGCGGCGTTCGGCACGCCCCACCACTCGCTACTATACAATATTACCCCCACTCCCATCTGCATCGGATAAATAGAGCAACACCAAACAGACTGCGCACAGAGTACATGCGGATCTGTGTCGGGAAAGGCACAACAACGAATACCTGAAGTTCATCTGAAAATAAAACTATGTTATTTCAAGTTGAGGTCAAACTAGACGGACGGTGGGAAATATGCGTTTAGGAGCCGAAAAGCAACGGAAAGTTTTTTCTTTATAAATAGAAGAAAAAACCAAACACGTGTACGTCCCAAAAATCATAAACAACTTCGTAATTTCTGATTAATAAATCGTCGCTACCAGGTGAAAGCCGCGGTAAATAAATCACGCGCAGACATCGCCGATTTCCGCCGGAGAAAATAATTATGAAGACTCTGTGTGATATATGACTTTGAATTATGAACGACGACGTCGGATGAACTTTTTCTCTCTGATTTCAGAAATGAAAAAATGCGAACCGCGGGGATTTTTTTTCTAAATATGTATACGTTGGTTCTTGGATCATCTAGATTTAACAATCAGATCAAATGCTTTTTTGAAAAGCTTCTTTATCAGACGTTTGAATTCGTGTTCGTGTATGATGCTGATGTGTCAACTTGCAAGGGCAATATTCTTTCCGGACATGTGCGAAATTAATGAACGCCCCCCGTCCAGGTAAATAAATTTCTTGGCACGCTTACCGGCGTGATTACCGCAATTACGGAACTATTAAACAATTAAACAGAAAGTCGGCTCGTTGGAGCCGAACGCGCACCTTTCATACACACAGGCAAGGTGCACGACCGAGGCAGAAATAAAACACAATACGTAAATTATTAGCATGACTCCGCGTTTAACAAACTTCTAATTAATACGTTGCGTGAAGACGACGGTCGTCACAGTAAAAAGTCCCCTGATGGATGGATCTCGGCGAGCCGAACGAACAGTTATAGACAGCGTTACATTCATACGCCGCTGATGAATGATCCGTCTTCTATGCGCGGATTCGTTTTTTTTGCGCTGATTTGTTTTGTTTCTTCATCGTCCGCGTGCCTTGGCAAAAATGCTTCCGCTCCTCATGAACCAGAGGATCATGTCACTACGCCCATGAGAAAATTTCATTAACCACCACCGAAGCTATTAAGGCAAGAAATTTGTTCGCAAATAAAACCTAGAAAAATTTTGTTATTTATAAATTATTATAGTTTAAAATCATTCAGAAACATTTCGGAATATTCTAAACAATTTCGAGATATTCACGGCATTTACCTTACTTTGGTTCTTTTCACCCCTTGGCTATTATCTATTACCCTTCCTGGGCTCTCTACTAAACACCTAAGCAACGCCCTCGTTAGAAACAACTGCGAAAGAAATCTCACCAAGACAGGAAACTAGCCTCACTACGGGTCGGACGGACGGAGTTTGTAGTTGGGTTGGTTACAGACGTACCCTGCATAGAGGATAGACCGGACGTAACGTTAACCACGTTATATCCATTTCAACCGTCCAACAAAAAAATCTTATCTAATTACACCAAAAGAAATAAATTTAATACACGCGAAAAATTAGAAATTTCGATTCAAATTTCTTGTGACTTCAGTCATTTTTAAATTAATAAGACAAACACACGTACCCAATCAGGGACTTGGTAATTGTTTTCCTAAAAGTTTTATAGTGTTCATATAATTATAAACTAAAGTATTGTGTATACTCATAGAGTTACTGCTACGTGAAATTTTTATATAATAAACTACACAATATTTTTGAAAAATGTAAATGTAGAAAGGACGTCGCAGGTTTATCCAGGAAATCCAAAATTAGGGAAATTAAATAATTCTGACGATTACGAATTCTATCAAAACATGCAGCCAAGGCAGAGTTGTTATTTTAATTAACATGTCTAGCACAAAGTGACAAATCAATAAATTCTAAATACTTTGCTGAATGTAACAAGTAAAGAACACAATCGAAAATTAATAATAATCATTATCATCAAAATAGAATCTCAAAATTTTCATCAAAGCAGCCAATCAAGTATTCGTAACGCAACTCACACTTTCTGGTTCTCCTGTTAGTGTTTTTTTTTTTTAATTAAAGAAGCAACTAGTTAATAACGATTGGGGTCAACTTTGCATTTTTTTTTGTCGTCCGTTAATTACGTAATAAATTACACCAATCTGTAAAATCCATCCAACAATAAAAAATAGAGTATAGATGTGCTTTTTATCTGTGGTTAGACTTTCAATTTTTTCTTGTTAGTTTCTCTCTGTTCCTCTTAGTTTCGCACACTTTTTTTTTTTGGTAGTTTCTGTGACTCTTAGTTTTTTTTTTTGTAGTTACTGTCAAGCGCCTCATTTAAATATCACACAACGTAATAGCTCCAAGAGCAGGGCAGGACAAATACGTACAATTACGAATCTAATAACAGTTGAGAAAATGAAAAGCAAAGGTATGTTAATGAATAAAATCCCAAACGCACAGCGCCCTTTAAGACAAACTGAACTTGACTCAGTTTTTAGCTCGAAAAATAAAACTGTGAACGTGAAAATAATTACGAACATTACGAAGTTATTTTTTTACTATAAGTATTCAACCAAAAACATGAAAGACGACCGTATTACTGTACATAAATACTGTAAATATAAATATTGTTTAACGATGATGACTAACGAGCGGAATAATGGTTTAGCGTGGGCAAGTAAAATCATTTATTAAGTATCATTAAAGCCAATTATTGCCGGAGAAGTTATTTTTTTTATTTTGAGCAAAAGCAGCTTCTGTTTTTTCGAAGCCAAACAAGGAGAGTAATTTATTAATTCCGAAGCAATTCTATACAATAGTGCAAACAGGTAAAATAAATTCAATGTTTTATTAATGATTTGTCTAAATGAAATAAGTTGAACAAATCTGTCCGCGTGTAACAACCACAAAGGCCAACACACGCACGCTGTTTAAAATAAAAATACCTCAGGACAAGCAAAACGCTTTAAGTGGCCCCCAAGTGAAAATTTAATATCAAAGTAATTTTTAATTAAAAAATAAAATAATTTAAAGACGTAATGACAAACAAGCAAAGTTTCCTCTGATAGTTTTGAAAAAAGAAAAAAGTATATATTCTGTGCACTCATACATGTTTAATACAAAAATATCCATTGGCGTAACTGACGTATATGCAAAGGGGGGCAAAGCTTTTAATGATACGTGCGTGAAGGATCTCACGGAAAGAATTATTTCAGAAACAAATAAGACGCAATCACACGAAAAAATAATTTATTTCAACCGAAAAACTATGTTTTTTTAACGAAAAAAAGAAATAGTGTCTACCTTTCTCTATTTTACAGAAATATTAATGATAATTGATTATTGATAACGACAGCGACCTGAGTAGTTCAACGAAAAACAACTTTGATAAATGAATTTTCACTACGAAACGCCCTTTTCTAAATATCCATTCACTTCAACACAAAAGCGTTCATCCACGCGAACAGCAACCCACATACCAGAGACCAACAACCTGTTTAGAACTGCTTTAATTACAGATTACTAGGGAAAATATTGAACCGGTGGTTCTCAAACGGAGGGGATCGCGACTCCTATGGAGCAAAACACTTATAAACGAAGAAGGTGAGGTTCTTTAGCGAGGTTTGGCAGCTTATTTGGGGGATGGGGATGGCAAGGCTTAAAAGGTTGAGAAACAATGTGTTGTTGTAGGACGAAGAAGCGGCGGTTTCTAGTCGACTCGAGAGCGTTCGAGCAAAGTAAAAGAAAGTAATCATGTATTGTTATAAAAGCAGCAATGAACGCATTTGCGTTCGGTGAATGTCAATGTCATAGCTCATGGCAAACGAAGGATTGTGAAATAGAAGTATTTTTTTTGTGTTAATTAATGATAAAGGTTTATTATACTTAGAGAAGTAAATTAATCGCATTGTATTACTTTGAACCTGGATTTTAAAGTTTGTGACCAAATATTTGCAACATGAAAAAAGAAATTTCTGGGAATAATCAATGTTCAATTATTAACATGTAAATCGATCGCCTACTCGAAGAGCCAGGAAGAGAGCATCATTCATTTTTGCAGGCGCACGTCCCTATCTTCCACATAGCGTTTTCGGATTCCTCGCGAACATAAGTATGATAAATTATCGCTCGCAGATTAAATTAACATACGACTCGGACATCTCTATAGAGAAACGATTCAGCGATGAAACTTAATGGGCGTTCGTTATTTCATCAATTAAGGCTCGCGCGATTTTTCCCGGTGAAACGCGCTAATTATTTCGCGGCCGTGCCCTTTCTTATTTCGCGTTCTAGAAAAAGCATTAGCGCGTGACACTCGCCGCTCGCAATTTATTATTAACGTTTCATTAGCGCGCGTATGCGTTTTATTAAATAATAATCCGACGCGCCGCGCTAATGATCTCTTTCTCTCTCACTCGCGCATTATTACTTTCTACTTTTCCGCGCCCGTTTCCCGAACATAATAATAATAATAATAAAAATGGCGGGCGTTTTCACTAACTACTCGCGCTCGTAAATTTTTACCAGAAAACAAACGAGCTTTCTGCGCTCAACTAACGAGGGAGGTAGGTAAAAGTTTAATCAAAATATTTCCGTTCAAAAAGTTGCCCGGGCCGCCCCGGCTCATTATAAAACCAAGCAGCATTGTGTACGACGATCGGTAAAACTAGAACAAAAAGATCAAGAGAGAGGAGAGACACAAAGAACTATAACTGGTAGCTTCTGACCGACGTGTGTAGATATCTGGTTGATCAGAATACGGCCATAGAACCGCTTTAGGACGAGTTTCCGATCGGATTTTGTTTATCGAAATACAATAAAAGAAAAAGACCTGACAAACAGGTCCGGAACGATGAGATTAATACCCCGGGATAATGTTGACGCTGCAACGGAAAATCTCTCGCGCACGGTTACGGCTACCTTCGTTTACATTCAAAACGTAAACGACGATATTACCCTCAAGTTCAACAATATTAACATACAATTCGAATAATTAAAAAAAAGTAATAATGATATTCATGAAACAAAAATAGCCTAGTTATTGATTTTTAACCGTTACGAAACGACAAGTAATAGCCACATCCAAATTCATTTAATCAAAAATAAAAGTAGGAGTTATTAAAGCTTTAAAAGTAGAAAATAAACGATCTAAAGTATAAAACAACGAAATTTTTTTATTAAAGATGGGAATATTCCTCAAAATATCCGTGACTGAATGCCGGCGGTGTATAACCATAATAGCCCAACATACTTTGCCGTCAGTGGTGTACTACCACAGAAATGCAATTACGTTACGTTCCTGATTACTTAACGAGAAATGTGGCAAGCCAGAGCTGAGAGAGTCTATCAGCTGTCGCGAGCTCGTTCGAAATTCGCAAGAGTCGCTGTCAGTCACAGAGCACCGCCGCCACTTGTGGAAAAGTCGTACTTCAGTTGCGTCACCGCTATCGGGGGGTTCGCTCGAAATTCGCAAGAGATCATGTTATCCAACTGTCAGTCACAGGCAAACGTCAGAGGTCATGGTTATCCATCCAGCTGTCAGTCATAGAGCACCGCCGCCACTTGTGGAAAAGTCGTACGTCAGTTTCGTCACTGCTACCGAGCTCGTTCGTATTTCGCAAGACGTTATGTTTATCCAGACGTCAATCGCAGACAAACGTCACAGAGCACCGCCGCCACTCGTGGAAACGTCGTACTTCAGTTGCGCCATTACTACCAGCTATCCCACACGCCGTTTCAATACGTTGCTCATGCGAAATAGATCTCCGATGCGTAACCAAAGCATTTACGCCCTCGATTTGTAAGATAATCGCTAAAGAAAGCCGGAATAGCGAGAAAAAGAAGCGGATTCCTCTATCGGACGTCACAGCGCACCGCCGCCACTCGTGGAAAAGTCGTACTTCAGTTGCGTCACTGCTACCGAGCTCGTTCGGAATTCACAAGAAGTCATTGTTATCCAACTCTCAGTCGCAGACAAACGTCACCGAACACCGCCGCCACTCGTGGAAAAGTCGTGCTTCAGTTGCACCACTGCTACCAACTATCGCGTACGCCGTTTCAATACGTTGCTCACGCGAAATGGAACTTCCATGCGTAACCAAAGTATTTACACCCTCGATTTGTAAGATAATCGCCAAAGAAAGCAGGAATAGCAGGAAAAAGAAGCGGATTCCCCTGTGTCGAAACAAAGAAATCGATTGTAAGTATGGGTCACGCTAGCGTCGACATCCAGTTACCTTCGTTCAAAGCAAAAACGGGTTATCCGCTCGGAATAATTTTGCTTGCACCAAATCAAACATCACCAAAGGCTGAAGGAAATCCTGAAACACTACTTTTAGAATTCTGAATAGAAAATTCGCACGGATTCTCGAGAAATCACACGTATTGCACCGTAACGTCGAAACGCAAAGTGACGCTATGCGTGATGATGCCGAACGCGAGTAACAAACACCCAGAATGGCTTTTAAATGGCGACTAGAGCACAGAAATAGATAGCGTGACCATCTAGAACCAAAGAGCGCTTTGATAATCGAACGAGAAACATTACAACAGCAAATCTATACCACATGTGATTGTTGAAAGTAACCAGGAATTAAAACGTAGCAAGCGTTGGTGAAGAGAATTCATTAAGGACGATGCAAGAAGTGAAACACCCTCAGAATTTCGAAATATAAAAAATGGCGAGATTTGGTGATGAAGAAATCTCGCCGGGACAGGAAACTAGCCTCGCTACGGGGGTCCGACGAACGGAGGTTGTAGCTGGGCTGGTCAGAAACGTACCCTGCGTAGAGGATAAGACCTGACGTATCGGAATGGTCCGCTATTAAGGTGGCGAACTACATCAATTAATAATTATTGTTTATTATTCAAAATAAATGGCGGCAGAGACTCTAAGGAAGTTACTAAAATGACGGATGGAGAGATGAACCTGTGTGGAGGAAGGAACTTTTACTCATAGCCTGAGTATCTTCCTCGGTTTGAAAATAAAATATCTTCTCGCCTTAGCCGTTGGGTTAAGCACGTAAGCATTAATTTATATACGGTTTCGGTTACAAAACCAGATAGATAAGTATAGTACTTTCCTGAACTACGGTCCTGGGAATTTATCTCCTATAGATTCTATAAAAAATCAACGGGATTTTAGGTAGGCCATAAATATTGTCCGGTAGCATTCCTGAATGAGCGGCCCGGCTGTTTCAACATGTCCGCCGTCAGCCGATCATAATGAATGAGGACCGGCAGAGCAGAATTAAAACGCCCGCTGCACATCTGTAATTACGACAAAAAGGAACCACTTCTTCGAGCATCGCGCTGTCACCGATCGCCGTGTAAACAAACCGCGCGCGGTTCAAAATATTTTCTTCCGAGGTTTCAGCGTAACAACTGTAATTAGTGGCCAGCCGCTTATTTACATACGAGAAAACGGACCGAGATAATTATATATTATCAATTATGTTTAGAACGCGCTCATTCAAACTAGATGATGTGTTTAGACATATTTATGAATACATGAATCTGTGTATGTGCATACATCCTTCAACGATCCGTGTTTCTGGTACATTCGTACGTACATCTTCAGAAGATGCAATGCTGGTAGAACCGGTTAAATTAAAAAGAAGACTAAACAAAGAAGTAAAGCAGAAGTAGCAGTAATCATACGAAATAAAGTCTGACAGTACCTATTACTTACAATTAATTAGGAAAGAATGTCAAAAGCATTCATGAGGTAACCAAATTGTATCAAATGTTACAGAAAACAAATACTTGGAGATGAGAAAGTCACAGAAATAGGTAGCGTGGTCTCTAATTAAGGCACAAGAAGAAATAGAACAGATGTTTAAAAAAAAAAAAACTTGCAATAATAATTACTTGTACAGGCGAAACCATATCTAAAAAAATTTGTTCCTAAGGCGGAGCACATTAACGTAAAGCAAACTACCAAAATCTTTAATTGGCGCCTAAGTGGGGCTGAGAAATAACAATGCGTTTAAGTGGCGCCCGACGTGGGGCTCAACGGGATGAATAAAGTAGCTAAAAATTTGACCGGATCCATACAGTCACGTGGCTAAAATAGAATAAACCAAGATCTCTCGAACGGTTAAGGCCAGAGGAAAAGCAAAGGCAAAATGTGAAAGACCTCTCCCCGGTAGAATTGAAACTGAAATTCTGTACATATCTGTAGAAAGTAAAAATCTATTGAAATTCTAGCTTTATGTAGACACCGCGCTGACTCGATATATTACTATACGGGAGGATCACGTAATCATAGACAAAAAAATTCAATTAACTCCACGTTATCACCCGGCCGTTTTCGTGTCGGACGAAGAAGCCGAGAGGAGAGTTTCTTCTCGGTCCGAAAGGGATATGTGTCGCATTATCGCGCGCGTCCATCACCCGAACGCTTTTAAAATTAAGTAATCTTTTAATTTGAATTTCTCAGCGTCATTAAGAGGTGAGCAGTTAACCAGCCAGCCAGCCAGCCAGCCAAGCCTGAGAACGTCTCGCTGGGCCCTTTCGTCTCAATCTAGCCTAACGAGGCCCTCTCTTGCACGCGAGGCGGATGTCCGAGCCGAGCCCATCTGCTGATACATCCCGAGATAATGATTAATTATAAAAGAAATAGAGAAATTATCCGTTAAATAGACGTCTAAAGTTACAGTCGTTCATCTAACAGGTAAATAAACTCCCAGCAGACCTACACTGTTATTCGTTTAATTATATCTGTATATTTCAGTTATGAAAACTATTTTTTCCAAAAGAGGAAAGTTCAGATTTCATTCCGAATCGGGGGTATTCCTCAAGGGACCAGTTGAGATTCACTTTTGTTAGTAAAAGGCAGTCACGCAGCATCAGCGAGCGTCATCATAAAACGAGTAAAAGCACTTGGACCATCGTATCAAACCTAACGTGCCTTAATCAAAGGAATTTCACTTCGAATAGTCACGAGGGATTAAACGAGACCAGTCGGAATTCAACTGTCAATAACTAATACCCCCTATTATCTCCAGCGTCCAGGTGTATTCTGTTAACACCCAGCATAATTTACCAGTTATTAGCACCAAAACAAAACGAAAAAAAAAAAAAAAAACAAGACAGATGAAGATCTAAGCCTAGTGTGACTTTATTGCCCACCCTAATAAACCGTTTCCACTTTATAACTTAATTATCGGCCGAATTTTTCACAGTGTATTCGGAATTTAGTGGTGGCTCACTAATGAGTCCTTGATCGGTCATCTCATAGTTTTTTTTCTTTTTTCATCCTTTTATCGCTCCCGTGTTACCCCGTCCGTTCAACCCCGCGCCTGCCTACCTGCAAGGCGCAGGGGTGCTAATTATCGGCCGCATTTGCCCGAATGCGGCATAAATTCTAAGGGCAGCACCGCTGCTAATTTGGATCGGAGTTAGTTTAGTGGTTCCGGAAACGGCCAATAAAATAAATAATTCACGTTATCTTCTTTTTTTTCTTCTTCTTCGGACGGGGACGATTCATTCAAGTATGAAACGGGATTACCAAATAAAACTAGGAAACGTGAAGTACAAGTACGGAAATTATTTTAAAGACAACAGGATGGTAATTATTGAATGTTTTTTCTTGAAAATTCGTTGAGAGGATGGGCTGTAAGAAATACAGAAAAAAAAATAAACAAGAATTCGACCTCAAAAAAAATCATGCATTTTAAGCCACATTTAATTTTATAAACGACGCGCCGGCGTTCCAAAACGATATTATTATTAAATACGAATATCTCGATTTTATGTAAACACGGTTTAAAAATTGGTTATAAGTATTTCTATATCTGTTCACCCTGTACTTTGCCTAGGAGGAAGTTATCGTATTTTTCGTCCCCGTTTTCATACGATTCTATGATTTTACTACCGAGCAAGCGCCACGTCTTACGACAGACAAATCTCAGCTCTATTTCAGTCATCCCCCGCATAATTCCTCTGTCACCTTTTAAAATCGTCGTGGCTCGCTAATATACCCGCACCACCTAGTGGGGGGTAGTTTTACGTCTTCAAGCATCTAGACGTTTTGCCTTTAAAACAGTGAAACAAGAAGTTTCGAAGCGAGGCAATTGGGTTGGTTGGTTTTCAGTTTTAGCTCGATTGTAAATGGTTTGGGAAACCGCTTCTCAGGAAACAACCTGTATATTAAGTTTGGCTTTCACTTATTCTTGATCGCACAATCTTAGCAAACCGTGTGTGTGGGAAAGCGCTTCATACCGCACCTATTTCGTCGGATTTTATTGCGTTTAGGAGCAGTTCTTCTTGCCATCGTCTTCATCGCTATTTCAGTCATCCCCTCGCATAATTCCCCTAATTCATCTTTTAAAAACGTCGTGGCTCGTTTATATACCCGCACCCCCCAGTTGAGTGGGTGAATGTTGAAACTCGTAATAGTAACAAAAGCTTGTACCTTCGTAGGAGTGCACAGAATAAAGCTGAAGCTGTTGTAAAGATACGTAGAAACCAAACAGAAAATAAATAAACCTTATTAAAACTAATGATCGTTGTGAATGTCGGACGACATTGATGATTTTTACGTCTTCAAGCATCTAGACGTTTTGCCGTTAAAACAGTGAGCAAACAATAAGTTTCGAGGCAAGGCAATAATCAATTACGAAGCCGTTATCTCGTGAAAGCGTTTCGATTGATAACAACCGAAAACGAGCAAACACGCGCGGCTTTCACCTTTTCATGGAGGAGCGAGAGGCGCTTTTTTCGCCGCTGCCGCCGCCGCCACCGCCGCCGCTAATAAGCAATAAAATAATAATCCGAGAAAACTCATTAGGCGCGCGCGCGGAACGCGTCTGATTTTACGTTTTGGTTTTCGAGCGCCGCCGTACGACGCTAATTATAATCAGCAAAAATCAAACTAGATTTATAATACGGAATATAGCAGCGGGAAGAAAAAACTTTGCACTTGCCGGAGCTGGGGGAAAAAATTAGCAGGCAACATTTCATTACGACATGGAAGGTGTTACTTACTACTGCTAGGAAGTTGCTGTAATGGGGATTTTTTACCAAACCTAATTAATGCAGGATGCAAAGGACAGCGACATTAAAAAATTCTCACATTATTAAAAATCAACGAAGCGGCACATAGATATCAAACATCGACTGGTGTCTACCCTGTTTGAAGACAATGTGCCGCATACCAATTTCTAAAAGGTGCTTTATTTTATTGTAATAATATAAAAGGGCGTATTTAGTTAGAGGATCGCTGTGGGTGTCGACATTAAATGTCTTACTTAAAAGCGCAGGATTTTTGCAGCTAAACCTCCCGGATAAGATCAGCAGTAGATCCACGCGAGATCTCCTGAAAAACTCTTTCAATTACCGTTCCCACACATTGCACCTCGAGTACGTGCAGACACGACGCTGTTATCACAGCATCGACGATCTTCATTTAGACGTGGCAAGGAGCGCGGCGGGTGTACAGGGGGGTTCACCGGCCGTGAGTGATAACTGATTGGGTCCGCAGCGCCGCGGCCGCCGGCGTACAGTTTACTAATTAACGTGCATCGCTATCTGCGCTGATATCGGCCTGCTTGATATATGGACACGCGTTCTGCCCTCATTAAGACGCCAGCCAGACACGATCAGCGGCTACTGGACTCTTGCTACCGGTCACATCCAGTGTCAACCCGCGCTACCACTCTTCTCTTGATTAAGGCGTCCGAGAGTAATGGCCATCGTTAATGGGGGTAACTTCAGGTGTGATTGCCATCGCAAACGCTAATAACCAAACTTATCGGTCACTCAACTCCCTTCAAACGTCGTTGTTCCAAGTAGACACCAGACTTTACGAGACCTTAATCCAGCCTGAAGACTAAGATTAATTCAACATTAAACAATGACATCACATCTCACTGGCTCGTTGCCATCCAGACAAAGCTGGACATAGAAAATCATAAAGATCAGTAAAGCTTCTGTACTTGTTAATGTGTCGTATGAATTTTATAGCGTTTTCGATTGGGATGCACTACGCGCACTGAGTATATCTCGTTTTATTTCATGATACTAAAACGAGATGAAAATACACTCAGTGCATCCCAATCGAAAACGCTTGACAAGTCGAGAACAACCAACAATGAAAAAAAAACATCTATTAGACAAACTGAATATGATAAATAAATGAGGAACTGTCGTTTGTATTTTTAGGCATCTTATGGAATCTAATTGAATCGGGCGGAGTATTTCGACGAAACATGGTTTCATCTTCCTGGATATACTAATTCACAGAACTTTAGGTCATATAATAGGTAGGAGTGTACATACATAGATGTCAAGAAAAAGCTATTACATTTATTGCGCTTACTACAGATGTAATAGTTGAAATCACACCTGACAAGTCGAGAACAACCAACAATGAAAAAAGCACCATCTATTAGACAAACTATTTATGATAAATAAATGAGGAACTGTCGTTTGTATTTTTAGGCATCTTATGGAATCTAATTGAATCGAGCGGAGTACTTCGACGAAGCATGGTTTCATCTTCCTGGAAATACTAATTCACAGAACTTTAGGTCAAATAATAGGTATGAGTGTACACACATAGATGTCAAGAGTTCCACGTGCAATCGAGGACTAACTTCTCTATAAATACCTCAAAAACAAGCGAATTACGTAAGTAGCGATATTTTATTTTTATTCAAATTCGAATACGACGAGGAAGAAGAAAAAAAACACACAGACACACACATCGAAAGCAATAAATAAACGCAGCCGCTTATTTTTCTACTTTATAGCAAATTGTAACGTATAAATAAAAGCAGTAAAAGATAAGTGTCATCCGCTAATGGTTTTTACCTTGAATCTCGTTATAAACATTTATCGTTATGTAATGGTCGTATCATAAACCGATCGGAGCTAATAATAAATATTAGAAAATTCCCGTCGGTGACGCTGATTTAACGTCTTTGCCCACTTTCTGAGAAATTCAGCGAGTTAAGCTCGAAACCCGCCTAAAAACTCGTCCGGATAGATTAAGTCCCGCGTTTCAACCATAAGCGTAAAACGGCTATTATAATCCCGTATTGTGCGCGCTGGAAATCTCGGTTGGTTGCATTTTATCTCCGATCGCCAATATCCCGTTTTGGAAATTTCCTATTTTTATCCGTCTGGAGGAGAGCGTTGAAATTTTAAGGAGGGCAACACTGACGCACGAAATCAATGAAAAAGGAAAAAACAAAGTTACGTCTTGCCTAATTATTCCACGGTTCAGAGGTTATCGCCAATTAAGTTCTAAATGGCACACGTTGTACAGACATACGGCACTTTCGTGTGTGCATGCGTTATTGACAGGAATTTATGGTGACATTACGGCACACACATCGCCAATAAAAAGAAGCTGCAAGGCTATCAACTTCAACCTTACGAATAGAATTAATGGCGCATCCTTGAGGTTTTGAAAGTCCCCCCCTCCGACAGAATCTCTAACCCATTTTCTAAAACAATTATTATCAAAATAACACACTCACTCTCGTTATCAAACTCATTGACGTGTGACACACGATATTAGGTCTAGAGCTCTTTTTTGCTCGTCTGTCGCGCTACGATATTAAATATGATTAAAATAAAGTGAAACAATCGAAGTAGAGCTAATTAACGCGGCGTTTCCCTTGTCAAGTAGCTTATTATACTAAAATTTAATTGCGTCGGAAATAATCGAGTGCAATTCCTGCACTTGTTCTTTCCCTCCTTTTTTTTTTTCTTTGAGGTAAAAGCGTTTTAATTAACAGCTTTCAGCTGGGTGTAAAAATTCGAATATCACTTCCTCCATCAACGCTAAGTGAAAAAAATTTAATTGTATAAAGCCCATGCGTGAAAGAAGTCTTAGTAGCAACTGCGATGCGATGAGTAACAACTTCATCGACTTTTAGATTTTGCCCTTGATTACATAAGCATGTCATCGGAACTCTAACCTAACCTGTGCGTATGCGCAAGTTCAATCCAGTGACGGCTCGTCGGGGTGGGCGAGGTAGGCGGCGGTGCCCACCCTGTCATATTGAAATTGCCTTGAACTCTGTTGTGACGGAACCGCTCGGACATTTAAATCTTGCATGTTCCGGGACAGCCCCGCGAAACAAATTTACTTTTCCCCTTCTGTCCACCTGCAGTAAATCAGCATGAGCCGCCGCTGGTTCAATCAATTGAAGCTAAAATGGCGCACTGTCAGCAAACAGTTTTAAAAACGGCGACAAATGAGATTAAGTCAACATGGTAATATTTTACTTGGGTCTGTGAATTCTTTTTGTACTCCAAACCCCGAGCATAGCATTAATTCTATTTATAATCCTTAACTCTAACGAGCAAACTATCAAGAAAGGGAAGAATGATCAGAAACGAGGCTAGATCGATATGGTAATATTTTCCTTGCGGATGTGTTTTTTGTTTGAAACGTCCATTTTCCTTGGAGCAAACATGGCCGACGAGTTTTAGTAATTGTTGATTATCAAGGCACTATGTTCGGCTGACAAAACTAGTTATTTAAAGCGTTGGAGCATTCTGTAACTGAATGTAAATGAAGTCCAACGAACCCCAGTAATAAAAGCAGTGGCGGCCTTAAGGGCAGGCGAGCCTTTAAGAGAAACGATATTTCAAACCTGCTCTTATTCAACGAATAACATCTGTTATATGAGGACTAGCTCTTATGATCTGCGTTTTTCCTTAAAATTTAAGTTTGTTTGTAAACAATCGTATTCCTGTAACGAAAACTGTTCTACGTTCTACTTTCAAAAATATAAGTAAGATTATTTGCATTTTAGGTTTAGTTTAAGTTTGTAAACTCTTGATGTTAGCATAACAGCCGAAATATACGTTCAGCAAAAAACTTGATGATTTTTCGCCGACTTAAAATAATTAAAACTTATTTTAAAAAATTGATAACTCAAGGCTGGTGTTTTTAGTCTTGGCTCTTTTGTCAATTGAAAATGGTTTGATGTGATTTGGGAAACCGCTTCTCAGGAAACAACCTGTATATTAAAGTTTGACTTGCATTTAATCCCGTTTACACAATCTTAGGACACGTGTGTAGGAAAGCGCTTCACGCCGCACCTATTTCGTCAGATTTTATTGCGTTTTAGAAGCGCTTTTTTACCATCGCTGGAATATTTAAATTCGTAATAGTTCAAGTGATCTCAAGCTTTGTGCTCTACACAAACACTTTTATGCGTTCGTTAAAAAAAAAAAAACTCCGGCCATGAAGTGGAGTAACATTCTCGATGCATCGTCACTTTTATTTTGTGGTTTTAATTAAATAATAACTTTCGGAATTTCTATTTTTAGATAGAATTGCCTCATCTTTTGTAAACGTCTGCAAGCACAGTTCATCTGTTTCGGGAGAACCGATCTAAATAATTATTTAACGCGGTTAAACAGTCGTAAAAAAGTGCGCCAACGTCTTCTTTTTTTCACTGGACTAGTCTATGAAAATCATTTGTTGTTTGCTAGTTGTTGTTTTATTTTATGGTTTTAATTAAATAATATCTTTCGGAATTTCAATTTTTAGATAGAAATTGCCTCATCTTTTGTAAACGTTTGCAAGCGCAGTTCATCTGTTTCGGAAGAACCAATCGAAATAATTATTAAACACGGTTAAACAGTCGTAAAAAAGTGCGGCAACGTCTTCTTTTTTTCAGTGGACTAGTCAATGAGAATCATTTCTTGCTAGTTGTTATTTCAACAGAGAAATTAAAATTGCAATCCCTCTTGACCTTTAACGCGATTGTGTTTTCTTGATGTCACTTGAAATGCGGTTGGTTCCTGTTGATGTCACGATGATTCTAATTCGTGCAAACCCTTAGACACATACACTTAAAATTAGTTCATATTTACGTTTGTCAATTGTCTTTTTTTTACGAGTGGAAACTCAATAATTGCATTACCTCAATATTAAGTTTTTTAAAAAAATTGTTGCAAATCGTTTTTGATTGCAGTGAAAACCTCGAGCAGCCTCTGTACAGCTGTTTCAGCTCTGTTTGGGGCTTCATCAGCAGAGACGTAGCTCGACATTCCCACTGCAGGTCAAAAAGCGATCGTAGGATGTCGCTGTCTTATCTGTTCCTCAATATTAAGCTCTAAACCTAGTGGTTCAGCATGTTAAATCGTACGGTTTTATTTTACAGTTACTTTTTTCTTTCGTAAGTCATATTTTCACCTCACAATTTTACTTTTTTATTTCCATAGCTTTATTTCACGCTATCAAATAACAACGTATTTTAGAAATTGAAAATGTC
Source organism: Prosopocoilus inquinatus (assembly GCA_036172665.1). NCBI lineage: Eukaryota > Metazoa > Arthropoda > Insecta > Coleoptera > Lucanidae > Prosopocoilus > Prosopocoilus inquinatus. The sequence continues at coordinate 4,609,544 of CM069878.1, read as the reverse complement.
AAGTAACAGTCACCGATGTGTCGCAAAAATTATTTTACCTACTTCATTTATTTATTTATTCATTCTTGATTTATTTAATATTTTCTACTCTTTGTAATAGAAAGAAGACAAATTTTTACCTGATGCAAAGGTCCTCGCAAAAATTTTTTAGCCAACCAAAACAAAAAAAAATCTCGTCTGGGGCTTCGGTAACTTCGGCCGCCTCTGAACTAAAACATACGAAATACAAAATGTTACCATTTGGAGTGATGTTGGCGGACAGTTTCTTGACAGTTTGTTAAATGGACGCGTTCAGCCGATGTTAGCCGTTGAATCAATCGGCTGAAAAATATAAAAGAATTTGTTGCAAATCGTTTTTGATTGTAGTGAAAATCTCGAGCAGCCTCTGTACAGCTGTTTCAGCCCTGTCTGGGGCTTCATCGGCATGGCCGCTTTGCATGGGGGACTTGTTAGGAGCAAATCCGCTTCAATTTGTCTAACTCAGATCAAATAGCGATCGTAGGATGTCGCTGTTTTATCTGTTCTCAAATATATATAATATAGTCAACAATTTCGAAATGACGTTTTATTTGGAAAAATTGAAACAGTTAGCACTGTTTATTAAATTTTATTAAATAACTCCTCGAGAAGATCAATTTCTTTTCACGATTCCAAGTTGAATATACAGAGCGTTCACGAGAAGTCGCTACAACTGCCAACTTTTTTGTTTGAATTTTGCGAAGTAATTTAAATTAAAAAAAAAATTCCTGGCGGATTTTATGGTAACGTCGTATCGGAACAAGAGGTATTCGAAGTTTTCAATTGTTTTTTTAATATTTTTTAAAGGAACTCTTTGGATTTTTATCAAGATACCACGACATTCAGCACCTCACGTTCATTATGACTTCACCTACTATTGCAAAAAAATGGGAAGAACTCCAGACGTAATTCAAATACTCAAAAAAATCGATTTTTGATTTCAGTCAAAAATTCCTTGAATTTTACTGAAATCGGTCGATTTTGTGAAGGAACAGAAAATCGGCAAACAGCAAGTTAAATTTGCATCTAAATCGGGGCTTGCCAGTTATTAATTTAAAATGGTATCGCCCGAATGAGTTGTTTTGATTGATATTTTTATTGGTTCTAATTGCATCTGCGTTCAACGGATGACATCAATGTGACACTTTAATGGGAGTTCCAAAAATCCTCGCAGGGTTAATGGACAGGACGAAGGTATTTTAGTGCTAATTAAAAGCTTCTTGCGGGCAAAATGAAATTCAAGAAAGCGTTCCTGCCAGCAGAAAATTACGTTATTAAGCACGAATGTGGTAATTACACCTTTGCCGCATTGGTCGCTCTCTCGAAAACGGACACAATTAAGCTGGATTTTAATTTAGAGCGACCACATGCTCTCCGAAGATTATACGCACGGTGGCAGCGGCGGCGGCGGCGGCGGAGGATCGGGTAGGTAGAGATAGCGCGGCCGGTGCGCCTAATGATCAGGCAGGCTGGCCAACAACAAAACAAATCGAGGACTGCATTTATCGGATCAGAGTGGGCGGGGTGGCACAGTAGCCGGTCGGTAGCGGAACGCGAAGCGCATCACAATCACCACTCTTCAGATCAAGCTGGCGGTGCATCCACCGGAAACCCTAATGGTCTACACGTGATCTGGAATCTGGAAACACTCCATAATCTGGTTACAATACAATGGGCCGCTCTTCTGCTGCTGCTTATTTTTAAGCGCTCATGTTATTTCTGTTATCTACCGAATCCTCAATGAGCTTCACCCGACCGCAACTATGTAGTTCGTCCCGGTTCGTTGTTAACACACACAACACTTGCAGAAAGCCACCAAACCTTCAAGTGATACGTCAGAATTTATTATATTACCACGCTTCTAAAATTTTTTTTTTCTTCAAACCAAGGAAGAATCCAAGATAGAAGAGAAAACCTACCGTATTTAAAAAACCAGACAAAACATCCCCCAACCTTTCACTATGCAGATTATTCACTGAGCGAAGCAAAACTAAAAAGTTGAATCCTTTTTTAAAACGAAAAGTCTCTAGTTGGTTGCAGGCAAAGAATCCAAACCATCAAAAACATACGCAAATATTTTTATAAAATTATCGTTGCTTGTCAATGACTTATTTATTGTATAGATATTTTTAGTAATCGTTTCCTTTCAGAATGAATTTCACACACAAACAATCGTACGTTATTAGAAACCAAGAATGCATTTTTATGCCCGATTTTTACGATCCGAAGCGTCTTAACATAATGTAAGTACCGGCATGGCATGGCATGGCTGTGGTGGTGGTGGTACAGAATTCAGCCCATAAAATAAAATCGTCGTAAACGTCTTTATTTAAGGCTTCTGCTGGCATACTAACTATCCCGAAGAATTTCTAAGGATACATTTATTAGTTCTGTTTACGTCCGCGCTAATCTGTGCTTTGAATAACGAGCTTTAAATTAGTCCGGTATATCAACGAGGCTGTTGCGGTAGTGCTGTTTAGTCGACGTGAATTACGAACGCTTACTGGTTCTGATTTGTGTAACCGAGGCCTTGGTGCCTGGGCTGCGCGCTCGTGTTTTATTAGCTCACTACTTTCACTGACAAAAAAGCGCAAAAGTAAAAATCCCATATCGAAGGATGCGCTTGTAAAAAAATTAAAATAAATCGATTTTAATGTTGAATAATTGATATAACGAGTGATTCTTTAAAATTCTTCATCAACTCTTGCTAGCAAATTGAAGGCTAAGACACGCCGTCTAAATTTAATAGCAAAAGAGTTATAAAAAAAATTTTAAAAATAACTCGGTATATAATGACTGTGATTATTATGAATAATTCAAAGAGCAATATGAATTTTGGAAAATAAAAACTGCGCGCAATTATTTTTTTACAACTAAAAGGAGAAAAGTGTGCGATGCGTGAAATGAACGAAACGAAAATCTAGGAAAAATCTAATAGTAGTCAGAGAATATTTTTTTTCAACGACCTTTTAAAATTGGTCCTAGTGGTTACTATTTTCATCAAGAAACCAAATGGAGCAGCTGCGGAGACGAGTTCGGAGTGAACTGGACGAAGAGCTCATAACCGAACAGAAAAGTAATAAGCCGAAAGTAAGCCGAGGATAAGATGGCAGACAAACAGGGGATTCTAATCTGGAACTGGACGAGGCAATAAACAAACAGGAAAATTGTTGCGGGTTACTTGCTAGTTACTTTCGGCAACCACGCGTGGTATGTGTTTGATTTGGTAAAGTGGTAACCTTGCGTTTCGGAGGTTACGTCGTTTGAAATCAAGAGTTTCATTGATCTTAGGCGATCACGCTCTTCTCATTCTGTTTTCGGATTGCGCTCGCCATTTTGAAGGTAGAATTTAGAGAACCGTTTCCGGCATCCTGGTTTTTACGCTTCGGCGGCAGTCATTAGCGTTACGACAAAAGGTAAAGGTGGACATATTGGTGTATTATATCGTGAGTCTCAGTTGTAAAATGCTAAAACACTGAGTATCTGGAATCCTTTAAGCCGTAAGAGTCGCCTGATTTGCTCACGAGCAAATTCTTCCGGGCGAATAAACCGAATCTGCATTCGAAAATCAGAGGTAATTAAGTCGCGATGTAGCGTGGCCCACACTTGTAATTGATTTCTTTGTTTCACAGAGGAATCCGATCCGCTTCTAGTTCCGCCTTCTCGTTCCGTTTCTATTCTACGTTCGTATACGGTGAAAATCCCATTTTCTTCGAGGTCGCCAATACGACGCCTGGCTCGAAGATCATTGCGGTATACGATAAGGGTACCCAATCATTGTATATCATAGAGCATAAAGCAAACAGACTGACTGAGATTGGACACATTCGGGAGAGAGGGAGTTTCTATTATCGCTTCTACGTTCGTGTACGGTGAAAAATCCCACTTTCTTCGAGGTCGCCAATACGACGCCTGGCTCGAAGATCATTGCAGTGTACGATAAGGATACCCGATCATTGTATATCATAGAGAATAAAGCAAACAGACTGACTGAGATTCGACTCATTCGCGAGAGAGGGCGTCACCTTGCTGACAACCGACTGCCAACTGTCGACTGTCAACGTCATGCTGCCTCATAGTTTAACTGAAACTAGAGTAACGTACATTTCCGTTTTATAATTGCATAATTGAATTGTTTAAATAAGTAAATCGTTTCGGTACACGTTTTCTCGTGGTTATAAATCAAGGATAGCTTAAGGAGATTGAATTTGCGATTCACAGTTTTACGATAGTCAGTACTGAACTTATTCGATTGTATTATTTTATTAAAATTGAATATCGTACCAAGATTAAGTATTTCAAAGCGTTTCCTGCTGTTGTATTTCGATTTAGTGTACCCAAATAGATTTACTTTCAAAGTACGTTTTGGTGTTTTGCTGCGTCGACAAATTATTTTGTTAGTGTTTTCGATTATATTAGTTGTAGATCCTTGGGGGTCGGTTGTATAATGCGCGCATCAACTGGGTCAACTCCTTAGCGCCCTTATTGTGATACCCATCCTTCTCCTTCAGACACCAGCTCGGGACAGCTGATTGACTCTTCAGCGAGTGCAACTTGCCCCCGGATTTCGGTCAGTGACCAGACCAGGACTTAACATAATTGAATTAAGGTGGTAGCAGAATTTTGAAATGAAACTAGACGAGATGGTAAACGAACAGAGGAACTCTAAACTGAAACTGGATGCGGTGGTTAACTGATCAGAAGAATTTAAAAAGGGGATTTAAGGCTTAACGTTGTATAAAGGATTTAAGCCAGGTTTAACTTTGAGCTTAACTTAGACTGTGATACACAATGCGCTATACGTCTCAAGATGCGTCACATTCTATCATGGACTTAAATTTAATCCTGGCTTAAAACTTTTATACAACGCAGCCTAAATATATAAAAGCTCAACTGCCGTCTGGCTTAAACCGCCTCCTAATCAAAGAAAACATTTTTGATGAAATTTCTTAAAGCCAAGAAGTTTTAAATGATGAGACCCCATATTATAATTTGGAAAACCTGAAACGGAAATCTTTAAACGACCATGTGGAAGGCACTAAACGTTTCAGAGGCAAAAGGAGTTCCTCTGGGGTAATCGAAACGACGAATCTTTAATTAAATCCAAGAACCTCAGGAAAACTTTAGAGATTAATTCAATGAATGACAAGCAAAAGACTTCTTCTCGGATTTGCCAACCGCCGGTACATATAAAGCCACGTATACATAAACACTCCGCAATCGATTCCCCTAACAACTTATTCCTTTACATAATATGCGATTCAGCGGCGGTGAGAAATGGTTACGTGCATCTAATTGGATTGACATATTCGTGCGGAGGTACCGAACAAAGGATGCTGAGGTGGCTGGTATCTGGGATGTAATCAGTTCGCGGCCGCCGGGAGCGTGATAGTCGCTAATGCACTGACCAGCCCTGGTACTCTCTGCCCACATGCTACTGCGTTTACAGATTAATCTACGAACTACAAGTTCACGGAAAGCAAAGCTGTGTTGCTGTGCGCAGCTTTCGTCCGGAGATAAATTCTTTACGAATCGAGGCGTTTGCAAATAATACCTAAGAGGTACGCCAACACCATACAATCATCTAACCAGAAGAAAGAATCGCACGAAACGAAAACCATTTGGGCACTTAGGCTCGTCTGTTTTCACCAATATCTGGGACGGAATACATGGCAGGCAGTTTCGTATCAGCTGAACTAAAAAAAGATGATGCACCGCTTCCTATACCCGGAGGTCTTTTCAACATCTTATATCAACTCTTGCTATGATATTCAAAACGTCGAACGTCTTAGCTGATGTAAGCGAGCGTGTGGATGGTGAATCGAGAAAATCCGTACATCAATTATCCTAGGAAACAGGGTTAACAACATACATTCTATTCAGACGAAGCATGGTTTCATCTTTCTGGGTGAGACAATTCAGAGAATTTTACGTTGAGAAATGCAGATAACCTCACTTTTTACGGAAGCATCTTTACACACAATAAAGGTTGGAGTATTGATCGAAGACGATTAATTCGTCCGATATTTTCTAAGGAAACTGTAATTGCTTAACGATACTACTGGAAAGCGTGTTAAAGCGTGGACAAAAAAGAAAAAACGGAAATATGACAAAACGAAATGCAATAATTGTACATGTATAACCAATATAAAAATTGTCGAAAGTCTGCAACCTGACAAAATAAAAATGGGACTCATAGATTTAAAAATACGATCGTAATTGTTAAACCGCAGTGTTTCAACAAACGCGCATTTCACAAGGGAAGGAAAATTTATGCAGTGTGTAAACCGCAATTACTTTAAAATGCAGCGGCTAGGGCGGAAGTCGTTTAATATCTGCTGTGTGAACGTAGCAAGTAGTCGTGGTATCGCGAGCTACCGTATTACACACTATGCAAATGCACCCAGTTAATCTGTCCACCAATGCTCTCTGTCTCTGCACTACACACATCTTTGCACAGGATTGAATCGTTACCACTTACATTTGCAATTCTTTACTCTAACTAGTGACAACGCTGCTGCCATCTGCAACTTAACTCGTTCGCGCCATACGGCAGCAGACGTACATGCGATGCTGCAGTTCTTTTGGCCCCCCCCCCCCGAAGAATTTTTCGCTTCCATTTTGGCAAAATTTGGAATTCCATCGAGTTTACATAATTCGCCGATATAAATGAAAAAACGTCGCGTCGGCTCGGCTGTAACTCCGGCTCATTTTTAGTAGTACAGGTAGCCGCCGCCGGCATTAATCAAAATCGGCGCTGTTTATCCAATTAAATGATTACAGTAATCGAACGGATGAGCTGCTTACATGCAAAAATTTTATAATGAAGGTGACGCTAAACGGCATGTAATAGTCAGCTTCTATGGTTCTCTTAGGCCACCTGGCGATTAGTATTCCAAAGCACTTCTTCAACATGGACGACACACCAAAACCCCTATATCCACATCCACAGTGGAAGACGTAACTCACCCACCATCATAAAGCGCATGAAAACTTGACGTGCTTACCATAAAACGCCTTCCTTCCTTTCATTTTTAAATTCTTAAATTCCTCCTGCTTCAGGTTAATTTATTAAGTGACTAATAAACACGTCGATGTTATCATGAATGAGTAAATTTAATTTGCCGGGAATTACAAAATAATAAATCGATTAACGTCGATTGCCGCCACGCTCAATTAGATGCGGAAAATTATATTATTAACAATCGAGCTTATTTCAGAAGACCGCATTAAGATGTTATCTGGCAGAGAGACAATGCGCATTGAACGGGCGTAATTACATTAATCAGTTTTTCCGATTGAAACTTCAAGTTACGATTGCGCCTAATACAATAAATAAAGTCGCTGCGATGTAATTTGTAATTCATATTAAATTACTACTTTATTAACTACTATTTTAACTGCCTGCTTTCTTGTGTGCTTTCCTGTCATTACTTTGGAAGCGATGGCTTGAATGTATGACCACCAGATGAGGAAAGACTTCCGAGATTCTATTTGTTACTGTTGACTCGATTTTATCTAATTTCTTTCCATCTACTAAATGAAACTACTGAAATTCTAGTTGTTGATCATCTTCCGATGTTAAAAATTGTAAAACAAAAACTCTTCAGAATCACTTCAGAGAAGCCTGGTTGCTGGAACTCCGAGCGATACTGTCCGGGTCGAAGGACCAAAATGTTCGGAACTCTCCGGATGTCGAATGGTCGAATGACCATTGATGTTAGGACCGCTTCGTGTGCTGCAGAGACGTCAGTAACAACATCGACCTTGCTAATTAAATTTATTCTAAACACAAATTACAAACGTGAGCTTACAAAATAAACAATCGCACGTCTTTTCACAAAAACAACACAAAGCACCGTCTTTTGCCTAAAAAGGTTTGGCTCAGGAATTTCTTGCAAGGGTTCACCTTCTGACCAACTAAAAATCGCACGCGTAAAACCCAAACGCAGGAGTCTTACTTCCTTATTTAAGAAGGAAAGGCTTGCGGTTCCAGGCAGTAATGCACAGCGCCATCTCTCAATCAGTAACGAAAGCTCTTGATCTATTTTGAACGTATTTCACTCTCGATTGTTAACTTTTCCGTCCAGATCATTCTTTTTAACTTTTTTTCAAGGAATTACAACATCAAGGATTTGTACAAGCTCCTCGATTTTATAATTATTTGTTTACTTCCTCGTATTAACAAGACAAAAAGAAACTGTCGAGTAAGTAAACAAGTATATGAAGAAAAACGTAGTTGTTTTACCTGCGTGATGATGAACTCGTGTACAAGTAGAGGAACTTTTAGCGGAGCTTAAAGACTCTCACAGAGCAAGGCAGGCAATCTTCCGCATTCTAATTAGAAATAACAGCAAGGCAGAACTTCTAACATAATAACAAAAAGGAGAAGAAAAAAAAAAGCTGATGCTCATAAATAACTTCGTCCATATCTACCGTCACCGTTAATGGTTCCGTATTTCATAAATACCTGATCGAGAGCGGCAATTAATCAAATTTAAAGAGACATCTTTCGACGAAAGCGACATTTACCAGCCCGAGAACCCGTCATAAAGTATCTCCGATCAGGCCTGGCCTTGCATAAATCCGCGCTAACGACTCGCCTACAACTAATTACTATTTATACGAGTTTCGCCGGGTTCCCACAGCACCGGCGCGGCGCGGCGCGGCACGGCACGGCGGAAAAACCGTTTTCGTTCGGAGGAAGCGGAGATCTCGAGATTGGCAGCGAAAAAAAATCAACGAAATTAAGTGCGCTTACGGAAAGTAACAAATAACATAATTGGCGGTTTGAAGGCGCGCGTTGCTCAAGGTACAATTTTAATCTGTTAGTTTTTGCCGCGGCTTACGAGATTGGAACCTGATACGAACGCGTATTTGCTCTATTTTCCGCCAACGACGTATTTATTCCGTTAAATGAAACTTAAAACCATCAAACTATTTAAAATAACGGAGCGCGCACAAAAAGCTCGAAACCTCATCCTATCTCTGGAATTCTTCGGAGTTAATTGGTCAAGAACTCTCTTCTCCTTCCTGTTACCGCATGCGTGCGTCAAAAAGCAAACACACATTAGTATTTAATATTCACTGGCTCGATATCATAAATAACACCGTATGCGGTGTACCGGTATGCGGTAAATTAAAATTTATGAAATTAATTAGAGTGAAAACAAATTTATCCCGCGCACTGGATTTTTGCATCGACAGCGCTTACAAACCGTCAATTATCTCCTACAAACCAATTAATGATCAATCGGTTGTTAGAAATTGCACTTGTCATTATTTATGATATAAAAGGAAACTTGCAACCGGCGAATAACATCCGGAGCTCAACATAATTACGCCAGATAAGAAATAGTGGCAATAATTTTAGAAAACGGCGATTTATCGCTCAAACCGCATATGCTAAAACGCGATCTAAATATAGTCCGGTTAGTTTCAAGGTATATATTTCATTATAATAAACATAGCAACCACTAAGCTGTCTTTCATTTCGTTTTGTAATTTTGCATTACATTCTTACACGGTCAAAACTATTGAGACACCTATCGGTATTACCGTCGTGTTTAAAATTTATTGTGAAATTAAAAATCTACGTATTTATTTTCTGATAACATAACAAGTAAACGTAAAATTAAAATTCATTTGTAAATCTTACCGGAAGGGTGGGTATAATACCATTCTTTTTAGCGGTAAACGGCCACGGTAATCACAGCTTTATAAATAGTATATGAAGTCATTGTTAGATAATTTTTCTAATGAACACAAACTATCTTCACGTTCTTTTTCTTTTCGCCCCCCTCCCCTTCATTCTTTTCAATTTACTTTCCATCACTGTCCCTCATTTTTCTCATTCTCTTCTACACATTGCTGATCACAGCGATTCATATACGAACAAGATGTGACCAATGTGATCCATGTTACCGGTACTGCGGGTGAAATACCGCAACTTACCGGTACTGTGGGGGTGAAATTATGTGTATTACCGGAACTGCCTGTTAAATACCGTAAATTACCGGTAATGTAGGTGAAATACCGACAATACGAGAAAATACCGTTACTTACTTACCGGAACTGCGGGTGAAATGCCGTAAATTACCGGTACTGCAGGTGAACTACCGACAATACCAGAAAATACCGTAACTTACCGGTAGATGATCATGGTTTTACCTTGTCATAATGTCATAAGACTATTTTTATAATGAAATACAAACCACCTTCACGTTCTTTTCACCCCCCGCTGCCCTTCATTCTTTTCAATTTACTTTCCATCACTGTCCCTTATTTTTCTCATTTTCTTCTACACATTTCTGATCAAAGCGATTAGTTAATGAACAAGATGTAACCAATGTAATCCATGTTACCGGTACTACGGGTGAAGTACCGCAACTTACCGGTATTATGGGTGATAATTCTGTATCTTACCGGAACTGCGGATGAAATGCCGTAAATTACCGGTACTGTAGGTGAAATACCGACAATACGAGAAAATACCGTAACTTACCGGTACATGATCACGATTTAACCTTGTCATAATGTCATAATTATTAGACAATTTTTATAGTGAAACACAAATCATCTTCACGTTCTTTTTCTTTTCGCCCCCCTCCCCTTCATTCTTTTCAATTTTCATGGTTTTACCTTGTCATAATGTCATAAGACTATTTTTATAATGAAATACAAACCACCTTCACGTTCTTTTCACCCCCCGCTGCCCTTCATTCTTTTCAATTTACTTTCCATCACTGTCCTTTATTTTTCTCATTCTCTTCTACACATTGCTGATCAAAGCGATTAATACACGAACAAGATGTGACCAATGTGATCCATGTTACCGGTACCGCGGGTGAATACCGCAACTTACCGGTACTATAGGTGAAATTCTGTGTCTTACCGGAACTGCGGGTGAAATGCCGTAAATTACCGGTGCTGTAGGTGAAATACCGACAATACGAGAAAATACCGTAACTTACCGGTAGATGATCATAACGTCATTGTCATAATGTCGCGGTAAGCGTAGCGGCGTCGTGCTTCGACGGAACGCCTGCACCTTGTCCCGCTTAGGGTGGATGTCTCCACCCTTTCGCCAATTGACAGTTTAAGAAAACAATGGCCCCATTGTCCCCGACTGTAACGGAAACGGCGATTGTAACACTCTAGGTAAATGCCACTGTAAAGGTGGCTTCGCACCTCTTTACTGTGATTACACAGACCCTGGTGGATTTGAACAGATCCTAACGCTCGAAAAGAATTTGTAACCGCTAAGTTTATAATATTCTTGGGAATAATACCTTTATTCGCTGCAATCGGTTTTCTTACCTATTATGCAAGGCATAACTTGAAGCTGAAGTGGAACAAGTTTCCTGCCATGACAAAACTCCCATAATTTAAGCAAAAAACGACCGTGGTATTCGCCGTGTCATAAATAATATATGGAGACGAACTATCTTCATCCTGTTCTTTCCCTATTCGTGGCTCTGTTTCGTATATTTTTTTTAATTTTGTTTTCACCATTGTCCTGGTTTACTGATGGAGGTGCTTGGTGCACACGAAAGATGTGAATGTGACCATGTTACCGACACCATGGGTGAAATACCGCGACTTACCGGTACGTGACCACGTCGTTTTACCGCTAGTTTCAACACAATCAAAATTAAATTCTTCAAATCGAATCATCCAGTCTCCGCAAGTGTCTTTCTCGCAATTTATAACAGTTGGCGTCCTTGAAAATCTGTACTTCCGAATTTGTTCAGGAGGTTTAGAGATAGCATTTCTTCAAATTGACCGTCGAAACTTGATTCAACTTTCAGGATTTATTAAGACTTCTCCACAAACATCTTCATCCCAATTTTTATTATAACAGTTGGCCCTTGAATCTTTATTTTTTATGATCCTCCAGAATTTTAAATCGAGATTTAGAATTAACAATTCTTCAAATTTATCGTCGGAAACGTGGCTTAAACTTTCAGGATTTATTATAAAAGACCTCAGCAAACAACTTTATCGCAATTTTTAACAGTCGACCCTTGAGTCTTTAATTTTTAATTCTGTTACTTTAGCATTATAAATCGAGGTTTAGGAAAGCCATTTCTTTAAATTGATCGTCGAAATGTGATTCAACTTTCAGGATTTATTAAGACTGCTCCACAAACAACTTCATCCCAATTTTTTAACAATTGGCCCTTGAGTCTTTAGTTTTTATTTTCCTCTAGAATTATAAATTCGAGATTTAGAATTAACAATTCTTCAAACTGATCGTCGGAAATGTGGCTTAAACTTTCAGGATTTATTATAAAAGACCTCAGCAAACAACTTTATCGCAATTTTTAACAGTCGACCCTTGAGTCTTTAATTTTTAATTTTGTTACTTTAGCATTATAAATCGAGGTTTAGGAATGCCATTTCTTGAAATTGACCGTCGAAATGTGAACCAACTTTCAGGATTTATTAAGACTTCTCCACGAACATCTTCATCCCAATTTTTAACAGTTGGCCCTTGAATCTTTAGTTTTTATTCCTGTTACTCTAGAATTATATATTCGAGATTTAGAATTAACAATTCTTCAAATTGATCGTCGGAAACGTGGCTTAAACTTTCAGGATTTATTATAAAAGACCTCAGCAAACAACTTTATCGCAATTTTTAACAGTGGACCCGTGAGTCTTTAATTTTTAATTCTGGCACTTTAGAATAATCAGAAATCGAGATTTAGGAATGCCAATTCTTCAACTTGACCGTCGAAACGTGATTCAACTTTAGAGATTTATTAAGACTCCCCCACAAACACCTTTTACAACAGTTTTTAGCAATCTTTAATTTTTAATTTTATTACTTTACATCGAATTATAAATAACATTCTTCAAATTTGGCACATTAACAATTTTCATGATTAATTCAGTCTTCTGTTCATCGACTTAATTCGAGTCACTCCCCCACAAACACCTTTTACAACAGTTTTTAGCAATCTTTAATTTTTAATTTTATTACTTTACATCGAATTATAAATAACATTCTTCAAATTTGGCACATTAACAATTTTCATGATTAATTGGCAGTGGCGTTGAATGAAGGGAACAATAGGAAGTTGCTTTTAAGGTTAGAATTCACCCGCCTAATTTGTAGATGTTAAAATTATAACAGAAATATTAAATCCAAGATTTTTTTTAATTTTCCTGAACTATACTCGGTATGCTGGTCATATTAGAAAACCTCTTAATAACCAAGAGTTCGGGACATTATTAAATTCGATTGCGCTTTAGTTTTGCGGAAACAATTCATACTTAAACTCCACTGCTTTCCAGAAGCTATTCTCACCTTTCAATTATGTAATATAATGTTATTCTCTGTAATTATAAGGAACAAACCGGCCATCTACGTTCCAGGGATTTCACACGATTTTTTAACCAAGTGAAAATGTCACCGATGATTCGGCGGCATCCGCCTCTGACTCACCCAATCAATCAAATATCAACAACATCCGCATTGGAGCAGAAGAAAAAAGCCAAGAACAAGATGGCCAAGCGGAAATGGCCACGGCAATTTCAACTACTACAACAATAAAGATATTATGTTCACTCATTGCGGCAAAAAGGATTTGCACAGGATTTGCTTAGGCTTAATCGCTTGTGTGTTTTCTCACGCAAGCCGTGGAGAATCGGAATCAGTTCTAAAAGGCCTTAAGAGTTAATTTGTTACGCTCTGATTGGAAGTCGGTTGCGTCGTAATTATCTATATTATATTAAGTCTGTGTCAACCGCGTTATTTACTGAGTAACCGTAAGGATAATCGTTATTTAAATTTATCTTCAGACAGGCGTTTAACTATTAGGACATTCAGGACATTCTTGAAATGTACTGCTGAACCCTGACTTACGAAAATCAATTTTATGGTTTTTTCGTCGATGAACATTCAGCGTTGCCAAACCCGATGTTTTATCATGACCACACCGGATCGGCAGATTTAGGTAGGGCATTGAAGAAAACGAGAAAAAGAAGTTCTGCAGGTGCTTGTATGTTGCCGAGGTGGGTAGAGATTGTTGCATAGACTCTTTTTTTTTACTTTTGTTTCTGCCTATAATTATAAAGTTAATGTGGTGCGTTCAGAATTTCGGCTGCGTACATGCGGGCCCTGCCTGTCGTCGAGAGTGCATATATGGAGCAGAGCACAAAAGTGAAGTAGAGCCATTAGCCACGGATTGCAGCTACCGTAAGACAAGTCTTAATTGTAATTACATGTTACACGAATTCCAGCTCGCCCACTCGCCTAATTTATTGGCCAGGTTGCAGTGTCCGACTATTAGACCGTTTCCAAGAGAGTCAGGGGCGGCGCACGGGAGCGCTGCTTAATTGCCTCTGAATATTACAGTAATCAATTACCGGCGACGCCTTCTGCGGAATGCAGAAAAGTCTCCGCATGCAGGAAGCCGCTCGGGTTTTAATTGAAGGAAAACCGCGAGTGCGTAATGTAATTGAAATAATTTCCACATAAATTACTAGTTATCTATCCTGTTACAAATTTATGACGAATTTATTTCGTAATTAAACTTCGCTGATTCGTTTTGCGCTCCGGCCTGTGACTGCCGTGGTACACGAAACGCGTCCTGTCGCTGATACTCTGTCTGGTAGGAAGGAAACTTCAAACGCAAACAATTTCTTCTTAGCACCTAGAGAAATCCTTGCGACTTAAAAGTCTCTCTCCATCAGAATTTCCAATTAACACAATAAAAATATACTCCTACTCAAAACTCTATACAAATCATCCACAATAGAATCTTCGAGGGTAAGAAGTCGTTCACTACTTAGCAAGGAAATAAAAATGTATGAAGCAAACAGTACCAGAATTCCCACTTTATTTTCACTGAAACATGCAAGCTCGGGGAAAAACGTATGCCCGCTCACCATCCTACTAATCTTCTTCTTGCTAGCATCCCCACCCCCTTCTTCTACTTTTAATTAAAAATTTCAATTTGCATTTTTAGGTCCTCAAATACTATTCTCCGACTTTTCTAGGATTTTTCATCAAGAAACTTACAGAATTGACTTGACAGAAGTTAATGTGAACTGAGTTATAAATAAAAAAATAAAAAAATTGCGTTTTCCTAATTTTTTCATGTTTGAACACTTTTTTCTTTGTCTTCTGAACAGATATAATAAAGGTACAAAAATGGGTAAAGCTAATTCAACAAATTTCTCCACAATACTAAGTCGTTAAAAAATAATAAAATAGGTATTTTGAAAAAAAACAAGAAGTCTTTGGGTAGGCAACTCATTATACAGAGCTGCTTGTTTGGTTGCCTATATTGAAGATCTTTTTTTTAGGAAAGTGATGAACCTTTTTACACACACGATTCACTTAGATTGTATTGGGCAATTCTCCATTTTCTTTTAATATTTCAAACCATTTTCCATTTTTTCTAACTTTAGAAAACAAATTTTTATTCGAATTTCCATGTTTTTCACTCAACCGTCACCAACAATGCGATTTGAAAGTTAAGAAAACTCAAAATTTTCAGTTTATTATCGTGATAATAATAATAATAAATGAACAGTTTATCACTTAAACCTTCAACGGACCAAGAAGAGCTATTTTTACGGCTATTTAAACATTTCAAATAAATTTATTTCTTATTCGCCGAAAGGAGAATGATTGGTTATAATAAAAATAGCGAGTACCATAAAGTTTATGGTGTTTTTTGATGGTAGCAACAAAACTATCTGTAGTATTTGAAAGACCTACGTTTTTTACGAAATTTTTACTCTGACAGATAAAACCATATAAATAATAAAATAATAGGAACATAACAGTAGGCGTCCTCTGTCATTAAATAGAACAATTTAATTAGAGCACTTTCCTATCCGCTGAAAATTATTTAAAAAAATGTATACTATTGAACTAAAGAAAAGTCGACGTTTCGCTGTGTATTTGACTGCTTTTTCAGGATGAATAATAAAAATATATAATTGTATGTATATACCCTGAACCAAGCCCACATTTAAACACACATCTAAACGTCTACTTTAATAATTTTTAGTCACTTCTTACTTATACTCAACGTCTTCGTCCTCTAATCTACGAACTCTTCTTCCTAATTTCGCAACAAAAAAAAATATTTGCCCATCAAATCAAGGTTGGTAAGACTGATATTGCATGTAGCAGCTTGCCTCGTTCCCATTTAAACGTTCAATTTGTTATTTACCCCCGCCTTCCCCACCCGCAAAGGGAACACGTGACATCACATGAAACTTCTATCCGTCACAGTGAAGTAAACAAAGTGAGTTTTAAACTTTCTCTTAAAACTTAATCTCGTTCACTAAAAATGGAATCAATTCTGTGGTCCTATTGATCAAATAATCCAAAAACCTCATTAATATGGCCAACGGATTTTGATCACGTAACGTGACGTTACGAGTTACGTACCCAAACCCTCCTCCCTGGATCACGGTAACCTCCTAATACACAGTCCAGCTCTACCAACCTTGCATGAAATAGGTAGAAGTGACCTCTGTTGTACAATTTACGAAACTGCTATTAAGCTAACTACTTTTCGCATGGCCGACTGTATCAATAAGCGACACTTATATGACCCTCTCAATCGAAATTTTTTCATTATTAAAATTATACTGAAAATTTTACATTTTATTCGTACGTGAGTAGTGACCTCTGTGGTGAAAATTGTTTGTTCTGTCATTCAGTGGGCCGGCAAAAGTATGTCGTAAGAACTCAAATCAAAATATCAAACATAAAATCGTACTTTAAACTACGCGTTTGGGAACGTTTCTTTTAAAATGGCGGCTGCACACGTTCGACTAAGGCTGTGTTTCCTTCTAGAAGCCGTGGAGTGGCAGTGGTGAACAGCGTTTCGCCGTTAATATGTCGTTTGCGATTTTAAAAGTACTACTTTTAGCTACGGATGTTGAAAAACTGATAAAACGGATGGAGAAATATCCTTCCTTGCCTGTGTGATTCACTTCTTCCGACGTAAGTACAAAATTCAAAGAATAAAAGTGCGTGGGAAAAAAACAGACACTGTTGCAAAATTTCATGGAGGACAGTTACTTGTAGCAGCTGTTTCAACATAATTTTATTATTTTTACACGTGCTGTGGAGAATATTGTTACAGCCGTCACGCGCAAACAGATTTATTTTTAGTATCAGTACGCCACCTTGCTTCACAGAACACGACTGAAGACTACTCGATCATTCTAGTAAATTCGAGCAACAGAGAGCTCTGTTATATAAGCCGTACGATCCGCCAGGAGTGATTAGTTATTAAGACAGCCGGCGAAGGGTTCGCACCTCGAATAAAGAAATAGAAAGTGCATTTTGTAAAAGTGTTATTTGATAGATAGACAAGCTCATTACTACTGCGTTGTTAATTGTGTACATCGACAGCTTATAATTAAAGTGTTCTGAAATTTAACAACTATGATCTGTTGAACCCCCAAATTCGTAACAATATGATGAAGTCTCACGACCGTTGTCTCAACGACTCCCTAGTCGCTGAGACAACTTCAACAATTACTTACTTCAAGCTAATTTCACACGAAAATTGACCACCGGTGAAATGAAATTTAAAAAAATTGTTGACGCTTGCTTCATTGGGCTCGTATTTGATAAATTTTGGTGGAAATAACAGAAAAATACGATTTATGTTTTGCTTGGATAAAAATTTGCACAGTTTTCGCGAGTTTACAGTAATGTATGTGACTCTTTCATAGATGACGCCTGCTTCTGTTTAATTTCCAGCAGTTCTTGTCCTTGTACATTAAACATTTTAGCTTCTTTTCATTTTTTCTTTACTATGCTTGACTTATGAAATATATTTGATAGTAAACATACATAAACGATTAGTTTGTGTGGGATAAAGTCCCTGGATATAAAGTTTCCGCCATTTTGCGAAGAATTGATATGATAGGCAGGAAGTTTAAACGATCGCATCATATAACTTACGTACACACTAATTTGGATACTCAGAAATTAGTTTTTATTCTACCTGCGTTAGCTCATTAAGGCCCGGTTTCAGTCACATGTCCGAAAAGATACGAAAACGTAGTTATTTGTACGTCAGAATGTGACTTTTATTTTAAAGTGTCATTTAGTTAGTCGATTATGAAATCGAGCCAAATTGAAAACGTAGCAACCTATTTCTGTTACCAATTAGGGAAGGACAAGCAACTATCTCTTTCTAACACACACGAGACTACTAATCCCTGCACTTTATATTTATAACTAGTGACTAAACTCTGAGGGGTATATGCGTGCCCTCTATCACACGAGTTCTAAACTACTCTCTCATAAACACTCAGATTTTCCCGGACTTTCTGCAACGCATTGAAGTAGTAACGAACTTATTTTATTTCACTCTAAATCGAATCGATAGTCAGGTGTTTGCTAGATACCAAATCCTCTCTTTCTCTTTGTACCAACCTATATTTCTGTTCACCAATCAGGGAAGTAAAAGCAACTATCTCTTTCTAACACACAAGAGACTACTAATCCCTGCACTTTAAATTTATAATTAGTGACTAAATTGTGGGAGATATACGCGTGCCCTCTATCACACGACTTCTAAACTACTCCCTTATAAACACCCAGATTTTCCTAGACTTTCTGCAACGCATTGAAGTAGTAACGAACTTATTTTATTTCACTCTAAATCGAATCGATAGGCAGGTGTTTGCTAGATACCAAATCCTCTCTTTCTCTTCGAAATGACACGGCGCGTCGTAAGGAACTTTTGTTTTGTAATAAAAATCCCCGGCGTAGCCGCGGAGAAATTCGATCGTTATCAGCGCTCGTCCGTTAATTACGACGGAGCTTAACGAAACAAAACAAAACAAAACGCGCGCAGTTGACCACCACAAGCCAGGGCAGATGTGTGCCCACCTTACTTAAATTAACTCAGGTGTATGTGCCACAAGTTCTTAACGGTCACCTCGCCCCGGAACAAATAACCATCAAACAATTACTGCGCTTTGGAGGAGAAGAAGAAGAAAAAGAAGAACGTCGGCGGTAATTAATTTTTTAAACCGAATTAAGGCACTCGTATAAATCGATCAGGGAGAGGGAGAGCGTCATTCTTAATTGTTATTTTCGCCTGCGATATAGAAAGGCGCTGCTGCTGCTCGCCAGCTTACATATCAGCGAAAAAAAAAAAAAAAAAAACGGAACGCCGTAATTATTAGTTTCTTGCGCGACATTTTCTTAATTAACTGCAGAAAGAGTAATTAAAATAGCATGTGCATCCAAGGTCGTTCGTCTAAGAAACTCGGAATTATGTGCCCTGTAATTTATATATAGATTTAATCTTGATGTAGGTATGAAATCAATTAATTTCATTTTTCTTGGCGGCGAGGAGGAAGTTGCCACCGCACGGTTATTAATAATCGTGTTTACTTTCTATTGCGTCAGTTTTTCTCAAACGATTGCGTATTTTATCGATAAATTCGGTCTGAAACTTATCGAATACACCCTGTAGAAACAAACCACATTTTTTTTTAAATTTGGTTCATTTTCTCCAATCATTTAAAATTAAAATGAATCTGAAGCAAAAGAAAAAAAAATAGAACAAACAAAATTAGTAGCCACCCTCATTCGAAATGTTTATTGTAGAAATTAAACCAACCCTGGTATTTCAAATGTTTCCACATTTTTTCTCGACGACGGTCTATGAAAAATTAACGATTTTTTTTTGGTAATTGGCGATGGTAAAAGCTTGAGCCCACGTGAAATTATTAAGATTTCCGTAACAGAGTCGACATGTGGAGGTTCCAGAATAAAACACCGAGTCACTTTTATTGGCCATTAAGAGATTGTGGTGATAGTCAGCGACCGTGTGTGGCCGGAAGTACGCCAGTGGACGCCGTGAAGATCTCCTATCAGCTGTTCGTAGAGCCAAAGCCATTTCCATACACCTGACTCGGCCAAACGACTAAGTGCTAATTGATGAAGGCACGGTTATTAAGCCGTAATTCGAAATCACTTGAAGACCAAAAAAAGAAAAAAACCGACGACTAATTGATAAACGCATGAGCTGAGACGAATTGATTACCTCACGTTAATTAAAGAATCTCATTTTTAACTCTTCGAACGAACTGAAGAAGTAGAGGAGGAAAAGAATTAAGAAGTATTGACATCAATCCCCGAACACAAAAATCCTTTTCACATGTAAAACGTTTAGCTGTAAACAGCGAATGCTAATCATCCAAGAGTTAATTGGCAAACTCTGAGGTGCTATTTATCAACGCATAGAAAAGCTGTCACTCGGCTACTTACTTACCTACCAGTTTTTGCGTTACGCATAAGGAACTTACATAATTAAAACATAATTAATAAATAATTTACTGGAAGTATGTAACTGTGGCGTTCGATAAATAACTTCCTCGAGTAGCAGGGGGTGACATACGCCGCTTGTTTTATGTACTTCGCCAGAGTTTCACACCTCAGCATTAATTTAACACTTAGATGCCGTGCCAGTTATAAATCCGATATAATTTCAGCGCCGCCGCCGTCGCATTAAATAATAGCATTGAAAACGCCGACTGTAAATTATTTTATTTGATACGGTAAATATATGGACTGCGATAACCTGAGGCTCTCCGTGTATCGCAGAAGATAAATTTCTGCGTTATTGATGATGGGTGACATAAATCTTCCAGCCAATAAACATAAAATACAAAGTAACTTCGACTAATCTTTTTTTTTTAATCAATTTATTATCATAATAAATATGGATGTGAACATGCGAACAAGTGACTTCATGTCGGAATTAGTC
This sequence comes from Prosopocoilus inquinatus, assembly GCA_036172665.1. Taxonomy (NCBI): domain Eukaryota; kingdom Metazoa; phylum Arthropoda; class Insecta; order Coleoptera; family Lucanidae; genus Prosopocoilus; species Prosopocoilus inquinatus. The sequence continues at coordinate 4,588,752 of CM069878.1, read as the reverse complement.
GTTCGATTAAAAATACCGAGAGTGATTTTTAATTTTTTTTATCAAGACTTGCTATGAAATTCAAAACGTATGTCTTGTATTGTTGTTCTTGACACCCTACAATTGCCAAGACCAGTAAGAAATAAAGGGCGACTTAAACCTATATTTACTAACAAAATGGTTTTTTTTTACACAAGGGCAGAAGATCTTCGTAATCGAATCTTACTTCCAAAAATGAATTCAGAAGTCTCCAAGTTTGCATTGATGAATTATAGGGAAAAATTTCCTGCGTTTATCGATATTTAAAAATTACTTTTGGACGTAAAAAAGGAAATGTAGGACCTCTTAGAGCTGATACTGGTAAAGATGACCACCTCTTAGAACTGATACTGGTGGAGACGAGGACCTCTTAGAACCGATACTGGTGTGAAGATGAGGACCTCTTAGAACTGATACTGGTGAAGATGACCACCTCTTAGAACTGATACTGGTGAAGATGATGACTTCTTAGTACTGATACTGGTGGAGACGAGGACCTCTTAGAACTGAACTGGTGTGAAGATGAGGACCTCTTAGAACGGATTCTGGCGAAGATGGAAGACAGCGTATAGTAAGTCTTACACGAGCTTTTCCAAACAGATTACCAGAGACGAACTTTATACTGCCGTTGATTTGTTCAGCATCTAATGGACAACGATAGTTTACTGGACCGGACATTTTCTTCAGACGAAGCATGGTTTCACCTTTCTGGATATTTCAATTCGCAGAGTTTTAGGATGTGGAGTGCAGAAAACCCTCATCTTTTTACAGATGGCCCTTTCCTGAAATAAACAGGAACAATATCTTAACCGTTTTCACAAATCAATTATTGAATGACGAATTACAGCAGACTTTCTCTATTCAGACGAAGCATGGTTTCATCTTTCTGGATATGTCGATTTATTTTCAGTTATGCTATTGACCCGAAACGACTTGATTCGGTACAATGAGGAAAATCATTGAACATCGCTTATTGTCGATTGCTTTGGTATGCAATTTGCCTAACAGAAAGGAAAGGATTTCAGTCTTGAATTTTCATTCTTTAAATTCATCATTTCCAGCCTTCAGTATTTCATGCTGCAGAGTCGCTTATAACTGAGAGTAAAGTTACAGAAAACTTTTCGTAATTTACCGCCGCTAAGTTTGAACAGGAAGAAAGTATGTTATTAAAATGACTTTCTCTAAGATTTCCATTTCCGGTCACAAAATTGCAAAGCAACTGAAATCTAAATTTAGTTTACATCTCATTTAAATATATTATTATTCTATTATTACATCCTTCAGAATTTAGAAGTATTTTATACATCCTTCAGAATTTAGAAGTATTTTATACATGCTTCAGAATTTAGAAGTATTTTATAGATCCTTCAAAATTAATTGAAGTGGACTCTTGTCCAATGAAAATCATAAGCAAAATGTTTTTAATCTTTAATCGGACAGAATTATAAATGGAAAAGCACTCAACGTTTCACCATCGATTGAAAGCGTCGTCAGGAGTGAAAAAAAACTAAATAAACGTTGCGATCACATTTTTTTTTTTGGAAGCCGTCACAGTCCCTTTTTTGCGCTTGCTTTTCGTAAAACTCAACTAAAAAGAAAAAAAAGAGAACCAGCTCCAACTGGAAAGCAATAAAATAGGTATTTTTTTTTTCCTTTGGTTGGAAGCAGGTGGGTTTCTACGGTCACCGTAAACCCGTAAGATACCAAATAACATGTAGGCTCCTCAGTCTGGAGAACACCGGGCCAATTAATTCCTCGACCTCATCCCACCGGTGTCACCCGTAATACCGGAATGGTCCGTCCGAGGCGCAAGGTGCACCGATACGCAAGGTGTACGACCGATACATGGCCTCCTGGATTAGCGCCCGCGAAGAAACACTTTACGCTTAGACACGCACGGGACATGTGTGCCGTCATGGAGGTGATTTAAAGATCGTCATGCCCTTTTATTTTTTTCGTATTGTTTCCTAATACGGTATTTATTATATCGGTGGGGTCCGAAAATGAATCGAAATAAAGACCAACCCGCAAGCGCCATTGTACTCTTATTTAATAAGAACGAAGATTTATTATTGAGGAAATTTTATATCTTGAAGTTACAGGATTTTATTAACAACACTTGTGAGTTGCGACATCTGTCTGGATGTTTCGTAAGAAATTAGTTATTTATGTTAGATCATTAAACCATTCTGACAATTATAGTCAGTATTGGAATAGTGACGTGGTGAGTTCACGGACGTCTTTTAATGAAGAAACACCTTTCATCAATAAATTCAAAAACGACATCGCAGTTAAAACAGGTCTGTGAGACATGTGCATAAAAGCGCCATCTCTAATTCAGTGATAAAAATTATCGGAAACAAGCAAATAAGAAAGTATCAGTACCATCCAGCAATAGGTTTACCTCCTCAAATTAAATAAATCCAGTTGTAGAGTGTATTAGGCTAGTTTATTAATTAATAATATACAGAAACTCGAATAGTGCTTGATCATAAGCGCCATCCCTCGATTAGAACAAGAAAGACACTGAGTACAACCCAAGTAACATAAAAATCAAACTAATTAGAAACACTGACGATTGAGTTCAGCGCGAATCTAAATATACCAAATTTTTTTTTTTAGTATTTTTGTATTTTGGTGTTTCTATCATCCATCTAAATTACCCTCGTCCGCATTTCACTGGCAAAATAAAAAACCTTCGTCCCGGTCGTGTTTTATCTGGAATAATTTTTTCCAACCCCGTTGTCCTGCAGACCCTTATTTCCACATCAGCCTGACAAATAAGACACGCTATTTGTCCACTTTGCCCTACCAATTGATTTACATCGATTCGACGCATTTTTTTGCGGCGCTGGAACGCACGTCAGGGTTGTTTTTTGGGAAATTTATTGAATTCGGAAGACGGAAGGCCCCGGCGGCAAATTGATTACAAATGTCTCGCGTTTACCAAAGAGAAACGATGGACGATTTTTACCGACGACTACTTTGTTTCCTATACACAAGAGCAGATGCAAATTTCTTTTCCTTTTTCTATTTTTAATAACACAGAGCCGGTGTAAAACAACAGGATGAGGGCCGATAATTATTTCATTCCACAAAGAAAGAAACTGCTTTGATCGATTTTATTTTTACTATTAATTTCTGATAGGGGCCAGTGAAATGGACACGTGTATTTGGCGTAAACCCTTCCACCTAATTAATTATTTCTACGCGGACAGAAAGCGACTCTCCAAGATAAATTCCTAATATTAACGGTCGGATTTAAATAAGAATCGAACCTGCGTAAATCATGCGCCGGCTTTTAATTTATTATAACGCGGGGATCATCGACTCGGCCGCAGTTTATTTCTCTTAATTGCGAAAATTTATATTAGTACGTCGTCTACTAATACGTTGTTTTTTTTTTTTTCCTTTTATTATTTTTGCTATCGCCGTGTACCTATGCTATGATTCGCTATGAACACATATGAGATGCCCGATAACAACCTCGCATGCCATTAATTACACGACATTATGGTAATGAACGCATAAATTTCTCGGAGAATAGGGGCTAATGGAATTGCAATAACCCCGATGATGGCAACATAGTTTTTAATTGTGACTAGACACTTGAATCCAAAGGGTGCTGTGAACACTTCTTTTCAAATTTTATTATTATTATGGGATTAGTTGAAAATTTACTTTAAAAATTTAAGATACGAAGCTTGAAAACAAGTGGAGGTCTCCTAGTACTATTATCACCCGCAATGAGATTATTCAAGAGGTACACACACGAATATATCGTCACCAACCAGATTAGTTGAAAAATTTCCTGCGGTTAACGATATTCAAAAGTTACGTGTAACCATTACAAATACTATTGCAGGATTTAGAAATACTGACGTCTTAGAACTGATACTGGTGAAGATGACGACCTCTTAGAACTGATACTGGTGAAGATGACGACCTCTTAGAACTGATACTGGTGAAGATGACGACCTCTTAGAACTGATACTAGTGAAGATAACGACCTCTTAGAACTGATACTGGGGAAGATGAGGACTTCTTAGAACTGATATTGGTGGAGGCGAAGACTTCTTAGAACTGACACTGGTGAAGATGAGGACCTCTTAGAATTGATGCTGGTGAAGGTGAGGACCTCTTAGGACTGATACTTGTGAAGATGTAAGATAGTGTATGGATAATGATATGCAAGTCTTGCACGAGTTTTACAAAACAGATTACCAGAGACGAACTTTATACTGCCGTTGGTTTGTTCAGCGTCTAATTGGATAACGATGATTTACTCTGTTCAGGCAAAGCATGGTTTCACCTTTCTGAATATGTCCATTCATAGAATTTTAGATTATGAAGTGCAGATAACCCTTATTTTCTTACATAAATCAATTTTCGGACGGCGAATTACAGCATGGATTCTTCTAGCACAATGGGAATAGTTTTTGAAAAGTCTTGTTCATACCGTTCAAGACCTACAACAGCGTATTTCGAGGTTATGTACTGTTGTAGCTCCAAAAAAATCGAAGAACACTTTCAACAATTCGAAACGTCATATAAACACATGCTTGCAAATTGAAGGCAATCATTTTCGGCTCGGTTAGCCCCAAATTCCTAGCCCCCTCCAGGGGCTAAATTTGTGAACCAGGAATTCCACCCTCTCTATTTGTTGCAACAGTCTGTTTTAACGACGGAGTGGACCTAACTGCGTCTGACAGCTTTTTTACCGATTCTATTTCAACAACTGTCAGAATAACAAACGTCAAGAAAATTTCAAAGCAAGGGTTGATAAAAAAATTATAAAAATAGCTCGGTATTACAGGTTCGTTCTGTATTTTTCACGACTCATAATACGTCAAGTTAAAAATGTCGCCAAAATAGTAGTAATTTCGGGAAAACTTTCAAAAGAACGTAACCATGTAAATAGGAAATTCACAATAACAGAAGCGTGATTAAAAAAGTGTTCGGAAGGCAGGGCAAGAATATAAAAGAAATCAATGACACAGGCAAAGACAAATGGTATGGAAAGGCAGGTCCAGACGTGGATTTTCCTGCCTCTTTTGAGCCGAGGTTGAAAGAAGTCTCTCTCAAATGCCTATAGCAGAGAAGCAGGAACAAACAAAAATGGCTAATTTAAAACACAATGCAGACAGCAATTTTATTAGAAGGAATCCATCTCCACTTCCTCACATGGTCCTACGATTATGAATATTAAGCCTACCCAAGTGGCAAAAGGTAAGTACATAAAGAGGTTTTGGCGCATATTCCAATTTTAGATTAAAAAAAAGTTCAGTTTGAAGCAAAATCATATGAACTGCGAACAGAATGGCTCTTGTTTCATACCGAATAACTAATTTAAATCTTTCAACAAATAAAATATTAATGAATCAATAGCTCAGCGAGTGGTTCAGAAGAACGCCATCTCTTAGTATTTAAAATTGATCCTTCAACTACAGATCTTTACATAAATATCTATCACGACCACAAAGTTGATTCCATTTTTGCTAGATTCATGTTCAGTTTTGCTAGATTCATGTTCAGAAAGTATCTTAAAAAAACACTGCTTTACTTTCCAGGAAACAACGAATGTTTCTGAAACGTTATCGAAATGTTTCAGAAACATTCGAATGATTCTGAAACGTTATGGAAACGTTTCAGGAACATTCGTTGTTACGGTAACAACGAATGTTTCTGAAAGGTTATTGAAATGTTTCAGAAACATTTGAATGATTCTGAAACGTTATGGAAACAGGAACACATTCGTTGTTACCCGGGTTTGCTGTGCCGACCAGATTTGTCGTATGACGTCAGAGGTAACTTTCTGCGGTCCATTTTGTGCCATATCTCTCGCTTTTAATTAAAATATCGCCCCGCTTTGTCCCATCTCTCTCACACATTATGCCTTTGGTTCGCTTGCCGGATGCCAATATCGAAAGCATCGCCGGAACATCCCTGTATCAACCAGCGTGCTGCAAGGAAAAAGAAACTTAAAGCACAGATTCAAAAGGAAAAGGGACTATAACCTATATCTTGCAGCAGGAATCTAGAAACGCTCTCTCTCTCTCTCTCTCTCTCTCTGTAAAAGAAAAAAGGAAAAGGGAAAATTGACGAATTTTCAAAAGAACGGAACATTGTTTCTAACTCCTCCTAACTAATTTTATGGCGGCAAAACCGCTTAGTATTAAAACTACGAAATAACGAGATAATAACGAGTGTTTTAAAGCGCCATCTCTTAACCAGTAACGCAAACTCAAAGTTGTGTGAAGTGAAGTCGGTAAATGGGAAAATTGACGAATTTTCAAAAGAACGGAACATTGTTTCTAAACCCTCCTAACTAATTTTATGGCGGCAAAACTGCTTAGTAATGAAGCTACAAAATAACGAGATAATAACGAGTGATTTAAAGCGCCATCTCTTACCCAGTAACGCAAACTCAAAGCTGGATGAAGTAAAGTCGAAGATAAATCACGTGTGAACTTCAAATTAAGCAGAGACAGAAATATGTATGTTGTAAAATTCACGAATTATTCAAACTAGTCCTGGAAATGGCTGCAAGCACCATCTCTTTTCTGGTAGCTTAACCAAATAGTCCTCAAGTTCGGGATGAGATCTCCCCAAATCCATATTGTTACATCAACTTTAATTGAATGAAAATGCGAATCTGTGAAGATTTCACTTCTTAGAACTTCTAAGAGGAGTGATTTTTAATTTTCTCAGCTTGTTATTGTTAATATAGAAAGAATGGTTGTTGGACGTAATGTATGTGTGTGTTTTCTACGTCCGATTGTATAGTGTGAATGCAATTAAGTGTTTGCAATATCGCCTGGTGTCTTCGTGCAGAAAGAAGAAAATGCGACGGAATAACTGCGACGAGGGGTTCCGGAGCGGTCATTCCCACTTCCCCGACATGCAAACTGAGCCCCCAGGATCAGCAGTCGTCCTGTCGGATTCCGTGAATTCCGAGATGCCGCTCGCTTGTCAGATGTCCCCCGCGGCCAGCCACGCATACAACCACTTATATTACACCCAAGAAGCTCCGAAATAAAACAACTACCGCTGCTCTTTCTTTCTTTCTCCGAGAACTTAATACGTATTTTGCATGATCAATTCTGCGTTAGAAGACGAGAAGCGGAGCGCAAAAGTTACGTACGTACGTGTAATTTACGAGTGAAATGCAGTTGCAATCGTCTCCTGGCGATGTATCATTAAAGTATTAGATTTTCTTTCTGTTGGCTCCGGTTGGTTGTTCGTCGAGATTTTTAAAAATATTTTCTCGTCGCCCTAAACCAAATTTTTCTTTGTCGTTTTGCGCAAATCAAAGTCCTACAACTGCAATATTACACAAGAACTAATTATTTACACGTAACGCAGTAATATTAATTTAATCAATCCATTCTGCTTATTAGTAAATAACTCCCGCGTAATAAAGCTTACGTCATTTATTTGCTGCAATTATCTTACATAACAAACGCCGTGTTTTCGTACGTACAAAATAACAACACACCAAGCAAACAATAAACTGGTAATTAATTAATTGAACAGCAAGGAAAACGCGTGCTAAACATGAGCAGTAATCAATAAAATTTCCGCACCGTACGATTTCAAATAATACACACAAAAACTTTTAATTGGCGCGGCGGTCGTTTCGTTTTCCCCCCCGCCCCCCTCAGGTTCGCAATTGTGGAAATACGTATATAAAACTACCTCCGTGCACGTGAACAGCTGATCGTGAGTACTTTCGTTTTCATAGTGGAATAAATTACTAAAACATGAACTGAGCTGTAAAAGTACACTCGGGGGTGTCAGCGAAATCCCACGTTATGGTGGCGCAACTGTGAATTTTAACTCGGCGTCAAATTGCATTTTGTGTTTCTGTTTACCGTTTGGTACGCTCGTTCGTTCTCTACGCGCGCGCTCTCCTCCGTACGGATAAATCAAGCGCAATCAACGTTTTTATAACGTCTATCGCGCGCATAAATTTTCTGAAACGTTGTGTCTTCCACTCGCTCGAAACAGAATTATTTTCTACGAAACATACACTTTTTGTAATCAGCTGATAAATTAATAAAACCCAATGAACAAACTTTTGATGAAAAAATAATAATTTGTTTCATAAATCTGAAATTTTTCAAGAAACTTTGTCGCAAATCGTTTTCTGTTAGGTCAGAGAGCGATCGTAGGATGTCGCTGTTTAAATTGAATTTTTTCAATAAATTTCAGCAATTCTTTTCTAAGCTGTGACTGATATCATGCAACAAGAAACATGAAAAAGATAATAATTTACATAATTCCTTGAACTTGAGGTGTCGGAAACAATATTATGTTTGCATTCGCAACAAAAAACATTAGTAGAGACTGTCACCACCTCTGTGAGCAGAGGGCGCCATAAAATCCTAACCAAGCAAATATAAAAATAAATAAATATATAATACACAATCCGTAAATTTAGTATCTTTAAGTCTTTATTAATTAAATAAAATAATAATAATTTAAATCGACAATGAGGCCATATTTTCGCCTAAAATAAGACAAAAAAGTCAACGGTTTTCATTTGGTAAAAACTAAGCAGTTGAGGATGTACTTTCAACGAATCGCATAGAGAAGAAAGACACATTTCACGATAAAATCCGAAACCAGCACCGAAATGAAATAAACACGAAACTATCGCCATCTATCCGATTTCTTATCACATGGACTCAAAACTAGCGCCATCTATCGGATTTAATTAAAACTAAAATGGGTGTGTAAACATAATCACTAGCGCTACCTATCGGATTTAATTAGAACTAAAATGGGTGTGTAAACATAATCACTAGTGCTACCTATCGGATTTAATTAGAACTAAAATGGGTGTGTAAACATAATCACGACAATGGACAGGAATTTATAGGTTTCAAATTCGAGTAGGCTCAGAGAAAACGTAGAAATAAGTTTTTTTTTTACTGACAAGCTAGTTAAAGCCCGAAATAAGAAAAAAAATAATTTTAGTCGACAGACAGACAGGCAGAGAGAAGCAGAAAATAATCGACGATTTCCACTCGTCAAAACCTGAACAATTGACGATGTAGTTTAAAACAAAGCGCAGCTGAAAGAAAAGCACAAGTTTCAGGATATTAAAATAAATAAACAGAGACCAGTACTGACGTGAAATAAGCTCGAAACTAACGCCATCTATCTATTCGATTTAATCAGAGTTCACGTACACGTGTATACACCATTTACTGAAGAGCTAATTAAGTTTCGCATGAATGTAGATTTAACAAAAAAAAAAAAAAAAAAACTGGTCGACGTAAACCTTTGGTTATACATACGCTCTGAGCGTTTGGAATGTTCCTTTTTCTCACTCTTGCAAGCATTGAAACGCAGTCGCTCTCCCTCTTATTCTTACTCAGCGTCAACTCGAATTCACCCACTGCTGACAAAACTAAGGGAAAAAAAAAACGTTTGAACAGCAACATCCTTCGATCTGACGTTGCATTAGGATTGACGAATTCAAGCTAGTTTGCTACATACTATGTCATCCCATGCCATGCTTGCTGTGAAAGCATAATGAAAGTTTTAAAAACTTTTGTTGCAAAACGTTTTTGCAATGAATCCCTCCCGACCTTGGTTTTGGTTTTCAGTGGAACTCTCTAGCCACGTTTCTGCTGATGAAGCTCCAAATAGGGCTGAATCAAAAATCAAAAACGATTTGCAACAAAATCTTTTGAAAAAAGAAATTCCGAATCAAGAGTGCGGCAGGCCATCTTTTTGCGGGAAAAGCAAACAATCAACGATCTTGATTCGTTCGAAAATAAATTCATAACGAAATGCCTTCAAAGATGCGAAACAATGTTCAAACTTGCGTCATCTGACGATTATGAACAGAGTTGCTGTACATCCAACGCTATCTACTGTATAGTTTCCCTCAACAACAGATCAAAATTTATTACGGAGAAAGAAATAAGAAAAATAAACAGTAATGGAATACCTTCGAAGGTGAAAGACAATTTTCAAACTTGCGTCGTCCGACGACTGTGATCAGAGTTGTTATCCACCAGCGCCATCTACTGTATAGTTTCCCTCTTTCAAAGCAGATCAAATTCAATTAAGGAAAAAGAAAAAAACAGTTTGTGGTAAGTGGATCACATTATCATTAAACTTCTTAATACAATTGTCACCCGGTAACGTTAAAAGAAAAAATATTTTGTAAAGACACTGACTGGCGCCATCGAACGAAATTTGTTTCTATTAAAAAAAAAAAACAGTTCGATTAGTCAAAAAATTAACAGCTGACGGAATATCTCCTTGAATCAGGCATATTTGCAAGGTTGTTAGAGTTGGACTGTGTATTGGGCGGTTGCCTTGATCCAGGGGGGAAGGTTTGTTTACGCATCTCCAAAACTAGCGTCATCTTACGACCGTAAACAAAAACGTTCAGCAGATCAAACGCCATCTATCAAACAGTTTTCGAATTTCAAAACAAATCAGATGAATTCAGGAGATTTGAAGTAATAAGTTCATTGGTAACTTGCATATTGTTCAAGCAATGTAATTGGCCGATTGGACGAGAAAATTACCTTGAGCGACACTGGCGCCATCTATTGGAATTTATCGCTATCAAACAGAAGGAAACACGTTCGGATTTTAAATTTTTATTAAAAAGAATAACAGAAATCTAATCTAATCCAGATCAACTTGGATCGATTCTAGTTTAGCGCATAATAGAAAACAGACAGAGATAGATTATAGGTATTAATTAATTAGTTAATTAAACGCAGTTTCTTTTGAATTTTCGTTGTTTATTAAAAAAACTGTGTTTAATTAACTAACTAATATGGATATTAATTTTCACCAAGTAAAGGCCGAATCAATCCAATATGATGATAGATTATAGACCTACAGAGGGCGCTCTGAAACGAGAATCCACAAAATCGAAACACTTACATCAGATTAAAAAAAAAAAACCTAATTGAGGAAAATTGAATTTTTGGATTCTTGTAAATTTATGAAAGTTTTCTAAGAATTTCTTTAACACCCACTTAACATGAGCTGCAGCCAAATATTCGTATATCATAAGAAACTATGGGTTTTTTTTTCTTCTTAATTTGGCGTTCAGAGTGCTGTGAATGTAATGAACCGCGTACTAGTATTAGCCTACTGGACGCCAGATTAAAAAAAAAGAAAACTTATTTACACGAATGGTTTGGAAACAAATGGGGAAGATTTGTTACCAAAATCTCCAGATCTAACTCCAATGGATTTGGTTATTTGGAGGTATTTAAAAGTTATTGTTTACAACGCAGAAGAATTTTGATAGAAAATCGTAGATGTTTACCAACAACTGAGAGAAATCAAAGCGACTTCAAAATCAAATGTCCAAGCCTCTTCGATCATTGCAACTTTGTTTAGAGAGCGAAGACGACAATTATCTGTTGGCTCAACGCGTTATTGATTCTGTAGGTAAAGTTTTTTTAATTAAACCTTATTTAGAAAACAATTTGGGTGCTGGGCCTGTATTTATTAGAATTTCTTCTTATTTTTATCTCTTATTATCCGCCGGTCAAAGTGCGTAAATTTTTGTAGTACATCCTGTATGTATATCAGCACTAAATCGGTAATCGCTGAAAAAAATCATTATAAATGGCACTAATATTTTATTTTATACTTTTATCGTATCAATATTAAATAGGAAAATATAAAATTGGCCACAATGCTTACCGGAAGAATTCGCAGTTAAAACTTAGAATTGATTCAGAAATGACTACCATTTTGTTCAGTTCTTCTTTCGAAGAGGAAACCATTTAATAAAGGTTTAGAAATTTCGTTTCGCATATCTTTCGCAGAGAAAACAGGCGTTTAAACTAAAGCATAAAATATAGGTGGTCATTGCGGTTGAATTTAGGGAGACCGGAACCCTCGGCGAAAAATTTAATATTTCAAAAATTAATCCTCCGCAGTCATAACAAACCCCCGTAACCACTTTATGTTATCACAATACATCAGAGCCTGCTCTGTCTTTTTACTGGAGTAATCCCGCACGTGGCTTCAATATTTGCTTTCTGCAGGATAATGGAGACCGGAGCGGAGCTTAAGCTCCCCAGGAAAATAAACTTTCCGCATTAAATAAAATACGCCGGCGCCCGCGTCGTTTCAGTTTAGTTTTCGCGTATTAATAAATAAAATTACACGTAATAATTAATTTAGAGTGCTCGGCTCTGTCTCTGCATGGTGCGGTGATTTTCGAAATTATCGCCGGATCAATCGTCGAAATTAAATCTTTTATTTCCGACCGAAATTTACCTTTTCCGACAATTTAATTACACCGCCGCTCATTGTATAATTTCCGAACAATATAATTCCGAGGCCCGTGAAAGCCGAACAAATATCGCGCTTTATCAACAGATGTAACACGGTTCTGCTTTTAGTGCGGCCGAAAAATCCGCACCGTTTAAGCGCAATTGCGGCTACACCTGACAGCGGTTAAAATTAAAACAATGGACAGAACAAATTCGCCCGGTTGTTAACCTTGCGCCCAACAATTACAACGCGGGCTTCGATGGGAAACGAAATATGCTTTTACGTAAATTTTAATTGAGCCGAAAAGCATTCAACAACGACGAAAAAATAAAATTAAATTAAACAAAATTAGAGAAGCAACGACCAGGAAGAGCCGAACCGTACCTACAATAGAACCGCCGTTCCGCCGTTAATTACTTTCGCTTCTTCATTAATAAAATGTATCAGTTGCGTTTATCTGTGCGTCCGTACAGCTAAATTGTGCGCGCACTGTGTATTTACAGACAATTAGTTTCGTGCATATTTACATAAACTTGTAGAAAATTATAGATAACGTAACGAGACGGCGGGAATAAATTGGTGTGTAATTATTATGGCCACTTCTCGCTTTTATTACAGGCCAGATTAAATCTCAAATGAGCTGGCCGCTCTACACAACCGCTTCCGTTTCGTCATTCTTTGATTCTTTTTTTTTCTTTTCGCTTCCAACAAACTGCGACATCGACACGAAAGAAAACGTGCAGTACGCGTTCCTAACAATTCATTACTCTACAACAACAAAAAAAAAAGCTCGGTACATGAAGCGCACCAATTAATAAGTACACACACGAATTAATTATTTTAATAACACACTTTGCGCCAGGAATAATTATTACATCTCGTTAGTTACCTACCTTAGTTAGTTGCAATGCTTACATATGAGCTTACACGAAACGTTTTTATTTAAAATGACAATCAAATTAACCGAGAAGCAAGCACCTTGTAAATCAGTCGCTTAAATACAAAATCTGTATTGTTAAAAGATATGCCAACTATTTATTATGTTCATCGATTAAATTCTATTATATTCACCACAATCAACAAATTTGCTTCAGATTTTTTAGTCCCTGCGTTAGTTCTCCACTGCATTTACATAAAAAAAAGTATAAATTGATTAAGAATCGAGAAAAACGTAGCAAGCACTGGAATTGTAAAGAAAATTAAAAAAAAAACACGAAGGTATTTGCTTGAGTGTAACTCGATCTACGTGTTCTTAAAAAAATGTTGGTCCTTCGAGCCGGATCTTCGTATGCGTGATTATGTTATTTACATCCTCAGTGCACTTACTATGTCATATTCGTCCTGCTATGTTTCCTTCCACTATCGCTAGAATTACCACCGCACTGTTGAGAGTGAACTTTCCTTTAAATTAAAACCCTGTGAACATAACAAAAAAATGTCCTACTTTGGTCCTTCACCCTTTCATTTTATAAATGTTGGAAGATACTTTATTGTCTGTGTTTGTCATTTTTTTCACAGATTCTTGGTTTAACGCTTTTAGGCCCAATTTCAACTTATCCTCGCTAAGTGTTCAAAACATTGCTACCACAAAATTCTGGATACAACAGCTTATACAGAGGTCGTTCGTGTAAATTTTGACTCAATGATCAATATGAAGACGATTTCAAACCAAATTAAACCAAAACTAGAACTTAAGAAAAAAATCAAGGATTTCAATTTCTTATTTCCTTTCCTTCAGTTTCAAAGTAGAAGTTAAAAGTTAATTTTCTAAAGTCTGTGAATACGGTAATTGTGTCTTCACTCTTGACGGCGGCGGCCTTTTCTTAATGGTTTTCGGAACACTTATTTGAAGATTTTATACAAGTGTCTCTAAAATATTCCAAGAGACAACTTGGAATTGGTTCACTTTTCGAGCTTCCCTATCTTTTGAGAGATAATTTCTTTGAAGCAAGTGATTACTGAGAAATTTGATGCTTAAAGTTTGCCCCGAGGCTCATCAAATCATCATGTGGCCTTCAAGAGTACCTCAAAGTCTTCTGGCGCTTTTCTAATATAATTTTTGGAGCACTTTTACGATGTATTCCAAGTTTTTGAAATTTGAGTCTTAAAGCTTGCTTTGAGACCCATCAAATCAGATTGTGACCTTCAAGGGCACGGCAAGGTCTTCTGGCTTTTCTAATTATTTTTTTTTTTTGAGCACTTTCGGATTTATTTCAAGTTCTTGCCTTGAAGGTTTTTAGGACATTACGAGGCACAACTGGGCTGTTGAGGGTGCGGTTCAGATTTTCTTTTGCTTTCCAATGCATTTGATGAGGGACTCGCCTGAATTAAAAATGTTCGCTCATCAAAGTCATCATGAGGCCTTCAAGAGTATATCAGTCTTCTGGCGCTTTTTAATAATATAATTTTTGGAGCACTTTTACGATGTATTCCAAGTTTTCGAAGTTGCTTGCTCTGCGACCCATCATATCATCTTGTGGCCTTCAAGGACACGTCAAAGTTTTCTGGTTTTTCTAATAATTTTTCTCGGAGCACTTTCGGATTTATTTCAAGTTCTTGTCTTGAAGCTTTTTAGGGCATCTGGGCTGTTGAAGGTTCGGTTGTTTTCCTTTTCCTTTCCAATGCATTTGATGAGGGACTTGTCTAAATTAAGAATGTGTCTGGTTTGGTTTATTTCCTTGTGGTAATCATCGCATTGTTAAGAGGAACTTTAAAATTAAATAAAGTCACAAAATCACGTGTCCAAAAAGGTGCGATAATGTAGGTATTTATACATCAGAATGTGACCTTTATTTTTGAGTCACTTAAAGTTCGATTATGAAATCGGGCCTTATGGCACTTTTCATGATCAGACTTTAAGGCAGCTTTAATTTAAAGTCATTTTAAGAATAAGGAAAAGAAATGTGTTTTCTTAGGTTAAAGTAACTTTAGATTTAAAGTCATGTTACGAAATTGGCCCTAAGAGTCTTATGGCCGTTTTCAAAATCAGACTTTAAGGAAGCTTTAATTTAAGGTCACTTTAAGAATAGGGAAACAAATGTATTTTTCTAGGTTAAAGTAACTTTAAAGTTCTATTGTGAAATCGGCCGTTAGGATTAAAGTTTTTCATGACTTTTTCTTTGAGGAAAAACGTGAGGCTCTATTTAATAATAATGAAAAGTCGATTAATTCACGCAAAAACCAATTTACTTTTGCACAATTACGTCCCTGCGTCAACAATATCTAAAGTCGTCGATTTTAATTTTTAAGTTAGGGTAGATAAGTAGATAAGTGGTGTGTGTCAGAGCCTTGGCAAGAGGGACCGACCGTTGTTCATTACGCAGACTCCCACCGAGTAAAAAGAGGGAAATTACACGCGCCGCTCAAAATGAGCTTTAAAGCCCAATTACGCGGGCAAGAAAAAAAAAAGCTTGATCTGGCCGTTAAGCAATCGGATTAGGCGGGTGGGGGTATTAAAAAAACAGCGACAGTTCAAAAAGCAATTGTCTTTGGACGTAATTTCGAAGTCACGTTTCGGTCACGGTTCGTTTGATCGGGCCTACGAACAAAATCTACTTTTCGGTAATTACAAGGCGAATTAAGTACATAACTCGCATGATCCGGGGAATTCTTAAAACGCTAATTAATCCCCTTGATTAGGAGGAGGAGGAGGAAGAGAGGGACGTCGCACTCGAAATCTCTGCTGCCGAGTTTGTTTCCTTCGCGAGAAAGGAAACTGCGTCCTGTCCTGTCGTGTCTTACACAATGAACTTTCATAACGCCGCGTCATGTAAATACTAATAAAGAATTATTGAAAAGGAAAGAATTAATTAACAGATCACAGTGAAATGCAAATTTCCTCCGCTTAACATTCACATGCGACAGTTTTATCTCTAAATAAGTACGTGAAGAATGCCATCGTCAATTGCGCGAGTTCCATTCACGCGCGGTGAGAACAAAGTCGTCGACTTTTGCGGGGCTCTCCTCTCGTCCTGAGGAGGGCACAGCGCCCGAAGACTGTGGGATGCGCAGTTGACATATTACGGCGATTTATAATTATATGCCAGCATCAAGGTGGGACCTTTCGTCATTCATTCTTACAACACTGAATAAATGTTACAACTAGGCGTGCAGAAAATCGCTGCAATTATGCTCTCAAGGCAATGAATGCATCGAAGCAACCCTATACTCTGGATAATGTCATATGAACGTTCAATGTTCCGATATTATAGTTCTTGAACCGTGGAATTTATAACGTGCTTCGAGTGATGAAAGTTCAGGCAATTTTTCTTTTGGATTTCTAGATTTTTCACGCAAACGATATGCAGATGATTCAGGTCTAGTTACTTTTCGATGACATGGTTTACAAAAAAATGCAATTTATTCATTGTCTTTCATATACAGAGTAACCCACCCAACAGAAACTGAAACTTCATTTAAAAAAAAAAAAAATTCAAAAATGTTCTGAGAACTCAAATTATCTACATCAACAAAGTCCCTTTAGTTATTGTATAAGGTTAGCACATAGGAGACTGTGGTGGTGGAACTTTCTGTTCGAGAGAAAAGGGAATGCTGTCAACCTTACATTTACATGATTTCAAATTATATGTATAGTTACCTAATGAATCTGTGGTTTGGTGTTAAAAGGGCCGATGTCAAAAACATTATTAATCACACATCTGTTTGCTATCAAGAGTGCCATAACGTCACACCATCCGAGTAAGAACGAGGTGCGAAAGCTCTGCGGAAAATTTCGTAAAAAGAAACCACCAAATAGACTCATTCGTTATTTTTTTTTGTTTTGGGGGAAATCCATACCCTTATCTTATAAATACAACTTAACTTAAATACAACAATTAAATCTACCATGAATTTACACGATTCTGTTCAAAATAGTTTGATTATTGATAATATAAGTAATCCCCCTGATTAACAGCACAGTTAAGTATAATAATAATAATAATAATAAAGTTTATTTCAAAACAACTGTACCAAACCAAATTACAGATTTGAAAAGTGTCCCAATAATCCAAGTAAACTTCAATATCTGCAATAATAAATAAATAATAAATATAATAAAAATAAATATATGCAACCAACGCTACATTGCTCCTATGACGATCTCAATATGAAGTCGTGCAATTTTTTTTTTAAATATTTTACAGAATTTTACGTTTGAAAAGTTACAAATATTTAAGAATTTTTAAATAATTTCCAGACTTGAAGACCACTAGGATATTTCAAAAACAAAACAAATGCCTCTTACTACATACTACAAATTGATCCTGATTTCAGAATTTTTTTTTTTGTTATTATTTACGAGCGATTAGGATTGGAAATTTTTGAATCTCTTCTAAATCCAGTTTCCAGAAGCTGATTACCTTTCGGTAAGTAACATATTTGTTTTTTATTTAATTATAAAACTGCCATTATACCAAGAAGTTCTACAAAAATTCTTTCACCTAGTTATACACTAGTAATATTTTATTATTAAGATTATTTACAGTGGCTAGGATATTTACAGTATTTAAATAATGAACCACTTGGAAGAGTCCAAATGTTCGTAGTTGAAAAACAACAATAAGTAATAATATTATAGGAAGATACTGTGCTTTTCAATTTCTTCTGTTACTTGGTTATTAACGGGGAAAAGAATTCAGGCCAATTAGTGTTGGACGTTTTTTTCCGCCGGATGGCGCCACCTTTCCACGGCTTCGATGTGTCGGATTATTAAACTCGTAGAGTAGGAGGGGGAGGAGTGCAATGCGAGCGTTTTCGTTTCGCAGAGATGATTGTGGGCGGGGCTAATACAGTCCGAGCACTACATTTTCGTATTATTCGCGGAATAAGTGGCCCGAATTCTTTTCCCTGGTTACTAAAAACCTTATTTATATTAGGCTATCCTCTTTACTAGATCATAGTGAACTAAATTACTTTTAAAAAGATCAAAATAAATCTATTTGTCATGACGAATATGTTTTGAGCGCCAATTTTGAATTGACAAATAAGTTTGAATTTTATTCTGTCGACGCATTGCAAAGCTAAAAATCGATTTTAGTTTGTGCTGTAATCTCTCTCTCTCTCTCTCTCTCTTCATATTTCGTTATCTAATAGAAAATCAAACTAGAAATCTTAAAATAAGGCTGCTGAATTTTGGCGCTAAGTTTGAAATAACACTGAAGTTCAAATCAATAATCGAATCAATGGAATTATACTACATTTTTTATTGATGGGCAGTAAATCCGAAGTTATAAGAGAATACGGTTCTCCTCCTATCATCATTTATTGGGGTTTCTTTTTTTTTTCGTTTTATTAAAATAGCAACTAGTTAGTAACGATGGAGGTCAACTTTGAAATTTTCCGTCGTCTGTTAGTTATGTAATAAATTATACCAATCTGTAAGATCCGCCTTCAAATAAAAAATAGTATCTTGCAGCCAGAAATTGCTCTAAGAGAAAATCTAAAAATTTAGTTACGCAAAGGGTCATCACGATGCCGAAATCACAACACAATTAATCGGGGATACCTGATTATGATTGAATTACAGTGAGTTATTCGCATCGCCATCTCTTGATCAGCAAGGCAAACTCTTAGCTGCAATTTTAAGGATCGTTTTAGGGGAATGCGAAAAACACTTCAGTTTTCGGTTACGACCCCATACTTATGTGCTTCCTCTGGCTGGCACTTTTAAGATAATCAGAGCTTAAATTATTATAAGTAAACTAATTCCGATTTTCAGTTTTGGTAAAGTGCATCAAACATAAATTCTAAATATGCTCTAATTTTTCATTATCATGTCTTGATCAATAACGCATGTTACTATCACCAACCAAATACTTACTTTAGGCTTGTCAGTCACCTTCCTAAAATGAAAAGCTCCGATTCTTTTTGAACCCGGCCACAAGACCTTCCGTCTTTGTCCTCAAATTTCAATAGTATACCGATTCAGAAAGTACCTCAATCAATCGAGAAAGTCAGTGCAACCCCCCAAAATTCTCCAAAGTTTTCATTTTGGTGGTTACAAGCGAGTTATTCGCACCACCATCTTTTGATCAACAATGCAGTTCTCGGATGCTCATTTCGATTAAACCAAACAAAGATTATTTCGTAAATATCTCAATGAATCCGTTGAAACGAGGCTTGAAATTAGTTTAACAAAATTTAAGGAACGTGTAGATTCTGATTCAAGTACTTAGGAAGAGAACGCACACAGACGGATTAGAGATGAGGATGGAGCCTGTAAAAATAAATTTCACCAACGAAATACTCAATTATTATCTCAAGAAAAAAATAAAGAAATTTGTGGTGAAAGTTACGAAAACAAAGCTTGACGAACACTATCTTAAAGGCATGTGTCCACGAGGCCAGTAGCTATGACGCCATTTATTGACTAGTCTCGTGGAAACGCGCCTTAAAGGATAAGATTATTTTGAAATCTCGCAT
The DNA here is from genome assembly GCA_036172665.1 of Prosopocoilus inquinatus. Classification (NCBI taxonomy): domain Eukaryota; kingdom Metazoa; phylum Arthropoda; class Insecta; order Coleoptera; family Lucanidae; genus Prosopocoilus; species Prosopocoilus inquinatus. The sequence goes on along the minus strand of CM069878.1, from coordinate 4,569,039 downwards.
GATTCACGATGATTGTTAGAAATCGTTTATGTCTGAATCTGCCTGAGAGCTTAAATCAAGCAGTAAACTGAAGAAATGATGGGCATGGTTTATGTAATTTATGAATATGTGAAAAATAGGAGTGTTTGTTATTGTGCAAGTGAAGTGATACGTCCGGTAAGCTTCGCGTGACGTCACGAAAATAATTCAAATCCTCCCAACAACACCCAGTCATTATGTATGTATTCATGCAAATCAAAGTAAATAAGAGAAAAAGACGTCCATAAATTATCACGTGTCGGGCATCCGAGCGCGCGTCAAATTCTGCAAGCAGAGTTTCGACGTGCGCGTCGAGCAAGGTGTGCTCACGTGGTAAAAACTGTCGCCTTGAATAAATTGCCATTACGATATTTTTACTGGTTTATCTGTCGACTGAAAACATGCTTGTTCAGTGAACACTCATGTTGTCGATGATTACGACCAGATTGTCAGCGTGGGCAGGGTGGACTCGACGACTGGGTGTAACGCTGCTGCTCCTACTGCTCTGCGATATCCAACAAAAAAAAAAAAAAATAGAAGATTTTTGTATTCTCCCCAAAGAAAAGAGCGAAGGAAAAAAAATATACATAAAGAAAATATATCCATCCATCCGGTAAACGAAAGCGAATTTAATTTGGATCCGCAAGAACGAGAACGAAACGCTATTAAGCTAAATTCTTATGCGTCTTAAAAAAATATATATAGCTATTGTGGAGCACCCTCATCTTGTGCCCCGTATGCATACCCTGCCTTAAACAGGCCCGGAAAATTACTGCAATTGTCTCGATCATTGCCGCGGGTTTAGGCCGAGACTCTCGTCCTTTGTATACGTGCGTTTAAGGAGCAGCCTGCGGCCCCCGCCGGCTATATATTTTTATTTCCCCATTGCCTACTTAAAGAACTGATTAAAATAGGGGATATGTTAAAGCCAATATTAGAACGTGGGGTTGACTCGAACTCAAATGAGGATTATCGTTTATTTCAAAGTAGGTGACTTTTTAAAACCCGTATAAAGCCCAGAAGCGAAATTGAAGCGGCGCGCCGCGCCGCGCCAGCTCGTGCACGCAAGAATTTAATAAACTAATGAAGAGAATCTGAATCAAATCGCGCCCCCTCTTCCACCCCCTCACAAACTTTAGAAAGCGCGGAAATATCTTCTTAATCTCGCGCCGGTTTAAGCGCGTTTGCAGTCGGGGAGGTTTAAGGGGTTGCTGCTTTATGTGTTATATTTTAAGAGGGCTGCAATTAGCGAGTCAGTAGAGCGGAATTAAGCAACATCTCAATTTAAATATCTTAACAACGGACCGACCCTCCGGCGTCACCCTTTGCTTACGGCGGCGCGGCCCGCTCACTTTTATTTATTTTTTTTTTTTTGAAGGCGCGCCGCCACCTATTCGCGAGCTAATTAAAAAATTGGCCGCATCTGCGTTGACGCGTTATTTTCGGAATTTATGGGGCCGGCGGCGTTTATTAATTTTTTAAATTAAGAAAGAAACTTTTATTTCGCCCGGCCGTAAATTAGCTGCGTAAAGTGTTATGTATTATTTATTGCTTTGTTGGAGCAGATTAAGATGACGCAGTTTTTCTTCGTGATATTTTCGTAACAAACAAAATTAGTTTCCGATAATATTCCAAATACAAAAGAAAAAACGCATATCACCTGCAAGAAAAAGAAAACAAAACAAAAGAAACAGTATGTCAATTTATGGAAACTTACTGAAATTTGTAAGAATGAAGATAGGATTACCATGACTGAAGAATTGACAGACATGCTCATGAAAAACGTCGAGAGCGCCATCTCTTTAAGATTACCATAACTGAAGAATTTACAGATATGCTCATGAAGAACGTCGAGAGCGCCATCTCTTTAAGATAACCATAACTGAAGAATTTACAGATATGCTCATGAAGAACGTCGAGAGCGCCATCTCTTTAAGATAACCATGACTGAAGAATTGACAGATATGCTCATGAAAAACGTCGAGAGCGCCATCTCTTTAAGATTACCATGACTGAAGAATTGACAGATATGCTCATGAAGAACGTCGAGAGCGCCATCTCTTTAAGATTACCATGACTGAAGAATTGACAGATATACTCATGAAAAACGTCGAGAGCGCCATCTCTTTAAGATTACCATGACTGAAGAATTGACAGATATGCTCATGAAGAACATCGAGAGCGCCATCTCTTTAAGATTACCATGACTGAAGAATTGACAGATATGCTCATGAAGAACGTCGAGAGCGCCATCTCTTTAAGATGTGAATTGCTATAACGCCTGACCGGAGAAGTGTATTTGGAATTTATTCGTATCACGGTGCCAGATTTACTTAATCTGCAGGATATCTTAACAGTTACGTTAGGAAATCGATGAATATGATGCGGTGGGCCCAGGACGTTCTCTAATTATCTGTTCTAGGCGTGTGCAAAATTCCAGGAAATGCCTCTGCAACATATTCAAGAAACTTCTTTGAACAGTACTTTCTCAAAATTAAATAATCCGAGCGAGATTCAGTGTTAACTCGAAATATTTTGTGAATTATACATTCAGTAGATAACAACCTAAATCAATTTTGAAATAGTTGTCAGTGTTGTGGACTTCTTCTTGTACTGGCATAATTCTCTGGTCAGCTCAAAGCTCCCAAGGCTGATTTTCATCCTGTAAATTACGATTTGAAGCGAAAGCTTTAATTAGAGGATTTCGTGTCTGCTGGCGACCGACGACTACGATGATGATGACGCCAGCCGGGCAAGGAGAGCAAAAGATTTAAGAAAACCAGAAAAGAACAAAAAAAAAAAAAGGAAATCACACATCCTCAGGTGGTAAATCTCGAACATACGATGATACGCGTTTTATTCACGCGACAACGGGGCGCTGTCCCGTCCGCGGCCCTCCGTTGTTTATGAGCCATGTCTCATAAACATGGCGGGTTGTTTGTACCGAATTTGTCGCCGCTGTCAAAATGAACGCCGCGATAAATTCGGATTTTTATTAGGAGCAAATTTCGCACCGGAATTTATGCCCCTTTATGTAAACGGCCGGCGACTGCGATTTAAATAGGCGCTCCAGTTCTTATCAAATAATTCGTATTCTTTCGCCCCGACGTAATTTGGCCGAACTTATGCGGGCCATTTACATATGAACGAAAGGAACATGCTGCTGCTGTGTAAAAGTTGGTAAAGAAGTCCGACCTCTTTGTACGAAAAGTAATTTGCAATATTTTTTTTTCTTTCGGAGGCTTCATATTCAAAAACAACTTAACTTGAAGCATCCCATTAACATTTTCTTGACGCAAAGAACAAGCCATCAAGAAATGTCAACCTGGAGGTCCTTGCCTTGAGAAACTAAGCTTCACTTCAAAAAAAAAAAACTCTAATTCCAGGACTTGGAATCACCAAACTCTGATTACAATAACTAAATGTTGCATTTTTTCAATGAATAATCAGAAGCGCCATCTCTTGGTTAGTAACACAAGCTATCGCGTTAAAAATTTGATGTTGCCAAATAGGTGCAAGACTTTACACGCTCGTATCCTCCATAATGTAAAAAAGAAAAAAATATAAAATTCCACGTGTGTCAAATTTGATAAATGTGTCCATCGAAACACCGCCATCTTTTGATCGATAGTCAAAGTCTTCACGTCATTTAACAAATTTGAAATTCCAATCCATTATTTCCTTGCGACATCATTCTTGTATTCCAATGGTTAAATTAATTTGCATTAACAATTCGAAAACGCCGTCTCCTAGTCCGATGTTGAATTATTTCCACACTAAACTTATAAATTACAGCGCCCTCTTTAGCATAATATAATAAATAATTTGAATTCATTTTTATTTTAAACCTGCCAGCCACGCTTTGAGCTTGCTCTTTTCGCAGATCGTCACTGTATTTAATTAAAACAAAAAAAAATCTGTTGAAGGTGTAAAGCGACATCTATTGAGCGATCAGAAACAATACAGTTGGCGCCATTCCTTGATCGATTTTTCAATACTCGCTTATAAACACGGATTTTCAAGGATCTGAGCCGATTGTTCGTCATTTAAAACATGATTTGAGTACATTTTTGCCATTAAAGCGCAAAATAGTTTACGCAAGTGCGGTTTGGAATCTGTAGTTGCAGCTAATGATAAAAAGTGCCATCTGTTGGTCGACTCTTTAACGAAGCGAATTTCTTTGAATTCGTCTGGCTAGAGCTTCGAAATGAAAGCTTACTTTCAGTTTCATTCACAATAAAAAATCTCGAACAGAAATCATTTTTATGATGAAAGCACCATCTTTCGGTCTCATTTCGAGCTTAATTGTTGCAATTTCGCTGAAGGTTTGAAAATGTCGAAAAGGAATTGAATAAATGAGTTCTTTCAAACACAAGAAATGAATTTATTTTTGAAGAGGCCATGTTTTTGGTGAATCTGCAATTACGATCAATAATGCAAGCACAGCGTCATCTACTGGCTGATAAAAAAAGGAACATTAACTCACTCTTAGAAGTTCCAACAGCGATTTTCCTTCAAGTAATGTCATCTGATTATTTATTAAAGACAGAAAGCGGCGAACTTAGAAGACTTAAAATCGTCGAAATTATCCAAAAAAGAAAAAAAAAGTTAGTGAGTGAGTGAAATGTGGAAAAGCACAATGAGGCGAGTGTGGTATGAACACGTTCAAAGAAGAACGCATGTAAGAAAAGTAATAAATTGAAGAGACCAGTGGAAGGCACAAGACAAGTTGGAATCATCAAAACCACAAGGAAATGAAGAGCCTAAACACTGAAAAATGAAAGAAAGAAACAAAGAAAGGCAAAAAGAAGGGCGACAAGTAACAAAACGTTTTAAGCAAAAACACACTGTAAAGTATAAAGCGGACAGAAACAAGGGGCTAACAAACTGATTTACCGTAACAATGGGATCTGAAGAGTTCGTCCATCATCCAGTGAAATGCATAACCGAAATATAATGCCATCTAGATCTAACTTAAAGTGTTATTCGAAGTCAAAAACAAGCAGATAAGATTTTCTCGTTTTTCGAATTCACTTATTGACTTTTTGTGACCTTCGTTTTTAACTTATTTTGTGCGACTTCACAAGATTACTATTTTTTGCCAACAGTAGAAAAGACGTTCGAGAAAAATTAAGTATTAAGCAAGGCGCCATCTACTCCAGCTAGAGCTTCGAAGTAAGAACTTTTTTACAATTGTTTTGAAGGCTTTCGTGGCGGTCGTCCGTGGTTGACTTCTTGGCTTCCGGTTGGAACGCCTGTCTCGCAATGCTTCAACTGCCGACGTTTCGTTCTTCATTGCAGCAGAATTTCCTCATGGTTGCTGCTGATGGTGGTGGTGGACTTGGTGCTGGTGATCTTGCTGCTGCTTCTGCATTAGTCTCAACGACTAAAGAAATCCGAAGCATGCGATTCCAACCGGAAGCCAAAGAACTCAACCACTTGTTTGCAATTTTTAAAGACATTCCTTCTCTCTTCTTATCTACGGATGACTGTGTTAGACCTCGATCGATCATTTTTTTTTCTAGCAATCCGCTGTTCCTTTTAAGGCTGTGAAAATCAAGGAAATTATGTGTGTTAATGACTTCCTGATGTGTGTGCATTTCTTAAACGACTTCAGTTCCGTTATTACACACGAAAAACAAAAAATGCACAGGAAATTCTAAGGCCGTCAATTGTGTGTTACGGCGGGTACGGATTTACATATTATGTCAAAGACATTGGCGTGCACCACGATATGAAAAGCATGTACGTGAAGTAGTAGTAGTAGTAGTGCATTAACCGTTTTGTATTTAATTAGAAATTATAAAATTAATCATACATTAGTTATTCTTCCAGTTCTAACTGTAAGCGTTTATCTCTTGAGGAAAACGCCTGCCGCAAACGAGCAAGAAAACCGCGCGCACCTTTTAATTACGAATAACTACCATACTAAGCAGAGCAAAATCGTAATGCGTATTAATTACTATCCCGCGCGTTATCTAAATGGCCGCCGTAAAGCTGATAATGAAAGAAAACGTTCGACTACCTCCTACTGCCTTCCGAGGTATTGCGTTGGTAAGATTTATATTGTTTTGCACCGCGGAATGTTTATAATCGGCCTTGGATAACTAGATTTATTGGAGCAACTAATTGCTCCGGGATAGTAATATCTAAGGAGCTCATGTGGTTAGAACAGACTTTGAACATATAGAAGCCAAGGTCGCCGTTTAACAACAACAACTACATGATACACTCGTCGGATTATTTTGTTGTAGGTTTGCGAATTTCGCCCGCGGATAGAATAATTTAAGAATAAAAAACCACTCTACTTAGTTGCATTCTAATACGTGGTGCAAGAATTTCTTCTTATTGATTGCTTATTTGGTGCTCTTCTCACAAGCTTAAATTAAACGATAATTCAAGTGTTTGAATGAGAAGCATTTAGCGCCATCTACAGTCTCCAATATGTGCTAGAATTAAATAACATTCCTCATCCGAAAAATGATTGATTTAAAAAAAATTAAAAATTAAAAGATTCTAGCTAACGCCATCTAACTGCAGACACTAAATATTAATTTCTAGCGAAAACACAATTAATCGTTTTTTTTTTTTGAGAGCGATTAGATGGCGAATTAAGAAAATGAACTTTCGAAGGATATGGCGTTTTTGAAGTGCACACAATCTTAAAAGAGCGTTTTAGGAAGAAGCATTCACCGCCATCCAGTATCATAGCTAGTAATTACAGGCAGTTTCAGAATTCAATCTCAATTTCGAAGCACATACGTCCACTTCTTCGGGCGGAAATTATTTACTGCAGTCGTTTCTCTAATGAAAAATGTCTCGAAGAAACCTTGGGAAGCAGAAAAAGAAACAAAACGTCACGTAATCATTTTTTTTAAACAATGCGTCCACCAGCAGAGACGACAACCAAATAATTTGGATTTAAACTATCAAGTTGTCAAAGATCCAAAGCTTAAAGTTGGTTGCATGACTGATAAAAATGAAAAAAAAAAGAAAACACTATTCCAGAACCTAAAAAGAATAATTATTTAAAAAACACCTTTCATGAAGCAATTTTTTTTAAACAGCGCCATCTGGCGGAGTGTAACAGATTAATGCGAATTTAAATTATCAAATCGTATAACGCCCTCTAGCAGACTGCAACAGAGTAATATGTGAATTTCAGCAGTACAGTCATATAAGATTCTAACCTCAAAAGTCGTTTTCCTAGGAAGTCGGTCGGCTGAAACTGACAGAGACCGACGCGACGCGACGCGATGCGCCGTCCGCTCTAACTAAAAACAACGAAAGTCGAGCGAAGTCTAGAGTTAGAGCGAACGACTCTCCTAGGAAAGTTTGGAAACTTAAGAGCTCCTGGAACGATTAATATGGAAACTGAAAAGAAAAGATATTGGAGATACCTTAAAAAACTGGAACCTGAAAAAAAGACGTTAGAGATACCTTAAAAAAATAAAACTCTCTTGAAGTCGTTGTTTTCTTAAACAACGCCATCTAGGAGAGTATAATAGAATAATGTTGATTTGAATTATTATCAAATGGTTCGAAGTTCAAGAAACGAAACTCGTTTCATGATTAATAATAATAATAACTGGATTTACTGAAAATAGTTTAAAGCATACCGTTCTGAAGGAAATATTGTGGCGCCATCTAGCGAGACGTAAGCGAACTTTCTATACAAATAGTGGAATATTTTTCATTTTATTTATTTATTTTTTTTCTAATTTATCATATGGAATATCCCGTTAAGAAGCTTTTGTAAGACACGACGCTAACTTACAATTAGTTAAAACGAAAAAAAAAATAATTAAAACTTAATTAATCAATTAAATAACAGGACGAGGTCTAATTGGACGTTTCCACAATGATAAGCCCCTTTGTTTAAATCTCAATATTTCGATTTTCATTAAAATCTTCCTCGGCAGAAAAACTGAAAACTTAAGAACTGATCAACAAACTTTAACAGAATTACAAAAACATTAAATTATTATATTTATTATATTATGTTATATTAATATTATATTATTATTATAAACTGGAATGACGAGGTCGTATTCGTTTTCGTCGTTAAACTGGAACGACGAGATTGTACACATCTTTGTTCGTTTTTTGTAATTATGTTCAATTTAATCAATTCTTAAGTCACCAGTTTATTTTATTTATTTTTTTTTTTTTTTGAAGAATATTTTAATAAAAATTGAAATACTGTGTAAAGTAACGAATATTCAGTATGCAGAGACGCAATGTTTTTTCTAAAAAACTAAAAATTTTGTTGCAAATCATTTTTGATTGCAGCAAGCATGGCCGCCTTGCATGGGGTGACTTATTATGTAACAAACCCGAGTGTCGCTGTTTTATCTATTCATTAAAAAAAAATAAGTTGCAATTTAATTAATTTCATAATGAATTATAATGCGCATAAGGTCAGAATGAAATGAGTCGACCGCATTTCCTAGAATTGATACGCCTGCGGCACGACTCCGACCGGGAACCACGAGATCAAGTTTACGATAGCTGCGATATTGCCCCTAATTTGTGCACTCAATTACGTATTATTTTTGCATAGCAAATTCAACGTCAAATATTCCCACTTGCGCGCGTCAATCTGGAAGGGAATAATTCTTAAGTAGTGCGGGAACGTACAAGAAAACGATCTTCCAGGTCCCTCGGGCGAAGCCTTTAACCCTATCTACGCGCTACGTTCCTCGATTGGTCCACTATAGCTCAGTACCTCTAACCAAACTGGACTAATTACATGCAGTAATGACATTTATAGATTGTTCGAAAACAGTGACTTCGCTTGGTCAGCATGAAATGAGTCGGCCACATTTCCTAGAATTGAGACGCGTGGGGCACGACTCCAACCGCGAACAACGAGATCAAGAAGCTTACGATAGCTGCGATATTGCCCCTAATTTGTGCACTCAATTAAGTATTATTTTTGCATAGCAAATTCAACGTCCAATATTCCCACTTGCGCGCGTCAATCTGGAAGGGAATAATGCTTAAGCAGTGCGGGAACGTGTAAGAAATCGACCTTCCAGGTCCCTCGGGCGAAGCCTCTAACTCTAACTACGGCGCTACGTTCCTCGATTGGTCCACTATAGCTCAGTACCTCTAACCAAACTGGACTAATTACATGCAGTAATGACATTTATAGCTTGATCGAAAACAGTGACTTTGCTTGTTTTCTTGTTTCAGTTTCTTTATAAACCCAACCGGCTCAAAAATAATAAAACAATTTGTCATTGCGGTTACCTTTAAGATTTGCGTAGGAAGCAATAAACTTTCGATAATCCGCAACTATTCGAACGCTTTTTCGTTTCCCCTTTTGGCGCGCGGCGAGCCGGGCTCGTTTCTGTGCAACGCGAAACATATTTTATATTCCACGGCCTCCTTATTTGTACGACACGTATTTTATTCGGGGAATTAAAAATTCCCTGAACCAATTTTAATATACAAGAGTTAGTTTATAAATTTGTAATACTAGGATTTATGACGCGTGTTCGTTATTAACATGTGCACACCTACATTTGAGGCACGGGGGGTTTCCAGGTAAATGCGAGGAGGTGATTTCACGTCGCCGAGCGAAACATGCACGCCGAATGTCTGAATTTATGCGTACGAAAGCACTGAAAGTTGTAGGTTGTATATATTTATCGTCTGCTAACGAAGTGATTGAAAATGTATCGCCGAGGAACTTGGAACAGAAAAGTGTTCCCATAATTTCTTTTTAAAACTGTATTTAACAAAAAAAACTCAATTAAGTTATGTAGTTGCTAATATCGCTGAACTTGTTAAAGAGAGGAAACGCTTAAAATAAGATATGCAATACTAATTGATTCAATTAAAACTATGTTTCGCTGTATAATTAATTAGTGTCTTTTTGCCAAGCCACGTTTTAATAACAATAATAATAATAATCATTTTCCACCTTTTGATATACGAAACAAAAGGAAACGAAAAAATATATTAACGAAAAAAAAAACCGAGAGAGGAGAGTTAATAAAAAGTGACACCGAGGGGGGTTTGTTAAGGCTCCATTCGCGCTGCCGAACAGCGAGCACCTTCTGTGTTTTTAAATTTCCCGAAATAAAAGCGCCAATAAAACCTCCTAACCGCAACATGTTCAGTTTCGGAAAAATGAAATCTTTTTAACCTCCCTCACTTCTATATATATATTTCCACCCTTGAAATAGCTCTCCGATAAACCCCGTCCCTCTCGCCCGAGGGTTACGGTAGTGAGTCGCAATTTTTCTCGCAGCCTACGTGATTGGAATGTTCGGGGCGGCGAGTGTTTTGTTTTGAAGTAGAACTCGCATTAAGCCTTCGCAATGCCTTCTTTGTACCCCATTGTGTTCCTTACTAATTTTAAAACGGTACAACTTATTCGTTATAATGCTCCTTTTATGCGGATATTTCACGCGGACGTGGAAAGTTGCCGGCTGCGAAATTCGCTGCCTTTTATTCCTTTCACCACCGACCGGGGCAAACTGCAACTAAAAGAACAAATTCTTACACTTGATGCAAGAATTTGAAATTTTATGTTGGTATTAATAAAGACAAAAATTCAAAAAAAAAATTAAATAAGCAGAAACTCGGGAATACATGTATGGCAACACCTGTAAGTGTAAATCAAAAAAAGAAAATCCTTATAATTAGAGTTTTCGGGCCGGTTGCATAAAATATTTAAGGCAGGATTAAATTTAAGTCTAAGTTAGCTATTTGCACGTGTCATATCTGCCACATTCTGACTTAGGATTAAATTTAATCCAGACTTAAATCTTTTGTGTAACCCAGCCTTACAGTATCCACTCACAAGTTAAATATACAGGGTGCCTCAAAAAAAGTGTACGTCCTTTAGAGGCCGACATTATTACTTCCTGTCGAGTACGAAATCTATTGCAGATACTTCCATAGTTGTCAGATGTTTTTCTACATTTGAAAATATCCATTATTACAAAATTTGTGTTAAAAAATTAATTTTTATTTAATCTTTAACTTAAATTTCGACGAATAAAGAGTTTATAAAAAGATAATGTCAACAAACTTTGCACCACTTTAAATGATTGCAGCCAAATTTTTAGAAAAATATTATAAACAAAGAATCTAGGCAAGCAATTTCAAGCACTTTTAACCGTACATAAATTTAATGACATAGTCTCCAAATTTATAAAATATTCCTCTCTGTCATGTAAAAAATTCTTATAATTTTCAACTTTTAACCAACTCAAAATTTCCACCAACCTTCGCCGGATAAATTGCATTAAGAACTAATTAAAAGTTCGAAGTGAGAGCTTTTTTCCACCGAGAAAAGATCCTTCATTTCAAACAGAAAGTTGCGGCGAATGTCTTCCTTCGACTCCCACTTCAAATAATAAAAACATAATTTAAAATATTTTTGAACCAAGAGAAATTATGCAAAAGCATATTCCCAATAGCGGGCTGAAACGTTATTTAAAAAAGAAGAGCGACAGGAGTTTCAGGGTAGTGTTTATGGGGGTTGATTTAGATGCCGAAAGCAATGACCCTTAAAGATATACTTAAAAATAACGAATACACAGATTTTGGCTAACGTAACAGCTTCATCCAGCGTATTTTCGATTCTTCAGAACAGAATTGTAATTGTAATATAAAACAGACTTTAAACCTAAAGGGTTTGTTTGAAGCTTCCAACTTGATTTTCCTTATTCTCAACTTACAATTGTTTTTTTTGCGTTGTGGCAAATGACGTTCTTCCTCTAAATTAATTACAATTTTCAATTAATTTCACAACAAATCGACTACAGCCACGCTTGCTATCTGATCGACGTTTTTAGCATTCGTAAACGGCGAGATCACCAGATAGATATTAAATCCGATAAATATAAATGGAATAAATTTTGTTTAATTGCGGACGAGAGAGTTTCGTAATTGAAACAATTTATATTTCCTCGATTTTATAAGGAAGAAACGATATACATATAAATTATATCTATCAGTTTCTCTCAATTACGTTTAAAATGTCATTAAATTCATGAAAGAAGTAGATAAGATGAAGTATTTCAAACATTGAACATTGCAGAAATTTTGTCTCCAACGACTATTCACTTCAAAAAGTTGGTTCTGACTTTTCGATGATTTTTTTGAGAAGTCAAAAAGGATGGGAATGTCAATTGGTTTGGGAAGTTAAAGAGGATGACTTCCCAAACCAATTGACACTTCATATATATTATACACTAAACATTACAGCTGTTTTGTCATTCTGAAATGCCAATTGGTTTGGGAAGTAAAAAATAGGATGACTTCCCAAACCAATTGGCATTTCAGAATGACAAAACAGCTGTAATGTTTAGTATATAATATATATGAAGTGTCAATTGGTTTGGGAAGTCATCCTCTTTAACTTCCCAAACCAATTGACATTCCCATCCTTTTTGACTTCTCAAAGAAATCATCGAAAAGTCAGAACCAACTTTTTGAAGTGAATAGTCGTTGGAGACAAAATTTCTGCAATGTTCAATGTTTGAAATACTTCAGCTTAAATTTAATGCATTTAATGACATTTTAAACGTCATTGAGAGACACTTCATATATATTATATACTAAACATTACAGCTGTTTTGTCGTCATGAAGTGCCAATTGGTTTGGGAAGTCATTCTTTTTGACTTCCCAAACCAATTGGCACTTCATGACGACAAAACAGCTGTAATGTTTAGTATATGGTTTGGGAAGTCAAAAAGGATGACTTCCCAAACCAATTGACACTTCATATATATTATATACTAAACATTACAGCTGTTTTGTCATTCTGAAATGCCAATTGGTTTGGGAAGTAAAAAATAGGATGACTTCCCAAACCAATTGACACTTCATATATATTATATAGTAAACATCACAGCTGTTTTGTCATTCTGAAATGCCAATTGGTTTGGGAAGTCATTCTTTTCTCCACAATTGGCACTTCATGATGACAAAACAGCTGTAATGTTTAGTATATAAGCTGGGAAATCACCCTTTTTGACTTTTGAAAAAATCATCAAAAAGTCAGAACCAACTTTTTAAACTGAATTGGTTTGGGAAATCATCCTTTTTGACTTCCCAAACCAATTGACATTTCAGGATGAAAAAACAGCTGTAATTTTTAGTATACAACCTCAAATGTCGTTTCGCGTTAATTTCATTCTCAAGAACAGCTCTGCCATGTTATAAAAAAAATTTACATGCTACTTGATGGGTTTCTCAATTGAACACCGCCCCATGTGAAACGAACAATTTCTTAAAGTTTATTGATTTTGAAATCGATGTCTTTACAAAATTATAATCGACAAAGGTATGTGTAGGCGTCCACAATAGTAAAAGCTGTTTATGTTAAATGCATCATTGAATATCACCGAGCTAGTAATTCCCAGTTCAAGTTCAACAATGAGCAATCAGGGCACCGCGCGGCACACAACAACAACAACGCAAAAATAAACTGCTTGAAATTCAGGGATTGTAGCGCGTATACATTTTGATTCACAACCCTAAAATTGCAAGCTTTGCTCGCGCACGTTCCTGCGGCTATTACCGCTCTACAAAGACGAATTTGATGGAAAATCGAATTGGAAATATGCGTGCGTTAGGGGAACCACATGTACCGAGAGGGTTCACACCGGCGGCATCGCGACGTCTCGCCGTTATGAGTCTCCCCGTGAATTATTGAGAGCCAATAACCACACCGGCTATTGTGCACAACAATAAAAGCAGATGTGAATTATGAGGCGATTTCGTTTTAAGACTTACGCGTGTGCACGTACGCCGCCGCCTCCTTCTTCCTCCTTCCATGCATGGAAATGCATCATCCCCCAACTTTTTTGGGGATATTTAATTAAGCGGAGCCAACGTCTTGAGAGTCGGCCGACTCCTAAGAGGATGGCGGCGGCAGGACGTGACCAAATCAATGTAAAAGCCGAGGCTGGCTTTCTCCCCATCGTATATCATACCTCCGACTGGCCCACTGCCCTCTTATGGCACGCACTGTATCGCAAAGCGTACAAGATTTCCCATGAATAAAATATGCCCGGCGAAAATGCTTTTTATATGGCAAAATGGAACGTCGCCGTACATTTAATAATTCATAATTGTCTCGCCGTCCGCCTGACAATACCAGAAAGGAAAAAAAAAATCAAACGCCCTAAATTTTTCATACACTGCTGCGTATGATGAAAATTGCAACACCGCGTAAACAATTTCCCACGTGGTGCTAAGTGCGAAAAAGTTAAAGTTGCCTTCTACGCTGTTCTTATGCCCAAACTAAAACTTGTACCCAAAATGAAAAGCCTGGAAAGAAAGTTCGTAACGCGAACAAAAGCGGAAGCAAAAAGGAGGGTTTACATGAATCAAAACCAACGTGACATAAGCAAAGACCAACGAGTATCAATCCGACGTAAGAGAACGCCAATAACGTCAAAGGCCAAAGGCGAGGCCAATTAAACTAAGCGTCGAAATGTTAGCTCGCAAAAATGTGTAGTTCACATAAACTGATCTGAAAACATAGAAGACGCCGGAAACTTAAAATCTTACGAGCCAAATATGCGCTTGTAATGGTTTCAAAAGATGATGCAATCCTATCAAAAGAAATACCAGAAAGGAGAAAAAAATCCGGCGCCCTAAATTTTTTTATACACTGCTGCGTATGATGGAAATTGCAACACCGTGTAAACAATTTCCCACGTGGTGCTAAGTGTGAAAAAGTTAAAGTTGCCTTCTACGCTATTTTCATGCCCAAACTGAAACTCGCCTGCCCAAAATGCAAAGCCTGTGGAGAAAAGTATATTCTTCAAGAGTAACGCGAACAAAAGCGGAAGCAAAAAAAGAGGGTTTGCATGAATCAAAACCAACGTGACATAAGCAAGGACCAACGGGTATCAGTCTGACGTAAGAGAACGCCAATAACATCAAACATCAAAGGTGAGGCCAATTAAACCGAGCATCGAAATGTTAGCTCGCATAAATGTGTAGTTCACATAAACTGATCTAATAAGAAAAAAACACAGAAGACGCCGGAAACTTAAAATCTTAGGAGCCAAATATGCGCTTGCAATGGTTTCAAAAGATGATGCAATCCTACCAAAAGAAATACAATCTCCGAACGATATTGATTATTTAAAACTACAAAAGAGTTCCGAAGCCCCGAGAATTTAAGATTAACTCATGGCCGGAATATTTCGAAACGAAAGCCTAAACTAACATTAAAAAAAAAAACGCAAAACGTGAAATTATTTGCAATTCGCCTAATTAGTCACTCCACGACGACGAAGCGATCATTAAAAAGCTGTCTTTAATCGCAATAAAAATCCGAGGAATTGCGATGCAGAAAAGCGAAACGTTTCTAAACACAGAGAAAAGAATTTCTTTTTCTTGCGAAATTTGAAATAATCGCTCCATGAGAGCGGTTTAACCCCAAACCACTATTCAAAGGCTTCTTGGTTCAATGTTTCGACGTTCATTTTTGGTTGGTTATGAAGGCACGCGAGGCAAAACAATTGTTTCAAATGGATTTTTTTGTTTTGCCTTGTTTTGGATCATTCCTTCATGGTGTTGCTGCAATTTTCGTGCACAGCAGTGTACGATTGCAATCATTTTACGCAAGTGGAGGTTTTCGATTAGCTTCGAACGCCTCAAAGAAACCAATAACGTCAATGGCCACTAAATTCAAGCAGGTGTTTCTATACAATTAAACGTGCCATATTTTACCCGGTGAATTACGAGCGTGTTACGGTTCATGATGGAGTTAAGTAACAAGTGACAGTGTAACAGGGTAATATTTCCTTTTCCTGCGCGTCTCGGAGGCAACTTCCTTCCTCCCCAACGACAGATAACTGTCAATACCGGTCGTCAATCAGGACCATAACTGCATTAGCGTCCACCGATACATCTCACTTCCTTCATAAATCTCACGATATATCCAATATTGTTGGTGGCATCACAGTAACCGAATCTTTGTTTTCTATTGATTACCCTTCCTCCCTCCCCCTCCCCCATCGCTTAACTCGTCACAGTAAACTTTAATAATATAACATTAGCTGTATAAACTCGTGTAATGTTCGAAGGTAGCCGCTTAGTGTAGTTTCATGGTGTATACCATTATCATATTGTTTGGATATGAAGTTTGCAGTTGTATATTTATGCTCGAACAATCCTAACTTTGCTCGTGATCCCAGAGGGCTTGTTTACTGAACAGCCCACCCAGGCAACAGATAGTAATCATTTTGAGTTTTGAATTATAACCGGTGTATAATGCAGCAACGGTACAAATTTCCAAAGGTACAATAAACGACGAGTTTATAAGTGAAACATCGATTCGGCGAATTCCCAGCGCGGATTTAAATATCTGCCGGGTTAATCGTTTACACCCGTGAAAAAGTTGGTAACATCAAAATTTCTGTTTCATTGTTTTAATTGTTCCAGATCTTAATAAGAATAATAATAAATCTGTTTCTCTTTGCGGTGCTTACAGTAAACGTGATCGGTTCGTTGCGTTTATCTATCTAATTACTCGAAATCCTGAAGCGATGCAGTTAATAATAACCCGAAGCAATTCCTGTTTTGCAAGAATCCTCGAGTTATTCTCGGCCGGTGTAGGAGGGTGTGTGCATCAACGTTTCCTATTGCTACTGGAAATTAATTTCTTGCCCGTAATTACAGGCGATTGCATATTAAGCGCAGCTCAATTATGTTTGCACTGGCAGAACGTAATAATTATCTTAATAGAAACTTTTACGTACACCAGACGCAACAAAATAGCACGGAATGAGAAGGCCTCCTCGATTGTTCGCTAATTAAAATCGCAACTTTATCGTCTTAAGAGTAAAACACTAAAAAAATAAAATAAAATTACTCGTTACATCCTCGACAAGTAAAAACCGAATTATCCATCGTGTAATTAAGATAATTTCGCTGGCTCTTGATGTTGATACATTGCGTAATAAGTCGGCGTAATACGTATCCTCGGCCGGTCGTAATTAATGTAATTCGCTAAAATAATAACTCTTTTAACAGGAGCTAAAAATAAATTGCTATAATTTTGCAGGTAATATGTTAGAGCGGACGGCTAAAAAATGATGCCCATATTTAAGTAAAGCATTCGGTCGCAGTGGTATTAAGTGTCTCATTAATGTGGTATAATTAATAGTGTACACGCAGGGAAAAAAAAAACGGAGGCAGCAGCATTGCGTCGAGCAGCGTTTAAGCAAAAATCGAATTCACCCTATATGGCAGCTGGAATAACTCGCTCAAAAAAAAAAGAAAAAACGTTTTAATTAATTTATGTAGGAGCGCGATTGCGTTGATAAGAAAAGTGATATATACGGTCGGATCTTGTTTAATATTACTTTTTGTCGAAATCATCGAAACTCCGGTTCGTTGATGTAATTAGCGTTAATTACGTAACTAAAGCTAGGAATTCACGCTACTTAATATAACAAGTTGATCGGCTGCTTAAAAACTAAACGATTTTCCTAAAATGAAAGTCGATATACATAAATAATTACAGTTTACATCATACAGTAAATAATTGCAAGTGCAAGTATAAATAAAATCACTTCAAATTCAATGTAAGTGAAGGAATTATAGTGTAATGCTTCCGTAATACTCTGTTAAGAATTAATTTTTTTCCTAAAGTCAATGTCCTAATCATTCAATCGAATTCGTTTACAAATTAGTTTCACTTTAGGTTTCCCTCTTTATTTCATTTACTATCTTGTTATATATTTGTCTTCTAGTAATCATATACAGATACAACTCTTTCCTTATTAAACATACCAGGGTTCTTCGATGCGCACCGTAAGCGTTCGTAATCTGTCGCAACTAAAAGTCTAATCGTAATCTGTCGGAGCCGAAAGTCTAATCGTAATACATCCGGTGGGCGATATCCCAAACATAAGTGGGCGTGTCTAGTCATTTTATTTTCATAGTATTTCCCTTGTCGCATACATTATTCAGAATGTTTAGTTACACTTTGGCCAAACCTGTATATTATGAATTCCCAAAATCAATTTTCTTTGAATGCGGCGATTTTCATCGAAAATTGTCAGCAAAACCTTTTGCAAATTTTCCAAAAACCATCTGCATGATGATTAATTATAAACGGGATTCTTCCAGAAGGATGAAAAAACCATCCCTTACAAAACCAAGGAACATTGCTGATTAAGCAAATAATTTGAATGTGGAATCTATGATCGGGTGTGATTCAAAATTCCCATCCAGATCTACTATTTTCTTCCACACCTAAATCTCAATTTAGACCTTAAGGCCTAATTTTTCCATCTCAGTTTAACTTTAATCTTCGCTTTATTTCCATGGTAACAATTGTAAGGACAATTGTTTCCATAGGAATAAAACGGAGTTTAAAGTTAAACACCAATTGAAAAACCTGCCCTAAAAGTTATTGCAGTGAATTTGAAATTGCCTACAATTTTATTTTTTCGAACATGTTTTTATTTTTCAAGGTCAGATGGTCGGATTTATTTTCAAATTTAGTGATTTTTAGTAAATTTCACGTCTCTCGTTTCTACCGACCTCTAGTTTCTACCGATTTTTCAAAAGCAAAAGTCTGCCATCAATCATTTTTTCGGCGAATTTTCGTCATTTCGAAATTAACGAATTTTTTAAATTGATCTTTTCGAATTGGTCTTTCGAAACTAGTTAAAATGTTAGACTGGAAAATCCAACAGAAATTAAAGTGGGACGATTTGCCGCCATAAATTTGCCATCGCGAATTCGTCTTGGATTCAATTTGCCGTGGATCCATCAATTCGCCGCAGATCCAACTCGCCGCTGCCGCCAGTTCATCGTGGATTCAGTTCGCCGTAGATCCAATTCGCCGTCAACCTGAATCGCCATCACCTGATTCACCGTCGGTCCTAATCACCCTAGCGAGTAAGAATTTTGCTCAGCAGGTTGATGACTTTTAATTTTTTTTTAAATCTCTTCATTTTCTGCTCGCATATGAAAAGGCCACAGCCAACGTTGTCTTGTGAAAAACAGCTGAGTTAGAAGTTTGGTGACAAAAATGACTAGCCTATGAAGCAAACGACATAGTTGGAAGAAAATATGGATTTTTATCAGGCAATTTTGATGCATTGATGGTTTCAGCTTCGTATATTTCAAAGACCCAAGCCTGGAACTTTCACTCTTTTTAAGTTTTTGTAATCCTTTCTGGACGTATAATCATTAACAGTTAAAATTTTATTCGTTTACGGTAATCACGGCGAATTTAGCGACGACGATTTGTATCTACTTCGAGTCGTACATACGGTGAATCGTACCTACGGCGAATCGTACCTACAGCGAATCGTACCTACCGCGAATCGTACGTACGGCGAATCGTACGTACGGCGAATCGTACCTACGGCGAATCGTACCTACAGCGAATCGTATCTGCGAGAAACGTACGTACGGCGAACCGTTGGCGATGACTAATCGACGATCGCGAATTTTCCTAAACAAAGAAGACAACCCATCGTTTGTTTACAATAAAATTAGATGAGATTATGTCAATAAAAAAATTACTTTTACAGACACAAAGGGGCCAATTGTATTCGAAAAATTTTAGACAACGCAAATAACACGTTATAGTTGACAGGATTTGGAAAACTGCTTTCCAAAGATCCCATTTTTCCGTCCTTGACGAGCAGTCGATTTGAAACTACTGAGGATTCACGCGGACGTATTCAGCGATGAAGTAACAGCAAGTGGTAATAATGATGATAATGTGTTCTTCATCTTCTCGCTGGTGTAGACCGTGCGGAGCTCAGTCAGTCAGGAGGTCAAGTTCGCGCAATGTGTATGCGAGAGACAGTGCTCTGCACGCCACCGCTCATTTGAATAACATTTAAATACATCGATCTGTTGAGCGGAACTTGGCCTAGGTCACCCAGCCGCTCAATATTCATTGCCGGAGCCAATGCACTCTTTATATATGCGAAATGCAAAGCTTTACGCTGAAAGCCGAAAACGGTACACGCGAACGAATCTGCATACTCCGGGGGAACTCCCCGCCACCTAGGTTCCGAATTGCTTCCGTTATCGGACGCGCGCAAAAACTTTATTTATCTCAGCCAGCCACCGCCGCCGCCACCTCTGGAAAGCGCTGCAATTTCCAATTTCTTTAAGATAATTCGTTGGATATATGTACAATAATACCAAAAACGATTTGCACAAAATTTTTCTAAAAACTTTCATTATGCTTTGACAGCAAGCATGGCCGCCTTGCATGGGGGACTTAGTAGGTAGCAAATCCACTTCAATTTGTCTATCCTTCTGCAATGTCAGGTCAAAAAGCGATCGTAAGATGTCGCTATTTTATCTGTTTACAATAATACCGTTTGCCATTAGTCACTCGGAAAAATAAATATGTTCTTTTAACCAAAAGACTCTCGAACTTTATAGTTTTATTCATGCTTACAAGTCATGAACTAAGAAATACATGCGTGGAACACGTTATTTCCTGAAAGCACGTATTATAGAGTTGCAGGAATTGCTCCGGTTGATTATTTATTTATTTATTTATTATAAATAAAAGTAAGTAAGAGACAAATTAACTTGCAATATAAAAATCCATGCTAACTGTATCGTGTATATCGTTTGTTACACGTGTTTTATGCAACAGTTAACAGTGTAACATAATTGGCCTGCATTAAGTTCGCGTGGTGCTCGAACGCAGCGAGCAATTTAAATATCTGCGAGTTTTTACGTCTCAGTAACACATATTTGCGTAACAGTTTAATCTCGCGTATTATACTATGGCTATTTACATATTTCCTTATTATTACGAACGAACGGCCTTATTCGGTCGGTCGGTCGGTATTAATTCCCCCCCGGATTCAGCAACAAATCAACGATTTCAACGCAAAGGAAGTCGATTACCATTTTGACACGAACCAATCGATCATTGTTTTTCTAGTCATTGACCTTGGAAATTCGTAATTGATTAAGAACCACGCTGTGGAGAGGTATTTCAGTCGATGATGTTTAGTTTATTTGTGGATCCTGGATTGTGTTAGCCTTTTAATTAGTAAGTCCTGTTTTGTTACGATGGGGGGCAAAAAGTGTTTAACAAATACGCTTATTTATGTAGTCAAAGAGATTAGGTCGTAATAATAAATAATAATAAGGAGTTATGCATCACGTCAGGCCTTATCGTACAAGCTGGCAACTTCCTTAGGTGCTACATCACAAGGACATTTTTCTCCCGGCGGCGGCGGCGAAGGACTCGAACTTGTTTATTAATAAGGCCTCCGTAAAATGCGGAGCGTAATTATTGGAATAAATTAGAGCAAGGACTTTGATAAGTTGGCATGGACGTCGTTAATACAGAAATTCCAGTTATCCCGCCGACACATGCGCTACGAGGCGATTGAATTTATACGTGGAAATTACATATCCCGGTTCGACTTCCTTTTTAAGGCGAATAAAAACAGAAAGAACTCACTCCGTCGATGATTGCACGCGGACAAATTTATCGAAAACGTTTACTTTAATCGTGTAAGTTGTTTTTATTGTAATTTGATCAGTTTATATTTTACTGAAAATAAAATTACGATTTCAATTCGCTTAAAATCACATCAGCAAAGAACAGTTCTTGCCGCTCATCATAAACTAGACCGAGAATTCTCAACGGGGTCGATGAATACTTGAAAGGTGTTGATGAACCAGTAGGGGCTGATGAGGGCAGAAAACTCTAAGAGTTTTTTTGGTTTTGTCGGTGGTCGATGAAATAAGATCCATTTTCTATTATTCTATTTATTTATTTTTAGATTATAAAGAGGTTATGTCCAATTAAAAACCCGTTTGTTTACAAGTGATTATTTAAATTAAAAAAAAAACTATTTTAAAGGCAAAGTTAGAAGATAAAGTTTTGTTGATGAGAACGCCAGCGATGAAATATCGTTTAGCTTGTTTAAAATAGTTTTCTATTTTGTCCACGAGATGGCGCTCATAATGATTTCTATCGCACATATATCCTATATTTTTATTCAACATTTTCAGACGAATGAATATTAGTAAGCAAGAGAAATAATTGACGTATAAAGGAGGCTTCCAGAAAAGATTTGAACCTGAATTAAATTTAAGCTTAACCTAGAATGTGACAACACAGTATGGTATACGTCATCAGGTCTATCACATTCTAACTTAACCTTAAATGTAATCCTGGCTTAAAAAAACCCAACCTTACTTATAGAGACTTTAAGGGCCAGTTGCACCAAACACTTAAGCAAAGCTTAACTTTAAGCGCCGCTTAGAATGTGAGTTACGTAACCTCAAATATCACATTATAAGCAACACTTAGTTTTAAGCTCGGCTTAAGTGTTTGGTGCAACTGGCCATTAGTCTCCTTAAAATAAATGTAAAAGCAGAAGTCGATTTTGCAGGTTAATAGATGGCGCACGCTCCGAATAAGTCCATCGCACCTTTAATTTTTGTTTTCCGCTTTGGCCAAAAGATGTTGCTGCCTTGAATGATTCCTGCCACGTCCTGGTTTTCTTTTTATTTTGAACTTGAAGTCATGGGAATTTGATTAAAACAGTTTTGCTTTTGGACAACAGATGGCGCTCCGAAGGTAATCAAATAACCAATTGTTTTTATTGAGAATATAAAGACGAAACTGAATTATTTAATATTTTTTGATAGAGCGAACGAATAGTTCACCCAAACATAAAGGAAAGTAAAAAAAAGTCATATTTTCAACTCGAATGAAAGTGATCGTCTTTTTCATATTCCATCTGCATTAAGGCCATTTGATTAAATTAGTTTTCACATTCTAACTTAGTCTTAAATGTAATCCTGGCTTAAAAAAACCCAACCTTACTTATAGACACTTTAAGGGCCAGTTGTACCAAACACTTAAGCAAAGCTTAACTTTAAGCGCCGCTTAGAATGTGAGTTACGTAACCTCAAATATCACATTAGAAGCAACACTTAGCTTTAAGCTCGGCTTAAGTGTTTGTTGAAACTGGCCATTAGTCTCCTTAAAATAAATGTAAAAGCAGAAGTCGATTTTGCAACTGTGGATACATCCTGTTATTTGAAATTTGAATAAAATAGCTTTCGCTTTTGTTTAATAGGTGGCGCACGCTCCGAATAAGTCCATCGCACCTTTAATTTTTGTTTTCCGCTTTGGCCAAAAGATGCTGCTGCCTTGATCGATTCCTGCCACATCTCGATTTTTTTTTTATTTTGAACTTGAAGTCATCGAGTTCGATTAAAATAGTTTATACTAATGGACAGAAGATGGCGCTCCGAAAGTAATTAAACAATAAATTCTGGTTTTATTGAGAATATAAAGACGAAAGTGAATTATTTAATATTTTTTGATGGAGCGAACAAATAGTTCACCCAAACATCAAGGGAATTAAAAAAGAAAGTCATATTTTTAGCTCGAGTGAAAGTGTTCGTCTTTCTCATATTCCATCTGCATTAAGGCCATTTGGTTAAATTAGTTTTCACTTTAGGGATAATAGGATCAAGAAATACAGAACTAGAAAGACAATTGAACTTCATCTTGAATTTCTGAAAGCACGTCAAAATGACAAGAAAGAAGAATTCGCGTACAGGGTTAACACATTCGAGACTATTGTTTTTACAATTGTTACTAAGGCCTGGTTTCACCATCACAGTTTAACTTTAAACTTCGCTTTATTCCCATAGTAACAATTGCAAAGATAATTGTTTTCATAGGTACAAAACGAAGCTTAAAGTTAAACTGTGATGGTGAAACCGAGCCTAAGGCAGCAAGTTTAACTGTCGCTTATAAAACCGAGCCTTTTTGTTTATAATAATGTTAAACTTCAAATGAAGGAGAAAAGAAAATGAAGTGAAAACTGTGTTCTTTTAAGGGGAGGGTGCTTAGGAAAGATTGGGAATCCCTGAATCGGACGGTCAAACTGTTTACACGCAATCCAAATGATAGCAAAAGAAACTGTATAATCACGAGAGTGAAATCAGCTAGCTATATCAATCAAGTATGCCTTTTACTCAAAGCCATTAAAACCAAGAGCATTTTCTGCTTATATAAAAACAATTTGTTAAAAGTGACATGCAAATTCGCCCACGCAAAACCGAGCAACACAACCGGTTTATAATACACCCAAGTCCAGCAACAAACAACACCAGTAGTTCGTTCGTTCGTTCGATCGAATCGATATCACATAATACCAACGTTACAAACGCACGCACACAACAAATATCCAAGTCACCTTCCTTCCTTGCAGAGAGCGCTCGCGCTCGCGGTCCTTGAGAATACTCACTTTTAATCCGCAGATATTATTATTGTTATTATTATTACCAACTAATCACCAGGCTTATTGCTAATTATGCCCAGATAATGAATTTTTATGCGGTCGTAATCAATTAAAGATACGGGGCCCTGTTTGCATAATTTAAACTAACGATGTAAATTGGAAGGTTCAACAATGACTCCTCGCGCGTCTAATTATTTAACTGAACTTGAAACCTCCTCTCATTTGCATTTCTTATGCTTCCAGTAAATAATTAAATAATTAAAAACGCCCGACGAATTAATCGAATCGATTATAGTAAAATGCACGAGCGCTCCGAAAATAAATAAATAAATAAACGGTGGACAGAAACGAAACCTCATCGAACCACTTATGAAGTAAAACGGCGTGGCGCGGCGAGCATGCATTTCCGCTGGAAAAGGAAAAAGGAATCGCAGGCTGCAATCGCCAATCGGTCCCGTTAATTGAGACAAGTACATATATAACGCGCATGAAATAAATGTTGAACGTTTTTAAAATTAATAGAGTAATTACGGAATAAAAACGGACTAATCCGCAACGGCTTCATACTTTACCGGTAATATACGACGGCATTTAAAACCGATAATTCAGGCGACATTGTGCGCAACGCACATAACGTTAATGAATTTATGTGTGAGAAAAGCCAGAAGAAGAAAGAAAGAAAGAGCGACGGCGGTACAGTTATAATTATTTTACTTCTTGAAATAATTTACGCGCTCGTTTTGTAATGCACACAATTTATTTATATTAATTGCAAGCCGTTTGTGTGGAGATATCGTGTAATGTCTTTACAGCAGATTGTCTCACGTAATACATACGAACATACTACTACGTTCAGCTCAAACAAAACTTAAAAGTCGTCAATTCCTGCTTTAGAAATCTACCTACCTGGTCTTTTAAAAATCGTAAAATCTAAGTTATCCGATTTTGGAAATCAGGTTATTCGGTCAGGAGGTCTTTCTTTATTCACGCTGCCCACTCCTACCTTTGCGTACTTATTCAACAGACGAGAAATTCGGTCGGTTTTCCGACAACACTGGATGTGTTTGTCTTGATAAGTGCGTAGTTCTGTTGTGCAAACAGAACGAATAAATAAATCGCTTCGGAGAAGCTGGTTTTACCTCGCAAAACGAGTTTTTTCTTTCTCCAAAATTGATTATCACTCAACGATAAGTTATCACTCGCGAGATGATATCCGCATTGCATTGCAATAGTGATAAATGATTGCACTTCGACTCAATGTCAGGTCCTCGTTAGTTTCGTTATAATTACCAGTTCAACATTACAAAAGCATTTTCCTTTAAACGTACTAACGTTGTAAGAGTTTGAACTAAAATATTCGGTCAATATTAAAATATTCGGGTTAGTCCTGACGTATATTCAATTAAAATTGAATATTCTTTTGAAAGATGAAATTATTGGCCCTGAAATTTACGATATTCACTTCAATAAACAAATAGTTTTGTAAGAATCCGAATATTCGCATCTTCGGATTTGCTGAATATATGAATATTCGGATTTGCCGAATATTTTGAATATTCCGGTTTGCCGAATATGTGAATATTCGGATTTGCCGAATATTTGAATATTCGGATTTGCCGAATATTTGAATATTCCTATTGCCGAATATTTGAATACTCCAATTTGCCGAATTTTTGAATATTCCAATTTGCCGAATATTTGAATATTCGGATTTGCCGAATATTCATTCGAATATTGAAACACTCTGATTATCCTGAATATTTTACGTTGTTCCGGAATCGAAATCGGAAATTTATTTTATTTAAATAAGACATTGTATTGACCTTTAACGTGTGAGCGTTCGGATTCGCGCTAAAATCACAATTCAAATATGAAAATTATCCGAATATTTACTAAAGTAAATCAGACAGACGTAAACGGTTGGTAAAGACAACATCTAATTATAGTTCTAACAAAAATTTTAGCTGTCCTTGCGTCATGTCGTTAGTTCGCGTAAAATTCTAATCGAGCAGTTCAACTAATTCCCTCAGATGAATGTCGTAGACGGATTTGGTAAAATAGTTCCCCCTGCAGACGTTCTCAGATGATTTGAGAATGCAAATATTCGACACCAAACCGAATACCGAATATTCATAACATGTACCGAATAGCGGAATATTCGGTCGAATAGGCATTTTCTAACACAACGAATATAAAGGAAAATCAAAAGGATATATAATTGTGTTTAAATTTATAAGTATTCAGGCAAATTTACTCTTGGCTTTAGCTAAAAATGCACCAGTAAGTTTTGTTTATGTATAAAAATGTCTAGCACGAAGAGATATTTATGTCTTATTTAATTATTTTTCACTAAAGAATAATTGAGGATAATTTAAAAAAGAAACTTATGCCTAAATTTGTTTATTAATTACGCAATAATTACTTCATTCGATACTTGAGTAAGAGTTAATAATTATTCGGTACTTGACTGAATATTGAAACATTATTCGATACTTGGCCGAATAATGAATAAATATTCGGTACTTGCCCGAATAATTAATATACATTCGGTACTTGGCCGAATAATGAATAAATATTCGGTACTTGGCCGAATAGTGAATAACTATTCGGTTACAGAACGAATAGTGAATAAATATTCGGTTACAGAACGAATAGTGAGTGTGATTATTCGGTACTTGGCCGACTAGTGAATAATTATTCGGTATTCGACGAAATAGTAAAGATCCTACCGAATAAGCTGAATACTGAATAGTTACCTAAAGATGTTGCCGAATGAACGGCGATTTGTAGAAAATAGGGGTGAGATCAAGTTTATCCAATATAAATTGACGTAAAAACCAAACATTTATTTTTATTTTTACAGGGCGTTCTCGAAACTGAAGATCAGAGATTGGGAAGGAGTCGAGATGAAAAGGTTCAAGGAAATTTTGGGGGCAAACAATTAATGCGGGTCATTTTCTTTCGTCGTGTTGATGATTGGGTTTGATCGTAAAGAACCGTGAGGAGTTTTATGTTTTTTTTTTTATAAAACTTTAGTGTAATGTGCTGCTCAATTATTAATAAAATCCTAGAACTCCGTTCATCTACAATATTCAAAACTTCAAATACACTAAAAAAATTCAGGAATCTTATCGCTTTATTTTGGAATATTCGAAGATTGATTTTTGCCTTTAGGCTTTCCTGCTTTGGAGATTTGGGTATTATGGGATTACTGTCATTGTTTTTCGTCAATCATGTGATTACTCCCCCTACTGGCGAGGGAGGCGTTATCTGAATCTCTAAAAAGCGTGTTCAAGTGTTCAATTTCATTTTTTTTTCCATTGATGAAATGTCAGATTTTGATGTTTGTACAACCAAAATTTATGTGGAGGCAAGCAGACAAAAGAGACGCTTTTTCCCTTAATGCTGACATCATAAACACATCACAAACATTCTATTCGACTTGCAAGTTCCACACAAACTTTCAAATTTGAACTGAAACATCAAAAACACCAAAAAAAAATGAAGTCCTCATCATTTCAAACGCAGTTTATATTTTTCATACGATAGCAAAACGCATTATGAAGCTAGCAATCTTTGACGTGCATTCATGTTTTAATGTTTGATATTTGAAATCAGAACATCCCCAATGTGGTACACCCAGACAAGAAGACTTTGAGGTTTCAAAAACCTGCAAAAACAACGGAAAAGTATCGCACAAATAGCCACAAATCGAAACCAGAAGAAGAACTCCCTTATAATATCAGTTTACTACCAACCAGAAGAATTGAATTCGGACACATTAAAAACAAACAGAATGGTTGTAAACAGCTGATGAAGAATGGTTGTAAACAGCTGATGAAGAATGGTTGTAAACAGCTGATGAAGAATGGTTAAGGTGTATAATGCGATGTTTAACGCAGAGGAACTGCGACTACAAAGGAAAATTGCATCGCAGCTTCCAATCTTGCACCTACAAGAAGAATCAAATTCGAACGGATCAACAAATAGGATTTACCATTTATTGTTCTGATGAAGAATGGTTAAGCTGGACGTACGTAATGTTTACCGCAGAGGAACTGCGACTTAAAGACGTATTGGGTCGTAGTTTTCAATTGGCATCGACAAGAAGAATTGAACTCGACCAAATAAACGAATAGGGTTTACCATTTGCTGTTTTGAGGAAGAATGGTTAAGGTGCATGTGGTAGGTCGAGACACGTTCAACGCAGAAGAACTGAGCAAGTTATATTTTGACGAGGTTTAGAAATAACAGCCTAGAATGCCATCTCAACTGGCCATGAAACGTTTTTTTTTTTCTTCTCGTCGCCAACCACCAATAATTCAAAAGTGTTGCTCGCTTAATGAATATTAGTAATTTACGATACCACACGGAATTAACAAGCGCCTCTCTAATCTATATTTCAGATTATGCCTTTCATGTATAAATAATAACGCGTGCATGTCCCAAAGCAACGCGAGATCAGTGTAAATATAGCCGGGGAGGCGGCGGCATCCTGGCTTGCGAGGAGTAGCCAAGTAAGGATGTTAATACACAACTGGAGCGTATAAATCAAGCCGCTTTGACTGCGGGTCATCCTGCAATCTTGATAGCTTCGGATGAATTCTATTATTAGCCTATGTACTTATGCGCGCGGCCAACTCTTCGACGGGTTCGCGCTTGTTGTATCGCTTTTGTATTGTGTCGGTTGTGTTTCAAACCTGTGTTATATAATATTCGCCTTGACATTTAAACATAAAAATAAAAACAATGAGAATGCCACACAGACGTGCCATGCTGTTAACTAACGATTTTGTATACGTTTATATAAAACATGAAAATTGAAACATGCGAAGAGTTTTCTTGGCCTGGCTAATTTCTTAATGGCTCATTTTTTAGGCTTGTTTAGGTCCTAGAACCTTCCTAGGAGCATGCGCACGATTTTTGAATCTTTTTGTTATGCGCATGCATCCGTCCTAGAACCGTCGCGTCAGGAGCATGCGCATAACAAAAAAATTCAAAAACTGTGGGCAAGCTCCTAGGGGGGTTCTGGGACGGCTCTCGACTGTCCTTACAAGGAAAAAAAAACAAGCTTTCGGTATTTAAAGGTGTCGGAAGAAAGTTGTGTTTAAAAAAGTTTAATTAAGAACTAATACATTCGGTGGTAATCATCGAAACTATTCGTCGCCGTTGGGCAGTTCCTCTTTCGAATCTTAACCAAATTGAATTCCCAACGCGGAACGAATTCTACAATAAACGCGCGTTGAATGTCGAAAGAATTCGGCGTGTTGTTACTTGCTAGGATCGCCGATCGTAATTAGCAATTAATTTTCCGCGTGTAAATCCGCAGTTTTCGCTCCACCAAATGAATATTGCATAACGCGTGGCGCGCAGACAGCCTCACTCACTACTGTTTAATGATGCGAATCATTAAAATGATTAATTACGTTCTTGTGGACGGCCCTTTACAGTTCAGCAAGCAGCAGCACTTACGTACTGCTATTATAATCGCGCCAAATTGGCAACACTGAAATCGTTATTAAAACGCAGAGCACAAGGTATATACAGGCACTGTCGTATTTACTTTCCTGTTAAATGAACCGGATAATTGACGAAACATTTCACTGGATCAATCATCTTGAAGATTTTCGCTTAACAAGGTGTAAACGACGGAAAATAATTGAACTTGACCCGCTTTAAACCGCACACTCGTGTACAGATTAGAGTTCGTATGTATTGACACTTCTCGATTTGCATACGTCCGCGGTGCATACATAAATAAATTAGAAAAAAAAAAAGAGCTACCTAATTTCAATAAGCATGGCGTCGACGAAAGTGAACGCCGAACGCGGCCTACCCGTTATTGTTCCACTAATCGCATCGCATAAATCATTTATTGATAATGTTGTCTGTCGTATCTGGTTCAGAGCGCGGGACGTAAAAATTTATTACTAATTACCGGTGCACAATGAGCGGCGGGAAAAAAAAAACTACATCGATCGATAGATACATAAAGCTACATTCCATATTTCATTGAATTATTTTAATTAAATGTTTAGAGTTATTATCCTGTCACCGTAATGTAGCGTTAATATATTGTTGTGAGTATACCTGCCGCTTGTGTTTCGTACGGAATGACATTGATACTTTAACCTTGTTGCCGCCGCCGCCGCTTTATGTATGATGTAAAGTAGCGCACGACGCACTTACAGCGTAAGGGGGAAAGCAAATTTTCGAAATTCGAGTTGGAAATTTTCCAAAAAAAAAAAAAACATTCCACGCCATCTAGTCCTGAAAGCGGGAAACAAATCTTCCGAGTTCATTTCTCTTTAAAAAAAAAAATTACTTTACCGTTGCGTGCATTTTTATTTTCCGATTTGAATATTCTTCAAACTTGAGAATTCTTTCGCCCTAAGAAATCCGGTAACACAAGATATTCTTTAATGAAGATGGGTTGGAAGAGGCGTGCATAATACACCTCAAATCTTTAAAAAGAATTACAGTAAGTCATCTGAAAATCATCAGCACAAGCGTGAAGAGAGATATTTGTTTAAGAAGTAAACCTTGATAATTGCTTGACTGAAAATCACCTCGTTGTATGTTCAAAGTTGAAATAAAAAAGAAACTCATGGTATACTTGACGTTCTTTCTTTTACTGTGTGCAAATATTTAAACTTGTAATACATCACCACAAATTGCAACGATTGAACTCATGTATTCTTAACAAAAATTTAATAGTTTTGGAGAAAAATGCAGTGGCAGATTTTCACTAAACCGTTTGAGAACTGCTGGGGCATAGCTGAAAGTGGAACGCGGCCGCCTCTTGAATTACGACCCGAAGCCAAAGATAGGTCAGGGTCAGTATTTCACTTGATCTTGAGCACGAACGACGTAAATCAGCCGCCCGTTCAGCTGGTCAATCAAGACGTTTACAATGTGCTTGGATTTATTAAAATAAATAAATGTAACTTCACTCCAAGTAATTACAAGTTTAAGTATTTTCAAATTAAAAACTAGTGCAATTCAAGAAGCTAAGTTGCCGAACAAATTAAAAGCGAGGTACAAACAAATTGTTATTTCTCATTCCATATGTATTTAAATAGACTTATCAATTTTTTTTCCACGGACCGTAAGTAGTAATACTTTCAGAGCTAGCAGCGAAATTATAGCAAAAGTTGATTTACGTAAGAGGGAAAAGGAAGAGCATTTTTAACGCGCTTGCCTAATTGGTGCATAAGTTTTCGGATTTATTCATCGACAGTTGATATCGTAAAACAAATAAATGTAATATTACTTCGCTCAGTGAATTAAAATTTTAAATAAAATAATTAATGAAAGATATCAGTGATTATTATTACGAAAGGCTGCGTTCAAGATCGAGAGCGGTATCGGCGGGCGTGTTCATATCGAAAAGAAGGCGTCGTTGGCCTAAATATTTTTTTTCTCGTACATTTCAACCGTTCCAAACAAGTGGTACCTCCGAAATTTTACCATTTTACCATTAATTTTGGAATCCGCGCAGACAGAATAAATAAAAAAAAAACTAGGGTCTTCAAGAATTTTTCATTTAAAAAGAAATCAATTTATAATGGTCCTTCGAGCCGGATAGTGGATTGAATTATTTCAGTAAAGAAACGAATGGAATAACAAATATTTAAATCTCTATAAACCGTACTCTGTGAAGCGATTGGGGGGGGGGGGGGGTTACCCGATTGGTTGGTTCTCAGGGGCTTTATCCATGGCATGAAGATGACAAAAAAATTAATAAGTATATATTTCCATGTAATATGTACGTGTAACGTGTAGTTGACGTTTTGTAAATAAATGAACATTTCTTGGGCTCTACAAGAAACTTTGGCTTCAGAGAGGGTCCGTGGCCGAAACAGTTTGGGAACCGCCGCTTTACACGCAGTCTTCTTACTGCCAGTAAAAAAAAATGACGACGCCTTCGTAAACGCACTCGTTTCAATCGATTCCGATTAAAGCATGATTCTAAAAATTACAGAAAAGTCGAATAGTATTAACTTATTAAGGACCTCCTGTTTGAATCAGCCTCTTTTTTATCAGTCCATGCGACGGAATATAAATTTGATAATTTGAACACGAGAATTTCTCAAAAGAATTGATTGACTGAAGGAAGGACTGGTATTTATATTATATTTATGATTTCTTGTAAAAAAAAAAATTCCGCTGCAATCTAATCAAGAAACATGGGCGTCTTGGTGAATTAAAGTGACCATTTATTTTTCGTTTAAAAACGGCACAACCTTGAAAAATTAATCAAAATTCAGTAAAAAAAAATATTGCAACATCACCCGAAGTATAGTCATTATATTCAGCAGAGAGAAGTATGATGAGAGCCATTTATCGATTTTTCGAGAAACTGCGTAATAGATGAAACAGAAATGTCATGGTCACGAATGGTTGGTGCTCAACAACGTTTTGTATTTTAAAAACCGCCGATTTGAGGCTTAAACACGAAATAAAAGAAACAGTAGATGTACAGTTAAAGCAATAGGGTTGGCATTACTAAACTAAACTGAAAATATCTTTTAACTACGACTGTACATATAAGTTCTTTGTAACGGACATTTATATCTAAGATCTTCGGGACATTTTTGCGTCCCGAGTGATCACTTGGGGACATCGGGAGAACGTTTTCAAAACCGGTACTGCCCCACTACGTAATTTTATTTATTTACTTTTATTTTATTCGGTGCAAATCGTTTTTGACTGCAGTGAATCCCTCGAGCAGCCTCTGTACAGCTGTTTCAGCCCTATTTGGGGCTTCCATCAGCAGAAGCGTAGCTCGAGAATTCCACTGCAAACCAAAACGACTTGCCCAAGGATATTCGCAAATGCGATGTAATAGTACTGAATAGATTAAACAGCGCGACATCCTACGATCGTTTTTTGACCTAATGCAGCAATGTGAGGTCAAAAAGCGATTGTAGGATGTCGCTATTCAAACTATTTATATGTATAGTTTGTGTCCTGGTAATTACTCAGATTCCTAGTAATTGTAGAAAGGGTTGAATGTCTCAATTGTAGGAGGGGTTGAATTCGTTCGAGGACTGCGAGTAAAAGAGCGTCCAGCAAAAATACAGTCCGCTTTATCGCAGCATCACAACCACCTTCTTTTGGTCCTTCGAGCCGGATTCCACATTTAGGCTGAAAAATTTCTCAAATTGCCAATTTTACGTCAAACGGAGGCAGTGAATAATACAATGGTGATCGATTTAAGTACGAATTGGTCCAATTACAGTATAGTTTCAGTAACAGTAACAATTATAGCGTTTCAATTCAATTCAATTCGCTTCTCCACAGTCCATTTTCATTGTCTGTTGTTATAATAAGGGAATATTCCGACGCCAATTACAAAGAACATTTGTTTAGTTATTTCTTAGTTGTATCTTGAAGTACGTCGGTAGCATTCAGCGTAACTTTGTTTAACGAAAAGTGAAATAAAACGTGTAAGAAAGATTAAAAACGATTGTCATTTAACTGCGACTTCTGCTCTCGTTAAATAACATCGCAGTTTTTACAACCGCATTATATTTCATGTGTAATATTACAAGTTACACGTTTTCTGTTGGCAACACGTAAGTAATTTCCAGGAATGTCTGTCGATTGCACAAGCGCTGGGGCCCACGTAAACAATGGCAGTCGAGGAAAACGGGTTACTTGCCTGACCTTATTCCTGCCGACCTCCGATCCAATCATGAGCTGTCACTGCCGCCGACTTCACCTTTGCGACATATTTCCAGTTTATTACTAACGTTACCTTTGCTATTTTTTACGGAATACGGGCCGTAAGTTACACAAAAATCATGTATGTGTATAAAAAAAAAAGAATCTCACGCCTACAGTTCAGTTGTTAGAGAAAGACTCGAACGCACCACCTCGTCACTTAAATAGGAAAATATTATGTAATGTTGAGGCAAATTGCACTTGGCACTTAGCGCGATAATTACAATAATTTCCAAGACTTCCCCCTCCCCTCAAGCTTAATTGTTTAATAGATTATAAATAAGTCATTCATGTTACAGTACCGGCAAAATATTATTATTATCTTCATGATCTTTGGGCAGCAGCAGCAGAGTAAGATTCTCTGCTCATGTCTTTGCAAACTAATAGTTCTGGTAATATTTATCATTTAGAAACTAAGCGACAAACGTGTAATTACTCGGGTACTTTGCATAAATAAGTTGCTCTCAATTGCCCAGTTATTATATAACTAAAATATTGGCGCGCAGGTACTAATTAAACGTCCGCAAAAATCCTCTCCGATAATAATTTTAATTACGATTACCACACTGAATTCCATTGCTTGGTGCAATCGAGGAGGAATTCGTCGCGTCGTGTATTAAGAAGAAGATGAAGACGAAGAAGAAGAAGAAAAAGAAGTTCCGTCGAGTTTCTGTTTAACGTAACTGTGAAGAACAAGTCAAATATTTGTCAATTCGACCGGACAGTGGCCAACAAACACGAAATTTACTGTTTAAACAGTAGATATAACTAATACACATACCGAGAGGAGAGAAATGATGACATTCGGCTATTTCTGTACGGTTTCTGACATGACTTTAGAGGAGCACTGTTTACCGTTCGCCCGGAGAAAATGGGCTCGCGCATTTTGTTTAATTTTTTCGGCGATTATTATTAGCATACCGCGATCGCAACCAATATTTGCGTTGATAATTCAAATATTGCGTAATACTTGCGCGAGTGATTTCACATCCGGGCGAGGGAATAATTTTTTTCCGAACGTTTGTTTCGTGTTTATTAATATAGGCGCGTTATAAATAAGAATCGGCGCCCGAGAAATGCCACCTCGTTATTTATAATGAAATGCAAAGTTATTGGCGATAATTAAAAAAGTTGTACTGTATTTGTCCAACTATCTATCTAGTTACTTCTGATTGCTTACAACTTATAATAACATTCGTGCCAATAACCACTAACTATGCTTTCCGCGAGTGTCGCATAATTAACAGATCATCAATTATTTACAATTGTCACCAGCAGTTTCATAAAGTTAAATCAGATTAAGTCCCTGAAATATGCGTGTACGTTTATGTTATTACAACACAGGCGTCAATTAGTTTTAATTGGTCGATTAAGTCGGACGTAAATGCCATCTCTGGACGTGACGGCGAACTTATTCCGCGACATTCTTATTATTTATCCCGTCCGTTGCATAACCCGACACATGGTGTCACATTTCAATGGCGTTTATCTCGGAGATATTTCGTACTAGGCGCACTCAGCTTGCCCATATTCTATTATACGGAATTTTATCTCTTACACAACCGCTTACGTACAACCGCCTTGCTACAATAAACCATATAATTTTATGCCCGTATAAGGCCGGATTTATGCTTTGTTTAGTTTCAGCAATTTGAGATAAGCTGAAATATTGAAAGTTTTACAGGATTTCAACGTGGAGAGGCATGGCTCCGAAACACAACTGGTCTCTTTCAAAAAAAAAAAATAAGAAATAAGTAAATAAATAAATAAATAATCATTGATTCAAATCAACATACACACACATTTTATAATTAAAGGTGGTTCTTGTCCGATGAAAATTGTAAGTACAAAGTTTTTTTTTAATC
Organism: Prosopocoilus inquinatus; assembly: GCA_036172665.1. Classification (NCBI taxonomy): domain Eukaryota; kingdom Metazoa; phylum Arthropoda; class Insecta; order Coleoptera; family Lucanidae; genus Prosopocoilus; species Prosopocoilus inquinatus. Next base: position 4,533,166 of record CM069878.1, on the reverse strand, counting down.
TCAAACCGGACAGAAAAATGAAGGGAAAACACTCAACGTTTCGCTATAGATTTATAACTTCGTCAGGAGTGCTATAAATGTATAGCGAAACGTTGAGTGTTTTCCCTTCATTTTTCTGTCCGGTTTGAGATTAAAAAAAACTTTGTACTTACACATTTTATAATTTATTTAATTCATGAATAATTCCCGACAGGAAAAGTTACAAGTTAGGTATAGTGTAGAAATCAGATTCTATTTAAAGAATGAAAATTATTCGCTGCAGATAAAAAAAAAAGCAAAAAACCTTTCAAATACGTAACGCATTTTATAACTTGGTTTCATTTTAAATTGAGAAATTGTGTTTTTCTATTACCTCTTCGAACCAAAGACTGTTAAATATAAAAGTCTCAGGGATTTAAACAAGTCGCCACAGTTTACCAAAAGAAAAACAAATGATCTGAAACCAAAACAAACGAGTATTAACTTCGAAAAACAAATGACGACCAGAAACCAAAACTTTGATAGTTTAAATGAAACATTCAGTATGTTATGTGTACAGCGCTCTATAATCAGTCTGGTTATGGCCTTGACTAGTAGTTTGACATAACCACAGTCCCTTTTACACAAATTAACTATTCCTGTATTTCCCGTTATATTTTTATTCTATTTTTATACTTACAGCCCCATTCAATTTAACACAATTTTTCTGATTGTTTTTTCATTTCGTTCAGGGAGTTTCTTAAGGCCCGGTTTTTCAATCACAGGTTAACCCTAACTCTCGGTTTGTTTCCATGGCACCAAGTGCGAAGACAATTGTTTCCACAGCAATAAACTGAAGGTTAAAGTTAACTTTTGATTGAAAAACCGGCCCTAAGCGAAACACGCGCGAAAGGTTTTCCAGTATTTTCAAGCGAAATATTAGCTCAAAAATAGAACGCGAAGTTGTTCGAAATTTGGTTAAAAAGCGCTGCAGCATCAGACGGGTTTCGATGGCCGGCTTTTGTACTACGAAACTCCTCAGCCCCGCTCAAAATATTTTTGGATGACCATCAAATCAACCAAAGGAAGGCAGCAAACGAAGAACATGATGTTTTTCCAAAATTAAAGAATTATTCATATCAGCAACCAGTTGAACACCTAGCTATTTATCATACAAGTATCTTATAAGGCAAAGAAGTCACGAAAAGAATGACTTATTTGCTGTTAAAGGCACGAGCGTAATACATAGTTTTATCCAACACCTGTTTATTATGAAGTCATAATAAAGCCGATTTTGAATAATAGTTTAATTATGGGTTCATAATTCCACTCGTGTTTTACAGACCTCAGTCCCTTTTATACAAATTAGTATTTCCCGTTATATTTTGATTGTATTTTTATATGTACAGCCCAATTCAATTTAATACAATTACATAGGTTTATCCAAGATCTGTTTATTATGAAGTCATAATAAAGCCGATTTTGAATAATAGTTTAATTACGTGGTCATAATTCCATTCGTGTTTTATAGACCTCAGCCCTTTTTACACAAATTAACTATTCCTCCTGTATTTCCCGTTATATTTTGATTATATTTTTATTCAATTCAATTTAACACAATTACATAGGTTTATCCAACATATGTTTATTACAAAGTCATAATAAAGCCGATTTTGAATAATAGTTTAATTATGGGGTCATAATTCCACTAGTGTTTTACAGACCTCAGTCCTTTTTACACAAATTAACTATTCCTCCTGTATTTCCCGTTATATTTTTATTCTATTTTAATATTAACAGCGCCATTTCGTTTAACACAATTCTTCTGATTGAAAATCGGCATTATTATGGCTTCATAATAAACAGGCATTGGATAAAAAAATTTTATAATGCCTCGAGGTTTACTTTCGACATTTGTTCAAAAAAAATATGATGATTTTGTAAGTCTAAAGAAACATTCTGAGCTCAAAATTACTTCTATTCTGCAAATACGTTCATGATTCAAATCTGATCTCATATTATGGAAATTCTGCCAACTTCAGTCCGAAAATTCTTCACAATTTAGATTCATGTCCAATACTGAAACCTAAAAAAGAAAAACCTCGAAAAGCTAAAAAGAGAACTCGAAAACCTAAAAAGAGGATTCGAAAATCTAAAAAAAAAAGAACTCGAAACGTACCGTGCGCTTCAATTTAGTTGAAAGTCGTAAAATAATCGACGTCTTATTATGGCTATAAAGCAGATTACGATCGGTAACCCCTAATAATCTTAATAATTAATTAATTAATAATCCAAATCTGTCATAAATGTAAATTTTTCTTGTTTTATGTATTTTATGTATGTACAGTCGTGTGTGGCACGGGCAGTGCGACTAATAATTTTCATAAATCATCTAGAATACTAAAATAGAATAACTAGTTAAAGTTATTAAGTCACCGATCGCAATCAGCTTTATGATTACAATTGGACGTCGATTACTTTACGACTTTCAATTAAATTGACACGCACCGTGTCTTTAGAGTCGTTCCATCAGCAGACTCTGGCTATTTCGAAATCATCAACCGCATGCGTCTATCGAAGTTGTAGATTGGCGGTGCTGTTAAAGTTGGTCATTACTTTGATACTGGGCAACTGTTTTTGGATGGTTCTGAACCAGTCAGAAGCTGCTAATGGAACAAACTTATAAAGAAACCGGACTTATCCGCGTCCTACCCTGCAAAGTCAACACGAAAATATTAAAACCTGAAAAAGCAGACTTGAGTTGAGCCAGAGGCATCTTTAGTTAGAAGCTTGAATGAATGCAGTTGAAGGATGAACTTTCGTTAGCAGATGAAAACAGGTTCCAAACAGAACCTTGTATGAGGCCTGTTGTTTATTCATTCGTTTTGCGTTTTCAATTTTACGAACGCAATTTATGTCCAGAAAATTCTTCCTAAGAATTTCTTTTATTTTCGTTAGATTTTCTTAGTTCTTTTTTGTAAAAAAAAAAAAATAGTTCAAATTGGGCAATGTGTTTCGGATACTGGTTGGTACTTGAAATAAGAAGAAGTTTGGAAATCTTGCTTTTAGGTTCGGAAAATTCTGAAACTATATATTTTTGTTCATCTGCTGTAATTGCTGTTACACTTGCACTTGTATATAAACGTGCAAAGTCTTTGATATAAACGTAGGTATGTTGGTTTCATAACATTTTTGGCCTCGTTCCAAGTCAAGAAAAAAAATTCTCTCGTCTACTGTTTGTGACTCACTTACAGCAGTTTCTCATAATCTTTTTTAATACAAAAGACGTCGACTTACATAAACATACCGCGACCGGTTATGTCGTCGCACACACTTTTACGATAATAAAGTAGATTTTATGATTGCAAAATGTGAACGAGCGAGCAGCGCCATAAAATATTGATTTATTTTGTTATTAATCTCTATTAAATATCGGTGTTAGATACTAACGACGATAAGGCAGCAAGTTGAAGATGTATGATGCAGGAAGGCCTTCAGAGCCAAGGTCCTCACGACTAGCCCGCAGCCACACGAGCCCGCTGTTCACTACTTTAGATGTCCGACAAAATGTTATAGATAACAAACAGCGAAATTACATGTCTGCTTGCTTTTTTTTTATATTGCAATAACGCTCGACACTTCACAACAGAACGGCCCCCAAGAAGAAGAAAACATAACACACGCAGTTAACCTAGAAATTAATAGCGCGGCCTTTGTTTCGAAATCGGAATTTTATTGCCCGACGCCAAATTATTATCATTATTATTTTATTTTTTTTTATTCTTGCCATTGCCTGTATTTGTTGCACACACTTAAAGCCGTGGACGTGCCTTTTGTGCTGGCGCGCGCTTTTTTGTGCTTATTCTCTCGGCGTGAAAGGCTCGCTTAAGAGACGTAACGCCCTCATCTGCGCATTATACATTTCATATTTTGATGAATGGATTGAAAGGAAGTGTATAAATCCGAGGGCAGACACCTCTGCTCAATGGGACGTAGTGATGCATGAAAGTAACGCCGCCGCCGCACTTGAATCACAAGCGTGTTGGCGACATAAATCTGCATTTAAAGAAAAACGAATCAAACCTCCGACGCTATTCTTATTACACGACTATTATACCCGGAATGGAACTCAAATCTGATCAAAATTTGAATAGAATTACGCTGAACTATAAAAAGCAATCCCTAACAGAACATTCAACAGTAAGTGACGCTAATCATCGTCGTCAATAATTTTTTATTATTCGAAAATCTAATTTGAAAGTGGTCAACGTTTATTCAAATATATAACGGTAACACAATTTGAAAATTAAAATTAAAACAAAATCGTTGAATTTGACGTTTTTCTTCTGCTTGAAATGAATAAGAGGCGGGAAGAACACGTCACGTGAATTCACGTGATTCACACCGCACGTGAATCGCACGATCTCACGTCACGTGAATTCTGATAATTTCATCATTTTTCCGAAACTTATGATTAGTTATTCAATTAGAAATTAGAGTAAAAAGAGAAAAATTGAAACTATAGTTCATTCGCTACGCTTCGCTTCGAGAATTTCGAAAATTTGTTTTGATTTTGACCTTGTGTACCTTGCGTCCTCACACTTTTTCAATCATTTTTAAAAATTTTAAGTTTTTCACGTCATTATGCGCCACGAATTTGATGCGAATACAGAAAATCTGAGCATTGTAACATGTGATATCACGTAAATGCGTGACGTGATAACAATGTGTTTACCGTAAACTCATGTTAATGAAAGATCGGGCACGTGTCTTCACGTGAAAACACGTGAGTTCACGTGACATGTGCAATGTGTTTCCGCCTTTACTGTTGGTAAACACTTTCAATATTGTGATATGCGATTTTACACATCGATGGAATTTCTGTACAGGTTTAGTTTGAAGAGATTGGCAACCTACTCAGCCGTAGCTTCTGTGTGAATCACTAAAAGACATAAAAATGTGTAGAAACATTTCAGAGGCGACGGAAAGGAAGAGAATTGGTGCTGACTCCTACAATGATGATTTCAATAGAAAAAAAAAATTATTCTAGATGTTACCAGTCTAAGAAGTTTGTATTTTCAAGAGAAATGTTGTGATCATTATAAACTAAAATAGTAAAGGAGACTGTGGTTTAAGAGATAATTGAAATTAACCTCCGCCCACAATAATTTTATATCCGGCAGCTAAGCTAAGCAACTTAAAAGCACTAAAAAATGTCTAAATTTAGGTTGTTTTTAGATATTTTTTAGTGCTTTTAAAATGTCTAAATTTAGGTTGTTTTTAGATATTTTTTAGTGCTTTTAAGTTGGTAGCGTACTGAATATGGCAGCTTAGCTGCCGAAAGCCGAAATACGTATCTACGGATATAAAATTATTGTGGGCGGAGGTTAATTTCAATTATAGTGATCATTATAAGTGGCGCACGATGAGCTTAGAGAGACTATAAAAATTTTGGCAAAACTCAACGCAATCTACGCGATTATTGATGCTGGTGGAGAGCTAAGAGTAACAAGTCGAGACTTGCAATCTACTTTCCAATATAAATTTGGCAAAACAATGAACAAGGCAAAAGCTGCCAAAGTAGTCATCAAGACCTTCTGCCTCCAGGAACCTGCGCCCCCCTGCTTCTCCATTTCTAAAAAAAAATATGATTTCACAAATTTACCAGTTGCTGCGATCCCACAGAACATTTTTTATAATTTTGACAGGACGATAAGACAAAAACAGATGATAATCTCTTAAAACAAAGACCATCAATAACCCTCAGCAAGGATGCAAGACTTGGTTATCTGGACATACGTATCCCTAATACAGAAAGGTATCAGTGGGATCTTCTATGTCAGAGGAGGAGGATGGGGAAGCTATTGTCTCTGATTAAAGAAAAATATTAAAACTTTATAAACTTCTTTTAGGTGATAAATAACCCCCCAAAAACATTGGAATCATCAATTAAATTGGTAACTGTCTGAAATTAAAAAAACAGAAAACTATCACAAGGTATGTGCATGCTGAATACAAAAAATATTTTCCTTCCAACATAAAAGCCAACCACCAACGACGACTTCCTTATAATTAACGCCGCGAAGGTCCTCATAATTTTAGCACGCCGTTTTTATAAGAGCATAATTAAACAGCTTCCGAGCTTTCAGTGCTTTCATCCGGGAGTCAATAGAACATGGGGCCTTTATTATTCGGACCCTCCAAATGACAATGCGCATTCCTCGACTTGGAAAAGGGTTGGGAATTATATTAATTAGATGTTGAACGACTTTATTAGACAGTCTCTTACAATCAAGGAGCGAATTCTCCACCACCACCACACCACCATCTGTTGCAGAGCGAGCTTTTTTCATTTACTTCTGCGACCTTTCGAAATTAAGCTCCGTCTTGGAATTAGTTGCGACACAAATCAAATGTTTGCATTCAATCAAATCAAACGCGTTGTTGCGTAATCAAATTACTGCTACCACCACCGCGATCCGTCCTAAGCAAACGTGGAAACTTATTTACTACGCACGTTGGTAGTAAATGTTAGTTTGGTGGTGAAGGCAGAAGAAACTTCGACGTTAAAAATAATAATCGACGATAAATTGCGGAAAATTTTATCCTCGGGGAATCACCCGAAGAAGAAAATTATTCGGTGTATTGAAAACAAATTGCGAAATTAGCCGCGCCGTGTGTAATTAAATGGGCGGAGTTGAAAAACGCCATGCGAAGAATGCCGTCAATTTTACGTCAATCACGGAATTTGTATTTGTTTAAGGAAGTGACCTCAATTTAAAATCAAAGCCCCACTAAATCGTAAAGTAACGAGCCACAGTAACCAGTTGTGTAATTTTCGATTCATCATCATCATCATCATGAGGAGCGTCATCGCCGAAAACGCGGACACTTCACCATCGTTTACAGATTAAGAAGGCAATAAATCAAGAGCGCCAGGGCAAATACAAAAATAATTAAGCGCGATACTGACAGAACTAACGATTTGATAAAGAAGTACGCAGTCGGAAGGGTTGACTGGCCGCTTTATCCCGGAGCTATGCTCGCTGGGGTGCTGCCAAAGGGTTGCACTTGATGAATGCCACTGCACCGCTTAATTAGGGAGAAAATTAATGCTCACGAACGGAATAATGTGCGTTTAGTGTTAATATCTGTCTTAATATAGCCTGTCAGTCGAAAGCTTTCCACACAACCCCCCGCCCCACAGACATATTAAATTTCTAAATTTGATTAGTCATCGTATCATTCATTTCGTAAAAATATTTCATCATACGTACACATATACAGAGCAACATGCACGCAGGAAGTGAATATTTCTACAGTATGTTTCTCCTTCTTGGTCGTATTGATCCGGTTCCGGTTTATCCACCCTCCCCTCAAGTTGTGTGCTGCATACCAATTGCCTAGTATTTTTTTCTTCCCCGAGGTCCGCTTCCTTGGTAAATAAAAAATACCTACACTAACTGAAAGTGCCAATACAATCGGCTCTAATGAGTTTTCTTGTTCTCTTCGAAATTAAATCTTATCAGTCATTGTCTTTATCTATATTAATTGGATTTCGTCGAAACAAATTGCTCAAACTAGTCACTCCGGAGAGTAAGCAACTCAACACCGAACAAAATTATTTTTATAAACATAAAATGAAAAGAAAAAAAATGATTGCCTACCGTATTTTTTATATTTTACATTTTTTTCTCTACCTGATCATGACAAATAAATCAGATTGGCCTGTATTGTTCCCTCGTTTTACGACGTATTTTTAACTACGCTCTAAAAACAGATTATTACCACGTAATCAAATATTATTACGGGCCACTTGCATGTAATAATATTTGGTTACGTGGCATTAATCTGTTTTTTATATTTTCAAATACGTATTGAATTGAATGATACAAAAATTTACGTTTATACAGACTGTCCACTACGAAGTGTTACATAGGAAGTGTCAAAGAGCGAACGCGCTATTAGTCGTAAATCGTCGAACATTTTCTCCAGGATAAGGCGGTAGAATCTCCAGGTTTTCGAAATTGATTAAATTGTCACTAGTCACTAGTCGCAGACCTCGACGAAAGCAACAGCACGGCAGAATGCAAATCCCGTCCTTTACTGTTTTGCATATGTAACAATTATGTAGTGGACATGGTGTATAACACGTAAGTTTTTATCAGGAAAATATCTTGTCTTAGGATATATTTCCAACGCCACCTGTAAAAGAAACGTATAAACCATTGTGTTTTGTGAGAAGTCATCGTTATTTGCCACGCAGTTATCAAATATATGGTTGGTCTATAAGAGAAGGTGACCAAGTCCACCGACAGTAGTTTTGCGTTATTAGAATTTTAATGTTTTTATCTTTTTTTACTTTAAAATACATATTCTGGAAACTCTATTGTTCATAAAAATCAATATAAACTAATCTAATGTAATTGATTTTTTAATCGTAAGCAAATATTAAAATTCTAATAAGTCAAAAATACTATCGGTGGACTTGGTCACCTTCTCTTGTAGACCGACGATATATAAATAATACACAGAGATAATAACAACAATATCTCAACGACTTTCAAATACGTCGTATACATATAGTTGCAGACAATCCTGTTGTATAGTAAGTAATAATCAAGGAGCGGATGACCTGAGGTTCTACTTAAAGTTATTTAAACCGTAATTATTATATTAAAATTATTTTTATGGGATCTTGTAAGTAAATTTATTGCATATTATATATACAGGCTGTTTCAAATTCGACCCTCACCATGGGGATCTCGCTTATTTGAAGAGATAGAAGGTAGGTTTAAATTTGGCAAAATTGCTGAATTTGATGAGCATCAATAATCCGGAGAGAAAAAGTTTCTATGTTGACTCTTATTCGAAATAATTGTAAGAAAAGAAAAATTTTCAAAGAGATATAAGAGATATCAAAAAAATAAAAATACTTTCTTATGGCACTTTTCAATTCTTTACGTAGTGGTAAACACTATTTTTCTATAACACGTTTCGTCAAGTTGATGCCATCATCAAGTTCATTTTTCCTTACGGTGCCCGTATTGAAATTTAGTGACAAAAGAATCTACTCATTATGGCGCTTACGGTAGTATAGTACATGTTATAAAAATTGTTTAAAACAAGGCCAGAATAAAAATGTTTAACGTGAGATAAGAAAAATTCAAGTCAACAGAAGATAGTTGAGGGTTTAAATTAAAAACAATGTGTTCGTTAGACACTAATTTACTAAATACTTTTTGTTGTACAACAGAAACACAGAAACAGCAAGAAACGACACCTTTGAACCTATTGAAAGAACAAAGCTTAATATTGATTATTGAAATGTATTGATTCGACGAAGAAAAGAAATCAATTACTAGCAAAAATGACCGATGTGAGTGGGTGTATTACTTATACAGAGTAATTTTTAAAAAATTTTATCAACTCTTGCCACGGAATTTCAACGTCATGTCTTAGCTTAGTGTTACGTAACCTCCAGATCTGTAATGAATTATTTTTGAATTGACAAATGATTATACTACCCAAGTTTCATGAGAAGCTGTATTTAACGTCACACATAACAGTAATTTTTGTTCTTGTATTATTGTAATCGATTCTCATTTTTTAAAATTACGTCTAATTGTAATATTATTGAATACTTTAAACAGCGACATCCTTCAAACGCTTCAAACCCAACATTGCATAAGGAGTGACAAGTTGAACCCAGTTTGCTAAATAATAAGTCATCCCATGCAAGGCGATCGTCCATGTCTGTTGTCAAAGTTTAAAAAAAAAATGTTGCAAATCGTTTTTGATGAAGCCTCAAAGCCTTTTTGTGTTTCTATTGCACACACAAATAATATTTAGTAAATTAGTGTCTAACGAACAAATTGTTTTTAATTTAAATCCTCAACTATCCTCTGTTAACCAGAATTTTTCTTATCTCACATTAAACATTTTTATTCTGGCCTTGTTTTAAAACATTTTTATAACTTTTGCTATGTTGCCGTAATCGCCATAATGAGTAGACTCTTTTGCCACCAAATTTCAATATGGGCGCCATAAGGAAAAATGAACTTGATGATGGTATCAACTTGACGAAACGTGTTATAAAAAAATAGTGTTTACCACTACGTAAAGAATTGAAAAGTGCCTTAAGAAAGTATTTTAATTTTTTTGATATCTCTTTAAATAAAGAAGATAGAGGCAAAATAAGAAAATGACAATTTTTCATTTTTTACAATTATTTCGAATAACAGTTAACATAGAAACCTTTTTTCTCCGGATTATTAATACTCATCGAATTCAGAATTTTGCCAAATTTAAACCTACCTTCTATCTCTTCAAATAAGGGAGATCCCCATGGTGAGGATCGAATTTGAAACAGCCTGTACATTCATTCAACGACTTATAAGGTCTCGGGGAATGCAAATCGCCTGCATTCATCATCAAAAACCTCAATTCCGCCGCTCACTGGTAATAATAGTGACCTTTTTTGTTATTTTTGATAGTATGAACTGGTCTCAGACGTTCAAAGCATTTTCAAATTCTGTTTTAGAAAACATCTTTTGTATAATCATTTCGTTACTGTGGTCATTTGTGTGTGCTGGATCCTTTTGGATCGTACCCTCAAAACGGTCGAAATTTTTTAAATTAAAACAAAATTCAGCGCATACATTATGCAGATGGCACATTTTTCCGGTGTTCCGGCGCGGCGAGGAGGTACGGATAAAATTTTAAGGCGGACGTACGGTAAGCAGCGCAGGAAAATTTCATTAAAAATTTAATATCAAAGCTATGCTTGTTCGGTAGAAGACGACAGCCCGGCAACCTCAACGTTCGTTCCCTCGGTCTCATGTCGGGCCAGCTGTTGCACCGCCGTCGGTGGTTCCATATTGCACTTGTTGGTGTTTAATCCCGCCGCAGATACGTCACTTACAAATGTTACGGGCGTGCGTGTGTTTAGACTGAATTACAATGCCACATAACAGTTTAGAGGCCGCCTCAATTTGAATTTACCCCAATGTACTACTGTATAAACTCCACAACCCCCGAAAACAGAACTTCTAATTACCCCAAGACCTCAAAACGTCGTTGTTACCTCTGGAAAAGCAGAGAGAGATAAAATAAAGTGCCACTCACTCAACGGAGACCAATCGGAGGAAGACTTATGAATCATATTCTCGATAACATAAAACACGCCGGCGGGTTCACTTCAACCACCCCTGGTATTTCCCGCTGAAACATCAATCAACGCAAAAACTGCGAGTCTCCCGCAGACAGAAAATTAAACGAAGAAATCCGACCTAAGAAAAGTCAATACAATTACATAAATCAAAACTGATATGACAATATCGGGCGTTAGAAATATAACCAATATGATCCTGCGTGGATTCGTGACGTTGAGGGATGAGCGCCGCCTTCAAGGGGAAGTAGGATTATAACGAGCCGATGCGATGACCATTTGGTGATCGGCTGCATCGTGGCGGGTGACCACCAAAATGAATATAAATTGTTTCTGCTTTTTTCCTCACCACCTTCCATAAACAAGAAACTAAAACCTCTCTTCATTTTTTTTTTTTTTTATAATAAAGTTTTAAAGTACATTGTTTACGGATGTAATTACGAAACAAAATCAGGTATGTTGGAGTGGCCGGAGACGGCGGCGGTGGCGGAGGGGTACATTCAGCAACAGCAACCGTGCGCCATAAACTTGCAATAACATAAACGCCATATAAATAGTAAATAACGGTTATAAAGAAGATATGTTCCGGGAGTAATATCTCACGTCGCTCCAAGGTCGGATATATCTTGATTACGGCGAGGGCGGAGGGAAAGAAGGCTACGTGACGCGATCCACCACATATTTCACCAAACTGGAGATAAATCAATGGTCGCCTGTCACATCTCCGATATGCGAGTTTATTACTTACACCCCGTCACGGGAAATCGTACACGCCGCTAACTGAAAAAGTGCACGTTATCAGATCCATCCTATGCAAGAAGAAGTACCAAATAAATTGCCGATGTATAGTTTACACGTTCGAGAGGAATAAGCTTGTAAGTCGGTCGCCGATCGTAGGTACGTATAATTATAGATAATTACATACTTATTAAAACGATAAGCCTTGTCATCTCTCATGTCTTCATGAACATAACTGCACACTCATCAACTGTTTATTTATATAAATACGAGATTCTAACTCTTTTCTTTAATTACGAAGCAATAACAAGATTTCATTTATAACCGCATGATTACTTTTTCAGTTGTTCTTTCCCATTCACCGTACAAATCTCGGTGGCCGGTACTTTCCTGGCCATATCTAACATGTACAGACTTTGCGAAGAATGCAGCAAATTGGCTTGCAACGAAAAGATTTCCAATCTTAAAATAATGAAAAATAATTTGATTCAAATTTTTAATTTCCTTCGAGAAAATACTTTTTCCATTAGACGATCGATTTCTCGACGAGATTTCGCCTTTCCTTCACACGTGAAAATCTCATATGTACTCACACGGAGGTATAATCACAGTACATTCACAGAAAAAGATTTCTCAAATGTTTTATGGTCCATTCGAATGTTTATTATAATCAAAATTCGTTCTTTATCACCTCTTTTTTTTTTGTTATCTCTGGAGGAGCAATCATCTCACGAGGAGCAAGCATAATACTGGGTGAATTAAAAAAAAATTAACAACTCTTGCCATTAAATTTGGACGGCACTGTCCAACTGCCCGTGTTGAGGTTATTTTAAAACTAAGACATGAACTGATAAAAAAAAAGATTTTAAAAATCGCTCAGGAAGATTAATTTGTAATAAAATCTCACGAGGAGATTTCTTCATTCTTTCGCAAAAGAAGATTTCATCGTTCCTTTTCGCGAAGAAATTTTATCGTGCTTTCTAACAAGGAAATTTCCTAATTCTCGCGTGGAGATTTTTCATCATTTTTCCCATGAAGAGACTCCATCGTTCCTTCTCACGAAATTTTCGAATTCTCAAGGAGATTTCTTAATTATTTTTCATAAATGGTTTTTTTGTCATTCATTTCCTTTTTTACAAGGAGGTTTCCTAATTCACACGAAATTTCATCATTCTTTTTCCTATTGGGAGATTTCGTCATTTCTCACGAGTAAATTTCCTAATTCTCACGAGATTTTTTGATTATTTTTTACGAGACGATTTCATAATTCCTTTTCAGGAGATTTCCTAATTCTCCACATTAATTTTTCATTTTTTTTTCGAGGGATTTTTCATCATTCTTTCTCACAAGGAGGAGATTTCTTAATCTCACGAGTAGATTTCTTTTTATCGTTTTTTTGCCACGAGGAGATTTCACTTTTTCTCACGAGAAGAAGATTGCTTAATTATTTTTCATGAGGGAGATTTCATCATTCATGTTTCTTTTTCAGGAGATATTTCGTCATTATTTTTCGCAAGAAAATCCCCTAGTTCTCATAAGATTACATAATTTTTCCAACGAGGGGATTTATTCATTTCTCACGAGATTTTGTAATTTCGCACTGGGAAATTTCTTAATTCTCGCGAGGAGATTAATTTCCTGATTCTCAAGAGGAGATCTCTTATTTTTCACGAGGATATTTCCTCCTTCACCATTCTTTTTCACGACGAACTTCTACATTCTTTCACACGAGGAGATCTCCTAATTATTAAGATTTCTCAATTATCATGAAGAGACTTCCTCATTCATTATTCTTTTTCACGAGGTGTTTAATCATTTTATTCCAAGGGTATTTCGTAATTCCCACGACATTCCATCATTTTTTACCGCGGCGAGATTACTTCATTTGTAACGAGGCGATTTCGTCATTTCTCACGCGGAGATTTCCCAATTTCTCATTCTTATTCTTCATTCATAATTTTTTACACGAGACGATTTCGTCATTCTTTGTTGTGAGATTTCCTAATTTTTACAAGGTGATTTCATCATTTTTTCTCACGAGGAGATCGTCATTTCTCACAAGGAGATATGCTCATTATTCATCATTATTTTCACAAAGCGACTTCGTTATTTTTTTTCACGATGTTTATAATTTTTACGAGGAGATTTCATCATTATTTCTCACAAGGAGATCGTCATTTCTCACAAGGAGATATCCTAACTCATCATTTTTTTTTTCAATATGCGATTTCGTCATTCTTTTTCACAAGATTTCCTAATTTTTACAAGGTGATTTCATCATTTTTTCTCACGAGGAGATCGTAATTTCTCACGAGGAGATCGTCATATCTCACGAGGAGATATCCTGATTCATATTTCTTTTTTTCAAAAAGCGATTTCGTCATCTCTTTCACGAGATTCCCTAATTTTTGCGAGATGATTTCATCATTCTTTCTTACGAGGGGATTTCGTCATTTCTCACGAGGAGATTACCTAATTCTTAAGGTGAAATTTCCTAAGTTATTTTTCAGGAGGAGTTATTCTCATTTATCATTTATTTTCACGAAGCGATTTCATTATTCTTTTCCACGAGATTTTAGATTTTCTTCCTAATTTTTACGAGGTGATTTCATCATTTTTTCTCATGAGGAGATCGTCATTTCTCACGAGCAGATATCCTGACTCATCATTTTTTCACAAAACGATTTCGCCATCTTTTTCAGGAGATTTCCTAATTTTTTCGAAATGATTTCATCATTCTTTCTCACGTGGAGATTTCGTCATTTCTCACGAGGAGATTTCCTCATTCGTCATCTTTTCTCACGTGGGGATTTCATCATTCTTTTCCACGATATTTCCTAATTCTTACCAGAAGGACTTCATCATTTTTCGCACTTTTTCAACACTTTAATCTGACCAATAAAAACACGCTCAATAAAGGAAAGACACGTTAACATCTTCCAACAAATGTGCAAATCATCTGCAATCTTTCACAAGAATATATCGAGAAAACACAAAAAACACCGCAATTTTAAATTAGGTATGCCTTGTTCAATATAAATTTAGATAAAGCAGAACCAAAAGAAAAAAATACTTTGATATTCCATACGATTTACTTTTAAGCGATGCTTATAATAAACTGACACCCACAAATATAGCCGTAGAGGATGACTGTTATTATTATTATTACCATGAAATGGTTCATTATAGTTTCATATCACAAATCACTGAACAGCAACCACATAAAAACAATAAATAATGCAACGTCATACAATAAAATTGCCGACCAAATTTTAATTAATTACGACGACCAGAACCGTTCTGCCAGTACAATAATTACACATTTATTAATTGCAATTGATTTTCTCTGCAAAACAAGTCCTCGCTTGTAAAACGCACGTGATTATAGAACATTTAATGTGCAATCATGTAAGGCAATTACTCTGTACTCACTCTAGGTCATCGTGTGAGCGAAAATAACTTCAATCCTGAAGCTATCAATAAAACTAGAATACTGTTATCGGTTTTTTAGAAATTATAATTATATTTAAATAAGTTGCAGTTTTCCGCTGCTATTCATAGTGTGTTCGCATTCCTAATGCCATTATATTTTTGCGTCGCCGTCTCTGCTGCTTAAAAATATCTTTCTTCGTCTAATTGAATAAGACGACGGCCATATTAACATCTGCCTCTTACTTTAATTTAATGGTGTCTTATCTCATTCCCCGCCGCCTTTCAAAGAGCGACTTTCCAAAAATTTCCTCGGCGTTCATTCCCCGGCCCTTGGGACGAGGGAAAGTTAACACCCCACACACGGGAAGCACTTCACATAACTTTACAATGCCACCCGGTCCTTTAAAATTGCGCGGGCGATAAAAGATGTTTAACAAAAAAAAAATAATAATAATTTAGCGGCAATTAATTTCCGGGGGTGCGGAACACCCACCCGACTTCCTTCTTCCTTCTCGAGACGACTTCTGCGTCTTATTATGCATGTTGATTGGGATCACGAGTCTGTTTTATTTGAAAACTTAGACTCATTTGGGGGTTGCGGCTTTAGAGCCATTACGTTCCGCAGATCCATTACCTTTTTCATTCTTCTTTATTGTCTTCTGCATTTCGCTCAGAATGACTCGTCGTCGTCGCGTGCACTTTTTTCGATTGTAATAACACCAGCCACTGTCTGTAATGCCCCCCCGACTTTCTGAGGTACGTACATCTTCGGTAATATCATCGTAAATCCGAGCACTCTCTATGTGAACACGTTGGACATAAAATTTTATTACTAGACTCTCTAAACGCTATTTCCTATTCGCGTTTAAATAAATAAATCAAATTTTTCGAAGCAAATCGACATCACACTTTCATGCATCTGGCAAATAAACTTCTTCACCACAGTCTTCGAAGTACTACCAAAAGAACGCAATAACGTAATTACAACGCCGCCAAGTTGAGTGCTAATTAAATAAGTAAGTAAACAGAACCCTTAATTACAAACTTTCAAGTTGAATTGAACAAACAAAGAAAATAGCGGTCCTTTTCTTTTTTTCTTAACATAATGAAGTACAATTCGCAACACGCAGCGATTGATTTGATGAAATACACGCTAGAGGTAGAAGAAGTAAATAGGGGTGGTGTGTTGTAACTCGCTTATTTCTTACAAGTGTTTTAACATCAGGAAATCTACCCCCGGAGAGTTAAGAACTGTAAGGTCATATACGATAAACTCTGTCAGGACACTAAACCTTTGACACTTCTATCTGTTCTTTATGTGTATCTATGGGGTCGTCTTCGAGGGCTGTTCGCTGCTATTGCACTTCCTGATGCCTGATAACGGGGGCGGCGAATGTCACACATCTTTCTCACTGCTTTTATTGACCATTCGCAAGATATGTATCGGGATCCTTGCCGCTGGAACTTACGGTTCGGTTCTGCGTAAACAAAGGATCGGCGGTGGCTTGAATGAAACGAGCGTGTGTGGTTCTGCTTCTCTTGGAATTTCAAATTCATGCGCTTTTATCGATGTTTCATTTATTCATGACATTTTGTTAAATGCAGACCCATTGATTCTTTTGCATTAAAATGTCGACAAATTAAAGTCTGCAGGTTAGCTCGTTGCCATGACGTCAGTTATTTTCTTACAAAATTTGCTTTCAAATTTTTTTCATCTCTCCAATAATAATTTATTTATAGACAAATAAAAGTGACAAGTTGAATTACTTCGGTATCCTGCACCTGTGAAACTCTCCTTTGGTGCGGTCTTCAAGAAATTTCTAATCCATTCTCAGATTTTATAAATTCTCTAGGACACTTTATAAATTCTCTATGACACTTTATAAATTCATGCAAGCGAGGAGCTTCAATACTACAAACTTCTTAATTTCTTCCCAGATTAATGTTATAAATCATTCTCAAAAGACCAATAACGTTTTCAATTTACTGCTCTAGAGAACTCGAGAGTATTTCCATCCCTTATTATGTGAGGTTAGGATAAAATTGAAATACTCCGCGAGTACTCCAGAGCAATGAATTGAAAACGCTGCTATTGAATAACTCTCACGAGGAGACCTCTTAAATCTTTCTCACAAAGAGACTTCTTAAATCATTAATAACGAAGAGACGTTAGAAATCATTCTCAAGAGCGTTTTCTTCTATTTATTGCTTCAAAGAACTCGAGAGTATTTCCATCCCTTATTATATGAGGTTAGGATAAAATTGAAATACTCCGCGAGTACTCTAGAGCAGTGAATTGAAAACGCCATTATTGAATAACTCTCACGAGGAGACCTCTTAAATTTTTCTCACGAAGAGACTTCTTAAATCATTAATAACGAAGGGACTTTAGAAATCATTCTCAAGAGCGTTTTCTTCAATTTATTGCTTCAGAGAACTCGAGAGTATTTCCATCCCTTATTATATGAGGTTAGGATAAAATTGAAATACTCCGCGAGTACTCCAGAGCAATGAGTTGAAAGCGCTGCTATTGAATAACTCTCACGAGGAGACCTCTTAAATTTTTCTCACGAAGAGACTTCTTAAATCATTAATAACGAGGAGACGTCAGAAATCATTCTCAAGAGCGTTTACTTCAATTTATTGCTTCAGAGAACACGAGAGTATTTCCATCCCTTATTATATGAGGTTAGGATAAAATTGAAATACTCCGCGAGTACTCTAGAGCAATGAATTGAAAACTCTGTTATTGAATCACTCTCATGAGGAGACTTCTTAAATCATTCTGACGAAGAGACTTCTTAAATCTTTCTCACGAGGAGACCTATTGAATCATTATCACGAGGACACTTTATAAATGGGCGCGTTCAGGGACGCTCAGCGGCCGAGTTGCTTACTCAGTAATCGTTTGCGGTTGACTATTACCTTAATATGAGCCAATCACAAACGCTTGCTGAGTAAGCAACTCGGCCGCTGAGCGTCCCTGAACGCGCCCAATCATTCTTACACGACCTATTACGTCATGTTCACGAAGATATTTCTTGGATTATTATAACAAGGAAATCATTTTTACGAAGAGATGTCTTCAATCATTCTCATGATTAGATATAAATAACCATCCTCACGAGAATACGTCTTAGATTATCCGCACGAGGAGATAATTATGCTTACGAGGAGTTTATTATTCTCACAATGAGATTTATTAGATGTTATTATTTTCAGGAAAAAATTGAAGACATGAGTGGATGAAGGTTTCATCTCGCATTTTTAAAATCAGTACTTTTATTGATCTTTTGATCAACTATGCTATGAATGTGAGAAATTAAGCTGTGAATAATATAGTAATACAAAAGCACTCACCAGTCCAATCAGAAAAAGATCAAATAAATTCCAATGGACTGAAAGTTTTCGATTGATTTTTTGATCAACTTTTAATTGCAATTTAAGATCACTTGTAATTCTGCAACGTAACAACTTCGTCCACTCATATCTTCAATTATTTAAATCATTAGGAGGCTGTTAATCTCACGAGGAGCTTATTATTCTCACGAAGAGCTTATTATCCTGCAAAGGAATTATTTTTCTCACTAGAAGATTATTATTCTCACGAGAAAATTATTATTCTCACGAGGAGATTATTATTTTCACGAGATTATTTTTCACACGATGAGATTTATTATCACGAAGGGCTTATTATCATGCAAGGGAAATTATTATTCTCACGAGGAGATCTATTATTATCAAGAAGAGCTTATTATCCTGGAAAGGAAATTATTTTTCTCACTAGGAGATTATTATTCTCACGAGGAGATCTATTATTATCACGAAGAGCTTATTATCCTGCAAGGGAAATTATTTTTCTCACTAGGAGATTATTATTCTCACGAGGAGATCTATTATTATCACGAAGAGCTTATTATCCTGCAAAGGAAATTATTTTTCTCACTAGGAGATTATTCTCACGAGGAGATCTATTATTATCACGAAGAGCTTATTATCCTGCAAAGGAAATTATTTTTCTCACTAGGAGATTATTATTCTCACGAGATCTACTATTATCACGAAGAGCTTATTATCCTGCTAAGGAAATTATTTTTCTTACCATGAGACTATTATTCTCACGAGGAGATCTATTATTATCACGAAGAGCTCATTATCCTGCAAAGGAATTATTTTTCTCACTAGAAGATTATTATTCTCACGAGGAGATTATTTTTCTCACTAGGAGATTATTATTCTCACGAGATCTACTATTATCACGAAGAGCTTATTATCCTGCTAAGGAAATTATTTTTCTTACCATGAGACTATTATTCTCACGAGGAGATCTATTATTATCACGAAGAGCTCATTATCCTGCAAAGGAAATTATTTTTCTCACTAGGAGATTATTATTCTCAGGAGGAGATTTATTATTATCACGAAGAGCTTATTATCTTGCAAAGGAAATTATTTTTCTCACTAGGAGATTATTATTCTCGCGAGGAGATTATAATTTAAAGGCAAAGCCTTTCTATATTTTTTAATTATATTTCATATCCACGACTGGTTTCGTTCCAGAGGACTTTTTCAAGTGGCTTATTTAAGTAATGTATAAATATTAATTATTGTAGAATATTTCGCATGTAAAATAATATTATTGTGTAGTGTATAATTTTAGAAATTATCTGTATTATGAAACTTTATAATTAAAAATTAATTACATAATAATAATAAATAAACCACTTGAAAAAGTCCTCTGGGACGAGACCTGTCGTGGATATAAAATACAGTATAATAAAAAAAAATGAAAAAAAAGATTGCCTTTAAATTAATATTATAACAACCTATAAACAAAAGCCAACAATAATATTAGATTTATTATTATCAGGAAAAGTTTATTATTCTTTTTATATTTTTTATATTTTTTTTCTCACGAGGAGATTATTTTTTTTTCTCACGAGGAGATTATATTCTCACGAGGAGATTATATTCTCACGAGGAGATTATATTCTCATGAGGAGATTATTGTTCTCACCAGGAGATTATTATTTTCACCAGAATAATTTTATTCTCAGTTTTTGCTATCAAAAAAATGACTTTACTATTCTAAGGAGAAGATTATTATACCCACGAGATTAGTATTCTCAAAAGATTATCATTCTCACGAGGAGATTATTATCACGAACAGTTTATTCTCACAAGGATATTCGTTCAGCAATATCGGTAAAGCACCGAATGTTTTCATTGCTAGATCTGAATTATTTTCAATTCGAGTACAAGACCAACTTGGTTTATGGTCACCAAGAGGTTAATATGAAAAACATAATCGTAACGAACTTAACACGTTGATACAAAGTCATCAAGAAACTGAATTCTTTCTACTCGAAAGAAAACATATAATGAAGATACGTTGAAGACGAAACTTAATCACCCCGACACCAAGTACTGTTGATAACGATTGGTTTATCGGCACCAGGAAACTAAAAAAGAAGGAGCCAACGAACTAACCTGATTCACTGCGAAATGAAAACGCAATGAATTTATATGATCGACTTGGTTTATTACCACCAAGTGATCTAAAATAACAACCTACACGATCTCATTCTTTGTATGACCTTGTAACCCAGATTTCCTGGCTTATTTTGATGAGTGTGATATGAATTGCATTATTGGCTACTACATGCTGTTTCGGAGTCCGATTGCAACCAGTGCTGACTGATTTGCTATTCGATACTTCCGATGCAGTAATTTTTTTTTTATAATTTAGAAAGAGTTTCGATAACCAATAATTGTTGCCGAAGGAATGAAGGAGGAGATCGTAGAGTCATGGCGCTTGTCGAAGTTTGAATGCTGTCGTTACAATTGGCATCTCACCGAGGTGATACCTGAAACAACGAAACATAAAATTTAAAAAAATTAAACTTCACAATTTCATTGTATTGGTTTAGGCAAAAATAATATGTGACAAGAAAAAGGAACACATCTGCAAGCAACACTTAAGTGGAAAATTATGGGGCTGTCAAAGGTAAAATAATAACTGGGTTACACTCATGCAAGATACTTGAGAAGAGAAAGAAGGAATCTTTCACCTCGACCATTTCCTAAATAAAGTGCTTATTATAAGCAACAGCAAAATAGTTACAATCATCATTTTGCCCCACCAGAAATGAATTTCATTAAATACTTTTTGGTTACTTATTAAGAGAATGTAAGTGAGTAAGTTATTTTTTTATTCTGTTCATCAGAGTATGGATTTTATATTTTTAGGTTTCAAGTATGAAATGTTCAAATTTATTGTAATAATCGAATGAAATTTTTTATTAGCATTTACGTAACTGCATTCTGTATAAATATTCATCTCACAAAACTTCAGAAACCTCACTAAAATTTGGGCATCAAATACAGAGTGAACTTTCATACATCTGTATTTAATAAATTTTTATTTAAAATTGTTTTGATTGTAGTAGATCCCTTAAGCAGCCTCTGTGCAACTGTTTCAACTCTGTTTGGTGCTTCATCAGCAGAATAAGGCCGCCTCGTATAGGATAACTTATTATGTAGCAAACTGGCTTCAACTTGTCAATCCTAATACAATGTCAGGTCAAAAAGAGGTGGTAAGATGTCGCTGTTTAAGCTATTTTTGAATTATTTAATGTTGGAAAACTCAAAGGAAGCAACTTTTTCAAAGAAAGAAGCTTTTTTATTAGAATGAATTATTAGCATTTATGAGAAAAAAAAACTAACTACAAGAAGTTTCGTTCAAAAAGCTTTATTCCCACAATATTAAATAAAAGATAAGAAATTTTCAGACACCCTGTATTTCATGACTTAAATCTGAGGTTTGAAGTTTCCGGGGTTTTCTAAGAAAAACATATTTATACAGAATACTACTTCGTAAAATCATTAATAAAAGAATTTCTTCAATTATTACAAAAAATATTTAAATATTTCCGACATCTTACGTTCAGAAAACTTTAACTTACGAAGCTGCTCGAACAGTAGAATTTTTTTAAGAATACATTTTTTGCCTAAAATCAACAAAAACGTTATTTTTTTAAGAATACATTTTTTGCCTAAAATCAACAAAAACGTTACTTTAAAGAAGAAATTTTAATTTTTTACACGGACTGTAGCTCAAAATTCAAATTTTAGTATTAGATCTGGAAGGAAACATAATGTTTTGTAAAGAATATGTTTTTTGCGTAAAGTTTTTATCAGCTCGAACCTGAACACACTGCAAATTAAAACATCCAAATATTTTTTGGCCAATATTCTATGGGACACCCTATATCTTTCATTATTATTATACAGGGTGGTGTTTGGAAATTGCTAATACAGAAAACTGTGGCATCTGAAAGTCCTAAGAATTCCAGAAAATCAATTTTTCAAATTCTTTTACTATTACTATTATTTTTTTATCCTTTATTTTTTTTATTTATTATTTGTGTACGAGGCATTCATTTCGATAATAACAATGTACCGATTTGTGAGAGTTGTGACAGCTTGTTACTTTAATTCAATGGCGCGACAATTTTCGCCAAATTTTTGGAAATTTTTATCTCGAAAACTAAAGAAATTTTATTAGATTTTTTTCTTTTTGCTGATGACTCCAACTCATCATCACCAACTGCCAATTTTTTTTGTACTAGCAATTTTCAAACACCCGGTATTTTTATATTATGTACTTTTTTTTGCACTCTACAACTTTGTACTAATTTTTTTTTTTTTTGTACTTTTCAGGTCAAACTGGAGTTATTGAACCTTGCAACTATTTACGTGACGCCCTGTACAGCACACAGGTAAATTCATTTAAAAAAAGTAAAAATAGGAATAAATAACAATAAAAAGGTGAAAGTTCCTTCAATTTGCATCATTTCATGTCGCTATTATTTTCAGAAAATAGTTTTTAAACTTTAACCGGACACTATTAAAAATGGAAAGAGCACTCAACGTTTCACTACGGATTGACAGCTTCGACAGGAGTAAAAAAAATAAATAAAAAGATTCGACTTCAATTATTTTTGAAATCGTGACCAACAAATTGAAAAAATCTGCTGAAATAACATGGGCGCGTCCCCAGATAAAGAATTAAATGCGATTAAAAAAATTATAATCGTTGCCCCTCTGGAAAATTTTCTGCGGACGCCCCTGGAAATAAGCACATCAAACTTACAACAAAGACAGAAGATACATAGGGTAGGCAATGTGAGAGAAAAAGAGAACGATGGAGACGCCACAGCTTTAGCCGTACACAAATTGCAAGTTTAACGTAAAAAACAAGAAATACGGAAGAAAAAATTTTAAAATGGTTTTTAATTTTACGCCTACCTTGTAAAAACTCGACGGCCTGCCTGCTAAGGTGACAGAAGTTCTAGGAATTTGCGATCTCTTTGATGATGATGATGAGGACCGAGCAGAAACGTCGTCGGGGATGTAAGCGCCCAAGAAACTGTAACAAAAAGGAACAATTGAAAAAAAAAAACAGGCAATTAGGATAACTTGGTAATTAAGTACAGGAACACATCCAAGACAAGTGCAAATGTAGGGGCAATGGATTTATTTACTTACTGGTGCTTATAAGCTTCCGTAACGCGACATAAAATAACATGAAACGATTGCATAACGTTTGCTGAGTGAATTTATTGCAAAACTGACTGCGTTTCGCCAAGTAAAATCACATAAATTTGGAAGAAATCAGGGACGCGTCTGGTCAGTCAAGATGGCGGTCGACGTCTGTTTCGCTTTTGCAAAAACGACAAGAAGCGGAAGATGACGCTTCTTTGATATTTCCGGAACACTCTGACAAAGATAGCTATATAGCAAGCGATTCAGGAGTGAGAGAGACGGGGAGAGAGAAAATAAAGCACGCGGGCGACCGAGATGCGCTCTGATTGGCGCTTAAATGAGCTGGTGATTTTCCAAAAATTCCAGGAATTCAAACAAAAAAAAAATGGGCGATTAATCAAAGCGCAGCAAAGCTTAATGATGATAATAATAATAATAATAAAATGTACGCTCACCTTGATCATAACCTGCAGAACGGTCGTTCCACGAAAAAGCGACGACGGTAATTCAAAATCCTCGGCCGCTCGGCAACACGATGATAAATAATAACCTGAAGCAAATTTAAGTTATTTGTAACAACAAAGCAATTATTTAAAACATTTCTTAACCTGCAAGCAAAACCGATGCTTTTGTTGCCGCGCAAAAAAATCGACTTACCCGGTCTCAACGCTACGCTCAAAATCTAGGCAAGATATGGCAATACCGAATACTCAAAACACTAGGGGCATCAACGTGTTAAAGCAAATAAATTATTTTGCATTATAAAACGTGAATTTCGTTAATTTTTCGACGGAAAAATAAAGCGTCCGCACAAAAAAAACAATGGCGGCCATCTTTAAGCAGCGCCAGCAAGAAACGGAAGGCAGTCGACGTAATACAATCCGAGTGAGGCGGACATATGCACTCGGCAATACGTTGAAGAGAGAACGACGCAGGCTTCGGCAAAATTCATCAAAAAAACGCATTAAACTCATAAAATACGCCACGAAATGTTCACCGACGATTAAATTTGAACTGATTTTGCAAAATGCCGACCGTTTTCACCGCGTAAAATGAGTTGGAGAAGTTCAAAACGTCAGTCAACGTTTTCAAGTCAGCAGATAGGCGGAAGGCGCGTCAAATAAAAACTCCCAAAAAATCAGAAACGAAAGGGCCTCGTCAGCACGTAATTTGCGGCAAATAATAACTACAAGCAACAACTTAAGCCGGCTCTGCGCACGCAGACGCAATTGCTTGCAGGGGAGTCGAAAAGTTTACTTACCGAAGTCGCACTGCGTCGAAAGCTCCGAAGGAAAGGTTAAAGTCAAAAAGCCGCACTCGCCGAATTCTCAACCATATTTTGCTTCAGAAAGCAGACGTTTGGATAATTCTTGAAGTAATTCACTGAGAACAAGCTCGCAAAGCTGTGATTTTCACTAATTTAAGAACGATCTCTGAAGACGAGTCTTCGCAGGAATAATGGCGTTTTGTTTCTGCCTGCGGAAATGCGATCGCCGCAACCAATAAGAAAACGGAAGAAGATGTGACGTCATATTACGTAATATACGGCACGAAGTGACGTCATTCCACTTAACCTAACTTGGAATTGCCGCGCCTGCTATTTATTAATTTTCAGGGAAATTATTTACCATTTTTACTTTTACTTAAAGGCGTTTACTATTTGCTTTAGCTAATTGTTATTAAAATAAAACGTACCTTACTTTAGGGTGTTCTTCCGTAGATCTCCGGCACTGTCCGTCACTCTCACTCTCAAAACCACTGAAGACAATCGAATCAGTGTTGCCAATCTAGAAATGAGATTGTAATCCCTAGAACTGAACTAAACATCCCTAAATTTTTGTTTTCGAAGAATTAGTATTGAAAGTGGAAAAAAATAAACGTATTACTAAAGCCAAGCGACTCGTTACTTTTTGCTGTTACTTCCAAAACCTTATAGCATCATAATCACTAAATTGTTCTCAGCAGGAATTATTAACAATTAAAAAAAGCCTCCCATTCCATCCCAAATAAGCCAGAGTATAAGAAATAGTTCTTTTTTCGTCCGTAAAAATATTCCTGAATGATAAAATCCCTGAGTAAAACAATCGAATCGAATTCAAGATTGAAGCCGATAATTTAGATGGGTTCTTATTTTAATCGGTTTTCTCATCGATGTTACAAGTTAATTTTACAATAAAAGGCTGTTGCTGAAATATTCTCAATAAATCAGAAATGGAGTTTGATGTTTTGCTGTTTTGACTCT
Organism: Prosopocoilus inquinatus; assembly: GCA_036172665.1. Classification (NCBI taxonomy): domain Eukaryota; kingdom Metazoa; phylum Arthropoda; class Insecta; order Coleoptera; family Lucanidae; genus Prosopocoilus; species Prosopocoilus inquinatus. Next base: position 4,507,079 of record CM069878.1, on the reverse strand, counting down.
ATAAGGAGGGTAAGTCGTAATAAATTAATTAAAATATGTCTGTAACAGTGACAGACAAGTGACAGTTACAGAGCATGCCAACATCAAAATAACTTGGCGTGGCGGTAAATTCAAACTATTCTTATCCCCAGTTTTACAAAAATTATTTAATCATTGATTAATTTAACCGCGTGATTAAAGCCTGTGATTGATATATAATTAGTTGTTTCAATCTATTGTTAACTTCGTCCAATGACGTTCCTTAACGGGAGAATTAAATTAATCGCTGATTAACAAGTCTTTTATGAAACCCACCGTTAGTCTTTAATTATTAAAAATCATACTACACAGGATACAGGACGTCTTTTTGGAATGATTTCGTAGTTTGGGGAAAGGACCGAACGTCGTCATTTTTTTTATTATAAATGATGTAATTATATTTGCACGGACACGACACGTAAAATCGAATTGAATAAAAATCATTTTTTTAGTACTAAGTAACTTTTCATAACCACAAAAATGTTTCAATTTTTTATTGCGACAGTCGTCATCAGTGGCGGCTCGTCCGGATGGGCAAGGTGGGCAGTGACCACCCCGTCTTCTGAGTTGCACGCTCCAATTCATGTCGGGACTGCCCCGAAAAACAAATTTATTTACACTTTTCAGTTGTTGTCTGCCCGCAGTAAATCATCACGAGCCGCCACTGGTCGTCATTTGTATCTCTTATTTTCTTTAGGAATTTTATATTTACTTTTGCAATTTCAGTTAAATTTCAAAATTTAATATCAAAACGTCACCGCTAATCAAAAAAGCAATACAAACTGCATTACATCAACAAATTATGAGTTTTATTTATTATTTATGTTTATGTTTATTATGTTTTTTGTTCATTTCATATTTTTTCTTCTTCTTTTTTGTCTTTGTTTTTTTTGTTTTATTTTTATTATGTTTTTTGTTTTGCTTTCTGTTTTGTTTTATTTTTTGTTTTGTTTTTTGTTTTGGATTTTATTCACGGTTCGTTTGTTTTATATTTTCTGCTGGTTTCTAGGCCTGCAAGAATTTTCGGCCGGAGAATCGCCGTTTTTTGATTTAGTTACTTTTTTCTATTCATTCTTTTCTTTATGTTTCACGAATTTTTCTTTTTTTTTTTTAATCGAATTGGCTTTCACATTTTATTGACTCCTCTTTACAGTTCTCTTTAGTTTCCGACGACTCCTGTTTTTATTTGCAAGAACTTTCGGGAGATTCATTTGGTTTTTCTTTTATCTTTGTTGTCAATCTTCTTTTCTTCTCTTTCTCTTCTTTATTCTTTCGTACTATATATATTTTTTTGCCCTTCATATAGAAATGATTTTTCGTATTTTATTGTTGTTTCGCTTGTTTGCAGTTTATCGCTTTTCATTTGTTTTGTGTCTCGGTTGTGATCTTTTGTTTTGTAGTTCGTTTCTTATTTTAATACTTTCATTGACTTTTATACAGTGCGCTTTAATTATCTACAATTTTTTTGATTTGTCCGGAAAATTGCTGTTTCTCGTTCAGCTTGGCGTTATCGGTCTTCCTTTAATTTAGATTTTTTTTTTGTTCATTTCACGCCTCATATTTCGTTGTTGTTTTCATTTCTCTTTTTTGCAGGTTTCATTTGTGGTTTTTTATTTGTTCTAACTTTTGACATTCCAAATCGGTCAATTTTTTCTTTCTCGTTTTTGACTTTAGGGAAAAATGGCGCCTTTCGGGCTACATTTTATCAACAAGTTGGCGACATTGCCTGCAAGAAAATCTGACAACCCCGCAAGGCAACCTCCTAATACAGAGTCCAGCTCTACCAAGTTGCTTGCATCTTGTTTTTTTTTTAATACTCAATTAAAATGCCCAAGAAATTCAAAAGCAAGTAATTCTTGACGACGAAATCTGAAGATAATTTTTTTTTAAATAAATTAAACTAATATATTTTTTATTTGTTAATATCATCAATTAATGGACGTACATATTTGATAATAACTCGAGAACGGAAAAAGATAATCATCTCGGGTTTTCACCAAAATGTTCACGATTTTGTAGGCTTTGTAACTGTTGCTGCAAAGGAAACACACCTTTCCATTTTAATATTTTTGGAAAACTGTGAAAAGCTATTACTTTCGCAAATAGCGCCATCTAGCTAGTTTGTAACAAATTAGGCGTAGTCCTTGAATAGAAATTTTATGTCAGCTTAAAATTCCCTTTCAGATGAGCCGAAGTTCGTTAATTTCTGATAAAGAGTACAGAAGTTATATTTAATTTAATTTTAATTTAATTTAAGAATAATTTTAATTTAATTTATTTTTTAAAGCAAATAGTTCAACTGTTTTTTTCACCCTTATTAACAATGATGCGGTAATAAGTCGACAATCAAAGTTGGGCGGAATTAATTCGGCTTTCTAACGACGCCATCAAAGCTGCAGCTTATTAGACTTTTGCTAGTAAAATTAATTTTTATTGATGGCCCCATTGATTGCCCCCCTTGCGATCAACTCAGATGCTTAAAAATATTTTCTTTGAATTTTTTTTGACTAAAAATTTCTTTCTCCCGAAGCCGTAGGTATTACGGTTAGTTATATACCGCCGGTCGCCGCCCATCCTGAGACACCCGGTATATAATAAAAATATGTAGAATTTTTGACAATGAAATCTGAACATAATTTTTTTTTAAATAAATTAAACTTTCTCAAAAAAATTCACTCTTTTAATAACTAGAAAAAAGTAAAAAAAAATAATAATGAAATTGACATAGGTAGAGAGGTTGTAGCGAAGCGACGTTGCCAACTCGTGCAATTTCTCGCAGATTTTTCAGACAAATCCGGCGGCACTTTTAATTATAATTAAAAATTCATAGTCCACATAAAAACCAAACATTTTCATCATCACACAAACCTGCGTTTATTTGTTACACAGTGCAAATCATGTTTGTAAATTATTATTTCTCGTTTCGGCGTTTGTTGTGCGATTAAAATAAATTCAAATGGGTTCTGAGCTTGAGTGTACATACAGGTACTTGCAGGGGGGACTGAGGGGGGGCTACACAAATTGGAAAGCGCGTTTAAGAAACGTTAAGTGAAATTAAATTGCAAGCAACTACACGCGCGGACATGCTCGAAGTAATGCTCGCAGCACGCTTTCTTCCAAATCCTGAATTGTTTTGTGACTATTTTTTCCTCCAGTTTTCTTTTTGTCAGTCTTTTCAAGAATCACTCAGTGTATTTTATGTAAGTCCTGCTGTACGGTTATCGTAAAAAATAAAATGAATAAATAAAAATAAATAAATGAAAAACTCAGTGCGTTATACAGGGGAGGGCAGAAGTATCGAACCGGCTTAATATTTCGAAAACTGTTTGACGCATCTATTTGAAATTTGGTGTGTGATTTACAGTCAGTAAGACCTATACAATCATTTTCTTTTCCATTGTTTATCTGCTCTTGTTTCTGTGATACAACGCCTACTTGATTTTCTTTAAATGACAACCTGCTGATTTCTTTCCTTTATTTAATAGTTCGTTCAATTCTCTAAACGACCGCATGAAAATATTAATCTATTACATAAGAAAATTTTCGAGAAAATGATGTTTGAATGAAAAAGTTAAAAAAAAATAGTTTATTTATTCAAATATTATATTAAGACGGTTCCATACTTTTGCCCTTCGCTGTATATGTATAAGTTATGCTGTGCAGTTATCGTAAAAAATAAAATGAATAAATAAAATTAGATTGTAAGCAACTACACGCGCAGACATGCTCGAAGTGATGCTCGCAGCACGCTTTCTTCCACCAAGTCATCGGGGATTGCGTCGTGACTATTTCTCCTCCGGTTTTTTCGTCAGTCTTTTCAAGAATCACTCTCAGTGTGTTATATATGTATAAGTTATGCTGTGCAGTTATCGTAAAAAATAAGACGAATAAATAAAATTAGATTGTAAGCAACTACACGCGCAGACATGCTCGAAGCGATGCTCGCAGCACGCTTTCTTCCACCAAGTCATCGTGGATTGCGTCGTGACTATTTCATCTCCGGTATTTTCGTCAGTCTTTTCAAGAATCACTCTCAGTGTGTTATATATGTATAAGTTATGCTGTGCAGTTATCGTAAAAAAATAAGACGAATAAATAAAATTAGATTGTAAGCAACTACACACGCAGACATGATCGAAGTGATGTTCGAAGCGCGCTGGATTGTATCGTGACTATTTTTTTCTACAGTTTTTTTGTCAGTCGTTTCAAGTATCATTCACAATCAGTGTGTTATGTATAAATCCTGCTTTATAGTTCATCCTCAAATATATCTATGTATTGCTTTCTTTAATTTTTTCTTGTCGTCGTTGCCATTATTGTTTGAAAGAAGACCGTCTCGCAATAGTTTTGAGACTAGCAATATTTTGTTTTTCTCTCTTTCTTTCTTGTCTACCTACTAAAATTATCCCCCCCTCACACCCCCCCACCCTCCTTCGTAAATATCACGATCGTCGTTTGCTTTACTTCCTTCTGGTGGTTTTCCGTCTGAGACTAACAATATTTTGTTTTTCTCTCTTTTTTTTTGCCCACCTCCTAAAATTCCCCCCCCCCCACCTCCTTCGTAAATATCACGATCGTCGTTTGCTTTACTTCCTTCTGGTGGTTTTCCGTCTGAGACTAACAATATTTTGTTTTTCTCTCTTTCTTTTTTGCCTACCTCCTAAAATTCCCCCCCCCCATCCTTCGTAAATATCACGATCGTCACTTCCTTCTGGTGGTTTTCCGTCGTCAAAATCACGATCGTCATTTGTTTTTCCTCGCGGCGGTTTTGAATTAATGATTTGTTGTTTTTTCTCTTCTTTTTTATTTATTTATTTATTTATTTATATCTTGAAATTATTGCTTTTCCTTTCGTAACGATCGTCATTTGCTCTTCTCCTTTCGTCGTTTTCCGTCGTCAAATTCCCGATTGTCATTCGCTTCTCCTCGCGGTCGCTTTGAATTAAAGATCTGTTGTTTTTTCCCCCTTTTTTCTTTTCATTTGTTTATCTCCCGCAATTATTTCTTTTCTTTTTGTAAACTTCCCCCCCCCCCTCACCGATCGTCGTACGCTTTTCTTACTTCTTGGTTTTCTGCCGTCAATTCATTTGTTTCTCCTCGCAGTCAGTTGTTTCGAATTAAAGATTTGCTTTTCTTTTCTTTTCATTTATTTACCTCCTGAAATTATTTTACTTTCCCTTTCGTAAATATTACGATCGTCATTTGTTTTTTTTATTTCTTTGCCGTTTTCCGCCCCGCAAAATTAACGATCGTTGTCTGCTTTTTCCTTTTTTTGTGCTGAAATTAATCGAAAATTTTTTGCATTTCTTTCTCCCTTCGCGAATAATAATTACAGTCGTCATATGTTTTTTCTTGCCGCTTTTCTCGGAAATTTTCACTTCCTAAGTAAGTATTGTGATAGTGATTTGTTTTTGTTTGATTGTTTTTTTTTTTTTTTTTGGTGAACTTCGAATTATTGGTAGCCTTGAATGTTCGTCACTATTATTCTTTTTGTATTTTAAATTCCCATTTCGTTATTTTATTCTGTCGTTTTGTTGCATGTGATCGTCATTTGTTTTTCCTCCTCATTTTTGTTTCTTTGATTGTCGTTTTTTCTTTTCTTTTTTTCAATTCAGAATTCAAATTTTTATCTGTCTCTAATTTCTTTGGAAATTTTAATTTTCCACTTCGATTCTGTTTTTCGTAAAAATGAAAATGATTATTTTTTGAGTTTGCATTGCGTAAGCGCACCTGGTGGTACTCACTCACTTCGTTTTTATGGGGTTAAAAAGAGAAGTTCTTTCGGGGGGGGGGGGGGATTCATAATTTACTACTTCTGCGAAATAATTTCGTTTCTTTATTTGCGGGATAGAGCGTGTCCCGGGTTTATTTTCGCGACGAATAAAAAGCAGACAAGTATCGAAACCGCACACAGAACTCGTTCGGTTAATTTAGAATAAAATAAATTCGGATCGTTACGGCGAGAGCTGAAATTAAAGAAAAAGAAAGGACCGGGGAGCTTGAGAGCGTCTCTCGGGGATCAGCAAGTTGCAGAACCGGAATTGATACTGCTATATAAGTTAATAGCCGGAGACAAGATGTCCCTGATTAGGAAGCTGTTCCGGGTGAAGACGCCCGATCCCAGGGTGGAAATATGCATTCGGATCATTGCATAATTTAATCCCGAACTCTTTAATCTCCGGTAATGATCTCTGCAAGCCCGTCTCTTCCTTTCGCTGCCTGCCTCAAATCCCTTGTAATTTATATATTAGCTCTGCTGCGAAATTTTCTTCGGGCTTAAATTGATTTTCACATAATTTAACTTCATGTATACTTCGCGTTCAAATTTTAAACGAGGAAAGTTTCGTCGTATTTCCAGATGCCGAATTTGCGTACGTAATTCGATACACTCCGCCAGAGCGTTCTCTTTGTCCTTGCGGGAGAAATTCTGTTGGGCGTTAGGTGACGAAAACGAAAAAAATAAAAAAATGCCTAATTTCTGAGGAGGATATTCAACAAAAAGAAGAAGAAAACAAAAAGCCGCCGAGGAGGGATGAGGGATGATGACAAATGCTTAAGGAGGAAATATATCGAATCAATTAAGTAAAATGAGACAAGGAAAAAAAAGCGAAACAGAGGGCCTAATGGACTAAGTTCCCGCCGCGACGACGGAGAAAAGAAATTAAAAAAGCGAGACTCGCTTTCACATGTAACAAGGGTGGAGAAAATATTTACGCCAGGGTACACTAAAACGTCGCGGCGCCGACGGCGGGATATCGCCCGGACCGAGAGCGCGACTTGTTGAGAGTCGCAGCAGCGACGAACGCACTGCGGATGACAAGACAGTGAGGGTTTTTTAAATTACAGTTCCACAGACAGGGGGTGAGAAAGTGACCGGAAAATGGTATTTTAAATAAATGTGATTGGGGATTCTTCCTAAGTCGTGTTTTAGGAATTTATCATTTCGAACGAAATTGACTTCTTAAATATTTCTCTCGTCTTTGCAAACACATTACAAAGTTTTTTTTTTTTTTTAATCTAAACAAACTTCTTTTTTTCGGGAGAGAAAAGCAAAATGCAGTTTAATGACAGATCATAAGGGTTAATTGACTTTGACGTGTCCGGGTCCTAATTATACCCGAGCAGATAGTTCGCTTTTTGTCACTCAATCTACACCGGGAATAGATTCGACCCCCGAAATTGACAGCGGTTAATGCGAGCACGTCATATCTTGACAAGACACGAATGCATTTTGCCCGGAGATTTCCTATTACCGTCCCGGAGATGGTATCGCCCGGGCTCAGCGAGGTGCGATCAGACACAAGTGCGCTGATTGGATCATCCGCCACCTGACATTTCCAAATCGTTTTATTGTTGTGGCCAAAGTGTTTTCGTGATTTTGGCGTTCGATAATAGAAATGGATTTTCTGATCTGATAGCGACCGGTCGGTCGCCTCATGTGTTCCCTGACACGACGACGGACAGTTTGTTACGGCAATCGAGATGGTTATTGAATTCTGCCATCTCTTTTTGATTATCTAATCACATCATCCCGAAAAAAAAAAAAGGAAAAACAAAACTACACTGCCAGGAGATTCGAGACCGAGAACGTTCTTTTACAGCCATAATTTTATAAAGAATTATGTTCTGCTGATATATGTCCCCCCAATAAAAAAAAAAACGGATCTATTGCTAGCCAGTAGAAAATAAGGAACGCAGCGACCTGTGATTACTCGAATCCTACGACTCGTTGGCTTGAGATGTTAGAAAACACTTCAAAAGACACGCAGAGCTCAAACCCTTACAGTCAAACTGTTTAGCTAAATCTTGCAAGGATAACTTACATAGATTGACCCAAGGCTGGGAAGGTTTTGGGTACGTAACTCGTCGCTTCATGTCACGTGACAAATTCCATTGAAAATACTAACCAGGTTTTTGCATTATGTGATTAATAAAACCACAGAATTGATTCTGTTTTTTTTTTTCCTTTCCGTTTGCAAGATCTACCGAAAAGCCTCAAACCCCAGAAGTCATGGAACCAAAAATCATCGTGTCTTTGTTGAGAATTTCAAATTTTCGGAAATCTGTTTCTACGATCTTCTGAGAAGCACTTTAATTCTTTAATCTTGCCCTACATTCCTTTGAGGTTGAGGTGGCAATTTTCTTTGACCAAATTCAATCACTCATCGCTCTATAGAGACCTGTGAGAGACTGTGGTCTTTTCCGTTTGCAAGGTCTACCGAAAAGCCTGAAACCTCGGAAGTCCTGGAACCGAAAACCATCGTGTTTTCGTTAGTATCTCAAGTTTTTTGAATCTGGTTTCATGGTTTAGTTTAATTCTGCCCTACATTCCTTTCAGGTTGAGATGGAAATTTCCTTTAAAAAAATTCAATAGCGTAAGACTCTATAGGGTCCTCATTCTTTATCAAAGACCGTGGTCTTTTCCGTTTAGTAGGTCTATCGAAAAGCCAAACTCAGAAACTACGAAATCAAGACTTATACATTTTCTTATGACCACTTTTCAGGAAACAATCTGTACATCGCATTTATTCTTGATTGCACAATATTAGGAAATTGTGTGTGGGAAACGCCTCATGCCGCACCTATTTCGTCTGCTTTTATTGCATTAAAAATAGTTTTTTTTTTCAATAATCCTCTCCGTCGCAAGATTTAATTGAATTCTTATAACGCAAAAGGTCACCCGTTCAGGTTTTATTGTCGTAATGTAACTCGGACGATTTTCTGCATTCGTTTTAAAATACATATATCGACGATAAACCGTCGTAAAATCCTCAACGTGTCGGAATTTCTTTAACTCTAACTTTTGCAAGATCTATCGGAAAGCCAAACTCAGAAGTCATGAAATCATGAAATGTTATGATTTGGAAAACCGCTTTCCAAGCAACATTCTGTATATCGAGTTTTAAATCGCACTTATTCTTGATTACACGATATTGGGAAATCGTGTGAGGGAAACGCTTCATGCCGCACCTATTTCGCCTACTTTTATTGTATTAAAAACGATTTTGTTTGTATCATCTTTCTACCTTTTTTCTGTCATCCTTAAAATATGTCGACAATAAACCCTTGCAAGTTCTTTAACTGCCTTAAATAAACGATACCGTCTGGAGTTTCCTTTTTTTTAGATGTAATTGCTTCATCTTCTGCAATCATCTGTAGGTGCAGCAGCTCATATTTTCTGTGTGAGAATGACAAAATTATCTAGATTACCTAGCCAGACAGTCATAAAATACCACTGCGTGACTAGATCATGCGAATTACAGTTTTTTGCGTGTTGTTATTTCAACGGAGAGATTAATCTGCGTTCACACTCGACCTTTAAAACGCTACTGGGCCTTATTTATGTCATTTTATACCTGGTTGGTTCTTTCTTATGTCAGAATGTTTTAGATTCGTGAAAGCCTTCGTCACCTCGAAAGGGGCTGGGGCCAGTTTTGGTTTTATTAGAGGGCAACAGGTGCTTGAAGTCGGCAGAGTCGTTTTGCTGTGTGTTTTTAATGTGGGGCTGCGACCCCACGGCGAATCCTTTAAAGTTGTTTCAATATTTAAGTTTGTTTGCTACTAATTGCCATTACCGTTTTTTTTTTTTTTTTTTTGAATAAAATTCGGCAAAATAATAACAACACATTTTGAAAACCATTGCACAAATAACAAAAGTGCAAGCTGAAGGCTTAATTTTACCAAATTTAGAACCAAAAAGGTATTCAATCACAACTAGAACAAAACTATAAAAAAAGCGTACACAAAACAAATTAGCGTTTAACGTTTGAGATTCTGGAATTCATAACATTTCAGCGTAGTTCTCTTATTGGTTAGAATTTTAAGGGTGCGCACACACTATGTTGGTGTTAAGGTTGGCCCAGACTGTGACTTTTGTCAGAATTGCTTGTTATTAAAGCCGTCGCATAAATCGAGTCATTTTCATTTCCTTTGATCCTCTTCTGCGATTAAGCTTAGAAGTCTTGGAACCAAAAATCATCCACTTAGTTTAAACCCAAAGTTTCTGATTCTTTTCAAACTGACTAAATAATCCTACCATGCATTCGTTTGAGGATAGGTTGGGGAATTTCTTTGACCATCACTTCAAATCCAATACGTCTTTCTACTACGTCTTTCTGAATCTGGTTGCTTGACCTTCTAAGAGTAGCTTTAAATTTGATGACTTGATGACCAATTTACTCGACTTCGCGGTTTATCTTTATTGGAATCCAATTTTTATCTGAATATATTAATCGTATATATGGACGTGGATCACTGAAAATATTATTTATTTATTAATTGTAAAGTTGAGTGGAACGATTCGATACGCTTTCTCCGTTTCCGTGATAAAAGTGGGAAGCTTAAAATTTATTGGCAGTTCCGGATGGAATTGGCAAATAAAATATCTGCTCCTCGAGAAAGGACTTCTTCTGCTTCGACCGCCCTTATTAAATTTTACGCCACCTTTTATATCTATTAATTCGGGTCGCGTTGATTCTTTTATTTGGAAAAAGTTTTTAACGACTACACACGCGGCGGTCATGTCCGGGGGTCGCGGGAGGGTGGGCGGGCGGGTGGGTGAGAATCGCAGAATTAAAACGTAATAAAATTACGGGTTTAAACCAATCTGCGCGGTCGAACTGTCTCTTGATTGGGCATTGTGGATCCGGATGAACCGCAGAATTTACCAGTAAACCCCCGCGCTTTATAATCAGCCGGCATTTAGGTTCCCTTGCAACCGGTCGACTAATTGACGTCTCAATTTAGCATCCGTCAAGTCCGTAATTGTAATGATACGCCTGTGATGAGCGGTATTGAATGCCGTATTTGGCCTTCCTATTTTCTATTTACCTGTCGGGTGACTTGCAAAATCCTCTCCTGTCGCATCATGCGTTTAGGGGTTGCCATATTCGATTTTCTTGGAAACGAAAAAGAAAAAAAAAAAAGTAAACATCTTGACGACCGTACAAAAGGAAACGTTTAAAACGAAGGCATTTCTCTTTCTCTTCTCATTGCTTCTTCTTCTTCTTTCTCTTAATTAAATACCGCGATCTCGATTAGGAACATCGTTTAAGAATTATTAACATTTCAATCTCATCTCGTTCGATGATCCCAAATTGGCTTCACTTATTTTAATGATCTTCTTCACCGGAGGACGTTCGAATTATGATAAACAAAAGGTTAAGTTGCGCAATTATCGAGCGCCTTCAAGTTTCCGTCAACGTGTTACCACCAAAAGATTTAAAAGCTAATACTCCTGGATTCCAACATCGTAATACTGGTAACAGATAGCGTTGTCTTTGGACAACTGGTTGCCACGGCTGAACTTGGTGGAGAATGGGCGGGGTAACTAAATATAAACAAATAGGGCGCCAGGGAATTACCTTCCCAATTGTCAAACACACTTTGATGCTTTCCCAAGGCCTCAATGTGCGCGCTTGAAGTATTCTCAATTTTCTCCAGGAGATTTTTCCTCTCTTGATGCGTTCAAAGTAGGAGATTAACATAAGCAAAACACGTTCAGTGATACGGTGTTTATTAACACACACATACACTAGTTGAACAAAATTTAACAATGTTTAAACTGTAACCTATCAAAACTTTAAATGATAACCATAATACGCGGGATGGACAGATCTGACCTCACAATCGGTGCTCCAAAGACACCACGAAATTTACGTAGACGTTACTTAAATATTAAACTAAGTTACGAACTATTAAATACGTAAGTTGCTTTCGTGTCCGGTAAAATAGTCGGCATGCAATTCGAATCAAAATAATAATGGTATACGTCACTCTTTGTCGCTCAGCTGAGCTCCAGTTCCTGCGAGAAGCGTAAGATGTCACTAGTTGGTAGGCGCCGCTTCGTTCCAAGACGATTTTCAATCAGCAATGCTGCCAACGGCGGTCCAACTCCAGATGTCTGTCTCGCTCTAATGTCGCAACGGAGTCCAGCGATTCAAACACAGGTGCGTTTCGTATTCGAAATGTTCACATACCCATTCGGGAACTGATACCAACGCTCAGTACTAATACTAATGCAATCAGTAACAATAACCAACAACAAACAAACGACTCTGAAAGGGAACGGAAAGAACAACCATTAACCACGTGTAACGAACGAATTAATTAAACATACCTGCTACTTAGCAAACTCGTTGGACGTGAACGTATAAACGTTCCACAAGACTCGGGAGAGATATTTGCTTCCGGAAAATCCGTAGAAAAGTGGTTTTGTTTAAACAAACACAAACCGTCGATAGCACTGAATATGCGTCTGCTCTCGCACGAGTCAGAAGAATGAATGAATGCCCGTAATACACAATGGCCGCTGAAGAAGATGATTTCCGTTTTATAGACTACACAAAATGGCCAATCCAATGGGAAAATTATGACGTCAGAAGACGGAGATTAAACACCAATAAGAAATTATTAATTTGAAAGAATCGCTTCCTGCCGCGAATGTTACAGCGTTGCCAGATGACACAACGCCGAGCGTTGCCGGTAGGCGTCCAGTAGCAACGTTGCCAGTTCTTAGCCGAATCGGAAATAAATGCGTAATAACAAAATCGACGGTAACAAACGATGCTGTTGGAAACAACAAAGGACCTAAGACTGTTCCTGGGGAATACAATAGACTTCGATGGTATTAACTCGCTGACTTAGAATGGGAACTGAACAAAAAAGACGATAACTTAAAAGAGGTCCGATTTCAACTCACGTCACAATTAACAATCATTAAAATCAACGATGTTTCAAAAATGATGTGTTGGTTTTAGAGTAAAGGAGACTCTCGAATCGGATTAGCAGAAGGAAGAGGAATGTCCGAGGATGGTGTAAGACACATGTCCGGCAAATTTACCGGGATCAGAATTCAGCAGGAGCAGTGCATATTTTAAAGGCGAATGTTCCCTCACAATAAGGCTATTAGTGTAATAGACTGGCGTCCTGGACCGTGTCCAGACTGGGAAAGGCGGCATTGGCGACAAATTGGGGTGAAAGATCGCCTGTAAGACGTTTACCGGTATCCAGGGGTAATAAAACTTTACGTCCCCATCTATAATTCACCTCCGGATTTTTTCTCGTAATTTAATTGCGCCCTCCTCTACCTCCGTTTGCACATTTTCACACGAACAGAAATAACGCGCTCGTCTCCACAGCCAGTTTTATTCATTTCAAAAAAAAAAGAAAAAAAAACTAAAAAATAAGCAAAGCGACCACATCCACAGACAGGACCGTATTGTTGAGGAGAATGACTCGACGAAAATGGGTACGTCGAGTTGGCGCGTGCAACAGTTCGATTGTTGACCGCCTTACGACCATTGTGCACCTAATTTAATAATGGTATTGCTGACTAAATACAACCCATTCATGGATTTGTTGTATCATTATGCTATTGTAGCAATTTGTCATGCGTCATGGTTTTTTTTTACTCTCGTCGCGGGCCTGAATTGAAATACGAAAGTAACAGTCCGGGCCACGTGGTGTGGCTTTGGTGGTGTATCGGTTTCGTGACAATGGATGGCCAGATTCACTCTTCTCGGAAGAGAGATTGATTGTTTTGGTTTCTTCTTTTTCTTTTTTTGGGCGTCGTTTGAAGGGCTAGATCCTCAATAGATTTCTGATTTACTTTTGTAACGCTTACCCCAACGAACGAACGTCTTCCGTACAACGGTTTTGAAGACGAAATTTGCCTACAAGACAACGTCAAGGCTCTACAAGACATCAGCGCCCCCAGAATTCACCACAGCATAAAACTAAGAAGACTTGTCAACATTAAATGGAAGGATATTGTTAGTTTCTAACATTTTCCTAATCTCGCCCTCTGTGCTCAAGAACCTACGGTTTACTTAATAATGCCCTCGTCTTTGTTGTAAAAAATATTTGCCACGAGTATCCGAAAAGAAGTTAAATTAACTTGAAGATCCGTTTCCGCGAGCTTTTTCTTCTTCTTATTTTTGATGGCTTTGGGTGGCACTGTGTCACAATTCCTTTTCTGTTCACATTCCATCTCTTACTAATTTTGGTTTCTGCGAAACAGCAGCGGTAACAAGAGGAAGAAGAAAGAACCATCAGACCCAAGGGAGTTCTCTTTTTGGGATGAAAACTGAAACGAACGGATAAAACAGTGGAAATGTCGAGCTACGTCTCTGCTGACTAAACCCCAAACAGGGCTGAAACAGCTGTACAGAGGCTGCTAGAGATTTTCACTGCAATTAAAAACGATTTGCAACAAAATTTCTGAAAAATGAAACGCATGCAGAAAAATTGCTCGGCGGCGGTGCCCACGGAAACCCTGAAAAAAGGTAGTCTTTGAAATGCAAGCGTCTTTGTTTCTCATAGGCATGTCCATAAAATAGGAGGGGTTTAAAAGTTTCAGCGTATTTCTTGCATCTCTGGATATCTTGGTTCTCAAGGAGTTCTTCTTGAAATCATTAATTTGATTTGATTTATTATTATTTATTTATTATTATTGACTATCAATCTCAAAAAAAAAATCGTTTTACTGGTTTCCTTGGAACGACGTTCGCTTTTCCTTCACTTTCGCAATGTCTTCCGAAATACCTTCATGAGGAGCGGCCAGAAAAGTTCGCATCTTCAGATTTTTAAAAGCCGAACATAAAGGAAATTATTACGTAACCGTAACGTAAACCGTAGGTTCTTGAGCACAGGGGGTGAGAACAGAAAAATGTGTTATTATATCGTAGGTTCTTGAGCGCAGGGGGCGAGAACGAAACAATGTGTTGTTAGTTAAAACTAAATACCAGAACTCATAATAATGTGATGTTTCTCAAAACAAAGCACTAAGAAGAAGCTGCAAAACTAAACTTCAAAAGAGCGTCATTAAAAATCTCTAAGAATTTTTTTAGAACCTCCTTCCCGACTGGCTTATTGCTTTTTTTTAAAAAACCCTGCCCCTTGCTTCTCTTGACTTCATTATTGCAAGCCAAATAAACAAGTTTCCGATTTTAAACGCAGTTCAAATTGAGCCCAACAAATTTCAAGGTCAGCCAAATTTAACCGAACTCGAGTGAAAAATAAAAATTATAAAAAGAATAAATTAGAAATGAAAATGAGACGCAATGTACATATTTCAAGGTCAACCCAACCCAATTAAACATAAACTAACAGTTCAAGATATTTTTTTTTTTAAATCAATGTAAATCAGAGGCGCCCACCTAAAAAAAAGACAAAAATTATTCAAAAAAGTTAAGTCAGAATTAAAAATTAATAAGTACAACGAAAGTCAAGGTCAACCTAATCTAATTGAACGAAACCTAAACCAAATAAAGTTAAGCCCAACGAATTACAAGGTCAACCCAACCCGACTGAAGCAAACATAACTAATCATTCCTAAGTAAAAAGTTAAATTTTAAAAAGTACAAAAACGAAATAAAAAAATATGAACCAAATATGTGTTAAGAAAAATGTACTTTTTTATTATTATTTTTTTCTTCGCCTGATTAAGTTAGATTGACTTTCGAATTTTTAATTTCTTCAATTTTTTTAAAATTTTTCATCACATCAGTTCATCCAACCCAATTGACCTTAAAATGTACCGGACTTAGTTTTTCATTTTTTTCTTGGATTAGGTTTATTCGATTTCATTAGAGTTGGTTTGCTTGCTTTGTTTAATTTTTTTTTAACTTCTCGCAACTTTTAATACTTTTTTTGAATTTTTTAAAAGTATTTCTATTTGCAACATCTTTTCTTTCAATTTTCTGAAATTTTTAATCTTCATACCAACTTCTTTTTATTAATTTAATATTCTTGACTAATTTGCATGTTCAACATTATTGCGTACAGAAGCAATGTATTTGTGTGTTTTTTTTTATTAATTTTTAGTTTCTTCCTTGGATTAGTTACAATTAGACTGGGTTCAGTTGTGTCGGGTGTCAAATTTTTGTCAAAGTTCAGGGCAAATTTCAAATCTTGTTCAAGTTCAGTCCTAATTTTTATAGTTTTAGATTTTTTTAATTTCTAACATTTTGTTTGAATTTTCTACAATTTTTAATTCTCATAGTAATTTTTGAAATTTTATTTTTTCTGACGAATTGACGTGCCTAAAATCTACTTCAGTGTTTTTTTTTTTTTTTGAAGCCGAAGAGCAAAAGCGGTATTATTAAGTAAACCGTAGGGTCTTGAGCGCAGGGGGGCGCGAACAAAAAAAATTATTATTTAAAACTAAATTTAAAATTTATTTGGTTTTTTGTTTATTTATTTTTTCCTTCCTTGGGTTAGTTACAGTTAGACTGGGTTTAGTTGGGTCGGGTGTCAAATTTCAAGTTCAGAGTTTCGAGCTTCAAATTTTGTTCAAGTTGATCAAAATCTTCACCTTCAGATTCTTAAAAGACGAGCAAAAAACGAAATTATTAAGTAAACCGCAGCTTCATGAGTACAGGGGGCGAGAACAAAAAATGTATTATTAATTAAAACTTGACTAACCTGCGTACTCAACATCACGTGTAAAAGCAATTCATTTGTTATTTTCTATTTATTTTTGTGTATTCTTAATTCTTTCCTTGGGTTAATTACAGTTAACTTGGATTGAGTTGGGTCGAGTGTCAGATTTTGAAGTTCAGGTTTCGAATTTCAAATTTTGTTAAAACTTCAGCCCCTAGGTCTAATTTTTGAATTCCAAATTTTTTGATTACTAACATTTTGCTTCCATTTTTCTACAATTTTTATTTTCCTTACTAATTTTTTAAATTTAATTTTATCTGATGAATTTGCATGCTCAAGATCTTCAACTTCAGATTTTAAAAGCCGAGCAAAAACGAAATTATAGTAAAGTAAACCGTAAGGTTCTTGAGCGCAGAGGACGAGAACAAAAAATGGTGTTATTATATCCGAGGTTCTTGAGCACAGAGGGCGAGAACAGAAAAATGTGTTTAGTTAATTAAAACGAAGTACCAGAACTGCAAACTACTTACTCATAATAGTCATAATGATGTGATGTTTCTCCAAACTAGGCGCTAAGAAAAAACTCCAAAATTTTTCGTAAAAACAGGCTTCGAAAATTGAATGAATTTTTGAATTTTGAAACTGACGTTTTGATTGACAGTGAACAGATACCAAAATTTAAGGCTCACGACTCGTCTGCATTGTTCGAAATAAAATCTGTTTCTGTTTATCAAAGACGAATGGTTTTTGGCTGAAATCCTGTGCTGGTTTATTTATTTTTTTTTTTACTTTTAGTCGAAATGCAATCGAACGTGCTCACCGAGATAAGTGTCTGTTATTGCCTCAATTACAGGCCACCGTTTGCAGAACGGGTTAAGAGTGTTCGTCGAGATAAAATAATGCAAAATTCAGATTATGCGAACGTGCGGTGAATTTAAATCAGGACTTGATTGATCGAGTCATCGCCGCGCCGAGAGAGGAGGAGGAAGGTGCCTCTGTCCACAAAGGGGTACAGTACAAAACAATCAACCCCCTTTCATAACCAGCCCCCACGTCGCATCGCGCCACATCAGATTAAAATAGTTTCCAAGTTTAAAAACCCACCCGAATAGATCGATTGATCTGCGAATTCCGAATTTTTTGCTTAAAGCTGTACACACGAGCATCGAAACTAAAACGTACCTACGGGCAACCCTCCTCGTGTGGACTTGGTTTATTAAGGGTGGCTGGATATTTAAAATAAGGGCTGTCAGGAGAAGAGAGACAAAACAGATCCGATCAGCGTCGTCTCTTGGTTAGTGTGAAATAATGCCCGTGGGGGTTTGAACAGACGGCTTCGGCACTCCGCAAGCTACAAGGGTTATAACGGCTCGTCATAAATAAAATCCGATTAATAAGGGACACTGTTGGCCCACCGGAATTAAATTAAGCGCGAGAAATTTAACGCATCACTCACCAAGAAGAAAAAAAATAAAAAATTCAAAACGCATTTCGTCTCGCCGCGATCCACCTTCAACACCCCCCGCGATCTTTCAGGTCTCATTTATATAAACACTTCTGTGATTCAGATTTTATTATCGGAATAAATGCGTAGAGTGTACTACACAACAGATAAGCATCTCTACAAAGCAGTAGAATATCATTAATGCTAAGTTATGCGCATGCCATTTTATGAATCAAAAACGCTAATAAAGTGAGCCGCATAAAATAATCATAAATGTTGCCGAACGCTCGGTACAGAGCAGGCTCCCTGATTACAATTGCTAATACGCCCTCGACCGCTCGGTGGAAGTTTACAGGGTGGCTCAAAATAACCAGAACACTACTTCGTTATACATTTACGGAATAAAACTCGCCATCGTAATATCAAGCAAGCTTAGTTTAAATTACTATGACGATTGATTTCAAACAAATAAAACAAAAAGCGTTATGAAAAGCTTAAGTAGCGACACCTTACGGTCGCTTTTTGATTTATTACGTAGCAAACTAGCTTCAATTTGTCAATCATAATGCTATGGTTAGTCAAAAAGCGATCGCAGGATGTCGCTACTCATTCATTTTACATCGCATGCGCGATTATCCTCGGACAGGTCGTTTTGGTTTGGGGTGGAACCCCCGCGCTACGCTTCTGCTGATGAAGCTCCAAATAGGGCTGAAGCAGCTGTACAGAGGATACCCGAAAGACCCACTGCAATCAAAAACGATTTGCAACATTTTTTTTTTTTTAACGTAATCGAAAAGAGAAACAAAACCAATGGGTGCGGTTGTAAGGAAAACGATTGCGATGTTTTTCTTTAATTGACCCAAAATACAGCGTGTTTAATAAATGCCATCATGCAACTTAAAAAAAAAAGAATATTAAAAACTATTGGTAAGAACGAGACAGTATAAAAGGCAAGATGAAGAAGACAACTTAAAAAATGAGGAAAAAAGAAGAAGGCGTGATTGGCTTATCTAAAAACAAATACAAAAAACGAAAAAAACATTAAAAAATATTGGTGAGAACGAAGAAGTATAAAAGGCAACGAGACGAAGAAGATAACTTAAAAAAATTAGGAAAAAGAAGAAGGCTTGATTGGCTTATCTAAAAACAAATACGAAAAACGAAAAACGAAAAAGAAAAAAAAACTACGACTATGGATTAATAATAAAAATTAAAAAAAAATCGTTCGTTAAACGTAACCTGAAAATCAAATTATGTAGAATTTACTTTGGTGACTCAAAATAAGAAGAACGTCACTGGATTGTCAAAAAAATAAAATAACGCTAAATGAAATACTACTGGATTAAAAAAAAGAAACAAATGACGATTGAGTAGCAACGTCAAATACTTTTCGCTGTGAATAAAAAATTTATTAAAAGCAAATTGGGTCGAAATGTTCTCGACAACTTTGGAAATTCAGGACGAAAATAAAACTAAGACGTAAAGTCAAAAAAAGAAAGCGGAAAAAGGAGAGCGGGGCGGAAAGATGGAAAGAAAACTTACGGATGAACTTCAGCGACATCTGTTGAGGAGTCGTGGCTTTGATTTGTTCTCATGTAACAAACGCAATTATGATTTGGTAAGTCGGCAACGCTCATTTTCTTCCCCCTGTATGTACAAAAGAAAACAAAGTTTCTGTCACGGAGAAACTTTGTAGAAAGAAATGAAGAAAGTGAAGAAGAAAAAAAAACTCGAAATTTCTGTCACAGAGAAACTAAAAGAAAGTGAAGAAGGCGAAGAAAAAAGAAAAAAGGAGAGAAGAAGATGAAAATCAGACGGAGAAGAAACAGGAAACGAAAAAAAAAACCGCTATCGCGTTTCAAATATCCACTGGGTTGGCTCGAAACAATTGAATAACAACGTGACATTGACATTGACATTGACATTGACAGACGTCAAATACGTTTCCCTTTGAAATGCATTAATTCCGGTCCAATCTGCTCTTTCTTTTTTTTTGGTGTAGAATGCCATTAGATTGCCAAAATTTCCAAAAAGAAAAAAAAAACAAATGAAATACTGTTGCCCCTCTAAAATCCCATTGGTTAAAAAAAATGACAAACAAATCGCGACGCATATTTGAATATTTTGACGTTCGAAATAAATTTGAACCGAATTGAATTGAACAAATGAAAAGCAAGATTAAAAATTAACTGAAACGATTAAGTAAAAAATAAAACAAAGGAGAAGAAGAAAACTGAAGAAGAGAAAAAGAAGAAACAACCACAGAATTGTGAAATACAAAATTTTTTGACAGTTTCTAAGCTTTGAAAAAGATTGAGATTCTGAGACGTCGCGTTTCAAGTATCCGATGAGTTGGCCTGAAATCAATTCTGACGTGACATTGACAGATGTCAAAAATGATTCCAGCCCGAACTACGTTCCTTCTGTTTTTCTTTTTTTTACGAAGCTCTTAGTGAACCTAACCTTTCTTTTCTGAACGGTAAACACTGTCAGAGTAGCTTTTCTTTTACGCTTAATTCAATTGTTTCTAAGATCACGTGGTCACTCCTTTTTAGGTACTTCTGTATTCAACGTAAACGCTACTGAACTCAATAAATTAATTTGCTGACGAACCTAAATGCTTTCGAGGTCTTGGAGCAGCCATTGTTAACCTCAAAAAATTAATTGTCAACGCGTCAAGTGAACGAACGTCATTTGTTTTGTTATATTGCGAATTTCGCTTTTTCCTCTAGTTTTTTTTAAGAATCAAGTTTGCCAATGGGCTTTTGTTATGATAAACATTATTAGGAGCAAATCCGCTTCAATTCGTCTATCCCACTGCAATGTCAGGTCAAAAAGCGATCGTAAGATGTCGCTGTTTTATCTGATAAACATTATAGTTGATTATAACCAGACTTAGTAGTTCGTTTCGGCGTTGTCGTGGTTACACAGTATGAGCAGCGCCAAAGAACAGTGGACCTTATTGACGTAACCATGGTAACGACCGAAACATCCAAACTTTGGTTATAACCTAGAAAATAATGAGTAAGTTTAAGCAGCGACATCCTGCGATCGCTTTAAAACCAGCGAATAATAACAATGTGATATGAGGTTGGCAACCTTGCCGATCGACTCATTCCATTTTTATAGAACCAGCTGTCGAGTTGACAGATTGACAGATTGACAAATCTTTATTTGTTACGTAGCGGTCATTTGGCGGACCCTGTTCTTCTAAGCCTGTTGTTTTTTTTTTTTTTTTTAGATAAGTCTGACAAACACGTCAATGGAAACTCGGATGTCAATGTCATTCTCGTTCCATCAAAATAGGTAACTGTCAACGTGACATTTGTTTCGTTAGTCATTTGTCATCTGATCTAAGGAAGCTTGGTAATGAAAACTTGAACGTCACTGCCATTTTCGTTCCATAAGAAGAAGTATCTGTCAACATGACGTTTAAGACTCACTTGTTTCGTTAAGTCATTTGTCACCTGACCTAAGTGAGTTTGGTAGCGAAAACTAGGATGTTGATGTAACCTTTAAAAGCGTGCCTTGATTTCATCATAAAGACCCTGCGATTAACTCTGACAATTAAATGCCATTTGTTTCGTCATTCATTTGTTATACAACTGTATTGTGCCTTTCTCAAAGACCGCAGTTTTAAATGGTTTGACAATCACGCTAATACAAACAAGAAGGTTAACATAACTTAATAATCAGATTTTCGTTGAGCGAAGCGCAAAGAACTAGATGTCAACTTGACAGTTAAATGTCATTTGTTTTCCGCGCGATGAAATAACTCGGTCTTATTTATGGTGTCATCGTTATTGGCTCTGCTTTTCTTGAATTTTAAGCGTTAATAAATTTGTGACAATCACGAAAACGATGTAAAACCACCCGATTTTAACATTTTTCGGGCACCTAACCTCAAAAAATTGACTGTCACTTTAACAAGTAAGTGACTTCTGTTCTGTTATTCATTTGTTAAGAACTTTTTTTCTTTGTTTGAAAACAGAAACAAGTAACAACAGATCAACCAACTTAATTTTAATAATTAACCTAGGTATGTTACATAACCTAATGACAGGGCATGGTATCTTGGCAATTGTTATTTCGTTATTCATTTGTCACAGTCGGTGACTGTCACTTGAGTTATTCCAGTTTGTGTGCGAGATGAGTTCGTGAAAGTTTTAAAAATTTTTCAATTAACGAAATTGTTTAATTGCGTTTTCATAAACAATTTCTGGTTAATCTGAAAATTCGCGTGGATAATCCCGATTCACGCTGTATATGCGAAAGCGGGGCACATGGCATGTATACGTACCCGTGGCGCGTATCTCATTCATACTTTTGCATAGAAAGTAGTCATTTTGTATGTACGATAAAGCGCGCGTTACAGGGGCGGCGCGTGCATCGGAAGGAGACAACAACAATACGTTAACATGCAAACGCTGTCTCGTGTTCGGGAGAAATTCAGCGGGGTAAGGGAAAGCATTGTAGTTACCATATATCCAGTGTTCTCAAGTCAGCCGAAGAGTCAGGTCGGGCTTTCCACCGGGCTTAATCTCACCGAAATGTGCTCGAGGTGCGAAAAAAAGTGAATTCCGGCCGCGGTTCGACGGCCCGTCCGCGAAAATCCCGCCCGATTTCATTCCCCCGCCCCCGGGCCCCCCGCCGATTAATTCACGGTTCCCCGATCGACCAAACCGTTCTGATCACGAAAAAGAAAAACGCGTTCAAATCGTCCCAAACCCATCGGTAGCGTCTTGAAAAGCGATTATCCAAGGTATGGAAACGCGTCGCCCGAACATGTGGATCCAGAAGGCGAAGAACGTGGTGGGGGAATAGTACACGTGCTTAGGTACGATTCAAAAATAATCCTTATAGCATGCATAGCTGGAACGTTCTGTAGAAGTTGTCTCTTCTTTTTACAAGTTACGAGTTAGAGTTAACATATTGTAATATCATCAAGATGATAATCATACACACGTAAACAAGTTTTTACTTGTACACACGATGACGTCATAATTATATATACATCGAATATATCTTATATACACATATATTACCTACATACATTATACAAAAACCGTAGAGCAGACGATTAATGGATGGTACATAACAAGGTCATCGTGTTTCCACCTCTTTAGTCATATACACATAAAATTCTTGCGTGTAAACACATGTACAAAGTCAGTTTAAGAAGTATATACATAGTATATAAGCGTTTTGAAGATCTTTGCTTTGTATAAAACCGTACATTAGATGGAAAATGGGTTGTATGTAACCATGTCATCGTGTTTCTCCCCCCTCTCTCACCTATAGTCATTGTATACCTTGTACACACATTGTACACACAATGTACAATGATAGGGGAGCCTTGCGCGTCTTTTCTTTACAGAACTACTGCTGATTAGAACAGTAATGAACAAGGTCATCGTGTTTCACCCTCTAAAGTCATGTACACGTACATTGCTTGCGTGTAAACACAAGTACAAAGTCAATTTGATAAATATATACGAAGTATATAAGCGTTTTGAAGTTCTTTGCTTACATAAAAACAGTACATTCGACGGATAATGGATTGTATATAACAATGTCATCGTGTTTCTCCCCCCTCTCTCACCTATAGTCATTGTATACATTGTACACACAATTTACAATGACAGGGGAGAGCGTTGCGCGTCTTTTCTTTACAGAATTGCCGCTGATTAGAACGGGTACATAACAAGGTCATCGTGTTTCCGCCCTCTAAAGTCATGTACATATACGTAGCTTGCATGTAAACACATGTACAAAGTATATAAGCATTTTGAAGGCCTTTGCTTTACATAAAGAAACGTAAATTAGATGGGTAATGGTTTGTATATAACAATGTCATCGTGTTTCTCCGTCCTGTGTTGTATACACAATGTATAAGGTTAAATTCAGTTTGCAGAGTACAAAGGATATATGAGATGAGTGCCTTGTAGGTCTTTACATTTTCAAAAAAAAAATGGTTGATTAGAAGTATAACAAGGTCGTCGTGTTTCGATCCCTCACAGTCATATACGCATTGTATACATGTATATACAAATCAATTTCTGTTGTACAGTCGCGATCATCTTAATCGAGACCGTTGTAAGCTTATTAGCGCTGGTAATAAGGGTTACAGAACTGTCAATCGGTTTCGATTAGGTTGATCGCGACTGTACAAAGGATATAAGCATTTTGTGGGTCTTTACTTTACTAAAAAATCGTAACTAGCTCCGAACCACCAGAAATCCCCTGGAGATTCATCGATCCCCAGCAGACCCCTTTCAAGTCTTCATCGACCCCAAGGGGTCGACATCGATCCCCATTAAGAACCCCCGACCCAAACGAAAAAGGGCTTTGCATTCGTGTATTATTAAAATATTATTTTATTGTTAGCACGAGAGGATAAGAACCGATCACTAAAAGACCCCTGCAGGTTCATCGATCCCCAATTGATCCCTACCGGTTCATCGACCCCGTTGGGAACGCCTAACCTAAACGAAAGAGGCTTTACACTCGTGTATCATTCAAATATTATTTTATTTTTAGCATGAGAAGATAAGAACCGACCCCTGAAAGACCCCTGCAGGTTCCATCGATCCCCAACTGATCCCTACGGGTTCATAAACCCCGTTTGGAACGCCTAACCTAAACGAAAAAGGCTTTGCACTCGTGTATCGTTAAAATATTATCTTATTGTTAGCATGAGAGGATAAGATCCGACCCTTGAAAGACCCTTGCAGGTTCATCGATCCCCAATTGATTCCTACATGTTCATCGGCCCCGTTGGGTACACCTAACCTAACCGAAAAAGGCTTTGCACTCGTGTATCATTAAAATATTATTTTATTGTTAAGACGAGAGGATATGAACCGACTCCTGAAAGACCCCTGCAGGTTCATCGATCCACAACTGATCCCTACATGTTCATCGATCCCGTCGGGAAACCGTATCGTTTATTGGAGGAGATTTGTGGAAGTGAGGCTGAGGGTTGTAAGGCGTTTGTTCAAAGCAATAGGAGGGCCGTGCAGAAGTTGTTCCCTGACCTAAACGAAAGAGGCTTTGCACTCGTGTATCATTAAAATATTATTTTATTGTTAGCACGAGAGGATAAGAACCGACCCCTGAAAGACCCCTGCAGGTTCATCGATCCCTAATTGATCCCTACGTGTTCATCGACCCCGTTGGGAACCGCTGACCTAAACGAAAAAGGCTTTGCACTCGTGTATCATTAAGATATTATTTTATTGTTAACACGAGAGGATAAGAACCGACCCCTGCAGGTTCATCGATCCCTAATTGATCCCTACAGGTTCATCGATCCTGTCGGGAAACCCCTGACCTAAACGAAGGAGGCTTTGCACTCGTGTATCATTAAAATATTATTTTATTGTTAGCACGAGAGGATAAGAACCGACCCCTGAAAGACCCCTGCAGGTTCATCGATCCCCAATTGATCCCTACATGTACATCGACCCCGTTGGGAACACCTAACCTAAACGAAAGAGGCTTTGCACTCGTGTATCATTAAAATATTATTTTATTGTTAGCACGAGAGGATAAGAACCGATCACTAAAAGACCCCTGCAGGTTCATCGATCCCCAATTGATCCCTACCGGTCATCGACCCCGTTGGGAACGCCTAACCTAAACGAAAAAGGCCTTGCACTCGTGTATCATTAAAATATTATTTTATTGTTAGCACGAGAGGATAAGAACCGACCCCTGAAAGACTCCTGCAGGTTCATCGATCCCTAATTGATCCTACAGGTTCATCGATCCTGTCGGGAAACCCCTGACCTAAACGAAAGAGGCTTTGCACTCGTGTATCATTAAAATATTATTTTATTGTTAGCACGAGACGATAAGAACCGACTCCTGAAAGACCCCTGCAGGTTCATCGATCCCCAACTGATCCCTACATGTTCATCGACCCCGTTGGCAGCCCCTAACCTAAACGAAAAAGGCTTTGCACTCGTGTATCATTCAAATATTATTTCATTTTTAGCATGAGAGGATAAGATCCGACCCTTGAAAGACCCCTGCAGGTTCATCGATTCCCAATTGATCCCTACATGTTCATCGACCCCGTTGGGTACCCCTAACTTAAACGAAAAAGGCTGTGCACTCGTGTATCATTAAGATATTATTTTATTGTTAGCATGAGAGATAGGTATCTGAAATGTTTAGTTTTCCGAAAACATTTCGGTTTAAAATTAATATAATTATAATGGCAGTCGCAAGACAAATTGCCGGGAACAAAAATAACACAGTGCCCCCTCGAAATTAATCCTTTTATGATTGCGACGGCGACGGAAAAAAAATCGACCATTAAACGCTCCCAATTACACGATTATGGTACTTCGAGGGGGGAAATTACGTTTTTCGCCTCTAATTTCCGTGCTTTGTCCCTGCGCTGGGCGTGCACCTTTTCGTGGCCTATAATTCTCTAATTTTTTTCTGGTAATAAAATGGTCACCCAACGCTATCATTATTATACCACCAACAATATTATCCGTTTAGGTGGAACACTGACGTTTCTAAGAAAATATTTATACTATACGTGTTGACGCCCACGAAAATTAAATTATGTATTATAATAGGAGTGCAATGTAAGAAAAAAGAAATAGTCGGTGAGTTATTGTTATAACTAAACAGCGGATCGACGTAGTCCTCTGCGGATTATGAATTATTTCGCTTGAGAGGACGGACGGACGGACGTCGCTTCAGTCCGCTCTTTAATTATAATGAGTCAATGAGTCAACTAAGAATTTCGCCGTTTCTCACTTGATTATACCCAAACTCCCAATACAAAGAAAAAAAAACGGAAAATGTAAACAACACACTAATCACACTGCGATTTTTACAGCATTACAAAACAAAACTCTTCCTCTCCTTAATGATAACCTTAAGGAGCTCTAATTCGTTTATGATGCGGACAAAGATTACACGTTGTTAAACTGTAATTTCGTCTCATTATACACTAACACACGCACACACAAACACCGAAAGAAATCAGGTAGGTGCTGAAAAGAAAACACAATCCAACGTTTCGCTTTTAATTTCGAGGGATATTAATGACGCCGCGAACGTATTGATAAGATGAGGGTGAAAAAAGGACATGCCCGGAGGGGGGTGCTGCACGACGACGTAGGGGGAAGAAGATATTTGACTGGAAACCGCGACATTGCGGCTGACAGCTGTCACATCAGCGTTAAAAACGTTAACGAAGCGAAATTATAAGTGCCCTCGCCCTGTCTCCGAAAAAAAAAAAAGAAAGAAAGAGAATAGGTTTGATTCACGATTTCGAAATTTAAACGAGTTTACCTTCGATTTTTAAACAGAAAAGAATGTCCGCGTCCATACTGAATGCTAACTAAAAACGGATCGGTTATTCCCCGATGGATCATTAGATGTAGACAAATTAGTTCTGATTTGGTTCTGAGTTTGTGATGGTATCGATGGAACTCAGGGGTGCTGTTACGTTTGAAAAATTTTTTTTCATTCCGAATAATTTCCAGTCTTAACATTTTAACGCGATTGTTTTGTTGGACGATGGCTGAAACCCCTCCACCTTTCAATCCCTTTTAGATAAGCCGTACAAATCTGGAGCTCAATTTCTTTGTTCGCAGCGCGTCTGGTTTGGTGAAACAAGCCAAAAATCGAGTTCCAAATCGTTTTCCACGAATCGCTCGAATGGCGTCGACTTGTGTTTTGGGATTGTCGAAAAAGAAAACCTCTCTTTATCTCGTTCTCAGCTTACTCAATAGCCTTTCTTTAAAATAATTCAAAATAGAAACCTGAGTCTTTCAGTAACAAAATATGTTCAAGTTTAATAGAAATTTTTGTACATTAATAAAAGATTTCAAAAAAATATAAAAATTACGACATAATAGAATCTAGACTATGGAAGAGTGAAGGCAAGTTCAACAGAATTAATGCACAATAATGAATTTATTTTTATCTAAATTCACCTTAGCTGAACGTGGATGCACTTTATCTAAATTAAATTAGAAAAATTAACTGACCGAAAATTATTTTGAATTAAAAAAAAATTTAAGTAAAAAGTTTTTTTTTTAATCTTAAACCTGATAGAGTTATGATTGGAAATAATACACTTTCACGTTTCGCTATAGATTGATAGCTTCGTCAGGAAGCTATAACTTTAACTTTAATTAACTTTAAAAAATTGAATCTCAAGAAAGTTAAAACAAAAAACTAAAACTCAAGACCAAAACAAAAAATTCTACTAAAAAAAATAAAACAATTAAAATTAGTTCCAACCCAACTCAAGGTCAACGCCACTAAACTCTGAGCGGTCCAAGCAAAAAATTAATTTACGAATTTAGCCCAGAAAACTAAAACCTTAAAAAATTGAACCTCCAAAAAGTTAAATCAAAAAATTAATTAAAATTATTTCCGAGCCAACTCAAGGT
Source organism: Prosopocoilus inquinatus (assembly GCA_036172665.1). Lineage (NCBI taxonomy): Eukaryota > Metazoa > Arthropoda > Insecta > Coleoptera > Lucanidae > Prosopocoilus > Prosopocoilus inquinatus. The sequence goes on along the minus strand of CM069878.1, from coordinate 4,478,807 downwards.
CAACCCCACTATACTCTGTTCGGCCCAGGCAAAAAAATAATTTGCGAATTTAGCTCAAAGAACTAAAACTTTAAAAAATTAAATCTCCAAAAATTTAAAACAAAAAAAAACTAAATTCAAAATCAAATCAAAAATTCTATAAAATTAAAACAATTAAAATTATTTCCAACCCAACTCAAGGTCAACCCTCCTAAACTCTGAGCGGTCCAAGCAAAAAAATAATTTACGAATTTAGCTAAAAAAACAAAAATTTAAAAAAATTGAATCTCCAAAAAGTTAAAACAAAAAAAACAAAACAAGAAAATTCTAAAAAATGAAAACAATGAAGATTACTTCCAACCCAACTCAAGGTCAACCCCACTATACTCTGTTCGGCCCAAGCAAAAAAATAATTTACGAATTTAGCTCAAAGAACTAAAACTTTAAAAAATTAAATCTCCAAAAATTTAAAACAAAAAAAAACTAAACTCAAAATCAAATGAAAAGATTTTAAAATTAATTTAATTTACGAATTTAGCTAAAAGAACAAATATTTAAAAAAAACTGAATCTCCAAAAAGTTAAAACAAAAAAACTGAAACTCAAAACCAAAACAAAAAGTTCTAAAAAATTAAAACAATTAAAATTATTTCCGAGCCAACTCAAGGTCAACCCCACCAAACTCTGTTCGGCTCAAGCAAGAAATTCAAAAACATTCAAAACCTCCCCCAAAAAAAAAACAACAAAAAATAAATTGTAACGTTTGGTTACCTTGATAATAAATAAAAAGAAATTGTTAGGACGGGTGCAAAAAAGAAGCAGAGAAAAGAATTGCTGTGGAAGTATGTGAGACAAAGACAGAGCAGAGAAGGACAATCCCACATCACATAGAAAAAAATGTGAATGAATTGTGCTTTAATTATAAAAATAGTTGACAATCGCCATCTAGTGACAAATGTTGAAAAGACTTGCGCCTATGTCTTTTATAGAGTACGTACTGGAAAGCGATTTGGTTTCACCCTGTATAATTCGCTGTTAATTAAAATGGTTCACTCTTCATTTTGCGACGTCATCATTTTTGAATCATATTTTTAAAACTCGGGATGTTGATGATCATCGCCATCGGTCGGTAAAAGTTGGAAGCAACTAGCGAAAGGGTCGACGCTTACGATTTGTAATTTGCAATAATTGTAACACCATCTGGCGACAGATGTTGAAAGGACCTGACAACGACATCGAAACGTCATTTTTATTTATCATTTTGTGAAATTATTGATGATAATACAATCCTAATTATAGTCACTTTATAAAACTCGTTGTTCTGAACTTCTTCAAGCTGCAAGCTTGAATTCAGATTTTAAAATAATACTCTGCGAGGCTGAGACAAGACTCGGGCGAGTATTTTATTCCACCAGGGCACCAAGTTATCTTCGAATGTCGTCGCATAATTACAGGAAACCTTCTCGAGGTTTTGCCCGTACCAAACAGAAAACACACGAAATATTTTCGCTGAGAAAGTCAGAAATGAAACGCTCTTTCATTTCTACAAATAAAAAAAGGAATCAAAATTAATTTCTCCACTCTATTCTGTAAGGAAAGACAAGTTCGACATTTGTACGAAGGGAACGAGCAACAGCCGCAAATATACCTGTCCCGAGCATCAAGGACGAGGCTGAGACAAAACTCTGACGAGCATTTTACTCCACCAGGGCACCAAGTTATCTCCGAACATAGTTGCAAAATTGCAGGAAATTTTCCCGACGTTCCGTCGGTACCAAACAGAAAACATACGAAATCTTTTCATTGAGAAAGTCAAAAATGAAGCGCCGTCTCATTTCTACACATAAAAAAAGTAACCAAAATTAATTTCTCCATTCTACTCTGTAAGGGAAAACAAGTTCGACAATAGTAACTTCTTAAGCAAGAAAAAGGCAACAATCACAAACATACCTGGCCCGAACGTCGAGGACGAAGCTGAGACAAAACTCTCCACGAGGGCACCAAATTATCTCCGAATGCAGTCGCATAATTGCAGGAAACCTTCCCAAGTTTCTGCCGGTACCAAAATAGCCTTGCCCTGTTCCATTCCGCCATGGAACACAAGCAGCCATGGGGCCGTGGGCCGCAACCCCCACGGAAAACACATCAACGTGTGCCCTGGAGATATCGCAAAATGATTCTGCCGACTCCACGTGCTCCAAGCACGTCGCATATTAATAAAGCCAAGCCAAAACTGGCCGTGCCCACTTTCGAAGTACAGAAGAGGTTCTGGCGAATTGAAATGACCGCGACAGCATCACGAGCCAACAGAATAAAATCAGAGTTAGGGAAGACCAATAGTATTAAAGGTATTAAAGTGTTAATCTTTCCGTCGTACAAAAGATGTGGTAATATAGCGTACGCAAACCGATAAATACAGACGCGGCGTCGTCTGAAGTGCCCCCGCACCGTCCGACTTTGTGATCCGCGTGCCGCCTTTTGTTTGGAAAGGCGCGTGGCTTCCCCTTAAAACGCAGGTGTGACTTTGCGTATTTGCACGGCCAAAGGTTACCGCTATCTCATAAATATCAATCAACCCCCGACACGAGAGTTGCTTGTGCACTTCTCAGGGGATAATTTACGTGCATACAGGGTGACTCGTTACTCAAACATTGCCCAGTGACTAAGTTGCTTGCTCAATTTATGCGACTTCTTAAGTCTTTAGTTTAAAGCTGAAGCGAAGAAGAAGTCTTCAAAAAGCCACAATGACATAGAGTGTGAGGTTTTCAGTTTAAAGTTAACGAAGAAGTCTTAATGATACAGGGTGTGAAGTTCTTCTGTATCTGTGACGGTAGGAAAAGAGAACGTGTAATTAATAATTCCGGGGAAGGAGATCGTGAAAGTCTTCCGGAATCATAAAATTCGATATAAATCGGCGGCGGTAATCCAACAGCAAATAGATAGTACGTTAGTGGCTCCCATTAGGAGACGTGGATGCTCCTAAGACCCTTCGGGGTCTTTACAACCCGACAACGACTTTTACAAGCATTACCGGGGATATTCGGAATCGTAATCAAAACAATCAAATTCGGAAACTTCGTTAATGCAGCCCCAATATTAACATCCCTCCTTTGGCCTCCGCACCGCGCCGCGCCGCTCCGCGCCGTCTCGCAGGACAAACACAGCGGATTCGGGAACTTTATTTGTTCGGAAGAATACGCGACGGGGCTTTGATTTTATAGGAACGGAGTATGGCATTCCGCAGTCTTCTACAACGTCCTAGCAACCCCCTGTCCGGTCCGGTTCGAGGCCGCAGACCGCGGGTGTTTAGCATTCAACGGCCGTCTTCACCTTGTATTGATTGCCGCAGCCCCGGTACAGTCCGCACCACTTCTCTTCTCTCCTGCCCCCAAAACTACTCCGTGTACGTTATTTTAAGACCGGGCGACTTCTTAAGAACATTCGACTTTCTATGGAACAAATGAAAATTAATATTTTTTATCACTCGAAGATCCAAATTCAATTTACACTGATGAGTGTAAAAGGGTGTCTAAGTTTTCGTTTGTGTTAGGTACTATCTCTTTGATTTAATTATAAACATTTTCTTAGTTCCTCCGCATTCCTTGGTCGCACGAACTCGTTTACACTGACACGTAGTCGTTGGCGACCGGCGAACGTGGAGGAAAATCGCGGCTTTGCGTTTTCGAAACGGCTCGAGTGCGCTGTGGGGGGTTGTAATATCCCTTTCGTTTCTCGATTTCCCGCCCAAAAACCGAATCTCGAAACTTTTCTAATAAAAAGGGCCGCCTTCGCGTATACCAGATCGTAAAAAGCAATGTCGCGAGTTTTATACAAAAAAAAAAAAAAAAAAATGTCGGGGTTGACAATACGCACTTAAGTGAGCCGGTGGCTCCGGGGCATCATTTACATGACAAGGGCGCTCGCACAAACGCCAAATTCAACGTGAAACATCCAATAAGGGCCCCACCCCGCGCGCGCAATTCCGCGTTGGGGCCATTACGACGCCGCGCTGATCATTATTGGCGAGGACGGGGCGCAAATTTTTAAACGAGCTGCATTCTTGCCCTTAATTGCAAATTATAGTTTTCAGACGAGACGCGTTATATTACTCGATGATGCAGTACGCGAAATGCAAATAAAAGAAACATACAGGGTGATGCAAAGCTCGCCAGTTAAACATACTTTATGCAAAATCTGAATCCTACATGAACATGAGAGGTTCACTTGGAAACTAACGTACAACCGACTTAGTTACTTTCATTTCGTTGTTGGTTACCGGTACTTGAAGACGACGTCTTTCGCAAAAAGGAACTCAAGAAGCCTAAGATACCTAATATTAAAAGCAGACACGAAAATCGAATTTAGAATTTAAAGAATGGTGTAGAGTGCGTTGACGGGGACGGGGCATGCGCGCCGCATTGTCAAGCGGGCTCAGGCACTATTATATAACATTCTTGGCGAGGTTTCGCGGGGAAGGCCATAAATCGTCCGCAGACAATTGATGGGCATTCGAAACGACTCGAGCATTTGCGTTAAACTGCCTCCGCCGAACGCCCGAATGCCTCTTCCAACGTCCGTCCGTCGACAAAAACGCGCACGATACGTCCGCTATAAATTTTTCATTTATTAACTCTCGCCGTCTGCCTGCCTCTCCGTTTCGCGTCCAGACACAAAACAAACCGAAACCGAAATCACCACTTCCAGATAACTCAATCCGATAACGAAACTCAAAATAAATACTTTCATATTTTTTCTTTTTCTTTCGATACCTCAATACGTTGGAAAGAGAGGAAGTGCAAAGCAAAAAATTCATTCACTCTCCTCCGAATTAATTAATTCCAGAGTTTCTAGTCAGATGGCGCTGTCAGCACCTCCCTTTGAATTAAAATGTCATCCTGAAACAATTTCGTTCGACTGTTTTTAATTAAACGTTAATCACATTCGTAAACAAAACAATTTAAAAATCAGAAACGCTAAGAAATTAAAATCGAGTCCATCTCAAGGTCAAGCCGGCCCTAATAAAGCTAATCTATTTGAGGTGTGACCTCCCAGTTGTCTTTGTTTTTTTTTTTTCTGTAAGAGAAGACAAGTACTAAAGAAACGAGCAACAGTCGCACACATACCCGTCCCGAACGTCAAGGACGAGCCTGAGACAAAACTCTCCACCAGGGCACAAAATTATCTCCGAATGTAGTTGCACGCATAATTGCAGGAAATCTTCCCGCCGGTACCAAAAGAGCCTTGCCTTATTCCATTCCGCCATGGAACACAAGCAAAAAATCGAGTGTCCAGTCCATCTCAAGTTCAAGCCAACCCTAATAAAGCTAATCTATTTGAGGCGTGACCTCACAGTTATCTTTTTTTTTCTGTAAGAGAAGACAAGTACGAAAGAAACGAGCAACAGTCGCACACATACCCGTCCCGAACGTCAAGGACGAGCCTGAGACAAAACTCTCCACCAGGGCACAAAATTATCTCCGAATGTAGTTGCACGCATAATTGCAGGAAATCTTCCCGAGATTCCGCCGGTACCAAAAGAGCCTTGCCTTATTCTATTCCGCCATGGAACACAAGCAAAAAATCGAGTGTCCAGTCCATTTCAAGGTCAAGCCAGCCCCAATAAAGCTAATCAATTTGAGGTGTGACCCCACAGTTGTCTCTTTTTTCTTCCTTTTTTAACGAAAGCGACTTTCGTCGATGAATATTAAAAGAGTTTCTGCACATAACCTTAAAGATTAAAAAACTTTTTACTTACAATTTTCATCGGACAAGAGTCACCTTCAGTCAAATTCTTAACTCAACTCAACTCAACCTAACTCCAACCAAAACGAAGAAGAAATTAAAAATTGGAAACGTTAAATCCGATTTAAAATCGCATCCGGTTCATCTCAAGGTTGAACGAACCCCAAGAAAATGTTGAAAGAAATAAAAATTAGAAACGTTAGAAAATAAAATCGGGTTCAATCAAATTAAACTCAACCTAATTCTGTCCAAACCTAGAAAAAATTAAAAATTGGGAACGTTAAAACCAAAGTAAAATCGAGGTCAAGCCAACCCTTAGAAAAAATTAAAAAAATTAAAAGTAAGTTTATTCACTCTCCTCCGAGTTAATTAATTCCGGTGTTTCTAGTCCGATGGCGCTTTCGGCACCTCACTTTTAGAATTAAAATGTCATCCTGAAACAATTTCGTTCGACTGTTTTTAATTAAACGTTAATCACCTTCGTAAACAATCGTTTTCGTTCCTTTCTGTCAAGCCATTTATTTTTATTGATTAAAAGTGGAGCGACATCTTGTTTCAGAAAAAGTTATAACCGTACACTTCTCTATCCGACTGTAGATGTCGCTCTTCAAGTTCTGTTTCAAATCGTAACCACGAGTTATCTCAAGGTGTACACGACGAAGAGTCGCTGTTTCAGTTTCAATTACTTCAAGTGCGAATTTGTTTTTTTTTGCAGTGCCATCTATTGACAAAAGTTTAAAATGATCACAGTGAAACTCTCTATCCGACTACAGATGTCGCCCTTAAGGTTCTGCCTCAAATCATAATCACGCGTACTCTCAAGGTGTACGTAAACAGGAATCACCATTTCAGTTTCAATTACTTCAAGTGCGAATTTGTTTTTTTGCAGTGCCATCTACTGACAAAAGTTGAAAGTTATTGCAGTGAAATTTCAGTTATGCAATGCACGCCAATGCGTTTGCCATTTCAAAACTGCGAAGGTTCAGAAAACACACGAAATCTTTTCATTGAGAAAGCCAGAAATGAAGCGCTGTCTCATTCCTGTACTTGAAAAAAAGGAGTAATCACAATTAATTTCTCCGCTCTAATCTGTAGTCTACTCTGTAAGGGAAGACAGGTTCAACAATAGTAGTTTGTACAAACGGAAAAAGCAAGAGTGGCAAACATACCTGTCCTGAACGTCAGAACGTCAAGGACGAGGCTGAGACAAAACCCTAACGAGCATTCTATTCCACCAGGGCACCAAGTTATCCCCGAACGTAGTTGCATAATTTCAGGGAATCTTCCCGATGTTCTGTCGGCACCAAGCAGAAAACACACGAAATCATTTCATTGAGAAAGTCAGATATGAAGCGCTGTCTCATTTCTGTACATAAAAAAGTAGGTAATCACAATTAATCTCTCCACTCTACTCCGTAAGGGAAGACAAGTTCGACAATAGTAACTTGTACGAAAGGAACAAGCAACAGTCGCAAACACGTCAAGGACCAAGCTGAGACAAAACTCTGACGAGTATTTTACTCCGCCAGGGCACTGAGTTATCTCCGGACGTACGGTTTTTTCGCTGGATCCTTGCGGTTACGTCATAAAATTTTCGTAAACGAATCAAATCGATACTTCGATACAGTCAACTTAGCGACAACGTTCATTATTCAAACATTAATTTGAGCTTGGTTATATATGTCACATGTCAGATAATCTTAACCTAAAAAATACCAAGCAAAACCATGGACAAAATAAACACAAGAAATCGCAACCTAATCACAACTGTCAGATAAAAAAACCGGAACTGGATATTTTGTGCGCTGCAGAATCTGAATATGTATTCATACGCGACGTATAAATTATGTTTTATCTCTTTTCATTTTATACGCAGCAGAGTAAACGTACGTGGTAACTCAAAATGACAAACTTATACATTCTTTTATTGTTTTATTATATGCGTCAGACAATGATAAATGAAGGTGTTGATTCTTTACTTGAATTATAAAGTAACTGCAATGATCCAGCGATAAAAACTATAGTTGCATAATTGCAGGAGACAGTGTAAGCCGCCATGGGGCCCTGGGCCTCAGGCCTTGCACACCAACGTGTGCCCTGGGGATATCGCAAGATGATTCAGTGGATTCCGCGTGCTCCAAGCACGTCGCATATTAATAAAGCCAAGCCAAAACTGGCCGTACCCCGTTTCGAAGTAGAGAAGGGCTTTCGCGAATCGAAATCATCGCTACAGTATCACGAGCCAATCTTTTCATTGAGAAAGTCGGAAATGAAGCGCTTGCTCATTTCTATACATTGAAAAAAAGTAAACACAATTAATCTCTCCACATTACTCTGCAAGGGAAGACAACTTCTTACGAAAAGAAAAAGCAACAGTCGCAAACATACCTGTCCCGAACGTCAAGGACGCAGCTGAGACAAAACCCTGACGAGCTTTTCATTCCACCAGGGCACTAAGTTATCTCCGAACGTAGTCGCATAATTGCAGGAAACTTTCCCGACGGTACCAAAATAACCTTGCCTTGTTCCATTCCGCCATGGAATACATCGTCAAGCGCCGCAGCTCCCACACTAAAAACACACCAACGTGTGCCCTGGGGATATCGCAAGATGATTACGCCGACTCTGCGTGCTCTAGGCACGTTGCATATTAATAAAGCCAAAGCTGGCAGTGCTCCCTTTCAAAGTATAGAAGGGCTTTGACGAATCGAAATCATCGCGACAGCCAACAGAATAAAATTAGAGCCAGGGAAGACTCAAACTTACTATATGAGAAGTTGTTTCATGTGCTTGAGTTTACATGCGAGTGCCTGGTCGTGCTGGTGGGGGTGTCCGTGCAGTTTCTCGTGACGTCAGACTAGAGCGTGGCGATTTTGAGTGGTGGCGATCCACGGCGCATGTACGTTGCCGTTACCATAACAACGCAACTATTATGATGACTTTAAATGGAGGTTCAGTTTGGACGAGTGACGTATACCTGGGACCCACATGACAAATGTCAAATCCGTCCGATATTGCATGAGGCAACTTCTCGTATACTAACTTTGGAGAAGGTCAGACTAGACTGTGGCGATTTTGATTGGTCATGATCCACGGCGCATGAACAGCCAGTGCCGTTACCATAACAACGCAACTATTATGATGATTTTAAGTGGAGGTTCAGTTTGGATGAGTGACGTATACCTGAAACTCATACGACAAATGTCAAATCCGTCCAGGCAACTTACCATATATTAACTTTCGGGAAGACCAACGGTATTAAAGGTCAAATGTAGTAATACAGTGCACACAAACCGATAAATATAGACGCGGCGGCATCGTCTGAAGCGTCCGCACACCGCCTTTGTAATCCACGTGCCGCCTTTTGTTGTTACGGCCTGTATTACGTGAATGGCAGAAAACGGCGTGACTTCCTCTTAAAGTGCACGTGTGATTTTGCGTATTTTCACGATCAAAGGCCACCGCTATGTCAAAAATATCAATCATCCCCGGGCACGAAGGTTGCTTTTGCACACTTCTCTGGGATAATTTATACGTATATATATATATATACAGGGCGACTCATTGCTCAAGCATTGTCCAGTGATTAAGTTGCTCAATTTATACGACTTCTTAAGTCTTCACTTTAAAGCTGACGAAGAAGCAGTCTTTAAAAGGCCATGATAACATGAAATACGACAGACGGCGCTCAAAAATTTCATTGTCTTGTTCAATCATAATCACAGCCGGTTGATCTCGATCGATTACGATTGACCACTTACTCCATTATGATCGAATGTTGTTTCGAAAACTGTCACAAACAACTAAGTTTAAGCTTCGACGCCGTTTATTTCAAACAAACTCCATCATGAGCTGACTGACACTTTATATGATGTCTATATGTATATGTTTTTATTACATATCTCTCTGTCATTGTTTTTTTGATCAATCATAATCACAGGCGGTCGGTCTTGATCGAGCGCGATCGACCACCTTCTGCATTATGATCGAATGGCGTTTCGAAAACCGTCAAGAACAAGAAAGTTTCGTCTTCGACAGGGTTTACTTCAAACAAACTCCTTTATAAACTGACCTGTAACACTGTACAGGGTGTCCCAAACCTCTGGAAAAGTCCAAAAATGTTTGAATTCATTTTATTAGGAAAATGTTGTGTAGGTTTTCGATCCGCATAATTTAAAATTATTTTCAAATATATAGGTTGTTCATTTAATAAGTTACGAACCTATATATTTTATTGCAGTTTCGGTTAGCCCTTGAAGAGACGATAAAAATGATGTAGCATTATACTTACTTATTTTTGGCATTTACCGAGTTATTTTAAATTTTATGCAATGTTCATGTTTGATCGCCTGCCAAACTGTCAATTTTAATGATACGACGATCAACCTAAGATCAAAATATTTTAGTTAAACATTCCCCGTTTCTTTACGATAAAAAGTTGTGGAAGGAAGCACTGCGTTTGTTCTAAATGAACGTTTGGAGGTTTTAGCAACCCCCAAGTATTTACCTGTATGCAACCCACTCTGCATGCGTTTCGATTTTTTCTTTCGATGACGCGTAGGCGCGGAATTTCCTCGCGCTCTTAGTTTATTCGCCGTCATGCAAAGTAGGACGATGAACTAATTCTCCTCCTCGTTCCCTCGCCTGCAGCTTTCACCATCTCTGCACCCTCTGCTCCATCTACGAGTCGATAGAAGCTCGAAGGGCGAGCGTACTTTGCATAAACCTACGATGCGTCGCGGCGGCGGCTTTAACGTCTCACTCTCGGATTAAAACATTAACGGCGAAGATTTTCCGACGATAATTATTGCAACAATGGAGATCTTCTTCCGTTGCGCCGCGCGCGAAGACGTGACTCACGGAAAACAAAGGTGGTCGCGCCTTTGTTTTGAAATTAAAATCCGAGAGGAGCGATTCAGGTTGCCTATACAATATGTTTAGAAAGAGATAGATGCGAAGACGACTGCCATTTTCAGGAAATCATTCAAACATTCAAATAATAAATAGGCAACCAAATTAACACCTCCTTAGATACTGTAATTTTGGTTGCCTATCCATTTTTAAAAATTAAGTGTGAGAAATGATTTGATGATGAGGTGATTCGGTGTGTCAATTTTATTATTGTAAATAAAGTATGGTGTGGAAAATGAAATTGGAGTAAAATCGTGTGTGTATGTGTGTGTGTGCGTGAAACGAAACCAGTCCAAAGGTTAGCTCGCAACCGAAGTTTGAAGTTCATAAATCCCATAAATAAGCAGCTCATTTGCAAGGCAGATGGGCGATGCACCGAGTCCCAAGGCCGAGCGCATTGAGTGCGCCTGTCCGCGTCGTCGTCACCTGAGGGGGCGCGCGCGTCGTCACGTCACCTGGGCCAGACGCGCGCGCGCCTCCGCCGACCGGATCGTTATTCGAGGAGTAGCCCCCGTCGCCACCCCTTTAATATCCGCTAATGGAGGCCCGGATCGCACCGAGGATTCAATACGCACGGAAAACGACATGACCTTGAGCCGGGCTAAAGCTCCAACTACTTAATATGAGGAAAGTAGAAAGGTCAGACTTAGGTGGATCGATATATGAATTATTCAATAGAGTGTGGAAAGTGAATGAACTTTTTCAAACCCCCCCGCGTGCACACACCACACACACCTTTTGCAATTACGAGGCGAGACCTAAAATTAACTTCCACTCGACGCGACGGGGGACAATCTACCGGTCCAAAACCATCCACGTCAAAGGAAATCTTAAGAAAACGATTCACCAAGAAAGATGTTGTCATTGACGAGGAACAGAAACCAAAGCGAAACTGAACTTCAAGACTGACATCTAACGAAAAATGACATCTGTCAAATAATGCTTCTAACCATAACCTATAACAGCATAACCTAAAACATGAGATTTCGCAATCGTCTAATTAAAGACCCTGCTTCACAGCGTTGCGAAAAACTCGAAGGCTAACTTGATGAGCGTATCAATTGAACGCTTGATTCGGTGGAAATCACTGCTCGCAAACTCTGAGGAACTTAGTTTCCTTGAAGCTGATGTGCAACAAATCTGGCCTCAATCTACTAATTAAATTCTGCTTATATATTCTTCTCCAGTTCCCTATTCGCTGCTTTATTTTATAACTTGCATTTCCAAAAAAAAAAGAACGAATTTCGTAAACTTCGCGCTCACTTTTGCTTTTGTAACTTTCGATTCCTTCAAGTTGAATTTACAAGAGGCGCACCAGAAATGTAGCAACGACAGTTAATACTATATATGTACATTGTCACCAGGCCTTCTAGACATTTGTAATTACAGCTTCAGACAGAGCTGTTCTGTAAACATAAATGTAACTTAATTTTGTACGGACGTCGGTCGATGAAAATCATTCGTAAGCCGTTTTTAGGCGATGCATTAGAAACATTCCCAATGAAGAAATTGAAAGGAGTTTATAAATATCCCCCCCTTCCAAATTTCTCGAAAATCGTGACAAGATTTTGAAGTTCGCGGAAATGAGAAATCGAAAATGGTATGAGCAAGGGAAGAATGGAATTTTACATCAACACCAGCAAATCCAAATTAATGATAATAATCGGACTTTTAGGAACAAATGAATCGAAACTACGATTACACAAGGTAATCGAAAAATAAGAAGCCGAAAATGGTATGAGCTGGGGAAGAACAGAACTTTGTATCAACATCAAGTGTTCTAATTTAATGTCATCAAACTCAGGTGGTCGAATACTTTTAAGAACAAACTTGTATCTGAGGTTTTTCTGAGTCGTTCTTTTTTATTAATGATAGTTGGCAAGTTGGAAAATAGATTTTTAACTCACTCGCAGCGTACGCTCCGAAAATTTGTGTTCAGAACACATGGATGCACCGTATAGGTTCAAGTGTTACCTATACGGTGCGTCCATGTGTTCTGAACCCAAATTTTCGGAGTGTACAGAACACATGGACGCACCGTATAGGTAACACTTGAACCTATATGGTGCGTCTATGTGTTCTGTACGCTCCGAAAATTTGCGTACAGAACACATGGACGCACCGTATAGGTAACACTTGAACCTATACGGTGCGTCCATGTGTTCTGTACGCTCCGAAAATTTGGGTTCAGAACACATGGACGAACCGTATAAGTCCAAGTGTTACCTGTACGGTGCGTCCATGTGTTCTGAACCCAAATGTTCGGAGTGTACGCTGAGAGTGAGCTAAAAATCCTAGACTCCTTATTTACAAAAGGTCATGAGCTCTTCTTCTCTCTTCTAATTTCTTCGAAGCTATTACAGTGTTACAAATCCTAATACGCTAATGTAAAACGCAGATGTTACTGAAAATGGCGTTCTTTTTGAAACGTCAGCATTAAGTATTTCCACTACTCAACGAATAATACTGTTAGTTTAATTTGGTTAACTGATGTTTGGTAATAACCCAAATCTGGTGATACTTGCCTCCTATACTCGGGGGGGGGGGGGGGGGGGGGTAACTGTTGAGTACACTACCTTCAGTGTTTTTTTTTTTTTTCATTTGCATTGCGATTGGTGGGATCATAGAATGTCATGCGAAGTCAAGATTCACTACAACTGGTGAGACAATGTGGTGACAATAGTACAACACGCTTTGTCTGCAGCGTTGTGTGCTTCGTTAAACATCTGACGTGATCTGCAATTTGATATTTGATTTTTGACCCGTACAACTTGCTTCTGGTTTTGTCAACGCCGAGAATCTGATTCAACTCGTATGTTCTCGATGCGTTCTAAAAGTCAGCTTCTGCGTATACCTGACATTTTATTCTATTTTTTTTTTTTTTGACTTGTGATTGCAGTTTTTTGGTCTAAAGTTGATGAACTTGGAAACCTAGACAAGAAAACACTGTAGCCAAAAGCCAGCTTTCTTCGAAAAATAAACCGGAGCTTTTCAATAAGCTAAAACCAAAGGAACAACACACTTTTTCACAACTGTCAGCGAGTTATAGAAACCACAATCACGGGACAATTCCCATCATGACATTCCAAGCAATAAAATTAATTGTACGCTTTTCTGCTTCAGAAGGAACTGCCATTCGATTTGCATCTTGGATTTGCAGAACTTCACTGAGCTGATAAGATTGATTTCCCAGAGAAAAAAATGCAATCGTCACAAGATAAAGTTCGGCAGAAACCTAATGCTCACCAACATCTGGAATGTATTAGAATTAACAAAGAAAAATTATATGTTGTTCAAGTACGTAAGCTGGCGTCGCAATTCTGAATGAACGCTTTTATTTCTCACTGGAATATTAATAAATTAAATTTTTATACGGATAGGAATCCGAATCTTACTATGTTCGTCGGAAGAATGAAGAAAGAGACTTTAAGGGAGAGGACTTGATTTGAAGACAATTTTAAAACGAAAGTGACAGAGAAATGAAGGATGATAAAAAAGGTGCTTGAAGCCAAAACCGGATAAAGAAAGGCAAGAAGGAACCGAGACGCTTATGGGTTGTAGAAGAAACGGGAAGCTCGTGGTGGAAAGAGGAGTGAAATGGAAGGAAACAAAAGAAGCCACTCGGGATAGAAATAAAGAAATACGGTAAAAATCAACCGAAGGCAGCTCAGCTCGCTTCAAAAACCTGCACCCAAAAAGCGAAATCTGGATTAAAAAAAAAAACGAGAGGAAGACGAGAAGATTATGGATTATCGAAGTAATGGGAAGTGTAATGGTGGAAAGGTGAGTTAAAAGGGAAGAAGCAATGGAAGCCACTCACGACAGAAAGAAAGAAATACGGTAAGATGAACCGAAGACAGCTCAACTCCCCCCAAGGACCTGCACCCAAAAAAGCCAAATCTGGATTTTAAAAACGAAAGGGAGCCGAGGAGATTGTGGATTATGGAAGAAAGGGGAAGTGCTATGGTGGACAGAGGAGTGAAAATGAAAGAAGCAATAGAAGCCTCTCAGGCTAGAACGAAAGAAATACGGTAAAGATGAAGCGATGACAACTCAGACTTCGCCAAAGGACCTGTATTTACAGGGCCAAATCCAGACGAGAAGGTTATGGTTGGAAGAAATGAGAAAAAAGAATAAGATGGAAGGAATTCAAAGAAGTCGTTCATGATAGACAAAAGGAAATACGGAAAAGATCAACCGAAGACGGTTCAACACCCCCAAAAGGACCTGCAACCAGAAAGCCAAATCTGGATTTAGAAAAACCGAGAAGGAGCCCTAAGATTATGGAATATGGAAGGAATGCGAAGTGCAATAGTAGAAAGAGGAGTAAAAAGGAAAGAAGCCTTAGAACCCATTCAGGATAGAAAGAAAGAAAGAAATGCGGTATTGATAAATCGAAGGCAGCTCAACTCCCCCAAAGGACCTGTACTTATAAGACTAAGTCAGGACGAGACGATTATGGTTGGAAAAAATGAGAAGAATTAAGAGAAGTTATTCGGGACGCAAAGAGAGCACTACGGTAAAGATCAGCCGAAGACGGCTCGAAGGACCTGCACCCCAAAAAGCCAAAACTGGATTAAAAAAATCGAGAGGGAGCCCCGAGATTATGGATTATGAAAGAAATGGGAAGTGCAGTTGTGGAAAGAGAAGTAAAAAGAGAAGAAGCCTCAGAAGCCATTCAGGATATAAAGAAAGAAATGCGGTAAAGATAAACCGAAGACAGCTCAACTCCCCCAAAGGACATGTACTTATAAAACTAAATCAGGACGAGAAGACTACGGTTGGAAAAAATGAAAAATGAAAGGAATTATAAGAAGTCACTCGGGAGACAAAGAGAGCAATACGGTAAAGATCAGCCGAAGGCAGCTCCAAGGACCTGCACCCCAAAAAAAAAAAAACAAAACTGGATTTAAAAAGCGAGAGGGAGCCCCGAGATTATGGATTATGGAAGAAATGGGAAGTGCAGTGGTGGAAAGAAGAGTAAAAATGGAAGAAGCAACAGAAGCCACTCAGGAAGGTAAAGATGAATCGAAGACATCGACCTGTACTTAGAAGGCCAAATCCGGAAGAGGAGGTTATGGTTGGAAGAAGTCGAGAGGAGGAGTGAAATGGAAGGAATCAAAAGAAGCCACTCAGGTTAGAAGGAAGGAAAAACGGAAAAGATCCACCGAAAGGATCTCTCCCCCATAAGGGTAGGTTGGCTCAAGGATTAATTGAGCAAGCAATTGGCTTTCGCTCTTTTTCTACCAAATACCTCCTTTTCCTTGTTTTTATATTTAGAAATTTGGTTCCTCTTTCGATTTTATTGATACTTCTAGCGACCAGAGATCTTCAAAGCTTAGATAAGTCTCTGCAAGCATTTCGCTGTTTAGGAAAAGATTCTTTTTTTTTCGATATTGTAAAAGGTTGATTTAGATCGTTTAATCGAGCCCTTTCCGGATTATTTATTTCAGCAATCTGTTCCACTCGAGGATGAGGTTTTCGAGTGGGTGCTTCAAGCGTCCGGAGAAAGTTAACGGCCTCGCGGATTTTGATGAGCAATTCCGGGGGAAAGACGTCGTCATCAGCGCGGGCAGATGGACAGGATCTGATAAGGCAAATTTGATATAAAACCGCACGACGCGATTGCACAAAAGCCGTCCGCTAAGAGGATTATCGGGGTGCGACCGGTTTTTAGTTTCGGGCATATGGCGCTCGATATCCTCCTCGTTTTTTTTTTTTTTTTTTACCGTCCGACGCCTTCATTGTGTTCCACTTTTTTTTTCACCCCCTTAATCCTCGTTGCTGTTGTGTTTTTTGCTTTTTCGTTTTTCGTTTTTGATTCGCCCAGAAATTCTACTAATTAGCAGCAAAAGAAATTATTAAAGGATTGAAAAAAAAAAAAAAAAACTTGGATGTCCTTTTATGGAAGATCGCATCAGTAAGATGATGAGGCCTTAAATTCTAGTTGCTTCGCGAGTATTCCTCGAAGTCCATCCTTGACACCCGAGTGAATGGATTCGGTTATAAAAGCAGACGCGAGCGTGAAGTTTACCGTCAAGAAAATCAAAAAATTATTTTCACTTAATTAGGAGTGACTTATCTGCCGGTTTTTTCTTGGGGGGTTGGGGGTGTGATGGTAAGTCGTCAACTAATTCCAATTAGAAGATGGGGAAACCCCCCTCACCCTCACCCCGCCCCCCCCCCTCAGAGGAGTTTTGCACAGCAATTTTTCCTCAAGGAGAGATTACCAGAGCTGGGTGTCTTAGAGCATTTCGTCGCGACGACGACGACACCGTATTCCGAAACAGTGTCACCGGAGTTGAGACCGGAACGTGCCCGGATTCTCAATTAGATGCGCCGCTAAATCGATACCCGGACTGCCAGAATTCCGGAGTAAAACCGGACGAGCGGGTAATTTTCGAAAAGAAACATCCGTCGAGAGCGGTGCAACAGCTGTCGCATTTAAATCCAATCAACGGACCTTACAGCAAAAAAAAAAAAGCTCAAAGCAACAAAGGCGCAGGACCTTGCTTGCACTTATCGCTGGCTACCCGCGGTTCAAATTAGCCGTATCAGGGTAAAGGGAGCCCACCCCAGCCTCCTGCGGCGCGCCTCAGGGCACATGACACCTCGTCTATTAACTGTTTTATTGTTACATTTCAATCCCCTATTGCTATAAGTGCGTAGGGCCGCGAACAATTGCCGCGCGATATATTTTTTGGTAATGACGTTATGGATTATTGTTGGATTTCCCGATACGCGGAAGCGAGGGGGGGATTTTGTGAGAATTTCGGCAATAATGTGGCGCATTCGCACGCTTTTTGGCTCTTTCTGTCACCCTCGGGCGCAGTCATTAGGCTCTGATATTTTCTAGACTAATCGAGATTTATTGAAGCAATAAAATAATAGTAACAGTCTATTTACCATAAATATTCAGATGTGTATCAGTTTCCTAAAATTTCTCATCCAGCCGACTCTACAACTCTTTGAAGTTCCATGGTTTTCGAAAGATAGAAACGGAAACAGATTTTTCCGGGGCCTGCTGGTGCTTAACAGAATAAAATACACTTTGGAAGCCGATTTTGTGACATGTGCTGCTGGTATAGCGTTGTAAGTAAGTCCAAACGACTTGGATTTCATTTGTCAGCATGGAATTCCCTCTATTAAGTTCCATTATCCGAAAAGAACTTTGATCTGCAAGCTAAGCTGACGTCGGCAATTCCTGCTAGACGATACCCGCGGCGATTAAGCCTGAGTCGACGACCGTCGTACTTATGAAACGCTAACTAAACACTTTGGACAATTAAATGAATTTAAAATATAATTCTTCAAACGTCTCGCAATGTACAGTTTGTAAACCGATTTCTGTGAAATAGCAATTTCACAATAAACAAGACAAAGAAGGTGTTCTATCGTACAGTTACGAATTTAGGGTTTGTTAAGCCTATTTTAAAATACAAACTCTAGGGTTTCATAAGTTCATTTTAAAATGAAATCTCCAGAACGAACTAATTTATTTAAAGCTCTACGCTAATTTATTTAAAACGGAGTAAAACAGTTTATTTTAAACGTAAGTCGAGCGATCGGTCGTTAACTTCAATACTAACTATCCTCGGACTTCCAGGCCGATCGCTTAAATATCCCGGCGGACGAAGATTCGATTGTTAAGTTTATTTTAAAGTACAAACTCTAGAGTTTCTTAAGTTCATTTTAAAATAAAAACTCCAGAACGAACTAATTTATTTAAAGCTCTACGCTAATTTATTTAAAACGGAGTAAAACAGTTTATTTTAAACGTAAGTCGAGCGATCGGTCGTTAACTTCAATACTAACTATCCTCGGACTTCCAGGCCGATCGCTTAAATATCCCGGCGGACGAAGATTCGATTGTTAAGTTTATTTTAAAGTACAAACTCTAGAGTTTCTTAAGTTCATTTTAAAATAAAAACTCCAGAACGAACTAATTTATTTAAAGCTCTACGCTAATTTATTTAAAACGGAGTAAAATAGTTTATTTTGAACGTAAGTCGAGCGATCGGTCGTTAACTTCAATACTAACTATCCTCGGACTTCCCGGCCGATCGCTTAAATATCCCGGCTGACGAAGATTCGATTGTTAAGTTTATTTTAAGATAAAAACTCCAGGGTTTCTAAAGTTCATTTTAAAATAAAAACTCTAGAACAAACTAATTTATTTAAAGCTCTACGCTAATTTATTTAAAACGGAGTAAAATAGTTTATTTTAAACGTAAGTCGAGCTATCGGTCGTTAACTTCAATACTAACTATCCTCGGACTTCCCGGCCGATCGCTTAAATATCCCGGCTGACGAAGATTCGATTGTTAAGTTTATTTTAAAATACAAACTCTAGGGTTTCTTAAGTTCATTTTAAAATAAAAACTCCAGAACGAACTAATTTATTTAAAGCTTTACGCTAATTTATTTAAAACGGAGTAAAATAGTTTATTTTAAACGTAGGTCGAGCGATCAGTCGTTAACTTCAAATATTAACTATCCTCGGACTTCCCGGCCGATCGCTTAAATATCCCGGCTGACGAAGGCCGATTCGAGGCCGCCTGTCGAATTTTCTTCGCCGAGAAAATTCCGTCCCCTAAAATAGACAGATGTTCTCTAGTCGTCGAGACTTGAGGCGCCAGGCTCTGACGCATATAAGACTAATTCGTCAAGCAATAGATAGTCGCTAATGACGTTTTATCTTTTACATTAAATAGTTTCATTGCTTTCGTACTGAAAGAGCTTGCAATTAAAAATAATAATAATAATCTGTTTAATATTGTTACGGTAAAAGCTAAGAAGTAGGAATTACCGTGCGTTCAAAAAATGAATTCCGGTTTAGAGTAGGCCGTGATTTCAACAAACGACTTACATCTGTCCGTCAGTTATTTAAGTTAAAGAAATGTCAAACTGTGATTCTTTGTATTTTTTTTTTGCGAACTGGCGCAGATGGGAAAATCGACACAGACGGTTATTCTCTCACTCTTCTTGCGACAAGCGTCGCCAACTTTATAAAAATAATCACGGCCTACTTTAATCCGGAATTTGTTTGAAGAGTTCTGTTTTGTCCTTTTTCTTTTCATTTTGTTTTTTGTTTTTTTTTTGCGTCTTGAATACGTTCGGGCACAACAAGGGTTCGATCGGCTTTTATTTCTGTTTTCTTAGTTGGTGCGGCATTTCAAAGTTGATAGTTTACCAATATTTGAGAGATTTTGGAAAATTTTTGGTCGTTTCTCTGGTCCGACATTTCAAAGTCGATAGTTTACCAGACAGTTACCAGATAGCTTACCAAAGTAAAACGATTTTAAAACGATCCGTTTGACTGCTTAAGACACAGAAATGAAGCGAACCTGCGGTGCGAAGCAAACCACGCATTTTGAAGCGCCATCTTTTAGTAATCAAGGAAAACTTGTTTTCCGCAGCTTGACCAGGCTCTGCGTGAGTGCTTCCGCAATTTTTTTCTTTTCTTTTCTTTTCCTGCGCAAGTGAGGGGGGGGGCGAGATTTGGAAAACCCAAGGTTACCCTCCTCTGGATGGTTTCTGGAGGAAATCCAAGACTTTTTTCTAGACCGACATTTCATTTCATGGTTTTCAACAGTTTGCAAAGTACGTGTTTCTTGTAGCCCGATTAAGAAATAGAAATGAATCGAATATCATCGCATCACCTGTTTGAAAGTCCAAGGGAAAAAAAGAGGAGGACGACGACGATTTGGGACTTATCTCCTCCGCCAAATCTAAATGCAACCATAATTTAAACATCACAAATTCTCGCGAATTTGAACCGCGTTCCCAAAAGGCGGCGGGCGGCGGCGCCCCTTCAAAGGACTCCCATTCCGGTCCGACGCCTCCGGGCCCCCGGTCCTTTGATCCGAGGCCCCAGAGCACGGTTTGAGTTTCGCGGTGAGCCGGGACGACCCTTCAAAGCGCCAACGCCGACGACTGAAAGATGACACCTCTTTAATTCCCAATGAAAATTAGTGCGCGAAATTTCGTGAGGGGATTATGCAGATGGGCGGCGGCGGCGCGCGGGGGCATTTTAAAATTTTTTCCCTTTTTTTTTTTTTGGAGGAGGACAGAAGGAAGGAGAGAAGAATGGGGGGGTCGGTCTCAATTGATTCTTAACTCTTCACGGCCTGCTTGATCTGCTTAGTGCCCTCGATAAGTGTTATCGTATGTAGGCCAACACCCCGCGCGCCCTCTCCAAACACAACAGGTATCGTTGCTGCCTCGGGGTGCACTTGAATCTCCTGCACCCGCTTCATTATAATGCATTATAAACGAGGAAGGGCACTTACGTCTCTATTCATGCAGCCAAGTACGTTGTGTTACTTCGCTTCCGTTGTTTGTTTCGTAATTGCTTGCTACATTTGCTTGGGGGGTTTCAAAAAAAAAAAATCCGCCCAGAGAGAATTTTTCAAATTTTTAATATCCTATCAGTCATTTTCGACAGTTTTATTTTTTTTCTTTCGCGAACGAAGAATCAATCTCGCCGACAATTATTCAATCTTAATCAATAACTAGCACCTAACCAAGGCTCTAAACGTGTGCAGATTTCTCCGTCCCTTTTCTCTCTTCATCACAGTCTGTTAAATTTAATCCTAATAGTTAAAATTTTAGTGAACGTAAAAGTTCTGCTCGTTGAGGTACCTACAAAACGGTAAAATTTTTCCAATTCTTAATTTCCTGTCAGTCATTTTCATTAGTTTGTATTTGTTTTTCGCAAATGAAGAAACATCCTCGCCGACAATCTTCACGATTTGTTTTTTAATTAGTTTATGGCAAACAGTGAAATTGTAATCGAATTTTTGATTCGATTTAAATTCAGCGTTCCAAAGAAAGATTCAATACCGGCGTTGGTGTGTTTCAAGAAAGCAAAAATCATGATTGCTTGTAAAAAAAAAAACTAGCTAGCACCTAACCAAGGCTTTAAATGTGCGCAGATTTCTCCGTCCCTTTTCTCTCTTTGTCACATTTTATTTCAAAGTATTTTCATGGGTCGGGCTCACTTAGAAGTTCGGTTGGGTTGGGTTAACCTTGAGACTGGCTTTAAAATCGAGTTCGAATTCAAGAATTTTCTTTGTTTATAATTGTTCTTCAATTGCTTTCTTAGGTTGGGCTTGTTTAGATAGAACTAAAATGGGCTGGACATTATTTTTATTAATTTAAATTTTTTCCTGCTTTAATAAGTTCTTATTCTCTAATTTCTTCCAAATTGTTTTCTTGAGTTTATTTTAATTTTTTTTGTATTTCAATAATTTTTCAAATCTCTAGTTGAATTTCAAAGTATTTCCTTGGATTTGGTCCACTTAGGAGTTGGGTTGGGTTAACCTTGAGCCACGCTTTCATTGAGTTCCAATTTTAAAATTATTTTTAGTTTATAATTTTTTTCTTAAAGTCCTTGGGCTTGTTTAGATGGAACTGGGTTTAATGACCTTGAATTGGGCCAGACATGATTTTAATTTTTTACGTTTTAATAATTTTTTAATCTCTAATCTTTTTTTCCAAATTGTTTTCTCGAGTTGAGTTCACTCAGGAGTTTCAGATGGAGGCTGAACATGATTTTTATTTTAATTTTTTATATTTTAATAATTTTTCAAATCCCTAATCACGGTATTTCCTTGGATTGGGCTCACTTAGGAGTTGGGTTGGGTTAACCTTGAGACACTCTTACATTGAGATCTAATTTTAAAATTATTTTTAGCTTATAATTTTTTTTATTAAAGTCCTTGGGCTTGTTTAGATGGAACTGGGTTTAATGACCTTGAGTTGGGCCGGACATGATTTTAATTTTTTACGTCTTAATAATTTTTTAATCTCTAATCTTTTTTCCAAATTGTTTTCTTGAGTTGAGTTCTCTCAGGAGTTTCAGATGGAGGCCGAACATGATTTTTATTTTAATTTTTTTATGTTTTAATAATTTTTCAAATCTCTAATTTAATTTCAAAGTATTTCTTTGGATTGGGCTCACTTAGGAGTTGGGTTGGGTTAATCTTGAGCCACGCTTTCATTGAGTTCTAATTTAAAAATTATTTTTAGTTTATATTTTTTTTTTGTTAAAGTCTTTGGGCTTGTTTAGATGGAACTGGGTTTAATGACCTTGAATTGGGCCGGACATGATTTTAATTTTTTACGTTTTAATAATTTTTTGGGTTAGACTAGGTCGGAGTTTAGCTAACCTTGAATTCTATTTAAGAAAGTAATAATTTATACATTCTTTTGATTTATATTATTTATAAAACTAATTTATTCTTTTTTTAAATTCCTCTCTTGGACTTTTTAATTCCCTTGGGTTGACCTTGGGATGAGCCAAAGAGCCTTAAACGGCATGCATTTTTCGCGTATTCTGCGCTCCAAAAGTA
Organism: Prosopocoilus inquinatus; assembly: GCA_036172665.1. Lineage (NCBI taxonomy): Eukaryota > Metazoa > Arthropoda > Insecta > Coleoptera > Lucanidae > Prosopocoilus > Prosopocoilus inquinatus. The sequence continues at coordinate 4,455,820 of CM069878.1, read as the reverse complement.
TTAAAACGATTTGGTCAGCTAACAATAACATAATCAGTCAACAGAAAACGAGAAACCTTTTTTTTTCAATGAAGAGAAAGCAAAAGACAAGTGACAGTAAAAGAAAAAAAAAGTCAAAAATAAATTAAGACAAAAATAGATACATTGGATGGATTGATGCAACAAAAACAAATGAAGGCAAAACAAAAGATAATCGAAAGGAAGATAGATCACTCGAAAACAAAACGACAATTCAAAAGATTTATTTTGAAGAAATTAAAAAAACAGAACATGAAAAAAAAATGTATATGTAACCGATCAGTAAAATAAGCAAATAAATTAAGACAGTGGATATTAATTAGCGAAGAAGAACTTAGACAGACGAAAACAAAACAAAAGAAAATCGGCAGCGCAAAGAACAACCAAGAATAAGAAAGCGACAGCAGAAAACCGACAAAAAGCGCGGCGGAGCGGATGCTACGAGGTACATTCAATAAGATATTTTGATGACGTGGCAAATCGAAAATCGAAAGAAAAAGAAAGTCAGAGAAATTAAATTCGTCTTTCGAACGGGCTGAAGTTCGTTTATTCCTGATAAAGAATTCAAGAGTTATGACATTTTTGTTTCTAAAGGCTGTTTCCTCCACTCTTATTAAGGGCGTTACAAAATCGTTGGTGGTTAGTAAGATTATTTTTTTGGCGTCGAGCCTATTGATTGATTGCGGCGCCTCCTTGCGGTCAACTCTGATACTTAAAAATATTTTCTTTGAGTTTTTCTTCATCACTTATTATCAGTATTACTCGGCTTACCTAGAAGGTATTTAACCTTGTCTCTCCCCTTGGAACTCTTTTGTAATTTCGAACTTCCTCATCTTCCATAGATGCAATAGATTGTTTGAGGCGACGCGACGATCAAAATCCAGCGCAGATCTTTATTATCTTTTTGTTTTTTTTTCTTTTTTTAGAGTGAGCTTTAAGCATTTAGTTATATTTTCGAGCCTTATCGAGTTAGAGAGAGTCGCGAATGCAAATTCTTCTCTCTAAACGTACTCCCAGGATGTAACGGGGGTGCAGCAACCGAAACACAGGGAGAGAGAGTGCGGATTAGATTGACGATTTCCCCGGAAGACTAAGTAAGTTTCCTGAGAAGGTTCGTCAGAGGAGGCAGCATGTAAATGAGGTCTTCAATTCGTATTAATTAACCGTGTAGCCCACCCCCGCATGCGCCTTTGAGATGGCCCGGCCCTTGCCAATAAAGCAGTCGAACGGACCCGGTTGTTGAGTAAATAGAGTTAGTCGCATGTCATTCGACAACCCTCGTGTCCCGGAGCCTTCCGCCGCTCCAAAGGGGTGACTTTTCTATAGCCTCACCATTCCAATCAACGCGGCGGCGGCGTGTCGACCGTTGGCGACGGCCTTAATGAAATAATTCAAACCGGAAATGCACAGCTTATTACTCTCTCACTCTACAATCGTGCTTGCAAAGTATAAGGGGGCGGGGCATTATGTGCACGACGAAAATTCAACCCCCGGAAGTCACTTACCAAAAAGGAAGTTCATGCCCCAGGGTTTGACAGAGTTTCGAAAATTTCCGACCTCACGTTCTCGAAGAAATCGCGAAAATGTAACAAGGGCCTCGCTTAAATCCAGGGGATGGGTTCGCTTTGATAAGGGGGTACGACCCACCACAACAACCGATTCCAAAAAGGAAGTTCACGTCCTAGGGTTTGACGGAGTTTCGAAAATTTCCGACCTCACGTTCTCGAAGAAATCGCGAAAATGTAACAAGGGCCTCGCTTAAATCCAGGGGATGGGTTCGCTTTGATAAAGGGGTACGACCCACCACAACAACCGATTCCAAAAAGGAAGTTCATGTCCCAGGGTTTGATAGAGTTTCGAAAGTTTCCGACTTCACGTTCTCGAAAAAATCGCGAAAATGTAACAAGGGCCTCGCTTAAATCCAGGGGATGGGTTCGCTTTGATAAAGGGGTACGACCCACCACAACAACCCATTCCGAAAAGGAAATTCATGTCCCAGGGTTTGACGGAGTTTCAAAAATTTCCGACTTCACTTTCTCGAAAAAATCGCAAAAATGTGACAAGGGCCTCGCTTAAATCCAGGGGATGGGTTCGCTTAGATAAAGGGGTACGACCCACCACACCAACCGATTGGCTCGCCGGAGGTAAACGAGGCTCCGTAATTTTTTATAGGCGCCAAAAGCAACTATTCTTGTGGCCTCACTCTCTCTGACCATCACCATAGGATTCCCCCCCGTCATTTATAACATAAAATCAAAGAGATTCCGGCGCTCTAACGAAGCTCTTGGGTACCTCGCCTCAAAAAAAAAAAAAAAGACAGAACGCACGCAAAGTGCACCCCTCCCCCGTTTCTCTCGCGCAGTCAATTGAAAGGAGCGCCAAAAAGAATTTCGAGGAAGTGTTCCAGCATCTCGATCAAACCAAAAAAAGCGTCTTTGTTTGGGGGAAACCCATAAACATCTCCTGACCTTTGCGGAAAACCAAACCTAAGCTGCGCAGTTGTAAACGAATGACGCTAGGGCTGCGCAGTTGATTTTCGCCACCCCTGGCCTGGGGCCCCGGCGTGCCCGAACTGCTCCAAAGTCAATGATACCATCATGTTCCCCCTACCTGCTCAAATTAAAAAAAGGAAATTTTCCGAAGCTGTCGCTGGCTGAGTGCAAACTTACCGAAACAACCAACCGTTTCAGTAAAGTAACGCAGTTGGTAGTAATCTTTACGTCTGCTTGTACACCGGTTTCCAAGTGAAACGTTAAGTCTCGAAGGTCACGTGGCCTTTAACGGCGATATGAGTGGATGGACCTAAACTACATAATTCCAATTGCAGTTTTCATTGCGGATTACAATCGAATTTGGTGCCTCGCATCAAAAAAAAAAGACACAAAGTGCGCCCCTCCTCCTTTCTCTTACGCAGTCAATTGCTTTAATTACTTTAAATTCGAATACATCCGTTACTTTTCCAAAAACTTGTGTTAAGAAAGCTTATTTTGACTAAATTTTGCTTTACTTTGAGCCAGCCGTTGGTGGCATTGTAGCGGAACGTGACGGGAGTATATCCCTTTTTTTTCTGCGATATTAGTTGCGCGCTTATCTCAGCAACCAATGACACGGGAAACTTTTTTGTAACTTCCATGTGATCACAATCACACTTGTTTGTTAATGGATACATCGTTACCGTCCATAGGTGGGGGATACTACGAGCTGGCTCTTCTCGTATTTTATGCCCACGCATTTTGCTTTGAACCAATTCAAATAATTGCCACCCAATTTTAGAGTCAGACAGTGTTGCCAACCGTGGTGATTTATCTCGCCACATGGTCCACTTTTGGTTACCATTTGGCTTACTACTTTTGGCAACTGACGACCAAAATAGGCGAATTAATTTTTATTTGGTTGTCAGTGACAATTCCTAAAGCACTGAAAAATGAAGCTTGCGTCATTTAACGGATTTCTTTTGCTTTTTTATTTCTATTTTAATTTTCGCTTGGGTTGAACAAAACTAGGTTGGGTTATGTTGACGTTGACGATTGGTTGAGCTTGATTTTAATTGACTTTTAATTTTTAACTTTTTTTTATTAAACTTTTAATTTTTCTGGAATTTTTTATTTTTATTTGCATTAAATGGAGTTAAGGGCGAGCTAAGTTGGGATGGACTGACCTTGACGTTACTTGAACTTCATTTTAATAGATTTTTAATTATTTTGAATCTTTATTTTTAGTTTCTTCAGTAATTTCCAATCTTTTACTTGTTTGGTTGATGGCAGTTGGCTTGGATTGACCTTGAGATTTGTTTAACTTAATTTTTTTCAAGTATTTTTTATATTTTTTTTTACTTGTGTAGAATGGACTGTAATATAATATAATAAGTTGGAAGGATTCAGTTGACCTTGAGATTTGCTATGGTTCATTTCAATTTGTTTTAAACTTTTCACTTGGATTGAACGGAGTTAAGTTGGGTTGACGTCGAAGTCGAATTTTCTACTTCATTTAACTTTAAGTTTTTTATTGTTTCTTGATTTTATTTTATTTTTTGCCTGGATTGAATGGAATGAAGTTCAGTTGTTGAGTCGAGTTTGGTTGACCTTGACATTGGTAGAACATCGATTTAATCGTTTTTTTTTTTAATTTTTAATTTTTTTATTTAATAATTGTCTGGTCTTCATAGTACAAAGAATACAAACATTTTTCCTTATCGCTAAGGGACGGGGTGCGGAGCGGGGGGCATTTCTCAACCAACCAAACTCCACGCCCGGGACCTCGCAAATATTAAGGCCTCCTCTGCTAGCACCTAACCAAGTCCTTGAACGTGTGCAGTTTTCTCCGTCCCTTTTCTCTCTTCATCACAATTAGTTGAATTTAATCCTGATTGTCAAAATTTTTAGTAAAACTAAAAAGTTTTGCTTGGCCAAGTACATATCTATAAAACGGTCAAATCAACTGCGGACTGAAACGACAATAAAAGAATAACAAGGAACCCGCTTGACTCCTTGGCGGTAGTAAGCAAGTCATGGAGATATTGAATCATCTATATCATTAGGGAAACGCACAAGCACTGAAAGGGACGACAAGAATAATGAAGCCTCAGAGGCGCCGCCGTATCGAAAAATCAATATCGTTTCAAATACAAAACTAATCCGGTGACTTGTGCCAGTTTGAAAGGCAGAAATTCGTCGTGGCGTTAAGAAAAACAAATAAAAAATAAAAGTACTGTTTCACGCCAAAAAAAAAAATAAAAGCAATGTAAATAAAATATAAGAAGTTAAAATAAAGAAAAAAGAATTGCGCTATTAGAAAATGAGGAATGGCAAGTGATGAAAATTTAAAAAAAAAGGAAGGAAGGAAGGAAGGAAGGAAGCAAGGAAAAACGCGCGCCACGTGATGATTGAGGAAGAGGAGACAATAAATTTTGACGAAATCAAACTAACAAATAAATAAAAAAGGATGTTAGGTACATTTAGGGAATGAGATAATTGAGGAATTCAATTCAATTTTTTTTTGTTGATCGCATAGTATTCAGAGGCGACCCTACCCCCCCCGGCATCCCCTCCCCCCTTAGCGATAAGGAAAAATGTTTGTATTCTTTGTATTATGAAGACCAGAAAAGTACTAAATAAATTTAAAAATAATAAAATAAAAAAGTAAAAAAATTCAAAAAATAGACGACTAAAGCAATGTTCTACCAATGTCAAGGTCAACCAAACTCGATTCAACAACTGCACTTCATTCCATTCAATCCAAGTAAAAAAAAATAAAATCCAGAAACAATAAAAAACTTAAAGTTAACAGATAAATGAAGAAGAAAATTCGACTTCGACGTCAACCCAACTTAACTCCATTCAATCCAAGTAAAAAATTTAAAACAAATTGAAATGAACCTTAACAAATCTCAAGGTCAACTGAACCCTTCCAACTTATTATATTATATTACAGTCCATTCTACACAAGTAAAGAAAAAATAAAAAATACTTGAAAAAAATTTAAGTTAAACAAATCTCAAGGTCAATCCAAGCCAACTGCCATCAACCAAACAAGTAAAAGATTGGAAATTACTGAAGAAACTAAAAATAAAGATTAAAAATAATTAAAAATCTATTAAAATGAAGTTCAAGTAACGTCAGGGTCAGTCCAACCCAACTTACCTCGCCTTAATTCCATTTAATACAAATAAAAATAAAGAATTCCAGAAAAATTTAAAGTTTAATAAAAAAAATGTTAAAAATTAAAAGTCAATTAAAATCAAGCTCAACGAATCGTCAACGTCAACATAATCCATCCTAGTTTTGTTCAAGCCAAGCTAAAAATTAAATAGAAATAAAAAAGCAAAAGAAATCCGTTAAATGACATAAACTTCATTTTTCCGTGCTTTAGGAATTGTCACTGACAACCAAATAAAAATTAATTCGCCTATTTTGGTCGTCAGTTGCTAAAAAATAGTAAGCCAAATGGTAACCAAAAGTGGACCACGCGGCGAGATAAATCACCACGGTTGGCAACACTGTCTGACTCTAAAATTGGGTGGCAATTAGTTGAATTGGTTCAAGGCAAACGTGGGCGTAAAACACGAGAAGAGCCAGCTCGTAGTATCCCCCACCTATGGATGGTAACAATGAATCCATTAACGAACAAGTGTGATTGTGATCACATAGAAGTTACAAAAAAGTTTCCCGTGTCATAGGTTGCTGAGATAAGCGCGCAACTAATATCGCAAAAGAGAGGGATATACTCCCGTCACGTTCCGCTACAATGCCACCAACGGCTGGTTCCAAGTAAAGCAAAAATTTGTCAAAATAAGCTTTTTTAACACAAGTTTTGAAAAAACAACGGATGTATTCGAATTTAAAGTATGGAATTGCTTGCAATACTTTTTCTACAATCGATTTCATACTTTAGAAGAAGCTCATAAAAGATGCATACTTATTTTTTTGAGACAACTATATAAATTCACGTGAATTTCTTTTTTTTTTTTGAAAGAGATGCGCCAATTATTGTTTACAAGAAAACTGAAATTCTAAAGAACGGCATTATTGTGGATTATAAAATCCGGTCCTCATACAACAGATGTTATTCTTGGAATAAGAGCAGGTCTGAAATATTATTTCAAAGTACGACTTGTTAATACTCCCTTATTAACATATCGTACTTTAAGAGACACAGTGTTTCAGAGATCTGTTCATTTAAAAAAGAATTATTTTTCTTTTTAACAGAATAAGCTTCTAATATGTCCATTTTATACAGATATGCAAATATTTCCGGATTTATATGATTGTAGGAGTAGATTTTATGCAGATTTTCGAAAATCACAATTCTGACTGAACTGTCATGGGTTAAAAAATTGAAAAATTCGCACATTCTAGATGGCGCGGGGCCCCAGAAGACGCGAGGCCCCGGGCGGTTGCCCGGCTCGCCCGCCACTGGTAATACCGTCAATAAAAAAACAGAACACAGAAGTATTCGAAAGTTCTCCTCAAATATGAATAAAACTTTTTACTTTGATTTATATTGCACTTGTTGCACGGAATCGAAACCGAGCGGAATTGTTACATTTTTATTCGCGCTCTAATAAAATCGAGTTTCGTAAATTGAATCGCGCAAAAAAAATATATATATATATATAATAAATCCGTACCGTATTAATTAACGAAAAAGGGACGTCGCCGCTTAAAATTTACCGCCCCCTCCCCGCCCCCGCCCGAAATTTTTTTAAGCCGGGCGCTGTTGTCGGCGGTCACGTTCCGGATTTCACACGCGGACAACACCGCCGCGCCGCGCAGCAATATCGTTTAATTAAAGAGTTCCCAATGGCGGCGCGCTCGTAAAACGGGGTTAACGCGCGCCGCTGTTCAAACATCATAAAGCCGATCGCAAAAAAACGTCCGCTCTATTTATCAGTGTTTGCAAACAGCGGCGAGGAGCGGAGACAAATCCGGACATTAAGGCGTCAATAATGGCCGAACGACGGCGTTAAAATACATAAATAACGAGCTGCTTCGGTTGGGGAGCGACGCGAGAACATCCTGATAGATAGACCTCGGCCTCCGATAACCCTACCATGCCTAGGAAGCCGTCGCCTAACGCCCCCTCTCCCCCCTGCCCCGCCGTCCCTGACGTTATTTAATTTTTCACGAAGGACGAAACGCCGCGGTATTAAAGCCACTCGCCTTTCCTAATACGACGTCCCTTGCTGGAACTTATTTAAAAAAACGTTTTCTGGATTTAGGTAATCCACATAAAATTATTTACTTCCGTGCACAAAAGCATCCTGCGATGTTGGTGTAGCTTTTGTAAACAAAAGAAAAAAACATGGTAATTTTAAAGTTACCAAAAGAGAGAAGAGGGACGAAGAAATCCGCAAACTTTTTAAAGCCCCTCTCGTTTACTTTCTAAATTTTTGTAAAGCGCAACGTTTTCTAGATTTAGGTAATCCACTTAAAATTATTTACTTCCGTGTGCAATTTACTATTCGAACGATTTCTTTTTTTTATATGCAAAACAGCCGAGGAGTGTTCCTGCAGCAGTCGAGGTGGCTTTGTAAAACGATTTTGGTCTATCGATGTTGCAGGGCCGCAGCTAGAGGGGCGCCAAGGGAGGCTGAGCCTGCCCTGAAAAGTTTTCAGCCTGCCCTTTAGGACGGCCGAACCTGACACGAATTTTTTTTTAAAAATTCGTAAAAGCATTGGAATGAAAACTTTATAGAGCCTACCCTGTACTAAGATAAGCCTCCCCTGGATATTTAGTCTGGCTACGGCACTGCGATGTTGGTATAGCTTTTGTAAACAAAACAGAAAAACATGGCAATTTTAAAGTTACCGAAAGAGAGAAGAGGGACGAAGAAATCCGCAAACTTTTCGTTTACTTTCTAAATTTTTGTAAAGCGCAACGCTTTCTAGATTTAGGTAATCCACTTAAAATTATTTACTTCCGTGCACAATTTAATATTCGAACGATTTCTTTTTATATATGCCAAACAGTCGAAGACTGTATACCTGCAGCAGTCAAGGTGGCTTTGTAAAACGATTTTGGTCTATCGATGTTGCAGGGCCGCAGCTAGAGGGGCGCCAAGGGAGGCTGGGCCTGCCCTGAAAAGTTTTAAGCCTGCCCTTTACGACGGCTGAACCTGACACGAATTTTTTTTTTTTTAAATACGCAAAAGCATTGGAATGAAAACTTTATAGAGCCTGCCCTGTACTACGATAAGCCTGCCCTGAATATATAGCCTGGCTACGGCCCTGGTATGTTGGTGTAGGTTTTGTAAACAAAAGAAAAAAAAACATGGTAACTTTAAAGTTACCAAAAGAGAGAAGAGGGACGGAGAAATCCGCACACTTTTTAAAACCCCTTTCGTTTACTTTCAAAATTTTTGTAAAGCGCTTTTACGTTTTTATTTTATTCAAACTCACCCTCGCCGATCGTGAATTAATAGGTATTCTCTTGGTTACACTTTATTTGTTAAATTAAAACGAAGCTAGAAAATTGAATGATTAGAACTTGAAAACATTTTTTGATGAGAAAATTTAGATTCGGGGTGTCGAGTCACGTCAGAACTGTGCGAGCTTTCTCTCTGGCAGTATTTATTCAATTGTTTTACCTGATGTGGTTAGCTTAGGCCAGCCCGGATTTCTAAGAATTGGCTCGATCTCTAAGTTCTGTTGTATCCTTTCTCTGAGAAAGATCTGTTTTTTCTTTCTACTTTTGGAGCTAGATACGGCAAGAATCGTCGGCATTGGTAACTAACGGGTGTCCAACAAATGTTGTAATCCTGGGTGGCTCTGGACTCGAACGTGATTATCGATTGTTAGCTCGCAACGTTGAATTGACGTCTTAAATATTGATTGTCAAACGACAGACAATAATTTTTGTTTACGTATTTAATGGTTTGTTGCGTTTTGAAACAATAATCAAACTTTATCGTTTATAAAGAAAAACAATGGGGCGGAAAGTAAAACAAAAGAAACTCGACAACTTGTCTTTACTAAATAAAACAATAGAACAATTGATGACGGAGAGAAACAGTCGGTAGTCGCCCCTGCAGCTGTAAAGCCTGCAGGAAAAATTGAAAATTGAAACGAGAAGCAAATTTACTTGAAAACTGATTCTGATAAGAAAACAAAAAAAAAATAATAAATAAGAATAATAAAGAAGGAAGAAGGAAGACCCAGAAAAAAGTGCAGAACTCAGAATCGGAAGTTAAAGCCGAAGATGAAACCAAAAAACGAAAGGAAACTCGAAACAAACAATTTAAAAGAAAAACGGTTGGCAGTCGTCCGCCAAGACATAAGAGACGGAAAAAAATCTCAAATAAAAACAAAAGAAAGTCGAATTATTTGGTAAACTCAAAGAAAAATAAAAGGAAGGAAAACAATATAACAAAACAAGAGAATGATTCAAAATGAAGCAAAAGAATGGAGTTCTGGAGGCAACAAAAAATTTAAAACAAAAAAGGTCGACATCATCCGTAAAGAAGTAAAAAGAGAAACAAAAGAACTGAAAGCAGTGTCAGAGAAACAAAAAAATTATTCAAGGAAGACAGAGGAGTTAATACTGCCGGTGAGGACAGAGAAAGAAACGACGATCGGCCGATCAAAGAAAACCAAAAAAATATATATCCACGAAGTAAAACATTAGAAGGTCAACTCGAGAAAAAAAAAACAAAAGAAAATCGATAATTACAAAAAAGACAAACAGTTCGAGTTTGCTCATTTTTAAAGCTCAGCTTTCATTTTTATTTTTGGTTTGTTTTTTTTAAATTGTATTTTTCATCCAAAGACAGTTGTTTCTCGTTTCTTCTTTGTTTTACGGACTTTCGTTTTTCCTCGACGAACAATTGTTTAATCTGACGCACTAGGGGGGTGGGGGTATTCATGACTTATTTGGTTTGTTTTTATTTTTTGCTCAATCATTACTGCATATTATTTTAACTTTCTTCTTTTTCCTTCTGTGGCCAGATCGTCTTTTATTTTTCCTCGGCGAACAATTGTCTAATTTGATGCACAAAGGGGTGGGGGGTGGGGGGGTTATATTCGAGACTTGTTTCGTTTGTTTTTGTTTCTTGCACAATCACGACCGCGCATTGTTTTAATGTTCTTCTTTTCTTTTACAGTCAGATCGTTTTTTGTTTTTCTTAGACGAACAATTGTCTAATTTGATGCACAAAAAGGGGGCGGAGGTTCTTATTCGCGACTTGTTTCGCTTGTATTTGTTTCTTGCACAATCACCACCGCGCATTGTTTTAATGTTCTTCTTTTCTTTTGTTTTTCTTAAACGAACAATTGTCTAATTTGACGCACAAATTGTTTCTCATTGGTCGTCAATTGTTTCGTTTTTGTTTCTTGCGTAATCAGGGCTGCGCAATGTTTTAACCTTCTTCCTTCCTTTTATAACCAAATCGTCTTTTATGTTTCTCTTCGACGGTTCGAACAATTGTCTAATTTGACGCACAAATGGCTCTCATTCCTGACTTTTGTTTCGTTTGCTTTTGTTTATTGCACAATCACGACCGTGCATTGTTTTCACCTTCTTCTTTCCTTTCATAGTCAGATCGACTTCTGTTTTTCTTCAACAACGAACAATTGTCTAATTTGATGCCCAAGGGAGGGGGGTTCTTATTCGTGACTTGTTTCGCTTGTTTTTGTCTTTCGCACAATCACGACCGAGTATTGTTTTAACCCTCTTCTTTTTTCTTTTACAGCCAGATTGTCTTCTTTTTTGTTTTTCTTCGACGAACAATTGTCTAATTTGAGGCACAGTCGTGACTTGTTTCTTTTGTTTTTCTTAGACAAACAGTTGACTCACAAATGGTTCTCATTCGTGACTTGTTTCGTTCTCGTTTCGTGCATAATCAGGGCTGCGCATTGTTTTAACCTTCTTCTTTCCTGCTACAGCCAAATCGTCTTTTGTTTTTCTTCGACGAACAATTGTTTAATTTGACGCACAAATTGTTTCTCATTCGTGACTTGTTTCGTTTGTTTCAATTTCTTACACAATCAGGACCATCTGCATTGTTTTCACCTTATTCTTTTCTTTCATAGCCAGATCGTCTTTTGTTTTTCTCCGACGAACAATTGTCTAATCTGACGCGCAAGGGAGTTTTTATTCGTGACTTTGTTTCATTTGTTTTTGTTTTCTGCTCAAAATGCGCATTGTTTTAACCTTCTTTTTTTCTTTTGTAGCCAGATCGTCTTTTGTTTTTCTTCGACGAACAATTGTGTAAATTGACGCATAAGGGGGGGGGGGGGTCCTTATTCGTGACTTGTTTCGTTTGTTTTAGTTTTTTGCACAATCGCGACCGTGCATTGTTTTAACCTTCCTCTTTTTTTCTTTTACAGCCAGATCGTCTTTTTTTGTTTTTCTTCGACAAACAATTGTCTAATTTGACGCACATTCGTGACTCGTTTCTTTTGTTTTTTTTTGCTCAATCACGACTGCGCATTGTTTTAATCTTCTTCCTAGCCAGATCGTCTTTTGTTTTCTCCCGACGAACAATTGTGCAATTTGATTGACCTTTTTTTGTTTTATTTTTTGTTTTCTTTTAATTTGCTTCAGCACGACTATCTTCTTCTTTTTCTTTTACGGCCAGATTGTCTTTTGTTTTCTCCCGACGAATAGTCGTGCAATTTGAGTGACTTGTTTGTTTTTCTTTTGTTTTTTTTTTTCATTTGCTTCAACACGACTGTCTTCTTCTTTTCCTTTGTAGCCAGATCGTCTTTTGTTTCCTCTCGACGAATAATTATGCAATTTTGAGTGACTTTTTTGTTTTTTTTTGTTTTTTTTTGTTTTCTTTTAATTTGCTTCAAGACGACTGTCTTTTTCTTTTCGTTTGGAGCCAGATCGTCTTTTGTTTTTCTTCGACGAATAATTTAATTATTTGAGTGACTTTTTTCTGTTTTTTTTTGTTTTCTTTTAATTTGCTCCAACACGACCCCTTTTTTTTCTTTTATGGCCGGACCATCTTTTGTTTTCTCTCGACAAATAGTTGTGTAATTTAAGTGACTTGTTTGTGTTTTTTTTCTGTTTTTCTTTTGTTTTATTTTAATTTATTTCAACACTTCTTCTTTTCCTTTGCAGCCAGATCGTCTTTTGTTTCCTCTCGACGAATAATTTCATTATTTGACTGACTTGTTTGTTTTTTTTTAATTTTGTTTTAATTTGCTCCAACACGAATGCCTTTTTTTTTCTTCTTTTATATCCAGATCGTCTTTTGTTTTCTCTCGACGAATAATTGTGTAATTTTATTGACTTTTTTTCTGTTTTCTTTTAATTTGGTTCAAGACGACTGTCTTTTTCTTTTCCTTTGTAGCCAGATCGTCTTTTGTTTTCTCTCGACAAATAGTTGTGTAATTTAAGTGACTTGTTTGTTTGTTTTTTCTGTTTTTCTTTTGTTTTCTTTTAAAATTTATTTCAACACTTCTTCTTTTCCTTTGCAGAGCCAGATCGTCTTTTGTTTCCTCTCGACGAATAATTTCATTATTTGAGCGACTTGACTGTATTTTTTTTTTTAATTTTGTTTTAATTTGCTCCAACACGACAGCCTTTTTTTTCTTTCATAGCCAGATCGTCTTTTGTTTTCCTCCTACGAGATATCCTCTCATTTGATACTTTCGCATTCATTCTGCAAGGTAAACAAATGAATAAATATTTCCGCGAAATACAACATCGCATTTTTTTACGTTCAAAAATGAAAAATTCTTTCTCGCTTCTAATAAGGAAAAAGAATGATTGTACTGAAATAGTTTAAAGAAATAAAAAACTATTGAATGATGAAGGAGCTAATCAGTTGAAAAGACAACAAATGAAAGAATGACTGAAAATACCTTGTGAGATTCTTTTGTAACTGATTTTTTTTTAACTTCTTACAATTGTCCAATCGTCCTATCGGGTTCCAGAACGTAGCAGAACAAAAGTTAAATTAAAATAACAATAAGCTCTCGCAGAGTGTAAAAGTAAATCGAAACTTTCAAAGTCAAATAATCGACGGTGTACATTTTTAGCAGACGATTGATTCTCTCGAAGTTATCGAAGCAACAAAATTATAGTAATCTACGACAATCTAATAACTGCAATCAACGACCGGGTCTTCGAAAGTATGCTCGGAACGAACCCGGTCACCAAACAGGAATGTTATTCATTGCTGTTCTTCTCTTATTAACTCCCTTCCAGACATTACTAAGGGTGATGACGCGAGAGGGTTAACGGGGATTAAATGATTATGAACCAGATACGCTCCATTTGTCATCGTACTGTCTGCACGAAACGATTCGTACTCATTCAATCGAATACGAATACGAATGCGAATGCGATTACGAATGCGAATGCCTATTTTATTTCTAAAGGACCATCATCAACCTCGTGTGTGTGTGTTTGTATACGGAATTTAATTCCACCTTGAAGTAAATCCGGGGTGGTGGCGGCTGCGGTGGTGGTGTGTGTTTATAGTTTCGAAGTTCCACGTAATAAAGTGGAAATAGGTGGAGTGTTATCTCTTGCGACTACCACCACTAATGAAGTACTTAACACGCCGAAATTCTCCGTGAAATTCGCCTTCCAGAGTGAATCCGTGTGAATCGCCTTCTCTTGCTCTTCGAAAAACTGGAACAATCTCCTCCTAAACGAGCTTGTATTTGATGCAGTCGCAAACATTGATACGTATCAAATCCCGAAATGGAAAGGGAAAGCGGCCGCTCTCATGAATATGTATAGGCAATACATGTGGGGCTCGGGTGAGTCAGCCCCATCTGCAGCCCGGACCTGCCCGGACCCCGCCGCACTCGTACCCGGACTATCGATATGATGGATACGAGGGAGAGACGACTTCGCTCACCGGGATGTGTGTTCGACAGGGTTTTTTTTTTTTTTTAGGACGGCGAACAAACGCTCTGATTTCGGCGTTTATATTGCCAACAGAGATACCGTGTTTGATGGGGGCATCAACAGGCCCAGCGTGGTTATTTAATTTGGAAATTCCGACGTGATTTTGTCATAAAAACAGCGACTCGTTTCCATTAGTGAACAACATTCCAGTGAAAAATAATTCGGCGATTTCAAAAAATTTAGGCCATTTACACTATCCTATTTAAATACGTATTGAATCGTACAATCAAAAATTAAATTGTTACAGAGCTTCTTAAAAAATAAGAACGCGTTGCATCTCTAAAGTATATTCACAGATATAAGAAATAGTGTGCCAGTTTTTTTTTTTTTTTGGAATAAACCCCGTTATGTTTGCTGCTTCAAGTATCTAGGTATTTAAGCAAAAAAAAAAGAAATCAGTTACTCAGTATTTAGTCGTTCACTGCACTCGCAATCAATTGAGGCAAACGACACGGTTAATTTTTTTCTCCAATTTGTTCATTTATTGTACTCGCAATTAACGTGTTTTCCATTTTGTTTTTACTCGTTTTACTCATTGGTTCTTGTGCTGATACACTTTGTTAATTATTCACACTTGATTCATGATTCAGAATCAGTATTCGTGCGGTCAGCTGATTAGTAATAGTTAAATAGTTTCTTGGAATCAATTAATCGATTGTGAATCAATTTCCATGCAGTCGATTATTCAATGGTTTGTGTGATCGGCGATTGACTGTTTATTGATCGAATGCATAAAAAATGACGACCGCATAAATTATCGAACGTCAACGGTAAAGTGTAACAAAAAGTCAAGATCGACGATCAATTGATCAATCGATTCGATCGATTAATCGAAGTACCTTGCACATAAATTAAATTCCATAATCAATTCTTGTGCGATCTGCTAATTGTAGTTAAACAATTGCCTCCAGAGAATCAATTAATCGATTTTGAATCAATTTCCATGCAGTCGATTATTCAACGGTTCGTGTGATCTGCGATTGACTGTTTATTGATCGAATGTATCAAGAAATGACGACTCGTTGAAGCAACCGCGTACATTATTGAACGTCAACGGTGATGTGTAACAAGAATTCTTGATC
The DNA here is from genome assembly GCA_036172665.1 of Prosopocoilus inquinatus. NCBI lineage: Eukaryota > Metazoa > Arthropoda > Insecta > Coleoptera > Lucanidae > Prosopocoilus > Prosopocoilus inquinatus. The sequence goes on along the minus strand of CM069878.1, from coordinate 4,440,356 downwards.
GACGATCAATTGATCAATCGATTCTATCGATTAATCGAAGTAGGTTGCACATCAATTAAATTCCATAATCAATTCTTGTGCGATCTGCTAATTACAGTTAAATAATTGCCTTCACAGAATCAATTAATCGATTTTAAATCAATTTCCATGCAGTCGATTATTCAACGATCGTGTGATCTGCGATTGACTGTTTATTGATCGACTGTATCAAAAAATGACGACTTGTTGAAGCAACCGCATACATTATTGAACGTCAACGGTGATGTGTAACAAAAATTCTTGATCGACGATCAATTGGTCAATCGATTCGATCGATTAATCGAAGTACCTTGCTCATAAATTAAATTCCATAATCAATTCTTGTGCGATCTGCTAATTACAGTTAAATAATTGCCTCCACAGAATCAATTAATCGATTTTGAATCAATTTTCATGCAGTCGATTATTCAACGGCTCGTGTGACCTGCGATTGATTGTTTATTGATCGAATGTATCAAAAAATGACGACTCGTTGAAGCAACCGCATACATTATTGAACGTCAACGGTAAAGTGTAACAAAAAGTCATGATCGACGATCAATTGATCAATCGATTCGATCGATTAATCGAAGTAGGTTGCACATCAATTAAATTCCATAATCAATTCTTGTGCGATCTGCTAATTACAGTTAAATAATTGCCTGCACAGAATCAATTAATCGATTTTGAATCAATTTCCATGCAGTCGATTATTCAACGGTTCGTGTGATCTGCGATTGACTCCTTATTGATCGAATGTATCAAAAAAATGACGACTTGTTGAAGCAACCGCATAAATTATCGAACGTCAACGATGATCTGTGACAAAAATTCATGATCGACGATCAATTGATCAATCGATTCGATCGATTAATAGAAGTAGGTTGCACATAAATTAAATTCCATAATCAATTCTTGTGCGATCTGCTAATTACAGTTAAATAATTGCCTGCACAGAATCAATTAATCGATTTGGAATCAATTTCCATGCAGTCGATTATTCAACGGTCGTGTGATCTGCGATTGACTGTTTATTGATCGAATGTATCAAAAGTGACGACTTGTTGAAGCAACCGCATAAATTATTGAACGTCAACGGTGATGGGTAACAAAAATTCTTGATCGACGATCAATTGGTCAATCGATTCGATCGATTAATCGAAGTACCTTGCTCATAAATTAAATTCCATAATCAATTCTTGTGCGATCTGCTAATTACAGTTAAATAATTGCCTTCACAGAATCAATTAATCGATTTTAAATCAATTTCCATGCAGTCGATTATTCAACGATCGTGTGATCTGCGATTGACTGTTTATTGATCGAATGTATCAAGAAATGACGACTCGTTGAAGGAACCGCGTACATTATTGAACGTCAACGGTGATGTGTAACAAGAATTCTTGATCGACGATCAATTGATCAATCGATTCGATCGATTAATCGAAGTAGATTGCACATAAATTAGATTCCGTAATCAATTCTTGTGCGATCAGCTAACTATAGTTAAATAATTGCCTCCACAGAATCAATTAATCGATTTTGAATCAATTTCCATGCAGTCGATTATTCAACGGTTCGTGTGATCTGCGATTGACTGTTTATTGATCGAATGTATCAAGAAATGACGACTCGTTGAAGCAACCGCGTACATTATTGAACGTCAACGGTGATGTGTAACAAGAATTCTTGATCGACGATCAATTGATCAATCGATTCGATCGATTAATCGAAGTAGGTTGCACATCAATTAAATTCCATAATCAATTCTTGTGCGATCTGCTAATTATAGCTAAATGATAGCCTCCACAGAATCAATTAATCGATTTTGAATCAATTTCCATGCAGTCGATTATTCAACGGTTCGTGTGATCTGCGATTGACTCTTTATTGATCGAATGTATCAAAAAATGACGACTCGTTGAAGCAACCGCATAAATTATCGATCGTCAACGGTGATGTGTAACAAAAATTCTTGATCGACTATCAATTGGTCAATCGATTCGATCGATTAATCGAAGTACCTTGCACATAAATTAAATTCCATAATCAATTCTTGTGCGATCTGCTAATTATAGCTAAATAATAGCCTCCACAGAATCAATTAATCGATTTTAAATCAATTTCCATGCAGTCGATTATTCAACGGTTCGTGTGATCTGCGATTGACTGTTTATTGATCGAATGTATCAAGAAATATCCACTCGTTGAAGCAACCGCATAAATTATTGATCATCAACGGTGATGTGTAACAAGAATTCATGATCGACGATCAATTGATCGATTGATTCTATCGAATCGAAGTAGATTGCATATAAATTAAATTCCATAATCAATTTTTGTGCGATCTGCTAATTATAGTTAAATAATAAATTTTACAAAATCAACTAATCGATTTTGAATCAATTTTTATACAGTCAATTATTGTACAGTTTTTTTACAGCCGATTAAATGACAGTTCTCCATTTTATGATCATCAGTTTTCTTGGATTAATTAATTAATATTCAGTAATAATCAACTAATCAATTAATCAATTAATAAATCAACAATCTGTCAAACTTTTACACGATAATAAATACAGTCGATTCATTTAACATTAATTCAAGTAAATTAAGTTAGTCAACTTTCAATATTTTTTATGCAACCGTTTAATTAACGATTCGCCAATTTCATACTTTTATAGAGTCGATTAATCAATCGGATCACTCACGGATTAGTCAGTTAATGGACAATCGATTTGAGTATAATACAGTCGATTAATTAACGTAAATCAATTCTTTCAGTCGATCAATTAAGGAAAAATGAATTCTATCAGTCGATCAATTAACGACAAATCGATTTTTCCAGTCGATCAATTAACGATCGAATCAATTCTTTCAGACTATCAATCAATTCTTTCAATCGATCAATTAAATTTTCGAATTAGTCAATTTTTACGCAATCAAATATTAAACGATCGATCAAGCTTTTATTGAGGCGATTAAACGAAGTAAAATTTTTTTCGGTAAATAAATCGATGATTAAATTTTCCGTAAAATCGATCGATTTAATCGCAGGACCTTAAGTTTTTATGCGGTCGTTCGATCGAGTTTTGTCTTCCGAAAATCTTTTTTTCATTGAAAAGAAACTCGTTAAGAAAAATTTAACGAGTTTCTTTGTTTCACTGAAAAAAAAAATTTAATGTGGCGACAAAAAAAATCTTGAAAAGAGAAGAGAAAAGATTCGCTACTCTGTCGGAAATTAATTTTCCTTTTTCGGTTTTGTTTCTCTTTTTTTTAACGGAAAGATTAAGAAGAAGACAAAAAGGAAGTGACATAATTAATTAATGAAAATCCAAATTAGTTTTCTATTCAGTTTCACTTTTAATTTCTTCTCATCGATCTTTCTTCATAAATCGACCGTCATTTGTTTTTTTTTTTATAGTTAGTGCCATTTTTGTTTGTTCCTTGAATCATAAATTAATTATTGTTAATATTATTATCGTCAAATTTTGCTTTTAATTACGATCTTTAATAATAAAATTTTCAATTATCTAATTGATTTATTAATTGTGATTACGTTTCTTTTGTTTTTGTTTTTTTTTTTACTTCTTAATTAAATTAATTGATTAATTTCTTTATGAGTCGACTGCCCTTTGTTTTTTAGTTTTATTTTTTTTTATCGAACTGCTTGGGTCTCCTGAAATTTTCATCATTTTTTGACGTTCGGTTCATTAATCTCAACTAATCTTATTTTTATTTAAGACGAAAGAAACTTTCAGTTGAAAACTTTTGAAATACGTGTTTTTTTTAATAATAATCGAGACCCTGCTAAAGAACATAAACTTTTTATAAATTGTTTATTTTGAATGAGTTTATTTTATTTAAACAAAAGTATTCATATGTGGCAATTGTCCTAAGTGCTGTTAGGATTAATGCCAAAAGGATCATTTCTTTTCATTGTTTTTTTTTAATATTTTTATTACATTTTTGCATTACATATATTTGTTATTTTTATTTTAGTTTGATAAAGATGTACTACCTTTTTTTATTACTTCGTTCATTATTTTGTTTATTTTCTGAATAAGTTTTTATTTTGTTTATTTTATGAATAAGTATTGTTTTGCAGGTGTTTTTTTTTTATAACCATTTAATCTACCGAAATTTTTCACTACTTTCTTCCGCTAAAGCATAAAGAAAGAAAACATTAGCTGAAAGCAAAGTATATTAAGAGAAAAAGGAAAAAAAAAACAGACAGTAAATCGGGAGATAACTCGAAAAAAACTCAATGGTAAAGTTTCTGAACGCATCCCTGCAATTAAGTTTTAAAATTTTTAATTAAAGTCGACTCTTGTCCGATGAAATATGTGAGAAAATAGTTTTTAAACATTTAAATGGACACTGTAAAATCGGAAGGAACACTCAACGATTCGTTAATATTTAGCAAGCTTACATATTTATTACACGGGGTGGATAAAAAGTCTGTGGTACCTTAAGTATTTTCTAAAACATTTTCTTTCTGTAAAAACGTTCGGACACGTGCGTTTTGAATATAAATTTCCATATTTTGGAGTGGTTCATTTATTTGTACAGTGGAAGTAGAAACAATTTTAAATTTTTACTTTTTTTGTTACGTTCCAAAAGGAGATGTTGTTGTACATATATTTGTATAAAAATGTTATAGAGTTACGCAAGACTTTTCTTATGTAAATGCAGCCCAAAAGGAAGAAAAAAATCCGTCTAAACGAAACCAAACAGATGTTTAGGAAGTTTAGAGAAAAGAAAATATTGAACTATTTATACGCCGCATATTATGTCTAGGAAAATAATAATAGGTCTAACGTCGAAATGAGCTTTTTTCCATAAGACATCATGTACAGGATGTCTGAAAAATGTTGTCCATCCTTTATAAACAGACATTATTAGTGCCTTTAAAGGATCAAATCGTTTTTAGAAAAGTGCACCGTGTGCCGCCGTAGTTATCAGATATCTTTTAAGCTAGAAGATATCCATTATTTTTATTTAAATGATATTTAGAAAAATATTACAGATAAAGAACCTGTACACGCAACTTCGTACTCTTGTAACTTGAAAAGTAACCATAATAGGAAAAGTTTGTTTGAGATTTAAGTGACTTTAATTTTTGAGATTTTGGCCAGGATTTTATGAAATTCTTTTATTTATATTATCACAATGGCGACGTGCCCGGATTTTATTGCCCACTACTCTACGTACGTTGTTTGAAATTAAAAGAAGAAAAAAACGTAGGAAAGAAATTAAATTAAAGAATAATTGACCGTGGAGAAAGTAACAAGAATTTAGCTCACATCGGAAGAAGAGATAAGTAATATCTTAATACTCGTATCGGATTCGTAAACAATAACGGTCCAAGTGTGGATTCCTGGGGAAGGAAAAGATTTTGTAGTAGCAGTTGCAACCAACACAACTAAATTTAAAAGTTTAAAGCTCGTATTGTTGCGTGTTTCGTGCGTTACAAATAATACACAGGGGGGGGGGGGATCATAAAGTAAGGAATAACTTAAACCGTGGGAAGATGAATTTATTTTATTTCTTCAAAATTCTGTTGTTTATCTTCTCGGACATTCGGCGGAAGCTAATTTCGATTTCGATTGCCGAATTCTCGTCTTTTATGCAGCAGACTTCCGCAGGGGGCTGTAGCAGTCACTTGTTATTTGTCGTTTGCGCTCCGCTACCGTTCGATCTTAATTGTTGTTGGTTTATCATTCGTTAGGTCATTTCGATTAACCAATCCAAGATTTTCTTGGTGGAGAATTTTAGTGAATTTTTCTTATGTGAAAAATATTTTTGGATAATTTAATGATGACATAGAATTCATTAATTGTTAATTCATAATTGTTTTGTTGCGAAAGGTAATAAGTGAAATCTCCATTCGAGTAGGTAGTAATAATCTTAGATGGGGAACGACTTGGAATAAATTACGCGGAACCTAAAAATATTCTCCATTATTCATGAAGAGCTCCGGTGGACAATGTCGCGGTAATATCGACGTTTTCTAATGAGCTCCAGACGGCGGCACCGGGGCAAAAAAAATAAAAAAATAAATAAATATATATACACTATACCAATATCTGGTTCTCAGAGTTATAAAACATAATGAAGCGTCATGCAATTAACGTGCAAAGTATCCCTTTTAGGGACATGATTCGAATTATTTACGCCGTTAAAACGGTAATGTTCCCGGAGCGGCCGCTTTTTTTGCCGGAACGCAAGAAAATCGCGGAGCGGCGATTCGAAATATTTAATAATTCATGGCCCGCCTCGCGATCGTCGTACGCATTGTCTCATATCGGGCCATCATCGAGTCCTAGCAGGCAGTGACGTCTGGAGATTGTTTTATGAGGACCACAGCCACCGCGAATAACTGACCACTTTTTTGAGCTCTTCGGTTACGACAATGGCCCATCGCCGCGAATATCCGTGTGAGTGGAATAAGCAATGCATGGGAACGCACCGTTACCATTGTTAATACATGTGTGTGTGTGTGTGTGTGTGAGTGATGTTCGATGGGTTTCTTTGGACGTGCCCGTGAAAGATTTTTTTGACTTGGACTCATTTGAATCCCTGAATTTGTTAAGTTTTCACCACTGCAAGTCCCGTCACGTCTTCTGAGACCCGAAGATCTTTTCTCGAACATAATCAATATCATTAAACTACAACAAAATGTTTATTGCCATAGACTTTGGACTGCTCCCTTCTTTTCCATAATGTCTCTGATGCAGTTGCCCCATGTGGATGGTGATCGTCCTTTTCCTCTTTCTGTTTTTAACTTTAACGAGCTTGCAAAATATCTTTGCGTTCTTTATTCTGTTTCTTCGTGCTGTGCCCTTCACCTCCTTCAAGAACTTCATCGTCTCTATATTATAGCCAAATGATAAAGTTGGTCTGACCGGAACCAAAAAGTAGGTCGAAACCAGAAGTCTATAAAGTGTAAGGGAAGTGGAATTTAACAATACGTAATAACTTGTACGAAAGAAAAAGCAAAGCAAAAATCACAAACATACCTGTCCTGAACTGCAAGGACGAGGCTAACATTAACATTAACGAGCTTTCAATCCCCCAAGGCCGCGTAAAAAACCGACGAATCGTCGTAATCTGAAAACCTCCGACTAGGTTTCCTCAGCCCAACCGAAAGTGTGAACCGACCTTCAGGACTGCCACAACGCAAAATTCGAGAAAGCGCGCGCTCCTTCCCACGGACAGACTTGCTCCCAACAAGTTGCAAGTTAATAAAGCAAAACAAACGGTGCCCCCTAATGTTCGAAGGAAGCGTTTGCACGAATCGAAAACATCGTGATCCTCTAATGTTCGAAGGAAGGGTTTGCACGAATCAAAAACATCGTGACCTCAGCAGTCACAACGCGAAATGCGAGAAAGCATCCCTTCCCTCAGACAGACTTTCTCCCAACAAGTTGCAATTTAACAAAAACCGTTTGCACGAATCGAAAACACCGTGATCCTAGCAGGAATCAACGAGTATCATATGACGTAAAGGAAGCCCAGTGGCGTTAAAGGTCGAGAGTGAACGCAATTTAATCTCTCCCCGCATAAAATACGTAATTCTCATATAAACTAGACTCTGTGTTCTTTTTTTATTTCGGACAAGTACATACTTTGAAATGTTAGCGCTAAAAACGGACTTTGTCATTAATCCAACAAGTTTTGTCTTTAATCCAACAAGCTTTGTCATTGATCAAACGAGCTTTGTCATTCACCAAACGAGCTACTAGCACCTACTAATGATAAAGCTCGTTTTTGGCGCCAAAATTTCAAAGCACTCCTCCGAAATAAAAAGAAAAACAGAGTATAGTCAAGTAAAAATTTCACGATGTTTGATGGCCGGGGTATTTTCAAGAAATGGATGCAAGAAAATTGTCTAACACAAGTTGCTCTTACGAGGGCTTGAGACCACTTGTGTTTCACGAATCCAAATATTTCAGCGGCGGAGGTAATGCACGAGGAATTATTTTTAAAGCAATAAAAGCCGACGAATAGGCGCGGCATAAAACGTTTCACACAATTTCCAGGTATTACGCAATCGAAGATAAACGCGATGTACATAGATTGTTTCCCGAAACAAAAGCTGTTTTCCAAACCGTGATTCTTGAACGAAAATAAAATTTAAAATGAAAACTTAAAAAATCAGATTCGATATTTCTCGACAAAAAATAGTTAATAATTCAAACATTCAAAATGAAATAATTACATAAATTAAGGAAAACAAAAGATAATCGCTGTATTAATGCGAGAATAAGGGGTAAACAAAAACGAAAAGAACAAAAATTAAAATTGCAATTGTGCAATTAAATAAAACTACGATTGAGAAAGACACAAACGAGAAAAAGAAACAAAAATTCTCGACGAAATTAAGAAAAACAAACGACGAACCTACAAACAGAAGAAAAGAACTTAAAACGATTTGTAGATTTAAAATTAAAAAAAAATAATAATAATTCGAAAAACGACAATTGAGAAACTCACCGCAAATGAAAAAAGGAACAAGAAATTTCTTGAGAAAGTAAGAAAAACAAATGACGATCGTACACACAGAATAAAAAAATAATTTAAAACGAAATTGTAGAATTAAAATTAAAAAAGAATATATTAACGAATATTCAAGGCCAATAATAATTCGAACTTCACAGAAACTAACAAGCGAAAACAAATCACTGTCGTAACACGAAATGAAAATGAAAATTCCCGAAGAAAGTAGGAAAAAACAAATGACGACTGCAATTACGCGCGAAGGAAAAAGAAAATCAAACAACTTCAAAACGAAAGGAAAAACAAACAAACGACGATCGTACATTTCGCGACAGGGAAGAAAAGAATGAACTTCAGGAGATAAATGTAAAAGAAAAAGAAAAAGAAAACAAGTGATTAATTCGAAAGTACTGCGACTGCGAAACAGGGCCGGAGGAAGGGTAGTTGGCAGTTGGTAGTTGGCAAAACAGTAACTGGCGTCCTCTTCCCAGAAAAAAAGAAAGTAATTTACGCAAATTTATAAAAAAATAAAAATTAAAAAACAAAAAAAAAATCGTTAACACCAAACTTAAAAGGAAATTGTAGAATTAAAAGTAAAAAAAATATTAACGAATATTCAAAGGTAATAATAATTCGAACTTCACAGAAACTAACAAACGAAAACAAATGACGACTGCAATTCCGCGTGAAGGAGAAAGAAAATCAAACAATTTCAAAACGAAAGGAAAAACAAACAAACGACGATCGTACATTTCGCGACAGGGAAGAAAAGAATGAATTTCAGGAGATAAATGTAAAAGAAAAAGAAAAGGAAAGCAAATGATTAGTTAGCGAGACAGGGCCGGACGAAGGGTAGTTGGCAGTTGGTAGTTGGCAGGACAGTTACTGGCGTCCTTTCCCCCCCACCAAAAAAAAATAAACTAATTTACGCAAATTTATAAAAAAATAAAAATTAAAAAACCAAACTTAATTTTTCCGTATTTTAGAACTGTCACTTTTAATTTTTAACCACTTCTATACTTAATTATTTTTATCTTTGTTCCTCTGGTTATGATTACCTGATTGAGGAAAGTTCTATTAAGAAGATGAGACAGTTTGACGATCGCCTGTATCCTTGGACTCTCAACCTAACCCTTCTGATCTCTATTGGCCTTTCCCCAACATCATCACTTTTATTTGTCACCTTCATTTTCTTCACCTCCTTCAAGTACTCCATCCCTCTTACGACCAGATGACAAAGTTGGTGGTCTGAATACCATCTTTGTTCCTCTGGATATAATTATCTGATTGGGGAAGGTTCTGTTAAGAAGAAGAGGCAGTTTGATGATCGCCTGTATCCTTGGACTCTCAACCTAACCCTCCTGATCTCTATTGGCCTTTCCCCAACATCATCACTTTTATTTGTCACCTTCATTTTCTTCACCTCCTTCAAGTACTCCATCTCTCTTACGACCAGATGACAAAGTTGGTGGTCTGAATGCCATCTTTGTTCCTCTGGATGTGATTATCTGATTGGGGAAGGTTCTGTTAAGAAGATGAGGCAGTTTGACGATCGCCTATATCCTTGGACTCTCAACCTAACCCTTCTAATCTCCATTGCCCTTTCCCCAACATCATCATTTTTATTTGTCATCTTCATTTTCTTCACCTCCTTCAAGTACTCCATCCCTCTTACGACCAGATGACAAAGTTGGTGGTCTGAATACCATCTTTGTTCCTCTGGATATAATTATCTGATTGGGGAAGGTTCTGTTAAGAAGAAGAGGCAGTTTGATGATCGCCTGTATCCTTGGACTCTCAACCTAACCCTCCTGATCTCTATTGGCCTTTCCCCAACATCATCACTTTTATTTGTCACCTTCATTTTCTTCACCTCCTTCAAGTACTCCATCTCTCTTACGACCAGATGACAAAGTTGGTGGTCTGAATGCCATCTTTGTTCCTCTGGATGTGATTATCTGATTGGGGAAGGTTCTGTTAAGAAGATGAGGCAGTTTGACGATCGCCTATATCCTTGGACTCTCAACCTAACCCTTCTAATCTCCATTGCCCTTTCCCCAACATCATCATTTTTATTTGTCATCTTCATTTTCTTCACCTCCTTCAAGTACTCCATCTCTCTTACGACCAGATGACAAAGTTGGTGGTCTGAATACCATCTTTTTTCCTCTGGATATGATTATCTGATTGGGGAAGGTTCTGTTAATAAGATGGTGCAGTTTGACGATCGCCTGTATCCTTGGACTCTCAACCTAACCCTTCTAATCTCCATTGCCCTTTCCCCAATACCATCACTTTTATTTTTCATCTTCATTTTCTTAGAACCTCGTTTTTAATAAACTCCCCACTGCTTTGCTTAGTCTTCTTAAGTTGTACCTCATCATTTTTCTCTTGAGGTTCGATCTCAAAGGCCTTTTACACGTCTACAAATACGTTTGTCTGTTTCGGTGGAAAATAATTCTTCCTTTTCCAAAAATTTAATTGTGGGTCTCTTCAAGCTGTGTTTTCAATTAGGGTCTCTTCAAGTTGTGCTTCCAATTGGGGTCTCTTCAAGCTGTGGTTCCAATTGGGGTCTCGTCACGCTGTGGTTCTAGCTCAGTTGACTTTCATAAATTTCCCCAACGCCTTTTTTAAATTTTTTTAACGCATTTTATCACTTGTCACCGTTTTTCCCCAATTCTAAGGTGTTGTTATTGAATATCCCTCTGATCTTTTGTCTTTTAGCATTCAAGCTTGTCATGCTTTTTCAGTTAATCCGACTTTCTACTTCTGTGTTTGCTCTTCTTCTTCTTCTTCATCTAAGAGTTCCTTCTCAAAAATTAAAAACATCTTGTTTCTTCGTCCAGCTTGTTGCATGAGATTTGATCAAAAATGACAAGTGACATGTCGCTCTACTGTGCATCGAAATTTTTCAGTTTGATCAGTTGTGTGATCGCCTTCCGATTTTGCACGTTCATAACATCAACTGATGAGACTGAGACCACCGCAGCACCCTGACACGATGACGTCAAAATATGTCATTCCGATTCCTGCTTATAGCTTGCGCGACTGTACATACTTCAACCAAATTTGGAAATTAATGTTTTCTTCCGACGAGAGATTTTTAAGTACCTGAAGATGTAATGGGTAATCATAATTGAAATACGGAAGGCACGAATGGCTCGCGCAGTGCTTACCACGCTTTTTTGATCGATACGTCAGTCCGCAACACCCGGAGGGAGAACATTATTTGATATATCACTTTTTAGTTTCGGTTTTTGTATTCGCTGAGTATGGCGCGGCAGCGAGCTCGTGAAACGTATGCTGTCTGCGCTTGATTTACGAGCGCAGTTCGAGGAAGACAGCCCAGAACGGACCAGTAAGGGAAATAAAGCATCGTGAAATAGAATACCGAGTTATTTAGGTGCCTACAAATCATTCCGTTTTGGCTTTATACCTTATATATTATGTAGCGGGATGTATTAAGGAATCCTTTTCGCGAACGGAAGGGATTATCCCGAGTTTATTATACGTGCGGAACCGCTCGAACCCTCCGCGATGACTATTATGACGAAAATGTCACTCGCGAAAGACTTCAACAGAAGCTCACCGAACACATTTATTTACAAAATCGAACTTCCCGGCAAATATTTATGTATAAATATGTATATGAAGGATAAGGCCGGCCCTGACTATTATTATAGCAGTAAAGTCATTCATAACCAAGCTCTACTAAGGCGTATCAAATCCATTCATTAAAAAATAAAACGCTTTGGTTAATATTTAGGTCTGTATGAAGGCTCCTGACTGTTATGGTGACTATTATGACGAGATTGTCATTCATAACAGACTTCACAGCAGCCTACAGAACTCATTCATGAGAATGTCAGTCACAACAAACTTCACAGCAGCTTACAGAACCCATTCATTTAAAAAATCGAACTTCTCGGCAAGCGTTTAGGTTTGTATGAAGGATAAGGCCGGTCCTGACTATTGCAACGGTAAAGTCATTCACTAAAGCGTCCCGAATCCGTTCATTAAAAGGAAAATGAGCGTTTTGGACAAGTTTTTAGGTTTGTATGAATGCTCCTGACTGTTTGGTGACTATTATGACGAGAATGTCACTCGCGAAAGATTTCAACAGTAGCTCACCGAACATGTTTATTTACAAAATCGAACTTCCCGGAAAGTATTTAGGCTTCTATGAAGGATAAGGCCGGTCCTGACTATTATAGTAGTAAAGTCATTCATAACCAAGCTCTACTAAGGCATATCAAACCAATTCATTGAAAAATAAAACGTTTTGGTTAATATTTAGGTCTGTATGAAGGCTCCTGACTGTTATGGTGACTATTATGACGAGAATGTCATTCATAAAAGACTTCACAGCAGCTTACAGAACCCATTCATTTAAAAAATCGAACTTCTCGGCAAGTATTTAGGTTTGTACGAACGATAAGTCCGGTCCTGACTATCACAACGGTAAAGTCATTCGTAACTAACTTTAATAAAGCCTACCAAATCCATCATTTAAAAAAAAACTCGAACGTTTTGGCAACGATTTAGGCTTTCACGGAGGTCCCTGACTGTTTTGGTGACTAGCATGACAAAAATGTCATTCATAACTGACATTACAGAAGCTTAATTGATTAAATAAATCGAATTTCTTGGCAAGTACTTTTATTTACGTCGAAAGTAAAACGGGCCCCGATTGTGATAGCGGCAATGTCATTCATGACAGATCAGGAAGACATTAATTATTAAAGAAAAGCTCGGACTTTTTCGCAGGTCAAGATTTGTGTGAAGAGGAAAGTCACTTTTTCCCCATTAGGGTGACTAACATGATGATTCGCCGCCAATTCTTTAGAGTTGCATAAAAGGTAAGCCCGATCCAATTTATTAGAGTGACAATTGTGAGGACAATGTCATTTTCACAACAGACTGTACAGAAGTCAATATTTGCATCGAGGAGAAGGCCGCTCATCCCCTGATAGGAAGACTATTATGACGATTTGCAAGTTGAACGGTATTATTAAGTTGACAATTTTTAGAAGAATGTCATTTACAATAGACTATACAGAAGCTAAGAGACCCCTTGATTTAAAAAAACGAACTTCTCGGCAATATATAAGTTTGTTTGAAGGGTTCTGACTATTACAGTGACTATTATGACGAAAATGTCATTCAGAACAGACATTACGGAAGCTTACAAAGTCAATTCATTGAATAAATCGAATTTCTTGGTAAGTATTTAGGTCTGTATGGAGAGTGAAAGGGGTTCTGATTATTATTGTGACTTATTGTGGCGGCAATGTCATTCTAAATAAACCACAATCCATTCATTGAAAAAAAGACTCGAACTTTCTCGCAGGTCAAGATTTGTATGAAAAGGAAAGCCACTCCTCCCCCATTGGGGTGACTATTCTGACGATTTTATGCCAATTCCTTAGATTTGCGTGAAAGATAAGCCCGGCCCAAGCTATTAGGGTGACAATTATGAGGAGAATGTCATCCACCTCACATTACACAGAAGTCAAGATTTGCTTGGATAGGAAGGCCGCTCATCCCCCGCTAGGATGACTATTACGGCGATTTGCAAGTCGAACGTTATTATTAGGGTGACAATTTTTAGGAGAATGTCATTTACAATAAACTATACAGAAGCTAAAAGATCTTTTGATTAAAAAAAACTAACTTTTCGGCAATGTTTAAGTTTATATGAAGGGTCCTGACTGTTACGGTGATTATTATGACAAAAATGTCATTCAGATCAGACACTACAAATAATTCTTCCGCAAGTCAAAATTTGTATGGAGGGGTACGCCAGTCCTCTTCTATAAGGATGACAATTGCAACAATTTTGTGCCAATTTTTTTAGGGGCCGGCCCTGATTATTAGAATGCCTATCATAAGGACAATGTCATTCACAACCGACCATGCAGAAGCTAGCCGAATCCTTTCATTAAAAAATCGTTCGTATGAAGGTTCCTTCTTGATGACTATTATGACGAAATTGTCATTCACAAGAGACTTTGTAGAAACTTCATTCAGAACAGACATTAAAAGGGTGACAATTTCTTCGCCAGTCAAGATTTGTATGGAGGGGGAAAGGTGAGTCCTCTTCTATTAGTATGACTATTGTAACGATTTTGTGCCAATTTTTTAGAATCGTGTGAAAAGTACGGCCGGCCCTGATTATTAGAGTGCCCTACCATGAGGACTACGTCATTCACAACCGACCACGCAGAAGCCAGCCGAATCCATTCATTAAAAAATCGTTCGTATGAAGGTTCCTGGTTATTAAGATGACTATTATGACGAAATTGTCATTCGCAAAAGACTTTGCAGAAACTTGCGCAATTCATCCGTTAGAAAAATCGAATTTCTTGACGAGTATTTATAAGCTTGGATGGAAGGCAAGAGTGGTGACTATTATGACAAGAGTGTCATGCTTTCAGTAAAGAAAAACTTGACTACTGTGACAAGAATGTGTTGCTGTCATTAAAGAAAAACTTGATTATTATGACAAGAATGTGTTGCTTTCGTTAAAGAAAAAGAAACTTGACTATTGTGACAAGAATGTCATGCTTTCATTAAAGAAAAACTTCAACTTCTTGGGAGGTCTAGATTTGTATGGAGCGGAAGTTTGGTCCTCCCGATGATATGGTAACGATTTTGTGGCAGTTTTTTTGGATTTGCACGTAAGGCCGGTCCTGATTTGTCGCCATCACTTGAACCAATTCCCACGCGCGGTTAATTTAAAATTATGAATTAAATCGGCGCGCAAAGACGTTTATCGCATCACCTGAAGGCATCGATAATTCACGCCGGAGCGAATCGGTCGTAATGGCGTAATGATACAGGACCGTAACGTTGTTTATTGCCGCGTAATTAATTCGAATTCGACCACGCGCTAATTAAGGCGCGGAAAATTAAAGACGTTTATGATTGGGGGAATTGAAATCGCCTCCGTAGATCATCGGCAGACGTTATGGCATGGGATTTGATTGAGAGAAACAAGTGATTGCAATTTACGACGGCATCCGAGGTGGACATGTGCTCGGCTGAATCAATCAGTTGTCTGTTGATCGCGAACCCCCCGCACGCTAGATTCCAGAGTCCGGACAAGCTTAATTGGGATTTACATTTGCCCGAGCTCGTTCCTCAGCCTGCTCGACCAGAAACTCAAGACGGATGGCCGTGTTCCTCTCCTAACAACTGGTATCATCAAATGTTGATGAGTACTGTTGACTGGGCTTTTAATTGTGTCCGTCCATTCTTCTTCTTCTTCTTCTTCTTCTTCTTCTTCTTCTTCTGCTATTGCTTTCGAAAGGGAAGAAAGAATCCGAGACTGGAGAAAGAAAAAAAAAAAGGAACAGTGCTCTCCTCGGAGCTTGTAACCGCGGTTTAACGGGATTTCTCATCGGAACGCATGGACGCGAGGGCATCGTGTAAACATTTATCGGCTTTACGTGTTTAAATTTTAATTTTATTACGAAGACCGCGGACATGTAGCAGGATGGTTTGTTCGTGTTCGGCTCGTTCTAACAGAAACATGCGCCTTTCGAGAAAGGGGGGGGGGGGCGACCGTAAAGAACGGACTTTATTACTTTCGTATTGCGACGGACAAAATCATAATTTAAATCCAATTAGAAACTACATTTTTTTACTTCTTCGACACGACGACGCACATACTAAGTGCTCTCGGCAAAGAAACCGACGACCATCGAGGACGACCACCTCATTTAAGAAAGACCAATACATTTTTGTTTGGTTTGGAGTTGACGTTTTGGCACAAAATTATTTGCCATCTTCAATATCAAGACCTGTTAGTCATAGCGTTACAATTTACTACTTCTTTGATCTGAAGCATATGCACTTGGCAAAGAAATTGACCATCGAGGGCAATCATGACCACACCTTCAATGTACGAGTACATAGAACAGAAACACCAAACGAAGGGCTTCTACAATTTTGTTTGAAATTGCGTGCGTTTCGCCACAAAACTATTTGGCACCCTTTGTTTGAAATTTCGCACGTTTTGCCACAAAACTATTTGACACCTTCATGAACCAGCTCGGTTGGTCCGTCACTTTTTCGAGGGAAGGTCCACCTTCCTTGAATTGCTTTCACGTGCACTAAATGCCTTGGCAAAGAAATCGACCCTCGAGGGCAATCACGACCACAACCTCAATGTACGAGTACGCGTACATGGAATAGAAACACCAAACAAAGGACTGCTACATATTTTGTCTGAAATTCCGTTTCGCGTTTCGCCACAAAACTATTTGGCACCCTTTGTTTGAAATTGCGTGCGTTTCGCCACAAAACTATTTGGCACCTTCATGAACCTGCTCGGTTGGTCCGTCACTTTTTCGAGAGAAGGTCCACCTTCCTTGAATTGCTTTCACATGCATTAAATGCCTTGGCAAAGAAATCGACCATCGAGGGCAATCACGACCACACCTTCAATATGCGAGTACGTAGAATAGAAACACCGAACGAAGGGCTTCTACATATTTTATTTGAAAATGCGTGTGTTTCGCCACAAAACTATTTGCCACCTTCATGAACCAGTTCGATTGGTCCATCGGTTATTCGAGGGAAGGTCCGCCTTCCTTGAATTGCTTTCACGTGCTCTAAAGGCCTTGGCAAAGAAGTCGACCCTCGAGGGCAATCACGACCACAACCTCAATGGACAAGTACGCGTACATGGAATAGAAACACCAAACAAAGGATTTCTACATATTTTGTTTGAAATAGCGTGCGTTTCGCCACAAAACTATTTGGCACCCTTTGTTTGAAATGGCGTGCGTTTCCCCACAAAACTATTTGGCACTTTTTGCTTGAAATTGCGTGCATTTCGCCACAAAACTATTCTGCCTCTTCATGAACCAGCTCGGTTGGTCCATCGGTTATTCGAGGAAAGGTCCACCATCCTTGAATTGCCTTCCTTAATAATTTGCCCCGGGCTTTGATATTGTCACGCTTAAGGTGGCGTCTCCATCATGTCGGCGTTAAGTGTGTAGGGGTGGCGTAGGGTTTTCAGAGGGTAGAGCGCTTTAAACACAAGTGTTTTACAAAAGCTGATACCTATCATTAATGGCAAATAAAAATTGTTGGGGGTTTTTCGTGGATCAAAACGGGGTGGTTGCGGCCCTGGTCGTCCGTGCGGGCGGCTGCGGTTAACGTTGGCCTGGCCGGGTGGCGACGACGTACTTTGCGTCCGGGTTGTAGCTGCGATGTCAAGGTCGGCGCTCGTCGCGACGTTTATGCTATTGGCGGCGGTTGACTACTGTCGATCTTGTGGTCCTGGACGGAGTGATGTGGCAAGCAGGGATGCGGTGGTGGCTTCAGCTGGGCAGGCTGTTTCGGCTCATGGGGACTGTAGTTGACTGGTGGTGAAGTGGGTAGAGGTTGACGGGGGTGGCAGAGAGACATCCTAAAATCGGCCTCAGGATGCTGGTGATCTAGAGAACAGCGTCCTTGGTGCTGGAATGGTTCTGGGCGGTTCCCTTTCTTAGTCGCTGGGCAGGATGGTTCGGCTCACAGGGACTGTGGTTGACCAGGGGTGAAGTTGGCTGCTTCTGGAGAGGGGTTGGCGAGGGTGGCAGAGAGACGTCCTACAATCGGCCTCAGAATGCTGGTGATCTCGGGAACAGCGTCCTAGGTGCTGGGATGGTTCTGGGCGGTTCCCCTTCTTAGTCGCTCCTGGTTCCACTGCTGTCCAAATTTTAATCCGCCCTTTTTACACGCAATTTTTGTTTATTCGCGCATTGCGTTATTCCTAATATGCCCTGTATTACTCGTTATAATCGCTTGTCCCAGTTGCCGCGCTTCTGCCGATGTTTTATTATTTATTTTATTATGAAATATGAAAATTCCGACACTGTTGCAATTAAGAAAAGCGTATTATTTTCCCGTCGTGCATCTGTCATTAGATTTCTCACCCTAAAGCTTATCATCTGCTTGATAGAAAATGAAATGAAATGAAATACTTTTCCATTGTGCATATTTTGGAATTTCGAATTTTACAATCAAATAAACAAACGATTAACTGAAGAGGTAAAAGAAAAGTAAAAGACGACTCCATTTCCACCGTTTGCTTTACATTTCTTTTGCACATTTTATTTCCTCCAATTGTAGTTCGTGGAAGTCTTCACTCGAACAGAAACAGAAGACGAACCATCCTTGGGCGGGATGGTCGAGGTTTCCAAAAAGGATAGCGTTAATTGGCGATCGTCCAAATTGACGACTTCTAGTTACCGCCAAGAATGTAGCAGATTAGAAACACCCCAATCTTCTTACTTTCAAGGAAAACAGAAGAAATTGGTGAGCCAGAAGCTAAGAAGTATTCTGAAGTGGATCTTTTGGACTTCAAACGTACCGTCCAAGTCGGCGACTTCTAATTACTACCAAGAATGGAGCTTCTTGACTTTCGGATTAGAACCACCCCAAGCTTTTTCCTTCTGAAGGAAACAAAGGGCGATTGTAGTATCCCAGAAGGCAAGCAGCGCTATCTTTTGGACTTCAACCATACCGTTAAAATCGCCGAGGCTTCTAGTTCCTACGAAGCACGTAGCAGCGTCTTGGCTTTCGGATTAGAATCACCTCAACCCCATTGCTTTTGAAGGAAACAAAAGGAGATTCTGGCCCAGGATCTAAGAAATATCCCGAAGCCAACTAACGCTCTCATTTGGACTTCTACCAAAAGAGCGTCCAAATCGACTTCTACTTCTAAATACAACCAAGAATAGAGCTCTTTGACTTTCGTATTAGAATCATCCCAAGCTTCTTTCTTCTGAAAGAAACAGAAGGCGATTGTAGGCTAAGAAATACCCAGAAGGCATTAACGCTATCTTTTGTTGGACTTTAACCATGCCATCGAAATCGACGACTTCTAGTCACCTTCAAGAATAGAGCTAGCTTCCTGGCTTTCGGATTAGAATCACCCCAATCTTCTTACTTTGGAAGAAAACAGAAGGAGAGTGTAGCTCAGAGGCTAAGAAGTATCCTGAAGCCGATCCTTTTGGACTTCAAACATACCGTCCACGTCGACGGCTTTTAATTACCAACTAGAATAGAGCTTCTTGGCTTTCGGATTAGAATCGCGCCAAGCTCTTTCCTTCTGCAGGAAACAAAAGGCGATAGTAGGTTAGAAAGTACGCCAGAAAGCAAGCAGCGCTATCTTTTGGACTTCAGCCAAACCGTTGAAATCGACGAGACTTCTAGTTCCTACCAAGCACGTAGCAGCGTCTTGGCTTTCGGATTAGAGTCACCTCAACCTACTTGGTTTTGAAGGAAACAAAAGGAGATTCTGGCCCAGGGTCTAAGAAGTATCCCGAAGCCGACTAACGCTCTCCTTTGGACTTCAACCAAGAGCGTCCAAGTCGACTTCTACTTCTAATTACAACCAAGAATAGAGCTCTTTTTCTTTCGTATTACAATCATCCCAAGCTTCTTTCTTCTGAAGAAAACAGAAGGCGGTTGTAGGCTAAGAAGTACCCAAAAGGCAATTAACGCCATCTTTTGGACTTTAACCATACCGTCCAAATCGACGACTTCTAGTTTCTACCAAGCGTATAGCGTCTTGGCTTACTTTCGGATTAGAATCACCTCAAAGCTTCTTGCTTTTGAAGTAAACAGAAAGAGATTGAAGCCCAGAGGCTAAGAAGTATCCTGAACGCTACCATTTGGACTTCAACCATAGCGTCCAGATCGACGACTTCTGGTTACTGCCAAAAATGAAGCGTCTTGGCTTTCGGATTAGAAACACTCCAAGCTTGTTTCTTCTGAAGTAAGGAAAAGGCGATTGTAGCCCAGAGGTTAAGAAATATCCCAAAGGCATTCTTTTGGACTTCGGCCACAGTTTCTCAACGAATCCTATCGACGGTCTGGAAGAAAAAAAATATGGAGAAATTAGGACCTTTATGTATTACCACATTCTGACTTCACATATGACTCGCAAAAACTTTCTTTAGTTTGATGTTCAAGTCCAATAGTATAATAGATTGCACCTTATGCAACTGTTTAGGTTTTATTATGGTTTGTGTTGTAACAGTGATCATCATTATCACGGACAGATGAGTGGATATGATCGGCGAAATGTCTGTTATCCTGTTTGGTGTTAAGCCGCACAAGGCACACCGCGATGGGCAGTGATGAATGCGTTGCCGTCCCGGAAACAGTTAATCAATTGTTCCAGCGCTCACTACGCATAGCTTACCCCGTTGTCTGCTGACAGGCTTTGTTGAGAGACCATCATTACTCTGCCAATCACTGCTTAGCGGTGCAATCATTCTACACGGCCGTAGATTCGACTAACTAACAGGAGCCGAAGACTTTTATGGGTGTGTTTACATCGGAGGATAATGGTTATTGTGGAAATTTATTTATTTTATTTTTTCGCCGCTGCGTGTAGCTTCGGCTTTCACGACGAACGTGAACAATGGCGGTGATACAGCCTCGTTACTTTACGTTTCGAATGTTCTCTCCTCGTTGCGGACTCATCGCCGGATTGGTATTTACGGGCTTGCGATAAATCGCTGTGCGAAAAGTGAAAATCACGAGAACTCGAAGCCAATCTAACAGTATTAAACCCACAAAAGAAAAAGAGGTTTGTTTCTTGATCTTTAATTCTTCATTTTACTTAAATTACTCTTCAAAATAGCATGGGCGAGAGTACTCTCGCGCTGCTTACATCTTACATTTAACATCTAAAAAAATTAAGTTTGTTTTTGTTCTTCAAAACATTCTTCAGTACATGTTCTTATTGTTCTTGTTCAGAAGAAAAATAAACAGACCTTTTTAATCCCGCTCTCACTTTCAATTGCCTTTTGTTAAATTTGTTTGTATCTTGATCTTCAATTATTCACCTTTTGTTAAATTTCTCTTTGATCTTCGATACATTTTTCAGTACCTACATCTTTTTATTGTTCTTCAAATGAAAAAAAAAACTGCTGCCTTCCTGAATCCCTCTCACACCCCCAACAACCCCCAACTTTTGTTAAAGTTTATTTGTTTCTTGATCTTTAATTCTTCATTTTACTTAAATTATTCTTCAAAATCGCATCGGCGAGAGTACTCTCGTGTTGCTTACATCCTACATTTAACATCTGAAGAAAACCTTAAAAAAATAAGTTTGTCTTTGCTCTTCAAAACATTCTTCAGTACACGTTCTTATTGTTCTTCTTCAAAAGAAAAAGAAACAGACCTTTTTAATCCCGCTCTTACCTTTCAATTGCCTTTTGTTAAATATGTTTGTTTCTTGATCTTCAATTCTTCACCTTTCGTTAAATTTCGCTTTGGTCTTCGATATATTCTTCAGTACCTACATCTTTTATTGTTCTTCTTCAAATGAAAAAAAAGAAAGCTGCAGCCTTTTTGAATATCTCCCACACCCCCAACTGCCTTTTGTTAAGTTTATTTGTTTCTTGATCTTTAATTCTTCATTTTACTTAAATTACTCTTCAAAATCGCGTCGGCGTGAGTACTCTCGCGTTGCTTACATCCTACATTTAACATAAATTATAAAACCTAAAAAAAATAAGTTTGTCTTTGCTCTTCAAAACATTCTTCAATACATGTTCTTATTGTTCTTCTTCAAAAGAAAAAGAAGCAGACCTTTTTAATACCGCTCTCACTTTCAGTTGCCTTTTGTTAAATTTGTTTGTTTCTTGATCTTCAATTCTTTTATTAATTTTTTTTTTGTTGAGTGAAACGAACAATGCTGCTTCTAAGTCGTCAACGCCCACCTCGATTGGTTGTAATTAAATTTAAAAAAAAGGTCTAGAAAAAAAGCAAAAGAAATTGATTCTTTGTTTTTGTTATTGCTTTGCCTTAGAATTTAGATTTTGTTGGTTGGCGTAATTGAAAGATTGCAGTTTATTTTTCTCTTGAATCTTTTCCTTCGTATCGCATCGGCGTGAGTACTCTGGTGTGGCTTACTTTCGTGTGGTGTAATATCTAAATAAAGTCTATAAAAAGAAATTAAGGCGTGAAGCGCGCAAGACCAAAATGTTCGTGAAGTGAAAAAAAAAACAAAAACAAAACAGTATGAAGAAAACTTCAGAATTACGGCAATTCGCGCTCACTGACTTGAACCGATTAAACTACTGAATAACAAACAAAAAAAAACTAGTTATCTCCCCCCTCCCCCCCCTTGTTTTGGAACAAAGCGTGCATTTAGAAAAAGAATTCTCTTTTCTTTAATTATGATTTCTTATTATTACAGAATTCAAAAGCAAAAAAAAAAAAAACAAAAGTGATCGAAATTTCTCGATCGAGCGGTGGATCAGTGTTGTTTAAATAAATAAATACTCCTTTGTTTTCTGTTTTATTTGATCGATCGTCTTTTGTTTCATTCTGAATACATTTTTCGCTTTTTTTTCTCGTTCGCATTTTGACTTGTCTCTTTCTCTTTTTTTTTTATTTGGGGTGCTTCTCGTAATTACTTTCCAGTTTTCAAACTTGTCATTTCTAAAAATCGAATGAAACAAAAGATTATCGCTTGATATTTCGTGTTTTTTCTTTCGGTTTTCGTTTTTTCATATTTTCCTTTATTCCCGCTTTTATTTTGTTTTCATCGTATTTGTTTTATTATCTTTCGCCTTTTTAATTACTTACTCTGTTTCTCCTTTATTTGCACTTTGCATTTGTGTCTCGTAAGTACTTTTTGGGTTTTCAAAATCAAAAAAAATTCAGATCCTTTGCACGTGAAAATCGAACGAAACAAAAAGCTTGACTTTTCAGTTTTTTGTTTTCTCAATTTTTGTTTTTTCATCCTCCTTTTTCATTTGTTTTTCATCTTGTTTCATCGTATTTATTTTATCATCTTTCGCTTTTTTAATTATTTTCGTCTATCTTTTTTTCTTTATTTGCTTTATTCGCCCATCGCAATTACCGTTTTCAAAAAAAAAAAAAAATCAGTTTCTTCACTCGTGAAAATCGAACGAAACAAAAACCATCGCTTGATTTTTGAGTTTTTATATCCTCCTTTTTCATTTTTTTTTTTCATTTTATTTCATCGTCTTTCGCTTTTTTTAATTCATCTATTCTTTTTTATTTACGTCGCCTCTCGTAATTATTATTCCGTTTTCAAAATCAAGAAAAAAAAAGAATCAGATTCCTCACTCGTGAAAATCAAACGAAACAAAAGCTATCGCTCGACTTTTCAGGTCTTTTCTTTCTGTTTTTGTTTTTTCGCACCTCATTTTCATTCGTTTTTCATCTTACTTCATCGTTTTTTGATTTCTTTTCAGACTTTTCAGTTCTGAAGAAAACGGAACGAAAAACAAGCGATTGATTGACTTTTCAACGTCAGTTTTTTTGTTCAGTTTCTGTTTTTCCATCTTCCTCTTCGTTCCCGCTTTTCATTTGTTTTTCGTCTTATTTCATCGCTTCCTCAATTCCTATTTTGACGTCTCCCTTTCTTCCTTTCTTTCCTTTATTTACACCGCCTCTAGTATTTACTACTACGGCTTTCAGATTGATCATTTGTGAAAATCAAACAACAAACAAAAGACTGTCGCTCGACAAATCAATTTTTTCAGGTTTCGTTCTTTCGTTTCTTTTTTACCTTCAATTTTTGTTTTAGTTTGGTTTTGTTTCTTCCGGTTATCTTCTGTTACCGTTACTGTCTTACTTAAGACTTAAAAACAAATTTCTCGTTGCTGAAATCGACCGGAACAAAAGACTATCTTTTCGCTTTTAATTTTTTCTTTCGTGTCCCCCCCTGCCCCATAATCCTCCATTCATTAGTCTCAGTTAAGATTTCGGTTTTAAAAAAGCGCGATAATTTTTGTTTCCCATCTTCTTTTTTACATAGAAAGAAAATATTGAATCGACGGCCTTTCGTTTTCGTTTTCTTTTTCTTTTTATTTTTCTTCTATTTTGTATTCATTTCTACGAATACGGTTAGACAGGCAGATACCTCTGTTGTAGACGGGAATTCTTGCAAAACGTTTTATGTGCATTGTCACGTTAATAAATGTCAATGTCACGATAAAATTTTTTTCTGGATGTGCATAAAATAAAAACAGAAATAAGACAGTTTGAAAAGTAGAAATTAAAAAGGCAGAATCATACCTGAAAAGTCTAACAATAAGTCATTTATCATATGTAATAATAAGCATTTTTTGATCAAGGATTTCTTGATAATTAATTTATTGATATTTATTATTTTCTTTCTTTCTTTATTATTTTTTTTTGTTTATTGCCCCATTTAGATTAGTAAATAACATAAATTTAAAATGAAAAAGTAAAATGAGTCGCTGTGAAAAAAAACAACACGTGGGATTCAAGCAGGGTTTTTCTTTCGTTCGACTAGTTTCAGCTATTAATCCGACATCATCAGGGACACTACAAAATTAAAATCCACCGAAAACTTTGACAAATAATAAGTTTATTGTTATTAAAAAATTTTGTTGCAAATCGTTTTTGATTGCAGTGAAAACCTCGAGCAGCCTCTGTACAGCTGTTTCAGCCCTGCTTGGGGCTTCGTCAGCAGAGACGTAGCTCGAAATTTCCACTGCAAAAAAAAAACGACTTGTCCAATTTATTCGCAATTGCGATGTTAGAGTGATGAACTGATAAAACAGCGACATCTTACGATCGCTTTTTGTTATTGTTCTAAGGTGCAGGGAGCACAGGATTGTAAAAATTATTAATATTTCTTAGTTTTGAAGAAAAAAGAGTTTTAAATTACTGAAATCACTCTGTAAGAAAAGGCAGATATCGCCGTGGATGAATTTTGGTTCAATTTCAGCGAGATGAGAGAAGATTAAAAATTAAACAAACAAAAGACGTCTAAAAAGAAGCAGAAAGACAAATTAGTGAATAAAAAATTTAAAAAAGAACAAACAAAATAAATTGATACTTTCGACAGAATTGCACACTCAATATGAAATCAAAATTACAAAAATTACACTTCTTTATTTCCTTTTTAGATGTAAAAGTAATGTAATAAATACTAAAAGTAATTAAATCTGGAAGACCATTTAAAGGACAATAAAAATAATAAACATAGCGGGGGTATTAGTCTAGAAATTTTGCTTGTAACAAAGAAGACCAAATTACATCTCTTAGCTAAACCGGATGTCGATTTTTCTTTTTTTTTTTTGTAAATTCATTACTTTGGTTGGGCATTGTTTTAAATTAAGGACGTCATTGAAACTACATTGAAACGTACTTATATATGTTTAAGTTTGCTCTATAATGGGATTTTTATCTGTTGGGCAAATAAACTATTATTATTATTATTATTATTACTTCTTGCACCGACCGATGTGTGAATGAGCTATAAACTTTCTTGGCGTCGTCGTTTCGGTCGAGGATGTTCAGAGGATGAACGCGGAAGCGACGTATCGTCGAAAACCGCACGTTCGGTTTATCCTTCGCTTCCGGACATTGTTAACGTCGTTGTAAGTGCGGGCGTAAAAACATATTCAAGTGCAGCAATAAATTCCTGCGGCCTGCGTGTACGTCACCGGCAGGACCGCACCGCGGCTACTACGCGTCCTGCGGACGCTGGGGGCGCGGGCGAAGAGCGCCGGCCGCGGTCTTGTCATGCAGGCCGCGTAGTAACCCGTCGCGCCGCCGCCGCCATGCTGATTTGCATGCGACGCCATGCCAGGCGCGGGGGCGGCGTCCCCAACACAGGGAAAGTAATCGATATGTTATAGCCCGCGAGGAATCAAGTTTTGTCTAGAGCTTTACGCCGACACATCAGCCGGTATTACTCGGGGAAATTTCGGCGTTCTGCAGAAGAGAAAGAAAAAAAAAAATCGATTCCTCGCATCTTCACGCTTACCACTACAAAAGTAAAATAATTTCACCTACACGAACTTACCCAAAAAGCATACACGTTTAATACAAAACACGTTTTTAATTTTTCGATCTGTGATAAAGCTTTCATTTATACTTGCGACGACAAGATAGCAATGTTGTTGATTGGCGACAAAAGATGAGTTCATAACAAAAACGAAACGGAACGTTTTCCATGAAAATATTAATTTGTACTTTGATTTTTGTAAATCAATATGAAAAAAAAGTGTTTCATACTTCTGTAAAAATAATTAAAAACACGGGGGGTTATCAAGAAAAAAAGAAAGGTAATAATAAATTTAAATTGTCGGACTCAACCTGCGGAAATTCTTGTGTAGCACAAAGACTTCTTAGTATAAAATAAGGAAAATCAAAATTTCGATTTCAAACTTATCAAAGTTTCAAAATATTGACTCCCAGATCTTTCCAGTTCCTTGAGTCGAAGCCTCTTGAGTTCCTGACCTAATAATTACGCGTCGTGTTCGTCGTCGAAACACCGTTTTCTTTTTTGTTTTTAATTTTAATTTTAATTTTTGTTTAACAAGTCAGTTTCCTCAGTTTATAATTAACGTCGCGAATGAAATTACTGCGCATCACGGTGTCGTTTTGTTTGTAACCGTTCTTTTTCTTTTCGATTTTATTAATTTAATTTAAATTCTGTGTTCCAAGGAAGCCAGAAACAAAATCTACTTTGCGTGTAAAGAAAAACTATTTTCGACCGCAGGCTTTTTTTTTTCTTGATTTTGCGCTAAACAATCTTTCCTTTTTCTCTCTGCAGGTCTGAAGGTCAGCAGTTTTATGTTTCGCAGCGTCCTTCTGGAAATTATTCGCTGGAATGGAAGTCTTGTCGCTTCGTTATGGCTGGCGGTCATGTCATTTCTGATTCGTCGCCATAGAAATTATGTTGTTTTTTTTGTTATTATAGCTTTGTACGGTTGCTTAGTCATGTTAATTCTGTTCAAAACGCCTTCTATAATTTAATCGAATACATACAAACATATAATTCTTGCCTTGCCGGAGAATAGGTAAGCCGGGAATAGCGTGGCACACTCCACAGAACCGATAAACTATCCCCCAAACGCCGGGAAAGCTAAATCGATACAGCCTATAATCCGTTCGGAACGGCTAGCTTAATCTTTCATGAAAGCTTCCACATTATTTTTTTATTAATTTAATTTAAATTCTGCGTTCCAAGAAAGCCAACATTGGTGACTTGAAACAAAAATCTATTTTGCGTGTAAAGAAAAACTATTTTCGACCGCAGGCTTTTTTTTTGATTTTGCGCTAAACATTATTTCCTTTTTCGCTCTGCAGCTCTGCAGGTTAGCAGTTTTATGTTTCGCAGCGTCATTCTGGAAATTGTTCGCTGGAAGCTTCCAGCACGCAATGGAAAGCCTTGTCGCGTCGTTTTGGCTGGCGGTGATGTCATTTCTGATTCGTCGCCGTAGAAGTTATGTTGTTTTTTTTGTTATTATAGCTTTGTACTGTTACTTTATCATGTCAATTCTGTTCGAAACGCCTTCTATAATTTAATCGAATACTTACATACATATAATTCTTGCCTTACCGGGGAATAGGTAAGCCGGGAATAGCGTGGCACACTCCACAGAACCGATAAACTATCCCCCAGACGCCGGGAAAGCTAAAGCGATGCGGCCCACAATCCGTTCGGAACGGCTAGCTTAATTTTTTATGAAAGCTACCACACTATTTTTATATTAATTTCATTTAAATTCTGTGTTCCAAGAAAGCCAACATTGGCGAGTTGAAACAAAAATCTATTTTGCGTGTAAAGAAAAACTATTTTCGACCGCAGGCTTTTTTTTGATTTTGCGCTAAACATTATTTTCTTTTTCTCTCTGCAGGTTTGAAGGTTAGCAGTTTTATATTTCGCAGCGTCCTTCTGGAAATTGCAATACCGGAGAATAGGTAAGCTGGGAATAGCGTGCCACACTCCACAGAGCCGATAAACTGTCTCCCAGACGCCGGGAAAGCTAAAGCGACGCAGCCCACAATCCGTTCGGAACGGCTAGCTTAATTCTTTATGAAAGCTTTCTACACAAATCACACCAAAGGCACGCAGCGCATAAAGAGAAACAACCTCCCAACTAATTCGCTTGTCAGTTAAAAACGGAAAGAACGAGGTGGGCCGGTATTCGTTCCTTTTCCTCGCAAAAATCTTGCAAAAAGTTTTATGAAACTGCAGTCCAGAG
Source organism: Prosopocoilus inquinatus (assembly GCA_036172665.1). NCBI lineage: Eukaryota > Metazoa > Arthropoda > Insecta > Coleoptera > Lucanidae > Prosopocoilus > Prosopocoilus inquinatus. Next base: position 4,411,821 of record CM069878.1, on the reverse strand, counting down.
CGTCAACTATACAAAGAAGAAACGCTAGAAAACATTAACAATGTCTCCTTTTCTTTTTACGAATATTTGCCTCAGTTTCCTGAGCAGGCCGTTTTTTCGTTTCGTTAAGTTGCCGACATGAACTTTAATTTTAATAGTTGCCGGAATTTGCCGTGATAAATATTACAATTCCACCGACTTATCGCGTGGAATCTTGAACCGTACCTCGGCCACAACGCGAATCTTGAAATGTACCTTAGCCACAGCCTTCGCCTTCCTCCTCTTGCTTCGACAGTTTTGGTCGCGATCGATTTTTCATGCTTTCTGGTTGCCTTTTAAAGAAATGTGGCGAGAGGAAGTTACTGTTAATTTTGTTATTTTATTTGAAATATTGACCATTACTTTGTCATGTCAATTCTGTTCGAAACGCCATCTATAATTTAATCGTATACATACATATAATTCTTGTCTTATCGGAGAGCAGGTAAGCCGGGAATAGCGTGGCACACTCCACAGAACCTATAAACTATCCCCCAGATGCCGGGAAAGCTAAAACGACGCAGCCCACAATCCGTTTGGAACGGCTAGCTTAATTCTTTATGAAAGCTTTCTACACAAATCACACCAAAGGCACGCAGCGCATAAAGAGAAGCAACCATCAACTAATTAGCTTGCCGGTTAGAAACAGAAAGAACTAGGCGGGCCGGTATTCGTTCAAATACCTTAATTTTGATGGCGCGCCGAGTCGAAGTTCGAGATCAATTGCTACAAATTCAAATTTTCGTGAAAATCAAAATACAAGAGATTAAAAAAAAATCATTTTATATTGATTCATTAATTAAGGACAAAACGTGAATAAATTTTCAGCCAAAAAGGCGCACAAAATCGAAATCAGAAAGAAAACAATAGGTGATTGACGCGTCATTAAAAAAAAAAATTACAAACACGCATTTGAAATAAAACAAAACGGTCGTCAGCTGTTTTAATAATTTGCTTGAATTCGCGTTTCTTTGAGTCGCTTATTTCAAAATTATTCAGAAAATTAGAAATGATAAAGTGACAGAAAACTATTAAAAAAATAAGAAATAATACATAAAACTAACGACTAACTAAGTGCTAATAAATTGACAACGAAAGATAAAAAAATAAAAATAAAACTAATGAGAGTTAATTGATAACGAAGTGATAAAAAAATAGAAATAATAAATAAAACTAATGACAGTTAATCGAAAATAACGGCTGTACTTACATTTTAATCTTGGATGGCTTTCGACTTTTTGAAATTGCAAATGTCATGTGAATTTTTCTTTTATTTTTTTAACAAAATATAAACTTTACGTCTCCATTAAGCGAATCTGTCGCGGGTCGGCTCTGCGACTTAATTCTTTCGGAATTGACACGAAATATTTACCGCAGATAACTCGCCTCGGTGACTGCATTGTGGTCCACTTGTTCGCGCAGACCTAACCGAATCCGGACCCTTTCTTTATGCAAATTTATTACCCCAAATTGAATTATAAATTTGAATAACAATAACGCGTGACGTAGCCCCGGTTTCGGGAGTTTTACGCGCGCTTCGCCCGCCACACAAGTGCACGGACGGACCTTCCAACATCGATCTCTTCTTCTCCTCTTCTTCTTCTTCTTCTTCCTCCACTTAATCGTTTAGGTATTCATTTTCGATTTAAACGCATTCGAAATTAATCACTTTCAAAATCAAACGAACAAAAGGCGACGACTGAATACCGAACAGAATGAGGAGAAACTGACACATAAACTTTCACAAGCAAGGACTTTGTTGTGAGAGTCGAGAGATTCTAAGCGAGAATTAGCTGAAGACTTTTAAAAACGAAATCAGAAGGAAAAATGAAACTGAAGTCGATCGGAAATATTACTGAAATAAATCAGGAAGAGCAGAGGTCCTAAAACGGAGCCTTGAGGCACACCAATCCATTGTTTGCTCTTGAGAGGATGCGTAATGGAAATGATGATTAGGCACAAAATATTTGTGTTATTGCGCAAAAGACAAGCGTTCATCGGTTATCAAAATGTATCCGAAAATAAAAATTAAAAAATCAAAAACCTGCGTTAATTGAAACGCGTTTTCCCGAGCAGGTAAACAAGCCGCCAAAATGTTTCAAATAACATGTAGCGGCACAGTGTAACATGTTTGATTGTCCTAGATGATCGCTCGCAGTCGTCATGAGCGAGTGTTTACAAACAGGACTCAGTCAGCTGTGAGCGCCGCGTTCTGAATTAATGCTGCATACATTTAAATATATTTGCTGTGGCCGCGATACACTCCGCTCCTCTAATGACGTGGGGGAGCGAAACCCTGAGAACCCGGTCCTTGTTCTTCTTCTTCTTCTTCTTCGTCTTCCTCTTGCTCTTGCAGCGGCTGGAACGTGAGTTGCTGAATAATCGGGACGGACGACTTTTACGAAAGGAAAATCGAAACGATTATGATGCACTCTTAATTGTCTCGAAATCTTACTTCTATCCTTCACCGGTTACCTCATCCACGTCACGAAAATCCTGTACTTTTAATCTGTTTAAAAAAAAATAATTGAGAGTCAATTTTTCTAAATTAGACCTACGTCGATCAACTTAGTAAATGATAAAATTATTACAGCTTAAAAAAATTGGATGGTATTGCAGCTTCGGCAATAGCTTTAAAAAGTGTACAGATTTCTTCGTCCCTCTTCTCTCTCTTTTTTATCGCAATTTGCGCAATTAGAAATTAAATCGAAGGAAGAAGTGTACCGATTTCGATTTCTGGGATTGTTGCAAGATGCAAATGTTCTGTTTGTTTTAATTTGCCATCTTTTCAACCCCCTCCCCTTTCCGCCCGCCTACAAAAGAAGGTGTTGGGAAAGAAAAATACGAAGGCAAGTCCAAGACCAATAGAAAGATTCTAGGCACGAAAGAACAACGCACAATAAAGAAAGAAAGGAACAGAATAGCAATTTTAAAATGGGGAGAAATATAAAACGAGGAAGACTATTTAATGTTTTAATGCTTTTTTAAGCTTCATAGCAAAGAAGGAGATTACTAAAAGAATGAGCTTGAGGGAATATTCAAATCCATAAAAAAGAGCAGCGAAATAAATAAAATGCATCGTGTAAAAAAAATTGATAGAAAACACGCAAGGACACCTAAGTTTGACGTACCTGTGAAAGGAACGGCATGTGAGAGAATAGTTTTGGAGGCCGTTCAAGAAAGAAAGTTGTGGAAAGAAACATGGAGAAGACCAGCAACCATCCGCACTGCGATAAAATGGTGAATGTTTCATCAGACCAATTGGGAGTGTACAGTTTCGCAAATATCATCGATGTTTACTAATGCGCGTATTATCTACTACAACTTTTTTTTTTTATTTGGAAATCTTGGGTCCGCTTTTTAATGTTACTGAAAAGACTGAGTAGAAAACGCGTTTCGCAATTATCTGCACGATGAAATTATAAATATCTCGTTAGACCAATTCGGAGTGTACATTTTCGCAAACGCTGTTGATCTTTACTAAACCTGCACGCAATTACCTACTTATTGCAAAGAAAGTAAAAAATGCATTTAGCAACCATCCGCATTCATACGAAGTGATAAATATTTCGTTAGGCCAATTGGGTGTGTACATTTTCGCAAACACTATCGATGTTTACTAATTCGCACGGAATCTCCTACTTAAATAAATTTTGAAAAAATTCTGCTTTCTTAATGTTACCAGAAAGGCTGAGTGGAAAATGCGTTTCGCTTTTATTTTTTTATTGTCTTAGTAAAAAAATTGCCAACCAAAATTTCCTAGCGTGATTAATGTTTTCACATTTTTTTGTTTTAATGTTCTATTGAAACGCTCGTAGATCTTGCATTTTCTTTTAACTTATCTTGCTGAGTTTGTGGCCAGTCGTACTGTGAACAGCTTTCAAATTTAATCAACGGAAATTTCTTGAATTTTTTCCACAATTTTTGTTTTAATGTTCCATTGAAACGCTTAACTATACGCAGAACTTTTCAAATTGAAAGAAGTGAAAGTGAAAGTGAAAGCAGTGATTAATTCCATGCTTCTTCGTCAAATTTTGAAAGTCCACGTTGCAAAATTCCCTGCTTACCACCATCTGTTAGTAGATTTTCCGAAAAACGGTTCCTACCTCCAATGGATAGAACTCTCTCAAACGCCTTAGTTACTTCTTACTTACTTCGTAGAGTAGAGAGGTTAAAGGATTAAGTAAAGAAAGGCTGGCAAATTAGAATTTTACAAATAAAAGGCGTGAGGGTTTCTTTTTTTTAATCAAAGACACGTGATCTGTCCGTATAGGCAACACATCTTGCATGATTGGTAAACCTTACACTAAGTGCTGCCTCCTCTCCCCGCGGCGATTTCTGGAATGCCAATAAACTAGCCTTAAAATTCAATAATGGAAACTGCGTCAGCGTTTCTGAAAATGTCTCTGACGTCATCGTTCACAACATTGTGACGCAATGATCAGTTCATAGAATGTAAGTCCAGTATTTTTATTCTTTTTTTGTTTTTCGATTTTCCGCTTGCCTTGTACCTCTCACTCTTTTCATCATCTAATTTACCTAATATACCCCGCTATGAGATGGATCTTAGATTCCACGAATTTTTTTTCAACCCGTCGGCAAGGATGCTTGAAGAAGCACCTCAAAAGACACGCAGAGCTTACTTCATTCCAGTCAAACTGCTTAGATGAATCTTGTCATGATCGGTAAGCCTACACTAAGTGCTGCATTCTCTCCCGGTTGCGATTTCTGGAATGCCAATAAACTAGCCTTAAAATTCAATAATGGAAATAGCGCCAGCGTTTCTGGAAATGTCTCTGACGTCATCGTTCACAACATTGTGACGCAATGATCAGTTCATAGAATGTAAGTCCAGTATTTTTATTCTTTTTTTGTTTTTCGATTTTCCGCTTGCCTTGTACCTCTCACTCTTTTCATCATCTAATTTACCTAATATACCCCGCTATGAGATGGATCTTAGATTCCACGAATTTTTTTCAACCCGTCGGCAAGGATGCTTGAAGAAGCACCTCAAAAGACACGCAGAGCTTACTTCATTCCAGTCAAACTGCTTAGATGAATCTTGTCATGATCGGTAAGCCTACACTAAGTGCTGCATTCTCTCCCGGTTGCGATTTCTGGAATGCCAATAAACTAGCCTTAAAATTCAATAATGGAAATAGCGCCAGCGTTTCTGGAAATGTCTCTGACGTCATCGTTCACAACATTGTGACGCAATGATCAGTTCATAGAATGTAAGTCCAGTATTTTTATTCTTTTTTTGTTTTTCGATTTTCCGCTTGCCTTGTACCTCTCACTCTTTTCATCATCTAATTTACCTAATATACCCCGCTATGAGATGGATCTTAGATTCCACGAATTTTTTTCAACCCGTCGGCAAGGATGCTTGAAGAAGCACCTCAAAAGACACGCAGAGCTTACTTCATTCCAGTCAAACTGCTTAGATGAATCTGGTCATGATTGGTAAGCCTACACTAAGTGCTGCATTCTCTCCCGGTTGCGATTTCTGGAATGCCAATAAACTAGCCTTAAACTTCAATAATGGAAACTGCGTCAGCGTTTCTGGAAATGTCTCCGACGTCATCGTTTACAACATTGTGAGGCAATGGTCAGGTCATTGAATGTAAGTCCAGTATTTTTATTCTTTTTTGTTTTTCGATTTTCCGCTTGCCTTGTGTGTACCTCTCGTCGTTTTCGTCATCTAATTTGCTTTGTTTTGTTCATACAAAATGCATTTATTTTCAACATATAATGCAAATATAAAACAATGCTGCCATTTGTTTCGCGATAATAGCAAATTCCGTTTCCGGTTTTATTTGCGCGTAATTCGTAATTTCGCGATTTTCCACCGCGGCCAATCAAAAGCGGCGATGTAAAAATGATTTCGATTTGTAAGTTAAAATTAATTCGAAACTGCGCCCGCCGGAATTGAAACACGCCGGTGATTGAAATTTCGGCGGTCGACATTACCTCCACGAATCAATACTTGTTACTACAATTGTTATCAATTTGCAGCAGCGGCGGCGGCGGCGGGCACGGAATTTTTCCACCAACGCGCCGCGCCGCGCCACCGAAAATCTGAAAATTAACGCGGAGAAAGTGAAAATGCAGGGCTACGGCTGAGTTAGGTAAGGTTAGGTCCGGTGGTGCGCTCATGTAAAATGCATAAGACGGTGGCAGAGGACGCTGGCTGCATGAGAATTATGGCTAAACAAACACTGGTCTGCAATGAGATCTCTCAGCTGACGGGATTATGCAGTCTTTGCTTTCCTGCCACTGTTTTATATACAGGACGCCGCGTCTATCGATGAACGTGTGAATCTTTTCTGCTATCGCGGAATCGAGAAACGAGATTCTGCAAGAACAATCGCCAGGGACGGATTCCGGACTTAAGCAACCCAAGCATCACCATAAACCAACACAAGGCCACGCTCGGTCTTCGCGACGCTCATTTTTTTTCTTTTCTAACATCAACATTAAAAATTTAGGAAGACAGAAAAATTTCGAAATGAAACATTGTTTGTTAGAGTTACTTTTCGTCGCAGTGCGAGGCTCGGTTTTACAGCATTAATAACTTCCCCACGTTTAGAACTATTTTGTTTTTATTATACCATCCATAGGAATAATAAACTGTTTGTATATGGCCATTTGGAGAATTGAAAGATTCTAATTGAGTTTAACATCGGCGCGAATTTTGTCCGGAAATGAAAGAAGCCCGAAAACTAAGCGCAAGTGAACACGAGGACGTTTTCGGGAAACGAAAATCTATGTTAACGCGATTCCTCTCTTTCCCCCGCTCCGGGCACCGGGCGACAATATTTTCCGCCTGCGATACTCAAAATCGGGTAATATTTCTGGAATCGGAAGTGTCCTTGCGAGGCGCGTCAAAATGTTTTGAGTTGGGCGCCAACAACGGACAGGAAATTAGACGCGAGAAACTAAGGCACTTCGTCACACATCCTCGACGGTTCTATTAAACGCCCTGCATGTGTGTACGTGTTCGGCGATTAAGTGGACGGAGCAATAAAGCGGAGGGGGGGAGGAGGTTGGTTGGTTGGCTTCTTTCGGTTTCTGGAGTCGGCTTCGAATAAATTACGCGGGTGTATAATATGTGGGCCAATATTTCACTGTCCTCGCTGATCTAGTTGCTTGATTCGCCGTCACGCGACGACGACGACGACGACGGCGGCCGACGCCATGGCCTTACGTTGCGAGGGACGTTTCTGGAACGAGGGTGAAAATTTTTATTGCGTTTCACCACGTAACAGGGCCTCACCCGCATCGAAACACCGAAGCAGACTTTACGATTCACTTCGTACGACTAGTAAAACATCTTTATTTGCAAGAGAGGGAGGGGTGGGGGGTAATTTCAGTTTTATACGTATACGTTATACCAAAATGATGAGAGGGTAAGCAAGTCCACATGAGTACACGAGCAGCAGCAAGAAAGGAGAAAGAAAAAATCTTCTTCAATCGGCGGTCATACGATGCTCCGGCTACTGTCGAGATTTCTGGTTTCTAGTGCGGCCGCTTCTCCGTCCCTGTTGAACGTCACCGTCGCGTCGCATCGGTCATTCATTCAAAATGCCATCTACAATCATACAGCAGCCTTGCCTGTCATAGTTCTCAATTTCAAGGAGATTTCCGGAGACGTGTAGTTTATAGTTTGGCGACGGGAAGGGCTTCGGGCAAGAGTTTGCGAAAATTTGAGAAATCGAGAATCGCTTCTTGCTCCGAAATATTAAAAGCGACACTACGCTATCCTCAATTAACCATAATTAAAGCTGAGCGATTAATTAAGTCCTTCAAGAAACAGAAGAAACCTGCTCCGGCTACTTTCGTTACTTGTAGCCTCCAGTGCGGCTTCGCCGTCGCTTTTGGACGTCGCCATCGCGTCGATCGTTCATTCACAATCACCTACCGCCTAAAATTAGGGGTTTTCTTTTAAATTAAGTTTGCTTAAGGCGCTTCCATTACACCTCGCTCAAGGTTGGTGAGACTGATATTGCATCAGCTTGGCAATCTTTCATCTTGGATAATCTCGGTATTATTTTGCTGTCTACAATCATATGGCAGCCCTGCCCGTCATATTCTTCAAATAGTTCTCAACTTCACACAGATTTCCAGAGACCTCTAGTCTAGTTTGGCGGCGGGAAGGGTTTTAGGCATGAGTTTGCGAAAATTCGCGAAATCGAGAGTTAGCTTCTTGCTTCGAAGTAATGAATGCGACACTATGCTCTCATGAATTAACAATAATTAAAGTAGAGCGATTAAGAGGAGCCCCTTCAAGAAAGCAGAAGAATAGATCCTTCAATAGTGCGATGCTCCGGCTACTGTCGAGATTTCTGGCCTCTAGTGCGGCCGCTTCTCCGTCCCTCTTGGACGTCGCCGTCGCGTCGCTCCGAAATTATAAACGCCATCACAAATTAACAATGATTAAAGTTGAGTGATTAAGAGAACCCCTTATTAGGGTAAGAAACCGGAATTCTGTGCAGAAATTGTTGATTTACGTCGAAGCGCGCGCTGGGCGCGAAGTGAAATAAATTTTCAGCGGCCTCTACACCGACCTGAATTTCTTTTTAGTTTTCATTTGTTTTGACTAAATTCACACACGGTACGTCGCGAGTACTCACTCGCCTCAGCTGAAATTCCTAAAAGCTCGGCTTGGTTTTTCCATTTTCCGAGCTCGTGTAACTCTCTGCGCCGCCGCCGTGCCGCCGTGCCGGGGCGAAACAAAACAAGCAAAAAAAATAATAAAGAGAGACGGAAAAAGTGCGATGATGATGACGGAGGTGGAGATAATCGCGTTAGTATCATCGGTGCACGGTGCGTGAGCTTATTGGATCGTCAAAGGGCACTTTTGCTCGTCGTCCGGGCCCCGGTAATATGTGAGATAATGTCATTTGACACGTTATGCGGAGGCTTTGATGCGTGCACGACACACCACTCGCTCGCAGTTTATAATTAAAGTTGTGTACGTGGCCCGCAGAGCACTCTAATCTCTCCCTGGCGCGGCTTCGCGCCCGTACAACTCGAATTTGATGATGAATATGCGAAACGGATGCGGTCGCGTTATTAAAACGAATCGACGAGTTTGCAAATTGCACACGGGCGCTCGCTCAATACCGTTTCGATCTGCTTGCGTACCTCATCAGCAATGAATATAAAAAAAAAAACAGGAGAGAACAAAAGAGACAGACGAGTGATTATTTTGGACGTCTCTGCTTACCACAGAGTACTAAAATGCCAAATGCATAATTCCCCGGCACTTGTATCGGTGTCCAGAATATTCGGAATTATACCCCGCTACGAGATGGATCTTAGGTTCCACGAATTTTTTTCAACCCGTTGGCAAGGAAGCTTGAAAAACACCTCAAAAGACACGCAGAGCTTACTTCATTCCAGTTAAACTGCTCACATGAATCTTGTCAATAAATCGATTTTATCCACACATTCTCACAGCAATCAACGAAATACATACTTGCTCTGTCGTGCTGCGAGGTAGAGGTGCGCGTGCCCGACATGTCGGCCAGAATTCGCTTTCTTAGCGCAAACATGGCGGACCAAAATCCAAAAATAGAACGCGGACGGACGTATACCCCGCTACGAAACGGGATTTTAGATTCCACGAAACGTTTCAACCAGTCGGCAAGGATGCTTGAAAAGCACCTCAAAAGACACGCAGGGCTTAATTCATTCCAGTCTTACATGAATCTTGTCAATCAATCGATTTTATCCATACATTCTCACGACGATCAACGAAATACGTACTTGCTCTGTCGTGCTGCGAGGTAGAGATGCGCGTGCCCGACATGTCGGCCAGAATTCGCTTTTTTAGCGCAAACATGGCGGACCAAAATCCAAAAACAGAACGCGAACGGACTTATACCCCGCTAAATTCCACGAAACATTTCAACCAGTCGGCAAGGATACTTGAAAAACACCTCAAAAGACACGTAGAACTTGCTTCATTCCAGTTAAACTGCTTCGATGAATTTTGTCAATCAATCAACATTTACACGCCATTAGTTATTTTAACCACTCGTTTGCTTACATTTAAAATATTCGTTACATTGACCATGGGGGGGGGGGGTACAAGTTACATAAGTTACTTGCATAGAAGAAAATATTTTTCAAAATCCTTTTTTTGTTGCTTTAAATTCTCTTTAGGGTTTCGATGTGGATCGGATGCGTCGTCATGTCTCTCCCTGATTTCGGAGTTGGACTAGAGATTACGTTTTCTCAGATTTAAATCGGATTTAAAGTCGACAGCGCCATCTTTCGACGACTCGCGTGATTTTTTTTTTGTTTGCTGAAAACCAGCCACGAATGTTATGAATTATTTCAAAATAAGGGTTTCGATGCGAAACTTCCCTCATTTTGTGTTTGGATAGGTTTTGTCATATTTAATAATAATAATAATAATAATAATAATAATAATAATACCCTCTATCGCCCCAACTTGCTTATTCACGCGCTTAACCCGGATTGACTGCGCGAATGGTGAGAAGAGGCGAGGGGGGGGGCGTGGTTTGATTATTATTACTCTTCTTACTAATAGGCGGCGCTGCGGAGTGGCGGTTCGAGTCTAAGCTTAATGTAAATAATTTAACATGGCAAACTTTAATTTGTTAATTAATGCAGCAGTTTTAAATCTGCTTAGATGTACTGATACAGGAGTTCCTACACACAGGAACAGTAACAGGAACAGTAACAGGAACAGTAACAGGAACAGTAACAGGAACAGTAACAGGAACAGTAACAGGAACAGTAACAGGAACAGTAACAGGAACAGGAACAGTAACAGGAACAGTAACAGGAACAGTAACAGGAACAGTAACAGGAACAGTAACAGGAACAGTAACAGGAACAGTAACAGGAACAGTAACAGGAACAGTAACAGGAACAGGAACAGTAACAGTAACAGGAACAGGAACAGTAACAGGAACAGTAACAGGAACAGTAACAGGAACAGTAACAGGAACAGAAACAGGAACAGTAACAGGAACAGGAACCGGTAACAGGAACAGGAACAGGAACAGTTACAGGAACAGTAACAGTAACAGAAACAGGAACCGGTAACAGGAACAGTAACAGGAACAGGAACAGTAACAGGAACAAGTAACAAGTAACCAGTAACAAGTAACAAATAACCAGTAACCAGGAACAGGAACAGGAACAGTTACAAGTCACAGGAACAGGAACAGTAACAGTAACAGGAACAATAAAAAAATAAAAATAACAATAAAAATAACAATAACCACAACAATAACAATAACAATAATAATAATAATAATAATAATAATAATTCATTTACTCCCATAAGACATGTACATGTATAGGGTGAGTCACAGATTGCACAGGATATAAGATATACTTATACTAAGTATATATAATCAAAAAATCAATTCTATAACTGGGCTGCAGTCAAGAAAACCTTTTTTGACTACAGCCCCGTTATAGAATTGATTCCTTAATTGATCAGTCGTGATCATAATTCGCGCATGTATAATCAAAAACATAGAAGTCAATTAGTCAAATTAAAATAAGAATTCTAATTAAAATTAAAATTAGAATTGCAAAGCATACACAAAAACGTAAGCGAAACATCATAAGGTGTTGTTATTTAGAGCAAAGAATTCAACGGTTGAGTATAAGGTGTTGAGTCGGGTGAAAGCGTACAGCGCCATCTTTTGTGTCAACTCTCCGTTTTTTTTCTTTTGTTTTGCTAAAAACTAGCCAGGATTTTTAGTAATCACTTGAAAACAAATTTAAATTGCGCCGTTTAGGCCATTTCGACGTGAATTGGATGCGTCGTCTCTGATTATTTGGTTGGTTGGGTTGGATTGTGATTTGTCAGATTTTAAGAAGTCGACTTAAAATGAACCGCGCCATCTCTTAACGACTCACGTGAATTTTCTGCTAACCAACTGGCCGCGATTGTCGGAAATTATTTGAAAATAAGTTTAAATTGCATGGGTTAGTTAGGGTTTTGCTGTGAATTGAGTATTTCGGAGTTGGGTTAGATGATTATGATTTAATCAGATTTAAGTCGAATGAAAATGGCCAGCGCCATCTTTCGACGACTCGCGTGATTTTTTTGCAGCAATCTAGCCGCGAAGGTCTGAAACTACTTGATTGTTTAAATTGCATCGTGTGGGGTTTTGATGTGGGTGAATTGAACGCGTCATCCCTTCATTCGGTGGTTGTTTTTGTTGAATGCGTTTTCTCCGCGACGTCCTTCTTATTTGCATTAAGCAGGCGTTGAGTCGGTTAATGCGAAATATGTAAATCCGTCGTTAAATAGAAAATTAGATGTGTCATTCCGTTCACGTTATTATGTTTTGTGCGAACGCGAAGGATGGTGATGATGATGACGGCGGCGGCGGCGGCGGCGGCGGTGGTGGTGTTGGTGATAATCAAAGGCGCTCGAAAATCAAACTTAACAACGCAGTAAGAATATGAAGAGGACACCGAAATTAATGAAACGTCACATGATTTCAATATCAAAGAGATTTTAATAGAGATAAAACGCGGGCATGCGTGAAAATTATTATAAGAAAGAAAATACACTGGGGGAGCAGCGGCGGCGGCGGCGGCGGCGGTGGCGGCAGCTCGCTGAAAAATGACAGGATGTGATTTAGATTCTGGCACTGACTCGCGCGCCCCGTAATGTACTTTCGCGCACATCGCGCGCCTTATACATGAAAAATTTACACTAAGAAATAAAATTACTTTTTAATGTCGCAGAACTTTTAAATGCAAATTTTCTTATTTGCTTGACTCCTAAGTCAAGATTCTCCTCCTCGTCGTCGGAAAATATTTAATCTCCGGAGGAGCTTAATACATATTTCGGAATAAATTTACTCGCTCTCTTTCGCAACACACCCTAACACACTCCGGAATCCTAATGTATACGATTAAAACATCACTTTAAGATCGTCTTCAATTAAATTCGTTGCAAACGGTTCGTATTTTTACGAATTCAATTACGAATTTTATTTGAATGCACTTTGACGTAAACACAACCAATCGTAACAATTGCCAAAATAACAGGAGTAATAAGCTTTTTACTAATTTCTCTCGTCGTATTCTAAAAATAACTAAATGATTCAAATTTCCCGCCCCTTCCTAGTTTCGTAGTAGAATTAATTCTTTATTAGAACGTCGTCCGATCGTCCGATTCGAAATCCTATGGAATAATCCAGTGAAAAAAAATGACTGGTTTGGAACGACTGATTTAAATTGTTTACTTTAATCGCAAGTCAGTTTTGATTGCGATGGAATCCTCCGAATAGCTATTTCGGATCTGGTAGGGGGCCTCATCGGCAGAAGAGCGACCGAAGCAGCAAGCTCCACGATCCCCCTTAACGCTCAGAATCGACTATATATTTAAACAGGTTCTTGAACTGCTGCTTTGCTTTCTGATTCCATTTCTTTTTCAGTCCGAAAACCGAAAGGTTTCCACCAATATTTAAACAATTTGCAACAATTTTATTTACGAAAGTTAAATTTGTTAGAAACGGTTCGTATTTTTACGAATTCAATTACGACTTTTATTTGAACGCACTTTGACGTAAACACAACCAATCGTAACAATTGCCAAAATAACAGGAGTAATAAGCTTTTTACTAATTTCTCTCCTCGTATTCTAAAAATAACTAAATGATTCAAATTTCCCGCCTCTTCCTAGTTTCGTAGTAGAATTAATTCTTTATTAGAACGTCGTCCGATCGTCCGATTCGAAATCCTATGGAATAATCCAGTGAAAAAAAAATGACTGGTTTGGAACGACTGATTTAAATCGTTTACTTTAATCGCAAGTCAGTTTTGATTGCGATGGAATCCTCCGAATAGCTATTTCGGATCTGGTAGGGGGCCTCATCGGCAGAAGAGCGACCGAAGCAGCAATCTCCACGATCCCCCTTAACGCTCAGAATCGACTTTATATTTAAACAGGTTCTTGAACTGCTGCTTTGCTTTCTGATTCCATTTCTTTTTCAGTCCGAAAACCGATAGGTTTCCACCAACATTTAAATAATTTGCAATAATTTTATTTACGAAAGTTAAATTTGTTAGAAACGGTTCGTGTTTTTACGAATTCAATTACGAATTTTATTTGAACGCACTTTGACGTAAACACAACCAATCGTAACAATTGCCAAAATAACAGGAGTAATAAGCTTTTTACTAATTTCTCTCGTCGTATTCTAAAAATAACTAAATGATTCAAATTTCCCGCCCCTTCCTAGTTTCGTAGTAGAATTAGTTCTTTATTAGAACGTCGTCCGATCGTCCGATTCGAAATCCTATGGAATAATCCAGTCAAAAAAAATGACTGGTTTGGAACGACTGATTTAAATTGTTTACTTTAATCGCAAGTCAGTTTTGATTGCGATGGAATCCTCCGAATAGCTATTTCGGATCTGGTAGGGGGCCTCATCGGCAGAAGAGCGACCGAAGCAGCAAGCTCCACGATCCCCCTTAACGCTCAGAATCGACTATATATTTAAACAGGTTCTTGAACTGCTGCTTTGCTTTCTGATTCCGTTTCTTTTTCAGTCCGAAAACCGATAGGTTTCCACCAACATTTAAACAATTTGCAATAATTTTATTTACGAAAGTTAAATTTGTTAGAAACGGTTCGTGTTTTTACGAATTCAATTACGAATTTTATTTGAACGCACTTTGACGTAAACACAACCAATCGTAACAATTGCCAAAATAACAGGAGTAATAAGCTTTTTACTAATTTCTCTCCTCGTATTCTAAAAATAACTAAATGATTCAAATTTCCCGCCTCTTCCTAGTTTCGTAGTAGAATTAATTCTTTATTAGAACGTCGTCCGATCGTCCGATTCGAAATCCTATGGAACAATCCAGTGAAAACAAAATGACTGGTTTGGAACGACTGATTTAAATTGTTTACTTTCATCGCAAGTCTGTTTTGATTGCGATGGAATCCCCGGAATAGCTATTTCAGAACTGGTTGGGGCCTCATCAGCAGAAGAGCGATCAAAGCAGCAATCTCCACGACTCCCCTTAGCGCTCAAAATCGAGTTTATATTTAATTAAATTGTTTACTTTCATCGCAAGTCAGTTTTGATTGCGATGGAATCACCTGAATAGCTATTTCGGATCTGGTTGGGGCCTCATCGGCATAAGAGCGATCAAAGCAGCAATCTCCACGACTCCCCTTAGCGCTCAAAATCGAGTTTATCTTTAATTAAATTGTTTACTTTCATCGCAAGTCAGTTTTGATTGCGATGGAATCACCTGAATAGCTATTTCGAATCTGGTTGAGGCCTCATCGGCATAAGAGCGATCAAAGCAGCAATCTCCACGACTCCCCTTAGCGCTCAAAATCGAGTTTATCTTTAATTAAATTGTTTACTTTCATCGCAAGTCAGTTTTGATTGCGATGGAATCACCTGAATAGCTATTTCGGATTTGGTTGGGGCCTCATCGGCATAAGAGCGATCAAAGCAGCAATCTCCACGACTCCCCTTAGCGCTCAAAATCGAGTTTATCTTTAATTAAATTGTTTACTTTCATCGCAAGTCAGTTTTGATTGCGATGGAATCACCTGAATAGCTATTTCGGATTTGGTTGGGGCCTCATCGGCATAAGAGCGATCAAAGCAGCAATCTCCACGACTCCCCTTAGCGCTCAAAATCGAGTTTATATTTAATTAAATTGTTTACTTTCATCGCAAGTCAGTTTTGATTGCGATGGAATCCCCAGAATAGCTATTTCGGATCTGGTAGGGGGCCTCATCGGCAGAAGAGCGACCGAAGCAGCAATCTCCACGATCCCCCTTAGCGCTCAAAATCGAGTTTATATTTAATTAAATTGTTTACTTTCATCGCAAGTCAGTTTTGATTGCGATGGAATCCCCCGAATAGCTATTTCGGATCTGGTAGGGGGCCTCATCAGCAGAAGAGCGACCGAAGCAGCAGTCTCCACGACTCCCCTTAGCGCTCAAAATCCAGTTTATCTTTAATTAAATTGTTTACTTTCATCGCAAGTCAGTTTTGATTGCGATGGAATCACCTGAATAGCTATTTCGGATTTGGTTGGGGCCTCATCGGCATAAGAGCGATCAAAGCAGCAATCTCCACGACTCCCCTTAGCGCTCAAAATCGAGTTTATATTTAATTAAATTGTTTACTTTCATCGCAAGTCAGTTTTGATTGCGATGGAATCACCTGAATAGCTATTTCGGATCTCGTTGGGGCCTCATCGGCATAAGAGCGATCAAAGCAGCAATCTCCACGACTCCCCTTAGCGCTCAAAATCGAGTTTATCTTTAATTAAATTGTTTACTTTCATCGCAAGTCAGTTTTGATTGCGATGGAATCCCCCGAATAGCTATTTCGGATCTGGTAGGGGGCCTCATCAGCAGAAGAGCGACCGAAGCAGCAGTCTCCACGACTCCCCTTAGCGCTCAAAATCCAGTTTATCTTTAATTAAATTGTTTACTTTCATCGCAAGTCAGTTTTGATTGCGATGGAATCACCTGAATAGCTATTTCGGATTTGTTTGGGGCCTCATCGGCATAAGAGCGATCAAAGCAGCAATCTCCACGACTCCCCTTAGCGCTCAAAATCGAGTTTATCTTTAATTAAATTGTTTACTTTCATCGCAAGTCAGTTTTGATTGCGATGGAATCACCTGAATAGCTATTTCGGATCTGGTTGGGGCCTCATCGGCATAAGAGCGATCAAAGCAGCAATCTCCACGACTCCCCTTAGCGCTCAAAATCGAGTTTATCTTTAATTAAATTGTTTACTTTCATCGCAAGTCAGTTTTGATTGCGATGGAATCACCTGAATAGCTATTTCGAATCTGGTTGAGGCCTCATCGGCATAAGAGCGATCAAAGCAGCAATCTCCACGACTCCCCTTAGCGCTCAAAATCGAGTTTATCTTTAATTAAATTGTTTACTTTCATCGCAAGTCAATTTTGATTGCGATGGAATCACCTGAATAGCTATTTCGGATCTCGTTGGGGCCTCATCGGCATAATAGCGATCAAAGCAGCAATCTCCACGACTCCCCTTAGCGCTCAAAATCGAGTTTATCTTTAATTAAATTGTTTACTTTCATCGCAAGTCAGTTTTGATTGCGATGGAATCACCTGAATAGCTATTTCGAATCTGGTTGGGGCCTCATCGGCATAAGAGCGATCAAAGCAGCAATCTCCACGACTCCCCTTAGAGCTCAAAATCGAGTTTATATTTAATTAAATTGTTTACTTTCATCGCAAGTCAGTTTTGATTGCGATGGAATCCCCCGAATAGCTATTTCGGATCTGGTTGGGGCCTCATCGGCATAAGAGCGATCAAAGCAGCAATCTCCACGACTCCCCTTAGCGCTCAAAATCGAGTTTATATTTAATTAAATTGTTTACTTTCATCGCAAGTCAGTTTTGATTGCGATGGAATCACCTGAATAGCTATTTCGGATTTGTTTGGGGCCTCATCGGCATAAGAGCGATCAAAGCAGCAATCTCCACGACTCCCCTTAGCGCTCAAAATCGAGTTTATCTTTAATTAAATTGTTTACTTTCATCGCAAGTCAGTTTTGATTGCGATGGAATCACCTGAATAGCTATTTCGAATCTGGTTGAGGCCTCATCGGCATAAGAGCGATCAAAGCAGCAATCTCCACGACTCCCCTTAGCGCTCAAAATCGAGTTTATCTTTAATTAAATTGTTTACTTTCATCGCAAGTCAGTTTTGATTGCGATGGAATCCCCCGAATAGCTATTTCGGATCTAGTTGAGGCCTCATCAGCAGAAGAGCCAATGAAGCAGCAATCTCCACGACTCCCCTTAGCGCTCAAAATCGAGTTTATATTTAATTAAATTGTTTACTTTAATCGCAAGTCAGTTTTGATTGCGATGAAATCCCCCGAATAGCTGTTTCGGATCTGGTTGGGGCCTCATCGGCAGAAGGGCGACTGAAGCAGCAACCTCCACGACTCCGCTTAGCGCTCAAAATCGAATTTGTATTTAAACAGGTTCATGAACTGCTCCTTTGCTTTCTGATTCAAATTGCAATAATTTCTTTTTCAGTCCGAAAGGCGAAGGCTTTCCACCAACATTTCAAACAATTTGCAACAATTTTATTTACGAAAGAGCGCCGGCGTCTCCTGAAATTTCCTTAGTTTCTTTCTTACAAGTCTGTAATTATTTGAATGTCAAATAAAAAAAATTGTTTCAAGACGATTTTCTTGATAGCTATTTCAGCCCCACTTGGGTTTCACCAGCAAACAAAACCGACTTTGTTTTAATGTTCCAATTTTCCTGTATTGGCGTAGCGTAAGTTTGATCCCCTTTCCTGTGCTTATTAGGCATCAAATTGTCGTTTGCCAATTTTGGCGCAGATTTAAATCAAATGTAGGCCGCGCGATGTCGCGATTTAACCTGTTGTTTGATTTTCCTATTTTTTTTTTTGCATTTATAACTTCATTGAAGCTTGAATTTAAATCTTGCACGGTACGTTCTTTAGCCGTCCGATCGTCTTTGTTTTTCTTTTCTTTTTTTTCTTTATTCATTAACTGTTTTATGTTTTATTTATTTATGCGCATGTAAATTACTGTTCTTTCCTGTTTTTTGCCTCGTTTCTTTTTTGTTACGCTCTACTCGATGCGTGCAATTCTTTTCGTTTTATTTTCTTTGAAGAATTCTGTTTTTGATTTTTTTTTTTTTGCTTTCTTCTGCCGTTTGTTTCCACCTTCTCGTTTTAAGTTCTCCGTTTGTTTGATTTGTATTTAAAATTTTCTTCGCGTTAAACTTTGTTTTTTTCGCAATTTGGGAACTCTGCTTTTTCTGCTTCCCAATTAATAACGTCACGCGTTTATTATAAATTTCAGTTGAAATTTAGAAAGTCGATCGTCTTTTGTTTATTTTGCTAGTGCCCTGCACTTTTTTTTTTTTAATTTTCCGTTAACACGCGGACTAGGTATTTTTTTTTGAGCTCCCGGATATTCGATGTGCGTTTTTCTTTAAATTGAAAACTGACGTCAGAATTTTCGTTTTGCTTTCCTTTTATTCTTCTCACTTATTTTTATTCACCTCATTTATTCACTCGTTTATTTTCATTATTGATTCATTTATTTCTTTCTGTTCGTTTCTGTTTTTTTTTTTTTACATTTTTTGGTTAGTGAAAGCAATTTTATTTGCCATTTTTTCGTTTCATTTTCTATTTTGTATGCAACCGTCTTTTGTTTGCTTCCGTCGCTTGCTTGTACTTTTTAAAAATCACGTCGTCATTCTTTTCTCTCTCTCTCTCTCTCTCTCTCTCTTGAAAAGAGGAAGAGGAAGGAACATGTTTTCTTTTTTCTTTTCCAAAAAATATCATCAAATATTTGTAATAAACTTGAGTTAAAATTTGAATGATATTTGCTTTATTATCGATCGTCTCTTGTTTTCTTTTTTTGCTATTGTTTACGTGTATTATTAATTTTTCTGCTTTATTTTTCCGTCGACGTGAATTACTTTTCCCTTTTCGCTTTTCTTCAATTTCAAAATGTAACAACAATAGCTCTTGTCATTTTTTTAAAATTTTTTTGTCACTAATTTATACTTTGTTGTTCGTTCGTTAATTGAATCATCACTTTCTCGTTTTCTTCAACTCCCAGAGATTCGATGTGATTTTATTTTTCCTCATGTATTCCTCGATGGCAAATCTGCCGCCAGACTTTTCATCTTGCCATTCTGTTTCTTTATTTTTTTGTTCTTCTCATTCATTTGTTTAATTGTTGTATATTTATTCATTTGTCTATTTGTTGTATCTTTATTCTTGGTTCGCTTATTCATACATTGTGCGTATTTGTACAGCTTTACAAATAAAACAACTTTTTTTTTTAATTTCAGTTTCGTTTGTCTCCTTTGAATTCTTGTCTCCTTTGAATTCGATTGGCTTCTGTTTTGCTTCACTTTTTATATGCGCGTCATCTTTTTCTAACGACGTCTTTTTCTTTTCAACTCCTCCTAATTGCGTGAGTTTTTTTTTCTTAGCTTTTCCTCGATTTCAAATCTGACATCAGACTTTTCATATTGTGTTTCTTTGTTTTTTTTTTTGTTTTTCTCGTTCGTTTGTGTAATCGTTGTTCATTTAATTATTTGTTTATTCGTTGTTCATTTATTCACTCATTCATTTGTTTATGCATATATTCATGCATTGCGTGCATTTGTGTAAAAACGACATTTTTATTTCAGTTTTCTTTCTTGTTTTATTGTCATCTTTGAATTCGATTGGCTTTTGTTTTCTTTGCTATTTTCCTTCACCTTTTATGTGCACGTCATTATTATTTTTTTTAACGACAACGATTTTCTTTTCCTGGATTTTTTCAAATCTGATATCAGACTTTTCAACTCATATTTCTGTTTTTCTTTTTTTTTAATTTCCTCGTTTTTTAAATTATTTATTCATTTATTCATGTGTATGTTGTTGTTTTCTTATTTTGTTTTTTTCTGTTCGTATTTCTGTTGATGCCTGCATTACTGCGTGGCATTAATTGATTGAAGCAAAGTGAGTAGTTTGGCAACACTGAGGACATAACATATTGACAGTCTCTCGGTACAAAGTCATCCAGAGTATGTTGGCAATGCTGAATTTTATTTTTAAACGTTACAACTGGAGTAACGCTGGGTTTCCATATCTCCCGGCATTCGGAATCCACTTCGTGTTTGCTTGATTTAAAATTTCTGAACCATTCGAAATCCTCTTCGTTGATTGGTCGATTTAAAATTTGTGAACGTTGAAACATTCAGAATTTTTAAATCAACCAATCAGGAGGAGGGTTCCGAATGCCGGAGGCGTGGAAATCCAGCATCACTTTCTCCACATTGACAGCCGTCATTGTTGACGTATTTGACGTATTTCAAATTCGAAATGAACGCTGAACATAACCTACAATTTTGACGTTGGATCTGTTAAATGTCTGGAGGCGTGAAAACCCAACATCATTTCCTCCACATTGACAGACGTCATTATCGACGTATTTGACGTATTCCAAACTCAAAGTGAACGCTGAACATAACCTACAATTTTGACGTTGGATCTGTCAAATGTCTGTCGAAACGAAACAACGAAACAAAACATCTCTGGTTTGGTTGCAGGGTTGCAAACCGTTGAACAGAAAAGAAAACCTCATACTTGATCACTTTATATTATTTATTTCAAGAATTCGAATACGAATGCGGATTTCTTTTATAATTCGATTCTCTACGTGCATTTCTGTTAAAACAAACACCAAGAGAGCACGCATCGGAAACAGATGATATTCCTTCTTCATTTATTCGCCGCAAATAAATCAGCCGTCGAGGTGAAGGGGTGGATGGGGGTGGCGGGTGGAAGGTTGAAGAAATATCGCGTTGTTTTTGTAGGTCGCCACGAAATGTATTACGGCTTTTTTTTTCCTAATTCCCGTCGAAATCTTACACAATCCTGACGTCTACCAGCCATATCGACGCTCCCGACGGAGGTGTCGTCTCCATGGCGACGCGCGTGCGCCGGCGTCGTCACGTGCGCCTCTCGTTAGCGTCGATTTTTGATATACGCCATCTTATAAAAGCCTTTTCGCTTCCCGACACTTTTAATGGCCCCCGTAGTGTTTTTTCCGCGTCCTAGGTAGATGGATACGCCGACGGAAAACGAAAACACAACAGAACGCGGACACGCACGCACGCAACGGGGAAAAACCGCGATTTTCTTTTCTTTTGTTTTCGTTTTTGTTTCGCGTCGCGGAAAATGATCGAAGAACTCCGTATAAACGCCCGTACGTACTTACATGATTGCGGTATGTTGTTGTTTATGAATATGCAAATGATCGAGGCATGCATACGTTAGGAACGCAATAGTAAATTGCTATTTTTGTAATTTAATTATCCCTTCGACGGCGTAAATTACTTTTATTAATGTGACCCGCAGATAAATAAACCGATAAATAATGATGATGATGATGTAAACGTCCTGATGGCGGTTAACTGTAACGCGTTTCCTGAAAGGTGAAAACCTGAAAGGCGCACGCAAATAAATAACAGATTACGACGTGCACTGCCTTCATTATATTGTTAGGGCTTCTTTCCACCAAACGAATTTAACTATGCCAACCCCTTCAAGACACCGACGACGGAAGACACGGAAAACAGTGCAATTTTGAAAATACTGTGACGATCTAATGCGTGACGAACTGGCCGTACATGCGTCAGAGCCGACGCGACATAATCTCGAAGCTTCTAGCCTACGTTTGTCTGCTTCCGCGATGGAATTTTCTGGTCACGTCGTTGGACAGGCCGAAATCGAACAATATCGCAAACCAACCCCGTATTTTTCTTAAAATAAATTCAAAAGAAAAAAAACAAAGTTCAAACTCCCAGCTGCATTCGATTTTTGATGATGGCAGGAAATCGACCACCTTCAGTTCATCTTAAAATAAACCGAAAAGAAAGGCGAAGTTCAAACTCTTCGATGCGTTTGCAAAAAAAAAATTCAATGATTGAATGAAAAGACAAGAAAAATAAATTTTTCTTAAGTAAAATAATCGACGCACCTGGACCGCTCTTCTAATACTGAAGTAATCCAAGAGATGACGCTGTTTACTAAAAGTAGAAGGCGCAGAGCGCGATCCGTCAGCCAATAACAATGTTTCTAAAGCGCTTTTTCTTCTTTCCTTGTTTTACCCAAGCTTTCCATCGCAACGGAATTTAACAATGCCAACGGCTTCAAGACGCCGACGACGGAAAAGACGGTTACAGTATAATTTTGAAAATACTGTGACGATCTAACGCGTGACGAACTGACCGTACATGCGTCAGAGCCGACGCGACGTAATCTCGAAGCTTCTAGCCTACGTTTGTCTGCTTCCGCGACGGAATTTTCTGATCACTTCGTTGGACTGGGCCTGATCGAACAATATCGCAAACCAGCCCCGTATTTATCTTAAGATAAATTCAAAAGAAAAAAAAACAAAGTTCAAACTCCCAGTTGCATTCGATTTTTGATGATGGCAGGCAATCGACTTCCTTCAGTTCATCTTAAAATAAATCGAAAAGAAAAGCGAAGTTCAAACTCTTTGATGCGTTTGCAAAAAAAAATTCAATGATTGAATGAAAAGAAAAGAAAAATAAATTTTTCTTAAGTAAAATAATCGACGCACCTTGACTGCTCTTCTAATACTGAAGTAATCCAAGAGATGACGCTGTTTAGTAAAAGTAGAAGGCGCAGAGCGCGATCCGTCGGCCAATAACAATGTTTCTAAAGCGCTTCTTCTTCTTTTTTTGTTTTACCCAAGCTTTCCGTCGCAACGGAAATTAACTATGCCAACGGCTTCAAGACGCCGACGATGGAAAACACGGTTATAGTATAATTTTGAAAATACTGTGATGATCTAATGCGTGACGAACTGGCCGTATATGCGTCAGAGCCGACGCGACATAATCTCGACGCCTCTAGCCTATATTTATCTGCTTCCGCGATGGAATTTTCTGGTCACTTCGTTGGACAGGGCGTGATCGAACAATATCGCAAACCAGCCCCGTATTTATCTGAAGATAAATTCAAAAGAAAAAAACAATATTCAAACTCCCAGTACTTGATTATTTAGAAAAAAAAAAAAATAATGCTTTTGGTTCCCCTAAAATGTGCAGGGTGTTTGGAGTTGTGGATTGTTTGTCTTTCGGGGCGCCATTTAAGAGGGTCGCTAACAGCGCCATCTCTTGACACGATAAAATAATACAACAATTACAATTTGAACAAAAAACACTCACACTCACAAGTCCAGGCGAAATAATCTCCTTTTACCTCGCCTTTAATTAGCAATTTTCTTTTTTTTTTTGGAATGTCATTAAGCAGGTCGTTAACAGCTCCATCTTTTGACAGGATAAAATAATTAAGAGCATTACAATTTTAGCAACACACTCACGCCAAGTTTAGGCAAAAGAATCTCTCTCCCTTCACGTACTCGCCCTTAATTAGAAAATAATTTTTCGTGTACAGTTTGCTTATATTGTTTCTAAAAACTTTGTAACTCAAGCGCCATCTATTGATTATTAATGGAAGACGACTTTATAGACTAAACATAAAGTCTGTATTAAATGAAGTGAGATCAATTCCTTTTTTTAAAAAAAAGAGAAAAGAAATGCGGGTGAGTTTGGCTTACATTTTCACGAAATTTTCTTTTCTTTTTTCTTTTAACGAATTGAACTAACGACATCTGTCGGGTTAAGAGGGGAAGTACTTGGCTTACGTTTTCAGGAAAACTGAGACAAAAACTGCCCCCCGCAGATTTGAACGTGAATTGCACCTAACGGCATCTGTTTGTTCAATATCGAAAATAGTTGGCTTACATTGTCATAAGATTTTCTTTTCTTTGCGCGAAATGCAGTAGCGACATCTGTTGATCAAATTAATTGAAACTGTGGCGCCTTCTCGTCTAAAAACAGATTTTTTTTGTTGGTTGCGAATTAATCAAAATCGAGCTAAGAATAAACTATTTGTGTATCAGAGAAACTTACGCCGACGATGGAGAGGTGGCGCTGTTGTGACGATCTGCAAATTATCTAAATTCTAACCAAGCTAAAAGCCTTGAAAAAATCGTTAGTTATGAATCAGTGCAAATTAAACGAAAACGAAACAATTTGTGCGTCACCTTGGCAATGCTTGGCAACTTACGACAGCGACATAGAGATGGCGTTGTTCTTCTTTTGCAAACGACCTTCAAATTATTTACAGTACTCCGCCTAGATTTTCAGGAAAAAGTAACCCAAAACGTCCCGTAAATTAAAAAGTGAATCGCTTCTAATGACATTATGTTATGTCATAATGTCATTTAAAATCGAAAATAGTTGGCTTACATCTTCATAAAATTATGTTTTCTTTTTGTGAATTGAATTAAGCGACATCTGTTGATAACAGGTGGCCCTGCATTTTCAGGAAAATGTAAGCCAAGCGTGTATCGCAAATTTGAACTTGAATTATACCTAGCGACATCTGTTGTTTAATGTCGAAAGTAGCTGGCTGACGTTTCTTTTTCTTTCTGGGAATGAAAGAATGACAACAAATTAGATCCCTTAACATTAAACATTTTTTCTTTCTTGAATTGTCACCACGCACGCCGTAGTAATGATTTTCGAATAATCGACATCTGTTGTTCAACATCGGAACTAATCGGTTTACGTTTTCATGAAGTTTTATTTTCATTTTATTTTTTTTTCCTTGAGCGAATTGCCCGTTGGTTGACAGCTAAAGAAAGTACTTGGCTTACATTTTAACGAAACGCAATCGAAATAGCCCGCAAACTTGAAAGAAAGTGGATTGCACCAGCGACATCTGTTGTTCAACGTCGGAAGTAGTTGACTTGAACTAGTTGGTTTACGTTGTCTTCTTTTTTTTTCTTTGACCGAATTTCCTGTTAATCCAATAAAATACAACGAAAGAAAAAATATGACAAATAAACAACAAAAACAAAACAAAGGAACCCGACTAAAAGGAGAAAAAAAAACAATTCGATTATACTAATTAAAAACTGAATTAAATAAAGTCAAATAATAATAATAATAATAATAATAATATGTTTATTTCAATAAAAGAACAGTGATAAAAAACATTGCCAGAAATTGAAAAGAGTCAAAGCAAACAAAAATAAAAATAAAAATAAGGAAGAGAGCAAAAAAAAACAAAAGACGATCGGTGATGAAGATGAGACTGAAATAAAAATCGTGCATAAAACTGAATCCAATCGAATCGTGAACATTCACGAATATTTTAAAAGAAAGTTCAGACAAAAGAAGAAAAAAAAACAAAAGAGAATTAAATCCATAAATCAGGTATGAAATGGAGTCAAATCTAATTGAGAAAAAAGAAGGAAAAAAAAAAAACAAAAACATATCAAATAAATAACGGATTTGTCACAGTTAACGAAATTTAAATTTAACATTGATAGTATATCTATTAGTCTGTTTTAGAAACATTAATCAAATCTTAAAGAAATATTTAAAAAGTCAGAAAGAAAGGTGAAAACCTTATTAATTTGTTGCACATATAAACAAAAATATCTCTTTTTAATACTCTGTTAATAAACGGTTCTTTTGGAGGAACAACTTTTCCGACCGGCTCTTATTCCAAGAGTAACATCCGTTGTATGAGGACTAGATTTTACGATCTGGTGTAGTTCCTCTTGCTCCAGAGAACTAATGTAATTGTTTTTTTTTCCGAAGAAGGGAGAAGATGTGACGAAGGAAAATGAGGGAGGGGAAAGATGTGACACAGGTACGTGGTAGAGGGGAAAGATGTGACGAAGGAAAATGATGGAAGGTAAAGATGTGACGCAGGTATGTGAGAGAGGGGAAGGATGTGACGAAGGAAAATGATGGAGGGGAAAGATGTGACCCAGGTACGTGATAGAGGGGAAAGATGTGACGAAGGAAAATGATGGAGGGGAAAGATGTGACACAGGTATGTGATAGAGGGGAAAGATGTGACGAAGGAAAATGATGGAAGGTAAAGATGTGACGCAGGTATGTGAGAGAGGGGAAGGATGTAACGAAGGAAAATGATGGAAGGTAAAGATGTGATGCAGGTACTTGAGAGAGGGGAAAGATGTGACGAAAGAAAATGAGGGAGGGGAAAGATGTGACGAAGGAAAACGATGGAAGGTAAAGATTTGACGCAGGTACGTGAGAGAGGGGAAAGATGTGACGAAGGAGGAAACTATTTAAACATATAATCAAAATATATTGCAAACTTGAAAGTGTTTTCCACCAACGACATCTGTTGTTTAATGTCGAAATTAATTGGTGTACATTTCGGTGAAATTTTTCGGTTTCTCGCGTGGCAGCAATAATAATTTTCTTTTCTTTTGTTTTAAACTTCTTAAAGTATTCCGAGGAGCGCGTTTGTCGCTCTGCATGTCGGGGGCGGCGAATCGTTCGCCGTTTTATTGTATTATGTGCGGCGGCGGTGCGGTGGCTTGTGCGCGCGCGAGCAAAATGTTTATCGAAAATTCGACGAGAGAGCGGAGCGTGGCCGTAAAAGTTTATTTACGTTTCAATTTTCGTAAAAATATCACGGACCATTACTCTCGTCCTTCACGGCAAGATCTCGGTGCTGACATAAAACGATCGTAAAAAGGCTGGCGGGACGACGGGCGGCGGCGGCGGGCGACGGCGGGAGGCGGGCGTCGAAGATGAAATACGGCGCCGTGGCCTTCCGGCCTCTGCAAATGGACCGGAAGCTCTTATGACGCGCGCACGGATGCTTAGACACATGAATGATAATGTCCGTGCGTTAAAGGCGACTTCACTTTTTCTCTTATCCTGGGAAATTATTTTTATTTAAATGAGGCGTCGGCGGCGTCGCGTCGCGTCGGCCGTTGTTTACTCCGATCCTCAACTCACTCGCAACATCCTACTTTATAATACTTTATAAAAATTAGAAAAACCAAAAAGACAATTCAACGATTAGTTAAACACGCGCGAGCTTTTTCCAATTAGTTCCGCTACTGATCCATAGATGTCACTCGTTTATCGCTCATTTAAAAATTATTTGATCACACGATTCCATTCGCATTTCGCCGTTTTTTTCCACGTCCAGGAAACCTTTCGGTTTCAGTTACCCCTAGGAAAAATACCCTGCGTTCTTTTTTTTTCTAAATGTGAATGAAAATTCGCGTAAATCAACAGTGAAACGCGTGTCCCGTTGAAAACGAAAGCAAGCGCGGCGGCGGCGGCGGCGGCGGCGAACGAGCGAGCGAACGAACTCCGAGCACGCGAGGACTTTGATCTATCTGGCTTTTGCTCGTTAGTATACCAAGTTCGGGAGTCGGTGAGTAAAAGGGGTCGTTTGGGGACCGGGGGTGGTTTCTAGTTCGCGTTAACGGGTTCACACGAGCAACGCCGCCGGCGGGCGGTATGTGGGGAATTTAGTTTTGAGCCGCGCCGAAATCGCTAATTAAGTGTCGAAACGTCGTCGACGTCATTAAAGGATTTTAATTTGTCACGGCGGGCGCGGCGGTGGTTACTTTCGATACATAAACGACTTTCACAACCCCCAACGTATCCAGTGGCGTAACTAGCAGTAAAACCGCCGGGTTGCAAGATTTCCAGCAGCCCCTGATATTTATTATTATAAAAGTTCAGCGCCAAGTACTGCTTAATTGCTTCTCGTTTGTCCGATTATTTCGATCGACATAATAGCGTTTGTCCCCCCCCCCCGGTTCAAGTTAATTTTGAACGTAGGAGCCTGAATTTAGGGCGGATGACATGTGTAGCAACTCTGCTCTACCGAAAGCAGGACGCCTGGCCACCCTAGATTGACTCCAAGCGCGTCGCAAATTAATAAAGCCTTACTCCTAATATACGAAGGCAGGGTTTGCGCGAATCGAAAACGTCGTGACATCAACAAGAGCCAATAGAGTATAAGCTGACTTAAGGATGACCGACCGCAAAAACTTGTAATTCGCAAGATTTTACTACGCCAAAAAAACAAAACAAAAAAAACGGAGATGTCATCAAAAAATTGTGATTCGCAGGACCTTACTACACAAAGAAAAAAAAAAACAGAGACGTCGCCGGAAATTCATGATCGTAATAAAAATAATCGTTTTGTCTGGATTTGATGTATTCGTCGCTAAAATTATGAACGACGGCGAGATGGCGCTGCTAACGAACTTATTTAATCTCGTTTCAAATGGTTTACGAAACCAATACACGAACCATTTGGCGATTGGCGAGCTTGTTATTAAAATCGTGGGCGGGCTTCATTCAGGAGGAAATTATTTTGTAAACAAGTCGAGAGATGGTGCTGCTAGCGTTCGTAAATACGAAACACGTTTCGACGGAAAACTTGGCTGAAACAAAAAAGAAGAAGGACGCAGTTCAAAAATAGTGTGCGTTTTCAGTGAAATTATTTTCGTCAGCGGACGCTGGCCTAGAGATGACACTGTGTTTAGTTGAAATACTCTTACTGGACAAGAGATGGCGCTGTGAACGTTTCCCGACTAGAATCTTCTTCTTGAAATTTAACAACAACAAAAAAATCTGCTGTTCATAACGAATTACATTTAAAATCTTGTAAATCTACATTTTGCCCAGCCCTCCCCCCCTCCCATTCGGTAGATGGCGCTTCTAATGAACCAAATTGGTTACAAAATCGAGTGTCTTTTATTTTACTCTTTTTTTTTAACAAAGAAGATTCTAGAGTTTTACAAAGACGTCGTTCAAAACGAAGACGAGGATCATATCCGGCTTTTACTCATTCGCTAATTGGCTAAGAGAGCCAAGAGATGGCACTGTTTAAGTTTCTCTTTAGTCGAAGTACATTTTACTGGACAAGAGATGGCGCTATTAACGTTAACTTGGAGCGTTCTCTTTGAAACTCATCACAAACAAAAAAAATTGATTCATAAGAATTTATGTTTAGAAATCTTGCACGTCTAGTCTTTCCCCGCCGCCGTTCAACAGATGGCGCTTTGAATCAACAAAAGAGAAATGAAAGAGCAGCAGCAACAAAATAAGGCGTGAAAGGAAAAAATAGACAAAAGAAGATCGAAAACGCCAAGCTTAACGAGAAACGACAATTTTCCGGACCAATCAAAAAATTCGTAGAAAATTAAAGCAAAAGTTAATAAGACGATAGAAAAAAGACAAAAACGATTAGATACAGTGTGCAAAACAAAAGAATATCAAGTGAGATGGACGTCTTTACAACAACAATAATTCAAGCGACTTGGATTTCATTTGTCAGCACGGAATTCCCTCCGTTCAAACGTTATTAATTCTGCGTGCGTTCCACCGACCGAAATGAACTTTGATCTGCGAGCATGATTGTCTCCGACGAAATGTTGATGAATTGTCTTTACAACAACAATAATTCAAGCGACTTGGATTTCATTTGTCAGCACGGAATTCCCTCCGTTCAAACGTTATTAATTCTGCGTGCGTTCCACCGACCGAAATGAACTTTGATCTTTGATCGGCGAGCATGATTGTCTCCGACGAAATGTTGATGAATTGTCTTTCAACAACAATAATTCAAGCGACTTGGATTTCATTTGTCAGCACGGAATTCCCTCCGTTCAAACGTTTTTAATTCTGCGTGCGTTCCACCGACCGAAATGAACTTTGATCTTTGATCGGCGAGCATGATTGTCTCCGACGAAATGTTGATGAATTGTCTTTACAACAACAATAATTCAAGCGACTTGGATTTCACTTGTCAGCACGGAATTCCCTCCGTTCAAACGTTTTTAATTCTGCGTGCGTTCCACCGACCGAAATGAACTTTGATCTTTGATCGGCGAGCATGATTGTCTCCGACGAAATGTTGATGAATTGTCTTTACAACAACAATAATTCAAGCGACTTGGATTTCACTTGTCAGCACGGAATTCCCTCCGTTCAAACGTTATTAATTCTGCGTGCGTTCCACCGACCGAAATGAACTTTGATCTGCGAGCATGATTGTCTCCGACGAAATGTTGATGAATTGTCTTTACAACAACAATAATTCAAGCGACTTGGATTTCACTTGTCAGCACGGAATTCCCTCCGTTCAAACGTTTTTAATTCTGCGTGCGTTCCACCGACCGAAATGAACTTTGATCTTTGATCGGCGAGCATGATTGTCTCCGACGAAATGTTGATGAATTGTCTTTACAACAACAATAATTCAAGCGACTTGGATTTCATTTGTCAGCACGGAATTCCCTCCGTTCAAACGTTTTTAATTCTGCGTGCGTTCCACCGACCGAAATGAACTTTGATCTTTGATCTGCGAGCATGATTGTCTCCGACGAAATGTTGATGAATTGTCTTTCAACAACAATAATTCAAGCGACTTGGATTTCATTTGTCAGCACGGAATTCCCTCCGTTCAAACGTTTTTAATTCTGCGTGCGTTCCACCGACCGAAATGAACTTTGATCTTTGATCGGCGAGCATGATTGTCTCCGACGAAATGTTGATGAATTGTCTTTACAACAACAATAATTCAAGCGACTTGGATTTCATTTGTCAGCACGGAATTCCCTCCGTTCAAACGTTATTAATTCTGCGTGCCTTCCACCGACCGAAATGAACTTTGATCTGCGAGCATGATTGTCTCCGACGAATTGTTGATGAATTGTCTTTACAACAACAATAATTCAAGCGATTTGGATTTCATTTGTCAGCACGGAATTCTCTCCATTCAAACGTTTTTAATTCTGCGTGCCTTCCACCGACCGAAATGAACTTTGATCTGCGAGGATGATTGTCTCCGACGAAATGTTGATGAATTGTCTTTACAACAACAATAATTCAAGCGACTTGGATTTCATTTGTCAGCACGGAATTCCCTCCGTTCAAACGTTTTTAATTCTGCGTGCGTTCCACCGACCGAAATGAACTTTGATCTGCGAGCATGATTGTCTCCGACGAAATGTTGATGAATTGTCTTTCAACAACAATAATTCAAGCGACTTGGATTTCATTTGTCAGCACGGAATTCCCTCCGTTCAAACGTTTTTAATTCTGCGTGCGTTCCACCGACCGAAATGAACTTTGATCTGCGAGCATGATTGTCTCCGACGAAATGTTGATGAATTGTCTTTCAACAACAATAATTCAAGCGATTTGGATTTCATTTGTCAGCACGGAATTCTCTCCATTCAAACGTTTTTAATTCTGCGTGCCTTCCACCGACCGAAATGAACTTTGATCTGCGAGGATGATTGTCTCCGACGAAATGTTGATGAATTGTCTTTACAACAACAATAATTCAAGCGACTTGGATTTCATTTGTCAGCACGGAATTCCCTCCGTTCAAACGTTTTTAATTCTGCGTGCGTTCCACCGACCGAAATGAACTTTGATCTTTGATCTGCGAGCATGATTGTCTCCGACGAAATGTTGATGAATTGTCTTTCAACAACAATAATTCAAGCGACTTGGATTTCACTTGTCAGCACGGAATTCCCTCCGTTCAAACGTTTTTAATTCTGCGTGCGTTCCACCGACCGAAATGAACTTTGATCTTTGATCGGCGAGCATGATTGTCTCCGACGAAATGTTGATGAATTGTCTTTACAACAACAATAATTCAAGCGACTTGGATTTCACTTGTCAGCACGGAATTCCCTCCGTTCAAACGTTTTTAATTCTGCGTGCCTTCCACCGACCGAAATGAACTTTGATCTGCGAGCATGATTGTCTCCGACGAAATGTTGATGAATTGTCTTTACAACAACAATAATTCAAGCGACTTGGATTTCATTTGTCAGCGCGGAATTCCCTCCAATCAAACGTTTTTAATTCTGCGTGCCTTCCACCGACCGAAATGAACTTTGATCTGCGAGCATGATCGTCTCCGACGAAATGTTGATGAATTGTCTTTATAAACAACAATAATTAATCTGTTTTCAAACGCGGAAAAATACGGATGAACGATGAAGGGAAGCAAAACAAAGAACGGCGGTGCTTCCCGGTTATTCAAAAAGCGTAAAATGTTACTCACATCCTTTCAGCAAGCGAGTCGATTGATTCGATAATTAGAATATGAATAGAAATCAAGGCCGGCGATAATATTTATTTATGCGAATGGAATGCAGACGCGTTTAATTGCAGGTTTTCCTCTTGACAAACGCATTTTTCCACAAGCTAATTAAACGGCGTAACGGTATGATATGACTCGTTTATAATCGGGAATTGTGTCAGAATCCCACGACCGGCGGCGTCGAACTCGAAGACACACAATAAATATTTGCATGCGATGTCTAAATAATATAATAGCAGAGCGTTGGAAATACTAGTAATAATAATAATAATAATAATAAGAGTTGATTCGATGGTTGTAATTATGATAAAAGGCGCGCGCGCACTGGTCCTGTTTTCCTATGAAACTCATTCCCTCTCCGGCGAAAATGTGTATTTTCCATATTGTGTGGTGTGTTTTGTGTGCAACGTGTGCCAGACTGGAAACAAAGCGGTTTCGGCATCGATTGTTTCCCACAGCTGAGCTATGCAAATCAGGCTCGCCGTGCTCCGGATTTTATGCGGCACTATCCCATGCCAACCTTTGCGGTTTACATGTTAAAACACACTAGCGCCGAACTTGTGTATGTACAATGCGCTTTACGTGCCTGCTTAATTCATCGCAACCGATGCCGGGTAAATATTAAAGCGCAGGCGATTTTACGCCGATTACTCGTTACAACACGTTTCTCAATCTCCACCCAGCCACCTCCCCCTCATTGCACAACCACTTCATTACAATACATTTTCTTTGTTCTTAAAAAACATCAATAAAAACGACTACTTACAATCAAAATCGAACAACCTGTCTGTCACCTTTGGTAGTAAAGAAACTTGCGCCATCGATAAAGAGATGGCGTTCTTCTACTTCAAATAACCTACAAATTACTTGAAACTCCGTCGATTTTTGACTGAATTTACTCTAATTACATTTTCATGAACAAGAGATGGCGCTGTTGACATTCACTAAAACCTTCTCTTTGAAACTTAACCTCATCCAAAAAAAAAAAAAAAATACATATACAGGGTGTTCATGAGAAGCCGCTACAACAGCTATGTTTCTTATTTGTATTTTTACGAAGTAACTTAAATCAGAAAAGTTTTAGGACTTCTCCTCGTCGTTTTTATGGTGCTTTCGGAAAAACAAATGACAATCAGGTTTTCGAGATTCTCAATTGTTTTCAACTTTTTATTAATGGAACATTACGTTTTTTTTATCATGAAATCGCATTCAGGATGTCAAACTAAGTACGTCTGTGAAATAATATCTCTAAAAACAGAATATTTCACAAAATAATTCAGTCTTGATATTCGCGGGAAGAAGTGTATCGTTACGATACTCTCTTTATTTCACGAATACAATATGGTGCGCGTTGAAACAAGAGAATAAAGGAAGTGTGTTCAAACTGTCAGACCTTTGTGAATTGTCATGATTTGTCAAAATTTGTTCAAATTTAGTTCAAACTAAAAACCCTTGGGTCCAAATATTGAAAGCGCGACATGTTAAAATGTCCAAAACCATTATCTACCAAATAATTTATAAAATAGTAGACTTAGGAGGGGAATATTTTAGAGAAATACTTAATTTGACATCCGGAACACGACACGCTAATAAAAAAATATAATGTTCCATTTAAAAAAGTTGAAAACAACTGAGAATCTCGAAAATCTGACATACATTTGTTTTTCCGAGTGTACCATAAAATCGAGCAGGGAAGGTCCTGAAACTTTCCTGATTTAAGCTACTTCGTAAAATTTCAAATAAAAAAGTTAGCTATTGTAGCGGCTTCCTATGAACATCCTGTATGTATACCGGGTGTCTCAGGATGGGCGGCGATCGGCGGTATATAGCTAATCGTAATAGCTACAGCTTCGGGAGAAAAGAAATTATAGTAAAAATGGCCAAGAGAAATTCAAAGCAAATATTTTTAAATATCTGAGTTGGCCGCAAGGGAGCGCAATCAGCGCTAAGAAATAAACTATTTGTATATCAAGGAAACTTGCGCTATCGATGGAGAGATGGCGCTGTCCTGCATGACCTGCAAATTATCTAAATTCTGACGAAGCCACAAGCCCAAGAAAAAAACTGTTTGTTAATTATGAAACATTGCACATTAAGCGAAAAAGAAACTTTTTGTGTTTCATCACCTTTGTCAATGCAATAAAAAGTTTTGCGATGGCGATAAAGAGATGGCGTTCTTCCACTGCAAATCACCTGCAAATTATTTAAAACTCTGTCAAAGCTCTTCGCCTTTTCGTATAAAAACTATTTTTCTTGTTAGCTGCGAATGAATTACAACTGAACTAAGAGATAAACTATTTGTACATCAAGGAAACTTGCGCTGTCTATGACGAGATGGCGCTGTTTTAAACGACCTGCAAATTATCTAAATTCTAACGAAATTCTTCGCCGTTTCATCTAATAGAAAACTTGCTTGATACTTTCGGAATCAAATTAAAAAAAAAATCGAAATGGTACAGTAATATTGGATTATTGTAAACAAACTTTCGTTGTCAATCAAAAGATGGTGTCCTCCTGCTGGCGGTCTGTGATTACTTAAAATTCTCGGACGTAATCATTTGCCTTTTCAATAAAAAAAAAAAAACTCGACTTTAGAATCGTTTCATGTGAAATCAGATTAAACAGATCCGAAATATAAAAACGAAATGAAAACTTAACTTTGATAATAAAGAGACTTTCGTTGTCGGCCAAGAGATGGCGTCCTCTTAATACAAATTATTTTGAAAATTACCCAATAGGTAAATGAAGTGGAAAGAGAATGACAAAATATCGTAATAAAGAAGCTTGCGCTGTCAGTCAATTAAGAGATGGCGCTCTACTACCTCAAATTACTCAAAATTCTGGCGAAACCTTTCGCCTTTTCAAGTGAAACGTTCGTTATTAATTAAAATTGAATTGTTCAATACGAAATTGATAATAAAGAAACTTGCAAATCAATTATCTTCGCATAACCCAAATGTTTTATATTTTAACAGTACTTGCAACTGTCCAATTCAATTTGCGACGCGTCGTGCTTTTGTTTCCAAGGACATTCTTGTTAAAGACTCGGTGGCTAACGCTAAGAGATATTTAAAAAATAACATTTTCGATCTTAAAAATTTTATTTAAGAGCGAATAGTTCGAATTCAGGACCTTCGCATAACCTAAACGTTTTATATTTTGACAGCAGTACTTGCGGATTTTTAATTCAAGCTGCGACGCGTCGTGTTTTTGTTTCCAAGGACGTTCTTGTTGTAGACTCGTTGGCTAACGCTTAAAGGCATTTAAAAAAATAACATTTTCGATCTTAAAAAATTTTATTTAAGAGCGAATAGTTCGAATTCAGGACCTTCGCATAACCTAAACGTTTTATATTTTGACAGCAGTACTTGCGGATTTTTAATTCAAGCTGCGACGCGTCGTGTTTTTGTTTCCAAGGACGTTCTTGTTGTAGACTCGTTGGCTAACGCTTAAAGGCATTTAAAAAATAACATTTTCGATCTTAAAAAATTGTATTTAAGAGCGAATAATTCGAATTCAGGACCTTCGCATAACCTAAACGTTTTATATTTTGACAGCAGTACTTGCGAATGTTTAATTCAAGCTGCGGCGCGTCGTGTTTTTGTTTCCAAGGACGTTCTTGTTGTAGACTCGTTGGCTAACGCTTAAAGGCATTTAAAAAAATAACATTTTCGATCTTAAAAAATTTTATTTAAGAGCGAATAGTTCGAATTCAGGACCTTCGCATAACCTAAACGTTTTATATTTTGACAGCAGTACTTCCGGCTTTTTAATTCAAGCTGCGGCGCGTCGTGTTTTTGTTTCCAAGGACGTTCTCGTTGTAGACTCGTTGGCTAACGCTTAAAGGCATTTAAAAAATAACATTTTCTCTCTTAAAAGATTCTACTTATGAGTGAATAATTCGAATTCATTATCTGCGCATAACCTAAACGTTTTATAATTTGACAGCAGTACTTGCGAATGTTTAATTCAAGCTGCGACGCGTCGTCCTTTTGTTTCCAAGGACGTTCTTGTTTTAGACTCGTTGGCTAACGCTTAAAGGCATTTAAAAAATAACATTTTCGCTCGTGCTTTTGTTTCCAAGGACGTTCTTGTTGTAGACTCGTTGGCTGACGCTAATAGGCATTTAAAAAATTACATTTTCGCCCGTGCTTTTGTTTCCAAGGACGTTCTTGTTGTAGACTCGTTGGCTAACGCTTAAAGGCATTTAAAAAAATAACATTTTCGATCTTAAAAAATTTTATTTAAGAGCGAATAGTTCGAATTCAGGACCTTCGCATAACCTAAACGTTTTATATTTTGACAGCAATACTTGCGACTGTTTAATTCAAGCTGCGATGCGTCGTGCTTTTGTTTCCAAGGACGTACTTGTTGTAGACTCGTTGGCTAACGCTAAGACATTTAGAAAATTACATTTTCACTCGTGCTTTTGTTTCCAAGGACGTTCTTGTTGTAGACTCGTTGGCTGACGCTAATAGGCATTTAAAAAATTAAATTTTCGCTCGTGCTTTTGTATCCAAGGACGTTCTTGTTGTAGACTCGTTGGCTAACGCTAAAAGACGTTTAAAATATAAGATTTTCGCTCCTACTTTTGTGTCCAAGGACGTTCTTGTTTTAAGACTCGGCGAAAACACACAGGATCCGTCCAAATTACAAAGAACGAGACCTCCTCCGGGCAGCCAGCACTCGCCGCCAAGAAAATTTATATTCCCAAAATTAAGCGGAGGCCGAGGCGTTAAGCCGCCGGCGAAACTTCGCGCAGGAATGAAAAGAGCCAGGAGATTTATGCAGCGGATTTCAATTTATGGCCGAAAGTTTTCGGCGCGGCCTTAATTCTTTTCCAGCCGAGTCATATTTTACATTATGACTAACGATTACAGGGAACTTTCGTTTTCCCTAAAAGTGAGTTCCACCGCGCTGTCCCTTTGTTACAAAAAAAAAAAATTGCTCTGGTGAAGGTGAAAACTCGCCGAAAAATCGGTGGGGGTAGCTGAAAGTGAAGCTCCGCGCCACCTATCGTCGCAGGCGGCAACCCGCGTCAACCATTTTGTTTCGTGTTTCTGCCGAGAGTCGCCGTTGTTTCACCCCGGCGCATGCCTATTGGTGAAGAGCGACGCCACGCCTCCTTTTTTTCGCCTCCCCTGCGTTCTCCCACTCATCCGCCCCCACTTCGCCGGCTTTCCCCTCGCGCCGCTCGGTGGTGGGAGGTCGAAAGAAGGAGGCAATAAACACATCGTTATGGTAAAGCTGTGCTGAGCTGTTTTATATCGCATAAAATTGTTAACTGTACCTCGATATTGATTTATGTATGTATTTATAATTTTAAATGTCTGTTATACAAACAGCAAGGACGAACAGGTATTCTGGACGTGCGTGCCGCATCCAATAAAAATAAATTATATTAAATTACCGGACCGGGATTTATCGCAGCGTCGCTGCGGTGTTAGGAACGAATTGTGTCGGTTGGCATCTTGTTTTGTTTTCTTTTTTTGCGCGATTGATTTATCGATTATTGTTAAGTGTTTCGTTTTGTCGACGCGATCAGAATTAGCAGCTACTAATTTATCCAGCTCATTATGATTATAATCGAATAAAAAAAGAACGAACGCAGTAGACTACAGTGAAGTTCACTTTCAGTATTTACCAAGAGGAAATAGCAAATTTAATGACAAATTGTTTGTAAAAATTAAAAAATAAAGTAACAAGGCCCGAAACGGATTACTTTAATTACTGAATGTTAGGAGGTTTTAACGGATTACTTTAATTACTGAAAGTTAGGAGGTTTTTTTTCTAAAAAGTCCAGAAAAGTTACATGATTGATTTTTTTTTGGCCAAAATGGTTACTTTCAGATACTTTTTATTTTTTAAATTGGTCACATTTAATTTTTGTTTTCCATTATTTACACACCGCACCGTAGCCAATTCCAGAAAATCGAGCAGTGGCTGACACCTAGCGGAAGTTTCATGAAGCGCCCTATAATAAGGAAAACATTCAAATGACATTATTTGGTTAACCTATAAAAAGTAAACAATAAATTGAATAGTTCGCGCGTGGCGCTAGCTACCACACGTATAAATATTCTTGTATGTACGTTTGTAATAATAATAATAATAATAATAATAATAGATAATAGAACTAACAAAACCATCGGAAGATCGAATACAACAGGTTATACAAAAAACATAAAAATAAAACATGACTGACAGCTCATTGTTTCCCTTATTAAAAGCGCCATCTCTTGGTTGCTGATTTTCCTCGAATTTAATGATTTTTTTCAATGGTTCTGGTGATTTTCTTTGTTAAAATTTCAAACAGGGTCAGATGTGTCAAAAATTTAGTGATTCGGTTTGAAAGTTGCTTTAATGGAACCTCTTGAGGCTCAATAGTTCTTCTAAAATAAATTATTTCAATTGGTTTTGATTAATTCTCGGCCAATGCGAGACGTTGACTTTCATTTGTTTTTTTTTCTTTAATTTTCTTTTCTATTTCTTAGTTGAGTTGTTCATGTAGCGTTTAATTCCAGTTGACTTTTAGTTTGACGTTGGCTTTCAATTGTTTTTTCTTTCTTCTTAATTTTTCTTAGTTTTTTTTTTTAAGTTGAGTTGCTTACGTCGCACTTAATTCCAGTTGACTTTTGTTTTTATTTTTCGTTTTGTTTTAATTGTTAGTGGTGGTCAGAAATTAATTTGTTGTTTGAGTTTGATACTTAGTTTGAGTTGACTTGGATCAAACTTCGGTTGGATCGGACTTTTAATTTTAACTAACTTTTAAGTTTCGGGTTTTTTAATTTTTCGAAACTCTCTTTTTTGAGTTTTAATTTGTTAAAGTTCTTCTGACGATGAGTAGAGGTAGACTTGTCTATATAGATCGAAGACCCATTGGGTTTTAATTTTTCGAGTTTTGAACTTTCTGTTTTCTTTTTCATTGATTTTAATTTTTTCTTATGTTTCGGATTGAGTGAGGTTGATTAATTGTGATTGAGTTTTGAGGCTTTCAAATTTTTAATTTTTGGTGATTTTAATTTTTTGAGACAAGTTTTGGTTGAGTTAGGTAAGTTAGGTTGATTTGAATTGAGTCGACTTTGCTTGGGTTGAACTTACTTAAAATTGAGTTGAGATGTTTACTTTACACTTTCGTTTTTTTTTTTTGTGTTTTTAATTGATTTTAATTTCTCTTGCATTTCGGATTCAGTTGAGTTGACTTAATTTTGATTGAGTTCTGACGCTTTGAGATTTTTAAGTTCCGTTTTAAGTTTTCCATCTTTTAATTTTTGCAGTAACAATTTTTTGCTTTGGTTCATTTGAATTGAGTCGACCTTGCTTACGTTGAGCTTAATTACAATTGAGTTTTGATTGGTTAAAGTTTTTTTTTTCTCAGTTTCGAGTGTCTTTAAATTATTTATTTTTATTTTATTTTGTAGATGACAAATAAATAACCGCGGAACGGTTGGAAAATTTAATCGCAAGGAATTAAACACTTAAAACTTGAAAACAAAAGAAAAGTAATAAAAAAGTCGATGCAATGATCGATAATGATAAAACAGCGACGAAAAAAATTTACCGCTCGAAAAGAAAAGAATACTAGGGAAAGAAGGAAAATATAACAAAAAAAATAGAGGAAAGTGGGTTGGAAAAGGTTTTGCGATGACAAAACAATAGGAAATAAATTAAAGAAAAAAAAGAAAAGCACTAAATACGAAACGAAAACACTACTGTATTTTAAAGAAACGTCAAAAAAGTGTTAAAAAATAGGAAATTTTAAGAACACAGGAAAACCAACAAAAGAATAATTAAGAAAGTAAACCAAGAAAAGGTAAATTTCAATAAATAAAACACGATCGAAAACGACAGAAAATATATAGAAAAAATAAATAAGTAAAAGCACTAACAAATGCCAAAAGACGAAAATACGACGACATTTAAGAGAAACCTCAAGAAAGTAAATTAAAAAATAGGAAATCTTAGAAAACACAGGAAGAATATGAAAAGCAACAAAAACAGTATATTTAAAAAAAACGGTAAATTTTAATGAATAATACACTATCGAAAACAATAGAAAATAAACAGAAAAACGAAAACACGACGGCACTTCAAAGGAACGACAAAACGACGGAAAGAATATGAAAAGCAACAAAAACAATAAATTAATATGCAAAGGACGTTCAATCTTTTAAATTTCGAAAGAAATTCAGCGAAGACTTTGACGACTTCTCGTAAGTAAACAACTAATAAAAAACGGAATACTTTAAAAAAAAAATTTAAAAACCACAAGACACTGTAGTATACAAAAGAAACAAAGGACGATCGCAAAAACAGAATTGCTCCTTGAAACAACGAAAAACAATCGGACTCTTATGTCGCAAATACATTCTGCATCAATTTAATCATCTCCCGTGTAAATTAAAGCAATTTTGGGAAAATCGAAGACCAAGAAGCAAAAAACTTCAAATTGAGAAAAAAAATGAATTTTCAAAGAGAAAGACGACCGCAGGCATTTTATTATAGGAGCGCTTTGTCAAAAAACAAGAGACGAACGGGATCTTTTAATTGCGTCCAAAGCTGACGTCCGCAAAAATTGCAGAAAGAAAATTTTCCAACGTTGAAGACAGCAGGAGGAAATTTTGATGACAAAAGACAATCGAAGTTGGAAAATTGCTTCGTCGAAAAACGAAGACGATCGCAGCTTTAATAAATTGCCGGCGGATTTTGTGAGAGCTTTGACGACTGCAGAGATCAAAAATTTCTGAACGTTGAAGAAACAGCATGAAAGAAAAGTATTGTAATTTAGTAAAAAGGAAATTTTGATAACAAAAGACAATCATCGCAGTTGGAAAAGCGCCTCGTCGAAAAACAAAAGAAAAACCCAGCTTCAAATTGCCGACGAAGATCAAAGAACGCGTACGGAGAAAATATTTTGAAATTTCAGGACGGCAGAACAAAAATTGCAATTGTAATTTGAAAAAGAGGAAAGATTAAAAAAATATAATTGCAAAAGTTTTGGGCACGAAATTGCTTAATGAAAAAACAAAAAAAAAGAGACTGCTCGTGAAAAAAAATTGGAAAACGGAAAATACTCCGAACTGATTGTAAGTAATTAAAAGAGAAGCAAAAATGAAACTCAAACTAAAAAAAAAAAATGAACGTGCTTACAAACAAATTAAAAGACGATTTGTTAAAAATAAATTAGTCGAAGGATAGAGTGAAATGAAGTTCGAAAGAAACATCAAAACAAGTTGCATTTTTTACCGACGAAATATTTTATAAATAAATAAATAATTGAAAAAGAAAACCAGGATTGAGTAATTGATTTTTTTCTTGTCGCGATTGAGACTTCGAATGTTTATTTATTAAATTCAAAAGCAATCCGTTAGAATCGAATTCGTTCGTTTTATCGAAAGGCAAACACAAAAAAATAAACGAACGAGAAATTTATTAGAAAAATTATCTACGGTTATGCTCTAACTGCATAACTGGAAATAACAATTGCTACGCTACAGTATTTCTTCTCTCTTTAAACTATCGTTTTTTTCTTAAA
Organism: Prosopocoilus inquinatus; assembly: GCA_036172665.1. Lineage (NCBI taxonomy): Eukaryota > Metazoa > Arthropoda > Insecta > Coleoptera > Lucanidae > Prosopocoilus > Prosopocoilus inquinatus. The sequence continues at coordinate 4,369,729 of CM069878.1, read as the reverse complement.
TCGTTGTTTCTCTAGAATTTCACAATTTTGTTCTTCAATTATTAAGTTTTTTTTTTTTTTAATGCACTTCCTCTTATCGGAAATCGTTTTGAAAATGAGATACAATTATTCTTTTCACGTTCCTTTTTTTTCTAACGAATTATTTTTTATTTTTTCATAATAATTCCTGTAGAATTTGTTTGCTTATTTAAGACACTATGCTCGGTTTTTTAATTTTTTGATTCGGACGAGCACTTTGAAATTTCGTCGCCCTCAAAACGAGCTTTGTCATTGGTCAAGCGAGCTTTGTCATTGGTCAAGCGAGCTTTGTCATTGGTCAAGCGAGCTTTGTCATTGGTCAATTCCGACCAGCCAGCTACCAATGACAGAGCTCGTTTATAGCGCCGCAAATTTCAAACTGCTCCTCCGAATTAAAAATCAAAAAACGGAGTTTAATCGCTCTTTGTTTTTCCTACAGTTCCAAATCGCATCATTATTTTTTGCTTCTTTAAATTTTACTGCGCTTTCGTTAATCTATTATTATTTTTATTTTTTAAGTACAATCGATCACTTCTTTGTTTTTAATTATTCTAATTAGTCTCGTAGAATTTCGTCTTGAAACTGTGATGTGTTTAAATCTGATTGATGTTAAAAGATGGCGCATGGAGCATTTTTTCTTTAATAAATGCGGCGCGGCGATTCGATTGGCTCTTTTCTCACGCCATCTCTGTTTTAAACAGCCAAACATCCACCGTTTTCAAGCAAAGCAAACAAAGCAAAAGTGTTATGACGATCGAGCTTTATCGTTTTATCATTTTATTCATTTAAAATAAGGTTATAAACAGGAGTGCCAATCCGATGATGACAGTTGCAAATTCAAATTTCCCGCCGCTCGAGTTTCACAAGCGCCGGTGCGTTCAGAAACTTGAAGAGAAAAATAAATTCTTGATGCTTTTTCGAGCTTGCTTGTTTGCTTGTTTACAAAGAAGAAGCGACATTTTTATAATCATTTACCAATCGGCGATGGCAATAAATGCGTGTAAAAGTAATAATAATAAATGCAGAGTTTAAAAACTTTTTTTATTTACACAAATAGAAGTACTTGTGCTTATGTCCAAGTATTGTTTTGTTTTTTTGAATTATTCCGCACGGTCTCGTAGAAATTCGCCTTGAAATTGTGATCTGATTAAATCCGGTTGTTGTCAGAAGATGGCGCATGGAGCATTTTTCCTTTAATAAATGCGGCGCAGCGATTCGATTGGCCCTTTTCCCGCGCCATCTCTGTTTCAAACACCCAAACATCCACTCTTTTTAACCTAAGCAAGCAAAGCAAAGTGTTATGACGATCAAACTTCATTGTTTTATCAGCGATGCAAGTCGTCTCGTAATTCGGAAGTTCGTTTAAAATAAGGTTATAAACAGGAGTGCCAATCCGATGATGACAGTTGCAAATTCAAATTTCCCGCCGCTCAAGTTTCACAAGCGCCGGTGCGTTCAGAAACTTGAAGAGAAAAATAAATTCTTGATGCTTTTTCGAGCTTGCTCGTTTGCTTATTTACAAAGAAGCGACATTTTTATAATCATTTACCAATCGGCGATGGCAATAAATGTATGTAATAGTAATAATAATAAATGCAGAGTTTAAAAACTTTTTTTATATACACAGATAGAAGTACTTGAGCTTATGTCCAAGTATTGTTTTGTTTTTTGAATTATTTCGCACGGTCTCGTAGAAATTCGCCTTGAAATTATGATCTGATTAAATCCAATTGATGTTAGAAGATGGCGCATGGAGCATTTTTCCTTTAATAAATGCGGCGCAGCGATTCGATTGGCCCTTTTCCCGCGCCATCTCTGTTTTAAACAGCCAAACATCCGCCGTTTTGAACCAAAGCAAACAAAGCAAAAGTGTTACGATGGACGACCAAACTTTATTGTTTTATCAGCGATGCAAGTCGTCTCGTAATTCGGAAGTTCGTTTAAAATAAGGTTATAAACAGGAGTGCCAATCCGATGATGACAGTTGCAAATTCAAATTTCCCGCCGCTCAAGTTTCACAAGCGCCGGTGCGTTCAGAAACTTGAAGAGAGAAAAATAAATTCTTGATGCTTTTTCGAGCTTGCTCGTTTGCTTATTTACAAAGTAGAAGCGACATTTTTATAATCATTTACCAATCGGCGAGGGCAAGAAATGTGTGTAATAGTAATAATAATAAATGCAGAGTCTAAAAACTTTTTTTTATGTACACAAATAGAAGTACTTGTGCTTATGTCCAAGTATTGTTTTGTTTTTTTGAATTATTCCGCACGGTCTCGTAGAAATTCGCCTTGAAATTGTGATATGATTAAATCCGGTTGATGTCAGAAGGTGGCGCATGGAGCATTTTTCCTTTAATAAATGCGGCGCGGCGATTCGATTGGCCCTTTTCCCGCACCATCTCTGTTTTAAACAGCCAAACATCCACCCTTTTTTCAATCAAAGTAAGCAAAGCAAAGTGTCACGACGATCAAACTTTATTGTTTCATCAGCGACCCAAGTCGTCTCGTAATTCGGAAGTTCATTTAAAATAAGGTTATAAACAGGAGTGCCAATCCGATGATGACAGTTGCAAATTCAAATTTCCCGCCGTTCGAGTTTCACAAGCGCTGGTGCGTTCAGAAACTTGAAGAGAAAAAAATAAATTCTTGATGCTTTTTCGAGCTTGCTCGTTTGCTTATTTACAAAGTAGAAGCGACATTTTTATAATCATTTACCAATCGGCGAGGGCAAGAAATGTGTGTAATAGTAATAATAATAAATGCAGAGTCTAAAAACTTTTTTTTATGTACACAAATAGAAGTACTTGTGCTTATGTCCAAGTATTGTTTTGTTTTTTTGAATTATTCCGCATGGTCTCGTAGAAATTCGCCTTGAAATTGTGATCTGATTAAATCCAATTGATGTTAGAAGATGGCGCATGGAGCATTTTTTCTTTAATAAATGCGGCGCGGCGATTCGGTTGGCCCTTTTCCCGCGCCATCTCTGTTTTAAACAGCCAAACATCCACCCTTTTTTCAATCAAAGCAAGCAAAGCAAAGTGTTACGATGATCAAATTTTATTGTTTTATCAGCGACGCAAGTCGTCTCGTAATTCGGAAGTTCATTTAAAATAAGGTTATAAACAGGAGTGCCAATCCGATGATGACAGTTGCAAATTCAAATTTCCCGCCGCTCAAGTTTCACAAGCGCCGGTGCGTTCAGAAACTTGAAGAGAGAAAAATAAATTCTTGATGCTTTTTCGAGCTTGCTCGTTTGCTTATTTACAAAGAAGTAACGACATTTTTATAATTATTTACCAATCGGCGATGGCAATAAATGTGTGTAATAGTAATAATAATAAATGCAGAGTCTAAAAACTTCTTTTTATGTACACAAATAGAAGTACTTGTGCTTATGTCCAAGTATTGTTTTGTTTTTTTGAATTATTCCGCACGGTCTCGTAGAAATTCGTCTTGAAATTGTGATCTGATTAAATCCGATTGATGTTAGAAGATGGCGCATGGAGCATTTTTTCTTTAATAAATGCGGCGCAGCGATTCGATTGGCCCTTTTCCCGCGCCATCTCTGTTTTAAACAGCCAAACATCCGCCGTTTTGAACCAAAGCAAACAAAGCAAAAGTGTTACGATGGACGACCAAACTTTATTGTTTTATCAGCGATGCAAGTCGTCTCGTAATTCGGAAGTTCGTTTAAAATAAGGTTATAAACAGGAGTGCCAATCCGATGATGACAGTTGCAAATTCAAATTTCCCGCCGCTCAAGTTTCACAAGCGCCGGTGCGTTCAGAAACTTGAAGAGAAAAAAAATTCTTGATGCTTTTTCGAGCTTGCTCGATTGCTTATTTACAAAGAAGAAGCGACATTTTTATAATCATTTACCAATCGGCGATGGCAATAAATGTATGTAATAGTAATTATAATAAACGCAAGGTTTAAAAACATTTATGTATACAGGTTGAAGTACTTGTGCTTGTGCATCACACCACACTTTCAACGCGCGCACACGAACACTCATTTTATGCGCGGTTTATACATCCTTAAAGTGAACTTTATTTTCGTTGTTTAATATATAAAACCTGAAACGGCACTTTTATTGGTGGGCACAGCACAAAACAGTCCAATACATCAGCCGACTTGCGCCGCGAGAAGACTGGCCATTCTGCAAGCAACAGGACGGACTATTTTAAATATTTTAATATTAATAGGTACAAAGTAATTACGATGTCGTTTCAGTAAGAAATACATAAGTATAAAAGAATAGCGTCTCCCTGCCTGCCTGCCTACCAGCGGCGGCGCGCGGCGGCGGCGGCGGCGCGTAATTATTCCCGAGCAAATACATAAATGCATGCGAAAATCTATTAACATTTTAAATCTACCCGATCCTTAATAATTCGTGTGTGCTGGGGGCAAAGGCTTTTTAATATTTATGAGACAGAAACGCACAGTGTCGTTTAGGTCATACGCAGGTTGCACGGGGTTTCTTGGTTTTCATTGTCATTTTAATTTTGTAGGTTTGGGTTGACGTTTTGTTGCCCGGTGGTGGAAGACTGTCTGTTTCTTCTTCCGATTGTTTGTAAGTGTAAACCGCTCATTATTTCAGCTAGGAGCAGCAGTGAGAAAATTAATGTGGCGTGAGTCTCTTGGCACAGGCCGGCCATACACCGCGAACGAGGAAAGAAATCAAACCAGAGTTCCTTGTATTTATACAAACAACTGTATTTAATGGATGGTGTGTGTGTGAACGAAGATCTTTTTTACTCTCAGAGAGAGAAGAAGTTGAATGAAGCTTAATAAAATAAGAATCATCCAAGATGTCTTAGAAGTAAATAAAAAAGAAATAAAATGAAGTTCAAACTGTCACTGTCACTCTGGTGACAGTTTCTAATAAGAATTTACTGCACAATTTCCAATAACTCCTTTAAGTTCTGATTGCAGGTTTGCCATTTCCTCTTTTCCTGTCCGTACTACCGCCCTCTACGACTAAATTTAAATGTACTTTGCTTTCTATGGCTAACCTTTATCTAAAATTAAAAAAAAAATCATACGGTAGAAGGAAAATTGTTCTACATTTAATTGCCCCAGACGGAAAAACAAGTGAACATCAAATATGTTAGATGCAGCAATCAAACAGACTGTACGTACCACGTGATAAAAAGAAAATATTGCAACGTTGCGTAATTCGGAGGATCTAACCTTAAAATCCAAAATGAAATGACGTCCACTGTCAAAATTTAGTCACGTGCATGAATTTCACATTCTCTACAGATTTTAACTGAGTACTACAATAACATATACTACGTAAATAAAGAATCTTTTTTACTCTGCGCGGTTGTAAAAGAAAAGAAGTTCAATGAAGCTTAATAAAATAAAAATCATCCAATATGTCTTAGAAGTAAATAAAAAAGAAATAAAATGAAGTTCAAACTGTCACTGTCACTCTGGTGACAGTTTCTAATAAGAATTTACTGCAGAATTTCCAATAACTTCTTTAACTTCTGATTGTAGGTTTGCCATTTCCTCTTTTCCTGTCCGTATTACCGCCCTCTACGACTAAATTTAAATGTACTTTGCTTTGTATGGCTAACCTTAATCTAAAATTAAAAAAACCTCTTTTGCTACGCCACTGGTCCTGAAATGAACGGCGAGCGGCGCAACTTGACAAGTAACTTTTTTTCCCTAATTTTCAGAAATTATCTTTTTCTTATAATCCGTGTAAAAGCTTTGCTATTTTACGTCAACTAAAACTTAATAATAAGCGGGCTGTAGCTGCGATGTCGGCTCGTTGCGGCGTTTACGCTATCAGGGACGAATGACTACGGTCAGTCTTGTGGCCCTGGATGAAGAGACGTAGTAAGCAGGGTGCGGTGATGGCTTCAGCTGACAGGCTGGACCAGAACTGGAGTTAACCGGGTTGAAGTCAGCAGTTTTTGGTTGAGGGTTGACGGCGGTGGCAAAGAGGCGTCTTACGATCGGCGTCAGGATACTGGCGATCTCGGGATCAGCGTCCTAGGTCTTGGAATGGTTCCGGATGGCTCCCCTTCTTCGAGATGGCAGGTGATGCCAATTCGGAGTCGCTCCTAGATCGACTGCGCAGGCGGTTCCCCTTCTCATACTAGGCACTAAGCCTACCGGAGTCTACCTGTTCAAATTTTGTTCTCACTTTTCATACGCAATTTTTATTGATTCGCGCATTGCGTTGTTCGTAACATGCCCGGCGTTCAATTATATTACCTACTTGATGAAATCATTTGCCACAGTTGTCGCGATTCTTCCGATGTTTCATTTTGAAACAAGAACCGTGTTAAATCGGGTTACCTCACGCATTGTTACGACGTTGTTGAAATCGCCCTCGATTTCACAAGACCTTTGCTTTAATGATTTGTTTATATTATTTTTTTATGAAGCACTCCCATCGCGACAATATTATGCTATTGTCCTAGTATACCAATTTTTCAAGCCAGATTCAAAGTTCGTCAAAAATTTAAATTTACCTTAAAAGTGAAACTATTGTTTGTCCTTCCAAATCTTGGTTTTGTTACTGTAAGAATTCGAAAACTTCAGTTCAAGAAATGCAATTATTGTAGTTTTGTCGTCATATGTAACTGATGCGCTTGTCTTAAGTTGCGCGCAATCGATGTAATATGATATTAAGAAAAATCCTTACGTTTCATTTTCTGACGAATGTTGTTGAATCTTGTTTGAAAGCGCGCGAAGCTCGAGAAAAACAACGCCAAACTACATCATCACGCCATCTAATGGGCAAACATTTAAAAGGAGAGGCGTCCCGGTGGAAAGGCGGGGTGAGGTAGCGACAAAGGTAATAAAAGAAAAACTTTAACATCTAGATTAAGAGTTAGTTAATCCGCTGACTCTTTTCAGCTTCAGAAAAAGCACGCGTGTTTCTCGTACAGGGCGTTTCTAAATTATTATTTTTTTTTGTTAAATTCGGTAATTTTCTCTAAGTTTGAAATTCGCGAACGGAAGGCTTTTTTGTGTATTTAAAACCGTTCGGAACAAATTTTTTCATCTTGAGGTACTGACAAGTCTATGACTTAGGATCCCGTCGGGCAAACACCACAGATAAGAAAAAAAAGAAGTTATTCCGGAGAGGAAATCCTCATAAGGAGAGAGTGAAAAATCTAACGACCTTCAAGCAACTAACGGCACCGTTTCGATTTTTCGAGGAAAACATCGCCGGTTTGAAAGTATTTTCGGCTCTACCGAACAAACAAAAATTACTTTCCAACGGTGGCTCGTAGGTCAAAAGTGGGTTTTCTTTAAAACGGGGTGGGTTTTTGTTATTGGGCTCCGAGTTCAAATGTTCACGGATCAAAATTGCCAGCGTCTCGCCAAACTGCGGGCAAGTTAATCGCTTTATGTAATATGACACGCTTATGTTGCATTCCTCGAACAAGTTCAATCGACTTGGTGTTGCAATTTGTCAGCATGGAATTCCCTACTCTATTAAATTTTGTATACCATGAGTTTACTTTAGCTTTGAACACACAACGTAAAGATCTTTTAGGAAAAACGGGTCTGTTTATGATGAAACAAAACGAGTTTCAATCAAGCAGAGAATATTAAAACTTATTTTTTAAATAAAATACATTTTCACTTTTCTAAACAAAGTCCTCCTGCACGACGTTTTAAACAATGATGCCAGACGATAATAAATCAAATGCTTTCATAGCATTTTTGTAAATATTTGAGACGTAGTTGATGACATATCATAACTGACGGTAACATCACATTTGTTTTATTGAAGCTTGCTTGCATATCCTGCGCGTTTTTTTTTTTTACTGAAACTGAACATGGGAATATTTGTATTGTATGTTCAGAGTTAAAAAAAAAAAAAACTCACGGTATGTTTCGCAGATCGAGAAGGAATTTGAACGCGCGAGCTAATCAGACGCAAGGGAATCATGCTAGACAATTTCCGTGACGACGATTAAGCCTCACGCACAAAAATCCCCCTGCCCAGCACCAACTGACACTTTCTCTGCCGGTTCATTTCTCTGCTGAGCTCTAAATTGTTTAGCAATGAAGCAAACCGACAGGATTCTGTTTTATCAACAAGTTGATGACGTTTGTAACTAATCAAGCAATACCAACAGCAGATGATAGCTTTATATTTCGAAGTTATAGTTTCATTAAATTCGTCTATGATGAAACAAAACGAGTTTCAATCAAGGAATATTAAAACTTATTTTTTAAATAAAAATCATTTTCACTTTTCTAAATAAAGTCCAGCACATTTGTTTTATTGAAGCTTGCTTGCATATCCTGCGAGTTTTTTTTTTTTTTTCTGAAACTGAACATGGGAATATTTGTATTGCATGTTGAGAGTTAAAAAAAGAAACTAAGGGTATGTTTCGCAGATCGAGAAGGAATTTGAACTCGAGAGCTAAGCAGACGCAAGGAAATCATGCTAGACAATTTTTAAGCCTCACGCACAAAAATCCCCCTGCCGAGCATCAACTGACATTTTCTCTGCTGGTTCATATCTTTGCCAAGTTCAAAATTTTTTAGCAATGAAACAAACCGACAGGATTCTGTTTTATCAACAAGTTGATGACATTTGTAACTAATCAAGTAATACCAACAGCAAATGATAGCTTTATATTTCGAAGTTATAGTCCTGTTGCGTTTTAATAAATTTGAATTAAGAGTTTTGAATTTCCCAATGAAATGGAGGAGAAGAAGGGTTTCGCAAGAGCGACCCGGGTGTGAAATCTAATTTTTTTTTTTTCAATTAGATTAATCCGAGTGGTTGTTGCAAGAAGGAAACCGCAGCGTGTCCATTGTAAACAGGCAGCGGCGTCCGTTATAGAATTACACAACCTGCAATAAATTCCACGACATACGCGATGGCACCGCGATAATATGTAAATCTTCGATTTATAAATATTCATTTTCGGGACAGATGCCGCAGTCGTCGACCAACCGGAATCGCAGTTCCGGTTCGACATGTCTTTTGTTTCCCGCTGTACGCAGCGCCATACGGCGGTTGTCAATTGAACCGCCGAATTAAATATGTATCCCCGACGGGATCTCGCCATAAATAAACTTTATCGGCCGGACGGATCTGTTCGGAACTGATGGTTGAGTGTATTTATTTGTAATTACGGGGCTTCTGTGAATGGGACGGCGCGGCGCGGGGCCCCCCCGGTAATTTCATGCCGGGTCTGTCTTAATGACCGCAACGTGCATTCTGCGGACGATTTTTTCTCCCCCCGAAAATTCTCCACTCTATGATTAACGACTTGACTACTTATACATACTACACTTTGAGAAATTCGTTTTTTATTACCTACCAACTCGACAAAAATTAACATCAATACTAAAGTACACTTTAAAAAAAAAATGAAAAATATTAGATACTCCTACTTCTTCACGCGTTTCTGATAACGAGGCGGCCATTCATTATCCCGAGAGGTCAGTCAAATTAAACGTATCGCTTCTTTATGTTAATAGAGATCAGCGTTTCTTCTGCGCGCGGCGAGATCTGCACGCGGCGGCGTTAAAAACGCGTGAGGAAGATTGATGGCCGCGCGCTCGTCATAAATTTGCCTAAAGAAATCTCGGGGGAGTTTTATTTTTGTTTTCTTAACATATTCCCCCCTCTGTTTTATGTTCCCGGTTCATTCTTCGGACACATTGTTCGTCTCGGCGACTTCGCGAGGAAGGAAGAAGAAGAAGAAGGATGCGCGCCCGGATTATGCTAAAGAACCTTTACGGCCTGTTCGCGAAAACGGAATTTTTCCGAAACATTAAATTAAGAGCGGCGGCGGCGGAGGCCCCGGACCCCGGACCCCGGACCCCGGCCGGCCGGGGATTCCCGGAGATATATGTTTTGTTTACGTAATCCTTGCTTAATGATATATGGACCGAACTGGAATTTATCGACGCCCCCGGGCCATACCTATGGATGAAATGCTAAGCGCGGAGAATGTATAAGAGATGAACAAAACAGAATGTAAAAGAAAAAATACATTTAAGTAAAATAAATTTGAAGAAAGAAGATTGATTCATTCGAAAAACTGCAACTTAACGGTACAAAAGATTACATCACATTATAAGATCCATCGCAGATCATTTGATTTCGACGTGAAACAAAAGAATTTCAGCTACATTTTGGAAAACATCGCCTCAACATCAAACCCTAGTGGTGTTTGGAGAAGAGAAAGAAAGCTAATAACTGGAAGGACGAAACAAAAAATCTGTGCACATCAGTCTAGCCAATGGCAAAACTAAAAAGAAGAACGTTGAGGGCTTTTGTACTAACGCATTCGTCAATCAACTAATCGAAACATGCGACGAAAAACAAATGAACTTGGACAACATTTTGAAAGAAATCGCCTCAGTTACGGTGAAGCACGGTGAAGGATATATTATAGGTGATCCTACAGAGCATTTGGCTGTGCACTGGTAAGAAAACGCAAGATCGATGTGCGAGAGAGATAGCTGAAGGAAGGGAGGCAAAACTGTTGGACCGCCGTGTCGTGTCCATCATAAAAAAATCTGCGCTTGGCGAGCCAATGGTGTTTTTGAAAGAAATCGCCTCGGTTACAAGCACGGTGGAGGATGTGTTAAAAAAAAACGTCGAGGGCTTTTATACTAAAGCATTCTTCAATCAGCTAATCGAATGATGCGACGAAAAACAAATGAACCTCGACAATATTTCGAAAGAGATCGCCGCAGTAACAAACACGGTGGAGGATGTGTTCCAGGTGATCCTACAGAGCCTTCGGCTGTGCACTGGTATGGGCAAGAGAACGTAAGATCGTTGTGCGAGAGAGATAGCTGAAGGCAGGGAGGCAAAACTGTTGGACCGCCGTGTCGTGTCCATCATAAAAAAATCTGCGCTTGGCGAGCCAATGGTGTTCTTGAAAGAAAACGCATCGGTTACAAACACGGTGGAGGATGTGTTAAAAAAAAACGTCGAGGGCTTTTATACTAAAGCATTCTTCAATCAGCTAATCGAATGAATGATGCGACGAAAAACAAATGAACCTCGACAATATTTTGAAAGAGATCACCTCAGTAACATATACGGTGGAGAATGTGTTCCAGGTGATCCTACAGAGCCTTCGGCTGTGGACTGGTGTGGGTAAGGAAACGTAAGATCGACGTGCGAGAGAGATAGCTGAAGACAGGGAGGCAAAACTGTTGACCGCTGCGCCGTGTCCGTCTTAAAAAATCTGCGTTTGGCGAGCCAAGGGTGTTTTTGAAAAAGATCGCCTCAGTTACGGTGAAGCACGGTGAAGGATGTATTATAGGTGATCCTACGGAGCATTCAGCCTTGCGTGGTGTTGGCAAGGGAACGCAAGATCAATTATCGTGCAAGAGAGATAGCACAAGGCAGTAAGAAAAAACCGCCGCTGTGCCCGTGGTAAAAAATCTGCGCTTGGCGAGAGAATACTGTTTACGCCTTGAGCATGACGCAACATCTACTGCAACACTAAAGTATTTCTTAAGTTCGTGTGCCCATACAGAATGTGCCTTCGTATTGTCTTATAAACCTGTATCGAGGTGGTTACAGTAAGTAATGAAGTATTAAGTAAAACAAAAAGGAAAAAGGTTTGAAAAATAGCTTTGATTTTCCTGTTTTTAAGAGCCCTATCTTTTAGATAGAAGGAGAAAAGAGATATTTTTGAAATATTAAGAAAGAAACGAATTCAATTAAACAAAAAAAAAAGAACGACGTCAATAAAAACACAAAATCACGAAAAGCGGAGCTAATCGTAAGAAAACAAAAGGAAAAACAAAACTTTTGTTTAAAAAAAAATTATAGCGCTGTAATAATATTAAAAAGCGAAGACGAAGAAACAATGTCAAACAAAACAACAAATACAATCGAAAACGCGCGTGCTCAAGCAATAATCAAAAATTGAGGCCAATGGGAAAAGGATGAACAATTAACACAGAAAGAGAAAGTACTTGCAAAACGAACAAAAACAATAAAATATGAAAACAGTTGAAAACGAAACAGAAATTATCAAAAAATCGGAAACGAATAGTTAAAAAGAAACAAAAACAAAAATTGAAAAACAGAATTGAAAAAAAAAATTTTAATGCAAAAATCAATAATGAAAACGTAATTGGGGAAAAAAAGCAAAAAAAAAAAATTCAATAGACAAAAAACAAACAAAAGACAATCGAAAATGAATGCGCTTGAAAAATAAACCAAAATGTCAAGAGCTAAATGTACAAGAAAAAACAAACAAAAGTAATCCGCGAAACAAAAATACAAAAAAAAAAATCGGAAACAAGTTATTAGAAAAACAAAAACTGAAAAACACAATTGAAAAAATATATAGCAAAAAATAACAAAAATAAATAACTGAAATTGGGGAAAAAAGAAAAAATCATTTCATTTAAAAAAAACAAGGAAAGACAATTGAAAATGAATGCGGTTAAAAAACAAACAAAAAATCAAAAACTAAACACACAAGGAAACACAAACAGTAATCCGCGAAGCGAAAACAATTACAAAATGACAAAAAGAATCGGAAACGAGTAGTTAAAAAACCAAAAAGAAAAATTCGAAAACAATGGAAAATATAAAACAAAGAATAACAAAAAAAAATAATTAAAACGCTCGGCTAACAGTAATTGGGGAAAAAAGAAAAAAGATCAATTCAATAAACAAAAAAAAAAACAAAAGACAATCGAAAATGAATGCGGTTAAAAAACAAACAAAAAAATCAAAAACTCAGCACACAAGGAAATAGTAATCCGCGAAGCGAAAACAGTTACAAAATGACGAAAAAATCGGAAACAAGTAATTGAAAGGACAAAAGCAAAAATTGAAAAACACGATTGAGAAAATATAAAACAAAGAAAAACAAAACCAAATAATAAAAAAGCTCGGCTAACAGTAATTGGGAAAAAAGAAAATATCAATTAAATTTAAAATAAAAAAAAACAAACAAAAGATTGGGTTAAATATCAAACAAGAAAATCAAAAACTAAACGCACTTGAATACAAACAGTAATCCGGGAAGCGCAAACAATTACAAAGAACAAAAACAATCGGAAAAGAAAACGCTTGAAAACAAAATCGTCGAATAATCGAAAGTGGTTGAAAATTAAAGAAAAGAAATACGATTGAAAAACGAAATTAAAACTCGAGAACAATCTGCAGTAATTGCAAAAAAAAATCAATTGACAAAACAGAAGGCAATCGAAAAACAAAAGCAGTTCAAAAACTAAAAAAAAAATAATCGAAAACAATAACGAAAACAGTAAAAAGGAAAAAAATGTAGCAGTGAAACCGAATGAAAAAGTGGAAAATGTAATTTTAAGAAATGAATGTAAATAAAAACAAAAAACGGAATGCTATTGAAGAAAGAAACTAAATTAAAAAAAAAAAATATTTTGAAAGAAGGGAAGGCGATGGTGACTGGAAAAAGATATAAACTTCGAAGTCGATTAAAAAACAAACGAAAGCAAAAGAAAATCCAATTATAAAGAAAATCCAATTATAAAGAAAATCCAATTATAAAGAAAATCCAATTATAAAACGAACGATCAAAAAGTGAAACCAATTGAAAAAATAATCAAAAATTGATGATTAAACAAAGAACAAATGACGTAGTTAAAAAAAAATGAATGGATGACGATGGGAATACGAAAGAGCGGGTAAAATTAAAAAGATCGAAAAGCGAGGACAATTAAAAAGCAAAATAATAAAAGAAATCTAAGTCTGTTAAAAAGAAACAAAAAGCGAAAAACGAAAAAAATCGAAGGCAACTTAAAAACAAACGACAGTACAACCTTTATTATTATCCTAACGAGCCACGGTTTTTAGAGAAGAAACTTTTTGTAATAGAAGCAGACAATTTAGACGGCGCGACGCGACAGAGTCAGAACCAAAATAAAAAAAAAAGACGTCGGGTGATCATCAACAGACATCAGCCTAATAATCTACTCAATGCAATGATAATTTGTTTGTGCGTTTGTGTGAATTACAGGTTTTTGTAAGCTAATATGTCGACGGATAGTTTCAATTGATCTCACCCTTGACCTTTGCCGCCGCTGGGATTTCCTTACGTCAGATTGATACTGGTTGGTCCCTGTTGATGTCACTATGGTTTTGATTCGTGCAAGCCCTTCTTTTGGAATGGAACATTTGGGGGTATGTTAGATAGAGTAATCAAACAGTAGAATAATTAATAAATAGAAAAAGTAGTGGATGTTAAAAGCTGACAGACGTATTATTCGACAACATTCTGATCTACTCAGTGTAATGATAAGAAGTTATTAAAATCTTTACTGATGGATAAAATAACCAAAGAGTAGAATAACTATTGGGCAGAGAATATTCAGTTTCCAAGCAAAATATTACTGCTTTTATTAATTAATTAAAATCAGACCGTGCAAATAATTATTATGCATGCGGCTTTAGGGAGCGTAATAAATTTCTATCGGATGTGAGTTATCAAGATGGCGTGGCAATCCGACGACCGACGACTTGTAAAAAATGGGAAGGAAGGAATCATCGGGCGTTGAAGAATGTTCTCGTAATTACCCACGACCGGCGGTTCCTTATTTTGATTTAATTACCGTGACAGAAGAACAACCGCGCGAAGTTCATCATCATACATGAGAGAAAAGCGCTGGCTTTCTCACGTGGCGGAACAATTAAATTAAGGCCGAATTTTTGGGCGAGCTGGAAAGAGCCTGTGAAAACTCACATGATCGCTCGTTTTACAAAGAAGAACAAATATAAAAGTTAAATTACGAATTCATTCCATGATATCAATAATAAAACATGATGTCTGTCTATCTATTCAATGATCATTCTGTTTATTCACGTTTCTATCAGCTGTTTGTTATAGTCGACAAACCAATTTTTTGTTTCGATTTCGATTCAATGATTCAAGCGTTCGGGGTTGGCAACTAAAAGATCCCATGTACATTAGTACACTTTTATGTTTGACAGTTTACAAACATGATTCAGTAATTTATTTTATTTCCGCCGAACTGTCAGATGTTGTGCTGTCACTCGTGTTTACTGCTATAACAACGACATAACCAAAACGTAAACTACTTTTGACAGATTAAAACCGGATATGGAATAAATCATGACAGTCAGTCATGCCACCTTAAATTAAGTATTGCCAACTCAGGACATTTAAATTACAGGATGAAATCAGCTGATGAACGATTTATTTAGTGCGTCTGTCCATCGAGCATTCTGGCTATTCGCAGTCCTAACTCGCTTTCTTACTTTTATTTATTTTTTTTCGTAAAGTGAGAGAAAATTCTGTTGATGTTTTTATTTCTACCCCAGATTGCTACGAGTTTTTTTTTTAATAAATTCAATTGGCCCGGCCCTTAAAAAAAATGTGTACGTGAGTGCCATCTAGTGAAGAAAAATCGAAACACTTTCCTGCAATGAATTCGTTTAATTTAGACTTAGATTTAAATTTATTATAATTTGCAATCAATTTACAAATTGTTTCAAATGGTAAACAAAATAAAATAAAAAAAATTATGGCTCATGAAGAAAGTGAGATTGGAAACTCCAATTACCAATCAGTACGTTCCTTTGTTTAATTAAAAGAAAAAAAAAATTGTAGCTCATTTTTTAAAAGAAGAAGGGCGGAAGTTTTCTATTGTAAGACCGAAAATTTTCGCAGCGCCATCTATCAGTGAACAGCGAAAATATTTTTACATTATTTTTTCTAATTAATCATCGTTTTTCATGTTACCCAGTTAATAACTTCCTTCATTTAATTAAAATAAAAAACTTGTAGCTCATTTTTTAAAAGAGAAAGGACGGAAGTTTTCTATTGTAAGACCGAAAATTTTCGCAGTGCCATCTATCCGTCAACGGTGAAAATATTTTTGTATTTCTTTTTAATCAATCGATTTGCAGGTATTAAAACAGTTGCCTTCTCTTATTCAATAAAGAAAACTATACCTAACTCATTTCAAAGTGAAAGAACGGACTTTCTTACTGCAAATCTTTCTACGTTTCTTTTTAATCGAAACAATTTCAATTTAAAAGAGCAAGAATGGATTTTCGTAGCGCCATCTATCGATTTATAGTGAAAATATTTTTTAATTAATCGATTTCAATGTTTTGTTAAGGATGGCCTTCTTTCGTTTGATAAAGTTGTGACTCGTTTGAAAAAGAAGTTAAGATCAGAACTTTCAGTTGTTTTGAAAATACTTTTGCATTTCTTTTTAATCAATAAAAATACATGTTTTATGACGATTAGCTTTTTCTATTTAATTAAAAAAAAAATGTAGCTCGTTTGAAAGAGTAATAGTGATAAATCGGAATAACCTATTTTGATGTCATTAGAAAATAAAAATTCGCCCAGCGCTCTATTTTGTAGTCAGGCGAAATGCACATCTGCACAATCACAGTTTCGTATATCCGGACAACCAGTCAAGTTCGTGTTTGCGAAGACTGCAGCCTCCAGTAACATCCCTCACCTCTCGAAGACGCGCAGTCATCTAAGACGAGTCTGAACTCCATCTTCTTGGATTTCGCCGCCTTCAGAGGAGTTACGACCGAACCAGCGAGACGAGTCAGGGATTATGTTTCTCCGTACTATTATGTAAAAACCGCCCTCTATTGGTATTCCAATATTACTTAAATAGTAGAAAGCAATAGTGATCAGCAGAGATCGGAATCTCATATTTTGTCGTCGGCAGTAAGGGTTTTTAATGAAACCAGTGTTACCAATAGGTTTGTCAAAATTCTATTAAATATCGCGCAAACGCAGCTTATATTGAGTTGAGGAG
Source organism: Prosopocoilus inquinatus (assembly GCA_036172665.1). Taxonomy (NCBI): domain Eukaryota; kingdom Metazoa; phylum Arthropoda; class Insecta; order Coleoptera; family Lucanidae; genus Prosopocoilus; species Prosopocoilus inquinatus. Next base: position 4,352,948 of record CM069878.1, on the reverse strand, counting down.
GGAGGTGCAGCGGAATTTTTATATCGCTGTTGGCATCACTGCACACGATGACGTCAAAATATGTGATTCCGATCTATAGTAATCATTTTTTTCTTAATCTAATCCTATTCCTTGATCCCTTAACTAGCAGGTATTATTGGTTGATGTTATCACTTTTGTATATCTAAGTGTGTCAACCCTGACGAGCTGTTAAATACAAAAGTAAATTTTCCAGTGAAAGAAAAAAAGGAAAACTTGAAACAAAACATGCGAGGAAATGAATTTCCATTTCATGCCGTGAAACGGACGGTGATTTACGAGACAAATTTATTTCGCTGATTTTTTTTTCCGCCACACGTCACACATCTTGCATGCGCCACGTAATTACTCCACGCGTGACCCCCAAGGAGGTACCAACGTTAAAAAAAAATGTATAGTGAAATAAATAGGGAAAAATCAGCGGCGGGTGGAGACTCGCCCCCCCGAAAAGGCATAAATAACGAAACTAATCCCTCGAATTGCCTTCGCTAAGAGACCGACGATGTATAAAAGATCTTCCGCGCTTAAAAATTCCGCCTCCCGGACAAATATTTGCGGAGAACTTAAAGGTTTCCACGGGCGTCGTGCGTCGGGGATTTCCCCGTTGCGCGACAGCGCTTTTTTTTTTCTCTCGCCAGCCACACGTCTTAATTCGGGGGGGCCTTTTCTTCGTTTCCTCGTCGGAGGCACTCAAAAACGCGCGCGCGGGGCATTAAGAGAAAAGTTATTTTAAATCTGCATAATCCCGATTTCATAAAGAGCCCGCGCGCCGCCGCGCGGACATATAAGGGAACATTTACAAGTAAAATGGGGCTGCTTAGCGGACTTTTTAACTGTTTACTTTACACTCTTACCGCTTCCGAGGACTCCCCGGGAAACGAATTCCAATAAGCGAAACACAACTATGGTATTAATGGCTTTCAAATTAAACCTGGAGGAATTTGAATAAAACGCAAGGCGGCGCGCCGTGAATTCCTCCTTCTTTTCCGTAGAAACGCGTTCTTGTTTGTTTATTTATTTATTCTTTTCTGGAGGCAAAGTAACCGTCCTGTAAGGAAATGTGACAGGAATTCAATGCTGCTTAACCCCCTAACAGGGGGAAGGCGTTGTGGTTCTCCTTAAAAATTCATGCACTGCCCCCTGTCAATGATAACAACCGAAGTATTTAACAATCAGAAATGAAAACGAAAGGGAAAAGAAAAAATATGCAAAAAAGAAACTAGAAAGGTAATACAAAGAGTGGAAGGGAGCAAAACAGAAAAACGAAAATAAAAGTAAACGCATAAAAGAACTTTGAAAAAGAAACGCAAAACATGAAAGAACGTGTAAAGAAGATACTTTAAAAAAATTACTAACACCAAAGAAGCGAAGAAGAAGTAGAGATCAAAACTAAGTGAAGCAGAAAAGTAGGAAGTAATCGAAAATAAAACCGACGCCGAAGAATCAAACAGCAGGAGCAGGAAATGAAGAAAAGAGAAAAACGAAAGAAGAAGCACAAGGCATGGAAGAAGAACAGGAACGACTCAATAAGAAGTGGAAATACGAGCGACAAAGAAGCTGGTCAAAATAGAACTGAAAAACAAAAAAAAAAAAAGAAAGCAGGTAAGAATCAATTAGAAAATAAAACTAAGGCGGCGGGCATTGGTCGAGTAGAAGCAAAAATAAAAGAAAAGAAGTGAAGGAAAAAATACAAGACGAGGAAGAACCTGCGAGAAAATTGAAGAGGACATAGAAGTGAAGAATGACGCGAACAAGAAGGAAACTATGAGAAACCAAAACAAAGAAAGCAATGAAGAATGCAACGGAAAATAAAATTTACGCAGAAGAATCGAAGGAGCAGAAGAAAAATACCAAAAAGAGAAGAGAAAAAGAAAAGACGTAGATTTGAGTAACAAAGAAGAAGTTGAAGGCGAAACTAAGAAAGAAATTAAAAGACGAAAGCAGCCACGAATGAAATAGAAAATAAAATCAAGACGAGTAGAAGCAAAAATAAGAAAAAAAAAGCGAAGGAAGAAAAACAAAACGTGGGCGAACCTCCGAGGAAATTGAAGAGGACGTAGATGTGAAGAATGACGCAGACAAGAATGAAACTATGAGGAACCAAAAAGACGAAAGCAATTAAGAATGCAATGGAAAATAAAATTGACGCAGAAGAATCGATGAAACCAATCAGAGGAGCAGAAGAAAAAGACCGAAAAGAGAAGAGAAAAAGAAAAGACGTAGATTGGAGTAACAAAGAAGAAGTTGAAGGCGAAACTAAGAAAGAAATGAAAAGAGGAAAGCAGCTACGTACGAACTAGAAGATAAAATCAAGACAAGTTGAAGCAAAAATAAGAGAAAAGAAGCGAAGGAAGAAAAACAAAAAGTGGACGAACCTACGAGGAAATTGAAGAGGACGTAGAAGTGAAGAATGACGCAGACAAGAATGAAACTACGAGGAACCAAAAAGACGAAATCAATTAAGAATGCAATGGAAAATAAAATTGACGCAGAAGAATCGATGAAACCAATCAGAGGAGCAGAAGAAAAAGACCGAAAAGAGAAAGGAGAAAAAGAAAAGACGTAGATTGGAGTAACAAAGAAGAAGTTGAAGGTAAAACTAAGAATGAAATGAAAAGACGAAAGCAGCTACGAATGAAATAGAAAATAAAATCAAGACGAGTAGAAGCAAAAATAAGAAAAAAGAAGCGAAGGAAGAAAAACAAAACGTGGACGAACCTCCGAGGAAATTGAAGAGGACGTAGAAGTGAAGAATGACGCAGACAAGAATGAAACTATGAGGAACCAAGAAGACGAAAGGAATTAAGAATGCAATGGAAAATAAAATTGACGCGGAAGAATCGAAGAAACCAATCAGAGGAGCAGAAGAAAAAGACCAAAAAGAGAAGAGAAAAAACAGACGTAGATGCGAGTAATAAGGAAGAAGTTGAAGGCGAAACTAAGAATGAAATGAAAAGAAGAAATCAGCTACGAACGAAATAAAATAAATAAAATCGAGGCGGAAACATCAAGAGAAGCCACTGAATGGAATGAGTGGTAGAAAAATAGAAGAAAAGAGGAGGAAGGAAGAAAGACGGACATGGCAGAGCCTGCAAGAAAAATTAATCAAGCAAACGTAGTAATGAAGAGCGATTGTAAAACGAATAATAAAAACGGAAGGAAAAGAATAAGCCAGCTAAGAACGAATAGAAAATTGAACTGTGGAGGAAAGATCGAATAAAACCTGCAAGAAAAAGTCAAGAAGACGTAGAAGTGAGCGGCAAAGAAGAAAGTCAGAGTAAAACAAAGAAAGGAAGGAAGAAGAGGAAAGCAGCTGAAAATAAAACTGAGGCAGAAGTATCAAAGAAGGGCAATTCGATTAGGAGGAGCAGAAGAAGGAAAAATAGAAGAAAAACGAAGAGGAAGGAACTGAAACAACAAGGAGAAACCCGCGAGAAAAATTAAATAAGACGATTACGACCGCCAAGAGGAAGAAGTTGTGGTCAAAACTAAAAAAGGAAGGACAAGAAGGAGAGAGCTAAAAATGAAAAAGAACATAAAATCGAGATGGAAACGTCAAGGAAAGCCGTCGGCTGAGCAGAAGAGAGAATAAAATGCTTTAAATTAAGGAGAGAAAAAGACGTTCAAGAAGAGATGCGAAAAGCAAGTGAAACAAAAAAATTAGTAGAAGAGAAACAAATCATCCAGAAAAGAGGTCACACCTGCAAAAGAACCAGTAGAAGGAATTAAAAGAAAATATAGGATTCAGATGAACAATCAAAGAAAATCATTGGACGAGCAGAAGAAAAAATTAAAGACTTAAAAGTGAAGAAGGAAAAAGACATTTAAGCATAGAAAGCAAAGACACCAAAAGCCAGAAGTAGATACGTAATGAAGAGAGATCAAATGTTGGGGAAAATAAATAAAAAGAGGAGGATAAATTAAAGAAAACCATGGAAGAGGACATGGAAGAGGAAACAGAAAGCTGAAAAGTGGCCGAATTAAATCGGATTTTCCTTCTTTGATGACTGAATATCTTTTGAAGAAAAGAAGAAAATCGTTTTGGCTTTAGAAATCTTTCTACATTTGAAGATCTGGAAGAGCGAGTGACTCTTTCTAACCATGATGACATCAAACACAAAGAGATTCGTGATCTTGTAACAACAAAGAGTACTTTGAAGCCCTTAAACGGCTGAAGGAAAAACTCTACAGCTATATTTTACTTTGTTATTAAATAACTATAAATGGGCAATTCCGAGGGAAGCCCCCGCTCTAGATCTACGGTTACCATCAATTCAGTTTAGTGCGACAACGAAGCGCGTTTAGGCGGCGATATTTTTTCACAAATATTTCAATTACCCCCTGCGAAAGTCACAAAAAGGGAGGAGGAGGAATCTATATATACGTTTTCGTCTTTGGCCGTCCATTTTTGTCGGAGGGCCATAAAAAGATATATATGAAATATCTCTGTAGCAAGTTCCGCCGTCCGGAGCTCGGTGCTCACTCAATATATCCTTATTTCGGACGATTTTATGTGTTTATTATACCGCAGCAAGGTTCATAACGGCGGCTCGGATTTGCCAGACTGTAAATTCTACAAAAGTTCCTTTATGGTGCGCGAAGCCCCGGCCTCGTGTTACATTTTATTAAATTACTTTACTTTCTTCTTTATTAAAACCGCTCGTCGAGCTGCCCGGAGACTTACGACTTGCGGACACACTGCGTGTCATTGTTGGATTTCGCTAATGCAAGGGGGTTGTAATTTTTATAGGATATCCTCGGACGGACTTTATAGTGCAGGCGATAACCGAACGAAATACGACTTACAATGTTTCCACTTACATCAAAACCCGCAAGGATTAAAAAGGTTTACGAGAAAATTATCGCAATGCCGGGGGAAAATATTTTTTGAAACGAAATAACGTTGGTTCGAATTGAGCACCAAATGACATAAAAAGTATAAATAAACAAAAACGAAACAAGCATTGCTGACTAAATCGCGCACAAAAATCGTTGGTCATAAATACCTGATTAATGCAAGTTGTCGTCAGGCTTTGAAAAGCGCAAATGAATGCTTTGATTTGCGTAGGATATCTTATGGCCGGTGCAATTTAGTAAAGTAACCGTTACAGTAAAGGCATCATTACGTTGAAAGAAACTCTTGTTTTTCCTTTCTTCTTCTCTTGTTTTCCTTTCTTCTTCTCTTGTTTTCCTTTCTTCTTCTCTTGTTTTCCTTTCTTCTTCTTCTTCTTCTTCTTCTTCTTTTTCTTCTTCTTCTTCTTCAATAGATACATACAAGTTCCCTCGTCGTATTTAATATTCTACTTGGGTGAGACAGTTAGGTTGAATTGAGTGCTGTCGTTAATCTTAATTAGGTTTTAAACACCGACCATCGCACTTGCCTTTTTTTACACGGCCGATAAACATCCGGAAGTACCTCTAAGATTACGCGTAAACACTCGAAACACTCAAATTTAAATCAAATTAAGTAAAAACTCAACACAATTTAAACGAAAACGAAAAGCGAATAACGGGGTCCGTTTCTCGTCTGCAATTTATTTACGACAGCCCGAATAACGGGGCCCGTATTTCGCGTAGCAACACAAACACCCGACGAAACGTTTAGTTTGAGCGCGTCCACGCGTCGGTTGTCAAAAATTGAAAGCGAAACAGTTAACAAAATGTTAGTAGTGATGAATCAGATACCTCCTCAAAACAAAGGTTACGTAACTCCAAACGGGGGGTGTCCCAACTTCGCCCAGTCATCAAGTTACCATGTCGCGCTTTCGTCCTTGTAGTGTACCGGTCGACCAACATACAAAACGTTACGTCGCTCCACTTTCCGGGGTGCATCAGCCTCAAGGACACGCAAACGCCGCTTAATTCGTCAGGTTCGGCTTCGAAATATCCCAAACAGGAGAATCCCTCGATAAAAACCTTAACTAAGCAAGAATGAAACAAGCCTTGCGGGCTAATTTGCGCACAAAAATCGCTGGTCACCAACACCTGATTAATGCAAGTTGTTGTCAGGCTTTGAAAAACACAAATGAATGCTTTGCTAATTTGCGCACAAAAATCGCTGGTCACCAACACCTGATTAATGCAAGTTGTCGTCTGACTTTGAAAATCAAAACTGAATGCTTTATTGAGGTTGAATTGAGTTTTGTTGTTAACTTTAATCGAGTTTTGAATATTAAAGCCTTTTTCGTTTTAATTTTTCAGTTTTATTTTTTTTTTTGCTCTTGGATCGAGTTGAGTTTTTCAACGTTTTTCAGCGCTTAATTTTTGCTTGGGTGGTTCAACAGAGTTAGCTCAAGTTGAATTAGGTTCGCCTCGATATGACTTGAACTCAATTTTAATTTAATAAGTTTTGCGATTCTGATTTAATTTTTTTTAATCCTCATTTTTTGCATAGGTACTTATGTTCGGTTGAGTTAAATTTTCAGTTGAGTTGATCTAACCGGAACTTTTCGGATATTATATAATTGTACTTTAAAGTTGAAGCAAATCAAATCGACCTTTCAAATCGGTTACACTCAATTTCAATTGAGTTTTGATCTCTAATTTTTTTGTTGAGTTTAATATGTGATTTTTACTTGGGTTGGAACGAGTTGGTTTGAACTGAATTGGGTTGACCTTAACATGGATTGGACTTTCGAATTTTTAAAGATTTTCGTTTCATTTCTTTTCAGTCTTCGTTTTTTTGCTTGGGTTGACTCGAACTGAATTGAGTTGAGCTTAATTTCAACCGTACTCTTTTCTTTTCATGTATTTAATTTTTTATTTGGACCAGACAGAGTCAAATTGAGTTGAGTTGACCTTAACACGGCTTGGACTTTCGAACTTTTAAGGATTTTCGTTTCATTCTTTTTGAGTCTTCGTTTTTTTGCTTGGGTTGACTCGAACTGAATTGAGTTGAGCTTAATTTCAACCGTACTCTTTTCTTTTCATGTATTTAATTTTTTATTTGAACTGGACAGAGTTAAACTGAGTTGGGTTGGCCTTGACCTTGTGGGTTGAACTTTTTATAATTTTAATTGCCGCATGAATTTATTCTTTGAGACTTATTTCGTTGGATCAAGATAAGTTGAGTTCATTTATAATACCAATCGAGTTATTTTTTTAATTGTCGTTTTAATTTATTTATTGTTTGAGTCTTATTTCGTTGGATCACGATATGAGTCGAGTTCATACATAATTCCAATCCAGTTTTATTTTTTTTTATATTTATTTGACAGAATCAGGTTGAGTTGAACTGAATTTTATTTGAATCTTAGCATTTTTTTTTCTAATTTAAATATTTTGAGTCTTATTTCGTCGGATCAACATAAGTTGAGTTGAGTTCACATACATATTTATAATTGCAAGGGAGTTTTATTTTTTTAATACCCCTATATACTTTTTATTTGGGTTGAACAAGGTCAGGTTGAGTTGAATCGATTTTCTTTTTCAGTTGTAGTGTTTTTGCTTGGCTTGACTTGAGCTGAATTGAGTTGAGTTGGGTTGGACTTAATTCCAACAGCTTTATATTTTCTCTTCATGCTAATTAATTTCTTATTTAAATTGAGTTGGGTTGAGTTTGACATGGGTTGAAATTGAATAATAAATTGAAACGACCATTAAAAAAGCTTAACTATTAAAGCTTTTTTAATTGTCGTTTCAATTTATCCTTTTCAGATTTATTTAGAAAGGTTGAATTCAAATTTTATTTTTTATCTGAGTTGAACAGGATCAGGTTCAGTTGAATTAGGTTGATCTTGATATGAGTTGAAAGTTTAATTTATATTTCTGAGACTTATTTAGCTGTTTCAAGACGAGTTGAGTTCAAATATTATTTCTCATTTTTTTATTTGGGTTAGACACAGTCAGGTTGAGTTGGACTGTGTTGATCTTGACGTGGATTGAAATTTTAACAGTTAAACTTTTTTAAATGTCGTTTTAATTTAATTTTTCTGAGACTTATTTAACTGTTTCACGATAAGTCGAGTTCAGTTTTAATTTTTAATTTTTTGTTTGTCTTTGACTCAGTCAGTTTGAGTTTAATTGAGCTCACCATGACGTGGGTTGAAATTTTAACAGTTAAAACTTTTTTAATTGTCGTTTTAATTTACCTCTTTGAGACTTATTTAGCTGTTTCAAGATAATTTGAGTTCAAATGTTATTTTTATTTTTTTATTTGAGTTGGACACAGTCAACTTGAGTTGAGTTGGGTTGATCTTTACGTGAATTTAAATGTTAACGATTAAACTTTTTTAATTGTCGTTTTAATTCATCTTTTCGAGACTTATTTTTTTATTTGGGTTGGACACAGTCGGGTTGAGTTGAATTGGGCTGACCTTGAGTACATCAGCCTTTACTAGGGCACGCGGCGCTGTTTGAGCCGCGAAAACGGTCTGTCCGTACGTGCAAGAAACTCAATGGCACCATTTATTTCGTCAGATTCGGCTTCGAAGTGCCCCAAACCCCCACAATAAGAAGCCTGATTAAGGAAGAACGAAACAAGCGTTACAGACTAATTTGCGCACGGGCATCGCTGGTCATAAATACCTGATTAATTGGTCAGGCTTTGAAAAACACAAATAAATCCTTTGATCAGCGTGGAACATCTTATCTTATCTTAAGTCTATTACGTAGGTCCTTCTTTCTTCAATGTGTTAACATTGAGGAAAGAAAAATTTTCAGGACTTAGGAAGGAAAAAACTTAGGATGTCCTAAGATTTTTCCTTCCTCACCGTTAACTACAAATGTTATTTTTTTTTTATTTCTAATGGAATGTACGAGAATTTAATGGGGTGGAAAGGGGGCTGGCGAACGCGTTCGATTTTATGCGGCGCGATAAAAACGGTCTTCCGCGTCATCGGCAGCGCGCAAGAAGTTAAAGAATAATATAAGAGCCGACACCACATTAATTTAACGTCAGCGGAGATAATAAAAAGCAACTGCAGACCACTCGAACTGAAAGCTTCTTTCTGAATTGGCCACTCTCCTGCAGACCCTGCCTCATAACTTATGGATACTGATGACTTCAGCAATGAGGCCGCTTTGATACACCAGGCAGCACCTTGTTAGAGTTCTCTTCTCTCAGCGCGAAGGCCCCGCGCGTCCTTGTTAAAATAAATTGGAAGTCGATGGGCTTTGATGTTGCCCCCACTGTTTACCTTAGCTCGCTTAGTTTTAACGGAACTCATACTCACACTTTAGAACAACAAAAAAAAATAGGGAGAGCGCAAGAGAGAGAGAGAGAGAAAAAGAATTCATACCACCCCCACTCCCCACCTGGCGGATGAAAAGAAATTGCGTGGCCTGACAAATTTGATCAATAATAAACTGCAACAATTAGAAAAAAAAAAAAAAGAAAAAACGTGTGATGGCATTGTTGCCACATGTCGGCGCGGTGTAACGCTCATTACGGCCGACAGATAATGAGATAATTTGACGCGGTTATAATTACCGGCCGGAAGGAAACGCGAGCAAAAAACCGCTGGGAGATTCATCTCGGATACATTTCATTACAATAATTTTGCATAACTTAAAAACGGTCAGCGCGCCCGCCAGATGAGCGCCCCCCTGAGCCCCCCCTCGCCGCCGCCTTACGCCGAAGACTGTTTGTTTTAGCGGAAAATTACGCGCGCGGAAAATCAGTTTCGGCCGCGCGGATTTTCGCCGACTTAATGTATTCGGCTTTAATTTTCATGAAGCTTTCCACGTTTCGACCTGGATATATCTTATAATCCGACCCCCTCCCCCCTCCTAACCCCCCAAATAATTACGTTATATCGGCTACCGGGTAAACACCCCGGCTTGTTTTCGTTCTGCCATGCCGGCCGTGCCGTATTTCCGAGAGCAAACAACAACAGAAAACTTTCAACTGTTTTCTTCACTTCACTTTTTTTTGCAGGGCTGTTACCTAAACAGTTTATTAATTTCAGTTGTTTTAGACCTCCACCCCGTTACGTAGTTTCAGATTTTATAATGTATTGCGTTAGATTAACTTAAAAGAAGAGTTTCAGTAAGGGGGAAGGGATGTAAGTAAGAGATTGTGATCGCGACTGATCGAATCCCGCGACGGAAGACATTTGTACCTGAATTGTACCTCATTCTAATTTTTAAAGACGTTTTTGTTGCCTTGGCTGTTTTACAATCGATAGCAGAAAACATTCAACTGTTTTCCTTCTTTTTTTCTGCAGCGCTTGTTTGCTATTTTCAATTGTTTTCGACCTACACCCCATTATACAAGTATATTTAAACGTTTTATAATGCATTGTATTAGATTAACCTCCGAAAAGAGTTTAAGTAAGGGGGAAGGGATGTAAGTAATAAATTTTGATCGCGACGGATCGATTCCCACGCCGGAAGACATTTGTACCCGAATTGTACCTCATATTTTAATTTTTAAAGACGTTTTTGTCGTCTCGGTTGTTTTACAAACCACAGCAGAAAACATTCAACTGTTTTCCTTCTTTTTTTCTGCAGCGCTTGTTTGCTATTTTCAGTTATTTTCGACCTGCACCCCATTATACAAGTATATTTAAACGCTTTATAATTCATTGTATTAGATTAACCTACGAAAAGAGTTTAAGTAAGGGGGAAGGGATGTAAAATAAGAACTTGTGATCGCGACGGATCGAATCCCGCGACGGAAGACATTTGTACCTGAATTGTACCTCATTCTAATTTTTAAAGACGTTTTTGTTGCCTTGGCTGTTTTACAATCGATAGCAGAAAACATTCAACTGTTTTCCTTCTTTTTTTCTGCAGCGCTTGTTTGCTATTTTCAATTGTTTTCGACCTACACCCCATTATACAAGTATATTTAAACGTTTTATAATGCATTGTATTAGATTAACCTCCGAAAAGAGTTTAAGTAAGGGGGAAGGGATGTAAGTAATAAATTTTGATCGCGACGGATCGATTCCCACGCCGGAAGACATTTGTACCCGAATTGTACCTCATATTTTAATTTTTAAAGACGTTTTTGTCGTCTCGGTTGTTTTACAAACCACAGCAGAAAACATTCAACTGTTTTCCTTCTTTTTTTCTGCAGCGCTTGTTTGCTATTTTCAGTAATTTTCGACATACACCCCATTATACAAGTATATTTAAACGCTTTATAATTCATTGTATTAGATTAACCTACGAAAAGAGTTTAAGTAAGGGGGAAGGGATGTAAGTAAGAAATTTTGATCGCGACGGATCGATTCCCGCGCCGGAAGACATTTGTACCTGAATTGTACCTCATATTTTAATTTTTAAAGACGTTTTTGTTGCCTCGGTTGTTTTACAAACCACAGCAGAAAACATTCAACTGTTTTCCTTCTTTTTTTCTGCAGAGCTTGTTTGCTATTTTCAGTAATTTTCGACCTACACCTCATTATACAAGTACATTTAAACGTTTTATAAGGCATTGTCTTAGATTAACCTAAGAAAAGAATTTAAGTAAGGGGGAAGGGATGTAAAGTAAGAATTTGTGATCGCGACGGATCGATTCCCGCACCGGAAGACATTTATACATGAATTGTACCTCATTTTAATTTTTAAAGACGTTTTTGTTGCCTCGGTTGTTTTACAAACAACAGCAGAAAACATTCAACTGTTTTCCTTCTTTTTTCTGCAGCGCTTGTTTGCTATTTTCAGTTGTTTTCAACCTACACCCCATTATACAAGTATATTTAAACGTTTTATAATGCATTGTATTAGATTAACCTACGAAAAGAATTTAAGTAAGGGGGAAGGAATGTAAGTAAGAAATTGCAATCGTGACGTATCGATTCCCATGCTGGAAAACGTTTATACTTAAATTGGACTTAATTTCAATCGAGTTTAGAGACGTTTTCTTTTTACCTCCAACTTGAGGGTATCCTAACTTCGCCCAGTAACTGAGTTATCACGTTACGGTTCCTTTTTAGGGAAGGTGTTGACGAACGAAACGTCACGTCAGTCCATTTTCCGGAGGGTATGCAACAATATCTGCAGCGCTTCGAATTATCCTAAATAGCGAAAGCCCACAACGAAAAACCTGATTAGGGAAGAACGAAACAAACCTTGCGGACTAATTTGCGCACAAATATCGCTGGTCATAAAAACCTGATTAATGGATGTTGTCGTCAGGCTTTGAAAAGCTTAAACGAACGCTTTGTTCGTTAATTTTGATTGAGTTTTAAAACTTAAATACGTTTCTTCTGTTTTGGTCTTACTTTCTTGCTTTTAGATCGAGTAAAGATTAAGTTAATTGAGTTATAACTATTTTCAGTATTTTTACTGTGGTTGAACAGAACTACGTTCGTTGAGCTGTATTAGTTTTAACTTGATACGAGTTGAATTTAATTTCAATTGAGTTTTGAGACTCTGTTTTAATTTTCGGTTTTCCCCGACATGTGTTGAGTTAAATTTTGAGTTGAGTTGATCTGACCCGAACTGAGATTCATTTATTTTGTTTTCATTTCTTCCTTTGACTTTGAAGTTTGGAGGGAATTAAATTGGCACTCAAAAAATTGAAAACTCGACGACGAAGAAGATTGAGGCACGTGTCAAACAGACCAAGTTACATTCGGAACTGAAGAGGCACTTTACTAGATGACAGGAGTTCGTGCATGGTGGCAAGTGACTTGCCGAACTCCCTTCATGCTAATTAATTTCTGATCAGAAAAGTTAAGTGTTTAAATGAATCCGAATTGAAGAACCCGATGACTCATTCTATTTTACTAGCAGCAGTTATTAGGTAACCGATGTGCGAATGTAAACCAAGGTTTGCTTGTAGGAATCAGGAGACTTTATATAATTATATATTCTGTTGCACTATGACTCATTGGTGATATTTTACGTTTCTCAAAGCATTGCATAATGCAAGCTTGCTTTTTCTTGTAACATAATGCCCTTGATCTCATTGCAAGCTGACTAATGCTTTCATTACGTAACGCTCCATGTCATTTGTGTTCTCCATGTTTTCCAATAGATCGTAACCTACAGATTTCTTCTTACTATCCCCCTGTCATTTTTCTTATCTCGTGTTCTATTTCATTTTAAGGATTTGAGATCGCGACTTGTTCGTCGCCGCTTAACCCTAAAAGCCCCAATTAGACGTTGTACACAAAAGTAAAAATAAATTAATGAACTGACTGTGCGAGATTTAGGAACAACGAACTCCGCTCTGTCTGATCTCTTCAAACTTACAATGCTTCATCGACGAAGCGGAACACACTCGAAATCAGTAATCTACAACAGAGTTTAAACGAACGATTTTTTTTTATTTCTACAATGACAGTTACACTTTCGAAACTTATTTCTCGTTTCATCGAAGGCAGAGTTTATAATGTGAAAAAAGAAACCAAAGCGTTTCATTTCACACCGCAAGTATCGATAAATTCTTCAAAGTAATTGGCGCCCGTCGTGGGGCGATTCTTAACCGATCTTTGAAAAGCAACGATTTTCATCGTGACTTACGACCCACTGTTTTGCAGATAGCTTTTTTTTATAGTTTCACAATAGTTTGCGGCTTCACTTCACTTCAAGTACCCGCTTTACTTAAGCACTCTTCCCTTCCCCATTATCTCGCAGGTGGGGAATATCGGATGTGGCAACTGCCATGCAAAAAATATGCTTATGTTTTAATATGTTATTTTTTATGCCGTACTACGAATGAAGTAAAGCCTCTTGACCCAGTGACATTGCGTTTCTCGTTGAAGTTTATTTTAAATTTATTCTATTTTTTCAATCTGGCGGCTTCCTCAGTTTGTAGTCGACTTCGGTTAAACTGTACCGATTAGTCAATAATTTGATTAAACAAATTCGAGAACGGAAACCTGTCTGTTACGACTGATTTTTAAATTGATCTGAACAAACCAAGTCGATTAAACAAATTCGGAAAATGAAACCTCAACCCGACGCCACTGATCAGACAATTAATTGATCGACGTTTCGTTTTTTGAATTTGTTTAATCAAATTATTGACTAGCCGGTTAGTTTATCCAGAACAAACTGAATTTGCTCGTCAATTAACAATAAATCAGATGGTATCTCGAAAATCCAAAGTCCCAGGATTAAAAGAAAAAGTTACGTGATTCAAAAAAAGGTCAAGAAATTGAATCAGGAAAATGGTCAATAAGGTCAAACCAAGTCACTGTTGCTGTTCTGGAAAACAAAATCAATTCGAGTCAAATGGATTTATTGACTCAGAGAAACGCAGACTGACAATTTTGATCAAAGTGCAATCATTTTTTTGATTCAATTTGACAAACACAAGCAAGCAATGAAGTAATCTAAATCGAAATCAAATCGCAAAAATAAATTCAGTACTTGGTTAAGTCGAGTCAAACACAAATTTGATCGAATTTTATTGACTCCAAAGAGAAACAAATGAAAACAGAGTAGACATCAAACATCAGAAATATTCGATTTTCCTTCCTGGCGAGGGCGTCGACGTGATTTGACGAAACGTACCGAAAAAATAATGACGTCTCGGTCCGAGGACCAATCAAACCACGAATTTGAATTCAATTCTGGAGGCGATCCAATCAAATTCAAATTTGAAAGAGAGAGAAAAAAAACAAATAATATTTGCTCGTCAATTAACAAATCAGATGGCACTGAATTTTGATTCAATTTGACAAACAAAACCAAGAAATGGAATAATTAAAATCGAAATCAAATCGCAAGAATAAATTCAGCACTTGGTTAAGTCGAGTCAAACTCAAATTTGATCGAATCAACCGAATTTTATTGGCTCCAAAGAGAAACAAATGAAAACAGAGTAAACATCAAACATCAGAAATATTCGATTTTCCTTCCTGGCGAGGACGTCGACGTGATTTGACGAAACGTACCGAAAAAATGACGTCTCCGTCCGAGGACGAATCAAACCACGAATTTGAATTCAATTCTGGAGGCGATCCAATCAAATTCAAATTTGAAACAGTGAAGAAAAAAACAAATAATACAGGTATTACTGGCCTTGAAAAAAATAAAATAAACAAACCGTCGAGCACCTGAAATATTTAATTTTGTTTCCTGACACGGGCGACGCTGACGGAAATTGACAAATTCGGCAAGAAAGTTCAAAGTTCAAACAAACAAAAGACTAATCACATCGCAGCAAATAATTATTTATATTAAAATTAATTTTTTTTATGTAATTTTGGGTTGAGTATTATTATTTATTTTTTAATTTCTGCAATTTTTGCAGTTCGAAGTTGAAGGGAATTAAATTGGCCTTCAGAAAATTTAGAAGTTTTGAAAACTTCGCAAGGAAGTTCAAAGTTCAAACAAGCAAGAGACTAATCACATCGCAGCAAATAATTATTTAAAAAAAAAATAATAATTTTTTTATGTAATTATATCGTAAATTGAATTTCACGTTTTTGTTTAATATAGTTTTGTGTTTGCATTTTTCTAAATTGTAACGTATGCTATTTTTTTTTTAATATATTGCTGTATTTAAAAAAAAATCGGGCATTTTTACGTGAGATTCTTGCGAGTTTTTTTTTTTTAATTCGGAGGAGAATTTTGACCAAACCAGAAACGCTACTAACAAAGAAAATCGAGATCTAACCTTGTGCGGATCGTTTATACTAAAGAATCAGGGACATAAGGGGATGAAAAGGGGGTTTAAATGCCGAAGTGGATTCGAGTTAAATTATGAAGCTTTTAATTGATTGACTTTATTTTATTTTTAATGCGCCTCGTTCGACTTAAATGTATTAATTTTGTGTGTGTGTGTGTGTTTTTTTCTTTTTTTTTGTTAATCAAAAATAACATTCTCGCCCGTTCAGTTCGTGCGATGGATGTTTCGGCGGTGGGAAATTCCGCGGAAAGGAAAACAAAAACTGTTTATGAAAACATGGCGAACAGCGACGGGGATCTCCCGCCGCGATTCGATCAAATGGAACGGAGCAGTCAAAGGTAGAAGATGCTGTAAAAATATAGAAAAGCCGCTCGAGCTCTAAACCCCCGGATAAGCCCCACATTCACATGTATGAATTCAGCACATCAACACCAAGTATCTCCGTATAAAATGTGTACTTATCATAACTTAGGACGTCTTTCCTTTATTCCGCACATCGACACACTCACATTCGTTTTCTACACTCACCACACACACACACACACACAGAGAGAGAGAGAGAGACGTGTGCCAACTAAACACGACCTTTATCGCCATCTATATACACGCGTCAAACACGAATTAACTAAATAATTTTTTCGAAAAGAAAAACCACGTGCAAATTCCAAAAAAAAAAAAATAATAAGTGGATATTTATTAAGGGGGTTGAAAGGACCGAATGAAGGCGTAACAGAAAATGTATGAAAATATATGCGGGCAAACATTTTTTTTTCAGGGGTTGGATTCCGAGAGGGAATTTCAAATTTCATACTCGCGACGGGGCTCCGCCGCACATGTGGTACCCCTGCGTCACCTGCCGGGAGGATCTCGATCAGTCAGGACGAGAGCGCGCGCCTTAAATCTTCTTCCCGAAGGTGTCGTCTCATAAACCACTCCACACACCGACTTACCCACTTCTTTATCATCATCATCATCACCATCACCTCCACCTTTATTTGGAAAGCGAAAAAAACGCGGTCTTTTCTTCCCTGTTAAATAAAACACAACCTTTCCACCTGAGGATGAAGCAAAAGAATCAATCAAGTCCTTTTGCGATGACACAAAAATTTATGTTACAGTGCGTTCCATTCAACGATTTCAAATCTAAAGAGCAATACAATCAAGGTCGGAAGTCGCCGCTTCCGTTGCCTTCACGATTTCTTACATCCCTTCCCCCTTACTTAGGTTAATCAAATTCAATTCAGTTATAAAACGTAACCCCGCGTAAGTTTCGGAAGTTGATCTTCACAACAATTAGCTCCTCAAGAAGAAAAAAACAAAGGAAAGAAGTCTCAATCACCTTTAGCGATTGATTACCAATCGCAAACGTAGATGTCAAGGTCAATTTGGCAGAAGTGAACCTGCAATATTTGCTGCGATTTGTTCGTTGTGTTAATCGCCTGTGAAGTATGTAACTAACAATAATTTCAGTCAGTTCACAAACAGCTTTTGTCTTTGTAGCTAGTCCCTGAAGGTGACTTCGAACTCAAGTCGAAACATGTCGGCAGGCTTCAATACACGTGTAGTTGCTGAAATCGCTTTCTTTAGCAACCTTAGACAAATCCTGAAACCCCGTTTTCGTTTATTCTTAAGAAGAGAAAAGGTGATTCAAATAATAAAAACACGCGGTAAGATGCCTTGTTTAATCGGCAGGAAATTAAAATGAAAGTTGCAGGCTTCAATATATGTATAGTGGCTGAAATCGCTTTCTTTAGTGGCCTTAAACAAATCCTGAAATCTCATTTTTCGTTTATAGAAAGATTAAAGGTGGTTCAAATAAAAACACGCGGTAATATGCTTTGTTTAATCGGCGGCGATTAAAGTGAACGTTGCAGGCTTCAATATTTGTATGTACAGTTGCTGAAATCGCTTTCTTCAGTGACCTTAAACAAATCCTGAAATCCCATTTTTCGTTTATAGAAAGATTACAGGTGGTTCAAATAAAAACACGCGGTAAGATGCTTTGTTTAATCCGCGGAGATTAAAGTGAACGTTGCAGGCTTCAGTATATGTATGTACAGTTGCTGAAATCGCTTTCTTCAGTGACCTTAAACAAATCCTGAAATCCCATTTTTCGTTTATAGAAAGATTACAGGTGGTTCAAATAAAAACACGCGGTAAGATGCTTTGTTTAATCCGCGGAGATTAAAGTGAACGTTGCAGGCTTCAGTATATGTATGTACAGTTGCTGAAATCGCTTTCTTCAGTAACCTTAAACAAATCCTGAAATCCCATTTTTCGTTTATAGAAAGTTTAAAGGTAGTTCAAATAAAAACACGCGGTAATAGGCTTTGTTTAATCGGCGGAGATTAAAGTGAACGTTGCAGGCTTCAATATATGTATGTACAGTTGCTCGAAATCGCTTTCTTCAGTAACCTTAAACAAATCCTGAAATCCCATTTTTCGTTTATAGAAAGATTAAAGGTGGTTCAAATAAAAACACGCGGTAAGATGCTTTGTTTAATCGGCAGGAAATTAAAGTGAACGTTGCAGACTTCAATATATGTATGTTCTTTAGTAACTAGTAACCTTAGACACATACTGAAACTCCATTTTCGTTCTTAAGAAGAGAAAAGATGATTCAAATAGTAAAAACACGCGGTAAGATGGTTTGTTTAATCGGCTGAAATTGAGGTGAAGGTCGCACACTCGACATTCCAGCGAAGGGGCGTGATGTCATCATGAGAAGAGTTGCTCGCACAGGCGTTTACCCCGGCGTAAAGCTGAGTCGACGGAGGAAAAGGAGAAAATGTGATTCACGTAAAAACCCGCGGTAATATGGGTTCATTTGACCGCGGCGGAAATCGAGGTGCCACTTTTCATGGCATCAAAAGTTTTCAGGCACTGGGATTTCGCTCAATTTTGATTGAACGCTGAGCGGAAGACATAGTTGAATGTTCGGAAATATTCTTATGCAGAATGCAGGAAAAATTATCTGTCAATAGATGTCGCTGTATCTTGTGCGAAACTGCAACTGACATCTCCGAAATTTGGTTGCGTTTTCTTCCTTTTCTTTTAATTCATCGTCATCCGTGGAATAGGGAAGATTAAAAAAGGGAGAAAATATTTCAAGAAACATTTCACTCTCCTATAGATGGCGTCGTGCTACTTGGTGGTCACTTACTTTCCGTTCAGTCCGTTCAGCGAAGCCAACAGACTTGTAAAAATTCCATCAAACGTCCGTGCAACTAAAGTTGAGTCGAAACTGCGGCAAATAACGGTCGAGCAAGGCACCTGTCGTCAACGCACCTCAGATTGGACGGAGGTCTAGCGAAGTTTTTATAAACCTGTTGGCATCGCTGTTTCAGTTAACCACCGGTGAGAGACTACCGTGTTTTTGGAAAACACGATTTCGAGTGAACAGAGGACAAAACAAAACAAAAATAAAAGAATCGTGTAACCAAAAGAAAAGGAAAAAAAAATGTAATAGTAGAGAAATTAAACGAAAAAAAAAACATCTTAAAAGGATTTTTGGTAATTGCGTTTGCCGATAGATGGCACCACAACTTCTGCAGTCATTTTCAATCGCACCCACGGCTTCTAGCGCAAGAAATCTCCTTGAGAAGACTCGTGCAAAGGAGGAGGAAATTATTACGTAGAACAGCAAGCAAAAATTAACACTTTGTGTATAATCCTAAAATTAACATGACTTCATTGATAGATGGCGCCACAATAAATAACTACATTTTCTCTAGCTGAAAAATTTTTCTTTTGTTTTCGTTGGTTTTAGAGAACGCAAGAATGACTTTCGAAATTAAATTTCACTTGAGCCTGCAGGTAAGAGTTTGGGTGATTTCTGGTTCCTGATTCTAGGGAAACCTCCGGAGTTTGTGCAAGGACAGTTCTGAGTTTAAAGCACCGATGCGACGTGAAGCCGATACTGGAATCGATTAAACAGATTTCCGCGAGAAAGAAACTCAATTTCTCCTCTGACATCAGAATCTTAACGAATATTCCGTTTCCGGATCCGCAGGTTTTAGCTTCTGACGTCACAAATCCACCCGTTCGACATTCCGACTCGTTGAGACTTATTTGCGTAGGTATTTCCGCCTTCTTGCGGCGAACCAATAGGGGAGAGGAAGATGGTGCGATTCATATAAAAACCCGCGGTAAAACGCTTTGTTTAATCGGCGAAAATTAAGGAGAAACTTATAACACTCGATGTTCTGGTGGAGGGGTGTGACGTAATAATGATTAGAGTGGCTTGCGCAGGTGTTTACCCCAGTGAGGATGTGATTCACGTAAAAACACGCGGTAATACGGTTCGTTTGATCGGCGGAAAACGAGACACCGCTTTTCGTGGTAAAAAAAAAATTCCGGCGCTAGGATTTTGCTGAATTTTATGGTATTGGTACTTTTTGATTCACATAAAAACATGCAGTGTTTCCGGCGGAAATCGAGACATCACTTGATGATCTCAAACACAACCTGAAATTCCATTTTCGTTCTTCATAGGAAGAGAAGGTGCAATTCATATAAAAACCCGCGGTAAAACGCTTTGTTTAATCGGCGGAAATTAAGGAAAAAGTTGAACACTCGATGTTCTGGCGAAGGGGTGTGACCTAACAATGATTAGAGTGGCTAGCGCAGGTGTTTACCCCGGCGAAAAAGCGAGTCGATAAAGGAAAAGGTGAGGATGTGAGTCGCGGCGTAAAAACACGCGGTAATATGGTTCGTTTGATCGGCGGAAAACGAGGTATCGCTTTTCGCGGTATAAAAATTTTTCCGGCGCTAGGATTTCGCTGAATTTTATGGTATTGGTACTTTGTGTTTCCCATAAAAACACGCAGTAAAATCTTCCGGCGGAAATCGAGACATCACTTGATGATCTCAAACACAACCTGAAATTCCAATTTCGTTCTTCATAGGAAGAGAGGATGCGACTCATATAAAAACCCGCGGTAAGACGCTTTGTTTAATCGGCGGAAATTAAGGAACAAGTTGAACACTCGATGTTCTGGCGAAAGGGTGTGACCTAACAATGATTAGAGTGGCTAGCGCAGGTGTTTACCCCGGTGAAAAAGCGAGTCGACAGAGGAAAAGGTGAGGATGTGAGTCGCGTAAAAACACGCGGTAATACGGTTCGTTTGATCGGCGGAAAACGAGACACCGCTTTTCGTGGTAAAAAAAAAATTCCGGCGCTAGGATTTTGCTGAATTTTGTGGTATTGGTACATTGTGATTCACATAAAAAGACGCAGTAAAATCTTCCGGCGGAAATCGAGACATCACTTGATAGTCTTACACACAACCTGAAAGAGTGGATGCGATTCATGTAAAAACCCGCGGTAAAACGCTTTGTTTAATCGGCGGAAATTAAGGAGAAGGTTGAACACTCGATGTTCTGGCGAAGGGGTGTGACCTAATAATGATTAGAGTGGCTAGCGCAGGTGTTTGCCCCGGCGAAAAAGCGAGTCGACAGAGGAAAAGGTGAGGATGTGAGTCGCGTAAAAACACGCGGTAATATGGTTCGTTCGATCGGCGGAAAACGAGGTATCGCTTTTCGTGGTATAAAAAATTTTCCGGCGCTAGGATTTTGCTGAATTTTATGGTATTGGTACTTTTTGATTCACATAAAAACATGCAGTGTTTCCGGCGGAAATCGAGACATCACTTGATGATCTCAAACACAACCTGAAATTCCATTTTCGTTCTTCATAGGAAGAGAGGATGCGATTCATATAAAAACCCGCGGTAAGACGCTTTGTTTAATCGGCGGAAATTAAGGGAAAGGTTGAACTCTCTGAAGGGGTAATAATGATTAGAGTTACTAGCGCAGCTGTTTACCACAGTAAAAAAGTTAGTCGAGAGAGGAAAAGGTGAGGATGTGAGTCACGTAAAAACACGCGGTAATACGGTTCGTTTGATCGGCGGAAAACGAGGTATAGTTTTTAGTGGTATAAAAAATTTTCCGGCGCTAGGATTTTGCCGAGTTTCGATACAGACGTGATGAGGTGCGGTATGTTGACTGGCGGCGATGGTGGATCATGAAAAATTTGGGAAATTAGCGATTAATTATTTAATTAAAGAGAGAAATATAATAATTCGTTAGGAATTATAATTGAATTTATAAAACAATAAAATACAAGGAAGAGTACGTAAAGGTACACTGTTTTACAAGCCAATGAAGTTGAGTTTTGTTCCATGCACGGATCGATTTAATCGAAAAGAAATCGAACCTGTTTTGTAACAAGTCGAACCGTTGAAGGTACTGGCTCGCTCGTAGAAAATGAAAAAAAGAATAAGGCATTTAATATTTAAATTTTTTCTTAAATCGGCTGTTCCGTCGAGATTATGTATGTAAATGTGTAAATCCGCAAGTTCTGCAGGTTAGCGCGCGTAGTACCACCTGTGCGCGTCCTTGAGGAAAAAGAGGGTGGCGAAAGAAAGTCAAAGTAATTCCTTCGCGTGCTCTCCTCCGAAGCCCCACACTTCTTCATTAGGGGTTTAATTTTTCCTCGCTGCATACATAATCAATAAGCCTCTTTTTCTTGCGCCATAATTTTCATATTTAATTTATTTCTAATTTACATGGCGAATTATGCGGACCATCCCTCGCTCTCGCCGTTGCATATTCAGATCCGTCCTCCATCTCCATCGATGAAAAGAGAACTGTATCGGGATTCTCGTGGAGGGATGGGGCGTTGAAATCTCCGGGGCTCCGTAGGCGGCGGAAATCGCAGGTTGTTGAATATAAACATACGTGTGTGGTGGTCATCAGCTATTTACTTATGATTCGACGCCGCGTGCGAAGGATAGGTGGAGGTCGTTATGCGCCCCCTTGGAAATCCTTCTTTCTTCTGGCGGCGGTGGTGGCGGCGGCGGCGGTGGCGTCGCGGTGCTGAATATAGCGGTACTTTAAATTGTATGAAACATACATGAGTTCTGCCCTCCCGCTGAATATATACCGGCCTTAGTTTACAAATGAATACAGCTATTGAACTTACTTATAATATCAATGTGGCGTGCCGTCTCCGTCGCTCGTGCGGACGACGCGCTCTCCGCTCTCCGTCGGCGGGAACCAAATCTAAAACCTCTTTCCAACGGCCATACAGAATGGCCATATTAACTTGATAATTAGGTGTGTTATCCGACTTGCAGATGAGCGACTGAGTCTGGATGGAATAAAAAGTGTTTTGCCCCCTCTTTGTAGCTCGACACCGTGGTATAAAATTGGGAAGGGCGTTGGTGATGGCACATTCTGACGTCGGTCGTCGGGGTTCCTGCTCGCGTCGCGACGCCGTCTCCTCAGGTGCTGTGATAGTGCTCCAGGTGACCAAATTCACCTCCACGTCCGCCACCACCAACAACTCCTCCGCGTTGCATGACATCAAGTACGCCACTGCTTTATCCGTTACCGTCTTTCTTCACCACCAAAAGCAACCTCTCTCTTGTCTCTCGTCACCATCGAAGCCGACGCGCGGAGATTGTAAGGTTATGTTATATTGCCCGCGGCCGCCATGTTTGTATCTCTTTCGCACATGACACACTCCCAAAAAAAAAAACACTTTTTAGAAACCTTTCGCAATCTTACCTTTTTATTATTAATATTATTATTATTTTTTTTAGTGAAAATACCAATAATAATTTGCGACGCAATAGAATTAAAGAAAAACAATTGAAAATCGATGTTCTTTTGTTTATATAACCGACTACTTTTGGAGTTGGCAGCTCCTCTTAGTACAGAAAACAGAACGAGCTCTTCTTCATCATGTCTTTGTCTTTTTTCAAAGCAAAGAAGTAAATATGTTTCTCGTCAGCGCCAATTGGTACTATTAATTTTTTTTTTTTGTTTATGTGCCCCCCCTCCCCCCTTCCACCTCTGACTCCAGTCGTCTCTACGCCCTGCCCAAAATCAAAAATCGATTGACCGCCGAAATGTTTTGTTTTTTTTTTGCAAATGCTATTACTTTGCGACGCAAACGTCGCGATAGAAAATAAAATAAAAAAAAAAAAACAATTGAAAATCGACGTTCTTTTGTTTATGACTGACTGTTTTTTGGAGTTGGCGGCTCCTCTTAGTACACGAAACAAAACGAGCTCTTCTTCGCCGTGCCTTTGTCTTTCTTCACAACAAAGAAGTAAATAAGCTTTCGTTTAGTGATAATTGGTAACTTAAATTATTTTTTCTTGTTTATGACCCCCCCTCCCCCCCTCCCCCTCTGACTCCAGTCGTCGCTACGCCCTCTAGCCCTGCCCGAAATCAAGAATTGTTTGTTGTTGATGAGTGATCGCCGAAATGTGTTTTGTTCTTGCAATTTATGATAATTTGCTACGCAATCGTCGCATTAGAAATAAAAGAAACAATTGAAAATCGACATTCTTTTGTTTATATAACCGACTATTTTTGGAACTGGCAGCTCCTCTTGGTACACGAAACAGAACGAGCTCTTCGTCATCGTGTCTTTGTCTTTCTTCAAAGCAAAGAAGTAATTATGTTTCTCATCAGTGCCAATTGGTACTACTAATTATTTTTTTTTTGTTTATGTGCCCCCCCCCCCATTCCACCTCTGACTCCAGTCGCCTCTACGCCCTCTAGGCCTGCCCAAAATCAAAAATCGATTGACCGCCGAAATGTTTTGTTTTTTTTTTGCAAATGCTATTACTTTGCGACGCAAACGTCGCGATAGAAAAAAAAAAAAAAAAAAAAACAATTGAAAATCGACGTTCTTTTGTTTATAACTGACTGTTTTTTGGAGTTGGCGGCTCCTCTTAGTACACAAAACAAGACGAGCTCTTCTTCGTCATCGTGTCTTTGTCTTTCTTCAAAGCAAAGAAGTAAATAAGCTTCTGTTTAGTGATAATTGGAAACTGAAATTATGTTTTTCTTGTTTATGCCCCCCCCCCCGTCCTCTGACTCCTCCAGTCGTGCCTACGCCCTCATGCCTCAGGCCCAAAATCAAAAATAGTTTGTTGATGAGTGACCGCCGAAATGTGTTTTGGTTTTTGCAAGTGGTAATAATTTGCTATGCAATCATCGCATTAGAAATAAAAGAAACAATTGAAAATCGATGTTTTCTTGTTTATATAACCGACAGTTTTTGGAGTTGGCAGCTCCTCTTTGGTACACAAAAGAGAACAAGCTCTTCTTCATCACGTCTTTGTCTTTCTTCAAAGCAAAGAAGTAAATATGTTTTTCGTTAGTGCCAATTGGTACTACTAATTATATTTTTTTTTATTTATGTGCCCCCCCCCCTCCCCCTCCTCATCTGACTCCAGTCGTCTCTACGCCCGCTAGCCCTGCCCAAAATCAAAAATCGATTGACCGCCGAAATGTTTTTTTTTTTTTTTGCAAATGCTATTACTTTGCGACGCAAACATCGCGATAGAAAATTAAAATAAAAAAAAAACAATAGAAAATCGAGGTTCTTTTGTTTATAACTGAAACCTTTCGCAGTCTTAGCTTTTTATTATTATTTTTATTATAATTGTTTTTAGTGAAAATACCAATAATAATTTGCGACGCAAGCGACGCGATAGAATTTAAGAAAAACAATTGAA
Source organism: Prosopocoilus inquinatus (assembly GCA_036172665.1). Classification (NCBI taxonomy): domain Eukaryota; kingdom Metazoa; phylum Arthropoda; class Insecta; order Coleoptera; family Lucanidae; genus Prosopocoilus; species Prosopocoilus inquinatus. Next base: position 4,327,856 of record CM069878.1, on the reverse strand, counting down.
AATCGATGTTCTTTTGTTTATATAACCGACTATTTTTGGAGTTGGCAGCTCCTCTTACTACACCAAACAAAACAAGCTCCTCTTCATCATGTCTCTGTCTTTCTTCAAAGCAAGAAAGTAAATAAGCTTTCGTTTAGTGATAATTGGAAACTTAAATTATTTTTTCTTGTTTACGACCCCCCCCCTCCCAACTCCAGTCGTCTCTACGCCCTCTAGCCCCGCTCAAAATCAAAAATCGTTTGTTGTTGATGAGTGACCGCCGACATGTTTGTTCTTTTTTTTTGCAAATGCTATGAATTTGCGACGCAAACGTCGCGATAGAAAATAAAACAAAAAAAAAACAATTGAAAATCGACGTTCTTTTGTTTATAACTGACTGTTTTTTGGAGTTGGCAGCTCCTCTTAGTACACGAAACAAGACGAGCTCTTCTTCGCCGTGCCTTTGTCTTTCTTCAAAGCAAAGAAATAAATAAGCTTTTGTTTAGTGCTAATTGAAAACTTAAATTATTTTTTCTTTGTTGATGCCCCCCCCCCCTCCTCTGCCTCCAGTCGTGTCTACGCCCTCTAGCCCTGCCCAAAATAAAAAATAGTTTGTTGTTGATGATTGACCGCCGAAATGTTTGTTTTTTTTTGCAAGTGCTATTTCTTTGCGACGCAAACGTCGCGATAGAAAATAAAAAAAGAGAAAACAATTGAAAATCGATGTTCTTTTGTTTATGACTGACTGTTTTTTGGAGTTGGCAGCTCCTCTTAGTCCACGAAACAAAACGAGCTCTTCTTCGCCGTGTCTTTGCCTTCCTTCAAAGCAAAGAAGAAAATAAGCTTTCGCTTAGTGCCGCTTGGAAAGTTAAATTATTATTTTTTTTTGTTTATGCCCCCCTTCCCCGTTCCTCTTACTCCAGTCGTCTCTACGATCGCCCTCCCCAAAATCAAAAATCCCTTGATGTTCTTGAAGAGTGAGCGCCGAACTGTTTCTTTTTTTTTTTGTGCGCGGCATATTGGTTTGGATTGAATTGGGTCCGGTAGATACGTTCGACGCGGCGCAACGTAAATACAAAACAATTGACAATCGACATTCTTTTGTTTTTAAAAGTCGAGCCATTTTCGGTGCGAAATGTTTTTTCTGTTTTTGGCAAATAATCCCAGCTTGCTGCTGATTTAGATTGGGTTGGGTTTGGGTGGGGACATTTTGACGCGTCGCCACAGAAGTAGAAAACAATTGAAAAGCGACATTTTATTGTTTTATAACCAAGCGATTTTCGGTGATAGGCCGTAACTGACGACTCCTCTTACGAAACCAAACAACTTCCATGCGTTCTTGGCTCTTGGATTCCAAAATAAATCAGCCTATTGTTTCGCGTTTGCCGATAATTAATAATTAGTATCTAAAATTATTTTTTTTTATCCCCCTCCCCCCCCCACCCTTCTTCTTCCAGTCCTCTCTACGCTAGTCCTCTCCAAAATCGAAAAACAAGCACCTTATCGAGTTTTTGTTTTCAAAACAAGCTTTTGTTTAGTGTACCCAAACTACTTTTTTTTTATGCCTACTCCCCTCCCCCCTCCCTCTTACTCCATTCGTCTCTACGATCGCCCTCCCCAAAATCAAAAATCCATTGATGTTATTAAAGAGTGAGCGCCGAAATGTCTTTTTTTTGCAACTGCTGGGTTTGCTGCTGATTTAAGTTGGGTTGGGTTTGGGTGGATATTTTGACTCGTTACAACTGAAATACAAAACAATTGAGAATCGACATTATTTTGTTTATGGCCAAGTGATTTTCCGGCGACACAACTCCGAAGCCAAACAAGTTCCATGCGTCTTCAGATTCCAAAATAAATTAGTCTATTGCTAGGATCTTGCAATCGGTACTTTAATTTGGATTTTTTTTTGTTTTGCCTCTCCCCTCCCCCTCTCATTCCAGACCTCTTTACAATCGCCCTCCCCGAAGTCGAAAAACCATTGATGTTCGTAAAGAGTGAGCGCCAAAATATTTCTTTTCCGAGTGATTAATTTAATGCGGCTTGCTGCTGGTTAAGGTTAGGTCGGGGTTTGGGTTTGGAATTGGACATTTTGACTCATCACAATAGAAATACGAAACAATTGAACATCGACATTCTTTTGTTTATAACCAACAAGTGATTTTCGAGGACGACTCCGAAATAAATAAGTTCGTTACTTCGCACATGCTGAATGATACCTTGAATTGGTGCTTCTTTCTTTGTTTTGGTTTGGATTGGGTTGGGCCGGGTGGATATTTTCGACGCGGCGCAACAGAAACACAAAACAATTGAAAACCGGCATTCTTTTGTTTTTAAAACCAAGACGTTTTCGGTGACAGTTTGCAGCCAATCTGTTGACGATTCCTCTCACGAAATTGAACAGGTTCTATGAAGTTCTTGGATTGACTCCAAACTAAATGAGTTTACTGTTTCGCGCTTTCTAGTTGGCAATCCAAAATTTAAACGTGTCTTTGTTTTTTACCTCCCCCTCCCTCCTGCTCCCTCCTTCCAATTCAAAAACCAAAAATCCATTCGTGTTTTAAGAAAAAATTAGCGCATTTTACCAAATACAGTTATTCAATATGGCATGTTGGTTTAGGTCAAGTTGGCTGGACATTTTGAGGCGTCGTAATACGAATACGGAAATAAACAAAGATCGACATTCGCTTGTTTTATAATCGAGCAATTTCATTTGATAGCGACAGGTAATAACACCTCTTACGAAACAGAACGAGTTCTTGGGAAATAAACAAGATTTTTTGCTTCGCGTGTGACTCAAATTAGCTCTTTTTTTATTTACTGACCAGCAGCGCCACCTCTTGTCAAATATTCAAATCAAATTTTAATTAATTCATAATTGTAGTCATATGAAAGTATGTTCACGCGACACGATCACCCGAAATTTAAATCCTTTTGTCGATTTCAAACTATTACAAGCGGAACCTTAACTATAGTTTCAAGATTTTCAGCGCCATCTCTTCGCGAAACTGTAAGTTAAATTTGCTTTTTTAGCATGACATCCACTTCCTAATCATTTTGACTTTGTTAACGTTTGTGAACAGAAATGAGGGCATTACGAACGAAAACGACAAGAATTGTAGAATTTTGGATCGAAGTCTTGCAAGGAGACTCAATCGTTCTACTGAAAGGCGAGCAACGCCATCTCTTGCTCAACATTTAATTCAAACCTGATTTAATCAAGCTGCAAGTTACCTCAGTCAAAATTTTGAATTTTATTTGTCGATTTTAAACTATTCGAAGCAGACCTGTGACTGCAGCTGAAAGATTTCTACCGCCATCTCGCGGCGAAAACGTAATCTAAATCTGTTTTTTTTTACCGACGCATCGAGTTCTTAATCACTTGGGCTTTGTTAAAACACTCTCCGGCCCAATTCGAAAACGAAATTGTTACAAACGAAAATGACAAAAATTAAAAAAAAAATTACTGCGGGAGGATTCAGTCGTTCCACTAAAAGGCCAGCAGCGCCATCTCTTGCTCAACATTTAATTCAAACTAATCAGTTTGCAGATCAATGTTTGATTATTATTTTTTTGTTGATTCGAAACTATTTAACACAAAGAGATTTGTGACTGTAATTAGTTTCATAGATTTCCAGCGCCATCTCTTGAGGAAAACGTAAGCTTAATGTGACTTACTTAACTTGAAATATCCTTTGTTTGTTAAGTGTTACGTTCTTTCAGTTTCAAGTCATTACTTCTAGCCTTGTTCGAAAGTGAATCTGTCACAAACGATCTTGTAACAGTCAAGTAAGAGTTTCCGGCGGCGCCATCTGTTGCCGAAAAGTTTAATTTCTTTTTTTTTATAATAAAAAGCCTTGCATTGACTCTGTTAACTGTTTGTATTTCCTTGAACTTCAAAAAGTCGCCTTCGAGCTTTGTCTGAAAATGAAACTACCACAAACGACCTTGTAACAGTCAAGCAAAAGTTTCCAGCGGCCCCATCTCTTCCCGTATGATTTTGTTTTTAATAAGAAGTCGTGCGTTGGCTTTGTTAACTGTTTGTAATTCTTTGATCATCGAGAAACCACCTTCTAGCCTTGTTCGAAAGTGAAACTGTCATTAGCGATCTTGTAACAGTCAAGTAAAAGTTTCCAACGGCGCCATCTATTGCCGAAAAGTTTAATTTATTTATTTTTTCTTTATAATAAGAAGTCGCGCATTGGTTTTGTTAACCGTTTGTAGTTCTTTGATCTTCTCGCCTAGTTCGAAAGTGAAACTATCACAAACGACCTTGTAGCAGTCAAGTAAAAGTTTCCAGCGGCGCCATCTCTTGCCGTTTGATTATGTTTTTAATAAGAAGTCGTGCGTTGGCTTTGTTAACTGTTTGTAATTCTTTGATCATCAAGAAACCACCATCTGGCCTTGTTCGAAAGTGAAACTGTCATTAGCGATCTTGCAACAGTCAAGTAAAAGTTTCCAGCGGCGCCATCTCTCGTCAAAAAGGTTAATTTATTTATTTCTTCTTTATAATAAGAAGTCGCGCATTGGTTTTGTTAACCGTTTGTAGTTCTTTGACCTTCTCGCCTAGTTCGAAAGTGAAACTATCACAAACGACCTTGTAACAGTCAAGTAAAAGTTTCCAGCGGCGCCATCTCTTGCCGTTTGATTTTGTTTTTAATAAGAAGTCGTGCGTTGGCTTTGTTAACTGATTGTAATTCTTTGATAATCAAGAAATCACCTTCTAGCCTTGTTCGAAAGTGAAACTCCATCATTAACGATCTTATAACTGTCAAGTAAAGGTTTCCAGCGGCGCCATCTCTTGTAAAGAAGCTTAATTTGTTTATTTTTTCTTTATAATAAGAAGTCGCGCATTGGTTTTGTTAACCGTTTGTAGTTCTTTGATCTTCTAGCCTCGTTCGAAAGTGAAACTATCACAAACGACCTTGTAGCGGTCAAGTAAAAGTTTCCAGTGGCGCCATCTCTCGTCAAAGAGTTTAATTTATTTATTTCTTCTTTATAATAAGAAGTCGCGCATTGGTTTTGTTAACTGCTTGTAGTTCTTTGATCTTCTCGCCTAATTCGAAAGTGAAACTATCACAAACGACCTTGTAGTAGTCAAGTAAAAGTTTCCAGCGGCGCCATCTCTCGTCAAAAAGTTTAATTTATTTATTTTTTCTTTATAATAAGAAGTCGCGCATTGTTTTTGTTAACCGTTTGTAGTTCTTTGATCTTCTCGCCTCGTTCGAAAGTGAAACTATCACAAACGATCCTGTAACAGTCGAGTAAAAGTTCCCAACGGCACCATCTCTTGCCGAAAAGTTTAATTTGATTTTTTTTTATATAATGAAAAGTCGTACATTGGTTTTATTAACTTGTTGTGATTCTTGAACTGCAAGAAGTCACCTTCTGGCCTTGAACGAAAGTGAATCTACCACCAACCAATATATTTGTGATTGTGATGGAAAAGTTTCCAGCGCCATCTCTTGGCGAATATGTAAATCTAATTTTTTTTTGTGAAATAGTCAGAGGATACCTCTTAGTATCATGTCATGTCGTTACCTTTTTGGTCTTGCCCTGTCCCTTGTTTTTTTTTTCTTTCTGACGGAATGTTTGCCTTGCTTCGTGAAACGTTTTACAAAAAAAAAGGAAAGACAGCCAGAGGTCTTTGTTCCGCTGGGAAAATCACGGTTGGCCGGCTTCGTCACAGAAGCAAACAGTTCTCTCTCGTTCCCCGCATTCCCCCCAACAAAACAAAATAGGAAAAACCTTGCAGTTCTTCTATTTATAGCGCAGGAAGCAATCGTGTCTGCCAAGCGGCAAGTCATGTACCGGTGATAACGTCGACTCTTTTGAAATGCCTCCAATTGGGATGCACGGCGTATAAGCAGGACGTCTTCAGCGACGTCCGTGTGCTTCGTACGTGTGCGTCACAAGGTCAGGCGCACCTCGAAGATGGCGCCCACAAGCCCATAAAGCGTCTCTCCCGCCTTCTTCATGCCTTGCCTTCCAACAAGCACCAGTCAACAATCATACAATTAAAAATAATAGTAACGGTATTTTTTTTTTTGCTTCGCCATTTTGGAAAAAAATTCCCGCTTGCTAAGAAGGACCTTGTTCAAAATCGATGGCTTTCGAAATTGAATTGAATTTCGTTGTACCCACCATTGAGTAAGTCTGCCTTTGTTGCTTTTGGTAGAGACGTGACCATGTCGTTTTCTCTTTCGTCGAGACGTTACTTTTCCTGCCGTCTTTTTCATTCACCACAGAATTACGTTCTTACGTTCACAATATGAGCCAACTCGTAATCTCGAAGACGTATCAAGAATAACAATAGATCGGTGGGTAATTGTCTTGGCGCAGGCAGCGGCGTTCGTGAGCAGGCACCACGGTCGGCCGTTTCTTTTTTTTTTTTCTTTTTTTTTTTTTAAAGTACGGCGGATAGAAGCCAGATAGATAACGATGAGGCGTATTCTTCTCATGTCTTCTGACCACGCACGAGGGACGTGCAAGGACACTGGACGCCACCTTCTGCATCGAAATACACGCTAATCCCTGCGTGATGTTCAAGGAAGAGTTCGAGCGCGATTAGAAACCTAAAAAGTCGAAAAAGTAATTGTCTTCTGTTCTTCTTCTGCTTCTGGAAACGTCGCCGTGTGCAGCTTCCTCTTCCTCAATTAAGGACTTCCTATTTGGCGCCAGCGCGTTAATGGAGGAGGATGGACATGACCAATTTAAATGATCAGGCGGTACATAGTTACTTCGGCAGATTGCATTTCCCTAAAGTTAGTTTTGAAGTGAGTCACTTCACTTATTCTATTCTCATCTTGGGGAGAGTTCGTTTCCTGCTTGGGTGATTGGGGATTTTGGGATTTCAATAACCAATAACTTTCGTCCAAGTGAACGCCGAAAGCCAACGACGCCAATCCCCAAATACTTGCCCGATTCTCCAAATCGCCAAAGCAGGAAACGCTGCAGCGGGAGAAATTTGAACGCAACTGGCAACACCGCGCCTCTCTCTTGGTGCGAAGCGACGCAGACGGAACAAACTATAGCGATGTAAAAAAAAAAAACTGTTCTGTTCTTAAAATTCCCTTTTTTTTTCTTTTTTTACACTTACTCTCCATGCTCTCCTCTGAAATGCCGTAACATTTACGTTTCGCGTTTGTTCTTGCTGCGTCTTTAATCTTCGAAAAAGATTTATCTTTTTAGCGATCTCGTCGATGTTCGTTCTTAGGCGAGTCTTTTAACTCGTTTGTAAATTCGTCTGCCTCCTTAGAAAGCTCCAAAATGCCATAACATTTACGTTTCGCATTTGTTTTAATTTCTAGCGATGATGTCACAATGCGATCGCCTTTTGTTTTTCAAATCCAATCGGAACGCTCATTTTTAGTTCTGTTCTTAAAATTCCCCTTTTTTTACACTTACTCTCGGTGCTCTCCTCTGAAATGCCGTAACATTTACGTTTCGCGTTTGTTTCCGCTGTGTCTTTAATCTTCGAAAGAGATTTCTCTTTTTTTTTTGTTTAATTTGTATTTCTTTTAATCTAGCGATCGCGTCGATGTTCGTTCTTAGGCGAGTCTTTTAACTTGTTTGTAAATTCGTCTGCGTCCTTGGAAACCTCCAAAATGCGATAACATTTACGTTTCGCATTTGTTTTAATTTCCAGCGATGATGTCACAATGCGATCGCCTTTTGTTTTTCAAATCCAATCGGAACGCTCATTTTTAGTTCTGTTCTTAAAATTCGCCTTTTTTTACACTTACTCTCGGTGCTCTCCTCTGAAATGCCGTAACATTTACGTTTCGCGTTTGTTTCCGCTGTGTCTTTAATCTTCGAAAGATATTTCTTTTTTTTTTTTTGTTTAATTTGTATTTCTTTTAATCTAGCGATCGCGTCGATGTTCGTTCTTAGGCGAGTCTTTTAACTTGTTTGTAAATTTGTCTGCCTCCTTAGAAACCATTATTATTGCCTCCAGGGATTTTACAGGACTGATAAATTTAAAAGAAAGCGTACAGACCTGGCCTTAGAATTAATTAACAAACCCTTCTTCACATTAACCGCCCGTTCCGAATTTTATTTTATTTTTTATGACGTTCTCTCTATTTTTTTTTTTTTTTCTCAATTTATTTCAAATATTCTTGGCCTTGCTGTCTTTCTATTCTATTTTTCTTCCCTCTGATTAAATTAGATAAAAAAAAACATTAATAAATTTACCCTGTTAGCTCGTTTTTATTTGTTTCGCATCTTTCTGCGATTCTCACAAGCAAGAACTATGCGAAAATTAATTAAACATGGAAAAGGCAGTAAAATATCTTTTGTTCATTAGAAACCAAAATAAAAAAAATATATATACAGTAGATGCTGAAAAGGAAGATGCCAAGAAAAATAAACGAAAAGATGCATATGCATAGAAAAATAAAAAAGAATTAAACAAATGAAATAAAAACATTTAAAATTTGTTTGAAATATAAAGCGAAAGGCGACGGAAAATAAGATGTAGATGTTATCTACATGATAGGGGGGGGGCGAACTACTTTACTTCGTCGTCATTATCACGTCATTATGTCGTTTATTTACGTCAAAGATACGTTATCTATATGACGTGTTATGGCTTAAGGTATAAAGTGATTAAGACGTCACGTGGGGGGCGAAACAAGTTACATTGCCGTCATTATCACGTCATTATGTCGTTTATTTACGTCACAATAAACGTCAAAGGCAAGTTATCTACATGACGTGATATGACTTGACGTATAAAGTGATTAAGACGTCACGTGGGGGCGAAACACGTTATTTCGTCGTCATTATCACGTCATTACGTCGTTTATTTACGTCACAATTAACGACAAAGGTACGTTATCTACATGATGTGATATGGCTTGACGTATAAAGTGATTAAGACGTCGCGTGGGGGGCGAAACACGTTACATTTCCGTCATTATCACGTTATTATGTCGTTTATTGTCGTCAAAGGTACGTTATCTATATGACGTGATACGGCTTGACGTATAAAGTGATTAAGACGTCGCGTGGGGGGCGAAACACGTTACATTGCCGTCATTATCACGTCACTATGTCGTCTATTTACGTCACAATTAACGTCAAAGGTACGTTATCTACATGATGTGATACGGCTTGACGTATAAAGTGATTAAAACGTCACGTGGGGGCGAAACACGTTATTTTGTCGTCATTATCACGTCATTACATGGTTTATTTACGTCACAATTAACGACAAAGGTACGTTATCTGCATGACGTGATACGGCCTGACGTATAAAGTGATTAAGACGTCGCGTGGGGGGCAAAACACGTTATATTGCCGTCATTATCACGTTATTATGTCGTTTATTTTCGTCAAAGGTACGTTATCTATATGACGTGATACGGCTTGACGTATAAAGTGATTAAGACGTTACGTGGGGGGCGAAACACGTTACTTCGTCGTCATTATGTCGCTTATTTACGTCACAATAAACGTCAAGGCACGTTATCTACATGACGTGATATGGCTTGACGTATAAAGTGATTAAGACGTCATGTGGGGGGCGAAACACGTTACTTCGTCGTCATTATCACGTCATTATGTCGTTTATTTACGTCACAATTAACGTCAAAGTTACGTTATCTATATGACGTGATACGGCTTGACGTATAAAGTGATTAAGACGCCGCGTGGGGGACGAAACACGTCACATTGCCGTCATTATCACGTCATTATGTCGTTTATTTACGTCAAAGATACGTTATCGATATGACGCGATATGGTTTGACGTATAAAGTGATTAAGACGTCACAATTAACGTCAAAGGTACGTCTGCATGACGTGTTACGGCTTGACGTATAAAGTGATTAAGACGTCGCTCAGACGTCTTTTGGATGTTAGAAAGACGACATTTTAGTGACGAAGATGACGGCTTTATAACGTCGTTTTCACGTCACTATGCTAGCTGGGTAGGCCATTACCAAAAAAAGTTCTGTTATTAAAAGGAACCGGACAGATAAGGTACCCAAAGTACCGAATGTGCGCCAAGCAAAAAATTAAACTATTTTAATAGTTATGGTGAGCCTATGTACCCTCAGACCATGGAAAAGGAAGTACTTGAGGCCTGCTTCTGTCGGTTTTCCTTACGTTACGATTCTTGTTCGTCAATTGGAGGAATTGTCAGTCAAGGTCTTTACAAGAAAAAAAAAATGAATGGGAATGAGGTAGAGCTCTTGCAATTTGAGAATGACGAGGACGTGTCACGTGACGCGCGCGCCACATTTAAGCAAAATGCCATTGATTGACGTGTAATGGAAAAACGTTCGTGGTTCGTGTGGAAAACACGAAGTGGGTCGAAAGAAATCCAGTAATACTTAACGGGGCAAAGTCGACGACAATAACAACCATCAACAAAGCATCGTTCGTTCCTCATGCAAATGCCGCTGTTCATTTTACGGCGGTGATTAAGTCGAAACGTGCGTGTCTCTCACACTTATTAATCAAAAGGCCTTATATTTCAAAAGATACCGTAGGTCTCCGCTGTCTGCAACCTGTGCCGGCGTCGTTATTAATACACCTTTGACACAACGAGTGTGTTTAAGGGGAGATCGTTCCAAAGATTATCCTTTATTGCGCTCTGCTTTGCATTTTTATTTTACCGTTTTCCTCCTCCGCCCTCTCGTTTTCCTCCTTCTCCTCCTCCACCTCTTCCTTCGCCGGCAATGAAATATTTGTTGCGGTAATTAGAATTTTAGTTACGCCGGCGATAATGACATCGGCGGAACGATTTGCTCTCTCTAATGGCCGTTTAGCGTTTCAAGGACCAAGAGCAAATGAAAGAAGTACGTACAAAAAAAAAGAGAAACTAAATCATCAAAGAAAGCGTCTTCCGATATCATCTTTTGATACTATATTTGAGAGTTCATTTTATGTTTAAACAAACTGTATATTATGTCTTGTCATGCGCGTCAAACGCCAACGCCATCTGTTTGCCAAACTTAAATAATTAAAGACTGCGTTCGAAAACTTTACTGGTGGTGACAAGAAAACATGGTATTTCTTTGAGGGGGGGGGGGGGGTTAGTTAATCAAACCCAAACCGAATCTGCAATTTTCAAAATTGAAAAACATAGCTCAAATGAGACAGTTAATTTGCTAATATATTTCGAGGACTATTCGAGAAATGAGAAAAAAAATGTAACTGGTTTAGTTTGGCAAAAGAATACTCAAAACACACATTAACTTGGGGACAAAGATTGGGGGGGGGGGCGACCAGTCATCCAACCCTGCGGTTTCAAAATACAAGTCGAAGGACGGTTAATTTTCAAAAAAAAAAAAAATTTCGATTATTTGAAACATAAATTGTGATTGCGCTTTAATTAGGCAAAAAAACAGTTGAAAACAAACCTTTAGAAGGAGGGGGGGGGAGCCAATCTACCCTACAGTTTTAAAAAAGTTAAGAAAATACAACGCTAAGGGAACGCAACAATTTTTATGAATTATTTTATTCGATTACAAGTGGCGGCTTTACTTGGCAAAAAAAGAAAAATTAAAATACACGTTGAGGGAGGCGGGGCGGAGGGGAAGACAAGTCAGTCGAATCGGCAGTTAAAAAATAATTAAAAATACAACATGAAGGGAGCAGTAAACTTATCGGCTTAAGGAATAATGAAAAATACAACATTAAGGGGGCGGTAAATTTTCTGAATTGTTTTTTCGATTATATGAAATTTAAAAAAAAAAACGTCTTTGGCAAAAGAAGCACTTAAAAACACGTGTGCATTAAAAGATTGAAAAATATGACGCGAAGGGGGCAGTTAGATTTTCTAAAGTGCTGTTTCGATTATTTGAGAAATGAAGAGATAAAAAAATGCGGCCGCCTTAGTTTGCCAAAAAGATACTTAAAATCCCTCATTGAACGGGAGGGGGTGGGTCACTTTAATTTGCCAAAAGAACACATAAAACCAGACACTGTACGGGGAGGGGAGCGTCAAATCAGTCTACCACACAGTTAAAATTAAAAATTAAAAAATACGGCCTGAAGGAGGCAGCTAATTTTGTGAATTATTTTTAGACTATTTTAGACATAAAAGAAATTGTGATTGCGCTGTAATTTGGCAAAAAAAGAAGACTTGAAGACGCACATTGAGAGGAGGCAGGGAATAATTACAAGGGGGCAAGTCAGTCTACCCTGCAATTAAAAAAGAAAAATGAAATATGAAAATTAAAAAAAATTCTGCATTACTTTGCAAAAAAAAAAAAAAAAAATTAAAAACTCATTCAAAGTTTGCAAAATACGGCACACCAGGGGGGCAGTTAATTTTCTGAATCGCTCTTTCGATTATAGGAGAAATAGAGAAATTAAAAAAATGTGGCCGCTTCAGTTTGGCAAAAAAATAGTTAAAATCACTCATCGAAAGGAGAAGGGGGGAGGGCTCGTTAGGTTTTAGAAAAAAAAAATTAAAAAAGTACGACGCGAAAGAGGCAGAGGGGGACAATTACGGTTTAAAAAAATTATGAAAAATATAACACGAAGAGGTCGGTAAATTTTCTGTATTATTTTTTTCGACTGTTTGAGACCCAAAAGAAATTGCGACTGCGTTTTAATTTGGCAAGAAAAAACCTAAAGATGCATACTGAGAGGGGGCGGGGGACAATGGCAGTTTAAGAAAAATATTTTAAAAAAATACAACACAAAGAGGACAGTAATGTTTCTGAATTATTTTTTCAACTGTTTGAGATCCAAAAAAAAGAAAAATTGCGATCGCGCTTTAATTTGACAAAAACGAAACGTAAAGTCGCAGACTGAGAGGGGGCCGGAAACAACGGCAGTTTAAAAAAATATACGAAATACAACACGAAAAGGATTGATTGTTATTTTTTCGGGCAGACAAGTCTCGCTGGTTAAAAAAAATGAGAAAAGAAAACATCACAAAGGGGACAGTAAATTTTCTGAATTATTTTTTCAGTTGTTTCCGAAATGAAACTTAAAACACACATTGGGGGGAGGGGTGGGGGGCTGACAAGTCAGTCGAGTCGCCAGCTAAAAAATGAAAAAAAAAAACAGCACGAAGAGGGCAGTAAATTTTCTGTTTTTTCGATTTGAGAAATGAATGGAAACGTGTTGTGTATATACAAATTAAGTGAAAAGTGAGGTTAGTTCATAGTCGCCGTGGTCGTAAAAACTGTTTCACTCCCTGTTACGTTGGTGAGAAGGTGTTTTCTGTCCGGAACTGTACATAATCTTGGTCCCTTAGTGCCAACGAGCAGATGTATCTACTTTTCATGCACGATTTTCACTTAACCTCAAAATCTACCGAAAAAATTAACTTCATTAATAAATTAATTAATCTCCATGTTTTTGCACAATTCACAAAACCAAACAAGCAACAATACACGTTGCATTTTCTTTGTATTTTGGATTCAGGAACCTCATTCTTCGCATGGGACGAAAGAAAAATTATTCTGCTTCAAAACCTACCCTTAACTCAATTTACTAGCCATAGAAATATCAATAAACTAGTCGAACTAAGATTGCTAGAGATTTGGTGAGGAGAATATCCTCTGGTTCGTGCTTATACCAACCGAGGATTTCATAAAATGCGCATATACGAATGTAAACGGATTGTGAGAAAGAATTCTTTTTGATTTATTGAAACCAACCAAGATGTCTAACATGGTCGTGTCAAATTCGAAAACGCGCCCCTTGTATTGGTTACGTCATAAAAGGGAACTTTTCGTGTACAGGAACTCAGAGAACACCCTGTATATATCAGTGCTAAATGATACAGTCAATTCATTTCTGCCACTTTGTTTTTCTTTTCTACTTCCTTTCATAATTCGAATCGAATGTTCCAAACAATGACACTCACGAACCCTGCTACAAGACAAAGATGCGTTTAGGATTTGTTGTGGTCGTCAAAAAAAAAAAAATTGGCCGTTTGAAATTCGAAAGCGCGCACCCCTTTTTGAAAAAAAAAAAAAAAAACGGTTATGTCACAGAAACGGAAAGCATCTCGCTTGCTTACATAATTCCTCCGCAGATTTTTGACGTCTTACATTATACATTCGTCATTGTGAGCGGCCACACAATGTGGCCCCGCGATTACAATACAATGGGCAGACACGTAGGCAACCGATTATTAGGGGGCAGCACGTGAAAACGAAGTGTCCCCGCGACCCACACCTTGGCCGGCGAACAATCGAAAGGTGTAGAAACATGCCGCATGAATATTTAAGCGCGAAATATCGCATACTTGACACACATTGTAATTTCGAACACTCCCGGAATCGCCACAGATCACAAACGCGAAGAAAAACAACGCCTTGGAGGAATTTTCGTTTCCCAATCGGGATTCGTCAGTTTCCACCACGGTTTGCAATTTTTTTTTTTATATATATATATATATAAATGAAAACCAGACGAAAGCAAGTTCATGTCCTGTCACTTCTGCAACGCCTAAAGGTGAAGGCGTCCCTCAGGAACTTCAAGAACCTCACGCAATCTTTAGGTTCGCTTAAGAACACGTGCTCGGCGGTTTGAGCCGTCGGCAAAAGCGACATGATCAAATCGAAAACGAAATCGACGTGGGACGTGTCCGAGACGATCGACTTTTCCGAGTATTCCGTGTAGACGACGCTCTCGATCGTCGCCTCCTTCTTCCTCACCTTCACTTTTTTTTTCTTCTTCTTCCCCTTGCTGGACGCACGTGACTTCGACGAGTACGAAGTATTCGCCTTCGAGCTCGCCGAAGTGTTCGCCTTCGAACTCATCGAATTCGCGTCCACCTCTAAATATTTGTAATTCAAAACCCTGATGAGCCTATCCTGGAATTTCAACAACGACCGCGTCAGTAAGTATGGAATGCGGAAGACCTAACCTTGCCTCTAGTTCGTCCCAGTTTGTGCTGTCGATTGGCGTCACCATCTTGGGGGTGTTCGAGGGCAAGTCGATGCTCGAGTCGGCGGGCTTTATTGGAATGCCGGGCCTCTCTGGTTTCGAGCGATCGTCAAAATTCATGAAGGTTTTCAATTGCCATTGTTTTCCGTCTGGAAGGACATGCGTCTGATACTTAAGACTCAAAAACTCGTTCTTTGCTCTCGCAATGCTGGAGGCTGGGCTCAAGCCAAAGTAGAAGAAACTTTACGGAACTGTCAATTTTTTGACAGTTCAGTTTCACAGCAATGTCTGATTAGAAGAGATCATCAAAAATCATGAAGGCCGTTGGTTTCCGTCTGGAAGGACTTAAGACTCGAGGACTCGTTCTTTGCTCTCTCAATGCTGAAGGCTGGGCTCAAGCCAAAGTAGAAGAAACTTTACGGAACTGTCAATTTTTTGACAGTTCAGTTTCACAGCAATGTCTGATTGGAAGAGATCATCAAAAATCATGAAGGCCGTTGGTTTCCGTCTGGAAGGACTTAAGACTCGAGGACTCGTTCTTTGCTCTCTCAATGCTGTAGGCGGGCTCAAGCCAAAGTAGAAACTTTATGGAACTGTCAACTTTGATTTGACAAGGTCTCAGAAAGAACAAGTTATTCGAATTATTTCCTCGCTGGTTCAAGAGATGGCGTTGTTCTCTAACAGAGTTTAAAATCTTCTTTCCGCCTTTGGTATACTAACCTGCATTTTATGAATGCGATTTAAATGAGAAACTGCGACTTCATAAAGCGCGGGCAGGTCATGTATTAAAAAGAATATTCGCAAGGAATTATTATTATTTAAAAAAAAATGATAATAGATGGCGACACGTGTCCGATTAAGACTTTAAGGCGAGATGTTCAACTGGAACTCTATAGCATTCGAGAGGTAGCGATTTATTAATGAAACGGAAAATTAAAAAAAAAATGCTCAAAGAAATTATTAAAAATATTTTCCCCAAATACCAATAGATGGCGATACGAATTACTAGGATTTAAAGCGAAATAGGTGTGCAAAACTCTAAGCTTTCTAGATTTCGAAGAGGTGGTGGCTATTTTCTTCACAGTTCTTCTTCATTAAAATCGACAACTGGAAAAAAATTGCCATAACTTTTCTCAAGTACCAACAGATGGCACCCAAAGTACTTACTAGAATTTTAACAAAGGTAAATCGGCTCCGTAGCGATTCAAGAGATGGCGCTCGCTGCTTTCAGAAATGCACAACGCGAGGTTTTCGTTTTATTTCAATATCGGAAAAGACGAGAAGTAATTTTACAATCTTTTAGGAATTATTAAAAAATGTTTCCTCTAATTGCTGGTAATAGATGGCGGTATTAACTAGTAGTAAATGAATCAGTAGAAATCTCACTTAAAAAAATAAAAAACACAACGCGAGGGGGGCACTAAATTTTCTAAATTATTTTTTCTATTACTTGAGAAATTAAAAATCGGTTCCTTTAATTGGCCAAAAAATGTGACAAACACACACCGAGGGGGGCGGGGAGGGGGAGGGAGCAAGTCAGTCGACTCTACAGTTTATAAAAGTTAAAAAATACAGCTCGAATGGGGCAGTTGATATACCAATAAATTATTTTTACGATTATTTAAGAAATTAAAAAAAAATCAACTAACTACTTTAACTGCAAAAGCACACAGTGACGGGGGGGGGGGGGGGGGGGAGAAAAAGCCAATTAATAAACATCTGCAGCTTAAAAATGCAGATCGCAGGGCAGTTAATTATCAAAATTCTTTTTAATTATTAAAAAAAAATATTATTATTACTCCTATTATTTAAGAAATATAATAGATTCGTAGTTGCTTTCAAAAAAAAAATAAATAAATAAATAAAAATGAAAAACACGTTGAGGGGGAGGGGGGAATGAATGAATGAACAAAAATACGTCTCTAAGGGGCATGTTAATTTACCAAATTATTTTTACGATTATTTGAAAAATGAAAAAAAATGTGGCCGTTTTAATTTGGCAAAAAAAAACAACTTTGAAAACACATTAAGGGACGAGTGGGGGGGAGGGGGGAGTTAGTCGACTTACTAGTGTGAAAAGATTGAAAAATACGACACGAAGGGGGCAGTTAATTTTCTGAATTATTGTATTCCGATTTTTTTGAAGTAATACCAAACAGAAATGGCCGTTTTAATTTAAGACTTACTACTTTAAAATTATTGAAAAATACGGCACGTCGGGGGCAGTTAATTTTCCGAATTATTTGTTTCGATTTTTATGAAGTGATACCAAAAAAAAAAAATGGCCGCTTTAATTTAAGACAAGACGATACTTAAAATCACGCACCTAGGGGGGGAGGGGGACGAGTCAGTTGACCCTACAGTCTAAAAAAAAATGAAAACACAGCTCGAAGGGGACAGTTAATATACTAAATTAAGTAGTCGACTTACTAGTTTAAAAAGATTGAAAAATACGGCACTAAGGGGGCAGTTAATTTTCCGAATTATTGTATTCCGATTTTTTTGAAGTAATACCAAAAAAAATGGCCGTTTTAATTTAAGACTTACTACTTTAAAATTATTGAAAAATACGGCACGAAGGGGGCAGTTAATTTTCCGAATTATTTGTTTCGATTTTTATGAAATAATACCAAAAAAGAAATGGCCGCTTTAATTTAAGACAAGACGATACTTAAAATCACGCACCGAGGGGAGAGGGGGACGAGTCAGTTGACCCTACAGTCTAAAAAAAAAATGAAAACACAGCTCGAAGGGGACAGTTAATATACTAAATTAAGTAGTCGACTTACTAGTTTAAAAAGATTGAAAAATACAGCACTAAGGGGGCAGTTAATTTTCCGAATTATTGTATTCCGATTTTTTTGAAGTAATACCAAAAAAAAATGGCCGCTTTAATTTAAGACTTACTACTTTAAAATTATTGAAAAATACGGCACGAAGGGGGCAGTTAATTTTCCGAATTATTTGTTTCGATTTTTATGAAGTAATACCAAAAAAAATGGCCGCTTTAATTTTTAAGACAAGACGATACTTAAAATCACGCACCACCGAGGGGGGAGGCGGACGAGTCAGTTGACCCTACAGTCTAAAAAAAAATGAAAACACAACTCGAAGGGGGCAGTTAATGTACTAAATTATTTTTATATTTATTTTGTATTTGAAAAATTAAAAAAAAATTGTCATTGCTATATTTATGGCAAAAACATACGGTAACGGCGAGTCGGAAGGGGGGGGGGGAGCCGATCAAAAATGAAAACTACACCTCGAAGAGGACATTTGGATATACCAAATTATTTTTATATTTTTTTTATATTTGAAAAATTAAAAAAAAAAATGTTACTGCTTTATTTATGGCAAAAACACACGGCGACGCGGGCGGGGTGGGGGGAGGGGGGAAACCGATCAACCCTGCGTTTTAAACGTACAGGTCGATGGAGACAGTGGACGAAGAAAAATGGCAACGCAAACCGTTAAGATATTAATCCAAATTCAAAGTTGTTCATCCGTGGTAAAACTTAACGTAACTCTGGAATTATTCAGGAGATGGCGCTGTCTTCAGAAAAGCAAGACAAAATGCGCAGCTCATTAAAAAAAAAGAACTTCATGCCGTCTGTGTGCACTGCAAAAAGAAACCGGTGGAGTTTCGTGAGACTTTCGGAAATTATTGCGGAATATTTTAGGCGAGTGCCTATAGATGGCGACACTAACCGCTTTCAAGATTTCAAGGCGGGAAATTCAAAACAGAAAATGTCTTTTTTGTTCGATAACTTAATCAGTCAGTGTTCTGATGAACGTGACACGATATGGTCATCAGGATCTGGATTTAGTCTTTGTCCAAAACACTTCCGAACGCTTTTATTGATTTATTATTATTTTTTTTGCCATCTTCTACCTCCGGCAACGTAGAAGAAGAAGAAGAAGTCACCGTCGCGTCAGTAACTTAATTGCCTCAGACTAAACAATTTGCTCGGCTTGTTTACACTGATTTAATGTTATTAGGGCTGAAAGCGATTCGCAGCTTCTTTTTTTTTGCTCTTCCTCTCGCGCGAAATTAATAAAACATAAGACGCGTATCGTAAATCTGCGAGAGGAGCGGCGCGCACCGGAGGAGCTCCTGAATTTGCAATTCAAGCGCACGTCAATTAATGAACGATGTAGTCTCGGCTAAGTATCCTTGTTAAATTATCATAGGCACGAGCTTAGAAGGTGAATATAATCAATTACGCGGCCTAATAGCGGCGGGCGTCGCGATGCATTTTAATTAATAGCGCGCCTCTCGAAGTTCAAGTGTGTGTGTGGGGGGTTCCCATGGTTTTTACTTTCGCGCACGGACGCACACGCAAACACGGAAACGCAATACAGGTTAATCGCCGGCCGCTGCAACGAACGGAAGAAGTCTTTTGTGGTGGTGCAAGTTTGTTGGATGTCAGTGTACTCCGAATACACTGGTTGTCACAGTTATTGCTCCCATCCACGCGTATACAAAAAAAATATATATGTAAAAAGTTGTCAACAGTAACTCTATCGGCGGGTATTATAACAAGTCAATTCAGATATAATCTCATCAGATTCTCAAAAAAAAAAAAAACAAAAGATTAAGCGTTGAATGTTTGGAAGAGAAAGAAGTCGGAAGCTTTCGCTAACGAATATACATCGCCGCCACTGCCCGCCAGTTCGTGATTTAAATAATGGACCGATCGGAGTATATTCCCGAATTACAGTAATTTCAGGGGAATACCGATCCACGATTTCCAGATATGCAAATCGGCGATCGGCGATACGGCGGCGTGACGAGTTATTGGTTGAGATTAGGCCTTTTCGAAATCGGCTTTAATTGCGACATCTGCTCTAAATCAACGGAACTCGGATCTATTACGTCCTTGCAAATTGGCCGGACACGATCGAAAAGAACGATTTCGAAAGCCGGCCTCGATTAATAATTCGAAAGCTATTTGCAGGATAACGACCAAAAAAGAATTAAATCGGCAGCATTCCAAACATCGCAAGTTCAAAAGTGCTGCGGGGTTTTCAACTAAATCCGAGTACCCCCACGTGATTACCCAAATTAGGCAACCAAACTTACTCTTACGCCAATATTTCAAATAAGAAGTCCCTACCGCAATAATTAATTTTGTCAAAAAATTTAAACGTGAAAACAGAAAAAAAAACGTAAGCAAACGCACGCCTGTTTTCAATGGAAGTTACTTTTTTTAGTGACAGGAAATATCTTACAATGCCGCCAATCTGCGAAAAACAAATTTTCCTAGCATTAAACATTTCTGGAAGCCCTACTCTTAAGAATTACGGTCCTTTCCGAACAAGAAATGTTTAAAATTTCCTTTGAAATAATATTCAAGTTGCCTAAACTGGACAGACAGCCGGACAGACCTTCAAGAACGTTAACGCAAATGTTTTTTTAGTTGAATTAAAATGTTCGATTCCCTTCTGACTCCATTATGATTTATTGACAAAACAAAATAGATTCTTTCATTTACTGGATAAAAGATGGCGCTTGAAATTTGTAGTGATTGGTGTTAAAAAGTTCTGCAAGACAGTCGACGCAAATATTTGAAGATCTCGTTGCAAAGTTTTTATTTGCATTATTTTTATTCTGCCTTAATTACGATTTATTGAAGTAACAAAGAAAGCACTTCATTTAATAGATAATAGATGGCGCTGCAGAAGTTGCTGCTTTTTAATGGTTGTTGACAGGCGGACCTTCAAGAACGTTGATGCAAAGGTTTTTAGTTATTTAATTCTTATATTCGATTTGCTTTCCGGCTCCATTACGATTTATTGAAAAAACAAAAAAGATTCTTTCATTAACTGGATAACAGATGGCGCTCCAAATGTGTTGTGATTGTTGTTAGAAAAACCTTCAAGATCGTCGCTTTAAATATTTGACGCAAAGGTTTCATTTACTTTCCGTCTTGATTACGTTATATTGAAGTAACCGAGAAGAAAGCTATTTGCAGAACAACGACAAAAAGGTGAAATCGGCAGCATTCCAAACATCGCAAGTTCAAAAGTGCTGCGGGGTTTTCAACAAAGTCAAGGCAACCATAATATTTCAAATAAAAAGTCCCTACGCAATAATTAATTTTGTCAAAAAATGAAACGTGAAAGCAAGAAAAACGTAACCAACCGCACGCCTGTTTTCATTGAAGTTACTTTTTTTAGTGACACGAAATATCTTACAATG
This sequence comes from Prosopocoilus inquinatus, assembly GCA_036172665.1. Classification (NCBI taxonomy): domain Eukaryota; kingdom Metazoa; phylum Arthropoda; class Insecta; order Coleoptera; family Lucanidae; genus Prosopocoilus; species Prosopocoilus inquinatus. Next base: position 4,306,813 of record CM069878.1, on the reverse strand, counting down.
CCGCCAATCTGCGAAAAACAAATTTTCCTAGCATTAAACATTTCTGGAAGCCCTACACTTAAGAATTACGGTCCCTTCCAAACATTTAAAATTTCCTTTGAAATAATATTCAAGTTGCCTAAACTGTGGGAAATATTTTCCTAGGTTGATCAACAGATGGCTCTGCACCTCTCACTCTTACTTCGAGAAAAATAAGAGTCGCAAAGAATTTTCGAAATTCGAATTCGAAAACAGACAGGAAACAGAAGTTAGTCGATTTCGTTTCTCCAAAGTCCAGTCGCCGTCAACTCGAAGAGAAAACAAAAAAGGTGCACAAGTAATCAAAAAATTAAACAAAATTGAATTTTTGAGCGGGTTACTTGATCTCAACTAATCTTAACCTCGAGAGGAGAGAAATCGAAAATGTTTCTCAGTCTCAGTTTTTACTCAGCTTTTTAATTACTTTTATTTATTAGTTATAATTTAACTTGTCGTTTATCTCTTTGTATTAACTATTTTTGTATTCGAAGTTATCAGGCCGCTTGTAATTCGCTTTGAGATAAGACGCTTACTGTTATGTTATTATTAAACTAAAGAGAAGAAATCCATTTAAAAAAGTAAACAAAAACTTGTTATTTTTATTTTCTTCTTGTTGTTCCGTTTTATCTTTTGTTTCTTCCTTGTTTTACTTAAATATTTTTTTGTGTTCGAACTTGATGAGGATGATTATGGTTGTGTCATTTTTAAACAAAAACAATAAAGAAATACAGATGAAAAAAGAAACAAAATTTTTTTTTCTTGTTACTGTTTCGTTTTACATTGCGTTTTTACCTTGTTGTTGTTTTAATTATTTTTCGAATTCAAAACTCTCAGGCCGCTTGTATCCATGACATCAAATTGTTTCGAGATAACACGATTGCGCTATTACGTTATTATTAAACAAAATAAAATAGATATACGTTTAGAGAAAACGAACAAAAATGAACTGCCTAATTCATCAATAATTATTGTTTGCGATAGATATGCATGTAGCTACTACAGGATCGTTTAAAATTAAAACTTCCCAAGTGCAATAAACCGAGGAAAAATAAGAAACAATTGAAACTAAAAAGAAAAAAGAACATGAAGCGAAAACAAAAGATTGCTACGAAACAAAAATCAAGCATGCAAAAAGTAATGCGTTGAGTAAAAAAAAATGGCGACTTATTTTCTCTTTGTAGAAAAGAAAGTGACAGAGAGAATGAAACATTAAAAAACATAAAAAAACAACTGAAAAATAAAAAAAGTCTGCAGATTTATCGAGTCGGAAAAAGATGAGAAGCGACTTTCTCGGTCGCATATCAAATCCTCAAGAGGGGAGAAAACAGAACAAAACAAAATAAAAAAAAAACAAATGACCTTTCGAAGCGAAAATGCAAATAGAAAACAAAAGACAACAGGGGCGAAAAATTAACTAATCTGCTGACTTTTGAAAAGGAAATTTTCTTTCAGGAAGTAAAATCAAAAAGAAGACTTTAGAAAAGAAGTACCTAAACAAAAGACAAACGCTTTGTCGGAAATACCATGATGAAGAACGTCACAAACAACAAAAAGGCGACATGCTTCTTTCTAGACAAAAATTATAGAGAAAATGAAAAATTAGGAAACACAAAAAAAAACAACTGAACATTAAAAAGAAAATGTAAATCTTCTACAGGCGTAATATGGACTTGGAAAAAGATGAAAAGCGACGTTCTCGGTCGAGCTTCAAATCCTCAAAAGAAGAGAAAACAAAACAAAAAAAAAAACAAATTACCTTTTAAAGCGAAAACGCAAAGATTTAGATAGAAAACAAAAGACAACTGGGCACAACAAAACAAAAAAAAACAAATGACTTTTCAAAGCCAAAATGCAAAGAAGTGAATAGCAAACAAAAGACAACAGGGGAAAAGTGAACTAATCTGCTGACTTTGAAAAGGAAATTTTCTTTCCGAAATTAAATCGAAAGCTTAAGACTTAAGAAAAGAGATGTGTACCTAAACAAAAGACAAACGCTCTTTTCGAAACATCATCATGAGAAACCTCATCCGACAAGAAATAATCACAAGGATCTGTTGATTTGTTTGCAAAAGAAAAAGAAAAAAGAGAAGACGACTTAAATCTAAATAATACGAATTAGAAAAGAAGAAGAAACAAAAGAAGAAAAAACAAAACACACCTACGTTGTGAAAAGAGCGGAAAGCAAAAACAAACGATCCTTAAAAACGAGAATCCTTTAGAGGGCTACAAGAGTGCGAATGTTAATGACGCAGAAAGAAAAAGAAAGGAAAAAGAAAGTCGACTTTTATCTAAATAACAAAAAAAAATCTGGGAAAAAGAAGAAACAAATGAAACAAAAACAAAACACGTCCACGAAACCTTCCAGTAAGTTCCCATTTTTGTTTTTTTTTTTTGGAAACGCCGCCGCCCGGCGCCGGTTTTTATGATTTTCATTATTTATTCATTTTTCGAAATCCCCAGAGGAGAGAAAACAAAAAACAAGCGACTTTCTATAGCAAGATGGTCCTGGAACATGCAGCAATCGAAAACAGTTGAACGTTTGACGAATTAAAACAAACAAAATTAAATTTTGCTGCAAATTATGTTTGATTGCATCCTTTGTACAGCTGTTTCAGCACTAGGGCCTCGTCAGCAGAAACGCAGCAAACCAAAACGACTAGCTCGAGGATATTCACAAAAAGCGATCGCAAGATGTCGCCACTTAATCTTAAAAGATCGTTCAGAAAGAACAACAGAAGAATGAAGTCGAAAGCATTTGAACATTCCGACATTCCAGATGAGAAACTGAATATTTACAAAAAAGAAACTTTTGCAATTGTGATGGCACTAATTATTTTGCAATTATTCTAAAGTTCAAAAACAAAATAAAACCAAATTCGAAAATAAAATAAAACCAACGTCGGAGAGGATTAAGCGAAATCAAAGTTGAGAGAGAACAAAACGTTTAACAAAAGATGAGCGGCCTCGGTCAGAAATTTCACGGAAAGCGGCGTCATTTGAAAATAAAAAAAAAAAACAAAAGACGAACTGTCTTTCAGAAATATGACGTAAAATTTCAAATTCAAAAAAAATCGAATCAATTGAATAATTGAAAAACGTCGCATGTAAAATATCATCAACACTTACAACATCGTCTGAAAATTAATTACAACGCCAAGACTTGAGCGCCATCTCTTGGAGAGTACTGTAAGTTTATTGTTAACTTCCATGTCGTTGTTTGATGGTGACAAGCTTCTTGGTAGGATCATTTTTGTTTATTGTAAAGACATCACAGAATTATGTTCTTACAACCTTGGGCTCACTTTTGCTGTAATTTTGTGTAAAAAGGAGAAAGAGAGAGAGAATTAAAAGAAAAACGAACGAATTGTTCTTTGTATCGTTCGTTGTCGCCGTTCGTTCATCTTATCCGGACGCGAAGCCACAGAAAGATAAAGACAATCATTAAGCAAGCCAGCGTGTGTGAATTTCTGTGTCGTAATTGTCGGGGCACGGTTGGCTACCCTGCTCCCGTGGACCAATGGGACGCCACTTTAATTACCATCGCTTCACTCACTCGACTAATTACCGCTCCGCAATATGGCGCAATCCGTATCGGGGATCCGAGATTTCGATCGGAACGAGCGAACGGTGTAATTAAAACAACGAGGTTCGACGAGGTCGCGAATTTTCTAAAAAAAAAAAAAAAAGAAAAAAAATCGCAGTTCTTTAACGAACTTACAGTTGGCGGCAATTTAGGCGATCAGAGTTAAAATATCACACGGTACATTAATACAAATAATTCACTTTGACATTACGCCGTGTGACAAGTAATTACTTTCGCTGATAAATGAGAGATGGCGCCCGAAACTGTCACGGAATGACGAACGTCATCTCCAAGTCAGAGGCAGTTTGCACTAAACTTTAATAAACAATTGACAGTCGATGTATTAGTGACCTCATCTCTTGGCTATTGTGAGAATTTGAAAGAACAAGAAATCTACTTCGTTTGTTACGCAACAGATGGCGCCTCAAATTTGCACTGATTGTTATTAGATAATATTAATGATGCAAATGTTTTCAGTTCTTCCATTCAAATGTTCGATTTGCTTGCTGACGCTGTTACGATTTATTGAAAAAAAGAAACAAAAAAGATTCCTTTACTTATTGCATAACAGATGGCGCTTCAATTTTGTGGTGATTGTTGTTAGAAAGACCGCTGTAAATATTTTAAGATCTTCGCTGCAAAGGTTGTATTTGCTTTCTGCCTTTATTACGATTTATTCAAGTAACAGAGAAAACACTTCATTTAGTAGATAATAGATGGCGCTGCAAAAGCTGCTGCTTTTTAATGGTTGTTGCCAGACAGACTTTCAAGAACGTTGCTGCAAGTGTTGCTTTCCGACTCCATTACGAGTTATTGAAAAAACAAGAAAGATTCTTTTAATAACTGGATAACAGATGGCGCTTCAAATTTGTTGTGATTGTTGTTAGAAAGACCTTCAAGATCGTCGCTGTAAATATTTTAAGACCTTCGTTGCAAAGGTTGTATTTGCTTTCTGCCTTAATTACGATTTATTCAAGTGACAAAGAAAACACTTCTTTGAGTAGACAATAGATGGCGCTGCAAAAACTGCTGCTTGTTAATGATTGTTGCCGGACAGACCTTCAAGAACATTAACGCAAATGTTTTTAGTTATTTAATTAAAATGTTCGATTCCTTTCCGACTCCATTACGATTTATTGAAAAAAAACAAAAAGGATTCTTTCATTTACTGGATGACAGATGGCGCTTCAAATATGTTGTGATTGTTATTAGAAAAACCTTCAAGATCGTCGCTGTAAATATTTTAAGTACTTTGACGCAAAGGTGTTATTTGCTTTCCGTCTTGATTACGTTTGATTGAAATAACCGAGAAGAAACCTCACTTAATAGAAAACAGATGGCGCCGCAAAAAAATGCTTGTTGTTAGACAGACCTTCAAGACCGCCGTTGCAGATGTTTTTAGTTATTTGATTCAAATGTTCGGTTTGCATTCGGTCTTTCTATTACGATTTATTGAACAAAAAACAAACAAAAAAGAAGCTTTATTTATTGGATAACAGATGACGCTTCAAATTTGTTGTGACTGTTGTTAGAAAGACCTTCAGTCTCGTCGAGCAAATATTTTAAGATCTACGATGTGTAAAGGTTTTATTTGCTTTCTGCCTTTAATACGATATATTGAAGTAACAGAAGAAGATAACCTCACTTAGTAGATAATAGATGGCGCCACAAGAAACTGCTTGTTAATGATTGTTGCCCGACGGATCTTCAAGAACGTCGATGCAGATGTTTTCAGTTCTTCGATTCAAAGTTCTCCCTTACGATTTATCGAAAAAAAAAACAAACAAACACAAAAGAAGCTTTATTTATTGGATAACACATGCGCTTCAAATTTGTAGTGATTGTTGCCGGAAAGATGCAAAAACTTTAAGATCGTTCAGGCAAAGGTTTTGTTACGTTTTTTTGAAGTAACAGAGAAAAAACTTCACTTAGTAGAAAACAGATGGCGCCGCAAAAAGAATGCATGTTGTTAGACAAACATTCAAGAACGTCGTTGCAGATGTTTTCAGTTCTTTGATTCGAATTTGTATGATTTGTCTTCTGACTCTATTGCGATCGATTGAAAAAAACAAGAAACAATTTTTATTTATTGAATAACAGATGGCGCTTCAAGACTGTAGTGATTTTTCTTAAAAAGACCTTCAAACCCGTCGACGCAAATATTTTTCAAGATCCGTGATGCCAACGTTTTATGAACTTTCTGCCTTTATTACGATTTATTGAAGAAACAGGCAATCTTCATTTGGCTGATAATAGATGGCGCCGCTAGAAAAACCGCTTGTTAATGATTGTTCAGAGATAGACGTTCAAGATCGTTTTTAGATCTCTGATTCAAATACTTGATTTACTTTGTACCTCTGTTACGATTTACTGAAGAAAAAAAAAACAAAAGGAAGAGAACCTTCATTAATTACGTTTATTAGACAACAGATGGCGCTTCAAATTTACAGTGATTGTCGTTAGAAAGACCTTCAAGATCGCCGACGCAAATATTGTTTCGTGCAAATCTCTTATTTGCTTCTGCCTTTGATTACAAAAAAGGTTTTCATTTAACGGATAATAGATGGCACCTCCTCCTCCCCCTCCCCCCAAAAGAAAGAAACTGATTTATTGCAAAACAAGAAAGATAATAGATGGCGCTTCAATTTATAGCGATTGTTAGAAAGACCGTCGGTCGCGTCGTCAGGAACGGAAAAGCAAATATTTTAAGATCTTCGATGCAAAGGTTTTATTTGCTTCCTCCGCCTTTATTATCAAAGTAACAAAAGACGATCTTCATTTATTAGATAACAGATGGCGCCTTGAATTTACGGTTTCGATTAAGACGCTTGCTGCGAATGAAACCAATTAAATTAAACCATCTAGCAACTGGGAACAATAACACTCCCACAGATTTAAATAATCAGTAATTGGACGAGCATCTGAAAGTCAAGACAACAGTGGCGCCATCTCTTTGGGACCTTTGGAATTAATCTCGCTTCAATTCGTTCAATTGTGCCAATCACTTCGTTCTTATTATTTTTTTTTCTTTCTCGCTGTTAATCGCAGAATTGAAATTGAAAAGAGAAGACTTCAGAACAACCCAAAACTTTGTTCCTGTCAAGATAGATTTTATATTCTGCTCGTTCCGAAGCCTTTTCCTTTTCGTGTCATTTTTTATTTTAGTCACAAAATTGGCTACATTTCGTAACGGAATTTAATTTCTCGTTTAATTCTATCCTCGTTCTGTTCCAGATGGATTGATTGATTGGACCTGAGAAGTGGTACGGCGTGCGGCACGACGGACGGTGCCATTTCGAGCATTGTGTGTGATTCGGACGAGGAACGGCCGCCTTTGCCGCCCCAGGTAAATGGTTTCGTCATGAATTCATGAAATTGTCGGAACACGCGTCCGAGACAAACAAACAAACAACAAAAATTCAATTATGCTCGATTATGTCGAGAGAGAGAAAAAAAACCGTTTCGTTCGAACGGTGCATGCCGTGAGTTAATTGTGATTGTTTTGTTTTACCTGAACTGAAGAAAGAACGACTTCCTTCTTTTTTTTTATTTTTGGGAAACAATCTTCTTTTGTTTGTCTTCTTGATGTGATGTGATAAACATTGTTGGGTGCCAATTGTTACGACACAATTGTACAACGTGTCGGGTGACAAAATTGACACCAAGGGACACGGCGTGATACAAACGGCAGCTTCCTAGAGCTGGAGAGGGCGTGGAGTAAAAGATGGAAATCCACAAAAAAAAGTAGTATATTTGAAAAGCAAAAGACCGGGAGGCGCCAACTGGAGGACGCAAACCACGGTATCAAATACAATTGCAACCCAAAATTAACCCCAGTTTTAACAAAGGCGGAAAGTGTCCAACACAACAATTCAGTGACAGGAAAAAAAATTATAATTTACGGTAAATAGCAATAAATATAGCGTTAACGTTAAAGTTAGATTCGTATTTCATCCAGTGATCTTAAATATTTCAAAATACGAAAAGGTCTGTACGGTTGGAAATTTCCTGTCGTCTCACAATAACTCATGCAACAAAAAAAAATTAAACTCTCGTTCTTGAATCGACTCAAACGTTAACAAAAATATAGTAAGTACGATTGATTAAAATCACCGAGCAAAAATTAAGCGTTGCCTTTAACAAAAAAAAAAAAATTGTAATAATTGAATTGACTTGTCGGCTGACTTACATCGTTCGTGCACAAGATCAGGTGAAATACTCACCCTGACCTATCTTCGGCTTCGGGTCGTAATTCAACAGGCGGCCGCGTTCCACTTTTAGGTATGCCAGCAGTTCTCAAACTAATTTTTTTTTGTTAAGAACATAAAAGTTCCACAGCTTCTTGAATTGCACTAGTTTTTAATTTAACAATACTTACACTTGTAAATAATTGGAGTGAAGTTACGTTTATTTATTTTAACAAATCAAGGCACATTGTAAACGTGTTTAAAATGTTTCGATTGACCGGGCGGCTGATTTACATCGTTCGTGCACAAGATCAAGCGAAACACTGACCCCGACCTATCTTCGGCTTCGGGTCGCAGTTCAACAGACGGCCGCGTTCCACTTTTAGATATGCCAGCAGTTCTCAAACTAATTTTTTTTTTTGTTAAGAACATAAAAGTTCCACAGCTTCTTGAATTGCATTAGTTTTTAATTTAACAATACTTACACTTGTAAATAATTGGAGTAAAGTTACATTTATTTATTTTAATAAATCAAGGCACAGTGTAAACGCGTTTAAAATGTTTCGATTGACAAAGTTTCAGGAAAATGCGGTTGGAACAATGAAAACAAATTGAAACGAAGAGCAAAACGAAAAAGAAACAAAGCGAATTTGAATAAGATAAGATTAAAAAAGGCTGCCGTCTGAAAGGAAAATTGAAGAATATAAAAAAAAATAAATTAGATATGTTTAAAAGAGAAAGATAATTGAAAACGAAGAGCTGAGAGGAAAGATGCTGCAAACAAGACCGAAAAAGGAAACGACAAAAAAATAAAAAATAAAGCGTCTGACATAACTGAGTTTGAAACAAATGAGCAAGGCAAATGGAAAATGAAGCTTGAAATGACAAATGGATAAATTCGAAAACAAACGAAAAAGCAAATGGAAATGAAGGGAATCGAAAGAAAGAAGCAAATAACGAATGAGGAATAACAAACGACGAATGAGGCGCTGAAAGTTTGTTATAATCGAAGACCGAACGATAAGCGAAAATAGCAAACGAAAAGAGAAAACAACTGGAAAAAAGTAAAAAAGTAGATTAAGATTAAAAAATGAAAACGATTGAAAGCAAGAGGCTGAGAAAAAAATGTAAAAGCTGAAAGGATATTACAGCACCAAAAGCGAAAAACAAATGACAAACGAACTTAACACAAAAGCAAACGCAAAACAAACGAAAATCCAACGAAAAGTTGAATACAAAACAAATGACAAGCAAATTAATATTAAAAAAAGAAAACAACTGAAAGCAAATAGTATTACAACGGAAATGAGATAGGTTAATATTAAAAAAAAAAAAACAATTGAATACAAGCAGAGCAGAGGAAAATTGCAAAAGGCAAAAACAAACAACAACAACAAAAGTGAGAAAACAAATGAGAAACGTGGAGGTACCGCGAACTTAACATGATAGCAAACGGACAACAAAATTCAATGAAAAGTTTAATACGAAACAAACGAAAATCAAGAAGGAAGCAATTTATGATGAAAGATATTGGAGAGAAGGGTAATGAGAAACGAGAAGCAAATTAATACAAAACAACTGAAAAAGGCGGGAATGAAAAACAGAAAGTCAAAGAAATGTGAAAATATCAGAAACGAACATAAAAACATATGAGAACTGAGACGCAAATTATTTGAAAATCAAAAGCAAGAGAAATTAAATAAAAAAATTGAAGCAAATGAAACGAAGAGAAAGTGCTTTAGACAAGGAGTTTCAAAGAAGTTATTATTTTGGACAGTGCTTCAAAGCTGTTAGAAGTTATTGAATATAAATCCCAAAATAAAATCTAGATGGCGTAGCAGAATGTGTCACTTTCACATTGCACTTTGACTCGTGAAATTTCTTAAAATTCAACAAATTAATTGACGCAAGGTACGGCGTAAATTAGGCAACCAAAGTTGCAAGTCAGTTAAGAGAACGAAAAGAAAAAGTATCTTGTGAGGCGAGTCTGCAGCTAAGTAGCGATGACCAACCGGAGTGACGAAGAGAAAAATATAAACGGTTATCTTGTCGGTAGGACCTACGATAATGGACGGAGAATCGTTCCCGAAGCTTCTTCGAAAGTCGTCCTCAGCGTACGACACCAGCCTTCTGCATTTAACTCGAGGCTTCGAAACTTCACTTCGAGTAGACAGACTTCCTTACGACTGTTTAGTACCCGGAGGTTTATCAGAACGGGTAGGGTGAAAGTGTCATCGTAATCGGAAGCGGGATACGACTTGTCCACAAGGGCAACAAAAATTTTAAGTAAGATTTTAAAAACAAGAACTCACGAAGTCAGCTTTAAAACAGTCCAAAAATAACTGACCCTGACACCAAAAAGTGTTTCTCAAGCGAAGAAGAACAATTCGAGAGAGAGAGAGAGAGTTTCACAGTGAAACGCAGGCGGAACGAACGCGCGGAGTCGAGAGGAGATTAAGGCCTGCCATTCGTCTAACAGAAAGAGTTACCACAAATGCAAGCGACTTAGATCGTAACGGAGCTGAAAATTGGTGGCAACACTGAAGAAGGAGCACGGCCACGCGTTCGACAAAAAAATTACGCAGACGTTTTGGTTGAAAACTAGATGGCGCGGGTAGAATGGATTATGTAACTCGCTCAGTGTAAGCGATAAATTAGTTAGAAGCAAACCTAAGTAAATACGGGGCGAAAAGTTAAAAAAAAAGTCAGAATTCTGGTCGCCTACGGTACCACAGAAACCCAACAGAAAAATGGACGGGTTTAGGTGACAAAGCGCGACCAGTGTCATGCAGCTGAGACAAATTAGGCCCGTCGAAGAAAGTGAATATGAAACGATTTCGGTCGTCAATTATGATGTGATATACAGACGACTTCTTTTACCCCATTTTGTTATACAGGGTGTCCCCTGGGTGGCATAACAATCAAAACCAAAGGGCGTAATTTTCAAGTCAAGAATGTCTAATGAACGTGCATTGTAAACTTACAATTAGTCTGAATAAAGCTACGCCAATTTTCAGGTTAGAGTTTGTAAAGGAAATTTATTTTTAAATTCAGTTAATATGACTTGATAAAAACATTCAGGATAGAGTGAATCTGGTATTAAATGCGAACCTATTACGACAGAAATCGCTGGAAAGAGTTCGCTTAATTTTAATCACGTCAATTTAACTCGCCTTGTAAATAAATCCGTTACGAAAGAGTTGTGACTTACAAGACACTTTTGATTTAGGCCCGAGTTTTTCACCTCTGGATAAATTTATCTGCCGGTTAATATCCTCGGAAACTATGTATTATCGACGCAATGGTTTCCGAGGTTAACATCTGGCAGATAAATTTATCAGGAGGTGAAGAAATCGGGCATTAGAGTGACTTCACCAACAGACTGTTAAGCTGCGGCTATTATGTAATGGGACACCCTGTAGGCATTAGGCATGTTTGGTTGTCCAATAATGAATTTTCGCTTCCGGCTGATTTGCTTTTGTTAATGACCTTGGAACTCAAAGCTTCGGAATAAGAAAAAAATCTGGACAAACAGACGAAGAAGAAAAAAAAGGCTGACGAACTCTATCACTATCAATTTTTTTCTTATCAAATACCGTCGCCGGAAGTAAGAGGAGAAGGAGAAAAAAAAAACAAAAGAGAAAAACAAAAGAAAAACGGTCTTTCAGAAACGTCACCGTCATTTTCATCGAAAAAAAATCGGAGAACCGCTTCGCCGAAAATAATTTTAAGTTTTCTTCCATTTTTTCCGCAGTCAGCGACGCCCCTAGAAATAATTGCAACGTTGACGAAAAATAGCTTAATAGCGCCATCTCTCTTAGTTTCCCGGAACTGTCATTTAAGAGCGGCGGGGAATTTAAATTTGCTTTATTTTATCTCATCTTGCGAGGACTTTTCAAACACTTCCGCTTTTTCTTTCTTCTTCTTATTTACCTAACAACGCCACCTCTGTTGGTTTCCCGGAACTGTCATTTGAGCGACGAGGGAATTTTATAAACTTGATGTATTTTAGCAGACACTGCGAGGATCTTCGAACGTTTCTTTTTTTTTCTTGTGGAATTCCGTGCGAGTCTCGCAATCCCAATCGTCACCGTAAACGTGGGCGAAAACTTCAAACTTCAAGTAACCTAACAGCACCATCTATGTTAATTTTCCGGAACTGACATTTAACTGATGTTGCGAGAACTTCTTTCACTTTTTCTTTCTTGTGCAACTTCACTGTAAACCTGGACGAAAACTTCAAACTTGAATTATAAGTTAACAACACCATCTATGTTAATTTGCCGGAACTGACAGTTAACTGATGTTGCGAGGACTTCTTTCACTTTTTCTTTCTTGTGGAATTATGAGACTTTTGAAGTGGCAATCGTTAACTTGAATGCGAACGAAGATTAAAACAGAATTTGTTTTTAATTGATTTCGAATTGGTTTGTGACTATTGCGACGCAGGTATCAAAGAGTTTGCACTACGAACTATGAAAATGAAGGTAACAGCGCCATCTATGTATTATTTTTTTTTTTTTGAAATTATATCTTTTCTTTTGAGCGCGAAATTATGTTTGCGAGTTGCCAACGTTCAAACCTTTCTCTCCTCCTGAATGTCACGAACTAAACGCAAGCTTTGCCAGCAGCGACATCTTTGTTTGCTTTTTTTGGTTAACTACATTTATTGCGCGCGAAACTAAAAGTTCGCCTGCCTTTAATTTTTTTTTTTTTAATTATCTGGAATTCGTTTTTGTTATGAATTACAAAAGTAAGCGCAAAATAATTGCCATTATACATTAAAAGCGATGTCAACGGCGCCGCCATCTGTGGCAGCATTTAGTAAACTGTTTTAAACTGTGAGGGCTTTCCGATCGAATTCGATTTTATTTTAGAAACATTCGGTTTCCTTCAATCAAGTAATTATGTTGCGCTCTTGAAGTGACGTCGTGCTGTGAACAGCTCGCGTTGGAAATAACATTAACAGCGCCATCTACGTACAGTTTTAGCAACTGCGTGTTTAACCGCGAAATTTAAACGTAACATACTAACTCTTACTTTGTTTCATTTCTGAAATCGCGATTGTTACGTCTTTCCACAGGCAATAATAATTTCCCTTTGCATGAAATTGTAATTAAAACTTTCTTTCGAATTGCTTTGAAATCAAATCATCTTTTGTTATTTGCTAACAGCGACATCTATGTTGACTATTTGGAAATGTTTCCCCGGAAACTGATTTCAAATCTTCTTGCCTTAAGCACAGAGTGCGCTAAATAGGTTACTTGACGAATCTGTTCTGAAGGTAATCATAAATAACTTTACAGCGCCATCTATTTTATTTTTCGGAAGCTGTAATTTTGCGCGCGCCGAATTTAAATTGATTTCTCAGTTTCCTTTCGAACTGTGAGGAATTTTCTGAACAATTTCAATTACTTTTTGAGGAATTTGAATAAACGTAGATCACTGTATTTAAAACTAACCTCAAGTCAGCAGCTTTGTATACGAAAATTAACCGAAAATTATCATGCAACTTTCTCTGTTCCTTTTTTTTTGTTTCCTTTTGTATTAAGGCTCTGTTTGTGAAAAGAAAATATTATCCGAAGTTAGTTTTTTCGCGAGAAACTTGAGCACTTAGAACTTTAATGAGCTAACCTAACTGCAGTTATCACTCTCATCCACCCTACCCTTCTTTCTCTTTTGTTTTTTTTTTTCTAATTCACAATCTATTAATCCTGAAAATAAAGAATGGAATTTTCACATTAATTCCGTTTGTTCGTGAAATAACTGAGATAGCTGCGATATGTGCGAAAACAACGCTAGCATCTCCATCTGTGTGAATTTTCGGAAACTGTAACTTTAAGGCGCGAAATTCAAATTTGTCGTCGGTTCATCCCCGTTGTTTTCTTTCGCTCGTATTTCGAAAAGTGTTTCTCTTCGTTCTTGCTGATTTCATGGTAATTGACTTATTCTAACTTGTCGTGCGCTTATACGCAAAGATTACCTCAACGCAAATATTAGAGTACAGTGGCGGCGATAATTAAAAAGCAGCAAATTGCTCGCGCGCACGTAAGTTTTCGAAACAATGTGATTCCCCGACGGAATTGACCGTGTGGGCAGCGCTCATTCACATTTTTATTAATTAACACTGATGAATATACATGCATATTTTTGCGTTCGTGTATGCATGCATGCATGCATGCCTGCATAGATGCTCGCCGCCGCCCCCCCCCCCCCTCGTTGAAATCCACCCGCCCGAATAAAACTTCCAGGTATTTACGTCTGCCTATTTTTTTTTTTTTCTATTTATTAATTTGCATGAAAACGGCCGCTAATTACGAAACGCGCGGCGCGCTGAATTGCGGGCGCAAAAAAATTCGCGGAAATTAATTAGACGGAATTGAAACTGCAGTGCAACGCGCCGGCGTTCTCGACGGGTAGTTTGTGCGCCCCTTTAATTCTTTTGTTTATTTTCAGCGTTAAAATTCACTCGCGTTTTATTACATCGTTTCACCTTCGTTAAATTACAAAGTCGTTGTAATTTATTTAATGCTGCGAAGTGCGCCGTTTTTATTACATTACAAACGTACATCAAAGCGCCATCTGTTATTTTAAAACTGCAATAAACTAACTGCAATTTTTATATCACCGTCGCGCCACCGCGTCAATGTATTTTGGCTCTTCATCCGAGGCCAAACTAATTGCAATTTTTATATTACCATCGCCGCGTCAATGTACTTTGGCTCTTCATCCAAGGCCAACACATCATTGATTCAATAATAATTCACTATTCACGCGACGTATTCATTTCTACTATTCTAATCGCTGGCTAACTGATTTCCAACTGAATGCCTACTAAACTGAACGAGTATACTAATTCAATAATGAATACTGAAGGAATAAATTTACGAATTTCCCTTTTTAAACCATCCGCGCAGGACGTGACAAAGCGCATTTTCTATATAATAGAAGTTGGGGTCCAAAGATCGACGCATCAAAACAGTCAGCGTCTCGGCGAAAACGCATTTAGGTTCAAGCGACTTGGATTTCATTCGTCAGCACGGAATCCCCAATTTCTGAAAACCTAAAACCGACCTTCAACAAGCGTTACTTTTTTTCTTTCATTTTACTAATAATTTTAAGTCTTATTTGAATTTTAATAATTCTTGTTGCAAATCGTTTTTGATTGCAGTGAAACCCCTCGAGTAGCCTCTGTACAGCTGTTTCGGCCCTGTCTGGGGCTTCTTCAGCAGAAACGTAGCTCGAGATTTTAATATTAAATATCATTCTCTACGTTGGTTAAATATAAAATTGTAAAGCGAAACAGATCCGAAAGAGAGAGAGAGTTTTCGAAAAAGTTTTAAGCACGAGCTGACTAAGAGATTGAAGCGCCATCTCCCGGTCGACGTTTGATTGTCTCTTGAGTAAAAAATTTCAAATACATTTTCACGTGATGGTAACTCCAAGGAGTAATTATCCGAAGGAAACAGAAAAAGTCAAAAAAGTTTTCGAATAAGTTTGAACACGCACCGAGTGACTGAAGCGCCATCTCTCGGCCAACGTTTGAATTTCCCCGAAATAGAAACGTTAAAACAATAATAATTCCCGTGAATTATTATTTAATGTTGATTACTAGTGAATTAACCTAGTTTTTCTTTTTTTTTTAAAGAAGACTGAACTTGATATGAAGCGCCATCTGTTGTCCATTGTTTAGAAGTTGGTTTACTGCAGGTGTTAAATAAATTAATTCGTCGAATGTTAAATAATATTGGAAGAAAAGAGAACGCCGTTTTTTTTTAATTTTAATTTTAATTTTAATTATTGCTTTACGCACAGCAAATTAAAAACTGTGAAAAGAACAATCGAGAACCGAAAACGATAAAATAATCTAGATGTAGAAGATAATTAAAAATAAATAAATAATTGTCGATTCAGTAATTGTTTCGTTTTTCCGCCATACTGTCTCAATTTTCTTCTTTTGTTTAGTTTGCTTTTTTCGCACCGCTTTTTACACGCTTTTATACGCTTTGCAATATCAGAAAAGTGTAAGCTACGCATGAGTAATCCCGCAAACTCACCGCTTTCTACGCGCCCCGCGTCTACTTTTGCGAGCGTTGTGCGCTGACGCACGTCAAAGTTTTTTTTTGCAATATCAGAAAAGTGTAAGCTACGCATGAGTAATCCCGCAAACGCACCGCTTTCTACGCGCCCCGCGTCTACTTTTGCGAGCGTTGTGCGCTGACGCACGTCAAAGTTTTTTTTTGCAATATCAGAAAATTGTAAGCTACGCATGAGTACTCCCGCAAACGCACCGCTTTTTACGCGCCCCGCGTCTAATTTTGCGAGCGTTGTGTGCTGACGCACGTCAAAGTTTTTTTTTCCAATATCAGAAAATTGTAAGCTGCGCATGAGTACTCCCGCAAACACGCGGACGCCCCCTCTTTTTGGCCTTGCAAACAATATACACAAGTTGTGGGATTTTAAAACAAATATTGTGCCTGAAGGAAACGACAACACGTTTGACAACAACGACATAAAAGTGGACAGTTGGAAGAGTCAAAAAAATATAGGTAAAATAAAAAATTAAACGACAAATTAAAACAATAAACGACCTGAAGGAAATGAACGCTGCCTTTGTATATTCTGTCACTTTACGTATACAAATTATGTCTTCGTGCTTTTATTCTCTCATTTGTCGCCTTACTTTTTTTCTTCATGTTGATTCAATTAATGTTTATTTGTTAATTTGACGAACTGTTGGAGTTTTCTGCTTTTATTTTGTTTTTGTTTATTTATGCGCCCCGTGTTTTGCACGCGGTGTGCGCTAACCGAGGTCAAAGTTTCTCTTTTTTTGTAACGTTAAAAAAATTGTGAGCCGCGCAAAAGTACTCCCGCAAACGTGACGACGCGACGTTTTTTTCTTGAGCTTGCTTTGCGTGTTGTTATAATGAGAATAATTCCCGTTAGAAATTTTTTTTAAAACTTTCTCGACTGTCGAAATTATCTTTTTCGGGCGTTGCAGCTTAAATAAATTAAATGACAGGAAAACAGAAAAAAAAACAAACTGTTGGAGTTTTCTGGTTTTGTTTTGTTTGTTTATTTATGCGCCCCGTGTTTTGCACGCGGCGTGCGCTAACAGCGGTCAAAGTTTCTCTTTTTTTGCAATGTTAGAAAATTGTGAGCCGCGCAAAAGTACTCCCGCAAACGTGACGACGCGACGTTTCTTTCTTCTTGAGCTTACTTTGCTTGTTGTCGTTATAATGAGAATAATTCCCGTTAGGAATTTTTTTTTAAACTTTTTCTCGACTGTCGAAATTATCTTTTTTAGGCGTTGCAGTTAAAAAAAATTAAATGACATGATAACAGAAAAAAAAAAATTAAAAACAAACGCAATTGAAAAAACAAAATCAACACGTTTGAGACCTTTTTCAGGCCTAACACTAAAATTGAAACTAACGTTAACGGCGCCGTTTGTTTTAATTTTTCGAATATTTTGCTTTTTTTAAGCGCGGAATTCAAATTAATAATGAACTAATTTTTTGCGTTATTTATTTTGAAATTATTTATTCGATGTTATTTAACTCCGCGCTCCGTCTGGTGATGAAAAGACGCAACAGGCAACTGTCGCTGTTTTTTTTTTCGGGTTTTATTGGCATTTGACATTTGACAGATTCGAATTTTGAAATTGATTTTCATCGAAATTAAAAAATTGCGTGCTGGTCGGTTTGAAGCGCCGTCTCTTGAGCAATAGCCAAAGTTTCTTGTTTACAATTAAAGTATTTGCTGAAGTAGCACAACAAGAGGGTCTATTCTGTAACTTTCGTATCAATTGATGTACATCTTAGCTATTCCAATGTAAAAAGTGTCCTTGCAAGATCGGCATTCTGTAAGCAGTTTCATGACAACTCGCAATCCGTATCAAGCATGATATCAAGTTGATATCTGCATCTCTTCGATTGATATGCATCTCATTAGTTGATATACATCGCTTCAATTGATATGCAGCTGTTCAATTGATAGGCATCTCTTGAATTGACGGTCAGCAATCGTGTCAAATTCTATTCAATTATTGAAGACAATGTCGCTCTGACTCTCTAAACGAGAATATTAGTAGAGGACGCCACTGACAATGAGTAACTGGCGGTAAAGATTTTTACAGGTTCGTTTACAGTTTTTAACAAAAAATTACCGATCGTTATTAAAAAAAAAAGACTATCCGCCAAACACATTTATCAACTTGGTGAACTATAAATTGTTGAAAATTAAACAGTAACCTTGCGCCATCTCTTGGACAATACTGAAACTAATTTCTTGTACGTTTCCGAAAATACGAATGCGTGTACAGTCGCGGGCTATAAATTTTGATCGTCACTGTCGATTCAGACGTTAGTTTTCATTTTAAAAACTAAAAATTTTCATTTTTCAAATTTGATTAGAAACGTCGACTATTAGCCATCAATGACAGTTACAGTTACAGTTTCCTTTTTTATATATATATATATGATTTAAGCTTAAAATATTTATTTACGAGATGATTAACAGTCGGTCGCTCACACAATTGTCCTAGGGAGCATATTTCACCCTCGGGTGCAGTTCAACTTGGGTGCCCCAACAGATCCATCATTCCACCACACCCCCCACAACTGGCACGGTGGCGACAAATCCGCACAACTGTCGCGAGGAAGTTAATGGTCCGCCATATGACGAGATAAACGCTACAAATAGCTCTTAATGTCGGTTATTAGTCGACTGACGGCGAATTCTTTAATAACACCATGGGATTACATCTCAATCGAAAGGGATTAAAAACTAGAACGTAAACCGCGGTGGAAAATTGCTGGCCCCCAAATGGAAAAAGTCATTTCCTCCACGGTTTGTTGTTGCTGTTTTTTTTTTTTTTTTTTTTAAATTATTATCTAGTTTTCGTCGTTGAATTCCTTTCTGGTATGCATGTATTTACGTAAGTAAGTACGTGCTTTATCCATCATCGTCCAAGTCTGTTTAGAAATTTATGCAGATATTCTTTCTGCGATCCCTGCGAGGCGTCGCTGTTGTCGTGGGGCCTCGCAGAGTCGTCACCTCCACGCAGTCCGATAAGATCACAGATCAGTCAAGCAGAAAATGACGGTGTCAAACGGGAGGCCCGGACAATAACCCTACCACAATACCGCACTAGAACCACTCTTCTGCGGGGGCCATTCATACGCAAATCCGCAGATTACGAGAGACGCCTGTCACGAGGAATATTCGCGCCTTGAATCATACTACACGTTTTCGAATAACATTACCACAACACTTGCTGGTTGGTTGGTTGGTGCACACAAACGGCTTACAGCCCAAAAGCAAAAAAATAGTGAGACAATTACAGCTTCCTGCAATTTTTTCTTTCTCTAAGATGGTATATACTGTTTAAATACGACTTCGCAGGTGACACTTCTTATGTATATAAAATTTTGAAAGCTTTCAAATTTAATAAGCTCAAAGCTTTTGTAAAATCTACGAAGCCGTATTTAAATAGTAGATACTATATTAGAGGAAGAAAAATTATAGGAAACTGTGGTAAATTAGTTATTTAGACGATTCTTGAAATGTACCTCAGCGACAGCATATGGCGTGGCCGAGGTACATTCCAAGGTTCCATGGAAATTTCTCTTTTTAACACTTGATTTCAATTTAACGTCTAATTTTTTAAAGTTTCAGGAAAATAAATAACGGTCGTGCTTTTAATTGAAGCCAGCCACAGAGAACGTCTACCATTTTTTTTTTTTTGCTTTCCACCGAATACGTCATCGGACAATAAAAGCCGGGCAATCATGTGACATATCGTGCTTATTTGGTAAAGTAAGCGTCTCTTTTATAAAGCGTAGTTAACAGAAAAAATAGAAAGCCATTGAAACGTGTACCTTACGACAATTCACCAAACACAATTTAAACAAAACACGCACGCAGAGTTTTAAAACTTACGAAAATCAAACTGTGTAGGGCATTGGGTCAACCAAAAACATAATCAAGAAATTATTTAAAAATAACAAAAATCGAGACAGGATGTATAAAAATAATAAAAAATCGAAAATAATACAAAAAGACTACGATAAAAAAGTGGACAGTTGAAAGTGTCAAAAAAATACAACAAATTGAACACAAATTTAAAAAAAATAAACGAAAAGATGGTCGCTGTAAAAAAAAATAAATGAAAACAAAAAATAAACAAAACAACGTCATTTTAAAAATGGGGTTCCAAGAAATTTTGATTTTCCTGCCTTTAAGAGAAGGATAAATAGCAATTTTGAAATGTTAAGAAGAAAACGAGCTCAATTAAATCAATTAAAATTTAACGGAATCCGACGTCGATAAATTAAAAAAAAAACTTTCGAAAAGCGACACTAATTATAAGAGAACAAAAAATAATCACGAAAAACAAACCGTTTAGTCAAAAAAAAAAAAACAACAGCAGTAAGGATTATAAAGCGAATGCAAAAGAAACGAAGAACGAAAAACGAACGAGACACGCAAATAAATAAATACATTAACTTTTAAAGAAATCGAACACGAAATGAAACGCACAAAACAATTATTCCAGAGGTGAAAACAATTGCCAGGCGAAGAAAAAAAAAACAATGGAAGAGGAAAAGTGGTAAAAATAAGAAGCGATCGAAAAACGAAAAGTCAGTTGAAAATCAAAAATGGAATGCAATTTCAAAAAAAAAAAAACAAAAAACAAAAGACAATCGGAAAACGAACGCGGTTAAAAAATAAACAAAACAAAACTTGAGCTCAAATGAAAAAAAAAAACAAAAATAATCGAGTAGCGGATAAGGAAAACTGTTAAAAATAAGCAACGATCAGAAAACCGAAAATGCAGTTAAAAACCAAAAATGGAACACAATTTAAAAAAAAAACATAAAATTTAAAAAATGGAACACAACCAGGAAAAAAAAGCAAAAGACAATTGAAAAACGTACGCGGTTAAAAACACGAAAGAAAAAAATCAACGCTCAAACACAAGCGGAAATGCAAGAAAATAATAAACAAGAATCAAAAGAACAAAAACCATCGGAAAAGAAAACAAAAACAAAATTAAAACAAATAACTGGAAAGTGAAGGCCAAATAGTAATTGGAAAAAATATAAAATTCCAATACTATTAAAAAAAAAAAAACGCAATCGAAAAATGAATATTACTAATAATATACAGAGAACAATCGAAAAGCGAAAACGATTGGAAAAATTAAAAAAGACGGATGAAGACAATTTTAAAAAGTAAATATAATTAAAGTCCAATTTTAAAAATGGTTTAAAAAAAAGGAAGACAATGCATAATTTGAAAAAAGTAAAAAATTCGAATTCAATTTAAAAGAAAAAGCCAAAGGCAACTCAGTTAAAGACAAACAAAATATTCAGAAGCGAAACCGATTTATTATAAGAAGACCGACAAAGAAGCCTAAACAATTTAAGAAACAGTAAGAAATCGTAGACAAACAATAAAATAAAGTCAATTTAAACAAAGATAAACAATCGAGAAAAGAATGATCAAAAAAGCGAAAATGATTTAAAATGTAGTAGAAAAACATTTTTGTCGCAGTCGAATAAAAATAAAATTAAAAAAATAAAACAAAATTGAAGAAAACAAAAGACAATCGAAAGACGAACGCGGTTAAAAAACAAACAAAAAAAAAACAATCAAAACTTGAACACAAAAGGAAAATCACTACCAAAAGAACAAAAACAATTGGAAAAGAAAAAACAAAATTAAATCAAGCAACTGGAAAGCCAAAACTGTAAAAATATAAAAAAAAATCGAATAGTATTAAAAAAAAACAAAAGACAATCAAATAATGAATGTAATTAGCAATCGAAAAGCGAAAACGATTCAAAAACTTCAAAAACGGTTGAAGATAATTGAAAAAATAACGGCAGCTAAAACAAACATGAATTCCAAGTGAAGAAAGCAAGAACAGAACAAAATTTCTTAAAATTTAGAAGAAAATAAAAATTCGAGTTCAATTTTAAAAGAAAAAACCAAAGGACAATCGAGGAACTATCTCAGTTAAAAACAAACAAGAAATTCAGAAGCGAAACCGATTATAAATGGAACAAAACAGAAGCGCGAACAACTATTGAAGTAGATAACAGTAAGAAATCGAAGACAATTAAAACAAAGAGCAAGTGAAGCCGGGTCTAGTTTCGAAAAAACAAAAATTAACGACAATACGACCACAAAACAAAAATTATCAAAGTGCCAGTACAAATACACAAACAAAATAGTGAAAAATCTAAATTAGTTGTACCTATAAACAAAACAACAACATTCATGGGCAAGCGTCGCAAGTAATTCTGATTTTTAACACAAATTTTATTAAAAAAATTTGTTGCAAATGGTTTTTGATTTGATGCAGTGAAACCCTCGAGTAGTCTCTGTACAGCTGTTTCAGCCCTAAATGGGGCTTCTTCAGCAGAAACGTAGCCCGAGATTTCCACGGCGAACCAAGAACGACTTGACCGATTTAAATATTCGAATAAATATTTTTTTTTAAACTTTGATTATGCTTTGACAGCAAGCACGGACGCCTTGCGTGAGGTGACTTATTATGTAGCAAACCAGCTTCAATTTGTCAATCCTTATGCAATGTTAGGTCAAAAAACGATCGTAGTTTCATCTATTCGTTACAAATTTTATTATTAACATTTCTTACAAATTTATTTCGTGTTTTGTGACGCAATCCTTCGTTGAAATCCCTTTCAAAAAGTAAGCGTCTGTACCAGTGGAAGTCGAACAGAACAAAGGAATTGCTGCGAGGTTTCATTTCATTTCAGTTTGTTATCGAATTTTCTTTGTAGGTTTTTGCCAAAAAAAAACAGACGCCTCACGTGTTCACCAATCACCATCGCACGTCGGCACGTCAAATTCTTGCCCGGATTTTATTTTCTATTAAGTCGCCCGCCGTACTTTTCGAATTTCAACAAAACACTATCAGCTCCATCTTTTAGTCGAGTCGGAATCAAAAACTGCAAAAATTTTCCAACAAAACACCCGAAGATCAAATTTTCAAACGTTGATTTTACCTGAACGAAAAGTAGATTTTCTTTTAAAGAAAAAAAAGAAAGGAAAGAAAGTCGTGAGGGCCTTCCGGCTGCGAGGTAACCGTTCATGCAGTATTCAAGAACTAAACGTTGTTGCGGCATCTACTGGTCGTTTGCTGAAGATTTTTTGCTACGTTATTATTATCTAGGTGTTAAGTTTCAGAAATCTTTTTCCTTTGTGATTTTTAGTGAATATTCGAAGCGCCGCGCCGCCTTTTAGAGGACTTCTTAGCTGGAATATCGTACAATAATGTTTCAATTAGTTGCCACCGGTAACGACAGAGTGAGCTACTGTACTTGTCTGTCATTAACATCGTATTTGAAAATGGGTAATCCTAAATTTCGGACGCGTTTTTTAAAGTTTGTCGTTTGATAATTTATTAATTGAGTTAACTGTCGGTAGGAGGACTGTAGGAGTTCTGCGGCTTCCATGGCGAGGACGATTTCGAAAAATCGATGTACGAAGAAGAGAAAAAGTGGTCGGTGCACGCGGGCAAGTATGTCACCGCGCAAGTAGCGCACCAATCAAGTCGAACGCCCGTACAATGTTGAACTTTTGTTTTATTTTTGTTCATGGCTTTGCCGCTCCATTGGTGATCCTGCTCCTGCCGCCTCTCGCTAAGATCCTCCTATTTGGCATTGTTTTATTGCGCCAGATTAAATATGAAGGATAAAACACGTTAAGGCGGAATTTACGGCGCGAGCTTCTGGTGATGGACGTGGACTTGGATATCCAGAGTTTCGTCATTTTTTTTTTTTTTTTTTTTTCATTTTTTCGTTTCATTTTCATTAAGGTGACCATACGTCTCGATTTCGGCGGGACAGTCCCGATTTTTAACATTTTATTCAGCGTCCCGCAGAGTTTTAATTAAAAAAGTCCAGCAAAAGAATGTACAGCAGTGCTTAAAAAAAATGCGACGAAAAGTACAATAAAATAAATAAACCAATCATTAACCAGAGGATCTATCGGGTCGACTGTGACTCTATAAAATAAGATCTGTTTTATATTTATACTAAGATCTATTTTATATTATTTTTCTGCATAAAATACAAAGTGGTGAAGTAGTACTGTTTGAGTTGGCAATTCTGAATTTTATTTTGAAATGGTGGGTACAACTGGAGCAACTTCCTGTGTGTTGACGGCTTGACGCTGACAGCCTTCAATATTGACAAGTTTCAGATGCAAAACAAACGCTCGACATAACCTAGAATTTTGTCGCTAAGTCAAATATCTGTCAAATTAATCAACAAAACATTCCGATTGCAGTGTTGCAAACAGTCGAATAAGAAAATGCCGCTCTTGATTGTGTTGTCAACTCAAACAGTTCAACTTGATCGCTTCGTATATTATGGAGAGACGGCGCGCCCTCTTTGAAAACCTTTTCATTTCAACTGAAAATAAATTAGACTTAGGTATTAAAAAATATTCAATTCTTTTTTAATTTCTTAACTACGGAAGACAAAGCTGTCGAGTACGTAGCGATGAAAAATTATTCGATTAAAATAGTTTTTTCTCTTTTGACCGAGAGATGGCGCCCTGAATGATCTGTGTTTTGACCATGGCGTTTTGGATTGATTCCGTTTTCAATTCGATTTAGGGGGAAAAAAAGTTTTACCGAGATTATGAACGAAAGACGAAATCGCGTTTTTGAAGTTCGATTAGATTAGGGCAACTTTCTTTGTTAGAAAAATGCAGATAAGTAAACAAAGAGATGGCGCTCTAAATAATTTACCATAACGCGTTTAGTTTTAGGTTTCAATTACCTGAAAATAATGCAAAAGGCGCAAGCAGATGTTATTGAGTTATTGAGAGTGTTCAACGTTAACGCGATAACCTGCCACCGTTTGAAATTACATTTAAAAACAAAATGGTCAAGAGATGGCGCTCCGCGTGATCCCCTCGCATCTTTTAGATTTTAGATTTCCCACTTAATTTTGAAATTAAAGTCGCCGCGAAGTTACAGCGGCTTACGGGAAATTAGAATAAACTTGTTTTCCCTTTTGGTCAAGAGATGGCGGTAATTTCGGCGGTAATGATTCGTGTCACGCCTTGATTTTTATTTTTGAAGTAAAATTTCGAAGTACCAATCACTGCAAAGTTAGAGGGCGGAACACTGTCGTGAAGATGATGCATTCGTAGAAAATTTGACTCAAATAATTGTCACTTTCAGGCAACAGATGGCTCTTACCGTACTCTTACATGCAAAGATTTCATTTCAAATGATCATCATGAAATCTTATTTTCGAAAGAAAGAAAAAATTAAGAATACGATCGCCTTGTGTTTTTTGGATGTTTTGTTGTTGATTTCGACGGTGTACGTCAAAAACACGAAATTAATTTTTCGATTTCTTCTCGTTTAAGTCAAACGTGGCCGACGAATTCTGAAATCCGGCTCTGACAATCGTCGCGACGTTATTTCTTCCGAAGCCGGTAAAGAGAAAAATCGAGGTCGATCGCCTTTTATTTCCGAGGCCGTGATTTTGACAATTTCAAAAAAAAAGTCCAGTCAGAAAAAAAATTAGAAAACGATCGCCTTTTGTCTTCGAAACAGACGATTTTGTCCGGAAAAAGCGCGGGGAGCGATCGCCTTTTGTTTTTGACTTTGAAAAAAAAAAAAACTAATAATTAGAAATCGATCGCCTTTTGTTTCCGGAAAAGGCCATTTTGTCTAAAAAGAAAAAAAACTGTAGAACAAGTCGATCGCCTTTTGTTTTTGACTTTGAAAAAAAAAACTAATAATTAGAAATCGATCGCCTTTTGTTTCCGGAATAGGCCATTTTGTCTAAAAAGAAAAAAACTGTAGAACAGGTCGACCGCCTTTTGTTTTTGACTTTGAAAAAAAAAACTAATAATTAGAAATCGATCGGCTTTTGTTTCCGGAAAAGGCCATTTTGACTAAAAGAAAAAAAAATGGTAGAACAGATCGATCGCCTTTTGTTTTTTTGAACAGGCGATTTTGACCTTTCGTCAGAAAAGAAAGTAATATCTGTATTAAGAAATCGATCGCCTTTTGTTTTTCAAAAACAGACGGTTTTTTTGTTAGAAAAAGTGCAGAAGAGATCGATCGCCTTTTGTTTTTGAAAAACAGGTGTTTCAGTCGAGGAAAAAAAAATTAGAAATCGATCGCGTTTTGTTTTTCAAAGACGGACCATTTTTTTGTTAGAAAAAATGCAGAAGAGATCGATCGCCTTTTATTTTTGAAACAGGTGTTTCAGTCGAGAAAAAAAAATTAGAAATCGATCGCCTTTTGTTTTTGAAACAGGCGATTCTGTTACAGAAAAAAATGGTAGAGTGGATAAGGATTGATCACCTTTTGTTTTCGATGAAGTGATTTTGACACTTCGTCAAAAAAAACGAAAAACTATTACAAATCGATCGCCTTTTGTTTTTCTAACGGATTTTGTTAAAAAGAAACAAACTCGGAGATCGATCGCTTTTTGTTTCAAAATAAACAATTCTGACATTTTGTTAGAAAAAAAACGTAGAAATCGATCGCCTTTTGTTTTTGAAACGGACGATTCTGTTAAAGAAAAAAAGAAAGCAGAGTGGATAAGGATTGATCACCTTTTGTTTTCGAAGAAGTGATTTTGACATTTCGTCAAAAAAAAACGAAAAAGTATTAGAAATCGATCACCTTTTGTTTTCGAAGAAGTGATTTTGACATTTCGTCAAAAAAAAAACGGAAAAGTATTACAAATCGATCGCCTTTTGTTTTTCAACCAGATTCTGTCAAAAAAAAAAAAAACAACGTGGAGATCGATCGTTTTTTGTTTCAAAATCAAAGAATTCTGACGTTTTGCTAAAAGAAAAGAAAAAGTAGAAGCCGATAGCCTTGTTTTTCAAATGGACGATTTTGTCAAAAAAAAAAAAAAATTATAAATCGATCGGGTTTTGTTTTTAACACAGGCGACAGTTTAATTTTTTTTTTTTTTGGTACAGTAGAATCTCGTCTATCTCGAAAAATCGCAGTAAAAAAAAGTTCATCGACCACAGTTTTGCACAACGTTGTGAAACAGAAGCTCTTGAATTACGAGATCAAAGCGAAATGTCACTAATACGTTTCAAATAGAAAAAAAAAACAAAAAAACAAAACACAACCGCTCTTTGACAACCGTGATCCGTTAAACGTCAATCGGTTTTAGGTTAAGTTTAAGTTATCCCCTTTCCTTTCTTCAAAAAAAAAAAATCGAGTCATAACCGAATGGATGAACTTTTCAATTGAACACTCGTTATAATCACCCAAGGTTTTGACTCAAGTGAATTCATTTTACTTGCGCACCACATCCAATCACGTAGCTCCATTTCTTTCGCCGATTTTCCCCAATTTTGTGGTCCTTCTCGTTACGAAGGGAAGTTGAGTCCAGGGGTGACGGCGGCGACGCAACGTCCACCGTGTTTCTGTTATCATTTTTAATCTTTTTTTTAATGCGTTCGTTTTCGGATTGCTTTCTTTAACTGACTAAGATTTTTTCAGTTGTCTTCGCTTTTCCTATTATGACCAAATTTTGTTCTTTAAACCACACTGTCATCTTTTCTAATTATCTTGTCCATAGTTCATTCTTTATTGCTCTTTTTATAGTTGCTTTCGCCTTTGGATTTTCGTTCTTTCGTTTTTTTCATTTGACTTTCATTCGTTTGTTTTTCATTTGACTTTCGTTTGAATTGATTCTTCCGTTTCTGATTTTGATTTTGGGTAAAAATGAGACAGACGCTAAGATTTATTTATCGGCTTCGGCTGACGGCTGACGTAAGCGAATTTCGATCTGCGAAATGAATATTTCTAAACGTGGAGCTTAATCTGCACAACAGAAATGATGTATTACACCGCACAAGGGTTGAAGGCGCGTTTCGAACCGTCCGGCCATCCGTCATACTCAAACTGCAATCAGCTACGTGACAACAATGGCGCCGATTATCGGACGACGCTCTTTTGTTTGGCGCAGGATAACTCCGCCATTGATAACCACGTTCACGGACTATTATGTTGTTCGGCGCAGGCAGTTTTAAGTTCCGTACGAAGACACGCAAACAAAAACGGTGGCATTCGTTCGAACGCGATTCCGACGAGACAAAAGCACGTCGCCCTTTGAAAAGTTGATCGTTACTTAACCAAAAAAAAAAAAAACAACCGATTTGTTTGTTGATTAGAAACATGAAATGTTTACACTTAACAGAGTTCGTTATGCCATACTGGAAGATGGCTGCAGTTTGATTCTCAATGTTATGAGAAATTCATAGGCTACTACTTGAATTATTGAACACTTGGTGGTGGCAGCGGTGGGATTCATCATAAAATAATTAGTCATGTTTGCCAAGTAAAAAAATTTTTTAAAGAGCGTCTCTTTAAAATCTGGACTTGTACGCGTTCAGTAAAAATTTGATGGACCCGTCGGATTTCTATGCCGCCGGTGGAGAGTTGAAGAGTTTTGAAGGGAAATGGAATTTCCCCCACGGTCTGAATTTAGCATGAATAAGGGCAAATAAGAATATGAACTGCGATCCTTATCAAAAAGAAAAGAAAAAAATAATTTCAGTGTT
Organism: Prosopocoilus inquinatus; assembly: GCA_036172665.1. Classification (NCBI taxonomy): domain Eukaryota; kingdom Metazoa; phylum Arthropoda; class Insecta; order Coleoptera; family Lucanidae; genus Prosopocoilus; species Prosopocoilus inquinatus. Next base: position 4,278,427 of record CM069878.1, on the reverse strand, counting down.
ATTTCCCGGTTTCGTACATTTATGCGATCTGCAGGACGACGTCCGAATCCGGACCTGTGATATTTGACATTTTCTCTGGGAGCCTGCAGGTAGGGCTCCTCGGAATACTTCCGACGCAAAGTCTACGTGTCGTAAAAGGCAAAACTTGCGTTTTATTTTTGTCCGGACCTGTACGCTTTCAGTTAGGCCAAGCCAAAATTACAAAATACATTGAAGTTCCATGATTACTTCAAATCGCTTGGAAATAAGGCCGGTGGAATTTTTTAGAAGGCCTAAATCGCGAATTTTTTTGAAATCCGGCCCTGTACACATTCACCCGAGCGCGGCAGCGAAAATCTGACGTAACCATTGGATTCCCCTGACTTTTCTACTCATGTACAGCACGCGATTTTCGGATTCGACGTCATTTAGGGGTCGAAAAAAATTCCCAAAAAAATCTTAGCAAGAAATGCGAAAAAAAAATAATTTAATAATTTCCCGACTTCGGCGGTCATTATGCGATCTGCAGGGCGAAGTCCGAAGTCCGGACCTGTGATATTTGACATTTTCTCTGGGAGCCTGCAGGTAGGGCTCCTCGGAATACTTCCGACGCAAAGTCTACGTGTCGTAAAAGGCAAAACTTGCGTTTTATTTTTGTCCGGACCTGTACGCTTTCAGTTGGGTCAAGCCAAAATTTCAACTTACATTATTTAAGTTCCATGATTACTTCAAATCGCTTGGAAATAAGGCCGGTGGAATCTTTCAGAAGGCCTAAATCGCGATTCTTTTTAAATCCGTCCCTGTACGCATTCACTCGAGCGCGGCAACGAAAATCTGACGTAACCATTGGATTCCCCTGACTTTTCTACTCGTGGAGAATTCGCGATTTTCGGATTCGACGTCGTTTAGGGGTCGAAAAAAATTCCCAAAAAAATCTTAGCAAGAAATGCGAAAAAAAAAAAATTAATAATTTCGCGACTTCGGCGGTCATTGTGCGATCTGCAGGGCGAAGTCCGAAGTCCGGACCTGTGATATTTGACATTTTCTCCGGGAGCCTGCAGGTAGGGTCCTCGGAATACTTCCGACGCAAAGTCTACGTGTCGTAAAAACCAAAACGTGTGGTACATTTTTGTCCGGACCTGTACGCGTCCAGTTCGGCCAAGCCAAAATTAGAAAATACATTTAAGTTCCATGTTTACTTCAAATCGCTTGGAAATAAGGCCGGTGGAATTTTTTAGAAGGCCTAAGTCGCGAATTTTTTTGAAATCCGGCCCTGTACACATTCACCCGAGCGCGGCAACGAAAATCTGACGTAACCATTGGATTCCCCTGACTTTTCTACTCGTGTAGAGTTCGCGATTTTCGGATTCGACGTCGTTTAGGGGTCGAAAAAAATTCCCAAAAAAATCTTAGCAAGAAATGCGAAAAAAAAATAATTTAATAATTTCGCGACTTCGGCGGTCATTATGCGATCTGCAGGGCGAAGTCCGAAGTCCGGACCTGTGATATTTGACATTTCCTCTGGGAGCCTGCAGGTAGGGCTCCTCGGAATACTCCCGACGAAAAGTCTACGTGTCGTAAAAGGCAAAACGTGCGTCTTATTTTTGTCCGGACCTGTACGCTTTCAGTTGGGCCAAGCCAAAATTACAACGTACATTATTTAAGTTCGATGATTACTTCAAATCGCTTGGAAATAAGGCCGGTGGAATTTTTTAGAGGGCCTATACCATGTATTTTTTTGAATCCGGCCCTGTACACATTCACTCGGGCACGACAACGAAAATCTGATGTCACCATCGGATTCCTTGGACTTTTTTACTCACATGGATCTCGCGATTTTGTGTTCTGACGTCGTTTAGGGGTCGAAAAAATTCCCAAAGAAAATCTTATGAGGATTTGTGCAAAAATTATTTAATAATTTCGCGACCTTGACAGCCATCACGCGATCTACAGAACGAGATTTGAAATGCGAACCAGTGAGATCTGACATAACCTCTAACGCCTGCAGATAGGACACCTCAGAATACTTCCGACGTAAAAATCTACGTGTCGTAAAAGTCTGATTTTTTTCAAAGGGCCAGAACGTGCGTTTCTTTTAAGTCTGGATTTGTGTACGCGTTCATTTGGGCAACCCGGTCAAAATTTGATGTACCCATCGGATTTCGTTTCTCTATGAGATTTTTTTCTCATAGAGAAGTCGTGGTTTTAGAATAAGACGCAGGCGTTTAGGTGGTCGAAAAAATCCTACAAAGAAATGTCCACCACGCCAGTTGATCCGAAGTCCAAACTCCTGCGGGTAGGGCCAAACAGCTTGCATGCAGGGCCTCTCAAAATACATCCGACGTAGAATCTGCGTGTGGTAAGCACTTTAGAATACTTCCGACGTTAAATCTGCATGTCGTAAGCTCTTCGGAATACTTCCGACGCAAAATATCCGTGTTCTAAAAGTCGACCAAAACTGAAAGTATCATATTTTCTTCCGACTCAATCTTTGGAAATGCACCATCCTTTTTGATTCGTTATACGATACGTTCTTTTGTTTTCAAGGTTGAGACGAGGTGTTTCTTTTTTGTTGTTCTTGTCGAAGGCTCGGATAAAAAATTAATAAATGTAAACCACGACTTCGAACAGTTTTCTGGACTTAACAAAACACTAACCTACGAAAGCAGTCTCTGAAGCTCTTAAGGGGGGGTTTCCGGTTTTATCTCAAAATCGAGTGTTGTCTGCGCAATCAATGACGGTGTGACATGACAGAAGCACACGGATCTTATCAGGTGTAGAGCATCGGCAAAGCTCCGTGTGAACAGCGTAAGGAGCTTTCAGCGGAGCTCCCATTTGCATGTTATCAAAAGCGAGCCGCCCCCTCGCTCCACCGGGTGACGGTTCCTAAGAGAACTCCGCCGCATCCGCGATTATTTATTTATCGTCTACTTATTTGTTTCGTTTCGGAAATTAAAAGGCCGCCACCTCGTTTGACCCCGGAACGACGACAGATTGCCGCCCGTCACGAGTGTGACAAATCGAACCTTTTAAGGCAGGTTCAATCGGCCAAATTAAAGTGCGGCGGCCATATGGTCTCGCAGCGGGGATTTCGCTTTGGGGGAGGAAACGCATATATGTTATTATATGTATATATGTATACATTATACATAGTGACTGCCACCGAGACATGTGCACGTTATTGCTGATATTGAGGTTATCTTAATAATTAAATTAATTTCGGGGCTAATGTATGGCACACAATGGGGTTTTAGTTGCGTCGTGTTTCGCCGTTTGTTGCATTAATTAATTAATTAATTAATTTTATTTACGACGGCTTGCATAAAATACTCTACGAAGATATTTCGAAACGAAGATGAACAACAATTAGAGGGTTCAGAGCAAAAACAGGAAAAGAAAAAAAGAGACAGACAGACAGACAGACAGACAGTAGGAAGACCCAAATTCGAACGGGCTTCCTAAAATAGCAGAAGTGGTGGTGACGTCTGGGGCCTTATATTCTCAAATCCTAAGATTCGCAAGAGAACGTGACGTCAAAATGACGTAGGGCTCTCATACGAAACTACGTAAATCGTAAGAGAATTACGTCATTTTGACGTCACGTTCGAAAAACAGGAAAAGAAAATAATGTAAGGGACTGTAGGAAGACCCGAATTCGAACGGGCTTCCTAAAATAGCAGAAGGCCCCAGGGGCCTTATTCTCTAATCTGATTCTAGATTTAGATCAGAAATTCGAGGGAACAAACGCGCAAGAGAACGTGACGTCAAAATGACGTAGGCTCTCTTACAAAACCGAGTAAATCGTAAGAGAATTACGTCATTTTGACGTCACGTTCTCTTGCGCGCTTGTTCCCTCGAATTTCTGACCTGAATCTAGAATCAGATTCGAGAGTAAGACCCCTGGGGCCGTATTCTCGAAACGAGCAACAAGAGTCGTACGCGAAAATGACGTCAAAATGACGTTCATCACTCTCACACAAAACTACACAGACCGTTCAAGAATTGCGTCATTTCGACGTCATTTTCGCATACGACTCTCGTCGCTCGTTTCGAGAATACGGCCCCAGGGGTCTTACTCTCGAATCTGATTCTAGATTCAGGTCAGAAATTCGAGGGAACAAGCGCGCAAGAGAACGTGACGTCAAAATGACGTAGGCTCTCTTACAAAACCGTGTAAATCGTAAGAGAATTACGTCATTTTGACGTCACGTTCTCTTGCGCGCTTGTTCCCTCGAATTTCTGACCTGAATCTAGAATCAGATTCGAGAGTAAGACCCCTGGGGCCGTATTCTCGAAACGAGCAACAAGAGTCGTATGCGAAAATGACGTCAAAATGACGTTCATCACTCTCACACAAAACTACACAGACCGTTCAAGAATTGCGTCATTTCGACGTCATTTTCGCATACGACTCTCGTCGCTCGTTTCGAGAATACGGCCCCAGGGGTCTTACTCTCGAATCTGATTCTAGATTCAGGTCAGAAATTCGAGGGAACAAGCGCGCAAGAGAACGTGACGTCAAAATGACGTAGGCTCTCTTACAAAACCGTAAGAGAATTACGTCATTTTGACGTCACGTTCTCTTGCGCGCTTGTTCCCTCGAATTTCTGACCTGAATCTAGAATCAGATTCGAGAGTAAGACCCCTGGGGCCGTATTCTCGAAACGAGCAACAAGAGTCGTATGCGAAAATGACGTCAAAATGACGTTCATGACTCTCACACAAAACTACACAGACCGTTCAAGAATTGCGTCATTTCGACGTCATTTTCGCATACGTGGAGTCTTAAAAATGTCGCAATTTTTCCGCGACAAATCGCTACCGTTGGCAACACTGATTTTGACAGATACTTACGATCAGTGTGAGGATATTTCAAGGTGGCCAAATAGACAAGTGAAATGAGCAAGCGCTTCAACTGGATTAATTAACAGTACGGAAACGATCCACTGTAAAGCAACGCATAGTACAGTAGTACAATGTTGCCAATCGTACGAACACAATCGCATTCTACCTAAATATCATCAACACTCGAATTCGTTTTCAAAATCGCCCGATTAAGGCCCGATCTTACCACCTTCTGATAAATTTAACCGTCTGTTAATATCCTTGGAAACCTTTGTACCGATAATGGTTTCCTTGGATATTAACCGACAGTTAAATTTATCAGGAGGTGGTAAGATCGGGCCTAAATAAAGATTACGTGAATGATAATAACCAATAAAATCCCAGCCGACGTGAGAACAATAACGAAAATTTCCGATAAAAGCCGGATAAACAAATGACGATCGTATAATATTTGAGAGACGCGGGGAGCGCAGGAAATTCCCGATCATTTAATTTCGGAAAATTTCAAAAAGTGACGGGAGCATTTGAAGGCGCCGACTTCTTCTAAAGTCAAAGCCAAGAAACAAAAGATGGCCGATTTGGGATATCAAAAATCAGAACAAAGAAAAAAAAACAAATGAATCCACCTGCAAAAAAAAATCAGAAACAAAAGCGAAATGAAAGCAACAGCGTATAATTTCAGAAAATAAAAATAACAAAGAAGGCAGTAAAACGGCAACCAGGAAAAAAAAAAGATAATTTCAAAAAGTGTCGGGAGTATTTAAAGGCGCCATTTTGTTCTGAAGTCAAACACAAGAAACAAAAGAACGCCGGTATGGGATATCAAAAATCAGAACAGGGATAAAAACCTACAAAAAGAAAAATCAGAAACAAAATGGAAATGAAAGCAACAGCAACGGAATATAAGGCGCGTGGTGAACAACAAAAAGAAAAGACAAAAGAAGATCGACAACGCCAATCTGATCGGAAAACAACAATTTTCCGCCGGACGAATCAAAAAATCGTAGAAAATAAAAAACAAAAATATTAAAAAAAAGTCAATAATACCTACTAATAAAAAGAACAAATGAAAAAGAGAAACAATATATAGTGCGCAAAACAAAAGAAGATCGACAGCACCAAGATGAATGGAAAACAACAGTTTTCCGCCGGACGAATCAAAAAATTCGTAGAGAATTAAAGCGAACTGTAAAAAAGTCAATAATACTATTTAAAAAAAAAATAAATAAACAAAGAAGGAACAATATACAGTGCGCAAAACAAAAGAAGATCGGCGACACCAAACTGAACGTAAAACAACGATTTTCCGCCGGACGAATCCAAAAATTCGTAGAGGATTACAGCAAACTGTAAAAAAGTAAATAATACTATTAAAAAAAGAGACAATACACAGTGCGCAAAACAAAAGAAGAAAGCGACAGCACAGAATATAAGGCGCACGGTGAACAACAAAAAAAAAAAAAACAAAGGAAGATCGACTCCACGCTGATTGGAAGACAACAATTTTCCAAATTCGCAGAAAATTAAAGCGAACTGTAAAGAAGTCGATAATACTATTAAAAAAAAAGAGACAAGAAAGAGTGCGCAAGACAAAAGAAGATCACAACAAAAATTAGGTTATTTTTTAATGCTTTCTTTTATTTTGATTTTTTCTCTTTAGTACTCAAAATTAAATGCCTCTCCGCAGGTCTCTCAAAGCACACAAAACATAACCTAGCTTTTGTTCTCTCGCGATTGTCATTTTAAAGACAGTGTTACCAACTTTGAAAATACACGCGTGCGCGACTGAGTTCGTGACTATTTTACGGAACTATCAGATCGATTTTTGATTTGAAGTGAGTAAGGTATGGACCTGGAATAAAAACAAAATTAATTTAAACAACAGTACTCTTCTCCATAAGTCAGCACTTTTTTCGTTCTCCTTTTGGTACTTTTATTTTAATGCTACTGGCAACACTGATCCCAGGCTCGATGTCAGATTTCGAGATTGAGCTGCTCCCCACTTCACAACCTGGCCTGTGTTTCTAATAGGCACTGGTGGAATGGAAACGAATTTTTCCAGGTGACTTACTGCTGTTTAGTGAGTTCTACGTCTTCTTGCATTTTTTCCTGCGCAAGTATTCATTTGTTTCTTTTTTCTTCCTTTTTTTCAAGAGTAGGTGCGCTTTTTTTTGTTTTTTGTCCATCTCTTGCTGCACCTGCATTTTTTTTTATGTTGAGAGTTCACGTTTTCTATTTGGCAAACACTTCCCGGGCATTTATGAAAAAGAGATCCCGGTCCGTGTTGTTGTGTAAACACGGCCGCGTGTCGCAACATCAACACGAATTTACATCGAACAATTAAAGTCGCTTTAGCATCCATCTATCAAAACCGAATCACCCTCCGAAAAAGGTGGCGCAGCGTCGCCGCCGCCGCCGCCACCGAAAAGGGCGCATTGTGTGTCTTTGTGTCCGTAACTAATACAGTGCGACCGTGGCCACTGCATTATTTTTACCCCCTCGGATAAACGCATTGTTTATCCTCCATTTCACCCCGCTAAATAGACGGGCCTCGGACCAGCCGGTAAGAGGGTGCTACACGGCACAATGCTGCAAAACGTGTTGAAAGTTTTATGTGCGACTGTTTTTGCAGCACGCGGATTCATCGATGATTTATTGCGTAAACAATTTACAACGGTCGACTTCATACGCGTCGCACCTACTATTCATCCTCTGAGAATGTCGTGTCAAATAAACGCGAAACTAATTCAGAGTTTGTATGTACCGCAAGTTCGTTGGTTGCACTGCGAATAACGTCCGTTCGGGGTTGAGAGAGTAAGCGGAATTTTTTGAAACGATGGCAGCATTGGCGTTAAACTGTCAAAAATGACAGGAGTTTGAGGTTATATGTTGACAGTGAGAGGCAATGTTAAAGCAACGTCAAAAAAACAAAACGTTTTCAAAGCGATGACATCCCAATTGGGAATAACATAACCTTCTTCTACTTTCTCTTCCTTCTCCTCCTCCACTTCGTTACCTTCTTCTTTTGAATTGGCGTTAAACTGTCATAACTGACAGAAGTTTGAGGTTATGTGTCGGCAGGAAGAGGCAACGTTAAAGCAACGTCAAAAAAAAACAAAACATTTTTCAAAGCGATGATACCCCAATTGGGTCATAACATAACATAACCTAGTTATTCTTCTGTCTCGTCCTTCTCCTCCTCCATTTCGTTTTCTTCTTCTGAGAATGTCGTGTCAAATAAACGCGAAACTAATTCAGAGTTTGTATGTACCGCAAGTTCGTTGGTTGCACTGCGAATAACGTCCGTTCGGGGTTGAGAGAGTAAGCGGAATTTTTTGAAACGATGGCAGCATTGGCGTTAAACTGTCAAAAATGACAGGAGTTTGAGGTTATATGTTGACAGTGAGACGCAATGTTAAAGCAACGTCAAAAAAACAAAACGTTTTCAAAGCGATGACATCCCAATTGGGAATAACATAACCTTCTTCTACTTTCTCTTCCTTCTCCTCCTCCACTTCGTTACCTTCTTCTTTTGAATTGGCGTTAAACTGTCATAATTGACAGAAGTTTGAGGTTATGTGTCGGCAGGAAGAGGCAACGTTAAAGCAACGTCAAACAAAAGCAAAACATTTTCAAAGCGATGATACCCCAATTGGGTCATAACATAACATAACCTAGTTATTCTTCTGTCTCGTCCTTCTCCTCCTCCATTTCGTTTTCTTCTTCTGAGAATGTTGTGTCAAATCAATGCGAAACTAATTCAGAGTTTATACCGCAAATTCGTTGGTTGCATTGCAAATAACGTCCGTTCGGGGTTGAGAGAGTAAGCGGAATTTTTTGAAACGATGGCAGCATTGGCGTTAAACTGTCAAAAATGACAGGAGTTTGAGGTTATATGTTGACAGTGAGAGGCAATGTTAAAGCAACGTCAAAAAAACAAAACGTTTTCAAAGCGATGATATCCCAATTGGGAATAACATAACCTTCTTCTACTTTCTCTTCCTTCTCCTCCTCCACTTCGTTACCTTCTTCTTTTGAATTGGCGTTAAACTGTCATAATTGACAGAAGTTTGAGGTTATGTGTCGGCAGGAAGAGGCAACGTTAAAGCAACGTCAAACAAAAGCAAAACATTTTCAAAGCGATGATACCCCAATTGGGTCATAACATAACATAACCTAGTTATTCTTCTTTCTCGTCCTTCTCCTCCTCCATTTCGTTTTCTTCTTCTGAGAATGTTGTGTCAAATCAATGCGAAACTAATTCAGAGTTTATACCGCAAATTCGTTGGTTGCATTGCAAATAACATCCGTTGGGGGTTGAGAGAGTAAGCGGAATTTTTTGAAACGATGGCAGCATTGGCGTTAAACTGTCAAAAATGACAGGAGTTTGAGGTTATATGTTGACAGTGAGAGGCAATGTTAAAGCAACGTCAAAAAAACAAAACGTTTTCAAAGCGATGACATCCCAATTGGGAATAACATAACCTTCTTCTACTTTCTCTTCCTTCTCCTCCTCCACTTCGTTACCTTCTTCTTTTGAATTGGCGTTAAACTGTCATAATTGACAGGAGTTTGAGGTTATGTGTTGACAGGAAGAGGCAATGTTAAAGCAACGTCAAAAAAACAAAATATTTTCAAAGGCAATTGGGTCATAACATAACATAACCTAGTTCTTCTTCTTTCTCGTCCTTCACCTACTCCACTTCGTTTCTTTCTTCTTTTGAATTGAAGCCCCCTCGCCCCCTCGTTTCAGTGGCGGACTTACGCTCGGGTAAGCTGGGCAACCGCCCGGGGCCTCGCGTTTTCTGGGGCCCCGCGCCATCTAGAATGTGCGAATTTTTCAATTTTTCAACCCACGACAGTCCAATCAGAATTCAGGTTTTCGAAAATCTGCACAAAATCTACTCCTACAATCATATAAATCCGGAAATATTTGCATATCTGTATAAAATCGACATAGAAGCCTATTCTGTTAGAAAGAAAAAGAATTCTTTTTTAAATGAACAGATCTCTGAATTATTGTGTCTCTTAAAGTACGATTTGTTAATAAGGGAGTATTAACAAGTCGTACTATGAAATAATATTTCAGACCTGCTCTTATTCCAAGAATAACAACTGTTGTATGAGGACTGGATTTTATAATCCACAATAATGCCTCTCTTTAGAATTTAAGTTTTCTTGTAAACAATAATCGGCGCCTCTCTTTCAAGAAAAAAAAAAAAAGAAATTCACGTGAATTTGTACAGTTGCCTCAAAAAAATAAGTATGCATCTTTTATGAGCTTCTTCTAAAGTGCGAAATCGATTGTAGAAAAAGTATTGCAAGCAATTCCGTACTTTAAATTCGAGTACATCCGTTGTTTTTCCAAAACTTGTGTTAAAAAAGCCTATTTTGACAAATTTTTGCTTTACTTTGAATTAGCCGTTGGCATTGTAGCGGAACGTGACGGGAGTATATCCGTTTCTTTTGCGATATTAGTTGCGCGCTTATCTCAACAACCAATGACACGGGAAACTTTTTCGTAACTTCTATGTGATCACAATCGCACTTGTTTGTTAATGGATTCATTGTTACCGTCCGTAGGTGGGGGATACTACGAGCTGGCTCTTCTCGTATTTCATGCCCACGTTTGCTTTGAACCAATTCAGATAATTGCCACCCAATTTTTGAGTCAGACAGTGTTGCCAACCGTGGTGATTTATCTCGCGACATGGTCCACTTTTGGTTACCATTTGGCTTACTATTTTTGGCAACTGACGACCAAAATAGGCGAATTAATTTTTATTTGGTTGTCAGTGACAATTCCTAAAGCACGGAAAAATAAAGTTTACGTCATTTAAAACGGATTTCTTTTGCTTTTTTATTTCTATTTTAATTTTTGCTTGGCTTGAACAAAACTAGGTTGGGTTATTATGTTGACGTTGACGATTGGTCGAGCTTGATTTTAATTGACTTTTAATTTTTAACATTTTTAATTAAACTTTTAATTTTTCTGGAATTTTTAATTTTTATTTGTAGTAAATGGAGTTAGGACGAATTAAACTTTTAATTTTTCTGGAATTTTTAATTTTTATTTGTAGTAAATGGAGTTAGGACGAATTAAACTTTTAATTTTTCTGGAATCTTTTATTTTTATTTGTACTAAATGGAGTTAAGTCGAGGTAAGTTGGGTTGGACTGACCTTGTCGTTACTTGAACTTCATTTTAACAGATTTTTAATTTTTCTTAATCAATCTTTTACTTCTTTGGTTGATGGCAGTTGGCTTGGATTGACCTTGAGATTTGTTTAACTTAATGCACATACATTTTTTTTTAACTTTTTTCAAGTATTTTTTTCTTGTGTAGAATGAATGTAGTAATGTAATATAATAAGTTGGAAGGGTTCAGTTGACCTTGAGATTTGCTAAGGTTCATTTCAATTTGTTTTAAATTTTTTACTTGTATTGAACGGAGTTAAGTTGGGTTGACGTCGAAGTCGAATTTTCTTCTTCACTTATTTGTTAACTTTAAGTTTTTTTATCGTTTGTTGATTTTAATTTTCTTTTACTTGGATTGAATGGAATGAAGTTGAGTTGTTGAATCGAGTTTGGTTGACCTTGACATTGGGAGAACATCGCTTAAGGCCCAATCTCACCACCTCCCGATGATTTTAACCGTTGGTTAATATCATAGGAAACCATTGTCGACACAATGGTTTCCAAGGATATTACCCGACGGTTAAATTTATCAGGAGGTGGTAAGACCCGGCCTTAATCGTTTTTTTTTTTAATTTTTTACTTTTTTATTTATTAATATTTTTTTGGTCTTCATAGTACAAAGAATACAAACATTTTTCCTTATCGTTAAGGGGCGGGGTGCGGGGGGGAAAGGGGCATTTCTCAACCAACCAAACTTCTCGCGCCCGGGGCCCCGCAAATATTTTAAGGCCGCCTCTGCCTCGTCCATTAAAAAAAAAGAAACGCAGTGCAATTTATTTACCATCGAAGTTCGCAGAGTATTATATCCAGCGCCAACTATAATCAGTTTTAAAGGTATCTAATGCGACGAGATGCGATGAGTCAGTCGGGTTTAGCTCACCCCCAAACATAAAGCGCCCATTTGCATTTTATTTGCATACCGGTTGATCCCGGGGAGCTGCATCAGACAGACCAAATACAGCGGTTTTTCTTACCGGCAGCGCTCGATTCCGTACGGAACCTAAGGAGGCGCTTACTCTTTCATTTATTTGCATACCAGCCGGTGGTATTTACAGTTTTTTTTTAATAAAAACTACGTGTAGAAAAGAAGTTTCCTTCTCTTTGGTGGTTGCGCGGAAAACCAGTGGCGGCGGCGGCGGCAGCCGCCTTTGATATAATACCTGATCTTACCCGATCGCTCGGGCAAGCAATTTCTGGGGGGCGAGCCAAAAAGTGATGATGTAAGTGAAGGAAGACAGATCCAATATCGCCGCCTTCGACGGCTTTTATACAGAGCGTGTATAACGCGTCGTGCAATCAAGGAGTAGTAGATCAAAGCGAGGAGGTGTGTTCGCAAACTCTCATCACCGGCTTTCAGCGGCAAGCGCGCTTCTTCTGCGTACACTAATTTTATTGGGGCCGAGGCGAGGTGGAGGTTCGATAGGTATTGATCGCTCAAAATAAACACGGTTTCGTTTTAAATCTAAAAAAAAAGAGAAAGAAAGAGACGGTCGTGTCTTCCGCGCGGAAAGGAAAAAGACGCGCTCTGGAAAACTCGCTCGTAGATTTGGCAATTAATAAAAAAAAAAAAAAAAGTGTCAGCAGCACAGTTGGCGTTGGCCTGTCATAAATGACAGAATAAGGTTATGTTAGATACTATACTGACGTCTGTATACATCAGATTTTAATGCAACGTCCATAAGTCATTTTTAATAATCTCAACCAAAACAATTTATAAAATTTAAACGAAAAAGAAAAAAGAAGGAAAAGATGCTTTTGCGTGGAAATAAAAATGCGCCGGAAGTCTCGTAGCTCGTAGCTAAGTTTGGTAATCAGAAACGAAGTGTCGGCAAAGTTGGCAGAACTGTTAAGATCAGACCGCAGACCACGGCCATCATAAATGACAGAACGAGGTTATGTTACAGGGTATAATTGATGGTGACAATCGATTTTAATGCGGCGGTATCGATGTTCAAATAGTTTTTAACGAAGCCGAAAATTGAAAGAAAGTAAGTCTTGTTAAATAAAAAATAAAAAGATCTAACGACGGTTTTCTGTAACAGTAAAAATGGCGGATGCGCCGGAAGTCGCTCTTATTTTTGATAAACCGAAACAAAATATTAGCAAAGTTGGCAACACCTGCTAATATCAGACTATGATAAGGCCCGTTCATTTGTTGGACTAGTGTACGCTTAAAGCATCTTCATCTTGTATTAACGTTTGAGGTTAGAACAAGATATAAATACTCTGATTGCACGCTAGTGCAACAAACATAAAAAACGACAGAAAAGGCTAACAGCTGCGTTCCTTTTGCATGAAATCTCACCTCAGATCAGATAAACGTCACTTTCGTCGGCGCGAGCAAGTTTGAACTGGCACTTCGATCTCCCACCCTGTCATTCAAGCACTCCCATTAATTGCAAGGTCGAAACATACATTCAAACTTACTTGTTCATGCTAGCGGAAATGACGTCTAGCTGATCTGAGTTGAGATTTGTTGCAAAACGTCGCGGCTGGGTGGTGGGAGTACACTTCCCCGCTGGTGCCCGTCCCTCGTGTAAGCCAAGCATGAGTACTCCCGCTAACGCGCCGACATCCAATATTCCGGACTTTGTGGATTGTTGCAAACATGTATTTGATAATTCGGTTGCGGGGTTGCTTTTATTTTACACGAATTCCGTGGGTCGAAGAAAATAAACGCCGTTTTGTTGTTGCAGTTGAAATCGGCGAGTTTTGATTTTATTTGCGAGCAAAGCGTTCCTTTTGAAATCTCACCTCAGATCAGATTAACGTCACTTTCGTCGGCGCGAACAAGTTTGAACTGAAACTTCGATCTCCCACCCTGTCATTCAAGCACTCCCATTAATTGCAAGGTCGAAACATACATTCAAACTCATTTGTTCATGCAAGCGGAAATGACGTCTAGCTGATCTGAGTTGAGATTTGTTGCAAAACGTCGCGGCTGGGTGGTGGGAGTACACTTCCCCGCTGGTGCCCGTCCCTCGTGTAAGCCAAGCATGAGTACTCCCGCTAACGCGCCGACGCCCAATATTCCGGACTTTGTGGATTGTTGCAAACATGTATTTGATAATTCGGTTGCGGGGTTGCTTTTATTTTACACGAATTCCGTGGGTCGAAGAAAATAAACGCCGTTTTGTTGTTGCAGTTGAAATCGGCGAGTTTTGATTTTATTTGCGAGCAAAGCGTTCCTTTTGAAATCTCACCTCAGATCAGATAAACGTCACTTACGTCGGCGCGAACAAGTTTGAACTGGAACTTCGATCTTCCACCCTGTCATTCAAGCACTCCCATTAATTGCAAGGTCGAAACATACATTCAAACTTACTGGTTCATGCTAACAGAAATGACGTCTAGCTGATCTGAGTTGAGACTTGTTACGAAACGTCGCGGCTGGGTGGTGGGAGTACACTTCCCCGCTGGTGCCCGTCCCTCGTGTAAGCTAAGCGTGAGTACTCCCGCTAACGCGCCGACGCCCGATATTCCGGACTTTGTAGATTGTTGCAAACATGTATTTGACAACTCGGTTGCGGGGTTACTTTTATTTTACACGAATTCCGTCGAAGGGTCGAAGAAACGCAAAACGCCGTTTTGTTGTTGCAGTTGAAATCGGCGAGTTTTGATTTGGTTTACGAGCAAAGCGTTCCTTTTGTTTTTTCTTTTTTTTTTTTCTTCGTACACTGTTGCCAATTTAATGTTTCACGGGGCAACACCGGAAGTGATCTTTCAGTTTTCGAACGGACGGGTAATTTAAACGTAAAATAAAATAAACAGAATTTGTTTCAAGCAACTCAGAAACTGCAGTTATTTTGAATTTTATTATTATTTCGTGCGATAAATTTTCGTTTAGAGGATTCGAAAGTGTTAGAAACAAACTTATGTGTAGAGCCTGCCCTGCACTGCGATACAGTTTAGTCTGGCTACGGTCCTGGCCACGGATTATTATTATTATATTTTTCGGAATGTAAGAAGGAACACCTCTCCACTT
The DNA here is from genome assembly GCA_036172665.1 of Prosopocoilus inquinatus. Lineage (NCBI taxonomy): Eukaryota > Metazoa > Arthropoda > Insecta > Coleoptera > Lucanidae > Prosopocoilus > Prosopocoilus inquinatus. The sequence goes on along the minus strand of CM069878.1, from coordinate 4,263,421 downwards.
ATCATGTGTTTTTTTATTTTAATGCAAAACACCATAAACTTAATAAACTAATTTATTTTTTTAGAAGTAGGTTTACGCGACGCCTCTTGATGTCGCTTGCATTTCTGCATAACTGAGTTTTCCACTGCAATCGGAGCACAGCTGCAAATCCCCAATCGGAGGTCACCCTGTAGCAATTTGATTTTAACGGCTTCTGTGACCTCTTCCGATAAATTCTGCTCTCTTTCCAACACACTTCTTCGCGACGGTGAATTCAAACAATGAGGGAGATAGAGAGAGAAAATAATTAAATTACTTCTAGACGAAAATATTATAAGAAGTTTAAGTGGCGACATCCTGCGATCGCTTTTTGACCTGACAAGAAGTCTTTTTTGAAAATATTATAATTATATTATGGGATTCGAAGCTTTACGTAGCCGCTCCTGAATCTCTGCATAGAAGAGATGTATGTATGTTATAGCTCCCTCTGTTGAGTATATGTGAGAAATGCGTCTTTCCCATAAGTCCCGATCGATCGATTTTTGCTCCTCTTGTTTGTGCGATGCGTTTTTAGATTTGACGATTCGATGGCCAATAAAACCGATAATGCGCCGCCGCCCGTGGCCGAAGCGAAGCGAGCAGGGCGTGTACTTGGACCGTTGTTATTTCTTGGAAGTCTCAGACGAGACGGAGGCATTGTGTCGGCCGTCGTCGCTTTTTATCGCGTAATGAATTTCAAATCTGAAGCGAGCGAGCGAATTCCGAATATAAATGCCATCATTTCATCATCATCATCATCATCTGCCGGACGAAAAAGCGGACCCCCAAGAAAAACGACATGTGCTTTATCGGCACGCAGGTTTTTAATTCATCTCGAACGCCATGGTAGAACCCATGTATGTAGGTACGACATTAAATTATTATACTGATCATCGAGCAAGTTTCGGAAGTTCGGGGGGATTTTGTGTTTTTGGTTTTGAGGTTTATAAGAAAAACCCGCGCGTAGGGTAATCCCCCGCCGAATAAAATTTGCAATACGAACAAGCGCATGAACCAAAAAAAAAACAAAAAAGGATTCGTTTCTTGTCCCATCTCTGTCCCCAACATCTGGCGCGCGGATTCATTATAAAACGTAATATCCGTCCGGATTTCGGGCGCGTTCGCGTATTTTTCTTCGTCGCCCCGTATAATCCACCTTGAATCCGTCTCTCTCTCTCTCTGAAGCGCGCGCTTTTAATGCACTCCTTCTTTGTAACAATTTTTCCGCCATATCGCGCGCCGCGGACGGATTTTAATAATGGCTCCTTAATTAAGTCGGAGATGTTTTTAATTGCGGCCGCCCTCGTTACCCACTCCACCCCACCCCACCCCCCATTCCCAACGCAACCCTTCGCCGAATGAGTTTCATTAAGGTCGACACCTCGTAAAACACTAATACCGGATTTAATGTCCCGAGTTTTTCTTCGCCGCCTCCGAACTACGAAATGAATCATCCCATAGAATCCCATAAAATTAAAAAATAATATTCGTCTAATATTTATTTATTGCCAGAGCAGAGAAAACGCAAACAAATTATGAGAGAGGAATCTGACTTACGGAGCCGTTGCCGACCAGTCAGTGGTACGGGTTGGTTCAACCTGAGCGTCAAAAAACTCAAATTAGTTGATTAAAAAAAAAAAAAAAACTGTTATGTTATTTACCTCTGCTTACAAAACCGATAAACATCCATGAGTATCTTCAAATAATCAAACGTAAACCAATGTCCAAAACTCAAAAATTAAATGCAAATGAAAAAACTGAATAACGGGGCCCGTAGTTCGTTCACAGAAGGGCGACGTTGTAGATCAAGTCGACGGTCGATACATCGAAACGAGTCCATTCATGACTCGGAGCAATTTTAAATAGTCTACCATACGTACCATATTTCATTTTGAGCTTGAACCGCCATACTTTAATGCAGCCTACATCATAGCAGAGCGCTGTCTTTGCCGCAAAAAGCACCGTTAATTTCGACAGGTTTGGTTTCGAAGCAACCCAAATAGGAATAGCCCAGGAAAAGACGTCTAAATCCGGAAGAACGAAAGAAGCGTTACCGATTAAGTTGCGCACAGAAATCGCTGGACATAAACACCTGATTAAGTTGAGAAGTTGTCAGGCTTTGAATACCATTGCGTAGGGTGCGAACGCCACTGAAACATCCCAGCGTGAGTGAACCAATAAAATGAGGATGGAAGAGGCGTGATTAGGGAAATTTTGATTATGACACGCAGATAATACCTCGGAAGTATTCTGAGGTGCCCTACCTGCAAGCTGTCAGAGTTTATGTCAAATGTCATTAATCCAGGCTTTAAATCCCATCCTGCAGATGGTGAGGTCGCTTGAAATCGACGAGTTGGTCGATGAAATGATTAAAAAATGGTTTTTGGACATATCATCGTGGGATTCTTTCGCAAATGATTTTCAACCCCTAAACGACGTCTCATTTCAAAATCGCGGTCATATCAAATTTTGACTGAGATGCCCAAACGAACGCGCACAGGTCCGGACTTTAAAGAAAAGCGCATTTTGGCCCTCTAGACCTCCACTACAGAATTCGGTTTCTATTGACCTTTTTATTTTCTTGAATTTTAAATTGTAACTTTTGATCGACTTTTACGGCACGCAGATTTCCCGTCGGAAGAATTCGGCTGGAAGAGGTTATGCGAAATGTTCGGACAGGTCTTGACTTCGGAACTAGTTCTCTGCAGATGGCGTAATTGCCGCCGAAGTCGCTTGCAATCAATCTTTAAATATTGAAGAACGACAAATTCTGATTGCGATTTCCGTTTTTTCTTATTTTCTTTCTTTCTCTCCCGCTATTCTTACCCTATTTAAAATTTTTTCATTGACCGATTGTTTTTTCTTTCTTTTTTCTTTTCGATTCCCTCTGTCTTTTATTTTCTCTTTTTCTTTCCTCCCATTCTGAAACATTGTCGTAACTGCGTAGAAAACCTGAGATCGTACCTTACAAAATTTCCTTGGCATCAAAATTTTTACTTTCGAACCATATTTTAAACAAATTGAAACAAAAGCATATTTTAAACAAATAAATTGAAACAAGTATGTACTTGTTTGCAACGGTGATCTATTTTTAGGCATGAATTGCGGTAGTCACACACAGTGTGTTTGAATCCGATGCGATCTTTCCCCCTATTCTTACCACCTCACTTAAATTTTTTTCATTGACAGATTGTCGTTTGTTTTTCTTTTTCTTTTTCGATTCTATTTTCTTCTTTTCTTTCTTTCTATTCTTACCCCACCTGATTTTTTTCACTGATCGACTGTCTTTTGTTTTTCTTTATTTTTTTTTTTTTTTTTTGTAGACGTCGTCGATTCGGAAAGTTCTTTCATTAACCGATCGTCTTCTGTTTTTCTTTCTTTTTTCTTCTCTAAATTTTATTCGATGAAGAGCGATCGAGAACAGCGAGATGTTGATCATCACGATTAAATTTCCTTTACATTTATTTTCTCCTGTCCTTCCTCCACTTCTTATTCTACTAAGTCTTTTTTTTTTCTTTAGTCGAGTGACCGTTTTTAATTTTTTCTTTATTTTTGCAACAAGTTTTTTTTTTTTTTAATTAATCGATCAGCTTTTGTTTTCTTTTTTCTTCATTTTATTCGATAAAAAATAACTTTAAATCTTAGAGCGCAGCAAATATTGGCGACGATACGTTTTCTTTTTTTCTTCTTTTCCTCTTTGCGTTCATTCTTTCTTGTTTTCAGGTTTTGCTTCTTTTTTCTTTGTTGATCTTGCGATCTATTTGAGGTAGGATACTGGGGGGGGGGGGCGGATCACGTGACCAAAGGTGACTGACTTCAAGTGCTCCAGATTCCAGCAGTAAGAAATTGCAGCGAATAGAAATTACATTCAGAGATCACACGTAAATAAAATATACAATGCAAGTTGACCATGAAGCAAGCGCGAAAGATATATTAGTAACGTGTGCAAAAATTAACCACGGCCCTGCGAATCAAAACGCAGACTTGCATAATGCAAAACCGCCGGAGTTTCGTGCCGTGGGCAAATATCAGATCAGCCTGAATCTTAACGAATCGGATTAAGACAAAGACATTCCCTCTGAAAAGTTACACGTCACGGCGTCTTTAAATACTCATGCACTTCTGTCAAAATACTATTTGCGTGGCATTTCGTATCTGAGTTCAAAGAAGACTATTACAGGCTGTTTCGTTTGTTTCAGAAAGACAACGTAAGTAATTACTGAGGGCCGGCGAATCAGAAGAAATACAATTTCATAAGTGAGGCACAAATGGTTACCGTGTCGTCTCCTGTTACACGTATACAATCTCAATGGCTCTAGCATTTATTGTTTTTTTCTCGCTCTCTTTAGGTAGATACAATTTTTTATCTTGGATATTTTGTTTTATTTGTTATTGCCGTTACATATTATTTATTATTTTTTCTTATACGTTCATCTATCGACTTTACGATTTTGAAACTAATTTTGATATAAACTGGTTCTATTAAATCATTTTATTTTGGCTTTGGACTAGGTTGCGTTGGGTTCAATTGAACCTTAATTTTCAAAATTTGAGATTTCTTGATGCCAAATTAAGTACTGTTTTATTGTGACTTTTCATCTCCACCCCCTCTCGTCCCTAGCTCTTTTAACAATTCCTACAGAGTTGGATTTCGATTTTCTTTGCCCGTGGCGTTTCTGGTTTTCGATTAAAAACTGAATTTTGAGTTCCGCTCACCAACGCTGGCTGGAAACTTTGATCTTGAAACACGGAATTTAAATTAAATTAATAAAAATAAATAAATAACTCGGTTACGATTAAATTATGATAGGATTGCCAAAAGCAACACAATTAATTTCATACTGAGGAAATTGGTTGATTAAAAAAAAAAAAACGTCAGAGAAGTGCGCTCGAAAGATTGATTTCTTGTCCGCTCCAGCTTTACTTAAGCACTTTCTCCTTCCTGATTGTTACGCAAGTGGGGAATATCGGATGTTGCATTCGCTATGCATAAAAAATGGATGTACTGCACATTCGATCCTTGACATCTAAATTAATTTTCGAGGTTCGTTGTTTGCATTAAATCGCCTTTGTTTTGAGTTAAGAGTTCAGCTCAGAATTTGTTGCTGAATTCATCGAAATCACAAGGCTTGTGGTAAGTCGGTGATGTAACAATTCCGTAACGTTCGTTTGATGGTCGACCCCATAAATCAGTTTCAACAGTTTCGTTTACACACAAACACACACACACACATAGCAGCCCGCCGCATTTCGGTGCATAAGATAAACGAGCGCCGATCCTGAATATCACGTATCTGAGGAAAACTTCCGGCCTTCCTGCGGTCACATTGTGCGGCTTCCGGCCGCAGGATCCGCGGTCAGCTGAAGATGGACGGCGTGTGTGCTGCGAACCTTTTGCCAACTCGGCCAACGCTGATTTACGGCCGTTTTTACCGCCCGCTGATTGCATACAGTCGGACCGGCCGCGCAAGAAATGATTTATGCGTCGTGGCGAATAAGGAGCCCGGTAATTTGGTTTCGTTTTAATTGAGGGCAGGGCCGGCCCAGAAGGAAACACAATAATTAATAAAGCCAGACATAAAACAAAACACTACTTCTTGTACAAGGTTAGCACATGCGAGTCATTATGTAAATATCATAAGGGGGATGTAGATTTGGTTGCACGAGCGGAGAAGCGCATGGCCACCACGCTAAGAGTTGGGCAAGGAGGGCGAGAGCGGTTACTTTCGTCAAAACCTCGTAAAAAAATGTTTGGATTTATGCCGATGGGGACACCTGTCTGTCTGGACAAAACAGCCACTTTGCACTTGGATTCCCCTAAACAATCGAGACTGGGAATTACTCTTTGTCCATTCTAAGTAATACGCATAGTATTAAACCATTCAACAAACTGAGATGGAAATATTAATTTCCGGGATTTCTATGCCGCGCTGGAGAGTTGAAGATTTTTGGAAGGGCAATGGAATTTCCCCCACGGTCTGAATTTATTATAAACAAGGGGAAAATAAGAATCCGAACTGCGATCCTTAACAAAAAAAAGAAAAAAGTAATTTCGATATTATTTCCCGATTTGGTAATTTTTTCTCCAGAGTGGAAATGGCTGCGGTCAACCTTCACAAACGAAGCTAGGGTTACAAAATACGTTTAAGTTCCATGTTTACTTCAAATCGCGTAGAAATAAGGCCGGTGGAATTTTTTAGAAGGCCTAAATCGCGATTTTCTTTGAAATCCGGCCCTGTACACATTCACTCGAGCACGGCAACGAGAATCTGACGTAACCACTGGACTCCCCTGACTCTTTTACTCGTGTAGAGTTCGCGATTTTCGGATTCGACGTCGTTTAGGGGTCGAAAAAAAATCCCAGGAAAATCTTATGAAGAAACGTGAAAAAAATAATTTAATAATTTCGCGATTTCGGCGATCATTATGCGATCTGCACGGCGAAGTCCGAAGTCCGGACCTGTGATATTTGACATTTTCTCTGGGAGCCTGCAGGTAGGGCTCCTCGGAATACTTCCGACGCAAAGTCTACGTGTCGTAAAAGGCAAAACTTGCGTTTTATTTTTGTCCGGACCTGTACGCTTTCAGTTGGGCCAAGCCAAAATTACAACGTACATTATTTAAGTTCCATGATTACTTCAAATCGCTTGGAAATAAGGCCGGTGGAATTCTTTAGAGGGCCTATACCATGTGTTTTTTTGAATCCGGCCCTGTACACATTTACTCCGGCACGACAACGAAAATCTGATGTCACCATCGGATTCCTTGGACTTTTTTACTCACATGGATCTCGCGATTTTGTGTTCTGACGTCGTTTAGGGGTCGAAAAAATTCCCAAAAAAGTCTTATGAGGATTTGTGCAAAAATTATTTAATAATTTCGCGACCTTGACGGCCATCACCCGATCTGCAGGACGAGATTTGAAATATGAAACAGTGACATCTGACATAACCTCTAACGCCTGCAGGTAGGACACCTCAGAATACTTCCGACGTAAAAATCTACGTGTCGTAAAAGTCTGATTTTTTTCAAAGGGCCAGAACGTGCGTTTCTTTTAAGTATGGCCTTGTGTACGCGTTCATTTGAGCAACCCAGTCAAAATTTGATGTACCCATCGGATTTCCTAGATTTTGTCTCCTAGAGAAGTTGTGATTTTAGAATCCGACGCAGTCGAAAAAATCGTACGAAGAAATATCCAAAAATCATTTCAGCGATCAACTCATTTTGCTATAGAAGCAAAAAAGTAAAAAATAAAACAAATCACAATCATTTTTAATAGTAAAAAACAAAAAGAAGAAACGTTCAAAAAAGGAACTAGATTCGAATTCCTTCGCTCTTCATCAGATGCAGAAATAAAAAAAATAAAAAACAAAGATGAACAGGTAACAATTTTTTTTTTTTTCACCAGAAGGAGAAAACTAAATACATTCAAAACAAACTAAATCAGTCAACGATTAAGAAAAACAAAAAACGACAAAGAAAGAACACAGGAAATTCAAAAAAACGTTCTTTTTTCCTTCACTGAACGAGACAAAAAGAAAACGCAAAACAAAAAGTTCAGCTTGACAATACATAAGTTTGAAAGCATTTTTAATTTAAATTTAAAAATGCAAAATTACCGAAAATTTTTTGGAAAAATTGTTTTTTCTTTAACTTTCGGAATCTTTCATCTCACGGTTTTCCTTTTTAAAATTTTAAAACAGATTATAATTTATGGTAAGTGCGGAATGTAAATCTGGCTGTCGCCATCTAGGAAGATTCCGTTGAACTTACGATGAACTTTTTCATTTTTCATTTCGAGTCTTCTAATTTCTTTTTTTTTTTCTAATTTAGGATTAAATTTCGAACAGTTCAACGAAAAGTTTTCTCCACACATTTTTAAACTCTTTAAAGTGCAGAAAAAAAAAAACAAATCTCGATGACGCCATCTACGAGCCACATCTCGAACTTTCTATTATGATTGACGTTGATTATTTTAATTTTTTTTTTTTATTTAGATTTAAATTAGGATCAACGTCACGTTACTGTTTTAATTCGAAAGGCACTTCATCAAGAAAGAAAAGAAAAATGAAATTGAACGCAAATTTAAAAAAAAAAACAAAACAAAACAAAAGATCGCTACGCATTTTATATTTCAGACATTTTTCGCAGAAGTTAAATTTACTTTATTTAGTACCCGGGCTACCAAAAAAACGAAGGGTTTATAATAGTCCTAAATAAAAAAAAAAGTTCGTTCCTCAATTGTTTAAAAAAAAAAACAATCGATTTTTGGCGCGTCTTTTAAAATATAAAAAAGTTGTTTGGACGTAAGCGGCAATAAGGACCGCCCCCTCCACCGCCATTGATAAGTGAGGGGCGTGGGGGAGGGGGTGATTTCGTGGAAAATTCGTTTGACATTTGCGTCAATCAAGAAATCTCGATAAATTTCGTTTTTAAAATTAAAAAAAAAGGCTGAGGTTATTATAATTTACTGTAAATACGGAAGGAGAATTTGACCATCGCCATCTAGGAGGACGCCGTTGAAGTTACGACGTACTTTCTCATTTTTAATTTCGAGTCTTCTAATTTCTCTTTTTTTTTCTTTCTAATTTAGAATTAAATTTCGAACAGTTTTCCGCTCAACGAAAAGTTTTCTCTACACTTTTAAACTCTACGATAAACGCGAAAAAGAAAACCCGACGTCGCCATCTATGAGCAACACCTCGAACCTTCTATTAAGAATTAACATTGATTATTTTAATTTTTTTTATTTAGATTTAAATTTAAATTAGAATCAACGTCACGTCACTGTTTTAATTCAAAAGGCACTTTATGAAAAAAGAAAAAAAAATGAAATTGAACGCAAATTTAAAAAAAAAAACAAAACAAAAGATTGCTACGCATTTTCTATTTCAGACATTTTTTTCACATTTTCGCAGAAGTAAAATCTACTTTATTAAGTACCCGGGCTACCAAAAAAAACGAAGGGTTTATAATAGTCCTAAATAAAGAAAAAATTTCGTTCCTCAATTGTTAAAAAAAAAAAAAACAATCGATTTTTGGCGCGTCTTTTAAAATATAAAAAAAAAGTTGTTTGGACGTAAGCGGCAAAATAAAGACCGCCCCCTCCACCGCCATTAATAAGTGAAGGGCGGGGGGGGGGGGTGATTTCGTGGAAAATTCGTTTTATATTTGCGTCAATCTCGGAATTTAGGTTAATTTCGAATCGCATTCGATGATTCAAAACTGAAAAATGAACGAAAATACGGTTGCGTTTTGGAAACTTCCGCGCCCCCGGAACATCCATCATCCCCTTCAGCTTCATTGGCTGGCCGCGTAGCCCATCTGCATGTCTTTGAGACCCTTTGGTTTTTGCCGCGCGCTCGAATTACCGTTCCGCCGGGAGTCCCCGGAATTAGCGCCTCCGCTCGCGGGGCCCGCCCGGACTTGGCCACAGCTTTGATTGAGTCATTTGAATATTTTAGCGTCGGTCGGTCGGGGAGAAAGGGTTGCGGCACTTTTATATCGCGGGGCGGTTTTGATACCATCTGCGCGTTTTATTATTAAAGTCAAAGTCTTCTCGTGCTTGAACCTTCTGTGAGGACGAGACGTTTTAATTCCCGTTTCAAGTCCTTTAGGGGTTGTTTCTTTGGTGTAGCGTTGACTTATTGATAATCGAGTTTATACCAAAAAGTAATAAAATAAGAATAATCAGATTTAACACAACATAAAATATAACTTACATGACACACTGAAGAGGCACTTCGTACACCGTGACAAGGGTATTGTCGAGCTGATTTGTTGTAAGAATTGAAGTGACCTAATTTCCAGTTCACGTAAGCTTTGGTTTTGAGAAATCCCGACGACTCATTTTATTTGACCGGCAGCTGTTATTACGTAACCGATGTGCGATGTAAGCTAAGGTTTGCTTGCAGGAGTCACAATCGATCTTACATAATTATTTCTTCTGCTGCAACGCCAAAATTATTATTTAACGATCACCTTCAGATAGAAAGGAAACAACCCCTAACGATGAGCTTGGCTGAAGTAATTTTAATCTCTCTAATAGCAGTAGAAGAGTTTGTTTTGTTTACCTTCCAAAAAAAGAAACACCCCCTCCTAATAAACCTATATATTACGTCGTCGTCGGGTAAATATTCAAATCTGTTATGAAACGTAAGTAAGTAATCGGGGTGGATACGGCTGTTGTTTCTGGAAGGCCGTAATTTTCCGGGCCCGTCTTCCTCCCAGTGTAAACATCTTCGGTAATGGGATTGTTTTATCTAACGTTCATTGGCATTAAGTGCCTCTGCTGTCTCTGGCAATTTTATTAGCTCCGGCGACGAGGCAATACGCGATATTACTTCGACCCCCGCCGTTTCCAGTTCTTCTTACCTAAGCCCGCAATTAGCGGGGCGCGCACCCCGTTTTAAGTTGCCCGCCGCCCGCCGGTCGGTCGTCTTAATTGCAGCCCCAAAAATACGGACGCGAACAGACGGGAAACAAATAAAGGGAAGACAGATTAAATCGCTCGTTACGGTTTTACGATTGTAAACACACACACACAGCCGCACAGGACCGTATTTTTTGCGAGAGAAAAAAAGAACCGTGGTGCAAATTACATAATCCGGCTGAAATTCACGGCCGCCGCGTCAAGAAACGTTCAAAACAATAACTAGAACTTAAGTCAGTCCTGCCGACTTCAAACATTACGTTTAAGTGCCCCATCTATCGGAATTTTTCGTAGTTTGTTTAAATTGATTGAAACAACAAGAGATGTCGCTAGTTCTTTTTTATTCTTAGTGTTACTGCTACGCTTTGTTGAAAAAAAAAAGATAAAACGCCTTCCTCAGTAAAAGAACATTAAAATTATCTTCTTCTGCCAACAACAATAGATGGCGCTAGTTTTTTTTTTTTTTAATTCTTAGTGTTACTGCTCGACGCTTTGTTGAAAAAAAAAAATGAAAACGCTTCATCAGTAAAAGAATATTCAAATTATCTTCTTCTGCCAACATCAGATATTTAAGCATCCCCATCTGGCGGCACTTTTCAGAACCGTGTCATTGCTTGTAACTACAATAGATGTCGCTAGTCTCTTTTAATTTCAATTCTCACTGTTACTGCTCGTAGCTTTGTTGGAAAAAAAATTAAAATGCTTCTTGAGTAAAAGAACATTCAAACTATTTTCTTCTGTCGACATCAGATATTTAAATGCCTCCCATCTGGCGGAACTTTTCAGAACCTTGTCACTGATTGAAACTACCATAGATGTCGCCAGTTTTTTTTTTAATTTCTTAGTGTCACTGCTCCACACTTTGTTGAAAAAAAGCTTTAAACGCCTCATCAGATATATAAACGCCCCCCATCTGGCGGCACTTTTCAGAACCGTGTGTGTCATTGATTGAAACAATAATAGATGTCGTTAGTCTCTTTTTTTTATTTCTTAGTGTCAGTGCGCGATGCTTTGTTGAAAAAAAGTTTTCAACGCCTCGTCAGATATTTAAACACCCCCCCCCATCTGGCGGAACTTTTCAGAACCGTGTCATTGATTGAAACTTCAATAGATGTCGCTAGTTTTTTTTTTAATTCTTAGTGCTACTGCTCGACGCTTTGTTGAAAAAAAAACGAAAACGCTTCGTCAGTAAAAGAATATTCAAATTATCTTCTTCTGCGAACGTCAGATATTTAAGCATCCCCCGTCTGTCGGCCTTTTTGCAGAACCGTGTCATTGATTGAAACTAAAATAGATGTCGCCAGTCTCTTTTTTTATTTCTTAATGCTACTGCTCGATGCTTTGTTGAAAAAAAGTTTTAAACGCCTCATCAGATATTTAAACGCCCCCCCCCCCATCTGGCGGAACTTTTCGGAACCGTGTCATTGATTGAAACATCAATAGATGCCGCTAGTTTTTTTTTTAATTTTTAGTGTTACTGCTCCACGCGACGCTTTGTTGGAAACAAGTGAAAACGCTTCTTCAGTAAAAGAACATTCAAATTATCTTCTTTTGCCAATATCAGATATTTAAACGCCCCCCATCTGGCGGAACATTTCCGAACCGTGTCACTGATTGAAACAACAGTAGATGTCGCTAGTGTTTTTTTAATTCTTAATGCTCGACGTTTTGTTGAAAGAAAAGGTTAAAAAGTTTCATCAGTAAAAGAATATTCAAATTATCTTCTTTAACCAACATCAGATACTTAAGAGCCCCCATCTTGCGGAATTTTTCAGAACCTCGTCTACAATTGATTCAAAACAACGATAGACGATATCATTAATTTCTTTCTCGTTATTATTTCTTGATGTGTTTTAAATTAAAAAAAAAAAAAACGACAAAATGTTCTCTCTCCACTCAATTTCTAGAGTATGCGCCCCATCTAACGGAATTTTTTGTAGTTCTTAGTATTAATGCTCGACGCTTTATTGAAAAAATAAATAAATAAAACGCTGCATCATTAAAAAAATATTCAAATTGCTTTCTTTAGCCAACATCAGATATTTAAGCGCCCCCATCTAGTGGAACTTTTCAGAACCGTGTCATTGATTGAAACAACAATAGATGTCGCTACTTTTTTTTTTTCTTAATTCTTAGGGCCAGTTTTTCAATCACAAATCAACTTTAACCATCGGTTTATTGCCATGGAAACAATTGTCTTTGTACTTTACGTTACCATGGAAATAAACCGAAAGTTAGTGTTAACCTGTGATTGAAAAGCCGGGTCTTGGTATTACTGCTCGACGCTTTCTTGAAAAAAAATAAATTAAAACTCTGCATCAGTAAAAGAATATTCAAATTATTTTCTTCTGCCAACATTAGATAAGCATTAAGCATCCCCATCTGGCGGCACTTTTCAGAACTACAATAGATGTCGCTAGTCTCTTTTAATTTTAATTCTCACTGTTACTGCACGAAGCTTTGTTGAAAAAAAAATTAAAACGCTTCTTCACTAAAAGAACATTCAAACTATTTTCTTCTGCCAACATCAGATATTTAAATGCCTCTCATCTGGCGGAACTTTTCAGAACCGTGTCACTGATTGAAACAACAATAGATGTCGCTAGTTTTTTGTTTTAATTTTTAGTATTAATGCTCGACGCTTTGTTGAAATAAAAAGTTAAAAAGTTTCATCAGTAAAAGAATATTCAAATTATTTTCTTCTGCCAACATCAGATATTTAAGCATCCCCATCTGGCGGCACTGTTCAGAACTGTGTCATTGCTTGAAAGTACAATAGATGTCGCTAGTTTTTTTTTTAATTCTCAGTGTTATTGCTCGAAGCTTTGTTGAAAAAAAAAATTAAAACACTTCTTCAGTAAAAGAACATTCAAACTATCTTCTTCTGCCAACATCAGATATTTAAGTGCCCCCATCTGACGGAACTTTTAAGAGCCGTGTCTACAATTAATTCAAAAGAGCAATAAACGATAGCATTAATTTCTTTCTCTTTATTATTTCTCGAGGTGTTATTATAAAAATAAAAAAACGACAAAATGTTCTATTTCCACTCAGTTCGTGGTTTTAATTCATTGAAACAACGATAGATGTCGCTAGTTTTTTTTTTCAATTCTTAATGTTACTGCTCGACACTTTGTTGAAAAAAAAAGTTAGAACGCTTCATCAGTAAAAGAGCACTCAACAGCGGAACTTTTCATAACCGTGTCATTTTGAAAAAACAACAGATGTCGCTAGTTTTCCTTTTTAATTCTACATTATACTGTTCGACGCTTTATTTGAAAAAAAAAAAAATTAAAGCGCTGCATCAGTACGTAAAAGAATATTCAAATTATCATCTTCTGCCAACATCAGAGCTCCCCATCTGGCGGAACTTTTCAGAACCGTGTTTACGATAAATTCAAAACAATGATAGATGATATCATTCATTTCTTTCTTTCTCTTTATTATTTCTCGATGTTATTAAAAAAAAAAAGGACAAAAATTCTTTTTTTTTCACTTCGATTCTCAAGGATGGGCCCCATCTAGCGGAATTTTTCGTAGTTCGTTGTTTAAATTGATAGATGTCGCTAGTTCTTTTTTTTTCAATTCTTAGTGTTACTGCTCGGCGCTTTATTGAAAAAAAAAATATTACAACGCTGCGTCAGCAAAAGAATATTCAAATTATCTTCTTCTGCCAACATCAGATATTTAAGTGTCCCCATCTGGCGGAACTTCTCAGAACCGTGTCTAAAATTGGTTTAAAAAGAATGATAGACGACGTCATTCATTTCTTTCTCTTTATTACTTCTCGACGTGTTAAAAAATTTTAAAAAAATCGACGAACTTTTCTCGTTCCACTCAGTTTCTACAGCGTGCGTGCCATCTAGCGGAGTGTTTCGTAAACACGGTTTTAATTGATTAATTCAAATGACAATAGTTGTCATTGGTCAAATTACATTATCCTTCGGAAATTTACGATGTGAAGAAAAACTCAAAATCAAAAGCTAAAACTAACTGCTGCCAACTTCAAACACATAAATGCTCCCCCCCCCGCCACCTAGCGGAATTTTTTGTAGTCGTAATTTCACTTGACTGAAACTGCAATAGATGCCGTTGAGTTTATTTTTACTTCTAAGTACTTTATCGCTCGATAAAAAAATCGATGAAATTTTCTCTTTTCGCTCGTGTGTGCATGCCATCTAGCGGAATGTTTAGTAAACATTGGTTTAATTAATTCAAATTAATTCAGTTATTGTCATTGGTCAAATAAATTAGCCACCCTCTTCCAAAATTTATTTATTCAAGTTTTATTTATTTATTTTCACTCAAGACAAAAACTGCAACTCACTCCCGCCTACTTCATAAACATTTAAGCGCCCCATCTAGCGGAATTTTTCATACTTCTAAGTGTTTCAAAATAGGAGCAACAGTGGAATGTCATTGTACTTAGGCCCGATCTTACCACCTCCTGATAAATGTAACCGTCGGTTAATATCCTAGGAAACTATTATCAGCACAAAAGTTTCCAAGGATATTAACCGACGGTTATATTTATCTGGAGGTGGTAAGATCGGGCCTTAATTGGTTTTATTTTTATAGTCTTTAATACCGTTCAACTAATTATTAAACCACACAAATTGAAGAAATTTTCTGTTTTCGCTCATCATAATCAGTCTCTTGAGCGTGCCATCTAGCGGAATGTTTCGCAATCTTGGTTCTAATTCATTCAAACGTTAATTATTGCAATCGAAATGATTTGACCGTCTCATCCGGGATGGCATTTCAGATGACAAACTGGTTGCCATCTTTTTCTCTTTCCGACACAGTTTTAAATCGAGAATCGGCCGCGCGATGACGCCACCTAAACTGTTTTAAACACCGAGTTGGAGTTTCCTTTTTGTATCAAAGGAAGTCAACGAGCAAATTAAGATTATGTTTGAACGGAAAAGAATGAAATAGGTTTTTTTTAACAGTTACCGTCACTGATGAGAGATGGCGTTGTTGTGACCGGGTTACTTGACAAATCCGCAGATGTTAACGTAGATGATCATGCTCGTGTAACTTACAGGGTTTAAAAATGAAAACAATAAGAAAACCATCTCGAATTATTTCGAAGAATAACATGCTGGTACACGTGCTCTACATGAGCGCCATCTCTAGGTAGACATCGAAACAACAATAACCATACTCAAGTACTAAGTAAGTGCAGTTTAATCTCGAATTTTTTGAACAGACCTTCTAGGGACTTAAATTAGTATGAAACTCAATCTTTGGATACATACAGTATGTGTAGGTGGCGCTAGTGATTTTGTTTTTTAACTTTCATTATTAGAGCTTCTTTTTGTTCTAGTTTTTTTGTTTTCTTTTCAAGAAGTATCGTCTCTATTCTGAACCTCAGGGGATATAATTGTTAGGGCTGAGAATGATTTGCGTTTGCAGTAATATACAGGGTGATACTGAACTTTTAACCGTCCAAAAAAATATATATATATTTCGCCGGTTTTTGTTTCACGGTTTTTCCCCGACGACGACGACGACGCGAAACGATATCCGAGCTCCTCTCGAATCACTGGATGATCATTATAAGAAGCGCCTGCAAATATTTAGCTGTTGAATATGCATGAGTCCGTCCGAGTACACCGGCTGTTTTTCTAGGGTTCCTCCTCGCCGGCGAAGACCGGGCCTCCTCCTCCTCCTCCCCCATGTCCTCGTCCTCCTCCTCTTCCACCCGCGTCCACTTTCGTCTCATCGCAAAGGGCAGATCAATTCAGAGTGCTTATAACTCGCGTTTCGTTTGTAAATCGTGCGCCCGCCGATTGTCATGCAGATTTATGCATCGCCGACGCTGATTCCGACGTTTCGAGCACATGGAGTACGTGCTAAAAGCTCGGCGTCTCCAATTAATTTTAAAACGATCAAGAACGCATCGTTTTTACAGGTTCTTTTCTCTCTTCGTATCAAAAAATCAAAAAATAAATAAATAAATAAACATGTACGAAGTCTGTGATCAAAGCTCGCCGGTTTCGAGGATATCTAATTAAAAAAAAAAACAGTGGTTTTTACCAGATATCCTAGGAATCGCCGGGCTTTGCCTATGATTTCTAGGATACCTGGTGAAAACCAGAGAAGATAAGATTTCAAAAAAAAAAACAGAGAAGATAAGGTTTCAAAAAACCAGAGAAGATAAGGTTTCAAGAAACTAGAGAAGATAAGATTTCAGAAAAAAAAAACAGAGAAGATAAGATTTCAAAAAAACAGAGAAGGTAAGGTTTCAAGAAACCAGAGAAGATAAGGCTTCAAAAAACCAGAGAAGATAATATTTCAAAAAACAAAACAGAGAAGATAAGATTTCAAGAAAACAGAGAAGATGAGGTTTCAAGAGACCAGAGAAGGTAAGGTTTCAGAAAACCAGAGAAGATAAGGTTTCAAGAAACTAGAGAAGATAAGATTTCAGAAAAAAAAACAGAGAAGATAAGGTTTCAAAAAACCAGAGAAGATAAGGTTTCAAGAAACTAGAGAAGATAAGATTTCAGAAAAAAAAAACAGAAGATAAGATTTCAAAAAAACAGAGAAGGTGAGGTTTCAAGAAACCAGAG
Source organism: Prosopocoilus inquinatus (assembly GCA_036172665.1). NCBI lineage: Eukaryota > Metazoa > Arthropoda > Insecta > Coleoptera > Lucanidae > Prosopocoilus > Prosopocoilus inquinatus. The sequence continues at coordinate 4,246,396 of CM069878.1, read as the reverse complement.
AAGATAAGGCTTCAAAAAAGCAGAGAAGATAAGATTTCAAAAAAAAACAGAGAAGATAAGATTTCAAAAAACCAGAGAAGATGAGGTTTCAAGAAACCAGAGAAGGTAAGGTTTCAGAAAACCAGAGAAGATAAGGTTTCACAACTGCAAATCTGCAGGATCTTCCTATCTCCTATCTTCCCCTTATTTTATTCTTCACATGCTTGTTGCAGAGAAACAAATTAGGTTAATTACAATAATCGATTTACAAAAATAAAACTCAAGAAAAGTTTTTTTTTATTTAATAAGGGAGATGTGATTCTTTTAAGCGTAGAGGAGACTTTGTAATTCGTTTGAAATTTAACTTTGCTTTCACCTCTGCCCGACATTTATCTCTTTATCCCACCTTTTGCCTATACGATATAAAGCCTTCTCAAGATACGTGACACCCTGTATATTTTTACGACTCAAAACTACTTTTCTTAAACGGAATTTACCAACACGCAAACTCTTAATTTCCTTTTTATTTAAAAAGCGTAAAAACCTTCTGTTTCTTTTAATTAACTCATAAAGCCATCTTCTAAGGAAAAGAAACCTTAAAATAAAAATGAGAAAAAAAATTATCAAAAAAACCAACAACAGTCTATTTCGAAAAACTTTTATTGCATTTTCTTTTTGTGATTCGATTGTCATTTACCACCCTTTGTGCGAAAAGTTTTCTCAAGATACGGGACACCCTGTATAAGTGCTTGACACTTGAATAGATTTTACAAATGGCGGAGGCGCCATGAATTTTCTATGTTTCAAAATTACTTATGGAATATAACTTAAAATAAAGATCGCTTTAATTTTTTTTTCTTTTTTTTTAATTAAAGAAAAACTTGTCTTTTTTTATTTGTTCTTGTTCATTACATATTTTTTTCCTTTTTTATTTTAAGAAATCCTCGTTTTGCATCGTTTTCCTTTGTTTTTTGTTCATTTCATATTTTTCTTCCTCTTTAGTTCCTTCTTTGTCATAAGAAATTGATTTTGTTTTTTTTTGTCCTTTTGTTTCTCGCCAGTTTCTTGACTAACAAGTTTTCGGCTGAAGAATCTCCGCTTTTTTTATTTATTTTTTTTCTTTTTTGGCTATCCATTCTTCTATTGTTATCTTTTCTGATGTTTTTCGCATTCTTCCCTTCTTAATCGAATCGGTTATCGCATTTCATTGACTTCTTTTTACAGTTCTCTTTCGTTTTCTTCGAGTTTTTTGTTTTTATTTGCGCATTTTCTCGTATTTCTCTTTTGTTTATTTGTATCAAAATTGTTTTTTTTTACATTTTTTTGTTGACCGACGCTCTTTTACAATTGCCTTTTGTTTTCTGCTAGGTTTTTTTTTTCTGTTTTTCGTCATTTGTTTTTTATTTAGCTTAGTCATCAATTTCTTCTCTGTTCTGCTTTCGTACTGTGGATTTCTCTTTTGCCTTTTCTTATCGAATCGATTTTTCGCTTTCTGTTGACGCTTTCCTGCAGTTCATCGTTTTTCATTTATTCTGTGTCCATCACACTGGTGATTTTCTTTTGTTTCACGCACTGTATTCCGACGTTCACTTCTTTCTTTGTTTTGTTTTGTTTTGTTTTTATCGTGTTAGTTACTTTTTTAAAGTTTGCTTTTATTTTTTTAGGAACTTGTCGCTCTTCGTTTATTTATTTATTTATTTATCTTTTTCTCTTAGTGCCTTGTATTTTGTTACTGCGTGTTTAATTTCTCTTTCGTTTCTAATTTTTCTCCAGGTTTTATTTGTTTGGCTTTTTTTACATTTTATTTGTTTGTTTTTTTTACATTTTTACGGTTTATTTGCGTGCGGAATTCAGACGAAGTTAAGGTTAGTGGGATTTTCGCCAAAGAAAACGGGGCAGCGAAGAGCGGAGTAAAGAAAGACGCGGATACCTCTGTTGGAACAAAGAAATCAAGTATGAACATGGGTCACGCTAATTAACATCGACGTCCTACATGAACGAACGTACCATTATAATTAAATAAAATAAATAAATTCAGATACGTTACGATTTATTTGCGTGCGGAATTCAGACGAAGTTAAGGTTAGTGTGATTTTCGCCAAAGAAAACGGGGCAGCGAAGAGCGGAGTAAAGAAAGAAGCGGATACCTCTGTTGGAACAAAGAAATCAAATATGAGCATGGGTCACGCTAATTAACATCGACGTCCTATTACCTTTTGTTCAAGCACAAGCGAGTTATCCGCTCGGAAATTTGCTTACAGAGAACCAAACATCACTCAAGACATCAAAGGATTCCAGTAACACTGTGTTTATTTTATATTCCGCGATAAAAATTATGCAATAATTCTCGCGATCACACGCACACAAGTGCACCTTGTGATGTCGAGAAAACACAAAGGGACGCCGGCGCTGCCCCGCACAGTGGTTCGGACCTCGTAACCGATCAAAAATTAAACTAAACGAATTCTTTGCCCGACAGCAAATAGTAGGGTATTTATTTTACATGCCTAATTATTAAAAAGAAAATAATGCGCGCTTTATTTTTCCGATAAATTATTGCGTTCATTTGTGTTCACGTTTCGAATTTCGAGTATTCTGCGGGCGGGGGCAATCAGGAGGAAGTAAACGTCTGGACTGCGTTAACAAAAAGCGGGCTATTGGCATTTACGACGCAGCGGTAACCTTTGATCGTACAAACACGTGCATTTTAAGAAGAGCCACGCACACTTCGACCGTTTATTCGCCATAATAACAAGTACTGAGTGACTCGTGAAACAAAAAAAACTATTTCTTTGAGGCGGTGTTTGGTAATGATTGGACGTGCAGAAAATTGGCGGTCGAATCACCGGAGGGCAGTTGTTTTACGCGTGGTGGAGGCGCCGGTGATATCATCAGTTCAACATTCTTGTTCTATTAGTTAGATGTTTGTTTGTGTTTCGGAATTACTTTTCTTTTTTAATAAATAAAAGGTTGTTCTAAATTGAAGCGTTTGAAGTGATTTCTCGACGGCGCGGTGGTCCAAGTAAATATCCTCCTTATTGTATATAACTGAGGGCACAGAGAAGAGATGCAAATGTAAAAAACACACAATTTGCCTAATACAATTAAAAGTCTCTCCAATCAAGAGAATAAACTCGGTTGATTCTGCGTTTTTGCAATCAGCGAAGGAACTTCGCCGACTGTCAAAACAAACTTAATGAACTCGCCTCTCTCCATTATCCCGTACCACCTAGCTTTGTGAATTTGCGAATTTGTTTCGCTCCTTATTCCCTTATACATTCCTTTGTTGGTGTATGTAAATCGCGTTCTTTCGGCGGCGCTGGTTTTTTTTTCCTTTCCTCCTTCCCTTCCTTCCTTCCATCATCCCCCGGCCGACGCAGGGAAAGAGAGTGAGAGAGTTATTATTTAATTACGAAATTACAGGTATTTTCTTTATCGTTAATCAACGCGGCGGCGGCGGCCGCGCTTCGTTAGAAGTTTTTAGAGATTATTGATTAAAATATGAATTATTCATGGCTTTCTTTAATTAAATCTAGTCCATTAGGTTTGATTTATTCGGCCCGCTCTGGCGAATTCTTAATTAAAAATTATGTACTTCCCCGCATGGAACCACCGAGAGCGTGAATCCCAGCTATGATTTTTGCCTTCGCCTTCAAGAGGAAAAAACATCTTACCAATGAGAAACCCGGAAGTGTTCGACTTCGTACAACTCTTGAAAAAAATATTTAAAAAGAAAGCGCAATTAAAACTCTCACTGCCAAACCACAGATGGCGCGCTTATTTCTACAGCAGTAGAGACCCTCTCTAGTAAGAGACTGGCAGAACGGCGTGCATTTTTAATTGGTTCCGTCATATTTTAGCAAAATTTACTTCAGCCAATCAAAACGTAGAATGGAAGCGCAGTTTGGCGCCAACTTTTGAATTTGACATTGAAAATGAGCAAGCAAGGTTAGAAAGTATTGTCAATTTGACACTGACGGGACTTTTCTGTTGAAATTTGACATTGTAAGGTTAGAAAGGATTGTCAGTTTGACACTGACGGGACTTTTTTGTTGAAATTTGACGTTGTAAGGTTAGAAAGGATCGTCAGTTTGACACTGACGGGACTTTCTTGTTGACATTTGACATTGTAAGGTTAGAAAGGATTGTCAGTTTGACACTGACGGGACTTTTTTGTTGAAATTTGACATTGTAAGGTTAGAAAGGATTGTCAACTTGATACTGACGGAGCTTTCTCTTGCTGAAATATGGCCGACTCTGCCAGACTCTAACTAGGGGTCTCTGCATGGTCGTAGAGACCCTGTAATAAGAGTCTGGACAATTCGTAACTAAGTTTTGATTGGCGCCGCCATGTTATATCGCAAATCGAAACTTGACGACTGTCAATCGGAACATGCGAACAGGTAACGCCTACTTTTCTTCAGTCCCCCCCCCCTCCCAATCATAGCTAATTGTTGTGATGTAACATGGCGGTATTGTCCAGACTCTAATTAAAGGGTCTCCGCATAGTCGTAAAGTCCCTAGATTACCAAAGTAACGCGATAAGTGAAGCCAATGGAGCCACAATGGCGACGTCATGCGGACAGCTGTCACGTTTTCAAAGTGACAGAAAAAAATAGTGCAGTGTCCGCCATTTCAAAATTTGGCGCCAAATTTTTTGGAGCCGCAGTGGTGGAAGTTCGCGTTACTTTGGTAATCTAGGAACTTTTCATGGTCGAATGAATGCCTAAATTGCATTCACTTGGATAACGCATAAAAAGCAACTTTAGTTTTAAATGAATGAATTCTGTTATAAGATAATTAACTGTTAAAAAGTCAAGTTTTCGCTGCTAAATCACAGATGGCGCCTAACTTTTTTAACCAGTTCAATGAAACTTTTAACTTGAACGAAGCTAGGAAGACTACGCGATTTTTTTTTTTTTTTTGAAATCCGAAAGTTACCGGATCGCTTGTCCTGACGAACGGATTTGAGGATTAAATAAATCAATGAATTTTAAGAAAGTCCTGCAATAATTAAATCATTAAAAACGTCAACAGATGGCGCTCCGTGCTCAACGAAAAACCGTACATTTAAATCTGCAATAATTGGCCATTCAATAACGTCAACAGATGACGCTCCATATTAAAGAGCTTAGAGACCCTTTAATTAGAGTCTGGACAATACCGCCGCCATTTTATATCACAAAAATTAACTATGATTGGGGAGGAAGAAAAGTAGGCGTTACCTTCTCGCCTGTTACGTTTTGCCAATCACAAAACTTAGTTACGAATTGTCCAGACTCTTATTATGGGGTCTCTAAAAAGCTCAAGTGAAGCTTCCACTGCTAAACCGTAGATGGCGCTTATTCGTCTATCTAATCAATTCATTCAAAATGAAAGCGAGAGAACTTGATTGATTTTTCGAAATCCGAACGTTACTAAATCGCGTTGATTCGCTTGAAAAAAAAACGAATGCAAGGCTTAAATAAATTGGAAAATCATCAAAGAAAGTCATATTAAATCCTGCAAACGTCAAGAGATGGCGCTCCATACTAAAAAAAAAAAACAAAAACAAAAAACGAATATCGTAACTAGAGCATTTCGTTGTTAAACCATCCACGGATGGCATTTATTTTTCAATGTAATAAATTACACGAAGTTTTAATTACATATTTAAATATGAAAACGAGAAAATTTCGTCGACTTTTTCGATAATTGAAAGTTTGATTTAACAAAACGGATCAAGCATGGCTTAGAAAAACAACGTAACACTTGAATTGCACGGAGTATTATTTAATAGCGCGCAAGTATTAACAATCAAAACTGCAACAGATGGCGCTCCGTGTTAGAGAAGAGAAAACGCCATTTAAGTTTCCAATATTAAACTACAGATGTCGCTTGTATTTTCTAATTTATTTAAAGAAAGCTTTTTGTAACGGACCGACGATGGACGCGACGGAGTTTGAAGATGATTTAAAAAAAAATAAATTTCAATACATTTTATAATAAGACTCATCGGGACAATCATCTACCATTAAACGCGGCGATGATGGTTCGAAATTAACAAAACTGAACCACAGATGGCGCTCATATTTTCTAATTCCAAAGAATACCTTGCATTTAAAGCAAGAACCAAAACTATTATCATAGATACATTGAATTTTGAATTTGAAATGTGCGCCAAAACATCAACAGATGGCGCTTTACATAAATAGGAACAAGGTGATCGAAGCTTTTAATTTTCTAAACTATAAATGGCACGCTTACATTCCTGAATTTCCTTAATTTTTTTTTTAATTTAGCTATTCAGAGTGTTACCGAGATGACTCGCATCTTTTTTTAAAATTTAATTATTCAGAATGTTACCGAGATGACTCGCTTATTAAAAAGGCGAACGCTGTTTGGAAAATATTATAATAATAAAAATGCAAGAATGAAAGTGAGAAAAGGAAATTTGTCCGAATTCGATTTTGTTTTATTTATTAAATTCATCACAGGATCCAGCGACCACATTCAAATTTAAAGTTCACTTGTTTCTAGTAAGCGCAACTAATTCAGCTTTGACAATTCTTGCTGCCATCTCTGGTCTGTCACCGTGAGCTCTATCGAATTACATTTTTTTTAATGAACTTGGAAGCTTGAATGTCTTTGATTGACGCGTGCACTTGGGCTTACCGCTGTTCTTTTCTACGATTTTAATTTTCGTTGTAAAAATTTGTTCCAGTAAAGCACGCCATGGAGCGTGTCAACTAGCGCTCTCTCATACTCAGTAATTAGTTGTTAGCATGGTTACGACAACGACGCTTATTTTGAAGATTTAAACAAATTTGGAATGACAAATGTCATAACCAGAAATTTCAAGATGACAGTAATTTTGACACTGGAATAGAATAAGTTTTTTTTTTGGGAGGTTTCTTTGCTAGTTAAGAGATGGCGTGCTCTTGTAAATAACTTTTCAACATCCTGAGAAAAATCTGAAAAATTACAATCGATTCGGCAATTGTTTTATCTTTTCTGCAAGTCCCGATCACCGCCAGCTGAATTGATATGTCACATACGGCCAGCCCGATTCGCCTAAAAATGTGTTCCAGTAAAGCACGCCTTGGAGCGTGTCAACTAGCGCCCTCTCGTACTCATTAATTAGTTGTTTATTGACGCTTATTTTGATAATTCAAACAAATTTTAAATGACAAATGTCATAAATTCATCACCAGATCTAGCAACCACATTCAAATTTAAAGTTCAGTTGTTTTTAGTAAGCGCAACTAATTCAGCTTTGACAATTATTGGTGCCATCTCTGGTCTGTCACCGTGAGCTCTATCGAATTACATTTTTCTTTTAATGAACTTGTTTTTAATGAACTTGGAAGCTCGTATGTCTTTGATTGACGCGTGCACTTGGGCTTACCGCTGTTCTTTTCTACGATTTTAATTTTCGTTGTAAAAATGTGTTCCAGTAAAGCACGCCATGGAGCGTGTCAACTAGCGCCCTCTCATACTCATTAATTAGTTGTTACCATGGTTACGACAACGACGCTTATTTTGACAATCCAAACGAATTTTAAATGACAAATGTCATAACCAAACATTTCAAGATGACAGTAATTTTGACACTGGAATAGAATAAGTTTTTTTTGGGGCGGTTTCTTTGCTAGTTAAGAGATGGCGTGCTCTTGTAAATTACTTTTCAACATCCTGAGTAAAATCTAAACAATTACCATCGATTGGGCCATTGAACTTTCTTTTCTGCAAGTCCCGATCGCCGCCAGCTGAATTGATATGTCATATGCGGCAGCCCGATTCGCCTCAAAAATGTGTTCCAGTAAAGCACGCCGTGGAGCGTGTCAACCAGCGCCCTCTCGTACTCATTAATTAGTTGTTACCATGGTTACGACAACGACGCTTATTTTGACAATTCAAACAAATTTTAAATGACAAATATCATAACCAAAAATTTCAAGATGACAGTAATTTTGACACTTGAATAGAATAAGTTTTTTTTTGGGGAGGTTTCTTTGCTAGTTAAGAGATGGCGTGCTCTCGTAAATAACTTTTCAACATCCTGAGAAAAATCTGAAAAATTACAATCGATTCGGCAATTGTTTTATCTTTTCTGCAAGTCCCGATCACCGCCAGCTGAATTGATATGTCAGACACGGCCAGTCCGATTCGCCTAAAAATGTGTTCCAGTAAAGCACGCCGTGGAACGTGTCAACTAGCGCCCTCTCATACTCATTAATTAGTTGTTACCATGGTTACGACAACGACGCTTATTTTGACAATTTAAACAAATCTTAAATGACAAATGTCATAACCAAACATTTCAAAATGACAGTAATTTTGACACTAGAATAGAATAAGTTTTTTTTGGAGAGGTTTCTTTGCTAGTTAAGAGATGGCGTGCTCTTGTAAATTACTTTTCAACATACTGAGAAAAATCTAAACAATTACCATCGATTGGGCAATTGCACTTTCTTTTCTGCAAGTCCCGATCGCCACCAGCTGAATTGATATGTCATATACGGCCAGCCAAATTCGCCTAAAAATGTGTTCCAGTAAAGCACGCCGTGGATCGTGTCAACTGGCGCCCTCTCATACTCATTAATTAGTTGTTACCATGGTACGCGACGACAACGACGCTTATTTTGACAATCCAAACGAATTTTAAATGACAAATGTCATAACCAAACATTTCAAGATGACATTAATTTTGACACTGGAATAGAATAAGTTCTTTTTGGGGGGGTTTCTTTGTTAGTTAAGAGATGGCGTGCTCATGTAAATTACTTTTCAACTTCCTGGTAAAATTCTTGACAATTATTACACTTCAGGGTTAAAACATTTTTTTTTTTTTTGATAATGAATGCGGTTAATTCGTTTTTGAAGTACGGTGTTGTGGTCAACCCGTTTGGCCCGACTCTCCGATACCTACAGCGCCCTCTCCCGCGCGCAATTATACAGGATAACCGAGCTCGAATTTCATTAATTAACAATACTCACACTCGTTGACTGATTATTTGCCCCGGTCCCCACAATCTAGTTTCATTCCTGTCACAGGAACTTGTCCGCATTTACATTTTAATAACTCCCCGTCCGTCTCTGTCCGATCCCCGGGGGCACCCCTGCGCCCGTCTCTGGCGCTCCCGCTGTTTGCGTATCATGCGGTGATTATCAATTTTCTACCAATTTGATTTCGATTGTGGAGTTCGCACACGCCGCGACGCGTCTCCCCGGAAATCGTTCGCTTTGTTGGTAATTTGCGAGAGTTAATCCGCGCTTTAATTTCGAGCGTTGTTGTTGTTGTAGTTGTTGGTTGTCGACGGCGTTTTGCGCGCTGTTTATTTAAAAAAGAACCGGCGCCTCCACCTTTCTTTCGGAAAACAATTTAGTTCCTCTTGAATGCTCCGCCGGCCGGCGCCTCCGCCAAATGTTTCTTGGGGAGGTTGGGTGGGCGAGAATCCGTTTTGCTTCTTTCTTGTAAGTTGTAGCTGACGTCAGCGGCGGCACGCTAATTATTATAACAGGCGTGGATATCAGTCTGTACGATATGCTGCTAGGCTCGGCGTGTATTTGTAGCTGGTGGAAACGTGGCACGGAATATCCGTTTTAGCAATCAGGCCAATATGGGGTACGCCATTACTCATTTGGAGTGTTCCGACTGCCACGGAAGGAAATGTAAAGTGGCCGGGGCTCCGGAAGTCGCTGAAAGAATGCCGGGGCCGGTTATCGCACATACTTCCGCCCGGCCGTTCCGGTATATCGGAAGTCTAAGTGTGTCGCATGCAAGTGCCGCTTTTTGCGTGCTTTATTGATGTTTTCAAATTACACCTGAAGATTTCCACCGTGGAACGATCTGATTGGGGGGCGGTGAAAAAATCGATGCGGACCTTCTGGCAAAACCGGGTGGTCCAACCAAAAGCCTGAAGGTCACCTTCTGCTGTCGATATCTTGGTGATTATTGGGTATTACCACAGACAACAACTAAAGCAGACGTTCCACCTATATGCACTTTTATGCACCCCATCAAATCGAAAATTGTCTACAACTAAACTAGGTGTCACTGTCGTCAGTTGTAGATACAGTAAGTCTGTGAAGTAGTCAACAGGTCTTTTATTCTTCTGGTCTACACAACCCACCATTACAGTTCAATTTCCGCCAAGCAATGTCGACTTGTTCCGAATAGGCACGATCACTGTATTTTTGTAGTATTTGTAAACATTACATTTTCACACATCTCGACATTCGCAACCTGAGAACGAGAATCATAAGATTGTAAATAATTTTAGCAAATTTTGTATAATCATATTTAATGCATACGCTGAAGGAAATTTAAATTGAGTTGCAATTACATAGAAGTTACAACTTAAAAATATATGTACTTCTGCATAATCTACATGTGAGGGTGTGACATAAACAATGATCTGGTATGGGGTGGATGGGATGTAGAGTGAGAGGTATCGCGACGAACATCAGAAAGAGAGAAAACTAGCTTCAAAAAGCTGACTCGGGGCAAAACGTGAAAAAATTCGTTGTTTGCGCGTTTAGTTAGCCAGTTTTTTGGATTTTGTGGGGTCGTTTTCTCGATTTTAAGTTATATAAAGTGACTTATCAAGTTTTTGTTTATTATTTAACATCCATTGATTTAGCTTCTAGTTTTTACGGGATGTTTTAAATTGATTTTGAATGTCATTTTATTAAATTTTTAGTTTTATGTGAGTGACTATTTTACTCTAAAAAGATAAGCAGGTTCCTTAATTATTTTTTATTATATTATTACTTGTTTCGCTGATGATTGCATAAATATGCGACAAAAAGATGTAAATATATCCGTCCACAGAGAGGGTATACGCATTTTAAAATTACTTAAAATATTGAATATATTTCGTGTTACACGCATGTGCAAATTGTAAAAATAGATAGTCTAATTTAAAATTGGAATTTGCACTATAAATTACGAAGTTCATTAAGGCCCAGTTTTACAATGTTGGTTTAATTTTGAGCCGAAGTTTAAATCCTTAACAACAATTGTTGAAATAATCGTTACTAAGGGTTTAAGCCTCAGCTCAAAGTTGAGCCCCATTTGTAAAACTAGACCTAAGGCCGAGTTAAATGAGTGGTCAAATTGCACAAAATGGTCAATTCAACGGTCCGACTAAACCCTCTGACCAATCAGCAATTGAAAACAGTGATCACGTGATTTGGTCTGACCACTTCGACCGTTCACTAACCGCAGCCTTCATTTTGACAATTCCCTACCGCTTGCTCGCCATGGCAACGGTGTTTGCAAACGCATTAAGCTTAGTTCAGATGCATTCCGAATCATAGATAAAAGATATATTAGATATCAAAGCCAACGTTGTATATGTGGAGCAACAAAATGCGCGCCTCGCGCGGCCTGGGGGAATTAAAATAAAAAAGGCGCGTAATTTAAAAGTATTTCTGCGTTAACGGTTTAAGTATTGAACAGATAAAACAGCGACATCCTACATTTTTTGACCTGATATTGCCGTAGGATAGACAAACTAAAGCGGATTTGCTCCTAATAAGTCCCCCATGCAAGGCGGCCATGCTTGCTGTCAAAGCGTAATGAAAGTTTAAAAGAAAATGGTTGCAAATCGTTTTTGATTGCAGTGAAAACCTCCAGCAGCCTCTGTACAGCTGTTTCAGCCCTGTTTGGGGCTTCATCAGCAGAGACGTAGTTCGACATTGTCACTGCAAACCAAAAACTTTAGGGCTATTCCCCTGGGCTATTCCAGAAGAATAAACGGACAATTTGTGATTTTCTTTCTACAAATTACGACCACGTTTGCTCGGATCGTTTTTCGCTCCGGCGCTTAATAAGGCCGCGCGGCCATGATAATCGAAAAAGTGCACTCTTCGCTTAGCATTCTCTCTTACCTTATTTTTATCACAAATTGTCCTGTTCGTTCGCCTGGGATGGCCGCAAACGAAATTTAAACGTTCAATTAAATAAGAAATCGAATTAATACTTTGGCTTCTGACAACCGATTCCAAACTTTTCAAAATCAATAAAAGGTAACCATGACAATTTAAAAATATGCTAAGGATTACAGCTTACTGTAAGTACAGTGCTATCACTGCCATCCCAGCGACCTGGGGGAATTATAATTGCGTTTAAAACTGTGGCAATAGACATAAACCCCTGTGATTCCTAATATGCAAAATATTTATTGCGATTTGTTTTTGATTGGCTAGTTTTTTGCGTATCCGGATGCATCTGAACTAAGCTTTCGTTTGCCCCAAACAACGTGGTATCGGCCATTTCTGATCTTTGTTACTCTTAGGGAATGCTCATATTATCTTTCTCTCTGTAATGTTAAAACTTATTAACATATAAAATAGCGACATCTTACGATCGCTTTTTGACCTAACATTGCAGTAGGGTAGACAAGACGATTTGCACAAAATTTTTTTAAAACTTATTCAAAATGACGCTAGACTCCATCTAACCTTATTACATCATTGGACATAAACGACATATGATTGTTTTATTCACGACCTACTAGATTTCACGAGACGACGTCGCTATACGGCCTGGGCAATTTGTTAGTTCAAGTGTTTCTGCGTTGACGCCACTTCGCCAAAAACTGGAACCGGATGTATATCCGTGACGTCATTTTTGACAGATGTCAGCTTCTTTGACAGTTTCGCGTATATGCTCAGTAAAGTTGTGTTTCTTTGCTCAGGTTGGCTCAGGTATAGTGTTCTGGCGGTATTGGTAGACACTACTAATTCTACAAATGATTTAATTACGGCCAAATATTAATTTAAGGGTAAAGTAGTTTGAAATTTTACACGGTAGGTACAAAATAAAAAAATCGTTTTCTTATTTCCTTACTCAAACTTCTTTAGTCTTCTTTCTTCTTTGGTTGTTGTGGCACAAAGAGGAACTCTATAATGTAACGTAAAAATTACTTGCCCTGTTTGACAAATTTATTCTGATCCTGTCTTGCGAAGCTTTATAATGTAATTTCGTGCTCCATTACGTTATTCCTTTCAATAAAAATAATTTAATAATTATAACAAAGTAGTTTTAATTAATTCGCACCGTTGCACTGTCATAAATGTGCATTTGACGTTTGCGACGTTTAAGTGTCAGAAAACTTCGAAATGTCGACTTTAAATTTATTTTATGTGGGAAATATTTTGCCTCATCTTAAGACAGAATCTTATGTTCTTTAGCCTTGTTCATTTTTTTATATCAAATGTAATGTTTTAAAATGTTTATTAACGCTTGCCATAAAATTTGGCAGCTTAACTAAAAATTTCCCATCCCATTAAAGTGTGTACAACAAAAACACTCGGTGTTCCCTAGGGTCGATAATAGGCGCTTTCTTTCGCTCACAAAATCGTGATCCAAACGTGTTTTGATTCAAAAACAGACGTTCTTTTCTACGAATCTCTCTATTTTTAAAACTTGTTTCGATTGAATTATTGTTATTTACAAATAAACTGTCAATCAAAAATTCAAGTCAGGCGTTTTATTGCAACAACTATGAATTTCAGGTCCAAACTATTCGAAACACGATTCAAACTTTTAAGCGAAAGAAAGCAGCTAATGATTACTTTTACACACATCTGACAACAATACTAATTAATGTCGTGTGCGTGCAAAATTTCATAATTCGCTTATTAATTTCTTGTTTGATTTGGCAATATTGCTTTTTTGGCTTTTACAGTCTTATGCAATAATTAATTTCAAACCCCAGGTTAAATGAAAGTGGCTTATTTTGTTGTCATTTGGTCTCACCTTAGAAATTTGGCAAACGAATTTTTCAACACAGTATTTATAATAATAAAATGCACAATATTCTTATTTATTATTAGTTTATTTCTTCTTTGTAGCTTGCTCGTTCGTTTTGCGTCAATGTTATATTTATCTTTTTCATATTTAGTTTAAAGAGATTACTAATCAACACAAGAACGATTGATTTCTTTTATTTCTAGCAACGCCTCCAGTATTTTTCTTTATGTTTTTCAACATCCCAACGCTATAATCTTAGTAAAAGAACACCTTGAATTTCAGAAACCAGTTATTTAGTACTTCAAATATTTTTATATTAATTTTAAATAATTCTTTAACGTATATATGTACTTTTGAATCACTGGGGAAAATAATTACATAATTCAATATGAATGAAAATATCATCATCTTTCGCTCGGCAATTTTCGTGGCGCCTTCGGGACTGATAGTGGCTAGACTCTAGTGGGCATATTCTCAATCTCAATCATAGATTACCTCAATTTTAAAACATCCGCGCAGAAGGGGAGGAAGATATTTTTAAGTCCTCCGGTCTTAGTTCTCGGTTGCACTAGGCTCAAAATTAAGTACAACCAACTAAGTGTATGCCATCTCGCGGTAAAATTTTAATACATAAATCTGGTGCAAAATTTCTACAGGGCTGACAAGTCTGCTTTAGTTGTTGTCTGTGGTATTACGTTTGGCTATATTTTTCAAGAAATACCTAAGAACCCTGGAGGGGTTTGCACGAATCGAAACCATCCTGACAGCATCGAGAGCCGACAGAATAAAAGCTGAGGTGGCGAAGACTAACGGCGTGAAAAGTCAAATGTAAACGCAATTTAAACTCTTCGTCGCAGAAGAAATTTTAATACGCCGCCAACCAATCGGATGTACTAATGAAATTAGATACTACGTCAGTGGCGGATTTAGGGGCGGGCGAGCTGGACGACCGCCCGGGACCTCGCGTTTTCTGGGACCCCGCGCCATCGAAATCACAAAGTTTTATGGTACTAGGCGCAAAAATGTAGCTGATAATATATTTAGATTACAACTGGTTGATTCAAATTTGGTGCTTATCTGAAATTAAAACCAATGCTACTGGTGTTGATGACATCAATTCTTATATGTTGAAACTTTGTTGCCCTCATGTAATACCTTTTATCACGCATATTATTAATTCGTGCCTTTTAAATAACTATTTTCCAAAGTGTTCGTGACAGTCATTAATACTTCCTGTTAATAAAGTAAGAAATCCTACTTCTGCGTCCGATTATCGTCCTATAAACATATTACCAACAATATCTAAAATTTTAGAAAAAGTCGTTGCATCACAATTGTGTGAATACTTAAATTCATTTAACATTCTGCCAGAAAGACAATCCGGATTTAGGTCTCATCATAGTCGTGAAACTGCCATGCTTGACATAACTGATGAAATATTTAGAGCAACTGACAAAGGTCAAGATAGTAAGTATTCTTATTATGTTGGATTTTAGCAAAGCGTTTGATACGCTTAATCATGATTTGCTGTTGGCAATTTTCCACCATGTAGGAATTTCTGATGGTGCTATAAATTTTTTCCGTTCGTATTTGCAGGGCCGTACTCAAAAAGTCGTTATAAAAGGGACTGAATCCGAATTACGCCTAGTATCTCGAGGCGTCCCACAGTGACCTGTATTAGGACCTCTCCTGTCTACCTCATATACTTTTAATTTTCATTCATAGTCAAATTTTGTACTCACCACATGTACGCTGATGATACGCAGCTCCTCTTTCATTTTCATCCCGAAAATTATAAAAGGACAAATGAGTTAATAAATCTAGATCTATCTTCTCTAGCAGCAGCTTCCCTAGAGCATTCGTTACTCATCAATCCACAAAAATCAAAGGTCGTGTCATTTAGTAAAAAAAATACAACATAATTCTTTTCATCTGGAAATAAATAGTACACCTTTAGAATTTGTTGAAGAAGAAGCTAGGAATCTCGGTTTAATTTTAGACAAGCAGTTACGTTTTAAATCCCTTATAGCGAATTGTATTCGCTTAGCCTATGCCAATTTAAAAGTCATATACATGAATAGAAATTACTTATCACAAACTCTTAAAGCAATGTTATGTAACTCTCTAGTACACTCACAATTCAATTTCTGTGACGTAGTTTACTGTCCATGCATTGACTTTGCTACACAGAAAAGAATACAGACTTTACAGAATTCGTGTCTTAGACTTGTTCATGGTATCAGGAAATATGATATATAGAATATCTCACACGCTCAAAATTAGTGGCTGGATTAATATGAGGGATAGACGTTGTCATTTACAAAAGTCCAACATACTTATTTAATAAAATATCTTTCCGTTCTGATTTTTCATCATGTTAATATAAGAAATAAGGGCCTGCTCACGCCTCCTGTGCACAAAACAAAAGTTTTTTCGAATGAAGTCTTTCGTATAACATTTTCAGAATTTATAATCTCATTCCATCAGAATACGAATTATTGCCAATTCGCTTGTTTAAAAATAATATGTTACTGAAATTAAAATTAAATTAAATTAACTAAATTGAACCGAACCGAAAAATTAAACCGATCTGTTATGCAAATGAATCAACATCGTCATTGTTGGAGTAAGTGCCATCATCAAGTCTTGGGTTATTTTTATGTTATGCTATGAATTTATTTATTTTTATTCTTAAGTCTTATTTCGCCTTGAATATAAATTTATTTACTTAAGGGGTTAAGTTAAAACAGAAGTACAATTTCTGAACTTCGCCCATAAGTTTTCCTAACAATTTAAGATTATCAAATGTAACATTAAATCGTATCTTTTTTATGGAATTGTTATGGAAAATAAAGACTATTATTATTATTATTATTATTATCTAGAATGTGCGATTTTTTAAATATTTTAACCCACGACAGTTCACTCAGAATTCAGATTTTCGAAAATCTGCACAAAATCTACTCCTACAATCACATAAATCCGGAAATATTTACATATCTGTATAAAATCGACATATTAGAACCCTGTTCTGTTAGGAAGAAAAAGAATTCTTTTTTAAATGAACAGATCTCTGAAACACTGTGTCTCTTAAAGTAAGATTTGTTAATAAGGGAGTATTAACAAGTCGTACTTTGAAATAATATTTCAGACCTGCTCTTATTCCAAGAATAACATCTGTTGTATGAGGACTGGATTTTATAATCCACAGTAATGCCTTTCTTTAGAATTTAAGTGTTCTTGTAAACAATAATTGGGGCCTCTCTTTCAAAAAAAAAAAAAGAAAGAAATGCACGTGAATTTGTACAGTTGTCTCAAAAAAATAAGTATGCATCTTTTATAAGCTTCTTCTAAAGTGTGAAGTCGATTGTAGAAAAAGTATTGCAAGCAATTCCATACTTTAAATTCGAAAGCATCCGTTATTTTTCCAAAACTCGTGTTAAAAAAAGCTTATTTTGACAAAGTTTTGCTTTACTTTGAACCAGCCGTTGGTGGCATTGTAGCGGAACGTGACGGGAGTATATCCCTTTTTTTTTCTGCGATATTAGTTGCGCGCTTATCTCAGCAACCAATGACACGGGAAACTTTTTTGTAACTTCTACGTGATCACAATCACACTTGTTTGTTAATGGATTCATTGTTACCGTCCGTAGTGCGGGATACTACGAGCTGGCTCTTCTCGTATTTTATGCCCACGCATTTTGCTTTGAACCAATTCAAATAATTGCCACCCAATTTTAGAGTCAGACAGTGTTGCCAGCCGTGGTGATTTATCTCGCCACATAGTCCACTTTTGGTTACCATTTGGCTTACTATTTTTGGCAACTGACGACCAAAATAGGCGAATTAATTTTTATTTGGTTGTCAGTGACAATTCCTAAAGCACGGAAAAATAAAGTTTACGTCATTTAACGGATTTCTTTTGCTTTTTTATTTCTATTTTAATTTTTGCTTGGCTTGAACAAAACTAGGTTGGGTTATTATGTTGACGTTGACGATTGGTTGAGCTTGATTTTGATTGACTTTTAATTTTTAACATTTTTTATTAAACCTTTAATTTTTCTGGAATTTTTTATTTGTATTAAATGGAGTTAAGTCGAGGTAAGTTTGGTTGAACTGACCTTGACGTTACTTGAACTTCATTTTAATAGATTTTTAATTTTTTAAATCTTTATTTCTAGTTTTTCCAGTAATTTTCAATCTTTTACTTGTTTGTTTGATGGCAGTTGGCTTGGATTGACCTTGAGATTTGTTTAACTTTAATGCATGTACATTTTTTTAAAGTATTTCTTTTTTTTTACTTGTTTAGAATGGAGTGTAATATAATATAATAAGTTGGAAGGATTCAGTTGACCTTGAGATTTGCTGAGGTTCATTTCAATTTGTTTTAAATTTTTTACTTGAATCGAATGGAGTTAAGTTGGGTTGACGTCGAAGTCGAATTTTCTTCTTCATTTATCTGTTAACTTTAAGTTTTTTATTGTTTCTGGATTTTATTTTTTTTTACTTGGATTGAATGGAATGAAGTGCAGTTGTTGAATCGAGTTTGGTTGACCTTGACATTGGTAGAACATTGCTTTAGTCGTCTATTTTTTGAATTTTTTTACTTTTTTATTTTATTATTTTTAAATTTATTTAGTACTTTTCTGGTCTTCATAATACAAAGAATACAAACATTTTTCCTTATCGCTAAAGGTGGGGGGTGCGAGGGGGAGAGGGATTTCTCAACCAACCAAACTTCTCGCCCGGCGTCTCGCAAATATTAAGGCCGCCTCTGTTCTATCCAATGGTTATTCCACTCTTTGCTTGTTTAGCAAAGAAAAAGAATCAGTCGATTTTATAAAGCAAAACAAAAAACAGTCGATATTAATTAATAATCAAAATCAAACGTGAAACTAAAACGAAAGACCGGAACAAAGAACGATCGGGGCCCGGGGCCTCGCAAATATTAAGACCGCCTCTGTTCTATCCAATGGTTATTCCACTCTTTGCTTGTTTAGCAAAGAAAAAGAATCAGTCGATTTTATAAAGCAAAACAAAAAACAGTCGATATTAATTAATAATCAAAATCAAACGTGAAACTAAAACGAAAGACCGGAACAAAGAACGATCGGGGCCCGGGGCCTCGCAAATATTAAGGCCGCCTCTGTTCTATCCAATGGTTATTCTACTCTTTGCTTGTTTAGCAAAGAAAAAGAATCGGTCGATTTTATAAAGCAAAACAAAAGGCAGTCGATATTAATTAATAATTAAAATCAAACGTGAAACTAAAACGAAAGACCGGAACAAAGAACGATCGGGGCTCGGAGCCTCGCAAATATTAAGGCCGCCTCTGTTCTATCCAATGGTTATTCCACTCTTTGGTTGTTTAGCAAAGAAAAAGAATCGGTCGAATTTATAAAGCAAAACAAAAGGCGGTCGATATTAATTAATGATTAAAATCAAACGTGAAACTAAAACAAAAGACAAAGAACAAAGAACGATCGGGGCTCGGAGCCTCGCAAATTTTAAGGCCGCCTCTGTTCTATCCAATGGTTAATCTAGTATTTGGTTATTTGGCAAAGAAAAAGAATCAGTCGATTTTAAAAGCAAAACAAAAGGCAGTCGATATTAATTAATGATTAAAATCAAACGTGAAACTAAAACGAAAGACCGGAACAAAGAACTATCGGGGCCCGGAGCCTCGCAAATATTAAGGCCGCCTCTGTTCTATCCAATGGTTATTCTACTCTTTGCTTGTTTAGCAAAGAAAAAGAATCAGTCGAATTTATAAAGCAAAACAAAAGGCGGTCGATATTAATTAATAATCAAAATCAAACGTGAAACTAAAACGAAAGACCGGAACGAAGAACAATCGGGACCCGGGGCCTCGCAAATATTAAGGCCGCCTCTGTTCTATCCAATGGTTATTCGACTCCTTGGTTATTTAGCAAAGAAAAAGAATCAGTCGATTTTATAAAGCGAAACAAAAGGCGGTCGATATTAATTAATGATTAAAATAAAACGTGAACGACCGGGGCCCGGAGCCTCGCAAATATTAAGGCCGGCTCTGTTCTATCCAATGGTTATTCCACTCTTTGGTATTACGTAAACAAATAATAAAATGAACGTCTGAACTATGTAGACAAAACCAAACCGGGGTGATTGAGATTTGCACGACTCGGCGGTAACCTTTGATCGTTCCAACGCGCAATTTAAGAAAAGCCACGCCCCCTTCGGCCATTCGCGAAGCGTTCACCGCAACAACAAGAGGCGGCAAGTGGATCACAAAGGCGGCGTGCGTTCGGGATACTATTTCAACCAACCGGTTAGCAGTACAGAAGAACTCCTTAAGAAATCGACAAATAAGAAAATGAAACGTCACTTTTCGATCTTTCCCTTCTACGAAATGCAATCGGTTAGTACAGGAGAACTCCCGAGAAAAACAGCAAATGAAAAATAAAACGTCTTTACCTTCTACGAAGTGACGTTACTTACTGTGGCGTCATCTGTGAGCAAATCATTGAAATAGTGATCCTCTCGGCGCCAAATTTGAATTACTTGATTGATGAGTAAGTGAGGTTTATTGATTTATCTCATCCAAGTGGTTTTGATTCTCAATCGCACTCACGTAACATAATTGATAAAGTGTAATGTGTAATTGAATGGTGAATTGGCGTTACAAAAATTTTCAAAACACGTAATAAATCGGTGGAGGTTGTTAATTTGTCTGAGAGAACATCGTTATTTTATTTTGTTTTTTTTCTTCTTCTTGTTCCGTCGACAAGCAGCATTAACGAGGAGCGATGCTTATTTGGACAAATAGTAGTCGTCCTTATGTCACACTCGATGACATCCCCCGATATGGCGAAAGGACGCTCATTTATCTTAATACACTGTTGACAAAAGAAACTGCTCCCTTGATGCAATTCTTTACGCTGCCGTGCATCCCCCATGAATTACTGACCACAATTTGGAAATTAGGGGCGACCCTCGACTTGACGTTCTTACGCAACGCAACGACGCGACGGTGTTGTTTTTTTTTTTTGCTACAAGAACACAAACATTGCCGTTTGTTGACGACAATTTACAATCGATCATTTCCGCTCAAAAAAAATTTTCAAGGGCGTACAGCCGCGTGCAATAAATTTCGGTCGTCAGTGATTGTCAAAGCTTGGCACCACCGAACTTTTTTCCTTAATACTAAAGAGATTGATGTCTTAACTTTCAAATACTGGGAATAATCTCATTTACACCAAAAAGAAATTAATTTCTGGAATTAAAACTGACGATGATGACGTTTTGATTGACGGCGACGACCAAAATTTAATACTCGCGATGGTACACACAGGAATCAACTTTTGTTCAAGCATTAATAAATTCTTGCCGGGGAAACACAGGATTTACGAATTTATCTTCTTCTTGCGAATTGCTGCGCGAAATAAAAAAATGTTTGCAAAGCGGGAGATTTAATATTCAGCAAGGAAGCCGAGCGTAAATTAAAAAGGGTGTAATTATGCACATTCATCTTCATCATAAGCATAAACATAAGCAAATCGCCCATGGATGATGATTCATCGAAGGCAACAACGAATCATTTTAAGCGTTCAAATCAAGTACGATTATACGTTTTTTTTTTTTTTTTTGTAAATATTTATAAGTTGTTCAAACTTACGCATAATTTTCACAGATTTAAAATAAATTAAAAATAAACGCGATGGGAAATTCAAGGAACGAACGAGAGTCGGAAAAAATATTTTGTCCCTTGTTTGAATTTGGCGCCGGGTGGATGCATCGTTTTTTATTCGGCCACCCCACCCCGTTAACTATTGCCGATGCTACTAACAGTGGTTTCAACGATTTTTATTTTGCATTTTCGTGCTCCGCCAGATTTACTTGGTTTTCGAAAAGTCTATGCCTCTTTTCTGTTGCGCATATGAAAAGCTGACAGTGCAGTACTCGTATGGAACTTTCCGTTGCACTCGCGTTAAAGCTGGAAACGACGGAATCACCGCGTCACCTAGCGGGAAAAATTTTCGATGGAAAATGCGTCCTGCTAGGCCGCCGGGGTGACACAACCGAAGCTTAACACTCGAATTGGTCAGTTAGTTTGTTACGTGAATCATGGAAGACGGCCGCGGAAAAAGTGATGACAAAGTAACACGCACTGCGTTCACTTTTTTTGGTAACGCAATTAATTTGACAGTCATCAATGTGATCTATTCTTTTTTTTTGTTTCTTGGTTCTGTTAAAAACAGAAGCAGGAAGGAAAAGGAATTTAAAAAAGAAAAGAGAAATTAACTCGCAAACAAATCTGAAAGAGGAACGAAACAGAGAGCAACAAAACGACAAAATACAAGACACGTAACGAAAAGAAAACGAAAGATAAATAGAAATAAAGCAATACAAAAGTGGACAAACAAAAACGGAAATAAAACGGCGATTCTCCGGCCGGAAACAAAAGAAAACAAAACAAACCGTGAATAAAACGCAACACATCAATTTCTTATATATATAAAAAAAATTGCATGAGTTTAAGGTTTCTCAGATGAAACGTTGGTTGAAAGCTTGGAGTCAAGAAGGAAAGCAGACGCTCCTTCCAACAACCATCGTCAAACATAAAAGAAAATTTTAAAAATATGTCTTAATGCAATTACCAGTTTCGAAGTAACAATTGAACATTTCCAGAAAAAATGATTCTATTAAAAAAACAGCCAGAAAGCACAATATATTTTGTAGCGCAACAGCTCGAAAGCTTCAAACAAACGGCAGCGCCCCTGCAGCTTTCAGGGTTCGTGACAATATGTTGCACAAACGCCATCAACAAACAATTGGTCAGAAAGGTCGCTCAATTTTTAAGGCAATCGAAATTCTTAACCAGAAAAATACTTTGGCGAAGCGTAATGGTAAAACTAAGTTGATTTCATGCGCTGAGCTGATGATATCTTCAATACTGAATCAACTCAGAGTAAACTGAGTAAAGAATCAGCAATGAATAGTTGCCTCCTCAGAAAAGTGTACCTGGAAAAATTAGCTCAGCATGATTTTAAGTAAATGATCAGCGATGCTGAGTCGATGATGTCATCAATAGTGACTCAACTCAGCGTAAACTCAGTAAAGAATCAGCAATGAAGGGTTGCCTCCTCAGGAAAATGCACCTGGAAAAATTAGCTCAGAATTATTTTAAGTAAATGATCAGCGATGCTGAGTCGATGATGTCATCAATAGTGGATCAACTCAGCGTAAACTGAGTAAAGACTCAGCAGGGAAAATTTGCGTCCTCAGGAAAGCGCACCTGGAAAAATTAGCTCAGGATGTTTTAAGTAAATGATCAGCAATACTGAGTCGATGATATCATCAATAATGACTCAACTCAGCGTAAACCGAGTAAAGAATCAGCAATGAAAGTTTGCGTCCTCAGGAAAGCGCGCCTGGAAAAATTAGCTCAGGATGATTTAAGTAAATGATCGGTGATGCTGAGTCGATGATATCATCAATAGTGAATCAGCTCAGCGTAAACTGAGTAAAGAATCAGCAATGAAGGGTTGCCTCCTCAGGAAAGCGCATCTGGAAAAATTAGCTAGGGGCGATTTAAGTAAATGATCAGCAACGCAGAGTTGCCTCAGGAAAGCCCACTTCAGAACAGAGATACAAAACGCTGAGTGTTTTTGGTTCCGGTCAAATCTTTGCATATTTTCACGGAGTTGACTTCATAAGCGGCGCACTTTGCTGAGTTGTCGATGACGAAAGAGTATGAACTCAGTAAGTAAATTAAGTAAGTCATCAGCTACGTAGAATTGCCTCAGGAGAGCCAACTTCGGTATAAATGCACGACGCGCTAAGACTTCATAAGCGGCGCACTTTGCTGAGTTGTCGATGGCGAAAGAGTATGAACTCAGTAAGTAAATTAAGTAAGTCATCAGCTACGTAGAATTGCCTCAGGAAAGCCAACTTTGGTATAAATGCACGACGCGCTAAGACTTCATAAGCGGCGCACTTTGCTGAGTCTTCGATAATGAAAGAGAATCAACTCATTATGAGTTAAGTAACTCTTGAGCGGTGTAGTGTTGCCTCAGAAAAGCCCATCTCAATATAAATGTACGAAACGCTGAGTTTTTTTCTTGTAGCCGGTCTAGCGTTTGCTGATTTTCACAGTTGTCTTCACGAGGACTGCACTCTGCTGAGTCGACACCGACGATGCTGCAATGAACTCAACGTAAATTGAATGAAAAGGCCGCAATGAAGGTTGTCTCAGGAAAGCGCGCGTGGAAAAATTAGCTCAGGGCGATTTAAATAAACGATCAGCAAAGCAGAGTTGCCTCAGGAAAGCCTGCATCAGTATAGAGGAACGAAAGGCTGAGTGTTTTTCGATCCGATCCAGCCTTTATGTATTTTCACGGAGTTGACTTCATAAGCAGCATATTTTGCTGAGTCGTCGATAATTAGCTCAGTATGAGTTAAGTAAATCATCAGCAATAATGTCTCAGGAAGGCTCACTTCGGTATAAATGTACGAAACGCTACGACTTCACAAGGGGCGCGCTTTGCTGAGTCTTCGATAATGAAAGAGAATCAACTCAGTATGAATTAAGTACATGATCAGCGACGTAAAGTTGGCTCAGGAAAACCTATCTCGCTATAAATTATACGAAACGCAACGCCTTCATAAGCCGCGCGCTTTGCTGAGTATTCGATAATGACAGATAATCAACTCAGTATGAGTTATGTAAAACAACAGCAATGTAAAGTTGCCTCAGGAAAGCCCACTTCGGTATAAATGTACGACACGCTGAGTTTTTTAGACGCGATCCAGCGTTTGCAGATTTTCACGAAGTCGACTTCATAAGCAGCGCAGCGCACTTTGCTGAGTCGACGATAACGAAAGAAAATCAATCACATCAGTGTAAATCATCAACGGTGTACATTTGTTTCAGGAAAACCCACCTGAGTATAAATGTACGAAACGCTGAGCGTTTCTTGGACGCGGTTCAAAAGGGTTTGCAGGTTTTCACGAAGTTGACTTCATAAGCAGCACACCAATGTAAGAAAATCAATCACAATCACATCAGTGTCACAGAGTTGCCTCAGGAAAGCTCACTTCAGTATAACGATACAAAAAACTCAGCGTTTTTGGATCCGGTCCAGCCCAACCTTTGCATATTTTCACGGAGTTGACTCTTTACAAGCAGCGCGCTTTGCTGAGTTGTCGATAACGAAAGAGAATCGACTCAGTATGAGTTAAGTAACTCATCAACAATGAAGAGTTGCCTCAGGAAAGTCCAGGTCGGTATAAATGTACGAAACGCCTCAGAAAACCCCACCTGACGCGTACGAAATGCTACGACTTCAGAAGAGGCACGCTTTACTGAGCCGTCGTGAACGAAAGAGAATGAACTCAGTATGAGTTAAGTAACTCATCAACAATGAAGAGTTGCCTCAGGAAAGCTCAGGTCGGTATAAATGTACGAAACGCCTCAGAAAACCCCACCTGACGCGTACGAAATGCTACGACTTCAGAAGAGGCACGCTTTACTGAGTCGTCGTTAACGAAAGAGAATCAACTCAGTATGAGTTAAGTAACTCATCAGCAATGTAGAGTTGCCTCAGGAAAGCCCAGGTCGGTATAAATGTATGAAACGCCTCAGAGAAGTCCACCTAAATATAAATGTACGAAACGCTACGACTTCTGAAGCGGCGCGCTTTGCTGAGCCGTCAATAATGAAAGAGAATCAAGTCAGTATGAGTTAAGTAAATCATCTGCAATGTAAAGTTGCCTCAGGAAAGCCTACCTCGGTATAAATGTACGAAATGCCTCAGAGAAGCCCACCTCAATATAAATGTACGAAACGTTGAGTTGTTTTTTTTCTTTTTGGACCCGATCTAGTGTTTGCAGATTTTCAAAGAGTTGACTTCACAAGGACCGCACCCTGCTGAGTCGATGTCGACGGTGAAGCAAGAACTGAACAAAAAACAAAGAAATACTCGAAGCACATATTCTCATCATATAATAAATGTAAATTAAATTAGAGGCGTGAACAGTCATTATTGATCGCGTTGTATATTTTTCTTTTTTGACTCTGCGGTTTCAGATTGTTGGTCAGTGGTGTACTTTTTTCTCCACGGATTGTACGTACTAGAATGTAGAATTTTGTCGAGTATCGTTATGTTATTAAGACAATCAGTTATGTCAGCGTTTCCCAAACTGTGGGGCGCCAAAGTTTTCAAAGGCGGGCGCAGCAGAATAAATATAAAAGTTTTGAACGCAAATTGCAACTAATTATATTTATCAACTTACTTTTTACAAGAAAATGTTATGCACCCCTTCCCACCCCCTTCAACTTCTTTATTTTTTACTTTAGAAAGAAGTCTTTATTACAAAACTTACGTGGACTAATTCAAAGTTTTTGCTGATGTTTACAGAAAAACAAATGAACATCGCATAACTGAGAGATCTAAACTGAAATTTTAATTTTTTAAACGGAACACTAGGTATTTTTATACTTATTTGAATTTTATCTTTTAAAACTTTGTTTAATTTAAACGCAACGTTGTGTCTAAGAGACGATTATTCATATTCTTTAGCACGGGTATATCGACACTGTGGAGGTCGATGAAGACTTGAAATGGGTCGATGAACCTTTATTAAGGGTCCGCTAGGAGTCTTTCAGGGTGCCGGAGTTGTTAAGTCTTGTATAATGAAGGTCTTGTTGAATAGTAAAAAAAAATACATATAATATTAAAATAATTTGAATTAGCTCGTATAAAGGAGGAAAAAATCGTTCAATTGATTATCAAAATCAAAACACTCCTGAAATACGAATGAAATCGAATGAAATGAAAACAAAAGACAATCGGTCAAACAAGACGGGACGAAAATAAAAATTGTGCGAAGCTCGTTAACTCAAATCGATATAAACTGACTTTCACCGGAACCGAAACTTTAATTCAATTTAATAATTAAAAAAATAAAATAAATTCGCCCTAAAAATTGCGATCATTCGGCGGAATTAAAATGTTAAATAAAATAATCTTAAATTGTGAGAAAAAAAGGAACAAAAGACGTTGAATTGATAATTAAGAAAAATCAAAAGTCACATCAAATAAAATCAAACCGAAGAGAAAACAAGTGACGAGATGATTAGTTGTTAATTTAAAAGTAAAAAAAACAAAACGAATGAAATCGATTAAAAGAAAAAAACAAAGGTCCGTCAATTGATTATATTAAAAGTTAAATAAAATAGAGTCAAATGAGGATTGTATAAAAATAAAGGGTGACGATAAAAAGTTATGACCAAAATAAAAATTATATAAAACCAACAATAAGTCAGATTGATTTAAAAATTGACAAATTTTGTCATGATCCAAAGAATGATCTGTAAATTTCAACGAAGCTGGGCGATCGGTGAATAATTTAAAAACAAAATCAAATCAAATCAAATAAAAGAGAGAAAATAAAATGGCAATCAATCGACCGGATTAATGTGTAAAATAAATTCACACACACAATAAACGAAAATCAAAACAAATCAGGGAAAAAGTAATGGTAAATAGTAGTTAAAAAATAAGAAACAAAGCGAATAAAATATATTAAAAGAAAGGGAAAGGGAGCCGTGAATCGTAACACAGCTCAAAAGGGGGATTGCGAAACCTAAAAGTTTGGGAAACGCTGGATTAAAGTGACCAGATTTTAATTTGGGTAAGGCGAGACAAACCAATCCAACTCAACCAACTAAATAACTTATTGCATATTGTGAATCAGGAATTCCCAAACTTTTTTTATGCAGCGACCCCTTCAAAGAAAAGCAATTTTCCATCGACCTTCCCACCTCCCTTATTTTACACTTAATTATTACTATATTCGGTCCAGGTTGACTAAAATATTATCTGGCTTGTCACGTAGAATTGTTTAAAGTGCCATCTGTTAAACCAAAGCGAAAACTATATAGTTTAATCGAATGCAGTAAATAAGGTTTCGTGCTCGTAATTTTTTTATTACGAGAAAAATATGCGAAACACATGCACGTACAGTCGTGAGCAATAAATTTTTTTTGGTCAACGTCGATCGTGAAGAATTCATACTTGACTTGTATTATTATTTATTATTATTATTAATTTTGAGCTTTGAAAATTATATCTCTTGAAAATCTAAAATCCAGTTGTGAAGGGATAGACGAAGGAGGGAACATATGGAGCGCCATCTCTTGGACAAAAGAGATACTATTTTTGTCCAGGAAAAAATTTAATTTTGATATATTTACGTTTTTCCTTGACAAAAATAGTATCTCGTTTGGCCAAGAGATGACGCTTTCACTGATTTCTGTATTTCCTGTCGCGCTTTGAATTCAGTTTTCGAATTAGTTTCGAAAAGAAAAAGCTTTCAAGATGAGTGAACCAACAGATGGCGCTCTAAATATATTCACGTCTTTCCTTAACAATTTTAATATTTCATCGCTACGTACTCATCAAATTAAAAAAGAAATTAGGAGAATCGGTGGAATTACATAATCTCAGTGAATCCTGAAAAGGCTTATCGCAGTTTTAACAAAGAAAAAATAAGGCCCTTCTGTATAGGCAACCTTACAAACGACTATGGTTACCGGGTTGCTTACCTTCAAGGTTTCTTGCGTTTTCTAAAAACTTTAATTGATTTATTTTTTTCTTAACGAATTGACCTGTTCCAAAATTAATCGCTCGTGGTTTTTAAACGTAATTCAATAATTTTCTTAATTAAATTGATTTCTGCGCGTCATTTAAGCGTCTTTCTTAAAATCGGAAAAGTCAATTTCGAAATTAGTTTAGCTTAACCGCGTTCAAAGTTTTTTTTTTTTTTGTTTGATGAAAAACCAAGAAAAACCTGAGAAAGTCGTTAATACATTAACGAAAATAAACGTTTCGAAAACAGAAAGGTTTCGTTGAGAGTATCAAGACGTAATCGCGTAAATAGTAGTTAAAAAATAAAAACAAAACGAATAAAATATATTAAAAGAAAGGGAAAGGGAGGGCGTGAGTCATAACACAACTCAAAAAGGGGGGTCGCGAAACCTAAAAGTTTGGGAAACGGTGAGTTATGTTATGAAGACAACAACAGCGCCAAATACGTCGAAAATCGAAAAAGCGGAAACGGCGGAATTTCGACCAATCTGGCAACTCCGCTCGCCAATCTCTTTCTAAAACAGATCACGTGACAAAAGCTTAAAAATAAATTAACAATTTTTTTTTTTTTAAATAGAAGAAACACGAAATCGTAAATGTTATGGAAATGTAAAGTTTCTTCCGACTTTGAAGCAAAATTAATTTGATAGTATTAAAATTACTTCTTAAAAACGTTTTTAAGTAAAAAAAAAACAGCACAGAATTCAACAACACAAAAAAATTTTTTTTTTAATTTAAAAACGTTCAACAACACAAAAAAAAACGTTTTTTTTTAATTTAAAAACTTTTTTTTGTGTTGTTGAATTCTGTGCTACGAAAATAACAATCACAAGAATGAGTAGATTTAAAAAATAAATAAAAAATAAAACAGTTAGGTAAGTTAACGTAAGTTAACGTAAAGAGCAAAGATTATTTAAGTACGTTTTTTTTTGTTTTAAACGAAAATTCATCTAGAGAAATTTCTTGTCGCTTTTTATACTTTTTCATCGGGATGATAATAATAAAAATAATGGATAATTTGAACCCAGATAACAGGGGCGAAGCAGGGAAATTATTTTACAACGAACGCTTGCTTTTAAAATAATTTCTTTTCGTGTAATCACGTCTGGAAATCGTCTTTCTGATGTTTTTAATTTAAGTAAGTGTTTTCTATTTTTAATGTTTTTGATTTAAATGAATGTTTCGCTTAATAATTAGAGTAATATTTGCGTTGTCTCTTTTTTTTTCAGGTGTTGCAGTCAGTCGTCTTCCTGAAAAGTGACGAACCTCGCGAAGCTTTCAGCGGTATTCCCTGCGATGTTAGTTATTTTTGCAAGACCGAAGAATAAACGATTTTTTTTTCTCCTTTCGTCGTTTCTTTTAATGTAAACTCAACACACCGAGCACGTATGCCACGGCCGTATCGACGTGTAATTAATTTCGAGCCGGAATAAATTTCCCATCATCCCGGAGAGTGTTTTTCTTGATCCATTCCGAAGAGCCCCGGCCATCTAATTTAACAACATACATTATTTATAACAAAAATCAGCATTTGCGTCACGAAAACTGCAGTTTTTCATTGGTCATTTAATAGTTGACCAATCCTTTCGGCGCCCGGAGTCAGACTATTGGCCGCCCCGGAGCCGGGGCGCGGGACTCCGGGCGGAGCCACCGCCGGCGTTTTCTTATCTCAACGCCTTATTGCTCCGGTTCCATCCACTCACGATATTTCCGGTCCTCCGGAATCGCTCGCTCTCTCATATTGATGGATTTTCAAAAGCGAATTGAAATTTTATTCTTGCGCGCCGCTTACCTGAATTGAAACCGAAATGTTACGCTCCGCGTCCCTCCCCCCCCGCGGATCACGTTACCAAACGGGGTTGTAATAACATACAAAGTCAATATTATCCTTTTCGGGGGCTGTAATTGCGGCTGTAAATATCTGCAATCCGCGTGCGGTATAAAAATGTCGTAAAAGATCGAAATTTGTTGCGCAAAACTCGTTTACGGTTTATACACTTTATCGACAACAAGGTTGTAAGTCACATCATCAAACTAACATTTCCAGAAGAAAACTGGAATTCAAACGCCAATTCAAAACACAAAACGCATCTTAAATCTCCTCATCAATTACTTTATTAACAAAAATTTAAACAACGGTTACAGCAATAAAATAGAAAACCTAAAAGCTAATTAAAGTTATCGACATAAAAAGTAGTAGAAATTTTCTTTATACTTCGTATTTCATTGATTAGGATTTACTTACTTTAATAACAACTGTAATTGAGTTGAAATCATCGAATGTTTATCTAGATTTACCTTGATTGTGTAATCACATCCGGAAAATCGATCTTATGTTTTATATAAACATTAATTTAGTTTGATTGGATTTAATCTGATTTATTTTAGTTTAAACCTCCCCAGTAGATAAAGAACTGACCTGAAGTACTGTAGTTACAACAGTAATAATAAATACAGTGGTCGTGACAGTAATAATTAAGATCGCAATACCCGCAGAAACTGTGCGACTATGTACCCTCCTTCCCCGCCGTGCCAAATTAATGTCAAATGCTTGTGGAAATTGTCCCCGATCTTAGGCAATGTTTGTAACACCTGCAAGTCAAACGAGTGAGGTAGCATTTTTTTCTTTAATGTAAACATTCAGGCATCGCGGCTTGAGCAAATGCAAAATTAAACAGTTATCCACTGAACACAGCAGTTCAACCCCCGAAGAGAAACCCTTCGAGGCAACATAAGCGAGAGTGTGTGTTTGTACACGCGGAGAAAACCAGCCCAGAATCCGATTAAAAACAGCCAGGGCATCCCAGAGTCTCTGTTACTACGTTCCGCCTCCGGTAAGGTACTGTAATTGTTAACTTATACGTCAAATAAAAGCCCCGCTTATAACGGGATAGCCGTTCGTTGTCAGTAAGAAATCGTGGTGGAATTTTTAAACATGCAAGCTTTGTCTTAACTATTTCAGAAGAATATATATTCTTATAGTAAAAATATAAACGAGGAAATACCTCATTGCTTTGTTTAAAGTTTGAAGTCGTCTAAACCGCCCCCGTTTTATTCTTGCTTGCGGTTTATTCAGAAGTTTTTTTGTTAAGTTCTCTTTATTAAAGTCGATTTTCTTTTGGGCCTTTTCAGGAGTATTTTTTTTCACTCCTGACGAAGCTGTAAATCTATAGCGAAACGTTGAATGTTTTCCCTTCATTTCTTTGTCCAGTTCGAGATTAAAAAAACTTGTACTTAGTAATAATTAAGATCGCAATACCCGCAGAAACATTGCGACCATGTACCCTCCTTCCCCGCCGTGCCAAATCAATGTCAAATGCTTGTGGAAATTGTCCCCGATCTTAGGCAACGTTTGTAACACCTGCAAGTCAAACGAGTGAGGTGGCATTTTTTTCTTTAATGTAAACAATCAGGCGTCGCGGGTTGAGCAAATGCAAAATTAAACAGTTCTCCACTGAACACAGCAGTTTAACCCCCGAAAAGAAACCCTTCGAGGCAACATAAGCGAGAGTGTGTGTTTGTACACGCGGAGAAAACCAGCCCAGAATCCGATTAAAAACAGCCAGGGCATCCCAGAGTCTCTGTTACTACGTTCCGCCTCCGGTAAGGTACTGTAATTGTTAACTTATACGTCAAATAAAAGCCCCGCTTATAACGTGATAGCCGTTCGTTGTCAGTAAGAAATCGTGGTGGAATTTTTAAACATGCAAGCTTTGTCTTAACTATTTCAGAAGAATATATATTCTTATAGTAAAAATATAAACGAGGAAATACCTCATTGCTTTGTTTAAAGTTTGAAGTCGTCTAAACCGCCCCCGTTTTATTCTTGCTTGCGGTTTATTCAGAAGTTTTTTTGTTAAGTTCTCTTTATTAAAGTCGATTTTCTTTTGGGCCTTTTCAGGAGTATTTTTTTTCACTCCTGACGAAGCTGTAAATCTATAGCGAAACGTCGAATGTTTTCTCTTCATTTCTCTGTCCAGTTCGAGATTAAGAAAACTTGTACTTAGTAATAATTAAGATCGCAATACCCGCAGAACCCTTGCGACCATGTTCTCTCCTTCCCCGCCGTGCCAAATTAATGTCAAATGCTTGTGGAAATTGTCCCCGATCTTAGGCAACGTTTGTAACACCTGAGAGTCAAGCGAATGAGGTGGCATTCTTTTCTTTAATGTAAACATTCAGGCATCGCGGCTTGAGCAAATGCAAAATTAAACAGTTATCCACTGAACACAGCAGTTCAACCCCCGAAAAGAAACCCTTCGAGGCAACATAAGTAAGAGTGTGTGTTTGTACACGCGGAGAAGACCAGCCCAGAATCCGATTAAAAACAGCCAGGGCATCCCAGAGTCTCTGTTACTACGTTCCGCCTCCGATAAGGTACTGTAATCGTTATCTGATAAGTCAAATAAAGGCCCTGCTTATAACGGGATAGCCATTCGTTGTCAGTAAGAAATCGTGGTGGAATTTTTAAACATGCAAACTTTGTCTTAACTGTTTCAGAAGAATATATACTCTCATAGTAAAAATATAAACGAGGAAATACCTCATTGTTTTATTTGGTTTAAAGTCGTCTAAACCGCCCCCGTTTTATTCTTGCTTGCAGTTTATTCAGCTTTTTGTTAAGTTCTCTTTATTAAAGTCGATTTTCTTTTGGGCCTTTTCGCCATAATGCAAAACAAACATCGAAAATTTTAAAACGCGAAATAAAAAATGAGGTTTGTAGGTCTTAGAGAATCTTCTGAAGTTATCAGAAAAGATTTAGTAATTCGAAGCCCGATTTCTTCACCTACGGATAAATTTATCTGCCAGGTAGTATCCTCGGAAACTATTATCGATGCAATAATACCTGGCAGATAAATTTATCAGGTGGTGAAGAAATCGGACACAAGTCACTTAAGTTTCAGTTAAACTTAAACCGGACACTATTCATATTGGAAAGAGCATCCAACGTTTCACCATCGATTGATAGCTTCGTCGGGAGTGAAAATAGTAAGAAAAAGTAAATAAAAAATTAATTAAAAAAATTAAATTATGGAAAGCTAATGTTTGCATTTTTTTTTTGTTTTTATTTTGTTGACTTCATTAAAAGTTATCCTGGGCATTTCGTTACCTGAAATAATTGATTGACGACTATCCAACGCAAAGAAAAAAGCGACGGTATTATCAAAGACGGAAACGTCCTGAATAAAATATCCCAAACAGCGCGTTGAGCTTTTGTTTTTGATTCGAGCTTTTATACTTTTATACCTTTTCAAAACATATTTCGGATACGCGTCTCGTTTATTTCTTTATCGTTGATGTCCACGCAATTTCTTTTTCTAGAATTCAAGAACCAACTCGCCAAACGAAAATATCTGACGTACTGTAAATTTTAAATAAAAAAAAAATCAACACAGTGAAAGAATGCACTTTTCTGATTTTTCAAAAACTCGAGTCCGATCGCTTCGGATTATATCGAACCCTGCGTCCCACCTGACCCAAAGAATTACCAGTGTTGCCAAGCGTGAAGGTTTTTCATCGTCATGACGATTTTCCAAAATAGATACTAATTGCAGGCTTGAAAAAAAAACAAGTAAGCACGTATAGAAAAAAAATTTTTTGAGCTGGTTTTTCACATTTCTAAACCTTAAGTATATAAATATTTTGCTGACGTTAAAACTTTCTTGAACCGCACCAGCTAAAGCTTCTTACAAATGCTATTAATATTTATAAGTGGTTGCCTGTAACTTACAATTTGTATACAAAAGACAGTTTACTAGTACATTTTAAATTCCGTTGTGCAAAGACGGAAGAATTTGAGACAATGTCTAGGTAAATGACGGCCCTGATCCGACGTTCCGAGGGGAAACACCTTCGTGAAAGCTTGTAACTTACAATTTGTTTACAAAAGTATATTATAAATGACAGTTTACCAGTAAATTTTAAGATGAACAGATAAAGCAGCGACATCTTATGATCGCTTTTTGACCTAACATTGTGTCTGCTGACGAAGCCCCAAGCAGGGCTGAAACAGCTGTACAGAGGCTGCTCGAGGTTTTCATTGTAATCAAAAACGATTTGCAACAAAATCTTTAGTAAAGTTTAAATTCCATTATGGAAGGCGGAAGAATTTGAGACAGTCTTCAGGTAAATAACGTCCCTGTTCCGACATTTCGAGGGGAAACACCTTCGTCAGAACATTTATAAGTGGTTGCTTGTAACTTACAATTTGTATACAAAAGTACTTTATAAATAACAGTTTACCAGTAAGTTTTAAATTCCGTTGTGAAAAGACGGAAGAATCTGAGACAGTCTTTAGGTAAATAACGGCGCTGTTCCGACGTTCCGAGGGGAAACACCTTTGCAAGAACATTTTCGGATGTAGGCTCAGACCAGTGACCGATCTAGAAAATCGCTTTCCAGTGGTGGTAATTTAATGACGTATTTCCGGTGTATTAAAATTCGTGTGGCGGTGTTGATTAACTGATCCAGTTATGTGAAGATACAAACGATTTTTGTATACGGCGTGCATCTATTCTTTCATGCATTGAACTGTAGATGTTGTTTCCAATTTCACATGTTTTTTTTCTGGAATTCCATTATTATTTTTGCTTTTCAAATACTTCTTCTTCATTTGATTTTGGAATTCCATTTCTATTTCTTCCGCTTCCACGTTTCTTCCTCCTCTATTTCCCATTCTTCATCTTCCGCTGATTTTTCCGATGAAAAAAGAGACAATGACCTTTGGGGCCGCTCTGTTCTTCTTCACTCTCTTCTTTTCTTTTCTGGCTTTTTTGGTTTTGTTGCTTTTCTCTGGCTTTGTCAAAATTACTTTCGTTTTTTCATTTTCATTCTTGCTTGAGTTTTTCTGTTATAGCTTTCCCCATTCAGTTTTTTCGTTTTTTGATTTCTATTTTTCTAATTATATTTTCGCATGTGGTTCGTTCTTCCCGAGGTTTTGCGTCTGAGGGCTCGTTTCCAAGTCTGTTTGATCCATTTGAAACGGACATGACAAATTTTTCTTCTCATTGTTCCCATCCCAACGATTTTCTCTTAACAGATATTTGTATTCGTCGCATTGGCGACGGGTTCGCACTTAAAATCAAATTAAATATTGCGTTCTGTTACAAAATTAAACCCAGGTGCTAAGTTTCCCGAATTTTTGACATGAAGGTTTTTGAGATTAAGTCTCCGGGTTCTCCACCACGTTCCTTACGGTAAGTAAAGCCTGAAGGATTTTATGTGGAAAAAATGAAAACAAAAAACTTTTCTTTCTGTCTTCTGTCGTGTCTTTAGCTTCTGTTATTTCTTTGTCGAGTGTCAAAATCAGTCAAAATTAAGCCCAACCAATCTTAACGTCAACCCTATCAAACCCAAACAAGAAGAAAGGAAAATCGGACAGTTATAAAAGAAAATCGACGAAAATTAGGACCAATCCAATGATCAACGTTAAACACCATCCAAACGAAAAATTTCGATGTTTTTTGTTTCAGTCTTGTAGTTTTTCCGTGATTTTTTTTACTCAAAAATTAAGCCCAACTAATCTCGGGGTTAATACCCAACCCAACCAAGAAAAAACTTAAGAAATCAACCCCAGCCGAAGCAAGATGTTAAAACCAAGATTTTTTTTTTTAAATAAAATATTTAAATTAGGATTAAGCTCCCAAGTCGTCGTTAATTATATACTTTTTTTTTTGTTTTAGTCCTCTTTTGGTTTCCTTATGCTCAATTTGATTAATTAAAATTAAAAATTCGTATAGTTATAAAACGCAAAATATATTTTTCAAAAATTACAGAGATTCACGAAGTGTAATTTAAAAAAAATTGAAACAAACTCAAAACTCTCTGTGATTTCTTTCTAAATTAAACGTTTTGTATTCAGACTACTCGAGAATAGCATTTCTGATGCGAGTATTCAGTCTTTCACACGATAGTTCCGTTTTGCCCAACGCAATTCAAAAAATAACTTGAATCGTTCGATTTCATAAAAAATAATAATAATAAAATCGATTCAATAAGATCGAGATGAAAAAAAATCGATATTTTTAACTGAAAAAAATCGATCTTTTTGGGAAATCGATTTTTTAATCGACATCCCTTAATACTGAGGGTAAGTTCCGACAAACTGAAAGAAGTTATTCACAAATTCTCCTTCCCCCCCTCCCTTCTTGAATAGTATGTTTCCTGCCGATAATAAAAATTTCAGAAAAGACCACGTTAAATAAAGTTATAGAGGGCGTTGCCAGAAGAGAAGAGATAACCAGCCTGAGGGTGAGAAACAAGAACTTTCGGATAGTTCAACTTATAAAGCCGTCGCTTATAAATGAGCTTATAGCCGAATGTAGGGAGGGGCATGCTTTTCCATGGAAAACTAGGGAAAACCAAATCATTATTTTGAATACCACATTGAAGAGGGCGAGGAAACTGAAGAAGATGAAATAGACGGTGGTGAAGACGAAGGTGAGACAAAAATGAGGACGACAAGAACCTTCGAATATTTCGACTTAGAGCAAGCCGTAGCTTATAACTTAACTTCCGGTTAAATTTAGGGGCACGTTTTCCCAATTATTATTTGAAGACCAAACTGAAGAGGACGAGGAAACTGAAGGAGACGAAAGAGTTGGTGGTGAAGACGAAGGTGAAACAAAAATGAGGACGACAAGAACCTTCGGATAGTTCGACTTAAAGCAAGCCGTAGCTTATAAGCTAACTTCCGGTTGAATTTAGGGGCACGATTTTCCCAATTATTATTTGAAGACCAAACTGAAGAGGACGAGGAAACTGAAGGAGACGAAATAGTTGGTGGTGAAGACGAAGGTGAAACAAAAATGAGGACGACAAGAACTTTCGGATAGTTCAACATAAAGCAAGCCGTAGCTTATAAACTAACTTCCAGTTAAATTTAGGAGCACGTCTTTCCGAATTATTATTTGAAGACCACACTGAAGAGGACGAGGAAACTGAAGGAGCCGAAGTAGACGGTGGTGAAGACGAAGGTGAAACAAAAATGAGGACAACAAGAACCTTCGAATATTTCGACTTAGAGCAAGCCGTAGCTTATAACTTAACTTCCGGTTAAATTTATGGGCACGTTTTCCCAATTATTATTTGAAGACCAAACTGAAGAGGACGAGGAAACTGAAGGAGACGAAATAGTTGGTGGTGAAGACGAAGGTGAAACAAAAATGAGGATGACAAGAACTTTCGGATAGTTCAACTTAAAGCAAGCCGTAGCTTATAAACTAACTTCCGGTTGAATTTAGGAGCACGTCTTTCCGAATTATTATTTGAAGACCACACTGAAGAGGGCGAGGAAACTGAAGCAGAAGAAATAGACGGTGGTGAAGACGAAGGTGAAACAAAAATGAGGACGACAAGAACCTTCGAATATTTCGACTTAGAGCAAGCCGTAGCTTATAACCTAACTTCCGGTTAAATTTAGGGGCACGTTTTCCCAATTATTATTTGAAGACCAAACTGAAGAGGACGAGGAAACTGAAGGAGACGAAAGAGTTGGTGGTGAAGACAAAGGTGAAACAAAAATGAGGACGACAAGAACTTTCGGATAGTTCAACTTAAAGCAAGCCGTAGCTTATAAACTAACTTCCAGTTAAATTTAGGGGCACGTTTTTCCGAATTATTTGAAGACCAAACTGAAAAGGACGAGGAAACTGAAGAAGTCGAAATAGTTGGTGGTGAAGACGAAGCTGAAATAAAAATGAGGACGATAAGAACCCTCGAATGGTTCGACTTAAAGCAAGCCGTAGCTTATAAGCTAACTATTATTTGAAGACCAAACTGAAGAGGACGAGGAAACTAAAGGGGCCGAAATAGTTGGTGGTGAAGACGAAGGTGAAACAAAAATGAGGACTTCAAGAACTTTCGGATAGTTCAACTTAAAGCAAGCCGTAGCTTATAAACTAACTTCCAGTTAAATTTAGGGGCACGTTTTTCCGAATTATTATTTGAAGACCAAACTGAAAAGGACGAGGAAACTGAAGAAGTCGAAATAGTTGGTGGTGAAGACGAAGCTGAAATAAAAATGAGGACGATAAGAACCCTCGAATGGTTCGACTTAAAGCAAGCCGTAGCTTATAAGCTAACTATTATTTGAAGACCAAACTGAAGAGGACGAGGAAACTAAAGGGGCCGAAATAGTTGGTGGTGAAGACGAAGGTGAAACAAAAATGAGGACTTCAAGAACTTTCGGATAGTTAAACTTAAAGCAAGCCGTAGCTTATAAACTAACTTCCAGTTAAATTTAGGGGCACGTTTTTCCGAATTATTATTTGAAGACCAAACTGAAAAGGACGAGGAAACTGAAGAAGTCGAAATAGTTGGTGGTGAAGACGAAGCTGAAATAAAAATGAGGACGATAAGAACCCTCGAATGGTTCGACTTAAAGCAAGCCGTAGCTTATAAGCTAACTATTATTTGAAGACCAAACTGAAGAGGACGAGGAAACTAAAGGGGCCGAAATAGTTGGTGGTGAAGACGAAGGTGAAACAAAAATGAGGACGACAAGAACTTTCGGATAGTTCAACTTAAAGCAAGCCGTAGCTTATAAATTAACTTCCAGTTAAATTTATGAGCACGTCTTTCCGAATTATTATTTGAAGACCAAACTGAAGAGGACGAGGAAACTGAAGGAGACGAAATAGTTGGTGGTGAAGACGAAGGTGAAACAAAAATGAGGACGACAAGAACTTTCGGATAGTTCAACTTAAAGCAAGCCGTAGCTTATAAACTAACTTCCAGTTAAATTTAGGGGCACGTTTTTCCGAATTATTATTTGAAGACCAAACTGAAGAGGAGGAGGAAACTGAAGGAGACGAAATAGTTGGTGGTGAAGACGAAGGTGAAACAAAAATGAGGACGACAAGAACTTTCGGATAGTTCAACTTAAAGCAAGCCGTAGCTTATAAACTAACTTCCGGTTGAATTTAGGGGCACGTTTTTCCGAATTATTATTTGAAGACCAAACTGAAGAGGACGAGGAAACTGAAGACGAAGAAGATGGTTGAATTTAGAGCCAAATTATTACTTGGAGAGCAAACTGAAGTTGAAGAGGAAGAGAAAAGAGAAACAGAAAATGGTGAAGACGAAGGTGACACGGAAATGAAGATAACGTCCAGTATAAGAAGAAAATACGAAGACCTGGTTAACACATTGATGATAAAAAAACATTCGAATGTTGTTGCAAGACGTGTAAATATAGGGGGCGCCACTTGCTAGAGAAAAACCCCACATTTTTGGTGACGCACACAACGACATTGTCATCAAACGATGTCTAACCAATTTATTTTGATTTTTCTTTTATATACCTACACATTGATGATGAAAAAGTTAGTTTTAATTTCTCCCTCACCCCTCTCTCTCTCTCTGTCTTTCTCTCTCTATCTCTTCCTCTTAAATTGCTATTTTCAAACCAGGAACTTCAAATATATGTTTGAATCATTTTTTTTTGAAAGAACGGGGGCTTATCTGGTTGTACTATAAATGGAATGATGATGATGACTTTGGTCTTGTCTTCGACTTTGATGGTGGACGTGGCAGTGATTGTGATGATGATTTTTGTACACGGCGAGATGACGGAACGCGTTTTTCACTTCGCAGCATCTCGCCCACTTCGCTCTCATCAATGATTTATGAGAGACTAATCCGGTTAAGAGTCCTCAAGAAGACGCACCTCACAAAATATCTGGCAAACATCCCGCCCCCGTCGCGTCGCCGGGCGGCGGCGGGCGGCGGGCGGCGCGAGCCCTTATGAATTTTATATATAGTAGCTTATATCAAAGAATGCAAATCGCATTCCTTAAACACACTTCATAAAGTATTCCGGGAAAAGTTTACTTCATAAAAGTTGGCTGCGGCGGCGGCGGCGGCGGCGGTGGTGGAGGCGACGGCGGCGTCTCCGAGCAAACTCGAAAGAAAAACACAACTTTTCCGCCGGAATCGCCGATTCCCCGTGCCCTACGAGCAAGCCGTTTTGCTATTCTAATGAATGCATATCGGCTTAGATGCGGGACTTTACCTACCCGAGTCAAAAACAGCAGTTCCAAAACATTTCCGAATCATTTGCTCTTTTCTTCTCCAATGCGAATCCGAAGCGCGCTTGGAGGTGAAAGACCGCGTCGTCATTTCTTTTCGTGTTCAGGGAAGGCCATCACAAGTTAATATCTGGTCCGTGATTCCCACTAACCCCCCCTCCCTCGCGCCCCCCATACACCACCGCCACTGTTCATCTGGGTTGCTTCATCCCCAAGCCAATCTGAAAGCAAATTACCCGCTTACGACGTCTAAATTGAGGATTTCTCAGGTGGAGCCCGGGCCTATTTCGAACGGCCAATTTTTATTTATTAATTCGATTTGAGCGCGATTTGAGAGCGATTTGAACCCCCCCCCCCTCCCCTCCCCCCCTTCACCGCCACCGATCGCACTGACGACATTAGCAATAGGTGAGAAAACCGCAACGTCAACTGACCAACAGTAAGAATCGGTCGGTGTTTACATGATTTGAGTGACCTAATTTCAGCGGGAATATCCAGATGTTCGATTTAGCTTACGTTAGCTCATGACACATCATATGCTGGCAACTGACGTTAGTTAGATAACCACTTCTTGCTATTCAGGACAAGGTTTCTGCTCTTGCGTGAGTCATAATTCCTCTTTCTGTTACAATACAATAATCACAATACGTCCGCCTGTATACATCTTCGGTTGTATCCATACATTTTGTGTTCTGTTGATTTTCTTTCATCGCTCGATTGATATTCCTGGCGCTGATTGATTGTCATTTTCTGTTTTCCTTCGTAAGTTGGCCGTCGTTTGTGTTCCTTAATTAATCGATGGTTTCTTTTTGTTGAAAGTCATTTTTTCTCATCAATCGCTTATCAATGTTCAATGTTCATTAGTTTGCGCTTGTTATTTATCGCATCGCAACGTCAACTGATTGATAGTCAGAATAGGTCGGTACTTATATGATTTGAGTGACTTAATTTCAGCGGGAATATCCAGATGTTCGATTTAACTTGCGTTAGCTCGTGACTCATCATATCATGCTCGCAGCTGATGTTAGATAACTACTTCTTGCTATTCAGGAGAAGGTTGTGCGACGATGTTTCTGCTTTTGCGTGAGTCATAACTCCTCTTCCTGTTACAATACAATAATCACAATACGTCCGCGCGTATACATCTTCGGTAGCATCCATCCATTCTGTTTTGTCATAATTTTCTTCCATCAGTCGATTGTCATTTGTCTTCCTTTTCTTGTAAGTTTTTTCTTTGCGTTTCTTAATTACTCGATGGTTTCTGTTTGTCAATTGTCATTTTTTTCACCAATCGCTTGTCAATTTTCATCATTTGGCGATTGTTATTTATCACGACGCGTCGTCAATTGATTAATAATAGTTACAATAGGTCGGTATTTACATGATTTGGGTGACTTACTTTCAGCGGGAACATCCAGATGTTTGTGCATACGCCTTCGGTTGTGTACGTTTCGGTTGTTTTTTATTAATTTCTTTTCATCAATCCGTTGATGTTCTTGCCGCCGATCGATTGTCGTTTGTTATTTTTTTTTTCTGTTTTTTTTTTGTTTGATAAATCGATTGTTTCTGTTTGTTAATTGTCATTTTTCCTTTTTAATCGATCGCTTATCAATTTTCATTTGGCGATTGTTATTTATTTATTTACTTATTATTTGTTTCTTTTGTTATTTTTCTTAATTGGATCGATTGGACACATGTTTTTCAAACTTTAATTTTTTTTTTCAACAGTGGATTGACTTTTTTTATTTTGTTTTTCGTAATCCGCCAATTTTTATTGTTTTCTTTTTTTAATATTTTTGGTTAGTTTTTTTTTTTCATCAATCGGCTGTCATTCATTTGTCATTTGGCACTTGTTATCTTTTTATTTTCCTAAGGAGACGTCGACCGTCTTTCTTAGTCGATTGTCATATGTTTTCTTTCGCCAATCGAATCAGTCATTTTTAGTTTTTTTTTTTTTTCTTTTTAAGTTGATTGTCGTTTGTTTTCCGTTTTAAATAGTCGATTGTTTTCTGTGTTTTATTTTTATTTATTTTTTATATTATTTTATTACTTTTTGCCTTAATTGATTGCCGTTTGTTTCTCTTAATTAAACGATTGTTTTTTAAGTCTTATGTTCGATTAGTCGTCATTTTTTTTTTTCATCAATCGCTTGTCAAATTTCATTTGGCGATTGTTATTTTATCTATTTGACGATCGTCATTTTCTTTTTTTTTTTGTTTTTCATTGGTCCCATCAGGTCATCGACTGTTATTATTGACCGATTGTCAAATGTTTTTTTTTTCTTAATTGGTTGGTTTCAAACGTAAATTTTATTTCCCCAATCAGTCGACCGATGTTCTTTCGCTGTTCGACTGTCATTTATTTTTCCCTGTGCCTTAACTGATCGCCTTTTGTTTTTCTTAATTAGACGATTGTTTTTTATGTCTTATTGTTGCTCAGTTGTCATTTATTTTTTTTTAATCGATCATCTTGTCAATTTCCAGTCGGCGATCGTTATTTCTTTTTTCTTTTAGTTTTTGATTGGTCACCTCAGGCCATCCACTGTTTTTATTGGGCGATTGTCAAATGTTTTTCTTAATTGGTCGGTTTCAAACATAAACTCTATTTTCTCAATGAGGCGAGTCGATTGATGTTCTCTGACTATTCGACAGTCATTTATTTTTTTTTTCTTTTTTGTAC
The DNA here is from genome assembly GCA_036172665.1 of Prosopocoilus inquinatus. NCBI lineage: Eukaryota > Metazoa > Arthropoda > Insecta > Coleoptera > Lucanidae > Prosopocoilus > Prosopocoilus inquinatus. The sequence goes on along the minus strand of CM069878.1, from coordinate 4,203,335 downwards.
CTAAGTCGACTGTCGTTTGTTTTTCTTAACAAGTCGATCGTCGTTTGTTTTTCTGAACAAGTCGATTGTCGTTTGTTTTTCTGAACAAGTCGATTTTCCTTTGTTTTTCTTAACAAGTCGGTTCTCGTTTGTTTTTCTCAACAAATCGATTCCTTTTTTTGTGTTTTATTTTCGATTAGTTGTATTTTTTTTTTTTTTTTTCATTAAACACTTGTCAATTTTGCATTCGGCGATTGTTATTTTATCCATCAAACTTCAACGAGGTAGGCGACGTAACTGGGCTTCACTCGGAGGTCCCGGAAGATACACTTCTCGTGCGCTCCCGCTTTACTTAAGCACTTTTCCCTTCCTGATTGTGACGTAAGCGGGGAACATCGGATGTTGCATTCGGGGTACGCGTTTACGATCGGCCAAATCAAAAGCTCCAGAACTTATCTTTGAAATGCTCGCATCGTTTTTTAAAGGCTTCTTCCCGCCCGATTTCCGTGATAGTGCACGGACTTCCCATCGATTGACTAATTAATTACTACAACATCGCTTATTCGATAACATGCAAGCACGCAGACAATACCCAGTGTTGCCAAATGACAGGTAAATTCCCATTTTTCGGGGGAATTTTGAAATCCAAAGGGAGAAAGAGAATTTTCACGACAAGAATTGAGGGAAAAATATTATTCGTTAAATTTTACTGCTTGATTAATGATTAAAAAAAAAATTTAATTCAATTCTTGTTCTTGTTTTTCTAATTTTATTTATTTTTTTTCCAATTTGTTTTTGTTAATTTTGTTACTTCTCGTTAGTCGCTGCTGCGACTTGATGTACTGCCTTTCAAATGTTTTAAAACAGGCGTTAGCATGATAGGGGAGCTTGACGGGGTATATCCCCTTTCTTCGCAATATTAGTTGCCTGCTCATCACAACAACCAATGCAACACGAACATTTTTTCTGACTTCCATGAGATCACACTTGCTTGTTAATGGATTCATTCAGAGCGTCGAAGAGAAGGGATACTACGAGCTGGCTCTTTTCACACACACCCCACATTTGTTTTAAAACAATGACACCCACATTTGTTTTAAAACAATTAAGTAAAGCCGCGAATTTAGGGAGTATTTTCAGGAAGGTTCATTTTTGCCTCGTTTTATAGCGAATTCAATTGTTGAACGGTGTGTAATTAATTACAAACCCCTTGCAACTCGATCGTTCCGCCACTGACTTTTGAATTGACGAGGACAACAAAATATATTATTCTTTTTAATTTTTAAACGAAGTATTGCGCGTGTTTTGGAGTAATCTAATGTGACGCGGAGATATTTAAAAGTTTCCTCTCCACATTCCACCCACAAAAATTAACGGAACGCTGCGTGTTCCGCCACTGACTGACTTTTGGATGAGTGAAGACAAAGAAACATATATCAAACAAACTATTACGTATATTTTGGTGTCGCAGAGATATTTCAGAGTTTCCTTTCGACTTTCCACCGACCGACCGATAAAAATTAACGGAACGCTGCGCGTCCCCCGTAAATTAAACCCCCCGAAAGAGTAAACGCGAGCGGAAGCCAAAAAGGGGCCAGACGAAATAAATAACGCCGTAATAACCTACGAATGTTAATGTGTATAAATGTTTCGTGGATCGCAACAAATTTCTCGGTCGAAAGAAAAACTTATCTCTTTTCCGGATTCGCGCCCCCGTCGCTGCGAGGCGCGGGAGCCGCGCCGCCGCCCCTGTCTTTCGCGGCGCGCGCGCTCCGCACGCCCGAACTGGGGGCACCGAGTAGAGGCGGCAATAAATAAAAAGACGGTTTTTCGCGGGGCCAGAAGGCGTGCATTTTTATTACCCGAAAACTGCCCGTTTAAATTAAATGTGAAGATAGTGTAACTTTAGAGGACGCCGACGCGGAACCGAAATAATTCTGCGCGCTTGTAAAGCTTTTGTTTTTTTTTTTTTTTTTTGTGTGTGTGTGTTTTGGCAAATTGAGATTACGCTTGGGGGGTTTCCAGCACTCGCCGGGGAAAATTATGGGAAGAATTTCACAGGTTCGCAGAGCGGAAAATATCGTTTCGAATTACTTTCCTATTTTTCTTTTTTTTTTTTAACTACAGCGTGATCACAAACTACCCGCACTGTGTATGTAAACGATCAATGAATTATTATTAATAGACCTATTATAGTGTATGCATGCGACTTCTCATAACCTTTAAAAAAAAAAAATGCATCGCCAAAGAAACAGGGAGTTTTGTCACTCACAGTTGCGAGGCGTAAGGGGACCTAAAGATGTATCTAGTAGTAAATCGGCATTGCCAACCGCAGACGTCATTCCATATAAATCATCGGTTTATTAAGTTAAGCTTATGCTGAAGGGGGATCCAGATGATACTGCAAGCCGAAAAAAAAGAAAACTATGCGCAAAAGTTTCGTTCCAAATCCTACCTTCGCACTGACAAGAAGAAAAAGAATTAGCAGGAGCCGACCCTGTACGTTGTCGAGAATCATTTTTTAACGCGTTTGTGAGTCCCCTAATAATTAAATTAATTAACCTGAATTTAATTTAAAACTCAATTAAATTAATTTTTTATTTTCGACTAAATGAGATTTGAAATAATAAATCCAAAAAAAAATAAAGAGTTAGTTGGAGCTCCGGTCCTGTACGCTACCTAGAATCACTTTGCAACGTTTCTGAGGAAGCCCCTAATCGTTTAATTAATTTGCTGTAATCTTATTTAATAATAAATTAAATTTGTAATTTAAATTAATTAATAATTAATTTTTTATTTGAAATAATAAATCGGAAAACGGAAACGCGCTGGGAGAGGATTCCAAAAAAAAAAAAACAAAACACACAAACAAAAGACGATCGATTTCACAAGTTAAGTAATGTCGTCAGCGAATAAAGAAAAGAAAACAATTGAATAACAATCGATGAGTGCATAATCGTGTTCAGTCCAAATTTACTTGTGTTGAGAAAACAACAAATAACTTTCTAGATTTTTATTTTAAGTGAATTATTGGCTTAAAATTCTTTCGGATGAGGATATCTGAGGCCTCCTGAAGCCAATTATTGCTTAGAATGAAAGTCTAGAGAAAGTTATTTGTTGTTTTCTCAACGCAGTGAATTCGGACTGAACACGATTATGCACTCGTCGATTCAATTGAAATGTGCCCGATCCAATTGAGCCCCCTCAGTTCAAGACAAGTAAAAAATTAAGAAGAAGAAATATTAAAGAAAAAATAAAAGTATTTAAAAAAAATGTGAAAATGAAGTTCAGCAAATCTCAAGGTCAATCTAACTGCATTCGATTGAAGCAAGAAATTAAGAAACGATTAGTGCGAAGGTCGACCAATGTGAGGGTCAAATAAGCACGACCTGAACTCCGTTCTATTCAAATCCAAGCAAAAAAAACTTTAAAATAAAAAAATAATTAAAAAAAAAACTGAAGCTAAAAATTAAATGAAAAGAATTTCCGATGTCCAATCAACGTTAAGTCTAATCAACTGAAGTAAAAAATGTAAAACAAATTAGAATAACTTATTATATCATACTTATTATGTCATACTGCACTTCATTTTACACAAGTGAGAAGTTAGGAAAAAGTACTTAAAAACAATTAAGAGTAAAAAAATCTATTCTTGGATTATAAAGATAAGCTCAACAAATCTCGAGATCAATCAAAAGTCAACCTAACTTCATCTAACACAAGCAAAAGATTAAAAATCACTAGGAAAATTAAATGTAACAATTAAAAAAAATAAAATAGAAATGAATTAAAATGGAGTAACAAATGGACATCGAATAATCGAGATATAAACTGACATTTTGTTATCTTAAATGGAACACTCGGTATATTTATACATATTTGGATCCCATTATAAATTCTGACAACAATTTCTCTAAATATTTTTTTATATAAAACGAGTAGTTTTTGAGATATTTGTATTTAATAGCATAAGTTCTAACACGTTAATATAAAACGGGGATTCCCAACATTTTTTAATAATAATAATAATACACATTTATTTCAATAAATCATAGGAAATTAACCACTTGTAAGAAAATAAAAATATCCGTCGACCCCTATTCAGATTAAATTAATATTAAAAAAAAAAAAAACAGCAGGTGTGGATACACTAATAATGTTTTATGCAGATTAAAAATGTTATTAAATTTTGACAATCTATTCATTTCATTTCACTTTTTAGTTATAAGTCGATCGTCCTTTTTCTCTTCTTGATTCAATTTGATTTTATTTTATATTCGTCGTATAGTTATCAGTTTGATTCTCTTTTTATTCAAATTTCCAATGCTCTTGATTCGACTTGTTTTTTTGTTAGTTTTATAGAATTTTTATTTTAGTTTCATTTTCGTCAACGATCATCTTTTGTTTTCTTTTGTTTTTTTTAATTCCTCATTTGCCTTTATTTCATTTAATTTTCAATATAATCAATCGATCGAGCTTTGTTTTTTGATAAATTTCATTTGTTTTGTTTTTATTTTTTAACTTCCATTGTCTATCATTCGCTTGATTTTATTTGACTTGGTTCTATTTTTAATTATCAATAAATTTCTTTATGTTTTCTTTTTATATTACTTGCGGTGAGTTTGACAAAAGACTTGTTAATCAGCGATTAATTTACTTCTCTGATTAAGGAACGTCATTGGATGAAGTTAAAAACGGATTTGAAACAACCAATTACATTGTCTCACCCAACCAATCACGGGCTTTAATCACGCTGTTAAATTAATCAGTAATTAAATAATTTTTGGGAAACTGGAGGTTAGTCTCAGTTTATCTGATTGATCGCCATTTTGCTCCTTTTTTTATTCGATTTGATATTTCGTTTTTTAATTATTAATTGATCGCCCTTTTTCTTTAATATTTACTGATTACTTTTTGTCAATTTTTAAATCAATTTGACTTATTGTTAATTTTATATAATTTTTATTTTGGTTCTAACTTTATTATCATCGATTGTTTTTTATTCCTTACTTGACCTATTTCATTTTTAATATTTACATAGTGGATCTTGTACTATGTTCAATAGTCTCTAACGTTCTAGGATAGTTTCTATATTTCTAGGATAGTCTCTAACGCCCCAGGCCTTGTCAGCTGAAGCGTAACTCGAGATTTCCACTGCAAACCAAAACGACTTGTAAGAGGATATTTGCACATGAGATCGCAGGATGTCGCCGCTTAAACTTTTCATTAAGTTTTTTTTTGTATTTATATCTAACCATTAGATTCTTTACTGTCGTTTTTTTTTTTTGATAATCTTGTTTTTTCTTCTAAGATGAAATGCTCAGTCACTTTTTTTGCATTTTTTTTATTCTTCCATCCTTAGGATAGTCTCTAACGTTCTAGGATAGTTTCTATTTTTCTAGGATAGTCTCTAATGTTGCAAGCCTCGTCAGCTGAAGCGTAACTCGAGATTTCCACTGCAAACCAAAACGACTTGTAAGAGGATATTTGCACATGAGATCGCAGGATGTCGCCGCTTAAACTTTTCATTAAGTTTTTTTTTATTTTTTATTTATATCTAACCATTAGATTCTTGACTGTCCTTTTTTTTTTGATAATCTTGTTTTTTCTTCTAAGATGAAATGCTCAGTCACTTTTTTTGCATTTTTTTTTATTCTTCCATCCTTAGGATAGTCTCTAACGTTCTAGGATAGTTTCTATTTTTCTAGGATAGTCTCTAATGTTGCAAGCCTCGTCAGCTGAAGCGTAACTCGAGATTTCCACTGCAAACCAAAACGACTTGTACGAGGATATTTGCACATGAGATCGCAGGATGTCGCCGCCTAAACTTTTCATTAAGTTTTTTTTTTATTTATTTATATCCAACCATTAGATTCTTGACTGTCGTTTTTTTTCTTTTGATAATCTTGTTTTTTCTTCTAAGATGAAATGCTCAGTCACTTCTTTTGCATTTTTTTTTATTCTTCCATCCTTAGGATAGTCTCTAACGTTCTAGGATAGTTTCTATTTTTCTAGGATAGTCTCTAATGTTGCAAGCCTCGTCAGCTGAAGCGTAACTCGAGATTTCCACTGCAAACCACAACGACTTGTAAGGGGATATTTGCACATGAGATCGCAGGATGTCGCCGCTTAAACTTTTCATTAAGTTTTTTTTTTATTTATATCTAACCATTAGATTCTTGACTGTTGTTTTTTTTATAGTCTTGTTTTTTCTTCTAAGATGAAATGCTCAGTCAGTTTTTTTGCATTTTTTTTTATTCTTCCATCCTTAGGATAGTCTCTAACGTTCTAGGATAGTTTCTATTTTTCTAGGATAGTCTCTAATGTTGCAAGCCTCGTCAGCTGAAGCGTAACTCGAGATTTCCACTGCAAACCAAAACGACTTGTAAGAGGATATTTGCACATGAGGTCGCAGGATGTCGCCGCTTAAACTTTTCATTAAGTTTTTTTTTATTTATATCTAACCATTAGATTCTTGACTGTTGTTTTTTTTATAGTCTTGTTTTTTCTTCTAAGATGAAATGCTCAGTCAGTTTTTTTGCATTTTTTTTATTCTTCCATCCTTAGGATAGTCTCTAACGTTCCAGGATAGTTTCTATTTTTCTAGGATAGTCTCTAATGTTGCAAGCCTCGTCAGCTGAAGCGTTACTCGAGATTTCCACTGCAAACCAAAACGACTTGTACGAGGATATTTGCACATGAGATCGCAGGATGTCGCCGCCTAAACTTTTCATTAAGTTTTTTTTTTATTTATTTATATCCAACCATTAGATTCTTGACTGTCGTTTTTTTTCTTTTGATAATCTTGTTTTTTCTTCTAAGATGAAATGCTCAGTCACTTTTTTTGCATTTTTTTTTATTCTTCCATCCTTAGGATAGTCTCTAACGTTCTAGGATAGTTTCTATTTTTCTAGGATAGTCTCTAATGTTGCAAGCCTCGTCAGCTGAAGCGTAACTCGAGATTTCCACTGCAAACCACAACGACTTGTAAGGGGATATTTGCACATGAGATCGCAGGATGTCGCCGCTTAAACTTTTCATTAAGTTTTTTTTTTATTTATATCTAACCATTAGATTCTTGACTGTTGTTTTTTTTATAGTCTTGTTTTTTCTTCTAAGATGAAATGCTCAGTCAGTTTTTTTGCATTTTTTTTTATTCTTCCATCCTTAGGATAGTCTCTAACGTTCTAGGATAGTTTCTATTTTTCTAGGATAGTCTCTAATGTTGCAAGCCTCGTCAGCTGAAGCGTAACTCGAGATTTCCACTGCAAACCAAAACGACTTGTAAGAGGATATTTGCACATGAGGTCGCAGGATGTCGCCGCTTAAACTTTTCATTAAGTTTTTTTTTATTTATATCTAACCATTAGATTCTTGACTGTTGTTTTTTTTATAGTCTTGTTTTTTCTTCTAAGATGAAATGCTCAGTCAGTTTTTTTGCATTTTTTTTATTCTTCCATCCTTAGGATAGTCTCTAACGTTCCAGGATAGTTTCTATTTTTCTAGGATAGTCTCTAATGTTGCAAGCCTCGTCAGCTGAAGCGTTACTCGAGATTTCCACTGCAAACCAAAACGACTTGTACGAGGATATTTGCACATGAGATCGCAGGATGTCGCCGCCTAAACTTTTCATTAAGTTTTTTTTTTATTTATTTATATCCAACCATTAGATTCTTGACTGTCGTTTTTTTTCTTTTGATAATCTTGTTTTTTCTTCTAAGATGAAATGCTCAGTCACTTTTTTTGCATTTTTTTTTATTCTTCCATCCTTAGGATAGTCTCTAACGTTCTAGGATAGTTTCTATTTTTCTAGGATAGTCTCTAATGTTGCAAGCCTCGTCAGCTGAAGCGTAACTCGAGATTTCCACTGCAAACCACAACGACTTGTAAGGGGATATTTGCACATGAGATCGCAGGATGTCGCCGCTTAAACTTTTCATTAAGTTTTTTTTTTATTTATATCTAACCATTAGATTCTTGACTGTTGTTTTTTTTATAGTCTTGTTTTTTCTTCTAAGATGAAATGCTCAGTCAGTTTTTTTGCATTTTTTTTTATTCTTCCATCCTTAGGATAGTCTCTAACGTTCTAGGATAGTTTCTATTTTTCTAGGATAGTCTCTAATGTTGCAAGCCTCGTCAGCTGAAGCGTAACTCGAGATTTCCACTGCAAACCAAAACGACTTGTAAGAGGATATTTGCACATGAGGTCGCAGGATGTCGCCGCTTAAACTTTTCATTAAGTTTTTTTTTATTTATATCTAACCATTAGATTCTTGACTGTTGTTTTTTTTATAGTCTTGTTTTTTCTTCTAAGATGAAATGCTCAGTCAGTTTTTTTGCATTTTTTTTATTCTTCCATCCTTAGGATAGTCTCTAACGTTCCAGGATAGTTTCTATTTTTCTAGGATAGTCTCTAATGTTGCAAGCCTCGTCAGCTGAAGCGTTACTCGAGATTTCCACTGCAAACCAAAACGACTTGTACGAGGATATTTGCACATGAGATCGCAGGATGTCGCCGCCTAAACTTTTCATTAAGTTTTTTTTTTATTTATTTATATCCAACCATTAGATTCTTGACTGTCGTTTTTTTTCTTTTGATAATCTTGTTTTTTCTTCTAAGATGAAATGCTCAGTCACTTTTTTTGCATTTTTTTTATTCTTCCATCCTTAGGATAGTCTCTAACGATCTAGGATAGTTTCTATTTTTCTAGGATAGTCTCTAATGTTGCAAGCCTCGTCAGCTGAAGCGTAACTCGAGATTTCCACTGCAAACCAAAACGACTTGTAAGAGGATATTTGCACATGAGATCGCAGGATGTCGCCGCTTAAACTTTTCATTAAGTTTTTTTTTTTATTTATATCTAACCATTAGATTCTTGATTGTCGTTTTTTTTTTTTTTGATAATCTTGTTTTTTCTTCTAAGATGAAATGCTCAGTCACTTTTTTTGCATTTTTTTTTATTCTTCCATCTTTAGGATAGTCTCTAACGTTCTAGGATAGTTTCTATTTTTCTAGGATAGTCTCTAATGTTGCAAGGCTCGTCAGCTGAAGCGTAACTCCAGATTTCCACTGCAAACCAAAACGACTTGTAAGAGGATATTTGCACATGAGATCGCAGGATGTCGCTGCTTAAACTTTTCATTAAGTTTTTTTTTTTTTATTTATATCTAACCATTAGATTCTGGACTGTGGTTTCTTTTTTTTCTGATAATCTTGTTTTTTCTTCTAAGATGAAATGCTCAGTCACTTTTTTTGCATTTTTTTTATTCTTCCATCCTTTTCAAAAAGTAACTGATTAACTTGCAAATAAATTTAAATTTGTTACAGTTTAAAATTGTGAGGGCGTGTGTACTTTTGGGGGGGGGGGGGTGTTGTGGGATTCGATGAAGGTTTTTTTTTTCTGTTTTTCTCCTCCTGTGTGTATTTTGTGTTCGCCCCGTCCGTCGATAAATTGGTTGGCGAACGGAAGAGGAAGCTCGAGTGTGATATCATCGAGTAATTTGGCGTGTAATTGTTGGGAACTATCGGGATGCGAACCTGTGCTTGTTTTCGGGCACTATTTTTACAATTCCGCGCGGCTGACTGGCTCACGTGTCGATTTCTCAGCGTATCAGCGCGCCAGCACGAGCACATCATCCCCGTCCCATTATCAATTCTCTCTATAAACACATTGCTCTCTGCACAGCCACTTGCCGTGTACTCTACGTACCGTTCGCGATGCGATCCGCAACATAATGATTACGGATCGGGGACACATATTTTGCGCGGTTCAAATTCTAATGAAGCGGACAATATAAGAATATTATTTAGAGCGGCGCAGCGTGAATGCAAACTCAAGAGCTGCGGAGACAATTAACGCCGCTACAGCAATGGGGTTACTCAGTACAATAAAACAATATTACCACAATAAAAAAAATGCAGTTATGCAATCAACTTTTCTTGTTTCAATATGTAAAGATTTTCAGTGTAATTAATTGACCGGTTTTATCTCGACCCCCGGAATATATCGCCGCGTTGCGTCATACAGAAGGAACGCCGTAAATTATTTTAACAATTCGCTACTGCAACGATGGCGATGGCGTGAACATATCAAAATCCCACCCTTAATAATGATTTTAATTCACCTGGTGCGTTTCACCTCCGGAAGAAGAAACAAAACATCCTCCTGGATCGCCGACGTGAGTAAACACGATGATGTAAGAGGATCATCACGCGCATCGTTGCACCACGATGGTATCCTTACTACCCCCTCGTGTTTACGTTACGACCCCCCCCCCCTCAACCGCTGTTTCATCCGCAGGGAAAAACGTCCGCGGGCGGCAAAGACGAAAATCCCTTTCGGGAAAAACGACGTTAGCGACGCAAGAACAGCTGTTTTGGTTAAGGAAATATTTTCATGTGAAAAAAAAATTATTGCCTCAGATCCAGGGAGAAATTTAATTAAAAAAAAAAAAAACACCGGAAACAAATAATTGCTGCGTACGTCGCGCATTGCTTCACATTCGGGAAATATATACATATATAGAAATGAGTGATGCGTATCTGGGACACCTGTAGTAACGCAATCGTTAAATAAATGTGAAATAATCAGTGGCGCGTCTACAGGGGTTGTGGCGATTGCAAGGCAAACCGGCGCTAAGATGCTATAGGCGGTTGTTCTAGAGCCCCTCCCCCCGTTCGAAGTCCAAAGAAAAAAGAACGTCTTGATCTCCAGAAAGATTCACAAGCGAGGCAAAGCGGAAGCTTATTCGCATGTTAGGCTTCAAAGATTTTTGAAAAAAAACTGCATTTTCAAATGCAAAATATATTCTAAATTAAGTAAAAAAAAAAAAGAAAATAAAAAAAGAGGAACACAATTTCAAGACAATTGTGGAAACCGCTGAAAAGCTACGTTTCAAGCGTCAACTTCGAATTAACGACATTTGTAGTGCCATCTGTTAATCCGGGTCGTCAATTTGTAATTTGCCGGGAAGAGATTCCGAAACATCTGATCTGAGCTCATTCAAAAACCTGAAGAAGCTTAGGGAAAAACAAAAAATGTATTCTTAGAAAGTTACAGCCAAAGAATTTACGTTGGTAGCGCCATCTGTTGACCCGAGTCGTAAAGTTGTAATTTATCGGGAAGAGATTCCAAAACAACTGATCTGAGTTTGTTCAAAATCAATGTCAATCAATCAAAATCAATGTCCTGAAAAGAACTTAAAAAAGAAATTAAAAAAAAATTACTTAAAAAATTACAGCGAAAGAATTTACGCTTGTGGCACCATCTGTTGACCACAGTCGTAATTTTTCAGGAAAAGATTCCAAAACAATTGATCTGAGCTTGTTCAAAAACAATGTCCTGAAAAAAAAACTTAGAAAATAATAAAATATTTATTCCTAGGAAGCTACAGCGATAGAATTTACATTTGCAGTACCGCCATCTGTTGACACGAGTCGTAAATTTGTGTAATTTGGCAGGAAGAGATGCCAAAACAACTGATCTGAGCGCGTTCAATAACATCATTAAATAAACTTCGAAAATATAAAAAAAAATTGTACTTAAACGGCGAAAGAATTTACGTTTGTTGCGCCATCTGTTGACCCGAGTTGTAAATTTGTGTTTTGCTGGAAAAAGTTTCCGAAACAATTGATCTGAGCTCATTCAAAGACAATATCTTGAAAATAACTTCGAAAAAATAAAAGAATTGCACTTGGAAAGTTACAGCGAAAGAATTTACGTTTGTGCCGCCGTCTGTTGACCCGAGTCGTAAGTTCGTAATTTTCTAAGAAGAGATTCCGAAACAAATGATCTCAGCTCGTTCAAAATCAATGTCCTGAAGAACTTCAACAAAAAATAAAAAAATTACCTTCAAAAGTTACTGCGAAAGAATTTACATTTGTAGCGCCATCTGGTGACTCGAGTTGTAAATTTGTAATTTGCTGGGAAAAGATTCCGTAACAATTGATCCGAGCTAGTTTAAAAACAAAGTCCTGAAAAGAACTTCGAAAATATCAAAAATTTTGTACATGAAAAGATACAGCGAAAGAATTTACGTTTGCAGCGCCATCTCTTGACTCGAATCGTAAGTTTGTAATTTTCCGGGAAGAGATTCCGGAACGCATGTACAAATCGAGAAGATTTTTGCCACAAATTAAAAAAAAAAAAAAGCAACGCCCGCTCGACACCTTGCAAGAGTTACTTTTGTGACAAGGCAAACAGCTTTGTCAACTGTCACAAAATTAACCCTCCAAAGCTTAAAATTCCGCCAAACTTTGAAAAACTAAGCCTCGAGCTGTTACAATAAGTCGTTAAATAATTTGAAGTAATAAATTGTTCAACGGGATTCGAATTTAAGGACCTCGGCTAACCTTAACAGTTATAACTAACGTATTTAATAAATAGCTGCGATTGTTAGTTAGTAAGTATAAGGGTGTCTGGGACACATTGTATATCGTCAAGTATGACATCACTCCAAAATAAATTTCAAATCGCTTACGAAAATGATTCTTGCTCGTCGTTCGGTGTTGAGACGGTTGACAAAATCTTGTCGGCGAATGAAGGACCGGCAATAAAAGTAGTCAATCAAAACAAAAGAATAGCGACGGTGACGGTTTCAGTGGAAAACTTCCAGCTTGGATCCTTGAACGAAGAAGAAAGTGAAAAAAAAAAGTCGGGAAAAACGACGGTCATTTTTAATCAGGAAGCGACACCGCAGCCATCCAATCAAATTGAATATATTAAAAAATCGAAAGTCAATCGACAGTGACAAAAAGTGATTGAGAAGAATAGTGTTCTTCTACTGTATAATAGATGGCGTTGACTTTCTCTGCGACCGAAAATTACAAATTACAAAATGCCGAAAACTTTTCTAATCAAGAAGCGATACAAGCGGCTTGATTAGAAAAGTTTTTGGCATTTTGTAATTTGTAATTTTCGGTCACAGAGAAAGTCAACGCCATCTATAATACAGTAGAAGAACACTATGATATACATCAAATAGAGCCAAAAAGATAAGAAGACATTGAAGTTGAATCGACAGCAAATTTGGATGTTAAAAATTTTATCGTGATTAAGATGCTCGTTCAGTCTAGTGTACAATAGATGGCGCTAGTATTCTCTGTAAGTTATATGCAAATGGCACTTTTTAAACCGAACCGAAAACCAGTTTTAGAACAGAGAAAAAGAGACACTGAGTCTTTCAACTTAAATCTCTTTGAACAAAGAAAATGGAGCAAAAGTATCTCCAGGGAAACAACTGTCATTTATCTGTCATTTTAAATCAAGGAGCGACACGGCAATCCAATAAAACTAAAACTAAAAAAAAAACTTACTCAATTTAATTACTGTTTTTGACATCTGATTCTTTCAGTTTTATCTGAATTGATCGCTTGCAAGAAGTGGTATTAAAAAGTTTTTACGGTATGTTAACAGATGGCGCTGTGTAACTTGGCCAAAACAAATTAACTGAAACGCTTAAATTTATAGCGTTCTTTTTTCTGGACGATGCGAGTCGAAGTTACTTTCTTCCGTTTCTCCCCCGTCCATCTATCTCTCCCAACTGTTTTCATTTTATTTTCCTTTTCAATTTCATATTGAGTCCGCATAATGCCACAATTCGTTTACCGATTTTTGCGAGCCACAAATTAAAAAAAAAAAAAAACGTAAGGCCCGCTCGACACCCTGCAAGACTTGTCAAGGGTTACTTTTGTGACAAGGCAACCAGTTTTGCCAACTGCCACAAAATTAATCCGCCGGTGCTTAAAATTCAGCTACGCCAAATTTTGAACAACTAAGCCGTGTACTATATTTAATTAATTAATAATTAATTAAGTTATAAGTCGTTGTATAATTTGAAGTGATTAACGTATTTAAAATTAAATCTACGAATGTCAGTTATAATAAGTCGTCAGAATGAAATCAAGAACTTGGAAAAGAAACGAAACGCTTTAAAAAAATGCAGGACGGGCAGTTTCAATGCAGCTGTTGAAACTTTTTTTAATAATAAACTAACTGAGCAATGAAAATGCGTTACCTTACGCTCAAATAAAACAAACAATTAAATTTTACAAGCTTGTTTCTTCAAAATAGAGGCCCCCCGAATTTCTTGCTCCAGTTTAGCAACTACCTGGTAAATTTTTCATTATTTATGCACGCAGATGCGCCAGCCTACAAGAAAACGATTAAACATCATTAAAAATCCACTTTAGCAACAATTAGAAACTCATTTCTTAAGAAAAACTGCAGAGAAATGCGACGGCTACGACAAACAAAAATTGAGGTTATGTTGTTTAATCCCCGGCCAAAAAAACGGCGTTCACATAGTTTTCGATATTTACCTTATTTGCTAATATTTCGTAAACGTTATAATCTAAAATTTAGTTAAAATAAATCAATTACATCGATCTGCTCCGGGCGACGATTAATAAACGTCAAAACAGTGACGCCGCGCTGCCAACTGCTCAACTTGAAACACCCCAAGATGAATAACCTAATTTCGCTTAAAATATAACTCAGATGACCATTTGAATTCGAATTAAGACGAAATTCTTTGAGTTTACGACGCATTTACGCTTTTTTCAACTCAGCACTTCCATTCTTTTAACTTGAAATTTCTTCCGGAGGAACCAAGTACTCTGCAAAAAAAACAATTGAACCAGGGCCATTCATAACGCCCCCAACGTCCTTGTGACCTACTTTAATTCCTGGAAATATAGTAAATTGGCTCGTGACGTCACAGCGGAATTCCCTTTCGTAGTAAGATTTTTCAACGAGGGATTTCGGCGGTTTCCCGGCGAATTTGAAGGTTGAAATTGCGCAGACGTTTAGAAAGGGCCGCGAAAACGCCGCAGCGACGGCAAATCTAATTTTTTTCCAACGGGGGGCCGGGGAGGGGGGTCCGAAATTGGGTCGTTTTTTAGTTTTTCGAAAAATAATTTTCGGAATAATGTAGTGTCGATTTTTTCATTTAAGATTAGGTAATTTGCAGACGTGGAAAATGTTTGTCCTTTCAATAAAATCATACTAATTAATACGGTGATGGCCAAAAATGAGTTCGAGGGTTGAAATTTTACTTGCGCTTTTTGAACGTTGCGACGGGGATCAGGGGGTGTTAAAAACTGAAATAATTTTTTAATTCTCACTCAGTGACATTCATTTTTACGACAGATTTTGGCTTCTTTTATTGAATTATTTTTTCATTGGTTAATACATCAGTTTGGCTTCCTTCTCCGTCCTGTTTTCTTTCCAAAATTTCAAAATCAACGATTCAAACCTTGCATGCAAGTACATGCATATATTTTACATTACTTGTTATAAACGTCACTCAACGTTTGTGTCACACCCTGATTTTAATGCCGTGAAAATAAATAAGTCGAACAGATGTTGTAAAAAAATTGAACTTACTGGTTCACCACCATTCTTACAGAGTGTTTGGAAATGGTTTGTAGGTCCAGCGACCTCTGTAGCAGAAAGAGACAGAACATTTCAATAAATCGTAGGAACTATGAGTCGTTTATATAACAAATGTTGGAAATATACTTTTGTTTATAATTACGTATTGTGAAAATAACCAGGCTATTGTTGTGTAGTACCTATAGGGTGATTCAGAATAAGTGTTGTCCCGTCGAAGCCAAAAAAACAAAGAAAAAATATTGACTTTGAGTGCTCTTGTGGCGCAACGCAGCTATTTCAGCGTCCTCAAAACAAATTATATATGAATCTGACGATTTTATTTATTATATATTTTTATTATATTTATTATCTATTTACTTTTTTTTATTTACATATTTACATATTTTTTTAATTTATTTATTTTTAATTTTTTTCCTTGAATTAGGGGAATATGTATGAGCTTGGACTGGAGCTGATTTGGCTGACCTTGAAATAAGTTAAAAAACAAATTAAAAAAAAACGCAAGGTCCGCTCGACACCCTGCAAGAGTTACTTTTGTGACAAGGCAACCAGTTTTGTCAACTGCCACAAAATTAATCCTCCAGAGCTTAAAATTTCGCCAAACTTTGAAAAACTAAGCCGTGAGCTGTTACAATAAGTCCTTAGATAATTTAAATAAGTGATAAATTGTTCAACGGGATTCGAATTTAAGGATCTCGGCTAACCTAACAGTTATAACTAATGTATTTAATAAATATCTGCGATTGTTAGTAAGTATAAGGGCGTCTGGGACACACTGTGTATCGTCAACTATGACGTCACTCCAAAGTAAATTTCAAATCGCTTACGAAAATGATTCTTGCTCGTCGTCCGGTGTTGAGACGGTTGACAAAATCTTATCGGCGAATGAAGGACCGCCAATAAAAGTAGTCAATCAGAACAAAAGAATAGCGACGGTGACGATTACAGTGGAAAACTTCCAGCTTGGATCCTTGAACGAAGAAGAAAGTGAAAAAAAAACTCGGGAAAAACGACGGTCATTTTTAATCGGGAAGCGACACCGCAGCCATCCAATCAAATTGAATATATTAAAAAATCGAAAGTCAATCGACAGTGACAAAAAGTGATTGGGAAGAATAGTGTTCTTCTACTGTATAATAGATGGCGTTGACTTTCTCTGCGACCGAAAATTACAAATTACAAAATGCCGAAAACTTTTCTAATCAAGAAGCGATACAAGCGGATTGATTAGAAAAGTTTTTGGCATTTTGTAATTTGTAATTTTCGGTCGCAGAGAAAGTCAACGCCGTCTATAATACAGCAGAAGAACACAATGATATACATCAAATAGAGCCAAAAAGATAAGAAGACATTAAAGTTGAATCGACAGCAAAATTGGATGTTAAAAATTTTATCGTGATTAAGATGCTCTTTTAGTCTAGCGTACAATAGATGGCGCTGGTTTTCTCTGTAAGTTATATGCAAATGGCACTTTTTAAACCGAACCGAAAACCAGTTTTAGAACAGAGAAAAAGAGACACTGAGTCTTAAAACTTAAATCTCTTTGAACGAAGAAAATGGAGCAAAAGTATCTCCAGGAAAACAACTGTCATTTATCTGTCATTTTAAATCAAGGAGCGACACGGCAATCCAATGAAACTAAAACTAAAAAAAACTTACTCAATTTAATTGCTGTTTTTGACATCTGATTCTTTCAGTTTTATCTGAATTGATCGCTTGCAAGAAGTGGTATTAAAAAGTTTTTATGGCATGTTAACAGATGGCGCTGTGTAACTTGGCCAAAACAAATTAACTGTAACGGTTAAATTTATAGGGTTCTTTTTTCTGGACGATGCGAGTCGAAGTTACTTTCTTCCGTTCCTCCCCCGTCCATCTATCTCTCCCAACTATTTTCATTTTATTTTCCTTTTCAATTCCATATTGAGTCCGCATAATGCCGCAATTCGTTTACACTTTCCATATTTTTTTTATTAGCCGGGGGCCGGCGCACCGCATAATTTGATCGTTCAATTGGCGGTCTCCGCGGTGCCGTTGCTTTTATCTTGACCGTCTTAGCTGACCATTCCATTTACATATTCTTTACTGCGGCGGTTATTGCCCGGGGGGGGTGGACCGAGCCAATTCTCAAATTGTTTTCGCCCGCGGCCGTTTCGGACGCGCACGTACGTCCCCGACATACAAAATAGATTTTCCGAGACGCCATGACATTAGGCCAGCGTCTCTTTCGCACTTAGAAAGTCATATACCACGAAGGAGTAAATTAAAATTCCCTCCAAAAAAAAACAATCGCCGGCTGATTGGCGGACGGTAGACAAATAGCAATGACACATGTCAAAAAAAAGTTCGACATGCGTCAAGAGCGGTTATACGTCAAACTGCCTGTCAATTTTTAATGCATAGCGTCAAAAACAAAAATGGCGATCAATCGTCGAGATGAAAGCGTAAAATAAACTCAAATCGAGCAAACGAAAACAAAAGACGATCAATCAATAATTTAAAAAAAAAAGAAACAAAATAACGTCGAATCAAATAAAATAAAAGGGAAAACAAAAAAAAAGACGCCAGACTGATAAAAACAAAGCAAATAAAATCGATTAGAAAGGTGTGTCAATTGTTTGCATCGAAAAGTGAATGAAATAAAGTCAAACGATGAATTTCAAAAAGAAAACACGAAACACAAAACAAAAGACGATCGGTGATGAAAATAAGGACACCGACGACAGTCTGGACAAAAAAGAAAACAAAAGAGAATGAAAGTGATGATTCAAATCTAAAAATAAGAGAATCGACGAGCGATCGGTTTATAATAAAAAAAAATCAAATCAAAGCAAATAAATAAGAAATTCAAATAAGGAGAAAAGGCACTAACAGGAGGACAGAAAAATTGTGTCACATCCGGGAATCGAACCCGGGACACATCGATTACATGTCGATTGCTCTAATCAGCTGAGCTAACGTGAAATGCCAAAAACTTTTCTAATCAAGAAGCGATACAAACGGCTTGATTAGAAAAGTTTTTGGCATTTTGTAAATAATTTTCGGTCGCAGAGAAAGTCAACGCCATCTATAATACAGTAGAAGAACACTATGATATACATCAAATAGGAGCCAAAAAGATAAGAAGACATTAAAGTTGAATCGACAGCAAAATTGAATGTTCATGATTTTATCGTGATTAAGATGCTCTTTTAGTCTAGCGTACAATAGATGGCGCTACTTTTCTCTGTAAATTATTTGGAAGTGGCACGGTTTAAACCGAATCGTAAACGAAGAAAACATACCAGTTTTAGAAGAAAAAGAGACAGAAAATATTTCAACTTAAATCTTTGAACGAAGATTCGAAAACGGATATCTTCATTAGAATTACGGGATTTCAGACTTGATACAATTGGCAACACTGGTCGAGAGTGCCCATTGATGTCCTTGCGTTAAGTTGATGACAGAGTTGACAGGAGCAATCGGATTTAAAAAAATTAGGCATCCCCCCGCGCCTCTAAAAATCTCTCATTGATGGACAGACATGTGTCAAAGTTGACAGCTGTCAAGTCGTTGTTAAGTCGATGTCAATTATTGGCACAAAAGAGAGATAATTATAGCCCGTTCGTGCATTGGAGAAGGAGTAAATGATGCTTCTTTCTTTCAAAAGAAAGTCGCCTGCTAATTGTTTACTTGCTGGACAAAGGTTTTTTTTTTTTACAACTCACAGCCGATAGATGGCAATGTGTCAAATTGACAAGAACCTTCAGTATAAAAAAAAGTATATCACACCTAAATTAAAGTCATTTGTTGGCGTTGCATGTTTCAAAATGTTTTGAAATAATTTAGCACACTAGAGTCGAATTCGAAATCAAATGGAAAATCAGATTTTTAATTTTTTTCTCAGCTTTTTATCATCATTGCAACCTATTCACGATGGTTCTGAAAAGTTATTTCCTAGCTGTTCATATGTTTTTCCGCGAACATCCTATAGCGTACACGTTTTTTTTTTTCTTTATTTTTATCTACTACACCACATTTTTTAATTCGTAGGAGTAGTTTGAAATTTTGGCGCGCTAAAAACAAACTTTGCCATTGGTCAAACGAGCTTTGTCATTGGTCAAGCGAGTTTTGTCATTGGTCAAGCGAACCTTGTCATTGGTCAATTCCGGCCAGCCAGCTACCAATGACAAAGAGCTCGTTTTCAGCGCCAAAAATTCAAAGTACTCCTCCGAATTAAAAAAAATAAGGTACAGTAGCTGCTCTCTATATATACAGGGTGTCTCTAAATTCCTTGTACATGGCTTAACCAGAGATTCCTGAGCTCAAAATAAGACGCTTTAACCAAACTTATTTATATCCATAATGGTCGCATTAATCCGGAATTCTATCAAAGCTCTTGAAGAGAAAGCTAATTTTCTTTGGATAACAAAGGAACGCCTGAACCGATTTGGATAAAATTTGATTGACATGAGGTCTCACAAGAAGAACTTTCTCTTCATGAACTTTAAAGAAGAATACCGGCTTGACGAGACCGTTATGGATATAAATAAGTTTGGTTAAATCGTCTCATTTTGATCTCAGGAATCTGTGATTAAGCCACGTCCACGAAATTTAGAGACACCTGTAGATTAAGAAATAGTTCCATCTACATGTCTAAATACGGCTTTGCTTGTAATTTATTTATTTATTTCTCAAATGCAAAAGACTGAGATTCATCTTGATACGGCCTGGATACTAAAAAAAGAAAAGAAATAAAAAATGACTTACCCCTCTGCCATCTAAACTGCATAACGACGTGGAACTGTAAAAATATGCACGTTTAATAAATTAAATCCGGAGAAAGTAGGATTATACTTACCCTACCGTTTTACGAAGCGTGCAGTTCTAGTGCCGAAAACCGCCCCCGACCAGCAACCACAAAACACACACTAAAAAGAAAGAAAAAAGCAATTAGAAAAATTGTAGTAAAGTTTCGATAAATTGAAAAAGTTTAATCTGAAGCATCAGGTAGATACATTAGGTGTGTTCTTTTTAAACCTTGGAGATTTCTATGTTTTTTTTACACGCTCCTCGTTGGTGAGATTTTGTGAGCTTCCTCCGCATCAGTCAAACAGAGATTTAGGTTAGAATGCATTTGTATGTATTTTATTGACCAAAATACAAATAAAAATTGATTATTCAAATAAAAGTCCACCCCTGTTAATACCGCGTTACTTTCTTACAACCGTAGTAAAATATAGTCAAAATAAAAATAAGCCTAACTGAGACCTGGCGGCGAATTTATATAAAAAAAAAAAAAGGTAAAAGCAAAATATAAATAGGAAAAAAAAGACGTTTCTAAATAAAACGAAAAGAAAGAGCGACATACAAACAAGAGACAAAAAACGGACAATTTCAGAAACAAAAGACGAATCGCTTTAATATTCAAAACAAAAAAATCAATCGGATAATAAAAATCAAAGACGCAATCGGAAATAACTTGGGAAGGAATCTCTTTTTCGAAAATTTGGAGGAAAAAAAAACAAAGACAACAGAGAAACAAAATGCGATCACTTAAACTTAAAAACAACAAAAAAGACCAGTCGTAATAAAGCACAAAAAAAGAGAAACCTAACCTTGAAATGGACAGAGGCAAATTTGAAAAGAAAATCGAAAAAACTTTGCTAAAAAAATTAAAAAAAAAAACAACAGAATGTTCTTCGCGCGAGCAACGAACGAACGAAAAATTAATTAATTTCTGAAACAAAAGACGATCGCCTTCATTAAATAAAAAAAAAAGAAATCTCAAACCCAACCCTGAAAATTGAAAGAAAAATCGGAAAAATTTTCAAAATAAAAGAAAACAGCAAAAACAAAAGATTCGAACGATCTTGCCAAAAAAAATTAAAAACAAAGGCAGAATGTTCTTTGCGCAAGCAACGAACAAAACAGAAAATTAATAAATTTCAGAAACAAGACGATCGCTTTGATTAAAACAAAAAAAAGAAATCTCAAACCCAATCAAATTAAAAATCGAAGACAAAAATGAAAGCGTCTGAGACGGAATTCTTTTTTTTTCGAAAATATTTGAAAAAAAAAGAAACAAAATTCAGAAACAAAAGACGAATCGCTTTAATATTCAAAACAAAAAAATCGATCGGATAATAAAAATCGAAGACGCAATCGGAAATATCTTGGGAAGGAAAATTTGGAGGAAAAAAGAAACAAAAACAGCAGAAACAAAACGCGATCACTTAAACTTAAAAAATAACAAAAAAGACCAGTCATAATAAAGCAAAAAAGAAGAAAAACCTAACCTTGAAATGGACAGAGGCAAATTTGAAAAAAAATCGGAAAAACTTTGCTAAAAAAATTTAAAAAAAAAACAACACAGAATATTCTTCGCGCGAGCAACTAACGAACAAAAAATTAATAATTTTCGAAAACAAAAGACGATCGTCTTAATAAAAAAAAAGAAATCTCAAATCCAACAAATTAAAAATCGAAGACGCAAATGAAAATATCTTGGGAAGAAATCTCTTTTTCGAAAAATTGGAGGGAAAAAAAAAATAAAGACAACAGAGAAACAAAACGCGATCACTTATACTTAAAAAACAACAAAAAGACCAGTCGTAATAAAGAAAAAAAACCTAACCTTGAAATGGACAAAGGGAAATTTGAAAAAAAATCACAAAAAAAAAATTTAAAAAAAAAAAACAAGACAGAATCTTCTTCGCGCGAGCAACGAACGAACAAAAAATTAATAAATTTCGGAAAGAAAAGACGATCGCGTTAATTAAAAAAAAAAAAAGAAATTTCAAACCCAATCAAAATTAAAAATCGAAGACAATGGCAAATGAAAGGTTTTTCAGGAAGAATTCTCTTCTTCGAAAATTAAAAAAAAAAAAACAAAATTCAGAAACAAAAAGCGATCGCTTAAACTGAAACAACGAAAGACCAGTCGTAATAAAGAAAACCAACCAACCTGAGCCTGAATTGGACAAAGGAAATTGGAAAAAATCGGAAAAATTTTCAAAATTAAATAAATCAGCAAAAACAAAAGACTCGAATGATCTTTTAAAAAAATTAAAAAAAAAAACAAACAAACGCAGAATGTCCTTTGCGCAAGCAACGAACAGAACAAACAGAAAATTAATAAATTTCAGAAACAAAAGACGATCGCTTGGATTAAAAAAAAAAAGAAATCTCAAACCCAATTAAATTAAAAATCGAAGACAAAAATTATTTTTGAAAAAGAAAACGTACTTCACAAACAAAACGCGATCGCTCAAATTTAAACGAAAAAAATATTTAAAATACATTTAGAAAAAAGCTAAGCCTGATTTGGATCAAAAAGGCAAATTGAGAGGAGCACAATAGGAAAAAGTCACTGAGCGTAAATCAAACACAGAAAAAAACAAAAGGCGATCGGAAGTTATAGTTAAAGAAAATGAAAAATTGCTTGCGCGGATAATAAATACAGAAAAAAAAACTAATTTTAGAAACTAAAAATGTCGATTTATGGCAAACAAAAAAAGAACGCTTAAACTCGAACCCAAAAAAAAAAAAACTCAATAAAAATAAAAAGAAAGTCCAACACTGGATTGGACGAAGGAAAGTTGAAGGAAGAAAAATCGATCGCCTAAAAAAAAAAAGAGGAAAAAGGAAGTGAAAGTCTCTCCCCCCTCCCCTCGCGATCGCGCTTGTAATTTCCGAATTCAATTCAAGCACGAAATTTACTGAACTTTTCCTCAGCTCTCCAACGCTTTTTACCAAAAAACAATCGACGAACGCGTTCTCGAGTTATAATCAAAATTCAAGAGCGACGCGTTTTTTATTTGCTCAATTAAATGCACATCTCCCCCCCCCTCGCGATCGCGCTTGTGATTTTTTAATACAATTTAAGTGGGGGATTTACAGGGCTTTTTCTCGGCATTCCGACGCCTTTCACCGAAAAACAATAGACGAATCGACAACAACTAAAAAAAGGGAAAGTGGATGGATTTTACAAACAATTTGTTTTTCGGACGAGGAACCGGAACGTGCAACTTCATAGGACAGGGTGGGCATTGCCCATCTTGCCCACCCCGACGAACCCCCACTGACTGAATATTAACAATGACAATGCAAGGTCAACTGAATGTGAAATGCTTTTCGTATCGAAAATAGTACGAGACGGAATTTCAATTTAAATGCAATTCGGCAAAGATAAATTAGGTGGCAGGTGACTTCAGAATTTTCTTACCTTTTCCACTAACTCTAGGGGCCCTGCACTGCACTGCGCGTATATTATAATAAACAAGCGATCGCAATAAATACTGCAAATTCGCTGAGGAGAGCTCGCACCTCTCTTGACAAGATCTGATTGGTTACTAAGGACAGGGGGGGCAATCAAGCAACGAAAAGATAGACGTGGATGCAGAACTTGCTCTTTTTGCACCGTCTTTTTGTCGACGCCTGTCGATACTTGTACGCCGGGAAGACGAGAATTTCATCACTCTTTGAATTATTGTTTTCAATAAAACGGACTAAGCGAACTCACATCGCAGTATTATTTTGCTTTAGACGGAAATAAAAATATTTGATTGGGTGCGTCACCCGAGTTTACTTTCATTAAAAAAAAAAGAGAAAAAATAAATGCTTTATTACATAATGTAAAATAATTAAATCGTTTTCCGAAGGAATGCAGTCGTGTTTCGTTGCAAAGAAACAAAAAATTATTTGGGAAAAAACAGTGTCAACGACGAATGGTCCTGCATTATTTACTTTTGTTGTTGGAAATACTTAAGGCAATTGATTTGTTTAAATAAAGGAGAGAGGGTGCTAATAATCTAGTAGCAATTTCCCCTCTCTTTTCTCGATTGTTAATAATAAGCAAAGGTCTGAATTTGACGACTTATTTTTTAATATGTAAATTAAAATTACGTTATTCGTTATGTGTGGGCGGCGCCTGCTACTGAAAATCATTTAAAGAGTTATTTTCATATGTTTTCTGTATACAGTGTCCGCCAAAAAGTTCGTACCACATCACACAAAAATTTTTATTACTACAGATATTTTTAGAAAAGCTTCTGCGCCAATAATTTGTGCATGATTCGATAACCAACCAACTTTGTGACCAACTGTTAGTATGGCAGAAAATGTTTTTTTTTAATTTCTGCTTGGGTTGAACAGAACTAGGTTGGCGGCTTATGTTGACCTTGAAAATTGGTTGAGCTTCATTCTGATTGATTTTTAATTTTTAACAATTTTTGCGCTTTTATTTTCTTTGCAATTTTTAATTTAAATTTGCGTTGAATGGAGTTAGGTTGAAATCAGTTGGGTGGGATTGATCTCGACGTTAGCTGAACCTCATTTTAATTGATTTCTATTTTTATTTATTTTTTTTTCTTGTAATCTTTTACTTATGTTATTCATGCCAGATGGATTGGACTTTAATCCAAAAATTACATCATTTTTTCTTTTTTACCTTTTTAAATAATTTTTTTAATTCTTTTACTTTTATAGAACGGAGTGCAATGTGATGTAATGAGTTGGGCGAGTTCAGTTGACCTTGAGATTTGTTGGGGTTCATTTTAATCCGTGTACAAATTTTAATATTTTTTCCACACTTTTAATTTTTTTAACTATTGTTTTTAGATTTTTAACTTGGGTTGAATAGAAATAGATTGAATGCAGTTGGATTAGATTAACTTTGAAAATCTTTTGTCATTAAATTTTTTTTACTTACTTTTTAATGTTTTTTTTAATTTTAATTTTTCTTGCTTGGGTTGAAGAGAATCAATTCGTTTTATTGAATTTGGTTGATATTGACCAATGTCAAGGTCAATCAAATTCAATAAAATAAATTGATTCTCTTCAATCCCAAGCAAGAAGAACAAAAATAAGAAAAAATATTAAAAAATAAGTAAAAAAATTAAATTCAATAATAATTAATAGTAAAAATGATAAAATAAAATAATTAAAATATAATAAAATAAAATATCAGTAATGAATACGTAACAAATTTTTTTGAGAATCAATTTGTTGGATTGAATTTGGCCGACCTTGACATCGGTCGAACTTCACTTTAATCGTTTCTTCTTACAATCTTTACTCCTACTTTCTTGCTTCAATCGGATTAGGTTGAGAACAGTTTAGTTTGCTTGACCTTGAAATCTATTCCGCTTGGCTTTAACATTTTTTTTAAGTTTCTTTTACTTAATTTTTTACTTTGCTCGAGCGGAGTTAGGGTTTGAGTTCAGCTGAATTGGGTGAACGTTAAAATAATTTTTTTAAAACTCATTATTGTTTGTTGTTTTGAATTTTTTACTTAGGTTAAACAGAATTGAGTTCAGCTGTTGAGTTTGGTTGACCTTGTGATTTTTCGAGTTGAATGTTGATGGTTTTTTTAATTAATTAACATATTTTGACGTCCCTCTTGCATCGGCGCCCTCAAGCCTTGCTTAACGCCTCCTTCCGCCGGCCCTGTGCGCCCCTGTCTAATACGTACGAACAAATTTAAGGCCCAAGCCACTGTTTATGTTCTTTTTTTTATAATACGTTTTATAAGCTTTAATTCAAGTTATTTGATAATTTACTAGTAATAATATCAGCTGATCAATTGAGTTCATGATTATAGGAGGCCGCGATTGGTGCTATTTTATTCTGTGCGGTTGGATACAGTGAAAAATAAATAATTTGACAGTTGTAATATTTGAGGTTATGCTCGTGTTTTATTCGCGCTAAAATCAGCTACCGAGAGATGGCGCTTTTAATAAGGAAAGCAAACACCTGTCATTAATATTACTGAACACAACTTGTCATATTTCAATCCATCGATGTTTTTGCTGGTTTTATTGTGTATTTTAATATTTATTACGTACGTTTATTATTATTTATGACGCACGTTATGCTAAAAGCGCGGAAGCGTCACGTAACTCACAAACAAACGTTTCGATTTAATGTTTTTCTTTTTTATAGGTTAAGCAAACGTCATTCTAATGTTTATATAATAATATAATAAATCGACAAAAAAGAAAACAAGAGAAAACAATGCTCGAAGTAATTTTGCTGTCGTTTGCATGTATGTGTAAATTAAAGTAACGGCATGGACAGTCATTATTGATCACGCTGTACATTTTTTCCTTGCATCGGCGACTCTGCGGTTTCAATTCTTTTTTTTTTTTTTTGGTGGATTGGATTTTTCGGTGATTAGTGGTGTGCATACTTTTGTTACGTAAAGTTTAATGTAAAGGCAACAATAAAAGTAACCCAAATCAGTCGGCGCCGGGGGCCAAATAAGATTTCTAAACGCCAAATACCAGGTGATCAATGGAATTCATAATTAGAGGAGGCTGTGATCGGTGCTGTTTTATGCTGTGCGGTTGGATGCAATAAGAAATAAATCATTTGACAGTTGTAATATTTGAGGTTATGCTCGTGTTTTATTCGCGCGAAAATCAGCTACCAAGAGGTGGCGCTTTTAATAAGGAAAGCAAACACCTGTCATTAATACACTGTGGTCGTAAATGATTGAGCGTCCTTGAGAAAGTAAATACCCAAAGGTGATCAAAACTACTTTCCGCCTAGGGAATTTTCGCGTTTTTGAATGCTCCAGATCAGCTGGCAAGCAGTAGCGTTCGTGTATGGTTTGTTTATGTTTGAGTTTTCTACAATTTGCAGTTTAAATCATTCGAAATCAATAAATAAGTATTTTTGAATACTATTATTCAGTTGACTTTGTTTTTACAAGTAAGTAACGTTCTTTGCGTCTCGATTTATGATTAATGTTACACAATTTTTAGGTTAAAATTACATCCGCACGCCTTTAAATTGGGTACATGATTTCTAGTAACTGGACCAAGAAATTTTTGTATGAAGCGGCACGTTCAACCATTTACGATCGCAGTGTATTACTGAACGCAACTTGACATATTTCAATCCATCGATGCTTTTGTTGGTTTTATTGTGTATTTTAATATTTAATTACGTACGTTTATTATTATTTGTGATGTACGTTATGCTAAAAGCGCGGAAGCGTCACGTAACTCACAAACAAACGTTTCAATTTAATGTTTTTTTTTTATAGGTTAACCAAACGTCATTCTAATGTTTTCCTTATTACAGGAACCTTCACGAAATTTTCGCTAGATGTCAGCCACTTCGTGATTTTCTCGAATACAATCTTTATTTTGTTATTTTATTTTGAATGGATGTTGGTTTAAACTAAACCCTTTTTTTTTGAGAATATTAGGTGGCTGGGACAAATCCGTTTATTATCAATCATTAAAAAATAAATAAATGTCACAATTCTGACACTTAAAATTCTTAACGTCAAATTGTAAGCTTGTGTTGCCAACTTTTTGAGAAATTTCACAGCCTGCTGTAATTATAAATTCCGTTGATCGCACGGTATATTCTAAAATGTAGGCCAAACGGTGGAATTTCGCTCAATCTGGCAACTCCGTTCACTTATGATTAATTCCTTGGCCGCGTTCAGGTGCCCAAGCAACTGAGTTGCTGCTGATTTTCTCGAATACAATCTTTATTTATTTATGTTATTATTATTTATGAATGGATGTTGGTTTAAACCCCTTGTTTTTTTTAGAATATTAGGAGGGGTCCCACAAGACAAATGCATTTGTTATCAACCGTTAAATAAAAAAAAAATGTCACAGCTCTAACACTGGAAATTTTTGATTTTAAACTGTAAGCCTGTGTTGCCAACTGTCTGGAAAATAGTTTAAACCCTTGTTTTTAGAATATTAGGAGGGGTCCCACAAGACAAATGCATTTGTTATCAACCGTTAAATAAAAAAAAAATGTCACAGCTCTAACACTGGAAATTTTTGATTTTAAACTGTAAGTCTGTGTTGCCAACTGTCTGGAAAATATCACGGCCTGCTCTAATTATAAATTCCGTGTTTTGGTGATGTTCGACGTCTGTCTTAGTGAGTTTCTTTTTCGGCTATTGGCAACTAATAGTATTTAATCAATTTTTTCTGGAAAATTGAATGTAAAAGTGGACGGAAGAGACGCTTATTGAAATAACGCTAGAAATGCACGAGGCCGTTGTTGTATGTAGTAATCTTTTATGGGCACGACGACGACATAAAAATAAAGAGCCGGGCCATTCTCGCCGGTCATTACCTAGCGAAGAAAGTGATTTGCATAGATATACTCTGTGAACCCCCGGGCTCGTTGCAACTGTCAACTGTGGACGCCGACATATTTTCCTCTTCTTCTTCTTCTTCTTCTTCCGCCCCACTAAGTTCCAGCTAAAAATTATATACCTCATAGCTTGACCGGCGGACGTCTCAACTCGCGCGGTTATTACGACATCCTATCTCATAGCCTCATGCATAATGGATTCGCCTCCTCGCAACTTATACGCGCGATATATGTTTCGTTAGATCTAGCCGGCCATTTTCGACCAAAAGGGCTTTCGTTAAGCTGCGACCGTGACTCCGCCGAAACAGATGAAGGGGAACACGATCGCCCATCAACCGCGCGCCCCCTCGAGAAACATCAAATAGGAAACACGATGACGTTTCAATGGAAATTACCTCCAAGTAGTTGGCAACATTGAAAACAAAAATTTAACAAAAAAAGAAAAGGAAAATTGAGTCTGCTAAACAAACTGCATCGAGATGATTTGTATCCGTCTCTGAGTTCTGGAAACGGCGCTGCAGAGTCAATAAGGAAGAGCAGAATTCCGCCCGGCTCTTGCATAAAGTCATGAGCTCATCTGGTTTGATTGAAATCCTCTCTTATTCTTATGTTTTATTTGAAAAACCCCCTTCCCCCCGTCGGGGGTTTCATTGTTCCGTCGGCCTCATGCATACTTCATGTTACCTTAGAATGTGATGGCGCTTACAAATGTTCCCCGAGAAATTAATATTGTCGTTTCTGTCTCGCAATCGCGTTTTCCTTACCTCCTCAAGAACAAACCGACCGGAGACGTTTCATAAATTACAGTAGCGGATTCGTCTCCGCAATCGCAATCGCAATCGCAATCGCAATCGCAATCGCAATCGGTAAATACGATAGACGCTCGAAATATTATTAGGTGCGTTCAGCCGTTGATACCGATGATGCTTTCCGCTAGCGCTACAGAGCGGTACGCAACTGCTGAGACTGTAGTGAACGTTGAACGCACTTATATACAGTGACCGGCAGAAAGTTGGGTACATATGGGAAAATTCTTTATTATTGATTTCTCAGAAAAATTTATTCTTTATGAAAGCTCCTGCATCTTTCCAAACTTAAGATGCACGCATCAAAATTTGAATACCTCCTGTCATATACCGAGGAAATCAAAATATTTGAAATCGACATAAGAGTAAAGTACCTTTATTTTCAACGCTACGTGGAAATTTTATTTGGAAAAGTTATTCAGAATTATTACAGTATCTCAAATATGAAATCATGGCTATCTACGATGAAAAAAAAAGGAATTTCACGTATTTTTCAATTTTTCTGATACCAACGTGTGTCGAAAATTTATGAAAAAAAAAAAACAAAAACAACAGAAACAAAACGCGATCACTTATACTTAAAAAACAACAAAAAAGACCAGTCGTAATAAAGAAAAAAAAACCTAACCTTGAAATGGACAAAGGGAAATTTGTAAAAAAATCAAAAAAAAAAATTAAAAAAAAAAAACAAGACAGAATCTTCTTCGCGCAAGCAACGAACAAACAAAAAATTAATAAATTTCAGAAACAAAAGACGATCGTCTTAATTAAAAAAAAAAAAAAGAAATCTCAAACCCGATCAAATTAAAAATCGAAGACAAAAATGAAAGGTATTTCAGGCGGTATTATCTTCTTCGAAAATTTATGAAAAAAACAAAAACAAAAACAACAGAAACAAAACGCGATCACTTATACTTAAAAGACAACAAAAAAGACCAGTCGTAATAAAGAAAAAAAACCTAACCTTGAAATGGACAAAGGGAAATTTGTAAAAAAATCAGAAAAAAAAATTAAAAAAAAAAAACAAGACAGAATCTTCTTCGCGCAAGCAACGAACAAACAAAAAATTAATAAATTTCAGAAACAAAAGACGATCGTCTTAATTAAAAAAAAAAAAAAGAAATCTCAAACCCGATCAAATTAAAAATCGAAGACAAAAATGAAAGGTATTTCAGGCGGAATTCTCTTCTTCGAAAATTTTTAAAGAAAAAAAATTCAGAAACAAAAAGCGATCGCTTAAGCTTAAACAACAAAAGACCAAGAAAATCAATCGACCTGACCCTGAATTGGATGAAGGAAAACTGAGAAAAAAAATCGGAAAAAATTTCAAAATAAAAGAAAACAGCAAAAACAAAAGACTCTAACGATTTTGCTAAAAAAAAATTAAAAAAAAAAAAAACAAACGCAGAATGTCCTTTGCGCAGGCAACGAACAAACAGAAAATTAATAAATTTCAGAAACAGAAGACGATTGCTTTGATTAAAAAAAAAAAAAGAAATCTCAAACCCAATCAAAATTAAAAATCGAAGACAAAAATTAAAGCGTCTGAGGCGGAATTCTTTTTTTCGAAAATATTTGAAAAAAAAGAAACAAAATTCAGAAACAAAAGGCGAACGCTTAAATTTAAACCAAAAAATTATTTCAAATACTAAAAAAAAAAAAAAACTAAGTGTGATTTGGATGGAAAAAGGCAAATTGAAAACAAAATAAGAAAATGTTACTGAACGTAAATTAAACACACACAAAAAAAAAAACTAAAGACGATCGGACGATGTTGTTAAAGGAAATGAAAAATGATTTGCGTGAGTAATAAATACAGGAAAAAAAAAACTAATTTTAGTTGAAGTTGAAGGAAGAAAAATCGATCGCCTAGAAAAAAAAAATAGGAAAAAGGAAAAGAGAATATTCTTTGCGCAAGCCACAAATAAACACGATAACGAATCTCACAGACAAAAGGCGATCGCTCTGCACTCGTGTTTTAATAAATTTAAAAAAGGAAAACAGATTCACTGAGATTTTTCTCAGCTTTCCAGCGCTTTCCACCAAAAAACAATCGACGAACGCATTCTTGGGTTATAATCAAAATTCAAGGGCGACGCGTTTTTTACTGGCTCAGTTAAATGAACGTCTCTCCCCCCCCCCCTCGCGATCGCGCTTGTGATTTTTGAATACAGTTTAAGTCGGGGATTTACAGGGCTTTTTCTCGGCATTCCGAGGCCTTTCACCGAAAAACAATCGACGAATCGACAACAACTGAAAAATGGGAAAGTGGGATGCATTTTCCAAACAAACTTATTTTTCGGACGAGGAACCGGAACGTGTGACTTCATAGGACAGGGTGGGCACTGCCCATCTTGCCCACTCCGACGAACCGCCACTGACTGAATATTAACAATGCCAATGCAAGGTCAACCGTATGTGAAATGCTTTTTGTTTCGAAGATAATACGAGATGCATTTTCAATTTAAATGCAATTTGGCGAGGATATATTATCGCAGGTGACTTCAGAATTTTCTTACCTTTTCCACTAACTCTAGGGGCCCTGCACTGCACTCCGCGTATATTATAATAAACAAACAATCGCAATAAATACTGCAAATTCGTTGAGGAGAGCTCGCACCTCTCTTGACAAGATCTGATTGGTTACTAAGGACAGGGGGGACAATCAAGCAACGAAAAGATAGCCGTGGAATGCAGAGCTTGCTCTTTTTGCGCCGTTTTTTTGTCGACGCCTGTCGATACTTGTACGCCGGGAAGGCGAGAATTTCATCACTCTTTGAATTATTGTTTTCAATAATACAGACTAAGCCAACTCACATCGCAGTATTATTTTGCCTTAGACGGAAATAAAAATATTTGATTGGGTGCGTCACCCGAGTTTACTTTCATTTAGAAAAAAGAAAAAGAAAAAACAAATGCTTTAATTATTTAATGTAAAATAATTAAATCGTTTTCCGAAGGAATGCAGTCGTGTTTCGTTGCAAAAAAACAAAAAAATATTTGGAAAAAACAGTGTCAACGACGAATGGTTTTGCATTATTCACTTTTGTTGTGGAAAATACTTGAGGCAATTGATTTGTTTAAATAAAGGAGAGAGGGTGCTAATAATCTAGTAGCAATTTCCCCTCTCTTTTCTCGATTGTTAATAATAAGTAAAGGTCTAAATTTGGCGACTTATATTTTAATATGTAAATTAAAATTACGTTATTCGTTATGGGCGGCGCGGCGGCGGCGTCTGCTACTGAAAATCATTTAAAGAGTTATTTCCAGATATTTTCTGTATACAGTGTCCGCCAAAAAGTTCGCACCACATCACGCAAAAATCTTTATTACTACTGATATTTTTAGAAAAGCTTCTGCGCCAATAATTTCTGCATGATTCGATAACCAACCAACATTGTTACCAACTGTTAGTATGGCAGAAAATGGGTATTTTTTTTATTTCTGCTTGGGTTGAACAGAACTAGGTTGGCGGCTTATGTTGACCTTGAAATTGGTTGAGCTTCATTCTGATTGATTTTTAATTTTTAACAATTTTTGCGCTTTTATTTTCTTTGTAATTCTTAATTTAAATTTGCGTTGCGAAAAAAAGGAATTTCACGTATTTTTCAATTTTTCTCATACCAACGTGAGTGTCGTATAATTTTGAATGCGTTTCTTCAAGTGTGACATAAACATACTCTGAGATTTGTCTTTTGCTCAACTATCAACTAGAAATTATGATTGATAACATTGATACCCTAAAAATTACAAATTTTTTGTAGCCAAATTTTTTTTTTTTTTCGTCGTAGGTAGCTATGATTTCATATTTGACATCTCGTAATAATTCTGAGTAACTTTTCCAACTAAAATTTTCACGTACCGTG
The DNA here is from genome assembly GCA_036172665.1 of Prosopocoilus inquinatus. NCBI lineage: Eukaryota > Metazoa > Arthropoda > Insecta > Coleoptera > Lucanidae > Prosopocoilus > Prosopocoilus inquinatus. The sequence continues at coordinate 4,170,179 of CM069878.1, read as the reverse complement.
GAAAGTAATGGTACTTTACTCTTACGTCGATTTCGAATATTTTGATTTCCCCGGTATAAGACAAGAGATTTTCAAATTTTGATACGTGCATCTTGAGTTTGGAAAGATGCAGGAGCATTCATAAAGAATAAATTTTCCCGAGAAATCAATAATAAAGAATTTTCCCATGTGTTGCCAACTTTCTGCCGGCCACTGTATAAAAACGCGTAAGATTGTGAATTGAAAAGTCTCAGAGATATCAGTCTGTCCGATAGACTCAATTTTTTGCCTTCATTTTCTTTTCAATCCCCTCTGTCGTGTTACAAATCGGTGGCAGTCGCGGTGGGATTTGTCGAAAAATACGTTGAATATCGAACCAGAAAAAAAAAGGAAACTAAAAGGGATCTTGTTTTAATCTCGTGTAATAACAAGGGATGAAGAACCCCCCCCCCCACATGTGTGCTCTGGGGCCATGAACACGAATGAAAACGCTGTAAATTCAATTGAACACGGAACACGAATTGCAAACGCTGTCAGTTTCAGGAAATTGCAGGAAGCTCGTTCGGCCGTTTGTGTTTTAAGGTTAGAACTTCTTATTCTCCCAATTATTTTCGAAGAAACCTCATCTCTATTATGCGGTTCGCTGAGAGCTATGCAGCAGTGAAAACCGCAGCTTCCTAACTCCAACCGTTCCAGAGATATTAATTATTTTTTGGAGTAGTGAACTATGCTCCGTTTATTGTTTTCTTTTGTTTTGTGTTTTGTTCATTTCATATTTTTTTTCTTTTCTTTTTTGTTGTTTTAAAGAATTGATATTTTGCGGTTCGTTTGTTTTATTTTTTGTCCTTTTGTTCCCTGCTAGTTTCTTGACTTGCAAAAGTTTACGGCCGAAGAATCGCCGTTTATTTTCTGTCTAGCCGTTCTTCTTTTGTTTTCTTTTTTTTTTTTCTTGTTCTTCGCATTTTGCTTTTTAATACGAATTGGCTTTCGCATTTTATTGACCGACTCCTTTCTTTCAGTTCTCCTTCGTTTCCTACTAGTTTGTTTTTAAAACTTTCTCCAATTTTCAATTTTTTTGTCCATCTTAGTATTGTGGTGCGTCTTTTAATTTTATTTTTTACTTTCTTTACAGTTTTGTTATTTAATAAAAAAAAAAATAAAACAGAATCGTCTTAGAATCCAGTTATTATCCCGGCACTTCTATTTTTTTTTTTTTTTCAATAATTGATTGCTTTGTTTTTTTAATTTGTTTATTTTTATCAAATCGGTTTCTCACATTTTGATTTTGATTTTCTACAGTTGTCTTTTGTTTTCTACTAATCTCTTTTTATTTTTCGTCTGGAAAATCGTTTTTTTTTTATTATCTTAGTCGTGTTTGTATTTGCAAAGCGTTCGTCGAATTTCATTTTTTTTTGTTTGTTGTTTGTTTCTTTTTATCAATTTCTTTTTCGCATTTTGGTTACTAGTTTTTTCGTCCAAAGATTCATTTGTTTCACTGTTCAACGTCATCGATTTTCTTTTGTTTTTTTTTTCTCATGTTATTTATCCTTTCGTACATTGGACTGTCGAATTGATTTTTCGTATTTTTTCGACGCTTCTTCGAGTGTTCATCTTTTCTCGTTTGTTTCGTGTCCATCACGGTCGCGATCTTTTGTTTCGTGCGCCGTATTTCGTAGTAGTTTGCTTTTGTTTTCTACGAACTTTTTGATTCGTTCGCGGAAAACTGTTCGGCTTGGTGTTGTCGATCTTCTTTTGTTTTCCTTTTCCGCTTCGCGCCTTCGCGTATTTTGTCGCCGTTTCTTTCGTTTCTCTTTTGTTTCTGATTTTCCAAAAGAAATCCGGCAACCCTGACGTACGGCCTAGTTCAAATACGTCCAAAATGTTTGGCGAATTGGTATTGGTATCTGACTGGTTCTTCTTCAAAAAAAAAAAATTTCGCTTTCTGGAATGCGTATGAACTAGAGACGGGTTTATGAATTAGAGATGGGTTTCCACCCGGCGCAATCGTTTGCACCCGGTGCATTCATATACGCACCTCGCTGAATACGCCCCCGATATGCTTTCATTGCACCGGGTTCATTGCTTGGCCCATCTCTAGGTATGAACACTGGGTTAGTTTGTTTGTATTGCCAGGAGTTGCTCTAAAAACTATAAAATATAGCTTGCAGTCTCATTCGTTTATCTCGCACCGAAGAAACCTCGCACCGTGATTGAAAACTACATTTTACAGTGTTTAGAACAACTCCAAGAAATATGCAAACAAACAAACAAACCTACAATATACAAACAAACAAACCTACAATTTACAAACAAACAAACCTACTACTTGATACTTACCATTTCTATTCTCTGAAAAAAAAAAAAAAGGTTTGAAACTTGATGTTCTGATAGTTGGCAACTCGAAGTTAGGGAATTTTCCGCTCAGCGATTGACAGATTGTCTGTGATTGACAGTTTGGTGAAGCTGGACGATTTTCCGAGATTTTATTATTTTGAACTGTTAAAATAAAATCGGAAAATGTATGCCGATGTGAACAGGTGATTATAAAACGTCTGGAACTACTGTAATAGGAATACCATAGCAGTCAGAAATCGAAGCAAACATAACCTAAAAGTTTGACTGCTTGGTTTCATTGTAAATTTAAAACCTCGTCCATCATGAATTTATTGTTACTAGCGAAGTTAAAATAATTGTCAGACTGCTTCCTTTATTAGTAAAGTGAAGGCCAAGTATTTTATTATACAATAAGTGCCTCCATTTACATGAAAACTGCCTGGGCAAGTAAGACCCCTCCTAAGGCGAATACAGGATTTAATTTGAATGAACAAGAACAAGCAAGAAGTGTCGTATAGTTGTATCAAATGAGCTGACGATGTAATTCCAAACCAACTATCAGGTACAGTGAGATTTATTAGCTAAATTAATTCTTTTCTGGTGGCCAAGGCGAGTTGCTGTCTTTCCAGTGGTGCACCTGCAAATGAAGGAAACTCCACACGAATACATAAGACCTTTATTGAAAAACAAAATAAATATCTTTCTGTAAAATCACTTAGTTAACACGTATATGAGCTATGCCCGCACAGGAAACAAACGTAACAATTTACACTGCAACGCAACAGCATTCAGAAAGGAGGACAGCCGGCTTTTCTTTTTATTGCACATTATCAGAAGGGGGCGGGGAAGTACCGACTCAATTCTGAATAAAGTTGCTTGCAAAATGTTTTTACGGATTAAACGTTCTATAGGATAGTGAATGTAATAATAATAAGCGATGCCCTTTTACATTTAAGACAAAGGCACCGCGTTTCTTTGGCAGTTCCAGCTACATTAAAAAAAATCTGTTTTCGTTATGTAGGATAGGACCGGCTCTTAGACACTTACTATTTGAAAGAATAGCCAAACAAAGAAAAATAAGCTTAAAATTCTTTAATTTAATTTTAATTTTTGCTAAAAATTAACATTAACATTTAGTTCAAGTTCTAAGTTCCAATCTATTTGTTGGTAGAAAGTGAAGAGCAAAATAATTTTTTGGCATTTTGAGTTCGGTTGTGTTTAATAAAATGGTTTCTCACTTTATGTAAAAGTTTCCGATAATAAAAGTCGTAAAGCCGGCCCTGTTTTAGAAAGTGGTAACCTCACATATTCCCTCTCCTACTTATGGCACTACAGTTACAAAAATACTTTAGAGAGAAACTCATGTTTTTCACCTCTACTATTACAATGTAAAATTCGTTTCTATTCAACTATTATCACCTTCAGAAGGTAGGTTGTTTTCAGCGAGAATTATTAATAATTAATAAAGGAACGAATCGTAAACTTAACACGTAACAAAAGAAAAAAAAGAAGAAAAAAAAAGGAAAACAGAATTGCGTACATGCCAATAGAGCAAAACGAAACATAGTTCCTTCAGTCAGCGCTTTACAACACTTTCTTTCTTTGTTACACAGTCTACGACAAAATTACAACGATTTTTAAAATTACGTTAAAAAGAAAAAGAACGAGAAACAAACAAAACAAGAAAGACACACGGCACTACAAAACAACGAACAAAAATTGCATCGGACGATTTTCGATAACCGACACAAATACTGTGCATTTCAAACAGATTGTAAAAAATTCACGATTTTTTTTTCATTTCCAAGGAACCGAAAGGGGCACTTTTTTTCGTTTTTTTTTTCTTGAAGAAACGTGATTTCGTCTGTTTGATTTTTTACAATCAGTGTGAGCAACACCACTTCGGCTATCAAAAAAAAAAAATAATAATAAAAATACAAAACGCCATTCATTTAACAATATGTTAGTTCAATAAAATGAGTAATATCACAACAATAACTATTGACTTGCTTTCTACAATGAAATGTAAGCGCAGGTGATCCAGGCAGGCAGATGAGGCAACTTATGCCTGGGTTTCCATTTTATTTTCACTGAAATATCCCCGGATTTTTCCAGGTTTTCCCTGACTTTTAATTAAAAAAAACTCACACTATTGATTGCGATTACTCAACTTTCCTAATTTTCACATGTTTTCTTGAATTCACAACAGAAATAATAGACGTCCCCCAAAAATTAGTAATTCATTATTTTTTTTTTATTATCACGTGTACTGCGGGGAAAATTATTGAATTACCTTTTGAAAATGATCAAGCAATTAATTTTTGTTTTAATTTAATAACAAGTCTGATCGTTACAAAAAAAATATATTAAAAAAAAAAAACCGAGAAGTGTTAGTATAGGCAACCCGGCGAACGCGGTCGCTTCCTTGGTTGCCTACATTGAAGACCTCCCCGATATTTTTCTTTCTTAAAAATTTTGTCACAATTCGCTTAGATTACGTAATTTTTCTTAATATTAAAAACAATTTCCAGTATTCCAAATAATTTCACTGACTTTTGCATTAAAACAAGCAAATTCCCTGACTTTTCCCCGACATTGTGAACGTTCTCTCAAATTATTTTAGAAAAATTTTGTGCAAATCGTTCTTGATTGCAGTGAAAACCTCGAGCAGCCTCTGGACAGCTGTTTCAGCCCTGCTTGGGGCTTCTTCAGCAGAGACGTAGGTCGACATTTCCACTGCAAACAAAAACGACTTGCCCAATTTATTTGCAATTGCGATGTAAAAATTGTTTTAATATTGAAAACAATTTCCAAATAATTTCACTGACTTTTGCAATAAAACAAGCAAATTCCCTGACTTTTCCAGGTTTTCCCCCAGGTGAGTGGGAATCCTCCTGCCTGGACACTTGCGTACAGCACAGCGTCTAAACATAAACCGTGCTAAAAAGCTGCGCACAGTTTCGACGACCCTGTTTTGAGCGTAAAAAATTAAAAGACTCACCCGACTTTCTCTCCGCGCTACTTTTTTATTGCACACAAATCACTCTTCACACATCCTAAAGTAATTCCCTGAAAATTGCCACAGCCCGTAGCGAACGTAAGCATCTGCCTCAGTTGATCCAGCGACTTCAAGCAAACGACCACGCAGCAGTTCTCCCCCTTGTCGTTGCAGTTGCTCGTGTGCGGCCTCACGACGGCCTCCTCCTTCTTGTCTGCCCCGCAACATCCGGTTTGAGAAGAGCAACAACAGTTAGTTTTCTTCGGGCGGCACGCATTATTAGCAGTAGTAGCAGTTTTGGTTATCACATGACTAGAACTAGCGTTAGCATTTAACTCGCTGCTGTTAGTTTTATCAGAGTCCGCACTGGATTGGTTACATCCGTGGCAACTCTTATAAGGGTCACACTTACAATCAACACACTTACATATATCCGCGTCTGCCGTAAGGTCTTTCAAAATATTATTCGCTGCGCTTCCGTTCCTGTCAGGCGACAGGAAGTCGTCGGATAAGAACTCGGGCACTTCACCACCGACGACCACTTGTTTACCACTCTGCAAGTAATACCCGTCGGCTTTGTTTTTAAATTCATCCGCCATGGGCATTGCGACGCTGGCTTCTGGCCTCTCCACGTTGATGTACGATGGAATACCCGTGGGGACTGCACAGACGGGGCTTTCATCAGTCAAGACAGGCCGCTCGTTTACATTCACGGGGTTCATCAATAAATTGATGGCGTCGATCCATGTTGAGGGATCCTCCTCCTCGCAAGCCAAGCTCATCTGCAAGGCTTCAGGCATGTACACCTGCTTATTGATGTCGGCTAACGACTGCTGGAAATTCCTGGAAGGCGGCAGGCTTTGCACGCTCAAAATTTTGACGTTCGGGGATTTTGCCTCGCGCATCCCGGTTTCGAGCACGTCTTCGATTAACTGCTGCTCCTGGTCGTTCGCGAAGATCTCCGTGACGTCGAAGTTGCCGACGTTCCTGTCCATGCCCCCCAACAGGTCGTTTGCCACGTTTTCGATCTCCGTTATGATCGAGTTCTCTTCCAGCTCCATCTCGGTGTTGTTCAAGGTCTCGCCGTCCTTTCCGTTCTCGACGTTTTCGCTGCCGATGTTGTACGATAATTGGATGGGGATGGGGTCCGCCGTGTTGACCGTCGCGTAGTGCTTGAGCCCGTTCGTCGTCTCAAAGTCGGCCGTCTGCTCCGCCGCGAACTTTTGTTTTTCGGCGTTCGGCTTGGCGTTCGCGTTGTCCGAGATGTAATTATTGTTGTTGAGCTTGGAGGCAGGAAGCAAATCGAACGAGTTGTTGTCGGACATCAGGATATCGGGTACTTTGTCGGAGTGGAAGTCACCATAATCTGCAAAAAAAAGAAATCTTATTATAACTACAGTACGGATCTTGGTACATGTGCTAGTGGAAGGGAGGAGTAAGAGCGTCCTGCGTTGATTTGAATCACAGTCCTATTACATTCAATGAACGCAACCGCACGCTCTTACTACTCCCTTCCACCAGCACGTGTACCAAGATCCGTACTGTAGTTATAACACGTTCCGCATTGTTGCATGGAATCTTTTGTAATGGGCGTTGCACGTCCGACGTTAAACATTTTGACCGGAATTTAAATAAATACCTTGAGACGCTGTTTAAAAAAAAAAAAATCAAATTTTGTTTTCAAAAGAAAAAAGCGTGACCTCAGGGGCCCGTTCAGAAATTAAAAAAAAAAGCGCACTCTTCCGTTTTAAAAACGCCTAAAGTGCTCTTCTCATAAAGTTTCTGAACGCGCCCCAACTATAAAGGCTGTCGAACAGATAAAACAGCGACATCTTACGATCGCTTTTTGACCTGACATTACAGTAGGACATTTTACAACAATTTTTTTTATAAAGGCTGCGTTTAGTCGATAGACAAACCAACGAAGTTGGACGAGGATAGTCGGACCGTCTTCTAAACGGGAAAACACAACGAACGTTGACAGTTGTCATAATTATCAGCTGTTATGTGCAGCAAATGAAATTGATTGTAGGGGTTATGGTATAGTATGTTAGGAAAGCTGCGTCTAGTAAAAATGGTAATTAATTAAATATAAGCAATTATGCGTTTTTCTTCGAAAAACGAATCCCTTAAGCTATGTTTATTGCTGGGCGTTTTGCGTTGGCGTTAAAATTTTACGCGATTCCATTGGCCCAATTTAAAAGTGTATAATTTGTTTAATTAAGCGAACCAATCAAATAGCTATTCCGTAACGCGGCGATGAAAAATCGTCTACCAATTAATCCAGCTTTATGCGTAAACATCATGTTTAGTTCTTAAACTTCTTCGCTTATTGAATACATAACCTCACAAAACTACTATCAACTCCCCCTCCCCTCCCTCGTACTAAACGACTTCGACTGTCGCAGTCGTCTATTGGTCGCATCTCAAATCCCGACCACCGCGACCAATCAGCTGATTCGTCAGACAACGTAAAATAACTATACGCACTAAACGAAATCGACAACGCCGCCCATGAACTAAACGCAGGGTAAATCAAAATACGACGCATATCGGTAAAATCGGTATCGGTAAAACAGAACACGATCATCAGAATCAGTGGCTGTATATTATATTATATTATATTATATTATATTATATTATATTATATTATATTATATTATATTATATTATATTATATTGTATTATAAGTGCTGCTAACCTACCCATGCCGAAATTCTCTGTTCTTTCATCAAACAAAATTCGCTTTTATGAAACGGAATTTAATTTTACTGCTCACAACTGAATTCAGATTAACGCAGTTTTATTAATCAATTTTTTCTTTTAGGTTAACAAATGTTCTTGGTGCACTTCTGATACCTCTGTAGAATTGAGCCTAAAAGTTGACGTTTCTGTGTATCTGACTTCTATTTGAGAGAATAAACTTTTTTTTAAAGCTGTCAAAATGATACACGTTGACTTAACTGTTAATTCGATTTTACAAAAGATGCTTTCTTTCGCTTAAAAGTTTGAATCGTGTTTCGAATAGTTTGGCCCTGAATTTCTTAGTTGTTGCAAACACCTGACTTGAATTTTTGATTGACAGTTCATTTGTAAATAACCATAATTCAATCCAAACAAGTTTTAAAAATCAAGAGAGATTCAAAGAAAAGATTGTCCGTTTTTGAATCAAAACACGTTTGGACCACGTTTTTGTTAGCGAAAGAAAGCACCTACTATTGCATGGATTTTTTTTGTAATGAGCGTTGTATATGTCCGAAGCTAAACAATTCTGGCCGGAATTTAAATAAAGACCTTGAGACGCTGTTTTGAAAAAATTTCAAACTTTGTTTTCAAAAGAAAAAACTATAAAAAAAAGAGCGCACTCTGTGTAATATGGTGTAATATTATTGTTCTCTTATGTAAGTGTATTTTGTTTTCCATTTTAAACGCCTAAAGTGCTCTTCTGATGACGTTTCTGAACGCGCCCCAGCTATAAAATCAATATGCGACGCACATCGATAAAACAGAACACGATAATCGGAATCGGCGGTGCTGCTAACCTTCTCATGCCAAAATTCTTTTTTCTTTCATCAAACAAAATTCGCTTTTGTGAAACGGAATTTAATTTTAGCGCACACTTGAATTCAGATTAACACAGTTTAATTAATATATTTTTTTTAATTAAATGTTCTTGATGCACATCTGATACCTCTGTAGAATTGAGCTAAGAGTTGACTTTTTTTTGTTTTTCGTTTTCATTCTATAATTTCTTTTGTTATTTTCATTTTGTTTTGCTTTGACAAATCTAATGTCCATGTATACAGTTTCTTTTGTTGTGTACAGTGTGTCAAACAGATCAAATATATTATTATTAAACTTTAAAAAAAAAAAAGCTGTCAAAATGATAAACGCCGACTTAACTTTTAATTAAATTTTACAAAGCGTCCGATCGATTGTACCGAGTGACTATCACTGTTTAAATTTACACGTAAGTCTTGTTAATGTGATAACAGTGAAATAAATAAATTCCGAAAATAATAGTAATTTATTCTCTTTTTTATATTCGTTATCTAACGTCTTACGTAATAAAAAAAAGACACCATTAACTAAATAATTGCGCGGCGTTCATTTGTTTTATTGTTCTGTCACTGTCTTTGTTTTGTAATTGTCAAGCGTCAATTTAAACAGTCGCCGACAATAAACCGAGAAAATAAATCGTCGTAAATAAATGCGGAACGACTTCTTTTAAATTTAAATTACAAAATTCGAGAGCAATCTATTTTTTTTTGTTTTTAATTTCGTTTTTGTTTTTTAATTTTGCAAATTTATATTGTTCACTTGGACTCGTCCGCGGAAAAAAATCAACATTTAACTGCGGTTGTTTTGTTTGGCTGGTATTTGTTTGGAATGACTTCTTTTGTTTTCAAGTTGTTTAGAGTACCGGCCCTCTAGTTATTAAAGTCTCGCAGAGTCAGCCATCTTTCAGCAAAAAAAAAACTCCTGTCAGTGTCAATTTGACAATACTTTCTAACCTCGCTTGCGAAATCAAATTTCAGCAAAAAAAAAAGTTCTGTCAGCGTCAAGTCGACAGTATTACCTAACCTTATTTACTTAAGCTTATTTTTAATGTCAAATTCAAGTCTTGGCGCCACTTCCATTCTTTCTTATGATTGGCTGAAGTACATTTTGCTGAAATGTGGCGGAGCCAATTAAAAATGCACGATATTCTGCCAGACTCTTACTGAAAGGTCTCTAGTTTAGAGACGTCAGCACACGAACTATGGCGAGGAGGCCCGAATGAGTACGCTCTCGGCGTCGGAGAGAGGACGCGCAGGTCAGAACGTTGGCGCATGTCAATAATAATGTCATAATCGCAAGGTTCAAGCGAACGATAATGATTAGTTGTTAGTACCATGCGATCAACGGAATTTATAATTAGAGCAGGCTGTGATATTTTACAAAAAGTTGGCGGCTTGCAGTTTTGAAATTTAAAATTTGAAATGTCAGAACTGTGACATTTATTTTTTTAATGATTGATGACAAACGGATTTGTCTTATGGAACTTCCCCTAACATTCTAAAAAAGGATTTAAATCAGCATCTTTACGAAGTGAAAAAAAAAACAAAATAAAAATTGTACAAAGCACGAACGTAACCTCAAATATGATAACTGCCAATTTATTATTTATTTCTCAGTGTATCCAACCTCACAGCATAAAATAGCACTAATCACAGCCTCCTCTAATAATGAATTCCGTTGATCACTCGGTATTTTGTTAGAAAGTAAAGATAATAAAACCCTGTATATTAGATCATGCTTCTTTAATAAAAAAAAAATAAGCGAAACGTTCCAAATACTCACACAATTACGCAAACGCATGCGCACGCAACACAGTACCATATTTAAATTAAAATTGACTTTCTTTTGTTCTGTACCTGCTTAATATATTCTTTATTACACAACAGAAAAGGAAACAGTTGACGACTAACGTTATTTTTTTTGCTCACGTTCAATTTTGTAGCGTTTTCGATTGGGGTGCACTACGTGCACTGAGTGATCTGATCTTCATCTCGTTTTAACCTCATAGAATAAAAAGAGACGAAGATACACTCAGTGCACCCCAATCGAAAACGCTCTATAAATATTTTTTTTAGAACCTCACTTTTATTACTGCAATGTTAAGTCAAAAAGCGATCGTAGGATGTCGCTGTTTTATCTGTTCTTCACTTTTTATATTTGGTAGAAAATTTCGGTCGCTTGAAAAGAGTAAGGGGGAAGGGGGGGCTTTTCCGACAGTTGTAAAAAAAAAATCACGTCGAACCTTACTTACCATTCGATAGCTTTCCGTTATCCAAATTCTCCCAGCTGTTCTCATCTCCGCTCTGATAATTAAAGGTGCTCTTAAAATCGATGACGGGGTCCCTCGTCCCGGCTTCCGCCTTCACATTCCCCCGTCCTATCACAAACTCCTCCATCTCGACCTCTTTCTTGACGGTCCGGTGCTTGCATTCGTGCTCGATTTCGTCGGGGATTTCCCGTTTGAGATGGACCAAGTTCTCCCTCTCGTCCTTCTGCGCGGCCTCGCCCGATTTCTGGTCGCGGTCGAGGGCTTTCTGGTGGGTCTTCGCGTGCGATTTCAGGCTGTGGGGGGTCGAGAAGGCCCGCGAGCAGTCCGACTCCGCACAGGCGTAGGGTCGTTCGCCGCTGTGCGTTCGCCGGTGGGTTTTCAGGTGGTGGCTGGCGGTGAAGGCCTTCCCGCAACCGTCCTCGTCGCATCTGAAAAGTTTCTAAACTCAAGAATCTAGTTATAAGAAGACACTTAATGTAAAAACTGTAAGCATACAAAAGGTTGGCTTGAATAAAATAGTTGGGGGCAGAAAATCAGGTTATGGTCTCTTTCATTTTCAACTCAAATTTCAGCAAAAAAAAAGTTCTGTCAGTGTCAAGTTGACAGTATTACCTAACCTTGCTTGCTTATTGTCAATGTCAAATTCGAGTGTTGGCGCCAAATTGCACTTCCATTCTTTCAAGAATCTAGTTATAAGAAGACATTTAATGTAAAAACTGTAAGCGTACAATGTTTGACTTGAATAAAACAGTTGGGGGCAGAAAGTCAGGTTATGGTCCCTTTAATTTTCAGCTCAAATTTCAGCAAAAAAAAGTTCTGTCAGTGTCAAGTTGGCAGTATTACCTAACCTTGCTTGCTTATTGTCAATGTCAATGTCAATTCAAGTGTTGGCGCCCAACTGCACTTCTATTCTTTCAAGAACCTAGTTATAAGAAGACATTTAATGTAAAACTGTAAGCATACAGAAGGTTGACTTGAATAAAACAGTCGTGGGCAGAAAGTTAGGTTATGGTCTCTTTCATTTTCAACTCAAATTTCAGCAAAAAAAAAGTTCTGTCAGTGTCAAGTTGACAGTATTACCTAACCTTGCTTGCTTATTGTCAATGTCAAATTCGAGTGTTGGCGCCAAATTGCACTTCCATTCTTTCAAGAATCTAGTTATAAGAAGACATTTAATGTAAAAACTGTAAGCGTACAATGTTTGACTTGAATAAAACAGTTGGGGGCAGAAAGTTAGGTTATGGTATCTTTCATTTTCAACGCAATTTTCATCTCCTAGCCTTTCATGAAGTTAGAACAAGATGAGAATAGTCGAAAGGTGCTCTAGAGCTGCGAAATGAAAACTAGGCCTTTCCAAATACCCCAAATAAGAACCTCAGCCATCTATTGGCAACTGTAACGAACTAACAAAACTCAATTTTTATTTCTGATTTTAATTTTAAAGAAACTTTAGACGTGTTCGAAGCTGCATTTCACGTATAAGCAAGAATTGATAATCATTTCACAATCGAAGTGGCATTAGATTGAATAACACACAAAAACAATTGCAATTTGTTGCGAGTAGAGGGCGCCACATGCGTTACCTGTCAAAATTCTTCACGATTAACGGATTTAATTCAAATGAGATCGGTCACGTTCACACATGGACTTACTTATACGGTCGTTCTCGTGTGTGCGTTCGAATGTGTTTCTTAAGATCGCTGAGTGTCGTGAAGAACTTCAGGCATCCGTCGGAGTCACAGTTGAAGGTCTTCCCGTTGTGCAGCCTTTCGTGGGCCCTCAAGCGGTACAGGGTGTTGAAAGCTTTGGCGCATCCGTTGTGAGTGCACTCGAAAGGCTTGACCTTGGTGTGCACCCGCACGTGGATTTTCAAGCTGTACGAGGTCAAGAACGCTTTGCCGCAGCTCGGCTCGGAACACTTAAATCGATATTCTCCTGGAATATAAAGCAACTGTAGCCCCGCATTTATAATAATAATAATAATATGAAGAGGGGCGAAGAGGGAGACTTATTTACTTACAAAAAAGTTTCAGCAGAGAAAGCTGCATGTAAAACAAGTTGCCAAATGAATTAAGTTTAGGGTTCGCTTGTTAATACATTGTTAATACCTTTGTGAGTCTTCATGTGAGTTCGCAGGTTGCCAACTGTGCTGTAGGTCCGCGTGCATCCGTCGTATTCACAGTGAAACCTGTTGACTAGCGTTTCTTTCGTTTCCGGGTTTGTACTGTGGATTGTAATGGTCGCGTGCGACGGTTCTTCAGGCATGTCTTCGGACAAGCCAGGATTAATGTGCATGTAGATCTCATCTGGAGATATCGTGTGGTAGATGTAACTGGAAACAATTGAAACCTGTTGACATTTCACATGCAAATGTCACTCACCGTACGCTTGCTGTCAGTGTCACAGCGCAACTGTCAAAAAAATTTTAGCGCGGACGCGAACCCTGAAATGTAATTCTCAGCTGATTTCTGAAATCGCGTATTACTAAATTTGGGCAGAATAAGATCTACGGACTTCCACGAAACGTATTGATTACCAACCCCGCATTTTCGTCGTGGCCCTCTAGCTTGCCGATGTACGTCGTGTTCTCTGGCTTCTCCTTTTCCTCGGATATTCGGCTGTAACTTATGACTGGTAGCTGCTCGTACACCTTGTTGAAGTCGAGGTCCAGGGTCTCGTCCAGGCAGTCCTGTAAATCGTGCGTCACGACGATGCCCGCGTACTGGTTCTCATATCGACTTGTTTCGCTTTTCTCTGGCCAGGATTCCATTTTTCGGGACAGTCAACAATTTTATCCTTGCGTTAAACCACATCACGCCGCACTGCGAAACGTGAACGAAAACAAGATTAAGCACGGCTTCAAACCATTCGTCACCATGAACCAGTGTCGCCAGTAGCTTATCAGCATGAAAATAAAAGTACTAGAAACAGGACGAAAAAACAGTGCTTTCTTTCGCTCACAAAATCGTGATCCAAACGTGTTTTGATTCAAAAGCAGGCATTGGGCGCGTTCAGCGGATGCGTTGCTTACTCAGCAATCGTTTGTGATCGGCTATTACCTTCGTGTGAGCCAATCACAATCGATTGCTGAGTAAGCAACTCAGCCGCTGAACGCGCCCATTCTTTTCTTTGAATCTCGTCAAATAATTTTAACCTGTGTTTTTTTTTGACATTACCCGATTTTTTTTTTTAATTCAGCTGAAATTAGGAATTTCTGCACGTTGAGCGATGATACGGGAATGATGTCTTCAAGTTAGAAATTAGTTCCCCGAAGAGAGAAGCTTATGCCGTGGCTGAGGTATATTCCAAGATTCACGAATTTTTGACTACTCGACATTTGCCAGCAAAATTAAACTTTGGGTTTGATTAGGTGCTGCCTTTCGCTTACAAAATCGTGATCCAAACGTGTTTTGATTCAAAAACAAACATTCTTTTTTTTGAATTTCTCTATTTCTGAAACTTGTTCGGATTGAATTATGGTTACTTACAAATGAACTGTCAATCAAAAATTTAAGTCAAGTTTTTTGTTGCAACAACTACGAAATTCAGGTTCAAACTATTCGAAATGCGATTCACACTTTTAAGCGAAAGAAAACACCTAATTACTGATCTCATACTGATCTACGGAGAAAAGTCTTTATACTTCCTTTTAACCATTTAAATATGCACCAAGTAAGCCAAAGCACAAATTAGATGTAACTGTAAATGTAATTTCTAATGCTTTCGATTGGCATGCACTGTGTGCACTGAGTGCAGGGGCGGTCCGTTTACCGATTCAGGCCGTTCTGGCGACATAGTTGTTCTAGCGCTAGCTTTGTTTATAACATGCGAAGAAACAAGACAGTTCAACTCTCTTGAGTTTGCGGCTCCCTCATCCTGTCCCTCATATTGACAACACCAGCCGCCGCTGACTGAGTGCATCTTCAAGGGATGGTCTGTGATCTTCATCTCCTTTCAACATCATGGAATAAAATGAGATGGAAACACAGTGAGTGCACGTGGTGCATCCCAATCGAAAGCGCTATTCGATTTGGACAGTTCAGAATTTAAGTAATATCTCCTTTTAACATCACGGAATAAAATGAGAGGAAGATACACTGAGTGCATGTGGTGCATCCCAATCGAAAGCGCTGTTCAACTTGGACAGTTCAGAATTTGAGCAACAGCTCAAAAACCGTAAAGACACCATAAATGAGAAATGCGCTGTCAATAAGTTCTTCTGGTCGGGCCTAAAACGCATACCATTTACAAACGCAAAGTTCAATTTTGCTGCCAAATGTCAGGTAGTCAAAAATTCGGGAATCTTAAAATGTACCTCAGCCACGGCATAAGCTTCTCTCTTCGCGGAACAAATTTCTAATTTGAAAACATCATTCCCATGTCGTCGCTCAATGTGCAGAAATTCCTAATTACACCTGAATTAAAAAAAAAAGAATCGGGTAATGTCAAAAAAGAAACATAGGTTAAAATTGTTTGACGCTACATCAATTTATAAATAAATAGGTTACAGAAAATATTTTCGACAATTAATTGACAAATACAGCCAAATTTACTATTGGAAAAATTTCGTCCCCCGTTTCTTATGAATTTAAGATGTGCGTCTAAAAGCTGCATTTTTCGGGGAAGCAAGAAAAACCAACATTTTATTTATGATTTTATTTCGTATGCTCTTTATTTTATTGGATCAGCTGATGACGTAAGAAATTGGGCCACCCAGATGGAAACCACAGAACTGCACGTGTAGCAATAGTGGTAAAGGAAACGGAATTTTTAAAGTACCTACGACCTTTTGCACTTTGACATTTCTAAAAATTGGTGGCGACATATAAAATAAATGTTACCTGACAGATGGCAGAGGGAAGCCGAAAGTGGAGCCTGTGTCGTGGCCGAGGTACATTTCAAGATTTGCCAAAAATACGTATTCTTAATTCATTGGTGCTATATTTTGTTTTCTCATAACAATATAGTTCTTATTCTGCACATTTTAAAGAAAGCAAAAGATCGTCAAGAAGTGTTGGTTTAGCCAAAGTAGCGCTGATTAACGCCCAAAACTACTGAAAACGGTACATTTACACTGACAATGGCAACACTGCCAGAAACGTCAACGTCAGTAGAAAGTCAGCAACGCGTGTTCTTGAACGTAATTGGAAAATGCCATCAGTTGAAACCGTTATTGTGTCAACAACTATGCTGAATCAAAGCAATTCAGCCTCAGCCTCTTGGTGAACTATTTGCGACCAATAATGAAAAGCAAAAGTATAGTCGAAAAGACAAAAGCAAATGTGAAGCACAGGCACAATTCATTCTGAACGTACCCCGTGACGGCAAAACGGAAGGGACACATTTATAACAGATTTGTAATTTGTATCTGCGAATCATACAGATTAACCACACCGCAGGCATTTACCAAGACGTATGCTATTATTGTTCTATTTTGTTAATTGAATAGCTCCAACAGGGAAAACATTTTATTTCAAAATTAAACCCGCATGTCGGTAAGGCAGAGAAGACGCTCATTAATCTTCCGCGCCGTAAAAGTTAAACACGCTGCAGATATTCGTTTATGAAAGTAAGCTCTGGCGTTATTCCCTTTTACTAACTCATTAAATCAAATCAAGAATTATTTTATTTCAGAATTGATTAAAAAGCAAATCGAGACGCAGAGTCGATAAAACAGTTGGCGCGTTTACCGACCGCGATGCAATAATTCTCTCTTCCGTTAAAAGCTTTAAGATGGTGAGTTGGTTACGTGCGTTATTCCCAAAACATCGCCCTTTATCCACGGTTTTGAAGTAAATCGTGTTCTAAAACGCGTTGTAGAATCGATGAGCTTTCTTTTTGCACAGTTATACCGAGCGTTTTCGTTTACGCCACCGCGGTGTTTTGATAAGTGTGGTTAGGGGGCATGTTTACTTGCTTACTCCACACGCAAGATCGTTTAATGACGAAAGGCTTTTATTGTAGGCTCGAGGCCCTATAAAACACTTGAAGCGGCTGAACGCCCCGAAGGCATGGATGTTGGACAAGCTCGGGGGTGTGTTCGCCCCGCGTCCCTCGACGGGCCCCCACAAGTTGCGGGAGTCGCTTCCGCTCGTGATTTTCCTGCGAAACAGGCTCAAGTACGCCCTGACGAACAGCGAAGTGACGAAGATTGTCATGCAGAGATTGATTAAAGTCGATGGCAAAGTGAGGACGGACCCCAATTATCCCGCAGGTTTCATGGGTATGTCAGCTGTAATGTGTTTTCTTGATTGAGAAGAAAGTAATGGGCTTGTCTCTTGCAGATGTTATAACGATTGAGAAGACCGGGGAATTTTTCCGCCTGATTTATGACGTGAAAGGCAGGTTCACAATCCACAGGATCACTGCAGAAGAAGCCAAGGTTTGTTTTGTTTTATTTATTTTGTCAGTTTTATTTCATAAGTTAATTTATTTCTACGAATAGGTTGCTACCTCGTTTGTAATTAAGCAAACGAAATAAAATTTAAGTTCTCTTTTACTTAGCAAAGACGTAACATAACCCCAATTTTTCAGCTGTTTAGATAAATGCGTGTTCTGCTTTCCCAACATACGTTGTTTTGTTTTAGCATTTGTTTCTTTAATCTGTGACATTTTAAAAATTATTTAAGCTATTAAATCTTCGGACTGTTTGGGAATCTATTAGGCAATACGCTCAGACTTTTGCAAACAGCAATTACTCCAGTAAAATAAATTTGCTTTAATGATTTTCTTTTTAAACGTGACATAACCTCAATGTTCGAGTGATGAAATAAAAGAAGGCACAACAAACGAGTGGAGAGTGTCTCAACGCGCTCTCCTCGTTTCACTTTGAACAGCAGTATTGATTTATTTCTATCTTACTCATCTGATGGACGATGGGGCAACACTGCGAACACATTATCCGGCTTGCGAGTTTTTAAGCTTCTTTTGCTTTGGTAGTACAAACTGTGCAAGGTCAAGCGTGTTCAGACCGGACCCAAGGGGATCCCGTTCTTGGTGACGCACGATGGCCGTACCATCCGGTATCCGGATCCGATCATAAAGGTAAACGACACCATCCAACTGGAGATCGCCACCTCGAAGATCTTGGACTTCATCAAGTTCGACTCGGGGAACCTCTGCATGATCACCGGGGGCCGTAACTTGGGGCGTGTCGGCACTGTCGTGAACAGGGAACGCCATCCGGGGTCTTTTGATATTGTTCATATTAAGGATGCGCAGGGACACACTTTTGCAACTAGGTAAGTCATTTTATAAATAATATTGAATTTAACTTCAAGTAACACCCTGTACAGGGTGTCTATAAATATGTTATATAAATGAATACTCGGATAGAAAAAAAAGAGCAGCTTTATTCTTAAAAAATAAAAATAACTTTCATGTGGCACCAAGAACAGAAGGTGGAAACGCAGGAATCCCAAAATTTTTTAACATTTTCAGTTGGCAGATGTCATCTCCAAATGTCAAAAGTTGTCAAACGTCTTTGATTCAAAAATTACACTGAAAACCTAAAACCAAGATGTGATGAGATCGTTTAGAGCGCCACCTCTTGTCCATTGTTGTCCTCTTGTGATTTATTGTGTGAAAGCTCTTACCTTAGATTACTCAGATAGAAAAAAAGAGCAGCTTTGTTCTTAAAAAATAAAAATAACTTTTCATATGGCACCAAGAACAGAAGGTGGAAACGCAGGAATCCCACAAATTTCAACAAAAGGCGAAAACATTTGCAGTTGACAGATGTCATCTCCAAATGTCAAAACTTGTTAACCTAAAAACTTTTTTTTGAGCAACGGTGCATATTACAAAAATAACTGTTCTGTTAAAACAATGTTCTTCTGACATAATTTTAATTTAAATTGATTAAAAAAAAAAACAAAAAAAAACTTGTTTGTCTTTGGGGCTCTATCGAAGCTGTGTTGCATCTTTCAATGTGTAACACAGTCAAACAGAAGCCTAGATTAACGTCTGCAATTGGTCACTATTTAACTTTGACCGTGGTTAATATAGTATTACCCAAGCAGGCGACATTCACCCTTAAAGCCCTCTGGCTGCAGTAAATTCGGTGTGTCTAAGGTGTTGATGTTTTCAGGTTAAATAATGTATTCATCATTGGCAAGGGTGCGAAGGCGTTCATTTCGTTGCCACGCGGAAAGGGTGTGAAGTTGACCATTGCCGAGGAAAGGGACAAGCGGCTGGCGGCCAAGGCGCACTGAAGTATTGTGTTTGTACTTCGTTTTCAATAAAAAGGGAAAAATGTAAATCTACTTCTGGCTCTTTTTTTTGTCCTTGGCCCACCTAGAAAATTCAGCTTTTTATTTATTTTATCGTTTCCGAATTTTATGTAAAGAAAGAAAAAAAATTCTGGAAGACTGAACGAACACAGGGCGTAGACATCCTGTATATGAAGCATTCGTTTGTTTTTTTTTTTATTATTATTATTAGGGTGTAACTACCTAAATTTTGTTTCGTTTTTTTTTGTAAAATGATTTTTTTTAACTTAAAATCGATTTTTTTTAATTGAGGAAAAAATAAGTACATTTTGTGTCGTTTTTTTCATTCTGATTCAAACAAGATCAAAACAAACCAAGTTGACTCAACTCAAGCAAAAAATTAAACAATCGTAGAGTACAAAACTTAAATCAGAATTATTCCGACATAAGTAAGACGGACTCAATCCAGGAAACAAAAAAAAATGAAAATCAGTTATGAATAAATTTTAAAAAAAAATCATGTCTGACCGTCTATGCGCTCCTTTCTTACGATTAGCGCATTGGCGGTCAGACGCGATTGTGGAATGCTCGTCAGAAGAGTGCGCGTAGACGGTCAGACATGATTGTGGGAATGCTCGTCAGAAAGGAGCGCACAGACGGTCAGACATGATTATGGGAATGCTCGTCAGAAAGGAGCGCACAGACGGTCAGACATGATTGTGAGAATACTAATCGGATAGATACGCACAGACCTTCAAACATGGTCCGGGGGAACACAAGTCAGAAAAAAAGCGTATAGACGGTCAAACGTGCTTGTGGGAACGCTCATCAGAAAGGAGCCCACAGACGGATAGACATGATTGTGGGAATGCTCGAGAAAAGATCCTATAAACGGTCAAACATGATTGTGAGATATGCTCGTTAGAAAGGAGCGCACAGACGGTCAGACATGATTGTGGGGATGCTTGTCGGAATGGAACACCCAGACAGTCAAACATGATCGGGGGGATACATGTCAGAAAAGAGCGTATAGACGGTCAAACATGATTGTGGGAACGCTCGTCAGAAAGGATCGCAAAAACGATAAAACATGATTGTGGAAATGCTCGTTCGAAAGAATTGCATAAACCGTCAAACGTACGCACTAATCGTCTGAAAGGAGCGCATATACGGTCAGACATGATTGTGGGGATGGTCGTCAAAAGGGAGCGCATAGACGGTGAGACATGATTGTGGGAATGCTCGTCAGAAGGGAGTACATAGACGGTCAGACCTGATTGTGGAGATGTTCGTCAGAAGAGTGCGCATAGACTGTCAAACATGCTTGTGGGAATGCTTATCAGAAAGGAGCGCACAGACGGTCAGACATGATCGTGGGAATGTTCGTCAGAAAGGATCGCATAAACGATAAAACATGATTGTAGGAATGCTCGACAGAAAGGATCGCATAAACGATCAAACATGATTGTGGGAAAGCTCGTTAGAAAGGAGCATATTATGTATTCATTCGATATCTGTTTTTTTTTTTAATTCTCTATAAAAAGCCAATAAATGAAGGAAGTCAAAAAGAGGAAGAAAACGCCTTTAATTCAAAAATTTCATTGAAAACGTAAAATCAAGATGTGATGGTATCGTTTAGAGCGCCATCTCTTGTCCGAAAGCAGCTATTTTTTCTAACACAACTTGCACGAGGCGGTACTTAAATTGCAAAATAAAAATGAAGGCGTGACGGAAATAACGGGAAAATTTTGAAGCGCCATCTCTTGACCGAAAGATGAAAACTATTTTAGCCGATTTTTAAATAAAAGTTTTACGGCCGACGCCCTCATCAACTTTGCCTTAAAAATAATAAAATGAATAATTATTTTCAACGGAAATGAAAGGGTTTTTAAAGGGGGCACCGCCCCTTAACTGAATAAGGATCGATTTCATAATCGAGCTAAAGGATCACATTCTGATGCATAAATAACTACGTTTTCGCATCTTTTTGGACATATGACTGTGACTTTTATTTTGAAGTCTTTAGCTCGATTATAAAATCGAGCCCAATAAAAGTATTTATTTAACAGACCTATAGTCGACAACCCTCAAAAGACCTCTGCAAATCCATCGACCCCGTTGGAACTCCCTGTTCTACCCGATTGTTAAGGCAGTTAACAAAACACGTGATTGGCAGAACTGCAGCAGTTATTTTAATTTTATCCAACCGTTAGGTAAATGAATCGACACACCGCAGGTCACGTGGTTTACAGGATTCAAAGAACCGGACTAAATCATCGAATTTGCGTAAAATTTAAGCTTTTTTAAAGCTCAGCCATTATACAGGGCGTCACAAAACTTAAGGGGTGGAATGGTATGACCCAAAACATGTGCAGAAGCCTTAATGAAAATGGATTCGCAAATAGGGGGGAAGGACACTTTGAACATTGTTCATAAATTTAAAAAGATATATATACAGGGTGTAACTTTAATGAAGGGCAAAACTTTAAGGGTCAGTTCCTCACACCGAAATATGAAAAAAAGTTTATATAAACATAGGTCCGCAAACGCATAATTTCCGAGATATAACATGAGTCATCGCAGGCAGCCACGATTTCATATTTGAAATCTCGTAACATTCCCGGACAACTTTTCCATTGTTTTGTCATTCACGACATCATAACCTCTCTTTTTCTTTATTCTGAAAAGACTCAAAATGACAGACTGTTTTACCAACATCTACAGGCGGTCTTTTTTTACACACCATATACAGGGTGTAACTTTAATGAGGGACCAAACTTTAAGGGTCAATTCCTCGCACCGAAATATGAAAAAAAGTTTATGTAAACATCGGTCCGCAAACGCATGGCTTTTGAGATACAACGAATAAATCATCGCAGGCGGCCACGATTTCGTATTTGAAATCCCATAACATTCCCGGACAACTTTCCCAGATAACATTTCCGCGTATTTTGAAAAATAAAGGTACTTTACTCTTACGTCGATTTCAAACATTTCTATCTCCTCGGTATACGACGATAGATATTCAGATTTTGACAAGTGTATTTTCGGTTTGGGAAGATGCGGGAACTTTCGTAAAGAATAAATTTTTCTGAGAAATCGATAACAAAAAAGTTTTCCAAATTTTTTGCGGACCCTGTATCTCGAAAACTATGCGCTTACCGACATATGTTTATATGAACTTTTTTTCATAATTCGACGTGAGGAATTAGCCCTTGACGTTTGTCCCCTCATAAAAATTACACCCTGTATATGCAAACGCAAAATGTTTCGTGTAACTCCGAAACAATCTATTTGAGGATGCGCATTTATTAAAACTTTTCTGCTTATTTTGGGGCGTACTACCCGCCCCCTCCCTCCTCTCAACGTTTTGAACACTTTTTCCTTTACACCCTGTATATAATTTTCATACTTTTTTTGTGTCATGTGTATCAAAAATAATATTAAAGTCGAACACGTAAAGAAATCAGAAAATTTTATTTGGAAACCAAATACAATCTGTTACAAGGTGGTTTACGTGCACAGAAAAACGCAAGGCGTGAATTATTTTCTCTTTCTCTCTCTCTCTCTTTTTTTTGTCCACGTAAAACGCAGTAAAGCAATAAATCTTAACGTTACAGGCTACAGCAGGCGTACACATAATAATCTATTATTACAAACAAACGACTTAACGAAACGTCCCCTAAAAAAAACGAACAAACAAAAAATCTCGGTGGTAAACAAAACGGCGTGAATAAAATGGATACGATTGCGCTAAAGTTATTAATTAGTACATAGTAAGTAACAAGGAGAATAATAACATGCGAACTGAAAATGGGAACAAACGTGTTAACAATGGAAAAGGAATTTTATTATCATAGCTTACACAGCCTCTGCCAAGAAGATCATCCATTATTTATTATTATTTTTTTTTTACAACTAATATCACCTCTTAATTTCGACACCGCCCCCTCAGAGAACGAGGGCGGTGCTCATATCCATCCTTTGATACTAAATTATAAACAGCAGCGGGTGCTCACAGTCACCGAAAGACGAGACAGATATACTCATTTATTTGATTCATCATAAACGATAGAAGTTAACCCTAAACTTAAAACATACAGGGTCCAAGTTTGGACCCTGTATAATACTTAAAAATACAGAGTGCGTTAACAAGCGTTGTTTTTATTTCATCCGACGATGCACACACACAGAGTGATATGAAAGACCAACAATTTTTTTTTTTTTTTCAAAGAATTAATAGTGACCTTAACTTACCTAAGTATTTCATACGATACAATAGATCACCCTGTAGATTATAAGCAATTATTATTGCAAGTACAATTTTGGCAATTATTCAATTATTTTTTTTTGCGGTCGCGCGAACCTGGGACATGTAAAATCACAACTAATTCTGCGGTATTAATTAATTAATTAATTAATTCCGAAACACCACATAGATACAATAGTATTGGCAAAAATTCGAACACTTACGTTCTATCATTATTATTATTATTAATATTATTACAGACATTAAATAGAAATTTTACATGTAGAGCATTACACGTGCGATTATTATTATTATTATTATTAATATTATTACTTTTGCTTGCAATACGTTTACTGGATGATGAAAAAGAAAAAACGAAATCAGCTTTAAGTACACACAAACATAAAAATATAAAAAGCCTGTCAGCTGCCGAAACCAAAGTTACCAGGTTATTATTATTAACATTATCATCGTTATTATCATTATTATAGGTCGACTCTTGCATGTCTGTCAAAAATATCAATCATTCGGGCCTCGTTTCAACTCTATATAAGAAGTGGCAAACTATTGCAAGGGAAGGGATGCTCTCCTAACCTCAAAAAAAAAAACCTAACCTTAAAAAAACGAAACGCGCAGTCGAGTCGTTTTATACTCACTTTTACTCCTTCACGATGGATGTATCCATGGGACTAGCTGGTTGAGGAGCTGGATTCGCTGGCTTGATGAAACGATCGCTGGTACGACGGTGAGCGGGCGCAGGGGGGCTGCTGGAGCCTACGGGGTGCAGGGCTGAAGGAATACCGGCTGGCGGTTGCATTTGACCGCAAGTTGGACAGCGAGGTGTGGTTACTATCAACGAATCTCTAGGAGACGGAGCTTGAAGTGATAAACCTGGTAAACAAAAACAGAAAAAAAAAATGCAAACTACAACACGATCGAGAAACGCATTTGTTATTCTGCAATATGGTTAATTTGACAGACATTTGACGTAATATCAAAAGCACGTGCGAAATCTTAGGTTATGTACAAAAAAAGAAAATCCGGCTTCAGAAATGGACTGCTTCAAATAAAATATTGTGTGTGAAGTGTCCAGCGTCTTAATTTGAATTCAAAATGTCAAACGACATTTGTTTACAACGCCGTCAGTGTCAAGCCGTTTATTCTGGACATCGTCTCAAAGCGCTCATTCTCGATCACCTTGTATTGTACAAAACAATCACCGCACGTTTTTATTCTTTAACTGATTTTAACACTGAAAGAAAATAATGAAAATGCAAATTATCTTTTTTTTATCATTGTGTTTGAATGCAGCGAGAAAAGAATTAAAGTGACAGCGAACAAACGAACTTAATCGGAACGGATGTGACAACGAAAAAAAAAAACAAAACAAAAACATCACTCGAATGACATTCAAAGGAAGAAAATGATGTCAGAAACGGGTACAAGAAAAACAAATGAAACGTGAAGGTACAGCGCTGCGAAAAAAGTGTCATCAAAATCAAATTTTAATAATAATAATAATAATACAAAAATGAAAATTTAAAAGAAATTGAGAAAACAAATGAAAATTGTGACGGACGTGCATGAATTAAATACATTTTAATCCTCCCCCCCCCCACTCTTCCCCAAGGAAACAAAAGAAAATTCTCCCCAACGTAACGGATGTGACAATGAAAAAAAAAAAAAAACGTCACAAACGGGTACAAGAAAAACAAATGAAACGTGATGGTGCAGCGCTGTGAGAAAAAAGGGGCGTCAAAATCAAATTTTAATAATAATACAAAAATGAAAATTTAAAAAAGTAATACAAATTGAGAAAACAAATGAAAATTGTGACGGATGTGCATGAATGAAATACATTTTAATTCCCCCCCCCCCCTCTTCCCCAAGGAAACAAATGATAATTCCTCCCATCCAACGTAACGGATGTGACAATGAAAAAAACAAAAAACAAAAACGTCACTCGAATGACAGTCAAAGGAAGCAAATCCCTCCCCCCCTCTAGAGAAAACAAATGAAGCATATAATGACAGAAAGGAACAAATGAAATTTGACAGCTAAGGAAGCGCGTAATAGCCAAAAAAAAAAACGCTAAATGAAAAAACTGAAGAAAAAAAATTAAAATTGTGACGGATGCAGATGGATCAAATTTTATATAAAAAAAAAAAACATCTGACAATCGAGGAAAACGCAGCGTGAAGTTCCAAAATAAAAAAAATAAACAATAACATACAAACAAGGAAGTGCGTCGTAAAAAAAATGAAAAAACAAATGAAAACGACTGATGCGAATGGATCAAGCTCCATTAAAAAAAAACATCTGACAATCGAGGAAGACGCCACATGTACTAGTTCCAAAATAAAACAAAAACGAAAGCAAACGAAAACCTTAAAGAAACGCGTAAAATAATGACAGAAAGAAACAAATGAGATCTGACAGAAAGAAACAAAGAGACGGATAAGAAAAAAATGGCTAAACTAAACGAAAATTAAACAGAAAAACAAAACAAATGAGAATTGCAACGACGTGACAGTTGAAAGTTTGAAGAAATCAACAGCGCTGTGAAAGCAACGGCGTTCAAATCAAAACAAGTGAACACCGAAAAACTTAATAACAATGGAAATTAAAAAAAAAAAAAACAAAAACGTTAACTGAATAAACAAGTGAAAACTTAACTGCAACTGAAAACTTAATAACAATAAATGAAAATTAAAAAAAAACAATCCGTAAAAAACAAATGAAATTTGACAACGACACAACGGCATCGTAAAAAATTGGTGTCACAAACAAACTAAATCTTAAACAAATGAATGTAGAAAGGAAAAAAAAATAAAGACGTTAACTGAATAAACAAGTGAAAACTTCTGAAACTGAAAACTTCATTACAATAAATGATAATTAAAAGAATCCCGAAAAACAAATGAAATTTGACAACATACGTCATCGTAAAAAAAGTGGTGTTAGAAACTTAATTTTAATCAAATGAATGTAAAAAGGAATCCACGCGCGAATTTCAAATAAAGAAAAAATGACTGGAATTTAACAAAAGAATAAAATTATCAAAAATCAAATGAAAATTAAATTGGATAATTCGAGCGGAGCATAACCGCGGTAGAAACGTGAGAGAGAAGAACTCTGCTTATTCACAGGTAAGAGTGAGATAAATATAGTATCCAGAGCACTTCGGTAGAATTTTCGGCAAACGAGGATAATTGAAAATCTTAAGTAGCGACATCCTGCGATCGTTTCTTGACATGATATTGCAAAGTTAGGTTAGGTTGTTCTTATTATTAATAAATTTCCTTTTTTTTTTTGATTTTGATAAAGTTCGGCTTTTACGTTTTATTAATTTTTTTTCATAGCGCTGTTCTTCGTGGTGCTAATTCGAAACGTTAGGTTCAAAAAAAAAAGACAACTGAAAATGTATAGGAAATGCATAAAATTTTAAAGACAATCGATCGAGTAAGCGTGATCGGTGCAAGTTGAGCTTGATTCCGAGCGCGCACATGTCCGCGTCCATTTAAATGCAGAAGACAGACGTGCTTTTTCTCTACTCTACTCTACCTACTGCTTTGAAAATATGTGACACAACCTGTATACATACATCAAGAATTAAAAATAAGAAATTATTACCTGGACTAAGTGGTCTGCTTTGACTTGGAGACGGATTATACGGAACTGGGGATACGGTATGCTGACGTACACCCAAAACTTGCTCATTATAGTGACGCTCCTCTTCCATTTCTAAAGAGCTCTCGCTCTCAGACAAGTGTCTGCAAAGCGCTTCGCGCCTCTCGACCTCCAACTGGAGCTTCCTCTGCAGCCTGAGGTTCTCCTCGCGAATGCACCTCTCCTCCTGAGCGTATCTCTGCATCTTCTGGGTGTGCTCCTGCTGGCTAATCGCCAGGGTTTGCCTAAGTCTCGCCACCTCAGACCTCAAAGTCTGAATGTGCGTGCTCAAGTTGCTTGCAGTGTCCCCATTGCTTATATCACGAGGACTAGCCGGATCGGACACCGGCTGGTCCAGCTTGATCTGCAGCATCCGCTTCTCCGCCTCCAGCTTATCCATGCGCTTCCACAGCTTGTTCACCAGAGCCTCCTGCTCCTGCTCCAGGGTGTTCTCCAGCTCGACCTTCTCCCTGCGCAGCTGCTCCAAGTTGCTCTGCTTCGCCAGAATCTCCGCCTCGAGCTTCTCGATCTTTCGCATTAGGCGGTTCACAAGGCACTCTTGTTCTTGCTCGAGGGTCTGCTCCAGACGACATTTCTCCTGACGCAGTTGGGTCAGCTTGCGAGACAGATCGTTGGTCAGACATTCTTCTTCCCTCTCGTAGTGGTGGGCCAGAGATTCTTTCTCCTTCTTCAACGCCTGGATCTTCTTCAGGAGGGTGTTCGAGATGAACTCCTCTTCCTGCTCCGCTTTCGCTTGCTGAAAATTAATAGCAATCATCAACGACTAATAAGTCGATTGGTTACATTAGTTTTTTTTTCTTTTTGCGACTGTCACAGAAGAAAATTAGATATATTTTTAAAGAACACAAAAGTAATATTATGTTCAGCGCCACCAAACTCACAACAGCCCCGGAAAATATGTGAACTACAATCAAAAGAGCGAGATGGCTATTGTTTATTAACCAGATTCGAATGAGATAAACAGTGTCAACAAGGTTGGTAGAGCCGGACTGTGTATTAGAAGGTTGTCTTGATAAGCGGAGGGGACAGAGGGTGCGTATCTCATTACGTCAGTTCTACCAACCTTGAGTGTCAAGTCAAGCAGCGCCCTCCAGGACTATTGTGAACTATAGATAATAAATTTCATAAAGTCCCTAGATTACCAAAGTAACGCGAACTTCCACGTCCATCGTGGCGCCAAATTTTAAAATTACGGATACTGTACTAATTCTTTCTGTCACTTTGAAATGGTGACAGCTGTCCGAACGACATCGTCATTGTGGCTCCATTGGCTTTGCTTATCGCGTTACTTCGGTAATCTAGGGACTTTAGTTTTTCAATTGAAGAATAAAAATAAAAAAAACTCCTATGAAATATAAATTGTCACTGAAGGAATAATGAAAGAATGGCATAAGCTTTTTAATTTTATAATTGCCCAATCAACATCTCATCAAACTGTCAACGTTCTTTTGTTTCTTACACTTTGACATTCCAGTTGTGGCTCCATCTCTAAATCGGGGGATTTAGAAGAAGAGAAAAAATAAGCCACGAGTGAAATGTCAAAGTGTAAGAAACAAAAGAACGTCGACAGTTTGACGACATACCTACTACTGATTATTTAAACATAAAAGTAAAAAAGTTCCCTAATTTTGAAGTTGTGATTGATTTGACGGATTAAATCTGCGGCGATTCTTTTTTATTTTTGATTTTTTTTTGAAATTTTAATTTTCTGCGTTCGTTAAAGCTGCGATCGTCATTTGTTTTCCTCGCTTTCTTCACGTTTTCCTTCGTGAATTTCGAATTTCCTCTAGCGTTAAATGGTCGGCATTTGTTTATTCTTTTTTTTTTCTCTACTTTTTCGAAGAATCTCTTTTCTTTCTTTCATTTTAATCTTGATCCTCGAGAAACTTTCTCATTTTTTTTTTGTTTTGTTTGCGAAATAGTACTCATTTTTGTTTCTCGTTTCTTTTTTGCCGCGAATGTTGCGAACGTCATTTTTTTTTGCAATCGAGGTCGTCGGAAATGATGTTTTTTTTTTGTTTTAATTTTTCTCTTTCCTTCTCTTTTTTCCGTAACTGCGGCGATTGGCATTTGTTTTTGTTTTTTCTCTTTTCTATTATTATTTTATTTTCGATTTCTTTTATTTTCGTTTTCCTTTGCGAATTTCGAAATACCTGTACCGTTAAACGACCGTCAATTGTTTTTTCTTTTTTCTTACTTTTTCGAAGAATTTTATTTTATTTCTTCATTTTAACCTTGATCCTCGAGAAAGTTTCTCATTTTTTGTTCGTTTGTGAGTGTTTCATTTTTGTTCCTTGTTTCTTTTTTTTTTCGTGAATGTTGGAATCGATTGACGTTTGTTTTGTTTTTCCTTTTTGATTATTATCTTTTTCCTTTGTGAATTTCGAATTACCTTTACCGTTAAACGATCGTCATTTGTTTTTTCTTTTTTACTTTTTCGAAGAATTTTATTTTTTTCATTTCAATCTTGATCGTCGGGAGGGTCTCTCATTTTTTTTTGTTTCGTATTGCTTTGTTTGTGAGCGTTTCATTTTTGTGCCTCGTTTCTTTTTCTCGTGGATGTTGCGATCGTCATCTGTTTTCCTTTTTCCTCTTTTACTATAATTTCTTTGATAAGTTTCAAACCTACACATTGTTTTCAATTTTCATTTTATTTATTATTAATAACAATTTATTTATTTATTTATTACGATCGTCATTTATTTTTTTCTTTTTGCTTACTTCTGAAATTTTTTTTTGCAACTCAGGTCGTCGAAAATGATTCTCATTTTTTTTTTGTTTTCATTTTTCTTTCTTTCTCTCTTCCGTAACTGCGGCGATTGTCATTTGTTTTCGTGCATTTTCTTTTCGCTTATTTTATTGAGCAGCTTCTTTTGTTTTTTTTTTTGTTTTGAATTAACAAGAAGAAATTATCCAAATTAATTACTGAACTGACGTCATTTGACAGGACGTCCATCCGACAAAACAAAAAAGGGCCAGAGGCGGCGCGCTTAATTTAAAACAATCGCGAACCGAGAATACGTCAGTAACTACGCAGTCTCTATTACCGACGGTGTTCCATACTTTCATTTGACAGTTGACATTTTGACATATCATCTACCATAGTTTAAAGCGCGTCCATTTTGTGCTTTCTTTAACATTAGCATGAAAGGTCATCGAATTTTATTTTATTATCTTATCGAGACTTTATTTAATTTACTAAATAAATAAACAATTTAATTCGTCTGGCGTAAATGCAGATGTAAAGGTCGTATTTCATGAACCACCTGTATGTTATTAAGAAATTAATTATTTTGACTTAAAAGGCAGTGTAATGAATTGATTGCAAGTCAGCTTCGATTGCAGTGAACTTCCAGAGCGTCCCCTGTAGAGAACGTTTCAGGCCTATTCGGGGCCTCTTCAGTAAAGAACTCCCAAATGCAATCAAACTGACCTGGCCAGGTTATGTATCTCGAAACTGAGTGAAAATGTCGACGATAATTTATAGGCACATCATTATAATGCCTGGAAAAAATTTTTCCACAAACAAAAACAACATTTGACAAGCTAATAGCGTTTGAGGACGGCAAAGCTAGCGCAAGGGTTGGTTCAGAAACTGCTCCACGGGGCCGGCAATTTGGGTTTCTCTCTCTCACTCATGATGATTGAACATTTGTCATTTCAAAAAGTTCAAACGTTCAAATCTTGTTTCCATAGCAACCGAGTTATTTTTTTTTGTTTTTCGTCCTGTACACAATGTAATGAAGAAAAATTACATTTCAGTTGCCGTGGCCACCGTATTTTGGTCACTAAAAAGGTCACTGTTATACCGACAAAAGGTGTAGGTACCTGGAACATTAATTTCTGAAGCTTGATAAGAAAAAAACAAAAGAGCATCGGCAAATCCAGCCAGCATATTTTTCAATGTGACAGATGTCATCAAGTGGATTAAAAATATTCAAAAGTCATTCATTGAAGAAATGTCAAATGCAAAGTGTTCATGTCTGCTTCATAATAAAAGTCACGCAGTGACAAATCTGCTGTGGGAACAAAAGAATGTTAGGAGCAGCAGTAAATGGTAGATTTAAAGGAAACAAAAAAGTCATGAGTAGAATGTCAAATGATGACTCACACTTAATATCAATGAACCACATCAGAAGTTTAGATGTTCAGATAATACTTACGATGATAACAGACGCCTGTCTTAGCCCGCGGTTTTCTTCTTGCAGGGCCTTGACTCGGAGCTTGTAGGTTTCGAGCTCGACTTTCAGAACTCGGTTCTGCTGTTGAAGGCTCTCGATGCGCTTCTGAAGCTGCTCCCTTGTAACGGGGCTGGGGGGCATCATGATGGGGCCCCCATCGATGCTGCTCGAATCAGACTCGCTTGCAGAATCAGCCATGTTCATGGACTCCCTGTTGCTCCCTCACCTGGGTGTGCTCTTGCTCTCTCACAAACAGCTGTGAATGTGAATTTAAGCGCTCGTAAATGGGTCTTTCCTTCTTCTTCTTCTTCTTCTCGTTCCAAATTGCCGTCGGTCGTCTATTTCACGGAAATCTTTGAACCTGTGGCATGGCCCATAAATTCAAGCCCAAAAAGCAAAAACAAAAAAAAAACGAAACTCTCACTCTCGCGCGGAATTCGACGAATTATAAGACGGAGTGCGGACCGGTGCGAAAGTATTTCGTCGTCGGGATTTCGCTGACAGCGGCCGCCATGCACAAGATACCACCGAACCGACCCCACCACCGACTTGCCGGCGTTATATATTTTTTTATTTTTTGGAGATTTCCAAAAATAGGCCTCGCATCAACGTGCGACTTAAGCGATTTAGATTAGCAGAGAATTCACCGCGAAGGCGACGACGGACGTGCAGAAAGGAGAGCGCGATCACCTCGCCGCGACGAACCGCGAACTGTCAGAAAGGTTAGGCCGGCCTAACAACACAGATCCGCGCCGGACGGCAACCCAAACGGCCTCAGCACACTTTGCCCTCTACACCTTCAAACCATCCGCCGTTATTTCGGGCATATTTAATTGAAAACGGGCGTGAATATACGACGAAATGGATTGACAACACGCGACATGAACTATTGGGCGAACCTGAATTTAAGTTGGTAACACTAGATGGCAGCAGTACCACTACTGGCAAATTAGTAGTTTGCCACTTATTTCTACTAAAACATGTTCATCTTGCCATAAAAAAGTTTTAACCTTATGATAACAGCACGATAAGGAAAATACTCGCAGTATTCGTAACCGGTTCGGTTACACTTTTTTAGATTTTTAATTATTTCGCTTTACGTGAAAATGGTCGCGTTCAGATAATCAAAAGGCATAGTTGCTTCTTCAGTTCGGTGTAGTTTGTAGTTATTGAACCGCTGTTATTTTCACATTACGTTAAGTGAGCAACACCAGCCGCTGACTTTAAGAACATGCTGCAAGGTATAGTAACCGTGTAAGCAGCAACTCAGTGGCTTGGTCACCTGAACGCGGCCAAGTAATTAATTATAAGTGCACTGAGTTGCCGGATTGAGCGAAATTCCACCGTTTGTCCTGCATTTTAGAATATACCGTGCGATCAACGGAATTTATAATTACAGCAGGCTGCGATATTTTTCAAAAAGTTGGCAACACAAGCTTACAATTTGACGATAAGAATTTTAAGTGTCAGAATTGTGACATTTATTATTATTTTTTTAATGATTAATAATAAACGGATTTGTGTATTCGAGAAAATCACGAAGTGGCTGACATCTAGCGAAAGTTTTGTGAACGTTCCTATGATAAGGAAAACATTAGAATGACG
This sequence comes from Prosopocoilus inquinatus, assembly GCA_036172665.1. NCBI lineage: Eukaryota > Metazoa > Arthropoda > Insecta > Coleoptera > Lucanidae > Prosopocoilus > Prosopocoilus inquinatus. The sequence continues at coordinate 4,137,103 of CM069878.1, read as the reverse complement.
TTTGGTTAACCTATAAAAAAAAACATTAAATCGAAACGTTTGTTTGTGAGTTTCGTGACGCTTCCGCGCTTTTAGCATAACGTACATAATAAATAATAACAAACGTACATTATAAATATTAAAAAATATAATAAAACCAACACAAACATCGATGGATTGAAACATAACAAGTTGTGTTCAGTAAGATTACTGACAGGTGTTTGTTCTCCTTATTTAAAACGCCATCTCTTGGTAGCTGATTGTCGTGAATTAAACACGAGCATAACGTCAAATATTACAACCGTCAAATTATTTATTTCTCATTGTATCCAACCGTACAGTTTATTCACAGTTCGCTTGTTTTATTTTTTCTTTTTGTTTCCAGTCAGTTTCTTAACAAAAGTTTTCGGCCGAAAAATCGCCGTTTCTTCATTTATTTTTTTCTTCTGTCCATTCTTCTTTTGCTTTTTTTCTGTCTTTCGTATTTTTCTTCTTTTTAATCAAATCGGTTCTCGCATTTTATCGACTCCTTTATACAGTTCCCTTTTGTTTCCCGGGAGTTTGTTTTTATTGGCAAAAACTTTTCATTCTTCATTTCCTTTCTTTTGCCCATCTTTCTTTTTATTAATTTTATGTATTCGAATTTTTCTTTTGTGTTTATTTTTGTCAAATTAATTTTTGACGTTTTCATTTGATTGACACTTTTTTTACAGTTGTCTTTTGTTTTTTACTAACCTCTTTTTTTAATCAATCTTATTTTATTTTCTACTCTTTACGCTTTCTTTCTACGTATTTTCTCTTTCGCTTTTCCTGTCAAACTGATGATTTTTTTATAGATTTTTTTGATTGTTATTTGTTTGTTTTTGCGTCCATATGAATTGTGATCTTCTTTTGTTTTCCTTTTGTTCACTTCACGTTTTGTATTTCATTCACTACTGTTGGTTCTGTTTATTTGTTTTCATTTTCGATGCTCCAAAGTTGAAGGCTTTCATATTTGACTTGGCGGAAAGAAAAATTACAGGAAACTGTAATTGTCTACTATTTTCTTTTTGCTTTCGAGCGTGACGCGTTTTATGGGCTTTCGGAAAATTGGCGCCTCTTGGCTACATTTTATCAGCAACTTGGCAACATTACCTGCAGAAAAAATCTTGCAACCCCGCAAGTAAATATGCGGTTTTTAAAACCTTAACCGGACACTATTTAAATTAGAAGGAGCACTCTAGGTTTCAGCTTCGTCGGACAAGAGTCGACTTCAATTAATGAAATAATTATACTTTAAAAAAATTTGTTGCAATTGCAGTGTTAGGGCAAAAAGTGATCGTAGGATGTCGCTGTTTAAGCTATTGGAAATAGTTAAGTATAAAAAATTATAAACAAATTGTCAAACTAGAAAAAAGAAACGCGTTGTCAACGGAAACTAAATAATTGAAGTCGATTCTAAACTAAATAAGTTGACAAGAGTAATTAAAAAAGTCATCAACAGAAGCTAAACAAGAAAATGGATATTTTTTTTTTAATAATTTAATTTTTTTTGTTTCTTTATTTTTATTTTTTTTGACAGGTAACGTTAGTGGCTCAACTACAAAAACGTAACGTCAATTTTAAAAAATAATTTATTTTTGCATCACGATCACTTTCACAGTCTAATTAAAAAACAAAGGCCGAAGGCTGCTGCAGTTCTTTCAACTTCACCCACTTGCAACTAAGACATGCGTTGGCTACCTCTTCGATAATTCGTTTCCCAAGCGGACTGGACTTTTCAATTGTCACACTATCATAATCCATGGTCACCCCTTTCTGGGACAGCCACCTAAAACAACTTGCGTAAAATTCTCTGTCTCTCTCGAAGAAAATGAACTTTTCGCAATGTAAGAGCTTGCCTTTCCATTCCATTCCAGGCGATCATGACCCCGTTATCCGTGCAGTATTTCCTCGGGGGCCTCACTAATTCGTATCCCAGTTCATCGCACACTATCTGCAGCCCTTTTATAATGAAGTTATTGGAAGCGGCACCCCCAGATACCACCTAGGCATCATCAAGCTTAAAGATGGTATTCCATGCGAAGCACTACTTACCAATGTTTGTTTATTCGGAGGAATCAGCCCAGCCATTTCGGCATAATGCATGCCTCTCTGGACACGATGGCACAAGTGTTTGGTGGTGACCAACAGAAACCCGGCGCACAAATTGTAGACCCCGCTGATCACACCGTCCGGCGGAACACCTACACAAACGGAAACTTGAAACATCACACTCGCGTTCTGTTTATAAATAAATTCATACTTTCGTCTTCCTCTTCTTTCAACAGATGTCGGTGCACTTGATTTTTGATGCCCGACATGCTGAAGTTGCAATCCTGATATTGCATCAGGGGCGTAGTAAACACGTAGTGCAGGGGATCATCCGCTCTTGCAGCCGCTAATTCGATCGCCTGACCTCCCGAAAGCTCGGCGAACTCAGGCAGATTCCTCAGCTTCATTCTCCTGGCCAACTAAAACGATTATTATGATGATGATGAAGATGAATTATGAGATCGCTATGTGGGGGCGAAAACAACCTTATCGAACGCTTCCCCCGGTGCGTCATCCAAGCTGTCGCCCATCAGTAAAAAGTTGTCGACGTCTTGGGCTATCGCCAGTAAGCAATGCCCGCCGCTTATGAGCAAGACCATGAACGGGAAAGGTAGGTCGTAGAGCATCCTGGCAGTCAGCGCGTGCGCTTCCATGTGATGGATCGGTATGAATGGCTTGTGGTATTTTCTGCACAAGTGTTTCGCGTATTTTGTGCCGATCTCCAAGGACATTGGTAATCCTTAAGTACCAAAAAGAAAGGCTTTTTATAATAACAACTGTCTCGGTGCGACAGTTTTTAAATAAAGTACCCACCGGGCTTCACGGTGGCCGCAATGGCATCCAGTTGATCAAAGTGCATACCTGCGCTTGCAATCGCTGTATTTACCACCGAAACTATGTTCTGGCGGTGCAAGTTTTGAGCTATCGGTGGTATGATTCCACCATAACTGGAAAGGAATGAGCGAAAGAGAACTTTGAAATAATCTGAGGTGTAGCGATTAATTAATTAAATTTAAATTAATTAAATAACGAATCGTACTTTAGGTGAGTTTCCTGCTGCGAGCTTAACGCCTCCCCTAAGACATTCCCTTCTTCGTCCACCACCGCGCAGCCCGTGTCGTCGCAGGACGTTTCTATGCCCAAGATGTACTGTTTGGTTCTCGGGCCCGTAATCCTCCTTTGAATTCGAGTTAAGTCGATGTTGCTGCGCTTCTTAAAATTTAGTATTTTCGAAAAGTGTTTAAACCACATGGTCTTTTTAAATTTTCGCGTGACAAGAAATTTACTCTCCCCCCCCCCGCTTACTGTCAAATCGCAGTAGCGCCAACGTTGAATTAAATTAAAACATGGCCGTCGTTGCCAACCGTAAACTTTTACATCAGCCGCTTTATAAAAGAAAAATACTAGAATGAAATCCTCTTTACAGGTTCGTGCTATAGAGTTAAGTCATGTATAGTTTGAATTCTTAAGGGCCGCTTGTTCAAACACTTGAATCAAGTTCATAGTTGAACGATGTTTGAACAAAATGGCCCCCGGCGAGTTTTTAAGGGATATTGACCTCTTAAGGCCCGGTGTTATAAAGGCCAGTTAGCTTTAACTATTGGTTTATTCCCATGGTAACAATTGTGAACACACAATTGTTGTTATGGAAACAAACTGGGAGTTCAAGTTAACTATCATTTATAATACCGGTCCTTAGTTGTCGAATTAATAATTCAAAATTGTCAGCTAATCTTATATTATGTGAAAATGGCGATAAATCGGCTAAACTTAGCAACAAGTTGCGATTATTCTGCGATTGTTGGAATGTACCTCAGCCATGCCACGAGTTCCGCATTCGGCAGCTCGACGTAAATTTTTTTAAGATTCTTTTTATTTGGTTTGCTAAGTTTAGGGAGCTGCATTCGGCTTCCCCTCTCACGGAAGTTGCAAATAGCATTGGTGATGTTAAGGTGGATGATCCTTTTGTTTATTTACGTTCCGCTCTTATAAAAGCTGTTTTCCCGTTACACAATTTGCGCACCCAAACGAGCCCAAAAGCGCGAAAGTGCGCGAAGCTCACGTTCCAATTAGACAACTTTCTACAAGTTTACACATGAAGGTCATCAAAATTCAGAGCGAACGGGAAAACACTTAAAATATGGATCTTATGCAGTGACCATGGTACATTTCAAGATTCGCCGACAAAATATTAGTGCTGGGCGGGGATAGAGGGGGGGCAAAGATAATTGACAGGATCAGAACTTGGAGGTGTTACCAACATAAGAAAAAGAAAAGGCAATAATATAAATATTTGTTTATTTAAAATGCCTTTTCGTTTCTCTCAACAGCTTGTTTATTTATATTATTTTTTTTATTACGGCAGTCGTCATTTGTTTTTTTTTTTACTTTTTTCAAACATTTTAATTTTTTTTTGCGATTTCGATTTCCATTGCCATAGCCAAAACCGTTTTTAATTTTCTTTCTTTCTTGTTTCTGATTGTTTCCGTCTATCGTTTTCCCATCAGTTTTGCCATTGTCATTCGCTCTCCTTGCCGTCGTTTTCTTCTGTTTTTGTTAATCACCGTGTGGCAAATTCGAAACTGAGATTCGTCCACTGCTTTCTTCAAAGGACACGTTCAGCGAATAAAGTTCACTTGCACTGATTGCACTCAGAGTATATAAGTGTCTACATCTCATGAGGTTAAAACAAGCTGAGTGCAGCCGGTGCAGGTGAATTGAAAACGCAAATAAAATGCGGTCAGCGATTTTTAAATTAAGTTTTAATCGATTCACATTGAAGTCAGATTCAAGTGGGCAATAGAAGTTCGGCTAAGGTCCAGTTTTACAAATGCGGTTCAATCTGGGCTCAATTTTGGGCTGAGCTTCAAACCCTTAGCAACGATTATTTCAACAATTGTTGTGAACGATTTAAGCTTCGGCTCAAAGTTAAACCGTCATTGTAAAACTGGGCCTAAAGAGCGTTTCAAAAAAACATGGATCCGTCGCAACCACAGAACTAAAAGAAAAAGAAGACAACGCTGGTTGGTTGATTGGTTGGTAGTAAACCGTGGGTTGGTAGTTGGTAGGCCCGCATCGTTATCTGAAACAAACGTCAATTTGGTGAAATGTCATAAGCTGTCAGTCACAGTTATCTATCGATTAGTAGTGTGAGTGGAGTGGATTTGTGTGCGTTTAATTCCGAACTGATTTAAATTATTTTGATTGTGAATTACAGCCGTTAAAATGTCGGATTTGCTCGATTCCTCGCGTTCGCCCGTGAGATCGTCGCACGAAGCCGTCATAATCCGCCTGACCATCCGCTTCAAAAGAACTATATCTTGTCCCCTGTGACACAACAACACAAAGTGGCGCTAATCAGTTCAGTTTCACCCTTCTCCAAAAGCAGCAGTAGCAGTAATCTGATGGCAAATTCCTTAAAGAGGGACCGTTCACGTAGACGCATCGCCGCAATCACATTCCTCTCGAATATCTCCCTGGACGGAAGCTACCGCGACACCAGGCTCTCCCTCTTGCCCAGAAACGGGGCGATCTTAAAGAACGACTCGGCCGCCGTTTACAACGAGGCCCTCATCGAGGAATCCGACAGCGAATCCGAGCAAGCACTCGTCAAAACAAAGACCAACAACAACTCGTTGAAGAAGAAGTTCCAGGTGTGCAACATCGACGTGCATTCTCTTAGCTCGGACTCAGAGAATGTTATTACACCAATTAAGGCAAACCTAGAAGACGCCGCGAGTAAACATCGTGATCGGTAAGTCACTCGATTCACCTGCGTGGAGTATCCTCGTCTTGCACTGTTATTATACGAGGTTAAAAGCAGTTTTTTGTTAATTGGTAACATTTCACAGTGAAGTTGGCAGTCATGACCGGAAGGCCGTGCCAAATTTTCGAAGAAAATTGGTGCATCAAGTGTCGGTCAGCAGTGAAACTGAAAGGCACCTTCATGGTAGCAGCACGGAGAGTTTGGGGCCGATAGGCGGTGCGTTTATCTTAATTTTATTTTTTGTTATCCTGTGTAATGCTCTTCCTCACGCTTCTTATATAATAATAAACACAAGGAAATATTTTGCTGGGCGATATCTGATGGAGCGCGAGTGTTGTTTGTCTCGTCTTCAAGATAAACAAAAGGGAGATTTGCGTCATTCCCGAGGATTTATTTATATTTATAAAGTTATCTTTGGTGAGATAAGAGGGCCGCTTGAGTTACATAAAAATACAATCGTGTCGTTGATAAGCCAAGGCAGACAAAGTAGAAGCGACGTTTAATTATTTTTATCAATCCTTTGTTAAGAGAATGATTTCGTTGTTGCATGATTGCGTGATTCTTATTGATCAATCGGTTTTTAATTAGCAGAAAGAATTTCTATTGTATTTGCATAGTTTTATGTGAAGTGTTTTCAGCTGATTAATTAATAAACAAAATAGAATTAATGGTCTTCATTCAGTCATTATTAAATTGGGGGCCTTGCCTTTTTCATTTAATTTAGATTTTCCAACAACTCATTGTGTTTCTTGCGGTTTTCTCTTTCTAGTGGCACGATCGAGAACAAGCCCCGCACCGCCCATCATTCCAGAAGCGAACGACAAGACCGAAATCAAATTCGTGAACCCGAAAGAGTACAAGTTCAAAGACGAACGTCTGGTCATGGTGACCGCGAAACACAATCCGTTCTTCATCTGTTCCATTATACCGTACACTCGTAACTTGAGACATTCAAGGTACTTGCTGTACTTGTTTTTTTTTTTTTGTGGGAAATCATGAAGTGAATTTTTTTTTGTTGTTGTAGGCCCGAAGTTAGGAAAGAGGGAAACAGGAAGCGAAACACATCCGGACCAAGACCGCTCTCTGCCGCTGGGGATGTCCTCGACCCGTTCGCCTTGATGGGAATCGAAAAGGTCCAGGACGGACAGGTATTCTTAAGCCTTTGGTGTGCCATTCGTGCCAGTAATTTAGCTTTCGCAGGAAATCTCTTACGGGCACTTGTTGATTCCGACGCGGTCTGCGAAAGACTTTCGAGAGCGAAGGTTCAACTCCGACGGGGACTCACTGGACTCGGGGCATGTCACCACAAGATACAACTGCCGCCGTCAACACCTCGTGGCTCGGTATTTATCTGACGTTGCTGTCTGTATTGGACTCGTTTCAAACTTTCGAAGTCGATCACTTATTTAGAATCGAAAGGGCTAAACATAATCGCTTATTCTACTTTTTTTTTTTTTTTGTTATTTGAGTGTGTGCGTGTTTTTACATGTTGTTTGTTGGATTTTTCCAGGACAAAAGTTATAAGTTGGCAGCCAGACTATAAATGGTAAAAATTTACGATGCTTTTTTTCTCTCTCTCTGTGGTGTGGGTAGTAGACTTATAATAGTGTTTAATCCCGACTAATTTACTCTTCGTTTACTAACTAACTCGAATTCATCGATGAATTAATAATTTAAAGTTTCTAAAGCGAAAGGTAAATTATTTGTAGTGTGTTGGGGCTTCGTAACATGCTTTGTTTTTTTTTTTTTGTAGGAAAATAGAATTCAAAGCCTGTGTATATAACTAATCAATTTGTTTGCATTCAAAACTGATTATTTTAAACTCTTTGTTGTAATATACACAAGCTTCTTCCCCCTCGTTCATTTCAATTCAAGCAAAAAAGGGTGCATTGCTTCTGACTGACCTTTCAGCGAATGAGCCACTTATAATTAAATCGCTTTCATCTTCAGGTGCTTCTCTTATGATCAGGGGGCGCAGAGAGGAACCGCACATGTCGTAACAGCCTCACCCCCACCGGACCTCGTCGAAGAAAGGGAGACCTCATCCTCCCTGTCGTACCACCCGAACATTCTGGATGACCCCGAGTTGATTGCCGGCAAACACCGGACGCTCCTGACGTTCACTTCTTACATGACCTCCGTCATAGACTACGTGAGGCCCTCGGATCTCAAAAAGGAAATCAACGACAAGTTCCGGGAGAAATTTCCACACGTCCAGCTTACCTTAAGCAAGCTAAGAAGGTAAAGCTAAAATTTAATTTGCGAATTCCCTGTCTGACAGTAATTATTATAATTGAAGTCACTCGAATGCTTTTCCAGTTATAATTATTATTCATGTACTATCCAACAGTTTAAAGGGTCCCAATTGTTTTTAGTTTGAAAAGAGAGATGAGAAAAATCTCCAAGGTAGAAGGTGGGACGGATTTGCTTACGGTTGCGCAGGCCTACGTTTACTTCGAGAAGCTGATCCTTCGCGGCTTCATCAACAAGCAGAACCGGAAGCTGTGCGCAGCGGCTAGCCTGTTGCTCTCTGCGAAGCTGAACGACGTGAAAGGCGAGAACCTGAAGAACCTGCTGGAACGTAGCGAGACGGTTTTCCGATTGAACCGCAAGGAATTGATTTCCGCAGAGTTTGCCGTGCTGGTGATGCTTGAGTTCGGCTTGCACTTGCCCACGTGGGAGGTCCTGCCCCACTACCAGCGATTGCTGTACGAGTCTTGACCTTTGATGTACTTCCCCGTCTCTTTAAATCCTATGAAATGTTTTACGTGCCACTGTTTCCTCTAAATCCTCTTATGTCTGTTGTGTAAACTTCTTCTTCTCCTCTGTTTTAAGACACAACGCAAACAAAGCACAAGGAGTACGGCTGTTTTTACTCTGAAACTCTGATTTAAGTTTCTTGTTTTTTTTTTCTTGTTAGAAAATAGTAGTTAAATGAATGAATGAAAGAGAAGACGTCGCGTCGGGTGTAAACCGCATACTGTATTTAATTTCGTGTTTATTTTCGAAACAAAACTGAAAGGCTAGTAATGTAATTAAGAGAGAGAACAAAGCGAAACTAAATATATAACATAGTATATAATAATATATTTTAGGGTTATATTTAATGATGCTAGTGGTACTTGTGATTTTTTACACGAAAACGAAGGTCGGAGAGTGAGAAGCGACGGAGGTGATATTTTATTATAAAAACCTATTTAGTATTAATAGATTTTTAAATGTTAGTTTCGGGGTTCCCCCCACGCTCGAAAATTATTATTTTTCAGCTCGACGTTTACGTAATTATTTCATCAACGAATCAGTGAGTTCCATTAACTCAATCTAAATTTAGCGTACACTATATTATTACTTTTTCAAAATTAAATTCTTAATTTTGTTTGTTTGTGATTAGTTTAAAAATGTTATCTAAAATCAAACAATTCGATAACATTTCACCATCTGATTCTGATTAGACGGACTTATTTGCCAAGTAAATGCTTGAAATGAGAATCTGTAATCTGGAACAAATTATTGTAAAAATAAATTAATTTCGTAGTAAATTCAAAAGTGACAGCAATAACGTTTGCTTTGAAGACAATTCACTCCTCAGAGTATAAAAAAGAAATGACTCCTCAATTAAGTAATACTTAACAGAAGAAATGAAAAGAGTATTCGAGTATTGAATTGAATATTTTTTTTTTTTTTAGAGTTCAGCTTTGAAACACGCAATTGAGGAAATGGACACAAAGAAAAACTAAACAAATTAGGTGAACCAGCGAATAAAATAATAATTTTTCTAGCGCAAAATGAGAGGACGGAGGGGGGGATTTTAATATACAACGTCGAGCATCTACAGTGAGATCGAAAAGCAAGGAAATAACTCGATGCACATTTTAAGGACGCCTGATTTTTGATAACAAAATCGTCCCGATACTTATTAAATAAAAAAAATTCTCTGTCAAATTTATTTCAAAAGTGAAGTAATATACAGGGTGTAATTTTTACGAGGAGACAAACTTCAAGGGCTAATTCCTCACGTCAAATTATGAAAAAAAGTTCATATAGACATACGTCGGTAAGCGCGTAGTTTCCGAGATACAGGGTCCGGAAAAAATTCTGGAAACTTTTTTGTTATCGTTTTGTCAGAAAAAATTATTCTTTACTAAAGTTCCCGCATCCTCCCAAACCTAAAATGCACTTGTCAAAATCTGAATATCTCTCGCCGTATACCCAGGAGATCGAAATGTTTGAAATCGACGTAAGAGTAAAGTACCTTTACTTTTCAAAATACGCAGAAGTGTTATCTGGGAAAGTTGTTCGGGAAAGCTATGAGATTTCAAATACGAAATCGTGGCCGCCTGCGATGATTTCATTGTATCTCGGAAACTATGCGTTTGCGGACCTATGTTTATATAAACTTTTTTTGATATTTTGGCGTGCGGAACTGGCCCTTAAAGTTTGGTCCCTCATTAAAGTTACACCCTGTATATGGTGTGTAAAAAAAAAAACGGCCCTGTAGATATTGGTGAAACAGTCTGCCATTTTGAGTCTTTGCGGAATAAAAAAAAGAGAAGAGATGTTATGATGTCGTGAATGACAAAACAATAAACGTCAGATTGAAATGACGATTAATTGTTACGAAATCGAAAACGTTTCCGCTTTCCTAGCACAGACGGCGCTGCTCTTGTTTACCTCGACCAAAAAACTTCAAAAAATTTATCGTTGACTGGAATTAAACGTAAAAATTAACCGTCGAAAATTAATTTCGCTACGGTTCGACAGATGGCGACACTATAAGAAATTGAAAAGAAAAAGAAAACAAAAAGGCGCAAATTCAATTTATTGGTAAACTCGAATTGAAATTTGGAAATATTCGCAAGGAATTTAAACAAATTATTCCGTTGTACTTCGGCCACTTGCTGACGGATGGCGCTGCCAATATCAATTTTTTTTTAATTGCAATCCCTAAATGTTTATTTAATTTTTGTGGTGAACATGGATATAGTTTTTTTTCCAAAATTTAGTAATTTCGTCGTTTTTCGAAAATTTTTTGAACTGCAGTTAGTATACATATTTTGAACAGTTTAAGCAACTGTAAAGAGGCCGCTCGAGGGATTCACTGCAATAAGAAACGATTTGCAACAATTTCTTTTTGAGCGTTGCCATGACGACCCAATAAGCGGACAATAAATGCACACTATTCATTGGTGTACTTATTGTGTAACCATGGCAACGACCAAACAAGTTCTAAGTACACTAATTAAAAAAAATATTGATTTGATTTAAAAGTTGATCTCGACCGTATGTTTTTGGAACACCTGTATAATTCGATAAAACTTGCAAAATAAACTTGGCAAAGAAAATTGACGTGCCCCCTAGCGATTTTTTTCTTCACAAAAAATCGGGCGTTTTAAATAAAAAAATAAATAAATTGACTTCGTCCCTTATTTTTCGACCACACGGTACGTGTACTACTTGCTGTTGATGATTCATCGTGTATATTTTGGTGTTTCACTATATGTACAAAATAATAAGTCTGTACCTGTTTCGTCCTTGGAATGTTTCGTACGTACGTATAGCAGTTCCTTATTTATTTCTTACATATTTCGATGTCTTTTGTGTCAATTATTTACTCGTAAATAATAATAATAATAAAACTTCGCCCGCCAACAAACTCGCCGTTTCATTTTTTTTCTTTAAACACCCTACATTTTGCATTTGGCAAGAATTCCTGAATTGCTCGCTCGAGAATTCAAATAAAGAAAAGGAAGAAAATGAGATTTTTTTTATTTCGTCGAAGTTCGAATCTCCCGCGCGAACTTTTTTGTTCTCTTACGTCACATCAATCCCCCACTTTTTCTATTCTAATCTCGGATCAAAAAAGGCCTTTGATATAAAAGTGTTGCACGTGTAGTGTGTTGTTTTATTGAATTTATTAATTGTTATGTATTTTTAGGAAGACGAAACTCGAGGAAAAGATGGTACAGGTGCGTATCGGTCAGTTTGCGGCCGCGGACGCGCTCCAAACGCGCCGCAATCACGTTCCGATCATGGAAAAACTACCCCGATTTTTTTCGCCTCGGCTTTCCGCGAAAAAAGATGGCGCACGGATTTTTATGCAAATGACCGCCGACGTTCGCCTTTTGTTTTTCGTTCGCGTCGCGTCCCCGATTTTCGAAGCTCATCGCGTTTCTAACCTAGTTTCGTTCGTAATTTTATTATTTTTTATTACGAAATTAAAACCGCCAATTAATTTTGTTGTGTCGCAGGCGCCGGATATTACGACGGGACATGCGGACCTTCCGCAGGCGCTGGTGCTCCTCAGCGAGATGAACGTCAGCGTGCAACACGTTGCGACCCTGGTGGACAACATGTTGCAGAGGGTGCGAAACGGGGAACTCACCACCGATCAGGGTCTGAGCTTCCTCGAGATGAAATACAACATGCTACTGAGCTACCTCATCAACCTAACCTACATAGTCCTGAGGAAGTGTTCGGGTGAAAAAATCGAAGGCGACCCGTGCATTGATAGACTAATCGAAATCAGGACCGTGCTCGAGAAGATTAGGCCCATCGACCACAAGTTGAAGTACCAGATCGATAAGCTGGTGAAAACTGCGGTCAACGGGGTCAGTTCCGGTGATGCTACCATGTTCAAGGCCAATCCGGAGAATTTACTCCTCGGGAACGACGGGAGTAGCTCAGAGGGGGAAGACGGCGACGAATCTGGAAAACAAAAGAAGGAAAGCAAAGCCGCCGGTGTTTATGTGCCTCCAAAGTTGTCAGCAGTGCATTACACAGGTAATTAAATAAATAATATATCACTATCCAACATTGGCTAAACTTAAATGATTGTTAAGGCATAAAAATGATTATTTCTCATCAAGAAATCAATTTTAATTTCGAGGGGAAAAAATCTCCATGGCTCTGTCAGGCGTGTAAAAGTTGGCAACTGTATCACCATGTCTTTTGTTTTGTGTTTTGAGTTTGACACTTTCATTGAAATTATTGGCTGTCACAGACGTTTTGAAATAATTATTGTGGTATTAATAATTGGAGAAATATTAATTTATAAGTAGTAATCGGTTCTATTAAATTCAGCATGTAATTTTGATAATTCAAAACTCGTCTGGTATTTATAGATTTGGCAATTGTTGTAATTTCCAGGGGATGAAACTGCCCAAGACAGGAACAAACGGTTGTTGCAAGAGAGGAAGCGATACGCGTTATCGTCGTCGCTGATGCAAGATTTACGCGAGGAATACCTGGACGTCCCCATCGAAGTCACGCAGGGCAACCGAGCTCAAGAGATAATCTCGAAGCAGCAGCAGGAGAAGCAGGAGTACGAAGAGGAGTACCTGACGCGCCTGCCGGTCAACAAGAAAGACAAGCACACCCGTCATAAACTCACCACTCTCACGACGCTGGGAGACGAAATCACCGACTTCGGCGGCAGCACGAGCTCCAGCAGCAACAAGAAGCGGAAACGACTGGGCAAATCAAAAGGCAAGAACTTCAAAAGGAAACGCTTTCATTGATCGCCGATTTTAATTCGCAGAGTACTCGCAGGTATTCTTCATCATCATCATCAAACGTGCAGAGCTTAAAACCCCAGTTGCCTACGGTGACCTTATGATTTCGGATGTTTTACGTAATTAACAAATTCAAAATTGTGTTTTCACAGTCGTGTTTTGCGAGACTATAAAAAAAAACGTTTTCTTGCGTCATGTAGTAATTGAATGTCGTTGTTTTGTACGTTTTTATGTTCTGTGTATTGACTTTGGCATGTATATTTGGACGTTATTGGATATGTTGTTTAACTGTTTTTCGTTCCGTAAACGTGGTTCCTGCAGTAAAAATGATTGCCGCACAATACACCCCGTGACACTTCATTAATTCATTCATTCTCATAACTACCACCTCCGCAGTGATTAAAAATAATTAATAAGCGAGCTGCGCTGTAACATTTTTATTGCATCTACCAGCAAGTTCACTTGTAATCTGTGAGAAAGTATTTGTCTATAGACTGAAAATATTTTTACATAATATTATAAACTGTTATCATACTTATTATATCAATGTATCTTGTTCGTTTTACGTTGTTCTGTAGGAAGGTAAGACGAGGTTTCCTTTCCTTTTTATGAATCGACTCTCGTTTGCCATAATACAAACGTTTTTGTTATTACTGGGGGGGACGGGAGCAGGTTGCGGTTTCATGAAACCCTCAATACGTTGTTGACAGAAGTTGTTTGTTGTTTTAGTTTCGTGCTGCCGCACCCTCGTCTCTTCGATTTTACTCGCAGTTTGTGTTTCGGTTGCAAAAGTAAAGTTTACGTCGCACAATTTCTTTGTTTCATTTAACTTATTAAGGCAGTTGCCACGTAAACTTTACTTCATTATTTTATATTATTTTCTTTTATTATTGTTAACAAACAAGAACACGCAACAGCAATTGTTAATTATTAAAAGTCAACGTTTCGTTGTGTCGTAATATCCGTCACGTAAAAATGATATTATTGCTACGTGACGGTTATTGAAATTTACTTTTTTTTTCTTTGTTCTTCTCTCTGTTAAGTTGGTATTATTTTAGTTGGTAGGGATTAGTGGTGTTTTTCAAAAAGTATTCAGTAGCTCATTGTTATTATCCCTAAGATGTTCGGTAGTCTCAAGTTTAGGTACGCTACTGAAAGGACAAAAAAAAAATGCTCAAAAAAATTGTAATCTCATAATAGTTGTTTAGACTTAAGTTACGTGGCTTTAATTTCACCTGATTTCATTCGGATGATTTTTTCATTTCTTTTTAATACATAATTTTTTTCGTGCTAGTGTTTCAAATCGAACTCCAACCGATAGCATCCCAGTTTCCTTTCGGGGTACTCGCTCCCGTCGGAGTACTTCCCCGTGCATGGGTCGTAGGATTTGCTGCGGAAGCTTTTGTACCGTGCCAACCGACACGTCAACTCGTCGAAGCCCTCATCGTAGTATTGGTGGGGTGAGAGTAAGGGGTCCTCACGCTTGAACTTGCGGTTTTGAAGGAAAGGGATTACGGGACAGGATAACTGAAATGACAACCCTAATCGAATGAAGATACTTGAGGAGCAAATCGTATTAAAAACACTCACCCCTTGCATTACGTACGGCTTGGGAAGCCTGTAACTACGTTGCATGCTCGTTGAATAATCGAAGACACATCTCGAGGGACACACCGGGTTAGAAACTTCGCAGGGTAACCAACTGAAAACATGCAATTCACAACTCTTCCCGGCCCTATATTAATTATTAGTTTGTGCCCTGCTAACTTACTCGTTGTAACTAATAAAATTAATCAGCGTCTTCTTCTCTTTCCTGTCGCTGTATTTGTCTTTCTCACGGCACTGTTTCAGCATCGAGTGAGTCGTTGTCTCGAAATAACTCTCCGTGTCCGTCCCCAATCGATTATAATGAGATATGAAGTAGTTTAATTTGCCCGGACAGTAAGGATCTGCGTCTATCGGCGTGCTCTCGCTCAAGTTCTTCCAGTCGTCGGTCTTCACGTTAGGGCCGTAAGTGCGTTTCGCGATTAACATCCTGTATTCCGGCCTTTCCTTGCGAGGACTCAGTGGTTCGAGCTGGAACAAGATTTCGAATGTCGTCGCCTCTTTCACTGATGCAAAAACGTTCGTTCGAAGACCGGACGAGGCTTCCGTGGTTGCCGGACAAAAATGCGGTTACTTACCCTAAACGGGGGCATCTTGTTTGGATGTGCGTGTAATAAAATCCGAAAACAAAAAAAATATAGTTTAAATATTGTGGTTTAAACTGTTTTTGTAATTTTGACTTTTGAAATGCCGCTCGGCAACCATCTTGTTGCGGCAGGTCTGCCAACAGTTGCAGAGTCAATTGGCAATGGATTAGGAAAGTGGGCGGTCGTAAAGCTGGCGCGAAATTTGAAACGGAGTCTATTGGACTGTAAAAATGCACGGGTTACGCCAAACAAACTGAAAATACTCGCTTCGCAGAGAGCTCTTGTGTAAATTCTTGCTTATAACTAAAACTTAGGATGAAAAGCTTCAATAAATTTATTTTAGTTGTATTTAAAAAATGTATAAAATGCTTATCTGAGCTTAGTTCAGCTGTAGGTCAACAAGCCATTGGGCGCGTTCAGGGATGCTCAGCGGCTGAGTTGCTTACTCAGCAATCGTTTGTGATTGGTTCACATTAAGGCAATAGCCAATCACAAACGACTGCTAAGTAACTCAGCCGCCGAGCGTCTACTGAACGCGCCCATTAATAAACACAACCTAACACAATAAAATTTTAAAAAATGTCTCTGGGAAAGCATGCAACGAGTTTGTGAAGAATTTTCCAATACAATGTACAAGATACCAACTTATAAAACTGTAATATCTTGTTTAATCCCGTTGTCTTAACATTGGGTGCGTTCAGCGGATGCGTTGCTAACTCAGCAGTCGCTTGTGATTGGCTATTATCTTCATGTGAGCCATTCACAATCGATTGCTGAGTAAGCAACGCATCCGCTGAACGCGCCCATTCTTAAATGTTAGGTTATGTTCAGGCCAACTCCGGTGTTATAGCGATAGTAATTTACGACACACGTTTGATTTATTAGACAAAGACAGTAAACGACTCAGCTCCGCCTTCTCTGACATTTATTTTCCTGGTGGATTGATACAGAGTGATTAAGATCGACTGTTCCGGTGGAATGACATTTGTTCGTTTGTGTTGCAAAATATTTACAGGTTCATAAATCGCTCTTTCTTTTGACGTTTAATTTACGGAAACAATGGCGTCAAGGACAAATTCTGCTCCCCAAAACATCAAAGTTTCCGACACAAGTGTCGTTTCTGCTATTCTGTAGTAGTAGTAAATCGACTGAAGCTACTGGTAAGTTGTTTTAACGCAAAATTAATAAATTTATCGTCCATGTTGGCAACACTGATAATATATATATAGAAATGTTAAGGAACTTAAAGAGCCGATTTCATAATAAAACTTTAAGCACCATTTTCATAATCAGACTTTAAATTTATTTAAGTTACTTTAACCTACAAATAACTATTGTTTCGTATTCTTAAAGTGACTTTAAATTAAAACTTCCCTTAAAGTCTGATTATGAGAATGGCCGTAAGTCCCTAGATCTATGGACTTTAGTAGAGGCCTTGAAAGAAGAGTGCGGCCGTACGTGAAGTCGATTTCTATTGGTCGCGAACGATTCTCGACTTTATGTGAAGAGGTCGGTAACCATTTTTGTTCTAAATGTGTTTCTGCGAGAGGTTGTTCAAAATTAACTTAAATTGTGACGATTTCTACAGTGCTCTGGATTAATCAGGTGAGTTTTTTCTGATATTGCATGAGTTGAGTTTGTTGTTAATTTTGGTATTTTTTAAACGGAAATAACCACATAACCACAATCTTGACTAATATTAGTAACTACTACTGTTGTGAGTCGGTAATATTTCCTCGTTACCTTGCTGTAAATTTCCAATGTTCTGTCGATTTTAGTTCTAAGGCAACTAAAAGCAGAAAATAAATACTTCATAACCTTATAATATTTTCCTTCAGACATGAAGTTATTTAGTGGAAATACATAATATTAAGTACTGGAAACCTTATTTTTTTAATAAAAGACAAAAGCGTAATGAGTATCCGATATCAAATTAATCAGAAAATTTAATTAATGTCACGTTTTTAGTTAAAGAGCAATTGGTAACTCCGGCGATAGATATCGCCACTTGAGCTGTAATCGGTAATGTTGCGGTAACATTGAAAATAAATTACCGGTAATTTAACAACACTACTAATGATACAAATAACAATTGTTTCCTTATTCTTTAAGTGACCTTAAAATTAAATTTTCCTTAAAATCTGATTATGAAAACGGCCATAAGTCCCTAGATCTATGGACTTTAAATTGCAGCGCCATCTACAAATGCACGCTGGTAGTTTAAAGCGCGGCATTTTTAAATTTCACATTCGCCAAAAACCATAAAAATAAAACACGGTAACGCGCGTGATAACGCAGTAACTACAGAATTAACAGGTAGTGTTTTTTTTTTTAATAAAAATAAAATACTTTCCTAACGAAAATTTATTTAAAAACGGGAACGTACATACAGATTAACTTAGCAATAGCAATTTGAAGGTAATCTATAATAATTAAAGAAAATTTAAATAAATCGTATTTTTACCTTAGAAAACTACAAAACTGAAAAAATAAAAGTAAATGTTTGTACAAGTAAAACGAAGATTTCTTTTAAACAAGAGCTTAAATCTCGCTTGGGAAGTTAATGAAATCAAGACCTCAAAAAATTATTATTTTTATTTTTTGAAGACGCATAATTCAACGTAGAACAGAACTTTCACGTTTTATTTAACCATAGAGACTTCCTGGAAACTCATGATCTGACCCGTCATCATCTCTGTCCGGTTCTTCTTCGGGATCTTTCCTTTTCCGTCCGTAAGCCCTCTTACTCGTCGAAGGTAAAACATCGGATTCACCGTGCACCAAAGAATTACGGTACAAAAGCAGAGGCTGCCAGTCTTCGCCTCTACTGCTAGGCATGCCGGTGCCAATCCGTCGGTCCAAGAACGACAACACCACCCTCTTATCCTGCTTTAACAGTTTGTTAGTGAATTCCGTCAGTATTTCCAAGAACGGGAGGTTCGGGGGTGGACCCGTCGGGTCTTCTGCGGTGTCCGCACCACAAACAGCGAATAAAATTCCCGCCCTGTGCAAAGTTGTAATGGCCTCGCGGTTTTTCACTGCGTCCAATCCGAAAGACAAAGCGAATCTCTTGGCTAGCTCTTTCAGTGCGAAGAAGTCCTCGTGTTGCCTTGCAATCCGCCCGGTGCTCGCGCTCAGAGTCTGGAACATCATGTTCAAACTCAAGCACATCGTCAGAGCACAATTCACTTTATTAATCTCGCGGGCCTTACTCAAAGTCGCCTTGATTATATCACCGTACTCATTGTAATACTTCACGTAATGCTTGAAGACATCAGCCCCGGCCTTCGTGGGCATTATATTGTAAACGATCAGCTTGCAGTAAGCGGCAAGGAAGTTCCTTCGCTTATGTAACTCTTCGATGCGGTGCTCATCGTGCTCTGCCACTTCCTCGGGTATGAAAACGTAGGCCTGGACGAACTCGTTCAAGAGCAGTTGCAAGTTGCGGTCCGGCTTACAGATTAACTCGCTTAGATGCGAGGCAGAACTGTGCAACTGTTCGCTGAACACGACCAGCAAATCGCAGAGGCAAACGTAGGACTCTTCTCGCATCAATTGGTGGGGGGAAGAACGAATTAAATCCTGGGCTGCCTCTATGAACTCATCCAGGCGTTGCCGAAGCTCTTGAATGCCCGGACCGGTCAACCCCCCGCCTTCATGAGCCGCTTCTAATCCCTTCAAGCCCCACAGAAGACAGTAGAAGCAAGAGCTCAAACAGTATTTTAATGCATCCGGTGGCAAAGTACTTTCCAAATCCTGTTAATTTATATTAATTTGTATATTTCATATTGTTATTAATTAATCAGTCTTACTTTGACATCTTGGAAAAGTGACGCCCATAAATTCCACTGGTTCAAGTTGTGGCAGGCGTAGAACAGGGAAACTTTCTTCAACGAACTGACCACGTTGAAGATCTCATCGGCGTTGGGGGTTTCCTCTCCGAGCATTAAATTCCGCCAGTCATCGATGGCGTCCTTGTACGAGGCGACGATCATGTCGATTATGGTCGATCTTGAGACGTCGCAGCGGGTGTAAATCGAGTGCCCTTCGGTGCAGAGCACCTCCAGAGTCTTGGCGCACGTCTCCAGAACCTAAAAGCACCCGCGTGAACGTGAAACCTCTCCCAAAAAAAAAAAAAAAACTGTGAATAACCTCCGGTTCGTGGTGCACTTGCGCAATGTGCTTGAGCTTGATGAGGAGGGCTTGCAGGGAGCCCTCCTGTCTTCCGCTCGTGTATAAATCCAAGTCGAAGTATTGGGGGATGCTCAAAAGGTTGGCAAGCTTTTCCGGATCGGCCGAGTACTTGTCGAGGAGCGGCGGTAAGGTCACTATGAAGTGCTCCGTTAACTTTTGCTTGTCTTCTCCTGCCTTTTAAAGAAATCGCTTCGATAATTACCAAATGACCAACAATCACTCAATCGCTTCAGGCGATGGTAAATAAAGAAAACCTGAAGAAGTCTTTATTACAAGAAATTGAAGGCCTCTGAAAACTCCGAACACCAGTCGAGAAGAATAAGAAAGATGAAAGAAATACAAGTGATAAAGCACTGAAAGAGAAGACGACTATACATTGTAAATAATGACAGGGCTACCAATACATGCAAAAGAGAAGTTAAAGTATGAGACTTACTTGTTTAATCTCCTTCAAGGAAGTCACTTTTCTGGTAGGCCCCCGTCCCACGGGGGCTTCGCCCGTCGCAGCTTGCTTAACACAACACACCATGATCTCAATCAGACTTGTTTCCTGTCGGTTATCGAGCGGCTCTTCCATGGGTCCCGGCTCCTCCAGCAGCAGATCCGTCATGCATTCCCAATCCTTCATCATGACATTCGACTCGATCAAAGAGTCCACCAAGTAAGCGGCGTGCTCGTGCAGTTCAGATTCAATAAAAAACTGCACCAGGTCTCTTATGAAGGGGGTGTTTGGTAACCGGCGTTTGCCCCGTTTTGTTTTGCCCGGATCTAAATCGGCTGGTTGGAAGAGGCGTTCGTTTAGGAATTCTCCGGCGGCCTGAGCGACTTGCCTATGCGATGAATACACCTTGGCCACAATTAATTTTAATTAATTAATTAATTGATTCGTGCCGGCCAGGCGACTTACCAGCTCGTAGACGTGTTCGCAGTCCTTGTCGGTTAGTATTTCGTGATGGTGCTTCAAAATGGAGATCACCAACCTGACGGCTTGCACCGCAACATCGTATTCCTTGTCCAAAGTCATGGCGACGATGCGATCCTTGAACTTGTTGGTGAACAACTCGAGCTTCCCTTTCAGTTCTTCGCTGGCGTACAGGGGTTGAAGGGCTTGCAGACAGCGCAAGCGCACCTCACCCACTTTATCGTGCAAGGTCCACCCTATATACTTGAGGTACGAGTCATCCAAGAAGTTGGCGTGGAACTTGTGCATCCAGACACCGATTTCCGTCATCGCGATGGCCCGTATTTCCGGGAGCGTATCTCGGTATCTATGCACGAAAACCGACTTGAACATGTAGGTCAACATGTTCTTGATTTCGTCCATGTTTTCCTCGAGCTCCTGTCGCTTCTGCAGGAGCGATTCCAAGCGGTCACTCGCTCGCTTCTCCCTTGTCTTTTGTCGTTCGGCCTCGTACTGTCTCTGGGTGTTGTCAAGGTTAACAGAGACGGTCAACGCCACATCCACCAACGCAGTCATTAACTTCATGGCCCCCAAAGTCGCTGTATGTCTAAAAGCTCTCACCTACAATTTTTTTTTTTTTATATAACTTTAATTTTAAACTCGGAATCAAAGGTTTAGTGCTAACTCGTGCCCCTTTACTTTAATAAATAAAAGACATGCCTGCGAGTCGGAGAGTCCGGTTAGCAAAGAAATGACGTTGTCCATGAGAAACTGATCGTAAATGATCGAGTACTGACACTGCTTGACGAGGGTCTGGACGAAATCGCAGAAGTTCGAGCGGAACTTCTTCCAACTCTGCCCGGCCATTATCAGGGGGTACTCCCCGGATTCCTCGTCGAATTCCTCCGTCATCTTCCGAATGATCGCGGCGTGCTCCATGGACGTCTGCATCTGCTGCGTTATTCGCCCCTTACACCCCGCGGCGTTTATAAAGAATTGCATGAGCGAAATGAGGGCGGCCTCGCGGTTAATCTAAAATTTCGTTCGGTAATTATTTACAAAAGTGGATCAAACATTATAAATTTTGGAGGACGTGTTCTACGATAAACTATAATTCAAATGTACTTAGAATTAATTGGGGCGAACACCCCGTTTTTAATTTAAAAAATAATTAAAATCGTCGTGTTGTCCTTCTCTAACCAATGGTTATAGATACAGCGAGTTTTCTATCCTTTTCTAATCGTTGGTTATACCTCCGGCCATACCCGTCAAACCTCATTATAAAGGAAATATAGCCATTTAACCAAGTGTGTTTTTAAATATTTTTCCACTGCGTAAACCAAGGCAATTAATTAATTAACAATAATAATAAGAACAGTACCTTATAACTTTCGATCCAGTCGTCTACAATCGTCGTCAAAGACGCCTTGCTGTTGCGTAAAATATGATACAGGGATGATTCGTCTTCGCCTGAGCTGATACCCTCGACGTTGTTCTTACGGCCGGGAGGACGTCCGCGCCCTCTACCTCTACCCGTGGTGCTTGTCGGGGAATGCGAGCTTATCACGGGGGGCGCGGGCGGATGGGTGTTGATTCCCTTTGCCTTGGACCTGGTGATGCGGCGCATCCCTGGAGTTGGGGGCGATTCAAACATGACGTCCGGCGGGGCGGGCACGGCCGATTGCTCTCCGTAAGACTCGGAGTACACCCCGGAGGGCTGGCCGTAAGCGCCGTAATTCTCTTGGTCTAGCGCCGGGGTCATGGGGTTCTCGTACTCCGGAGGGGGTTCATCCATGCGGATGCGTTTGCCACCGCGGCGGTGCATTGTTTAGGTTCGAGGTTTACTGACGCGCGAAGCGGTTTTGTAGGTTAGGTTAGGTTAAGTTGCGATTTAAATTCTCATTTTTTCGTTTAACGTAATGGTTAATTAACGATATTAGAAACGTTCTTCGCGTCGTAAAGCACTGGTTTTATGGTTTACCATTGATTTTACACACATTTTACATAGTAAACACCACAAGAAAATATCCGGTGTTGCCAACTCATCTATGCAACTCTGAAGCTAGTCACGGTGAGCTGTGCTACTGCCGCTCAGTTTTGCCAACCTTTTCGACTGAAATTACCCACACGTTTGACATTTTGCCCCCACAGGCAAAAACAAAATTCCCCACGTTTTCTCCCCATTAATTAATTATCAGGGCTTCGTTATTCTTTTTACAAAGTTTGAAAAGTGTGTTACTGTAGGAACTTATTTAATTAAGCACAACTGAAGTAAAAACTAAATTTATTTCTTAACAAAAAGAAAAAGGAAATTTAATTTATAAATGTAGGTAATACGGCGCTCAACTTAAATGATACTCCTGCAGGAGACTCACACCCTTGAGAACATTCAGCGTAAAGCTGGATTCACTGATGGGCGTTTTTTCATCGCCGCTTTACGGAATACGGATACTTGATTGGTTGATTTAATTAAACAAAATATATAATTTTAAATTGGGCCAATAGAATTTTAACGCTAACGCAAAACGCCTAGCAATGAATTTGGCTTAAGGGCTACGAAACTGTCAAATGGTATCATTTAATATGAGCGTCATTGTACTAGGTAGAGTCGCGATCAAGCTAATCGAGACCGGTTGACAGTTCTGTAACCCTTATTACAAGCGTCAATAAGAGCGCAGTTAGCTTACAACCGTCTCGATTAGGATGATTGCGACTGTACGCCCGCCAAAAAAAGTCTGGGACAAATCATTACATGCATTTTGGAGTTATTTTATTAGTTTGAATGCAACTTTAAACTTGTTTATTATTGTTTTTATTATTTTAGTTGTGCTTATTGTATGTACGTAATTAGTTAATTTATTTGCTATTAAAAAAATGTATAAAACGCTTGTCTGAGCTTCGTTCAGCTGCAGGTCGTCAAACCATTAATAAAAATAACCTAACTAAACAAAATTAATTAAATTAAAAAAAATGTCTGTGGGAAAACATGCAATGAGTTTGTTAACAATTTTCTACATGTACAAGATACCAACTTATAAAACTGTAATACTTTGTTTAATCTAGTTGTCTTAACATTTTCAAATGTTAGGTTATGTTCAGGTCAACTCCGACGTTACAGCGACAGTAATTTTACGACACACGTCTGATTTATTAAACAAAGATAGTAAACGATTCAGTTCCGCTTTCTGTAATGTTTACTTTCCTAGTCTTCACAATAATTGGAGCGGTGTATACAGGTTAATCTATTCTCTCACTCTTACTTGCATTAATTGTATTCGTTCTATCTTACTTTTCTACCCCGATCCATTTACCGCTCGAATTATCGTAAACGCCTTACGTCTGTGGCCTTGAAATCTAAATCATTTCACTTTTTCAACTATTTCACTTTTTTAATTAAGTAAATAGATTAGTGCATTTCTGTTAAATTCCGTTATGAAAGCAAAAACTTCGGCTGCTACGTATCGAGTACGTTAAATTTTTATTCTGTGTAGAGTACATTAAATTTAAAGGTCTGTTGCTATGGTAACAACCAATCATAAAGCTTTATAACGTGCTCGATACAGAATAGTCCCCATCCCTATTATCGGACTTGTCAATCGCTGCGTTTGACTTCGTTATTAGCCAAGTTTTGAATATTAAAGATGAACAAGTTTTTAGCATTTTATTAATAATTATGCAGTGCATGAAACCTTTATAAAAAAAAATAAGGCTTCTTACAATTCTGTACAATTCAAACATTAAATCAAATGCAATCATTAGTTATTTTCGCGGAGCTAATCCTGAACGTAGCCCGAATGGATTCTAACCTGAAATATTAAAAATTTCAACAAAATACGGGTTTTCTTTGACCATACACGATTTCTAACAAATTAGAATTATTAAGAAACGATTCAAAAATTGTTTGCAGAAAGCAAAAATCCTGAATTTTGTTAAAATTTTAAGTAGTACAGGTTAGAATACATTCAGGGTACGTTCGGGATTAGCTCCGCGAAAATAGCTATTTTAAAGACGAAAAAAGACAATGGCCCGCGTTAATTGCTTGCCCCCACAGTTTCCTTGAACCTCTTCAGCTCGACGCCTTCCCAATCTCTGACCTTCAGTTTCGAGAACACCCTGTAAATAGTATAAGGCACATCATCATCTTCGATTTAACAAACCTCTGCATCGCTCACTTGTCCTGAAGGTACTTCAAAATTTCCTCTTCGCGATTCGATACACCGTTAAACAGGACGTCTAGGTTTGCGTCCAGGAGGGCGCGGGTATTCACCCCAATCAGCTGCGTATCCGGGCCAGGCTCGTTGAACAGGAAGTGCATGGCCAATCTCGCCAGCTCCACCCCTTGACTCTAATTTAAGAAAAAAGAGGAGTAAAGGAAACGCTTGCGCAAAACAAGAACAGACCTTGCAATACTCGCGTGCTTCGGAACACACACTTTTGATTTCATCCCCGGCGGGATGCCACGGCTGAGGTCCGCTGTTTGAAAGAAGCCCCATCGCAATTCCAGCTGCGTTAACCACCCCCAGCTTCCGCTCCTAAAACCACTCATTTATATCTACTATACGAAATCCTGAGCTACCTTTTTTTTTTTTTTTATTGGGGGAGGATTATTGCAATTCCAGCTGCGTTAACCACCCCCAGCTTCCGCTCCTAAAACAACTCATTTAAATCTACTACACGAAATCCTGCGCAACCTTTTTTTTTTTTATTGGGGGAGGATTGTTCTAACAAATCCTAATTAAAACGAAACGAAAACCTGCCTTAAGAAAAGGGAGGTACTCCTTCAAATTCTCATCGATTAAAGTCAACCTCGAGTAGCTCAAGACCATGTCCAGCTTAATGCTGCTTCGTTTGACGCAGTCGACTAGGACTGACGTGGGGTATCCCGTAACGCCGATGAATTTAACGAGCCCCTTGTCAACTGCGTCTTTCAGAACCGGAAGGGTTTCGTTGATCACGTAGTCGACGGATGGGGCGAATTCAATATCATGAACCTACAACCGCCTTAAGCATTGCAGAAAGTAAGACAGAAGGGTGGAAGTTTTACCTGGAGGATATCGATGTAGTCCACGCCGACTGTTTTCAAGTTATTCTCAATGCACCACCTGGTTTTCTCCGGAGAGAAATCAAACATGAGCTTCGGATCTTTCTCATACCTTCCGACTTTCATGGCCAGGTAATACGCCTGGCGCGGTACACCTTCAAGACACTATAATGTGATGGATTAATTAAATTGTCAGAATGGAACACTCTTTTTGCCTTTCCAAGAACTTGATGCGAGACATTCTGTCCGTACCAGTAGGCGGTGTCTATGTAGTTGATCCCCGCCTTCAAAGCTTTCAAGAGCGTCTGCTTGCATTCTTCCAACGAGTAATCGCTGCAGAATTTATTAATGGCGTGTTAAATAGAAACACAGTGGTGGGGACTTCATTTGGTGGAAGAAAATAGAGCAGCAGGAAAGAGGATTGTGGTGGCGGTGGGTGAAGCCAGGAAATTAAAAGTGATTTTAACTTCCCTTACCCGTACTGATTGCAAAATCCGCCCGTACCTAAAGACAGCTGGGATATCTTGATGCCGGTGCTGCCAAATTCGTTGTATTTCATCTTGCGCAGTTGTTCGGGGTCGTGAAACCCAGGCACGTAAGTCGGTGGTAGATCGGACATTATAATTAACTACTGACCGCAGCTTTTGGTGTTTAATTTTTAAGGTACTTCAGCTATGCTTATCACAGACCATACTTATCACAGGTCGTCCAATAACGATTGATAACAATAACAAAAATAAATCAAACAGGGCGCCATCTGTTAATCACATCTGCACACAAACGTTTTTTAATGTCTAGAATATTTTGTGGTGTTTTGTGTTTTGACTTCGAATCGGGTAATAGTAGCAAAAAAAGGGTGCGAAGAAGCATTTAATAGGCTACATGAACATTTTTTACAAGATTTTATTTGAAAGTATGTGAAAATACGATAATTTAGATAAATTTCCTTTTTTTTTTTTTTGATAAATGATTATTATTAAAGCCGTGAAAAATAAAAGAAATTTGAATTGATTAAATTCCCGCCAAAACGCGCATTCTGAACGCACATTCTCACTTTACAGTTACGAGTAATGTAATTTGACAAACAGTTGAAATAACATCCCCTCTATAAATGAACCAACTGATACAGAATTTCCGAGGTGTAGTATCAGCAAGGCGGGAAGTGTTTTGGATCACTCTGGGTGAGATCATGGAGCCAAAGAAAACAGAAATTTTTGAATAAGTGATCCAGGGGCGCGTTCAGAACTGTAACGGGAGTGCACTCTGGGCGTTTAAGATGGAAAGCAAAATACGCAAAATTATTTGCATGAGAGAGAAAGAATATTACCCAGAATGCGCTCTTTTCTATTTCTGAACAGGCTCCAGGGTAAAAGTTAACTGATCTGACATGCAAATAAAAGACAACTATTGTTTAAAACAGCTAAGAAATAAGATTTCTGATAGTTTGTGATTTTTTTACAAACTGGTAGAGATTTGAAGGTTATTTTTGTATTTTGTCATGTCAACAAACGTAGCCACTAAAGCAATGTTGCCAACTCAGTGCAATTAGTGTATTTAATTAATAATTTGGTTATGAAAATGACACTTTTGATTATAGTGTAAATTCTGGTGAAATTCTAATGGTTTTTTTTTATAGAGCATCTGGTGTAAAAAGATTACCAGTAGTTGACATCACTACACTACAGACGCTAAGAGACGCTAACGTCAACGCAAACGCAACTTAACAAAAATGAATCTTTGAGCGCTTAATGCAAATACTCTCAAATAAGTTTTGAATCATTAAAAAACCAAATTCTTTATTTATCTTTATTTTTAAAAACTATCCGTTTTATACTTTTAACCTGTGTAGGTACCAAAGTGATTTTTTTCAAAACAGCTTCACTCGTGTGGTTTGGTTCCGAATTTTGAGACGACACTCTGTCGATAATAAAGTCGGGCAAATGCGGCCCGTATTCCACCGCAGGCAGTCGATAATGTTTAACAGGCTCGCCAGCTTTTGAAAACGCAGCGTCCGGCAACCTCGGATCAATCTCTGGAGGTACGTCTGCCCAAATTTCATCCGGATTTAGATTCGCCATCCTTTCGCTCGTCAAGCTCAAAGCCGGATATTTTCTCTTTCTGCTTTCTTGCGTAAGACTCTTGCTGATCGGCGTCGTTGTTTGCGACGCGTTGCCAACTCTAACGTCCACGTCTTTCTTCCTCTGAAGCAGCTTCGCTCTCGTCTCCTCCACGCTTTCGTACTCGGGGGCGTAACACACGTGCAGGAGGCCCCCGTAAAATGACTTGCCGTCCATGAAACTTTTCGCTATTCTCGCAGACTGAATCCGCTGATACTGGACGTGATAACACTCGGTAAACACTTCGGTTTCATGATCCTGGACCACGTGCAAGCTTAGCATCTGTCCGTACTTGGAACACAGGCTCTTCAGCTCGTATCTCAAATTGATTTTGGGGACGCCGTAGATGAAAAGGTGTTGGGACTCGTTGTTTACGGTGTACACTTTTACGGCCGTCAGTTTTCTACCTTGGCGGTAAGCGGGGCGGGTTTTGCAAAGTTCCTGTTGCTTGTGATGCTCCTTATCTTCACTATTTACACTCATTTTATAGAATACTTGATCATCATCAACAATAATTATTAACCTAAAATGTCTTGCTGATATAACCTCACTTTACGTACGCAGTGTTGCCACCCAGCCGTAGAATAGCGAAATTTCTCTAAACTTAAATTGTCCTTTTTCGTCGAAAATAATACAAAAGAACCTAATTATTCCCAAATCGCTATTCATTTTTGATGTATTTTCGCACCTCCGATGTACGGCATTCGGGAACCTAATCGTGATTAGTTGATTTACAATAGGTGCTTTCTTTCGCTCACAAAATCGTGATCCAAACGTGTTTTGATTCAAAAACTTTCCTTTGATTCTTTATTTTTGAAACTTGTTTGGATTGAATTTTGTTTTGTTGCAACAACTACGATTTTCAGGTTCAAACTATTCGAAACACGATTCAAACTTTTAAGCGAAAGAAAGCATCTATTTTGTTCAACGTTGAAATATTTACAGATTTTAAATCAACCAATCACGAAGAGAATTCCGAATGCCGGATTTATAGAAACCCAGGAATAAGAAAGAGCGCGCTCTGGGTAATATTCTTTCTCTTTCATGTAAATTATTTTGCGCGTCTTGCTTTCCATTTTAAACGCCCCAAGTGCATTCGAAATACAGTTTCTGAACGCGCCTCCTGGGGCCCGTTCAGGAATAAGAAAGAGCGCGCTCTGGGTAATATTCTTTCTCTCTCACGTAAATTATTTTGCGCGTTTTGCTTTCCATTTTAAAAACCCCAAGTGCATTCGCAATACAGTTTCTGAACGCGCCTCAGCATAACACGTGATACAAATATCGAATTGTCGTTAGATGGCGTCACGGAAATAAAATTTCAAAATTATACCTCCAAGTTTAATTAAACTTTATTTATGTCTAAGAAAATTCTTTTTAAACAAGAACAATTTGCACCCCATTTTAGAAAATGGCTTTAATTAAGAAGGAAAAAAAAAGAAAAACGCACAGAGCTTTCTACATTCAAACCTTTATTGATATTCATTATAAAAAGAATGATTAAGGAATAGAACTTGGTATATTAATGAGAAGTGTGTTACCGAAAACTACAAATTATATTTACGATTACCCTAAATAAATAATAAAAAATACTGCAGATATAAAACTAAAAAAAAAAAAGTTACATCATAATAAGTGTAATAATTAAAAAAAAAACCAAGAGTTAAAAATGGAAGGGCAGTACTTAGTTAAACAGAGAATTCTTATGATAGTATTCGAAACAGTCATTTTCTCTTAATTTTATTAGGGCTCAAATTTTTCGAATGTATCAAGTTTCGCCTGCTGCTCGGGGGTGTCGTTCTGGGCGATCACCAGAGTGTGCGAGAGACCCATCGACAGGCCCAATACTTTTACACCACTTAAACGGGTTACCTAAAACAAAAAAAGAAAGAATTGCGTCACCTCACAAAAAAAATATTTAAAAGCAGCACACATTATAAATATTAGCAGAAAAATTTCCGCCACAATTTTGATTCGAACTCGAATCTTTTTGGAAGTTGAAACTTCTGTTGCCTAAAATATAATAATGGATGACAAAAAAAAAATCTTACTGAAAAGAAATAATATAAAGATTCGAATTCGAGTCGTCTTCCTTCTTCCTGACTTTAAGATTCTAACTTCTAAAGCTACACAATTCAAGAAAAGATGGGTACCTCTTTGGGAACCGTAGTAGATTTGGTAAATTCTCCCAAACCTAATTCTCCGAATGTCGGAGCGGCCCCCCAAGATATGACGCTATCATCAGCGGCTACGATAATTGAAGTATTGCCTGTGCCGACGTGATGGATATCCCACCCAGCTAAGTCTTGCACTGGTTTGGGGTACATATTAGCCTCTCCGGTGCGCTTAGTCTGCCCAAACATGAAGAGAGCCCCGATATCAGTAACTGCGAGGCTGTATGTTGACCCGCAATGGATGGAACGAACGCCACGAGACTGGCTGTCAAAGTATTTGATCAAACGTGGTACCTATACCAACACAAAGATCCCCCACAAATAAACAAATAAAATCAATTTCTCTTTTTTTGGATTTACCAATTCATCTTTGGGCTCGGCATGTCCCAAGCGACCGAAACCCCCGAAGCCCCAGGAGAACGCGCGTTTTTTACTGTCGATTGCAACGGTGTGGTTCTGTCCGCAGCTGAAGTCGACTATCTCGGTGACATCGATGGGTGAGACGTGCCCGTCTTTGCCCTTCTCGATGTAAAGGACGATGCGTTTGGGACTGGTCTCATAATTGAAACACAGCTTTGTACTGGTTTTGAAGTACTTGCCGTCAGTGTTGTGACCGAGCTGCCCGTATTCAGGCAAGCCGAAAGAGTGCAGGCCGCCTTTAATGTCCAAAATAACTGAGAACTCAGCTCCGCATCCAACCTGCACAATGCAATTGCAATGCATGCGAAATTGTGTGGACGGCTGTATAAACTTAACTATATTACCTTAACTATGGGTGGTCCTCTGTAATTGATTCTGGTCGGAGTCAGAATGTTCGGTTGTAAGTTACCGACCCCGCACTGTCCTGAACGGTTGTCCCCGCAGGCGTACACTGTTCCGGTGTCAGTGAGGAAAAGTGTGTGGCTTCGGCCGCACGCGGCCGAGATGACTTTCATGTTCTCCAGAGCAGGGACGACGGTCGGGACTTCTTTGGTGACGGTGCTGTCGATGCCCAGTTGGCCGAATTGATTGCGGCCGAAAGTCATGGCCTTTCCTTCCTCCGTGATGATCACGTTGTGGGCAGAGACGCAGCCGCTCACCGCCAAACGTACCTAAATGCACACACCACAGCTCTCGTAGGAATCAATTTACTTAACGATAAGATTAAAAAAAAAAGAAAGCTGCCATTGTTCACAGACTTACCAATTTCCATACACTCATTTAAATTAATTAATTTGGTGATAAACGAAATTATAAAGTGTTAGTTAAGAAAATTGAGCGAATCTTGAAACGTACCTCAGCCATAAGCCAAAGGCGGAGCTTGTGTTGTGGCCGAGGTACATTTCAAGATTCGCGAAAATTGTTGTAGAAGTAAAGCTACGTTTCCATACGTCCGTCGTGCGTCGTTCCGTCGTCAATTTGTTATTGGTGCAGCGCTGCAAATCTCTTGGCGGTTGCGAAAAATATTTAAAATGAACCAATAACAATAGACGGTAAAAGGACGCACGACGGATGCATGGAAACGTAGCTTAACTGTGGATTCACGTTGCACGTAAAAAAAAAAAAAAACGAAATAACGGAAACGAAAGTTACCTCACGGATTATTTGCACAGTAAATCAGACGTTCCCATTGCTAGATTAATTTTCCGTTATCGTTTTCACGTGCAATGTGAATTCATACTGATGGCATCTTTGACTGACTGCTCTGGGTTTTTCTCAGAGTATTTCCATCTTGTTTTGGAGATACTCTCAGAGCAGTCAATCGAAAACGCCATGAAAAACAAGCAACTATTGACAGTTGCAACTAAGTGGTCTCCCTCTAGTGGTTACAGCTGGAATTACCACAGATAATGAGTTGCTCAGTTATTTGTGGATCTTCCAATGTGGCAACAACAAAAAAAGAAAACAACTATACACATAGCATAAAAGAAAAATTGAAATTTAACTCGATTTAATTTTTTCCCAAGGTGAAAAATTCCTAAACGGCGAAAATACTCATTACCATCGGCGTACCATCACAGCGCACGACACAAAAGGGCATCATTTCTTTACCTGAGGGTCGCGACTCCCATTATCTAACGAAAAAATCTGTAAAAAATATCCAAAGACAAAGTTCACACTATATAATACGTAGTAAAGACACTTTTATCCTTCGCACGTATTTACCATTGTAATTTGATTTAGCCGATTTCAATGCGTAAAACTTATGTAACGCCGCTGACTTGTTTGCATTTCAACAAGACTATTCTGTATCGCGTACAAATTTAAATTTATTTAAATTTAACGGACTGTTGCTATGGTAACAACCAATCACAAAGCTTTAAGATTGGTTGTTACCATAACAACCAATTAAGATGCTTTAAGATTGGTTGTTACCATAACAACCAATCTTAAAGCTTTGTGATTGGTTGTTACCATAGCAACAGCCTGTCCAATTTAACGTACTCGATACAGAATAAGCTCTAGATTAGGGCAGTTCGGGTTATAATGCCGTGATAATCAAGTTTCCAACAACTTCAATAAAACTAGTTGAAAAAATTTTATAAGGTGTACAGCTGCGAACATTAAATTTTGGTTAATCACTGTCAATCAAAACTCACTTTCTATTCCAGTAGTTAGTTTAAAAATAACTTGAATCTTTTAAAATCACTCGCAGTATTCAAAATTGACACATCAATCTGGTTACTTTTAGGTAAAATAAAGCAAAACATAACTCAGGCACCAATCTTATAGCGTTTTCCACTGGCTGCACTAGTGGGCGCTGAGTGTATTTCCGTCTCAGTTCAGCTTTATGTAACAAAACGAGAGAGAGAGATTTTCTGAGTGCACACCGGAAAACGCTATTTGACAATCAAAAAATGTTTTGCTTGCTTCACTTTAATACTATATTTAATAACTTCCAACAGAAGTTCAAAAATTAAATATAACTGCCATTGATGACATAATGACATTTCTGTGATGGTTACAGTTTTCTGTAATCGCTCTCACACAGATAAATTTTAGGCAATTCAGCTTTAAACACAGCCCGTTTTCTGTACCCGTGATTGTACTAGAACTACGAAGTAACACCATTGGCAGTCCAGTCCTAAAGTGTTTCGAAATAGAAAAGTACAACCACATATCCAAATTTTACACGTTTTACTTTAAGGTAAACTGTATTAAGCAGTGTTGCCAGATTGGGCGATTTTGAGGTATAATTTGCGCTTAATTTTTTTATAGAAATCGCAGACCCCCAATTTGGGCGATATTAAAAAAAAATAAGGCTTCTAATTGCAACTCGCCGCCATTAAAAAAGAGCCCTTGTGTGTCTTGTTTGTTGTTTGTTTCATTTGGAAATAGCATGTGATAATAAGAGACTGGTAACAATTACAAACCTCAAGTATTTTTATTATGTGGTTGGTTATTCTGGCGGAGGAAGATTACTCGGTGCCTTTGAAAATATTTAATAAAATTTAATTTCACCTGTAAATAAATTAAGTTTTCTAAAAAAGCACATTTGTTCTCAATCTGTGTTGAATTAGTTAAGCTCCGCTTAAAATCATATTCTAGCATTTCGATTGGAAGTTTTAAGCAATTTTACACTCAAGAATACTTTTTAAACATCTGGCAACACTGGTACAAAGATGCCCTTTAGGAAATGCTGAAAGTCTGGCAACACTGAACACCACCTTCACAATGGTTCCAAACAAAAACTCTTACATGTTTGCATTTGCATTTGATTTCTGTGGTTTATTAAAGAAGACGTTCATTCTTTTCTCTTTTTTCTAATTGACATTTGTGCGCATGAATTGAAGAAAGGGGTAAATTTGCTTTTTACATAAATTTCGAAGACGTCACGTAGAATATTGCCCAATCAAACTGACTGTGCAGCTTTAAAATGCAAAGAGAAAAGAAACCTTGCACACTTACCTTGAGATCAGTGAAACGATGCGGAGAACAAAGGTTTGGATGTACGCGGATCACGCTTTTATTCTCTTTCTTCCCGGCGAGTTCCCAATTCACCATTCCGAACAGAATCAACTGCCCGGCCCGTTTGACGAGCGTCCTAAGTAACTCCTGAGGTAGTTGGGTCGGTTCATCGAGGACATCACCGTGTCCAGCAATTAGTACCTCGTCCGGCTGGGTGGCGTTGCCGTTCTCGCTGGCGTCGCTAAGATCAGAGTCAACATCACTGTCCTCCTTCCTTTTGCCCCGTTTTCCGCCCGGCTTCTTAGCTGGTGCCCGCTTGCGCTTGGTCGACATCCTGACGACAAAAAAGAAAGAAAGGAGAAAACACGAGACCGTCGTTTTCGCTCGCTAGCGTCCAGCGTACCTTTTCGTCTCGCAGTAAACGACGCGGACGTGAAAATTCAGCGAAATTCAACTCGTTCCGGGCGTCTCGTGTACCCAATTTCAAACGTCCCAGGCCGCCTTCTCCAGCCACCGGCTACACTTCCGCACAGCAAAATGGCTAATCATAAATGTTCAACCAATCCATTCCAAACAAATTATTCTATTTACAGTTTTTTTAATAACGGGTTTTTATTACAGGAACCTCGCCGACACGAAACAATCGTACAGAATACTTTAAGAAGAAGAAGAATAAGAAAAAGAATGAAGCGCA
Organism: Prosopocoilus inquinatus; assembly: GCA_036172665.1. Lineage (NCBI taxonomy): Eukaryota > Metazoa > Arthropoda > Insecta > Coleoptera > Lucanidae > Prosopocoilus > Prosopocoilus inquinatus. Next base: position 4,102,576 of record CM069878.1, on the reverse strand, counting down.
CACGGTCGCCAACCGACGCGTTAAGGTGCAGTCCTGTTACGATCAGAGAGACGCGCAAAAACTAATAACGCGATCAAACCAAAACCAAAATCTACAAACACGAGCATTATTTAATAAAGGAGTTAACAAATAATTTCGACGTAGTTATGAAAACACAATCGAAAATTCACATATGGTAGCACTGCAACAAGCAGGTGAATTTTAAGTTGGTAACAAAATCGGCCACGTCTTTTGAATGACATCCGAAGCTTTCAATTCAACACAAACTTCCATTTATTTTGATTTCTCTTGCAGATCGCTCGGCGAAAAATGGTACGTACTTTTAATTTAATTAAAATGAATCGAATCAATAACCTCTCCGTTCGTGACGTTCCAGCCCTTGAGGTTAGACATCAAGCGAAAGCTCACCGCTCGCTCGGACCGGGTGAAATGCGTTGACCTGCACCCCAGCGAACCTTGGATGCTGTGCTCGTTGTACAACGGCAACGTGAACGTCTGGAACCACGAGAACCAGCAGCTGGTGAAGACGTTCGAGGTGTGCGACCTGCCAGTCAGGGCCGCCAAGTTCGTGCCGCGCAAGAACTGGATCGTGGCCGGTTCCGACGACATGCAGATCCGCGTTTTTAATTACAACACGCTCGATCGCGTCCACGCCTACGAGGCCCACTCGGATTACGTGCGTTGCATCGTCGTGCACCCCACTCAACCCTACATTTTAACCAGCAGCGGTAAGTCTGTTGTTTAATTAACGTTCCAAATCGTCGCGGATGTAAGAGCCGCTCGTTGCAGACGACATGCTGATCAAATTGTGGAATTGGGATAAGGCCTGGGCCTGTCAGCAGGTCTTTGAAGGTCATTCTCACTACGTCATGCAGATAGCAATCAATCCGAAAGACAATAACACTTTCGCAAGCGCATCTTTGGACCGTACTTTGAAGGTATGGCAGTTGGGGGCTTCGACCGCCAACTTCACGTTGGAAGGCCACGAGAAAGGCGTCAACTGCGTCGATTATTACCACGGGGGCGATAAGCCGTACTTGATTTCCGGTGCCGACGACCGCCTGGTTAAAATCTGGGATTACCAGAATAAAACGTGCGTGCAGACTCTCGAGGGGCACGCCCAGAACATCAGCGCCGTTTGCTTCCATCCGGAACTCCCGGTAGTGTTAACCGGGAGCGAAGATGGAACCGTACGTGTCTGGCACGCGAACACGAACCGCTTGGAGAGTAGCTTGAATTACGGTTTCGAAAGGGTCTGGACCATTTGCTGTCTTAAAGGTTTGTTTGTTTTCGTCAAGTCTCCGCGCTATTCGAGCAAGGTAAGACGCAAAGTTTAATTTTAAAGGTTCTAACAATGTGGTACTCGGCTACGATGAAGGAAGCATCTTGGTGAAAGTTGGAAGGGAAGAGCCGGCTGTAAGCATGGACGCAAGCGGTGGTAAAATAATCTGGGCCCGCCACTCTGAACTTCAACAGGCGAATTTGAAGGCGCTTCCGGAGGGGGCTGAAGTTAGAGACGGAGAGCGTCTGCCCGTGGCAGTCAAAGACATGGGGGCCTGTGAGATCTACCCCCAAAGCATACAGCACAACCCTAATGGGCGTTTCGTCGTCGTCTGCGGGGATGGGGAGTATATTATTTACACCGCCATGGCCCTGCGAAACAAGGCATTCGGGAGTGCCCAGGAATTCGTTTGGGCTCAAGACTCCAGCGAGTACGCAATACGTGAAGCCGGTTCCACGGTTAAAATATTCAAAAATTTCAAGGAGAAAAAGAGTTTCAAGCCTGACTTTGGGGCCGAAGGCATTTTCGGCGGATGGTTGCTCGGGGTTAAGTCTGTTTCGGGGCTGACGTTCTACGACTGGGACGGTTTGGACTTGATCAGGCGCATCGATATTCAACCCCGTGCTGTGTATTGGTCTGATAATGGGCGGTTGGTTTGTTTGGCGACGGAAGAGAGCTATTACATACTAGGTTACGATCAGGATCAAGTACAGAAGGCCAGGGAAGCAAATGAGGTGGCCGAGGACGGGATTGAGGCTGCTTTTAAGGTGTTGGGGGAAGTAAGTGAGACAGTCCGCACTGGATTGTGGGTCGGCGATTGTTTCATCTACACGAACGCAGTCAACCGCATTAACTATTACGTGGGGGGTGAATTGGTTACGATTGCTCACCTCGATCGCCCCCTCTACGTCCTGGGGTACGTACCACGGGATGACCGGCTTTATTTAGTCGATAAGGAACTCGGTGTGGTTAGTTATCAACTCTTACTGTCAGTCCTCGAGTATCAAACAGCTGTAATGCGACGGGACTTCTCCACAGCAGACAGAGTCTTACCCTCGGTGCCAAAAGAGCACAGGACACGTGTGGCCCACTTCCTTGAAAAACAAGGCTTCAAGCAACAGGCCTTGGCTGTAAGCACCGACCCCGAACACAGGTTTGAACTCGCCTTGGCTTTGGGTGACCTCAAGGTCGCTAAGAGCTTGGCTTTAGAAGCCAACAACCCTCAAAAATGGAGTCAACTGGGCGAGCTGGCGGCCTCCTCAAATAACTTGGCTCTCGCTAAAGAGTGCATGCAGCAAGCCCAGGACTTCGGGGGGCTCCTCCTGGTGGCCACGAGCACGGGCGATGCAGATTTGGTCAAGAAGCTTGCCGAGTCGACTTTAAACGAAGGCAAGAACAACATCTCGTTCTTATCGTACCTCCTGCTGGGGGATCTACAGAAATGTCTGGATATTCTCATTCAAACCGACAGACTCCCCGAAGCTGCGTTTTTTGCCCGGTCCTATCTGCCCGATCAGATTTCGTACGTGGTGGAGCTGTGGAGGCAGCAGCTTTCCGCCATCAACGAGAAAGCGGGCCAGAGCTTGGCCGATCCCAAAGACTATGAGAACCTGTTTCCCGGACTGCAAGATGCGATTGCTGCGCAGCACTACTTGGAAAAAGAATTCAAGCAACTCCCACCCGCTGCGATTGCCATGCAGCTGCCCCCCAATCACGAGAGGCGACCGATTGAAGAAATGAAGGCCGCCGTTGCTGCAGGAAAGTTCTCCTTGCCCAGCACATCTTCGAGCGTACCTTCAAGGTAAAAGACGTTCTAAATTCTTTTTCAAAAGAGCACATCGGCGTTTACTTCATTAGAACACTCTGTATATTTTCACGTTTTTGGAATGTACGTCGAATTTTAGCCTGAAATGATGGGTCGCATCATAAGTCCAAAGTGAACGGTCTCTGAGTTACTAATCATTTTATTCCAATTTTTTTTTTTTTTAGTCGAAGGGAATATTTTACGTTCGCACAGGTTTCATATTTATCGGATGCTTTAGCAAAAAAGAAAAAAAAAAACAATTGAAGTTTGTATTTCCAAAGAGTAACTCAAATTCGTGTTTATTTCAAACAAACACCCTGTATATCATTGCATTTTTGGATCGTACGTCAAATTTTAACCTGAAATGATGGGTCGCATGCCAGGTCTATCGTGAACGGTTTTCGAGTTACTAACTAATCTCAACCCATCATCTTATTTCATATGTTTTTTTTTGAGCCGAATGAAAAATTAAATTTTGTTGTATACCCGGAGTTTCCGAACGCTTTGCCGGAGCCAAGAAAAAAAGGAAATGGGCGTCGGGTGTATACGGCATAACCTTGATTCGTGTTTATTTGACCGAGACACGCTGTATATTATTGCATTTTTGAAATGCACGTCGAATTTTAGCAAGAAATGACGGGTCGCACGACAGGTCTAAAGCGAACGGTTTTCGAGTTACTAATCATCTTATTTCAACTTTTTTTTTTTACTTGCAGGAAAAATTGAACGTGAAATTTTATATTCGCCTGAAATTTACGAACGCTTTGGAAAATTAAGAAAAAAGAACAATTGCACATCGTATTCAGGCGCTATAACTCAGGTTCGCGTTTATTTTAGCGAAACGCCCTGTATATTATGGCAATTTTGGACTGTACGTGGAATTTTAGCCTGAAATGATGGGTCGCATGATAGGTCTGAGGCAAACGGTTTTCGAGTTACTAAGTTTAGCAGCGGCGTAGTTTCCCATCACCTCATTATTGCAATTGTTTTTAGGTTGTAGAAAAAACTTAACAGCGTGCGGTCGTTTTGAGCGTTTTTGGCATCGCAAGAAACAATTGAGCGTCGTGTTTACGCGCCTTGTAACACAATTTAGCGTTTATTTTCGCGAAACACACGTATATTGTTGTGCTTTTGAATTACGCGTCGAATTTTGGCCTGAAACGATGGGTCACGTGGTAGGTCTAATGTGAATAATTTTCGAGTTACTAAAAGAAATGGGAACCGCGTGTTTCCCATCATCGCATTTCAATTGTTTTTTTTTTTTATTGCCGGAAGAATTAAAGCAACAGTCTTCAATATTTACCTGAAACTTCTAACGCTCTTGACAGAAGGAAAAAAAAAACAGTTGAACTCGACCTAACCCAAATATGTGTTTTTGTTTACGGAACACCCGGTAAATTATTGAATTTTTGAACTGCACGTCACATTTTAGCTTTAATTGATGTGTCGCACGATAGGTCTAACGTGAATGGTTTTGGAGTTACTAGGGATGGCACTCGCCTAGTTGTCCCATTTTCCGTCGTCTCGCCTCAGTTGTTTTTAAAACTGGTGAAAAGCCGTTGATGATGTTTACCTGAAGTCTCTCGAACGCCACTGGCTAAAAAAAATTAGAAAAAACAAACGAAACATCGTGTTGTAATCTAAATTTGTGTTCGGTTGTGACATTTAGTAATGCGTTAGTAACTCGAGAACGGCTGGGAGTATACCTTCCATGCGACCCATCAATTCGGGCTGAATTTTGAAGTAGAATTCAAAAATGCCATAATATACTTGACGTTTCGAACGCCACTGGCTAAAAGAACAAAAAAAAAGAACAATAGAGCATCGTGGTGTAATCTAAATTTGTGTTCAGAGTGACATTTAAGTAATGCGTTAGTAACTCGAGAACGGCTGGGCGTAGACCTTCCATGTGACCCATCAATTCGGGCTGAATTTTGATCTAGAATTAAAAAATGCCGTAATATACCTGAAGTTTCGAACGCCACTGGCTAAAAAAGCAAAAAAAGAACAATAAAGCATCGTGGTGTAATCTAAATTTGTGTTTAGGATGACATTTAAGTAATGCGTTAGTAACTCGAGAACGGCTGGGCGTAGACCTTCCATGTGACCCATCAATTCGGGCTGAATTTTGATCTAGAATGAAAAAATGCCGTAATATACCTGAAGTTTCGAACGCCACTGGCTAAAAAAGCAAAAAAAGAACAATAAAGCATCGTGGTGTAATCTAAATTTGTGTTTAGGATGACATTTAAGTAATGCGTTAGTAACTCGAGAACGGCTGGGCGTAGACCTTCCATGTGACCCATCAATTCGGGCTGAATTTTGATCTAGAATGAAAAAATGCCGTAATATACCTGAAGTTTCGAACGCCACTGGCTAAAAAAGCAAAAAAAGAACAATAAAGCATCGTGGTGTAATCTAAATTTGTGTTTAGGATGACATTTAAGTAATGCGTTAGTAACTCGAGAACGGCTGGGCGTAGACCTTCCATGTGACCCATCAATTCGGGCTGAATTTTGATCTAGAATGAAAAAATGCCGTAATATACCTGAAGTTTCGAACGCCACTGGCTAAAAAAGCAAAAAAAGAACAATAAAGCATCGTGGTGTAATCTAAATTTGTGTTTAGGATGACATTTAAGTAATGCGTTAGTAACTCGAGAACGGCTGGGAGTAGACCTTCCATGCGACCCATCAATTCGGACTGAATTTTGATGTAGAATTCAAAAATGATTTTAAATATACAGTAACGTACAGGGCGTTCGATTACGCGTTAATTTTTTTCGGGACAAAACAAAACATTAGTTTTGTTTTAATTTAAGGAATTTTGTTTTACGAGATTCCGTTTCAAAACAAAAAACAATCGATTTTCTAAGCAATTTTAAATTCGTTTGTTTATAATTATGAGCGATTTGGTTTTTTTGTTTTTGTTTTAGTTCTTCAGACGCCCACGAGGAACATCAGCAGCAACAGCAACCGACGAAGTTCAGCGGAGCACCCACGCAATCTAAGGCAGCAACAACAACCCTCGCCGAAGATGATGACTTGGATTTGGACTTGGAGGGGATGAATTTAGACGAGAACATAGACACCTCGGTAAGGCTCAGCTTGTCGGGGGGTGCATTCACCCCACGGCTCTTGGCTCACGTTTCTTACTGCCGTGCTCGCTGTTTATGTTTGTTGCCAAGCTTTCAGTTTGTTTCTAAAACATGCGATGCTGCCACTAAATAACGGTAATCCCCGTGAACAGGTCCGTACCGGTTACAAATTACAATCTCCAAGGCGCCCTTGATTTTGATTTTATTTAAGAACTCTCATGTACTTTATGAATATACGTTTAAGTTATTAAAAAAAAGCAAAATCAAATCAATAGATGTGTTCGTAAATCTTGCGAAATGTACAGGGTGAGTCGAAATAAAAGTTTTTGGATTAGTTTTAAAGACAGCTTTTTTGAAGTTCGTGCATCGCATCGTTTTTGAAGGAGATTGAACTTGTTTAGTCGAGAGAGAGAGAGAGAGTACGGCCCTGTCGTGCAGTGCAACCTTTTCGCTCACGTGTTATTCAAAATATTTAAAATTTTTGTATAAACACACGCCCGTAAATACCGGCGATTCCAGGCGAAGGTAATATCCACGATCCCCCTGCTTTGTTTATTTTCCGTTCCTTAATGCGCCCGTTTATTTTCATGTTTCTCTTTCTTTCCAGGACATCAACATCGAGGATGATTTACTAAGTGATTAATTAATATTGCGAGCGTTTATTTAGGTTCCGCGCGCTAAGTATTTATAAGATCATTCCTCCTGAGATGAAGAACACGCAGTTAATGTAGGTATGATTTGTATGTATTACTTATTTTTTATGTGTATGTGTAATATAGTTTTTATTACTCGGAGGTTTTTGTATTTTGTTTTTTCTTTTTTTTTTGGCGGAGGTTTTTTTTTTTTGGTGGTGGTGGAGGAGGCGACGGCGCAGAGGTATTTCGAGAAAATAAGAAGAGCTGCTCGTCGGCCGTTGTCAATTATCGCGGGCTTTATTCGTATTCGCCGGCTAATGGGGGGACATTCCGAACTATTAAAAGCGAGATTTATGGTCGAAAAAAGCGTTTTCCTAAACGTCTACAAATTGTCGAGGCGGCAAATGAGCCCCATTAATCAGCGCCGCTAATACACTTCCAAGTTAATTTCAGGCGTTGAATAAATCCGAGACGCGCTGACACTTTTATTTGTTTGGAGTTTTGAGGCTCTACACTTTTACTGAAATATGCCGGGGATAAAGAACGCGCTCCTACTATTTATATTAAGCCCGCATTGCACATGCACGTACGCGACTTGTTTTTCACGAAAATCACTGGCGCAGCATCGGGGGTTGGCGGTTAATAAACGCCCGAACCATCTAAAACCTTGATTATGTCTAAACGCGCGAATCTTGAAACGCACCTCGCTCACGACTTTCGAATCTTTAAACGCACCTCGGCCACACCACAAGCGCCGTGCTAATAGTGTTGTTATCAATTACTTTTTTTAGAGAAGGTTCGCCCTCTAAAAACAGTAATTGTTAACAAACAAAAACAAACATGCGTCTACGATCATGACTGTTAAATGAATCGTGCTTTTTAATCAAGTTGTACTACAATTTGAATTTGAATTGAACTAAACGTCAAGATGTCAACACGACAATTATTTTTGACAGGTGCACCGCTTTCTTGATTCATTTGCGATTGTTTGTTTGATGACATCATCATATAAGCACAGCACCTTCAAATATTTATAAATTTTGATAATCATTGATGAAAATCACTGGCGCAGCATTGAGGGTTGGCGGTTAATTATTTGCCCGAAGCATCTCAAGCCTTGATTATGTCTAAACACGCGAATCTTGAAACGCACCTCGGTCACGACTTTCAAATCTTGAAACGCACCTCGGCCACACCACAAGCGCCAAGCTAATGGAGTTGTTATCAATTACTGTTTTTAGAGAAAGTCCGCCCCTGAACTCGAAGTCTGCGAAGAAAGTGGTTCTACAATTTGAATTTGAATTGATATTCTAGCCTGAAATGATGGGTCGCACCGGGGGTATAGCGCAAGCGGTTTTCGAGTTTCTTCATTTGTTTTCGACGGTACAACTCGGAAACCGATCGAGCTAGACCCATGATGCGACCTATCATTTCAGGCTAGAATTCACTCAGGAACTGAAAAATGCAAGAAAAAGTACAATTTTCCTAATTTTCTAGATCATTTCATTGAATTTACATTTGTTTGTTTTTTTTTTCTCTGCGCAAGACAAGGGTCTTTACTATCAAGAAGCGCGTAGTTAAATAAAATTTCGTATGCGATGATATTTTTGAATTCCCGAGTAAATTCTAGCCTGAAATGATGGGTCGCATCGTGGGTCTAACGCGAGCGGTTTTCGAGTTTTTTCATCTGTTTTCAAGGGTACAACTCGGAAACCGATCGAGCTAGACCCATGGTGCGACCCATCATTTCAGGCTAGAATTCACTCGGGAACACAAAAATGCAAGAGAAAGTACAATTTTCGTAATTTTCTAGATTATTTCATTGAATTTCCATTTATTTTTTTTTCTCTCTGCGTAAAACAAGGGTCTTTAACTATCAAGAAGCGCGTAATTAAATAAAATTTCGTATGCGATGGTATTTTTGAATTCCCGAGTAAATTCTAGCCTGAAATGATGGGTCGCATCGTGGGTCTAGCGCGAGCGGTTTTCGTTTTTTTTTCCTTTGTTTTCGACGGCACAACTCGGAAACCGATCGAGCTAGACCCATGGTGCGACCCATCATTTCAGTCTAGAATTCACTCAGGAACTGAAAAATGCAAGAAAAAGTACAATTTTCCTATTTTTCTAGATTATTTCATTGAATTTACATTTGTTTGTTTTTTTTCTCTGCGCAAGACAAGGGTCTTTAACTATCAAGAAGTGCGTAATTAAATAAAATTTCGTATGCGATGGTATTTTTGAATTCCCGAGAAAATTCTAGCCTGAAATGATGGGTCGCATCGTGGGTCTAACGCGAGCGGTTTTCGAGTTTTTTCATCTGTTTTCAAGGGTACAACTCGGAAACCGATCGAGCTAGACCCATGGTGCGACCCATCATTTCAGGCTAGAATTCACTCAGGAACTCAAAAATGCAAGAGAAAGTACAATTTTAGTAATTTTCTAGATTATTTCATTGAATTTGCATTAATTTTTTTTTCTCTCTGCGTAAAACAAGGGTCTTTAACTATCAAGAAGCGCGTAATTAAATAAAATTTCGTATGCGATGGTATTTTTGAATTCCCCAGTAAATTCTAGCCTGAAATGATGGGTCGCATCGTGGGTCTAGCGCGAGCGGTTTTCGTTTTTTTTTTCCTTTGTTTTCGACGGCACAACTCGGAAACCGATCGAGCTAGACCCATGGTGCGACCCATCATTTCAGGCTAGAATTCACTCAGGAACTGAAAAATGCAAGAAAAAGTACAATTTTCGTAATTTTCTAGATTATTTCATTGAATTTCCATTTATTTTTTTTTCTCTCTGCGTAAAACAAGGGTCTTTAACTATCAAGAAGCGCGTAATTAAATAAAATTTCGTATGCGATGGTATTTTTGAATTCCCGAGTAAATTCTAGCCTGAAATGATGGGTCGCATCGTGGGTCTAGCGCTAGCGGTTTTCGAGTTTCTTCATTTGTTTTCGAAGGTACAACTCGGAAACCGATCGAGCTAGACCCATGGTGCGACCCATCATTTCAGGCTAGAATTCACTGGGGAACACAAAAATGCAGGAAAAAATGCAATTTTCATACATTTCTAGAAAATTTCGCCGCATCTGTGCATTTTTCGTATTCCAAACTTTGTAAACAGGCTTACGCGGGCGATCCTTTATCGGATTATTTCGGAATTTAAATTTATGCGCACGTAAGAAGAAAATATGCGTTCCATCGTGTTATGAAATACTTACTCATATATAACTTAATAATGATTCATTGGATAATTTATGTTTGACACTGAGAAAGTTTATCTTATTATATCTACCATAATTATAATCAGCAGTTGTTCTGTGGATTAATGAATTGCATAACATTTTTTTTTTCGTTAGTTTATTTTAAATTTGTGTATATTGCGCGTAATTTATAAATAGTACGTCCCTGAACTGCGTAATTAAATCGGCCGGAAAAATAATTTAATCAAGTCGCGCCGCGGCCGGCCCGGGCAATTTTCCGGAACGGACGGACGGACCGTTTTATAAACTGGAGATGCGAAGCAGCGTCTAAATTATGCGCCGATATTAATCAAACGTTATGAAAATAATAATAAGTGGATGTGATTTAAACGATGATGGAAGATTATTACGGCCGGTGTGTTGTTTTTGGTTCTCAAAACAAACAAGCAGTGAAATGTTTAGTGGATATTTTGAAAAGTGTCATTCGGGATCTTTATGTTTTGTAAACGCGGCCCGAACATTTCAACAAACAATTATACACGCATTTCAAACACATCATTTTATCGTAAATATAATATTTTTTTTCTCCGCTTTCTCTGGAAAACGGACGAAATTAATTCGGATTTTTCTCCTCGCACCGTGCGACACAATAATTTTATTGTCTGTTTTATTTTCGTGTAAGTTCGTTTCGCAATGTTTTTAAATCGCCCTAATTCGAAAGATCAAACAAGCTCTGCGCTGTACGTGTTTTTAATGTTGTAAGTGAGTCGTAGCGGCAGCTGCCTTGTGATTCGAAGATATTTTTCTGAAAGCCTGTAATTTATTTTTAAGCGGCGACGAGGAGGGAAAAGTGCACGCAGACGATGCTCACTCACTCACTCACTAAAATTAATTTAAAGATCGAGTGGTCTCGAGAACGCGCAAGAGAAAAAAAAATGATTCGAAATCGAAAAGTCGATGAATCATTTTAAAATTAAATTTTTCTATTTTCATCATTCCACCTTTTTTCTTTTACAAATTTCCCTTGATTTACTCCAGTGGCGTAACTTAACGAATAAGAAAAACAAATAGTTACGATCGAAACATTTTTGCAAGAAAAAAAATGACAAACATTCTTGAACAGATTAAACAGCGACATTTTACTATCGCTTTTTGACCTGACCAAAAAAAAAAAAAAAACAATTAAATGGGTCAGTGGCGCCATCTGTGAATACAATTATTATCTAAACAGATCAAACCTAAACCGAATTGTACAGTTGATCAAGAAAGCCGTTTTGTAAGCGTCTCCTTGATTTGGACACAAGAAATAAATAACACAAATGCTAAACGCAATTTTGTCTAATCAATTAATATAATTAGGTATTTGTAATCTATGTTAGTGGCGCCATCTTCAGAAATTAAGATTGATAATATTTTTTTCCGCCGTTCACGTGAAAAGTAGTTTTAAGATGCGATTTTGTACAAATCAATTAATTGCTTCATTAAAAACAGAATAATGACGTACAGCAGCATTAAATAAAAAAAAAAATTGTAATAAAATAAAGTAAAAAAATAGACGTCAAGAGATTCACGGTTTTATTGCTCTGGAAGGAGTACGCGGCGGCGGCGACGGCGGCAGCGGGTCGTTTACTGTCGCCGAAATTTATTTAAAAATTTTAAACCAGTTGTTTGCATAATAAATCGGCAATAAAATAAACTACACGAAATTTACGGCGACACCATATTTTCCAGATTGTTCGAATAAAAACGTCCGCTCGAATTAATCCGGCCATCCAACAAGCGAACTGGGGCGGCCAAAAATATAAAACTACGATAAAAAATTCATAATTCATCTGAAAAAAAAGAATTGCTTTTAAAATATTTTTTTTAATATATTTCTGAAGAGAGCGATTTAAGTTACAGGGCACTCTAATTTTCGTCTCTTTCTCTCTCTCTTTTTCTCTGTCACGCAATCATTGTCAATTATTTCTGGACCAGTTGGGAACGTGTATAAGTTAGTTCCTCTTTGGCGAGCATCCTCGCAGTCATGTCTGGCGGTCTATGCGCAACTTTGTGACGACCAGTCCCACAAACATGTCTCACCGTCTAGACGAGCAATCCCACAATCATGTCTCACCGTCTAGACGAGCAACTCCACAATCATGTCTGCTGCACTCTTCTAACGAGCATCTCCACAATCATGTCTGAGCATCTATGCGCGCCCTTCTTACGAACATCCCCACAATCATGTCTAACCGCCTTCTGACGAGCATCCCCACAACCATGTCTGATCGTAATTCTGACGAGGATCCCCACAATCATGTCTAACCGTCTATGTGCGCTCCCTTCCGACGAGCATCGCCACAATCATGTCTGATTGTCACTCTTCTACCGAGCATATCCACAATCACGTCTGAGCATCTATGCGTGCCCTTCTGAAGAGCATCCTCACAATCATGTCTAACCGTCTATGCGCATTCTTCTGACGAACATCCCCACAATCGTACTTGACCGTTTATGAATTGCTTTCTCCCGAGCATTCCAACAACGTTACATTTGAACGTTTATTAGCTCCTCTATGACAAGCATCCTCGCAATCATGTCTGACGGTCTACGCGCACCTTTCTGATGAGCAGAACCACAATCAAGTCTCACCGTCTATGCGCACCCTACTGACGAGCGTCCCTACAATCATGTCTGACCGTCTATGCTGCACTCTTCTGACGAGCATCTCCGCAATAATGTTTGAGCGTCTATGTGCGCCCTTCTGACGAGCGTCTCCACCATCATGTCTCACCGTCTATGCGATCCCTTCTGACGAGCATTCCCATAATCATGTCTGACCGACTATGCGCATTTTTCTGACGAACATCCCCACAATCATGTTTGACCGTCTATGCGCTCCCTTCTGACGAGCATCCCCACATTCATGTCTGACTGTCTATGCGCTTCCTTCTGACGAGCATCCCCACAATCATATCTGACCGTCTATGCGCACTCTACTGACGAACATACCCACAATCATGTGTGATCGTCTATGCGCTCCTTTCTGACGAGCATCCCCACAATCATGTTTGATCGTCTATGCGCTCCTTTCTGATGAGCATCCCCACAATCATGTCTGACCGTCTATGCGCTCTTTTTTGACGAGCATCCCCTCAATCATGTCTGACCGTCTATGCGCTCTTTTTTGACGAGCATCCCCTCAATCATGTTTGACCGTCTATGCGCTACCTTCTGACGAGCATCCCCACAATCATGTCTGACCGTATATGCGTTAATCGTCTGAAAGGAGCGCACATACGGTCAGACATGATTGTGGGGATTCTCGCCAGAAGGGAGCGCATAGACGGTCAGATATGATTGTGGGGATGTTCGTCAGAAGAGTGCCCGTAGACGGTCAGACATGATTGTGGGGATGCTCGTCAGAAGAGTGCGCATAGACGGTCAAACATGATTGAGGGGATGCTCGTCAATAGAGTGCGCATAGACGGTCAGACATGATTATGGAGACGCTCATCATAAAAGAGCGCATAGACGTTCAAACATGATTGTGGGAAGGCTCGTCATTCGTCAAAAGGGTCGCATATACAGTCAGACATGATTGTGGGGATATTCGTCAGAAGGGCGCGCATAGACGCTCAGACATGATTGTGGAGACGTTCGTCATAAAAGAGCGCATAGACGGTCAAATATGATTGTGGGAAGGCTCGTTACTCGTCAAAAATGAACGCATATACAGTCAGACATGATTGTGGGGATGTTCGTCAGAAGAGCGCGCATAGACGCTCGGACATGACTGTGGAGATGCTCGTCATAAAAGAGCACATAGACGGTCAAACATGGTTGTGGGAACCCTCGTCACTCGTCAAAAGGGAACGCGTGGACGAGCAGACATGATTGTGCGGATGCTTGTCAGAAGGAAGCGCATAGACGCTCAGACATGATTGTGGAGATGCTCGTCATAAAAGAGCACATAGATGGTCAAACATGATTGTGGGAACGCTCGTCACTCGTCAAAAGGGAACGCGTGAACGAGCAGACATGATTGTGCGGATGCTTGTCAGAAGGAAGCTCGTAGACGGTCAGACATGATTGTGGGGACACTCGTCAGAAAGGAGCACACAGACGTTCAGACATGATTGTAAGGATGCACGTTAGAAAGGAACTCATAGACGGCCAAACATGATTATAGGATCAAAAAGAAGCGTACAGACGGTCCCTATGGGAATTCGGGTCAAAAAGGAGCGTACAGATGGTCAAACATAATTGTAAGAATACTCGTGTAATTGAAATACTCGCGAAAGAGGTATTACACTGACGGTCAAATATGATTTTACGAATGTTCGTCAAGGAGGAACTCGCAAACGTTCGAAAGTGATTGTTGGAATGCCCGCGAGAAAGGATAACACAGACAGTCTCAAATATGGTTTTATAAATGCTCGTCGGGGAGGAACTTTACGATCACCAAACATGATGCTAGAGAAAAGGAGTTCATAGACAGTCGATGGTCTGCGAATTTTCCGAAAATCCGACTTGCTTTGACGAAACCCACGTTGCGTAAGCTGATCCCGTTTTCAAGGTGATATCCGGAAAAAAACGTGAATTTTTTTCTCCTCCGGGGCTAATTCGACGATCCGTTAGCTTCTGAGAGTTGTTAACGCTCGTTTAACGCTGAAAATACGTGAGTGGTTCAGCTGTCGGCCGTACGTCTTGCTTCCTACGCCTCCGTCCGACAACGATGCTATTTTAAAAGAGTCCCGCGTCTCCGACATTCCCGGCTAATCCCTCGGGACCTGCGTGTCGACACTTTATTATCTGTGTGGCCGAATTTCGTCGTGCTGTCGACACACTCGCGAGAGGCCTCTTCCTCCTCATCCTCCACTTGACTTGACACAAAGAAAAACTCGCGGGGCTTATCCGCTTTTAAAAATACGTAAATATTTTTTTCGAACGGGGCCGATGAATCAATCCCGAGATTAACCTAACTTTTTCTAAACAACAGCAAAAAAAAAAAAGACGAAACGAAAACCTAACTTTTCTTAAACAAAAAAAAAGAGAGAGCAGCGAAGCAACAAGATGAGAGATAACCTAACTTTTTCTAAACAAAACAAAAGAACGAGATTAACCTAACTTTTCTTAAACAAAAAAAATAGAACAGCGAAACAAAACGATGGGAGATTAACCTAAATTTCCCTCAACAAAAAAAAAAGAACAGCGAAGCAATAAGATAAGAGATAACCTAACTTTTCTTAAACAAAAAAAAAAGAACAGAGAAACAAAAGGATAACAGTTGTTTATGTATCTTTTAATGACGCATGAACGAGGAGGGTTTGTTTCAGCTGCAACATGCAGCGGTGTGGTTATGGTATCTCGTCGACAACGTCCTGAGGTGTGATAAAATTAAATGCAATAAAATATCCATAATCTATGTATACGTCTACACGTAACGAACATCTGCTCTTCCTTGGAAGTCGCTGACGAATAAAATAAACAATTTGCAAATTAATGGAATAATCGCGTTCGGTAACAGCTTCCTCGATCTTATCGTCAACGAAAAGTTCGCAGTTGGCGGCGGTGGCGTATTTATTTAATGTTGAACGCGTCGCAATCTTTGACACATCTGACATCTGTCAGTTGCTTGCAGAGTTTTGACATAAACATGTTTTTTTCCTTCCTCTTTCAATAAAATGTTTTTCTGAAGAACACAAAAAATTCGTGGTGGAGTGAAAGTTACTTTGAGGAATTTCTTCAACTCATTCATCGAAGACTCGAAAGTAAGGTTAGGCAAGCGATTCAAATGTCTAATTAAGGGTTCGTTCAGGAACTGAAAAGAGCGCGCTCTGGGTAATATTCTTTCTCTCTCGTGCAAGTGATTTTGTATATTTTGTTTCTCCTTTTAAACGCCCAAAGTGCTCTCCCCTTACAGTTTTTGAACGCAACCCTGTGGTTGTGACTAATTGTGGTGTCGGTTCACAATTTAAGAACTTTCATGGCCAACTTTAACATCGAACTCGAATGCAAGTTAGGTAGTTCAAATCCGAAACGTCAAATTGACAACTTTTGTTTTCATGGTGGTTCGCAATTTAGAAAAAAAAAAATCATAACCGACTCTGACGCCAGATTTGAAACTTGCTGTCGCTATTGTTGTTTTTTTTTTTTTTTTTGTAATACCTGTCAGTGTCAAAACTGTAGGGTTAGGGGTTAGGGTGTTGGAGGCCTGCTTTATCCCTAAACATGTTGGCCAGGCGGTGATTTTCGGTAACCTAACAAATTTCGTTAGGTTAAAGTCATTTGACATATTAAAATTTCAAAACCGAAAGCTTTATCTTTTTTTTGAGACTTTGACATGTCAACACGTGATTTGACATTTTCCAAACTTCCTAACCTTTAAGCACCGTTATTTCTGCTAAAATCAGAAACATTTTGACAGGTATTACAAAAAAAAAAAAAGAAAAGAAAAACGGACAATAATAGTTAATTTACGGCAGTGTTGCCAACTTTTTTTTGCCAATTTTCAAACTTCGTAGTTATCTGACGTTATTTGTCATTTAAGATATTGTCATACCGATTTGACATTTAATAATAACAATAATAATAGTAAAAACAATTAATAATAAATTTGAATTTCTTTGTGGACTGAAATATTTCACCCCCTTTTCACGATCGTCACTTGTTTATTAGCTGTTCCCCTTAAGGGTTGCCAGATTGGAGGAAGTTGCGTCATTTGGGCTACGTTCAAGTTTTCGGCCGAAAATTCGCCGTTTTTCCATGTACAGTCTTTTGTTTTTCTTTTCATGTTTTTCTCATTTTTCTTCTTTAAATCGAATTTTATTGACTTCTTTCTTTTGTTTCCTACAAGTTTGTTTTTATTTGCTAAAAACATTGTCGATTTTCATTTTGTGCGCTATCGTATTTCTCTTTTGTTTATTTTTACTAAATTGATTTTTCACATTTTGTTGATTGACGCTCTTTTACAGTTGTCTTTTGTTTTCTGACGCTCTTTTACAGTTGTCTTTTGTTTTCTATTAGATGCATGCAACCGACCCTTGAATGTAAGGTGGTTTTTTTTTTTGTTTTTGATGAAAAACTTTTTGTTTGATTAATCACCGAGAGAAAATGAGTTTGAATTTCGCGCCAGAAATGGAATTTAGAGGAAGAGAAATTTCATTTTTGGCGCCAAGTTCAAAACTGTTGCGTGGCGATGCCGCAATTTGAAACAAGTGACAGATTAGATGACGTTCATGTATCGTACGGTACTTGAACGGAAACTAATGATATTGTCGTTTCAAAACAGAAATCTGTAATCCAGTGCTGCCATCTGTGACTCTTGTCTGCTCCAAGTTTAACCCTTAAATGCATGATATTTTTTTGTGTGTTTTTGTTGAAAGACTTTTTGTTGCGATTAATTGCACATTTAAAGAGCAAGTTTGAATTTCGCGCCAAAAATGAAATTTTGAAGAAGAGAAATTCCATTTTTGGCGCCAAGTTCAAAATTATTGCGTGGCGAGGCCGCATTTTGAATTTTTCAAACGGAACAAGTGACGTTCAGTTATCATCAAATCGTACTGTACTTAAACGGAAACTAAGAGAGACAGAAGAAATCATCTCTTTTATCATTTTAAAACAAAAATCTGTAATTTATGCTTTCAGCAATCTCAGAGTTAAAAAAACAATGACAGCGTTGGCATATCTACACGAATTTCCTCCGAACGGCGGATAAAGTTTATTTATTTCGAATAATTAAGTGAACGTTTCGCCGCCCCAATATTTCACGGCGTTCTTCTACGCCGGCGTGAATTCAATAATTAAGGGCGACAGTTTATTTTGAAAACATTAATATGTCAAAACGGATTCCCAGCGCGCGCGCCTCGCACTCATCCCCAAAACATTCCCCGACGTGTTTCTTAAGTAGTCGGTTCACACCCGAAATTTATGGGGCGGCGGTGCTCAAAGCCTTCGCCCTCCCGAGGGGGGGTGTCGTTGAAGAGACGCGCAAGTGTTGTTGGTGGCGACCAACCCCCGGGCATCCTTTCAGCTGTCGACGGTATATCTGCGCGCTTCCGGTCGTCACCACAAAAAAAAAAAAGGACAGAAAGTAAGAAAGAAAAAAATGGGGCCTCATCGTTTCTTGATAAATCATATATTTGATTAAGTTACATACATAAATACAATAGTACGGGGCTGGACGCAACCGACGCATGTAAAAGATAAAAATAAAACAGGACGGATTATAAATAAACAAAAAAAAAAAAAAAAAACAAAAACATTATTTATATTACTCTAATCAACTGGTTAGAAAAGAGATAGATTAGCTTAGAACTGCTGGGGGAACTTGGGGGCTTTTTTTTTCTTGGGTTGGTGGCAATTGAAGGGAAGGAGCGGATAAAAAGGCGCTGTCTTGCAAAAATCGATAGTTCCCAAATAATTTAATTAAGAAGTCGTGTCTTCTTCTTCTTCCTCTTCTTGTTCTTCTTCCTCACGTGTAATCCTCGGGGCTCGATGATTCTTCTTTGATGTGGGGGGTCACCACTGCGAAAGGACCAGGGAGTCAACGTTGGGCGAGCTCAAGGTACTCGGGTACTCACTATCGGGTGGCCAATAGGGTGGATAGCGCGTTCCATCTTGGCGCATACTGCAAGGGCTGAACGCCGCAGGCGGGGGATATCCCTGTTGGGTGTAAGCGGCCGGGGAACCACAGCTTGAATATGCGAGCTGGGTCTGCCCCAACCACGTGGGGGTGTCGTACCTCGAGTAAGTCGGGTAGGTCGACGGTGAGAAGATGTTCCGCGGAAGGGGTAGCCCGTGTTGGCCGAGGGCATCCCCGAAGAACGCTTTCGGATACGGCTGCGCCGATCGGTACGGCCTCTTCATTCGCCTCCGCCTTCTGTAGTTGCCGTTCTCGAACATGTCCTCGAACTGGGGGTCCAAGGTCCAGTAGTTGCCCTTGCGTTCGCCCCCACCCTCGCGCGGCACTTTCACGAAGCACTCGTTCAAGGACAGGTTGTGCCTGATGGAATTCTGCCAGCCCTTCTTGTTCCTCTCGAAGTAGGGGAACTTGGTGGTGATGTAGGAATAGATTTCCGAGAGGGTGGCGCGCTTCAGGTGGGAGGATTGGATGGCCATGGCGATGAGGGCCACGTAAGAGTACGGGGGTTTGCTCTGCGAGTTGCTCGACGACGAAGAGGACGGCTGGGGTGATTGGCTTGAGCTGCTGCTTGCGCGGGGTTCTTCGGGGGGCTCGGAGTTTTGCGACGCGCCGCTGCTGTAACTCGTCGCCGAGACTACTGAAACAAAAGAGAACCGTTACACGGAAACACGAAACAAAAACAATTCAAGTTTTTATCGAAAAAGAAAAATCTGACAGTTAAGTAAAAAATTGGCCGCGCGATGACGCCACATAAACTGTTGTAAGAACTCGATTTCGAGATAACCCGATTGCAGCGGAGTTCACCACGAGTGACTGTGTAGCTGAGGAGGTCCCAAGCAGAGCCGAAACAGCTCTCCAGGAGATGCTCGGCAAGTCCACTGCAATCGAAACTAACAGCGTTTTCGATTCACTTGCACTGCTCGCACTCAAAATATCTTCATCTCGCTTTATCATATGAGGTTAAAACAACATGCAAACACTCGTAACTTGCAACTACATGATGATAAGGACTGTAATCAGAGTATCTTGCGTCTTCTTTTAACCACACGTGATAAAACGAGATGAAGACATTCCGAGTGCAACCAGTGCAAGTGAGTGAATCAATCGAAAACGCTGTAATTTATTGATAAAAGGAAAAAATGCGTTGACAAGTTGGTTTGGTTCTCTCGTTTCGACGAAAGAAGGCGGAGCGAAAAAAAAGGACGTCTTCCTAAACCGATCGGCGTTTCACGACGAAACGACAGGTGTCGAACAAATTGCTCGTAAGTTAACGTGACATAACCTAAAAAAAAGTGACGTTCCTCGTTGATGCAACATAAGACCCGTTACGCAATCTGATAACAAGCAAAAGGATGACTTCCCACTAAACCGATTGGCATTTCACCGTGAAATGACAGCTGTTATCAATGAAATTTTCAGGGATGACAGCTGTCAAAATCCCCCAACCTCCCCGTCCCGCCGCCGATTGTCAGATGCGCCATTCACTGTTCAAAACTCAAAGTTCCTTAGAGAAGGTAAAAGAGAACGATTTTTTTTTGTTTTGTTTGTTCTTTATGGATGGCCGAATGAGAAGACTTTTGTTTGCTTTAAAAAAAAAAAAAAAACAAAAAAAGGAAATCAAACGGGAGACAACTCAATACTCTTTTCTACCGAACAGATATTTTCCCGGCGAAAAAGCTGCTTCCATCTGTTGTCTAAAACGGAAAGTTCATCAGAAAAGGCCAAATCGAAGAATTTCTGTTTTCGTTTTTCTAGTTTCAAAAAAAAACAACGTACAGAAGGCGACCGTAACACTCTTTTCTATCAAAGAAAAAAGAAAGAACTTTCGCTTTTGATCTTTTCTTGACGCACGGCAGAAGCGCCATCTGTTGTCTAAAACTGAAACTTCCTCAGAAAAGGCCAACCAGAAGAATTTTTGTTTTGTTTTTTTTTTTTTTTTAGTTTCCAAAAGAATAACAAACAGAAGGCGACCGTAACACTCTTTTCTACCAAAAAAATAAAGAACTTTCGCTTTTGATCTTTTCTTGACGGACGGGAAAAGCGCCATCTGTTGTCAGAAACTGAAAGTGTCTCAGAGAAGGCCAAACAGAAGATATTTTTTTATTTTTTTAAGAAAAAGGCGATTCTCTTCTACGAAAAAAAAAAGAATTTTCGCTTTTGATATTTTCTTCACGAACAGCAGAAGCGCCATCTGTTGTCTAAAACTGAAAATTCCTCAGAGAAAGCCAAACAGAAGAATTTTTTTTTTTTTTTTTCAAAAAGAAGAACAAACAGAAGGCGACCTACTTTCTTCTACAAAAAAAAAAAGAATTTTCGCTCTTGATATTTTCTTCACGGACAGCAGAAGTGTTATCTGTTGACTAAAACAGAAAGTTCCTCAGAAAAAGCCAAATAGAAGAATTTCTGTTTCTTTTTTCAAAAAGAAAAATATACAGAAGGCGACCTGTAACATTTTTCTTTACCAAAAAGAGAACTTTCGCTTTTGATATTTTCTTGACGGACGGGAAAAGCGCCATCTGTTGTCAGAAACTGGAAAGTTTCTCAGAGAAGGCCAAACAGAAGTACATTTGAAGGAAAAGAGGAAACCATCGACTTTATTAACAAAAATGGTTCATTTCCTCTTTCAACTCTGTCTGTTTATTCAGGATAACCATAACTGGAAAAAAGTGAAACAAAAGACGACCGACTGTGCAACGAAAGCGCGCGAACTGTTCTTTTTTTTAACAAAAAGAAAAAATCAACAACAAAAGCCCACCACCTACTCTGACGTATCGAACAAAAGAGAATTTTCACTTTTCAACCTTTCCACACCTCGACGGCGAACTCGCCATCTGTTGTCTAAAACTGAAAGTTCATGCAAAATCGAATGATTCCGGAAGAAGAAGACGGTAAATTTCTTTTAGATTATTTGTTCAAACATAACCGAGAAAGAAGAAAGACGAGGAGGAGGATTAAATAAACAAAGAAAACAGAAAACAAAATGACAAGCAAGAAACGATTTCCGCTTCCGATCAGTTCTACCAGGGCGACGGGTGCGCCACCTGTTGTCTAAAACAGAAAGTTCTTCCATAATACAAGGATTTTACACGAGACGACGAAAAAGTTTAAGAATGACGACGACAAACTAACGACACTCCTTTCTTCCTTTATCCAAAAATAATCGACGAATAAACAAAACAAAAGCAACAAATAAACAAAAGAAAACAGAGAACAAATTACAAATGAGAAATAAGTGACCCGCAGGTCTTTAAAGCTTACTGCAAGTCGGCTAGACTGCACGGGGCTCTAATTGGAGCCTCATCAGCAGAAGAAAAGTGCGAGAATTCCACCGCAATCTGACCGACCCAACTGATTTCCGCGAGTAATTGCAGCGTGAGGTTAAAGTTTAGGCTGCGCGGTGTCTCCGATATAAGCAGAAGGGACACAGATGTACCCCAGAAAAGAGTTTTGGCCTTGATTTCTTCCAAAACAGCGACGGAAGCGCCATCTATTATCTGATACAGAAGGTTCCTTTAAACAAACGGAAAAACTTCTCTGAAAACAGTGATTAATAACTCCATTAATGCGGTGCTTATGTTGTGGCTGAGGTACGTTCCAAGATACGCAGGCCGTGGCCGAGGTACGTTTCAAGACGCGCTTGTTTCGGCACAATCAGAAACAATAAATTTCAAGGAGTTTCCCTTTGTGACTTTTGTTTTGTTCTGTCACTGACCAGGAAATTAAAATTTGAAACTCGACCGCGTGGTAAATAAATCTTGCAGTGCAATAGTTTTTTTCCCCCCCTTAACTTACTTAATTGGGAATTCTTTTTGCAGGATAGGATTACGCGCCGGGGGCCGTAATTACACAGCCCCCCGCCGTATAGCGTTACTCCGCTAATGACTTAATGACGGGCGGGGTGGGTGAAACGCCTAATTGGGCGCTAGCGCCCCGGGGCCCGTCATGCGAGGAGCACTTGTTTACCAGTTAACCTCTTCTGCAACTCTGCCATTTCGCCGCCGCGATAACCTTCGATAACGCACGCATTTTATCTCCAAATGTAACCGCAAAAATCACGTACGCGTAACGAGAAGTCGTCCGTAACTGCGCCGGTTATCTCCGGCGAGGACGTCAGCCGACGGACGCTAATGAGCCCTCCAATTTTTTTTTTTTTTTTGCTTTGCTCATCGCTCATCCGTTAATAAACAAAATATCTCTCCAGTCATTATTTCATCTCGGCAAATAAAAAAAAAACACACACACAGACAAAGTTATTATCTCGTCTTTTAGGTTAGGTTAGGATGGTTAGGAGCACAGACCACCTGTATATGTATGAATTTACGTAAAACGAACAAGAAACCTTTGGGCGTTTAGAATGAAAAGCAAAGTGAACAAAACGCTTATGCCTTGGTTGAGGTACATTCCAAAATTCGCGGGCCGTGGCCGAGGTACGTTTCAAGATACGCGTGTTTGGACATAATCATAATCAGGCGCTTGGGATGTTTCGGGTAGGGCTGCTAACTTCTAGCTTTCGTCAATCGAGACTTTGTCTTTGAAAATTCGGAACGTGTCCAAACAAATTAGGACATTTTAATTTCATATAAAAAAAAGGTAAGTCTTCAAAAACACCTACCCACGCCATCTATTGATCAAATTGTGACGAAATATTATTGCCCAAATGGGCCAGTTAAGCAGCAAGAGTTTTACTTTTGGACGTACGTAGGTAGTTACGGCCATCTGTTATCACAAAAATAAAACAATTTGTTTTTAAAAAAAAGTATCCGCAACGCCATCTGTTAACGCAGAAAAGCTATTAATCCAATCAAATCTAACTTAAAACCCAATTTATTTATTAAAAGAGGAACGGCCAAGCTAAAAAAAGTAAAAATAGTGTCAAAATGTTTGTCAAGAAATAAAAATTGAAGATCGTAATCATTCCGCTTGAAGAGGAGGGTCGGTATCGCAAATCCTAAAAAAAAAAAAAACAGCGGAAATGAAAACAAACAAAACAATAAACAAATGACGATCGGTCGGTTGTTAAGTTGAAATAAAATAAAGACGGAAAATATTTGCAAAAAAAAAAAAAACAATCAAAAACCGAAACGGAAGAAAATCGATCGAAAAGCGCCCTCGTACTGTCTTTATTATTGCAAATGTCAATGGAATAAAAAAATATTAAAAAAAAAAACACGTTGAAATAATCGTTGAAAACAAAAGACGATCGGCCGCCGGATTCCAGAGAAATTTCATAAAATAAATAAATAAATAAATAGTTTTATCAGGAAATAAAATCGACCAGAAGAAAAAAAAAACATAATAAAAGAATTCCAAACAAACAAAATTAAAAAAAAGAAAAACAAAGAAATTATAAGAAAAAAAAATAATAAAAGAAGAGTTGGAATCAAAGAAAATTTAAAAAAAAGAAAAACAAAAAACGATCGGGCAGTCCAAAATTCAAAATGGCAGTTGTCAAGTTCAAATGAATCAAAGATAAAAATAAAAAAAAAACAAAAATAATGCGCCGTGATACTAGCCGAAAAATAACGATCGTTCACCTATTCGAAATTTTAAAATAATCGTAGAAATGAAAATAAAAAATGAGGAACCAAATAAAATTAAGATGAATATTAAAAAATAAATAAATAAATAAAAATATTAATAAGTCGAAAAGAAGTGACGAGAGAAATTCTAGTGAAAACGAAAAATAAAAAAAATATATTAACACGTCGAAAAGAGTTGACTTGAGAAATTCTAACGAAAACAAAAAATTACAAAAAAAAAGATTGGAGGACAGAACTGTCGAGAGACGAAGTACAAAAAATTACCAAGAAAAACAAAAAACAAAAAAAGCGAGGAACTAACAGTCGAGAAGAACAAAAAAAAAACAAAACACGATCAACGCAACAATTATCAAAAAATATAAAAATTCAGAAAAAATACACTCGGCCAGCTGTTCAAACGAAAGATGGAAAAAAAAATTAAAAAAGGGCAGCTGCTTTAGCTTAGCTTAAAAAACAGAAGACCTTCGGCGAAATATCTAGAAATGATGAGTCCACAATGATGTAAGAAAATTAAAAAAAAAATTAAAATTAAAAAAAAAATATATGAGAGGGCAGGAGATATTTCAACAATTTGTGGCGCCATCTATTGATCAGATTTGTTACAAATTTTGAGTTTCAAGTTCCATCCTCTGCAGACGTAACATGAATTTATTGCAGACTGAACTCATGGAGTCTATGGGTACTTGATTTAAATTTAATACATGTAATTGACGGCTCCAAAAAGTGTCATTTTTTTTTTATAAAAGCAGCGTTGCCTTTCCCTGGTTGCCTACAACAGGCATTACGTCGTTTCTCAAAAAAAAAAAAAAAATGTTGACGGATAACTCCGTTAGTATGGTGTTTATGTTGTGGCCGAGGTGCGTTTCAAGATTCCAATGTCATGGCCGAGGTACATTTCAAGTTTTGCGTGTTTAGACATAATGAGGTTTGAAGCATTTAATTTTAATTTAATACATAGTATTTGATGGCACCAAAAAGTGTCAATTTTTTTTTATAATTAATCATTGTATACAATTCGAAAAGCGACGTTGCCTTTCACCGGTTGCCTACAACAGGCTTTACGTCGTTTTTCAAAAAAGAAAATGTTGACAGATAACTCCATTAGTATGGTGTTTATGTTGTGACCGAGGTGCGTTTCAAGATTCCAATGCCATGGCCGAGGTACATTTCAAGATTCGCGTGTTTAAACATAATGAGGTTCGAGAGAGGTATTTTTGACAGCTCGGTAACAAACTGGAACTCACTTTCACACGAATGTCCATCGACGGTATGTGTATTTTGTTTGAAAATAATCGGCAATGAACTCGTTTTAATTTTCATTGTTAAGTTATAAGCGCTGAACTTATTATTGCGGCTGAGGTACGTATCAAGATTCGCTTGTTCAGATATTTGATCAGGTTCGAGATGTTTCAGGTAGGGTTGCCAACTCCTCAGAATTGTCAAATGGTTGACTGTATCGCCCTCTGCTTCAAAAACGTAAGTTTTTTTTCTTTTTGTGTAACAATTTGAAAAGATTTGCTCAACTCGTTGTTATCGTGAAACACAAAAAACACTTTGGATTCTTTTCGATTCGAGTACCCCCCGCCTTCGAGCGTCACTTGTTTATGTGAATGTCAAGGAGAAGCGCCTCCAACATTGAGGAGACAAAAAAGAAATACTTAGTAATTAATTCATGTTTGCTAAATTAAAGAAAGTCGTACGGTATTTTTGTTTCCTCACCCCCCCCCCCCTCGTTTCCTTTGAAGCTTATTTTCCAAATTGCATTTTAAATTTCAGCCAAAAGCAACAGATTAATTTCAGTGTCCGAAAATCGAGGAGTAATTGAGACACTGATGAATGTCACGAAAATAAATAAAATTGTTGGACACGTGCGGTCGACGTGTGACAAAACAACAGAACGGCGACGTCCGTTCGGAGTCGCGTCGGTCGCCCCCTCTTAAAAAAAAAAAAAAAACAAAAGCAAAGCAAAAAGCGAAAGGTGGCAACAATGATGTGTGAAGCTGTTGGCGCGAGGTTTTATTTGACGCACCTCGTAAATAACGCGATTAAGCCGCGGCCCCCGTTATTATTATTGTTATGGCGATTATAAATAAGGATTCTAAAGTTAAAACGGAAGCCCTAATGATTAAATTCGGTGGGCGAACGCGTAAACACGTCGTTTATGTTGCGCCTGTCATCGGCGATTCATATTAAAAACGAAATGGATTAAGACATTCTTTCTCGTTTTACAATTGGAGTTCATTTCCTCTTCACATCTTTCCCCGCTTTTGTTTTTTTTTTCTTAAGCCCTACGTCATACATTTTGGTTTCCTCTTTTGTTTTTCTTCTTCAATAATCAGTATGCTGCGAGCGTCATTTTTTTCCCGACTTTCTTCTTTCTTTCCATGTTTTCCGACTTTATTCTTCGTATTTATTGCATTTCCGTTTGGAACATGACATAATATCAAATTCCCCAAAACACATTACATAAAATTGATTATTACAGATCGCAGTGGCGTCGAGAGGGGGAGGATGATGGGGCGAAATCACCCGACGGCGCCCAGGATTTACAGAGGCCCGGACATCACTTTTTTAGAGCCTGGGCGTCATTCATCACCGTCCTCCTCCTACAATTTAGGGCCCGAGTAAATATTTTCCCCCGTAGCCGACGCCACTGACTGAACGCAGAAGTAAAACGAAACAAATCGATTTTGTGCGGAAAAACAAAAGACGATCGTGACTTTTCTTGAGAGAAACCGAAGAGATGTGTCAAATAATAATTTCACCAAGAAACAAAAGGTGATGGCTTTCAGAACAGCAATCGATTCGCATTTGTTTCGTCGAATTTTGACTCGTAACAAAAGGCGAGCGGGAAACAAATACGACGTTTTTGCAGAAAGAAAACGAAAAAGAAGCGCCAAAATGATTTCCTAAAAGAAACAAAAATAGAACAGCTTCAAAGCGAATCGATTTGAATTTGTTTCATCGAATTTTGACTCGGAACATATGACAACCGGTAAACAAATACGACGTTTTCACAGAAAGAAAACAAAAAAGAAGCGCCAAAATAATTTCCTAACAAAAACAAATATGTCAGCTTCAAGGCGAATCGATTCGCGTTTGTTTCATCGAATTTTGACTCTGAGCAAAAGGCGACCGGGAAACAAATGCGACGTTTTTACGGAAAGAAAACAAAAAAGAAGCGTTAAAACAATTTCCTAAAAAAATATATACATTACAGCTTCAAAGCGAATCGATTCGGATTTGTTTCATCGAATTTTGACTCAGAACAAATGGCGACCGGGAAACAAAAACTTCGCTGTTACAGAAATAGAACAAAAGAGAAGCGTCAAAATAATTTCCTAAAAAAAAAATATGACAGCTTCAAAGCGAATCGATTCGAATTTGTTTAATCGAATTTCGATTTGGCACCAATAAAACAAGCGGGTAAACAAAAGGCGATCGGGGGGAAATAAGCGGTCGTTTTTACGACGAAAGGAAAACAAAAGAGAAGCGTCGAAATAATTTCCTAGAAGTAAAAAAAGATGACGGGGCTTCAAAGCGAGCAATCGATTCGGATTTGTTTCATCGAATTTCGACTCGGAACCAATAAAACAAGCGCATCGTAAGTAAAACAAAAGGCGATCGGGAAATAAGCGGTCATCTTTACGACGAAAGAAAAACAAAAGCCAATCAAAAAATTTATGTGAGAAAAACGGAAACGCCTTCGAAGTTGTTTTAAAAAAAAAGACAGAAACAACGATACGATTCGAGTTTGTTTCGTCAAGTTTCTTGTCTTCTTGCAGGTAATTGGGTCGGTCAGGAAATAAAAGACGATCTGGACAGGACGAGCGGTTTTTCAAAGAAAAGACAAAAGACAATCGAAAAATAAAATAAAAGGTAAAAGCGAAAACGAAAGTGTTTAAATGATTAAAACAAAAAGAAAAATTAAACGCGCGACCGACGCGACTTTGTTTCGTGTAATTTCGGCTCGAAGACAATAAAAATAAAATAAATGTCACCAGGACTGTCGAAAAACAAAAGACGGTTATGAAGTAAACAACCGAATTTCTACGAGTAAAACAAAATACGGTTTAATTAGAGCAAAAAATGAAAAAAAATGTTAAAAATAAGCGAGGTCAACCCAACGAAAGAATGAAAAAATTTTTAGAAAAAAATCGAAAAATTACAGCAAAAAATTTTTAAATTTAAAAAAAAATCGACCAACATGTAAGTGCATTAAAAAAACAAAAGACGTTGGGAAAGTTTTACAACCACGGGAGAATTAAACGCAATCGGAAAATTTTAGTGACGATAAAACAGAAAACGAACGAAACAAACAAGAGAAGAAGACTTATTAAATAAGAAGCACGTTCCGAAAGTTTAACGACTGCAAACAAATAAACAAGTGAAATTTAAGCTCATAAATAAAACAAAAGACGATCGATTGATTTCGTGTGACCTTTGAAGAGTTAAATAGTGAAATTCCTGAGTTGGCAACACCGACGAACAGTGACATTAGAAATAGGACAATTAAAAAAAAAATTAACCAAATTAGTTCTTATTAAATTGAAAAAATTATTTGTTTTTTTTTTTTGATAATATTAAATATTGATTATTATGAGAAAATAAAAATGAAATAAAAATTAAATAAATTCAAATTGAGTAAATGAAAAAAAAAACAACAAAACTCAATCAATTGATAATTAAAAAATTAAAAATCGTATCAAGTAAGATCAAACGAAAGAAAAAAGAAAAGGAAAGACGATAGAGACGAAAATAAAAATTATTTGTATAAAAAAATAATGAAACGCTAAAGAAAAAATATGATTAAAAAATAAAATCAAGTCGCACGAGAAAGAGAAAACAAAAATGGCGATGGATCGAAGAGAAAAACAAAAGACGATCATCATCAATCAAAAAATAAAACCGCATCGAATGAGAGATCGACTGATGAGTTAAAAAAAGAAAATAAAATGAAATCAAAATAAAAGACGATCGGTGATGAAGATAAGATAAAAGTAAATATTTCACAACGTTCAGTGAATTAATCGATTTAAGAGCACTAAAGAAAGAAAAACAAAAGGGAATCAAACTGATAAATCAAATGTAAAATAAAGTCAAACTGAATCAAATAAGAAAAATTACTAAATTTAACTCAAACTTCAAACAGAAAGTCATCAAATCTAGTGACAAAATCACTCTGGATTTGGTAACAGTGGTCGACACGTTACTGTGACGTTACTTTCACCTTTTGACAATGTTGCCAGCAGTGTCGCCAACGTAACAGGTACAATTTAGGCGGTGAATTCAAATTGTCCGAAGTCAGCCAGCAGTGTCGCCAACGTAATACAATTTAGGCGGTGAATTCAAATTGTCCGAAGTCAGCCAGCAGTGTCGCCAACTTAATACAATTTAGGCGGTAAATTCAAATTGTCTTAAGTCGTTGAGAGTCACGCTGTTTTAAAACACGAGGAGAGCAAGATAAGTCGATGAAAAAAAAAACACAAGAAAAAAATAATAAAAATGTCCTAAGGCAACCAGCAGTGTCGCCAACGTAATACAATTTAGGCGGTGAATTCAAATTGTCCGAAGTGTCGCCAACGTAATACAATTTAGGAGGTGAATTCAAATTGTCCGAAGTCAGTCAGCAGTGTCGCCAACGTAATACAATTTAGGCGGTGAATTCAAATTATCCGAAGTCAGCCAGCAGTGTCGCCAACGTAATACAATTTAGGCGGTAAATTCAAATTGTCTTAAGTCGTTGAGAGTCACGCTGTTTTAAAACACGAGGAGAGCAAGATAAATCGATGAAAAAAAAAACACAAGAAAAAAATAATAAAAATGTCCTAAGGCAACCAGCAGTGTCGCCAACGTAATACAATTTAGGCGGTGAATTCAAATTGTCCGAAGTGTCGCCAACGTAATACAATTTAGGCGGTGAATTCAAATAGTCCGAAGTCAGTCAGCAGTGTCGCCAACGTAATACAATTTAGGCGGTGAATTCAAATTGTCCGAAGTCAGCCAGCAGTGTCGCCAACGTAATACAATTTAGGCGGTAAATTCAAATTATCTTAAGTCGTTGAGAGTCACGCTGTTTTAAAACACGAGGAGAGCAAGATAAGTCGATGAAAAAAAAAACAAAAGAAAAAAGATAATAAAAAAGTCCTAAGGCAACCGGCAGTATCGCCAACGTAATACAATTTAGGCGGTGAATTCAAATTGTCCGAAGTGTCGCCAACGTAATACAATTTAGGCGGTGAATTCAAATAGTCCGAAGTCAGTCAGCAGTGTCGCCAACGTAATACAATTTAGGCGGTGAATTCAAATTGTCCGAAGTCAGCCAGCAGTGTCGCCAACGTAATACAATTTAGGCGGTAAATTCAAATTATCTTAAGTCGTTGAGAGTCACGCTGTTTTAAAACACGAGGAGAGCAAGATAAGTCGATGAAAAAAAAAACACAAGAAAAAAATAATAAAAATGTCCTAAGGCAACCAGCAGTGTCGCCAACGTAATACAATTTAGGCGGTGAATTCAAATTGTCCGAAGTGTCGCCAACGTAATACAATTTAGGCAGTGAATTCAAATTGTCCGAAGTCAGCCAGCAGTGTCGCCAACGTAATACAATTTAGGCGGTAAATTCAAATTGTCCGAAGTCATTAAGAGTAACGCTGTATTAAAACACGAGGAGAACAAGATAAGTCGATGATAAAAAAAAAACAAAAGAAAAAAGATGAAAACCAGATGATATCGTCTGCATCCGGGCCGAAAAAAAGCCGGATTTTTTTTTGTTTTTTTCAGTTTCGGTCAGGCCAAAACAGAAATAAACCCGTGGCATTTTCGGCGATAACAGCTCCTTTCGATCGCGTATTATTCCAATGATCTCGGCGCCTTATCGCGGTTCAAATGTCACGGGGACAAACAAGGCAAGGCCTGCGTGTGACGCGCGCGCTCTCCTACGTCAACTAATCGAATCACATGCGATTCGCGCGTTATGCCACATCCATAATCGGGGCGAAAATATCGGCGGGTGTCGTATTTATAAAATAATCGAACGTAACAAACATTAATATTTATAACGCGAATTATTAAATGTTGTTGTTGTTGTTGCAAATAACGACCAATTAAGCGAGCACGCGTAAACAAAGCGAGATAAGCGGGCGTCCTTATCTCCGCCAAGAGGATTCTTGCTGTGAATGTGAATCGACTATATGCAGAGGATGCGTTCGGAAGGTTAACTGAGACGTACTCGCTCGGTCGGTAATTTCGGGGGGAGCACGCGTTACGCACCAAATCAATAAATGATTAACGTTATCTTCGTTGCTGCTTACGTTTTGTTATTTCGAATCACGTAGGTCTTACGTGCGCAGATCAAATCAAAGAACATCAAGCGAACTAATTTTGGTGGAAGCGCCGCGCCGGATGAACCGCCAAAGAAAAGAAATCTGCATTGCCGGCCGCCATATAACTTAGAAATAAAGCATAGTTATCACAAAATTAAAAAACAAGAACATAACCGAATTAATTCTTATTAAATTAAAAAAATGATTAAAGTTTCTTTTTTTTTTTTTTTTGAAAATATCTGGGTTTCTGTTCAAATTCTAGGGTTTTTGTTGGAAGCCTGTTTTATTATCCCTAAACAGAGAAACAGAAACAAAAGAAATGTGCACTTGCCCTATTTCCCAGTTCGAAATGATGCATATCCACACATTTTTTGACAGATGACAGTAAACAAAAACAAAATCATAAAAAATAGAATTTTGACGATTGATTTAAACAAAAAAAGAAAAAAAGAAAAACAGACAATCGCGCTTATGACATTAAACAAAAAAAAAGAATAAAAAATAATAGGCAATCGCGGTCAATTTTTACGTTTGCATGAAATAAGAGAAACTGTTTTAAAATTGCTTTGCAATCAAAATTTTGACAATTGTTTGTATGAGAAAAAAAAAGAAGGAAAAAAAAACAAGAAACGATCGCGCTTTTTGTGTAAAATAAGAAAATTGCTTTTTTAATCAAAATTTTGACAACTGACGATTTGATCGTGTTTACAATTGACAGTAATCAATATGAAAAAACAAAAAACAATCGACCTTTTAATTTTCACTTGCGTAGAACGAGCAAACCAGTTTTAAAATTACATTCTGATCAAAATTTTGACAACTAACAGGAAAAAAAAAACAAAAGACGGCAAAACAAAAACAAAAGGCGATCGATTTTTTTTGTAAAAACAAGAAAAACTATTTGAAAATAACTTTCGAATGAAAATTTTGACACCTGACGTTAATTGACAATTGATAGAAGGAAAAAAAAACAAAAGACTGTAATATAAAAACAAAAGGCGGTCGATTTTATTGTAGAAACAAGAAAAACATTAACTGACAATTGATAGAAAACAAAAACAAAAGGCGATCGTGCTTTATTTTTATTTTTTGTTAAAACAAGAGAACGATTTTAAAATGACGTTTGGCTCAAAATTTTGACAGTTGACTTAAAAAAAAAATATACAATCGTGCTGACAACTGACAGCAGAAAAAAGAAAAAGAGGTATTTCTTGCTACAGCTGACTGTCAAAAAAAAAGGCAAGAAACAAAAGACGATCGCGGTTTAATGATGCATTCGCAAGACGTACGAAAACAAAAGAAACGTTTTAAAAAATTACTTTTTTTAATCAAAACTTTGACAGCTGGAGCTGACTTTAAGGAAAAAAAGAAGAAGAAAAGGCGATCGCGCTTACATCGTTAACGGTAAACAAAACGGAAAAACAAGAAACAAAATACGATCGCGGTTTAATTTTTTTGCATTTTAGTGAAATAAAGAAAAACAGTTTAAGACGGAAACGTTTGAGATTTATTTGTCGGATTGGCAACACTACTCAGTGTTCCCAACCTACTAACTTTGCTTCAATCGTTTATGCCACATATAACAGTATTTTAACTGACACTTTTTAACCTTCAATTTAAGTGTCAAGTGTCAATTAGAATTTGACGAAAATCAAAAAATGAAATCACGACCTAAATTCGAGCCACGTTCGAAAAGTTGAAAAAACCGACCGTTTTTTAACCAATTTTTTTTCACAACTGACGGTAAAAAGAAGGGGAAAAGCCGTGAAAATCGAGCGTGAAAGGAAAAGGAGAAACAAAAGAAAAACGAGAAACAAAAAAAAAACGATTTAATTTTGCACTCGCATAAAATAACGCCCTCTTAAAATTACTTTGACAGTTGACACGCTTGACACACAAAAAAAGAGATCGATGATTTTAAAGAGATGGTGCCTCAACCTGAACGAACTTTTTGAACTATTTTCAAAAAAAAGGATTCTCGTTTCGTAAGGCTGGTTCATAAAGATTAAACTTTTTTCATTGAATTTTTTCGCTGCCTTTTTTTTTGTAATTCTTCCCTGCGTCCGTCGATAACGCCGCCTGCCGTCCAAAAACACATTATGAAACGAAATGGCCAGTCACTCTACAGGCGATAACCGATTGACATAAATTATGTAGTAGATCCGCTGAGCTGAGATAGTTCAAAAGGTCCGAGCACGAATAGAGGTCAAGGATGCCGAATTATTTGTGGAAATCGTTACATAAAAAATCGCCATGTCTTCTTTCTCCCCCCCCCCCTCCCCCAAAGAAATCTGCCATCTGCCGAGTGGCACAGATCTGACCACCGCAACACGCTCTTATTTTCGGAACGCGACCTATTCGGTTTCCAAATGAGCAGCGTACGCATTATTTCGTAAAAATCGAAGATGAATTTTAAGAGTCCTCTTTTTACTATTCGAGAAAATCAACAACCAATAGATGGCGCTTATAATAAGGAACACAAAGAGCTGTCATTCATGTTATTTAGTATAATCTCCCCTATTCGACACATTAATGTTTTTTTTTTTTACTTTTTATTATTATTATTACAAACGTACTTATGAACATTTATTCGTGTGAAAGCGTCACGCTCAAGCCATTCAGTTTCATGCTTTTCTTAGGTTAACCAAATGTCATTCCAATGTTTTCCTTTTTATAGAGAGTTTTTTGCAAAACTTCCGCTAGGTGTCTCTTTTCTGAACGCCAGTGCCACCCGTTGTCTTTTAATTGTGCGTTTTTCAAAATTGATATTGCTCTAATCAGGTGGTAAATCCGACTTTCAAAGCATCAGCGCCATCTGACATTAATGTTGCAAAGAGCCCCGTCTATTATCGGCAGAAGTTGCCGTCAAAGATTGTTTTCATCCTTAAAATTTTATGAACTACAATAAAACAATAAGTTTTGATTTTTTTGAATCAGGCGGGCTTAAAACGAGAATTACGACCTAAGTTTCGAGACGCTGGCGCCATCTATTATGATTGTCGGGTTCATTTACCAGCGCCGTCTATTGTCGTCGAATGAAATTAGGTATCGGCAATAATTATTTTTAATTGTC
Organism: Prosopocoilus inquinatus; assembly: GCA_036172665.1. NCBI lineage: Eukaryota > Metazoa > Arthropoda > Insecta > Coleoptera > Lucanidae > Prosopocoilus > Prosopocoilus inquinatus. The sequence goes on along the minus strand of CM069878.1, from coordinate 4,067,991 downwards.
GAAATCGCCATAAATTCTGAAAAATAAAAATCAGCTTTCCGTTTTTTGTCCGATTAAGAAAATCAAGTTTTCTGGACAATTACCGCCATCTGCTGTGTCCAACATTTCGTTAAAAGTTTCCATTTTCGTTTTTTTTTTTTTTTAATTAGACGTGCTTAAAAAAGAGACTTTTTTTGGAAGTCACGCGTGTAAGTTTCGAGACGCTGGCGCCATCTATTATGGCTAGCGAGTAAATTTACCAGCGCCATCTACTGTCGTCGAATGAAAGTAGGTATCTGCGATAATTACTTTTAATTGTTGCAATCGCCATAAATTCTGATAAATGAAAATCAGCTTTCCGTTTTTTGTCCAATTGAGAAAATCAAGTTTTCCAGACAGCTACCGCCATCTGCTGTCGAAACGGCTAATTTCTCTAAACGCCAGTGCCACCTGTTATCGTTTACTTGATCGTTTCAAAATTGAGATTGCTTTATACATGTCTTAATTGCAATTTTCAACGCGCCAGCGCCATCTGACGTTAATACCGCAAACTTTTTCAAGCACCAGCGAGAGTGTCCAACAAAACCAACAAAAATTGTTCTAATTCTTAGTATTTCGTTAAGTTTCCGTTTTTATTTTATTTTTAATTTGGCGTGCTTAAAAGGAAGACTTTTTTTGCAAGTCACGCGTCTAAGTTTCGAGGCGCTGGCGCCATCTATCAGCTCTATCAAGTAAATATACCAGCGCCATCTACTGTCGTCGAATGAAACTATCTCCAACAATTATTTTTAATTGTGAAATCGCCATAAATTCTGATAAATTAATAAAAATTAACTTTCCGGTTTTTGTCCGATTAAGAAAATCAAGTTTTCCAGACAACTATCGCCATCTGCTGTCAAGACGGCTAATTTTTTTCTAAACGCCAGTGTCACCACTTATCGTTTAATTAAAATCGTTGCAGAATTAAGATTGCGTCTTAATTGCAATTTTCAGCGCTCTAGCGCCATCTGATGTTAATACCGCAAACTTTCTCGAGCACTAGCGCGTCAGCTACCATCGGCAAGAGTTATAAAATTGTTTTAATTCCTGGTATTTCGTTAAAAGTTTCCGTTTTAATTTTTTTTTTTTTTTAACTAGACGTGCTTAAAGAGGGGACCTTTTTGGAAGTCACGCATCTAGGCGCCGTCTATTATTAACATCGGGTAAATTTACCAGCGCCATCTATTGTTGTAGACTGAAGCTGCCTAAAAAAAAAATATTTTAATGTTGAAATCGCTGGCAATTCTGATGAATAAAAATTAGCTTTCCGTTTTTGTCTGATTATTTGAAATTTAGGTTTCTGGCAACTAGCGCCATCTTCTGTCTAACTTTTCTGAACGCCATTGCCACCTGTCATCATTTAAGTAAATCTTTTCACAATTGAGATTGTTTTTTTTTTAGGAGGTAATTGTAGTTGTAATTTTCAACGCGTTCGCGCCATCTGTCATTAAGTTCGCCGACTGTTTCTCAAGCATCAGCGCCATCTATTAATGGCAAAAGGTGCTAATTAAAATTGCCTCTGTAACTACGTTGAATAAACTCAGGTATCTATTATTTTAAGCACCTACTCCTCCCTGGGGAGTGTGTTATAATTTTCTTGCTCTCCCTAGGGAGAGAAACATACTATTTCCGTCACGGTTTTAGTGGCAACAGTTGCCACAATGAAAATTGTTTTAATTACCCCTGTAAGTAACTACGTTGAATAAACTCTATTATTTTAAGCGCCTACTCCTACCTGGGGAATGTGTTATCATTTTTTACTCTCTCTAGGGAGAGAAATATACTATTTCCGTCACGATTTTGGCGGTTTTCTTCAGCCGATCGTGATCGAAAGAGTTTTTTTTTTTTAATTCATTGCGCATACGAGTTGTAAATATTATTATCATTGCTTGAATGGCGAGGAAGAAAAAAAGGACAAGGATGAATTCAACATTGATTACGTGCTTCGCTTGTGGTGGTCATTTTCGCGAATGAAATTTACAAAACACGCCACCGCGTTTACAAAACATGAAGACCCGAGATAAAAACAAATCTTATCTCCGTCTTATTTACTATTATTTTCCGAAACGCGCTTTATTTATGATACGGCGACGACGAAGACGACGACGATGATGATGATGATGCCACGGTCCGGCCAGGGCGACGCGCAAGTATTTTTAAATCGACGACGGACGCCTGTGACCCTGGGATCGAACCTTTCGTCGGTCTGGAAAGAAAAAAAAAATGGAACGGACGGACGGACGCACGTTCAACATTAAAATCAGGCGAGATAAGCCGCGGCCGTCTTTGCTAATCCCGGCCGTTTCGCAACCGGCAACAGCGTGTTTACTATTCATTTACTCCTTATCGGGGCCCGAGATTATTTCAGAATTGGTTTTCAGAGCGATAAGACGCGTCCATAAACGTTAATTATAACATCATTATAATTGTAATCTAAAAATAATGAAGCCATAAACAAGAAATACGCGAGCGAGCTCGACTTCATTCAGCAAATGGAATACTTGCGATTCATTCCGATTTAAAAAAAAAAAAAAAAAAAAACTTTTTAAGGGAAATGTCAACCGAAAAACAAAACAGAGTTACATTGATCCAGAGATCCAGTGACAAAAGAAATAACTCTGGAATGCGCTGGCTTTGGCGGTCGAAAGCAAAAAATTGTAACCCAATTACAGTTTCCTGTATTTCTCCAAAATCGTACCAGCTATTTAAATTCGATATGTTCTTTTGGGTCGACTTCTCCGAAACAGTCTAAATTCTTTCATTTGATACGTCGCACGACGTGTTTTTCATTTTGCCGCTGTCAGTTTCCGACAGAAAGTGACCGTTATTTTGATTTCAAGATGGCGTCGCGCGTCGGTGACTCAGTCAGACATAAAATAAATTGTATGATTCACATGATTCATGTATGACACGATTCATTAGATATGACACGATTCATTTGATATGCAATGTGTTGAATTCCAAATCCCGAGCGATTTTTATGTCTAAATTAAACTAGAATCCCCCTCCCTTCCTTTCGCCCCCACAGACAAATTTTGTAAATCTAATTCCAGTCATCTTTGAAGAAAGCGCTTTCATTTGATACGTTGCATGACGTGCTCCACATTTTTCCGCTGTCAGTTTCCGACAGAAAGCGACCGTCTCCTCTGATTTCATGATGGCGTCGGTGCGACAGTCGAATTTGTGTGTACGCAGGAGACGTTTCATTTGATATGCGACGCAGTGCGTTTATCATTTACGCGACCGTCTTCGATGACGGCGTCGCCATTTTGAATTTCAAGATGGCGCCGGTGTAACTGACACGGTGCGCTTTTCTCTTATACGAACATCTTCGATAACGCCGGCGTTTCATTTGATATGCGACGCAACGCGTTTATCATTTACGCGACCGTCTTCGATGACGGCGTCGCCATTTTGAATTTCAAAATGGCGCCGGTGTAACCGACACGGTGCGTTTTTCTCTTATACGAACATCTTCGATAACGCCGGCGTTTCATTTGATATGCGACACAACGCGTTTATCATTTACGCGACCGTCTTCGACGACGGCGTCGCCATTTTGAATTTCAAGATGGCGCCGATGTAACCGACACGGTGCGTTTTTCTCTTATACGAACATCTTCGATAACGCCGGCGTTTCATTTGATACGCGACGCAACGCTTTTATCATTTATGCGACCGTCTTCGATGACTGCGCCGCCATTTTGAATTTCAAGATGGCGCCGGTGTAACTGACACGGTGCGTTTTTCTCTTATACGAACGTCTTCGATAACACCGGCGTTTCATTTGATATGCGACGCAACGCGTTTATCATTCACGCGACCGTCTTCGATGACGGCGTCGCCATTTTGAACTTCAAGATGGCGCCGGTGTAACTGACACGGTGCGTTTTTCTCTTATACGAACGTCTTCGATAACGCCGGCGTTTCATTTGATATGCGACGCAACGCGTTTATCATTCACGCGACCGTCTTCGATGACGGCGTCGCCATTTTGAACTTCAAGATGGCGCCGGTGTAACTGACACGGTACGTTTTTCTTCTATACGAACATCTTCGATAACGCCGGCGTCATTTTGAATTTCAAGATGGCGCCGGTGTAGTAGTCGAGATTATGGTGACGTCGAGACTCGTTTCACTTGATTTTACAAAATCTAATCGGAAAGTTTTCAAAATTTTTAAGTGTTGCCCGTGTTTAAACAGTACAACTTCGGAAAAAAATTAATTAACAGGAAACTGTAATTGCCTATTTTTTTTTTTTTTTTGCTTTCGACTGTACATTCTGTTTAACATGCAGGTGAAAAAGCATGCAGTTCAATCGCCCGCCGCCAAAATAGAATAGAAATCTAAATTGTCTTAGAAACGTTTCAAAAATCTCGATTTTTCAAAGACAACGGCCCCAGTTACGAAACTTAGAAGTTGGCAGCTCTACCTGAAGCATCTCAAACTTGGTAATAATGTCTAAACACGCGCGTCTTGAAATGTACCTCGGCCACGGCCTGCGACTCTTGAAACGTACCTCAGCCACAGCATAAACGCCGTACTAAAGGTGGTATCTGCAGTAACTGTCTTCAGAGAACTGAGGCGATGGGCCCCGAACAGTGTCAGCCCAGGATCTTCGAAGTTAAGGGTCCACCCCTGCTTGTAATCACGTCTCTTTTAATTTAATAAATTTTCTTTTGCGACAAATGGAGGTTTTTTTTCTACCTCTTCCACATTTCAAATAATCTCAATTCGATTTACGACGGCGACGGTTAATAATTCGAAAACGGTTCGGTTTACGACCCACCCACCCCCCTCCGCGCGCCACCCCCCGTTTCGACATCCTGCTTTTAATCGCAAGCAATTTCATGCGATTTCGCGGATTGTCGCCGGCCATTTCGCGCTCATTTTCCTTCGGATTTCCTGCGGCCTCGTTCTTTCTTTTTCTTTCTTTCTTTCTTTCTTTCTGGTCGACGACTTATCGCAACGACGTCCGAGACGATAAGAAGCCTTCGTTCGCCGTATCGCATGACTTTAAAATAAATAAATAAATAAGTAAGTTCGCGTTAGTAATACGATAATCGTGCGATATAAACAAATAAATAAATAATAATAATAAATTCGATTATTTTTTCGCGCTGTGCGCCGCCGCTGCGCTTTGTTCGGCGGCGCGGTGCGACGTCGGAATAAATAACAATTTCTTCTTTTTTTTTTGTTGTAAACAGCGAAGAATGACTAAAAGGAGTTGTTATCATCGTCACTTGGTTTTGCGTTTTCTATTTATTGTGTTTGCGTATTCTTCTCCTCGTCGTGTGCGATAAGGATAAGCGCGAGGAGTTCGAGTTTCAAACAACGAAAGAATGCGGACCAATAAGTCTCGAATTTCGAAGTGGCGGCGATGAACGGGGGGTGGAGGGGGGCGCTTCGAAATTAGGGCAATATTTTAGGAGTTTTATGGCGCGCCCGTTTAATTTATTGTTGGGAACTCGAGGACTTGAGCTCGATTATTCTGCTGAGTGTGAAAAGAAAGGCGTTCAACTCGACGGGGGGGGGGGGGGGGGGGGCGAGTTTCTTGCAGAGATCGACGAATATTAATTGTGTTAGTCATTGTTTTTTTTTTTTTTTTTATTAACAGCTGATGCGCTCTCGTTAGAATTAATCAACGCTAAATAAATACGTCTTGCTTCTCTCCCGAAATGTCACGGTTTTCAAAAGACAAAGTTTGTTTAAAAAAAAAGAAACATCCACACACTTAGTAAAGTCTAGATACTCATCCAGGGACTTTAACACTCAAAAACTTTAAGCGCCATCTCTGGGTGTCACCGTGCATGAACAACTGCTCTTCCTGTTTTGGAAATTTGAAGCAAATTGCGATTAAAGAGGGGGTACGAAGGATGTCTATTTGACGTAAATAGTTTTTAAAAAATGAGAAACAAATTAACCTTGAAAACAATAAATAAAAAACAAGAAACCTCCGATTTGGTATATCAAAAATTAAAACAAATGAAACCTGCCAAAAAATTAGAAACAAAAGAGAAATGAAAGCGGGAGCGGCAGCAAAATGCAAGGTGTGAAGTGAACGAAAAAAGAAAACAAAGGAAGATCAACGATACCATTTCGAAGAAAATTAAAGCAAAAAAGCAAACTGTAGGAAAGTAATAACGCGATAATAGAGAAAAAAAACAAAGAGGAAGCGAAATACGATGTGTGAGCAAAACGAAAAATCACAAATGAGACGTAAAACAAACAAAAAAACGACGGAACACAAAAAAAACACTCATAAAGTGCTGCACAAAATCAATTTCATAAAAAAAAAAGATAAATAAGCACCGAGATGCTAAGATGAACAAAAAAAAACGAAAATTGTCGAAAATATTTGCAAATAAAGAGAAACCCGCAGGAAACAAAAGAGCACTGAAAAAAGCGTCAAAAACAAAAGAGAAATACGTAGAATACAGAGAAAAAAAAAACAAAAGAAGATCGACTGCATAGATGAATCAGAAACAAACGAATCTGAATTTGCAAAAAAAAAACAGAAGTAGCGAGATGCTAGGACAAACAAGAAAAAAATGAAAATCGTCGAAAGCAAATGAAAAGAAACTCACAAGAAACAAAAGAACACTATAAAAAAAGCGTCAAAAACAAAAGAAAAATACGTGGAATACAGAGAAAAAAAAAACAAAAGAAGATCGACTGCATAGATGAATCAAAAACAAACGAATCTGAATTTGCAGTATAAAATGAATTTAAAAAAAGAAGAAAAAAAACAGAAGTTCCGAGATACTAGGATGAACAAAAAAAATGAAAATCGTCCAAAATTTTTGCAAATAAAGAGAAACTTGCAGAATATAGAAAAGAAACAAAAGAAGTTAGACCGGTTAGATGAATCAAGAACAAACGAATCTGAATTTGCAGAAAACTAAAAAAAAAAAACAGAAGTAGCGAGGTGCCAGAACAAACAAGAAAAAATGAAAATCGTCGAAAGCTTTTGCAAATAAAAATAAACTCACAAGAAACAAAAGAACGCTGTAAAAAAAGCGTCAAAAACAAAAGAGAAATACGTAGAATACAAGAAAAACAAAAGAAGATCAGCTGCTTAGATGAATCAAAAACAAACGAATCTGAATTTTTAAAAAAGAAGAAAAAGCAGAAGTACCGAGATGCTAGGATGAATAAAAAAATGAAAATCGTCGAATCTTTTTTCCAAATAAAAGGAACTCTTAAGAAACAAAAGAGCACTGTAAAAAAAAGGTCAAAAACGACAGAGAAGTTCGTAGAACGCAGAAAAAAAAAAACAAACGAAGATCGTTTGCTTACACAAATTAAAAACAAACGAATCTCCAGACGGAACAAATCTAATAGAAAACAAAAGACAACTGTAAAAAAGGGTCGAGCAACAAAACGTGAAAAATCAAAATGAAGAAAAGGGAAATACCTACAAAGTATAAAATGAATTTAAAAAAAAAAACACACAGAAGAACCACGATATTAAAACGGACAAAAAAAAATGAAAAAATCGACGAAAGCTTTTCCGAATAAATGTAAACAAAAGAGTGGTGTACAAAGGAGTCTACAAAATGCGGAAGGAAAATAAGATAAACGCGAAAAACAAAAGAAAAAAATTAAAAAAACGAACGAATAGACGAAAAAACATTAATGAAGTATGGAAAACCAAGGAAGGAAGTCAAGAAACCGGCAGGAAACAAAAGGACAAAATAAAACAAACGAAACGCGAATAAAACGCAAAACGTAGATTCCTTAAAACGAAAAGAAAAAACAAAAAAGAAAGAACAAATAATATGAAACAGACAAAAAAAAATGAAAGAAAACGATGCTCGAAGATTCTCGTGATATGAATTAAAATAACGTCATGGACAGTCATTATTGATCGCACGGTATGTAGGGATATGCTTTGTCGTTATGCGAAGATAAAAATAATAGCCCAAATCGGGCGCCAGAAGCCAAAAAAAAATTTATGCGCCAAGTTCTCTAAAATGTAGCCGGAATTTCGCCCAATTTAGCAACCCTGTTCAAAAGCCTAAGTTAAAAAAAGAACAAATGACAAAAAGCTTTGAACGCCACCTCTTAGCAGGTGAAAGAAACAATTCGCGTCAGTTGTGTGTGTGTTTTTTTTTGCGGTGAATCCACAACGTTTCTGATTATTCCAGAAAAGTGGAATGGAAACCGCACCTATCCAAAAGACTATTCCGTTCAGAAGCCTAAGTTAAAAAAAAAACAAATGACAAAAAACTTTTAACGCCATCTCTTAGCAGGTGAAGGAAACAATTCGCGTCAGTTGTGTGTGTGTTTTTTTTTGCGGTGAATCCACAACGTTTCTGATTATTCCAGAAAAGTGGAATGGAAACCGCACCTATCCAAAAGACTATTCTATTCAGAAGCCTAAGTTAAAAAAAACAAATGACAAAAAGCTTTGAACCCCATCTCTTAGCAGGTGAAGGAAACAATTCGCGTTAGTTGTGTGCGTACCTATCCAAAACACTATCGACAAAAATCTTGATCGCCCCATCTGTTGACGGTCGAAGGAAATAATTTGAAACAGCCGCGCGCATTTTGAATGAAGGAACTGAAATCAGTCTTTGATTATTTTCGAAGTGACGAAGCTATGCGTCGGTCGTACTTTTCAAAAGTCTGCGATTTGAAAAAAAAATGACAAAACTTTAGAACGCCATCTGCTGTCAGTTGAAGGAGGTAACTTGAATTAGCTGATTGGCGGATTTTCAAAGGGTGGTCGCCTTCGATTATTCCCGAAGGAACGAGAAACTGTTTACGTGAAAAAATCGGCGGCGAAACCGCGTCCAACTAAATTAGTTTAATGAAGCTGTCACCAGAGGAGGCGGCCGTACATCATTGCGTAAACGCGAGCGCTCCCATTCGTACGTGTCACGTGCGTAAGTGGGTGCCTTAAATTAATTGAAACGCATTTCACAGTGGTTGATCGCCTAAATGCACCGTGTGATGGATATAAATGGAGCGGCAACGCCGACTTGATTGGCGAGGCAGGTGCAGCCGCCGAGTCGGTAAGAGCGGGAGCGCGAGGGTGTTCGCCGCGGTGCACGGCGACGGGACGCACTCGGAGCACGCTCTTCTCGCCGACCAAGATCCGTTTTTTTTTTCCTACACTATAAATAAATACACCGCCGCCCTTTTGAGTAAATCGCAAGTTACCGTTAGGGTCAAGAAGAAAAAGAAAAAATAGAACTTTTTAGAGTTTCAAGGTCATCAAGGTTTTATTCTTATTTAAAACCGGTGCGGCGCATCCTCCAGGTTCATAACTGTCCCTACCCCCACGTGACGTGGAGTGTTGCCCAATAATTAGATGGCCAACAATACTTATGGTTGGCAGAACTGCGGCAGATTTAGTACACAACCATGACGAGCATATGCAACGCGCAAGCGCAACGCGAACAAAGGTTAGGATCATTTAAACAATCGAGGTTGGTAGCAACGTTAACTACAACTATAAAACCGATGTTACTAACGCCACGCCTGGTGATAAGCGGCGAATGTGGAGTTACTAAACCGGTTTTATTAACAACGGTTGTTATGACCCATTTACACCGATTTCTATAAAATGTTCTTGTAAATGCAGTCATGGTTCGGCAATTGTTAATGCTGCCAACGTCAAATCAATAAATACCAAAAAAAAAAAATTGTAAACGTAAGGGGAGTCTCGCGAATGGATAATAGGCGGCGTGCTCGAATTGTCAAAGTTAGTCAAAATGACGAGGTTAGGATGAGAAAAGAGAAAGAAAATCGTCGAGGTCTCGAATTGTCAAAATGACGAGGTTAGGGTGAAAAAAGAGAAAGAAAATCAGGGTTGAGGTTTGCTGAAAAAGAAAAGAATACCTAAAAGATTAAGGTTAACGATCATTCTTTAAGAATGCCAAAAAAAAGAACGCAAAGTTTTACTAATTATTTTCTGGGAAATTATTTTTTATGTGTTTATCACCGCGACAAAGACAAAACTTGTAGGTGATTGTTCATAGGCGTACGTCACTGAGTCACTTCGTCATCATTATTAAGGAGAATCCCGTTTATGTAAATAATAGCTTCGCGACTAGTATTTGTCACAATGTTATCGCATCGGCTTTGCAGTTTGTATTATTGCGTTCGAAAATATCCTGGAAAGTTGGAAAGGCTCATCCTTGATGATTCAGCGATTAATTTGCGAATGACATGCTAGAAGAAGAAGAAGAAGAGAAAAGTGACTTACCGTGTGCGTGTGATGGCAGCGCCGTTATTAGCGACGGTAGGCTGTAGCTGCTTTCCGGTTCCGTTTTGATTTTCTGAATGTCCGGCGTGCTCATATCCTACAACAAGACAGAGAGAGAGACGTCAATCGTACAGTCGAAAGCAAAAAAATAGCAGACAATTACAGTTTCCTGTAATTTCTCTTTCTCCAAAACGGCACTGATTGTTTAAAAACGACGACCACAGACGACACTTAAGCAGCTTTTAAATTTCAGAAGCTCAAGACTTTTGTAAAATCCGTAAAGTCATTATACAAAGTGATCGAGAATGGCTGTTCAAGAGCGCATTTTCTTATTCGACTGTTGACAGACACACTTGGCTTTGACATAATATCAACAGCGACAAGATTGTAGGTTATAACCAGCATTTTAGTTTGAATCTGAAATGACAGATGGATGCTATGACACGACGACTGTCGGTCCATCAACAAAAGGAAAATCAGCATCGCCAACTTAAAACAGTTTCTCTTGACCGCCCTCTATCACTCAAAGAATAAAATATAACCACAATTATTTATTTAATGATGAACAGATAAAATAGCGACATCTTACTATCGCTTTTTGACTTAACATTGCAGTATTTATTTAATGTGTAATTTTGTTTGCCTTTGCTCGGCGTTCGCATTTTGTTTTTCGAAATCATTCTTAGTGATCGCATCTTCGTCTCGCGATTGCGTTTTGAATCTCGACGTTTTATTTTGTTTATTCAGTTACAATGTTGTTTTGTAATCGTTTTTCCTTGTTAGATTTAATGCCGTCAACTTAACACCATTGCCAACACTGCGGAGCGGTAGTTTCCTTGCTAACTTCAGGAATGTTACCGACTCCAACGTTGCTGCCAACACTCGAAAGATAGAATCTCCAAGTGTTTCTTTTAATTCAGAATTATTAGGTGCATTCTTTCGCTCGCTCACAAAATCGTGATCCAAACGTGTTTTGATTCAAAAAAAGACGTTCTTTTCTTTGAATCTCTCTATTTTTAAAACATGTTTGGATTGAATTATGGCTATTTACAAATAAACTATGAATCAAACATTGAAGTCAGGTACAATTACGAAATTCAGATCCAAACTATTCGAAACACGATTCAAACTTTTAAGCGAAAGAAAGCACCTATTATTGTCCTTCGATTTAATCAGTTGTATCTGTAGCAAGTAGCAGCAATGTTTCTGCTAAATTCACGATGTTACCAACTGAACACAGTTACCAACACTCGAATGCGAATGTTTTCTATGTCTTCTATCAATTTTGCGCTTGTGATAATTTAATGACAACTTATTTTATACAAAAATACAGTTGCGGCTCTTGAAAACTAGTATACCGAGAGTTGACATAAGTATCAAAAAATTCCAAATTTTGTTATGTCTGAAGCAATCCATTTTTTTTAGATATTTATAATTGTTTTACATTTTTTATTATTTTTTTTAATTGGTTGGAACTAGTTGGGTTTTTAATATTTTTTTTTTTTTACTTTTTAAAGAACACAAAATTCTTTCCTTTAGGTTGACCGCACTTAGACAGAGTTAAGTTGGCTCGGCTTGACCTTGTATCCACAAAATTTAATTTTTACATTTTTTAATTTTCTAAATTTCTTCCTCAGTTTGAAATTGATGTTTTAAGATTGAGTTTAGTTATTTCAATCTCAAACTTTAAGTGTTCTGTTCTTTCCCGTTTCAGTTTTTTTCTTCTGGCTTATTCTAATCGAATTCGATTGGGTTGACCTTGAGATGGGGTTTGATGTTTACTTTTAATTATTTTACTTGAAAAAAATTCTTGAATTCTTGAATTGGACATTCTTCTTAGTTGGATTGGGTTGACCTTGGAGAGGATTTTGCTTAATTTTATTTTGACTTTTAATTTTTAATAAATTGTTAAACTTTTACTTGGGCTGAGTAGAAATTAAATTGGGTTTGGAGTGACCTTGATGCCCGTTTGTAATCTTTAATAAATTGTTAACTTTTACTTGGGTTGAGTAGAGTTATGTTGAGCTAGGTTGAAGTGACCTTGATGACCGTTGGTAATTTTCAATTTTTACAATTGAGTCTTAATTTTTAATAAGTTGTTAAACTTTTGCTTGGATTGAATTAATTTTTACAATCTTTGAGTTTACAATTTTTAATAAATTGTTAACTTTTACTAGAGGATTGAGTTTTTGTTTTCCTTTTAACTATTTACTATTTCCGTGAAAATAAATGATCAAAAATAAATCCGTTGCTAAATTTATATTGTTACCAACCCACCAAAAAAAAAAGTCGGTACCAAAATTTAAAAAAAAAAAAGAAACTCCTTTTATCGATTAAAGTAGTAGTTAATTGATTGTCGCTTGTTTTACTTAATCCATTGCTACATTCACGCTATTACCAACCCAACAAAATACATATTGCTATTCAGAAAATGTTGTTTATTTCACTCAGGGGCGGATTTAGGTACGATATTTACGGGCTGCGGGCCAGGCCCCGTTCAGTCAAAGGGCTCCTTCGCACTCAACAAATGACTGTCGATGTTTTACAGGTTAGAAAACAGTAATTGATAAAACACTTTCAGTCGAAAAGAGAAATTGTTTTTTTTTTCTTTTAAAAGAAATCAAAACTATCAGGTGTGGATTAGATATGGTCTTTACGGGCCGCGTCTCCTTCGCGGATAAAAAATAGAAATCTTAGTTATATCAGTAACGTTTCAGAAAGTTTCGATTTTTTTTTCTTTTTTGATATGTCCCGGATTTTTCGAAGACAACGTCCCGATTTACGAAACTTAGAAGTTGGCAATCCTATTTACCCGAAACATCCCGAGCCTGATTATGTCCGAACACGCGCATCTTGAAATGTACCTCGTCCACGGCGCCTGCGAATGTTGAAACGTACCTCAGCCACGACAGCTTCGGTGCGTATTTACAACTTTCAATGAAAATTAAAGCGGATTCATTGCCGATTGTTTTCAAACAAAACACACATCGATGGAACTCGGGTGAAGCGAGTTCCAAATTGTTGCCAACCCGCAAAAATATCAATGTCGATCAGAAAACAAATCAAATATGTAGTTGATTGTTGATTGTCTTACTTAATCCATTGCTACATTCACTTACGAAACTTAGAAGCTGGCAATCTTATTTACCCGAAACATCCCGAGCGTGATTATGTACGAACACGAGCATCTTGAAATGTACCTCGGCCACGGCGCTTGCGAATCTTGTAACGTACCTCACCCATAACAACTACAGTGCTTATTTACAACTTTCAATGAAAATTAAAGCGGCTTCATTGCCGATTGTTTCCAAACAAAACACACATCGATGGAACTCGGGCGAAGCGAGTTCCAAATTGTTGCCAACCCGCAAAAATATCAATGTCGATCAGAAAACAAATCAAATATGTAGTTGATTGTTGATTGTCTTACTTAATCCATTGCTACATTCACTTACGAAACTTAGAAGCTGGCAATCTTATTTACCCGAAACATCCCGAGCGTGATTATGTCCGAACACGAGCATCTTGAAATGTACCTCGGCCACGGCGCTTGAGAATCTTGTAACGTACCTCACCCATAACAACTACAGTGCTTATTTACAACTTTCAATGAAAATTAAAGCGGCTTCATTGCCGATTGTTTCCAAACAAAACACACATCGATGGAACTCGGGCGAAGCGAGTTCCAAATTGTTGCCAACCCGCAAAAATATCAATGTCGATCAGAAAACAAATCAAATATGTAGTTGATTGTTGATTGTCTTACTTAATCCATTGCTACATTCACTTACGAAACTTAGAAGCTGGCAATCTTATTTACCCGAAACATCCCGAGCCTGATTATGTCCGAACACGCGCATCTTGAAATGTACCTCGGCCACGGCGCTTGCGAATCTTGTAACGTACCTCACCCATAACAACTTCATTGCTTATTTACAACTTTCAAACAAATCAAATCAAATATGTAGTTGATTGTTGATTGTTTTACTTAATCCATTGCTACATTCACAGCGTTACCAACATCATCAAAAGTACTAACAATCAGGAAACGACTTTTTGTTTCGAATGAGCAGACGATTGTTGTTTGTTTCACTCTTGAAATGCCATTGCCACTTACTTTTCAATGAAAATCAAAGCGAGTTTACTGTGAATAATCATTTTCAAACAAAATATGACATCGTTGGACACACCTGTGAAGTCAGTTGCAGTCGATCGTAAATCACGGAAATACGGTCGACGTTTTTTTTTTTTTCTTTTTCTTTTGGCGGAAATCGATACGAGCAGGCAGGCAATCGGATCCGCGGCACGAAAATAAATCGATAAATCACGCCTAAGTATATTTACGGAAAATTAAGTCCCGGTTTATTATCGCGTCGAATTAAAGCACGCGCTAATATTTGGACAGGATTGGGCAGAGACGTCGTAAAAAAGCGCGCGCTAATAATAATTCATCTCGAAATATGCAGAAACAAATGCGAGACGGATTTTTATTATCGCGATCGCCGCCGCCGCTGCATTATAGTTTTTGCGTACGTAAACCTAGAACCTAGGGATGTCTGAAGACGTGTCGAAGTGACAAAGGGACGGGTCGCCGAACGCGCCCCTATTAATTCAGAATAAAATAAAATATCGGGTGGGCCGAAAATAGAGCGACGCCGAAGCCGGGGTCTTTAATGCGCGCTTATTTTTAAATATAGATTCCTCATTTTATGTTTAACATAATACTAAACACATAAATATCCGTAATGATGGTTTTATTTCTTCGGCGCGGACGGCGAAAGAAAAAATAAATGCACCTAATGTCGTACATTTTCCAGACGATCGTGATAGTATTTCAGCGGCGTATCCTGCCGTGTATTTTTAAGTCACGCAGAGAACATCACCCAACGAAAATAATATCATTCCCGACTTGTTATTAATATTATTGTTATTATTGGGCAAGCAGAAACAATGTAGGAAACAAAAACGAGAACGCCATTCGCAGGTCATCTGTCACAGTTAAAAATCCCGCCTCTAATGTTGGCCAACTGACGGAAAAGAAAATCATTTTTATTTTCAGGATCAACATGTCAAGATTAAGGGCGCATTATACCCCTACTAAAAAGACGAGACGACGAAATAATTAAGTAGGTACGCGAAACATCTAATAATCAGCAATCAGCCCATCAGGAAGTTTTGTTTTCTGAACATTGGTACATCACCAGCGGTGACGCAGTGGCGTAGCTGTGGGGGTTGCAGGGATTGCAAAGCAACCGCCGGCGGGGCGGGGCGGCTGTTCGAAGCCTAAACCCAACATTCTTACCTCGATCTTAAGATTCACAAAAGATTCACAAAAACGGGAACATCACAGCTTATTATAGTGATTGGTGAATATTCATTTAGTCAACGATTATAAAAATAATCAAGAGACTTAGTCAACTAATAAGTATAAATAAAAAAAATAAAAGTAAGTATCGATGACGATTTTAGGTAAAAATAGTTAAAATCAAAATTAAATTAAAATTAAATGTAACACTAAGATTAAAAAAAAAAAATTGTTGCAAATCGTTTTTGATTGCGGTGAAAACCTCGAGCCTCCTCTGTACAGCTGTTTCAGCCCCGTTTGGGCTTCATCAGCGGAGACGTAGGTCAAAAAGCGATCGTAGGATGTCGCTGTTTTATCTGTTCATCACTAAGAAAAAAAAAGTAATTACAGGGTTGGATCGGCTACAGACGATATTTATAAATCATACTTCAAAGATTTCAGAAAAATGAATATTTTCATTAATAAAAATAATAAAGAATAACTAAGTGGATTAATTACTCGAAGAAATGTATTAAATTTATTTACCTCAAAGAAACAAACGGAAAATCCCTAACAGATACTAATGTTTTTATGTACATAAAAATTAAAAAAATTAAAAATAAATTACAAATTAAGTATATCTATTATTGCCGGAAAACAATTTCGAAACAGTTGGAAAACGCCGAAGAGAAAAAAAAACTACATTTTAAACTTCAGCTTCGATTGAACGACGCTTGCGGCGCCCTCTGTTAATCCGAGCCGTAAACTTGTCGTAATTTGCCGGGAAGAGATTCCAAAACAACTGGAAAAACATTAGCAACGTTCAAGGACGACGCGACATCCTGAACAGTACTTCGAATAAATAAAATTCTACGCTTAAATAATTTAAGATTTACGTGCACACGTGGCGCCATCTGTTATCCTCAGCCCTAACATTGTACTCTTTATTTACATTCCGGAAAACGACTGAAAAATCTAAGAACAATTTTTACATTATTTTATTAATGTTCATTCTCTCTAATTATTATCACTTTTATTTCTTTATTTAATTTATTACTATTATTTTTTCCTACGTTGTTTCTTTTTGTTTCAGTTTAAATTTTCGTTCGTGTTTGTATCTTTTTTGTTTGTGTTTAACGTTTTCATGGCGTTTG
Organism: Prosopocoilus inquinatus; assembly: GCA_036172665.1. Taxonomy (NCBI): domain Eukaryota; kingdom Metazoa; phylum Arthropoda; class Insecta; order Coleoptera; family Lucanidae; genus Prosopocoilus; species Prosopocoilus inquinatus. The sequence continues at coordinate 4,051,319 of CM069878.1, read as the reverse complement.
TAATAAACTGCTGTTTTGAAATAAAGATTATCATTTTCTTGAGACGACTGTGGCTAAAAAAAAAAACATTCCTGGCGCCATCTGTTACCACGAGTCGTAATTTCGTTCTCTTTACTAGTGGAGAAGAAATTTGGAAATTTCAAGGTGACCGAAAAACGCTAAAAAAAATCGATTTTTTTTTTTACAAAAACAACTTCGAATAAACAAAATCGAACAACAGAATTGGTTAATAAACAAAATCGAACAACAGAATTGGTTAAAAGAAGTTTCAAAGAGATTTCAGGCGCGTGCAACCAGCGCCATCTGTTATCTACCTGGAGAGGCAGTTAACTTTGTTCGCTTTAAATTTTGCAAGACGGTTTGAAAATAGCTGAAGACGAATTCCTTCAAGGAAGTGTACGAGAAATAGTTTAAGTTGACTTTTCCTAACCTAAAAGTTTGACAGCTCCCGTCACTTTTCATAAACAGGACAACTTTAAGCAGTCTTGATTTATTTAACATTGAAAGTCACCAGGTAAAGAATTTTCTGTTTGGTTTCACTTGCTTAATAATAAATAGTGTAATAATAAAAGGCGCTGGTGAGAATTTTGCAAGCCGTCGACTTGACTTCTGGTTACGCCACTGGCCGCACGATTCTTAAATCTAAATTAAACTAGAATCACCCCTCCCTCTCCTCCTCCTCCTCCTCCTCCTCTTCCCAAGAGAGAATAGGTACATGCGATGTAATCGGGAAAATCGGTAACCAACAGATGGCGCTGAACAAGGAGCTGTCATTCATGTTATTCAGTATGATCTCTCCAGTTCAATCCGTTTTTGTTGGTTTTATTATTATTACAAAAGTAGATGAGAATATTTGAAGGCCATAACTTCGAAAGGGCGTAAGTGCAAAAAATAAAATAAAAAATTGATATTTTGACAGCAAATGGGTCTATGGGCGCAGGCCAATGTCACGCAAAAGGGCTGTGGCTAAATAAAAAGTGTAATAAATGAATCACAGATGGCGATATCTGTACGTGCGCTTTTTAAGATTTAGTAAATCAGTGTTTTCTCAATAACTTCTAGACTTTGTGTTTTTGACACTTCGACCCTTTTGAAGTTACGGTCTTCATTTATTTACGTGAAAGCGTCACGCACAGGCTCCTCAATTGCGTGATTTTTGTAGATTATCCAAACGTCATCCCAACGTTTTCCTTATTGCGGGATCCTTCGCAAAACTTCCGCCAGGTGTCGGCCACTGCGTGACTTTCTCGAATTCTAATCATCTTTCAGTTTCGCTTTAAGGTACTTTCTTTCGCTTAAAAGTTTGAATCGTGTTTCGAATAGTTTGGACCTGAATTTCGTACTTGTTGCAACAAAACGCCTGACTTGAATTTTTGATTGACAGTTCATTTGTAAATAATCACAATTCAATCCAAACAAGTTTTAGAAAACGACAGATTCAAAGAAAGGAATGTCCGCTTTTGAATCAAAACACGTCTGGATCACGATTTTGTGAGCGAAAAAAAGCACCTTCGGTTTCGTTTGCGATCGAAAGCAGAAAACAGTAGACGGTTACAGTTTCCTGTAATTTTCCTATCTCCAAAAACGAAAACGTTTGACTTCTCGGGATTTTACAAAAGTCGAGCCTGTCTAATCTGAAAGTTTTCAAAACTTTTAGAAAATAAAAATCTAAATTGTCTCAGTAACGTTTCGAAAAGTCTCGATTTCTTTTAGACATGTTCCGATTTTTCAAGGGCTGCCCCGATTTACGAAACTTGAAGAAGTTGGCAGTACTATCCGAAACCTCCCGAGCCTAATTACGTCCAAACATGCGCTTCTTGAAATGTACCTCGGCCACGGCCTGCGAATCTTGAAACGTACCTCAGCCACAGCATAAGCGCCGCACTAAGAAAGTCATCTGCAGTCACTGTTTTCATAGTTTGTTTTGTGGGTTTTGAAAGTAGTTCGTTTTATGATGTGGCCCGTTTTTTGCGTTCGCCACTGTACGCGGTGGTTAGTGCCGGCTGCGTTTTTCCAAAGTACAGTCGGAAGCAAAACAAAAAAAAAAATAGAAACAAATTACAGTTTCCTGTAAATATTCTTTCTGAAAACGGTAGCGATTAAAGACGACTTCACTTCAGGTAAGTTTAAAAGAAGATGTAAAAGCTTTCAAAATCAACGAGTTTAAGTTTGTTTTTGTTTAATTTTTGGCGTTTCGAGGAAGAATGGTTACAGGAAACTGTAATTTGTTTCTTACTATTTTTTTTTGTTTGCCTTCAACTGGAAATTTCGGAATTCTTTCGCCGATCGTATTTTGATAAAGCGCGCCGGCGGGCGATAAAAACGGCGAAAGTGTTTAGCTCTTTGAAACAATGAGAAGTTGTTCAAACAGAGCGGCCATTGTGTGCTTGGAAGTATTGTTAACATTCCAGCGGCGCACAATGGCCGTGTTTACAAACCCAAAGCGGCGGCGGCGGCGGAGGCGGTGGGATTAAATTATTTTTGGCCCCCCTCGTAATTATTACATTACACACATTCTCTGCACTTCTTTTATTGTAATTTCAAGCTTTATCAGTGCAAGGATAGTTTGATGGTTTGTATGTACAGCTGTGGTCTTTGAAAACCGGTTCACTTTGGCAAATACGATGAACGTTCCTAAACGTCAAATCACTCTAATGCCCGATTTCTTCACCTACGGATAAATTTATATGCCAGGTAGTTTCCTCGGAAACTATTATCGATACAATGGATAATACTTGGCGGATAAATTTATCTGGAGGTGAAGGAATCGGGCATAAATCCTGTTATGATGACATGGACACCAAAATGATAGATGGCGGTTTGATTTACCCCTCATAAAAGTATCTGCGAATTTTTGACATTGATGTCAATTCTTAGCGTGCCAGCTTTTGAGGGCCGCAGCTGTACGTGCATGCATTTTTTTTTTTTCTTCTCGGAAAATATTTATAATCAAGGAGTGAAATTTCCTTCGGATCGCAACGGTGCGGTGGTAGAGACCGTCTGGTGCAGGTCAAGTGTTATTATAAAGAATTAATTGGCATATAATACGAGTGTCATTAACACTGGCCATTAGTAAGGCCTTATCGGCGACTTGTCAGAACCGTTATCGGGCTTGTAATTTAATATCGCGCTCGAGAGCGGTCTGAGAACGAAGAGATGTGATATAACCGTCGTCTCTGTACTCGCCCTGTTATCAGTTATCACCTATTTTTAGTTATGTTCTTGGCTATTTTCATTTCGTCCTTTACACAGAACACTCGCCTGCATCGGATCGAAGACAGCAGGATTCTGGGAAGTCCCCAAATAATCGCGACGGATGTATAGGTAAATAGTTAACACTTAACGGGGCGTATTCTGTAACTTTTTAACGGGCTGTTAAAATTTAGAGATCTGTTAAAATTTACAATACGGTCCCATGATTGGTTGTTACCATAGCAACAAAATTTAACAGCCCTTTAAATTTAACGGTTTTAATACAGAATAGACCCCAACTACTGCTTGGGTTTTTTTGAGGCGATGTAAACAGGGAGAGTGCGTTAAGTCCCTGCCTCCTTGCTGAAGAGGTCCCAAATCGGGCTGAAACAGTTATCGCATCATCCAGAGGATGTTCAAAACACGAATTGGCTTGCGTGAAATGTTTTCGAGAACACATCCTCCTGCCTTCCTAAGTGTGAACCTTGCACGTTTAATTTGACAAGGTATAACCTAGTTTTGTTCTTGCTTGTCAATAAGTGAGTTAGGTGGACGGCGGTGCTAAGAAATGACGTAATTCAAAAAAAAAAAACTTTGAGGTTAAAGTAGGGCAAGGTGTAACTGCAACGTCATGTCGTTCATTCATGTCACGAATTGATTTAAACTTAAAACGAAATGTGTCAGTCGCGGTGATGAAACGTGTGCTTAATAAATTAATTGCCGACGAAGAAAGAAAGAAAAACGATCGATTGCGATTTCGGGGTTTGTCGAGTCGGCTCGATTTACAACAACAAATCACGTGACTCGCTTAAGATAAAGCAGCTACAAGGACGCGACAAAAAAAAAACACTTTAATTTTGCAATCGACGAGAATTTTTAAATACAATATTTTTTTTATAGCGGAGCAGCAACGTCAAATATGGAGTAAACGGCAAGATTTCGTTGAAGGTAGAATAAAACGAACAACAACAAAAAAGACAAACAACGAACAGGACAGTCAGAGAAAATACAAAGCAAAAAAACGATGAAAAAAATGAAAGAAAAACAATAGGTATGTCAAGGCTAACAGGAAAGCAATCAAAAAAAAAAAAAAAACAACGATACGCGAAAGTAATTTGACCAAAATAAGCGAAAGAAAAACAAACAATACGGAAATATGAACGGTAAGGTGATCAAAAAACAAAAGAAGATCACTGATAGAAATAAAAACAACGGTGTGTTTTTTTCTCTCTCTCTCCTAACTCGTGCCCTGCAACCGCATGGAGAACATAACCTCTTTAAGATCGTTGATTCTCTGGACAGGGCAGCGCAATCAACAAAAAATAAATAAATAAAAACAATGAAAGGTTATATGGTCGACGGATGGCGAAGAGCTTTTGGAAACGAAAAGAAAACTGGAATAAAAAGAAGAGTTGTCAGTCTTTTGTTTGTTCAGTGCACTATTGTTTCTCGAAACAATTTTTATTTTTTTCTCTGTCGCGCGAAACGGTCGCTCTTTTCTTTTGTTTATTTCATTCTGGCTTTCGTTATTTGTTCACTTCCCTTTTGTTTTTTTTTTTTCTCTGTTTTCTGTACATTTTTAAAAAGTTTTGTTTACTCATAGTCTTCTGAATTTCATTTCATTTCATTTCATTTTCCGTCAGATACTTTTCTTTATGTAAATGGAAGTCTTTTGTTTCTTAGACGTATTTTCATGTTTTCTCTGTCGCATAAAACAGTCGTTGTTTTCTGTTGCTTATTTCATGTGTTTTTCGTTATTTTTCCAGTTATCTCTTTTGTTTTTCATTTTTTCTTTTCACGTCTATTTCCCGTGCGCATTTTTAAAATGTTTGTTCACTCACCCTTGATTTTCAAACATTTTCCGTCAGATACTTCTTTTGTTTAATCGGTAGTGTCTTGTTTCTCGCACTATTTTCATTTTTTCTCTGTCGCATAAAACAATCGTTGCTTTCTTTTGTTTGTTGCGTTCTGTTTTTGGTTATTTTTTCAAATTCATTTTAGTTTTTCTTTTTTTACATGCGTTACTTGTTTTTTTGTTTACTCATAGTCCTTTTATTTTCAATCATTTTCCGTCACATACTTCTTTTGTCTAATCAGCATTCGTTTGTTTCTCGGCACTATTTTTATTTTATTTTTTCTGTCGCACAAAACAGTCGCTGTTTTCTTTTGTTTATTTCATTCTGTTTTTCGTTATTTTTTATTTCAGTTCTCTTTTGTTTTTCTTTCTTTTTTTAAATCTGATGCCCGTGCATTTTTTTTCGTCAATTCTCAACTCTCCTCTGTGAATTATAATTAAAAACAAAAAATCGGCGATTATGCGAGAAAATTTAAAAAGCCAAGAAAGCAAATTTGGAAAACAAAAAAACAGCGAAGGGAAAGAGTGAGATGGCTTTCGGATGGCGGAAAGTTTTTGAAAATGAAAAGAAAAAAATTCGAAGAAGATCGATAATTAACAAAAGAAAAAAAAACTAGAGAAGAAGTCTTTTGTTTTCTCCTCGGAACTTTGTTTTCAACCTAAAATTCTACTGTTTCTTACTGATGAAACCCCAAAAAGGGGCGAGACCGTGTACAAGGGGTGTTCGAGAATTTTTAGAACTTATTTTTTTTCCACGTATTAAAACATTTAACCGGGAAGTTCTACGGCCGCGCAAATTACATGTTTAATTCTGCAGAGTGTCGCTTTTTTTCGTCGACAGATGTTCGTCCGCTCGCTTTCGCAATTTCGAAAGAACGCGCGCTCCAGCATTCGCGGAAACGTCGGGAATTCGATCGGGTTACGGTCGTTGAACGCTCCAGAGAGGTGACGTAATTTTTTTTATTTAAGACCTTCTTAATTGCGATTATTTATTTTATTAATTCTCACGTATATCACGATCTTTCTTTCGAAAATTTCACTTACATGCGCTGAAAAATTCCCGTACACGTACACGGTGAGCAGAAAATAAAAAAAAGCCCGTTATAGTTTGGGATTCATAAAGAACAAAGTTTCAAAACGAAAAAATAGCTAATTAATTATTTATTTGACTCAAACTGACGTTTCTTTTTTTCTTTTGTTTTTTTCTTGCGACGTCATAGCGCAAACAAAATCAAAAGTGAACAGACGAAGAAGCTGTCTTCAAAACAAATGATGGAAAATGCACGGCGTCATCTTCCGGAGATGTCAGGCGCGTCGCGAGCGAATGTGACACGAGATTAAGGCGGATGCAAGTTTACAAACTCATATCTAATAATAATAACAATTTATAAGACGACATGTAAATAATATGGACCATTTGTCGGCGGGCGGTGCGCGGCCGAAACGTGTTTTGGTTTCGCCATTTTGTAAATCGCCTGTTTACGTAAACAATTAGTGCTTATTATGCAAACAAATATCATCACTTTGGATAACTGATCGTAACACAATTATTTTAAAAAAATGTGTGTTGGTAACATCATTTAAAAAGTGGGTTGGTAACATCATTTAAAAAGTGGGTTGGTAACATCATTTAAAAAGTATGTTGGCACCATCATTTAAAAAGTGTGTTGATAACATCATTTAAAAAGTGGGTTGGTAACATCACTAAGTGTTTTGGTAACATCATTTAAAAAGTATGTTGGTAACATCATTTAAAAAGTGTGTTGGTAACATCAATTAAAAAGTGGGTTGGTAACATCATTTAAAAAGTATGTTGGCACCATCATTTAAAAAGTGTGTTGATAACATCATTTAAAAAGTGGGTTGGTAACATCACTAAGTGTTTTGGTAACATCATTTAAAAAGTTTGTTGGTAACATCATTTAAAAAGTGTGTTGGTAACATCATTTAAAAAGTGGGTTGGTAACATCATTTAAAAAGTATGTTGGTAACATCATTTAAAAAGTGTGTTGGTACCATCGTTTAAAAATTGTGTTGGTACCATCGTTTAAAAGGTGTGTTGGTAACGTCATTTAAAAAGTGAGATATACTTATTAGAACAGTATGAAAAATCATTTCAAGTTATTATCAAAATCACGAAGAATGAGCCTTGTGTCATTAATCAGTATTAAAAAAAAAAAATCTGTCAAAAACACAAGAGAGTCGCCGGTTTTTGTTGTCAAAAACAAACAAGAGACGATCGAAGAACATCGAAAAACAAGAAAAAATAATTATCGGCGATCTGAATAACCAAGAAATATTTCAACTTCACTTTTGACTGGTATAAGTCAAAGGCGAAAACAAAAGACGATCGAATTCCAATCGAGTTTCGACTGTGTTTTTTCTTTTCAGAATTTGGTGGTGGTTTCTGCCAGAACATGAAACAAAAGACGAACGATCGTTTGGCGAAAGCAAGAGACGCGAAAAACAATTGGTCGACGATTTGAATGTGAGAAGACATTTCTTCATTTCACTTTTGCGTTAGCAGCAAGTTAAAAATGGCGACCAGAAACGATCGACTTCCGACTGTTTTCTTCGGAGACGGAGGTTTTTCCCGAAAGCATAAATAAAACAGAAGACGGCCGATCGTAAATAAACGAACGCGACGACCAAAATAAAAATTTTTGTTCGAAACCGACGACATAAATGCGATTTTAGATGCATTTCAGTTTTGCGTTAAAAATAATTGAAAGACGAGAACAAAAGACTGTCGAATTTCAATCGAATTTCGATATTGTTTTTTTTTTTCTTTTTTTCATAATTTGGTAGTGGTTTCTGTCAAAACACGAAACAAAAGACGAACGAATTACCGACGATTTAAATACGATTTTAGATGCATTTCGCTTTTGTTCACTTTTGCGTTAAAAATAATTGAAAGGCAGGAACAAAAGACTTTCGAATTTCAATCGAATTTCGATTTTGTTTTTTTTTTCTTTTCAGAATTTGGTTGTGGTTTCTGTCAAAACACGAAACAAAAGACGAACGAATTACCGACGATTTAAATGCGATTTTAGATGCATTTCACTTTTGCGTTAAAAATAATTGAAAGACGAGAACAAAAGACTGTCGAATTTCAATCGAATTTCGATTTTGTTTTTTTTTTTTCATAATTTGGTAGTGGTTTCTGTCAAAACACGAAACAAAAGACGAACGAATTACCGACGATTTAAATGCGATTTTAGATGCATTTCACTTTTGCGTTAAAGATAATAATTGAAAGGCGGATAACAAAAAAATCGCTCGAATTCCGAGTTTTTCCTCCACGAAAAGAAAACAAAACACAATCAACTGTCAAACAAAAACGTAACGAAACGCGGCACACGTTTGACGGTAGAAAAGGAGGCTTCGGATTAATTTTTCGTTTTTTTTTTTTTGTTTTTTCAAAAAGCAAGTTTTCGAAAACGGCGCGGAGTTTTTGCCGCAAGAAAAAGTAAAGAATCACTTTGACGTGTTGTCTGATAAGAAAAAAAAGCGCGCGATTTTTACGGTTGGCGAACATGGTTGGCCATGACAAAATTGGTGGTTTGTTTTTAAATTAAAAAAAAAATCACTAAATTTCGGGCAAGTCTGACTTTATTAAAATTTGAAATCGCAATAGAGTCGCCAGGTCTTTTCAAAAAAAAAAAAACCTTTAGATTGGCAACAATGAATAGATGACATATGACAAGTGACAAGTGCAGCAAAGTTTGTCTGTCAACCTTCTTCTGTTTTCAAGCATGCTACTGTCAGGTTTTATTTTTTTTTTTTTTGTAATGCGGAAACTTATTTTTAATCTCTCTGTACACCCTGTATGTATAGAATAGTTAAAACATTTGCAACCGATGAGGGTCTTCCGCCTTGGATTTATTTCATGGAATTCCCCGATCGTTTCAATTTTCTCAAACAAACGCCGCCTATTCAACACTATTCGTATTTCGATCGTTGATTATTGTTTTCCTTTTCCAGAAATTCGATTGCGGAGTAATCCGATCGACGGAGTGTTTTCTGTTTCGCATTTTTTCCCGGCCCGTATTTTGTAAATACGGCTGCGCATAAAAACGATGCACCTCTTCGGTTATCGGTTTTCCATAACAAGCGGATCCAACACGCGATACCCCCGTGAATCAGATCATGGTTTATACGGCGAAAAAAAAAAATATTTGCTTTTTTTCAAAGCAACAATAAGTCGCGTTGCAATTTTGTTATTATTATTGTTATTTGTGTTGTATTTTGCATACCGCGTGGCTCAGGTGGCGTCGATCATGCCACACACACACAAAAAATCCAAAACTGCTGCAGATATTTATGATTCTTAAACATTTTTGGATTTTTAAAGAAAGAAGAATATCGTGCTTGCGTCAGCCGGAGCACCGAATTGGATGGAAACTTTAAGAATTTAGTATTATACAGGGTGGTGTCACTTTCGAGGAATTCTGTCGTATCTCTTTAATAATCAATTTTACAAAAAAATGTTTCCAGTAAAACTTACGGCATATCATGCGGAGCGCATTTTAAAAATAGTTTGTTATATACAGGGTGTTCCGTTTAGTCTGGGCTTAGCGTCACTTCGTTATTTTAATGCGAACGCCCTGTATATTTTTACATTCTCCGATCCCCGACGGAATTTTAATGCGACTCTATGTACCATACATAGGCCCTAATGTAAACCGTTTTAGCGTAATTTAGCTTTTTCTTAAAAAAATGACATTTCTGTCACTTTTAATTTTTTTGTAACGGTGTAAGTGGAAAAGCGTTTTAGAATGAAAGCCACGGACCTCGAACGTCATTTGTTCGGAAGTTGCTTGCAATTGTTTGAAGTTACTGTCATTTTTTAAGAAGACAAAAAAATAACGCGAAAACAAGAGAGAAATTTGTCGATTCAGATGCGTCTGATATTTAGTGATTTTCTGGCCGATCTGGTAACATCACTTTAATAACTTAATAATCACCGGGCAATAATTTTCGTTTGAAAGGCAATTTTAGAAAGTCACATGACAGTTGATGACAATGATGATTTTCTCTTGTAATAACCACGTGACTATAAATGTCGTAGGTTGAGAACACTGATTAATCGGTGGTACTTAGTACTCGTAATAATTTTCGTAGTTCGTTGTTTTCACGTGGTCGCTTCGTTAAAAGTTTTTAGGTTATGGCTGACGTTGTCATGACGGAACTAATCAACATTGTAACTATTGGTAATAAAATTAAAGATGAAGACTATTCAGATTATTAGAGTTTTATAGCAGCATACCAACATAAACATCGAGAAGTGTTGCCAATCTATGAAAATAAATCTCAGTCATTGATAGTCACTCGGCACAATGCGACAAATGATGGCAGCGGTGGGATGCGTCATAAAATAATTGTTTATTCTCGCCGAATACAAAAATCACGCTCTTCTTTATCAACACCGACACCAGCAAAAGAATTTTTCACATTTTCGCAGAAATGTCGGCAAGTTGCAGACGCAGAAAGAAGAAGAAGAAGACAACGTAAAACAAACGAAAAACGTTCGAATTCTGCCCCTTTTGAACAGAAAAAAAAACATAATCGAAAATTTTCGTTTTCACTGTCGATTTTATATTTTCTTTCTGTATTTATTTATTGTTTGTGTCTTTCGAAGAAGACGAACACTTGTAAATTTGTTTGACAATCGACTGCATTTTGTTTTGTTTGTGTTTTAATGAAAAAATGCCGAAGAATACGAACGCTTGTAAATTTGTTTGACAGTTGACTATATTTTGCTTTTTTGTTTTTTTTTTTTTTAATGAAAAAAAAGCGGCGAATTGGTTGGAATTTCAGCTTTTTATTTGTTATATCGACGAACTTTTCAATTATATCGAACACTCCCGCTGTTAGTATTAGATACGCAGTAAATAAAACATCGTTTTTAAAATGTTCGTTAATATAAAATTTACATCAGGTGATTATTACATACATAACCTAAAAAAACCAACTCACTGCCTGTCAACGTTGCAGAAACTTGATTTGGCAACAACGTGATCGTGAGTCAGTCGTCATTCGATCAACAAATGACGTCATCTCGTTAATAAAATGGATTTCGTACACTTAAGACGAGTATCTCTTCTTCTTTTCGAACACCCTGTAGATTTGTGAACGTGCATATGCAGCACGTGAAGGTAAATTGAATTAAAAAGAAACACCGTCAGAGAAGAAAGGAAAACACGTTAATCAATGTGCAAGGCGCAAACTGAGGGAGGCAATACAAATTACGAAAAATAAATAACAAACGAAGCAACAGAAAAAAAAAATTACGTAAATATGACAAGCAAACATGTATAATAAAATCTTCTTAAACATTGTTAAACAGCTCAAAAAGAGAGAGAGAGCGAGAGGGCCTGTTTAGGAGCGACGGAATGAACGAATGAATAGACCAAAAAAAAAAAAAAATAGAAATCGCAATCATCTAAATCATGAAGCGAATTTTAGCGGAAATGCTCGTCGTTCGTCGTCAAATAAAATGTAATGATCATAAACAGGGTGTTCGTTTCTATTAAAATTCGTCTTTCGTAATGACTAAGAAGTGTGCCTGAATGTGCAAGAAGCGACGGGAAAGATGAAAGTACTCGACGGTTCAGAAGAAATTAGAACTTCTCTTTAAACTGTTTAATTCTGTTTAGATTCTATTAGAGCTAAACATTTTTACAGGCGTTTCATGTACGACGTTTTATTTTTATTAAACTTTTCCCATTTAGAGATCTAGAGTCTAGATGCGTAAACTGATCAATCTATAATAACTGATTTCTCGAGAAATCTGTCTACAATAACTATTTTCTCAAGGAATTAGTTGTTATAGATTGATCAATCTACACATCCAGATTTATCTCTAAACGCGAAAAGTTTAATATTTCTCAAAGTGATTAAAGATTTCTAAAATAGTATAAACAATTAGGCAATTAGATAAGAATTATTTTCACACAACAATTTGGAATTTAATTTATCTCTGTATGACGCTATAGAATTATTTCATTTCAGAACAACTATTTCTTAAAATTTTTTAACGTTTAATTTAAAGTGACCTTATAGTATTTGGGTACTAACGGAATTATTTCATTTTTTTTTTTTAACTCTTTGACATTTTGAAATCCATTTGTTATCTCATCTTATGTCATCCGTTTGGACTTTTATGGTTTCTTCCGTTATTAAAGTTTTTTTTAGATCTTTTGGAACTATTTACACTCTCGATAATAGCCGATCTAGATCTAAAGATCTAGGAAAGTCTAAAATAAATTGTTATAAAAAACTGCACCATAGTTTTAGACACGTCTAAATAAACCGTTGTGAAAAGTCTAACATATTTGGGCACTAACAGAATTATTTTATTTTTTTTTAGAGCCCTTTGACCTCTTTTAGAACTATTCAGACTTCTTACAATCTACTTATTTTTAAATCCATTTAGATTTTTATCTAAAATGATCAGTTTAGACGCTAAATGAATGATTTATCTGTGATTTACTCTTTTAGAACGTTTCAGTTTCTTTCGTTAAGTTTTCTTTTTTAAAGTCATTTAGAACAATTTAGACTCTAAATAATTGTTCATCGATATCTAGAGATTAGAGAAGTCTATTAAATTGTTGTTGTAAAAAAGATAAAACATATTAAAAACTTGTACTGTTTTGTAATATTATCAGTTTGGACTCTTTTAGAACATTTTAGTTTTTTCTGTTATTTTTTACAGTCAACAGTACAACTACTTATTAGACATTTTTAGATCTACTTGGACTTATCTGATGCTATTGTTTGAGCTCCAAAAGAATTAGTTAAACACCTTCAGAACTATTCTCTCGTCTCTTTTAGTCCGATTTGGACACTTTTACAACTACTTATTTTAGACATTTTTAGTTCTACTTGGACTCTTTTACTACTATTTGTTCTTTTTATGACTATTTTTAAGATATTTTTAGATCTACTTAGACTTTTCTGCTAGTATTTGGACTCTAAAAAAACTATTTGGACTCTAAAAAAACTATTTAAATTCCATCGGAATTCTTCAGTAATTTAGATCTATTTAGACTCTTTGAAAGCTATTTATTGGAGGCTCTTAATTTTATTTAGACTTATCTGAAACCGCTATTTTGATTCCTAGCAGGACTGTTTAATCTCGTTTAGCTCTTTTGGCCCCTTTTAGAACAATTTGGAGTGTTTTTTATAACTACTTTCAAGAAAATATTTTTAGATCTGCTTGGACTTTCTAATACTATTCGGACTCTAAAACAAAAACTATTTAAACACCTTGGGAACTCTTCAGTTTCCTTTAGATCTACTTAGACTCTATTAAAGCTGTTTATTAGACGCCCTTAGCTTTATTTAAACTCATCCGAAACTGCTATTTCGATTTTAGCAGAACTGTTTAATCCCGTTTAACTCTTTCGGTCCCTTTTAGAAGTATTTAGAATTTTTTATAATGATATTTAAGATATTTTTAGATCGGTTTGTACTTTTCAGGTAGGTACTATTTGGACTCTAAAAAATTATTTAAACTCCTTCGGAACTCTTTTAGTTTCTTTTAGATCTGTTTAGACTCTTTTCAAGCTATTATATTTATTTAGACTTATCTGATGTGCTGCTATTTCGATTCCTGGCAGAGCTGTTTGATCCTCTTTTAACTTTCCTGGCCTCTTTTAGAACTACTTAGACTTCTTATAACCACTTATAAGGTATTTTAGGTCTACTTGGACTTTTCTGGTATTCTTTGGGTGCTTTTAGAAATTTTAGACTCTTTTGAGAAATTTAGATCTTTTTACACAACCAGGTTTTTGAAGTTATTACTTTTTTTCAGATCGATTTAAATTCTAACTATTTAGACTCAGAATAATTGTCGATTGTTTTTTGTTTTCTTTCTGTTTTTTTGTTTCTTATTGGCTCCAGGAAAATAAAATAAAATAAACAAAAAAAGCGACATTGATTTTCAAATTTGTTCTAAAAACGATGAATGAACACTTCGTCAAAAAACAAAAACAAAAACAAAAGTTAAACACGTATTTCACCGTAAAAGAAAGAAAAAAATAATATTAAGTAGTCGATGGTCTGTTGTTTTATTTTCTGTTTTTTTTTTCTTCTCTAATGTGTCATTGGTTTAAGCACGAAAAACCAGATTTAAAAAAAAAAGTTTTAAACAGTGATTTTTTTTCGAAAAATTAAAAAAAAATTATTTCTAAATCAACTGAATGTTTATTTGTGAAAAAACAAATGAAAGCGCTTTGCAATCCGTAAAAATGAATAAATAATAACAGAGCCCTTTCTTAATATTTTTATTTTATTCACAGGTGTTTAATTTTTTCCTTTAATTTTTAAAAAAATAATTTAAAAAACGGAAACAACTACATATGCAGCAAATTTAGATAAAAAATCACGAAAAATTATCATCGATTCCTAACCTCAAATTGATTATCTGCGTTTTTTCACTTGTTTTTTTTTTCGTTTTTTTTTTTAATTTTCAAAAATAAATAGAAAAAATAGAAAGAAGCAAATAATCCGTGCGAAGCCGAGCAAAAGAAGAAGAACGAACGAAAACGATTAAACAAGCAAAAGTAAAATTACACGAAAAGTTAGTCATCATTGATTCCTTAACCTCAAATAAGTATCTATGATTTTTCATTTGATTTCTATTTTTTTTTTTTTTTTAATTTTCGAAAATAAATTTAAAAACAGAAGCAAGTAAATAATGCATGAGAAACTGCGCAAAAATAAAAACGAACGAAAGCAACTAAATATAATGCAAGAATAAAAATGCACGAAAAATTTCTTAACCTCAAATCTATCTGAGATTTTTCATTTTTTTTAATACATTTAAAAAACAGAAACAATTAAATAATCCATTAAAAGCTGCGCAAAAAAAAGAACGAACGAAAGCGACTAAATATTATGCAAAAGCAAAAATTCCCGGAAAGTTCTCAACGTTTCCTTAACCTCAAATAAATATCTGCTATTTTTCATTTGTTTCTCAGCTTCGCGTACAGGTCGGTACTTTTTGTTTTCTCCGATTTATATAGCACAGGTGTCTCATTAATTACTCACTGCCAACTGTTTTTTTATCGCCTGGGTATTAAAAAATAAATAAAAAATTGTAAAAACTTACGCTGTGTAAAATATGAGGATGCGAAGAGGACAACGCCGATCTTCCGGTGAAATTCAAAGCTTCCGGCAGGTCGTTCATTTTTCTCAGAAAGAAGAAGAAGAAGAGAAAAAACAAAAGAAAATCTTCCGGTCAGTTCCGATTCCAGACAACACAAAACCCGTTCACTTTTGTTTAAAGCACATCATCATTCTTGTCACGGTTCGGTTCGTTATACTTTATAATAAAAAGCTCAGGAATGCAAAAAAAAAAAATGTATGTCGCATGTCGCCCCGTTTTTTTTTTTTTTCACCAAAACAAATAAATTTCTTCAAAGTGCAGCAGGCCGCGAACGCGCAGAGAGAAAAAAAAAAACAAACAAACAAACAAATGAAAATATTATTGGCGGGTTTAGGTTAGGTTATTTGTTTATTGTCGATAAACTCCCCGGCGATATTTAGAAAATAAAACGGGCGCTTTGCTTGTATTTGTATTTTGTCGGAAAACAGTTGTTAAAGTACACTTGCACGCGCGTGCGGTTAAAGTTTTATAGTTGTAATTACGTTGTTTGGTAAACAGCTTAAGTGACGGCGCCCGTCGTCGAACTACCCGTCGCTTTATCGTATGCAAATGTGACAGCTGAAGTGTAGGGGGCGTTGCGAGCGTATCACCGGCTCCCACCACGCGGCGACGCGCAAGCCCCGCCCCTACCGCGAGATCCGCGCAGACGGTTGGACCGACCTAAAAAAAAAAAATGAACCGAGAGGAATACGTTTTCACCGGAGGGATGTTAATTGGATCTGTCCAATTGGATGATGTCATTGGAAATTATTTGTTACGGTAGGTTACAATTTATTAGTCGTCCAATTATACGAAGCCATACAAAAAATGAATTTTTGGATCTTATTTCTGTAGCTTTTGTTTATTTTAGATCAATTGTCTTCATCTTATGTTATAATTTATGATTTATGATTGATGTATGGTTGGACGAAACAGCAAGATTTTTTTTTAATTTGAAATTAGTTCAAATTTTTTATCCTTCCGCTAAATCACAATAATTATAAAAAAACAGTCAATTCGATATTAATATAAATGCCCTGTCTGTATATGAAAAAAAAATACATATCAAAATATTACAATGACTCCAGCTCGTTAAACTAAAATTGAAATTAAAAATTATAAACAACCTTAAAGAATAATTATGATGTACAGTCACCAGCGCAAAAAACGGGGCACTTGTGGACAATTGCGTCAAACACTCACCTAACCCGAGCTTAAATTTAAGTTTTGCTTATACTGTGATATTTGCGGTTATGTAACATGAATGTGACTCACGTTCTAAGCGGCCCTTGAAGTCAAATTCGGCGCGTGTTTGATGCAACTGGCCATTATTAAAGCTGCTAAAAACTGTAAGAAATGTTCCGTTTTCCGGGCTTGCGACTCTACACCAAAAATATGCAACATACAAAAATGTGATAAAATAACTTACCAAAAAATGGGCGACATAAAAAAATAACTTACCAAAAACGAGCAAGCACGCGAGATAATAAAATAACTTACCAAAAAGGAGCAACAAACAAGAGATAATAAAATAACTTATCAAAAATTGAGCAACAGATAGAAAATAAAAAATTAACTTACACAAAAAATAAGCAACAAATATAAAATAATACAATAGAATAGAAAGTAATAAAATAGAATAGAAAATAATAAAATAACTTACTTGAAAAATGAGTAACATAAAAAAATAACTTACCAAAAATGAGCAAGAACACAAAATAACAAAATAACTTACCAAGAAGGAGCAACAAATAAAAGATAATAAAATAACTTACCAAAAATAAGCAACAAATAGAAAATAAAAAATAGCTTACACAAAAAATAAGCAACAAATAGAAAATAATAAAATAAAATAGAAAATAATAAAATAACTTACTTAAAAAATAAGTAATATAAAAGAATAACTTACGAAAAATAAGCAAGAACACAAAATAATTAAATAACTTACCAAGAATGAACATCAAACAAAAGATAATCAAATAACTTACCAAAAATATGCAACAAACGAAAATTAAAAAAATAACTTAGGAAAGAAATAAGCAACAAATAGAAAATAATGAAATAGAATAGAAAATAATAAAATAACTTACTTAAAAAATAAGTAACATAAAAGAATAACTTGCCAAAAATGAGCAAGAACACAAAATAATAAAATAACTTACTGAAAATGAGCAACAAGCAAAAAATAGTAAAATAACTTACCAAAAAAAGAGTAACAAACAAAAAATACAAAAATAACTTACAAAAAAGAATAAGCAAGAAATATAAAATAATAAAGTAGAATAGAAAATAATAAAATAACTTACTTAAAAAATAAGTAACATAAAAAAATAACTTACCAAAAATAAGCAACAAACAAAAAATAAAAAAATAACTTGTAAAAGAAAAGCAAATAGAAAAAGAAAAAATAGAATAGAAAATAATAAAATAACTTACTTAAAAAAAGTAACTTAGAAAAATAACTTACCAGAAATGAGCAAGAACACAAAATAATAAAATAACTTACCAAAAATAAGCAACAAACAAAAAATAAAAAATAACTTACAAAAGAAAAATAAGCAACGAATAGAAAATAATACAATAAAATGGAAAATAATAAAATATAATAAAAAATAATAAAATATCTTACTTAAAAAATAAGAAACATAAAAAAGTAACTTACCAAAAATGAGCAAGAACACAAAATAATAAAATAACTTACCAAAAAGGAGCAACAAATAAAAGATAATAAAATAACTTACCAAAAATGAGCAACGAACGAAAAATAATAAAATAACTTACCAAACATAAGCAACAACCAAAAAATAAAAAAGTAACCAACAAATAGAAAATAATAAAATAACTTACTAAAGACATTTAACACGAAAAATTACAGGAAACTCTAATAATCGTCCACTATTTTTTTTTTTTTTGCTTTCGGCTGTGTATTAAATTAAAGTTGTTTAAAACTAATTTAAAAATGAGGAGTATGAGACTCGAAATGACATTTCCAAACTTCAAACAAATGACTAACGAGTGCACGAGCGTGCTTATTAAATAAAAGTCAATTTTTGTTACTCTGAACAAACGAAAACGAAACATTTTAGATCGGCTCGGGAATCACATTCTTCACATTTCACATTTATTTACATTTAATTTTTCAATGTATTCCTCTTTTTTTCTTAATTTGGATTGAATTTGAGTCAGATTGAATACACTTTAATTGCTTTTTTTATTTTTCTGTCCGCTTTAAATTTTTCATCTTAATTATCTTTAAATGTTTCATTTGTTATTTTTTGCTTGGATTAAATAAAATTGAGTTGAGTTGTTGGATCGAGAGTTAAGGTTAAAACTTGAGATTGTTCGGAACGGACTTTAATTGTATTTTTTTTTAATGGGTTAATTGATTGATTAATATTTTGGCGCCCCTCTTGCGTTCGCTCCCTGATGCCTTGCTTACCTTGCTTGCCGCTTTCCGCCGGCCCTGAAAAAAAAAACAAAAGAAAATCTTTCGGTTAGTTTTGCTCGAAATTCCAAACCACACAGAACTTGTTCACTTTTGTTTAAAGCACGTCATCATCATCATTCACAATTTACTTGACAGTAATTTGATAGTGAGTAGAGTCGAAAAAGAAACAGTAGGCATTACAGTTTCCTGTAAATTTTCTTTAACTAAAATGACGTCTATTCACTGTTTAAATACGACTTCACACGTGACACTTACAAATATCGAAAGCTTTCGGATTTGACAGGCTCACAACTTTTGCAAAATCTGTGAAGTCGTGCTTGAACAACGCCATTTTGAAGAGAGAGAAATTACAGGAAACTGTAATTGTCTATAATAACATTTTGCAATTTTCTCGTATCTAAGTAGTGGATTGTCTAAATCTGAAAAACATCTAATGTTAGAATAGTTTTTAGTGAATTTTCGGCTGCCGTTTGAGGTTAACGTGCAGATGGCTTGTGCAATCGAAAATAAAAGAAGAGTTTTCTATTGTTTTTTTTTTTTTTTTTTTTTAATTAAAGGAATGCGGGTTTGATGGTTTTGAGAATCGAATTCGGACGGAAAATTATTAAATCCAGGTCGGCGTTGCACGCTGTTTGGAAAACGCGTGTCGAAATCTGCTGACACAGGGCGGCCAGTAGGTCGCTGAATCAGCTCCGCCTTGCAATAACAAAACAATAATCGCGATCGGGGAACGCCGATACGTGCGCAGCACTTGTTTTGCGTCACTGCCGCGTGCTCTACCTACCGCACTCTCCTTGAATTACACGTAAACAAACTAAACCGATTTCATATGCGCGCCACGGAACAGATTATAGAGTATGAAGGTGTTTATGCATGTACGAAACGATTTTCAAAAACAAAACAAAAAAAATAACCTCTACTTCTACCAAGTGCAGTCAGCGCACACCCGACCTAATTTATTATTATTTTGTTTTTCTTAATTAAACCCATCTCTTGCACTGTCAATTGCACAAGCAATTCAAAGCCCTACAAATCAAAAAAAAATTTAAAGGATTTTACTTTACAAAAAAAATAATAATTCAGCTCGAGACACGGAAATGAAGCAAGCGAAATAACAACAATCGAATGCGTTTTGTTATTATAATTTGGGCGGCCGATCGATAAAACAAAAGAGCGGCGGCGGTTGCGGAACGAACAACGTGACGCTATTCGTAAATTTTTCGTTATTAGGAAAATAGCAACCCGCCAAGGTTGCCAAGGGGCCACCGCGAAAATCGATCCGCTCCCAATGGATGCACGGCAGATCGGCCAATGGCGGACACGGGGGTGGGGTTTATCTCGGCGTTGCTACGCCCAGAAGGTAAACGTCGGTCTCGTCTTACCTGTTTACCAAACAGCGGCTTGCGTAACGATAAATCTTCGGGGGGCGAATATCGGTGACAAGATCCCTTCTGGGTCATCGATTGACGGACGATCGTGACTGTGAAAACAGCCGAAACGATCGTCTATTGTTTTCGATTTATTCATCATTCGTCCGCGAGGGCGCCTTCAATACATCGCGTAGCGTTTCTAAGCAAAACAATGTACAGGGCGATGATCATTTATCATTCTCTCATTTATTCGTCGAAATAGAAGAAAATATTAAACGCAAAGTCTATAATCTCTTTCTCTTTCTCTCACCCCGTCCCGTCATCAGAACCATTTTAATAAAAAATAACGATTGAACATCGCCTTGTCGAAATAAATATCAAAATTGCGATTTTTTGTTAACGTACACCCTGTATTTTATTGCGTAATTGAATTCTAAATTAAAATTTAGTGCGAAATCATGTGTCGCATGATAGGTCTGGGGCGAGTGGTTCTCGATTTGTGAGGGCGAGTGGGGTGGGGGGGTTTGTCAATTCCGAAAATTTACGCGTCCTCTTTTGTTTTGCGGCATTTCATCAGGTGAAAATGTCGGTTGAAAATGTTTTTCTTGCCGACGCTTCTAAAGCTGTTTTAAAAAAGAAAATTACGTTTTGTTTCTTTATATACACCCTATATAGTTTATTGCGTAATAATTGAATTCTAAATTAAAATTTAGTGCGAAATCGAGTGTCGCATGACAGTACGTTTGATTTGCTTTTGTTCTCGGGTGATAATCGTAATGTCAAGTTGCAAATGTTTTTTTCCAAAACGTCAAATTCTCTTTGTGAAAAAAACAAAAACAAATGAGCGTCGTCTTAACGAAAATAAACCAAAATAACGTGTTTCTTGTAATTCTCGGAACACCCTGTATTTTATTGCAGCCGGAAATATTTTTTCAAAAACGTCAAATTCTATTCGTTACGACAAAAACAAATGAGCGTCGTGTTAACGAAAATATATCAAAATTACGTTTTTTTTTTTTACATATAATGGAACATCCTGTATTTTACTGCATTATTGAATTTTAAACCGAATTTTAGGTAGCTATTAATTAATGTGACACGTAATAAGTGTAAAATAAATCGATTCCGAGCTTGTAAGAAGTGTAAGGTTATGTGAGGCTGATTTTATTTGATTAATCGTAGCTCCTCGTCTCTTTTGTTTTTGACATTACAGAAACAAAAAGAAAACAAAAGAAGAAATGTCAAGTGTAAAGGACGCACAGGCGCCTCAGAAGCACGGCTTCTCTCAAAATTGCATAAAAATTACACGTTTCACAAAGAATAACAAGTGAGGATCGTTTTATCGTGATATAAAATGAACGCGGTTTCATTTTTAAACGAACTCCCTGTGTGTGTCTCCCCATTTGGTTCCAAAAAAATTAAAAAGAAACGTCAACTGTCGAAGTGACCGATCTTTTTTTTGACGACTCGCGAATGTTGCTCGCCGAGAAACAATCGAGCGTCGTTTTATTAAAAAATCTAAACCAAACCTCGTGTTCTTTCTTTAATGGAACAGCCTATATAAGAATGCAATTTGTGATTTTTTTTAATGGAATTTGATGTGTCGTGCGGTGAGATTAATTCTTTTGTCTTTGAGGTTAAAAGAAACTGTCAGATTTAGCGCTCTGGTCATGTTTCGAATGTTTGCGAAAAATAAAAACTAATAAAATCGGGGGCGCGTTCAGAAATTGTCTCACGAGGGCGCGTTTAAAATGGAAAACGAATTATGTAAAAGTACTTACACAAGAGAGAAAAAAAAAACATTACCCAGAGGGCGCTCTTTTTTGTTCTTGAAAGGGCACCGGGTGTTCAATTGAAAAGTTTCAATTTTTTCGTAACAGCAGAAATGTCCTCGCTTCAGGTTATGTCAGGTTAGGTTATAAACAAAGCGCCGTAATTGTTTGGCAATTGTCGTCCAGTAAACGTCATTTGATTTTGGAAGCTGTTTCTTTTTCTTCTTTCATCAAAAAATCAAAACCAACTTGATGAAAGATTGTTTTTCTTTAAAGAATCACGTCGTAGTTCTTTACTGGAACACCTGTATATCCATTATTTGATTTTTTTTAAGTTCAAATTAATTTTTCTTTAAGATAACGAACAGAAATAGCCTTTTGCAAAGCAGCAAAAATGAGAAACATGAAATTTCAGACGCAGTTTGAAAACAATCGAACATCGTATCATTCAAAAAAAAAAGCGTTTCAAGATTCTAGTCATTTCCATCACGAACTTTTTGTCGCGTTGATGAATGATTTAAGAAGATACGTCATCTGGATGTTATTTATTGTATGTTTGTGGTAGTTTTGTTTATTATTTGCCAGGCACACATCTTTCAAAATAAAACTGCTGAACGAGAAAACAAACCCGAAGCGACGGGGAAAGCAAAAAAAAAAAACAAAAACAAAAACAAAACGAAACAATCGACAGAGACCGTAAAGAGCAAAATCAGGTCTGAAATTAGTGGCCAGGTCGTAAAGGCACAAAGGGGCCAGTTGTCGGAGTGATGTGACAGGCCGCTCGTAACTCAGGCCCGTGCGTGTTCCCGGACAAGTATATTACGGCGGGGCCCCGGACGTTTGTTTTTGTTTAGGAATCAATTTGAAATTTACGGCGACACATTAAAAAAAAAAAAGGTAACGGGCGCGCGAGGTTTACGGTCGCTTTGTTTGCTGTCTTTAGTAATCGGAGAACGCGACACGCAGAGAAACTGACTTACGGCTTTATTATTTACATTACCGACTGGATTTGGTCGTAATCGAGCACGACTTATGATGCTTTCAAATCAAATTCCTCGTGCAACAACACGCACCGAAGCGACGTGTTCACGTAACAAGCAAGCACTTCACCTGAAATGGAAATTATAAAATTTAAACAACAAAAAAATTGCCATTTGATAAGATTTTTGGTCGAATTGCATCGCCGGCTTTCATGAGTAATAAAAAGGAGTTTCAAATTGAAGTAATTCTTCCGTTTTAACAAATTAAGAACGTCTTGACAACCGGACCACGCTGTATATGAAGTCACGCATAAATCTACAACGATTAAAAATCTTCTGCCGCTCTTTTTGCTTCTGCGAAAAACTTGAATGCTTATTTAACGGTATACTTACATAATTATAACGGAAATCTGCGATTTACTAAATTAAATAAATACCAAATTCTAAATTAAATTGCGAAATATGTGGCGCCATCTACCGACCGAATGTGAAAGTCGCCGGCCGAATTTCAAAATGGCTCGTGTAAATTAACAATTCGGATTCAGTTGTAAATTGGGATTGAATGTTAAGCATTGTCGAAAATCGCGTAAGTTACTGCATCAATATAAAGCAATTTAAGAAATTAAATACTAGTATTCAGGCGATGTCGGTAAAACAGGTAAGTGTAAGTATATGAATGTAATTAATCAAATCGCAATGTTATTTTTGTAATTTCTAGCAATATCCACCGATTTCGACGTTAATTAACATTTAAAACTTCCGTTCATACAAGTTATTTAATATTAAAATGAAAGAGAAAATTGGTGTCGCTAAAACAGGTAACGGTACGAGCGCGACTTTGCAAGCTATTGACAGCTAATAATATCTTAATTGTTATTTATGTGAGTTCAATTTAGCCTAATCTGCAGCATCCATTTGCACGTATTGCGTAATTGATAATAGTTTTTAATTTAAACATTTAGATGAAGTCGGTAAAGTAGGTGACTGTAATCGATTAACCTAAAAACTCATCAACAACGGTGCTCGTCTCGACACTTTTATGATATCATCCGATTCGCCTCCTAAATAGTAAACATGGCGTTTAACTTTTCGGCGTTCGCGTACATCATAGCGTTAATCGTGGACGCCTTCCTCATATTTTTCTCGCTGTTTCACGTTATCGCCTTCGACGAGCTAAAGACCGATTACAAGAACCCCATCGACCAGTGCAACAGCCTGAACCCGGTAAGAACTTTTTGGGCCGTGTTCTGCATGGTTATTTTCAAGTGGTTAAAATGGCGATCGTGATTTTTCAGTTGGTGCTGCCCGAGTACCTCCTCCACTTGTTCTTCAACATCCTATTCGCTGCTTCGGGTGAATGGTTCTCGTTGTTCCTGAACATTCCCTTAATAGCATACCACATAAACAGGTACCGGACTAGGCCCGTGATGTCCGGGCCCGGACTCTACGACCCAACCAGCATAATGAACGCGGACGTTCTGACAAAGTGTCAGCGTGAGGGCTGGATTAAGCTGGCGTTCTACCTGCTTTCGTTCTTCTATTATCTCTACGGGTACGTAATAACGTTAGAGAGAGCACACGAGCAGCACGTAACGTGATTACGTCGGCGGTGTTTCTTTTCTAAACAAATAAATCAATAAACAAGAATTTCGACGTTCAATGTTCCTTATTTTTGTATTCTCGATAATCATCCGATGCTTCTAGGCTAAACGCGTCGAAACTCTGTCTCGGAGTTGGATGTGTGATGTGATAATAATTGTCGTTAAAAATAATTTTCACTGCGAAGAACCGAAATCCCATGTAACTTAAATTTTGGTCTGTCTGTTACAGAATGATTTATAGTCTCATTTCATCGTGAGAAGCTTTTGAGCTGAAGCAATCGGACCGCATCGCAATACAAATGGGGATTTCGGTTCTTATTATGCACTAACAAATAGTAGTAATAATGATAATAGTTCAGACGATGCATAATAAGCCAACGGAAATCTCCTTTTAACTTTAATTTATTTCGATTTTCTTGAGAGCATATCATCATCCATTGTTAACACATTTTCTTTTTTGTTTGTTTGTTTTTTTTTTAATTAATTACTTACTGTGTAGGATCACGATTAATTTGTAATTTGTTAAACTTTAAAATATAATTTGTATATATTGACCTGAAAATGGCGTTTTATTTCAAACTAAGTCGCGGGAAATACAAAATGTCATTCGATTTTTTTTTTATATAATAAACAGTCGATCGGTAACAGTAAGGCTGGGTTGCATAAATGATTTATTTAACTTTAACTTAGATGTTGCACAATATATGCTGTACATCGTCGCTCTGTCACATTCTAACTTGGAATTAAATTTAATCCTGACTTAAATCTCGTTTGCAACCCGAGCATAAGTGACAATTAATTATTTTAGTCTAGACAGGAAAAGCTTTTAAATTGTTTAAACTTACGCTACAATTTACGGAGCATAGCCACAGCAAAAATAACATTTCCGCGGTTCAACTGTTTCCACTCTGCTTTTAAAATAAATGGTAATCAAATCGCAACAGTGAATTTCACCTGAACGACCTGATTCAACAGTTTTTATGTTGGCAAATCTGAAACTAAACTGCGATGTACAACATCTTTTAATTTAAAGCACGATCACAAAAAAAAACAAGTTTCCGTCGTCTTTCAGTTCAATTGTTTCTGCATTGCTGTTGTAAATAAATAAATAAATAAACAACTGACTGGTAACAGTGAATTCACGTAAATGACACGAGTAGGTTCAACTGTTTTTATGTTTGTTACAAATCTACAGTGGGCGGCGGTCAGTTATTTAAAACTAAGCTGCGACATACGGTGGCGTTTCGTGTTTCGTTCAAAGCACAGCCAGAGGAAAGACAACATTGTCGCCTTTCAATTGCTGCTACAATTGCCAACACAAATAAATAGTAGATTGGTAGCAGTGAATGTCAATAAAACGACATAAATTCAACCGTTTTTAAATTAAGCTACGATAAGCAGTCAGTTGTTTTAAACTGTGCTAGTGAGCTACACGTACAGCGGTTCACCGTTTCATTTAAAGTACTGTAACAGGAAAAACAAATTGTCACCGCTCAATTGTTTCTATGTATGTATGTATGTATGTGCAGCGGTGCTCACCATAAATGATATCATTTGACAGTTTCGTAGCCCTTACGCTGAATGTTCTTAAGAGTGTGGTTCGCATGCAGGAGTATCATTTAATTTGAGCATCGTAGTACCTTGCTATTATAATAAGATATTGATTGGTAACACTGGACGTGGCGCAATTGTTTTTACGCCGCTGTGAAATTAAATGTCAGACGTGACATGTAAGATGGTGACTGTTTTTGTTACTTGTTGCTGTGACTACAACAGACGACAGTCAGTTGTTTAAAAGAAAAACTACGATATATATTTTTTTAATGTGCGGCAATGGACTCTTGTGTTACTAGTACAAACATATAATTAATTGACTGTTAACAATTGTCTGAAACATCCGCGAAAAAATTGCGAGGCGGCAGTTGTTTGTATATTGCACGAGGACAATAAAAAGTGGATTGTTTAAAAACGACGGCAATTATTTCCATACAAAAAGTTGAATGCCGCGATTCTTTCTACCCGGGTGCAGTGCGAGCAAAAATGATTGATACGTGTGAAGTTGCAGCTTTGTTAACTTATGCGTATTCTGCGGTGTAAGTTGGCCACGCTGCAAACTTCACATGTATCGGTCATTTGTGTTCTCACCGTGTATTCAGACAGTCTCGGTTGAAGAAGCACAGAAAAATAAAACCGTTAAGACAGTTGAATTCATTCAAAATGGCGTCGAGAGAAACTCGACTGAATCTGAAGAACGTTTTAGATCTCTTTAATTTGTATTTTCGTGCCTTAAGCGTAGATTTTTGTGAATCGAGTAAAATACCTAATCAAGAGTGATTACAACTGCATAATTGAAAAGAGTTTCTGTGTTGTTACAGTCGCTAGAAACAAACAACTGAAAAGATATTTGAAATTTGTTTCTATGTTGCAAACGCGGCGGTAAAAACTGGATGCTTAAATCGCACTTGGAAATTAAATTGAATACCGAGGATTAAATTTAGTACTGCGGATGATCGTTTAGCTGTTGAAATACGTTAAAAGACAGTCCTGAATGCCATATTTTTTTTTACTATTCTATTCTGTCATAGTACAGTCACAGTCAATTGAAACAGGCTCAAGGTTACAATTGTGATCCATAAACACACTCTAGCAATACTGACTATGATTGGGGGCGTTCAGCGGCTGCGTTGCTTACTCAGCAATCGATTGTGATTGGCTCACATGAAGGTAATAGCCAATCACAAACGACTGCTGAGTAAGCAACGCATCCGCTGAACGCGCCCATTGTGTTACAACTGAAACGCAAAAAAAATTAGATAATTATAGATTCCTGTAATTTTTTCTTTCTCCAAATGGTGCTGTTTAAATATGACTTCACAGATAAAAGTTTTGCGCTTTCAAAATTCTTCAGTGACGCTTGTGAAATAGGAAATATTTATAGCGTACTATGTATTTTGGTGAAAGAAAAAATAACAGGAAACTGTAATTTTCTACTTCTTTTTGCTTTGGACTGAACTTTTGCCCAAGCCATGGAGAAGTGTTTTGAATGCAGAAATGTTTGAAGAAGTCGAAAAGAAGCTTGTTGTAAACAACGTTAATAATATCTACCAGATGACATTTTGCATTTGTCACTTGTCACGTGACTGGATATAAGAACAATTATTGGCCTCATTACTAAAGGACGGAACAACTTGACAAGCACTCTCTCTCTCTCTCTCTAAAGTCGATATCGCTACTACAAGATTATAAACAATATATTAGAAATAAATATAACTACATATAAATATATATCTCAAAAAACTGTATACATTATCAAATATGCGCGTAATAATACAAATCAATGGAAACTTCGAATACGAAAAAACAAAATCGCAAGAATTATTTGGCAAGCCTACTTCCCGAGCTTCTCCTCGAGGAACTCCTCCGTGAAGTCTTCGAGCTCCCTGACTTCGTAGCCCCTGTTGAGATCGGCGACGCGCTGCAGCGCCACCTTCGATCCGGCGTACATCATCTGCAACTCTGCGTGGCTGTCCCTCGGCGTGTAGAACACGAAGCACAGCGGAAACGAAACGCGCCCATCTCTATGCTCCTGTTTGTACGAGAGGATCACGTAGCGAGGTTGATGGCTCGGCAAGCTCTCCCGCACTTCGTCCACGGTCGTGTTCTCCAACTTCTCGTCGACGATTATCTGTTGTTTTTCACGGTCGACTTTCACTGAAATGAAATTAAAACGGAGAGAAAAAAAATTGAAGTAGCACCATCTCTCTGTGCAAGTTTGCAGAGTATACTGCTACAAGAATCTGGTTTTTACATTGTATTATTCGTTTCTTATTATCATCATTACTGTGTAAGAATACGTACGTATTAGGGCGCACGTTTCTTGCGCTTTACTGAACCGGAACTGCTTGAGGGCGGCTTTAACTTCGTCGGTGATATCACATATGTTGACGCTTCCCGACTGAAAAACGAAACGCTCGCGTGACACCGGCAAAAATGAGTCCGTTTCTGCTTACCATGTCTTTTAGTCTTGTTTCTTAAGGAAATTATAATACTAGAAACTGAGGAATTTAAGTTTACTATCAGCTAACCTTATCACAGCAATGAAATGACTCCCTCTCCTCATGTTAGCCAACGTAAGTAGGCGGGGCTTCCTGGTCTGACGTCATTGCGCCGAAGTGATTTAGGTTGGGAAAATTGGCACGGAATTTTTAGGTTAGGTTAAAAGATTTTACTTTGATGCGATAAAAATAAACACTAACGGAACAATTTCATTCGAATAATAACGTAAAGGGGCAATAAAATACAAGATTCAGTCATTTCACGGAGTTATATAAGGCGTTTACCTGATTATTCTGCGTTTATTTTTGGCGGGAAATTTGAATTTGTAATCCATTAAAAATCTCGGGTGTTTATTAAAAAAGACGTCAATGACTGACTGATGAACTAAAATTAAACCACGCGCTCTGTCAAACTCAATCACGTGGTTTCGTTTGACCGCTGTAGCTTGTACAAGTTGACGGTTTACTTAACGCAGCCTTGAAAACATTGCCTGCTTGTTTTGCTGAACGTCAACGAGTGTTTCAGTATTTTACAGTCTTGAACGTTTAAGATGCTTCGAGATAGTTTCACAAAAGGAATCAAGCAAACCTATCTGGGTTTGATGCTTTTAATTTTTGCTGAGTTAATGTTGCCAAGATGAAAACAACGGATTTTCCTGCTAATTAAATTAAGATATCTGCTTTTAAATACTTGCGCACAGATTAAAACTTAACGTGAAACTTTTAATTTGATGTCTGGAGGTGTCTAAAGTAATGGCGCTGGTGTTACGTCATAATTTGATTCGACTAAGGGACGCCAACTGTCAGTTACGTAAACCGACAATTTTACGACGAAAATTCGTCACGGCCGAACGCATGAACAAAACACGTCAGTTTTTCTTCAAATAAAAAAGAGGGAGGGCGGCAACCATACGAAAATGTGAAATTAAACAGTGAACGCAACACCCCGTATATCGTCCTCACATTAGTAAATTTTTGGCATTTTCGCTTCACTGTTTCCGGAGCACACTTAAGAGTATTTAGGTCCTCTGGTACCGCATGAAGGTAAAAAAAGATGAAAATACTTTGAGCGTGCCTTAGAGCAGTGATTCGAAAACAATGTCAGACCTGGCAAAAAAAATCCCAGAAAATTATTACTGACGATTATGTTTTGAATGCGTTTTCGATTGACTGCACTATAGCGCGTTCCACTCCTAGAATGCGATAGAGGCCCTAGGAAGAAATCGGAGAGACGAGGATAGCTTTATTGAAAAACCATGAAAGATAGAAAGGGACGCATATAGCCTTATTTCATACTAAGGTTGGAGCGCGCTGTGGTATGTGCTTAGATGTTGAATTCGAGTTGACGATCGAATTAAACTCTGAAAGTGTGAGGGAGAGCGACTGCGTTTCGCTGCATTTTAGAATGAGAAAAAGACACATTCCGTGCGCTGCGTCTTTTTAATTTAAATCCCCCGAACCTACCCGCACGTTGGTAATCTTGCTTAGTTCAGTCCAAAAGTGGATGACGCATTTGGCAACACTGACTTCGAATTTTTGGAGGGAAAATCACGAAAATAATCACGTAATTAATAAGGGTTTTCAAGGGCAATGAGGCGTTCTCGATGCTCTTCAGTACTTGCTACCTTCGACGTGAGTCAGTTTCAGTTTCAACTAAAGCTTGTTCCACGCGGAAAGTCCACGCGAAATCTTCCGGTGACGTTTGAGGTTATGTCGGATAAAGTTGAAAGAACGTCGTGCATTTTGTGTTTCCCAGAAAGAGGCGAGCGCCTTAGTCGTTTTAATGTTACTTTCGATTGAGAAAGTTGTTGTTTTGAGTGAAATTTCTGGGGCAAAATGCCTCAATACTAAACTTGGCAACACTGCGCCGGTTATAAAATTGTGCGTTTACGAATTGTCGAGGCTGTGTTTTGGTGCGTAAATGCATTTCTTAGAGTTGACTGGAGGATATGTGCGTTGAATTAGTGAGATTGAACGTATTTGTTGCTTGTAAATCGACGAAAACTCGCTGGCGTTAGACGTGGCAACACTGCGGTTGTGGAAAATGTTTATTAGTGGAAAGTTCAGGTTTTCTGTGTGTTTTACGCGTTAATTGCGTGGTTTCATCGCGGAAAACGAAGTAAGTGAGTTTTATTAACGTTATTCGATAGTCTCGGAAGTAATTCCTGGCCGCAGGACGTCGCTGCACATGCGTTTCGTCGATCGACTTCTCTTTCGCCATTTTACCGTGTGACGGTTCGGGCTTTCGCTGACGGTTTATTAACGCAAGGAAATCGGCGAAGTGCCGCGTTTATTTCGCAGAAAACCCCGCCGGAGAAGACAGGCGCGTTCCTATCACCACGGCGTGAGTATTTTCGACGGAAAACGGTCGCCAAACAGAACGTGTTCGTTTCACCCCGTCGGTCGCGGTGTTTCCTTCGGAATGTAAGGCAGAGGAATATGCGTGAAGCGTAGACCCGAGAAAATATGGCTCAGTACTTCCATGTATTGAGCCAGCCCGACAAGCCAACGCCGGAAGAAATCAGGCAGTTCTATCCAAACATTGTCGAGAACCAGACGCAGACCATCCAGTACGTGTTGAAACCGGATGAGCAGACCTTCCCAACTCAGCAGGTTAGTGTATAGGGCCTTACTTAGCCTCCTCGATCTCTCTTGAGTTTGCTGATCCGAGTGCGTCGCAGATTCTCGTTTCTTCCTCCGATCGACTGATGGTGGTCGACGGACAGTCCCAGCAGGTCATCATAGATCAAGCGCAAGTGGCTTACCAGGGGCAACAGTACGTCTTTCAAGATGCAAAGGTAGAGTTTCAAGACGCGCAAGTTCCGCAACCCATCTACTACATGGACGAGAGCGCGAACCATCGAGCGGAAGTGCAGGCCGAACAGCCCGTGCAGCAACCCATCGTTTTGAATCACCAGCTCCCCGGGAACTCTCCGGTTAGAACCCAGCTGAGTGTTAATCCCAGTCAGAAAGTTACTAGTGCTACCAATATACAGAGACAGAATCAAATATCTTCGTCTATCAGACAGGTTAGTAGTTAGTTGTTTGTCCGTTTCTGGATGCGGTTGGGGCCGGGACTTGTGTTCTAAATTAAAAAAAAAAAAAAAACAATTTGAAGTATATGTGTTTCCACCCGAATTCCGTTAGTGTTGTAAACTGTGTAACCAGACCGGAGAGTTTATAAACGTCTTAAGAGATGGCTCTTTAGTAACACACTTTCATATTATAGTAACAGATGTCGCTAGTTGTTACGTCATGTTACACAATGTCGCCAACTTAAAAGAAATAAAGCGCCTGCGCCTTTTCCGTTTTAAAATCTTCAGGAGTACTATCACGCTCAATGAAAACGATACTTCACATCTTCACGATCAGATCATTCGCCGGCAAGAATATAAAAGTTGCTTTCTTTCGCTCGCAAAATCGTGATCCAAACGTGTTTTGATTCAAAAACAGACATTCTTTTCTTTGAATCTCTCTGTTTTGGACTGAATTACGGTTATTTACAAATGAAATGTCAATCAAAAATTCAAGTCAGGTGTTTTGTTGCAACAACTACGAAATTCCGGTCCAAACTATTCGAAACACGATTCAAACTGTTAAGCAAAAGAAAACACCTAATAACAATCTAAAATCTCAATTGACAAGTGACAATTGGTCTTTATTATTGTTTGTTTTTTTTTTTTTTTAATTTTATATACGCAAATGTATTTGTTGATTATAAGGAAAATCGTCTTCCCTTTACACACGCCAAAAAAAAAAAAGATTAGCGAAATGTCCTGCAAACAAAACTTGATAAAAAAAAAGCAGCGTAACTTGAATTTTCTTTTCCTTTTTTAATAATGAGCTGATTGTTTTCAAGTTGGATGAAAGACTTCTTCAGCGCGATTTTCAATATTGCATTGGTAAGGACATAACCTTCAAACCGGCACTTCGTGCGCTTTGTTGGTCTCTCGTTTCCACATTTCTCTGTTTGGCGTTTTTTTTCTCTTCGTTATATCTTCGGCCGTTAATTTCAAATGTCAGACCGTGTTGATTTGACGTTTTATCATTTTTTTTTTAAACAATAGTTGACTGTTATTATAACCTAACCTTCAGAACGGCACTTCGTGCTCTTTGTTGGCCTCTCGTTTCCATATTTCTCTGTTTTGCGTTTTTTTCTCTTCGTTATATCTTCGGCCGTTAATTTCAAATGTCAGACCGTGTTGTTTTGACGTTTTATCATTTTTGTTAACAATAGTTGACTGTTATTATAACGAGTGTTCAATTAAAAAAAAAAAAAAACGGTCTAGATAGCCATGAATTTATTCTTGAACGTCTAGCGTAAGGTTCTTCATACGACTAGCGCGATGCGTCACTTGCATTTCTAACCTCACTTTAACTCAAAAAAGACATTTCAAAAAATAAACGTTCATTATCGAATATTTATGTTATCTAAGTGTAAATATTAGAAAAAAATTTGCAGGAGCGCCTGCCGAGTTTTGTTGGTTAGGTTAACCGTCAACTTGTCAAAGTTGAAATTCAAATGATGTTAATCACGACATGCGTTGCCGACAACAAAAGCCTGCTACGGCCTACTTAACCATTTTGTTTTATTGGACACTCGTTAGTTGGCACTCAGTTTAATGTTGTCCAGTAACAGTCATCTTGAAGGTGCTGATTAAAACTTCAGAGTCAACTCAAACAGTTTACGGTAAAATAATTGTTTGTTTTTATTTAACCCATCAAGAGTTGACGGTTGATTTGAACTTGTTTAGGAGCTGTCAAAACTGATGACGAACTTGAAAATAATCACATTTTATGTTGACCTGAAGTTGCTTAGAAAGTGTCAACTGCTAACTTCATTTTCAAAGTGTCGAAATTTTAAGTTGTTTAGGAACTGTCGACGGTCACCTTTAGATCGTTTACGTTTTAAGTTGGCCGTTGACGTTGACAGTTCCTAACAACTTAAAAATCCTGATAATTTAAGTTGACTCTAAGTAAGTCGCATAGGAACTGTCAATAACCAACCTTGAATGTCAGTCTAAGTTTTTAATTTCGTTATGGAGTTATTTATTTTAAGACCGGAACTGTCAATAGCCGCCTTTGATCGTCCACTTTTTAAGTTGGCCGTTGACAACAACTTCAAAATCACGATATTTTAAGTTGGCTTGAAGTTGCTTAGAAATTGTTTTAAGCCAACTTTGTCTGTAGACATTTTAAGAGGTTGGATGTTGTTGCTTGACGTTTTAAGTTGACTTCAAGTTGCTTAGCAATTGTCTTTAGCCAACTTTCACTGTCGACACTTTTAGTAGTTGTTGTCATTATTGACAATGTTATTGTCTAAAGTTGATTTTAGGTTGCTTTGGTACTGCCAACTTAACAATAGTCAATACTTTTTGACAGTCAACTTGAAGTTATTAATAATAATAATTAATAATTAGTGGATAGTCTTGACTGACAGCTGTTTTTGACAGTTGACACTGCTCATTGCTCAACTTAAACTCATTGATTGAGACAGTTGCCACAGATTTTTTTTTTATAAAAACCAAGCAACTTAGGCAGCGAAACTTCAAGCAGAAAACTGCAACGGATTTATCGTTTGCCCTGATTGCTTTTAGGAGCGCCCCGTACTTCAAATTCAACATAATCAGAGGCAAGTACAGGTCCATGTGAGACCCCCGACGGTGCAGATGCAGTGCCAGAGGACTCCCCACGTCGCTCAGGTTTGTTACTCTGCTTGTAACACACAAACATAATTGTTATTCCGCATTAAACAAATTTATTTTTCTGCTGAGCAGCAGCCTAAGGCCCCCGCCCAAACTGTTTCCCGTACTACTGCTGTTCAGAACCGAGGAAGAAGGCTCATAGATGGGCCCCCCAGTTTGCACAGCACCCAACAGCCCATCTTGAACACAGACGAAATTGTACGCTTGATTTTTTAGTGTTTGTAATTTTTTTATTTATTTTAATTCCGCTGCTCGCAGACTGAAAGTGATAACCACGAGGCGGTCGCCCTAGACAACGGAACCATCGTGTCTCTAGCCCACTATAAACAAATGGTGCATGACAAAAAGCAGCAGCAACAAAGCTTAGCCAGTCAGATGCCTGCGATCCAAGAACGGTGAGTCCTCAACTCGGAAGCTTAGTTTCGAGTTAAAAACTTGCTGCATCGTTTAGGCTCGAGGCACCTCCGATTGTTAACCCGTCTAACCAAGGTCCGAAGCGGAAAGGCAACAGCAACAGTAACCCTCGGCCTCCTCGTGGCAGCACGGCTCGAACTCCCAGGCCCGTCAGCAGAGGGAACTTGAGCAACATGCAGTACGGGGTGGTGCAGGAAAATCAGAATCAAGCGCAGGCTCGGTTTCCACTGCAGCAGCCGCAAAGGAAAATTCCTAATCAACAACAGCCGAGACGCATGATACAGAATAATCCACCGCACAATAGATTCTTGCAGACCCAACAGCAGCAGCAACAAGCGTCCCAAATGATCATGCAGCCTCAGAGACACGTTCCTGGACAAATCCAACCTCCTCCAATACCACCCCCAATTCAACAACCCCCCGTACAGCCTCAGTACATCATTCAACCACCTTCACAACACCATCATCAACAGCAGCAGCAGCAACAACAGCAGCAGCAGCAACAACAACAGCAACAACCACCCCCCGCATTGCCCCATTTTGTTCCTTCAAATCAAATTCGGCAGCTCATAGGTATGGTGTTGACTTGACAACGGGATTCCCACTTACGGGGAAAACCTGCAAACATTTCTAGCCGATCATTATTTAAAGAAGTTTTATTTTTTTTAATATTTAATAATTTTATGCGTTAAATTAAATAATGCAGATGACTTTTTTTTAAATTAGCAAGATTTGGAGGTCTACGAAAAGTACAAATTTGTTTCCTGAAGTTAAAAAAGAAAAATGCACGATCTCGTTGATTTGCGAAAGTTCTTTACAATTTTTGAATGAGAAAAATGTTCGCAGAGCCTTAGCTATAGGCAACCGCGCAAACGCGTACGTTCGTTCGGTTGCCTATATTATAGGCGATCCAGTGAAGCCCATCTGAAATGTTTCTTATTTTTTGAAGTTAGATTTATTTTTTATACAGGCAAGTATTACAATTAATTGTTTGCAATTTTTAAAGGCGATTCAATATTTTTTACCATTATTAAGGTTGTAACTATTCTGAAATCAAAAAGAAATGGAAAATCGTCCAAATACTTAAAATTTAGGAAGCTGTATGATAGCAGTTTAATGAAAATAATGTGGGAACTCTGGTTGTCCCGACCCTCAAAGCTCCCCCTCTCAGCTCAAGCTTAATTTAATTGCAGAGAACACTCCAGTTGGTGACGATTACATCGACTCCATCAGGATGCTGGTTCTGCTGGCGAATGGGGAGCAGCGCTTGATCACTTTCACCCTGCCGAAAGAACAGTGTTCCATTCAAGAGATTCTGGAACAGGTAGGTGCTTGAGTAGGGGGCCTTCGAATTAGCAGCGGCTCTAGGGGTTAGTTAACAATGCGTTCCTTTAGGTTGGCGTCACCGTGCTTCCGGAAACCAAAATCGAATGCACCGAGACCAACACGAACGGAATTAATTACATCGTGACCGTAGGCCTCAACCAGTACGGCAAATCGGATTCGGTGAGTAAATACTTCGCAAACAATTACGACAAGTAACACCGGGCCTTTAAATGAATTCCAGATTAAAATAGGCCGTGATTTGTTTTTATAAAGTTGGCAACACTTAATACAAAACTGAAATGACAGTTGCCAATAGCTGTCAGTGTGCGTTTTCCGATCTATAAAAGTTAGTATAATTATAAATAATATTATGTGATAATAAATAAAACATTTTGTAATTTTAAAATACAAAGAATCACAATTTAACGTTTATTTTATTTAAATAACAATTGGACAGCTGTCAGTGCTACAAACTTTTTTTTTTTTTAGGAAAAAAAAGAACATTGATATCATTGCCTACTTTATTTATTTATCTGGAATTCGTTTAAAGGTAATTAATTAATGGTGATTAATACCTGTGTGTTTAGGGTTCTGATGAAAGCTTGGAAACGGACGAGTCGAAGGCTTCGCTGCCGGAGACTCCTCCGAAAGCGCCTACGCCGGAGCCGCCGAAGGAAGTTCCTAAAGTCATCCCCGGATGGTTGGCCTTGTGCGGGCACTGCGGTTACTTATCCGAAGACTTCAACAAATGCCTGCGTTGCAAGAGGAAGCTGCCGGAAGACGTCAAGTCCGTTTCCGCCGCGGACCAGCCGGGTTTGAAAAAGGACGCTTCGAAAGGACACGATAAGAAGGGCCTGCCGTCGACTTCGCCTCCCAACAAAACGAACGGTAAGTGCTGGGTCTCCTCGTTAGGTGTCGTTAGTGTAGTCAGAGCTGCCGCTGAGTATAAAAAATATGAATTGAAAAAGTCACTAGGAAGTCAGCGAAAACACTAGACACTCTTTAGTTAAGCAGAGTTGCCACTACAGTATAAAAAAAATGTGAAACTGTGAAAGTCACCGAAGACACTAAAAATTTCGCCACGCAAACGAATATAATTTTGTTTGCACGTCATTTTTTTAACACTGTGTGTAAGTCGTAGCCTTCGTCACCCCCCGCCCCCAAAAAAAATAAAATAGTGGGGGTATTTGCGCGTCTCTTCGATAGTAATCAGAGTTGCCAATAGAGGATCATAAAAAAAATATGAACTAAAAATGTCACTAAAAATCACCAAAAGCAGAATAAAGATGTCTCCACTAAAAACAAACGAAAATAGTTTTGATTGCGCATAATTTTTTTTAACCTGTTCCTCAAGTTTCTTGTTATACAGGGTGACTGATAATTGCGGGCGTATTAATGGTAAAAAAAATTCGATTTTCGTATGTGCATGTTTGGCGAGCGTCACTAATGAACCAGTGTTACCAACTCTGGAATTTTATCTCCATAATTGTCATTTTTAAGAAGAATAATTAAAAAATTTAGTAACCATTAGCAATTAGTAAACGTCGCCAACAAAACAAAAGTCAAAGAATCGTTTCATTTTTTAATTCATTCTTAAAAATGCCAAATGTAGGAATACATATCTAAAGTTGGCAACACTGGTTCGTTGAAATAATATTCCGTTTTCAAAAATAAGCAAATTCCAACAAGAACGCTGCAAAACGAACTTGGAAGAATTTAGTGGCGCCACCTGCATGAATTATTTGTAAAGAAAATCACTAGATTTGGCATTAAATCGTTCAAGAAATCACAAAATTTTGCGACGTGTCTGAACTCGCTCCGAAACTTGAAATTTCAGCAAAAAGTCACTAGATCTAATGACAAAATCAATTGGCGATTGTTCGCCATCTCTTGCTCGTTGCTACAAACACTACGTCACACTTGAACAGCCCGTTATATACCTCGCCTGTCAAAATTGACAGAATTTAAGGTTATTGCGTTGCGATTTTTTTTAAGAACCAAATATAAGAACGCTATTATAATGCTAAGGAAGAGAAAAGACAGATAAATACATAACAAATGACTGTTGCTAGGGAGTTTGCGATGAATCTAACCTCAAATTAAAAAAATGACAAATGAGGGTGAATGTAAAACAGACAATTAACGGTATCTTACCTATAAGTAACCTTAACCTAAAATTAATTGAAAATAATTATTTAGAAGTTATATACAGGGTCCGAGAGGTTAATAAACTTTGAGCGGCGGTTTTGTTAAAAATGATTTTCAAAAGAAATCATTAAGCCGCCGATTATAAAACCACTAAATTTTTTGACACTGAGAGTCACCAGATTTACCATCAAAATCACTAAATTTATGACATTAAAAGTCATCAGATTTACCGCCAAAATCACTAAATTTTTGACACTAAAAGTCACCAGATTTACCGCCAAAATCACTACATATAACCGACAACCGTTTGCGTTGTCTTCAGAGTATTTTTTTCCCGTTCTCGTAACAGGAGGTTAAAACAAGATGGCGCCAATCTAAATTTTAGCAACACTGTAAGTAGCGAAACCGGCTTAATGAAGAGTTCCTCTTGTTAGGAACGAAACTTTGCCCGGCGAGCTTGAGGTCGAGGAAGAGAGAGAAGCCCAAGGTCGTCGACGCGGAGCCCATTATTTTGACACTAAGCTCGGACGAGGAGGAGGACGATTCGAACAAAACCGTCGTGTCTTCACCGCTGAAGTTGGTGGAGACCCACTTGACTTTGTCCGAGGTTAAGAAGGAGCCGACGATTAATGACATACAACAGAGCGACACTGAACTGTCAACGCAAGGTGTAAAAGGTAAGCTGTCAGTATTGTCAGGCATCCATTTTGATTTTACAATACTACAGAGTTATTATAAATGATTCGTAAATTCCAGTAGACTTTTAAGTGTTCCGCCTCTTTCCACTGCTTGTCACTTGTTAGGTGATAATTTGCCACGTGCTTTGTTGCGCTTTATTTTGTTGCCGAGGTTGAAATGAGTTTATGTAAGTCAGTGTTGCCAGAATAAGTTAACTTCAATTCAAAATTCCCCGGTTTGACGGGACGCTTCACAGTTAAATTCAGGTCGCGTTCAAAAATTGTGGAGCGAGAGCACTTTGGGCGTTTGAAACGGAAAGCAAAATGCACAAATTCATTTACGTGAGAGAGAAAGAATATGTATTACTCAAAGCGAGCTTTTTTTTTATTTCTGAACGGGCCCCAGCTGTACGTATCTTGTGACTTGCGATTACCTAACCTCATTCATCTTATAACCTCACTTTAACGAGATGAAAGGAGGACGGGCCGAGGCTTTTTCGCATTTAAATAAATTAACACATAATGCTTGTAATTTGTAATACTATCTGCAGCTTTCTGTTAAAAAAAAGCTATGAAACCCTCAATGTTACCAACGGTAACGTTTGAAAGTAAAAAGTCCCGCTTTCCCTTTTCACGGACGAAAATCCCTGTCTACATTAAAACGATGTGTTAAGCAATAATCATTCGTTGAAACAAATACTAAATTATATTTGAAAAGGAAATTAAAACGCTCAACTAACCAAAATGGATTTCTTTTGTTTGGCAATGGCAACAAAATTCAACGGCGCTCTAAATTTGACGTTTTTGACACGAATAGGCCCCGCCCCATTCGCTGTTCCAAATCTCGATCATCTTTTGGTTTCGTTGAGCGACGGTTGTTGTTCGCCAATTTTTTTTCTTTCGCGCCGAGAAACGCGATTGTCTTTTGTTTTTCCTCGACTGTCAATCGTTGAAATTTTGTTTCTTTTTGAACCGTACCGCTTTTTTTTTGTAAATGAAAATGAGTTGTTTTTTTTTAAATAAAATCTTGATTGCGTTTTTCTTCTGTTTTTTTTTTTAACTGTCAGTGGTTGTCAAGATCTCAGCGGGCAATTTATTCTTAAAACCTTCCCTGCGCTAAGTTAAAGCGCGATCGTCTTTTCTTTGTTTGTTTTTTTTTTTTTTTTTGAAATCGATGGAGTGTTTAAAAAAATTTCCTGAAAACCTTTTTTTTTACAAAAATTTTGTGCAAATCGTTTTTGATTGCAACGAGAACCTCGAGCAGCTTCTGGACAGCTGTTTCAGCCCTGCTTGGGGCTTCTTCAGCAGAAACGTAGCTCGACATTCCCGCTGCAGACCAAAAACGACTTGCCCAAATCCCGCTTCAATTTGTCTATCCTACTGCAATGTTAGGTCAAAAAGCGATAGTAAGATGTCGCTATTTTATATGTTCATCTTTTTTTTTACGTTTCGTGTAAAATTAAAACACCATCTTTTTTGTTTTGTTTTTTTTTTTCATTTTATTTTATTTTATTTTTTTGTTTCAAGTGACAGTCACTGTCGAAATTTTGGTTGAAAAATATTTTAGTGTGTTGGTCTTTTTTTTTCTGACGTCCGCTGTTGAAATCTCGATTGCGTTTTGTTTTTCTGTTTTTTTAACTTGAAGAAAAACTTAAACTCTTTGAGGAGGTTGTGTCTTAAAGAAAAATTTTTAATCGATTCTTTTGTTTCTTTTCTCTTTTCTTCTCAAGGTCACTTTATGAAATCTCGTTTAAACAATACGTTTTTTTTTCTCTAATCATTTATTAAGTGATTACCTTTTGTTTTCTAACTTTGTCGTTGCTTTGTTGTTTTATTTCTGTTGCTACAGAGTGATGGAACTGGTTGCTCCTCTTTTGTTTTTTTATTTCCGTCATCAAAATGCGTCGGTTTTCGTGCGCGTTTCGTTTTCGAAGTGTCAACCTTTGTTTTCTGTCCTCAATGTTGTCACGACTATAACAATAAACAAAACAAAACAAAAAATGATCAAAAATAATTTTGAATTGGGCATAACGCGAACTTGCACATTGTTTTTTGTACTTAAAATGTATGT
This sequence comes from Prosopocoilus inquinatus, assembly GCA_036172665.1. Lineage (NCBI taxonomy): Eukaryota > Metazoa > Arthropoda > Insecta > Coleoptera > Lucanidae > Prosopocoilus > Prosopocoilus inquinatus. The sequence continues at coordinate 4,010,552 of CM069878.1, read as the reverse complement.
CATTCTTGTATTTCCTTGGAATTATGTGGACCACATTTTCATTAGAAGCGTTTTGATGAATTTGGTCGCATGTTTTGCGAACACCCTGTACGTTGTTTTAAATTACAGTTTAAAATTCCACCAGATTCGATTAAAACTACAAAAACTATTTTACCAGCAACCGAACCACTTCAAATTTCGCCGGCAGTGGCAACACTGATGCGAGTGCATACTTTTTTAGGTTATGACACTGTTTCAGAAAACAAGATGTCAATTCCGTTTTGTTAATTTTTCAAGCACGTTTCGTCGCCCCCGGTTCTTCATATCCGGCTCGAAGGACCAAAATGTAATTGAAGATTTCACGCAGCGGAATTGACATTCTCTTTTCTTTAAAATTCGTTCCCACGGCACGCTTTGTTTTCTGTCTGTGACGGTAAATAGCAAATGTTGTTGTTTTTATTTGTCGTTTCGTCGCTGGTTCTTCATATCCGGCTCGAAGGACTAAAATGTAATTGAAAAATGCACGCAGCGGAATTGACAGTCCCTTTTTCTTTAAAATTCGTTCTCACGGCACGCTTTGTTTTCTGTCTGTGACAGTAAGTGGCAAATGTTATTGTTTTTGTTTGTCAGAGGTCGCTGGACGTTTGAATCATTTATAACAACTCTGTATAATTATAAAACAAAGCGGAAACGAGCTGGATTTCCGAATCGTCCTGTTATAAATCATTTAATTATTTATAACAAGGCCCCATTCAAAAACCACCCCGATTTCCTAACAGTTTGTTTGTATAAAATGGAATTCTATAATGTTTTTTTTTTCTTCTTCCTCTTGTTAATAGGAGGAGGTAAAGAAGATAATGCCCCCAATGTAGAGACGTTTATCTTTTGCCGGACTGTTCGAATCGGTTCCTACAGATTTGTGCCCCCCGAAGACGTAAGTCTGTCTTTTTTATTTATTTATTTTTTCTCTGCAACACTTTTTTTTTGTAGATCGTCGTTAATAACACGTCGGTTATAATAAGGGTCCCCCTGCCGAAAGAATCCAAGGAAATCAAGACCATCACCATCGAGCGGAAGCACATCGTGAAAGTGCTGGTGAACTTCCAGAAGCAACTGCCGGTCATTTTCTATTACGTAATGCCAATCGTTGGGCATTCGATACGTGCCCAATTGGGCATGGTGAGCGGTGGAGAGCCCTACTTTGATCCGCTCTCGAAAGAAGAGGCCTACAAGCGCATCACAATTTTGCCCGAAATACTCGCGGACGAGACGAAAATAGTCTTCAAGCAAGTGTACGGGAAGCCCTGCAATATCATGGATGAATTAACAGCGAAAGAAGCCAATAACATCCTCCTGAAGACGTGCCCGAAGGAAATTACGAAGGCCATAAACGCACCGCTGAGGTAAACACTTGCCCCCGCCCCGTCTAGATTAAACCCCTTGAGTTATTCCCGTTGTGTTGTTTCAGTTTCCCCGAAGTGAAAACCCTTTTGATTTATCCGCCTGGCAAGGGGGGTCTTTCGATTAACACCGAGGACTATCTGTGTCTGGCCCAAGATCAGTTCTTGAACGATGTAATCATCGACTTCTACTTGAAGTACACGGTGTTGAACTTGCCCGAGGAAGAGCAGGAGAAAGTGCACGTGTTCTCCACCTTTTTCTATAAAAGACTAACGACGAAACCGTTGAAGGCATCTAGGTATGTGCTTCCCGTATTCGTTGTAGTGATTAAAACTTTAATTACTTTTGTTTCGCCCCCTCCCCGTGGTTGCGAGGGGAAGAAAAATGTAGTGGTGGTTTTCTTTTGAATGTTAAATGTGACGTTGTGCAACTCGCCCTCTTTGGCTTCAATAAACTAGTTCTAAGTTCCTTTTAGGTTCTCTTGTGTTATTAAAAAAAACAAAAACAAAAACAAAAACAGGCAAAAGGTACTTCTATTTTCCAAGCCATTACACACAAAAAAAAAACAAATTTCGTTTCATTTCTCAAAAAAAAAACCTTTAGCTTTCAAAACAACTAACGAAAACGTTACTTTAAGATTTGCTTTATTTGTTTGGCATCGTGCGTTTCAATCACATTTAAAGTCTGTTTTAATTTGCAAAATAATTAACGAAAACTTTGCTTATAAAAAAGAAAAGAAAAAAAAGATTGCTTTCGAATTCGGGCAACGTGCGTTTCAATCGCATTCGAAGTCTGTCAAAATTCAGTGTCGCCAAGCGTATATTACATTAGCGATTCAGTGTCGCCAACGGAACTATCCGATCGTTAAGAGTAATGTTGCCAACTGTGTATAAACTCAGTGTTGCCACAAGCAATTATAAGCGCAGCTGATTCAATGTTGCCAAAAGTAAGAAAGCGTCGACGTCTTCTTCTTCTTCTTCGTATTACCCGACATTGTTTATTCGTTTTTTCCATTTATTAAACGAAACGCGAAGGATTCAAGCAACTTAATCGACTTTTCAACTTCGAATTCTCAAATAAATAGACGTAAAATAAATCATTTGCATATAAGACAGAATCGGTTTTTACCTGATAATGTCCTTGACGTTATAAAATTAAGGGTGCGTTAATCAAATAACTTAAATTATTAAGTGTGCAGTCGATTTACGGGAAATTTTCAGTCGGCCGTTTGCGTTTCGTCACGTGACTAAGGCGCGCGCTTAAATTATAACGGTTGAAGCAATTTAAGAATCAGCGGTCGGCTTGGCCATTCGCTTAACGCAGCCTAAATAAGGGATGATGCAGTGTTGCCACTCGTGCAACGCCGTTAAATGTTGCTAACGTTATCAAATTATGACTGCATTGTTGCTTCTTGGTGGTGGTTTGTGTGAATTGGTTTAAGCAATTTTCCCGTGGATTCTCAAGATGGCGCTGTTGGTAACTGTCACTTTCAAGATGGCGCTGCTGGTTGTAACCGTCACCTGAATTTTTGCACGCCAACGTAATTAAACCTAAAACTAAACAGTGCTACTCGAAGGCAGTCTAAAGTTTAATTTAAAAAATTAATTACTCCGTGGACTTACAAGATGGCGCTGCTGACGACTGTCACTGTCACGTCAATTTAAAAAATTGCATGTATGCCCGTGTTATTGTTTAAATTAAAATTGAAAAAAAAAGCTAATCACATGACTAATCGGCGATTTGGAAAGTAGGTCGCGTGATTTAATCCGGCCTTTAATTTATGACGACGACTTTGTGCGAGTTGGCTTTTTACTTAACGCGACCTTTGTGAGTTAGTTACGAAAAATCAAGATGGCGCCGCTACTGATCGAACTGATCACGTGACAAATTAAAACTGCGTCACGTAATTTAATCTGTCCGTTAATCTAACGATGACTTTGTGCGACTTGCCCTTTTATTTGGCGCAACGCTTGTGATGTTTTTGATGAAAATTCAAGATGGCGATGGTTTACTAATCAAACCGACCACGTGACCAATCAGCGGTTTACCGAACGGGTCACATGACTAGTGTGCTAGTGTTTTAAATTTAATTAGAGAAGCCGGTGTTGCCAACCGAAGGAAAGTTGTAGGTAGCCCTACCCTTACCTCACAGTTATTAATTAAAGTCGACTTTTTTTTTATCAAAGTAATCAAACGTTTTTTTTTCTTAATCGCACAGTAACTCTGCAGTATTGCCAACTGAATTAAATGTACTAAGAAAAAAAAAGAACGTCGGGAGTTGATGCGATTCTTTTTTCATCACACAGTTATCTTGCAATGTTGCCAACTTTATTATATGTAGTGATGTTATAAATTTAATTGAATGCTCCGGTGATTTTGTTTTGCGTAAACTGTAAGGGTGGTACCAATGCGAGCCAACAATTGTTTTAAATCGACTGCTTTTTAAGGTAAATTAAAATTTTTAATTGTAAATAACTAAACTAGATCCAACACTGTTGCCAGCTTATTAGATGCAACCGTAACTTGGATGCATCAGTATTGCCAACCTTAATTAAATCCGTTAGTGTTGTTAACTTAATTAAATGCTGTCGACCGAAACAGTATAATCATAACGTTTGTCATTTTTAATTAGTCAGTGTTTTTTTTTTATTTAGTGTTAATTTATTTAAAAAAAAACAGCACTTCTTGGGGCGTTGTTTTTTGTGTTGCGTTTAGTTTTTGTTGTCTTTCGTTTTCTTTTGTTTTTTATTTTGTACTTTGGCGTTTCGATCATTGTAGTAGGACGATCTTCATGAATAAAATTGAGCAGTGTTGCCAACAGTTTCCAGGTCTTCAAAATTTCAGTATTTCGTGCGTCAACGTTCATTCGGGTTAGGGAAACTTGTTATTTTAACAGTCGTTTAGCTTTCGCTTGTTTTTATTTCTTTTGTTTTGGTTTAAATTAAAACTAATAAGTACAAAATGAAGTGTTTCTGAAAACTAAATTAAAGGAAATACAACACTGTTGTCAACTTATTGGATGCAACCGCAATTGGATGGGTCCGTATTACCAACCTTAATTAAATTCATTAGTGGTCAACTTAATTAAATGTTGCCAATCAAAACAATATAATAATAATTATTTTTGTCATTTTTAATTAAACAGCTAGTTTTTTTTATTTAGTGTGTTGAGTTAATTTATTTTTTTTTTGCAAATCTTGTCGGAGAATTGTTTTTTTTTTTGTTTGTTGCGTTTAGTTTTCTCTTTCGATTTCTTTTGTTTTCTATTTTAACTACGCTTTTTTCGTTTGCCGTTTCGATTGTCAGCAGGACGAACGTTTTTAATTAATTAAACTGAGCAGTGTTGCCAACAGTTTCCAAGTCTTCAAAGTTTCTTAAAGTATTTCGTGCGTCAATATTCACTGGGGTTAGGGAAATTTGTTATTTTAATAGTCGTTTAGCTTTCGCTTGTTTTTATCTTCTATTGTTTTAATTCCTGCTTGTTCTTTTTGTTTGTTTTGGTATAGGCCATCGTTAGTATTTTTTAATTAACTTAAATTAGTCAAACAATGTTGCCAACAGTGTTACTTGTTCCCGACAATGTTTATCATATTCTTAAAAGTTTTGTTTCTTTTATATATTTTAGCGTTGGTGGACGGAGATACAAATTTTCTTTTTTTTGTAAATAAAACATGTCATTTTCGTTTTTGTTTTATTCTTAAACGATGGCGGAAAATTTGGATTTTTATAATAAAATTATTTTTGATGATTCAGCTTCTTTGTTATTTTTTTAATTTTTGTTTTTCTCTTAAGTTATGACAAACATTTGCTCGTTATTTTTAATGACTTTTGGCTTTCATCTGTTTTTTTGAAGTTTGAAGTTTCCTCGCCCTCAGTTTTTTTTTTTTGTTAAATTTCTTTATTTTTTTTTCGTCTTCTGTTAATTAGTTTACTTCAATTTCCAGGCGGACTCATCCCTCGGAGCTGGACGCTTCTCTGACGCCTGCGCAGAAGAGACACGCCCGCGTGAAGACGTGGACGAAGAGCGTGAACCTGTTCGAGAAGGACTTCATCATCGTTCCGATAAACGAAAGCAGCCATTGGTTCCTGGCCATCATTTGTTTTCCCGGCCTCGACGGTCCGTACACGTTCGACGGAAAATCAGTCAAGTTGGAACCGAAAACGAAGAGAAGTAATAAATTGTTTTTTTTTTCCTGTCTGTCACTTTTCAGAGCAACAAACGTTAATTTTGTTTCTTTTTCTTCAAATTATTTTTTTTTCTCCCTTTAACCTTTAACCGTTCTTCTTTGGATGACACATGCGCAACGTCTCTTCGACCGTCGATTGTCGTGGATTGTCACAAGCGTTGCGTTCATTTGTTTTTTTCCCTACTTCTAGTTTTTTTTTTTTTTTTTTGCTCACCGAACTGACGGTGGAAGTTTAATTTAAAATTGTACAGAGGGAGCCAGCTAGATTAAAGAAAACTGTAATTTTAGGAACGCTTAATGCAATGGCAAACGTTTGAGAGTTGAGATGCTAATTCTATTGTTCACAGAGGGCTCCGCTCGCGGCTGTTTATTTTTATGAAATTGTTATTTTGTTTTACAGAAAAATCTTTATCGACGACCATCGGTAATGTGACGATAACGCAAGTCAAGCTGGAAAAAGAAGACACGATAACTTGCGACGACGGCGAGGCCAGCGACAAAGACGAGGCGGAAGGAGATGACAGCGAGCTGGACTCCGAGGACGAATTCGAAGAATCGTCCAAGAATAACAACTCCCCCATAAAACAGTGAGTTGCTTTCAATTTCTTTTCCAAAACTAATTTTTTTTTTTTTGTGCAGACCTTGCATTCTCATATTCGATTCGTTGGCGGGCGCCAGCAGATCTCGGGTAGTTGCAACCCTCCGCGACTACCTCACGTGTGAATACACGGCGAAGATGAAGGCAGAGCGGAGCTTCAACAAGGACCTTATGAAGTGCGCCTGCCCGAAAATCCCCCAACAAACCAACTTCACCGACTGCGGTTTATACCTTCTGCAATACGTCGAGAGTTTCTTTATGGTATTTATGCCCACCCTCTCTCTCTCTCTGTCTGTGAGAGAGATACTCACTTCATTCGTTCCCTTGCAGGATCCAATCAAGGACTATCGCATGCCCATCTCGGAACTAAGAAACTGGTTCGAAGAGATAACAGTCACCAGAAAGCGCGAGGACATTTCCAAGCTGATCAAAGAGCTGATGATCAAGTACGACAAGGACCCGAATGTTTTACCCGACATTCTATTCCCCACCCTCAATGGTAAGCCCCCTCCCGCCCTTGAAATTTTAGTAGAACACGCGAGTTATTTTACTTTACAACTCGAAACAGGAAAATTGGTTCCGCGAACTGAAGACGATGATGAAGAAGAAGAGGAGGAAGAGGACGAAGAGGAGATGGAGGAGGAAGACGAGGAAAACTACGACGAGCTGGCAAACCAGGCGATGCTGGAGGAGTTCGAGGAACAGGAGGAGCACGAGCAGGAAGGCGAGCTGGAGGAGGGCGAAGTCGAGGTCCGCACCGTTTACAAGACTGAAGACGCTCAATCGCCGACGGCGAAGCCTTCCAGTGATGACAACTTCGAGAACACCATCACGGTGGTGAGACCGGACCTTAGTGAAATCAAAAAACAGAGCAGCAGAGACACTCTTTCGTATTTGAAGGCCAAGCGCATTAGCAGACACAAAAACACAGATTGCAGCGAGGCCAAGAAGTTTAAACAATCGACTAGTTCTGATTACTGAGCGTTCGTTTGTTATTTTGTATTATTGTTGTAATGTATGTCTTAATAATTAAGTTCTCTTTTTGATTTTGTAAGTTGTTAGCAACTTTGAATGAGTAATATTTTTATAAATAAATTATTTGAAACTTTCGCGTGCTTATTACCGTGCGAAATGAAACTTGAAGAAGCGCCGGGACTTTACTTGTCCACGCGTTGGCAAGACTGACGCGCAATTAAAAATCACAGTGGTGCAAATCGTTCGAAAATTATTGCGTCTAACGAAGTAAAAGTGAGGTTATGTCAACTTAAATCTCTTCATTGCTTCTTAAAAAGTGTATTGACGCATTTACTTCAAGCAATCTCGAACATTGTACCTTGCTGCTCAGCATAAAGAAATCAAGACGACGAAAATTAACTTTAATTAACACAACGTCCAATTCAATGTTGCCAACGCACAAAAACAGGGCAACTTGTAGTGTGAAGGTGACGGTTAACTTTATTTTTGGTGTACTGGCAACACTGATTAAAAAATAAAAATCGTAGTGATGGAAATTGTTTTATTGTTTCTAACTTCAACCAATCATGGCGCTGAGTTCATTGCATTTGTTAGCTGCTACCAGTTGGAATTAAAAACGTCAGCAATCTGACAGCGTTTTCGATTGGCTGCTCTGGAGTGCTCTCAGAGTATTTCCATCCTTTTTTAAACGTCATGTAATAACAAGGGATGGAGATACTGTCAGAACAATCAGAATGCTCCGGAGCAACTAATCGAAAACGCGATTTGAACGGTTCAGAACTTGAAAAATTCTGGCGGAAGGAACGAACCTCTTGATTTGTCTAAAAATAAGTTGGCAAGCGTTGGTTGGCATCTTGTCGTAGGGTCGGCATCTATCGGTCACATCCAAATTTCTTAAAGTTACAAGTTACTCAACTATACTCTATTTTTTTGTAGATAGGTGGAAAATTACAAATTGTTTCCGCCTATCCAAAAAGAAAAGACTTCAGTAACCTTACTTTAGCGTCTTGACCACCAGCGCCATCTGTTAAAGGACAGAGGAATTCAAATTCAAAACTAGTGTCAAAATTACTGTCATCTGGAAATTTTTGGTTATGAGTAATGTCAGTTCGTCTTGATATTTAAGTTGTCAAAGTAAGCGTCGATATCTCGTAACCATGGTAACACCTATTTAATGAGTATGAGAGGGCGCCAGTTGACACGCTTCACGGCTTGCTTTACTCGAACATATTCTTAGGCTCTTTGGACTCGCTGTATTTGACAAATCAATTCGGCTGACCGTGGTCAAAATAAGCGTCGGTGTCGTAACCATAGTAACAGCTATTTAATGAGTTGACACGCTTCATGGCTTGCTTTACTGGAACACATTTTTAGGCGAATTGGACTGGCCGTATATGACGTATCAAGTCAGCTGGCCGTGCCACTGATAATTGAATTTCAACATTCACCCTCAAATTGGAGTTCGATTGAAAGGAAGTTCGCCATCTATTGAGAAATAACGAAATTAATTACTACACAGTGCTACGTTTTTTTTTAAATTTAATTAATTGTGTTTATTATTTCTTGTTTATTAATTCATGTAAAAATTCTGGCTTGATTTTGCAAAACGTAGTTCGAGTAAGATTCTTTAAAATGGCATAAAATTAATCAGCAAAGGAAAAAAATCACTTTTGATGTTCATGATTTTAACATGAATTAGGGTCCCTAGATTTGATTGACATTCAAACATGTCGAAGAGCGTTCGGAAACACAACGTCAGAACGGCCATTTTTCAAGTTCCGCTGCGTTGCATTTGCCTCAAATCTAACCTCAGATCAGATAAACGTCATTTCCGTTTCCACGAACGCGTAAGTTTGAATGAACCGAGATTTCGACCTTCCGTCTTGCTGCTCGAGCACTCCCATTGGTTGCCAAGTAAAAAGAATCCGTCCAGACTTACTTGTTCATGCTAACGGAAATGACGTTCGTCTGACGTGAGGTGAGACTTGTGGCAAATGGAAAGCACCTTATGTTTTATTTTTTCTAATCATATCAAGTTAGGCTAACCAACTATAAAACCTGAAATTATTAACAGATAAAACAGCGACATCTTACGATCGCTTTTTGACCTGACATTGCAGTAGGATAGACACGTTAAATGTCAATCAAATCTAGGGAACACAGCACGAATAAATACAGTGACGTTTTACTAGATCTGACAAGTGGCACCACTGATTAGTAACCATGTGATGTGACAGTCACACGCGCAAGCGCTCAAAAAATCATATGACACAGGGTGAGGTGTTCCAGCTTGCAATACACAAAGTAAAACTCCGCGAAGATGAAGGGGTGCATTTTTAACATCGACGGGGGTTATTTGGAAGGCCTCTGCAGGGGGTTTAAGTGCGGCATCCTCAAGCAATCCGACTACCTGAACCTCGTGCAGTGCGAAACACTGGAAGGTTTGTTGCCCCTGTAACAGTAGACGAGGCCCCATCACCTGACCACCCACCTCATTCCACAGATCTCAAGCTTCACCTCCAAGGCACCGATTACGGGGCGTTCCTTGCAAACGAGCCTTCGCCCCTGGCCGTCTCGACCATCGACGATAAACTGCGGGAGAAGCTGGTCATCGAGTTCGAACACTTGCGCAACCAGGCCGTCGAACCCCTGTCCACGTTCCTCGACTTCATAACTTACAGTTACATGATCGATAACATCATCCTCCTGATCACCGGCACCTTACATCAGCGACCCATTTCCGAGTTGATCCCGAAATGCCATCCGCTCGGCAGTTTCGAGCAGATGGAGGCCATCCACGTCGCCGCGACCCCGGCGGAGCTATACAACGCAGTTTTGGTCGACACGCCCTTGGCCCCGTTTTTCGTCGACTGCATCAGCGAGCAGGATCTCGACGAAATGAACATCGAGATCATACGTAACACCTTGTATAAGGCGTACTTGGAGGCGTTCTTCGAGTTTTGCAAGGACATCGGGGGCACGACCGCGGATTGCATGTGCGAAAATCTGGCTGTGAGTTTGTTATTTTTCCTTGCAAGGAAATCACGTGACTCATTAAATCAAATTAAATTGTAGTTTGAAGCTGATCGTCGTGCGATTATCATCACCATCAATTCGTTCGGGACGGAACTAAGCAAGGATGATCGAGCCAAGTTGTACCCACGATGTGGAAAATTGAATCCGGACGGACTGGCGGCGTTAGCTCGCGCCGAAGATTACGAACAGGTGAAGGCCGTCGCCGAGTATTATGCAGAGTACCAGAAGTTATTCGAGGGATCCGGCAACAATCCAGGGGATAAAACCCTCGAGGATAAGTTCTTTGAACACGAAGTAAGTGTGCCTTCGTAAGACAAGTTTGAATAAATTAGGCAAATCAAAAAAAGGAATGTGATTTCTGCAGCAATAAAAAAGGTGACAGTCTTCAACTTTGATATTATTTTATTTTGTAGGTCCGTTTGAATGTGCACGCCTTCTTGCAACAGTTTCACTTCGGCGTGTTTTACTCTTACTTGAAGCTGAAGGAGCAAGAGTGTCGCAACATCGTTTGGATTGCGGAATGCGTGGCTCAGAAGCACAGAGCCAAAATCGACAATTACATACCTATCTTTTAAGGTGGCGGTGGCGGTGGTGGTTGCAGCGCAATGAGGCACATTCCGTGGTTACATTAGTTGTGTAATGTTGATTTCTTCCCTCGGGGAATAAGTGTATGTAAAATATTACTCGGTAATCAATTATGCTTAGTGATTAGTTTTGTCTCTGTTCGAGCTTGTGAGCGTTGTTGTTACGTTCTCAATGCTGTAAGCTGTAATTATTATTGTATTTATGTTGTAAATAGTAATTCCAAAAATGTATAATTAATATAACCGGAGGTATTAGTTAATGTCGTTGTCATTATTGGATTAATTCCGTTATTAAATGCAGGAAATTACATAATTTTTCTCAAAATCTAATAAATCTGTTACAATTTCCAAACTAATTTTGTGTATAAAATCGTGCCGTCAAGAGGAATAATAGGTATATTCGTTTTAGATGACTTGGGTTGCCGCAAGTCACCTGCGTCAACGAAATGTGTATTCGTTTTAGATTTTCGGCATGCTGTATTTGACATTGGCATATTCGTTTTAATTGCCCCTGCGGCAACGTTGGTGTTGACGCAATGTGCACCTACTCCAGAGTAGGGTTTAGTTGCGTCAACACCAAAGTGTTGTATACTTAACCCTAACTTAGTCATTTTTCTCAAAGGTCGGTGTTCATCACATAGAAAATTCTTTGTTTGAATGCAGTCGATGCATTTATTTATTTGAATGATGCATACTTTACATTAAATCAAGCAATTTCTTGTTGATTCAAACATTTTTTACTTGAATAGAATACATAACGGTTTTTCTTTTAAATAAATGAATGCATTGAACTATCCAAACGAAAATTATGTTGATTTAACATTTTTCTTTTCTCTGGGTACAACTTGCCCATCACAAACAATTCGTTTTAGAACAATTTCTGATGCAACCATAACTTGACTTCGATGGGCATCAGCTACTTGACGATGACGCTATTGTGGCAAACCCAGTATTTCTAAAACGAATATACCTAATGTAACACCAATTTCTAATTGACAAGAGAACCAAGAAAAGAAAGCGCCATCTGTTACGAAGCAGATGAAAACAAAAAAAAAAATAGGCAAAAACAGTTCCCTGTAATTGTTCTTCCTCAAAATAGTCTTGATTGCAGACGAATTCGTAAATTTCTACAGTTTTAAGCTTGTTAAATTTGAAAGCTTTCAATTTTTTTAAATGTTATCTTGTGAAGTCGTCTTTAATCGACACCATTTTGGAAAAAACAAAAATGATAATGACAGGAAACTGTTTTTGTCAAATATTTGTTGCTTCTTACAATAAAACTAGATTCATTGTTGTTAGGCGTTTTGCGTTAGCGTTAAAATTTTACGCGATTGTATTGGCTCAATTTAAAAGTACAGTATAATTTGTTTAAATAAACGAACCAGTCAGATAGCTAATTCGTAACGCGGCGATGAAAAATCGTTGAGCAATGAATCCAGCTTAAGTCAAATCCCTTAACTGTCTCATTTTGTGCAAGATTTTGTAAAATTTTATCAATATATTATACACATTTGTCAATTCCTGTTATAATCAACAGAAAACTCAAAAAGAAAGAAACAGAGCTCTGTCGCGTTTTGCATTTCAACATTGCGAATGACACACGCACGTGACAGCAGGGTTGCGTTCAGAAACTGTAACGGGAGAGTACTTTGGGCATTTAAAACGAAAAGCAAAATATACAAAATCACTTACGCGAGAGAGAGAAAGAATATTATCCTGAGGGCGCTCTTTTCAGTTCCTGAACGAGTCCGAGCGGGTTCGTTCAGAAACTGAAAAGAGCGCGCTCTGGATAACATTCTTTCTCTCTCTCTCGCGTAAGTGATTTTGCGTATTTTACAGATATAGCATATATAGAATTAATAATAAAAATAATATATAGAAATCCCAAACGAAGAAGAAACTCACACGTAGAATAAGACACTAAAATAAATGAAACAAAAGAACGCCGATTTCGGATATCAACATTCAAAACAAATAAAGAGAAAAACAAATGAAACCTGCAAGAAATTCGGAAACAAAAAGGAATAAGCGAATGAAAAAGCAACAAAATGCACGTGAAGTGAACAAAAGAACGTTGATAACACCAAGCTGAACCGTACGAATCAAAAAATTCGTAGAAAATTTTCGTTTTCTAAACTGTAAAGTCAATAATACTAAAAAGAAAAAAAGAAATGAAGGGCGAAATACAGTGCGTAAACAAAAGAAGATCACGACTGAGATGAATACGAAACAAATGAAAAACGATGAACTACAAAGAAGCGTTAATAAAATGCGAAAAATCGATAATTCGATGAGAAAAAGTTGAAAATAGAAAAAAATAGTTTCAATGCCAACGCAGTCCAGGGAGTACTGTCAAAAAGTTGGAAGATACTTAAAGATCACAACTGAGATGGACACGAAACAAATGAAAAACGATAGAATACAGAAAAGCGTCAGTAAAATACGAAAAATCGACAATTCGATAAGAAAAACAAAAGAGAAATACACAGTACGAAAGCACAAACAGTAAAAACAAAAGGACTAAAATGAAAAAAAAATGAATCTCCAGACGAAAAATAAAAAAGAAAACTAGTAGAAATCAAACGACAACCTGTAAGAATCAATCAAAAAAAATAATCTATCTTATAAAATATAGAGATGGGTTTCCACCCAGCGCAATCGTTGGAACCGGTGGAATCACGGAATGCATTGGGTGCATTGCCCGGTTGCCTACACTAAAATATAAACAGCGGTCTCCAAAAAGTAGTAAGAATGGGCTAACTACATACAATAAACGAGGCTTGTATTGAACTTATATGTACTTGTCTTTTTTTATTTTTATTTCTTCATGCAATGATGTATTTTAAAAAAGTTATTGACAGTGATCAGTGATGATAAGCAAAAAGTAGACGGGTGGTTATTGAGGTTTAGTAGAGTCGAGAATCCTGCTTCGATGACATTGGGCGCGTTCAGCGGACGCGTTGGTTACTCAGCAGTCGTTTGTGATTGGCTATCACCTTCATGTGAGCCAATCACAATCGATTGCTGAGTAAGCAACTCAGCCGCTGAACGCGCCTAGTCTGTTGTATTGGCAGCCCTGCCGCAGATGTAGTGTGTTTTGTTTTTCCTTTTTAGTTGTCGTCAAAATGGAACGGGAACGTCAGCGACGTCATTTATGAAGTTTATTGACTCGCATTGTAAAGAAAAATAATTAAAAAAATGTCCGCAGGTGAATATGCGTTATCCTCGTCGAACGATTATTGCGACACGAGCACGGATGACTTAGAGAAAACGCTGGTGCTGGCAGCCGCCGAGTCGGACGCAAGAACCGCCGAAGCCCAGCATCAAACGAACACCACCACCAACAAGAAACATGAAAGAAACAATTGCAATGTCAGTAACTCGGACGAAGAAGTCCCACCGGAAAACAGGAAACTCAAGCGGAAATTGGACGCCGATGAGGAACCACGGCCGAAAATCGCACACCGCAACGATACGAAGCTCTTCCCCGGAAGCACCGCCGAAGGTTACGCAAGAGTCGTAGCCACGCATTATAATAAACTCGAGGAGAAAGGTCTGGACGAGCGATCGAAATCTCGAATCTTCTACATGCGCAACTTCCACAACTGGATCAAGAGCATGCTCATCAACGAGTACCTCACGAAGATAAAGCAAAACAAGAAGCACAACGCCCCCATTCGGGTGCACGATATGTGCTGCGGGAAAGGCGGCGACCTCTTAAAGTGGAAGAAGGGCAACATCACGCACCTAATATGTTCCGACATCGCCACGGTCTCCCTCGAGCAGTGCAAGCAGCGCTACGCGGAGATGAAAAATCGCAATCAACGAGACAGAAACCCCAGCGTGATTTATTCGGTGGAATACATCGGGGCGGACTGCTCGAGAACGAGGCTCAGAGAAAAATACAAGGATCCATCGATGAAGCTCGACCTCGTCAGTTGCCAGTTTGCGTTCCACTACAGTTTCGAAAGTCTTCCGCAGGCCGAGTGCATGATAAAGAACGCCGCCGAATGCTTAGAACCCGGCGGTTATTTCATCGGGACGATTCCCGATGCGAACGAGATGGTTTCGCGTGCGCGCAAGTCCGGCTCGAACACGTTCGGCAACGACCTGTTCCAAGTCACCCTGGATTTCGATGTGGAGAGAGAAGCGCCATTGTTCGGGGGCAAATACAACTTCCACTTGGACGGTGTAGTCGATTGCCCCGAATTTCTAGTCTATTTTCCGGTTCTCGTTAAGAAAGCCAAGGAATACGGCCTGAAGTTAGTCGGTAAGGAAAAGTTTTACGATTTTTATGAACGCATGAAGATGGAGGGGCGTAATCTTCTGAGCAATATGAAGAGTTTGGAGACGTATCCGCCCTATGACGGGAGTGTTTTGGTCGGGAATGAGACAGACGATTATGAACACGCAGAGAGGTTCTTGAAAGCGGAGGGGAACGTCAGGAACGTTCGTTTGGGAACATTGTCGAAATCTGAATGGGCGGCTTCTTGTAAGTATTAACATTTTTTTTTTGGCTAAAGATCATTGTCATTTGTGTACATAATTTTAATGTGTTGTCGTTTTTACAGCACTGTACATGATCTTTGTGTTTGAGAAAGTTAAGAACACCTGGAACGCGGATGGAGATCCGGTGTATGATATTTAGAGAGTGCAAGAAAGTGTATCGTGGCTAAGGTTATTAATTTAATAAAAGATATTTTACTATTTTGTGTATTATTTTCGGTCTGCAATTTATTATAATTTAGGAATGAGTGACAATTAATTTGTAAATAAGGTTGGAAACAAAAAGCAGTCGATAATTACAGTTTCCTGTAACTTTCTCCAAAAATATTGAAAGCTGACGAGTTCAAAACTTCTCTCAAATTTGTAAGTTATATGTGAAAAGAATAATATTCAGCCCCCACGCACTTACGTTCACGTCGATGAACCCAAATTACAACCCCCGTGTAATGTAATAAATTGAAAACTGATCGTGTTGGAGAAAGAAAGATTACAGGAAACTGTAATTGTCTACTATTTTTCTTGCTTTCGTACGTATTTAATCGTTTAAACAGTGTTACCAGACCGCGAGATGACCTTTTTTACGATCAAAATTCAGTAAAAAGATCACAGCTGGATTCATAACTTATAACATCACATACCTGTGACAGTTGAGCTTAATTTATTAGCACGATTTTGGTAGATTTTTGTGCCAACCATAATTAGATCTGCCCGACATTTCCAGAAAATCTAACAATAACGTGATTAGGTCGCACTTATGGCTTCAAACTCCCTAAATAATTGCTTTTTGGCTCAAATTTAAATCTTGTTGTCAGGATGCCATCGTGGAGGAGGGAGTAACAACGGTTGCCATGGTTACGGATGCTATGCGAGCGGAAGTTGGCTAGAAACGCGATTAATCAATCAATTTAATTTCGCAAGTTAAATTCGAACAACACAATTATTAACTACTCTTTATTGATGAAGCTAATTCAGCCGAATATTTTGGAAAAGTTCTTTTTTTTTGTTTGTTGCCGGGGTTGTCATGGTTACCGTCGTCGGGCCTTGCGCCTATCTTCACTCGGTTCGTCGCGGACTTCTTGAAATGTCAACGCGATTTATCTGCGTGCGTTTCCACAGGACTCGAATAAAGCGCGTCGATTTTAGGCCGTCCGATTGTGAGAAGTGCGTTTCTTGAAACGCAATCGATCGATTATTTACAGCGTACGGTCTGTGTGGTGTTGTTTAACAGGTGTTAATAAGCGGTGGACGCATTAATTTTTCCGGTGTTATTTTAACACCGACTTGCTTATGAACCGATAATAAACGGTGGATAATGATGTTCTAATAATGGAATAAATTTGTCTTGCGATGTGCGAATGCGGTGTGAGTGCCGCGATAATTACGTGTTTGTAGAGCGGAAGCTCGTTTGAAAAGCGCGCCTTGGAGGTTATTGCCTTCTGAGTTGGGGCGTGCGCAGAAGTCGAAACCCAGTACTTAGCCGACAGAGCTTTCCTGTGGTTCTCTACCGTGTAAAACGGCAAAGTGTCGTCTGTTACGAGCCACACTGAGATATGGACGTGGAAAATTCTGCTAGCGACGAGAACTCCAGTCCTGTAAGTACATAAAACGCCTTGGTTTTTCACGCGGTTCGTTTCCAACGTGCCACAATTTCGCCATCCGTCCGATAAACGTCTGTTTTCTGGTAGCGACGAGCGTAAAATTTTCTAAGTCCCAAAATGGCGACAGAGACTAAGTCCTGTGCATGTACGAGTTATAACGTGCGACGTGAAAAAAATTTTTTTTTTGCCTTTCACGCCGTATTTCGGCACGTTAAACAAAAAAAAAAATTGAATAAATTTATTTCGCCCTTCGTTAATCTAATTATTTAATTTCTTTTTTTTTTCTTTTTAATTAGAGCAGCAAATCCAAAGAGAATTCCGAGAAACACAATGGTATAAGCAACGGTTATTCCGAGAAACACAAGAGCAAAAAGTCCGACCACAAAGACAAGCACAGAGATAAAGACAGGGATAAAGATCGGGACAAGAGCAGGAGCAAGGAGCACAAGAGCTCCTCTGGCAAGGACAAGGAGAAGCACAGCTCCAGCTCGAAAGAGAATAAGGACAGGCATAGTTCGCATAAGTCTTCAAGCAAAGACAAGGAGCGAAGTGATAAAGACCGTGGTGATAAAGACAGGCATCGAAGCGACAAGGATAAGCACCGAGAAGAGAAGAAATCCAGTTCGTCTTCTTCGAGCAAGGACAAGGAGAAGAGCTCGCATGAGAAAGAGCACAAATCGAGCGCCTCAAAGGACAAGGATGGCAAAAGTAAAGACCGGGACAAAGATAAACACAGGGATCGCGATAAGGACAAAGACAAGCAACGGCACAGTTCATCAAAGGATAAGCACAGCAGCTCCAGGCATAGAGACAAGGACAAGGACAAGGACAAGGAGAAGGACAAGAAGCATTCCAGCTCTAGAGACAAGGAGAGAGAAAAGGAGCGAAAGGACAAGGATCGAAAATCTGAGAAATACAGCACAGGTATGAAAGTTTTTGCAACGCAAATTTTACCAATACAATTAAACCAAGCCCTACCAAAACAAACATTACAGTTATTTGATTTGCTGTGCACGAATTAGGGCACCATATGGCAGCGAGAGACATTAAATTTTATCTCGGGAATTGGTATTTAAATTGAAGTTTAAAAATTAAGCTCACCACTACCATTTTTTTTTTTTTATTTTAAATGACTCAAGTTGTCAAGTTGACACATCCTTCTGCACTCGACAAATTTCCTGTGAAACTTCAACGATGTAATTCATTACATTCAATCTCCCTATTCTGAAAATCTAAACCTACGAGCAGTATTAAATAAAATCCACGACAATGAACTATGTAAAATCGAAATCATGTTGTTTCCTACCTTACTTAAAATACGAAGTAAAATCGATCAACTGTTTCCGTACGCTTACCATCCCCATCTGACACCGGACAATAAGAAAGGCTATTGGTCGTTAATCTTAAGAGTTCTTACGATACGGAGATGTAGAGCGGCCCCGAAAAGTGACGTACTCGTAGTGCAAGTAAACAATTGCGGCGACTGTGTGTATTAACGTGAACGACAGATTAGCTTGCGATTTCGACACGTGAAAGGGTTTATTTTACAGATGAAAAGAAGGAGAAGATCGAAATAAAATCCGACTTCGATTCTTCCAAGGAAGATTCCGTGGACGAGGACGATCCGAAACTGGTGATAAAAGAGGAGGCGGAGTCGCAGAACGAAGAGGAACAGAATCTATCGCAGGCGAGCAGTTGCGATTACAATCTTTCGAATTTCAAGAAAGACGAGGCCGGCTTCGACGAGACCGAGGAGGACGACGACGATCTAAAGGAAGCCAACAGCGAGTTGGAGGTAAAGAAGGAGGAGGACAGCGAAGAAGACATTCCTCTAGTAGGTTGAAAAGAGACGAGTCACGGTTTTTCTTTCTGCATTCCGCAGTTTTTAGGTGTCTCGAGTTGATAGCGTTAAAAGAAAAATCGAGTCGGATGATGAGGACGATGTTCCTTTGGTGGCGAGGAAGAAAGTCAAGAAAGAAAAGAAGGAGAAGAAGAAGCGAGCGGCCAGCGAGGAGTACGATGATTATGAACCTGTGAAGAAAGAAAAGGAGAAGAAGAAGAAGAAAACGCAGGTGAAAAGCGAACCGGGCACGGATAGTCCGAAGAAGAAGAAAAAGAAGGAAGAAGAACCTCAGGATGTGTGGAAGTGGTAAGTAAAATTTGCGTTATGTGATTTGATTATTATAAATTATAAATAAACTGATGCCTACTGTTTTTAATAACTTCAAAGATCATGGAAGGAAAGTAAAAAGACTATAAATTAAATTGCGCCGACTCAATTAAAGTCAATCTGAATTTTGTGCCAAAAAAGTTCTATATTTAATCCAGGATTAAATAATAACGACTTTAGTGCAACTCCCCTTAGGTTTTTAATATTAAAATTAAATATTTAAGTTAATTTAATATATTTAAAATTAAAATTAAATATTTAAATGAGCCAACAATTTTAAGTACAATCGGTTAGTTACTTTTCTCTGCGCAGAAATTGTGTTGGCCAACCTGATTAACAAAAAAGAAAAGATGGCGGATGAAATGTCAATGTGACACGTGTGTTGAAAATAGGTTTTTTTTTGTGATGAAAATAATAAACTATGCGTTTTTTAACATGGCACAACTTACGAAAATATCATAAAGCATGCGATTACGTAAGTTTCCACTTCAATTTTAAGGTTAGGTCGTTTTGTGTAAGACATAGTACCGCGCAAGTAAACACGAACGAATTTGACAACGGAGTTTTATGTAATAGAAGAGAAGCAAACTATTTGGCTGGCCAAGATCCAGTTCTGTTTAAGCGCAATTGTTGGAAGTTTGAAAGATGGAAGTACGCACAACCGCCGAGGTAACGCTTGCGCACGTAAACTTACGATCGCTTACGATAAAGCAGACACTCTTGATGCGTTTGCGCTTGTTAAAGGTGGGAAGAAGAGAAGAGAGACGACGGCGTGAAGTGGAACTTCCTCGAACACAAGGGGCCGGTGTTTGCACCGCCGTACGAACGCCTCCCGGAGAAGATAAAGTTCTTCTACGATGGGCACGAAATGAAACTGTCGCAGGACACCGAAGAGGTGGCCGGTTTCTATGCGCGCATGTTAGACCATGATTACACCACCAAGGACATATTCAACAACAACTTTTTCAAAGACTGGCGCAAGGTGATGACGGAGAAGGAGCGAGGGAAAATCACCGACTTCAAAAAGTGCAATTTCAAGCAAATGCACGCTTTCTACATGGACCTAGCAGAGAAAAATAGAAACCGTACGAAAGAAGAGAAGCAAGCCCTAAAAGAAAAAAACGAGACTATACTGAAGGAGTACGGATTCTGCACGATTGACGGACACAAGGAGAAAATCGGCAATTTTAAGATTGAGCCGCCTGGTTTGTTCAGAGGGCGTGGTGAACATCCGAAGATGGGTATGCTGAAGCGGCGGGTTCTCCCCGAGGACGTAATGATTAATTGTAGCAAAAATTCGAAAATCCCCGAGCCACCCGCCGGTCATAAGTGGAAGGAGGTTCGTCATGATAATACCGTCACCTGGTTGGCTTCATGGACTGAAAACGTGCAAAATCAGGTAGGCTTTAATTTTTATGATCTAATCCAGGCAATGTTTTATTGTTTGAATTCCGCTTCCAGGTGAAATATGTGATGTTAAACCCGAGCTCGAAACTCAAAGGCGAGAAAGATTGGCAGAAATACGAGACCGCCCGTCGCCTTCATAAATGCATAGATAAAATCCGAAGGGAATACCGAGAAGATTGGAAATCGAAGGAGATGCGCATCCGTCAGCGTGCTGTCGCCCTTTACTTCATCGATAAGCTAGCTCTAAGAGCAGGCAATGAGAAAGACGAGGATCAGGCAGACACCGTCGGTTGTTGTTCGCTCCGCGTCGAACACATAGAACTCCACGAAAGAAAAGACGATAAAGATTACGTGGTGGTTTTTGATTTCCTAGGTAAAGATTCAATCCGTTACTACAACGAGGTTCCAGTTGAGAAACGAGTGTTCAAAAACCTGCAACTCTTCATGGAGAACAAGTCGCCGGGGGATGACTTGTTCGATCGTTTGAACACCGCAGTTATGAACAAGCATTTGAACGAGTTGATGGAAGGACTTACTGCGAAAGTCTTCCGTACTTACAACGCATCTTTCACGCTGCAGCAGCAACTGGATAAACTCACGGACCCCGAGTATTCGCTGTCCGAGAAAATTCTGGCTTACAATCGTGCAAATCGTGCGGTGGCTATTTTGTGTAACCATCAACGCGCTGTGCCCAAGGGCCATCAAAAATCCATGGAGAAACTCAAGGAGAAAATCGAAGCGAAAAAAGATGCCATCATGGATGCTGAGCGTCAGGTGAAAGACGCCCAGAAGGACGCCAAGCATGGTAGCGTGAAAGAGAAGGTGGTGTACGATAAGAAGAAGAAGATGCTGCAACGCCTCAAGGAACAGCTGATGAAACTGGAAGTGCAAGAGACAGACAGAGACGAAAACAAGACCATCGCTCTTGGCACTTCCAAGTTGAACTATTTAGATCCCCGGATTTCGGTTGCATGGTGCAAGAAATACGAGGTTCCCATCGAGAAAATCTATAACAAGACACAGCGGGACAAGTTCCGTTGGGCTATCGATATGGCCGGACCAGATTACATTTTTTAATCTAATCGAAAGAAAGCGAGGCTTCACTGTATTTCCATGTCATTTTACTAAATTAAGTTTGCGATCTTGTCCTTTGTGTTATTCTCTCTTCTCGAAGGAAGTATTTGTTTTATCAAGTGTAGTCGAGGGACCTTAGTGAAAATTTAGATTCTATTTTACTTGTGTATATGAGAGTAACGATTAATAAATAGCATAAGTAATTGTAATCATGTTTCACTCTTTTTTTTTCTCTCTTTTTTTTTTGCTGCGATTTTTTTTATTTTGCTGCGACGGCATGAAAACATTCGTTTATTATAATTTATAAGATTCTTTACAAGAGTTGTTTACAGAGGTTTTAGATAAATGTTCTTTTATTTTCTCATATTATGTAACGACCAATAAGTTAAGAGTTATTATTGTTAATAACGCAATTGTAGAAGGTCTGTATATTACAGATTTGAATCATTTAAATAAATGAACCGTAAAAATGTCTTGTTTGCAGTTGAAAATCATTAATTTTGTGTTGAAATGAGTTTATTACGATTTGAAAACCTGTTGGGTAGGCAACCCAAGTAACATGGCTGTCATCAAATAGCCCAACTTGTAGGATTGATAATGAAATTTGATAAAAGATGGCAGCACTAATCCGACCACCCAATGTTGGTAGCGCCGGCCTTTGTAAACACCTCCATTTTTCCGATTTCAGCTAATTTAATAATAAATAAAGCATCGCTTACGGATTATAACAGCGACGCAATTCAAAAATATTTAAGTTTTACTGGTTTTAGATTGTCACTTAAGTTTTTTAAGTTGGTCACACTGTCCGTGCGATTTTTTTTTGTGTTGCTAACCTTAAAGCGACGGACGATTTTGTTACGTACGGTTTCAACGTCCATTTAAAAAGTAATATAAGATGGGTAACGACAAGAAGAGAAGGTCGAGGAGTAGAGAACGCTCCGACAGGGACAGGGAAAAGCGAGCCAGACACTCGAGATCCAGAAGCAAAGAACGTAACAAGCGACACCGCTCCAGGTCCCGCGAGAAGGACCCCAAGTACGACAAGGAAAAATACCCAAAACAAGATAAAGATCGCAAGGACGAACGTAAAGACGATAACAAGGAAAAGAAGAGCAAAGACAGCAAGCGAAAGTCACCGACGCCTGTTGAGGACGGCAAGGAAGACGCGAAGCTCGATGTTAAAGACGATGTCAAGTCGGGTAAGAAAGAGCCGCTTTCCTTGGAGGAATTTCTGGCAAAGAAGAAGGCCGAGGAGGCCGCTAAGAGCAAGGTGAGAGTACGCACACACCCCCATAATTATGAGCATCTTATCATACCTCCAAGTCTCAACTTGACAATATTTTCAGTAATATCACCAATTATTCATTTGAACTTATTGAATTTCACATTTCAGACCATATGGGCCTAAAAGTTAATTTTAGTACAAGTATATCTAAGAAAAAGGTTATGATACTTAAGAGAAGCTTTTCAGAAAAAAAAAACACTGTACAGTTTGTGGAAATGTTGAAAACCGCCTCTTGGGAATCAGTGTACAATGTTGACTGCAAGGACATAAATAATCAATATAATTTTTTTTCTCACATTCTGATGGATATTTTCAGTACATGTTTTCCTCTGAAAAGAACCTCAAAAAAGTACAAACTATCAATAAGTATCAATGATGAAGTCAAACAGCAAAAGAATCTCCTAGATAATTTACTTATCCTGTCTAGAGTTGATGAAAGCTATAAAAATTATGACAAGTTGTTGGCAGAATGCAAAGCCAGTTACTATGAAGGCAAACTAACAACATCTGATAATAAAAACAAAGCTCTGTGGAACACAGTAAATAAATATGCAACTAAAAATATTTATGAAATTAACACGGATAATAATCCTCAAGGTCTTGTAAAAGATTTTAATTACCTTTTCATTGATGCTGTTGACAGGCTAAGAAACAATTTAAGTTTCAAAAATCTTTGAGCTAGTAATGTGTAATAGAATTTCAAATTTTTTAATAAATGAAGATATCATTAATAAAAACCAACATGGTTATCTTAAAATATTCTCTACTCATACAGCCATATTTCAATTTGTTAATGAAATAATAACAGCCTTGGAGGATGGAAAGTTGGCCCTTGGTCTCTTCCTTGATGGCTCCAAAGCGTATGATTGTTTAAATCATGATATCTTTTTTCAAAAGGTGGAGAAGTATGGAATAAGGGGCCCTGTCCTAAATTGGATTAAGTCTTATTTAACTATAACTATATATTTTATATTTTATTTTATATTTTTTTTATAACTATATATTTATTTAACTAACAAATGGTCTCTATTACCTGTGAAGGCTTTATTCTGAAACACGTTTAATTGAAACTGGTGTACCTCAGGGCAGCATAGCAGGCCCTTTATTCTTCTTGATTTATTTAAACGATCTCTCTGACACTATTAGTGATTCTGATATGAAATTGACGAATTATGCAGATGACACAAATCTACTTGTATTTTCAAACTTGTTCTAAATAAGTGTAATCTTTTTTTTTTTTTTTTTTTGGAAAAGTTCAAAATTGGTTTAACATTAACAGAATGTTCGTTAACATTAACAAAACGAGTGCGGTTCCTTTTTCAAATCAAAGAACAGGCAGGCATCCAATGTCCAAAATTAGTTAAAATAAAACAGGCGTCAAATTTTTAACGAAACGTAAATTTAAATAATGTATTGCGACGAAATAGATGTTCTAAAAGTTTCAAATCTTACGTATGAAAACTTATAGAAGTCTTTTTTCATCGCAATACTTGTCAAAATTTACGTTTTGTCAAAAATTTGACGTGAATTACATGAAATTTATGATCGTCCATTGCCGGTAAAAAGTGAAATTGAGAAATCTGAACGTAGCCCAGCTGTTTAAATATCACTTCACAATTACTAACGAGTGTTCAATTTAAAAAAAAAAAAACGGTCTAGATAACTATGAATTTATTCTGAACGTATAGCGTAGAGTTCTTCATACGACGAACGTGAAGCGTCACTTGCATTTCTAACCTCACTTTAATTAAAAAAAGACATTTCAAATAAACGTTTATTACCGAATATTTATATTAAGTATAAACATTAGAAGAAAAAAAAATGCAGGAGCAGCTTTCAACTTTTATTAGTTGGGATAACCGTCAACTTGTCAAAGTTGTCAAATTCAAATGGTGTTAATCACGACATGCGTTCCCGGCAACAAAAGCCTGCTACAGCCTACTTGACCGTTTTTTTTTTTTTATTGAACACTCGTTAATTATTGAACTCGAACCTTACAGTGTAAAGGATTACTTCTCAGCTGTTTTGTAAACTTGCTCTTCCTAAACACCACCACTCTTTTGACACTATTTCTTTTGCTGTTGTCTGTACAGTTTCTTTTTTCCTGTATGTAACAGTTAACGAAATAAATATTGTCATTATTATTACGCTGTTACAGCCGGTTTTCTTGACTAAAGAACAGAGAGCAGTCGAGGCCTTAAAGCGACGCCAAGAAGAAGTCGATAAGATTCGCAAACAGCAAGACGTCGAGAAGCGAATCTTGGAGGACATCCAGAAAGGCAGATTGGAGGAGGCGCGCCGAGAAGACAGGGAGCACAGGTATTTATTTAATTTTGATCGCTGGCGACCCCAGTGAATCGCTAATCTTTTAGGAGAGTGCGAGAGCGCGACGTCAAAGAAGAAGACAAGCAAAAGGACAAAGACAAGGAGAAGGAAACGGAAGCGATCAAGGAGCGTTACTTGGGGCTGGTGAAGAAAAAGCGGCGCCAGCGCAGGTTGAACGACAGGAAGTTCGTGTTCGATTGGGACGCAGGCGAGGACACGTCCACCGATTACAATTCGCTGTACAAGGAGCGCCACCAGGTGCAGTTTTTCGGTCGGGGGAACCTCGCCGGCATCGACATAAAAGCTCAGAAGCGCGACCAAAGCAAATTCTACGGCGAGCTGCTGGAGAAAAGGAGGACCGAGGCAGAGAAGGCCCAGGAGAAAGTCCGATTGAAGAAAGTACGGAGGAAGGAGGAGAAGCAACTGTGGGATGACAGGCATTGGTCCGAGAAAGAAGTGTCGGAAATGACCGAGAGGGATTGGCGTATCTTCAGGGAGGATTACAACATTACGATCAAGGGGGGGAAAATCCCAGAGCCCATAAGGAATTGGAAGGAGTCGGGAATTCAAAAGGAGTTACTGGAGATTATAGATAAGGTGGGGTATAAAGATCCCACGCCCATTCAGAGACAGGCGATTCCCATCGGAATGCAAAACCGGGATATCATAGGCGTGGCGGAGACCGGCTCGGGTAAAACTCTGGCCTTCTTGATTCCTCTGCTCTCGTGGATTCAGTCTTTGCCGAAAATAGAGCGCAACGAAGACGCAGATCAAGGTCCTTACGCCATCATCCTGGCACCCACGCGCGAGTTAGCTCAACAAATCGAGGAAGAAACCATGAAATTCGGACAGCCCTTGGGGATTCGCACTGTGGTCGTCGTGGGGGGTTTAAGCAGAGAAGAGCAGGGCTTCAGGTTGAGGATGGGTTGTGAGATCGTGATTGCTACCCCCGGACGTTTAATCGATGTTTTAGAAAATCGTTACCTCGTCTTGAATCAGTGCACCTATATCGTGTTGGATGAGGCGGATCGCATGATCGATTTGGGGTTCGAGCCGGACGTGCAAAGAATCCTGGAGTACATGCCCGTGACGAACTTAAAACCGGACACGGACGAAGCCGAGGACAGCCGAGTGCTCTTGGCGAATTACAACAGCAAAAAGAAGTACAGGCAAACCGTGATGTTCACCGCGACGATGCCACCGGCTGTCGAGCGTTTGGCAAGGACCTACCTGCGCAGACCCGCGGTGGTTTACATAGGAAGCATCGGCAAGCCGGTGGAGCGGGTGGAACAAGTCGTGCACCTGATGGGCGAGAACGACAAGCGAAAGAAACTCATGGAGTACCTATCGCGAGGAATCGAACCCCCCATTATTATTTTCGTCAACCAGAAGAAGGGCGCCGACGTTCTGGCTAAAGGTCTCGAGAAGTTAGGTTATAACGCCTGCACCTTACACGGTGGTAAAGGGCAGGAGCAAAGAGAGTACGCCCTGGCGAGCTTGAAGTCGGGGGCCAAAGACATCCTGGTTGCAACCGACGTCGCCGGGCGAGGTATCGACATCAAAGACGTTTCCATGGTCATCAACTACGACATGGCTAAGACAATCGAAGGTCGGTGTTCCTCTGTGCTTTTATGGGGGGGGCTACATTTTAAAAGTGACCGTTGTTTTCAGATTATACACATCGTATTGGTAGAACTGGTCGTGCTGGCAAGACCGGCGTCGCTGTCAGCTTCTGCACAAACGACGACTCTGCCCTCTTCTACGATCTCAAGCAGATGTTGCTGTCTTCACCTGTGAGCACGTGTCCCCCGGAATTGATGAACCACCCCGAGTGTCAGGTGAGGCCGAACCAGCCGAAGAGGAGGCGCGACGAAATGATTTTCGCTTAAAGCACAAACGAGATAAGGTAACGTCCTCCCCCTCCCCCCTCCCATCCCATGAAAATGTACAGGCAATATTTTGTTAGGTTTTCAAATAAACTCGATCACGGTTGATTTATTATTATCATCGGAGTCCTCTCTCTCTCGAGTAAAAACCAAGTCGATTAAATTCGATATATAATAATAATAATAATAATAGTAATTTACATATAAAATTATGACAAAATGCTCACAGCTCTTCTATACAACAATTAAAATCCTTATATACAAGTAAATAAATCCCTAGGTGGTGAAAGACGAAGGAGTGTATTAATAATGCCTGCGAGTTTTTCCTATTTCCCGTCTTAAATACGAATGGTATGTTTGGTGGTCAAACGGTGATGAGCTGTCCGGAACACCAAGGGCACGGATGGAAGGACTCGGATGTATCGAAAGGCTGGACGAGGTTGCTGGTTTTGATTTCGCCCAGCAACTCGATGATTTTCTCGGCTGTCTCGCTCTTGCCGGTGTCATTTTGTACCCCGTTGGTAATCTCCTCGTGCAATTTCGCATGCTCCGTGCATAATTTACTCGCGCTTATGATCTCTTGATTCAGTAGATCCGCGTTTACAGCCCCGTTCTCTACGAGCAGGGCTTTGATTAAGCGATTCAACCGATCCAGCTTGTTCTTCATCATCTCCCGATCCAAAGCCAACTGCCTCATTTGTTCTTCGCGTTCGAGCGCCCTCTGCTTCAAAACACCCCTTTGGTGTTGGTACAACGCAACGTACTCACCGATGGTCTCGGTTTCGCTTTGCAACTGGAGGACTAAGTGCTCGAGCCTTTGCTTCTCGTCTTGGAGATTTGCGATGTCCTGCATCGTCCTGGCAAATTTTTCTTCCAAGTGCACCATCGCTGTTTCTTTAGTTAGAACCGTGTCATCCCCCTCGAGATTATTATTATTATTATTATTGTTATTCTGAGTTAGTTTCATCTCGATCTCCTTGTTGGTCCGCTCGAGCTCGTCGATTTTATTTTGCAGGGCGACCCTGTCGACGCCCTCGACGGGGACGTTCTTGGAATTCTCTGCGTCTCTGGCTTTCTGTTTTTCCATGTTCTCGATCCTCGTCTCCAGCTTTTCGTTTTCGATCTTCAAGTGCTGGATGCGCT
Source organism: Prosopocoilus inquinatus (assembly GCA_036172665.1). Classification (NCBI taxonomy): domain Eukaryota; kingdom Metazoa; phylum Arthropoda; class Insecta; order Coleoptera; family Lucanidae; genus Prosopocoilus; species Prosopocoilus inquinatus. Next base: position 3,982,398 of record CM069878.1, on the reverse strand, counting down.
TGTACGATTCTTGAAGCTCGAACTGGAGCGCGTGCGTGCTGTGATCGTGGGCTTCGTAGTGGCGCAGCCTGTCTTCCAGCTGGTTCTGTTGCAGCACGTACTTGTTTAACTCTGCAGCGCTTTCGCGCAGGCTCACCATTTCACGGTCCTTAATTTCGATTGCGTCCGTCAGAGTGTGGATTTGCGACTCGAATTGGTCAAGCCTTTCGTGCAGGTCTTTATTTCTGTGGTGCTCGTTGTTCAGCCTTTCAGTTAATTCAAGCTTGTCATTGCTCTGTAATAAAACCGCATTACTTTAATGTGAAGAACTTTAAACAAAGAAAATTAATCTTACCATTTTTATAAAAGCTTCCTGCATCTCTTCCAGCTGCTTCTTTAATTCATTGTTTTGTGCCACGGCTCTAGACGCAGCGACTTTGTCACTTTCTATGCTCGCCAACAACTTCACGTTATCCGGTTGGTCCTGCTTTAATTGTTGCATGGTTTCTTCCAGCTGCACCAAATCCAACCGTTTACTTTCCAACTCCCTGAAGAATTCATCTCGTTCACCAATCACCTGCTCGTACTTCTCTTCCAGCCTGGCTTTATCACTTCGTAAATCCTCGATGGCCTTCAAAGCTTCCTCCAGTTCCTTCTTGGCTTCACCCTTACTGTTGCTTCTAGGGCCCCCTTGTTCATTTTGCAACTGTTGCAGGACTTTCTCCAATTCGCCCATCTGATCGGTGAGCTGCTGCTCCCTCAGAACCAACGCCTCGTTCTCCTCGACCTTCGCTTCCAACTTCTGGGCCAAGACACTCGTTTGATTGTTGAGTTGCTGGACGTATCGCTGGTACTGCAAACTGGCCTGATCTCTTTCGCCCGTTAAAACTTTAATCGCATTATGCAAGTCGGCGATTTGCTTTTCCAGCCCCGCATTCTGCTGAGTTAACCCTTCAATGCGTCCGCTGATTTCCGTGTTCTCCGCAGTCGACAGCTGCTGTATTTTCACGTTCAGCAAAGACACCTGCGAGTTTAAATCGTGCAGGTCACGCTGAAGCTGCGCTTTCTCCGCCGAGCTCGCCGACAGTTTCCCTTGCAACTCGGAGATGTCCTGCAGCGCCTCCTCCTGCTGCTCTTTCAGCGTTTTGTATTCGCTTAAGAGGTTCGTGTACTCGAGGCCCTTCTCGTCGTGCCTGGATTTCTCCGTCCGGAACACGCCGACTTCCTTTTCCAGGTCGGCAACGCGGGAACGCGACGTTTTCAACCGTGCGGTCAACTCCTCGCACTCGGCGGTCTTGTTTTTGGCAACCGCTTCCGATTTGGTTAACGCGCTCGACAACTCGGCTTTCTCCGTCACTAAAATATTCACTGTTTGTTGGTGGCATGCGAGTTGCTCTTCCAAGTGCGATAGCTTTCGGGCGTTCTCGTCTTGAAGCTGCAAAACGTACTGTTCCAATTGTTTCAGCTTCACCTCATTCTGTTCCTTCTGTAAAGCCTGATTCGCCTGTTGCTTGCTTTGTTGAAGGGGCAACTCCGACGCCGTAGAGCTATCATCGATCAGTTGGATTATCTGCGTTGACAGTTGCTTTAAGGCCTCCATGTTTCCTTCGCCGCCCTCGCTTTTGCAACCGTTGTCATCATCGAGTACCGATGTTTCGATCAATTCAGAAGGCGCATCCCCACCACGATGAAGGTGATCGTAAATAACATTGGGATTTATCTCGGGGTCCTCCAGTGTTAAAACGTCGTCGTCTCCTGCTTTCAAAGACGCGAGTCCAGGTGACTCCTCGACTCTTTCGCCTTCGCCGTGTGCGTTTGCTGCTGCGTTAAAAGCGTGAAATGTTTGGGGGTGAGGAAACTCTTGCGAGTGAGGAATGGTTTTGCTGGTGAAATTATCGAAGAAACTCGGCGCCTCCTTGGCGTTTGGTGCATAACTGCCGTTGTTGTTGTTGAAGTAGTTCTGCAATGGCGAGACGTTGATCGGCGCCGCGACTTCATTCAATGAGCTGTGGGTTGAATCCGTTAAGCTTTCCGCGGGCGTTCTCCTGTCCTCGCCGGCGCTGCTGTTTTCATTCGCTCTTGATTTCTTGTGCTTCTGGTATTCTTTCAGCTGGAAAAACATCGAAAGTGAAAGGTGTTGTTGCAGGTAAGTGGTGATGTGGCGGCGGCGACGGCGTTCGTTTTTGACAAGCGAAAATGGTGCGTTTATTCATTCGCGGGGTGAATTATATTTTTTAGTTACTTCCGAATTAATGCCGGCGGTGATTTGGTGATAATTAATGGGTTTGGTGGTACCTTTTTTCTGGCTGCCGACAGTTGATGCGCTTTGCTGATATCCGCCATTTTTTTTATCCACTTGTCATATTCAAGTTCCAGTATTGCCAATAGACGCTAGGAAAAGTCCCCGTGTAGAATAATAGATTTCTCCAAATTCTCTCAGATCAAAGAACAAAACCGTATAATAAACAAGAAAAATAAGATGATAAAAAAAATAGCAGTAAATGCGAGAAAATGTTGTAATAAATAACAGTGTAAAGAATAATATGGTGAAGATGTTATTAACAGAGTTGGGTTTACAAAAAGTTGCAATTAGAGAATCAATCTCGTATTATATTTGTGAGGGGGAGTGAAGCTTCTCCGGAGATAGAAACCCCTTTGGGAAAATAAAAATCAAATGCAAATTACAGGCACATCAGCAGTGTTACAGAAAACTGTAAAATCAAACTTCGACTACCACCTACTAGATGGCGCGAGTAAACGCATGTGTTCATCGGATGTTTCAAATCTGCGAGGAAAAATCGAACTTTTACAACTCAGCAACAATAACCCCATTATGTTTTCTTGCAATTTTCATTTCTCCGGTAAGAAAGGTAGGAGTAGGGAAAATAATAACGTACAGAAAATTAATTTTAATTGCAGAACATTTTATTAAAAGCATTTTGTTTTTTGAATTATTTTTACATGCACTTGTAGTTGAAAGCAAATAATAGTAGACAAATTAGTTTCCTGTAATTATTCTTTCGCATTAAATACCGTAGATTAAAGACGAATTCACAGATTTTACCAATGTTTTAAACTCGTAAATTTCGAAAGCTTTAAATTTTTTTGAATATTACCTGTGAAGAATTCGTCTTTAATCACTGTGGTTTTAAAAAAGGATAATTACAGGACTCTGTAATATGTCTACCTTCTTGCTTCTGACAGTTGATTGATTTTTCTTTAAAATTATCTCCTTGTTACAGGTTACAAGTTATAAGTTTCCCGGAGTTACATATTTCCTGGAGTCTTCCAGAAGCAATCCCCACATCGTAACTAAGGAAGAAGAAGAAATCTTGGAAAGTGGATTGCAACAAATTTATTAACAGTTCTTTTTAGAACTATCAAGAACAAACCAGGAAGAGCATCCGAGACACTGTTACCCTCTATTTTTTGAAAATTTCTGTCTTATTCTGGCAAACTCCTGACAGTAAATAAAATGTCCTCGTGACGTCCTACGCCAGTTGCGACGTCATCGAGTTAAAAATGTCAATAACTTCCTTATTTACAGGCCAAATTCGACGCGCCTTCGCAGGGATGATCCGGGGGCGTTAAGGGACCCGACCGCACCCTCAAAATCGCGCTGGAACCTTAAAAAAACAAAAATGCATAAAAGGGCTGCGCAGTAGGTAACGGAGGGTCGTAGGGCTGCGCACTCGATTTTTTACATATGGGTTAAGCCAGACGTATAAAAAAATTCTTCTTTCCAATGGTACCTTCAAATCGGCCCTAAGGGCTCAAATAACAAAGTTGAGGTTTTCTGGATTCGCAGAAAAATCGCGGTTTCCTCGTCGTTTCGAACGCAAAAATGCTCTCGTGACGTCATACGCCAACTGTGACGTCACCGACTTAAAAAATGTCAATAACTCCCTTATTTACAGATCAAATTCGACGCGCCTTCGCAGGGATGATCCGGGGGCGTTAAGGGACGCAACCGCACCCTCAAAATCGCGCTGGAACCTTTAAAAGACAAAAATGCATAAAAGGGCTGCGCAGTAGGTAACGGAGGGTCGTAGGGCTGCGCACTCGATTTTTGACATATGGGTTAAGCCAGACGTATAAAAAAATTCTTCTTTCCAATGGTACCTTCAAATCGGCCCTAAGGGCTCAAATAACAAAGTTGAGGTTTTCTGGATTCGCAGAAAAATCGCGGTTTCCTCGTCGTTTCGAACGCAAAAATGCTCTCGTGACGTCATACGCCAACTGTGACGTCACCGACTTAAAAAATGTCAATAACTCCCTTATTTACAGATCAAATTCGACGCGCCTTCGCAGGGATGATCCGGGGGCGTTAAGGGACGCAACCGCACCCTCAAAATCGCGCTGGAACCTTTAAAAAACAAAAATGCATAAAAGGGCTGCGCAGTAGGTAACGGAGGGTCGTAGGGCTGCGCACTCGATTTTTTACATATGGGTTAAGCCAGACGTATAAAAAAATTCTTCTTTCCAATGGTACCTTCAAATCGGCCCTAAGGGCTCAAATAACAAAGTTGAGGTTTTCTGGATTCGCAGAAAAATCGCGGTTTCCTCGTCGTTTCGAACGCAAAAATGCTCTCGTGACGTCATACGCCAACTGTGACGTCACCGACTTAAAAAATGTCAATAACTCCCTTATTTACAGCCCAAATTCGACGCGCCTTCGCAGGGATGATCCGGGGGCGTTAAGGGACGCAACCGCACCCTCAAAATCGCGCTGGAACCTTTAAAAAACAAAAATGCATAAAAGGGCTGCGCAGTAGGTAACGGAGGGTCGTAGGGCTGCGCACTCGATTTTTTACATATGGGTTACGCCAGACGTATAAAAAAATTCTTCTTTCCAATGGTACCTTCAAATCGGCCCTAAGGGCTCAAATAACAAAGTTGAGGTTTTCTGGATTCGCAGAAAAATCGCGGTTTCATCGTCGTTTCGAACGCAAAAATGCTCTCGTGACGTCATACGCCAACTGTGACGTCACCGACTTAAAAATGTCAATAACTCCCATATTTACAGCCCAAATTCGACGCGTCTTCGCAGGGATGATCCGGGGGCGTTAAGGGACGCAACCGCACCCTCAAAATCGCGCTGGAACCTTTAAAAAACAAAAATGCATAAAAGGGCTGCGCAGTAGGTAACGGAGGGTCGTAGGGCTGCGCACTCGATTTTTGACATATGGGTTAAGCCAGACGTATAAAAAAATTCTTCTTTCCAATGGTACCTTCAAATCGGCCCTAAGGGTTCAAATAACAAAGTTGAGGTTTTCTGGATTCGCAGAAAAATCGCGGTTTTCTCGTCGTTTCGAACGCAAAAATGCTCTCGTGACGTCATACGCTAGCTGTGACGTCATCAAGTTTAAAATTTTAACAACTCCTTTATTTACACGGTCCTGATCGTCATAGCATGATCTGAAGTCACGAGAGACCGCACGGACACCCCCGCCAGGGCGACTAACACCGATTTCCACAATACCGGCCTTAAATGTGTCCTCACAGTCAAAGAGTTGAAAATGACTACTCATTCTTTTTCTGTGATTCACATATTCACAACTTACGCGTGAACCCTTCGTATCTACTTCACAGGATTTAAAAATTCCTCGGACTCGATTCAATCATCCTCAAACATCTTCTTATTTGGTTATCTTCAGATTTGGGGGAAAATTTCTTCGACATTGGCAACATTTGTCATATTCCTAGGTTCAGTGTGACCAACTGTTCGTATCTGAAATTATACGTAGGTGGATGTCTTGGATGGATGGTTTAGTGCCGATGTTTCTTTTTGTACGCGTGAAAAATTACCCAAAATATTCGTTGCATTGTTTAAAATATTACAGTTTTTGAGTTCTTATAAAATAAATAGATGTTTAGTTAATTTAGTAACATCGTTATTTGATGGTGCCATAAAATAATTAAAGGATTCGTCAAACACAGGAGCGTTCGCTTTATGTAATATAGCTAAAAGCAAAAAATAGTAGACAGATTACAGATTCCTGTAATTATTCTTCCTCAAAAATGCCATTAATTAAAGACGAATTCACAGATTCTACCAATGTTTCAAACTCGTAAGTTTTGAAAGCTTTAAATTTTTTAAATATTATCTGTGAAGTCGTTTTTAATCACTACCGTTTTCAGAGAAAATAATTAGAGGAAACTGTAAATCAGTATAATATTCGCTATTCTTTTCACTCTTAAAACGCATTGAAGTCTTTATAACATTTCCGATTAAGACCGATTAAGATTAAAGCGAGTTTCCGAAAACGTCTTTCAAAATTTCCGCGAAATCGCATTTAAACAGCACTATTTCGAAGCAAGAGACACTACAGGAAACTGTAACGTAACATTAAAAAGAGAAGCACGAGTATGCGCAACCATACAACAGAGGGCGCCACAATCGATCTGTCAGTAGACGTCAAATGCCCATGCTTTTGCTCTTGTCAAACAAATCGATTTGTCAACTAAACTTTAATTGCAGATTAATGTAATAAATTGAAGTTAATTCAAATGGCATCGGTCACACTGTTGGAAAATGCCGCCGCTTACGAAGAAGAGCAGGCGCAGATTCAGAAGCAACTGGACCAGTTGCAGATCGCAGAGGTTAGAAACAGTCCCCCTTTTTTTTTTCTGCGCTGCTTTTTCCCAACAAAAGACGCGTTGCATGGCGTTTTTGACTTTGACAGGACGAGCTGCTGCAAGAAATGAACCACCTGATGACCCAAAAGACCTACGTGGACGGCAAAATAAAGGCGCTGGCCAAGATAATACCTACGTTGAAGTCCATCCAGCACGACGCCGAGTCCTTGGCGAATACGATCCACGAAGTGTCCGAGTCTTCAGAGAAAATAAGCGGCAAAATAAGAACGCTGGACAGGGCAAGGGTTGGTAACTTGGGATGAAAAGAGCTTCGCGATTTTGAACACTCGTTTGTTAACAGGGGAGGGTTGAAGAGGGGCAGCAGCGCGTGAGCGATTTGATCGACCTGGAGTTGTGCTCGCAGGGGGTGCACAGGGCCATCTGCGACGAGGATTACGAGCAGGGGGCCATCCTCGTGCATCGATTTCTCTCCATCGATCAGTCACTATTGCAGAGGACCGCGAGCGATGTAGAGAAAGTATCGGGGGTTTTGAAAGCCGTCCGTACCTTACAGGACGCGGCCAGCCAGCTGAGAGCAATCGTCAAGCACAAGTTCGACGACGCAGTTAAAACCCAGGAGCTGCACGGCATAGAACGGTTCTTTAAGATATTTCCGCTCATCGGAATGCACGATGAAGGAATCGTGGATTTCTGTCAGTATTTATGTACTAAGGTACGGTTTTTTTTTTTAATTAATTTAATTTAATTTGGAGATCAATTCGTATTGTTAGGTGGAAGCGGCTGCGCAGAAGAATTTGAGCACGGCTTTGAATACGCCGGCGGCCGATCAAAGATACAGCGTGGTTTACGCTGACGCACTGACCTTGTTGTTCGAGGGATTGGCGAGGATGATTGACATACACCAGCCGATCATCGAGACTTATTACGGGCCAGGCCGCCTTCTGGCCGCTGTTAAAATCTTGCAGGGCGAGTGCGATCGGCAGACTCGACGAATCATCATCGAATTCAGCAAGAACAGGAACGTCGGCAAAAAGATCTCCCAGATCAACGATCTGTCACGCATGAGCAGCAGCTCGAGCTTCAGTAAGATCGAGAAGATTGATCCGAAGGACTTGGATGTTTTGATCGGGGAGCTAACCGTGATGCATTCCAGGGCCGAGTTGTACGTGAAGTTCATGAAGCGAAAGATTTCGGTGAGTTTGCTAAGCGTAACAAACACACACGAACACATTCTGTGCGTTGCTTAGAACGACATCGAGGTTGGTGTGGCTGACGCGAGCGAACGCAACAAAAACCTAATCGCTTTGGAACAGCTCGTCAACAACAGCCAATTAAGTCAGAGCAAGCACGAGCTCTTGGGGTATTACCTGCGCTTGGAGCAGTACTTCATGGAGGAGTCAATCACGAAAGCCGTCAACTTGGACTCCGTCGATTCCGGCCAGTATGTTTCGTCGATGGTCGACGACACGTTCTTCATTATTCGAAAGTGCATCAGGTGAGCCGTCTCGTTTAAACTTGGGGCGGGGGGGGATTTACAGAATATTGTAAATTCCACAGGCGTGCAATTTCGAGCGGAAGCCTGGAAGGCATCTGCGTCGTAATCAACAACGCGTGTCGCGTGTTGGAAAGCGATTTCTGCGGCGTCCTCAGATCGAAACTGAAGCAGGGGTACCCCTCGGGGTACCTCGATCTAACACAGGCGTACAACGTCCTCCAAACCTCCATTCAGCAAGGCCGTTTGCAACCCGGAGATGCAGAAGTCACCCGCACCGCATTCATAGTATGTATTGCCCCCCCTCAAAAATCAAATTTTGTTGCAAATCGTTTTTAATTGCAATGTCAGGTCGAAAAGGACGTCGCTATTTTATCTATTCATAATTTTATCATAATCAATTGATTATGCAGGTCGCTTTGAATAACGCAGACAGCAGCAACGAATACGTCGAAGCACTGTGCGATGGCATCTTGATGGAGATCGAGCAGGCGATGCCCGGCTTGAAGGACAACGAACGAGGGAAACTCGAGAGTTGCCTATCGGGGCTTTCCTCGGTCACGACGACCTTGAAAGACGTCATCGACTACGGAATGCAACAGCTGAGAGCGAGCGCGATTAAACCGAGGGTGAATCCTTGGGTCGACGCGTTCCTGAACATCAACCATCAATTCAGTGAAGTGAGTTGAGTGGGGGGCCACACTCACCGGGCAACATGCTCATGCTCGCAGCAAAACACGTTCGCTTACGGTCAAAACATGTTTGTAAGTTGTGGCCCACTGAAAATACGTTGAAAAAAAAAAAACATGTTGCCTCCAACATCTTGCCTAGTGAGTGGCTAGCCTATTTCTTTGTGCCTGCAAGATTTGCTTTAATTTCTAACCAACTCTTCAGGATGAGTTGTCTTCGTACGACGCAGGCGAAACCTTCGTGCAGACTTTAATCATGAATTTGGAGTCGCTCTTATCACCGTTTAAGGAAGTGCTGACCCCTTCGAATTACGACAGTTTGGTGAACGTGCTCACCGCCGAAGTGACGCTCAGATTCGAGAAAGTGATTTTGAAGTCGACGTTCAACAGAGTGAGCGTGTACGTGTGAGTGTCTGAGGCTTTTTAATTTCTTTTTTTTAAGCTCGGTGGTTTGGTCCTCGACAAAGAAGTGCGTTCCTTGGCGGGGTACTTAACGGCGACGACGTCGTGGTCCCTGCGAGACAAATTCGCCCGACTCACGCAGATCGCAACGGTTCTCAACCTGGAGAAGATCACGGAGATCTCCGATTATTGGGGGAACCACGACGGCGCTCTGACCTGGAGGCTCACACCTTCCGAACTACGTTCAGCCATGGCCCTAAGGTAAAAGCCAAATACTTAAAAGTTATGGGGCGGGGGGGACCGATCCTGTTAACATATTAATGGGCTGTTAAAATTTAGAGGTCGTTTAAAGTCGCAACAGAATTTAACGATTTCACGGGACGAGGGGGCCTATTCTGCATCAAAAGCGTTAAATTTTGTTGCCATGATTGATTGGCAGCCAGCAAAGGGTTAAACCAAAAGACGATCGGACATAAAATAAGTAACAATCGAGCAAAGCAATCGGGAAGTAGAAGGATGAGAGAGGCAATCTCTCAATTTCAATTTATTCGGAGCTCATCAGCATGATGGATGCATCCTCCGCATTCGCGAGAAACGATAACGTTTCTCAAACTTTTTAGTTGATTCCAGGCCCCGCTCTCCTCCGAAAGTCTAAAATGAAGAAAATAAATTCACCTAATTACCCTCCCCCCCCTCCCTCCCCCCCCCCCAATAGGCCGAGGCAAACAAACGACGATCGATCCAATGCGAGGGAAATTTATTAATGAAAGCACGAAACAAAAACTAAAACAATCAGATCGAATAGTCGATTAAAATAAATAGTCGTCGATAAACGCAAAACAAAATGAAAAAAAATGAAAAAAAAAAAGAAAAAAAAATGATAATCGACTCTGCGCACTACACGAAAATAACGAAGAATGGCGAAGGTAAACAAAAGACGAACGAGTAACTGGAAAAGACAAAGGAAATAGTCGACTAAAACAATTGAAAGTGTACAATAAAAAAAAATGAAAACGACAAACGAAAAGTTGACAAGAACAAAAAATACGAGTAACTAAAAAAAAAAAATGAACAAAAGAAGACGATCGAGAAAGTAATGAAAACTGTACGAAAAAAAAAGAAAAAAAGTACGCTCTCAGTTACCATTAAAGAAAGACAAAATAGTGAAAATGATAAAGGTAAACAAAAGAAGAGGAAGATCGATTGACACATAATGTGGCAAACAAAAATCAATAGAACAATCTACAATCGTTAATAAACGTAAAAGAAAAGAAAAACAATAACATACGACCGATTCTCATAAAGAAAAGCGCAAGCAGTGAGGAATGACGAAGGCAAACAAAAGACGATCAGGTAACTCAAAAAAAAAAGAACGCACGTAAAGAAAATAATCGATAAACCCCGAAACGAAACTGTACGTGTAACGGAAAAGTCGATCGAAAAACAAAAAAAAGGAAAATAAAAAAAAAATATTCGATAGAAACAAAACAACGAAATAAACAACAAATTATTGTTTTTGTTTGGTGTAATTATTGAAAAGTTTTATCCGTTATTCTTCGTTAATTGATTGTAAGAGTCGATTTAAAAACAAAACAAAAAATTATTTCGTTTTGCGTTTGGCGCCCTCTTTTAACCGTGACCGACATCATTTCTCGCAATTTCGGATTCCATTTTTCATTTGGCACCGCGTCGCCCTCTATTGACGACAACCTCTCATTCGCAGATTAAAAAAAATATGTAAAGCTCGCACTTCGCGTCAGTTTGATTTAATTTAGTTGACCCTGAACCGTGCAATTTAACTGTGGCGCCCTCTTTTAGCCGCGACTGACATCTTTTCTCGCAATTTCGGATTCCATTTTTCATTTGGCGCCGCGTCGCCCTCTATTGACGACAACCTCTCATTCGCAGATTAAAAAAAAATGTAAAAGGTCGCATTTCGTCAGTTTGATTTAATTTAGCTGACCGTGAACCGTGCAATTTAACAGTGGCGCCCCCTTTTAGCTGCGACTGACATCTTTTCTCGCAATTTCGGATTTGGCACCGCGTCGCCCTCTATTGACGACGACGAGAAATAATTGGATTTCGAGATCTTCAGAAAAATCCTGCCTCCTAACTTCGCAATAATTTTTAACGTCCAAATTAAATAAATTAAAGGACCTCTAAATTTTAACGGCCCGTTAATATGTTGCGGAAGTCGCCGCCGATTCTGTTAACATTTTAACGGGCTGTTAAAATTTAGAGGTCGTTTAAAGTGCTGCTACGATTGGCTGCAACAGAATTCAACGCTTTTGATACAGAAGAGGCCCCTGGGTTAATTAAAAAAATTCACGGGGAATTAATTCTTCGGTTATAATTTTTTTTTTTTTGAAGAAGCAACGAAAGGTTTGCGCGAACAAAAGAAAAAATTGTTAACAAAAGGATTCTTTGTAGGCAAGGAAAAATTAATCAAAGCGACCAACAAATGTCTTCTAATAATAATAATAATAATAATTAAATAATAATAATTAAAGTTCTCTTCCTTTTTTTAGGTCCGACTTTAAAGTGGAAGATATACGGAGGTTGAAACTGTAATAAAGGGGAGAAGGGAATGATGTTTGATCTTTTTGTTAAATCAATTTTAGTTGGCATTATTTGGTGTCATTTATTTAATATATTTATTTACACAACCTCGTATATATATATATATATAATCTTTATGTATATACATTAGTTTAAATTGTGCCAGTAACAATAAATTACATAAAATAAGGACGGACGAGACTTACTTCCGTACGTATTTTTCTTATTTTGTTTTGTTTCGTTTCGTTTTGTGGAACGGTCGGAAAGAGAGAGAGAGAGAGAGACAAGAGAGAATTTTTTTGATTTTTGACGATAAATCACGCACAGCAAAATCTAAGCTCAAAAATTGCATGTAAATTTTTTTATCACAGTGTTTTTGTAACAATTAATTAATCGTCCAATTAATTAATTAATTAAAGACGACTCAGCACGAGGTCCTGGGAAGGCCACTTTTTTTTTTTTCTTTTAAACATTTTGCTAACGCACACGTTGATCACAATTTGCAGAATGAGGAGGAGGAAGAGGAGGAGGAGGACGCCCTACTAGCTCCTAGATAAAATAATCATAATTTTAATCTCGAGAGAGAGAGAAACGACTACAGTAAGGGCCTCGTCACGATCACACATTGATGGATGATTAATTACATTTTGTCTTGTTCACAAGGCTTTGTTCTTTTTTTTACTTTTAATTAATTTAAATATATATATAGAGAGAGATAGGGGGGGGAGGAAGAGAAAGCGCATATCAAGTATACACTAATTACCCTAAGAACACTAATTACATTTCGATCATTTCGATAATAAAATAATTGATCACATACTCTTTACGCGGGGGTTACTCTGAAAGAGCGCGAATCAATAAATAAGGATTAGATAGAGATTACTAATGGTAGTATTATGTACTAAGCAATATTAAAAACTTAAAAGTAATGTCAAATCAAAAAAAAAAAAAAACAAAAAAATAGAGTTTTCTGGCCACCGCATGTTTACTAATAATTCCTTTGTTTAAGCTATACGTAAGATTCACTTCATAAGAAGGGGTTGCTCGAGTGTCCATTCGATGACCCAATCTAGAAAAACCAAATCGTTTAGTTTTAATCGGGGGAGGTGTGGTGTGGGGGGTTGGTTGGTTAGTCATTAACTAAAAAAAAAATAAACACAAACGCCTCGAGTAATTAAATATACCTTGAAGGGGTTCGGTGTCCAAGCCACACCGTTAACCTGCGCTGGAAAGAAGTCGTGGTGGCTGAAGCCGTTCGTTTTAAACGAGTCGGAAGCACGAAACGGATTTTGATTCTGATTCTGATTGCTGTTGCTGCTACCGTTGCTTACTCCGTTTCCCCCCCACATTGAACTAGTAGTCCCCGAGTGATTGAAAGGATTCGATGTGCTGGTGCTATCTTGGCTCGATGTGAAAACAGAGCCGAAATGACCTACTTATCAACAACACAAACAGAATTAAATCCCCATCGAGCATGAAAGCGCAATCAAACCTTGACTAGGAGAGCCGTACATCGACTGCGGTGATGGGGAACTGTACATGGATCCGGCTGGGGTAGACGAGCTATAGAGGGACCCACTCGAACTACCACCCGAGTTCCAATCGAGGGCCGACTGATTTTTCAAAGCGTTATCTAAATCTTTCAGAGCTGCATATCGGTCTTCGGGGGGCGCCGGTGGCACATTCGCGTTGTTTTTCTGCTGATGATTTAAATTACTCAGGTTATTCGATGTTGTTGTTGTTGATGTCTGTGTTGTTGTTGGCATACCTGAAAGTAACAGAGCGGACGTGCTTTAAACTAAACTAAACTAAACTAAACAAAAAAGAAAAAAAAAAGTAAAGTAAGTTAAGAATTCGTTCACACTCACACAATCAATCAAAATCAAACGAAATGAGCGCAAGCGCTTCGAATAAAGCGTGCTGCTTTATTAAAGAGCGGACTGGTATTAGCTAAGTGATTGATTAATTAATGAATGAATTAATTAATTAATTAAAACGAAGCAATCCACAGCGTGTGCGTTAATATTTTAAGTATTTAGTAATTAAGTGACAGAGAGAAAAAAAGCAGACACGAAACGATCATGTACTTGTGTTACTATAATCTAGGAAGCTCCCGCCCGAATCGAAATTAATCCAATCGTTCATCAGGTCCTCTTCGAGACCGTTCGCAAGAAGAAAAGGATCTAAAAGGATGAATCAACAAATTAATCACACGAAATAAATTAAAGTGTGTTAGCACTAATCCGAGTACTAATAATAATGATGATAATAATAATAAAAAGAGCGGTGGAGGAGCGAAATAAAGAAAGTCTCTTCTCTGAGAGAAAGAATACGATGAGAAACTAAAGAAGGCGGAGGGGGCGAAAACACACCCGACTTACTCCAGCGAGTGAGGCTGCACTTGGGGAACAGGGGCACCTGGTTCAACATGGGGCCGCACGGGCTGAATTGCAGGTCAAAAATGCTGAATCTGTCCTCTGCAATGCACAACAAACAAACAAACAAACAGACAGACAATCCGGGTGAGCGCAAACCAAAAATTCGATGTGGATGAGGAGGAGGAGGAGGAAGAGGAAGTTTCGAGGTGAAGAAGACACGTGACAGGTGCGCGTGCGAAACTCAAAATAATAAACAATCCGAAAATGACAAGCGACGAATTAATACGTACGAAATCAAATTAAAAAAAAAAAAAAATGACTCCTCAACTCAACCACAAAGTTCAAAAAATATGTATTAATTTCAATAATTGTTGTAATGTACAGTGGCGAGCAAATAAAATGCTCTTCGTATCACAGGGCTTCTAATTGTCAAATTTATTAAACACTAACACTTGTCAGATTTATTAAAAATCAAACGCCCTAATTTTTTCAAGATTTTTTTTTTTAATTTGTGACGATTTCGTCAAATTTCTAAGCGAGACACACCGAAGGCCAAATTTATTTTGCTCCCGACTGTACACGTCTCCCATAGGTTGGAAATCTTTTGCGTTTTTGTTTTTTAAAGTCCAGCCCAAGAGAAATCGAGAGATTTCCGAGGTTTTGCCCGGAAGACGACGACGTTTCCGTAAACCGGACGAGATTGCCGGCAACACGAAAAGAAAATGATCCTCGAGTAACAGACCGACAGGGTTGCCAGGTTTTCGAACTCTCGAGGCCAACAGGCTCTTTAAAAAATAATAATAATCGCCGGGCTGTGTAGATTTTACGCCGGAAAATAATAATAAGACTTAAGTCACTTATTAATTACAAAAACAAAAATAATTGAGTGTTGTACAGTCAAGCTTTTTAGTATTGTCTCCCTTACAAATGTTAAATTGCTTCTTGGCCACTACAATTGGTAAACGAGCAAGCAAGTGAACCAACACAAAATGAAAATATGAAACAAATAAAAAAGCTTTTTAAAAACGAGCTAAGAGAGTAACTTATTGACTTACTTGACGTTTCGCAAATATATATATATATTATATATTCTCTGCAACTCTAACGAGCAAGAACTATCCAAAAAAATAAAAATAAAAACATGGAATAAAATTGTTGGTTTACATTTTAGATCGCGACTAAAAATTTTACTTATTGTGGAGACATTACTGCAAAGCGTGACTGTACTTCAAATTGGAAAACAAAGTTGCCAAAAGTTGTGTGATCATAAACCGCTGAAACGGCGGTAATTGAATCGCGAAGTCTGGCAACTTTGTAAAAAAAAACACACAGGAGAAAATAGCTTCGATTTTTCGCAGTAAAACTCGTCGATGAATTAATCAAATCGACCGTTGAAATCATCGATGCCCTTGACTAAACTTATCTCGACGGTTTTATCGCCAATCTCATCGGTGAATTCACCGATTAAATCCGCTGATGACGTCATCAGTGATGGCCCAAAGATTTTTTCATGCGCGATGTCGACATGAAATCGGTAAAACTAATCGGTGGCTCATCGATGAATTCATCGATAATCAACTGATGGCATCGAGTTTTGATCATCCGCGATATGAATCATCAATAAAACTTATCTTGATCTCATCGATGATGAGACGATCCAAAGATTTCTTTCATTTGCAGTGTAAACGTGAAATCATTAAAACTATCGCTGAATTCACTGATGAATCAAGCGATGGTTCATCGATGAATTCACCCATAATCAACCAAAACATCATTATTAATGGTGATCCAAAGTTTTGATCGTTGCCGATATGAAACCGATAAGTGATTTCATCGATGAATCCATTGATGATCTCAGCGATGAATTCATCGAGAGAATCCGAAGTGTTTTGCCACCTTCGGTATCAACGTGAAATCAGTAAAACTAAAACGTGATTCCATCGATGAATTCACTGATGAATCAAGCGATGGTTCATCGATGAATTCAGCCATAATCAACCGAAGACATCATTATTAATGATGATCCAAAGTTTTGATCGTTGCCGATATGAAATCATCAAGACTTACCCAGTGATTTCATCGATGAATTCATTGGTGACCTCATCACTGATGAATTCATCGAGAGAATCCGAAGTGTTTTGCCACCTTCGGTATTAACGTGACATCAGTAAAAGTAATACGTGATTCCATCGATGAATTCACTGATGAATCAAGCGATGGCGTCGTTAATGGCGACACAAAGATTTTTTCGTTTGCAATGAAAATCAAATCAATAGAATTAGTCGATGGCTCATCGATGAATTCACCGATATACAACTGACGACGTCATTAATGATGATCTAAAGTTTCGATCAATCGCAATATGAAAACAATAAAACTTACCAGCACCAGTGATTTCATCGATGAATTCACCAATGGGATCGTCCATCAATGATGAGATGATCCGAAGTTTTTTTTGTCATTTGCATATTAGGTGCTTTCTTTCGCTTAAAAGTTTGAATCGCGTTTCGAATAGTTTGGACCTGAATTTCGCAGTTGTTGCATGCAACAAAACGCTCAAAACTTGAATATTTGATTGACTGAGTTCATTTGTCAATAACCACAATTCAATCCAAACGAGTTTCATTAAAAACAGAGAGATTCAAAGAAAAGAATGTCTGTTTTCGAATCAAAACACGTTCGGATCACGATTTTGTGAGCGAAAGAAAGCATCTAATAACATGGAATCAGTACAGGTAAAAGTAACACGCGATTTCACCGCTGAATTCACCGATGAATCATCGATGACGGCGGCTATTCAAAATTTTGATATTTGACAATTTCATCGAGGAATTCACCGATTAATTCACCAAATAGAAAAAGCGTTACGACCTCGATGCTTTCTGGCGTCCCTTCAAAACAGCTGGATTTTTTTGTTCTCGACCGTTGGCAACGCTGTTTCGCACTTATTTTTGAGGCGATTAAAAATGCAGTTCCGTTTACTGACGTGATTTTTAAGTGGCTAGGATTTTTTTAAATCTACTGTCAACAATCATCGACGATCTTTTCTTACGTCAAATGTAATATGATAAAAAAGGAATCTGTAACTTACTGGTGTTGTTGAAAACTGGGTTGTTGTCGAAGTTTGCAAACGAAGGCTGGGTGTTGTTGTTGACCGTATTAAAAATGTCGAAATTCGCGACGAAATTCGTCGTCGTCGTGGTGATTGCGCCGCTGCTGGTTTTACCGCCGCCGCCCGCCGAAGTAGTCGTCTTTGAATTACTTAATAAATTTCTAACTGTGTCGTTCTTGGCGTCGCTGTTCACTCCGTTCAACCTCAGCGCTTTGGGCTCGTGCACGAGGTGATTGAGCGGTTTCGTCGGTGGGAGGGCCCCGTTGGTCCGCGTCACCGGCGCTTCCAGGTAGTAGCGACGCCTCTCGTACTTGTCTATCATCAAGTCATGGATCTGCTGCTCGTCTCGCCCCCCTTCGGTGAGAGGCGATCCCTCGTACAGGCCCAGCCACGTGCGCCTGCAGTAATCGTTTCCGCGATTTTGCAGCAGCGCGATTTCTTCGGCGGTGAACGTCGCCATGGAGATCGATTTCACCCGATGAGGGGGCGTCAGTCCCCGCCTGGAACATAAATCGATATTATTGCTGGCCAGGGACACATCGATTATTACACTTATCATTTCCACTTATTCTTTATATAACAAAAAAAAAAAAACGGTACGGCAACGGTTGAAAGGCAAAAAAAAAATAGCAGGTAGGTAAAACAGTTTCCTGTAATTGTTTATTTATCTTTTAATTATTTATTTAAATATAACTTCACAGATTTTAGTAATCGCATTTAAAACTCGCTTTTAAACAACAAATACCATTTGAGAAATGTGAAAGAACGATTACAGGAAACTGTTTTGCCCACGGTATTTTCTTTTTTTGCTTTCGACTGTACAAAGTAGCTTAATAGGTTATGTTATAGTCCGGCAATGATAATGCGATAACAAATAAAAATTGGCGTGCACTTTCTACACGACGCCAAGTCTAAAACGACACGTTAATCGAAGAAGGGGGTTAGTAACATTCTTAAGGTAAGGAATGCATTCTTCTATTTACGTGTACTACATGCGGGAGGAGGAGGTGGAGGTGAGCGTAAACTTGAATGCGAGTAGTAACAGTCGGAGATAACCGGGTCAGCTGAGAATTTTCCATTTTTTTCCGACTTCTCAGAAAAACGATTACGTAAAAGAAGCGGCGAGCAACCGCAAAAAAAAAAAAAAAAAAACTGCGAGCAGCTCGCTAGAAGGAGACGTCCGTCGCCGACCGCAGCAATAACAGCATTCATTACAGCATGAAACAGCCAGACTGTTCTTCCTAAGCTGCTATTATATTTTATAATGCTCCAAGATAATTAATAACGTTTAATAATAACAGTAAGCGGAAGGCCTCCTGCAACAACGCAGAATCCTTGAGGAGAATTTGCACTCATCTCACATAAAGCCGCGATGCTAATTGTCTAAATACTCCGGCGATATCGCAAACAAAATTTAAATGCGATGACTGAATTAGAAATTATAATTTGCGATTGAGATATCTGCACGCAGATAAAACTAATTACGACGCAGACAGCGTACAGCACGTTTCAGAGCGACTGTTGAAATCGCCGCAATGAGAAAAACAATTAAAACAAACAAAACACGGAAAACATAAAAACAATTGAACATCTCTTCTATTTTTCTCAACACTTGCTATGTTGTTGTTACAATCAGTATTCAGTTCGATGGATGCGATTTCATACGTCATATTTTGAGGTTATGTTCGTTTAATTTTAAAATATTTCATGGGGGACTCATTCGCTTCAATTTGTCTATCCTACTGCAATGTTAGGTCAAAAAGCGATAGTAAGATGTCGCTATTTTATATGTTCATTAAAATATTTCATTAAAAAAACCTTCTGTTCGCTTTGAAATCGGTTCCGTCAAACAAATCAGTTTGATTAAACAATTGAATATCTCTTCTGTTTTTTCAGCATTCGCTGTGCTGTTGTTACAATCAGTATTCAGTTCGATGGTTGCGATTTATACGTCATATTTTGAGGTTATGTTCGTTTAATTTTAAAATATTTCATTAAAAAAACCTTCTGTTCGCTTTGAAATCGGTTCCGTCAAACAAATCAGTTTGATTAAACAATGGAATATCTTTTCTGTTTTTTCAGCATTCGCTGTGTTGTTTTTACAATCAGTATTCAGTTCGATGGTTGCGATTTCATACGTCATATTTTGAGGTTATGTTCGTTTAATTTTAAAATATTTCTCTAAAAAACCTTCTGTTCGCTTTGAAATCGGTTCCGTCAAACAAATCAATTTGATTAAACAATTGAATAACTCTTCTGTTTTTTCTTCAGCACTCGCTATGTTCTTGTTACAATCAATGTTCAGTTTGATGCAATTTCATACGTCATATTTTGAGGTTATGTTCGTTTAATTTTAAATATTATTCCTTTAAGAAATCATTTAAAATCAGTTCCGTCCATCAAATCAATTTGATTTTGGATGAACTGAATTTAAATGGCGCATGGCGGCGGCTTACATGTTCACGTCGCAACATGCTTCCAGCGTGAACAGTTTCCGAACGTTTTACGCAACAGGGTTACCGGATTTTCCGCAGGAAATGTGGCCAACTGATCGATAAAATGTAGCCGCGAAAGGTGCCAATTTTTTCCAAAGTCTGCAACATGTTATTGAAAAAAAAAAAAAAAAAAAAAACAATAGTAGATCATTACAGTTTCCTGTAATTTTTCTTTCTCTGAAATAGTATTGTTTCAAAACAACTGAGAATAATGATATACCAAGAGCAAAAACAATTTAAACAAAAAAAAAAAACGATTTAGAAGAAAGAAACCAAATAAAACTTGGAAAAAAATGAGAAAGAGAAGAGGAATAAAAAAACAGCGCTGCAAAATACGTGGCATGAAGTGATGAACATTAAGGGGGGAGGGGGGGGGGCACCAAAACATCCAAGTTCAACGAAAAAAAAAAAACAATTTTCCGGACGTATCAAAAATGTATAGAAAATAAAAAGAAACTAAAAAATCAATAAATAGTAGATACGATTTAAAAAAAGAAAAAGGAAAGAAACGAGTGACGAAATACAGTGCGTAAAACAAAAGATCACGTCCGCACAAAACAAAAAATAGAAAAAGCGAAAAATCAATTCGATAAGTAAAACAAAAGAGAAATACATGACACGTAGAAAAGTGAAGAACAGAAGAAAAAAACAAAACAAAAGATGATCGACGACTTAGATGAACCAAAAACCAATGAATCCCTAGAAGAAAAAGAGACTACAAGAAAACAAAAGACAATTGTAAAAAAAAACCGCCAACCAACAAAATTTGACAAATCAACGAACGACGAAATACAGTGCGCGAAACAAAAGATCACGTCCGCACAAAACAAATAAAAAATAAAACGTGCCAAAAATCAATTCGATAAGAAAAACAAAAGAAAAATACGCAACACGTGGAAGCGTGAAGAACAGAAGAAAAAACAAAACAAAAGAAGATCGACGATTTAGACGAACCAAAAACAAATGAAACTCTAGAGGAAGAAGAAAAAGACTGCAAGAAAACAAAAGACAATTGTAAAAAAAAAACATCAACCGACACGATGTGACAAATCAATTAGATTAGAATAGAGAATAAACAAAAGAGAAATTCCGTAAAATGAATTTAAAACAAAAAAAAAAAAAACAGACGTGCAACGATACTGAGTGAAAATCGAGCAAAGTTTTTGCAAATAAAAACAAACTCACAGGAAACAAAACAGAACTATAAAAAGGAGTCAATAAAATACGGAATACATGGGCACTGGCTGACACTCATTTATGTACAGGATGTCCTAAAAAAAATGGATTTTCTTCCTCCGGGTTTTCATTTTCAACACGAAAAAAACAGTTGAACATCGCCGAGTCGAAATAGACTCGTGTTAAGTTTTCAAAAAATACAAACATTTTACAAAACGATGACAATAACGTGTATGTATTATTATTATTTAATTTAGCCCAATTAAAACCTCAAAAGTAAAAAAAACACTAAGCAATAAGGCATAACGACAATAAAATCATGCTCAAATGTACAGGGTGATTCAAAAAGTATAGTAAAAACAAAAACTTTTAGCATCGCAGCGTCGACATAAAACTGAATAGTTTAAGCAAATGTAAACAAAAAAATATAAAACGATGAAACTATGAGCGTTTATTTTTAATTTGTTGGCCAATCAAAAAGCATGTTGGCTTAAAAATACTTGAAAAAACTTTTTTCCGTGAACATGACAATGACATTTTCAATTTAAAATAGAAACGACGCTGGGCTGCGTTCAAAAACTGTAACGGAAGAGCACTTTGGGCGTTTAAAATGAGAAGCAAAAGAGACAAAATCACTTACACGAGAGAGAAAGAACATTAGCGCGTTCTTTTAATTTCCTGAACGAGCCCCTGCTGTAATAAATACCTTATTTGCCAGTGCAGCGTTCAAGGACACATTTTAATTAATTTTTGCATAATTTTTTTTTTAAATAAATGAAAGTAAAAAATACAATTATTTAATTACAGTCAAAAACAAAAAAAATAGTGGACAATTACAGATTTCTGTAATTTTTCTTCTGCAAAATGTCACCGTTTTAAGTACAACTTCACGGGTGACACTTAACAATTATTTTGGAAGCGTTCAGATTTGACAAGTTGAAAACTTCCGTAAAATCGCATACAGACAGCGCCATTTTATAGAAATAAAAATTACAGGAAACTGTAGTCGTCTATTTCTTTTTGCTTTCGACCGTATTAAGAAAAAAGAAGATTGACTAAGCCTTAATAACGAAAACTGACGTTGTCATAGTAACCGATGTCATCGCAGTAATCAACAGCAACACGTCATCAGCATCAGCATTGCCAACGTTGTCAAGCGATTGCCTTGCCGATAACTGACCGACCAACGTTTTAACAAACTAATAATCGTTTATTAAAACCGGCCAATACGCCAGTGACTCACGATAAAAGTGGTAAAAGGGGCCACCAAGTCAACTTCAAAGCTTTCTTCATATCAAGGCAATAAAAACGGACGGAAGCTGATATCGCTCGCTCGAGTCGTCGGCTTCCCGTTCCAGCACCAGGCAAAGGCATACATAGCAAGGCTGTCTTGATAAAACAGCGATACAGTGGCAGCCGTA
Source organism: Prosopocoilus inquinatus (assembly GCA_036172665.1). Taxonomy (NCBI): domain Eukaryota; kingdom Metazoa; phylum Arthropoda; class Insecta; order Coleoptera; family Lucanidae; genus Prosopocoilus; species Prosopocoilus inquinatus. The sequence continues at coordinate 3,960,095 of CM069878.1, read as the reverse complement.
AAGGCCACACACACATCGAGTCAGCCCTAATCAGCGCTCGTTTGTTTCAACAGCCATAATATCCAAAAGCCATAACAATAACACGGCGAGCTGATTGGAGGAAAAAGGAATGCGCCCAAATCGACTCATGAGCTGGTGTGAGACATTGAACGTGAATTTGAGCAAACCTGTTTCTGGCAAACATTACGTAATGCGTGCGCGCAATTCCGAACGAACCGCACTTCAAGTTTAAACAAATTAATTAGCGAAGGCGAAGGTGGACAAACGTAAGCCACGGGCACATCTCCGTTCTTCATCCGTCATCGCCTTGGCCAAATGTGAGAATATTCACAAGGCAAACAAAAAAAAACAATTTAAAAGTTGAAAATGAGCAAAAAAAAAGAAAAAAGAATAACAAACAAATAAATCGTGGAACCAAAGCAAAAAAACAAAAACATAACCTCATTTTTCTTTTTAAAAAAAAAAAAAATGAAGTGAGAACGAAAACTCAGTTTCTGCAAACGCCGCCAATGAAACAAATGAAAACAGAAAATGACTACTTGAGAAGAAACAGACGGGAGGACGAGGTTCCATCTTTCTTAAAAAAAAAAACAAAAACAAAAACAAATGATGGTAGGCACGAAATTAAAAAAAAAAAAAAAAAAAAAACAATGAAGTCACGTGTTTACTTAAAAGAAGAATTAAATTGAGTGTCGAATGAAGCTGAAATGAAGTAAAACAAAACAATAACGACAAAAGAGAAACGGAAAAGTACACTTTTATTTAAAAAAAAAAAAAAACAAAAACAAATGATGGTAGGCACGAAATTAAAAAAAAAACAAAAACAATGAAGTCACGTGTTTACTTAAAAGAAGAATTAAATTGATTGTCGAATGAAGCTGAAATGAAGTAAAACAAAACAATAACAACAAAAGAGAAACGGAAAAATACACTTTTATTTAAAAAAAAAAAAAACAAAAACAAGTTATGGTAGGTACGAAATTAAAAAAAAAAACAAAGACAATGAAGTCACGTGTTTACTTAAAAGAAGAATTAAATTGAGTGTCGAATGAAGCTGAAATGAAGTAAAACAAAACAATAACAACAAAAGAGAAACGGAAAAATACACTTTTATTTAAAAAAAAAAAACAAAAACAAATTATGGTAGGTACGAAATTAAAAAAAAAAAACAAAGACAATGAAGTCACGTGTTTACTTAAAAGAAGAATTAAATTGAGTGTCGAATGAAGCTGAAATGAAGTAAAACAAAACAATAACAACAAAAGAGAAACGGAAAAGTACACTTTTATTTAAAAAAAAAAAACAAAAACAAATGATGGTAGGTACGAAATTAAAAAAAAACAAAAACAATGAAGTCACGTGTTTACTTAAAAGAAGAATTAAGTTGAGTGTCAAATGAAGTTGAAATGAAGTAAAACAAAACAATAACAACAAAAGAGAGACGGAAAACTACTTTTATTAAAAAAAAAAAAAAACAAAACAAAACAAAAAAGGGGGCCGTGGTTATTCTTCTCTGCAAACTAAATGAGAAAATATGTTAACTAAATAATTAATTTAAGAGGGCAAGTTCGAATGAAACTATTATTATTTAAAAAAAAAAGAGAAAAACAAGTTCTTCTCTAAAAAAATAATAAAAACAATAATTGAAATTCTTTGTAAGTAAAACAAATGAAAACGAAATCAAGGGTTGTGCTTCCTCATAAAAGACAATCTTCCAGCAAAAAAAAAGACACTAGCTTTAAAAAAAAGCAAACAAACAATTGAACAGTAAAAAATCAAACTCCTTCTTTTCTAAAAAAAAAAAAACAAAAAACAAAACAAAACAAAAGAAAAGGATTGCATACACGAAGTCCCGTTTGTTTCAAATAAAGAAAAGGAGGACACGAGACTTGTACTGTCTCTAGAAACAAATGAATACGTAAACAAGTCTTGTTCTCCTCCCCGCTCGTCCCCGAAAAAAAAGAAACAAATGAAAGTAGCCATTCTTTTCCGAGAGACGAAGGAAGCTCGTCCTTCTTTAAAGAAAAGAAAAAAAAATAATTTAATGTTAAATATTAAAGAAAAGAAAGAAAAACATTAATTTAATATTAAATATTAAAGAAAAGAAAAAAATATATGAAATTGAAATTCTTTATAAGTAAAAAAAAAAAAATGAAAACGAAAACAAAGCTTGTGCTTCGTCATAAAACAAACGAAAGCAAGACGTTCTTCCAGCAAACAAAGAGAGTAGTTTTTAAAAAAAAAGAGCAAAGAAACAATTGAATAGTAAAGTCAAACGCGTTTTTTCTGAATCAAAAAAAAAAGAATTAAAGACACGAAGTCGCGTTTGTTTAAAATAAATAAAAGAAATACGAAAGGCTTAGTAGTGTGTCTAGAAACAAATGAACACGTAAACAAGACTCGTTCTCCCCGCCCCGCCCCTCCCAAAAAAAAAAAAGAAAAAAAACAAATGACAGTAGCCAAACTTCTCCCGAGAGAAAAAGGAAACTCGTTCTTCTTTAAAAAAAAAGAAAAAAAAAATAAATTAAAGTTTTTTGTTAGTAAGCAAAACAAACGAAAAAAATGGCTTGTGCTTCGTCATAAAACAAACGAAAGCAAGACATTCTTCCAGCAAAAAAAAGCAAACTAGTTTTAAAAAAAGCAAACAAACAATTAAATAGTAACAAAATAAAAATAAAAATAAAAAACACAATGTCCCGTTTATTAATAAATAAAAGAAAGATTAGACTTGGGTCTGATTCCAGAAACAAATGAAGACGTGTAAACAAGACTTGTTCTACGAAACAAAAAAAAACAAACGAAAAATATCACCGTTATCAATTACATTTGTAATTGAAGTAGGCCGTGGTTTGCATTTCAGATTTGACTTCCAGAGTGCTGTGATTGGCGCACGCGCGCGTTAAATTTGAAATACACACACGCAGACAGCGCCATTAACAGCACTTTGCTCGTCAAATTTAAAACAAAACACACTTTATAAGTGAATAAACAAAACAAAACACACGTTATAAGCGAATAAACAAAACAAAACACACGTTATAAGTGAATAAACAAAACAAACCACACGTTAGTAGTGAATAAACAAAACAAAACACACGTTAGTAGTGAATAAACAAAACAAAACACACGTTATTATGAATAAACACAAGCAACTTTTGAATTTGAGGTTAGATTTAATGGCGGTCAAATTTTGACAGTTGACAACATGCGTCAAAGGATGTGACCGACTGCGTATTGCAAAATCGCCGCCTGCCCTGATTATAAATTTAATTGATAACGTGGCGCAGTTATCTCATTCTCCAAAAAAAAAAAAAAAAAAATGAGAGTTCGAAGAAAACTCTTCTTAAAAACTCGAGAAAAAAAAATTGATTAGAAGGAATGAAAGTTTGTTGTGCAAAACAGTTCGTTGTAAAGCACTCAACAAACAAATGACGTTTGAGCTGTTTTTAAACGCACTAGCCTTGACTATCTTGGAATAACAAAATTTACACCCTCGGGGATTCCCCAGTTACGTTTCTTTTTTCTTCTTCTTTTTATTTATGACCTTAAAGAGACAAAAACAAATCAAGGTAGGCACGAAATTATTATTTTTTCTTCTTTTTGTTTATGATGTTAAAGAGATAAAAACAAATGAAGGTAGGCACAAAATAAAAACAAGTGCCCGCGTTGTTTTAATTACACTCAGGAGCTCCAACACTTTTTTTTCTTTCTGTTCTTTAAACTTAATAATTAACTGGTTTAATCATCGATTAGAAAACAATTCCGGGGATTTCCGTCGGTTTACGACGTTTATGAAATTTTTTTAGAGGGATTCCCAATAAAGAAAAACAAATGGCGACTCGGGATTCCCCGGTTTTTGTTCAAAATTCTTTTTTTTTTTTTGACGGGGGAATCCCCTTTTTACGACCCTGTCGTACCGTAGAACGCAAAAGAGCTTTAAAACACAGACATGTTCAAAAAAATGGAAGTGTCGCGGATTTTTTTGACGTTGACAAGATATGCATATTTTCATTCATAGTAAACAAAACGTACGTTTTATTATCTCCCCCCCCCCTTGCCCCCCCCCCCCCCCCCCCCGGCCGCAAATGATAACACGACAATGACCCAACGACACTTAAAAAAAATTCCTTCTTATCTTCGCGCGCACATGAAGAGATAATTTTATTTATTTTTTTCGATGTCTGTTTTGCCGACTGTGTTTATCGAACGCGGTTGAACGCATCATCGCCCTATCGCCTCCGATTTTATTAATAAATTATTTTTTTGTTTTTCAAGTGAACGTCGACGACTCTGCGATTTTTCTCTAAATAAATTATTGAAATTGGAATTGCGTCACTAAAAAACAAAAAAAAAGAAAATCGAACGACGCCGGAAGTAAGTAGAATCGATTAAATGCAAGACTGCAACTCCAAAGAACGATAAAACAAGTGAATCACCATCCCCCCAAATCACTCCGTCAGCCATGAATCACCTGCTAATTTAAGAAAGCAAAATGAATGGCGGAAATGAAAAGTGTCGATTCATTTTCACAAAAAAAAGAAAAAAAGACGCGACTCTTTTTTTTTTCATATCCGATAATGACAAGCGTTTGTAGCTTTAAAACTTCTTCACTTGTTTTAAATATACGTCATTTCTTGTGATGTTTCTGTTTCAGTGTGGCCAATCAACTCGTTCAAAAATTCTTTTTTTTTTCGGCATACAGTATCTCCCCGGAATTGCCCTAAATTAGGGGCGTATTTAATCCGGCAAATTTAAATGGAAGGTTAAAGTTAAAAACACGCGACACCTACAAGGGCAAATAAATTATAAATTTTTCCAGCAATTAACTGATAAAACAAACCAAAATGAAAATATTAAAACGACCTAATCTTGCACTTTGCAGCAATCAGAAGCAGTATTGCCAACTCATCAAATTTCGAAGTTCGTAAGTACCTTTTTTTTGAAAAAAAAAAAGAAAAAATCGATTTTGACGTTACAAATCGCATTATCCCTAGATGGCACTTACTAATGACAACACAAATAAGAAAAAGAAGCTAAAATAAAAAATTATTTAAGAGTAGAAATAGAAGGGAAAAGCAGTATTGCCAACTCATTAAGTTTCGAAGTTCGTAGGCACCTTTTTTTTTAAGAAAAAAAAAAAGAAAAAATCGATTTTGACGTTACATATCGCATTATCCCGAGATGGCGCTTACTGATGACAAGAAAAATAAGAAAAAGAAACTGAAACAAAAAATTATTATTGAATAGAAATACAGGGTCTCTGCTAAATAGAAAAAGATAGGCGGCGCTTCGGTTAGATTTTTCAAAAAATTTGTTCGCTGTTGTTTGTTTTTCGAATGTAGCACGATCGTCACTTGTTTATTATGAATTATTATTTTTTAATTTGAAATTCGCCTTCAAAGCATTTCGGTCCCCTTTTGATTTGTTTTGCCTGCGATCGTCATTTGTTTTCGTCTTCAAATGTTTCCGTCACTTCTGAATTTTTTTTTATCTCGTTTCCTTTCGTATTTCTTTGGCGTTTGTCCGTGGCGAAATTCACGATCGTCATTTGTTTTTGTTTCTTTGTTTTTTCATTTCGTAATTCATCAAAAAAAATTTGCATTCCTTTTTCCTCCGCGAATAATTAGTCGTCATTTGTTTTTCTTTTTTCGAAATGTTCACTTCGTTAATAAGTATTACGATAGAAATTTATTTTTGTTTGTTAATTATGATGAAGTTAAAATTATTATCATTATTATTAGTCTTGAATGTTGCTTATTATTATTATTATTTTTTAATTTTAAATTAAAATTCGTTTCGAGTTCTTTTCTTCTATACGTGTGATCGTCATTTGTTTTTGTTTTTTTTTTACTTTTGTCGCGAATTTTTTCATTTGCAGTGAGTTTGTCGATTGTCAGAAACGTTTTTCGCTTTTTTTAAATTACTTGCAATTTTTCAAAAATCAAACAATTACAGTTTCTTTGGAAATTTTAATTTTTCCACTTCAATCGTGTTTCTGGGTTTTTAAAAATGTTTTGTGATTGTTTACTTTTTTTTCTGTCTTACTCTCGCAAAATGCGGCGATTGTCTTTTGTTCCCAAGAAGTCGAAAAATTCCTCGAATTTTAACGATTTTTTGCAATTTTTCCCTTTTTCGTTTTAGTTTGAAGTTATCCACCGATTTAACGACTTTTTCCCAGAGTTGGTAACACTGTTGTATTTAGTGAAAACAAAACAATACCCTAAACGATGGTATTTTTTTTTATATATGTAAACGCGAATCTGTCAAATGTTCGCCCATTTGAGACAGACATCCGCTTAAGTTGGTAAACGTGTCAAACAAAAGACTTTTGCTTGCCACCGTCACTATATGCAAACAAACATGAATCTGTCAAACTGGCGAAGCCAGAAACAAAAGAAAATTACTCTCGAATCGCATTGAAAAAAAATTAATAAATAAATTCATTTTGCTACAAATCTCATCTCAACGATTCCTTAAACGATGGTATTTTTTTTTTCTTTTTTTTTTTTTTGTAAACGCGAATCTCTCAAATGTTCGCCCATTTGAGACAGACATCCGCTTAAGTTGGTAAACGTGACAAACAAACGACTTTTGCTTGCCACCGTCACTATATGCAAACAAACATGAATCTGTCAAATTGGCGAAGCCAGAAACAAAAGAAAATTACTCTCGAATCGCATTAAAAAAGAAATAAATAAATTCCTTTTGCTACAAATCTCATCTCAGTTCAGCTAAACGTCACTTTTCCGTTTGTATGTACGAACAAGTAAGTTTGAACGACGCATATTTCAACCTGCTAGCACCTAGCAACTAATGGGAGTGCTCAACCAAGAAGGTGGGAATTAGTTTTGAGAGACGGAGGTTGGGTACGTACAGAAAAAAATAGTTTGACATATCGACATCGTCGCACTAATTTCATCGTATACCTAAATGAATCTGTCAAATGGGCGAACCAGGAACAAAAGAAACCGTATTTCATTTTTAAGAGCCGGGTAATACGTGTCGCTATCATTTGTTTTCTATTTACTAGCTGCTTCGTATTAGGTGCTTTCTTTCGCTTAAAAGTTTGAATCGTGTTTCGAATAGTTTGGACCTGAATTTCGTGGTTGTCGCAACAGAACACCTGACTGGAATTTTTGATTGACAGTTCATTTGTAAACAACCATAATTCAATCCAAACAAGTTTTATTAAAAATAGAGAGATTCAAAGAAAAGAATGTCTGTTTTCGAATCAAATCACGTTTGGATCACGATTTTGTAAGCGAAAGAAAGTATCCAATGACATGGAAGCAGTATAGGTAAAACTAACGCGCGATTTCACCGCTGAATTTACCGATGAATCATCGATGACGGCGGCTATTCAAAATTTTGATATTTGACAATTTCATCGAGAAATTCAGCGAATTCACCAAAGAGAAAAAATGTTACGACCTCGATGCTTTCTGGCGTCCCTTCAAAACATTAAAAATGAGAAAAACAATTGCCCTCGCGCTTTTTCAGATTGGCCGTTGATGTCGCACGGCTTTTGTCCGTCACTGTACTCAAACAGATGAGATAATCTATTGTGTATTTACATAAAAAATTAAGTTTGACGGCCGCCTGGAAAACGCAACGCCTTTTCTTGGTCGGCGCACACGACGACGACGAAGACACGAGGCGGGCCTGCGTGAAACCTCAAGGAAAAAAAAATGAAATAAAAGAATAACGCCAGGTGTTAAGCGCGGGCAACGTTTTTTTTTCTCTCTCACTCTTCGTTTTCAAAAAGAAAATAGGCATTACGACACGTCGGAAATTCGCGGGTTACATAAGACGCGAGTAATCCGCAGAGTGACATTAAAAATTCTAATTATGTTGCATAGCAAGGAGTGTATGCACGAACTATCCAACTATCCTATCCAGACATCCACTTCCTGATTTATTCGCCGCACAACAAGTCATTTCACCATCGCGTTCAGATTCAGATTCAGATTCACATTCACATTCACATTCAGAAAAAGAAGAAGAAGAAGCAAAGTTAAATCGGTCAAAGTGCACTATTTCACTGTGATGTCTGAACACGCGACGCAGAAAAGTTCATAAAATGCGTATAAATACTTTGATTTTTTTATTTTTTATTGAAAAGTAACGAGAGGATTCCGTCAAGCATGAACAAACAAAACACCTTGCGATTTGCACACGGACAATGTCGCAAAAGCCTCCTCCGCCCGATTGAACCGGGGCGAGCTTAAAAACCGCAAGCTCGGTTTAAGACAGACACCGCAAAAGCCATATTAAAAATAGTTTCGGAAATTGTGTAAAACGCGACATAAACAAAGTAACTGTCAAAAAGGTCCCGATCGACTTTGGTTAAACTACTTACAGCATTCCCGAGCATTTCGTACACACAAACGAGCCTATCGTGACGTTGACGTAGGTGGGGCCCCGCTGGTTGCAGTCGAAGCAATGTTTATTGTGGGGCAACGACACTAATTCGCGCAACGTCTTCAGGTTCTCTGCGTCCTCCTGCTTTTTGCGTGCCGTCGCCATGTTCGGTCACTGCGAAACTGACAGGAGCGCCATTTGACAAGCGCCGCTGGAAATCGAATAAAAATCGGCGCGCCAACAAAACAGGACGCTGCGCGCGGGATGTCCACCTCGCTTGCCGAAACGAACGCCGAACACGCTGAGAATTCACTGAAATTTATCTATTAAATCCAAACCCTTTCGTTGATTTTCAATTAACTACGACTGTAAAAAACAAAAAACTTAAGTTGAAGTTTAAAAAATTGCAGGGCTGCCAATCTAGAAAATCCAAACACTTACGCTAGGCGGCGCGTTCCACTTTACGCACCGGCTTAAACTCCTCAATTGACAGTTATCTAGAAAATCGAAACACTTACGCTAGGCGGTGCGTTCCACTTTACGCACCGGCTTAAAGTCCACAATTGACATTTAATCTTACGGATTCGGAAACGTGTCAGATTCGCCATTTTTTTTTTGATTTCTTCAATCTGGGGCTGTATTCTCGAATCGAGCGACAAGAGTCGTATGCGAAAATGACGTCAAAATGACGCAATTCTCGAACAATCTGTGTAGTTTTGTGTAGGAGTCTGTCATTTTGACGTCATTTTCGCATGCGACTCTTGCCGCCCGATTCAAGAATATGCCCCCTGCAGGTGAGTTCGTGTTTACGCTCAGATCGCTCGGAGCGTTTCTCTTACTCACTCTTACATACAGTGACACGCAGTCGCTCTCCCTCACACTTTTGATCGGAACTCGGCCTTAACGTGCTTCCTTTCGCTTAAAAGTTTGAATCGCGTTTCGAATAGTTTGGAGCCGAATTTCGTAGTTGTTGCAACAAAACAGCTGACTTGAATTTTTGATTGACTGTAAACAGCCATAATTCAATCCAAACAAGTTTTAAAAATAGAGAGATTCAAAGAAAAGAATGGAATGAGTTGCTTACTCAGCAATCGATTGTGATTGGCTCACATGAAGGTAATAGCCAATCAGAAACGACTGCTGAGTAAGCAACGCGTCCGCTGAACGCGCCCATTATTTGTTTTTGAATCAAAACGCGTTTGGATCACGATTTTGTGAGCGAAAGAAAGCAGTTGCACCAAACATTTTAAGATCAGCTTAACTTTAAGCGTCGCTTAGAATGTGAGTTATAATAATGTTATATTACCTCAAACGTCACATATAAGCAATACTTAAATTTAATCTCGGCTTTAGTGTTTGGTGCAACTGGCTATAAGAGCGAAAGGATAGTGACGGCGTACAGTGAATTAAATTTACTTACTTTAAATTAAATAATTGTGACGTCGTTTACTGCATGAAATGATGCGGAGATGGTTCACTACGCAATTTTTACGATAACACACGCAGTGCCCTCTGTTAGATGCGTCAAGAAACCTACCCACCTGTCAATTTTTAATAGAATGCCAAAAACAAAAATGGCGATCAATTGAGACGAGACGAAAGCGTAAAATAAACTCACGGCGAGTAAAAAAGGAAAACAAAAGACGATCAATAGGTAATTAAAAAAAACAAAACAAAATAACGTCGAATCAAATCAAAACAAACAAAAATAAAACAAAAAAAAAAGATAATAAACTGATAGTTGCAACATAAAAACAAAACGAAATCCAGACGAAACGAAAGCGTAAAATAAACTCACGTCTAGTAAAAAACAAAAGACGATCAATCGATAATTAAAAAAAAAACAAAATAACGTCGAATCAAATCAAAACAAACAAAACAAAAAAGATAATAAACTGATAGTTGAAACATAAAAACAAAACAAATAAAATCGATTAAAAGAAAAAAACGAAGGTCGATCAATTGATTTTATCGAAAAGTGAAATAAGTCAAATGATGAATTACACAGAAACAACACGAAACAGAAAACAAAAGACGAACAGCGATGAAAACAAGACTAAAACAAAAATTCTATTAAACTAAATTAATCGAATCGAGAACACTGACGAAAATTTGGATAAAAGTTAACGTTAACTTCTGCCAACTGCTCAAATCTTCAAAATCAGTTTCACTTTTGGCAGCATCAAATCCAGTGTTGCCAACTTGATGCATTTTACACCAGATCTAGTGTGCACTTGGTGATAAAGAGAAAGCTCTCGGCGTATAGCGTAAATTCTAACGAGTTTAAATGACAACTGGTGTAATTTTTCCCGCGGTCTCAAAACAGGGGAATTTTGGTTTATGTTTATACAATGCGCACGCTCCGGTGTTGTTTAAAAATGTGGAACAAACTTAACCGCTCCTTTTCTAAACGATCAGCGTATACCCTACCACTTTTCTGAACGCACCCCGAATGTTCGCTCATTCTAGCCATATTTAAAACATAAAATACACTATAAACTAGGGCGCCAAATTCAAATCTTTTCTGTCATCAGAAGTCGGTTTTCTTCTGATATAAGAATTCGGTGAAAAAAAGGGTTTAAGCTTTACTCAATTGAATTAAGTAACTGTGGTTGCGAGAAGCAAGGCAAACTGTTACAAATTTCAAACGCTTCGGAACATGCAGAACCACCAACCTAAAACATTAAAATGCGAACGTTGGAAGTAAGATTTTACTGTCAATTGTTTTTGTTCCTGTTCACAGAGCTCCGTTGATTAACTCAGCTCAATTTAATTTTTGTGAATGCCTGAAATGGTTAATCCAAAATGCAAAATTAATTAAAAAAAGAAAAGAAAAACATCCTCTGGTGTACTGCAAAAGATATAAAAATTGAAACACATGAAAACAATTTTATTTACACAACTCGATTTTATATGGTTGTAGTAAAAATTGCAGCAATTATAATCATAAAATTCAGTCTCTATGATTTTCTTAATTACTACTAATTACCTCATACAATGAATGAACATTCAGGCACTAAAAACTATCAAGTAATACGGCAACGAAGTACACATTTCGTTCGCCTGCGCAACGCCTATTGATTTATTTTATGATTTTCTTCTCACCGAGACTAATTGTTTAAAAAAACGACCCCTACATATTTTGGCGCCCTAATATCAGAAGGAGGAGGAAGGGAGATGTGCCCGCCCTCCCCCGCCCCCTCCAAACTTTCTTTCACGTGAATATCAGAGGAAGAAGTCAGGCCTGGCCTCTAGACCAGCAATAGCACCTTAGAGTTACAGTAATATAAAATGCGCGCGGATCTATCGTACGGACTAGAAAAATCTTTCTTTACATCATAAATGTCAGTGAATCTCTAAAAAAAAAAAGGAATTAATTAACTTAAAACTCTACTTTACATAGTATGTATAATAATTGTGTAGCCTAAGTCTAAATAAACTAAAAGAGAAAATGACGTGTTGAAAACAAACATAGTTTATGATGATGAATACAATTTTAGACGAAGTTTGAAATTTGAAGTGAAGTTTCAAGAAAGCAATACAACTCGTCCAACACTACGTTTTCTTTTTTTTTTTTTTATGATGAAGTACAACATCAATTAATCAATTAATTATCATTAAAACGAAATTATATATGGTTTCGCTTTACAATGATTTACGTTTAAAAAGGAATATACAAAATAGAATTAAAACGATTCCTTTCAGAAGAGTAAACAAACACGTTTCCAAACCACATTCACGAATTCTACTTACGCTTAAGTATATACAGTATGGTTAACTTGGTCCTTCGGACATTTCTTGATCAGACTTAGCTAGTATCATTGGTTCAGGTGGTGGTACTCTATTGGGTGAGGGGCTGTCGATCATCCTGAGCTGGAACCCGGGCGAGTCGGCACTCGAAAGAGATTCAGGCGTGCCCACCGAGCTCAAAGACCCCGGCAGGGGACTAGACGTAGTCGTGAGCAACCCACCTCGATCCACTGAGTAACTATGAAAACGTTTCGCCCTCGGGCTTAAGTGATAGTCTGTCTTGTCGTCGTCGAGCTTCCGTTTCGCACCTAAAGAACTCGGTTTCAAAACGGGGCTGCAGCTTCGCCTGATGAAAGAAGTGCGATTCCTCGTCGGGCTCTGAAATCCGGGAGAGTTACGTCGCGTCGGCGACGGGGAGTTACAGTGGAAGCCCCCGTACGGAGGTAGGTTCACGTGAAGGGGGCCCATTTTGGCTTTGCCGTCGTTGTGAGCGTCACTGACTAACCGCAGGTCTTCCCAGGACTGCGAGATCTGCATCGTGTGGTGAATCTCCCTCTCGTGGGCCAGTTCTCTTAAATTCGTGAAGTCGGCGCATTCTTCCTGTCGCAGTTGACTTATCCGAGGCGTTAAGCGTAAGCCCGAGCTCTGTGCGGAAAGTTTTCAATTTAGTTACGCGTATAAAGCTGTTTGATTGCGCTTACCGGAGAGCCTGTCAGAGGGCTGAAGCTTGCGCTGAACCTTCTGGGTCTCGGTTGGCAACCGGGCGCGAACACACTAAACGAAGCCTGCTCTCTAAGCATCGAACAAAAACCGGGCTTAACAAAGTCACTTACGTCAGCTCAAATCTCCTACCTATTGTTCGAAGAGGGTTGCGGGGATGTTGTCATGCTCGCGTTGTTCTCGTTTATCATGGGGGCACTAGAACACCGCTTGAGGGTGCCCGTCGGCGAGTCAACGTCCATCGCCGTCACCGGATTTAATGACATTCACAGTCCTTAAAGTCACGGCTGGATGTCGCACAGCTTCCAACATTTGCACACGGCCGTTCTTGGTAAAAGGGGAGGCGAGAGACGCGGCGACCTCCTCGTTCTGAGTCGGACGGTCGCAGTCGCAAAATTCAAAAAACCGAAAGCAGAGGTTTTTGGCGAAAATTCTTCCTTGACGGTTAATTCTGTCAGTCAAGCTACTCAGCTGCTTCAAATGCGCATGTCCTTAGGCGTCTTGTCGAAATGACAGTGTTGCCAAAAACCATTCTCAAGTTTACAGATTTCTGTAATTGACTTTAAGCAAAACGAAAATGTGATATTTCTGATTTCGTCAGCTAAAGTAAGCACAGGATTTCTTGCAACAAATGAGCGAGATGCAAGATAAGTTGGAAATCGTGAGTAAACATGATGCAAAGTGTGTTTGTATTTATCAAACGTAGCCTCGCGCTGGGGTTCGTTCAAAAATAGCACACGCCGATACTTGGGCGAATGTCAACAGTTCAGAAATGAACTCTTTCGGCGTTCAAATAAACATTCGGACGCACCCACATTTACCATCACGAGCAACGAGAAACGAAGGTGTCGCGATAATTACCGAAGTCAATTTTACACTAAAATAAAACTAAAATAGATTTTACAGTTGAAAGCAAAAGAAAAGAAGTAGACAAACTACAGTTTCCTGTAATTATTTTTTCTCAAAACGCCATAGATTAAAGACGAATTCGCACAGATTTTTACCAAAGTTTTAAACTTGTTAATTTTGAAAGCTTATAAGTTTTCTTAAATGTTATCTGTGAAGTCTTCTTTACCTTTTTCTACTACAATTTTCAGAAAGAATGATTACAGGAAACTGTAGTTTGTCTACTTTTTTTTTGCTTCCGGCTGTAAAAGCAGGATATGTTCAAGCGCATTTACATTAAAAAAAAAATATGCCAATCTTTCTAATGTTTCTACAATTTCGAAAGAAAAACAGTTACAATATTTATATACCAAGCGTTAAATGCAACTTAAAATTTTACAAATCATTCATATTTTATGCAGCAATTCCCGACAGCCAAGAAAGTGCTTCGATAATGGTACTATTGCTGAGAGCAGTATGATATCCCAACTTAATTTTAGAATATCATGAAACACCAGGCTAAAGGCCTAATTCCCGTTCTAATTTTATGAAAAGATCGCCGTTAAATTTAATGACTGAGTATTTCAATAAAACAGTTGACGAAGTTGACTTAAACGTGTCGACGCTAAACTTTATCAAAAAAAAAAAATAACTGTCTCATATTTCAACAATTTGAATACTCAGTAAATGGCTCTATTCCTGTTGGGTATTTTTTTTTATAATAGCAACAATAATAAAATTGCAGTCCCTAAAACGTCACGTGTTCACACTGCTTGTTCCTTCTGCCTTCATATACCAACGTAGTCCAGTGCACACACTTCACTATGAAATGTCATTACACCTCGCCGAACCCCACCTCACAACCGGGGTGTTAGTTTCTGAACGCACGCCTGCGTCTTAAAGCCCTTTCAATAGATTAGGAAAGTGGGCGGTCCTAAAGCTGGCGCGCGAAATTTGAAACGGAGTCCATTGGACTGCGAAAATGCATGGGTTACACCAAACAAACTGAAAATACTCGCTTCACAGAGAGTTGTCGTGTAAGCTTTTGTTTATCACTAAAACTTTGGATGAAAAACTTCAATAAAATCATTTCAGTTGTGCTTATTGTACGTAATTAGTTAATTTATTTGTTATTAAAAAAATGTATAAAATGCTTGTCTGAGCTTAGTTCAGCTGCAGGTCAACGAACTATTAATAAACATAACCTAAAACAACAAAATAAAAAAAAATGTCTCTGGAAAAGCATGCAATGAGTTTGTCAACAATTTTTCAATACAATATACAAGATACCAACTTATGAAACTGTAATACCTTGTTTAATCTCGTTGCCTTAGCATTCTTAAATGTTAGGTCATGTTCAGATCAACTCCGGCATTTCAGCGAGAGTAATTTACGACACACGTTTGATTTATTAGACAAAGATAGTAAACGGCTCGGCTCCGCCTTCTGTGACGTTTACTTTCCCAGTCTATTGGGTATTTGGGAACAGCTGTCATTGGCTGCCGTCGTTCAGTTAACGAAAGTTATTGTTTATCGTTGATCACGTGATCAAAAAAAAAAAAGCAATAACGGTAATCCCCAAATACCCAATCTTCCGAGCAGAAAAAGCAGCTTAAGTGACTAAAGCACTCTCTATTCCTATCTGGAGTGCCTTAATAAGAGACTGTGGCCATACAGGCGCCATTTTTGTTCAAACTTGGGGGGGGGGGAGTTCAAGTTCAAAATTAAGGTCCAGTTTTACAATTGTAGCTCAACTTTGAGCTGAGGTTTAAACCCTTAGCAACGATTATTTCAACAATTGTTGTGAAGGATTTAAGCTTCGGCTCAAAGTTAAACCGTCATTGTAAAACTGGGCCTAAGTGGTGATCAGTCCGTTTATGGTTGCTTATTATTTATAGTTATTTCCTACGTGTTACGATTACCTTCACTGCATTCAAATAATAGTTTTAAGCGTATTTATAGTATTTCACTTTTATGTAGTTAGTATTAGTCGAGATTGAGATTATGTGATTATTTCCGTTTAAAAGATACCAAAATAAATAATAATCTCAACAACGCGTATAATATCAAGAAATACTCACCTGAATAATCAAGTTAGCACTGTAGAAATCCTCACAATTTAAGTTAATTTTGAATAACTTCCCGCAGACACACATTTAGAACAGAAATTGTTACCAACCTCGGTATATAAAGTCGAAAATCGCACGCGACCAATACAAATCGACTTCACGCGTGGCCGTACTCTTCTTTTAAGTCACTCTATTCCTATCTTGCTTTAACCTTATATAATTAAAGACAAGGACAGAAGCTAAATATCAGCCAGTAACGTCTTTTCAATTTCCCTTTTTGATCAATTAGGCATTATCCATAAAAGAATTATTTTCCTTGGGGTGTTTGACTACAACGGTAAATGCAAAGTTGGCAGCATTGATTTCCCCAGAAAGAGACGCGCAGTGTTTGTTGGCTGTCAATTTTTCAAAACTCGTGCCGAACGTTATCAGCAATCGAAAAATATGGTCAATTTGGGCGATATTTTCCCGAATTTCACGGCGGACACGACCGTAGGCCGCGTCGAATTCCATTCCTGGCTCGGAAACTCGTAAGTACCGCCACGTTTGCGCATCCTTCCCTCCCGGTAAACTCGTGCCTTCCCTTCAACGCAGTTGGGGCATTCTCTTCTCGCACCCGGCCGATTTCACCCCGGTCTGCACCACCGAGCTGGCCAGGCTGGTCAAGCTCGTGCCGGCGTTCGAGAAGAGGAACGTCAAAATAATCGCCATATCCTGCGATTCCGTGGAGACGCACATGAAGTGGATCGAAGACATAAAGATGTACGCGGGATGTGCCGAAGGGCCCTTTCCTTACCCGATCATCGCCGACGAGAAGCGCGACTTAGCCACGCAGTTGAATATGATTGACCCGGCTGAGAAAGACGCCGATGGAATTCCGCTGACTGCACGCGCCGTGTTCATCGTGGATCCCCAGAAGAAATTGCGTTTGCTCATCTTGTATCCGGCTACCACGGGGCGTAATTTCGAGTGAGTACTCTTTTTTTAATAACAGTGCGAAATGGTAGCATTATGATTGCAGTGAAGTCTTACGAGTTGTGGATTCTCTTCAGCTAACTGACAAGCATCAAGTCGCAACGCCAGCTGATTGGAAGGTCGGTGTCTCATTTGTTTTTCAGTTGTATTCAACTGTTTTTGCTCACATGAAATCAATATGCATTTGAAAGTTGTCATTAATCGTATTAAATTTTTTCAAATCAAAGCAAACATTGACGAAATAATTTTTAGGCTGGCGAGCAAGTAATGGTGCTTCCAACGGTTCCACAAGAGCAAGTGGGCGCTCTGTTTCCGTTGGTTACCGAGGTGGCCCTGCCGTCCGGTCGCAAGTACCTGCGCAAGACTCCGCAGCCGTAATCGTTTGATTTGGTTTATTGGCTGCGACGAACAAACTTTCCAAAGTTACTGTAAAATGTTATTTATTTTCGTACGTGCGTTTAAATAAACTACCTACTTAATTAACTGGCTAGTTAATTTATGGCACACAATAAATAAGAGCAGCCTACGGTTTACCTTAAACTTAATAAATAAAAAAAAAAAAGAAAAAAATATACGTAAAGTATTCCAGGTACATTAAAAATCGAGAAACGTTTAAGTAAGTCGGCTACCGTTAAAAACAAAAAAAAAAAATGTCAGTTGGGTCGTTACAAATCACAGTTCGTCGTCGAAGTGGTGTATGTTGTGTAAGTGATCACCGAAATCCGTCACTTCGCTTCCCACGAATATGTCATAGTGAGTCAGTACTTCTTCGAAGCTGAGTAAAAGGTCGTGGTCGTCATCGCTGGCCGCGAATAAATGGATGACTTCTTCATCGGCGATTTCTCTGCAGAGAAAAAAAATACATAAAATCAAAAATCTCTTGTTTTAATTGACATTTGACAGCTGTCAAGGTGACTGGTTCTTTTCATTATTTGATGATGATGTGCGTTTGTTTTCTCTGTCTTATACCATACGGTATATTTTGAAATAAAAATGATGCATTAGTAGGACCGGTTGAAATGGTTTTTTTTTTCTCAGCCGTAAACGGAAAACTTTATGAAGAAGAGAAACTAAGGTGAAATTATAACTTACTCGTTACTTGGAACAACCCACGATAGAATTTCGCTACCGTCCAGGACCCCGTTGCGATTTTTATCCAAGTCGTGATCAAACCTTTCCTTCTCGGTGAGCAGCCAGTCTCTGTCGTGTTCCTTCCCCCTATCTCCGATGTACTCTTGAAAACTAATAACACGATCTCCATCGCTGTCCTTCTCTCTTAAAGTCTGCTCCAAAATATGCGGCAACATTGCAGGGTGTTCTTCGGGGTGAGAGAATGCCACCCATTCATCACCCTCCAACACGTCATCGCCGTTCACATCAGCCACCGTCCACATTATCCTATCGTCTTGCATTAATTGCGTGTTTTCCGATGATTTTTCATCGCTCTCATCCATTCCGTACGCGTCTGTAACATACTCTTCCCAGGTCACCTTTCCGTCTTCGTTCTCGTCCGCGTCTTCGAGTCTTTCTTTGGCTTCTTCCTCGGTGAGCATCTTGAAGGATCTCAAGATCCAAGCCTTGAGCTCTTTGGCGTCGATGTTCTCGTCCCCGTTCCTGTCCATCTTGGTCAAGAGTATCGCAAGTCTCTTCTTCGACTCCTCCGGTGTTAGGTGATCGAATTCCTCGGCTTCCTTGGCCGAGCCCAGGATCGCCTCGTGGTCGAACTCGCTGTGGTGTTCGCCGCTTTCCGACAGGTGGCCCTTGTCTCGGGGGCTGTAAGCACCGTCCTGCTCGCGCTCGCGGTTCAGATGGGGGGAATGCGTGTGCATTACGGCACAAGTGCAGAAACTACAACCGTACAAAGCGAGCAACAGCAGACATAACGCTTGACTGCTGCACCTCATTTTCTTTGGTAAAATGAAATCCAGCGGCGGCGGCGGGCGTTAAAAGAGAAGCATTTCAGAGGAAATGTGATGTGACGCGAATGCGAATGCGAACGCCCACCTCGTTTTCTTTCTGCCTACTGCTGTCATGTCAAGATCAAGCGACACATGTCGGAAGTAACAGCGAAAATTTACTAAACGAGGTTTTTTTAAATAAATAATTAAATACGAAGCGCTAAATGTTTATAAAAAACGGTACTTTAGCGGTTTTATTAATTAATATTGACGTTAGGACTTTTGCAAATTAGAGCATTCGTTCGGTGGAACAGAATTAGACTATTCGTTCACGACTCACCAGTAAGTAACCCATCGATGGTTTCACCGATTAATCTTTTGACGTAAAAACGCAATGCTGAGTTGAAAATTTATTTTCCTGAGGAAAACAAGACGCAAAATCAATACAGACGAACTATTAATTCAAAAAAGAAAAATAATGAGATAAGGTCGTAAAAATTTTTGCCGATAACTTTGGCAGTACGCAAGCCATCGATGTTTTCATCGATTAATCTTTGGACATTGAAATGGTACGGCGCGATAATAATTGGAAAGCTCTACTTCCAAGAAACACAAAACGCAGACTTTCTATTCACGAAAAAAACTATCAAAAACATATTTTCATCACAAAAAAAAAATATTAAAAACGATTCTTGCCCCCTCTCCCTCACGAACATAATTTGCTGGTGACAAAAGGTGCTTTCTTTCGCTTAAAAGTTTGAATCGTGTTTCGAATAGTTTGGACCTCCTGAATTTCGTAGTTGTTGCAACGAAACGCCCGACTTGAATTTTTAATTGACAGTTAATTCGTAAAAAAAAACCATAATTCAATCCAAACAAGTTTTAAACACAGAGAGATTCAGAGAAAAGAATGGGCGCGTTCAGCGGCTGAGTTGCTTACTCAGCAATCGATTGTGATTGGCTCACTTGAAGGTAATAACCAATCACAAACGATTGCTGAGTAAGCAACGCATCCGCTGAACGCGCCCAATGTCAGTTTTTGAATCAAAACGCGTTTAGATCACGATTTTGTGAGCGAAAGAAAGCACCTAATGAAAGTCAATTTAATTTACTTCGTTCAATTACTGTAAGCAAGAGTTATAATTAAGAAACGAAATAGTGATTAAATTTTAATACAATTCCGTGTAAGACAAACCGTACTTTAATTTAAAAAAAAAAAGTAATTAATTAAAATGTATCCATAATAGTATCTGAATCAATGTGGCGAACAGATTCGTCCACAACTTGAATGCTCCTGACCTCGGTGGACAAGACGTCGGTAGTGCCCTTAGGATACTGATAAGACGCTTGCCTCTCGCCCTTCTTGTTCGCCTCATCGTACGTGCGCAAGTACTCGACGCTTCCCTTACGTATAATACACAGGTCGACGTTAGAACCTGAGCCGAGGTCGTTGAATATGCCCGCGGCGATTGCATCTCGCACCAACTGCTTACCTTCGACCTCGTTCAAGTTCGGTTTCCAGCGGGACTCAAACACTGCGATCGCCGCCAGAGACCCCGACCCCATCGTTGTATAGGGCAGTTTATCGGTCGAGCCGTGGGGGTAGATGCAATACAGGTGGGGGCCTGTATTGTCTACGCCCCCGAGAATTAGGGCCGCCCCAATATAACCTTGGTATCTGAATAAGTACTGCTTGAGCATCTGATTTGCGGTGCACACGGGCACGACGCGGTTAGTGTATAAACGGTGAAGCTCAAGTTGGGACGAAATCATTTGAGTCGTCATTTCTGTGTCGGCCGCGGTACCTGCACCACAACAACTACAAAATAATCATCAGCAATGCCATTTTAAGTGAATAAAATAGCGGTTCACTTACTACATGTTGGGGGCAAGGTAGTGAATTTTTTGGCAGTTTTTGTCTGAAACGGTGGTGTCCTCGGTGGCCCTGGTGTCGGCCCCCAAGATGACGCCGTCCTCGTAGAGAATGCCGACGATCGTCGTTCCGGTTTTCGTCGCCTTCGGCACCGGAAACCCCTTATTCGCTAATTCCGTGTTCCTATTGAGGTTATATTACGATGACGAGTTGCTTTTCTTTTTTTTTTTGGCGAAGGTGCGCTTACCTTTTGCAGTTTTCGAAAGAGAATCCCGGCTCAGGAATTTCGGGGCACAAGGCGTGCATGTTTGCGATGAATTATTTCACGTTTTAATTAAAAACGAGATGATTTCTTTCGACGGGTTCACAAGCGGTGAATTGACAAATTCTAAACAGGCAGTGTTGCCAGACTTAAGGTGACTTAAGTCACCAGATTAACTGACAGAAAGTTGACAGTTACCAACTGAAAATCACCAGCTTCATTTTTGTACATACTAATTTATTTGCCATTAATTTTAATTTTTGACGTTATTTATGCGTGTTTTTTAATTACTCGAAGTGCGATTTGAGCGTTCGAGCAGACGAAAAAGCGTTTTTTAATTACGATCGAGCAACGAAAGTAGCGTTCAAAAAGTCCACAAACTGTTCGAGCTAAGCCAACCGCTGAGGTAGTACAGCAAAGTAGATCAGTGAACATAACCTAACAACGTCAACGAAACAGCGTTGTGGGTGCGGTTTTAAAGTGTGCGAACGACTATTCGAGCACACAAACGGCTATATACGTGTAGATTCGCTAATAAACGCCTGTGCAACACACATGAATAAAAATTAACAGCCTTGCTTCAATATTTTAGGTTATGTACATGTACAGCGAACGCTTGATCGTTTTCTTAAGCGTTTTTTTTAAATATAGAATCGAGCAAGTTCTCGAACTATCTGAGCGCTCGTTCGAACACATTTGCCTCGAGGAATTGGTCCATTATTTGGTGACTTCAAAAATTATATTAAATATTTAAGTACAAAATTATTAAAATCAACAACAAAATCCCCAAATATTTTTCCTAATTCGCTTTAGGCGAATGTACCGTCGAAAGCAAGAGATAGTAGACAATTACAGTTTCCTGTAATTTTTCTTTTACACGTTACCTGTATTTCTTTTACCACTGAATTGTCTCAGTTCTGAGACGACATAAACTGAGTTTTCACTAAGATGATGAAACCTAAAAGAAACGGAATTTTGTTTCAACTCTGAAGGTAAACAAAATTATAACCTAAAAATTATGTGTTATAAAACAAGTCTCTGATCATACGATAACGAAATCTAACCTCAAATCACAGTTTCACCTGAAACTCACTTCAAAGTATTTCGAAAAGCAGACTCAGTTCAATTGAGAAAATTATCTGAGTTAAACTCACTTGTTAGAGGTAAAAGAAACAAGTAATTTATCTAAGCTATTGAGATAAAGTGAGATACTCAGTTAAAAGTGGTAAAAGAAATGCAGCTAATGGGCGCGTTCAGCGGCTGAATTGCTTACTCAGCAATCGATTGTGATTGGGTCACATTAAGGTAATAGCCAATCACAAACGACTGCTGAGTAAGCAACTCAGTCGCTGAACGCGCCCAATGATACTATTTAAAGGCGATTTCACAGATCTTACAAAAGTTATGAATGGGCGCGTTCAGCGGCTGCGTTGCTTACTCAGCAATCGATTGTGATTGGCTCACATGAAGGTAATAGCCAATCACAAACGACTGCTGAGTAAGCAACGCATCGGCTGAATGCGCCCAATTTGTCAAATTGGATCAGTGGCCAATCTAACGCCTTTACATTCAATCACGATCCATTTTAATGAGCGAAAGAGCACGGCTTTGGAGAAAGAAACATTACAGGAAACTGTAATTGTTATTTTTTGCTTTCAACTGTAAAACATCGCTTCTGTTCGAACTTATTAAATCTAACCTGTCCAACACAACTAAAAATATATGATTTGTATAAAAGACTTTACGGTTCACGAAGGAAAAGTGAAGGCAACGCCTTCTTGCAGAACTATTAAAAAATTTTTACATTGGCGGGACAAACTAACGCTGACGGTTGACAACCGTCTCACCTTTTATCGTTGATATTTAAAATTATTTAGACGTTATAAATTCTTTCGTATAATTTAAATTTTGTGAAAAGCACCAGAAAATTCGGATTTTTAAAAAATAATTATCGAATAACAAAAATCTCCAGATCTGGTGATAAATCACCATCTCTGTGCAACACTTTCGACAGGTTAGCCAACAGCCAACGTAACGTAATTTGTTCACAAATTAAAAGACCACTGGCGGCGTTGCCTTGTGAAAAATACAACCGGCAACAGTGTCCTAGTTAAAAATTTGGCAAAATTGGCAAATGTTTGAAATAAACGATAAGGTTATACCTTCGGAACAAATCCCTGGTTCTAAATTTAATAATTATAATAGCTTCTTGGTTTTTACCTTATTGTTCGCAAGCCATCTTATAGCAGACAAACTGTAATTAATTGAAACGGCTTGTTAAAATGAATATAAATGTAAATAAACTAATGGTAAAATTGATTTGACAAATTACTTTGACATGAAACTTCAAATACCTTGCCAACTTAGTATTTTGTTAATGTTCTATAGAGGACTTATGTTTTATACCAACGTAATGCAACAGGTGGTGGTATTTTAATTTGTGAACAACGTATAGTTGTTAGCCCGTTTGTTGAGATTAAAAACTAGTTTTAAAAAAGTATTATACTTCTATTTTTTTTTTTTAATTCACTTGGGAGTTTACATTACTTGTTTCGGTGACACAATTAACATCGCTGTTAACATGGTTGCATACTCTCTTTCATTTGTGTGAAATGTAAACGAACGACCGAAGCGAGGATAATATTAAAATTGCGCAGATTTTATAAATTTCTTTTATAACGAGTTCGACTTGTTGCACTAAGTGTACATTCATCTCAATTTAGCATTATGTAAATAGTATGAGATAAAGATATCCTGAGTGTACGAGGGGGACAAGAAGTTAGAAGTTAAAAGTCAACGATGTTGTTAGTACGGTTGCATGTCTCCTGTTTCGTTTTATTTGTCGTTTCCTTCTATGATACGCTTAAGCCTCTTGGTTTGTTTGCGTTGCGCTCCTTTGTGAACCTTCTCGTGCTCGTCGAGGTCTTCTTTGGTTGTGTACGTCTTGTGACACACCGAGCAAATGTACGGCCTCGGTCCGCTGTGCAACCGCACGTGCTTGGTTAAGTGAGTCTTTTCCACAAACCGTCTCTCGCATATATTGCAAGCGTATGGCTTCTCCCCCGTGTGATACCGTGTGTGAATAGTGAGGTACCCCTGGGAGTTGAAACGTTTCTGGCAGATGCCACATTCGAACGGTTTCACACCGGTGTGAGTTCGCATGTGGTCGGCGAGGCTGTTCTTATTACACATGCGTTTCCCGCAGGTTTCGCACTCGTACGGTTTGTCCCCCGCATGAGTGCTCATGTGTTTTTCGTAGAACTGTTTCGAGCTGAAACTTTTCCCGCAGAATTTACACACCAGGGCTTCCACTCCGTTGCAGTAGCTGCGGTGTTGAGTGAGGCTCGACTGGGAATCGAACAGTTTCTTGCAGGCGTTGCAACTGAAAATGTCCTTGTCGTGTTGATGAGAGTTGAGGTGGGATTGCAGGCTGCTTCGCATGGTGTAGCCCTTACCACAGATTTTGCAATGGAAGAGTTTGTTGCTGCTGTGACGGAGCAAGTGGTTTTTCAAGGTGACTTTGTCGCTGAACGTTTTGCTACACAAGTTGCAATTGTAAGGCTTCTCACCCGTGTGAACCAGCAAGTGCCGTTTCAGGTGTTGGATCCTCGTGAAAGCCTTATCGCAGTAGTTGCACTTATGCGGTTTATTCCCGGTGTGGATTCGGGAGTGAATCATCTTGTCGCTGTTAGATTTGAACCTCAATTTGCACACGTTGCACTCAAAAGGTTTCTCGTCCGAATGTGACCTCATGTGCCCGCGTAGGTTATTGGCGGTGCGAAAGGACTTACCGCATTCCTTGCAGTCGTAGGGCTTCACGTCCGAGTGCACGTTTAAATGACTGGCCAAGAGGCTCTTGTGGGCGAAGCATTTGCCGCAGGTTTCGCATTGGAACGATGGCTTGCGTGACGTGGCGCAGCCATCAACGAAAACCTGATTGGAATTCGGGCACGAGAACGTGCTATCCGAGATTATGTCCGTTCGACTGTAACACTTATTACAACACTCGCAGAAAAACGGATCTTTGCTGGCGTGCGATGACATGTGCGCTTTTACCTCGGCCTTCGAAGCAAACGACTGATCACAGATTTTACACTCGAAAAGCACCGCGTGCTCTTCCTTTTCGCCCTCGTCCGACTCACCCTTTGAATTAACCGTCACGAAAGTTATATCACATTCGGGCTCCGCATCTTCACTCAGATGGTCTTGATCGCCGTCATCCGCATTGTGCGAAGTGCTATCTTCATCTAAGCTTTCTTCTTTAATAACCAACTCATCGCATTCCTCAGACTCAACGTGCAACACCCTGTTGGGAAAATCGGTTTTGCTTTTTTGATTACAAGAACTCGTTGGGGCTTTGAGTAGTTCATCGAGATCAAAAGGACTCTCCGTGAACGCTCGGCCTTCGATGTGTTTCTGTATTATATTTTCTGTGGCCAAGCACGTGATGACAAATTCGTGCGCACCGTTCAACGCAGCGATGCAAGAGTTGCAGGCGACCGGTTCTTCTATGACGTCCAGATTCTGCAAAATTTGGGGTCTCATGCGAGGGAATTCGAGTTGAAAAGATCACCCAAGGCTTACCAGTTGAGGCACGCATGTTCTTAGCTTTGTTCTGAACGTTGGTTTCCCGAGGTTTAAATTCGTGAAGGCGGCGGTTTTCGCCAGACAAATTCGGCAAATCTTTTCGGTGTACATTTTGTAATAAAGGGCTACCTTTGCCTAGTTTAGTTTTAGGTGGTAGGTAGGGTTAGAGCAGAATAACCTCAAAAACCTAGAAATGTCATTACGATTACCATCTGTCAGAGAGTTGCCAACTGTCTAATATGGCTGTACATGATTGCCGGATTGGGTGAAATTCCACCATTTGAGGTACATCACTACATTTTAGACATTTATCCACCGTCCAAAAAATTGAAACCCCATAGTCAATGGGCGCGTTCAGCGGCTGAGTTGCTTACTCAGCAATCGATTGTGATTGGATCACATGAAGGTAATATCCAATCACAAACGACTGCTGAGTAAGCAACGCATCCGCTGAACGCGCCCAATGAAACGAAAACATATACAATGTGATCAATAGTGACCGTCCATACCACTATTTTAATTTATGGGTAGCTACTATACATATGACTAGATTACGTACTTCGAGTATCCTTCTCTTTTGTCTTTTGTTCATTTCATGTTTTTTTTCTCTTTTGTTTTCTTTTTATTTTTTATTTTATGAATGATGTTTTGCATTTCGTTCAAGGTTCGTTTGTTTTGTTTTATCCTTTTGATTCATGCCGATTTCTTGACTTGCAAAAGTTTTCATCCTGAGAATCTCCGTTTTTTTCGTTTATCCTTTGTCTACCTATTCTTCTATTGTCTTTTTCCCTGTCTTTCGCATTCGCCTCTCTTTAACCGAATTGATTTTCGCATTTTATCGACCCGTTTTGCAGTTCTCTTTTGTTTAACGCGAGCTTAAATGATTGAATGAAAATCGAAGGAAGTTCTTGCAAATAAAACAATTGTTTATATTTACGAAAACTTTCGTCGATTTTCATTTTTTTTTTTGGTGTATTTTAGTAATGTGATACCTCAATTTTTTGATGGTGAACAAAAAACAAATGAATCTCCAGACGAAAAAAAAAATAGCAGATAACAAAAGACAACTGTAAGACATGCGAAAAGTCAATTTGTTAAAAATAAACAAAAGAGAAATGCCAGAGCTGAATTAAAATAATAAAATAAAATAAAACAATTGTTTTTATTTACAAAAACTTTCGTCGATTTTCATTTTTTTGTGCATTTTACCAACGTGATATTTCAATTTTTTGTTTTTTTTTTTAATTCAGCTCTGGTATTTCTCTTTTGTTTATTTTTATCAAATTGATTTTTCGCATTTTTTACAGTTGTCTTTTGTTATCTGTTACTTTCTTTCGTCTGGAGGTTCATTTGTTTTTTGTTCATCTTAGTCATTAATTTTCTTTTGTTTTTTCTTTTCTTCATGCTTTCGACTATCAATTTCTCTAATGCTTTTGTTATCGAATTAATTTTTCGCATGTTATTGGTGCTTTTTAGTAGTTCATCGTTTTTCATTTGTTTCGTGTCCATTACACAGTCGTGATCTTTTGTTTAATGCACAGTATTTCGTCGTTTGTTTCTTTCTTTCTTTTTATCGTATTATTGACTTTCTTTTTACAATTTATTTTTATTTTCTACAAAGTTTTTGATTTGTCCGGAATACTTGCTTTCCCGTTCATTGTATTTATCGTATTATTGTTTATTGTAAATTCATGGCTAACTAGAGCGTTTTTTTAATTGAACACTCGTTATTATAGATCATCGTTTTTCATTTGTTTTGTGTCAATCTTAGTTGTGATCCTCGTTTTTTTTTAAAATTTTTTATCATATTATTGTTGATGTTATGATCTTCTTAGATTTCGCTGTTCGTCTTTCTTTTATCGTATTATTGGCTTTTTTTTATTATAGTTTGCTTTTCCTTGCGTCCGGCTCGATGTTGTCGATCTTCTTTTGTTTTTCTTTTTTCTTGGCTTCGCGCCACGTGCCTTGTACTTTGTTGCTGTCTCTTTCATTTCTCTTTTGTTTCTGTTGACTGACCACAGTGGAAAACGCTGTTAAATTAACTATAGACTCGAAAGCAAAACAATAGGAGACTTGGAGAAGAAAATCAAAAAGAGTCCTCGCTTTTGGTTACAAAGAAATTGTTCCTAAACTTTAATTTTACATCCACAAGTTAGCGTAGCTTTAATTTTCACTTTATTTGATTTTCATAGGCGGCGGTATGTGAACGGTCGAAATGATCAGACCAAACCACGTGATCACTTTTCTCAATTGGTGATTGGTTAGAGGGTTTAAGTCCGACCGTTGACTTGACGATTTTGTGCAATTCACTTAACTCGGCCTTAGTAATAATTATTACCAATAATCTGATAGTTACGGTTAAGTTGTGAATGAAAAACAAAAACAGAGCCCTTGTAGGGAATTCACGCATGGCCTACGACGCCATCTTTTACCTACAGTGTTGCCAATGTTCCTTACCTTACCAAGTCGCCGTGTTCGTTGTGGTTCGTTCCGTTCCGCTCTTTCGCTTTACCTGCGCTAACTTCACGTTCATTGTGACAAGATGCGCGAAGTTATCGATTGGATTTTGTTGTCATGTACGAGGTCACCAGTATCATTGATTTTTAGGTTAGAGATGTAAGCGTTGGTGTTGTTGTTGTTGTTCTTCTTCGACGACCTCCCGGCTTCACGATGTCAACGAAAGCAAAATGCAAGGTGAATTCGGACGGTAGCGTTTGCGTGCAAGACATACTGAACTCGTTCAACTCGTCCATCCGCGAGGAACACGCCTGGGCCCTGTGCTACCAGTGCGCCAAGTTCTTCCTGGAGTCGGGAAACCGCTCCTCCTGTTACGTGCTCACGCACGTCGACCAGGTTTTCCTGCAGACAGACGGCAATGTACACCCGAACACCATGTACGGAAGGAACAGCGATAACAACTCGAGACGGCGAGTCGCCAACGAGCAGGAATTGGTCATGGGCCTTGGCTATGTCATTTACACCGCGTTAGATCACCAATGCGGGGAGGCCGAGGAGAGATCTATTGGTCACGATTTGGAGCAGTTGATAAACGATATGATAAGCGATGAGCGGGTGGGTCATCAAGAGACCGATGATGAAGGAATCGAGCGCGATTCGGAAGAGACCGATGACGACGCGAGCAATCCACGAGCGTCTCCGCATATGACCTTGCAGCAAGTCATACAGAGATGCGAGAGGCATCTGGCTACGCTCAGCAAGTCTCAAGCTGAATCGCACTATCGCGCTGTCGTACGCGCACTCGTCGCTGAGGCGATTGAATTGGCGACGTTCCTCGAGAAGCTTGCACAAGGCGCCGGTAATTTGGTGGTTAATCGTGAACTCGAACAGTTGCAGTTCGCAGATTGGGCAAGGTTAGTAACCGGTATTTATTCTTTTTTTTTATTAGAACTTCATGAAACGGAGTTAGAAGTCGACTTAACTGCTGTACCTTCGACAGCTTCCTCGCAATAATTAATAAACGAAATTATAATAGGTTTTTTTGAGGCCGTGGGCATGTTAAAAAGATTTCTTACCTTTGTGAAGAATTCAAATCAGTATCATTCTTCGATTAAAATCGTTGATTGGAACTTGAAAACTTGCGAAATTTATTATGACAGAATTTTACAGAAACCTGTAATAGATTTAGCTGTCGCCACGGATGTCGCGTAATAGATGGCGCCGTGTCACTTTTTTTTTAAACGTATTTAAAATTAGGACGCATTTAGCTTTATTAATAAGTAGCTTGTGCGTATGCAATCAAAATAAACTGCTCGGTTATAAGAGAGAGCGCAATTTTGAGGTTTCGTTTCAGATTTTGGATGCAGGTTATCCAGGAGCTCCGCACCGGTGTCAAACTCAAGAAGGTGCACTACAGCCGTGCGCCGATCGAATACGAGCTGACCCCCTACGAGATCTTGATGAAGGACATCCGTTCGTGTCGCTACAGCCTGCGGAAGATCATGGTGGATGGAAACGCACCGTCACGAGTCACAAAAGACGCGCACGCCATCATTCTCGAGTTCATACGTTCCAGGCCCCCTTTGCGCAAAGTATCGGACCGTAAGCTGCCCCCTCACTCGCGCACCCTCACCCCAAGGGAGCAGCTGATGAATTCGATACGCAAGGGACGCACACTGAGGAAGACCCAACCGAACAGGCGCTCCTTATCGCCCAAGCTGCTGGAGAAGAAACCTGAGGGTGAGAGCACAAGCTCAAGACGCTTAATTAAAGTTGATTTCTCGCAACTTCAAGATGATGAAGAGGAAGACGCCGCGTCAGACGGGGCTGATTTCGACGGGCTCTGGCCCGAAGAAGAGTTCCATCAGATCTACGGCAGCATCCTAGAAGCGTACGATCTCGCTTTACAGTGTCCCGCACCAAAAATAAGCGGAAAACGACATTCTCTGAACGTCTGCAGCACCGATCTCCAATTCGAGAGCCAATCGGTGCCCCAATCGAGACCGTGTTCGAGACAATCCTGCACTAGTTCCGAGGCAGATTCCGTGCAGCTGGCCCCCGAGATAGCTCAGGCCATACAGGACAACTCGAAGCCCTGGCACGAAGCAATCTCGTTAGATGATCGACTGTCTCTCACCCTGGAAGAAATCGTTCACATCCGCACGGTCCTCACCAAGGCCGAGGTGGAAGCCCTCCCGCCGGAAGGCCACGTTAAAAGCGACGTGGAGAACAGGAAGGTCTGCTTTCTCTGCTTGAAGACCCGCTTTGGGATTTTGGGGCCCTGGGGTCACCGCTGCACCCTCTGCAAGCGCACGGTCTGCACGAAATGCTGCTCGAAGATGAACATTCCTATGGAGCACTTCTCGAGTGTCCCCGTGGTTCTGCTGAGCCCGAGCATCATGGCCAGTCCGGAAGATGACTCGAGCCTGCTGTTGAAAGCGCAGAACGAATCCGAGGCGGCGGGGACTTCGTCGTCCTTGGAGCGATTCCGCAGGCAGAACACCGTGGTGGAGAAACTCAAGGGGGCCCAGATGGTCGTCTGCCACGATTGCAAGATGATGGTCCTCCAGATAATCAAATCGGCGCAGGCGAACAGGTCCGCCATCAGAAACAAACACCTCCAGAATTTAACGTTGAATTTATCTCCCCTGTTTTGAGGTGTATATCTCATCACCCCCCAGCCCCCCCTAGAATCGACCACAGGTGTTATCGTTTTAATTGAATTTCATCGGGTGATCGAGGTGGAGAAGATTTCTGCTTCGCTCGGTTGGTATTAAAAGAAAAAAAAAACCAAATAGTTTTATCTTCGAGATTAAAGTTTGTAGTAAGTTGCGACGTGATTATTTAGATTTAGGTGTTCGATTTTATAAACACAAGTTAACTTTAACCCCGAATTTATTATTGTGTTGGTAAAAATTGGAAGAAGAAAGAACGAAAGAAAAGAAAAACCAAAGATTAAAGTCGCTTGTCTTTATAAAAATCGATTTTTTAGGTTAAGTACTTCCAAGTCGTTCTAATTTAGAAAGTCACTTTTTTTTATTTTAAGAAACAGCTTCGTCTTCGCAGAATTAAAGGACCGACTAAAGTGCACGTTACAAATTCGTTTTATTTCGCAACAGAAAAAAAGGACTTTCTAGGTTAGGATGCGCTAACAAGTAATGCGATGCTCTTATTGGATTAGGTTTCAAGTTTGTGGCGTTTGCAAATTGAACATGGCGGGGTTACACTGTACAAGTAAACAGGTTAGAATCACCCAAAAATGTTATTTGTAAAAAACAAGTGAACGCTGTCAAAATCCAGTGTGCGCAAGTTCAAGGCTATTGGTTTATGATTTTCTATTTTTTACTTGAATTTTTGATTTCGACCAATCAGGGCGCAGTGGTTCCACCGTCATCAGTTATCAGCGAATGCTATTGGCTCAACAATTTTTCAGAATAATTAAATTAAGCAAGAGGTTTTGGGAATACGCCGTAAAATTCTTTTCAATTGTTTTCCAGTCTCAGATCAACGAATGGCGGTTGTCGAGGGTTACTTGTTTATTGATTACAGTTTTTAGATTAATTTGTTTTTCATGTTACTGTCGTCTCAGACCAATAAACGGCGCCGATGATTATTTCGGAAATTCATTCGTCGGCCAATCAAATTGATTCGAGGTTCTAATTCTCTTCGGTTATTTATTTTGTTTTTCAAATTCAACTGTTTCTCACGATATTACCGCCTCGGTCAAATAAATACGGGGGGCAATTGTTTAAAACGACTTCCCAAATCTTATTGGCCAATCAAATTAGAGAATCTTGCTTATTGATTGCAGTTGTCAAATTCAATTGTTTTTCGTGTCACTGTCGTCTCAGGCCAATAAACGGCGGCGATGATCATTTCCGAAACTCATTCGTCGGCCAATCAAATTGATTCGAGATTCAGTTATTTAGTTTGTTTTCACATTCAATTGTTTTTCACGTTATAACCGCCTCATTCACATAAACGCGGTGGGCAATTGTTTAAAACGACTTCCCAAACCTTCTCGGCCAATCAGATTAGAGAATCGAACATTTGTTTATTGATTGCGGTTTTCAAGCTCGATTGTTTTTCGCGTTACCGTCTCAGACCAACGAACGGCAGCTGTTTCGATTAAAGAACGTAATTTGTTTTTTTTTAAGATTGTTTGAATTGTTCAGATTCGATTGTTTTTCGTTTTGCTGTCTCAGACCAATGAACGGCGGCGGCGATTCTTTAAAGTCATCATTTCCAAGTCCTATTCATCGCCCAATCAAATTAAAGACTCTAATTATGTAAGGATATTTGTTTATAGGTTATAGTTTTCGAATTCAATTGTTTTTTAAGTTACTACCTCAGACCAATGAACGTCGGCAGTTGTTTAAAGTTAAGTCCCATTCATTGCCCAATCAAATAAGATACTCTAATTCTGTCAGGTTGTTTATTGGTTATAGTTTTCAAATTCAATTTTTTTTTTTTTTATACGTTACTGCCTCTGACCAATGAACGTCGGCAGTTGCTTATTACAGTGATCATACTTTAATACCATTCATTGCCCAATCAAATGAGAGACTCTAATTCTGTCAGATTGTTTGTTTATTGGTTATAGTTTTCAAATTCAATTGTTTTTCAAGTTGCTGCCTCAGACCAATGAACGTCGGCAGTTGTTTAAAGTTAAGCCCCATTCATTGCCCAATCAACTGAGAGACTGTAATTTTGTCAGGTTATTTATTTATAGGTTATAGTTTTCAAATTTAATTGTTTTTCAAGTTACTGCCTCAGATCAATGAACGTCGGCAGTTGTTTATTACAGTGATCATACCTTAATACCATTCATCACCCAATCAAATGAAAGATTCTAATTCTGTAAGGATATTTGTTTATAGGTTATAGTTTTCAAATTCAATTGTTTTTCAAATTGCTGCCTCAGACCAATGAACGTCGGCAGTTGTTTAAAGTTAAGTCCCATTCATTGCCCAATCAAATAAGAGACTCTAATTCCGACAGGTTATTTGTTTATAGGTTATAGTTTTCAAATTCAATTGTTTTTTAGTTTACTGTCTCTGTGGTTAAGTAATTCCCCAAATCTTATCGGTCAATTAAACATTCTAATATTTTTTTTCTAGGTTATTTTGTTTGCGCTAGTACAGTGTACGCTCGGTCAATTAAACTAAACGTTCATTCAATTTTTTTTTTCTAGGTTATATGCGCTTGTACAGTGTACGCCCCCGTGAACTAATCAATGCTGTCGGTTTTCAATTGTTTCCGGCGTCACCGCACGAAACCAACGAATCACAATTATCACAACTCAACTGTTTTCGGCGCTCAAGTAGATGATGATGGTTTTAAGCGCGACTTTCTTCATTACTCTCGATATTAAACTCATGTGATATTATCTGGTCATTGAAGCTTAAATATACAGAGCGTATGATCTAAGCACAATAATTCGTTGTTTATTATTTTTTATTCTACACGTATTTATTGGTAGTTGTTGTTGTTTGTAGTTTTCTGCGGAGTTTTATTTCGTTTTTCTCTTCAAGTATTCCGAGAGGACCGGCCGCTAATGAATTGTATCGTCTTAAATTTATTATGAAAAACATTTTAGTGAATTTCATCGAGAATGTTTAATTTGTTTTAGTGAATTTTCGAATTTGATTTGTAAGTGTCGTACGTTGTTTTTAATTGGACGAGTCAAGAAAAAGTGCATCTCAGCGGGATGGTTGAACTCTCTCTCTCCCTCTCGTGTGTTAATTTATGTAATTAATTATAATGATTATGTGATTGAGGACCGAATTGTTTTACGACGATGATGGCCTAGAGGTGTGAACGTGTCGTCGCCGTACGAAGTGTGAAGTGGAAACTTGTCTCTGTTCACTCAAGGCGTTAGTTGTTTAATTCGATCGTTCCTCTTCTGTAGATACATAGATTAGATAGCGAATCGTTTACCGTACGATATATTCTATGAATACTTTTTTGATTCTGACAAATTCCATAATATAATTTTATTTTCGTAACAAAATGTTTAAAATAAGACGTATGTGTGCACATGACTATTTAAAGAAAAAAAATCTATTCCCAAATATAAGCGATGTTACTCGAATCCCCTCCACCTCGTTTCATTTCGTTTTCCCCCTGCCGACAAACACACACGCGCAGATAAAAAAATAAATCTATTAAATACACGTTAAGTATAAAAAAAAAATCAATGTGAACTGAGCTGAGTTGGCAATACTTAATTTAAGGTGGCATGACTGAATAATTCCAGTTCCATCTTTTCGTTGCCAACCCAGGACACTCGAGATTCACCACCACTTTGTATACAAACAACGTCAATCAGTCGCTTTCCAATTTAGTTTTTGTGAACGATGAAGTCCCAAGTGTCTTTCCATCTCAGGTGTATCACATCGGTCATGGTTAAAGGCGTCATGCCATAACTTAAGACGAGGAATTTCCTGAAGGTGTACAAGATGGCGGCGATCCACGTTAGCAAGAGCAACGTGGCAAAATACGACGTCAACTGGAGCTTCAAGACGTCGCGCAGCGTGTAATAGAGGTGTTCGATTACGGCCACCATTAGAAGAACTTTGAAGACGAACGCCGGCAGGTAATGATGGAGGAACAAGGTGCGTTCGACGAAGAAGTACGGAAGGTAATGGAAGAGGTAGCCCATGAAGAACACCTGCCCGATCAGCTGGAACTTCCGCCAGGCCCCCTCGTCCAAGTCGAAGCAGAGCCTTCGTCTTCTCAGGAGGTAGAAGGCTGCAAGGCCCGCGTAGACGAAGAGGGCTAGGGAGGACGAGTACCAAATTATGACGTTCCCGAGAAGGTGGATTTGAGCCTGGACAACGAAACACCCATCAAATATTCTTTTTTTTATTTAAAAAAAAAAAAAAAAATGTAGCGCCATCTATTGATGCAACTGTACACAGATAAATTAAGAGTCTCCCAATAGATGTCGTCAAAGAAATTCTATCTACGGAAAAAAAACATTTTTTCCATGGCTAGAGTGCTCAAAAAATTATACTTTTTTTTCACAGATTGCTCATTTTTTTTTAATCAATATTTTCATTGAAGAGAAAAAGTTAAATGGGTTCAACTGAAGAGGAAATATTAAACGTCGCCATCTATTGAGAGACAGATTCTTAATTTTTCTGTGTGCAGTTGCTGCGTCAATAGATGGCGCTACTGTTTCTCTTTTTTTTTTAGCTCTGCGTCACGTGATTGTGGCTCTTCGTATGTTCAAATGTTTCGAGCAACTCTGAACTCGAATAATCACTTTCATTTTTTATTTCGGCAAATTTCGTCAAGATTTTAGATATTAAGGCCCGAACTTACCACCTCCCGATAAATTTAACTGCCGGTTAGTATCCCTGGAAACAATTACGTCGACAATGGTTTCCAAAGTTACTAACCGCCAGTTAAATTTATCAGGAGGTGGTAAGATCGGGCCTTGATACAAAAAGAACAAAAAAAAAACCTATACTAAGCGCGTGCGAAATTGTTTTTCCCTTTCCAGATCATTTAAGTTAAAAAAAAAAAAAAACTCCGGCAGGAGTTTGAACCCAATCAGTTTTCTCTATTTTATTAAAAAAAAAAAAGAAAAACGGAAAATGGAAGCAATCATACGTAATTGGGATTGACTGTGATGTAACGCATAGCGCCATCTGCTGAAAAAGTAACGTACTATTCTCTTCATACACCAAAACAATGAGTTTAACTTGTCAGTAGATGGCGCGTTCAATATCTACAAAATCTAATAAAAAAAAAATAAAAATAAAAAAAAACTGGGCAGGACTTTGAATGCAATCAAATCTCTCCATTTTATTAAAACAAAGAAAAAAGTAATAATGAAAAATGGAAGATATCGTGCGTTATTGCGATGCATTTGTGATGTCAAGGTTGGTAGAGCCGGACTGTGTATTAGAAGGTTGCCTTGTTGTAATGTAACATACAGCGCCATCTATTGAAACAGTTGTGTACTATTTTTATTTAATTTTTTTACTTCGGCAAATCTAATACTACACGCGGCATGAGCGCGTGCGCAATTGTTTTTGCCTTTCTAGAGAATTTAAGCGTAAAAAATAACTCTGGTAGGAAAAAAAAGCAACGAAAAATGGAAGACATCGTGCGTTATTGTGATTTACTGTACAGCGCCATCTGTTGAAATGGTTGTGTACTATGTTTTTCATTGTTTGAATGCGTGTATCAAATATCAATTCGAGAAAAGTACGAAGTGGCTGCTGACACCTAGCGGGAGTCCTGTAAAGGGGTCTATAACAAGGAAAACATTGGTTTGACATTTGGTTAACCTATAAAAATCATAAAGTGGAATTGTTTGTTTATCAATGAGGCTTCCGTACTTTTGGCGGCGTAACGTACACACTATAATAAAACCAACAAAAACATCGATGGATCGAATAGAGCGGGTTATACTGAGTGATGTTGAATAACAGTAATTAATGACAAGTCCCTCATTAAAAGCGCCATCTGTAGGTTGCCAATTTAGGCCAGTAGATAAAATATTTACGATTTTATCAATAGATGGCGCAGCTCAAACTTTTCCTGCGTGTAGGCAGGCGCTTTAGAATAATATTAAAAGTAGGGCGTGCTAGTAAATTACGTGCAATTTACTATTATTATTTTTTGGTTTAATTCCGATGTCAAAGTTGAAATTTAACGGCCGCTTGCGCATTTGCTTTTCGTTTTCACATTTCGAAAAGTTTTACCAAGTTTCTTAACAGATGGCGTTCAGTGTCTCATATTTATAAAATTGAATAACATGTTTAATTTTTTCTGTGTTGTTGTCGTCAACATGCGTCATCTTCTAATTCTTTCTGTGCTGTCAACTCTGTCGTCTGTTAATTACTGTCAATAATCACAGACTCAAAAGGTTTCATTCATAAGTAACTAGCCAAAGCCTGACGTAGCCTCGTTTAAACAAAAAAAAATTGTGTGCTGTCAAGTCTGTCATCTGTCAATTATGTGTTGTCAATAATCACCGATCAAAAATTTTCAAGCGTCGCCTGTTGAGTTGTAGTATATTGGTAAGATGCAATATACTAATTAAGGTTGGTATCACTGAAGTTGAAACGTCGGACGAACCACGTTTGTTTTACATGAAGTAATAGATAAAGCAAGTGCCCCTCAATTCCACTTACAGTAGTTTAGTTTAAAAGGAAGAACAAAATAAGAAATTAAAAAATTAACATAACCTAAACTTGTGATTGATCACTTTTACTTTGTTGGTATCCCTGAGACATAAACGTCACGTTCGATCCTATTCAGCGCTTACCCTGCCGCAAAACGAAGTTTCTAAAAAGCTTTTTCAAAACTACACCTTCAATCTGTACTGATTGAAATGGCGAGATGTTTTATAAAGGGCGCACTTACGTTACTCGTTCCGGAAACCCAGTAGGCGATGCCTCTCGACATGAAGGGCCATTCCACCGGCTCCGAGCTGTACATGTGATTCTGCACGCTCTCGGTCCCGGAGAACATCATCTTGTAATGCAGCTCGAAGAACTTTTCCCAGAACGACAGCTTCGTGGCCGCCATCGGAATCATTTCCGCCGTTACCAAATCACGTTCCCTTTCTTTTTGATCTTCGGCTGAAGTTCAAAATTATTAAATGTTTGTAGAATAGAATGCAGTAGAATGCCAACTTGTTGTATCGCACAAATTAAATAGCAGACGATTACAGTTTCCTGTAATTTTGTTTTCTACCTGGGCTACGTTCAGATTTATAAGGTACAACAGCGTGCAATCGTATCTTAGTCATTCATGATTATTGACATGTTTCGCGTCTCGTTCATTCATTTCAAGAAGTCTTGTGTTTATATCATTGCCATGGCAACGTGTGAACTTTTCACATTCCATTTCTTGAGTAGGGTATGAGAAGTTCGCCCGTTGCCATGACAATGGTGTAGTAAACACGAGAATTTTCGAAGTTGTTGAACGAGACGCAAGGTATGTCAATAGGTGCTTTCTTTCACTCATAAAATTGTGATACAAACGTGTTCTGATTCAAAAACAGAAATTCTTTCCTTTGAATCTCTCTATTTTTAAAACTTGTTTGGATTGAATTATGGTTATTTACAAAACATGAACTGTCAAACAAAAATTCAAGTCGGGTGTTCTGTTGCAACAACTACGAAATTCAGGTCCGAACTATTCGAAACACGATTCAAACTTTTAAACGAAAGAAAGCACTTAATAATGATGAGTGAAAAAGATACGATTGCACGTCCAGATTACACTATACCTTATAAATCTGAACGCAACCCAAGTAGAAAAAAAGCCCGCAATAGACGATCGTAAATTTCATGTAATCCGCGTCAAATTTTTAACAAAACGTAAGTTTAAATATGTATTGCGACGAAATAGATGTTCTAAAATCTTACGTATGAAAACTCATAGAAGTCTTTTTTCATCGCAATACTTGTCAAAATTTCCGTTTTGTCAAAAATTTGACGTGAATTACATGAAATTTACGATCGTCCGTTGCCGGTAAAAAGTGAAATTGAGAAATCTGAACGTAGCCCAGCTGTTTAAATATCACTTCACAATTGAAAACGAGTGTTCAATTAAAAAAAAAAACGGTCTAGATAGCTATGAATTTATTCTGAACGTCTAGCGTGACTTGCGTTTCTAACCTCACTTTAACTCAAAGAAGACATTTCAAATAAACGGGCGCGTTCAGTAGACGCTCAGCGGCTGAGTTGCTTACTTAGCAGTCGTTTGTGATTGGCTATTGCCTTAATGTGAGCCAATCACAAACGATTGCTGAGTAAGCAACTCAGCCGCTGAGCATCCCTGAACGCGCCCAACGTTTCTTACCGAATATTTATATTAAGTATAAATAGTAGAGAAAAAAAATGCAGGAGCAGCTTTCGACTTTTATTAGTTAGGTTAAACTGTCAACTTGTCAAAGTTGTCAAATTCAAATGATGTTAATCACGACATGCGTTCCCGACAACAAAAGCCTGCTACAGCCTACTTGACCGTTTTTTTTTATTGAACACTCGTTACTTACAAATTATGCAAGCTTTTATTAATTTGTATTCAGAAAGAAAAATTGCAGGAAACTGTAATTGTCTATTATTCTTTCTTTTTGCTTTCGACCATGATTTAAAAGAAAATAATCATTACATTTGGTGTATCTGTGCTCCTCCACGTTCCAGATTGTGTCGTCTTGATTAATTATGCGATCTGCGACGACTTCGTGCTGGTGAAACCCCCAATCAGGTAACTGCCTGCCGCTGTACTTCAGGGCCTGATTGCTATCGACATGGATCAACCTGACCAAGGATTGAATGGTGTGCCACGCGTCACCGTGCTGTTCTCTGTTGATGATCTCCACCCTCCACAGGTTCTGAGCGGGCATCGACACGTTGTAATCGATGTAACACGAGACTTCCTGGCACTGCGGGGACATCGCGGCAGCTACGTCGTGCGAATTCAACGCTCTGCTCGTAATCCCTAAAATAAACGGTACAATCGACAGTAATTAAAGTCTGTTCGCAAGCGCTGCGGGCCCTCACCGTGCACCAATTGTATTACGTCTCCGTGTTTAATAGAATCTACAGGCTGTTCGACGACCAGGTCACTTTTATCCGGCTTCTTCACGATCCACCAGTTGTTGACGTCCTTGAACGAATAGCAAGTCACCTGTTGTTGGTGGCTTGAACCTCGCTTATCCGGATACCTCACGGGGTACACGTGGGTGTGAGAGTGCAACCAACAAGTGCGTCCGTGCGTATGCCTGCGTGCAATATCAAGAACCGCTTTTCAACATAGAGCACACGATTGGAATTCTTTTTTTTTACCTTAACGTGATCTGTGATCCGTGAGCGACGAGCAGGGGCTGCCCCTTTGTAATCGAAGCCAAGCCGCCTTCTAGCGACGCTTGAAAAGCGCTCGTCATGATACTGTCGTGCGGCCCCGCCTTATACAGGACGCTCAAGTGAACGTAAAACACTGACAAATAAATCGCCACGGGCACGGCGATCAAAACCGAACCCTGCGCCACCAACCTTATAATCAAGGACTTATCGGACGTTTCAGGCGACGCAAGCGACTTCCAATAATCGTAAGCCAAAATTGCCAGCCCCAAGCAACACGAGTAGAACCCGACGTATTTAACGCACAGGGCACAAGTCAGCGAAGCGGCCCCCGCGATCAACCAGAACCACCAGAGCAAGGAGTACGGTTTCGAGTAGCACTTTCTGAATTTCAACACGCACAAAATCCCAAACAACATGAAGAACAGGAGCATCGATTCCATCAGGATGAACCGGCTCTGCGTGAGCAACGCGTTATCCAACAAAACCAGAATTCCGGCCAGCAAGCAAGTCCACTGCGCGAGCCCGAGCTCCTGCATTAAGTGATAGGTGACGGGTATGATGAGGCTGCCGAAGAAAGCCGGAACGAATCGCATCATCACCAGCGGGACGCTTTCTGTGTAGGGGCTGCCGATCTTGTCGAACTTGAATTTACCATCGTACCCGGCGAGGTACGCGGCTCCGGCTATCAACTGCTTACCCAGCGGTGGATGCGAGTCGAAGAAGAACGTGTTCTTCATGTAGAGACTCACGTACTTCCCGTAGTGTAACTCGTCGAACCTGAAACACGCTTTGCTTTTGAGGCGTACGGCCGCTTCGCGAAGATTACTTACACAATATGTTTCGGCTGCTCTAATTTATAAACGCGCGTAACGAACGCCAGGAAAAATAAAACCAAGGAGATTAGGTCGAGTTCGAAACTGACTTTGCACAGCGGGGCACCCTTGCCTTGAATTTGGTCGATGGGGCTTGCGCTTGTTTTTTGTTGGCTGCATTTTTCATCGCCGTTCTTCTGTTGTTTTATGTCCTCTTCTTCGATGTTTTCGGCGGCGGCGGCGTATTTGAGCGACTTGTTCTTTGATTTTCGGACATTCATGGTGGAATACGGGCTGTTTGGATATCAGCGCCTGCTAGAAGGAGGCCGTCTCGAGCCACATCGCACTCG
The DNA here is from genome assembly GCA_036172665.1 of Prosopocoilus inquinatus. Lineage (NCBI taxonomy): Eukaryota > Metazoa > Arthropoda > Insecta > Coleoptera > Lucanidae > Prosopocoilus > Prosopocoilus inquinatus. Next base: position 3,919,259 of record CM069878.1, on the reverse strand, counting down.
GCAACTCTGCTAAATGCTAATGAGGTCGTTAACGTTGACAAAAAATTCCGACAGGTAAGTCACGGGCAGGTGTAAAATAACGGTACTGCTGTATCACCTGTACAATACACGCAAAAATTGTTTAAATAAAACAATTACTTAGTTATTGCGTTTATTTATTTAAACCTCCAGCTGATTTAACAATAAAATCGACTAAAAAAGAAAGAAAACAGAATTCATCGGGTGCGTTCTTTTATTACGAACCACTGTTTGGCGTTGGCGGCACTGATCGAAGTGTTGTATCATCGAGGTTAAGCATATGGAGGACGCCGTACCGTACAAAGTATCGCAAAACGAACGGACTGTGGAGTATCGGCATCGCACACTTTAGCTGTTTTCCCGTTACGCAATTTGTGCAACCAAACGAGCCCAAAAGCGCACAAGAGCGCGAAGCGCACGTTCCAGTTAGGCAACTTTCCATAAGTTTATACATGAAGGTCACGCGTTGTAAACCCAAATGTGCTTGAAACGCAAAATTCAGAGCTAACGGGAAAACCCCTTTTGTTACGCACATGATCTTTCGTGCTCTTTATTTTTGTTATATAAGAGAGGGAAGTGCGCATTCGTAAATCGACTTGTTTTCTGCCTGCTTGTTACTCCTCCAGTTACTTAACCTCCATGTGTTGAATTTATATACTGTCGCCGCCAAAAAAAAGTGGACTTTTTTTGACCTAAATTTAATAATGTCAAGGATTTTGCCGGACGGCTGTAAATATGAACTGGCACCTACGGATGACAGACAGACAATAATTAGGCCGCGTTAAGTGAATGCTCAAATTGCACAAAATCGTCAAGTCAGCGGTCCGACTAAACCCTCTAACCAATCATCAATTGAGAAAAGTGATTAAGTGATTTGGTCTGACCACTTCGACCATTCTCTTACCGCAGCCCTTATAAGGTTCAGTAATTATTTTCGTTTGAAAAATATTGGCTCATGTTAGTCGCACAGCTAAGGCAATCGTGGAAAATAAATTTATCTTTAAAGAAAGCTTTAATTTGTGTCCTTCGTAGATGATAGTTCGTAATTAAACAGCTAACCAACAAAAGCGTTTAGTATTGTCAAATTTCCGTCAAGAAAAGTGTCCACATTTTATTGAGCGCGACAGTACATGTGCAGAAAAGATTAACAACATCTATAACAAGGAAAATAAGTGAAACGTGTTCGCTTTAAACGTAATTAAGTTTAATATTTGCAAAATTTAATATATTTAAATTAAAACGAACGCAAACGCAATAAGCGAGCCGTGTCGCCATCTATTAGACATAAATTTAGGCGACATTTTTGGCGTTTGAAAATCCTTTTTGACGCCTGGTGATTAATTTGGGCTACTTTGGTCGTTGCCTTCACGTAACGACACTCAAGAAAATTCTACTTTCCAATATAATCCGTGGAACGACCAAAAATTGGAAACCGCAGTCAATGCAAAAAAAATATATACAACATGATCAATTATAGTAACGTTTCGTTTGTTTTTTGTTGCTTGTTCATTCAAATTTTTTTCTTTTTCTTTTGTTTTTTGTCTTAAAAAATTGATGCTGTGCAATTTTATTCACGGTTTGTTTTCTGCCAGTTTCTTGACTTTTTCGCATTTTTTTCTTGTTTTTAACCGAAATGGTTTCCATTTTTATTGGCTCCATTTACAATTTTCTCTTTTGTTTCCTCTTTTCATCTTTCATCTTGGTCATCAATTTATTTTTTCCTACTCTTAATGCTTTCGTGCTATGGATTTCACATTTGATTCTCTTATCGGATTGTTTTCGTTCTTGCATTTTCTTGACGCTTTTTCGCAGTTCGTCGTTTTTCATTTGTTTTGTGCTATCACAGTTGTGATCTTCTTTTGTGTTATTTATTGTAGTTTGTCGTCATCCGTTTCTTTTTATTTTATCGTATCATTAACTTTTTTATAGTTTGCTTTTATTTTCTGCGGACTCTTTGATTCGTCGGGAAAACCGTCACTTTATCGTTCAACTTGGTGTTGTCGATTTTCTTTCGTTTTTATTTTCGTTTCCCTCCTTGTATTTTGTTTGTGCTTTCTTTGCAGGTTAATTTGTTTTTTTTTTGTTTGTTCTAATTTTTGTTACTCCAATTGGGCGATTATAAATTTGTTTTTGGTTTTGTTTGTGATCGGTGCAAACAATTTTAAAAAGTGCAGGTCAGAGATGCAGATGAAACGAATAAAACTTTCACTCGCGTTTAAAAAAGTGAGGTTAGGTTTGAGATTTCAAGTTTCAAACAGTTCCATCATCTGAAACGAATGATGTGATGATGTGATGTGATGCCATTTGATGAAAACCAACTAGAATAAAAGAACGAGTGTTGATGAATCTGAGTCATCCATTAAACAATAAAAGAACGCGTTTGATGGAACCGATGCCAACTGGCGGGCTTTTTGATGAGATGAAGAACACGCCCCGGGCAACATTGGGCACGTTCAGCGGACGCTCAGCGGCTGAGTTGCTTACTTAGCAGTCGTTTGTGATTGCCTATTAGCTTAATGTGAGCCAATCACAAACGATTGCTGAGTAAGTAACACAGCAGCTGCACGTCTCTGAACGCGCCCAACGATGTCCTATGCTAAATAGTGCTTCATCCTTCCGTTCCTTAGTAATTATCAGAAGGCGAAATTTTGGGGACTTTTGCTAATTGATCCAAGCAGCGATGTTTTATGGAAGTGCGCTTAGCACTACATCGCTGCGTCGATCGATTAGAAGAAAGCCATCGAAATTCCGCCATCTGGAAATTACGTAATTTAAAATGGCGCTTGGCAGAATTGACTCTTGAGGCGCGTTCAGAAACTGTCCCGGGAGTGCACTCCGGGCGTTTAAAATGGAAAACAAAATACGCAGAATTACTGGTGCGAAAGAGAAAGAATATTACCCAGAGCGCGCTCTTTCCTAATTCTGAAGAGGCACCAAGTGCTTTGATGGATGAAAGGCGGGAAAAGATGTTTATAACCTTTAAATATGGAGCAGGAGATTTCACCTCAAGTTTCCCAAAGGTCAGGTCAACATCCTAAATTTATTTAATTCGTATAATTAACGCTCGAGACATGTTTTAAACGGCCCCTGATGTGCGTTTATTCATACATTTCTAGCGCAGACCGTTCTTTAGAGAACGTCGGAGAGCTTTTAAGCGCAGCCAAACTGCAAGAATCGGATCTATTGCCAACCAGCCAAGCGATATTTTTCTCAACGAAGGACCTCCACAATCAGAACCTGAAGTTTCTGGAATTGAACAAGCAGCTACTGCAGGATCTGAAGGCAGGACAGCGCCTGTACATAAAAGGCGACGACGAAGAGAGCGCCGTCCTCTGCACAGACACCCACACGTACGACGTATCATTCACGCAAACATCCAACAGTTTACTGCTGGTGAAAGATTTGCAATTTAAAAACGGTTTAAGCGATGAAGCAACTCGAAACGTCTCCAAGGTTACTGTATCGAACATATTTTACGATTACTTGGAAGTATCACCCGGCAAGCCCCACTTGATCAAGTTGAATCACTTGCTGGAGAAAGCCGTTTACAAAGGCCCCGAACAGGAATACTTAATAAAAAAGGAAGACTTGCTGTCTGAGGAAGACCTAGAAAGCAGCGTCCAATCCTCGAAGGAAGAATTAAGAAGGGCGTTGAGCTCGATGCCGATTGCGAAAATCGAAGGCAAGATGCGCCTGCTCGATTTCGAATATCACTTTCGAGTTCTGTCCTACATGCTCAAGTTAATCGATGAGAACTCCTGGGGCCTAGACGAGATCGACTACGAACAAACTATTGCTTCGCTTGGTGACTTGGTGCCCACTCCGGTTTTGAATGCGGTTTTTGATTTGTACGCAGAAGAATCTAAAGTGATCGACGGGCTTCAACTGTACCGCTACAGAGAGGACGCGGTTTGCAAGTTCTTTGCGCAAGTCCTGTTGCACAGCGCCGGTAGATTTAATCTTGCCGAGTTTCTGCAAGCCTGGAAGGAATCGGTGCCCGAAGGCATGGAAGTGTGCGAAGACATGCTGAACGGAATTGCAATCGTCGATAGGAAATCAACGCCGAATGTAATCTGGGCTTTTCCCGAGGAAGATCTGCCGGAGAATATCGTGGATAGATTCAAAGTGCTTTTCGAGACCAAGGAGAAATGGACTGTGCCTGAAATTGCTCCGTACATTCAGTATGTATATTATACATGGTGTTTAAATGCCTGTCAGCTTTTGTTACAGGAGGCTGGCAAACGATAAAATAGACGTGAACGCTCTATTGGCCAAACATGCAAGGGTCTCGACGCTCCACGGTGTAAAATATTACTCTTCCAAACACGGCAAATAATATTCGGTTGGTTTATTAAATAAATCTGGTTAAGTTTTTACTCATTTTATTTCAGTGTGTTGTAGTATTTAGGGACCTTCTTGAATCTAACCCTTGCTCAGTTGAATCTGCTCACTCTATGCAATATATTGTTATATTTTAAACTTTTTAAATTCATTTTTCACTCTCTTTAATATTCAAAATAATTATTGCCGCTTTCAAAAAAAAATTCTATGAAACGTCCGCCCTACGACAGAAATTGGAACGGTGGCAATTGACAGTGCGCGCAGCGTCCCAACGTTTATTCAGTTCAGATTGGAGGGTTGTTTAGTGGGATTTTTAAAACCCTGGGTTGCGTTCAAGAACTGTAACGGGAGAGCACTTTGGGCGTTTAAAAGGAAAAACAAAATATACAAAATCACTTACACGAGAAAGAAAGAATATTACTCAGAGCGCACTCTTTTCAGTTCCTGAGCAAGGCCCCTGTTTTGACATGTGTGTTGTGTTAGCATTTTGGGGCTAATCTTGAAATGTACCTCAGCCACAGCTTAAAGCTTCCGACACTTTCATCACGATCACGTTTCCGCTACCTTTTTAAAAATGCAGCAAGAAAAAGGCGCTGAGGTTACTTACGGTATTAATAATCTAGATCAGAATAAAATTAATGATGATGATTAATTTTTGAAGCATGCTCCGTTTATGTAAACAGATAAAAGGCATAAAAGTTGGAGCTTACACTGCGGCTGAGGTACGTTTTAAGATCCGGAACCCTGAGGTGCGTTCGAAATCTCTGGGAGTTGATACTTGCTACTCCGGGTAAGGTTCTAAATCGACAAACTTCGTGTTCAGGTAGCGACGTAGTGATCCTATCCTCGTCGCTCAATAATTTCATGTACGGATAAAAAAAAACAGTCGAAAGTTTGTTATTCAAAGTGAGCATAACATAACCTTCTACGTTTTTGACTAGACAGTCGGCCATAAACTACTACCATCGTAATAAACAGAATTCCCTAAAAGTGTTGATTTCCTTGTTGCTCTTGCGACATTTGTATTTGTTATCTTTGTTACGCAATAGACTTCGAATGGGAATGTGTAATTCCATTCATTTTACGATGCTTACACCTAGGAAAAAGACAATTTGCTGAAATGTGACTGCAAATCCGCTTCGTCGAGGTCACGACTTACTAGATTTTACGAGACGACCTCTCTATACGGCCGGCCTGGGCAATTTACTACTTCAAGTGTTTCTCCGTTGGCGCCACCTACCCAAGAAACCGGAAACGGATGTATACCTGCGATGTCATTTTCGATTGATGTCAACTTTCGCGGTTTTTGACAGTTTCGCATATACGCCCTTTACTTTATAAAATAGTGTTTCTTTGCTCAGATTGACGGTATCGGCTGTATCAATTTTACAAGTTTGACGTTTAAGTGTCAGAAAATGTCGTCTTGGGTAACTGGCGCCGAAACGGAGAAAATTTGCACTAAATAAACAAATTGCGCGGGCCGGATGAGAGTCCGTCTTGTGAAATCTAGTAGGTCGTGGTCGAGGTCACCTTTCTCTCGATTTTAAAACCCACAATTCATTTATTTTTAACGTTTTCAATTTCTTTTGGAGGGGATCGACGGAAAGTCACTTCGTTTCTGTGCGTGCAACGAAGGCCGGGGACGCAGCAAAATATCATGGGAAGGGATATGCCAAGTATTTGATATTTAAATCTCTACTTGGATTGGTTGCATTACGTCACACGACGTAGTTAATTGGGTGGCGCTAGCGTTCAGAGCTCTCCGTTTGTACAGTCACGATCAAGTTAATCGAGACCGATTGACAGTTCTATAACCCTCACTACCAACGTTAATAAGAGCGCTGTTAGCTTACAACGGTGTCGATTAGGATGATCGCGACTGTACACATCGGTAGCTACAATTCGCGAGAGTCGCTAATCAACAGATGGCGCTTTTAATGAGGAAAACAAATAGCTGTAATTTTAACGTTATTCCGTATAACTTGCTATATTCGCTCCGACAATGCTTCTTGTCAGTTTTATTAACATTGTGTGTGCGTTATGCTGAACGTGCAGAAGCGTCACAAAACTCTCCAACAATCATTTCAATTTAATGTCTTTTATAGGTTAACCAAAAGTCATTACAATGGGCGCGTTCAGCGGCTGAGTTGCTTACTCAGCAATCGATTGTGATTGGCTCACTTGAAGGTAATAACCAATCACAAACGATTGCCGAGTAAGCAACGCATCCGCTGAACGCGTCCAATGTTTTCCTTGTTATAGGGACGTTCATAAAGCTTTCGCTGGATGTCAAGCCACTCCGTGATTTTCTCGAATACGATTCTAAGATAGGTGATTCACAATTACGCGTCGACGGATACGAGCTTTACTTTGAGTAATACGATGAGGAATAGAGGAATACAATTTTGGGCTGAAAGTTTAAACCGCGATTCGAATAGTTTGGATCTGGATTCCAACGAAACACAACAGATTTCAATTATTAATTGATAAATCACCTGTCAACAATTGCATTCTATCTAGAGATGGGCCAAGCAATGGACCCGGTGCAATGAAAGTACTCATGTGGGTGCATTCAGCAAGGGTGCATATATGAATGTACCGGGTACATTCAAAAATTTAAAATTCCCGCTCAAACCGGACGAAAAATTACCCTTTCTTGCTGTTATTTAACCGTTTATAGGTGGTTTACAGGTTTATATCTTTCATAATCCGCGGTGGATTGTTAGTTTTAAGTTTAAACCAAAGCTTTACAGCTTAAAATCTGAATAAAATATTGAATATGTTTTCAAAACTAACGTTAGATTGGTTAAGTGTTATAAAATAATTTTATAACGATAATTCACGCAAAATAATTTGGTATCATTCTAAAGCATTGGCAATGCACCGGGTGCATTGTGGGTGCATTCCATGATTCCACCCGGTGCAAATGAATGCACCGGGTGGAATCCCATCTCTAATTCTATCCAAACGAAGCTTAAAAATAGAAAGATTCAAAGGGAGAAAGGAATTATCGATAACGATTGAAATTTTACGGGAACGAGGGATGAATCCGCTTGCAAGAGAACATCCGTCTTTGGATCCAAGCGCGTTACATTGCGTTTCGTGACCGAAAGAAAGCAGCTTTGATTGTGTCATCCGTCAATAGATTTTCGCAGCGGTAAATCTTTATTTTGGATCGACTTTTCCGTCGGCGCGGATGGATTATTAAGCATCGGAAACTTGTAAATATTGCGATCGGTTAACATGCAAACGCCGTTCGTTAAAAAATCGATCGTTTAAGGAAAGAAAAAACTATAACGAACCGATTCGAAGAGTTTTCGAACGCACCCCTGGATTTGACAAGCGCGAACAAGGTGTGACAACGTAACCAAACGAAGATAACTTGTCAAAAGCGTGCGAACATGTAAAATATCACTGCGCATTAAAACACCGGTATTCCATCGTCAGCAGTTTTTTTGCACAACTTTGCGCAAATAACGTGTTTAATTATTTCTAGAAAATGTCGACTTGAAATCGCACCCGCCGAAGTGTGGTTATGTACCGGATTTCATCATCACCATCATCATTCGTTCACTGAGCAGGCCCCATTTTTTTTCTTTTCTGTTGTGCCATGGCGAACGCCGCCGTTGTGAGGAGGATCTGCGCAAGAAGCACGGCGAGCCTTCGTTCCATCTACAGTTGCAGTTACACGGTGCGCTCACGAACGTTTCATAAAATTATTGGCGGTGCGGGATGTCTCGAAAGGCCCCCGGTCTATTCACAATTGCCCTCAAATAAGAACGCCTATTTTCCTTATGGTTGCGTCAATTACATCAGTAGAAATTATTCGCAAGGACTTGGTGATAAGGCGCCCGAAATTAAAGAGGACGACTCGAAGAAGAAGAAAAAGAAGCTGTCGTTATTCAAGCGGTTCAAGCAGATGTACAGGGATTATTGGTACGTGTTGGTTCCCGTGCATGTTGTTACGTCGGCCGGTTGGTTCGGGACCTTCTACTACATGGCTAAGAGGTAAGATGCATTTAAATGTGTTGGCTATTTTTCAAAAAAATTTGGCAGAGATGTTTGATTGTTTTTATTGCTGTGAACGATTTTGTTTATGGATTTAATGCCAAGAAGAAAAACGTGTTTCGCATAAACAAGACTACAAACTAGTTTTTTTTATTTTGCTTCTTGTGTATTTTAATTTTTTTGCATGGTGTTACTGGTGGTTTCCATGAGATTCAAAAGATTCTCAATAGATGTCCTGTCCTGTTCTCCAATGCTAGGTTGGTAGAGCTGGACTGTGTATTAGAAGGTTGCCTTAATCAGTGGAGGGGGCAGAGGGTGCATATCTGTTACGTCACGTCACGTGATAAATTCCATTGGGCATATTAACGAGATTTTTATCTTATTTGATCAATAGGACCACCGAATTGACTCCGTTTTTAGTTAATTAGATTAAGCTTTAGGAAACAGATTGAAAATCACTCTTTTTACTTCGCTGTGACAGATAATAGTTTCATGTGACGTCACGAGTTACTTTTGCGGGGAGAAAGTTTTACCAACCTTGCTCTAACGAAACAAACAATAACTTTATTTTGTTAGGTGGCAATCAGTTTTTAAAAGCGAATGTCATGTTAAAAACTTAAAATTAATTTTAGTGGAATAGACATTGTCGCTTTGCTGGAAAGCTGGCACGTCAGCGACATAATAATCAACCCCCTGAGAGACTCGAGCATGGGTTATGTGGCGGTGGCGTACGCCCTCTACAAAATAGCCACGCCCGTCCGCTACATGGTCACCTTGGGCGGCACCACGGTCTCGATTAATTACCTCAAGAAGTGGGGATACATCAAACCCGTGCCTTCCCCCCAGCAGCTCAAGGACATGTACCTGGAGCAGAAGGAGCAGATCATGGAGAAGGTGCGAGGTCGCAGGGCGAATCTAAGATGGCGCACCAATCAGATGAAGAAGAAACAGAACAAACTGATAGGCGGCTTGGAGAAGAGCCTCAAGTCGAAAATCGCCGACACGAGACAGCAGTTGAGGGGCAAGAAGGAGGACGTCTTGGAGGGATTTAGGAAGCCCTTGAAGGTCGAGAAGCGAAAAGACCAATGATATTGACTTGTATACTTTGTTTTTTATACGTACGTGGTATTAAGGAAGAGCAAAGACAGTGCGTTTATTAATTTTACGATTTTATTTATACATGTGTAAGAAAGTACGTTGTGTGTACATATTTTATTTAGGCTGCCAATAAAACGAACTTACCTTGATTGTATATCGTATTAATATTTAATCTATACTTACGGTTGAAAGCAATCAAAAAAAAATATATATATAACACAATTACAGTTTTCTGTATCTTTTTTTTTTACAGGAAACTGTACTTGTCTATTTTTTTTTGCTTTCAATTCTAGGTTATGTTGTTCTAATGAACTATAATAGTAAACTATTTACTATCGTAGCTCGTTGTGTTGTGCAATATTGATGTTCATAGAAGTATATCGTCATTATTCCGTTCGCTTTACTTATAAAGCACACTTAATGGGTATTTGTCGTGAACCGCATTCACGATGCGAAAAATAAACGCGACGAACGTGTTTCTAACGACCAATTCAACTTCGCCGTCGGCCTCCTGGCGATTATCATCGATGAGATTCGCGTATTCCTGCACCGGCTTCCTCTTGACCAAATTAGCGATGTTATAATCGATGTAATCAGAAGATACATCGATGGCATCTTCGGTCCAATTCGCATGGCGCTTCCCGTCTTTTAGAACTTCACTTCCGCTCAGCGTGAAACCCACAGTTAGGTTTCCTAAAAATAACGAGGCAAGTCACGTTTTGCCGAGCGGTTTCGATCCAGTTGCACTCGGAGTATTCGCATCCTGTTTTAACCTTATGTGATAAAACGAGATGGAGATACTCTGAGTGCAACCAGTGCAGGAAGTGAATCGAAAACTCCACGGCCAGTATTCTCACCTCGTCTTTAATTCAGCAAATCATTCTCTTACTCATGCACGAGGAAAAGAATTCAGGCCATTTGCTCCGCGAACGGTACGAAAATTTGGTACTCAGAGTGTATCGCTCGCATTGCATTCCTTCCCCTTCCACTCAATAACAATTACATAGTACATTCGACGTAAAAAGCGTCCAATACTATGTGGCCTGAATTCTTTTCCCTGCTCATGAAATTCGTTTTAATCACGGCTTAGACACGACTTTAATCATGTGATGAGAACACGGCCCCATTTCTTGCTCACTATAATTAAGCGATGCGGGTCCTTCTTCGTTCACGCCGGCGCCAAACACGATTCCGGAAATCATGCTCTCGTTGGCCTTCACGGTCAACTCCGGGAAAATAATCACCAGCTCGAGTTTCAACTGGTCGAGATCGACGTGAAACTTGGAAACCGTAAAATTGCTTCCTCCGGTGCATCGGGGGTTCGTCCAGGTGGCGGTGTAATTGGTGGTAGGTCGGGGATTCCTGGAGAACGAGTAAGTCGGAAATGTTATGGAGTCGACCGAGGGGAGTTGGAATTCCGGAATGCCGCTTGCTATGCGAGGTTGTAATGCTTCCAGGGTGTCCTTGAGGCATTTTTCGTCACTTGCGTTACATGGCATTATGTAATCAGCTGGAATAAGAGTATAAAATATAAAAAAAATAGCATTTTCCCTGAATGCTCGGGTGAGCTATCGGAGTATCTCCATCTTGTTTTAACCTCCTGCAAAAACAGAGGGCGGAGATACTCTCAGAGTGCTCCGGTGTAGTCAAGTCGAAAACGCCACCATTTTTAACTTTTCCATTTTTTTTTTTTTAATTGTTGGAGGTATCAGTTGACCCGGAACGAAAGAATCAGATTAAGAAATCAGTGATCAGAACGATTTAAAACGGATGATTATGTGTCAAAGTCCGTGTAAATTAAATCGGGCACTCGGTGGGATTGCCTAAAGTGTGATTAATCGTTTTGCGTTTGTTATTTTGTTTTACTCTGTTTTTTTTTTATTTCGGGGGAGTACTTTTGAATTTTGGCGCTAAAAGCGAGCTTTGTCATTGGCAGCTGGCCGGAATTGACCAATGACAAAGCTCGATTTTAGCGCCAAAAGTTCAAAGCACTCTTCCTTAATAAAAAAAAAAAACAGATTATAGTAAGCTTAAATTTGACCAAACTTTTTCGGTAAGTAATTAAACGATATTTTAAACATTTTATTCAGATTTATCTTTATTTATACTCACGTAACCTCAATTCTTCCGTTTTGCTGCGAGTCACGATCGTGGTGAACAAAATCGCAATAAATGTAACAACAGCGTTCTTCATTTCTTGATTTTGTGACTACAAGTTATTATATATTCGGCTGGCTGTCGATGACCAGGACTTAACCGACCAGCTACGTATATTAAATCAAAAAGCCTCTGTTCCATTCTCTTAACAACGCGAGCGTATTTATTAAATGAAAAACTTTTTTTTTTCTTCTTCTTTTTGAAGTAAGAAGCACTCGAAAGGTTAACGATGCACTATTAATAGCAGTTTCTTTTGATAAAGTCTCCGTAACTGGGCAATTAGCGAAACTGAAAGTAATTATTGTGAACGCAAATAAACGCGCAGACATAGACAAAAAAAAAAAAGTAATTTGCAGATAATGAAAGTGCGAAATAACCTCGTAAGCGAAGCTATTTACGGAATAGTTACAGAGAAAAAAGTTACTTGTTTATTTATCGCTGCGAAATTTAATTTTCATTGTTGTTTTGATAACGGAAGATTTATTTGTAATCGCGGCTACGTTTCATTGTGGGACGTTGGCGGCGCTGACCGACGTTGAGTTGGCCAGACTGTTTTCCGCGGTCAAAACAATTTAAAAATGGCGCCACACGGGCACGGGGGGCACAGCTGCGAGGGCGATCATTCCCACCACGACACCCCCGAAATGGGGCTCCAATACAGCCTGTACACGAAAATCGACAGAGATAACCTAGAATGTCTGAACGAGGCGGTGGAAGGTTCAGGCAAGAGCGTGTTCAAGCCCTGGGAAGAGAGGTTAAATTTCAACGTCGTGCGTGCTATTATCATCCTAAAAGTGCAACTCATCGTCACAGTTTTATTCTAGAATGTCGAATCGGATGCGGACGAGGAGCTTCTTTTCAACATACCGTTCACGGGCAACGTCAAGCTGAAGGGGATCATCATAATCGGTGGTGAATCGGATTGCCACCCGTCGAGGATGAGACTGTAAGTTTGAAGTTTAAGTCTCGTCTTGGGCGAGTTGTTTATGCGCGAATTGCAGGTTCAAAAACAGGCCCCACATGAGTTTCGACGATGCCACTTCAGAGCCCGACCAAGAATTCGAGCTTCACATTGATTCCGTAGGCCAACTTGAGTATTCCACAAAGTAAGTACTATTCATAGTAGCTATACATTTTCAGAGCATAATTAATTGCGTCTTTAGAACACTTGGAAAGTATCTCCATCCTCTGTTTTTACTTGAGGTTAAAGCAGGATGGAAATGATGCTCTCTGAGTGTGCTCACTCAAAAACACCATAAATCAAGGAGCATTTTCTATTCAGTGTACTTTTTGTCAAATTTTCAATTTGATTATTCATAAAGGGGTCGTTTTTAATAACTTTTTTTCATATTTATTCCATGTAAATCTTAACGAAAATCTTTCAAGTGGTACATTTTGACACTTCGGGTCTTAGCTGCAACACACTTTTATACACTAATTGCTTAAAATATGTTATTAAACGATGTTCGCTATTTAATGAAGTCGTCAGACACGGAGTAAGGAGTGAGGGTACCCCCCAAACACCGAGTTACCCTGCAAAGCTGACTTTTGTGCAGAAAAAATTTGGGAAACTTAAGTACCTATTTCCCCGAAACTCCATTTGTTGTTGGAGATAATTTATAAAGACCTTCTTCCAGGGTTGTTTTGTTCAATACGGTGCATCACTTAACCATTCATTTTCCGAGCAATTTCGGTGGAGAGACGACGAGGATTTATTACATAGGACTGAGGGGAGAATTTTCCGAGGCGAGGCAACACGGTGTGACCATTTGCGCTTACGAAACACGCCCCAACATCGCAGATCATAAGAACATTTTAGAAGACAGTGTTTCGCACTTCATTCAGTGATTAATTGTGATAAGAATAAAGTAGGCGTAAGTTCTGATACACTCTGCACCAATTTTTTTTTTTTTTAACTGCTAATAGATTAATTAAAATGTTAATTGCTTAGCAGATGAATGCAGTTTTGATAATTACCTTGTTTCCTTGTCCACTATTGGGTGTTAAGAACAAACTGCTTCTTAAAAATTGGTTAATTTAGAAGCTGAAGGGCAGACGTTTTTTAATTCGATAATAAACAGAAACATCGCCACAAATCAATGTTTATTCTGAGCATCTGCATTTCCAAATAAAAAAAAAAAAAGTAAAACGTCGATGCAATGGCTTGCTTACATAAAAAGTTGCGCAGATTCAAGGACTTGAATTAGATTCTTTCGCATTCTGCAACGCCTGAGTGATGTACAATTTTGCTAAAGACTGAGAGCAAAACTGAGCTATATGCTGGCTGAAGGTGTTGATCTGCCCGGCGATGAGCATAGGATTCAACCTCGGCGGAACAGGATGGGGCCTGAACAGTTTGTTGATGTCTTCCTCCGGCAAGGCGGGTTCGTCTTTTGCGGCACGCGCGGCGTTCTCCTGCGCCCTCTTCTGCAAATATCGATGCTTATCCTGCTGCTGACGGCTCACCAGCTGTTGATAACGATTGAATTTAATCGCCTCCTGGTTCAATTCGTCCACGCGGTCCATCAGGCAACGCAGCTGTCCCTCGAGCACAGACGCCGTGCCCAGGTCGAGGAACTTCGAGCCTTCCTCCTCCGGCACCAGCTCGGCCAGTTCGGACATCATGATATTGGTGAGGGCGGAATTTTTAATTACGATCGGGACTTCTGTAAATAAGACTTCGTAGCCGACTTTCAACTTCAGCAACGCTTCAGGCGTGAATTCACCGTCCTTGTACATTTCTATGGCCTGAGGGGTCAATCGATACGCTTTCAAGGTCAAGAAGCCCCTAGCCGACTTCTGCGTATCGTAAATGACCACCACGGATTCCTCTATGGACGTCTGATAGTGATATTGGGACTCGAGCAGGGGGGAACTTAGGAAGTTCCCGACGTCTGCGCTCTGATACCAACCGACGTGGAAGTGGTCAACGTTGACGCGCCTGAGACGCCTCATCATCGCCAGTTGGTATTCGTCCTCGTCCATAGATTCGTCCGGTTGCTTCGGGAACGGAAAGCAGTTTGTTATTTCCAAGCGGTTATCCACCACGAGACCGAGGAGGGCCCCCTGGGCGATGTCCATGTTGCTTGCCGCCTCTTCGTGGCAGTGCTTTACCATTTTCATGACCGCCTTGAAATGTGAAAAGAATTGGGCACTTGGTTATTTAGGTTTAGGAAGGCAAAAGGAAAGGTTACGTAAAACAACAAATTCGGCACGCTTACCAAACCGTCGGCTTGCACGTACGCAATCGTAGAATCATTTTCAGGACCTCGCCTGGAAGCACCACTTCTACTCGCCATGTTGATAATTAAAATGACAGATGACAGATTATTAATTCACCAAGATGAAGTTGCTCACCGGCGTTGCCAACCTATGAAATGTGGCGTTAGAAATATGCTCAATAAAAGTGTGTGATTTCAAACACAAATGTCGGACGCTTTAATAAAAGAAAATGCTGTCATTTCAACTTTACATGAAGAAGTCACTTCCGGAATTTTATATTAATTTCATTTCAGCGTGCACACGTGTAAGTACGGTTGCATAACCGACCGTCTCAAATATTAATGTACAGCAGCATTTTTACAGTCCGATGGACTTCGTTTCAAATTTCGCGCCTGCTTTAGAACCGCCCACTTTCCTAATCTACTTGGCGACATTAGATGCTTTCCCGTTAGCTCTGAATTGTGCGTTTCAAGCACACTTGGGTTTTAAACGCGTGACCTTCGATATATAAACTTACGGAAAGAATGTCAAAAACAAAAATGGCGATCGATCGTCGAGATGAAAGCATGAAATAAATCCATATCGAATAAACGAAAACAAAAGACGATCAATTGATAATTAAATAACAAAATAACGTCGAATCAAAACAAAACAAAATAGAAAACAAAAAAAAAAGATAATAAACCGATGGTTGAAACAAAAACAAAGCAAATAAATCGATTAATTGACTATATCGAATCGAGTGAATTAAATAAAGTCAAATGTTGAATTTCAAGAACGATACGAAACACAAAACAAAAGATAATCGGCGATGAAAATAAGACTAAAATGAAAATTGTATGAAACTAAATGAATCGAATCGAGAACACTAACGATAAAAAGAAAAACAGAAGAGAAGTGATAATTCAAATATAAAAATAAAAGAATCAGTTTATAATAAAAAAATCAAATCAAAATAAATAACAAATTGCCAAAATTTAACGTTATTAGAATATCTGTACCTGTTTAGAAATATGAAATAAATTCGAAAGGGGGTCGATGAAAATTTTTATTTTCTTATAAGGGGTCGTTGTTTAAAAAATGATTGGAACTCCCGTCCAACGATTGCTGGACACCCGGTATTTAATAATTTTTCAATGTGCGGGAAAAAACGGGAATTTTCATTAGAATAGGGTACATGAACATTTTCTTTTTTAATTTTATTTGAAAGTAGATAAAAATACGATAATTTAGACATATTTCTTTTTTTTTATAAATGAATATTAAGGTCGTAAAAAATTAAAGAAATTTGAATTGATTCAATTCCCGCCAGAACGCACATTCTGACTTTGGGCGCGTTCAGCGGTCGCTCAGCGGCTGAGTTGCTTACTCAGCAATCGATTGTGATTGGCTGTTACCTTAATGTGAGCCAATCACAAACGATTGCTGGGTAAGCAACTAAGCCGCTGAGCGTCTCTGAACGCACCCTTTGATTCTGACCGTGTGACGTCAATGTTCATATGCTGTCAAATCGTAATAAGTGAATATCAATACAAACACATAAAACTTATTACAATATAAGCGTTTCACAAAATTTAGTGTTACCAACCTTACTTCTCAATGGCGAAAAGTTCCCGTTTCCACCACAAAAGTAAAAAAATATAATAATTTCTTTAAGATATTCACTTCGTAATTGTTGCTTAAATTAAAACTATATTTCTCAGCACATTTTAAGAGCAAACATTCAAACTATTTGACAAGGATCTGCATACGACATAAACGTCAAGGACAATGAACAGATAAAATAGCGACATCTTACGATCGCTTTTGGACAATGTATGAATACTGACGTCACAATAAATGGGAAGCCTTTCGAAACCACGTGATTTATATTTGAATATTTTCGATTTTATTTATTAATTTAGGAGAATAATAAATTAAAAAGACGTACAAATTTGGTGTTTTCGCGTTTGTAATTGACTACAGTATCGATGAGAGAGCTTTAATTAGTAATTTTATATTATTGTCATGTACCCTATCCAATGGATTTCGTTTTAAATTTCGCGCCAGCTTTAGGACCGCCCACTTTCCTAATCTCCTTGGCGACGTTGCCTGCAAAAGATTCGGCAACCCTGCGCTCGACTTCGACTCGGCCCTTTCAGCAGTCAAGATGGCCGCATTTTATAACCTCTGACTTTGCTTCGAACCCGGTTCATTAAGAATCTCAGAATATCGTCACTTAAATTGCAATTATTTATTATTTGTATTATTAAAAGAAAAAATTAAATCACGCGTTTCCATTTTTAAAGAATCTAGAACTTTTTGCGCCTTCCGCCTCAACCTGTTGCAACTGCGCCTGCGTACGTTGGCAACATTGAAATGATTAGGCATGTCGTCGTAAGTCCGTGTTGACATTTCAATTACGCCGAAAATGGCCAGAAAATTCGTATTATTAACGGCTTGCGCGTCCGTGCTAATCCTGTGCCTGGTGCTGACGAACGGGGCTCAAGGCTCCGAAGACGTGCCCCTCTCGAAACTCAGCCAGAACGTAGGAGCGCCGACGTTAAAATTCCTGTACTGGTAGGTTAATTGAATTAAATAAAACGGATCGGGGGGATTGATTGAATTGACGAATTTTTTGACTTACGAATTTACATTTGCAGTTATTCCTGTGGATACCGGAAAGCATTCGATGAATACGTTAACATAATACAACAGAAGTACCCGTATATTATAATCGATGGTAAAAACTACGATCCACCCGGTTTAAACATGTTCCTTGCAAGACTGATCGTAAGTATATTATTTAAAAGATTAAGTACCTTTTAAAATGGGTGGGGGGGGGGAGGAGGGGCAGTTTATGTAGTGCATAAATTTGCTCTGTGGGTGGTGCAAGTCCGGGAGGGTGGGAAAGGTATTGTTAAATCGCTTTCGACTGGGGTGCACCAAGTGCACTCGGTGTATCTTCATCCCAAGACGAAAATACACTCAGTGCAGTAAGAAAGAGAGAGCGCGCATTATAATAAACGCTTGCTTTAGGGCCTCGTGAAAATGTTCGTCATCATTTGCATTCTCGGCGGTGTAAATATTTTCCATTACATCAACCAGCCCCAGCCGTCTTGGTGGCAGTGGTGCGTAGAGAACAAACTGTACGCCTGC
Organism: Prosopocoilus inquinatus; assembly: GCA_036172665.1. Classification (NCBI taxonomy): domain Eukaryota; kingdom Metazoa; phylum Arthropoda; class Insecta; order Coleoptera; family Lucanidae; genus Prosopocoilus; species Prosopocoilus inquinatus. Next base: position 3,901,277 of record CM069878.1, on the reverse strand, counting down.
CTGATGCTATTTTTCCTGTGCAACATCATCGAGGGCCAGCTAATTCAGTCGGGGGCCTTCGAAATATCGCTGAACGACGTGCCCGTCTGGTCCAAGCTGGAAACCGGCAGGATTCCGCAGCCGGCCGAACTGTTTCAGATCATCGACAGCCACATGCAGTTCTCGGACCAAACAATAGAACTGAACAGCGGATTCGTTTAATGCAGCAATAAACTTATGTGATTCATTTTTGTTTTTTGTTTTTTTTAGGGTTCAGTATGTTGTATTCAGTGTAGAGGAGTCGTTGTTTGTTGTAAATTCCAATGTACGTTTCCATATTTTGTATGAATAAAGAGTGACGAATAACCGGTTCGTTTGATTGAGAAATTAAATTGCAGTTGAAAGCAAAAGAAAAGAAAGTAGACAAATTACAGTTTCCTGTAATTATTCTTCCTCAAAATGTCACAGATTAAAGACGAATTCACAGATTCCACCAAAGTTGTTAATTTTGAAAGCTTTTAAATGTTATCTGTGAAGTCGTCTTTAATCGTTACCATTTTCAGAAGGAATAATTATAGGGATCTGTAATTTGCCAACTTTTTTTTGGCTTCCGACAGCAGATAGTTTTTTTTTTGGTTCAGCAGATTCACGCTTGTTTTATTTTAGAGTGCTTGATTTTTTTAGTTGAGGCCACGGTCAAGATTTTATTATTTGAATGATTGAAGGTGACGCAAGTAACAGAAAATTCTGGCAATTCCGGGAATGCGAGCGACGCAAATGTGCCTGATTGAAACACTATTGCCCGTTGAAAGCATATGGCGAATTAATTCCGACTCACTTGAATTTGAAATCAAATCTAGGACATACAGGGTGTAATTTTTATGAGTGGACAAAAGTCACGGTCCAATTCTTCACGTCGAATTATGAAAAAAACTTCATATAAACATACGTCGGCAGGCGCATAGTTTTTGAGATACAGAGCCCGGAAAAAAGTCGGGGGAAACTTTTTTGCTATCGATTTCTCGGAAAAACTTATTCTTTACGAAAGTTCCCGCATCTTCCCAAACCTAAAATACACTTCTCTCTAGTCTCGATTGACATTTATCTCTTACTTGACAGGCTTCAGAAACAATCTATCAAAGTCGGCAGTTTTTTGAGCTCCGCGTCGTTTAAGCGAAGGAACAGAGGCGGCGTGTCGTTTACGGAACAGCAATAAGTACTGGGAATAGGTTTCATTAATATAATATATACAAGGTGTAATTTTTATGAGGGGACAAAATTCGAGGTCCAATTCCTCACGTCGAATTATGAAAAAAACTTCATATAAACATACGTCGGCAGGCGCATAGTTTCCGAGATACAGGGCCCGGAAAAAGTCGGGGGGAACTTTCTTGCCGTCGATTTCTCAGAAAAACTTATTCTTTACGAAAGTTTCCGCATCTTCCCAAACCTAAAATACACTTGTCAAAATTTAAATATCTATCGTCGTATACCGGGGAGATCGAAATGTTTGAAATCGGCGTAAGAGTAAAGTACCTTTATTTTTCAAGATACGCGGAAATTTTACTTGGAAAAGTTGTTCGGGAATGTTACGAGATTTCAAATATGAAATCGTGGACGTCTACGATGATTTTGTTATATCTCGGAAACTATGCGTTTGCGGACCTATGTTTATGAGAACTTTTTTTCGTATTTCGGTGTGAAGAAGTGCTCCTTAAAGTTTGGACCCTTATTAAAATTACACCCTGTATATAGAGATGCCGTCGCCCATCACATGACCAGAGGCGACTTCTGTCAAATTGACGTGACATTTCATAACCTCAATTATTTGGTCAAGAACTATTTGAGATTGTTCGTAATAATAATAATAATACGCCGTTATTGTGAGTATAATGCGATAATACTTTATCTTACTTTCTTATCAAATACCTTTACAATCAACATTTAAGTTTATTAAATCTAATTATAAGTTCTAAGTGCGATTAAAAACCCCCGGTTTCGGCTCGATTCAATTGAAAAATTCAATTAAAATTTTTAATCAATCAAACAAAAATAAATCGACGGGATTTCGGTGGAATGTGAACGTGAAAGAATCGGAAAATGTAAGATTTAAAACCCCAAGTGACAATGAGCAGACGAAACAAGAGACGGGAATGATTAACCAAAAAGAAAAAGAAAATGACAGACGAATAGATAACCAAAAAGAAAAAGAAAATAAAAGACGAATAGGAAGTAAAACAAATCCGAACGAAAACTTAATTTAGTTGGGAACTAATTTGAGAAAGTGTACCAAAAAGACCGAAGAATATAATATAATAACAATCAGAAGAATGAAAAATGAAAGGTGGACGATTCTTACGAGCAGTGCTGCCAACTGACCTTAGTATGTATTTTTTTTCGGAAGAAAGTTGTAAAAAAATTCGGTAGATGTCTCTCTAATTTCGATAGATCCTATAGATCCCAAGACCTTGAAAATGGTTAAAAAAACATAATTTATGTATGTTTTATTCACAAAATGAAAAACGAACGATTAATGATTATAATACAAAAAGAAACACAACAAATCTTTATCAAACAAAAATAAAAATAGCAAAATAATAACCATTAAGTGTAATCATAAAAAAGAACGTACCAAATATATAGTGTGATAAAAAAATGTAAGGCTGGCCTTGAAAAAATATTAATCTTGTTCTAATCCTAACGCTACAGCGACAGCTAAGATAACTTTCATTGTTAGTTTTAAATCAAACTCGTTGGAAGCAAATGATTTTATAAAAAAGATTTGTGTCTTTAAATGTGGCCTTAATTATTTTGTTAAACATTTATATTCTTAAGTAAGATCTTAATTATTATAAACAGTAGACAGTTAGATCTTCCAGTACAGCTGCCGAACCTGAGTTCCCGAACAGGATAGCCAGGTAAAAAAAAAAACATTTTAATATTTTTATTTATTTTCCTCCTATACTTGTATTTTGTTTATATATATTGCGTATGAAATTATAATGTATGTGAAATGTCGGTGGAATTCATTCAATTTCGTTAGCTCGGTAGATTGGGTTCAAAATCGTTAGATCTACCGAAAAATCGGTACCATTTTTCGGTAGATCTAACGATGCCAACCTAGGTTGGCAGCAATGTTTACGAGCGTTTGTTTACAGTTTGGAATAAAAACTCATTAATTCTGTTAGAAGTTAATTTAATAAAAGTGTACTAAAGAGACCTGAGCAAATTTCAAAATAAGACGGTCGCAGAAATAATAAAGAAGAACGAAAAATAATAAGCTCGCCGATTCTCACGAGCCTTTACGAGTTTGGTTGATGAGAAAAGGGAAAAAGACAAAGTTAGACAAAACAAGGCGACAGAAAACAAAAAACAAAAGAACGAAGTGAAAGAGAAAGAAAACCGAACGAGAAGTTTTGGTTTATGTCAGATTTTGATGCATTACCATGTGTTTAATTAATATTTGCCAAAAAAAATATTCTCCGCATTTTAACTAATTAAAAAATTATAAAAATAACTTGAAAATGAAACCTCGATAAACGCTAGCGGGCGCCATGTTGTGACGTCATACCATCCGTCAAACGGGTACGTTCGAAAAATTGCACTTTTTCCGTTTTCAAACGCATTTTGAGATTGGGCGCGTTCAACGGACCCACCAACAGCTGATTAAAACCAGAAACATGTTTCATTTATGTTGGGGTTTAAACAAGTCGGAGACGTTGAACGCTATGAACACTATTGTTTACCGATCAACATTTGACAAGCGCTGTGAGGTTAGATTTTCTTACATGAATACTCGCCGTAATTATAAAAACTTGAGAAAGCCGGCAATTCGAAAGAGGTTAGAATCTGTGGTCGGAATGAACAAATGACGAGCTGGGCACCGCACTCGTCGTTAATTATTTCTGGTGAGTAAATTCGACGGTTAATATAAGTAACCATTAACCGTTCAGAATTCTCATTTTGCATTTCTATCTCGTTCACCTGTTCACTTAAAAGTGTACTCCATGGAAAGGAGTAAATAGTAAGTGACTAATGGCAAGTGAGAAATCCAGTTATAAATATCGTATTGTTCCGGAATGTCAGAAACGGCTGTTGCATCAACTTCTTTAGTTCCAGTCCTTTCAACATGGCGGAGCTTCTGCTGTGGCCGAGGTATATTTCAAGATTCGCATGCCCAGCAGTGTTATGAAGGAAAAACAGCTTTTTCTGGAATACATTTCAAACTCGAATGGCGAACACTGTAATTAAAAAGCCCAAGATTGTTGTCATTTTAACTTTGGATGAAGAAATCACTGTCGTGTCGACACTTTTAATCCTTTCATCATAGTGGAGCTGTGGCCGAGGTACATTTCAAGATTCGCGTGCCATGACGTCACATAAACATGGCGCCAAAGATGGCGACGCAATGATTTAAGTACAAGTCGCCGGAACACGAAACAACACAAAAAGGCGGATGAGAACAAAAAATAGGTTGTCTTTAATAGTATTTATGGCAGTGTTTTTACAAAATTGAAAGCGAATCACATATCTAGTAAAATAATTACACAGTTACTAATCCTTACGCTACGCTTATATATAATACAGCACCATCGTGTTTTCAACTTAACAGCTAACAAGATAGGAAACTGGCGAAGGTGAACGAACACATCTCCATCGTACGCTCACTTCAGTATATAAATAAAACAAAAGAAAATTTAGTAAAGCGTTATTTTAAGTAAAGTTAAAAAAAGAATGAAGCTAAAACAGTGCGACGTACGACGTCACATTTCATTTTCATTTGTTTTACTGGTGGGTAGGTATGACAAAATATATTAAGATACAATTATTTATACACTTAAATTAGGTTATGTTACACTGTGTTTTAGGTTTAACCACGCAGGGATCGTGCTGACGGATGTCGACCCCTGTACCTGCCTCGGTATCTCTGTCGTAACGGTCGTCTCGGGTAGGGATACGGTGGGCGTTGTCCACCTTGTCGCAGATTGGGCCTTATATATCTGCTGGGCGGTACTTCCAAGTCGGGCGGCCTCGTGATTGGCCCGGTGATCTTTCTCTTGCAAACCGCGCACCTGCTGATCCTGGATGTTAAATCCATGCCGTCCTTGATGGTCTGTTGCCTTGGTTTCTGGAACATCGCGTAGTCCTCTATGGTGGCCAACCAATAGGAATACGCGGTGGTGAAGTAATTGCATCTGCCGTGCCCGTGACATTCAATGAAGGGCCTCGGCCGGAATTCCTCCAGGCACGAGCCGGGCGAAGACAGAGACTGACCAGAACCGTCCGCACCAGCGTCGGTTTGCTGACGACAAGAATCGATTACTTGTATTTTGCACGTTCGAGTGAATTATCCACCTTACCATGACGAAGCTGTAGCCAACCCAGAGCTCTTCCCACCCTGCCGGGCATTGTGGAATGCTGGTGCTTTGGCTGTGCACGGCTAAAAGTCTGGTAGGGGCTTCACAAACTGAACATCTGATAACAAAAATATTTTTTTTTACACCCTATATACAAACCCTGTACGTAAAAAGGTCACACCTTGAAATATACCGCCCCACTTCGATTGCTGGTATGGGCGTCATCATGGCAGGCATTGGTTCCGTCGTCGACAGCCAATAACTGTAATCGTTTCTTTGCGCGTAATCGCACACGTCGTTCAGGTTGCAGAAGAGGTATGGCATGGTGTTGAATTTCCGTAGGCAACTTCCAGGTGATCCCAAGTCTTGACCGTGCGCTTTAGCATTGCCCATGATGTACAACAAAGAGAATCCATCCCACATCTTCACGCTGTCCCTCGGACAAATTGGTACCCGCTCGGATTGCGAATGCCTCGTGAAATAAAAACCTCTACTTTTCGGACCTGGCGGCCTAGGAGCTGGTTCACCTTTTATGCCGACCCTTCCCGTAAGCCCCTGCAACCCCGTGAACCCAATCAACCCTTGCTCTCCTCTCTGACCCTTGAGCCCCTGGAATCCCGGCAAGCCGTCCCTACCATCGTCTCCAATCTCACCCCTGATTCCTTTAAATCCCGGTAGGCCCGGTTTTCCATAAGCTCCTTGCAATCCAGGTATGCCGTCTATTCCAGGTTCGCCTATTTCCCCTTTTTCTCCTTGATAACCTTCCACGCCAACATCGCCTCTATCTCCTCTTTCCCCGGCTACACCGACGAAGCCTTGCAATCCCGGCGGACCAGCATCACCTCGTTGGCCGCGGTACCCCTTCGGCCCCACGCTACCGATCAGACCTTCGAAACCTTGATCGCCTCTCCAACCTTTAGGCCCCGTGATACCAGCCGCACCGGGGTACCCAACCTCGCCCATATCACCTTTAAAACTGATGGACGCGGCTCCGTAATCACCTGGTATGCCTTTTAGACCTTTCGGACCTTGCGCACCATCCGGACCGGGCGCGCCTGGTTGCCCGAAGCGTCCCGGATAACCTGGAACCCCAGCGTCTCCTCTTTCACCTTTAATTCCGGGATAACTGATTCCGGGAGGTCCCTGACTTCCTCTAGGCCCTTCATCGCCGTAATCTCCCGGCGCTCCCTTTTGCCCCGGCCTTCCCGGTATACCACTATATCCGGGTAAACCCTCTCGCCCAATATCACCGCGCTCTGCATTCTGACCAGGTATTCCGGGGGCACCACGTGGCCCTTGATCACCTTCGCCACCGCGCAGCCCTTGAATTCCAATATCGCCCTGCTGCCCGGGCGCTCCCGGATTACCTCTCATACCCTTGGCGCCCGTTATCCCCGGATATCCATTTTCACCCTGCCCTCCTTTTTGCCCCATCAAGCCGACCATCCCCGCCTCTCCGTAATCACCCTTCTCGGCTGGCCTATAAGACGCGAATCCAGGCACTCCCTGGTTTCCTTTCACACCTTTCGGACCGGTAGCTCCCACAGGTCCCGGAAATCCTCTATCTCCCGGCATACCCGGTTGACCCATCAGGCCGGGTTCGCCGTCCATGCCCCTTTCTCCTTTGAATCCGGGTAAACCAGTGTAACCCGTGTCCCCGCGTTCACCTTTAAATCCAAATATACCGTCAATTCCGGGGATTCCATCGGCGCCCTTCTCTCCGAAGTCACCCAGCATTCCTTTCAAACCGACCGCGCCGACGTCGCCTCTTTCTCCAGGAGGCCCCGTTATTCCAATTATGCCCTCGTCTCCGATATCACCCACTTCACCTTTCGGTCCCGTCGCGCCGAACAGCGACGCGCCAGGTTGGCCTTTCTCGCCGGGTATACCGTCGAAACCGTCGGAACCGGGAATACCCGGTAATCCCAGCAAACCCGCTTCTCCAAAATCACCTTGTTCTCCGCTAAAAGCCGCTTCTCCTTTCAGTCCACGCCGACCGGGTATTCCTGGATCGCCTCTAGGTCCGGGAATGCCGGGTACGCCGGGTAAACCGTCGAAACCAGGCAGTCCGGCGTCTCCTCTCAAACCCTTCGGACCAATCAGTCCGAAATTTCCTATGTCTCCTGCCAATCCCGGTAGACCCGTGGCTCCCGCGTCACCCCTTTCTCCCGGAAGGCCGGGAATACCTTGATTTCCGTGCCTTCCGGGACGACCGTCGTGTCCCTGAGGCCCAACGTCTCCATCCGAGCCGCGAATTCCATAATGGCCAGGTTCTCCTTTTAACCCCAGCAAACCAGCCGGCCCCAGAGGCCCGTCGTCTCCCTTCTGACCTATATCACCGTATTCTCCCGGAAGGCCCGGACGACCTGGATAACCCGTAGGTCCCGGCGGGCCTGGTATTGAAATGCCTCGAACACCTTTAGCGCCCGGCGCTCCGGGAAAGCCGATTATTCCGGGCGCCCCTTTATCGCCCTTGAAGCCCTTGAGGCCTATCGGGCCCGTGCGGCCTGAATACCCGTCAGGGCCGAAATCTCCGCGTTCACCTTTCTGTCCGGGAAGCCCTTGCAGTCCAATTTCTCCGTTTAAAATGTCCAGACCCGCATCACCGCGACCACCCTTTTTTCCTTTCAAGCTGGGTTGTCCTGGTATACCGGGATAGCCGGGGCGACCCGATTGACCTCGCGGACCTTGCATGCCAGGTATTCCCGGAAAACCTTTGAAACCTATGGGTCCGGGAATTTCTTTACCGGGGATACCGGGAAGTCCAGGAAGACCTGGCCAACCGCGATCGCCGGTGGGACCCCTGGATCCCTGTAATCCGTACAGTCCTGTGACGAACGAGATTTTTAGATTTAATGTGGGATTTAGTATTGTGGATTAAAACATACCTCTATCGCCGGGTTCACCTTTGAGTCCTCGGTCACCTCGGACGTCTACATTGAAGTTTCCGGTTTCTCCAGTTTCACCTAGCGCTCCTTCTTCTCCGTCATCTCCCCGTTCGCCACTGCGCCAGTATTTACGTTAAGGAATAAAATCGTTTTTTTTTTACTTACGCTAAACCGTCAAATCCACGATCCCCGCGCAGTTCTTCTTTCGTATACTCGGCGGCGTCACCTTTTTCTCCGGGCAGGCCGTCGTACCCTCGTCTTCCATCTTTACCGGATGCTCCGGGGATTCCATCCATTCCCACTTCCCCTTTCGGTCCTGGTAGCCCGGTCTTCCCTCTCGGCCCTTGCGGGCCCGCTGGTCCTTCCGGACCTTCCTTCCCAGGGTATCCCTTATCACCTCTTTCTGCTTCGTCAAGTTGTGTCAGGGGCGGCCAGATCGTTTCGCCCTTTTGGCCTTTAACACCGCTCAAACCTTCTATTCCCATCGCCCCGTCTGGTCCCGGCAAGCCTTTTTCACCGAATGGTCCCGGCCTACCGGGTGAACCGCGCGGTCCACGTGGACCTGGCAATCCTGGATAACCTAGACTTCCCGGAAAGCCATCCCTGGCTGCATCGCCACGTTCACCTTTTTCTCCTGGAGCTCCTAAATGAATAAATATTTAAAAATTGCATTTCTTTACCAACGGTATTATTGCTGTACCTGGTTTGCAAACTCCACAATCATCTCCGTGTCTGCCTTTGGTACCAGGTACGCCGTCGTAACCAGGCACGCCTACATCACCTTCCTCTCCTGGAATTCCTGGCGCACCTCTTTCGCCAGGCGGTCCTCTTACAGGTCGTCCTTGTCCAGGGAAACCTTTAGGCCCGGTAAAGCCAATGTCACCACGTTCACCAGGTGGCCCAGGCCAACCTATTGTACCGGGTAAACCATCTTCGCCCGACGGTCCAACGATGTCTTGCCCTCTGAAGCCTTTCTCTCCGATAATTCCGGTTGGACCCGGAAGTCCAACTTCTCCGGGCTGGCCTGGATGACCCGTCAAACCATCATCACCGTTTTCGCCTTTGATGCTTATTCCTCTTTTCCCTGGCAAGCCGGAAGCACCGGGTGGACCTGGGAAGCCAGGCGGGCCGATCGGTCCTGGCGGACCGGGTTTCCCAGGTATTCCTGCCATACCCATTTCACCAGGATAACCATCCGGTCCTTGACGCCCTATTACCCCGGGTTTGCCTTCTTCATCCAAGAACGGATCGTATACCCCAGGCGGTCCCTCAGGACCTTGCACACCTGGAGCGCCCGGGTACCCCGCTTCACCAATCGCACCTTTAGACCCATCCAAACCCGGAACTCCAGCGTACCCCGGCGCTCCCTTGTCACCTTTTTCTCCACTGGCGCCCGGCGGGCCAGTTTTACCTTGTTTTCCTCTTTGCCCATCGAGGCCGGGTTCGCCCTTAGTGCCGCGAACTCCCGATAGGCCGGGGATCCCCTGCGACAATCAAGTTATTCCAAATTTGAGATTTCAGCGTAAAATTAAAAATCTCACCGGAGGTCCCCTCATGCCGACTTCACCTTTCCTGCCGGGTACGCCCCCGTCGCCTTTCACCCCTTTGAAACCTTTCGGGCCTTTGGTAGCCGAACTGATCGGAGGTTCGATGCTCTCCGACGTGTCCGGCTCACCGGGTTCCCCTTTCTCTCCGATACTTCCAGTCGCACCTCTTTCGCCGGTCACGCCGATTGTATCTCCGCCAACGTCACCTTGAGGACCTCGCGGTCCTTCCGCAATTCCAGGCCAACCCTACGGTAATTTCGCTTTGATAAATCAGTTCATCCCTCAAATGACCTACGCATGCCCGATTTCTTCACCTCCTGAATAAATTTATTTGGAAACCATTGTACCGATGATTGTTTCCGAGGGCAGATGAATTTATCCGTGAAGGTGAAGAAATCGGGCCCCGATGCCATACCTGTCGGCCCGGAGGACCCGGGTATCCGGGAGGACCGGGCGGACCGAGCGGTCCCTGTTGACCTGGTATACCATCGATTCCCGAAACTCCTCTTTCTCCTTTAATACCGACCGAGTTGCCTCCACCTTCCCCCGGTTCACCCTGCAAACCTTGCAGACCTTCACCTCCGGGTTCCCCGCGCGGACCGAACACGCCCGGTCTACCGCGAGGACCTTCAGCCCCGTCGGTACCGTTACAGCCGTCTAATCCCACAGGCCCTCTAGATCCAGGTTCTCCAACGTAACCCTAACGAATTTTCAAGTGAAAGCCCAAACATTTCACGAGCCGTTGGTTTTCCTACTTACGTCTTGGCCGGGAAGGCCCGGGAGTCCTCTCTCACCGTCATCTCCCTGTGAAGATGAGATGAGTACAGTTGGAAGCAAGATAATAGTAGACAGTTACAGTTTCCTCGCGTGTAGTTTTCCTTTCTTCAAGATGGTCGCGTGTACGATTTTATTGGTCACGCTTAAAAATTTTGACAGCTTTCGGCAAGCGTAAACAAAAAATTTGACAGCTTTCGACAAGCGTAAACAAAAAATTTGACAGCTTTTTTCGACAAACGTACAAAAAATGTTGACAGCTTTCGGCAAGCGTACAAAAAATTTTGACAGCTTTCGGCAAGCGTAAAAAGAATTCTGACAGCTTTGAACAAGCGTAAACAAAAGATTTGACAGCTTTAGACAAGCGTACAAAAAATTTTCGACAAGCTGAGAAAAAAAATCTGACAGCTTTGAACAAGCGTAAACAAAAAATTTGACAGTTTTCGACAAGCGTAAACAAAAAATTTGACAGCTTTCGAGAATTAGAGAAGCGGAAACAAAAAATTTGACAGCTTTCGAGAAGCGTAAACAAAAAATTCTGACAGCTTTCGACAAGCGTAAACAAAAAATTTGACAGCTTTTTTCGACAAACGTACAAAAAATTTTGACAGCTTTCGGCAAGCGTAAAAAAAATTCTGACAGCTTCCGGCAAGCGTAAAAAAAATTCTGACAGCTTTGAACAAGCGTAAACAAAAGATTTGCAGCTTTAGACAAGCGTACAAAAAATTTTGACAGCTTCCGACAAGCGTAAACAAAAAATTTGACAGCTTTTTTGGACAAACGTACAATAGATTTTGACAGCTCGGCAAGCGTAAAAAAAATTGACAGCTTTGAACAAGCGTAAACAAAAAATTTGACAACTTTAGACAAGTGTGCAAAAAATTTTGACAGCTTTCGAGAAGCGTAAACAAAAAATTCTCACAGCTTTGAACAAGCGTAAACAAAAAATTTGACAGCTTCCGACAAGCGTACAAAAAATTTTGACAGCTTCCGACAAGCGTAAACAAAAAACTTGACAGCTTTTTTCGACAAACGTACAAAAGATTTTGACAGCTTCGACAAGCGTAAAAAAAAATTCTGACAGCTATGAACAAGCGTAAACAAAAGATTTGACAGCTTTCGGCAAGCGTACAAAAATTTTTTACAGCTTTCGGCAAGCGTACAAAAAAGTTCTGACAGCTTTGAACAAGCATAAACAAAAGATTTGACAGCTTTCGGCAAGCGTACAAAAATTTTTTACAGCTTTCGGCAATCGTACAAAAAAATTCTGACAGCTTTGAACAAGCGTAAACAAAAGATTTGACAGCTTCCGAGAAGCGTAAACAAAAGATTTGACAGCTTTCGAGAAGCGTAAACAAAAATTTGACAGCTTTGAACAAGCGTAAACAAAAAATTTGACAGCTTTCGACAATCGTAAAATCTGTACATTTTGGGGAAAGAGAAGAAATTAGCTACAGGAAACTGTAATTGTCAACTGTTTCTTTTTGTGTTGTTTTCGAACGTGGCTCTCTTACTCGATATCCCTTCTCGCCGATCGATCCGTATTCTCCGCCCGCACCTTTTTCACCTTTGGGGCCCGGGGGGCCGTCGAATCCTATGTCACCATAATCCCCGGGTTGTGCGGGCATTCCCCGCTGTCCAGGCTCTCCGCGCTTCCCCTTGATCCCCGTACAGTTGCATCTGTACGCGTTCGCGCATCCTTTGCACGACTGAAACAAAACAAAAACAAAAAAAAAACCAATCATTCAGCGATCCTTTAAAATGGCGGCGTCTTCTGTCATTTATTTATTTATTTTTTTTTTTGTTAAAATGTCACGGAACGTCAACGATAATTTTCAAAAGGGCGATAGGGCGGAGCCCACTAAAGTCGTGGTGCGCCGTTTGCCCCCCGACTTCGCTCCGGACGTCTTCCTGGATCAGGTATCGCCGTTGCCGGAGTACAACCATTTTTATTTCGTGGGGGGCGGAGGACCGAACGCGTTCTCGAGGGCGTACATTAATTTCGAACGTTACGGCGACGTCTTGAAATTCAAGGAAAAGTTCGACGATTACACGTTCTTGGGACCGAACGGTAAAAAAAAGAAACATTTATTTTAGCGTGGGGATTCCCCCACCGTCACGAAAATTATTTTTCAGGCGTTGAATACCCAGCGGTGGTTGAGCTGGCGCCCTTTCAAAACGTCTGCAAGGGTGGAACGGCGAATAAGAAAAGAGACGCAAAAGTCGGTACCATACAGTTCGACGGTTACTACAAGAAATTCCTGGACGCAACTCGTTGTAAACACGTCGAAATCCAGAGGGCCGAATTCTGTTTCCAGCCGAAAACTGACTCCGCCGCCGCCGCCGCCGCCAAAGAGACCATCTACGTAACACCTCTGCTGAAATACATGAAAGAAAGAAAGAAGAAAACCGCCGGCCATGATGAGAAGAAGAGGAATTTCTACAGGGGGCGCGGGCGCTGCCAATACGAAAACTGCATCGTCTTCGTCAACAGCGCCGCGAAGAAGACCCATCACGTGAGGAACAACGACGGAAGAAAACAACTGACGTTTGTGTAATGCGAAGCAGATGTTCGGATTCAAAAACGTCTTCCTTCTTAAACAGATGTCGTCCGGAGTTTTCTCGAAACTGTGCCGTTAATTTCCTCGTCGAGTCGAGTGCCGGCAAGTTAAAAAAAAAAAAAGTATTTGACTCGCGATTTTATTTTTGAAATTCCTCGCGCGGTGCTTTTATCAATGAACTGGAAGGTTAAGCACACTGACAGTGTATCAATGTAAAGGTCAGAATTTATCACGGCTGTGCCATTGCTATTCGGATATGAAATAAATACATTTTAAGGTCACCGATAAAAACCGAAGGATCGACTGAAAGCGAAAGTAATGAACTTAAATCATAAATCGATGTGCCTTGCATGATTTACACTACATTAGAAATACTCTTCTGTAACACTAAGTTACAAATAAGTAACAAATCGCTCTTTAAAGCGTCGTATTCTTCGCTTACTAAATGAGGACCCTCCTATTACATAGGCAGGACAATATACTCCGGAAAACGCATCGAATGATCTAGCTCGAGTACCTGCCGGAGAATTCTATGCCTTTCCGGAACCTATCGGGGGTTAATCGGCCGGAGTCACGCCGTCTGGCCCACCCGGGCCCACGGCGTAACAATATTATAACATACACTTTCTTTTTCAAAAAGCTCTGCACTTGACATTTCAGTAAAAAAAAAATACTTTTACATAGCACCGCTCAGGTGGAGGTGTTTCGTAACGCATGAAACAATTGAAGTCGCCGAAATATTCAAATAAAGAAGAAAAAAGTTCCTTCTTTCATTTGAGTTACGACTCGACTTACTATTTTTTTTAAGTAAAAAGTTTTTTTTTTTTAACTTGAAACGGACAAAATTATGAAGGGAAAAACGCTCAACGTTTCGCCTTGACGAAGCTATTATTAATCAATAGGCCAATAGGCAGGACAATATACTCCGGAAAACGCATCGGATCATCCAGCGCTCTTCGAGTACCTGCCGGAGAATTCTGTGCCTTTCCGGAACCTATCGGGGGTTAATCGGCCGGAGTCACGCTGTCTGGGGCTCACGGCGTAACAATATTATAACGTACAATGTAACATTGCGACGCAACATCAGCTCGTAACAAAAAAAAACAAAAATGTGTTCGCTCTCTAGATATGTTTCTTTTTCAAAAAGCTCTGCACTTGACTTTTCAGTAAAAAAAAATTACTTTTATATAGCACCGCTCAGGTGGCGGTGTTTCGTAACGCATGAAACAATTGAAGTCGCCGAAATATTCAAATAAAGAAGAAAAAAATTCCGTCTTTCATTTGAGTTACGACTTTAAGTCAAAAGTTTTTTTTTTAAACTTGAAACGGACAAAATTATGAAGGGAAAAACGCTCAACGTTTCGCCTTGTCTAAGCTATTATTAATCAATAGGCCAATAGGCAGGACAATATACTCCGGAAAACGCATCGGATCATCCAGCGCTCTTCGATTACCTGCCGGAGAATTCTGTGCCCTTCCGGAACCTATCGGGGGTTAATCGGCCGGAGTCACGCCGTCTGACCACCCGGGCTCACGGCGTAACAATATTATAACATACAGAGTAACATTGCGACGCAACATCAGCTCGTAACAAGAAAAAGAAAAAAAATGTGTTCGCTCTCTAGATACGTTTTTTTTTCAAAAAGCTCTGCACTGGACTCTTCAGTAAAAAAAAAACACTTTTACATCACACCGCTTAGGTGGCGGAGTTTCGTAACGCATGAAACAATTGAAGTCGCCGAAATAATCAAATAAAGAAGAAAAAAGTTCCGTCTTTCATTTGAATTACGACTTTAAGTAAAAAGTTCTTTTTTTAAACTTGAAACGGACAAAATTATGAAGGAAAAAACACTCAACGTTTCGCCTTGACGAAGCTATTATTAATCAATTGGCCAATAGGCAGGACAATATACTCCGGAAAAGGCATGGAATCATCCAGCGCTCTTCGAGTACCTGCCGGAGAATTCTGTGCCCTTCCGGAACCTATCGGGGGTTAATCGGCCGGAGGCACGCTGTCTGACCACTCGGGCTCACGGCGTAACAATATTATAACATACAGCGTAACATTGCGACGCGACATCAGCTCGTAACAAAAAAAAAAACAAAAATGTGTTCGCTCTCTAGATATGTTTCTTTTTCAAAAAGCTCTGCACTTGACTTTTCAGTAAAAAAAAATTACTTTCACATCACACCGCTCAGCTGGCGGTGTTTCGTAACGCTTGAAACAATTGAAGTCGCCGAAATAATCAAATAAAAAAGAAAAAAGTTCCGTCTTTCATTTGAGTTACGACTCGACTTATTATTTTCTTTTGAAGTAAATAGTTTTTTTTTTAAACTTGAAACGGACAAAATTATGAAGGGAGAAACGCTCAACGTTTCGCCTTGACGAAGCTATTATTAATCAATAGGCTAATAGGCAGGAAAATATACTCCGGAAAACGCATCGGATCATCCAGCGCTCTTCGATTACCTGCCGGAGAATTCTGTGCCTCTCCGGAACCTAACCTAAATTACTTTTACATCACACCGCTCAGATGGCGGTGTTTCGTAACGCTTGAAACAATTGAAGTCGCCGAAATAATCAAATAAAGAAGAAAAAAGTTCCGTCTTTCATTTGAGTTACGACTTCAAGTAAAAAGTTTTTTTTTTTTAAACTTGAAACGGACAAAATTACGAAGGGAAAAACGCTCAACGTTTCGCCTTGACGAAGCTATTATTAATCAATAGGCCAATAGGCAGGACAATATACTCCGGAAAACGCATCGAAGCATCCAGCGCTCTTCGAGTACCTGCCGGAGAATTCTGTGCCTTTCCGGAACCTATCGGGGGGGTTAATCGGCCGGAGTTACGCTGTCTGACATTTTTTTTAATCGTCTGTCTTTCATTTTTTTTTTGGAATTACTGCTCGTCGTCGAAACCTTGATCGTCTTTTTTGACCGTCTTTTGAATGAAACGAAATTTTCTTATCGCATAATTTTTTTTTAATCAAGTCTTTTGTTTTTTTTTTTTGAAGTTGTCACTCGTTGAAACGATGATCGTCTTTTGTTTGTTTCTTTTAACCGTCAGTCGCTGTCAAAATCTTGATTAAATTGCGCCGGAATGAAACGAAATATACTTTTATCGCCTAGTTTTTTTTTAATCGAAATTCGCCCGCCCCCCAACAACGAAAAATCGCCCAGGTTGGCAACCCTGTTTGAGATCCTTTTCCCTATCCTCCTCGTCAGGCCTTTCTCTATCGGAATTTCGATTAAAAAGTATTTTTTTGTTTTGAATGGACAGTTTTGTTTTGCTTTTGTAATTAAATTTTTTGTCGCCTAGTCTTTTTTTTTTTGTAATCAAACCTCGCTCCACAAACAACGAAAAGTCGCCCGGGTTGGCAATCCTGTTCGTGACCAAATTCTTTTTTCTCCTTGTCAGACCTTCATTGAAATTTCGATCGAAAAGCATTTTTTAAATCGTCTTTTGTTCTCTCGAATCTAATCATTATCATTCGTTGTGAACCCTCGATTGTCTTTTGTTTTTATAATTTTCATTGTTTTTATAATTTTCATAAATGCCATTCGTTGTTTTTTTTTCGTTTTTGTAGCCATCAGTCGCCGTCAAAAATCGTGATTAAACGTACGACATACTTATTTATCAAACGTTACGAATTTTATTCAACTGTTAGGTTGGTACGTCATGGATCACGTGGCATGCAGGATTTAATGAAAACCCGATACTTTCTCGTAATTGACCGAAAATGAAACAACCTTGAATCTGAAACGAACGAACGAACGAATCAGAACGCGTCTTCTCGGAAACAGTGGTGGTCAAAATGTTTTTTTTCTTTTCTTCCCCTTGTAGTAATACACAGTGGCGTAGCAAGAAGTAATTTATTTTAGTTTATTGTTCAATGTGTCATCGTACATCATAGGCGTACTGTACGTATAATAGGCGGCCCGTTCTATTTATACGTGCCCGGCTTTTTAGAACCGGAAAATTCGAGCGCGCCCGTTAAATTTTATGGTTCCGTAGGCAGTAAACGTCGCAAATAAATCAGGCAACGTCGTATTTCGGGAAGGCCGCCGTAATAATCGTAGAAACGACGGACGCGGTCCACTTCCGAACGAATCGATCATTTTCGAGTTGGAATTCGATCAATTCGAGATGAACGTCCGTCGCGTCATCGGCCATAAAGTTCAAAGACTCGATTTTGTTTCAGAAATAGTAAAAGGAACGTAAATGTTTAGCTTCGCCCGGTTCACATAAACAATTGCGATCGATGAGAGACTCGAGCAAGAGCAGATCGGCTCCTTCCTGGAATGAATGCAATTTTTTTTTTTTTTTTGAAGCCTGCATCTTGTACTCATTCCAATCCTGATGGAAAACATAATATCATCAATCAATCGATTTAGAACACTTGGATCGATTGATCGGTGTACATATGTACAGTTGCGGCTTTTAAAAACCGGTACACTTTGGCAAATACAATTTTTCGGCGGTGTAAACCGATCCTAAAACTGAAGTTTCTAAATGTCACTGAAATTTGGTACTGACATCAAGATGATAGATGAAGATTTGATTTAAATATTATTAGAAAATTGCGAATTTTTGACATTGTTGTCAATTCTCAGTGCGCCAGTTTTCAAAAGCCGCGACTGTAACAATGTACAAAGTCTGTTTGAGTTGGCAGTGCTGCATTTTATTTTTACGATTGTTGATGACTTGACACTGACAGCAGCTGTCATTTTTTGACAGGACTTAACCTACAATTTTGTCGCCGGATCAAACATAAATTAATGGGAGCAAATTTTTCGTTTGAAAATCAAACAGGAAATGTGTATAATAGCAAAGAACTGGAACTGGAAGGCCCACGCGTTCCATTGCTTTTAATTAGCTCCTGACGCAGTTAATTGAAGCCAATTACACATGGCAATCTCGGTCATGCTCGCACGTGTTTTGCTTGGTTTAGAAATCCACTGCGTGACTGCAAACTATTTAATTCAATTTGTAAATGCGCGTAACTATTCATTCAACACATCTACATTTATTTATTTTTTTTAATTTATAGCATCTGACTCTAGCTTACTAATTTTTTGTTTTTGTCTATCTCGTTTTTGTTTTGTTTCGCGTTGAATATCCTTGACCTTGAGATGACGATACTTAGGCAGGGATATTTTCGACCTTGACTTGACTTTGTGAAAAGTGTAAGGCTGACGGTGACCTGGGCGCTCGTTGAAATCTAACGCAAACACCCTGTATAAACGCATTTAAGTGTGAGTCGTCGCTGCTGGAAGTAAGCAAACCCATCACCAGTGACTGTTATTTTCAATTAGTGAGTGACGAATGTGCTTCATAAACACTGTGCATGTAAATACGTATAAATAACCGTTAGCTTCGGAGCTGGGAATTGACTGCTGACCTCACTTATTCGAATCATTGCATTCCACCAGCAGCAATAATGGCCGATTGTTGCGCCCATAAAATGTTCTTTGTTAACCCCGCCGCGGAGGACCATCCGTGCTCTGGCGGGTGGTCGCCGAACTCCGAACTCGTCGTCGCCATTCGGGTTAAATTAAGACGAACTCCGCGCCACGCCGCCGCCCGAAACATCATTATAACCAGGGAAAAGAATTCGGGCCACTTGTTCCGGCGAAATTTTGGTACTCGGACCGTATCAGCCATGATGTGCGAACGCTCGCATTGCACGATTGCATCATCTTTTCCCTCCCACTCACGATTGCATCATCTTTCCCCTTCCACTCACGATTGCATCATCTTTCCCCTCCCACTCACGATTGCATCATCTTTCCCCTTCCACTCACGATTACATCATCTTTCCCCTCCCACTCACGATTGCATCATCTTTCCCCTCCCCCTCACGATTGTATCATCTTTTTACCCCCACTCGCAATGACAATTCGATGTATGGCATCGGAGGCCGCCACGGAAAGACATCAGGAATAAATAGTACATTCAGCGTAAAAACCGTCCAAGTATTAAGTGACCTGAAGTCTTTTCGTTGATTACATTTCTGATCGGACGAAGAAGAATCAAATTCATTTGTTGATCGTAACGATGACAGTAATGGAATAACAGCAAGGAAATAACTAAAGCGCGGCGATTCTTGGGATTCGAGAAAATCACGGAGAGACCGACATCTAGCGGAAGTTTTGTGAAAGGTCCCTACAATAAGGAAAACCTATATTTATTAAATAACCGGAGTTCCCTTCAAACGAGTCGAATAGCGATTGTTCGGGTGCGTTTTCCATCTTGTTTTTTTTTAACTTCATCTAAAAATAGAGGATGGAGATACGCTCGAGGTGCTCTGCGTAAAGAAAATTAACAAAATTTTCAAGGTGACTTACCCCGCAGCGTTGACAGACAAGGGAAAATGGCTACGAATCCGCAAAGCGGTCTTTTCCAACGGGGAATTCGATGTGCGGGTGTTAAATATCCAACGTAACTTCAGAGCTAACAAACGACCTAACCCAAAAAAACAAAGAAACTAATTGGGCGGAATACCCCACGCACGTAACGCGTTTACCGCAGCCTTCACGCAGAGGATCGACGCTTAGAGGTACGCTCGGAGTGCTCTGAGTAAAGAAAGTTAAAAAAATTTTCAAGATGACTTACCCCGCAGCGTTGAAAGACTAAGGTTCAGTTTTACAAACGCGCTTCAATTTTTAACCGAGGCTTAAACCCTTAGCAACGATTATTTCAATAATTGTTGTGAAGGATTTGAGCTTCGGCTTCGTCATTGTAAAACTGGGCCTAAGGAAAGTGGCTAGAATAATCGTCTTCAATTTCGCAAGGCGATCTTTTCGAACGGAGGATTCAATGTGCAGGTGTTAAAAATCCGACATAACTTCAGAGCTGGCACACGACCTTATCACCCAAAAAAAAAAAAAACTTATTGGCCAGAATACCTCACGCACGCAATGCGTTTACCGCAGCCTTTACACAGAGGATAGAGGCTTAGAGGTACGGTACGCTCAGAGTGCTCTGCGTAAAGAAAAATTTTCAAGATGACTTACCCCGCAGCGTTGAAAAACTAAAAAAAAAACAAACGTCTTCAAATTCGCAAAGCGGTCTTTTCCAACGACAAATTCAATGTGCAGGTGTTAAAATCCGAAATAACTTCAGACGGCACACGACCTAACCAAAAAAAAAGAAACACTAGTTGGGCACAGCACACCTCACGTGCCTTTAAGTGCGCCTTTATCCAGTAGATGGAGACAAGGAGATACGCTCAGAGTGCTCTGCGTAAAGAAAGTTAACAAAATTGACTTACCCCGCAGCGTTGAAAGGTAAGGAAAAATGGCTAGAATAAACGTCTTCAAATCCGCATAGCGTTTTTTCCAACGGGGAATTCTATGTGTAGGTGGTAAAAATCCGAAATAACTTCAGTCGACACACAACCTAACCAAGGAAAAACACTAATTGGCCACAGCATACCTCACGCGCGCAATGAGTTTACTAGAGTGGACATATGGAGATACCCTCAAAGCGCTCTGCGTAAAAAGATTTAACAAAATTTTCAAAGAGACTTACCCCGCAGCGTTGAAAGACAAAGAGTTGATAAAATTTTCAAAGTGACTTACCCCGCAGCGTTGAAAGACAAGGCAAATGGCTAGAATGAATGTCGTCAAATCCGCAATTCCAACGGGAAATTCAATGTGCAGGTGTTAAAAATCCAACATAACTTGTTGACACACGACCTAATCAAAAAAGAAACAGCACTAATTGGCTGCAGAACACCTCAAGCGGGCATTGCGTTTACCGGAGCCTTTACCCAGCGGATGGGGACATGGAGATACGCTCAGAGTGCACTGCGCAAAGAAAATTAACAAAATTCTCAAAGTGACTTACCCCGCAGCGTTTCAAGACAAAGAAGAATCGTTAGAATGAACGTCTGCGAATCCGAAAAGTTGAATGGCGTCAAAAGAATCTAGTTTTTTACAATTTTATTAAAAATTGACACCGCCGTAACATCTATTGGAGTCAATGAAAAAAGAAAAAAAAATCATTTAAAGCAAACAAATAAATTGTTTTTTTTTTTTTAAATCTGACCTTGAAGTTGGCTATGAAAGTTTATGTAATTGTGAACCACCATCAAAACAATTGTCAATTGGCCTTGACCTTTGATTTGCATTTACCAATACGGTACACCTAACCTTGCTTTTGAGTTCGATGTTTCAAAAATCGTGCTACGTTCACAATCACAATAAACACCTCAACGCCAACTTTGATATGCCAAATTAAAAAAAAAAAAAAAACACCTGTCATTTGTACTTCAGGATTTTCAGGAATAAGAGGCAGAGACATCTGGCCACAATCGTGCGAAGAATTGAACAAGTCTTCAGCCCTATCTGCCGGAGTTTAATTTAACAAAGCACTTGCTTGTCGCTTGTTTTCTAAAATTAAAACAAATGAACATCGATATTTTACAACCATCGGCGCGTGGGTTAAAAAAAAAGACAAAGAAAGATGGATTCGTTCGAGTTTCGGGACACGAAAAATCTAGTTTATTTTTTTTTTGGAAATTTCAGTGAATTTAATACGTCTCATAGCGCCATTTTAAAGTCTCTGTAAATAACTACGCTTTTGCATTCTTTTGCAATATGACTGTGACTTTTATTTTAAAGCCTCCTGTAATTCGATTATGAAATCGGGGCTTATAAAGTAAGTAAGGAAGAATTTAAATAAGTGACGGCGCCTCTTTGAAACAAGCGTTGCACAGATGACGCCGCACTACGTGGGGTTCCATCATGTCATAACAACGTTACGTAAATGGCGCCCGACGTGGAGCCCCTCTAAAAGACGCACATTTGCAATTTGGAGGTTATCTATCGAGACAAATGTAAACAAATGCATGCAGTTTTATGTTCAACCATTGTCGTCAACCTTACAAAATATAATTTTCAGTTTCTCAGTGACCCATTATTTGGTTATAGATTCCTTTGTTTATTGGTTAAATTCAGCTAATTTTTTCGTCCAGTTCAGCAGCTGTTGGGTTTCTGTGAACTAATTTTTCCAGACGCATCGTTACGCAATCGTTCGCACATGTCCACCAGAACTCGAACATGTTCGCAGACATGTTTTAATGTGAATCAATCGAATTTGCTGCGATTATAAAGTATGTGCAGTTTTTTTTTAAAAAAAAAGAAAAACTCGCAGCAATCCATGGAAAATTAACGCGCGTCTTAACTTGATTGTCCACTTTCTCACTGACTGATTTGTTGAACGTACCCCTCAAATTATTCATCTTCAGTTTTCACGTTAAGTATTCTAATCGGCAATCTGTTTTTTACGGAACTAAACAAGCTGTTGCCAATTACTAACTTTCGCATTAAACTTCAGTCATCATGGTGTACATTAATTGGAAATATTGCGTTTGTAATGTTATATAAAATTGAGGTTATTTTCTGCGCCAAGTGACAGTTGTAAATAAGAGCGTATGGGCTGAGACGTACCTTTGTTAATCGTTGTCATTTCTTCTTCATTTTTTTGGTTTGTATACATGCGTTATAACGACGTGTCCCGCAAAAGTCGGGAGAAAAGCAGGAATTAAATAAATTACGAGCACAGCTGACTATCGGTCCTCACGAAAACCAGAACGTGCCCTAAAAGTTATTTTTATGAACGCGGCTTTCTTCTTTAGGAGATCAAGCAAGTATCAAGCAACTTGAATAACACAAAATACTGCACGCACATCTATGCAATGAAGAAGAAGAAGAAGAAGAAGAAAAGAAAGAAAAAAAAAAGAAACAATGAACTCATCTCATCTCATCTGGAATTAAATAATAATTCTATAATCACGACTGGGGCTTATTTAAGTCGTCGGAACACGCCCAGTTCGAGTAAAGTTCGCTTTGCATTATAATATTATGATTCTGGTCTGGCTTGAAGTCTCGACTATGAACAAAACTGGTTTTGTACGATAATGATTTAGCATGTGCGCCTGGGATTATGGAAATGTCGCCATAAATCATGGCGTTGCGGCGCGGCGGCCTGATTACCAAATATGGAGAACACTCTGGGAAAGATCGCAAGTGTGCAGTGGCGTTCGTGTCATTTTTTTCTTTTTCTCTGCACTTTGCACCGAAATTATCGCGAAGCACAGGCAGAGATACAAAGATCACCGATAAAAATAAATATTACGTCTTGAGTTGCAAAAGAAATTATGTATTTAGAACGGACCGTCGTCGGGCAACAATGGCAAGTGAATTTTTCCTGGAGAATTCCATAAATTCCGTTTGTTTAATTCAACGTATTTGAAATTGTGATTTTGACTCTTAGACACATGTGTACCAATTGCAACACATTCGGACAGATAGTAGATAAGCAGCGCTAAATTATCCATCCACAAATAATAACGCTTCGCGGATGTGCGTAAACAGGCCTTTAATTTGTTCCAAGTCACGAATTCGTGGCACTTAATCAAATTTTTTTCTGCGTCCAAACGTACATAGGTCAAGCTCGTCAATACGGAGGCTATCTCATCTCCTTGGAAAGTGTAATAATAACAATAATAATACGACCGATGGCGAACCAAAAAAAGAAAGAAAAAAATCGTACTTCTCATTTCGACTGTATGCGTGTGTGTGTGTGTGTGTGTGTGTGTCCGCCTGTCCCGATGCGCGGGTCAAAAAAGCTATCGAGTTTTGCGGGACACGTTATATAATCGCGGCAAGTTTGATTGATTCACGTTGAAACCATGTCTGCGAACATGTTCGGGTTCTGGTGGACATGTGCGAGCGATTGCGTAACGATGCGTCCAAGGACTCGAAAAAAATTAGTTCACAGAAAGCCAACAGCTGCTGAACTGAAAGAAAAACGAAATAGCTGAATTTAACCAATAAACAAGAGAATTTATAATCAAATAATAGGTCACTGAGACGCTGAACATTTTATTTTGCTAGGTTGGCGACAACGAATACACAACTGCATGCATTTGTTTACATTTGTCTCGATAGATAACCTCAAAATTGCAAATGTGCGTCTTTTAGAGGAGCACCACGTTGGGCGCCATTTACGTAACGTTGTTATGACATGATGGAGCCCCACGTAGTGCGGCGCCATCTGTGCAACGCTTGTTTCAAAGAGGCGCCGTCACTTATTTAAATTCTTCCTTACTTACTTTATAAGCCCCGATTTCATAATCGAATTACAGGAGGCTTTAAAATAAAAGTCACAGTCATATTGCAAAAGAATGCAAAAGCGTAGTTATTTACAGAGACTTTAAAATGGCGCTATGAGACGTATTAAATTCACTGAAATTTCCAAAAAAAAATAAACTAGATTTTTCGTGCCCTGAAACTCGAACGAATCCATCTTTCTTTGTCTTTTTTTTTAACCCACGCGCCGAAGGTTGTAAAACATCGATGTTCATTTGTTTTAATTTTTGAAAACAAGCGACAAGCAAGTGCTTTGTTAAATTAAACTCCGGCAGATAGGGCTGAAGACTTGTTCAATTCTTCGCACGATTGTGGCCAGATGTCTCTGCCTCTTATTCCTGAAAATCCTGAAGTACAAATAACAGGCGTTTTTTTTTTTTTAATTTGGCATATCAAAGTTGGCGTTGAGGTGTTTATTGTGATTGTGAACGTAGCACGATTTTTGAAACATCGAACTCAAAAGCAAGGTTAGGTGTACCGTATTGGTAAGTGCAAATCAAATGTCAAGGCCAATTGACAATTGTTTTGATGGTGGTTCACAATTACATAAACTTTCATAGCCAACTTCAAGGTCTGATTAAAAAAAAAAAAAACAATTTATTTGTTTGCTTTAAATGCTTTTTTTTCTTTTTTCATTGACTCCAATAGATGTTACGGCGGTGTCAATTTTTAATCAAATTGTAAGAAACTAGATTCTTTTGACGCCATTCGACTTTTCGGATTCGCAGACGTTCATTTTAACGATTCTTCTTTGTCTTGCAACGCTGCGGGGTAAGTCACTTTGAGAATTTTGTTAATTTTCTTTGCGGAGTGCACTCTGAGCGTATCTCCATGTCCCCATCCGCTGAGTAAAGGCTCCGGTAAACGCAATGCCTGCTTGAGGTGTTCTGCAGCCAATTAGTGCTGTTTCTTTTTTGATTAGGTCGTGTGTCAACAAGTTATGTTGGATTTTTAACACCTGCACATTGAATTTCCCGTTGGAATTGCGGATTTGACGACATTCATTCTAGCCATTTGCCTTGTCTTTCAACGCTGCGGGGTAAGTCACTTTGAAAATTTTATCAACTCTTTGTCTTTCAACGCTGCGGGGTAAGTCTCTTTGAAAATTTTGTTAAATCTTTTTACGCAGAGCGCTTTGAGGGTATCTCCATATGTCCACTCTGGTAAACTCATTGCGCGCGTGAGGTATGCTGTGGCCAATTAGTGTTTTTCCTTGGTTAGGTTGTGTGTCGACTGAAGTTATTTCGGATTTTTACCACCTACACATTGAATTCCCCGTTGGAAAAAACGCTATGCGGATTTGAAGACGTTTATTCTAGCCATTTTTCCTTGCCTTTCAACGCTGCGGGGTAAGTCAATTTTGTTAACTTTCTTTACGCAGAGCACTCTGAGCGTATCTCCTTGTCTCCATCTACTGGATAAAGGCGCACAGATTGTGACTTTTATTTTAAAGCCTCCTTTAGTTCGATTATGAAATCGGGCCTAAGTGTATAAAGTTTATTTCTCTAAAGTTGGTAAGAACTTTAGTCGCTCTTGCAATTCGTAATTAATCGTGATCCACGTGACCAAGTTCTGCCTGATAATTAATTAAATTTGATGTGACTTAATTTCCAAAACTAAAAAAAGAAAAAACAGACTGAATTGTAATTAAATCCTACTCGAGCCGGGTCAACTAAGTTAAGTCAACCTAACCCTGCCGAACTCAAGCAAAAACATTAAAAAAAAAAAATTGAAACTTAGAAATTTGAAAAAATTAAATACAACTTAAGATTAAGTCCAACCGTCTCAAGGTCAACCCGACCCAGCTGAACTCAACCCAACACAAGAAAAAAAAGTTGGCAATCCTGTTTGAGATGTTCCCCCTTCCCCATTCTAAGATCTTTTCCTTTTGAAATTTTCATTGGGAAGTATTTTTCAAATCGTCTTTTGTTTTTTTGGAGTTGCCACACGTGGTCGAAACCTCGATCGTCTTTTGTTTTTGTTTTTTCTTTTACTTTTAACCATCAGTCGCTGTCAAAATCTTAATTAAATTACGCCGAAATGAAAAGAAATTTTTTCCTCGCCTAGTTCTTTCTTTTTTTTTTTAATCAAAATTTTAATTAATCGATAGTCTTTTGTTTTTGTAATTGCCATTCGTCATTGAAACCTTGATCGTCTTTTGTTTCTTTTTTTTTTCTTTCAACCATCAGTGGCATCAGTCAAAATCTTGATTAAATTACCCCAGAATGAAGTTTTTTTTCTTCTTCTTCTTTCTTCCAAACAACGAAAAACGTCTCAGGTTGGCAACCCTATTTGAGGTCTTTTTCTTTTCCTCCTCGTCAGACTAAAAATTCAACAAATTTAAACTAGACGTTATAACGTTTCGTCAGCTGTCAATATTTTATGCGGGTTATAAACAAGCGATTTTTTTGTCGCCTTTTTTTCCATCAAAAGTCGCCTAAGTTGGCTACCCTGTTTGAGATTTTTTTCCCCTTCCTCTAAGATCTTTTTCTTTTGAAATTTTGATTGAGAAGCATTTTTTTTTAATCGTCTGTAAGTTGGCAAACCTGTTTGAGACACTCGCCCCCCATTTCGTCCTAAAAATCTCTTCCTTTTGAAATTTCGATTAAAAAGTATTTTTCATTTCGTCTTTTGTTGTTTTGGAATTGCCACTCCTCATCAAAACCTTGATCGTCTTTTGTTTTTTTTTTGTTTTTTAATCATATTTATCTTATCTTATCGCTGTCAAAATCTTGATTAAATTGCTCTGGAATAAAACGAAATTTTTTCTTCGCCTAGTTTTTTTTTTTATGAAAATTTTAATTAATCGAAAGTCTTTTGTTTTTTGTAAGTGCCATTCATCGTTGAAACCTTGATGGTCTTTTGTTTTTTTTTTTAACTATCTTTTAATCTTTTAACTATCAGTCGCTGTCAAAATCTTGATTAATTTACCCCGAAATGAAACGAAATTTCTTCTGCGCCTATTTTCTTTTTTTTTAAAGAAAATGTTAATTAATCAAAAGTCTCTTGTTTCTGTAATTGCCATTCGTCGTTGAAACCTTGATCGTCTCTTGTTTTTTTCTTTCAATCATCACTCGTTATCAAAATCTTGATTAAATTGCTCCGGAATGAAACGAATTTTTTATCGCCTAGATTTTTTTTAATAAAAAGTCTCGGTTGTTTCTGTAAATGTCAGTCGTCATTGAAACCTTGATTGTCTTTTGTTTTTTTTTTTTTAAACCAACAGTCGCTGTCCAGAAATCTTGATTAAATTGCCCCCGAATTAAACGAAATTTTTCTATCGCCTAGATTTTTTTTAATCAAAAGTTTTTTCTTCTTATAATTGTCACTCGTCCTTGAAACCCTCTATCGTCTTTTGTTTTATTTTTTTAACCATCGGTCGCTGTCAAAGTCTTGATTAAATGATTAAATTGCCTCGGAATGAAACGTAATTTTTTTATCGGCTAGTTTTGTTTTAATTGAAATTCGCCCCCCTCCCCGCCCCAACAACGAGAAATCGCCATAGGTTTGGCAACCCTGTTTGAGATCCTTCTCTGGAATCTCGATTGAAACGTATTAAACCGTCTTTTGTTTTAAATGGTGACGTCATTCAATCTCCTGTTGTTTTTTTTTTGCTTTCGTAATTAATTTTTTTTGCCGTCAGGTTTTTGTTTCGATCGAAACTCGCTTCACAAAAAACGAAAAATCGCCCGGGCTGGCAATCCTGTTTGAAATCATTTTCTTTTTCCTCCCCACGTGACGCCGTTGTTGAAAAGCAATTTTTAAGTCGTCTTTTGTTTTTTGATATTCGGCCACTCGCAGTTGAAAGTTGAAACCCTTGATCGTCTTTCGTTTTTGTTTTTTAACCATCAGCAGCTGTCAAAATCCCCGGAACGAAATTTTTTTGTCGCCTAGTTTTTTTTTTCTTCAATCAAAATTCACCTTCCAAACAACGAAAAAATCAAACAGGTTTGGCAACCCTGTTCGAGATCCTTTTCTTTTTCCGCCTCGTCAGTTCTTCTATTGGAATTGCGGATAAAATTAAAGTTTTAGAAACTCTTGTTGCAAATCGTTCTTGATTCAAGAAGCGATCGTAGGATGTCGCTGTTTGAACTGTGAAAAAATTAAGGCTCATTTAACTCGAATTTCCAAAAATTAAAAAAAAAAACAGACTGAATTGTAATTAGGTCCTTCTCAAACTGGGTCATTCAAGTTAACTTAACCTAACTCTGCAAAAAAAAAAAAAAAAATCCGAAATAAGGAAACTTCATAATTTTTGACGTGTTGAACTTTGATTTCTTTCAAATTACACGCACGTAACCTAACGAAAACAAAAACACTGCCTACTAGGATGCCGAAAGATCGTGAATGCTCTGTACATGTACGTTAATACACATTTTTTTTATTGTTTAGTTGCAATCGTGTTTTTAACTTGATTCTCCTAATTAACGTTTAGGGAATCCTAGCCCAAGGACAAAAAAGGGAATTCGTTTGGCAACACTGGCCGGCCATTTCACTTTTCATCTGGAAACGTGCAGATTATTTAACACCTGGCCCGGTGATTGTAAAAAAAAAATAATTTAGGGAATCCTAGGGAGATGCTGCACGCCAGGAAAAGGAATTTTTGGTCGAGTTCATCGGCAATACTGGACGGCGATTTCATTTGTTTTTTTTTTTTTTTTGTACATAACAAGAGATTCGCGGTTCGCTTGGCAACGTGCAGATTATTTAACACCACCAAAAAAAAGAAGAAAAGAAACTTAACACACCTCGCACCGTGAGATTGCAAATGTCGCAAACACCACCGCCATCGTGCGGCTGCTGTTTTAAATCATCGAACTTAATTGCGAGCTGTCACACGTGTGCGAGTTTACGAACGCGCCCCGCGTAAATTAAAATGTCACGATCTCTTAAATCGTAAGTAATTGATAGCGGCGGACGCGAATTAATTTATTTAAATTGAAAAGAAGAAAGAAAAAAAGAAAAAAGAAAGGATTTGTCTGCATGTTACAGTTGGAATCACCGAGAGAGAGAGAGAGAGAGAAGGTACGGGGCTTGTCATCGCACCGGGGACACAAACGATTAATCATAGGTGACTGATAATGACTTCGCTCCGAGGTCAAACGCTCCGGATGGACCACACGTATGTAGACCTGCCCGGATCAATTTCTTGAGTTGGACTTGATGGCGGCGGCCGGCGGCCGGCTGCTGCTCGCTTGATTAGAGAAACGTACAGGCGGAACGAAACGTCTCACATAAGTGGGAAAATAATTTGTTCTTCTTATTAAGCAAGTTCGGTGATCCCCCCGGAAGACTCATTTTGATATCGTTGATGACTCTCGTCTCGTCCAGTGTTGCCAACTACCACAGCATTAATCCGTCAGAGAGAGAGAGCTTGAAATTCCGCCATATTCCGCCAAAACAATAAGCTATGAGCTGTCATAAACCATTAAGTCATTTGACGTTTAGCAGTTACCAACACCCAGATCATCATGATCAATAGGTCAGGGTTGCCAGATTTCTTACAGACAATGTCGTCAACCTGTTGACAAAATGTAGCCAAAAGGCGTCAATTTTTTTCTAAAGTCATAAACAAAAGAACAAATTTAAGAAAAAAAAACAAACGAAACCTGCTGCCAAAAAGTCAGAAACAAAAGAGAAATGAAAGCAATGGCAACAAAATACAAGACGTGATGTGATCAAAACACAAAAAAAAAACAACAGAAGATCGACATCAATTCGTAGAAAATTAAAGTCAATCTGTAGAAAAGTCAATAATACGATTAAAAAACAAAACAAAAAGGAAACGAAATACAGTGCGCAAAACGAAAGATCACAAACGAGACTCGAAACAAATGAAAAACGATGTACTCACAAATAAGCGTCGATAAAATTCGCAAAATCAATTTTGCAAGAAAAGGAAAGTACATGGTACGAAAAAAAAAAAAAGAAACAAAAGGAGATTGGCGACTAAGATTAACAAAAACCAGATCAATGTCCAGACGAAAAATTAAAAAAAAAAAAAAAAAAATCCAGCAGAAAACAAAAGATGACGCCTTTTTACAGTTATCTTCAAGTCAACAAAATGTGAAAGATCAGTTTCACAGATACATAAACAAAAGGGAAATACGACAGCATAAAATGAATTTAAAAAGAAAACAGAAGTTGCAGGCTAATAGGTGAACAAGCAGATGAAAATCGCTGAAAGTTTTTGCGAATAAAAAGAAGCTCTTGTGAAACAAAACAGAACTGTGAAAAAGAGTCAAACACCGAAGAGAAATACACAGTGCGAGGGCGTAAAAAACGGGAAAGAAAAACAAAAGAAGATCGACCGCTGAGATGAACGAACCAGCAAGCAAATGATGAAAAAAAAAAGAAAAACTATTAGAAAAAAGGCAACTGTAAAAAAGCGTCAACCAACAAAATGTGAAAATTCAATTGGATAAAAACAAATAAAAGAGAAATACAAGATATAAATTGAATTAAAAAAAAAAAAAACATCACAGAATTCCAAGAAGTTAATTGGACAAAAAAATGAAAACCGACGGAAATTTTTGCAAACCCGTATGAAACAAAAGAGGACTGTAAAGAGGACTCAATAAAACGTGGAATGTCAATTTGATTGAAAAGAAGATAAATGAGAGAGAAACAAAAGAAAAAATGAAAGACCTACGAATACAAATACAAATACAAAAAAAAGAAGATTGATGAAGAAACGACGATTCTCCTGAAACTTTTGCAAGTCGAGGAGAAAGAAATTTGATTAAAAAGAAGATAAATGAGAGAGAAACAAAAGAAAAAATGAAAGACCTACGAATACAAATACAAATACAAAAAAAAAGAAGATTGATGAAGAAACGACGATTCTCCTGAAACTTTTGCAAGTCGAGGAGAAAGAAATTTGATTAAAAAGAAGATAAATGAGAGAGAAACAAAAGAAAAAATGAAAGACCTACGAATACAAATACAAATACAAAAAAAAGAAGATTGATGAAGAAACGACGATTCTCCTGAAACTTTTGCAAGTCGAGGAGAAAGAAATTTGATTAAAAAGAAGATAAATGAGAGAGAAACAAAAGAAAAAATGAAAGACCTACGAATACAAATACAAATACAAAAAAAAGAAGATTGATGAAGAAACGACGATTCTCCTGAAACTTTTGCAAGTCGAGGAGAAAGAAATTTGATTAAAAAGAAGATAAATGAGAGAGAAACAAAAGAAAAAATGAAAGACCTACGAATACAAATACAAATACAAAAAAAAGAAGATTGATGAAGAAACGACGATTCTCCTGAAACTTTTGCAAGTCGAGGAGAAAGAAATTTGATTAAAAAGAAGATAAATGAGAGAGAAACAAAAGAAAAAATGAAAGACCTACGAATACAAATACAAATACAAAAAAAAGAAGATTGATGAAGAAACGACGATTCTCCTGAAACTTTTGCAAGTCGAGGAGAAAGAAATTTGATTAAAAAGAAGATAAATGAGAGAGAAACAAAAGAAAAAATGAAAGACCTACGAATACAAATACAAATACAAAAAAAAGAAGATTGATGAAGAAACGACGATTCTCCTGAAACTTTTGCAAGTCGAGGAGAAAGAAATTTGATTAAAAAGAAGATAAATGAGAGAGAAACAAAAGAAAAAATGAAAGACCTACGAATACAAATACAAATACAAAAAAAAAGAAGATTGATGAAGAAACGACGATTCTCCTGAAACTTTTGCAAGTCGAGGAGAAAGAAATTGCAGGAAACAAAAGGGCAAAATAAAACAAACGGACCGTGAATAAAATGCAAAACATTAATTCCCTAAAACAAAAAAGAAAGTACAAATATGAAACGAATAATAAAGACAAAAGATCGCTTGGTAAAAATTTTGTTTGTCGTTACACGAAGACAACACAAGTAGCCCAAAAGAAAATGTTCAAACATCAAAATATATCTAAAATGTAGCGGAATTTTGTTCAATCTGGCAACCCTGCAATATGTATTTCATTAATGAATTAGTTACTGCCATATATTATTTTTTTTTTTTTGTGAAAATATTTCAATTCGACAAAATTCTCAATCAAGTTTTGCAAATGGCTGCACTTCGAACGTGTCTAATTTAACGTAAGAGATTAAAAATCCTATTTTTGGAGATAAACTCGCCCAAATGGGCAACACTGCCTGCGCATCTTGATCTGACCTAATCAATCAATCAATCAATATTTCGATTCACTTCCACTAGTTGCACTCGGAGTATTTTCATCTCGGATAGTCTCTAATGTTCCAGGATAGTTTCTAACTTTCTAGGATAGTCTCTAACGATCTAGGGTAGCTTGTAAATTTGTAAGATACCATAGTTGAAATTCGATAGGTCATTGCTTGGCAATTCTACAGCTTCGTTG
The DNA here is from genome assembly GCA_036172665.1 of Prosopocoilus inquinatus. NCBI lineage: Eukaryota > Metazoa > Arthropoda > Insecta > Coleoptera > Lucanidae > Prosopocoilus > Prosopocoilus inquinatus. The sequence continues at coordinate 3,868,640 of CM069878.1, read as the reverse complement.
CTATCATTTGATTTTTTCTTTGTAAAATTAATAAGCCATATTTACGCTAAACAAAACGCGTAAATAAGCTAGAAAATCCGCTAGATTGAAAATTCTGACTCCAAATATGATTTTAACTAAGCTAGAACTAGCGGGAAATCCGCTGAGTTGGCAACACTGGCCTCGTCGTTTCAAACTATCCCATCTTCAGACGGTTAGGCGCGATTTACACATTAGATTTTTATGCACGGTTCATACGTGGCGGCGGCGACGTTGCCAAAATCATTGCATCAGCTCTGATGGGAGGGAGGGCGTTGCGCAATTTTCTTTTTGCAACCCCGGAGCATCGCTCTTCGTACATTCGTCTCCTTTCCACCCCATCGAGTTTCAAACCAAATAATTCAAAAATCAAATTGACATTGACGTAAAATTGCAGAAAAACTGCGACCGTTTGACCGTCGCGTCGTGTCGTTATTATACACAAACCGCGCAAAACAAATATTGGAAGCTGATTAGGACGCGATGACTAATTACTATCTAAACATTAGGTCATCAAACTCGACATAATGCGGCACTTGTGAAAACAGGCCCGGGGAAGGAAGAAGAAGAAGAAGGAGAAGACGAAGAAAGAAGAGGACGAGGAGGAGGGCCGTCCGTGTGAAACATCTGCGCCGCAGGCATAATAAATAAACGGCCGCAAGATGTCGGAATTGGACCGCCAAAAAATCGGGCGCGTTTCGCTAATGCAACGGCGCGAATTGCAACATTCGTCTCTTTCGTCTGTCTCGTAAAACAAGGACATAAAATTAGAAGAACTTGCGACAACGCCCACTTCACGCAGGCCTGTTTCATTAGGTGGGAGAACACCCCGACTTCGAAACTGTACAGCGTTTTCCAACCGACAGTTTTATAAATTTAACCACTTTAGGCCACCTCCTGATAAATTTAACCGTCGGTTAATATCCTTGGACACCTTTGTGTCGATAAAACAGTTTCCTAGGATATTAACCGACGGTTGAATTTATCAGGAGGTAGTGAGATCGGGCTTAATCTTCAGAAAAGAAAAAAGAACCGGCCATTAGTAGCGATCGGCTATTGTCATTGTTGTAAAATAGTGTCTATCCCCCCGTAGTTCGATGGTCGTCTGTTAGATGGCGCCAGAAATATTTTCACATGTTTTATATGTCATAATTCAGTGGAACGCCAACTGAAATTTATTTCCGGATTTCGGTTTTTTCCAGGGAGGAAACATTTAAAAATTCGTAGCGAACGGTTTGCGTTAACCGTCAAATTAACGCGGGAAGAGTACTTCGTCCGTTGTTCGTGAGATGGCGTGCAACTTTGCCACTTCAAATAATTTCTTTGAACTGGAAGATAAAATTAGATCGACCTGAGCGAATACTTCGAAGGGGTCATTCAATTAGGTAAAAGAAACTTTTCCTCGTAGTTCGCACACAGTCCGTTAGATGGAGCTGCCGCGGAAAAATTTTATTGTTGGTTATGAGCTGATGACTTGAAAAAAAAAACGACTCTCTCACTGAAGTTCTTTCTTTCAAGATCAGACTTGAAACTCTCATCCCTGCTTGATTGTCACGTCACAGTGAAAGCAGTTCGATTTACTAGCCGCTAGGTGGCGCTGACAAAAGTTTCTGAGGGCAACAAAAAATGCAGTTTTAATTTTGATTTTCTTCACAGTAATTTTTATTTTCAAAGAAACGAGAAGTCTCACTTCGAGATAAGAAGAAATCGGTCATTAGTGGCGGTCGGTAAAATAGTGTACGCCCCGCCGATGTGTTTAAAGGTTAAATTTAACAGTCTGTTAAAATGTCACACATACAGACAATTTCTTCAACGACTAACAAGCTGCCGCATAATAATAATATTAACAGCAATTTTTTTTAATTATCAAGGCACAGACATTAACCAATTGCAAACATTATAAAATTAAAACAAATGTTCGAATGTTACCTCCACCCCCTCCCCCCAAAAAAAAACAATTGAACAACGCGTTAACCAGAAATATACTGAAGTTAGGATTTCTTTTAGTGGAACGTTCTATGTAACGAGATATTTGGGTTTCTGAGTAAATTCTAGCCTGAATTGATGGGTCGCATCACGGGTCTAGCGCGAGCGGTTCACGACTTTTTTCATTTGTTTCTGAGGGTACAACTCGAGAACCAATCAAGATAGACCCATGGTGCGACCCATCAATTCAGGCTAGAATTTGCTCAGGAAGTCGAATTTGCAACAAAAAGTGCAATTTTCGTGTGTGTGTATACATATTACCCGAAATAGCGTTGCTCAATTTTTTTAATGCAAAACTGTTCGTAATGGCATTTTTGAATTCCCCAGTAAATTCTAGCCTGAAATGATGGGTCGCATCATGGGTCTAGCGCGAGCGGTTCACGACTTTTTTTATTTGTTTCTGAGGGTACAACTCGAGAACCAATCAAGATAGACCCATGGTGCGACCCATCAATTCAAGCTGGAATTTACTCGGGAACTCGAATTTGCAACAAAAAATGCAATTTTCGTGCATACATATCATCCGAAATTGCGTTGCTCATTTTTTTCTTAATGCAAAACTGTTCGTAATGGCATTTTTGAATTCCCCAGTAAATTCTAGCCTGAAATGATGGGTCGCATCATGGGTCTAGCGCGAGCGGTTCACGACTTTTTTTATTTGTTTCTGAGGGTACAACTCGAGAACCAATCAAGATAGACCCATGGTGCGACCCATCAATTCAAGCTGGAATTTACTCGGGAACTCGAATTTGCAACAAAATATGCAATTTTCGTGCATACATATTATCCGAAATTGCGTTGCTCATTTTTTTCTTAATGCAAAATTGTTCGTAATGGCATTTTTGAATTCCCCAGTAAATTCTAGCCTGAAATGATGGGTCGCATCATGGGTCTAGCGCGAGCGGTTCACGATTTTTTTCATTTGTTTCTGAGGGTACAACTCGAGAACCAATCAAGATAGACCCATGGTGCGACCCATCAATTCAGGCTGGAATTTACTCGGGAACTCGAATTTACAACAAAAAATGCAATTTTCGTGCATACATATCATCCGAAATTGCGTTGCTCATTTTTTTCTTAATGCAAAACTGTTCGCAATGGCATTTTTGAATTCCGCAGTAAATTCTAGCCTGAGTTGATGGGTCGCATGATGGGTCTAGCGCGAGCGGTTTCCGAGTTATTTCATTTGTTTTTGTTAGCGCAACTCGAGAACCGATCGAGCTAGACCCATGGTGCGACCCATCATTTCAGGCTAGAATTTACTCGGGAATTTGAAATTGCAACAAAAAGTGCAATTTTCCGAAATTGCGTTGATAATTTCTTTTTCTAAGGGACATTTTGGCTATGCTTGAGAACGCAAAGCCCGAAATTTTGTTATTTCTCGAGAGGCGAAGCCGAAAGGGCCCCCTCAAGATTAAAACAAAAAAAAAACATCGCGCAGATTCGAACTCAGCGCCCTCGAGTCCATAAGATGGAACCATCGCCGCTTCTATTTTGACTTTGTTTTTCGTTTAAGCCTCCATTTATATTTCCGTTCGCTTTATTAACATCTCGGATTGCATCTATGTAAATATTTTATTACCGCACGTTGCGTAAGCCTCTAAAATTAGTCGCCGCAAAGAAAGTACACACACGCACACATTGTGTTTATCGCACAAACATTGGCGAAAATAGAGTGTTTTGCGGCGGCGGTTACGAGGAGGACGATAAAAGTTATCGTCGTATTCAGAAGAAATCTGGACGGATCATATCTAAATGTAACTTTAACCATAAATGGAACACGCTTGATGAATGACGACCGTGATGATTACATTTTTTTTTTTTGGTGTCTAATTGAATACGATGTGATAATTTGCGATTACGGCGTTTATGTATGTGATTAGGGTTTCTTCTTCATTTTCTTCTTTTTGTCGGGCATCATTACAGGAGATTAACGGTACGATTTGTCTTTCAAAAAATAGATATCATGTCTGTCATTTTTCTGAAGCAAAAAAAGGTTGTAACAAAAATGGCCGGAGGCACACCACACCGTGATGATGTAATAAAAATGTAAAAATGATTACTTTAATGTGTGCTTACTGCACTTCATTTTCAGATGCAGGGCAGAGTACTTGTTCATGAACACTGCCCATTAAGGTACATTAAGAAAAAAAATGCATCGTTACGAAACCGAACGTTTTTTTTTCTTTTTAATCGTGGCCTAATTTTTACTATGAAATTCCACATGTTTCTTTGGTCTCTTGCGAAAGACGCGTGTGTCTGTTTAACTTCAAATTTTCGTGTGTTTACTTGATACCGCTCGTTATAAAAAACAGCAGCGGAGTTGCAGGCCGTGCAGGATATTTTAAGAAAAAAAAAAAAAAAATAAGAAACTTCCATATATCAACATCAACACTGAACTAGTTTAAAGAGAAACTTCTTATTTTTTGTTTATGTTGTTTGTTTTCTGCAAAATATGAAATGTATTTTCTACAGGAAATTATTTAAGACTTAACGAATGTTTTATGTGATTAAAAAAATAATAAAAAAAAAAATAATTAGCAGAGCACGTAATTTAAATTTTGCCGCCTGGAAGTGGAACCTCCATGGCGAACGTCGGCAACGAATTCGCAGCGCCATCTATCGGAAAACAAATTAAATTACAATGCGCCGGAGTTTATTAATTATTTTAATTACACATTGTATTTGTGGTTTGAGAACTACATTTTAAATTCTGCGTCCAGAAGGCGGAAGCACGACGACGGAAGTTCGGGTGGTTGGTACTTAGTGTACATGGTGATTTAGGGGACGCGCCATCTATCGCAGAGCACTCTAAGTTTAATAATTAAAATATCTTGAAGTTCGTGTTCCACTTTCAGAATTATATTATTGCATTTTCCTACTGTATTGATTTAGATTGAGCAACTGACTCTATTACTGTGAAGTCCATGGAATATACAGGGTGCTTCAGATATAATAATTAAAATGTCTTGAAGTTCGTGTTCCACTTTCAGAATTATATTGTTAAATTTTCCTACTGTATTCATTTGGCTTGAGAAACTGACTCTATTACTGTAAAGTCCATGGAATATACAGGGTGCTTCAGATATGGTCGCTTCTGTGCCGATTTTAATAACGCGCAAAGTCGTCCCCTTCACACTTTAGGACGCGTGCGAACTCAAGCGTAACATAAACGAGCAGAAAAAGTACTTCTTTGATCCGCCGCTCGCGCCATCTCTTGCCAATGACATTTACTGTTTTTAGACGAGCGAGCCTGATTACCGTGACTGCTCGAATCTCTTCAGCCCAACGAACCTTGCAATTTTGAAAAGAGAAAAGTAAATTAAATATGGGAAGGATGAAAATGAATTGGCGATATTTATCGCGCGCCATCTCTTGCCAGCGAAATGTACTTTGCAGGCCCGACGCCAGGGTGTTTAAGCGGCCCTCTTGTGTGCGAAACCGTATTTTCGAGGTTCAAATTCCTTTCGCGAAAAATAAATGAATCAACTCTGAAATAAGATTGTAAGTATTTAGGGGAATAATCGCGTTCTTTTCTTCTCGACACACTAAAAGAAAGAGAGAAAGAGACAAAGAAAGAAAGAAGAAGACAAAGAAAGAAAGAAAAGAAAGGAAGAAAGAGATGATGGCGAAAAACTTTCGATTTTTGTTTTTTTCTCGTCGACACACTAAAAGAAAGAGATAAAGAAGGAAAGAAAAAAAGAAAAAAAGAAAGAAAAAGATAAAGAAAGAAAAAAAGAAAAGACAAAGAAAGAAAGGAAGAAAGAAATGATGGCGAAAAATTTTCGATTTTTGTTTTTTTCTTGTCGACACACTAAAAGAAAGAGATAAAGAGACAAAGAAAGAAAGAAAGAAAGAAAGAAAAAGACAAAGAAATAAAAAAAAGAAAGGAAGAAAGAAGTGATGGCGAAAAGCTTCCGATTTTTGTTTCTTCGTTAAAAAAAAAGATTCCATCAAATTCAAAAAAATCTGTTGTGTTTATTGCCGGTAAGGGAGGATTCGATTTTTTTTTCTGTTCGGCAAACATCGGTAATTTTATGACACTGACGTCGGAAGAAACGAAACAAAAGATAATCACAAAACCGATTGCGAAATCATTAAAATCTCGATATGCCTGAAGTCATTAAAAGTTTTCCGAAGCTTCAAGAGGTCGACAGATCCAGTGACAGAATCGCTAGATTGGCAACACTGATTTAATTGATTGATGATTACAGTTTTCTGTAATCGAAAGTAGAATCGCCAGATTGACATCACTGATTACAAAGATGATTACAGTTTTCTGTATTTGACATGACGCATGACAGGAAAATAAAAGACGGGAACAGAAAAAAAAAACACAAAACTATTAAGAGTTTCTGGCATGGAGTGATTTTAATCAAAACGCCAACAGAAAACAAGAGAAGAACCTGCGTGTGAAGTGTTATTGTAGCACGAAGAGTTTGAATACAAAAAGATAGTATAAACAAAAAATAATAATTATTAAACGGAAAGAAAGAAAATCTTGTTTTAATTTTCAAAAGCTTCGTTGATTTTTCACTTGTTATTTCTATGTTATCTACAAGAAGAAAAATAAAATAAAAGGAAATATAAAATGATAACGAAACGCAAAGAAATAAATAAAAGATCGATTTGTTTAAAAAGATTTTCCATTTGCTTACAGAAACAAGCAATGGATTGATTGCAAAGAGACAAATGAGAGCTTGATTTGATTCTAAAAAATTTTCAATTTTACAATTCCAAAACGTTAGTTATACCGGATGATCAATTGAATTCATAAGTACAGGAGGCTGTGATTGGTGCTATTTTATGCTGTGCGGTTGGATACATTGAGAAATAAATAATAAGTTGACAGTTGTCATATTTGAGGTTATGTACATGCTTTACACAATCTTTATTTTGTTATTTTATTTCGTATGGATGCTGGTTAAACCCCTTTTTAGAATGTTAGGGGCGCTTCGACGAGACAAATCCGTTTAGGGTCAATCATTAAAAAAAATAAATAAATGTCACAATTCTGACATTTCAAATTCTTAACTTCAAACTGTAAGCCTGAGTTGTCAACTTTTTGGAAAATATCACAGCCTGCTCTAATTATAAATTCCGTTGATCGCATGGTACTTAAAAAATGATGAAATTAAAATAAATGAGAAAGTGAATTTCGAAAGCTTCGCGCGCCGGAAATCGTCGAAATGTCATTTGCTCTCGCGCGAACGCGTTCTTTTGTTTTCTGTTTTTGTTCGCACTTCTCGTTGTTGTTTGTTTAAGTTCTCTTTTGTTTCTTCTTTTGTCGAATTAATTCTTTTTTTATTAATGGTTTTTAAGGAATCTTTTTCTGTTTGTCTGTAATTAGATTTTCCTGATTGATCCTGACACTCGCGCCTGCGCTTTTTTCGCTGCCCTCTGGGGGGGGGGGGGGGCTTGGCTGTTCGTTCGACAGATATGGCTCGTTTTTCAGGCTCACCACTGTACATATTATGACGCATGCGTGGTAAGTTTTCTTCTTTTCTGAAGCTATCAAGTCAATTGTTTTCGGTAAGTACTGTTTTAAATTAAAATATGTACTAAAAATAACAATAAAAATATAAATAATGAAATAAGAACAAAAAAATATTAAAAAAAAAGCGGAAATATAAAAAGTGCGTTAAACGAATCTTAAATTATTTAAATTTTATTTGAAAAAAGGAAAACTAATGTAGCGTTGAATTTCTCATTTAAGTTGTCGTAACATTTTTTGTCGGAATTTAATAAGTTTCACGATAAAACTGATTATTATGTACCAGTTGGTAACACTGCATCTGGTAAGAAAACCTCGCAAAATTTCAAAACAATCAAAAAAAAATTATAAAACAAAAATTATAAAAACGTTCGGAATTTTAAAAAATAAGTGAATTAAAGAAAATCGTTTAAATTAATCGTACGATTTCTTTTCAACTAGAAAGAATTCCAAGGCCAACCCAACCCAACTGAATCGGATCTCTGTGAACCCAAGAAAATTAAAAAAAAAAAAACAAAAAAGTAATAAAATTATAAAAAAAAAACTGGAAGTAAAAAAGTTCAAAATTTTAAAAATTCAAACATTCAAAAGTGAACGCAACCGTAGAAGAGAATTTTAAGAAAATTTCAAAAAAGTAGTTGGGGGGCAAGAAGCAGAAACAATTATTATGCAACGATTACAGTCACTTTTCCGTTGGGGCAAATCAACATCATCCATTGCCAAAAGAGTTTTGCAAAAATTTTTTTCCTCGAGTGTCCCAACTGGTTCGTAATTTTTGATGCTTTTTAATTGTGTTTTGAGAATTGTACTTGCGCTAACGCTGTAGCACGGAAAGAGAAAAAAAGAAGCAATATAAATTACGGTGAATCCCCGCCGTGAAAACCTGCGAAACCCATTCGGACACGATTGCTCATTAGAGGGCCATTAATTTTCAGTTTTCACGCGCCTCGCTGCAGGTTAAGAAGCGATAACTCTCGCCGCCTGACCTCGACTTCTTCTTCTTCTCTCTCAAGAAGTGCACGGCTCCATCTTGAGAGCGTTCCGCGGCTTCGCGAAAATTAAACTTTACGCCTTGATTATGGCAGGAGAGGATGACGAGTAATCAACTTCCACAGCAATATCAAATTCTGCGTCACTTTCCTGACTCCGGCGAGGTTGTTGTAACCGGATGCGTTATCTATGCAGTTTTGTTCCCAGTAGTCAGTAGATTACTCTTCGGCATACGCGTGGCCGATAAGGCCCATTCACAATACAAAACCATATTACAATATTTAATCATCGACTGCATCATAAAAGAAAAAAAAATTAGCGGCACGACGCAATCAAAACAAATTCTGGCGTTGTCACAAACCCCTTATTGGTTCAGTGGTAAATTGATTTGTTTTCGACCTCAGTCCGTGTATTGAGCAAAAATCCTATACGTATTCTGCATGGCTACTTATTGGCTCTTATTGGTTGAGTGATGGATTGATTTGTTTTCGAGCTCAGTCCGTGTATTAAGCAAAAATCCTATACGTATACTGCATGGCTACTTATTGGTTCTTATTGGTTGAGTGATGGATTGATTTGTTTTCGAGCTCAGTCCGTGTATTAAGCAAAGATCCTATACGTATACTGCATGGCTACTTATTGGTTCTTATTGGTTGAGTGATGGATTGATTTGTTTTCGAGCTCAGTCCGTGTATTGAGCAAAGATCCTATACGTATACTGCATGGCTACTTATTGGTTCTTATTGGTTGAGTGATGGATTGATTTGTTTTCGACCTCGGTTCGTGTATTGAACAAAAACCCTATATTCTGCATGGCTAGGTACTCATTAACCAAAAAACTCTTATTGGTTCAGTGATGGATTGATTTGGTTTTCGACCTCGGTCCGTGTATTAAGCAAAAACCCAATATTCTGCACGGCTACCTACTGATTAGTCACAAAACTCTAACTGGTTCTGTGCAGTGTTGCCATTCAACTTGATCAAAAATTCCTTTTTCGGCATAAAATATTTCACCGCTAGAATTCCCTAAATTGATCAGCGAAGTTAAATAGAAGATAATAGTTTAAAACAATTATAATAACAAGAAAAAATTATTAACGTAAATTTATAAAATGTTTCTGCGAACGAACTGTTAAAACAAACAAAAGAGAAATATCAAAACAATCTAACCTTGCACCTTCATGGTGTGCAGTGTTGTCAACTCGTCAAATTTCGAAGTTCTTGCCTTTATCGGAGAAAAAAAAAAGAAAATCGTATATTGACGCTAAAAATCCTATTATCCCGAGATGGCGCTTAATATTAATAAAACAAATATTATTGAATGGAGAGAGAGAGACAGCGTTTTGGTTAATCTTTTTTTTTCTGTTGTTGTGTTTTATTTTCTGAATGTAACGCGATCGTCGCTTTGCTTTTAGGTTTTGAAATTTTCCGTCCTTTTTCAATTTTTCCTTGCGATCGTCATTTGTTTCCATCATCAAATATATCTATGTATTGCTTTTTTAATTGTTTCTTGTCGTCGTTGCCTTTATTGTTTGAAAGAAGACCGTCTCGCAATAGTTTTAAAACTAGCAATATTTTGTTTTTCTCTCTTTCTTTCTTCCTTGTCTACCTACTAAAATTATCCCCCCTCCCCACCTCCCCACCCTCCTTCGTAAATATCACGATCGTCGTTTGCTTTACTTCCTTCTGGTGGTTTTCCGTCTGAGACTAACAATATTTTGTTTTTCTCTCTTTCTTTTTTGCCTACCTCCTAAAATTCCACCCCCCCCCCCCCAACCCTCCTCCGTAAATATCACGATCGGCATTTGTTTCACTTACTTCTGGTGGTTTTCCGTCGTCAAAATCACGATCGTCATTTGTTTTTCCTCGCGGCGGTCTTGAATTAATGATTTGTTGTTTTTTCTCTTCTTTTTTATTTATTTATTTATATCTTGAAATTATTGCTTTTCCTTTCGTAACGATCGTCATTTGCTCTTCTCCTGTCGTGGTTTTCCGTCGTCAAATTCACGATCGTCATTCGTTTCTCCTCGCGGTCGTTTTGAATTAAAGATCTGTTGTTTTTCCCCCCTTTTTTCTTTTCATTTGTTTATCGCCCGCAATTATTTCTTTTCTTTTTGTAAACATCCCCCCCCCCCCCGATCGTCGTACGCTTTTTTTACTTCGTGCCATCAATTCATTTGTTTCTCCTCGCAGTCGTTTCGAATTAAAGATTTGTTTTTCTTTTCTCTTTTCATTTGTTTGTTTTATCTCCTGAATTTCTTTTGCTTTTCCTTTCGTAAATATCGCGGTCGTCATTTGCTTTTTTTTTATTTCTTTGCGGTTTTCCGCCCCGCGAAATTAACGATCGTCGTTTGTTTTTTCCCTTTTTTGTGCTGAAATTAATCGAAATTTTTCTGCATTTCTTTCTCCCTTCGCGAATAATAATTACAGTCGTCATATGTTTTTTCTTGCCGCTTTTCTCGGAAATTTTCACTTCCTAAGTAAGTATTGTGATAGTGATTTGTTTTTGTTTGTTTGTTCGTTTTTTTTTTGGTGAAGTTCGAATTATTGGTAGCCTTGAATGTTCGTCATTATTATTTTTTTTGTATTTTAAATTCCCATTTCGTTATTTTATTCTGTCGTTTTGTTGCGTGTGATCGTCATTTGTTTTTCCTAATTTTTGTTTCTTTGATTGATTGATTGTCGTTTTTTCTTTTCCTTTTTCAATTCAGAATTCAAATTTTTATCTGTCTCTAATTTCTTTGGAAATTAAATTTCCACTTCGATTCTGTTTTTCGGTCGTTCTTAGCTTTTTTTTTTGTTTCTGATTCTTTGCTTTTTTCTTCTGTCTTATTCTCGCAAGCAAAATGCAGCGATTATCTTTTCCTTTGCTTAAGTCGTGAACGAGTAGGAGATTTTTTTGACATTTATTATTAATTACTCCTACTCTCTTTTTTTTTAATTTATTCTCGCGAAAGCCGTCTTTTGTTTTTCTTTTGTTTTTTCATCCCACTCTTCATTTCGTCGTTGTTTGGTTATGTTTTCCCTTTTCTGTCTTTTTCTCGCAAAATGCAGCGATTATCTTTTGTTTCCCCTTTTCATTTTCTTAAATTGTGAAAGTGATTTTTTTGAACATTTATTATTAATTAGTCCTACTCTTTTTTTTTAATTTATTCTTCCGAAAGTCTTCTTTTGTTTTTCTTTTTTTTTTTCATCCCACTCTTGATTTCGTCGTTGTTCGTTTAAGCTTTCTTTTTCTGTCTTTTTCTCGCAAAATGCAGCGATTACCTTTTGTTCCCCCGTTTCCTTTTCTTAATTTGTGAATGTGATTTTTTTAAATTATTTATTTATTATTAACTCCTACTGTTTTTTTTTAAATAAATTTATTCTCGCGAAAGCCGACGATCGTCTTTTGTTTTTCTCTTTTTGCTCATCCCGTTCTTTATTCCGTCGTTGTTTAAGTTTTTTTTTTTTTGAATATTTAAATAACTTCTGTTTTTAGAGAAATTTTGTATACAATTTTTTTTTTGAAAATTCAAAACACGTTTATTAAAAGAAATAATCACGTTTACGCGAATGATTTTGAAGCTGAAAAGCTGAAATTGTCGTCGCCGTCGTGCCAACTGTTAAATAATCGTACGAGTACGACTATAATCGTATAATCGGTTGGCAACATTGATCAGTTGGCAACCTTGATCAGAAGCACTGGAACGAATCAGCGTGAATTTTGCCAACATGTGGCTGTTCGGCTCGAGATAATCACTAACATCAAGAATGGAAACTCTAAAACGAAAAATATTTAGAGTTTCTTTCTTTCTTCAACTGAGAAGCTGAAAAACTTTTCCCTTTCGTTTGAAATTATCCCGAGATTTCACGACGACGTCCCTAAGTTCAACAATGGATTGATTCGTTTTCGTCCTCGGTCCGTGCACTGAGCAAAAACCTTATGTTCTGATTGGCTATTTACCGCTTAAAGTTCAACTGAGGTTGTTACTGTTTAAACCTCAGTTCGAGTATTGATAGAGCGATTATTTTCAAATTTGGCGATTATTACTTTTTGCTCATCAAACGAGCATCATTATAATAATCAAAGCCAAGTCAGTTTCGGCTTGATTGTAGTGACCCGCTTGTTGTTGTTAATAAAGTAATCAACGCCGCGCCGAGCCGAGCCGCCGAAATTTCATTCAAGAGATAATAAAACCGCGCTCGAGCGATTACAGCAGCGGACGAGCGAGCGATTACATCGCCGCTGAAAAAGTTTGTTCATGCTCGGCCCGCACCGAACGAAGAAGAAGAAGAAGATGACGATGAAGAAAAAAAAAAAACTACATCTGTTTATTTTTAATTCGGTTTTATGTATTTTATTACGCAACTGACAAATATAGATTCTTTGCCGCCAGATGTTCAGCTCATCTCCGAGAGGCACGGCACGTCACGTCTCTCCTCCTCGCCTTTCGGCTTTGGAGAGGAGAGGAGAGGAGAGACCGCAAGAGCAACCGCATCCCGTTTATTAAACTGGAGCCACTTCAAAAATAGCGAAAAAGGACGCACGGCATCCAAAACATGACCGTGAACTTGAAGACGAGGATGAGCGAGTTCTGATGATTCTGACGATTGTGTGTGTGTGTGCGTGTGCGTTTGGCAACGGGACGAAACGCATTTGGCGTCCTCCTCAAGACGCTAAGAGATGTCAACGACTCAAGTTTGTCGACGTACACAGGTGCGAAAAGCAAATTCCACGTGCCTTGTAAATAGAAATAATTCTCGAATATTATATAATGTTTGTGTAAAATTTTAAGAAGTAATTATTCATATTTTGTTGCGCATGTAAATCAATAGGTGGCCCTCGGCAAGTGACTTGGGGGCTTGGTGAATACAAAGTTGACGAGAACGACTTGGAAAAGTATTTTTTCTTTTTTAATAATATACGCACACATACGAAGTGTTAAACCGCATTATCCTGCTGAACAAATACCCTAATTCCAAAATAAGTATTAAGCGCTTTGTATTCTTGTATTTGTGGGTAATTGACATAACCGAATCTGAGCACAGTTATATTGACAATAATACGAGATGGTTTTTAGTATTAGTGAAAATGGTTGAAGTGTATTTCGAATTGATAAGATTATCTTTAGAATTATATTTTAGAACAACACACCTCAAGTGCATACGCATCTCTTAAAATTATTCCATAAACATAAGCAATAATATTTGGTTGCGTGCCACACATCAAACACATCAGTACGGATAATAATATTAATACCAAATCGCTCCAAAAAAAAAAAAAAAAAACAAACACGGATCTATTCTGATTTCTATTTTTTCCACTTCTAAATAATAAGACGCAGGCTTAGAAGTCACTTGAAATCCCTTCTTCAGATCATCTCATTTTCATATACTGTGAGAATCTAGGAAGAATTTGATACTCAAGTGTGTAACTAACATGTGATCAAAAAGTTCTAGCTTTGGATATCTAATCGTCAGACTTTGCTAAAAAAATATTTTGACATGTAACCGATGAAACTAATGTCATTCTGATTCTGATTAATAAAATGCTCTAAGAAGACACATACGTTTACACCAAAGGTGGCTGTATTTTATGATTAAAAGAAAACATTTTAAGGGAGAGTGACGGGACTTTATGATCACACGTTATATTTTAGGCAAACTACCAATATTTTCTTTTCATCGCGAATTCATCTAGAGCATTAACTTACTTGTTACAAATGATTCTTTATCTTTGAAAAATAAAAAGTGAACGTTTGCCACTTATTAATACTACCCTGCGATCAACGGAGTTTATAATTACAGCAGGCTGTGATATTTTCCAAAAAAATTGGCAACACAGGCTCACAGTTCAAAGTTTATAACTGTAAGTGTCAGGATCGTGACATTTACTTTTTTAAATGATTCATAATAAACGGATTTGTCTTGTCTTGTCCCCCCCCCCCTCTCTTTTATTCTAAAAGAGGGCTTAAACCAGCATCCATACAAAAAAAAATAACAAAATAAAGATTCCATAAAGCATGAATATAACCTCAAATATGACAACTGTCAACTTATTATTTACTTCTCATTGTATCCAACCAAACAGCATACAATAGCACCAATCACAGCCTCCTCTAATTATGAATTCCATTGATCACCCGGTAGCTCTTAGCCACCACTGTAACCTAAAATTAATTTTCAGCAGGTTATGGCAATTCAAATCAGGCTAATCGATTTTGTCAAGTTTTTTTCAACTTTAAGAAATTTCCACTTTTATGTGCAGAGTTGTTGTAAATGACTTATTGGACATAGTACGCGTTGAACATACGACATGTCTTTTTTCAGACTGTAAAATTAGCAAATTTCCTTTTGCTGCTGATTGTCAATTGTTTTCGTTTGATCAAGTGTACGCCTACCTTTAACGTGAGTATTTATTTAGCGAACTCAATTTCAATAAATTTACCACGAAAATAAATAAATTTGATAATTGAAAGACAATTTAAAGTTATCAAAAAGAAAATAATTAAATAACGTTAACTATTTTCCCGTTTTGAATTTATTAACTTCCACTCCAAACTCTCTTTAATTTTTAATTAATTAATTTATTTTTCCTTGCGTTTTAATTTCATTAATAAAACTGTTTTTATGACGTAGTGTAATGAAGACTTCACAATTTTCAAGTTATTTCAACTTTCTTCAAGAAAGACAGGACGAAAAGGTTTGGAAAAAAAAAACAAAAATAAAGGCAAAAGGCGACAAAACGAATTCAACAGGAACACGCAAGGGACGTCTTTGAAAACGACAACAAAACAAGAAAAAAATTATTGAAGAACATGTTAAGAATGCATGTAAATAAAGAAATGAGGAAGATAAAAAAAAAAAACATTAATAATCTCAAGGCTTTAACCAAAACAAAAACAAATGCATCCAATAAGAGCAAAATAAATAAATAAATAAAAAGAAACAATAGAAAGGAATAATAAAACGATAACCTAAAGAAAAAATAAAAGAAATCAAAGAAAAAAAAATTAAAAAGCAAAACAAAACAATTACAGCAAGAAATAATAATAATAAAAAAAAAGATGGATCAAAACAAAAACAAATGCATGACGAACTCGTCCAGGAGATGAAGAGGAAGAACAATTTAGGACGTCTTTCAAAAACAAAAGACGATCAAGTCGTTACAAAATAAAGAAAAGGAATTATTAAATTAAATAATTTTTTTTTTAAGAAAGCGGACGGTTGTAAAAAATACGGAAGGAGAAGCCGAAAAGAGCGCAAGAGCCAAAATATAAAAATAAAAATCTTGATCAAAAAGAGAAATAAATGAATTGAACGATGTCAACGAAAACGACGATTCGGGACGGCTTTGAAAAACAAAACGCGGCGGGGGTTGTTACGAAATCGAAAAAAAAATTATTCAAAAACTAAGAAGGCAATCGCAAAGAAACAAGGAGAAGCAAGAAGAAGACAATCGGAAAAATGTTTTCCTTGCTTTGTTGGCTTTTGTTTTCCGGTGAAACTTAAATGCAATAAAAAATGGGGTATTCCATTTAAATGAAGAGAGTCGAGACGGCAACTTCCCGTACAAGCGGAAGTGCCCGAAAGTCGGAAATGTCATACTTTAGTAGACCATTATAAGTGCAAAATATGAAATAGAAATTCGAACGGTTTCCGTGAAACACCCTGTATATTTAAACATGAACCAACACGAACACAATATACAGGGTGTAACTAAAATACGGGCCGCTACCTCAGGGACGTATTTTAGAGGACAAAACAGAGAAAAAAGTTCATATAAATATATATACAGGGTGTTCATGGGAAGCAGCAACAATAGGTAACTTACTTACATGAACTTTTACGAAGTAACTAAGATTGAAAACCTTTTTTTTAATTAAATGTATGTGTGTATGAAATTTCACGAGGTAGCATAAATTAGGGTATTTCCCTTTCGATTTTATGGCAGTATCGGAAAAACAAATGTCAAATGATTTTTGAGATTTTCGTTTGTTTCAATTTTTTTTTAACGGAATATCAGCTTCTTGTCACTGCACCGCGTTCAGGGTTGTCTCTTACTAACTATTCGTACGGTTTCGCGCGAGCACCCTGTATACTACATGTTTAAATGACTATTTCTCTACATTTACTTTAACATTTTAGATAAAAATAAATCTTTAATTCGATTATTAATAACATAAAAACAGCTGATTTTTAGATGTACGTTTGTCGGAACTTTCTTTCTTCATTTTGCTCAGTAGAATCTTCCAGCTATTTTAGACACGTATCGTACGCATCAAAATAAAGAAGAAGAACCCTCTGTATACAGGGTGTTCGCGAGAAGCCGCATCAATAGCTAGAAAAGAAGTTTTTAGAGACGGACTGAACTAGCCGTCCCGAATGCGTTGCGATGAAAAAAAAGTTGATATTCCGTTAAAAAAAATCCGAAAACAATTGAAAATCCGGAAAACCGAACGATAATTTGTTTCTCTGGTGCTGCAGGGAAGGTCCTGAAACTTTCCTCATTAAATCATCTTATAAAATTTAAAAAATGAAAAAGTTAACCATTGTAGATATTTTTCTTGTACACCAAGATTAATTACGGAATAATTAAAAAAGCAGGTGGCCTTGGAAGATGATATTTTGGAGACGTAAGTACAGTTGAAAGCAAAAAAAAAGATAGACAACCTACAGTTTCCTGTAATTATTCTTTCTCAAAAGGCCATAGATTAAAGACGAATTCACAGATTCTATCAAAGTTTTAAACTTGTTGATTTTGAAAGCTTTTAAATTTTTTAAATGTCATCTGCGAAGTCGTCTTCAATCACCAACATTTTCAGAAAGAATGATTACAGGAAACCTCGTTAGTCGACTTTCTTCCGCTTCCGACAGTAATTCGAAATCGTGAACGCGATGCGACGATGAAAACACTGCGTTTTATTAAAAGATGTTGAAAACAATTGAAAATATCAAAAACCTGTTAGTCATTTGTTTTTCCCACATTGGCATAAAATTTTTGAGATATTGAAATTTTTCTAATATAAGTTACTTCTTAAAAATTCAAATAAGAAAGTTACCTATCGTTGCGGCTTTCCGTGAACACCCCGTATACATGTTTATATGAACTTCTCTCTTTGTTTTGATCTGTAGAATACGTCGCTGAAGTAACGGCTTCTATTTTTGTTACACCCTGTATATTGCATTCAAATCAAATCAAAATTTATTCTAATACTGAGAAAGAAACAAAGAAAAATAATAAAATTAATATTATTAAATGATTTCACTCGATACGAATTTCCCGCGTCGCGGTTAGCCAACTTCGCAGGAAAAAATCGAAAGGCGGGAGATTCAAACCGCCGTCCTCAGCCATTTCGTCCCGTTTGTTCATCATTAGCTCCGGATAATTAAATCGTGTCGTTTTACAAAAAATAAATTAGTAGTATGTAATTCGATACTTTTTTTTTTTTAGGAGGCATTATGGTGTTGTGGCGTGGGGCGTGGGATGAATAGTATGCATGCTCAGCCTACAATATCGCCTACGCTATCATCATTCGACCGAATTTTAATAAAAATAAAATATTCTTCCAAGTGGAACTATGCAGTAGATGTACACATATGTACCCTCCCCAAGAAACAATGAGTGGCTACGTAGGGACAATTTTTTTCTTTCTTTCTTTCCTCGCCGTCCCCCCTTTTCCTTTTTATTTTATTTAATTTTTTTGTACTGGACCAGTTTCCGCCGCCGCGCCATTATCAACCCGCACGGAAATGGACAATCGTGTGCGTGCGTGTGTGCAATTTTCTTATCATTTTTTATATAATTTGACGGTATGTCTCGCAGATAAATCGGAAGAGCGGTGATCCATCCGGTTATTTTTAGCGGGCGTATGTAGGCCAAGCAAGAAGGCAGAAAAGAAAATCAGAAAAAAACAAAAAAATAAAATAAAATAAATAAAAAACTTGACGCGACGCGACAAATCGATCTTGCGATCGTTAGAAAAACGTCCGACGTGACCCGATTTTACTTCTATTGTTCCGGAATGTAATCCGATAAGCAAAGTGCGCATTGTTTGCTTAGTGTTCGAATGCATTCGAGTGAAAAACGCATAAATACATCTTTAGTACTATTTAGAATAATTAATTACCCTTTGAAAACGTTAACGATAACTAACGGGTGGGTCGAATTCATTAAGTTGGCACCATTCATAGTGATTTATGAAAACGCTATGAGATAAGTTGCGTATAAAAACAAAAACCCGTCGCAATTCCGAAGCTTTGGAAAGCGCAACGTAATGTAATTCAAGGGAAAAAGGCAACAGCAATTATGCACTACCGCAACGTAATGTAATTTTGCGTTTGTACGAAAAGATTACGGCAGTCTCCCGAAGGTTAACGCGAAGGGTGAACGTAAAGTAAGTCGGGCGCGAGAAGGTGAACTCTCAGGTGTGATTGAGTCATGCGTTATCGGGGATTGGTCCAGTGGCGTAGCACTGTAGTCAAGTCAGTGGCGGCATTATTGTAATGAAACAAAATAACAAAACATCACTTTCGTTTATGTTTGGTAGATTAAAAACATTCCAGATACAAAAAAAAACACCAGGCTGAAACCTTTAACGACATTGAAGCTTTCAGGTTGAGTTAAGGCATGCGTAAAAGCCGTTTTATTAATATTTACACTGCATTAAAAATCTACGCTGAATTACTTCTAAAATTGGACAAGTCGTTTTTGGTCGGAAGAGATTACGGCAGTTTCCCGAGGGTTAACGCGAAGGGTGAACGTAAAGTAAGTCGGGCGCGAGAAGGTGAACTCTCAGGTGTGATTGAGTCATGCGTTATCGGGGATTGGTCCAGTGGCGTAGCACTGTAGTCAAGTCAGTGGCGGCATTATTGTAATGAAACAAAATAACAAAACATCACTTTCGTTTATGTTTGGTAGATTAAAAACATTCCAGATACAAAAAAAAAACACCAGGCTGAAACCTTTAACGACATTGAAGCTTTCAGGTTGAGTTAAGGCATGCGTAAAAGCCGTTTTATTAATATTTACACTGCATTAAAAACCTACGCTGAATTACTTTTAAAATTGGACAAGTCGTTTTTGGTCGGAAGAGATTACGGCAGTTTCCCGAGGGTTAACGCGAAGGGTGAACGTAAAGTAAGTCGGGCTCGAGAAGGTGAACTCTCAGGTGTGATTGAATCATGGATTGTCGGGGATCGGTCCAGTGGCGTAGCACTGTAGGGGACCGACGCGACGACGCGAGAGAAAGATGTGGTTGGTTGAACCATCACGCATTGTCGGAGATCGGTCCAGTCAAGTCAATGGCGGCATTATTTTAATGAAACAAAATAACAACACATCACTTCCGTTTATATTTGGTAAATGAAGAACATTCCAGATAAATAAAAAAACAGCACCGGGCGGAAACGTTTAACGACGTTGAAGCTTTCAGGTTGAGCTAAGGTATGCGTAAAAGCCATTTTATTAATATTTACACTGCCTTAAATTAAATTAAATTAAATCAAATTTTGCTGTTTGTTGTTAGAGGTTTAGAATTTAAATTTTCTTGTAGTTGTATATTTCAGAAGTTTAGAATTTAAGATAGTTTGCGCATTCTCGGGATATCTGTGAAGCATGAGCACGTTTGTTTGCGTTATTAGTTTGGTAACATGATATGGGGGCGTGTTTAACCCTGGCAGGAACGAAACTAAAAAGATTACGGCAGTCTCCCGAGGGTTAACGCGAAGGGTGAACGTAAAGTAAGTCGGGCTCGAGAAGGTGAACTCTCAGGTGTGATTGAATCATGGATTGTCGGGGATCGGTCCAGTGGCGTAGCACTGTAGGGGACCGACGCGACGACGCGACGACGCGAGAGAAAGATATGGTAG
The DNA here is from genome assembly GCA_036172665.1 of Prosopocoilus inquinatus. NCBI lineage: Eukaryota > Metazoa > Arthropoda > Insecta > Coleoptera > Lucanidae > Prosopocoilus > Prosopocoilus inquinatus. The sequence continues at coordinate 3,848,299 of CM069878.1, read as the reverse complement.
AACCAACATGCATTGTCGGAGATCGGTCCAGTCAAGTCAATGGCGGCATTTATTGTAATGAAACAAAATAACAAAACATCACTTTCGTTTATATTTGGCAAATTAAGAACATTCCAGATACAAAAAAAAAACACCAGGCGGAAACGTTTAACGACATTGAAGCTTTCAGGTTGAGCTAAGGCATGCGTAAAAGCCGTTTTATTGATATTTACACCGCATTAAAAGCCTACGCTACACTGCATTAAAAACCTACGCTGAATTACATTTAATTAAAAACTTTGTTGTTTGTTGTTAGAAGTTTAGAATTTAAATTTTCTTGTACTTGTATATTTCAGAAGTTTAGAATTTAAGATAGTTTACGCATTCTCGAGATATCTGTGAAGCACGAGCACGTTTGTTTGCGTTATTAGTTTGGTAACATGATATGGGGGCGTGTTTAGCACAGGCAGGAACGAAACGAAACGAAAGAGATTACGGCAGTCTTTCGAGGGTTAACGCGAAGGGTGAACGTAAAGTAAGTCGGGCTCGCGAAGGTGAACTCTCAGGTGTGGTTGAATCATGGATTGTCGGGGATCGGTCCAGTGGCGTAGCACTGTAGGGGACCGACGCGACGACGCGAGAAAAAGATGTGGTTGAACTATCACGAATTGTCGGAGATCGGTCCAGTGGCGTAGCACTGGAATTGCTAGCTATTTACCTGACCAAGTGGATTGAATTGTGCTTCCCAAGAAGGCGAACGGTCCAGTGGCGGCGCTAAGGTTGTATTTGCCGTATTTACTCCATCACAAACGTAAGTAAAATTTAATTTAAATTTAAGATGATTGTTTCTACGCTGAGTTAAAATGTTACTTCGAATAAAAAATTGCAATTTTCTTAAATCACGTTCGAGTTTTATTAGAAAAGTAAGGGGCCCTCTGGAGCCGGGGGCCTTATCGCCGCCACTGGAACGGTCATTACTTGGCGTTGACTGGACTGTGGCCGGTGCTCGGCACTGTGGAAGTCAGTAGCGTCAATGATCCTGGGGGCTTATGCACAGGAGGCAAGGTATGCTAATACTAGCTACAGCTTCTAGAATCGCCGCTGGAGTGGGCGGGGCCGGGAAAACGGCCCCGGTAAGTGGAATGTTCAATTTTACCGTGTGTGTGGTCGGTTGTGGAGGCCTGTCCCAAATCGAATCAAATTGAAAAACAAAAAAAAAACAAAAATAAAAACAAAAGACGATCGCTGAATTCGTCAATGAAAATAGTAAAATTACGTAAAATTCGATAAGTCAAAACGATATGAAAACTAAAAACCGACGGATTTTATCCCGATCAACAATTTTCTCTCTGAATATTGCAGAAAAAAGAAAGACGATCGTTTGATAATTGAAAAATAAAATAAAGTCAAATTGAATAGAAAAAAACAAAAATAAAGTAAAGTCAAATCGAATAGAAAAAAAAATAAAATAAAATAAAGTCAAATCGAATAGAAAAAAAAATAAAATAAAATAAAGTCAAATCGAATAAAAAGAAAACAAAAATAAAATAAACTTAAGTCAACGAAAAGGAAAAACGAATTTCTTGATAATCAAGAAATGAAATAAAATGTCAAATAAAATCAAAACAAAGAAAAAACAAGACAAATGAAATCGATTGGTTAAAAGAAAGAAAAAAAAGAAAAAAACGAAGGTCGATCAATTAATTTTATTAGAAATCGAATGAAAGAGGAAATAAACGATAGTACTCCTGAAATACAGTCAAATCGAAAAAAAAAAGAAAAAAACGAAAACAAAAGACGATCGTCGAATTCGTCGATGAAGAGAGAGGATGAAAGGAAAAGATATGCAAAAGTCAATAAGTCAAACTGTATTAAAGTATTAAAACTAAAAACCGACGGATTTTATCTAATATTGAAAACAAAAGGCAATCGTTTTGATTATGACGACATAATTTACGAGTAAAAAAAAATTGACAAACAAGTGACGATCGCGTCACATACGAAAAACAAAAATGCAAACAAATTTTTCGAAAAACGTAACCGAAGAGCTGGTATTTTTTTCAAAAAGGATTTTTTTCCCTAAAAAAGATACGACTTTCGAAAGTTGACGAGTTGGCAACGGTGCTTCGGATTGCTGCGCAGTGCAAGATTAGGTTGTTTTCGTATTTTTATTTTGAAATTTCGTTTGTCTTAACAGTTAATTGCAGAATAAAAAAACTATAATTTGCCTGAGTAGGTACGCGAATAAATAATAATAAAAAAAATAAATTTGCTAGATTTAGGGAATTTTAGGGAAACACCGTACGCCGAAAAAGGAATTTTTGATCAAGTTGATTGGCAACACTGCTTTTACAGTTCATTAGTATGAAAACTACTCAGAGTTTTATTATAGCAGTATACCAACATAAACATTGAAAAGTGTTGCCGAACACAACAAAATAAATCTCATGCTAGGTTTCCGCACCTCCGGCAATCGGAATCCTACTCGTGATTGGTTGATTTGAAATTTCCACGTTCAGAAATTTTAAATCAATCAATCCCGAATAGGATTTCAAATGCCGGAGGAAAATATGGAAACCAAGCATTAGTCAGTCATAGTCATGCTCGGTATTTATCAAATGCTCACACAGACTTTCATTTTTGCCAAAAAAAAGAGAAAAAAAATAGGAAAAGGACAGTTGGTACTACTCGGAATCTTCTCATCACTATCGAAATTAATAAATGTCAAACACGAATCTCTTTCTTTTTCTTTCGCGATTGTACGATTGTAAAGTAAATCGCGTGGCTCTTATCTCAGATCGTTAACGTATACTTTGACCCAATTAATTGCCGCTGCCAGAAACCGTTGCTGATTTGATTATTAAGTATTACTACACCAACCAGATATCATCATCTCGGCGGCGGCGGCTTCATGTTATTATTTATTATTAGATATTAATGAAAGTCTATTTATAACTGACATGACATTGAGATGATACTCGAAAAGAAACTGTGACTTCTCTCTTAAATAACACGTTCACACGTCTACAGGATTTATTCTACAATACGTTATAACCAATCTTAGGACATTTGTGTGGATATTCACGGTCACTTCGTTCTTGCCGAATGCAACCAACGCGCACGCTCGCCGCCCATTCATGAGCGCCGAACTAAGTAAAGTACGCGATCGGGCTACCGCCTACCTAACGTGCCGCTTATGAGAATGATATTGACTTGACCATACTTTCATCCGATATTTGGTTATAACAGAGGAAAAAAAAGGGACTTATTTTGTTTTTTAATTAATTACTTCGGTTGATCTGGTGGTGGGTAAATTTCGAAAAAAAAAAACTTTTTGTGATTCCCACGACGATTTTTGAACGAGCCGGGTGCGGCTGCTGACCGTCTGTTCCGAAACGAGGTCGCATGAATCTGGTACTCGTCGCGTCGTTTGCATATTAAATGTCGACGGTCATCGGGTCTTGTAACTTGGATTTCTCAGATGACTTATATTAAAGAATGCGTGCAGATCGTATGCCTGAGTGAGTTTATTGAACTTGGTCGTTCAAGTTGAGTTGAAACCAGAAGCTCCTCTCGCTTGTACAGTCACATTTCAAATAAGTTTTGTGCAATGTATTTTCTGCAAAATCAATTTGTTTGAAGCTTGTTGGTACTCGCTTGTCTTCTACGATAGTTTACGGTTTTCTCGTCACATCTTTCCCCCCTCACAAAAAAAAAACAACTGTTCGAGGAAGGGTGAACACCCTGTACTGAGTAAACCAAGGGTACGCGTACAGCTTTGAGTTGGCAACACTTGCATCACGATGCTTCTTTGATCAATGAGTCCATACTGGACTCTCACCGTTTTTATTTCAAGCGGTGAATTAATCGATGTCGTTAATTCTTTGATTTAATTTTTGTTCCATGAAAACAAAAGAAAAATTGGTCTGGTTCTCATATACGCCGATGACAAGCGTCAAAATGTCGTTGTTTTTTTAATTTTAATTTTTTTTAACTTAATATCTTACGATTAAAAATGTAATTTTTCCGATGTTTTTAATTCTTGCTTCGGTTTTCATCGATTAACCTTGAATCCGAAACTGTAACCAAAATCGCAAGTAAATACGGAAACGAAATTATTTGGCGTTTCAAATTTCCCGCGCCAAAGTCGAGGACAATCAATCCCAGAAACCTCGTCGCCTCTTTCAGTTTTCAGCGGTGACTTGACGTCAATTCTCTGATTTAATTATTTTTTTATTCCAAAAAGAATTAATGTCCCCTTCCGTCCTATAATTAAAAAAAAAAAAGAAAAACGTAATCTTTTTGACGTTTCATTTCGCCATTGGTTTTCAAAATCACTAAAAACGGAAACAAAAACAACGCCTCTTACGACCCCGGGGTTGCGTTCAGAAACTGTAACGGGAGAGCGCTTTGGGCGTTTAAAACGAAAAGCAAAATCACTTTACACGAGGGCGAAAGAACATTGCCCAGAGCGCGTTCTTTTCAGTTACTGAACGAGCCCCTGAGGTATTCATTTGTTTCGTTGGGGCTCGTTCAGGAACTGAAAAGAGCGCGCTCCGGGTAATATTCTTTCTTTCTCGTGTAAGTGATCTTGTATATTTTGCTTTTCCTTTTAAACACGCTCAAAGTGCGTTCCCGTTAGTTTCTGAACGCAACGCCAAAAAAAAAAGAGCGCGCGCTCTTTTCAGTTATTGAACGAGCCCCTGAGGTATTCGTTTGTTTCGTTGGGGCTCGTTCAGGAACTGAAAACAGCGCGCTCTGGGTAATATTATTTCTCTCTCGTCTAAGTGATTTTGTATATTTTGCTTTTCCTTTTAAACACGCCCAAAGTGCGCTCCCGTTACAGTTTCTGAACGCAACCTTGCTCTCATCATCTTTTTTTGGGCGCGAAGTTTGAAAGTTTCTTTTTTGAAAAAACTAGCTTTCCCACAGCGAAAAATAAAATATTAAATAATTCGATAACGCCAAAAAAAAAGGAGCGCGCGCTCTTTTCAGTTATTGAACGAGCCCCTGAAGTATTCATTTGTTTCGTTGGGGCTCGTTCAGGAACCGAAAACAGCGCGCTCTGAGTAATATTATTTCTCTCTCGTGTAAGTGATTTTGTATATTTTGCTTTGCCTTTTAAACACGCCCAAAGTGCGCTCCCGTTACAGTTTCTGAACGCAACCTTGCTCTCATCATCTCTTTTTGAGCGCGAAGTTTGAAAGTTTGCTTTTTGAAAAAAGCTAACTTTCCCACAGCGAAAAATAAATTATTAAATAATTCGATAACGACAAACGTTTTCTTTTCTTTTTTGCTTTTCAAATGAGATCACTATGTTCCGTTTAAACCCAGGACTATTTTTATTTGTCGAACGTAAGCAGCTCTGGGTGGCTCCGGTGGTAAACCAGATTTTTCTAAAAATACAGAACGTATGCGGTGCACTGCACTTTATGTTTTCTTTCTCTTTTCTTTTCCTCCTTTTGATAACCGGACAGAATATGTAAATTTCGATTTTACGACGGTCTTTTCACTACCACACCTTAAGAAGAAGAAAAAAAATTGCTTCTCTCGTAACGCTCTTTAACGTCCACCGTTACCTTCGAGGAGGGTGGTCCCTAAATGCGCTCTGCCAAAATGTCAAAGACCTTTCCCGTACCCGGATTGGATTGCCCCGCGTTTCTCTTTTCTTTGCTTTTTTTTTTTTAGTTCCGTCATTTATCGGATTTTTTTTTTTACTTGAAAGAGAGAGGGCAATTCAATTTCGGACAGCGGTTATAATAAAGACAACTCGATTTCAACGTTCTTCCTTTTTTTTATAGATATACATTTTTTTATAATCGTTACAATTACGCCTTACAGGTATAGTTACGCGAACGGTATTTTTTTTTTAATGTGACACAAATTGTGCGGCGCGCAAGCGCACGGCTATTTCATGGGTGCACCTCTCATCGTTTTCATATCGAGCGGTGGATTAATCGATGTCATCAGTTCTTTGATTTAATTTTTGATTCCACGGCGACAAAGAGAAAAGAATCGGTCTGGTTCTCATATGCCGATGACGAGCCTCAAAATATTATCGTTTTTTCTTTTCTTTAATTTTAACCCTAAGATAATCGATGTCTTTAATCTTTTTAACTTAATATCTTATAATTAAAAATGTTTTTAATTTTTGCTTCGGTTTTCATCGATTAACCTTGAATTTGAAGCTTTCATAATAAACTTCAACCAAAATCGCAACAAATGCGGAAACGAAATTTGCTTGGCTTTGCTTGCCTTTTCTTCTGATCAATGTTGCCAACCGTAAGATTAAGATTACAGTCGTATTAAGTCGTAAAAATTAAAATTCGAAAGAAATTATAATTATTCGATTTCTGAAAAATTGCAAATGTGTAGAGAAAAAAAAAAAAAAACGAAAAACAACGCTTTTGACAATCGAGAAACAAATGAAGAAAAAAAAACAAAAATTCCCGACAAAATTCAGAAGAACAAACGATGACCGTACATACAGAAAAAAAAGTGCTCAAAACGAATTCTAGAAAAAGAAAACAATAACGAACTTTCAAAAGCTAAAAAAAAAAAAACAACAAACAGAAACAAACAATTACTATCGCGATACTTGTTTACGAAACGGAAATTTTTGAACGAAGTCTGAGCAAACAAATGACTGACGACTGCAATTACATATTTGCGGAATGAAGTGCAAAAAATTGTTGATTAATTAACTTGAGAACGAAAAAAATGACGATCGTAAATTTGGCGGCGGAAAACCGCAAAGAAAAGCAGACGAATTTGAAATCGGAAACAAATGACGATCGCATGAAAAAATTAAAAAACACATTCGAAAAACAAAATTGCAAAAACAAATTTTAAAAAATCTAACCAAACTTATCTCCATTCAATAATAATTTTTTAATTCAGTTTCTTTTCCTTATTCTTTTTTTTTAATTATTATTATTATAGAGCGCCATCTCGGGATAATATGATTTTCGACGTCAAAATACGATTTCCTTTTCTAAAAACAAACAGGTGTCTACGAGCTTCGAAATTTTACGAGTTGGCAACACTGACAACTTCCGATCGCTTCCAAATGCATCAAAGCGCCAGGCCAGATTGGTTTCTATATTTTTCTTTCGTTTGTTTTAACAATGTAAAATGTTAAAAATTCCAAAAGAATAATTTCAAGGTCAACACGATCCGTGAAGAACAGGGAGAAAAATTTGTAAGAGAATTAAAGAAATTACCAGAAAACGTGAAAAATTCAGATAATTTAAAGAAAAAATCGAAAAATTAAAAAAAAAGTTAAAAAGTAATTAAAGCTCAAAACAAACACCAAGCCTTAAGGTTAACTCAATCCAACCTAACACAAACAAATGACTAAGTTATAGGAAAAATTGAGAAAAAATAGTACTTGATTTCTAAAAAAGAAATTTAAAAGAAAAATTAAAAAAAAGTTGTTGCAAATAGTTTCAGATTTGATTGAAGTGAATCCCTCGAGCAGTCTCTGTACAGCTGTTTTAGCCTTATTTGGGGCTTCATCAGCAGAAGCAAGCATGACCTTCTTGCATGAGATGACTCATTACAACCTGGCTTCAATTTGTTAATCGTAATGCAGTGTCAGGTCGAAACTTAACACAAAAATAAAATTAAAGTTAAGCGATAGTGAAGTTGAAGGGCCAAAAAATCAATAAAAAATTAAGACCAACTAATCCACGCAGTAAATTAAAAACAAAATTAAAAACTACATATTTTTTATAATCACTGAAAATCAGATCCAACTCATAAAGCTCAATTTAATCTGAGGAGAAAGAGAAAATTTACAATTAACAAATTAAAAGTAAAGAAAATTAAAACTCTATTAAAATTAAGTTTCTACCAACTTCAAGGTCATCCCCAGCACAACAAAACTCAATTTAAAATTTTATTATCCAATCCAAGCGTACAATTAAAATTTATAGAAGTTAAAAAGAAAAATTAAAACCAAATTAAACTTAACCTAATCTCTCTTCGCCAGAAAGAGAGAGTGAAAGAGTGAAAGAGAGAGAGTGAGAGAGAGAGAGAGCGAAAAAAGAAACGCCCGCCCAGAATTTTTTGAACAGTCGACCTTAGCGAAGCAAATATTTTTGTTCTCTCTCTCATTTTACAAATAAGTTTCTTGGCTTCGCTTAACTTCAGGGCGAGGCTATCAAATAAAAACGAAACGGTCGAAAATAATTTACATCCAGTGCTGACCTCTGTCGTCGGTCTAGGTGTACCTACTAAGTGCCAACGCTTATTACTACACATCAAATTACCAAGAGCATAAGATATTGTAATAAGTAGAGTTCGGAATTGCATATTTTGACGTCACCGCTCTTCTTTCTACGGTGTTACGACAGCGACGTTTTTGTTGGTATGCGTGAACCGATTTAGAAGTTTGAGTCCTCCTCTCAAATTCCTGTTGTAAAGCGTTGCGCAATAAAACGGAAATCAGGAATAATTTTGTGCGTTCGTTCTATTTTTTTTTTCTTTGATGACGTTAAAATATGCAAATCCGAACCCTACTTATTACACATCTTAAACGCTCTTGGTGGTGATGTGATGATGATGGTGGCTTTCGGCGTCGTGTGTTAAGAGCTGATGCAGATTAAAACTTCCAGGGGCCATAACTCACTCAATTTAGTGATGTCAGGGACTTAACGACCGATGAAGCGGCCAATAACGATTATGTTAATTTATTGGGCTCGCGCTCGCTTTTTAATCTATTTATTTATGAGGCGAGACAGCTGAGCAGCGAAAGTGCTCCTGAAGATATATACACACACACACACACATATATACAGAGAGAAGGTCCGGTGTTTTGCTCTTGCACTCAAACGAAGAACGTTAGTGCATTTATTTGTCATCGTTCGTATTGATTTTAAAAAGGCCGCGTTAATAAAAGTAAAGCGCGTTCAAAAAATATCACGTTAAGAGTTAGAGTAGATAATAACAATAAATAATACCGGAGAAACAGAATTATTTTCACTTTAAAACGTCGCGCGTCTCAGCTGGCCACGATTAGCTTAGAGCACCGACGACATTCAACGAACCAACGCTACCTCCAAAAGTACGAGTATTTGAACACACGTTATGTATACAGAAATTTTTTTTTAGTAATGCCCGGAGACATCACTTTTAATTATGATTGTACCTATTGGTAATGCTGAATGGCGGCTTATAATTACGTAATGTAAGGAGTTTGCATGGGTTGCAGATCCTAGATAATCGAAACTTGAAACAAGGCGAAACTGCAGGAGAAAGATAAGAGACGATAATATTGAGTTTCATGGTTGCAAAATAATCAAGAATTTATATTTGAGGCACGTAAAGAACAGAACAGAAATATTAAATAATTGTATTGTATCACATTATTTGAAACATTTTGATATCAAAAATTATTTTGGTCAAGGGTCGTCATGGATTTTAAAATTATTGTTGAAGCTTCGGTTTTACTTGCTCTTAAGAGAGAGAGAGAGATAAAGAGAGAGAGATAAAGAGAGAGAGAGAGTCGCTTTTCATTTCACGACCGTCCTTTACCAAAATAATTTTTACGTCTCGGTATTAGCAGAAACAAAAAAAAATCAGTAATAACGAAACAATTTAAAATAATACCACCTGAAAATTATGGGATTAAGAACGTGACAATAAAAAACAAAAACGAATCAATAATTAATCATAGATACAATTGTAGTAACTGACAGTTGTCAAGGTGAACTATTATTTTTGGTTTTTGCTAAAAAGCAAAAAAAAACACAAACGAAGAAGAAACGAAAGAAACAGCAACGCAGTACGATGTAATACGATGATAAAGCGAAAAGAAAACAAAAGAAGATCGACGAGCTTCTTCCGGGCGGGGAGGATCAAAGAGTTCGTGGAAAATGAAAGTAAAAAACCGTAAATTAAAGCGATACGATAAAAAAAAAAACAAAAAAAGCAACGAACGACGAAACAGAATGCATATACAACAAAAGATCGGTTACGGACACAAAACAAATGCAAAACGACGAATTACGTAGAAACGTCAATGAAATACGAAAAATTAATTTGTAAAGAAAAGGAACAAAAAAGAAGAAGAAGAAAAAACAAAAGAAAATTAATGAATCAGATGAACAAAAAACAGATGAATCTCCAGACGAAAAAAAAAACTAGTAGAAAAAAAAGACTGACTGAAAAAGCTTCAGTCAACAAAATGTGTAAAATCACTTTCCTAAAAATAAACAAAATAGTAATACGAGAGCATAAAATGAATTAAAAAAAAATTAAAAATAAACAGAGATAGAATAAAGGAACAACTTTCACTTTCAGTTTTGCACTAACAAAAAAAAAATGAAACGCGACAACAAAAAACGCTGAAATTTGCTACTCTTCATAAAAAAAAACAACAATGTAGTGTCAACTGTTAAACAAATTTACAAGTTTCTTTTGTTGTTCTTCTTCGAAAAGCGGGACAAGGAGCTGTACGTTTTCCGTTTGTTTGGTTTTCTCTTCGTTGTTTTCTTTGTGACGCTGCAAATTTTCGAGATTTTTGTAGAAATGCGAAAAATTCCTGAGCTGTCGATAAAAAAGGTCGCGATTTTTATAGTTGGCAAGCCTGGTGATTTATTTTAATTTGTCCGGATATGTTTGGACAAGACCTATTCTGGAAGATTCAGCCAACCCTGTGTAATTGTCTTTTTTTTTTTTTCAAAATGGCACCGCTTCAGTACGGCTTCAGACTCAGAGTAGGCCATGTTAGGGCAACGTTGCCAACTGGAGGGACATCTCGCTTTTTTCAGGGATTTGTTTGATGACATGTAGGGGGAAAAAGGGAATTTCAAATGTTCACTTGAGGATTTTTTATTCAATTCGAAAACGATTACGTTTAACTTCTATTTTGTCTTATTTATTTATTTATTTATTTCCTTGTCATAGTTACACTATCTATCGTAAAAAGTCGAGTGCGGATGAAACAACGAGGCATTTAAAAAGTTGGTTGACGATCTTATGTTCAATCCGATCGTACAAACCGCTCGAAAAAAAAAAAACATTTCAAATTTCGCGCCGATAGATTGCACTTCGACGAAATATACATAGGTGGCGCTGACGTAACAAAATTCAGAAAAAATGTCCAATGAAATCTGAAGTTAGAAATTCTAATCGGCTTTAGCAAGTTCAGGAATAGTGGCTTTTGGTATTTTTGTAATTTTAATTTAATTTAAATAAATTCCATTTCACAAAAGGAAATTTTGAACACGAAAAGGGAATTTTTCATCGTTTTGTAAGAAATTTCGGACTTGGCAACACCTGTATTAGGGTGACTCTTTTGCTAGTATCTGCAAAGTCGTACCATTTTGGAAGAAAAAAACAATTGCAGGAACCTGTAATTTTGCTTTTTGCTCTCGACTGTTTTACGAAGAAAGGAAAGTGTTAAGTTATAGACGGGAATCGACAAAATCGACAAAATCGACAAAATAAAAAAGAAGTTTGGGTTAAGTATGCCCGGTTTGAATGAAAAGTAATTCTTGTATTTGCACCATCCATCGAGAACCGACGAACGAACGTCACGATGTTGAAAACCCATAAACAGTACGGGCAGTAATTATTCTTCTTTTCACCTCGAGCACGTCAGCATGCATTTTAATACTGCTTCTAATCCGTGATTTATGTGTTCTCGGACTCGTCCAAGACATAAATCCGTTCCTGTGGCGGCGAACAGGTCCGGCCGTAAAACATCTTCCCGGACGCTCGTGCAGAATCTTCGCGGAGAGCATTATTACCGGCGCATACCTCCATTCATAACTCATAAAATTTCATGACAGGCCGCACTTAGGGTTATTCACCTTTGATACCCTCTGGTCGCAGCAGGAAATCGAAGCATCTGACCCATTTCTGCCGCCGCCGCCACTGTCTCAAATTCTTGCTGCTCCGCGCGTTCCCCATCATTGTTTCGGTTATCACATCGGCGATGGAAACGCGGGCAGACATCTTAATGGTGCACGTTCAGTTGTTTTTAAAGTAATCATCGTCGACGAATCATGCTAATGAATGAGACAGATTTATAAAAGTGCTGGTAAAGGTCACAGTTCATAGGCGTCTCACTGCTCAAAACAAAAACCAACGTCGAGAAAATTGAAATCTGAAATCGAGCCGAAAGCGGGAAACGGCAGACAATTAAATACAGTTTCCTGTAATCATCGTTCTTTCACGACTTCATCACAGGTGACGCTTACAACTTTTTTGACAGCTTTAAAATTTGACAAGCTTAAAACTTCCGCAACGTCATAATTTTTTAGTCAACGCTACACTAACAAAAAGAAGAAAAAAAAAAAACTGTAAAATTCCTTAATTTGATTGGTGTTGATTTATGTGGGGGGGGGGGAGTACATCTCAAATCCTCCACTAAACGTCAGATGGAATTTGTATTTGTCTTAAATCAAAAAAAAAAAAAAAGAAATCGCGAATAAGCGCGCAGCTTTCCAAAACAAAGAAAAAACATGCGTTTAAAAAAACAAAAAAAAAAAAACAAGGAGATACGCCCTGTTTTTTTAAAACAAGTGACATTTTGACAGCTGTCAATTTGTTGTCGATTTGTTCAAGCGATTGACCAGTGCCACCTGCCAATAAACGAGTACCAAAAGTAGTACGACAAAAAAAAAACAAAGGATAAAATAGGAATGATTTTGTTTTTGAAAACGAACGCCGTCATTTTGGACAGTTGTCAATTCAAACAATAGATGGTGCCACTGACGGTAATAAATGAAATCAGCAGGAGGTTTGTCGAACGAAAGCCGACAAACAAAAGCACTCCGAAACGCTTACGATTTTGTTTTTGAAAACGAATGTCATCATTTTGACAGTTGTCGATTCAAACAATAGATGGTGCCACTAACGGTAATAAATGAAATCAGCAGGAGGTTTGTCGAATGAAACCTAACAAAACACAAACACTCCAAAACGCTTACAATTTTGTTTTTGAGAACGAATGTCGTCATTTTGACAGTTATCAATTCAAACAATAAATCATGTCACTAAAAGTAATAAATGAATGAATAATTTATCGAACGAGACCCGCCAAGCATAAGCACTCCAAGATGGCGGCGCGCGGCGCTACGGTGCAGGAAAGCGTTCGCGTGGAGGTAAAACCCCCGTGTGGGGTGTCAGATTAGACGCCCATATGAGGATAGCGCGGCCCTCATGATCGACGCCATCTTGAAATCCAACATGGCGGCGCTATGATGTCGGAAAGCGTCCGCGTGGAGATAAATCCGTCGTGTGGGGTGTCAAATTAAACGTCCGGATGAGGACAGTACGGCCCACATGGGCGACGCCATCTTGAAATCCAAGATGGCGGAGCTTGAATGTCGGAAAGCGTCCGTGCGGAGATAAAGTCATCGTGTGGGGTGTCAAAGTAAACGCTCGGATGAGGAGAATGCGGCCTTCATGGGCGCCGCCATCTTGGAATCCAAGATGGCGACGCTTCAATGTCGGAAAGCGTTCGCGTGGAGATAAATCCGCCGTGTGAGGTGTCAAATTAAACATCCGGATGAGGACAATGCGCTTCTTATGGGCGACGCCATCTTGGATTCCAAGATGGCGGCGTTTGAATGTCGGAAAGCGTCCGTGCGGAGATAAAGTCATCGTGTAGGGTGTCAAAGTAAACGCTCGGATGAGAAGAATGCGGCCCTCATGGGCGCCGCCATCTTGAAATCCAAAATGGCGACGCTTCTATGTCGGAAAGCGTTCGCGTGGAGATAAATTCGCCGTGTGAGGTGTCAAATTAAACATCCGGATGAGGATAATGCGCTTCTTATGGGCGACGCCATCTTGGATTCCAAGATGGCGGCGCCGGGATGTCAGAAAGCGTCCGCGTCGAAGCAAAACCATCGTGTAGGGACTCGAATGAAACGCCATGACGAGGGCAATTTTTTAACGATGTCGTTATGACTTTAGAATAGAATAGGGGGGGGGGGGGAAGGGATAGGGTCTGGTTTTGGGTCTCGCAAAAGAGCCATTTTATTTTATTTCATACTGTCGCGTCAGGTCGATTAAGGCCGGTTCATAACTAACAATTCTCTCACTCTAATTCTTGTTTCCGTATTTAGGGATTTCGATAAAATTTTATACGAAAATTTGTATTTCGTACATTTGCGAAGTTGTTTGAATAAAACCGGGAACAAACAAAACGAAACCTTTTCGAAATTAAATAAGTGGAAAAAATATCGACATCGATTGTTTCACCGCTGAAATAAGAACGGACGCGATTGTTTACGATCGTCAACGACTTCGGCGGGAGTTTTAAAATCTCAATTCACACGAACCCAACGAGCGTTTCTGATTGTATGAGCCAGTCACAAAAATGTGCATAGTTGGTCGAAACAAACGACAGGCCAACAATTCGTTTTTGGGTTTTGGCGGGAAATTTAAAAGCCCAATTCACACGACCCTAACGACGTTTCTGATTTTATGAGTCAATCACAAAAATGTGTTTGGAAATGAACGGTCGGTTGAATCAATAACCGATCAACAATTCGTTTTTGGATTTTGGCGGGAAATTTAAAATCTCAATTCATAATAGATCAACAATTCGTTTCTGGATTTTGGCGGGAAATTTAAAATCTCTGTTCACGCGCGAGCCTAACGACGTCTCTGATTTTCCAAGTCAATCACAAAAATGTATTACGAAATGAAGAGTAGGTCGAATCAATAACATATCAACAATTCGTTTTTGGGTCTTGGCGGGAAATTTAAATTCTCAATTCCCGCGAGCCTAACGACGTTTCCGTTTTTACGGTTCAATCACAAAAATGCGTTCGGAAATGCACGCACAGTTGGCTGAATCAATAACAGATCGACAATTTGTTCTCGGATTATGGCGGGATATTTAAAATTTTAATTCACACGATCCTAACAACAATCTTTTGTTTTAAACAAAAACAAAGAACGTAGATTACATCGGGGCGATTATTTTATGAAGACCATTACGGCTCTTCCACGTTATCTGTTACCTCCGCAGTACATCAAGTGAAATAATGCGTTTGTTCTAAGCAACATTGCCGTCGGCACGGGGGGAGGGCGGGGGGGCGGAGGGCGAAGGAGGAAGAAATCGACGAGTTGCGATCGAAGAAAGAAGATAAAGAAGAAACCAAGCTGGCTGGCTGCAATTTCGAGGTAAATAAGGTTCGCTTCAATCTTCAAGCCTTCACTATTACACGTGCACGTTATTCGAGAAAAGGCGACGGACGCCCCGTTTTTGTTTGGATCTCAACGACGGCGGCGGCGAGAGCGGCGTTTATTATAACCACATGCCTTGGTAATCTCAAGTTCACGTTCATTAACTGTGTGAAATGAGCTATTTACGAGACAAAAAGCCTTCTCGGAGTTTCTCATCTCTTAATTAATTCCGCGCAGAGAGAGAAAGAGAGGAACTGCAAGAAAAAAACATTGTTTTCTAAAAATTCAATTCTGATTTCCAAGCCGAAAGTGAATTCGTTTTTTTTTTTTTCTCTCCTTATGTATGTGTGTGCTTAGGGAATTATCGTTTATTAAACCCCCAAACACCTTCTGTTATGTCACCAATTTACAAGGCGCATTTAAATGCGCGTTTAGATGTGTATAAACGTGTTCGGAGGATATTTATAGAGGTGAGCAGAACAAACGCAAATTAACATGAAAGGTAAATAATATGATGTGCACGGAAGAACAAGAACGATTTTTTAATCGGGGCGGGCGGTTCCGGTAAAAACACGAGCAGTTCCGCCTAACAAAAAAAAAAAAAACAAGTAGAACCGCGAACGTCAATAATTATTTCTTTGAAAACATTCAATCTAACCAACCCTAATAATGAATACCAACCTAACACGTGCGGCGCAAGAGAAAGTTTCACCAAAATAGGATGTGTCAACATGGAACCAGCGCAGCAGCGCTAAACGGGAACCACCGGCACCGTCCGTGTGTTTTGTGAATGAAATGAACCTGTCCCACCTGCGTTGCGTAAGCCTGAATGAAAATGCAAATTAGAAGCCAAACAAAGCTGGCGAGGCGAAAGATCGAGGGCAAACAGCAATTGTTTTCCTTTCACAGTTTACGTCCACCTTAACCGTGGCGATTTGATCGTCGTGCGAGATCAAAGACGCGCTGCATTCGTGACGAGGACGCAAAGCAAAACGACCGCGAAATTATTTGACTTTTGTGGACATAGCCCGTGTGCGTAGAGAATCGTCCTTCGAGCCTGCCGGCTTAAAATAGACTTGTGCCAATGTTATCTTTACGTTGGACGCACAAAAAAAAAAAAATTGACCAAATACGATGTCTCCTGACGAACAAACAACCTATATGGATGATTTGTTGTCACGTTATTAAAAAAAAAAAAAACAATTATTCAATTCTGTTCAGTTGCTACAACAAATTCAATTCAATTGATATATGAGGTTGCTAACACAGAGAAATGAAAATCTGTCCATTGAATACTTCGTCGTGGCCTTACAAGAGATTTTCCCACTTTGGTCCTTCGAGCCTGTCGGCTTAAAATAGACTTGTTCCAATATTTTCGTTTCGTTGGCCCAACACAAAAAAAATGACCATATACGTAGTCTACGCGCAGAAGACAACAAGGTTGAGATAAACCTGAGGAACGAACAACCTGCTTGGATAAAAAAAAAAATCAAAAATCAAAAAAATCAATTGTTCAATTCTGTTATTCCTACGATCAATCGAATTGGAATTGAATTCAATTGATAGATGGGGTTGCTAACACAGAAAATGTAAATTCAAACCATTGAATACTTCGTCGTGGCCTTGTAAGAGATTTTCCCACTTTGGTCCTTCGAGCCTGCCGGCTTAAAATAGACTTGTTCCAATGTTTTCGTTTCGTTGGCCCAACACAAAAAAATGACCAAATACGTAGTCTACGCGCAGAAGACAACAAGGTTGGGACAAACCTGAGGAACGAACAACCTGTTTGGATAAAAAAAAAATCAAAAATCAAAAAAATCAATTGTTCAATTCTGTTATTCCTGCGATCAATTGAATTGGAATTGAATTCAATTGATAGATGGGGTTGCTAACACAGAAAATGTAAATTCAAACCATTAAATACTTCGTCGTAGCCTTATAAGAGATTTTCCCACTTTGGTCCTTCGAGCCTGCCGGCTTAAAATAGACTTGTTCCAATGTTTTCGTTTCGTTGGCCCAACACAAGAAAATGACCAAATACGTAGTCTACGCGCAGAAGACAACAAGATTGAGACAAACCTAAGGAACGAACAACCTGTTTGGATAAAAAAAAAATCAAAAATCAAAAAAATCAATTGTTCAATTCTGTTATTCCTGCGATCAATCGAATTGGAATTGAATTCAATTGATAGATGGGGTTGCTAACACAGAAAATGGAAATTCAAACCATTGAATACTTTGTCGTGGCCTTGTAAGAGATTTTCCCACTTTGGTCCTTCGAGCCTGCCGGCTTAAAATAGACTTGTTCCAATGTTTTCGTTTCGTTGGCCCAACACAAAAAAATGACCAAATACGTAGTCTACGCGCAGAAGACAACAAGGTAAGACAAACCTGAAGAACGAACAACCTGTTTGAATGATTCCTTGTTACGTTATTAAAAAAAAATCAATTGTTTAATTCTGTTATTCCTGCGATCAATTGAATTGGAATTGAATTCAATTGATAACACAGAAAATGTAAATTCAAACCATTGAATACTTCGTCGTGGCCTTATAAGAGATTTTCTCATTTTGGTCCTTCGAATTAACCTAACCTGACTCAAGTCAAGACAGGAAATTAAAGATGAAAAAAATGATAATGAAATTATCAAAAGTTTAGAAACAGTTCCGAGCTCAAGAGAACAAAAGAAATCTAAACGCCGTTTAGTTAAGGCCAATCCACGCAACGTCAACTCAACTCAACTTGATCTAACTTGACTCAAGCCAAGGCAAAAAATTAAGATGAGAAAAAACATAAAATTATAAAAAAAATTAATTTAATTATAAAAAATTAAAAAAAAAATTTGGAACTTCAAAACAAAGGGAATCGAAACTCAGTTTAATTAAGTCCAACCCAAGCAAGGTCTACTTAACTCAAATCAGCCTAATCTGACTCAAGCCAACGCAAAAAATTAAGACGGAAGAAAATGTAAAATTATAAAAAATTAAAGAAAAATCTCGAACTTAAAATAAAAGAAATCAAAACTCAATTTAATTAAGTCCAACCCAAGCAAGGCTAACTCAAGTTAATTTAGTCTAACTTGACTCAAGTCGAGGCAAAAAATTAAGACGAAAAAAATATATAAAAAATTAAAAAAAATTCTGGAACTTCAAAACAACAGAAATCAAAATCCAGTTTAATTAAATCCAACCCAAACAAGGTTAATTCAACTCAACTTAGCCTAACTTGAGTCAAGCCAAAGGAAAAGATTAAGATGAAAAAAAATAAATAAAATTATCGAAATTAAAAAAAAGTGCGGAACTTCCAAACAAAAGAAATCAAAACTCAATTTAATCAAGTCCAACACAAGCAAGGTTAGCTCAACTCAACTTAGCTCAACTTAAGTCAAGCTAAAGTAAAAAATGAAGATGAGAAAAAATTATACAGAATTATTAAAATTAAGAAAAGTCTGGAACTTGGAAACAAAAGAAATCCAAACTCAGTTTTGATTAAGGCCAACTCAAGAAAGGTTAACTCAACTCAAATTAGCCTAACCTAACTCAAACCAGGGTAAATAAATTAAAATGAAAAAAAAAATCAATTAAAATTATCAAAAATTAAAAAAAATCTAGAACTTGAAAACAAAAGAAATCCAAACCCAGTTTAATTAAGTCCAACACAAGCAAGGCCAGCTCAACTTAGCTCGACTTAGCCTAACTTAAGTCAAGCCAAGGCAAAAAATTAAGATGAAAAAAAAATATAAAATTATCGAAATCAAAAAAAAAGTGCGGAACTTCGAAACAGAAGAAATCAAAACTCTATTTCATTAAGTCCCATCGAAACTCAATTTAATTAAATCCAACCCAAGCAAGGCTATCTGAACTCAAATTAGCCTAGCTTGTCTCAAACAAGGCAAAGAAAATTAAGATTCAAAAGATAGTACATTTAACAATTTTTTTTTTTTTAGGTCTCGATCTTCAAAACGCCAAAGACCAAGCTTTTTGGAATTGAGGTTAACTGAACTCAACTTCGGTCAGCTCGACCCGAGCGAAACATCGAAGTTGAAAAAGTTAAAGCAGAAAGACTAAAGTCCCAAACTCAACAACCTAAAAAGAAAACCCAAAAACCCAAAAAACAAAGCGCAATTTTAATACGGCCCAACTTAAGAAGTACAAAAAAATAAAATAAATTAAAAGTAATTTTGAAACTCAAGAAATCAAAACTCAATTCGTCTCCAATTTAAAGGTAACTGAGAAAGAAAAATCAATCTCTTTTTAAATTTATGTATCCCCAGACCCAATGGTTTCCAAACAGGATATTACAAGGTAGAAAACTTTTTAAGGAAGAGGAGGTAGAAAGATGGGGTTTAGAAATTTAAACTTAAAAGAAAGCAAGTCCCAACAAATAAAAATTCAAAATCAGAAAGAAATTTGCAAAAAAAAAACAGCATTCAACAACGAACGAAAAGTAAATTATTTATTTATTTATTTTTTTTTGAGCCCCAGGAATAAGTAAGGGAAAGGGGAAAGGTGACCCTTGGAAAGACTTCCAAGGCCAATTCTTTTACAATTTCCACCACCAAGAAATCCAGAACCAGCAAGAAGAGAAGAAGCGCACTTAGAGAGATTCACTTCTAAGAGGCCCATTGGGAAAAGTCTTTCAATATTCAGTGATGGGATCAAAGAGGACCTTGCTTTATTTACTTGGAGCTTAGGAAACCAAAACAGAATTCGGATGCAAGGAACCTCTCCCGTCATATGTTTCTTTCACCTTCCAATCTCCAGCCGGAGGTTTTGAAAACCGGAAATTCAAGCCATCTGGTGGCTTTTCAATTCCAATTCGTAAGACGTAGAATTCCAAATTTTTCCAAGCCCAATTCTTTTCCAATTCGCGCACCACAAAGCATTCCAGAAACAGCAAGAAGAGGAGCGATTCACTTCGAAGAGGTCCATTAGGAAAAGTCTTTCAGTATTCAGCGATGGGATCGAAGAGGATCGATCTTCTTTTATTTACTTGGAGCTTAGGAAACTAAGACCAGAAGTTGCAAGAATGCAAAGAGACTCTCCCATCTCCCGCCGCTTCTTTTGCTTTCCGATCTCCAGAAAAATAGGGAATTCCTTTGCTAATTTCTTTCCAAGTCGAGAAATTCCTGAAACGTAGAAATTCAACACCAACAAACTTCTTTCCGGGCCAAATTCTTTTCCAATTCGCACCAGCAAGCATTCTAGAACCAGCAAGAAGAGGAAGAGGTCCATCATTTCGAAGAGGTCCTTCGCCTCAACATTCAAGGGTGGGATCAAACAGGATCTTAAGAGTTAAGAATCAAAAAAATAAAGTCGCACGTGACGAAGATAAATCGGATCACCAACGAAGGTCGGGATCAGATGGAACCCAGTTGGGATCAGAAGAGTTTCAAACAATTTCGTGGCTTTGATGGCGATGATGACGCACACAATATAAGGGGGGCACCAATCTAGAACATACATCTTCAAATTTATTCTCGCTTAGGAAAGTGGACCTCTTCCCCCTCGATTAAAAAAAAAAAGAAAAAAGAAAACATTTAGTTTCGACATTGTCTTTGTTTGCGAAAAGGCAATTCGATTCGATTCGATTTGATTCGAAGAACCAACGCAGACAATGCGACCTTTTTTCCCCCCCGTTCGGAACCAACGTACAAAGGCGCATTCCTTCTTCTTCTTCTTCTTCTTCTAAATTAACAGTTAGGCTTGCCCATCCATCCGTAATCGCTTCGCCATTCACAAAAAGATATTACTGCTCGTCGTCGTCGGGCTGGCAGATGATTTGCATAAACAGCACTTCGAATGCCACTTAGATCACGACCATTATGTTGGTGGCCCGTTGGTCGGAAATGAGCAGCGGCAACAACATTCCCAAGTTCAATGTTGCGGTTGCGTTTCAAGCACGGTAAAGAATCGACGGGTGTTGGCGCGGGGGCGTTCGGAACGTGCACGCAACTGCCACAAATATTTTAATGTCATCTCGCGCGTTGATATTTGATGAACCCCGCTCTCGCGCTTTCGTGCACACATCGAGGGCTCTCGCGGCGTCACCTAATACATCGTTCACCGTGGTTTCAAGAGCAAAACAAAAAAAAAGAATTACCTACACCGAACCGTTTAAGTACCAGCCTAGTGAAAGTTATACGTACATTAATTCCTGACAAAATCAACTCCAAACAATGAGGGGAGGGGGGGCGGTGGCAAATAAATAAATTCCGGGGCTTTTAGCGGCCGCATTAAGGCCTGTCTCTAAATATTTTATTTTCGTTTCGGGCGCGAACGATTTTACGCAGGCCCCGGTCTCGACACATTCTAAATCGTCTCGGGGATTAACCAACTCTAAAGAAGAGGAAGAAGAAGAAGTGCCGTGTGTACCTCGGTTGGCTTTGGCTCTTCCAAAGACCCGTCGTCGAGAGGGTGATATTCATCTTTATTTGTTCTAGAAGATTACTGATGAAAAGATACAATGCTCTTTAACGAACGGATCTTGTTCTTGTAATGGTTGTTTGGATTGCTCTCGGGCCGATTGAATACCCGCACGTCATCAAAGTTTGACTTTCACGTTGATACGTCTGGACTAATAATGAGGAGTTAAAAAAAAATGTCCGACGTCATCGATAAGTAGGTACGTAAATGATGAAATAGCTGCGCGCCTTCTTAGATTTCGAGGAAGTAAGTTATGATCAGGGAACGGAATCCTAGATGTTGTTCAATTAAATATAAACGAGGCGGCAAACGTATAATGCCGGCGCCCTGCCCACAAACTCGTTTCTTCCATCTTGTTCTAAACAAAACAAAAAAAAAGAACGTTGTACGTACAGTTTTATGCCAAAAATTAAAATAATTAATTATTAATGTACTGTACTGCGACGCTCAACTTAAATGATACCATTTGGTCATTCTCAAGGGTGTGGTTCGCACGCAGGCGTATCATTTATGTTGAGCGTCGCTGTACATGCAGTATGAAAAGGATATTTGTCAGCAAAGTTTGTACGTTCAAAACCTGATATACGGTGGCATATTTTTTTATGACGAGGCACAAAACACTTTTTTTTGCATCTCTATTCATGTACATGCTCGTATATTTATCGAGTTTCACATTTCGCCATCGTTTGTGTGTATAATATTTCACCTGAATCCACAAACAAGCCGCCCCCGTAAAATTTTACTCGCGCGACACATCAAAAGCATCATTTTCTTCAAACAGGTTCGAAAATCTAAATTTGTTTACGCATCCGAGCACATAAAGCAAAAGCTTATATAATTAACACGAAAAAAAAGTGTAAATCACTTAATGCTTAGAGCACACCATAACGAAGCGAATGCGCCGACCAGTTTTCAAGGAAGTTCATTATTGAACGATTAACGGAATTATTCATGTTAACGTTAACCGTAAACTAAAAGAAAACACCTTACATTGGTGTATACAAACGCTTTGATTTAAAAGGGTTCGTGTTTCTTTTTTTTTCGTAGTGAATATATCGGGTGTTCATTTAATCCTGTATCCCACGTGACCTGCATGACGTGCGATCGCGTACCAAATCAAATTACCCATTAACATTTGGCTAAAATACATAAAACCCTGGAGCGATTCTGTATTATTAACTGTCTAACGAGTCCACAGATGTGTTTTGGGGATACTTGTGTTTGTTTATTTTTAAAAGCTGTAAAGTGCTACATATATTGTTGCTAGATCGTAGATTGGACGCGTCAAGAAGCGTAATTCAACTGGTTTCTCAAGTTTTCCACGGCGGATTTTCTTTAAACTTCGGCAATACTTCAGGTATGTTCTCCAGTACATTCCTACCAAATTCCAAGACAATCCTACCGCTGGAAAAGTTCTTATACCATGAAAAGTTCTCGAGTTTCTCCACAGTGGATTTTCTTCAAACTCCGCCAATCCTTCAGGGACATTATCTAGTACGTTTCTACCGAATTACAAGAAAATCCTACCGGTGAAAGAGTTTTTATTCCGCGAAAAGTTCCTTCCTTCAGGCACATTCACCAGTACGTTCCTACCAAATTCCAAGACAATCCTACCGCGGGAAAAGTTTTTATACCACGAAAAGTTCTCGAGTTTTTCACAGTGGATTTTCTTCAAACTCCGCCAGTCCTTCAGCGACATTCTCCAGTACGTTTCTACCGACTTACAAGAAAATCCCACTGCTGGAAGAATTTTTATTCCGCGAGAAGTTCCATTTTTTACGGTGAATTTTCTTCAAACTTGTCCAATCCTTCAGGCACATTCTCCAGTACGTTCCTACCAAATTCCAAGACAATCCTACCGCTCGAAAAGTTTTCATACCACGAAAAGTTCTCGAGTTTTTCACAGTGGATTTTCTTCAAACTCCGCCAGTCCTTCAAGGACATTCTCCGGTACGTTTCTACCGAGTTACAAGAAAATCCTATCGCTGAAAGAATTTTTATTCCGCGCGAAGTTCCGTTTTCCACGGTGAATTTTCTTCAAACTTGTCCAATCCTTCAGGCACATTCTCCAATACGTTCCTACCAATTTCCAAGACAATCCTACCGCGGGAAAAGTTTTTATACCACGAAAAGTTTTCGAGTTTTTCACAGTGGATTTTCTTCAAACTCCGCCAATCCTTCAGGGACGTTTTCCAGTACGTTTCTACCAAATTACAAGAAAATCCTACCGCTAGAAGAATTTTTATGCCGCGAAAAGTTCCGTTTTCCACGGTGAATTTTCTTCAAACTTGTCCAATCCTTCAGGTACATTCTCTAGTACGCTCCTACCAAATTTCAAGAAAATACTACCGCTGGAAAAGCTTTTATGCCATATACGTTCGATACTCATCACAGAAGTATTAGTCAAAGGAAGGGCACGGCTATAGGGAGATGAATTTATCGACAAGTATTTTGAGATCCATCCAATTAAGATGTCGAAGTGCTCAGAAAGAACCATATACAAGTTGTAAAGGTAGAGAAATTAACTTATTTCGGCAGTATCAAGGGGAACTATACGTTGTACAAGAAAAACCAAGGGTGAATGGAGTCTGTGTATCATCAGAAGACGTCAGAAGAGTAGTCACCATAACCAAGATGATGGTTGAGGTTCGATAATATGATATTATGAAGAAGAAACGTAACAAAAACAAGTATCGGTATCTTTACCGTGTTATCTTGAACAAGAAAACTCGGCAAAGATAATTATTCTCAATCCCTGTGTCACCACAAACAATGTGTATCATTTGAAGACTTCGACCCTGACGTCTGAGATCGTTGGGAACGTAAGACATTCCAAAAATATACGTTTGATTAAAAACAAACGGTTGCGGTTAACATAAAATCGATTTTTATAGATTTAGATTTTTTTTTTTGAATGGAGACTCATCGCGAATAAGAAATTTGTTTGTTTGCTTTCATCTTGGCTTAGTAATTGCGCTGCGCGGCTGTTTTGCATCCAGCCGCGAACATTTGCATCTTACCTTACGCCCACCTAGAGTGACATAATTCTTATAATCAGCGTTCCACCTGCGGTGAATTTTTTTTTCTGCAGTTCTGTTACTGAAATTTTATTTTGAAAGACACCTGGGGGGCGGTAAAACCAAACACGACGAAATTAATTTTGATATATACCAATAAAACAGTCGAAAGCACATTTATTACAGTTTCCTGTAATTACCTTGATTTTCTTCTTCTCGAAAATGGTACCGTTTAAATACGGCTTCACTTCACTCTGAAATGCGAAAATGCTTTCAGGTTTGACAAGCTCGAGACGTTTCTCATTTTTTTGTAAAATCTGCCTGCGAAGTCGTTTTTAAACAGTACCATTTCGGGGAGAAGAAGAAAGTAAAATTACAGGAAACTGTAATTCTCTATTTCTTTTTTTTTTTTTTGCTTTCGACCGCCGCGCCGGGCTTAATATTTTTTAATATTCTTCGTCGTCGCGTCGCGTCCGTCGGCTTAATATTCGAGGGGGGGGGCGAAGCTCGCCCTACTCGAAATAAAGAAAAAAAAAAGAAGCGACCACCGCCCATGAAAACTATAAACCCCGACAGCCTCCTCGATTTGATTAGTGTATACAGGCAGGTCATTAAAACCGTAGAGATAAAATTTCTTGCAATTCATTGTGTGTATGCTCATTATTTATCTTGCCCCCCCATCTTTTTCCTGGCAGGTAAGTTTGTAAATTGATTCTGTCAGATGATACACTCCAACCCCCTAAATGAGTCGGTCGTGTTTGATTACCGAGCATAATTTATTTTTTATTTATGTTCAGCAGGGCCCTAGGAGGAGACGCCAATCAACGTTTTTATTTTATTTTCCTATTTCTAATTTTATTCGATTTCTCGAAACTCATCTCACCGTTTAATTTCTAATACTTGAAGAAGTTCCGTATTAAAAAAAAATAATAAACGAATGTGTAAAAACAAATTATTGCAAAAATGGAAGAAATAAGAGATGATTCAAAACAAAACAAAAAAGAGCATTTACACAAATCTTAATTTACATGCAGTAAGTATTTATGATCTTCGTATTAGATCATCAACATCTGCGAATTCCAGATAAAAATACTCTGTCGTGACATAATATGGCCACCATATGCGAACGAAGCATTTACGATGTTAATATTGTTACAATACTGAGAGCACTTTGATTGGTTCGGCAACGTATCGATTTCCTTTCGACCTCGGTCCGTGTACCGACGATCCCAAAACCCAGTCGTTGGCTTTGCTTTAAAGAAACTGCGTCTCCCATTTAGACCTCGGTTAGGGTGGTACCGATTGGTTCGGCAACGTATCGATTTCCTTTCGAGCTCGGTCCGTCTACCAACGATCCCAGAACTCATTCGTTGGCTTCGCTTTAAAAGAAACTGCGTCTCCCGTTTAGACCTCGGTTAGGGTGGTAACGCGCTTGCCCTCGTTTCGTCGTCATAAAATCAAAACGCAGACGTCACGATTACCTTTAAAGCTAACAATACCTGCTCTCCGCCTACCTTTCGCGAATTTACGACGACAAAACCGCTGCAATAAGAAATAAATATGGTCATCATCGTGGCACCCCGCTGTATAAACGTGACACCCACGCACTCCTAAACCCGTATATACACGTTCACATAATTTTTGGACCCGACGAGATTAAAGGGGGTTTTAAGTTCCCTCCTCGAGATTACGGAACGCACTTGATCTTTCCTGACAGCTACACACACACTATAAGCTGAGCCGTCCCTGAAATTTATGGGGCCCAATCGATCTAATTGTTGGTCTCGAAAAGTCATATAGAGTTACTTGTTGTATGTACAGGATAGGCGCCGGCGAGTGTTTGTTTTCCGTGTTCTCTTCATTATCTTAATTTGGTGCGGTGGTAATTTATGATCGTAAAAAAAAGCGCGCCCATTTCATTTCAGAACGGCGATAAATCTTCAAATATTATAGTATAATCACCGTTACAAAGTAAACGCCCGTTAGGTCTCTCGCAATCGGTTGAAGAGGCAGCAGCACTTTTAAGCTCGCTTTAGAAATTACGTCAATTAGATTGTCGAGGAACATCCAGAGACGACAAGGCGCCATAAATTTCAAAGCCGTGGGGTCTACGTACTCACTCTCCGGCTTTTAAATACTTCAACAGTTTATTTCGTTTGTAGTTTGTATATGAGGCATTAGTTTTACTTTTAAAACGATTGCGGCCGACACTGTCTACAAAACTGGACGCTTATTACTTCCGTTACCGACTGGTTTCTTTTCGACCTCGGTTCGTGTGGTAAGCAAAACCGTTTTTATTAAATGGTTTTCTCTTTGGAGATAAAATTGCGCCGCCGATGACTTTAATTTTAAACAGAAAGTTTCTGGGTCGTAGATTGGAGGCAGCTCGAAGCGGTTTCTCAAGTTTCTCACGGTGGATTTTCTTTAAACTTCGGCAATACTTCAGGCACGCTCTCCAGCACAGTCCCGCCAAATTTCAAGAAAATCCCACCGCTGGAAAAGTTTTTATACCTCGAATTTTTCACGGTGGATTTTCTTCAAACTTCGGCAATACTTCAGGCACGTTCTCCAGTACGTTTATACCGAATTACAAGAAAATCCTACCGCTGGAAGAATTTCTATTCCACGAAAAGTTCTGTTTTCCACGGTGAATTTTCTTCCGACTTACTCAATTCCTCAGGCACATTCTCCGGAAAGTTCCCACCAAATTCCAAGAAAATCTTACCGCGGAAAAAAATTTGTCACCGCGAGAAGTATTGTTTTCCATGGTGAATTTTCTTCAAACTTCGTCAATCCTTCAGGCACATTCTCCAGTACGTTCCTACCAAATTCCAAGAAAATCCTGCCACTGGAAAAATTTTATACCCCGAAAATTTTTCAAGGTGGATGTTCTTCAAACTTCGCCGATACCTTGGGCACATTCTCCAGTACGTTTTTACCAAATTTCAAGCAAATTCTACCGTTGGAAAAACTTTTATATCGCGAAAAGTGTTTCACATCTCCACTTCGATTTTCGCCGGTAAAACGAAACCACGGGATTTTACATGAATGACGTCCTCTCATTCTCTTCTATCGACTCCAACACAAGAAAGCACATTTTCACCGACGGGTACAACTATACATACAGCACAGCGCATTGTTAATATTA
The DNA here is from genome assembly GCA_036172665.1 of Prosopocoilus inquinatus. Taxonomy (NCBI): domain Eukaryota; kingdom Metazoa; phylum Arthropoda; class Insecta; order Coleoptera; family Lucanidae; genus Prosopocoilus; species Prosopocoilus inquinatus. The sequence continues at coordinate 3,820,580 of CM069878.1, read as the reverse complement.
TTACTTTTTAATTATTTGGCTCGCAGCCTCACGTTGCCCTAACATTGTGACAATGGAAGATAGAGTGTAAACTCCGTTCGCAATTGATTACGTAAACTTAATTAACTTTTAGCGGTCGGGTCGCCTCCAAATTTTGTCAGGACCTTCTTTCTACAAAATTGAACGCTTATTAGTTCCGTTAACCACTAACTTCTTTTCGACTTCGGTTGATTATGCTTAATTAACTTTCGTTGTGGCGGTCGGATTGCCACCAAATCTTGCAAGGACTTCGGGAAAAGTGCCCGGAACGGTCGTGCCAAAATTCATTCCAATCGCACGGTTAAAAAAATTATTCGGGGCACATCCGCGCGTCCAGCGCGATTGCACGCGTTTCCACCTGTCAAATTCCGCCAAGTGCGGTATCAAATTAAAGCTCGTGAAAAGCGCCATCCAATGACGTACAGAAAACCCGAAAAGGTCACTGCTGAGACAAAAAAGTTTTCTTTCTACAAGCTTGGACTCTTATTAGTTCCGTTATCGACCGATTTCTTTTCGACTTCGTTTGATTAAACTTCATTAACTGTCGTTGTGGCGGTCGGATCGCCTCCAAATTTTGCAAGGAGCTTCAGAGAGGTGTCCGGAACGGTCGTGCCAAAATTCGTTCCATTCGCACGGTTAGAAAAATTATTGGGAGCACTTCCGCGCTTCCAAAGGCGATTTCGGCGATTCCGCCGGCCAAATTCCGCCAAGTGTGGTATCAAATTGAAGCTCGTGAAAAGCGCTATTCAACTACGCACAAAAAACTCAAGGTCGCCACCGAGATAAGAAAGTTTTCTTTGTTTAAACTACTTCGCATGTGATGAAACGAGGGATTTGGGGCCCCTCGACCGGGATCGAATACGGGAAAAGATTTTTAAGTAACATTCCCGGCGGTTAAAGGTTTGAAGAGCGCAATAAAACAAATAATTACGAATGACGAAGCTAAATTGGAAGCGCGTTTCACATTAAATGTGATTAAGGAAAGAAAGAAAAAGGAGAACCAACGAACACCGCTGCGATTATTATTAAATTTGGCGTGGCCGACATAAATAATATTTGCTTAATAAAGGGCTCGCAGAGCTTGCGGATGATGATGGACGGGCGGACGCAAATTGAAGCCCGTATAAGGAGAGAAAGGACACTTTTACAATTAGCGACCCACAAATCGGCAGACAGAGAACATATGGAACGCAATAAATTAATAACGCAAGGCTAAAATTAATAAAGTTTCGAGGAACCTGTAATTACAGACGCTGCTGGTTGGTGCTCGGCGAGGAGGAGAAAAGTCCTCAATTCAAGAGGGAGGAACACTGATGGGAACGCACCTTAAAACTTTTTTTTTTTTTGGGTTTTAATATGTTGGCTGCACTTGGTGATATTACGCAAGCAATTAAGCACGCATGGCAATTAATGCACTGTTACATTCTTCGAATTGTGGAGCGTCATTTATCAATGCGTCAAAAGCAGCAAAATGAATGTTCTCTGAGGAAAACGTGGACTTATGTGGTCTTGCCTTTTCTAACTTCTACACCAACGAAAATTCTGATAAGTAAAAAACCTCTTTAACGGAACTTCTTATAAGAAGGAGTTACGGACGGCGCGTCAAATAAATTTAACGCAACGGAAATGATAAATTGTTACTGCACTTAACTGTGAACGGAATAATTAAAGCTACGGACAAATAACTCATTAATAATGTTAAAAAAACTCTAATCAATTAAGTTAACTGTGATGTTCATAAAAAAAAATTGTCTGGTTAATCAATAGGTCTTCTGATGACCGTTTTCTTTTTTTTTTGTAATATTTGATACCATCTTTAAATTTCGCGGCGATATATTCAAGCATTAAAAACCTCGTTTTGTCTCGTTTCACGCCATAAAAATTTTTCCAGCGGTGGAATTTTCTTGAAATTTGGTAGGAACGTAGTGGAGAAGATGCCTGAAGTGTTGTCAAAGTTTGAAGAAAATTCACCGTGGAAAACTTGAGAAATCAATTGAATTATACTACCTGACTCGTCATAGCCTGCCTTCCATCTACTCTTTGTTTAAAACTAGTCATTTGTATTGCGTGTGTTATCAGTTACAACAACGACCGGTATCGAAAATATTGAAGCTACAACGGAGTAGAGGAAGTTAAAATGTAAATTGGATTGCGGATTCTGTTCGTGGAAAAAAAGGGAATCTGTGTTGAGTTCCCGATAATCAGCGGCACTTGGCAAGTACGAAATTGTGCCAGTTCCTCTGATTGCGCTCGTCTTATCAGTGGTAACCCAAAAAGCTAAATTCCGAAAAACGAGTTATCTCGAATGTCACCAATCCACTTCTAAAAACAGAAAAAGAAGGAGCAAAAAAAAAACTATGACCTGTCCTATTTTACTCGACGACGACGTCTGAACTCCATTATCTTCACGCTTGCGGTCAATGTATAAACATAATAACAGAATATAGAAATTATGTCATCCCGGCGCAACAATAAATAAGAAAAACAGACTGAAATGACGTAACGCAACGGGCGTTAGCTAATTAATGATGTACGAGGAGGAATAAAATTAATGACTCCGAACAAAAAAAGTGCATCTTAATAAACGATCGCCACTGTTCGTCCGTGAAATCGTTAATGAGTGCGCGGACATGTGTAGCTAGCTCGTCGCAAATAACATCGTTTTTGTAAATAATACACCAGATAAAACGTTACGAAATTTTAAAACATCTCCTCGTTAACAGCAACTTTGACGGAAATGAGATAGGTCCAGATGTTGTGAAACGGCCGACCCACATTCTAAACTAAATCATTCCAAATTGCTGAACGATTCTTCTGTGTTATCATCACCGTCCTCGAAATCTAAACAAACTATTAATAAATAAACGCTAACGTTTTTTTTTTGTTTTAAATAAATTCAGAAAAAAAAATTTACATCGCAGTTAATACATACATACATACATAAATACGTACAGGTCGTTGTTGTAAACTGAGAACATAGGCAGTACAACGAACTAATTTTAAACAGCGAGATTCGGGATGGTAGAGTGAAGGCAGCCAATTTCTCAAGTTTTCCGCGGTGAATTTTCTTCAAACTTTGCCAGTACTTCAGGCACATTCTACAGAACGTTGCTTCCAAAATTCAAGAAAATCCTACCGCTGGAAACATTTCTATATCGCGAAAAGTATTTCATATCTCCACCTCGATTTCCGCCGTTAAAACGGATCCGCCGGATTTTACACGAATGACATCCTTTCCTTCTCTTCTGTCGACCCACTGCAAGAAAATATATTTTCACCGGTGGGAAGAACTATCCAAGTCAATCTCAATTTTCTGGACCACGCCCTTTCGCTGGAAAATTGAGCGTTTTCGCCGGTAAAACAAAATATTTTACCGCTGGATTTTATATGAATCACATCTTCTCCTTCTCTCCTATCGACTAATCGCAACAGATCGTCGTTTTATCGGTGGGAATACCTGTGCAAGCCACTCTTCAAATTTCGAGGTCATGTGAAAGTTTGCTCTTTGAAAATCGAGAGTTCGACTCGGTTCATTTCGATTTCCGCCGGTAAATCGAAACATTTTACAGCGGGATTTTATTTGAATCACCATCTTTTCTATATGTGAACTCACCTTTTCGCCTGTGTAGGTCATTTTGAATCTTCGAGGCCGCGCCATCCGCCGGAAAATTGAACGTTCGAATATTGGTTGAATTTGTGCCGGTAAAACGCAACATTTTAAATAAAATTCAAATTTCGGGTTTCTCAAGTTTTCAATGGTGGATTTTCTTCAAACTTTGCCGATACTTCAGGTACATTCTCCAGTATGTTCCTACCAAATTCTAAGAAAATCCTACCGCTGGAAGTACTTTTATACCGCGAAAAGTATTTCACATCTCAACCTCGATTTCCGCCGGTGAAGCGAAATCGCAGGATTTTACATGAATGACATCCTCTTCTTCTCTTTTAGCGACTCACCGCAAAAAATTACAATTTCACAGACGAGAACGACCCATATTCTACACTAAATTATTCTGAATTGCCTCTCTGAACGATTCTTGTATGTTAACATCATCGTCTTCGAAAATTAAAGAAACTATTAATAAATCAGCCGAATACTAACGTTTCTTTTTTAAATAAATTCAGTAAATGTCCACGTCGCAGTTACATACGGACCCAAACACATACAGGTCGTTGTTGTACACTGAGAACGTAAGCGATACAACCGAGTAATTTTAAACAGAAAGTTTCGGGATCGTTTAATTCAAGTTTTCGGCGGTGAATTTTTTTCAAACTTTGTCAGTACTTCAGGCACATTCTTCAGTTTGTTCCTACCAAATTCCAGGATAATCCTACCGCTGGAACAACTTTTAAAACGAAACCGCGGGATTTTACATAAACGTTTCTTTAAAATAAATTCAGGAAAAATTTACATCGTAATCAATACGTACATAAATATATACGGGTGGTTGTTGTAAACTGAGAACATAGGCAGTGCCACTGAGTAATTTTAAAGAGAAAGAAAGAGATTTCTCAAGTTTTCCACGGTGGATTTTCTTCAAACTTCGCCAATACTTCAGGCGCATTCTTCGGTACGTTCCTACAAAATTCCAAGAAAATCCCACCGCTGGAAACACCTTTGACAGCGCGAAAGTGTGTTTCACGTCTCCACCTCGTGAAGTAAGTAAACGAAACCGGACGCGCATTAATGTTTCTTTTATAATAAATTCAGAAAAAATGTACATCGCGGTTATATGCAGACATAAATACATACAGGCCGTTGTTGCAAATTGAGAACACAGGCAATACAACCGACAGAAACCACACGCAAAAGAGACGTGCTCGTCCGTTGCGGAGGCGACGCGTTTAGCTTCTCGCTGGCACTTCTCTCGTAAGTCAGTGGAATTAATTAATCAGATTTGATTGGAATCCAAGAGCGACCATTCAACGTAACCGCCAGTGTCTACCGCGATTTCTCGTCAATTACATTTCGAAAATTAAAACGCGTGTAATTGACAAGATGGATTTTCTTAGAGGTTTTATTTTGTTGGGTCGGATGGAATCATTCAACATAACCGCCAGTGCCTACCGCGCTTTCTTTCCAGTTACATTTCGAAAATTAAAACGCGTGTAATTGACGAGAAGGACTCTCTTAGAGAGGTTTTATTTTGTCGGGTTGGATTCACAGTCAACTTCGCTAATTACTGCGCGCGTTTTTCAAGGTCACAAAGATTTTGTTTCGTCTACTCTTACCGAGTTCCTTTCTTAGTCTGTCATTGAACTCTCCCGTCTTCTTCAGCTCTGTCGCTTGCAGCGTTTGCCAATTTTTTTTTCTTTTGCTTTAACTTTCTTGAAACTCCAGCAGCATTTCTTTTTTTTTTTTTTGGGTGATGAAAATACTCTGCGTCGCAATTAATTACGCGTTGCTTAAAAAGTATTCGTCATTAATAACTGCCAATGTTTTGCGTTGTTATCGCCCGACCGTCATCAACATCTCAAGTCGCACTTTTTTCTTGCGAACACCTCTTTGTGCTGCTTCTTCGTCGTTTTTAGAGCGTATTTAATCGTGAACTGTATCGCCCGCCTTATAACACCGAAGACACGTCCAGGTATAAGTAATTTATAAACCCGTCCGTCGGCCGGGCCGGTTGGTAACATTCCGCGCCTTGCTTTCGACCCGTGACTCACATTATTCGCTCTGTTATATAATGCCAGCAGCTTTCATAGTTCTTTGCATGTACGTCTTTTCTTTGTCTTCGTCGCGGTGAACATGCCCAACGCGCCACAAGTGCCAAATTTACTTTTCGCCTTCCTTCTGTCTCTCTATTGTGTAACGCGCTTATCTGAAGATTCTTCTCGACACGACCGGACGAGCGGACCGAGGTCAGAAGTTAATGAAATTGTGATGAGTGCTTTTTATCTTAACGGTCGGTCGTCAAGAAGAAACAGCACTTCTGCGACTTGTCACTCGATAATACACGAATTTTTATGTTTATTCCGTATAAGTTGGCGGCTCTTTTTGGCTACGGTCCGACTAGCCACAAACCTGGACCTCCGATTGGTTTAGTTGCGTATCGATTTCCTTTCGAGCTCGGTGCGTGTACCGCACAAAACTCGTTAATTGGTTTTTCAGATCGAGACCTAGTTTCGTGTAATTATAAAACGATTTCATTGGTCCATTACATAAGTTCTTAAGAGAACCACCGTGTCGGGGTATTTTTTACCCCGCAGTTAAGGGATTGAAAGTAAACCTGTCAGAAGAAATTAATTTCTTTTTTACATCAATCAAGTTTTTGGCGTTTTATACCGTCCTGGACTCCCGATTGGTTTAGTTGCGGATCGATTTCCTTTCGAGTTCGGTTCGTGTACCGCACAAAACGCATTAATTGGCTTTTCAGATCGAGATCTAGCTCGGAGTAATGATAAAACGATTTCATTGGTCCATTACAGGGGTTCTTAAGAGAACCATCGCGCCTGGGCACTTCTTTACCCCGCAGTTAAGGGGTTGAACATAAACCTGTCAGAAGAAATTGATTTTTTTTTACATCAATCAAGTTTTTGGCGAAGAAGAAAACATTCGGGAAGTTTGTAACGGTTTGCGGCGCTGTAACTTTTGTTTCAGCGCTAGGATTTTCCTGGAACTTTGTATAGGTGTTGCGAATGATGCCTTGAATCAATTGTATTTTGATTCGCGGCGATAAGTCAGGAAGCGGAGACATCCGGAATAGATGCTTCTGCAACTTCCGGGCAGAGTAAAATTAATTGCAGCGGTAGGATATGCGTGAATTTTTGTGAGGGTATGTAGAGACATGTGCGGAATCATACGAGATATGTTTCAGCTCGATCCGATGACGGGAAGTTTCGAAATTCGTGATGTAATGCGTGCGCGGAAGGGTTAACTTCCGAGTCGCGTAAAATGGTTTCCAGCGGTAGGATCGACTTGGAATTTGGCAAACATGTAAAAGAGTGAACGGAGAACGTGATTGCAAAGTTTAGAATCAGTGGGGTCACGGGGAAAAATGTTATGGATAAAAATAAGAACAAAGGAATCGGTGTTGGTGACGTCACAGGAGACGCGCCCAATTCCGAGAATCGGGGCGTATGTATCAATCAAGTTTTTGACGTTTTTTATCATCCTGGACTCCCGATTGGTTGAGTTGCGGATTGATTTCCTTTCGAGCTCGGTTCGTGTACCCGTGTTCCGAACAAAACTCGTTGGTTGGCTTTTCAGATTGAGACCTAGCTTCGAGTAATGATAAAACGATTTCTTTGGCTCATTACAGGGGTTCTTAAGAGACCCACCGCCCCAGGGTATTTTGTACCCCGCAATTAAGGGGTTGAAAGTAAACTTGTCAGAAGAAATTAATTTCTTTTTGCATCCTCTCCTTCTCTTCTATCGACTCACTGCAAGAAAATACATTTTTACCAGTGGGAAGAACTGTCCATGTCAATCTCAATTTTTTAGGCCACGCCCTTTCGTTGGAAAATCGAGCGTTTTCGCCGGTAAAACAAAACATTTTACCGCTGGATTTTATATGAATTACATCTTCTCCTTCTCTCCTATCGACTAATCACAATCGCAATTAAGTTTTTGGCGTTTTTTTACCGTCCTGGACTTCCGATTGGTTCAGTTGCGGATTGATTTCCTTTCGAGCTCGGTTCGTGTATCGAACAAAACTCGTTAATTGGCTTTTCAGATTGAGACCTAGGCGCGAGTAATGATAAAACGATTTCATTGGTCAGTTCTTAAGAGAAACACCGCGCCAGGGTATTTTTTACCCCGCAGTTAAGGGGTTGATAGTAAACCTGTCAGAAGAAATTAATTTTTTTTTACATCAATCAAGTTCTTGGCGTTTTTACCGTCGTGTCGGTCGGCGTCGAGTAAGTAAGTTTTAAATCACGCGACGTCATTTTTATCTTAAATCGCCGTTAAAATTATTGGCATGGTCGCCTATAATAGTTAACCTTTAACCTTGAAAGAAGTGCCGTGTGCATTCCTCAGTCCTTTGATGCCTGTTCGTGACTTACAACGACCGCCGAGCTCAGATTACGTTCGCTTTCCGGTCATCTTTCGCACTTGCCTGAAGTCGAAAGAAACTTAAAACAATTTCCCGAGGAAGTTTTTAAAATATAACGAAAACGAGACAATTAAAAAAAATAATAACTTTCTACCAACAGCAAAAAGTTGTTGACCTCGAACTTACCATTTTTTTTTTAATAAGAAGAGTTGTATGACTGCTAGGTTGGCGGTTCCGGTAAAAACACGAGCAGATACGGGCTTGACAGTCATTAATAAGACAATTACCGCATAATTAATAATAAATAATCAGGGCCTAATGAATGTCAATAAATTAAAATGGAGTGAACAACTCGTAAGAGATTTAAAAAGTTTAAAACTTTTTAAATCTCTTACGAGTTGTTCAATCCATTTCGACTTTCGATTATTAAAAACAGTTGAACGGGCGTCATTCATTTATAACCACGCATTCCGGTATTTAACAACATTTATGTCAAATAAATCATCGTTGCCGAATATGTAATTATTTGAATCGAAAAATCGGTAAGGAGGTTGCAGTTAGGGTCCCTAGATTTGATCGACGTTTGTCTTGCTTGATACGGTTCGGAAACAATCCGTCAGATTCGCCAGTTCCGAGAGATTTAAAAAAAGTTTCAATGGCAATCCACTTCAACTTTCGATTATTGAAAACAATTGAACGGGCGTCGCTCATTTATAACCACGCCTTCTGGTTTGTAACAACATTTATTTCAAATAAATCATCGTTGCCGAATATGTAAATATTTGAATCGATCAATCGTCAAGGAGGTCGCAGATAGGGTCCCTAGATTTGTTTGACGTTTGTCTTGCTTGATACGGTTCGGAAAGCATCCGTCAGATTCGCAAGTTTCGAGAGATTTAAAAATAGTTTCAATGGCAATGCATTTCAGCTTTCGATTATTAAAAACAATCGAACTGGCGTCATTCATTTATAACCACGCGTTCTGGTATTTAACAACATTTATTTCAAATAAATCATCGTTGCCAAATATGTAAACATTTGAATCGGAAAAACGGTAAGGAGGTCGCAGATAGGGTCCCTAGATTTGTTCGACGTTTGTCTTGCTTGATACGGTTCGGAAACCATCCGTCAGATTCGCAAGTTTCGAGAGATTTAAAAAAGGTTTTAAAGACACACCATTTCAACTTTCGATTATTGAAAACAATTGAACGGGCGTCGTTCATTTATAACCACGCATTCCGGTATTTAACAACATTTATTTCAAATAAATCAACGTTGCCGAATATGTAAATATTTGAATCGATCAATCGGTAAGGAGGTTGCAGATAGGGTCCCTAGATTTGATCGACGTTCGTCTTGCTTGATACGGTTCGGAAACAATCTGTCAGATTCATCAGTTCCGCATCGTTTACGAAATACCAACACTATTTTCTTCTAATCTAGTAAAACTTAGTGAGAAATAACAAATTACAGTCAACAATAACATCAAATCAGGGCAGCCAACCATAAAAACTGAAATTACTAACAAACAATGACAGTTTGTGAGCTTGTGTCAATCAAATCTAGGCACCCTAGTTGCAGACGTATCTTTTCAATTTTTTTTTTTTTTTAATTGAGTGTCACGTACTACAACTGAGGCTTAATAAAAGAAGATCGTTTTTTTCTCCAGCTAACTTCAATGCAATCCGTTCGGTACACGGTACGATTCCGAATTTGTAGAACGCGTTCTGCTCACCGCCGCGATGACTAACCTAACTTCGAGAGCAGCGCGGTAAAAATAGAACGCGTTTGTTTATTATTGTTCGAATCCGGCTACAGGCTAATATACAAGCAATATTTACACGCGGCGAAAGTTATTAGCGAATGAAATATTACTAAGCTCGACTTTTTTTTTTAGACGTTACAAAATCTGCCGGCCATCGTCATCATCGTCGCCCCTAAATTATTTAATTACTTCCAATAACATTTTCGCAGAGGAGCCAGCAAATCTGTTAAAATATTTAAACGATTCGGTTTCAGTTTCGAGGTTATGTAGCGGTGTGAGCAAAAATGACAGACATGTGTGAAGTTGCAGCGCTTTTATATGTGCTTTGGTACACAGTTGACTAAGCTGCAGGCAGAGGCGGATTTAGCACTTGACGGGCCCCAGGCGTAATCTAATTTTGAGGCCACCCTCTAAATATTTTCGTCATCAGCTCTTATTTCTAGAATAACATCTGTTGTATGAGGACCAGATTTTATGGTCTACAATATTTTTTTGCCTCTCCTCAGAATTTATTTTTTTATTGTTTAACCATCAGTTTATCTTTAATTCTACGCGATTTTATGTTTTAATTAACAATTGATCGTCTTTCGTTTTTGTTTTTCCCTTAATTCATTCGACTTGAGTTTGTTTTACATTTTAATTCCTTCCAACGATCGCCACTTGCGTTTTTGTTTCTCTTTTTTAATTTAATCGATCCGAGTTCATTTTACATTTTAAACCCTTCGATCCATCGCCATTTTTATTATCTCTTTTATGCGATTTGATTTTGTTTATCGATTAACGATCGATCGACTTTCGTTTTCGTGTTTTTTTTCTTTAATTTGCTTGATTCGAATTTATTTTACGTTTTAATTTCTTCTTCGATCCATCGCCATTTTTATTTTCTCTTTTATGCGATTTGATTTTGTTTATCGATTAACAATCAATCGTCTTTCGTTTTCGTGTTTTTTTTCTTTAATTTGCTTGAATCGAATTTATTTTACGTTTTAATTTCTTCTTCGATCGATGGCCATTTTTATTTTCTCTTTTTTTTATGCGATTTGATTTCATTTATTGATAGTCTTTTGTTTTAGTTTTTCGTTTCATTTACTCCATTCGAATTTGATATTTGACATTCCAATCCCTTGTTTTCTCTTTTGTGCGATTTAATTTGATTTTATTTTTTAATTATATATTTTTTTTCTCTAACATTTAACGATAACTTTTTTATGCGGTTTTTATTTTCCTCTATTATCTTTTGTTTTCGGTTTATCTTTCGTTTAACTTCATTTGATATAATTCTTTTTTCATTTACAAATTTATTTTTTCATTTTAATCCTTTTATATTTACAGATTAAATTTTTGGTTATCAATATTTACATCGATTTGACTTATTTTACTAGTTTTACATATGCTTATTTTCATTCTATCCTCATCCGCGATCGTCTTTTGTTTTCGTGTTATTAGGCTAGATTCATTTGAACAAAGAAAAAAAAACAAAAACAAATGAACCGATCTTCCAGGCGAAAAATCCAAACAAAAGTAAGTAAAACAAAAGACAATCGTAAAAATAGCGTCAAACGCAAAATTCAAAAAAAAAACAATTTGATAAAAGAAATCAATTTGATAAAAAAAAAAAACCAAACGAACAGAAAACTAGTAGAAAACAAAAGACAACTGCAATGAAAGCGTCGATCGACAAAATGAAGAAAAAAAAACAATTTGAGGAAAACAAACAAAAGAAAAGAAAAATTGATTTTCTTTTTCATTTTATACTATTTTTTTTGTTTTATTTTTCTTTTGATAAAAAATAAGAGAAAAATTGATTCTTTTTTCATTTTGTCGATTGACGCTCTTTTTACGATTGCCTTTTGTTTTCTACTGGTTTTTTTTTTAAATTTTTTTGATAAAAATAAACAAAGAAAGAAAAGAAAAAAGTGATTTCTTTTTTTCATTTTATCAATCGACACTCTTTTTACGGTTGTCTTTTGTTTTCTACTAGTTTTTTTGTTTTGTTTTTTTTTTCTGATAAAAATAAACAAAAGAAAAATGTATTTATTTTTTTTTCCATTTTTTCGATTGCCGCTCCTTTTACGGCTATCTTTTGTTTTACACTAGTTTTTTTTTTGTTTTATTTTTTTTTTCTTGATAAAAATAAAAGAAAAATTGATTCTTTTTTTCATTTTGTCGATTGACGCTCCTTTTACGATCGTCTTTTGTTTTCTACTAGTTCTTTTTGTTTTGCTTTTTTTGATAAAAATAAATAAAAGCGAAATAATAAACAAAAATATAAAAATAAACAAAAGAAAAATTGATTTTTTTTTCATCGCGGCGGTTTGACGTTCTTTTTACGGTCGTCTTTTGTTTGTACTAGTTTTTTTTTTGTTTTTCATTTTTCTTTTTGATAAAAATTGTTTTTCATTTTTCTTTTTGATAAAAATTGTTTTTCATTTTTCTTTTTGATAAAAATAAACAAAATAAAAAAAAATAAATAAAAGAGAAGTTCGGCTGCAGTCGCGTACAGTTTAGTCGGATCGGAACGACCTTGATATTGGTCGAATGGAATCTACTTTCGATGGAATTTCAATTTTTTACGTTCAATTTTTTTTTCAACTTTCAATCATCTCAACTTTATGCTTGTGTTAGGCAGTTAGTCACAGTTGAGTTGACCTTGAAATTGGTTGCACTCAATTTTAATCGAGTTTTATTTTTTTTTTTAATATTTTCAAGCTCAATCTCTAGCACCTAAAATAAACCCTGTAGATAGGGTGCAAAATATATTTAAAAAATGAAAACCCTATACAGTCAAACGCAAAAAAAAACAATAGCAGAAGTATAAAAGACAGTTTCCTGTAATTATCGAAGTTTAAAAAATTTGAAAGCTTGCCTCCTTAACAAGCTCGAGACTTTAGACTTTAGGAAAATGTTAAGAAAAAAAAAACCCTGTAGATGCAAGGGCAGGTAGACAAGCCGGTTGATTTGAAATCAGACTAACACGCTAATACCAAGGGTGGTATGATTCACCCAAAACTTATGGTATGATCCAACCAGATTATCCAACGCTGGTTGATGGTAATAAACAATATTTTTGTTTCGAAATTCAAAGCTCGAGGCTGTAGGAAAATGTTAGAAAAAAAACCCTGTAGATACAAGGGCAGGTAGACAAGCTGGTTGATTTGAAATCAGATTAATACGCTAATACCAAGAGTGGTATGATCCACCCAAAACTTAACCATCGCTGGTTGATAGTAATAAACAAAAGACACGTCCCGTTTTCTTTTGTTTCGAAATTCAAAGCTCGATACTTTAAGGAAAATGTCAGAAAAAAAAACCCTGTAGATACGAGGGTAGGTAGACAAGCTGGTTGATTTGAAATCAGATTAACATGCTAATACCAAAGGTGGTACGATCCACCCAAAACTTATCCAATGCTGGTTGATGGTAATAAACAATATTTTTGTTTCGAAATTCAAAGCTCGAGGCTTTAGAAAAATGTTAGAAAAAAAACTCTGTATATACAAGGGTAGGTAGACGAGCTGGTTGATTTGAAATCAGATTAATACGCTAATACCAAGTGTGGTATGATCCACCCAAAACTTATCCATCGCTGGTTGATGGTAATAAACAAAAGACACGTCCCGTTTTCTTTTTGTTTCGAAATTCAAAGCTCGACACTTTAGCGAAAATGTCAGAAAAAAAAACCCTGTACATACAAGGGTAGGTAGATAAGCTGGTTGATTTGAAATCAGACTAATACGCTAATACCAAAGGTGGTGGTATGATCCACCCAGATTATCCAACGCTGGTTGATGGTAATAAACAATATTTTTGTTTCGAAATTCAAAGCTCGAGGCTTTAGGAAAATGTTAAAGAAAAAAATAACCCTGTAGATATAAGGGCAGGTTGACAAGCTGGTTGATTTGAAATCAGACTAACATGCTAATACCAAAGGTGGTACGATCCACCCAAAACTTATCTAATGCTGGTTGATGGTAATAAACAAAAGACACGTGCCGTTTCGTTTTTTTTTTCGAAATTCAATATCTATCGGAAACGTACCGATACTAATATCGGTGGTCACTATTTCTGAGCGCAAGCTCACGCGAACAGGTTAGGGTTAGACAAAACAAAAGAAATCATATCGGAAGAACAAACAATAGAACATCGATTTTATCAACCGAGGCGCTATTTTTTTTCTTTTTTTTTGTATTGGGCGGCGAGCTTTCGGCGCGCGCGTTGGAGGAGTCGATGAATCAAACCCCGTGCGTTTTCGGGTATTTTTCAAAAAGAACACAAAAAGAACTTACCAAAGCATCGGCCGTTTGCACTAATCCGACGATTAGAACCGCGACGGCGAGCAGCAGCAGCGCCGGGCAACACCCCGCTTGCGGCGGCATCGCTTACTGCTCCATGTTCTGCGCCCATCTCAGCCCGCTGGTTTTCGCCCCCTCTCTTCTTGAGCTTGGAAACCTCCGCGGACGCCTTGCTTAAATCAAATTTGACTCGAATTTAACACCCCTACGCCGCCCCCGATTCGAGCCAGGGGGAAGCCCACGCGAAGATCCGCTCGTGGTGAAAAAAATTCGGCGGTCGCTTGCAACCCCTCACCTCGGGAAATCGACGCAAAGTCCAAACGCTTAATGTTGCGGAGCGATCGCCGAAGACAACCGGGGGCCCGGTCCGCCTCTGAGATCTGACTTAAGCCAAGGGCTTTCAGTGGCGCGCGATCCCGCGTGTGCAGCATCACATAAGAGTAAGAGTGCTGTGCGTCCGGCCCCTTGCTGGGGAAGGATGTTTACGATGAACGTCCACGGACTCCGGTGAGTTCAATTTTTCATCTGCAAACCCGCCGGAAAATTTTCTTCCGCCGGGGAAAAACCCAGTGACTTTCCGCCGGCCACGTCCGAATTTCACATGTGCTTTTCTTTTTTTTTTTTTTTTTTTTGGCTCGTTTAACTCGAATTCGCCGCGCGCCGACCGTCCAGTGAACGATTAAGAAGAGAACAGTGGAGTTTGAAAGAGAATCGCAAACAATTCGTTCTCGTCGATTAAAATCGAGAGAGCGAAAAAAAAACCTAAATTTTTATTTACGTATTACGATGCTCCGTTTTAATTTTTCTGTACGCGTACATTCTCGGGGGCGGGGAGATATTTTGCTTCCCGAAATTCGTTCGGCCTTTCAGGAAGACAAAACGTCAAAAAGTACATGCGCGACTTGCTCCCCCCAAAAAAAAAAATTCATACTGCAGAGAACACGTATCTTCTGGCCTGCAAAATTCATTCATTTCATCAAAATGCACTGTGATTTAAAAAAGAGTTGTTTCATGAACGAAGGAAACAATGGGTGCAAAGAAAACAAAAATAGGCTTCGCTCCTTCTTCTCCTTCTTCTTCCATCGGAATCGAATGGAGTTGATAAAATCCAGCAGCCCGTCGGATTTAATTGGTTTCGATAACGATTTGACTTATAATCAATTGAAATTGTAATCGATTAAAAACAGTTCAAGAGCGAGCTTCCTGGTTTTAATTCCATCGAATTTAACGGCATTAACAAATGACGACGACGTTTATTTTTTCTTATAGTGTCATGTCTTTCGTTTTAGGAGTATAATTAAAAAAAAAAAAAAAAAACTTTGGTATGTGTATAGTAGCCTGCGTTTTACGGAGTCGCAGTTTCTCGTTTAAATTGCGTTACGTAAAGTTACGTAAAGTGCGACTGCGATGAGTTTCTTTTCTTTTTTTGATCAAATAAGTCTGATTTGTCATGGCGATCTAAAATCATTAAAAAAAAAATCCGCGTAATTTCAATTCATGTCGATCAAAACATTCTCGTGAACGTCAGTTTTGCCACCTTTTTGAGGTGAGGTCTTTCATTTTCGTTCGAAAAATCGAGGCTGGCGCTCTTCAAACTTATTTGTATTTGTATTAAAATAGAAAAGATCGTCGCAATTTCACGCAATCGCCGAAAATCGCATTTTTTACTGCGTTTTCGAGTTCCCGAGGAAATTCTAGCCTGAAATGATGGGTCGCACCATGGGTCTATCTCGAGCGGTTCTCGAGTTGCATCGCGAAAAACAAATGAAATAACTCGGAAACCGCTCGCGCTAGACCCATCATGCGACCCATCGTTTCAGGCTAGAATTTACTCGGGAATTCAAAAATGCCATTTTATACATGAAATTGCGTTTCTGGGTGGAGCGATGTTCAATTGTTTTTTTTTTTATATCTCTTACGTAAAGCGGTGCTTGATGATTTGCTTTTGCTTTTCTTTCTTTTTTAGTACACTGCTAACAGCTGATCACATTGGATCCAAATTCCATCACCTCGACACTATGCGTTTCTTGGTGACGCGATGTTCAATTGTTTTTTTCCCTTACGTAAAGCGGTGCTTGATGATTTGTTTTTTTTTTTTTTAAATATAACACTAACGGTTGATGACCTGATCTCATTGGATCCAAAGTGCTAATACTGGGTGATTCGTAAATCTTTTTGCTATCGTGGCAGCATTACCTACCATACGCAGTGCTCATTTGTTTTGACTTTCGTGCGACGTCTTCGCCGTCTACTTTTGAAAAGCGACGATAATAAAATCACATTTTTCGTTACGTTTCTGAGTTCCTGAGTAAATTCTAGCCTGAAATGATGGGTCGCACCATGGGTCTATCTCGATCGGTTCTCGAGTTGTGCTGCAAAAAAACAAATGAAATAACTCGGAAACCGCTCGCGCTAGACCCACGATGCGACCCATCATTTCAGGCTAGAATTTACCCGGGAATTCAAAAATGCCATTTTATACACGAAATTCCGTCGAAGCGACGCATTTCTTGGTGGCGCGATGTTCAATTGTTTTTTTTATATCTCTTACGTAAAGCGGTGCTTGATGATTTGCTTTTGCTTTTTTTTCCTCTTTTAAAACATTGCCAACAGCTGATCACATTGGATCTAAATTCCATCATATACATGAAATTCCGTCGACACAATGCATTTCAATTGTTTTTTTCTTTTCTTACGTAAAGCGGTGCTTGATGATTTGTTTTTTTTTTTTTAATATAACGCCAGCAGCTGATCACCTGATCACATTCGATTCAAAGAGCTGGGTGATTCGTTAATCTTTTTGCAACCGTGGCAAATGAAAGCATCACCATGCGCAGTTCTCATTTGTTTTGACGGTCTTGCGAACTATCCGACGATAATAAAATCACGATTTTCGTTACGTTTTTGAGTTCGTGAGTAAATTCTAGCCTGAAATGATGGGTCGCACCATGGGTCTATCTCGATCGGTTCTCGAGTTGCATCGCGAAAAACAAATGAAATAACTCGGAAACCGCTCGCGCTAGACCCATCGTGCGACCCATCATTTCAGGCTAGAATTTACTCAGGAATTCAAAAATTCTATTGCACACACGAAATTCCGTCGAAACGACGCGCGATGTTCAATTGTTTTCTTTTTCTTTTTACGTAAGCGGCGCTCGATGTTTTAGTTCTTTCTCTAAGCATGCGTAAGGCTAACAGCTGGATCACGTTGACCTCGCTATTATGGATTATGGTATTCTTGCAACAATGGCAAATCAATGTACGAGTATTACCGCACGCGTTACTCATTTGTTTTGGTATTAATGCGACGTCTGCGCCGCCTGCTTTTCCAAAGCTATGATAACAGAATTGTTAATGTCTCTAAAACTACTAAAACAACATCGAGCGCGCGCCTTTTATGAAAAAAAAAGAAAAAAACAATTGAACGTCGCGCCATTTGGCGAAACATCTCGTATCCGATGTCATTTTTGAATTACAGGGTAAATTCTAGCCTGAAGTGATGGGTCGCATCGTGGGTCTAGCGCGAGCGGTTTCCGAGTTATTTCATTTGTTTTTCGCGATGCAACTCGAGAACCAATCAAGATAGACCCATGGTGCGACCCATCATTTCAGGCTAAAATTTACTCGGGAACTCAAAAATGTAATAAAAAATGCGATTTTCGGCGATTGCGTGAAATTGCGACGATCTTTTCTTTTCTAATACTAATACGAATAATGTTTCAGAGCGCCAATCTCGAGTTCTTTTTATTTTTCGGCCGAAAATTAAAGGCCTCACCTCAAAAAGGTAGTATAACTGATGTTCGCGAGAATGTTTTGATCGCCATGAATTGAAATTACGCGGATTTTTTTTTAATGCAGTGCAAGAAAAAATTGCAACCACAAGTGCTTAACGATGACATAATTCGGAAACTAATCATCCTCCGTGATTACTGATTAGTGATTGCGTTACTGGGAATCCGGCGGTTTTTTTTTATCAGTGTTGGCGAACCTTGGGATGCAGTACGTGAGCGATTTAAGCGCGAATGACTTCATGTGTTGCCGCTAATCTAATTTAAGTATTTATACATTTACGATCTTCGAGTTTAAATTTAGTAATGATCGCCGCGATGGAGGCGAGCGACGCCCGCTTCGCACAGGCCTGATTCATTAGGTGGGGGGAATACGTCGGTTTATTGAACACTGAGTCATCTGGATTTCGGTCGGTGTACAACGCAGAAATTTACCATTTTAAGGCCCGATATTATATATACACTCAATTACAATTTAATGCCTAAGTGACCATTGTTTTTACAATTTTATTTTACGTTTATAATACCGGACCTAAGTGTAATCTTTTCGCCCTTATTAGTAAAGAGCGGAGCGCGTGGATTTTCACGGCTCAAGTTTGCATCGCAGTCCTCAAAAGCTGGATGTTACCCTGAGTTCTGATATCCCAACGCGATGGCTCAGGCCTGTTTTTGAGGGCGGTGTTGAAGCAAGCGGCGAAAAGCAACCCGTGCAGTTGTAAGTCTGATTCATTCATGCGTAGGAATCTCGTGTGCGCATTTTCGCGAAAACTCTCCGACTGTCATTGACATAAAAACTAGGATGTGACTTGACATTGAAGGAGAAAAAAAACTGTCAAAGCAAACACTCAAGCAAATTCATTCAGGCCTAACTCGCGACTCGCCATTGTTATTCTTTCTTTTTTTGCCTGTAAGTATGTAAATAGGCGGTACGAAAAGGCCGCTTTACACCGGGCGCGATGCAGTGCAACGCAATGAAAGTTGCACAGAAAACTCGACCTTGCTGCAATCTTTAATAATAAAAATAATAATAAAGCAATTTCTGCAATTCTAAACGCAAACACGTAGTTATATTTAAGAGTGATCTTTATCGAAGTTAATTAACAATAATTATCGTTGACAGCACGCGCGATAGAAATTGCGTCTTGCAGCGACGCAAACTGCACCGTGTGAAGCGTCCTTTAAGACACGAGTTTATTCGTTTCGAGGCGCGAGCGAAAGTGTTTGTTGTCGTTACGACATCTGCTGTTTTTTTTTTCTCAAGGTCTGTTTAACTAATTGAACCGAATAAACGATTTTGGATGCGAGCGGAACGCGAAAAAGTGACTCACGTTTTTAAAATTAAAATGACTGACGATGGTGATGATATTGTTACGGTATACGAGGGATGCAGACTCAGATCGAACAGTCTTTGCTTGTGTTGGACTTCATATTGCAAATGTAACTTACTGTTATTATTGGTATTATTAATAGAATAAGTGAAATATCTCACATGAAGGGCGGCCTCGCGCTTACCCTTTGCTGTCCTGACGTCAATTTCTGCTGTTTTGTCTTAAATTTGGGTTTTGTGTTCTTAGAGAAACGAAGAGAATCGATCTTTAAATGATTTCCTGAAGATTCTCCTTCCTCTCTCTCATTTTCCTCCGTCACATCTTTCCCCACTCTCTCATTTTCATTCGTCACATCTTTCCCCTTTCTCATTTTCCTTCGTCACATCTTTCCCCGTCCTTGGAAGAAAGAATTAGGTACGTTAGTTCTATGAAGCAAGAGGAACTTCACCACACTATGAAATATTGGTCCTCATACAACGGATGTTACTCTTGGAATAAGAGCTGAGCTGGTCGGAAAGGTGGTTGGGTTTCTCTAAAAGAAATATTTATTAAGGGAGTATTAAGGAGACCTATTTGTTTATATCTGTAACAGAAGACAGAATAATAATGTTTTCTCCTCTTTCTTTGTCTCTTTTTGATATATATTTTTTTAAAAATTTAATTAATATTTCTAAAACATACGTCCATTCATTCGTCACATCTTTCCCCTCTCTCATTTTCCTTCGTCACATCTTTCCCCTGCCTCGGCCAGGCCATAAAGTCTTAGTCCTCATACAACGGATGTTACTCTTGGAATAAGAGCTGGTCGGAAAGGTTGTGTGTTTTTTGAATTTTTTTTTTTTTTAATTTAATTAATATTTCTAAAACAGTAGTTCCCCAGATATAATAGCAATGTTAAATTTGAATTTTGTTAATTCTGAGAATCCGTTATTTATTTGATGTGTTTTGTTTTTTTTTCTTCTGTTTTCTCAATTGGACTTGACTTCATTTTATATTCGAATTATCAATTTCATTTTCTTCTGTTTTTTTTTCTTCTTTTTTATTCAAACTTTCTGTCAAAGCATGTTCACGATTCGATCGTTCGATTGGATTTAGTTTCACACACAATTTTTATTTTGGTCTTATTTTCATCGGCGATCGTCTTTTGTTTCTTTTTTTTTCAAATTCCCTATTTGACTTTATTTAATTCAGTTTTTAATCAGCATGATCAATTTGTTTTTTTTTTCTTTTAATCGAGCTCGTTTGTTTCGTTTTCATTGTTTAACTGTCATAATTTTTTCCTTTTGTTCGATTTTATTTGACATGATTTTTATTTTGGTCTTATTTTCATCACCGATCGTCTTTTGTTTTTTGTTTTTTCAAATTCCCTATTTGACTTTTTGTTTTGATTGTTTAACGGTCATAATTTTTTTGCTTTTGTTGGATTTTATTTGACATGATTTTGTTTTTGTTTTTCGTTTTTTAGTTATGAATTGATCGTCTTTTGTTTGCTTTAAACTTTAATCCCGTCGATTGATCGCTGCTTTTGTCTTCTATTTTATTGAATTAGACATTGTTTTATTTTTTAATTATTAATTATTGATCGTCCTTTTTCTTAAATTTTTCTTCTTTAATTTAATTTATCGTTTACGATTTTTAATTTTTTTTGGTCGCAATTTTATCATCATGTTCTCGAACCTGTACTTTAGATTTATGTTCTTTTTCTTATTGTACAGTGTTTCCGAAATATACATACCTACATCATTTAATTTTTTTTATTCTTTACGTGACTTTATTTTATTAATTTTTTTTACATAATCAGCTAATCGACCTTTGTTTTTTCTTTCAATCAATTTAATTTTTTTGTGTTTCTTTTTTACCATCAATTTGTCGTCTTGTTTCTTGCTTTTCATTATTTTGTTTCATTTTATTTGAGGCGATCTTTTATTTTCTGATTATCAATTGATCGTCTTTTGTTTGGCTTTCTTTTACTCGACCGACGTCGATTGTTCGCTATTTTTAAAATTTTTTTATTCGTCTTGACTTTATTTTATTTTTTATTTTCGTTTTCTTTAACATTTACTTACAGATTCGACTTAATTTTTTAATATAATCAACATTTGTTGTTTCTTTCAATGAATTTAATTCTTTTGTTTTTTAACTATCAATTTATCATCTTGTTTTTTGCTTTTTTTTCTTTTGTTTTTTTTTTTATTTGACGCGTTTTTATTTTTTAATTTTCTGGTTATCAGTTGATCGTCTTTCGTTTGATTTTCTTTTATACTCGACCGACGTCAAATGTTCGCTATTTGTTTTTTTTCTTTTTTATTCGATTTGACTTTATTTTATTTTTTGTTTTCTGTTTCTTTAACATTTACAGATTCGACTTGATAGACAAAATGTGCACACTTTATTTTCGTCCAATCCGCATCGACGATCACCTTTTGTTTTTGTTTTATTCACTTCATTCATATTCTTTTTGTTTTTGTTTCGTTTTATACATTAACACTTTGATTCTCTTTGGTTTGTTTTCTTCCGGTCGAACTTTTGGTTGGTCACAGATAGTCTTTTGTTTCGTTTTGTTTTGTGTTTTTTAAATTTTCTCATTCGCTTTATTTAACATTCAGTTTTTAATACCCGGACAAAATCAATTGATCGGCCTTTGTTTTTTTTTTCTCTTTGATTTTGAATCCGTTTTATTTGTTTTGCTTTTATTTTTTCAACAACCACTTTATCCATCTTTTACTCCAGTTTTCTTCTTTTGTTTTTGATTTTATTTGGCACGATTTTATTTTCTAGCTGTCGATTTATCGTCCTTTGTTTTTGTTTTTTTCTCCTTTTACTCGACTCGACTTTATTTTATTTTACATTTTAATTAAAAAAGTAGTTTTGATGAAAATAATGGACAATCGTAGCATTTTTTTTTCAATTTGAAGTACAGCCAAAAAATTGGTGACGTACGCATATAAAAAAATGACTGACAGTAAATATATTTTAAATATGTACAAAATGAAAAACCAAAAAAAAAAAACTTCAAACAAATAGTTTCGGGAAAACGAATGACATTCGGCAAAAATTATATTTTTTTTAGAAACAAAAGAAATCTAAAGATAATTTCAAAAAGAAACAACAGAAGAAAACAGTTATGAAGAGACGACAATAGACGAAAAGATTTTCTCTTTGAATTTAAAATCCGAGCACATCGAAAAAAAATCGGCGTCGCACGTAAACAGTTGATCAACGGAAAACAACAAATGAGTTCAAAATTGAAACAAAAAATAATTTGTTTCGAGGAAACAAATGATAAACGGCGGAGTTTTTTGTTTTGCTTGATCGGCAGGGAACCACTAAACGGTAATTTTGACCTTTTGAAAGAAAAAAGAAACACAAAATAGGCGAAAAGATTTTTAATTAAAGGGGAAGGGATGTAAGAGCGAGTCAGGACTTTTGGTGAAGAAAATAAATGATTAATTGCTGTATTTCTGGGAAAACAAAAGCTTTTCTTGAACTGATACGAACGAACCAACATATTAAAATTTTCTGTACGAGGCGGCAACATTTTTTTTATGTTTTGTGTTGCGTCAGGTCAAGAGTTGCCTTCCGCCAACGACTTAAGGGGGAAGGAACGTAAAAATGCGGATGTTTTTTTTTCTCGTACGAAGGAAATTATTAATTGTTTCGTTGTTCGTTGAAATATGAAGTCCGGACTCTCATAACGTGGCAAAGGATTCTCAGGTACTTAGCGTAATTAATAAAAAAAAAAATAGATAATAAAAATTCAAAACAAAAAAAAAACACAAAACGTGTTTGCGATGGGAGGAGTTCTTTTACAATGATTGATTATTCGTCGGTAAGTCGTCTTTGAAGTGCTTCTGAATTTTATTTTAAATTAACTCGTCCCAGCCTTAGATTAGATTCTTTTAAAACAAAATCGTGATCCGTGAAAATCGTGTTAAATTTAAAAAGAGAAGCAGAGAAAAAGAATACAAACATTTGACGGCATAAGAACACGCAGTAAAATGTTTGTCTTCTCTTTCTTTTCTTTTTTTTTTTTTGAAATTTAACACGATTGTACACTTCCTCAGTTTCCGATTTCCGATTAAACGAAACATCTTACCGCGTGTTTTTATGTTTTTTTTTTATGTTGTATCAATTTTCGCCGATTAAACGACACCTCTTACCGCGGGTTCTTATGTGAACCACATAAAAATTGTTTTGAACCATGCTCGAGTAAGTAAGCCATCCGCAGGTTCCACTTTTGTAATCGTACGTGCAACTCGGCACCATCAATTGTAAACTCAGTCTTGCATTTCTGATTTTAATTTGTAATTATTACCTAAAATCGTGTTAAATTTAAAACGAAAAGAAGAGAAAAAGAAGACAGACATTTTACTGTATAAGAACACGCAGTAAAATGTTTGTCTTCTCTTTCTTTTCTTCTTTTTTTGAAATTTAACACGATTGTACACTTCCTCAGTTTCCGATTTCCGATTAAACGAAACATCTTACCGCGTGTTTTTATGTTTTTTTTTTATGTTGTATCAATTTTCGCCGATTAAACGACACCTCTTACCGCGGGTTCTTATGTGAACCACATAAAAATTGTTTTGAACCATGCTCGAGTAAGTAAGCCATCCGCAGGTTCCATTTTTGTAATCGTACGTGCAACTCGGCACCATCAATTGTAAACTCAGTCTTGCATTTCTGATTTTAATTTGTAATTATTACCTAAAATCGTGTTAAATTTAAAACGAAAAGAAGAGAAAAAGAAGACAGACATTTTACTGCATAAGAACACGCAGTAAAATGTTTGTCTTCTCTTTCTTTTCTTTTTTTTTTAAATTTAACACGAATGTACACTTCCTCAGTTTCCGATTTACGATTAAACGAAACATCTTACCGCGTGTTTTTATGTTTTTTTATGTGGTTGTATCAATTTTCGCCGATTAAACGACACCTCTTACCGCGGGTTCTTATGTGAATCACATCGAAATTGTTTTAAACCACGCTCGAGTAAGTAAGCCATCTTACCGCGGGTTTTTATGTGAATCACATGTGTTTTAAACCACGCTCGAGTACGCAAGCCATCTTACCGCGGGTTTTTATGTGAATCACATAAAAATCCGCGGTAAGACGGCTTACTTAATCGAGCGTGGTTTAAAGCAGTTTTGATTCATAGAAATTCATTTATATTTCCAAATATGTTTAATAATGCGTTCTATAATAACACATAGGGTGTTCGTAAAATAAAATAAGCGGACGCTGACGTTTCCCATATTCAAAAATGAGTCAGATATCGTATAAATCCTGCGTCGACGCACCATGACATGGACGGACGGATCGTTTTATGGCGTAGTGCTTTCTTTCCTTTTCTTTTAATGTTTCGTGGAGTTTTTTTTTTTTTTACATTGGATTGCACGTTGTGTGTACGTTAGATGAATTGAATTTTTATTTTTTTTTAATTTTCAGATTCGTGGCGTCCATCATAGGACTGTCAGCGTGCGCATCGGCGGTGAGTATCCCCTTCGGAAACGACCACCTGTTGCGAAGATCACACTCGCACCCTCACAGTTGGAGGTTTCATTCATTTCGCCGCCCCAACTTGACAAATAAAGTCGTAAGCGTAAAACCGGCTGCGCCGCCGGCGGCCAAGCCGAAAGCTTTCCGGGTCTCGCTTCTATAACTTGGAACAAAAAAAAATATATTTTTTTTTTCCGAGCTAAATCAAACATCGCCCCTTGGCCCCGCGCATACTCAGCATAACTTGCGCATTGATTACGCGCGAAGAACTCGAAGAAGAAGAAGAAGAAGAAGAAGAAGTTCAATGCTCAGGTTGCTCGCGTTCGTATTTTTCTGCTTGCAATCGTAATTTTCCATCCATGCTGACGAGCGGAAAGACGTGTCGTCGTCGGTCGGTTTGGTTTCCTGGGCATCTGCCCCAGCCTCATTCATTACCTGTTCTTGCCGGTTGAGTCCCAGGCATCATAATCTATGCTAGTAAATGCGGTTTCTAATATATGACCGCAAGGCAAAAAATCGAAAAGGATTCGAAGGGAATGCCGTGTCTTAGAGACGTAATGGTCGCTGAAGTGGAAAATTAATATTCTTTTTATTCTTGACCGACGTTATTCATAAATCTGTTCGCAAGTTCCTGGAAACCGGACTGCTCTGCTCTCTTCGAGAGCTCGTTAAAAATAATTTATTTTCACACAAATTATTCCTTCCATTTCTTTTTTAACGTGCACTAATTAAAGGGGTCGGTGATCATCCCTTTAACAACTTACGTAACCATCCCTTTCCTCAAACAACTCAATAGACCCCTTGATTCTATTGCAGCAGTAAGAAGTAAATGTTAGAATCCGATTTCATTATTTGCATCTGAATTCTATTTTAAATTCATTCGATTAAACGAAACATCTTACCGCGTGTTTTTACGCGTATGCAAACCACATAAAAACACGTGATAAAATGACTGCAATCATAACTTAGACTTCAGGCGCACGCATCTCTACGTCGCCACCAAAATCCAGGAAAATCCTACTGCCGGAAAAGCTTGCGCACCTCCTCAATTTCCGCCGATTAAACGAAACATCTTACCGCGTGTTTTTACGCGAACGCGAATCACATAAAAACGCGCGAGGAAATGATTGCAATCGTAACTTAAACTTCAGGCACACGCATTTCTACGTCTCCACCAAAATCTAGGAAAATCCTACTGCCGGAAAAGCTTGCGCACCTCCTCAATTTCCGCCTATTAAACGAAACATCTTACCGCGTGTTTTTACGCGAACGCGAATCACATAAAAACGCGCGAGGAAATGATTGCAATCGTAACTTAAACTTCAGGCACACGCATCTCTACGTCGCCACCAAAATCCAGGAAAATCCTATTGCCGGAAAAGCCTGCGCACCTCCTCAATTTCCGCCGATTAAACGAAGCATCTTACCGCGTGTTTTTACGCGAACGCGAATCACATAAAAACGCGCGAGGAAATGATTGCAATCATAACTTAAACTTCAGGCGCACGCATCTCTACATCGCCACCAAAATCCAGGAAAATCCTACTGCCGGAAAAGCTTGCGCACCTCCTCAATTTCCGTCGATTAAACGAAACATCTTACCGCGTGTTTTTATGTAATTCGCATTCACATAAAAACCCGCGGTAAGATGTTTCGTTTAATCGGCGGAATTTTCTTAGTTTTATTTTGAGCAGCTCGTTCTGGTCGTCCGATCCGATTAGCTACGAAACTACTGTTACGACTACGGGGTTCCAAGCAACACTCGTTGACACACTTCAAAACGCTTTATTAAATCAAAAATCGCTTACACAACATAAATCACTAATATTATTCTACGACAAGTATTTTAACGAATATACGCCGCCGTTTATCGTCCGTGAAATACTCTAACTATCGCTCGCTAAGTTAAAAAAAAGCTGTCCCTATCGAGCGCCGACATTTCGATTATATGGTCAGTCTGTTCAGCCTGGGAATGCATGGAAGCAACGGGAATGCTTCTGGAAAGCACTATAACGATCGCGAATATCCACGATCAACGGTTAATGACGGTGCCTGTCCGTCTGTCCCGGTCACGGCGGCGTAACACTACTTTGTTTAAACACTTCAAGCACGTACCCCTTCACGTCTCCACGAAAATTCAGGAAAATCCTACCGATGGGAAAGCTTGTGCCCCTCCTCAATTTCCACCGATTAAATGAAGCATCTTACCGCGGGTTTTTACGCGAATGCGAATCACATAAAAACACGCGGTAAAATGTTTGTAATCATCCCCTTAACTTACATAACCACAACTTCCTCCGAACCCGAAAAGATCTTTTGATTCTACTATAGCAGTAGTATTAAATAAATATTACAATCTGAATTCATGATTTGTATTTTATTTTAAAGCAGCTCCGGTCCGATCATTTTTTTCAAACCTTGCCCAACACTTCAGGCACGTACTCCTCCAAGTTTTCACCAAAATTCAGAAAAATCCTATTGCTGACAAAGCTTGTATTGTATTGCTTTCCGCCGCCGGTTAAACGGAACATCTTACCGCGGGTTTTTACGTGGCTCGCGTCCTCTCCTTCTCCTCTATCGATTTACTGCAGGACGGCGTTGCCAACTCTTTGAAACCGTTTTCCACTGCAAACAGTCCATCATTCACGCGAGAAGTCAAGAATAATAAAACGACTTTTACTATAAATTTGATTAAATTCGATTAAATGAAAGTTACATAAAAGAAAATTTAACTAAGGAATACTGAACAGCATTTTCTCTTGCCTGTTTCGTCACCGTCACCACGGTTTCTAGCCACAGGGATTCACGCACTACGACGCTCCTTTAAAATGATACCATTTGATTTAGAGCAACTCTGAACTTGTTGCGCAGTAATCGTTTCAAATGACCGTTATAATACATACCTATTAATGTAAACGCAAACTGCAATGTTCAATGATTCTACGCATTTTTTTTTAGTTTTAAATTAAAAATTGTTTCCTCTTTTTTCACGTTTTTTTCAATTATTAACTGTGCACTGACGTCTGATGGTTCTGGTAATGTCTCATAAACCCTACCGTATGTAGCGGAATCCCGGTATACGATTGGCCACCAACAATTTTCGAAGCCACGCCCCTTCGCCAGAACACGCCAATGTTCGAGCTTTACCTTAATTTCCGCCGGAAAAACAAAACATCTTACCGCGGATTTTTATACCAATCACATCCTCTCCGTCTACTCGACCGATTCACCGTAATAAAACACCTTCTCAGCGGTGCAAGCAACTCTTACTTTTCGAGGCCACGCCCCTTTCACCAGATAATCGAATTTCACCTCAATTTTCGCCGGAAAAAAAAACGTTTTGCCGCGAGATTTTGTACGACTCGCTTCATTTCTTCTCCTGGATCAATTCAACGCAATAAATCAATCCACAGTTTTCATCTTGACGGGACCACGCCCCCTCATTGAGCGTTCGACTTTCATTCATTCATCAATTTCCGTCGATAATATTTATATAAGTAATAACGTCATCCTCTGCTCTATCGATCCGCCACAAGAAAACACCTTTTCACCGATGGAAACACCTTTTGGAGGTCATTTACATCTTGACGGGGCTACGCCCCTTCTTCTTTTACCTGAATTTTCGTCGATAATATTTATATAAATAGCAACGTGTACTTCTCCTTCCAATGATTCACCGCACGAAACATCTTTTCACTAACGGGAACACCTGTGGAAGCCACTCGCATCTCTACGCGGCCACGCCCCTCCTTCACCGGAACATCCGAGCGTTCGCCTTCCACATAAGTTTGCGCCGGCAAAACAAACCATCTTACCGCGGGTTTTTATGTGAATCGCATCGTCCCGTCCGCCTCAATCGGTTTGCCGAATGAAAACTCCTTCTCACCGGTGGGAACGTGGCATTTTTACGCGGCCACGCCCCTTCTTCACCGGAACATCCGAACGTTCGCCTTCCACATAAGTTTGCGCCGGCAAAACAAAACCTCTTACCGCGGGTTTTTATGTGAATCGCGTCCTCCCCTCCTCCTCATTCGGATTGCCTAAAGAAAACTACTTTTCACCGGTGGGAACACCTGTGCAAGCCACTCGCTCTTTATGCGGCCACGCCCCTTTTACACCGGAACATTCGGGGGTTCGCTTTTCAGATAAGTTTGCGCCGGCAAAACAAAACATCTTACCGCAGGTTTTTCTGTGAATCGTGTCCTCCCCTCCTCCTCATTCGGATTGCCGAAAGAAAACTACTTTTCACCGGTGGGAACATCTGTGCAAGCCACTCGCTCTTTATGCGGCCACGCCCCTTTTACACCGGAACATTCGAGCGTTCGCCTTCCACATAAGTTTGCACCGGCAAAACAAAACCTCTTACCGCGGGTTTTTATGTGAATCGCATCGTCCCCTCTTCTTCTAGCGACTTGCCAAGAAAAAAAACTGCTTTTCACCGGTGGGAACAGCTGTGCAAGCGACTCACGCCTTTACCAAATAACTGATATGTTTAAGCCGCGGTTCGAGCGGTGGTAAAACGATTTCATTGGCTTACGATTACAGTATACGAATTTTTAACAGAACCGCCAGGCCAGGGCAGATTTTTTCTTGCAGCCTCTCTATTAGTGACAATGATTTTCTTAAAAAAAATTTTAAAATCAAATCGTTTCGGGATGACATCCACCGGAATGCAGGCAGCCGGCCGGCCGGTCGACGTAATTTGTGAATCCTCTGCTTAGGTTCAAGCGCCGTCTATAAATAACGTCTTATTATAGTTCAAATATACCGTCGGTTTCGTAAACAAACCAAATAATACTTGCAGCTCGAAAGTAACCCTCGATTAAAGCGAGAGAGCTCTCCCTTGCGCCGCTTCTCGTTTCATCCAGAACGTTCTCATAATTTTAAATTTAAAACAAGAGCGCGCAAAACAAAGTTTTCAATTCAAAACGAAACATACGGTATGCATTCTTTTAATAACAATTAAAAAAAATAAAATAAAATTTCTTCTGCAACGCTGATTGATAATTATCTCAAAGTTTGATTTTTCTGAGCGAGTTGTGCTCGCCCAGGTGGCGCACAAAATAAATATAAACAAACCAGGCAAGTGGCTGGAACGGACAAAGAAGAGGGCCGTCCGGCTTTTCTTTTTTTTTCCTATTTAATAATAAGATAATAACAAATGGAAATAAGATTAATTTCGACTGCACAGGCTCTTATAATCATTATTTATGCTAACAATACCCCGTGAGGTCAGCTGAGAGAACCCGTCAGGGACGTAACCCTTCATAAATCTCCGAGTGCCCTCCCGTGCAAGATAATAAACGTACATATCTACGAGTTTTGAACGCTTGAGTTGTTCTGGAATCCTGACGAGGTTTGTTGCAAGTAACATACCTGTTGCTTGTTGCTTGCCGGTCGGCTTTAATTAAATAAAACGGCCCGGAGTTTCGTGTCCGTGGTTTAGAGTGTTTAGCCGCCATAAATTACAGTTCAACGTTTTCATTTATAAATGGGAACCGAACGCTTAAATTAATTCCTGTCGTCTCTCATTTAATTAAGACATCGATCTTCCATTCATATTTTTGTTGTTGTTAGTCGCCCTGCTGTCTGCTGTCTACTCAAATTGCGCTTGCGATGAAATTCACAAACGTTAGTCAGCAACTTTCTGTCAGGGTTTCTGGGACACGCTATGTACACGATCGTGATTCAGAAATGTCTCCCGATATCTTCAGGGTGAATAGAACATCAAAAAATAAGGTCACTTTTTTATATAATATTTTTTCCTAATCTGAATAATAAGGGAGTTATAACCCCTGAGAAAGGGATGAAAAATGTCGTATTTTAGCAATATCTTCTGGATCCTTTAATTTATCAAACTAATATTTTAAATACAGATATAGGGCAGCTAACTGCATATTAACAACATATTTTTCAGATGCTCCAATCTTTTTAAAGGGTAGTTTTGTAGGGGTGGCTTTCGGTATTTTGTCCCTAATTTATTATTTTTTGCATATTTCGTCAAAACTTTGAGAAGGTAATATTCTTTGGGTTATTTGGCACAAAAAAGGTGCTCCTGTTGCGCTTCCATAAACTCAACCGTTTTGGAGTTATTGAGGTTTTAAAGTTGGTATGCACCTGTTTTAATTTAATTTACGAATTTCTTATTTTTTACTTTTCGAAAAAAATTTATATAAAAATGACTCAAATTCTATTAATTATTACACTTAGCAAGCGAGTTTCTGGGACACGCTGTTCATCTTCGATCATGACGTCGGTCTAAAATAAAAATTTCGAGCGCTTACGGAGTTGGTTTCTTACGCGTCGTCGGGGATGACAGAGTTGACGCGCCGTCTTCATTTGTTTTTCTCAAAACCTGCTCGTCGGCGAAGGAAGAGTAACTAAAATTCTGTCAATTTATTGCTCTCAAAGCCAATAAGAAAAGTTTTTTTTTGCTATTTAGTTAATTAATACTACCTTATTATTGGGTTTCTGGGACGGATACGCTATACAATATCGATCGTGACGTCGCTCCAAAATTAAATTTTCAAGCACTTACGGAATTGGTATCTTACTCGTCGTCGGGTATGACACGGTCGACACGCTAACCTTATTTTGTTTTCCTCAAAACCTGCTCGTGGGCGAAGGAAGAGCAATTAAAATTCCGACAATTTACTGCTCTCAAAACCAATGAAAAAGTAGTTTGCAATTTAGTTAATTCATAGTACATATTTAACTGTGACTCAAACGATCAATGTGGCTGGTAGCTATTCTAGGGCCTCGATCAATGGCTCAAATTCTAACGATTGCACATAAGACGAAATTCATGGACGTTAGTTAGCAAGCAAGTAAATGGGTTTCTGGGACACATTATACATCGTCGGTCATGACGTCGCTCCAAATTAAAAAAAATTTCAAGCACTTACGGAGTTGGTTTCTTACGCATCGTCGGGGGATGACGATACGGTGATACGCTGTTCTTATTTTGTTTTCTTCAAAAATTGCTGGTCGGCGAAGGGAGAGAAGGGCGAGGGGCCCCGGCAACGAATGGATTCGAAACACAAGAATAACGACGACAAAGACGAGGACTAACGGGAAGAAAAAGGCATCGTTTATTTTTTCTTCATTCGTGTATCTCAATTTAAATGCTTATATAATATAATAATCTTCGTCCAAATTCAATTTTTTTTAATGTTCGTCATTTGTTTTCTTTTTGGTCGGCAATCGACTTGAATTGTTATGAAATCCCTTGAATTATTCAAGACCATATCAATTGATTACACGAACGGCGAAAGTTACAAGATATTCCCTGATTTAGTTTTATTATTTTGAATTTTTGTTGTTTTGAATTGAATATAACTAAGCTGAGTTGAGTTGGGTTGAGTTTTCAGTTCGATAGAGCTTCATTTAATTGATCTTTAATTGGGAACTTTTTAACTTTCTTTTAATTCTTAACCTCTTGGCTATTTTTTTTACTTTACAATGCCGATTGGCGAGTAAAATGACTTCGTATAAATACCGATCTCCCCTGATTTCCTAATCACACGACCCCCCGGCCGGATATGCGCGACTTCGACCTCTTTCATAACCAATCGGAGGATTCGAAAAAGTTTTCCGGGTAAAAACAGTGTGAGACGGCGACAGCCCGACTCGACGCGTAGATCTAAACGGACCAGTATAAGAGTTTCATGGAGCTTCATTTAATTGATCCTTAATTTGTAAGTTTTTAACATTCTTTTAATTTTTAACCTCTTGGCTATTTTTTTTACTTTACAATGCCGATTGGCGAGTAAAATGACTTCGTATAAATACCAATCTCCCCTGATTTCCTAATCACACGACCCCCCGGCCGGATATGCGCGACTTCGACCTCTTTCATAACCAATCGGAGGATTCGAAAAAGTTTTCCGGGTAAAAACAGTGTGAGACGGCGACAGCCCGACTCGACGCGTAGATCTAAACGGACCAGTATAAGAGTTTCATGGAGCTTCATTTAATTGATCCTTAATTTGGAAGTTTTTAACTTTCTTTTAATTTTTAACCTCTTGGCTATTTTTTTTTACTTTACAATGCCGATTGGCGAGTAAAATGACTTCGTATAAATACCGATCTCCCCTGATTTCCTAATCACACGACCCCCCGGCCGGATATGCGCGACTTCGACCTCTTTCATAACCAATCGGAGGATTCGAAAAAGTTTTCCGGGTAAAAACAGTGTGAGACGGCGACAGCCCGACTCGACGCGTAGATCTAAACGGACCAGTATAAGAGTTTCATGGAGCTTCATTTAATTGATCTTTAATTTGGAAGTTTTTAACTTTCTTTTAATTTTTAACCTCTTGGCTATTTTTTTTTACTTTACAATGCCGATTGGCGAGTAAAATGACTTCGTATAAATACCGATCTCCCCTGATTTCCTAATCACACGACCCCCCGGCCGGATATGCGCGACTTCGACCTCTTTCATAACCAATCGGCGGATGCGAAAAAGTTTTCCGGGTAAAAACAGTGTGAGATGGCGACAGCCCGACTCGACGCGTAGATCTAAACGGACCAGTATAAGAGTTTCACGGAGCTTCATTTAATTGATCTTTAATTGGGAACTTTTTAACTTTCTTTTAATTTTTAACCTCTTGGCTATTTTTTTTACTTTACAATGCCGATTGGCGAGTAAAATGACTTCGTATAAATACCGATCTCCCCTGATTTCCTAATCACACGCCCCCCAGCCGGATATGCGAGACTTCGACCTCTTTCATAATCAATCGGCGGATTCGAAAAAGTTTTCCGGCTGAAAACAGCGTGAGACGGCAACAGCCCGACTCGACGCGTAGATCTAAACGGACCAGTATAAGAGTTTCATGGAGCTAGCTTCATTTAATTGAGCCTTAATTTGTAAGTTTTTAACTTTCTTTTAATTTTTAACCTCTTGGCAATTTTTTTACTTTACAATGCCGATTGACGACTAAAAGGACTTTATTCGCCAAATCATGTAAATACCGATCTCCCCCTGATTTCCTAATCACACGCCCCCCAGCAGTCGGATATGCGAGGCTTCGACCTCTTCCATAACCAATCGGCGGATTCGGAACAGTTTTCCGGCTGAAAGCACTTTCTTGAATTTAAAAATAACAATTTAGTTGATTTGAGTTAAATAGAAGCACTAACTGCTTCTGCACCATAAAATTTGATGGTAAGCATTATCGGCGTATAAAAAGGGCGCCGAAAACCCTGCAACCAGCCCTGCGCAGTGATAGCAATGCACCTTATCGGCGAAATAAATATAAAAATAAAAAGTAACGCTGTTACACTATTCTGTGTGGTAAGAACAAAAACGCCGATCAACACCGCGATGTGATGAAAAGATCGCCCCACGTCGGGCGCCATTTCCTGTTACCGTTTGGCGTTTACTTTACGGTACGCTTCTCGGCGTGTCGTTTAAACATAGGTTAACGCGTATTTAAAAATAGCCCAATTGTTAATGCATTAATTAAATTAATTAAAATCGCACGTGCGCAAATGTTTAAAAATAGAAGAAAGAAATTTCTTGAAACACGTCCAAGAATGCTCGCGCTCACGACAAGCTGTCATACATAAAGTTGCAAAATAAGAGGCGGAGAATTAAATGAACAGTTACGTTACATTAAAAATTCGCGCGACAAAACAAAGAGTTAAAAAAATCCGGTCCTCGGCCTCGCTCGAGAAGAATATTATGCATTCGGATTAATTTTATAATCAAGGCCCGTTCGAAGATTTACTATCGGGTTGGGCTCGGGGGGGAGGGGGGGGGGGCGAGTTGAACGAACCGGGCCTCCAATTATTATTAAACTCGAAATTGTTCTTGTTTCTGTCGCTGGTTGACAGCTAAATTGACCCATAAACATATTCCCGAAGATTCCGCGGTCAAATTCGACCGACGCGACGTCACTTTTATGATGTATCTATTCACCTGTAGCTATACTCATCAACGAAATCAAACAATTTTGATTGCGTAAATTACACGTTGTTGGTGCGAGACGTGTTACGAAATTTTTATTTAATCCAACCGGATTATTACGTATTTAACGCGTCGAACAAAAAGGACGTGTCGTTGCAGGCGTTCGAAAAGAAGGAAGAAAGAAAAAAAAATTAAAACCCGAACCGAATCATTTCGAGCACCTACAAATATGGAAATGTTCTCGGAATCCGTTTCGCTTTATATAATTAAGTATGCAGTTTGAAAGGAAAGTGAAAACGTCATTCTACGAATCTCTATCTCGAAACGAATCGAAAGACCAAATCGAGTTCGGGCAAGTACAATCAAACGATTTCTTTTTATAATACTTGAAGCTTGCGTCGGTTGTTTCTCGCGAGAGATTTCAATAATAGAGCAGACAACAAGCTGAGTAGTCCCGCACTTTGTTCAAACACGCAGCAAAGCCACCTGCAGATGAGCAGCGATGAATTATGCAATCGCTTAGGATTTCTCCACGCGTTAAAAATGCAATCGGATGACGTCCCCCACCATCATAAAAAAAACGTGGGGGAAAGCGTTCAAAAAGACACGAAAAAAGTCTTCCTTCAGAAGAGGTTCAGAGTTCCTGACCTGTCTGTCTGTTTAAGCTTACATTTTATTTTTATTTTAAATTTTAAAAATTATTCAAAAGGGACCATCGTTTGCTTGATCTGTTGTTTATGTTCTCCATGTCCTAGAGGTAACTGGCTTAACCTGCTCGGTACAGCTTGGGAAACAAATTGTCGCTTTTGTTTGGAAATTTCAGATTTATTTGTTGGATGACCCAATTTGACAGAGGCAGGGGTAGGTTTTTAATAATTTTCTTTACGTATGTACGAATCTTTCGTATTGTGACAGAGGAAATAATTACGTAAGTTCGGCTCCTGACTTACGCAAGCAAACTTTGGCCTACATTCGCACATCGGTTACGTAACATCGGCCGCCAGCAAAGTAAAATTAATCATCGGGGGGGATTTTTCAAAGAACCACGGCCTAAAATGAAGCTTACGTAAGCTGGAAATTAGG
Organism: Prosopocoilus inquinatus; assembly: GCA_036172665.1. Classification (NCBI taxonomy): domain Eukaryota; kingdom Metazoa; phylum Arthropoda; class Insecta; order Coleoptera; family Lucanidae; genus Prosopocoilus; species Prosopocoilus inquinatus. The sequence continues at coordinate 3,784,894 of CM069878.1, read as the reverse complement.
TTTAAAACTTATATTTTATAAATAAATAGATTCTCTGATCAGAAATCAGTTCGGCAACAGCGAGTGCGTGAACTCATGTCGTCTAGTGTGTTGTCTCTTCCGTCCGTCAGGTAAGTTATGTTTTGCAACTCCAATAAATGTACTGTCGGAAGCAAAAAAAGGTAGACAAATTACAGTTTCGTATAATTATTTATTCTTTCTGAAAATGCTAGTGATTAAAGACAGTAGAGTTAAAAAAATAAATGAAAGGGAATTGTAAAAAGTAAATCGCGATATGAAAATATTATAATAACGCGTAAGCACAAGTATCAAGGTCACAGTCGGAATTCTTGGAAATTGGCCTCCCGCTGACGACCAACGACGTGGAGGCGAGCAACGATGAATTATGCAACCGCTTGGGGATTCTCCACGCGTAAAAAATTCAATCCGATGATGTCCTCCGTTATCATAAAAAAAATAACAATAACGTGTTTATTTGACCAACAATTTACAGAAACCAACGACAGAGCTAAACATGGTGAAGTTATAGAAACAAGCGAAAAACTTATCTAAATCTACAATCATGGGGGGAAAGCCTTTAAAAAAAAGGGCCACAAAACACGAAAGAAGGTCTTCTCTGGAAAAAGTCCGGAGTTCCTGACCTGTCTGTCTGTTTAAAATCGCTTTGCCATTTGCTCAAAGATGGCGCTTTTAATAATTCGTCTTGATTTTTATATTGCTATTTAGTTTTGATCATATTGTGGTAAGAAAATTAAAACCTCTCCTGCTACATACAGTTTTTTTTTTTTCATTTTTGGTGGAGAGATGGCGCTCTGAATAATCCCAAGACACTGCAAAGGTGTACGTAAGAACGTCAGCGGAAAGATGAAACGTCGTCGCGTCTTTAGAGGAAATTCGATTGAATATTTGTTTTCCTGTTTGGACAAGAGATGGCGCCTTGCATACTGTTTGCTGTCATGGCTCGATTCTTCGCAATTTAATTTTGCCAAAGTAAAATATCATATCGCATAAAAATAAATACGATATCCTGCTAGGTGTTTGAAATTAGAGTCAAATTGCGTTCATTTTTTGTCGAAAGATGGCGCTCTAAATAATCCCGAATCAATGAAATGCTCATTTTACAATTTCCATCTCAATAAAAGCAAGAAGAAGATCTATTCGAATAAAAGCTAGAAGGCAAAGTTTTGTTCGTGAACACGAAACGCAGTTGTAAATAATTTGATTAAAACGGGTTTCACTTTCGGGCAACAGATGGCGCTTTGAATGACTTACGCGCGCGTGGATTTTATATTTCCGATTAAAAAAATGTTTTTTTTATTTTTTATTAAGAATATGAAGACAAAACCGTACTGCTGGTATATTGCGATTAAAATAGTTTCCTCTGTAGATGGCGCTGGCGCCTCAAAGAGTTGACGCGCTCATTTTTAAAAGTCAGATTTTTAACCAACTTGATCTGAATAAAATAAAATTAATGACTGCCAAGCTTACGTGTTTGTTTTGTTAATTGTACAAGTTGAAGAATTTTGTTTTAATTCGCGTGCAGGATGATGAAAAATTCAAAAAAAGTCTCCAAATTTCAATTATAATCCAATATCGTTTAATAGTTTTATAAGAATAAATGGGGTGGGAATGAGGGGGTGATGAGAACCTTTTTTTTTATTCTAAGAGGTCGATGCCTAAAAAAAAGGTGGCAATCTCTGAACTACGGCTTCTTGAATTCGGGGGGCGTGCTAGACGTGCCACTTTTACTACACTTTGTTATCGATTCCGACAGGTAGGTTATGGGGCGTTCGCCTGCCCATTAAATTATTTTGTCCAATTTGTCCAAATTGAAGAGTTTTGTTTTAACGCGCGTACAGGGTGATTAAAAATCCAAAAGGAATCTGTAATTTCAATATAATACCGTTTAATAGTTTTATAAGAATAAACGGAGGGAATGAGGGGGGTGTTGAAAATCTTCTTTTATTCTAAGGGGTCGGTGCTTAAAAAAAATTGCAAATCTCTGAACTAGAGCTTCCTGAATTCGGGGGGGGGGGTGTGTGCTAGACGTGCCACTTCTGCTGCACTTTGTTATCGACTTCGACAGGTAGGTTATGGGGCATTCGTTTGCCAAATAAATTATTTTGCAGCTATTTTGTTGTCTGCTTGGAACTCGCCGGGTATTCCAAGCGTTCTTCTTATTAACTCGAACTTCCTGCTAGACGTGCCACTTAGGCCCGCGCCGTAAGTTACCTCGCATAACACAAATAATAATTAACGTTTTTTTTTTTTTTTTTTTGTAAGCGTAAGCTTAATTAGGTACGAGCTTTCGGTCGTCGTCTTAGAGTTATCTCCAAAGCGACGACCGTTAGGTGTAACAATCGAATTAAGGGCGGATAAAGGCACTCACTAACATAAGTGGCTCTTCACACGGACGAGTAAGTTAAGTGGTAATTAGGCCCGCGCCCGCAGACAAACTAAAAATTAAATTATTTCAGGAAAGACGTTTGGTTTGTTGGACGAATGGACGAGTACTTTTTTTATGCCGATGGTTCAAAAGTCTTAAATAGTGTTATCATTTATGATAATTACTCAAGTCGCTGCATTTCTCTTCGAGTTCTTCTTTTTCGAAAGCCGAAGAATTCACGGTCCGGCTTCAAAAAAAGGCCCCGCAACACGTATCCGAGGCGCGCGAAAAGGAAAATATTTTATCGCCAAGTGCAAGGGGGGGGGGGGGAAAGAAGTCCAAAAAGGCCAACGGCGTGCCGGTTTCGCAGAAACCTCCGTCTCGAGTACATCGTTCCTTATCTCTCGTGCCCTGTCTTTCGGAGATGGAGATTTGTTTCGGTTCGTTGCGTGACTTTTTTTGCACCGCCGCTCCAAAAAAAAAAAGAACGCCTGATTTATGTCGCGCATTAATTTCGGATTTCGGGTACCCGAAAGCCGCAATTACCGTAAAACGTTTGTCCTGTTATCCAATTAATATATGCAAGCTTAATAAATATGTATTGCACGTTCGGCGAATAAAGCGTTTATTAAAAGTTCTTGAAACGGCAGTTTATTGCTAAGAAGTTGATTGGTTGACGGTTTCATACATATACATACAATTTTCAAGATTTATCTCTATTTTCTTTGTTAGTAGCGCTCCTAGGAACGAAATTATCAAGTTAAACCGTGGATCCTTGAGCGCAGCGGGGCGAGAACGGGAAAATTTGTTATTACTTAAAACTAAATATAAGAAAGTCAAAAACCTAAATGCAATTCGTTTTCCACGAATTGCATTGCTCGAATGTAATATTTTCAGAATTGTCAAAAATTGGTTCGCTCCTTCTCTCTCTCTCTGGTTTTAAACCGATATCCCACTGTCAATATTTTGATCAAAATTTCCATCAAAATAATACATATTACTTAAATATCTAATTTTGATCCAAATGTCCACAGTGGGACATCGGTTTTAATCTTCTTCGACTTCAGCTCTTTATTTACGAGAATATTTTTAGTAAAAATGCCAAATTTCTATATATAAAGTATGCATATTAAGAAAAATTTGAAAAAAATCCACGTTGTAATAAATATAAAGGGAGTTATTAATTTTAATATAATCAAGCTTTTGCTAATTAAAACAGATTTAAATACTATATACAAAATTTTACAAAAGGATCAAGATTACAAAAAAAGAAAAGAAAAAACAAAAATGAAAATAGAACAGTAAACAGAGAATGATGCGGAGAGAAAGGGGCGAATAATAGGTAGAAAATAGAAAAAAAAAGCTTTTGTTAAAATCAAACTGTAAACAGAAAATGGTTCGAAAAGGAAGGGGTACAAAATTAAAAAAAAAAAAAAACTTTTCACAACGCTGGCTGTGATCTTTCTTCAAATAAAAAAAAAAATCAAACCGTGACGAGTTGTTTCTTCACTCGCGGAAATTAAATGAACAGAAAAACGACTGATTAAAATTTAAAATAAAAAAAGGTACGGCCAGAGAGGTCAGGAACTCTGAACTTCTTCTGGGAGAAGACCTCGTGTCTTGCAGCCCCTTTTTAAAGACTTTCCCCGCGTCATTTTCTACGACGGTGAGGGACTTCATCCGTCTACATTTTCAACGCGTGGAGAACCCCCAAGCGATTGCGTAATTCATCGCTGCTCATCGGCAGGTGGCTTTGCTGCGTGTTCGAACAACGTGCGCGAATACTCAGGTTGTTGTCTGCTCTATTATTGAAATCTCTCGCAAAAAAAAACTGACGCAGGCTTCAAGTTTAAAAAGAAATCGTTTAAATATATTCGCCTGAATAATAACTCAACCTCTTCTGGAAGAAAACATCTTTTCGTGTCTTGCGATCCCTTTATAAAGGTTTTCGCCGTGATTTTTTTATGACGTCATCCAATTACATTTTCAACGCGTGGAGAAACCCCAAGCGATTGCATAATTCATCGCTGCCCATCGGCAGGTGGCTCTGCTGCTTGTTTGAACAATGTGCGCGAATACTCAGCTTGTTGTCTGCTCTATTATGGAAATCTCTTGCAAGAAACAACAACTGACGCAGGCTTCAAGTTTAAAAAGAAATCGTTTAAATATGTTCGCCTGAATAATAACTCAACCTCTTCTGGAAAAAAACTTCTTTTCGTGTCTTGCGACCCCTTTTTAAAGGTTTTGTATGTGATTTTTTTATGACGGTGGGGTACGTCATCCGATTATTGCATTTTCCACGTGTGGAAAATCCCCAAGCGATTGCATAATTCACTGCTGTTCATCTGCAGGTGACTTTTTTTTACAGCGGGCGCTGTCTCTCTGTGATGGATAAAAACTAAAAATAGAAAATGGAAAATAGATTTCTTTTAACAGGGACTCCCACAGTCGACTGTAACCGCCAAGGGATTGTTCTTCGGTTTCCGTTCAGCACAAATGAGCTTCGCTTCTAAGAGCTCCGGCGCATTTTTACCGGCAAGGCCGTACAAACAAGAAATTTTGCACAGTTTGGCGGTTTACATCCCTTCCCCCATAACGAAAGCGTTGTCCCCGATGGTCTCAAATTTTGAAATAATTTCAAAACAACATTTTCGGGCTGTTCACATTCCTTCCGCTCTAATAAAAGCGCTCTCCCCGACAACAACAACATCAACAACGAAACTTTGCACAGTGTGGCGGTTTACATCCCTTCCCCCATAACGAAAGCGTTGTCCCCGATGGTCTCAAATTTTGAAATAATTTAAAAACAACATTTTCGGGCTGTTCACATTCCTTCCGCTCTAATAAAAGCGCTCTCCCCGACAACAACAACATCAACAACGAAACTTTGCACAGTTTGGCGGTTTACATCCCTTCCCCCATAATAAAAGCGTTGTTCCCGATGGTCTCAAATTTTGAAATAATTTGAAAACAACATTTTCGGGCTGTTCACAAGATTCCTTCCGCTCTAATAAAAGCGCTCTCCTCGACAACAAGAACAACGAAATTTTGCACAGTTTGGCAGTTTACATCCCTTCCCCCATAACGAAAGCGTTGTTCCCGATGGTCTCAAATTTTGAAATAATTTGAAAACAACATTTTCGGGCTGTTCACATTCTTTCCGCTCTAATAAAAGCGTTCTCCCCGACAACAACAACAACAACGAAATTTTGCACAGTTTGGCCGTTTACATCCCTTCCCCAGTAATAAAAACGTTGGTCAATGCGTTTCAAATGATTTCGAATGAAAATTGCTTGCCGTTCACATCCCTTCTTTCCCCCATAATAAAAGCGTCGTCCCAGACGGCCAATGCGTTTCAAATAATTTCGAAACGGAATTCTTCTTGGCCGTTCACATCCCTTCCCCCGTAACAGGAGCGTTAGGCCCAAATGGTGAATACTTTTCAGATGTTAACTGATCCTTTACAAGACAAGACCACAGCTTTTGTTATTATTGTAAACACGGTAATGCCAGGAAACGTTAATGTTGCTGCAAAAAACATCTAATTAATAAAGGAACGGCCCATAATCTACTTGCCGAAGTCGATTTACAAAGTGCAGCTGAAGTTAACTTCTGCGGGGAACGACAGGGATGGACTTTAGATGTCAAAGTAAAGCACCGGAGACAGTTTCCGGTGTCTTCGTTTCGCAGAAATAAATCGCGCAGTTATTACCGGCAGGGACGTATAAGCCAGAACTTTTGCGCTGTTTATGAAATTAATCGTCCGTTAGCGTTTAGCGCGCCTTGCCAAGGGCTTAAACAAGAAGGATGCCAAACGCGCAGATCATTTAGGGTGGGAAAAGGGTGTTGTTGGCGGATGGCAAATGAATTATGCGAGCGTATGACTGAAATAGAACTTGCACTTCCTAATTATTATTATTATTATTATACTTATGCTTATTAATTTTCGTCTGACGAAATTATGTCGAGTACGGCATGGCACGAGCATTCTAATAACAGGAAATAATAATAATAATAACACCTTCGAGTTATCTTTAGGGTCATCAATCAAAAGTGGTCTGCAGAACATTTATTGATGACGTAAAGTGTGACGAAGGCGAGGAAAGTAAAAGTCACGTTCGCGGAGGACATTTTTAGCGAACGTGAACGTAACGGGTCTCACCGCCGCCGCGCCGCCGCCATATACAGGCCGTCCGCGTAGGTCGAAACGCGCGGTACGGTGGCGTTCGGGAATTAGGAAACAAGTGGACGACCTAAAATCGAAACCAAGGACGAAACTTTTCACTCGCTTAAACCCACACGGCCCAATGTCACGTCCAAGATGCAGAAGATTTCGGATTTTTAAAACAAACGACGCACGGCCGGCGTGCAGTATTAAGTCGGACACCCACTCGACCGGTTTCTTCCCACAACGAATGCAATATCATGCACGTTAAGTACGTTTTGCAAATTTACTACGTTTACGACATGCCATTCGAAGAGCCTGCGTCGCGTGAAAATTACAAAAAAATAAAAAATAAAAAAACGAATTTGTAAAGCCTGATTTTAGAAGCAAAAATTAAAAGAAAAAAAAAAAAAGATTCGTGCCTTTTTGTTATTATTATTTTTCATGTTTCGACAAACCGTATAAATATTTTTTTGTGGGCCCGGTCGCTTTCGGCGTTATTCTTCTTCTTTTTTTTTAAGCGAGAACCGAACTGATTGGTTGCGGTACGCCCACGACGAACTGGACGCCACCTGACAGATTTATCCCGATCTAATAATGACTCTGAGCAGTCGTCTGATCGTGCGCTTTGGTGTTCAACAACCTCAATTAATTAATTTAATGCGTTCGTTTTTCTTTCGGTAAGCAGAACTGGAATTCCGGGTATTTATTTCATTCTAACCAAAGAATAATAATCTTAATTCCGATCGAGGCTCGAATTCTTTCCTCTTACTCTTCTTTTTTTTTATTTTTTTTGGGGGGGGGGGGAAAGGGAGAGGGTATAATTTCGAATTAAAAGAAAAACTTTCGTGGAAAGTGGATTTACAACTTTCATTATTTTTTTTTTGATTAATTAAATTAATCAATTAGTTGATTGAACGATCATCATTCGTCTATCGATTAAATAATTATTTTAATGTTTGGAGATTGTTATAACAACTGAAAACTAAAGAACTGAAAACTGAAAAAGAAAAAGAAGAAGAAGGAGAACGCTCTTGACAATCGAAACACCTACCTACTATTTTCAATGAAAAAAATTAAATTAAATTTATCGATTTTGCAAAGTCTGTTACGGTGTGAAAACCGCGCGACCCGTACATTCCGTTCCGCTCGCATTCACTTTCGATTTCGAAATATTAAGAAACTCTCTTGTGCTTAAATAGTTTCATTTAGAAGAAATGAAATCCACATTATCGGCTGACCGTATCCATCAATATATCTTGCCGGTGCTGCATTCATTCACATGGCTTGCGCACTCGATCAGTATTGCTGCCACTGCGACAAGTCACAACGGTATCGTATACCTACTTCTTCACTGGCTAATACCCCGGATTACCCCAGAATAACTCCACCGGAGACTTGACCTTTCTTTTTTGTCCCAACTCCGTTTGAGTTTTGCATTAATTTTAGATTTGACGAATTTACGCGGGCGCATTAATAATTCCGGTGACAAATAAACACATAATTCCGCTGCCACATGTCACCCATTTTTTTTCTCTCTCTCTCTCTCTCTCTTTCTGGTGTCACTTACGTTCTTAACGACTTGAACAAGTAACCATCGCTACATCTGCAACGGGCATGAAGCGGCACTTATTTATAAATCAAAAATTCGGCGAAGCCCGAGCTGTAAAAGTCAGTGTGTTTATGTTGGGCCGCGGACGTTTTTACGAACGTTTTTCCTCGTGCGGATGACATAAACGTTTCTAAATGGTATAAATAAATTCGCATGTGCAACGCTGCAATTAAAATGTAATGTGGTAACGCGATGGCAATGAATACTTGTAAAAAAGATGATGATGTAAAAACTGGAAGGCGCAGATGTCGTCGTCGTCGTCCAAGCGTTCGCCTTCGATGATGTCATTGTTACGCTTACGTAATAGTTTATGGTGGGCAGGCTTGGATGACTTATTTACGATTAAAAAAAAATGTATATATAATATGCTTGATTTGGTTAATTTTTTGTTGCAGCAATATTTTTCCTCAAACCAAAATCGCACGGGTTTGTACGGAAGAGATTCCTCTAACTATCGATGGCCGCCCTACGCGACTTCCGTAGAAAGTCAGAATCCGAATCTAGATTATAACGTAGCTTCTTCCGGGGCGGACCCCTACGGTAGCGTGGGGAGTAGCGCGAGTGTCTACCGCAGCGGAGACTACGGAAGCAACGACCGTACCGGAGACTACGGAAGCAACGACCGTACCGGAGACTACGGAAGCAACGACCGCAGCGGAGACTACGGCAACGACCGTAGCCGAGACTACGGTAGCGTCAACGTGTACCCGGGAAGCCCCTACAGAAGCCGACGACCCTACAACAGTAATTACGACATCGTCGAAGCACCGGGCAGCGCCTACGGCCCCAAAAACGGCAGCGAACGATGCATTCCGAAGTGTTTCGCCGAGAAAGGAAGCAGAGTAAGTACCTCCAAAAAGCGCAAGCGCGACGCACCTTACTTACTTACCCTAACAGGGTTTCCCGGGGGTTCCCGGCCTACCAGGCGAGAAAGGCCAGCGCGGTTTTCCAGGAATCGAGGGGATAATGGGGCCCAAAGGCGACAAAGGCGAAGGCGGCCCGACGGGTCCGAGAGGTCCCAAAGGCGAACGAGGCAAAACCGGCGTGCCGGGATTCCCAGGGGTCCACGGCGTGCCCGGAATACAAGGTCAAGTCGGACCGCCCGGCATACCCGGATTGGACGGCTGCAATGGCACAGACGTAAGACACCGCCCCGGATCCGCCGCGCGGTAAATAAAAAAGAAACTCTTCCAGGGCGCTCCTGGATCCAGCGGTATTCCCGGAGAACCCGGTCCGAGGGGTTACCCCGGCACTCCGGGCATCAAAGGTCAAAAGGGAGAATCGGCTCACTGCGAGATCACGCTAAAGGGACAGAAAGGTGAGCCGGGTAGGAACGGCGTTCCCGGTCAGACAGGTCAGCCGGGTCCTGTGGGTCCTCTTGGCCCTCCCGGTTCGAAAGGCGACATTGGAATACCGGTGAGTACAAACAACTCCACGGATGAAATTATAATTAATGCTTGATGTGATTTAGGGTCTACCGGGACCTCTAGGACAGAAAGGTCAAAAAGGAAACATGGGCATTGGATTCGTGGGGCCGAAAGGTGAAAAAGGCGAGCGGGGTCCGAGAGGCCCGAAAGGAGAACCTGCCGTTTTAAAACTGATTCACAAGGGCGAGTCCACGATTGGACCTCAGGGCGAGCGAGGTGATAAGGGAGATCGGGGTTACGACGGCCTTCAAGGGCAAAAGGGAGAGCCGGGCCCCGATGGGGAAAACGGAATTCCGGGGGTGTCAGGCATGAAAGGCGAGAAGGGACTGGTAGGCCCTCCTGGACCTCGGGTAAATTACTAACACCTTGACATAATTAATTTATGTAGCATCGTGCCCGTTAGGGACGTGACGGCTACGCCGGACCACCAGGCCCGCCGGGACAAAAAGGAGACAGAGGAATTGATGGAATATCCGGTTTAGCGGGAAGGCCGGGATTGAAAGGCGAACCGGGAAGAGATGGTCCTGGAGGCGGTCCAGGTTTAAGAGGACCTCCGGGTCCGCCCGGTGGGGGAAAAGGACGGCCAGGACCCCCCGGGCCTCAAGGTCCACGCGGTTATCCCGGACCAATGGGACCTAAAGGTATTCATTTTGTATTCTATTAACAACAATTTAATAGCGACAATACTTCCGAAGGTATGGACGGATTTGACGGAGACCAAGGACCTAAAGGCCCAATAGGTGCGCCGGGTGGGCTTGGTATACCAGGACGACCCGGTCTCGAGGGACTTCCGGGTGAAAAAGGAGAAAAAGGCGAGCCCGGCTCGATTGGGTTTCCGGGTACTCCAGGACCGCGTGGATACCCAGGATCGCAAGGTCCACAGGGACTTAGAGGTGCCGAAGGCGAGAAAGGTCTTTCGATAATAGTAAGTGATTCGTGCTTGCTACGATGATATGTAAATCTAAATTTTTGTTAATCCCCTAGGGTCAGAAAGGTTCCGATGGCCTTCCCGGACGTGACGGAGAGAAGGGCCAGAAAGGAGAACGTGGTTACTCAGGCGGACGTGGCGCACCAGGAGATGCACTGGAGGGCATTCCGGGTTTGCCTGGACCACGCGGATTTCCGGGAGAAAAGGGAGTATCAGGAAGACCCGGTACTCCGGGAACCTCTGGTTTTCCGGGAGAGAAGGGCGAAATTGGAGGGCGGTGTATCGATTGCTTACCCGGATCAAGAGGCGAGAAAGGCGACAGAGGTATAGATGGTGCTCCCGGAATACCCGGCGCTCGTGGTCCCCCCGGAATTCCCGGATACAAAGGCGAAGTCGGGGCGGATGGTAATCAAGGCCCGGCAGGTCCCCCTGGTGCTCCTGTAATGTATTCTCAAGAAGTATTTGGAATTTATGAACGTGAATTAATTAATTTTAGGGTAACGATGGTATACCAGGTCGACCTGGTTTACAAGGTGAAAAAGGTGCTTCGTGTTTCATACCAAGTAACTTAGTGAAGGGAGAAAAAGGCAGTAAAGGAGAACGTGGACCTACGGGCAGAGATGGCCCGCCTGGTTTCCAAGGCCCCGTCGGTCCTCCGGGAGAAGTTGGACTGCCCGGTTTCCCTGGTCCAAAAGGAGAGAAAGGTTTCGACGGATTCCCCGGACCAGAAGGCATACCCGGTCAACCTGGCCTACCAGGAATTAAGGGCGTAAAAGGCGATAGTATCAAGGGAGAACCCGGATTTTCTGGCTTACCTGGCTTGAAAGGTTCTAAAGGTGAATTCGGTCTGAAAGGGCGAAAAGGAGAAGCTGGAATTTGCTCGTTACCGTTAACGAAAGGCTTCAAGGGCGACAGAGGACCGCCGGGAGAAAAAGGAGAACCCGGCCCGGCTGGATTAAACGGTTTACCCGGCGAGAAAGGTTTCCAAGGTCTGTCCGGAGAGAGAGGAGTTGTCGGAGCAGACGGGCCCCCAGGACCGGTCGGCCCCCGAGGTCTTCCCGGACCGCGAGGAGAGAAAGGTGAAACGGGTCCTTTGGGCTTCCCGGGAGAACCAGGAAAGCCTGGAAATCCCGGCTTGCCAGGTCCAATAGCACCGAAGGGAGAGAAAGGGGAAGCAGGAATACCCGGCGTTGGTCCGCCTGGACCTCCCGGACCCCTGGGATTAAAAGGAGAAAAGGGTTTGCCGGGATTGCCCGGTAAAGTCGGACAAGATGGCGCGCCCGGACCGATAGGTTTCACAGGAGAAAAGGGAGATGCGGGTGTGCCTGGAATAAACGGTTTACCTGGAATCGCCGGCGAGAAAGGAGGGCCGGGTCCGGTTGGACCTGCGGGAATAGCTGGACCACCGGGTCGGCCGGGCTACGACGGTCCTAAAGGAGAACCAGGTCTGAAAGGTGAACAGGGTAGACCAGGCCTGTCCGGATTTCCGGGCTTGAAGGGAGAACCGGGCGTTCAAGGAGCTGAAGGACCTAAGGGTTTCGTTGGACCACGAGGACATCCAGGTAACAAAAGATTTCAAATTCTTTTCTTATTAAATTCTTATTAAATTCTTATTAAATATAATCGCGTGTAGGTGCTCCTGGTCTTCCTGGAATGGACGGTAAACCCGGCGAGCCGGGAGAGAAAGGAGAGATCGGTTACCCCGGTCTTCAGGGTGCTCCGGGACCAGTCGGACCACCCGGGCCGATAGGGTTACGAGGAGATAAAGGTGACCAAGGCCCACCGGGATTGAGAGGTCAGCCCGGCCTGGTCGGCGAGAGAGGATTTAAAGGCGAGCCGGGCTTGCCGGGATTGGATGGGGAGAAAGGAGTTCCCGGTGACGTGTCCGAGAAAGGTCAGAAGGGAGAGCCGGGACCTCCAGGTTTGCGAGGACCGTCCGGCACTCCGGGCCGCCACGGTATTCCCGGACAGAAGGGCGAAGAAGGAAGGCCGGGGATAGGAATGCCGGGTCTGCAAGGTCTTAAGGGCGACAAGGGGATTCCCGGACTCGACGGGCTGCCCGGATTGCGCGGTATCAAAGGAGCGCCGGGGTTGACAGGATTCCCAGGGCTTAAGGGCGATAGGGGTTATCCGGGAGAGAGAGGGCAGCCGGGAATGGACGGGAGAGACGGCGAAAGGGGAGAGAAGGGCGATATAGGTTTTCCGGGCGCGCCCGGATTCACCGGCGAGAAAGGCGACAGCGGGCTACCGGGACAGAACGGTTTCCCGGGAACGAAGGGAGAAAGGGGCCCGACGGGCGCGGAGGGTTCGATTGGATTCCCCGGGCCCAAGGGAGATTTGGGCGACCGGGGTCCACCGGGGGCGGTGGTTACGGTCAAGGGAGAGAAGGGCGAGCCGGGGCCGCCCGGGTTACACGGTCTCGTCGGGCAGAAAGGCGAAGCGGGATTCGACGGCGTTCCCGGACTCGAAGGAGAAAAGGGTGATCTCGGATATCCAGGGGTTAAAGGCGCGACTGGTTTGCCCGGATTTATCGGTGAAAAAGGTAAGAGAGCAGAAGAGGTTTGATGCGGTGCTAACGCGATGGTTTTCAGGTGACATCGGCCTGCCTGGTATCGAGGGATTGCCCGGCCTAACCGTCAAGGGAGAGAAGGGCTTGCCTGGTTTGCCCGGTAAAAACGGAAGGGATGGTATACCTGGCTTGCAAGGGGAGAAGGGAGATAAGGGTTTCGCTGGATTGGTTGGGATACCGGGGCAGCAAGGGCAGCCGGGGCCTATAGGCCCGCCGGGGATGAAAGGAGAACGGGGAATACCGGGAGAACCGGGTCGTCCGGGGATAGACGGCGAGCCTGGCCGGCCTGGGTTTATCGGCGCGGTGGGTTTGACGGGTGATAAGGGTGAGCGAGGGCAGCCAGGGATCTTAGGGGCGCCGGGGCAGAAAGGAGAGAGAGGCTTGACCGGGCTGCAAGGTCCACCCGGTGCGCCCGGTGAGAAAGGCGATAGGGGCTTTGATGGTTTGGTCGGGGCGATAGGGCCTATCGGGGCGCCCGGTGAAAAAGGCGATTTGGGTCCGCCCGGTTTGGAGGGATTGCAAGGTTTGCCCGGGTTGAGGGGCGACAAGGGAGACATTGGTTTTCCTGGATTGACGGGGGCCAAGGGCGAGAGAGGCGAAGCCGGCTTGCCAGGACGACCCGGGCCGGCTGGCCTTGATGGTTTAGAAGGGCGGCCGGGTTTGGACGGTGAAAAAGGCGACAAGGGGTATCCGGGTAGGGACGGTCTTAATGGTTTGGTCGGAGCGATCGGGGAAAAGGGCGATAGGGGCGAGCAAGGGCTCGTCGGGTTGCAAGGCGCGGTCGGTTTGCAAGGCCAGAAGGGAGAGCCGGGGGCGCCCTGCGAACAAACCCCGGATTATTTGACGGGGACGCTACTCGTGAGGCACAGCCAGAACACTGAGGTACCGTCGTGCCAGGAAGGGCACATCAAGTTGTGGGAGGGGTACTCCTTGCTGTACGTGGAAGGCAACGAGAAGGCGCACAGTCAGGACCTCGGCGTGCCCGGTTCTTGCATACGGAAGTTCTCGACGATGCCGTTCTTGTTCTGCGATTTCAACAACGTGTGTAACTACGCGAGCCGAAACGATCGCTCCTATTGGCTGTCGACTACCGCCCCCATTCCCATGATGCCCGTCGAGGAGAGCGAAATTCGAAATTACATTTCGAGGTGCGTGGTTTGCGAAGTACCCGGAAACGTCATCGCCGTGCACAGCCAAAGCTTGGCGCTGCCGAACTGCCCCGGGGGATGGACGGGGCTCTGGATTGGTTACAGTTTTGTTATGGTAAGTCGCCGCGTCGCTAATTAAAACTTAAAGTAATTTTTTTTTAATTAAATGCGAAGCACACGGCCGCTGGTGCTGAAGGCGGCGGGCAACCCCTGTCCAGTCCCGGATCGTGCCTGGAAGATTTCCGGGCGTCGCCTTTCATCGAGTGCAACGGGGCGAGAGGGACGTGCCATTACTTCGCCAACAAGTTGAGCTTCTGGCTGGCGACGATACAAGACGACCAGCAGTTCCAAACCCCCCAGAAACAGACGTTGAAGGCAGGCAATGTACGCGATAGAGTAAGTAGATGCCAAGTGTGTATTAAGAACACGTCTTAACATCCCCCCGCCCACCGCGCGCGCGCGCATCATCCACCATCATCAACGCCGCCTCTACTTAGCTAGGCCATCACACAGTATGTAGTACCCCCTTTAAGTTAAAACAATTAGATGGAACCGTCATACAATCAGTGGAATGGAATGGAATGTAAACTAAAATCAGGGAAAATGTGATCGTTCCATTTAATAATAATCTAACTCGCTGTGTTCAAACGTTTCTTAAGTGTTCCTTTTTGACATGATTCGTGCTGTTCAGTCGCCTAACGTTGTGATAAATTGTTCAAGAGTTAGGCGCCGCCGAACACCATGAATGTTTCGAAATATTGTATAAAATAAGCTTTTATATAACTCTAATACTGCCGTGCCATGTTTATATATTATTATTTTTTTTTTTTTTAAAAAAGAAGAAGTGTTTTATAACTATACTTAAAAAGCATGTAAAATTTTTGTAAAATATTAGAGGTTAAGTTATATTTTATGTATGTATGTACTGGCAAAAGAAAAATACAGTTTAATACGAATTTAATACTTAGCAAATCTTTTTATTGTTTATTATTTTTTTTTTTAAATGAGGTTATTTTGTTAAAACGCTATTATTATTAATATTATTATTTTATCGATCCCGCCCCTTCCCACTTTTGTTTTGGTGAACTCGTACGCCGCGCCGCCTTGCTCTATGTGTGTTAGTTATATCTCTTTTTAGTTAATAATAATAAATTGAATGGTGCTCTTATTATTATCATCTCATAATTTAATATAATATACGCCTAAAAAAAATTTATCATCGATCGCTTCGACGACGACGACGACGACGACGTTTCCCTTCTTCTTCAAAATTCTATCCGCTCTAGTCAATTCTTAATTAATTTCTCTTTTCTCCTTTGGAGGAAAAGAAAAAAAAAACTGCTTGTTGGTCCCCCCTCCTCTCCCCCCTTTACAGCTATTATGTATTTTTATTTTTCTTTAAATTTTGATTATTAATAAAATCACTGCCATTGTAAAATAAATATTACTTAAAATCGAGTGTTGTTGTTGTTTTTTTATTCCCGAAGACACGATTGCGCAAGTCTGTCGTTTAAAAAAAAATAATCAATTCATTAATTAAATCGATTGGATACAAGAATTTAATTCAGTTTATTTAATCGTACTTATTGTTACGAATTATCACAATCTTTCCTTTGCGTTTTGTTTTATTTAAGCCGGGAATGCGATGTCCAGGCCTAACTTTTCTTAAAAGGTTTCGTGCTCCTTGGTAAGAAGGGGGGTTATTTAAAAAAGAAAAAGAAAACAAAAAACACTAAAAATCGCGCAACACCCTGTATAACAATATTCTCTCATTCGGTCGTTTTCGCATAGCATTGTAATTTTTAATTCAAATTCAGTTAATAAATTATTTTGATTAACATTCAAAATATATTTGCTTTACTATTGCTGTGTTAATTGCTTTGCATTTTTATCTTTGTTAAACGGTAAGTATTTTACGTTTTTATTTTTTTGTGTAAAGGTGAAAGAAACAATTTCGAACAATTTTTTTCCTAACAGCTTTTGTATTATAAATTTTTTTTTCTTTACATTTTTTCAAATGGGAATTGTGTTGTGTTGAAAAAAATCGGGAAGTAGGTAAACGGAGGTGTAAGTCCGGTGCTGCCATCTGGCGTAGAAGACTCTAATTATTACGACCCTCGTCGCGGAAGTTTTCGTTTCGCCGCGGCTTCGACTTTCCCTCCGATGGGCGTCGCACGCGTTTATCTTTCTCGCGTGAAGATTTCTTTTTAATTTTCAGCCGCCTATAAAAATACGAATAGTTTAAACAGCGACATCGTGCGATCGCTTTTTAAGCTAACATTGCATTAGGATTGACAAATTGAAGCCGCCGGTTTGCTACATAATAAGTCATCCGGTGCAAGGCGGATATCCTTGTTGTCAAAGCGAAATGAAAGTTTTGTTAGAAACTCCCGAGCTGCGTTTTTGCTGAGGAAGCCCCGAATAGGGCCGAAACAGCTGTACAGAGGCCGCTCGAGGGTTTCCCTGCAATCAAAAACGATTTGCAACAATTTTTTTTTTTTTAATATGATTGACGGTCTCCAGAAAAGTTTATTTTAGATAACAGATAATAGATAAAATTTTGAAAGAAAGAATTCGAATAAAAGACAATTTTAAATGCAAATGCAAATATTAAAATACAAAAGAATAAAAGTGCAAAAATAGATTTTTGTTTTCTAAATCAGTGGCGTAACTAGAAGTCAGGCCGCCCGGTTGCAAGATCTCTAACAGCGCCTTATGTTTATTGTTAATAAAGTAAAACTGCGAAAAAAAATTAACGTTCAGTTCTTTACTTGCTTGTTTTCTGAACTATTGAAACTAAACAAATGAAAACTGCTTAATTGCTTCTGGATTGTCCCATTTCTAAAAAGCGACGAGAGCTGTCAAAATTTAGAGGTTAGAAAAACCTTCCGCGAAACTAGCGGGGTACGTTCAGATCGTCTGCGCCCTCAAACACAAACAAGAATCCTAAATTTGTAATATTATGAAAAAAAAAAAATCAATAATGAAATTATTTAAACGACGACGATTTTTAGCGGCGGTGTTTAAATGTACAGTCAGGATTAAAAGTAATGTCGCCCTCATGAAATGTGAATACGTGATCTTATCCAAGCTTCCAAGTCAGTCGACTAGGTCGGCGCAATTCAACTTTTTTATTGGGGGAGAGACATCGCTTTTGTTTCTGCCCGTACATTTTCTGGATTTTTTTCTCATTCAATATTCGTTCGGTCACGGAAAATTGAATCTTCCGACGAAAATACCGGCCGGCGACGTGTGACCGTGACCGTGACCTGCCATCGCATCGGTCGTTAAATACTAATATAGTTGAGACGCTGCGGTGGTCATTGGCGTGCTGCAAGGGTCCGCGGATGGCACATGTGGTGTCTCCAAACCACACATGCATGTCGGACGTACCGGCCCCGGGGCCCGTCTTTGCCGCTGCGTGGTCACCCGACCGAAAATAACCGCCCCTTTGTATTTGGGGCACAATCCGGTCGGCAATGCAATAATTTCTGTATTCGGAACATCTGGGGTTTTTAACTTCGTCAAAAAAAATTTAAACTTCAATTATAATACAAAACCTTCACAAAACAAAACACCCGAGAGACCTTTCAGAGACGGTCAAGTAAATAAATCACTTTAAAGACTTGGGGGGGGGGTTAGGCAACTTAAGTCGCTTCGTAGATCAAGCTGAAATGTATTCCCGTAGCTCCCGGGCTGATTTGAGGTTAGGTTTTGATTGATGTTCGATGCTCATCATCGAATTGGTTTAGCAAATCGTGTTTCTAAACTTACTACGAGTTGTAAGCAACCCAATTTTTGGTCCTCTCTTGTCCCCAATTCTTTCGAACAATCCGTACAAAGTAGGATCCCGATTGTCTTTGTTGGTGACGCTTCTGGTTTGGTAAAAAAAGCCGGAAATCGATTTTCTAATTTATTTCCCCGCGGTTGCTCCAACGGCGTTTCATCCGTGTTTGTATTTTCAGGTTAAACAGAAAGAAAAAAAAAACGTTGTTTTGAGAGAAAGCCGAACGTTCAGCAGAAAATAACATAATAAGTACGCAAAACGAATTTCTTTTTCAACTTTCAACAACGCAGACTTTCTTGAAACACAGAATTTAAATTAAATTAATAAAATGGAAATAATTAGAAATAATAATTGATGCGTAAGTGGGGAATACTGGATGTTGCATTTGCTATGCAAGATATATCCTTAATTGAGTGCAGAAATTGGTGGGCAGAGAAATTTACAACACCAATTCTTTCGTGAAATTAGTTGCAAACTGACTGATTGAAAAAAAATTAACAATAAAAAAAATTAACAATCTTTCAACGAAGGAACACGACGTGTAATTAGCCGAGCACCCGAAGGACCTGGAATATTCGGTGCCTGTACGTTCCCGCACTACTTAAGCATTATTTCCTTCAAGTTTTCTGTGTAAATGGAGAATACTGGATGTTGCACTTGCTATGTAAGAAATATCCTTAATTGAGTGCAGAAATTAGGGGTACAGAGAAAGTCTTTCGTGAAATTAATTACAAACTGACTGATTGAAAAAAAAATAACAACAATAAAATAAGCAATCTTTCAACGAAGGAACACGACGTGAAATTAATTAGCTCAGCACCCGAAGGACTTGGAATATCCGTTTTTTGTACAGTCCCGCATTACTTAAGCACTATATCCTTCCAGTTTTCTGTGTAAGCGGGGAATATTGGATGTTGCACTTGCTATGCAAGTAATATCCTTAATTGAGTGCAGAAATTAGGGGTACAGAGAGATTTACAATACCAATTCTTTCGTGAAATTAATTACAAACTGACTGATTGAAAAAAAATTAACAATAAAAAAAATAAACAATCTTTCAACGAAGGAACACGACGTGTAATTAATTAGCTCAGCATCCGAAGGATCTGGAATGTCCGGTTTCTGTACGTTCCCGCACTACCTAAGCACTATTTCCTTCCAGTTTTCCGTGTAAGTGGGGAATACTGAGTGTTGCATTTGCTATGCAAGAAATAACCTTAATCGAGTGCAGAAATTAGGGGTACAGAAAGTTGTTGCAACCGAAAGCATAACAACGTCGCACCGCATTTCGACTTCTGCGCATGCGTAGAGTGTATTTTAGCATACGATCCTTAATTAATTAATTAATTAATTACTTCCGCTTAAAGTCGACCTTATCTTACTACCTTAACCCTAAATTTGCAATACCAATTCTTTCGCGAAATTACTTACAAAGTGACTGATTGAAAAAAAAATTAACAATAAAAAAAAATAAACAATCTTTCAGCGAAGCAACACGACGTGTAATTAGCTCAGCATCCGAAGGACCTGGAATATCCGGTTTTTGTACGTTCCCGCACTACCTAAGCACTATTTCCTTCCAGTTTTCTGTGCAAGTGGGGAATACTGGATGTTGCATTTGCTATGCAAGAAATAACCTTAATCGAGTGCAGAAATTAGGGGTGTAGAGGATTATCGCAACCAAAAACATAATAAAAGCGCACCGTATTTTGATTTCGGCGCGTGCGCAGAGTGTATTTTACCATAAGGTTCCTTTGTTAACGTTAACGTTTAATTTTAATTACGTCCGCTTAAAGTCGACCTTATTTTATTGCTCTCGAGATGCCAATCCTTTCGCGAAATTAATCACAAACTGAGGAGAGTGACTGAAGGAAATTAAGAATAAAAAAAAAGTAAACAATCTTTCAAATTCAACACGACGCTTAATTAGGACAGGACTCGGGATAACGACTTCGTGTACGCTCCCGCATTTTTTAAGCGCCATCTCCCATTTGGATCAGTGATCAGCGGGAGGCCAACGGATTTTGGATTTGCAACGCAAAAAACATCCTTAATTGAGTGCCTAATTTAGGTGCAATATTATATGTCCCGTAATTTCGAGCGCATTTGATCCTGACCTTGGACGAGTAACGATTCATTCCAATATTACAACATTGTTCATTACCTACATTTTAATTTTCGTAGGAACCTCGCATCTCTAAGTGCATACTGAATATTGGATCCTTCACACAGTGAGTGAAACTAAAACATGCTTAGATACAGCGTGTTCCGAAAAAAGTGATGGTGGGTGGGTTTTAATCCAACGACTTGCGGCTTTACCTCCGGGGGGGTTGCTTAATTATTATTAATGCCCGTAATTTATTTAATACGTTACAATTCCGATACTGCGGCGAGATTAAGCACGCGCTTCCTCGCCGCCGCACAATAAATAAATAATGCTCGCAATAAAAACCGGCGCATAAATATTAATCTTAATAAATTGAAGAGCGAGCAGGGGCCGCGTCGATCATCGCGTTATGTAGGTTAATATTATGTCCTTCCCTCGTTAATCAAGGGGCTGGTGCGCTCCGTCGATAACATCTCTCCAACAGAAAACCCCCCCAGGAGGAAATTGGATAATCGTGTAGCAGGAAATAAGTTAAGTCGATTATATTCGGGCGCACGTGCACGCTTATGTAACCGAAGACTTCGGCTGTAATTTTTTTTACTAAACTTGACAGGGGAAGCACCTACTTATAAGTTACGGGACAAAAATTAATAGTTTCTTTTTGCCAAAAAAAAAATGCTTTCAAAATACCGAGGGAAAAACAGAGCGTTCTCTCCGGAGGTGTAGGTACTATTTTATTCACGACCGGGAACAGAAGAATCACAGGAATTTAACAAAAAATTATTCATTCTTTGCTGTCCCAAGCTTTTTGCAATCCCTAGGCAACTCAGATCCTTTTATTATTATTAATCGAATTAATCCGATGAAATTTAATGAAGAAAAATTTTATTTTATCTGAAAAACGCCGTGACAACACCCTGTTCCGGACACGCGGGTACATACTATTTTATTCACGACCGGGAGCAGAAGAATCACAGGAATTTAACAAAAAAATATTCATTCTTTGCTGTACCAAGCTTCTCGCAATCTCTAGGCAACTCGGATCCTTTTATTATTATTAATCGAATTAATCTGATGAAATTTAATGAAGAATAATTTTATTTTATCTGAAAAACGCCGTTACAACACCCACAGGAAATTCACAGGAATTCTGTTCCGGACACGCACGTACATACTATTTTATTCACGACCGGGAGCAGAAGAATCACAACAGTCCAAACTTTTAGGATTCAAAAATGCGTTCTTTACGTCCTGCTAAGCCTTTTCTAATCCCTAGGCAACTCGCATAATTTTATTGTTTCGATTTAATCTAGGATTTGCTATCAGGATTATAAATTTAAATTCATTTTGTGCACCTTATAAGCCCGATAAAATTAAATCAGACTTATAAAAAACACCGAGAGGAAAACAGCGTGCTCTTCCTATTTTTTTCATGACCGGGAGCAGAAGTATCGCGGGAATCCGAACTTACACGAATAAAAAATCCGTGCTTTGCGCTGCCAAGCTTCTCTTTAATTTAATTGGGCAATTGTTTTATTACTAAATATTTCGAAAAATTCTTTGAAAAGATCATGATGAGAAGAATAGACTTATCTCCCGAGATGTATAAACTATTTTATTCACGACCGGGAAATCCAAACTGTTCGGAATAAAAAAGGAATCGTTTCTTGCGATTCCGAGCACTCTCTAATCCTTAGACAACTTGAATCATTTTTTTCTTTCTCTCTCTCTCTCTCTCTTCTGGATGTGTATACTATTTTATTCGCGACCGGGAAAGGGAGGAAAGAATCATAATAATCTAAATTTTTAGTGATGAACAGATAAAACAGCGTCATCCTACGATCGCTTTTTTGGGAATGTCGAGCTGCGTCCCTGCTGACGAAGCCCCAAGCAGGGCTGAAACAGCTGTACCGAGACTGCTCGAGGTTTTCACTGCAATCAAAAACGATTTGCAACAAAATTTATAAAATTTTTAGGAGTAAAAAAAATGCTTGCTGGTTTGCAGAGTGTCACTTTTCGGAATTTTATTTTTGGAAATTATTTGCAACACATTTAAAACGAACTTTTGTTTGAAGTTTGTATGATTTTGAACGAAAAATTAGGAAAAAATGGAATGCTGAACGCATTCTAAACTCTAAACAAAAGCACGTTATTTTGCGCCTTCTTTTGTTTGTTCTTTAATCTAAATTCTTCTCCGAGTAAAGTACCGTTTTGATTGTACTTCGCATCGATCGGTGGGAAAACCGAAAACTGATGGAAAACAAGAAAAAAAATTATCGACTTGATCTTGGATTTTTTCTGAAACGCTGCCTTTGGCTCTTCATTCGAGGCCAACTAACACGAATTCTTTAATTTACTGCGAAACACTGAACCGAACTCCTTTTCACCAATCACTGCCTAACTGATTTATAACTGAATACCGGAATAAATGAACAAATGAATAATTGAGTTAAAAATTTTCCTTTTTAAACTACCCGTGCTGTATGTGACAAAGTGCATTTCTCAAAATTCGGGTTCAAAGGTCGATGTACCAAAATCTTCAACGTCTCGTCGTGGCACACTTAATGAGCGAGCACGTTAATTGTTTTGAATGAAATACGATCTGCTGGTGTAACATTGTAAGTAAGAAAGTGAAAGGAGTTATTAACGACAACTCATAAAAAGAAAGTAACTGTCGAGGTACATTTTGGTCTTACTAGACCACATCAGGACAGTATAACTAAGGTGTAAGGTGTTGACAACTTGAAGATAAACAGCAACAATTGAAGCACAGATCAGGAGACAGAATTCGCCTTTGTTGCAACCACTAAGAAGACCCTCGTCTCATGGGTCATCGTAAATAAGTTTGAACGACATAGTTTTTTTTTTATTTGTCAGCATGGAATTTCCTCTACTAAAACAAACGTTTTAATTTTGCGTAAGTTCCATTGACCGAAAAGTACTTCGATCTGCGAGCTAAGCAGACGTCAGTAATTCATGCTGGACAAATTAAGCAAAAGAACTTTGATTTGCCAGCTAAGCAGTCGTCGGTAATTCATGCTGGACAAAATAAGGCTGTTTCGATGACCGTACTTGTGAAATGTTAACTAAACAATTTTGTCGATGAAACTTGATGATACGCGTGAAAATCCAAAAGTAAAAAACGAACTTAGATATAAACGAGACAATATAATATAATAAAAAAATAACCAAATTAAATTTTCCTGTGTGGGTTTCGAGTGTTTGTCTATTAATAAACCCAAAAAAGTTATGAAATACGTCAATATTACTTTGGGTTTTGGAGTTTATTTTGGCTGATCGCCTTTTGTTTTCCCTTGCTTAATGGAACTCTTGGTATTCTTAGAGATCTGTCTAACAGACAGCAGTTGGTTTCAGGAAAAGTCGATAACCTTCGCACGTCATCGTTTTCTTTCATTTTAATTTTAATTAGTAAAAAAAAATAGAAAAACGGTCGACTTTCTTCTGTTTCTTTGTTTAACTCGTTTTCCTTCGCTTAATTAATTACTTTCGGAATTGTTGCGGTTTAATCTGTCGGGCTGTTTAAGCAACTACGCGTACGCATGTGGTTTGGTTTGTAAACGTTGGCAACGTTTCCCGGAAGTGACGCTAACGCACCATTTGAAATACTGGCTTACCAGTGTTGCCACCCGACAGGGGAATTACCCTCTTTCGGGGAATTTTTAAAGGAAAAGAAAAAAAGGGAATTTACGCAATAATTGATGGAAAATATATTAAATTAATTGTATAATAACGATGTTTCCAATTTTTCAATATTTCTAAGAAACTTAAAAAATTAAATTAAATGCTATGCACTCTCTTTAAAAAAATGTTTAGAAATTTAAGAACAGTACGTTTTTAGGCATTAAAATTAATAATTTTTTAATTTATTTGTTTAATTAATTAAAAAGAGATCCAAATAAATATCTTGCTGTTTTTCTTTTGAGGTTTTGCCTGCCAACTTGTTTAAAAGAAATATGTTGCTTAAATATTTATTTATTTTTAATAGAATTTTTCGTTATGGCGTAATAGTAACAGCTTTACTGTCATTTGTTTATTTAATTTACGCAACAGAATTTTAAAGTGGACGATTAGGGGATTTCTTATTCAAAATTTTTTTTTTTTTTTACCACCTGGACAAACTCTTTACAGGGCTGGTTGGCAACACTGAAGCTCACTTTGCTTTACGACGCGACAGAAAACACGCGTATTTCGTTGATTGTGAGAATCTGCCCCAAGTTTGCGCCCCAAGATTCATCGAAACAGTTTGACTGGAATGAATTGAGCTCTCCGTGTCCTTTGATGTGTTTTTCGAACATCACACGCCAACAGATTGAAAGATTCGTGCAGTCTAAAGGTACGTGTATGATCATTAAGGGTTGGTTGGCAACACTGGTGCTAACTGTGCTTTACGACGCGACAGACCGCACACGTATTTCGCTGATTGTGAGAATCTGCCCCAGATTTATGCCCCAAGATTCATCCAAAGAGTTTGACTGGAATGAATTGAGCTCTCCGTGTCCTTTGATGTGTTTTTCGAACATCACACGCCAACAGATTGAAAGATTCGTGCAGTCTAAAGGTACGTGTATGATCATTAAGGGTTGGTTGGCAACACTGGTGCTAACTGTGCTTTACGACGCGACAGACCGCACACGTATTTCGCTGATTGTGAGAATCTGCCCCAGATTTGTGCCCCAAGATTCATCCAAAGAGTTTGACTGGAATGAATTGAGCTCTCCGTGTCCTTTGATGTGTTTTTCGAACATCACACGCCAACAGATTGAAAGATTCGTGCAGTCTAAAGGTACGTGTATGATCATTAAGGGTTGGTTGGCAACACTGAAGCTCACTTTGCTTTACGACGCGACAGAACACACACGTATTTCGCTGATTGTGAGAATCTACCCCAGATTTGTGCCCCAAGATTCATCCAAACAGTTTGACCGGAATGAATTGAGCTCTCCGTGTCTTATATATATATATGTTTTTCGAACATCTCACGCCAACGGGTTGAAAGATTCGTGCAATCTAAAGGTACGTGTGTGATCGATTGGCGTGGGCACGAGGTTACAGTCTTTTTGTTTCGTTGTTCATTGCGGGGCATATTTCCGAATATTTTTTTTCCTTTCTTTTTTTTTTGTAAGCAGATTTCATTTCAACCTGATTAATTAATCAATTGTTATTTTTTTGTCGTATTAACGAATAGGAAGTACTGTTTCCTCGTAAGCATATTGCGGCGAAATAATTGGGACTTGGCCGAAGGTGTAAAAGAGATTTGAATTGTGAAACTATTCGCGAACGTCTCTAATGCCCGCCTATAATGGCAAACGGACTCGAAATTACGCCCCGCCATCGGCTGCCTCGCTCTTCTGATATATCTTTGCCTTTGTATTTCGTTTTGTGTCGTTAATTACAGGACATTTCCAAATGAGCGAAATTAATTTCTGTGCTTTAATTATCGTTCTCTGTTTCATGACTGAACGTCACTTCCTGATAAACGAAATAAATTACTTTATGTGCTTTAATTATCGTTCTCGGATTCATGACTGTACTTTATTACCGATCAACTTTCGAACTGTGCCGCTATAATAAAATTGTATTTCTGTCGTATAGTTGAGTTTCCATTAGCCGTGAGTAGTAGTAGTAGTAGTAATAAGTGGCTCGTTTTGTCTGCGGTCCGGCTAATTTGAAAACTACTGATTTCTTTACGATCTCAGTTTGCGTATTCGCCATTTTGTTTTTAAAACTGCGCGGCATCAAATTAACCTATTTGGTTTTCGGTTCGAGTAATGAAGAAACTAATTGATTGGTTTACGATCGCAGAACACGAGTTTTTAATTAATTGAATTAATAAATCCAGGAGGACTGGTTTTTGGATTTTAAATTCAAATTCACCTCGAGTCAGTTGTGATGAAAGCGGTGATGATGATGATGATGGTGCCAAATTAAATCAAACATAACAAAATAGAAGGTAGAACATTGTAGGTGAACGAACTGTACCTATTACAACACCAAATCTATAGATTTATTATTACTAGAGTTTATATCGGATTTTTGACACGTATTCTTCCGCCGTGTTTTAATTTAATGAGACGTCGGCGCGCGGAAAATTGTAGCGTAAACCTTTATTAAAATAATTATCAATTACAACATCTGCTTAAATAATAAAGTACGTCGTATATCGCGGAGCTTTTTCTTTTTTTTTATTTTTTGTTGGCGGCGAATAAGTTAGGACCCCGTCGTCCGCGCGAGCTTACTACAGGTGCCGCCGCATTTGGATACACACGCCGCCCGGGCAATATATAATTTAATAATACATTAAAAAAATATAATTAAAGATGACCGAAGATTATACGCTGTTAATTGCGAAAATTAAATTTTAATGCGGGCGCAATTAAAACGTTAATCCCGCCGCGGCTCGCTCCTTAATTGACGGTTAACGATGGCCCCGGGATTTTTTCCTCTTGGACATTCTTCGGGCGACATTCGTAGCCTCGAGTTCTACATGGAAATGAAGACGGGCCCGTCTGTAATTAATTCTTGCGTTTCATTCTTGCAGTTTATGTTCGAAATTAATAAGCGCCTTCGACCGCTCGGAAATCTCTGCGATCATTTTCGTCGTTGCCCGCGGGGGAATAATAATAAAATTACCCGGCGACGTTTTTAATCAATTAACGCAGCATCTTCAGGCGTTTGCAATAAATTTATCTTTTCAGACCTCCTACGACCAAAACCGATTTCACAAAAAAAAAAAAACACTTGAACATCATTACTCGAACCGAGGTTTAAATTGACGAGTTTGAAGCTGCAGAGTTTTAAAAGCCAACAAGCGGAGTTTTGCTCACTACACGTACCGAGGTCGAAAAGAAAACTGAACCAATCAGAGTTCGTTTTATTAAAATTAAACCAGCACGCCACGTTATAAATCATATGAATGCACTTTATTAACGCGGCCGTGCCAAAATTATGCCTGTACGTACGTGTGTGTGTAAGTACGTATATGTATAAGATTCCGTAAGATCCGTTTGACAGGGTGCAGATGCCGCCGCCGTTCTCGACCGTATCACGCCGGGAATTGCGAAGCAACGGGATTCCTTTCAATGTTCTCCATCTCATTACCTCACTGCTGCCACTCTTTTGTTCAGTGGCGTGCGTCACCTGTGGCTTTTTGTCGTCAATTACCGGAACACGTGCCCATTTGTACTTGTATAGGAATCGACGGCGTGCACCTTACTCCTTAATTTCCTGCATCTCCGTACGCTCGACTTTAATTGTGTTTGCGGGGCGGTAATGCGGTTGGTCTTTGATGACTCCTTCACTTTTTTTTCAATGGCCCTCCTCCGTTGAGCTATTCGAATTGGTTTTCAGGACGTTCGGGTAATGACAACACAATTCCAGGATGAACGTGCAACATACAAGTTTTGACCACGTCTCGCCCGCACAGCTGCCAATGAAGCTTTCAAAATTTACTTCAATTGATAAGCTGTAACAATTTCCTGTTTTCAATTGCTTTCTAAACGAGTCACAAAGATAGATAAGTCAGAGTCGGCTGGGTGACAGGGATTCTGGAAAAGTGTCAGGAATTTGCGCCGGCCAAATATCCGACTGCGACTGCCACTGGAATCTGAAAGTTTGAAAGAAATCGTTGGGAACAGCCTACTCTTCCCCCCAAGGTCACTCGGATCTGGAAACGGAAGAAATCAATTAAATACGGATTTGCGAGAGACAGTTCTCAGTTTCCCTCCGTACAGTTTCCTCTCTTGACGTCAAAATTTGCTATAGAAGATAGAAGAGAAGGAAAAGATGAGATTCACATAAAAACCCGCGGTAAGAGGTTACGTTTAACCTACAGAAACTGAGGTGAAAATCGAACGCTAGATGGTTGCTCGCGCGAATGGTCCCGTCCTCGTTAAGTTGAGACCCGCTTGCACAGGTGTTTCAACCGATGAATTTCGGCGAGAAGAAGAGGATGAGATTCACGTAAAAACCCGCGGTAAAATGTTTTATTTTTCCGATGGAAACTGAGGTGAAAGAGTAGGTTTAAGACGGTTTATGATTCGTTGGGGGCAGCCTCCTCTTCCCCAAAGGTTACTCGGATCTGGGGACGGAAAAGAGAAAGCGATTAAATACGGATTTCCGAGAGAAAGTTCTCAGTTTTTCTCCGTACAGTCGACGTTAGAATCGATAGAAGAGAAGGAGAAGATGAGATTCACGTAAAAACCCGCGGTAAGATGGTCGCGTGAAAGGATATGTTCTCCTAAAGTTGAGAGTCGCTTGCACAGGTGTTTCAACCGATGAGTTTCGATGAGAAGAAGAGGATGAGATTCACGTAAAAGCCGGCGGTAAGATGGTCGCCTGAATGAACCTCTCCACGTAAAGTTGAGAGTTGCTTGCACAGGTATTTCAACCGATGAGTTTCGGCGAGAAGAAGAGGATGAGATGAGATTTATTGCGGCGAGTCCATAAAGGAAAAGGAGAAGATGTGATTGATACAAAATCTCGCGGTGAATGTTTTGTTTTCCTGTCGGAAATTGTGGTGTGAAATTCGAACGCAAGAAGTTTTGGGAAGGGGAGTGGCCTCGTAAAAATTACAGTGGCTTGCTGAAGTCTTTTCCCGGTGAAAAGGTGATTTCCTGCGCGGTGAATCGATAGAGGAAAAGAAAAAATGTGATTCATGTAAAATCGCGCGGTAAAACGTTTTGTTTTACCGGCGGAAATCGAAGTGAAGGAGAGAGGGCGTGGCCTTGCAAAAACAAGAGTGACTTACACAGGTTTTTCCCCCTTTAAAAGGTGATTTTTTGCAGTGAGTCGACCAAAGGGGAGAAGAGGAAGCGACTCATTTAAAATCCCGCGGTAAAATGTTTCGTTTTACCGGCGGTAATCGCGGTGAACGAAAAGGGGCGTGGCCACGAAAAACGACAGTGGCTTGCACGGGTTCTCCCCCGTTAAAAGGTGATTTTCTTGCAATGAATCGATCGAGGAGAAGAAGAGGGCGCGACTCATTTAATATCCCGCGGTAAAATGTTTCGTTTCGCCGGTGGAAATCGAGGTGGAAATGTGAGATGGTTTCCGCGGTATAAAATTTTTTGCAGCGCTAGGATTTTCCTGAATTTTGGCACAGACGTGGCGGGCTGTATACTTAAAGTACTGGCAGAGTTTAAAGAAAATCTCAGTTCAAGGACTTGGGAAATCGGCCTTTGAATTTTCCGGCTCTCGTCATTGGCTTTTTCGGTCCAAACAAGACCCTAGGATGGGATTCACATAAAAACCCGCGGTAAAATGTTTTGTTTAATCTGCGGAAATAGAGGTGGAAGCCATGGGCGTGGCCTCGTAAAAGCGAGAGTATCTTGTCGAAATCTTCTCCCGGTTTGGAGGTGATTTTCCGCGCGGTGAATCGATGGAGGAGAACGAGAGGATGTGATTCGTGCAAAACCTCGCGGTAAAATGTTTTGTTTTACCGGCGGAAATCGAGGCGAAACAGAAGGGGCGTGGCCTCGTAAAAACGAAAGTGGCTTACACGGGTTTTCCCCCGTTTAAAAGGTGATTTTTTGCAATGAGTCGAGCGAGGGGGAGAAGAGGAAGCGGGTCTTTCAAAATCCCGCGGTAAAATGTTTCGTTTTGCCGGTGGAAATCGAGGTGGAAATGTGAGATGGTTTCCGCGGTATAAATTTTTTTGCAGCGCTAGGATTTTCCTGAATTTTGGTACAGGCGTGGCAGGGTGTGGGCATCAAGCGTTGGCAAAGTTTAAAGAAAATCCCACGCGAAGAACTTGAGAAATCGGTGATTAAATTTCCCAACTCTCGCCGTTGGCTAGCTGCTTTCTACGGTCCAAACATGACGCTAGGATTCTGAAACTCTCCGAGGCAGGCGGCGCAATTTTATGTCGAATTAAACAAAAAAGAGTGTATGAAATTTTAATGTGAATTAATAAAATTAGGAAATAAAAGACGTGGCTGTACCTAATAAATACACCGCCGTTTTAAAATGAGTTAATGAATGTGCTTTGTACAATACACGGACTGAGGTCGAAAAGATAATTGAAACAATGGGAATCTTCAATACACGGACTGAAGTTGAAAAGGTAACTGAACTAACAGGAATCTTCAATACACGGACTGAGGTCGAAAAGATAACTGAAACAATAGGAATCTTCAATAGACGGACTGAGGTCGAAAAGATAACTGAACTAATAGGAATCTTCGATACACGGACTGAGGTCGAAAAGGTAACTGAACTAATAGGAATCTTCAATGCACGGACTCAGGTCGAAAAGATAACTGAAACAATAGGAATCTTCAATACACGGACTGAAGTTGAAAAGGTAACTGAACTAACAGGAATCTTCAATACACGGACTGAGGTCGAAAAGATAACTGAAACAATAGGAATCTTCAATAGACGGACTGAGGTCGAAAAGATAACTGAACTAATAGGAATCTTCGATACACGGACTGAGGTCGAAAAGGTAACTGAACTAATAGGAATCTTCAATGCACGGACTCAGGTCGAAAAGATAACTGAAACAATAGGAATCTTCAATACACGGACTGAAGTTGAAAAGGTAACTGAACTAACAGGAATCTTCAATACACGGACTGAGGTCGAAAAGATAACTGAAACAATAGGAATCTTCAATAGACGGACTGAGGTCGAAAAGGTAACTGAACTAATAGGAATCTTCGATACACGGACTGAGGTCGAAAAGGTAACTGAACTAATAGGAATCTTCAATGCACGGACTCAGGTCGAAAAGATAACTGAAACAATAGGAATCTTCAATACACGGACTGAGGTCGAAAAGGTAACTGAACTAATAGGAATCTTCGATACACGGACTGAGGTCGAAAAGGTAATTGAACTAACGGGAATCTTCAGTGCACGGACTGAGGTCGAAAAGATAACTGAACCAATAGGAATCCAGTTTTGCGGTTAGCGTAGACGTCTTGGAAAGAGATTCCTCGTTTGAAACTGATTGTGAGTTGAGCGGAAGAAATAGCGAATAATGTTGGCATTGCGTGTGCGTATGTACAACATCGCAGTCAAAACTTGAGATAATTGGAACTGTAGTATGTAAATTAATAATAACAATTGTCAAATTATTTATACGGACGGAACGACCGGCAAATTAAAAATGATTAGTACAACCGGATCACCTGCTCGCGATATTCGGAAACGTTGCTTTAAAATTATGCCATGTCGCGAGCATTAAGCGCACACGCTACAATAAAATTGCTCGTGTAATTGCGAACGCCCATCACAATTTTCAATTTATCACCGAGGAGAAGTGGCGTTAAACGTACTTTCGATGTCATTTCGGCCAAGATCGGTGCATATTTTACGGACGTACATAAAATGCAAAAGCAAATAATTACCAACGGGCAGCGATTATCGCGCGCGTCCGTAATTAAAAAGGCATGTAAATTTTAAAATGTGGGTCACAGCTTTAGGCCTCCTCATGAATTTTTTATAAATTTTGCCCGGAATAACAGGTATTTTCTGCGTTCGCACGCGATTTCAGGAACAAGCGAGCGGACGCTGAATTATTACGTACTTAAGACTGTTATTTGGATTCTTTTCTTGGGGGTCCCCCCCGACTATCCGGCCGGCACAAAGGCGCGGTGAAAGCGATTAATTTCGGTATCACAAAGCCGCCCGTTTGGCTTTGCCACAAGGTGAAATTCGATTCTATTATTGCCGGATACGAAATTACACGTTCAAAGATTCAAGATTTTTCGATTCCCGCGGTGATCGCCGCCGTGAAAGACGGCGAGTTTCTAGTGTTTCTTCTTCAAAACATCTGGGTCGTGGGAATTTTTATCGGACGAAGATACCAAATTAACACCCTTCGAAGCTAAAAAAGACAAGTACACAGCTATTACGTACATGCAAAACGCGCGAACTCAAATTTTCTTTCATATTGTTACGCATTCGGGGTTCTAAGCCATTGACTACATTAAAAATTATTTAATTGCACAACGTTTCTAAAGCAGAAGTAAAATCTCCAAGCACTCTACAATCAAAGACTGGCATTAAAATAACGAATGTCTAGTAACGTCAAACTGACAGATATCCGGGGATGTAAGTCATTTTGACAGCGTCGCGTCATCGGTGACGAAACAAGTCACGATGATGACAGTCGATGCAAATACGAAATAAGGCGAATTTAGACGCACTTACATTTTATTTCCGATTGGCTGGCAAATGGTATTGCGTATCTCATCTGGTCACTAGGGGAACTGTCGGGGGGGGGGGGGGGCAAACAGAATAAAGGCCCCCGTCCACGAATAAGGCTTCACTACAATTTCTGCCAGAACATACTCCAGACAAATCAATCACACATCCGTCGCGCGCTCTCTGTTGTAGTCTGACGTTCACACACCCACAAACACGATATCCCAGCGCTCTGTTGTTGTAGTCAGGCTGATCGTGTACAGTTCAACTCAAGAAACTCATTAAGCATGCAAGTCGTGTACAATGCTTGTTCCTATCAAAAAAAGCTGCACCTCGTCAATCAACACTTAATATTTGAATTTCATTTAATGACGTATTTCCGGTAAGTATATAAACATTCCCATGACAAATAATGAAGGGGTGATGCAAGTGTTGAGCGGCTCGTCGGACGTAGTGGCGCCTTGGCGACGAGTAAATCTTGAACAGTCTGCTCTCTAGCGAAGTGGTTGATGAGTTACGGAACGTAGAGAAATGTAATTCCTCCCTTACGACCTGGTTCGCTTGTAATTCCTCTGAAGGCGGCGTAGTCTAAGAAGATGAAGCCACCTACAGACTCTTCACGGTCTTGAAGAGGTGAGGAATGTTACTGGAGGTTGTAGAGAAACGTAATCCCTCTCTGGTTCGGTCGTAACTACTCTCAAGGCGGCATAATCCAAGAAAATCCGTGTGTTTTGGAGAGGTGGCAGTCTTCGTAGACACGCTTACTTGATTGGTTGATCGGCTATACGAGACATGTGCAGATCGCCTGACTACAGGAATAGAGCGCTGGGCGAGTGTATGAGCAATTCAATCCAACCTACAGACTTTTCTTGAATGACTGCTTGTCTTAGGCCCGATTTCACCATCATAGATTAACTTTAAACTTCGCTTTATTCTCATGGTAACAATTGCAAGGATAATTGTTTCTATAGGAATAAAACGGAGCTTAAAGTTAAACTGTGATGGAGAAACCGGGCCTTAGAGATGTTACTGGAGGTTGCAGAGAAACGTAATCTCTCTCTGGTGCGGTCGTAACTCCTCTCAAGGCGGCGTAATCCAACAGAATGAAGCTACCCAAAGACTCTTCTCTTCAGTCTTTGTAGACACGTTTACTTGATTGCTTGACCGGATATACGAGATAGCGTTAGCTAGAGTATATGTGCAGATGCGTGTAGGTTCGCCTGACTACAGGAATAGAGCGCTGGGCGGGTGTATGGGCACTTCAAGTCAACCTACAGACTTTTCTTGGATGACTGCGTGTCTTGGAGATGTTACTGGGTGTTGCAGAGAAACGTAATCCCTCTCTGGTTCGGTTGTAATTCCTCTCAAGGCGGCGTAATCCAAGAAAACGAAGCTGCCCACAGACTCTTCTTGGATGACCGTGTGTTTTGGAGAGGTTGCAGTCTTTGTAGACACGTTTACTTGATTGGTTGACCGGATATACAAGACAGCGTTAGCTGGTGTGTATGTGCAGATGCGTGTAGGTTCGCCTGACTACAAGAACAGAGCGCTGGGCGGGTGTATGGGCAATTCAATTCAACCTACAGACTTTTCTTGGATGACTGCGTGTCTTAGAGTTGTTACTGGAGGTTGCAGAGAAACGTAATCTCTCTCTGGTGCGGTCGTAACTCCTCTCAAGGTGGCGTAATCCAAGAAAATGAAGCTACCTACAGACTGTTCTTGGATGACCGTGTGTTTTGTGTTTTGGAGAGGTTGAAGGCTTCGTAGACGCGCTTACTTGATTGGTTGATCGGATATACGAGACAGCGTTAGCTGGTGTGTATGTGCAGATGCGTGTAGGTTCGCCTGACTACAGGAATAGAGCGCTGGGCGAGTGTATGAGCAGTTCAATTCAACCTATAGACTTTTCTTAGATGACTGCGTGTCTTGGAGATGTTACTGGAAGTTGCAGAGAAACGTAATCCCTCTGCGGTTCGGTCGTAACTCCTCTCAAGGCGGCGTAATCCAAGAAAACGAAGCTGCCCACAGACTCTTCTTGGATGACCGTGTGTTTTGTGTTTTGGAGAGGTTGAAGGCTTCGCAGACGCGCTTACTTGATTGGTTGACCGGATATACGAGACAGCGTTAGCTGGTGTGTATGTGCAGATGCGTGTAGGTTCGCCTGACTACAGGAATAGAGCGCTGGGCGAATGCATGTGCAGTTCAATTCATGAAAGAAAAGAACACATGCACGCCATATACAACATTCGTCTGTATAAAATAACTAAACAAGTTA
Source organism: Prosopocoilus inquinatus (assembly GCA_036172665.1). Classification (NCBI taxonomy): domain Eukaryota; kingdom Metazoa; phylum Arthropoda; class Insecta; order Coleoptera; family Lucanidae; genus Prosopocoilus; species Prosopocoilus inquinatus. The sequence goes on along the minus strand of CM069878.1, from coordinate 3,750,319 downwards.
AACAACATTACACGTTACATGTTGTTCCTATGTCTACAAAGTTGTTTCTTTGTTTTAATTGAGTAAACTACATGCCCATGCACTTTAATTACAAATGCTCAGATAGTGTGATGGTGAAAAGTTTCTCCGGAACAGATTTAAGTGAAACGGGGAAAGATGTGAAGAGTTACATAAATTAGGAAGAAGTAGGGAGAAGATCAATGGCATGATACATCTAAAGGTGTTCAGATGGAAAAAGAAGAAGATGTAAACTCCTTGGAAGTGGGAGTAGAAAGATGTGAAGAGTTGCATAAGATAGACAGCAATAGGGAGAAGACCAATATCATGTAAAACCATCGAAAATTGCTCAGGTGGAAAAAGAAGAAGATGTAAACCCCATGGAAGTGACAACAGTAACTTTAAATGGGGGGAAAGAGTGAGAAAGAAAGAGAGTGAAGAGTTGCATAAGACAGAAAGCAGTAGAGAGATGTTACACCAACACCACATCAAAAGGTGCCAAGATGGAGAAGCAAAAAGAACTAAACCCCTTGGATGTGAGAGTAGCAGTGGAGAGAAGAAAGGTTGAATGGGGAAGGGAAAGATGTGAAGGAATGCATGAGACAGAAAGCCGTAGCGAGAAGAACAGTGTGGTGACCAAGAGGAAAAAAGAATAAAATGTGAATCTCATTGGAAATGAAAACAGCAAACAAAAATTGAATGGGGAAAGATGTGAGAAGTCACGTACTATACAGGAAGCAGTGAAAAAAAAATATGGGGAAGATCAATATCATGTCATCTTTTCCTTACTTTGAAAAAAACGAATAGTTCGAAACTCGTTTTATATTTTTGCGCAAATGAACTGAATTTTCTCATACGGCAGATGATGATGATGATGGATGAATTCTTCTGCCCTCGTTTAACCTATTTCCCTCTAATCCGTTATCCCCGCCATTTGACTTGTCATCACCGGTGAACTGTTGTTGTCAGTTTGGCCCAGTTCGGCGGCAGTCCCGTAAAATTTAATTGTCACGTAAACAATTGCGAGCGGCGAATAACAATGGGTCTTCGGGACTCACCGCGCGTAAAATTGGCGACCCGTGGCATCTGGTCGGCGTGTGCTGCCCCACGAGGAGGGGTGTTACGCGTCATGATCTTACCTGTGCGCTCCCCCCCTTTCATTTTAATAAAACTAATTAATTTCGATTTCGATGCGTACCACATACGACCGACGTAAATAATTATTAATATATACGATTAGACGTACGTCAATCACTGATGGATGAAACAATTGAATTTCGCTTCTTCAGCACACCTTCTTTTATTTTTCTTTTTTATTTATTTTCTAATCACGTATTATTACGTGATTAAATCTCTGTAAAAAAAAATATTAAAATTTGTCCCTAAAAAATAGGCCGATCGATGATAAATAAAAAATCGATAAAAGTAAAACAAAGGACTTCACTAATAGTTCACAAAAGATGGCGCTCTAAGCCGCGCATTGGCGTGCTAATGGGCAAATGCCTTGCGTTTTTGAATTATCCAATGAGAAACAAAGTAGTCACTTTGGACTTTTGAATTTCTACTAGACGTTCGTCCATGGACGTTACACACATGGACATTCAAATTTTTAGATGGCCTTCCATGGACGTCACACACGCACAAACAATTTTTGTTCTTTTCTGCTTTCACACCGCACCGATCCGCTCTTCCATGGACGTTATTCATATGATTTGTGGATGTGTAACGTCGGATTGAAATAAAAAACTTCGAATTGTTATCAAGAGGTGGCGCCCTAAACTGCAGTTAGTGTTCAAAAAATTGTTTCGCTCTCTCCTCCCTCCGGCAGGCTTATTAAATTCTATAAACTTCTAACTTATTCATCCGTAAATTCTTGACATCGCGTCGTCCACGCAGAGATGGCGCTGCATGCAAAGCCCAAGTCAGTTTTAAAATGACGTTTCAATCGAGATGAAGGAATTCGTTAAATTAATTGTTACATCAAAATAACATTTTCTTTCCTCACGATTTTGAGACGTACTGATAATAATACAACCGTGAGATCGTGGGTTATTTAAAACAAAGAAATCGCAAAAGATGGCGCTCCAAGCCATGCTTGTCAATCGGGAAACGAATTGTTTCAACTACTTTAATAAATAAACGAAGTACTGAACTGATGATATTAGTCAGTTAGTTAGGTTAGTTAAAGCAAAAGATTCTAATCAATCATAAAAGGTGGCGCTGTGATACGTGCTTAACCGTCAAATCGTACGGTACGGTGACAAACAAAAAATGTTTGGCGTTTTTTAACACGAAAAGCGTTGGGCGTGGTTTCGGTGCGCCAAAAAATTGATAATATTGAGGGAAAAGAAATCAAGGCAGGTATCACCGAAAGATGACGCTTCAAACAGCAGTTCAAACCGCAGTTATCCTTTCTCCTTCTATGTATGTTATTTAAATATTCCGCGTTTCAGTTTGCTTTTGTTTGCCCTTCAACTTCTAACTCATTAATCTCTATAGTTTTAAAGTCGTCAAATAAGAGATGGCGCTGCACGCAACGCACGTGTCAGATTTAAGATGACATTTCAATTGAGAAAAGAAAATTGTTAATTTAATTGTTGCGAACAGATTAAACGGCGACATCCTACGATCAAAAACGATTTGCAACAAAATTTTTAATTGGTACATTGTCACGTTTCTTAAGCGGTTGACGATAGGTTCGGGAACGTCGAAACAAAACAAAAGAGAAAAATCTAAACAGAAATCAGAAAAGAGGGCGCTCTAACCTAGGCCGTGCCCGTGCGAAACGAACTTCTTCGACACGAAGTGCGTCGGAGTGAGTTGTTGAAAAATTGAACATAATGTTAAAAGATCAAAAGATCTCCGAGAGATGGCGCTTTAAACTGCGGTTACACGCGAAAGCATTCCACTTTCGCCTTCTACGTTATTTAAATAAATTTTCCTCGACGCTGACTTATTAATTTGTTGTAAATTCTTGACGGCGCTGATCACCTAAGAGATGGCGCTGCAAACATTGCGTACTTCGGTTCTATAATCATGTACTATATACAAAGACTTCGTTTAGCAACAGCTGAAGCAACAGAAGTTTTCCTAGATTGATATAGCACCGCAATCATCCGCCATTTTTTTTTGTTGTAAGCATGAGTTCTGCGATTTGCGGTACTTTGTCAAATTGGGGGTGTGTGTGTGAGTACACCTACGTGTGGTGAGGATGTGTGTGTGCGTGTTAGAAATGACAAGTTCAATAAAAGTAGTTGAAACAGTTACCGAAAGATGGCGCTTTAAACGAAACGTTCGCCTTGCGTCTTTGCAAACTCATTCGTGAATACGTTTACCATTTATAAGTTGGCTTTCCACCCTTCTCCTTTGCACATTTTAATATTCGTTGATTAACTCGTTCGGTTGCTAAAAGATGGCGCTCTTGATCAGAATTTGGCGCTTCAAACGAAATACTTGCCTTTGTGAATGTACGTGAATTCATTCTCGAGTAGTTTGGCGATTCGCAACTTTATTAATTGGTTTCCTACTTTCTTTTTTCTTTTTAATTGTAGCTGATTAATTTGTTTAGTTATCAAAAGATGGCACATCAAACGACGAAACGTTTCGGCGTTGCGTGCCCTGCAAGGCCAAAATAAATTATTTAACCTGAAGCGATGGATCTGTTTGTTAATCTGTGACCCGATCCTCCTTAAATTGTTTTTTTTTTTATGAAGCCTATTATTATTTTGTTAGTGTTGCGGACTTTATCTTGCCCGTAGTGATTAATGTTTATTGTCGTCCGGACATGGGGGGGGGGCATGGGAAATTCTCTGTATTGACATCAATAAACGCACACAACTTCCTTCCTTCTTCGTGCCTGGGAATAACGAATCCGCCGAAAGTCAATTTACACCTGCTGAGTGCCCGGCGGCGTTATTTCAGTTTTCAGTCGCGTCCGTCGGTCGGGGGCATTCCCGGAAGCGATCCTATCTTTCGCAATGGGAAAACGAAAAAGCGGGCCTTTGTGGGAAGAAGGAAATTAAAAATGTCCGGACGCAGATTCCGGACGAAATACGACCTAATTAAGATTCTAATTCTGTCGGGAGTCGTCGTCGTCTTCTTTTTCTTCTTCTTTCCTTATTTACGAAACGAAATGAATGCCTTTGACAGGTACACAAATCGCGAAAGGCAGCTGCTTCCTACCTTCATTCATTTTTTTTCCTCTTCGTTAGAATCAATTCCTAGTTGGCTTTCGAATAATAAAAAATTAAAAAGAAAAAAATTAATTCGCTTAACTACGGGCAACTTGTTGATGGAAGTTACAAAAGTGGACTCTTATTGGTTCGGTCATGGATTTTAATTTCTTTTCGTCTTCAGTCCGTGTGCCGAACTAAACACGTTGATTGGCTGAACTGGCGTCAAACTGATCTATTTAGTCCTCGGTTCGAGTAATAATGATAACACAGCACGATTTTAAGAGAACCACGATGCAATTTTTTTTAATCAAATCGCTCATCGTCGACTGTCACAGTTAATTCACTAATTAAAGCTTAGAGGAATATTTATTTAGAAAAATAAAACTGCGTGATTAGCAAATGTGACATAAGTAAATCAAATATTAATACAAAAACATAAAAAGAGAGACAAAGAGAGTTATCTGTTTATAAAACAAACCAAAATTCGTCACCTTTTACTTTTCAGAATCAATTTACCTGCACTTTTCCTTTTCTTTCGTTCTTTCTTTCTTTCTTTTTTTTTTTTTTTGAATGGAGGAAGTGATCCAGACGGTAAACGATCTCGTCGCGCCGGAGATTATTGCAATAAAGCAAAATTTAAAGAGTGTTAAATTCATCGACAAACACCCCAAAATGGTACCCTACTTACTACCTGACACCTCTTATCGGCACGAGGATCGTTGCTCGTCGGCGAACATGACTCGAACGAGCTCTGGAAAAATCCATTCAAGTATCTCTGCGGTCCATAAGCACAATGACACTCGGTTAAGGCGAAAGAAATCAGGTACGAGGGATGATAATAAACCTTGTACCTCCCCTGTAAAAGGAAGAGATCAATTAAACGGAATTTTCTGTTTGCGAGTCACTTAATAATAAACCTGTTTATTAGTTCCCCGGAAATTTATCATGAAACTTCCAAAAATAAGCTTGAGATTGAAGATAACGAGGCCAGAAAAAGATTTGGCAGCTTCAAGTTTTCCAATTATAAGAAACAAACTTTGGCTCAAAAAAATTTCTGCCTCCTAAAAATAATAGATTCCGAAAAAATGAATTTCCAAAAACAAAGATGTTCGTAGTCTGGAAAAACCAAGGATCATTTCCTCATGTCCACTCAGCTAATCCGGTAAACAAGGGATTTAAGAATTTTGGTTCCAAACAATTGAATTTCCCAGTTCCAAAAAAAAAAAAAAAACAGAAACAAAGGGTTGATTTGTTTAGAAAAAAATTAAAATAAAAAGCTCCTAGTTTTGAAACATAAGGAATTGAAGGATTTCGTTTTATTTTTTGTTTTTGGTTCTTTTTGCTTTTCCTAAAAGCAATCCTCATTTCCAAACAGAAAACGAAGGGTGCAGATGTTTCCCATTTTCTAAAAACAAATGATAATTTTCTCACTTTTGATAAGAAACAAAGACAGACAGAAAATTAATTTTCCAAATAAAAGACGTTCTTAATTCCAAAAAAGAAAAAAAAAATATGCAGGATGAGTCTACTTTCCAATTAAAAAAAAAACAAAGATTGAGGAAGGTTTCAATTAAAAAAAAAAAAAAAAAACAAAGATTGAGGAAGGTTTCAATTCAAAAAACGCTATAATTTCCAAAGGAAAACGATTTCCTCGACGCCAACAAGCAAATAATGATTGAATTCGAAAAGTGTAAAGAATTGAAACATCTCGGTTTAATAAAAGAAAAAAATTCATCCCCATGTTCGAAGAAATAGTTGATTGAAGTTTCGAGTTATAAAAAGCGTCACTTTTAAAAAAAAATTTAAACGACGGCAATAGTTTCGTACTCAAAGCGTTGACAGTAATAATTAAATGCAGCAATATTGCGAGGAAAAAAGAAAAAACTAAAAAAAAAAAAAACAAAACAGAAAAGGAAGAAAAGACATTCTCTGCGCGTTAGTAATATTCATCGAAGACGTCTGGAAACTTAAAATGTATGGTGACCGGTGTGACGGTGGAACGTCCATGGAAGACCATCTAAAAATTTGAAAGTCCATGCGTGCAATGTCCGCGGAAGATCGTCTAGAAATTTAAACGTCCATGGTAACCGGTGTGAAAGAGGAAAGCAAATTGTTCGTGCGTTCGTAACGTCCATGGAAAACCACCTAAAAATTTAAAAGTCCTTGTGCGTAATATCCATGGCTGACCGTCTAGAATTTTAAAAGTCCATGGTGACCGGTGCGAAAGAAGAAAAGAAATGTTTGTGCGTGTGTAACGTCCATGGAAAACTATCCAAAAATTTGAAAGTCTAATGTCCGTGGAAGACCGTCCAGAAATTTAAGCGTATACGGTAACTGGATATAGAAGAGAAAAAAAAAAACTTTAGTGCATGTGTAATGTCCATGGAAAACAATCTAAAAATTTGAAAGTCTTTGTGTGTAGTGTCCATGGACGACCGTCTAGAAATTTAAAAAAGTCCATGGTGACCGGTGTGAAAGAAGAAAAGAGATCATTGTTGGTGCATGTGTAACGTCCATGGAAAAGTTTGAAAGTCCATGTGGGCAATGTCCGTGGAAGGCCGTCTAGAAACTGAAAAGTCTAAGGCGACTATTTTTTCTGAATTATTTGTAAAGTCCTTTGTTTTACTTACGGCCAGCTGAACTGATATGTATGTCATATACGGTCAGTCCAAAGAGCCTAAAAATGTGTTCCAGTAAAGCAAGCCGTGGAACGTGTCAACTTGCGCCCCCTCTAACACTCATTAATTAGGCGTTACCATGCGACGCTTATTTTGACAACTTCAATTTCAAGACAAATTCACGTTACACATAACCAAACATCTCAAGATGACAGTAATTTTGACACTACTTTTGAATTTGAGGAGGGAGCCACTTGACACTCGCTTTTCATTGTTACCAAAAACATTTTTTAATGCTCTTTGGACTGGCCGTACATGGCATATTAATTCAGCTGGCCGTGGTTTTACTTTTGTGTGTGTAACGTCCATGGAAGATCATCTAAAAATTTGAAAGTCCTTGTGTGTAGTGTCCATGGACGATCGTCTAGAAATTTAAAAAAGTCCATGGTGACCGGTGTGAAAGAAGAAAAGAGATCATTGTTGGTGCATGTGTAACGTCCATGGAAAAATTTGAAAGTCCATGTGGGCAATGTCCGTGGAAGGCCGTCTAGAAACTGAAAAGTCTAAGGCAACTATTTTTTCTGAATTATTTGTAAAGTCCTTTGTTTTACTTACGGCCAGCTGAACTGATATGTATGTCATATACGGCCAGTCCAAAGAGCCTAAAAATGTGTTCCAGTAAAGCAAGCCGTGGAACGTGTCAACTTGCGCCCCCTCTAACACTCATTAATTAGGCGTTACCATGCGACGCTTATTTTGACAACTTCAATTTCAAGACAAATTCACGTTACACATAACCAAACATCTCAAGATGACAGTAATTTTGACACTACTTTTGAATTTGAGGAGGGAGCCACTTGACACTCGCTTTTCATTGTTACCAAAAACATTTTTTAATGCTCTTTGGACTGGCCGTACATGACATATTAATTCAGCTGGCCGTGGTTTTACTTTTGTGTGTGTAATGTCCATGGAAAATCATCTAAACATTTGAAAGTCCTTGTGTGTAATTTTGACACTAGTTTTGAATTTGAGGAGGGAGCCACTTGACACTCGCTTTTCATTGTTTCCAGAAACATTTTTTAATGCTCTTTGGACTGGCCGTACATGACATATTAATTCAGCTGGCCGTGGTTTTACTTTTGTGTGTGTAACGTCCATGGAAAATCATCTAAACATTTGAAAGTCCTTGTGTGTAATTTTGACACTAGTTTTGAATTTGAGGAGGGAGCCACTTGACACTCGCTTTTCATTGTATCCAGAAACATTTTTTAATGCTCTTTGGACTGGCCGTACATGACATATTAATTCAGCTGGCCGTGGTTTTACTTTTGTGTGTGTAACGTCCATGGAAAATCATCTAAACATTTGAAAGTCCTTGTGTGTAATGTCCATGGAAGACCGTATAGAATTTAAAAGTGCGTGGTGGCCGGTGTGAAAGGAAAAAAAAGAAATTGTGCGTGAGCAGAACATCTAAAAATTTGAAATTTCATGTGTGTCATGTCAATGGAAGACCGTCGAGAAGTTTAAAAGTCCATGGTGGCCATTGTGACAGAAGAAAAGAAGTAATTGTTTGTGCGTAAGTAACGTCCATGGAAAACCATCTGACAGTTTGAAAGTAAACGTGTGTAGGTAACGTCCATGGAGGAAGGACTAGAAATTGAAAAGTCAATAATGATCGTGTGTCGAAGAAACAAACGATTGTTCAAGTCGAACAACAAATGAGCAAACATTAAACAGCGATTAAATCATCTTAAGAAAACCAAGAGAAATTTAGCAAATTTTGAAGAAAAACATGCAACAGTGCAGACAAGCGAATGATCAAAGACAAATGACAATTAGATTAAAATAAACAAAGGATGACTTTGACCGGTTATTGACAGCTTGAAACTGACAGCAAATTAAAAGGCGCGCAGCTCGAACGTAACCTACAATCTTGTCGCTGTTGAGGTTACGTCAAATAAACCAACAGAACAACATACAGTTACAGTGTTGCAAATTGCAGTTGAGATTGTATTGCCAACTCAATTGTCAGTGGTATTTGATCACTTTGTATAACGTTGTGTTATTGTTTGTGAGTTATCGTTATTAAATTTATGCATAATTATTCAGGCTAACAATAAGATGGGTGCAGTGTTGCAATCCTTTTTAATCATTAATCAGGAAGTATAATGAAGATATCTCGGGCTGATTCACAGGGTGGCGGTAAGAACGCGCGCCTTCAAGCTCGAGGGAGCGCGCGCGCGCTCGCGCGCGTGTGGTAACAACAACGGTCCTGTGCGACGAGGGTGGGGCACCTGTGCAGCAGGTGCTCGATACACACCTGCGCTGTATATGAACGTAAGTACATTTCTTAACACTTACTTCGGGTCCTTTCATGTGTGTGTATTTGTTTATTTACACGAAACGTACTTAATTAAACGCCGACCGTTAATATTTTTCTTTTGTTGGGGGAATCACCCTTCACACATCACAATCAAAAACGTATCTGGCCTGGATTGGCAAGAGACTGTACACACTGTATCACGTTTTAATTAACGCTGTTAACCCAAAAAAAATTCAAAATCCATTGAAAACCAAAAATTTCCAAACCGAAATTAATATACCTGAAGTAATCCCAATCGAAATCGAAACCTTTATTAATATTTCCGTTAAATTCGAGGCATGAGAGCGCCTGTTAAAAGCGATTAAAACGCAACTCGAAGAATTTCAAGGTTAACCAAAACAAAAAAAATCAAAAATTAAAAAAAACTGAACCCGTCCTAAATCCATTCAACCCAAGTAAAAAAGAAACGTACAAGTGAAACTCAACAAATCCCAAGGTCAAGCCAACTCAACTGGTCTGATTTCTACCTAATTGTATTCAACTGTACCACAAAAAAAATTAACATGCAAAAATTAAAAGTAAAAGATTTTAAAAAAACCATTACAGCGAGGTTCGACCATTGTCAAGGTCAACCAAACTCGACCCAACAACTGAACTCTATTCTATTCCCAACCCAAGCAAAAAAAAAATTAAATCAAAAAACATTCAAAGAATTGATGTTAACGATTAAACGAAAAAAAAGAATAAAGATTTCGACTCCAATCAAAGTAAAATATTTTAATGCAAAATTAAAATGAATCTCGGCAGATCTCAAGGTCAACCGAACTCTCCCAACTTATTACACGTCGTATTCCACACAAACAACAAAATTAAAAAATACTTTAAAAAAAGTTTTAAAAACCGTTAAAATTTATACATGGATTAAAGTTAAGTTGAACGAATCTCAAGGTCCATCCGAAAATCCGCGAAAGCAAAACACGTGCAAGGTCACCCAATTTCAGAGAGATTTCGGCAGAATCTTTCTCCTGCAACCAATGAACTGTTTAATTAAAGCAGGTATGTTTCTTCTAATTTTTTAAACTTTGTGTTTAAATTTCCCATACAATTTTTAAATTTTAAAGTAAAACAATTTATAATATTTCATGCATCAACTTCCTACAGTTTTTAATTTTTTCTTATTGCGTATTTTCAATAAAATTTTTAAATTTTTTTGTTTCGATTTTAAAATATTAAAATTCGCTTCTTGGATGGGAGGGGGGGTTCACTTGATTTTGATTCAATGACGTCTCGACGTTTACTTAGGTTCGGGCTGATATCAATTAAAACAGGTATGTTCTCCTCAACGGTGTTGTTTGACGTCACTTCTTTCTCTCTCTCATTTAGAATCGTCTTCAATTAAACTGAGCTACTGTAGGACGAAACCTAGACTCCGAATGACAGAACATCAGCTACACCTAACCTGTAAAGTATATCCTTTGCTTTACTAGCTTATTTGTTCGTGAACACGATGCGTAATTAGAAGATTAATAAGAGTAAATTACGTTATTTTGTGACGTTTAAGTTAATAGGCAGTTGTAATTTGTAATTGCGAAGCAAAACACGTGCAAGGTCACCCAATTTTAGAGAGATTTCGATGGAATCTTCGTTTTGTTAGGATTCGAATTTTTCAGTACTCGTAAATAAAATAAAATAGAAATTATAATCGCAATATAAGCAGAACACGTGCAAGGTTAGCCTTGAAGAATAGTAGCATCTTCGAAAGCAAAGCACGTGGAAGGACAGCCAATTTCAGAGCGGAGACATTTCGATAGAATCTTCGTTTTGTTAGGATTCGATTTTTTCAGAACTCATAAATAAAATAAATTTGAAATTTTGATCGCAATATGAGCAGAACACGTGCAAGGTTAGCCCTGAAGAATAGTAGCATCTTCGAAAGCAAAGCACGTGGAAGGACAGCCAATTTCAGAGCAGAGACATTTCGATAGAATCTTCGTTTTGTTAGGATTCGAATTTTTCAGTACTCATAAATAAAATAAAATAGAAATTATAATCGCAATATGAGCAGAACACGTGCAAGGTTAGCCTTGAAGAATAGTAGCATCTTCGAAAGCAAAGCACGTGGAAGGACAGCCAATTTCAGAGCAGAGACATTTCGATAGAATCTTCGTTTTGTTAGGATTCGAATTTTTCAGTACTCATAAATAAAATAAATTTGAAATTTTGATCGCAATATGAGCAGAACACGTGCAAGGTTAGCCCTGAAGAATAGTAGCATCTTGGAAAGCAAAGCACGTGGAAGGTCAGCCAATTTCAGAGCAGAGAGATTTCGATGGAATCTTCGTTTTGTTAGGATTCGAATTTTTCAGTACTCATAAATAAAATAAATTTGAAATTTTGATCGCAATACGAGCAGAACACGTGCAAGGTCAGCCCTGAAGAATAGCAGCATCTTCGCAATATAACGCGAAAGCAGAGCACGTGCATGGTCAGCCTTGAAGAATAGCGGCATCTTGTCTTCGGAAGTTGACTACGCGTCGGAGCCACCGAAAAACAGAGCCAGCCAGTCTTGCCAACGGCGCCGAAAAGACTATTTTCCCTTCCCAGGTGGTACAAATGCCGTATTATGAAACAAAACTCCCCGAATTGTCCAGTTTAAAATTTACAAAGTTAGCGCGTATGTAAACTTCATTTTATTATTATAATTATAATAATTTTCTATAATTTCTTTTTTTATATAAAGTTCTGAGTGATAGGGAAACTTAAAAGAGAAACTGTAAAGGTTTCGACAGACAAGCAATGTTGCAGGTATTAATGAAATCGATGGGAACTCGAAGCACTGTCATGGAAATCGGGTGGGAAGAAGCCTTTTAAAAAATGCTGCCTGCGAGCGTTTAAAAGAGAAGAAGTTCCGGAGTTCCTGATCTGGATGACTGTTAACGCGTACCATTTTCCGCGTGGAGATTTTTTCGTTATTCAAATTTGTATCAAGTCGTTTTCCTCAGTTTGTAATAATTATTTTCGCGAATGAAGATACAACTCTTCACGGTGCAAAGCATTTATCTGAGCAAAAAAGAGATTAAAACCAAAGAGAGAAAGAGTGAACCAACCTCGACGTAATTCTGAAAATATAGGCGGACACCCTTCGAGCTGCAGCAAAACCGTGGAAAACGAAGTAGAAATCGATTTCTGGGTCCTTCCTTTTCGTTTCCTCTTCCAACTAAAACTACTAAAACTGAAACTAAAAAGAGAATCTCTTGGTTCTTAAATAATTCGAGTGGGTCATCATTAATGCCGAATCCGTTATTAATGGTGGGCGCACGTGTGCGAAACAAGTGAGGAACGTTTCTCGGTAATCAACGTGCATAACAGTTTTGTACGTACGTACGTAATTACGGGATGGAAACGTCACCGGCATAAGGATGCATGGCCCTTTCGCCGGCGTATATCATTTTAATAACGAGAAAGAAATAAGAACGCGGGCCGCGAATAACAATATAATTACGCGCGGAAGATTGATCGCTTCGCCAATTTCGAAAGCGTTCGCGGTATTTTGTGGCCGGCGATTATTTCACCGCGTCACCCATTATGTGATAATGAGGAGGAGACTTGCAGGATGCTTCTTCTTGAAATGCATTCCGGAGAGGAGATTTCTATTTTTAAAAAGGAATTCTTAAAACAAAAAAAAAAATCGCCGTGTCCTGTAAAATGCTGATAGCATTGTAACCAGCGAACTGTTTAATTAAAACAGGTATGATCTATTTCAGTTGCGACGTGTTGTTTTCTTTTCGTCGATTTTCTCTCTGTCATATACAAATGTGAAGCGTTTTTAATCGGAGCTATTTTTAATTGGAGTAGTTTTATTGGATCCTTTCCGCACTGGATGAATCATCCGCGCGGAGCCAATTATTGGGTGCCGAGGCTGAAAGCAAGCTGCGAGGACACGTCGAATTTCGTGATCTAGCGGACTGCGCGACGAAACATAGACCCCTGATGACAGAACATCAGCTGCACCTAACCTGTAAAGAATAACCCTTTGCTTTACTGGTTTAATGTTTCTCTTAACCTGTAAAGCATAACCCTCTGCTTTACTGGTTTATTTATTTATGAAGACGTTGCATAATCGGAACTATATTAATAAATTACGTTATTTAGTTTAAATAGTTTATAAATTCCGTTTGGCGTCTTTGGACAAAAGTCCACCTGCACTGTACGATCGGATCCGATCCCTTCGCGTTGATTTTTTTTGTTTTGTTTTCGTGGCTACTTAAGTTTTGTTTTGTTTTTTTGTCATTTTGTGACTTTTGTCTCGTTTCGTTTGATCTTAACCGAGCCACTTTTGCCTTGTAACGTTTAAGTTAAGGGGGTTTGTAAATTCTAATTGTCAAAAATTTGATTGTAAAAAATATGTTTAAAAAATTAGTCTCAAACTCAACCGAACCTAAGCAAGCGTCGAAACGTAGTTTTGAATCGAACCCAAGTGACCCCCCCAAGAAAACAATTTTACAAAAGGGCGAACAAGCAAGAATCGAAATCGAAAAATCGAAACGAAAAACGTTAAAATTTAAAAATTTTATGGCAATTCGAAATAAGAAAAATTAATAATTGTTATGGAAAATTGATAGGAATTAAAAATTTTACGAAATCCAAAAAAAAAAAATTGTAAAAAATTTAAACACAATACTTGAGACATTAAAAGAACGTTTCAAGGTCAACCTAACCCTAAACCTACAAATTTTAATTTTTATTTGTTATTAAAAATTGTAAGAAATTGATTTAACTTAATATTTAACATTGTAAGGAAATTCAAACAAAATTTTAAAAATTAACGTAAAAGGAAGTTTCAAGGTCAGCCTCGTGTAAGCCTGTAATCTTCGAAGCGTCGTTGAATCGAACTCAAACGAATCCGACTCGAGAAAATATTTTCATAAGAAATGCAAAGCACGCGAAAATTATTAAAAATTGAATGGAAATTCGAAATAAAAAAAAATTAAAAATTATAGAAAATTGACAGAAATTAAAAATTCCAGGAAATTAAAAAAAATGTTAAAAATTGAAACACAATACTTGAGACATTAAAAGAACGTTTCAAGGTCAACCTAACCCGGAACCTACGAATTTTAATTTTTATTTATTCTTAAAAATTGTAAGAAATTGATTTAACTTAAAATTTAAAATTCTAAGGAAATTCAAACAAAATTTTAAAAATTAACGTAAAAGGAAGTTTCAAGGTCGGCCTTGTATAAGCCTGTAATCTTCGAAACGTCGTTGAATCAAACTCAAGCGAACCCGTCCCGGGAAAATATTTTTACAAGAAATGCAAAGCACGCAAAAATTATTAAAAACTGAATGGAAATTCGAAATAAAAAAAATTAGAAATTGATAGAAATTAAAAATTTTAGGAAATTCAAAAAAATTGTTAAAAATTTAAATACAATACATGAGGTATTAAAAGAGCGTTTTCGACTTTTCCATTTTTAACAATTTTTTCTTTGCGTTTTTATTAACACCTTTTTTGTTCTTTTAAAGTTCTTTTCTTGGGTTGGGTTCGTTTGAATTCGGTTCAGTTAAATTGACTTTGAGCCGGATTGGATACAGCTAGATTTAATTGACCTTGAAACATTTTTTTTTTAATTACAATTTTGTGTACGAATTTTCTACGATTTTTAATTATTTTAATTTAAATCAATTATTAATTTTAACATTTTTTTTGTATATTTTTTTTTACAATTTTTAATGTTTCTCATTTCCAATTTCCATACATTTTTTAAAATCTTTGACATTTCTTGCTTTTGGTTTCTAATAACTTTAATAACTTTTTATTTTTTATAAAGTTCTTTTCTCCAGTTGTGTTCGTCTGTAATCGGTTCACCGGGGTTGGGTTGACCTTGAACCAGGTTTGATTAACGTGGGCTCAGTTGACCTTTAATTTTTTTTTTCTTGAACAATGCAAAATTTGCGCTTAAATCTTTCACGATTTTTAATTTTTTTTTCAATTTCTACAATTTTTTAACTTCTCTTCGAATTTCCTCAAAATTCTCAATTTTTTAGCATTTTGTTTTCGAGCTACATATTCGATTATTTTTTCAAATTTCCTTAAAATCGTCAATTTTTTATATTTCGATTTTTATTATTTTATTATGTTTTACAAAATATTTCTTGGGTCGAATTCATTTTTTCAAATTTAAATTAAAATTAAATTAAAAATTTAATAACTTTAATAAGTTTTTGTTTTTTTTTCTCTCTTTTTATTTTTTATAAAGTTCTCTTCTTGAGTTGGGTTCGTTTGTAATCGGTACATTTGGGTTGGGTTGACCTTGAACCAGGTTCGATTCGCATAGGTTCGGATAACCTCGAACAATTTTTGAATAATGCAAAATTTGCACTTAAATTATCCACAATTTTAATTTTTTTCTTTCAATTTCTACAGTTTCTTTTTATTTCTTTTCGAATTTCCTCAGAACTCTCAATTTTTTAGCACTCCTGATAAGTTAAGATGATAAGTTAAGAAGGCCCCTCTCCTAATAGTGCTTGCTACCATAATTGCGTTGTATTATTGTCTACTCCCTACGCTGAACGCAAGAGTGTACGTAAATCTCCCGGGGGATTGCACGGATTTTTAAGTGAACCATCGCAGATAAAGGGTTAAACAACTGTACTTAGAGGTGGAGATGATAAGATAATGGAGGCGGAGATGATGATAAGTTAAGAAGGCCCCCCTCTTAATAGTTCTTGTTACGACATTTGTGTTGTATTATTGTCTACTCCCTACGCTGAACGCACGAGTGTATGAAAATCTTCTGGGGGCTTCAACTGTTAATTAATGCGAATCGTCATGAAAACTACTGCCTGTAATTAACGTAAATGCAATTAATTCGAGTTGGGGGGTGACCTCAAAACGAAATTGCGCGTTTCTCAAAAAAGGCGCTCTGCTTCTTCTTCTTCTAGCGAAGCGAACGTCAGATTCCTGCTTGACATAATAAGTCATAATGCGGCGGCAAGTTCACCTGTTGTGCAGAAAGAAGAAGAAGAAAAACCCGGCAATTATAATTATGAAAATGTAAAGGCAATCAATAACCGCGCGCGGCGGCGCACGAATTTGCGAGCAGGCCGCAAACGTCCGGCCGGCAGCTGGTCGCTGGCAGAGACAATGGGGCCTCGCGCCCCCGCGGCCCTGCCGGAAAATAATCTAAGAAGAGGAAATTGAGATATTATAAAATCGGCAGAAGAAGCGACAGGTTTGCGATCATGTGTCATGCGAGAGCAGATATCATCTTAATTAAGGATTCAACGTGCTGCCCGCTTATTGATTGCCTAATTGTTTCTCTTTCTTTTAGCATTTCGGCTGTAATTATAGGATGCGAAGGGCGTTCTCAAAATATCATCGCCGCTGTCGCTCGCACAGGCATAGGCATGGTAAGGGAACATGACATACCAGACATGCTGATCACAGCAGCCAATGACACACGAAACTTTTTTGTAACTATGAATACTACGAGCTGGCTCTTTTCGGATATACATGTCCACGTTTGCTCTAAAATAATATTTACATTGGCCAAGAGCTTACTTAAAAATGGTTAAACATGTCCAAAGCCCCAGCAGCATGTATTCTTGATCCTTGATTCTCATACACTCGTGCGTTCAGCGTAGGCACTAGACAATAATACAACGCATTATTCATAGAAACACCTATCGAGAGAGAGGCCGTCTTAACTTATCATCTCCGTCTCCGTTAACTTATCATCTCTATCATCCCTAAGTATCGTTGTTTAACCCTTTAGCTGCGGTGGTCCTCTTAAAAATCCGAAAATTTCCAAAGCCCCAATAGCGGGCGGTGGTACTCTTCAAACCCCCGGGAGATTTTCATACACTCGTGCGTTCAGCGTAGGGACTAGACAGTAATACAACGCATTAGTCAAAGAAACACCTATCAAGAGAGAGGCCGTCTTAACTTATCATCTCCGTCTCCGTTAACTTATCATCTCTATCATACCTAAGTATCGTTGTTTAACCCTATAGCTGCGGTGGTCCTCTTAAAAATCCGAAAATTTCCAAAGCCCCAACAGCGGGCGGTGGTACTCTTCAACCCCCCGGGAGATTTTCGTACACTCGTGCGTTCAGCGTAGGGACTAGACAATAATACAACGCATTAGTCGTAGAAACGCTTCTTAAGAGAGAGGCCGTCTTAACTTATCATCTCTGCCTCCGTTAACTTATCATCTCCATCAACTCTAAGTACAATTGTTTAATACTTTAACTGCGGTGCTCCTTTTAAAAATCCGTGCAGTACAATCGTAAACCAACGACATCACTTAAACCAAGGTCACAACCAATCAGACTGAAGTTGAACGCACATTTTTAAAAGCCAGCGCATGAGTTTCGTTGACGAAGACACGGACCGAGGTCGAAAAGAGATCAATCCACAACTGAACCAATCAGAATCAGTGTTCTAATTGGTCGGACCGTAGCCAGAACTCGTCAGACAAATTTAGGTTGAGTTCAACTATGTTCATTCTCTAATGTTTTAAAATTTCGTTTTTAAATTTTCTGCAATTAGAATGTTTTTCGATTTTTTTTAATTTTTAACATTTCTGTTTCAGTTTTCGACGATTTCCTTTTAGAATTTCATTGACAATTTTGTGCTTGAATTTTCTACGATTTTAAAATTTTTAATTAAATCATTTTTCAATTTTTAACATTTTCTTGTGTCAATTTTCTTTTTACAATTATTCTTACTTCGACTTTTCCAGTTTTTAATAATTTCTTACTTTTTTGCTTTTTATAAAGTTCTCTTCTTGAGTTGGACTCATCTGAGTTCGGTGCAGTTGCGTTGCATTGACCTTGAACCGGTTTGAGTTCAGTTAGTTAGGCTGACCTTGAAACATTATTTTTACAATAATTATTATTTTGTTTGAATTTTCTACAATTTTTAAATTTTTAATTAAATTGATTATCAATTTTTTGTGCTGTTTTTGTCAGTTTATTTCCCTATTTTTTTTATTTTTCTTATTTCGAATTTCCATAAATTCTTATTATTATATCTAATTTTTAAAATTTCTTCATTTCGATTTTTAATAACTTCTTACTTTTTATTTTTTATAAAGTTCTTGAGCTGGGTTAATTTGAACTCGATTTACTGAATGAGTTGACCTTGAACCACCTTCGTTCCACCTTGAACCATTTCTTATTAATTAAAATTTTGTGCTTAAATTTTCCACAATTTTTAATTTTTTCTCTCAATTTCTGCAGCTTTTTAATTCTTCTCGAATCTCCTCAAAATCCTCGTTTTTTAACATTTCTGTTTCGAGTTCAAATATTTTGTTACTTTATCAAAATCTTCAATTTTTAACACTTCTCTTTGAATTTTTAATATTTTATTAGTTTTTTTTTTTATATTTCTCGGGCTCGGTTTATTTTTACAAATTTAAAAACAGAAAGAAAAAGTTTCAAGGTCAACCCAACCCAAATGGACCTGTGTAAACTTCGAAACGTCGTTGAATCGGACTCAAACGAACCCGACCCGAGAAAATATTTTTACAAGAAATGCAAAAGTACCCAAAAATTATTAAAAAAATTGGATGGAAATTCGAAATAAAAAAAAATTTTACGAAATACAAAAAAATTTTAAAATTTAATCACAAAACTTGAGAGCGTTTCAAGGTCAACCCAACCCTGAACCTACAGTTTTTAATTTTACGACTTTCCCATTTTTAACAATTTTCTCTTTCGGTTTTTAATAATCCAAAAAAAAATGTAAAAAATTAAAACACAATACTTGAGACATTAAAAGAACGTTTCAAGGTCAACCTAACCCTGAACCTACAAATTTTAATTTTTATTTATTATTAAAAATTGTAAGAACTTGATTTAATTAAAAAAAAAATTGTAAGGAAATTCGAATAAAATTTTAAAAATTAACGTAAAACAAAGTTTCAAGGTCAGCCTCGTGTAAGCCTGTAAACTTCGAAGCGTCGTTGAATCGAACTGCAACGAACCCGACCCGGGAAAATATTTTTACAAGAAATGCAAAAGCACGAAAAAATTATTAAAAATTCGAAGTAAAAAAAATTAAAATTTATAGAAAATTGATTAATTTTAGGAAATTAAAAAAAAATTGTTAAAAATTTAAATACAATACTTTGCATTAAAAGAGCGTTTCGAGGTCAACACAACCCTGAACCTACAACTTTTAATTTTTCGACTTTCCCATTTTTAACAATTCTTCCTTTCGGTTTTTAATAAAACATTTCTTCTTTGTTTTTATGGAGGTCTTTTCTTGGGTTGGGTTCATTTGAGTTCGGTTGAGTTACATTGACCTTGAGCCGGATCGGATTCAGCTAGGTTGAGTTGATCTTGAAACAATTTCTTTTTAATAATTACAATTTTGCGAACGAATTTTCTACGATTTTTAATTATTTTAAATTAAATCAATTATTAATTTTAATATTCTTTTATAATTTTTAATGTTTCTCATTTCCAATCTCCATACATTTTCTAATCTTTGACGTTTTCTTTTGTCTTTAAATTAAAAAAAAAAAAAAATGAACCAGCCCTAGAAATATTTTTCAAAACCGCACGTGCGTGTAAGGTGCGGTCCACTTGACCTTGAAGCGTTCTCTTTTTGTTTTAAACTTTTCATAATTTACAAGTGGGTGTTAAAAAAAATATTGAACATGAATTTGTGTATCATCTTTTGTTTTTTTTTTTCGTGTTTTCCTTGCAATTTCAAATTATAACATTTTTTAAATCACAGCTGAGCGCAAGAAATTGCAGACAATTACAGTTTCCTGTAGTTTTTCTTTCTCCAAAATGGAGAACTGTTTAAATATGACTTCATAGGCGACACACACACACACACACACGCACACACAAATTTTGAAAGTCTTCAAATCTGACAGGCTCGTGACTTTCGTAAAATCTGTGAAGCCGTATTTACACAGTAGCATTTTGAAGAAACAAAATTACAGAAAACTGTAATGGTCTACTGTTTTTTCTTTTTGTTTTTGTTTCGACCGTTGAACGTAAATATATTTACAGAGATGAAATCGGGACGATCGAACGATTCGTTTTTGTTTCGATGACGTCAGAATTATGCATTCATTTGCACGAAATTATGACAATGTAATAAGTGGAGTGTAATAAGATTTCGCCAATTATGGCAGCGAAGAGCTCGTCAATTTGCAAGAGCGGAAATAATTGAGATTAATTTCGCGCGAAAGTATAGCGACGTTGATTGATATTGGGCCTATCAATCGCGCATTGGTAAGTATTATAATGTTAATGGACAAACAGAAAATCCCCGAAACGAAGAGAGACGTGTAAATTAAGGCGCGTTGCGTAATTATAAGCTTATTAAAAGTACCGCTGTCATCGATAAATAATCATTAAAGCGACTTACGGCTACTCGCGCAAGTGTGTTTACAGAAGAGGATGATGATGATGATGTATTCGCACCTAATCCTCGATGTTAAGAGCGACTTTCTCCCGCTCATTAATGACTGTCGAATCATCGCAATCCTCCGCTGGTGCAAATGTGTCTGCGTCCCGGACGGACAGATGGCGCGTGCCGCGTCCACGGCCGTTCGATTTACATTTCCGGTTGGCCTCGTAGCGCTTTTATGGGACGATCAAGATTTGATCGTAATCAAACGGCCCTATCTACATAATCACTAGCGCTATCATAACCAATTATTATATTATATGTGCTAACGGTCAATTTGTTCTTCTTCCTCTTTATTACATGCTTACCATCCAGACGCGAAGTCATCGAAAGCGACTTCCCCATTATTATTATTATTATCATCAAGATTTTATCTGTTGCCATTATTATTATTACTATAGAATAACTTTTGAAATTTATTCTCGGTACTTACGAATGACTTCCTACTTGTTTGGGGGTTACCCCAACGAATTTTACGTGAACAGCGCACGGATCTTATCGGAGACTTCAACGATGCGTGGAAACACAAACATAATTTTAACTTCCATATTTTTTTACTTAAATTTAAATTTTTCGCCAGGTTTGGGTTCATTCGGATTCAATTCAGCCAGGTTCACATTTTGTCGCCAGGGTTGGGGCTTACGTAGGTGCTATTCACTTGGATTGGTTTGACCTTGAAACGTATTTTTAATTTTGAAAATTTTACGTTTCTTTAAATTTTATTTTGTGCTTTTTAACACTTTTCATTTCAATCTTCTACAATTTCTACAAATTTTTACAAATTCAAAAGGGCAACATAAAGTACAATTTTCGAAATTACATCGCATTATCCACAAGAAATATAGGAAGTATCTTTTTTTTAATTTTATTTTATTTTTCTAATTTTTTTATTTATTTTTTCTCGGAAGTTCGGCTGAGTTGAACTGGGTTGACCTTGAGCCGAACGGTTTTGATTTTAGTTGGGTTTTCGCTCGGGTCGAAGAGAGTTAGGCTGCGTCGAGTTGGAACTCATTGCTTTGTTTTTAAATTTTAATTTAAAACGTGTTTTTAATTTAGAAAATTTTCTGTACTTTTTAAAATTTTATTTTGTTATTTTTAACACTTTTCACTTCAATTTCCTACAATTTCTTAATATTATTTTTAATGTCTTTCAACATTTTTTAGTTTTAACATTCTTGTTTCAATTTTTTTTTTAAATTTCTTATTTCTATTGGGTTTAGTGCTTGGTTTAGAGGTTCACTGACGTTTGGTTCAGATGGATTGGATCGGTCTCATTTTTTAATGATTTAATGTTTTTTCTTTCATTTTTTAAATTTCTTTTGGATTTTCCTGAAAATCTTCGATTTTTAAAATATCCTGTCGATTTTCTTGAAATTATCAATTTTGAGCATTTTTTATCTTATATAAAAAATGCCTTTTGATTTTTTTTACTTTGATTGATTGATAAATTTTTAGTTCTTATTATTTTCGGTTTTGATCTTTAATAATTTCATACTGTATTTTATTTTAGTTTTTGTAAAATTCTTTTCTTGCCTGGGGTTCACACGAGTTTGGATTGACTTGGCCTTGACCTCGGTTGGTCGCAGTTGGACGCAGGTTCGGCGCAGTAGAATTTATTTCATTTTTAAAATTTTTAACATTTTTCTTTCGGTTGTTAATAATATTTTACTTTTTTGTAAAATTCTTTTCTTAGGTGGAGTTCACCCGAGTTCATTCAGTTGGGTTGGGATGACCTTGACTTCGGTTGAATAATGAAATGGGTCTAAACCAAACCAAGCGGTCCAAACCAAACTAAGCCAGCCAAAACCACACCAGACTAACCAAACCAAAGCTCTGTTTTCTAGACTTCTTCCGACATTAACTTTGACAGCTTTGACAGTTAAAGTCAAAGTCGCTAAACTACCGAATTACGTCTGCACATACTTTATTAGGCTTCCCATTTCATTGAGTACATATAAATCCGGTTTTTTTTTTGGCGACATTGACTCTGACAGCTTTGACAGTTAATAAAAATATATTGAGGAAGACGCAAACTAGTAAAACAACTGGCGTTTCTACTCACCTCTAACCTAGAGTAAGAGAGAGAAAACACCTCTAACCTAGAGAAAGAGAGAGAAAAAAGTAAATTAGTCACTTTAAATCCCTCTTTTTTCGACATTCGGCAAGTTTGACAGATAATCAAGTAGAAATTGTGGAGAATATGGTAACTCCAAGGAAAGCACCGATGTTTAAAAAAATTTAAAAAAAGATTTCTTTACAGCTTTTTACGGCGACATTTAACTTTGACAGGTGTGACAGTCAACAAAAGCTAGGGGAAATTAGGAAAACTATTAACGCCGTGCACACTCCTACTCTAGAACAAAGCATTATTTATTTATAAAGGACCGCTTTTTTAACTGCAATACACTTTGACAAGTTTGACAGGTAATTTAAAATGAAAGATCAAGAAAACAATTTTTTTTAAAAAAAAAGGAAAAGCAAGTGAAATCTTCATAAATATATAATCCTATTTGAACCTTGACTGCAGCTTTGTTCGGCGACTTTCTTGACTTTGACAGGTTTGACAGTTAATAAGAATATATTAAAAACGTGCGAACTGTGAACACAACTGCCGCTAGTATCCACTTGTGGATTAGATAAGAAATTAATCTTTCAAAGAACTGCTCTTTCATCAACTTTTACACGCTTTGACAGGTTTGACAGGCAATTGTAAACAAAAGTGTGAAACTCAAGGCATCTAAGGAAACAACGTCGTACGACTGCGTTCACCGCCAGACTAGGAAACGAAAAAGAAATCTAGTGTTTATGAAGAATATTTTGCACAAACTTTATAATACCTACCTCGACAAGTTTGACAGGTACTTCAAAATAAAAGATCAAGAAAACACCTGATGGTTTTCTTTTAACAAAAAGGAAAGAAAATGGAATCTTTATAAAGGATGCTTTTTGAAACTTGACTGCAGCTTTGTTCGTCGACTTTTGGCTTTGACAGGTTTGACAGTTAATAAAAATATATTAAGAACGTGCCAACTAGGAAGGAAACTGCCGCTTGTATTTACTTGTAGATTAGATAAGAAATTAATCTTTTAAAGAATTGCTCTTTCGTCGACATTATATATTGACAAGTTTGACAGACAATTGAAAATAAAAGTGTGATGTGTAAGAGGAAAACTTCTTATGATTGCGTTCACCCGCAGATTAGAAGAGGAAAAAAAATCAAGTATTTATAAAGAACTTAGTAGACACTTCAACTTTGACAAGTCAAGTTTGATAAGACTTTGTGACAGATTATTATTTAACAAGTTTGACAGACAATAGTCTGTTAGACAGATAAGAGTCTGTCAAACTTAACTTTGTTTCAAGTATTTATAAAGAATAAAAGTTTGACAGGTACTTGAAAATAAAGGATCAAGAAAAACAAATCAATTTTGACAGACTACTGTTTAACAAGTTTGACAGACAATAGTCAGTTAGACAGATAATAGTCTGTCAAACTTGACATTTTTTTCTGTCAAACTTCTACGATAGACAACAGTCTGTCTACTTCGTTTTCGTCGGCAATTCGCTTTGATAAAAGAAGAATTAAAGAACTGCTCTTTCGTCGACATTATGCTTTGACAAGTTTGACAGACAATTGACAATAAAAGTGTGATGTGTAAGAGGAAAACTTCTCATGATTGCGCTCACCCCCAGGTTAGAAATATTTATAAAGAATTTAGCAGACGCTTCAACTTTGACGAGTCAAGTTTGACAAGTTCTTTGTGACAGATTATTGTTTGACAAGTTTGACAGAGAATAGTCTATTATATAGATTCAGGTTAGAAAAAGAGAAAAATCAAGTATTTATAAAGAATTTAGCAGACAATTCAACAAGACTTATGACAGATTATTGTTTGACAAGTTTGACAGACAATAGTCTGTTAGACAGATAAAAGTCTGTCAAGCTTGACTTTGTTTCAAGTATTTATAAAGAATAATTTGCAGAAACTTATACTTTGAAAAGTTTGACAGGTACTTGAAAATAAAGGAACAAGAAAAACAATTCAAGTTCTTTTTTTTTTGAAAAAAAGGAAAGATAGTTGGAATCTTTATACGAGTAAATGATGCTTTCTGAAGCTTGATTTCAATGTTGTTCGTCCACATTTCACTTTGACAGGTTTGACAGTTAGTAAAATTATATTAAAAACGTGCAATCTACCGCTTGCATTCACCTCTGGATTAGATAAAAAATTAATCTTTTAGAGAATTGAAATTACATTTTGATAAGTTTGACAGACAATTCAAAACAAAAGTGTGAAAGATTTGACATCTAAGGAAATAACTTCTTATGTTTGCGCTTACCCAAAAATTGAAGTGTTCATAAACAATACTACAAACATCTTGCATTTAATCCCCCTTTACTTATAACTTTTGCATTTAAGCGTTGAGGTATAAAAGCTTTTCCTTTCAACGGACGACTTTCATCTTCAACGGTCCCGTATGGTGAAAGCTCCTGCGAGCTTTCAGATTAGGAGGCGAAATCAGTTAGCTTAGGTAAATAGGGGTCGGTCAAAATGATTTAGCACAGAGCGATCAGGCGAAGCGATAGGTCTGAGCGAAGACAGGAGGAACAGACTGGGGCGTCATCTGGTAGACGGCGCGTGCGGAACATCAACGGTCGCCGCGATTCCTCATCCGTGTCTTTACAAACCACCTCCGTTTGTTTCTAATATTACTCGAGCACCAATTACACACACACACACACACACATGACAATTTGCATTGTGCGCCCGAATGCCACCACGTGTCGTCTGTTGCCACCGTTTGACGTTTTCTTTTCAAAAACGACGTATAATTTCTCGTTTCTTCTTCGATTGCAGAGCGCGCGGCGTGACTTTACCATACAGACAACACACAACTTTCGCTTTTCCTTTTTTTTCTTCCTCTTTTCTTTCCTCTTCGTTGAATGTACATAATTAGAAACCTGTGAATAGCTTCCGCCACATGATAGACACAGTCTCTTGATTTGTACTATATAGTTGCAAAAATAATTGCACGTTAAGCGACAAACAAGTTCGAGAGCCCCACGTTGGGCGCCAACTTAAGGCGGCTTCCTTCATATCTCTCTAGTTATTGATTTTACAAAAAAAAGTTTCAAGCGAAAGTCACTTGGAATCACGCGGAGAATATTTTAAAATCAGCTCGGTGTACACAGAGTGTTCCGTTTGGTCTGGGCGCCATGTCACTTCGTTATTTCAAACGGAACACCCCGTATATTTTTACATTTTCGGATTCCTCTCCGAATTTCAATGTGACTTTGTGTATCGCACTTAAGGTCCAATCCAAACGGTTTTCGCGTTATTCAACTTTAAAAATAAAATTATCGCCGTTGCGGTACTTCAACAAACAAATGCAGATATCTCAAGAACAAATGACGTTAGAGATTCGCGGTTTTTTGCAAAAGTTTCATCTTGAAACGCTTTGGCAGTTGCGCCATCGAAAAAAATTCCGGGTAACATCAAATCTTACAAAAAAAAATTAAGAAACTTGAGAATATTCATATTACGATAACAATTTTTCTTTTTAATGGAATGCCATACAGAGTGATTCGTTATCTCCTTTACAGACTTCGGCAAATTAAATTCGACATTTGCATTGCAATTACACAAGAAAAAAAAATCCCATCAACGCAGGTCCGATCTGCTTTCGTTCCGAAGTTCCTGCGATTTTAACTTTTAATTAATTTCAATCACCGGAAGTGCAGCCTGTTTAAGCCTCCGACACCGACACGAAACAATGCCATTTTTGAGTTCCCGAGTAAATTCTAGCGTGAATTGATGGGTCGCATCGTAGGTTTCACGCGAGCGGTTCTCGAGTTTTTTTTCTTTTGTTTTTATTGGTACAACTCGAGAACCAATCAAGACAAACCCGTGGTGCGACCCATCAAGTAAGGTTAGAATTTACTGGGAAATTCAAAAGCGCCAAGAAAAGTACAATTTTAATATTATTATTATTATTTTATTTAATATAAAAGTCTGAATTAAAATAAAATTAAAAAATAAAAAATCCGTGTCATTGATGAAAAAAATAAATAAATAAATAAACAATTGAACATCACGTTATTCACAAGAAGTAGAGGAATTATCTTTTTATTAATTTAATTTTTTTTCTATTTTTTTTATCTTTTTTCTCATCTTTTTTTCTCAGAAGTTCGATGTAGTTGAACTGGGTTGACCTTGAGCTGAACGGATTTGATTTTAGTTGAGTTTTCATTCGGGTTGAAGAGAGTTAGGCTGCGTCGGCTCGGAGCTTATAGTTTTATTTTTAAGTTTTAATTTATTCAGCATTGGTTTTGAGTGTCATTTTTTTGAGATGTATTTTTTTTGCTTGGATTGAATAGTTTGGTCGAGTTGAGTGGGACTGACTTCGACTTGGGTTGGGATTTTTAATAATTTCATTTTCCAAACTTTTTTTCCTTGTTTTGATTTTTTCGAGTTTCAATTTTCCCGCGTTCAGTGAACAAGTTTTGAGTTGGACTTAACGCCAAGTGAGTTTTGATTTTTATATATATTTTTTAAAGAGCTTTTACGTCTCTGTAACTTCCATACAAAAGCAACCCCCCCATTATGTTGATAAAAGCGATATGTTTTTTTGAAAAAGTTGGATAACACGAGAACCGTTTGGATTAGAGCCTATGTGTGGTACACAAAGTCACATTAAAATTCAGTCCGGAATCCGAAAATATGAAAATATACAAACGGAACACTCTGTATACATCGAGCAGATTTTAAAATATTCTCCGCGTGATTCCAAGTGACTTTCGCTTGAAACATTTTTTTGTAAAATCAATAACTAGAGAGATATGAAGGAAGCCGCCTTAAGTTGGCGCCCAATGTGGGGCTCTCGAACTTGTTTGTCGCCTAACGTGCAATTATTTTTGCAACTATGTAGTACAAATCAAGTGACAAGTGAGTTTCATTTGAAACATTTTTTCGTAAAATCAGTAACTAGAGAGATATGAAGGGAGTCGCCTTAAGGGGAAAACCCTGCATGTAGCCCGCGGAATTTTTAGAATTAAAAGAATTTACCGCGCACCCTGTAAATTCGTGCATAAAAAAAATAATAAAGCCTTTCCTTTCTATTAATTAAACGAACGAAATCCTTATGAAGTCATAATAAGAATAATATAATTAAACATAATTTATTCAGAAACGGGAGTGTAATAAAGCATGGCTAATCGTAAAATTTAAGGCCGTACAGGTGTTTACATAATACCAACCATTCTCGTCGTACCGTTTTCTTTTATAAACACGACATTATAAACGACGACAGACGAAGACGAGATTGTCCGTTAATGACGATGGCGTTTTTTTTTTTTTTTTAAATAAGTGCCGCGGCGTGTGTCCGGCAGTTAAACTTAATGTTTTAATTTTCGCGCACTGCCACAGATAAAAATTTTAATTGGCGTTTATCGATCATTTATATTATAACTGCCGGCGCAAATGACGGTACGGGAAACACGACGGGACCGTAATGGGTTCCGATTTACTTTTGACGACCAAGCCGAAAGGACCATTTAAATGGAAATCGAATTCAAAGTTTCGCTCGCCAAACCTAATAAAACAGACATCATTTGGAAATAACGTAGTCGGGGGAATCACCTGAAACACTATTATACCTGCGTTTATCTAAATTTCATCGCTTATCTTTCACAAACACATTCCTGAAGGCTGAAACGGCATCAGCCGGACGGGGCGGTGATTTAAAGCCAGCTACTTTTCTTACGTTGTCAATCAGTTTTTCAGGGGATTCCCCTAGAGATTTGTTTATTTAACAGAAGAAACCCCCCGGACTCATGTCTGGACATACTTTAAGCTTCCCGTTTCATTGAGAACATAAGAATCCACTTTTTCTTTGACGACATTGATTTTGACAGCTTTGACAGTTAAAGTCAATGTCGTCAAAGGAGTGACCCCCGACTCACGTCTGCACGTACTTTAAGTTTCCCATTTCAGTTTCATTGAATACATACACCTTTTTTAGCCGACATTGACTTTGATAGCTTTGACAGGTAAACTCAATCTCGTCAAAGTAACCCTGACTCACGTCTGCACATTCTTTGAGCTTCCCATTTCACCGAGTATACTCATGTGTACGGATTCATATCCGTCTTTTCCTTTGACAACATTGACTTTGACAGCTTTGACAGTTAAAGTCAATCTCGTCAAAGGAGTGACGCCCCGACTCTAACGTTTGTACATTCTTTGAGCTTCCCATTTCACTGAGTACACTCATGCGTACGGATTCACATCTGTCTTTTCCTCTGACGACATTGACTTTGACAGATTTGACAGTTAAAGTCAATGCCGTCAATGGAGTGATCCCCGACTCACGTCTGCACGTACTTTAAGCTTCTAGTTTCAGTGAGTACATATGAATTCGCACTTTTTCTTCCGACATTAACTTTGACAGGTTTGACAGTTAAAGTTAATGTCGTTAAACGAGTGACTCCCGAATCACGTCTCCTAGGAATCCGTCTTTTTTGGTGACATTGACTCTGACAGGTTTGACAGTTAATAAAAATATATTGAAAAAGACGCAAACTAGTGAAACCACTGGCGTTTCTACTCACCTCTAACCTAGAGTCAGAAAGAGAAAACGCCTCTAACCTAGAGAAAGAGAAAGAAAAAATTTAATCTCTTTATATCTCTCTTTTTTCGACATTCGGCAAGTTTGACAGATAATTAAAAAAAAATTGTGGAGAATACGGTAACTCCAAGGAAAGCACCGATGTTTAAAAAAATTAAAAAAAAAAGATTTCTTTACAGGTTTTTACGGCGACACTTAACTTTGACAGGTGTGACAGTTAAGAAAAACTAGGGGAAATTAGGAAAACAATTAACGACCCGCGTTCTCCTGGTTTAGAACAAAACATTAATCTCTTTATAAAGGACTACTCTTTTAACTGCACTTTGACAAGTTTGACAGGTATTGTAAATTAGAAGATCAAGAAAATAACTTTAAAAAAAGGAAAAGCAAATTAAATCTTTATAAATAATCCTATTTGAAACTTGACTGCGGCTTTGTTCGTCGACTTTTTTGACTTTGACAGGTTTGACAGTTAATAAGAATATATTAAAAACGTGCGAACTGTGAACACAACTGCCGCTTGTATCCACCTGTAGATTAGATAAGAATTAATCTTTCAAAGAACTGCTCTTTCATCAACTTTTACACACGTTGACAGGTTTGACAGGCAATTGTAAACAAAAGTGTGATACATCTACGGAAACGAGGTCGTACGACTGCGTTCACCACCCAGACTAGGAAACGAAAAAGAAATGTAGTGTTTATGAAGAATATTTTGCACAAACTTTATAATACCTACTTTGACAAGTTTGACAGGTACTTCAAAATAAAAGATCAAGAAAACACCTAATGGTTTTCTTTTAAACAAAAAGGAAAGAAAATGGAATCTTTATGAAGGATGCTTTTTGAAACTTGACTGCAGCTTTGTTCGTCGACTTTTGGCTTTGACAGGTTTGACAGTTAATAAAAATATATTAAGAACGTGCCAACTAGGAAGGAAACTGCCGCTTATATTTACTTGTACATTAAATAAGAAATTAATCTTTTAAAGAACTGCTCTTTCATCGAGATGATACTTTGACAAGTTTGACAGACAATTGAAAATAAAAGTGTGATGTGTAAGAGGAAAACTTCTTATGATTGCGTTCACCCCCAGATTTGGAAAGAAAAAAAATCAAGTATTTATAAAGAACTTAGTAGACACTTCAACTTTGACAAGTCAAGTTTGGCAAGACTTTGTGACAGATTATTGTTTGACAAGTTTGACAGACAATAGTCTGTTAGACAGATAAACATCTGTCAAACTTGACTTTCTTTCAAGTATTTATAAAGAATAAAAGTTTGACAGGTACTTGAAAATAAAGGATCAAGAAAAACAAATCAATTTTGACAGATTACTGTTTAACAAGTTTGACAGACAATAGTCAGTTAGACAGATAATAGTCTGTCAAACTTCTACGATAGACAGCAGTCTGTCTACTTCGTTTTCGTCGGCAATTCGCTTTGATAAGTTTGACAGTTAATGAAATTATGTGCGAACTTGGAAAACAATTATGAGACGACGCATGCCCAGATTAGAAAGACAGAGAGAAAAACCTTTTTTTACACGAACCTTGACAAATCAAGTTTGACAGGTACTTCGACAGATTGTTGTTTGATAAGTTTGACAGACGAGAGTTTGTTAAGACAACAGTCTGTTAGACAGATAATAGTCTGTCGACCTTGACTTTTTTGTCTGTCAAACTTCTTTGACAGACAACAGTCTGTCAAATTTGAAATTCAAAATTCTAACTGCGGCACGTCTTCCGCCAATTTTAACTCGTCATCACTGACGAGTAGTTCGACGGTTTCAAAGACTAACAGATAAGTATTCGTTTGTTTCTTACTTGATTCGGTTTAGGTTCGATTTTTTTCTCACCTCATGAAAAATTTATCTGCCGTATAATATCCTAGGAAATCATTGGTTTCCAGGGATTTTATCCGGCTAATAAAATTATCAAGAGGTGAAGAAATCGGGCCTTAAGTAATTGAAGTAGGCAGAGTGAGACTGCTTACAAAAATTAAATTGATTTAAATAATTTATTCGGGTTTAATTTTGATTAACGCGTAAACAGTTGAGATAACCAAATCGGGGGGCTTTGGGAGGGGGGCTCGGAAACAATTTACGTAATGATGTGTGTGTGAGGGTGAGGTTACAGGGGGTGATCAGGAGCGTCATGTGTCTTCAACGGTCTTCTATTATCGCATTACAATCACACGCCGATTGGCTCGTGCCCCCTCGCATCGTGTTTGTATGGCATCATTTTATTAGGTATGTATTATGGGGGTACGCCGTGACCGGGGGGGTGCAGGGAGGCGACGTATACTTATTAGGAAATCCACATCAACCGTACTCGCTTCATTACGATTCATCAGCTGTACGCCGTAAACAAAGCGTCCGCTGTGTTATAGCGCGCCGGCTATTTTCATAAAACACGGCAGGTGATGGCCGTGCTTGCGTCGAAACGTCGAGACAACCGTGCGACATAACTCTCGAGAAATTACCGTCGTGCGAACTCGTTTTTTTTTTTTTCCCCGCCCGACCCAAAATGAGAAATTACAGAAGCGCAGCTCTTGCAAATACGTGCGTGCGTATTTGTTGAGGGAACGGCCGCCGCAATTACGTTATCTTTGCGATATTTATGCAAATTGGTCAAATTCTTGTCTCCGGGGGCAGAAAGAAACTCGAACGACGACGCAATTGTATGTAGGTACTTTGGACGCACGTTCTCTTTGTAAACCTAAATCAATTCGTTTCTCGGAAAACAGGTGAATGCGCTCCTTGGTGTTAAAAGAGAATCCGGTGCGGTAATTGTCGGAAAACATGCGATCACTAACCCTTCAACTCGTACTTGACGTGTGTGAATAAGACTACAAGAAAATTATATTCCGCAGCATCCAATGCGTGACGGTGCAAAATCTGTTTCTCCCTGCGTGAAAGGAAACCAATACGCAAAGAGAATTCAACGAAAGAGGAGAAAAGATAACGTCACGTAGCGCTGTTAATTGCCGGTTAAACATACCTGTTTGCATGAAACAGTTCGTTGGATTGAGATGCAATGTAACACCGTTAATTAAACATACCTGTGTGAGTCAAACAGTTCGTTGGATTGAGATGCATTTAGCACTTCAGAAGACACGTCGAGTCTCTTAACTTCGAGTCAAATCTTGCACAATCACTAATCGCACAGGTTTGCTAGCACCTTATTAAAATTGCTTTAACCCACAAGAAACTGGTCACTCACCGATTACCTGGTGGCAAGATGCGCTGATAAGTCAATCGGCTGTCCTGCGCTGGTGTCCTCTGAAGAAGGAAGGCGCCAGGGAGTAATCCCACCTGATAGGCGCACTGTGGAACCGACCCCCAAGCGCGTTCCTACCTTCCTACCTTAGTATAACGTATGGCTATACGCCTCCCTTTCTATCTTTCATGGTTTTTCAATAAAGCTACCTTTATCTCTTCGAATTCTCCATAAGACTTGTAGTGCATTCCAAGAGTGGAACGCCTGGAGTACACAAACATGTGCCGAAAGAAACGTTTTCCGAAACAATTAAGTTAGGTCAATCATAAAACAGAAGTACACGTTACTTCGGACTTGGGTTCCAGTTAATCGATGTGGCGGGCGTGACGGTCGCAGTGAGATGTCACGGGAATACGTCGAACTTCGGTCAATGCTATCGTATTTCTACGACTTTCGAGGCAATGCGTCGTAATGGCGACCCTCGAAGAAAGTGAAACCTTCACAGTATACAGTCGTTCACATCGACAATACGTCGAACTTCGGTCAATTCTATCGTACTTCTACTTTCGTATTTCTACGACTTTCGAGCAGAAACGTCGTAATGGCGACCTCGTAGAAAGTGGAACCTTCAGAGTATACAGTCGTTCACATCGACAATACGTCGAACTTCGGTCAATTCTATCGTACTTCTACTTTCGTATTTCTACGACTTTCGGGCAGAAACGTCGTAATGGCGACCTCGTAGAAAGTGGAATCTTCAGAGTATATAGTCGTTCACATCGACAATACGTCGAACTTCGGTCAATTGTATCGTACTTCCACTATCGTATTTCTACGACTTTCGAGCAGAAGCGTCGTAATGGCGACCTCGAAGAAAGTGAAACCTTCACAGTATACAGTCGTATACAGAAGCGTCGTCATGGCGACATCGAAGAAAGTGGAACCTTCACAGTATACAGTCGCATAAAGTCGTTACACCTCCCGATATGTGAAAGTAGTACAGTAGCAAGCGTACAATGAATAGTAAACAGTAACGCGAATGGTAGTCAAAATGAAGACAGAAACAAATTGTAGGAAATATTAGTACAATTTGTGGTAAACTTTTAAGAATAGCGTTTTGTCCGACAATGGACGCAAATATTTCCTATAGATACAATTTGTTTCGTCTTCATTTTGTCCGTATTTTTTCTCTGTGTAGAAGAAGCGAAAATAGAAAGCGGATTTCAAAACGAAGAAATCAATTACAAACGCGGCCCACGCTACATCGCACTCTAATTACCTCTGTTTTTTTAATGCAGATCCAGTTCATCCGTTCGGAAGAATTTGCTCAAAAAGAAAAAAACAAATCCTCCTCCTCCTCTTAGGGCTTAAAGGATTGATGAGAATTATTCGAAAATTAGCGAACGGCGAGAAATAAGGTAAGAAAGAAGAAGAATTGTATTCAAATAAAAGAAGAAAAAGCAAGTTGAAATTGCGAACAACCAAAAAAAGGTAGGAATGGGAAAGGTTCAAGGGCAAATAAAAAAAAAACAAACAAAAGAAGAAAGATGTTCCGAAAAAAGAAAATGATGATGGGCGTCGTTTAAAAAACAAAGAACAAATACGAAAAACAAAGAAGAAGAAGAATAAGAAGAGGATTTTTCAAAAGAAAATAAAAAAGATCAACAAATAAAAGGAGAAAACGAAAGTGTAGTTAAAAAAAATGAATAAATAGAGGAGCGGAAGAATTGGATTTTTCAGATTTTTCAAATTTTGAGTGAATAGAATATAAAAGAATAATAAAACAAAAATAGCGAATAAATAAATGTAGAGCAAAAAATGAAAATTTTTCAATTCAATATTAATATCATTCAAAATTAATTAAATAATCAATAAATTAATAATTACTGCTGAATTAATAACGAAATAATTAAATTATAAATTTCCCCTTTCTATACCCCACTCGTGTCGGATGCCTCAAAGTGCGTTTTCTACAAGTCCGGCTTCGAAGATCGACGTATCAAAATAGTCCAGCGTCTCGTCGAAAACACAATGTTTAAGGAGCGAGCGCGCGATGGTGTGGTAATGTAAGTAAATTCAAACGACTTGGATTTCATTTTTCAGCACGGAATTCCTTCGATTAAAACGTTAATGTTACGTACGTTCGGTTGACCGCAAGAACTTTGATCTGCGAGCTAAGCAGATGACAGCAATTCATGGTAGATAATATCCGTGGCGATTAAGCCTCAGTCGATGAACGATTTTGTGTAATGCTAACCAAACAATTTTGTGAATTTAATCAAAAAATACGTTGCGATTAAGATTATATATTTTTTTCTTTTCTCCACTCGTGTCGGATACCTCAAAGTGCGTTTTCGACAAGTCCGGGTTCGAAGATCGACGTATCAAAATAGTCCAGCGTCTCGTCGAAAACACAATGTTTAAGGAGCGAGCGCGCGATGGTGTAGTGATGTAACTAAATTCAAACGACTTGGATTTCATTTGTCAGCATGGAATTCCTTCGATTAAAACGCTAATTTTGCGTACGTTCGATTGACCGCAAGAGCTTTGATCTGCGAGGTAAGCAGATGTCAGCAATTCATGGTAGATAACTAACGTCAGAAGTGATTAAGCCTCAGTCGATGAACGTATTTGCGAAATGCCAATTTTGCCAACTTAACCTAAAAATACGCGCGTTACATTTTGCGTAAATCCAAAAGTAAAAAAGTCTGTGGAATAAAATTTTTCAAACGTGAAAAACTGTAGTGTAAATAAATGTGAATGTAAACATTTTCAAAGCGCCATTTTTTAACCAAACAAATATTTTAATCGAAGTTTCTCTAACGGCATTTTGTCTTCCTGTTAACGTTCTCACTTACTGGTTAGCCAGGTTTTGAATTTCATTCTGCTGTCGAACGCTATAGAGAGCAGCAAAATCTAACACGCGTATTTTTAGGTTTAATTGATAAAATAGTTTAGTTAGCATTTGACAAGGTCGTTCATCGACTCAGACTTAATCGGCGCGGATGGATAATGTCTAGCATGAATTGCCGACGTCTGCTTAGCTCGCAGGTCAAAGTATTTTTCGGTTGGCGGAACGCACGCAAAATTAACGTTTAACAGAGGAAATTCCGTGCTGACAAATGAAATCCAAGTTGTTAGTTTTTGAATTTCATTCTACCGCGGCTTTGTTTCTTAATGGATTCCAATGGGAAGAAGTCCGTACGTCTATTACAATTAACGTTATCGTTTAAATTCAGAAACAAAAGAACGAGACGCGCGGCAGATTTTCCGGCTGCTTACAACAAAAAGCAGATGCGCAATTGTCTCCTCACTTAATCTAAAAATTAATTACATACCCGGGTGAGTAGGTAAGTAATGGACGTATTAAAAACTCCACATCCTGAATGTCTTGCGCAAAGGCAATTTACTTTTGATTGCCCGAGATGCAATAGTAATTTGAAGTAATTTTTGGTACCGAAATGAGAGGAGATTAATTTCGACGTTCTTTTCAGCGACCGAAATTGCAAGCGCGCTCTCAAAAAAAAAATAAAAATAAAATAATAATAAAAGAGCGCGTTCGAATTAACGCCGCCCGCCGCCGCCGTTCCGCGCGCATTATAAATAATGACGACGAAATCATAATTCTTATTAATGTAGTAGGAGTTTGTATTATTCTTAATAATGAATAATTCCCTACGTAGAAGTTGCTGCTTCTTCTTCTTCTTCTTCTTTTCTCTGCGGATTCGGAAACGAGCGAACGCACTTCGCGAGTGACCGCCGAAGGCGGTTAATTAAACGCGTTCGTGTTCGCCTAGGATTTGAATCTGGGCAGGTCGCGTTCAGAAAAAGGCAGGTGCGAAAGTGGCTGCGTGCCAACGTATGTTTGAATGTGTGTGTGTGTGTGTATCATTAAAAAAGTCGATGTTATCGTCCGCAGACTTCCTGACTAAATACCCGTAGTAATTTAATTTTACAACTATATGTTATTTATTTATTTCTTTTGTGTGCGCATTGTTAACTGCTGAAGTCTCGATAGGTGCAATAAACGCGTGTAATCAGGAAAAGAAGTTTCAGTTTCACTTTTAAGATCACCACATACACATGGGCTTGCTTGAAGACATACCTGTTAAAAGATTGCTTTTGTCGAGTCCACACACAAAGACTTGATCGTAGACTTGCCTATAGGAAGATAATCTTAATTTATTTCATTTGGAATACTAGCACGAAGGCATTTAAATCATTTAATTTAAGACAGCGATAGATAAAGAAAAGGGTTTGGTTAAGCCTGAATTGATTTTTAAATTTCGCGCTCAGCCCTGCGTTTATACTAGAGATCTTCCCTTTCCCTCTCAGAGGGTTGCGTTCATAAATAATAACGTTGTATCTTTGTCTCGCGTGGTTGCATCATTTCCGCGACAACTTGCGCCGTACTCAACAGTGGTGCCCGTTGTCATAGATGTACATAATGTAAATGCAAGATTTCTTGAAGTAGATGAGCCAGAGGCGAGGCATGAAGACGAGTCAGAAAGATACACGACGACTTCATGCGTAAAATGAATCATTCCTTCAACTCAACTCGCCAACGCTGACTCTCTCGAAACACTGTATCTAAATTAAATTAATCAAATAGAAAAAAAAATGTCGGTTACGATTAGTTTGATTGCGAAAATATTCTCGAAACACAGAGTTTAAATTAAATCAATAAAATGGAAAAAATCGGGTTGCGATTGGTTCGAATTCAAAAAACGAAAACACCGTCATGAAGTATCGGTATCTTCATTCGCAACATTAATTTCAGACTGAAGAAACTGACTAATTGAAAAAAATTAAATTAAGGAAAAAAAATAAACAATCTTTCAACGGAGAACTCGATGCGTGATTAGGTCAGCACCCGAAGGATCCGGAATATCCCGTCTTTTTTGTACGCTCCCGCACTACTTAAGCATTATTCCCTTCCAGACTGTTGCGCAAGTGGGGAACATTGCATGTCGCATTTGCTACGCCAAAGTACGAGCCAGAAATCGATTTTCCGATTTGTTTACCACGCTTGCTCGAATGGCGTTTCACCTGTATTTTCAGGTTAAATAGAAAAGAAAAAAAAAGTTTTGCGAGAAAGGTGAAAATTCAGCGCAAAATAAAAAAAAGCCCCTTGGGAAACAGTTTTCTTTTTAATACGCAAAATGAACTTTTTTTCAACTCGACAACGATGATTTTTTTTTTTTTTGAAACACAGAACTTAAATTAAATTAATAATTAATAAAATAGAAAAAAAAATCGGTTACGATTACACTGATTACAAAACAAACACGCCGTGAAGAATTTGTTTCTTCTTTCGCTGAATGAATTACAAACTGAGGACACCGACTGATTGAAATGGAAGTTAAAATTAAAAAAAAATAAATAAATAAACAATATTTCCCTCGAGGAATTCGACACGGAATTAAGTCAGCCCTCGAAGAACCTAGAATATCCCTTTCTTGTACGCTCCCGCGCTACTTAAGCAATATTCCCTTCCAGACTCCTGCGCAAACGGGGACTATCGGATGTCGCATTTGCTATGCAAAAAATATCTTTAACTGAGTGCAGAAATTAGGGGTAATATTGCAGCTACCGTAAGATCGACTCTAATCTCGGTTGCTCGATGCGAAAATTCGAAGAAATGATGCATCCGCTTCTGGCTCTAACCTTGTACATGTTCTGATTTATTAATATAACGAATTATTTAATCGCAAACACAATTTTTATAAAAATCTTGCTTTATGTACTGAATATTCGACCCTTAACATTAGCCCACTCTCTCTTTCATTCTTTCTCATATGACATCAGATTTTTTGCTTAATGTTTCACGTGCAAATAATCGTCCGTTTTATTTTTCATCTCCAGATTGAGATTTGACCCCAAATTGAATGAAGCACTGAGGAGACAAGAGAAGAATAGAACAAAAGAAGCCAAACAGAAAAAGGAAGAAGAAGGACCTAAACGGAAGAAGTTAGAGCAGTGGGTGGAATGCAGGGGAAAAAAAAGAAACTAAGAAGAAACGCCAAATGAAACGAAGTAAGGAGGAAACAAGAGAAGAAAAAGAAGCCAAACAGAAGTAGATGGAAAGAAGCCAATCAAAAAAAAAGGAAGAGGGAAGCAGAACATCCTGGACGGAAGAAGGTAGACCAACGGGCCATATGAGAGAAAAAAAAGAAGTGAAGGGGGAACGCCAAATAGAAAAAAAAAGTATGGAGGAGACAAGAGAAGAATGTAATAAAAGTAGCCAACCAGGAAAAGGAAGAAGAGGAAAGCAGAAGGACCTGGACAGAAGAAGCGGAATGGGAGGAAAAGGGAGCGAAGAGGGAACGCCAAATGGAAACAAGTATGGAGGAAACAATATAAGATTATATGAAACAGAAGCCAGACGGAAACAAACGAGAAGAGAAAGTCGTGTAACGGGAGGAATGGAAAGAAGTAGATGGAAAAGGTGTCTCAACTAAGAAAGATTTTACCCGCCCGAAGGGACCAAAAAAGGTTAAGCAAATACAAAGCTGGAATAATTCAATGAAAAGGGAAAAGCAACACCGCGGAAATGAGAAACGCAAAAGCACGCAGCCTCGACCAGAATTTGCAGAAGTGGCCGATAAAGTCGATTAGGTAAAACCATCAAGGCTGAGACTGGTTTAAAGCAATAATTAAAAGAGCTACGACTCGATCTTCCCGCCGAGGACATTTCGAAGAACAAGCAAGAGTTTGTGAATCGGATTAAGAGTTAGGTTATGAGTGAGTTTCGACATCCCTGCCATCCATGGGTTGTCTTGTAACGGTGGGAAAACCCGCTTTTAGGGAACGACCTGTACATTCCGTTCGACTCGCATTTCGCTCTTCATTTCTTTTTATTTTTCAAACGCTTCACGCCGCCCCCAGTTCGCGCCCAGAGTTTTACGACAATAAAAACGCTCTTGCCGTCGCCGGAAACAATTAAATTCGAAAACAATCGCACGCTCTGCGTTTTATTTCAAACGCTCGTTTGGGTGGGCTTTCGTTTCAAAATAATCCGGCCATGAATTAGCGCAAAATTTTCCAAGTCCTCGGCACTCCTTTGCGCTTATAAATAAGCAAAATCGTTCGTTCGTTTTTCTATGTAGATAGGATTGCATTATCTGTTGTCGGAACGATTGTAAACGCATTTCTTTTTTTTTTTTTGGTTCGGGAAATTATTATTTCGCGCGTTCAGAAGACACTCACAAAGTTTCCTGCGCCTTCCGTTTTTCTGTTTTTTAATTAGATCAGCTTACGTGAACTGCACGAGGTTTCTGCGAGCCAACATTTCGACGGATACTTTAATCGGCTTCACTTTTGACCTTTGGCGTGATTGGCGTTCGCTTGCGTCAAAGTGATACTCGTTGGTTCCAATTGATGTCGCATTGGTCTTGTGAACTGCACGAGGTTTCTGCGAGCCAACATTTCGACGGATATTTTAATCGGCTTCACTTTTGACCTTTGGCGTGATTGGCGTTCGCTTGCGTCAGATTGATACTCCCGTTGGTTCCAGTTGATGTCGCATTGGTCTTGATCTTAGAGAACAGAACATAGATGGAGCACGCGTTCGTACGTGAATTATATGGTAACGTGTAGGCAACTTAAGTTAGGCAACCAACACGACTTCTGAAAGCGCCAATTCCTATAGAAAAATGCGTTTTGGGATATTACGAGTCTACTTTAGAAAACAACCGGGAAAGAAAAAACACGATTACATGTATTTTCCCGCACTCTTGCCCTTAGGAACATATAAGTTGCCTACCTTACGATTCCAGCAGGCGCAGGCGGCAATGCGCGTTCCATACGATCATTATTTATATGGTTTTAGTTTGTGCAAACCCACCCCAAGCAGATTAGATCAGCTACTACAGGTTTTTGCGAACCAACATTTCGACTGATAGTTGGCTGTACTTTTGGCCTTTGTCGTGATTGGCTTTCGCTTACGTCAGATTGACACCCGTTGGCTCTCGTTGATGTCGCATTAGTTTTGATTCGTGCAAACCCTCCTTTTCGAATATTTGAGGGCGGGATTGGTTTCTCTTCGTAATTTCGTGGCGCGCTTCGAAGCTTCAGTCGTGTTAGCGACACATCCCAAGCAGATTAGATCAGTTTCTACAGGTTTTTGCGAGCCAATATTTCGACTGATAGTTGGATTTACTTTTGGCCTTTGTCGTGATTGGCTTTCGCTTACGTCAGATTGACACCCGTTGGCTCTCGTTGATGTCGCATTGGTTTTGATTCGTGCAAACCCTCCTTTTCGAATATTTGGGGCGGGATTGGTTTCTCTTTATGATTTCGTGGCTCGCCTCGGACCTTCAGTCGTGTTAGCGACATCGCAAGCAGATTAGATCAGCTACTACGGGTTCTTGCGAGCCAACATTTCGACTGATAGTTGGACTTACTTTTGGCCTTTGTCGTGATTGGCTTTCGCTTACGTCAGATTGACACCCGTTGGTTCTCGTTGATGTCGCATTGGTTTTGATTCGTGCAAACCCTCTTCGAATATTTGGGGGCGGGATTGGATTCTCTTTATGATTTCGTGGCGCGCCTCGGACCTTCAGTCGTGTTAGAGACATCGCAAGCAGATTAGATCAGCTACTACAGGTTCTTGCGAGCCAACATTTCGACTGATAGTTGGATTTACTTTTGGCCTTTGTCGTGATTGGCTTTCGCTTACGTCAGATTGACACCCGTCGGCTCTCGTTGATGTCGCATTGGTTTTGATTCGTGCAAACCCTCCTTTTCGAATATTTGGGGCGGGATTGGTTTCTCTTTATGATTTCGTGGCTCGCCTCGGACCTTCAGTCGTGTTAGCGACATCGCAAGCAGATTAGATCAGCTACTACGGGTTCTTGTGAGCCGACATTTCGACTGCTAGTTGGCTGTACTTTTGGCCTTTGACGTGATTGGCGTTCGCTTACGTCAGATTGATACCCGTTGGTTCCCGTTGATGTCGCATTGGTTTTGATTCGTGCAAACCCTCCTTTTCGAATATTTGGGGGCGGGATTGGATTCTCTTTATGATTTCGTGGCTCGCCTCAGACCTTCAGTCGTGTTAGCGACATCGCAAGCAGATTAGATCAGCTACTACGGGTTCTTGGGAGCCAACATTTCGACTGCTAGTTGGCTGTACTTTTGGCCTTTGACGTGACTGGCATTCGCTTACGTCAGATTGATACCCGTTGGTTCCCGTTGATGTCGCATTGGTTATGATTCGTGCAAGCCCTCCTTTTCGAATATTTGGGGACGGGATTGGTTTCTGTTCATCATTTCGTGGCGCCCTTCGTAACTTCAGCCGTGTTTGCGACGTCCCCAGCAGAAATTTCGTGAGAGCACAAAAAAATTAGTAAATGCGTTGTTTTCTTCCCATCTGATGACATCTATGGGTCATCGATGGTAATTAGCCGCCGCCGCCTACATTCGCTTTCGCTTGTCAATTACTTTCGCTTTCGATTAAAATATTCATCTTCTTCATGCCATAAAATCGTAGCGTGCGTGAGTGTGAATGTGAATGTGAATTATACGAGCAGGAACCACTTCACATCATTCACAATCCCGATAAAGCGCATCGGTGAATCAAATTGGCGCGACCCCTGGCCGGCAGAGCTGTAATTAATAGCGCCATGTGCGCAAATCAATGACCCCACCTGGCCGTCATGTGAGGGTGAAGCAGGCACGAGCCCTTCTTGCATGGGTCATCACCTTCGGGCAATTTACTTTTTATTTTTATTTTATTTTATTTTATTTTTTCGGCGGACGAGTTTGTTTTCGCCGATTGCTCGCTTTTCACTGTTAGGTCATTCCTTTTCGTTTTTGT
Source organism: Prosopocoilus inquinatus (assembly GCA_036172665.1). NCBI lineage: Eukaryota > Metazoa > Arthropoda > Insecta > Coleoptera > Lucanidae > Prosopocoilus > Prosopocoilus inquinatus. The sequence goes on along the minus strand of CM069878.1, from coordinate 3,708,097 downwards.
TTTTTTTTTTTGTTTTTACTTCTCAATCGAAGTCTGATTGTGACTGTGACCGTTGGGGTCGCTGCGTCCATCTGGTCTGGAAAAGCACGCGTAGTTATGCTTGGGTGTATCAAAGAGAAACGGCTAGTTCATTAAAAAGAAGGAGACAGTTGTACGTCGTAACTGAATTAGCATAAAATCTGCTCGTTTGTAGAGATGAAAAAAAAAAAAAGAAAAAAGAAACGGCGCGTTGGACTCATCAGGTCAGGTGATGGACGTTAAGATACGATGACGATGATGAATCGTAGAGGAAGATAATTACGTATTAAAAAAAAAAAAAGGAAAGAAGACATCGAGTTCGTTACAATTTATAGCTAAACGCACAAAACATAGAATTACGTGCGCGCAGGTGCGGATGAATGACTTCCCACATTTAATAAACGACATCCTGAAGCTCCTTCAGGGACATTCTGCTGGCCCCGCATCGTCCATCGACCATCGACCACTAGAACCGGCGATGATAAATTTTTTTTGTACATCCCCCGCGTGAGCGCTGCGTTGTTTGATTCAAACATTTCAAACACACCAACGATTTTGAATCCGTCTTGAATGGTTCAAAAGTGAAAACGTCATCATCCTCTTCACCTGCACCGAATAGAATAAGTACTACGAATACGACTATTAACTTAGTGAGCCCCATTTGCGTCCGTCTAATTTGCATTAACGCACAGGTGCGCTCGTGCGAACCGAGCAAGATAATTTTTCCGTGGGAAAACGTAACCGATCAACCGAGCAAACCGAACGTTAGGTAATCAAGCAGATAAATTTATTAGAATACGCAATGCACGACAATAAAATAAACGTTCCACTGGTGACAGCGTGTGTTGTAAATCACGTTGTCTGTGTCTTAAGCGGTCGTTAAAATCTCCAGATTTCTTTCTTTTTGTGTGAATTCGGCGGCGTCTTACGGATTTCGTGATTTATAAGTTTTTTGACGCCCCGGCCGTCACTTACTAGTTTCTCGGCATTTTCAAAAGAACTTTGCGCGTAAGTTATTCAGTAAAGGCTTTGGTGTTCAGTGGCGTAGCTGTGGCAGGGCCTCCATAACCATCCATGTGTGTAAAGCTTACAGTGCACGCGGGCGTCATGTTCAAGGGGCGCCAATTAGCGCCTATTAGCCACTAGACAGGTTTCGTCGTTTCTTTCGCAAAAAAAAAAATTAATGGGGAACGGTTTCTCGTCTGGTAAAAATTATTCGAAAAAACTATCCACAAGTCTGAAATGAAGGAAAATGTTTTCAAAATGAAGGAAAATGCTTTCAAAATGAAGGAAAATGTTTGAAAAATGAATGGAAATGTTTAACAAAAATTCCCTAATGTTTAATTTTCTTTTTAATTTTTCTGTTTTTTCCATTTTTCGTTTCTTTTAATTTATTTTAAAATTAATGGCAGTTCTGGCAAAGCCTTCAACCTCACAACAAGACGTCGACTAAAATAGAATAAAACAGTTAACTGCGGCAATTAAAAGTAGAAGAGTTTTGCGTGCCAAATTTTTACAAAAAAAAATTAATGTGCTTAATAATTTTGTTAGGTAAAAAAATAAATTATGCAGGCCGTTACGGTCCTTAGTCAGATGAGAAGATTGGATTAATCGTTTTTGGGAACTCGCAGCAACTAGGAACCTGAAAAGAGTGAAGGAAAATGTTTTCAAAATGAAGGAAAATATTTAGAAAAATGAAGGAAAATGTTTTACAAAAGTGAAGGAAAATGTTTTCAGAATGAAGGAAAATGTTTTCAAAATGAAGGCAAATGTTTAACAAAAATTCCCTAATGTTTAATTTTTTAAATTTTTCTGTTTTTTCCATTTTTTGTTTCTTTTATTTTATTTTAAAATTAATGGCAGTTCTGGCAAAGCCTTCAACCTCACGGCAAGACGTCGACTAAAATAGAATAGAACAGTTAACTGCGGCAATTAAAAGTAGAAGGGTTTTGTGTGCCGAATTTTTTACAAAAGAAAAAAAAAATAATGTACTTAATAATTTTGTTAAGTAAAAAAATTAATTATGTAGGCCGTTACGGTCCTTAGTTAGATGAAAAGATTGGGTTACTCGTTTTTGGGAGCTCGCAGCAACTAGGAACTTGAAAAATGTGAAGGAAAATGTTTTCAGAATGAAGGAAAATGTTTTCCAAATGAAGGTAAATGTTTTCAAAATGAAGGAAAATGTTTTCAAAATGAAGGCAAATGTTTTCAAAATGAAGGAAAATGTTTAGAAAATGAAGGAAAATGTTTAACAAAAATTCCCTAGTGTTTAATTTTTTTTTAATTTTTCTGTTTTTTCCATTTTTCGTTTTTTTTTAAATTTCTTTAAATAATCTTGATAATTGACCGTTTTTGTATGCCTCAACTCATCTGCCAGAGGTCGCCAAAATATGGAGTCGTATTCAAATCAAAGCTGGAAGGATTAATTCTCGGAAATATGATTGCCGGTAAATGGGCGAACTGGAAAATACAAAGAATACGTTTCATGTTTTAATTGCGAACGCTGCGCCATCTGTTAACCTGCGCCTTGCATTTGTAACTTGCGCGCAAAACATTTAAAAAAAACTGAAAGACGTTATAATTGAAAGTAATCTCCGCCCACAATAATTTTATATCCGTAGCTACGTATTTCGGCAGCTATGCCAGCCATCTTCAGTACGCTACCAACTTAAAAAGACGTAAAGAGATCTAAAAGCAACCTAAAAACAATCATAAAAATGTGTTATTAGGATGATTAGGTTGCTTTTAGATCTTTTTAAGTGTTTTTAAGTTGGTAGCATACTGAAGATGGCCGCTTAGCTACCGAAATACGTAACTACGGATTATAAAATTATTGTGGGCGAAGATTAATTTCAATTATTTCTTAAACCACAGTCTGTACACCAAGTGTACAATTAATATTATTATTTTTTAAATACGACTGAAGTCTCTGAGTCTTTAGAACGCCGCCGTTTAGGTTACAGTCTTCTATGGCAGTTGAGGTTACGTCAAATAAAACAACAACAAAAACAAAAGAATACTAACCGGCGGTAGTGTTACAAATTCGAATAATAAACTGCACTTGCACTCAATTTTAATTGCGTTTGATGAAAAAATAAGGGATTTCATCCAAACCCAGAACCATAAACGAATATTATTGAGTAGTCTGTAAATGGCAGTGGCGCCTCGTAGGGGTGGGCAAGGTGGGCAGTGCCCACCCTGTCTGTCATGAAGTTGCACGTTCCGGTTCCTCGTCCGGGCAACCTCGAAAAACAAATTTGTAAAACGCATCCATACTTTCGCTTTTGCACTTGTTGTCGTTTCGTCGATTGTTTTTCGATCAAAGGCGTTAGCAAGCTGAGAAAGAGCTCAGTAAATCCCGCGCTTAAATTGAATTCAAAAATTATAGGCGCGATCGCGCGGGGAGGGAGAGACGTTCATTTAATTCAGCAAATAAAAACGCGTCGCTTTTGAATTTTGATTGTAACTCAAGAACGCGTTCGCCGATTGTTTTTTGGTAAACGGCATTGGAAAGCTGAGATAAATCTCAGTAAATCCCCCACTTAAATTGAATTGAAAAATTACAAGCGCGACCGCGAGGGGAGGGAGAGTCGTTCATTTCATTGAGCAAATAAAACGCCTCGCTTTCGAATTTTGTTTGTAACCCAAGAATGCGTTCGTCGATTGTTTTTTGGTAAAAGGCGTGGGAAAGCTGAGAAAGAGCTCAGTAAATCCCGTGCTTAAAATGAATTAAAAAATTACAAGGGTGATCGCGAGGAGAGGGAGAGACATTCATTTAATTGAGCAAATAAAAACGCGTCGCTCTTGAATTTTGATTATAACTCAAGAACGCGTTCGCCGATTGTTTTTTGGTAAACGGCGTGGGAAAGCTAAGAAAAGGCTCAGTAAATCCCGTGCTTAAATTGAATTCGAAAATTACAAGCGCGATCCCGAGGGGAGGGAGAGACGTTCATTTCATTGAGCAAATAAAAACGCCTCGCTTTCGAATTTTGTTTATAACCCAAGAATGCGTTCGTCGATTGTTTTTTGGTAAAAGGCGTTGGAAAGCTGAGAAAAGGTTCAGTAAATCCCGTGCTTAAATTGAATTCGAAAATTACAAGCGCGATCCCGAGGGGAGGGAGAGACGTTCATTTAATTGAGCAAACAAAAACGCGTCGCTTTCGAATTTTGTTTGTAACCCAAGAATGCGTTCGTCGATTGTTTTTTGGTAAACGGCATTGAAAAGCTGAGAAGAATCTCTGTGAACCCCACGCTTGAATTTAAACCAAAAATTACAGGCACGAACGCGAGGGGAGGGAGAGACGTTCAGTTAATTGAGCAAACAAAAACGCGTCGCTTTTGAATTTTGATTGTAAGTCAAGAACGCGTTCGTCGATTGTCCTTTTTGGTAGAAGGCGTCGGAAAGTTGAAAAAAAAGCTCGGTAAATCTCACGCTTGAATTCAGTTGAAAAATTACAAGCCCCGAAAAACAAATTCACCACCCGCTTTCCCTTTTGCAGTTGTTTCCCGCTCGCAATAAATCAATAAATCAACACGAGCCGCCACTGGTAAATGGGGGAAACTGTGACGCACACATTTATTGCGTTGGTGATCGCCCTGTAATTGGGTCTGTACTATCGAACCGATCTGTATAAAGGAATTTCAAAAATATATTTTTTTTTAAAGAATCAATTCTATAACCGGGCTGCAGTCAAAAAAAGGGGGTTGATAGTAATACCGTTTTTGACTGCAGCCCAGTTATAGAATTGATTCGTTAACTGATCAGTCGTGATCATGCTCCGTATTTTGTTAAATACAGCAAACCCTTTCACAATTCGGAGGAATAAATTTTTCTTTATTTAACCAGCACAATACCTGTTTTTTTTTTTTTTTAAACAACAGTTTAATTTAGCAAGTCGGTAAGAGGGCATTTTGTAATAAATAGTCTCTAATCTATTTGTAGATAATAGTATAGTGTGTATGTACATAAAACCAACCTATGGTACGACGCAGATGTGATTCTGATTAATCATAAGGGAGGAATCTGAATCTTGAAGTGAAATCCCTCGTCGTGATTAGGTCGTCGTTGGCAATCTCGAGCAAACGGGGCAAATGAAACTTGCCTAATCCGATCGTCTAATCAGGCGGTCGCCAATGAAAACGCACGCGCCGAGGTAAACCGATCCCCCTCGCCGGCGGCAGGCCAATGACGATGGAGCGCAGGTGACAAGTGGGAGTAAACGATCGAGCGGATCGCGCACGTGCTACTATTTACCTGTGCATGAAATATCGGGGCGGCTCTGGTGGGGTTCCGATGCTACTTGAATATACCTGAACGGGTGTTTGACGAGTGCAGTCAGGTGCGACGATCCTAGGTGTGTGGATTGCTGTAGCTGTAGTGCTGTAGCAGCTGAACGCACCGTGGCACGCGCGAACAATTTTTTCTTTTTTTCGAATTTTCTTTTTGCTTTTGGTGCTCCGACTGTTATCACCAACAAACTGATCGCGATCAAGAAGGACTGTCTGGTGTTGACTGAATATGCTGTGCTGTTTCGAATATGAACGGTGCGAAAAAATGGCGCATGTTTTGTTAGACTCGTGATGCGTTTGGATGTGTTCCGCTTGTTTTCGTCAAGACTTTAGCGGTAAGTAAATCTTTGAACCTTCAAATTTGATTTTCACGTATGAATGAATCTTCAGCGAAGAACAATGTCTTTGATTTTATAATAACTCTCACCATACCGGTTTTCAAGTTTCCGTGATACATACGGTATGTATTTTTTGTTTTTTTTTCTTCTTCTTGCAAAAGTTTGGTTGGGAGATGCTCGGAAATGCTTCTGCCGGTTTTTCAAGTTTCGAAGATGCGAACGATACGTATTTGTCTTGCAAAATTTAAGGAGATACTCGGAAATACCTAGGATTCTTACCTAATTATTTTTTTCGAAAACACACTGACACAAATAAGGGCGAGGGGGTGAGGGGGTATTTCGTTAAACTGCTCGGACTTTCAGTTCAGATGTCTTCTTGTTGGCACACAGCGCGAGAAGTTATTTTTAAATTTTCTGGAAGTTGTATTTCTTCGGGCCTTGGTCAATCAAGTTATTATGTAATGATGTTATTAAATAAATAAATAAAAAAAACCTCCCTCCCTGACTCTTTCAATGACAACTTACAAATACTCTCCAAAAAAAAAAATTAATTTATTTTTCGAAAATTTGTATTATACAGGGTCACGACTAATTAAAGGCGTAACATTGGGATCTCGTAAACTGTAAGAGATACGGAGACGGTTAAATTACAAAAAAGTTGCGCTGTTTTGGGGTGCATAAAAACGTGCAAAAAAATCTCGTCTATCCCCATTCGTTTCTGACATACTTTCAAAAAACAAGAAAATCTTGAGTATCTCGTTTATTTATTAGCATAGTGTGAGGGCCAGTTGTACATATGTGCATACCAAGGGGGTTCAAAGGGGACTGAACCAGGTTCAAAGTAAACAAATTCGCTTCTTAAGATTTTAAGGACGTATGGCAATTAATGCACCCCTAAGTAAAATTTGATGGCCCCCTCAGTGTTCGAGACCGAAACCGACTTCCTCGCTGAAACCAAAACTGAATCTTATTATCGAGAAGGAAGCTAGAGATGGTTTTACCAAAGCCTAAATTAAATAGTCTTATTTATTAATAACTGAAAATTAAACATACTTGTATTGTAAGACAAAAACAAACAAAAAAATTTAGAGCTTTAGTCTTTGCCATATTTTACAACAAAAGTCAAAAGGGAATCGCTTCGCTAACGACTTTTCCGGAGCTTTCAGCTTTCAATTTTCTTTTTTAAAAATCTCAAAACTATCTTTATTTATTAAAGTATCAAAAAAAAATCTTTCCCGTAGTGAACTTAATCCTTGGATATATTGTATATAAATAAATGGAGATTCAGTTTCGATCAACCTCATAAAAAAAAAGATTCAAGTGTTATTAAAGTTGAAATTAGGTCAGAATCGAAAGCTTCGGTGTTTCAGAGATTTCACGTCGCTCGTGCGAAGCAAGTTCACTTTGTGATTTGACATTTCGTGATATATTAAGGTGTCGTCTGCCTTCTCAGACTTGAGAATTTTGAATCGGATTTTAAATGGCAGTCGGTCGCATTTGAAATATGCCAGAGGATATGGTCAAGTGAAAGGAAAATTAAAATTTAAGCGTGGGATTCACGGAGCTTTTTCTCAGCTTTCCGACGCCGTTTACCGAAAAAACAATCGACGAACGCTTCTTGAGTTACAATCAAAATTCGAAAGCGACGCCTTTTTTATTTGTCCAATTAAATGAACGTCTCTCCCTCCCTTCGCGATCGCGCCTGTAATTTTCCTATTAAATTTAAGCGCGGGATTTACTGAGCTGAAAAACAGACAAAGACAACTTCTCCGTCCAAGAGACGCGTAACACACCCGAGAAACAAACAAATAAATAAATTATCGAAAACATGTTGGAAGGAACAAGAAAACCAAATACTCAAAAAAAATCAAAAAAATTAAGGCGCCTTGGAAAACAAGCGACGATCGAAAGAAGGATGAGGTTTGATAAAAAGTTACGTAAGCAAAAAAACAACAACGAAAACAAGATACGCATACGCAGTGGCGGCTCGTGATGATTTCCTGCGGGTGGGCGACAAGAGCAAAATGCAAAAGGGAAAGTGGGTGCATTTTCAAAATAAATTTGTTTTTCCGGGCTTGTAATTGTTGAACTAAATTTAAGCGTGAGATATACTGAAACGCCTTTTACCAAAAAAACAATCGACGAACGCGTTCTTGAATTAATCAAAATTCAAAAGCGCCGCGTTTTCTATTTGCGCGATTAAGTGGACGTCTCTCCCTCCCCTCGCGATCGCGCTTTTAATTTTTGAATTCAGTTTAAGCGGGGAATTCACAGAGCTTTTTCTCAGCTTTCGAACGCCTTTTACCGAAAAAACAATCGACGAACGCTTCTTGAGTTACAATCAAAATTCAAAAGCGACGCGTTTCTTAGTTCCTCAATTAAGTGAACGTCTCTCCCTCCCCTCGCGGTCGCGCTTTTAATTTTTGACTTCGCTTTAGGCGCGGGATTTACAGAGCTTTTTCTCAGCTTTCCAACGCCGTTTCCTAAAGAACAATCGACGAACGCGTTCTTGGGTTACAATCAAGATTCGAAAGCGACGCGTTTCTTATTTGATCAGTTAACTGAACGTCTCTCCCTCCCCTCGCGATCGCGTTTTTAATTTCTGACTTCGCTTTAGGCGCGGGATTTACAGAGCTTTTTCTCAGCTTTCCAACGCCGTTTCCTAAAGAACAATCGACGAACGCGTTCTTGGGTTACAATCAAAATTCAAAAGCGACGCGTTTCTTATTTCCTCAATTAAGTGAACGTCTCTCCCTCCCCTCGCGGTCGCGCGTTTAATTTTTGACTTCGCTTTAGGCGCGGGATTTACAGAGCTTTTTCTCAGCTTTTCAATGCCGTTTACCAAAAGACAATCGACGAACGCGTTCTTGAGTTACAATCAAAATTCGAAAGAGACGCGTTTCTTATTTGATCAGTTAACTGAGCGTCTCTTCCTCCCCTCGCGATCGCGCTTGTATTTTTTGAATCCAATTAAAGTGGGGGATTTACAGAGCTTTTTCTCAGCTTTCCAACGCCTTTCACCAAGAAAAAAAGAAAAAAAGAACAATCGACGAGTCGACATCAACTGCGAAAGGCAGAGTGGTTGCTGGTTTTTTTCCAAGTAAATTCATTTTCTGGGGTGGTTCTGATGAGGAACAGGAACGTGCACAACTTCAAGAGGACGAGGACAGGGTGGGCACTGCCTACCCTGCCCACCCCGACGAGTCGCCGCTGCTACACGCATAAAAAATTTTTGGAATTGATTGTAATCTGCCTAATCGTTGAAGTTGAATAAAATGGTGAAAGTTTGTGTCGAAGATGACACCGTAATTTTTACCAAAGGCTCCACGGCACACCGCTCGTCTATAAAATGAAAAGTCGACGATTTAAATATTTATTCCGAGCCATTTATTTAAGGCCAGAATTTTACTAAGATTCAAATACAAAACAAGTTTGAAATTTGCCACGTTTTGTAAAAGCCGATCGACGGGAATTTACCACCTTTGGTGAGGGTTTGAGGGGGTTTAGGATAAGCAAAAACTTTCAAAAACAACGGCCCGTATTCTCACCTCGCCTTTAATTTAGCGACGCCGCGATTAAACTCTCTGTCACTCTCTTACTCATGAAATTCGCGTAAAGCTACATCGTTTTCGTTTATTTTAAGCACGGCTTTGGTTGGAGACGAGCCTAATCATGAGATGAGAATACGTCCCGGTGACTTTTTTTTCTCGAAAACTGGAAAACAAGAAAGTTTTTCCTATTGTGAACCCTAATCCGTGCTCATGGTTTTTCAATTTTCAAAAAAAAAATGTTTAATCTAATAGGCGGATGCTTACAGTCAGTAAGAGCTAAAATTATTATTAAATTAAGAAATCTTATAAAATTATGGTAGGTTCGTACAGTAGGACCTTTTTAATCCGAACTAATTAGTTGCACTAGTTGATCCGGATTTCCGAGATGTTCGGATTATCGAAGAAAAAAGACAAAAAAATGCCATTTTCCTAATAATTATCTACGAATTTCAAATATGCTCACAATAAGAAATTCTTTATTTTCAAGTCAAATCAAAAATTAACCCCCCTGTAAACTCTCAACCATTTATGTTCTGGAAGGGGGGTAACTGAGACGCCCCAAAAACAAAAATTTCTTAAACTATGAATTGTTGAAAATAATAATTTCCCATTTAATCCTCAACAAAAATTTGATAAATACGATTTGTATAAATTATTTTCTTTACGTTTTAATAAATTATCGAGGATTTTATCATCGCTTTTTGTTGTATCTGAAACGTGTATTGTGACTGGAAAATATTTAAATGTCTATCGATCCAATTGCTACCTCAAACTATCGTTTCGATCCATCATTTTATTGGTCTTTCGTTTAATCGAATCACCAATATATCGATACATCGCTTCGTAGGTTCATCGTTTAATTAGTACATAGTTTCTTCGATTCAGCACGTCACCGATCCATCGCTTCTTCCATCCATCGCGTCATCCATCAATCGCTTGATCTATCTATCGCCTCATTAATCCATCCCTTCATCCATCCATTAATCCATTACTTCATTGTTTATAGCTTCATCTATCCATTGCATCATCCATCAATCGCTTGATAAATCTATCGCTTCATTAATCCATCCCTTTATCGATCCGTTTATCCATTGTTTCATTATTAACCACATCATCTGTCCATCGTATCATCCATCTATTACTTGATCCATCTACTGTCTCATTAATCCAGCGCTTCATCGATCCATCAAATCATCACGGCATCGTTTCATCGCTTCATCTATTCGATATCGATTCATCGGATCGTCACTTCATCGTTTCATCATCGTTTCATCGATCCATCACGTCACCGATCCATCGCTTCAAATATCCATCGCATCATTAATCAATCGCATCATTAATCAATCGCTTGCCCTTCATCGATCCCTTAATCGATATGTTAATCACATCATCTTTCCATCGTATCATCCATCTATTACTTGATCCATCTTTTGTCTCATTAATCCATCGCTTCATCGATCCAACAATCCATGACTGCATCGCTTCATCGCTTCATCTATCCATCGATTCATCGGATCGTCACTTCATCGACAGTTTGCGGTATGTACGCGGCGCGGCACTTCATCGTTTCATCGATCCATCACGTCACCGATCCATCGCTTCAAATATCCATCGCATCATTAATCAATCGCTTGCCCTTCATCGATCCCTTAATCGATCTGTTAATCCATTGTTTCATTGTTAACCACATTATCTGTCCATTGTATCATCCATGTATTACTTGATCCATCTATTGTCTCATTAATCCATCGCTTCATCGATCCAACAATCCATGACTGCATCGTTTCATCGCTTCATCTATTCATCGATTCATCGTATCATCACTTCATCGATAGTTTGCGGGATGTACGCGGCGCGGCACTTCATCGTTTCATCGATCCATCACGTCACCGATCCATCGCTTCAAATATCCATCGCATCAATAATTAATCGCTTGCCCTTCATCGATCCCTCAATCGATCTGTTAATCCTTTGTTTCATTGTTAACCACATCATCCGTCCATCGTATCATCCATCTATTACTTGATCCATCTATTGTCTCATTAATCCATCGCTTCATCGATCCATCAAATCATCACGGCATCGTTTCATCGCTTCATCTATTCATCGGATCGTCACTTCATCGATAGTTTGCGGGATGTACCCGGCGCGGTACTTTATCATTTCATCGATCCATCGCTTAAAATATCAATCGCATCATTCATCAATCGCTTGATCCATCTATCGCCTCATTAATCCATCCCTTCATCGATCCGTTAATCCATTGTTTCATTGTTAACCACATTATCTGTCCATCGTATCATCCATCTATCACTTGATCCATCTATTGTCTCATTAATCCATCGCTTCATCCATCCAACAATCCATGACCGCATCGTTTCATCGCTTCATCTATCCATCGATTCATCGGATCGTCACTTCATCGATAGTTTGCGGGATGTACGCGGCGCGGCACTTCATCGTTTCATCGATCCATCACGTCACTGATCCATCGCATCATTAATCAATCGCTTGCCCTTCATCGATCCCTTAATCGATCTGTTAATCCATTGTTTCATTGTTAACCACATTATCTGTCCATCGTATCATCCATCTATCACTTGATCCATCTATTGTCTCATTAATCCAGCGCTTTATCGATCCATCAAATCATCACGACATCGTTTCATCTCTTCATCTATCCATCGATTCATCGGATCGTCACTTCATCGATATTTTGCTGGATGTATGCGACGAGGTGTTTAATCGATTATCACTTAATTATGGCTTCATTTCTCGATTTATCGGTTCATCTTTCATTGATCCATCGCTTCATCGATCTGTCACTTCAACGATCCTTCGCTCCACCGATCCTTTACTTCACTAATCCATCGATCCATCGCTTCATTAATCCATTATTGCATCAACCCATCGATCCATCACTGCCACTTCATCGACTCATCGCCTCATCGTTCCATCGTTCCCTCGATTCATAGCTCCAGCGATGTAACGTTCCATGAATTTAAAAACAAGTTCGCACATAAAGATTTTTCTTTGAGGCAATTCAACCATCCCGCTTGGCTTTTCTTATTATTATTGTTCAGAACTTATTCACGGAAGCCCAATCTTTTCATTTATCGATAAAACAACGCGTTTCGTTGTCGAAGTCGTCTAAATTGTAACGCAAATTGAACTCACAATCAGTAATGGTCAACGTTCTGAGGAGCAAAATTCTGTGGCAAAACGTTTTTGATCGCAGTGAATCCCTCGAGTTGTTTCAGCCCTATTCGGAGCTTCATCAGCAGAAGCGGCGCAGCTCGACAGTTCCACCGCAAACCAAAACGATTCGACCAAGGATAATCGCAAATGCGATGTAATAGTAATGATTGGTTTAAATCTTACGATCGCTTTTTGACCTTGACTTTCATTGTGCTTTGGCGTGGCCGCCTCTCGCATGGGATGACTTATTATGTAGCAAAGACTTATTATGTAGCAAACTGACTTCAATTTGTTTATCCTAATGCAATGTCAGGTAAAAAAGCGATCGTAGGATGTCGCTGTTTAAACTATTCGCTGTAAGGAACGATGAAGACATGAAACCAGGGGATTTCCTCGTTTGCGTAGGTCGGTCGGATTAAGGAATCGTTGTTCGGATTATGGCTTGAAATATCCGCTCTTCGGATTACTCCGGGTTCGGATTTTTTTCAAAATGTTTCCTTCTAACTTAATCGCGGCAACTAATTTCGATGCCCTATGGAAAAGATTTAAAGAAAAGCTTGCAAATTGCCATCAGAGTTTTTTTCTCGTCCTCGTCGAATTCGATTTTGACGAGGCAATTGATTTGAAAAGGGAAGGTGGGCCTGATGTAAGCACGTACAGGATGTTCTAGATAAAATGAGACGTATTTGAAGGGGAATGTGGGCCTGATGTATACAGGATGTTTCGGATGCAAAGAGACGTATTCTGCCTCCAAAACTTTGTATTTTCTTTTCACGTAATACTAACTGGCGATGATAATTTCAAGATTTTGTTTGGTGCACTTTGATGTTAGTACCGAATATGTCATTGATGGTGTCTTGTCCATCGTGCACCTTTTACGTGTACGTGAGTGACAGTTGTTTCGTTTATTTGATCTCAAAGTCTTGACTGGAGTGACACAACCTGTATCTATTATAATAGTTTTATGTCGAAGTTGGTTGGGCTGCGGCCATCTTGGAGACTTTATAAAAATGTTGCTACCTATTTAAGATGAATGAGGTGAGGAACGAGGGAGATTAGCGATCAGCGAATGAAGGACTTCCTATTTTTCCATCCAGATTGTACATTTCCATCCCGTTCCAGTACGAACAAAAACGTCCATCGTCGGCGTCATTGCAGGTTATGCGGGTCCCATAAGGTCAATGCTGTAATTAGCATCTGAAAAGCGTAATCTGCGTGATGATAGTTGTTGTAGTGAAGTGGGTCAGAAGAGAATTCGCTTTCTCATAGAGCAGCTAATTAGTGAGCCTTGCATGGTGTCGTTCGGCTCGCATCGAATATCGAATATCGAATATAAAAGGAACTGATTCTTATGTAATAACAACAACAACAACAACAAAAAAATATTCCGAGAGACTTCCATCTGTACAACGGAAAATATTTTTAAAAATTTGGTTGCAGCGAAACCCTCGAGCAGTCTCTGTACAGCTGTTTCAGCCCTATTTGAGGCTACATCAGCAATGCCAATGCAACGTTAGGTCAAAAAGCGGTCGCTGAAAAGAGAAAACGTTAATAAAAAAAGTAAACAAAAAATTAAAACATGAAGACAATAGAAGGAAAAAGCAGATGAAAAAAAGATTGGAGGCGCCAAAAAAATTCGAAAAAATGTTTGGATAGTTGACGGAAAAGGAGGATTAAACTGCGGATGATTTCGTGTCTTCTCTGTTCAATTTAATTTCAGTTAAGTTGTTCGTCTGTTCAATTGTTATATTAGCAATTATTAAAAAAAATAAATAAAATAAATTTAAAATATTCGTGGTCTTCTTTAACCTACCTCAATCGGATCAACTGATTTTTTCTTTTTTTAACTTTCCTCCTTAAAAATTTTCTTTCTTGTTATCCTCCCCCCCCCCCTCCCCAAACACTTAAATTCTCTTCCTTCCTCTCTGCTGTGAACACTTTGCAAATCTTCTTCCTGCTCCTCAAATTAAATATTAATATTAATTTTATTTTATAGTAATTTTATTTAATAAAATAATTAAATTGCTAAATAAATATTTTTTTATTTGTGTTTATTTGTAAAAAAAAACGAATTCAGCTTCAAAAAGGAACAAAAAAAAAGAATAAGCAAAGAGCGGAAACGGTAGAAAAAATTATAGAAAAGAAAAAACGTTAATAACGAAATAAACAAAAAATTAAAACTTGAAGACAATAGAAGGAAAAAGCAGATGAAAAAAAAGACTGGAGGCGCCAAAAAAATTCGGAAAAATATTTGGATACTTGACGGAAAAGGAGGATTAAACTGCGGATGATTTCGTGTCTTCTCTGTTCAATTTAATTTCAGTTAAGTTGTTCGTCTGTTCAATTGTTATATTAGCAATTATTAAAAAAAATAAATAAAATAAATTTAAAATATTCGTTGTCTTCTTTAACCTACCTCAATCGGATCAACTGATTTTTTCTTTTTTTAACTTTCCTACTTAAAATTTTTCTTTCTTGTTATCCTCCCCCCCCCTCCCCAAACACTTAAATTCTCTTCCTTCCTCTCTTCTGTGAACACTTTGCAAATCTTCTTCCTGCTCCTCAAATTAAATATTAATATTAATTTTATTTTATATTAATTTTATTTAACAAAATAAACTGAATTGCTAAATAAATATTCTTTTTATTTGTGTTAGGTCCCTTTTAAATAATTGCCCGCAATTATTCTTACTGTTTTATGTTGGACGGCGAGCGTTCTTTTTATTGTTTTGGCCTGATTTTGAAATACATTTTAATTAAAAAATAAAATAAAATATTGCCACTTTTTACAAATTTTAATTTTCTTTTTTAATGTTGAACTTTTTTCGTTTAGTTTATTTTTTATTTTATTTTCTTAATCTTTTTAAATTCTCTTCTTGGGTTGGGTTCACTTTTAAATTTGTAATTTTGTTGGAAATTTTGAACATTCTCGTTTATTTATTTTATTTTTTTTTTTCATTTATGAAATGTTTGGGTTCTCTTGGGCTCAGTTCAGTTCGGTTGGGTTCTCTGAGTAACCCCGGGGGCACAGCTGCAGACGTTGCAGTATAGGCGTCTGCCCTATAATGGCTTCAATTCCAAAAAATAAAAAAAAATTAAATAATTTTTTGATTTTCATTTTTCAGTTTAAGATTGAATTGTTGTTTAGTTACGGTCGAATCGAATAGAGACGGGTTACACTTAATTTTAAGTGACTTTTCATTAATTAATTTCTAATTCTAAAAGAAATTGATTTTAGTTAATTTATTTTTCTTTACATTTCTTTTTTCTTCTTACCCTTCTTGGTTGAGGTTTTGTTTTTGAACTGGAAAATATTTAATTTACCATTTTATGTGAACAAAGTATCAAATTTAATAAACGCGAGGCCAGATATGAAAAATTCATTTTACAAAAACACGCCGAAAAGAAGACTTTGGTTCCTGAAACCTCATCTTCAGTTTTACCAGGACTTTTAGGTGCACCTACAAATTGAAAAAGGTCCTGAAATCGTGCCCAGACAAGTCAGATTTGGAGAGACGAGTTACCTGTCGCCGTATTAAAAATTAAAACGCGAGTGCCGCAAGGAGGTATCTTTGGACCGCTTTTGTGCTTAAGATTCGTTGCGTTGAAGTAAAAACCTTTTAATGGCGGCGCGGCGGCGTTTTTTAATAAGGGTTCTCCTGTAACGAAGAAATGGAAAATCGCAGCAGTTAATCCCAATAAATCAATGCGTAGTTACGAGGTCACCAGTGGCGTAACTGGAAGTTGCAAAATTTTTGCTAACGCCTTTTATTATTGCATATTAAAAAAAAAATTATTTCGGCGGGGAAGTTTTAACATTTTACGACTTGGTAGTATCGGACATTTGGTTAAAAAAAATTATAATAATAAGCAACTGTCACTTGCAACCTTCT
The DNA here is from genome assembly GCA_036172665.1 of Prosopocoilus inquinatus. Lineage (NCBI taxonomy): Eukaryota > Metazoa > Arthropoda > Insecta > Coleoptera > Lucanidae > Prosopocoilus > Prosopocoilus inquinatus. Next base: position 3,691,810 of record CM069878.1, on the reverse strand, counting down.
GCAGTTGTCATCAGTTGTTTTTGGTACAAGCACGTTTTGCCGTAACCAATGAGAGTTGGGCCTTGCATTTTTCTACTCAAAATCGAAGTTTGAAGCTTCTTGAGTGTTTTATATACAAAAAAAAACGAAACTGAAAAAATTATTTAACTGGCTTTAAGACATCAAACAAAAATAATGCAGACATAAAATTAATTCTTTCTATACAGGGTGTGTCTCGGGAGGAAGCGTGAGGGACGAGAAAGGGTTATTAAAAAAGTCAAAAAGTTTATGTAAGCAGGCAGATGCTCTTCTAATTCCAAAATCCAATGCATCTCAAACGAACACTATTAAAATTGGAAAGAGCACTCAACGTTTCACTATCGATTGACAGCTTTCTTTTCAAAGTCCGAACACATCTCAAGGTCATCAAGTAAGATTGCCCCCAAAACAAGCAACAAATTACAAGTGAATCATCAAAAACAAAGCCTCAACCAAGAAGGCTAAGAAGAAAAAAAATGTAAAGAAAAATAAATGAACTGAAACCATTTTTTTTTTTTAGAATCAGAAATTAATTAATGAAAGGTCACTTAAAATGAGTGTAAATAAGTGTAACCCGTCTCGATTCGATTCGACCGTAACTAAACAACAAATTCAATCTTAAAATGAAAGATGAAAATCAAAAAATTATTTAATTTTTTTTTATTTTTTGGAATTGAAGCCATTATATGGCAGGCGCCTATACTGCAACTTCTGTAGCTGCGCCCCCGGGGTTACTCAGAGAACCCAACCGAACTGAACTGAGCCTAAGTGAACCCAAAACATTTCATAAATAAATAAATAAACGAGAATGTTCAAAATTTCCAAGAAAATTACAAATTTAAAAGTGAACCCAACCCAAGAAGAGAATTTAAAAACATTAAGAAAATAAAATAAAAAATAAACTAAACGAAAAAAGCTCAACATTAAAAAAAAATAAAATTTGTAAAAAGTGGCAATATTTATTTATTTTTTTTTAATTAAAATGTATTTCAAAATCAGACCAAAACAATAAAAAGAATCGCTCGCCGTCCAACATAAAACAGTAAGAATAATTGCGGGCAATTATTTAAAAAGGACCTAACACAAATAAAAAAAATATTTATTTAGCAATTTATTTTATTTTATTAAATAAAATTACTATAAAATAAAATTAATATTAATATTTAATTTGAGGAGCAGGAAGAAGATTTGCAAAGTGTTCACAGCAGAGAGGAAGGGAGAGAATTTAAGTGTTTGGGGAGGGTTGGGGGGGGGGAGGATAACAAGAAAGAAAAATTTTAAGGAGGAAAGTTAAAAAAAGAAAAAAGCAGTTGAACCGATTGAGGTAGGTTAGAGAAGACCACGAATATTTCAAATTTATTATTATTTTTTTTTAATAATTACTAATATAACAATTCAACAGACGAACAACTTAACTGAAATTAAATTGAACAGAGAAGACACGAAATCATCCGTAGTTTAATCCTCCTTTTCCATCAACTATCCAAATATTTTTTTCGAATTTTTTTGGCGCCTCCAGTCTTTTTTCCATCTGCTTTTTCCTTCTATCGTCTTCAAGTTTTCATTTCTCTGTTTATTTCTTTATTAACGTTTTCTCTTTTCTATAATTTCTTCTATCGTTTCCGCTCTTTGCTTATTCTTTTCTTTTTGTTCCTTTTTGAAGTTGAATTCGTTCTTTTTTTTTGGCATTTTATGAGTTTTATTCGTCTTCGCTTTTTGTTTCTGGTTTTATTTTTATTTGTTTTTTGAAGCCTCTTGTTTTTTGTATTGCTTGTCAGTTATTGTTTTCTTGTTTCTTATTATTCCACGATATCCATTATTCGCACTTTGTTTTCGGATTTTTCGCTACCGTTTATTTAATTTTGTAATTTATTTCTTGTTCGTCATCATTTCTTATTTCGACAATAATTTAATTTAAACTTATCATTTCTGTTAATTTCCTTGTTTTTTTTTTAAACACATTCGATTGTTTTTGTTGTTTTTTCTTCTATTGTCTTCAAGTTTTAATTTTTTGTTTATTTCTTTATTAACGTTTTCTCTTTTCTATAATTTCTTCTATCGTTTCCGCTCTTTGCTTATTCTTTTCTTTTTGTTCCTTTTTGAAGTTGAATTCGTTCTTTTTTTTGGCATTTTATGAGTTTTATTCGTCTTCGCTTTTTGTTTCTGGTTTTATTTTTATTTGTTTTTTGAAGCCTCTTGTTTTTTGTATTGCTTGTCAGTTATTGTTTTCTTGCTTCTTATTATTCCACGATATCCATTCGCACTTTGTTTTCGGATTTTTCGCTACCATTTATTTAATTTTTTAATTTATTTTTTGTTCATCATTTCTTATTTTGCAATAATTTAATTTAAACTTATCATTTCTGTTAATTTCCTTGTTTTTTTTTTAAACACATTCGATTGTTTTTGTTGTTTTTTCTTCTATTGTCTTCAAGTTTTAATTTTTTGTTTATTTCTTTATTAACGTTTTCTCTTATCTATAATTTCTTCTATCGTTTCCGCTCTTTGCTTATTCTTTTCTTTTTGTTCCTTTTTGAAGTTGAATTCGTTCTTTTTTTTGGCATTTTATGAGTTTTATTCGTCTTCGCTTTTTGTTTCTGGTTTTATTTTTATTTGCTTTTTGAAGCCTTTTGTTTTTTCTATTGCTTGTCAGTTATTGTTTTATTGCTTCTTATTATTCCACGATATCCATTCGCACTTTGTTTTCGGATTTTTCGCTACCGTTTATTTAATTTTTTAATTTATTTTTTGTTCATCATTTCTTATTTTGCAATAATTTAATTTAAACTTATCATTTCTGTTAATTTCCTTGTTTTTTTTTTTTTTAAACACGTTCGATTGTTTTCGTTGTTTTTTCTTCTATTGTCTTCAAGTTTTGATGATTTTTCTTGTTAACGTTTTTTCTTCCCTGCAATTTTTTCTATTGCCCTCGATTTTTGCTTGTTTTTTGTCTTCTTTTTTTTGTTTTGTTTTTTGAAATCCCATCTTTTAGGTGATATTATTTTTGTTGTTTTTTTTTATTTCCCTCCCATACCCCGGTCACGTTCTCTATTCATTTGACAATTGATTAATAATTAAATTTATTGCACCAAGAATTGGCGAAATTCCGGCTAAACGAGGTCTAAAAAAATAGCTAAGCTTTGACACTGACGGTTTAATTTGATGTATAAGAAAAATACACAATCGATATCAAAATAAAAAAAAAACAAATACTCAAAAAAGAAAAACAATGAAAAGGAATTGAAGAAAAAGCACACAAACTTATATTTTCATGAAGAATGATTCGAGAAGTGAATGAAACGAAGAGAAAAATAAAAAAGATTTTGCGGAATCTTCACAGAAAGGTTTTGATGAAAACGTAAAATCGATTATAAAAAAATGAAAACCAATAAATTGATTGATTGATTGACTGACTGAGTTATTTTTTAGATTTTTTTTTTAATGAAAACAAAGATAAGTGCAATTTATTTATTTATGCGATGCAGAATGTGAGCGTGTGTAACGCGGTTGACCTATGCCTACGCGACTTTTCGAAGCAGATCGTCTTCCGGAGGAGCCGGACAGGACACTTTATTCGGGACTGTACACGCACTGGGAAAACATTAGTAAAATCGAGCCTGATGACCAGGCATTAGTAACAAAATAAATCAATGCGGACAACGGCGCGTACGGCTAATGCTGTTTACATCCGCCTAAAAGCAAAGTGAACACGCGACGATTTCGTCTATTGATCTTCCCGTGATTGTCGCGTAATAGCCCCTACGTTTCAGTCGTATAAAGCCGCCTGTATACGTCCAGGCATGCTTGCGGTACACGCTCGTACGTCTCAAACTCCCAAACCGAAACGTGCCCGTGCGTTTCACTCCTACAGCCTGGCTTTCCTAGGATAACGGCGCTGTAATACAACGGCCGTTATATGAAGGTGAATGACGTCATGAAGTGTTGAAAAGCGTTGAAAAATGACGTACATTGGCGTAAAGCAAACAAGAAAAAGCGACGATGTGTATTTATTTTATATATTTCGCAATGGTCCATCTGGATTTGACGTTACTCGTATATTTAGAAAGCGAGGAGCCACCAAAGTGACGTTTGCCGTTTCCTAGGCAAGCAAATATACTTAATGTTCTTAGCACGTCTTATGTGACGTCATTCACCGCCAACTTACGGCCGCTACTTTACGGCACCGCTCTCCTAGGAGGAAACCGAGGCTTTTGAATCCAGCGCACGCCTGCACATCCTTGTAGATAAGCACACACGTAAACATGCTCGCAAGAGCTTACAAGAAGAAGACGAAGGAAAAAAACGAAGGAATACGATATTAAAAGGCGAGGTCAAATAAAAAAAAAACAAAAAACAAAATCCGAAGAAAAATTTGAGCAAGAAGAAGAGAGAAAGTGACGAATGCAGTTATTAGAAAAACAAACAAAGACAACTTTTCCGTCCAAGAGACGCGTAACACACCGAGAAACAAACAAATAAATAAATTATCGAAAAGATCGAAGATGTTGGAAGGAACAAGAAAACCAAATACTCCAAAAAAAATCAAAAAATCTAAGGCGCCTTGGAAAATAAGCGGCGATCGAAAGAAGGATGAGGTTTGATAAAAAGTTATGTAAACAAAAAAAAAACAACAACGAAAACAAGATACGTATACGCAGTGGCGGCTCGTGATGATTTCCTGCGGGCGGGCGACAAGAGCAAAATGCAAAAGGGAAAGTGGATGCATTTTCCAAATAAATTTGTTTTTCCGGGCTTGTAATTTTTGAACTAAATTTAAGCGTGAGATATACTGAAACGCCTTTTACCAAAAAACAATCGACGAACGCGTTCTTGAATTAATCAAAATTCAAAAGCGCCGCATTTTCTATTTGCGCAATTAAGTGGACGCCTCTCCCACCCCTCGCGATCGCGCTTTTAAATTTTGAATTCAGTTTAAGCAGGGAATTCACAGAGCTTTTTCTCAGCTTTCCAACGCCGTTTACCAAAAAAACAATCGGCGAACGCGACTTTGAGTTACAATCAAGATTCAAAAGCAACACGTTTCTTATTTGCCCAATTAAGTTGACGTCTCTCCCTCCCCTCACGGTCGCGCTTGTAAGTTTTGGTTTCAATTTAAGCGTGGGATTCACAGAGCTTTTTCTCAGCTTTCCAACGCCGTTTACCAAAAAAACAATCGGCGAACGCGTCCTTGAGTTACAATCAAGATTCAAAAGCAACGCGTTTCTTATTTGCCCAATTAAGTGGACGTCTCTCCCTCCCCTCGCGGTTGCGCTTGTAAGTTTTGGTTTCAATTTAAGCGTGGGATTCACAGAGCTTTTTCTCAGCTTTCCAACGCCGTTTACCAAAAAACAATCGGCGAACGCGTCCTTGAGTTACAATCAAGATTCAAAAGCAACGCGTTGCTTATTTGCCCAATTAAGTGGACGTCTCTCCCTCCCCTCGCGGTTGCGCTTGTAAGTTTTGGTTTCAATTTAAGCATGGGATTCACAGAGCTTTTTCTCAGCTTTCCAACGCCGTTTACCAAAAAAACAATCGGCGAACGCGTCCTTGAGTTACAATGAAGATTCAAAAGCAACGCGTTTCTTATTTGCCCAATTAAGTGGACGTCTCTCCCTCCCCTCGCGGTTGCGCTTGTAAGTTTTGGTTTCAATTTAAGCGTGGGATTCACAGAGCTTTTTCTCAGCTTTCCAACGCCGTTTACCAAAATACAATCGGCGAACGCGTTCTTCAGTTACAATCAAGATTCAAAAAAAAAGCAAAAGTCGAGACATTACAAAAAAGTATACATAGAAAACACAATGCAACCTAATAGAAAAAAGAACGAAAACAAGCGACAATCGAAGCACGGTCGAGGCCATAGGAAGAAAATAAAAAGCAATATAAAAACAATACGATCTAAGAGAGGGGAAGAGAGTTTCAAAAAAAAAAAACAAAAAAAAGTGAAGACGAATAAAACTCATAAAATATTAAGAAAACGAATCATGTTAATAAAAAGCAACAAAGAAAAAATAAGCAAAAATCGATGACAATAGAAAAAATTGTACGAAACCGAAAATGTTAATAAACAAAGAAAAAAAATCAAAACTTGAAGACAACAGGAAAATCAATGAAAACAATCGAGCGCGAACAACAGTGATGAAAGTAAAGATAATCGAAAAGCGAAACGATTAACAGAAACAGGTCGCTTAGAAACAACAAATGATAAAAGATTAAGTAAACGAATAATTATTATTATAACATATTTGGTGTCCTTCAGAATTTGGTTCCCAAGTGACGACTCTTCTCCTTCCCCCATCACATTTCTTTGAAGTTGTGTGTAATTCGGACTTCCACCTTCCCCCTCGGCCCCCGTAAAAATTCCTTTTTTTGATATATGCGATAAATTGGTCATGTTTCCTCCTTTCATACTTTCTCTGCACATTTGAGCTTGATTAAAAAGGCTTTGAGACAGCCCCTTTTGTTTTTGAGTTTTTTCATTATTTTTTTTTTTTTTGGGAAGACGTTCTTTCTCTTGTTATTTCTTCATAACTGCTACGCTTTGTTTTATATCATCCTTATTTTTTTTCCTCCTGTTTCCCCTTCTCTTATCTGCATTTTCCTACATATTTGTCTCCTCCCATTTCTGTTCTTTCCATGCAATTTTTAATAGTCGTTCTTATCTTCTCTTTCTTTTTTATTTTCCATCTGAGTTCGCCTCTCCTTTCTGCATATTCCATCGATTTTGCCTTTTCCAATAATTCTCCCATTCCATGCAATTTTCATTAAACGTTCTCTCCTTCTCTTTCTCTTCTTATTTCCTCTCATTTTCCCTCTCCTCTTCATTGAGGAGCTTGTATCTTCCATCGATTTGGTCTTCTGCAATAATTTCCCCATTCTTGTCGGTTCCACGTAACTTATAACCATCGTTCTTTTGCTCTTCTTCTTCGCTTCTTATTTCCTTCTCTTCTTCCTGTTTCTGGCTTCCTCTCCTCTCTTCATCTAGGAGTCTGTCTTTTTGTCCTATTTCATCAATTCTCTTTTTATTTTGTCCTGTTTCCCCCTCACTTCTCTGCATTTTTCTTCAAATTTGTCTCCTCCCGTTTCTGTTCTTTCTATGCAATTTGTAATAGTCGATCTTTTCTTCTCTTTCTCGCTTTTTATTTTTTGTTCTGATAACGCCTCTCCTTTCTGCATCTTCCATCAATCTTCCCATCTTCTCCAATAATTCCATCCATCCATTGCTGCCCATTCCATGCAATTTTCAGTAAACGTTCTCTTCTTTTCTTTCGTTTTTTATTTCCTCTCATTTCTCCCTCTCGTCCTCATTGGGGAGACTGTTTTTCGTTTTCTCCAATAATTTTCTCATTGCTGTCAATTCTACGTAACTTTTAATAATCGTTCCTTCGCTCTTCATTTCGCTTCTTATTTCCTTCCTTTCCTCCTCTTTCCGTTTCCCTCTCCTTTCCATCGACGAATCTGAGATTTTGTCTCCATCTGTAATTTATAAGAATTCCTTCTCCTCTTCCCTCCATTTCTGTTCATCGAGGAATCTGCATCTTCCATCGATTTTGCTTTCCGCTTCCTTCTCCTGTTCCCCCAATTCCTCCCCATCGAGAAGTCTGCGTCTTCCATCGATTTTCGATCTTCTTCTCGTTCTCCTGCTCCCCCAATTCCTAATCTACATCTTCCATCGATTTTATCTTCCTTTTCCTTCTCCTGCTTCTCCAATTCCTAATCTACATCTTCCATCGATTTTATTTTCCTTTTTCTTCTCCTGTTTTTCCCATTCCTCTGCATCGAAGAGTCTGCATCTTCCATCTATTCTGTCTTCTTCTTCTTCCTTCTACTGTTCCACCCATTCCTCTTCATCGAGGAATCTCCATCTTCCATCTATTCTGTCTTCCTCTTCTTTCTCCTGTTCCCCTAATTCCAACTCAATCGAGAGGTCTGCATCTTTCATCGATTTTGTCTCTTCTCCAGTAATTATCTCCTTTCCCCATTATTTATAATAACCGTCGCCATCAAGTTTGCGTCTGTACAAGACGATTGGAAGGGAGTGTAATAGATTAATTTCGTCGACTATCACCACGAGCATGTCCACCCTTGCGCAAACCCCTCAACCCGTCCTGGATAATCACGTATGTATAGGACACTTGCTGCTGCTTTTACGAGGCGGCGGCGGCGGTGGCGCCGCGGCATTAGCTAAATGACTTATTACGAAAATAAAAACGAAGAAATATTGTATTATTATTATTATTATTATTCACTTTTTGTCCATTACGAACTGTTTTGTAGAGCGACCAGGAGCGCTGATGGTTGTTTTTTCTTTCGCCTTTCAGTTTAAGAATGCCTCGAATCGCCGTTCTGCCGCGCTTCCCTCCGCAAGCCGAATCGCCTTCGAGATCGCCCCCATGCTCCCCATCCAGCAGTCCAGCAGCTGGGATATCGTCGTCCAGGAGCGTCAGCCCGTCTTCACCCAAGTCGCCCCTTCCTGGAGCCAGGCACAGCGCGTTCTCGCTCGTCTGCCCCAGGGATTTCCACCCCAAGGATTACTTGGCAGTCAGAGGTATGTACGCACGTGCAAGAAACTTGTTGGCCAAAAAAAAACTACACCAAATTGAATTTCCAGAAGTCGGTACCCTAATGTACGGAAATCCTTTACTCCCACCCCGATATCCACCCTACATCTGGCCCCACATACCCGGCTTATTCCTGCCGTACAGTTCCGTACAACAGAGACCGCCGGAGGCCCTCAGTCCGGAACGAGTTACCTACGTGGACCAGGGATGCACGCCGGAGAAGGCAAAAATCGGTGAGCCCCTCACCCTCCCCAATTTCTTTCCCCATCTCATCTCATCTCATCTCTGGATTACGTTACAGATGAAGACGCGCCTTTAAATCTGTCGTTGAAGGGCAGGTCGCGGTCGCACAGCATCTGGTCACCGGGAAGCCTCTGCGAGCAAGAGATGAAATCCAACGACATGAGGCCGGATTCGAGCGGTTTCGTGAAGACGACCTCCAGACTAATCGACACGACCCGGTGGAGGTGGGAACCGCAAGAGAAGGAAGCGCAGCAGGCGAAGGCCCCCATGATCGGACCGTCCGGAGAGAAAACGTTCACCGTAAGTGATTTGCTTTTTTTTTGAACGGGGGGGGGGGATGTTGTTTGTTGTTTTTCTTTTGGGGGTGGCGAGGGGGGTTGGTTGCGCTTGCCCAAGTTTTTTTCTTTCTGCCTCCTAATGAGTTTGCCTTACGGGCTCTTGTTTAGAAATCGTTATGACGTCGCCGCTCGGCTGATGATGATACGAGGTGGCGGTGAGGGTGGAATAATCGATTTTGAATTTGCACCCCCCCCCCCCCCCAATCTCACCCTCAAAACGTTAACCGCCGATAAATCAATCGCTTATAAACAAGGAAACGTCGAAAAGGCAGGAGATAAAAAATGAAGCTTGCCGTTCTGAAATGAAACCGAAGTATTATGGTCGCACTGTCTCAACTGGATTGGCTTGGAATCTCCTGGATTACAGGTTGAGTTGGGAGATCCTAGGTTATAGGTTGGATTGGAGTATCGTAGATTACAGGATGGGTTGTGATCTCCTAGATTATAAGATGGGTTGAGATCGTCTAGATTACAGGTTGGGTTGAGAAATCCTAGGTTACAGGATGGGTTGAGATCTCCTAGATTACAGGTTGGATTGGGATTTTCTAGACTACAGGGTGTGTTGAGGTCGCTTGAATTACAGGTCGCCTTGGTGTCTCCTGGATTACACACTGGGTTGGGATCTCCTTGATTGCAGGTTGGGTTGAGATCGCTGAGGTTGCAGGTGGGTTGGGATTTCATAAATTACAGGGTAGGTTGAGGTCACCTAGATTAAAGATTGGGTTGGCAACTCCTGGATTTCAGGTTGGGTTGGGATCTCCTAGATTGCAGGTTGGATTGGAATTTCCTAGATTGCAGGTTGGATTGAAATCTCCTAGATTGCAGGTTGGATTGGGATCTCCTAGGTTGCAGGTTGGATTGCGATCTCCTAGATTGCAGGTTGAGTTGGGATCTTCTAAATTGCAGACTGGGTTGGGATCTTTTAGATTGCAGGTTAAGTTGAGATCGCCTAGATTACAACTTGGGTTGGGTATCCTAGCTTACAGTTTAGGTTGGAATCTCCTAGATGTAGGGTGGCCTGAGATCGCCTAAATTATAAAAGAATTCCATCTACGTCACGGCACTGGCGGCTATGTTGAATGAATGGACACTTTCAATGATAAATAAGTTGTAATTTGCGTTAATTTGTTTTTTGCTGATTTATTCTGCTGCGCCCCCCTTGGAAGACTTACGTGCCCCCCCTAGGGTGGCGCGCCCCACAGTTTGAGAAACGCTGGAGTCTAAAGGCTTAACTCGATTGACCCGGAAGATCGACTTCTTGTACGCTCCCACAATGCTTAAGCACTTTTCACCTCCCTGACTCGTAAAAATACGGGGAAAACTGGATGTTGCATTTGCTACGCAAAAGACATCCTTTTTTCCATCGCATGTAGCTATGACTTCATATTTGAGATCTCATAATAATTCTGAGTAAGTTTTCCAAATAAAATTTGCGCGTTCCGTGGAAAATAAAGGTACTTTACTCTTACGTCGATTTCAAATATTTTGATTTCCTCGGTGTATGATACGAGATTTTCAAATTTTGATAAGTGCATCTTGAGTTTGGGAAGATGCAGGAGCGTTCGTAAAGAATGAGTTTTTCCTGAGAAATCAATAGTAGTAAAGAATTAAATAAAGTTGCCAACTTTCTGACGGTCACTGTGTTCTCGAATATGATATTAATAAAAAAAAATAATTAATTTGATTACTAACAGACCGTGAAGTTATACTTCATTGGCGAAATTAATTACAAACTGATTGAAAATTGAAAATTAAAATAAGAGACGTAAACTTTAAGGAGGAACGTAGCGCGTAGTTGAGTCTAAATGGTTAACTCGAGGGATCCGGAAGATCGACTTCTTTACACTCCAGCACTACTTAAGCACTTTTCACCTCCTTGACTTGTAAAAAAGAGGGGGAAATTGGATGTTGCATTTGCCATGCAAAAAACGTCCTTAATTGAGTGCATAATTTAGGGATAATATAGCAGTTTTCGTACGCTCGCTCGATCTCATCGTTCCCGGCCACGGAGGAGGAGGAATTAGTTTCTCTAAATGAGAATTTGAAACGTGAAAACGAGTAAATTAAGTTGAGTGAAGAAGAGTCCGTCGAAATCGAAATAAAAATAAATCAGTCCGAAACGACGGCGCGGGCGTCGCGGGTAAATTCGTGCGATGATTTAATCGCGAGAAAGGGTAGAAAAAAAAACCGGATTGTAAATGTAAACAGTTAACTCGAGGGATCCGGAAGATCGACTTCTTTACACTCCAGCACTACTTAAGCACTTTTCACCTCCTTGACTTGTAAAAAGAGGGGGAAATTGGATGTTGCATTTGCCATGCAAAAAACGTCCTTAATTGAGTGCATAAATTAGGGATAATATAGCAGTTTGCGTACGCTCGCTCGATCTCATCGTTCCTGGCCACGGAGGAGGAGGAATTAGTTTCTCTAAATGAGAATTTGAAACGTGAAAACGAGTAAATTAAGTTGAGTGAGGAAGAGTCCGTCGAAATCGAAATAAAAATAAATCAGTCGAAACCATCGGCGCGGGCGTCGGGGGTAAATTCGTGCGATGATTTAATCGCGGGGGGGAAAAAAAACGGAATGTAAATGTAATCTTGGCATCGGCGAACAAAGCCACTTGAAATATTAACGCGCGTTTAATCAATTTTTACAACAACGCTGTTCGTCGAGACCTCAAAATATTTTCACCACCGTCCGCGTGAGAATGAACAATAGGCGGCGGCGAGGCAGGGGTGGAGAAAAAAAAAAGAAAAAAAGAACGAGACCATTTAAATATATTTTTAATTAACAGTGGGGGAGATTAAAATTTCATGAGCGCGCCGCGACGCCATGCGCGTATTTTTGCCGGACGGACGGGACGTTTTTCTCTCCCCCCTCCCCCTTCCGACGCTTCTCACCCCTCAGAACCGTGTTTAAGTATTAAATGCTGCTCTTCTTTGAAGGGAAATTATCTGCCGGGTTTTAATTGGCCTTCGGAAATAATTCAGAAGAAGACGAAACGGGCGTCGTGCCATCCGCGCCGTTTAATAGTTTTCTAATTACGAACGGCTCATTTGCGTCCGTCGTCCGTGTATTTTCTTCTGTTCCGACGTTGCACCGTGTCACGCTAAGCGACCATTTTTCCCTGAAATATTAATGCAAAACACACGGACGGAAGAAGAATTAGGGATTCTCTGTGGTACACGACGGGGCTCGTACTTTCATCATAACATGCTATTATTTCTGCTTGAGTATACACAATTAAGCACGAAAGTTTCTTTCAATTATAAGCACTTTGTGTCGTAATCGGTGTGGTATCATCGACATGCGTTTAAAATAATTAGCCTCGAACGTAATGGCAATCGTAACATAACACAGCATAACACATAACATAACATCATAACACAGCACGCTCAATCGAATGTAATGCTTAAGCGAAAATATGTTTAATATTTGGTTTATGTTTTTTTAAAAAGTAGAAACAGATGAAGAACGCAAAATCATAAGTAAAAGGGTCCAAGGGTCCAATTCAATTTCATATAGTACATCAAATGTGTAGGTATGGTTGCCTATAGTTGCCCCTACCGCGCACTCTGTTATTTCTAAACTACAAACAAGTAAGCGTAAAACAGGTTTCCAAATTATTTTCTTATAACACAAAACTCGAATCACCCCGTATATGTATGTAGGTATAAATACGATTTTTTTTTTTTTTTTTACCAAAACGCAAACGTACTATTCCATTCTCTCTAACAAAATAAAATAAAATAAAATAAAATAAATGAATCTAACTGTTCTGAATTCATCGGGACGAAACTTTCTGTCTTCGTAAATAATACATGACTCGATGATATACAAAGTCTCGAGTACATGAAATCTAGATGAATCCAAATCATAGTCAATCGTCTGCTCTCTCAGATATAATAAGTTGATAAATAATGCATCCACGCCGGGCCGGAATACCATTCATTAAGACCAATTGGCGCAGCTATTAGGCGACTCGATTGTGGCACATTAATAGGAATCCCTAATAGAATACGGAATGAATATTTAGAATCGGGTTGTAACAATGCCCTCGTGCCTTCTTCTTCTTCTTTTTCTTTTCGTTGTCTGTTTTATGTTGCTTTAACGTTGAAAATTGGCTATTTTCCTTTGCGCTTGCTTAATTAATTAAAAATTAATCAATTACAAACCGAGGAAATCGGAAATTAAAAAAGAAAATCAACTGCAAAGAGAAACGCGTAATGATTAGGTCAAGAGACACCGCGCATTCCTGCTCCTGCTGGAACTTTTATTTATGCACTTCTTTCTCTTTTGCATTTTGTTGCTTTAACGTTGAAAATTGGCTGTTTCTGCTTTTTATTTAATTAATTAATAATTAAATAATCACAAGTTGAGGAAATTAACTGATAGAATTTTTTTTAAAAAGTCAACTGCAACGAGAAACGCGTAATGTTTAGATCAAGAGACACCGCGCATTCCTGCTCCTGCTGGAACTTTTATTCATGCACTTCTTTCCCTTTTGCATTTTGTCGCTTTAACGTTGAAAATTGGCTGTTTCTCATAATATCAATAATTAAATAATCACAAATTGCACCTCTTTCCCTTTTTGCATTTTGTTGCTTTAACGTTGAAAATTGGCTGTTTCTCCTTTTTATTTAATTAATTAATAATTAAATTCCAACTGCAACGAGGAACGCGTAATGATTAGATCAAGAGACACCGCGCATTTATTTTCCTGTTGGAACTTTTATTTATACACTTCTTTCCCTTTTGCATTTTGTCGCTTTAACGTTGAAAATTGGCTGTTTCTCCTTTTTATTTAATTAATCAATAATTAAATAACCACAAATTGAGGAAATTAACTGATTGAAATTCTTTTAAAAAGTCAACTGCAACGAGAAACGCGTAACGATTAGATCAAGAGACACCGCGCATTTCTTCTACTGCTGGAACTTTTATTTATGCACTTCTTTCCCTTTTGCATTTTGTTGCTTTAACGTTGAAGATTGGCTATTTCTCCTTTTTTATTTAATTAATTAATAATGAAATAATCACAAATTGAGGAAATTAACTGATTGAATTTTTTTTTAAAAGTCAACTGCAACGAGAAACGCGTAATGATTAGATCAAGAGACACCGCGCATTTCTTCCCCTGCTGGAACTCTTATGCACTTCTTTCCCTTTGAATAATTCATAACAAGGCGGGCGGGGATATGGAATGTTGCGTTTGTTCTGCAAAAAACATCCTTAATTGTGTGCAGAAATTACGGACAACATTGCAGCCGCCGTAAGTTCGACCTTAATCTCTCGGTCGGCGCTCGCTGCGTGCCGCGTGCAAAAAAAAATCGAAGTTCTACTTGACCTTGACCGTGTGCGCGTTATCATTTATTAATAAAACATTTGATTTAATCACGGACGTAATTTTTATAAGAAACATTCGATTCTTTACATGACTTTGTTCTACGCTGGCATGATGACCCAATTCCCCAATTTCTTTGGCTTGTTGACAAGAAAGAAGCAGCACCGTCCAATTTCTTTCTCCTCTTGTTGTCTTTTCCTCTTGTAATCTTTTTCTCCAGTGGATAGTTTTATCGGAGGGCCCTTGCTTTTATTTTGTTGCTCTTCAAATGCTTCCATCTTTTTATGCTTTACTTCCTTCTTCTTCTTCTGCATCTCGTCCAGGTGTTATTCTTCTGATTCGATTGTCTTTTTCCTTTCGCTATTTTCCTGCTCCAATTTCTGACTTTTAAACCATTCGCGTGCTGAGCTGAATTTTTTTTCCTGTCTATCGTCCTAATTTTTTTTGATCGTTCCATCCAAACGCTTTCCATTTCGATATACTTTTTTCTCTGCTTTGCATTTCTTTCCAAGTTTCTTTTCAACATATTGCTGGTCTTCTTCCTCTTCTTCATCTTCTTCTTGTTACACTTTTTCCCCTTAATTTCTAAGTGGATGAAAGTTGGTGATTTTTTTTGGTAAACTCTTCTTCTTCTATTTTAATTATACTTTGTTACTTCAACCTTCAAATCATTCGTTCTTTTTTTGAGCTAGCAATTAATTTGCAATTAATTCCCCTTTTCCCTTTTGCTTCAATTCTGTAATTGTTCCTTTTCTTGTTGTTTCTTCCTTTTCAATGGTCCTCTTCGTCTTCTTCTTGTTTCATTGGTTTCTCTTAATTTCTAAGTTGGATCTGAATTTTTTTGGCAAATGTAGATTCTTCTTCTATTTTAATTCTACTTTGTTACTTCAACCTACAAACCATTTCTTCTTTTTTTTTGAACTGGCCATTACCATCTCACCAATCCGTTCATGTCCTTGCGCCTTCCCCTTTTCCATTTTGCTTCAATTCTCTAATTGTTTCTTTCCTTGTTGTTTCTTCCTTTTCAATGGTCCTCTTCATCTTCTTCTTGTTTCATTGGTTTCTCTTAATTTCTAAGTTGGATCTAATTTTTTTTTGGCAAATGTAGATTCTTCTTCTATTTTAATTCTACTTTGTTACTCCAACCTCCAAACCATTTCTTCTTTTTTTCTGAACTGGCCATTACCATCTCACCAATCCGTTCATGTCCTTGCGCCTTCCCCTTTTCCATTTTGCTTCAATTCTCTAATTGTTTCTTTCCTTGTTGTTTCTTCCTTTTCAATGGTCCTCTTCATCTTCTTCTTGTTTCATTGGTTTCTCTTAATTTCTAAGTTGGATCTAATTTTTTTTTGGCAAATGTAGATTCTTCTTCTATTTTAATTCTACTTTGTTACTCCAACCTCCAAACCATTTCTTCTTTTTTTCTGAACTGGCCATTACCATCTCACCAATCCGTTCATGTCCTTGCGCCTTCCCCTTTTCCATTTTGCTTCAATTCTCTAATTGTTTCTTTCCTTGTTGTTTCTTCCTTTTCAATGGTCCTCTTCATCTTCTTCTTGTTTCATTGGTTTCTCTTAATTTCTAAGTTGGATCTAATTTTTTTTTGGCAAATGTAGATTCTTCTTCTATTTTAATTCTACTTTGTTACTTCAACCTCCAAACCATTTCTTCTTTTTTTTTGAACTGGCCATTACCATCTCACCAATCCGTTCATGTCCTTGCGCCTTCCCCTTTTCCGTTTTGCTTCAATTCTCCAATTGTGCGCCTTTTCTTGATGTTTCTTCCTTTAACGTAGCTCTGGTCTTCTTCTTCTTCTTAAAGGGCTTTAATTTTTAGCTTCTTCCAGAACATGAAACGTTCGAACCACCTCGGCCACATCCTCCAAGTGAATTTTTTGTATCTGTTTTTTGCTTTTTGAGATATTTGATTGGAGATAATTTGGCATGTTTGTTTTGTCGTAGTGCCAACAGTGCGGGAAGTCGTTCAAGAGATCGTCGACGCTCTCAACCCACTTGCTTATCCATTCAGACACGCGACCTTACCCCTGCCAGTTCTGCGGCAAGCGGTTCCACCAAAAATCGGATATGAAGAAGCACACGTACATACATACAGGTAGGTCACAATATTGCGGAAACGGACATCTGTTTATCGACGATCGGCGTGCACACACACACACACACTCACACAGGTGAAAGCCATCCCTTGCAATATGCATGATGCACGCGATCGATACACTCGGACATGAGTGACTGTGAATCCAAAGTTTTGATTTGAATATTTCAGCGCGGGGGTGTACCGGGCACACGGGCTTTTTGTTATTACAGTAATTTCGACGCGGTTGCATTTTTAGTGTCAAAATGACCGCGCCGGCCATGAATACGTAATACTTAATCATAAGTCGTGTGCCCTTCCGACCCGCCGCGCCGCCACTGCCTATAAGAATTTCCAGCTAAATCCTCTTGTGAACTGTCATTAATTATGTTCAATTCGTTTCCCGAGTTATTTTGTCCTGCCGCATTACTTATTTAAAGCCGATGAAGTTTCCGACGACGACGTGCCTAATTGGCAGAAAATGATACGTGGAGGAGCTCGTAAATTAATAGTTCTTATATTCGGATTTATACGTGATGTGTACGTATGAAAGTTTCATCGCGTCGTCTTGCTCCATATTTAATATTCAATCGTAAATATAATGCGTTCCTTGAATATCGGAAATATCAGATTAACGGTAGAAGGATCATTAACGAAAATCCACTTTTGATACGTCGCGTTGCGTCGATTACAGTTCTATTATAATCACACTCAAACATTCTGAACGTATCCCACCGAGATCTAATAACACTCATCAAACATTCTTTTGAACGTATCCCACCGAGATCTAATAACACTCATCAAACATTCTGAACGTATCCCACTGAGTTCTAGTAACACTCATCCAAACGTTCCGAACGCATCCCTCCGTCCACAGACGCGACGACTGAATTTCCCGAACGCGCTCCTTTTTTTACGTGCGAATCTTGAAATGTACCTCAGCCACGCGCGCATGTGCTCCTCCGCCTTCGCACGAATCAACGGGGAACAAATTTGGAGGACGATTTAGGTATGTGAACCTATCTGACTTTGTTGCACGAGTGTGGGTGGAGTTTGCGTGCTCTAAAAATTAAGCGCGTAGGTAATGAACGTCTTAATGGAAACTAGAATATTAATACCACAAGCTACTTCTAAACCTTCTCTTTAAAAAGGCGGCGAAACCTATGATTAAAATGCGTCTTGAAATATTTTGTGAATTGACAGATAGAGGGGCAGAACCTTCTGCGATGGCCGGGGTACATTTCAAGATTCGCTTTTTACGTATGTGCCTTGACGTCATTTGTGAAGATCCTAACCTTATTTGCCCCTTTTGGTTGCATTTCTGAATAAACTTTAAAACACTTCTCGGTATTTTTTTTTTTTTTTAGAGAATAAGAACTTAGTAAATTTGTGCGTTTCTTTTGTTGTGAGCGTTCCAATCAGTGCAGCCAATGTACGTTCCCTAAATTCCTCCCAAAGATAGTTGAAAACTCCCCAATATTTCCAGGCAGAATTTTTAAAACAAAATCCTCGACGGTTTTTCTTCGGTGAATTTCAATCAAAAAAGTTGTATTTATAAGTGAAATTTATTTTTTTTTAGAAAAATGGATTCAATATTTAAACGCTTAAATAAGAAATAAACAAATAAATTAAAAAAATAATTTCTTGCAAACGTTTTTCGTCTTATAATGCAGTACAACGTTTTGTTTGAAAACGTTTTTACTTCATCAGAGTGTAAGCAAGCTTTTTATTCTTTCGAAAAATGACGTTGACGTTTCTTCAATTTTAATTAATTTAAAAAAAAAACTTTTTTCAGTCTTCTTCAAGTCCCTGAAAAATCCTCAATTTTATAAAACCCGACCTCAATTGAATTAATTTTGCACAATGCTTCGAAAATGATTTGGTGGGGAGGGGACCGGGGGGGGGGGATCAACTCGCGGAGTTCATTTATTTATTTATTTTATTTGTGCAGAATTTGGTCGGGTTCAAACTTTCTGAACGTTGTCAAAATCGAGTAAATTTTCTGAACGCATTCTATTTTTACGAAGACTGCTTTCTGGAACGCTTTGATGTCTTAAAAAACTTCTGAATTTATGTAGAACCTAACCTTAATTAATTAATTGAACTGCCCCTTTACAAATGAAGTGCATGTGTTTTTGAATAAATTTCTCTTATTACTTTGAAACTGATTTTTTTTTTGGACAACTGTCAATTTGTAGAAGTTTGATTTTTGTTGTATTCATGGAGAATTTGGTCACGTTGAAACTTTCTGAACACTCTCAATGACGAATAAATTTTCTGAACGCATTCTTTTATTATGCAGAACGGTTTGCCGTCTACCTGACCTAACCTAACTTAACCTTAATTGAACCGCCCCCTTTTAAATGTAATGCATTTTTGAATAAATTCTTCGAGAACGATATTTTTCGGGGGGCGGGAACTATCGATTTGTGGAAATTTAATTTTTGTTTTATTCGTGGAGGATCCAGTCACGCCGCAACTTTCTGAACGCACTCGATAACGAATGAATTTTCTGAACGCATTCCTGTTTCTATATGTATAGAACGCTTTGCCGTCTTCGAACTGTCTGGATTTATGTAGAACCTAACCTTAATTGAACCGCCCCCCTTATAAACGAATGCATTTTTGAATAAGATTTCTGAACGCATTCTTTTTTACGCAGACTGCTTTCTGGAAAGACGTGACGTCATAAAGAAAAAAATCTGGATTCACTATAAAATGTAGAACCTAACCTTAATTGAACCGCTCCCTTACAAACGAATGCATTTTTGAATAAGTTTTCTGAACGCGCTCTTTTTTACGCAGACTGCTTTCTGGAAAGACGTGACGTCATAAAGAAAAAAATCTTGATTTACTATAAAATGTAGAACCTAACCTTAATTGAACCGCCCTTTTTCAAATGAACTGTCAACTGTCAAATGTCGTGTTTGTTTTGTTCGTGGGGAATCCAAACTCGTTGAGACTTTCTGAACGCTCTCATTAACGAATCATTTTCCGAACGCATTCTTTTTCTTGCCGTCTTAGAAATTTCCGGTTTGATGTAGAAACTAACCTTATTCGAAGAGAGGCCCCCTTTCGAAATGCAATTTCGTTTTTTTTGGCTACGTTGAACTCGTTAACGGTTTCAATTTTTTTTTTCTGATTTGATTGGAAAATCTGGTCGCACTCAAGTTTTCCGAACGTACCTCAAGACGCGGTAAATTTTCTCACAAGCAACGTTTAGCGAATGATTGGGCGCGTTCAGCGGCCGAGTAACTTACTGATTGGCTCACATGAAGGTAATAGCCAATCACAAACGACTGCTGAGTAAGCAACGCTGAGCGTCCGCTGAACGCGCCCTTTGTTTTAAGAACATTGAACTCCTGAATACCTGAACGCTCTCAACAACGCGGGTAAATTTTCTGAACGCATTCTTTTTTTTACGTCTTAGAAATTTCTTTGCATTTTTTTTCGCAGTATTCGAGAAAATCACGGAATGGCTGACATCTAGCGGAAGCTTTGTGAAGGTCCCCGTAATAAGAAAGGAAGACGTTGGAATGACATTTGGCTAACCTATAAAACAACTAAATTAAATCGAAATGCTTGTTTTGTGCGTTTTATAACGCTTGTGCGCGCATAATAATAATAATAATAACGTTATATTAAATAACATTAATGACGGCTAATTGTTTTCGTTGCTAAAAGCGCCATCTAGCGCCAATTGAACTTGTTGACGGTTTCAATTGTTTTGATTCGTGGAGATTCCGACCGTACTCGAGCTTTCTGAACGCATTTCGATCTACAGAAAATTTTCAGAACGCACTCTTTTTAATGCAGGACGCTTTGCTATATATACAGGGTGTTCACTTAAGTCGGCTTCCTTCATATCTCTCTCGTTACTCGTTTCACAAAAAAATGTTTCAAACGAAAGTCACTTGGTATCATGCGAGGCATCTTTTAAAAATAGTTTGGTGTATACAGAGTGTTCCGTTAGACGTCACATCGTTATTTTAAGCGGAACATCCTGTATATTTTTACATTTTCAGATTCCGGACTGAATTTTAATGTGACTTTGTGTACCACACATGGGGTCTTATCGAAGCCGTTTTCGCGTTATTCAACTTTTTTAAAAAAAAAAAAAAACCAACGTTGCGGCACTTCAGCAAACAAATGCAAATATCTTCCGAACAAATGACGTTAGAGACTTGAGGTTTTTTGCGAAAGTTTGATCTCGAAACGCTTTTTCATTTTCAGTTACACCGTCGATAACAACGCCAAGTGACATAAGTTCTTACCAAAAAAAAACAATAATTAACTTGAGAATATTCAAACTACGATAACTATTTTTTTTTTTAATTAGTAGGGGCGCTATTTAATTCTCTTTTCAATGGCATGGGTTTGTGGATATCTGTCGCTTTTTCTTTTCAGTATTTACATTTTTCTTCGCTATTTTTAAAAATACATGAAATATTATCATATTTGCTGGTTGCTACGGTTACAGAGCGAACGAGATGTTTGTTTTGTTTCAGAGAGGTATGCAAGGTATGCAGAGGTTTGTTTTGTTTTACAAGAGGTATGCCTTAAGTGGAA
Organism: Prosopocoilus inquinatus; assembly: GCA_036172665.1. NCBI lineage: Eukaryota > Metazoa > Arthropoda > Insecta > Coleoptera > Lucanidae > Prosopocoilus > Prosopocoilus inquinatus. Next base: position 3,670,649 of record CM069878.1, on the reverse strand, counting down.
CATCCTGTGTACGTAGAATCCCAACTCTAATTGATTCCTTCCGAGTCTTTCGACTGCATTTTTCAATACGTATTTAAATTTATTTAGTTTTTCTTTTATTTTTGAAATACTAAACTCAATACCTGCAGAATATTGGACGCTTTTGAAACGACCTGCTCGGTTGGGTTATATACAGCGTGTTCACGTTTCGCATTCAACTGCTTTCAAATAATGTAGTTGTTGTTGATTTGATTAGGAAATGATTTAGGTGATGAGATTGCGTGCGAACGCGCGCAGGGGGCGTGCGAGACGTGTGCTGAACCGGAAGCTGATGCCGTGAGCGTCGCTGCTGTCGCCCCACTGACAGCCGCTTAGCACACACGCGTGATTCCCCCCTTTCGATGAGCACATGTGTTTATTTTGTCATTACATGCTTGGTATACGCTTTCATGTGCGGTGCGTTTCCGCTTTCTTCACAAAATCCTCTTCCGATTCGAAGCCAAACCAACCCCCCCCCCCCCCAAAAAAAAAAGTAAAAAAATTGATGACTTAAATTCGAAAGTGTTTTCTTTTTCTTTCTATTATTAAATACATTCTTTCGCCAAGTCGCATCTGCACCGTTTTGAATTATGGGCGCATAAGTTTTAATGATTTTCTGTCCGTCTAATGGCGGTCATTGTTGCGCCATTAGTGGAAATTTGTTTGAGGTCGATTTATGGACGGCAGGTGAACGCTGCCAACTACTACTACCTACTATTTCTACGCACTTACAAATGCAAACACATCTATTGGAATCGTTACGAGAAGTTTACGACTGTTTTATGGGATTTTTATTGGAATTTACGTATGATTTATTTATCACAAATCACAAGGAATACAAGCGCTTTCCACTCGACATAAATTAAAAGATACTAATCTTACTGTGTGCGAATTTAGCTTTTGTATTTTCCTGTATACATTACCTTTTTTTTTCTTTTTGCTTACGTACCTACTTATTTAATTTCAATAACATTCTTTACCTTTTGTGTACGTACGATTGCCGTACACGTCCTTCTACTACGACGTATTAGAATTTTGTTTGTCATTCTAAATTTGTAGAGATCGTTTCTTGTTATCTATTTAAATTTAAATGCTTAAAATTTTATTAAAAATTTTGTTGCAAATCGTTGCAAACCTCGAGCAGTCTCTGTACAGCTGTTTGAGTCCTGTTTGGGACTTCGTCAGCAGAAATGCAGCTCGAAATTTCCACTGCAAGCAAAAACGACTGGTCGCTGTTTTATTTGTTAAATTTAATGTTTATGTTTTCCGTTTTATTTCCACTGTTTCCCGAGCACGAGGCATCAAATCTTAAACTGGGGGACGATTCGGGGATTTTTTTTTTAATTCAAAATGAGGAATTTGAATCACCTGTGTTGTGTTTGCACTTACTTGCTGGCAATTACTATTTTTTAAATTCAATAAGAATAATATAAACATGTGTATATTTATTAACTATGATACTTGTCAACTTCCTTTTTATTAATAATCATTTCCCCTCGGTCCTCTTGTTCAAATGCTAAAATACACTGCCACCTATAAAGGGAAAACGGTCGTTACAGGGTTGGCAACAATGCATCAAAGCACTCCGGCTAAAGGGAATTTTGCTGTAAACTAATTAGGGAAGCCTATGTTCCAGTGTCTCTTTAAATTAACACGGGATTCCCTATGCTGCGTTTCAAAGTGCAGCACCCTGTATATCGAAAGTAAAAAACGAAATTTTTTTTTTATAAGAGGGGGGGCATAAACAAACGATTTCTACGACGCAGTTCCGGTAAAATCACGAGCAGATCCGCGTCGCGTCGCCAGTTAAAAAAAAAACCCACAAACATAAATAATTAATAATAATAATATAAAAAATAACCACACTGAAATTAATAATGGGCAATTATTTTAACTTTTGATGATTATCGAGAAACATTCGAAAAAGTAAACCTAACCTCAAACACGAATTATTAACGTGTTGGCACAATAATTCCGATTGACGACAAGACAAGTAGATATTTCACATCGAGGAGGAGAAAGACAGATGTTTAACAAAAAAGTGTCGATTTGGCGCATTTGGCAGGCCATAAATAAACTTCTAAAAGATGTTCGTCCAAAGACGTTTTTTTTTTTTACTTAGAAACTTCTATTCTCGATCAAAGACATCGATTTATATTTAAATTTTAATTTCTGAGAAGAAACGTCTCCTTCGGCTATTATTATTATTATTATTATTATAAGCAAAGCTGGGAACATTCCAGACGAGCATAGCCGCTCTACGAATTTTATAAAAAAGAAAAAACCGTAGTGTCCTAATCTAAAGGAATATTCTTATTTATTTAAACTGCGCCAGTATTTGTTTTTGTATCTCTCTTTTAATTAGTGTAGGCGCAATTAACGCTGATGAATTTAGAGTAAAATTCATTAAACGATTTTGCTCTACATTTTTATGACTGCAAGAAAGCGATCGCTATATTCTCAATCAAAAAAAAAACATCGATTTATTTTTAAATTTTAATTTCTAAGAAGAAACATCTCCTTCGGCTATTATTATTATTATTATAAGCAAAGCTGGGAACATTCCAAACGGTCATGGCCGCTCTACGAATTTTATAAAAAAGAAAAAACCGTAGTGTCCTAATCTAATGGAATATTCCTATTTGTTTAAACTGCGCCAGTATTTGTTTTTGTATCTCTCTTTTAATTAGTGTAGGCGCAATTAACGCTGATGAATTTAGCGTAAAATTCATTAAACGATTTTGCTCTACGTTTTTGTGACTGCAAGAAGGCGATCGCTCTATTCTCAATCAAAAAAAACACCGATTTATATTTAAATTTTAATTTCTAAGAAGAAACGTCTCCTTCGGCTATTATTATTATTATTATTATAAGCAAAGCTAGGAACATTCCAGACGGGCATGGCGGCTTTACGAATTTTATTAAAAAGAAACCGTAGTGTTCTAATCTAATGGAATATTCCTATTTGTTTAAACTGTACCAGTATTTGTTTTTATATCTTTCTTTTAATTACTATAAGGGCAATTAACACTGATGAATTTAGCGTAAAATCCATTAAACGATTTTGCTCCATGTTTTTGTGACTGCAAGAAAGCGATCGCTCTATTCTCAATCAAAAAAAAAACATCGATTTATATTTAAATTTTAATTTCTAAGAAGAAACGTCCCCTTCGGCTATTATTATTATTATTATAAGCAAAGCTGGGAATATTCCAGACGGGCATGGCCACTCTACGAATTTTATCAAAAAAAAAACCGCAGTGTTCTAATCTAATGGAATATTCCCATTTGTTTAAACTATACAGCATTTATTTTTATGTCTTTCTGTTAATTAGTACGGGCACAATTAGCACTGATAAATTTAGAGTAAAATTCATTAAACGATTTTGCTCTGCATTTTTGTGACTGCAAGAAAGCGATCGCTATATTCTCAATCAAAAAAAAAAAAACACCGATTTATTTTTAAATTTTAATTTCTAAGAAGAAACGTCTCCGGCTATTATTATTATTATAAGCAAAGCTGGGAACATTCCAGACGGGCACGGCCGCTCTACGAGTTTTATTTAAAAAAAAAACCGGAGTGTTCTAATCTAATGGAATATTCCTATTTGTTTAAACTGCACCAGTATTTGTTTTTATATCTTTCTTTTAATTAGTATAGGCGCAATTAACACTGATGAATTTAGCGTAAAATCCATTAAACGATTTTGCTCCATGTTTTTGTGACTGCAAGAAGGCGATCGCTCTATTCTCAATCAAAAAAAACACCGATTTATATTTAAATTTTAATTTGTAAGAAGAAACGTCTCCTTCGGCTATTATTATTATTATAAGCAAAGCTGGGAACATTCCAGACGGTCATGGCCGCTCTACGAATTTTATAAAAAAGAAAAAAACGTAGTGTCCTAATCTAATGGAATATTCTTATTTATTTAAACTGCACCAGTATTTGTTTTTGTATCTCTCTTTTAATTAGTGTAGGCGCAATTAACACTGATGAATTTAGCTTAAAATTCATTGAACGATTTTGCTTTACGTTTTTGTGACTGCGAGAAAGCGATCGCTCTATTCTCAATAAAAAAAAAAAAACATCGATTTATATTTAAATTTTAATTTCTAAGAAGAAACGTCTCCTTCGGCTATTATTATTATTATAAGCAAAGCTGGGAACATTCCAGACGGACATGGCCGCTCTACGAATTTTATTTAAAAAAAAAACTGTAGTGTTCTAATCTAATGGAATATTCTTATTTGTTTAAACTGTATCAGCATTTATTTTTATATCTTTCTTTTAATTAGTATAATTTCTAAGAAGAAACATCTCTTTCGGCTGTTATCACTATGAGCAAAACTAGGGACATTCCAGACGAGCATAAGACCGCCCTACGTACGTATACGAATTTCGTAAAAACCGCAGTGTTGGAATATTTCTATTTGTTTAAACCGCACCAACATTTGTTTTTACATCTTTCTTTTAATTACTATAAGGGCAATTAACACTGATGGAATTTAGCTTAAAATGTATTAAACGCATAAACGTGACGCTCATCAGATCTGTTTTTGAAGTTGACGGGATGAACGCTTACGTTTTTAGGACTGCGAGAAAAAAACGATCGCTCAGCAATAAATCTCGCAAGTTTCCTTTGATCAGAGGGGCCCGCAGTCTCACTCAATTTTTTTTTTTTTGTTGACAGCCGTACTAGTATTCATAAAAGTCGACGAGTATTCGCCCGGAAACGTGTATTATTTTGTTCGTTTTCGATTTAAGCACGCATTCAACTTAAAAAAAAAATCGCATACGTACTAGAAACGTCCGGAATTTTCCGGACCGCAGTCATTCGTTCGACTTTTTCTCTTGCTTACTGGAAAACATACTGCGATTTTCAGAGGCGTTGATTGCGCAATCACCTCTCGTAAATAATCTGTCTTATATAATAAGCCGGAGCTTCTTTTGTTGTGTTGGCTTCCTGTCGTCGTCGTCCGATTTCGAAAAAGAACAGAAAGAATTTACAGAGCCTGGACGAAACAAATTTGCATATTTCACGGCGGCAAAGTGTACGTATCCGTCGTCCACACATACACACACACACACACAAAAAAAAAGAAAAAAACGTCTAATAATTTATAAATCCGACTTGACAGGTACAAATGATAGTTCGACATTATGGCTCAATCACACTCTGCTCCGGATCTTACGTATGCGCTATTATTAATTTTAATGGCGTCAGTGAAACATCTGACGTCGATACAGGCAGATTTACATTTTTTAAAATCAAGTAGCCTGTGATTATCGTTTGCATAACTTATGATGGTTCTTCGCAGCCATCAAAACCGCTTTTATGTGTTTTTTTTTTATGCGACGAGGTTAAAATAGAAGTAGAATAGAACCGTGCCCCTGTTTAACCGTCCGCGACTGTACATATTATTATTTGCTTGTTTCGTTTGATCTATTTAACTCAAAATTGAACGGTAGGTGGCGGCTGGCTTCTTCAAATTTATCGTAAACTAACAGACACGAATTCGAATGAGATTAGTTTTAGATTACGCCGTCACAGTCCGACGCCGACGCCGCCCGCCGCCGCCGTCGCTCGCTTCATTAAATTAAGGCTGCTTTTTATTTTCCTTATTGAATCATGCCGGGGTTTCACCATTAAGACGAAATTAAATGAATTATTCAGGCAATACCATTAGCATGTGTACTTCTAGACAAGATTACCGACCGGCGGCGAGGCGCGCGCGGCGGCGGGCAAATGTACTATTTATTGATGGTTGGTATCATTGTTTCATTTCAAGTTCGGACAATTCGCCTTTACAACACAATTGCTCATGATCCATTTTGAAGAAAACAAAGCGCATTTTGTGTATTTATAACGACGCAAATCTCTCGTTTTCGAAGTCTTATATATTTCAAATAAGAACGTCGTCGGTGGCGGCATCTTTCAAATTATATTCGAATTGAAAGTAAATTCTAGACCTTTTGTAGTTGAAGTTTCAACTTGATTTGTTTTGAACTTTGCGTGCAGAAATTAATCAAGAACGACTGCAGAAGAAATTAAGAACGTGGCCGGCGCCATCTGTCAACTTTCAGGCGAATTTAAAAAAATCGAAGCGCCAGATTCAAAATAACATCGAAGTTTCTGTTCGCTTTAATTTTTAATTTCGCGTAAATTTTGTTTTACACCCGCGCATTTATTTGAAGATCGTTTGAAGTTGATTTTTTTTTAACCTTGCATGCGAAATGTGACGCGGGTGGCGCCATCTGTCAACTTCCATGCGAATTAAAAACAAAAATCGAAGCGCCAGATTCAAAATAATTCAAAAGTTTCGAATTGATGTACATTTTCTTTAAGTTCACGTAAACCTTGGAGTTTCAGGTTGGTTTTATTTTTAATTTCGCGTAAATTTTGTTTTACATCCGTATTTATGTGAAATAAGAACGTCGTCGGTGGCGACATCTACCAAATAACTTTCGAATTACGAGTACTTAAACGTCAAATTGTAAATCTTTTGAAGATCTTTTTTTTTTAACCCCGCATGCGGAATTTAACGCGGGTGGCGCCATCTGTGAACTTCCATGCGAATTAAAAAAAATTGAAGCGTCAGATTCAAAATAATTTAAAAGTTTCGAATTGATAAATACTGTTTTTTTAATGTGGAAACACAAACATTGAAGCTTCAGTTCGGTTTAATTTTTAATTTCGCGTAAATTTTGTTTTACATCCGTATTTATGTGAAATAAGAACGTCGTCGGTGGCGACATCTACCAAATAACTTTCGAATTACGAGTACTTAAACGTCAAATTGTAAATCTTTTGAAGATCTTTTGAAGTTGATTTTTTTTTAACCTCGCACGCGGAATTTAACGCGGGTGGCGCCATCTGTGAACTTCCATGCGAATTAAAAAAAAAATTGAAGCGCCAGATTCAAGATAATTTAAAAGTTTCGAATTGATAAATACTTTTTTTTTTAATGCGGAAACACAAACATCGAAGTTTCAGTTCGGTTTAATGTTTAATTTCGCGTAAATTTTGTTTTACATCCGTATTTACGTGAAATAAGAACGTCGTCGGTGGCGGCATCTACCAAATAACTTTCGGATTAAAAGTAATTAAGTGTCAAGTGTGTGTACCTTTTGGAGTTAAAGTTTTAATTTTTTTTTTAACTCGGCCTGCGGAATGTGATCAAGAGCGACAGCAAAAGGAATTAAGGCGCCATCTGTCAACTTCCAAGCGAATTAAAAAAAAAAAACTTGGAGCGCCAGATTCGAAATAATTTGGAAGTTTAGAATTGATAAATACTTTTTTTTTAATGCGGAAACACAAACATCGAAGTTTCAGTTCGGTTTAATGTTTAATTTCGCGTAAATTTTGTTTTACATCCGTATTTACGTGAAATAAGAACGTCGTCGGTGGCGGCATCTACCAAATAACTTTCGGATTAAAAGTAATTAAAGTGTCAAGTGTGTGTACCTTTTGGAGTTAAAGTTTTAATTTTTTTTTAACCCGGCCTGCGGAATGTAATCAAGAGCGGCAGCAAAAGGAATTAAGGCGCCATCTGTCAACTTCCAAGCGAATTAAAAAAAAAAAAAACTTGGAGCGCCAGATTCGAAATAATTTGGAAGTTTCGAATTGAAGTACCTTTTTTTTTTTTTAATCTCGCGTAAACCTCAGAGTTTCAAATTGGATTAATTTTTAAATTCGCGTAAATTTTATTTTATTCAGATATTTACGTGAAATAAAAACGTCGCCGGTGGCGGCATCTATCAAATTATTTTCAAATAGAAAGTAATTAAGCCTGAAATTGTAGACCTTTTGAAGTTGAAGTTTCAAGTCGATATTTTTTAACCTTGCTTGCGAAAAATGGTCAACAGCGCAACAGCGGCAGCAAAAGAAATTAAGAATGCGGTTGGCGCCATCTGTCAACTTCCATGCGAAGTAAAAAAAAAAAAATTGACGTGCCAAATTCTAAATAAGTTTCGAACCGATGTAAATCTTTTTTTTATTTTAATTGCACGTAAACCTTGGAGTTTCAGGTTGGTTTAATTTTTAATTTCGCGTAAATTTTCTTTTACTCCGATATTTACGTGAAATAAGAACGTCGTCGGTGGCGGCATCTATCGCATAGCTGCCGAATTAAAAGTAATTAAAGTAGAAGTTTCAAGTTGATTTTTCATTTAATTTTTTGTTAATTTCCACGTAAATGTTGGAGTTTCCTTTTTAATTTCAGATACGCTTTATTATGTTTTCATTTTTATTTTTTCTTCTTTTTTAATTTCAGATAAATTTTATTATTTTTATTTTTTCTTATTCAGGATGTTGTTAAGCTAATTGACTTTTACGTCCGGAAAACGCTCGGGAATAAAATTAAGAGCAAAGCAAGAACGTCGTCGGTGGCGCCATCTACTAAATTACTTTCGAATTAAACATAACGAAGCGTCAGATTCAGAGAAGAAAATTTACTTTAATTGACGTTGGAAGTTTTGCATAAATATCGGAGTTCTAATTTGATTTTTTTTTTGTTTAATTTTAAATAAACTTTGTTTTTATTCCATTGTTTTCATTCTCCTTTTCAGAATGTTATTAATTAAACCCGATTGAATTTTGCATCCGGAAAACGATCGGGAATAAAATTGAGAGCGAAGCAAGAACGTCGTCGGTGGCGCGCCATCTGTCGAATTACTTTCAAATCAAACGTAAAAAAGCAATGAAGCGTAAAAGATTGACTTCGATTGACGTTTCAAGTTGACTTTTCTTAAGTTTCACATAAATATCGGAGTTTTATTAATTCGATTTTTGTTCGATTAAATCAAATAAACTTTATTTGTATTTCATTTTTTCTTTTTTTCTTTTCTGGGTATTGTTAAACGAATTATTGCATTTTGCATCCGGAAAATACTCAAGAACAAAAATTAAGAACGCGTGACAAGAACGTCGTCGGTGGTGCCATCTATCAAATTACTTGCGAACTGAAAACAATGAAGCAAGCATCAAATTCGAGACATTTTGCTTTAGCCGAATTTTCAAGATCATTTTCTTCTTTAACTTCGAAAGGGATTTCTGTTTAACTTGACGTGATTTTTTTAATTTAATTTTTTCCCCGGAAACTAAATTTTGCATCCGAGAAACATTCAAGAATAAAATTAAGAGCGCGTAACAAGGACGTCGACGGTTGTGCCATCTATCAAATTACTTGCGAACTGAAAACAATGAAGCAAGCATCAAATTCGAGACATTTTGCTTTAGCCGAATTTTCAAGCTCATTTTCTTCTTTAACTTCGAAAGGGATTTCTGTTTAAGTTGACGTGATTTTTTTTAATTTAATTTTTTCCCGGAAACTAAATTTTGCATCCGAAAAATATTCAAGAATAAAATTAAGAGCGCGTGACAAGAACGTCATCGGTGGTGCCATCTATCAAATTACTTTAGAATTAAAAACAATGAAGCAAGCATCAAATTCGAGATATTTTGCTTTAGTCGAATTTTCAAGTTGATTTTTTTCTTTAATTTCGAAACAGCTTTCTTTTTAAGTTTTTCATTTCGTTTTTTCCCGGAAACTAACTAAATTTTGCATCGGAAAAATACTCCAGGATGAAACTGGGGCACAAGCCTAAGATACCGTTGTGACTTGTCGCAGTGGCAGGGTCGGATGAAGGGGCGGGCGATTTTCTCAGATCGTTCTTTTTTTTGTTCGAATTAGAACGGGCGCGATGACTTTGAAAATGAATAAAGAAATTTCTGACCGATACAAGGCAAAACATAAGGAAATTTTGCTTTCCGCATCGACACAGTAATTTTCGTTGTAGTAAAATTTCCCATCCCTTTAAATCCCCATCATAAAATCGACCACGGTAAGTGGCCACTCTGCATTCGCCTGCATGAATAATTTTCAGACTGCAGTTGATATATCAATTTATTAGCTCGCTATGAATCATAAATCTGAGTAGGTACACTCCGTCCGGGGCTGCGCGGCGCGGCGGTGGTAACGACACGTCACAATTAAAAATTCATTCGTTCGAGGGGGGTGAGTTTGCTAATAGTTGTGGTTTGCGTGCCGAGCGGGGCGATCACACACCAGAAACATGTGTACGTGTTTACATATCCGCACATGTTAACGGCACTCTTGATCTGCCAGTTACAAAAACCACTCTGTGGCAAACAATAAGGCCCGATGCACACTCACACACAAACATACAAACATCCGTAGGTAAGAGAAAGTGCATCTACAATTTAAATAGTGAGGGCTAGACTGTGTAAAGTCCATGGAATATTCCATGCAGTGTTACCACCTGAATGAAATTACATTACCGTCTTAAATAACCGGGCGTTCAAATAAAAATCTTCGGACTTTCATTTTGCTTGAACAGCTTCATAGCTCAAGAACTCCGTGGTTTAATTAACGCTACATTCCTACCACCCGAATGAAATTACGTTACCTCCTGGATGATTAACAAACGCGGTTGCAAGTTAGCGCTGAGAGAGACCATCAGCTGTGCTGAGCTAGAACTCAGATGGTGATGGGCTGGGTGAAAGTTCAAGGGCGACAGAGAGAAAGATTTCTACGCCACCGTCCATAGTAAAACCACCTTCCAAGGTTCGCAGGAGAATCTTCGATTATACATAAAAACCCTGTGGAGTGTTCCACCGCGAATGGCAAACAAAATTGTCCGCGGACAAAACCCCGCGCACACTTTGTGTCCCATCCAAGTGTGTACCGGGCCTAATTCCCGGGGGCTTCACACACGAAACGTCGCCGGTTATTTAGAAAACACGCCAGACGGAGCAAAAAAAAAGAATCACAAACCGTTCGTTAGGAAACACACAATTGCCGTCAAGTCAAAGTTCATCAGATAACATCAGCGGCGGTCGTCCGTCGATATTAAAATAAGACGCAGGCGGCCTTGTAATGATATTGATTCTTCTCGAAAAACGTTTCTAATTTGTTGTCGAAATCCGCCGTCGACGATGATGATAATCGTCAGCGAACGAGGTAAACGGATTTTTTTTTGCGGACGGTGATGAAAAAAATGCGAACGCAAATTGGTCGGATCCAAATTGGCGATTCCAATTTCTATTCCGAACCGTGTCAATCACGTAATTGCAGAAGAAACGTTGCCAGATGTTTAATTGCCGCCGATTATTTCCGAACCTTCCAAATGCGGCGGCAGCAGCGTCGTCGTCGTCGTCGTCGTCAATTATGCATCAGGCGGCGATGAGAGTTTCAAATCTTTTCTACATCGATTTGGCGAAAACGGAACGACTTACTTTCCCTCCTAATGAAGACGTTTAATTTGATCCATTCCATCAAACTTTGAACGTGAAAAATTGCACAAGCCAGTCGAAGAACAAAAAACGCCATTAAGATACGTTAAAGTAAATTTGTAAAAGAACGCTCGCGTTTCGATGATTTTCCCCGTTTTTCTAATGAAGACGAGGTTTAAATCAAACTCGGAAAGTGAAATGGTAAAAAGCACTTCCCAAGCTAAAAGAAAAAAAAACGCCCGCACCATTAAGATACGTTAAAGTAAACATATGAAAGAACGCTCGCTTTTCGACGATTTTCCCCCTTTTTCTCTAATGAAGGCATTTTTAATTTAATCAGACTTCGAACGTGAAATCGCAAGAAGAACTTCGCGCCGGAAGCTAATTGTAAAAAAACAAAACCGCCATTGAGATACGTTAAAAAGCAAATAAGAACGCCGGCGTTCCGCCGGTTTTTCCCCTTTCTAACGAACGCGTGCGTTTGATTTAATCGAAACTACTTCGAACGCAAGGTAACCGGCACTTCCCCGAGCTATTTCAAAAACGAAACGAGTCCATTAAGATACGTAAAAGTAAGGCGAGGCGCCCTGAGCGCGTGAGAACAACGGGAGGCTCTCGGCAATCAACAATGACGACAACTTATCGAGATTATTCGAATAACAAACGGCCGGCCAGGAATCATTCAACGTTGATTGTGATGTGATAATGACGCGCGGGGGGCGGGGGGGTCGTCGGTTTATTGCGCGCACAACATTCTCCCCCTCCCCCTCTCCACCCCCCCGACCGTCATCGATCTTCGCCATGCATGCATCAAATTAAGCAAATGAGCAGCCGTTTGTGTATTTATTTCTGATTAGAGTGGCTTATACGCCGCTGATATCTAACTTTCTAACTAATTGCTTATTATTAACGGTCCTTTAAATAAATTGTACGCGGATAATAAAGTATTGTTAACGTAATAGGCGCATTAATATTCATCGGCATTTAACATAAGTACCCCCATAAATATTTAAGCGGGTTAACGTCGAATTTTTTTTTTTTTTTTTCATTTTCATATTTCGCTGTGTGTTTGTGTTTTTTCTTTTTTGAAAGAGAGAGAGAGAGAGAGAGAGAGAGCACAAACGAAAAACTGATCGGGCCCGAAATCGTACTATTGGGCGAATCATTTCGTCATCGTAAATTACGTATACACGGATTACGTAGCAATATTTTTTTTTTAACTATTCACTTTTACGTTCAAAATTGACCTCGAGGATAACGAGGAAGAAGGTAATGGAGGTTGTTACTAAGCACTTTAAATAATGCCGGGCTTTGGGTGTAAAAATCCGAGTCTCTAGAGCCCCACAGATTCAAGGCATTCATGGTGGCAGCGGTGGGATCCGAACCCACGCCTTCGAGAGACCAAAGACCGTTTTCATAATCAGACTTTAAGGCATTTTTAATTTAAAGCCTCTTAGAAGAATAGGGAAACAAATGTATTTTTTTTTTAGGTTAGAGTAACTTTAAATTTAAAGTCCTATTGTGAAATCGGCCCTAAGTGGCAATTTTGATTTCATTGGTCGTACAGTCGCAAGCAATAAATTTTGGTCGGCACGTTGTTACGTCATGTTAATCAAAACCGGATTTGATTGGTTGCATGTACAGTCGCGAGCAACAAATTTCGGGAGTCGTCGCTGATTAATCCGATTATCAAAAGTTGGCACCGAACTTGAATTTTATGAAGAAATAAGGACGTCGTTGACTTGCAATTAGTTTTACTGATTGTCGACACTTTCTTGGAAATACGCGGAACATTTTTCGAACTCTTAAATTTATGGTGGCAGCGGTGGGATGAAAGTGAAAACGTAGAAAATAATCAAATTGAAATCTTGAGGTGCCTTAAGTCACTAAAAACTTTTTTAGTGACTTAAGGCACCTCGAGATTTCAATTTAATTAATTACAGTCACTAATATCATGGATAATCCACACTACAATAGAAAATAATCGTCAATCATCATTTCATCGATCTTTCGCTTGTTTTTATTTGGTCTCTCGTTAGGCTTTTGCTTTCATTAAAAAAAAAAAACAAAACAAAAACAAAAGAACAACGCAACTTTTCTGTCATCAAAGTGAATGGAATTGTCAACGGTTTGTTTATTTTGAATTCATCCACAGTATACCCTATTTTTTAATTCGTTCGTTCGTTTTTCTTTTAATTAATTTCAAAATAAAAATTGTAGATTTTTTTTTTTTTTAATAAAATTTCTGTACTGTTGCTTACGATCGTTTGTCATTTGTTTTTGGTTTATTTTCTTTTTTTTTTCTTTTTGCAAGGTAGATATGAGCTTGTTTTCTGGTTTCGTTCGTCTCGATCCGTCGCGTTTCTTTGTTGTTTCCGTCGGACACGCAAATTCTGCTTTAATTCGCGTAAACGTTGTCATTTCGACAGTCTTTTGTTTGTGTTTGTTTTTCTCTCTCTCTTTTCTCTGAAAAGAAAAAACACGAATCAGAATTGATCGCGAAATCGATCGTCTCTTTTCTTCTTCCTTCTTCTTCTTTAAATTAAATAAACGAAGAACGCAAGCGCCACTTTCATCATTATCATCAAAATAGAGTCACATTCTAAACGATTTATTTATTCCTTCATTTATTTTTTACAGTGTATAATTGTTATAATATGATTTTTGTTTGGGTTAGGTTAATTAAAAATAAATAAATTAATTATTTTTTTTGATGCGATTGTCCTGCGAATGATCGGCGTTTAATTTTTCGTCCGTCTAGATTTTTGTTTTTGTTTTTTGTTTTTGTTTTTCTTGATCCAATCCCAACGCTTCTTTCTCTCCGTTGTTATGGAAAAGAAAAAGCAAAAGAAAACACTTCGACGACCTTTCGTTTGTTTGATTGTTTATTTCTTTATTTTGTTTCTTCATCTCGGGGCAACACAAGTCAAAACCACGTTGTGGCGGATCCGACCGTCTTTTGTTTTCCTTTTTTTTTTCAAAAAAAAATAATAAATAAAAAAACAAATGAAAAACGCAACTTCCTCATCGAAAATTCGAATCTCTGCGATTCGTTTGATTGTTTAATCATTTTTCTTCTTTATAAATAGAAAAAAAAATATTAGTTTCCTTAAGTTATTAAAGACGACAAAAAAAACTTAAACTTGTGTAAAAAAAACTGTCACTTTTCGACTACCTTTCGTTCGTTTGTTTGATTGTTTATTTCTTTATTTTGTTTCTTCATCTCGGAGCAACACAAGTCAAAACCACGTAGTGGCGGACTCGACCGTCTTTTGTTTTCCTTTTTCTTTTTTTTCAAAAAAAGACTGAAATGTGCCCGGGGGTTCTGAAGTGCTAAATCCGCCACTGGCTAGGGGTTCACAACTTTGCTAGAAGTTAAAAATAATTTAAAGTAGTGGTCGTGGAAAACAAAAGAGGAAACCACCACGATCACCTTTTAATTAATTCATTAAAAAATACCTCTAATTAATTTTGGGAATTAACGAATACAATATTTTTCTCTCGATTGAAGCGTAAATTCCCTTTTTACTTAAAAAATCCCCGAAAAAAGGAAATTTCCCTTTCACTTGGCAACAGTGCTTGGATGTTCAAAGAGCGTCCGAGATGCCCTAGGAAACCATTTTACAACAGTTGTAAATCCTAATTAATTTTGGGAATTAATGAATACAATATTTTTCTCTCGATTGATTGATTTACTTAAAAATTCCCCGAAAAAAGGGAATTTCCCTGTCACTTGTCAACAGTGCTCGGATGCTCAAGGAGGGTCCGAGATGCCCTAGGAAACCATCCTTCAACAGTCGGAAATCCTAATTCATTTTGGGAATTAACGAATACAATATTTTTCTCTCGTTTGATTGATTTACTTAAAAATTCCCCGAGAAAAGGGAATTTCCCCGTCACTTGGCAACACCGCTCGGATGCTCAAGAGGATCGGAGACGCCCTAGGAAACCATCGTGCAACAGTGGGAAACCCTCCCGCCTCTCCTAAAAGTAGAAATATTTTTTTTACCCCCACCTCTCTGATTATTTGTCGGGACAGGTTATACAGGGTGTCTCAGTTTTGAGCGGCAACCGGCGATATGTAGCAAACCGTAATGCCTACAGCTTCGGGAGAAAAAAAATTACAGTCAAAGTGACCAAGAGAAATTCAAAGAAAATATTTTTAAGTATCTGAGCCGACCGCAAGGGGGCGCAATCAATGGGCTCAACGATAAAAATTCATTTTATTAACAAAAGTCTCAGAATAAGGCGCAGCTTTGACAGAGCCGTTAGAAAGTCGAAATAATTCTGCACAATTTTGATTTTGGACTTATTATCGTATCGCCGTTAATAAGGGCGGAAAAAACAGTTGAATTATTTGCTTTAAAAAATGTCGTAACTTCCGTGGTCTTTATCGGAAATTAACGAACTTCAGCTCGTTCGAAAGGGGATTTTAAGCTGGTTTCAAATTTGTACTCGCTACTTCACTACGAAGTCGTTAGAGGGCGCTATTTGCGAAAGCAATTGACTTTTCCAGTTTTCCAAAAAAAAATAAATAAATAAAATAAGATAATAAATAAAAATTAAAGGGAAAGGTGCATTTCTTTTGCGATGATTACAAAGCAACCAATCGTGAGAACATTTTGGTGAAGATCCGAAATTGATAACTTTCTTCGCTCTTGAGTTATCCATCAAGTGAATCTTTTAACTTAATTTCTCTTGATCACTTTGAATTTTTTATTTTTTTTTGCTTCTGAAGCTGTAGGAATTTTCGCGATAAGACTAGCACGAACGTAAACGTCAAGACTTGAAATAGGATCAAAACTGTCAAACTTTTGTTCACAATAAAAGAGCGTTTTCTTTTTTTCCAAAGCACTTTTCGCAAAAAAAAAAAAAAAACGAAAAATTGAATTTTTTTACATAAAAACGTGATACTGGACCCCCACGTGTGATACATCGCGGTGAAGAGAAAAAAGGACCTAATCACAAAATGTTAAAATCCAAGGTGGCGTCCTTAAGAAAAAATGAAGTTGCGAGGTGTTTGTCCGTGATCTTGAAAATTAAAAACGGAAATCAGAAATTTTGTTTTTCTTTTGCGATATTTTCAAAACTATTGAAGATATTTCAAGTTTCTTTTCAGATTATTATCCAGCATGAAAATGCGCAACTTTGCCCTGGTTTAACCAACTTCGTGTCTCTTAAGATAAGCGAGAACCTCATAGTGGCACTCGAAAAACAGTCAACCTGTGTATCATGTTGAGACACCTGGTATATTGAATCGATCATCCATTCTATAATATGTTTAAATGGCATTCCTTCTAAGATAGATTCGAATTCTTAACTCTAACTCCCGTCGCTTCTTACATGAATGGTGGTGGCAGCAGCGGTGGGATTTAACGTAACAAATACGACTTACCGAATACTTTTTAAACATAAATCTAATTTAGTTTGCATTTCGTTTTTGCCGCTCCAATCCGCCGGTACAATAGAGTTGAAGGAAAAAAAAAAGCTGTTGAAGAAGCGCAGATGCGTTTGGTTTGCAGACGGCCGGCCACATGGATGCGGGCGAACCTTCCGGCCTCGATCCGCGTGTCCGGACGATTAATTACAACGCCGCTCGTTTAAAAAAAAAAAAAAAAAAAAAAAAACACTGACGCTCCAAGGTGATATTAATCGCTAATTATTATCGATTGCACAATTCCTAATTATCGAGGCCCCTCGTTCGGTTCGGTAAGAGAAAGTCGACGGTGCGCGGCTGAAATTGATTTTATCAAATCGGCGGCGGCGTTGCAAAACTGTTCGGTTCGGTTCGAGCCATAATTCGTCAAGCTCGTTGCCACCACAATAAAAAATAAAATCACTGTTAATAAAAAAAAAAGTGTGTCAGTACGTAAAGGCCGCGTACGTCACACGGTGTCAATCATTTGCGATGCCATAACGCCGAACCGATCATAACTCAAACGAATTTATTTATTTTTTTATTTTTTTTTTCTCTCTACGTCCCGACGAGAACTCGTCTTGTATTTTATTGATGCTCGTTAGCATTGTTTATTTATAGGCCTATTGCTCGGAGCTGGCAAATTACATAATTATATGCCGTTTGAGCTGCTCTTGCCTGCTTGGCGTTGTGCTAATCGAATCCATCTATTGAGCAATTACTTCTAAATCACATAAAAACTTGTTTATTTTAATGATTACATGTGTCGTCAATTATGTACGTGTCAGTTTCAAATCGCGAGTCTAATCCATCTCGAATCGTTTCTCTTTTTCTTTATTTATTTATTTTTTTTTTACTTTTCGTTTTCCTTTTTGCTTATTTCGACAACCTGTAATTATATATTTTCCTATAATATATAATAATTGTCGAATTTGGTGTGATCGGAGAGAGAATCGGTCGTCTATTCGCCTCCTGACTTTTTCTGTAATCTTAGTTTTAAAAAAAGATCATTTTCGGGGGGGGGGGGGCACGGCCGTCCTACATACATGAATTTTGTAAAATCTTGCTACCACTTAAAGCTTTTACGTTACCTGGTGGCAAGTTCGCTTTCTTTCTCGATACTAGCCGTGTGAATCCCCGGGAGATTCTCTTACACACATGCGTTCAGTGTAGGGATAGACAATAATGTAACGTAGTTGACGTAGAAATAATTCCGTTATTGCATTCTAGTAAATTAAGTAAGTAAACCACAGGAGATTCTCATACACATGCGTTCGGTGTAGGGATAGACAATAATGTAACGTAGTTGACGTAGAAATAATTCTATTATCGAGAATCGGTCATCTATTTGCCTCCTGTCTTTTTCTGTAATCTTAGTTTAAAGAAAAGATCATTTTCGGGGGAGCACGGCCGTCCTACATACATGAATTTTGTAAAATCTTGCTACCACTTAAAGCTTCTACGTTACCTGGTGGCAAGTTCGCTTTGTTTCTCGATACTAGCCGTGTGAATCCCCGGGAGATTCTCATACACATGCGTTCAGTGTAGGGATAGACAATAATGTAACGTAGTTGACGTAGAAATAATTCCGTTATTGCATTCTAGTAAATTAAGTAAGTAAACCACAGGAGATTCTCATACACATGCGTTCGGTGTAGGGATAGACAATAATGTAACGTAGTTGACGTAGAAATAATTCTATTATCGAGAATCGGTCATCTATTTGCCTCCTGTCTTTTTCTGTAATCTTAGTTTAAAGAAAAGATCATTTTCGGGGGAGCACGGCCGTCCTACATACATGAATTTTGTAAAATCTTGCTACCACTTAATGCTTCTACGTTACCTGGTGGCAAGTTCGCTTTGTTTCTCGATACTAGCCGTGTGAATCCCCGGGAGATTCTCATACACATGCGTTCAGTGTAGGGATAGACAGTAATGCAGCATTGTTGACGTAGAAATAATTCTGTTACTGCATTCTAGTAAATTATCTGCTTTAAATCGCCAATATCATGCGTACATAATATATTGATAGAGGTTTCCATTCTGGGGACGTTCATTTTTAGATAAAACGTAAATGGCCAAGAACAAATAAACGCGGAGGGCATTTAAGAACGCCAGTTAATTAAATTGCGTCGTAATTAAGTTTAACAATTACCCCCCAACACTCTTGGCAGAGTTCTAATTAATAATAAGATCAGATCATCGCGTTAGCACGCTACGGGGTAAAGAAAATGGGGTTTCGTTCTAAGCTCTTTTCTTTACATTTTCCTGTACTACGTTGTTTAATTCGATGCTCTATTAATACAATGTAATAACATAAATGTCGCCGAGTCTACTAATAGTAATAAATAACGTAGAAATTCGGCTTATAATTTCCCGATTCGCAAATTCCTTTAAAAGAAAACGACACCCGCGACACCCCCTGTACATAAAAATTCTCTCGATGATTCGACGAATAATAAAAAAAAACGACGCCCAGACAAAAATATCGAGCCCTATTTTATTTTCTTGAGTTTCGCGCATTCGATGAAATATGATATTGAATAAAGCATGAATCGATGAAATACGATATTGAGTAAAATCTCCATCGAACCCTTTCAGTCAAGCGGCCATTTAGATACGCCTAGAATAAACCCTGCGAGAGATAAAGAACAAAATTATTATACACATTATGGTTGCTACCTTACCGAGTGACTTTTTTTTTTAAATTTCCCATCCAATCGGCCGCGGCTTTTAAATTTCTCATCCAATCGAGATGTTGATAAGCGAAAAGGTTTTCTTCGTGCGAAAACTTAAATATTCAACGGACAATTTAACGCGAGGGATTAGATCCGGTCGAACAGTTGGAATTTCGTACCAAAAGGCGAAATGAAACTTAGAATCTGTTTAATCTAAATAGTTTGTCACTCTTCATAAATTATGCACACGGTCGTGCCGATATATGTTTACGGTTAACTGGGCAAATTGAACAAGAAAGCATACGTTACAGGTTATGCGAAGCTGTTGTCCTCTCACCGGCTTCAAACGTTCGTTGGTAGAGGGCGATAGCTCTCCGCGTCGCTCTTCCGAATTCGATATGTAGTTGGGGAAACAAAAAGCGGAACAGTAAACTTTCGTCAATTTAAAACTTACTTTTAGAGTAATTTATCAACCTTCACATCAAATAAAATGATTAATCATTCCGTTTATTTATTTTCTCTTACATTTCAACCAGAATGGCGAAATATACTTAAGAACTCATTTTGACAAGTTATTTCTGACGGTAATAAATTAATTAGAATGGTCACGACCGTTACCAAGGAAACTTCACACTATCAAAATAATCCGAAATTTCGTTATGAGACTTGTCACGCTTTCCATTTCCGCAACCGAACACACGCACACTTTTACGAAATCTCTCGACATTGTTCGTTTTTTTTTTTAGATTGTAAGAGAAAATCGAAAACGTTCTTAATGTGCAGGCGTACTGTCGATTGTCTTCTGTTTCAAATCAGAAAAGAAAGCATACGTTACAGGTCATGCGAAGCTGTTGTCCTTTCACAGGGTTCAAAGTTTCGTTGGTAGAGGGCGATGCGGACAGCCATAGCCCTCTACCAACGAAACTTTGAACCCTGTAACAGGACGACAGCTTCGCATGACCTGTAACGGGCGAACAGCCATCGCCCTCTACCAGCGAAACTTTGAACCCTGTGACAGGACAACAGCTTCGCATGACCTGTAACGTACGCATTCTTGTTTCCGAGTTCGATGTGCACGCACACCTTTACGAAATCTCTTCACATTGTTTTGGTTTTTCGATCGTAAGAGAAAACCGAAAACTTTCTTAACGTGCGGACGTACTGTCGATTGTCTTTTGATTCCTCTTTGTTCAAATGTCATAATTTGCATGACAACCGGCGAACTTTTCGAGTCCCACTGTTGATAACTAGGATTGCTTTTTGCTTCGACGAAAATCGAAAATCGGCACTACTCGGGTTTCGCAGTTGGTACGAAGTGGATTAATTCGGCAAGAAAGGGTCCAGTAAACTTCAATAGACGCAGTTCCGATTTTAAGAATAGCTCCGGTTAAATAAGCTCTTCGTCAGACGAATCTAAACGAAAGAGATGAGGTCGCATAGCGCTGTTAATCACCGGGTTAAACATACCTGTCTAAATTCAACAGTTCGTTTGGGATTAAAACGCAATCTGGCACTTCAGAAGACACGTCGAATCACTTAACTTAAGAAAGAGATGTCGCTACATAACGCTTTTTATCACCGGGTTAAACATACCTGTCTAGATTCAACAGTTCGTTCGGGATTAAAACTCAAGTGCCACTTCAGAAGACACGTTAAATTACTTAACTTGACCTTTCAAATTCAACAGTTCGTTTGGGATTAACATGCAATCTGTCACTTCAGAAGGCACTCCAAATCACTTAACTTCACCGCTTTTAATTGAATGTTTCGATCACTAATTGCGCAGGTTCACGAAACGATGATCATACACAACTTGATTCGAACATGTGGCTAGCGATAATGGCGAAATGATGCTGTCAGAGCGCATTTCCGTCTTCCTCCGTCGCTTAAACGTATCAAGAAGGCCCAACCAATCGCAAAAAGGCCACATCAAAATATTTGAAAATCAAAGAAGCTAAAGCATTTATAACGAGATATAAAGGCCATTTCCTACAAAGAAAGCGACGTTGCCACGTCAACAGGCGTACCAACGCCGAAACGATTCTCGACTGTTACAACCCAAGACAGGCGAACTTAAAAATTGAAGAAAACTCGAAGCTCTTTTGACCCAAGAATCACCGCAATTTTTGTTCGGTGGGAAGTTTGAGGTAATATAGCCAAAAATGCTATGCGAGAATCGTGTCGTTAGCTTTCCATGTGTTCGTCAGGAAAATGAAACACGAAGACTTTACTCAATATCGTATTTCATCGATTCATGCTTTACTCAATATCGTATTTCATCGATTCATGCTTTACTCAATATCGTATTTCATCGATTCATGCTTTATTCAATATCGTATTTCATCGGTTCATGCTTTACTCAATATGGTATTTCATCGATTCATGCTCTACTCAATATTGTATTGCATCGAATGCGCGAAACTCAGGGCAAGAATAAAAAGACGGTGAAACAATAACGAGATAAAAACCGATAACTTGCGGATAGTTTGTTGGATAAATCTTTTATAATTGCGGTAACGTTAACATAGGAAAATAAAAGCTTACAAAATATAATATGTTAAAAAGGAGAGAGGGAGAGAGAGAGATAGACAAGGATTTTTGATCTACCGATTGCACTGATTAATTTTTTAAGCTGCATTGATTCGACTCACGAAATTGATCCTAAATTTTGTCATAATCCCTGATTTATAGATCAAAATGATTTTGAATAAAAAATTCGGAACGATTTAAATACACTTAAGCACTTCGCCCTTAGTTGGCGGGTATCAAACTTAGGAAAAATTACTGAATTTAAATCAAAGAAAAATTGAATCTGAAGTTTAGAAATTTAGAATCGCCCGGAACGAGATAAGTCGCGTGCTTTGAACTGCTGGAGTCCACGTCATAATCATTAATTCAAATGTTCAAATGTAAATTGTCTTTATCAATTTCCTGGCTACATCATCTCGCCCTCCTGTGATTTGCTTTCACCACAAACTTCTCGGTGCGGGGGGGGGGAGGGGGGGGGGGGCTCAGCGATGTTGTGGTTTTTTTTCCAAAACTACCCACGCACTTCGGAAAGCCACGCGAGAATCGCGTCGTCAGTTTTCCACGCGTTTGTCAGAAAAATGAAACTTGAAGACTTTACTCAACATCGTATTTCATCGATTCATGCTCAATATCATATTTCATCGAATGCGCGAAACTCATGAATATATTACAAAGGGTTCGATATTTTTGTCTGGGCGTCGCCTTTTTATTATTCCTCGAACTGTCGAGGGTATTCTTACATACAGGGCGTTGTCAGTTCTTTAGAGAATTTGCAATTGGGAACTTATAAGACGAATTTTTTACGTTATTGATTGTATTCGGCGATGCATTGTAATAATAGGATCGAAAAAATGTTGGAAAAAAAGAGCTTAGAATGAAACCCCATTTTCTTGTAACCTGTAACGTGCTAATGCGATGATCTCATTATTAATTAGAACTCCGCCAAGAGGGTTGGGGGTAATTATTAAACTTAATTACACCCAATTTAATTAACCGACGGTCTTAAAGCTTCTCTTCGCCGTAAGCAAAACGCGAATTATTCGTTTCAGGACGTATCTATCAATTGCAATTACGATCGCCCGTACGCTTCCTTGATCCTAATTAATAAGCGAGTGTTTAGTAATCTGAGGATTCGTGTAAAACTTTACAAGGAAACCCCCTTTGTTGCAGGTGAGAAGCCCCACAAGTGCGTCGTGTGCTCCAAGGCGTTCAGCCAATCGTCGAACCTCATCACGCATATGCGCAAACACACCGGCTACAAGCCGTTCTCCTGCGGCCTATGCGAGAAGGCCTTCCAGCGCAAGGTCGACCTCCGAAGACACCGAGAGTCCCAGCATCCGACGGCGGCGGCGCCGGAAGGCGTCGCCTACAAGCATCAGAGCGAAGTCATCGCCAACAAGTCACACGAGTCGGAATTGAAGCCGGAAGTGACCAGCAGCAGCAGTTGTTGATGAGGTGACGAAGGAATTTCCCCTCCCCCCGCGCACTTTTTTTTTTAAATGTCAGTGTCCCCCCGCCCCCCTCATTGCGAGATTGTTCTTGCTTCAAAAAATGGCCGATGACGATCCTAACTGTGATAAGAAAAAAAAAAAACATCGCGTGCAGTTTAATCGGTTCTTCTTCGTCTTATGGCGCTGCACCTTTTATTTAGATTTAAAAGACGCGCCGCCGGCCGATTTTCCATAAATATCGTATGGTATGGTTGCCGAATTCTTAATTCACAACGAACACAGGACACGCAGAGAATTAAATACATCGTGCCGCTGAGACTGCGGCAAGTCGCAACGGTATCGTATGCAACCGAGTGTTTTATACTGTAACGACGACCGTTTAGCTTTCGTCGACTGCGGTGCCATAATTAAGTAGTGTTGAAATAAGCGACGACGAGACAAAACCTAAAAGTGCCATTCAAATTAATACAATCCAGTGCCATTTTCTTTTTGCCACCGATGATGCCATGTTATTACGTAATAGTCGCCGTCCAACTTTTGTTTATTCTAAGAAAACCGAGAGAGGAGGTATTAACGGACACGCGAACGTACAATACATTTTCGTGTACTTGATGATGATGATGCCCCGGCAGATAACGAAACGAAACGAAACGAAACGTATACACTGAATAAGCAAGAATAAAATTCCATTAATTATGAATTCCGTCCCGACCGAAGTGCCTATTACATGACTTCTTGTGATGACCTAAGCCGTCCGTTTTAATTAAACCCCCCCTTCTTCGTATTTACTTGTTATAATAAGTAGGAAGGTACGTAATGGTCGTTTGGCGATCAAAAGTTTTATTAAAGTGAATCGATCCTCGACACGATAGCGCGATATGAAAAAGCTCATCATTTCCGAACGAGTCGATTGATTAAATTATATGAAAGAAGTAGTTAATCTTACACAATTGAAATAATTATACAGGGTGAACGAAAAAGAAAAAAGTCATTGCAAAAAATAAAAAAAGAGAGAGAAAGTACTTTATTTTTCAATTCAATCATCCTGTATGGGGGTACGAGGCGCAATCCAAAAAAAAAAAAAAAGAAAAAGCAGTTTTCTAAATGTTTCAAATTTAATAAATAATAATAATAATACATAGAAAAGGAAAACGTCATAAAAATGATTACGCCTCGCAAGTACTTCTCTCTTATTATTATGTAGATTAGAACGCTCTTTTTTTTCTATTTTACTTGTATGTACTTATTTGGGACAATGGGTCAGTCTAGTCTTAATTTATACTTATTATTTTGTATCCCCCGTAATCCCCCGTTTTTACATTTTAGTCCCTTTTTTACGTTCAATTAACGAAGAATTAAGAAGCGAAACAAAACTAAACGTCTAGTCTAGTAAAATAAATAAAAATCGATGCCAGTAATAACAAAAAAAAAAATAATAATAATAATGTTAAGAGTAAACGAAGCGTTACCAACGAAACAAAAAATTTAAAAAAAATATAAAATAAATAAGGTGCAAATATAAATACTGCTTCGGTAAGAAGTACCCTAGCAGAGAGTTTCTTTCCACTTGTACATGTAAATTCCCAACACCCCCTCCCTCCGGCACAACCCCCCTGTATATATTTGCACTTTTTATTTTTTCCGAACGAAGTTTTGTTCTAGAGTTTTCCCCACCCCCGCTACTACTATTGCGGTGGGGGGTGGTGACTTGCGCGCGCGGTGAAAACTCTCAACAAAACTTTCATGCAGCTACGAGGACCAAAGAACTGTACATATAAACTGTAAGATTTCCCTTTTTGTCTAGTTTTAACCGTGAAACCTTTTTTTTTCTCTTTCTTAATTTTATTTTTGTAAATACATACGTTCTGGTTGTTGGGGTAGACAGAAAAAAGAAATGTTCTTAGAGGACCTGAACGATGCGACGCGCCGCCGCCGTACAATTTGTAATGTTGATGATTTTTTTTTATTCTCCGAAAACCGATGTGTTTGTTTGAACTTGTTGTAAAAATATTGTATGCTTCTTGAAAATATATGTTAAAATTGAAAACCGAGTTGTTTTATCTACCCCTAATCAAGCGCGAGAAACGAGGAAACCGCGAAAGGGCAGTAGAAACCTGCATTCGAAAGAATATAAAGCGACATGGACAGTCATCGCCCTCTACCCACGAATCCTTGAAGCAAACGATAGGACAGCAGCTTCCCATAACCTGTAACGTATGCTTTCTTGATTCATTTGCCCAGTTTATTACAAACATTATCGGCACGATGCGAAGCTGTGCATAACTCAAGAAGACTGGCTGGTCAGCTTTGTTCAGATTAAATCGATTCTAAATTTCAAATAGCATTTTGGAACAAAAGTCCTGGACAACAGCTTCCCCTAACCTGTAACGTATGCTTTCTTGTTTCATTTGCTCAGTTTACTACAAACATCGTCACGACGCGACGCGACGCTGGAGTAAATGTATCAAATTTGTCCAGTTTACTATAAACATTATCGGCACGAAGCGACGCTGTTCATAACTTAGCTTTATTCAGATTAAATAGATTCTAAACTTCATATCGCGTTTTGGAACAAAAGTCTAGGACAACAGCTTCCCATAACCTGTAACGTATGCTTTCTTGATTCATTTTCCCAGTTTACTACAAACATTATCGGCACGATGCGACGCTGTGCATAATTCAAGAAGAGTTGTCGGTTAGCTTTATATAGATTAAATCTATTTTAAATTTCTTATCGCATTTTGGAACAAAAGCCCATGGCAACAGCTTTCCAACTACAAACTTTATCGGCACGACGCGACGCTGTTCATAATTTAGGAAGAATGGCTAGCTTTATTCAGATTAAATCGATTGTAAATTTCATATCGCCTTTTGGAACAAAAATGCAGGACAACAGCTTCCCATAACCTGTAACGCATGCTTTCTTGATTCATTTTCCCAGTTTACTACAAACATTATCGGCACGATGCGACGCTGTGCATAACTCAAGAAGACTGGCTGGTCAGCTTTGTTCAGATTAAATCGATTCTAAATCTTAAATCGCATTTTGGAACAAAAGTCCAGGACAACAGCTTCCCATAACCTGTAACGCATGCTTTCTTGTTTCATTTGCCCAGTTTACTACAAACATTATCGGCACGACGCGACGCTGTGCATAATTCAAGAAGAGTGTCTGGTTAGCTTTATTCAGATTAAATCGATTCTAAATTTCAAATCGCATTTTGGAACAAAGTCCAGCTGTTCGATCAGATCTGATCCCTCGCGTTAAATTGTTCGTTGAATATCTAAGTCTAGTTCGTTACATTTCGTCAGTTGTGCGTAGTTTTTGGCGTTCGTCGAGCCACGCGTTTTCTGTAACGCTTAAATTAATAATAATATGTTGTAAAGGTTCGGATATTCAATACGCAGAGATGCAATGTTTTTATAACAATTATGTTGCGATTAATTAATATTATAAGCCCGGATTCACAATGGACGTAAACGTAAGATATACATAAGTATTATCGAAGGAAAATAAACGTAACTTTTCGATGCATTTTATATTAACAATTAATGCAAGGAGCAAGACTTATTATTAACCACTTTAACGTATTGAATGACAAACATAGTCAAAATTTACGTTTAAATTTCACTGTGTTTATGTAATTCTTATATTTACGTCCTTTGTAAATAAGGTCTAACGAATCAAGCAATGGGGGCAGGATTTCTCCGAATTTTAAACGCGGCGCGCAGCGCTGACCGCAGGAGAATGAGATCGAGCGTAAGAAATTGCAATACGGCACCCAATTTATGCACTCAATTAAGGACTTTTCTTGCGTAGCAAATTGCAACATTCGGTGTTCCCCATTCACTTAACAATCGAGAAGGGAAAAGTGCTTAAGTAGAGCAGGAGCGTACAAGAAATCGATCTTCCTGGTCTCTCGAGCGCAGACTCTAGTCCTGACCACGCGCTACGTTCCTAGTTCAATCTTATTTATTTTTTATTCTACGATCAGTCAGCTTTTCCTCAGTTTTAAATTAATTACGCGAATAAATATGCAACATTTCACAGCGTGTTTTTCTCCTTTTGTAATCAAGGAGGCGCCACCCCCCCCCCTCCCTCCACCAGGTCACAATAATAAGGGGGACGTTAGACGCAAAGTTTCTATTGCGATGAAAAAATTCGTTCTTCGTTTCCTGTATTTATTGAAACACTAAATTTACATGTAAAGATTAAGGCCCGATTTCACAATCGAACTTTAGGGAGACTTTATAACAAACGTCACATTCTGATGTATAAATAATTACGTTTTCGGATCTTTTTGGACGTGTGACTGTGACTTTAATTTTTTAAAGTCTTCGAAAATTCGATTATGAAATCGGGTCTAATTAAATTAAATTTAAATTAAAGTCTTCTTTACACTAGGCTAATCGAGCAGTGGTGGTCCATCATGTTACGCATGAAAAATACTTTATTTTGTTTTATGTTGTTCGTTAGAGACGCTCCATGGCACTTCATCCAAGGCCAAACCAAATCACGAATTCACTGATTCATTGACTGATCAACAGTTCGACGTACTGAAATGAACGATTAACTCACTAATCGATGGATTGAATTGATTTGAAACTGCCTAACTGGTTGATTTGATTTACAAATTTTCTTTTTTGTGTGTACTACCCGTGCAGGATGTGACAAAGTGCTTTTTGCGTATTATTCTGAAAGTCCGGGTTCAAAGATCACCGTACAAAAATTCTCAGCGTCTCGCAAACCTTTGGTTCTTCATCCGAGGCCAATGCATTACGGATTCACCAACTCGCTGTCGCGTACTCAATGCTGCGAATCACTTTCTTACTATCAAAATGGATGATCAAACTGATGGATCCTATAGTTTCACAAACTATCCGTAGGGGATGTGACAAAGTGCATTTTCTAAAAATTTCAGCTCCAAAGGTCGATCGACGTATCAAAACTGTCAGCATCTCCTCGTCGAAACAGATTTTTTTTAACAGGATCTGCCGGCGCGCGGCGTAGCATTCTCAAGTAAGTTCAAACGACTTGGGTGGTGTAATTTGTCAGCACGGAATTCCCTCTATTAATTACTCCGAAAGTTCCATCGACCGAAAACTCATTAAAACACGCGCGTTAAATTTTGTGTTGTTTCGAAACAAAAACCGAAAATAAATTCTCAAACGTTTTATGTTTAACAAAATTGTATTTTTTTCTATTTCTAAATTGAAATATTCGCGTGAGTAAAGTTTTCATTCATTCATAAAGTCCATACAGAGAGAGAGAGAGAAGGGCGAAACGTTTTCGACAATTCGGAAAGTTCACGCGAACGCCATTCGAGCAACCGTGGAACACGAATTGAAAAATTGCATTTTTTACCGAAAACCAGAAACGCTACTAACAAAGAAAATCGCGATCCAACTTTTTACGGGCTTGTTAAAACAATTTGGGGACAGAAGGGGATGTAAGGTGGGTTGTTTTCGACCCCCCTCCGCACGGTTTTACAATAACATTAATACCTTTTTTTTTTTCAATGCATCGCTTCACAGCTTCAGAGCCTGGAAGAACCCAAACCATGCGGGAATTAAATTTTCTAAAGGAGCGAAGCACGCTCTTGCACATACAATTACTATTTCTGTTTGTTGAATGAGAGCAACGCCCTTGGATGTCTCTCTCCCTCTCCCTCCTGCTCGTGTGCACAGAAGAAATTCAAAACGTGAAATTATTTTGCAACTTTGTACGCGTGTGCCTCCGAACATGCAGATGAATGTGGAGCAACGCAAAGAATTCTTACTTGCAAGAGCCTGATTAATTCCTCCACCTTTCGGAATGACGACTGACTTCGAAAACGGAACGGTCTTAATTAAAAGCAACACACGACCTTAATTAAAGTGGTAAATAACTAATTATTAATTACCCGCGACCGATAAAAGGATGTGCCACCGTAAACGGAGATCGCGCGCAAAAATCCCCCAAAATAAGAGATCGAGGCCCAATTAGCCGGACTCTCCAAGCGCGTGTTGTTTTGGGAATTATTTTTTTCATTTATTTATTTATTTAATTTTTTTTTGGTAGGCCGGCGTGATTACTATTTAAGGCGGACGGATACTAGTTAACAGGTGACTTCGACTTTTTCCTTTACTGTCAGCTTTCCACCAACCTTTGGTTCTTCATCCGAGGCCAAGACATTACAGATTTACTTACTATTGAATAGAATGACTAACTGATGGATCCCATAGACTTACAAATTCCCCTCCATTTTATACTGTGCGTACGGGACGTGACTTTTTTTTTTCTGTGGTGTTAGCCCAAGTCATGGACTTGTCAGGACCTCAGGAGCGGAAGTATGTTTTTGTGTGTGTAAAGTGTCCCATGGCTTTGTTACTTCCAAACCTCCTCGCCGTTGAAGGGGAAGCAGTGTCGAATTTTCTCCCCAACACTGAAGGGTACCTGAAGTGAGTAACGACCATCCCCGACAAATATCTCGAACGGGTGCGAACCCACGACCTTACGATTGCAAGGACGGTCTCTTACCACTGAACCGTTCAAAACTGTTTTAAAACTGTCACCATCTCCTCGTCGAAGCACATTTTCTAATATGATCTACTGCTGTAGCATTCTCAAGCGAGATTTTACGTAAATACAGTCTCTGAGACATTTACCGGTTCATTTTATTTAAAAATGTAATACAGAGCTGACGAGAATTATTGAAAGTCGCGTGGCTCTCATTTGCCGCTACGTTATTCCATCGTAACAATTGTTGGAGTTACGTTGAGAAAACATTAAATTAAGTCAAAAGATGTAAATTATTATACACAGAGTGTCCTAAAGCTTAAAGTATTACTTTTCTTATTCCAAAATTTTTTTAAATTTATTCTGTAAGTTCAGTAGTTTCAGCGTAAAAAGACACTTGAGAACGTTGGGTTTGTGTACCCATTTAATTCGATTTGTAAAATGTTTCTTTCTATAAATGATTCATTGATCCAGTAACCTTCTGAAAATAAAAAAAAATAACATTTTATTAACACCATTACAATAATTTTATTACACAGACACGAACATGAACTAATGAATGACTCACGTATCTGAATTCCATTCGCAGCAAAATAAGTAGCAACAAAACATGCAACAGTGTAGGGTAGCCGTACGTCCATTTTTTTCAACGGACTGTACTTACTTTATTCAGGAAGCGTCTGTGTCTCAGGTCCTTTTTAAATAAATTTCCGTATTATCTTCTGACGAAATGACAAGAATCAGGTCTATTTTGTAACTTTTGTGTTCATATCAATTGATATGGTCTTCAATAACTGAAGAGAACTTGATACGATTTCATAGCAATTCAAGCATTGATTCAAGTCGATTGTCGACCGCCAATTGAAGAGATACTTATGTGGCTTTTCAGTTAATTGATATGTTCAGCGAGTGAGTTGTTATCGACTTTGCAACGTCACATGTTACACAGCGATAATTGATACGTACATCAATTGATATGAAAGTTACAGAAAAAGAGAAAGATGTATCTGAAAATTCTGTTGTAATTGTTGAATTGTTGAATGAGCGGGCAACCATCAACATCGCTACAAAGTGAATAATAATATAGTGGGGTCTATTCTGTATCAAAACCGCTAAATTTAAAGGGGTGTTAAATTTTGTTGCTACGGTAACAACCAATTATGGAACTGTATTTTGAATTTTAAAGGACCTCTACATTTTAACAGCCCGTTAATAAGTTACAGAATGCGCCACTTTGTCCGTTATTTTATTTCCAACAATATGACAGCCCCATGCAACACACCAACGAATATTTCTTTCAAATTGACAAGCAGCTGTCAGAAATGCAAAGCCTCTTGTGTCCAATAAACCACTTATATAAACTCTGTTGAAAGGCTAAAATAGTAAAGGAGACTGTGGCTTAAGAGATAATTGAAATTAACCTCCGCCCACAATAATTTTTATATCCGTAGATACGTATTTCGGCAGCTAAGCTGCCATCTTCAGTACGCTACCAACTTAAAAGCACTAAGAAAAAACTACCTAATCACACTGATAAAATCATAAAAATATTAAAGCTAACAACAATCTAATCAACCTATATCTTTTAGGATGATAACAACAATCTAATCATCCTATATCTTTTAAGATGATTAGATTGTTGTTAGCTTTAATATTTTTATGATTTTATCAGTGTGATTAGGTAGTTTTTTCTTAGTGCTTTTAAGTTGGTAGCGTACTGAAGATGGCAGCTTAGCTGCCGAAATACGTATCTACGGATATAAAAATTATTGTGGGCGGAGGTTAATTTCAATTATCTGTAGAAAGGATTTAGACTAAATAAATTTCAATTTTGTATTTAATTCCAAATGCAACTCCTTAATTAAATACTTCTACTTACTTACGTTTTTAGTTGTTGATTCGTGGTTTTCTGTTCAAAGTGCTATCAGAAGCGTGCGCAAAACAGAAGGGCTTTCGGTTGTTTGTTAGGCACATGCTCCTAAACGTTCTAGAACCGCAGTCTAGAACTGTCTGTGCAAAAACAAAAACAAGCCTAGAATGATATAACAGCCAAAAAATATACCTACAGGGACCTAAGGGTCGATTTTTCAATCACAAGTCAATCAAAGTCAATTTTACCGTTAACTTGAGGATTGGAAAACCGGACCTTAATATACGGCCGCGAGAACAAGTGTTTCCATAATTTAATTGAAAACTATAAGCGGCAATTTCTCACAGCTATCTTAAGGGTCTGTACATATTTATAAAAAAACTTTTATAAATATTTTTATTTTACATTTTTCATGTGAATAATTCTTATAAAAAATATAGGTACACCAGTGATGAAAAGAATTGCGACTGCCAGAAACCGACCTTAGGGTATGGTTAGTTTAAATACGGATTAGATTCGTACTATTTTATTACTTTTATTACTATTTTATTACTTCTCGCCCCATTTCTTTTAAGCACTGGTGTACACTACTACATGATTGACAAAATACAATGTAACTGACACGATTATTTATTTACATACAATTCACTATTTCATTTTATTTGAGTAGCAAGAATTTTTACAAATAAACAGTGAACTAGACAGCATATTCGACTAAGCCTTCGTTTTATGTGGAAAACACTTTAGTAGATTACCCCCTTATTCTAAAACCCCTAACGAAAATCGTAGTTAATCGTAGTTAATTGATATTTTTCGATCAAGCAATCCATGGAAATACTGTTGCCGCGCCGCCAAAAAAAAAGTGGACACTTTTTTTGATGTAAATTTAATAATGCTAAGGTGGTTATAATTATAATATAATTTATTAATAATAAGTTTAGTCATTATTTCAGTTTGCAAAAAGCCAATTTGTTTGTCGTTCCTAGATGACAGTTCATAATTGCAGCTACCCAGCAAAAGATTTATTATCATTAAATTTACGTCAAGAAAAGTGTCCGCGTTTTTTTTTTTTTTTTTTTTGGCGGGGACAGTTCGTTGAATCTATGACCTGATTGGTCAAAATACGTCACTTCGTTGTTTAACGATTTACTATGTATGCAGATTTGAATAAATGCGTGTTTTTAATTAGAGGCGCTATTCGAAATCTCCGCCATCATCTATCATAACACAGCTCCGTTGTGAATTTATTCTAATACAGGTTTTCGCTACAAATTTTCTTGTAGAGATCGCGCAACGTGAGAAGAACCTGTCACGTGATCCGCGCACATTTTCGACAATTCAGAAAATTCACGCCAACGCCATTCGAGCAATCGTGGAACACGAATTGAAAAATCGGCTTTTTCACCGAAAACCAGAAACGCTACTAACAAAGAAAATCGCGGTCCAACTTTGTACGGTCTTGTTAAAACAATTTGGGGACAGAAGGGGGTGTAAGGTGGGTTGTTCTCGACTCCCCTCCGCACGGTTTTACAATAACGTTAATACTTTTTTTTTTTCGATGCGTCGCTTCACAGTTTCAGAGCCTGGAAGAACCCAAACACTCCGGGAATGAATTTTCTTTTCTAAAGGAACGAAGCGATTGGTACGCTCTTGCGCATACAATACATACTATTTCTGTTTGTTGAAAAAAGAGAGCAACGCCCTTCGATGTTTCTCTTTCCCCCTCGGCCCGCCGCCTTCCGCCTCAGCGCGCGGAAGAAATCCAAAACTAGAAATTATTTTGCAACTTTGTATGTGCTACGAACATGCAGATGAATGTGGAGCTGTATTAGGAGTATATTAGGAGTATGTATATATATGTGTATATGGGTGCTACCATACGCTCGATATCATTGGGCGCGTTCAAGGACGCTCAGCGGCTGAGTTGCTTACTCAGCAATCGTTTGTGATTGGCTCACATTAAAGTAAAAGCCAATCACAAATGATTGCTGAGTAAGCAACTCAGCCGCTGAGCGTCCGCTGAACGTGGCCATTCTCTTGCAGTGGAGCTTAATTTTTATGAAACCTTACATCTCTAAGGCCCTCTGAGGGCCGATTTCATAAAACGACTTTAAATTTAAAATTACTTTAAATTAAAGCTGCCTTAAAGTCTGATTATGAAAACGGCCATCACTATTGAACATCCGGGCCTTTACAAAATGATTATAATGTCGGCCATTGTGAGAGAGCACAAGCAGCTCTGTATATATCGTTTTTTTTTTCTTTTCTTTTTTAATTTGGCGTCCAGAGTGCCGTGAATGTTCGTGTTAGTCCACCGGACGCCAGATTTAATTAAAAACACTTTCTCATATTTAACAGGTAACCTATTTCATTATGAACTTTGCACTTTGTGGTTGGATTATTTGGCGAAAAGGCATCGACGACTTTCGGAGAAGGAAAAAAAAAACTTCGTTTTAAATTAATTTGTCAACTAAGGCCCGATCTTTCCACCTTCCAGTAAATTTATGTGACGAATAAAGCCCGTTTTCTTCACCTACGGATAAATTTATCCGCCAGGTAGTATCCTCGGAAACGATTATCGATGCAAGGATAATACCCGGCAGATAAATTTATCAGGAGGTGAAGAAATCGGGCGTTATTCGACGAATCACCACGACGACCATTCGTGCAACTTATTTGACAAATAACTTTGTTAGCAAGTGGAAAGATCGGGTCTAAGAAAGATTAGAGTTTATCCTGAAAAAGCAGTTGGGCGGACAGCGAAATTAATTGAGGTCCGACGAAAATTGAAAAGAGAAAAGAGTTTCTGACTTTAACCGGACGCTATTAAAAATGGAAGGGGCACTCAACGTTTCACTAGACATCGACGGTGAAGGGAGTTTCACTCGACGAAATTTACAATAACTTCGTTCCTCCCTTACCACTCACCGATTAGGGCGTTTTATTTAACAAAAAAAATTTTTCCGAAATTTGAAAATCACTCAATTTTAAATGAGAAAAATTGCTTTACATTATGCCGGCGATGATTTTTTCAAAAAATCAAAAATGACCTAGTTCTCGCCCCCCCTCTCGGGCCCCCGACGAAAATAGGTGCGATTTTTTATAGCCGATGCGTTGCCGGGGACCTTCGTAAAACGTCTGCGAAATTTCGATCTTCAAATTCGTCGCGAAACCGCCCAAATCGCCCTTAAAAAAATCTTACTACGAAAGGGAATTCCGTGTGACGTCACGCGGCGATTTACTATATTTCTGGGAAAAAAAAGTAGGTCGCAAGGTCGCCGGGGTGTTATGAATGGATATCAATGGCCGTCCGTCAACTGTTTATGCGGAATACATCGGTCCTCCGGAGGAACTGGAAATTATTTAATAAAGCTTACAAGAAGCAACAAAGGCTTTGCAAAGTTAAGGAACATATTTTTAATTAGAATTGAAATGAAAAGATGGTCGTGGGAGTTGTATTTTGAGCGAAATTGCGGTTTTTATGTTCGGGTGTTTTAGGTTAAGCGGTTGGCAGCGCCGCATCCATGTGGTGTTACTGTTTTGGCGTTTGTAGGTTATCATTGCGGAAAAAATCGATCTATTTGATTTATTTTCGATAAATATTGAATAATAACGATCGCGAGAGCTTCAATTATAAGGTAATTATGAGATTCTATTTGTGAAAACCAGTTTTTCGTCGGCGACTATACAACATAACCTCAAAAATATTTTCTTTCGTGCGTGCGTTTGGTTTATTATTTCTTGCTGCTTTTTGCGGCGAAAATGAGGCGTTAGCTGAAGTTGATTTTGAATCGTTTACTCTTTCTTGCAGGATTGGGATTGGGATTTGGATATAAATAGCCCCAACGAGAGGGAATCAAGAATTCGTACCGACTTGCTTTAAAGGCACTGGAGCATAAGTGCTAAGTTCTTTGCAAATTGCAGTAATCACATGGATTAAGGAAGTTTGCTATAAAAAGTGTCTGCCGAGCTGACAATCGGTTTTGCTGTAGTGAATTCATTTCATTCAATAAACTCGCTCGCTTTCGTACTTGTCGAGAGCTTGTTCAGGTGAACTTTTTCCTTTCCAGTCCTTTGCATTGCTCACAACCTCTTCCCGTAACGTTTTGTATGTTGCTACTTGTGCGTGCCGCAAGGATTTTATGTTTAAGTCGCTTCGGAACTCTCAATTCGTCTTTCATGTTCAACACCTTACGAGGAGGCATCACCTCCTTAAGCAATAATCTTTCGAGAAGCGCCTTTTTTTTTGGTCAACACCTTACGAGAGGCATCGTCTCCTTAAGCAGTGGTCTTTCGAGATGTCTTTTTCGATGTTTTTGGATAGGGCGTCTCGCCTCTTCCTTGGCCTGTCGCTTGGCTAAAAGAAAGAGCCCTAATAAACACGTGCACAAAGAAAATAATAAACACTGAAGTAATAAACCAAATTAAATTAAACTTCCACCTCAAAGGTATGTACATTACGCTCAACACCACGTTTGAAAAGAAACAAGAATCTTCTTGAATCATCTAAGTTGTAAATGGGAAACATCCAATTAACTAACTCTGAGGGTGGGGGAAACGTAAAAGATTTAATAAATTAATACAAGGAAGGAAACACTAACAGGAAAACAGAAAAATTCTGTCACTTAGGCCCGGTTTTTCAATCACAGGTTAACCCTAACTATCAGTTTATTTCCATGGTAACAAGTACGGAGACAATTGTTTCCATGGCAATAAACTGAAGGTTAAAGTTAACTTGTGATTGAAAAACCGGTCCTTAGGGGATTTTTCTGTCTTCCTGTTATTGTTTCCTTCCTTATATTATTAATTTATCTAATCCAGCACTGACGTATCTTTCTCTTTATATTTAAAAGATTTAAGCCGGGATTAAATTTAAGCGTAAGTTAGATTGTGCCAGACTATACGCTGTACTTACGTCATCAAATCAGTCACATTCTAATTTACTATTAAATATAGTCTTGGCTTAAATCTTTCGCGCAACTCAGCTTGAGAGTATCTATCTCCGTTCTTTGTTATCATCAGTGAACGGAGGAATTGAGGTTTTTGATGATGCATGCAGGCGATTTGCATTGCCCGAGACCTTATAAGTCGTTGAATGAATGTATATATAATATAAAATAAATTTACTTACAAGATTCCATAAAAATAATTTTAAAATAATGATTACGGTTTGAATAACCTTAAGTAAAACCTTAGGTCATCCGCTCCTTGGTTATTACATGAGGCTAATACAAACAACATTGGAATACTTTGAAAGTGCTGCAGAGCAATCAATTGGTTGAACGGACTGTTTTGCTTGATTTGAACTCCAAAATTTGCTGCACTTAGGGACATTCCCTGTCTTTTCATGCAAGTAATGAGAGCTCTTGCCCTTGATGGGATCGTTTTTCCCCGTTTGCTCGTTGAAAAAGGTCTCACGCAGACAATTTCAAAAACAAAGGCGACTTTTATTTCCGGAACAACGCAGCCTCATCCGACGGAAATTACGTAGCCGCGAGCCAAAGATAGTATACGGGAGGTCGCCTCATGCAATATCGGACGGATTCGACATTTTTCGTATGGGTCACTCGTCCAAGCTGAAGCTCCATTTAAAATCATCATTAGAATAGTTGCGTTGTTATGGTAACGGCAACGACTGTGCATGCGCCGTGGATCGCGACCAATCGAAACCGAAACGGTCTAGTTTGACGTCACGAGACACCGCACGGACACCCCCACCAGCGCGACCCGGCATTCGGCTTTATGCATGTAAATTTAAGTGTATGAGACAACTTCCCATATACTAACTTTGGCTGCGAGCGAAGTTGCAAATTTTGAACAGCAAGTTTGTTCTTTTTTTTTTTTTTTGAAAATTGCAGTGAATCCCTCGAGCAGCCCATGTACAGCTGTTTCAGCCCTCTTTTGGACTTCATCAGCAAAAACGTAGAAATATTTTGCCTTTTGAATAATGCTCGTATTGAATTATAACTGTTTAGTTTGTTCTGACTTTCTATTAGAAGTAATTTAGGATTTGATTTTCCTAGGATATGTAAGATTATTATTATTATTATTATTTTCCATTGTAAAGATGCCTATATAATTAATTTATCGATTTGTCTATCCTACTGCAATGTCAGGGCAAGAAGCGATCGTAAGATGTCGCTGTTTTATCTGTTCATCACTCTTACATCGCAATTGCGAATAAATTCGAATAAATTGGACAAGTCGTTTTTGTTTGCAGTGGGAATGTGGAGCTGCGTCTCTGCTGACGAAGCCCCAAGCAGGGCTGAAACAGCATGCTGTACAGAGGCTGCTCGAGCTTTTCACCGCAATCAACAACGATTTGCAACAAATTTTTTTATATAATTAAAATTAATATTTCCCGTTTGGTTTGCTTATAATTTGTTATTCATTTCGATTTTTCTAATATTGCAGTTTTACAACTACAACTACAAACATATAAAATAGCGACATCTTACTATCGCTTTTTGACCTAACATTGCAGTAGGATAGACAAATTGAAGCGGGATTTGCTCCTAATATACAACTACAAAATCTATTATTTTCGCGAAAATGTGACGCCTGTCTCAGTCACTCGTTTACCTTTTTATCATGTTTAACACCATTTCTTTTGTGTTGTTTAAACTAGGGTTTAAACTATTATATTGAGTACTTGGACTTTGTATTTGAAAAACTTTTTAATTGTCCAATTCATACACAAGTAAACAACGACAATTGAATCTCTGTCGTCATGTCACATCTTTCCCTTCCAGGAGGATATCACAGCAATATGTAGACCAAGTGGCAAATAAACAATTCGTGATGCCTGTATACGAGTGACATATTCATATTTTATTACAATTTAGAGCACAGATTAGAAACCTTTTAGTCGGAGTCTGGCAGAAGCAGACATTTTTCAGCCAGAAAAGTTCCGTTAGTGTCAAATTGAAAAGCTCTCTCAAAGTCAAATTTCAGCAAAAGAATTCCCATCAGTGTCAAATTGACAATATTCAGGGCTATTTTGTAACATTGATATTGTTACGAATTTGGGGTTCACAAATTATAGTCGTTAAGTAATTAACAGCTGTCGATTTACACAATTAACAACACAACTGTAATGAGTTTGTCTATCAACTGACACTTTTACAAAATGTATTTTCTATTTATTCGAGGTACGAATCCTTCGTTCACTAACTTCATAACTAACTACTTCTGACGGATCGTACGGCTTATATAGCAGAGCCCTCTATTGCCCGAACATGCTAGAATGATCGAGTAGTTTCCGGTCAGGTTCTGTGACGCAAGGTGGCGTACTAATACTAAAAACAGATCTGTTTGCGCGTGACGGATGTAACAATATGCATATCAATGGTCTTCAATACTTAAAGAGAATTTATTACGATTTCATAACATTTCACGTCGACTGCCGACCTATTTACAGAACACCCAATTTCTTAAGGTCAATTGAAACATAGCAATATCAAGTCTAAAATCAATGTTACAGAATAGACCTCATTATCTAATAGCGCTTTTGATTGGTAAGTTCTAGAGTTCCTGTATGTTATTTATTATTATTATTATAAACTCCTAATATATAGAGCCCGATTAATTCCTCCACCTTTCGGAATGCTGACTGACTTCGAAAACGGAACGGTCTTAATTAAAAGCAACACAAGACCTTAATTAAAGTGGTAAATAATTAATTATGAATTACCCGCGCCCGATAAACGGATGTGCCACCGTAAATGGAGATCGCGCGCAAAAATCCCCCAAATAAGAGAACGAGGCCCAATTAGCCTGACTCTCGAAGCGCGTGTTGTTTTTGGAATTATTCTTTTATTTCTTTATTTATTTAATTTTTTTTTTTGGTAGGCCGCCGTGATTACTATTTAAGGCGGACGGATACTAGTTAACAGGTGACTTCGACTTTTTCCTTGAGACGTACGTACATACGTACGAAGAGCGTACAAATCTTATCTGGTCAAATTGATTGAGTCGACAGATGTTTCTTTTTTCGTTCGCTCCTGCGCCGGCTCTCCTCGGCCAGGTAGGTAGTATTTCCGCATAATAAATTATTTAATTTTCTGCTTCGCACGCACGCGGCCGCGCGCCAAAAAAACCGACGTGTAACGCAAATAAATTGAACGCGGGGCGTAATTAAGCTATATTTCATTTGTACAACGCCTTCGGAATTACAGGGCACAGCCAGAAACGGAATGCTCTCCTCCCGACAGCCTGTTTTTTTTTTTTTGTTAACCGTTGCGTATCAAGATGAGCCGTTTAAGAATTATTCGAAACTAACCACTGGCTCTCCGCATCCTCGATTATAGTTTGCGTAATTCTATTTAAATGCTCGATGGACGGAACACGTTCAGTTTATTTACAGAAAGACAAGAATGTAGTAGAGAAAATAAGTTTGAAAAGTTCTGATGTCGTCACAGACTGGGGTTGCGAAGCCGAACTCACATCGCTCTGCGAAGCGGCCTGGCCCCGCTCGTACAGGTGGAGCCGATTTAAAGGTGTTCCCAATGTCTGACTCGCGCGTAACTAAGCTCGAGTCAATAGACGAGAAGGAGTGGATTCGAACGGTATAAGAACCCGCGGAATAAGTCCCATCCGATCGTTGAAAATCGAAGGATGACAGTGTGAAACACTTTCCGTGA
Source organism: Prosopocoilus inquinatus (assembly GCA_036172665.1). NCBI lineage: Eukaryota > Metazoa > Arthropoda > Insecta > Coleoptera > Lucanidae > Prosopocoilus > Prosopocoilus inquinatus. Next base: position 3,630,288 of record CM069878.1, on the reverse strand, counting down.
AATAACAATTTTCCCCGGTGGTGTTTGTTGAATTTCGTACGGACGTAGAAAAATGAACGCCTGAAGTGCTCGAAACGTGTCAAAAAAATCCGAGGGACTGGGAAACCTGCGTTTGAATTCTCACCATTGGGTGGTATTGGCAAGCCGGGGTTGCGAAGACGAACTCGCATCGCTCTGCGAAGCGGCGTGGCCTCCCTCGTACAGGTGGAATCGATTTGAAGGTGTTCCCAATGTTTGATTCGCGTGTAGTTCAGCCGAGTCAATAGAGGAGAAGGAGAGGTGCAAGAATCCGCGGAATAAGTCCCATCTGATGGTTCCGCCGTGCTGGCTTTCTGCTGTAGCACACGATCCCTGCGATTTGTCGCACGCAATGCTTGCGATCCCTCCAACTTTCTAATTCTAAGAAATGTTCGGAGCGTATTTTGAGCGTCGGATCCCACGCAAAACAACAATTTTAGGCATTTAAATATATAATGTGAGGAATTAAATATAAAATACGCGGCGGTAACATCTATCCGCATCGAAGGACCAATAAGAGTTCACTAATCGAACTGTAGTCACTTGGTACTGCGGCGGAAATGTCTTCGTTTTGTGATTAATTTTTTTCTATTGCTTGCAGAAGTCTAAGTCGATTTTATTTTTTGGATTAATTAAATTCCAGACGCTCCGTTAGCCCGTCCCCCGAACGTAATCGACTCATCACCCCTCTCTCTTTTCACCTATTAAAAATCAAATTAAAATTTTTTATTGCAGAAGTGTAAGGCGATTTTATATTTTGTTTCTTTCGTCGTTTTACTCTAAATTAAATTCCTGACGCAATCGACCTTATCCCCCCCCCTCCCTCCCCCCCAACGTAATCGACTTTTCACTTCCCGCCCCCTTTCTCTCACCCATTAAAAATTAAACAAATTTTTTTATTGCAGACGTCTAAGTCGATTTTATATTTTGTTTCTTTCGTCGTATTACTCTAATTTAAATTCCTGACGCAATCGACTATGTCCCCCCCCCCCACCCCCAAACGTAATCTACTTTTCACTCCCCGCCCCTTTCTCTCACCTATTAAAAATTAAACAAAAATTTTTTATTGCTGAAGTTTAAATCGATTTTATTTTTTGTTTCTTTCGTCGTATTACTCTAATTTAAATTCCTGACGCAATCGACTATTCCCCCCCCCCCGCCTCCAAACGTAATCTACTTTTCACTCCCCGCCCCCTTTCTCTCACCTATTAAAAATTAAACAAACATTTTTTATTGCTGAAGTTTAAATCGATTTTATTTTTTGTTTCTTTCATCGTTTTATTCTAATTTAAATTCGTGACGCAATCGACTTTGTCCTCTCCCCCCCCCCCCAAACGTAATCGACTTTTCACTCCCCGCCCCCTTTCTCTCACCTATGAAAAATTAAACAATTTTTTTTTATTGCAGACGTCTAAGATGATTTTAGTACAACTTTAGTCAATCGTATTTTATTTCGCCAATTTTTTTTTCTGAACTCTCCTGCTTTTGCCTCCCGCCCCCCCCCCCCATGACATCAAAAAATCGCACCGATCATCCTTTCTTCTTTTCCTCCATTTTTTTTTTTCAATCTCGCTTAACACGCATTTACGATTTTATTTAAAACTTAATAAACGATCGTTTGCTCTGAGAGAAAAACGGAAGATTACGTATGTATATTTAGTCGAGTTGGGTGGGTGGGTGAGAGGGGGGGGGGGAGGGGGAAGTAAAATCAAACAAGACACGCGATATTAAAAAAAAAATAAGAAATAAAACAAAACAAAAAATAAAATACCGCTATTACCGCATTTATTAAACCTACACGCCCTTTTATTAAAAAAGACAGATGCGGGCCAAATCAAACGTGCAGGGCCAGTGGCGGATGGGGCACGCGAATTTAAGAGTATTGGGGGGACAGACTTACTCGCTGAGCGCTAGCTTTGTCTAACACACACATGAACAGAGAACGAATAACATTGCAGCGCACTTCGACCGCCCATCCAAAATCGTATGCACGAGCCGCTACTGCGTGCGGCATGATTATAACATAAAGAGCCCGAGTGTTTACGAAGGACGATATCAGATCAGTTGACTTATTTTTTTTTAATAATATTTAATAATAATATTTAATATCGAAAGTATATGGGGGGCAGGTGGATAGCGTAATAAAAATAGTTGCATGCAATGGGTCAGTTATATTTTTACGACGTACGACGCTGCACTCATTAAAGTATTGAAATAAGAATTGGAAAGTATCGTAACAGTATTTTTTTTTCTCTAATCGTTTTCAATATTTAAATAATCAACTGATTTTTCGCACTCAAGGACTCTATGACTGTTCGATGAAGCGCACGCTAAATTAGAAATAAATTGGGATAATCCGGGGGAAATTTGTGTAAGTTTGACAACGTCGCGGTCACGTCATTGAGTTTCGGAAAACGACGAATCCCTCGTCAGCACGAATTCTTAGTTAGTTGATGGTTTGAAAAAAGTACTGTGTGGCGGCGTTGCTAATAATAATTAATAATAAAGAGTGTTTTTTTTTCTTTTTATAAATCTGGTGCCCAGTTGGCTGTGATTGAGTAACGTGCGGTCCATTTAAAATGCATACAAACAAAAGCCTTCGCGGCACTCTGAACGCCAAATTTAAAAAAAAAAAACAGCTTACGGCGCGCCATCTCGCGCGGTGTATTTGACACCTTGCAATTATGCTTATAACGTCGTCGGTCAGTTTTGTTGTTTCGGCTCAAACGAGATTCGTCCGTCATTTCGAAGAAGATTTCGTAGATGTGACAACACCGCGCACATTTCTTATACTTTAAACGTTGCCGTGTCACGCTACACGCTTAATTCAAAATAAATATGACATTCCGAGGAAATCCGCGTAGATTCGGCAACGCCGCGCGCCCCGGCGATCATGTTTGTTACGCCTCAAAAAAAAAAACAAAAAAAACTATTTATCGCTCATTCCGACGAGATTGTTATAAATATGACAACACTGTCCGCTTTTTTTTGTTTTGTTTTGTTTTGTTTGTACATCATGTTTGTTCCGCCTCAAGAAAAAAAACAAAAAAAAAACATTTATCGCTCATTCCGACGAGATTGTTGTAAATATGACAACACTGTCCGCTTTATTTTTTGTTTTGTTTTGTTTTGTTTGTACATTATGTTTGTTACGCCTCAAAAAAAAAACAAAAAAAACCATTTATCGCTCATTCCGACGAGATTGTTGTAAATATGACAACACTGTCCGCTTTATTTTTTGTTTTGTTTTGTTTGTACATCATGTTTGTTACGCCTCAAAAAAAAAACAAAAAAAACCATTTATCGCTCATTCCGACGAGATTGTTGTAAATATGACAACACTGTCCGCTTTATTTTTTGTTTTGTTTTGTTTTGTTTGTACATTATGTTTGTTACGCCTCAAAAAAAAAAAAAACCATTTATCGCTCATTCCGACGAGATTGTTGTAAATATGACAACACTGTCCGCTTTATTTTTTGTTTTGTTTTGTTTTGTTTTGTTTGTACATTATGTTTGTTACGCCTCAAAAAAAAACAAAAAAAAAACCATTTATCACTCATTCCGACGAGATTGTTGTAAATATGACAACACCGTCCGCTTTTTTTTGTTTTGTTTTGTTTTGTTTTGTTTGTATATTATGTTTGTTACGCCTCAAAAAAAAAACAAAAAAAAAACCATTTATCACTCATTCCGACGAGATTGTTGTTGTTGTTTGTACGTGTTGGTGTTGTTTTAAAAATAAACAAAAGACAATTGAAATAATTGAAAAATTCGTGAAACGGACCAAAAGAATTATATCCACTGATAAAAATACACAATACACAAAAAAAAACAATTGAAACCTACAAAAAAAAAAGAAACAGAAGCAACAGCATCAAAACACCTGGCGTGAATTGAACAAAACAAACAAAGGAAGATCGACAGCGTCGAGGTGTCCAACGTCGAACGAAAAACGGCGAATTTTCGGGCGAGTCAAAAAAAATTTAGGGAAATTAAAGTAAACTGTGATGAAAAAAAAAACAAATGTAAATACAGTGCGTAAAAATAAAAGATAACAAGTGAACGCAAAACAAATGAAAAACGCCAGACGTCGATCAAAAGCGTCAAAAAAATATTTAGTACGAGAGCGTACAGAACAGAAAAAAGAAAACAAAAGAAAATTGACGACAAAGATGATGACAAAAACCAAATGAATCTCCTGACGCGAATGTTTTTTTTAATGTATTTAATAGAAAACAAAAGATAACTGTAAAAAAGCGTCAATCAACAAAATGTGAGAAATCAATTTAGTAAAAATAAACAAAAGAGAAACACGACGTTAATTCTAGTGGGCCTTGAATCAAGTGCCCGTTTAGATATGCCAAAGTAGTAAGCGTCGGAACGATGAAGAAGTACTCTTGGCGCGCGAGAAACACACCCACGCGTTAAAGAGGGAGGAATGATTTCAGAAAGTCAAAAACGAAAAGAAAAAAAAGAATTGCAGGATTTTCTTTTCAGCACACACCCTGTATATCACTCGTGTGTGTATTCATAGGGGCCCGTCCATCTGTCCCCGCGACGGTTATACACGCGAGACGTCATCTTTTCAAGACGACTTCGGATAAAAATGTAATTACGAGGTTGCAAGTTATAATAAAAACAAAATTATTGCAACTAATCTAACAACTATCATTAAGAAGGACGGGTAAACATTTCTTCTTTCAAAGGCCGGCCCTTGGTTCTTTGCAACAGACAAAACTCGTCGTACACGCATTGATTTGTCGCAAAATTGCACGTTTAGATGTCCTTGATCTAAAACGGCCATCTGTTGGCGTGCTTCTTCGGTTTATAAAAAAAATCGACGTGGCAACGTCCTTCCTCCATCTTGGCCAAAGTTACTAAACGCCCGTTTAGTAACTTTGGCTTCCCCCAGGACAAGGACAAACCATCTAGAATGGGAAAGGAGGAGGTGGAGACCATCTTAAGGGCGCCACAGTTCTTTACTTCAATTAAAAAAAAAAGAAAAAAAAAGCGACGGTTTTTGATTAATTAATTTTGGTTTCTTCATCGCTTCCGGAAATGTAGAAGAACATCTTCAGTCTATTTTTTTTTTTTTTTTGATTTCCAGAGAAGGTTGGTTTGAAGATAAGAAAAAATCGAAGGTCGATTGACTTAAAAAAAAAATCCAGAGACGAAACCGTTCGTGTTAAAGCCTCGCGTTCACGGTGAGAGTTTCTGTGATAGTCGCTCTGATGAGAGTGAAGGGCCGAACTTCCGAGACACGATGTTAGACGAAATAGTTAGACAGCCTTCACTCTCAGCGTGCGAGAGCAACTACCACCGTGTAAGCGAGTGTTTTTAGACGAATTTTATTGCGCCATCGGCAAATCTAGCTAAGCGACACGACCTCTGGCAGAAATATTTGAACTATATGTATAATAGTGACGTAGTAAGTGGGGAATACTTCTGTTGCTGTGAATTGTATCGTTTTCGATTTGAGTAATTTATATTCGAAACAAGACACAATTAATTTTTAAGGATGTCATAGCAGAAAGACAACTGTCAAAATTGACGGAACCATCACAGAATATCTCGCAGAAAAACTTAACATTTCTTGCTACGAATAACAACATTTTGAGCATGGCATTTTAGTGACAATAACCCTCAAAAATATTTGAAATAATATTGAAAGAAAAAACACAAACTCACGTTGGTTGCTTTGCTCCTGCTTCCCCACTTGCTACGTCATGAAATTCTTGCTTTCATGGATATGAGAGCTACTCTCACCTATCTGATCAGACGAGATGGTGTCATAAAAGCGACTTTCAAGTAATTTACACGATGGTAGTAACTCTCATGGCATTTCGAACTCAAGAGGATTGCGAGCGATACTTACTTCGCGTCCCTTCTGAATTCGGCCCTTACTCTCACGAGAGCAACCATCACATGATCTCTCACCGTGAAAACGAGGCTTAGCGGCGTTGAAAAGTACTCCCAATTTTTTTTTTTTTTAGCCAAAAGTGTATTATTAGTTAATTGCCTATTAATTATGTACTATTAAAAGTTTATATAATTAATGAATATATGTACACATTACACATTTACTAGAAATTAGGTAATAAATAAATAAAAATGCGGCAGTGCCAAAATTAAAAAATTAAAATCTTCGAGATCTTTTCTTAACGCCTGTAATAGTGAGGATAATGCTTGAATACTTTGCTGGACTCGTGATGTCCCTTGAGGGATTCCAGGTCGTTTCCGCTCTTGCTCGCGTACAACTGGTCGTTTCCGGCGTACTTTTTCTTTCCGTACTTCCCCTCTTCGCCGCCGTCCTTCTTGAAGAACTCAGCGGAATCGTGCCCGCCCTGCTTCTTCCTTTGGTCGGCCGCAAAACGCCCTTCGTCATGTCCACCCTTAAACGACGATTCCGAATTTTCGCCGTACTTCTTCCCCTGCCCCCGGACGTTCAGGGAACCGCCCTCGTCGTCGGCTTCGTCGTAGTACTCCTCGGTCTTCTCGTTCTCGTCCTTGTGGTGCGACTTCTTGAAGCCCTTGATGACGTGCCCCTTCTTGCGGTTGGATTTCTTTTTCTTTTCGTCGGCGTTCTCTCCTTTACAAATGAAAAAATCGTCTGTTTTATGCGCGCCATTGAAATTGAAATCTTCTTGGCGCAACGGAAGAAGTGATCCTGATGAGTCATACACCGTGGCAAGACATAATTATCTAACAATAGCTGCCAGCATGAGAAGAAGTGTAAGATTCTTTCGAAGATTACATACACCGAAATGAACATCTGGATGTTCTCGCGGAAATTAGGTCGTCCAAATCATATAAACACCGTACGCTTCTGACTGTAATCAGTTCGAAATAATTATCTAATAACAGCTGCCAGCATGACAAGAGGCGTAAGGTTCTCTCGAAGATCGACGTCTATGCGTCGCATAAACCGAAATGAACATCTGCATGTTCTCACGGAAATTATGTCGCCCAAATCATATAAACACCGATCGAAACTATCAATTTTTTTTCAGGGTTTTCGCGATTTTGTTTTTTTTAAAGTTTTTAACTTTTCATATTTTTTGGCTCTCCTTGGGTTGCCTCGCTGTCATCAAATCGAATAAAAGAGCAAACAAATACGGCGGTCAATCGACAGGACTGACGTGTAAAATAAATTTAAATCAAGTAAACTAAAAAAAAAAAAAATGAAAAACAGACACACTCAACAAAAACAAAAGACGATCAATCGGTAATTGAAAAGTAAAATCTGTCATCAAATAGAATCAAACAAAACAAAAAGATGATAAATTGATAGTTAGCCAGAGCAAATCTAAGAGATTAAAAGGAGAAAGAAAAAACAATAAATTCCAAAAAAAGAAAATAAAAACAAAAGGCGATCGGTGATGAAGGCAGGACAAGATCCCGCAAAAGTAAGTCGAATCGAATCGAGAGGTGTGACGAATCTGTAACCGAAACTTTGAATGACAGAAAGAAAAAAGCGAAAAAGAATCAAACTGATAATTCAGATATAAAATGAAGACAAATCGAATCAAGCAAATTAAAACAAAAGACGATCGGTGACGAAGCTAAGACTAAAATTAAGATCACAAAACTAAGTCGAATCCAATCGAGAGGTGTGACGAATCTGTAGCCGAAAGTTTGAATGAACGAAATAAAAAAGAGACGAAAGAAAACCAAACTGATAAATACACAAATACATAAAATGAAGACAAATCGAATCAAGGAAATTAAAACAAAAGACGATCGGCGATGAAACCGAGACTGAAATAAAAATTTCACAAAACTAAGCCTAATCGAATCGAGGTATGACGAATCTGTAGCCGAAAGTTTGAATAAACGAAAGAAAAAAGAGACGAAAGAAAACCAAACTGATAAATACACAAATATATAAAATGAAGACCAATCGAATCAAGGAAATTAAAACAAAAGACGATCGGCGATGAAACCGAGACTGAAATAAAAATTTCACAAAACTAAGCCGAATCAAATCGAGAGGTGTGACGAATCTGTAGCCGAAAGTTTGAATGAACGAAATAATAAAGAGACGAAAGAAAACCAAACTGATAAATACACAAATACATAAAATGAAGACAAATCGAATCAAGGAAATTAAAACAAAAGACGATCGGCGATGAAACCGAGACTGAAATAAAAATTTCACAAAACTAAGCCGAATCAAATCGAGAGGTGTGACGAATCTGTAGCCGAAAGTTTGAATGAACGAAAGAAAAAAGAGACGAAAGAAAACCAAACTGATAAATACACAAATATATAAAATGAAGACCAATCGAATCAAGGAAATTAAAACAAAAGACGATCGGCGATGAAACCGAGACTGAAATAAAAATTTCACAAAACTAAGCCGAATCAAATCGAGAGGTGCGACGAATTTTTTAACGGGAAGTTTGAATGAAAAAAAGAAGGAAAGCGATGGAGAACCAAACTGATTAATACGCAAATATAAAATGAAGACCAATCGAATCGAGGCAATAAAATCGAAACACGATCGACGATGAAGCCGAGACTTAAATAAAGATTCCACAAAACTAAGTCGAATCCAATCGATAGGTGTGACGAATCTGTGACCGAAAGTTTGAATGGACGAAAGAAAAAGAACCAAACCGATAATTCAAATTTATGAAGATTAATTAAAATTAAGTTCAACCCAATTTAAGATAATAATTCAATTCAACCTAACAAAAAATTAAAACTGAAACTCAAAAAATTTTAATTTTTAAAAATGATAACTCAAATTTCGAACTACGTACAAGAATAAAAATTTTAAGAACAAAGTTTGAGAAATGAATCTCAAAACATAAAACATCAAAAAATTAAAAGTCGAGTCGAAACTGAAAAAGAATTAAATATTTAAAAATGAAAACTCAATTAAAATTAAGCCCAACTCGAGGTCAATTCAACTCAAAATTAATTAATTAATTATTTTGAAAATTCAAGCTCAAGTAAAATTAAGTCCAACCCAACACAATTTAAGATTAATTCAAGCTAACCGTTTCCGATTCAAGTAAGAAATTAAATAACTAAAATAAAACAAAAACTCAAAACAAAACTCAATCAGAATTTACTTCGACACAAGCAAAACCAATGCAACTTGTCTCAACTCAATTCAGAAGAGAAAGAAAAATGAAAATCAATTAAAAATCAAGAACTTAAAATTCAACAAATCAAAACCTAACACAATGGCTTTCAATTGCCTTCTAACCAGAAATTAACGCGCTCGCAGAAATTAAATTAATTAATGTTAAAACCAGAACTCAAATTTGACACTTAAAAGAATCGTATCTCAATATGTAAAAGAGTTAAAATTTTAAGTACACACAGTTCGAAACTTAAAAAATAAATCTCATAATATAAAATGTCAAAAAATTAAAAATTGAAACTCAAAAAGAATTAAATTTGAAAAAAAAGAAAACTCAGTTAAAATTAAGGCAATTTTTTTTTGGAAAAAGAGTTGCTGGTGGGTCATGTTATTTATCAGTCACTAGCATCGTGGATTATTTTTTAAAATTAAGTCCAACCCAACTCAAGGTCAATTCAACTTAACTCGACCTAATTGTAAAAATTATTTAAAACTCGTGAAATTTTTGATTAATATACGAAGTGTTTCATATTTCTGGAAAGGTAATTTTATTCTCTTTTCAAAAATGTGAAAGTATACAGGGTGTTCCGTATAAAAAAAATATCAGAAGTTCGGCTTATAACTTAAAAACTGTGCGTCTTAGAAAAACGCAACAAACAGACATGGATTCTACGTTTAAAAAGTGTCTTAAAGTGTCTTTTTCCAAAAAATTACCTTATTTTTGGAAAAAGAGTTGCTGGAGGGTCATGTTACTTATCAGTCACTAGCATCGTCAAGACTAAAATAAAGATTCCACAAAACTAAGTCGAATCCAATCGAGAGGTGTGACGAATCTGTGACCGAAAGTTTGAATGAACGAAAGAAAAAGAACCAAACTGATTTTCATTCAAATTTCAAAATCAAAGGCAAATCGAATATCGAGAAATGACAGAAGAAACGATCGGTTTGTGATTTAAAAAATAAAATAAAATATTATTCATGAACAGCAACGTGAGGAAGAAATATGTAAAAATCGTAAAGTGAGTGAGAGATGAGTTTCAAATGAGGTGAGGTAGTGAGGGTTAGTTAGCTTAACGTCGTGCTTCTGATTTCGACCCTTTTAGGGTCCGAGGGTTCGTTCAAAATAAAATAAGCATTTTGAATCATCAGCCGAATTGAGTTTGCGAACCAAAAATTTCTGAATTCAGGTTTCATGTTTCGCGGTTTCAATCCGGGGACATACTGTATATTCTTTGGGAAAGCGAAATGTAATTTATACCTTGGTCGTTGAAATACTGCCCTCCCTTGTAGTGCTTTCCATCCGAGGTAACTTTCTTCCCCCCCTGTTGATCATCGAAGTAGCCCCCGACGCCCTTGCTCGATTTTAAGCCGATTTTTCCCTGGGAAAACCCGTTTTCTCCTTGGCTCGCCTCGTCGCCCTCCTGCCCGTAAATTTTCTCGTATTTTCCGTCGTTCAAGTTCTTTTGTTCCTTTCCGTAGACGTTCTCGTCCAGTTCCCCCCCGCCGTACGCCCGATGGGAAAAGGGCAGCGAACTTCCGGCGGATCCTTGAAACAAAATTTCATTTAAGAAGGAGCGCGAAAGATTACTTTTTTTACCCCCCGCCCCTCCTGCTCCACCCCACCTAGGTATCCTACGTTGTTTCTTATACCGCCGAAACTGCGTCCGGCGAAAGATCTTCCGCCGAAACCTCCTCCAGAGAGTGATCTTCCGCCGTATCCAAGTCCGAAGCCACCGGAACCAGAACCAGAAAAACCATAAAAGGGCAAATGCGTTTCGGCCGCCTGCATATCATCTTCATTAGTTTTTATGTGGGGGCCGCCCTCTTGAGCCCTGCTCTGTACGTACACCACGAACAACAAACACGACAAATTAAAAAAAAGCGCACGATTCATCATCGTTGCTTTCGTGTTCCTTGGTGATTGGTGAACTGAGTTTGTGTCTCGCCCCAATCGATATTTATAGTTAAATTTTGAATCACCGCCGGTTTTCCGCCGGATTAACTATAAATCGCCGTTTACAGGTCGGAGGTAAGGCGATTTAGCGCAGCCTTGTACCATTTGTCTTTGCCGAAAAAACGAAAAGAACAAATCGTTCCGACACACTTCAAAACGTTTTTTTTCTTCATTTTCATTTTTTATATCTCTTCCTCCCGGCCCCACACGCACGCATATGTCTTCTGTCTTCTTTTGAAAAACAATTTCAATTCACTGCTGACGTCTTTCGAACGTAAAATTTCACGAAAACTCAATTAAAATTGTACCGGACTCAATTCAAGGTCAGTCCAACTTAACTCTGTGCAACTAACTGTACGAAATGCTTTTTATGAGAGTTTATTAAAATTAAGTTCAACCGAATTTAAGATTAATTCAATTCAACCTAACTGTACTCAGTTCATGACGTCAAATAATTAAAATTAAAGCTTAAAAATTCCAAATTTTTAAAAATGGAAACTCAATTAAAATTAAATCCAACCCAACTCGAAATCAATCCAACTTAACTTTGTGCAACCAACCGTACGAAATGATTTTTATGAAAAGTAATTAAAATTGAGTTCAATCCAATTTAATATTAATTCAATTCAATCTAACTACACGCAGTTCTTTGACGTACAATATAAAACGTCAAATAATTAAAATTGAGCTCAGAAAATTTAAATTTTTAAAAATTGAAACTCAATTAAAATTAAACCCAACCCAACTCGAAGTCAATTCAACTTAACTCTGTGCAACTAACTGTACGAAATGATATTTATGAAAAGTAATTAAAATTGAGTTCAACCTAATTTAGGCTAACTCAATGCGACCTAATTGTACGCAGTCCGTTGACGCCAAATAATTAAAATTGAAGTTAAAAAATTCCAAATTTTTAAAAATGAACACTCAATTAAAATTAAACCCAACTCAACTCAAGGTTAATTCAACTTAAAATGTCTTGAAAACTCAATTGAAATTAAACTCAACCCAACTTCCTGGTCAATCCAACTTAACTTTGTGCAACTAACTGATTTTTATGAAAAGTAATTAAAATTGAGTTCAACCCAATTTAAGATTAACTCAATTCAACCTAACTGTACGCGGTCCATTGACGTCAAATATAAAACATCAAATAGTTAAAATTGAAGCTCAAGAAATTTGAATTTAAAAATGGAAACTCAATTAAAATTAAACCCAAGCCAACTCGAGGTCAGTCCAACTTAATTCTGTGCAACTGATTGTACGAAATGATTTATGAAAAGTAATTAAAATTAAGTTCAATTTAATTTAAGATTAATTCAATTCAACCTATTGTACGCAGTTCATTGACGTAGAATATAAACGTCAAATAATTAAAATTGAGCTCAGAAAATTTAAATTTTTAAAAATGAAAACTCAATTAAAATTAAACCCAACCCAAGTCAAGGTCAATTCAACTTAACTCGATGCAACTAACTGTACGAAATGATTTTTATTAAAAGTAATTAAAATTAAGTTCAACCCAATTTAATATTAATTCAATTCAATCTAACTATACGCAGTTCATGACGTCAAATAATTAAAATTGAAGCTTAAAAATTCCAAATTTTTAAAAATGAACACTCAGTATGAAACCCAAATGAAAGTCAATCCAACTTAACTCTGTGCAACTAACTGTACGAAATGATATTTATGAAAAGTAATTAAAATTGAGTTCAACCCAATTTAAGATTAACTCAATTCAACCTAACTGTACGCGGTCCATTGACGTCAAATATAAAACATCAAATAATTAAAATTGAAGCTCAAGAAATTTGAATTTAAAAATGGAAACTCAATTAAAATTAAACCCAAGCCAACTCGAGGTCAGTCCAACTTAATTCTGTGCAACTGATTGTACGAAATGATTTATGAAAAGCAATTAAAATTAAGTTCAATTTAATTTAAGATTAATTCAATTCAACTATTGTACGCAGTTCATTGACGTAGAATATAAACGTCAAATAATTAAAATTGAGCTCAGAAAATTAAAATTTTTAAAAATGAAAACTCAATTAAAATAAAACCCTACACAACTCAAGGTCAATTCAGCTTAACTCTGTCCAACTAACTGTACGAAATGATTAATTCAATTCAATTCGACCTAACTGTACGCAGTCCATTGACGTCGAATATGAATAATTAAAAAAATTGAAATTGAAACTTAAAAAATTTGAATTTTTAAAAATTAAAACTCAAATTCGAAACTATGTAAAAGAATAAAAATATTAAGTACAAAGTTCAAAGCGTGAAACATAAATCTCAAAACATCAAACATCAAAGAATTAAAAATCGGAACTCAAAAAGAATTAAATGTTTTAAAATTGAAACTCAATTAAAATTAAGCCCAACTCGAGGTCAATTCAACTCAACTCTTTACAAGTACCGTACAAAATTATTTTGAAAATTCAAGCTCAAGTAAAATTAAGTCCAATCCAACCCAATTTAAGATTAATTCAAGCTAACCGTTTCCGATTCAAGTAAGAAATTAAATAACTAAAATAAAACAAAAACTCAAAACAAAACTCAATCAGAATTTACTTCGACACAAGCAAAACCAATGCAACTTGTCTCAACTCAATTCAGAAGAGAAAGAAAAATGAAAATCAATTAAAAATCAAGAACTTAAAATTCAACAAATCAAAACCTAACACAATGGCTTTCAATTGCCTTCTAACCAGAAATTAACGCGCTCGCAGAAATTAAATTAATTAATGTTAAAACCAGAACTCAAATTTGACACTTAAAAGAATCGTATCTCAATATGTAAAAGAGTTAAAATTTTAAGTACACACAGTTCGAAACTTAAAAAATAAATCTCATAATATAAAATGTCAAAAAATTAAAAATTGAAACTCAAAAAGAATTAAATTTGAAAAAAAAGAAAACTCAATTAAAATTAAGGCAATTTTTTTTTGGAAAAAGAGTTGCTGGTGGGTCATGTTATTTATCAGTCACTAGCATCGTGGATTATTTTTTAAAATTAAGTCCAACCCAACTCAAGGTCAATTCAACTTAACTCGACCTAATTGTAAAAATTATTTAAAACTCGTGAAATTTTTGATTAATATACGAAGTGTTTCATATTTCTGGAAAGGTAATTTTATTCTCTTTTCAAAAATGTGAAAGTATACAGGGTGTTCCGTATAAAAAAAATATCAGAAGTTCGGCTTATAACTTAAAAACTGTGCGTCTTAGAAAAACGCAACAAACAGACATGGATTCTACGTTTAAAAAGTGTCTTAAAGTGTCTTTTTCCAAAAAATTACCTTATTTTTGGAAAAAGAGTTGCTGGAGGGTCATGTTACTTATCAGTCACTAGCATCGTCAAGACTAAAATAAAGATTCCACAAAACTAAGTCGAATCCAATCGAGAGGTGTGACGAATCTGTGACCGAAAGTTTGAATGAACGAAAGAAAAAGAACCAAACTGATTTTCATTCAAATTTCAAAATCAAAGGCAAATCGAATATCGAGAAATGACAGAAGAAACGATCGGTTTGTGATTTAAAAAATAAAATAAAATATTATTCATGAACAGCAACGTGAGGAAGAAATATGTAAAAATCGTAAAGTTAGTGAGAGATGAGTTTCAAATGAGGTGAGGTAGTGAGGGTTAGTTAGCTTAACGTCGTGCTTCTGATTTCGACCCTTTTAGGGTCCGAGGGTTCGTTCAAAATAAAATAAGCATTTTGAATCATCAGCCGAATTGAGTTTGCGAACCAAAAATTTCTGAATTCAGGTTTCATGTTTCGCGGTTTCAATCCGGGGACATACTGTATATTCTTTGGGAAAGCGAAATGTAATTTATACCTTGGTCGTTGAAATACTGCCCTCCCTTGTAGTGCTTTCCATCCGAGGTAACTTTCTTCCCCCCCTGTTGATCATCGAAGTAGCCCCCGACGCCCTTGCTCGATTTTAAGCCGATTTTTCCCTGGGAAAACCCGTTTTCTCCTTGGCTCGCCTCGTCGCCCTCCTGCCCGTAAATTTTCTCGTATTTTCCGTCGTTCAAGTTCTTTTGTTCCTTTCCGTAGACGTTCTCGTCCAGTTCCCCCCCGCCGTACGCCCGATGGGAAAAGGGCAGCGAACTTCCGGCGGATCCTTGAAACAAAATTTCATTTAAGAAGGAGCGCGAAAGATTACTTTTTTTACCCCCCGCCCCTCCTGCTCCACCCCACCTAGGTATCCTACGTTGTTTCTTATACCGCCGAAACTGCGTCCGGCGAAAGATCTTCCGCCGAAACCTCCTCCAGAGAGTGATCTTCCGCCGTATCCAAGTCCGAAGCCACCGGAACCAGAACCAGAAAAACCATAAAAGGGCAAATGCGTTTCGGCCGCCTGCATATCATCTTCATTAGTTTTTATGTGGGGGCCGCCCTCTTGAGCCCTGCTCTGTACGTACACCACGAACAACAAACACGACAAATTAAAAAAAAGCGCACGATTCATCATCGTTGCTTTCGTGTTCCTTGGTGATTGGTGAACTGAGTTTGTGTCTCGCCCCAATCGATATTTATAGTTAAATTTTGAATCACCGCCGGTTTTCCGCCGGATTAACTATAAATCGCCGTTTACAGGTCGGAGGTAAGGCGATTTAGCGCAGCCTTGTACCATTTGTCTTTGCCGAAAAAACGAAAAGAACAAATCGTTCCGACACACTTCAAAACGTTTTTTTTCTTCATTTTCATTTTTTATATCTCTTCCTCCCGGCCCCACACGCACGCATATGTCTTCTGTCTTCTTTTGAAAAACAATTTCAATTCACTGCTGACGTCTTTCGAACGTAAAATTTCACGAAAACTCAATTAAAATTGTACCGGACTCAATTCAAGGTCAGTCCAACTTAACTCTGTGCAACTAACTGTACGAAATGCTTTTTATGAGAGTTTATTAAAATTAAGTTCAACCGAATTTAAGATTAATTCAATTCAACCTAACTGTACTCAGTTCATGACGTCAAATAATTAAAATTAAAGCTTAAAAATTCCAAATTTTTAAAAATGGAAACTCAATTAAAATTAAATCCAACCCAACTCGAAATCAATCCAACTTAACTTTGTGCAACCAACCGTACGAAATGATTTTTATGAAAAGTAATTAAAATTGAGTTCAATCCAATTTAATATTAATTCAATTCAATCTAACTACACGCAGTTCTTTGACGTACAATATAAAACGTCAAATAATTAAAATTGAGCTCAGAAAATTTAAATTTTAAAAAATTGAAACTCAATTAAAATTAAACCCAACCCAACTCGAAGTCAATTCAACTTAACTCTGTGCTACTAACTCTACGAAATGATTTTTATGAATAGTAATTAAAATTGAGTTTAAGATTAACTCAATTCAACCTAATTGTACGCAGTTCATTAACGTAGAATATAAACGTCAAATAATTAAAATTGAAGCTCAAGGAATTTGAATTTAAAAACGGAAACTCAATTAAAATTAAACCCAACCCAACTCAAAGTGAATTCAACTTAACTCTGTGCAACTAACTGTACTATATGATTTTTATGAAAAGTAATTAAAATTGAGTTCAAACCAGTTTTATATTAATTCAATTCAATCTAACTATACGCAGTTCATGACGTCAAATAATTAAAATTGAAGCTTAAAAATTCCAAATTTTTAAGAATGAACACTCAGTATGAAACCCCACTGAAAGTCAATCCAACTTAACTCTGTGCAACTAACTGTACGAAATGATATTTATGAAAAGTAATTAAAATTGAGTTCAACCTAATTTAGGCTAACTCAATGCAACCTAATTGTACGCAGTCCGTTGACGCCAAATAATTAAAATTGAAGTTAAAAAATTCCAAATTTTTAAAAATGAACACTCAATTAAAATTAAACCCAACTCAACTCAAGGTTAATTCAACTTAAAATGTCTTGAAAACTCAATTGAAATTAAACTCAACCCAACTTCCTGGTCAATCCAACTTAACTTTGTGCAACTAACTGATTTTTATGAAAAGTAATTAAAATTGAGTTCAAACCAGTTTTATATTAATTCAATTCAATCTAACTATACGCAGTTCATGACGTCAAATAATTAAAATTGAAGCTTAAAAATTCCAAATTTTTAAGAATGAACACTCAGTATGAAACCCCACTGAAAGTCAATCCAACTTAACTCTGTGCAACTAACTGTACGAAATGATATTTATGAAAAGTAATTAAAATTAAGTTCAATCTAATTTAAGATTAATTCAATTCAACCTATTGTACGCAGTTCATTGACGTAGAATATAAACGTCAAATAATTAAAATTGAGCTCAGAAAATTTAAATTTTAAAAAATGAAAACTCAATTAAACTTAAACCCACCCCAACTCAAGGTCAATTCAACTTAACTCTGTGCAACTAACTGTACGAAATGATCAAGGCAATTCAATTCGACCTAACTGTACGCAGTCATTGACGTCGAACATGAATAATTTAAAAAATTAAAATTGGAACTCAAAAAATTTGAATTTTTAAAAATTAAAACTCAAATTCGAAACTATGTAAAAGAATAAAAATATTAAGTACAAAGTTCAAGGCGTGAAACATAAATCTCAAAACATCAAACATCAAAGAATTAAAAATCGGAACTCAAAAAGAATTAAATGTTTTAAAATTGAAACTCAATTAAAATTAAGCCCAACTCGAGGTCAATTCAACTCAACTCTTTACAAGTACCGTACAAAATTATTTTGAAAATTCAAGCTCAAGTAAAATTAAGTCCAACCCAACCCAATTTAAGATTAATTCAAGCTAACCGTTTCCGATTCAAGTAAGAAATTAAAATAACTAAAAGAAAACAAAACTCAATCAGAATTTAGTTCGACACAAGCAAAACCAACGCAATTTGTCTCAACTCAATTCAGAAAGAGAGAGAAGAGAGAGAAAGAAAAATGAAAATCAATTAAAAATCAAGAACTTAAAATTCAACAAATCAAAACCTAACACAATGGCTTTCAATTGCCTTCTAACCAGAAATTAACGCGCTCGAAGAAATTAAATTAATTAATGTTAAAACCAGAACTCAAATTCGACACTTAAAAGAATCGTATCTTAATATGTAAAAGAGTTAAAATTTTAAGTACACACAGTTCGAAACTTAAAAAATAAATCTCATAATATAAAATGTCAAAAAATTAAAAATTGAAACTCAAAAAGAATTAAATTTGAAAAAAAATGAAAACTCAATTAAAATTAAGGAAATTTTTTTTTTGGAAAAAGAGTTGCTGGAGGGTCATGTTATTTATCAGTCACTAGCATCGTGGATTATTTTTTGAAATTAAGTCCAACCCAACTCAAGGTCAATTCAACTTAACTCGACCTAATTGTAAAAATTGTTTAAAACTCGTAAAATTTTTGATTAATATACCAAGTGTTTCATATTTCTGGAAAGGTAATTTTATTCTCTTTTCAAAAATAAGAAAGTATACAGGGTGTTCCGTATAAAAAAATATCAGAAGTTCGGCTTATAACTTAAAAACTGTGCGTCTTAGAAAAACGCAACAAACAGAAATGGATTCTATATTTAAAAAGGGTCTTAAAGATTTTTTTTTTACAGAAATCGAAAATTTTCATACACGATGTGCGCCCCTCTCATTAACGAACACGATCACGTAACGCGAGGAGTTCTGATGATATTATCGCCACTGATTTACACCTGCTGCGAAATTATGAAAATTCTGCCTCAAAAATTGTGCCCTGCCTTCCTTCCTCCTTCGATTTACGAGAGGGATATTCCTTACGACGTAATTACCCACGTAATTATATTTATTATTTCGAGAGACGTGTTATTAACTTGCGTCATACAAATGCCATTAAAATTCAGAGACGCTGCGAGCAATCTCGATGCGTATCATCGATCGAATGGGAGAGAACCAGATGAGATTTAACGCCAGACGTGATGGACGACACACTTCTTCATCGTTCATTCAGTTTTAACCACCGAAAGATAAAAATTTTATTCGAAAGATTCCAGGAAGAACCGGCGGTCACGAGAGTCAAAAAGTCGCAAGAACCGTTGTTGTTCATCCCCGTTGCAAATTACTAAAGCGAATCTGTCCCCGCCCCTGTCCCAAACGTTTGCACGACTCGAAACATCGTGACCTAAGCAGGAACCATCGGGTATCAACGTGACGTAAAGAAAAACCAAAGGTCCAAACGTTTGCACGAATCGAAACATCGTGACCTCAGCAGGAACCATCGGGTATCAACGTGACGTAAAGAAAAACCAATGGTCCAAACGTTTGCACGAATCGAAACATCGTGACCTCAGCAGGAACCATCGGGTATCAACATGACGTAAAGAAAAACCAATGGCGCTAAAGATCAAGAGCGAAACAAATTTTATCTCTCCGTCGAAATATTAACTCGCAAAAACTGTAATTCTCATGGATTAGACTAACAAAAAAAAAAAGTAGTCGGCGGCGGAAACTTTATAACAAACGTGCGCATAAAATACGAGAAGAGCCAGCTCGTAGTATCCCCCACCCATCGACCGTTACAATGAATCCATTAACAAGCAAGTGTGATCGCATAGAAGTTACAAAAAAGTTTCCTGTATCATTGGTTGCTGAGATAAGCGCGCAAATAATATCGCGAAAAAAAGGGGATACACCCCGTCACGTTCCCCCTGCCATGCCAACGTCTTCTTCATAAGTGTCCGACCGCGTGGAATGACAATTTCGATCGGCTCTGGTGACCCGGGGGAAATACGCGTACGCGCTTCAAAAGATGATGCAATCCTGTCCAAAAATAGAAACTCCGAATGATATTATTTATTTAAAACCAAACAGGAGTGCCGGTGCGTCGAATATTTTATACTAAACTACGGCCGGAATATTTTAAGCCGAAGGCAAAGAACAAGCGCGTAAATTCAAAAATACATAAAGCGCGAGAGATCATTCGATGTTTTACAAATTGAAAGCGCTCCAGCGACATCGAAGACGATAAGAAAAAACTGCTTTTATCGCAATGAAGCTTCGATGGAATAGGTGCGGCACGAAGCGCTTTCCCGTATATCGAGAATTTTACGCTAATCTATGCCCGGAGTATTTTGAAACGAAGGCAAACAAAGCGCGTAAATTAAAAGATAAAATTTTATACTAATCTATGGCCGGATTATTTTGAGTCGAAAGCAAAGAAAAGGCGTATAATTTAAAGAATATACAAAGCGTGAAATTATACGGTATTTTACAAGTCGAATTATTCCACGACGACGAAGAAGACGATAATAAAAAAAAATATTTTCTGTGGCCCGAGTATTTTGAGACGAAAGCGAAGGGACCGTCTAGCCTTCAAACCCTAAGTCGGCGACTTTTAATTTTTTTTTAACATTTTCTTGCATACATTTTTCATAACTTCTTTCTTATTATTAATCTTTCCTTGGATTCCCTCTTGGGTTCACCTTGAAGAAAGGGTTTACCAAAGTTTTTAGACTTTTTGACGATTTAATTTTTTTCTTTTTTCATTTTTAACTTAACAACCTTTTTTGTTTTATTTTTTCTCATGATTGCTTTCTTGTGTTTAGATTATTTACACGGATTGTCCCTGTCTGGGTTGGCTTCTCTAGGGTTAGGTTGACCTTGAAACTACGTGTTTTTTATTGAATGCAAACTGAACTCACAATCAGCAAAGTTTCGGTTGCATAGGATAGCGGTACCGGAATGTAGCGGCCGTCATATGACCGAGAATGACGTCATAGAGTGTAATGGCGTCATGTAACATTGAAAAAAGGACGTATGTTGACGTAAAATAAACAAAAAGCAATAATCTGAATTTATTTTACGTATTTTATAATAGCCCTTGGCTCTTCGTCCGAGGCCAACAATGACCGAGTTACTACTAACTCACTGCGACGTACTTACTCATTTCTACTAATCACTGGCTAACTGTCCGAATAAACAATAATAATAATAATAATAATCACTCATTAATAAAGATTTAATAATGAACACATTGATTGCAAATTTCCCTTTTTAAAGTATCAGTACAGGACATGACAAAGGGCGTTTTCAAAAAAGTTAAGTTCGGGTTCAAAAGTCGACGTATCAAAACAGCGTCAGCGAAAATCGCCGAAACGCATTTAATGAGCGAGCGCGTTAATTGTTTCGAATGAAAAAATGCGATTTGCCGGTGCGGCACTTGAATTTCGATCGTCAACATGGAATCCCCCCAATTTAAAACGCTAATTTTAGTGAGTATCGTTTTAAAACGTAAATAAACTGATTTCTTCTTAAATTAAACGTTTCCGCTCTTCAGTATTCATACTGCTTTGAAGTAGCAGGACGACGGTCTATTTCTGTTTTCCGGTTTCCCGCCGACCCAAATCAAGAAATGAGTTTTCGATTCGATTTCATGAAAAATAATATCGACTCGATAAGAAAGAAATCGACCGAGAAAGTATTCGGTATTTTTAATTGAAAAAAAAATCGATAATTTGAAAATCGCGGTGGTGGCAGCGGTGGAATTCCATAAATAATAAACACAAGAACAAGAAAAAATCGAATTTCTTTTTAATCAGCAGCAACACTTACTGTGGATTATTTATTTAAATGAATTAGGATCGTCGAAAAGTACTTTCTTTTTATTAAAATCTGCATCGCCTATAGTTTTCTTTGTTGCATGCAATTCTGCGATTGTTTTCTTTTTTTATTTCCTTCCTGTCGGAATGTTTTACCTGCGAAATTAATGTGGAAAAAGAAGCACTTGCATAAATTGGATTGCTTTGGTAAGTTAGTTTTTCTCTCCATGATATTTGCAGTTATTAATAAATTTATTTATTTACAAGACATCGTACACAAAAGTATTTTCCAAACACCGTACATATTAATCTAGAAGATAAAGTAAGTTTTTATTTAATTTTAAGAGTTTAAATGTATTGCATATTGTTTCTTTATCTTGAAAGTTATATTGTATTTCTGTAGACGAAGCACTTTTGCGGAACCGGACTAGAAAGAAAATAAAAAAATGAACAAATTGCAGTTTAAGAATTTTCAAATTATTATTAATCAAGGAGTTTATTGTTTTCTCATAATTATTTATGTATACCTTCTCGGAATGTTATCGGTTAAGGCCCGATTTCTTCACCTACGGATAAATTTATCTGCCAGGTAGTATCCTCGGAAACTATTATCGGTACAATGGTTTCCACGGATAATACCTGGCAGATAAATTTATCAGGAGGTGAAGAAATCGGCATTAGTGTTATAATTACGAAATTAATGTGGAAAGAGAAGCATTTGCATAAATTGGATCGTTTTGGTAAGTCAGTTTTTGTCTTGTTTGGTACGTAAATTCGGCTGCTTGTTCGATCATTCGTGGGCGATTTCCGTTTAACTTAAACGGTGTTTGTTGTTTTCTCACGCATTATTTATTTACACCCCGTCGGAACGTTAACGGTTAATGCCCGATTTCTTCACCTCCTGATAAAGTTATCTGCCAGGTATTATCCTTGGAAACCATTGCATCGATAATAGTTTCCCAGGATACTACCTGGCAGATAACTTTATCAGGAGGTTATGAAGAAATCGGGCATAAGTGCGATAACTACGAAGTTAATGTGGAAAGAGAAGCATTTGCATAAATTGGATTGGTTTGGTAAGTTAGTTTTTCTCTTGTGTGTTACGTAAACTCGACTGCTCGTTCGATCATTTGCAGACAACTTCCGTTTACCTTAAACGGTGTTTATTGTTTTTCCCGCGCGTTATTTATTTATACCCCGTCGTAATGTTATCGGTTAAGCGTTACAATTACGAAATTAACGTGGAAAGAGAAGACAAAACGGAGACGATCATTTATTTATGCGCGTACATACGGATGAGAGGATGATGTGATAAGTATTAACCTTTCCGCTCGACGGAATTAATTCGTTTGAAACGCATTAAACTCGACTGAAATGGGTTAATAGTATGTACGCCGACCAATTACTAAGAAGAAAAAAAAAAGTAAACAGTATAGTTGCTGTACAATTTACTTAATTGCACAGGGAACCGACTAATAATTCGATTTGTTCTGTGTCAATATTGACCTGAGAGAGGGTTCGCCGACGACGACTATTTATTTATCTTTCGTTTTCGTATTTCATTTTTTGATATTAGTGATAATTACGCGACATCAAGATGATTACGTGACGTACGTTGTAGCTGGTATTAATCGAATTATGCTTAACTTGTTAGTACTAAGTACTATGAAACATCTGAATGTTATGGATGGTTGGAGTTCTTGCACGAGGGGCAAGATTTATTTTATTAAATCCCACCTCCGCTGCCACCATTTATGTGTGTGTATGGAGGGTGGAGGGTAGGCACGGGGTGGAAGACGATAATAAAAAAATTATTTTCTATCGCAGTAAAACTCCGACGGAATAGGCGCGGCATGCAGCGCTTTCACACACATCGAGAATTTTAAGCTAATCTATGCCCGGAGTATTTTGAAACGAAAGCAAACAAAGCGCGTAAATTAAAAGATAAAATTTTATACTAATCTATGGCCGGATTATTTTGAGTCGATAGCAAAGAACAAGCGTCAAAATCAAAGAATATACAAAGCGTGAAATCATGCGGTATTTTACAAGTCGAATTATTCCCGCGACGACGAAGAAGACGATAATAAAAAACTGCTTTTATCGCAATGAAGCTTCGATGGAATAGGTGCGGCATGCAGCGCTTTCACACACATCGAGAATTTTACGCTAATCCATGCCCGGAGTATTTTGAGACGAAAGCGAAGAGAGCATCTAGCCTTCAAACCCTAAGTCGGCGACTTTTAATTTTTTTTTAACATTTTCTTGCATACATTTTTCATAATTTCTTTTTTATTATTAATCCTTCCTTGGATTCCCTCTTGGGTTGACCTTGAAGAAAGTGTTTACCAAAGTTTTTAGACTTTTTGACGATTTAATTTTTTTCTTTCTTCATTTTTAACTTAACTAACAACACTTTTTTGTTTTATTTCTTCTTATGATTTCTTTCTTGTTATTATAATATTTGTGGATTGTCTCTGTTTGGGTTGGCTTCTCTGGGGTTAGGTTGACCTTGACACTACGTATTTTTTATTAATCGAATTATGCTTAACTTGTCAGTACTAAGCACTATGAAACATCTGAATGTTATGGATGGTTAGAGTTCTTGCCCGTGGGGCAAGATTTATTTTATTAAATCCCACCGCCGCTGCCACTATTTATGTGTGTGTATGGAGGGTGGAGGGTAGGCACGGGGTGGAAGACGATAATAAAAAAATTATTTTCTATCGCAGTAAAACTCCGACGGAATAGGCGCGGCATGCAGCGCTTTCACACACATCGAGAATTTTAAGCTAATCTATGCCCGGAGTATTTTGAAACGAAAGCAAACAAAGCGCGTAAATTAAAACATAAAATTTTATACTAATTTATGGCCGGAATATTTTGAGACGAAAGCGAAGAGAGCGTCTAGCCTACAAACCCTCAGTCGGCGACTTTTAATTTTTTTTTAAACATTTTCTTGCAAACATTTTTCATAATTTCTTTTTCATTATTAATTTTTCCTTGGATTCCCTCTTGGGTTGACCTTGAAGAAAGTGTTTACCAAAGTTTTTAGACTTTTTGACGATTTATTTTTTTCTTTTTTCATTTTTAACTTAACTAGAAACACTTTTTTCTTTTTATTTTTTGTCATGATTTCTTTCTTGTTATTATAGTTATTATAATATTTGTGGATTTGAAGTTTTTAGACTTTTGACGATTTAATTTCTTTTTTTTTTTATTTTTAACTTAACTAACAACACTTTTTTGTTTTATTCCTTCTCATGATTTCTTTCTTGTTATTATAATATTTGTGGATTGTCTCTGTTTGGGTTGGCTTCTCTGGGGTTAGGTTGACCTTGACACTACGTATTTTTTATTAATCGAATTATGCTTAACTTGTCAGTACTAAGCACTATGAAACATCTGAATGTTATGGATGGTCGAGAGTTCTTGCCCGAGGGGCCAGATTTATTTTATTAAATCCCATCGCCACTGCCACCATTTATGTGTGTGTATGGAGGGTGGAGGGTAGGCACGGGGTGGAAGACGATAATAAAAAAATTATTTTCTATCGCAGTAAAACTCCGACGGAATAGGCGCGGCATGCAGCGCTTTCACACACATCGAGAATTTTAAGCTAATCTATGGCCGGAGTATTTTGAAACGAAAGCAAACAAAGCGCGTAAATTAAAACATAAAATTTTATACTAATTTATGGCCGGAATATTTTGAGACGAAAGCGAAGAGAGCGTCTAGCCTACAAACCCTCAGTCGGCGACTTTTAATTTTTCTTTAAACATTTTCTTGCAAACATTTTTCATAATTTCTTTTTCATTATTAATCTTTCCTTGGATTCCCTCTTGGGTTGACCTTGAAGAAAGTGTTTACCAAAGTTTTTAGACTTTTTGACGATTTATTTTTTTCTTTTTTCATTTTTAACTTAACTAGAAACACTTTTTTCTTTTTATTTTTTGTCATGATTTCTTTCTTGTTATTATAGTTATTATAATATTTGTGGATTGTCTCTGTTTGGGTTGGCTTCTCTAGGGTTAGGTTGACCTTGACACTACGTATTTTTTATTAATCGAATTATGCTTAACTTGTTAGTACTAAGTACTATGAAACATCTGAATGTTATGGATGGTTAGAGTTCTTGCCCGAGGGGCAAGATTAATTTTATTAAATCCCACCGCCGCTGCCACCATTTATGTGTGTGTATGGAGGGTGGAGGGTAGGCACGGGGTGGAAGATGAGAATTTTCGCCGTCGCGTCGCGTCGTTTATTTAAACTCTTCTCACCACGAACTAAATCTTTTAACTCTAATTAACTCTAATTTCTGTTTTAACTGCCCCCGAGTGTACGAGTCTACAAGTGACGTAATGATGACAGTGTCGTTCGTAAACTGTTTTGTTTTTTTGTTTTTTTAATTAATAGCTATAAATCGAAGAAGACGTCGACTTGATGGAGATATTCGGTGGGGCACATGCCAGATCGATCGGTTTCCAAATCGCCCGAGGGCCACATTGTCAGCATACGATCACGGTAGGCCACCGGTGTGCGCAATTTATTTATGTCAATTGTGCGTACGTGTGGCCTAACCAAAAATTTAGACAATAGTTCGGAATTCTGAGAACGGAGGCGATAAAATGCTCGTCGATGTGGTAGTCGGGCGGTAGTCGCTTGTTATTTTGTTTTTCGAAAAAAAAAAAAACCTCAAGGCGAATGCTCCGAATTTCCCGCGCTTTTTGCCCGCCGAGTCGGTTCGTTTCGCAAGCCGAGACCGAAAAGAAGAAGAAGAAGCGCTTTAAATCCAAATAAAGATTTTCAAACCGTTATAAGAAGATTAATACACCAGATGACCATAGTTCTTCTTGTTCATTAACAATCCCATTTGGTTTTGCCGAATCGGTTTAATCGCGTTTTAAACGGAAGTCGGATGATATACAATCCGAGATAATATCACACGCCGCGGTTAACGATAAGTGGAATATCATCGGCTTAAGCCCTGTAATTACCGTAATAACCAATCGGCACGCATTATTTATTTATACCCGGGTCTAATTTTAATAATCGCCACTTGACCGATCGACGAGAATGTAAATTCGACGCACGCGTTCCATTCATCTCTGCATTTTAATCGCGCATCATACTTTCCTTCACTTCCATTAATTAGTTACGCGGCGACGTCGAGGACGGCCTTTAAACTGTTTGCAGCAACTCAAACTGTTCGAGCTTCAAATTAAAAAAAAAAAAAATACTTACCAAAATTTTAACACTATCAAAACTTTCAATTTTTCTAAACCATTCTGTCCCCAAATACTTAAATCGAGTTCTGTACGTTCCATAAATTAGCCCGAGTGATTCGCACGCCTCATTTCAAACGATTCGTTTGGATTTTTGCAAAAGCATTTGCGTAAATTGGATTGTTTTGGTAAGTTAGTTTTGGTACGTAAACGCGACCTTTAATCTGTTTGTAGCAAACTGAAACTGTTCAAGCTTCGAATCAAAAGAAGAAAAATACTTACCAAAATTTTAACGTTCTATTAAAATTTTCAATTTTTCTAAACCATTCTCTCCCCAAATACTTAAAACGGGTTCTGTACGTCCCATAAATTAGCCCGAATGAATCACACGCTTCGTTTCAAACGATTCGTTTAGATTTTTGCAAAAGCATTTGCGTAAATTGGATTGTTTTGGTAAGTTAGTTTTGGTACGTAAACGCGACCTTTAAACTGTTTGTAGCAAACTGAAACTGTTCAAGCTTCGAATCAAAAAAAGAAAAATACTTACCAAAATTTTAACATTTCATTAAAATTTTCAATTTTTCTAAACCATTCTCTCCCCAAATACTTAAATCGGGTTTTGTACGTCCCGTAAATTAGCCCGAATGATTCGCACGCCTCATTTCAAACGATTCGTTTAGATTCTTGCAAAAGCATTTGCGTAAATTGGATTGTTTTGGTATGTTAGTTTTGGTACGTAAACTCCGTTGCTTGTTCGATCATTTGTGGGCAATATTCATTTACCTTAAAGGTGTTTATTGTTTTCTGACGCATTATTTATTTATACCCGGGTATAATTTTAATAATCGCCGCTTGACTTGGTCGACGGGAATGAAAATTCGACGTACACGTTCTATTCACCTTTGCATTTTAATCGCTCATCATCTTTTCCTTCACTTGTTTCGAAGCTTCGAATTAATAGAAAAATACTTACCAAAATTTTAACATTTTATTAAAATTTTCGATTTTTCTAAACCATTCCGTCCCCAAATACTTAAAACGGGTTCTGTACGTCCCATAAATTAGCCCGAATGAATCACACGCTTCGTTTCGAACGATTCGTTTAGATTTTTGCAAAAGCATTTGCGCAAATTGGATTGTTTTGGTAAGTTAGTTTTGGTACGTAAACGCGGCCTTTAAACTGGTTGTAGCAACTGAAACTGTTTAAGCTTCGAATTAAAAGAAAAAAAATACTTACCAAAATTTTAACATTTTATTAAAATTTTCGATTTTTCTAAACCAATCTCTCCCCAAATACTTAAATCGGGTTCTGTACTTCCCATAAATTAGCCCGAATGATTCGCACGCCTCATTTCAAACGACTCGTTTAGATTTTTGCAAAAGCATTTGTATAAATTGGATTGTTTTGGTAAGTTAGTTTTGGTACGTAAACTCGGGTGCTCGCTCGATCATTTCTGGGCAATTTCCGTTTACCTTAAAGGCGTTTATTTTTCTCTGACGCATTATTTATTTATACCCGGGTATTATTCATTTACCTTAAAGGTGTTTATTGTTTTCTGACGCATTATTTATTTATACCCGGGTATAATTTTAATAATCGCCGCTTGACTTGGTCGACGGGAATGAAAATTCGACGTACACGTTCTATTCACCTTTGCATTTTAATCGCTCATCATCTTTTCCTTCACTTGTTTCGAAGCTTCGAATTAATAGAAAAATACTTACCAAAATTTTAACATTTTATTAAAATTTTCGATTTTTCTAAACCATTCCGTCCCCAAATACTTAAAACGGGTTCTGTACGTCCCATAAATTAGCCCGAATGAATCACACGCTTCGTTTCAAACGATTCGTTTAGATTTTTGCAAAAGCATTTGCGCAAATTGGATTGTTTTGGTAAGTTAGTTTTGATACGTAAACGCGACCTTTAAACTGTTTGCAGCAAACTGAAACTGTTCAAGCTTCGAATCAAAAGAAAAAAAATACTTACCAAAATTTTAACATTTCATTAAAATTTTCAATTTTTCTAAGCCATTCTCTCCCAAAATACTTAAATCGAGTTCTGCACGTCCCATAAATTAGGCCGAATGATTCATACGCCTCATTTCATACGATTCGTTTAGATTTTTGCAAAAGCATTTGCCTAAATTGGATTGTTTTGGTAAGTTAGTTTTGGTACGTAAACTCGGGTGCTCGTTCGATCATTTGCGGGCAACTTCCGTTTACTTTAAAGGCGTTTATCGTTGTCTGACGCATTATTTATTTATACCCGGGTATAATTTTAATAATCGCCGCTTGACTTGGTCGACGGGAATGAAAATTCTACGTACGCGTTCTATTCACCTTTGCATTTTAATCGCGCGTCATCTTTTCCTTCACTTGTCTCGAAGCTTCGAATTAAAAGAAAAATATTTACCAAAATTTTAACGTTCTATTAAAATTTTCAATTTTTCTAAACCATTCTCTCCCCAAATACTTAAAACGGGTTCTGTACGTCCCGTAAATTAGCCCGAATGAATCACACGCTTCGTTTCGAACGATTCGTTTAGATTTTTGCAAAAGCATTTGCGCAAATTGGATTGTTTTAGTAAGTTAGTTTTGGTACGTAAACGCGGCCTTTAAACTGGTTGTAGCAACTGAAACTGTTTAAGCTTCGAATTAAAAGAAAAAAAATACTTACCAAAATTTTAACATTTTATTAAAATTTTCGATTTTTCTAAACCAATCTCTCCCCAAATACTTAAATCGGGTTCTGTACTTCCCATAAATTAGCCCGAATGATTCGCACGCCTCATTTCAAACGACTCGTTTAGATTCTTGCAAAAGCATTTGCGTAAATTGGATTGTTTTGGTATGTTAGTTTTGGTACGTAAACTCCGGTGCTTGTTCGATCATTTGTGGGCAATTTTCGTTTACCTTAAAGGCGTTTATTGTTTTCTGACGCATTATTTATTTATACCCGGGTATAATTTTAATAATCGCCGCTTGACTTGGTCGACGGGAATGAAAATTCGACGTACACGTTCTATTCACCTTTGCATTTTAATCGCTCATCATCTTTTCCTTCACTTGTTTCGAAGCTTCGAATTAATAGAAAAATACTTAATAAAATTTTAACATTTTACTAAAAATTTTAATTTTTCTAAACCGTTCTCGCTCTTAAAACGACGGTTATGTACGTGCCATAAATTAGGCTTAATGATTCACTCGCCTAATTTCAAATGATTCGTTTAGATTCTCGCAAAAGCATTTGCATAAATTGGATTGTTTTGGTAAGTTAGTTTCTCGCTTGTTTGTTCCATTAGTTAGTTACGCGGCGCGACGTCGAAGACGGCCTTTAAGCTGTCAGAAATTGAAGATTATTTTCGATTGTAACATTGTAGTTGCAATTTATAGTTAAAATCAACTGCAGATACGAAAAAAAAATTATTTAAAACAATTATTACCTCGGCCATCCCCGGGACTTTTAAATTTCTATTGACTTCTGAAATTGTTCAAGCAAATGAAATTCCTGGGTTCACTTCAAATTTAAAAAAAAAAAAAACTTTTACTAAAATTTTCAGATTTTGCTAAAATTTTTAATTTTTCTGAACCGTTCTCTTCCTAACTACTTAAATCGTGTTCTGTACATTCCATAAATTAGGCCGAATGATTCGGAAGTCTCGTTTCAAAGGGTTCGTTCAGATTTTTGCAAATGCATTTGCATAAATTGGATTGTTTTGGTAAGTTAGTTTTTTTTTACCACGACCGCGGGCTTAATTCCTCTCACGGTGGTGTTTATTCCCTCGTGACGTCGGAACAGGGCCGATTTTTGTCCTAAGATTGTCAAATTCTCCTTTCTCGTTGTCTCTCTCCTTAGGAAGAAACCCTCTCCAGAATAACTTCCTGAAGGTATTGATCGAATTAACTTAAAATTAGAGAAATAAAGGAGAATGGTATTTTAAAATACATATTGAAAGAAACGATTTAAAAACAAAACAATAAAACAGTGTCGTTTTTATCGACAAAAGTCCAGGGGCACCGACGTCGACGTCCATCAGGGACGGAAGCCTTGTATGGATGAGGATTTAGTTAAATTGTTGACGTGGGTATGCAATGGAGTCAATGGATCTGATTTTTAGGAGCCTTAGACCCCACCCCCCCCACCCCCCAGACCAGCACGGGTGGTCCAAAAATTTATTTTAAAACTTACACAGACAATTTGTCCTCTGGTTTCTGAGTTCTTAGATAATAATTCCGGCCGGTCGATTTTGTTTACATAGGCGTAGCGAATAATTTTTTGCGGCGGGAGGGAGGGCGGGAAGGGAGAGTAATAAAGAACGAAACGAGCAACCACCACCGGGCGAGGCTCGGCCCGCCGAACAATAAACACGTCCAGGCATTCAGATGTTCGGCGAGCAGTCAAAGCCGCCTAATCAGGATGTCGTTTAATTGTTCCGTGTAAGCGGCGCGTTCCGGCCTCCGCAGTTATATATGGAAAGCAGCGCGCCCATTGCGACAATCTCAGACGTTAATTAGTATCATTACGGCTCTAGCTCATTATTTCACGGAACCATTGCTGCAATTGTCGGATAGGAGCATCGGCCAATCGGAGCTGAGCGCGGCAATTAGCTGCGCTTTTTCAGGAACGCGCTTAACGACCCCGGCTTTCGATTTTTCTTGTTGCGACACTTCGTTTGTTTAATTGGGACGCGTCGCATCATTAATTAGCGAAAACATCGAATCTGGACAGAATAATAAGTACTGCGACGACGTTATTACCATCCGCGATTTTTTTTATTTTTTTAATAAAATCTAATCACCAAACGCTTTGCCGGCGTTGCATTTTGGGTTTCGTTGACTTGTACAGCTCTGGAGTTCAGAAACTCCCACCACATTATTACTATCCCTGATTTTGTTTAATTTTTTTAATAAAATCTAATCACCAAACCCCTGCCGGCGGTATATTTTGTGTTACGTTGACTTGTACGGTTTTAGAGCCCAAGAACTCCACCTGATTATTACCACCCCTGATTTTTCTTAATTAAATCTAATCGTCAAACCCCACCCGCCGGTGTATTTTGTGTTTCGTTGACTTATACAGCTCTAGAGTTCAGAAACCCCTACCACATTATTACCATACCTGATTTTATTTTATTTTTTCAATAAAATCTAATCACCAAATCCCTACCGGCGGTATATCTTGTGTTCCGTTGACTCGTACAGCTTTAGAGCCCAAAAACTCCACCTGATTATTACCACCCCCGGTTTTTCTTAATAAAATCTAATCGTCAAACCCCAGCCGCCGGTGTATTTTGTGTTTCGTTGACTTGTATAGCTCTAGAGTTCAGAAACCCCCACCACCTTATTACTATTCCTGATTTTTTTTATTTTTTGGATAAAATCTAATCACCAGACCCCTGCCGGCGATATACTATGTGTTTCGTTGACTTATACAGCTTTAGAGTCCAAAAACTCCACCTTATTATTACCACCCCTGATTTCTCTTAATAAAATCTAATCGCCAAACCCCAGCCGGCGGTGTGTTTTGTGTTTCGTTGACTTGTACAGCTCTGTAGTTCAGAAACCCCTACCACATTATTACCATCCCTGATTTTATTTTATTTTTTCAATAAAATCTAATCACCAAATCCCTATCGGCGGTGTATTTTGTGTTCCGTTGACTTGTACGGCTTTAGAGCCCAAAAACTCCAGCTCATTACTACTATCCTTGATTTTTCTTAAGGATATCTAATCGTCAAACCCCAGCCGCCGGTGTATTTTGTGTTTCGTTGACTTGTACAGCTCTGGAGTTCAGAAACCCCCACCACATTATTACCATCCCTGATTTTATTTTCATTTTTCCAAAAAAATCTAATCACCAAATCCCTATCGGCGGTGTATTTTGTGTTTCGTTGACTTGTACAGTTTTGGAGCTCAAAAACCACCATCACAGGTTTTTAGTTACTATCCCTGATTATTTTTTTTAAATAAAATCTAATCATCAAACCGTTGCCGGCGATATATTGACTTGTACAGTTTCGGAGTTCAAAAACTATGCCGGCGGTGTATGTTGGATTTCGTTGACTTGTACAGCTTTGGAGCTCAAGAACCACAACCGCAGGTTTTCGATTACTCTTCTTGATTAGGATTTTTAAATAAAATGTAATCACCAAACCCCTGCTGGCGGTGTATTTTGGGTTTCGTTGACTTGAACAGTTTTTGAGCTCAAAAAACCACCACCCCAGGTCTTTGATTACCATCCCTAACTATTTTTTTTTTTTTAATAAAATCTATTCACCAAACCCCAGCGGCGTCTCTTGGGTTTCGTTGACTTGTACAGCTTTGAAGCTCAAAAACCGCCACCCCAGGTTTCTGATTACTGTTTCTAATTATTTTTTTTTAAATTAAAATTCCTACCGGCGCTGTATTGACTTTTATAGCTTCGGAGTTCAAAAACTACCACTACATATTTTTGATTACTCTCCATGATTATGGTTTTTAAATAAAATGTTAAATGTTAAAGTTACCAAACCCCTACCGGCGGTGTATTTTGGGTTTCCTTGACTTATACAGCTTTGGAGCTCAAGAACCATCACCAAAGGTTTTTGATTACTATCCCTGATATTTTTTTTAAATAAAATCTAATCACCAAACCATTGCCGGCGATATATTGACTTGTACAGCTTCGGAGCTCATAAACCACCGCCCCAGATCTTTCATTACTATCATTGATTTTTTTTTTAAATAACAAACCACTGCCGGCGGTGTATTTCGGATTTCGTTGACTTGTACAGCTTTGGAGCTCAAGAACTACAACCGCAGGTTTTTGATTACTCTCCTTGATTATGGTTTTTAAACAAAATGTAATCACCAAACCTCTGCTGCGGTGTATTTTGGGTTTCGTTGACTTGAACAGTTTTTGAGCTCAAAAAACCACCACCCCAGGTCTTTGATTACCATCCCTAACTATTTTTTTTTTTAATAAAATCTATTCACCAAACCCCGGCGGCGTCTCTTGGGTTTCGTTGACTTGTACAGCTTTGAAGCTCAAAAACCGCCACCCCAGGTTTCTGATTACTGTTTCTAATTATTTTTTTTTTAAATTAAAATTCCTACCGGCGCTGTATTGACTTTTATAGCTTCGGAGTTCAAAAACTACCACTACATATTTTTGATTACTCTCCATGATTATGGCTTTTAAATAAAATGTTAAATGTTAAAGTTACCAAACCCCTACCGGCGGTGTATTTTGGGTTTCCTTGACTTATACAGCTTTGGAGCTCAAGAACCATCACCACAGGTTTTTGATTACTATCCCTGATATTTTTTTTAAAATAAAATCTAATCACCAAACCATTGCCGGCGATATATTGACTTGTACAGCTTCGGAGCTCATAAACCACCGCCCCAGGTCTTTCATTACTATCATTGATTTTCTTTTAAAATAAAATCTGCTCTCCAAACCACTGCCGGCGGTGTATTTCGGATGTTCACAACCGCAGGTTTTTGATTACTCTCCTTGATTATGGTTTTTAAATAAAATGTAATCACCAAACCTCTGCCGGCGGTGTATTTTGGGTTTCCTTGACTTGAACAGTTTTTGAGCTCAAAAAACCACCACCTCAGGTTTTTGATTACCATCCCTAATTATTTTTTTTAAATAAAATCTGTTCACCATACCCCGGCGGCGTCTCTTGGGTTTCGTTGACTTGTACAGTTTTGAAGCTCAAAAACCACCACCCCAGGTTTCTTATTACTGTTTCTAATAATTTTTTGTTTAAATAAAAACCCCTGCCGGCGCTGTATTGACTTTTATAGCTTTGGAGCTCAAGAACCACCACCACACCACAGGTTTTTGATTACTATCCGTGATTAGAATTTTTTTTTAATAAAATCTAGTCACCAAACCCCTGCCGGTTGGTTTTGTTGACTTGTACAGCTTTGGAGCTCAAGAACCATAACTTCAGGTTTTTGATTGATATATTTTTTTAAATAAAATCTGAGCACTTAATCCCTGCCGGCGGTGTATTTTGGATTTCGTTGATTTGTACAGCTTTGGAGCTCAAACACCACCACCGCACTACAGATTTTTGATTACTATCCCTGATTATTATCTTTTTTTAAATAAAACCTAATCACCTAAGTAATCACCCAAGTCTTTTTTGAGTTTCGTTGTCTTGTGCAGCTTCGGAGCTCAAGGACCGCCCACCTACGAATTTCTTATTAAAGTAATTATGCAATGCACTTTTTAATTAGGTACGGTTTCGTTATACGTGGAACAAAAACCAATTCCTAAGCAAGTGTTGGGCTCACAATCAAACCTGACCATCGAAATAAAGAAACACATGCCAGTCGGTGGAAATAAATTCCTTTCGTTATTAGAGGCGAGTGCAACCCTTTCGTAATTAAGGAAACTCATCCCCGGACTTATCACCGTCACCGGACTAATTACGATAAACCCCCAGACATGGTAATGCCCATTAACACCTTGGTTTTCTCGCGCTAATACTGCGCGCAGATGCGCGCCCCAGACAAATGATACCATAACTCTCGCACTAATTGTCCCCATTTACATAAAACTGTTGAGTTTCGTATGACCAGACAAGATATGACCGTCGACTTAATTAGACGAATTAACGAAATTATCGAGCGTAAGAAAAGCATACATTTAGTACAACAAAGTTTAATTTTTTTTTTTTTGCCCACGGCCAGGACTTAACGAGCTGCCTGCCCGGTTTCGCTTTCCGCCGCCGTCGAAAAAGAAAGTGGCGCACATTCGGCACTGTCATCGTAATTTTCGATCCGTTAGGTTTCCGGCAGGGGCAAAACAAAAAAAAAAACACACAGACGGGGGGTTTTTAATTTTCTAGCGGTATTTATTATTGAGGCGGCAGCTGGGACGTGCTACTACTCCCGGATTCACTTTCGGATATCATCCCTTTCCAGACGGAACGAGATCGAAAGTCAGCCAAGCCACAAGGGAGGGCGAAGGGAAAGCTCCGCGACGACACCGACCAGCAGACACACCATGTGGGATCCGTGCGTGCTCAGGTAGGGACTTACTATACTTACAGGGGCGGAAAACTTATGTACGTGTCGTATTACACTTACACTTAAACAAGAAAATAACGACGAGCGAATTTAAATAAATGTAAAAAGGGGGCGCGCTAAAAAGCCGGATTAAATTAAATGAGGATTTTTTTTTCATTTAAATATAGAAAATTAGGGGAAACCTCCCTTGATTACGCAATCTGGCATTAGATTAGAAGCTCAATTCTCACGTTAGAAACTCACAATCATCTGGCAATTGTCTGCAGATGTATTTTAAAATATTTCGTGGGAATTAAATTGATTGTTTATTTTGACGTCGAGCCTCTTGTGCTGCGGAATGATGAAACATTTTTGTCAGCTGCTTATTTCGGCGGAATTATAAATCGCTTTCACATTTGACATTTATCACTATTAGGTCCCGCTAACATCCTTTTCTCTCGGTTGGTACATATCTTGTAGTGCAATTCGTAGACAGTTTTTTTTTTATATACAGCTCAAAACACTCCCGCCGCAATTATTCCTTTTTCGAAATCGCTATTTCGACCTTATAGATGTCTTAAGTTAAACTTTAATCAGCCTGAACGAGGCGTCTTGGCACTAAATTCGTAATCATCCTGCAATCGTCTGCAGCCGTATTTCACAACATTTCGTGGGAATTAAACTGATTGTTTATTTTAGCGTCGAGTTTTCTGTGCCGCGAGACGAACTTTCCTGTCTTCCTGCAATCGCCTGTGGCCATATTTCGTGGGAATTAAATTTAACGTTTGACATTTATCCCTAATGGGTCCCGCTAACATCCTTTTCTCTCGGTTGGTACATATCTTGCAGTGCAATTCGTAGACAGTTTTTTTTTTTATACAGCTCAAAACACTCCCGCCGCAATTATTCCTTTTTCGAAATCGCTATTTCGACCTTATAGATGTCTTAAGTTAAACTTTAATCAGCCTGAACGAGGCGTCTTGGCACTAAATTCGTAATCATCCTGCAATCGTCTGCAGCCGTATTTCACAACATTTCGTGGGAATTAAACTGATTGTTTATTTTAGCGTCGAGTTTTCTGTGCCGCGAGACGAACTTTCCTGTCTTCCTGCAATCGCCTGTGGCCATATTTCGTGGGAATTAAATTTAACGTTTGACATTTATCCCTAATGGGTCCCGCTAACATCCTTTTCTCTCGGTTGGTACATATCTTGCAGTGCAATTCGTAGACAGTTTTTTTTTTTATACAGCTCAAAACACTCCCGCCGCAATTATTCCTTTTTCGAAATCGCTATTTCGACCTTATAGATGTCTTAAGTTAAACTTTAATCAGCCTGAACGAGGCGTCTTGGCACTAAATTCGTAATCATCCTGCAATCGTCTGCAGACGTATTTCACAATATTTCGTGGGAATTAAACTGATTGTTTATTTTAGCGTCGAGTTTTCTGTGCCGCGAGACGAACTTTCTTGTCATCCTCCAATCTCCTGCGGCCATATTTCGTGGGAATTAAATTGTTTGTTCATTTTAACGCCGAGCTTTTCGTGCGGCGAAATTATAAATCGCTTTCACATTTGGCATTTATCGCCGTTGGCTTCCGCTGACATCCACATTTACTCGGTTGGTTTCACCTTATGTCAGGGCGTCGTGACGCTTCGATCCGTTCGAACGAACTCCTTCTTTCGTACTTCCGGGGCGAAGCCAAGTTCGGCTTTGCTGATAGTTTGCGAACCTGTAGCCACTGCCGCTAACTGACGGCTTTCTCGGGGAATTTTTTTAAATGTGAAGGGAAAACTTCGAGAATGCGATCCAAGCAGCTCTATCAAGACAGTTTTTGGTCGTTGTTGATAAAAATAACTCAAACAGGAGTATAATTTGCAAAGGTAATTTTTATAATCACCGAAATGTATTCTTTACGCAGTTATTAAACCCATTTGCTGCGTCAACCCGCCAGTAATTTCATCAGAAAGAGGGAACTTACACAATGATTGAGAGGGAAGAATTAATTAATAATATTTTTTTTTTTGTAAAATTTGTACTACCTGGAAAGTGAAACCAGTCTTTACAAGATTGGCAACACTGCAATAGCGTTCAGTCGTCGTCTAAAATTCTGAGGATAATGTGGTGTTTCTTGTGGGGGCCTTGGCTACATATTTGGTGACGGATCGGGAAAAGGCATTGTGGCGTAACGTTATCATCGGCAAAGGCGTCATCGACGACTTCGGTCGGATGTTGATGGTGTGCCCTGGTGGATCAAAAACTATTTAGAGTTTGTCTCGGTTTGTCCCCTTTACTACGAAACAGGTATGTTCGTGCGCCCTGACGGATCAAAAACTCATCAGAGCTTGTCCCCTTTGATACGAAACAGGTATGCTTGCGGTTGTTGAGTTTCGTTCAAATTATATTATTGTCGTACTTCTCTTCTCTCGCAGGTTTTACGTTTTGGTTTACGTACTGGTTGAGACTTCACTTATTGGTTCTGGTTCTGACATATCAGTTTTACATGTTTGATAGCCTTCCGGCTTTCTTTAAAACAATCCTTTCGTACCGGTCTCTTCGAAGCAACCCTACGAATTGGTTCAGAACTGGCATCTTCACACGTCAAGTGTTGCGGCGGCGCATGGTGGACCAACAGGATGAGGACTCGCACACGGTTTCAATATTGAATGAATTCCGTTTTAAGTTTAATTATTAAGATGCGCGTGCGTCTTCGTTACTCTCTTCGCTTATCTTGTTGAGTTTCTTTTTTATTTTTTTGCTGAAAATAGATTAGTTGCATTCGTCTCGGGTTAAGATTAGGTGGCTCTCAATTATTCTCGCGTTTGAGTAAACCCTCACGCCCGTCACAACTGAACTCTCGGCGGCGCTGTGAGTTAATTTCCTCGGCACAATCCTCTTAGTACTCAGGTAGGTAGCGGATTTAGAATACATTTGGAATCGCTACCGTTTGTTTAACAAAACTTTCCAGTGTAGTATAATTGGAAGAAATTCGCGTCGCGTCGCATTCGCATTCGCATTCGTTCGCGTGCGATGATTAATATTCGCGCGCGGCCGAGCCGAAATCCAAATAAATTAATTATTTTCGCAATTACGTCGGTGCGCAGGAAGCAGAAACGAAAAAAGGAACGCGGCGTAATAAATTAATTAAAGAATAACTCCGTCATTCCGCACGTGGACACACACAGGAATTAATTTGGGCATCTGCAACGACGCAAAAAAACGATGATCTTAACCGGGGATGCCCCTAGCGCTAAAATACCACCGCAGTACTCACCTTAATAACATAATAAGGGCGCGGGCGCTTTTTTTGTTATGTTTTGTTTTTTTCTTTTATTTTGTTGGGGCGAGAGGGCAACGAGCAAAAAGCGTAATCGACTCGTGACAGTTACAAGGGTTGTTCAACCTGTGGGCCCCTAACGGGACCCGAAAAAAGGAAGAACGGATTCGCCAGCTACGCGGAATCTGATATTATATGTGTTTTGCTAGGATAGCGGGTTATTAAACTGGTCGCCCATCTGACGAACAGAGACGGACGAGCAGGAACCGTTCGGTTCAAGAAAGGACGGGTTTAGGGCAGGTGATGTACCTCGAAGAGTCGGGATCATTGTCTTTGGGGCTCCCTTTCTCTTTCTAAGGCAGTTGTTGCGGCACGCGTCTGTCTCGTGTGTTAATTTGCTCCCGGACATGCAATCTTCACCCTTACGCCTTTTTAATTCGGGCGGGCTTACACTTCGGGCTCTCTCTCGAATAAATAATTCATCGCCCTCCGGCCCCGGCCCTGATTGGATTTTTAAAACGCGACTTTGCCTCTTCCTCTTTGATTTATCCCGCGCGGTCATCTTGGAACGCAAGCAAATTTTACGTATTACGAAAGCGTAAATTACTGCGGACAGGTGTTCCGGGCAGAAGAATGCTAATTACCTCCTCTTTTACTAATTAATTTCTACATGGATGGCCCGTGAAAACGGGTTACATTTTTAATTAGTCACCAAAATCAAGCGTGGACAGAGGACCTTAGTTACATTGTTACATTTCGCGACCGCACTATATTAATTACGTCACCAATCAAGCAATGAATTATAACATCTTCTAAATTCCTTTTACTCTGATTGACCACAACAAAGTCCCCCCGACGACGGCATACAAAAAGAAACCAAAAGAAAATCACGTCCGTCGTAAATCGGAGCTTTAATTAATAGTATAGTATCGATAAAACGTTCGTACAAATCGTACAAATCGAAATCATTTATAACTACGGCCGGATACGGGGCGAGCAACGACCATTCCTTAAATAAATTCACACACAAAGTCCAACACGTGGACAGAAAACACACGTTTACGGGAGTACTCACGGATCAGCTTACACGAAAGCATAAAAACGGGTGGTGAGGGCGGTGGTGGCCCCCCGTCGTGCCCAAAATTTGTTAATTAAAGAATGTTTAAAGCGCAACTCGAACAATCTCAAGGTCAAGTAAGCTTTAAACTCTTTTCCAAAATTCACAAAAAAAAAAACATGTCCAACACAAATAAATATCCGACGATGTTTAGCGTTGGGAAGGAGCCCCTCAAACGCGATAGCAAATTTTAAATTTAATGCAATGTCCAACAAGAAATAAAGTTCCAACAATGTTTATAACGCTCTGAAGGGGCCTCTCCAAAGAGAGAGCAAAAGTTAAATTCGTCTCCAACCAAAAAAAAAAAAATACAGGGGTCAAAAGGGTCGACGTAACAAAGTATGCGCAGTGCGCCAAATAAGGCTCCGGGAGGGGCGGGGGAGTTTTCCACGCAGCGGCGACGTAAAACGATGACGTCACCCCGCAAGGGTAGTGACGAAAAAAGTAGGAAGAACAAGAATAAAATAAAACGACCCTAAAATGCCTCCGCCGCGACGGAATAGAAGACGGAGGCTGTCGGGCTCGTCTCTCTGAAGCTAGTCGAACGGTCGACGTTGCAAAGGCTCGTCTCTGCCAACCCAAGCATGTAGCGGCCCCCTTGCTTGGGCCTAGCACTGTAATAACGCGAAACGAGCCGGGAACAATTAACAAAAGAATGACCACGAGGTCGCCAAAAAAATAACTTACCCCACGTTGCACGTAGGTACAGAAGAAATATCAAAAATCGCTACCAAATCCGCAGAAAACGAACCACGCTTAACTCTTGGGGGAAAATAAAGACGGGCGAAAAGAAATCTACAAAAATGCGAGACGAAGCACAGAAAATTCGTCACGAAAAGTTTCCGACGCGTGTCCACCTGCGCTTTCTCCCACCAAGACCGCAACGCGATCGGATAGCCGCTACGAAATAGAACATCGGGCGACATCTAAACTTCGGAGACTCAAAAGCGCCGGGGGGAGACAGGAAACCATCACCAAACTTGATTACAAAAGAACTTACCGTAACAAAATTATTTTCCGCCGTTCTCTCCGTCTCTCGCTCTCTCCTCATGAGGTTTTCCTCAATTAATCGATGAGCTATCCCTGCAAGACGATTTTCTTGTTCGATTGTTAGTTTGAGTTTAAAAGCTGAAAATACACGCTTCCAGGGGTTTTTTCCACGAAAATGCAGGATGGTGACGTTGGTTGCTTAAAAATTATCAAATTCTTTTCACCTGTTCTCTCTCCCTTTCTCTCACTCTCTCCTTATGAGAGATTTTCCTCGATTAATCAACAAGCTACCCCTGCAAGACGATTTTCTTGTTCGGTAGTTAATTTGAGTTTTAAAGCCGAAAATCCGCGCCCAAGTGTTTTCGCACGAACGCCAGAATAGGGCCGCTGCGCTGTTTCGAAAAACTTGAAACCGATTAAAGCGAAGTTCAAGGACAACCAAAGTCGACCCAACAACTGAACTCGATTCCATTCAACCCAAGCAAACAATTAACATAAGAATGTCCACGAGGTCGCCGAAAAAAAAATAACTTACCCTACGTTGCACGTAGGTACAGAAGGGATACCAAAAATTGCTGCCAAATCCGCAGAAAGCGAACCCCGCTTAACTCTTGGGGGAAAATAACGACAGGCGAAAAAAAATCCACAAAAGCAAAAAAATCAAAAATGAAATGAAAAGAGAATTTCCATAACGATCCTATCTAATTGCACTCAAGCCTAGCTCCATTCAACCCAAGCAAATAATTTTAAACAGATTAAGATGAAACTCAACAAATCTCAAGGTCAAACGAATTCATCCAGCTTATTATATCGTATTATTGCACTCCATTCTACGTAAGTAAGTAAAAGTAAAGAGAAATGGATTAAAGTCGAGCTCGACAAATCTCAAGGTC
The DNA here is from genome assembly GCA_036172665.1 of Prosopocoilus inquinatus. Lineage (NCBI taxonomy): Eukaryota > Metazoa > Arthropoda > Insecta > Coleoptera > Lucanidae > Prosopocoilus > Prosopocoilus inquinatus. Next base: position 3,588,143 of record CM069878.1, on the reverse strand, counting down.
AATCCAACTCAACTGACATCAACTTAACGCCATCTAGCGCAAGCAAAAGATTAAAAATTGCAAAGTTTTTTGTTTTTAATCCACGAACAAACTGAAGAGCAGTTTAAATGTCAGAGGTTTTACGAAACCTCGTGATACGTTGCTCTCGCGATTAAATCGCGGCACACTTTCTCCGCTTCCGCTAGAGGGCGCGACGATTCAGTTTGGCGGCCTTAGTTTGGCGTAAGCCTGTTTGGCGTTGTTTTTCGAACATTCATGCAACTTCGTCTCAAGGTAAGTGCCGTGTGCAACAAACAGTGACACGTATTGTGGCTCCTATTTCACCGAGTACATGACATTTCGCTAGTGATAGTGTCAGTTGAGTATAACAAAGGCTGCAATACTATAAAATTAATTAAATAAAGAAAGTTTGTTTTTTATAATAATTGTTGCGCGAACTTGAAAATTCCCTAATTATTTTCGAAACGCTTTGATTAATGTATTTCGTCCGTACACACACTCAAAGATGCAATTAAGTTCTAAGACAGTAATATCTAATAATTATCCTCGTAATATACATTAATCAAACTGTCAGCACAGATTTTCATCGGGTCTTATTAACTACTATGATTTGGAAGCCTCCGTGGGATGCAAAGAGTTCGATGACTTCGAGACTTCGTCTAACCTAGCGCGATGATGATGATGATGATGAATTATGCCCGATTTGGTTTTGTAATCGATGACAATGAAGGCAGGGGTGAGTTTATTTATTTAAATTCGATGCGATGTAGTAAGTGTTCAAGTGTTTACGTAACAAAAAAAAAGCTTGTGGCTTATCTCTTATTTATCGAGAATTAAGAAACAGAATGCGTGCAAGCGTGTGCATCCCCGGACTTATCGCTTTCGTGTTAATTACGATAAGACCTGCGATACCTTAATAGGTCCGAGCACTTCGTCGTCTGCCCTATCGGGGTAGTGTTGTTTGTGCAGGTGGACGAATCGAACGATATCTTCGCGCCATTTGTATTAACACATTGTAAGAGATTAAGCGGATGTTTTGCATGCCTGTTCACGAAATTAACACGCAATGCAAACGACAAAAAAAAAGATTAAAATGTTCAAGCCGAAAGGAACAAACAAAACGTTATTATATTTTGCGACCCCTCACCGCTATTCTTTCATTTAATTTAAATTAAGACGTGTTGAGGCAATATCTTAATGTATTAAAAAAGAAAAATAATTAAACCGATACGTATTTGGGAAATTTCCACCGTCTCACACAAGTAACCTGACCTTATCATCTCAATTTGAAAGTTAGCCGAGTGTTAAGTGTAAACCACGTTGCTAATCTAATCGCACGTAGATGATGATGTACAGTCACAGCATAAACAAAATGAAAGTCTGAAGGGATAAACGGCCACCCGACTTCGCCCGACCGGATATATCGAACAGCGTTCATCTCTTGATCGGGCGAAGTCGGGTGGCCGTTTACTCCGACAGACATTAATTTCTTTGTGCTGCGACTGTACATAGAATGATTGCGCACTCCGAATTTCCCGTTGAAGAATTGTCGTCGTCACAGGCGGACCACTGCGTAATACCACCGGTCAGCCCGTAAATTCGGAGGGGGGTCGTGGACAAAAAAAAAACAAATTAATAAGAAAAAACGAAGTCAGGTAACAATAGAAGTGCATTTAAAAAGGTTGCGATTGCATCCAACCATAAATAACTTCAGTCAAAAAAAAAAGACGAACGTGTCCAAGGCAAGACAATTCAGTAACGAGCAGAAATTAAAGGACAATAATATCGCGAAAGTTTGAAATCGGTTACGCTCAAAATTCAAAAATATCTTAAAATACTTCAAAAAAGCAAATCGGTACGTAAACGGGAAATTTCCTTTCGTCTCACACGAGTAACCTGACAGTTCAAGATGACGAAAGTTAACTTCAAACTGTGCATAAACCAACGACCATAAATAACTTCGGCCTTAAAAAGGTGAACGGGTCCAAGACAAGGCAATTCAGTAACGAGCAGAAATTAAAAAAAAAAAAACAATAATATCGCGGATGTTAAACTCAAAATTTGATATCGGTTACGCTCAAAATTCAAAAACATCTTAAAATATTTCAAAAAAGCAAATCGGTACGTAAACTGGAAATTTCCTTTCGTCTCACACATGCACCTGACAGTTCAAGACGATGAAAGTTAACTTTAAACTGTGCATAAACCAACGACCATAAATAACTTCGGCCTTAAAAAGATGAACGCGTCCAAGACAAGACAATTCAGTAACGAGCAGAAATTAAAAAAAAAAAAAAACAATAATATCGCGGATGTTAAACTCAATATTTGAAACCGGTTACGCTCAAAATTCAAAAACATCTTAAAATATTTCAAAAAAGCAAATCGGTACGTAAACGGGAAATTTCCTTTCGTCTCACACAAGCACCTGACAGTTCAAAAAGATGAAAGTTAACTTTAAACTGTGCACAAACCAACGACCATAAATAACTTCGGCCTTAAAAAGGTGAACGCGTCCAAGTCAAGACAATTCAGTAACGAGCAGAAATTTTAAAAAAAAAAACAATAATATCGCGGATGTTAAACTCAAAATTTGATATCGGTTACGCTCAAAATTCAAAAACATCTTAAAATATTTCAAAAGCATAAATATCGGTACGTAAACGGGAAATTTCCTTTCGTCTCACACGATTAACCTGACAGTTCAAGATGACGAAAGTTAACTTTAAACTGTGCAATTATCTCAAAAGCGAGCGCAAGAAACAGTAATTAAAAATTGTATTAAATTGTCCGAGATTGACATAAGCGATCGTCTCGTCTTTTGTTCCCAAGAAGTTGAAAAATTCCCTGGATTTTAATGAGTTCTCGCAAATTTCCCCCTTCCGCTTGAAATTATCCCGAGACTTAACGACTTTCTCCCTAAGTTGGCGACACTAAACGGGGAATAAACATGACGCGCGGAGAGGGGGAGGTAAATCAAGTCCGTTATTGACATAAAATCCACCAGAAATTAATATCTAGAATCGACTGTCAAAATATCGAATGTGTTGTTGGCAACAACGAAAACCAAAAATGGCTAACACCGCCGATTAAGGATGTTTTTGTATAGAGAATGGAACATCTGATGTTCCCCACTTGCGTAACAATCAGGAAGGGAAAACAGCTTAAATAGAGCGGGAGAGTACAAGAAGTCGATCTTCCGGGTCCTTCGGTCGCAGCCTCCTGACCTAATCACGCGTTGCGTTCCCGGTTTTTTATTTTAATTTTTTTTTCTTGGGTTGTAATTAATTTCGCGAATGAAGCCAACTCTTCTCGGTGTGTCTTTTTGAGGTAATCAATTTAATCATAACCGATCTATTTTATTAATTTAATTTAAATTCTGTGTTTCAAGAACGATTCCAGCAAGCGCTGGCGAGTTGAGACAAAAAAATCATTATTTCGCACAAGGAAAAGCTATTATTTAAGAAAGTTCTTTTTTTTCTTTTGTACTTCTCTACAAATCATTTTCTATTTATTGCTATGTTTTCACCGGCGTTTATATTTTTCCTGTGATTTAAATTATTTTGTGTTGGGTACGTATTGCCCAAAATTATGCACTCGCCTAGGGATTTTCCACGCGCAAGAAAGATTCCAACGAGTATTGATGAGTTGAAACTATATAGAATTCATTAATGCGCACGAAGAAAAGCTATCATTTAACAAAGGTTTTCCGTTTTGTTTTTTACTCACTATTCGCTTCGTTATCTGCAAATCATTTTCTCTTTATTGCTATGTTTACACCGGCATTTATTTTTTTCTTGTGATTTTAATTTCTTTTTTGTGTTGCGTTACAGAAACACGATTTTGGGCATAATTATGCACTCGCTTAGGGATTTTCCACGCGTAAGAAACATTCCAGCCAGTGTTGAGTTGAAACAAAAAATTCATTATTGCAATCAAAGAAAAGCTGTTATTTAACGAAGGATTTGTTTTTTCTTTATTGTTTTGTACTGATTATTCGCTTCCTTGTCTGCAAACCATTTTCTATTTATTGCTAAATTTTCACAGGCATTTTTGTGATTTTAAGTTTTCTTTTGCGTTGCGTTACGGAAGTGCGACATTGCGCTTGATTACGCACTCGCCTGGGCATTTTCCGCGCGCAAGAAGGATTCCAGCCATTGTTGAGAGAAAAGTTCAAGAGTTTCTTTTTTTTGTACTGATTATTCGCTTCCTTCTTTCCGAACAATTTTCTCGATCGATTCTAACTGAAGAAGATTCAAATTAATAATTGTATTTTAAGTTGAATCTCTAGCTTTTGTTAATACATTTTTTATATTTAAAAAGAAACTGACTGATTTTAATCGTAACCGATTTTCTTTTAAATTAAATTAAGTATTCATAGTCAGTCAGCGGAGTCCGAAAGTTTTTCCGGTTGAAACCAGTTTGAGAAAGCGACAGCCCGACTCGACCCGGAAGTTTAAGCCGAAGCATTAAGGCCCGGTTACCGGAAGCAATTCTAATCGGCCCGTTAAACTAACCAAAGGTTAAACTAATGAGCCCGTTAAACCGAATCAGGTTTCTGGAAACATCGGATTAGCACGACCTGGTTTGTTCTTGAACTGTGTCGGAACTAGGAGTTATTTTAGCGTCGAGCAGATGTCGCCACTATCTCTCCAGTATATGTCCGGAAAATGCCAGTAATTTTAATCCTTTTTGAACTTAGGCAACGTTGTATAAAAGATTTAAGCCAGGTTTAACTTGAAGCTTTACTTAGATGTGAGACACAGTATTCCATACGTCATAAGATGTGTCACATTCTAACTTAGGCTTAAATTTAATCCTGGTTTAAAACTTTTATACAACGCAACCTTAATTTCCTTTGATGGAACATGCGGAAAGGGCGAACATTTCATTGAAAGTGAAAAAAAAGGTATAATTTGAATCGATTACGGAAAAATGTAAGGTTAGATAAATTGCGCATGCGCCAATTAAGTTAACGCACCTGTTTGCCGTTTTAATTTAACCAAAGGATTAAAATGTTCCAGAAACTCATTTCATACTTTAACGAGTGGTTGACCTAATCGGTCCGTTATATTACATGGAGAGTGAGATATGATGAAAAATTGATTTGATTGGAAGAAATCGGAATAAAAATCGAATAAACAACGACGAGGTACTGTGAGGAAGAACAACCGAAAACAAGAGAAGGTCGATAAATAATGGACAGATTAATCGAAAATTACAACTGATATAAACAAAACAAAAATCCACGCACAAAAGGAAGAACCGAAACAAAAATGAATAATAGAAGAAATTAAAATGAACCAAAAGAAGTTAATGATAAAAAAAAAAAACAATAATTCCGTTAAGAAACTGAAATTAAAATGAAAATGAAATAAAGTACAGCAACAATATACGAAAAAGAAAAAATACGAATAAGAAAAAAAAAAACAAAATACGAAAAATAAAGGAAGATTGATGAATATTGGGTGCTTTAAACGAAAATTACAACTGCTGGAGATAAGAATGATGGACGGAAAACAAAAGAAGTTCGACGATTATTGGATGGATTAATCGAAAATTAAAAATGATATAAACAAAAAAAAAATCACTCTCAGAAAGAATAACCAAAACAAAAAATAAATAATACAAGAAATAAGGTGAACCGAAAAGAAACAAAAGAAGCTAATAATAATAAAAAATAATAACCTCTTTAAGAAACTGAAATTAACATTAAAATCGAATGAGGTACAACAAAAAACGAAAAAGAAAGACGGATGAAAAACAAAAGAAGATCGATGAATATTGGGCGCTTTGAACGGAAATTAGAACTGTTGATAAGACATAACAAAAGAAAAATCTACACTAATTCAAAAAGAACTACCGAAACGAAAAGTAAATGATGGAAGAAATAAGTTGAAGAAAAAGGAAACAAAAGAAGTTAATTGGAAGAAAATTACATCGATTAGAAAACTGACAAAAATTAAAATTGAATAGAGAGCAGTAAAATACGAAAGAGAAAAGACGGAAGAAAAACAAAAGAAGTTCGATGATGACTGAAGGAATTTATCGAAAATTATAAATGAAAAAACAAAAGAAAAATCCACGCTCAAAAAGAAAAACCCAAACAGAAAATAGATAAGATAAGAAAATGATTATAAAAAAATAATAATAATTCCAATAAGAGCCAGGAATTAAAACTAAAATCGAATAAACGACAACAACAAAACAGAAAAAATGGACGAAAAACAAAAGGACGCTTTGGACGAAAATTAGAACTGTCGATAAAACATAACCAAAGAAAACATAACCAAAATCGATTAGGAAACTAATAAAAAATAAAAACGAATAAAGAATAATAAAATACGATAATAGAAAGATGGCGATTTGTTCGAAAATGAAAGCTGCTTAAAAGCAAAACAAAAATCCGTACCGACTGTAAGTCAAGAAGGATGAATAAAACATACAAACAAAAAATACACAATCGAACAAACAAGAAACAAAAGAAGAATAATCAAATAGTAATAATAATAATTCGATTAAGAAACTGAAACTAAAACTAAAATCGAATAAAGAACAAACTAAAAGATACGAAGCAAGTGAAATTAACGAAAAATAAAGGAAGATCAATGAGATCAATGATAGTGGGCGGTTCGTTCGAAAATTGAGACTGACGATAAGAAAACTCCCACTCTAATTAAAATTATTAGTTGCGTTATTGTAAGATTTGTAAGATATTGTGCAGCGCCACCTGTGGAAATGCGCTGGCTGGAGTCGCGTACGCATTCTATTTATAACATCGCAGCGCTTCGTCGTAATAGTAAACCGTAAAACTTTTTCCGGTCCGTCCTGTGATCATAGTGAATAATTCTCTGAAATTTTTCGCGTTCGTAAATCAAGCGAAATTAAAAAGCGATGAAAATTCGCCGCCAATAAAATTATCTTGAGGGGGGGGGGGGTCTTCCTCGCTTCCTTTTTTTCTTTTTCGTCAACGTTTCACGATCAGGTGGTATTATTTATTTATTAAGCCCTCTCGGAATTATCTTTATTTATGAATGTGATTTTGCGCGCTCATTAATAATCAACGCTTATCGGGCGGCGTGCATGTGTAGAGCACGACGGAAGTACCAACTTATTAAAATGAAAACAAATTGATGCGCGGACGATTATTATTATTACGACCAGGTGATACCGGGCGAATACCGTATCCTTATAAATACGGGAGGACGAAAGGGCACTGCGCGTACTCGCGTCCCCGTCCGTACCTGCACATGGCGAACGCAGATGCAAGAGGTGCATATTTTCATGTGTAGGTACCATTGCGTGCAAATAAAAGTGTACCACTCTTAAAGAACATTTCCGGAGCGCTTTAGTTTTTTTTTTTTTTTTTTTGTAAAAACCAGCTTCAGTATTTTTTTTTTTTTTTGGCAAATATTTATGACAATCGAGCCCGTTAACATTCCGAACCATTCGTAAACGAAAGTCAGACATTATGCAATAGAGAGAGAAAAAATCGTTCACTTTTCTGTGCACCTGATAGTACCCGAGTTGCATTTTTAGCTCGCAATTATACGCATTAAATTTATTAACGGGGGCATTATTTGCTCGCGCTCGCCTGCTCGTTATTACTTATATTGAAAATTACATGTAATTTCTATATAGCGCGCGCGCGCACGCGCGCTCGTGAGTAACGCAAATTGGGTAACTTTTTAGGTTGTTAATGCATGCCCGAAAGGGTATCTGATTAAAAGAGAAAGAAAAAGAAAAGCAAAGACGGGAAACTGATTTGCGAAACTGCTTACATTGTAGCTACAAATTATGGTTTTGCTTTATACTTTAAAACCTGCCACGCTTGAAATACGCTCGCGTCTCTCTCACACTTAGTTTTTTTTTTTAATTTTTTAATATTGTGGAGACAAACCTGTAGCATGCCCGCTTTGCATGTTACTGTAGGTTTGCCTCCACACATTAGATCAAAAATTAACCGCGTGATGTCGCAAGTTTAACATGCTCTCGAGAGACCCCTTTAATTAGAGTCAGGACAATACCGCCATGTTATATCACAACAATTAGCTGTGATTGGGGGAAGAAGAAAAGTAGGCGTTACCTTCTCGCCTGTTACGTTTAACAGTTGGCAAGTTTCATTTTGTGATAAAACATGGCGGCGCCAATCAAAACTTAGCTACGAATTGCCCAGACACTTATGAAAGGGTCTCTACTGCTATCCAAGATTGGTAGAGCTGGACTGTGTATTAAAAGGTTGCCTTGATCAGGGAAGGATGCAGAGCGTACGCAACTTGTTACGTCACGCACGCGCGTTACGTCACGCACGCGATAAATTCCAATTTCCCTGATAACCAGGTTTGTTCATTGCATAACCAACATGACCATAAAATAGATTCCATTTTCAGCGAATTAGATTAAACTTCAGGAAACTCATTCTATTTACTTCACTGTGACGGATACAAGTTTCTTCGTGTGACGTCACGAGGGGAGGAAATTTCTAACTGCATATTAAATTGGAACGAGGCAATATCAGTTTTACCAACCTTGCCTGCTGTCAACTAACACGTGCGCTCCTTGGTTTCGAGATAAGTGACGCAGGTCGGTCGGATTCCAGCGGAGTTCTCGAACTACTCCTTCTGCTGTCTACGCCCCACGAAGGACCGAAACAGCAAATGATTTCGCGTTCGAGGGAGAACGCACGACGGCGACGGCCCGATCAAGGAAAAACAAAAACAAAAGGCGATCAACTAACAAAGAAGAACGAGGAACGTAAACAAATAAAAGCAAGTAAAAAGTTTTTTTTTTTTTGTTTTTTAATCTTGACCCGAACAGGATTATGATTGGAAATACACTCAACGTTTCGCTGTCGACCATCGATTAATAGCTTCGTCAGGAGTGTGAAAAAACGAAATAAACGAGTTGTCAAGAGAAACAAAAAAAAACAACATGATTTTAAACTAAGATACGAGTTAATTACTTTTTTCACTCGTGACGAAGCTATTAATCGATGGCGAAACGTTTAGTGTATTTCCAATCGTAATTTTGTCCGGTTCAAGATTAAAAATTAAAAAAAAAAAACACCCCTTTTTACTTACGTGTTTCACTGGACAAGAATCAACTTCATTTGTAAATAAATAACGGAAAAAAAAATATATAGTAAAACTGATCGGCTGATGGAAAAATAAAATCAAGCCGAAATTCGAGGAGATCAAAGCAAAAACCAATCAATCAATGAAATCAACGACAAAACAAACGACAATCGACTGATACAGAAAAAAGCAACGAATAAAAAAATAACGGATTAATAAAAGAAAAACTTGAAAAAAGTGATCGATGATTGAAAAAATTAAAACAAACAACGACGACTAAATGAGATAAACCCGAAAGGCGATCGGCCAATGAACGAGGAAGAAATAAGTGACGAAACAAAAGACAGTCAAACTAACGAACGTGAATGAATAATAACGGATTGACGAGAAGAAAATTAAAAAAGTGATCGCCAGATGGAAAAATTAAAGCGAACGGAAAACCGGTGATAATAACCAATCGAGGAGATCAAAACGAAAAACAATCGACGAAGAAAATAAATGACAAAACAAAAGACAATCGACTGATACAAAAAATAACGAATAAAAAATAATAACGAGTTAATTTTTTTTAACTTAAATAATTGACGGGCGATTGAAAAAATTAAAACAAACTTGAAAACAACGACGACTAAAGGAGATAAATCCAAAAGACGATCCGACCAATGAAGAAGGAAGAAATACGCGACAAAACAAAAGACAGTCGACCAATGCGGGAAAATAACGCGTGTAAATAAATAACAATGGATTAACGAAAAATTTAAGGAAAAAAAGCGATTGGCCCAAGAAAAACTTAAAAACGAATGGAAAACAATGGCAATCACCCGAAATAAAAGTGAGCAGCCTAATGAAACAAGAAAATAAATGACGATCAACTGATCGAAAAAAATAAATGAATAAATACGGAAGTAAAAAAAAAATGATGGTGGACCAGTCAAGAAACAAATAAGCGACAAACGGCAAATGGGAAAACAATTAAATGGCAGCCGGCCGACGCGATGAAGAAAAAAGAAAGCGAATCACAATCAACCAACAGACAAAAAAAAATTTTGAATGGAAGAGAATAAAAAAATAACTGGCCAACAGACAAAGAAAAAAATAAAAATGGAACATAATAAAAAAATAACTGGCGGGCAACTTAAAGAAAACGTCAATCACCCAACGAGACTAACGAAAAAGTAAAAATCAACAAATGACAATCGACTAAACATAAAATAATAACGAAAAGATAAATTCGAAAAAGAAAAATAAACGACAGTCATCCAGCAGCAAAAAGAAAAAAAAAAGAATCAGTCGGCTAACGAGACGGATAAAGTAAATAAACAAACGAAAATCAGCAAATGAAAAAGTGGTAAACTGAGAAAAACAATTAAAAAAAAGAAAGGCGGTTATAAAAACATAAATCACACATCAACTTGTGAGGCAAACTGACGTTGAATAACAAAGTGTATCGACTGATAAAAAAAATAATAATCAAAATTAAATAATGAATAATAAATAAATGAGTGGCAACAAGATTTAAAAAATAAAAAATAATGACAAAAAATAAATGATAACCCGTAAGGCAAACAAATGACAATCGATCAATAGCACAAAAGTTAATCAATCACGTAAGTAGACTAACGAAAAATAGAGAGACATAATGAAGAAGAAACAAATTCTATCGACTGATGAAAAAATGATATTCATTGTTAAATAATTAATAACAAATGAATGAGCGGCAAAAAATAATTAAAAAATGAAAAATAATGATAAAAGAACTATTGATAACTTATAAAGCAAACAAATGACAATCGATCAATAGCAAAAGAAATAAACACGTAAGGAGAATAATAAAAAAAACAAATGAGCAATCGACTGAATATAGAATAATAATAATAATCGATCAACAGCAAAAAAAAAATTAATTGATAATAATAATAACGTTGATAAAAAAAATATTAATAAGTGACAATCGACTGAATATAAAATAACGCCGAATAAAAGTAAATGACATTTGACAAACGAAAAAACAAATAAATGACGATCAACTAATGCCAAAAAAAAAACATCGAATGTCTAACGAGACTAATAAAATAAATAAACAAGTAAATGCCTATCGACAAATGAAAAATGACAATCGGAAATAAATAAATGACAACCGGCATATGACAAAAAAAAAACAAATAAATGACAATCGATTAATGTCAAAAAAAAAACATCGAATGACTAACAAGACTAATAAAATAAATAAACAAGTAAATGCCAATCGACAAATGAAAAATGACAATCGGAAATAAATAAATGACAACCGGCATATGACAAAAAAACAACAAATAAATGACAATCGATTAATGTCAAAAAAAAACATCGAATGACTAACAAGACTAATAAAATAAATAAATAAATGCCATTCGACGAATGAAAAATGGCAATCGGAAATAAATATATGACAATTGGCAAATGAAAAAAAAAACATACAAATGACAATCGGTTAATATCAAAAAAAACATCGAATGATTAACAAGACTAATAAAATAATTAAATAAATGCTAGTCGACGAATGAAAAATGGCAACCGGAAATAAATATATGACAATTGGCAAATGAAAAAAAAACATATAAATGACAATCGATTATTGACAAAAAAATATCGAACACCTAACAAGTTTAATAAAATAAGTCAACGTCAATCGACCAATGAAAAATGACAATCGGAAATAAATAAATGACAACCGGCATATAAAAGAAAACAATTAAATGACAATCGATTAATGTCAAAGAAAAGCATCGAATGACTAACAAGACTAATAAAATAAATAAATAAATGCCAGTCGACCAATGAAAAATGGAAATCGGAAACAAATATATGACAATTGGCAAATGAAAAAAAAATATATAAATGACGATCGATTAATGAAAAAAAAAACGAACGTCTAACAAGATTAATAAAATAAGTTAACGTCAATCGACCAATGAATAATGACAATCGGAAATAAATAAATGATAACCGGCATATGAAAAAAAAACAAATAAATGACAATCGATTAATGTCAAAAAGAAAACATCGAATGACTAACAAGACTAATAAAATAAATAAACAAGTAAATGTCAATCCACAAATGAAAAAGGGCAATCGGAAATAAATATATGACAATTGGCAAATGAAAAAAAAAAACATATAGATGACAATCGATTAATGACAAAAAAAAAAACGAACGTCTAACAAGACTAATAAAATAAGCAAATGCCAATCGACAAACGAAAAATGGCAATCGGCATGTCGAAAAAAGTGCACCGCCTGACAAAACGAAAAGACAACAGTAAACAAATGACAAAAAGCAGAAAGTCAGCAATAAAGAAATAAATTAAAATATGAATAAATAAAATGAGAATCGGTAAATGACCAGGCATTATAAAAAAGAAACAAAAGAGAATCTACCAGTGAAGAAAAATAAATGAAAGTGTCAACTTTTCAGGAAAAAGTAAATAAACCGCTACGATTTCCTCATTTGTCATTTTGATGAACGGTAGATGGTGCTGAATGAATCATACGATAATAATAGATGAGTTTTTGCCTTGAATACCCTGTCCGCAAGGTGCGTTCAAGTATCTTAATCTGATACGTTAGGATCAAGGCTAATCTGATCTTTGCACACGGCACGGAACACCGCGGTTTTGCGTTATGCAAGTCTGTGGTTAATTAATGGTTAATCGACAATTGTTGGGCACATTTGCCGGCGGGCATGCGCACAATGATTAGTAATTGCGTGCTGCCGCCGCGTTAGAAAGCGGCCTTAAGTGATGCGATGATGACTTTCATGAATTCATGCGTCGACGACGGCGGTGGTTTCGATTTCATCCGAACAAGAATGGGCCAGACGGACGCCCACCACAATAAGAGAAAATAAATAGAACCCTCTCAGACGCGCGGCGCTTTCAAGTCTCCCCCTTGAATACGGGCGACAATAAAGAAGCATTTTTATTGGGTCGTGTTAATTGAGGGGCACAAAGCGGCGGCGGACGCGTTAATGTGTGATACTCTCTGCCTTCTCGAAAGCAAAAAAAAAAATCTGTTTATCTAACCGGCGGCTACTCCAGTTTCGCCCTGGGCGGTCGCGAGTCTAAGTGAGGACCGACCTGGTGGTGGAATGACTTCTGGGTTAGGGACACCTGTACCGGTATGAATGTGAATGTGAACGCGGCGAAGAAGACAGCAGGTGCAAATAGACGGCCGGACACACTGCTGCACGCGTAGTCCACAACCAAAGCAAAGAAATGCAAAACGCTACATCACTTCGAAATTCCTTCATTTGATTATAATGTGTCCGTGCGCCCTCTTCGTTTAATCTTCAGACCTTCAAATCTTATCAAAGAGACTCTAATTAAAAAAAAAAAAGAAAAAAACATATAGTAAAGTAAATTTTGGAATTGCACATTACTGCCAGCACAATGGTTTTTCAGAAGCAAAAAAATTTACGGCTTAAATTCCGGGTTACTTTCATCAATGATGAGTGGTTCTTCTTGAAGCCTTGTGTACCGTACCTTGGTGTGTTATAAGCAGATTTTACCGAGCGAAAGACCCGTTTCTATTTCAGATAGTAAGGTAATCAGTAACGCCATTAGAGCGACCCGTGCTCATACCCGATTTCTTTGTTCCAACGCGTCTTTTCCCGGCTTCGCTGCTTTTCTTCGCTGCTTCTTTCCCGTTTACCGTTTCCCTGTTTTTGCGGGGCGAATCCGTTCCTGCACCGAGGGCACACGCGAATCACGTGCGCAGCTGACGTTCGACGACATTCGACGTGACGACGAGTGGTGGCGCTACTACGTGACAGTCGGTTACGTCCGACAACCGATTGAGAACAACCCCAACGAACTTCGACCAATCCTAAAACGTACCATTATATTTACGTTATTTGATTAATGCATGTTCGTAAATAACGCAGATATACCGGCCGTTTCCCGGAATAATTTAAGATACGTTTTGTTTAAGACAAACACACATTTGTTTTGCGTAGACCAGTACCGGATCCCGGTGAATTCTATTTAAGTGACTAAATCAAAGATTCTAACGTCTCTTACGCACGTGTTGTTATTTATTTTTTGGCCGGTGGGCCCTTGACAATCGAATATCTCTGAGTTTAATACACGTTTTGAGAACTACGCTCTGTTGTTTTGCTGCGACGACGACGTAATTATTTTGGACGAACGCGCGGAAAGTTTTTGCGAAACTCTGGCGCATGCTGTGAACCTTGGAAGCCGGTTATGCAATGGCGTAGAAATCAGCTGGAGGGTCTTTCTCCCTGGCGCCCTTGAACTTTGACCCAGCCCATCTCCGTCTCAGTTCTGACTGAGTTCAGTTCAGCTGATGGTATCTCTCAGCGCTAACTTACAACCGCCTTCGTTAAATAATTTTCGAAAATTTCGAAAATTAATTAACGAAGGCGGTTGTAAGTTGCCGCTTGTCATTTATTTTTGCAATGGCGTAGAAATCAGCTGGGGGTCTTTCTCCCTGACGCCCTTGAACTTTCACCCAGCCCATCTCCGTCTCAGTTCTGACTGAGTTCAGTTCAGCTGATGGCATCTCTCAGCGCTAACTTACAACCGCCTTCGTTAATTAATTTTCGATATTTTCGAAAATTAGAATTCTCAGATTATTATTGAAGATACTTCAGAAACGAATGAAGGTAGAAAATATTTTTTTGGTATATGTCGATAGGCTCCAAAATAGCGCAATTTTTTTTTTGTAATTTAACACCCCACCCCCCCACAGTGAAACAAACAAATTTCGCCCAATTTCAATTGAGGTTAACCGTTATAGATAATTTTCGTCGAGAATGTTTGGTTTCTCTTTTCAGATTGGCAGCTATTTTGTTAAATTCAGACTTGATAGTCCTTTGTTCTCCCCCCTCCCCTCCTCCCCCCCCGTGAAACAAACAAAGTTTACCCAATTTTTCAATCTAGGTTAACCGTTTGATAATTTTCGTCGAGAAAGTTTGGTTTTTGTTTCCAAATTGGCAGCTATTTTTCTCTTGTTAAATTCAGACTAGATAGTCCTTTGTTCTCCCCCCTCCCCTCCTCCCCCCCGTGAAACAAACAAAGTTTACCCAATTTTTCAATCTAGGTTAACCGTTTGAGATAATTTTCGTCAAGAATGTTTGGTTTTTCTTTTCAGATTGGCAGCTATTTTTTTCTCTTGTTAAATTCAGACTTGATCGTCCTTTGTTCTCCTCCCCCCCCCCCCCTCCACACCTGAAACAAACAAATGTCGCCCAATTTCAATCTAGGTTAACCGTTTGAGATAATTTTCGTCAAGAAAATTTGGTTTTTGTTTTCAAATTGGTAGCTATTTTTCTCTTGTTAAATTCAGACTTGATCGTCCTTTGCTCTCCCTCCCCCCCCTCCCCTCGAAACAAACAAATTTCGCCCAATTTCAATCTAGGTTAACCGTTTGAGATAATTTTCGTCAAGAATGTTTGGTTTTTCTTTTCGGATTGGCAGCTATTTTTTTTCTTGTTAAATTCAGACTTGATCGTCCTTTGTTCTCCCCCCCCCCCCCCGTGAAACAAACAAACTTTACCCAATTTCAATCTAGGTTAACCGTTTGAGATAATTTTCGTCGAGAAAGTTTGGTTTTTTTTTTCAAATTGGCAGCTGTTTTTCTCTTGTTAAATTTGATGATCGTCTTTTGTCTCCCCCCCCCCCTCCCCCACCCTAATTGAAACTACAGTTTCATGCTATTAGTCAAACAAAAACAATTTTGATTATTTTTTTTCGCTGACTTCCATTAATTTTTGTTTGTTTGTGTGTTTAATGCGGTTATCTTTCTTTCTTTCTTTTTTTTTCGCATGACTTCTCCTTTCACTATAAGAACTTTCAATTGTTTTTCTGTATCATCCTTTTTTCTTTCTTTTTCTCTCTCTCATAACTTCTCCGTTCACTATCGAAGTTTCGATTGCTTTTCTGTACTTTTTTTTTTTTGAATTGTTAAATTCGGACTTGACTGTTGTTTGTTTTCTTTTCTTTGCAGACCGTCGTGTTTTGTTTTTTTGCTGTGCTTCCGGACAATTGTAATTTGTCGACCGTCTTTTGTTTATGTTTTTCACTTTTGAGCAACTGTCCAATCGATCGAAGTTCAATCTGTCTTTTGTACTTTCTTCTTCCTATTTTCCCACAATTGCACATTTAATTTGTCTATCGTCTTTTGTTTTCTTTTCATACAACTTTTGTATGTTTAGTTTTTCGACAAAAACCTCCGAAAGCTCATATTATAATGAAACGAAATAATTAAAATTCTTTCAAAATCTTTCAAAAGTGCGGCGGCGGCGAATTGCGAAATTAAATGCGCGGGGTCAATTTTCCATCATTTCGATCTGTTTTTTTTTTGTTTTTTTTTTTTTTTTGATAAAATAAAAAATGAACAATACGAATGCATGCGAATTACGTATCAGGCCGCCGGCCGGGGCAGAGGCGTACATGTTCTCTTTATGGAATCCAATTAGTGCGAAACGATGTCTGCAAGCCCCCGAAAGCAAAAGAAAAAGCGCAAGAAGCGACGATCATCTTAACAAATTGGGCAATTTTTCGGCCCGGCCAAATGAAGCAGGATATATCACGCAAGAAGAGCCTCATTACCCCTTAATGGGGGGGCTCTTCGTTTGCATCACGTGCTGACAATGATGACCTCGCACTTGTTACAGAAGAAAAAGAGTTTTCAAATTTTTATTATGTACGGCCGGGTACGTTAATGTCATCTTTAAACAACGCGAAACCTTATAAAACAAAATGCACTCAACGCGCCAGCGAATGTTAATCAATTTTACACAGAAATGCAAGTGACATCAAAAGGGCGCCGCATGAATTTAATTTGTTTCCGGTTAGCAGGCAGATCGTTTCAAATGTACAGTCAGTACCTTCATTATATTATCTTTAAACAACGCGAAATCTTATAAAACAAAATGCACTCAACGCGCCAGCGAATGTTAATCAATTTTATGCAGAAATGCAAGTGACATCAAAGGGCGCCGCATGAATTTAATTTGTTTCCGGTCAGCAGGCAGATCATTTCAAATATACAGTCAGGACCTTCATTATATTATTTTACTAAACGTTAAATAAATTTAATAACAAAATAAAAATCACCGTGATAATATTTATGAATGATTGACGTATTAATGACTGCCGTCTTCTGCAGACGCAGACGGACCTGCGTGCCTCCGAAATTATCTATTATACAACGCTAAGAAATGTTGTAACGGGTGTGAAAATGTTTTTTTTTTCTTCTTCTTCGCCCAGGCACGAAACCACGTAATAAAACTTAAAAGGTGTTTTAATAGACAAATTAGTCGAAGCTAGTCTTTAATTTCCGTCGTAAATTTGTTTTGCTTTATTTGGACACGTTGTGTTAGCGATTAGATCGTTTGATAGATAACGTTACCGCAGCACAGGTACTTAGCTATTTTCTAGTCTACATGTTTTTAAAAAAAAGCGAGCTTGATTAATATCAAAATTTCAATTTTTTTATTTGTTTTGTACTAATTTACGAACGAATTATTTGAACAATTTTGAATCCGGAACAGTTGCCGACCTGCACGTTTGCAGCAAATCACGACGGGGGTGAGTTTCCAACCCCAATCGAGATCACTTGTTTACTTTGACGATCTTCAACTGCAAACGCAGAATAAAAGACTTGATTTTTTTTGGTGGCCAAACGGCGAGTCGGTTCATAAAGAAGCGCCATCTCAGAGTCAAGTACATAAGCATCTTTCTGCATTAATTCTCAGCCAATTACATTAATTAAAAATTTCTGACGCCTTTGTGCAGTTATTTAATAATAATAATGATAATAATTTTTATTTACTTGAACAACTTATTTGTAAGGGCTAACTTCATTTCAATTCGTCGAGTTCTATAGGTTTCCCCCACTCACAAAATTAAAAGTTAAGATGTAAGTAATTGGGTTTGATTATCACGCCATCGCTGTTCAAGATTTTTTTTTTAGCAATCTGTAATTGTGTAAATTCACTTTATTTTGATTCATCATTAACATATATCATTACTTGACTTGGCTTTTGATTTGCAACGATGTAAATCAGCCGCCCGGTCAGCCCGGTCAATCGAAACATTTTAAACGCGTTTACAATGTGCCCCGATTTATTAAAATAAATAAATGTAACTTCACTCCAAGTATTTACAAGTGTAAGTATTGTTAAATTAAAAACTAGTGCATTTCAAGAAGCTGTGGAACTTTTATGTTCTTAACAAAAAAAAAATTAGTTTGAGAACTGCTGGCATGCCTAAAAGTGGAACGCGGCCGCCTGTTGAATTACGACCCGAAGCCGAAGATAGGTCAGGGTCAGTATTTCGCTGGATCTTGTGCACGAACGATGTAAATCAGCCGCCCGGTCAATCGAAACACTTTAAACGCGTTTACATTGTGCCTTGATTTGTTAAAATAAATAAACGTAACTTCACTCCAAGTGTTCACAAGTTTAATTATTGTTAAATTAAAAACTACTGCAATTCAAGAAACTGTGGAACTTTTATGTTCTTAACAGAAAAAAATTTAGTTTGAGAACTGCTGGGGCATAGCTAAAAGTGGAACCCGGCCGCCTGTTGAATTACGACCCGAAGCCGAAGATAGGTCAGGGTCAGTATTTCGCTGGATCTTGTGCACGAACGATGTAAATCAGCCGCCCGGCCAATCGAAACATTTTAAACGCGTTTACATTGTGCCTTGATTTATTAAAATAAATAAATGTAACTTTACTCCAAGCGTTTACAAGCTTAAGTATTGTGAAATTAAAAACTAGTGCAATTCAAGAAGCTGAAACATCTCTTCGCTCGCGCGAGAAATCCTTCTTCGGAATTTTCTGGTTTACAGCGGGGGTCGCCTTAAAAACCATGATAAACATCGGTCATGCATGAATTTGATTAATGCATGATGGTATCGTCGCTAGCGGAATCGGCCCCGCGAGTGCTCAGATGCGCCGTCCGGCCGTAATTTCCGACGGGGGACGTTTAAATTAATTATTATCGTGCGCAGTACAACGCGTTGTTAGTAAATTGTGTCAAGTACGAATCGGAAAACAAAAAAAGAAAAAGAAAAAAAAAACGGTCCGTTCGGTTCACCTTGCTCAATATTTAATGCGCGAATCAAGGCGGCCGGAGGCGGCGGCAGATGCAGAAGTCTCATTTGCTGCTTCTGCCGCCGCTGCTGGTGCCATCGTCTTCTCGGAACCTTCGGCTCATTCAATGGCTGGCCGCTGGTAATTTGCGTTGTTTGTTTAAATTTTACGTTACGCGGTTCCGATATCTCGCTCCGATATGTCCGGTGCGTGACAGCTCGGTGGGTTAACCCAAAGCTACCGCCCATTATCCTTGCATTCAGTTTTCTTTTCATCGTCTAATAAAATCTGTTTTAGACAATTAAAAAAAAAAAACAAATCCAACAAAAATCAGCTGTTCAAGGCGCGGAGGTCGAAGGTGAACGGTCTCTACGCAGGACGAAACCCGAAATAATGGCAGGGGCGAGTTGTCTATGCCACGAAGTCCGCCGAAAGGCGTACGAAACGTGTCCTTAGGATTTCGCATGATGCTACTAGGACTGTTAAATCCATTTACTGGGGTGGATTGTCCCACGTTTGTGTTGGAGGGGGCGCCCAACGGACAATTCGCAATTGACACGTGCAGCCTTTCAGCTCCGACAGTTCACGAAAACCTTTTTTTTTTACAGAGGAAGAATTTTTTTTTCTTCAATTTTTCGTAAACCTTCCTGATTTAAAAAATAAAAATAAAAAAATTGCTTCAGTCAGTAACAAAGACTTGACTTGTTCGTCGATAGGTGGCGCTACGAGATGACTTTTTAAATTTTAATGCAGAAAAGAGAAATTATTTATTTTTCAGATTTCATGACTTTTTACAAAATTATTTGCTTGCCGACGTCACTGACAACTGTCCTTCTTCGACATTTCAAATTCCAATTAGAGATCTGGATATTTCCGATTAATTTATCTGAAAAGGATGTCAATTTTTTGAGATGTTATTTATTGCCTGAAAACAATTTCGAAACGACAAAGTTTTAATCAGGTACCAATTTCGAATGAACGACATTTTTCAGCGCCATCTGTTAATTTAAGCCGGAAATTTGTAATTGGCCAGAAAGAGATTCCAAACGCGTGACTCTTAGTGCATGTCGTATTTGTTGCAGGCTTTCGCCGATAGTTTCTTTTACCGCTCTTAGTGCATGTCGTATTCGTTCAAGGCTTTCACCGATTGTTTTTTTTTGCCGTGCTTAGTGCATGTCGTATTTGTTCGAGGCTTACATACAAGTACATACAAGTGTTGCTAGAGGTTTAAGTTAAAATTACTCACGCGCTTTCTTTTTTTTTTCTGAAATTAAGCTCAAGCGCACAAATCCTAATATACCAGGAACTACAGGAATCTTGAAAAATAATAATAAAAATAAAAATAGTAATAAATAACAATTATTTTTGAAACAATGATACAACAAGTTATCTGATCCGTCCTATTACGAAGCGGCACAAAATATTACATTGCCTGACGTCTGTCTAATAGTTGATCTTTACTTGTTCGTAAACCTTCCTGATGACATTTTCAGCGCCATCTGTTAATCTAAGCCGTAAATTTATAATTCGCCGGAAAGAGATTCCAAACGCGTAACTCTTAGTGCATGTCGTATTTGTTGCAGGCTTTCGTCGATAGTTTTTTTTACCGCTCTTAGTGCATGTCGTATTCGTTCAAGGCTTTCACCGATAGTTTTTTTTCTTACCGCGCTTAGTGCATGTCGTATTTGTTCGAGGCTTACATACAAGTACATACAAGTGTTGCTAGAGGTTTAAGTTAAAATTACTCACGCGCTTTCTTTTTTTTTTCTGAAATTAAGCTCAAGCGCACAAATCCTAATATACCAGGAACTACAGGAATCTTGAAAAATAATAATAAAAATAAAAATAGTAATAAATAACAATTATTTTTGAAACAATGATACAACAAGTTATCTGATCCGTCCTATTACGAAGCGGCACAAAATATTACATTGCCTGACGTCTGTCTAATAGTTGATCTTTACTTGTTCGTAAACCTTCCTGATGACATTTTCAGCGCCATCTGTTAATCTAAGCCGTAAATTTATAATTCGCCGGAAAGAGATTCCAAACGCGTAACTCTTAGTGCATGTCGTATTTGTTGCAGGCTTTCGCCGACAGTTTTTTTAGCGCTCTTAGTGCATGTCGTATTCGTTCAAGGCTTCCACCGATAGTTTTTTTCTTACCGCGCTTAGTGCATGTCGTATTTGTTCGAGGCTTACATACAAGTACATACAAGTGTTGCTAGAGGTTTAAGTTACAATTACTCACGCGTTTTCTTTTTTTTTCTGAAATGAAGCTCAAGCTCACAAATCCTAATATACCAGGAACTTCAGGAATCTTGAAAAATAATAATAAAAATAAAAATAGTAACAAATAACGAACTAAGCCGTAAATTTGTAATTGACCAGAAAGAGATTCCAAACTCGTGACTCTTAGTGCATGTTGTATTTGTTGCAGGCTTTCGCCGATAGTTTTTTTTTTGCCGCGCTTAGTGCATGTCGTATTTGTTCGAGGCTTACGTACAAGTACATACAAGTGTTGCTAGAGGTTTAAATTACAATTACTCACGCGTTTTCTTTTTTTTTTTTCTGAAATTAAGCTCAAACGCACAAATTCTAATATACCAGGAACTACAGAAATCTTGACAAATAATAATAAAAATAAAAATAGTAACATATAACTGTCTAAGTTGTAAATTTGTAATTGGCCAGAAAGAGATTCAAAACTCGTGACTCTTAGTGCATGTCGTATTTGTTGCAGGCTTTCGCCGATAGTTTTCTTTTTACCGCTCTTAGTGCATGTCGTATTTGTTCAAAGCTTTCACCGATTGTTTTTTTTTTGCCGCGCTTAGTACATGTCGTATTTGTTCAAGGCTTTCACCGATAGTTTTTTAGCGCTTAGTGCATGTCGTATTTGTTCGAGGCTTACATACAAGTACATACAAGTGTTGCTAGAGGTTTAAGTTACAATTACTCACGCGTTTTCTTTTTTTTTTTTCCTGGAATGAAGCTCAAGCGCACTAATCCTAATATACCAGAAACTACAGGAATCTTGAAAAACAATAATAAAAATAAAAACCAGCACGAGCGAGAATGATAAATTATTATGAATTAAAATTTATATAAGGAGTATATCGAACGAATAATGATGGAATCAGAAAGGTTTCATTTTCTTACATCGACAAGTTCGTCGCAGTAACACAAAAAATAACGCAGACTAGAGATCTTGACAAGGAGAAATTCAGCGAACATCGAAGATGCGCGCGCGATAAGCATACAGAAATTGATATCCTCGTAGAAAATGCAGAAAAATCAGTTGAGAAGACGCAGAGAAATAAATAAACGCGCGCAAAAAGCCAATACGGAATTCCGCGGGCAGCACAATAACTTTATTTTATGCTCGAAATCAATATAAGATATGACATCGGGGGGGTAAAAAAAGGGACCACACGTCGAGAGCCTCCGTCATCACATCAGGAAACCGAACCGCGGAGAAGAGCGATCCACCGTGATATCTCGAAGGAAGAACGCATGAAAAAGTCGTCCTCGCCAAACACTGCAAGCTCATACTGTGACGGAATACATATCGCTATTAATGTGTCGTACATTTTATGTATTTCGTTTAAAAATAGAATCCCCATCTCATTATCTGAAAGCAATACGCCTTTTAACTGCGCCCATTCCCTTTTTAGGGTGACCGACGCATGCTAATGCCGCTACTTGCATTCCAATTGAATTTATTTGAAAACAATTAAAAAAAAAATCTTTAAACCTTCTTTTTTTATGAACATATAAAATAGCGACATCTTACTATCGCTTTTTGACCTAACATTGCAGTAGGATAGACAAATTGAAGCGGGATTTGCATTTGCGAATAAATTGGGCAAGTCGTTTTTGGTCTGCAGTGGGAATGTCGAGCTACGTTTCGGCTGAAGAAGCCCCAAGCAGGGCTGAAACAGCTGTCCAGAGGCTGCTCGAGGTTCTCACTGCAATCAAAAACGATTTGCACAAAATTTTTCTTCTTTTTTTAGTTTCCATAACTGACACTATTCGATCGACATATAATCACAATTGTCTCCACAAAAATATAATAATACAAAAAAAATGTAAACGAAATACGGGCCCGTTATTCCGTTTTCATTTAAATCCGGGGTTCCCAACGGAGTAGTCGCTATTGACTCCCCCTCGCCCCCTCAAGGGCTCGATGAAAACTTAAAAGGGATTGATGGACCTCGAGGGGAAGGGTAACCTGGGGGTCAATTGAACATATAGTGCTCTCTTCGGAGCTGTTTTCTATTCTTCTATTTCGAAGATGTAGGTTAAAAACAGAAAAAAAAAACAAAATCGGGAACTAGAACAATACTGAGACAAATTGAGGAGATTTTCTTTCACCAGGGCACCAAGTTATCTCCGACAGTAGTCGTCCAGTTGGAGGAACCTCCTCGAGCCCGACTTTGTTCGTCATGGAATATAGACAGCCACAGAGCCGTAGCCCCCACGCGAAAAGCAACACGCCAATGTGCCACGGGAATATCGAAAGACGCTCCTAGCACGTCGCAAACTAACAAAGCCAAAACCGGCCACGCCCCCTTTCGAAGTTAGGAAGGTTTCGCCCCCACGCGAAAAACAACACGCCAATGTGCCACGGGAATATCGCAAGACGCTCCTAGCACGTCGCAAACTAACAAAGCCAAAACCGGCCACGCCCCCTTTCGAAGTTAGGAAGGTTTCGCCGTACGAATCGAAATCATCGTGACGACATGCAGAGCCGGAAAAGGAATAAAAGTAGAAGTATGGAAGACCAATCTTACTAAAGTTAATCTCTCCGTCGTGCAAAAAATTTAGGCAATAAAACTAGGAATGAAATTAAAACGACAAATATAGACGTGACAGGCGATCACTTAAGAGCAATAAGAGCGTCTAGACTGTTATATGCATATTATTAAATGCAAACAAAGCCTGGGTAACTGACATTTACGACGCGGCGGTAACCTTTGATCGCGCAAACACGCAAAAACCGCACGTGCATTTTACGAAAAGCCACACCCCTCTAGCATCAACATCAACATGCTCACGACCCTTTAGTAACATGCGTTTGAAGTCGTAAATAGCATGCCCTTACACGTCATTTTGAGGTTTTCCGACACTTCTTTGACGTGCGTACCGCCAACACGCAATTTCTTAATTACACAAGACTGTCGACAGCGCTGGCTTGAATGCGAAAAGGAAAAATAGGTAACGAATGCTCGAGACGTGGATCAGGGTGGTCTCTGAAAAGCGGTTTTTCAAATCGTTTAACAGCACTAGTTGACGTTACCTTCTCCCGTTCTCTTTCGTCAGATTCTTTGTTTTCCGAAGGCGCATTTTTCCGTGAGGCTGTTTACACCTAAATTGGTGGTACTTTCGATCTGGCTGAGGCCGCGGTCATTGGACACCGTTTCGTTCTTTTTCCGTGGGTGCATTTTTGCGTGAGGCTGTTTATACCTAAATCCGAGTTACTTTCGATTTGGCTAAGGCTAACAATCATTGAGGTTTACTTTTGGACCTCGTACCTGCCGAATCAATCCTCCCTACGTTTTGGCCGTTGACTGCGTGCCGCGGACGAGTCGATTTTCGCACCGAGGCGACGCGACGAAGTGAACCAAGTAGTACGTACAGAGGACTCTCCGAGAGCGACGTGCAAGTTTATTTGTATTACTAAGGTCGCCTAGGTTTGATAAAAAGTGAGTCGGGAAACCATATTTTTGAAACGTCGCAAGAACTGCGACAAACCGACATTATAAGCGTCGCTTCTAACTTTAATAATTCTTAGGTCCGGTCTTTTCATCTCTGAGTAACTTTAACCGTTGATTAATTCCTACAATTGTCTCTATAATTGTAACTATGGAAATAAATCGACGATTAAAGTTACTCAGAGATGAAAAGACCGGGTCTTAGTTATGTGTGAAACAGTTCCCTTAGATCCCGTTGAAAATCCTCTTCGAAATCCCG
This sequence comes from Prosopocoilus inquinatus, assembly GCA_036172665.1. Classification (NCBI taxonomy): domain Eukaryota; kingdom Metazoa; phylum Arthropoda; class Insecta; order Coleoptera; family Lucanidae; genus Prosopocoilus; species Prosopocoilus inquinatus. The sequence goes on along the minus strand of CM069878.1, from coordinate 3,562,995 downwards.
AGAACTCTGATGACGGCACAAATCTGACAAACGTAGGCGACCTTAGTAGCGACGTGGACTGCATCCGCCTCTTATCAACGGATCTTTGAAGCCGGTGACGTCAGGAGCTGGTCACGCCCAGTAACGACACACTCTTTTCTTTTACTACTTTCGCGTGTTTATGCGCAAATATTATCGGCACGACGCAGTGTATAAATTAATTAGAGTTATAAGCATTATTATCGCTGGTTAATCGCTTCGTGGGACCAAAATTCAACCGTTGAATCAGTACTGATATCTCGTATTTAATTATTATTGAATTATTAATTGTTTGTGTCGCCGTTGTTATTATTTGTCTAACCCTACGCTGAACGCATGAGTGAATCATGGAGGTTCAAGAACATGGCCGCGCGGTGCAACCTTCAGCTTGAGATTATTTCGCTGGCGCCCTTAATTACACATCAATTGTTAATTTACCCCGTGTTCCTTGGGATTCGAAGATTATTTTCAATGATTCTCAGTGAGCAACGGCCACACGTGGTTTCGCTTTGTGATTTTATTTCTTGCGGTACGATTTAAGGTCGCGCTCTCTGTCTGTTCTGCGTTGTCTGTTGCTCAGTACAGCTCTAGTTCTCATGACTGTCTTTTCTTTTTCTTTTTTTACTTTCTGCCATTCTGCCATTCATCATCCGCAGCAACGGCTGATAATAAGAGAGCAGCGGTTCCTCCGTATTACGCGCAAGCTGCTTATTATAAAATTCGATGTAAAATATATGGTAAATAGTTCAATTTCTCGTGAAATTGCGCAGAAATAACGACATGTAAATGACCCCATAAAGCCGAAACGCTGCGTTCCTCGCACTTTCCGATGCGCTCACTTAATTAACCGTCGGCGGTTTGGGTGCTGATTAATTCCGCGCGATTTTTCACGACACCTATACGGTCATCGGCGCATTAATTCCGACACAATAAGAGCCCTGGAAAATTACATTTTAGAGAGAGATGCGCCTTAGAAAATATGCCGAAATTGCGGAAGCTCGCGCGCGCGAGAATCATCCTCATAACTCAGGAGGGCCCCCAGACAACAACAACAACAAAAAAAAAGACGACCCCCCCTCATCCAATTATAATTATTATTATTATTATAATCAGTCCGGCCCACATAAAGCCTGTTGTAACGTATACATATACCCAAACGATGATGCATGATTTACGGCTCGCTCATTAGCGCGTGTTTAGTAAAAATTAATTGCAGTAAATTGCAAGAGACAAGGCAGATACAACAACAATTATTGCTAGCGTATTTGCATATTCCCTATTCAGAGACTTTGATGTATTGCCAACCCGACCATCGATGCGAGCGTCGTTAAGTCCAAGCGCATCCCATCCGACAATCTGCATGCAGAGAAAAATTACACACTGTATATTCATTCGGATATGTTCACTTGTTCTCTTTTCTTTTTAGCCATTTACAGCCGAACCTCTTCGATAAGCACCTTTTTCACATCATAAAGTTCGCTTCTTGATGAGAAGACAATCTGCTTGTAACAACCACCATTATAAATGCGCACGTTCACGAAATAAAATCGAAAACGATTTTATAAGCGAATACAAAACGAGGAGGAAGAGATTTGCACTTCCTTCATTCCCCATCGTCGTCTTTTCGGTTTGCCTTCCTCTACGCGGTCTACTTCTCATCAACCCGTGGCCCTTCTAACCTGTCATCGGGTTGAGAACAATCGCTCTCGATTAAATAAAAAAAAACTGACCCAAAAATATAAAATTAACAAACGAGTTGCCAATCTTCGTAATTCTCGATTTTTTGCCTGCGATTTGGAAGCGTTTTACTTTACATCCTAAATTTATTTATTTATTTATTTATTTTTTAATTGAAAGCGTTCTTCAGTTTTCATTATTAGTTTTTCTCAACAATTCTTTTTTTTATGAAATATAAAATTCTTATAGCCAGAGATTTTTTCGCCGGGGGGAATCACCGAATTTCCCAAATGCACCGCATGTGTCGCCCTCTGTGTAATCACCAGGCGCCAGTACAAGAATGTGGGGTGACAAAACAATCACGGTAACTCACCGAACGTCACGAAAAGCTTTATCGCTCCGTGACAAGCAGATTTAGGTTTCGATGTTGCGCTTGGTTAGGCCACCCTTTTCCACTCGCGCGGTGTTGCAGTCGTTTGCGACTGCGTTCGGTCAAGCTGTGACGTACATTTTTTTGTATTTTGCAAAAGTATTTCCTGCATTCTTGTTTGCTCTCGCTATCAAAGTAAGCAAGTAAGAAAAAGAAACAAAAGAAAACTCCAACATTGTAAGAAATTAAAAGTTATTAACAGCATCGATTTTCGATCGATCAATTTTCTAATAGTACAAAAAGAAAACTATGACGTGCGTTAGCGCACATCGCTCACTAAACTAGACGCGAAGCGCGCGCGTAAATAAGAAAAAGAAACAAAAAAGAAAACTCCAACGGTGTAAGAAATTAAAAGTTACTAACAGAATGAACGTGTGAAACAAACAAAAAAAGCACAGTGATAAATAAGAGAATGAAGTGCGTTGGTTCTCTCATTTATCACCGTGCCTTTTTTGTTTGTTTCACACGTCGATTCTGTTAATAGCTTTTGATTTCTTACACCGTTGGAGTTTTCTTTTGTTTCTTTTTCTTATTTACGCGCGCGCTTCTCTTCTAGTTTACCGGGCGATGTGCGCTAACGCACGTCATAGTTTCCTCTTTTCTTTTGTAAAGCTAGAAAATTGTAAGCTACGCGTGAGTACTCCCGCAGACGCGCAGACGCTTTTTCTTTCGGGTTTTGTAAACGACTTCGCACATTCACGTGCATGCCGACCTGGTCGCCGCGGGGTTCGGGGTTGCTTTCGTTACAAGACAAAATTTCTGCCTGAAGAAGAAAAACAACGCCGCTGCTCTTTCTTTGTTCAAGTTGTATTCAACGAGTTTTGAATCATTTCAATCGTTGGGAGGGGGATTCCTATAGATTATGTTTTTCTCTTCCTGTAGATTTTTTCTCTTCATTAATTAATTTTGCAATGACAGACATGCCAAGTTGAGGGCAACGAAACGTGACGAAAGAAAATTCCTGTCTAGTTTCTCAAGCGGTGTGCACTAACGCACGTTATAGCTTCTTTTTTTTTCGTAATTTTAGAAAATTGTAAGCTACGCGTGAGTACTCCCGCAAACCGTCGACGCATTTTCCTTCGGGCTTTGTAAACAACTTCACGCATTTGCATGCATACCAGCCCGGTCGCCGCGACGTTCGAGGTTGCTTTGGTTATAAAAAAAAAATTACTGCCTGAAGAAAAAAAAAACGCCGCTGCTTCTTTTTATTCCAGTTAAATTCAACGAGTTTTGGCTCATTTCAATACGGGACCCGACAAAGGGGGATTCCTGTAGATTTTTTTTGTCTTCGTTAATTAATTCAATGATGGACATGCCAAGTTGAAGGAAAGGAAACGTTACGAAAAAAAATTCGTGTCTAGTTTTTCAAGCGGTGTGCGCTAACTCATGTCATAGTTTCCCTTTTCTTTTATAATGTTGGAAAATTGTAAGCTGCGCGTGAGTACTCCCGCAAACGCGCCGACGCCATTTCTTTCCGGTTTTGTAAATGACTTCACGCACTCACATACATGCCAACCCGGTCGCCGCGGAGTTCGGGGTTGGCGAAAAGTAATTTCAAAAAACTAAAAGCCGCTCAAACAACGTGCAAAAGTGTCAAGTCTATGAGGCGGCGTTTCAAAAACAAGAAAACAAAAAGAAGAAAAAAAGAACTACACCAACGAAAACCGTACGAAAAACGATGACGAGAAAGAAATTAATGTAAAATAAAATGCGTCGGGCAATGAATAGAGAAAGAAGCAAAAGGAAAGCGAAGCACGACGAATAAGGCGATTTAAAAACAAATGAAGGCGCGTGCGAAGAATAAAGCGAACGGTCATGCACGAAACGAACACAAGACGACGACGTTTCAGACAATGTTAAAAAAATAAAATAAAACGAAACTGAGTAAATTAATGAGATTAATTCTGCGAGAATGGACACTGAGGGGTGCTTCAAAAGGAACGAAAAAAAAAACAACAGCGGAATACCATTGAAAAAAATAACAAATACAAACGAACGATAAAAAAGTGACAAGAAAAGTCGATGAAATACGATTCGACGTAAACGAAAAACAGAACAGCGAAAGCGCAAGCGCAAAGAAAACAAAAAAAATAGAACGACGAAAGCTCAAGCGTGAAGGGTGAGGTGATTTAGAAACAAAGGAAGATCGACGATTTTTCCACAAAGCGCAAGAAGGTCTAAGAAAAAAGTGAGGGGACAACAAAAATGGAAACCGCTAGAAAATATTGCCGTTCTTTTTCTTTTGTTTTTCCAACAAATTGCTCTTTCTGTCAGTGTTTTATTTTTTTTTTTAATTTTCAATAGTTTTCTAAATTCGAAATTATTTTCAATTGTTTTCTAAAGCGTCAGTCTTATTTTTTGTTCATCTTTCATTGTTGTTGTTATTTGATTTTAGTAAATATAAATATATAAATAAATCGTAAAAATTTGTTACGGTGTGAAAATCACTTTCAGCAAACAATTTGTTAAATTTGACTCGCATTTATTCTCGATTGCATAATCTTAGGAACCCGCGTGGGTGAGTAAGTGCTTCATGCCGCGCCCTTCTCGTCGGGTTTATAGCAGTAAAGAAACAGTTTTTTTTTTTAATATATATAAAGCACCTGTTTTTATAATTTTATAAAACAGTTTTTTTTATAAAACAGTTTTTTTTATAAAACAGTTTCATCTTCGTCCTCGCTGAAATAATTAAAAAATCGTGAAACTGCAAATGACCTCACGTATTGTGTTCCATCGTAGACGCTTTCGTGCGTTCGTTTTAAAATACTCCAGCCATAAAATGGTGCAAAATTCTCGATGCGTCCTTTTTTGTGGTTTTAATTTAAAAATATCTTTCGGAGTTTCTGTTTTTAGATAGGATTGCATCATCTTTTGTAAACGTTTGCAAGCCCAAATCTGTTTCATGAGAACCGGTCGGATTTTATTATTATTAGTCCGCACGGCGAGAAAATCGTAAAATTTCCGTCGCCGTCTATTATTTTATCTTTTATTGAACTAGTTTTTGGAAGCTTCCATCTCAAGTTTCTTGTGAGATGACGTTTTAACAGATAGTTTAAATTACTCTCAGCCTCGACCTTTAACGCCATCGGGGTTTTCTTACGTCAAGTCGGCATTCGTTGGTTCCTGCTGATGTCACGATGTGGACACTCCTTTCGCATACTCGGGGCATGGTTAGCTTCGCTTTATTAATTAGGTAGGTAGCAAATTAATAAAAAAATAGTCGTTGTCATAGTGTTACACAAAATAAGATACCACAGTGATCAAAGCCTGCATTGCGGCAGCGAAACAGTTACATAAGCGCATATATTTGATGAGAGAAACATGCTCCGTTAAAGTTTTTTTTTTTTTTTTTACTAAGTGCGGAGTTCTTCACAAGCTACGAGTTCACGTATTCGTTAACTGTGCAATAAACAGAAATTACAAAATAATTAATCTTCGACGTGAACAGGACCACGGAGTGTAATGTCTGCATTTCGGACGGTAGTTTATTTAAAAAAAATTGATTCCGGTAAATGAGTATAATCTGTGACGAGGTCGTTCTGCTCGCAGATAATGAAGGTGTCTCGTATTGTAATTACGTACTTCATTATTTAACAAGAAAATTATTTTGTTTTTTTAAAGATGAACAAAATAGTTTCCCACAAATATGAGTCCATTACAGTCATACAAAAATGTTTCTCTGCAGTTGTCTCTAACATTCGGTTTCTCTATCGCCCTAATTACTTTCCTTTTATAGTTTTAGTATCTCCTGAAAATGCGTGGATAGTCCCCAGATTGTTATGCCATAACGTAAAATTGATTCTAAACATCAAAGGAACGTCATTTTGACGCATTTAAATATCGCGCGTTTTATTTATTCTTCTAATAGCGACAGCTGATCTAGAAATCGGAAATAGAACCGTCAAAACAAAGAAATCAATTAATCAAACGTGACCCGAAACGCGATTACCTCTGATATTTTAATGCAGATGCGGTTCATCCGCTCGGAAGAATTTGCTCAAGAGCAAATCGGACGACACTCAAGGCTTATAGGTCTCCGGATACGCTGTATTATAGAATTTCGCAACTCAATTATTCAGAAATTCACGATAGAAACCGAATCTTAATGCGTCGAAACGGAAGCGTAAGATCGAGGATACCGGAAACGAGCTAAATAGCAACCAATCCGAACACAGGACGCGAAGAGCGTGATCATCTAAGGGCCAATTAAAGCCTTTGATTTCAAAACGGCGTCACTTCCGCAACGCACCTTACTATATCAAGCACATACCACACTTGGTTGCCGAAAGTATGTTAAAAAAATCGTGTATAGCATATATTATTTTTTTAGTTGAATTTCTTCGCTCCAGCTGAAAGTATAACAATGGGATAAATATGATAAAAAGTTTTCTGTGCATTTACATCTCAAATTTCGAGCGATTTTCGAAATCGCAATCCTTTTGTTTTCTCTGTGCGTTTACGTCTTGCCTCTTCGTACGTTTTCTTTTGTTTTTCCCGTCGAATTTTCTTTCCACTCATTCACTCACTTCGCTCTCATCATATTTTGTCTCTTCGTATTGTGTTACGGTGCAAGGGCGGCGCCGTTTGAAAACTACGGCTTATCATTGGTCTATTGTAACCGCGTTCTTTCGCTATCTACTTTTCGATTGGCCGACCGTGTTTGGTTTCCAAGCGAATTCCGACAGCCATTTGTGGCAAGCTAATTTCGCAATACGACGCATTTCATCGATTTTGAGGGTCTGTGTAAATTTGTGCTGCAAGATACATCTACACAACAGTTTGAATGGAATGAATATAGCTCTACATGTCTTTTGATGTGTTTTTCGAACATTCCATATACGTGTACGATTCGCCTAAACAGCTTGACTGGAATGAATTGAGCTCTACGTGTCTCTTGATGTGTTTTTCGAACACCCCATGCCAACGGATTATAGGATTCGAGTAATCCGAAGATACGTGTACGATTCGCCTAAACAGTTTCACTGGAATGAATTGAGCTCTACGTGTCTTTTGATCTGTTCTTGGAACATCTCATGCCAACGGATTGCAGGATGCAAGTAAAATTACTCGCATCTTACGTCTGCGGATGAAGATACGTGCACGATTCACCTCAACAGTTTGACTGGCTGGAATGAATGGAACTCTAAGTGAGTTTTGATGTGTTTCTCGCAACATGTTCTTTGATGTGTTTCTCGCAACATCCCATGCAAATGGATTTTAGAATTCGAGTAATCCGAAAACGTGTGCGATTCACCTAAACAGTTTGACTGGAATGAATTGAGCTCTACGTGTCTCTTGATGTGTTCTTCGAACACCCCATGCCAATGGATTATAGGATTCGAGTAATCTGAAGATATGTGTACGATTCACCTAAACAGTTTCACTGGAATGAATTGAGCTCTACGTGTCTTTTGATCTGTTCTTGGAACATCTCATGTCAACGGATTGCAGAGTGCGAGTAGTCTTACTCGCATCTTACGTCTCCAGATGAAGATTGCACGATTCATCTCAACAGTTTGTCTGGTCTGGAATAAATGGAGCTCTACGTGTCTTTTGATGCGTTTCTCGCAACATCTCATGGCCAATAGATTGTAAGACTCGAGTGATCTGAAGGTATGTGTAGATGCGATTCATCTGCACACTTTGACTGGAATGAATTGAGCTCTACGTGTCTTTTGATGTGTTTCTCGAACATCTCATGCAAGTGGATTGTATGATACGTATAATCTGATGGTGCGTGTACGATCATTAAGCGTGAGCACGTGGCTACGTTATTTATCTTCCTCTTAACAACAGATCCATTTTCATTGCGCGGCAAATTTCTAGTTTTTTTTTTGGAAATTGATAAAAGGTATGGTGATGCGTACTTGTCCATCTAGGAAGCCGATCCGAGTCGACATATTTACGAACGAAGTCGGGCCAGTAATTTAGCGCTTATCCGTGTGTGGCGCTGACGCAGAACGTTCACATCGAGCGACGTGCTAACAACAGTGGCCAGCTAATTACGTAACGTACCCCCTTCATGTTTATTTTATTACGTTCTTCGACCTTATTTTTATTTAATATTATTTTTTTATTCATGTAATAGTCCTTTTTATTTTCCTAAACATTCTCCGCCAAAGAAAGATCGACGACATTTCTTTATTTTAGTAACTAATTAATTAAGCCATTTTTTTTAGTTTTTTTCTTTTTTTTTGAATTAGCTCACATTTGTTTTGCTCTTCTCTAATTATGGCAAACTCATGGTCGATGGATAGGCATCGACATTGAAGGAATTGCTTATAAATTTATTGCAATAAATCAAAAGAAAAGTAAAGAAAATCAATCAGTAAGGTTTTTCATTCGTTGAAAATTTACAAAAGTGTAAAATTTTCGGGCGAATCGCCCTTTACCATTCGCCACGGTAGAGCAAGCATACGTTCTGTTGTTAGTGAGAATTTGTGTAAAACTGAATTGAATAAGCTCTACGTGTCTTTTGAGGTGCGTTTCAGCATCCTTGCCAGCGGTGGATTTTCTGACACGTAAACATGCGGTACGATTGCTAAGCGTGGGCCGCGGTTATTGATGTTTTGTTTCTTTTACTGAATCAGTATCCGTTTCACCGAGTTGTACAGACTGTATACTATGTGGAACCTTGCGAGTAAGGCAGATCTCGTTCTTGTGGTTGTCTCAGCCCGAGACTCGTTCGAAAACGCCGTCTAATTAAACAGCGTACCTGCATTAAAGGTCACCAACGCCATGAGGTGCTAGATGCCGACGACGACATAACGCGTCCGCATATTTTATACTACTTCTGAGTGTACTTATATTTAAGCAAACATTAAACTGACAAGCCCAAGTTTGTAATTGTTAGTGAGGGCGTAGGATTAGCAAATCTCTACAAATCACCAGCCGAACAGTCGTAGGCTTGCCGAGTTTCACGAAACGTCCGCCGCCGGCCGGTCAAATTCGTATTAGCTCGCAATTTATTGCTAATTTAAACAATTAAATGGAAGGCGCAGAGTTTTGATCGCGCCACGTTCGTTTCGACGAAATGGCGAAACGGACTCGCCCCGATCACACTCCGGCGGCATTAATACCGATACACTTCCTGGATCACCTGTAAACACTGGGTGTTCCTCTTACGCAAATTTATATTTTCGCCCGCCGACAAATTACACTCATCTCGCGCGTTTCGTGCCGCTTAATTGCCGGATATTAGCGAAAACGTCAGCGTGCGTGAGATGCGCTAATCGACGTTGAGTGCGCGCTTTGCTCATTAAAAATGCACGGCCGCCGGTAATTATGCGTTACGGGCCTGTAATATTTGGCCGAAAATCGGGAAAGCGCAACCGCGAATTTGCGTCTTTTAATTATTCTTAAAGATAGATGCCACCGAAATTCGAAATTAACTAATAACCGATCGCTGCACGCCAAATATGGACGGACCGCTGACTTACGTAAGTAACTTACAGTTATAAAGGAATGGGAAATAATTAGCTAGTACGCGCCAAATGAGGACCAAAACGCGGGTAATTATAAGGAAAATGGCATTAAGATCGCGTCCTTTTTTTTTCGCGAGGTTTGCAGCTGCGAGTATTCCTCGAATGAAATAAGAGGTTGCGGTTGTTTCAAATTTATGAGATTTTTTTGAGATTTTCTTGTTATACTTCTATTTGTAACTTAAGGTTTTCAATACACTTCTTCTTGGGACTTTTATTTCATGTTTGTTCATTTCATCGGGCGGCGGTGCCGTAATCAAGAGCGCCCCAGGTTTTATTGCGAGCGGCTTGCGTTAACGTTTATCCTTTTTTAAATTTACTATACAATCTGTGTGTAAGCCAACGCGTGAGTACTCTCGCCGACGCCCCTTTTTTAAAGCTCCGCTAAGCCAACGCGTGAGTACTCTCGCCGACGCCTTTTTTTTAGCCCCGCGGCGAACCTCGCTTATCACAACCGAACCGGCCGAGGGTTCGCCACTTTCTCTGCCGCTTACGTTTTCTTTAATATTTATCCAATCATTCTTTGGTCTAAAATAGGAAGACCTCGCTTACAGTCGCTTTCAAGGGCAGTTTAAAAATGTCAAATTTTCTCAACGTATCGTCGCGTCATCTTCTGAAAAGGAGAAGATGGACGGTACACGGCGTCGTCCAGCTCCACACCTACCTCGATCAGCTCGAAAACATTTTGCGTCAAAACGAAATTTTGAACCGTAACAAAGTTCAGAGAGCGCAATGAATTGAAACCGTAACTTATTGAACGATTCATCTAAGAAAATGTTAGACTTCATCAGGACTTACCCCGGCTGCACCGGCACTTGCCTTGCGCAGGCGTACCGATAAACATAATAACGAAACGAATTACGCCTTGGTAAATTAGTTTAATCAATGATTTCTATCTGGTCTATGCGGTTGTTTCAAATTATGAGATTTTTTTGAGAATTTCTAGTTACGCTTCTATTTGTAAATTAAGGCATTCAATACACTTCTTCTTGGGACTTTTATTTCATGTTTGTTCATTTCATCGGGCGGCGGTGCCGTAATCAAAAGCGCCCCAGGTTTTATTGCGAGCGGCTTGCGTTAACGTTTATCCTTTTTTAAATTTACTATACAATCTGTGTGTAAGCCAACGCGTGAGTACTCTCGCCGACGGCCTTTTTTTTAAGCCCCGCTAAGCCAACGCGTGAGTACTCTCGCCAACGTCCTTTTTTTAGCCCCGCGGCGAACCTCGCTTATCACAACCGAACCGGCCGCGAGTTCGCCACTTTCTCTGCCGCTTACGTTTTCTTTGATATATATCCAATTATTCTTTTTCAATTTTTCTTTGTCTTCTGTCTGGAAGGGGATTCAGCGATTTTTCATCGGTGGTGGCGTTTCCTCTAATGGTCTAAAATAAGAAGGTCTCGCTTACAGTCGCTTTCTAGGGCAGTTTAAAAATGTCAAATTTTCTCAACGTATCGTCGCGTCATCTTCTGAAAAGGAGAAGATGAACGGTGCACGTCGTCGTCCAGCTCCACGCCTACCTCGATCAGCTCGGAAACATTTTGCGCGCCATAACGAAATTTTGAACCGTAACAAAGTTCGGAGAGCGCAATGAATTGAAACGGGGTTCATTCGAAACCTGGACTTCGTCTGCGTAGCGGGCATCCGGCCTCGACCTCGACCAACACAGATACCTAAATCGCTCCCGTTAGACAGTCATAGATGATTCGGGCTACAGCGGATATAAGTCAATCAAGTCACAACTTAGTACTTGAATTGTTTCAGTAATAGGAACAAGAAGGGGATTTTAAATCTAAATATAGGCGCCGGAATGCTTTAATGTATATTTTATTATGACCAGCGTCACGTTCAGTTTTCGAGGTTGGTGTTACACACTATCAGGCCACCCCTTTCGCTGTATGTTGCGCGTGTTGCAGTCGACTTGTGTCGCCGATTTCACCTGCGCAGTAACTGAAAAAATCGCACGCTCCGTCTCTCTCTTTTGCCACGAAGGTCAAAGCGTTATCATCACAGATATTGCATCGAGTATTTTTGGCCTTTATTAATGCAAATTTTCTGAAATACGAGTGTTGCCAGCCAAAGTAGTTTTGGATTAAAATTCACTTACGCATCGGATTTTTCCGATTAAGGGACCGTTTTCGGAATTATTTTAAATCCATCTCTTGCTCCTTACGTGCCCGTTTTTCCATTCACGTGAGGGGGTAAGTTGCCACGTAGTTTTGGATTAAAATTCACCTACGCACCGAATTTCCCCGTTTAAGGGACCGTCTTTGGAATTTTTCTAACTGCATCTCTTGTTTCTTACGAGCCCATTTAACCATCAACGTGACGGGATCAGTTGCCACGTAGTTTTGGATTAAAATTCACTAACTCATCGGATTAAGGACGATTAAGGGTCCGTTTTCGGAATTTTCTTAAGTGCATCTCTTGCTTTTTACGTGCCCGATTTACAATCCACGTGAGGGGGTAAGTTGCCACGTTTATTTTCACCGTTCTTTTATGCGACAGTCCCTGTATGGTAACTGTTTTTTCGGGGTCCTTATTTCCTTATTTTCTTTTCGTTCCTCTTTCAGCAAACAGTAATGGGCTTATTCCTCGCCGTCTGGCGATCTGCGCAATGCTTGGCTCGAGCGGACGACCCAAAACTTCATTTGGTGTGCAACCGACGCGACGCTGATCCGTTAGGACCGCCGTCCACTAAGGATCTTCACCTAGGACGACCACCTTGCGAAGAGTTTCCCGTCGTTTTCTTTTTTTTGTTTTTTTTATTAACGAACCGAGAGTCCGCCGACTCCTGTACGTTCTGTTTCGTCGTCGGTTCTCGGAGAGGTTTTGTTGCGGAGTAAATCTGGACGGGTGCGAGTAGCCGACAGCGTTTGAACTTGCGAGGGAGTGAGAGGGGGGGGGGAAATTTACTTTAAACTCCAAACTCTAAAGTTTTGGCGTTCATTCTCTCCTATCTGTCACATTTTTTTCTTGTTTCGCCATTTTATTTCGTTGCGTCGCCAAGTTTTATTCATGCTCTTGCAACTGTTGAAGCTTCTCGTACTTTTCATGCGCCCCGCGTTTTATTGAGAGCGGCGTTAATGCTCGTATTTATTTATTTATTTATTTATTTATTAGGCGGTCTGCATGTTTGATTGCGGGCGGCTTGCTTGTCAATGTTCGACTTTATTTATTTATTAGGCGGTCTGCGGGCGTAAGCCAACGCGTGAGTACTCTCGCCGACTCCCTCTTTTTTGTGTCCTGTGGCGAACCTCGCTTGTAATAACCGACCCGGCCGAGGGGTTTGCCACCGTGACATAGTTTACGTGCGTGAAGGAAATAAATGCTTATTTTTATTTAATGTCTATCTCGTTCTTTTTTCGATTTTGTTTTTTTTTGTTCTCGTTTGAGAAGTAAAGTAGTAAAGGAGCCTGTGGTTTAAGAGATAATTGAAATTAACCTCCGCCCACAATACAATACCATACGATACAATATTACGGTTATAAGAATTATTGTGGATGCGGCAATTTTTTTTTTTTTAACTTTCTTAATAGAGCTGTGGGAGCCGTTCCTGGGGCGTTATGCCTTTTGGGTTCGTCTCTCTGCACTCTCGTGTTGCGTAAGTTGCCAGGTGGCGCCCTTAACTGTGCAATCTGATGCGCCCCTCACGCCGCGCGCCGTCTCCACTGAGTGGGCGTTACTTCGCAGCACGTATCCTCACACCATTCGTCCCCCAAAGGAACAATCAACTTGGCGTCTAGGGGGTGAGTTGCAAGATATCTTTAACGTAAAATATTTTTTTTTTGTTACGGTTTCTTCCGTTTAATTTCAGTAAATTACCGAGCAATAAACAGCGGTCGCTCGTTGATAATTTTCATTACGATATTGTCGTTTTATCTGTACATCCGATCCGTACGGTACGTAAATATGAAAAAAGAGTGCCTCTGGGGATCTGCGATGGGTTCAATTTTTTATGAAGCAGCGGTGAATCATCAAGAGAGTCGCGGTTAATTGCGCGTTTAAGCACGGCTAAATACCCCCCCCCCCCCCCGCGTAATTACCAGCCCGAAATTTGATCCGGCCCTATTAAACTCCACCACCCATTAAGAGGAGGATGTTCTTCTTCTTCGATCGCGGAATCGTTTGGTTTTGCGGAAATTGACCGCCAATTACAGCGCGCATGATGACCGGCTACGTGACAGTTTTCGCAAAATTCGTGCATTATTAATACGCCTTTAAATGCTTTTCGAAAAGAGGAAACGCGAAAAATTTGCATAATTTATGGGGGTTTTCCCCTCGAAAATTTTTTTCCAAAAAAAAACGAAAACGAAATAACTTGAAGAAGACGAAGGATGCAGCGGGGCTTTTTTCTTTTAAATTGCGTTTCGCCATCGGTAATTAATCAGTTTTATGACCGACCTGTATTTCGCACTGCCCGCCGCCGCTGTGATAAGGATTGACGTGCAGGATAACGATGAACGATTGTCCCTCAAGAGGGCCGGGGTGGTCATTAACTGTCCGTCATGTAATCATACGTTTGGAACCGCCGCATGCGATCGGGGAGCAATTTCATTATGACGATTTACCTGGAATTAAAACGGGGTTTGATTGTATACAATTTCTAAAACTTGATTGTTAGAAAAATTAGATTTGAGAAATACTTAAAAGCCAGATATTCTTTTTATCTGGATTCACAATGCTTTCAATATTTAATGACAATTAAATTAACAATACGCCATGAATATTTCCAGTTCCTTTTTATAGTCGACGCAGACCGAATAGTCATTTGCTGTCCAGGGGAAACAGCGGCGACACCCATCACCGTGAGAGGAAGACGGCGACGCCTCTCGTGGGGAATCGTCTAGGCCACAGGTTCCCAAAATGGGCGGTAGCGCCCACCACTGGGCGCTGAAGTGTTCTAGGGGGGCGGTAGCGAGTTCACGGACAATCAGGAGGCGTATTCCTCAGATTAATACAAAATAAATTAGAAAATCAAATAGAATAACAGTCAATTTAAAAATAACGGTTTTCAAGCCTACACTTTACAGTGATTACATATGGGCCACGTTTCATCAAAATAGGGTTTTTTTTTTATATTGTATTGCATTGTTTTCAAGATGAAAGACGCCTTTTGGTCACTCCGATCGGCGTGGCCAGGATCTTGTTTAGGGAAGGGCTAAATTAGATCCAATCTTATCAAAATAAAAAAAAATTAAGGAAATTCAAAAAAAAAACTGTAAAAGATCGAAAGAAAATGTGTTAAAAATTAAATATTTTAAAAATCGAGATAGTAAAGAATTTGAAGGATATTTTAAAAATCGAAAATTAAACTGCGGGAGATTGAAACAATTGAAATAATAAAGAAATTAGAATCACAGAAAATAAATTTAAACGTCTTAAAAAATTAGGAGAATATTTAAAGGTCAACCTAACTAAACCGAAACTAGGCGAACCCGACGCTACTGAACCAAGCCCAAATTAACCCAACTTCTTCTAAACATAAAATGTGAAACATTAAAAGCGTTTCAAGGTCAAGCCAGGACCAACTAAACTGAACTCGAGTGAATCCAACCAAGGGAGGAATTCTACGAGAGATAACAAAGCTAACGTTTATCAAAGATCAAATGTTAAAAAGTTTAAGGAAATTCGAAATAAACTGAAAAAAATTGAAACATAAAATGTTGGTTAAACTTTAAAATTAAGAATTAAAATCTAAAAAAAAATAATATATTAAAAAAAGAAAAGTTTCAAGGTCAACCCAATCCAACTGTCCTAGAAAATAAAATTATTAAAAATCGAAGTAAGAGATAAATATTAAAAATTTTGAAGAAATATAAAAAAATTTAAAATCCAGAAAATTTAAACAAAATGTTAAAAATTAATTAAAAAGAAGCCCAACTGATCTAACTCTAGGAAAAAGATAGCCAATTTGAATACAGGCGGAAGAATTTCTAGAATTTCGTTTCTTGAAGATGTAACCAATGTAACATAATTTTTTGTATCTTGCCCATGATGACTACTTTTTCAATGATTTATATGTGTAATGTATCACTTGCTCTTCAATTGTTACAATGGGTTACAATGGCGTGGGGGGCGTCAAACAATTTTTGCCTTGCAAAGCGGCGGGCGGCGATACCAAAAAGTTCGGGTACCTTTGGTCTAAGCGATTAAGGTCCAGGGGCAACGGCGGCGACGCCCATCAGGGGTGAAAAACGGGGACGCTTCTTGATGGGAACCGTTCGAATTCGGCTGGGACTACTTTTGTTTTAAATAATAGAAAGAATACACGTTGGCACTACCTATAACGCAATTCTTTTTTTTTTAATACGAAATCTTAACATCATACAGCCTGCATTATTACGAACTTCTAATTTAGACATTTTTTTTTAAATAAAGAAAAATTTATTCAAGTCTATTTTCATCCTAACACGTAATAAAGAAAATATTTGCTTGCCTTTAAACGGGGTCACCGTGTCGCAAAAATCTCCCAATTGTGATGATTAATGTAATGTAATGTTGCAATATGTGTTCTGTTGTGTGTAAACAATTTATTGTTTATTTTATTATACTCATACAATTGCATCGAAAGTACATCGAAACTGTACTCGATGATTTTTTCTTTCTTTTTGAAATCGCGTGCACATTTGACATGTTTCTGTAATATTTTTCGAAGAACTGGTTTAAGGTATAACACTTGAGTGTGCGGAAAGATTGTAATGCACGCGTTCCGGTTTCATAACCCGCGCGTCGTTTTTCCAATTCGAGTTCTAGGATTTCGTAATGGATTGCGCACCGATTACGCATTTACGATTTACGATTATTTCCGTAATTGTTCGATTGCTTTATAAAAACATCTAATGGCGACGATAATTATTAAAAAAAAAATTAAGTAAGTACATATTTTTGTAAGTCGAATGATAAGAAAAAAAACAGAAACAGTCGGGAAGTTAAATTTTCATTTGTTTCATCGCGGTTCACATTTTTCTACGCATTAATTTTTCCTGGCGCGACTGACACTTCGTCTACATTTGTTTTTTTTTTTGTTTTCCATTGACGATTTGATTTTCTTAGCTGCACAAGGAAATCCATCCCTTTTTCTTCACATTATTTTTTTTTTTATATCTGCATTATTTATTTTTCAAGCTTCCTGCGAGAAACTGTTGGTTTTGTTTTCTTTTGTTTTGTTTTCTTTTCGGTCTTGATTTTTAAAACCGTCCGCCTAAGAAATCTCCTTGTTTTGTTTTTGTTACGCGTACATCTTTTGTTTCTTTTTGTTGGCGTTTACGTCGCGCTCTGTGTGTTTTCGTCGAATTAATTTGGTCTTTTCCATTCGTTTTCATTTCAGTTTTGACATTCAAACTAATAATCTTCTTCTGTGTCTTGGCGATCTTCTTTTGTTTCTTCTTGTTCAACTTCGTGTTTCGTCGTTCTTTGACATACAATCGAACCAATTCCAAAACAAATTATAACGGACAAAGGCACGTCCTCGACAAAAGGATTAATTCTTTTTTCTTTTGTTTCCATTTCGGTTCAGACATTCAAACTAACAATCTTCTTTTGTTTCTTGACGCTCCTCTTTTGTCTCTTCTCGTTCATCTTCTTCTTCTTCTTCCGCTTCGCGTCGTGTCGTTTTTTGTTCGATTGACTTACAATCGAACCATTTCGGTTTCGACATACTTTTGTTTCTTGAGGATCTTCTTTTGTTTCTTCTCGTTTATCTTCTTCTTTTGTTCGATCGACTTACAATCGAATCAATTCCAAAACAAATTATAACGGACAACGGCACGTCCTCGACGAAAGGATTAATTCTTTCTTCTTTTGTTTTCATTTCGATTCAGACATTCAAACTAACAATCTTCTTTTGTTTCTTGACGCTCCTCTTTTGTCTCTTCTCGTTCATCTTCTTCTTCTTCTTCCGCTTCGCGTTGCGTCTCTTTTGTTCGATCGACTTACAATCGAACCAATTCCAAAACAAATTATAACAGACACTGACACGTTCCTGGCAGAAGGATTTTTTGTCTTTCGTTTTCATTTCGGTTTCAAGATACTTTTGTTTCTTGACGATCTTCTTTTGTTTCTTCTCGTTCATCTTCTTATTTTGCTTCGTGTTTCGTCGTTCTTTGTTCGACTAACTTATAATCGAGCCAAATCCAAAACAAAAAAAGACACTGACGTCTTAGTCTGACGGATTATTTTTTTTCTTTTTCATTTCGGTTTTGTCATTCAAACTAATAATCTTCTTTTGTTTCTTGACGTTCTTCTTTTGTTTCTTGACGTTCTTCTTTTGTTTCTTCTTGTTCGTCTTCTTCTTCTTCTTCATGTTTCGTCGTTCCAAAACAAATTACAACTGACACTGACACGTCCTTGATAGACGGATTATTTTTTTTTCTTTTGTTTTCATGTCGGTTTCGCGACAATCAAACTAATAATTTATTTTTTTTTCTTGACGATTCTCTCTTGTTTTTTCTCGTTCGTCTTCTTCTTATGCTTCGAGTTTCGTCGTTCCTTGTTCGATTTGATTTGATTTGATCGACACGTCCTTGACAGGATTCATTTTTTTTTCTTTTGATTTCATTTCGGTTTTGACAATCAAACTAATAATCTACTTTTGTTTCTCGACGATTTTCTTTTGTTTCTTCTTGTACGTCTTCTTCTTATGCTTCGAGTTTCGTCGTTCCTTGTTCGATTTGATTTGATTTGATCGACACGTCCTTGACAGGATTAATTTTTTTTTCTTTTGATTTCATTTCGGTTTCGACAATCAAACTAATAATCTACTTTTGTTTCTCGACGATTTTCTTTTGTTTCTTCTTGTACGTCTTCTTCTTCTTCTTCTTCGTTTTTCATCGTTCTTTGTTTGATTGACTTACAATCGAACCGATTCCCCAAACAAATTATAACTGACACTGGCAAGTCCTTGTCAGACGGATTAATTTTTTTTCTTTTTGTTTCTTGGCGAACCTCTTTTGTTTCTTCTCGTTCGTCTTCTTCTTCTGCTTCGAGTTTCGTCGTTCTTTGTTCGATTTGATTTGATTTGATTTGATTTGATCGACACGTCCTTGACAGAAGGATTAATTTTTTCTTCTTTTGATTTCATTTCGGTTTCGACAATCAAACTAATTATCTACTTTTGTTTCTCGACGATCTGCTTTTGTTTGTTCTTGTACGTCTTCTTCTTCTTCTTCGTTTTTCATCGTTCTTTGTTTGACTGACTTACAATCGAACCGATTCCCCAAACAACTTATAACTGACACTGGCAAGTCCTTGTCAGACGGATTATTTTTTTTCTTTTTGTTTCTTGGCGAACCTCTTTTGTTTCTTCTCGTTCGTCTTCTTCTTCTGCTTCGAGTTTCGTCGTTCTTTGTTCGATTTGATTTGATTTGATTTGATTTGATCGACACGTCCTTGACAGAAGGATTAATTTTTTCTTCTTTTGATTTCATTTCGGTTTCGACAATCAAACTAATTATCTACTTTTGTTTCTCGACGATCTGCTTTTGTTTGTTCTTGTACGTCTTCTTCTTCTTCTTCGTTTTTCATCGTTCTTTGTTTGACTGACTTACAATCGAACCGATTCCCCAAACAACTTATAACTGACACTGGCAAGTCCTTGTCAGACGGATTATTTTTTTTCTTTTTGTTTCTTGGCGAACCTCTTTTGTTTCTTCTCGTTCGTCTTCTTCTTCTGCTTCGAGTTTCGTCGTTCTTTGTTCGATTTGATTTGATTTGATTTGATTTGATCGACACGTCCTTGACAGAAGGATTAATTTTTTCTTCCTTTGATTTCATTTCGGTTTCGACAATCAAACTAATTATCTACTTTTGTTTCTCGACGATCTGCTTTTGTTTGTTCTTGTACGTCTTCTTCTTCTTCTTCGTTTTTCATCGTTCTTTGTTTGACTGACTTACAATCGAACCGATTCCCCAAACAATTTATAACTGACACTGGCAAGTCCTTGTCAGACGGATTATTTTTTTTTCTTTTTGTTTCTTGGCGAACCTCTTTTGTTTCTTCTCGTTCGTCTTCTCCTTCTGCTTCGAGTTTCGTCGTTCTTTGTTCGATTTGATTTGATTTGATTTGATTTGATTTGATCGACACGTCCTCGACAGAGGGATTAATTTTTTCTTCCTTTGATTTCATTTCGGTTTCCACAATCAAACTAATTATCTACTTTTGTTTCTCGACGATCTTCTTTTGTTTCTTCTTGTACGTTTTCTTCTTCTTCTTCTTCGTTTTTCATCGTTCTTTGTTTGACTGACTCACAATCGAACCGATTCCCCAAACAATTTATAACTGACACTGGCAAGTCCTTGTCAGACGGATTAATCGTTTTTCTTTTGTTTTCATTTCGGTTTTAACAATCGAAGTAATAATCTTCTTTTGTTCACTGTCACTGTTTGGATGCGACTTTGCAAAAATTTCGAAAGCTTTCAGATTTGACGGGTTCCAAGCTCCTGTAAAACCTGCGAAGTCCTGTTCACGCAGTGCCATTTTCGAGAAAGAAAAATTACAGGAAACTGCAATCGATTGACGTTTCGTTTTGTTCTCAACCGTGCCTATAATAATTGTTGCGGGTTTTAATTTTTAATTGGCAATCACGAGAACCGTTCATCTAATTCGATCGATGATCATCGAACTTCTGGTTCGGTTAAGCTCACCGAATCTAATCAATCAGCTGCGTTCGGCGCGCACCTGTAATTACCGGCGGCGCGCGTTCAGAATTTAGTATTCAAATACAGTTTCGAAACAACATATCGACAAATGGAATTTCAAATAATAAATACGCTCGTTTGACGGAAGAAGAAGAAGAAGAAGAAGAAGAAGACGACTTATCTAAATTCGTTTATTGGCGGTGCATCATCGCGGTTAATTAATCAGGCCGTTACGGAAATTAAAAAAAATAAATAAATAAATAAATAATTGCGGACGACGATAAAAAGAAATCGAGGCGCACGCGAAACAACGCACGCCGCGGCAAAGGTGCAGCAGGGCAGGCAACGTGCCGAATAAAAATCTGATACGGATTCTCGACGCACGTCGGAATGATTTATTCTAACAGGTGCTGGGGCCAGAACAGCCGTTAAGAAGAGCCTATTCATTTCGCTTCAATTAAAAGACATGCAGTATTGATTGAGGCATGCGGCTGAAGATTTATCGCCAGCTTACTTGCCGGGCCCCATCTTTTGCGCTCGCTGCATGTATTTATTTATTTTATGCCGGCCGCCGAGGACGCACAAAGTAAGATATATTATTGACACGAATACCAACGGAATAACGAGCGGTACGTCTTGAGTTTCGCATATATCGCATAATTTAATTGCATTACGCTGTAATGATGGTAACAGTTCCGTTCGCGATAATCTCTCGCAAAAGTATCGGTCATCGGCAACGTCACGCGCATAAGTAAATTCCGATGCAGACAGTTGGTACGGAAACAAAAACTTTTTGGTGGTATCTAGAGGGGCAAGTCCATAGATCAGTCAATGCATAACCTCTATACTTGATTCTGTTGATCTACGAGAAATCGATAGATTTGGCAACACTACTTCTTTCAAAAAGTGTTTGAAAGAGTAATCTTGAGGACTCAAAACTGCGCGTTTCATAAATTTACTTTAATCTTGCAAGAGAACCAAAAGGAAAAGACAAAATGAAACTTGGGAAACAAAGTTGCTGAAAATAGTGTCCGGAGGGGAGGAAGAAAAAAAAACGAAACGAAGAATCCCCCATCTAAATTAATTAAAAAAGGAAAAAGAAAACATTGCGACTGTTAATTTCAGAAAGTAATTAAATAGAAGAAAGCAACAGAAAAAGACAGAAAAAGTGCATCTTCTGGTATTATCAACGATTCATCAAAAAAAAAGCTTTTGAATTTCTTATTGTTCTTTTTGTTTTGATTTTTTTTTTTAAGTTTTGTTTCCTGGACTGAGTTGAGTTGAGGTGAGTTGAGCCGAATTCTCGTTGATATAAAATGTCCGAACAACTTTTGTGTTTGCAAGAGAACCAAAAGGAAAAGATAAAATGAAACTTGGGAAACAAAGTTGCTGAAAATAGTGTCCGGAGGGGAGGAAGAAAAAAAAACGAAACGAAGAAGCCCCGGTCGAAATTAATTAAGAAAAGAAAAAGAAAACATTGCGACTGACTGTTAATTTCAGAAAGTAATTAAACAGAAGAAAGCAACAGAAAAAGACAGAAAAAGTGCATCTTCTGGTATTATCAACGGTTCATCAAAAAAAAGAAAGCTTTTGAATTTCTTATTGTTCTTTTTGTTTTGATTTTTTTTTAAAGTTTTGTTTCCTGGACTGAGTTGAGTTGAGCCAAATTCTCGTTGATATAAAATGTCCGGACAACTTTTGTGTTTGCAAGAGAACCAAAAGGAAAAGATAAAATGAGATTTGGGAAACAGAGTTACTGAAAATAGTGTCCGGAGGGGAGGAAGAAAAAAAAACGAAACCCCGATCTAAATTAATTAAAAAAAGAAAAAGAATACATTGCGACTGACTGTTAATTTCAGAAAGTAATTAAACAGAAAAAGGCAACAGAAAAAGTGCATCTTCTGGTATTATCAACGATTCATCAAAAAAAAAAGCTTTTGAATTTCTTATTGTTCTTTTTGTTTTGATTTTTTTTTTAAGTTTTGTTTCCTGGACTGAGTTGAGTTGAGGTGAGTTGAGCCGAATTCTCGTTGATATAAAATGTCCGGACAGCTTTTGTGTTTGCAAGAGAACCAAAAGGAAAAGATAAAATGAGATTTGGGAAACAGAGTTGCTGAAAATAGCGTCCGGAGGGGAGGAAGAAAAAAAAACGAAACCCCGATCTAAATTAATTAAAAAAAGAAAAAGAATACATTGCGACTGACTGTTAATTTCAGAAAGTAATTAAACAGAAGAAAGCAACAGAAAAAGTGCATCTTCTGGGATTATCAGCGGTTCATCAAAAGAAAGCTTTTGAATTTCTTATTGTTCTTTTTATTTGATTTTTTTTTTAAGTTTTGTTTCCTGGACTGAGTTGAGTTGCCCCCCCCCCCGCCCAAGTAACGATACGTTGGCAACATTGCTGCAGGGCTTCAGATGTGAAAATTTCAAAAGAAAATACATTTTTTTTTTTTTTGGAAGAAACGTGGAAATTTCATTATTTTTCAAGTGAAACGTTTCAACAGAAAATTTCCAAGAAATTTCACATTAAGTAAAAGGAACGAAATATCAATGATATGTCAAAAAAAAAGCAATCTCAAAGAAAAGAAAAATAAGTATAAATAATAATAATAATGTTCCGGAACAATAATAAAAAATTACACAAGATTATAAAAATAGATAAAAACTAATAAACTGTCGCTGAAATTATAAAATCTCAAGTACTTAGGGCCAGTTTTTCAGTCACTACTTATCTTTATGTTTTACTTTTTTTTTTATTATTATTATTATTGTTATAGTAATAATTTGTAGTAATTGTAGTAAAGGTGCAGTTATACAGACGACAAAAAAGAAAGGTTTCTGTAAGGCAAAACCAAAGACAAATTCAAATAATTTCAATTTTAAACAAAATCAAGTAAATCTAATGCTTTAGTCTCTGTTTCACTGATTTTTCAAAAAATATACAGCGTGATTAATAAGTAAGGAACATCAAAGGTAAAGCCGTTATTACCAGTTTTGCAGAAAAACAATTTAACTACAACGGGCCGTATTCCCATCTCATAATTAGAATCGTCCCTAACTAAAGCCGCAAATAAAATAAACATAAATGCTATAATAGCTTCATGCGAATCTCATGAGTAAGAGAGTGAGAGAGAATTTAAACACGGCGCGCGGCGTTGCTAAATTAAAGACGAGGTGAGAATACGGGCTAATAATGTTAAGTTGAAACATAGAGAAATAAAAATAAAATAAAATTCAAGGCGTAACTTCGTTGATGATCCTGAACGGAATTGAAAAGATCTTTCAAGATATAAAGTTACCTACTTGCGTACTTACCCATTCGTAAAAAAAAAATAAAATAAAAACACTGCACTGTGTTGACACTCACTCACCTCACTTCACGTTAGGAAATTTTATTTGGCAAACAATAAAAACAAAAGCAAATTTAAAAGGTACTCACCGCGCTGCAACCCCAACAGGAACTCGACGTGGAACTGAAATTAAACAAAAAAAAATAATAAACGAAACTGCCAAATAAAAAAAACTCATTCGTAATACTTACCCTACCTTTTATCGAAGCGTGCCGTTCTACCTGCTTGCCGTTAGCCTTGGAACCGACGCGACGTCAGCCACAACACTGCACTGATCACTGAAAAATTAAAATTAAAACAATGTTTAGGAAAATGCGCACAAAGAAATACCTATAAAAGTAATTTTAAGCCAAAATAAACTAAGGTGACCATAGACGCTAATTTCGACAAGGCGGGACAACCCAATCCATAAAATAACTTCGCTTTTAAAGTGTACTCACTAATAAACAAACCACTTCTGGAGAGGGAGAGAGAGAAAAAGGGGGACGAGGTTTTTGTACTACAGAAATTAAAGCAAAATATTACTCGTTGCAAATCAGGAGTGACGAAGCTATCAATCGGTAGTGAAACGTTGAGTGCTCTTCCATTTATATTATGTCCGGTTAAAGATTAAAAACCTTTTACTTACGATTTTCATCGGACAAGACCGACAAAAGTAAACTTAAGAATTATGAAAATTAAAACATTGCAAAACGAAAAATTGAAATACTGAAGCTCGTGGAACTTCGCTCCAAGACCAAATCATTACCGAAATAACAAAATAACTAAGATTTGATGAATTGTTAATCGTAACTATCCAAAACTAAAACTTAACATACAGTGTGTCCCCGGATTGATTTCGCGATACGTATAATAGACCGAAAATTTTGAAATATAGTCAAAACAAAAATATGCGTAACTGAGACGTGGCGAATTGATAAAAAAAAAATGCGAATAGAAAAAAAAAGAAACAAAAAAGACGTTTCTAAATAAAATGAAAACAAACACGGAAAACGCTTTGCGCATGCGACATACATACAAACAAAAGACAAAACAAAAATTTCAGAAACAAAAGACGAATCGCTTTAATTTTCAAAACAAACAAAAATCAATCGAATAATAAAAATCGAAGGCACGATCGGAAATGTCTTGGGAAGGAATCTCTTTGGTGAAAAAAAAAAACAAAATTCAGAAACAAAACGCGATCACTTAAATTTAAACAGCAAGAAACCAGTCACAGTAAAGAGAAAACCTAACCTTGAAAGGGACAAGGGCAAATTTGAAAAAAAATGCGAAAAACTTTCACAATAAAACAAAACAGCAAAAGACTCGAACGATCTTAGTAAAAAATTAAAAAAAAAAAAAAAAAACTACACCGAATCAAAAAATTAACAAATTTAAGAAACAAAAGACGATCGCTTTAATTAAAAAGAAAAAAAAAGAAATCTCAAACCCCATCAAATTAAAAATCGAAGACAAAAATGAAAGTGTCTTAGGCGGAACTCTCTCTCTCTTTCGAAAATTTTTAAAACAAAAACAAAATACAGAAACAAAAAGCGATCGTCTTAGGCGGAATTCTCTCTCTTTCGAAAATTTTTAAAACAAAAACAAAATACAGAAACAAAAAGCGATCGCTTAAACTTAAACAACAAAGGACCAATCGCAATAAAGAGAACCAACCAACCTGATGCTGAATTGAACAAAGGAAAATTGAAAAGAAAATCGGAAAAATTTTTAAAATAAAATCAAACAGCAAAAACAAAAGACTTGAACGATCTTATTAAAAAAAATTAAAAAAAAGCAACGAACAAAAAGAAAATTAATAAATTTAAGAAACAAAAGACGATCGCTTTAATTAAAAAAAAAAAAAGAAATCCCGAACCCAATCAAATTAGAAATCGAAAACAAAAATGAAAGTGTTTTGGGCGGAATTCTCTTCTTCGAAAATTTTGAAAAAAAGAAAAAACAAAATTCAGAAACAAAAAGCGATCTCTTTAACTTTAACAACAAAAGACCAATCGCAATAAAGAAAACCAATCAACCTGGCGCTGAATTGAACGAAGGAAAATTGAAAAAAAAATCGGAAAAATTTTCAAAATAAAATAAAACTGCAAAAACAAAAGACTCGAACGATCTTACTAAAAAATTAAAAAAAAAAAATTACACCGAATCTTCCTTGCGCAAGCACCGGACAAACAAAAAATTAACAAATTTAAGAAACAAAAAACGATCGCTATAATTAAAAAAAATAAATCTCAAACGGAATTAAATTAGAAATCGAAGAGAAAAATGAAAGTGTCTTCTTCGAAAATTTAGAAAAAAAGAAGAAACAAAATTCAGAAACAAAAAGCGATCGCTTTAAATTAAACAACAAAAGACCAGTCGGAATAAAAAAAACCAACCAACCTGACGCTGAATTGAACAAAGGAAAATTGAAAAAAAAAATCGGAAAAATTTTCAAAATAAAATCAAAGAACAAAAACAAAAGACTTGAACGATCTTACTAAAAAAAAAGTTAAAAAAAAAAACAAAAGCAACGAACAAAAAGAAAATTAATAAATTTAAGAAACAAAAGACGATCGCTTTAATTAAAAAGAAAAAAAAGAAATCCCAAACCCAATCAAATTAGAAATCGAAGAGAAAAATGAAAGCGTTTTGGACGGAATTCCCTTCGTCGAAAATTTTGAAAAAAAAAAAAAGAAAAAATAAAATTCAGAAACGAAACGCGATCGCTTAAATTTAAACCGAAAATTATTTAAAATACATTTACAAAAAAAACTAACCCTGATTTGGATAAGAAAAAGGCAAATTGAGAACCGAAATAGGAAAACGTCACTGAACGTAAATTAAAAACACAAAAAAAAGAAAACAAAAGACGACCGTACGATATTTTTAAAGGAAATGAAAAATGACTTGCGTGAGTAATAATTTTTTGTACTTGGCAATTTGATAATAAATTTATTGTTATTATTATTATCATTAAATACAGAAAGAGAAAAACAAATAAAAGAAACTAAAAAACGTCGATTTATGGCAAACAAAAAACGAACGCTTAAACTCGAACAAAAAAAAAAGAAATCAGTCGAAATAAAAAGAAGCCCTAGCACTGGATTGGACGAAGGAAAGTTCAAGGAAGAAAAATCGATCGCTTAACAAAAAAAAAAGGAGAAGGGAAAACAGAATATTCCTTGCGCACGCCACGAACAAAGACAACAACAAATCTCACAGACGAAAGGCAGTCGCTCTACGCTCGTGTTTTAATAAATTAAGAAAAAAAACCAGCGAAAAACGAACATATAATGTAAAAAAAAACTGTACCATTTAGAATGTGCAGATGAATAAAAAAAAAATAATCAGATTTAAAATGATGTAATTATGAAGTAAAAAAAAAATGAATGGATGGGTCGTTGAAATTTGGGGTATTTGAAGACTTTCGAGGACAAATTTGGTACAAATTCGTCTCGCACCAAGCGGACCTGAGCTGCAAAATATTAAATCTGAATTAAAAAATGTTTGGTGCGTTATATTTGCGTAGCGCGAACTCAGTCCGGGGACACACTGTATAAATAAATAAAGAAGTTTTTATGGGGTGTGACTAGCCGAACAATGAATCAGTTAATAACTTTTTTTTTATATATATCTACATATTTTATAACTCAATTTGCAACAGAAATCTTTGAAAACTGGCAAAAAGTGTATTCTATCCAGAAAGTGGGACATTTTTTAAAATTCCGCGGGACCAGGGAACAAATTGTTACCAATAATAACGGGCACTCTCCTGCCAAAATCGGGACGTACGGTCAACCTTGTATTAAGCCAAAAACATGTTGTAATTAACAACGTAGACGTAGAAAAAAGACAATTTTTTTTTAAATGCAATTTCCACTCTATTAAAAATTTGAACGGATTTCCAAAACGTACCGGCCAAGTCAATCAAAATAATTAACACATTAATTAGTGGAATTTCTAGAGGCAGTCTGAGTTTGAATTCTGAATTCTCGATACAAATAAATAAAATCTGATATAAATAAATAAAATTTAAGTATGAGCCCCTGCCGGCTTAGAACGTAGCCGACGAAAAATTTCAAGAAAAGAAAAACCAGGGGACAAACACAAAAAACTCGGACGGATTTCAAAATTCTCTTACCTCTACACGACACTAATGCAGTTCTAATCACTCACACTGTTTTAATTTACAATTAAAAGCGAATTTATTGCAGATAAATCGAATAAATCGATTAAAATTTATTAGAGCGTACAATCACTTCTATTCGTTTACCGAATTGTGCATGCACTGAAACACATCGATCTCCCGAACAAATGAATAAAAACTCGCTAAGCATAGCCTTCTTTTTCTTGTGCAATCTTGCGCCGTATCTCGTGACTATTGAAACGCTTTTTTAATATCGCCAGGAGATAATATTTTATAGAACTTTTTTTTATATACCTAGAATGAATTTCTCGGAAAAAGCAAAGCAACGAGGACGTCGCGTCGTAAAATTAAAACACCTACCTCGAACATTCAATAATTATGTCCAGGAGTAAATAAGTCGTGTCTTAAGCCGCGTCCACATCAATAAAAATGTACAGGGTGTTCACGGGAAGTCGCAACAACAACTAACTTACTTATTTGAATTTTTATTATATTTGAAAAGCTTCAGAACCATTCCTGTCCAATTTCATGGAAATGACTGGCGGGTTTTTGAGATTTTCAATTGTTTTTAACCAGGGTCGTAGTTAGGGAGGCGCCGAGGGGGACCGTGCCCGCCCTGGAAAATAATAAGCCTGCCCTGACGCCTCCACTGATTTTCTGAAACTAACATTCAATAATTATGTCCAGGAGTAAATAAGTTGTCTCTTAAGCCGCGTCCACATCAATAAAAATGTACAGGGTGTTCACGGGAAGTCGCAACAACAACTAACTTACTTATTTGAATTTTTATTATATTTGAAAAGCTTCAGAACCATTCCTGTCCAATTTCATGGAAATGACTGGCGGGTTTTTGAGATTTTCAATTGTTTTTAACCAGGGTCGTAGTTAGGGAGGCGCCGAGGGGGACCGTGCCCGCCCTGGAAAATAATAAGCCTGCCCTGACGCCTCCACTGATTTTCTGAAACTAACATTCAATAATTATGTCCAGGAGTAAATAAGTTGTCTCTTAAGCCGCGTCCACATCAATAAAAATGTACAGGGCGTTCACGGGAAGCCGCAACAACAGCTAACTTACTTATTTGAATTTTTACTGTATTTGAAAAGCTTCAGGATCATTCCTGTCCGATTTCATGGCAGTGACTGGCAGGTTTTTGAGATTTTCAATTGTTTTTAACCAGGGCCGTAGTTAGGGGGGCGCCGAGGGAGGCCGTGCCCGTCCTGGAAAATGTTAAGCCTGCCCTGACGCCTCCACTGATTCTCTAAAACTAACATTCAATAATTATGTCCAGGAGTAAATAAGTCGTATCTTAAGCCGCGTCCACATCAATAAAAATGTACAGGGCGTTCACGGGAAGCCGCAACAACAGCTAATTTACTTATTTGAATTTTTACTATATTTGAAAAGCTTCAGGATCATTCCTGTCCAATTTCATGGCAATGACTGGCGGGTTTTTGAGATTTTCAATTGTTTTTAACCAGGGCCGTAGTTAGGGGGGCGCCGAGGGGGGCCGTGCCAGCCCTGGAATATGTTAAGCCTGCCCTGACGCCTCCACTGATTTTCTAAAACTAACATTCAATAATTATGTCCAGGAGTAAATAAGTCGTATCTTAAGCCGCGTCCACATCAATAAAAATGTACAGGGCGTTCACGGGAAGCCGCAACAGCAGCTAACTTACTTATTTGAATTTTTATTATATTTGAAAAGTTTCAGGATCATTCCTGTCCGATTTTATGTCAGTGACTGGCGGATTTTTGAGATTTTCAATTGTTTTTAACCAGGGTCGTAGTTAAGGGGGCACCGAGGGGGACCGAGCCTGCCCTGACGCCTCCACTGATAAGAAATGATAAATATAATATTAATTGACTATTTATCAAACACAAATAGACAGTGTTGCCAATTAATTCGTCGAAAAATTCCGAATTCCGAATCAACGAAATTTAAATTGCTTTTCTTGTTTTGTAGATTTGGAGAATTGGCTATTCGCGGATTGCCGTCATTGGCTTTTGACGTTCGGTTGGCGAAACTTATTCGTTATCGTTGGTCACGTGATCGATGTCAGCCAATAGCAGCAATTCCCAAATAACCAATCCTCCAAGCAGGAAGAGAAGCTTGAAAGTCAAAAGCAAGATTAAAATAGAACGACGGGAAATATTAAAACAACATAACCTCGCACTTTGTTGCGGAGTAATTGGAGTAATCAGAAGTAGTGTTGTCAAAACTTTTCAAATTTCATGGAAAATGAAAAATTATTGACGTTAAAATCATATTTTCCCGAGATGACGCCTAACAATAACAATGAGACCAATAAGAAAAAGAAACTGAAATAAAAAATTATCGCCGACGTAAGTTTCGGTCTTGTTAGACCTCATCAGTACAGTATAACCAAGGCACAAGGTGGTGACTCGCAAACGAGTTGTTGCAACAAATGAGCATTCGATCTCCTGGTCAAAGTTCCTCTTGTTGTTATTCCAATTTGTCACCACCTTGCACCTTGATTATACCGTCCTGATGAGGTCTGAAAAGACTGAAACGTACGCCGGCAGTTACTCTCCCTTGCCAGTTTGCCATTATTAACTTTCCACTTCAGTATTTTCCTGGCGCTAACTTCCCTTTGGATAAAAAATTATTATTGAATACAGAAAGATAGATTTGGTTAGATTTTGGATTTTTCAAAATTTGTTTGCAGTTTTGTTTTTCGAATGTAACGCGACCGTCACTTGTTTTCATGGATTATAGTATAGCGGGTGTTTGAAAAATGCCAGTACAAAAAAAGATTGGTAATTGGTGATGGTGAGTTGAAATCATCGGCAAAAGAAATTTTAATAAAAGTCCGTTGATTTTCGAGATAAAAATTTGGCCAAATTGTTGTTGCGCCACTGAGTTAAGACAACAAGCTACCGCAATAGACACAGCTCGGTACGTTGTTGTTACCGAAATGAATGCCGCTTATTCATAGAAAAAAGAACATAATAATAAAAAAAAATTTTAAATGGCCTTTTTGTATTTCTTAGGACTTCCAGATGTCATAGTTTTTTCTTCTTTTTTTTGAAGTGGCAATTTCCAAACACCATGTATATTTAAGTTTGAAATTCATCTTCAAACATTTCCATCCTTTTTCAATTTTTTTCTCCATCTTCAAATATTTCTGTCACTTTCTGACTTTTTTGTTGTTGTTGTTGCCCTTATTGTTTGAAGTTTCGAATTAACAATTTGTATTTCCTTCCCTTTTTTTATATACTTTTTATTTTTTTATCTACTAAATTTTTTTTTTCTTTCGTAAAAGTTGGCAACACAGGCTTACAGTTTCAAATAAAAAAAGAATTGTGAAGTGTCAAAATGGTGACATTTATTTCTTTTAATGATTGATGATAAATGAATTTGTCTTGTGGAACCCCCCCACCCCCCTTAACGTTTTAAAAACGGGGGGTTTAAACACCAGCATTCATACAAAACAAAATGACGAAATAAAGATTGTGTAAAGCATGAGCATAACCTCAAATATGACAACTGTCAACTTATTGTTTATTTCTCAATGTATCCAACCGCACAGCATAAAATAGCACCAATCAAAGCCTCCTCTAATTATTTGAATTCCATTGATTACTCGGTATTTTATGTTGCGATGTTAGGTCGTAGATCGTAGGGTGTCGCTGTTTTATCTGTTCGATGATATTTTAGCGTTGTTGTGTTTTTTCATTTATAAAATATTTTACACATACGTAAAAATCATTGGAATAAAAATTTATAGAGTCACGATAAGCCTCCCCCGAGTACTTAGCCTGGCTACGGCCCTGTTTTTAACTATTATTATTTTTTTATTCAGAAAATAATAAGGTAAACGTTTGAGTTTCGTGGCCATCCTTGTCTTCCAGAGAAGCAACAAACGTTTTATCGAAATGACAGTGGCCTTTTGTATAACGTCGACAATTACGACAATTAAGGTAGTACTGACTAGGGTCCCTAGATCTGATTGACATTTAACATGTCGGATAGAGTTCGGCAGTACAACGTCATTTCGTTAGTAACGTCAGTTTTTACAGTTGGCTGACCTAACTTGATACGATGTTCCCGTGGGTTAAAAAGAATAAAACATAAGGTGTTTTCCCGTTAGTACTGAATTTTGTGTTTCAAGCACACTTGGGTTTTAAACGCGTGACCTTCATGTATAAACAAACTTATGGAAAGTTGTCTAACTTTTGGGCTCGTTTGGGTGCACAAATTGCGTAACGGGAAAACAGCTACAGTATTGCTATGGAGCTTGGCAAAATGGCGGATCTGACGTTGTACCAGTGCTACCAACTCTGCTGATTATTTCGGTAGATCTAGCGATTTTGAACTCATTCTACCGATCTACCGAATTCAAGTTAATTCTACCGAAATTTCATGTTTCAAGTTTCTAAAAAAAGAAAATTAGAATAGAAAAATAAATCAAAATAATAAAATCGTCTTTCGTCTTTCCTTTCCCTTTCGTGTTCGGGAACTCCTGGTTCGGTTCGGTTAACTTGGTTAGCACAATTGAAACGAAGTAAAACAAACTCAATCTCACTAAAGATATATTAAATGAGGGGCAGCTATTGGCATACCTGGCAAGGAAAAAGTAACTGACAGCATACGTTTCGGTCTTAAGCTTAACGCAAAACGTCTAGCAATTAATCTAGCTTTATTCCTAATAGCGTTTTCTAATGGTTACACGGTGCACAGTCAGTGTATATCCATCTCTTATTATTACATGAGGTTAAAACGAGATGAAAATACATTTGATGTGCACTAGTGTAGCCATTTGAAAACGCTATAAGAAACATAAATCGTTTATAATGTAACAGATATTGAATTTTCTTTAATTTTCCAAATCGCTGTCTACATCCATCACATCAAAATGTTGAATTAAAGAACGCGACCCGTTGATGCGACATCTACTCTGCAGTTCTCTCACATCAAACTTCAAGCTCCGTCAAGTAGATGGCACCAGAGCACCTAACCTCCTAAGCTAACCTCAAATTATTTTAATTTAATTGTAAATATTGTACTTTTATAACAAATCAAACTGTTCCACACTTAAATACAACATGAATTTATTACCAAAATCAAGGGAAGAATTTAGCCAGAAAGAATACTGGGACGGTTTCTTCAAGAAAAGGGGAAACAGGGCATTCGAATGGTAAGTTCAAACAAACAACGCGCCCCAGTAAACTCTCGCTCATTTTTAAGGTACGGCGAGTATCCAGAATTATGCGAGCACCTCCACAAATATATTAAGCCCAAGGACGTCGTGCTCATAGCCGGATGTGGCAATTCCACGCTTGGAAACGACCTATACGACATCGGCTACACGTAAGTTAATCTCCCGATGCCTAATAGCTTCGTTTATAAGCTCAGATTGCAGTGGGGGCCCTCTCTTCGCACGCATAGTGTAAGGTCAAACCCCCCCCCTCGTGGCTGCCTGAGCCTGCGCCTTAAGCTTTTTTTGATGGTTAAAAATAAAAATTGCTTGCAGGAATATAACCAGCATTGATATATCACGAGTCGTGGTGAGGCAGATGAGAAGCGCGAACGAGAAAACCCGACCGTCCCTGCGCTTCCTCCAAATGGACGCCTTGAGCATGACTTTCGCCGACGAGACGTTCTCAGCCGTGCTCGACAAGGGCACCTTAGACGCTTTGATGCCGGACGACGCTCCGGAAACCCGCCAACGAATCGACAAGTACTTCTCTGAGATCCACAGGGTTTCCAAATTCGGAGGACGCTACGTTTGCGTCTCGCTTCTGCAAGAGCACATCCTGCGAAAACTCCTGGATTATTTCCCCGCTGCCAACTGGATGTTGAGGATCGTGCGCTGCTACGAGGCCGAAAAGCCAGACGAGAATTCCCCGCTGCCCGTGTTCGTTGTGGTCTGCACGAAATTCAAGACGTTGCCCTCGAAGGTATGTGTGGTTAATGTGCGCGTGGGGGGGTCACTGGAAATAACACGAGCAGGTTTTAGAAGTGAACTTGGCCGCGAGTGATAAGATGCAGCGATGCGAGGACGTCGAGGAGGTGGCCTCGCTGGTGACGAGCGTGCAGCAGGCTGCGTTCGTGTGCGCCGGCCTGAAACGGAACTCTGTGGTCGACGAGAGCGAAGTGTCTTTCGATTTGTACAGGCAGGGGAGCGTCGCCCCTCGATTTACCGTTTATGTCGTCGACGTTAAGCCTGAGAAGGAGCATCTGCCGTACGCCGCTTTTATTGTGCCGCAGGGCAGGTAACATTTTAGCATTTTTTCTATAATACAAACACATTTTTTTTAATATAAAAAGTCCGGTAATATGTGAGACGATGGCTGAAGGCAAGACAAAAAGTAGACGATTACAGTTTCCTGTAATTTAACCTTCTCCAAAATCGTACTGTTTAAATGCGACTCCACAGATTTTAGAAAAAATTTTGAGCTTGTGCAATCTGGAAGTTTCAAATTTCTTTTTAAGTATCACCTGTGAAGTCGTACCTGCTTAAACAGTACCATTTTGCAGTAATATTACAGGAAACTGTAAGTATCTATATTTGTTTTCGTCCGATCAAGATGGCAGATTTTTTTTAAAAACAAAGCGTTCTTGAAGTACTTCTAAAAAGCGCGGCCAGCTGATGAATTGATGTGTCACACGCGGCCAGTCCAATTCGTCTAAAAATGTGTGCCAAGGAGCATCACAACTAGCGCCACCTAATGCTCATTAATTAGACGTTGCTATGGTTACGATAATGACGCTCATTTGACAACTTAAAAAAAAAAAACGAATTGACATTACACATGACCAAACATTTTAATTTGACATTAGTTTTAAATTTGAGGGAGCCACTTGACGTACGCTTTTCATTTTTTTTTTTACAAAAAGAGAACTGCTTGCGAATTCCAAGCAAACATAGACGGAAATCGTAACCGTCGTTTTTAAATTAAACAAATGTTTGTGGAAACAAAGACCGTCTCCGAACTACCAACTCCTTTTTGATGGTTGTGTTGCCAACAGGCGCCGCAAGAAGTTACTAAGAACAGAAAATAAGTCATTAAAAATAAATTCCGTTTTATTTAGATTAGTAAATGTTTGGTCTACTTAAACATTAATTCAATTAACAAAGCCCAAGAGTTGAAAACAGCTGAAAACAACGAAACTATTTCAGATGTCGTATCAGTGTTGCCAATTTATTGCCAAATTTGGGGTGCTTTTAGTAACCGTTTGGCTTTCTTACTTTCACAATGGCGACTTGCGACCAAAATGATTTTTAGTTTTTTTGTTTTATTGCGTTTAAAGACATTGTGACGTGTAACTTTTTAGATGCAATCTTTGCTGCGTTTTGATTCGCAAAGCCAAGGTTAGTTTTTGCACTTCTTTACTTCTCGAAATGTTTTCTTTTCTTTTCGCTACAGTATTGGTTGAATTTTATTTTCATTTTCATTTTTTTGCTTCGTGCACTTTTTATAATTTCTAATCTTCGGGCGTTTATTCGTTTATTGGTAGCCCCCTGACAAACAAAGTATACAGGACAAGTCAACAAGTCGGATAGTTCAGTAGGGTTAGGTTGGCTTGACCTTGCAATTAAGTCGAACCTTTGTTTAATCCATGTAATAAATTTTAACATTTTTTTTTAATTTTTAATTTCCTTAATCTTTGTATTTTTTGCTTGATTTGAGTTCGGTTGGATTGGGTTGACCTCGAAATTTAGTTTTTTTTTTGTTTTAACGTCTTATTTTTGTTTTTTTTTTTTGTTTTTAATTTTTGCCCTTGGATTCGAACACAGCAGAGCTTAATTGCTTGAGTCGAGTTGGGTTGACCTTGAGACTAATCAAACTTAGTTTTTAACGTTTTTTTTTTTAATTTTCAACTCTTATTTTTTTATAATTAATCCATGTAATAATTTTTAACATTTTCTTACTTTTAATTTCATTAATCTTTATATTTTTTGTTTGGTTTGAGTTCGGTTGGTTTGAGTTGGATTGGATTGACCTTGAAATTTTGTTTTTTTTTTGTTTTAATGTCTTTTTTGCCTTGGATTTGAACGGAGTAGAGCTCAGTTTGTTGAGTGGAGTTGAGTTGGGTTGACCTTGAAATTAGTCTAACTCAGTTTTAAAGTTTTTATTTTATTTTTTTACTCTTGTTTTTTTTTATAATTAATCCATGTAATGAGTTTTCACATTTTTTACCATTAATTTCTTTAATCTTTGTTTTTCTTTTTACTTGATTTGAATTCGGGGTTGGATTCAGGTGGATTGGGTTGACCTTGAAATTTTATTTTGAACTGAATGCCTAAAGTTTGAACTTTTTATCGTTTTTTCTTAACTTTTGCCTTGAATTTGAACACATTTGCGCTCAGTTTGGTGAGTTGAGTTGGGTTGACATTGAGATTGGTTGAACTTAGTTTTAATCTTTTTCTAAACTTTTTACCTTTATGTTTTTGTGTTATTCATTTTCTGCTGCGGTTGAATAGTTATGTTGAGTTATGTTGACCTTGAGGTTGATGGAAGCTCCATTTTAATCGACTTTTAGCAGTTTTGCCATGGATTTTAACACAGCAGAGCTCATTTTGTTGAGTTGAGTTGGGTTGGCCTTGAGATTGCTCGAACTTAGTTTCAATCGTTTTTCTTAATTTTTCTCTTATTTTCCTTAACTTTTTCATTTCTTGCTTCGACTGAAAAGAGTTATGTTGAGTTGGCTTGACCTTGAGGTTGACGGAAGCGCTCCATTTTAATTGATTTTTAACATTTTTTGCTTGATTTTTTCTTTTAATAATAATATTTTCGTCAAATTAATTTACACACAGTATGTCCCCGGACTGAGTTAGCAAAAGAGAAAAAAAGTTTATTTGTAATTTTGCAAGAAAAAAGAAACACCAAAGGAAAATGGCAAAGTTTTGCTTAATTTAAAATTTTAACATTAATACAGTGTGTTCTTCTAGTCGAAGTTTTGTTTCTTGTGAAGAAGAATAATTTTAATTTGAACGGCATTTGTGGTTATGGGCGCCTACATTCTACAGAAAGTTGGCGGCGACAGTTGGTTGCATAGAGTTGGCAACATTGAATCGCATTACAGCCAACCTTACATAAGCAAAATAACCGCAACATTTACGACGGTCATTTACAAAAAAAAGAAAATGGAAACTGTAAAGCATTTTGGAAAAAAAAAACACTCCAAAACTTAAAAAAATTCAGACATTCCAGCGCTCGTCACAGAAAAGAACTGCTAGACGGGTAAACATGATTGCTGGAATGCTTGTCACAAAAAGGAACCACTCGACGAGTAAACATGATTGTTTGAATGCTTGTCGGAAAGGAGGTTTTTAGTGCGTTTTTTTTTAACCCTCCGTATTTTCCTTGTGCACGAAAACCTCAGACGATTTAGGAAGTGAATAACTTTCAGGGAAGCGGAATGGTTGTTCTCGACCAAAGAGGGCAGGAAACGCCTCGCGAAAATGTGCAAACACAACCGCCTGTCAATCGTTACGATGCATCGCGAACAAACCTACGAGAACCTGGAGGCCGTCAAGAACGAACTGAACGACATCGTCAAAAACTTGGCCCTCACCAGCGTCAAGCAAAAGGTTTCAGCCCCATTTGTCACCACAACAACATACTTGAACGACCCCCCGCCCTCCCCCACTAATGAATGGCGTTTTCGACTGAATACTCTGGAGCACTCTGAGAGTATCTCTATCCTCTGTTCGTACACGAGGTTAAAGCAAGATGGAGATACTCTGATAGTGCTCTAGAGCGATCAGTCGGAAACGCTACATTTAAGTCATTTCAGATTCCGTTTCTATCTTTCGGCTCGGACGTTGGAACCCGAACGGCTCGTCATCGTGGTACTTCGAAGTACTCCGGAGACTACGTCGTCGAAGACGTAGAAACCGACACGGGCGCGAAACTGCGCAGGCTTTACTATTTGCAGTCGCAGCTCGTAATCCAATCGGAAGCCAAATTAAAAACGGGTAACTAAAATTAGGATTTGTTTATTTGAGTAGACGCTGTCGCGATGACGTCAGGTTTCGGGATAGGCCGTTCCCCAATACGGAATAAAGTATCTAACCTCAAAATTGGAATTCCGCCGATTTTAATCACCTTTTCGGTATTTTAATCGAACGCAAAACACTCACTCACCAACAGCTATAAATTTTTGTTTAATAGAAAACGCACAAATTATTTTGTTATAGTTATAATAATCTTCGCACGAAGTAAAGGTTATGTTTACTTCTTCTTCTTCTTCTTCTTAGGGCAATTGGTTATAATAAAACCATGAGCCAGACACTTAAGTTGGCATTAATGGTATTCGTTTTTTTTTTACTTATGTGACGCGGGGTGTAACCGCTCATCGATGCCCAGTATTGCCAACTACTCGTAACCGTCTTACACAAAACGTTTTACAGAAATGCGCTAAACTTTCACCAGTTCATCTTTCCAGAACCCATGCATGGTGATTTTAATGAATGTTTTAATTTTATTGCCAAAGATGACCATCAAATCTGAAATAAAATGCATCACGTTGGCAACACTGGCTCGGCCTGCACGATTCTTGAAATCGCTCTTCCATAATTATTTTAATCTCCTAGGAACGCCGAGAATTTAAAATTCTCTATTAATTAATTTTTTTAATTTAATTTTGTCCCTGTATTTATCTTGTTTTATTTAATTTTCCTGATTAATTAGATCAATTGCGGAAGCTTTGAAATATTTCGAGGTTAAGTTCCTTTCCGGTCGATCGCGTTTTGTTTTTCATTAGTTTCGGTATTTTACCGGACGTAATTGAAATTCGTTGCCATTTCGAAATCATTGTCGTTTTGTGTTGTTTTTTTTTTTTAAATCTCTTCAACCTGTTTTCTGCGCATATTTAATTTTCAACGATTAATTAATTCGATGTGCTAGCTTATTCTTGGAAAGTTAATAATAATAATTTTCGGGTTTCTAGTAGACTTACAAATTGTACGTATTTTGTTATATTTCATATTATTTTAATAATCAAGATGAGGTATTTTGAGGTTAAGTAAACTTATTTTTACTTTTTCTCCTTTTCTTTCGCAGTTTCTAGATAATCGATTGTCTTTTGTTTTTTCGTTGCTTACTGACGATTAATTTTTCCGCAAAACTTCGGCTAATTATCTCGACGAATTATTTTTAGTTTTCGTTTTGTTTTTTTTTAATTCTTTAACTTGTGTTTTAATTGTTCAATTCATTCAAGCTTCGTTCAAACATAATTAAAAGATTCAAGCTGTCTTCAATCATTATTGACGATCAAAGACAGTTTGAAATTGGCGCCAACTTGATAGCGATGAGGAAACGATTATTCAGTGGAGGTGAAGCTAACCGAGTGCTGCCAACCTAATAACGATATCATCATCATCTAGTGATTGGTGATTTCCTATTTACAATAAAAACCAGAACGCCATTTTTTTTTATTATAGAAAAAAATATGTAATTTTATTTTCACGGACACTTTGTGAAATTAATTTAAACGTCACTTTTTTTTTTTAGTTTACATAACCTCAAATGTCCTCTTTGTTAATGAACGTATCCAACAACACAAAAAAAAGGTTACGTTCGAACGTATCCAACAAAAATAAGGTTACACTGAAAGCTCTATTTTTATCGCCAAGTGCTTGTTAAATCCATCAAATCTGGTGTAAAATGCACCAAGTTGGTGGC
This sequence comes from Prosopocoilus inquinatus, assembly GCA_036172665.1. Lineage (NCBI taxonomy): Eukaryota > Metazoa > Arthropoda > Insecta > Coleoptera > Lucanidae > Prosopocoilus > Prosopocoilus inquinatus. The sequence continues at coordinate 3,523,613 of CM069878.1, read as the reverse complement.
GCTAGCGATGCAACATTCGGCTGCGACGTGTATACCATGGACGTACAACCTCAATGTGACGTCACAAGTGTCGGAGTCTTCTGAAAAAAAAAAAAAACAAAACACAACAAAATAATTCACTTAGCGTTTTCAGTCAAGCCCAGGAAAGGCAGCAAGAAGGAGAAAGAGATCGTCGACTCGAGCTGTCTCACTTGCACCCATCACGTCTACATGAGCATGTTCACGCAAATCGCGTGCGAAAGCAAGAGTTCACCCTCGGTGGTTGTGATTGGCCTAGGCGGCGGTGGATTGTGCGCGTTCCTGCGCAAGTTCATCCCCAAGGCGACGATAAGGGCCGTCGACATCGACGAGGAGATGTTGGAGGTCGCCACCAGGTGGTTCGGCTTAACCCCGGACGGTAAACTGCAAGTGGAAATCGCCGACGGCGTCGATTTTTTAAACAGAAGCCGAACCGACGGTAAAGTAGAACTCTTCAGCGCGGAGCGCTCTGCGATTGTTAACGCTCCGGATTGCAGGCAAGAAATTCGACGCCGTCCTCTTCGACGTCGACAGTAAAGACGCGACGATCGGCATGAGTTGTCCACCGGCGCAATTCCTCGAAAGCCAGACTTTAGATAATGTCATGGAGTGTTTGGAACAGACAGGTGAGGATTAGGAAATTTCAGGTTCTCGCCGCCCGGGGGCGTGTTCTTTATTTCAACGCTGTCAACGCAAATCGTGATTGAAAGAAAGCGTTGGGACGTCATCTACTAATGGACACAACAGGTTAGGTTAGATAAAAGAGCGCTTTGCGTTCAATTGAAATTTTTTCTAACCTCAAAAAATAGAAAGTTTTTTCTGACCTTAATAAGTACAAATGTTTTCTAACCTCAAAAAATTAAGAAATTTTTGCTAATCTCAAAAAAATGCAAATTTTTTTTCTAACCTCAAAAGGTACGAAACGTACTAACCGCAAAAAGTACAAATTTTTTCTAACCTCAAAAAGTACAAATTTCTTCTAACCCCAAAAAGTACGAATTTTTCCAACCTTAAAAAGTACAAATTTTTTCTAACCTCAAAAAGTGCTGCAAGTTTTTTTCTAACCTCAGAAAGTGCAAATTTTTTTCTAACCTCAAAAAGTACAAATTTTTTCTAACCTCAAAAAGTGCTGCAAATTTTTTGTAACCTCAGAAAGTGCAAATTTTTTCTAATCTCAAAAAGCGCTGCAAATTTTTTTCTGACCTCAAAAAGTACGAATTTTTTCCAACCTTAAAAAGTACAAATTTTTTCTAACCCTAAAAAGTACAAATCTTTTCTAACCTTAAAAAGTATAAATTTTTTCTAACCTTAAAAAGTACTGAACAGATAAACAGCGACATCCTACGATCGCTTTTTGACCTGACATTGTAGTAGGATAGACAAATTGAAGCGGATTTGCTCCTAATAGGTCCCCCATGCAAGGCGGCCGTACTTGCTATCAAACCAACAAAAATTTTTCTAACCCCAAGAAGTACAAATTTTTCCTAACCCTAAAGTACAAATTTTTTCTAACCTCAAAAAGCGCTGCAATTTTTTTCTAACCTCAAAAAGTGCAAATTTTTTTCTAACCTCAAAAAGTACAAATTTTTTCTAACCTCAAAAATTACAAATTTTTTTTCTAACCTTATAAACTGATGTTTTCTAAAATCTCAAAAAGTACAAATTTCTTAAAAATTACAATTTTCTTTTCTAACCTAAAAAACTACATGTGTTTTCTAAAATCTCAAAAAGTACAAATTTTCTTCTATCCTTAAAAACTACAAATGTTTTCCAACCTCAAAAAGTACGAAATATTTGCTAACCTCAAAAGATACAATTTTTTCTAACCTCAAAAAGTACAAATTTCTTCTAACCTCAAATAGTACGAATTTTATTTACATTCTTAAAATCACTGGTCACTTGTGTAGGGGTCGTGACGAATAGAATTACTCTATTTTGTGACGTCACATTGCCCCCGAACGATTGCTTTTTGCATGGCAAGTGTCTGCTGTTGCTAGGTAACGTGACATCAGTCACAAAAATAGAATTCTATTCGTCGTGGTCCCCGATTTTAAGAACGTAAATGAAATTTCTACTTTTTGAGGTTAGAAAAAATTTCGATTGACCTAACTCTTGCGTTGTAGTACCAAACGTATTAAAATATTTAGTAGTTACCAACACATGCATCACGAACAAATTTAATTAATGAAAAAAAAATTCAAAAGCTTTAGCAGCGACATCCTGCGATCGCTTTTTGACCTTGAAACAGCTGTACAGAGGATCCGCTCCGATCAAAACGATTTTCACAAAAATTTTTGAGCTTTTGTAAACAGCTGTACTTCACGTAACGCGTCTCGTTTAACGTAAGAGATTAAAAATCGCTATTTCTTGAGATAAATTCGCTAAGATGGCAGCACTGCGCGCGAATCTTTATATAAATACCTACCATTACGTCCTCTAATTTGTCTAGTTTCTAATTTTCCAGGATAGCTTCTAATTTTCGAGGATAGTCTCTAACAGTCTAGGATAGTTTCTAACGTTCCAGGATAGTTTCTAACATTCTAGGATAGTTTTTAACGTTCTAGGATAGTCTCTAACGTTCTAGGATAGTTTATAACGTTCTAGGATAGTTTTTAACGTTCTAGGATAGTCTGTAACGTTCCAGGATAGCTTCTAATTTTCGAGGATAGTCTCTAACATTGTAGGATAGTTTCTAACGTTCCAGGATAGTTTCTAACGTTCTAGGATAGTTTCTAACGTTCTAGGACAGTCTGTAACGTTCCAGGATAGTTTCTAATTTTCTAGGATAGTCTCTAACGTTCCAAAATAGTTTCTAAAACTTTCTCATCAACCATGGGGCCACACTTGCGATCTAATTTAATGCAGGACGCAGTCTAAGAAGTGCAATCTTTTCCTTTTTCTTTTGTAGGCCTATTCATACTCAACGTAGTTTTGAGAGACGACACTCTTCGAGGTCCGATCTTGAACGACCTCAGGGGTAAATTCGCGTCCGTCGTCTCGTACAAATTACAGGAAGACCTGAACGAGGTGATCGCCTGCTCTCGGCGGACGACGACGTCCCACGAGATGCCGACCAGAACGTTCCCGGCGGCGTGCGCCGAAATCAACAGGTTCTTCATGGGGCATGGCCACGTCGAGGACGCCGTCGAACTGAGCGAGTGCCTCGGCGGCCTTAAAGTATGCGAATGAAGAACGAAAAAGCAAAAAGACGTAAATAAATTCCACTTATTTATTTATTTATTCATTTTGGTTTACACTTGGGATATAATACACGCAAGCAGAACTTAACAATAAGTACAATTTCACGCTCCATCTTCAGGTTCAAATCAGTAATAATTATCACAGCTCATGTCTAAATAGGAATATTTTGTTACCACCTTGTAAAACGTCCCCTCCGTCCAGGCAGAACATTTATTTATTTTTTTTTTTTTTTGTACAAGAACATTCTAGCGATAACGCGTTCTCATAAATCTGTAAAACAATAATCGCCGTTAATTCTATTTGCCTTATAAAACATAGCGAAGCAAAACGGGCTGCAGAATACATTTGTGAGTGTGTGTGTGTGTGTGTAAGTGTGTGTGTTTGCAAACGACATTTACGTTTCAAACGTTCACCAGATTAATAACCTCCAGGAGGATTTTTCTCTATTTTTTTACATCATCAGTTTGCGTCTCGCATTTTACTTTCTATCTTCCACAGTGGCGTGCGAGACGAGGAACACAACGAAATTGGAATGGACTGTGCGATCGATCAATTCATTACTTGCAGTTAGCTCCGTTCAGATGCTTCCGGATACGCAAAATATTTACGGGCGTTGATCTGAACCGACCAATCAAAAAAATATTTTGCGCGCTCGCATGTGAACTTAGCTTATTATTATAATACGTTGCGTGCAAACGTATTTTTCACCCCCCCCCCCCACCCCCCGCACACCCCCAGAATAATCTCTACACGTGACTAGAAGAAACTGTTTCTCGAACATGAACGCAAGAATGCAAGTAATGAATAAATCTTTTTAAAACACTTTCCTAAGAATCCGCTTGATTCCGCCCTTCTTCTCTTTCTTGGGGGTCTTGACTTCGTCCAGGCTGGTCCCCCCCGAAGACGGCGTCGGACTGTGTTGACCGGAATCGTCCTCGACGCTCCCGTTGATCTTGACCGTGCCGTTTCGCTTACTCCTCGTTTCCTTTAAGGTCTTCATGAAGAAGGGCGGAGGCGGGGCGTTTCCGTTGAGCTTCGCGGGTTCAAGGGTCTGCGGGATCGGCAGCGACTGCAAAGGGCTGTTTTCGCTTTCCTCCAAGACGATGGGGGCGACGGCTTCGATTTGGTGATGGTGATGTTGATCGGTCGCTTCCCATTCCCATTCCCAGCGGGGGAATTTCGCAGGCGCCGACTCCTGTCGATTCCACGGGGGTTTGTTGTTCGTTTGAAGGACGACGACGACGTCGGATGAGGTCGTCCTCGTCGTGGCGTCGCTCTCCCCCGCGTTCTCTTCCTCCGCGAGCATCGGAATCGAATTCGACCGGTACGGAGGAAGCGGCGACGCCGCTTTCTTTTTGCGCCGCTTCCGCTCCCTGTACTTTTTCTTGGTGGCGTCGACGTCGTCGATCATCAAGTCCTTGTACGTGCCTCGAATCTTGAGCGCCTCCTCGCTGGGCCGTCGCTCTTTCTTCTGCGGGACGTTGTGGCTCACAACCGCGATAGACTTGCGGCGCTGAACCGTAACAGCCGGCGGGCTATACGAATGTTTCGGTTCTCCCCGCCGGCAAAACGTAAGAATCCCAAAAAAACTGAGCATCGTCAGCGACAACCAGTACGTCGTCGTGATCCAGCTGTTCTTCTCCATCATGAGCGCGCTGACGATCTCGGAGAGCTCGGCAAGCTGCTGCTCCAACCGCCGGTTGTGCTCGTCCCGTTTCCGGCTTTCTTCGCTCAGCGAGTTCATGGTCTTATCCAGCAGGCGCTGCATCTCCTCCACTTGCTTCTTGTAGCGCCTGCTCAACTCCTCCAGGTACTGACTGGAAAGCGACATGTTCCGCTCGAGCGCCTTGATACGGTTCGAAAGCCTAAGGAAAACCGATTCTTTCGCTTGGGGCACCGCAATGTTCATCGACGACGCCGTATTTGGTATACTAGTCGAGCCTAAATTATTTAATTCGGACATCAAATCCAAGTCTAGGTTCTCGGAGCTTTCAGTCGTCACTTCGTACTCGGTCAGATTCTCCAAGCTCAAATCCAAATCCGCGTTGTTTTCGACGACTACCTCCGAGGGGTGAGGAGGAGGAGGAGGAGGAGGAGAAGCGGCGGATGCGTCTCCCTCCTGTTGGCTTTGCGCGACGCCCGGAACGGCCACTTCTTGAGCTTCCGCGGGCGAGTGGTGAGTGTTGAGGTCGTCCCCCGGGGGGGCGTAAGTCTTCGTCGGTTTTATTTCCGACGCATCCGTGAGATTTCCCGCCGCTTTTTCGTCTGGCTTCGTGAAAGCGGAGGGCGGCGGGGCCTCGACTATTAAATTCTCGACGGGGGCGACCTCGTCGTTCCGGCTCGGCTCCTCGCATTTTGCGGGGGCGTAACCCGGCGGATCGCTCGGGATCTCGCTGGGGGCTACCTTCGTGACGTTCGGGAATTGCTTGCTGATGTTCAAGACGACCTTCTGCTCGATTACGGCGAGGGCGTTGCACAGCGCCACCACGTACGTGGGGGGGAAGAACGAGCGCACGTACGCGTTGTAAACGCCGGTAGTCCGCGAGCTCGTCTTCCGTTTCCGGAAGAAGTCCAGGCCGAATTCCTTGCACGCGTCCGCGTCACACAGGGCGTTCCTTATCAATTCCAGCTGTATTAAATCGTAGAGCTGGGTGCTCCTGCAGCTGATTACGTTGTACACCCTCTCGTACATGGTTCCGCTGCAATTATCACAAACGACTAGATGACTAGGAGTCACGCACGTAGATAGTAGACTAGTGGATTTCACCGAAGCGGCACGCTCAGACTCGCTGATGCTTTGATTCGAGTTGTTGGGTTTGTTGCCAAGGACCTCCGCCGCCTTCTTCACGATCGAAATCACGGCGTCGGTGGCCGAGCTGAGCAAATTCTTCGGGGGATGATCGCCGACGTTGCTTCCCGTATCCAAAGCTTCGTCGCCGTCGTCTTCGTCGTCCTCCTCGGCGGAATTCCCGTCGCGCCCCTCGTCCTCCTTCTCCAGAACCTCGAACTCCGACGTGCCGTACACGCGAAACAAAGAGATGGGGCAGAAGTGTTCAGCGCCGTAATGCGACAGCATCTCCACTTTGATGTACTTGCCGAAGAGATGGGGGTGCAGGTCGAAGCTCTGCACGTCGCGCTCGTCCTTCGCCGTGAACTGCCCCACGTTCAGCCAATCCCTGCTCGGAAACCGATCGCTAACGAACACGCTGAAGTCCCTCGGCGACGAAGAGAACAGCTCGAAATTCGCCAGGTCGATCTTCTTCGCCTGGATGGCCTCGCACAGCTCGACTATAAACCAAATTCGATTCGTGCAGGTGTTCAGTTTGTACTCGTCCCGCGACGGGGATAGAATCGAGTTGGCGCTGACGGCTTCCGGATTGGCCGATACGATTTTGGCGCCGCAGTCGAGCGAAGCGTAATTCTTCGACCTCACCTTGACGTTGCTGTTCGATTTTCCGTTCACGTTCACCGTCTGCGAAGAGCTGTTCACCAGCTCCTTCCTCTTCTCCGCCTCTTCGAGCTGCTTCTGCGTCCACTCGGAGAAAGACGGGATGTCCTCGTGCGTCTCGGTTTTATTCTTCTTGTCGGGAGTGGTCGGCACCTCGTTTTGTTCCACTTGCGTTGCGGCGGCTGCATCTACTTGAGTATCGTTGGTTTCGTCAGATTCGGATTCCTCTTCTTGAGATTCGGCTGGATTCAGGTTGAGGATGGTTTTTTGTTGTTGTTCGGCGGCGGCGGCGGCGGTCGCGTTGTCCGCCGCGACCAAATTGGGAGTTTCGTTGAACTGACTAGTGATGGCAGATGGAATGTCGGCTTTGTGTTGCAGCTCCGCCGTCGCTGCATCCGCCAGTGTGAAGACTACACCTTGTCCAGTGTCGGTAATCCTAAGAGGAGGAAGAAGAAAAACGCCGATCAGTTTCGAGAAATTCAACTTCCAAGACCAACCGGAGGATATACTCCTCAGTAGTATAGCTAGCGGGATCCTGGGACGGTTTGACTTTGAAAAAGAATTGCGGATGACACGCGTCCATCCGAAGTGACCATCGTTGAAGGTCATCCCCTAAGTTAGGGGAGTGGTTTAAGAGGTGAAGAAGTTACCCCTTTAGTTTCTGAGCCGAAGCAGAAAAATCTTTATTTCTTGCAGCTCTGAAGAATGTTGACAATAACGTCGTAATACCAGAAGAGGTCGAAGTTGAGAAAAATAAATAAATCTAACCCCCGTTTAGTTCTTGAAGAAGGGTTGTAATTTTATCCGGCGTTTTCGTTCAGTACAACGAGTCAATGAAGTTTGACAAGTCCAAGGCTTCTTTTATCGAACTCACTTGTACATGTGTGTGTGTGTGTGTGTGTGTGCGTTTGTCAAACCAATATTCTTCAGAGCAGCAAGAAGTAAAGATTTTTCTGCAACGGCCTCTCTTCGGCTCAAGAACTAAAAGGGTAACTTCTCCACCTCTTAAACCACTCCCCTAACTTAGAGGATGACCTTCAACGATGGTCACTTCGGATGGACGCACGCCATCCGCAATTTTTTTCAAGGTCACACTGTCCCAGGATCCCGCTAGCTATACTACTTTTGATGAAACCAGAAAGTGACACCCACTTTTACTCATTCACATTCAAATAAGAGAACAAGAACTCTCACATAACTAATAAAATAATCAATCAGAGAACTTATTTGTAACGCGAGCACAAGGTCACACCCGTATTTACTGTTTCGATACTACCCACTTTCATTTCAACCAATCGGGTAGCTTATGTTTGATAGTAGTATAGCTAGCGGGATCTTAGGACTGTTTGATCTTTAAAAAAAATTGCGGTTGGCATGTGTTCATCCGAAGTGACCGTCGTTGAAGGTCATCCCCTAAGTTAGGGGAGTGGTTTAAGAGGTAAAGAAGTTACCCCTTTAGTTCCTGAGCCGAAGCAGAAAAATCTTTACTTCTTGCAGCTCTGAAGAATGTTAACAATGACGTCGTAATACCAGAAGAGGTCGAAGTTGAGAAAAATAAATAAATCTAACCCCCGTTTAGTTCTTGAAGAAGGGTTGTAATTTTATCCGCCGTGTTCGTTCAGCATAACTAAAGTCAATGTGTTGATTCGATATAGTGGACTGTATTTCTTTGTGTTTGTTTGCAGAAAAATTTCGCTGGTACAATTACCTTTTTTTATATGAAAGTTTTTTATTTATATTCCAATTGTTTTTTTTTTTACAAGTGTATGTGATTCATTAAAATGAACGTAAAAATCGTGTTAACATAGCTCCCCGCCTTGAACATTTTTTTTTTTTAAGAAAGTGTTCAAATATTCATAAATTGCAGGTAAGTATGAACTGATTGTAATAATGAAAATGAATTATTTTAACTGTTTTTAACATGCACAATTTCACTGTCACTACTGCCATTTTCAGGTACTGGAAGGGGACACAACTTCGCTACTGCTCGCTTGAAATTGCCTTTATGAGTCTTGACTGTAGCAACTCGAACTACGTTGTCGTCACCGGGATGAAGCTCTACTATTCTTCCAAGGAGCCACTGGGAAGGAGGTAAGTTATCCTGTTTGATTATTACCAAACTTCCAATCTTTAGCCCTGGATTTTTGCTCTTCCATTTCTTTCTTTCTTGCAGATGATACAAATATTCTTGTGACCACCGCTTCCAAAAACTTTGTACCAACTGTTGCTGTAACTGGAAACGCGACAGCCTGTTTGTTGGTGTGTCCAGCAATTGCGGTTCCGGAATAGCAGTCAATGGTTTGCCAATCAAGAAATGAGCTGGAGTTAGTGGCTGCAGATCATCAACATCCGATGACAGAGGGTATAAAGGTCTAGAATTTAAAGTTGCTTCTATCTGTGTTAAGATTGTGTAAAATTCTTCATATGTTAATTTTGTGTCATTAATTACTCTTGATAAATGATGTTTTATGTTTTTTATGTTTGATTCCCAAAGCCCTCCGAAATGAGGCGAGTTTGGGGGAATAAAATGCCAGGTTATATTTTCATTTGTACAATAATTTGTTATTTCTGTTTTAGAGTTTGAGAAAAATTCATGCAAGGCAGATAGTTTCTTAGCTGCTCCGATAAAATTTGTTGCATTATCTGAATATAAATGAGCTGGTTTGCCTCTTCGTGATGCAAATCTTCTCAAAGCAGCAAGGAATGTTTCGCTTGATAAATCTGTCACAAGTTCAAGATGCATAGCTTTAGTAGAAAAGCAGATGAAAAGACAAATGTAGCCCTTTATAGTCTTTGAACCTCGACCTTTGCGATCTTTTATATTAAAAGGCCCTGCATAATCTATTCCCGTGATATAAAATGGATTATTAACTGTAACTCTTTCTTTTGGCAAATTTGCCATTATTTGATCAAAAGATTTTGGTTTAGATTTAAAACATCTGATGCAACCTCGCACTACTGACTTAGCCACACTCATTCCAGATGTAACCCAAAAATGCTGTCTTACTGTAAATAATAACAATTGTGGACCTGCATGAAGTAATGTTATATGCGTATTTTCAAAAATTAGTTTTGCTAAACGATGTTTTCCCGATAAAATCAAAGGATGTTTCTGAGCAAAATCTAAATAAGAGTTTTTTAATCGACCACCGACTCTTAATAAACCTTCAGTATCAATGAACGGAGCAAGGGATAATAAATTGTGTTTTGGCTTTAAATTTTTATTATTTAGTAATAAATTAATTTCTTGAGGAAAACTGTCTTGTTGTGACAATTTTATTAATTGTTTCATACTGAGATCTAATTCTGCAATAGTCAAATATCCGTACGGCCGTTCAGATTTTTGTTTCTTAATGTTTAAGATGAATCGTAAAATGTATGCCATTGTTCTTTTCAACCTATTCAAACTAGAAAACCTTTCGAATATCTGAAAATTATTTTCAACAGTAGCTGAGCAAACATTATTTTTAGAATATTTAATTGAAATTGAGAATGCGGATGATGGCCAATGATTAGTTGGAAGAGACAACCATGAAGGGCCGTTCCACCACAATTGAGACTTGAGTAAATTTTCAGGAGAAATTCCTCGTGATGTAAGATCGGCAGGATTATCTTTTGTGTTTATGTACTTCCAATTACTAATCTGTGTTAATTCTTGAATTTTAGAAATGCGATTTCTTACAAAAATTGGTAATGAATGAGATGGAGAGTTAATCCAGTGTAATATTATTTGAGAATCTGACCATAGATGATATGAGCATTCGATAGTGAATGATTTTTGTACTTTGTTAATTAATTGACTTAACAACAAAGCACTGCACAATTCTAATCTTGGCATAGTTAAACATTTCAGTGGAGCAACCTTTGTCTTTCCGCATAAGAGATTAATTAAAATCTTTTCTTTTTGATCGATGCTGCGAACGTATACACACGCACCGTATGCGTTTTGTGACGCGTCACAGAAACCATGTAATTCGATTTCTGTAGAATTTTTACAAATGACGTGCCTATCTAATTTGAGTTGATTTAATTTTGTTAAATTATTTCTGAATCGTACCCACGTAGCTTTCAAATCGTCTGGAATAGGATCATTCCAATCTAATTTAAGAGACCATAGTTTTTGAATAATTATTTTTGAGAAAATAGTGCATGGGCTTAACAAACCTAATGGATCAAAAATCCTTGCTACGTCAGATAAGATTGATCGTTTATTAATTGATAAAGAATTTTCAAAATTTTTGATTTGAAAACCTAATGTATCAGATTTACTGTACCATTTTATTCCTAAAGTTTTTGAAAACTCATTATCTCCTAAATTTAAAACACTCACAGGTTCATTTTCATTTTGAAACTCTTGCAAGAAAAGCTGACTATTAGAATTCCATTTTCTTAATGGGAAACATGCTGAATTTAGAATTGATGCAATTTCTTTACATACATTGATTGCAACTGTTTCAGAATCAAAACCTGTTATGAGATCATCAACATAAAAATCATTTTTTATTATTGAAGATGCGAAAGAAGATTTTGTTTGATATTCATGAGCCAACTGCTTTAAGCATCTTATGGCTAAATACGGAGCAGATCTAGTGCCGTAGGTAACTGTATTTAAAGTGTAAATGGAAATTGGATCGTCTGAACTAAATCTCCAAACAATATTTTGAAGATGTCTGTCATCAGGATGAATGACGACCTGCCTATACATTTTTTCTATATCTGCCGAAACTGCAAAAGGATGTTGTCTGAATTTTATGAGTATAGAAAATATTTCATTCTGAATGGGTGGCCCTGTAAATTGTAAATCATTAACTGACCAACCTGAATCAGAATTCGCTGATCCATCAAAGACTACTCTTAGTTTAGTAGTCAAACTTTCTTGTCTAAAAACACCATGATGTGGCAAAAAATATGCTGTATTGGAAGGAATTAAATTTACTTGAGACATGTGGTTTAAATCTATGTATTCTTTTATGAATTGAGAATATTGAAATTTTAGATTAGAATCGTATGAAAATTTACGTTCTAATTGTTGTTGACGTTTAATTGATAATGGTTTTGAGTTACCTAAATTAGAAGCAGAATGTTTTAGTGGTATTCGAACAATGAACCGTCCTTCTTCATTTCTAGAAAACGTTTCTAGGAAATGTTTTTCGCAATAAACATCATCGGAAGACATAGAATGCTCGTTATTAATTTCCTCTATCTCCCAAAATTTCTGCAATTCAGAATCAAGATTGCTGTGAGTTTTAGAAAAATTGCAATGAATTTTTGAAATGGATTCTGAGATGGTACCTGATATAATCCAACCGAATTCTGTGTTTTGAAGAACTGGCATATTCTTACCCAACTGAATTCTTTGATGATGAAGAATATTCCAAAAAATACCTGCACCAATAAGTACATCTATTTCACTAGGCTCGGTGAATTGAGGATCTGCCAATTGAATGTTGGCTGGAATATTCCATGAGCTGGTGTTGATAGTGAATGAAGGCAAATTACCTGTAATTGTGGGCAAAATAAAACAACAGAGATTAGTAGAAAATTCATAATTGAGTGAATATATCACAATGTTGCATTTTTTTTTAATGACTGATGAAACGCCATTGATTCCTCCAATGGTCATGTTTGTTGAATGTTCTTCTAATCCTAACTTTTTGCAAAATTTTGAAGTAAGAAAATTTGACTGAGAACCACAGTCAAGTAAAGCTTTTGCAGTATGAATGTTGCCAAAAACATCTGGAACTAAAATTGATACAGTGGAAAGCAGAACATGTTGATTAGGATAATGACTTGTGAAACTAACTTGTGGCGAAATTGTTGTTGATGCATTTGGATGAATTGTTTTTGATGTAATTGGTTCACGTGTATATAATAATTCTGGATGAAGTAAAGTGTTATGTTTAGCTTTGCACTTTTTACAAAATCCAGATCTGCAGTTTTTAGTTGTGTGGCCTGAACGTAAACAGTTATTACAAAGATTCAGCTGCTTTACTGTTTTTAATTTATCTGACAAATTTAATTTTAAGAATTTTTCACAATAATAAATTAAATGTGCCCCATTACATACAGGACATTTCACATTTGAGGATATTAACGAAACTTGTTTGATATTATTATGTAACTGTTTATGTTCTTTGGCAATTTTATTATGATTGATTTCAAGTGTTTCTAGAAAATCTGCTCTTGAATTCAAAAAACTCTTGAATTCAGAAAGTGTTGGGAAATTATTGCCTGTTTTAACTTTTTCCCATTCCCGAACAGTAAATTTGTCTAATTTTGACGTAATTAAAAATATCAACAAAGTGTCCCAATGTTCTGTTGGTTGTTCTAGTGTTTGAAGAGCTCTTAAATGTTTAAAAATGGTATCTATCAAGTCTCTTATTCCTCTTGAGGACTCCTTTGTAAGTGAATTTAATTCAAACAGAGATTTGATGTGATTATTAATTAACAATCTGATGTTATTATACCTATTGCAAAGTAGTTCCCATGCGATTATGTAATTTTCGGATGAGAATTCTAGAGACTGTATAACCTTTAGTGCGTCACCTTCTAGTGAAGCACGTAAATAATGATACTTCTGAACATTGTCAATTGATTTGTTTGAATTAATTAGTGACTCAAAAGTATCTTTGAATTCCAACCAATTATCATATGCACCGTTAAATTTTGCAAGTTTAATTGTTGGAAGTTTAATGTTGTGAGAAATACCGTTTTGTTTTGAGGAATCTGATATGCCAGTGATACTGTCGCTTTGAATTTGGATGACAGGTGTGCAGACTTGCTTTAAAATAAATTTTGCGTCTGTGATTGCGGATGAATGCTTTTCAGTGAAATCTTCTCTCTCTAAATATTGCCTTTCTAAGTCATCTTCATCGCAAATATATTCTATTTTACTCTGAGTTTCATCAAATTCCTCAAACAACGATGCAAACTTGCTACTACGATCTTGCAATTCAATGATTGTTTTTTCTGCTAAAACTTGATCACTTGCATATGCATCTTGAACTGTGCGTAAATATTTTATAAAATTTGTTAGTTTGTATTTAATAGTACCTCGTTTACGCACAAGTTTTTCAGTAGATGTGACGTCTTGCATGACTTTTCAAATTCAGAAAACTATGAATTGAATTATTGTAACCTAGTTACAAAGAAATTGTGTTAATGTGTAAAAATATTTGTCAAAATATTTTCTTTTGCAAATAAATGTATAAAAGTATGAATGTGTTTTATAAATGTGTACTACCTTAACACAGATAGCAGCCTACAAATTCTAGAACTGTTCTAGAGCCTTATCTGTAGTCCTGAACGATAGTTTTCTATGCGGTGTTTCTCTTCTTCGCTGATGCGCTTAGTTCTTGTAAATCTTGAATCCGGCTCGATCGGACCAAAAATAATATGTTGATTCGATATAGTGGACTGTATTTCTTTGTGTTTGTTTGCAGAAAAATTTCGCTGGTACAATTACCTTTTTTTATATGAAAGTTTTTTATTTATATTCCAATTGTTTTTTTTTTTACAAGTGTATGTGATTCATTAAAATGAACGTAAAAATCGTGTTAACACAATGAACTTTGAAAAATGTGCAGATTCAGCAAAACTAGTCCAAGGCTTCTTTTATCGCATCCACTTGTATATGTGTGTGTGTGTGTGTGCGTTTGTCAAACCAACATTCTTCAGAGCTGCAATAGGTAAAGATTTTTCTGCAACGGCCTCTCTTCGGCTCAAGAACTAAAGGGGTAACTTCTCCACCTCTTAAACCACTCCCCTAACTTAGGGGATGACCTTCAACGATGGTCACTTCGGATGGACATGCGCCATCCGCAATTTTTTTCAAGGTCGCACTGTCCCAGGATCCCGCTAGCTATACTACTTTTGATGAAACCAAAAAGTGACACCCACTTTTACACATTTACATTCAAATAAGTGAACAATAACTCTCACATAACTAATAAAATAATCAATCAGAGAACTTATTTGCAACGCGAGCACGAGGTCACGCCCGTATTTACTGTTTCGGTACTACCCACTTTCATTTCAACCAATCGGGTAGCTTATGTTTGATGGTAGTATAGCTGGCGGGATCCTAGGACAGTTTGACCTTTGAAAAAGATTGCGAATGGCATGAGTCCATCCGAAGTGGATGGACACATTCTACCCAATCTGGTAGAACAGAGTGGAAATTTGGCGAGGAGTGCATTCTCCAGTTATGTCAGCTGAAAACTACACTGCTACAGCGCAAATAGTTCTATTTTTAGTGCGAGAGTCGCTCCATCTTGCGTCGCAAAATGTTATTCGCAGTTTCTCGTTGGTTCACGCGTTCATTCCGAGAAGAATTCGAGAAGAAGAAGACAGAGATCTACTAGTATAAAAGCCGCACCGGCCCGCCAGTGGAGCAGTTATAAATTAGCAAACGAAGTGTTTCTACCTCGAATAGTAGAAAGTACATTATGTAGAAGTGTTATTTGGTAGACAAGTGTTGCAGCTCATTACTATTGTGATTTTAAACGTGTTAGGCACCTCCTGATAAATTTAACCGTTGGTTAATATTCTAGGAAACCGTTATCGGCACAAAGGTTTCCAAGGATATTAACCAACGGTTAAATTTATGAGGAGGTGGTAAGATCGGGCCTATTTGTAATTAAAATGTGCGAACCCCCAAATGATTTTTGTGAAACTAACTTTTATAAAAATTCATAATTATAATTTTTATTCCGTCGACGAGGATAATATATTATTCTAGTTAATCTTGAATGTGTTTTAATCCAAGTAATAAAAACTAAAGCATAGAAGTGAAAACGCTGCTTACACTGCGGTTAATTAAAATGTGACGTTCTATTTTGATTTCATGTTTACGAATAGTAAATAGAATAATAATAATTGACGCTGATCGCATTCCAGATTTGAAGACGAGCGATGCAGAAACTTTCAATGCAGAAACATCCGTTCACAAATAAACATGTCAGCGCTGGAACTTTCTTTCTGTACGTCTGGAAACGTGGTGAGAGTTCCCCGTCCAAAAGAAAAAGAAAAGAAGAAAAAAAAAAATAGAATCCTTTCGATTTGCGAGTGCGAGCAAAAGACAGACATCCGACGTCGCCGTCCTCCATCCCGTAATTATTTTTTCGCATTCTAAATTTATCCCGCCTGTATCTGTTGCGAATAAAAAAAAATAGCACGCAGAATTTACACGAAAACATTCTCTTTTTGGCTCCCCAAATTAATGATATTTTTGACGTTCGTATCACTTCGGGTTCCGCAAATAATAATAATAATCGTCGATAAATATAACTACATTGTATATTTTGCCATTTATAAACCCAAGATTCTTGCTCTGTTTAAACTGTTCAAATCTCCGTTTCGTGTTCCGCTACGAGAAATACACGGAACTATCGGGAATTTTTCGCGTGCTCTCTGGAACATTTCACACAGAACGTGTGCCTTCTCGAAAACATTGTTAACAATCGTTGACATCTCTGCTTATCTATACACTCAGAAAAATAATGTGTTGGATCAGTTGTATTGTTTATATACATCCCAAAAGTGATTTTCTGTTGACCCAAGTCATTATTATCATTGTGTACACTCTCAACAGAAAACACGTTAAATGAACATCACTTTTGGGATGTACATAAACAATGCAACTGATCCAACACATTATTTTTCTGAGTGTATAGATAATTCATCCTCTACGAGAAATGTATGGAATTATCAGGAACTTTTCGTGTACTCTCTGATGGAACATTCCGTACAGAAGGCGTGCCTTCTCGAAAACGCATTCGTTAACATTTCCATCTATCAACCAGCGAAGAAAGAGTCGGTTGGCCAATAGATGGCGCCACTAGAATTCACGCCTGTAAGAGTATTTCACTTAATTTTCGAAATGAGCTCGAATTTTAATTTTCCCTTTGAGTTTTTTAAGTTTTTGATTAATTAGATTTTTAATTTTTTTTTTTTTGCTCGGGATACTTAATTTTTATTATTTCTTAATTTTGTACTTTTCATTTCTTTAGTAAAAACTTTTTAATTGGGTCGACTAGAACTAGGTTTTCGGTTGGGCTGGATTGCCCTTGAATTTCTTTTTTTTTTACTTAACGTTCTAGTTTCGTTTTCTTTAGTTTTGTTTTTCGTCTTAATTTGTGTTTTATTTTTAATATTTTGCTTGGACTAAATACAACTAAGTTGAGTTCAATTGGGTTGGGTTGGCCGTGAATTCTTTTTTTGACTTGACGGTTTTTTTTTATTTTCTTTTTATTTATATTTCTTTTATTTTTTGATTAGATTGAAAAGAACTAACAATACGTTGAGTTCACTTGGGTTGACCTTGAAACACATTCAGATTTAAAAGAACTAGATTGAATTTAGTTGGGTTGGGTTGGCCTTGAGATTCCTTTGAACTTAATGCTTGCTTATTATTGTTTTCCAGTTGGATTAAGTTGACCTTGAATTTTGTAACCTAAAGTTTTACTTTTTATTTTTTTCCTTTCATTTTTTTTAACTTTTAATTTCTTGCTTAGATTAAATAAAACTAAGGGTTGAGTCGACTCTAAAAAAGAAAATTTTTGATTTTTGACTTCTGATTATTTATTTTAGTTTTTTTAACTTCTTCAATTTTTTACTTGGTTTTCCAGTTCAGTTGGATTTGCCTTGATTCACTCACTTAACGTTTCGGTTTCACTTTTCACTTTTTCATGAATTTAATAGAATTAAGTTGAGTTCAACTAGGATTCGGTCGATCTTGATTTTTTTTTTAAGTAAAAAGAACCAAAATTAAAAAAATTAAACTAAACTTGACTTTGAATTTTATTTTTTACTTTTAAGGCTTGTTTTTTGGTTCTTTTTACTTAAAAAAAAATTCAAGGTCACCCCAATCCAGAAATAAAAAAACCAAAGTAACCAAGCGTTAAGTCAACACAATACGAGATTGACCTTAATTTTTTTTTTTTTAATTTAACGTTTGTTTATTTTGATTTTTTAAATTCTTAGTTCTTTTTACTTTTTTTTATTTCTTTTAATTTTTTCCTTCTTTGATTAAGTAGAACCGAGTTGAGTTTAATTGGGTCGGGTTGACCTTGAGAGAGTTTTTTATTCTTAACATCTCTTGTTTCAATTTTTTTAATATTTTTTTATTTATTCATTAAATTAATTTTATTTATTTATTTGTTTTCTTACATGTTTTGATTTTTAATTTTTTTTTTTAATCTGAGTTAAACAGAATTAGGTCGAGGTCAGTTGAGTTGGGTTGACCTTGAAATGCCCTTTAGGCTTAACATTTACTTATTGTTATTTTTTTTATTCTTAGTTTTCCTTACTCGTTTTTATTTTATTTTTTTGAGTCGAACGGAATTAGGTTGGGTTCGGTTACATTGTGCTGAGTTGACCTTGAGATTGGGACTTTTTAAAAAAAATTATTATCTTAAAATTTTATGCTGAATGAAAAAAAATCACTTTCGTATTTTTGTTGTTACATTTCTTGCTTCGGTTGGATTGACCTTGACTTTCCAATTTATTATACAGGGTGTTTGAAAATTGCTAGTACAAAAAAAATTGATAGTCGGTGACGGTGAGTTGAAGTCATCGGCGAAAAAAACTCTAATAAAAATCCTTTAATTTTCGAGAAAAAAATTACCAAAAAAATTTGTTGGTGAGCCACTGAATTAAGGTAATTTAAAAAGACAATTCGTATCGTTTAGCAATAATATTGAAATAATAAATTTGATATTCTTAAAAAAAATAAAAATAAAAAATAAAAAAATTGACGTTCTTAAGAAATTACAATTAAAAAAAATAAACAAATTTTCAAAAAAATTAAAAAAAAATGGGTTTCTTGGATTTTTAGGACTTCCAGACGTCAGAGTATCATTTTCGTACAAGCAATTTCAAAACACCTTGTACATTTATTTATTGTTTTAATTTTTTTTTTGTTCTGACTTTATTATTCGTTATTTATTATTGTTATTGAATTTATTTATTTTTTTAGTTTTTTTTTTTTTTTAATATCGTTCTAGGACAGTTGAGCGGTTGATTTCAGTCGCGTCGAATTGACCACAAGGTGAATTGACCTTGATTTCCATCCAGTTTGCATTTTTTTAAATTTTTTATTATTTTTTTTAAATTATCTTTTTGAACCAGACTGGTTTTGGTTTACGTGAATTGAGCTTAATTCTTTAATTACGTTTTTTGTTTTAAGTATAGTTTTTGAATGCAAATTATTTTGAAATTTATTTTCTTGAGATTTGCATTACTTTCGCTTTGTAGAGCTTCATTCGTTTACTCCGCAAAGTGCAAGACGTTCTTATCCTTATTTTTTATACAATACAATATTTTCCCAACTGATCACGTCAAATCCCGTTTACGTTTTTAAACTCGACGTTTCACAATTGACAATCATAAAACCGTACAAAAGTCTTTTGTGACTGTATTTATTTCGTTCCTTTCGAAAATCAAAAACTAAACAAAGCAAGTCCGTAGATTTTTTTTAACATTTTTCCCACAAACTCGGACGTCGATTCTTTCGTTGGGTGCATTTTGTGGGGTCGATCGAACAATCACCCTGTATATCGAATTTCGAAATCGGATCGAACGATTGTTGAACCTGTTCAAGTTGACCTATTTGCGCGGGCCTTTCACAGTCCGCCTCTGAAAAATGCAACGCGTTCTCTAATAATACCTCCGACGACGACGACGTTTATTACTGGCACTTCACTTCTTCGTGCATAATATACAGCGTGCGACGTTCGAAAGTGCACGGATCGGATATACATATAGACGCAAGGAAAAGGAAAAAATTCTATTGGGACTTTCTAGTGAGAGTTTGATACAAATATGCAAATTATGAGCAAGCTGACATTAGTTTATTAAAACGACTATGCCAGATAAGGCCAATTTATTTATTAAATTTTAATTAGGTTTTTTTTTTAATTGACCTCGACACTGGTTCGATTTCGAAGAACATTTCAAGGGAAATCATCATTAACCGCGGTCGTTTTTACAAAAGCACAAACAATTCAAACCGTAAAATGTTTGTTTAAAGAACAATTACGACCACGTGACCAAGAAGCCTGATGCAACGCGCATACATATCTTAACGCTGCCAATTAACGTTCCAGTTCGGCCCGGTTTCAATTTAAACAACAAACAGAGAAGCGATAACGGAAACTAAAATCCTCTCTAAACCTCCGCGTTTGTAAAAAAAAAAAAATAAATAAATTCTGTACCCACCCATATTCGAAATCAATTCTAAACTGAAAGATCAGTTGCATTTCAAAAAAAAAAAAACAAGGGGGTTTTATAATTAGACGTTCGAGGTCAAAAGGCAACGCTATTTAGAACCGGCCTCGGTTAACGGCGCGACGTAGTGCAACGCTCTGCCTATAAATAAATGCGTAATCGAGCATACATACCCGAACTGCTGAATGAGAGAAAGTGATAATGAATTATCTGTCGGATGCAATATTTCACCAAACAGGAAGCTTTTGAAAACGGCGCAGACAAATTTATTGATCAAAGAAACCTGCCTTTTAAATCAAATTAAGCAAGCGCGCATTTATTCAGTGAAAACCACATGAAATTACTCTTCGAGTGGTCTGTCGACGTTTATTTAACGTTTCTGCTTTTAAAGGAACGTGTTTACACTCTTGAGGAGTTAGCAAAATAAAACGCTTCAAACAAACGAGCGACGCAATTTCCAGCGATGTGCGAAAGTTGCAATTTTTCTTGCATTTTTGAATTCCCCGGCGAATTCTAGCCTGAAATGATGGGTCGCACCATGGGTCTATCTTGATTGGTTCTCGAGTTGTACTCTTGAAAACAAATGAAACTAGACTAGACTAGACCCACGGTGCGACCCATCAATTCAGGCTAGAATTTACTCAGGAATTCAAATATGGAATTTTGCACACCTACAAGGTGTCCCCTAAAAAAAATGAGCAACGCAATTTCGGGCAATACAAGAAAGTTGCAATTTTTCTTGCATTTTTGAAATTCCGAGTAAATTCTAGCCTGAAATGATGGGTCGCACTATGGGTCTATCTTGCTTGGTTCTCGAGTTGTACCGTCGAAAACAAATGAAGAAACTCGAAAACCGCTCGCGTTAGACCCACGGTGCGACCCATCAATTCAGGCTAGAATTTACTCAGGAATTCAGATATGAAGTTCTACATACCTACAAAGTGTCCCCTAAAAAAATGAGCAACGCAATTTCGGGCAATACAAGAAAGTTGCAATTTTTCTTGCATTTTTAAATTCCCGAGTAAATTCTAGCCTGAAATGATGGGTCACACCATGGGTCTATCTTGATTGGTTCTCGAGTTGTACTCTTGAAAACAAATGAAAAAACTCGAAAACCGCTCGCGCTAGACCCACGGTGCGACCCATCAATGCAGGCTGGAATTTACTCAAGAATTCAAATACGGAATTCTACACATACAGTGTCCGCTAAAAAAAAAAAAAGAAATGGGCAACGCATTTTCGGACAATACAAGAAAGTTGCAATTTTTCTTGCATTTTTGAATTCCCGAGTAAATTCTAGCCTGAAATGATGGGTCATACCATGGGTCTATCTTGATTGGTTTTCGAGTTGTATCCTTGAAAACAAATGAAAAAGCTCGAGAACCGCTCGCGCTAGACCCATGATGCGACCCATCAATTCAGGCTGGAATTTACTCAAGAATTCAAATATGGAATTCTGCACACCTACAAAGTGTCCCTTGAAAAAATAAGCAACGCAATTTCGGGCAATGCAAGAAAGTTGCAATTTTTCTTGCATTTTTGAAATCCCGAGTAAATTCTAGCCTGAAATGATGGGTCGCACCATGGGTCTATCTTGATTGGTTCTCGAGTTGTACTTTTGAAAACAAATGAAAAAACTCGAAAACCGCTCGCGCTAGACCCACGGTGCGACCCATCAATTCAGGCTGGAATTTACTCAAGAATTCAAATATGGAATTTTGCACACCTACAAAGTGTCCCCTAAAAAAATGAGCAACGCAATTTCGGGCAATGCAAGAAAGTTGCAATTTTTCTTGCATTTTTGAATTCCCGGGTAAATTCTAGCCTGAAATGATGGGTCGCACCATGGGTCTATCTTGATTGGTTCTAGAGTTGTACCGTCGAAAACAAATGAAGAAACTCGAAAACCGCTCGCGCTAGACCCACGATGCGACCCATCAATTCAGGCTAGAATTTTCTCGGGAATTCAAAAATGCAAGAAAAATTGCAACTTTCGTGTACCGCCCGAAATTGCGTTGCCCATTTTTTTTAGCGGAACACTTTGTAAGTGTAGAATTCCACATTTGAATTCCTGAGTGAATTCTAGCCCGAATTGATGGGTCGCATCGTGGGGCTAGCGCGAGCGGTTTTCGAGTTTCTTCATTTGTTTTCAAAAGTACAACTCGAGAACCAATCAAGATAGACCCATGGTGCGACCCATCATTTCAGGCTAGAATTTACTCGGGAATTCAAAAATGCAAGAAAAATTACAACTTTCGTGGACTTACCCGAAATTACGCTGCCTACTTTTTTAATTCTTTTTCTTTGTATGTGTAGAATTCCATATTTCAAGTCCCTGGTAAAAAAAAAATCTGGATCACATCCTGATCACTTAAAATAATTGCTCACTCTGTATATGCCTGTAGAAGTGTACGTTACGTTTCGAAGCCGTTTCACAATAGAACAATAACAATAAATTAAGGGGGTTTAATGAGTCCTACCTACGTATGTACACCTACAATCTTTGAAATTGATTTTTTTTTCTTTAAGCTATTCACTTGATTTCTGTTCCTGTTAATTAAATTTATTTCGAATATTTCAAGCAATTCGGAGAGCAGGAGCTTCTTGTATCATCTACGAGTTCAAGTAAGAACGGGTTTTTGAATTCTGCCTAATTTATTCGGCACAAGATTATTAGCACATCGTTTGACGCGTCGTGTCGTCGTAATAATAATCAAAACAGAGTCAAGGTTAGGCGCTCGCGCGCGCGCGAATAATCGGAATGTCATTAGCAACGAAAAGAAAAAAAAAAAAAGTTCGCCGGCGCACTTCACAGTTATAACGTTATAACTCGGTCTCGTTATTTATAATTTACGGAACAACAAATTTCTAATTGCGTCATCGAAAACATTCCGAGTATACTACAATGAAAACGAAACCGTAGTTTCCCAGCTAAATATATGTATAATCGAAATGTGCAGAGTCAGAGACCTCGTGGTGTATAATACGCAAAATATGTTGTAAATAGCGTACGTTTTGCTTAAAATAAATAATTTGTACGAACACACGAACAGAGAGAAAAAGAGAGAGAAGAGAAATAATTTGATTACATCGGTTTCTGTACTGATTGTTTTTTTTTTTTTTGTTTTTTGTATCACGACCTTCGCGTTGAATTGATGTGTTGGCAATAGTTTGTTAAAATAAAAACAAGCAGAGCTGCGGGTACGCTTAATAAATTTTCTTGTTTTTAGTTGAAGAGAGGTCTATTTAAACCGCACACCCTGTATCAGGGTATCATTAATTATGTTATGTTATTATCTTATCATCACAAATAAAAGTCCCATTAGTCGTTAAATGTTACTTTACTTATTTTAAAAACGGGATACTAAGAAGAAGAGAGAGAAGATCATTTAGATAATGAGGTTTTCCCCGGAATTGTACCTGCGACATTTAAATATTTTAATCCAAAGCTGGAACGTCTCTGTTAAATCGGATTATTAGTTCAATCAGTCGTTAAACTAATTTGAATAAATTTATTTATTATTAAATCGTTGAAATCGTTCGTTCGATTACTGTTAAGTTTAATTAAATTTCGATTTGTCCAACTATGTACACGTACCGTCGAAATATTTGAGGCATTTTTCTGTCCTCGTTTTATTTTCCTGTTCGCCGCTGTTATTTATGTTATGATAAACAAATCAAACAATTACATTGTACGTATCGACTCGACCAAATTAGATACAATTAAATGTTACAGTTTAATATCGATTCCGTTTCTGCTGCGCGGCTCGTTAACGAAAGGTTAAGGTCGCCTGTAAACGACACGACGACACATCAATTTCTTGCTCTATAAATATTTAATCATTAATCATTACTAACAGAGCGAACGCCACGAAATGAAGTCTCCTCTTTTTTATTTGTGGATGTAGGTACAGTCGCGAGAATTAAAAAACGGGACACTTCCTTAAATTCGCACAGCTTAATTTGTCTTCAAACGCCCCGTTTTTTACGCCCCCGGCTGTACATGCTCGAGACTGCATTGCGAAATGGAATAAAATCGTTTCCAGATGGTGGTCGGCCTGGATCTCGCGTTTTCGCGAAACATGATGCAATTAGAGCTCATTATTGATAAGCAAGCATACGTGATCGTCGCAATTAACATGGAAATTAATTCAATTGGCGACGACTTTATCAATCAAAATACTATTAGATTGTAGTTCTAGAGTAATCTATATTATCTCGTAATAATAATAATAATATGTTTGTGATGCATTGGAATGTTATTTACGCGGGCGCCACTTCGTGTCGTGACGTACGTTTCACTTCGAAAGAAAAACAAAAAGGGCCCCCGAGCGGGCGGCGCCACTTCGTGTTGCGACATTCGTTTCACTTCGAAAGAAAAACAATAAAGCCCCCAAGTGGGTGGCGCCACTTTGAATTATAACGTTCGTTTCACTTCGAAAGAAAAACAAAAAGAGTCCCCAAGTAGGCGGGCGCCACTTTGTGTTGCGACATTCGTTTCACTTCGAAAGAAAAACAAAAAGGGCCCCCAAGTGGGCGGGCGCCACTTTGAATTGTGACGTTCGTTTCGTTTCACTTCAAAAGAGGGAAAAAAAAACAAGGCAGACGACAAAAGTCAAAGTAAAATTAATACGATTGAAAAGAACAGAACGCTATAAATTTAAAATGTACGAAAAGAACGTCATCTAAAAGAAGGTTTATGTGTTAGACGTGACATTTTCTTTTACAGACGCCCAGTGTTATCAAAAAAAGAGAAAGCCGAACAGAAAAACTGTTGATAAGCAAGAAAACTGAATAAAATGACCTACTCAGTTGAGCAAATTTAAAAACTCGGAGCCTCATTTTCTTCTTCTTCTTCGTCAACTTGAGGACTCCACACATTCTATTTATTAATGCTTCAATAAAGCGCAGTTATTATTAGAGAACGGAATCTCGTACATGAGACAGGTGGAAGGGAGCCACTGTAAGAGTCGGCGATCAGGAGCTTTCGCGTTCTGCCTTGATTTGAATGCTCAGTCTTCAACTCATCGTTTTAATAGTAAAAGTAAGATGTAGAGCTCACTATTCGCTTAATACTTCTTTCGTGAGTTTATTTTTTTTATTATACTAGCGTTGTTTTTATTTAGAATAACACTTGTCATTTTATTTTATTTTTTTAATAATATAGAATCACTTTTATTTTATTTCGGGCGTTGTAATTTTATTCAAAACACTATATTAAAACAAAAAAAACTGTTCTTCTAAATAAAAACAATGCCGATTTAATAAAAAAATAAAATAAACTCGCGAAAGAAATATGAAGGCAATAGTCGGCCCCTAAATCTTGCCAAATGTCCATAATCATAATCTTTATTAGTCCTTTAAATAGATATGGACAGAGGACAGGTCAAAATATAACATAAATAATAATGTCAAAATATAATATATATAGTAATGTCAAAATATAATACTATAATATATAATAATTAGTAGTAGTAGAGAGATTAATAAAAATGTTTAAAAGGATTAAAACAGTTCGGTGCTGTGGGTCATAAAATAACAATAATAACAACAATTGTTAATTACGCTTCCTGCTACGATGAATTAAGACCGGGCATTCAATTCAAATCAAGGCAGAAGGCGAAAGCGCGCGATCGCTCCAACACCCGCGGCTCCCTTCCACCTGCCACATGTACGAGATTCCGTTCTCTAGTTGTTATCATTTTTTTTTTTTAGCACTAAGGGTTCCGGATCGCCTTTGAACTCGCTCGGTGTCAGCGCATTTTATTGAACATTGTTTTCTTTGTTATGTAGACTTTAGGAGGAATAGTGTATACTTTTTTTCTTTTCTCTCGAGCACATCGGGGCCACCGAATTTCCCTCAAGTCGACAAAGAAAATAATGATCCTTGATTATTATTTTTTCTCTCTCTCAAGCACATTTTATTTTATTCTCCTGCACAGTTTCAGAGCCAGGTAGCCCCCACCTCCGAATTATTTACGAAAATTACTATAAAACGTCCGCCAATAATAATTGACGTTTGTTTCGTTCATCGATTGCTGGCTTTTTCGAGATTAAATTGATTTTCTTGCGTCTACTATCTCTCTTCAGTTTCATATATTTTTTTTTTCTTTCTCAAAATGACTTAATTTCAAACACTGCAACATTTTTTGTCACGGTTTATGTTTTGAACTAAATTTGATTTGATTTGATTCTTAATCTCGATTTAACCGATCAAAGGCGTCCAAATCTGCCGCGCAAGAATTTTCAAGAGTTAAACAAAGACATAACTTTAATAATAATTAGTTTTTTGACTGCGTGCAACTTCTTTTGATAAACTGCAAGTCGTATAATAATCTCTTAGGCCCAGTTTTACAATGACGGTTTAACTTTGAGCCGAAACTTAAATCCTTCACAACAATTGTTGAAATAATCGTTGCTAAGGGTTTAAGCCTCAGCTCAAAGTTAAGCAGCAATTGTAAAACTGGACCTAAGGGTTTAAACCTCACCTCAAAGTTGAGCCCCATTTGTAAAATTGGACCTTAGGCTACGTTGTATGAAAGATTTAAGCCAGGTTTAACTTGAAGCTTTACTTAGAATGTGAGACACAAAATTCCATACGTCATAAGATGTGGTGTCACATTCTAACTTAGGCTTAAATTTAATCCTGGTTTAAAACCTTTTATACAACGCAGCCTTAGGGTTACAGCGGTAATTCAAGTCCAACAAAAAAAAAATGGCTCGAGAGGAAATTCATCGCCCCAATGTGAAATTTTGCGGCCCCTTTTTATTTCATCCTCGCGCACAGTTTCAGCGCCCGGAACGCTCTTCTCCTCCGAAATTTTCCGAAAATTATAACGAAGCGCTCGTTAATTGATGTTCGTTTCGTTCGTGAATATTTTTTTTTCTCTCAATCAGACCGGAGTCACCGAATTTCCCTCAAGTCGACAAAGAAAATAATGATCCTTGATTATTTTTTCTTTTTTTTTCTCAAGCACATTTTATTTTATTCTCCTGCACAGTTTCAGAGCCAGGTAGCCCCCATCTCCGAAATATTTACGAAAATTACTATAAAACGTCCGCTAATAATAATTGACGTTTGTTTCGTTCATCGATTGCTGACTTTTTCGAGATTAAATTGATTCTTAATCTCGATTCAATCGATCAAAGGTGTCCAAATCTGGCGCGTAAGAATTTTCAACAGCAAACGAAGGCGTAACTTTAATAATAATTAGTTTCTGACTGCGTGCAACTTTTTTTTTGATAAACTGCATCCATATAATAATCTCTTAAGGCCGTTTTCATAATCAGACTTAAATTTAAAGTTATTTTAAGGACAGGGAAACAACTATATTTTTTTTAGGTTAAAGTAACTTTAAATTTAAAGTCCTATTATGAAATTGGCCCTTAGGGTTACGGAACTAATTCAAGTTCAACAAAAAATGGCTCGAGAGGAAATTCATTGCCCCAATGTGAAATTTTGCGGCCCCTTTTTATTTCATCCTCGTGCACAGTTTCAACGCCCGGAATGCTCTTCTCCTCCGACTTTTCCCGAAAATTATAACGAAACGCTCGTTGATTGACGTTCGTTTCGTTCAATAACCGTTGTCTTCCTCAAGATTAAATTGATTTTTAATCTCGGTTTCAGCGACACGACGATCAAAGACATCGCAAAGTCGGTCGCGCGTGAATTTTCAACAGTACACATTCTTTCCGCGAATTTTTTTAAAAAATTAAAAAACAACAGAATAAAATAATAATAATAATAAATAAAGCGCTCGGTGATTGTCCTCCGGCATTGACTTCATAAGTTCCACACATCAGACGAAAAAAGAAAAATACACGAGCAATAAATTTTGGCAACATTGATTGTCAAAGGTTGGCACCACCGAACCTTCATTAAATTAAAAATAAGGAGGTGCGTGTCTTAATTTTGAATGCTGGGAATAGTCACTTAAATATTTAATTCATTCTCAACACTTTCTTGGTGGTAAAAATCAACGATTTAATACGAAAACGTCTAATTTTTGGAATTGAACTGAATTTTGAGCGACGGTGTTGACCGAAATTTAAAGCTCACGATTGTACTTGCCAGGTTTTTTTTTCCTTTCAATGTGTAATTCTAATGGATATTATCCGAGTGGCTTTAAAATAAGATACGTACTCGTTAAATACTCCGGAGTTCTGAGACGCAGTGTCCACAAAGGCGAATTCTGCCTGGCCGAAGGGGCCGGCATTCTTGAGGGGCGCCTCCTCGTCGAAGCTGGACTGTACAACAGCACTGTTCGTTATATCACTGTTTGTAATCACACTGTTCACACTGATGATCAAGCCCTCGGTGAAATTGGCGCCGCTCGTTGAGAAATTATTGTCCTTGCTCCAGTCCTGCGCGCCGGCGTCGGCTTCGTCTGCGGGGGCGACATCCTCGGCCCAGGACAGCCTCAGCAAACACAAGCTGCAACACAAAACAACCCCCTATACTCGAGCGATCGTTATTTTACCACGGAAATGGTTACCTGGCGCAGTAAAACACACACAGGAATATCAGGTGGGTTATCGAACCGAACATCTTCATTTTCCAAGGTTTAAAAGGCGATGTTTAATACACATTTTGCTTAGCGCCAGACGATCCTCTTCTTCAAACCGCCTTCGTTTTGAAGCGATCACAAACTGACGTGTACTTGACAGGTGAGTGTTTGTTTGGAAGCGTCGTGAAGTTAGCTGACGGCGCTGACGTTCTCGTTGCTGGAAATGCCAACTTAAAAAAAAAAAGAGAAAACTGAGGGCCGATCAATAATTCTACAGTTTATTTATTTTTTTTTAGGTCAAAAAGTAATCGTAAGACGTCGCTGTTTTATCTGTTTATTTTTTTAACTAGAGAAGTAATTTAAATTTTCCCGCCAAAAACTCCTACTTGTTATTGGCCGTTTGACATGCCCTTTCACACAATCCTTCAGTTTAAAGGTAAAAATTAACGTCTTTTATAATTCACGTGACAGTTTCAGTGAATTTCAAACCAGTTTTAGCAAATTTGTTGCTAAAACTGGTTACTTCAAGGATTCGCAAACTTTCTAAGCAAGCTTAATTAATTTCTGATTTAGTTTTGCAGTTAGTCGTTATACCTAGAGCAGGGCGACAACTGTCACTCCTCTTAGTTTAAAAATAAACTATAGAGTAAGAAGCTTCTATAGATACTACGATTACTACAAAATTCCAAAATTATATTGAAATGCATCTAACGATAGCAAGCTGGAACGGTTACGCCTTGCCTTGAGTAATTCTGTGATTTTGGTATTTACCTGCTGTTAACACGCATGCGCTAGTGTTGACATTTCCTTGAATCTCAGCAGATCGTTCAGCCAAAGTGGTAACGCTAATTACAGCACTCTCAACATGTTTAGCGTTTTCGTTTCATGGCTGCACTCAGCGTCACTTTACGTCTTGCACTGTTAATAGGTTTCTCTGATCGTGCCCAAAAGACCATACAAGCAATTACAAACGCAAATTCAATTTCGCTGTCAAATATTTTTCATCGCCGAGTTACGGGATAGCTATTTGATTGGTTCGTTTAATTAAACAAATTATATACTTTTAAATTTGGCCAATGGAATCGTGTAGAAATTGAACGCCAACGCAAAACGCATAGAAATGAATCCGGCTTTAGATATCAAGCGCTAGTAGTAAAAAATTCGCGAATCTTGGAATGTACCTCAGCCACAGCGTAAGCTCCGCCTTCGGCTTCCCTCTTCGGGGGGAACGAATTTAAATATGAAGGTGCAGAAACGCTTAATAATTCGCATATCGTCGCTCAAATCGCTACAAAAGTTCGTAAGCCTAAAAGCCGTATTTTTCAGGAGAGTAAAAAAAAATGTTTTTTTCCCTTACGATTTCTTTGTTTTATTATGTATTTATATGGTTTTATTGGATCAAATAATGACATAAGAGGTTACGCCACCACGTGGAAACCGCAAAATACAAAAACAGCAATATGGATACGGTAATTTGTGATGAAAAAGAAAATGGAACGTCGAACGTTTCACATTTCTACTTACGTCCTTTTGCACTTTGACATTTTAAAAAAGCAGTGAAAATCTGTGATAAAAAAAAAAAATAAATAAAATGATTATTAACTGACCGATAACGAAGAGAAGAGAAGCCGAAGACTGAGAGCTTATGCCGAGGTACGTTTCAAGTTTCGCCAGAAATTCTTATTCCGCCAATTTGAAAGAAAACAAAAGGATCGCTAATGCTCTTGGGCCTCAAAATGCCAACATAAACTGAAGGCCGGTGAAATAATGCGGCACAGAATAATGGTTGCTGAGGCGCTTTCGTAAAGTGTAAGCCTCAACGAGGTGCATGTGACGTCATTACCCGCAGCGCTTTCTTGAAGCGGCCACGATTAATCAAGCGTAATATTTTTACACGCTACACTTCAGTGTTGCAAATTCATAACCTTTACAACAAAATCTCGCTTCAGATAATTGAAAGCCTTACAGCTTTACAATGTACAGCAACGCTGCAAATAATTTTCTGCCTAAATGCGACCATTGTCTTAAGCGCTTAAGCTGACTTCACGTGCGTTTGGGACATGCAAAATATTTGCTCCGGATTAACTTTAATTGGTTGATTTCCTCTTTTTTTGAAAACTTGCTTTTACCAGCTGACGCTAAGCTTGAATTTTTATCAATTTAATGGCGTCCTATAGCAAACAGAGAATGAGAATCTTGAATTTCAGTCCGGATCGGTAATCCCCTTTCCCCTTCGAATCAAGCCGTTTTTATGTTTCGCTTGCATTGAACCGCAGTTATTTGCAGGCGAACTGTCAATCAATATTTCAAATCCGGGGTAAGTATTTTGTTGCAACAGCTACGGAATCCAGTTTCAAACTATTCTAAACCAGATTCAAACTTTTAAGCGAAATAAAGCACTTTATTGCTCTACGTTCAAAGTCCTTTGTTTTTGTTTTGTTAAGATGTGCCATCTATTGAGAAAGAACTTAAACGTGTGACAGTGACGGAATGGCAGAAAATATGTCAAACAAGCGTAATTATTAACCTTAAATATCTCCGGCTGGAGGAAATCGGAAATTGTAGTAAACATAAATGGGCCAAGGCAAGAGCCAGTTTACCGCAGAGGAATTGCAAGACTACGAAGTAAACCACATTGACAACACTTAACCTAACCTAACTTTTTTTTTTTGTTTTAAAATATTTTAGGACCTGACGTACTTCACCAAGAAGGAAGTTCTGTAGTAAGTAGTAAAACGAGAGATAGAGAGAGACACTCTCGCGTGGTTTCCTCTGAGAACAAACCGAGCGTTTCAGTGTCCACCAGAAGTTCAAGGCCCTGGCCCCGGAGAAGGTCGGCCACAACCGGAACGCGAAGCTGCCCATGTCGAAGATGCTGCAATATCCGGAGCTGGCCGTGAATCCGTTTGGCGAACGCATCTGCAAGGTGTTCAGTTCCGGACGTGACGGCGATTGTACGTTCGAGGACTTCCTGGACATGATGTCGGTGTTTTGCGAGGCAGCGCCGAAGTCCGTGAAGGCCGAGCACGCCTTCAGAATTTTCGGTAATCAAAAAAATAATAATAATAATAGCAAGAAATAATCTTGCTGGTGCTGGGGCAGCCTTAAAAAAAAAGACACTCGGCGTAACGTAGCAAGAAGTAATCACGTTGGTGCTGGGCCAGCCTTCAAAAAAAAAAAAAAAAAACACTCAGCATGACGTAGCAAGAAAGAAGTAATCATGTTGGTGCTGGGGCAGCCTAAAAAAAAAAAAAAAAACACTCAGCGTAATGTAGCTCAGTGTGATTCTTATAACGACTGTCTGTGTAGTTGATTAGTTCCATTTCTGGTTAAAACAATCCCTTGCAGATTTCGACGGCGATGATATGTTGGGGACGTCCGATTTGAAGCAGGTGATCGAACGTTTGATCGGTGAAAATAAACTAAGCGACTTGGAGATGACGCATCTGGTGCAGAATGTCCTCGAGGAAGCCGATTTGGATGACGACGGCGCGTTGTCGTTCGCCGAATTCGAACATATTATCGACAAGTCGTCGGATTTCGCCAGGTAAGACAATGAAGGCCTGGGGGCACAGTGACTGCGTTTACACGGAACATTTAAGGCCGGGGTGCTGCGGACGTCGGCGTAAAAATTCGTAACTCCACAACCGCGAGGCAACAGGCGTGGCGTTAGTACCGCCGGTTTTACAGTTCGTGCGCGGATTAACGCACGAATATGAAGGCTCCGGGCGGCACCTTTGATGTTGCTCGGCAAGATTCCGTAACCTTCAGCCATCCTTTAGGTCGTTGATAAAATCTGAAGCTTGAAAACTGCGCCGTATTGCAGCTTTAATACATAAATTCACCTTCCATCAATTTGCTATTTTGATCAACGCATGAAAAAACTTCGTGAAGACATTTGATTCACGGTATTTCGCAAACGCCCGCTACTTGATTAATAAACCGCCTAAACAATCGCGGCGTGAGGAATGGCGGTAACGCCGGCCTTCGCCTCTGTACCTCTATAACAATACTCTGTGGTTCGTATAAACGCAAGCGTGGCGTTAGTAACACTGGTTTTATGTTTCTTGTAAAAAAAACACAGGCGTGGCGTTAGTAACACCGGTTTTACAGTTCGCGCGCAGATTAACGCACGAATATGAAGGCTCCGGGCGGCACCTTTGATGTTGCTCGGCAAGATTCCGTAACCTTCAACCTTCCGTTAGGTCGTTGATAAAGTGCGAAGCTTGAAAACTGCGGCGTATTGCAGCTTTAATACATCAACGCGCCTTCCATCAATTTGCTGTTTTGATCGACGCATGAAAAAACTTCGTGAAAACATTTGATTCACGGTATTTCGTAACCGCGCGCTACTTGATTAATAAACCGCCTAAACAATGGCGGTAATGCCAGGCTTCGCATCTGTACGTCTATAACAGTAATCTGTGGTTCGTCTAAACACAAGCGTGGCGTTAGTAACACTGGTTTTATGCTTCTTGTAAAAAACACAGGCGTGGCGTTAGTAACACCGGTTTTATACTTCTCGTAAACACCCGCAGTTAACGTTGCCGCGAACCATGGCTGTTTAAATGATCCAAATCTTTGTTTGTTATTATGCATGCTCGTTGGGGCTGTGCGCTTTCTTTCTGTTTTATTATTCACTGACAGTTGGCAATGCAATTAGCTGTTCTAAACAGTTCCAAATAACGTGCGTCGAGTAGCACGCGGAAACAGGGTGATTCGACGCGACGTGGCGTTACCAACAACCGACGAGACGTTATTGTTATTAACGCCGGCCTTAAAAGTTAAAAGTTTTGTGTAAACGCAGTCCAATCGTTGTCAAGGTCATCTTTAAAAGCGAATTCATTTGTTTCAGTGCGTTTCGAATACGTCTGTAAACCCTGAACTTTGCTCTCTCTCTCTCTCTCTCTCTTTCCCTCTACATACCAAGACTGTTTCATTTTTGATGATATTAGATCACTTTTTGGTATTAATGAGACTTTTGTCTGATCTAGGTCCTCGTTGTAAGCGGAACAATTTAATTTTTAATTTTTTTTTTTTTTTTTTATATATACTTTGGATGTTAGTTACACTGCCATGATTTTTATGAATCTCTATAGTGTTAAGTAACTTATTGTTCAAATTTTAATGCTCACGATAATACACAATCTCAGTATTTGTTTGTTCGTTTTTTTCTTTATAATGTTGCAGTAAAAAAGAAATTGTTACTTTGTAGCAATAGAATCGTGTAAAACACCAACAGGGGCGGCCTTTTGTTAGTTGGGAGGCCCCGGGCGGAACATTTTTGCCGGGCCCTTGCGGCAATGGAAAAAGTTCGTCTTCTTTGCAAAGAGCGAAAAATTTTAAATGAATTAAAAAAAAGCGGGTAAAATAATTTCATTCAAGACTGTGGTTAATTATTCAAAAAATGTGTCGTTATTTGAAGATGTGAAATAAAAACGTAACTATGGAAATAAAGGGAGTAAAGTAAAACTGCGAAATAAAATTATGAATTGAATGAATAAATAAAGATAATATAAAAAAAAATTAATTGATTAATCAAAATCAATATAAAACATCGTCAAATCTAATGAAACAAACAAAACAAAACAAAAGGCGATCGTAGATTGATGGATAGATAGGAGGAATGTAAAATTGTGTAAAACTAAGAGTAAGTCAATTCATTATAAACATTGACAACCAAAAATTTAATCTGTAAATGTTAACGGTTAAAATGTAATTAAATTTTTTTTGTTGCAAATCGGTTTTGATTGCAGTGAAAACCTCGAGCAGCCTCTGTACAGCTGTTTCAGCCCTGCTTGGGGCTTCTTCAGGAGAGACGTAGCTCGACATTCCCACTGCAGACCAAAAACGACTTGCCCAATTTATTCGCAATTGCGATATAAGAGTGATGAACAGATAAAACAGCGACATCTTACGATCGCTTTTCGACCTGACATTGCAGTAGCTACTGCTCCAAAAGCGATTGCAAGATGTCGCTGTTTTATCTGTTAAAATGTAAAATGAAATAAATTCAAATCGAGTAAATGGGGAGAAAAAAACAAAAAGAAAACCAAAAGTCAATCGATCGATAATTAGAAAAAACAAAACAAATCTAATCAAATTGAAGCCACACGAAAGAGAAAACAAAAGATGACGGACGGAAATAAAAATTATATCAAAAAAAAAATTAATCGTTAACTGTTATAATCAAAAAATGAAAGAGAGAACAAAAATGGCGATCGGTCGAAGGTATGAAAATGCGAAATAAACACAAATCGAGTAAATACAAAAAAAAAAAAACAAAAACAAAAGACGATCGATCGGTAATTAAAAAATAAAATCGTGTCGAATGAAAGATAGACTGATAGTTAAAAAATAAAAATAAATTAAATCGAATGAAAGAAAAAAACGAAGGTCGATTAATTAATTAATTTAAAAAAAAAGACGCGCGAACTTGTCAATTCTGTCTAATTGGGGCGGGGAGGTGGTACCAATAAAAAAAAAAAAATTAACACTCGCCCAGCTTTTTGCAAAGTAGTATGAAAAATAGTTTCTGGAAAGGGCGAACGTCTTTTGAAAAAAATTACATAAAAAAAAATAAACTGCAATAATGTTCCTTGAACACCTTTGAAAGCAGAACACGATTAAATAAAAAAACAAAAACAAAAGACGATCGATTGATAATTAAAAAATAAAATCGTATCGAATGAAAGATGGACCGTTAGTTGAAAAATAAAAATAAATTAAATCGAATGAAAGAAAAAACAGAGGTCGATTAATTAATTAATTAATCAATTAATTTAAAAAAACGCGCGAACTTGTCAATTCTGTCTAATTGGGACGGGGAGGTGGTACCAATAAAAAAAATTAACACTCGCCCCGCTTTTTGCAAAGTAGTATGAAAAATAGTTTCTGGAAAGGGCGAACGCCTTTTGAAAAAAAATTATAAACAAAAAAATGAACTGCAATAATCTTAGTTGAACATCTTTGAAAGCAGAACGCGATTATTTACAAGCAAACTTAAATTCCAAGGAGAGACAATTATAAAAAAAAATTATTGCAGACCATAGGCTTGTTTTGGTTCTTGAAAAGACAGTCCTGGAACCGTTCTAGAACTGTCAGGGATCCGCGCCCGACAAAAAATGCTTCGAATTTCTTGTTATGCGCATGCTCCTGACGGTTCTAGAACTGTTCGTATGAAAACAAAAAAAAAAAAAACCTCAAAATCTAGTTCTCATACAACATATGTTAATTTACCAAGTTGGCAACACTGCGGGGTAAGGTTCCTGTCACTAGACCGGAGATTTTTGTGTTGAAGTTTGTTTATAGTTTACTTTTTATTTATTTTAAAAACACCCATCGTTTTTAGTTCAATTGTCGGCCAAAAGATGTCGCTCGTCGGAAAGCCTCTACAAAGCATCGAAAGCCCGTTCGACGTCACGCAAGATTTGCACAAGTGACAGAGACAGAAACGGATGGTGCTCGCGGAGTGCTCTGGAGCAATGATCTGAAAACGCTAAGAGCTTTTTGGTGCCTGAAAATTAAATTGAGGAGAAAAGAAAATGTTCGCTGTTATCATCGCGTTAGACTTAGAAATAAAATAAGTTCTGCTGTCGGCCGAAAGATGCCACTTCTTTGCAGGGCCACCGCGAGGCCAAGAACCACCCGCGTGGCTTTCCTTATTTTGGCGCCCTCTTATGGATGAGTTGGGGGCATGCAGAAACGGCCAATTATCAAAATTATCAACAAAATTGAAAGAAAAAAATAGAAACGGAAAAATTTTCAACTTTTTCTAAACATTTTCCTTCACTTTGTTAAAACATTTTCCTTCACTTTTTTTAAACTTTTTTTTTAAACATTTTCCTTCACGTTCTTTTCAAGTTCCTAGCTGCCGCGAGCCTCCAAATGAGTTGGGGCGTGCAGAAACGGTCAATTATCAAAATTATTAAAAAAAAAATTAAAAAAAAGAAGAAATGGAGAAAATTAAAAAAATTTAAATGTTAGACATTTAACACCTCTGCGAAGGCCACCGAGTGCAAAGATGGCGGAGACTGTTTCGGGCCCCACCACTCGGAGCGGCCTGCGTTCAGAAAAGAAGAAACAAAATCACAGAAGGAAAGGGAACTTAAATTTCTAGAAACTTAAGAAGTAAAATGAAATTTGTTTTGTTTTTTAACCTAACCGTTATAGCATTTTATCGCGAGCTTTCGGCAACCTTTATTGGTTATTACATTCCAAATATTATAAAGTTCAAAACATTTGTCGAAAAACGAATTTTAATTTTTCGTTTTTCGACAACTATTTTGAAATCTTGAACTTTATAATTTTTGGAATTGAATTTCAGTTAAAAATTGTTGTCGTTCTAACATGTGTAACCGTAGCAACGGTTACTTTAATGTTCCGTTTCGCTTTCAGTCAGCAGGGTGACTCAAGTTGCCTAACGTCCAAACCTTATATAATTTTTGGAATTGAATTTCAGTTAAAAAATGTTGTCGTTCTAACATGTGTAACCATAGCAACGGTTACTTTAATGTTCCGTTTCGCTTTCTGTCAGCAGAGTAGTGACTCAAGTTGCCTAACGTCCAAACTTTATAATTTTTGGAATTGAATTTCAGTTAAAAAATGTTGTCGTTCTAACATGTGTAACCATAGCAACGGTTACTTTAATGTTCCGTTTCGCTTTCTGTCGGCAGAGTGGTGACTCAAGTTGCCTAACGTCCAAACTTTATAATTTTTGGAATTGAATTTCAGGTAAAAATTGTTGTCGTTCTAACATGTGTAACCATAGCAACGGTTACTTTAATGTTCCGTTTCGCTTTCAGTCAGCAGGGTGACTCAAGTTGCCTAACGTCCAAACCTTATATAATTTTTGGAATTGAATTTCAGTTAAAAAATGTTGTCGTTCTAACATGTGTAACCATAGCAACGGTTACTTTAATGTTCCGTTTCGCTTTCAGTCAGCAGGGTGACTCAAGTTGCCTAACGTCCAAACCTTATATAATTTTTGGAATTGAATTTCAGTTAAAAATTGTTGTCTTTCTAACATGTGTAACCGTAGCAACGGTTACTTTAATGTTCCGTTTCGCTTTCAGTCAGCAGGGTGACTCAAGTTGCCTAACGTCCAAACCTTATATAATTTTTGGAATTGAATTTCAGGTAAAAATTGTTGTAATTCTAACATGTGTAACCGTAGCAACGGTTACTTTAATGTTTCGTTTCGCTTTCAGTCAGCAGGGTGACTCAAGTTGCCTAACGTCCAAACCTTATATAATTTTTGGAATTGAATTTCAGGTAAAAATTGTTGTAATTCTAACATGTGTAACCGTAGCAACAGTTACTTTAATGTTCCGTTTCGCTTTCAGTCAGCAGGGTGACTCAAGTTGCCTAACGTCCAAACCTTATATAATTTTTGGAATTGAATTTCAGTTAAAAATTGTTGTCGTTCTAACATGTGTAACCATAGCAACAGTTACTTTAATGTTCCGTTTCGCTTTCAGTCAGCAGGGTGACTCAAGTTGCCTAACGTCCAAACCTTATATAATTTTTGGAATTGAATTTCAGTTAAAAAATGTTGTAGTTCTAACATGTGTAACCGTAGCAACGGTTACTTTAATGTTCCGTTTCGCTTTCAGTCAGCAGGATGACTCAAGTTGCCTAACGTCCAAACTTTATATAATTTTTGGAATTGAATTTCAGTTAAAAATTGTTGTCGTTCTAACATGTGTAACCATAGCAACGGTTACTTTAATGTTCCGTTTCGCTTTCAGTCAGCAGGGTGACTCAAGTTGCCTAACGTCCAAACCTTATATAATTTTTGGAATTGAATTTCAGTTAAAAAATGTCGTTCTAACATGTGTAACCATAGCAACGGTTACTTTAATGTTCCGTTTCGCTTTCTGTCAGCAGAGTGGTGACTCAAGTTGCCTAACGTCCAAACTTTATAATTTTTGGAATTGAATTTCAGTTAAAAAATGTTGTCGTTCTAACATGTGTAACCATAGCAACGGTTACTTTAATGTTCCGTTTCGCTTTCTGTCAGCAGAGTGGTGACTCAAGTTGCCTAACGTCCAAACTTTATAATTTTTGGAATTGAATTTCAGTTAAAAAATGTTGTCGTTCTAACATGTGTAACCATAGCAACGGTTACTTTAATGTTCCGTTTCGCTTTCAGTCAGCAGGGTGACTCAAGTTGCCTAACCTCCAAGCAAACAACTCGGTTTTCGATCCGATCGCCCTATCCAGTTACACCAAGCGTCAAAAGCTTTTCATCGCGTGGAATATTTATTTTTGATTTTTAAATTTGTGAAAAAGGGACTTTGCTCTTTACAGAGGTTAGATATTTAAATTGAATGTGCCGCTTCATAAAAGCTTCTTCATTTCATTCTTATTACATGTAGGTACAAGAAAATTATTTACACAATACACAATACGTAAAATGTATACAGATTTCGCTTAACGTCATCGGCGATTGCGGGGGATTCCATCACGTCCGTCAGTCCAAGCGATGTCGAAGGTTTGTAGCAGACCTACATGTGGATGTTACAAAAAAAAAAAAAAACAATGTTGCTATGGCGGCAAAATTTGAACCGGGGGTCTATGGAAGGCAAACCAATGATATACTACTGACTGCGCCACTGTACTCACAACGGTTTGCAGCAGACCTTTATGTTGATGTTACAAATAAAAAAAAACACAGGTACTCATACATGTACGGACATGCCGGGTGGTCATTTTCAATCCGGAACACGGGAGGTTAGTACGATTACCCTTGATGATTAATTCTGCGGATTTTTAATATGATTTTAATTTAAAACGTCGTGATTCGGAGTGAAAATGATCACCCGGTATAAATTTCCGATGAATTTGAAAACGCTGCCACCTGATATTGAATTTTTACTAAGTTGATATAGTATAATAGTTGACGAATGTGTGTGAAACTTGACTTATTAGATGATAGGATTGATCTTCGTAAGAAAAAAATCTAAAGGACAATAAACTCAACTAATCTAAACTTTTTGTCGTCCTCTCAAACTGTAATCGGCGTTGTTCTTGTGTTTGGGCTCCGTTCGTTGCCGGTTGCTCTTCCTTCGCTGACGAGTGAATTTTGGAAAAACAAAATTACGAGAGCGTGTCGACCGTGTCGTTCTCGACGATGAGCAAGAGAAACCGACACCGTAAGTTCTCCCGCAATTTATTTCGGCAGCGACGTCATAGTTGACAATACACGACGTGTCCCAGAATCCCGGTTACTTACTAATTTTGCAATAAACTAAACTAAACTTTTTGTCGTCCTCTCAAACTGTTACCGTCGTTATTCTTGTGTGTTTGGACACCGTTCGTTGCCGGTTGCCCTTCCTCCGCTAACGAGTGAATTTTGGAAAAACAGAATTACGAGAGCGTGTCGTTCTCGACGATTAGCAAGAGAAACCAACACCGTAAGTTCTCGCCCAATTTATTTCGGGAGCGACGTCGTAGTCGACAATACACGACGTGTCCCAGAATCCCGGTTACTTACTAATTTTGCACATCCGGGTAATCGTTTTCAATCTGGAACACGGGAGGTTAGTACGATTACCCTTGTTAATTAATTCTTCGAGTTTTTAATATGATTTTAATTTAAAACATGTTCATGTTCCGGATTGATCTTTGTAAAAAAAAGATCTAAAGAACAATAAACTAAATTAAACTTTTTATCGTTGTCGGTTGCTCTTCCTTCGCTGACGAGTGAATTTTAGAAAAACAAGATTACGAAAGCGTGTCGACCGTATCGTTATCGACGATTAGCCAGAGAAACCAACACCGTAAGTTCTTGCAGAATTTATTTCGGAAGCGACGTCATAATCGACAATGCACAACGTGTCCCAGAATCCCGGTTACTTACTAATTTTGCACATCCGGGTGATCGTTTTCAATCCGGCACGCGGGAGGTTTGAATTTTTAGTCAGTTTTGATATGCGATGGACCTAACCTTAAAGCTATAATAAAAACAATTGGGCTCTCTCTCGCTGTCTTTCTCCTGATCACGCTTTTCATGTACTATGCAACCCAGCCAAGCAACTCTTAAGAGTTAGTGGCTTTGGTGAGGTCGCCCAGTAATTTGTCGATGGCCACATCGCCAACGGTCTGTCGAAAGAGCAGCTCTTCGAGCCCTTGCCTGGTGACGGCTTGCACCGCTGGCAACGTGAGCAGCAGCTTCCCGAAGCGCCCCTTGTGTGTGCTCTTGCTCTGCGCGCAGTACTCGTGCATCATCACGTGGGTCTGATCTTGCAGGAGCTCCACGTGCGTCGGTTCGCAGAGACCTCTGCACTCTTACAAAAAGAAAAAATTTTTTTAAAAAAGTTGTATCATCATAAAAAAAAATTCATTCAAACCTGCTTTGAAGAGGACCAGAGCTTTCAGGCAGGCGTGCTCCGTGTGGTCCACGCGGAGCAGAGTAAGCCTTGATATGATTTCGCGGAGACGTCGGGCGTCCTCTTCTAGCGCCGAATGTCGCGCCGTGGGGGCCATCGCGTTTGACACCAGCAAGGCTTAACAACAGAGATTACGAACTTTAAGTGCCACAGTCGAAAGCAAAACACAAGAAAAAAACAAAAAAAAAAACAATAGCACACAGGTTACAGTTTCCTGTAATTTTTCCTTCTCCGAAATGGTGCTGACAGTTAAAATTTTTGAGAGCGCTCGAAGCCGCATTTAAACGGTATTATATTCCGGGGAAAAGAGATTACAGATTACAAACTTTAGTGTCACAGTCGAAAGCAAAAAACAAAAAAAAAACAATAGCACACAGGTTACAGTTTCCTGTAATTTTTCCCTTTCCAAAATGGTGCTGACAGTAAAAAATTCTGAAAGCGCTCGAAGCCGCATTCAAACGGTATTAAATTCCGGGGAGGAAACAAAATTACAGGAAACTGTAATTGTCATAACAGCGATTATTAAAAATGACCCGTTACCTATGCAAAGCAAGAATTAATTTGACAAAAAACAAAAGAGGAATAAACAATGGTCAAGGACGAAACGAAGAACGGGACGAACACAAAACAAAAGACGATCGCCGATTTGTGCGCTAACGAAAATCATTTCCGGCGCGCGAACTCTTTGAAATTCAAATCGAACTTTCATCTGTTTTGTTTTGTTTTTTAAATATTCATTAATTTAGGTGTAAATCTTTTTTTGGGAATTAAAAAAAAAATGGACGAATTTCGACGGAAAAGTTTTCGAAATTCAATCTGTCTCGTTCGTTTGTTTTG
The DNA here is from genome assembly GCA_036172665.1 of Prosopocoilus inquinatus. Classification (NCBI taxonomy): domain Eukaryota; kingdom Metazoa; phylum Arthropoda; class Insecta; order Coleoptera; family Lucanidae; genus Prosopocoilus; species Prosopocoilus inquinatus. Next base: position 3,481,983 of record CM069878.1, on the reverse strand, counting down.
TTTCATTTTCATGGGGGCCATCGCGTTTGACACCAGCAGAGCTTAATAAAGATTACAAACTTCAGTCATCGAAAGCAAAAAAAAAGAAAAAAAAACAATAATACACAGGTTACAGTTTCCTGTAATTTTTCCCTCTCCAAAATGGTGCTGACAGTTAAAATTTTTGAGAGCGCTCGAAGCCGCATTCAAACGGTATTAAATTCCGGGGAGGAAACAAAATTACAGGAAACTGTAATTGTCCTAATAGCAATTATTAAAAATGACCCGTTACCTATGCAAAGCAAGAATTAATTTGACAAAAAAACAAAAGACGACTTAAATAAACAACGGTCAAGGACGAAACGAAGAACGGGACGAACACAAAACAAAAGACGATCGCCGATATGCGCGCGAACGAAATTCATTTCCGGCGCGCGAACTCTTTGAAATTCAAATCAAACTTTCATCTGTTTTTTTTTTCTTTCTAATATTCATTAATTTTTTTTTTTTTTGGAATTAAAAAAAATAGACGACTTTCGACGGAAAAGTTTTCGAAATCCAAACTGTCTCGTTCGTTTGTTTTGTTTCATTTCATTATTTTAGGTTAAAAAAAAATCTTTTTGGAACTCAATTAATTGAATCGAATTGAATTATTTTAGGTAAAAAAAATGTGTTTGGAACCCAGAAGGTTCGACAAGTTCCGACGGAAAAAAAAAACGTTTTTGAAAACCAAGTTCTCATTTGTTTCTCGGCATTCCATCACGTTTGTTTGTTTGTTTGTTTGTTTTTGTAATCTACGACTTCCGATGGGCGGTAAAAGAATTTTTCATTCGCTTCATTGCTACATTATTTTTTTTCAATTTCTTTCTATTTTGTACTTTATTATTTTTTTCTTCTTTTCTTCAAGACGAAGAGCAAATTTTGGAAAAACAAAATAAGGAGAGCGCGCGCAATTTATTTTGGGAGCGACGTCATAGTAGACAATTGGCATGCCCCAGAATCCCGGTTACTTGCTACTTACATTCCTGTTATTAATTTTTAATGCGTGTCGACCGTGTCATCTTCCAAAACGATAAAGAAACCTGAACCGTAAATGCTTGCGCTATTTATTTTGGGAGCGACATCATAGTTGACAATTCGCGTGCCCCAGAATCCCGGTTACATGCTACTTACATTCCTGTTATTAATTTTTAATGCGTGTCGACCGTGTCATCCTCCAAAACGATAAAGAAACCTGAACCGTAAGTGCTTGCGCAATTTATTTTGAGAGAGACGTCATAGTTGACAATTGGCGTGCCCCAGAATCCCGGTTACTTGCTACTTACATTCCTGTTATTAATTTTTAATGCGTGTCGACCGTGTCATCCTCCAAAACGATAAAGAAACCTGAACCGTAAGTGCTTGCGCAATTTATTTTGAGAGAGACGTCATAGTTGACAATTGGCGTGCCCCAGAATCCCGGTTACTTGCTACTTACATTCGTGTTATTAATTTTTAATGCGTGTCGACCGTGTCATCCTCCAAAACGATAAAGAAACCTGAACCGTAAGTGCTTGCGCAATTTATTTTGAGAGAGACGTCATAGTTGACAATTGGCGTGCCCCAGAATCCCGGTTACTTGCTACTTACATTCGTGTTTTTAATTTTTAATGCGTGTCGACCGTGTCATCCTCCAAAACGATAAAGAAACCTGAACCGTAAGTGCTTGCGCAATTTATTATGGAAGCGACGTCATAGTTGACAATTGGCGTGCCCCAGAATCCCGGTTGCTTGCTACTTACATTCGTGTTTTTAATTTTTAATGCGTGTCGACCGTGTCATCCCCCAAAACGATAAAGAAACCTGAACCGTAAGTGCTTGCGCAATTTATTTTGAGAGAGACGTCATAGTAGACAATTGGCGTGCCCCAGAATCCCGGTTACTTGCTACTTACATTCGCGTTTTTAATTTTTTGTTGGACATAACTCGAATACGACTTTACAAACAACTCTTGTGACGTCAGTTTATTATTAAGGAGCTTGTAAAGTTACTCACAGGTAAAGGCAATTGCGCAATGTACCGAAAACCAGCCATACCTAATATTTCGTTCTTTTTCTATCTCTCAGGCTTTTCTTTTCCGCCCTGGTTTTTGTTGCCCCTTGGCTTTTTAACCCTCGGCGCCTACTCAGCTCGTTATCGTCCTCTCAAGCTGTAATCCGTTCGTTGCCGGCTACTCTTCCTTCACCGACGAGCAGATTTTGGAAAAACAAAATAAGGAGAGCGTGTCGACTGCGTCATCCTCGACGACGAGAAAGAAACCTGCACCGTAAGTGCTTGCGCAATTTATTTTGGGAGCGACGTGTCGTTGACAATATACGGCGTGTCCCAGAAACCCGGTCACTCCGGTCACTTGCTACTTACATTCCTGCTTTTAATTTCTTATTGGACATAACTCGAGGGTTAAGAGCAATTACGCAATGCGTCGAAAAAACCAGCCATACCTAATATTTCGTTCTTTTCTATCTTCGAAGCTTTTCTTTTCCGTCCAGGTTTTTGTTGGCCCTTAGTTTTTTAACCCTCGGCGTTTTATTATTGCCCCCTGATTCCCTATTTTGTCGCCTGATTTCTAGTTTAAACATACTAGATCTAGTTAGTATAATAGTTTGTAAGTTGACGTCATCCTTGACAATACACACAACGTGTCCCAGAATCCCGGTTACTTGCTAATTTTACACATCCGTGTACGTTCTAATTTCAAGTGCGACAGTTAGAACCTCAGCCACCGTGAGGTTAATCGAGACCCTTGAATAACTAATAACAATATTTATAGTTTAATTTACGGTTAAATATTAATTAACAAAATAGGAATCAACTTCATTTATGACTATTTATTGGTGCTAAAAGCAATAAATCGCCGGTATTTGAGTTGCTTTGTTGAATTTATGCGGCACATCTTTTTCTGCGTGTTAGTAAAAGAAAAGACACGTTAGCGAGGCGGTACGTTCGTAGAGGTGGGCGCGTTAGACAATATTTAGCTCTGGCGGCGGCGTCGTCGAAGATCGACCCACGGCCCAATTCTCCGCTTGAGCTAGGGAATTCCGCGTAAAATTACGCACTCGCTACTCTCCATCCGGGTCGTAATTTTGCCAAGTTTTCCAAGCAATCGCAAAGAGTAGGTAACGGCATAATCATTAACCTTGGCCTAGTTTATTATTAATTTATTTATTTCGTTTAAGAAAACTTTCCATGGAAGACTTGTGGAGAAAAAAAAAACGTGATTTGCTTACCTTCGTCGACGGGCAAGGCCCACTGAGCCGCGGTAAGTACAAAGAGCTCGCTCCAGCTTTCCTCCAGAAGTATGGATTGATCTCTGTACGACAGCTGAAAATAAAAAAGAAAAGAAATAATGACGTCGAAAATCTTAACAGCTCACGATCAAATCCAGAAAATCGCGGAGCGGCTGACATCTAGCGGTTGTTTTGTGAAGAAGGTCGCTACAATAAGGAAAACACTGAAATGACACTTGTCTAACCTATAAAATAAAAAAAAAGGTTAAACAAATGAAACTGAAATGTTTGTTTGTAAGTTTTTTTTTACAATAACGTACACACAATAATAAAATTAATCAAAAAGCGTTCACGTGTCACGCGGTGTTCAAGATCGGAACGAGTTGTACCGACTGGCAATAATGACAGTTCTCTGTTTTCCTTATTAAAAGCGCCAACTGTTGATTTTCGCGCGAATGCCATACCTACCTGCAGAAAGGAAGGAATCGTCCTTGCCCACTTGATCGCCAGGAACAGCAGCTTGGCGGCCGATTCGTAAATGTTTTCGGCCGGAAACAGCGACAGGCAGGGAATGTGCGGCGTTCTCTTCAGCGGTTCGTTCAGCGCCGGCAGGTCGAGCAAATTCTTGGCGTTGCTGCGTTTGTCCTCGTCTGAAACAGACCGTCGTTTGTTTCTTCGAACACCCCTCAAACCCGATAAATACCTTCAGAAATTCTCGCCGCGGTCGTCGTCTCTTCGGAACTCGACACCTCGTCGTCCTTTACGCCGATCATCTGTCGCGTGCCTGGACTTATAAACGACGGGATCTTCTGCTGGAAGTGGCCTGAGTTGGGGGCTGAAATAAAAAGAAACAAAAAAAAAATGCGCCGATGAAAAAAAAGAAAAAAATTGCCGGCCATTGGTTGCACCGAGTAAGGCAGATCTCGCTTCGTGGTTGTCTCGATTCTCCGGAGACGCCGCCCGAATATTTTCGCGCACTAGTTTTTATTAGAGTATTTATCGTGACTTTTAAGTCAAATTTAATTCAAATCGAACCCCCCCCCCCCGATCGTTATTTTACAGGAGACATAAAAAAAACGATCTAAATTTTTCAAGATGAAAGAATTTGCGTTATTCTAGAAAAACGATTTTGATTTCGAAGATGATCTTGATCGCCCCCTGCAATTTACAATTAGCGGCTCATCACTGCCCCAACACCATCCACATCTTCTGGTCGAAACAAAAGCTAACGCACCTGCGAATATAGGTCTCGTGAATGATCCGAAGACGGTCGGATACAGCAGTCCGTGCTGTAGATAAGGTGCTGGAAGTCCCGACGCCGCCGCCGCCGCCGCCGAGAGGGATGAGGGATCGATAACCGAAGCTGGGGTTTGTATTTGCAACGGCAGGCCGGAAAAAAAGGGGGCGCCGTGCAAGTCCCGGTATCTCGCGCTGATGTTGAGTGGATAATGATGTAGGCTGGAATGTGACGAACGCGGGGCCCTTTCATGCTGAACGGCTACAATTAAAAAGGAATTAGGGGTTGCAATTCTTAATAAATACACATGGGGCGTCTCTGACCTTGAGAAGTCTTTTTTTTTGTATAGTATCGTCACATCACGGTGAAATAATTTGGCAAAAAGTAAATTAAATTAAGTTGTGCGTTCCAAAATTATGCGGCATCGGCATCCATTGAGCGTTGCAGTAGGTCAACCGCGTTGCACACGTTCGCATTCCGCATTGCAAGTTGATAATTTTATTAAAAAAAAATGTCTGTGGGGCAAACTCCAATCTCGAGAAGTCTTTTTTGTATAGTATTGTCACACGACGATGAAATTATTTGGCAAAAAGTAAATTATAAATTCGTTATTTGGAAATTGTCGCTGCGGTTATGTTGTGCATTCCAAAATTATGCGGCATCAGCGTCCATTGAGCGTTGCAGTAGGTCAACCGCGTTGCACACGTTCGCATTCCGCTTTGCAACTTGATAATTTTATTTAAAAAAATTATCTGTGCGGCAAACTCCGATCTTGAGACGTCTTTTTTGTATAGTATTGTCACATGACGATGAAATTATTTGGCAAAAAGTAAATTATAAATTCGTTATTTCGAAATTGTCGCTGCGGTTATGTTGTGCGTTCCAAAATTATGCGGCATCAGCATCCATTGAGCGTTGCAGTAGGTCAACCGCGTTGCACACGTTCGCATTCCGCATTGCAACTTGATAATTTTATTAAAAAAATTGTCTGTGCGGCAAACTCCGATCTTGAGACGTCTTTTTTGTATAGTGTTGTCACACGACGATGAAATTATTTGGCAAAAAGTAAATTATAAATTCGTTATTTCGAAATTGTCGCTGCGGTTATGTCGTGCATTCCAGAATTATGCGGCATCAGGATCCATTACGCGTTGCAGTAGGTCAACCGCGTGGCACACGTTCGCATTCCGCTTTGCAACTTGATAATTTTATTTAAAAAAAATGTCTGTACGGCAAACTCCGATCTTGAGAAGTTTTTTTTGTGTAGTATTGTCACACGACGATGAAATTATTTGGGAAAAAGTAAATTATAAATTCGCTATTTCGAAATTGTCGCTGCGGTTATGTTGTGCGTTCCAAAATTATGCGGCATTGGCAACCATTAGGCGTTGCAGTAGGTCAACCGCGTTGCACACGTTCGCATTCCGCATTGCAACTTGATAATTTTATTAAAAAAAATTGTCTGTGCGGCAAACTCCGAACTTGAGAAGTCTTTTTTGTATGGTATTGTCACACGACGATGAAATTATTTGGCAAAAGTAAATTATAAATTCGTTATTTCGAAATTGTCGCTACGGTTATGTTGTGCGTTCCAAAATTATGCGGCATCAGCGTCCATTAGGCATTGCAGTAGGTCAACCGCGTTGCACACGTTCGCATTCCGCATTGCAACTTGATAATTTTATTAAAAAAATTGTCTGTGCGGCAAATTCCGATCTTGAGAAGTCTTTTTGTATGGCATTGTCACACGACGATGAAATTATTTGGCAAAAGGTAAATTATAAATTCGTTATTTCGAAATTGTCGCTGCGGTTATGTCGTGCATTCCAGAATTATGCGGCATCAGCATCCATTGAGCGTTGCAGTAGGTCAACCGCGTTGCACACGTTCGCATTCCGCATTGCAACTTGATAATTTTATTAAAAAAATTGTCTGTGCGGCAAACTCCGATCTTGAGACGTCTTTTTTGTATAGTGTTGTCACACGACGATGAAATTATTTGGCAAAAAGTAAATTATAAATTCGTTATTTCGAAATTGTCGCTGCGGTTATGTCGTGCATTCCAGAATTATGCGGCATCAGGATCCATTACGCGTTGCAGTAGGTCAACCGCGTGGCACACGTTCGCATTCCGCTTTGCAACTTGATAATTTTATTTAAAAAAAATGTCTGTACGGCAAACTCCGATCTTGAGAAGTTTTTTTTGTATAGTATTGTCACACGACGATGAAATTATTTGGCAAAAAGTAAATTATAAATTCGTTATTTCGAAATTGTCGTTGCGGTTATGTTGTGGATTCCAAAATTATGCGGCATCGGCATCCGTTGAGCGTTGCAGTAGGTCAACCGCGTGGCACACGTTCGCATTCCGCATTGCAACTTTATAATTTCATTACAAAAAATGTCTGTACAGCAAACTCCGATCTTGAGAAGTCTTTTTTGTATAGTGTTGTCACACGACGATGAAATTATTTGGCAAAAAGTAAATTATAAATTCGTTATTTCGAAATTGTCGCTGCGGTTATGTTGTGGATTCCAAAATTATGCGGCATCGGCATCCGTTGAGCGTTGCAGTAGGTCAACCGCGTGGCAAACGTTCGCATTCCGCATTGCAACTTGATAATTTTATAAAAAAAAAAATTGTCTGTGCTGCAAACTCCGATCTTGAGAAGTCTTTTTTGTATAGTATTGTCACATGACGATGAAATTATTTGGCAAAAAGTAAATTATAAATTCGTTATTTCGAAATTGTCGCTGCGGTTATGTTGTGGATTCCAAAATTATGCGGCATCGGCATCCGTTGAGCGTTGCAGTAGGTCAACCGCGTGGCAAACGTTCGCATTCCGCATTGCAACTTTATAATTTCATTACAAAAAATGTCTGTACAGCAAACTCCGATCTTGAGAAGTCTTTTTTGTATAGTATTGTCATATGACGATGAAATTATTTGGCAAAAAGTAAATTATAAATTCGTTATTTCGAAATTGCCGCTGCGGTTATGTTGTGCATTCCAAAATTATGCGGCATCGGCATCCATTAGGCGTTGCAGTAGGTCAACCGCGTTACACACGTTCGCATTCCGCATTGCAACTTTATGATTTTATTTAAAAAAATGTTTGTGCAGCAATTAGTTGAACTTTTCCTTTCCGAATAATGACATTCTCAATGGGTATGGGTCATCCAACAATGAAAACCGCATGGATCTCTATTCGTCTCTGAATAATCGCGAATTTTCCGAGGGAAATAAATAATTAATTAATAGATGCCGCCCCGAAGCATCTTTCTCTCTGTTGGTGAGTGTACATAAGTCTCCATCCGTGAAGCGAGAGCGACGTCGGTCTGTTATTTAAGAACGATGGGAACCACCACCTGTGCGGTTGCACCGATACCCTCTCCCCCATCTGACCCGTCATTATGTCAAACTCACCCGCACACGTAATGATTATTACCAACCCTTGAATATTTAATGGATTGACTTTCCGCCGGCCGGCGGCGCACTCTAATTACTGTTTAAATGCCTCATGCTGATTTCTCGACGGACAACAAGATACACGACCCGTGATCACGGAATGTTTATAACATGATCAATTTTTTCGCCTCCCCCCCGGAACAGCACAATTAAATCCAATGTATTTTTTTTTTGTTTGTTGATTTTCAATTTGAAAAAGTAAAACCTTTTTGTCTGCATTGCGTTGCATTAATTTTGTTTTGTTTTACATTTTACATTCCGTGAATACGGGTCGTGTATTTTGTCCGTCGAAAAATCAGCGTGGTAATAACAGCCGAAATGTGAAGCGTGAAAACGCAATTAATATAATTACTGTAAGTGTTTGTGTGTCTGTGTGTACACACACACACACATGGAATGCACCCCCTACCCTTGAGAAGTGTGCAGGGTGAAGTAAACAAAGTGAATCTTTCGCGCACTTTATCATCCCCAATTTGTTCGCTTAGCACTTGGATCGTCAGGAATTGGTTTTCACGTACGTGGGGGTTTTTAAAAGCACACCCCGTAATGATATAATAAACTCGGGCGAACTTTATTTCCGCACAAAAATAATTAATTATGATGATCGCCCCTTATATAATTAATTTAATTTGTAGAAATGCTTTTGGCGCACGTCTGTTGATTTTTTTGACATCACGAAAATTCAACATCGTACAGGGTTCCTTCTTCTTCTTCTTCTACTTCTTCATCTTCGAAGAGACGATTCTCGCTTTCCAACAATGATATCCGGATATATAAGCGACCCGTCGGGGAATGCCATGCGCGCGTACTCACGATGGAAGACAGTAAACAATTAGCACGCTGAGACGGTAAGGCGAGGAACGTCGTGATTAAATCATTAAGTGTTTAAGTGTTACGAAATACTGTGGTTATTAAATTAGTGTTATAACTCAAGCGCCATAAAAATTAGTGTTATAATTCAAGCGCTTTAAATAAATGCTCCTTTATAAAGTCCTCTCTGTATAAAACAAATGAGGAAAATTAATTCGACCCGAAAACGAAACGAGGAAGCTGAATAGCGGATGACGAAATGGCTACTGAAGGGGGGCCGAAAAATAATCAAGGTTTTTTTTTTTTAAATCAGAGATCAGTAAACGAAACGAAAATAAATCGTAAAAGAAAACAATAACGAAACGCGAAAAATTAAAAAAAAACCTAAACAGCGGTTGACGAGATGACTACTGAAGGGGGCTGAAAAATAATCAAAGTTTCTTTTTTTTAATCAGAGATAAGTACGAAATGAAATGGGAATCGAAAAAAAAAATAAAACGAAACGTGAAAAATTAAAAAGAAAACAAAACAAGAAGCCTAAATAGGAGATGACGAAATGACTACTGAAGGGGGGGGCCGAAAAATAATCGACGTTCTTTTTTTTAATCGGAGATCAGTGTGAAACGAAATGGAATCGAAAAAAAAAAAAAGTTAACAAAACGTAAAAATTAAAAAAAAAAAAACAAAACCAGAAACCTAAATAGCGGTTGACGAAATGAGTACTGAAGGTGCGGGGGGAGGGCGCGAAAAATAATCAAAGTTCTCTTTCTAAATCGGAGATCAGTATGAAAGGAAATGGATCGGAAAAAAAATATTAACGAAACGCAAAAACTAAAAAAAAAAAAACAAAACCAGAAACCTAAATAGCGGTTGACGAAATTAATACTAAAGGGGGGGGGGGGGGGCTCGAAAAATAATCAAAGTTCTCTTTCTAAATCGGCGATCAGTATGAAAGGAAATGGAATCGAAAAGAAAATATTAACGAAACGCAAAAAGAAAAAAAAAAAAACAGAAACCTAAATAGCGGATGACGAAATGAATACTGAAGGGGGGGGGGGGGGGAGGGTGGCAAAAAATAATAAAATAAGTGCTCTTTTTAAAACGGAGAGCAGTATGATACAAAATGGAGTCGAAAAAAAATGTTAAAGAAATGCAAAAAATTAAATAAAAAAACGAAACAAGAAACCTAAATAGCGGATGATGAAACGACTGAAGGGAAACGGAGGGGAGGGGGGCGAAAAATAATCGAAGTTCTTTTTTTTTAATCGGAGGTTAGTATGAAACGAAATGGAATCGAAAAAAAACATTATCGAAACGCGAAAAATTAAAAAAAAATAAAATTAAATTAAAAATAAAATAAAACAAAACAAGATACCTAAATAGCGGATGATGAAATAACTGAAGGGGGGGGGGCGAAAATAATCTTTATTTTACGTCAAAAATCAGTATGAAACGACGTGGAATCGAAAAAAATACATTAACGAAATGCAAAAAATTTAAAAAAAAATAAAACTAGAATCTTAAATAGCGGACGACAAAATGACTACTGAAGGGGGACCGAAAAATAAAAAATCAAGGTTTTTTTTTAATCAGAAATCAGTAAACGAAACGAAATCGTAAAAAAACAATAACTACACGCGAAAAGAAAAAAACAAGAAACCTAAACATAGGTTGACGGGATGACTACTGAAGGGGGTTGAAAAATAATCAAAGGAGAATAATAAAAAAAAATAATAATAATAAAAAAAAAATTTTTTTAACGAAAATCAGCATGAAACGAAAAGAAATTGTAAAAAAACAACGAATTGCGAAAAATTAAGGAGAAAAAAAAAACAACTAAACGCGAAAAATCAAGGGAAAAAAAACATAAAAAGATAGAAGAGCTCGATGGAGAATTAATGTCTTAGAAAAAAAAACGAGAAAAAGAAAAACAAAAGGTAGGCATGAAACAAATGAAAAAAGGAAAAAAAACTAGAACGAAAAATTGTAATGTGAAGCAAGCAAAGGATAAATAAAATGTAAGCAAGAACAAAATGGCGACCGAAAAACAAGAGAACGTTGATAACATTGCTACACTCGTAAGTACACTCAGTTGCCAAAAATATGCATATACAGGGTGTTTGGAAATTGCTAATACGAAAGAAAAATTGGTAGTTGGCGATGGTGAGTTGAAGTCATCGGCAAAAAAAAATTCTAAAAAAAAATCGTTTAGTTTTCGCGATAAAAATTACTAAAAATTACTGATGATGGTCATGGTGAGTTGAAATCATCGGCAAGAAAAAAAAACTACAATATAAAAATCCTTCGGTTTTCGAGATAAAAAAAAATTAGCATTTTTTTTACTAAAAAAAAAATTACAGATGTCACAGTTTTTCTTTGTACTAACAACTTCCAAACACCCTGTATAAATATATAAATATCAAAAAATATAATAAATAATAAAAAATATAGTAAATAATAAAAAATATAATAAGTAATAAAAAATATAATAAATAATAATAGAAATAAATATTCAATAATAATTTGTTACGATGACGCAACGTGCGAAAAAAAGGAACAAAAGACGATAGAGAAAATAAACGTAAATTTTACTTCGATGTAAAGAAAAAAAAAGAAAGATGTGAAGAGGAATCGAAAAAGAAATATTAACGAAACGCAAAAAAAAAAAAACGAAACAAGAAACCTAAATAGCGAATGATGAAATGACTGAAAGGGGAGGGGGCGAAAACAATCGAAATTCTTTTTTTAAATCGGAAATCAGTATGAGACGAAATGGAATCGAAAAAAAACATTATCGAAACGCGAAAAATAAAAAAAAATTAAACAAAACAAGAAACATAAACAACGGATGATGGAACGACTGAAGGGGGAGGGGGGACGAAAAATAATCGAAGTTCTTTTTTTTTAAATCGGAGATCAGTATGAAACGAAATGGAATCGAAAAAAACATTATCGAAACGCAAAAAATTAAAAATAAAATAAAACAAAACAAGATACCTAAATAGCGGATGATGAAATAACTAAAGGGGGGGGGCGCAAAAATAATCTTTATTTTACGTCAAAAATCAGTATGAAACGACGTGGAATCGAAAAAAAAAAAAACATTAACGAAATGCAAAAAATTAAAAAAAAAAACAATATATGAATAACAAAAAATATAATAAATAATAAAAAATATAGTAAATAATAAAAAATATAATAGATAATAAAAAATATAATAAATAATAAAAAATATAATAAGTAATAAAAAATATAATAAATAATAATAGAAATAAACATTCAATAATAATTTGTTATGATGACGCAACGTGCGAAAAAGAAAAGGACAACGGACGACAGACAAAATAAACGTAAATTTTAACTAAATAAAAACAAAAGAAAACGCGCACGAATTTAAGAAAACTGAAAGCGGAGAATTTTTTTGCAGAAACTGTTGAAAATAAAAGATTTTTTTGACGCTATGATTCAGGGCTGAACTAATCGGCTTTTTCTTTTGTTTTTTTTTTTCTGCAAAAAGAGAGAACGCCCAGCTTATTTCGACGAAACAAAACGCAAACGCCGCGCAAGAAACTTGCGTTTTGCTTCATCAAAATTACGCACGTGTGATAAAACGATTAATTTTTTTTTTTGTGTGATTCGGGGCTGGACCTAGAGGGCATTTTCTTCTGTTTTGTTTTGTTTTGTTTTGTTTTTTTTTTTTCTACAAAGAGAGAACGGCCGTTACGTTGCGAGCTCAAAACTAAGTAAATGTTTGGATGAATCGTCTTATACAGCGCCAGCCAATGTTAAACTCAACCGTCGTCGAAATTTGATGTACAGGGTGCGTGAAAATAAGATCGGCTGTGTATTCAAATTAACGTCGTCGAAATTCGATATACAGGGTGCGCGAAAATAATTGTATTAAACTTAACCGTCGACGAAATTCGATGTACAGGGTGTGTAAAAATAAGATCGGCTGTGCGTTAAACTCAACTGTCGTCGCAATTTGATATACGGGGTGTGTGAGAGAAGAAGTTCTTACCGTCCCTCTTCATGTTCACTTGCAGGCACTTCCGGAAACGGCACGCCTGGCACTGGTTGCGTCTCGTCACGTCGACGACGCACCGTCCGTTCTCCTTGCACACGTACTCCAAATTCCTGAAACGACATCGTCAGCGAGCGTCGCGCAAAAAAGGAGACAAAACGCCAAAAGCAAATTCACCGTCTGATGCTCCTCTTGAAGAAGCCGCGGCATCCGTCGCAACTAGCGACGCCGTAGTGCTTCCCCGAAGCTTTGTCGCCGCAGACTTTGCACAGCGACTCGCTTTTACCGTGAACACTTGCATTATCCATCATCCTGAAGCACAATAACTTACTTATAGTAAGTAGAGGCCGACGCTTTGTCTAAATCAAACGCAATCATGATTCATGATACAGGGTGAATCAAATTAAGCTTGATGAGGTGAGACGCGTTTTTCAAACCGAAACGTGCACCTCCCTTAAGGGGAGGCATAATTAACCCTTTCTTTCTTAACTACAGCGAAACCTAGATGTTAAAAAAAAAGAAATTATCTGAGTTTCAAGCTCCGAAATATATTTTTTTAATTTCTTTTCCTACGAATGTCCCCACACGGATCAATCATCGTCAATCGCAGCTTTATTTACGCAAAGCGACTTTCATTTACATCTTCGGATCACCGACATCTGCCGCAGCAACGGTAAGTTTAAAATGATAGGGGGCGGGGGGTTGCTTGATGCGATGACGAAAACCCGCCGCAAACTTTCGCAAGTTCGCGAAGAACTCGAGGGAGGTGAGCAGATGCCGCCACCGAAAGCGGTTTTTAAAACGGCGTGACTAAGATATCGGCGGCGAATCGCTCGGATTATCCATAATCGATTATACAGGGTGATCAGAATTGCACTGATTTCATCGAATTTTATTAATATCTCCGCGTTTACGTTCAATCATGAAAATGATGAAGTTTGTGCAATTTAAGGGATGTTTGCAGATGGCGGGGGATGATACTCTTGTTGACAGTTCATTGAGTAAATATTGAAATCAAGCCCAAGGAAAACATCGTGAATGATGAGGACATTCAATTATTCCGATCGCCCGGTACATACAATGTAAATCCGAAATTATTGACTAATCCGAGTTAAATTTCGCTCTCTTAGACGTGGCAACACTGTCGAAAGGTGATCAAGCTCTCTTAGACGTGGCAACACTGTCGAAAGGTGATCAAATTGCTGGCGTATTATTTTATCAAAGACGTTCGTTCTATTGTGTAATTGTAATTTTATTTTGCTCGTTGTGTTGGTGTGTTTCGTGCATTCAATCACGGCGTGGTCACGTGGTTTGAACTTATTTTCAACGTCCCTGTATTTTCTGGACGCGTTTAGTAAAAAAAATTGCCTTTTAACCTTTTATCGTATACACAGCGATTGTTTAGACGCTGTCTGCATTTTAATTGCGGTGTGAAGTCGGAAGACCATCAAAGTGACGATCGCAGGCATGATTCACGACATTCAATTGAAAACACCTACTGTCTGTCGCAAAAAAAAAAGAAAACAAATGCACACGGCCTTGTGATGACGCGTGCCGCCTGTTGTTCTTGTTGTTATGGCGAACGTTACTTAAATTAAAGTGCACGTGTGGTTCTGCGTATCTGCAAGTTCAAGGGATTCCGCCGAAGTCATAAATGTCAATGTATTTGCAAGTTCAAAGGATTCCGCACAAATTCGTAAATGTCAATTACTCCGTCTTTGTTTGCAGTGGCCTTTATATGAACACCGGCAGTAACTTCAAACATTCCTAACTTTATTGATTCGTATATCCGGTTTTGAAAATTACAATTTTTGCACACGACGCGACGGAGGGAGAGATTAACTTGCGTTTACATCTGACCTTTCACACCATTGGTCTTCCCCTGCCTTTACTTTTATTTTATTGGGTTTGCATGCTGTCACGATGTTTCCTATTCGCGCAAACCCTTCCAGTGTAGGGCCACATTTGGCCTTGTTAATCTCCGAGTTGGTCGCCTTACGTTGTCCCCAGCACCTGATTGGTGTTTGGACGGGCTTTGACCCCGTTTCGCGACTGTCTACAATTTTCGTTTTCGAGAGGAACCTCGGGGAGGTTTCCTCTGTGCACGACGTTTCGTCGGTGCTGGTGGACTGAAACTTCTCGGGCTTGTCTCAGCCCAGGTCAGGTATATTCGCGACTGTTGCTGTCTCTTTTCATGCTTTTCATTATTATTACAGTCGAACTGGTCTTCTTTCCTTACAGGTTTTTGGTTACGGATTTTAAAATTATTGGCTTCTATACGCTAAAAAACGATCTAGCTTCTCTAAATCAGCGAGTCAGATTTAAGCGCCATCTGTTGTCCCAAAAAGAAAACCGACTTAATCGAATTTCTATAATACGACACGGTGATGAAATTCTCAGTAAAAAGAAACAGTGTTTTCAATTGAATTGAAACGCATAAAATAGTCATTCAAAGCGCCATCTGTTGTTCGAAAGTGAAAAACATTAAATTTCAAGTGAATTTCCTTTCCAGCAATATTTTAGCGTTCATTTTAATTGAAGTTCCTGTCCAAAAATATTTTCATCTCGGCGTCCCAGCGAAATTTAAAAGGTCCGACGGAAATTTTCTTCCGGAGCGCCATCTCTTAACCAAAACCGAAAGCTATTCCGTTTCGATTTCAAACAGCGAGATATCATCATGCACGTTGACATTTTAAGAATACATTCGCCTTCTCTTTCCTAAAATTTAAGGAAACCGAAAAAAAAAATTAAGACGAAATGCGTTATTTTGCGAATTGTGTATTTGGAGCGCCATCTCTTTTTTTTGTTTGTTTGTCTGAAAACGAAAGTTGTGTTAACAGATCTTCAAGGACGCGTTTTTTCCCCTGCGATTGTCGTCGGAGGAAGCAATTTTTGTTTCTACATTACATCGAAAATGCGTGGAATCAAAGCAAGTCGGGAATCGTTTAGAGGGCGCCATCTCTGGGTCAAAAGAGGAATCAAAATTAATTTAACTGTAAGACGTACGAGTGTCATCGCGCTGACTTTCTCATGTCATCTTCTAATTTTGGTTTAATTTTTTAATTTTAAGAAAAAAATAAAAGAAGATCGAAAGAAGGCACAAGAAGGCCTCATCATTTAGCGCGCGCCATCTCTTGGCGGCCAAAAGGGAAAACTATTTTACTCAAATTTTAAAACGCCGACATCCTCATCTCATCTTTTAATTTTTTGCTGCAAGAAAATGTATTTATTATATTTTTTTGAACAACCAAGTTTCACAATTGAAGTAAATGGCGACTCTAAATCCAAAGTCACATTCAGAAATCAAGGCAAACATGAAGAGACATTTAATTTACGCGTTTTAACCAAAAGCCAATAACTGTCGCAGAAGAAGAAGAAGAACTAAAGCGGCTTTATTTTAAAGACTCATTTAGTTTGATTTTACGTCGTCGGGCCCTAATTATTTTCAAAGAAAACCGAAGGAGTCCTGAAAGAGTCATCGTGATGATCAGTTAGAGCGCCATCTCTCGATCAAAAGGGAAAGCTATTTTAATCGAATTTAAAAAAAACGCAACGTCGTTATCTTATTATAACTCATAATTATTTTAACTAAAAACCGAAGGAGTTTCTGTAATGTGTAGAAAAATGAAATACGTGGAGAAATGAAAAGGTAGAAAAGAAATATTTTTATTGGACTCCCGCTCGACGATTCATTGACCCCCAAAATGACCCCTAAAGGTACGTTGATCCCCCAATCGACTTCCGAAATGGAAAAGTAGAAGAGAAATATTTTCGTTGGGCTTCCAGTCAACGATTCATTGACCCCCAAAATGATCCCCCAATCGACCTCCGAAATAATGGCAAAATAGAAATGAAATGTTTTTATTGGACTCCCAGTGGACGATTCATTGACCCCCAAAATGACCCCTACGACCAATCGACCTCCGAAATGGAAGAGCAGAAAAGGAATATTTTTATTGGACTCTCGGTCGACGTTTCGTTGACCCCCAAATGACAGACACCTGAAGGTTCGTTGACCCCCCCAATTGACCCCTACTGGTCCGTCGACCCTTTTCGCGTTTTCATCGACCCTTGGGGTCCGACATTAACCCTATTGGGAACTCTTTTGACAAGGTTGTCTTGCTCATAATTTTTTCATAAAAGTGTACGTATGGTTGCCTAGCCGAGAGGGAGAGAGAGAGAAGAGAGAGAGAGAAAAAAAGATAGAGGAAAAGAGAGAACGCCTGTCTACTTTCATTCAATGAAACAACACGCAACAAGAACAAAATGCAGCGTTCGTCTGTTTAACTTCTCGCTGAATGAGGAGAGGAGAAAGCCGTAAACGCGCAGCGAAACGTCGATGACAAAGTGTTTTTTTTTTAAATATTTTTCTATTGAAGCTGCATTTTAAGCGTCGCGTCGTCGCCGTCGCTCCATAAACGGCGGCAGAATTTTTAATGCGGTGTCAGCGGAAAACAAATCGTTTTTTTTTCTAACCCCCTCGTCGGCGAAGCGGCATGGGATTTCGGGGTGACTTTAACACCTGTACGCGCATGTTGATAAAAAGGGGGGTGCGTACCACCGATTGCCGTAATTACGCTGTTAAAGGTACGAATTACGCAATATGTTACGCAGCGGCGCGGCGCCAGATTGCGGACAGTTTTGTTTGATTCGAGAGAAACGCCGCCACCACTCGAAATATTAAAGTATCAGGGGTTGAACTGTTTTGTTGTTTGTTCATTCGTCGCAACCGACACGCGAGACGTAATTACAGGATTATGTTGCAGCAGGTTTTTCGCCCAAGTTGTCAACCCCTATTCTACGAACAATTGATTTAATTGTTTTCGTCTTAATTTTATTTTAAATTAACTCGTTCTATTCGGACTATTTTCTTCAAACCTTGCCAACACTTCACGGACGTACACTTCCGCGTCTCCACCAAAATTCAAGAAAATCCTACCGCTGGGAAAAGCTTGTCCACCTCTTCAGTTTCCGTCGATCAAACGAGACATCTTACCGCGTGTTTTTATGTGATTCGCATTCGCGTAAAAACACGCGGTA
Source organism: Prosopocoilus inquinatus (assembly GCA_036172665.1). Taxonomy (NCBI): domain Eukaryota; kingdom Metazoa; phylum Arthropoda; class Insecta; order Coleoptera; family Lucanidae; genus Prosopocoilus; species Prosopocoilus inquinatus. Next base: position 3,464,158 of record CM069878.1, on the reverse strand, counting down.
AGATGTCTCGTTTGATCGACGGAAACTAAAATGTTCATAATCATCCCTTTAACTTACACAATCATTTCTTCCTCCAAACCCGATAAGATCTTTTGATTCTATTATAGTAGTAGCATTAAATGAATATTAGAATCTGATTCAATTATTTTCGTCTTAATTTTTATTTTAAATTAAGTTGTTCCGGTCTGGTTAGAAGAAGACTGTTTTCTTTAAACCTTGCCAGCACTTCACGCACGTACACCTCCGCATCTCCACCAAAATTCAGGAAAATCCTACCGCTGGAAAAAGCTGTGCACCTCCTCAGTTTCTGCCGATCAAACGAAACATCTTACCGCGTGTTTTTACGCGAATGTGAATCACATAAAAAAAACACGCGGTAAAATGTTCGTAATCATCCCTTTTACTTACACAATCATTCCTTCCTCCAAACCCGATAAGATCTTTTGATTCTATTATAGTAATAGCATTAAATGAATATTAGAATCTGATTCAATTATTTTCGTCTTAATTTTTATTTTAAATTAACTCGTTCCGGTCTGGTTAGAAGAAGACTGCTTTCTTGAAACCTTGCCGACACTTCGCGCACGTACTCCTCCGCATCTCCACCAAAATTCAGGAAAATCCTACCGCTGGAAAAGCTTGTGCACCTTCTCAGTTTCTGCCGATCAAACGAAACATCATACCGCGTGTTGTTACGCGAATGCGAATCACATAAAAAAAAAACACCCGGTAAAATGTTCGTAATCATCCCTAAAACTTACACAATCATTTCTTCCTCCAAACCCGATAAGATCTTTTGATTCTATTATAGTAATAGCATTAAATGAATATTAGAATCTGATTCAATTATTTTCGTCTTAATTTTTATTTTAAATTAACTCGTTCCGGTCTGGTTAGAAGAAGACTGGTTTCTTGAAACCTTGCCGACACTTCGCGCACGTACTCCTCCGCATCTCCACCAAAATTCAGGAAAATCCTACCGCTGGAAAAGCTTGTGCACCTTCTCAGTTTCCGCCGATCAAACGAAACATCTTACCGCGTGTTTTTATGTCAACGCGAATCACGTAAAAACACGCGGTAAGATGTTTTGTTTAATCGGCGGGAACTGAGGAGGCGCACAAGCTTTTGAAGTAGTGTTGTATTCGTTACTGAGTAACGGGTATGACGTTTCGACACGAAATAGTGCATGCTCCCGATCAGTTGCTAATTTGGTAATTTCAGTTATAAGTTGTTATACGTTTTTAATTTAATAAATTGTTTATCAACTGTTTATATTTGTACGCAGCGTCCACGGCTTCACTTTTAGTAAGTAGTAATTATATTTTGAGTATTTATTTAATAAACAAAATTATTATAAACAAATCTTATTAGGTATTGCCACTTTAAGTTGAAAATTATGTTGATGCATGTTAACTGATTATTTAATTGTACTATAGTAAAGAAAGTAAAGAGTAACGAATACTTCGTAACGGATACCGAACTCTAAAGTAACCAATACTCGCGAGTGCAAACTTTTTCGTTACTTTTACAGCACTATTTTCAACCAGTAAGATTTTGAATGAATGCGAATCACGTAAAAACACGCGGTAAGATGTTCCCTTTAATCGGCGTAAACTAAGAACGCGTACAGTATTTTCCAGCGGTAGGATTTTGAACGAATGCGAATCACATAAAAACACGCGGTATGATGTTCCGTTTAATCGGCGTAAACTGAGGACGCGTACAGTATTTTCCAGCGGTAGGATTTTGAATGAATGCGAATCACATAAAAACACGCGGTATGATGTTTTGTTTAATCGGCGGAAACTGAGAAGGTGTACAACGGTGTACAATATAAGAATGCGAATCTCATAAAAACACGCGGCAAAATCTCTGTAATCATCCCTTTAATTACACAACCATTCCTTCCTCCAAACTCAGAAAGATCTTTTGATATTCTATTATCATTAATTAATTAATTATTATTAGTATTAAATAAATATTACGGTCTGATTTAATTATTTGCTTCTTTATTTTGTTCTGGTCGTTCGGTTCGATTAGTTACAAAATCGCTTTCTTCAAAACCTCACGTCCTTTCACACTCCAAATCTCCTACAAAATTTAGAAAAGTTCTTCTGGCGGTAAAGCTTGTATTGTGTAGTATTGCTTTCCGCCGCCGCCGATTAAACCGAACATCTTACCGCGTGTTTTTATGTGGCTTGCGTCCTCCCCTTCTTCTCTATCGATTTACTGCAAGACGGCGTTTTATTTTTTTGAATAATTTTAATATATGGTAATAAGGCAGATATACATGTTATATTTTTAATGGCACGCGTTCCAAGGTCACAAGACGGTATATTATTCATTCGCGTCGATCTCTAATTTAACCTTCCTTGAGGTTACGCTTCCTTTCCATCGTTTCTTTAGGCTTGTATTGCGGAAGCAGAAACAATAACAAGATAACACCTTCGTTATTTAAAAAAAACAACAAGATAACACGCACCTTCCTTATTTAAAAAAAAAACAACAAGATAACACATAGCGTCCTTCTTAAAAGAAAAAGAAACCTTTTTTGACAATATAACACATACCTTTCTTACTTAAAAAAATCAACAAGATAACACCTACCTTCCCTATTAAAAGAAAAAGCTTTTTCTTAACAAGATAACACATACCACATAAAAGTTTTTTTTTAATAAGGAAGGTAGGTGTTATCTTGTTAAAGAAAGGTTTTTTTTTATAAGGAAGGTATGTGTTATCTTGTTGGTTTCTTTTTAAATAAGGAAGATGCGTGTTATCTTGTTTTTTTTTTCCTTCTTTATTAAACAAAAAACTTTTTTTTAACGTGGAGGGTTCTTTTTTTTAGTAAGGAAGATAAGTGTTATCTTGTTGTTATTTCGCTATTTTTTGTTAATAAGGAAGGTTTCTTTTTTTAATAAGGAAAGTTTCTTTTCTTTTAATAAGGAAGGTAGGTGTTATCTTGTTACTTCCTGTAAGTGACCTCCGCCGAAGAAATTTTCAAGCTAAATGACACCCTGTATGAATAAAACTGCCTTAAGTACAAAGAAATCTTGCAGATAAAGAGGCGGGGGTTTACATGAAGCGTTAAGCGCGTCGCGCCGAGCGCTTTCCAGGTATTCTACCGTCATTTGTTACGCGTAAAGAGCGGCAACCAATGAGAGTCCGTTTTATGACGTTTTACTCCGTGCAGTATAATCAGTATGCACGCAACAAGAACGAAGATTTCTTTTTTTTTTTTTTTCAAAATGCTCGGATGTACAGGGCGTCCCCGGATTGAGTTCCTCACGTCACATTTTCTCTCTCGCTCTAATTTCCTGCGCTATAAACGTCCAAACGCGTCTCGAATTTATTTACGTAAGCCGAACGCCTTCTTCCGGATGGAAGGCTTTAGAAATTATGATGAATAAGTTATGGACTGTTCATTATGACTCCGGGGTCGCCCAACCGCCCGCCACCGCCATTCCGGTGGTCGCAAGCCTCAAACACGATTCATATTTCATCATGTGAGCGCGGCCACGTGCCTTACCTATACACGTTCTGAAATGTTAACAACACGAACCATCGACGAACGAAGGAGGGCGGCGGGGGGGGGGGGGAGGGGCAGGAGGTACGACGTATTATCAAAAATAAACAAATAAGAAACGTGATTTATCCGCTGAAGAAGCTACTGAGACGTCGGTCTGGTAAAAATTGCTAGAGAAGAAGAATTGCATCGTGTTTTAGTTGGAAATGTGCGCGCGCACTAGTCTAAGCGCCTGCGCGGAATGCGTGACGAAGTAGGCGTGGCCGTGCTCTTTTCGCCCCGCCTCTTTTCAAGTTTTAAACAGACAGTCGATGGGTATTATCAAATCAAATCGAATCAAATTCATTTCGAAACGTAACTGTTACAGAGTTTGAAACCGGTCACTTTATTATACATGAAAATAAGAGTAGACGCAAAAGAAAAAATTAAAACATAGAAAAAAATTAATAAAGTTAATGTAACATAATCAAAAAAGAGTAGAAGCAAAAGAAAAAAATTAAACATAGAAATAATCAAGAACAGAAAGAAGTTCATGATTCTGTGTAATCCAAACAAGAAATGATCAAGACATATAAATACAAGAAACAGAAGTAGCTAAGAAATACGAACAGAAATAATAAAGCAACAGATATATAATGATAAAGAAACAACGGAACAAACGAAAGCAGATTCGGCAAAAGTTTATTAAAGATATAATTGCCCAAAGCAGCGAAAGCAACATGTGGAGCGAGCAAAAAGAATCCTAACCAACAAAAAGGAGGAGGTGAAGAAAGAAAAACGGAAACAACACCTAAGAAATAAAACAGAAGACCAATATAAAGAACAAAGAACAAAAGTAAAGAAAATGATAAGAGAGGCCAAATGTAAATCTTGACAAGAGTTCGGAGGGAAAATGGAAAATCAAAAATTATTCTACAAAGTATTAATAAGAAACGATCTGGAAGGGTACAGGGCCGTAGCTGGAGGGGCGCCAAGGGAGGCTGAGCCTGCCCTGGAAAGGTTTAAGCCTGCCCTACGACGCGACGCCGACGGTCTAACCTGACATGTAATAATACATACTGTTACGACTTCGGTATTCAAAAATAATACTTGTCAAATTATATCAAACACTTTAATAAAACACAATCACGATCTTTCCACTACCGATGATTTCTTGGGAGAATCGTAATTTCATTCCTAGAGAGCCGCCCGGCAAATAAGTACAACAGTCGCAGCTGCCAATCTCTGGTGTAAGCCATGCGTGAGTACTCCCGCTAACACACCGTCGCGTCGCGGACTTTGCGCAAACTTTTGCAAACATATATTTGACAACCTGGTTGCGAGCTTGCTTTTATTTTACACGAACGACACTGTGTGTTTGCTTTTATTTATGCGCAAAGCGGTCCTTTTGTTTTTTTTTTCTTCTTCTTCCTATCACGCCGTTACCAGTTTAATGTTCCACAAGGCAACACTGGAAGTGATCTTTCACTTTGCGGACGGATAATGTCTACGGGATAATTTAATTGTAGAAAAAAAAAACTAAATTGTTTCAAACAAAACAAAAACCGCATTTATTTTAAATGTTATTATTTCGTGCGACGATGATTTATCTTTGTTGTGTTTTTCACTTGGAGAATATTTTAAGAATTCTTAAAAAGTGCTAGAATAAAAGCTTATAGGGCTTACGATAAGCCCACCCTGAATATTTAGTTTGGCTACGGGCCTGGAAGGGTAAAACAATAAAAGTAAGAACACTGAAGAATAAAAATAAATAAAGAAAACTGATAAAGAAAAAGAAATACCAAAAGGAGACCTTTAAGAAAAACGCAGGCGGGAAAATCACCCGGACACGACAAAATTACACCGGAAATGATGCAGAAGATTGGAGAAGAAGGATTTAAAATGTCGCTGAACCCGTACAGCAAGATATGGATCGAGGAAAAAATACCAAACGAAATCGAAATTATTTTCCTTCAAATATTAAATGATCTTGCGCATCCCCTTTTAACTTCGCGTAAAGAAATTCGAGTCGCGAATTCAAAATTATCATCGAACTCTAAGCGAGTATAAATACCATTTCTTCCATGCTGATTGCGTGGGAAAATAAGCGTGTGAGAACGTTTCACGCCTACTCAAAAACCGCAGTTCCGAAGGGACACGCTAGATGGCGGCGGCTCCTGGGCTGGGTTTGCAGTGCGGGGATTTCTAAGCAACTTCGCGTAAAGAAATTCGAGTCGCGAATTCAAAATTATCATCGAACTCTAAGCGAATATAAATACCATTTCTTCCATGCTGATTGCGTGGGAAAATAAGTGTGTGAGAACGTTTCACGCCTACTCAAAAAACCGCAGTTCCGAAGGGACACGCTAGATGGCAGCTGCTTCTGGGCTGGTTTTGCAGCGCGCGGGATTTTTAAAGAAAACCTCCCGGCGCAAATTAAGAAGGAAGGTAAATCAGTTGGGAAATCGCGAGCCGAAGGTCTCAAATCGTGAAAAGGTCATTCCTTGGACCCGACGAAGCTCAGACAGGTAGTTCCGGTACCGGGCCTCGTGCGTTTGTTCGATTTTTGTTCGATTTTTTGAAGAATGCCCAAATTTCTTCCCCCTACGTAGGCCAACCCCCTTTATTTCTTAATTATAAGGGTCTACTCGAGATTCCGTATTTTCAAATCTTCAAAAAAAAAAAAATTAAATTAAATTAAAACCCAAACGGAACAGAAATTAAAAACTGAAACTCAGCATCTAACTAAAATGAAATCGGCGAATATTTTTAGGTCGATTTTAATCGTCAGATGGCCTTTTTAAATAAAATAGCCAGTGGCGTAGCGACGGTTGCATGCGCTCGCGGTGCAATATTTTCAGTGCGCCTTTTTGCCCCCCCCCCCCCGCCGGTAAGCTTCGTCAGCTCTGATCAATCAAGAAGGATCAACAAATACATCCACATCTTTGTCACCTCATAAACCACCCCTTCCTTAATGTATTTTTTTTTTCGCGCGTGTCATGTCACCACCATATCGACATTCAACAATCGCTTGCGTTTTTCTTTTTTCTTTTTCTAAACGTAATTGCCTATAATTATCAAAGCATGACTGTCCTGTTTCTAAATAATAAAAAAAATAATTTAATTGATCTGCATATTTTTTACGCGTGGCTGGGCGAAAGAGGTGGAGGGTGAATGTTAAAATGAGAGACCGACAAAAATATTTTGAACAGATGATCGTGTCCGCATTTCTGAGGGTCCCGTTACAATAACTCTGCAAATTAGTAACAAGAAAAGAGATAATAAACTCGAAAATGATCATCCCTTTTAGAACCCGAACCTCGGTACAGTTCTTCCGTTTTACCAAAAAATTCCACTTCCATTTTACTTTCAAAAAAATAAAAAAATGCTTTCTGGTTGTGTTTCTGCCGATGGAAGACACGATTGGTTTTGAAATAAAATTAATTCGACAAGAACGAACCGAAAACTAAGCGATAGAACGTGACGTGGAAAAATTAAAAAAAAAAATATGAAATCAAAAATACTCGGAGTTGACGAGAAGGCGAAAGAAGAAACAATGAAGGAGAGTCGATGGAATGCGAGATTTTTGGAAAACGTCACCCTAGGTTATGTCACGTTAGGTTATAAACAAAACACTATCGTGACTTGACGAACTCTTCAATTGAACACTTGCTTTTTATGTTGTTTGTCAATCGACACCTGACGACTGACGTTCATTCAAAAGTTGTTCTATCTGCCTTTTGTTTTTCGTCGAAATATTCCTTCCAATGACAGCGTTTTGTAATTCATTTGTTTCTGTTACCATTAGCGAAATGTCACCTTAGGTTATGTCACGTTAGGTTATAAGCAAAACACCGCGCGATTTTATTTGACGGCCGAAGTGTCATTCGCATCGACGTCCAAACGTCAATCTTGACATTCACAGTCTTGATGTGTACTGTCTCGCATGAGCTTCATTTGTTTCAGTTACTACTACCAGTGAAATGTCGGGTTAGGTTATAAACAAAACGCTACGCGATTTTTTTTGACAGCTGAACCGTCATCCGCATCCGCCGAACCTCGAGCTTGACGTTTACGCAGTCGCGTGTCTTTCGCTTCGTCTTCCTTCGTCAAAAAAAAAAAAAAATCAAAATCGACTTCAAATCAATAATTGAACACTTATTACAGCAATTGTTTAACAATCGACACCTGACGTTCATTTGTTTTTCGTTCATTTTAGTATTTCTAACGCTTCGACGACGTTGCGCCCGTTTCATCCGCCTTTTGTTTTCGGTCGAAATATTCTTCTTTCCGATGATTTTTGTTGTTTTGTTTCTAGGCTTCATTTGTTTCAGATACTGCGTATTAGTGAAACGTCACTCTAGGTTATAAGCAAAACGCTGCACGCGATTTTTTTTTGACAGCTGAACTGTCATTCACGTCGGCGTCCAAACCTCAATCTTGACGACGTGTAATGTTTCGTAAGCGCTTCATTTGTTTCAGTTACTACTAACAGTGAAATGTCAGGTTAGGTTATAAGCAAAACACTACGCGATTTTATTTGACAGCTGAACTGTCATTCGTTTAGCGTTGTTGTTTGTTTCAACCGCCTTTCGCCTTCTGGCGCTCTGACGTTTTCTTTTTTTTTTTTTTGTTTTTGAACTTCTCGTTCTTCTGTTTAACCGTGTTTTTATTAGGCGATTGTTTCGTGCCCTTTTGTTTCTTCGCACGCAATCAAATAATGAATTCTCGTGTCGCGGTCTACTATTCTTTTTTTTTTTTTTTTAGAGGTACGTCCTTGGATTTCCCAAAACCCGTCGTTTATTATTTATTTTGTTCGTCTTATTCTTCCTTTGTTTTGTTTTGCGTTTTTCTTTCTCTGCCCGTTCTGTTCCTCTGCTTTTATTATGCAACTTCTTTCGTGGAAATATTTTTTCGTTCGTTTTTACTTTATTTTCTGACGTTCTTAAAATATTGTCGTCTGTTCGTTTTTTTTTTCTTTTTTAGTAAATATTTTCTTCAATTATTTTTCGTAACTCTTTCTGTCGGTTTTGTTGATAGTTTGTCATTCTTCGTGTACCGGGTGGTACAATAAAATTGACAGTTCGGAGCGCGTCCCCTTAGATTTTCTGACATTCTTAAAATATTGTCTGTTTTTTTTTCTTTTTATAGGCAGTTTATGGTAAATTAATTCTTTTCGTGACCCTTTTACTTTCTGCCTTCAGTCTTTTGTTTTCCTTTTATTTTCTTATTCTCCATATACCGGGTGGACCATTTAAATTAACAATTCGAAGGGTGTCGCTTTATTTTCTAAAAATTCTTAAAATTTTGTTTATTTCTCTTCATGGTAAATTTATGTTCTTTAATTTCCTTTGTAACTCCCTCACTTTCTATTCGTTCCTTGTTTTTATTTCATCATTCTCTTAATACCAAGTGAACCATTTAAATTGACAATTTAGCAATACGTCAGAAAGGAAGCGTTTAAATAAGTTTTTCTTTTTTTAATTGTTTGGCTTTAAGGGGGAAAGCAGATTATATTCTCTTTACGTCTTACTCAGAGAATATTCTCAAGGTCATTTGAAGGTCGATCTATTGTTGGGTTGGCCTTGCTCTTGTTGGTCGGACGCCAATTGAGTTTCTTTTTAATTTTTTTTGCTTGCTGATCGTTCAGTTTCAATTATTCAATTTTTTTTCTTCTTTTGAACGCAGAGTTAGATTGAGTCGGATTGAATTATTGCTGAATTGAGTTGGACTTCATTCTTGAGTCGAGCTTCACTTTTTTGAGTTTCAGTTTTCAATTTTTCAATTATTTTTCCTATTTTTCCCTTAGGTTTGGGCGCGGAGTTAGGTCGGGTCGGACTACGCTTTCACTGAATTGAGTTGGACTTAGAGTTGGACTTAATTTTAGAATCGAACTTCACTTTCTTGAGTTTCAGTTTTCAATTTTTCAATCTTTTTTTCCTTAGATTTGTACGCGGAGCTAGGTTGAGTTGGAGTGTGCTCTTGCTGAATTGAATTGGACTTCATTTTAGAGTCGAACTTTATCTTTTTGAGTTTCAGTTTTCAATTTTTCAATTTCTTTTCTTAGGTTTGGACCCAGAGTTAAGTTGAGTCCGATTAAGTTTTCACTGACTTGAGTTGGACTTCATTTTAGAAGCGAGCTTCACTTTTTGAGTTTCAGTTTTCAATTTTTAAATTTTTTCTCTTAAGTTTGTTTTCGAGTTGGACTGCGTTCTCGCTGAATTGAATTAGACTTAATTTTAGCGACGAGTTTCACTTTTTTTGAGTTTTTTAATTTTTTCTCTTAAGTTTCTCTTAAGTTTGTTTTCGAGTTGGAATGCGTTCTCGCTGAATTGAGTTAGACTTAATTTTAGCGACGAGTTTCACTTTTTTTTGAGTTTTTAAATTTTTTCTCTTAAGTTTCTCTTAAGTTTGTTTTCGAGTTGGACTGCGTTCTCGCTGAATTGAGTTAGACTTAATTTTAGAGACGAGTTTCACTTTTTTTGAGTTTTTTAATTTTTTCTCTTAAGTTTCTCTTAAGTTTGTTTTCGAGTTGGACTGCGTTCTCGCTGAATTGAATTAGACTTAATTTTAGAGACGAGTTTCACTTTTTTTTGAGTTTTTTAATTTTTTCTCTTAAGTTTCTCTTAAGTTTGTTTTCGAGTTAGACTGCGTTCTCGCGGAATTGAATTAGACTTAATTTTAGAGGCGAGTTTCACTTTTTTTGAGTTGCAGTTTTCGATTTTTGTTTTTCTCTTCGTGGGTTTTCGTTTTCCCTCTGGTTATAAAATAAGAAAATACCGAATCGTGAGACTATCAAAGGTCCGCGGTGAAATAAAGTCGAATTGAGTTAGGTTGGCCTTGCTTGCTTAGGTTGAGTAGGACTGCGTCTTCGTCCTTCATTTGAGTGTCGAGCTTCACTTTTTTGAATTTCATGGTGGGTTTTCGCTTTTTTTCTTTTTGATTTGAAATTAAGAAAATACCGAATCGAGAGACTCAAAGGGCCGCGGTTGAATAAAGTCGAATTGAGTTAGGTCGGCCTCGCTTACTTAGGTTGAGTTGGACGACGCTTTCCTTGAATTGAGTTGGACTTAATTTTATAGTCGAGCTACACTTTTTTGAGTTTCACTTTTCAATTTTTGTTTTGTCGAGTTTCAAAATAATTTTGAGTTCCGGTTTTCAATTTTTGATCTTTTCGTGTGTGTGTTTTTTTTTTTAATTCGGAAATTAGAAAATATATTATATTAGATCAATTGGCTTTTAATTTTAATTTTTTTTTCATTTACGGCATAGACGTGCACGATTGGTTGCCTAACAAACGAAACAAAAATAAAATGACAGCGAAAAGAAAAGTAAAATTATTGGGAAATAAATTAATTTTGATTTCAATAAAAGTTTTTTCTTTTTTTTAAGAAATTAATTTGATTAACAACAACACCAAACGCTTTAAATCGAAAAGTAAGAAGGTAATAATAATAATAAATCCTAAAGAAATTAACATTAAAATCCAGTCGCTTCCGGTTAAGCAGGAAACAAAAGAAGAAGTTTCTTTTAATGACGAGCTGAATTTTTTTGAAATTCTGCGCCATTTTTTTTTTTAAACTTTCAATCAACACTTCGCGTGAATCACCCTGTATCTAACTTCTCGTAATCAAATCACTCCTATTTTTTTTTTCTTTTTAATGGCAAGCTAAATTTTTGTTAGAATTATTTTAAATTCTGCGCCATTTTTTTTTTAAACTTAATCAACACTTTATGTGTGAATCACCCTGTATACATGTATCTAACTACTTGGGCAAGCGGAATCTTTAAAAACTTAACAATTTCCGTAAGTTTCATTAAAATTAATAAACCTGATTAACGCCTGCGATTATTATTATTATTATTATTATTAAAAATGACGTGGTGGACGAATGAAATTATTTAACGAAAACAGGAAACTGCATTGCCTACTGGTGCTTAAAAATGCACTTACCCTAAACAATCGCCAAGTTCGAAAAATCACATCACAAAGTCACAAATCATAGTGACATATGAACACACCGCAAATACCGGTGTAGGTGGCTGGAGGCACGTGACTCACGACTCCGCCCCCGTAGGGTTAAAAGAGCGTCGATTAGGAGTTCCCCGGCGTTCTATTGGCGACGCTCGTAGCCGGGGGTCCTCACCATTGGCCGGACCTAACCTTTGTTCACCCTTTCGACCTCTCAGTGAACATTAGTTTTTCTCTCCCTCGTTCCCGTTTTCCCTAATTACCCGCCGCCTCATTCTTTATTTACGTAAGCTCGCCTGAAATATTGACGGCGGCGGCTCGCTCGGTCGGTAATGAACGTTGTTGGACTTGTAACTTGTTTTTTTTTTCTTTTTTTTTTCAGTAAACGAGCGTTAAAAATGCACGAGAAAAATATTTATCTGTCGGATTTCCGGTTCAACTTTCTTTTTTTTTTTCTTTTCGATGATGATTCAATTCGAGGCGGACAAATTTTGCGCTTTTACCGCCGACAGCAATTTTTTAAAATTTTTTAAATAAAAATTTAATAAAAAAAGGAATTGAGTAGACATTAATAAAAAAAACAAAAAAAAAACAAAAGGTGATTTAATTGACGAAGCCGTAAGCCAATAGTGAAACGTCGAGTGAGCAATTGTGCAATTTTTGAAGCGACAATCCGTTACAGGTTAATTAAAAAGAATTTAATTAAAAAAAAAAGAAATATTGTTACACGATACAAAAAAAAAACAAAAAACAAAAACGTTTGGCAAATTAAATGCGCATGCGTTTAAAAACGATCGACAAATAAGTTTTCGATTGTGCAAAAGTGCATGAAAAGAAAACAAAAGACGGTCGGAGAATTGAAGGCCTATCTATACAAAACAAAAGTTAAAAAAAAAACAGAAGGCAAACGATTAATCAAATGTTCAAACCAACAAAACATCGTAGAGTCGCGATCATACTATAATCGAGCTCGCTGTGGATCCTTGGGAGTTGGTTCCATAGTGCGCGGTGATCGGCTGGGGTTACTTCCTGGCGCCCTTAACGTTTTACCCACGCTCAATTGACAGCGCCTAATCGCCTAACTAATCGAATCCGATTGGCAGTTTTGTCCGTGAAGGCGCAGTCAGATGAGCGTGAGTAAAACATTGAGGGCGCCAGGGAGTAACCCCAGCTGATCACCGCGCATTATGGAACCAACTCCCAAGGATCCACAGTGCGCGGTGATCAGCTGGGGTTACTTCCTGGAGTCCTTAATGTTTTACCCACGCTCATCTGACAGCACGTTTACTGACAAAACTGCCAATCGGATTCGATTAGTTTAATCGCGACTGTACAAGAGCGCCACAACAAAATTAAAAGTAAAAGCGGCCGATAAATTATTGATTGTATTAACTCGTAATGTAATACGTGCTATTACACAAATAAGCAGAGCAAAACAAAATTAATTTTTAAATTAAAAACAAAAAAACAAAATGGTAGATACTAATTATGTATTAAAGAAAAAACAAAACAAGTTTAGCAAATTGTAAATCGTATTTGCATTGTACAAAAAATGAACAAATGAAACAATCGCCAAATTAACTTACAATAATAGGAATAAAAATTGAAAACAAAGTTGGTGAAAAAAAAAGAAACAAAAGGCGGTAGGCAAATTAAATGTGCACTTGTACGTGAAAATACAAAAAAAAAGATAACAAAAGGCAATTGGCGGATTAAACTTTTAATTGTACAGATAATGTTCAATTGTTCAAAAGAAAAAACAAAAGACGATCAACAAATCAGATGCGTGTACACAAACGGACGAAAAACCAGATACAATTGTACAAAAGTACAAAGTACCAAAGTACAGAAAAACAAAACACGGTCTACGAATCGTCCAATTAACTTCCAATAGCGCAAAAATAAATAAAAATGTTCGAAAGTACAAGAAACAAAAGACGGTCGGAAAACTGAGCACGCAAAAGTAAAATAAAAACAAAACTAAACAAAAGACGGTAGACAAATTAAATGTGCAATTTCATGGAAATACAAAAAAAAAAAAACGATAACAAAAAGCAGTTGACAGATTAAACTTTTAATTGTACAGAAAATGTTCAGTTGTTCAAACGTGCAAAAGAGAAAACAAAAGACGATCACGATGACCAATTAGATGCACGTATGCGAACGGACTAGAAACCGTCGACAAATTAAATTGTGCAACTGTCCAAAAGTACAAAAGAAAAAAACAAAAAAAACTTCAAATTAACTTCCAATAGTACAAAAATAAACAAAAATGTTCGAAAGCGCAAGAAACAAAATATGGTCGGAAAACTAAACATTCAAGAGTTGGATGAAAAGAAAACAAAAAATAGGAAGAAAAAAGTACAAAAGACAGTTGACATATTAAACTTCAATCGATTGGACAAAAAAAATGAGCAGTTACTCTGAAGTGAAAAACAAAAACAAAAGACGGTCAACAAATTAGATGTAGGGACAAAAGACAATAAAAAAAATACAGAAAAGCAATCGAAAGTTCGATAGTGAACGGAGAAGTCATGCGAAAAAAAAAGAAAGAAAGAAAGATAAGCGCGTTAAACACACAAACAAACAAAAATTAATGGAAGTCAGCAACTCGGCAAAAAGAAAAAAGAAATAAACAAAATTGTTTTTCTTTGACTAATAGCATAAAACTGTAGTTTTAATTAGGTGGTGGGAGGGGAGGGGGGTGGGGGACAAAACACGATCATCAAATTGAACAAGAGAAAAACAGCTGCCAATCTGAAAACAAAAACCAAACTTCCTTGAGGAAAATTATCAAACGGTTAAGCTAGATTAAAATTTGTTTTGTTTCACGGGAGTGGGGGGGGGGGGAGGGGGAGAGAACAAAGGATGATCAAGTCTGAATTTAACAAGAGAAAAATAGCTGGCAATCTGAAAAGAAAAACCAAACATTCTTGACGAAAATTATCTGACGGTTAACCTAGATTGAAATTGGGCGAAATTTGTTTGTTTCACTTTGTGAGTGTGTGTGTGTGTGGGGGGGGGGGTAAATTACAAAAAAGTGCGCTATTTTGGAGCCTATCGAAATATTAAAAAAGAAAATATTTTCTACCTTCATTCGTTTCTGAATTATCTTCAAGAAACTGAAAATTTTCGAAAATTTCGAATATCTTCCTTATTTATTAAAATAGAATCGTGAAATTCGATATTTTCATGATAAATTCGATTAACTATCTAATAGAGTCCGAAGAAATAGGTTAGGATTGACAGTTTCGCCGATACGACCGTCAACTGTCTTTTTTCTTATGGACTCTATCTTGGGTATTCATACCACGTGATACAAAAACAAAATCTGATTACGACCACACGACGACATACATTTATGCTTTTGTTTTAAAACAAAATATCAAGATACCACAAAAGATAAAAAAAAAAAAAAATTAAAATTATTTTTAAATTTATAAATCTTATTCAATTATGATATTTATTTATATATTTACACAGAAAAGAATACTTTTCGACAAAAATTCTTAGTAACTTAATATTTTGTTTTAAAACAAAAGCATAAATATTCATGCATACGGTCGTATATCTCTAAGGTAGTGTCCATAAGAAAAGAAACAGTTGACGATCGTATCTACGAAACCGTCCAACCTAACCCATTTCTTCGAACTGCATTAGGTTGCTCGTCGAATTTACTATAAGATCGCCGAATTTTATGATTCCATCTTAAGAAATGAAGAAGATATTCGAGATTTTCGAAAACGAAAATTTTTCGGTTTTTTGATGATATTTCGAAAACGAAGGAAAATCGAAAAGATTTTCTTGCGTACCTTTTTAGACCTCGAGGCAGCGCAACTGTTCCGTAATTTAACCATCTTTGTATCTCTTATGGTTTACGAGATCCGCCTTTAATTAGTTGTAACCCTGTATATTTGACAGACGCTTGTCGGTTTGACAGAACCATTCGCTGGTATGTTGGCGTGTTGTTCACGTGAGAAAGCCAAGTGTTACTTGGTGGTAGGTAACTTTCCGCTTTCGTGTACTGCGTTATTAACTATACAATGTACATACGGGTAACTGACTGAAATTGAGATCATAGCAGAAAATCGAAGATTGAATTCTACGAAGGCCGACGGGGGCTAGAACGTACAAAGGCCTGCTCCGTGTGTCTTATAGTATTACTTAAACGGCCGCATTTCCAAACAAATACTTATACAGTGCGGTTAAAAATTATTAACAAACAAGCGTGGCACTCGCTCATCACTCATCACAGGTAAGTCAATCAGGACTCGACGGATTGATCTTTTTCTTAACGCGTTTTGCTTGCTTTAGTCCAATCCGAATTAATTTCGTAGTTTAAGAAGCGTTTTTATCTCTTTCAGTAGTTTTATACGTGCACTTTCATTCAGAAATGGTTTTCTGAAGCCCGGAAAGTTTCTCCTCATCCTCGGCCTGCGTTCTCATCCTCGCCCCTCACATTGAGCTAGGCAAGGCAACACGTGACGCCTTTCACACACACCGTAAAGATGTCAACACTTTACCGCTATTATGTTAAACGCGGAAACCTTTTATCGGAAATCAATTAAAAGCAATTCGTGGTCGGGATTCCGCGCGCCCCGACGAAGAAGATCATGAGGAAGAGATAAAAGAACAAAGGGGGCCCCCCCTCGTCTGGATCTGATACCTAGTACCTACTCAGAAGACGCGGACGTAAATATTTAAATACCCCTCCTCTCATTCATCAAATCATTTCACAATAATCATTAAAACCGAAATTATTTTCTCTGAAGTGTAGCAAGGCAGCTCTTTCATTGTTGACACTGTGGAACAGAACATCGCGATCTCCTCGCACACTCACGTCGAGTGCTCATGGATGGCGCTGACATCGCACTTAAAATTCGCATTGTGTTCATCCGTTCCGTGGTGATGCGTCTTTATTACCCGCGCTCGCAGACTGGAAGTGACGCATTCAATTACCATCTTCCAGATAAACACGCAAAAGGATACTTCAAAGCGATTACCGTCGCACATTCTGATCGATCAATTTGTGGAAAAAGAAAAGAAAAGGAGAAAAAACAACAAGTTTGTTATTTTGAGCACACCCAAGCCGTGAGGCGTTAAATCATAGACACCCTGTAGCTTGGCATTTTTTTTTTAACAACCTGAAAAGCTCCGACTGAGAAACAAAAGAAGAGCGGCGGCAGCTCATCCAATCAGCCGCAGAGAGTGAATATAAAAATTGAAAGAAATAGAGAAAACAAAAGGGAAATGAAACGAACACTGTCGAAATACAAAACAAAAAAATGATTTTTTTTTTTAAATAAAATCGTCGGTCTTTTGTTTGCTTGTTTGTTGACGTTTCAATTTTCATTTTCCCTTCTTTTGTTTTTTTTTCTTATTCCATGCGTAAGAAGAAAAAAACATCGGAAGAACCAAAATTGCGTGGCGCCATCTGCGCACGCAAATCGAATCCGAAATACTTTTATTCGACCTTCACTTTTACGTTTCGACTTTTTTTAAACTCCTCGCGGTAGAATCGACGTTCGTTTGTTTTTGTTTTCTTTTTTTTTAACTGCGGTATGTAAAAAAAAAACAAAAGCAACAAAATCGTGTGACGATTGAACGCCAATTGAATTACAGTCTTATTGTTTACGCCACCTGTGCAAATCTAATTCAATTACAATTACAATTTTTAAATTCTGCGCGGTAGAATCGACGTTCGTTTGTTTTTTGTTTTCTATTTTTTTAGTGGCGGTATGTAGAAAAACAAAAACAAAAGAAACAAAATTGTACGACGCCACGCCAATTGAATTAAAATTGTTTCATCTTCTCCTTCTTTTTTTTCAACTCGCGAGATTTCGCCGCAGAATCGTCGATTTTCTTTTGTTTTTCTTTTAACTCTCCGTTCGATTAAATTAAGAAAAAAGAATACTTTAATACTTTAATAAAAAAAATAAAAAATTGCGTGACGCCGTCTATGTAAATCTAAGCGAATTTCCCCGTTTCTTCTTTTGTTTCCTGGTTTTTCCCGTCCGTTTGTATTTTTCGTTTTTTTTATTTCTTTACTTTTCGCTTAGCACGAACTGTTACATTCACGAGGAAAACTTTAAAAGAGAAAAGAAACACGATCGCGTCGCGCCATCTCTACGCGTCTAGTCGAATTTCACCATTTCTCTTGTCTTTATATTTTTTTCTGTCCATTTAAATTTTGTTTTTCTTTTTTTTTTTTTTGTTTACTTGGGTTAGGTTTCGCCTTGAGATTCCTTGAGCTTTATTTTAAGTAATCCTTATTTATTTATTTATTTATTTTAATCAAAACGTAAGATTTTAAGTTATTTAAAAGAAAAATAAATAAAAATCAATAATTCCAATTTTAATTAACCTTCAGTTTTTTGCGTTAAATTATTTCTCTGGGCTCACTTAAGATGAGTTCATTTGGGTTTGCTTGACCGTCGCTTGATTTCCATCGATTTTAATATTTCTTTAATTTTTTAATAATTTTTTCCTGACATTGGAAGGACACAGGTTTGTTGAACGCAATTGAGTTGGCTTGACCTTGATATGGGGCGAACTTGATTTTCATTAAATTATTAAAATTTGATTAAATATTAAATCTGGTTAAATATTAAATTTGATTAAATATTAAATTTGATTAAATTAAATTTTAATTAATTTTCGTCTTCAATTTAAGAAAAATTCTTTTCTCTCAGATTCGACAGAGGTAGGTTGAGTTGACCTTGAGATTGAACTCGAGCTTCATTTTAATTTTCGACAGTATCTCGTTTTGTTTTAATTTTTTTTTTTTTTTTCGTTTTTACATTCTTTTCTTTTCCTCTCTTCCCCTTATTTTTGCCAAAAAAGAAATAAAAAAATTATAAAAGAAACAAATATTTTCCTCTTTTATTGAAACCAATCGCACACACTGTTGCAACATTTTTTTTTAATTACATTTTGGCTGACACGAAACTTTTGCTCTCATCATCATTGTTATTATTGCTGCTTTTTAATTTTTTTTTATTTTTCTTTCTTGATTTGAGTTAACATAATACTTGATCTAATTCAGCAGACAGCAGCGGGGCAGCATTCCGGAAAGGGCTTCGTAAAATCGAAGTATCTTCCGTGACAGCCCCTTTTGACCTTGGCAGGTCGACATCTGAAAAAAGAAAATATATATATGTATATAAGTACCCGCACAAAGTGTTTGAGGCGCCGTTATCAGTTAACGTTAAACTTTAATCGAATTCAATATTTACACGCGAGACGCTTGTGTGTCCAGACTGACCTTTAGTGGACGTCACAAAAAACAAAAAAACAAAAAAAAACAAAAACATTGATTAAATTCGATAGATATTCATACTTAAATGGCTGTTGTTGTTATTATTATTACGAAGTTTAGAGGTTACCAGAGAATTAAAGTCGATAATAAGTAGTGAGCGGATGTAAATATTTCAACGTCGCCGAACTGAATATTGTTATCCGCCCTCTAGTAATACGCTTGCTCCGTCAGTCGTCGACGTTCTCTTTCGAATAGTCGGCGGCAGATATTTTTTGAACGATCCCATCGATTTTTAAATTATTACCGATCGATTTAAATCGTTATTAAAATGTCTTCCTTACTTTAAATAAACGATTTCCCCGTTTTTATCGCATTCGACTCCTATACAGTGTCCGGGACTCGAGAAGATCAGGTCGTTCTGTCCGAATTTTATGCCCTCGGATGTCTCACAAATCGGACCTGAAACTGAGAAAATATTTGCACTCGTATGTATGTACAGGGTGAACAAAAAGTAACGAACGGATACTATGACGTCATAAGAAAAAATTTAAAAGTCAGCGTATTACGTGTCGTTAGTTAAAACTTTCTTCTGTCAAACTTTATCTTACTTTTTTAAACTATTAATTTCTTTTTAATTTTTACTAATTATTGTTAATTTTGGTTATGGTCTAATTAAAGAATTCATTTGTGTTATTTCGTTTTTTTATGTTTTTTTTTATGTCAGTTATTATATCTTTGTATCATTATTTACAGTACAGGTTGGTTTAAAATTATCTGGCTGCTAAAAGTAACGCGAACTGTTGGAAGCGCCATCTTTCGTCCCAAAGCGAAAATTAATTTAATCGAATTTCGATGAAACACCGTTTCTCCCTCATATTCTCAGCAAAAACAATTCTTTCTTCTAATTAAACCGAAAATAAAATAAAATCTGGGCGCGTAAGAGCTGCGCGTAAGATACCTTCAGAGCGCCACCTGTTGTCCAAAAGTGAAAACTATTTCAATCGAATTTCCTATACAATAGCATTCACCTCGCCTTCACTCCTACGACGCGACGTTCGCTGCGAAATTCTGACGTTCACCGCAATTGAACAAATGAAATCTCAAAATAGAAAATCGTTTTCGCGATCGGAGTCGTTCTCAAAGCGCCATCTCTTGAACGAAACAGGAAAATACGCAATTTAAGCGGCGAGCTCATCTGGACTTCCTCGACCTTGATAAGGCCTCGAATCGTACATACTTACGGGGGGCGTACGAAATGAAACAAAATTATCCGGCTCTCATCAATGAGCGCCATCTATTATCACAAAGTGGAAACTAATTTACTCGTGCGTCAATTATACGAATTTGTCTTCATATTCTCAGTAAAAACATTTTTCTTTTAAATTGAATCTAAAATTCAAAATCTACACTCGTAGAGTCGTTCGGAGCGCCATCTTTTATCCGAAAGTGGAAACTAATTTAATCGTACGTCAATAAAGCTAATTTGCCATTTATATTCTCGTTAAAAATATTTTTCTTTTAATTGATGCGAAAATTCAAAATCTCGTAGGTTACGCTCGCCAGTCGTTCGGAGCGCCATCTTTTATCCCAAATTGGAAACTAATTTAATCGTACATCGTATTCTTAGCTTCGCTTAGTGGAAACGTTTTTTTTTTCTTCTTCTTTTAAATCGAATCGAAATTTCAAAACGTACGCGCTCGGAAGAGTCATTCGGAGCGCCATCTCTTGTCTAAAACTGAAAGCCATTTCTACGACGAATTTCTTTTTTTGCGCCGATATTTTCAGCAAAAAGCAAAATCCTTACCTCCTTCTGAGTTTGCGATGATAAAATAATTTCAAAGTTACAAAATTGAAAATCTTAAATCAGGACGCGGCGGAATTATTTACAGCGCCATCTTTTGACCAAAAATAAAAGTTTTTTTTCAATTCTAATATCGAATCCCATGACTGCGTGTTTATTTTTTAAATCACATTGTGCAATTTTTATATAAAAATTAAATTGCGAAATAAAAATGTACGTGCGACAGGAATTTATTATTTTATTCAAGGCGCCATCTCTTGATGAATTA
Organism: Prosopocoilus inquinatus; assembly: GCA_036172665.1. NCBI lineage: Eukaryota > Metazoa > Arthropoda > Insecta > Coleoptera > Lucanidae > Prosopocoilus > Prosopocoilus inquinatus. Next base: position 3,443,357 of record CM069878.1, on the reverse strand, counting down.
GGAAAACATCTCCCTCTCTCTCGTTCTCTCTCTGCTCTTTTGATCGAGTTTCCTGTAATGACGTTTCATCTTCTTGTGTTCTCATTCGAACCCCGCCCTCTAATGTCGGAGCGCCACCTGTTGTCCAAAATTAAAAGTAGCTTTAATCTTCACGTCCGACTTCTCAACAAAATCCATGCCTTCTGAGTTCGCACTGATTGGCATTTCAAAATTAAATTGAAAATCTAAAATCAGAACGCGTTCGAATTACTTAGAGCGCCATCTCTCAACCAAAAACGAAAGCTCTTTTATTCTAATTTAAAACAGCGCAGGAGATACCGCATTTGTTTTTTTATCGATGATATGATGTGATGATATGTCTAGAGCGAAACAAAATTTTAAAATGAAAGCCAAGGCGCGTTACGTGAATAATCGTTCAAAGCGTCATCTCTTGACCAAACAGGCAAACGATCTTGATCGATGACTTTCCTCTAACCGCAATTCTTGCCTTGCCTAACTTCGCAAGAAATTTAATTGCAAAATTTAAGTGGAAATCGAAAATCTCTTTGTGTGGAATTACTCAAAGCGCCATCTTTGAACCACAAATGGCAGCTGTATTATTTTAATCAGCCGTATTAATCAAATAGAACTAACATTGCTTAGCCGTTTGTTTAAAGATCGACTTCCACTTCCGATCACTGTAATAGTTCATCGACATCCATCGACCCTTTTTATAAGTGTTCATCGATCCCGTCAGGAGCTCCATGGGTTAGACCAACACACGCTTCAAGCAGGCCTGGATTCATCGCATAGGAATGTCAGGTCTTTGAGGGTATTATCGAGTTTCCGAGGACTGCGGCCTATTGCGCATTAAAATTCGGGATATTCTCCCACCTAATGAATCAGGCCTGTTCAAAAGTGGCGTTGGTTGGACTGACTGACAAATTCCTTCTCCCACCTAACAAAATCAGGCTTGCATGAAGTGGGCCTCGGTCGGACTGAATGACAAATTACTCCTCCCACCTAATAAATCAGGCTTGCATGAAAGGGGCGTTGGTTAGACTGACTGGAGAATTACTTAAACGAATTTGTACGGGCCAGTTCTTCAACTGTAGTACTGTCACTATCACAGCTTTTGATTGATATTTACAAATAAACAGCATAATGTAAAAGCATACGTAAACAAACTATGTTAGACTTAAACAACGCGTTCGTGCTTTCTTTGCAGCGTTTGTTTTGCGGTTCTTTGTTTAGCCGCGATTAAAAAAAAAAATGCAAAACGTGCAGATTTTTGCAAGGAAACGAGCACGCTCGCGTGATTTAGTGATTCAGGCGGGATTCCACTGAGGCACGGCGGGGCATGCAACGCTAATAAACAAAAACGTGTTTCTGTGGCTTTCAATGACACGGCGACGGATGACTACGATGACGTACGTGACGTTTTGAAGTATTTTGATTCGATTTGCAATTCGTAATGATTCATTAAACGCGTGTGTATCATTGAAGAGCGCAGAAATTGCCTCAGTGGAATCCTGCCTTTAAAAACTTCACACGTCACCTTTTTATGTTTCTAACTAAACTATGTACAAGTGACGCTCGGGCTTTAATCAATTAATTTAATTAAGATTCGTAATGATTCATTAAACGCATGTGTGTTATTGAAGAGCGCAGTAACTGCCTCGGTGGAATCCTCCCCTTAAAAACTTCACACGTCGCCTTTTTTATGTTTCTAACTAAACTATGTACACGTGACACTCGGGCTTTAAACAATTAATTTAATTAAGATTCGTAATGATTCATTAAACGCATGTGTGTTATTGAAGAGCGCGCAGAAACTGCCGCAGTGGAATCCTCCCCTTAAAAACTTCACACATCGCCTTTTTATGTTTCTAACTAAACTATGTACACGTGACGCTCGGGCTTTAATCAATTAATTTAATTAAGATTCGTAATGATTCATTAAACGCATGTGTGTTATTGAAGAGCGTGCAGAAACTGCCGCAGTGGAATCCTCCCCTTAAAAACTTCACACGTCGCCTTTTTATGTTTCTAACTAAACTATGTACACGTGACGCTCGGGCTTTAATCAATTAATTTAATTAAGATTCGTAATGATTCATTAAACGCGTGTGTTATTGAAGAGCGCACAGAAACTGCCTCAGTGGAATCCTCCCCTTAAAAACTTCACACGTCGCCTTTTTATGTTTTTAACTAAACTATGTACACGTGACGCTCGGGCTTTAATCAATTAATTTAATTAATATTCGTAATGATTCATTAAACGCATGTGTGTTATTGAAGAGCGCGCAGAAACTGCCGCAGTGGAATCCTCCCCTTAAAAACTTCACACGTCGCCTTTTTATGTTTCTAACTAAACTATGTACACGTGACGCTCGGGCTTTAATCAATTAATTTAATTAAGATTCGTAATGATTCATTAAACGCATGTGTGTTATTGAAGAGCGTGCAGAAACTGCCTCAGTGGAATCCTGCCCTTAAAAACTTTACACGTCGCCTTTTTTGTTTTTAACTAAACTATGTACACGTGACACTCGGGCTTTAAACAATTAATTTAATTAAGATTCGTAATGATTCATTAAACGCATGTGTGTTATTGAAGAGCGCGCAGAAACTGCCGCAGTGGAATCCTCCCCTTAAAAACTTCACACGTCGCCTTTTTATGTTTCTAACTAAACTATGTACACGTGACGCTCGGGCTTTAATCAATTAATTTAATTAAGATTCGTAATGATTCATTAAACGCATGTGTGTTATTGAAGAGCGTGCAGAAACTGCCGCAGTGGAATCCTCCCCTTAAAAACTTCACACGTCGCCTTTTTATGTTTCTAACTAAACTATGTACACGTGACGCTCGGGCTTTAATCAATTAATTTAATTAAGATTCGTAATGATTCATTAAACGCGTGTGTTATTGAAGAGCGCACAGAAACTGCCTCAGTGGAATCCTCCCCTTAAAAACTTCACACGTCGCCTTTTTATGTTTTTAACTAAACTATGTACACGTGACGCTCGGGCTTTAATCAATTAATTTAATTAATATTCGTAATGATTCATTAAACGCATGTGTGTTATTGAAGAGCGCGCAGAAACTGCCGCAGTGGAATCCTCCCCTTAAAAACTTCACACGTCGCCTTTTTATGTTTCTAACTAAACTATGTACACGTGACGCTCGGGCTTTAATCAATTAATTTAATTAAGATTCGTAATGATTCATTAAACGCATGTGTGTTATTGAAGAGCGTGCAGAAACTGCCTCAGTGGAATCCTGCCCTTAAAAACTTTACACGTCGCCTTTTTTGTTTTTAACTAAACTATGTACACGTGACGCTCGGGCTTTAATCAATTAATTTAATTAAATTGGACTTACCCGTTGTATTTTTTTCGTTTGTCGTCTCGTTTTCCGCGGCGGTGTATTCCTTCTGTAGTAGGCTTCGTGATTCGACACCACAAACGACACAACAAAAAACAAGTGCACAATAAATTCGTGTTTTTTCTCTTATCATTTTATTTCTTTTTTTTTTCTTTTTTGTTTGGTGTGCGGGCACTATTCTACTATCACAGATCCAACAACGAACACGCTTGTTTACGTGAACAAGTCTCGGCCAATTTTATTATTATTATTTACTTAACATGCACACACACAAACACACTCTCACACAAACACACACACACACATACACGTACTTGATAGTATGACGAATGATATTATCGACAAAAACAACCGTACGTAGCTGCTTTCTAATAAAATGGAATGTGCCGTTCGTTCGTCGACGATTAGAGCGAAAACAAACAAACAAAAAAGAATAAACAAACTGATGATGGCGAACGGTAAACACGACGAAACGAAGAATACAAGACGAAATTTGGAAGAACGTTTTAGGTTTTTTTCTTTTTTTTTAAGAGACGCGTATTATATTTAATCGTTTTCAGCTAATGTGGACAGAACTCAAGAATTTGTGTCGATTCAGGTCTTGAGCGGTAAACATTATTTATAATCGAAGAGTTGGCACTTACTCAGAATTTGCTAATTATTCTCTTTGTTTGATGTGATGTTTTAATGCAAATCGTGCGCGTAATAATGTATGCAAATCGTCAATTCACGGTTTTATGATGACGCAGCATTTTTTTCTTTTTTAAAAAAAAGAACAAATTCCGAACCACTTTGCACTCGGTGCGAATTAGTTCAATCGCAGAAACTAAATTGATTTCCTTTTTTTTTCCTCTCTCTCTTTTTGTTTGGGTAGAGAGAGAACGCCCGTTTGCTTTCGACGAAACAAAAAAAGAAACGCAAGGGAGACAACGACGCGCGAGAATTGAAAAAAAAAAAAAACGCCCGTGTAGTTCAGTCCTTAAGGCGGTGCTCCACTGAGGCGTCGGGAAGCACGCGGCTCTGTAATAAAGCCACGTCGATTTTAAACCAACATAAAACAATGACATCGCGAAGAAGCCAACGAAGCAACAGCGAAACGTCCTCCGCATTTCAATTCAATTGATCGCCCGTGCAAAGATAATTAATTATTCATTTCTTAATCAATGGAAATAATCGATGAAAAATTGACGCAGTATTTTTTCCTTTTTTTAAAAAAAGAAAAAAAAATAGAACGAATTCCGAACCACTTTGCACTTTTGCACTCTGTGCGAATCAGAACAATCGCAGAAACTAAATTGATTTCCTTTTCTTTCCTCTCTCTCTTTTTGTTTGGGTAGAGAGAGAACGCCCGTTTGCTTTCGACGAAACAAAAAAAGAAACGCAAGGGAGACAACGACGCGCGGGAGTTGAAAAAAAAAACGCCCGTGTAGTTCAGTCCTTAAGGCGGTGCTCCACTGAGGCGTCGTGAAGCACGCGGCTCTATAATAAAGCCACGTCGATTTTAAACCAACATAAAACAATGACATCGCGAAGAAGCCAACGAAGCAACAGCGAAACGTCCTCTGCATTTCAATTCAATTGATCGCCCGTGGAAAAACAATTAATTATTCATTTCTTAATCAACGGAAATAATCGATGAAAAACTGACGCAGTATTTTTTCCTTTTTTTTAAAAAAAAAGAAAAAGAAATAGAACGAATTCCGAACCACTTTGCACTTTTGCACTCTGTGCGAATCAGAAAAATCGCAGAAACTAAATTGATTTCCTTTTCTTTCCTCTCTCTCTTTTTGTTTGGGTAGAGAGAGAACGCCCGTTTGCTTTCGACGAAACAAAAAAAGAAACGCAAGGGAGAAAACGACGCGCGGGAGTTGAAAAAAAAAACGCCCGTCTAGTTCAGTCCTTAAGGCGGTGCTCCACTGAGGCGTTGTGAAGCACGCGGCTCTATAATAAAGCCACGTCGATTTTAAACCAACATAAAATAATGAAATATAATAATAAATAATAAAGAAAAATAATTTTATATTTTGTAAGCAACGAAACAATTAATGAAAAACTTATAAATAGTTTAAACTTTAAACAGCGACATCCTACGATCGCCTTTTTGACCTCTGACATTGCGTTAGGATTGATTGGAACTCTCGAGCTGCGCTTCTGCTGATGAAGCCCCGAATGGGGCTGAAACAGCAGTACAGAGGCTGCTTGAGGGATTCACTGCAATCAATTTTTTTTTTAAACATATTAAGATACTGTCTATAGTGATGCAGTTTTTTTTTTTTTTTTAAACTTATATTACGATACTGTCTATAGTGATCCAAAAAGTCTCAGAAATTTGATGAAAGTAAACAAAAGAGAAATACTTAAGCGTACTTAAGCACAAAAAGAGAAAGGTGGATAAAAAAATTAAAATCTACGAAACTTTTGCAAATGAAAACAAAAGTTGAACGAAAAACAAATGAATCTCTAGAGGGGGGAAAAGAAACTACAATAGAAAACAAAACACCAAGTGTGAAAAGCGCGGGTCTGTCGGTAAAACAAAATGTGAAAAATTAATTTTTGATGAAAATTAAAAAAAGTACGACAAGCGAAAGGTTGGTGAAAAAAAAAGAAAATCGACGAAAATTTTGCAAATAAAAAAACAAATAAAAACAGCCGATTTGGAATATAAAAAATCGGAAGAAACTTAAAAGAAAACAAAACAAATGGAAAAAAGAAATCAGAAACTAAAGGAAAACGAAAGCAAGTGCAACAGAAAAGCGCGAGGAGAAAGAAAAAGAAAAGAAGAACGACAACCAAGCCAAGCTGAACGACGAAAAGCAATTTTCCGAACCAGCCGAGAAAATTACAGCAAAAGTTGATAACATGATAAAAAAAAAAGACAAAAAAAAAACACGACGAAGTACAACGTGTAACACAAAAGGATATGAACTGACGTGGACACAAAACAAACGAATAACAAACAAAAAATGAAAAGTAGAAAAGATCGCGAATAAATTGCGAAAGCACTCACAATTCGAAAAGAAAAGCAAAAAACATGAAAGCGTAAAGAGCAGACCAAAAAAGAAAAACAAATGAGATTGATGAGTAAGATGAACAAAAAACAAATGAATCTCTAGACGAAAAATAAAAAAGAAATACCGGTAAGAAAGGCAACTATAAAAAAAAACGTCAATCGATAAAATTTGAAAAATCAATTTGATAAGAATAAACAAAAGAAAAACAAAAGTTAATGACGATAAAAAAAGCCAAGAAAAACGACGATATACTACAGTGTGCCAAACAAAAGAATAGAAACGGAGATGGACACAAAACAAATGAATAACAACCAAAAAAATAGAAAAGATCGTGAATTTGGTGCTAGAAATTAATTCGATAAGAAAAACAAAAAGCCAATACGTTGTACGAAAGCGTAAAGAATAGAATAAAACAAAAAACAAATGAATCTCTGGAGGAAAAATATAAAAGAAATGCTGGTAAAAAAGACAACTATAAAAAAAAACGTCAGTCGACATAATTTGAAAAATCAGTTTTATAAAAAGACACAAATAAAATTGACGAGTAAGATGAACAAAAAACAAATGAATCTCCAGACGAAAAATAAAAAAAAAATACTGGTAAAAAATAAAAGACAACCTATAAAAAAACGTCGAGCAATAAAATTTGAAAAATCAATTTGATAAAAATAAACAAAAGAGAAATACGGTAGCATAAAATGAATGAATTAAAAAAGGGAAGTACCATTGTACACACAACAATGAAAAACGACGAAAGTTTTCCACAAAAATGATTAAAACAAACCTCGTGGCAAGCAAGAGACAACTGTAAAAATAAGGCTCAATATATGCCGAAAACCAATTCGATTAAAAACAAGAAAGATGTGAAAAGCAAAGAAAAAGAACAAAAAAAGAACGAATGCACAAAAAAAGAACGAATACACAAGAAAAGAAACAAAAGGACAAAAAAAGAACAAGCGAACCGTGAATAAATTGCAGAACATCAACGCCTGAAAATAAAAAAGAGAAAGAAATAAATGTGAAATGAACATAAAAGGCAAAGAGAAAACAGTACGCGAAGCATTCCTTGTGAATTAAAGTAGTGACATCGACAGTTCACTTCTGATCGCCTTGTATATTTTTTTTGTGGTTTCAAATTTTTGGTCGATGGTGTTTTATATTAGCTTTGTTCCAACTGATCGAGAAACCGTTCATTGTACGATCACGAGCATGCGCATTAAACAAAAGCACATGCGCAGTAAACAAAACGACACACGATTTGTTTATTGCGCATGCTCGTGATCGTAAAATGAACGGTTTCCCGAGGAGTTGGAACGAAGCTATTAAGAATGTTGAAGTTTGTTGAGTTGCTATATGGAGGCGACAAAAGTAGTCCAAGAGATATTTTTAAACCACAAATATCTAAAATGCAGCCCAAGTGATGGAATTTCGTCCAAACTGACAACCCTGTTCAAAGCTTTGACGCGTCAAAGGAACGTTAAAGCGAAGCGATCCACGCGACATCTATTAAACGTAGCTGGAATATCGGAAAGGAATCTATATTACCTACATGACATGATGGTCTCAGACATTAGAGATTTACATTTGACGCGTTAAAACAAAGCGATCCACGCGACATCTATTAAACATAACTGGAATATCGGGAAGGAATCTGTATTACCTACATGATACTCCCAGAGATTAGAGATCTACAGTTCTGATGAGTAGAGTTCAGTTGCTGTCGCTCGTGATGTTGAATTGCAGAGCACGGAAGCGGTTTTCTCTTCTTCTTCTTCTTCTTCTTCTTCTTTAGTTTCCCGTCGATTTTAACAGGAATTGACTGTTATCAGTTGCTACCGGATTTCCATATTCTATTTAAAGACAGTTGAAAGCAAAAAGTAAATAGTAGACGACAGAAAACAGTTTCCTGTAATTATTCTCTTACAAGTTGGCATCGATAAAAAATTGCTTTACAAATAACATTAAAATAAAAAAAAAATTGAAAGCTTTCAGATTTAAGGAACCTTAACCTGTTTAAAGACAAACTCATAAATTTTACTAGAGTCTTGTTAAATTTGAAAGCTTTCAATTTTCTTTTTTAATGTTATTTGTGAAGTCGGCCTCAATCGATACATCCGATACCATTTTGAGAAAGCTTACAGGAAGCTGTTTTTGTCTGTTATGTGTTGCATTCGACAGTGCTTCGGTCCAATTTGGTAACACAGACATACATGAGCAGGAGTTAGGTATAAACAGGTATAAATTGCATGTTCGCATTTGCATTTGTTTCAATGCGAATGAGCGAATGAAAACAGCGCAATAATATTTTTGGTTAGCACGAATACAGGTTTCTAACCTCGATTGTGGCGGAAGTTGCAGCACTGACATACAGATGGCGCTGCCATTTGCTTTCAAAATGCCTTTAATTCAATATTCATTGAAGTACACACACACACACATACACACACACGCACTTTATATCTCACGCCTATTCATTAATTAACTATCCATCCTTGAATTAAGGAAGAGCGAAGCGTTCGTTTGACTTTGACAAGCAGAAACAAAACCTCAGTCACGTGACTCCCTGTATTAATTAATATTTATGATCTACATAAAAATATTTATCGCTTTTTGTTGCCTTTTATTAAAAAAATAATAATAATAATAGTGTTATTAAAGCGACTGCAAACACGATGTTTTTCTTTTGTTTGATGTAGTTATCTGTGGTTAACCTCAAAATCAAATTACAATAGGCTAATGTACGATTGACGTTTTGTTTAAAATAAAATAAACTGTTGTTTCCTACGTGACGGAATTTTCTGCGCGCTCCGCGCGTTTCTAATAAGGGCAGCTGAATTATCGTGGGAGCACCAACGAACAAAAAAAAAAAAAAAAACTTAGAGAGAAAAAAAACCAACTGGCCCACATTTTCGATACTTCTTCCACGCGCACGAAACAATCGAGTGCCGCGGCGTCGACCAATAACACCTCAGCGCGTCTCACAGGAACCAATTAGAAAGTCGGCGGTTTCGAACAGGTAGCTTTGCGGCGGATTCCGCGGACGGTCGCGTTCAGTCGTTTTCGGTGTGTTTCTCGTGCGCGCATTATAGGACAACATACCTGTCAAAAAGAAAAAAAAAAAAAACAAAGGAACGTGTTATTGTTATTTTTATCAACTCGCACGGGAAACAAAACGCGCCGTTAAATGTTCGAAATTAGTGCGGATCAAAGGTTGCTAACGTCCGCAATAAAAAGCGGTTGGCTGAAATAATTGTGACCGTTGCCTCCTCCTCTAATTCCCGATTATTACGCTCTGATTCGCGAAGCTGAAAACATCTGAAGCGCGTGTTAGAAAAACTCATTTATTACCCGCGGGGATGCCTTAAACTAAAATTAAAAACAAAAGAGAAAAACGGGAAGGAGCCGATTGCGTTAGCCCGACCATGGGCCCAGGCGTTTAGTGTTTGCAGTGTCGTGTTGTGCAGTTTTTTGTTTTTTGTTTGTTTTTTGTTTTTTGCATCCGAAAACATCGACATGTCCGTTTTCAAGGATAACAGCTGGGTGAGTCTTTATTAAAATTCAACGCGCAGAGGTTTTAGGATTTTCTTTTGGGATTTAGGATTTGCCTCAAACACACCGAAACCTAAACCCGGATTAGCCAGCCTGTACCGGTTAGTCATCTCGAAATGACGTTTTTCACTTTTAATCCAAACAGATTAAAGTTTATTACGAGCATCAATTGTTATTATAATTAATCGGTTATGTCTTAAAATGTCAATCGATCAAATCGCCGGTCGATGTTCCCAAGTTTCATCAAACTTGTTTTATTGACTGTCCTTGCGCGCTAATTATCACAATTGCAATTATCTAACGTACAGAATAAGTCATTAATAACGCGCGTCGGAAAACCGATTCGAATTTGCCGCGCGATTCAAATTTTACGCGGGCGCGTTCAGAAATAACACTTCGTGTTTCTCACCCGAGACGTTTAACGTACCTCGCTCGCGTCTCTCTCGCTCGCCTGTTTCGAGAAGACTTTACGTTATTTCCCCCAAAAAAACCTTTTTTTTTACCGTCCTCGTTTTAAAATACTCCGGCCATGAAATAGTACAAAACTGCACTCCAAATTTTTAAATGATAAAACGAAATGGTGAACGCTGAAGAACGCAAAAAAGACAAAAATTACAATCTACCAATCATAGTGTGTCTCATTTCAACACGTGAAGATTTCCGGATTAATTTAGTTGGCCACTTGATTACTTTTTTCCGCGCGTGCGTAGAAAAGCGCTCCATGCCGCATCTGTTTCGTCAGATTTTATTGCGTTTAGAAGCAGGTTGTATTTTTACCGTCGTCGTTTTAAAATACTCCGGCCACGAAATAGTACAAAACTGCACTCCAAATTTTTCAATGATAAAAAAAAAATGGTGAACGGTGAAGAACGTAAAAAGACAAAAATTAAAATCGACCAATCATAGTTTGTCTCATTTCAACACGTGAAGATTTTCGGATTAATTTACTTGGCCAGTTGATTACATTACTTTTTTCCATGCATGTAAAAAACCGTTTCATGCCGCACATGTTTCGTCAGATTTCATTGCGTTTAGAAGCAGGTTTTTTTTTACCATCGTTGTTTTAAAATACTCCGGCCATGAAATAGTACAAAACTGCACTCCAAATTTTTCAATAATAAAAAAAATGGCGAACGGTGAAGAACACAAAAAGACAAAAATTACAAGAGACCAATCATACTTTGTCTCACTTCAACACGTGAAGATTTTCTGATTAATTTAGTTGGGCAGTTGATTACTTTTTTCTGCGTGTCGTTTTAAAATACTCCGGCCGTGAAATAGTACAAAATTCCACTTAAAAAATTTTTCAATGATAAAAAAAATGGCGAACGCTTAAGAACGCAAAAAGACAAAAATTAAAATCGACCAATCATAGTTTGTCTCATTTCAACACGTGAAGATTTTCGGATTAATTTACTTGGCCGGTTGATTACATTACATTTTTCCACGCGTGTAAAAAACCGCTTCATGCCGCACATGTTTCGTCAGATTTTATTGCGTTCAGAAGCAGGTTTTTTTTACCTTCGTCGTTTTAAAATACTCCGGCCATGAAATAGTATAAAACGTAAGTAAGAAATCGAAAAGGAAACCTTGTTTTGCGCGGGGGAATTATCTGACAAGGAAGAAAGGTTTTTCTTTTCGATGTGACAGGGATAATTTAAGTTTAGACAAGTTTGCAACTCGAAAAAAATTTAAAAAAAAATAGATTTTAGGAATAAAAAGCAGACAATTAAAAAGCAAGGACAAAGTAAATAATAAACGACCAAAAAAATAAATAAATAAATCCCAGGAACGTCGTCGGCGGTTAGAATAAACATTCAATTTAATTCCCACGAAATATGGTGAAATGCAGCGGCGGACACTTGCGAAATGTTCAGTCCCGGAAGTGACATTCACGAAACAACAAATGGCCAAAAAAGGAAAAAAAAAAAACGTAAATCGTAGGAACAACAAATGGCCAAAAAAGGAAAAAAAAACGTAAATCGCATGAACTTCGCCGAGCCTTCCGAACAATCTCGACGATTAGTATAAACATTTAATTTAATTCCCACGAAGTATGGTGAAATTATGCGGCTGCGAACGCTTGCGAAAGATTGTACAACCTACGTTAAATATTTAAAGCCTCGGCCGAGGAAAGTTTAATTGAAGGCGATTGTAATGCCGAAACAGCGAAACGGTAAGATGATTGATTACCGGAGTATTCTGAGATGTACAAAAAAACCGTCTGCGAATTGCACCACAAAATTAGATTGTGATTAAGTTGTGTACCGGCTTCTGGAAGTGACATTCACCGGCGTCATCTGGAGTACCTCAAGGCTCCATCTTAGTTTCAGAATCGTTTTTAATTTGCTGCGCGGCGTTTAAAAGAAGCTTTTGGACAGTTTTTTTGAGAACCGCAAGTCTTGTTTGGTGTAGCTCGAGGCTCGTTCTTAGTTCCCGTATTTTTCTTTGTCCGTGCACAAATCCTGATAAAAAGTTCCTCGAATGTACCTGGAGATAAATCATTAAAAACAAATAATCTGTTACTGTTGTTCATTTTGCATTTAACAGTGTAAAGGGGCTGACAACTTTTGACTTCTTTGATTGATTTTAGCAGTGTGGCGGTAAGTTTCGAATTCCAAAATTCCCTGGACGAAAGCCGAGTCTCCCTTAAACACGCACACACAAAAAGAAAAAGAAAAGAAAACTTGGGTTTCGTTGATGCGATGGGATCGTGTTCTGAGATGTACAAAAAAAAAACAATCTGCGAATTGCACCACAAAATTAGATCGTGATTAAGTTGTGTACCGACTTCTGGAAGTGACATTCACCGACGTCATCTGGAGTACCTCAAGGCTCCATTTTAGTTTCAGAATCGTTTTTAATTTGCTGCGCGGCGTTTAAAAGAAGCTTCTGGACAGTTTTTTTGAGAACCGCAAGTCTTGTTTGGTGTACCTCGAGGCTCGTTCTTGGATCGCATATTTTTTTTTGTTCGTGCACAAATTCTGATAATAAGTTCTTCGAATGTACCTGGAGATAAATCATTAAAAATAAATAATCTGTTACTGTTGTTCATTTTGCAATTGCTGAATCTTTTGCATTTAACAGTGTAAGGGGGCTGACAACTGAGAACTGATTTTTTTGATTGATTTTAGCAGTGTGGCGCTAAGTTTTGAATTCCAAAATTCCGTGGACGAAATTCGAGTCTCCCTTAAACACACACACACAAAAAGAAAGAAAAGAAAACTTGGGTTCCGTTGATGCAATGGGATCGTGGCCTAGATTTTCAAAAAAATTAATTTCTCCTGCGCTAAAAGAAAGGGCAAAACGTGAATGTAAACAATTTTATCTAATCGATTTTTATTATCTGAGTGACACACAACGTAAATCCCTTACGCGTGCGAGACTAACGATAATTAATTCCAATTATTTCTAAGGCCGGCTTCACACCGCCCCGCGCGCACACATTAGAAAAAAACTCGCGCATTTTTTAATTCAACTTTATTTTTCTCAACTGCATCTTCGCAAACAGTAGGTCGGAAACTTTCAACTTCTGCGAAACAAGCGTTTGCTGTAAAGAAACGCTCGGAATTTTCTATTTAAGAGTGACCCTGCGAATTCGTGGCGGGTTTAAGGTTTAAGGTCAAGGTCGGCTTATTTATTTTTCGAAGAGCGGTTTTCCTTAAAACGACCGCTTTTTTCTCGAAACGTGCTCGTGATTCGTCGGAAAAGTACTCTTGCTTGTTTGTTTGCGTAGCTCTCACCAAGGATGACCGGTGTAACACCGGCAAGAGGAAAGAAGAAAGAAAGAAGCTTAACGGTTCTTAAAGACACGAGAGAAAAACAGTGTAGATTAGTTAAAGAGTAATTAAATAAACACGCTTTTGTTTTATAATTTAAAAGAAACCCCAAAAAAATTTTTATTTTTTTTTGTAATTCTCGAAGTGCAAATGTACAGGGTGTGTGGCTGTGACGCGCGTTTTTTTTTACCAGCGTCTTCTTCGGTCAAAAACAAGCGAAAAAGTCCTAATGGGCCTGCGTGCGCAAGCGCATCGTTTCCGAAATAATCGCAAAACAAACTTCGTAAGCGTCTCGCCTCAATTCGTGTTTAAATTTGTGTTTTCATGTGCAGGGCTGGCGGCCTAAGTACAACGGAATTAAGACTATTGCTAGGGGGCCTTTCCAGTGCTCGAGAAAATCGGGCGCAAAAGACGAAACCGAGGTAAAGAAAGCAAGCACGCAAGCACACGTGACTAACTCATCTAATATTAAACGATAACAACTAAAGCACCTTCTTGTTGTACATTATTGAGGATTACCAACTAAATAATTTGTCATCTTGTGCCGGACAGCTTTTAATGGCTGCGTTTCGCTTTTGGCATTTTCTCTGCGTACGCATTTGTTTTATTCCCATTGAAATTAAAATCTGTCCGCATAAAATTTATTATTAATTAATAATTAATAACGTAACATAAAGGTGTTAACCAACTGATGAAAAAGGTTATTTTACGTTGCACGATGCAAACTTGTCTCACATCTTTCCCCCCTAGCTTAAAAAGTAGTTTTTTTTTGCCCGCACAGGGGAAAGATGTGACAATGAAATTGTTTTCTTTTTTCTTTTAACCATTTTAGATCACCGTGCGATAATTAACATAACTGCTGTTTATAAAAATTTCAATTCAAAAAAAGATATTGGCGCTGGTGAAGATTTTTAAACAAATGAATAATACTTTTAATTGTTATATTATAAAAAAGGGAGAGCTCAGAATGTTGTGAACCTGGCGCCCAACTTCGTCAATTTTTTTTTTTTTTTTGTAATCCGTTTGTACCCGTTTGTACCCACTTTTTATTTCGCTTGTACCTCAAAGGGTAACACAATAAAAAATAATTAAAAAATAACCGGCGCCCAACTTTATTTTTTATTATTAAGAAAAAAAAAAAATTGAAGTTTTGCGCCAGGTTTACATCGGTTGAGATTTTGAGGCAATTTTACAAACATACATCGCACGATGCAAACATCTTTCCCTTGGTGTAAAAGAGCTTTTTGTTTTTTTTTTTTTTGAGCGAGGGGAAAAGATGTGACAATGAGAATGTGAGGTTCACGTTGTTGTTTTTTTCTTCAAAAATTAATTTTAAAACACCATATATCACCCATATCACATCTTTCTCTCGGTGCAGAAGGTGAAGAAGAAGAAAGATGTGACAATGAAAACGTGGAGGTTTTACATTTCTCTCTTTTAACAATTTTAAATCACCCTCCTAACGATGAACGTAATAAACAAATAATATCTTTAATTGTTGTATTACAAACAGGGGCGGCGCGCAAACTTGTCACATCTTTCCCTCGGTGGCGCAAAAGACTTTTTTTTTATATTTTCGAGCGCGGGGGAAAGATGTGACGACGAGAATCTGAGGTTCACGTTGTTTTTCCCTTTTTTCAAATCGATTTTAAAACAGCATACAGTGACGTTCGTGTATCTGCTGACACGTGAGTCGCAAAAATCGATAAAATTCGTAACGAAAGAAGGTATCGGCATTAGAGAGCAAGAAAGCAACGCGGGGCCTCTCTCGATCGATCATTAAAGAAATTGGCGGCGAACGTGGAGCCTCTCCACTAATAAATTGGCGCACGATGTGGGGCAACAACGAAAACAATCAAGAGACTTTTATATTTTCGATAAAATTTGTAACGAAAGAAGATATCGGCATTAGAGAGCAAGAAAGCAACGCGGCGGCGCCTCTCTCGATCGACCATTAAAGAAATTGGCGCCGAACGTGAGGCCTCTCCACTAATAAATTGGCGCACGATGTGGGGCAACAACGAAAACAATCAAAAGACTTTTACATTTTCGATAAAATTTGTAACGAAAGAAGATGTCGGCATTAGAGAGCAAGAAAGGAACGCGGCGGCGCCTCTCTCGATCGATCATTAAAGAAATTGGCGCCGAACGTGGAGTCTCTCCACTAATAAATTGGCGCACGATGTGGGGCAACAACGAAAACAATCAAAAGACTTTTATATTTTCGATAAAATTTGTAACGAAAGAAGATATCGCCATTAGAGAGCAAGAAAGCAACGCGGGGCCTCTCTCGATCGATCATTAAAGAAATTGGCGCCGAACGTGGAGCCTCTCCACTAATAAATTGGCGCACGATGTGGGGCAACAACGAAAACAATCAAAAGACTTTTATATTTTCGATAAAATTTGTAACGAAAGAAGATATCGCCATTAGAGAGCAAGAAAGCAACGCGGGGCCTCTCTCGATCGATCATTAAAGAAATTGGCGCCGAACGTGGAGCCTCTCCACTAATAAATTGGCGCACGATGTGGGGCAACAACGAAAACAATCAAAAGACTTTTATATTTTCGATAAAATTTGTAACGAAAGAAGATATCGGCATTAGAGAGCAAGAAAGCAACGCGGCGCCTCTCTCGATCGATCGTTAAAGAAATTGGCGCCGAACGTGGAGCCTCTCCACTAATAAATTGGCGCACGATGTGGGGCATCAACGAAAACAATCCAAAGACTTTTATATTTTCGATAAAATTTGTAACGAAAGAAGATATCGGCATTAGAGATCAAGAAAGCAACGCGGCGCCTCTCTCGATCGATCATTAAAGAAATTGGCGCCGAACGTGGAGCCTCTCCACTAATAAATTGGCGCACGATGTGGGGCAACAACGAAAACAATCAAAAGACTTTTATATTTTCGATAAAATTTGTAACGAAAGAAGATATCGGCATTAGAGAGCAAGAAAGCAACGCGGCGCCTCTCTCGATCGATCATTAAAGAAATTGGCGCCGAACGTGGAGCCTCTCCACTAATAAATTGGCGCACGATGTGGGGCAACAACGAAAACAATCAAAAGACTTTTATATTTTCGATAAAATTTGTAACGAAAGAAGATATCGGCATTAGAGAGCAAGAAAGCAACGCGGGGCCTCTCTCGATCGATCATTAAAGAAATAAATTGGCGCACGATGTGGGGCGGCAACGAAAACAATCCCCCCACACCAAAAACAATCCTCCTCAACATCCACAACCACGAAAATACTTTTTCTTTCATCTGGTTGCGTCGCCTTCCGGTTAACATTAATCCAACTGGATGTTCCATCTTTGTCCTATTAATTAAAGCACACGGTATATTTAAACGAGGCGAATAATACATTCCCCGAGCGAGCAGTGTTATAGATTTAAATATGCAAAATGATTTCTGAAAGGAATCACAGCGATTCGATCTCTCTTTGGTCAAGGTTTAGTCGATCTCCTGATCAACTATGAAAGTATTTATTTATTTATCAACTGCAGGCGAACAATTAACAATGGAACAACGCTCGAACGGAAACAGAAACGGATAGGAAACAGATTATTAATATGCACTCATCGTAATATTATATAATCAAGAGTGTCATTGGCAATGAGCAATTCTCGGGTGAAAATTTTTAAACATGTCGATTTATTTATTATTTTTTTTTAAATAATGAGATGAAATCTATTTAATATACGAGGAGAGAAATGCTGGCAGGAAGTTTCAGTCACATGCGGGAATCGAACCCGACATCGCAATTACGGGTTCGATTCTCGTATGTTACAGATTTTTTTTCGACCTCTTGTCTTCGTATTACAATTTATTTAATCAGCACTAACCATCCTTCTCTTTAGTTTGAACGAGATTACACTTTTGGATGAGTAAAAAAAAAAAATAATAATTGACCTCTAGGAGAAGTCTAGTTTTGGCTCACTTCGATTTGCGCTTCCAGAGATAATAACAAAGAGCGACAAAAATTGAGCTAGTTCTAAGTAAACAATGTAACTGTCATGTCGAAAACTATAATTTCTTTTCTTAACCACGCGCCTCATGAATTGATGACATAGATGTTACGTAAGCGAAGAAGAAGAAGAAGAAGAGGTGACTTTTGGTAATTGAAAACGAACTTTCTCTTGGTTAACGCTTAACGGGTTCAAAGTCGTCTAATAAAAAAAGCCTGCGCCCCAGGGCACCCTAGGCGCTGTTAATAATCGCCGTAACCTTTCATCTTTCACGTCCGTCGGTCGGTAAGGTTTTTCCTCGTTTATTTATTACGTAAACGCGTTCGAGTTTGAACGAAAGTATTCCCATTCCTGGGTTATTTAACAACGCATACTTGGAACCGCCTTGAATTGTATCGACGCCTGTCCGATAAGGCCGTGCTCACACCAGGGCATATCTTCCTTATCGGTTTTATTCAAAATCTCACGCCTGTCCCCAATAAGGCCGTGCTCACACCAGGGCACACCTTCTTTCTTCGATGATTTTTTTTCTTCAAATATCTTGAAACACCGACAAAAATGCGTGATGTTAAGGTAGAATATGGCAAATAAAAACACTCCCGACGAAGCTACCAAGCGATAGTGAAACGTTGAGTGTTCCTATAAAGTTTTCAAAAACTGTTTTCTCACTAATGCCTTAATGTTCGGATGGTATCTTGAATGATACAGATGGTATCTTCATTGTTCGGATGGTATCTTCAATATTTGGATGGTATCTTCAATGTCCGGATGGTATCTTCAATATTTGGATGGTACCTTCAGTCTACGTATTGTACCTTTAATGTTCATTATTGTATCTTCAATGTTCGTATTGTATCTTCTATGTACAGTGTATTTACAGACAGTATAAGTCAAAAAAATGACCTCTTACAACAAATACTCTCGCCATTTCTTGTTCTAGGGTGTTTCTTCCGTTTTTACACTATCCGTTTAAAGTTTTAAAAACTATTTTCTCACTTATACGTTAATGTTCGGATTGTATCTTGAATGATACGGATGGTTCTTCAATGTTCGGATGGTATCTTCAATATTCCGATGGTATCTTCAATATTCCGATGGTACCTTCAATGTTCGGATGGTATCTTCAATGTTCGGATGATATCTTCAATCTTTGAGTGGTATCTTCAGTGTACGTATCGTATTTTCAATGTTCACATTATATCTTCAATGTTCATTATTGTATCTTCCATGTTCGTATTGTATCTTCTATATACAATGTATTTACAGACAGTATACGTCAAAAAAAATGACCTCTTACAACAAATACTCTCCCCATTTCTTGTTCTAGGGTGTTTCTTCCGTTTTTACACTATCCGTTTAAAGTTTTAAAAACTATTTTCTCACTGATATCTTAATATTCGGATTGTATCTTGAAGGATACGGATGGTTCTTTAATTTTCGGATGGTATCTTCAATATTCGGATGGTATCTTCAATATGTTCGGATGGTATCTTCAATATTTGGATGGTATCTTCAGTGTACGTATTGTACCTTCAATGTTCATTATTGTATCTTCAATGTTCGCATTGTATCTTCTATGTACAGTGTATTTACAGACAGTATATGTCAAAAAAATGACCTCTTACAACAAATATTCCCCCATTTCTTGTTCTAGGGTGTTTCTTCCGTTTTTACACTATCCGTTTAAAGTTTTAAAAACTATTTTCTCACTGATACCTTAATGTTCGCATTGTATCTTGAAGGATACGGATGGTTCTTTAATTTTCGGATGGTATCTTCAATATTC
Source organism: Prosopocoilus inquinatus (assembly GCA_036172665.1). NCBI lineage: Eukaryota > Metazoa > Arthropoda > Insecta > Coleoptera > Lucanidae > Prosopocoilus > Prosopocoilus inquinatus. Next base: position 3,423,888 of record CM069878.1, on the reverse strand, counting down.
CGATGGTATCTTCAATATTCGGATGGTATCTTCAATGTACGTATTATATCTTCAATGTACGTATTGTAACTTCACTGTTCATGTTGTATCTTCAATGTTCATGTTGTATCTTCCACGTTCGCGTTGTATCTTCCACGTTAGTTGCATTTACAGACAGTATACGTCAAAAAATTGAGCTCTCATAACTAATATTCCCCCAATTTTTGTTCTAGATCGTTCGTTCCGTTTCTACAGTGTCTGTTTAAAGTTTTAAAAACCATTTTCTCAGTAATACCTTAATGTTCGGATTGTATCTTGAATGATACGGATGGTTCTTCAATGTTCGGATGGTATCTTCAATGTCCGGATGGTATCTTCACTGTACGTATTGTATCTTCAATGTACGTATTGTAACTTCAATGTACGTATTGTATCTTCAATGTTCATGTTGTATCTTCGATGTTCGTATTGTATCTTCTATGTTTGGTGTATTTACAGACAGTATACGTCAAAAAATTGACCTTTTATCACAAATACTCCCCCATTTTTTTTGTTTTAGAGCACGTTATGTTCTAGTACCCGATATCCAATTGGTGTAGCAGCTAATTGGCGTGTATTATATTGACACACAACAACTTCTCCGCTCGTATTTCTTCATTTGCAATGATGTTACACGGGGCGTTCAATTAAAACAATCATGTCGGGTCACGAGAGTTTTACTTACGTAAAAATCGGTGTACCTTTGCATGTACGTACATGCGAAGAATTTATTAAACGGCCGAAGTAAACCGCAAGGCGTAAGATATTGCATAAGAAGTCGTGATATAATGCGAGAGACGTGTATGGAAAACAACAAACAGAAAGATGTAGGTGTGTAAACCCACTTCTTCGACGACGCAGGTACCTACATAAGAAACCGCTCGATTAAACGCCCATGTGACGACAAATGGTTTAATTAACGGCATCTCGTACTGCGCCGGCAAAGTAAATTACAGCAAACCTGATTTAACTCACACGCGCCAATGCAAAATCGATTATTATTGTTATTAATAATTTCCAAACGTAAACTATTAGGTCGCTTGAATTAATGAGAATGCTTTGAAATCTTGACGAGTTCCAAGCAAATGATAGAATTGCCTCAAAATAATATAATTGGCAAGAGAACGCTCCATAACTTACCTGTCGGAGTCGACAACAAAGTACAGCAGAAGTACTCCTATAGTGAAGGAGCAGGGCCGGCGGAAGGCAAGGTAAGTAAGGTACGAGGGGGCCAATGCAAGAGGGGCGGCGGCAAAATATGTTAATTAAAAAACTATTAAAGCGCAGCTCGTATAATGTCAACGTCAACCAGATTTCATCCCGCATCTAAACTTAATTCTGTTTAACGCAAGCAAAAAATTATGTAAAATAAACAATTTAAAGTAGAATTTAAAGAAGACAAATCAAAATCAATGTCCACCCTATACAACTGAACCCAACCTAACTCCACTCAACCAAAGTAGAACATTGAGAAAACGGAATATGAAAAAAAATTAGAAGTGAGAAACTGGTAAAATGAAGCCCAACAAATTTCAAGGTCGACACAATTCAGCTTAACTGAGCCCAACTGTATTCAATCAAAGCAAAAGGATTCAAGGTAAAAAATTAAAAAGTGAAGTTCGACCACTGTCAAGGTCGACCCGAACGACTGAACTCGATTCTGTTCAACCCAAGCAAAAAAAAAGATCAATTAAAATTCAAAAAGCAATTAAAAAAATAAATTAAACAAATTGAAAAAGAAAAGATTTGCAACCCGAGTTTAACTGCCTCAACCTAACCTAAATAACTAGCTTTAATGCAAGTTAAAAATTTAAAACAAGTGTAAAAAAAATAAGATGAAAATAAACAAAATATTGCATGGATTAAAGTAGTGAACATCAACGAATCTCAAGGTCAACTGAACTCGCCCAACCTATTATACCATTTTGCATTTCATTCTGCACAAGTAAAAAAAAAAATTAAAACAAATACTTAAAAGAATTAAAAGTAAAAGAAAAATGTTAAGATTTCCACGTGGATTAAAGCCTAAGCTCAACCAATCTCAAAAGATCAATTCAACTCAACTGACGTCGATCAAAACTTAATCTTCAACACAAATAAAAGATTAGAAATTACAAGAAAAATAATCAAAAGTGCGTAAATGTTTCTTAAAGAAAATTAAAAATCAATTGAACGAAGTTCAACTGTAAGGTCAGGTAGTGCAAACCACAGTCTACAATCCATTCGAATATTCTAACGTCAAGGTCAATCCAACCCAATGATTAAAGCGCCAGCGTTTGGTTTCGTCTGAATATTGCAACAAAAAAAAAAAATGAAAAACTGAATTATTGTAAGTAGCTGGTAATTATATTAAGTTAACGTAAATAAACCGTGCAGGGCCGAGTGTTCTCGAGACACGGAATTTAAATTAATTTAATAAAATGCGGTTACAATTAATTTTTTGGCAAAAAAGATGAGTTGGCAAAATTAATTAAAAACTGAGGAAAACGACTGATTAAGAAAAAAATTTTAAACGCAGTTTCAACGACGAACGGAACGCGTAATTAGGCCAGTGGAAGCTGCACGCTTTTCGTCTGCTGCCTGAATTCTTATAGGTTTCATCCCCCTTGAATTTGTACGCTAATGGGGAGATCAGATGATGCATTTTGAATGCACAAAAAATTCCTTAATCGAGTGCATAATTAGGTGCACTATAGCGATTTTCGCAGGTGGCTCGACCTCGTTTGACCCACGCCCCGTGCTACTGCATTTTCGATGCATAAAAAATCTCTAATCGAGTGCATAATTAAGTGCAATATAACGATTTTCGCAGGTGGCTCGACTTTGTTCGACCCTCGCCCCGTGCTACTGCATGCGATGCATAAAAAATCCCTAATCGAGTGCATAATTAGGTGCAATATAACGATTTTCGCAGGTGGCTCGACCTCGTTCGACCCACGCCCCGTGCTACTGCATTTTCGATGCATAAAAAATCCCTAATCGAGTGCATAATTAGGTGCAATATAGCGATTTTCGCAGGTGGCTCGACCTTGTTCGACCCTCGCCCCGTGCTACTGCATGCGATGCATAAAAAATCCCTAATCGAGTGCATAATTAGGCGCAATATTTCCGCGGGCGGCGCTCGATCTCGTTCTCTGCGCGACGCCTGCAACTCCTTCGGAATTCAGCCGACGCTGTTTTATTCTGACCTTGCATTTTAACTCGTTAAAATATAATTTAATTGCAACTGAATTATTTATAAAAAGAAGACACTGCATCTCTGCGTACTGCACATTCGAACCTTCGCCGCAATTTTTTTTCCAGGCAAATTTGAATTCTGTTTTAAGAATGATTATGAAAAGTGATCTTTTTCTTGTCACATCCTTCCCCATCCCGCTTAGCTGCTAATTATATTAAGTCAACGTAAATAAACCGTGCTGGGCCGAGTGTTCGCGAGACACGGAATTTAAATTAAATTAATAAAATGCGGTTGCGATTAAATTTTTGGCAAAAAATATGAGCTGTACCTTCATTGGCAAAATTAAAATTAATTAAAAAATTAGAAACTGAGGAAAACGACTGATTAAGAAACAAATTTTAAATGCAGTTTCAACGACGAACGGAACTCGTGATGAGGCCAGTGGGAACTGCACGCTTTTCGTCTGCTGCCGGAATTCTTATAGGTTTCATCCCCCTTGAATTTGTACGCTAATGGGGAGATCAGATGATGCATTTCGAATGCACAAAAAAAAAATCGTTAATCGAGTGCATAATTAGGTGATTTTCGCAGGTGGCTCGACCTCGTTCGACCCTCGCTCCGTGCGATGCATAAAAAATCCCTAATCGAGTGCAGAATTAGGCGCAATATTTCCGCGGGCGGCGCTCGATCTCGTTCTCTGCGCGACGCGTGCAACTCCTTCGGAATTCAGCCGACGCTGTTTTATTCTGACCTTGCATTTTAACGCATTAAAATATAATTTAATTGCAACTGAATTATTTATAAAAAGAAGACATTGCATCTCTGCGTACTGCACATTCGAACCTTCGCCGCAATTTTTTTTTTCCAGACAAATTTGAATTCTGTTTTAAGAATGATTATGAGAAGTGATCTTTTCCTTGTCACATCCTTCCCCATCCCCTCGCAAAGAAAAAAAATTGGTATTTATAAGAGCACAGAAGTTTCTTGCGCCGCGCCGCGCCGCGCTGGGGAAAGATGTGACAAAGAAAACGCAGGGTTCGGACAAATTCGCGTCTCGCCGTGCGACCGCGGCAGGACTTCAAAAGTTATTTCTTTGCGCGGGGGAAAGATGTGACACAAGGAGATTTGATGGAAATCTCAAACTTGATCTTTTTGTTTGGTTAACTAAAAAAAAAATTAAAGATTTTGCTGACTGCCGTCATTTAAATTTGGTTTTAGGGTTTCCGAAAGGCCCGGTCACGTGACCCGTGCCCGGTCTTGTTCCGCCTCGCTCCACCAATTCGGGCGAGACAAAATTAATCTGCACGTTAAGCAAGGCGTGTGGAAACCCAATGAATTATCGAGCGAAGTGAAAGGCCGATTTTATTTTTGCGAGGAGGCGATTTGCAAAAATTGGATACGAGGCCCAAAAATCGGGCGCCGATTGCGTTCGCGCACGTAAATTAGCGGCGGCGAATTGCCAACCGTTCAATAAATTCTTGCTCAATCGGCAAGTGTCTGACACATATTTGCGGAAATAAAAGAAACCGTTCGCCGAGAGTAAATGCGGCGCGTTTTTAAAAACGACGCGTAAACGTATGGAATTTTGCACTGCGAAAGTAAATATGAAAACATTAAGTTTTTTTTTTATATATATAAACATTGAATATAATAACAGTCACACAAATGCTACATGCTTGATGCCCTCAAGGAATGATTCTCAAAGCATCCAGCAAAGCAGCACGTAGCTGCAGGCCCTTAAAAGAGAATTTTCCTCGTCACATCTTTCCCCCCTCGCAAAAAAAAAACTATTTTATTCGTGCGAGGGGAAAGATGTGACGATAAAGATTGATTAAGAGCAATCGAATAAGTTCGAATTTGACACAGTTTTGCTGCTTGTATAATTACTAGATTTCGAAATCTTTTGGTGTCGACCAAAAATTATTAAAAAAAATATATATTATTGTTATTAAAATTTCAATGTGTAGGAGTAAAAACGCGTTCTTTTCCTGTTTACACGTTTGTCACAGTTCACGTTTCTTAATAGTACGTTTCCATGTGAGCTTGAGACGATTTCGAAGACTATTAAAATTGCGGCGCGCTTTCTATTAATCGCGCTCGAAAAAAAAAAATAATAATTACACTTTCTGATTGTATCTGATAATTGTGCAACATGTTATGCAGATATGTGACCGCTTAAAAAAAAAAAAGAAAAGAACGAATCGACTGCGAGAGATAAAGCGTTTCCCTTATCAATTGTTACTTCCGCTTTTTTTTGTTAATAATTAAGGTCACCTAGGGGGGAAACCATGTACGTATTTTGGGCGACTTTCATTCGCTCGTTCGGGCAGCATTGAACGAGCCAGCTAGATCTCTTTTTCTTACATTACAATTAACAATATGATCAATTACTTAACGATTATTTCGTTTCATTGCTAATTTTATCAATTTTGCGATCCATGCGTCGGGAAATACGAACGACGCTGTCTTAAAATTGATTAAAAAAAAGAAAAAAAAAACAACGTGAACCTCAGATTCTCGTCGTCACATCTTTCCCCCGCGCTCGAAAATAAAAAAAAAGACTCTTGCCGGCGAGGGAAAGATGTGACAAGTTTGCACCACGCCATGTAAAATTACTTGGGCCAGTTAAGTACCCCCTCTCTCTCTCTCTCTATCTTTTTTTTAAATAATACTACAGTTAAAAATATAATTATTTACTTAAACATATTCACCGTTTTATCAAAAGTTCTCAACTCGTATCTCGGGGAATCCCATGACTTAACAAACCAGTGAACCTTAAACTTTTGGTTTTTCGAAAATGAAATGTGGAGTTCACGGTTGCTTTAGTAATAATAAAAATAGTAATAATAATAATAACAAGAGCTCTTAATAATTTTCTAAGTGCGTTTCAGCTTCGCGATTTTTTCACGTCGCATTCCAAGAAACGCAAACAAATTAAATTCTAGACGATTTAAATTCAAAGAGTCGACCTCTCCGTTTCCAGAGGATTGCGTGTTGCCTGCACGTGTTTGTGATTGTGATTGTTCAACTGTTTTGTGTCAGTGCGTACATCGAAAAACGTAGGTATTGTGAACGACGATGACCTTTGGTTCGAAAAAAAAAAAAAAAACGTTAACCGTTCCACATATTATTCCTCGTCGGCTAGAGCAGCGGCAAACAGTTCGTCGCCTAGCGGAACCACGAAGACGTGTAACAGCATATTAATTAATTTATTGTTAAGTTGTTAAGTTGACAATAGCGCGCACACGATCCGCAAGATATTTTATTTAAAAAGTTTTGAATTTTTCATTTTTTGATTGACAATGCGGTGGATCCCGAGGGATCCACTGCATGTCACTGTTTACGAAAATGTTTTTGCTAAGAACTAGAAAAATACCCCGATTTATGAATTTATGATCGTTAAATTCTTCGTCGTCGGTGATTTTTAAACGTAAAGAGTTAAACCTCGAAAAACTAACTCCGGCGGAGCGCATTTTCAAGGATAACCGCCGATTCGATCTTCGATAAGATTAATTGCTCGCTTTCGTTTCTTATTAACAGTCGACCGACTGTCCTGAAGCAACGCGTCGTTTATGAATAAACGAGCAGGAAAACCGCAAGTTCTGTTTTTTTCTTTCGCCGTCTGCGAGTCAGGTGATTAAAAACGAATTGTAAAAATGTTTGCAGTCAAAAGGTGTTTCGGAATAACAAACTATTTTATATAAACATAATCATTTAAAGACGTTGAAACTTTTGTGCAAATATTGAAGATGCGATCCGACCGTTGAAGATACAAACCGGACATTGAAGATGTGCTCCGAATATTGAACGTACAGTGAGAACATTAAAAGATACAATCCGGATACTCAAGATACAATCCGATCATTGAAGATGCGATCCGAACATTAAAGATACAATCCGTATTCTAGGAAAAAATGAGCAGTCTGTACCATAAGAGGTTTTCTGGCATATATTTATTAAATTTGTCTACAAATGTACGGAAAATTGAAGATACAATCCGAACATTGAAGATGTGGTCCTCCAAATATTGAAGATACAATCCGAACATCGAAACTTTTGTGCAAATACTGAAGATACGATCCGACCATTGAAGATACAAACCGGACATTGAAGATGTGCTCCGAATATTGAACGTACAGTGAGAACATTAAAAGATACAATCCGGATACTCAAGATACAATCCGATCATTGAAGATGCGATCCGAACATTAAAGATACAATCCGTATTCTAGGAAAAAATGAGCAGTCTGTACCATAAGATGTTTTTTGGCATATATTTGTTAAATTTGACAACAAATGTACGGAAACTTGAAGATACAATCCGAACATTGAAGATGTGGTTCACCAAATATTGAAGATGCGATCCGAACATTAAAAATACAATCCGTATTCTGGGAAAAAATGAGCAGTCTGTACCATAAGAGGTTTTCTGGCATATATTTATTAAATTTGTCTACAAATGTACGGAAAATTGAAGATACAATCCGAACATTGAAGATGTGGTCCTCCAAATATTGAAGATACAATCCGAACATTGAAATATTTGTGCAAATATTGAAGATACGATCCGACCATTGAAGATACAAACCGGACATTGAAGATGTGCTCCGAATATTGAACGTACAGTGAGAACATTAAAAGATACAATCCGGATACTCAAGATACAATCCGATCATTGAAGATGCGATCCGAACATTAAAGATACAATCCGTATTCTGGAAAAAAATGAGCAGTCTGTACCATAAGAGGTTTTCGGGCATATATTTATTAAATTTGTCTACAAATGTACGGAAAATTGAAGATACAATCCGAACATTGAAGATGTGGTCCTCCAAATATTGAAGATACAATCCGAACACTGAAACTTTTGTGCAAATATTGAAGATACGATCCGACCGTTGAAGATACAAACCGGACATTGAAGATGTGCTCCGAATATTGAACGTACAGTGAGAACATTAAAAGATACAATCCGGATACTCAAGATACAATCCGAACGTTAAAGATACAATCCGTATGCTAGGAAAAAATGAACTGTATGTGCCTTAAGAGGTTTTTTGGTATACTTATACATATACAGTCCGAACATTGAAGATCGGCTCCTCCAAATATTGACGACAGATATAATCCGAACATGAAAATTCGATTCAAATGTTGAACCATTGAATATACAATCCGAACATTGAAGATACAATCAGATCAAAGAAGATAGAGTACGAACGTTGAAGATATGATCCAAATACTGAATATACAATCTCAACATTAAAGGTAAGATCCAGATACTGAAGATACCAATATATATATATATATGCAACACAAACATTGAAGATATGATCCGATCGTAGAAGATACAATACAAACATTGAAGATATGAACCGATCGTATAAGATACAAGACGAACATTGAAGATACAAGCCAAACATTGAAGATACACTGCAAACTATTGAATAGACAATCTGAACATTGAAGATACAATCCGACCAAAGGGAAATGCAATCCGAAAATTAAAGATACAATCGGAACATTGAAGACACAATCCTTTTACCTAATTGTTGAACATCGAATTATTAATAACTTAAAGCGCGCCCATCCTAAAACTTCAAGAATGTTGTTGTTGTAATGCAAATGACTCTCTTAAGTCTGTAAACATGTCTTGCACGCAAAATATGCGAACCGTGTAATATATCGCGCTTTCTATTTTTTTCAGGGTCTGCAGAAGTTCTAATTAGTAATTTTGATAAATGAACTGCGGCCATCAGGAACTTACGTTTAAAAACATGAAGAAGAGACGCTACATAGCTTGAAAAACTTGAACTTTCTTTATCGAAAAGAAGAAGAAGAGGAAGAAGAAAGGTTTAATCGCATGCACGGTCCGTATTAAAGCTCTTTTATAGCCGTTACTAATCCATTAAGTGGCGGCAGCCATGACATTTCAAGTAGATTGCTGGAATTATGTAATAAGTTTTGAGTTTTTATGTGCAATTCTATCTGTACATATATTATCGTTATGTTTAATTCCGTTAAGTTCAAAAGAAAAATAGTGAGTGGATAAATTAAGATGGACTATTACAAAAACAATAATAATAATAATAATATTAAAGAAAACAACAAAGGTCTCAGAACGTGGACCGAAGGACCATTCATTAACAAAACTGATTATATCTTGTGCGTCTGCGTTAAAATATTTCACGCGTGCACTTATGTTATCGTTATGTTTAATCCCGCTAAGTTCAAAAGAGAAACAATAAGTGAAAAAAATTAAAAGATGGACAATTGCAGAAAAGAAAACAACGAAGGTCTCAAAACCTGGACCGAAGAAAGTCCATTAAGAAAACTGACTGTATCTTACGTGTCGGCTTTTAAAATACGTATTTCACACAGGAAGTGTTTTTATTTACTTTCACGTGCAACTGTACACGAGAAGCTAATTTATAAACTATTATTATTGTTCGTTCATTCATTATTAAAAGAGCAACCGGTGAAAATCTGCGCGCGTCCAGCAAGTTCCGCTGAAATTCTTCGGGTATTTCGAAATTGCTTTCGAAATGCCACAGCGCGCCCGCATTTTACAATAAATAATAATTTATTGAAAAAAGTCGGCCTGCACGTTGCACGCCATCGCAAGTAAAAAAAAATATTTCGTGCTTTTCGCTGTTGCAGCAGCAACAACAACAACGACGACAACGCCTAAAATCGAACGAGAAATTTCCTTTCGGTTATTTTAATTAAAGCATACGATAATAAATAACATTCGCAGCGAAACAACGGTGTAAACCGGTGAACTTTGAAATAACAACGACCTTACCAAGAGCGTTGCAAAACATCGCAACGGCGCGGCGAGATTCTTACTCAAAACATAAACCTCGTTTAATTTTTGATTGATTTGACGTCGGTTACGTGCGTCAGAGCCAGGCGCGCCAGTACCTGAAAGGTTCAGGAGAGGTCCGCCCGTTTCGAAATAATTCCGTCGGTCGAACAACTGGGACAGACATTCCGGAGGCCTTACGTAAATTGGCCCGGATTATATTCAATTAAAGATTTCTGTTTCGTATTTTTATGGCTGAAGTCTCTATTCGATTTTTTGCGAACGTTTTGCAACCCAAACGGGGTAACCAAACGTGCTTTATCTTAACGCGCTTGGCAGTAGGTAATTCAAAACGCAATTCAATATTTGCACAAAAGCTTCAATGTTCGGATTGTATCTTCAATATTTGAAGGACCACATCTTCAATGTTCGGATTGTATCTTCAAATTTCCGTACATTTGTGGTCAAATTCAATTAAAAATATTTGCCATAAAGCCTCTTATGGTACAGACTGCTCATTTTTTCCCAGAATACGGATTGTATCTTTAATGTTCGGATCGCAACTTCAATGGTCGGATTGTATCTTGAGTATCCGGATTGTATCTTTTAATGTTCTCACTGTACGTTCAATATTCGGAGCACATCTTCAATGTCCGGTTTGTATCTTCAATGGTCGGATCGTATCTTCAATATTTACACAAAAATTTCAATGTTCGGATTGTATCTTCAATGTTTGAAGGACCACATCTTCAATGTTCGGATTGTATCTTCAAATTTCCGTACATTTGTGGTAAAATTCAATTAAAAATATATGCCATAAAGCCTCTTATGGTTCAGACTGCTCATTTTTTCCTAGAATACGGATTGTATCTTTAATGTTCGGATCGCATCTTCAATGGTCGTATTGTATCTTGAGTATCCGGATTGTATCTTTTAATGTTCTGACTATACGTTCAATATTCGGAGCACATCTTCAATGTCCGGTTTGTATCTTCAACGGTCGGATCGTATCTTCAATATTTGCACAAAAGTTTCAATGTTCGGATTGTATCTTCAATATTTGGAGGACCACATCTTCAATGTTCGGATTGTATCTTCAAGTTTCCGTACATTTGTAGACAAATTTAACAAATACATGCCAGAAAACCTCTTATGGTACAGACTGCTAATTTTTTCCCAGAATACGGATTGTATCTTTTAATGTTCTCACTGTACGTTCAATATTCGGAGCACATCTTCAATGTCCGGTTTGTATCTTCAACGGTCGGATCGTATCTTCAATATTTGCACAAAAGTTTCAATGTTCGGATTGTATCTTCAATATTTGGAGGACCACATCTTCAATGTTCGGATTGTATCTTCAAGTTTCCGTACATTTGTTGTCAAATTTAACAAATATATGCCAAAAAGCCTCTTATGGTACAGACTGCTCATTTTTTCCTAGAATACGGATTGTATCTTTAATGTTCGGATCGCATCTTCAATAGTCGGATTGTATCTTGAGTATCCGGATTGTATCTTTGAATGTTCTGACTGTAAGTTCAATATTCGAAGCACGTCTTCAATGTCCAGTTTGTATCTTCAACGGTCGGATCGCATCTTCAATATTTGCATAAAAGTTTCAATGTTCGGATTGTATCTTCAATATTTGGAAGACCACATCTTCAATGTTCGGATTGTATCTTCAAGTTTCCGTACTTTTGTTGTCAAATTTAACAAATATATGCCAGAAAACCTCTTATGGTACAGACTGCTAATTTTTTCCCAGAATACGGATTGTATCTTTAATGTTCGGATCGCATCTTCAATGGTCGGATTGTATCTTGAGTATCCGGATTGTATCTCTTAATGTTCTAACTGTACGTTCAATATTCGGAGCACATCTTCAATGTCCGGTTTGTATCTTCAACGGTCGGATCGTATCTTCAATATTTGCACAAAAATTTCAATGTTCGGATTGTATCTTCAGTATTTGGAGGACCCCATCTTCAATGTTCGAAATGTGTCTTCAAGTTTCCGTACATTTGTAGACAAATTTAATTAAAAATATATGCCAAAAAGCCTGTTATGGTACAGACTGCTCATTTTTTCCCAGAATACGGATAGTATCTTTAATGTTCGGATCGCATCTTCAATGGTCGGATTGTATCTTGAGTATCCGGATTGTATCTTTTAATGTTCTCACTGTACGTTCAATATTCGGAGCACATCTTCAATGTCCGGTTTGTATCTTCAACGGTCGGATCGTATCTTCAATGTTTGCACAAAAGTTTCAATGTTCGGATTGTATCTTCAATATTTGGAGGATCACATCTTCAATGTTCGTTCAAGTTTCCGTACATTTGTAGACAAATTTAATAAATATATGTAGAGAAACCTAATGTTCGGATTGTATCTTAAATGTTCGTGTATTGTATCTTCAATGTTCATATTGTATCTTCAATGTTCGGATTGGATATTGAATGGTCGGATTGTGTCGTCAATATTTGGACCATACTCTCAATATTTGGTTTCGTTAAGTACCCTTCTAGTTCTGCCAAATTTTGCCGGACAGTCGTCTTTTGTCTTCGTCCTTGAGTCGTCTCAAAATGTTTATTTTTCTGGAACACGGAATTTTTCATTCCGCTTTCAATTACGTTCGGTTTTTATTTTGACATTTGCATTTCGGCTTGAATTCAACTCTCGACTGTCATTGGTAGTCATCTTTTGTTTTTCATCCAACGTTTCAATTTTTTTCCATCGATTATACATAACAGCGAATCGGACGACTTAAACTTTGTTTTTGTTACTTTTGTTAACTTTGTTTTAATTGTCTTCGTTCGTCAATTTTTATTTCTATTTCGTATTCGTTTTTATTCGCCTTTTAGTCGGCTGACTTTCGCGGCCATCTTTTGTTTTTTCTTTGTTTGCCAGACGTACAGAACGACCTTGGATGGTCGTCTTTTGTTTCCTGTTTTTGACTTCGATGTTTTTATCGTTTATTGCCTGCCAACACATTCGCGGTTTTCTTTTGTAGTCATCACCCCACCCCCGCCCCTTTTTATTCTACTTTCGTTTCGCCTTTGTTTCATCGACCGTCTTTTATTTTCAGTTCAGGTTTTGCACCAGTCGTCCGTTGTTTTCGACCAGTCTTCCACTATTTTTTTTTTCTACTTTCGTTTGGTCTTTGTTTCATCGACCGTCTTTTATTTTCAGGCCAGGTTTTGCACTAGCCGTCTGTTGTTTTCGACCAGTCTGCCGCCATTTTTCTTTTTCTACTTTTCGTTTAGTCTTTGTTTCATCGATCGTCTTTTGTTTCAAGTTCAGAGTTCGTACTAATCGCATTTTGTTTTCAATCAGCCTTTCACTGTTTTTTTTTGTATTCTACTTTCGTTTGGCCTTTGTTTCATCGATCGTCTTTTGTTTCAAGTTCAGAGTTCGTACTAATCGCATTTTGTTTTCAATCAGCCTTTCACTGTTTTTTTTTTTTGTATTCTACTTTCGTTTGGCCTTTGTTTCATCGATCGTCTTTTGTTTCAAGTTCAGAGTTCGTACTAATCGCATTTTGTTTTCAATCAGCCTTTCACTGTTTTTTTTTTTGTATTCTACTTTCGTTTGGCCTTTGTTTCGTCGATCGTCTTTTGTTTTCAGTTCAGTTCAGTTCACTAGGTAGTCGTCTTTTGTTTTCGACCCGTCTCTCACCGCTCTTTTTTTTATTTTTGTAATCGATTAAAGGGTCGAATATTTTTTAATCGTTTTCGGTGTATCGGTTTGTTTGTTTGTTTTTTTTTGGGGGATTTCCTTTAATTCAGCATTCGTTTTTTTTTTAATTTTATTCGGCTTTTGTTCGATATCAACTTTTGCGTTCGTCTTTTGTTTCCAGGCCACCAGCTTCTGGTAACCGTTTGTTTTGATTCGTGTGCGGTTTTCTTCTTTTCATATCGATTTTCTTTGACAGAAGTTTCGCGTTCATTTCGCTTTTAGATTTCGCTCGGCTTCCGTCTTTTGTTTTCCATTGGTCGTCTTTTGTTTTTTCGATCCGGTCCAGTCTTTCTACTTTTGTTTTTTTGTTTTTTTTTTTTTCGATTAACAGTCGTAAGTGGACTAGTAATTCGATTTTTTGGTGATTTTTGTTCGTTTTCGATTTTTTTTTTCGATTAACGGCCGTAAGTGGACTGGTAATTCGATGATTGTTTGATGGTGTGCGTTCGTTTCCGGTTCCTATTCGTTTTCGTTCGCCGTTTGCTCGGCCAAAATATTATTATTATTATTATTTTATTTTTAAAACAGTTACAGTTTTGAATTTATTTTTCGTTATTCTTGATTTTCCAATTTTAGGACGAGTTCTCAGACTTATAAACAGAGGCAGCGGTGGGATTTGTCACGGACTTTTAGCGTTATCGGGGTGAGCGCGTTGAGATCTCCAATCTGTGACCTTGAAAGCGTCTCCAATTTAATCTCAGAGAGAAGAAGCGCGCTGAGCGCAAACTCAGAACAAATCCTAAGACCCTCAGAGGCGGTGGCAGCGGTGGGATTAACTGACCAAGCAACTAATAGACCTGCTACGTTGATGATTGTTGGAGGACGGGCGCCTTGGAAGATTCACTCAACATTTTGACCTTGAAAACGTCATTCACAACCTTATTTCATAGAAAAACAGCGTTTCTTTTTTTGTTTTCGTTATGAACTGTTTATGCACAAGTCGGAATTGATTGACATGATGTGATGTGATGTGGTGTGATGTGATGTGACGATTAAAGACGTACGTAGCTCGAAGTTTCTCGAAAACACCGACGCAAAGAGCCTTCCAAATAAATTAAAAATTGACTCTCGAGTTCTAAACCACATTCGAAAGTAAACGTAAGGAATTACGTGCGCGCAGATACATATAAAGTATCACGGAATAGAAAACTGCCATTAGCATCTCGTGAATAACAAAGGCACACATTATTGCGGCCTCGATGTGTTTGCCTGCCTGCTTGCTTGCTTGTCGTTTGTTATTTAATGGATCATTTATTGCTGAAGTCGTTAAGTGAAATTGCACTTGCAATTAGAAAATAACAAATAACCGAACTCGCTCATTCAGGGCAAGCCGTTTATCAAAAAAAAAAAATCACACGTTTTGTTCTTGCGTTATTCCATCCAACCGGATTGAGATTGAGACTTAAATAAAGAGAGCAAGCAAGCAAGCAAGCAAGTACGAGGAATGATTGTATTTCTTTTTCTGTTTTAATAATCATGATGTATTTGAATTGTTGAGTTTTACACGCTCTCTTCTCGTGGCGCAAAAGCAAAGTATCATTGCGCACTGAAACGCAAGTGACGTAGTAAAACATAGCAATTCAAAATGAAAATCACGAAACACTTAAAATAAAACATTTAGTTTAATTGGTGGTAAGTGTTTCCGGTCGCCTCTTCTATAAAATGCACTCGTATTTTTTTTCTTAATTGGTAAAGTTCTGATACACCCTGTATATTACATAACAGCGAAGACAAAAGAGATTTAAAAAAAAAAACATCGGCGAATGATGTTATTTGGAATCGTTTAAACCCAGACGTGAAAATCACGTGCGAGAAATCTATGTAGTAGATTAATAAACGAATTTCTTATTGTATATATGGCGTGTCGTGTACAGTGGCGTACGGAAATTAGAACGACCGACCGATCCTTAAAAGTCTTCTGCGTTTACAGGAAGGAATTTCTTGTTACTTTTAATTGATTTGATATCAGAAAGTTAATAAACGAATTTCTTTTTGCATTTACGGCGTGTCGTGTACAGTGGCGTACGGAAATTAGAACGACCGACCGATCCTTAAAAGTCTTCTGCGTCTACAGGAAGGAATTTCTTGTTACTTTTAATTGATTTGATATCAGAAAGTTAATAAACGAATTTCTTTTTGCATTTACGGCGTGTCGTGTACAGTGGCGTGCGGAAGTTAGATCGACCGACCGATCCTTAAAAGTCTTCTGCGTTTACAGGAAGGAATTTCTTGTTACTTTTAATTGATTTGATATCAGAAAGTTAATAAACGAATTTCTTTTCGTATTTACGGCGTGTCGTGTACAGTGGCGTACGGAAATTAGAACGACCCACCGATCCTTAAAAGTCGTCTGCGGCTACAGGAAGGAATTTCTTGTTGCTTTTAATTGATTTGATATCAGAAAGTTAATAAACGAATTTCTTTTTGCATTTATGGCGTGTCGTGTACAGTGGCGTACAGAAATTAGAACGACCGACCGATCCTTAAAAGTCTTCTGCGTTTACAGGAAGGAATTTCTTGTTACTTTTAATTGATTTGATATCAGAAAGTTAATAAACGAATTTCTTTTTGCATTTACGGCGTGTCGTGTACAGTGGCGTACGGAAATTAGAACGACCGACCGATCCTTAAAAGTCTTCTGCGTCTACAGGAAGGAATTTCTTGTTACTTTTAATTGATTTGATATCAGAAAGTTAATAAACGAATTTCTTTTTGCATTTACGGCGTGTCGTGTACAGTGGCGTGCGGAAGTTAGATCGACCGACCGATCCTTAAAAGTCTTCTGCGTTTACAGGAAGGAATTTCTTGTTACTTTTAATTGATTTGATATCAGAAAGTTAATAAACGAATTTCTTTTTGCATTTACGGCGTGTCGTGTACAGTGGCGTACGGAAATTAGAACGACCGACCGATCCTTAAAAGTCTTCTGCGTTTACAGGAAGGAATTTCTTGTTACTTTTAATTGATTTGATATCAGAAAGTTAATAAACGAATTTCTTTTTGCATTTACGGCGTGTCGTGTACAGTGGCGTACGGAAATTAGAACGACCGACCGATCCTTAAAAGTCTTCTGCGTCTACAGGAAGGAATTTCTTGTTACTTTTAATTGATTTGATATCAGAAAGTTAATAAACGAATTTCTTTTTGCATTTACGGCGTGTCGTGTACAGTGGCGTGCGGAAGTTAGATCGACCGACCGATCCTTAAAAGTCTTCTGCGTTTACAGGAAGGAATTTCTTGTTACTTTTAATTGATTTGATATCAGAAAGTTAATAAACGAATTTCTTTTCGTATTTACGGCGTGTCGTGTACAGTGGCGTACGGAAATTAGAACGACCCACCGATCCTTAAAAGTCGTCTGCGGCTACAGGAAGGAATTTCTTGTTGCTTTTAATTGATTTGATATCAGAAAGTTAATAAACGAATTTCTTTTTGCATTTATGGCGTGTCGTGTACAGTGGCGTACAGAAATTAGAACGACCGACCGATCCTTAAAAGTCTTCTGCGTTTACAGGAAGGAATTGCTTGTTACTTTTAATTGATTGGATATCAGAAAGTTAATAAACGAATTTATTTCTTTATTTACGGCGTGTCGTGTACAGTGGCGTACGGAAATTAGAACGACCGACCGATCGTTAAAAGTCGTCTGCGTCTACAGGAAGGAATTTCTTGTTGCTTTTAATTGATTTGATATCAGAAAGTTAATAAACGAATTTCTTTTTGCATTTATGGCGTGTCGTGTACAGTGGCGTACAGAAATTAGAACGACCGACCGATCCTTAAAAGTCTTCTGCGTTTACAGGAAGGAATTTCTTGTTACTTTTAATTGATTTGATATCAGAAAGTTAATAAACGAATTTCTTTTTGCATTTACGGCGTGTCGTGTACAGTGGCGTACGGAAATTAGAACGACCGACCGATCCTTAAAAGTCTTCTGCGTTTACAGGAAGGAATTTCTTGTTACTTTTAATTGATTTGATATCAGAAAGTTAATAAACGAATTTCTTTTTGCATTTACGGCGTGTCGTGTACAGTGGCGTACGGAAATTAGAACGACCGACCGATCCTTAAAAGTCTTCTGCGTCTACAGGAAGGAATTTCTTGTTACTTTTAATTGATTTGATATCAGAAAGTTAATAAACGAATTTCTTTTCGTATTTACGGCGTGTCGTGTACAGTGGCGTACGGAAATTAGAACGACCCACCGATCCTTAAAAGTCGTCTGCGGCTACAGGAAGGAATTTCTTGTTGCTTTTAATTGATTTGATATCAGAAAGTTAATAAACGAATTTCTTTTTGCATTTATGGCGTGTCGTGTACAGTGGCGTACGGAAATTAGAACGACCGACCGATCCTTAAAAGTCTTCTGCGTCTACAGGAAGGAATTTCTTGTTGCTTTTAATTGATTTGATATCAGAAAGTTAATAAACGAATTTCTTTTTGCATTTACGGCGTGTCGTGTACAGTGGCGTACGGAAATTAGAACGACCGACCGATCGTTGAAAGTCGTCTGCGTCTACAGGAAGGAATTTCTTGTTAATTTTAATTGTGCCCCGATAATACAGGGTGAAAGTGAGACCCGTTTCTAATACGTACGTATATTAAAAATTGGTCTAAGTTTTAATTAATTAATAAATCAATTAAACTTAAATTCCGTCTAATTGGTGCGCGCAGCCTGGCCAGCCAAGAGTAAATAGAAAATGAAAGTTGTTTCGTAACAGCCGCCGCCGATATGTTTTTAGGATAAAATTGTCATACAACGTAATCGCGTAACAAAATATAAGGCAATAGAAGTCGCTTTCCGTTTAGCTTACAATAATTGCGGAAGGGTATTATCTGGATCATTAACCGCCCCCGCCCCCACATCGACCCATCACAATAATAAAAATTCTATCCACAATAATAAAAATTCTCTCCAACACGCATTGATTATTCATAACGTTTTAAAATTGCAATCGCTTACATTAACTGGACTTTACTACTACTGTCGGTGTTGCCAACTTAAGGAAAAAGTCTAAATCTACGGATGTGTTACCACTTTTCTACAGTTACGTCACCCTCCCAGTTATTACTTACGAAACATGTTGACAAGTCGCCCTGAGATATATCAACAGCTGTCCTGAAGCTAGGCTCTAAAAGAGAAAGGGGGGGGGAATAGTTCAATACGGGTGCCAGGGAACAACCCCGGCAGATGAGAGCGCAGTGGAACCACCGCCCAAGGTTCCACAGCGCGTGCGCCGATAAACGAAAGCTCCCTCGTACATACGTTCAAGGGGGGGTTTCAGGCGTAACAAAACACTGTGGCTTCATTGATTTGATAACAATCACATAGGCACACCTTCATAACGTTTTGCTACATCGCGAAGTAACCTTAACGGCCCAGAATAAACTAAATTCTCAAAAAGAAAAGGCGACGGTGGTTAACTTAATCAAAAATTGAAATAAATTTAGGATCTGTACTGAGCGCAGACTCTGAAGGAGAAAGGGGTAGGTTGGATTGTTCAATACGGGCGACAGGGAACAACCAGCAATAGGTGGGAGCACTGTGGAACCGTCACCCAAGTTTCCACAGAACGTGCGCTGATAAACGAAAGCTTCCTGGAGACGTGCTCGTACATACGTTCAAGGGGGGGCGGGGGGGTTGAGGCGTAACAAAACACTGTGGCGTAATTGATTTGATAATACACTTTTATAAACATTTTGCTACAACGCGAACTAGCCTTAAAAAGGAAAGAGAAGAGAAAAGAAAAGACGACGGTAGTTAACCTAATTAAAAACTGAAGTAAATTTAGGATCACTACTGACCGCGTGGGATCGACTTGAGATCGCACAACGTCAACACTAATCAAATTTGACGTCGTAAGAGTCACGGTAATACCCTAATCTAATAAACAAAGATGTGTCGAAAGGAATTTATGTTAGAATAAAATGAAATTGATTAAAAACAAAAAAACATGTGGGAATGTCACAGTGTCACAGCTGTTCGTTGATGTTTTCACGTCACCGCCGGTTGTCAAAATAATGTGTCAGAGGTCAGCGCCTCACTCGAGTAGTCGTCGAACTTCTACACTTCCGCTGCCGTACGTGAAAGAGTCGGTGACCTTGGATGCGGGAACGCTGTTCAGCTAGGCGGCGATTCTGATAATTCTGAAATAAATGAGACAGCCAAAATGCGAGATCTGCCTTACTCGTAACGATTTCCGGAGCCTTCGGACTTATGCCCGGATTTTTTTCGTCAATAAACAAAAAGAGCATTTGTAACCGCGGCCCTCGCTTATTAACAATCGTGCCACGTATCTCCAGATCTTCACGAATCTTTTGACAATCCGTTAGCACGGATGATTATAAAACACTTCAGCGGGCACACAGAGCTTGATTCTTTTCGGTCAAACTCAGACTTATACCCGGATTCTTCTCGTCAATAAACAAAAAGAGCATTTGTAACCGCGGCCCTCGCTTATTAACAATCGTGCCACGTACCTCCAGATCTTCACGAAGCTTTTGACAATCCGTTAGCACGGATGATTATAAAACACTTCAGCGGGCACACAGAGCTTGATTCTTTTCGGTCAAACTCAGACTTATACCCGGATTCTTTTCGTCAATAAACAAAAAGAGCATTTGTAACCGCGGCCCTCGCTTATTAACAATCGTGCCACGTACCTCCAGATCTTCACGAAGCTTTTGACAATCCGTTAGCACGGATGATTATAAAACACTTCAGCGGGCACACAGAGCTTGATTCTTTTCGGTCGAACTCAGACTTATACCCGGATTCTTTTCGTCAATAAACAAAGAGAGCTTTTGTAACCGCGGCCCTCGCTTATTAACAATCGTGCCACGTACATCCAGATCTTCACGAAGCTTTTGACAATCCGTTAGCACGGATGATTATAAAACACTTCAGCGGGCACACAGAGCTTGATTCTTTTCGGTCGAACTCAGACTTATACCCGGATTCTTTTCGTCAATAAACAAAGAGAACTTTTGTAACCGCGGCCCTCGCTTATTAACAATCGTGCCACGTACATCCAGATCTTCACGAAGCTTTTGACAATCCGTTAGCACGGATGATTATAAAACACTTCAGCGGGCACACAGAGCTTGATTCTTTTCGGTCGAACTCAGACTTATACCCGGATTCTTTTCGTCAATAAACAAAGAGAGCTTTTGTAACCGCGGCCCTCGCTTATTAACAATCGTGCCACGTACATCCAGATCTTCACGAAGCTTTTGACAATCCGTTAGCACGGATGATTATAAAACACTTCAGCGGGCACACAGAGCTTGATTCTTTTCGGCCGAACAGCCTCGTTGAATTTCGTAACGCGGTCTCACACACAATTCCCGCATTTACCGAAGCGCACGCGCGTGCTCGACGAAAACAAATTACTATCGAAATGCTTAGTTACGAAATGAAAATGTCCGAAGGAAGCGGGAGAAAACAAATGTCGGCTGTAATTGTTCACGAACAAGCGGGATTTTTTTTTTTTTATATTAAACAATCCGAGGACGAAAAGGAAAAAAAGGAAACAAGTGTCGATCGTAAATTCCGCGACGACGGAAAACCGTCACGAACAAAAGCAAAATGACGATCGTAATAATTACGAAAAAAAAAAAAAGAAACAAACAGTTTCAAAAGGAAAACGAAAACAAATTATCGTCTTTCGAACGATAACGACAACGACTACCAAAAAAAAAATCAAAAAGTGACAGAAATATCTTAGGATGGGAAACAAAAAACGATCGCAAGAAAAACTTCAAAAATGGCGGCGGAAACGTTCGAGGACGATTTTCAAATTTAAAAACCGTAGTTCACAAACAAATGACGATCGCGTTAGATTCGGAAAACGAAAGGACTGCAAACAAGTTTTGAAAAATCTAACCAGCTTTCTCTATTATTTTTTCTTTTTCTTATTTTTCCCTTTATTAATAATAATAATAATAATAATAATAATAAGCGTTGTCTCGGGATGAGTACGAGGTACGATTTTTAGCGATTTTAACGTTTTTCTAACTTCGAAATTTGATGAGTTGGCAACAGTGCGTTTCTCATTGCCGCAAGGTGCATCAAAGTGTGAGGTTAGGTTGTTTTAATGTTTTCCTTTCGTTTGTTCTGGTGATCGCAAAAAAGAATTATAAATTTACCCGTGCGTGGTTTTGTTGTAATCGTAACTTCCCCGATTCAATTCAGGAAATTCTAGGGGAATACTGCGTGCCGAAGAAGGAATTTTTGGTCGAGTTGATTGGCAACACTGCTCACTGCATAAAAGAAAAAGAAAAACATTCGGAATGCAATACCGCCACAGGATCCGCATCTAAACTCATCGTGGTCAATAATATCATTATGACGTCAACGTCAAAACGCTCTAAACGTTAGCTGGTAATGAGAATGAGACGAGGAAAACAATTGCACAGCACACATCCTGCATTTGTTTTTGTACACTCTTTGGTTCTTCTGTTCGCGGTGATGAGAAACGAATGGGAGATTTTTTCTTCCTTAAAATGAAATACTTTTTCAACTGCATTTAACACAACTTAACACTTTTGTCCTACCTATAAATTAAATTTTAATAATGTCACAGTTACCGTTGTAAAGCGGTAACTTAAAGCGTAGCTGTTCATATATTTTTTTTTAATTTAAGTGTTCCCGCCGCGCCGCCCTTGCGCGCGTTCTAGCAGTGCCGCCATCTATGGAGGGTACTTGCAGTCAGAGAAGTGGCGGCAAAATTTGAATTATTTCGATAGTTCGAAGCGCATTATCACGTATTCAATTACAGTAAGGATTAAGTAAGGGCGTCGATGGAAGTTAACTTTTTTCTTTCTGTGCAAGGGGACGACGCGACGTTAAAAAAAAAGAATTGGGAACCCCCCGGTCTGCTTGTATCACGAACGCCTTTAAGCTGCTATTATGTAGAAAGCAAGCGCATTCTTTGTACTCTGTGTGAAATTTAAACATCCATAATAATACTTAGTCAAGCCAAATTAAATTTCTGCATTGCACTAAAAAGGTACATAAGTATTTATAAAGAGGTACCACTTTCCAAGTTACAAATCAAATATCACAGGACCACGAAAAGTCGACGGGACAGGTCGTCCTCGACGGGCTATATTTAGTAGTACCAGTAAAATCGATAAATTAAAATAATGATCACGGATAATTACGCAACGGATTTTCGAAATTAAATTAAGCGACCCACTTAATAAGACACGACAGAAAAGTCATCGATTCTCAGACCTCCTACGTGTACAGCGCGCGAAAGTCAAACAAACCAATCAGACCTCCTAACGCATTTGTATGTCCAACTTGATCTGAAAACGAATCAGGTCATTCGGATGCGACGATGCCGCGATCGAAACCCGGTATTGACAGTTTCTGTCCTTCCCCTCCTCACCAATTAGGCGTGTAGCGGTGAGCCGTTAATTACACACGAAGCCAAGTGCAAAATACAATGGCCATTGTGCCCGATTCACAACGGCGAGCTTCAGGAATGCCTGGCTCCGCGTTTTACTTTCCTTACATTTGCATGTAACAACCGTGATGTTCCCGTAACCTTCTGTTTTCCTTCGCTTTCGACAACCTGCTTCGATCAAACTACACGCTTGTTTGTGTTTGCGATTTTTATAAAAAAAAAAAAAAATAGTAAGTACGTCGCCTGCTAATTTATGTGTAATAATCAAACCGAGCCTTTTCAAGGTTGCACTCGTGTTTTTAATCACAGAACACGTCTGTTGGAAAAGCGCCTCTTATCTTAATAAGTGGAGATCGGAATTACACATTCCGACGTCATCAAGAATTCGTGTAAATAAATTTGTAAAAGTGTAGCCACTCGAAATAAATTGGGAACAAACGAGGATTGATGGCGAAGGTGTCGAGGACCAGGACTTCGGCGTCGGCGTTGGGGACCGGGGCGTTGACGAGTGAGTGTTGTTTCTTTAATTTGGATTCGTCTTGTTTGTGTTTGCGGTTTTTATTTAAAAAAAAAAATGCGTCGCCTGCTAATTTATGCGCAATATTCAAATCGAGCCTTTTAAATCACAGATGACGTGGGAAAAGCGCCTCTTATCTTAAGAAGTGGAGATTGGAATCACACATTTCGACGTCATCAAGAATTCGTGTAAATAAATTTGTAAAAATATAGCTCGAAATAAATTGGAAACAAACGAGGGTTGAAGGCGACATTGTTGAGGATCAGGGCTTTGGCGTCCGCGTTGGGGACCAGGGAGTTGGCGACGGCGTTGTGGCCCAGGGCGTTGGCGACGGCGTTGGGGACCAGGGCTTCGTCGACAGCGTTGTGGTCCAGGCCATCGGTGACGGTGTCAGGCCCTTTTTGTGAGTGTTGCTTCTTTAATTTGGATTCGTCTTGTTTGTGTTTGCGGTTTTTATTTATAAAAAAAGTAAGTGCGTCGCCTGCTAATTTATGTGCAATATTTAAATAGAGCCTTTTCAAGGTTGCACTGGTGTTTTTAATCACAGAACACGTCTGTTGGAAAAGCACCTCTTATCTTAATAAGTGGAAATCGGAATCGCACATTTCGGCGTCATTAAGAATTCGGGGAAATAAATTTGGAAGTGTAGCCACTCGACTTAAATTGGGAACAAACGAGGGTTGATGGCGACAGTGTCGAGGACCAGGGCTTCGGCTATGGCGTTGTGGCCCAGGGCGTTGGCGACGGCGTTGTAGCCCAGGGCTTCGTCGACAGCGTTGTGGTCCAGGGCATCGGTGACGGTCTTCGTAGCGGGGCTAGGCCCTTTTTGTGAGTGTTGCTTCTTTAATTTGGATTCGTCTTGTTTGTGTTTGCGGTTTTTATTTTTAAAAAAAGTAAGTGCGTCGCCTGCTAATTTATGTACAATATTCAAACCGAGCCTTTTTAAGGTTGCACTCGTGTTTTGAATCACAGATTACGTCTGTTGGAAAAGCGCCTCTTATCTTAATAAGTGGAAATCGGAATCGCACATTTCGGCGTCATTAAGAATTCGGGGAAATAAATTTGGAAGTGTAGCCCCTCGACTTAAATTGGGAACAAACGAGGGTTGATGGCGACAGTGTCGAGGACCAGGGCTTCGGCGATGGCGTTGTGGTCCAGGGCGTTGGCGACGGCGTTGTAGCCCAGGGCTTCGTCGACAGCGTTGTGGTCCAGGGCATCGGTGACGGTCTTCGTAGAGGGGCTAGGCCCTTTTTGTGAGTGTTGCTTCTTTAATTTGGATTCGTCTTGTTTGTGTTTGCGGTTTTTATTAAAAAAAAAGTAAGTCCGTCACCTGCTAATTTATGTGCAATATTCAAACCGAGCTTTTTCAACTCTCGTGTTTTTAATCACAAATCACGTCTGTTGAAAAAGCAACTCTTATCTTAATAAGTGGAAATCGGAATCGCACATTTCGACGTCTTTAAGAATTCGTGTAAATAAATCCTAGAAGTGTAGCCACTCGAAATAAATTGGGAACAAAGTGGAGACGATCGGCGGCGGGCTTCTCAGGATGTTTGCTTATCTCGCCGAGGCGGTCACGGGGTAAACCTGTGAGACGAGGGTTGACAGCGACAGTGTTGAGGACCAGGGCTTCGGCGACGGCGTTGGGGACCAGGGCGTCGGCGTTGAGGTCCAGGGCATTGGCGACGGCGTTGTGGTTCAGGGCGTCGGTGATGGTCTTCGTAGAGGGGTTAGGCCCTTTTTGTGAGTCGCACCAGGTGACCGACTGCCATCCCGAATTCGGCCCGGTCTGATTTCTCTACCAAACTTTACTTATTTAACCTAATTATTACTCGAGTTTGCGACTTGCTTCACATGCATGCTCCGATTTCACGGTTCACTCGGTGCCTTCCGCTGAGGTTCGAGTTTCGAAATTGCAATACGATTGCAAGTCGATCACGCATACAGTGCGTTAATTATTTCCGGAAATTTTAAAGCCTTTTATCGTGACGTTTTGTAAAACATCTAATCGTGACAAATTGCATCAAAACGTTAGTAAATTATTAGCAGCGTAAAAAAGGGCATCTATGAATTTCAGAAAAGGCTTCGTCGGAAATAGAAAATATTTTACGTATTTTTTAAAATCGTAGCTAGGGTTACTGGAGCCCAGGGCAAGAATTTTATTCTGCGCCCTCACGAGACTCGAAATTGTTGAAGGAACTGCCTTTCTAACGTTGGTTTTAATTTGGAAAAGTAGGCAAATCCAACGCTGCAACACCTGTTTGTAAGCGGCGTGGTCTTCTAGGCTGAACGAGAATTTTCGTTTCAAATTTAGACAATTAAGGGAAATCTCCCTTGATTGACGCGAACTGATCATCACTGACGACCAACTCGTGACAATACCTTTTAGGCAGAACGGAGTAACGGAGACTCTGGAACGCCCTGGGGGTCTTCGATTAGATTCCGGATTTCGAAGTTGGGTTTCAAAGCGTATTGTGAAACACCCACGCACTCATTCATGTTTCATTCATTCATTTCATGCAGTTTAACCCTTCTAGGGGGTTAAACTGCTACGTTACAAACAATCGCATGGTTAAGTTAAATAAAATTTCAAGAGGAGGAGTTAGACGGTGCTATTCAGAAGGCAAATTTAAATAACTGTAACTCTTTAATACTGTAAACCTTAAAACTTGAAGCGTTAAAGCGAAAGTGCTG
The DNA here is from genome assembly GCA_036172665.1 of Prosopocoilus inquinatus. NCBI lineage: Eukaryota > Metazoa > Arthropoda > Insecta > Coleoptera > Lucanidae > Prosopocoilus > Prosopocoilus inquinatus. Next base: position 3,397,522 of record CM069878.1, on the reverse strand, counting down.
TTCTGGGCGATTCTTTAATTTTATATTTTAAAGCTTAAAGTATTAAAGAGTTAAAAAAATTTCCTTAAATTTGCTTTCTAAATAGCACCATTAGTTTTAAAATTAATTTCGTACGGCGGGGAACGGAGACGTATTCGCACGGTTTCTATGGGTAATGCGATCTTAAATTATTGTTTAGACCATCGGTTCTAAACCGGTGGTTCGCGAAGCCCTAGGGGTACACGACCGCGAAATATATGGGGTTCGCAAAAGAAAGTTGTCATGGCGGAATTCTACGGAATTTGTTTGTTAAGTTGCTAGAAGTATGATAAGAATTGATTTTTATTTATCGGTGTGTAATTACTTCATTTTGATTTTGGGTTTTAGGGGTTCGCAAATTTTTTTTTTCTTGAGGGTGGTTCGCAGTGGAAGCGACGTTGGGAACCGCTGGTTTAGACTGTAATGTTTTTCCTGTCCAGTTCTTATCTACTGGGAAAGTTTATATTGAAATGAAATAGATTATGTAGTAATCCGTAGTAATCTTGAATCAAGAACTAAATTAAAATTTGGAATAAAATATAAGATTGACATTCAAGGGTGTACACAATTGCGCCCTTTCGGATCTGCGGATTTTTGTTGAAACAAAACTATTTTTGATTTGTTCACTTAAAAAAAAAACAAAGAAAATATGGCATACGATTCTTCTCTAGGTGTACAACAGTACAGTTATGCGCACAACAAATATATCTCTGATAATTATTTAAATAATCCGGCAAGGTCGACAAATGAAAATCGTGTGCGAATGCGGAGCGTTACGTCAGCGTTCACCGCACGCAAAACAGGTGTCTGTTTCATTTTCGAGCCGACCGACAGGCTAATTAAATAAATCATAAATCAGTTGGGAGTTTTAGAGCTGCGCGTATTTTTAAGGTCGCCGCACACTTGGCGGCGATTCGCTCAGCCTCGCAATAAATTGCGTATACGAGGTTCGATGGAAAAGTTCTGGAAAATTCTGCTTTGCTATCGAGTTGATTTTATATACAAACTCCGGAGCCCCGCAGAGCTCGGGAATGCCAGAGTATTTTTTGACTGCAGACACCAGACGTTTCCAGAGCTTTCAGGATCCGGGGCGCGCGCTTTACCGTTCCGGACGTGTTGCTGGCGGCGACCTGGCGAAAGCTCGCCGCGGTGCACTCGGTTATATGCGTCATCTTCTAAAATTAGTGATGAATCACATACTGGAATTTTCATACATCACGGACGCTCGTTATAATATAAATTCAAATATTTCTAGAACCCACCCGCTACTATTGTTGGGCGTGGGAGGAAGGAATCACACCACAAATAATTAAATTAGATTCGAAGCTCATACTTCCGGTTTATTCAAATATTTCGAATTAAATACGAGCGTACAGAATGTGAAGAGTTTGGTTATTTATTTATTTCAAGTTCAAATACCTCAAGCAAAGTGAAAGTCACCGTATCAATTTGCAGAGCTGCATCAGCGTTATTTTTTTTTGTTTTTGTAATGAATTTTATCCAAGCGTTACGTCGTAGGTCACGTGGGAGATATTATGATTAAATCAAGACCGATAAAACAGACCTGGCGGCCCTGAGGCGGCCTCGACGGAAGCCCCTAAAGGGCCTCGGGGAAAGTTAAAAAAAAAACATATCTCGGCTTTCGTGCGATAGGGCCGGACGTAGGCCCCAGGGGGGCTATGTGGGCGGAGGAAGGTGGTAGCTAGTGAGAGAGTTTAAAAAAATCTGAGATTGCGTTTCCGAAAAATTCCCGAAAAAGCTCCGCGAAAATCGCGCGTTTAAATTTTTCTGGGCCCTTTCCAGGACCGCACTCGATGCGATCTTCTAGCGAATAAGAGCCCCCCACTCGCCCTCCAAATTTCGTCCCGATCGGTTAATAAAGAAGGACGTTGGAATTATTTGAAGTCCCGAAAAAGGTCAATTTTCGGGAGTACGAGCCTGCGCCGCCTCTCCGGAGCGCCGGATCGCGAAACAACCGGCGCCATCGCGTACCTCGTCATTTTTTAGGGGCGCCTAGGAAAAAATTTCAGTACGCTAGGACGACGTTTAAGGGTCGCGTTTCCGAAAAATTCCCGAAAGAACTCGAAAATCGCACATTTTATTTTTTTTTGGGAGCTTTCCAGGACCGTACTCGATGCGATCTTCTAGGGAATAAGAGCCCCCCACTCGCCCTCCAAATTTCGTCCCGATCGGTTAACAAAGAAGGACGTCGCAATTTTTTTAAATGTCGGAAACCGGCAATTTTCGGGAGTACGAGCCTGCGCCGCCTCTCCGGAGCGCCGGATCGCGAAACAACCGGCGCCATCGCGTACCTCGTCATTTTTTAAGGGCGCCTTGGAAAAATTTTCAGGGCGCTAGGACGACGTTTAAGGGTCGAAAAAAATTCCAAAAGAGAAGCCTGCCGAGTTGGATTTAATAATTGTTTCTTTTTTGTTATTAAACAATTAGCAATAGCATTAGTAATGACGTGCGATAGGGTCGGACGTAGGCCCCACGGCTATGTGAGCGGAGGGGGGTGGGTAGCTGACGAGAGAGTTAAGAAAAAACCTAAGATCGCGTTTCCGAGAAATTCGCGAAAGAGCTCGAAAATCGCAATTTTAATTTTTTTGGGCGCTTTCCAGGACCGTACTCGATGTGATCTTCTAGCGAATAAGAGCCCCCCACTCGCCCTCCAAATTTCGTCCTGATCGTTTAACAAAGAAGGACGTTGGAATTTTTTTAAGTGTCGGAAACGGGCAATTTTCGATAGTACGAGCCTGCGCCGCCTCTCCGGAGCGCCGGATCGCGAAATAACCGGCGCCATCGCGTACCTCGTCATTTTTTAGGGGCGCCTTGGAAAAATTTTCAGGGCGCTAGGACGACGTTTAAGGGTCGAAAAAAATTCCAAAAGAGAAGCCTGCAGAGTTGGATTTAATAATTGTTTCTTTTTTGTTATTAAACAATTAGCAATAGCATTAGTAATGACGTGCGATAGGGTCGGACGTAGGCCCCACGGCTATGTGAGCGGATGGGGTGGGGTAACTGACGAGAGTTAAAAAGAATCTAAGATCGCGTTTCCGAGAAATTCGCGAAAGAGCTCGAAAAACGCAAATTTTAATTTTTTTGGGCGCTTTCCAGGACCGTGCTCGATGTGATCTTCTAGCGAATAAGAGCCCCCCACTCGCCCTCCAAATTTCGTCCTGATCGTTTAACAAAGAAGGACGTTCGAATTTTTTTAAGTGTTGGAAACGGGCAATTTTCGATAGTACGAGCCTGCGCCGCCTCTCTGGAGCGCCGGATCGCGAAACAACCGGCACCGTCGCGTACCTCGTCATTTTTTAAGGGCGTCTTGGAAAAATTTTCAGGACGCTAGGACGATGTCTAAGGGTCGAAAAAAATTCCAAAAGAGGAGCGTGCAGAAAAAAGTTCGAAAATCGCAAATTTTAATTTTTTCGGGCCCGTTCCAGGAACGTACTCGATACGACCTTCTAAGGAGTAAGAGTCTCCCACGCCCCCCACTCGCTCTCCAAATTTCGCCTCGTTCGGTTAACAAAGAAGGACGTTGGAATTTTTTGAAGTGTCGAAAACGGGCAATTTTCGGGAGTACGAGCCTGCGCCGCCTCTCCGGGGCGCCGGATCGCGAAACAACCGGCGCCATCGCGTACCTCGTTATTTTTTAAGGGCGTCTTGGAAAAATTTTCAGGGCGCTAGGACGACGTTTAAGGGTCGAAAAAAATTCCAAAAGAGGAGCGTGCATAAAAAAGCTCGAAAATCGCAAATTTTAATTTTTTCGGGCCCGTTCCAGGACCGTGCTCGATACGGCCTTCTAAGGAGTAAGAGTCCCCCGCGTCCCCCGCTTGCCCGCTTAATAAAGAAGGGCGCTGGAATTTTTTGAAGTGCCGAAAACGGGCAATTTTTGGGAGTACGAGCCTGCGCCGCCTCTCCGGATCGCCGGATCGCGAAACAACCGGCGCCGTCGTGTACCTCGTCATTTTTTAGGGGCGCCTTGGAAAAATTTTCAGGACGCTAGGACGACGTTTAAGGGTCGAAAAAAATTCCAAAAGAGTAGCCTGCAAAGTTGCACCCCTTCGCTTTCACCCCTTCCGGCGCCACATCTTATGAAAACGGCATCCGGCTTTGCGCTCCGCAGCTTTCTCGTTTTTTTTTTTAATTTACATCCGAAAAAAACAGTTTTTTTTAAGTTAAAGGAACTAATAATAATGAGTATTGATAATATTATGAACAGGGCAAAGAATTCAGGCCGCTTATTGTTGGACGCCTTTTACGCCGAATGTACTATTTATTCCTGCTACTTTTATGTGACCTATGTAATTATTATTGAGTGGGAGGGGAAGAAGTTCAATATTAGCGTTCGCACGTTGCGTGAAGTCCGAGTAGGTACTAAATTTTCGTGCCGTTCGCGGAACGAGTGGCCTGAATTCTTTTCCTTGATTATGAACCGAAAATCTCGACCAGCAAATATCTAATTTACTTTTAATTACTACGCACGAACCTTGAATTAAATTCAAAGGTTTTGAATCGCGTTTCTTGGAGATTGTATAAGAATTACGTTGCTAAAAATGGTCAGTTTTTTGCGCGCGCTTACAGAAAAAGAGGCGCAAGGCGCCAGGCAATTTGAATAAAATTAGAAACGCTCCGTGTACGAGCTTTTCTTTCACTTTCCGCTGTGCTGCGCCGTACAGAGCGAGCGGTAGGGAAATTTTATCGTCGGTTTGAGCAAAGTGAAAACTACTTTGTATACAGAAAACTTCTTCTTCGTGAGAGCGTTTTTTTTTTTAGTCCTGTACTTGCCAACTGGCTTCCTTTTTTCTCAAGAGACTGGTGGTGACGTCTTACTTGTATGCATGCGGATACCATGTGACTGACGTCCGCTTATGCTTGCCAGAAGGTGGCTGAAACTCGATGCCGGCAAGCGCCGCCGCCAATGTCATTGCCGTGCATTCTCAAGCGCAGCAGTTTTTTAAACACTTTTGTATAATTAAAATATTATAATGAAAAAGGGATCCATTTCAACTTGACCTTGAGCACGAACAATGTAAATCAGCCGTCCGGTCAGGTGGTCAATCAACACGTTTACAATGTGCCTGGATTTATTAAAATAAATAAAAGTAACTTCACTGCAAGTGATTACAAGTTAAAGTATTTTCATTTTTTTTTTCAATTTCCATATCGATTACGTTTTTCCAAAAGACGGAAATGTTCTTGTTTTTCTTTCTTGTTTCATTTGTCATATGTTTTTGTATAGAATAAGAACTTTCTGCACTGTGCAGACCGTTGCAATCGTCTTTTGTTTTTGTTGCTTTTGTTTTTATTGTGATTTTCTTTCTTTATGAGTGCTCGTTCTTTGTAAATTTGGAATTACTGTTACGTCTTGAGTGTGGTATGTTTTTTTTTTTAATTTTACTTTTCTCGACTGTTAAAAAACTATCGATGTTTTTTTTTTAATTTTCAATTGTCTACCATTTTTCACAAATTAAATATTTATAATTTCTTTAGAAATTTTATTTTTCCCGTTTTTTTCTTCTTCTTTTCTTGTTTCTCATTGTGTAACTTTTTCTTTTCTTGTATCTTTTTTCTTGCAAACTTTTTCCTTATCTTAATCCATCAATTCCATCATCACCTTCGTCCCAGAAGGATTGTATTTTAATATTTTATAATTTTGTGGTGCAGACTGCTTTTCGTGAATCTCAAAACACCCCGGCGGTAAATCATCTTGCGATTTTGCAATTTCGCCTTTATAATTGTCTTAAGTAAAACTTAGCGTAGCTACATTTTACCGTGTTTCGTGGGAACTAAATTGAATGTTTAGTCTAACCGTCGAGACTGGTCGTAAAACTCTGCGATGCCTTAGTTTTTTGTGTCATTTGATTCCTTGTGATTGACGTATTTCCGTACACTTGTTATTTCGACGGAAATATAAATTACGTTCACACTTGACATTTGGCGCCGTTGGTTATTACTTATGTCGCCTTGTATAAACGATTCGCTTTTGTTTGTTCAGTTTATGTTGGCATTGATGCGTCCAAAAGCCCTTCTTTTTGTAGTTATGGGCGTGGCCAAGTTTGGCTTTATTAATTTGTGGCGTGCATGCAACATTCAGTGTGCATTGTTTTTTTTAATGATTTACTCTTTTTCCTTCTTAAATTAATAATGTATGTAATTTAATTGGTACTATTTCGGCTTTCGTACGATAGGGCCGGACGTAGGCCCCAGGGCTATGTGGGCGGAGGAAGGCGATAGCTAGTGAGAGAGGTGGCGTTTCCGAAAAATTCCCGAAAAAGCTCGAAAATCGCGCGTTTAAATTTTTTTGGGCCCACTCCAGGACCGCACTCGATGCGATCTTCTAGGGAATAAGAGCCCCCCACTCGCCCTCCAAATTTCGTCCCGATCGGTTAACAAAGAAAGACGTTGGAATTATTTGAAGTGCCGAAAAAGGTCAATTTTCGGGAGTACGAGCCTGCGCCGCCTCTCCGGAGCGCCGGATCGCGAAACAACCGGCGCCATCGCGTACCTCGCTATTTTTTAAGGGCGCCTTGGAAAAATTTTCAGGACGCTAGGACGACGTCTAAGGATCGAAAAAAATTCCAAAAGAGAAGCCTGCAGAGTTGCATTTAATAATTGTTTCTTTTTTGTTATTAAACAATTAGCAATAGCATTAGTCATGACGTGCGATAGGACCGGACGTAAGCCCCACGCTATGTGAGCGGAGGGGGGTGGGGTAACTGACGAAAGAGTTAAAAAAAATCTAAGATCGCGTTTCCGAAAAATTCCCGAAAAAGCTCGAAAATCGCAAATTTTAATTTTTTTGGGCGCTTTCCAGGACCGCACTCGATGCGATCTTCTAGCGAATAAGAGCCCCCCACTCGCCCTCCAAATTTCGTCCTGATGGTTTAACAAAGAAGGACGTTGGAATTTTTTTAAGTGTCGGAAACGGGCAATTTTCGATAGTACGAGCCTGCGCCGCCCCTCCGGAGCGCCGGATCGCGAAACAACCGGCGCCATCGCGTACCTCGTTATTTTTTAAGGGCGTCTTGGAAAAATTTTCAGGACGCTAGGACGACGTTTAAGGGTCGAAAAAAATTCCAAAAGAGGAGGCTGCAAAGTTGCACCCCTTCGCTTTCGCCCCTGGCGGCGCCACCTCTTAAAAGAGAAGCCTGCAAAGACTGCGAAATTGGTCGTAAAACTCTGCGACGCCACAGTTTTTTTGTGTCGTCTGATTCCTTGCGATTGACGTATTTCCGTACACTTGTTATTTCGACGGAAATATAAATTACGTTCACACTTGACATTTGGCGCCGTTGGTTCTTACTTATGTCGTCTTGTATAAACGATTCGCTTTTGTTTGTTCAGTTTATGTTGGCTTTGATGCGTCCAAAAGCCCTTCTTCTTGTAGTTATGGGCGCGGCCAAGTTTGGCTTTATTAATTTGTGGCGTGCATGCAGCGTTCAGTTTGCGTTTTTTTTTTTTTATTGATTCACTATTTTTCCTTCTTAAATTAATAATGTATGTAATTTAATTGATACTGTTACACAATATTTTTACACGATATTTCAAAGTATCGATTCTTTTCTGCCGGGTATCGTTTGGTATCGACACTTTAAGGAGAGGCATCATTTGATACAAAGCATCGATACTTTGTTTAAAATATGCATCCCTAGTCACGTGTTACGTGTTCGCATCCGTTTTCAAGTGCGTTTAAACATCGAAATTCAAGAGTTCTTTTCTTGAATCGTCAGCGATTACAAACTAAGCAAGAGACAGTTGGGTGTTAGTGTTACGTAACAACGCGATAAAGTTCGGGCCATGTAAACAGGATCGCCCCATACGCACACAAACGTGCCGCTGCGTTAATTGCTCCGGTATATACATGTGACCGACTGCATATATATACATAGTACAACATACATAAGAAGTCTCTCACTCACACACACACGCACACGGACACACTCATATGTTAATTATAGCGTAGCAGTTTCTTAATATAGTGCGCACCCCGCGTCGTTTTGTTGCGCTAGTCCGAACGCAGCTCGCCCGCGTTAACTCCCACCTCGTCGCATCTCTGCAAACACGACAAAGTTTTCCTCAGGGGGCTGTTACCACCCCGCCTTAATTTGTGCGTGATTAATTTATTTTCGCGCGCGCGAAATTCCGGAATTTTTAATCGCGGTGAATGTGCGGCGAAGCCGCGTGAAAGAAGAAAACCTTTGCCACAGCGAAATAATTATTGAAAGTGAGAGATAATTAATTAATGGAATAATGTGAGAAATTTTATTTATTCGTCGAGCTGGTGCAGTTGGTTAGTTCAATGAGCACGCACGTTGCTAAAGGTTAGTGGTTCGCTCGGAGGAATTGTGCTGTCAAGGTAATTACATTCCTTTATAACATGTAGTATTCCGCAAAATAATTTTGTGAAATTCCGACAGTCGGGGCCTTATTTTTTATCCTACACAAAACAAAAAAAAAATGACTACCGACGAATTGCTTGTTAAATAAAAAATCAGCCATTCCTCCCGTATACACATACCATGCGTAAAGAAACTTATTTTACGTGTAACTACTTGCACGATGTAGAAACGGCCAGCTGTGGGGGTAAGCGACGTGCGCGCCATCGCGATTTCATTAGTCTTCGTCGTTAGTAGGTTTCCCCTTTCTCGCGCTGCGCATTATCAAAGAGCGATGTTGCAGAAATTGGTTGACAGACCGTATGTCGAGTTCAGTCAACGGTATTATACATGCATTTAAGCCGCGACGCCTGAAAATTTTGAAATAGGCAACCCATTAATCAAATCAGGAAAATCTTTATGCTTCCATCACGGTAAACTTCCCTGCCCCGCATTTCTCCGATCCGCATACCTTCTTTAATACGTATTCCAAATGAGTTTGCTTACATATTTATAAATGGTCTTAAAATAAAGAAGGAAAGTTCTCTCCCCCCAACCCCCCACCCCCTCAATAACGTAATATTTTTGTTTTTGCTCCAAATGATTGCACGTCCGACGCATACCGCCAACATAAAAGTTTTGTAGGGGGAAAGCGAACATCACCGAGTGATGAAGGGATGAAGAAAAACAAATGGCAAACAACTGGCGAGAAAGCGTTGAGAGACAGTCAATCAAAAAAAAAAAAAAAGAAAATGAAAGGATAATCGACTAAAAAGAAAGCGGCGGTTAGGATTCGTGAAAAAAATTTAAGAACGACGACAGTTCTATTAAAAAAATGAATGAAAAACAATGACGGACAATGAAAAAAAAAAAGAAACAATCGGCAGATGAAGAAAAACAAGTGGCAATCGACTGATAAAAAACATGAAAAACATGACAGTCATTGACCGAAGAAAAACAAAAATAATCGACTAAAAAAAAGCATGAAAAAAAAAAATTAACGACAGACCAAATAAAAAATAAATGAACGAAAAAATAACGACAAACAATTGGAAGAAACAAGTGGCAAATGAGGAAAACAAGTGGCAATCGACTGATGAAAAAAAGAAAAAAACACAACAGTCAACTAAAGAAAAAAACAAAAGACAATCGACTAAAAAGAAATCAGGTTAGAATTTATGAAAAAAATAAATTAACCACGACGCGACACTCCAATTAAAATATAAATGAATGAGAAAACGACGACAGACAATTAAAAGAAACAATCGGCGAATGAAGGAAACCATCGACCGATGAAAAAAAACATGACAGTCATTAACCAAAGAAAAACAAAAAATAATCGACTAAAAGAAAGCAGGTTGGGATGCATGAAAAACTAAATAAACGAGGACAGTCCAAATAAAAAAAAATAAATGAACGAGAAAACAGCGACAAACAATTAGAAGAAACAATTGACAAACGAAGAAAACAGGTGGCAATCGACTGATGACAAAAGAAAAACTATTGCAGTCATTAAACAAAGGAAAAACGAAAGGGTAAGCAGGTTAGGATGCGTGAAGAAATAAACGAACGACGACGGTCCAAATAAAAAAAAAAGAATGAATTGGAAAACAATGACAAACAATTAAAAAGAAAACGGTCGGCAAATGAAGAAAAACTAAATCGTAAATCGACTGATGAAAAAAAAAAAAAACACGGCAGTCAATCAAAGAAAAAAGGCTAAAAGAAAGCAGGTCGGGATTCATGAAAAAAATTAATGAACGACGACGGTCCGATTTAAAAAATAATCGGAGAAACAATTTAGAGAGGACAATTGGCAAATGAAAAGAAAAACAAATGACAATCAATTGACAAAAAAAAAAGAAAAACAAGGAATAAAAATAACAACGGACGAGCACATAAAACAAAGGACAACCGACAAACAAAGAAAAACAAATCGTTAACAAAATGAGAAGAAAGTGAAGACGAGACTAATAATAAAATAAGTAAATGAATAAAAAAATGAAAGAGAAATGGAAACTTAGCTAGTTCGGCCCCTCCCCCGCCCGCAGTCAACATTTTAGAATTTTTTAATTTTGCCTTTTTTTATGCTTTCCTAGCTAGACAATTTTCTGTTTAATTTTTCTCTCAGCTGTTCGAGCATAAAGTACACAACAAGGAAACTTCATGAGGCGGGAGGTGGGGGGGGGGGGGGGGCGGTTGCTTAACTCACCCCCATTGGTGAAATTTTGTTTGCATTTGTTTTGCATTTTCTCCTGAAAGGGTGCAAATTTTGATTTTGATGGGCGTGCAATTATTTGGGTGCAAACAACTTCTAAAAACCTTACCGGACGGCGAGGGGGGGGGGAGAATTAAAAAACGAAAGCAAAATGGAAACTCCCTCGCCCCCCGTCAACGTTTTAGAATTTTTTATTTTTGCGTTTTTTATGCGTCCTTAGCCAGCCAGTTTCCCGTTTAATTTAATTTTTCTCTCAGCCGTTCGAGCGTAAAGGAGAGCGGTGCAAGGGGGGGGGCGGGTGGAGTTACCTCTCTCTTTCCTGGTAAAATTTTGTTTGTTTGTTTTGCATTCTCCCCCGAATGGGTGCAAATTTTGATTTTGTTAGGCGTACAATTATTTGGGTGCAAGAAACTTCTGAAAACCTTACGGTAGGGCGAGCGGAGAGGGGGGGGGGAGAGGATTAACTCGCTTACTGCCTTTTACTTTATAATTATTTTTTATGTTTTTTTTTTCGTTCATGCCTTCTGAAGTGTTTCTCATTTCTTCAGTCATAAAGGTCGAGACGGACTTCTCAGCTTTTTTTTTTGCTCATCGGGTTCTTTTTTTATTTGGACTTTCTCGCTTTTTTTCTTGTATTTTTTTTGTTCATAAAAGAACTCCTCAGAATAATACACGCCGTTTAAAGGCAAGCGGCCACTGCACGCGAAGCGAAGCTAAGCTGAGCGAAACTAAAACGTTTTTCTTCTTTTTTTTTTTTTTTGAAAATTAGCTCCAATGTAATCTTTAAAGCGAGGGGCCACTGCGCGCGCGAAGCGAAGCTAAGCGAAACGAACTTGAGATAATCTAAACAAACCCCAAGCGTGCGCGATTTATATTTTAGTTTGAAAAAGAAAAAAAAAAAAAGACGCAGGCGAAGGCCTGCGCTTAGCTTTCACATTTTTGACTTCGAGCCTGCGTCACTGCACTATTTTAAATCGGTTGCATCGTATTCCCGAACAATTTCGATTAGTTCTTCCTGTGTTCCAACACGTTCGTTGTTGTTTCTTTCCTTCTCTCTCGCTCTTTGCTGCTGCTTAATAAAAAAAACCGACTCGGCAGCCGAGCGTGCCGATGCGCTTTTATAGTTAACACCCGTTTTTGCGTAAGCGTATGGAAACGTCTGGAGTTTTCGCGACGGTCGCACTAGATTACTCTACAGCTTTCTCGAAGGTACCTGCGAGCGTCCCAGGCGACCCTTGTCGAAAGGCCGGCGCCGCACCGGCCTCTCTGATCACAAAAATATCACCTAAACGCCCCGAGCCAATGGTTTAACAATATCCTCGTCGGCCAAACTTCGCTTCTCCTAGTTTTAATCGCGGCGTCTGCAGGAGCTATTTTTTTTAAAAAACCTCTTAGTTTCGCTTAGCTTAAAGCTTCGCTTCGTGCGCAGTGGCTCCTCGCCTTTACACAAACGCGGCAACTAACGAAGATATAAAAAGCCGTGTACTGAGTTTCGCTCGGCTTAGCTTCGCTTCGCGTGCAGTGGGCCCTCGCCTTAAATTAAAAAAAAAAAAACAAAACGAACAAAAAATTTATGGCCTTTAATTTTAAAAATCTCGCGATAAAATAAGTACAGTACACATTCGTACGTCACGACGACGACGAGGCAGATAGTGGGTCGTCCTTGGTTGCAATTTACCTGTGTTCACTTTTTAGCATAAGTTTGCCATGTGGACAACATCTCTGTCCGACGCGTTAGCACAAACGCTCTGTAATGAAAAGAGAGCGCTTGCATTAGGCCGTAATTTCGTTTGACGTATTTTTATACACTCGCGCGTCACATGTCGAACGTCCATTGGTCTTGAACGTCTTTTGGTCTTCTTGTGTGTATACGCAGTTGAATATTGAATCCAAACTGGGACAGTACACCACATAACATGCAGGTTCGTAACTTTTTGATCACGAAACATTAACTATAGTACGTGGAATTCATTTTAAAAATAGCACATCTAATTATGTAACACTCCGTGAATGAATGAACTGGCCTTTCTCATTAGGCACTTATTTCATAATCATTACATTACTGTGCTTCACGCTATTACTATAGTACTTCATGCTGTATATTTTGAGAGCACTTTTTTCTTGTGCAGAAATCTTGAGGATTTCAGGATAGGCAACCCATCGATCAAATCGGCGCAGCGCGTCACGATCTGCAATTAAAAGCGCGGTAGTAGAATGGGTTGCCTATTTCGAATTCTTAAGGCGTCACGGCTTAGAATGCCCGCTCGGAATTTCACAAAACCTTCTTCAAGAACAGTCGGCGGTTTTCAGAATTTCAAAAAAAAAAATGTTTTCAGTCCCGTCCTAAACATGCTCCTCCTGTGATCCGTAACGGACGCGTCGTCCGCCACCACCACGATGATGAAGAAGTTCTGCAACCGAATCATCACTAAACAGCAGTGGCGCGTGACCGTCCCGAACATAAACCCGCCGGGTATATTTAGGAGGTCGCCTTCAAAATTAGATTCGGATAGGGCGGGTATTTTGGAGCTGAAAGAGAGGACCAACCGCGACGCGGAAGAACCGCCGCATCCTCAGAGCCTGCCGACCAGCATCTTGATCCCGAGCGATTCGAGCGATTCCGACGAGGATTTCGAAGACGCGCGCGCCGTCCTCGTGGACGTTGGCGGCAATAAATTAGGGAGCGAGATGGAAAGGGAATGGGGATGGGAATGGGAACGGAAGGGGGATGCACCAGACTCCAAGAAGTCTTCGACCGCCAACTGCGAGTATGAAGTTCCGAAAATCAGCTTCTCTTTTTTCGGAACGCCCCATGACGACGGCGGCGGTGCCGGCGACGACGAAACGAACGAACCCTACGAAACCGTCAACGTCAAAAAACCGAAACAAAAATCCGAAGTGAAGATCGTCCTGGCCTGTCCGGAAAACTCCGACGTGGAAAGCCTTTACGAAGACCAAGACGCCTCCTCCAACGAAGAATACAAAGTGCCCGTCGTCAAGACGGAGCTGGGGGTGAGCCACGAGATTTTCACCGAATTGGAAAGCGTAAGTGAAGAGTTGGTTGGGACGCCCCCGCGCCAAGTCGCGAACGTCATCACGGAGACCAAGGTCATCGACTTGTACCTCACCAAGAGCCTGGAGGAGTTGACCGCCGCCATAAAATGCGGAAGCGATCCGAACTTGTGCCTCGGCAGGCCTCTGCTGCTCCTCGAGAAGGAAACAACCGCAGAGGACGACTTGTACAAGGTCCCCAAGTCCATGCGACGTCGCAACAGGCTGTCGCAGTCTTTGAACGACTTCAACGCGACCAACCCCCAATTGGTGGTGATGTCGGCCGGTAGCAGCGTCGATCACTTCTCTTGCGACAGTCAGGTTCTCCTGGAGGGGGAGGAGAGGAAAGCCATGGGAAGAAGGGCGGAGCCGTCGGAGAATTCGGGGGGCAGCATGGAATACTGCAAGACCAGAAGCAAACTGCCCGCGAGGTTCCGCAGGGTCACCCTCTTGAGGAAGCCGAGGAGTAAAGCGGCGGACACGTGGGTTCACCTGAAGGCGAAGGTGAACGATATGATTGCGGAGCGTTCGGGTCAGTTCAGTGCCAGCAACATCGAGGAGATGTACAGGTCGTCCAAGTACAAGTGCAAGAAGGTGCTGAGGCAGACGGGGAAGATCTTCAAGGGGAAGAAGGACCAGCAACAGCAGGAGAACGCGAACGCGGACTGCGATGCGACGACGCGGATCGTCAAAAACGACGCGTTCTTTGCGAATATTAAAGCGACGGGGGATGCCGAGAATGTGAACGTGAATCTGAAGACTGACGCAAGTGCAAGTGAAGTGGAGGATGGTGGTGATTGTAAGAAACTGCTGGATTCGGTCGGTGAAGATGGTGAGAGGAAGGAGGAATTTGATTTTAATACGATAAAGAGCGCGTTCAGGAGAAGCAGACTGATGTCGACGGAAGTAAGTATTAGAGAAAGTAACGACGACCAAATTCGTTTCAATCCAGTGAAATTTAATGAAAACGAAAAAATAAGTCAACCGTGGTATGATGGCAAGCCTTCATTTTTCGTTAAATTATGATTGAGTAGGCACACACGTCGATACAGGTAAAAATATGACTTATACAGGGTGTTGCATTATGAATCGCAACCCATGACATCCCATATTAATTTAAAGTTTATTGAATATCGGCTACCCTAATTAATTCACGGCAAAATTCCATTTGGGTTTCTTGAAGCGCTCTTCAAGACGAATCTGTCTGTGAAGTTTCAAATTTTTCCGTTCGCTCAGTTTCAAGATATTAAAAAAAAAATCCTGTGTAAGTTGAATTTCGTCACCGGAACTTTTTTAAAAATCTTAAAACTGCGCGAATGGAAAATTCTGCATCTTCGCAGACAGGTTCGTCTTGAAGAGCGCTTCAAGAAACCTAAATGGAATTTTGCCGTAAATTAATTAGGGAAGCCGATATTCGAGCATGTTTCAATTAACACGGGACTTCCTATGTTAATATGTTAATTTAATTTTCTTGAATATCGGCTTCCCTAATTAATTTACGGCAACATTCCATTTAGATTTCTTGAAGCGCTCTTCAAGATGAATCTGTCTGTGAAGTTTCAAAATTTTCCGTTCGCTCAGTTTCAAGATATTTTAAAAAAAAATCCGGTGTAAGTTGAATTTCGTCACCGGAACTTTTTTAAATATCTTGAAACTGGGCGAACGGAAAATTCTCAAACTTCGCAGACAGGTTCGTCTTGAAGAACGCTTCAAGAAACCTAAATGGAATTTTGCTGTAAAATAATTAGGGAAGCCAATATTCGAGCATCTTTCAATTAACACGGGATTTCCTATGTTGACGTGTTAATTTAAAGTTTCTTGAATATCGGCTTCCCTAATTAATTTACGGCAACATTCCATTTAGATTTCTTGAAACGCTCTTCAAGATGAATCTGTCTGTGAAGTTTCAAAATTTTCCGTTCGCTCAGTTTCAAGATATTTAAAAAAAAATCCGGTGTACATGTTAATTGAAATTTTCTTGAATATCGGCTTCCGTAATTAATTTACGGCAAAATTCCATTTGGGTTTCTTGAAGCGCTCTTCAAGATGAATCTGTCTGTGAAGTTTCAAATTTTTCCGTTTGCTCAGTTTCAAGATATTAAAAAAAAAATCCAGTGTAAGTTGAATTTCGTCACCGGAACTTTTTTAAATATCTTGAAATTGGGCGAACAGAAAATTCTCAAACTTCGCAGACAGGTTCGTCTTGAAGAGCGCTTCAAGAAACCTAAATGGAATTTTGCCGTAAATTAATTAGGGAAGCCGATATTCGAGCATGTTTCAATTAACACGGGACTTCCTATGTTGATATGTTAATTTAATTTTCTTGAATACCGGCTTCCCTAATTAATTCACGGCAAAATTCTATTTAGGTTTCTTGAAGCGCTCATCAAGACAAATCTATCTGTGAAGTTTCAAAATTTTCCGTTCGCTCAGGTTCAAGATATTTAAAAAAAAAATCCGGTGCAAGTTGAATTTCGTCACCGGAACTTTTTTAAATATCTTGAAACCGCGCGAATGGAAAATTCTGCAACTTCGCAGACAGGTTCGTCTTGAAGTGCGCTTCAAGAAACCTAAATGGAATTTTGCTGTAAAATAATTAGGGAAGCCGATATTCGAGCATCTTTCAATTAACATGGGATTTCCTATGTTGACATGTTAATTTAATTTTCTTGAATATCGGCCTCCCTAATTAATTTACGGCAAAATTGCATTTGGGTTTCTTGAAGCGCTCTTCAAGATGAATCTGTCTGTGAAGTTTCAAAATTTTCCGTTCGCTCAGTTTCAAGATATTAAAAAAAAATCCGGTGCAAGTTGAATTTCGTTACCGGAACTTTTTCGAATATCTTGAAACCGCGCGAACGGAAAATTCTGAAACTTCGCAGACAGGTTCGTCCTGAAGAGCGCTTCAAGAAACCTAAATGGAATTTTGCTCTAAATTAATTAGGGAAGCCGATATTCGAGCATATTTCAATTAACATGTTTTCTTTTTCTACTTCATTATTACATTATTTTTAATCGGATTTAATTAGACACGCCGACGAGAGGCGGCGCGCTCGCTGGATGGAATCATGGAATGATTTTGATTCACTTCGCCATCTTCAAAGAAAATATTTGCAATCGATATTCCTGTAAATATTTTGAACATGACGAGGAGGATAAACACGTCATTTACGATGATTCCGTTTAACTTCGCTTCGCATAAAAAAATATGTATTGATAAACTCACCTGTTATTATTATTGAAAGATAACGAACGACTCGGCGATAAGCAATAACCTGCGTGCATGCCAGTGAATACACATGACAGAGGTTTTTGTTTTTGTGTGTGAGTAACGTTCTTGTTTTGTTTTGTGCGAACCATATTTCTCTGCCACATTCCACACATATAAATAGTGATGGTAAAACTGTTTAGATTCCTTTCGGTGGTGTACAGAAAGGTAAAGAACATTTAAGTTTTGGAGTGAGTCATCATTTTAAGCTTTCATTTTCCTTTTCTTCTTCGCTCCTTTAATTTCTTTTTTTCCTTGTAATGCGCAGTGCACTCATATTTAAGGCCCCTTAAAGATTGAAAGTAGGCAACCCATTCTACTTCCCTGCTCTTTGTACGGCTAGGTGCGTTACTAAACAAAAAAAAAAAGAAAACGAAAAGTTACTTCGGATTTGATCGATGGGTTGCCTATTCCTGAACAATTGATATCATGATAAATATTTCTGCGCTTATTATATTATAATAATAAATAAAGTCGCAAAAAAAAACTTGTACTCTGTAAATGGTCACGTAAAGATCAGCTGGAATGATGATAACTAATAAAAAGGAGCGTTCTGTTTCCTGATCCGATCTGATCTCTCGCTGCTAATTAACCTTTTTAACAACAAATTAAACCAAGTGACCTTTCAACCGCCGAGACTCTTCTCTTCACTAACGTGCAAACATTCAAGGCGTTTGGAAGCTTTAAATCGAGCACATCGCGAAGCCCATGGCTAGCAGCGCCAGTGATCTGGAAGAAAACGCGCAAGTCTCCGCTAAAATAAAAAGGAAAATCCTTGGCTACTTTCCATCGTTTTTGGTAAGACTATGTTGTTTATAATATAGTAAAAAATAATAGTTTAGGAGTAGTAGATAAAAATAGTAGACAAAAACAATTTCCTGTAATTAATCTTTTTTTCAAAATGGGATTGTTTAAATACGACATTTAAAAATTTCGGTCATCCCTAAAGGCCTCCACATCTCAGGACCTCCTCCCTCCGCCCCCTCACAACAGTATGAGGACGAGGAGATAAAAAAAAAAGTATCGTCGGAACCCCTCCCGACAATTTAAATGAGGCGTTTGCGGGAGTACTCACGCGTAGCTTACAATTTTCTAACTTTACAAAAAAAAGAGAAACTCTGACGCGCGTCAGCGCGCACCGCTCGCAAAACTAGACGCGGTGTGCGTAAATGAACAAACGAAACAAAAGGAGAAAACTCCAACAGTACGACAAATTAAAAACTGAGCACGATTTTTTTTTTAATCTTGAACCGGTTCGGGATTAAAAAAATAGTACTTGCAATTTTCATCGGACAAGAATCAACTACAATTAAAAACTGAGCGTGAACTGAATTAATGTGTCAAATAAACTAAAAATAAATGCGAGAATAAATGCGACGAGACGCGGAAAATGACGGCTGAAGCAAGCGAAAATGCACAAAAGCAGCGTTTATTATCTTCGGCCAAAATATTCGTTTTAAAACAAAAGCAATGCCACGACCGGTTTTGTAGTCTATATGTGTGCGATTGTTCACAAAATCCAAAAAAGGGGACGTCGGCGAGTTTACGGGAATACTCACGCGCAGCTTACAATTTTCTAATATTACAGAAAAGGAAATTTCCTTGTAAGAAACGTTTAAGTAGCGACAACCTGCGATCGTTTTTTGATCTGACGTTGTTGGCAGTAAAAGTTACAAAGCTGTCAAGGTGTTCTGGGGCCCTTAAAGGACGCATCCGCACCCTCAAAATCGCCGCATTATCTCTAAAAACCAAAAGTACATAAGTATTAGGTAACGGAACACAAAATGCACAAAATGGGGCGTCAGTGCATTTGCGGAAGTACTCACGCGCAGCTTACAATTTTCTAACATTAAAAAAAAAAAAAAGGAAACTGCGACGTGCGTTAGCGCATACCCCGCGCAAAACTGGACGCGGAGCGCGTAAATAAGCAAACAAAACAAAAGGAGGAAAAATCCAACTCATTACAAATTAAAAATTGAGCATTAATGCGGGAGTACTCACGCGCAGCAAACTGTATGGCGAATTAAAAGTTGATCATTAACTTCAGCGTAATACTGAACCGCATTACGTCAGTGTAGTAGCGTCAGTGTCGGGACACGTGACAAGCGTCGGTTAGAAATATTCAAATCTAAAAAAATTGTTTGAAGAAAGCACAAAATACTCCGAAGGAAATTTCTCTGTTGTCAAAGAACGCAAAAAAGGGTTCTGAATCGCTTTTTACACGTGTGTGTCAGTTTGGACGGTTCGTAGGTGTGTATTACAGTGGCGGCTCGTCGGGGTGGGCAAGGTGTTAAAGTTGAATTCAGCTCCGCGAAACAAATTTACTTGAAAGACGCACCCATCTTTCCTTTTTGCAGTTGCTGCCCACCCACAGTAACTCATCACTCATCACGAGCCGCCACTGGTGTGAAAATAGACAAATAACGTAAACATACCGCCCACGCACGCCACTGAAAAACAAACGGACGAAAGCGAAGCAGCCGGAATTCCCTAGATCTCCGCAGAATTCCGCATGTTACAACTTCAGGTCCTACGTTCTGCCGTAAAAGGGACGTAAATATTGATACAATCGCTCGCGGAAAGTAATTTCTTTCAGACATCGTCTTAATTGATCGCAGCGTACGTGTGCGATTGTTCGCGAAGTTAAAAAAAAAGGGGCGCCGACGCGTTTGCGGGAGTACTCGCGCGCGGCTTACAATTTTCTCACATTACATTAAAAATAGAAAAGAAAAAAAAGCAAAAAGCTTGCAGGTTTCTACTAAAATAGAAAGGAAACTCCTTCCGTACTTTCGTCGTTTCGTCTTTTTTTTGGTAGGACACTTGGAGATTTTTATTTATTTTTGAAATAGCGATAATCTACAGCGCTTGTAATAAGGAAAACGAACCGATGGAATTGTTAACGTCATTAAGCCATCAGTCTTCAGCCTCTCCGCAATTTTCTCGAATTGATAAAAGAAAGACTCTTTTTTTTAATATTACTAGAATAAGGACTGTCAATTTCATAGTTTTTTTTTTAATTTGTTTTATACTTAGTCCATTCGTAATAATTCGTAAGTTCGTAGCTTGGTGAAATGACTGCCAGTGTATGGGCATGTTGTTGCTGAATAAAATCAAGGTTAATTTATCCAAGCATGTCTCCTACGTATGTATGTGTGTGTGTGTAATACAGTAAACAAACGCAATGGTAGAATTAGTTCGAAGCCGAGCGCGAGTACAGTTCTTGTGCGTGGAATTTCGCGACGGAAATCGATTCTCGAAAGGTGCAACAAAACAAAAAACAACTATGAACCACGTGCACGCCAAAATAATAATCGTGCGCATATGTAAACGTACTGTAAGTTTACGATATTTTACTATCACGATGTAACTAAAAATTATGCAATAATGCACGTCGGCGTTTTTATTATAGCTACTGCATACATCGAGGTTAAGTACATGGAGGACGCCGTGCGGTATTACGTGTGTTACTGAAAACCAGTCCTGCCGCGGGCCTTTAGTATGGCAAAACGAACGGAATGTGGAGTATCGCGCGCTCTATCACGCACATCGCACATGCTGTGTTCTGTGGTGCTCTTTATTTCTTAATTTTATTGTTAATCACTTTTTCAACACGCTTTAAGTCTACTGCTTTTGAGTTCAACGCTTGCGATAAAAGAGAAGGGGGCACGCATCCGAAAACCGGCTCGTTTTCTGCTCACTTGTAACTCCTCCAGTTACTTAACCTCTATGGCTGGAGATAAGACAGCCATTTTGAAGCCCATACATAACCTCACAAGAATTTCATCTGCGGCAAACAAAATTTTAAATAATCTGATGTTATTGGTTGATTTTATACCTCTCTTTAAGATAAACGACTCCAATGTTAGGTTAGGTTAAGGATAGGGTTCCTATCCAGGGGCGGGTTAAAAATTCTTTTTGTTTCAATTGGTTGCAATTTTTTTACTGTAAATTATTTAATTTTTTCTTAAAAAATAATAAAAATTATGCGCACGTTTCGCTGTGTGTTTGACGACTTCTTCAAGAAAATTATTTAAAAAAAAATCCGATTTTAAATATATTTTTAATTCGATTTTTTTAATTAGACTCGGGTGCAGTTAAATCGGGTTGGCTTTGAAGGTGTTTTTTTTTTTAATTTAAACAACATTGCATTTATTTATTTTTTACTTTTCTATTTTTGTTTTTTTTTTTCTAATTCTTGACAATTTTTTTCCCGATTTTTACAATATTTGCGGTTGGGTTCAATTAGGCTCGGCGCAGCTGGACTGGGTTGCCTTCGGAGGGGCTTTTAATTAAAAAAAAAATATATTTAATCTCTTACAATTTTTTCCCACGAATATCCTGAAAATTTTTAATTTTTTACTCTTTTTGTTTCGATCATTAATAGTTTCTTACTTTTCTATTTTTTATTATTATTTTTTTTTTTGTAAAATTCCTTTATTATGTTAGCGTCACTTGAGTTAGTTTCAGTTGGGTTGGGTTGACCTTGAGACTTTTTTTTTAATTTACTTAAAATATGTAACATTTGTAACATTTTTTACTTCAATTTGCTGCGCTTTTTTACTTAATTTCTTCGAATTTCCGCAACATTTCTAACGATTTTTAATAATTTCTTGCTTTGTATTATTATTATTTTTTTTTATAAAATTCTTTAATTGGTTGGGTTTACTTGAAATCGATTCGGTTGGGCCGACCTTGAAACGTTTTTTTTTGACTCCTGAAGTTTTTGTTTCCATTTCTAATTTCTCGGCAGTTTCATTGACTTTGAGACATTTTTTTTTTTTTTTAATTACTTAAAATATTCAATTTTGGACATTTTCAGATTCCAAAACAACCGAAAAACTTTAGGAACTTTCAAAAACGAAAGCGTAATAAACGTAGTCGAACGGAAATGCTTTCTTAATAAAAATACACAAATCCCGGCCCGTTTGCGAGAGTACTCACGCTGAGCTTACATTTTTCTGAAGTAACTTGCGGCTTCACGATACTGACTATTGGCGACACTGATTTCGAGCGGACAAGGCATCCATTTCTCATTTTTCTACGAAGAAAAAAGCATACTGCTCAAACTCTTTCAACGATTTTTAATAATTTCTTGCTTTGTAATTTTTTTTTTAATAAAATTCTTTACTTGGTTGGGGTCAATTGAAGTCGATTCGGTTGGGCCGACCTTGAAACGTTTCTTGATTTCTGAAGTATTTGTTTCCATTTTTAATTTCTTGGAAATTTCCTTGACCTTGAGGCGTTCTTTTTTTTAAAAAAATTACTGAAAATATTCAATTTTGGACATTTTTGCTTCAATTTCTAACTATTTTTTATTTCATTTCTACGAATTCTTTTACATGAATATGAACGCTAACGACGAAGGAGCAAAAAAGGATCTTCTGAACGCCACCCAAAAATTTAATGAAAGCAAAACTAGTTCAATTCGACTATACGTGTGAAATTGTTCTCAAAGCGTAAAAAAGGTGCGTCGGCGCGTTTGCGGGAGTACTCACGCGTAGCTTACAATTTTCTGACATTACCAAAAAAAAAAGGAAACTTGATATATGAATCCAGGTACGTTGTTATTAGAGATAGGAATTGCAAATTTCGGCACCTCTTTGTGATATATGTATAAATCCCATAATATTTATTTTGTATGGAAAATTAAATCTTGAGCGCTCGTTCACTCGTTACTTCTTTTCTTTCTTCTAAATTTACAAATTTTCTTTCTTCATTTAATTAATTTCGCTCTAATTACAGGGGCAAAATGGTTTCGACGACCTCCGGCGATACGTTAAGCAAGGGGGCGACTTCTCAAAAGAACTTTCCACGATTCTTCAAGAAAGGTAAGAAAACGCGCGGTTATTTCATGCAGTAATATAAGGTGATCCATAAGTACAGATTCACACGATTGTTCACTATTATTTAAATAGATTCTTAGTTTGTTTTACAAGGTTGCCTAAATGCTACGACTGGCGCGATCTTATCTGTTTAGTCTATATAGCGTTTCCTGACCAGCGCTTATCGACTGGGAAAGTTTATACTCAAATGAAACGGATCAATGGTAAATATTTTTTTTCTTTTTTAGATCTGAAGCAGAACTACAGTACGCCAAGAGTCTGTCGAAGTTGAGCAACAAACTGGTGAGGGCATGTCGAGACGGCGTCGGCGGTCTGAACGACGCTTGGAGGGCGGTCGCCGTCGAATTAGAGGCGCGCGCCGAGGGCCACCGCATCATGGGGGCGGCGATCCTCGAGGACGCGGCGAAGCCACTCAGAACTCTCGCAGAAAACCAGCACAGGGCCAGGAAGCACGCCGAGTCGGCGGTGGACAAGGCGGCGCGTGGTCTGGCCGACTGGAGGAGCGCCGAGGCCAAGACCAAGAAACACAGCCACACATGTGCCAGGGACAATGAGAAATTGCAAGACGCCATGCTCGACAATAGGTGGGTTGTACAAACAACTTTTTCCCGAAAATTAATGCCGCTGGGAATCACCCTGTAGATAGAAGAGATCCCAAAACAACAGACAAAAACCTTAGGAACGTCGAAAAACGGAAATATTCGTAATTAAAATACACAAATCCCCAAAAAGAGGAGGCGACGACGTTTTTGCGGGAGTACTCACGCGTAGCTTACATTTTTCTGAAGTAACTTCGCGTTGTTGACGGCTTCAGGATACTGACTATTGGCTACACTGAAAAAGAACCATACTTCACAAACGTTTTGCACGCAAATTCCGGTTCGGTCGTACAAACAAGAATTTTCTTTGTTCAAGCGTCTTGCAGTTGACCGAACACGGAGATAATTTCGATTTTCTTGCAGATTGTCCAGAAGCACTAGTCTGATCCACCTGGCCCACATCCACAAGACCTCGGTGGACAAAGAAAACGCAAAGGTAAGGGCGACCACCGCGCAAAACACGAAACGTCCCGTCCGGCTAATAAAACTACATTTACGTTTGCCTCCTTCTTCTTTTGTTTAGTTAGAAGGCAAGAAGCGGAAGGCGGAAGACGCCGTGAAGAAAGCCGACATAGAATATTACACTCTCTGCGTTCGAGCCGAGAGAGCCAGGTAATTACGCCCAGACGTGTTTGTCCTTTCTGTTACAAAAAAAAAAAAAAAAAAAACAAAAACAAAAAAAAAACTTTGCATAAAATAAACAATACTAACTGAGCTTGCGGTTTAAAACAGAAAGTGCGAGTAATTACGTTCGGAAAAGCAAAAAAAAAAAAAAAATAGTTAACGGAAACAGTTTCCTGCGATCTCGTTTTGTCTCAAAATGGCGCTACTGCTTAAATACGACTTCGCAGATGACGTTTAAAAATGTTGAATGTCCCTAAATTAAAAGACCCCGAAAGGTACGACACGACAAAAACGCGCAGGCGTCGACGCGTTTGCGGGAGTACTCACGCGTGGCTTACAATTTTTTAACTTTTCAAAAAAAAAAAAAAAACTCGGCGTGCGACGTATAAATATGACTCCAGGTACGTTATTATTAGCGATGGGAATCGGATATTTCCACGTCATTAGTGGGCGGGGCGCACCCCAATCTAAGTCATGTGATTTCATCTTCAAAATCATATGCGCAGGATTGGATTTCAGATTTTGAAGGAAGAAAAGGAAGAGGTAATCCGAAAGAATGAAAACACGTCAAGCAAAATGAGGGGGGGGGGGGTAGTAAATTTTACAAAGTAATTAGAATTATTTAATTTCTGAAAAATGGGTTGAAGAAGAAAATAAAAAGAGAATTTCGACAGTCGAGGAAAAGTAAAATAGAAATTCCTAACGAGAATTATTCTCGTTACAAGAAAAAAATAAAAAGGCCAAACGACTGTAAATTTAAAATTTTCTTTACAATACACATTGAAGACGCGGAAATAATTCGAAATTCACTGAAGAAAAAAAACGAATAAGTAAAGCAAGCCCAAAAAAGAGACTTCGGTTCATTTGCGGGAGTACTCACGCGTAGCTTGCAATTTTCTAACTTTACAAAAAAAAACTTCGGCGTGCGACGTATAAATATGGAAGAAGAAGGAAAGGAAGAGGTAATCCGAAAGAATGAAAACACGGCCAGCAAAATGAGGGGGGGAGGACAGTAAATTTTACAAAATAATTAGAATTATTTAATTTCTGAAAAATGGAAAGTAGTTGAAGAAGAAAATAAAAAGAGAATTTCGACAGTCGAGAAAAAGTAAAATAGAAATTCCTAACGAGAATTATTCTTTCTCGTTACAAAAAAAATAAAATAAAAAGGCCAAACGGCTGTAAATTTAAAATTTTCTTTACAATACACATCCAAGACGCGGAAATATTTCGAAATTCACTGTAGAAAAAAAAAACGAACAAGCAAAGCAAGCCCGAAAAAGAGACGTCGGTGCGTTTGTGGGAGTACTCACGCGTAGCTTGCAATTTTTTTACATTGCAAAAAAAAAGAAACTCTGGAAGTACTCTTGCGTAACTTACAATTTTCTAACATTGCAAAAAAAGAGAAACTTTGACCTCTGTTAGCGCACACGCGTGCAAAACACGGGACGCATAAATAAACGAACAAAACGAAAGCAGAAAACTCCAACAGTACGACAAATTAGCAACTGAACGTTAACTGAATCAACATGAAGAACAGAAAAAAAATAAAATAAAGCGACAAATAAGAGATAAACGCACGAGAGACACAATTTGTACACGTAAGTCACAGAAAAAGCGGCAAAAATATTCAAGGGCAGCGTTTATTTGCGTCAGGCTCGATATTTGTTTTAAAACTAAAGTAACCCCGCAACTGGGTTGTCGTGTGTGTATGTGTATATTGTTTGCAAAGCCAAAAAAAGGGGGCGTCGGCGCGTTTGCGGGAGTACTCATGCGCAGCATACAATTTTCTGATATCGCAAAAAAAAAAACTTTGACGTGCGTCAGCGCACAACGCTCGCAAAACTAGACGCGCGCGCGTAAATAAACAAACAAATTGAAAGGAAACACGATATGAGGAATTAACAACTGAACTTTAACTGAATCAACGTTGCAGACAAAAAAATAAAACGAAGAGATAAATAAGGGAATAAACTCATGAGAGATGCAGATTGTGTACAGAAGATGACATAAGAATAATAATAATAAATAATAATAAACGCAATTCGCATACATAAAGTAACAGCAAAAGCAAGCAAAAATGCATAAAAGCAACGTTTATTTTCTTCAGCCACAATATTCATTTCAAAACAAAAGCGACATCGCAAGCGGGGTGTCCTGTACACGGGTGCAATTGTTCCAACGAAAAGGGGCGCCGGTGCATTTGCGGGAGTACTCACGTGTGGCTTACAACTTTTTAACATTTACAAAAAAAGAAATTTTTACGTGCTTTAGCGCACACCGCGCGCAAAACTAAACGCGGGGCGCGTAAATAAACGTAAATAAACAAACGAAGAAGAGGAGAAAACTCCAACGGTTTGAACAAATTAAAAACTGAGCTTTAAGTGGATCAACGTGACAAACAAAAAAAGAAACAAAGCGACGAATGGGAGAATAAACGCACGAGAGACGCAATTTTTATACGTAATACGACAGCAAAAGCACGCAAAAATAATACACAAAAGGAGCGTTTATTTTCTTCTGCCACAATATTCGTATTGAAACAAAAGCAACTCCGCAACCGAGCTGTCGTGTGTACGTGTGCAATTGTTCACAAAGACCAAAAAAGGGGAGTCCGCACGTTTGCGGGAGTACTCATGCGTCGCTTACAATTTTCTGACTTTACAAAAAAAAAGAGACCGTGACGTGCGACGTATAAATATGACTTCAGGCACATTATTTTTAGAGATGGGAATCTCATCATTGGGGGTGGCGCACTCCTATCTATGTCATGTGACATCAATTTTTGGATTTTGAACAAAGAAGAGGAAGAGGTAATTCGAAAAAAGCATATTCAAGACAGAGAAATAATTCGAAATTCACGAAAGAAACGAAGGAACAAAGCAAGCCGAAAATGGGGGCGTCGGCGCGTTTGCGGGAGTACTCCCGCGTCGCTTACTACAATTTTCTGACTTTACAAAAAAAAGAGACCGTGACGTGCGACGTATAAATACGACTTCAGGCACATTATTATTAGTGATGGGAATCTCATCATTTGGCGTGGCGCACTCCTATCTACGTCATGTGACATCAATTGGATTTCGGATTTTGAACAAAGAAAAGGGAGAGGTAATTCGAAAAAAGCATATTCAAGACAGAAATAATTCGCAATTCACGAAAGAAACGAAGGAGCAAGGCAAGCCCAAAAAAGTGGCGTCGGCGCGTTTGCGGGAGTACTCACGCGTCGCTTACAATTTTCTGACTTTACAAAAAAAAGAGACCGTGACGTGCGACGTATAAATACGACTTCAGACACATTATTATTAGAGATAGGAATCTCATAATTGGGCGTGGCGCACTCCTATCTATGTCATGTGACATCAATTGGATTTTGAATTTTGAACAAAGAAGAGGAAAAGGTAATTCAAGACACAGAAATAATTCTAAATTCACGAAAGAAACGAAGGAACAAAGCAAGCCCAAAATAGGGGCGACAGCACGTTTGCGGGAGTACTCACGCGTAGCTTAAACTTTTCTAACATTGCAAAAAATGAAACTTTGACGTGCGTTATTTTTTTATGTGTTTAATTATCTTTTCGTAGATGTGAAAGTCCATTTCGTTTTCTTTTAGACTAGAGTGGGAATCGGCTGTCGCCAAAGGCGCCAACACTTTCCAATCTCTAGAAGAAGAGAGATTGAACAACCTCAAGTCCATTCTCACTTCGTACCTGAGTCACAGCAGTGAACTAGGACCAAGACTGATCGAGGTAATTATAGTAGGTGCCAAAATCTGTATACAGGGTGGTTCACGACTCGCTCTCACTTAGGCGACGGAACGTTTGAAAGTTCCGCTCGGCGAAGCGGAGCCAACGCAAGACCTGTCGACGTTCGTCAACTTGAGGCACTCGTCCCAGCAAATTTCCGAACAACTCCTCCCCGACTTCTACTGCGAACACATCACGCTGGCCATGAACAGGGAAAGAAGAAAACAGGTCTGCGTACCGTCGACGTGCATTTGTTCCTCTTCCAACGCGTGCTAACGAGTTTGTTCCGCAGGCCTTAGTCAAGCTGCTGCACCTAATAAAGCAAGACATCGAGCGCGAGAGGAAGTCGAAGAACGGACTGGAGAACCTGTCGCGGGCCATAAAGCAGACGCCGAATTTCGGGGCGGAGGATTCCAACCAGAACGTCACGGAAAAACTTTATCACGTGAGTTTGGCTTACGCCCGTGTTTTGTTTTCCTCCACGCTCGCCGGTCGCCAGCGACTCGCAACCGCCGGCGACCGGCGAAAATGGAGGAAAACCAAATTGTTCGACGGGTCGCAGTCGTTGGCGACCGGCGCACGTGGAGGAAACCCAAGTTGAAGAGAAGACCTGACTCTCCTATCTTCTTTCAGATGAAATCCATGTTGACCTACCTAGAGGGCGCCAGGTATAAAGTACAAAGTGCCTTGGCCGAGTTGGACAGCCGTCCGAGAACGGGGCATCCCCTAGCGCCGCACATAACCATCACGCGAGACAAATCAGGATTGCAACAGAGCATTTTAAAGGTAGGGGTCGGGGGCGGCGAGGGGGTGGATAAGTTGTGTCTAGTTAGTTTTTCACGTACATTGCGCCTAGGTCCCCCAGTGGTTGAGGGAGCAATGGAGTGACCCTGAAAAAAGCCCCGTCAGCGAAAAGTCCGTCAAATCCGAAAGCATTTACCCCGACCTTTCGGACCCCGAATGGAACGACAGGGGCACCGCCGACGGTAACTCGAACCAACCGGATTCCGATTTCGGTGCGTACCATTTTACTATTCTTTTTTTTTATTTGATATTTTCCGGACAAGCCAAATTCCCTCTCCGGTTTGTTCTTCCGGATGAACTATAGTTTGTTTCCGCACCCGTCAAAATTGTATGCTGGAGCTCAAGACAACGAAAGCTGTCAGAACGGTCCAAGCGACCTTTGGATTTAAAATTTTCTCTACAATACATATTCAAGACACAGAAATAATTCGAAATTCACGAAGAAAACGAACAACGTTCAAAAAACGGGGCGTCGACGTGTTTGCGGGAATACTCACGCGTTGCTTACAATTCTCTATTTATGAAAAAAAAACAGAACCGCAAGAAAAATTTCGAGAGGCAACAATACAACTTCCTGATAAGAATAATTCTCATTATTAAAATAAAAAGGCCAAATGACTGTAGATTTAAAATTTTCTTCGCAATACATTTTCAAGACGCAGAAATAATTCGAAATTCACGAAGAAAGCGAACATGTAAAGCCCCAAAAAAAGGAGCGTCGGTCCGTTTGCGAGAGTACTCACGGGCAGCTTACAATTTTCTAACTTTGCAAAAAAAAAATAAACCTCGACGTGCGTTAGCGCGCGCCGCTCGCAAAACTATTCGCGGCGCTCATAAATAAACAAACAAAACAAAAGGTGAAATCTCCAACGGTATGACGAATTAAATAAAAACTGAGCGTTAGCTAAATCAACGTGACAAACGAAAGAAAGAGAAAAACAAAGCGACAAAGAACTCCAACAGTATGACGAATTAAAAAAAAAAAACAACTGAGCATTAGCTGAATCAACGTGAGAAACGAAAGAGAAAGCGACGGAGAAGAAAATTAACGCGCGAGACGCAATTTGTATTCGTAAAACGATGATAAAAGCAAGCAAAACAAAAGAAAAAACTTCAAGAGTACGGCAAATTAAAAAAAAAATGAGCATTAACTGAAACTAGCTGACAAAAAAGAAAAACGAAGCGGCTAAAAAGAGAATAAACGATTTGTATACGTAAGGTGACCGCTAAAGCAAAGCATTAAATGCACCGAAGCGGCGTTTATTTTCTTCAGGCACAATATTCGTCTTAAAACAAAAGCAACCCCGCAATCGGGTTGTCGTGTATATACGTGCAATTGTTCACAAAGACCAAAAAAGGGGCGTCGGCACGTTTGCGGGAGTACTCACGCGTAGCTTACAATTTTCTAACTTTACAAAAAAAAGGAGACTTTGACGTGCGACGTATATAAATATGACTCCAGGTATGTTATTATTAGAGATGGGAATCTCATATTTCTACGTCATGATTGGGCGTGACGCATTCCTATCTACGTCATGTGGCGTCGGTGTGTTTGCGGGAATACTCACGCGTTCCTTACAATTCTCTATTTCTGAAGAAAACAGAAAGAAACGGTCGAGAAAAAGTAAAATAACACTTCCTGACGAGAATTATTCTCATTATTAAAAAATAAATAAATAAAAAGGCCAAACGACTGTAGATTTAAAATTTTCTTTGCATTACATTTTCAAGACGCAGAAATAATTCGAAATTCACGAAGAAAACGAACATACAAAGTCCCAAAAAAGGAGCATCGGCACTCGCTTTTGCGGGAGTACTCATGTCTAGCTTACAATTTTACAAAATTGATTCAAATGTTTCAAAAAGGTCCAGCGACTATAGATTAAAATTTTCTTTGTAATGCATATTCAAGGCATAGAAATTCACGAACAAAACGAACAAAGTTCAAAAAAAGGGCGTCGGTGTGTTTGCGGGAATACTCACGCGTTACTTACAATTCTTTATTTCTGAAAAAAAAAACAATAAGAAAAATTTCTACAGTCAACAATACAACTTCCTGACGAGAATGATTCTCATTATTATTAAAATTAAAATGAAAACGACAAACGACTGTAGATTTAAAATTCTCTTTACTATACATTTTCAAGATGCAGAAATAATTCGAAATTCATGAGGAAGACGAACATGCAAGGCCCCAAAAAAGTAGTGAGGAGTGTCGCCGCGTTTGCG
Organism: Prosopocoilus inquinatus; assembly: GCA_036172665.1. NCBI lineage: Eukaryota > Metazoa > Arthropoda > Insecta > Coleoptera > Lucanidae > Prosopocoilus > Prosopocoilus inquinatus. Next base: position 3,366,744 of record CM069878.1, on the reverse strand, counting down.
GGAGTACTCACGTGCAGCTTACAATTTTCCAAAATAGATTTAAATTTTTCTTTACGACACATTTTCAAAACACGAAGAAAAGTAAAGAAAAATGTCGACAGTCGAGAAAAATAAAATAAACACTCCTAACCAGAATTATTCTCATTATAAAAAAAAAACATAAACAGGCCCAGCGACTATAGGTTAAAAATTTCTCTACAATACATATTCAAGGTACACAAATTCACGACGAAAACGAACAAAGTTCAAAAAAGGGGAGTCGACGTGTTTGCGGGAATACTCAAGCGTTGCTTACAATTCTCTACTTCTGATAAAAAAACAGAACAGAAAGAAAAATTTCAACAGACAGCAATACAACTTCCTGACGAGAATTATTCTCATTATAAAAAAATAAACAGGCCAGACGACTGTAGATTTAAAATTTTCTTTACTATACATTTTCAAGACGCAGAAATAATTCGAAAATCACAAAGATAACGAACATGCAAAGCCCTAAGCCCCAGCGACTATAGATTAAAAAGGCATAGAAATTCTCGAAGAAAACGAACAAAGTCCAAAAAAAAAGAGGCATCGACGTGTTTGCGGGAATACTCAAGCGTTGCTTACAATTCTCTATTTCTGATAAAAAAATACAGAACAGAAAGAAAAATTTCAACAGTCAGTACAACTTCCTGACGATAATTATTCTCCTTCTTAAAAAAATTAAAAAGGTCAAACGACTGCAGATTAAAAATTTTCTTATAGTTCATTTTCAAGACGCAGAAATAATTCGAAATTCACGAAGAAAACGAACATGCAAAGCCCCCAAAAAAGGAGCGTCGGCGCGTTTGCGGGAGTACTCACGTGCAGGATACAATTTTGTAAAATTGATTTAAAATTTTCTTTACAACAAATTTTTCTAAGAAAAACCAAAGACGCTTATAGTAAGGAAGCGCGAGAAAAGGACAGCGCAGAAGAAAATTTTTGATTATTTAATCTCCGAAGATATAAACGACAAATAAAAAGGTATTTCGGTAAAGAAAAATATAATCGGAACAGAAGTGAAAGGACAGGAAGAGAAGTTAAAAAACAAACAAACGACGATCGCAAATTTTACGTCGAGAAAAAAAAACAAAGCAAATGGCGATCGTAATACTTAGATATGCATTTACGGATTTAAAAAATAAAAAAAAAAATGGAAAATAAACAAATAAAATAAGGAATAAAGTTATTAATTCAAAACTGCGCGAGGTAGCTTCGCTGGTCCGTCGCAAACAAAAGGCGATCGCAGCACTGTTCGAAAACGACGGAAAATAATAATAATAATAAAGAGAAATCAAGGTATAGGCAAGGCGCGCTACATTCCGTTGTACGTCATTAGTTAATGATGACGTCAGACGCATGCTATGCCGGTAAAGACTTGCAAAATGCAAAGGAATTTTTACATCGTATGTTCAGTTTTATAAAAAAGAAACTCACGGTATGTATATTGCATTTTAAGTAAATAAGTGTATTTATCAACACAACATGCGTCTGACGTCATCATTAACTAATGACGTGCAACGGAATGTACCGCGCCTTGCGCCTATAATTAGCGGACTAATACATTACGTAATGAAATGCGACGTAAATTCGATGTTAAAGCGATAGACTTATTGACGCACTTCTTAAAGAAGCGCGCGAAATGTAATTTGCGCCGAAATAATCCCGGAATGTTTGTTACGAACAGAAATACGAAATTTTGCACCGTAACACAGCTCCGTGGTTGCCTTGAGCTTCTGGCGGGTTGAAATCAATCGACCCTCTTGAACTTGCTTAACTTTAGTAATTAGTGAATTAGATGTGAAACGTATCGAAATCATTAAAATTCGCATTTACCAGACGAATTTTCATCTCAAGGAAGCAGCAGCGCATGCGGACTCTGCACGGACGAAAGCCCCGTTCAACCGATAGCGCACTGCAAGGCGCTGTACGCCTACACGCCGAACCTCTCCGACGAGTTGGCCCTCCATCCCGGCGATATCCTGTCGGTATATCGGCAGCAGGACGATGGTTGGTGGCTGGGGGAGTGCAACGGGTCCGTCGGGATTTTCCCCGCGACCTACGTCGAAACGCTACCGCCCTCTAACGTAATCAAGTGTTGATTCGCACCACCGATGCGACACAACCGAAGAAGAAGAAGAACTAAAGACATAATACATAATCTATCGAAGAAAGCAATAACGCGTCGTTGTTACGGTTTGTTTACCTTTCATAATAAATCTTTTTTTTTGTACTTTTTTTCTCACACGTTACATTTTGAATGAAAAAACGTCGAATTTTATTGTAATTTTTTAATGTATCTTGTAAGTACCTACGTATTTATTACGATTGTGTTTATAATTATTGTGTATAAATATATAGATCTGGTAATGTTATTAATGAGAACGTTTGCTTTACAATCACCTTCGTTTTTTTTTTTTTTTTTTTAATTAATTAATTAATTGATGACGAGCGTGAGTCAGAAAATAGAAAATAGCACCGGCCTGGCCCGTTGAGATGATGATAAGCGATCAGTGAGACGCGAAGAAGAAAAACGAACCAAGGTCCAAAAAAAAAGGGGGCGTCGGCGCGTTTTTGCGGGAGTACTCACGTGTAGCTTACAATTTTCCAAAATTGATTTAAATGTTTCTTTACAACACATGTTCAAGGCACGAAGAAAACGAAAAGAAAAGTGTCGACAGCCGAGAAAAAATAAAATAAACATTCCTAACAAGAATTATTTTCATTGTAAAAAAAACATAGAAAGAGACTATAGATTAAAAGTTTCTCTGCAATACATATTCAAGACACAGAAATTCGCGAAGAAAACGAACCAAGTCCGAAAAAAAAGGGGGCGTCGACGTGTTTACGGAAATACTCAAGCGTTGCTTACAATTCTCTATTTCTGATTAAAAAAAAAAAAAAACAGAACAGAAAGAAAAATTTCTACAGTCAACAGTACAACTTCCTTATGAGAATTACTCTCATTATTAAATAAATAAAAATAAAAAGGCCAAAACACTGTAGATTTAAAATTTTCTTTACTATACATTTTCAAGGCGCAGAAATAATTCGAAATTCACGAAGAAAACGAACATGCAAAGCTCCCAAAAAAGGAGCGTCGGCGCGTTTTTGCGGGAGTACTCACGTGTAGCTTACAATTTTCCAAAGCTGATTTAAAATTCTCTTTACAACGCATGTTCAAGACACGAAGAAAACGAAAAGAAAAATTTCGTCAGCCGAGAAAAAGTAAAATGAACATTCCTCAAGAGAATTATTCTCATTATATAAAAAAATAATAATCTCCAGCTACTATAGATTAAAAATTTTCACTTGATTTGAGTTGACTTAAAATTTTCTTTTCGACACATGTTCAAGACACGACGAAAACGAAAAGAAAAGTGTCGACAGCCGAAAAAAAATAAAATAAACATTCCTAACAAGAATTATTTTCATTGTAAAAAAAACATAGAAAGAGACTATAGATTAGAAGTTTCTCTGCAATACATATTCAAGGCATAGAAATTAGCGAAGAAAACGAACAAAGTCCAAAAAAAAGGGGCGTCGACCTGTTTGCGGGAATACTCACCCGTTGCTTACAATTCTCTATTTCTGATAAAAAAAAGAACAGAACAGAAAGAAAAATTTCAACAGTCAACAGTACAACTTCCTGACGAGAATTATTCTCATTATTAAAATAAAAATAAAAAGGCCAAACGACTGTAGATTCAAAATTTCTTTTACTATACATTTTCAAGACGCAGAAATAATTCGAAGTCCAAAAAACGGGGGCGCCAGCGCGTTTGCGAGAGTACTCACGTGCAGCTTACAATTTTTCAAAGTTGATTTAAAATTTTCTTTACAAAACATGTTCAAGTCACGAAGAAAATGCAAAGAAAACAAAAATGCCAAGCGACTATAGACCAAAAATTTTCTCTACAATACATATATATTCAAGGCACAGAAATTCACGAAGAAAACGAACATTAATTAATTAATTGATGACGAACGCGAGTCAAGAAATAGAAAATAGCACCGGCGGCCCCTTGAGATGATAAGCGGTCAGAGACGCGAAGAAGAAAACGAACAAAGTCCAAAGGAAGGGGCGTCGGTGTGTTTGCGGGAATACTCACGCGTCGCTTACAATTCTCTATTTCAAACGACTGTAGATTCAAAATTTCTTTTACTATACATTTTCAAGACGCAGAAATAATTCGAAACTCACGAAGAGGTTTTCAAGGCATAGAAATTCGCGAAGAAAGCGAACAAAGTCCAAAAAAAAGGGGGTGTCGTCATGTTTGCGAGAATACTCACGCGTTGCTTACAATTCTCTATTTCTGAAAAAAAAAAACAGAACAGAAAGAAAAATTTCAACAGTCAACAATACAACTTCCTGACGAGAATTATAATCATTATTAAAATAAAAATAAAAATGCCAAACGACTGTAGATTTAAAATTTTCTTTATTAGTCCAAAAAAGGGGGCGTCAACGTGTTTGCGGGAATACTCGCACATTGCTTGAAAATTAAAACAAAACATGAAAACAGAAAAGAAGCGATTACCATGAAGATGATTAAAACAAAAGCTATCGGGACCGATTGCTGGTCATAACCTGAAAATTAAGACAAAACATGAAAATTAGAAAAGAAAGCTTAAAACAAAAGCTATCGGCCGATGGCTTGTGATAGCTTGGAAATGAAAACAAAACGTGAAAATTAGAAAAGAAAAATTACCATGAAATGTTTAAAACAAAAGCTATCGGGGCCGATTATTCGTCATAACCTGAAAATTAAGACAAAACATGAAAATTAGAAAAGAGAGAGTACAGCGAAAACGCTTAAAACAAAAGCCATCGGGGCCGATTGCTCGTCATAACCTAAAAACTAAGACAAAACATGAAAATTAGAAAAGAAATATTTACCGTGAAAACGCTTAAAACAAAAGCTATCGGCTGATTGCTTGTGATAGCTTGAAAATCAAAACAAAACATGAAAATTGGAAAAGAAAAATTACGGCAAAAATGACTTAAACAAAAGCTATCGAGGCCGATTGCTTGCGATTACTTGAAAATTAAGACAAAACATGAAAGTTAAAAAACAAAGATTATCGTGAAAATGATTAAAACAAAAGCTATCGGTCGATTGCTTGTGAATCTCGTGGCAAAAGAAAAAAGAGCAATAACTTGAAAAATTGAAGCAAATCGACTCATTGCCTGAAACAAGCGAGAAAATGGAAGAAAAAGAAGGAAAACATAAAAATCGAAACAAAAAAAAAAATGAAAACGAAACAAAACACGATCGACTCATTACTTGTAATCCGCTCCGTACGCGTGAAGATCAAAACAAAAGCCTTCTATCGACGGGTTGCTTGCACCTCGTGAAATTAGTGCACCGAAACGTAACCTAAAGAAAAATTAAAACAAAAGACCATCGACTGATTGCTTGAAACTCCGAGAGAGAGAAATCAGGAAAAGGGACCGCAATTTGAAAATTGAAGGAAATCGACTTACGACTTTCTTTCGTTGAAAAAAAAAAAACAAAAGATTTAAGACGACCAATAAGTACAAGAAAACCGCTTTTGATTCTGTAATTAGAAACAAATGAAAGATCCAAGAAGACAAATTAAAACAAAAGAGGGGGCTTCGTCTGCGCGGTTTGCGGGAGTACTCACGCGTAACTTACATTTTTCTAACATTACAAAAGAAATACATTTAAAACAAATATTAATCAAGATACGTTATTATTGGAGATATGAATGAAAAAGACGACTAAAGAGACATAAAAACAAAAACAAAACGAAAACATACCGTCCACTCATTATCGGAGCTTCGCGAAAATAGATGAAACCGAACCGTGAAAATTAATACTTACAAAAAAAAAAACTGATTACTTGAAATTCCAGTAAATTGAGAAAACGAACATGAAACAAAAGGGAAGCTTTCGGGAATAAATATTTTTTAAGCGGCGTTTCTTCTCATTTTATTCGAGAAAAGCAACGGTAGTTCCTTTAATTCAAATTAAAAACTGAGCATTAACTGAATCAACGTGACCAACAAAAGAGAGAAAAAAAAACAAAATGACGAAGAAGAGAATAAATGCACGCACGAGACCCAATTCATACATACACGTAAAATGACATCAAAAACGCACCGAAGCGGCGTTTATTTTTTCCAGGCATAAAATTCGTTTTAAAACAAAAGCAATCCCGCAACCGAGTTGTGCTGTATATGTGTGCAATTATTTACAAAGCCTAAAAAAAAGGGGTGTCGGCGCATTTGCGGGAGTACTCACGCGTAGCTTACAATTTTCTCACGTTACAAGAAAAGGAAATTTTGACTTGCGATCAGGTCATCCGAATCTTTTTTGTTTTTGTTTTGTTTCCTTTTTTGATCTTTCAACGTTCCTATTGGATTAACACAAATCGTCCTGACCCCCTATAATTTGTCGCCGTGACAAATGAATCGTCGCAAGGAGCAAACCATAGATTATCCAGCGGCGGCGGTGGACTTCTTCCCTGTGATTCGAAGCCACGCGTCCGGCACGTTCCTGCGCCACGCGCCGTACAAGAGACACCCCACTTACATGTGTCAAACATGGTTTGGCAACCGCGTAACCCCCCCGGGTGGCGGGCAATTGTTCGAAAAGATAAGCCAAATTGATTTGTTTGTTGTGGCCAATCGAGATTCATGAGGAGTTTGTTTTATTTCGCGCGCGCGCGCGAGGTTTTGAATTATTTATCATCGTCTCTCTACGTTGGATTGGGATTAGGATTGGGATTGGGATCGGGATTGGGATTGGTTGGGCCGAACGTGCGCCGAATATTTAATCCTATTTTCGACACAATGCGAAATTTTAATTTCCTCGAGCTCAGCTGATGAATTCAATCAGCAATCATCTACAGACTTCTTACAGGAAACGATGAGATCCTGCGTGCGGAAACTGCGATATTATCCCTAATTTATGCACTCAATTAAGAATAATTTTTGCATACAAATTCAACACCCGATATTTCCCCAATTGCGCAACAATCTGGAAGGGGGGAATAACGCTTAAGCAGTGCGGGACCGTACAAGAATCGACCCCCCCCCCGAGTTAACCTGGTGGACTAGACCTAAATACGCGCTACGTTCCTTGTTGAAGTTTATTTTTTTTAATTAAAAAAGAAAAAAATCAGTTTTCTCAGTTTGAAATTAATTTCGCGAATAAATATACGAATTTTTAATTATTTATCATCTCTACGTTGGATTGTGATGGGGATTGGGATCGGTTGGGCCAAGCATGCGCCGAATATTTAATTCTGTTTTCGGCACAACGCGAAATTTTAATTTCCTCGATGTTATCCCTAACTTATGCACTCAATTAAGGAAAATTTTTGCACACATATGCAATACCCGATATTTTCCCAATTGCGCAGCAGTTTGAATGGAGGGAATAATGCTTAAATAGTGCGGGACCGTACAAGAAATCGGGTTCCACGAATGAACCTGTTAGACTAGACCTAACTGCGCGCTACGTTCCTTGTTGAAGTTTATTTATTTTTATTTTTTAATTTAAACAAAATCATTCAGTAAATTTTCTCAATTTGAGAAAAATTTCGCGAATGAAGATACCAATTTTTGAATTGTTTATCATCGTCTGTCTACGTTGGATTGGGATTAGGATTGCGAATGGTTGGGCCGAGCGTGCGCCGAACATTTAATCCTGTTTTCGACACAATGCGAATGGATTGGTTGGAGTTGGCGAATTCAATCAGCAATCTACGGACTTCTCACAGGAGACGACGAGATCGTCCGTGCGAAAACTGCGATATTACCCCTAATTTATGCACGCAGTTAAGGCTATTTTTTGCATGCAAGTGTAATACCCGATATTTTCACAATTGCATAGCGGTCTGGAAGGGGGGAATAATGCTTAAGCAGTGCGGGACCGTACAAGAATCGACCCCCCCCCCCTCCCCCCGAGTTAACCTGGTGGAGTAGACCTAAATACGCCCTACGTTCCTTGTTGAAGTTTATTTTTTTTAATTAAAAAAATTTTCTCGTCCTTTCACCAGTGGACGTCAATCCTAAGAAAAGTACCGCTCGTCCTTTCACCAGTGGACGTCATTCCCGCGGTTAGAGGTTCAATTTGGCTTGTTATGCATTATGTTTTTTCAAGAAAACTCTTAGACTTTTAATTTTTTTTTTCTTAATTAAAAAAAATCAGTCAGTTTCCTCGGCTTGAAATTAATTTCGCGAATGAAGATACCAATTATTCGCTCTTCTTCAACTCTTTTTCATATGGTTCCGATAATACCAGTTTCTTTCTTGTTCGTGAGATGAACTAGTACACGATATTCAACTCCTAGTTTCATTATCATCGTCGTTCTTCACCACGGTTTCGGCTTCAACTCCTTCGTCAATCTTTTCTTTCGCTGCTTTCATTGCTGGAGTCCTGAAAGCCTGTAGTTATACCGCTCGTCCTTTCACCAGTGGACGTCATTCCCGCGGCTAGAGGTTGAGTTTGGCTTGTTGTGCATTATGTTTCTTCAAGAAAACTACCGCTCGTCCTTTCACCGGTGGACGTCATTCCCGCGGCCAGAGGTTCAGTTTGGCTTGTTATGCATTACGTTTTTCGAAGAAAATTCTTAGATGTTAATTTGTTTTTTAATTAAAGAAATCACTCAGTCAGTTTCCCAGGTTTGAAAATAATTTCGCGAATGAAGGTACCAATTCTTCGCGGCCGACATTTTAATACACCTAGCGTGCATTGTTTTATAGGAAACGCATCGACAAAATTAGACAAGACAACTTTGATTTGGATTTCGTAAAATGGATTGTTGGCAGTGGCAGTACGATGTGATCAATAAATTAGGGAAAGTGTACGAAATCGTTTTTGTGAGAGGCTAAGGGCATGAAACCATTACGTAATTAATCGGTCACACTTAAGCCTGTCAGCAAACAAATAAACTTGCGACCGCGCGCACTAGCGAACATAATAGCGTTTCTACAATTCCCAGGATGCGCACCCCACTTTAAACTAGGGTTATAATATTTTTAGATAACCACCGGCAACAATGCGCTAAACATATTGCCGGGTGCTTAAGGGAGTGTGGCTTACCAATTAGGGGTACTTACCAGGGCGGCACTCGTTCCTCATTCGATTCGTCGTATACCGAGCGGAAAGTTTCTTTCTGGACGGCTGTATGTGTGTAGGCAAACATTAGTTCCCTGTATATTTATTTTCATCATTATTATTATCATTTGCTACAAAATAGTAAATGTAATTAGATACAGCATCCGTAGAAAAATAGAATGAATTGTTTATTTCCAAATACTTTAGTAAAAATCTTAACGGATTGTGGGCCCAGGCCGATCAAAAACAAAATTAAATAATTCGGAATGATTTTTCCCAGGAATTTGAACGGATCGTTTTCACACCGGGAATTAATCTCGCCATGCGAATTGGTTGTTGTTGTTGCAACTTCCGGTATGACCGGAAGTGACCCGGTGTTTCAATAGTATTGTCAAATCGTCTTGTGCTAGTTTCAAAAAAATAAATTGCGACGGTGATAAATAACCTAAAACGAAGTTTTGCGTACCTACAACGTACATTCAGTATGCGACGATGGTAATGGGGGTGTGTTGGTGACGTCTAGGGGGGGCGCACGTCAGAGGCGGAGATTCGAATCGATCGCGGGGAAGTGTCAAGAGCAAGCGCGTCGTGCGTATTTCACGCTGCTTGGAGTTCCAACAAAAGATGCTTTGATGTGATGATTTGTTAATGGCCATCAAGGCCACGCTCGTTTTCCAGAATTGATTATCTCTCTCTGTGTTTTATGGCCTCGACGAACGCGGCTTTTTAATTCTAACTGAAATAACAGATGAGATAAAGATTAAAAAAAAAATAATAATGTAGATATAACTTGTAAAACAAGTGCAAGTTCGCGTCGTCCAATTCTAGAAAATTGGCTGCGCGCACGACGTCGAAGCAGAACGATGTCATAGGTGCGGAGGTGCAACGATTTTGCACTCAATTTTGCAATCGCTTGGGGATTTTTCATAGAAAAAATAATTTGTACATTTTTTTTTCTATGGAAAATCCCCAAACGATTGCAAAAAAATTTTATACATTTTTTGTATGGAAAATCCCCAAACGATTGCAAAAAAAATTTATACGTTTTTTGTATGGAAAATCCCCAAACGATTGCAAAAAAATTTTATGCATTTTTTCTAAGGAAAATCCCCGAACGTTTTGCAAAAAAATTTTATACATTTTTTGTATGGAAAATCCTCAAACGACTGCAAAAAATTTTTATGCATTTTGTTCTATGGAAAATCCCCAAACGATTGCAAAAAAATTTTATACGTTTTTTGTATGGAAAATCCCCAAACGATTGCAAAAAAATTTTATACGTTTTTTGTATGGAAAATCCCCAAACGATTGCAAAAAAATTTTATACATTTTTTGTATGGAAAATCCCCAAACGATTGCAAAAAAATTTTATACATTTTTTCTATGGAAAATCCCCGAACGTTTTGCAAAAAAATTTTATACATTTTTTCTATGGAAAATCCTCAAACGACTGCAAAAAAATTTTATGCATTTTGTTCTATGGAAAATCCCTAAACGATTGCAAAAAAATTTTATACGTTTTTTGTATGGAAAATCCCCAAACGATAGCAAAAAAATTTTATACATTTTTTGTATGGAAAATCCCCAAACGATTGCAAAAAAATTTTATACATTTTTTCTATGGAAAATCCCCTAACGTTTTGCAAAAAAATTTTATACATTTTTTCTATGGAAAATCCTCAAACGACTGCAAAAAAATTTTATGCATTTTGTTCTATGGAAAATCCCCAAACGATTGCAAAAAAATTTTATACATTTTTTGTATGGAAAATCCCCAAACGATTGCAAAAAAATTTTATACGTTTTTTGTATGGAAAATCCCCAAACGATAGCAAAAAAATTTTATACATTTTTTCTATGGAAAATCCCCGAACGATTGCAAAAAAATTTTATGCATTTTGTTCTATGGAAAATCCCCAAACGATTGCAAAATTGAGTGCAATATCGTTGCACTCCGCAAGTATGACCTCGCTCTGCTTCGACGTCGTGCGCGCGGCCAATTTCCAAGAATTGGACGACGCAATTTTATTCTGAACTTGCACTTGTTTTACAAGTTATACATTATTTTTTTTTTTAATCTTTATCTCACCTGTTATTTCAGTCAGAATAAAAAAAAGCCGCGTTCGTCGGACGATGTCCTTGACTATCATCAAAAAGGATCTTCTTTTAATGAAGTTCCGAGTTCCTGACCCAATAAGTCGAAACTTTATTTATTTATTCTTTTTTAAGTTTTTAATTTTCCTCCTCAGTTTGTAATAAAATTATTTTCGCGAATGAAGAAACTACTCTTGTGTTCTTTTTTAATTTCGGGAAAATGCTGTCGGATGATGTCCTTGAGTGCCATAAAAAATCAAAGACAGAGAACGGCTGCAGCATACAGAAAAATCGTTTGAGCTAAGCTAAGCCCAAGGTCAACCCAACCCAACCGAAGCCAAGCCAACCCGGGGACGTAATTTATTAAAACAAAAGAGGAAATAAAAATTGCCCAAAAACAAAAAATAAGAAACAATTTTAAAGCTAAGCCAACCCAACCTAAATTAAACCTAAGCGAAGGAAACCCAAGGAATAAATAATTTAAAAAAAAAAAACAGAAATGATGAAAAATTAGAGCAAAATTCAAATTCAAAAAATAAGAAACAGGAATCCCCGGAAATCAAATTAAAATTAGGATTAAAATTAAGCAAAACTAAGCCCAAGGTCAAACCGAACCAACCGAAGCCAAGCCAACCAGGGGACGTAATTTGAAACAAAAGAAGAAATAAGACGAAAACTGAAAAACAATTTTAAAGCCAAGCCAAGCCGACCCAACCAAAATCGAACCTAAGTGGAGGAAACCCAAGGAAAAAATAATTAAAAAAAAAAAAATAGAAATTGTGAATAATTAAAACAAAAAATTAAAAATTCCAAAAAAATTCAAAAAATAAAAATCGCGCAGAAAGATAATTTGAAAAAATGAGAAGCAGTTTCAAGGCCGGCGCTACACCGAAACTAACCTAAACGGGGGCAACACGAAGAAAGAATTTTTATTATTTTTGACTATTCCATGTTGAAAACTGTTCCTTAAAGCTCACGTTAACCAATTTTTTTTTTTTTACTTTTTATAGCGTTTTCGATCGACTCTCTCACCGACTGTATTACAAAGCAGCATCTCCATCCTTTATTATCGCACGAGATTAAAACAAGACGGAGGAGAACGCTGATAATTAAAACGCAGCGAGGTCTGCAAGTGATTGGCATAACTGCACTGTCAAATGCAGAGGCGGAGGGTTTCACCCTTAAGGGGATGCCAATGCGCGAACCAATCGCAGCCCTTCCACGAACCGCCCTCTCGCCGTTGGTCGCGCCTCGTCCATGGAAGCCCTAATCGATACTCGGGGAATCCTCCAGAAAACAACCCTTACGGAGAGGTTTCAGCAAGAAACAGAATCGCTCGAAGCCTGGAGCTTGCAGCACCGCACGATTTTGCAAATCAAATCGATGTTGCCTTGCCTTGCCTAGGCAGCGAGCGGCGGCATATATAAATTAAATCCCCGGGGATTTGCCGCCACAATTAAAGAAGTTACCTTTTGCAGAAGTGAAGCGTGGGTGTTTGGAAATGAAGCAGCGAAAATGTTGAAGATGTCTTCGAATCGATCTCAACTGCCCGATTCGTCTTCCTCACCGCCAGTCAAGTAAGATATATTAGTTTTGTCGAATCGATTAACAACGAGGTTTCACTGTATGTACGTACACACAAAATATTGATTAAAGTAACTCTCCAAAAGTCCAAAAGAGATTTCTTAAAGAGAATCTGCTTTCGTACAATTTTTTTTTTAATTTTGATTTTTGAGTTCAATTTAATTTTGCAAAAGTATGAAACAGTTATTGTTTCTTTATTTCTCTTTTTTTTTGGCTTGCTTATTTTAATCTCGTCACCAAGTTAAAATGAAGAGGTGTTACATGTTAATCTGTCTTCTTTTGTCATTTAGCATTTAGCACTCGATCTGTTAATTTTTGTTTTTTTGGTGGCAGCGGTGAGATCCGGTTATTCCCCGCTATGCCAGAATCTCGTCGATCTTTTGAGTTCTTTACCGTCGCTTTAATTAATTAATCCCTGCGTTACGCGCCACTGATTGTAAAGATTAAGAATAAATAGCACTTTCATTTTTATTTATTTTATTTTTTTTTATTTTTTTTTTTTTTTTGAAAACTTCAAGATTGCGTAATTGATGAACGTTTAAGAAAAAGAATGTAACGACGCCTTTACACTTAACACAAGTTTAATAAATCTTAAGCCGGACATTTTCTAATGTCATTTTTCAAAGAGAGATAGCTGCAACGAAATGTTTTGGAAGTGTCATTGACGGATTGACGGAAAGGTCTCCAAACGATAGCAATCCCACTCACATATTTTGGTCCAAACTGTACCATATTATCCAAAGTCCATAAACGAAAGTACACCTTGTCGCTCGTATTGTACGAAAAAAAGAAGGGTCACGTGATCTTTGCCGCCACTTCACGGCTTTTTCCTACCGAATGCAGCACCAAATTTAATCAGTTCTGGGCCCAGGTGCGTCTTCGAAGCTTCTCGAGCTGCACGATTACCGCAGTTCTCTTTTATATATTTTTCTTTCGTATGAGTTTTGAGATTTTCTAAAAATCCGACTTGTTAATCGTCGATCTTCTTTTGTCTATCGTTCGTCCTTTTCTCGTAAGTGAGTACTTCGTCGTCGTTATCTTTCGAGTTTTCTCGGAACGAATTTTTAATTTGATTTTCTTTTTACCTTTTCTGAGCCGACGATTAGTTTTCTGTTGCGCATACGAAAAGCTGACAGTGCAGTTCTTGCATCATTCTTTGCTTTTGTAAGTATTTGAATTTCCTATCGGCACAAAGGAAAAACGCGCCTATTTAATTTAATTAAACCTCTCAAGTCGAGGAGAAGCTTCGGTGAAAACCGCGACGTCAGTTCATCATCCCAATTAAGCACTCTTAAATATCGTGCGCTCGGTGAAATGAGATATTAAGTAGACTCTTCGCGTTTAATTTTCCGTTGCGCATACGAAAAGCTGACAGTGCAGTTCTTGCATCATTCTTCGTTTTTGTAAGTATTTGAATTTCCTATCGGTACAAAGGAAAAACGCTCCTCTTTAATTTAATTGAATCTCTCAAGTCGAGGATGAGCTTCGGTGAAAACCGCAACGTCAGTTCATCTCGATTAAGCACTCTTAAATATCGTGCGCTCGGTGAAATGAGATATTAAGTAGACTCTTCGCGTTTAATTTTCCGTTGCGCATACGAAAAGCTGACAGTGCAGTTCTTGCATCATTCTTTGTTTTTGTAAGTATTTGAATTTCCTGTCGGTACAAAGGAAAAACGCTTCTATTTAATTTCGTTAAACCTCTCAAGTCGAGGATAAGCTTCGGTGAAAACCGCAACGTCAGTTCATCTCGATTAAGCACTCTTAAATATCGTGCGCTCGGTGAAATGAGATATTAAGTAGACTCTTCGCGTTTAATTTTCCGTTGCGCATACGAAAAGCTGACAGTGCAGTTCTTGCATCATTCTTTGTTTTCGTAAGTATTTGAATTTCCTATCGGTACAAAAGAAAAACGCTCCTATTTAATTTCATTGAATCTCTCAAGTCGAGGATGAGCTTCGGTGAAAACCGCAACGTCAGTTCATCTCGATTAAGCACTCTTAAATATCGTGCGCTCGGTGAAATAAGATATTAAGTAGACTCATCGCGTTTAATTTTCCGTTGCGCATACGAAAAGCTGACAGTGCAGTTCTTGCATCATTCTTCGTTTTTGTAAGTATTTGAATTTCCTATCGGTACAAAGGAAAAACGCTCCTCTTTAATTTAATTGAATCTCTCAAGTCGAGGATGAGCTTCGGTGAAAACCGCAACGTCAGTTCATCTCGATTAAGCACTCTTAAATATCGTGCGCTCGGTGAAATAAGATATTAAGTAGACTCTTCGCGTTTAATTTTCCGTTGCGCATACGAAATGCTGACGATGCAGTTCTTGCATCATTCTTAAGTATCACGCACTTGGTGAAATATGATATTTACTATACTCTGTTTTTTTTTTATTTCCATGGAGTATTTCGAAATTTTGGCGCCAAAAACGAGCTTTATCATTGGTCAAATGAGCTTTGTTACTGGTCAAACGAACTCTGTCATTGGTCAACAAGCTTTGCTCTGCCCTTGGTCACTTCCGGCCAGCTGCCAATGACAAAGCCTGTTTTGAGCGCCAAAATTTACAAGTACTCCTCCGAAATAAAAAAAACAACAGAGTATAGAGCCTTTACGTTTAATTTCCTATTTCCTGTTGCGCACATGAAAAGCTGACAATGCGGTTCTCGTATTGAACTTTCCGTTTGCTGTAGCGGAAAAGCTTGGAAAACAACGCTAACCTACGCCACCCAGCGAACAAAAATATGTATTGCTAGGGCGTCCCGCAAGGCAGTGGGGGGGGGGGGGAGCGGGGAGTAGCATGGAAGTTTATAAAAACAATTAACATTTGAAATGCTAATCGAGTTTTCTCCCGAACCAATTTTTCACACGCACAGTCAATTTTTCTTTTGCTTTTTCTATCGATGCAGATCTTTTGTTTTTGTTTCTTTTTTTTCACCGTTTGCTTTTCCCGTCAAATCACAATAGTTTCCTCTTCGTCTTCTTCTCGATCCAAGAGTTTCAAAGGAATCGCAAAACCAACGAAGATCGACGATTATTCTTTTGTTTTTTGTTTTCATCTCTTTTCTTATTTTATATTTCGTCCTTTTTTTTTGTTGGAGAATTTTCTCACAATTAGTCGAATCAATCTTACAGCTAATAACTTTTTTTTCGAAACGTGATTTCTCTTCAGTTTGTGATTTGATCGTCTCGTGCACTCCGACGGACGACGGAGAGAAACACCGATCGTCTTTTATTTTCTTTGTCCACCTCACACTTCGTCACTACTTCTTGAGCCCCGCAAATTGATTCACTTACCTGCGCGCAAACTGAGGAATTTTTTTTAACGAAAGACATTCGCAAATCAATTAATCGCCGATTTAAACTTAACGTGTACTGGGCCCAGGCGCGTTCATTGGGAGACCTTCGAGGTTATTTGCCGGAATTCCCCTTCACATCTTCCTTTCTAAACTGTTTATTGTTATCAATGACGCTTCCAACGCAGAAATCTAGCACAATTTGTGAATGGGTGTGTTCAAAGTATGCAGTTTGGTGGATTCAGCGCAGGTGAATTGTCCGAAGAAGAACTGTCCGACCTTCCTAGCTGCGCTTACGCGGGCCGTCCGACTTCCAGCTCTTCTGGGATGCAGCAGCAGCACCATTACCTGACGCCCTTACACCACAGTTCAGGTAAAAAGCATTTCATTTTTTTAGAAACTGAAAACGACTTGGATTTAATTAGTCAGCATGGAATTCCCTCTATTAAAAACCTCTAAAATCTTGCGTACGTTTCATTAACCGAAAAGAACTTTGATCTGCGAGCTAAGCAGACGTCGGCAATTCATACCGGACAATATCCGCGCGGCGATTAAGCCTCCTGAGTCGACGACCGCACTTGTGGAATGCTAACTAAACAATTTTGTCAATCAAACCTGATTTTGAGTAGCTCCAAAAGTAGTCTAATGTATTTTTTTTTTGTTTTCTTTTTAATTTAATAGATGCCGGTCAATGTTCGGGAAGTTCGCTGAGCACAGACTACTACAGCAGCTCCCCTTACCGAGTCCAGAGGCACGCAGCCAACATTCGGGAGCGAAAGAGGATGCTGAGGTCTGCTATTGGACCCAACGGGTACACTTGCCGTGTGTTTGTTATTTTTTAAGTTTCATCACACAAATTTTATCATTTCAAGTTCGATGTTGCATTTTTTCTTTTCGTTTCGTTTTCTTCTTTTACATTGTCCTAGCTTGCGTTTCTAAATAATTTCGTTTGCACGAAGCATGATTATCGACTATTTTGAATTAACATAGCAAGCATCCGCGACCTGCTTCACCGGCGTCTCGCTCGGTTAACTGATGATTCCCGGAGACCAGTCAGGGAGGGAACACGTGTGCATCACAGTTACATTATAATCGGACTTCCGATACTTCCGGCGTCACCATGGTTACCTCTCATTCGTTGGTCACGTCGCGCCCGAAGCATCTGACGTCTGATTTTACAAGCAAATTGTAAATAATTTATAAACAACGCAGCAAGACGTGCGATGTGAAGCTATCGGTGGCCTAGAATCGCATTTTAAAAATGGCCGTCTTGTATTTCTTTTTTTTTTTGTAAACGCATTTTTATCGTTTATCTGTTAATGACAGAGACACTTTTTCGATTGCGGCGCGCGTCCAGTGCGTCCTTATTTTTAACTGTATTGTAATGTGCAGCAGTATAAACTCTGCATTCGACGAACTCCGGATGCACGTGCCTACCTTCCCCTACGAGAAGAGGCTCAGCAAAATCGACACCCTGCGCCTGGCCATCGCCTACATCGCCCTGCTGAGGGAAGTCCTGACCGCCGACTGCGATCCTCTGACGTACGTGGAGCGCTGCCTGCGCGGAGAGATCAAGGCGGACAGGGCGAATTGGAACACGAGCGGTAATGTCCATTTTCTTGAAAAAATGCATGTTACGGTGTCCACCCGTCGATGTTTAGGCATTTTATTACTGTTGCCGTGTTCTTGGGGCAATTGCATGTTGCGGTATCCCCCTATCGATGTTTACACATTTCATTACCGTTGCCGTTTCCTTGGTGCGTCCACGCAGGTCGATTTCAATTTGCGGTGTCCCCCTATCGATGTTTACGCATTTTATGACCGTTGCCGTTTCCTTGGTGCGTCCATGCAGGTCGATTTCATGATTTCACTTTGCGGTGTCCCCCTGTCGATGTTTACGCATTTTATTACTGTTACTGATTTCATATTGCGGTATCCACCTGTCGATGTTTCGGCATTTTATTACTGTTACCGTTTTCTTGATAAGTCCACGCAGGTCGATTTCAATTTGCGGTGTCCCTCTATCGATGTTTACGCGTTTTATGACCGTTGCCGTTTCCTTAGTGCGTCCATGCAGGTCAATTTCATGATTTCACTTTGCGGTGTCCCCCTGTCGGTGTTTACGCATTTTATTATTGTTACTGATTTCATGTTGCGGTATCCACCTGTCGATGTTTCGGCATTTTATTCCGGTTGCCGTTTTCTTGGGGCGACTGCATGCTGCAGTATCTCCCTATCGATGTTTACGCATTTCATTACCGTTGCCGTTTTCTTGATAAGTCCACGCAGGTCGATTTCAATTTGCAGTGTCCCCCTATCGATGTTTACGCATTTTATTACCGTTGCCGTTTCCTCGGTGCGCCCATGCAAGTCGATTTCATGATTTCATTTTGTGGTGTCCCCCTGTTGATATTTACGCATTTTATTACTGTTACTGATTTCATATTGCGGTATCCACCTGTCGATGTTTCGGCATTTTATTACTGTTACCGTTTTCTTGATAAGTCCACGCAGGTCGATTTCTATTTGCGGTGTCCCCTGTCGATGTTTACGCATTTTATGACCGTTGCCGTTTCCTTGGTGCATCCATGCAGGTCGATTTCATGATTTCATTTTGCGGTGTCCCCCTGTCGGTGTTTACGCATTTTATTACTGTTACTGATTACATGTTGCGGTATCCACCTGTCGATGTTTCGGCATTTTATTCCTGTTGCCGTTTTCTTGGGGCGACTGCGTGCTGCGTTATCTCCCTATCGATGTTTACGCATTTCATTACCGTTGCCGTTTCCTTGGTGCGTCCACGCAGGTCGATTTCAATTCGCGGTGTCCCCCTGTCGATGTTTACGCTATTTATTACTGTTACTGACTTCATGTTGCGGTATCCACCTATCGAAGTTTCGGCATTTTATTCCGGTTGCCGTTTTCTTGGGGCGACTGCATGCTGCGGTATCTCCCTATCGATGCTTACGCATTTCATTACCGTTGCCGTTTTCTCGGTGCGTCCACGCAGGTCGATTTCAATTTGCGGTGTCTCCCTGACGATGTTTACGCATTTTATTACTGTTACTGATTATATGTTGCGGTGTCCACCTGTCGATGTTTCGGCATTTTATTCCGGTTGCCGTTTTCTTGGGGCGACTGCATGCTGCGGTATCTCCCTATCGATGCTTACGCATTCTATTACCGTTGCCGTTTCCTTGGTGCGTCCACGCAGGTCGATTTCAATTTGCGGTATCCCCCTGTCGATGTTTACGCATTTTATTACTGTTACTGATTATATGTTGCGGTGTCCACCTGTCGATGTTTCGGCATTTTATTCCGGTTGCCGTTTTCTTGGGGCGACTGCATGCTGCGGTATCTCCCTATCGATGCTTACGCATTCTATTACCGTTGCCGTTTCCTTGGTGCGTCCACGCAGGTCGATTTCAATTTGCGGTGTCCCCCTGTCGATGTTTACGCATTTTATTACTGTTACTGATTATATGTTGCGGTGTCCACCTGTCGATGTTTCGGCATTTTATTCCGGTTGCCGTTTTCTTGGGGCGACTGCATGCTGCGGTATCTCCCTATCGATGCTTACGCATTCTATTACCGTTGCCGTTTCCTTGGTGCATCCACGCAGGTCGATTTCAATTTGCGGTGTCCCCCTGTCGATGTTTACGCATTTTATTACTGTTACTGATTATATGTTGCGGTATCCACCTGTCGATGTTTCGGCATTTTATTACTGTTACCGTTTTCTTGATAAGTCCACGTAGGTCGATTTCAATTTGCGGTGTTCCCCTATCGATCTTTACGCATTTTATTAACGTTGCCGTTTCCTTGGTGCGTCCACGCAGATCGATTTAAATTTGTGGTGTCCCCCTGTCGATGTTTAGGCATTTTATTATTTTTCTTTTGTCTTGTTATTGGTCTAGGGATTTTCTAAAAATCCGCCGCCTAATAATCACCGCCTATTTTCTCTTGTTTTTTTTTATTGGTCAACTTATTCCACGTATTGCCTCTCGCTTTCTTTGTCAAATTATTTTTTCTTCCTTTATTTTCTTATCGGTCTTTGGCATTTCCAAAAAATCCGCCGCCTAATAATCACCTATCTTCTTTTGTTTACTGTGCGTCCTTCTCTTCTCCTATGTACTCTGTCGTCGTTTGTTTTATTTTCGAGCTTTCTCTCCCAACCTATTTTTAATTTATTTTTTTTTTTTTTACTTTTTCTATTGACGATTTGTTTCTTTTTGGCTTCTTATCATTCTAAGGATTTTTGAAAAATCCGCCGCTCAATAATCACCGATCTTCTTTTGTTTCTTGTGCTCCTGTCTTGTAGAAACGTCATTTTTCTTTTGTTTTTTTTTTCTTTATTCATCTTATTCCAAGACATTTCCTTGCCCACTTCGTCAAATAATTTTTTCCTTTTTTTGTCTTGTTTTCGGTCTAGGGACTTTCGTTTTGTTTACCGCCCGTCTTTTACTTGTTCTTTTTTTACTTGCGAGTTTTTTCGGAACCAATTTTTAAATCATTCTTTTTTCTTTTACTTTTTCTATCGACGATCTGTTTTGTTTTCTTGCGCTCCTGTAGAAACGTCAGTTTTCCGTTTTTTTTTTTATTAACCTTATTATTATTATATAAATATTTTTTCTTCTTTTGTCTTTTCATCGCTCTAGGAATTTTCGAAAAATCCGCAGCCTAATAATCAGCGATCTTCTCTTGTTTATCGTTCGTCCTTCTCTTGCGGGTGCTTAGTCGTTCCTTTTTTTTTTTCGAGTTTTCATAACTGCCGTTTTTTCTCGCCACATCAACTCAGATCGAATTCATGTTGTGGTGTCCCCATGTCGATGTTTAGGAATTTTAGTACCGCTTCAAACGACAATAATTACTAATTCTTACAGACCTGACGGCTCGTTGTGGTGCCTTCCAGTCAATGTTTAAGCATTTTATTATTGTTACCGTTTTACTTGATGCGTCCACGCAGGTTGACTTCATGTTGCGATGTCCCCCAGTCGATGTTTACGCATTTTATTGCTGTTACCGTTTTCATGATCAGTCCTCGCAGGTCGATTTCAATTTGCGATGTCCCCCTGTCGATGTTTAGGCATTTTATTACTGCTTCCGTTTTCGTGACGAGTCGATTTCAATTTGCGGTGTCCCCCTGCCGATGTTCCGGCATCTCATTACTGCCGTTTTCTCGCCACACGAACTCAGATCGAATGCATGTTGTGGTGTCCCCGTGTCGATGTTTAGGAATATTTTATTACCGCTTGAAACGGCAGTAATTATTATTTCTTGCAGACCTGACGGCTCGATTGTCGTGGATCAACTGGGAAAACCTGGGGGTCAATCCCGGAAGGCGAAGCACCCTGACCACCCTCGCCCTAACATCAGACAACATGAACCACTAAGAAGAGATGGCGCACGCGGCTCGGCCAAAGAACCCTCGTCACTCAGCGATTTAAAATTATACAAGCTTTTATTTCTTTTAATTTTATTTTTTGTAAAAAACCTGTCCGGCTCACGATCTGAGAACCCCGTCTGTGAATTTTAAACAATTGTATGTTATTGTATGTATTATAATTTATGATATGTTAAAAAATAAACGCCGTTTTTTGTTAAATTTAAATAATAACCAACCCCCGGAGAAATGTATTTTCACGGCACGTTCCGCCTATTGTCCATGTGTTTGGGTTGCTTGAGATTTTTTCGTTTACTTTTTTTTCTTTAAATAATAACCAACCCCCGGACGAATATAATTTAACAACCCGCTGCGCTTAATATCCATGTGCGGCACGCGGGAAAACAGAAACGCGCAGTCAACTCGCCGCATACGTTTTTGTTTTTTTTTTTTTAATCACCAAAGTCTAACGAGGACGCGCTTGACAGTCTTCGAAACGAAAAGTCCGACCTTGACGATGACTCGCCACACAACGTAAAATGACTTTTCATTAAAAGTAATAGACAACGCCGCCCAATCGCGAGCTAAACGCAGGAAAAAAAAAGCGCGCGCGTCCTCGTCTAGTTTAGTTTTCGCAAAAAACGATCGCTGAATTCGACTTCCAAACAAGTAAGTGGACCGACGGACCAATCAAGCAACGCTGCTCTTATATCAACGGTCAAGAGAGGGCGTAACCAGTACTTTAGTTTACAACGCTGTCAACTGAAGCGGCGGAGTGGGAGTGCGCAACGCTCCGCTCTTTAATTAAAAAAAAATATTTGCAACCGGATCCTGATAATAACATTTATTGAAAATGACCTGATCAGTTACAAATGTATAATAAATTATTTCCAATCAAATCATAATAGTTATTTGTGTACCAAGGGGGTTAGGAAGATGTTTACGCGCCCCTTCCGAGGGCGATGAATTTACAAGTAAAAAATATATATATATAGGACAACTGGTTCCGTTTTTGTAAACAAAACGCACGAGCAAAGAGATTATTATTTCAAGTCATTACAAAACTAATAATCAGAGAGACCGGCGATTCCTAGGATATGTTTAAAAAAAAAAAAAAAACAGTATAACGACGAACGAAGCCCTACGTTCGCATGCGCGAGGCATTCTCCATCCTTGCGCTCTTTGCCTGATATCCTAGATTATTTAAAAATAAAAAAGCACATTTGTTTTTTTTTTAACCAGATATCCTAGATACAAATGTGAGATAATGTTTTTTCCGGATATCCTAGAAATCGCCGGGCTTTGCTAATACACAATAAAATTAATACAACACATAAAATTATTAACGCATCACATCATCAACTTACGCGTTCGGGAATATTAAATTATTACAAATGAGTATCATCTTTTTTTTTTCTTTAATACAAATTTCTGTATGTACAGCTTAAAAGAAGTACCACCGGTACTTCGGTTCACTTCGATTCCTTGAGCGAATTGAAGAAGTTGACCCGGTTCACCATGCTCGTGTACAGGTTGTCGAAATTCTAGAAGAAAAAAAGAAAATTAACGCGAACGAGAAGCTGAATCACGAACAGGTAAATTAATTCGTCACTTACGGTGACTTGCTCGGGGGCGTACTCGTCGTTCTCATCGTCGTCCTCGTCCTCGTCATCCTCGTCTGTCTCATTCCGATAAATGCATTCTTCAAACCCAATCCCATCTTAAAAAAAAATAATAATAATCAAAAATTAATTCATCGGCAAAATTGCGGCGCAGGGTGCGACGGCCTCTGTTATGGTTCGCATGTTCACAATAATTGGGATCATCAAATACGAGTCTGCGCCTGCCTAGGCAACATAAATTACTAAAGGCCGGTGACGCTGCGTTACGCGAGCTTTTCGCGGGAATTGAATTGAATGTTTATTGTAAACGTCGGGGCTGGTTGTAAAACTCGGCGGCGTCGCCGCTTTAGTTTTTGTGCAATTCGCGGACTGTTTACTGTTTTTTTTTTTAAAAAAAAAACTCAGAACACTCCGGCATTTAACGATTTTCGAAATTGCGGCATTATTTTGATTTATTTTATTAACATCTTCGTCACAGATTAATTGTATTTTTACAACACAAATTGCGTCCCACGGTTCGATCTAATTTTGTGGTGCAATTCGCGGACGCACTCGTCATCACATTTAATTGCCTCGAGGTAAATTTTTATATTTTATCGGTCAGGAATTTTTTACAACAGTTTTCTAGGATATCCGGTAAACGGTTTTCGCTAAGAATCACGTAAACGTCGGGACTGATTGTAAAACTCGGCGGGGTCGCTTCAGTTTTTGTGCAATTCGCGGACTGTTTATTGTTTTTTTTAAAAAAAAAAAACCTCGGAACACTCCGGCATTTTACGATTTTCGACATTGCGGCAATATTTTATTAACATCTTCGTCGCAGATTAATTGTATTTTTGCAACACAAATTGCGTCCCACGGTTCGAACTAATTTTGTGGTGCAATTCGCAGGACACACTCGTCCTTGTATTTAATTTTGTGGTGCAATCCGCGGCTACACTCGTCACCATATTTGATTGCCTTAAGGTAAATATTTATATTTTATCGGTCAGGAATTTTTTACAACAGTTCTCTAGGACATCCGGTAAACGGTTTTCGCTACCAATCACCCCAGGCCTTTAATCATTAATCATTACAAACACCTACCACATAAATTGTCATCTTCGGAGTCTTGTAAAAAGATGAGTTCTTCTTTGAAAGTGACCTTGGTCGATCTAATTTTGTGGTGCAATTCACCGGCTACACTCGTCATCATATTTAATTGCCTCGACGTAAATTTTGATCGGTCAGGAATTTTTTACAACAGTTTTCTAGGATATCCGGTGAACGGTTTTCGCTACGAATCACTGCAGGCTTTTAATCATTCATCATCACGAACACCTACCATATAAATTATCATCGTCGGAGTCTTGCAAAAAGACGGATTCTTCTTTGAAAGTGACCTTGGTCGATCTAATTTTGTGGTGCAATTCGCAGCTACACTCGTCATCATATTTAATTGCCTTGATTTAAATTTTTATCGGTCAGGAAGTAAAAAAAAAAACCTCAGAACACTCCGGCACTTTACGATTTTCGACATTGCAGTATTATTTTGATTTATTGTATCAACACCTTCGTCGCAGATTAATTGTATTTTTGCAACACAAATTGCGTCCCACGGTTCGATCTAATTTTGTGGTGCAATTCGCGGCTACACTCGTCACCATATTTAATTGCCTTAAGGTAAATTTTTATATTTTATCGGTCAGGAATTTTTTACAACAGTTTTCTAGGACATCCGGTAAACGGTTTTCGCTACCAATCACCCCTGGCCTTTAATCATTAATCATTACAAACACCTACCACATAAATTGTCATCTTCGGAGTCTTGTAAAAAGATGAGTTCTTCTTTGAAAGTGACCTTGGTCGATCTAATTTTGTGGTGCAATTCGCGGCTACACTCGTCATTAATATTTAATTGCCTAGTTTTCTAGGATATCCGGTAAACGGTTTTCATCACAAGCACCTACCATATAAATTGTCATCTTCGGAATCTTGTAAAAAGATGGGTTCTTCTTTGAAAGTGACCTTGGTCGGGTCTCCTGTTTGATCGTTGACGTCTTCGGTCTTGACCGGCGCGTTCTCCTGCTTGACCATCGGTTTGATCTGAGCGAACGCGGCGTCCAAAGATCCGGGCATGAAAGGCGAAAC
Organism: Prosopocoilus inquinatus; assembly: GCA_036172665.1. Taxonomy (NCBI): domain Eukaryota; kingdom Metazoa; phylum Arthropoda; class Insecta; order Coleoptera; family Lucanidae; genus Prosopocoilus; species Prosopocoilus inquinatus. Next base: position 3,341,524 of record CM069878.1, on the reverse strand, counting down.
GTAATCTCGCGTTGCTGGGTTCGGTTTGACCTCGACGTTCTCCTCGACGTTCCCTTCGACGTTCTCCTCGGCTTCCTCTTCGACGTACTTCGGTTCCTCCTTGATCGCATCGACGCTCACCGGGACGCTAACGGAACTATCGTCGGCTTTCTCACTCTCGAACTCCTCCAGGATGATTTCATTCCGGTCGTTTTGCACCACCGCGACGACGCGTTCGCTGCGCGGCGGATTCTGCGACTTGGACTCGCCGGGCATCCCGACGGTTCCGTGTATCCGCCGGAATCGCACGATCAGGCTCTTCGAGCGGATCTCCTTGCTGTGGGTCCGCTTGAACGCATCCCTGCAGTCCTCCATGCTTTTGAAGCCGACGAACGCGTACCTCGTGTACTTCATTTTCATGGCGTAACCAATGTCGATGCGGCGACTCTTCGGGTACATCTTCACCATGTCCTCCTTGGTCACCTCCTGGGCCAAATTACCGACGTACAACGTGAACGGATCGATGTCCTCCGGCAGAACCACCTGGTCGTCGTCCCTTTCTTTCTTGTACTCCACCGAGAGGTAACCGTCGCCGAATTTTTGTTGCTTGAGCGCTTCTATTACAGTATCTGGATCGAACGTCGGCTGTAAACAGAAGGAAAATAACGTTATTTTTGAACGCGCACAATGCAAGGACCGCCAATGAATAGTGTGCATTCATCCACTTGAAGAACCAGCGAATAGTGAAAACACCCGAAAGGATGATGTTGTGTTACGGTGTGAAAAACGGTGTTCAAAAGTCACCCTGTACATACCAAGTTTTGCGACGCATTTATTGTCCATGACGCAACGTCGGTGTGGTCTGAATCTCGTCTCATCTCCTTTCATTACGCTGAAATAAATATTACTAGCGTCTTCGTCGCAGCGTATTGTATTTTTATAACGCAAGTTGCGTTGATTTAATTTTGTGGTGCAAGTCGCAGACTGTTTTTTTTTATAGATCTGCGCACACTCCGGCGATAAATTCTTTTACATTTTTGCTCCTTCGGCTTTTGTTATACTTCTATCGGCCTGGAGTTCGCATTTCTGCATTGATTTCGCAATTATAGGCAATCGTCTGCGTTTCCCAAGAGTTTCGTGAGAATTAAGTTGAATGTTTATCTTAAACTTCCGAATCTGAAGTCGTGTCGCATCATCGTCTGCGTTTCCCGAGGGTTTCGTAAGAATTAAGTTGAATGCTTATTCTAAACTTCCGAGTCTGAAGTCGTATCGCATCATCGTCTGCGTTTCCCGAGAGTTTCGTGAGAATTAACTTGAATGTTTATTCTAAACTTCCGGGTCTGAAGTCGTGTCGCATCAATTTCTTGTGCCATCTTATTTCCAGCTAAGTACGCTGTTATTTCGAAATTGCTTTCACATTTGACATTCAACGGCGCCGCGTCCCGTTAACGCAAAACAGACGCCGTTGATTTCGCAATTACGTCGGCGGCTGCGTTTCGCGAGAGCTTTTCGTGGGAATTAAATGGAATGTTTATTTTAAACGTCGTTCGGATTTTCGTTCCGGACGAATCAAAAAAATTCGCAGAAAATTAAACCGCAAAAATCGATAATGCGATGAAAAACAAAACAAAAATGAAACGCAAAACAAAACACGATCACAACTGAGACGTGAAACGAATGAAAAACGATTAAACTACAAATAAGCGCAACGCAAAAGAAAAATACGTCGTAATGTAGTGCAAAAGCATAAAGAACAGAAGAAAAAAGAAAAACAAAAGAAGATTGACGACTAAGAAAAACAAAAGCGCCCTCCTGATGAAAAATGAAAAAAAAAAACTAAAAAAAAAATAAAAGATAACTGTAAAAAAATGTCTTCCATACAAATTTGAGGTGCAAGTCGCACTGTTTTTTATATTTTCATATCAGGCAATAAATCCTTTTCATTCCGCTGTTTGGACATTATAATTGCCTTACGTTTTTTTGAGTCGACTTCAAAATTATTCACGTCCGCAGCTGCGTTTCGCGAGATTTTCGTGGAAATTAAGTCGAATGTTTATTCTGAACATCTGTATTTTTTGCGTTGACTTTGACAAAATTACTCACGTCTGCGGCTGCGCTCCCGAGCTTTTCGCGGGAATTAAATTGAATGTTTATGTTGAAAATCTGCATTTTTTGCGTTGACTTCAAAATTATTCACGTCTGCGGCTGCGCTCCCGAGCTTTTCGCGGTAATTAAATTGAATGTTTATTTTAAACATCTGTATTTCAAATTGAGTTGAGGACAACATTGCCAGATATAAAGAAGTTTTTTTTTGCGTTGATTTGACAATTCGATCCGTTGAAAATCATTATAAAATACATAAATAATAAATTAGTTGCGCACACTTGATTTCATAATTATACGCGACGCCAGCCGCTGCGTTTCCCCTCCCCCGAGCCTTCCATGGGAATTAAATTGAATGTTTATTCCGAATGTCGAGACTGGTTGTGAAGCTCGCCGTCGTCGCTTCAGTTTCTGTGTCACTGCCGGATATAATTAGGTCAGCCGCGTCAACGCCAAATCCAAACAGTTGAACGCGCGCTATAATTATTATAAAAAAAAAAAAACTGTTTTTAACCTTTAACCAGATAGTTTTCTTTCTTACAGTTTTCGTCAGAGAAGAGTCGCCATCAGCTGTAACAACAGTTAATTTTATTGAAAGAAACAAATGCAACCTATACCTTTAATGTAACAAAACAATATCGGGGCGTCGACGGCTGCTGAAAATGGACGTTTTTGATTTCCGGATGGAACTGGGACACGATGTCCTTGTTTATCTCGACGTCCGGAAACTTGATTATCAACGAACGATTCTTGATCTTCTTGTTGTAGTCCTTCTCCATTTGCAGGGCCACCTCGGCGTCGACTTTCGTCCACACCTTCTTGGCCACCCTCTGCAGCTGCCCCTTCTTCTTTCTCTTCATCAGCTTGCCCGAGTCGCTGCACTCGGAATCCTGCCTCGGCCTTTTGAACCGCCTCGCGTTCCTCTGCCAAGGGGGCTGCGACGTCGATCTGAATAATTGACTGCCATCGTTGAATCTATGGCGGATTAAAAAAAAAAAAATTACACGACACAAGCAGCAAGATCGAAACTGATCAATGAGAGCAAGCAAGATCGAAACTGATAAATGACAGCAAGCAAGATCGAAACTGATAAATGAGAGCAAGCAAGATCGAAACTGATAAATGAGAGCAGGTAAGATCGAAACTGATAAATGAGAACAGGCAAGATCAAAACTGATAAATGAGAGCAGGCCAGATCGAAACTGATAAATGAGAGAGAGAGAAAGAGAGAGAACTGACCTGGGTGGCCTGGACGAGTAATGTCTGGGACTTCCCGGTGACCCGTACCTGTGAGGCCTCGGCATTCTGTTGTAACTGCTGCGAATTGGCGGCGGCGGCCTTGAGAAATCTTGGACGAACGAACTCGAGCCGCTCGACCAATAACTCCAGTGTGCCACTTCCTGAATAAACAAAAAAAAAACAAACGAAAGTCACCTGGACAGTATGAACACTTTCCCAGTCGGCTTGTTACCACATTATGTTCGCTTGCTCTTGCCGTTGATTGTAGCTGCGGCAGCGGGGGCGGTGGTGGCGGCGGCGGCGGTGGAAGGCAAGCGTAATTGTAAATGTTTCCGTTCATTACCCCTCCGACTGGCGCTGATTTTCTTTTCACTGATGATCAAACGTAAGAACGCCTGCCGTATATGCAACACATTCTACTAAACACACGCAGACGAAAGTAACCTAACTTAGCGAATCGCCGGCTGAAAATTAAACAAAGACATTACAGAAAACGCGACGGATATTAATTTAATGCCAATTGTTATGCACGAATTTGCTCTGGTAGTTCAAACATAACCTAACTTGTGGCTGACTTGTTGTGGTATTGAGACTACTGTGAAGTGAGCGTCGATGCGCCGCAGGGTTGCCAACAATGTCACCAACCGGTTAACAAAATGTGGAGGCAAAAGGCGCCGATTCATTTTAAAGTAAAAAAAAGAAGACATAAAAAAAATAAAAATAAATAAAAGTCGCCGATTTGGGATATCAATAATCATAACTCTAATAAAAAAGAAAAAAACAAATGAAACTTGCGAAAAATTCCGAAACGAAAGAAAAAAATCCAAGCAACGGCGTCAAAACACGAGGCGCGAACGAACAAAAAAGAAAACAAAAAACAAAAGAAGATCGACGACCCCAAGCTGAACGAAAAACGACAATTTTTCGGACGTGTCAAGAAAATCGCAGGAAATCAAGAAATTCTAGTAAGAAAAGTCAACAATACGAAAAAGAAAACAAAACAAAAAGGAAACGCGTAAAACAAAGGAAAATCTCAGCTGAGACACAAAACAAATGAAAAACGGTTAAACTGCAAACGAGCGTCGATAAAATACAAAGAAAAGTAAATTTTACGAGAAATATCAAAAATCTGAATAGATTTAAAAAAAATGAAACCTGCAAAAAGAAATCGAAATGAAAGTGAAATTAAAACAACGGCGTCAAAATACGAGGCGCCAAGTAAACAAAAAGAAAAACAAAGGAAAATCTAAGTCACTAACCTGAACGGAAAACGAGAAAACAGAACAAATGAGAAACGATTAAACTGCAAACGAGCGTCGATAAAATACAAAAAGAAAAGTAAATTTTACGAGAAATTACAAAAATCTGAATAAATCTAAGAAGAAGAAAGAAAATAAATGAAACCTGCAAAAGCAATCCAAAACGAAAGAGGAATTAAAACCAACGGCGTCAAAATACTAGGCGCGAAGTAAACAAAAAGAAAAACAAAGGAAAATCTAGGTCACCAACCTGAAGGAAAAACGACGAAACAAAACAAATGAAAAACGGTTAAACTGCAAATGAGCGTCGATAAAATATAAAAAATCAATCCTATAAGAAACATCAAAAATCAGTACAAATTAAAGAAAAAAAAAAAACAAATGAAACCTGCAAAAAACTCCGAAACAAAAGAAAAAATTAAAAGAACGGCATCAAAATACAAGGCGTGAAATGAACAAAATGAAAAACATAGGAAAATCGAGGACACCGAGCTATGAGAAAGACGAAAATTTTCCGGCCGAATAAATAAATAATAAATAAATAAATAAATAAATTTGTAGAAAATTAGAATAAACTGTAAAAAACAAAAAAAAAACGATTAAACTAAAACAAACAAGCGTCGATAAAATATCTACGAAAAATCAATTCTATAAGAAATAATAAAAAAAAAACAGAACAAATAAAGAAAAACAAATGAAACAAAAAGAAAAACAAAGGAAAATCGAGGACTCCAAGCTGCAGGAAAAGCCACAATTTTTCGGACGAATCAGAAAATTCGTAAAAAAATTAAAGCAAACAAACGAAAAAGAAACGGAATACAGCACGCAAAACAAAAGAAGATCACAATTGAGACACAAAACAAGTGAAAAACGATAAACCACAAAACAAGCGTCAATAAAATACGAAAAATCATTTCTGTAAGAAAGGCGAAAGAAAAGTGCATAGGTAGTACGAAAGCATAAAGAACAGAAGGAAAAGAAAAACAAAAGAGGATTGACGACTAAAGCGAACAAAAAATAAATGAATCTTCAGACGAAAAAGAAAACAAAAGACCTTGCAAATGTAAACACCGGTAAAAAAAAAACTAAAGGCAACTGTAAAAAAAGCGTCAGTCACTAAAATGTGAAAAATCAATTTGGTAAAAATAAACAAAAGAGGAATACGACAGCATAAACGTATTAAAAAGAAAAAACAAAAACATAAGCGCCACCAAGATATTAAGACGAGCAAAAAAAAAATGAAAATCGACGAAAGTTTTTGCAAATGAAATCAAACTCGCAGGAACAAAAGAGAACTGTAAAGAAGAGTCAATAAGATGTGAAAACAAATTCGATTAACAGAAGAAAAATGCGAGAAACGTGGAAAAAAGAATGGATAGAAAAAATAATATAATTTAATTTCTTTTTCTTATTTTTCTTTTTCCTCTTATTATTATTATTATTATTAAACGTTGTTCCGGGATAATACTCCTGCTATTTTTATAGTCAAATAAAAAAAAGGTACGAACTTCGAAATTTAATGAGTTGGTAACACTACTTCTGATTGTTGCAAAGTACTTCAAAGGGCGTCATGATTCTTTGGTTCATTTTAACAGTTAATTGCAGAAAACTTTTACAAATTTACTGATTAATGTAGGCATGTTAATAAATAGGAGCACATTTTTCTTGTTTTTCTTATTTTTCTTATTATTATTAAGCACCATGACAGGATAATACAATCTGTAACGTCATTTTCGATCGAACTTCTAGGTACTTAAATTTCCTTAGGGAATTCTAGGGAAATAATGAATGCTGACAAGCAGTGATGCCAACTTAGCCCTTTTGTGGCTAGATTTAGCTCTTTTCTGAGAGATTTGACCCTGTACGTTTTCAAATAGCCCTCGAGGGCTACTTTACTTTTTATTTTATTTTATTTATCGTATTTTTTTAATTGAAAAGTTATTAAAAGTATATTTTTTCTCTTATTTATTTTCAGTTTTTTATATGATATACGTATTTATATATTTGCGCGGGATTTGTATTTTATTTACGGTATGTATTTAAAAATACTTTAAAATAAACTTTTGACTGGATGAGATTCCCAATAACATTCTTATTTATTTTATTTTGTTTATTAGCTAACAAGTCAATAAAAATGTTTATTTTTACTTAATGCAAACCTTTTCAGCCTTAAACCACTCAAATCTAGCCTTATTTCGGCTTACGTCTAGCTCTTTTCTAAATGTAGAGTTGGCATCGCTGCCGACAAGGGAATTTTTGGTCTAGTCGATTGATTGATTGGTAACACTGGTTCGCATTGCGAGCAGAATTGCGATTTACACGTTCGAATAAGTCCGGTGGCCTTTCTCTCCTCTCGTTTGCATCGTGGCAGTTTCCCAACGAATGGAAAGTAAATGAAACTGCCGCGTTTACTCAATCAGCTGTGCAGTTTCAGAAGAGTTTCGTCAGAAAAACACGTCTGCAACAACCCGTCGCTTTTTCTGAATTTCATAACCGCAAAACACGTTTACATCAGCAGCTGTGTTGCCGCCCCCGCCGCCGCCGGTTCTAGCGCTTGGGGAACCAAAAAGAAACACAGAAACGTCAAGCTACAAACGTATTTGTCGGAAGAAGACATGGCGGATCCCCGAACAGAAGAAATCTTGGCCCCCTTGAGGGCTAGTGTCAAGGAACAAGTAAGTAAGCTTTGGTCGGAGTCTTAACTAAAAAAAAAAAAAAAACAATTGCCGTAATTGCGTAACTTTCGTGGAGTCTCCCAAACAATTGCCGCATGCCTCAAGTATCTAACTTTCTTCTTTTTTCTGTTTTTGTCTAAAGGGTGATTTGGTTAGGAAACTAAAGGAAGAAAAGTCACCGGAACTGGACGTTAAGAGGGCGGTCGCCGAGCTGAAGCTGCGCAAGAAGCTGCTGGAAGAGAAGGAGCTGAGCCTGGCCCCCAGTGTAGCGACCTTCGACCGGGCCAAGATGGAAGATTTATTGAAACGGAGGTTCTTTTACGACCAGTCGTTCGCGATCTATGGTGGGATCACCGGCCAGTTCGATTTCGGACCCATGGGCTGCGCTTTCAAGGCCAACTTACTGCAGGCCTGGCGGCAGTTTTTTGTTTTGGAGGAACAAATGCTCGAAGTCGACTGCTCCATTTTGACACCCGAGCCTGTTTTGAAGTAATTACAATGTTTTCTGATTTTTTTTTTTGCTAAGGTACCCCAAACACAGTTTGGGGATTTACACGGCTTCTAAAATAATTTTTATTTGTCTGGCCGCGTTCTTGGTTCAGTTCTAAGCTCATTCTGAAGAAGGGGGAGACATAAATCCGCGGGAAATTCTAGCCTGAAATGATGGGTCGCACCACGGGTCTAGGACGAGCGGTTTTCGAGTTGAGTGACGTCATAAAACAAATTCAACTCGGAAATCGCTCATCGCAGACACATAATGCGAACCACCATTTCATGCTAAAATCTACTACACAATCCAAATATGCAATAATATAGTGTTCCGTTAAAAAAAAAAATGTACTTCGCTTCGTAATTCGGAAATTCGTTGTTCGATTGTTTTTTTTTTCGAGGACGTCAATATGGAAAATTGAGCTGTTTTCCCTAATTTCAGAAACAAAAGAGAAAACGAAGTATATTTCAGTTGAAAATCAAGTTAATGTTCTGAGGGAGTGTATTTTTGAATTCCGCGGGAAATTCTAGCCTGAAATGTTGGGTCGCACCGTGGGTCTAGGCCGAGCGGTTTTCGAGTTGAGTGACGTCATAAAACAAATTCAACTCGGAAACCGCTCATCGCAGACACGTGATGCGACCCATCATTTCAGGCCAAAATTTACCACACAATCCAAATATGCGATAATATACAGTGTTCCGTTAAAAAAAAATGTACTTCGCTTCGTAATTCGAAAATTCGTTGCTCGATTGTTTTTTTTTTTCGAGGACGTCAATATGGAAAATTGAGCTGTTTTCCCTAATTTCAGAAACAAAAGAGAAAACGAGGTATATTTCAGTTGAAAATCAAGTTAATGTTCTGAGGGGGTGTATTTTTGAATTCCGCGGGAAATTCTAGCCTGAAATGTTGGGTCGCACAGTGGGTTTAGGCCGAGCGGTTTTCGAGTTGAGTGACGTCATAAAACAAATTCAACTCGGAAATCGCTCATCGCAGACACATAATGCGACCCACCATTTCATGCTAAAATCTACCACACAATCCAAATATGCAATAATATAGTGTTCCGTTAAAAAAAAAATGTACTTCGCTTCGTAATTCGGAAATTCGTTGTTTGATTGTTTTTTTTTTTTCGAGGACGTCAATATGGAAAATTGAGCTGTTTTCCCTAATTTCAGAAACAAAAGAGAAAACGAGGTATATTTCAGTTGAAAATCAAGTTAATGTTCTGAGGGGGTGTATTTTTGAATTCCGCGGGAAATTCTAGCCTGAAATGATGGGTCGCACCGTGGGTCTAGGCCGAGCGGTTTTCGAGTTGAGTGACGTCATAAAACAAATTCAACTCGGAAACCGCTCATCGCAGACACGTGATGCGACCCATCATTTCAGGCCAAAATTTACCACACAATCCAAATATGCGATAATATACAGTGTTCCGTTAAAAAAAAATGTACTTCGCTTCGTAATTCGAAAATTCGTTGCTCGTTTGTTTTTTTTTTCGAGGACGTCAATATGGAAAATTGAGCTGTTTTCCCTAATTTCAGAAACAAAAGAGAAAACGAAGTATATTTCAGTTGAAAATCAAGTTAATGTTCTGAGGGAGTGTATTTTTGAATTCCGCGGGAAATTCTAGCCTGAAATGTTGGGTCGCACCGTGGGTTTAGGCCGAGCGGTTTTCGAGTTGAGTGACGTCATAAAACAAATTCAACTCGGAAACCGCTCGTCGCAGACACGTGATGCGACCCATCATTTCAGGCTAAAATTTACCACACAATCCAAATATGCGATAATATACAGTGTTCCGTTAAAAAAAAATGTACTTCGCTTCGTAATTCGGAAATTCGTTGCTCGATTGTTTTTTTTTTTCGAGGACGTCAATATGGAAAATTGATTTGGTATTGAACTGAACTGATTTTAAAGCGACCACAAAGTTTCTTGAAATAATTAAACGAACATAACCTCAAAATATGAAGTGTTGTAAATGGAGGACGGCTAAATACAAATAATGATTGGTTAGCACGGCAACCCTTCCTTTTGAATTAACCAATCACTGCTTGCCTTCCATCTAATACCAGCGCGTATCGCTTGACTGAGGAACGCTGCTTCATAAATATCTATAAATTTTGCAAAAAAAAAAAAAATTAATTTCGTAGAGCGTCCGGACACGTCGATAGATTCGCAGACCTGATGACCAAAGACGTAAACACCGGAGAGTGTTTCCGTTTAGACCACCTCATAAAAAGCCACTTGGAAAAAGTCGCCGCGGATAAAAAGGCTTCAGAAGCTGTGAAGGCAGAATGCACCGATATTATTATTAAGGTAGGCCAGAATTCGATAAATAACTTCACCTATGACATCCCAGAAATTAGAAACTATCCTAGAACTTCAGAAACTATCCTAGAATGTTAGTAACTGTCCTAGATCGTTGAATCTATCTTAGAAAATTAGAAACTAGACGTGTTAGATAGAGAAGAACCTGTGGGCGGAGCTTATCTGCTTGTTAGAAGCTATCCTAGAATATTAGAAACTATCCTAGAATATTAGAAACTATCCTAGATCGTTGATCTTTCGAAAATTAGAAGCTTATATGTTAGATATAGAGAAGAACTTGTGGGAGGAGCTTATCTCCGGGACACGTGACAGGTTCTTCTCTTCTTAACGTCCACTCGAAACGACTAACAACAGTAAGATCTTGAACGTGTAGCTGGATGGTATGAACAAGGAAGAAATGTCCGCGATCATGAAAAAATTCAGCATGAAGAGCCCCCTGACGGGAAACGAACTCTCAGAGCCGATCGAATTCAATCTCATGTTCGGCACTCAAATCGGACCTTCCGGACTTGTCAAGGGGTTTGTCCTTTGTAGCTCAAAATGTTCAAGGATAAACCAATTTTTTTTTTCCCTGTGCAGGTTCTTGAGGCCCGAGACGGCGCAAGGCATTTTTGTCAATTTCAAGCGCCTTCTGGAGTTCAACCAAGGAAGACTTCCTTTTGCAGCAGCACAAATCGGTAGATAACTTTTCCTTTTTTTCTTAAAAAAAGAAAGAAAAAAAATAACAAATCTTTACCAATTAAATGATAAAATAAAAGCATACCAGAGACAAGCTAACAGCAGAGTTTTCAAAAATTATTTCTGAACGCAACTCAGACGCGGCGACATTGGACTTTGTCATTGTCGCCTCAAATAATAGATGGCGCCAAATCAACCTAACCTCAAATAACAGATGGCTACAAGTCAACCTAACCTCAAAAATTTAACTCGCTTCGTTCCGTTTTTCAATTTGACTTAAAAAAAAAAACAGTTGCGCCCGATTCGTTTTCCAGGGAATTCGTTCCGTAACGAGATTTCACCCCGCTCCGGGCTTATCCGCGTGCGGGAATTCACGATGGCCGAGATCGAGCACTTCTGCGACCCGAATGAGAAGCAGCATCCGAAGTTCGAGGCGGTCAGGAACACCGAGATGTTGCTGTATTCGGCGTGCGACCAGATGGACGGCAAGCCGGCTCAAAAACTCACGATAGGTGAAGCCGTCGACAATGTAAGTCCAACGATGACTTATTATGTAGCAAACTGGCTTCGTATTTGGCAATGCTACGTCAAAAAGCGATCGCGGGATGTCCCTACTTAAAATTTTTCAATGCGGGATGAGACAAAGTGCATTTCTGAAGAAGTCCGGGCCCAAAGATCGATGTATCGAAACAGATTTTTCAATAATTTTATCGTAAGCCTGTGACTGCGGCTGCGACCGACTTACTCGATGGTCTTCATGGGCATTGTTCGCCTTTTTTGTCATAAATTCAGTTCGGACGCACAGTTTTCCTACAGGAACGACATCGTATTTTTGTTTTCCGTATTTTTGTTTTCAATTTGTCAATACTAATGCAATGTCAGGTCAAAATGCGATCGCGGGATGTCGCTACTTAAACTGTTCAATGCGGGATGTGACAAAGCGAATTTGTAAAAAAAAGTTCGGGTCCAAAGATCGATGTATCAAAACAGGCTTTTCAATAATTTTAATCGTAAGCTTGTGACAGCGGCTGCGACCGACTTACTCGATGGTCTTCACACCGTGCGTCGGAACTATTCGCCTTATCAACCGTAAATTCAGTTCGGACACACAGTTTTCCCGTAGAGACGACTTCGTATTTTTTTTTCAAGTTTTCAATACTACTTGCCAGGTCATAAAGCGATCGCGGGATGTCGCTACTTAAGCTTTTCAATGCGGGATGTGACAAAGTGCATTTCTGAGAAAGTTCGGGTCCAAAGATCGATGTATACTTTTCCTACAGGAACGACACGATTTTTTTTTTTTTTTTTTAATTGAAGAAATTGGTGGCGAATGAAACTCTCGGGTATTTCATGGCGAGGATCCAGGCGTTCATGGTACAGTCCGGTGTTGACCCCGCCAAGCTGAGATTCCGTCAGCACATGTCCAACGAGATGGCCCACTACGCTCAAGACTGTTGGGACGCCGAGTGTCTGACCAGCTACGTAAGTAACTTTTCAGAAAAAAAAGAAAAAACAACTACGCCGAGTGTCTACGCAGGTACGTAACTTTTCAAAAAAGAAAAATAACTACGCCGAGTGTCTACGCAGGTACGTAAGTTACTTTTCAGAAAAAAAAAAAGAATAACTACGCCGAGTGTGTACGCAGCTACGTAAGTAGCTTTTCAGAAAAATAATAATAATTACGCCGAGTGTCCACGCAGCTACGTAAGTAACTTTTCAGAAGAAGAAAAAAAGAATAACTACGCCGAGTGTCTATGCAATTGCGTAAATAATTTATCAGAAAAAAAAATAATATTCACACCGAGTGCCTACGCAGGTACGTAAGTAAAGTATCAGAAAAAAAAAATAATTATAAGCAGCGTTGCTCGTTGGGTTATAAAAAATGTAGTAAAAGTCGGCAGCATTTGACGCGTTTTGTTTACTTAATGCACGGCGCAGTCGCGACGCGTGTAGTGTTGCCAACTTTGCGGGTTCTAACTTAGTTAACATCGTATCTGAAGTCAGAAATTTCCATTTAGCTCCTCGCGAATGGATTATTTAGCGTATTTACGCGTTTTGTTTAGCGGAAACATGGCTTATGAATTACGTGAGAAATTCAAATGACAGTAACGAAGAAACAAAGAAATTCAGTAACTGTCCTAGAACATTAGAAACTATCCTAGAGCGTTAGAAGCCATCCTAGAACGTTAGAAGCTATCCTAGAACGTTAGAAGCTATCCTAGAATGTTAGAAGCTATCCTAGAATGTTAGAAACTATCCTAGAATGTTAGAAGCTATCCTGGACCGTTGAAACTATTTTAGAAAATTCGAACTCGACATGTTAGATGACGCAATGGTGGGTATTTCGGTTACGGTCTTCCAAGCAACAATTTTTACAACCCCAGAGCAAAGAACGCTTCTTAAAATTAAGCGCAGCGACTTACAGGGTTGGGTCGAATGCGTGGGCTGTGCGGATAGATCAGCTTACGACTTAACCCAGCACACGAAAGCCACTGGAATCCGCCTGGCGGCCGAAAAGAAACTGAGTGAACCCCGCGTCGTGGACGTCGTCGACGCCGTACCCAACAAGGCACTGATCGGCAAAGTCTTTAAAAAGGACGCGAAGCTCGTCACTGAGAAGCTCGCATCTCTTAGTTCTTTGGACGTTGAGAAACTGGAAGAAGAGTTGGGACAGAGTGGGTTAGTTGCAAGAGCCGAGACACTATCTCTCTTTCTCTCTCTCTCTCTTTATTTACTGATCTAATGATTACAGAGTCAGCAATTTCGTTATAGACGGAAAGGAATACGCCGTAGCGAAGGAGATGATCGAAGTGAAGCGCTACGCGAAAACCTTGCACGTCGAAGAAATCATTCCGAGTGTGATAGAGCCATCATTTGGTGCGCCTTTTCTACTCTTCTTCTTCTTCTTCTTCTATTTTTGAGGCTTCTCTGTAACATGATTTATTGCAGGCATCGGAAGGATAATGTACGCGATTTTCGAGCACAACTTCAAAGTGCGAGACAACGACGAACAAAGAACGTTCCTGTCGTTGCCCGCCGTCGTCGCCCCGCTTAAATGTAGCGTGCTGCCCTTAAGTTCCAACCCCGAATTTCAACCCTTCGTCAAGCAGCTGTGTAAGTAAACGTTTCGCGAAGCCCCCTTCGCCGTGGTTCTGTTTCAGTCGTACCCCCGCATAATTCGTTGGCTGTCTTCTGTAACCCCCAGCTCTTTTTCTCTCGCGCGATCTTCACCCGATCATTTTGATCGAACGAAGTTAGTATTGACGAGCGTTAGAATCTATCTTAGAAAATTTGAAACTCTCCTGGAATATTAGCAGCTAACGTAGAACATTAAAAACTATCCTAGAACGTTACAAACTATCTTAGAAAATTAGAAACTATCCTGGAACATTTCCTTTTTAATTTTTAAAATATTTTTAAGCGAACAGTAGATGGCTTCCAACCGAAAAACTATCCTGGAACATTAGAAACTATCTTAGAAAATTAGAAACCAGCCCAGAACGTTAGAAACTATCCTAGAACGCTAGAAACTATCTTAGAAAATTAAAAACTATCCTAGAACGTTACAAACTATCTTAGAAAATTAGAAACTATCCTGGAACATTTCCTTTTTAATTTTTAAAATATTTTTAAGCGAACAGTAGATGGCTTCCAACCGAAAAACTTTTCAAAATCAAATCGGGCTTTCATTTTTTCTTTATTTGTAGGTATTACTTTATTATTACTATTTATTTAATAGGAATGTAATTTTTTATTTTTTCATTTCTTGGTAGTTTCGTTCTGCTCAGGTTGACCTTGGGCTCAGTGTTGCTCAATTCAAAAAAAAAAACTTGTTTTAATTTTAAATATTTTTTTCTTACATTTTTCCTGGGTTGGGTTGACCTTGAAACTATTTTTTTCTTCATATTTTGATTATTGGGATATTTTATGATTTTTTTTTAGAAATTTTATTTAATAAGTTTTACTTATTTTAATTTAACAATTCTTAATTTTTTTAACCTTTTAATTCTTCTTGGGTTGGGTTGACCTTGAAACTATTTTTTTCTTTCGTATTTTGAACATTGGCCTATTTTAGGTTCTTTTTAGAAATCTTTTGCCTTAACATATTTTACGTATTTTAACAATTCTTCTTGGGTGACCTTGAAATTATTTTTTCTAATTTTCAACATTATCGGCATGTATTGGAATTTTTTTTTTCACTTTTAACATTTTTACTGTACATAATTCGCCCTTTTTACCAATTCTTCCTTTGAATATCCACTTAAGTGGGGGTAGTTATGTTTATCTTTAAAGAATTTTAATTATTCGAAATTTTTTCGACAAGTCTTCCTGTGTTGGGATGGCCTTGGCGCCAACTTAACCCAACAAATTTTTTTTAATTTTTTGGGAAATTATTTATTTTTTTGACAATTCTTTCAGAGTCCAGTTGCCGTTCAAATTGTTTTTTTTTTCAAAATTTTTAACGTTTCTGACAACTTTTAATTTTATGAATTTTCTTTTTAGAAATTATTAATTTCACGCATAAATCTTTCACAATTTCTTTTTCTTTTTTAATGGTCATTTCCTTGAGTTGCCCTCGCTTAGGTTAACTTCCGTTTCTGAATTGAATTAATTAATTATTACATCATTTTGCACTCGACGTTTCATACAGATTATTCAATTGTTCTTTCTTAAACTATCCTAGAACGTTAGAAACGATCTTAGAAAATTAGAAACTATCCTGGAGCGTTAGAAACTGTCTTAGGATGATTAAAAAATTAAAAACTATCCTAGAAAATTTAGAAGCTATCCTAGAATGTCAGAAACTATCCTAGAACGTTAGAAACTATCTTAGAAAATTAGCAACTATCCCAGAACATTAGAAACCAGACATGTTAAGACGGCGTAATAATTATTTTTTGTGTAACCTCCCAGCGGAACTCTTTAAAGTGAACTTCAACGCAGCGTTTACAATGAATAATTTTTGAAATTAAATTCCTTTTTTTGCAGCAATCGCTTTGACAAAGGTCAACGTCTCGCATAAGGTAGACGATAGTTCCGGATCGATTGGTAGGAGGTACGCACGCACGGACGAAATCGCGATTCCGTACGGCATTACCATCGATTTTGACACGCTGAAGGAACCCCATAGCGTGACTTTGCGGGAAAGGGATTCCATGGCGCAAGTTAGAATATCGGTACGCGCCGAGGCTTAGGGTGCGAACATGCCTCTCGCTGTTCACTCTCGATGTTTAGGTCGCGCTCGATACCACGATATCACCTCGATGTAAAATAAACGTACAATTTTAAGTAGAACCTTGCGTATCAAAGATGAATCTTTGACATGCATGATTTCATTTAAATCTACGCGTTTGTTTTATCTCGACGTATCGAGGGCGACCTAAACATCGAAGGTGAACAGCGAGACATCTTCGGCGTGTTCGTACCCTTACGCTTATTTCAAGGTGGCCGGGAATTCACTTCGTCATTCTTCTGTTTCAGCTCGACGAGATCGCCCAGGCCGTTCATAACTTGTCTTACAGCAAAGTATCCTGGCAAGACATCGAGGGGAAATACCCGAAATTTGAACAGCAAGAGAGCAAGGGGAGTTAGTGTGGCGCGTTCGTTCAAGAGGGGAGGAGGGGGACGACCGCTTAATTTATGAACTCTTCGTTTAAAATTCACTTAAATAAAAATTGCTTACCTCGATGAATAATACCCATTTACTTATTTTTATTATTATTATTACATAATTTCATTATAACATAGTAACATCCACGTTTTAATTTAACCGTTGCTAAACTTAAGTAGTAGAAAAATTATTATACCTATTTAAATATACACATTCAATAGATATTTAATAAGTCCTCCAAAGAAAAAAAAACGGTACAAAACAGGAAATTATTTATGAACAGGGAAAAGAATTCAGGCCACTCAATGTCGGACAGTTTTGACGCCGAATGTACCGTCTGCTCTCTCCACCTTGACTTATTATTAAGTGGGAGGGGAAGGAGTGCGTTCTCATTTCATCAGAGATTATTGTGGGCGGGGCTGGTACGGTCCGAGTACTAAATTTTCGTATTATTCGCGCTCAAGGAGTGGCCCGAATTCTTTTCCCTGTTTATGAATTGACAAATTATTTCATCGGGCGTTGCTCGTTTAAAAACTAATCAATTTCACCGCGAGCGAAGCGTCCGTCATTGAAGGTGGTAACCTGATTCGATCGATGAAAAACATAAAATAAAAAATAAAATCATCAAAAAAAAAAAAAGAAACTGACGCACTTAATTAATTACAAAATGCGAATATGTAAAATGTTATATAATAACATTGAGATTTCTACGTTGTGATCGTTATTATTCGAGATCGGGTATGGATTCGTCGTCTGAATCGTGCTCTGCTTCGCCCTCGTCGAGGTCATCGAAGGACGGCTTGCCCCCACCGCCGGTGCCCCCCGAAACTTGACGTATCATCTCTTCGAAATCACCCCCGCCGCCCATGCCTGCCAAACCCTCGTCCCCCGACTCGTCCTCGTCCTGCCACTTGTTGAAGTCGCACTTGAGCCAGTGGTGTTTCTTTTTGTCGGACGTGAGCGCCGGCCAATAGGGCTCGTCTTGGTTCGCCTTCGTTAAGACTATTTCGATACACCTCCCCCTGTTGAAGCTTTTGCTCTTTTCCGGGTCTATTTCTTTGTACAGTGGTATTGTTACTTCGTAAGTTCGTTTCTCTAAGCCGCCGACTCCTTTGAAATACACCGAGTTTCTCGTGAATCTAGAAAAACGTTCAATGATTTGCTATTGCTATTAAGGTTGCAGCCAAAACGCTATTTAAAAATTTAAGGGAGAAGTCGCGGAACATTAGAAACTATCCTAGAACCTTGCAAGCTATCTTAGAAAATTAGAAACTATCCTGGAGCATTTTTTTTAAATTTTTAAAATATTTCTAAGCGAACAATTCCGAAAAACTCTTCAAAATCAAATCGGGTTTTCATTTTTTCTCTATTTGTAGGTATTTCTTTATTATTACTATTTATTTAAAAAGGAATGTATTTTTTTATTACTTGGTAGTTTCGTTCAGCTCAGTGTTGCTCAAAAGAAAAAAAAAAAACAACTTGTTTTAATTTTGAATATTTTTTTTTCTCACATTTTTCAATTTTTTCTTTTATTTGGGTCGCGTTTGCCTTGCATTTAGTTTTGCTGAGCTTTGATAAATTTGATTGTTTTTGTTTAAATTTTTCGAAATTCTTAATTTTTTTAACGGTTTAATTCTTCCTGGGTTGGGTTGACCTTGAAACTATTTTTTCCCTTCATATTTTATGATTTTTTTAAACAAATTTTACTTATTTTAATTTAACAATTCTTAATTTTCTTAACCTTTTAATTCTTTTTGGGTTGGGGGTTGACTTTGGAACTATTTCCCCCGTATTTTGAAAATCATTGGCATATTTTACTTTTTTTTTTTTTTAGAAATTTTTAGCTTTAATAAATCTTACTTATTTTAATCTTAACAATTCTTGGGTTGAGTTGCCCTTGAAATTATTTTTAGGAATTCGCTTTAATTTTTCGAAATTCTTAATTTTTTTTAACGTTTTAATTCATCCTGGGTTGGGTTGATCTTGAAACTATTTTTTTTACTTCATATTTTGAACATTGCATAGCATATTTTACAATTTTTTTTTTAAATAAATTTTTAACTAATAAATTTTAATTACTTTAGTTTACACAATTCTTAAATTTTTTAACCTTTTAATTGTTCTTGGGTTGGGTTGATCTTGAAACTATTTTTTTTTTCATATTTTGAACTTTTGAACATTATTGGCATATTTTACAATTTTTTTTTTTTAAATAAATTTTTAACTTTAATAAATTTTAATTACTTTAGTTTAAACAATTTTTACATTTTTTAACCTTTTAATTCTTCTTGGGTTGGGTTGATCTTGAAACTATTTTTTTTTTCATATTTTGAACTTTTGAATATTATTGGCATATTTTACAATTTTTTTTTTTTAAATAAATTTTAATTACTTTAGTTTGAACAATTCTTAAATTTTTTAAACTTTTAATTCTTCTTGGGTTGGGTTGACCTTGAAACTATTTCCTCCGGTATTTTGAACATTATTGGCATATTTTACGATTTTTTTTTTAGAAATTTTTAGCTTTAATAAATCTTATTTATTTTAATCTTAACAATTCTTGGATTGAGTTGGCCTTGAAATTATTTTTAGGAATTCGTTTTAATTTTTCGAAATTCCTAATTTTTTTAACGTTTTAATACATCCTGCGTTGGGTTGATCTTGAAACTACTTTTTTTTCTTCATATTTTGAACATTATTGGCATATTTTACAATTTTTTTTTTTTTTTTAATAAATTTTTAGCTTTAATAAATCTTAATTACTTATATAATATTTTTAACAGCTAATTTATTTTCAACGGAAATAAAAAGATTTTCAAAGTACATAATATTTACAAAAATCAAAAAAAAGAATAATATAAAGTAGATCTTATTTAATAGACTCACATTCGACCCCTAGTTAATGTTTGGTTTATTATAATATATTCTAGAACGTCTAACGTACAGTTGCGGCCTTTGAAAACCGGTACACATTAACGAATACAATGGGCACGTTCAGCGGCTGAGTTGCTTACTCAGCAATCGATTGTGATTGGCTCTCATGAAGGTAATAGCCAATCACAAACGACTGCTGAGTAAGCAACGCATCCGCTGAACGCGCCCAATGTTCCAGCAGTGTAAACTAATCCTAGATCTGAAGTTTCCAAAAAGGTCACTCAAATTACTCTAAATCCTGCCATGGATTTGTCCAATTTGACAATGACATCAAAAAGATAGATAAAGGTTTGATTTGCACATTACAAAATTACGAATTTTTGACATTGATGTGAATTCTCAGTGTACCACTTTTCAAGGGCCGCAGCTGTACATTTTTTTTTTTTTTAATGAAAAGCGGGACGCGGGACAAAACGTTAAAAATCGGGGCTGTCCTGCCAAAATCGGGACGTATGGTCACCTTACACCTAGTGCACCCCAATTGAAAGCGCTTTTAAAAAGACAAATACGTCAGAAAGTTAACGTCGATGTCCTGTACCGTAGTACCTGAACCAACAATCAAGAACATACCTAAATTATTAAAATTAAATCAAAGACACTTACTTTATATCTGGATCTTTAACGTCTTCTAAATTTACTGTTAAAAGAACGACGTTGGACCTCTGCGCCCACATCACCGGTGGTGGTATAACCCTGCATGGAAAAAGTGAGGTTATGAAAGCAATTTAGCCTCGAAAAACTTCCGACGTGTAGCCACGACGAACGCAAGCTGATCCCGCGCGATTAACATAAACGCAAAGGTCAGTTTAAAAGTTAACGTAAGCGCAATTGAAGCACAGCGACTTTTCTAGAATCGATCAAATAGAAAACAGCGTTTCATCATGGCCGTGACGCCAGGCGAAATTTTTCTTTCCTTGGAATTGCCGCCGATGAATGAAATGAAAGCTCGCCGGATTACGGTGAAACGGCGCGATTAAAATTAATGGACTTACGCTTGTTCCGTCATATTTCCTGAATTACTTTCGTAATTTAATTTTCGATGCCGCGCACACTATCACTGTGACTCGCACGCCGGAATAAATAATTCTGCGCCAGTGCTGCCAATCGTTTTTGGGTTGTGGTTGCTTGAGTCACGTCAAGTACCAACTTAAAGCTGAGCCTACCAAAATTTGATGATTTTTTGGCAATCGCAATCGCATTTCAATGAATCTAATAATTCCAATCTTGGTTTTATATTAATATTTGACTACAGTGTTCATATATAGCGTCCTTTACATCAATCTCATAATAATGATATCTCAACGGTGATTACAGTTTTCTGTAATCGAAAACTGCGACACTTTCAGTTTTAAGAATTGAAATGTACTACGACGCTCAACTTAAATGACACTTCTGCATGCCAATCACACCCTTAGTGCCTAGAACACTTTCTTTCGCTCACAAAATCGTGATCCGAACGTGTTTCGATTCAAAAACAGGCGCTCTTTTCCTTGAATCTCTCTATTTTTAAAACCGGTTACTTACAAGTGAACTGTCAAACAAAAATTCCAGTCAGGTGTTTTGTTGCGACAACTACGAAATTCAGCTGCAAACTATTCGAAACACGATTCAAACTTTTAAGCGAAAGAAAGCGCACCTAGTGTTTAAGTAAAAGTTATAAGGAGGATTAAACTTTTACTTAGTGAATTTCAATTGTGTTGTTGTAGGCTTTAAGAACGTTCAGCGTAAGTGTTACGAAATTGTCAAATTGTATCATTGTTTGTAACGAGTGTTCAATAAAAAAAAAAAAAACGGTCAAGTAGGCTGTAGCAGGCTTTTGTTGTCGGGAACGCATGTCGCGATTAACTTCATTTGAATTTCAACTTTGATAAGTTGACGGTTAAACCTAACCAACAAAACTCGAAAGCTGCTTCTGCAATTTCTTTTTCTAATATTTATACTTAACATAAACATTCGATAATAAAAGTTTCTTTTTGAACTGCCTTCGTTGAGTTAAAGTGAGGTTAGAAATGCAAGTGACGCTTCACGCTAGTCGTATGAAGAACCCTACGCCAGACGTTCAGAATAAATTCATGGCTATCTAGACCGTTTTTTTAATTGAACACTCGTTACTTAAATGATACTTCTGCATGCGAACCCAAACCCTTAAGAACATTCAGCGTAACGGCTACGAACCTGTCAAATGGTATCATTTAAGGTGAACGACAAATAGGACTGAAACAGTTGTACAGAGGCTGCCCGAGAGATACACTGCAATCAAAAACGATTTGCAACAAAAACTTTCATTATGCTTTGACAGCAAGCATGGCCGCCTTGCGTCGGATGACTTATTATGTAGCAAACTGGCTTCAGTTTGTCAATCCTTACGCAATGTTAGATCAAAGAGTCGCTGTTTAAGCTCTCTTCGTTAAATTATACCATTTGACATTTTCGTAGCCGGATTTCTTAAGGGTGTGGTTCGCATACAGGAGCATCACTTAAGTTGATCATCGTAGTATTCATCTTCGTATATGACAGTTTTTATTTTTAATTCGATTATGAAATCATCCCGTCAATCAAAACATTTTAAACGAGTTCACAGGGCGCCCGGATTTATTAAAATAAATAAACGTAACTTTACTTCAAATTACATTCGGGTGACCTCCAAATACATTTCGCGCGAAAATCAGCGACTAACAGATGGCGCTTTTAATAAAGAAAACAATGAGCTGTCATTAAGTTTATTCACTATAACTTGTTCCAATTCAGTGCCGTAACTGCCGGTCGGTGTTCGTAGGGGTTCCGCGGAACACGGGCCCGGCTATGGTGGACCCTTTATAAGAAAATAAAAATTTCCATCGACCCCCGTAGATATTCAATTAATATTTAAAAAAAAACAGCAGGTGTAGATACATTAATAAATAATGTTTTAAGCAGATTTTATTAAATTGTGTCAACCTTTTATTCTGTTTGTCTTTATTTCATTTAATCTTTTAATGAAAGTCAATCGTCTTTTTTCTTTTCTTGATTTGATTTGATTTATTTTATATTCATTGTATAGTTATCAGTTTGATTCTCTTTTATTCAAACTTTCAGTAAAAAAATTCACCCCGATGATTCGATTTGATTTTATGTTAATTTTATAGAGTTTTTATTTTAGCGTCATCTTCGTCAATGAACGTCTTTTGTTTTTTTTTTTTTGTTTTTTGTTTTTAATTCCCATTCGTCTTTATTTCATTTAATTTTCAATAAAATCAATTCATCGAGCTTTGTTTTTTTTTTTCTTTTAGATTTCATTTGTTTTGTTCTTCTATTTCAGCATTCACCTTCTTGGTTACTCAGTTTTACCGAGTTTATTTTAATTATAGTTTGTTCGCCCTATTTCTTAAATACTTAGTATATTTATTTATATCATGACATGACAAGATCATGACGAAATTTGCCAATTTTAAAATTAATTTGACTTATCGTTATGCAGTTTCATATAATTTTTATTTTTGTTCATGTCTTTATCAACATCCTCTATTTTTTTTTATTTCTCGTTTGACTTCGTGTTATTTAATTTATTTTAATACAATCAGTTGGCGGACCTTTGTTTCCTCTTTTAATCGATTTCATTTGTTTTGTTTTCACTTTTAAATTATCAACTAATCATCTTGTTTTGTCTTTTTTTTCTGTTCGGTTTGATTTTGTTCGAGACGATTTTTTATTTTATTTTATTTTTTTATTATCGGTTGATCGTCTTTTGTTTTCTTTAATCGATTTAAGATGGTAACAATGAAATTATCATTATTATTATTATTTTACATTTTAATCCCGCCGATTGATCCGACGTTTTCGGTTTTGATTTTATATTATCTTTTAATTATTAAATTAAATTAAATTCTTGGCTCTGATGAAAGGCAGATTTGACTTACCGAGTTTTATAACTTTCTCATTTTCGTTCCGCGTTGTTCCAACGATCGTCTTTTGTTTTTGTTTTTGTTTTATTCGACTTGACCGTATTTCAGAAGTATCTTGATCTTGACAATAATCAATTCAACGTTTTCTTTTCACTTTTATTCGAGCCGATTCAAATTTATTTTATAATATTATTTGCTAATCTTTACCTTTTTTTTTTAATGAACTATTCAGATGGGCATTTACATTAAACAAGACTAGAGGTTAGGTTCATCGACCCCCCAGCCGACTCGTAAAGGTTCATTGACCCCTTGTAAGTCTTCGTAATAGACCCTCAAGGGGTCGATAGCAACCCCATTGAAAAAAAAAAACCCGGTGTAAAATGTCATCTCGTCTATCAGGTAAAATGTTAGAATTTAATTTAATTTAATTTAAAAATTTGGAAAAATAAAATTTAGAAAACGAAACAAAATTTAGAGAAATAAAATTTGTTTTTTAAAAAAAATAAAGGCTGTTATTATTTAAGATTTCAAATATGTAAAAAAATAACAAATTGCTCCGGTAAAATAAATAAAATTTCACTTTATATCTCAGTTATGCGATCGTGTTCATTTGTTTTTCGGTAAACAGCAGCCAAAAGCTTTGAATTAGTCTGTATAAGTTTTTGTAATGAACATTTCTTTCTAAATTCAAAAATAAAGAAGTTCAGGGGAATTCTCGCGTGGTCACCCTGTACGTTATGCTAATAGTACGAAAGCGTCGCAAAACTCATAACAAGTTTAATATTTTTGTAGGTTAACCAAACGTTATTCTAATGTTTTTTTTCTTATTGTAGGGACCTTCACAAACCTAGTTGTCAGCCAGTCCGTGATTTTTTCGAATCGGAATTTTTATTATTTATCTAAAGCTGAAGCAAAAGAAAAAAAAATTAATGTTTAATTTCGTCATTTGCCGTAACGTGTTTCAAATATTTTGTCGTTCGCGACAGCGACCGTGCGAAAAATCAGAGTGCCTGTGCTTTTATCGCAAATGTTTTAAAACGAGATGCAATTCTCGCTTTCCCGGCCCGACCCGGCGTGCAAGTGTGCTCACAAGTTGACAAAAAAGACCCGCACAAAAAACAAGGACAGTGTTTCTTCTCGTTGCTCGCATTCCTTGCTCTCAGTAACTTAACAGCGCAGCCTATCGAATCGAAGTCAGTTTTCATTGGCATGACATGGGAAGGGGGGCTCCGCGGTCGGCGAGTGCCGCATATCCCCTTAGAATCTGAGCGCACGGCGCTGAATCGCGTTGAGTGGGAGGTGGCTGCGCGTTCGGGAATTATTTGCGCTCGGCAGGTATTGCTAACAGGAACGTGCGAGCGTTTACATTATTTACTGTTGCAATAGTTCGTTTATTAAAATGCGCGTGATTGTGAAGTGTTCCTGGTGAAATTTGCTGTAACAATGAAAATAGGTAAGAACATTTAACCCAATTATATTTATATCTATTAATTTCTGATTTACAAAAAAAAAAATACAAAAAAAAAACGTTGTAAGAACAGTTATTATTGGAGCTTGCTCGTGCGCATCGGGATCATTCGGGTTTAATCTTGACGACTTCGGAACTTCTTAATAAAACAACAGAACTTTCATTGACAAATCGTTAATCCAAAAGGCCCTTTGTTTCTGAGAAAAACGGCGTCTAGGTTTATTTTTTTAAAGCGTTTTAAAAGAATAACTCAGGTGTAATGGTCCTGATGCCTGGCATGATTTTTCAGTTGATTGTACCGTATTGTTTAATGTTACCTGCGTACAGTGAAACCCAGTCGACTTTTTTTTTGCATTCGCTTCGTCTCTTGTTTTGTTTTATTTAACCTGAAAAATTAAATCATGCGGCCCTTACGATTGATTTGTTGAAAATTGTTTATAATTTATTTACTTAGTGGTTCCAATTAAGCTTTTCTTGATTTATGGAGACTGCAGTTTTTCTAATTGCCTTTTTTCTTTTCTTTCTTTTTTTTTTAGTGTCTGTGTGTGTGTGTGTGTGGTGGTTGCTGCTGGTTGGATCGGGGGGTTTTCGGCACTAGAACCGCACGCTTCGTAAAACGGTAGGGTGAGTAGAACCACAGTTGTTTTCTCGATTTAATTTATTAATAAAAACGCATATTTTTACAGTCCCACGTCGGTATGCTGTTTGGGTTGCTGCAGACGGGTGAGTCACTTTTTTTTTTTTTTCTTTTTGGTAAGTCACATCAACGGTGGCGGATTTGGCGCTTGAAAGGCCCCGGGCCTAAAAACGACGTAATTTATTAACTTACTTGAAGTTTCGCAAAAAATATTATTTGCGTTATCAAAAAAAAAAAAAAGAAATAATAAAGAAACAAAATTAAAAAATAAATTAAAAAATAATAATAAATAAAACAGAATAGTCCCTGTTTGGCTTTGAAAAATCGAGACAAGTCAAAAAACTCGGGCTTTTTAAAATTTCCTTAAATGAATTAGAAAAAAAAGTTAATTTTGCAAAGCAATAATGTACAGGGTGGCTCAACGATGCGTATTTCTTCTGTGAGGCCTATAGGAAAGAAATTAGAAAAAAAATCTATAAAGAATTTTATAATAGACAATACGCGGCATATTGTAAAATTATTTTGAACTTACAGCGTGATCAGAAAATGGTGGTTCGTGGAAACTTATTTTTTTTTAATGGAATATCCTGTATATTTTTAGATATTTGGATGCGCCGCAATGAACAGATTACAGCGGTATAAAGATATATTGATTTTATTGAATAACTTTCATAAAATAATTTTTTTTCCTTGAAGAATTTTGCAAAAATTCAGTCAGTTTGAATATGAATTTCTGATTAATGAGATAACACAGACGAACGAAAATCTGACACGATATTTTTGGGACTTTGGCCTTTATGAAAATGTGAACAAAATTAAGATACCTTTTTGCATTATACCGAGCGATCGATACTTATGAAACATTTGGTATCTTATTTTTTTTTAAATAGGACGGCCTACTTTTTATTTCAGAAATAGATAGCACTTAAATGTAGCTTTCTGCTGATATAAGGTTATATATCTTTTTTTTAATAATTTCGTCACTAAAAATTTTCTTTTTACAAGTATTTCAATGGCCTGTTTTAAATTATTTTTGGTAAAATAAATCCTATCGCGGAGGTATTCAAATTAGAGATCTTTGAAAGTAGAATCAAATGATCGAAAAATGACTTCGAATCTTCGAATGATTGAATTTAGGTAGGAAAGTAGCAATACTGGGTGTATAGTTTAAACTTTCTTCGTATTTCTAGTAGAAGTAACTTTCTTGTTTTCTTTTTTAAATTTATTTATTGTTTTGTTTTTTTGTTCTTCGAACGTAACACGATCTTTTTCGTCAGTTATCGAGAACATCTCGCAGCAGTTTTCAATTGTTAATTATTAATTTACTCCTTTTGCTTAATACGATCGCTGTTTGTCGTAAAATATGTTACAGTCATTCGTTTTTATTTCTCTTCTTTTCTCATTTTTTTCTTTTTTTTTCTTCTCTTTTTTCTTTTAGGCTTTTGTTTTTCTTTTTTAATTTTTTTATTATTAAATTAATTTTTTTTTATTAATTAAATCTCTATTTTCCGCATTTTTCATTTATTTGTCGCATATTTTCAAACTGAATAATTAAAAAAATCGTCTTTTGTTTTTGTTGTTTTGTATTGAATAACATTAAATGACAACTGTTTGACATTTTCCTTTTTAAAAACGCCATCTGTTGGTTTTGTTTGATTTTCACGAATAGGATCGTCAAAGTGGCACTGATACGCTTGTACTGAAAACTGACACCGGGAACACCGCGTATAGGTTAAAATGTGATTGCCACATGTGCGCCAACCTTCACGCCGAACAGTGTTGCCAATCGCGAAGCGCAAAATATAAAGTCGTGGTTTCCTAAATTATCCGAACGTTCTTTCTCAAATTACAATTAAAATTAATCATTTTCAAACAAAATCAAATCGCTGGATTTGTCATTAAACTTTCCGCCGCCGAGAGTCGTCTGAAGTTTCAAATTGTTCAAGAACGTCAGTTTGCAAGGAATTCCTAATAATATACAGGGTGTTCGAATGTTTCAAGAACAACTGTTTCAACAGCGAATTGAAGTTTTATTTTTAGTTAAGCGTGTCGGCGAGTTCGAATCCCAATTTTCCAATTCATATTACCATTTCACGTGGGCGGTGGGTGGGAGGGAGGGGTGACCTGAATTTCAAACGTGTAAGTAGGGTTGCCTGACTTCAAAAACCAAAAACCAGATAATTTAATTTGCGTTATTTATTTCGCAAGTAACACTATAAGGTAATACATAATTAATACAAACATGGTGTGTCACAATATCCTTATTATTAGTTACATTTGTAATAACGAATTCACACAACCGATTCAAGCAAACCACTTTTCGTCTTAAAGTTTGCCTTTGTTACCCCCGGGGTCGCTAGATTTGTTCGACGTTTATCTGTTCGAGAGGGTTCGCTGCTTAGATTGCAGCGGGGCCCTCAAGCATCCTCAGTGTAGCGCAGTTTCGGCCCTAATTGGGGCCTCATCAGCAAAAGAGTAGCTCGAGAAACTCCACCGCAATCTATGAAATAGAAAAAAAAAATACAATTTCATTCTTTCGAATTTAGCAATCGACAAACTATAGTCGTCCTCCATTTACAACATTGGGCGGGGCGCGTTCAGCCGACACAACTGTTGAGCACGTTGACTTGTTCAGTACGCTGAACGGTTGATGGTTACACTTACGTTACGACTGTCAACAGTTGTCGAATTTACTCACCGAGAAATAATTTACGGCGAGCGCGGTGACCGCGATGCCAGTTCGTCATTTGTTTATTCCGACGGCAGATTCTAACCTCTTTCTCAAGTTTTCGTAATAAATGGCGGGTAATCATGTAAGGAAATCTAACCTCACCGCACATGTCAAATGTTGATTGATAAGCAACGGTTATCACAGCGTTCGACGGTTTCAACTTGTTTAAACCCAACGTGAATGAAACACGTTTTTGATTTTAATCGACCGTTCGGTGCGCTGAACGCGCCCATTATTTGAATTCTAACCGATTCAAATTTTTACTGATTGCATTTCATTTGGAATCATTCAGTTGACGATCGTCCTCCTCAAATTGTTTTGATTTTGAGCTGAATTGATTTTAAGGTGAACAGAAAGTGACTTGGAGGAATAAAGCTAGGTTCAGATGCATCCGGAAACGCTAAATATTTATTGCGGATCGGTTTCAGATTGGTTCTTTCAAAAACAAAAAAAAAAACCAAGCAATCAAAAACAATCTGCAGTAAATATTTTGCGTGTCCGCAATGCGCATGTGACCTTAGCGCTTAAGATTTTAAAATTGAATGAACATAACCTCAAAATACATATGAAATAATGATAGTAAACTGATTGTAAAAACCAGCTTGATCAGTGTCGCTACGGATCAAGCTGGTTTTCACAGTCAGTTTTTACATTTTAAAAACAGTTTAGTTCAAAATCGAATCAATTTGATTTTGGATGAAATGATTTGAAACGGGGGACGTCCAGTACTATCAAATTAGGTCGGCCAATCGTAGAACTTGAAATCACTAACAAAAATGAAACTGTTTTCGAACCCTCTCAACACAAGTCGGTCGTCAGACGCAATCGCCGTAATTTTGACGGGCGCTCGAAAATAAAATAAAACCTGTAGACGTCATTGCGGAGAAACAAAAAATTACAGGAATCTGTAATTGTCTACTATGCTTTTTTTTTGCTTTCGACTGTAAATTTTGAATTGCAAGGTCAAGTGAGCGGGTCGACAGACGAAATCGCCGTAATTTTGACGGGCGCTCGATAATAAAATAAAACCCGCGGACATCATTGCGGATAAAGAAAAAATTACAGGAATCTGTAATAGTCTACTATGCTTTTTTTGCTTTCGACTGTAAATTTTGAATTGCAAGGTCAAGTGAGCGCGGTCGACAGACGAAATCGCCCTAATTTTGACGGGCGTTCGAAAATAAAATAAAACCCGCAGGCATCATTGCGGATAAAGAAGAAATTACAGGAATCTGTAATTGTGTACTATGCTTTTTTTGCTTTCGACTGTAAATTTTGAATTGCAAGGTCGAATGAGCGCGGTCGACAGAGACGAAATCGCCGTAATTTTGACGATCGCTCGAAAATAAAATAAAACCCGCGGACATCATTGCGGAGAAAGAAAAAAATTACAGGAATCTGTAATCGTCTACTATTCTTTCTTGTTTACTTTCGTAACTGCCGTAAGAGCCGCCACATCCGTCGGCCTACTCTGAATCATTTCGTTTTCGATCGCGCGCCATCACTTGGCGGCTCTTCTGAATTGGTAACACGAAATAAATTAATTACATTTACTAATCAATCGGAAAAACTCCTCTAAAAATACGTGTTGTCACTTGTCTTCTCTTCAATGTTCCTCTTTTATTCCAACTGACAATGAAGCGAACACTGAGATTCTTATTAAAAATACGCGTTTCAAAAAAAAAAGAAAGGAAAAAAAACAAGAATGAACTACACATCTTATCGTGTTTTTGTTTTGGCTATACATGTGCCTGGTGTGGTGTTTGATGGAACTACTACAAGAAGCGAAGTGCTCTCTCTCTCTCTCTCTGTCTCTCTCTCTTCCTCTCTCGCTTTTGAACGACACAATTTTTCAGACATGCGTTTCTTCAGATGCGCTGTTTCTCGACTCGTTGGTCTTCCAGTGACTTCGCTCTTTCATTGACTCACGCTGTAAGAGACAAAAGCATCTTTTTTTTTTTAATTTTTAATTTGAATTTATTATTATAGCATTTTTTTTTTTCAAAAACGGAAAAGACCCTTCGCGAATGTTTACACTTAACATTAGCTTCATGTTTATAAATGTTTCTGGGCCAAGCTGGCCATGAAATCCAATTTGAACCTAATCGATTAATGCCCTGCGACAATTACCAGAGTTTCCTGTAATTTCTATTTCTCCAAAATGGCAACGTTTGAATACGATTTTAGATTTTACGAAAGTCTTGGCCTTGTCAAATCCGATGCTTGTCAAATCCTCGTCATCATTGATCGATTTAAATTAATTGATCACAGTTAGAAAATTGTAAGCTACGCGTGAGTACTCCCGCAAACGCGCCGACGGCGGCGTCCCTCTCTTTTTGGGCTTTGTGAAACAATTGCGCGTACGTGCACGACAACTTTTCCTCTTCGCCGTTAGCATACTGTTGCAGAGACTCTTGGGGTGTTGTAATTGTATCTTTTTGGGGTATTTTAGGGATTTTAAAAGTTTGAAGTCTGGGAAGTCGTATTTAAACGATTATTATTGTATCTTTTGGGGCCTTTTAGGGATTTTAAAAATTTGGGAACTCATATTTAAACGATTAAATACGACTTCCCAGACTTCGAATTTTTAAAATCCCTAAAATACCCCAAAAGATACAATTACAACACCCCAAGACTCTTCGCAACAGTACGCTAACGGCGAAGAGGAAACGTTGTCGTGTACATGCGCGCAATTGCTTTACAAAGCCCAACAAGAGGGACGCCGCCGCCGCCGCGTTTGCGGGAGTACTCACGCGTAGCTTACAATTTTCTAACATTACAAAAAAAAAAAATGTGAATAATTAATTTGAATCGATCAATGACGACGAGGATTTCGATAGCGATTTCGGAAAAAAAGGAATCACAGGAAACTGTAATCGTCCGCTATTTTGGGCTTTCGATTGTAAATAAATCATGCTTCACAGCTTATTATTCAGTGTTCGAAAACCCGAATCCTCCGAAAACGTTCTGAGTAAATTTAATGTTCTGTGTTTATTTCGTTTCATTTTAAAAAAGGGCAAACGCATGCGTCCTGTTCTTATTATTATTAACGTTAATCGCCTCTACAAGCTTGAAACCAAACCAGAAAATATATTTTAGGCGGCACATTTTATTGTGAGATGATGGGCAGAGATAATAGAAATAACAAACAATTCTTTGCTCGATTAAAAAAAATATATACTATGTACAAGGTGCCCCGAAACGGACCTTTCAGTTTTAAACGACACGTTTCCGAAGACGAAACAAATCGAATTAGTCATAATTGTTAAACCAAATCGAGAACAGAGAACCGCGTTGTCGCTCCAAAAATTTGACTCACTTGATACATTGATTTAAACCGCATTGTCTTTTGTCTGTGAGGGCACGTGAAAGCAATTATTTATCAAACAGAACCCCTATTCTCAAGAATAATCGAAAACTGTTTAGTTTTTTTTTTCCTTTTGCGTGTCTCTCTATGCCAATAGAGATCCATTTCGGGACACCCTGTATAAACAAATTTCCCACGATGAATTTCGAACATCGACATGCAACGTGCGTCTCTAAATTAGGTGCATTGCGTGCGTGCTACGCATATTTCTACGCTAGGTATAAAATAGGTACCATGATCCTGCTTTGGAAGCTGAAAAATTATTTCATTTTCAGAAACGAGCACCAGACATGTCGTGTGGAGGAAAGAATTTAGCCCCGAATCAAAAATTTCCTTCTCTCTTTTTTTTTTTAATACCGGACGGCTTGGGCGAATGACCTAAGACAATAAATAGAAACGGAGAACGTAAAAAGGTCACACTTTAATTAATAGTACGCCTCGATCTAGCTTTGTGGTGCAATTCGCAAACAGTTTTCTTCTGCGCACAACTCAGAATACAACCTCGATCTAGTTTTGTGGTGCAATTCGCAAACAATTTTCCTTTGCGTACAACTTACAATACAACCTCGATCTAGTTTTGTGGTGCAATTCGCAAAACAGCTCTTTTTTGCGTACATCTTAGAATACACCGGCCATAAACTATCGCATGAATCTTGTTGTTCGGCATTTCTTTTATTGCCTTAAGTAAACATTACCGCCGGGAGTGTCTATTTTTAGCGTTAATTGCCATTTCATCACTCGCGTGTAAACTTGATTGAGCCTCGCTTGCGCTAGTCTAAAGTCTAGATTAACTTTAATCGCCGATTATTTGCCGCGGATTCAATTATTACAACAAAATCGTTTCTCTGGAGTTAACTGAAGCTTAAATTTTAACCGGAAGTGGTGCAAATCGTTCTGAATGTTTATTTCCGGTGACGTCTCTGTTTTCTTTTTTTTTTTTTTCTGTAGTAAGGCCTTGCGAATTACAATTTTTTATTCCGACGTACAGATTAAATTGCGGTCACCTCTCACATTTCTTGTGATTGGTCGTCCTTACGTCAGCTTGTACCCTGTTGGTTCTTGTTGACGTCACGATGCTTTCGATTCGCGGAAAACCTTCCTTCGTACGTTGGGGGCGAGGCCAGTTTTGGCTTTCTTAATTTGCGACGCGCCTGCAGCGAGGCCACGGTCGCCGGACTGCAAACCCTTCCTTCGTGCGTTAGGGGTGAGGCCAGTTTTGGCTTTATTAATTTGCGATGCGCCTGCAGTGAGTCCACGGTCGCCGGACTGCAAACCCTTCCTTCGTGCATTAGGGGTGAAGCCAGTTTTTGCTTTATTAATTTGCGACGCGCCCGGAGCGAATCCAGGGTTACCAAGCTTAAGCAGGAAGGTCCTACAATTGGGTACACGTGCCCTCCGTCCTACGTTTAGACCCAAATATCTCACATTCACGTAAGAACTCTTAACTCTTAATCTGGCTCCTTTTGATTTTCTTTTGCATCCAAAAATTAACTTGAAATTTCCTTCGTACATTTGGGGTAAGGCCAGTAGTGTTTTGGCTTTATTAATCTGCGACGCGCCTGGAGCTTTATTTTCACCTTAATAAAAAAATATTTAAAATTATATTATCGCATACAGGAAATTGCATTTAAGATCTGAAATAATGATCGGTTACAAACGCGTTTTCTTTTTTTGTTAGTCAAATTAAAGTTTAGGTTTTTAACTCTTGTTATTACTTAACGATTTTCACTTCCGGCCCTCCACACGGCCTTATCTCACTGTTCTACTTTGGGCTTTTTAAAACCTGGCAACCCTAAGCGAGTCAGTCGTGTCTTGTGGTGTCCCCAGAGTCTGGCTGGTGTTAGAGGAGGTGGGGTGGGGGAGGGGGGGTGCTCTGTCTAAATCTTTCGCGGCGTTGCATCCGCCTAAAGCTCGACGCACATTTTGATTAATTAATATTGAGGAACCTCGTGGGAGGTTTCCTCGAGTGCACGATAGCTTGTCGGCTATTGCGTGGCCCTGGAGGGCCGAAATTCATCCGAGTTGTTTCAGCCTCGTCCCCGTTGCTAAACGCAGGTATGTTTGCGACTGATGCTCTCTTTTTCTCGCTCAAATCAATCAAGTTAATTATTGTTTCTACTCAGGTGGGCAGCAGGATATCTGCTGTTATTATTAATACGTATAATAATCGTTTTGTGGTGTCCCCAGTGTCTTGCTGGCATTAGGGGGGGATACCGTGGCGGTGCGTCCGCCTAAAGCCCGACGCACATTTTGATTAATTAATATTGAGGAACCTCACGGGAGGTTTCCTCGAGTGCAAGACAGTTTTTCGGCTATTGCGTGTCCCTGGAGGACTGAGACTCCTCCGAATTGTTTCAGCTTCGTCCCCGTTGCTAAGGCCAGTGTACGACTGATGCTCTCCTTTTTCGCTCAAATCAATCAAGTTAATTATTGTTTCTACTCAGGTGGGCAGCAGGATATCTGCTATTATTATTATTAATACGTATAATAATCGTTTTGTGGTGTCCCCAGTGTCTTGCTGGTATTAGGGGGGATTCCGTGGAGGTGCGTCCGCCTAAAGCTCGACGCACATTTTGATTAATTAATATTGAGGAACCTCACGGGAGGTTTCCTCGAGTGCAGGACAGTTTGTCGGCTATTGCGTGGCCCTGGAGGACTGAGATTCTTCCGAATTGTTTCAGCTTCGTCCCTGTTGCTAAGGACAGTGTACGATTGATGCTCTCTTTTTTCGCTCAAATTAATCAAGTTAATTATTGTTTCTACTCAGGTGGGCAGCAGGGTATCTGCTATTATTATTATTAATAGGTACAATAATCGTTTTGTGGTGTCCCCAATGTCTTGTTGTTGGTATTTATTAGCGGGGATTCTGTGCCCATTTCTCGCGGTGTGTCCGCCTAAAGCTCGGCGCACATTTTGATGCGTGGCCCTGGAGGACCGAAACTCATCCGAGTAGTTTCAGCCTCGTCCCCATTGCTAGAGACAGGTATGTTTGCGACTGATGCACTCTTTTTTTTTTGCTCAAATTAATCATGTTAATTATTGTTTCTACTTAGGCGAGCATCTGCTATTATTAATACATATAATAAGTTTTTTTTTTATTGTTAGGTACATTTGAATAATGTGGACGACGCGACGCCTCTTTAAAATTTTCTTTTGTTTATTAGTACGTTCCTAAGCAAGCAACTTGCGGAAAGGGGGCGGGGGGCGGGCGGGCAGCTCTGTTCTTCGGATAACACTTACGCGAGTGGATGCTCTTGGGGTGGGCGGGGGGCGGGGGTGCAAAACAGAATACTTACTCGTGAAACCTAACGTGTGTTTTTGTGCAGGATGGTGTGTTATTTATTATATGTGTTGGGATGTTTCGGTGGTCACCTTAATCATCGGTCCCTCTTCCTCCTCTTCTTCGGCCATCGTCGACAGCCGCTTCTCCAGCTTGCTGCGTTCGTCGCGCTTTATTTCCTCCTTTTTCGTGTGCTTCTTCTTTTTAAAGCGACTGCAATTAAAGATTTATTTTGATACGCCTGCAAATGATTTTGCGAACATTTTGTTGCTGCATTAGTATTAGGCGCAATTTTTTTCGGAAATTGGCCGCGTGATGTCGCGCCTCTAACCGTACTTAATTTTAACCGGAAGAAAAATATTTCTCTTGTAAAATTCGTCGCCGATGAGAATAAGTTAATTTTGGTATGGAAAGGAGAAGAAGAAAAAGATGAATGACCTTGTAACCGTGGGACTCTTTTTCTTTTCTTTGTCGCGCGCGTTTCCCTCGTTCACTTGCTTCCAAATGCCCGACTTGTTCACCTCTTCGGAAATGTTGATCGCCGACAGCGGAATGTTCATGACGTTTCCGTTCGCCAGGGGTATCTTCAGGTTTCCGGTGTTCTCCAACTTGATCGGCTTGCCCGGCTGAACGCTAGTCCCCTGCGAACCGAAACGCATTCAAAATCCAAAACCAAAGTCTTCGCATAGTCTTCACGATCGTAAAGTTAACGTGGAATGAATTGCAGAACGTACAGGAAGGAGAAGCAGAGAATGCCGCTGCTTCTCCTTCCGGAAATAAAAAAAGAAAAAAAAGAAAGCAAGGTGGCTCTAAAAAGAATGGAAGTACTTACATGCTGAATGCGAATGTTGATCGAGTTGGATTTTGTATGATCTGATCAAACCTAAATTAAATTACTTCATAAATTCGTAGACCATATAAAATTGAGGTAGCCGGATTCAGAATAAAAAAAAAAACGTCACTTACGTTAAACATGACGCAAACTGCAGCGTAACGCAGCATGAAAATATAAAATATTAAAAAAAAAATTCGTTGTATACAGGGTTACTCGGAATAACTGCTGCTGCCTGTATTATAAGAGAAAAGAAAAAGTCACGTTGATCTTTTTTTTTCCATCGTCGCGTCGCGTCGATTGCTTTAAGTCATGTATAAGTATATAAAATAATTTAATTATCATAAAATTTTCCTTAATGCACAGGGTGATTCACAATAAGTTTTACTGATATTATTAATCTCCTCGCCTTTCTATCGATCGACATTTAACGAAATCAGTACGGACCGATCTGCCGCTGCCCAAATATTTTATATGATCCAGAAGTGATCAGAATCGTGTATAATACATGATGAGAGAGAAATGAAAAAGAAAAAAAAAAAAGAAAAAAAAACATAATCGATTGCGTCAAAGCTGCTTTATTGGCTGGCTCGGTGCAAATACCATTAGTAAAAAAAAAAAAACAAAAATTCAAACAAAAAAGGTGAACGACAAAATAATAATAATAATAATAAGTCAAATGAAGCACTGAACGTGTGTACAAAATGCGTTTTCACTTAACATAGGTACATACTTATTATTCTAAACCTACAGCCGAGTTTGTTATTTATCATACAATCACAGTGTACGAGTTTACAAGTGCGTTTTCAACCACCTCAAGGTCACCCTTAATCACAAAGTAAGTTGAGAATTTCGTTTAGGTATTTTCCTGAACGTCTATTGGGGATTAAGGCACTGAATCAACACACCCACGTACGTGTTCAGGTAACGCCATCCTATTCCCTTTATGAGCTTATTGTGTAACAAAGATAACAAATACAACAAAAAAAAAACGCAAAAACAGAGCAGCAGTTTTAGGGAATTTTGTTTACTACGATGGTAGCATGTACGAGCCGACTGTTTAGTCAAAAATGTCATTATACAGACAGCCTTTGTTGTGAAATGTCACTTTTAATAACAAACTGACAATTGAATTGACAAGCAAAAGACAGAAGATTAATCAAACTTTGAGAAAAACTTCAACAAAGAAGGTAAGAAAAAATACCGACGGACCGGACGTTAGTAAATGCAGAGAGCATTTCGAGGAGAAGAGTTCGAGTGCGAGTACGTTTACCAGCTGGGGTTATTCCCTGGCGCCCTTAGTTCACCATCTAGCCCACCCCTTTCTCCTTCGGAGCCTAGCTTCGGGACAATTGTTGAAAGTTGTTTTATAAAAATAACTTGCGATTAGATCGTGTTATAACGTATTAAAACACGAACGAGGTCAGTATAAGACTCTCAGGGCAAAATTGACAATAAAACATCATCATTATTATTATTAATATATAATAATTATTAAGAAGGGGGAAGAGTATTCTCGAACTGGCACGACCGGCAACCTGGAAGTAACGAAGTCGAGTCTCGGAAGTTGCAAAATTGCTCCTGATTATGCACTAGTTTAAAGATTTTCAACGCATAGGAAAATGCGACCGATACTTACAAGTCAGGGAGGAGAAAAGTGCTTAAAAAAGGCGGGAGTGTACGGGAATTCGATCTTCCGGGTCCTTCGGATGCAAGTCTCTGGACCTAATTACGCGTTCGTCGTTGAAAGAAGTTCATTTTTTTATTTGAATTAAACTAAAATAGTAAAGGAGACTGTGGTTTAAGAGATAATTCAAATTAACCTCCGCGCCTCAATAAGTTTTATATCCGTAGATACGTATTTCGGCAGCTAAGCTGCCATCTTCAGTACGCTACCAACTTACTGAAGATGGCAGCTTAGCTGCCGAAATACGTATCTGCGGATATAAAACTTATTGTGGGCGGAGGTTAATTTCAATTATTTGAATTAATTTTGTTTTTTTTTTCTTCAATCAGTCGGTTTCCTCAGTTTGAAATTAATTTCGCGAATGAAGGTGCAGCTCTTCACGGTGCGCGCGCGTGTGTGTGTGTTTTTTTTTTGTAATCAAATTAATCGCATCGCAATTTTTAATTTTCAGAAAGGGTTATTTACGTTCCTTTCCATTTAAATAGTTGTTGTTGCACTTTGAAAAACGGGTTTTGTTTTTTAATGTTTGTTTTCGATTTTTGGAATAATTCATTCTTGTTACTTTTTTTATTTTAGTAAAAAAGAATTCAATTTGACCTTGCATTTAATTTAAAAAAAAAAAAGAAAAATAGGGTGATTTATCCAACAAGCTTTGCCATGTCAAAGCTCACGTGATTTTGAGATTTTGATTTTTTTTTTTCTAAACAAAATGTTCTTACTAAAATTAGAAATCGGCCAAACGGAGCACGCGGAAAACAAAAGAGAGGACTCAAACAAAAAAAAAACATGGCGAACGAGAATATCGGCGGTTTGGGGGCTTAATCTCAATATTTTTAATTAAAAAAAAAAAATCTCCATGGTTTTAATTTTGTTTCGGTTGGGGTTGACCTTGAAGCGGGTTGGTCCTAATTTTCGTAGATTTTTCTTAAAGTTTTTTTTTTTCTTGGTTGGGCAGGACTGTGTTGACCGCTTAATTTTTTATAAAAAAAATTAGTGGAGAAAATAGAGGACTGAAACAAAAAAAAATATCTAAATACGCAGGACAAACAAAGAACAACAGAACAAAAGAATATCGACGATTTGGGGGCTTAATCCTGATATTTTTTATTTTTTAA
Organism: Prosopocoilus inquinatus; assembly: GCA_036172665.1. NCBI lineage: Eukaryota > Metazoa > Arthropoda > Insecta > Coleoptera > Lucanidae > Prosopocoilus > Prosopocoilus inquinatus. The sequence goes on along the minus strand of CM069878.1, from coordinate 3,303,230 downwards.
AAAATTCTCCATGGTTTTAATTTTGTTTCGGTTGGGGTTGACCTTGAAGCGGGTTGGTCCTAATTTTCGTAGATTTTTCTAAAAGTTTTTTTTTTTTTTGGTTGGGCTGGACTGTGTTGACCTCGAGGTTAGTTGGGCTTAATTTTTTATAAAAAAAAAATAATGAAAAAAACCAGAGGATTGAAACAAAAAAATATATAAAAGCGCAGGACATAATTAAAAAGAAACAAAAGAATATCGACGATTTGGGGGGCTTGATCCTAATAATAATAATAATAAAAATAAATGTTTATCAAATTGGCATAGTACATAAAATATTAATAATAGTAATAATATAATATTTTTTATTAAAAAAAAATTTTCTTTGGTTTTAATTTTGCTTCGGTTATCAGAATCAAAAAATAAAATTTTTTTCAAAACATAAACCGTGACAAAAAATGTTAGTGTTTGAAATTAGTCATTTTGAGAAAAAAAATATATGAAATTAAAGAGAGATGATAGATGCAAGAAAGAAAGAAAAGAAAAAAAAAGGAAAAAAAAGAAAAAAAAGAAAAAAAAAGAAAAGAAAAAAAAAAAGAAAGTTAGGGTTGACCTTGACGCGAGTCGGTTCTAATTTTCGTTAATTTTTTTAATTTTTTTCTCAGTTGTGTTCGACTGTATTGTAAAAAAAATTAACGGAAAAAACTAGAGAACCGAAACAAAAACCATCGAAATACATAGGACGTAACGAACAAGAAACAAAAGAACATCAACTATTTTTGGGGGGGGGCTTCACCTTAATAAGTTTTTGCTCGGGTGGGGGTTAACGTTAGTCGTTTGGGGTGGTCCTAATTTTCCGTTGAATTTTTTTTAATGTCGATTTTCATTTTTTCTTGTTTGATTGGGTTGACCTTGAGTTTGGTTGGGCTTAATTTTGATTGGTGTTGTTAACTTTGAAAAACTCCAGTCCGTCGTTGTAAAGCATGCACTGAAGGGGGGGAGGGACATGATTTAGAGTTCAGAACAATTTATATACCGGGTGTCCCGCGCCATGTGCTCACCCTTCTAGAATCTTTATTTATTAATCGATTAACCTGAATTTTGGAGACAATAAGTTAAACAAAATACGGAATTTTTCGACATACTGCCAGTCGTCATAGAACTTCCGGTTACGCCGGAAGTGACATCAACTTTCCTATTTTAAATGGAACACTCTATATATTTTTACATATTTAAAATCTACGGATCATTACGAGTCCGAGTACGTATCAATTGATAATTTTGGTTTCCATGACAACGAAAAAAAAACTTTTTTATTTTTCCATCAACACTTGATCGCATTAGATCGAAAAAATGCGATTCATAGCTTTCTAGATTGAAAAATAAAAAAGCTTTTTTTTTTTTCGTTGTCATGGAAACCAAAATTATCAATTGATACGTACTCGGACTCGTAATGATCCGTAGATTTTAAATATGTAAAAATATATAGAGTATTCCATTTAAAATAGGAAAGTTGATATCATTTCCGGCGAAACCGGAAGTCCTGTGACGACTGGCAGTATGTCGAAAAATTCCATTTTTTGTTTAGTTTATCGTCTCCAAAATTCAGGTTAATCGATTAATAAATGAAGATTCTAGAAGGGTGAGCGCATGGCGCGGGACACCCGGTACATTTAAGTGATTTTGAAACCTAAAAATAAAATGAAAATCAGAACTCGGAAGTCTTCTGTTTCCTTAAATAAATGAAATCGGACTGGGGATTTTTTTCTTCTTCTTAAAAAATTATGAGCTTTCACACGCCAGAGCTTGTCGGCGAGGTAATAAATCACCCTGTATAAATCGATCTGGGATGGATCGATTCTTTTTTCCTCGATTTTTACTTGAATCGATGTTCAACATACACGATCTAAATCGATTCAAAGATCGATGCATTTACGTATTAATTTGGCATCCCTGCGGAGAATTCGGTGAGACAAAGATAGCATTATTGAAACCCCATGAAAGATGGAAGAAAGGGAGGCGTATAACCGAACTTCCTAGTAAGGTTAGAACGCGGTATGGACGAGTTCATTGTGTGACAAAGAGGTGTGTTCGTTTTACTTTCGACTCAGATCAGATCAGTAAATATCAGAAGTGAGGTGAGTTTTGCTGAGTTAAAAGCAAGTCAGGTTCCACTGACATCGCGCGCAAATGTCAAACGAGACATTCGACCATTACGTTCACCTGCATTCTAACCTAAATCCCTGTTTGATTGATGCGGAGGAAGCTCACAAAACCTCACCAACGAGGAGCGTGTAAAAAAAACATGGAAATTTCGCTTGCCGCTGAGTTACTCTGAGTTTTGCGATAAAAAGAACACACCTAAGGATAAATAGAAAAAGTCACTAACGTCGCTAACTGAACACGTAGCGTGTTAATATAGTACCTTAGTAGGTTTGGTTGCCTAAGTTCTACTTTTGAAATCAAATTAGAATTTGCATTTTTAAACTCGGATAAAGATGACCTTGGAGATTCCGGCGCGGAATTTGTGCGTATCAATTTGGAATGTTATCGTCTTCCTTTAAACATTAAGTCAACAAAATGCGAAATATTCACTACTAACATCGATTATACTATATCATCTATTCTATTTAAAACAATAGAGGAAAAGAGAACGCTTGACTAGTTCGATCGCTTTGAAAAAAAAAAAAGGAATTAATCAACAACTCGATAAAATATACCGATAACCAAATTACCTAAACTACCTACAAAATATCTAGGTGTCTATTAAGCTAAAAGGAATTGCCTAAATTATTTCTTATTGACGTCGGCGTTCACTTTCTCCGAACCTAATTTCGGACCTAAGATACATTGAGCGAACTTCGCGCAGCATCCCACCTCAGCGTCCTCCATCAGCTCGTGCTGCTTCCTCTTCGTTATTTCCGGCATGACGTCGTCGAGTATCTTGAGCTCCCTCCGCGTGAAGAAGAAGTCCAGCGACTTTCGGATCCCGATCATCACCACCAGCATTAAGGGGAAGAGGATCGACGTCGAGCTGAACGACTTGATCATCCACAGGCAGATCAAGCAGGTCAGCTGGATGACGGTGAAGACGTGAACTTTCTTGATCGGAACCTGAAAGTCGGCGGTGTTAAGATTGAAAAAACAAAAAAAAATTGGACGCCCGCGTCGCCGCCGTCGCCGAACGCGATCAAATCAGAGGCGCTCGCTACTAACAAAGAAGAAAGATGAGTCACCTGTCTTAAGAACATGTAATCAGGCTGGTACTTGTTGGGCATGAACATGATCAAAATCCTATCGAAGAACTGCAACCCCTTCAAGGACGCCACCCCCATGTAGAGGAAGACGCCGAACAAGACGGGCATGGGGATGTGGCCGAGCATCGGCGTGAGAAAAACCGAGAGGCCGATGGTCAGGAAGATTAAGATGTGCGTCACCCTTTGCTCTCTCACCCCCAGGAATTGGGGTTTCTCCCCCGGCGCAGCGCATTCCGACTCTATCTTCAGGGAATTGACGTGGTTGATCGAGAGCACGGTGGCCGCCACGAACCACGGCAGGCCCATCAACGAACATATCTGGATCAACACGGCCAACACGAAGAGGTCCAGATGGTAACCGCACCCCTTCTTCAGCTTGTGCTCCTTTCGATTGATGATCACCGTCGTAATCTGTTGGTCCATGAAGATCAAAATCGTCCCCAGCAGCGCCGGCAGGACGGCCAAGAAGGGCGTGTACAAGGGATTCAGGAAGGGCGAGATCACCCATCCCCTATCGGCCAGTGTCGGCTTGAATTCGTGGGGGACTTCCAATTTCGGCGTCGGGATCTTCACCCTATAGTCCAGGAGGGTCATCGCGAGGATCGCTATGATCACGGCGAAGTCGCTCACGAACTGTCGGACCTGCAAAGCAATCAATCAGGTCATTCTTCCCCCAACGCTCGATTTACCTGCCTTGGATGGAAAGAAGAGCGCATTCTTGAAGTCCTTCAAGAGGACGGATATTGTGAAAGTCCCGAGGAATAGGATTATCGACATCAGGAAGACGTCGGGGACGTACTCAGGCGTGAAACAACCGTCGCCCATCAACGTGCCGTTGCTCTCCTAGAATTCAAATCGTTTTACCGTGGGATCGGTGCCATTTTTTGACGAGGAGCGCTTCTGCTTTTACTTACCAGGCAAGCAGTTTTGTTCAAATTCGTTTCGTAACCGATGGCGTTCAGGTGATCTTCAAACTTGGTCGTCGTGTCGTTCGCGAAACAACCGCATTGATGGGACACGTTGGCCGTACCGGACGTATTGATGGGGAACTTCTTACCTATTATGATTACGTTTTCTACGGCCTAAAATATAATAATAACACAGATGACCTACCTACGTACGCATAGACCCAAAATATTGGGTCGCCGTCCCCTCCAAAAAAAAAAAAAAAAGAAAATCCCTGATGGTGACAAAGATCATTGAACCAAATGACGACGACGAACGAAATCTCTTTTGGTTGAATTCACGGCGACGAGAAGCACGAAATTACAGTTTCGGGATGTGCACGGTAACAAAATTAGTTCACCCTTGCTTTGTCCCTCCCGCCCCACCCCGAAAATCTCGGGAGAGATTTGTTTGTGGCGGTCATCCAAAACAAATTCCATTACACAGACATTATTAACGCTCGCTTGACATTTGCGCAATTGAGGCATTATTTTCATGTGAATTAACGCGATCGATATGTGGCCAGCCTGTAGTAATAATTGTTGTGGTCGGCTCTTCATTGTCTGTCCCATTACGTGATACGCGTATATAAATAAATATACATATAAAGTGGGCTCCCTCCCTCTCTCTTTGCGTTAAGAGCATTGTATCATTTTGTTTGAACAAGAAACGCATGTTTGGTTGCCTATCGGCACTTTGGCGCGTTGTAAGATGAAAAAGTTGCTTCCGTGTACATACATATATATTAAAAATGTTATTATTAAAGTTATGTTGAGGAAGCGGTATAAAAGTGAGCGCGCGGTTTAAAACAGACGATTCAGTCGAATTCTAACACTTCCGTCCTTCCAATGCAAATGTCTGCCCGACCTGAGATAAGCGTCTTATCTAACATTTCCCTCCCCCGATGCAAGAGTCTTGCACGACCCGAGATAAGCGTCCTATCTAACAATACCGTTTCCCGACGCAAGCGTCTTGCATGACCCGAGACAAGCGTCTTGTCTGCTCCCCCTGGCCAGTCTGCAAGTGTCTTGCCTAACCCGAGATAAGCGTCTTGTCTAACACTTCCGTCCCCCGATGCAAGTGTCACGCATGACCCGAGATAAGCGTCCTTATTTAACAATCCCGTTTCTCGATACAAGCGTCTTGCATGACCAGAGACAAGCGTCTTGTCTGCTCCCCCTGGCCAGTGTGCAAGTGTCTTGCCTAACCCGAGATAAGCGTCTTGTCTAACACTTCCGTCCCCCGATGCAAGTGTCACGCATGACCCGAGATAAGCGTCCTTATCTAACAATCCCGTTTCTCGATACAAACGTCTTGCATAACTTGAGACAAGCGTCTTATTTGCTTCCCCTCACCAGTATGCAAGTGTCTTGCATAACCCGAGACAAGCGTCTCGTCTGCCCCCCGACTTAATTCAAATTAATATAAAAAGAAAACGCTCAAAATTTCTAAAAAAAAGAAAATTGTTGCGAATCAGTTTACAGTGAAACGCCATTTAAACTGTTGGTTAAAATTTCTAAAAAAAAAAAAGAAAATCCACAAAAACTGCTAAAAATGTTGGAAACATCTGAAGAAAATAGTAACTCAACCCGGGAAGAATTGTCAAAAAAAAACTGGAAAAAAATTAAAGACTAACGAGATACGCGAAAAATCGAAAAAATAAATAAATTAAAGTTAAATAAAGCTAAGCCCACCTAAGAGGGGGCAAGCCAAGCAAAGAATGATTAGATATATAATTTATTTTCTTCCGTTGTGTACAATCAATGCATGGAACACGTCAAAAAAAAAACAAGGAATTATAAGCTAAGAGAAAAAAATGTAAAAGTAAAAAATTAAAAACTTTCAAAAATGTTGAGAATTTGAACAAGAAAAAAGATGGCTTCGAGGCCTACCTAACCCCGGAAGAATTGTTGTAAAATTTGAGGAAGAAAATGAAAAAAAAAAAACTACCAAAGAAAAAAAAAGACGTGAGAAATCAGAAAAATTTTTATAGAAATTAAAATGTTCGAAAAAGATTAAGACGGAAACAATAATTAAAAAAAATTTTTTTTAAATTAAATAAAGTTAAACAAGACGAAGCCCAGGGTCAAAGCAACCCAGCCGAACTCACAAACAAACGACCAACCAAAGTACATTCAAATCGAATAAAAAACAAAAAAAAAAAACAAAAGACGATCGTCTAAGTTCGTCGATGAAGATCGAAGGGTCGAAAATGATAAAATAATTATAAGTCGAATCGATGTAAAAAATTTACAAATTTATCACAAACAAAAGCAATTCAATCTGTGAATAATTTAAAGAAAAAAAAGGACGACCAGAAAATAAAAAATAAAATAAAGTCAAGTCGAAATAAAAAACAGATATTTATTAAACCTAAATCGATTAGAAGGAAAAGAAAAAACAAAACAATCAATTAACCATGAAAAAATTAAAAAAAAAATCATGTTAAATAAAAAAAAAAACAGAAACGAGATCATTTTATAATTAAAAACAAAAACATAGCGAAACAAATGAAATCATCGATAAGATCGATCAATTGATTATATTCAACATTAAATAAAAGAAAGCGAAATGAGGAATAAATAAATCAAAGAGGATGATAAAGTTAGAACCAAAATAAAAATTGTATAAATCCAACAACGAGTCAAATTGATTAATTGATGAATTTTGTCATAACCTAAAAATTGACGTCAATTAATCATCAATCATCCCGTCGATTGATCGCCGTTTTTCTTTTTTCTTTTATTCGATTTGACTTTGTTTTGTTTTTTTTTCTTTTGATTAATTAATTGACGGTCCTTTTTCTTTAATTTTTACAAATTAATTTTTAGGTTATGAAAAAATTCGTCAATTTTTAAGCGTTTCTCCGAGAGGAAAGGCTGAACAGTTGAAGAGAAAAAGATTATTAAAAAGAAATTAAGAAAAATTTCAAAACGAATAGCAAAAAATAAAATAAAATTAAGCAAATCTTAGTCCAAGGTCAACCCGACCCAACTGAACCGAACCAAACTACCAAGTAATAAAAAAAATAAAAAAATAAAAAATTAAGAATTAAAAGAATATTAAAAAAAAATATAACGCCGGACTGTGGTCGGGATTCTAACTGCTGCGAGCCCCCCCCCCCCCTCCACCGTTTGAGTGGCTGTCATTCTTCAAAAACTTGAAAATTAAATTCAACGTGTTTTCTGTTGGGCGGGGAGGGGGGGGGGGGGGTTAGTTCGATTATAACCAACGTACGAAAACTCGAGTTGTGAACAGAAAACCAAATGCGGATTGATTGAGACTCAAGACTGATAAGAAAACAAAAGAAGAAACCGAAAAGGAACCCGAAATACGAAGAATACGTTAACAAAAAATAACAAAAGAACATCGACGTTTCTGGGGCGAAGTGGATCGATCTAATCGCAAAGAGAAGGCAAAAGAAGAAACTGCACCAAGCGTTATTAAAGAAATGCAAAGAAACAAATGAAAGCCTGACTTTTAATAACTGCGCGCCGGAAGTCGTCGATTTTTAATTCGCTCTCAGTTGTTTCCAGACAAACTCGACCTCAGATGTTTTCAAACAAGCAAGAACCGACGATTGTCTTTTGTTTTCCGTTCATTGTATTTTGCATCTTGTCGTTTGCCGTTTTTTCATTTTGTTTCAGTTTTTTTTTTTGTTTCTATTTATCCAAGGACAACTAATTCTGCAACTTACCTTATAAATAAATATAAAAGCTATGAGGGTGGCAAAATTCTCCTCCGTGAACCTCGTGATGTAACAGACGAGGGCGCTGGCGTCGATGGCGACCAGAATCACCAGAATGATCGTGATCCAGGTGCCGATCCAAAACCTGAAAGACAAATAGTCCCAGCCGACCTTGGTGCAAAAGTCGAAAACGATCGTCTCAAACACTAGCACCGGCCCGGTGGACCCTAATATCGTCAGGGGTTGTCCCGAAAAGAACCCGTAGCCTATGCCGCAAACGAAACCCGACACCAGCGATTCCATGGCCGCCATGTTCTTCCCGGTCGCTTGAGACAGAAGGCCCCCGAACGTTATAATCGGCGAGAGACAAGCGAAATACAAGAAAATCCACGACGCCACGCAGTTGACGGCGAGGGCGTCCTTGAAATCCGACCAGTACCAGGGCGCCTTTCGTTTTAGATCGTTGATCAAGCCGCCGAATAGTTTTCCGGATCGCGACAATCCGGACTCCTCTCGCTGCCTCGCTTCTTCCTCTTGCTCGTCGATTTCTTCGACCGGTTTCTCCGGCGGACGCCTCCTGGCATCTTGGGGGGGCACAGCAGCCGGCGGCTCTATCCTAATCGAAGGATCCCACTCCCCCGGGGGAAGTACCGTCACGGCGTCGAGGAACTCGTCGACCCCCGCCAGCAAATGATCTCGATTGCGCGCTCGATACGCGACCTCATGGAACACCTCGTCGGACATGAGCGTCGCCATCGCCCTACCGATCTCGTGATACCCCGAATTGATCCCGACGGGTCCGAGCAGCAAGAACAGGAACCGGGTCGGCACCGGAACCTCCGTCAGGTCGCCCACGATGGACGACTTGCCCAGCCGGATGAACGCCGATATGCTCTTGTCGAGGAAGTCGACCTCCCCCACGAGGATGTTGCTCGCCTCCGCCCCCGGCGGTATCTTCTTCATGAACTGGAGGTTGTGCTGCGGGATGTCGCCGTTCATGTTGCCAAGATCACCGGAGCTGTGGTTACGGTTCATCGAAACGGAGCTGGCGCTCTTCTTCAACACCTCGGCGGGCTTGTCTGAACCTAAGGGGAAGATCCGAGTTAGGCAACAAAAAGGAAAGAAAGGAGAAAGTACCGACGGTTTCGGTATAGGTACGTACCGTACGGAGGCAGGGGGTGCGATTTGAAGACAAGACAAAAAAGAAATAACGGTTACTTAGACCTACAGGAGCAATGGAACGGGCGGGGGGCGAGTTAAAATTGCAGCAACGACTTAATGGTGATAAGGAGGATGTATATGTCTACTACGGGGGTGTGTGGCACCATTTTTTATAATACGGAGCATGTCGTACGGGGAGCTCACTGAGTGTGAGCAGTTTCGAGGGGGCGGGGATGCTCCTACGCCCGTGCTCTTTTCTAGATAGGACCGGACTTTGAATTATGTATCGACGCTACGATAGATTACGGTATAAACCTTCTACCCCGTTTTCAAAGAAAAGATGCGGAGTTTTTTGGCAAGAGGGTGGGTAGCGTAGCATGTCGTATGGAGTGCTGAGGGGGTGTGCGCACTTTTGAGGGGGCGCAAGCATGATGGGGCTGCTCCTACGCCCGCGCTCTTTTCTAGATAGGACCAGACTTGAATTCTGTATGGACGCTACGATAGATTACGGTATAAACCTTCTACCCCGTTTTCCAAAGAAAAGATGCGGAGTTTTTTGGCAAGAGGGTGGGTAGCGTAGCATGTCGTATGGAGCGCTGAGGGGGTATGCGCACTTTCGAGGGGGCGCAAGCATGATGGAGCTGCTCCTACGCCCGCGCTCTTTTCTAGATAGGACCAGACTTTGAATTCTGTATCGACGCTACGATAGATTACGGTATAAACCTTCTACCCCGTCTTCAAAGAAAAGATGCGGAGTTTTTTGGCAAGAGGGTGGGTAGCGTAGCATGTCGTATGGAGCGCTGAGGGGGTGTGCGCACTTTTGAGGGGGCGCAAGCGTGATGGGACTGCTCCTACGCCCGCGCTCTTTTCTAGATAGGACCAGACTTGAATTCTGTATGGACGCTACGATAGATTACGGTATAAACCTTCTACCCCGTTTTCCAAAGAAAAGATGCGGAGTTTTTTGGCAAGAGGGTGGGTAGCGCAGCATGTCGTATGGAGTGCTGAGGGGGTGTGCGCACTTTTGAGGGGGCGCAAGCGTGATGGGACTGCTCCTACGCCCGCGCTCTTTTCTAGATAGGACCAGACTTGAATTCTGTATGGACGCTACGATAGATTACGGTATAAACCTTCTACCCCGTTTTCCAAAGAAAAGATGCGGAGTTTTTTGGCAAGAGGGTGGGTAGCGTAGCATGTCGTATGGAGCGCTGAGGGGGTATGCGCACTTTCGAGGGGGCGCAAGCATGATGGAGCTGCTCCTACGCCCGCGCTCTTTTCTAGATAGGACCAGACTTTGAATTCTGTATCGACGCTACGATAGATTACGGTATAAACCTTCTACCCCGTCTTCAAAGAAAAGATGCGGAGTTTTTTGGCAAGAGGGTGGGTAGCGTAGCATGTCGTATGGAGCGCTGAGGGGGTGTGCGCACTTTTGAGGGGGCGCAACCGTGATGGGGCTGCTCCTACGCCCGCGCTCTTTTCTAGATAGGACCAGACTTTGAATTCTCTATCGACGTTACGATAGATTACGGTATAAACCGTCTATCCCGTTTCCAAAAAAAAAGATGTGGAGTTTTTGGGCAAGGGGTCGGTAGCGTAGCGTCGATACAAGTCGTAGATTCGAGACGGTAACATGAATTGATGAAATTGGGATCAATCGGAACTGTGAGAATGTCACTTGCTTTGCGATTTAAGAATCCTCGCAACCGTTCGTTTAGCATAAGCGGTGGTGCAATTTTCCTTCGCCCCGGCGCCATAGTAATTACACAGCAATAACACTCGACAAATGATGATGGGCATGCAGATTTTAGTGCCTGACGGACACATTAAACAAGAAGCAGGCGGACAGTTTCGCATGCAGAACGAACGACACGGTTGGCAATAAAACGTGCGGCGCGTTATCAAACTCGTTATTACCGTGGCCGGGGATCGCGAGAAACTTTCCGTAATCGGGCGTTTTCCCCAGGAGGTGGTCGCCGAACGGGGGTTCCTCCACTGCAAAAAGAAAAGAACAAAACACAAATCGCATTACAAATGCGGCTCAGGTCGACATACACTCCTTCTTGAGACAACAACAGAGATGCGCATTCAGTTGTATGTACAGCCGAAGCACAGGAGAATAGTGACTACAGAGCGGCTAAAAGTAGTAATTAATTACTTCCTACAAGTGGAACCGTAGAGCTTGAATGAAAACACTGCCAACAACATTGCCAACGTTTCGCATTCGTTCGGCGACGGACGGGTCGAAAGCGAAATTCCGTTGCTTTTTCTGTTTTTTTCAAATTTAGATAATGATTTCGGGACAGTTGCGGACCTGCACAGTTTCAGAGCCACAACATCTACGTACCCTCCAGGAAGGTTCTGGCCGTTTACGTCACTTCCCACCCTCCTATCCCTGTCTGCGGTCTTTTAAATTAAAAGACGGTCTTCATTTTGCTTTGTTCGTTTTCGTTTGTTTGTTATTTTAGTACGCGAAAGTCGAAGTCGGCTCGAAAACACTTTGTTAGCAGTGTTAGGGAACATCAAGAGATGTCGCTGTGCGTCTCTGTATTTTACTCGTGCAATAGTGTTTTTTTTTCGTCACGGCCAGCTGAATTGATACGTCATATGTTCTAAGAGCCTTAAAACATGTTTTTGTAAAAAAATGAAAAGCGTATCCCTTCAAATTCAAAATTTGCGTCAAAATTACCGTGATCCTGAAATTTTTGGCCGCGAGTGTCAATTCGTATTGACATTTGAGTCGTCAAAATAAGCGTCGTCGTCGTTGAGTCGTCAGTCTTGAAAATAGAATCGAACGTCGTGAAGAGATGTCGCTGTAGTTAAGACAAAGAAAATATACAAATGCAAAAGAAGGCCGACGTTACACGACCGTCGCTGTTTGTTTTGTTTTGCTTCTGTTCCTTAGTTCGTTTAATTTTTAGTTTTTTTATATAAAAATCGAAGTCGAAGCAATCGGATGCTTGCGCCATCTACTAGTAAACATTATAAATATCGCCGACGAACGACAAAAGATGTCACCGCCCGCGTGCGGTTATCTTTGTTCACTGATGGAGTACGAAATCTCTTTCGTCTCTGCAAAATTAGTTACAACGACACACAAGTCCAAATTCAATACTTTTAAGAGAAAAAAATAAATAAAACTAAAATGGGCATAAAAGAAATTACAGTCGAAACCAAAAAAAAATAGTAGACAATTGCAGTTTCCTGTAATTTTATGTTTAAATACGCCTCTTCACTTCACAAGTGACACTTAAGATTTTTTAAAGCTTACAGATTTGATTTGACAAGCTTAAAGATTTTGTAAGATCTGTAAAGTCGCATTTAAGCAGCACAATTTTGGAGAAAGAAATAAAAATTACAGGAAACTGTAATTGGTATTTTTTGCGTTCGACCGTACGTACATTACACGGTCAGTTGTCTCTTGTTTGTTTCGTTTTCGTATGCCGAAAACTATTGAAGAAGCAACAGAAATCAATTATACTTTTCTTGGACGAAGAAAATGCAAAAAAAATGTGAACAGTTACAGTTTCCCATAATTTTGCTTTCTCCCAAAACAGCAGTGTTTAAATACGCCTTCTTAAGTGACACTTAAACGTATCGAAACCGCTTTCAGATTTGACAAGCTCAAAAATTTTATAAAATCTGTAAAGTCGCATTTAAGCAGCACAATTTTGGAGAAAGAAATAAAAATTAAAGGAAACTGTAATTGGTATTTTTTGCGTCCGACCGTACGTACATTACACGGTCGGTTGTCTCTTGTTTGTTTTGTTTTCGTGTACTCGAAACAATTGAAAAAGCAACAGAAATCAATCATACTTTTTTCTTGACGAAGAAAACGCAAATAATTGTGGACAATGACAGTTTCCTGTAATTTTGCTTTCTACCAAAACGGCAGTGTTTAAATACACCTTCACAATTGACACTTGACAACATTTCAAAAGCTTTCAGACTTGACAAGCTCAAAGATTTTGTAAAATCTGTGAAGTCACATTCAACCAGCACCATTTTGAAGAAAGAAAATAAATAAATAAAAATTACAGGAACCTCTAATTGGTATATTTTTGCTTTCGACCGTGTGTACATTACACGGTCAGTTGTCTCTTGTTTGTTTCGGTTTCGCATGCTCAAAACAATCGAAAAAGCCACAGAAATCAGCTGTACTGCTTTCGACGAGAAGAAAATGCAGAAAATTTTATGCGCGTCGTTCTCTTTTTTGTTTTTTCTTCCTTCTTTTGTTGTCTGTTGATAATAGCGAAACAAAACAAAAAATTCTGAAGGTTTTCAACTGTTCCGTGTTGCCCGACGGATGGAAAAAAGCAAAACGTCAGAGAACCGCGGATTTTAACAAGGTGCGCTAGCGCCATCTATTACTCGGCATCGCAAATTTTACCGGGCTTCTCTTTTTTGCTTGTTTGTTTGTTTTGTTTTCCGAGATTAATTTGTTTTCGTAAAACTATCGATGAGAAAAAACAAATAACAATAAGAATCGCTTAGTCTCATCAGAAAACGAGGAGTGAGACGTCAGAGCGCCACCTCTTGCCGCGACGCGACACTACCAACCTACCAATAAAAGTTGTAATGCCGACTTACAGATGGAGCAGACTTTCTTTATTGTTTTTTTTTTTCTTGACCCAAAGGAATACGAATTGAATTCAATCTTTCGCACACTTTCCGACTGATTGCTCTTCGTGCTTCGACCGTCGACGGTGTGCGACGACGAAACAAAACAAAAGAAGAAGAAGGAAAAAAAAGACTCAAAACAAAAACGCAGTTTATCAACGCGCGGGTTTAATTTTGCTTGTCTAAACGGCCACTCGACAGGTTTCTTTTAGAATCGGTTAATTATTAATACAGGTCGGGATTACATAATTTGTTCGGTTTTTTACTAACGAGGCGGCAACGACACGTCGCTGCAGTGTTATAAGTTTGCCGCCTCGTTTTTATTTAATCGAACAAAATATATAATTCCGTTCCCCGATTATTAATGAGGAATGATAGTAAAGGAGAGTACCTTTCCGCAAGGTCAGCGATTATTATTTTCCGTGATCTTACGATCCCATTTATTATAATCTTGTCTCGCCGCAAGTGTCCCGGGGATGAACGTGTGAGGGCGCAACTGTCCCGACACCGCCGATAACATTATTATCTGCTAATAATAATAATAATACCTCGTGCGCCTCGAGTATAGTAAGTATTTAGTGCTGCATACAAAGTAGAAGACACACTGATAGGATAAACATGTAGAGTATTAGAAAATGCGACGTTCTAGAAAAAGTAAACAGAATTAAGAGAAAGAAAACGAGTAGAAGAAAAAAAAAAAGAAACAATCGTATGCAACATCCGGGCTAACCTTTGCCGCAGTGTCTGACTGCGAGCCACGTCGTGAATCCCATCACGTGGGTGGTAATTTCAGCTGGGGATACACAACAACTGATTTAGCAAATTTTAAAAAAAACGAAAACAAAAGAGTCTGAAACAAGTTATGTTTGTGATGTGATAACAATAGACTCTTTAAATAAATAATGCAGTTTAAGCGACCTCGAAGTAGCTCGTTATGAAAACAGTAGATCCCTTTGTGCAGTCACAGGTGCGCTAGTATAAATTTCCGCTGATTATTATTATTATTTTTTTTTCTAGCGAGTCTTGGTTTGTCTTCGTGGCGCTGAGTATGCTACGTTATTTTTTTTGTGACGTAATGAAAATTACAGCCGAGGAGAGTCATTCGATGTTGTGCATACGAAATGGTGAGCTTGCGCCACGTAAACGAGGGCGGCTTTAAGTAACGACCCAAAGAAAAAAAATCGTTTCGTGCTTGAAGGTAGTTTAGCGAAAGCTCTTAACCCCATTGTTTGTTTCCCTTAGGCATTTCGGAAATAATCGCCCTTTTGTTTGGTCTTGTGCGCGCCGGTAATTCGTTTTATTGGTTCGTTAAGGGTGGGTTACGGTCGAAATAAATTGCGGTTTCTCGGCCTAATTCGGCTAATTTGGATTCGTCTTTATACGACGCACCGGTTATTCCGAAACGGGGACTTAACTCGGTTTTCAACGCGTCGCGTACGCTTAAATTCAAAACGAACGCAATTTTTCAAACCCGGGACTTAACTCGGTTTTCAACGCGACGCGTCGCGTCGCCGTCGTTTAAATTCAAAATAAATATTCTTTAATTGAACTTTTTTTCCGAGCTTGTTACTGTTCAGTGGAATTACGAAAGCCTAATGACGTTACAGCTTGTTTTCTTTTTTTTTTTTCTTTCTTTCAGTGTGTAATGTCGAGGCGACGACGCGCGTCATTACTTACGCTTTTATGTTTGTGTGTGTGTGTGCGTGTGTAAACCATTAATGTAATTGCTTCTACCAAATTGGAGTTTTCACGAGCAAGGTTAATAATAAATGCAAATGGGAAGGCTTAACTTAATTTTCGAAATTTTAAAAACGTTAACCTATTAGGTGCGGAATTTTGAATAAATTTGTTTAACAATAGCTGATTATCTTATTTACGTAGCAAACGTCGGAGATTTCCTACAATTTCTGAAATAAGGCCTTACAGCACGCAGATGTATAAATTTCTGAAATGTAATCTCCCATCAGGGTGTATGAGCAACGTCACTGACACGTAACTTTTCCCGCTTTCAGATTTTCCGCTAACTATAGCGCGCAAGGTGCGCACGCACAACGTCGCTGTCAAATTACATTTCCCACTTCCAGATTTTTCGCTATTTAAATCTTATAACGTCCACACGTAGCGGAAGTGACTCAAGACATTGTTTGTCGAAACCAAAACTTCACGAGCGCAAGTGCGAACAATGTCTTGAGTCACTTCCCCTAGGCGGACGTTATACACGTGTAGGTATGGTTGCCTACTTAAGTGTGAGAGCAGGAGTTTAATGGAAACTGTAATCTGTAAAAACTAAGGATATATGTACGTACAGAAATTGATTAATTTCGAAGCACCCTGTGCAATACTCATTAAATAAAACACCGTAAATATGTACGCAGCAAATTCGATGAATTTTGAAGCGTTTTCTTTCACCATCGTAATTAACCAGCCATGCCAGTTCGTCTAATTATTATTTTTTTTTAATAATTATTAAATACACAGGGCGCTGAAAAATAAATGCTAAACAAATAAGCGTAAAAACATGTGTTTCTTTAAGAACTAAATTCGAATATTCAGTACGTGGAGGTGCTGTGCTTTATAAAATAAAGTTGCGATTAAACTGTATTATAACCAGACGGAGGATCTAAAAAAGTGAACTGCCTGAAACCAGTTCGAGACAGCGGCAGTCCGACTCGACGCGGGTGTCTAAATCGAAGCGTCGAATGTTACGGCCGCTTATACGTGATTTTTAATCAATCAGCCTAATCTCGTCAGGGTGAAAACGCGGAGATAATTCCGGAAGATAATAGTAGCTCTTTCTTGAATTCAGAAACGACAGTTTAGTTGATTTGAATTAAATGGAAGCACGACGCGCTTCTGCAGCACACTCCCTCGTGCGCATCGCGTCCGAGCATCGCAGTCAACCGCCACATTATTGTGTATCATGCCGTCCTAACGAATGCATTATTCCTTTGGCTTACCGATTGTTCACTATCGGCTAGGCGCCGGCAAATATGTTGAGTGCGCGCACAATCTGTTTATAACGTCGCATCGCTTCGTTGCAATAGTAAACTGTTACACTTTTTTCTATCCGCCGTCTGATTATAACTTATAACGTACTAAATCAAGAACGAGGTTAGTATAAAAAGCGGGCAGAATTTCCTCGAACTGTGATGCACACGGCACGACTCGCAACCTGGGAATAACGCAGTCGAGTCCCGGAAGTTGCAAAATTGCTCCTAATTATGCACTCGCTGATCGTCTTTTGTTTTTGGTTTTCAATAATAATAATAATAATAAAAATAATATTTATTCATCAATCTGAATTACATGAAACGTCAAAGAAAAAATAATGCTAATTATTTAGAAATAGAATAAAAGAACTTCGAAAAAGAAAAATAAAAAACAAAAAATAAAAAAAATAAAAGTGAAAAGCGAAAGAAACTAGAAAATAAGTGGACTTCCTGTCCAATCGATCCATCTTTAGATTTTTGTCTGCGGTTGCTTAGTTGCCTTTTGTTTTTTTGTTTTTTTCACTTTTAAGCTCACGCAAGAAGAATTAGCACCGTTTTTCTAATCGATCCTCTTTTGTTTTGATTTGATTTCTTTTTTCTTTCTTTTTTCTTTCTTTTTTCTTTCTTCGACGGATTAGGATTAGTTAATTTGTTTTCGTTTTTTTTTCTTTCTGTTGCGCTTTGGTTTTATTTTTTTGTAAGTAGAATTTTAATGATATTGATTTAGGGGTCGCGACATCGCGCGGCCAATTTTCGACTTAATTTTTTTTTACATTTCTCGATTTCGTCGGCTTTTTGCGCGGCCGAGCTCACTCGATTGCCTTTTTTTTTCCAACCAACGGATCTAAACTGGGGGAAAAAAATTAATTAATTTAAAAAAAAAAACAACTGCAGATGATTGGTTCCTTTCTTGAGAAATTCAATCGATCCATCTTTAGATTTTTGTCTGTGGTTGCTTAGTTGCCTTTAGTTTTTTTTTTCTCTTACTTTTAAGCTCACGCAAGAAGAATTAGCACCGTTCCGAACCGATCTTCTTTTGTTTTGATTTGATTTGTTTTTTCTTTATTTGATGGATAAGGATTAGTTTAGTTGTTTTCGTTTTTCTTTTTTTCTATAGCGCCCTAGCTTTATTTTTTTGTAAGTAGAATTTTAATGATATTGATTTAGGGGTCGCGACATCGCGCGGCCAATTTTCGACTTAATTTTTTTTTACATTTCTCGATTTCATCGGCTTTTCGCGCGGCAGAGCTCACTCGATTGCCTTTTTTTTCCTCAACCAACGGATCTAAACTGGGGGAAAAAAATTAAAAAAGTTAACGAAAAAATTAATTAATTAATTAAAAAAAAACAACTGCAGATGATTGGTTCCTTTCTTGAGAAATTCAATCGATCCATCTTTAGATTTTTGTCTGTGGTTGCTTAGTTGCCTTTAGTTTTTTTTTTCTCTTACTTTTAAGCTCACGCAAGAAGAATTAGCACCGTTCCGAACCGATCTTCTTTTGTTTTGATTTGATTTGTTTTTTCTTTATTTGATGGATAAGGATTAGTTTAGTTGTTTTCGTTTTTCTTTTTTTCTATAGCGCCCTAGCTTTATTTTTTTGTAAGTAGAATTTTAATGATATTAATTTAGGGGTCGCGACATCGCGCGGCCAAT
Source organism: Prosopocoilus inquinatus (assembly GCA_036172665.1). Lineage (NCBI taxonomy): Eukaryota > Metazoa > Arthropoda > Insecta > Coleoptera > Lucanidae > Prosopocoilus > Prosopocoilus inquinatus. Next base: position 3,284,936 of record CM069878.1, on the reverse strand, counting down.
TTTCGACTTAATTTTTTTTTACATTTCTCGATTTCGTCGGCTTTTTGCGCGGCCGAGCTCACTCGATTGCCTTTTTTTTTCCAACCAACGGATCTAAACTGGGGGAAAAAAATTAAAAAACTCAACGAAAAAATTAATTAATTTAAAAAAAAAAACAACTGCAGATGATTGGTTCCTTTCTTGAGAAATTCCATCGATCCGTCTTTAGATTTTTGTCTGCGGTTGCTTAGTTGCCTTTTGTTTTTTTGTTTTTTTTTTTACTTTTAAGCTCACGCAAGAAGAATTAGCACCGTTCCGAACCGATCCTCTTTTGTTTTGATTTGATTTCTTTTTTCTTTCTTTGATCAATTAGGATTAGTTTACTTGTTTTCGTTTTTCTTTTTTTCTATAGCGCCCTAGCTTTATTTTTTTGTAAGTAGAATTTTAATGATATTAATTTAGGGGTCGCGACATCGCGCGGCCAATTTTCGACTTAATTTTTTTTTACATTTCTCGATTTCGTCGGCTTTTCGCGCGGCAGAGCTCACTCGATTGCCTTTTTTTTCCCCAACCAACGGATCTAAACTGGGGGAAAAAAAATTTAAAAACTCAACGAAAAAATTAATTAATTTAAAAAAAAAAACAACTGCAGATGATTGGTTCCTTTCTTGAGAAATTCGATCGATCCGTCTTTAGATTTTTGTCTGCGGTTGCTTAGTTGCCTTTAGTTTTTTTTTTCTCTTACTTTTAAGCTCACGCAAGAAGAATTAGCACCGTTCCGAACCGATCCTCTTTTGTTTTGATTTGATTTCTTTTTTCTTTCTTTGATCGATTAGGATTAGTTTACTTGTTTTCGTTTTTCTTTTTTTCTATAGCGCCCTAGCTTTATTTTTTTGTAAGTAGAATTTTAATGATATTGATTTAGGGGTCGCGACATCGCGCGGCCAATTTTCGACTTAATTTTTTTTTACATTTCTCGATTTCGTCGGCTTTTCGCGCGGCAGAGCTCACTCGATTCCCTTTTTTTCCCCAACCAACGGATCTAAACTGGGGGAAAAAAAATTTAAAAACTCAACGAAAAAATTAATTAATTAAAAAAAAAACAACTGCAGATGATTGGTTCCTTTCTTGAGAAATTCGATCGATCCGTCTTTAGATTTTTGTCTGCGGTTGCTTAGTTGCCTTTAGTTTTTTTTTTCTCTTACTTTTAAGCTCACGCAAGAAGAATTAGCACCGTTCCGAACCGATCTTCTTTTGTTTTGATTTGATTTGTTTTTTCTTTATTTGATGGATAAGGATTAGTTTAGTTGTTTTCGTTTTTCTTTTTTTCTATAGCGCCCTAGCTTTATTTTTTTGTAAGTAGAATTTTAATGATATTAATTTAGGGGTCGCGACATCGCGCGGCCAATTTTCGACTTAATTTTTTTTTACATTTCCCGATTTCGTCGGCTTTTTGCGCGGCAGAGCTCACTCGATTGCCTTTTTTTTCCCCAACCAACGGATCTAAACTGGGGGAAAAAAATTAAAAAACTCAACGAAAAAATTAATTAATTTAAAAAAAAAAAACAACTGCAGATGATTGGTTCCCTTCTTGAGAAATTCAATCGATCCATCTTTAGATTTTTGTCTGCGGTTGCTTAGTTGCCTTTTGTTTTTCTTTTACTTTTAAGCTCGCGCAAGAAGAATTAGCACCGTTTCGAATCTATCCTCTTTTGTTTTGATTTGATTTCTTTTTTCTTTCTTCGACGGATTAGGATTAGTTAATTTGTTTTCGTTTTTCTTCGTAGCTTCATTTTTTTGCAAGTAGAATTTTAATAATGATATTAATTTAGGGGTCGCGACATCGCGCGGCCAATTTTCGACTTATTGTTTTTACATTTTTCCGTCTTTTCGCAGGGCGTAGCTCACTCGATCGCCTCTTTTCCAACCCACAACAGAAAAGCTGGGGGGAAAAAAATTTTAAAACTCAACGAAAAAATTAATCAATCAAAGATGATTAGTTCCTTTCTTGAGAACCGTCAATAGACCGAGACGTTCCGGTTCCGGAAGCGATGACCTTGAAACTTACGCGTGCTTTTAATAATAATGCGTTTTCCGCAAATAAAACCAAACCGTCGTGGCTTTCATTTAGAGCGCGCACTGCCAAATTTATTTAAAGTCGTACTTTCGAAACAGCCTCAGCTAGATGTTGTATAATTTTGGCTCGGACATTACTTTTCAGTTGCGTGCGAGAAAAACGCGCGTTTCATTCGGCGACCGCTTTCAACACACCCCGTACAATCAAACGCAGAAATTCCAGTGCAAGATTAAGCACAAATTTGAAGTTACATTTTTTTTTTTTTAAATAAGTTCGCTCGAATGCAGTTAGTTAGGCAACCGTACCTACAGCGATGCTTCGAGTTTGCCGCCTATAACCCAGACGAACTGAAGTTCTCCCCCCACACGTGTCGCTTTTAAAAATCTACAATCTATAAAAATAACGCAAATCTATAGTCTATACCGTTTGTATCGTTGGCAATTAGTGTTGTTGCTGTTCTGCGCTAATATTTACAACAATCAGGCCTAGAGGGTTTGGGGGGAGGGAGCGAGGGGGAGGGTGTTTAACGAGCAGATTTCGCTAATGTAATTCACACATTCCTATCGACTAATAAACTCGTCTTAAATTATTTACGTCTCTGCGGGGATGTGGAGCTAATAAATTGCGTTTGGGACGTCGATCGTAGTGTCGGTTACTGTCGTCTGGCGGTCCTCCAGTTTTCAAATTAAAACCCCGAGACTAGGATCTCCATCCGTCAGATGAAAAACGCGCAAAAGAAACAAACCCGAGGTCGAGGGAACGAGTTGATGGAGGGGGGGAATGGCAAAAAAGGATTTTACTTTTGCTTTCTTATCTCGCGACTGTTCGGGATGGGGTGGAGGGGGGGGGGGGTGACCTAAATAAATCTTGCTTTGCCTCGAGCACTGCGTTAATTTGAAAGTAACTTTTCGTTTGCTCGTGGTTTTGATCGAAGCTCGAGCCGATGGGGATGAGTAAAATAAAAAAAAAAAAACTGGGGAGGGGAAAAATTGTTTTGAAGATGAGATGATTTTCTATGCGTTTTCTATGGGTATGCACACTGTCAGCACCTAAACGTAAACGTATGGATGGTAGACGTAACACAAAAGCCTTTTCGAGAGGGTAACCTGCCACCATTAGAAACATCCCCCGTCACCACTACCAAATGCCTAATACCCTACTACGCATCACCGTGTGCGCTAGCTGTTAGTTATATGGTGATTTGATCAGAAGCTATCATCGCATAGCTGAAGAAGTATTATTATACTTGATCTTGCCTAACCTGGAACGGATACATATGAACCGTTTCGCTTCTGGGTCGCCGCCTTTCCGACGCTGACGATGGAACCTCGCCTCGACCGCTGCGGACTTACACACACTAAAGTTATACATCCATCTGAAAGATTGCATCAGAATATCCAAAAGATTTACCCGATTGTTAAGGAAAGAAAGAAACTGGTGTGCAGAGCTAACTGGGTGCGGACGGTGCCTCTAAAGTTAACCTCACCAAGTTAATAATCGTAAGGAAGGAGTTCTTTAGTTTGACGGGTGCACCTACTTTTGGACGAGGAATGGTTCCTTCCTATCTCAGCGAACGACCTGATCATGGGCAGCACGTGCCTCTTCCTCTGGTGTTGGTGCCTGTGCCTTCGGAGGAGCGCGTCCTTGACCCGCTCCTTCTTCTCAACCGGAAGCGTCCCTGCGTTCACCATATTCTCGATGACCATGTCCGCGATCTGCTCGATGGAGTTGGCCTCCATGTCCAGGAAGACGGTTCCGTTCAGGATGAGGCTCCTCAGCTCGAAAAGCGAATGCAGCGACAGCGTGGCCACGTGCGGCTTGGACCACCGGTTGCCCCCTTCCTCGACGTCCTCCTCGAACTTGATCCACCTCGCCGTCTCCTTCCATTCCATATCATCACCGTCGCCCACCAACTCCTCCATTTCGGAGAAGAGCGGGTGAGTCTCGTGCTTACCATCGTCCACATCCTCCCCGAGTATGAACTGCACCCTCTGAGAAGGAGGAGTAACTGCAAGAAACGTTTAAATTTAAATCAAATTTTTCTTTTTTGGTTTTCCTTGCACAGTCTTTTCCTTTTGGTCTTCCCCTTCCGTCAATTAGGTTTCCCAATCAATATCATCAACTCGCACGTTAAATAACAAACGAAACATAATTGACAAAAGGGGAAGACCAAAAGAAAAATGAAGTTACAAAAGAACATAATTGAATTGGCTTCCGGTCGGAATCCATCTACATCTGTTGCGCGTTACGTTTCGGCAACTGCGCGCATGCTTCGTTCCATTCCGCCGAAATGACGTTAACGCGCCTTTTGCAATCAAAGCTTCTCGTCGGTCTGACGTAACCACGTTCGTCTTCGGCGTTCCGTTTTTCGATTGGCCCGCCGCGTTCGCTAAGAAACGGAATTCGGATGGCCGCCGAGCCATCTCGGGCGCGCTTTACTGTGCTCCGCGGCACGACAAAGCAAAATCAGTGCAAAACTTCATTTAAGCGGTTTCGACCGGAATGAAACAACCTCTGCGTGTCTGTTGAGGTGTTTTCCAAGCATCTCTGCCAGCGGGTTGAAAAGATTCGGGGAATCCAAGGTATGTGCAGGTTCATGGGGCGTGAGCGCGACTTAAAAATTGTGTCACAAGATTCTTCTCAGCAGTTTGACGGAATGAATTAAGCTCCGCGTGTATATTGAAGAGTTTTCAAGCATCTTTTCCAACGGGTTGAAAAGATTTGTTGAATCCAAGGCGTGTGCATGAACATTGGGCGTTAGCGCGATGTGAAAATTATGTAACGAGATTCATCTCAGCAGTTTGACGGAATGAATTAAGCTCTACGTGTATATTGAGGGGTTTTTAAGCATCTTTTTCAACGGGTTGAAAAGATATGTTGAATCCAAGGCGTGTTCATGAACATTGGGCGTGAGCGCGATGTGAAAATTGCGTTACGAGATTCATCTAAGCATTTGACGGAATTAATTAAGCTCTACGTGTCTTTACTATGCTTCGCGGCACGACAAAGCAAAATCATTGCAAAACTTCATCTAAACGCTTCCGACTGGAATGAAACAACCTCTGCGTGTCTTTTGAGGTGTTTTCCAAGCACCTCTACCAGCGGGTTGAAAAGATCCGTGGAATCCAAGGTATGTGCAGGTTCATGGGGCGTGAGCGCGAGGTGAAAATTGTGTTACAAGATTCATCTAAGCAGTTTGACGGAATGAATTAAGCTCTACATGTCTATTGAGGGTTTTTCAAGCATATTTTCCAACGGGTTGAAAAGATTTTTTGAATCCAAGGTATGTGCATGAACATTGAGCGTGAGCGCGATGTGAAAATTGTGTTACAAGATTCATCTAAGCAGTTTGACGGAATGAATTAAGCTCTACGTGTCTGTTGAAGGTTTTTAAAGCACCTCTGCCGTCGGGTTGAAGAGAGTCGTGGCCGCCAAGGCGTGTACATGATCATTAAGCGTGAGCGTGATATTAAAATTGTGTTACAAGATTCAACTAGGTAGTTTAACCGGAATGATACAAGCTCTATGTGTCTGCTGAGGTATTTTTCGCGCATTTTTGCCAACGGGTTGAAAAGAGGCGTGGATTCCAAGGCGTGTGCATGATCATTGGGCGTGAGCGCGATGTGAAAATTGTATTACAAGATTCATCTCAGCAGTTTGATGGAATGAATTAAGCTCTACGTGTCCGCTGAAGGTTTTTAAAGCACCTCTGCCGTCGGGTTGAAGAGAGTCGTGGCCGCCAAGGCGTGTGCATGATCATTGGCGTGAGCGTGATATTAAAATTGTGTTACAAGATTCAACTAGGTAGTTTGACTGGAATGAAACAAGCTCTATGTGTCTGGTGAGGTGTTTTTCGAGCATCTTTGCCAACGGGTTGAAAAGAGGCGTGGAATCCAAGGCGTGTGCATGATCATTGGGCGTGAGCGCTTTGTTAAAATTGCGTTACTCCTCTTGAATTATTAATCTTTAAATTGATTTGGTGCAGGGTCTATTCAGATTTTATTTTTTTCTTTGCATGTAGAAGTATCTGAACGACCGTTTTATCCGAAACTGTCTCATTAGTAAACCTCCTTCCGGCATGATTTAGTTTCAACTTTTCCAAAACGCATTCCGTCATGGTTAAGAGAAGATTATTTAAAAACGTCAATCTTCCTCCTCAATTTTCCGAAGCGAATTAAATTTTACAGGTCTTAAACTTTTGGGCGGCAGTGTACATGCCTTCCAAATTAAGGTTTACTATTTCGGGAGACGAGGGCGTCGCTCGACTTACGTATCTCGAATTCTGAATACAAGCGGGAATCTTTTTGTGTGCTCCCTCTGAGATTCCACCCCCGAAAAGTTTGGCGCAGCTAATTCGATTCACGTATATTAACAATCGGAAGTTCGCAGGCAAGATTGTTAATTGAAGTCCCGAATATTAATTTAGATGTTGACTTGCGTCGTCTAATAATATTTGCCTGCTTCACTCCATTCCTTGAAGCAAAAAAAAAAAAAAATAATGGGTCGTATGCATAAATACCGGCGACATCGAGTGTCACGCGCTAAATGATTGATTCGACGCCGCCACTGCCCCCGCCTGCCCTTTTTTTCTTCTGAATTGCAGTTTTTATGCATCACACACATTTCTATGTTGATCGGTTGAAGTGATTGGCCTCGAATTGTCTTGATTACGTTGAAAACAAAACGCATTAGCATTTTCTCGTATCTGGAGGGCCGCCTCTCTTCTGCACACACGTCGTTCTATTTATTGGCACAGGAAACCCTTTCTGCTCGTTGTAATTCAACCGGACGAGCACAACGACGCGAATCGATAATCCCGAACCTAAACCGGCGGGACAAAATCCATTTGTGCGGCTCATCTTCTGTGCGACTTTGACCTTAAATACTGTCGGGGAGGATGATGAATAAATTAATTAATTTTCGACTGGATGAAAGCAGGAGGTATTGTGAGTGTACCCCCCCCCCCCACTTCACTCCGCCACTATAATAAATAATAAAACGGAAGATCTTAAAGAAGTAGAAAAATTCATTCGTGCGCCTGCGCTAACCGTTCTTATCGTTCTAGTAGTGTTACTTTAACCTATCTTAATGGAAAGCGTGTGCTCGCGCCGCGTGAAAAGAGTGTTTGTTGTATCTTAATGGCCACTTATTTCAAGGGAGGTCCACGTTTTAGAGGAACCATTTCCTCGAGCCTGTTATCAAATGAGAAAAAAAAAAATGAAAAAAAAGTTTACGTTAAACTAAGATTGAAATTCTGTCGTCGTCTAAAGCGATTCGTATTTTAATTCAATTTTTTTGTTTCTTAGTATCTTTTCGGCTGTTTGCGTTTGTTACAAAAGAGAAAAGAAAAAAAGAAACAAACAGAATAAGCAAAAGATGATGCAAAACAAAAGGAGAAATGAGAAGGGGAAAAGAATCGGAGCAATGGTCGTGAGTCAATCTTCTCAATCGGAGGGGGCGTGGGGGGGGAGTAATGACTCACGAAAACAAAATGTGCCTTACTAAGGAGCGAAATGTTAAAAATGACAGCGAAACAGAAAAACGATATTAAAAGAAAAAAGCAAGAATGGTAAGCCACGAAAAGAAGCTGGGCAGTGGTCGTGAGTCAATCTTCTAGAGTCGGGCTTGCGTGTTAGGGGACGATGACTCACGAAAACAAAATGTGCCTTACTAAGGAGCGAAATGTTAAAAATGACAGCGAAACAGAAAAACGATATTAAAAGAAAAAAGCAAGAATGGTAAGCCACGAAAAGAAGCAGGGCTGTGGTCGTGAGTCAATCTTCTAGAGTCGGGCTTGCGTGTTAGGGGACGATGACTCACGAAAACAAAATGTGCCTTACTAAGGAGCGAAATGTTAAAAATGACAGCGAAACAGAAAAACGATATTAAAAGAAAAAAGCAAGAATGGTAAGCCACGAAAAGAAGCAGGGCAATGGTCGTGAGTCAATCTTCTAGAGCCGGGCCTGCGCGTTAGGGGGCGATGACTCACGAAAAAAAAATGCGCGCCTTACTAAGAAACGAAAAATTAAAATGACAGCGAAACAGAAGAACGATATTAAAAAAAAATCAAAAATAGTCCGCCACGAACGATAAGAAAATGATAAAAGTTGAGGCTAGCAAAAAAAGAGAATGCGCGAAAAAGTAGAAATCAACGAAGGAAAAACAAAAAAAAAAACAGAAAACGATCGCCCCTCTGTGAACTCCGTCTTAAAATAAATTAATCAATGGTAAAAATAAGATTGGCAGCCAAATGATAAAAAAACATAAACTAAATCGACAAAAAAAGAAACTTTCAACTCTGCTTAAAAAAAAATGAAATGAAAAGTAAAGAGAATCAGCAGAACATGGGGGACGAAAACAAAAGACGATCGGCTCTTATGCTTCGCGTGCAAGTTTTAAAAAACAAATGATGAGCGACGAGTAAAAAGAATAAGCGCTCAGTAAACAAGTAACAAAACGTAAACGAAAAAAGAAAAACCTTAACTTTTAAACATAAACGAAATTAATAAAAAAAAAAAAAATGCTTCAAATTAAAAAAAAAAAAAACAAAAAGTGACGAATAATTGAAGAAAGAAAAAAAAACAAAAGTGAGAGTGTAGATTAGAAGCCTAATGATAAAACATAAACTAAATCGATGAAAAACAATTTTTCAAAATAACGAAAAAATTACAAGAATCAGTGGAACAAGAAGCAAAAACAAAAGGCGATCGGCTCTTATGCTTCACGACAAATTTGAAAAGAAAAACGAGCGTTGAGTGAAAAGAATACGCGGAAAATGTGCGTAGATTGGAAAACAACAAAAAATAACAAAACGTGAAAAAAAAATTAAATGAAGAGTTACAAGAATCAAAAGCAAATAAGAAAGAGAAATAAAAAGTAACGTGAATAAAAATAATGGGCAAAAAATTGTAGATTAGTAAACTAATAATAAAAGCAAACGAAATTAAAAAAAAAACTTTAGTTTTAAACGTAAAAAAATTAATTTAAAAAATTCAAGTTAAAAAATAAATAAAAAGGAGCGAATGATAAAAAAATACAAAGATGATCGATTCTTGTGATTTACGGTCACACTGTAGAACAAATAAATGATGAATGACAATAACAAGTAAAAAAATACTAATAAGATAACATGAAGAAAATTAATTTAAAATATAAAAAATAAAAAAAATAAAAATTAAGATGAAAAGAGAAGAAAAAAAAACAAAAGACGCTCGGTTCTTTGAACAAATAAAACGAACAAAATTAATTAATTTTAAAAAAAATTGAAATTTAGAAAAAATAAAAAGTAATAATTAATAATGAAAACAACACTAAAAATAAAACGTGCACGAAATTAATTTAAAAAAAAAATTAAAAGTTTAAAAATTGAGACGAGAATTAATAAAACAAGTGAAGAAAGAGTAAACAAAAGACGCTCGGTTCTTATTCTTTATCGTCAAAATCTGGAACAAATAAGCTAATAGTAAAACGTAAACGAAATTGGAAGAACAAACCTTAACTTTTAAACACGAACAAAGTTAATTAAAAAAATTTTAAATTTAGAAAAAATAAAAAGTTATAATTAATAAAGAAAACACCAAAAGTCCGAGTTTCATGATTCATGGTCAAATTATGAAACAAATAAACGACCAGAACAACAAGAACAAGTAAAAAATACTAAATATAAAACACGAACAAAATTAATTGAAAAAAAAAATTAGAAAAAAATACAAAGTAATAATTAATAAAGGAAACAATAAATGTCCGATTCAGAGTCAAATTATGAAACAAATAAATGACCAGAACAAGAAGAACAAGTAAAAAATACTAAAAATAAAACATGAATAAAATTAATTAAAAAAAAAATTAAAAACTTAAAAATTAAGACGAGAATTAATAAAACAAGTGAAGAGAAAAAAACAAAAGACGCTCGGTTCTTATTCTTTATCATTAAATTCTGGAACACATAAACTAATAGTAAAACGTAAACGAAATTAAAAGAAAATTTTTAAATATGAACAAAATTAATAAAAAAAAGTTTGAAATTAAAAAAAAATAAAAAATTTTAATTAATTAAGAAAACAAGGAATGCCCGATTCTTATGATTCACATAACAAATAAATGACCAGAATACCGAGAACAAGCAAAAAATGCTAAAAATGAAACACAAATTAAAAAAAAATAACCTTTAATCGTAAACAAAATTAATAAAAAGTATTCAAATTAAAAAAAAAAAAAAAATGAAATGAGAACAGAAAAATGAAAACAAAAGACGATCGGCCCTCATGCTCAGCGAACAACTGAAACAAATAAGCGATGAATAAAAAGAATAAGCAAAAAATTTAGATTAGTAAACTAATAACAAAACGCAAACAAAAATTAAAAAAAAAAGCACGTTGACTTTTAAACATAAACGAGATTATTGGAAAGAAAAAACTTCGAATTTAGAAAAAATAGTAAGCAAGAGATAACAAAGGAAAAAGTAAACTAATAACAAAACGCAAACAAAAATTAAAAAAAAAAGCACGTTGACTTTTAAACATAAACGAGAATAATGGAAAGAAAAAACTTCGAATTTAGAAAAAATAGTAAGCAAGAGATAACAAAGGAAAAATACAAAAGACGAACGGCTCTTATGACTCACGATCAAAATTCCAGAGCGCTGGAGTCTTGAATAATAAAAAAAAAATTGTAGATTGGTAAACCAACAATAAAACGCAAACATTTTTTTTTTAATCAACCACCGTTAAACATAAGCAAAAAAAGCAAATAAAAAAAAATATAGCCGAATTAAGGCTGGTATTCTTTACGATCCAATTCGGAAACAAGTCAGTGATGAATAGAAAAAGTGCAGTTATAGTAAAAAAAAAGAAAAAAACAATCAAAAAGAAAATTTAATCTTACGAAAAAAAATAAAAATAAATTAATGAAAGAAGAAAGATTAAAAAAAAAACTGAAACAAAAACACGATCCATTCTTGCAGTTTTTATACGACTTAAGCAATGACGATTCAGAGGAGTAAAGAGAAGAAGTATTTCGAGACGATTAGATGATCATTAAGCGAACGAAACGTAGATAATCAACAAGTCAGAGCAAAGAATGAGGAAGTTTAAACATGAAACAAAAAAAAAATATTTGGTGGAAGGAAGAAGCGACTCTTCGACATCGGGGACGAATTGTTAAAAAAAAGGAGTCGATGAGCACAATTTTTGAATTTTTCGAAAGTATAACGATTGACCGCACGTTTTCTTTTTGTTTTTTTTTATAACCTTGATAAAAATTAGCAACGAACTTACTAGGTCTGTCACTGTCTAGGGCGCTGTCTGAGTCCCTGTGGTGGTGTTTGTGCCTCCTGTGGGAGTGCCGACGTTCCCCTGGGACGTGGACACCGACGAACATCGAATGCGCCCGATGACCTAGGACAGTAAAGCGTCGCGGTTGATGGTTGATGGTCTGACCAGGCAGGGGCCAGATTGGGGATGAAAGCGATCAACGGATTGGGGAAAACGACACTCACCTTCAAAGTCCTTTTCGTCGAACGATTGTGCGGGTTTTTGTACTCCTGGGTCCTTCGGCGCTTCATCGTCGTGTTGATCCATATCCATTCACAAATCTGCAGTTAAAAAAGATAAATGTAAGTTAAGGGGGCGCTTGGAGTTGCCGTTAAGCGCTCTAACTTGTAGAGCGCCGATTGTAAAGGAAATGCAGAACCGTTCGCCAGACGCAGAGTGAGTCACGAATGCACGCGACGCTTAGAATTCTCCTACTAAATAGAAAAACACGCATAGCGTTCTAGGAGGGGCCTCTCCCTCTCTCTCTCTCTCCGAAAAGCATTTCTGAATTATTTAAGCTTTAAATAAACTTATGCATCAATCTGAAATGGCAACTCGTTTAGCACACTTAAAAAATTATAATTTTCTTCTCGAAGACGCAGATATCGAACGATTATGTCGCGACGATTATGCAAAACGTTTCAAGTAAACAATTGAAAAACACAGTAATTAACAATGTTCCTTGGCCTTGTCTTGTGTGATGATGGCTCGCACCTTTTTGAATCATCGATCGATCTTTCGTGCTTTCATTTAATTAGTTTTTTAAAATATTTTCATATTTAAAATTTGGGCATTTTTAATCGAGATTTTCTCGTAGGCAAAGTTTTCGTTTTGAAGTCCAAGGAGAGCAAAAATCACACACAGAGAGGGTGAGAGAGAGAGAGAGAGAGAGAAAAGAACGAAATATTTTCGACAATTCTGAAAACGCCTTTCGAGCAACCGCGGAAAGCAAATCGCAAAATCGATTACTAGCTTGTTTTATCAAACCAGATACGCTACGAACAAAGAAATTGAGTTCCAGATTTCCAAATCCGATGCCAATTTTTTCGGGAAATGTCGCGAGTTTATTATCTGCAAGAATTCTATGCAGACTTGCAAAGTTTCAACCAGAAAATAAGCAAATTAAAAAAAAATACGTGAAATATTGCAAAAATATGCACTGATACGCATTTTTTCGCAAAATATGCGCAGGATGCCAAAAATATGCAAAATACGCATTCTTTTTTAAATTACTTCATTTGATTCGATTTCCAATTCCGATGCAAATTTTTTCGGGAAAGGTCGCGAATTTATTATCTGCAAGAATTCTACGCAGACTTGCAAAGTTTCAACCAGAAAATAAGTAAATTAAAGAAAAACACGTGAAAGATTGCAGAAATATGCATTGATATGCATTTTTTCACAAAATATGCGCAGGATGCTAAAAATATGCAAAATATGCATTTTTTTAAATTACTTCATTTGATTCGATTTCCAATTCCGATGCCAATTTTTTCGGGAAAGGTCGCGAATTTATTATCTGCAAGAATTCTACGCAGACTTGCAAAGTTTCAACCAGAAAATAAGTAAATTAAAGAAAAACACGTGAAAGATTGCAGAAATATGCATTGATATGATGCATTTTTTTACAAAATATGCGCAGGATGCCAAAAATATGCAAAATATGCATTTTTTTAAAATTATTCATTTGATTCGATTTCCAATTCCGATGCCATTTTTTTCGGGAGAGTTCGCGAATTTATTATCTGCAAGAATTCTACGCAGACTTGCAAAGTTTCAACCAGAAAATAAGTAAATTAAAGAAAAACACGTGAAAGATTGCAGAAATATGCATTGATATGCATTTTTTCACAAAATATGCGCAGGATGCCAAAAATATGCAAAATATGCATTTTTTAAAAATTATTCATTTGATTCGATTTCCAATTCCGATGCCATTTTTTTCGGGAGAGTTCGCGAATTTATTATCTGCAAGAATTCTACGCAGACTTGCAAAGTTTCAACCAGAAAATAAGTAAATTAAAGAAAAACACGTGAAAGATTGCAGAAATATGCATTGATATGCATTTCTTCACAAAATATGCGCAGGATGCCAAAAATATGCAAAATATGCATTTTTTTAATTACTTCATTTGATTCGATTTCCAATTCCGATGCCAATTTTTTCGAGAAAGGTCGCGAATTTATTATCTACAAAAATTTTACGCAGACTTGCAAAGTTTCAACCAGAAAATAAGTAAATTAAAAAAAAATACCTGAAAGATTGCAGAAATATGCACTGATATGCATTTTTTCACAAAATATGCGCAGGATACCAAAAATATGCAAAATATGCATTTTCTAAAATTACTTAATTTGATTCAGAATTGTTTGATATACCCCGAAAAGACAGAATTTTCCCTGAAGCAAATATGCAATTTGCATATTGCATATTCTACTGTTCTGTCTAATAAGCACGAGCCATTTCTTGTTTTGTTTTGGTAAGATCCACTTGGAACAAACAAATTTTAAATTGTTTTATGTTCTGATTATAAAATGTATGCGCCCAAAGTAGCCATACTTAAACATTTTACAAACGAAATTCAAAAAGCAATTTGCACCTTCGTACTTTACGATCTGATGTTTGTCCTTTTTAGAGACCGTGCGGCTAAAATTATCCAAAAAATTCGCACATAATCACATAATTACGTATTTGCTAAGACGATTAATTCCTGCATCATAAAATGTGTTCGTGCTGAGTGGGCGACCTCTCGTTCGTTCGTAACGAAATTTATTACAAAATCACGAACCTTATCTATCCGGCGCGCTTAAATTTCCGCGAATGCGAAAATCATCGGCTAATGCCGTAAGTCTTTTAATAACCAACGAATTCGTTTCTGAAATTACATTATCGTTCATCATCTAAACAAACATTCCGTCGAGCACCTTGACAAACATCTCGTCGAACTTCCGCACCGCAGAAACAAGTTAATTTTAAAACAAAAATTAATAACTCATTTATTTTTTCGTTCAGGGCGCGTACGCACTGGAGCCCCGACTAAAACGATAATAGAGATCTCGCAGCGCGAGAAGAACTTATCACGTGACCTGCGCTACGTCAGCAATACAGAAGGGTAAGCTCCGCCCACGAGCATTCTACTTTCAAGTAGATTGAAACAATTGCGCGATGCGATTAATTAATTTTCTTCTTATTATTTGCGCCCGCGTCTTTCGTTTTTACGTTCTGCTAAGAATATAATTGCGCTTGTGTGTGTGTGTGTGTGTGTATGTGTGTGTGAACGTTGACTGCGACGTAAGAATTTTTATTCCCGTTGTTTTCGTAATCACGCTCGCACTTAACCGTCCTGCAATTAATGTGATTTGTAAATAATAGTAGGAGATTATTCCGGCCGGCAATTACGGCCCCCAATCTCCCTCTCTCTCTCACACACACACACACGCACACTCTTTATTTAGCGGTAATGAATAGTTAACGTCATGAGAAACGTTCGCTTGTACTTACGCTACATGTACAGTCAGGTAATAGAAAGATGTCTACCCACCATAAAATATAAATTTAGTTTAGAACAAGCAGCAAGTCGGAAATAGAAACAAACGACGATCACTCGGACGAACGAACGTCATCGAGAAGCGATCGCCTTTCACAAAAGAAGAAGAAGAAGAAGAAGAAGAAGAAGAAGAAGAAGAAGAAAAATAAAACCGCCAATAATTGGAATGGACGAAAACCGAAACAAACGACGCGCGACGAGCGGTTGACGAAAAGAACGAAAACAATCGATTCTCGAAATAAAAGCAGATCGTCAGAAACGAAAACTGAAAAAGAAAGAAAGAATAACGATGATCTGCAGCAAGTCGGAAACACACAGAAACAAACGATGATCACTTGAACGAACGAACGTCATCGAGAAACGATCGCCTTTCACAAAAAAAGAAGAAGAAGAAAAAAAGAAAGAAAACCGCCAATAATTGGAATGGACGAAAGCCGAAACAAACGACACGCGACGAGCGGTTCACGAAAAGAACGAAAACAATTGATTCTCGAAATAAAAGCAGATCGCCAGAAACAAACGATGATCGTTTTTTTTTTAAGAAAAAAATAACGAAATTCTGAAACAAAGAGCGATCGTTTAAATTTAAACCAAAAATCACTTGAAATAAAAAAGAAAACAATCCCGATTTGGTTAAAAAAAGGGAAAATTGAGAAAAAATGGTAAAAGTAAAATAAACAAAAATATAAGAAAAAAAAACGACAGGCAAAAGAAAACCAACCCCGATTTGAATATAAAAAAGGCAAAGCGAGAAAAAATCGGAAAAATTAACTGAACGTGAATAAAATCAAAAAAAAAGAACAAACAAGAGACGATCGAACGATTCTGTTAAAGAAAATGAATGAACGTCATCGAGAAACGATCGTTTTTCAAAAAACAAAAAAAAAACAAACAAATAAAATTGTAGCGGGGGCGAAAATTGAAACAAACGACGATCGGCTCGAGAAAATAACGAAAACAACATCTACTTCTCGAAACAAAAGAAGATCGCCGAAGATGAAACAGACGACGATCGATCGATTAAATAAAAAGAATAACGATGATCTGCAGCAGGTCGGAAATTCACAGAAACAAACGACGATCGCTCAATTGAACGAACGTCATCGAGAAACGACCGTCTCTCACGAGAAAAAAGAAAACAAACAAAGAAAACCTCTAAAAATTGGAACGGGGGGCGAAAATTGAAACAAACGACGATCGGCTCGAGAAAAAATAACGAAAATAACATCTACTTCTCGAAACAAAAGAAGATCGCCGAAACTGAAGACGAACCAAACAAAAAAAAAAACAGAAACAAACAAAACCGCCAACAATTGGAACGGGGGCGAAACAAACGACGATCGATTAAACAAAAACGATAACGATGATCCACAGCAAGTCGGAAATACATAGAAACAAACGACGATCGCTCAAATCAACGAACGTCATCGGGAAACGACCGTCTTTCACAAAAAAAAAAAACACAAACAAACAAAACCGCCGACAATTGGAACGGGGATGAAACAAACGACGATCGATTAAACAAAAAGAATAACGATGATCCGCAGCAAGTCGAAACTACATAGAAACAAACGACGATCGGCTCGAGGAAACAACGAAAACAACAACTGCTTCTCGAAACAAAAGAAGATCGCCGAAACTGAAGATGAAACAAACGACGATCGATTGAACAAGTGAATAACGAACGTCTGCGGCGTAAAATGCAGCAAGTCGGAAAAATAAAAAAAAAGAGAGAAACTAAATCTATTTAAGGACAACGACAACGAAATAATAATAATAATAATAATAATAGAATTAGAAAACAAACCACGATCGCCGAAAACGAAAACAAAACGTCAAAAAAAGAAGACAACGGCAAGCGCCAGATTGAAACTAAAAAATAAAACAAATGCCGATCGAATTAGGAAAAAGAAAAAGAAAAAGAAACGAAAACGACGATCTCTCAAAAGGGAAAGGGATTCGACGTTATTTTCTGGACGATAAGAAGAAGAAGAAGAAGAAGAAGGAAAAAAATTGAGATTAACGCCGCGTAAAACATAGGACGAAACAATAATAATAATAAAAAAACAAATGACGATCGGACGTTTCGGTATACTCTTGACGATTTCTCTGAATTCAAAATAATAAATAAAGAAAGTAATATCTAAAAAAAAAGAAAAGCGCGTGCAAATCGGAACGCAAAACAAAAACATAAGAAAATCGATTGGGAGCGCAGCGATTAAATAAATAGTCGGCAGTTGACATTAAAAAAAAAAAAAAACAAAAGAACAATTTAAGAACAAGACGCTAAAATAAAAACAAAATGATGTAGTCGGCGTTGAAGAAAAATTAAGACGACGATGAATAAACAAAACACAAAAAAAAACAATGAACAACGAAAAATCGCAACCCAAAAGAAAAACATGAGAAAATCGACTGAGACAGCAGCGATTAAATAAATAATCGGCAGTTGACATTAAAAAAAAAAAAAAAACAAAACAACAATTAAAGAACAAGACGCTGAAATAAAAACAAAATGATATAATCTGAAATTGAACACAAAAGGCAAAAAAAAGAAATAAAAAATCGAATCTTTTAGTAAGTGAAAGAGAGATGGGAAAAATAATTGACAGGCAGTTAATCGCCCGAAAAAAACAAACGAAAAACATGAGAAAATCGATTGAGACATCGGCAATTAATAAATAATCTACGGTTGAGAATTAAACAAATGGCAATCGCACAAGAAAAAGAAAAGCAGAAAAATCGAGGAGTAAAAGACAATAGATTGATCGATTGATGAGAAACAATTGACAGTCGAACGTGAAATAACAGAGGGCGATACGGACGAGAACTGCCGTTGATATTGAAAAGAACAAAAGTTTGATTTACAGTGACAACTAAAAGAGAAAAAAAAAACAAAAACAAATAACAATTAAGAAGAAGCAAAATACTGAAATATAAAGAAAATGATAAATAAATCTGCGTTGAAGGGAAATTAAAAAATGACGAACACAAAAGGTAAAAGTAAAAGAGACGCGGGAAAAATAATTGACAGTTGACAGTCGATATTAAAATTAAAAAATACAGGTCACAAAAAAGATGGGTCATTTATTTTTATTTTTATTTTTTTTATCACAGGTCGATCGGATCAATCCCAGCAAAGAACGCAACGTGACTTTGGACTGCAAGCGAAAAGAGTCTTCCGCCGCGAAATTTAAAAGTAGCAGGTCCTGTCTTGTAACATCCTTTTAAATTAATCCGCCCCGTAGTGAAGCACCTGGAGACAGCGGTTTCTAACGCCCGATTTCTTCACCTCCCGATAAATTTATCCGCCAGGCAATATCCTCGGAAACTATTATCGATAGAATGGTTTCCAAGGACAATACCTGGCAGATAAATTTATCAGGAGGTGAAGAAATCGGGCCAAGGGATAATAGCGCGCAGGCAGATGAATTCAAAAATACGCTTGAAAGTCTTGAAAGTTTTTTTAAAAGTCTGTCTCGAACGATCGATCGCCGGATAATAATAAAAAAAAAAAAACGACGAGGTCTCGGGTCTCTCGAAAACGTGCGAGTGCCAGAGCAAGCTTCGATCCAATCCAAGTTGCTGACGAGGGAGAATTGAATTCCTTGTGGAGCACCTCCTCGTTGACCTTTCAGATAATGTTTTGCGTTGATTTCCTTTTTCGTTCACCAAAAGAAAAAAAGAGAATCCTCCAATAGTAATATTTACGCCAAGTTCCACCAATCTAAGCTGCGTTAACGCCGTCGATCGTCATTTGTCGCTATTCCGAATTCCGTCGAATGGTAAGGTGTAGCGGAATTTTTTTTTTAACTCTTTTTCTTACACAGTTTTCTTCATCCCTTATCTTCCCTTTTCGTGCTTTCTTTGCAGAACGCCATCTTGGAAGTTCTTTCGCGTAGTTTGTCAGTCGTCCGCACAAGTAGTCGTCCAATGGAGTTTCCATTTCTACGTTCCTTTGTTTTCGCCTTGGCTTTCGCATTCCTGCTTCTACCTTTCCTTTCGCGACTTTCTCTCTGTCTTCGTCTGTTGTAAAGTACGTCGCAGGGATTTGTCTTCCGTCACAATTTTACAACAAACGACCTAAATCATTCAAACCGCCTGCCTTGCACGCGTCTGCGAAAGGAAAAAAAAAGTGCCTTAAAACGTCTTTTCCTGTTTGCGACCTCCTCTGTTAATTGGCCGCATTAAGTCTTCTCCGGGCATTAATTATGTAATTGTTTCCTGCTCCCCGGTCTCCCATTGGCGCTGTGATTACTGAATAACTCCGATGGATGTCGTTTGAATATTAAATACAGAAACAAATCCGAGCTAATTTTGAAGAATGAAGTCGATTCGTTAGAACGTTAAACTGAATTATTATAAAATAAATACAACCAGAGATCGGATTCGCATATTTCGACGTCATCGCGTGAGCTACGCGACGGCGCCGGCGCACTCTGTCCGTCTAACCGTAAACCGGTAAATACAGGAAAACATATTTCGAATCGAATGTAGGCAATCTTCGAAATGGGATTGAAGAGAAGTGCAAAACAAAACAATAAATTTTGACAGGTGTATATTAGGTTTGGGCGGATGCGGGAACTTTTATGAACAATAAATTTTTCTGAGAAATCGATAACAAAAACGTATGTTTATTTATTTATTTTTTTTCGTAATTCGGCGCGAGGAAACTTATACCCTGTATATACTATTAACAATGAAACGTATTCCCCTGTACTTACTGCTGTCTCGTAAACGACACGCCGCCACTGTACCTTCGCAGTGTTGTCTGCTACTTCTTAAACGACGCGTAGCTCAAGAAACCGCCGACTTTGACGGATTGTTTCTGAAGCCTGTCAAGTAAGAGATAAACGTCAATCGAGTCTAGAGACTCGTTGACGGTTTCTTGTCCAAAACGTAAACAAACGACGATCGATCGTAACAAATGCAAGAAATGAAAAAGAAAAGTTCGACGATTTGAGCATAAGAAGATCTTTCTTTGACGTTTCTGCATTAAAAAATGGAATGGAAACTAAAACGAAAACACAGAGGGCGCGAGCGTCTACTTTCCTTTCAAATCTCAAGCACAGAGGGCGAGAGCGTCCACTTTTATTTCAAATCTCGAACACAGAGGGCGAGGGCGTCCATTTTTATTGCAAATCTCAAACACAGAGGGCGAGAGCGTTCATTTTTATTTCAAGTCTCGAACGCAGAGGGCGAGAACGTGCCCTTTTCTTTCAATTGTCGAACACAGAGGGCGAGAGCGCCCATATTTTTTTTCAAATCTCGAACACAGAGGGCGAGAGCGTGCCCTTTTCTTTCAATTCTCGAGCACAGAGGGCGAGAGCGTCCATTTTTCTTTAAAAAAAACGAAGTATCGGCCGCCAAATTTGAAAGAGAAACGAATACGTATTTTAAGAACGCAGAATTTAAAAAAAAAAAAAAAAATTAACTTGTAAAACGAGAAAGGAAAGACGAACGCACTGATATTAATAAAAAAAAAAATCAAGCCAAGCAATTCTGTTATAAAAAAAATGATGTTAATTCAACCAAAAAAAAATTGAAGTTGGTTCTTGTCCGATGAAAATTGTAAGTACAAAGTTTTTTTAATCAAGAACCGGTCAGAATTATGAAGGGGGAAAACTCCTGACGAAGCTATAAATCTATAGCGAAACGTTGAGTGTTTTCCCTTCATAATTCTGTCCGGTTCGAGATTAAAAAAAACTTTGTACTTACAAAAAAAAAATGTTATCGAACCAACAAAGACTAACGCCAACACAGGAACTAATTAGGTAAGCAAAACAAAAGAGAACTGAAATAAATAAAAAGAACTGAGCTATCATTTGTTTTACTAGTTTTTTGTTTCTTTTTGTAAGCAAAAAAGAAGTCAAGAACAAATGACTAACCGGTGATTTTGTCTTTTGTGATTTGATTTTCCTTGCGCTTTATAACCGTCGATCTTCTTTTGTTTTTCGTTTGCCTCGTTCTTCGCGTTGCGCCGCGAGTCTTAATAATTATTATTTTTTGTTGTTTTCTTTTTATTTTTTGATCTTCGAACGATTCGCGCCGTTGGTCCTTTTTTTCTTCTTTTTCTTTGCGTTTCGTCGCGTTTTGTTTCCTGCGATTTGTTTTTCCTGTGCCCCGATCTAGAACCCGTCGATCTTCTTTTGTTTTTCATTTACCATGTTCTTCGCGTTGCGCCGCGAGTCTTAATAATTATTATTTTTTGTTGTTTTCTTATTATTTTTTAATCTTCGAACGGTTCGCCTTCGGTCGTTTCTTTTTTTCTTTGCGTTTCGCCGCGTTTTGTTTCCTGCGATTTGTTTTTCCTGTGCCCCGATCTAGAATCCGTCGATCTTCTTTTGTTTTTCGTTTATCATGTCCTTCATGTTACGCTGCGAGTCTTAACAATTATTATTGTTTGTTGTTGTTTTCTTATTATTTTTTGATCTTCGGTTGTTTCTAATTTTCTTCGCATTTTATCGTGTTTTGTTTCCTGCGATTTCTGCGACATGATTTTCCTGCTCTCCGACCTAGAACCGTCGATCTTCTTTTGTTTTTCGTTTACCGTGATTTTTTTTCTGTTGTTTTCTTATTTTTTTTGTTATTTTTAATTCGTCTCTAGTCGTTTCGTCTTTTTCTTCGCATCTCGGCGATTCGTTTCCGTTTTCTTCGCTTTAAAAACGTCGCAATCGTCTTTTTGCCTTTTGTTTTCTCTTCCTAGGTTAGTTTCGGTTATTTGTTTAAATAGATTTCTTTCGTTTTGTTTTTTGTTGGTTTTAACATTTGCTGCCACGGCGATTGCATAAACCTTGCCAATTGTTTTATGGAATCTAACACGGTAATAAATAAACGTCTTTTAAATCTCTTTTTCTGCTTTTAACTTATTTACCTACTTAACTTATTTATTGCTTGATTACAGAAATAACCTGAAAGGATTTCAGAATCGAATGCGCATGTTAACGGATACGTTCGAGTTCGAGTGGACAGTCGGGTATACCATCCTCACGCTGCACGCACAGGCGTACAAAGGGTTGCCTATTTTAAGGCGTTGCGTTTGTCACAATGAATATAAATAATTAATCTTTTTTTTTTTAAATAAGAACCGGCGGGTAATTTAAATTGGTTTTAAACTGTTTTAAAGAAAACGTGGCGGCGGTTAGAAAGAACAAAACGAGCAGAACTTACCGAGTTGAATGAAAGTTACCAAATTTACATTCCGAGACGAAAACAGTGACCGAAGCAAATTAATAAATTATTATTGAAGTTTAATCTCGAATATGTTGATGATAATGTCGTCAGATTATAATAAGCGGAGAGAAAAAAAATAGCATTTTACTCTTCAATGCCGCAACGAAAGTTCATTTCGTCGAATCAAGATTATATTTTATGTTAATTCATTCGCCGCCTCATTTTCTTTTTATTCCGTATTTATTTTCCATTGATTACAATTACAATGTTAATAGATTCGCTGCAAATGCGAAACAAATTACGAAACGAGTGACATTTATTGCGGCGCGATAAGATACAAGGAGGATTAACGATGCACCGTTACTCAACACTCAACAGCGTTTTCGTTTTTT
This sequence comes from Prosopocoilus inquinatus, assembly GCA_036172665.1. Taxonomy (NCBI): domain Eukaryota; kingdom Metazoa; phylum Arthropoda; class Insecta; order Coleoptera; family Lucanidae; genus Prosopocoilus; species Prosopocoilus inquinatus. The sequence continues at coordinate 3,262,456 of CM069878.1, read as the reverse complement.
GAACGAATGCGACCGCGTTTGGCCGAAAAATGCGCCGAATGCGCCGTTCTTATCGCAATCGGTATTTATTTTGAAATTTGTGTTATGAAATCAAATCCGCTCTGCAGTTATTTTTTCGTGTGTGTATGTTAAGAAGCGACGACTAACATCTACGGTCTTTGGAACGCGGGCGAAATCAACGTTTTAAATGTGGGGATTCCGTGCAGGCAATTGAAATTCAAGTTGCTGAACTTACCTGACCAGATCATATTTCATTCGCGACAGTTAACGCGCTCGATCATTAAACAGTGTCTCAACGAGATTTTGGCGATTTTGATACGTCGACTCTTGGAGCTGAACTTTCAGAAAATGCATTTTATCACATCCTATATGGATAGTTAAAGAAGGGAAACTTGTAAATCGATAATCAGTGAGAGTTAGAGCAGTTATTGATTTGTAGAAATGAGTTCGGTTCAGTACGTCAAGGCGAGTTAGTAAATCGGTGATTGTTGGCCTCGGATGAAGAGCCACTAAGAATTTTTTTTTAATGGTAAAGTAAACTTTCACTGATTATATTTATGTTCGGTTTGGTTATTATTATTTTAAGCCGAGCAAGTGTCTTCTACATTATAAAATAATTAAATAAATACATTTTCGGGCCAATTCAACTTTAACAAATTTTAATCGTTACACAAATCCATCCGCACTCAAGAAAAAATGTAAATCATTTCGTACAAAATCACGGTTTGTTACATCCCTTCCTCCTTAAATTAAAATCTGTTGCCTCGGAAATGTTACAGATCAGAAGTTAACCTCCGAAGTTACGTTAACGCAAGAGACGAAAAATTGCTCACTTCTTGATTGATTGATTGCAAAAAAGGACCTCGAGTACTTTTGGTGGCCTTACTAAATACAGAAGTAAGAAGGAGCGGCGCCTTTTACTTCCATTTGCTGTTGCCACTGTCGATGCCGACACTGTTCGAGCCATGTTGTGTGTGTTATATTGGATTTGTGCAGTTATTATTTGTTGCAAGATTCAGTTCAATTGGAATCCGATCGACGCGACGCGAAGCGTTCGCCTTATGCCAAATCGCATCATAATCCAAACGATCTGTTTACAATTAAACGGGTATGTTGAATTTCAGCGCTTTCTCTCTTTCATCCAGCGTCGTTTTAATTTGAACCTATTCCGCCATCCTCAGGGCCACTTAAGATTTGATTGATTGATTTGATTGCTAAGGCCTGACGTATTTTGTAAAGTTTGAATCAACAGGTATTTCATCGCACAACTGTGTTGTGTTATTGTCTACTCCCTACGCTGAACGCACATTTCACCGGCAACTGTCTACTTCCTACGCCGAACGCACAAGTCAACGAAAATCTCTTAGGAGTTAAATAATACCTTCGCACGCTGTTGGGGTTTCGGGAATCGTTTCTTTTTCCTTTGGGTTGGTGTTAGCCCTAACACAATGGAGGAGGGGGGCGGGGAACTTAGGAGATAGACAGAGAAAAATAATAGTAATCAAGATAGTAGTAATGTGAAGTACGCGAAGATTTGCATAAACAAATAATAGATTGTTTAAATAACGTTGCAGGCAAGAACAAACATATAAATCATAAATCAAGAAACAAAAAGCAAATATGTGCGTACTATGCCATACTAAGACCATGTCTATCATGTGTTAAGTGGCTGAACATCAATCTTTTTTTTTTTCTAAGGACGAAAATAATACATCGAATGAATAAATTATTATTGATAATAATTAATTAATAGCTTGCTTAAATGAAAGGTCTCGAATTCCCTGTAATGGAATGCTTCAAATTGCGAGAGAGAAAAAAAATAAGACAATATAAATAATTTTTCACATGAATATTACATCTTGCAATTACAATAATTAACGACAGTGCATAATTGTTCGTTTCATAATTTTTCACGCATTGTCGATATGATCGGTGGGTCATTACAGATGCTGGAATTTTGCAATCACGTTGTTGTTTCGTGTTTGAAGTTAATTGTGAACATACATTTTTGCACTATATTCATGTAGTACTGTCACTATGACAATAGTATCTCTTCGATTGTAATTTTTTACTTGTTCGCTATTATCATCGCCTCGTTCCCGTTTGCGCACTGCGATCGACCGCACAACCAGCGGCGTACAGGTCAGCGCCCCAAATAACACGGGAGAGATTAATTTCGACAAATAAATTATTTTTTTATTCAAATATTACATCGCGTTTCCAGCTGCGTAAAATAAAAGGTCACAACGAGAGCTTTATTTAAAAAGTAAACAAAATTCCCGAAGGAATTTTCATCGTTGACTGACAGATGGCTCTGTGAGTTAAAATTTAATAAATTCGTAACAACGTCATTTCCAAAATGTGACTCATTTGGCAAAAACGACGTTTAATTTGCCACCAGGTATTCATCAAAAAAAAAGAAAGAAAAAAAACGCGGCTGAAGATTTTGCACTGACGGATAGGTGGCGCTGAGAGTAACATTCAATTTTACGTTGGAAAAAAAAAGGGAATTATTTAGCTCGCTAATGAACCGTCCTACCAAAACCAAGTGTACATGTCAAATGGCAAAGCTTTCTAAGTAATTTTGTTTTTTGGTTTTTCCCGCGTGGAATTTTAATTAAGACAAGCGTGTGACGCTTCGCGCGACAGCCGCCGCGACGCCCACGCCAGTCGGGAATGAAACAGCGTTTTCCGTATTGGGCAAGGCAATGAATAGGTCTGCGCCGGTGAACAGGCAAGCTGGAAATAGCGGGGCGCACTCCACAGAACCGTTAAGCGATCCCCCAGACGCGAGAGAAACTAAACCGATGCGGCCGACAATCCGTTCGGAGCAGATTCTTCATGAAAACACGCGACGCATAAAGATATGTAACCACCAGCCGATTTGCTTGCCGGTTAGAAACATATAGACATTATTATTAATTATAGTTATTTAATAATTTCTGTTTATAATCTTCTTCCTTTATACATGTAAGTATATATATGGTTTTAATTTGTGAGCCAACACTTACTTTAAATGGTAATATTGATTAATCTCGTCCGGTTTGTTTAAAACAAACACAGCGAAACGTTCTTGATAACATTGTTGATGAAAAATGAATGCGCGTGAGTAATCGGGATCGGTCAGTAACGCGAAAACAATTGCTGTACAAACAAAAAGTATTCACGTCCGTCGTGGCATTATTTTTTCTTTTTTTTATGATTATTCTTTTCGAGGGGGGTGATTTTTCTGTTCGACGAGCGACGCGTTCAAGCGTAAACAGCGGATTTTGGTTTTTCTCGCGTGGAATTTTAATTAAGACAAGCGTGTGACGCTTCGCGCGACAGCCGCCGCGATGCTCGCGCCAGTCGGGAATGAAACGCGTTTTCCGCACTGAGCAAGGCAATGAATAGGTCTGCGCCGGCGAACAGGCAAGCTGGAAATAGCGGGGCGCACTCCACAGAACCGCTAAGCGATCCCCCAAACGCGGGAGAAACTAAACCGATGCGGCCGACAATCCGTTCGGAGCAGATTCTTCATGAAAACACGCGACGCATAAAGGGATGTAACCACCAGCCGATTTGCTTGCCGGTTAGAAACATAAACATTATTATTAATTGTAGTTATTTAATAATTTCTGTTTATAATCTTCTTCCTTTATACATGTAGGTATATATATGGTTTTAATTTGTGAGCCAACACTTACTTTAAATGGTAATATTGATTAATCTCGTCCGGTTTGTTTAAAACAAACACAGCGAAACGTTCTTGATAACATTGTTGATGAAAAATGAATGCGCGTGAGTAAGCGGGATCGGTCAGTAACGCGAAAACAATTGCTGCACAAACAAAAAGTACTCACGTCCGTCGTGGCATTATTTTTTCTTTTTTTTATGATTATTCTTTTCGAGGGGGGTGATTTTTCTGTTAGACGAGCAACGCGTTCAAGCGTAAACAGCGGATTTTGGTTTTTCCCGCGTGGAATTTTAATTAAGACAAGCGTGTGACGCTTCGCGCGACAGCCGCCGCGACGCCCACGCCAGTCGGGAATGAAACAGCGTTTTCCGTATTGGGCAAGGCAATGAATAGGTCTGCGCCGGTGAACAGGCAAGCTGGAAATAGCGGGGCGCACTCCACAGAACCGTTAAGCGATCCCCCAGATGCAAGAGAAACTAAACCGATGCGGCCGACAATCCGTTCGGAACAGATTCTTCATGAAAACACGCGACGCATAAAGGGATGTAACCACCGGCCGATTTGCTTGCCGGTTAGAAACATAAACATTATTATTAATTATAGTTATTTAATAATTTCTGTTTATAATCTTCTTCCTTTATACATGTAGGTATATATATGGTTTTAATTTGTGAGCCAACACTTACTTTAAATGGTAATATTGATTAATCTCGTCCGGTTTGTTTAAAACAAACACAGCGAAACGTTCTTGATAACATTGTTGATGAAAAATGAATGCGCGTGAGTAAGCGGGATCGGTCAGTAACGCGAAAACAATTGCTGCACAAACAAAAAGTACTCACGTATGTCGTTGCATTATTTTCTTTTTTTTAATAATTATTCTTTTCGAGGGGATGATTTTTTTGCTAGACGAGCGACGAGTTCAAACGTAAACAGCGGATTGAGAATATTGCTAATGGGGGGGTGGGGGGGTGGGGGGCAGCAGCGACGTCGACTGCTCTCGCTTAGCCAAATTTACCGTGACGTCTCGCGTCGTCGTCGTCGATTATTTATATTTATTATTTATCACCGCCCCCACTGAACGGGGGAGCGTTGTGTCTATCTCTTCAAACAAGACGACGCCGACGCCGACGCTGCTTTAATAGACAATTCATAAAATCTCATTGTTTTTTTTTGAAAAGCTCATCAAATATTTAATCGCTGAGTGTGAGAATAAATAATAAAAGATTAAAAATAATTATTAAAATGAAAATAATTTCAAACTTACCGATGCAATGGCGACGAACTCGGTTTATTTTTTATTTTTTGGAAAATTTTTCGTTTTGGGGGGCAGATAGAGCACAAAAGTTATTTACAAGAACACCATCGCAGCGAGACTGTGACCGAGTAGCAGACAGTGGCGGGCGGCGTACGCGCGACTTCCGAACACCCACTGTTGACGCTGATGATGATGATGAAGATGAGCGGAGAATGGGAGATAAAACGGTGGACTTTGTGATATTAGCGGCGCACGCGACCCTCGATTTGTTTACTCGCAAGACGATCGCGACAAGACTCTTTTGTATATTGATGGTGATGTGAATGTGATTGGATCGAGTCAATGTGTTCGTGATGACTCATAAATGATAATGCTCGTAGCTAATTCGAAACGCCGCAAGTCATTTACATGCGTGCGATTAAGGCACGTGATCACAACATCAAAAACAACTTCTTAAAGCCAAACATAAGAATGAACTTCAGCTACACACTTCGCCATGGGCGTAGCCAAAGTAGGGCAAATAGGGCATCTACCCTCCTCCCCCTCATGGCTCATGGGGCGATCGATAGAAAAACTATTTCAATTCTGTCTACAAATAGTTTATTAAATAAAAAAAAAATTGATTGTTGATTAGAAGACAAAAGAGAACAAATGAATGCAATCGAGGAAAATGAGGTAATTGTGGAAGGGTGACGGAAAGAAAAGGGCAGAAGGTCAGGATGGGCGAGGCGAGACAAGTAAAAAGGGAGAAGGCAAATGAATATGACTTCAGCGGAAAATGTAAAGAAAAGAAAGAGACGAGGAAAGACAAAACAAGACAAAAAGAATTCAAAAGATATTTATAAAAAAATGCAGAAAAAGAAAGATGGAAAAAGACCCCATCCAACCAAGAGCAGAGCAAGAGGGGAAAACGTCGAGCGATCCAAAAATAAGCTTTTTTTATAAGCAACGTTAATTAGAGAGTCGACAATTATATTTCTTGTAACTATAATTGAATAGAGCGTGATTATTAATTAATTAATGATCAGGGATGTTTTGAATGTGGCGCGCCGATATTTTAAAAGCGCGGTAAATTCAAATTGTCCTCGGTCGTTCGCAATCACGTCTTCAGTCTCTTCTTCAAGTGAATCGATCAGAATGAATTAAAACGACATCCTGAAAGTATAAAAATAGAGCCGCGTGTTTATCATTCCATTTTCTGTCATTCAATAATAAATAGCCTTACGTGAGATTCGCCACGCACACGTGACGGCCTGTTTTTTTCTTCTTTGCTAAACGCCAATTTGCCTTTTGTGATTGAACAAAAGGTGTCAAGGTTAGAAATTAGTGTAACAAGATCGACAAATTTTTCGCCTAATCAGTTTAAAATGGTACGCGAAAATAAGCTCCGCGAATGAAGATGACAAACAGGACGCTTCAGGTTCATGTGACCTGCGACGCTAATGTAATTAAAGGCACACGTAAATATCAAGAAGATATTTAAAAAAATTAAGAAAAGAAGAATAAAATAATTATTTTCTGATTGGAAATTTTCAAGTTGACGTAAACTTCTGAATTTTCAAGCACCCTGTATATCTGTCTGGAATCTCACGGTGAAAAACTAATATCCATCATCCAATTAGAGTGCGAATTAAGTTCTCAAGGTCAACTCTGCTAAACTCAATCTAACCCCATCTCGACAATACTACAAGAAATTTAAAAAAAAATCAGAATGTAAATTAAAGTAAGTCCAACACGTCTCGAGATCAACTCAACTCGGACTAATTCTGCACAATCCACGCAAAAGATTAATTAAATTGTGTCAAAGAAAAATAATTTGCTCAAATTAACCCGCTTCAAGGTCAAACGACCCAGCGAAACTCAACATAACATTACCAAATCCAATCAAAATTAAGAATTAAAAAAAAATTGAACAAACTTTTTATTTTAAAAGTTTCAACTCGATTAAAATTGAGTCCGAGCAGTCTCAAGGTCAATCAGACCCGACTATTAATTAAATCATTTCGGCCTAATCCAATTCAGAAATTAAAATGGTGAAAATTGAAGCTCATTTAAAATTAAATCCAATCCGACCTGCTGCTCTACTTAACTCAGAATACCCGATCCAAGCAAAATTAAAAATTAAAAAAAAAATGAATTAGAAATTCTTAAAGACTGGAACTCAATTAAAATAAATCAATCTAAGTCCAACCCCGATCGAGGACAACTAAACCCGGCGAAATTAAACGTCTACCCAATCGAAATCCAACTCAATTAAAATTTAGTCCAGCTCAACCTAATCCAAGCAAAAGGAAGAATTAAAAAAAAATGAATTAAATTTTTTTTAAGACTGAAAAGTTAAAAAAACCCCAACCCCAAGTCGAGCACAACTAAACCCGACGATATTAAATGTCTAACCAATCCAAATCCAACTCAATTAAAATTAAGTCCAACTCTACCCAATCCAATCTATTCAATCAAGCAAAATTAGGAATCAAAAAAATTGAACAGAATTTTTTATTTGAAAGTTAAAACTCGATTAAAATTAAGTCCGACTTGTCTCAAGGTAAATCAAGCCCAACTAGATTAAATTATTTCGACCCGATCTAAGAGAGAAATTAAAAAAATGAAAATTAAAACTCAATTAAAATTAAATTCAATCCGACTCTATTGCTCTATTTAACTCAGAATAACTCAGAATACCCATTCCAAGCAAAATTAAATTAAAAATTAAAAAAATGAAACTCGGTTAAAATAACCCAATCCAAGTCCAATCCCAACTAAGGACAACTAAACCCGGCGATTAAATTAAATGTATATCCAATCGAAATCCAACTCAATTAAAGTTAAGTCCAACTCTACCCAATCCAAGCAAAATTAAGAATTAAAAAAATTAATTAAAATTTTTTTAAAACTGAAACTCAATTAAAATAACCCCAACCCAAGTCCAAACCCTCTCGAGGACAACTAAACCCGACGAAATTAAATTGTCTACCCAATCCAAATCCAACTCAATTAAAATTATGTCCAACTCTACCCAATCCAGGCAAAATTAAGAATTAGAAAAAAATTGAACGGAATTCTTTCTTTGAAAGTTACAATTCGATTAAAATTAAGTCAGACCAGTCTCAAGGTCAACCAAGCCCAACAAAATTAAATCGTTTCGGCCCAATCCAAATGAGAAATTAAAATAATGAAAATTAAAGCTCAATCGAAATTAAATCTCAATCCAACCAAGAATTAAGAAAAACTAAATTAAATGTCAATTAAAATTAAATCCAACCCGCTTCAAGGTCAATTGAATCCAACTAAATTACTTTTTTGTCGAATTCCATCAAAGAACTAAAAATTAAGAATATAAAAGTATAAAAGTTAAAAATGGAAGCTCAATTAAAATTAAGTTCAACTTATCTCAAGATCAATCAACTCTGCTTAGCTGAATATAATTCGTAAGGTAAGGTTAAAAAAATTGAATTAAAAGCTTGAAACTCAATTAAATTTAAGTCGGAGCCATTTCAAGGTCGAGTAAACCCAACTAAGTTAAATTTCTGACCAATCCAACCAAGTAGTAAAAATTAAATAAAATTAATTAGAATTTCTTAAAAACTAAAACTCAATTAAAATAACCCATCCCATCTCCAACTCCTGTCGAGGACAACTAAACCAGGTGAAATTAAATCTCTATCCAATCCAAATCCAACTCAATTAAAATTAAGTCCAAGTCTACCCAATCCAAGCAAAATTAAGAATTAAAAAAAAGTGAACGGATTTTTTTCTTTGAAAGTTATAGCTCGTTTAAAATTAAGTCGGACCGGTCTCAAGCTTAATCGAATCCAACTATTTAATTAATTAAATTAATTAATAAATTGGAATGACGAATGCAGGGCGCGCTGTGTACATACCATAGGTTTCGTTTTAACTTGAAATTGCATATTTTGCGTGTTCACCTCTAAAGTCATTCGATTTTTACATGAACTTTTTGTTTGTGTAGAATAAACTACAGCGAAGTGTAATGTTTATTCAAGGATTTTTATTTTGTATTTATTTTTGCGTCTCTTTGCCTTGTTTTGGGTTTCGACGAAACGGTCGGTATGGTTTGCTACTTTAGAAATAATCACCTGGGGGCCCGCGTATTTCGGGATGCATTTCTTTGCGTATAAATAAAATCAAGCCGGTCGCTAAATTTATTTCAAGATCACAGAGCAAATATAATATTGGACCCAACGGTCACCTCCGGATGCATTCGCCTGCATTTTGCGTAAATACTTCGTTAGTCGGGTAATAAATAACGTGAAATTCCGGACGGTTTTAAAGTAAATAAACATGCGAACAAAAAATACCCAAGAATAAAAAAAAAATGCCACGTCACTGGTTTAGTTACAGGAAAAGCGTTCTGTCTGTTTCGCAACTCGGCGAAAAATGTCTTACATTCAATGGTTCTTAGTCTGTTAAGACTGAACTTCAATTAATTACTCAAACTCAAAAGGAACTCGAAAAATTAAAACTCGATTTGAATTAAATGCAACTCAAGCCAACTCAACTCAATTGACTCCAACCCAACTCAAGCAAAAAAATTTGGACTCGACGAACAAGTAAAACCAAAGCCTCTTAGAAATAAAAACTGATTCAATTCAAGTCATCTCAAGGTCAAGGTCAACTCCAGTAAACTCAATCTAACCGTATCCTGCAGAAACAAAAAATGTGAAAGAAAACAGTACGATAAAAATCGAAACTTAAATAAGATAGTATTGCGCAGCTTATGAAAAATCTCAAGGTCAATCAACCCTGTTCAACTGAGTTCAGTGAAATACTGCGTTCCTCACGTAAATCTGAAGGCCAATCAATCCTGTTCAATTCAATTCAATCGAATATTGCGCTCCGCACGTAAATCTCAAGGTCAATCAACGCTGTTCAATTCAATTCAATCTTGCATTGCGCACCTCACGCAAATCTCAAGGTCATACAACCCTGTTCAACTCAATTCTATCTAATACTGCGCTCCTCACGTAAATCACAAGGTCAATCAACCTAGTTCAATTCAATTCAATCGAGTATTACGCTTCGCAGGTAAATCTCAACGTCAATCAACCTAGTTCAATTCAATTCAATCGAGTATTACGCTCGCCACTTAATTCTCAAGGTCAATCAACCCTGTTCAATTCAATCTAATATTGCGCACCTCACGCAAATCTCAAGGTCAAACAACCCTGCTCAACTCAGCTCAATTCGAGCAAAATTATAAATAATTCGAATTAAATTTATTTAAAAATTAAAACTTTAATTCCGATCCGTCTCAAGGTCAACTAAACTCAACTAAATTACGTTCTTGTAAATATTAAAATGAAAACTCCATTAAAATTAAGTTCAACCTATCTCAAAGTCAATCAACTCTGCCTAGCTCAATATAATTCTACCCAATCCGTCTCAAGGTGAACTAAACTCAACTAAATTACGTTTTTTCGAATCTAATGAAAAAATTGAAAATTTAAAAACATAAAAATTAAAATTGAAACTCAGTGAAAATTAAGTTCAACCTATCTCAAGGTCTACCAATTCTACTTAGCTCAACATAATTCTTCTTAATTGAATTAGAAACTTGAAACTCGAATTAAAATTAAATTCGGATCCGTTTCAAGGTCAACCAAATCCTAAACTGAATTAAATTTCTGTCCAATCCAATCCAATCCAAGAAATAAAAAAAACAGTTAAAAAAATGTTAATTGAATGTTATCGACCCAACCCGTCTCAAGGTCAACTAAACTCAACCAAATTCCATTCTTGTCGAATCCAACCAAAAAAATTAAAATGATTAAAAATTTAAAAGTGCAAAAATTAAAACTGAAACTCAATTAAATTAAGTTCAACCTATCTCAATGTTAATCAACTCTACTCAGATTAATATAACTTTACCCAATCCAGGTGAAGTTAAAAAATTAATTAAAACCTTCAAACTCAATTAAATTTAAGTCGGAGCGATTTCAAGGTCAACTAAACCCAAATTAATTAAATTTAAAATCCAACCAAGAAGTAAAAACAATTTAAAAAATTGTAAATTGTATGTGAGTTAAAGTTAAGTCCAACCCGCTTCAAGGTCAATTGAACCCAACTAAATTACTTTTTTGTCGAATCCTATCAAGAAATTAAAAATTAAGAATTTAAAAGTATCAAAATTAAAAACTCAATTAAAATTTCATAAGTTCAACCTTTCTCAAGGTCAATCAACTCTGCTTAGCTCAATATAATTCTACCCAATCCAGGTAAAGTTAAAAAAATTTAATGAACACCTTGAAACTCAAGTAAAATTAAGTTGGGCCCATTTCAACGTCAACCAAACCCAACTAATTGAATTTCTTCCCAATCCAACGAAGGAGTAAAATTGAAATAAAAAGACAAGAAAATTGAAAATTCAGTGTAAGCCATTTCAAGGTCAATCCAATCTACTTAACTCAGTACGACTCTATCCAACAGCAAAATTTAAAAAAAATTGAATTAATTTTCTTTCGAAACTTAAAACTCAACAGTTTCTAAGCCAACCAAATATTTTAATCCAACAAAGAAATAAAAAATTAAAAATTAATCCATTTCATGGTCAATCCTTCCTACTTAACTCGGCATGACTCTATCCAATCCAAGTAGAATTAAACAGATTGAATTAATTTTTTTTTTAACTTAAAACTCAATTCGTTTCAGAGCCAACCAAACCTAACTGATTTAAATTTTTGCCCAATCCAAGAAAGGAATAAAAAATCAGAAATGAAATGAAAGAAATTAACTCAAGGTCAGTTGGATTGAGCTATAAAGACCAGCAGAGAAATAAAAAATTAAAAATGAAATGTAAAAAATTAAAACCAACCTATTTTAAGGTCGGTTGGGTTGACTTTGAGAAAGATTGAATTTAATTGTTTCGTTTAGTTGTTAATTTTTTGTTTCTTTGTCGGATTAGGCAAAAATTTAAATTAGTCCTACAAAGAAATAAAAAATTAAAAATGAATCGAAAAAAAGTAATCCAACTAAACTCAAGGTCAATTCAACTAAACTCAAACTAATTGTACCCCACGAAAACAAAATTTAAGAAGTGATAGAGATGCAAAGAATATTAAAAAATAAAAATTCAATAATACAAAAAGATGAAAACAAAAGAAAAGAAAAAAAGATTAGAATACATTGTAAATGCGGGGGGCAAAATGATGAACCACGAATGACCTTTCTCTATCAGAGGGGTGGAGAGGTGTTTACAATGCAAAATCGTTGAAGGGGGTTAAAATTTTGGATTTTAAGGTTCCAGAGAATCAAAAGAATTTCAAAAAAAAATTTTTCTTTTGTGGAAAACGAAGGTAATTCCAAAACTTATAAACTTTTACCATCCATATTAAACACGATCCTTCATTAAAGTAAATTCAGGCTTGACATGAATTCAATTAACCAACCGTGAATAAACTGCGATGAGGGGGCGCTGCGTACGTGTATAAATTTTAGTTAATTCTTTATTAACTTCCCGGGTCCAAATTGGGAAGTAAGCAATGGCGATGGCAATCAACTGATTCGGTAATTGCATAAAGTCCTTGCGGTCTGAAGTCTGAAGCAGTAAAATAAAGTAAACTTTAAGTGAAAGAATAAATTAAAAAAAAAAAATTATACGTGCGTCCGTGTTAAATAGTGACGAGACGAAGAAATTCTGAAAATGTGAAACGTAGTCTCGATAATTATTATATTCTAATTAATGAGAGCGAAAAATGTACGTTTCAGAAGATGTGTTAACTATGCGAATTCTACAACAGAACATTTCATTTCAATTTATTTACAAAACAACAAAATAATAAAAAATTAAAAAAAAAACTTTAAGCAGCAAACTTTATTGTGACTGTTACGTAACGTTACGAAATAGTTTCCGCCTTAAATCTCGTAGGAAGTCCTACATAGTACGCTGTGACGTATTCGAATGTGATTAGAATATTTTATATTTTCACTTAAACGTCAGTTAAACCCTCGTGAAGGTTTCAACTAGCCGTGAAATACAATTAATGAAGAAAATTAATTGACAGTGTTAGGGAGGTACTTACGTAAACCAAAACAAATGCTACAATCAGTTTTACAAAGTGCGCTAAAAATTATCACGCAGGAAATTATAAAATAATAAAAGATAAATAAATAAATAAATAAGTTCAAGAGTCGACTTTTAAATTTATTTTTTTTAGCACATTCGTTACCGAATTGGTCGAACACTGAATACTTATCGAAATGTTCTACCGAATATTTAGAACATACCTTACCGAATAGCTCGAATATTGATTGAATGGCTACCGATTATTGGAAATATTCGGCACTTCGATAATGTTGGAAATTAGAACGAATTTACAATTATATGCGCAGCACATCTTTACTACCACGCAAGCTGTTAACGAATATTGAAAATAATCGGCACATTCGTTTCCGAATCGATCGAATATTGAACGGTTACCGAATATCGACCGAATATTCGGCACCTTCGTTTCCAAACAGATCGAATATTGAAGGTTATCCAGTATTGGGCAATATTCAGTCAAATGTTCGGCGCATTCGTTTTCGAATAGGCCGAATATCGAGCGGTTACCGATTGCGTTAGAAATATTCGCTGCCTCGATACCTCGTTAGAAACGCGAATGAATTACCAATTTTAAATCTTTGAGTGCGCAAGCTGCAGTTCTCCTCGTTAGATACTTTACGTAATTAATTTTCGGCTGAACATTCAATACATTCGTTCTCGAACACGTCGAATATTGAATAGTTACCGAATGTTGGAAATATTCGGCACCTCGATAATACTCTGCAAATGCGAATGAACTTACAATTTTTCGTCGTCATTCGTCGCCACATAATTTACGTAATTCACTTTAGTGCCAAATATTCGGCACATTCTTTCCCGAATAGAACGAATGTCGAATGGTTACCTGTTTCCATATTCGGTACTTCGGTTATATTCGAAACGTGAATGAATTTACAATTTTAAACTCTGAGCATACAAGAAGCAATTTCGGTCGCTACAAAACTTCTATAATTCAGTTTCCAGGTGAATATTCGGCACATCTGCTTTCGAATATTCGAAAACTCGAAGCTTCGTTCGTTGCATAATTTGCGTAATTTATTTTAGGCCAAATATTCTGGACCTTCGTTTCCGAATAGCTCGAATACTGAACGAATACCGAATATTTCCCGAATATGTCCATATTCGGTACCTGGGTAATGTTGAAAATGTGAAAGAATTTACTATTTTTATTGTTGCGGAGCGTGCAGATAGTAATTTTGGTCGTCACATAATTTACATAATGCTGTTTCGAACGAATATTCGGCATATCTGTTTACGAATATTCGAATATTGGAAGTTTTGGTCGTTGCATACTCTACATAATTCATTTTTGGCCGAATAATCGGCACCTTCGTTTCGGAATGGCTCGAGTATTGAATGAATACCGAATATTTCCCGAATATTTCCATATTCGGTACCTGGATAATGTTGGAAATGTGAAAGAATTAACAACTTTTACTTCGCCGAGCATGCAAATAGTAATTTTGGTCGTCACATTATTTACATAATGCAGTTTCGAACGAATATTCGGCATATTTGTTTCCGAATATTCGAATATTGAAAGTTTTGGTCGTTGCGTAATCTACATAATTCATTTCTGGCAGAATAATCGGTACCTTCGTTTCCGAATGGGTCGAATATTGAATGAATACCGAATATTTTCCGAATATTTCCATATTCGGTACGTGGATAATGTTGAAGACGTGAAAGAATTTACAATTTTTATGCCTCCGAGCACATGAATAGTAATTTTGGCCGTCGCGTAATTTACATTATGCAGTTTAGAGGCGAATATTCGGCACGTCAGTTGCCAACTATTCGAGCACTGGAAGTTTCGATCGTTACATAATTTGCGCAATTTATTTTTGGCCGAGTATTCGTCACCTTCGTTTCCGAATAGCTCGAATATTGAATGATTACCGAATATTTCCATCGAATATCTCCATATACGCTTTTTCTCTCGTAAATAGTGAATATGTGAAAGAATTTTCAATTTTATTTCCGTGTATGTGATTGCAGTCTTTGAATATTTCACATAAGTTACATTAGGTGACATATTCGGTACATTCGTTTCTGAATAGGTCGATTGTTGAACGGTTGCCGAATATTTCCGTCGAATATCTCCATATTCGCTTTTTCTCTCGTTAATAGTGGATACGTGAATGAATTTTCGATTTAATTTCCGCGTATGTGATTACAGTCTGTGCATATTTTACATAAGTTACTTTCGGTGACATATTCGGTACATTCGTTTCTGAATAGGTCGAATACTGAATGGTTACCGAATATTGGAGATATTCGCTACCTCGCTAAAGTTGGAAACGTGAATGAATTTACAATTCACAGCGTACAAGTAGTAATTAAGGTCGTCGCGTGATTTACATAGTACAGTTTCGAGCGAATATTCGGCACATCTGTTTCCGAATATTCGAATATTGGAAGTTTTGGTCGTTGCATAATTTATTCGATCTCGACCAAATATTCGGCACCTTCTTTTCCGAATAGCCCGAAAACTGAATGATTACCGAATATTTCCATATTCGGTACCCTCGATAATGTGGGAAATGTGAATGAAATTTCAGTTTTACATCTGTATATGTAATTCGGATCTTTACATATTCCACGTAAGTTGCTTTCGGTTGAATATTCGGCACGTACGTTTCCGAACAGGTCGAATATTGAATGGTTATGGATACATTCGGTAAGCATTCGATCTTTGACCTATTCGGAAACGAAGTTACCGAATATTTCCAATTCAATTCGGCACCATGATAATGTTGGAAATGGAATTTACAATTTTATATATATTTTTTTGTAAGCAATCGGCATAACTTACCGGTCAAAATTCAGGAGTTACTCAGCGAATGGTTCGGTGCCTTTTTTAAGTGCTGATTTCTACTTTTCTTGTTTTAGCTCATCCGCCCCCGCCATGTCGAAAGCATACCGTAGATTCTAGGTGCGTCGGAGGCGGTTTCTTTTTTTCGAGATGCGAAAATTCGATTTGCAGTTACGCACTTTCCCATCACTTTTGCTGCTAATTAAAGCTCGCTCTTTTTTTTATACACTCGTAAAGCAGCTAGTCCAAACAACTACCCTGAGATCAAATTCTCGCATTCCTCAGGAGGAGCAAAGTTTGATCCAGGAGGCCGCGGAAAACTCGGTTTCGTGCGGTTCACCACGAGCTTTTATTCTTTTTTGGAACATTTTGGATTGCTGTTTTTTGTTTTTCTTTTTTGAAACGAAGCTATGTGTTTCGAGGAGTTTGATCGCTTGAAATATTCCGTACTTCGGTGTTTCGTATTGTCTCGAAGCACGCGATCGTCGAAACACTGTTCCGAACGTTCTGTGTTCGTGCGAACGCGCCGGCGCCATATATTGATCAGCGTAGGCGGCGGTCCTGTAATTTGTTTTACACTAGCAACTTTAATGTTT
Organism: Prosopocoilus inquinatus; assembly: GCA_036172665.1. Lineage (NCBI taxonomy): Eukaryota > Metazoa > Arthropoda > Insecta > Coleoptera > Lucanidae > Prosopocoilus > Prosopocoilus inquinatus. The sequence goes on along the minus strand of CM069878.1, from coordinate 3,246,049 downwards.
CCAGATGCGGAAAGTGTTTTCTTTTTCGCGAGAAACCGGTCCAAAATTATTACATACGAAACCTTCGGCGGGGTGGTAGACCCGTAACTACCCTTTCGCCGTCCGAAAACTGCGTGAAACGCCGACTTGTTGTATTAACAAAACGAGCTTTCGGTCGTGGACCCCGGAATTTTCCCACTTTGTAATTTTTGTCACGTCGTTGGACCTAATTGGTCGCGTGCGTCGTCGGCCTTAAAGCCGGCGGAAATTGACTGTAGATGACTTATTAATGAAATTCATAAATAATGGAAGTTTAATGGGGCCTACTGTTAGTATGATAATACCGCAAACGCTAATGAACTTACAACTTTATACCTTTCAGTGCATCCGTCGCCACAAAATTTACGCAATTCACTTTAGGGCCAAATATTCGGCACATTCTTTCCCGAATAGGACGAATGTCGAATGATTACCTATTTCCATATTCGGTACTTCGGTTATATTCGAAATGCGAATGAATTTACAATTTTAAACCCTGTGCACACAAGAAGTAATTTCGCTCGCTACATAACTTATATAATTCAGTTTTGCGGCGAATATTCGGCACATCTGCTTTCGAATATTCGAAAACTCGAAGCTTTGGTCGGTGCATAATTTACGTAAATCACATTAGGCCGAATATTTTGCACCTTCGTTTCCGAATAGCTCGAATATTGAATGAATACCGAATATTTTCCGAATATTTCCGTATTCGGTACGCGGATAATATTGGAAATGTGAAAGAATTTACAATTTTTATTGTTGCCGATCATGCAAATAGTAATTTTGACCGTCACATAATTAACATAATGGAATTTTGAACGAATATTCGGCATAACTGGGTTCCGAATATTCGAATATTGGAAGTTTTGGTAGTTGCATAATCTACATAATTCATTTTTGGCCGAATATTCGGCACCTTCGTTTCCGAATGGCTCGAATATTGAATGAATACCGAATATTTCCCGAATATTTCCGTATTCGGTACGTGAATAATGTTGAAGATATGAAAGAATTTACAATTTTTATGTCTCCGAACACACGAATAGTAATTTTGGCCGTCGCGTAATTTACATAATGCAGTTTCGAGGCAAATATTCGGCACATCTGTTGCCAAATATTCGAGCACTGGAAGTTTAGATCGTTACATAATTTGCGTAATTCATTTTTGGCCGAATATTCGGCACCTTCGTTTCCAAATGAGCTCGAATATTGAATGAATACCGAATATTTTCCGAATATTTCCGTATTCGGTATCCGGTTAATTTTGTAAATGTGAAAGAATTTACAATTTTTATTCTTGCCGATCATGAAAATAGTAATTTTGGTCGTCACATAATTTACATAATGGAATTTCGAACGAATATTCGGCATAACTGGGTTCCGAATATTCGAATATTGGAAGTTTTGGTCGTTGCATACTCTACATGATTCACTTTTGGCCGAATATCCGGCACCTTCGTTTCCGAATAGCTCAAATATTGAATGAATACCGAATATTTCCGTATTCGGTATATGAATAATGTTGAAGATATGAAAGAATTTACAATTTTTATGTCTCCGAGCACACGAATAGTAATTTTGGCTGTCGCGTAATTTACATAATGCAGTTTCGAGGCAAATATTCGGCACATCTGTTGCCAAATATTCGAGCACTGGAAGTTTCGATCGTTACATAATTTGCGTAATTCATTTTTGGCCTAATATTCGGCACCTTCGTTTCCGAATAGCTCGAATATTGAATGAATGCCGAATATTTCCGTATTCGGTACCTGGGTAATGTTGGAAATGTGAAAGAATCTGCAATTTTTATTGTTGCCGAGCATGCAAATAGTAATTTTGGTCGTCACGTAATTAACGTAATGCAGTTTCGAACGAATATTCGGCATATCTGTGTTCCGAATATTCGAATATTGGAAGTTTTGGTCGCTGCGTACTCTACATAATTCATTTTTGGCCGAATATTCGGCAAAAATTGGCAAATTGTTTGTAGATGTCTTATTAATGAAATTCAGGCGGCATTTGAACTTTTACGCGCTTTCATTAATTTTTTTTAATTTTTAACAGCCAATAGTTGCTTCCTCTTCTTCTATTTCATGGCCGTCTCGCGTCGCTATGATTGGAATTAGTTGGAAATTGTTTGAGAATGGTTTAGAATCTGACACCTGGTAGCACCCTGTATATTCAAATTAAAATTAAGACAAAATGTAAGGTTTCAAAAAAAAATCAATTTATTCTTCCTTACTTTCGACAGGTTGTAATGAGTGATAACAAAATTTAAAAAAACAGAGCGTCGCGCCGCGGCGTATTAAATAACTAAAAATAAATTACGTCCTCGCTTCTCGTTCATTTGCAGTGGAAAACGCTTTCGGTGACGTCGCAGGTGTCGTAGGTGACGTTGACGCAACGCTCCTGACACCTCAGGTGACATCTCTTGCGCACGGTGAGCACTCGTTCGGTGTACCCCCGCGTGCAACAGAGGGTAGCACAGTCGTGCACGTTCCTGCAGCGCCGCCCGACGGTCGTGTTGCAGAAGTTCATGTCGGCCAGGTAGAGGAGCCTGTTTGCACGCGTTCTTTTCACAGGTGATTGACGTCGCACCGAGTTGCTGACGTTCACCCTGAGGGCGCTCTGGTAGCGATCGCGTAGTTTCCTTGCGATGCCGTCGAAAGGACGCCGAAGACGTTTCCAGCACACCTTCATCGCGCACGACGCTGAAAATGTCATATAAAATGCGTTTGACAATGTAGCTTTAATAAATTAAATTCAAAATTAATTAAAAGACAAAGAAGGGAATACATTGTGTGAAGTGTATCATCTCAGCTGACTGCTGCAGGCCTTGCCAATATATTTTTCTTTCTTTGTCTTAACCGTCATGGGAAAGCCCACGTCACATAAATTTGTTTACACATTGTATACAGCCTATAAAAAATTGTTTTTTTAAATATTAAAATTATTTTTTTATTTTTATTTTATAATAAATTTAAAAAAATGTTTTGTTGTATTTTTTTATCGCGGATTAAATTTTCGTCTTTTTAATTCTTTGTTAAATTATTAAAATTATTCTTTTTTATTGTTCGTTGATGAAATTTTTCTCTTTTATTTCTTTTATCGCGGATTAAATCTCTTTTTTTTCTTTCGCTTTACTTTACTTCTTCTCGTTTCTCTTTGTTTTTCTTTCGTCGACAATCTTCATAATAATTGTACATCAGCTGTTTTCGATCGATTTTCGGGTTTCTACTGTTTTTTTTTTTTTTTGAAACGAGTTTAAGTGTTAAATTTCAGAAAAAAAGGTAATCACTTCGTAGAGCAATTTTTCATTTTTAATTTTTTCTTTAAATAATTTTGGTTTCATAACCAGCTTTTCACAAATTTTAGCCGCCTCCCCTCTCCCGCACCCCCCCCCCCTCCCCCTTTTTATTTTTTTCAGTTCGAATTCTTTTCCCGATTTCGTATTTTTTTTACTTTTTTTTCCCGAATATTAAAAAAAGTCCAAAAAAGTACAGCATTATTTTGTAAATTTTTACATTTTTTCTTTTAATTTTAAATTTTTTTTTAAATATTGTTCGTTAAATAAACTTTCAATTTTAAAATTCGTTCATGAATTAGATTTTCAGTTTTACAATTTTAGTCCCCCCCTTCGTGCCCCCTTGTAAATGAATAATTTTAGTAAATTTCAGGAAATAGGTAGTCACAGCCTTTTATTTTATTTTTTAATTATTAAAATTATTTTTTCATTATTATTTTATTGTAGAAAGAGAACTGTTTTATTGTATGTTTTGTTTCGATAAGTTTTGTTCAGTCGAACATTTTTTTATTCTCTTCTTTTCATTTTGATTAATTAATTTTAATTAATTGTAAATCGTTTTTGATTTGTTTTCCTTTATTACCGATCGTATCGTTTTAAGTTTCGTCAATTCGATCATCTTCTTTTTAATTTTATTTATCTTGTAAGTTGCTTTCATTCGTTTTACTTTATCGCAGATTGTTTCGTTACGTTTCGAGTATCGAGATCGCGGGCGGAATTTCTTTTGTTTATTTTTCGCTGTTATTTTTTTTAATTATTTCTTTTTTAATTATTTTTTTTAATTATTATTTTTTAATTATTTTCTTCTTGTTTTTTTAAATTAATCTATTTTTATTTATTTTTCAAATTCAAAATGTTTTGCATATTTTATTGCAGAGTGTCTCGTTAATTTTGGTTAACGAGTTCTCGGTCGGGGTTTCCCTTGTTTAGGTGTCGCTGTTATTTTTTATTTTTTTTATTACAAGTGCGTGTCATCCTTTTTTTGATTTATTTTTATTTCTTGAAATTTTTTTCCTTTTCATTGTCTTGCTTACGTATTTAATTCAATTGTTTCTTGGTTCTCTTTACTATTTAATAATCCTTTTCTCACAGAGAATTTAATACGTTTTTATATAATAATGATAATAATAAATAATAAGAATTGGTAATTTATTCTTTTTTTTTTAATTAATTTTAATTATTTGGTAATTATTTTCACTTATTTTTCATCAAACGGGAATTTTTTCTTCGCAAAGTAAACTGCGGGTTATGGTTCTTTTGTTTATTTTTTTTTAACGCATAAAATTACCACCTTTGCATTTGTTTTTTGGGCGTCGACGAATTTTGTTTTTTCTTCGCAGCAATCGCCCCTCTTTCTCGAACTTTTCTGAATTTTTTTTTTAATTATTTTCCTTATTGATCAGTAATTAATTACTCTTCTGTTTTTTTTCCTTATTAATTAGTAATTAATTACTTTTCTGATTTTTTTCCTTATTAATTAGTAATTAATTACTTTTCTGATTTTTTTCCTTATTAATTAGTAATTAATTACTTTTCTGAATTTTTTTAAAATTATTTTCCTTATTAATTAGTAATTAATTACGAGCACAAGTTTATTTAATTGTTTCTTTATGTAAAAAAGGTCTTGCATTTTTTATTTTTGACTTTAATTAGTTGCTGCTTTCATTTGTTTTTTTTTTTAATATTATTGTCAAGTGTCAACTGTCTCGTATGATTCGTCAGTTTGATTAATTTTTATTAATCGCGAGGGTCGTTCTTCTTTTTTATTTATTTTTTAACGCGCGACGCATCTTTTTTTTATTATTTAATTTTCTGCTAATTGTCTTTGCATTTGTTTTTTTTTTCTCTCACCGCTGTCAATCAACCGTCGTCGTCGTCGTCAAATTTTCGTTAATTTGACAAAAGACGTTCGGTACTGCTTCCTTCTCTTTTTTTTCCGGCACTTGGAAATATTTCCTTTTTTTTATCATCTGTTTTAATTGTCTGTTACCTAATTGAATGAGTTCTGATAATTTTTTCTTTTTTTTAATTAAGTAATAAAATAGTCTAGTGACGGACGTAAAAGTATGTCACGGCGTTTTGTCATTCATTTGTTAATTGTTTTCACTTGTTTACTTCGGTGTCTGTCAATTGTCCTCAATCAGCTTCGTTATTACCAGGGAAAAGAATTCGGCCCACTTAGTGTTGGACACTTTCTACACCGAATGTGCTACTAACTCCTTCCGCGGCTTCGAAGCACTAAAATACTATTGAGTGGGAGGAGAAGGGTTACAGCATTCGCACTAATCGCACTTCGCAGAAGTGGGGACTAATACAGTCCGAATACTAAATTTTCGTACTGCGCGCGGAACAAGTGGGCCGAATTCTTATCCCTGGTTATTACTAGATATATTCTATTTTATTTCATCCCTTATTTGTTTGGTTCTCGCAGTAGTTCTAATTATTTTTTTTTTAAATCATCTTACGAGTGAGTAGAGGTCTGTCAAAGCATTTTATGAGTCATTTGTTAATTCTTTTCATTTATTTACTGGGCCATTTGTAAATTATTATGTGGTATAGCGGGATTAACGTGCAAGTATAAAGACCAGAGTGTCTCAGAAATAATTCTGTCTACCACTCAAAGCGATTCAGCGCCGTATACTTAGATCCTGACGCGACGTGTAGCAATCGTTGATCACGATACCTTTCTATGCCAATGAAAACTGAATTAAATCGCCAGACATTCATTGATAATAATAACTCGAATAATAACGTAAAAAAAGCGATTTAAGAATGTACAGGGTGATTCGAATTAACTGTTGGTTAAATAACGATTTCTTACCGGATATTCCGTGACAGCTGCAGGTTTCCATCTCACTCTCCATGACGGCCTTAATGCCCATCTCGGTGTTGTAGCTGAGCAACTCGTACACCCCGTCCTTGGGTTGTTTCGCCAGCATGAACTTGCGGGCGATGTTCTTCGCCTTTCTGGTATTGTCGCCGCAGCCGCCCCATTTCCAATCCGGCCTAGAGGGCGCCGTCTTCTCAGGCGCTGCGCAGTAGCAGTTCTGCAGCTCGCCGTCGGAACAAGCCAAGGCCGTCGTGTACATGAGGGCGGCCGTCGCCAAGGACTGCATCAGCGCCGTCTCCCGGTAGACGGTCTTGAAGAGGTCCTTCCTGTACGAACAGTTCCACATGGCATATCTAGAAAAGAACGCAGAAGACGTCATGAAGGTCCAAAAACAAAAAAAAAAACTCACTTGAACTGTTCCTCGCAGTGGGTGATGGCCAGCTGTCTGGCCTTCGACAGGATTTCGGCGAAACCTCTTCTTCTCTGGCACTGGTTCTTTTGGTGCTTGAACCCGCGCAGCCATCGGCAAGCCACGGTTTGGTTGGACGTCGGATGGGCGATGTCGTAGTTGATGGGGGAATGGTCGGAGGAGAAAATGGCGGACGCTGCTGTGCGTCGTCGCAGAGGTTTCCTGTACGTCGAGGGATTGGTTCTGGAAAAGAAACGGAAACTCGATTCGAATCTTCTCTTGCGTCTCCCCTCCCCCCCTTTCGCTCTCCAAAATTCCCCAAAAATTTTTTCGGAAAGCTGGTTCTGGGAATGGAGGTAATTGGTCGAGATTTTATATCAACGTTTCGTCTTTTCCAGACGACATTTTGACGTAACAGTCACCTATGGATAAGTGAAATGAAGAAATCAAATCAAATGAAAAGAGGATGATTAAAGGGAGGAGAGAGGATTAGAGGGATTCGGTAATTCTATTTCCTCTGGGTGCAGTTTTGCCTAATCCCTTCGAAGGGATGACCTACAGACATAAACTATTGCATTGTATAAGAGGGAAGAGAGTTGGTAAAAGAGGGAAGAGAGTTGGTATAAGTGGGAAGAGAGTTGGTGTAAGAAGGAAGAGAGTTGGTATAAGTGAAAAAAGAGTTGGTATAAGTGGGAAGAGAGTTGGTGTAAGAGGGAAGAGAGTTGGTATAAGTGGGAAGAGAGTTGATGTAAGAGGGAAGAGAGTTGGTATAAGTGCAAAGAGAGTTGGTAAAAGAGGGAAGAGAGTTGGTATAAGTGGGAAGAGAGTTGGTATAAGTGGGAAGAGAATTGGTAAAAGAGGAAAAAAAGTTGGTACAAGTGGGAAGAGAGTTGGTGTAAGAGGGAAGACAGTTGGAGCAACTGAGTACAGAAGGAGGATGAGCTAGAAAGTGAGAACTTTGTAAAGGTATCCATTCAAGTCGTCCAAATATGTAGAGCAAGTGGATTAAACCAGAACAGAGGCAGACAGAGAAGTTAACGTCAAGAAGACATCGAGAAGAAGGGAGGAAGACTTGAGAAAAATTTTAAACTTTTCCACAGAAGGGATAAGAATAGTTGAACGATGATGGAAGATGGGGGAGGAGCTTACGCGAGAAGAAGCCGGAAGGAACCAACAGCAAAACCGCAGATTTAAGAAGATAAACATGGATGGATGGATGGGGGGGATGACTCATGAAAACCATGACCAAAAAGAAAAAGCAAAATTAAATTAAAGACTCATGGATAATAAGAAAACTGAACCAGAATTATTTACACGCATTGACGGATGAAAGGCATCAACTACTACTATGAGAAGAAGAAGAAGAAGGAAGGAAGGAAGGATGGAATGAGAAAGAATACCACGGTCAGCGTGGCTAAGGAGGAATTCAGAAACGTGAAAGCAAAGGAAGGATAGCGATCGATACAAGAAGAAAGTCGGCCCCAAATCTTTGTGAATGTGCCAAACTCTTCAGGGAGAGCGTTCTTCCTTCTGGTCTCACCATTCTCTTCAACGGCCGTCTTCAAAATGATACTGGCACGTGGCGTGTCAAAAGCAAGAAGATCTTTTGACTTACTTGTGGCAATAAATTGAAAATGGAACAAAATTCAGATTCCAATGAAAGTGAAAGTAAGAAAAAGAATAGCATGGTCAGCGTGAATATTCTCGTAAACCAACCGACATATGGGGAATTCGCCACGCGATTTCTACCCTTAGCCTTCTCTTTCCATTGTCACATTTTTCTCTTCCAGGTCCGTATCGTTACTGCATCGATTCATTTTCTTAATTTTTCTTTACCTCTGGTGTCTTATAAGCCACCGTCTTGACAGTCCTGTCGTTCTCCATCTTCTCTAGATGTCACTACAGTTGCAGTCATCGTGCTTTAATTAATTAGCTTATCAGTGGACCGTTAAACAAGTCACGGTTTGCCCTCTTTTCCAAGCCTTCCTCCATTTTTTTTCCTGTCAAAATTGTACGTATTATCTTCCTTTTCCAATTTTTACGATTTTTTTACTTGGTTTTAGATTTTCTTGTTCTTGACAACCTTATATTTGTTCGCTTCTGATTTCTTCTAACTGTTTTCTACCTTTAGTATGGCTCTTTCCATGTTCATGGTGTAAAAATCCAGGTTTTTATGATTATTCTTTTTTGAGTTTCGGTACACTTTATTTAATTAAAAACCAGTTGCACCAAATGCTTAAGGTTAGCTTAACTTTAAGCACCTCCTAGAATATGACTTATGCAATGCTGTATAATATCCAACGTCACATTGCAAGCGTTACTTAAATTTAAGCTCGGCTTAAGAGTTTGGCGCAACTGACCTTATAAAGTTAGAAATCACGTCGAAATATGGCTCATTGGAATACAAATACAATTCAATATAAAATGAAACACTTGCGAGCTTACAATATAACGAAAGAATTAGTCAGTTTGCAATGTACCAACAAATAAGAACAATTCTGTCTGCCGCAACTTTAATTTTCATTTTTCATTTTCTCTTCAACTCCTTCATGTCGATTTCTGTATTTGTTCTTTGAAAACTCCAAAATCTAATTTTTAGAATAAAACCCCGACAAAAAGGGTAACACCAGGGTGTCATATTAAAAAGAAAACAAGCTTCCATTACGCACTGCTTTGCAGAAGGCAAAATATCATTGATTCAGTGGTGAGTTCTGTGCATTGCCGGAATGCAGCTTCCACTGCGAGGAAATTCCACGAAATTTCTGGCTAACTTTAAGCTACCACCGTCACCTTGGATCGTGTAATAAATACGACAGGAGGAAAAAGCTCGCGTCAGTTCCGAACATGTTTTGTTTGCTTGGCAATAGCGTTTTAATTTTCCTCGCCGTGAAATTTTCAAAATTACTATCTATCAATCAACTTTCTCAATTTAATTTAAATAAAGTATACTTAAGAAGCATCGACGACGGAGACGGCGGGGAAACTGAATAAAATAGAATCATTGTTGCTTCCAAGTTAGCAACTAAAAAGATATTTAGAAGCGATTTTTTGATTCTCTCTTTCATATTCTACTTTCAGTTTCTTGTTAATTTTTAAATTTTAATTAATTAATTTAATCATATATTATTTTGTTTGTGGTCTCCATGTTATTGTGCGAAAATTTCTCTTATATTTGAATATATTTTGTAATATGAAGCTTCGAAGATTTATTTAAACAATTATAAGGGAGGAGGGACTATTAACTGAACATAGAAATAAACAAAAAGTGGACCGATTTCGACAACGGCAATTGCCATTCGCGCAACCCGTGAAAATGATGTGGAAAGCAATTTGGAAATCGATTTCTGGCTTTACACCCGGAAACCAGAAAGCTACTAACAAAGAAAATCGAGATGTATGGATTGCTAAAAGAATTGGAAATAAAATAGGGTTGAAGAGGAGTTATTTGGCTATTTGGTATTCTTCTTGCAATTTGTCGACCTCTTCCAACCCCGTCTACACGTCTTACAACGGTTTGACAATTTTAACTTTGCTTCGACAGTTAGTGATTGGGAAAGAAGTACTTGAAGAAAATCTCAGTCACAAAGACCGTACAAATTTAGTCAGAGTGAATGGAGAAGATGTCTTGCAAGTGTTACAAGGAATGCATCAGAAATGGAAGACGAAGAGTTGAGGAGGAAGAAGAAGATGAAAAAATGACTCTGTAAGAAATTAGAAGTTCTAAGCGCAGCATAAATAATAACCACAGTTGCCGGTGATTTGTTTTTAATTCGCCACGCGATTTTATCGATTGTTAATTTGACTTTTCCCGTGGGACAGGAACGTTCAAGTAAAGAAAGATCAGCGATCGATACAAGAAGGAAGGAAGTTGGTCCCGGTTCTCCTTCTTCCAGAGGCAAACTCTTCAGGAAGAGCATTCCTTCTGGTATCCCCGTTCTCTTCGATGGCCGTCTTCAAAAGTAAACAAAGGCGCATCTACAGCCCGACCTACTTATGCCAATAAACAAATGAAACACTAGTGAAAGTGAGAGAAAGAATACCATGGTCAGCGTGAATATTCTCGTAAACCAACCGACATATGGGGAATTCGCCGCACTATTTTATCGATTTTTAATTTGACCTTTTCTGTGGGGCAGAAACGTTCAAGTAAAGAAAGATCAGCGATCGATACAAGAAGGAAGGAAGTTGGTTCCGATTCTCCTTCCTCCAGAGGAAAACTCTTCAGGAAGAGCATTCCTTTTGGGATCCCCATTCTCTTCGACGGCCGTCTTCAAAAGTGTACCACGGCGCGTCAAGAGCCCGACCTATTTACGGCAATAAACAAATGAAACAAAATCATTGCCAAAACTGATTCGAGTGATAGCGAAAGTGAGAGAAAGAATATCGTAGTCAGCGTGATCGTTCTCGTAAACCAACCGACATATGGGGAATTCGCCGCACTATTTTATTGATTTTTAATTTGACGTTTTCCGTGGGGCTGAAACGTCCAAGTAAAGAAAGATCAGCGCTTGATACAAGAAGGAAGGAAGTTGGTTCAGATTCTTTGTTGTGAATGTGCCTCTTCAGGAAGAACATTCCTTCTGGTATCCCCATTCTCTTCGATGGCCGTCTTCAAAAGTATAAAAAGGCGCGGCTACAGCCCGACCTACTTATGGCAATAAACAAACGAAACAACAGTGAAAGCGAAAGTGAGAGGAAGAATACCATGGTCAGCGTGAATATTCTCGTAAACCAACCGACATGTGTGGCGTTCGCCGCACTATTTTATCGATTATTAATTTGAGCTTTTGTGTTGAAACCCTTGGTTCCTGACCCAATGGTTCGGAAGTTATCGACGGAGTGAGGGGCAGGGGGGAGGGGGCATTTTAGATACGTCAAATTTTCCTCGGATTATTAGAGATGCGCTTTTCAGAACGCGTTTGCTTCAACGAGAGCGGCATGCAAATTTTTAATTTTTTTCTTTTCGTAAATAATTTCTGGATTCTTTTGCTTAGCAAAATTGGATTTGGAGGATGGGAGGCGGTGATCTTTTTTTTTTTTTGGACACATTCATCTCGTTCGGTGGTGGTGGATTCAAAAGAAGCCCCCCAGTGTTTGCGTTGGGAATTACGCGCTCCGACACGAAGTTTTGTGTCGTGTCGACATCCGTTTTAGGAGGAATCGGTAAAGCGGAAATGCATTCATCATTCGTTGTCGTGCATGGATGGGTGTGGATGGGATGGTTTCAGAGAACGCGGTGTTTGCATTTGCAAACACTTGCGCAGACGTTTCCTGATAATACTCACTCAAAAAAAAAATAATAATAAACAAACAAAATAATAAATAATACAAAATTAAATAAAAACTACCCCCTAATTAGTGTGGGTGGAGGGGGAGAGGGACGAACGGTGTTAAGTATTACGTGCATAAATCATGTAAACCCACCAAAAAAATTTAAGGTTTCGCAAATATATATTTAGTACAGAAGAAGTAATGTTTATTAAGGCAGCACCTCCCTCCTAAATCAAATAATTTAATAATTTAATAAATTTATGGCGTGAATGAAATTAATATGCACTACATTTAACGCGTTTGGTGCGGCGAAGTTTCCTCTCTAAGCTCAACAAAATGGACCGTATTTATCAGCCGAAAAATGTCCATTTAAAAATAAATCAGCGGTTCTAAACCGGTTCGGCCTTTGCGCATTTCAAGCTGAAAAAGACTGAAAGGGGTTAGGAGAACATGCGCATTTACATTTGCGCGTCGCGCGAAGTAGAAGCTGCACGCGAAGCTTAACTAACAAAAATAATAAATCAGCAAGCGGTCCTAAACTTTTTTCTCTTTTTTAATGAGAGAGCATTTCAGCTCCGCTGTGTTAAGTTAGGAGAGCATTTGCATGCGAACGTCGCACGGTACATGGGGCTCAATTATTTAAATTTGTATAAAAAATAAATCAGCGGTCTTAAACCGGTTTAATTTCTCGTAAATCAGCGGGTGTTTTAAGTATAAAAAAAACTGAAAGCTCCTATGATGTCTTAAGTTAGAAGAGCATTTACATTAATTGCACGTCGCACGAAGTAGAAGTCAAAACGGAGCTTATTTATACGTACACATAAAAAATAAATAAATCAGCGGTCTTAAACCAGTTTAATTTCTTGTAAATGAGCGGGTGTTTCAAGTAAAGAAAAAGAAAACTGAAAGCTCTGATGATGCGAGCATTTACATTAATTGCACGTTGCACGAAGTAGAAGCCAAAACGGAGGTTATTTATACATATACACAAAAAAATTAATAAATCAGCGGTCCTAAACCAGTTTAAAATCTTTAAAATGAGCGGGGGTTTCAAGAAACAAAAAAAAACAAAATAGGAGCTCTGAAGCGTTCAGTTAGAAGAGCTTTCAAAAAGCTCTTAAATATAAATACAGGAAAAAAAATATAATAAACCGGCGGTTCTAAACCTGTTTAGATGAGGCGATTTTCAACTGGAAAAATCGAAAGCTTTGCCAAAACATTTGCTACCGACACGTGGCTGTTGGGTTGCATGAGGCGGAAGCTTAATTATATCCGTACTTAAAAAAAATAATAATAAATAAATCAGCGGTTCTAAACCAGTTTAATTTTTCTAAAATCAACGTGGACGTTGCAAGTAAGCAGATTTAACTTAAGCGCCCCTTGATTTGAAGTTCATTACGTGCGGGTTAATTATCTAACTAAAAAAAATTAATCAGCGGTTCTAAACAATAAATATAAATACACGAAAGAAATATAATAAGCCGGCGGTTCTAAACCTGTTTAGATGAGGCGATTTTTCAAACTAAAAAACCGAAAGCATTGCCAAAACATTTGCTATCGACACGTGGCTGTTGGGTTGCCCGAGGCGGAAACTTAATTATACCCGTACTTAAAAAAAAATAATAATAAATAAATCAGCGGTTCTAAACCAGTTTAATCTTTCTAAAATCAACGTGGACGTTGCAAGTAAGCAGACTTAACTTAAGCGCCCCTTGATTTGAAGTTAATTACGTGCGGGTTAATTATCTAAATAAAAAAAATTAATCAGCGGTTCTAAACAAAAAATATAAATACACGAAAAAAATATAATAAGCCGGCGGTTCTAAACCTGTTTAGATGAGACGATTTTTCAAACTAAAAAACCGAAAGCTTTGCCAAAGCGTTTGCTATCGACACGTGGCTGTTGGATTGCATGAGGCGGAAGCTTAATTATGCCCGTACTTAAAAAAAATAATAATAAATAAATCAGCGGTTCTAAACCAGTTTAATCTTTCTAAAATCAACGTGGGCGTTTCAAGTAAGCAGACTTAACTTAAGCGCCCCTTGATTTGAAGTTAATTACGTGCGGGTTAATTATCTAAATAAAAAAAATTAATCAGCGGTTCTAAACAAAAAATATAAATACACGAAAAAAATATAATAAGCCGGCGGTTCTAAACCTGTTTAGATGAGACGATTTTTCAAACTAAAAAACCGAAAGCTTTGCCAAAGCGTTTGCTATCGACACGTGGCTGTTGGATTGCATGAGGCGGAAGCTTAATTATGCCCGTACTTAAAAAAAATAATAATAAATAAATCAGCGGTTCTAAACCAGTTTAATCTTTCTAAAATCAACGTGGGCGTTTCAAGTAAGCAGACTTAACTTAAGCGCCCCTTGATTTGAAGTTAATTACGTGCGGGTTAATTATCTAAATAAAAAAAAAAATGAATCAGCGGTTCTAAACAAGTTTCAGTGTGGTAGAAAAAAAAAAGCAATTTAAAGCTCCGATGTGTTATGTTAGTTGGATGGTTGGGTGAGTGGCTGGTGAAGTAGAAGCTGCGGCTGGCGAATCATCAAAAAAAAAAAGAAAAGAAAAAGAGAAAAAAAATATGAGAAAAGGAAATGTTGGAACTTACTTATTTGCGAGGCTCTCCGAGACGTTGCAATTAAAAACGAGAACAAACAGGAGAATACTGATCATATTTAAATAATAGCATCTCTATTAATTAACATATAGCTGTCAAATAATTAGAAATAGACCTGGACACCTCCACACGCTAACTGAACGTTATTGTAAGGCAAATATTTGACGTGAAACGCAATGGGTTTATCTTGAGGCGTATACCTTAAGACAATGACGGTGACGTGACACATGGAACTTTATTTCATTTACACGTAAAATAAAGAGAACGTCTCTTGCTAGATGTATACACACACACACACACACACACACATATAGGCAGCGCACGTTTACAGCCTGCCGGCCTGCACAGGTTGTTTGCACAACGTGTGTGTGTGTGGACTGTTTGGTTCCACTTGTACATTTAGACATATATTTGTGCTTGCTGCATGCGATTGATTTGGGAACGAATTGGGTAATGGATTCTTCATTTTCTTCTACATCTTTTCCTTTTTCCTTGTCTTCTTGGTTGTCTTTGGACTTTTGAACTGAAGGAGCAAAACCTGGAGTGACAGGGGCGCAGCTAAAGTAGGGCAAATAGGGATGGATAGATTACTAAACGATGTAAAACTAAAGACGCCTAGTTGCACTGTGAAACAGTTTTTCAAAGCCCCATGGCCGAGGGTGGTACTCTTGAACCCCCGGAAGATTTTCGGGCACTCGTGCGTTCAGAGTAGGGTTAGACAATAACGCAACACAGTAAACGTAGGGAATATCTTAATTAACTTAAACGTTACAAAGAAAGCGCGTGGTCATGAACGAAGCCAAGAGCAAATGGGGCTCAAATGCTCCCTCAGCCCTGGCTCTTGGGGCGATTAAAAAAAAAAAAAAACAAAAAACAAATCTCTCTGTAAATAGTTTATTAAAAGCTTTCGTTATAAACAAAATTCTTAATGCAATTTTTTGTACAAATTTTTGGTTTTTAATTTTTTATTTCTTAAAAACTTTTTAAAATTCAGCACTCTTTGTTTCGATTTTAATAATGACTTCTCACATTTTTATTTATTAATTTTTTTTATGAAAATTTCTTCTTCGGTCGCGTTCCGTTTAGTTGGGTTAGACTAGTTGCGCCCTTCCTTGTAATTAGTTTTTAACGCTTTTCTGCTTTCAAATTTTTTATTTCTTAACAGTTTTAAAATGCAGCATTTTTTGTTTCGATTTTTTATGACTTCTTACATTTTTGTTTTCTTTTTTTTTGTGAAAATCTTTTCTTCGGCTGGGTTCAGTTCAGTTTAGTTGGGTTGGGTTGACCTCGAAACGTTTTCTTACATTTTACATTTCGGTTTGTTTAATTTTTTTTTAAATTTTTATGTTTAACGTTTCTTGTTTTGATTTTCCGCAGTTTTTTTTTAATTTCCCTTAAAATTTTTGAATCCTAACGTTTTTTTTTCGATTTTTGATAATTTTCTAAATCTTTTGCGAAATTCCTTTCTCGGATTTGATTCGCCTAGGTTCAGTTTAATTGGATTCGTTCGCCCTCAAAACGTTTTTGATGTTTCAAATTTTGTGTTTAAGAGGAGTTGGGTTGATTTAGTTTTAGTTTAATGGGGTTGAGTACACTTAGCTTCGGTTTAGTTGGGTTAATTTTTTTTTTTAATTTTTAAAAATATTGTGCTCAAACTTTCCATGATTTTTTAATTTTTATTTTCAAGATTGCTTGTTTCAGTCTACTGAAATGCAGTTTTCTCGAATTTCATTAAAATTTTATTTTTTAATGTTTTGTTTCGATTTTTGTTAATTTCTTACGTTTTTTTTTATTTATCGTTTAAATTTTTGCTTTGGTGGGCCACACTTAGGTTCAGTTCAGTTGGTTTGGCTTGACCTTGTATCTTTTTTTTTTTTCATTTTAAAATATTGCGTTTAAATTCTTCACGTTTTTTACGTTTCTCGTTTTTAAAATATTCATTTTTTTCTTAATTTTCTACTGTTTTTCGAAGTTTTTGGTTTTTTTACGTCGATTGTTCACAAGCAAACTTAAATTCCGAGCGAAGAGACACGATACGATGTTACCCAGACGTGAGGACTAAGGTCCTCATACAACAGATGTTATCCCACGAATAAGAGCAGGTCTGCTGCATTGTTTCTCTTAAAGTACTTCTACGATTTGTTATGGCGATGAGAGTGTTAAGGCGATCTGTTTGTTCGCTTCGGGAATTTTTTCTTTTTCTTTCCGTTTGAATAAGCTTCGTTTTATATCTGAATTTTAACTGGGCAATCGCGGGTTAAAAAAAAAAATAAACAAGAGAATACTTCAGCTGCGAACGCGAACGTTGCGTATTGGCTTGGAATTCTTTTAGAAAACGATATCTGAAGCCAATAATTACATAAAATAAAAATCTAGAGACAGTTTTTTGTTATTTTTTCAAGGCCGACAGATTTGGACTGAACATGATTATGTACTCATCGATTCAAGTGGACTCTAAATGAGCTCTAATCATAGCGGATCTATATTATATTAGGCACCGCTTGCACAACGTTTGCAACTCTTCGTAAATTATGTGCTGCGTATGAAGTAAAATGTTATAAACATATAAAATAGCGACATCTTACTATCGCTTTTTGACCTAACATTGCAGTAGGATAGACAAATTGAAGCGGGATTTGCTCCTAATGAGTCCCCCATGCAAGGCGGCCATGCTTGCTGTCAAAGCATAATGAAAGATTTTAGAAAAATTTTGTGCAAATCGTTTTTGATTGCAGTGAGAACCTCGAGCAGCCTCTGGACAGCTGTTTCAGCCCTGCTTGGGGCTTCTTCAGCAGAAACGTAGCTCGACATTCCCACTGCAGACCAAAAACGACTTGCCCAATTTATTCATTAGGAGCAAATCCCGCTTCAATTTGTCTATCCTACTGCAATGTTAGGTCAAAAAGCGATAGTAAGATGTCGCTATTTTATATGTTCATCATTCTTACATCGCATTTGCGAATAAATTGGGCAAGTCGTTTTTGGTCTGCAGTGGGAATGTCGAGCTACGTTTCTGCTGAAGAAGCCCCAAGCAGGGCTGAAACAGCTGTCCAGAGGCTGCTCGAGGTTCTCACTGCAATCAAAAACGATTTGCACAAAATTTTTCTAAAAAAAATTTTTCTAAAATGTTATACTTTACAGGTTAGAAGCAGCTGTGATTCTGTCAGCGTGTTCGGCAATTTTATTTTTCGCTTGTCTCCTTTTTTTTCCTATCGCTAACCATCGTAGCTGTAACTGTACGACCGAATGAAATTATGTTTTCATTAATAAAAGCGGCGTAATAACAAAACAAAAAATTAATACGCAGTAATAAAAGCAGACAATAAACAGTAACAAAAAAGAAAAAAGAATGAAAATTAGCGTCGATTCACGCTTATGGTTTTTGGAGAAGAATACAAAGCCGGAATGTGTTAAAATTTTGCTTGTTTTGAGTTGCGCTCCGAGGATAATAGGGAGGGTAGACAGGAATGAAACGAGGAGGAGAAGAAGAAGTTGTTCGCTGCCACACACTTCGGCGCATCGAATCAGGAATTCAAGGTGACTAAGAAGAACCAAAGAGGGAGTCAGGTAAGTGCCATTCTAATGGTGCAATGACAATTTGTTGTGGGGTACTAGGGTACCTTACCGGGGGTGTTGTGTTCTTCGGCAAGGAAGAAGAACATCTGTATCGGGCTGGAGAGAGCGCCGCCTCCAGGACCACACGCGCGCCTTTACACCATTACATTAATAAAGTTGTGTCGTTATTAATACTTATATACTTTTTCATACTTCAATCCCGCGGCTACAGTCGCCCAGGTGGTTGGAGGAGGGGCCGAGCGCAAACGGGCGCCACCGCGCCACTGGCCGGCTGTATTCCGAAGTCGGCTAGGGGTTTTCTGACGTTGATTAATATTTAGGTTGGCCTTGCTTTTGCTCCTGCCTACCGACTACAATAGCGTCAAAACAATGCTCGCCGATCAGGAAATTATAAGGCAAAATAAATTTATTTGCTCCGGCCTGCCGGCGCGTCAATAGTTTACCTGTTTGACTTATTGTACGCACCTAACCTTTAAAATCATTAAGTTTTCACGCGTTTTGTGCTTGCTCGCATTCTTCTCCCTTTGTTTGGCCCGACTTCTTTTAGAACGAGAAAGAAAACTCGAGAAATCAATTAACCAAAAAAAAAAAAAAAATTTCTTTTTTAAATCAACAAAAATCATTCGGCGACGCCATTATTTTATTTTGCAATTATACCACGGTATAATTGAATGGTCTTTCGAAATTCCCAAATATTGTCCGGTCGGTATCTAATCTCCCTAATTTACCAACTCTGTTATCATCGCCAATTAAGGGCAGAGCAGATAGCACGACACAAAGACCCGTCGGGGGGGTTTCAAACTAAGAAGATAAGAGACGATTAAGAGGACGTTTAGGGCGGACCACCCTTATACGTGTAGGTAGCAGAATCCAACTAAACAATAAGCTACTTACCGTTACCCTGCGGGAGACCGGCTTAGAAGCGTCCCGCGTCGCGTTTCTGCGCAGGAAATACCCTCCTCGCCTACTTGATCTTTTATGTAAGCTCATTGTGCGCGCAGAAGGATTAAAATGCATTAAGATTTGTCGTACACGCATGATTAGGCGGGTATAATGGGATGATATGGATGCCTTAACGAGGTATTATGCGATTTTCAGCGGCGATTGTTCAGCGAGTTTTGACACTTTTACAGCTACATTATAATCATCCGGAACTAAATACGTACCTGGATTTCGTTCGGAATTTATTTGAAAACTGTTAGAGGACGTCGTTTTTTGGAAGAAACCAGAATTCGAAGATTGAGTTGCAATCCTGAAATTTAAAAGCGTAACGCGAACTAAGTCTGTTTTTTATTAAAAAAAAAAGCAAATAAACGGATCCAGAATTGTTTTCTTGTTGGCAAGAAGCGCCTTCCATCGTGCAGACCTAACAGAACAAACAGGATCCTCAGTTTCATAGTCAAAAATTAAATATAACACGTATTAACAAAACTAAGTGTCGTGGATGCTTCTTAGGTACACTTTATTTAATTTAAAAATAAATTAGTAAGCTTGAATGTTTGAAAAAACAATTCGGATTGTGAAAAGTTCACGACGAGGAAGATTGAGACGCGCGTCGGACAGACCAAATCACTTTCGGAACTGAAGTGGCCCTTCACTAGATGACAGGCGTGAGTTCCCGCACCATGACAACTGTCTTACCGAACTCACCCTTGATCATAATTAAATATTAAATATTAAACGCGACACGCATTAACAAAACTAAGAGAAATGCTTCCGCGAAAAACGTGCGGACTCACCATTCTCGGTCGTGGACGCTTCTTAAGTACACTTTATTTAAAGTTAAAATAAATTAGGAAACTTGACTGTTTGAAAAAAAAAATCGGATTTTGAAAAGTTCACGACGAGGAAGATTGAGACGCGTGTCGAACGGACTAAATCACATTCGGAACTGTAAAAGGCCCTTTACTAGATGACAGGCGCGAGTTCTTGCACCACGACAACTGTCTTATCGAACTCACCCCCGATCATAATTAAATATTAAATATTAAACATGACACACATTAACGGAACTAAGAGGAATAATTCTGTGAAAACGTGCGGACTCACCATTCCCGGTCGTGGACGCTTCTTATGTACACTTTATTTAATTTAAAATAAATTAGGAAGCTTGACTGTTTGAAGAAAAAATTCGGAGTATGAAAAGTTCACGACGAGGAAGATTGAGACGCGTTTCGGACAGACTAAATCACATTCGGAACTGAAGGAGCCCTTCACTAGATGACACGCGTGAGTTCCTGGACCATGACAACCGTCTTACCGAACTCGCCTCTGTTCATAATTAAATATTAAATATTAAACATGGCACGCATTAACGAAACCAAGAGGCATAACACCGTGAAAACGTACGAACTCAGCATCCCCGGTCGTGGATGCTTCTTAGGTACACTTTATTTAATTTAAAATAAATTAGGAAGCTTGACTGTTTGAGAAAAAAAATCGGAGTATGAAAAGTTCACGACGAGGAAGATTGAGACGCGCGGCGGACAGACTAATTCACATTCGGAACTGAAGGAGCCCTTCACTAGATGACAGGCGTGAGTTCCTCCACCATGACAACTGTCTTACCGAACTCACCCTTGATCATAATTAAATATTAAATATTAATCATGACAGGCATTAACGAAACCAAGTGGAATAATTCAGCGAAAAAGTGCGGACTCACCATTCCCGGTCGTGGACGCTTCTTAGGTACACTTTATTTAATTTAAAATAAATCAGGAAACTTGACTGTTTGAAAAAAAAATTGGATTTTGAAAAGTTCACGAGTAGGAAGATTGAGGCGCGTGTCAAACATACCAAATCACATTCGAAGCCCTTCACTAGATGACAGGAGTTCCTGTATCATGACACAACTGTCTTATCGCACTTGTGATCAGAAAAGGGTATTAATGACTGACCTAATTTCCAGTTTGCGCGGGCTTTACATTAGGCGATGGCACTTGAAAAATCATGATGTCTCGCTCGTTCTATTTTACTGGCAGCAGTTATTACGTAACCGATGTGCGAATGTAGGCCAAGGTTTGCGTACAGGAATTAGAGGTCCACTATGACTCATTGGCGATCCAACGCCTCCTGCAAAGCATTGCATAACGCAAGCTTTCTTTTTGTTTCGTTTTTTTTTTAACATAATTCCGTCGATCTAATTTCTCGGTACGTCGCAAGCGGACTAACGCATTCGTTGCATAACTCTGCACGTGTGTCACTTTTGCTTTCCAATCACATTCAGTCACATTCCGATAGTTCTAATTTAAATTAAACGAAGCGCACGGATGATACGACAATCGTAGAAATCTGGATCTGACAATCCAATGTTTTTGAATCAGTCTTCGCCCTAAGATCATATTACACAGGGTGCTTGCAAAATAAGTGCAAATTTTTTAGCTTACGACAGCGCAAACAATACGGAAAAAATACAAAACGAAAAGGTACACTCCTCTGAAATGTTGTGCTCTTGCCGTTCGTGCACAGCGGCATTTTAATAAGTAATAACACTACGTAGATAGTAATCGTATTTAGCTCTTAATTCGTTCGATCATTTTTCACAAAATAACCTGTTCATACCAAAGGATACGCAGCTAGCAATAAATTGTGTGTCATAATCATAAAAAATGAAGCAGTAATACGACTTGTTACGTTGTTAAAAAGATTTATTGGCCTGTCGACTTCGGAAAAAATCACTGCTCGATTGCGTTTTTGTTTTTTGCTTCAATCAAATTTCCTTTTCTCCACCTGCCTCAAAGACATGGGCGTACGATTATTTCTTGCCCGATTTTCAACTGCGCTTTTCTCGAAACGTGTTTAAACACTTTTATTGGGGGACATGCAAGTTACCATTTATGGTGATGCACTTTCTGCACTTATTTCACAAATAAACACCCGGTACATGATTTCAGAACAGGCTGAGACGAAGCAAGAATTGTTTAGACTGAAGGAAATACAAATAATTCCCGCCAATTATTTTAAATAAAAAAATATCTATGTCGTTTTGATGTGATGGCCGTGAGAGTAACTTCGTTCCCAATTTTTCTTTTTTTTTTTTTTTCTTCAGACCTGCCACTCCTAATAATTGCAGCAACAGGTAAAAAAGGGGGAAAAAAAATCAATGCTTCGAGTGCCAATGTTGAATGTTTGTGTTTTCGTTGTTGGGACTTGAGGAGAGAACGGTCGCAGTCACTCAAGCCGTTTGTTTGGCCTCTTAACAGGCCGAAGAAGAAGAAAAAGAAGAAGAAGAAGTGACATCGCGCGAACAAGCCAAAACAAGACGCGACAATCCGTAGAGCACATATTTGCCCACGATATTGACAACCAACGGCCCAGCTGGATGGGTTTTTGTTTCCCGCGTGTGTGTGTGTGTGAGTGTCTGGACGCCTTCTTCGGGAATGTCTTGTGCTAACAAGTCAGGTAATGGTGAACAATGAGTTGAGAGTCGAAAATGACGGATTATCTGGTTTACGATTGTTTGACACGTCCGGGTGCTTGTTGGAAGGAACTTTCGATGATTTGTTTGCGTTCGGATAAGGGAGAAATTTGTATTTGGCAGCGTGCGATTCAAAGCCAACCCCACAAGGGCGTACATCCAGGATCTTGTTTTAGGCAAGGGCAAAATTAGATTAAATCCTGTAAGTGAACACGACTTTCTTTTTTTAATTTAATATACTACAGAGAGAATTGAAATAGTTATTTTTTATCGCCTCAAGAGCTAGGGGTAGCTAGGGCAGCTGCCTGCCTCCTCTTCCCCCATTTGGCTACGCCCATGGCCACGCGTTCTCTTTATAACGCTTAAGTTAATATGTATTTCCTACGTGTACTGTGTTGCATTATTGTCTAACCCTACACAGAACGCACGAGCGCGGAAAGTGTCTCGGGGGTTCAGGAATACCACCCCGCGCTGCGCCTTGGCGTTTTGGAAAACTGCTTTGCAGTTTAGCCTTCGGCTGAAATAATTTCTCTACTTTGGTTGCGCCCACGCGATTACGTAACGCTTAAGTTTGGTCATAACTTTATCATCATCCTTTTTTTTTTTCTATTTTACAATTGTTTCTAACAATCAAATTAAAATCAACTAATTTTTTCTTTTAATCAATTTCTCTCTTTTCATTTTTCTTTCAAACTAACAATTTTCTTTCATCTGTTTTTTTTCTTCTTCTGTTTCATTTAATTTGATATGGTTTTTATTTGCCTGTTATCAGTCGATTGTCTTTTGTTTGGTTTTCTTTTGCCCGACCGTCGTCGATTGATCGCCGTTTTCGTTTTTTTTCTCCTTCTTCCACTTGACTTTATTTTCTTTTTTTTTAATTATTAACTGTTCGTCCTCTTCTTTAATAATATTTACAGATTCGACTTACTGAATTTTACACACTTAATTTTCGTCCCATCTTCATCGACGATCGTCTTTTTTTTTGTTTTTTGTTTTACTCGATTCGACAATATTTTAGAAATACGTTTTTCTATTTTGATACAATCAATCGATCGTCTTTTTTTTTCATTTCGAGTTACGTGAGCGACGGCAACTAAATAAGTCAATTGTACGCGTGTGCAAAAATTTATTTCTTAAACTACTTCTATGTCCGTGACTGCACAATGTTTAATTCAAATTTATTTAACATTATTCGTAGATCTTTTATTTCTTTTTAATAAACTGTTCAGTTCGACCTACACTGAACTGTTTAGAATTTATAACTCCGACTCACTAGAAGACCCTTCGACGTTCATCGACCTCTTTTAGGGTGTTCCTCGACCCCCAAGGGATATTTCATAAACTGAATTCTGAAATTAAAAAACGCGCGTATTTTAGGTGGTACGGTGCCCCTGAAAGCACGGGACCCCGAGCGGTTGCCCCTAACGCCGCCACTGAAGGTTAATATAGAAGAAAATAAATTAAGTCGTCGAAACATGACAGACCTAATAAGAAGTGGCGGTGCGTCTGTAGCCGGCTTTATTTAATATGCATAGAGATAATTGTTTTAACGCCCCGAGAGCTACCCCTACGCTCACGGCCACGCACTTTCCTTCTAACGCTTAAGTTAATTTATATTTTCTACGTTTATTGTGTTGCATTAGTGTCTATCCCTACACTGAACGCGCGAGCGCATGAAAATCTCCCGGGGATTCAAAAATAGCACCGTGGGGCTTTGAGAAACTGCTTCACAGTGCCACTAGGATAATTTCCCTGGCGCCCTTAGTTTTACGTCATTTAGTAATCCACCCCGTCTCCATTCGAGCTGCTAGTAGCATGGGGACAGTTTTTGAGGAAACTACGTAGACGAGAATTGTTTTGTCTTTAAGAATAAAATACTCCGTTCGCCTCCAAATTAAAAAGAAAAGAGAAACACCGAAAGATCTTGCCCAAGACCTTTTGACTTGGTTGTGGTAATACATTTTTTTTTGTTTTTGTTTTATTTTTCTTTCTCTTTTCTTCGAAAATCATACAGAAAATTGACCCATTGACGCGCTCCAATGAAATAACAAATCTCCGCTCAGAACTGATTGACAGTGAATTTAAAAAAAAATAAATAAAATAAAAAAGCAGAAGATTAATGTAGAAGAAGAAAAAATTAAGGTGTCGAAGGATAGACGTAATAAAAAGTGGCGGGCGCGTGTGTATCCGGCCTTATTTCATGATGATGTCACAGACTGATCTCGCCAATCACCGTGAGTCGCAGTATTGTTTCCGTTATTGTTTTTATTAGTAGGAATTGCATATTATAAACAATCCCCGGAACGATTCGGAGAGTCGAAGATGCCGCCGCACAAGTAGAGCCCCGTTACTACCGAGTACCAACATCACGACCGCAAACAATCGTCGGTATTGTAAACGGCCGCAATAATTATAAACGCCAATTATAAGAACGACTGCCGATGTTATCACGCCGTAGATCTGATTCTCATCCTGCGGCGCACCGGAATGAGTAATGAATCCACATTTGCCGAAGAACCAATCCACCTTCCTGTTCCCATAGATTTCAATACCACTGTACGGCCCATAGTACATACCGAACGCAACCTCCTAGTGCGTAACAATATTAATCGTGTAATCGACAAGTGTCGGACGAAAGTATGGAAATCAAAGTCATTCTCATTCTCATAAGCGGAACGTCAGGTAAGCGTTATCCCGATCGCCTAATTTGCGTTTGTTACCGCATATTCATCGGATTAATAGCCCGGCGCTCATGAACTGGCGCCGAGCGTGCGCGTTGCATTCGGGAGACTAAGTGACCGTGAATATCCATACAAATGTCCTAAGATTGTCGGTAATCGTGCGAGAGAGGCGTTCAACGAGAATAAATTCGATTTAATTTTCGAAAACGGCCCTGTTTCGTAACGCTCCCGGTTGCTCCACCCTCCCCCCTCAACCCGCCCTGTCATATTTTTACGAAGAATTGAACGATGTGCTCTTAATGCCAACCGCGGCCCTTTGGAATTTTCTTTTAATTAAACGCGTGTTTTACGAATTTCAAATTGTTTCACGTGCGAGATGAGATGATTAGGCGAATTAAAGCGAAGCGAATCATGTTTAATCAAAACATTACAAATGAAAAATTCAGTTCATGAAGACTCCAGTTGAGGAAATTGCGTTTTTGCTGCAGCAAAGAATCAAAACAATGCAAATCACCGCCCGGCGTACGTGATTCATTAGGCCGACATTCACGCAGAACTTTTGAACGCTCTTGGATGGTAGAATGCTCGGCACGCAGCCACAGAAAAAAAATCAAAACAATGCGAATCACCGCCCGGCGTACGTGATTCATTAGGCCGACATTCCCACAGAACTTTTGAACGCTCTTGGATGGTAGAATGCTTGGCACGTAGTCACAGGAAAAAAAATCAAAACAATGCAAATCACCGCCCGGCGTACGTGAATCATTAGGCCGACATTCACACAGAACTTTTGAACGCTCTTGGATGGTAGAATGCTTGGTACGCAGCCACAGAAAAAAATCAAAACAATGCGAATCACCGCCCGGCGTACGTGATTCATTAGGCCGACATTCACACAGAACTTTTGAACGCTCTTGGATGCTAGTATGCTTGGCACGCAGTCACAGGATTGCCAACTTGGGCGATTTATCGCAAATTGGGCGATACATTTTTCAATTTTGCGTTAAGAATTTTTCTATAAGAGTTTAATCGCACCCGATTCTGGCGATAATTGGTGCACTGCGAAATTTAATTTAAAAAAATTTAACTCAAGTCGAATCTTGTTCGAGCACCTGCCTTATTACCGAATAGTTCTAACTATAAATAATATTTTGTTTTTTTTTTCGTCGTCTTTTACTTAAAGTCCATCGTCTTTCGTTTCAAATTTTTCTCGTCCGTCAAACTTCGCGACGATTTCGGTCGTCTTTTGTTAAATCATGATCGAAAACCGACACATACGCATTCTCTTGTTACGCGAAAAAATTTCGCATTGATTTCGATCGTCCTTTGTACAAAAGTCACTGTCCGGCGTACGTGATTCGTTAGGCTGATATTCACACAGAACTTTGGAACGCTCTTGGATGGCAACCCTGCACGCAGACGGATTTGAATTTCGTTTTCGGACCGACGCGACGGAATGCGACGGGTAGGTAGTAACTAAAGCACGGATTTTTACGGATTACTTCGCAACCCCCGCGCCCCAAAAGTGCATTTAAATCCGTGCTTTAATAATAACTCAAAGAAAATGTTCGTGTGAACTTTTTTTTCGTTTAATTGCAAGAAAAGACGAACATTTATTTAACATTGCACGCGTCGTAGTTGTCACATCACGAAGCTCAATACCTTCTTCAGGATATTCCACGGACTTAAACTGCTCGTTCCTGGCGACTCTGTCGGTGGTGGCGGCGGCGGCGGCGGAGGTGGCGGAGGCGGCGGTGGTTGGACGGGGGGGCTCTCAAGAGGTTCAACGTGCACAGTAACTGAAAGCATTAAACAATCAAATTTCCATTTTTTCGAATTTGTTTATTTAAGAAATTTAACGGCGACAGCCTTTGAAATTATGAAAACATGAAATAAAATAAAAACGGTCGCAAAGACGGAAAAAAAACTAAAACGGAGTAAAGATTAACACAGTTAAAATTGTAGGTAAAAAAAAATAGATAGAACTTGGTACGTAGCTTGATCAGATACATGGGGGGCGTTAGCCAAAGCAGGTGAAATGAAATGGGCAACTGCGCCCCCCCCCCCTTCCCAGCTCACGAGAAAAATCATATGTAATTGTGTTAGTTTGCATCTTTCATTCGGTAATAGTCAAGTCATCAGTTTGTCATTTGTAACAAAGCAACGGTCTCAAGTTCGAGCCTTGCGGAACGCCTGAAGCACAAATTAATTTGATCGATTGCATAAAATGTATAAGCGCGGCAAAAGATGAGAGAGATCTTTTCTTCAAATTTGTGCTGTTTTTTCTTAAAAAAAAAATTTATCATTTTTCTACATCGATTTCTGATAAATTACTTTTTACCTTTTGCAATTTTTTTTTCCTTGGGTTGGCTCGAATTACGTTCGCTTTGTTTGTTGGTTGGCCTTGAAACGTTTTTAATGTTTCTGATCTCGTGTTTAAAAAAATGCAAAGAAAGAAGATGGGAAATATTTTTTATCTATCGTAAAAAATCTTTTCTCGGATCAGCTGCACTTAAGTTCAGTTCAGTTGATTTTTTTTATTGATTCTGTTTTTCATTTTAAAATAAATTATTCTTTGCGATTTTCACGCTTTCCATTTTTAAAATATTTAATTAAGTTTTAATATTTTCTCATTCAACCTCCCACTATTTTTCGAATTTCCTTAAAATTTTTAACGTTTCTTTGTTACATCGATTCCTGATAATAGTTCTTGCCTTTTGCACAATTTTTTCCTTGGGTTGGGTTTAAATCACGTTCAGTATACTTGGGTTGACCTTGAAACGTTTTTAATGCTTCCAATTTCGTGTTTAAATCACGTTCAGTCAAAGAAAGAAGATGGAAGAGATGAAGGGAACGATACAACAATCGATTTTTTTGGATTGTTTAAACAATCTTCATTTCACCCCTACTATCATTCAGGGCACAGAAACAAAAACGTTTCATTTTTTTTTGTTAACCCTACTCACGTCTACTTCCAAGATTCGATCTAATTTTGCCCTGCCGGAATATCACAAACTGAACTTAATCTTCAACAAACGATTTACGTAACCCGACAGATCAGTACTGATCGAACAACTGGACTTTAACCGAAGAGAACGCACGCATATCCGCTCTTAATGAATGAAGCAAAACGCGCAATAGAAAAACCGAAACGTGTTGCGTTTTTGTTTCATTGAAATTAGATCTCTCTAAGCCATCTAGTTCAGTCTACAGGGTGGTCAGAAAACGAGGAGACAAAGTGATATTTAGTTAGTTTAGAGTATTTGACTTGATTTGGTCTATTTTTGCCCCTACCTGGACACGATTCTGGCTACGCCCATGATCAGACAGGTCAAAGTACTTACCACGTTGACAGCTTGACATATTTATAATAATGAAGAGGGCCGCGAGCAGGAAAAGAATTGCACGAGGTTTATCCATTTTTTTTTCTTTCTTTTTTCACCCAGATTTCATTTTATTTCCATGTCCGATTTACTCTTGTGCACGTCGCTCCGCGACCACATTCAATAAACATAAAGGTTTTCTTTTGTTTTGTTTTTTTTTTTTTTTAGAACGTAGAAAACGTTAATTGTTGATTCGTCAAGGCTATTTGGTAACAATGGCGGGAGCTTGACGCCTCAAATCCAACCGATTGATTGCCTATTATTTCTTATCAGGCTTATTAAATAAAATTAAATCAAAATAAATCTACTTCTTAATTCGTGAAACAACCTCGTCGAAATTGTTTTTAAGAAAAAAAAAAAGCGCGGTAAGGATTTGAATTTTTTATCATTAGGTACGAAGGAAAAAAAATTATTTATTTAATTTAATCTCTCGGCAGGACGGCGAAGCTTACGACGACGCCCGAGTATTTCCGCGAACGTAAACGGAACGTCATCCGTAACACGACACCTTTCTTGTCAGATGTCATGTACTCAGTGAAGCATGAGATGGATACGTGTCACTGCGTAACTGCCGAAACCGAAAACCTCGTCCGCTTTTTAATTGCCTTTTACTACATTCTGCTTCGTCCTATTACTTCCTCAACAATTCTTCTTAATCCGGTCTCGTTTTTTTTTCTTACATGAAACTTCCTCTTGTTTTCTTAAATCGCCTCTCACCCACGTCCCTTCTTGTTCGGTTCGCACCGAACACGAGCAGTCAATTTTTCGCATTAATTTTGAAAACAACCCCCAGACAGGAAACCTCGTTTGTTTTTATTGCATCCGCTTTTATTGCACTTCGGTTTACTGTGGTGGTGAGCTGCTGTTAAGGACGAAATGCAAATTCGGCCACTGTTTACCTGTCCGACTGTAAAGTTGAGATAAGCTGCCTCGGCAGGCGGTTATCTTAACCTCCCCCGTTATAAATAAATTGAACGGGTGGCCAAAACAAAGACGTTTAATGCTCTACCTGTCCAAACATTTGCGAGTTTACGATACAGTTCCCCAAAAGGGCGCTCACTACCACGAATGCAGCAGCAGCAGCGATCGACAAGACGCTTCCGAGAATGAATTACAATTTTCACAACCATTCAAGACGACGAATACCGATTGCTTGGCCTTGAAAGTATCCGTTGCGAACGTTAAATTGTTTCTGTTTTAAAAACTTTTTGAATGACGTCAGAATAATGAGTTCCAAACTTTTTTGATCCCTCGTTATAATCCGTCCGAAAACATTCCTATTGCCTAATTTTCATTTGTGACGATCATTTCGGGGGTTTTCACCCCGCCGTAATATTCGTCATTCTGTCAGCTTCGCGATTACTGCAAAAGAAACGCACGTTTCCGTTTACATTTTTTTTTTTTCGTTTTTTGGGAAACTGCGAAAAGCTATTACTTTTGCAAACAGCGCCCTCTAGGTACTCTATAACAGATTACCCGGTGTCGTCGAATAGAAACTTTAAATCAGTTGAAAATTTCCTTTCAAACGAGCCGAAATTCGTTAATTTCCGATAAAGAGTACAGAAGTTATGATTTTTTTAAAGCAAATAATTCAACTGTTTCTTCCGCCCTTATTAGCGGCGATACGAAAATAAGTCTTTAATAAAAGTTGTGTGGAATTAATTCAGCTTTCCAACGACGCTATTACATCTTGTCAGCTTTGCAATCACTGCAAAAGAAACGCCGTTTTCGTTTAATTTTTTTTTTTGGCAAACCGTGAAATACTATTACTTTAGCAAACAGCGCCCTCTGGGTACTCTATAACAGATTAGCCGGTGTCGTCGAATAGAGACTTTAAATCAGCTGAAAATTTCCTTTCAGACGAGCCGAAGTTCGTTAATTTCCGATAAAGAGTACAGAATTTATAATTTTTTTTAAGTAAGCAATTCAACTGTTTCTTCCGCCCTTATTAATGACGATACGAAAATAAGTCTAGGATCAAAGTTGTGGGGAATTAACTCAGCTTTCCAATGGCGCTATCAAAGCTGTAGCTTTGAGACTTTTGCTAGTAAAATTAATTTTTATTAATTAAAAATATTTTGTCTCCATTTCTCTTGGTCTCTTTGATTATAATTTTTTTTTGTTCCGAAGCTGCGGCTATTACGGTTTGTCTTGCGTCACCTGGAATTAATTTAGCTTTCCAATGATACAGTTACATTTTGTCAGTTTTGAAATTACTGCAAAAGAAACGCACGTTTCCCTTTAAACTTTTTTTTGGAAAACCGTGAAATACTATTACTTTAGCAAACAGCGCCCTCTGGGTACTTTATAACAAATTAACCGGAGTCGTCGAACGGAGACTTTAAATCAGCTGAAAATTTCCTTTCAAACGAGCCGAAATTCGTGAATTTCCGATAAAGAGTACAGAAGTTATGATTTTTTTAAAGCAAATAATTCAACTGTTTCTTCCGCCCTTATTAATGGCGATACGAAAATAAGTCTTTAATAAAAGTTGTGTGGAATTAATTCAGCTTTCCAAGGACGCTATTACATCTTGTCAGCTTTGCAATCACTGCAAAAGAAACGCCGTTTTCGTTTAATTTTTTTTTTGGAAAACCGTGAAATACTATTACTTTAGCAAACAGCGCCCTCTGGGTACTTTATAACAAATTAACCGGAGTCGTCGAACGGAGACTTTAAATCAGCTGAAAATTTCCTTTCAAACGAGCCGAAATTCGTGAATTTCTGATAAAGAGTACAGAAGTTATGATTTTTTTAAAGCAAATAATTCAACTGTTTCTTCCGCCCTTATTAGCGGCGATACGAAAATAAGTCTTTAATAAAAGTTGTGTGGAATTAATTCAACTTTCCAATGACGCCATTACATCTTATCAGCTTTGCAATCACTGCAAGAGAAACGCACGTTTTCGTTTAATTTTTTTTTTTTTTGGAAAACTATGAAAAAACTATTACTTTTGCAAACAGCGCCCTCTGGGTACTTTATAACAAATTAGCCGGAGTCGTCGAATGCAGACTTTAAATCGGCTGAAAATTTCCTTTCAGACGAGCCGGAGTTCGTTAATTTCCGATAAAGAGTACTGAAGTTATGATTTTTTTTAAGTAAATAATTCAACTGTTTCTTCCGCCCTTATTAATGGCGATACGGAAATAAGTTTTTAATAAAAGTTTTGCGGAATTAATTCAGCTTTTTAATTGCGCTATCAAAGCTGCAGCTTATTCTGAGACTTTTGTTAGTAAAATTAATTTTTATTACTCAAAAATGTATTTTTTTTCTTGGTGTCTTTGATTATATTTTTTTTTCTTCCGAAGCTGTAGGTGTTACGGTTTGTCACCGGTCGCTGTTCATACTGAGACACCCGGTATATATATAAAAAAAAAAATTACTGAATGATTCCTGACTATTGTGTAGTCGTAACGCGTAGCCGAACGCAGGCAAATCGTTGTGAAAAGTTACAAGTGAAAAATCTAATTCCGGACAAAGGGGGCGCGCAATCAGAAATCAAACAGTTTAAGAGGCATGAGAACAAATTACACCTAATCATCGCATCACACACTGGAATGGCCGCGTTGAATGCAGCGAGGAGCACACAAAGGAATCAAGAGAGATACAAAAATAAAATAACAAGCGAAAACGCTCTCGAAGATCGGTTCTCAAGCTTTGCGCCAGTAAACATCCGACAAAAGAGCAGCGACTAAGAGGCTATCCGTTACTGGACGAGGCGAGGAGAAGGAGAGCGCATAATACTGCTGCTCGGATAGCCCTATCATGCCATCTTAATCCTGAGCTGTGAGCAGGGACTTAGAAAACTCGAACCGACACAACATTCAATTAGGTGCATTATAAAGAATTTGTAACACATACCGGAGACAGGGCCGGATTTCTCATTTTTTTTATACAACGACCTCTTCTACTTCTTCTTCTTCTAGCTACACACTATAATCATATTACGGACATAAAAGTTTCCATTTTACTTAAACTATGTACATGTCCCCTCCTTTCTGGAACTGCTCATCCGCGTGAATTTTCGAGAATAATTATCTCCACGACTGTCACTGACACGTTCACTGTAGCTTAAATGCACACTTTAATCCTGCCAATAAAGTGACGGCTTTACCTTTCTCAACACTTAGGGGGTCATTCCAATCGAATTTGCAAGTACAACGAGCTTGCCGAGCTCCGCCGAGCACCGTGCAACCTCTTATCAGGCTAATGCCGAGCACCGCCGAGCATTAACGAAATATCAACGTGGCTGGATTGAAAAATTCGTTTAGAACGACTCCCTCAGGCCATTTCGACTTCATCGTTCACCTGTTAGAACGATGAACATAGCAACATAGCAACAAGAGACAGTTCAAACGAGATAAGCAGAAGGCGACGGCTTGTGAAAAATGGCTGTGCGAACGTAACGCAAAAATTAAACGAAAAAGTTAAAGTGCAAAGAAATTGCAGAGAAAACAATTGCAAATGGGGTGGGCGAAGTTAAATTAAAACGAAAGACGATCGACCGAAAGGACGAGGGGCACTCTCGAAGAACAAGAACAAAATTAGAAGTGCGGACGAAGCACGCACGACGGCGACAAAAAAAAACAAATCACGAACGGAAAAAGAAAAACGCAGGAAGCGAATGGGGCGGGCGAAGTTAAAACAAAAGACGATCGATAAAAAGGCGACACCAACTCAAAAAAAAAGAAAAAACCGTCTCAAAAAAAAACAAAAAGTGCAAGACGATCGAGTAGAAGGACAAGGGCCTCTCAAAAAACCAGCGAATGGGGCGGGCGAAGTTGAAACGAAAGACGATCAACTAAAAGGACAAGGGCCTCTCGGAAAACAAAAAACAAAAACAAAATTATAAACGTGGGCGAAACACTAACGATGGCGACAAGAAACAAATTGCAAACGAAAAAAGAAAAACGCGGAAAGCGAATGGGGCGGGCGAAGTTAAAACAAAAGACGATCGATTAGAAAGGCGACACCAATTCAAAAAAAAAGAAAAGAAGAAACCGTCTCAAAAAAAAAAACAAAAAATGCAAGACGATCGAGTAGAAGGACAAGGGCCTCTCAAAAAAGCAGCGAATGGGGCGGGCGAAGTTGAAACGAAAGACAATCGACTAAAAGGACAAGGGCTTCTCGGAAAACAAAAAAAAAACAAAATTACAAATGTGGGCGAAACACTAACGATGGCAACAAGAAAAAAATCACAAACGAAAAAAGAAAAACGCAGGAAGCGAATGGGGCAGGCGAAGTTGAAACAAAAGACGATCGATAAAAAGGCGACACCAACTCAAAAAAAAAAAGAAAAAACCGTCTCAAAAAAAAAAAACAAAAAATTGCAAGACGATCGAGTAGAAGGACAAGAGCCTCTCAAAAAATGATATGATATGATATGATATGATATGATATGATATGAAAAAAAAGCAGCGAATGGGACGGACGAAGTTGAAACGAAAGACGATCGACTAAAAGGACAAGGGCTTCTCGGAAAACAAAAAACAAAAACAAAATTATAAACGTGGGCGAAACACGAACAAAGGCGACAAGAAACAAATCATAAACGAGAAAAGAAAAACGCAGAAAGCGAATGGGGCGGGCGAAGTTAAAACGAAAGACGATCGACTACAAGGACAAGGACCTCTCAAAAAACAAAAAAGAAAACAAAAACCAAAAACAAAATTACAAACGTGGGCGAAACGCTAACGATGGCAACAAGAAACAAATCACAGACGAAAAAGGAGAAACGCAGAAAGTGAATATGGGGCGGGCGAAGTTGAAACAAAAGACGATCGATTAAAAAGGCGATACCATCTCAAAAAAAAAAAAAACAAAAGACGCAAGTCTGTTTTTAATGTTTCAAATTTCCAACTTTAAAAGGAGTTGGGTTGATTAGGCTTTAGCTTAGTAGGGTTGGGTTCGCTTAACTTCGGTTTAGTTGTGTTGAGTTGGTTTTAGGTTCGGTTTAGTTGGGTTGACCTTGAAATATTTTTTTAATTTTTAAAAATATCGTATTCAAAATGTTGTGAGATTTAAAATTTTTGCATTTTTTTTTATTTTAAGATTTCTTGTTTCAATCTCCTGCAGCTTTTTTTTCGAATTTCATTAAAGTTTTTATGTTTTAATGTTTTGTTCCTATTTTTCTTAATTTCTTGCGTTTTTTTGCCCATCGTAAAAAGCTCTTCTTGGATTGGCTGCACTTAGGTTCAGTTCATTTGAGTTGACTTTGAATTTTCTTTTTATTTTAAGATAAGATAAGATAAGTTTAAATTCTTTACGATTTTTACGTCGTTTTTCATACTTTAAAAAAAAATTTCTTTTCTTTCAATCTTCTACTGTTTTCACGAATTTTATCATTTTTAATGTCGATTTTTGATAATTACTTTTTACTTGGATCTGTACAATATTTCTTTCTTGTGTTGGGTTGAATTACGTTAAGTTTAGTTCGGTTGACCTTGAAACGTTTTTGACGTTTGACAATTTTGTGTTTGAAAAACGCAAAGGAGGAAGATGGGAGAGATGAAGGAAACGGTATAACAACCAAAACTTTCTTTAAGTTGTTTAAACAATCCTCATATTACCCCTACTATTATTCAGAGCATAGAAACAAAAACGTTTAATTTCTTTTAACTCTACTCGATTGTTTACTTATAAGCAGGGAAACGAGTTGTTCCGCGAGCAGCACGAAAATTTAGTATTCGGACGCTCGCACTGCAAACGTTCCCCTCCCACTCAAGAGCAATTTAAATGCATTGGAGCAAGTAGTACCGACTTTTTCGGGTTGTTTAAACAATCCTCATATCACCTGCTAGTATTCAAAGCACAGAAACTAACATGTTCGATATTTTTTAACGCTACTCGATTGTTTACTTATAAGCAGGGAAAAGAGTTGGACCCACTTGTTCCGCGAACGTTACGAAAATTTGGTATTCGGACGCTTTCACTTCAAACCTTCCCCTCCCACTCACTAGCAATTTAAATGCGTCGGTCTAAAAAGTGTTCGAGATTAAGAGGGCCGCCGAATTCTGCTTATAAGATTTCAATTCAATTCAATTCTTGATTTCTCTAGTTGACGCGCAGGTGTGTTGATCTTATTTTGCTCTTCCGTAGGCTACGCCCATGGAGAGAGAACGCATATCCGCTTTCAATGAAGCAAAAGGTAATAGAAAAACCGTTACGTTTTGTTTCATTGAAATAAGATTTAAGCGTTCTCTCTATAAGCCATCTAGTTCAATCTACAAGGTGGTCAGAAAACGTGGAGGCAACGTGAAATTTGGTTAACAAGAAAGTAGATACCATTTATTTGAAATTATTTAATTATTGGATCGAAGGAACCAACTGATTGTATGTTGTCGAGCGAAGCATCCAACAAGTTGGACTGTTTGGTATGTACTATGACGCTCACCATGAATGACACCATTTGACAGTTTCGTAGCCGTTACGCTGAATGTTCTTAAGGGTGCGGTTCGCATGCAGGAGTATCATTTAAGTTGAGCGTCGCAGTACGTGCCGAAGCGAGGCGTTTGTTATTCCGCAAGGAAACGTAGTAAAATAAATTATGATAACCATAACCTCTTTACGACACTTCATTAAAGGATATATGTGTCGGTAGCCCGGCGCATTAAGCATAATGATGATGCATCGGAGTGTCAGGTTACTTGTTACTCAAGTGCGCGGCTCCTTCATAAATAATTCAGTAATTTATTTAGGTGTTATCCGATGTATGACGCGCGCTCATAAATACTAATTACCGGAGGCTATCGCGGCCTCGCTTTTATTTAAAATAAATACCGCCTAATTCGTCGGCGAATTTATCACTGAAAACTGCGAGATTTTCTCTTAAGACGAGCTCAAGAAGAAGAAGAAGAAAGAAGTTCGCTGCACGCTGCAAGAACTGCAAAATCTGATTTGATTAATCGCCGGATCCTTCAAGGATAAATGCAATGAACACGGTACAAAATCGTTCAGGTAATCCGGCAGAGCACTCGGTTGTGCATTGGTAAGTGCAGGAGAACGTAAGATCAATGTACGAGAGAGATAGCTCGAATGAAGGGCCGAAGTAACCATCATTATCGTCGCAGTGAGTTAGCGAATTCGCGATTGTTGGCCTCGGATGAAGAGCCAAAGTACACTAAGCGCGTAACACAAAATATATAATTTTTTTTATATTCGGTTGTGCCAAGCCAACGAACGACTCTACGACGAATTATAATTGTACTTTGATTAGTAACGGTTCATTTGAACCAATATGTGCCGTGCAAATTCACCCAATCTTAATTTTAATTATAATTTCAATGCTATTTTAGTTTCGTTTTACTTTTTGTAAAGTTAGCGCTTCAATCAACCCTCGTAAATGAACAGAACGTTTTAGATCAACTGCTATGGAAAATGTTGGTGCATTTTGGCAGTTGTGTGCACCAGCGTTTTTCAAAAATAGATTAGATCAGTTGCAATGTGCTCCTCCGACATTTTTCTTGATATGCAGGCCAACACTTAAAAAAAAAATGAAAAAGAATTGCCAATGGAACATGTTGGTGCACTTTGCCAGGTAAATAACATTTTCCAAAATAAATTAGGTCAGCTGCAATGTGCTCCACGGACGTTTTTCGTGATACGCGACTTTCCAAAACAAAAAAAAAAGAAAAAATGCGCAGGTCAATACTTTTCAAAAAGAAAAAAGAAAAAAGAATTAGATCAACTGCTTTGGAAAATGTTGGTCCATTCTGCCAGTTATGTACATACATCAACGTTCTTCAAAAGCAGATTAGATCAGTTGCAATGTGCTCCACCGACATTTCTCATGAAATGCGACTTTCAAAAAAAAAAAGAAAAAAAATTAGATCATCTGCTTTGGAAAATGTTGGTGCATTTTGCCAGTTATGTTCACCAACGTTTTATGAAAACAAATTAGATCAGTTGCAATGCGTTCCCCGACATTTTTCGACATGCGCATCTACATCAACACTTAATAAAAAAATTAGATCAATTGCTATGTGCAAATGTTCTAATAATTTCCAAGGTCCCGCTTAAAAAAAAAAGAAAATTTTCTTCGGTGCGATTTATTTTAGTCGAGCTCGGTTGGGTAAGGTTAACCTTGAGAACCCAGAGAAGGTTGGTTTTTACCAAGTTTCATTTGTTCCTATTCTTGGATTTATTTATTGGATTTTATTGACCTTGTTGTAAAGGATTGTAATAAATTTTAATAGACTTTAATTTTTATTCTGATCGATCTGTTACGATCGACTTGACTTCCCGTAATTTAGATTTTTGACAAATTTTTGTCTTTTTCTGAACCTTAAGGAAGGACTTAGTTTTTTTTTGAATTATTTTCTTTCCAGGTTGGGCAGAGT
Organism: Prosopocoilus inquinatus; assembly: GCA_036172665.1. NCBI lineage: Eukaryota > Metazoa > Arthropoda > Insecta > Coleoptera > Lucanidae > Prosopocoilus > Prosopocoilus inquinatus. The sequence continues at coordinate 3,208,190 of CM069878.1, read as the reverse complement.
TAGGTTGAGTCGAGTTGGGTTGGATTGACCTTAAGACGGGGGCTTTTTTTCAATTATTTTTAATTGCTTGTTGGATGCAGTTGGGTTGACGTTGAGTTGAGTCGAACTTGGACTTTAATTTTTGTAATACTTTGAATGAATAACAACATTTTCCTATATACAGGGTGTTTGCAAGATAAGTGCAAAATTTTTAACCACAGCACGCCGACAGCACTAATAACACGAAAAAAATACAGCAACAAAAAATTCGTAGGTACAGCAAAGAGGAAATTCTTTTATCCGTCCCTTATTCGGCGCCCATGAAATAACAAAGGAAAACTTACCGTTGAGTCGAGTTTTTGAGTGATCAAGTAGGACTGTTTGAGTTTAAGAGCGTTCCTCGGCTTTAAACAACATTACAATCGCATAAAAATAATAGTTCACCTGCTCTGTGTAACAAAATTCTCCAGTATACAGGGTCCTTGCAAAAATAAATGCAAAATTTTTAACCACAGCACGCCGATAGCACTAATAATACGAAAAAAATACAACAAAGAAAAAATTCGTAGGTATAACAAAAAGGGAATTCTTTTATCCGTCCCCTGTTCAGCGCTCAGGAACAAGAACAAAAGAAAAAAACATTCAAACAAACGTTCACTGTTAGACATTTAGAAATGTTTATGACAATTGTTCGACGTGGCGTCCGTCATTAGCGACACACAAACGAGCTCGGCGCGTTCGTTTTGTATGTTAGTAGGACGCCATCGACGATGGCATTATGAATACACTCCTCTGAAATGCGGTTCTCTCGCCGTTCGTGAATTGTAACATTTTGATACGTAATAATACTGATCATTTCGGCTTTAACTCGTTCAATCACCTTTCACAAATTAAACTGTTGATCCCAAAGAATGCAGAGCAATAAAGTGTGTGTCTTAATCATAAAAAATGAAGCTCAACGACTTATTGCGACGTTATAAACAACGCTTTCATTAGCCTCTTCGACGACTTCGGCAAAGATCCGATTGCGCTTCTGTTTTTTTTTTCTTTTCGTTTCCATCAAATTTCCTTTTCTCGACCCACCTCGAAGACATAGGCGTACGGTTATTTCTTGCCCGATTTTCAACTCGACCGCGTTTTCACGATTTGCGCAACAAAACTTTCGCTAAGGACGTGCAAGTTCCATCGTTCCCGTTTAAATTTCTGCGCTTATTTCACAAACTACGTCGAATTAGATCAATTTGCCTTGTAAAATTAAATTAGATCAATTGGTATGTATAACGTTTTCCCAAAAAAAAATAAAAAATAATAAACAAACTATAGAGATCGGTTGTAACGTGTGGGCGGCGACATTTCCCGAATAAAAAAAATAAAAATTAAGTAAAAAACAAATGAATAAATTAGATCAAGTGACGTGTTGTGGAAATACCCGGGTGTGTATTACCGCGTTAATTGCGCCGACAAACGTTCGGAAGATTATTCTGGGGTTTGTGTGCGTTTTCTGAGTAATGAATGAAGGTGGCGAAGATAAATAACAGCAGCGGTCGCATTGAGACGTGGTGTCGACATTCTTCGAACAAAAGCGAAGAGACAGAAGAGAGAGAGAGGAGGAAGAGCGAAAGAGGGAGAGAGGAGGAAGAGCGAAAGAGAGAGAGAGAGAGAGAGGGCAGGGGTCCCCCCATAAAAATACCTAAAAACTGAAAGACAGTAAATTGTGTAAACACAATAAGGAGAAACGTTTTATGGGGATGGATTTCCTAGGGGGTAAGTGTTTTGTCCGTTTAAGATCTCAGGTGTTGACAAAGGGCATGTTTACGAGCACTATTGGTGGTCATTCGTATGCAGATGTTCGGACGAGAGAGCGTTCGGCCGCGTCCGGCCGCCTTATGACTCTATTAGTGGGTACCTGTTTTCGAGGTGAGAATTCGAGATCGGAGATAAGAGGTGAAACTACATAATTACATGTGTTAATTGTATAAAGCCATCCGCCAATAGAACCACCACCAACACGAAGAGCGCAGCGCACCCACGCTCTTCCTTTTACAACCTTCCGGTCGTCAAAGGAAAGAAAAAAAAAAAAGAAAACCAAATAAATTCTTCGGACGAGTAGTGGTCCATCGCATCGTCCATCATTTGAATACGTCAATGCAGAATCTTCCTCCTCTCTATCTTTATGGGGTCTCCATGGTATTTTCAAATAGGTAGCCGAAATAAACTTCCTCCTCAATCAGATAATCTGGCCGGTTTGTCCTACATAAATAACAAAGCGTGTTTACCTATTTAGGTAGTATCGAAGTTGCTGTGCTGCCTAAACGGGGAGGGGGCGGGGGTGCATGGGAGCGGGTGCGAATCGGTCGATCAAAGCGACCCGCCCGGCTAATATCTCTGGCGCCGAAAAGGGCCCATTCACGCTTATGACGGAGGTGTCTCCGCGCTGCTTGGGTGGCGCTCCGAGCCGTGACCAATTCCTAACCTGTCAATGGTAACCGAATTTAGATCTCACCTACCCGGTCGTTCTCGTGACCGCATTACCCCGAAGCTACGTTTATTATTGCTCGCCGGAAAATATGATTCAGACGGGGGCCCTTTCATCTTGCTCAAGTCATGAACTCCTTTGTTCAACTTTGAAGAGACCAACCAGGGTTAGATACCAATTAAAAGATTTTCAGTTTTCCTGATTTTAGATCAGATCTCGCATACCCGAACGTACTCGTGACCGCATTGGCCCTACGAAGCTACGTTTACTGTTGCTCGTCGGAAAATATAATTCAGACGGGGCCTTGTCATCATGCTCGGTCATAAACCCTTTGATTCAGCTTTGGAGAGACCAACCAGGGTTATGAATAAAAAAAAAATCAGTTTTCCTGAATTTAGATCTCACCTACCCGAACGTACTCGTGACCGCATTACCCCGTAGCTACGTTTACTGTTGCTCGTCGGAAAATCTAATTCAGACGGGGCCCTTGTCATCATGCTCGGTCATAAACCCTTTGGTTCAGCTTTGGAGAGACCAACCAGGGTTATCAATAAAAAAAAAATCAGTTTTCCTGAATTTAGATCTCACCTACCCGAACGTACTCGTGACCGCATTACCCCGTAGCTACGTTTACTGTTGCTCGTCGGAAAATCTAATTCAGACGGGGCCCTTGTCATCATGCTCGGTCATAAACCCCTTGGTTCAGCTTTGGAGAGACCAACCAGGGTTATCAATAAAAAAAAAATCAGTTTTCCTGAATTTAGATCTCACCTACCCGAACGTACTCGTGACCGCATTAGCCCGTAGCTACGTTTACTGTTGCTCGTCGGAAAATATAATTCAGACGGGGCCTTGTCATCATGCTCGGTCATAAACCCCTTGGTTCAGCTTTGGAGAGATCAACCAGGGTTATCAAGAAAAAAAAATCAGTTTTCCTGAATTTAGATCTCACCTACCCGAACGTATTCGTGACCGCATTAGCCCGAAGCTACGTTTACTGTTGCTCGTCGGAAAATATAATTCAGACGGGGCCTTGTCATCATGCTCGGTCATAAACCCCTTGGTTCAGCTTTGGAGAGATCAACCAGGGTTATCAAGAAAAAAAAATCAGTTTTCCTGAATTTAGATCTCACCTACCCGAACGTACTCGTGACCGCATTAGCCCGAAGCTACGTTTACTGTTGCTCGTCGGAAAATATAATTCAGACGGGGCCTTGTCATCATGCTCGGTCATAAACCCCTTGGTTCAGCTTTGGAGAGACCAACCAGGGTTATCAATAAAAAAAAAATCAGTTTTCCTGAATTTAGATCTCACCTACCCGAACGTACTCGTGACCGCATTAGCCCGTAGCTACGTTTACTGTTGCTCGTCGGAAAATCTAATTCAGACGGGGCCCTTGTCATCATGCTCGGTCATAAACCCTTTGATTCAGCTTTGGAGAGACCAACCAGGGTTATGAATAAAAAAAAAATCAGTTTTCCTGAATTTAGATCTCACCTACCCGAACGTACTCGTGACCGCCCGAAGCTACGTTTACTGTTGCTCGTCGGAAAATATAATTCAGACGGGGCCCTTGTCATCATGCTCGGTCATGAACTCTTTTGTTCAACTTTGAAGAGACCAACGAGGGTTATCAATTGAAATTCAAAGTATAATCCTCTTCAAGGTCAACCCAAACTGAATTCAACCTAAATAAGCTAAATCCAAGTCGAATAGGTCAACTCAACTCTGTTTAACTCTATTCACCGGCCAAGTAAAAATTAAAAATTAACGATTTATATTAAAGAACGAAACTCTGTTTAAATTGAGCGTAATCCTTTTCAAGGCCAACCAAGCCCAACTGAAGTCAATCTAAGTAACTCGAACCCAAGAAAAAAAATTCAGTTCAGAAAAGTGAAACATTAAAAGTGAAATTCAAACACGGTGTAAATGAAACCCAAAACAGTTTCGAGGTCAACCCAAGTCAAGTCAATAAGGAAAAAAATAAAACGTAGAAAATTCAAATAGAAAAAGTTAATAATTAAGAATTAAATAACTGTAAAAGATTTAAACTCATAATTTAGAAGACTGAACCCAACCACATCGAACCTAACTGAACCAAATTCCAATTAATTAAGGCAATTAAGGCATGTCGTGTGACGCATCAAATGAAAGCGCTCTAGCGATTTAACCTCACCCTGTCATCAAGTTTCCAGCGGTCGCAAGTCCCCCCCTCCCCCCCTCTGGTCGACAACGCAAACCCTATTCAACTCGGAGAGAAGCGAAAACAATAAAATTAAGAGAAACCACGTCGTGTGACGTATCAAATGAAAGCGCTTCGCGAGAAGAGATAGATAATTTTAATCAAGTTTCGGTTTCGATCTGAAGCGTGTGTAAGGCTGATGAGTCGCCCCAATCGACTGATCTGAATTTTACTGTGGTTTGCATTTAAAAAAAAAAAAAATTTTAAGCATTAAAAATTAAAACGAGACCGTGAAAAAAGTAAGATGAATCCGAAATTCCTGCGCATGGAAAAGGAATCCATTCCCAGGCACACTAAGCAGATCCTCGGCCCCGATAAGGATCGAACAACAAAGCGCGCGATGATTCTGAAATTAACTAATAGACAAGATAAATACGGCCGTTATCGATTACAGACTCCGATAGTATCTTGATGCTTTTAGCGAGTGAAAGAAGAAGAAGAAGAAAACATGGGAACGAAATTAGAACGATCCACGCACGAGCACAGTGACTCCTTCGTCTTCATCATCGTCATCATCAAGTATGTGTTTGTGAATGAGCTGCGGTGTCACTTAATGGAGAAGTGAGGGAGATAAATGAGTTTACAACCGGTTGACAACTCCGGAGAAAGTAGCAGCGATCCATCATAATACGCCTTCGTCGATTTGTAACGTCTTCAGGAGCAGTTGTACACACACATACATCGGTCACGTATTTGTCAGGAAGATCAAATTGTTATTGATGAAGGCCTTATTTGACGCGTATTAATATCACCGCGCGTGTATTTATGAATAAATTACACAATCGTGCAAGATTTGATTGACGTTTTCTCGACCGCACTCGGGTGAACTCGACTCAAAAATTAAAAATTTGAAAAAAAATTCAAGGCAAGAAAACATTCTGAAAAATTGACATAAAATTTTCAAACGTTAGACATTTGACAAAATCAGAAAAAACATAAAATAATCAACGTTTGTTACATTATCGAATGAAGTTGCGGCTCTTCATCCGAGACCAAACATTCACTGCGACGAACTGAACGGAACTCATGACTAATAATCACCGGCTAACTGCCCAAATGAATAATTGAATAATGAATGCCTGGCTTGATTTGCAAATTTCCCTCTCTAAACTATCCATGCAGGATGTGACAAAGTGCGTTTCCAAACGTTCGGGTCCAAAGGTCGATGTACTAAAATTATCGGCGTCTCGTCAGTCACACATTTCATAAGTGTGAGCACGGTAATTATTTTGAATTACGATATCTTCTGCGATGAACGATAGAATCTGCTGTGTGTGGCGTTTTAAGTTCGAACCACTTCGTTTTCAAATAAATGGTTTTTAAACTATAGTGATAGTGAAACGTCGAGCGCTATTTTCAATTACAAATCTGTCCGGCTGAAGCTTAAAAATCATTTATTTACAATTTTCGTCGGACAAGAGTCGACTTGAATTTCATTTGTCAGCATGGAATTAAGACGTTAATTTTGCGTAAGCTTAATTGACCGAAAAGAACTCTGATCTATGAGATAAGCAGGCGTCGGTAATTCATGCTGGACAACTTCAGCGGCGATTAAGTCTGAGTTGAGTATTAAAAAACTTTTTTCAATTAAACTTAACTACTATTAACTATTCCAAAAAGTAAAAAACCAATTTTGATAAACAATAATTTTTCAAACTTGCCAATATAAACGCAAAATAAAAAATAAAAATAAGAAAGCAAGAGATTATAAAAAATCGAAACAAAAATTTTCAAATGTTAATTTTTTTTTTAAGAAATCCGAAGAAAAGAAACGTTGCAGAAAACTTTAGGAATTCTTTTTTGAAAAGTCAAACAAATTAAAGACTGGAAAATTTTTGAAATCACAGGTCTCAAGGTCGTCCCAAACTAGGTTAACTGAACTTCAACGAATCCAACCCAGAAAATTATAATAAATTGAAACGAAAATGAAGAGTTTCAAGGTCAACCCAACCCAAGAAGCGAAGTAATTGAAACAGAAAATTATAAGAAAATCCGAAAAAAGAAAATGCAGAAAATTCAAACAGGAAAAGTTAATAATTAAGAATTAAAAAAAAAACTTTGCAAAATTATAAAAGACAAACTCAAAATTTAAAAGATCAAGAGAACAGTTTCAAGGTCAGCTGAACCTAACCGCATCGAACCTATCTGTTCCAAGATATTTAAAGACCAACAAATGTATTAAGTGAAACGGGAAATATTTTTGAACATTTCAACGTCAACCCAACCCAACTCAGCAGAACTCAAAAACTCGAAACCAACACAAGGAAATAAAAACAAGAAAGAAAGAATCGAAACGAAAAATGTCAAAAGTGAAAAATTTTAAAGAAAAAATTTTTGAAAATCCGACAAAATTAAAAACTGGAATATTTTTGAATTCAAATAAAAGTTTGAAGCTTATCTCAACCCAAGTTAACTGAACTTAAACGAGCCCAACCCCTCAGACAATTGTAATAAATTGAAAACGTTTCAAGGTCAACCCAACCCAATTTAAGGAAACAGTTTTACAAAAAAGTATCGGCGGTTGAGTTACGTGCAACCCAGATCAAAGAATTTAATAAAATCATCGTTGGACTTTGACAATAATTAAAACGACAAAAAAAAATATTTTTTACCGACGTTGAGTCGTCAACTGTTTCGTGTTGGGGCAGCGGCGGCGCGGCGTGGTGAAAGGAAGCAATCCCTCACTGAGTATAAGGTTTTCAAGTGCTCGCTGATGCTGCAAGGGCACAGCTGTAAGCTCTTCACAAATTCCACAGGATTGCGTTAATAGCTTTATAATGTACGACGTCCCTTCATTGCTTCCTCTAAAAATCCACCTTTTTTTTTATTGCCACACGGCGGAAAGACTCCGCTTTAAACACAAAATTAAAAAAAAAGAAGGAAAAGAAGAAAAAAAACGCACGCCAATGAATTCCGAAGCCAATCTGAAATTAAAACTCAATCGAAAACGCTATTACTTCGACATAACCTAAAAATAAAATTCAATCAAGGGCGACTGTTGCGTGATTGGATTTGTTACGTCACTCGAAGGTCACGTGGGACACGGGGTTAAATGAAGACCCGATGGAGAGAGGTGATTGGATGAATTTTCTTCTAAGCTGCTCGCCACCGCGTTTTGTCTTTTTTTTTTTGGAAAAAAAAGATGATTAATTCATAATCGAAATAAAAAAGAAAATGAAAAATAAAACAGAAACAAAGGGCGATCGTGGAAGAAGATAGGATGAAAATAAAAACGCGCGAAACTAAGAATAAGTCAAATCCGAGCAATAAATTATGACAACTAAATATTTAATTCGTACATGTTAAAGACGTAAAATGAAATTAACTCGAATTGAGTAAACAAAACAAAAAACAAAAGGCGATCGATTGATAATCAAAAAATTAAAAAAAAAAATTCCCATCGAATAAAATCAAACAGAAACCTAAAAGATGATAGACGAAAACAAAAAAAAAGTATACATAAACGTATACAACAAATAATTGTTAGATGTTAAAAAAATGTAATTAAAAATAAAATTAAAAAATAAAAAGTCAATCAGATCAAGTGATAATCAAAAAATAAAATAAAATCGCGTAGAAAAGAAAACAAAAACGGCCATGAATCGAAGGTATTAGAAGGTAAAGTAAACTCTAAAATTCAGTAATAAAAACAAATCAAAACAAAAGACGATCAATTGATAATCAAAAAACAAAATCGAATCGCATAGAAAAGAAAACAAAAATGGCTGTGGATCGAAGGGATTAAAATGTAAAATTAACTGTCAAATTGAGTAATAAAAAACAAACAAAAACAAATGACGATCAATTGATAATCGAAAAATAAAATAAAATCGCTTAAAAAATAAAAAAAAATTGGCGGTCGATCGAAGAGATTAAAATGTAAAATAGACTTTCGAATCGAGTAAATAAAACAAAGAAAAAACAAAAGACGATCAACTGATAATCAAAAAATAAAAAAAAATAAAAAGAAATTCTGAAATCAAGAAAAGAAAAACAAAAGACGATCAAAAAACAAAATCAAATCACATAAAAAAGAAAACAAAAATGGCTATAGATCGAAGGGATTAATTTTTAAAATTAATTGAGTAATAAAAAACAAACAAAAATAAAAGACGATCAATTGATAATAAGAAAAAATATAAAATCTAATCGCATAAAAAGGAAAACCAAAATAGCGACGGATCGAAGGGCTTAAAATGTAAAATAAACTCAAATCGAGTAAATAAAATGAAAAAAACAAAAACAAAACACGATCAATTGATAATCGAAAAATAAAATAAAATCGCTTAAAAAAAGAAAACAAAAGCGGCGGTCGATCGAAGAGATTAAAACGTAAAATAGACTTTCGAATCGAGTAAATAAAACAAAGAAAAAACAAAAGACGATCAACTGATAATCAAAAAATAAAAAAAAATAAAAAGAAACTCTCAAATCGAGAAAAAAAACAAACAAAAGACGATTAAAAAAACAAAATCGAATCGCATAAAAAAGAAAACAAAAATGGGATTAAAATGTAAAATTAACTGTCGAATTGAGTAATAAAAAACAAACAAAAACAAAAGAGGATCAATTGATAATAAGAAAAAATATAAAATTAAATCGCATAAAACAGATAAGATAGATAGGTAGATATTTATTTTGTAACAAAAAACAAAACAAAATGGCGATGGATCGAAGGGATTAAAATGTAAAATAAACTTAAATCGATTAAACAAAACGAGAAAACAATCATCGATCAACTGATAATCAAAAAATAAAAAAAAAATAAAAAGGACCTCTCAAATCGAGGAATAAAAAACAAACAAAAGACGATCAATTGCTAATCGAAAAATAAAATAAAATGGAAATCGCATGAAAAAGAAAACGAAAACGGCGATCAAAACGTAAAATAAGCTCTCGAATCAAGTAAAACAAAAAAAAAATGAAAGACGGTCAAATTAAACAATAAAATCAAGTCGCTTAAACAAGGAAAAAAAAACGAGCGATTAAAACGTAAAATAAAGTTTCAAGGTTATCCGAAATAAATGTAAAGTATAAAAATAAAGCCCTCAAATCGAGTAAATAAAACAAAACGAAAACGAAAACGAAAGATAATTAAAAATTAAAATCTCATCGAATTGAAGATAAACTGATAAAATTAAATACAAAAGAAAATATGTTTGCATAAAAGAAATAAAAAAAAATTATAAAAATAAGTGAAATCGAATGAAAGAAAGAACAAATGTCGATAAGTTAATTACACAGCGTGGATACTAAGTAGCGGTTAAATTTGATAATTTCAAGACGGCCAACCATTAAGAAAAAAAAAAAAAAATTAACACTTGCCCGGCTTTTTGCAAGCACCCTTTATTATTATTAAAAATAGTTTTTGGAAGCGGCAAAAAATGAATGGTCTCAGCGTTTCTGGAAAAAAATGAAACGAAACCAAATAGAATCGGTATAAAATACGCAAACCGTTTTAACAATATTAATAAAATTTGAACAAGAGTAACCCACCTGTTAGATAATAATCGACTTATAAGTTTAGAAACTTAAAAAGTAAATATAAACTGCAATAATCTTAAACATATTTGAAAGTCGAATTGCAAGCAAACCTAAATTTTAAGGAGAGGCCAAAAAATTATTGCAGATCATAAAATCTAGCCCTCATAGGACAGATGTTATTCTAGGAATAAGAAGAGCCGGTCGAACATTTTTTTTTTTTTTTTTTTGTAAACGTCGTTTCTCTAAAAGTACGATTTCTTAAAGGAGTATTAAGTGATAAGAAGCGAGCACGGCTTCCGCCTTAAAAGTGCTCACCCGGTATATTACATGTACTTATGTTATTTCTATAAGAATTCGACACTTTCTCCTACGAATTATAACAGACTGTTTGTTTACTTTTCGCGTTCGAAAATCATGATATTCCGGTGTGACTTCTTTAAGTGCCGTCTCCGGAAAACATACGGAGCACATCAACGAGAGAGAAACACGCATTGCTACTTAAGAAGAACTTTTTCAAACGACCATCAGACGCATCTGCTTGAGCACTTTCGGATGATTGTTTTTGATCCAGACTTGTCAACGCCGCCTATATTTTTATTTATTTTGCTGCTGCGGATGATAAGCGCAAACTCTTAATTGCGTTCCAGCTAGGAGACGATTGATTAATCGCGATGAAATCTGATTTAAATAAATTACGTGTTACTGCACGATTTAAGTCAACCTGTGAGAAATATCTCACATAATTACATGCGTACATGGGCCTAGTCAGGGTCTCGTTTAGGGAATTAGATTATTTCAACGTGACAAGTGTAACCCATGAATATCAAAATGCGCCTCCCGTATAATAAAAATAATAATAATAGTAAACCAATAAAAACAGTTTTTTTTTACCGTCGCCTTCGTTGCTGAGATGATTCAATTCGTAAAATGAATTTTATTTTAACTTAAACGTTCCCTTTGTATTCGCTTATTAAAACACTCCGGCTATAAAATAGTACAAAACACTCGATGCATCGACACTCCTTTGTGGTTTGTTCTAAATAAATAATGTCGTTCGGAGATTATCTATTTCTTTACGTAGGATTGCCTCATCTTTTGTAATCGTTTGCAAAGCGCATTTCAAGTTTTTGGTGAGAAAACTGATCGAAACGGTTATTCCGGACGGTCATAAAATTTCCGCCGCCGTCTAATTTTTTTTTTATTGAACTGGTCCGTGTGAATTACAGTTTTTTGCAAGTTAACATTTCGGCTGAAAGATTAATTTGGTTTCACTCTTCTGACCTTTAACGCCATTGGTTTTTCTTTACGTCATGTTGATATTCGTTGGTTCCGGCTGTCACGATGTTTTCAAACCATACGAACTCTTCTTTCGATCGTTAGGCAAAGATGAACAGTTTCTTGTTGTAGACCTCAAAAATTAAAAGTCTTGGAACTTTGATTTGTATCTTCAATAGTGATCGAGGTATTGCTTGCTCGAATTCAATAGTTATCGAGGTATTGCTTGCTCGAAATTCAGCGTCTCATCTTCTCCCCCCCCCCCCCCCACCCGTCGTGAAACAAGTTAGGTTTCGACTCTTTGTTTATATTAATTACAGGAAGGACGAGAAAAAACGAGAAAAGAACTCGAAAGTAACTGAAAACATTGGTATTAAAAAAAAAAAATGAAATTTTTTGAGACGAAAAAGGAGATAATTATATTTAAGGAGTTTTCAACCCCTAAACGTCGCCGGAGCGCCCCCAATTTTTCGTATTCGCGGATAAAAAAATGCGGGGAATGCAGCTGCGACGGCCGTTTTACGCTTCGAGGCTCGTGAGAGCCTGCGCAGGTCCGTACTTGGAAAGAGCGCCCCTTTTCGACTTGTAAAAAATTCCGAGGGCCATATTTATTGACCGATCCGGGTAAAATTCGGAACGTAGGCGGGCGGGCATCGAGTTCCGGCCTGAATCCGGCACTGGAATCGGATGGGGCCTCGAAAGCCGCGATTTCCACGCTTCCTCGAAAATTTTTCAAGAATGCAGGGCCGGAACTTTTTTAAACTCTTCCATTAACGAGATCCATCCATCGTCCACGTAACCTCGGGGAAGGCGGCGCGTCCGGCCCTGTCGCGATTTTTTTTAAAGTCGCCCGTTTCTTGAACTTTTGTTTTTTGGATTTTTCCTGCTACTTTATTTATTGCGTTATTTTCAGTAATATTAACTTAATTTAATTTTTGTAATCTTTAATTTTGTTTGTGAAATTTTTCAAAATTTTAATGATTTTTTTTTAATTAAAAGAAAATTGTTCACATGAAAGATAATAACTTTTTATTATAATTATATTGTAAACTAAATTTTACGTAGGTTATGCAAGTTTTATGTAAGTTCAACGAAACGTCAGTCGACGACATTCTAATTGAACCTTAACCTCCAAACCGACGAGTCTGGTTCGTTCTGTGACGGACCACTTTTTGGGAATTTTTTTCAACCCCTAAACGTCGCCGGAGCGTCCCCAATTTTTCGAGTACGCGAGTAGAAAAATGCGGGGAGTGCGACTGCGACGGCCGTTTTACGTTTCGAGGCTCGTAAGAGCCAGCGCAGGTCCGTACATGGAAAGAGGGCCGCTTTTCGATTTGTAAAAGATTCCGGGGGCCGTATTTATTGACCAATTCGGACAAAATTCGGAATATAGGCCTCGGCCATCGAATTCCGGCCTGAATCCGGCACTGGAATCGAAGTCGAAAACCGCGATTTCCACGTTTTCTCGAAAATTTTTTTCGTTCTGTGACGGACCACTTTTCGGGAATTTTTTTCAACGCCTAAACATCGCCGGAGCGCCCCCAATTTTTCGTGTGCGCGGGTAAAAAAATGCGGTGAATGCAACTGCAACGGCCGTTTTACGTTTCGAGGCTCGCAAGAGCCAGCGCAGGTCCGTACTTGGAAAGAGGGCCGCTTTTCGACTTGTAAAAAATTCCGGGGGCCATATTTATTGACCGATCCGGGCAAAATTCGGAACGTAGGCGGGGACCATCGAGTTCCGGCCTGATTCCGGTACTGGAATCGGATGGGGCCTCGAAAACCGCGATTTCCACGCTTTCTCGAAAATTTTTTTCGTTCTGTGACGGACCACCTTTCGGGAATTTTTTTCAACTACTAAACGTCGCCGGAGCGCCCCCAATTTTTCGTGTTCGCGGGTAAAAATATGCGGGGAATGGAACTGCAACGGCCGTTTTACGCTTCGAGGCTCGTAAGAGCCTGCGCAGGTCCGTGTTTGAAAAAAGGGCCCCTTTTCGACTTGTAAAAAATTCCAGGGGCCATATTTATTGATCGATCCGGGCAAAATTCGGAACGTAGGCGGGGGCCATTGAGTTCCGGCCTGATTCCGGTACTGGAATCGGATGGGGCCTCGAAAACCGCCATTTCCACGCTTTCTCGAAAATTTTTTCGTTCTGTGACGGATCACTTTTCGGGAATTTTTTTCAACACCTAAACGTCGCCGGAGCGCCCCCAATTTTTCGTGTTCGCGAGTAAAAAAATGCAGGTAATGCGACGGCGACGGCCGTTTTACCCTCCGAGGCTCGCAAGAGACTGCGCAGGTCCGTATTTGGAAAGAGGGCCGCTTTTCGACTTGTAAAAAATTCCGGGTGCCGTATTTATTGACCGATCCGGGCAAAATTCGGAACTTAGGCGGTCGGGCATCGAGTTCCGGTACTGGAATCGAATGGGGTCTCGAAAACCGCGATTTCCACGCTTTCTCGAAAATTTTTTCGTTCTGTGACGGACCACTTTTCGGGAATTTTTTTCAACGCCTAAACGTCGCCGGAGCGTCCCCAATTTTTCGTGTTCGCGGGTAAAAATATGCGGGGAATGCAACTGCGACGGCCGTTTTACGCTTCGGGGCTCGTAAGAGCCTGCGCAGGTCCGTACTTGGAAAGAGGGCCGCTTTTCGACTTGTAAAAGATTCCGGGGGCCATATTTATTGACCGATCCGGGCAAAATTCGGAACGTAGGCGGACGGGCATCGAGTTCCGGTCAGATTCCGGCACTGGAATCGGACGGGGCCTCGAAAACCGCGATTTCCAGCTTTCTCGAAAATTTTTCAAGAATGCAGCGACGTAACTTTTTTAAGGCCATATTTATTGACCGATCCGGGCAAAATTCGGAATATAGGCAGGGGCCATCGAATTCCGGCCTGATTCCGGCACTGGAATCGAAGTCGAAAACCGCGATTTCCACACTTTCTCGAAAATTATTTTCGTTCTGTGACGGACCACTTTTCGGGAATTCTTTTCAACGCCTAAACATCGCCGGAGCGCCCTTAATTTTTCGAGTTCGCGAGTAAAAAAATGCGGGGAATGCAACGGCGACGGCCGTTTTACCCTCTGAGGCTCGCAAGAGACTGCGCAGGTCCGTACTTGGAAAAAGGGCCCCTTTTCGACTTGCGGGGGTCTTATTATTGACCGATCTTGACCAAATTCGGAACATAAATAAATCGCGATGGAATCTGATTTAAATAAATCACTTTTTACTATACAGGGTGCACGATTTAAGTCAACCTGTGAAGTTTCTCACATATTTACATGAATACATGGGCGTAGCCGAGATCTCGTTTAGGGAATTAGATTATTTTAAAATGGCAAGTGTATCTCGTGAATATCAAAATGCGCCTCCTGTATAATAATAATAATAATAGTACAGTAAGTCAGCGGATGATGTAACCTTATTATTCTCCTTACACTTTCGTGTCGAACAATAAAAATATAAATTTAATATCTTAAGTCAATTTTCTACGTGGTATTCATTTAATAGAATAGAATGAACAGAGTGACACAGTTGAAAAGAGCCACTGCGATTCACATTTCTAACAGCATAATGGTTGTCTGGTTGGTTGTTTGGTTGGTTGGATGAAGTTACGTATACCTCTTCTTCTTCTTCTTCTTCTTCTTCTTCTTTCGAGATGGATTAATAATTTTCCGCGGCGTTTGTTTCGTCGAATTCCGTTCGGTAAGTGAAGTGTAACTTTTTATCGAGTCAGGCCGTGACAGGCAACTTTATGATATGATGATAATTGTATAAAACTGTTGATGATATATTAATGTTCGTTTCAGCACTCGAGCGAGTGAGTGGCTGGCCATTGTGTTAATAACAAATCCGTTTATAATTGCCTGAGAATGCGGCCGTTACTACGATTTAAGGTGGCCCAAAAAAAAATCTAATGCGCTTCATTTTTTTTTATTATCATTATAGTTACTATTATTTTATTTAATCGAAACGTTTAATTAGCTTCTCATATTTCTTGAAAATTTTCTGAAGCGATTCTTTAATCAAGTAGGGTAGGCGGGGGTGTTGTTTACACAATAATTAAAAATAAGTAAGTAACTTCGTATATTATAATTTGCTTCTAAACTGAAAATTAAATTATTATTATTATTATTGAAACAGCAATCTTAATACCTGTAATATTAAATTTTGCACGAAAAACGCGACGTTATTTTTGGCGGTGGCAGCGGTGGGATAGATCATCAACAATAATAAATAAGTAAATAAGTGCTAAACTGAACGTAATTCAATCCGCCCCAAATTTTTTTTTTTTTTTTACAAAAGAAATCGAAATAAAAAAATATGATAAAATTCGAAAAAGCAGTAGAAAAAATATTAAAAATGAATTTGCTTAGAAAATAAAAATCGTAAAGAATTTAAACGCAAAGTTTTAAAACGAAAAAGAAAAAATTCCAAGTCAACCCAAGCCAGTTCAACTGAAGCTAAGTGCAACCAATCCGTAAAAAAGATTTTTACAATCGATAAAAAAACGTAAGGAATTTAAAAAAATCGAAACAAGACGTCGAAAAATTAAAAATTAATTTATTAATGAAAATCGAAGAAACTGCAGGAGACTGAAACAAGAAAACTTAAAATAAAAGATTAAAATCATAGAAAATTTTAACACAATATTTTTAAAAAGTTGAAAAATATTTCAAGGTTGACTCAACTGAGCCCAATCCAACCATCTTTACAAGCAATGAAAAAACAAACGAAATAAAACGTTAAAAAGTAAAAATTTTAATGAAAATCGAAGAAATTGCAGGAGACTGAAACAAGAAACCTTAAAATAAAAATTAAATAAATTAAAAATCAAAGAAAATTTGAAAGCAATATTTTTGAAAATTAAAAAAATATTTCAAGGCCAATCCATAACTAAAGGGAACCTAAGCGAACTCAACCCAAGTAAACCGAAGCTAAGTCAACCCAAACCAATTAAACTGAAACAAGTGCAGCCAATCCGAGGAAGGACTTTCACGATCGTTACAAAAAGAACCTTAGGAATTAATAAAAATCGAAACGAAACGTTCCAAAATAAAAATTTTAATGAGAATCGAAGGAACTGCAGGAAATTGAAACAAGAAACCTTAAAATAAAAAATTAAAAATTAAAATCATAGAAAAAAAAATGATAAAATTCCACAAAACGGTAGGAGATTGAAAGAAAAAATATTAAAAATCAAATATTTAAAAAAATTAAGAAAATTTGAACGCAATATTTTTAAAAAGTTAAAGTTAATATTTCAAGGTCGACTCAACTGAACCGGAACCTAAGTGAACCCGACCCGACCAAATCGAAGCTAAATCAACCCAAAAATTAAAAAAAAACTTTAGGAATTAACAAGAATCGAAATAAAACGTTAAGAAATAACAATTTTAATGAAAATCGAAGAAACTACGGGAGACTGAAACAAGAAACCTTAAAATAAGAAAATTAAAAATTAAAATCATAGAAAATTTCAGTGAAATATTTTTAAAAATTAAAAAAACCTTTCAAGGTCAACCCAACTAAACGGAACATAAGCGAATTCAACTCAACTAAACCGAAGCTAACTCAATCCAAACCGATTAAACTGAACCAAGTGCAGCCAATCCGAGAAAGGACTTTCACAAACGATAAAAAGAACCTCAGGAATTAACAAAAATCGAAAAAAAACGTTAAAGAAATAAAACTTAATGAAAATCGAAGAAAGAGAAAGAAAGAATAACTAACGTTTTTCAAGCCGTTCGGTTGTTCCGGGTCCCGCCTTCCGAAACTGAAATAAAAAAAAAAAATTCACCAAATCACCACAACCACCACCCCCCTCCTCCCCCGCAAGCACACGGGTGCGTCACTTCCCCAAAAATTCAAGCGAGAAAAAAATTATCGTCCGAATAGAGACGCGAATATAAAACGAAAAAGAAAAATTGATTGACTAGGAAACAAAAAAGAACTGGAATTAATGAGAAAGAAATTCAAAATTGGGTGAATGGAAGACAAAAGAAGATCGACGATTGTCTTTCGGTCAGCGGAGGGAGTGAGGGGGCGGAGAGACTCCCTCCAAACAATTCTTACGTAAATCCTCTTCGAGATTGAAAAAGAAACTTTAAAATAAAAAAATTAAAAATCAAAATCATAGAAAATTTGAACACGATATTTTTAAAAATGAAAAAATATTTGAAGGTCAACCCAACTAAAGCGAACCCAACCCAATTAAACCGAAGCTAAGTCAACCCGAAACGATTCAACTGAACCTAAGTGCAGCCAAACCGAGAAAAAGAATTTTCAATCGATAAAAAAACCTTAGCAACAAAAAAAAATCGGAGTAAAACGTTAAAAATAAAAAAGAAATAATGAAATTCGAAAAAAACTGCAAGAGATGGAAACAGGAAACCTTAAAATAAAAAATTAAAATCGTAGAAAATTTTAACACGATATTTTTAAAAATTAAAAAATATTTCAAGGTCAACTCAGCTAAACCAACCGAAACCTAAGCGAACCCAATTCGACTAAACCGAAGCTAAAGGAACCCAGCCCTACTAAGCCAAACCCAAACCCAAATCAACCCGACTCCTTTTAAACACAAAATCTGAAACACTGAAAACGTTTTAATCGCAAACCAATCCAACTAAACTGAACCTAAGCGAATCCGGAATTTTACAAAACATAGAAAATCGAAACAAAAATGTTAAAATTGAAGGAAGTTCGAAAAAACAGCAGAAAATTGAAAGAAAAAAGGTGAAATTAAAAAATTTAAAAAAAGTTAAGCAACAATTTTTGGCGCGCAACCGGAGGACTCGAGTTCGAATCTCGATCGCAGCAAAAAGATTTTTTTCTTTACTTCAAATACTTCAAAATAAATTACCCGTGCAGGGATTTTCCGGATTATTCCGGGCCATGCAAATTTCTGAATTGGCACAGCTTGCGGTCTTCCATCCGTTTTGAAGATCCAACAACTCAATCTCGTCGCTTTCGGCGACGTCCGACGCGCGAAGAGACGGCAGGACGAAGAAGACAGAAGAGGGAGTGAACCTGTGGAAAAGATTTAATTTCGGCCGGGCAGAATTGGCGATATTATTTGTACAAAAAGGAAAGAAAAAGAAAAAAAAAGCGCCCGGCCACCCAGCGACTTGCGGTCAGCAAGGTCTTAATGACACCCCAACAGGTTTCCCGGTGTGATATTCTTCACTTAAGGACCCTAATCATAGTGCTCACCCTGTCATTTGGACTGTGTTCCTGCATAATTAAGTCTCGGACCTGCTTTTGATTCATGTGGAAGGAAGCTTCGTGTAAACGATTTTTTTCTTCAGGCATTCCTTCGTGAAATTGCTTTGGCCGCGTGAAGTAAACCATCCTGCGTGCATTGCATTCGCAATTCAGATTAAAGAAAAAATCGAGAGAAAAAAGAAACCTGCTTTAAACGTGTCAGAATTTTCACGGCGTGGAAATTTCGCGTGATCAGCCGCGGATATTAAAACGGTCGGCCGGCGGATGACAGCAAGGCAGACCGCAAAATCGGCTTATATTGAAATAAACTAATCTTTACGTGTTAAATTAATGTTTATGTGTGGTTTTAAATAAATTAAATTCAAGTTTCAAGTTTAATTCATTTAATTATTATAAGTTTGTTGCTGAAACGCTGAAACTAAATTGGACTGATTTGTTTTCGACCTCGGTCGGTGCGGTCCGTTGGACGTATCGAGCAAAATTCGTACCTACGTTGGCTCTTAATAAAACTGCGCGGTTTCAAACTGATCTGTTTAGACCTCGGTTCGCATACCTAATAATTTATTAATTTATAAACACACACAAGAACCTACTTTCTTTAGGTTACGTTCGATTCCGAGCACCTCAAGCGGAATCGATTGCGCAGAAATTTCGAAGAATTATTGTTAATTTGAAACCTTGCATAAATTTATTGGTCAACACGTAACGTATAATTCGCGGCAAGAAATTTCTTAATTATTTTGATAAGTGGGCAGCCTTAATCGGGTGTAATCGACCGACGGAAATCGGCGATAGGAGAATGCTAATTTTATTTATATGAATAAATCTCGGGCGGCTGTGTGTGCGTGCCCTAATCGTCGTTAATGCACAATTAAACATACAACTTCCTTGATAATTTGCGGCCTACCGGCGACGTTTCGTAACGTCGCCGTCATGCTCAGTCGCAAGTAATTTCTGCTCGTTATCGACCGCCGCGTTTTGTCTTGAAGGCAGGTCTTGCAAGGTAATAACAATGACGAGCAATTTGCTCTCTATAAGTATTTGCAGATTGTCCCAGATTGACAGCACCTTGCAGAACGAAACGAAACGTCTCCAACGAGGATTAGAAACTTTGCGTCTTTAAAAGTTGATGGTATCCCACGTGATCAAGTTCTGCCTGATAGTATTAAATTGATCGGTTTTAGATCTTAGCGGCTTAACACGAATTTAAATCAAGGAAGCGTCAAATCTCAATACAGGACATTATTAAGAGTCACTTTAATCAGTTTTGATATCGAATCACCGAAGGCGAGTTGATCAGTTTTAGATCTTAGGTTAGCACGATTTAATTCGATGGATTTAACTCGGCGCAATTCATTTAGAAGTCTTCCAATTTGATTTGAGGAGCGCGGACGGTATTGCCAACACCATTCAACTTAAATCACTGAAGCCAATCAATCATTTTTAGAACTTGGCTTCTTATCACGAGCTGATTTGACCGAATTTAGAACGACGGCGTTTCAAATTTTATTCCCCAGAACATCCACGTTATTAAAGGATAATATTAAGAGTCAATTTAATCTATTTTGCCATCGAATCACCCAGGGCGAGTTGATCGATTTTAGATCTTAGGTTAGTACGACTTAATTCGATGGAATTTGACTCGGCGTAAATCATGTCGGAGTCTTCCAATTTGATTTGAGAAGCGCGGACGGTACTGTAAACACCATTCAACTTAAATCACGAAAGCCAATCAATCATTTTTAGAACATAGTTTCTTATCGCGAGCTGATTTGACCGAATTTAGAACGACGGCGTTTCAAATTTTATTCCCCAGAACATTCACGTTATTAAAGGACAATATTAAGAGTCATTTTAATCTATTTTGCCATCGAATCACCGAAGGCGAGTTGATCGATTTTAGATCTTAGGTTAGTACGACTTAATTCGATGGAATTTGACTCGGCGTAAAACATGTCGGAGTCTTCCAATTTAATTTGAGAAACGCCGACGATATTGCAAACACCATTTAACTTAAATCACTAAAGCGAATCAATCATTTTTAGAACATAGTTTCTTATCGCGAGCTGATTTGACCGAATTTAGAACGACGGCGTTTCAGATTTTATTCCCCAGAACATTCACGTTATTAAAGGACAATATTAAGAGTCAATTTAATCTATTTTGCCATCGAATTACCCAAGGCGATTTGATCGATTTTAAATCTTAGATTAGTACGACTTAATTCGATGGAATTTGACTCGGCGTAAATCATGTCGGAGTCTTCCAATTTGATTTGAGAAGCGTCGACGATATTGCAAACACCATTTAACTTAAATCACTAAAGCCAATCAATCATATTTAGAACATAGTTTCTTATCGCGAGCTGATTTGACCGAATTTAGAACGACGGCGTTTCAAATTTTATTCCCCAGAACATTCACGTTATTAAAGGACAATATTAAGAGTCAATTCAATCTATTTTGCCATCGAATCACCGAAGGCGAGTTGATCGATTTTAGATCTTAGGTTAGTTCGACTTAATACGACGGAATTTGACTCGGCGTAAAACATGTCGGAGTCTTCCAATTTGATTTGAGAAGCGCGGGCGGCATTGCGAACACCGTTCAATTCAAGTCACTAAAGCCAATCAATCATTTTTAGAAGTTAGCTAATCACGAGCTGATTTGATCGAATTTCCATTGACGAAGCTTCAGATTTTATTTACTCAGAAAAGTTAACAGTCAGCATGAATTTAATGCGTGCATCGAACTTGAATCGCTGTTGGGAATTGATCAGTTTTAGATCTTAGCTTAAACCGATCTGATCTTCGATTGCGTTTAGATCAACGGTAGCTTCGGGGCATCAAGTTTGCTTGGCTGAACGTCCGCGTCATCAGAAGCTAATATCGAGCTTCAATTTAATCTAAATCCGACTCAAGCTGAGTTGATCGCTTTTAGATCTCAGCTTGGCACTTGGCAATCGAGTGAATTTAGGTTCCGACGCCTGATTCGCGTACTTTCGCGTAAAATTAAAAACCTAATGTCGAATGAGCTTTGAATACAACGCACGTGATTGGTGGGATTAAACGAAACGAAGGAGGAACAAATGAATGATGAAATTCGACGATGAAACAAAACAAAATCAGGAAAACAAAAAAGAAAACGGTCGACCTCGTGTACCAGATCAGGCGAATAAAACCGAAACAAACGGCGATCGGCTGAATTAAAACAACAGCCAATCTTATGGTTTCTAATGAAACCGGGAGGAGGGGCGAGGAAAATCGATTGACGGTCCGATTTGCTACGGCAGAGAAAAACAAAAGACGGTCGATTTTAATTAAAATCAGAGATAAATCTAAGACTAAAGAGACAGAACAGGAATGCATTGTTTGAATTCTGAAATCGTTTTTAACGGATGGACGAACACAAACGAAAAATTTACGAAGATAAGAGCAAACAACTGGCGATTAAATTAAATCCGTAAAATCAGGAAAACAAACGCCGGCCGACTACGCAGAAAATCAAGAAGAAAACTGGACAGACGAAAGACGATCGATCAAATAATAAAGTGACGGCGACCTTTTTTTAACGAAATCGAACGAGGCTTGTGAAAAGCAAATAAAAAGAGAATCAGTCGAATTTATAAAGCAAAACAAAAGACTGTCGTTCTTAATTTATATAATTATTTTATATTATTAAATTTCAGAGTCGTCAAATTGGATTTGAGAAGCGCAGGCGGCATTGCGAATACGGTTCAATTCAAGTCACTAAAGCCAATCAATCATTTTTAGAAGTTAGCTAATCACGAGCTGATTTGATCGAATTTCCATTGACGAAACTTCAAATTTTATTTATTCAGAAAAGTTAACAGTGAGCATGAATTTAATGCGTGCATCGAAGTTGAATCGCTGTTGGGAATTGATCAGTTTTAGATCTTAGCTTAAACCGATCTGATCTTCGATTGCGTTTAGATCAACGGTAGCTTCGGGGCATCAAGTTTGCTTGGCTGAACGTCCGCGTCATCAGAAGCTAATGTGGACCTTCAATTTAATCTAAAACCGACTCAAGCTGAATTGATCGCTTTTAGAACTCAGCTTGGCACTTGGCAGTCGAGTGAATTTGGGTTCCGAAGCCTGATTCGCGTACTTTCGCGTGAAATTAAAAACCTAATGTCGAATGAGCTTTGAATACAACGCACGTGATTGGTGGGATTAAACGAAACGCAGAAGGAGCAAATGATGAAATTCGATGATGAAACAAAACGAAAAAACGGTCGACTTCGTGTACCAAACGGGGCATCAAGTTTGCTTGGCTGAACGTCCGCGTCATCAGAAGTTAATATCGAGCTTCAATTTAATCTAAAACCGACTCAAGCTGAATTGATCGCTTTTAGAACTCAGCTTGGCACTTGGCAGTCGAGTGAATTTGGGTTCCGAAGCCTGATTCGCGTACTTTCGCGTGAAATTAAGAACCTAATGTCGAATGAGCTTTGAATACAACGCGCGTGATTGGTGGGATTAAGCGAAACATTGCGCGAGCTTCGTTTTAATCCAAATCCGACTTGATTGATCGATTTTAGAACTCAGAGTCTGCCAATTTGATTTGAGGAAGACGGAAGCACCGTTCAATCTACATCATTATTAAATCAGTTTGCTATGCGACAGCGAAGTCTATGGCGGCTAATAGAACCGCAAGTGGTACATCTATTATTTATTGCCGCTCTTTCGTTTTATTAAAGTCGACTGTTTTTATTTTAATTTGCCTACTCCACAATTATTCTGCTGGAATCTCTTAAAAATTCGCCTGGTTTTTTGTTTTATTTCGAGCCTTCTCCAACTTGGATTACCAGTTCTCTTCAGGTTGTCGCTGACGAAACGATCTCTCCGTCCGTCCGTCCGTTCTTTCGTTCGTTCGTTTCCCATGAAAACCGGAGTTAATTACGTAAAGCAAATGATTATTTCGCATTTCATCCTTTAAGTACGAGGATAATAACATGATTAGTAACTACAGAATCCTCCGAAGAATGCGGTTTAATAGGAACAATAAGAGAGGACGAAGAGGAGAGAAATCTGAAGGCGAAGGCGAAGAAGAAGAAGAAGAAGAAGAAGAAGAAGAAGAAGAAGTTACCCATCGGTGGAGATTCTTTCTTTTCGGTCACCGGTCAACCTTGTACGCATTTTTATCGAGCAATGGCGGTCAATTTGATCCGGTGGGCTAGGCGGGGGGCGTTCCGGGCGGTCCCCATTGGCGGCCGCTCTTCTCCGAGGAGGAGCCTCGTTCCACGTGGACGAGACCACACGTGTGCCGGCTCTGCACCGCTCAGTGCCTCAAGGAACACTGCTGTGGGTGGTCAGAAGCGGTAGGCTCCTCCTCAATGTAATTGCTCGGGCATAGTCGTGAGCGCCCGATCGCAGCCGCCACCCCTACTACCCCAAGTTCAAAGTAAATAGTGTGATCCAGGTGATATTGTTTATTTTTTGCGTTTGTGGCGGTGTTAGTGCCGGGTTGACGGTAAATGAACGGACCATGGAGTTTTCGGTGGTGATCTTGTGCGTTCTGTATCTCGTCGCCAATTGTTTCGGGGAGGTCGACACGAGGAGCAAAGGTCGCGGTAAAGGGTCGATGTGGTGGTACGTACTTACCCAAACACACACTCACGACTAACCATCCATCCCACGATTATTCAAAATAAAACAAAACAAGATCCCACATTAAGAAAGAAAAGAAGAAACAAAATTGTTGTCAGGAGATCACTTCTTGTTTCTTCAGTTCTTTCAGTTTTTATTTGTCTCTGTGCGCAGCGAAGGGTGCTTACTTTTTTTTTAAGTCGTTTTTAAGTGTGAAATTCAAGCATTCATTTTGATTTTATCCTCCGCCCCCGAGGTTTAACTTCCTCCAACTTGTTACGACCATGAGGACTACTAAGTGCTTGCCTGGTGAAATAAATTATTTATTAATCCTAAATGTCAATTTGATTTGATCTGACAGCTTCCTCAGGATCGGATTGCAATTATTATTATCATTATTATTATTATTAGTAATAAATACCGCGTGATTAAATTAAAATTACCGCGGCGATTGTTAATCAAACAGCGATTGTTTCCTGGACGCACGCTTAGGTACGTACAAAGCCCCCCTCGCCGCCCTTTTCTAGTTACGCCATTGATTTTTTTTTTTTTTAATTTTAATTTTTAGTTTGACCCAAGTCAGGCGCATCTTGAATCGCAGCATAAGCTGCTCGATTGATTTGATTGCCGGCCGGACGTAATAATTAGGCCAGTTCTCTTTAAATGCAATTTTTTTTCCTTTTGTAAGTCGTGGATAGTTAATTTTTAATTCGCCTAATTTTAGTTTAACCGGAAAATTGAAAAAATTGCCTCTGCCTCAATTAAAATCACTGATAACACCCCCCCGCCCCCTCTCGCCCTCCTCACACACACACACACACACACACACAAACACGCACAACACAACTTTACGAAACTTTACGCAACGCAGAATTCTATTTTAATTCGAAATTCGATTGAATTCAACTGAATTAAAATTCAGCGACGAAATGTCATCCCTGCAAATTAAATAAATTGAAATAATTGTGCCCCCCCCCCTTTCCCTCACACAGACACATAAAACACACACACATAAAACACACAAAACACATTTCAAAACATGAAACTTTAAGCAAAGCAGAATTCTATTTTAATTCGAAATTCGATGGAATTCATCTGAATTAAAATTCAGGGACGAAAAAATATCGTGCCTGCAGATTAAATAAAATGAATTAATTGTGCCCCCCCCCCCCTTCCCTCATACACACACACACACACACACGAAACGCACAAAACACATTTCAAGACATGAAACTTTAAGCAACGCAGAATTCTATTTTAATTCGAAATTCGATTGATTTCATCTGAATTAAAATTCAGCGACGAAATATCATCCCTGCAGATTAAATAAAAAACGAAATAATTGTGCCCCCTTCCCCCCTCACACACACACACGTAAAACACACAAAACACATTTCAAGACATGAAACTTTAAGCAAAGCAGAATTCTATTTTAATTCGAAATTCGATGGAATTCATCTGAATTAAAATTCAGGGACGAAAAAATATCGTGCCTGCAGATTAAAAAAAATGAATTAATTGTGCCCCCCCCCCTCCCTCACACACACTCACACACACACAAAACAGATTTCAAGATATGGAACTTTAAGCAAAGCAGAATTCTATTTTAATTCGCAATTCGATTGAATTCATCTGAATTAAAATTCAGCGACGAAATATTATTCCTGCAAGTTAAATAAAATGAAATAATTGTGCCCCCCCCCCCCTCCCTCACACACACACACACACACACACACACACACACACACACACACATAAAACACACAAAACACATTTCAAGACATGAAATTTTAAGCAACGCAGAATTCTATTTTATTTCGAAATTCGATTGAATTCAACTGAATTAAAATTCAATGAAGAAATATCGTCCCTACAAATTAAATAAAATGAAATAGTTGCGCCTCTCCCCCTCCCTCACCCACACACACACACATAAAACACACAAAACACATTTCAAGACATGAAACTTTAAGCAAAGCAGAATTCTATTTTAATTCGAAATTCGATTGATTTAATCTGAATTAAAATTCAGCGACGAAATATCATCCCTGCAGATTAAATAAAATGAAATAATTGTGCCCCCGGTATTCAGCGATGGATAAAAGAGGCGGCGGGAATCGTTTCTTCTTCGCAAAAGTCGCGAACGCGTTCTTAAACGATCGCGCTTCTTTCTTTTTGAATCCTCAACCGTCATCCTCGGGTCTAATTCCTAACCGTCGCGGTTATTAATTAATTAATTAACAAAATGAATACAGAAGCTAAAAGCGCTCTCGCATTTCGAGCAATCACGTGGGAAATCTTCTTTTCCTGAAGAAGAAAAAAAAAAGAAACCGAGAAAGAAAAAATTCGACTCTGAAGTTGCGCGTTTGGAATTTCATGGGTAGGCAGATACGAGTAAAAGCTTCGAAAAATGTTGCGAATTAAGTAAACGTGTACGTTAAGTTGGCTTGTAATTAAAAAAAAATGCAATCGGATTGAATACAGGGGGCGAACAAGTCCGAGCGCGGGAGATTTCAACGACGCGTTAGGCGAGTAACCCGTTTCGCTTCTTCCGTTTCGTTTCTGGTTTTCGTGGTTTTCCACTTTCCCGATCGGTGGAAAACGCGATGGAAAATCACTATTGAGCATCCTCGATCATCACATCGACGTGGAGATTCGATTAGGTATTAAAGGCGGCGGTAGGTTTTTTTTTTTTTGATGCGATTAAAACTTTTCTCCCGCTCGGCTCTACTTTGTTACGTTTATACGACTTTTACGATGAAATTAAACAGCGTCATGCATTATTAATTTTGCGCCTTGCTTTACTAGTACGTTACGTAGGTGCGTAGGTAAAGTAATTAAAATACGAAACTTTCTTTGTTTCCCGCGGCAATTGTCTTTATACGACCGGCGGTAATTTCCGGCGTATACAGTTTTTAAATTAAAAGTCGCCCGTAAAATTTGCCCCGCCGCCCGCGATAAAACAGGTAAAAAGTTAGTATAATAAGCGCCTTTCGCCGGACCTGATTATTCAAACGTCGATACTGAAAACAAAAAAAGGAAGAAAACAAAAAAAAAACTATCCCACATTTGCATCGCCTTCCATTGTCTGGCCGCGCGTAAATGTCGCGTTTATTATTAATTTATTGAGGCGGATTAACGCGCCCCGGAGCTTTCTCACGCTCGCGCGTTACTCACGTTCAAGTTCCGGGGGCGGGGGGCAGGAAGCAAAATTCGTATAAATACAATATTTCCAAGGAATAAGTCATCATCCGATCGGCGTCGTCACCATCGCGAGCAGCGGAAAATCTCTTTTGCGAGGGTCTGTTCATGGCGAGGTTGAAGCTAGAAATATGTTTTACGTTCGCGTTCGCAGCTATTCGCTATTATCCTTTGTAATAATCGAATAATCTAGAATGATCGATTGCAGTTTCAATACGCAATGTATATTGTATATTTTGGCGGCGTTAAGCTGTCTCTTACGTTCACGTTACTCAGTATAAACTCGGGGGGCAGGAAACGAAATTCGTAAAACCTTTTGAAGACTGAAGCCACCATCACATCAGCCTCACCACCATTGGGGGAGGAAAAATCGCTTTTGCGAGATCCGATCGCGAGATTTAAGCTTAGAACATGTTTTACGTTCGCGTTCGCAGCTGGTCGCGATCTTGTAATAATTATTCTCCCTTGTAATACCTAATCGCAGTTCATGCGCGCATTACATGTTCGCGGTTTAGAATGATCGATTTTAAAAAATTATTATTATCGTCTACTTAGCTATATATTTCTGAAAGTAAATTGAACAGTTTTCGGAAGCTACAGGAGTGCGATTGTTTTTATTTTTTAATGTTTTGTTTTGATTTTTGTTAATTTCTAACGTTTCTTTATCTATCGCAAAAATATTTTCTTTGATTGGCCGTACTTATTTGGTTTGGGGTCACTTCGAATCTTCCTTTTTTCATTTTAAAATATTGCGTTTAAATTCCTTACGATTTTCTTTCAATTTTCTCTTTCTCCGAATTTTCTGAAACTTTTTCATTTGTATTTTCTTTAATGTCAATTTCTGATAATTACTTTTTTACGTTTTGTAAATTTTTTAGTCGGGTCGATCTTGAAAGGTTTTGATCATTAAAATTTATATTTTTTAATGTTTTGTTTCGATTTTAGTCAATTTCTTGCGTTTTCGCAACGCGTTGCGTTCTGATTGATTGAAATTAGATTTTGGGTTGAATTACGTTAAGTTTAGTTGGGTTGACCTTGAAACGTTCTTAATGTTTCCAATTTTGTGTTTAAAAGGAGTTGGGTTGATATGGGTTTCGCTTAGTGGAGTTGGGTACACTCGGCTTCGGTTTAGTTGGGTTGGGCTCGCTTAGGCCTGGTTTGACCTTCAGATATTTTTTAATTTTTAAAATACCGTATTCAATTTTTCCATGAATTTATGATTTTTTCATTTTTTATTTTAATTTTTAATTCTTGTTTCAATCTCCTGCAGTTTTCTGAAATTTTATAAAAAATTTTATTTTTTAATGTTTCGTTTCGATTTTTGTTAATTTCTTAAGCTTTTTTATCTATCGCAGAAATCTTTTTCTTTGATTGGCTGCACTTAGGTTCAGTTCAGTTGGTTTGGCTTGATTCTCAATTTTTCTTTTCACTTTAAAATTAATTTTTTTTACGATTTTCACGTGTTACATTTTTAAAAAATTTAATTTTTAATATTTTTTCTCTCAATCTTCTAACCGTGTTTCCGAATGTTCTTAAACTTTCTTTATTTATTTATTTACGTCGATTTCTGACAATTACTTTTTTACCTTTTGTAAATCTTTTTTTCTTGGATTGGTTTGAATTACATTCAGTTTACTGGGGTTGACCTTGAAAGGTGTTTATCATTAAAATTTTAATTTTTTGAAAATTTCCTATGATCCCAATTATTTGATTTTTTTATTTTAAGGTTTCTCCTGCAGTTTTTTCAATTTTCATTAAAGTTTTCATTTTTTAATGTTTTGTTTCGTTTTTTTTTTCTTTGTTAATTTCCTATGTGTTTTTTTTAACTATCGTGAATTTTTTTTCTTGAATTGGCTGCAATTAGTGCACTCAATTCAGTTGGTTCGGCTTGACTTTGTATCCCTTTCTTTTCATTTTAAAATATTGCGTTTAAAATTCTTTACGATTTTCAAGTTTTTCTTTTTTGAAATATTCAATTTTTTTCAATTTCCTACAGTCGTTTCGAATTTTATCATTTTTATGTCGATTCCCGATGATTACTTTTTTACGTTTTGTAAGAAAAAAATTCTCGGATTAGGTTGAATTAGGTTTAGTACCTTGAAACGTTTTCAATGTTTCCAATTTTGTGTTTAAAAGGAGTTGGGCTCATCGGTTTATTTGGGTTGACCTTGAAATATTTTTTTTTAATTTTTAAAAATATTGTGTTCAAACTTCCTATGATTTTAATTTTTTTTCGTTTTTATTTTCAAGATTTCTTGTTTCAATCTCCTGCAATTTTCTCGAATTTCATTAAAATGTTTCGTTTCGATTTTTGTTAATTTCTAAACGTTTTTTATCTATCGCAAAAATCTTATACTTTGATTGGCGGCCGCACTTACATACAGGTTCGGTTCAGTTGGCTTGGGTTCGCTTTGAATCTTCCTTTTTTTATTTTAAAACATTGCGTTTAAATTCTGTACGATTTTCTTTCAATTTTCTCTTTTTCCGAATTTTCTTAAACTATTTTAATCTGTATTTTCTTTTTTAAAGTCAATTACTGATAATTACTTTTTTACGTTTTGTAAATTTTTTTAGTCGGGTCGATCTTGAAAGGTTTTGATCATTAAAATTTTCATTTTTTAACGTTTTGTTTCGATTTTAGTCAATTTCTTACGTTTTCGCAACGCGTTGCGTTTTTTTTTGATCGAAATTAGATTTAGGCGTTCTTTCCAAGTTGTCCAGTTCTACTCTAATCTTGCCCATACCTACTAAGATCCTGACTACGCTCATGGTTTGGTTCCTGACCCAGTGGTTTGGAAGTTATTCACGAAGACGAACTCATGACGATTTTCGGTAATTATTTTTTTATCTTTTGTAGAAAAAATCTCTTGGGTTGAATTGAATTACGTTCAGTTTAGTTGGGTTGACCTTGAAACGTTCTTAATGTTTTCAATTTTGTGTTTGGAAAAGGCAAAAAAATAAGTCGGAAGGGACAAAGGAAACGATACAACAATTGACTCTCTTGGTTTATTTAAACAATCCTCATATTGCCCACTGTTATTCACACCAAGAAACAAAAACGTTTGATTTTTTTTAACTCTACTCCATTGTTTACTTACAAGATTTGATCTAATTTTGCCGTTCCCTGACCAAGATCTTGGCTACGCGCACGCGCGTGGCCCAACTACTACGACACAACAATCGCTATATCACTAATTAAACTTAAATGTTCATCAAATAATTCACGCGTCCCCGAGAGATCAGTACTGATCGAACAAGTGAATCGATGAGCGCATATCAATCACGTTCAGTCCAAATTCACTGCTTTGAGAAAACAACAACGAAAAAAGTTTCCCCAGATTTTTATTTTAAGCGAATTATGGCCGGTTGCATATCGAACACTTTAAGCCGAGCTTAAATTCAAGCATTGCTAAAATAATGTGACATCGGAGATTACACAACAGTGCATACTTCATATTCTAAGTGATACTTTGAGTTAAGCTAGCCTTAAAGTGTTTGGTGCAACTGGCCATTATGTAAATGTAAAAATAGTTTTCGGAAACTACAGGAATACGATTGTTCACAAGCAAACTTAAATTCCGAGCGAAGAGACACGATACGATGTTACCCAGACGTGAGGACTAGGGTCCTCATACAACAGATGTTATTCCACGAATAAGAGCAGGTCTGCTGCATTGTTTGCCTTAAAATACTTCTACGATTTGTTATGGCGATGAGAGTATTAAAGGCGATCTGTTTGTTCGCTTCGGGAATTTTTTCTTTTTCTTACCGTTTGAATAAGCTTCGTTTTTTATCTGAATTTTAACTGGGCAATCGCGGGTTAAAAAAAAAGAAACAAGAGAATACTTCAGCTGCGAACGCGAACGTTGCGTATTGGCTTAGAATTCTTTCTTTGTTATTTTCTCAAGACTGACAAATTTTGACTGAACATGATTATGTACTCATCGGTTCAAGTGGACTCTAAAAGAGCTCTTCATAAATTATGTACTGCGTCTGAAGTAAAATGTTATACTTTACAGGTTAGAAGCGGCTGTAATTCTGTCAGCGAACGTCGCGTCGCGCTCGCAGCTGAAGTTTTCTTTCTTTCCGAGACTTCTTAAAAGCTAGAAGCATATTTGGCAACGCGAACGTCGCGTCGCGCGTCATCAAATGTGCTCCTAGCTTTTAAGAAGTCTCGGTTTCGACCTTCTCTAATTCATCATCGACAAAGCGAGGATTAAAAAGTCCCAGCCTCCGCTTATCGTTTGTCATTTCGCCACATTTAATATTTTGTTTTGAAATAAAAGCATACACAGTCGTATTCAGATTCTATTTTTACATCACGTGGCGTGCACATCTAAGATGGCGTCCGTAAGAAAAAAGAAAAAAAAAACAGTTGACAATCGTATCTGCGAAACTGTCGGTCCTCACCTCGGTTTCCGCCGACGCGACGCGACGCGACTGTATTTTTACATCGCCCACAGAATTTAATATAAAATTACCGAATTTTTTTAATTCCATGTTAATAAATAAATAAACAAGATATTGAAAGATTTTGGAAATTGAGAATCCTCAGTGTTTTGAAGATGTTTCAGAAATGAACGAAGATAGACGAGGTTCCTTCTGCACATTTTTATGGACCCTAAAATAGCGCAACTTTGTCGTAATTTAATTGACTTATAGTTTACGAGATCCCCACGGTGGGCCCTTTAACTAGTTGCAACCCTGTATGCGATAAGCAATGCCTCCTCAGAAAATGCCAAGTGACAATCGCAATCGAAATCGCAAGTCTCGCCGCGACGGTACTATTTCATCCTCGCTTTAATCATCAAGCGAGCGGGACTCGTTGTCAGATCTGGGGTCGAAACGATTATTTTGTAATTCCGCGAAATCAAATTGACTCACTCGAATTGTTCGGATTGAGGCGACGGTGGCGACGGGGGCGGTGACGGTAATTAAACGATTTAATGAGTTTTTGTCCCGGTGCGGCGATTCGATGGTGACTGCAGCAGAAAGAAACGACCTTCGGGAATCGCACGTCGCCGACGTCGAAGGCCCGCTTCGGCGAACGCGTTTCTTTCCCAAGTACGGAATTAAACTAATCCGAACTTCACCCTCAAGGTTAAATAATTCGTGCAGTTTGTAACTGATTAATTGTCGAGGATTCAAAAAATCAAAGACGCATTTTGCGTACATGTGTATGTTGTACGGGCGACAGTGGCGTAGCTGTAGGGGTTGCCAAGCAACCCGGAGCGGGCACCGCCCGATGTGCCCAAGAAGTCAAAACTTTTATTCACGAACAATTTTTTTTTTTTTAAAAAAAAAAACGTGTTCTTTTAAATTTTGTGTAATTTTTTGTTTTTTGGTTTACTCGGTTCCGCTTCGCTTTTGTTATTATTATTTCTTTTTAACCTTTTCCTTTTAAACATTTCAGCCGTATCGTAGTATCCACCGACTATTGTTGCTAATTCTAGAATACGCGCGTTATAGTTTGTTTTCGGTTTTGTACTTGTTTTGTTCTCTGTTCCATTTTAATTTCTTTTGTTTGCTGTCGAGGAAACATTGTTGTCTGTTTCGCTTGCGCTTGGTCTTTTATATCGTTTCGACCCCCCGCCCCCCTCTCCCTACCGCCATAATCCGTAGTACCATTCCTTATTTACAAAAAAATCTTTCGAAAATTAATTCCAATTTTTTTAATGCATATTATTTTGTTTTATTTTTTTAAAATCTTTCAATTTTTGTTATTTCCATCTATGCCCTGTTTTGAAATTAAAAAAACAAATCACATGTTAAATGAAACAAAAAGCGGTGGCATTTTTTTTTTTTTTTGAAAGTGAAACAAGAGCGCACGAATATAAACAAAAAGAAAAAAAACGCGTTTCTAAAGTAAAGCGAAACAAAAGACAGCCGGTCGAGTTCCTACTCGGAACGAAACTCAAGCGCTTAAATTTAGGAAACGGAAAACAAAAATCGTTTGCGTTTTGCGAAAACAAAAGTCGATTTTGAAACGCTACGAAATCAAAAAAAAAAAACAAATGACCGTCGTTGATTTTGTTTTTTGACGATTTGCGAACTTAATGGCGGAAAAAACCAAAAAAGCGGCAGGTCCTCCGATGAAATGTGAACCGAAAAGGAAAAGAGAAAACGGAAATTAAAACAAAAAGCAACGAGAAGAAAAAAAGAAAAAGAAAACAAAGCACAATAAAGGGCAGCCGTTTTCTTTTTAATGCAAATCGAAACAAAAGACTGTTCAAAGCTCCAAGTGAAACAAATTCAGTCGATTTTGAAACGCAACGAAATCATAAAAACAAGTGACCGTCGACGATTTTGTTTTTTGACGATTTGCAGAAAAAAAGCGGCAGATGATGAAATTGAAAATTTGAAATTTGAAACAAAAAAAGAAAAGAAAAAACGAAAATTAAAACAAAGAGCAAAAATAAAAAGCAAAAAAGAAAAGCATAGCATAATAAAGGCCAGCCGTTTTTCTTTAATGCAAATCGAAGCAAAAGACTGTTATCTCCAAGTAAAACAACGAAACTTAAACAAGTGACTGTCGTCGATGATTTTGTTTCCCACAATTTGCGAACTTAAAGGCGGAAAAAACGGCAGGTCCTCCGATGACATTTGAAACAAAAAGGAAAAGAAAAAAACGTAAATTAAAACAAAAAGCAACAAAGAAAAAAAACAAAGCACAATAAAGGACAGCCGTTTTTTTCTTTTTAAATCAAATCGAAACAAAAGCCTCCAAGTAAAACAAATTCAATCGATTTTGAAACACAATGAAATCATAAAAACAAACGACCGTCGTCGATTTTGTTTTTTGACGATTTGCAGGAAAAAAGCGGAAAAAGCAGCAGCTCCTCCGATGAAATTTGAAACAAAAAAGAAAAGAAAAAACGGAAATTAAAACAAAGAGCAAAAACAAAAAGAAGAAAAGCTACAAGGCATAATAAAGGACAGCCGTTTTTTCTTTAATGCAAAACCGAAACAAAACACTGTCGTCTCCAAGTAAAACAACGAAACGTAAACAAGTGACTGTTGTCGATTTCGTTTCTTCCGACGATTCCAGCCAACTTAGAGGCGGAAAAAACCGGCGCGGCGTGTCCTCCGATGAAATGAAGTAAAACGAAAGGCAGAACAAAAAAGAAAACAAAATATTCTAAAGAACGGTCTGAAACAGCAGCAAACAAAAAGAAAAAAGAAAAGCGGAATGGAAACACGAGAATGTGAAACGAAAAGCAAAACAAAAGAAAAAAAAAACAAAATATAATAAAGAACAGCCTTCTTTTTTAAAGCGAATCGAAACAAAAGACTGTTAGCCTTAAGCGATCGAAATTCAATAAAAATTTATGAAAAAAACAAATTTTTTATACGGAGTTCTTGATTTAAAAAATTTAGAAAAGACCTAGAAGTATGATAGATATAAATAAATATAAATAAAAAATACGAACTTTACTTCAAAGTCTATTTAATAATAGAAGATTAAGGCCTCATCTTTCCCAATCCCGGTAAATTTATCTGCCAGGTAATATCTTTGGAAACCGTCGAGGTCCGATTTCTTCACCTCCGGATAAATTTATCTGCCAGGTAATATCCTCGGAAACTATTATCGATACAATGGTTTCCGAGGACAATACCTGTCAGATAAATTTATCAGGAGGTGAAGAATTCGGACGTAATGTGTAATTTGTAATGAAATGTGTAATTAATTTTTTAATAAATTTAGAGCAGAGCAAAATTTTTACCTACCGCGTAAATTCCGCAGATAAAAAAAAGTCTGCATAAAATGGAGGAACCGAACCAACTTTATGTAACGAGACTTGGTTTTCGGATAAAACCAAAAATCCGCATGGAATGGAGGAACTGAACCAACTGTATACAGTGTGTCCACGGATCGACTTGACGATGAAGAGGAAGAACTTTTTTAATATAAACTTTACCCAAAAAGGTTATTCTTTATAAAAAGTTCTGCAACTTCAGAAACAATGTTCAAATTTCAATTTTAAATTACAGTCCGTCGAAAAAATTCAAAATGTCTTCATTTTATGTTGCAGAAATCAAAGAAACGTTTTCGTCATGGATTTTAGGCAAAAAATGTTTGCTTTAAAAAAGTTCTAAGTCTAAGCAACTTCAAAAATTACACGTTCGTTTAAGTTTTTTGACTAAAGAGTGTCTAAAATATTAAAAATCTGAATAAAACTTTATTGTTCTTAATTTGTATTCTGTGTAAGAACATTCATCTTCAGAAACTTCAGAAACCATACTCAAGTTTAAATTCTGAAATACAGAGTGTCTCAAAATTACATATTTTTTTAAAGGATTTTATCGAATTTACTGCTAATATTTCGACTTCTTCAGGACCAATACTGATTCGGTTTCTTAGATTTTTTTTTTCTTTTAATAATCGGAATGGTTCGTGTGACATCATTGTATCATGAAACAGATCAATTGGATTTTTGATAATAAATCGTAGCTTTTTTATCTTTTGTAAAATTTTAGTGTTTCAGTTCAGTTGGTTTGGTTTGACCCTGAAACGTTTTTAATGCTTCACAGTTTTTAATGATTAAAAGAAGTTGAATTCGCTTGGGCTTAGTTCAGTAGGGTCGGGTTCGCTTAGCTCCAGTTTTACAAATAGGGCTCAACTTTGAGCTGAGGCTTAAACCCTTAGCAACGATTATTTCAACGATTGTTGTGAAGGATTTAAGCTTCGCCTCAAAGTTAAACAAAGTTACTGTAAAACTGGACCTTAGTGTCGTCGGTTTAGTTTCACTTAATTTCGATTTAATTCGGTTGATCTTTAAATATTTTTTGATTTCCATATGTATATTTAAATTTTCTTGGATTTTAATTTTTTCTTATTTTACTTTTTATTTTTAAAATTTCTTGTTTCAATCTCCTACAGTTTAATTTTTGATTTTTGATAACTTCTCGCGTTTCATCTATTGCCAAATTATTGTCTTGGGTTGGCTTCATTTAGGTTGAGTTCAGTTGATTTGGATTGCCTTGAAGTTTTTTTTTTTATTTATTTTAAAATCTTTGCGATTTTTACTTTCTTCATTTTTTCAAAATATTCAATTCTTAACGTACCTGCATATTTTCTTTCGATATTCTACAGTTTTTTTCCAATTTTCTTAAAATTTGCAATTTTTTTATTTTGACAAGATTTCATCTAATTTTGCCCTCCCTTCTCGGCCGCGCCCGTGGTAGTGATCAGGGCGTATTTCATCTTAAAAACAATACAATACAATACAAAAAACCATAGTAGCCCATATGTAATTAATCATTGTAAAATGTATACTCGAAAATCATCGAGTCATTAATCGACTTTTGTTCTATTTGATTTTCCATTTTATTTTATATTAATTTGAGAAAAACGCCATCCCCCAATTGCTTGTGAACTCGCTACCGTCCCCTGGAACGCTTCAGCGCCCACGGGTGGGCGCTACCGCCCACTTTGAGAACCTATGTCATCGATGAAATTAATTAAATAGGTCACCGTTTGTCAATACTAACTTCGTTACCGTCATTTGAATTATTGGAATTAAAAGAAAGATGCAAAATTCTGACTCTGACTAAATTGGCAATACTGTGTGCAAGGCCCCAGGTGTGTTCATGAGAGATCTACCAGAGACTATGGGGCAGTAGGGCAGCGCAGCACTTACCAATTCCCAATTCCATAACATTTTATCAAATAAACGCGTTCTTCCTTGGTGAACTTGCTTGCTGGTGATCATGCTAAATGTTATTAAACTTATCTGATAAAATTGTTGTTGTTGTTGTTTGTTCTCTAAGAACACCCGATTTGTTGTAAAATTATCCAATGTAACGGTTTCTCGAAAATCATTCCGCAGTAAATGCGTTACTTTGATTTCTGCAACATAAAATTAAGAAACGTGGATTTTTTTAGACAGACTGCAATTAAAAATTGAAATTTACGTTTTACTTCTGTGGAGTTTCCTGACTCTGTAAAGAATATTTTTTTTTTTTGCGTAAAGTTGATATTAAAAAAGTCAAGTCGATCCGTGGACACACTGTATAACGAGATTGGTTTTCGAAGAAAACCAAAAATCAGCACGGAACGGAGGAACCGAACCAACTTTAGCGACGGTTGGTTTTCGAACGATGAAACCAAATCGAAAGAAAACCCCCAGCGAAAGTAATCCTCGGCGTAACACAACATTGTCCATTAAAAAAAGCTTGATATCTCCGGCAAACGTTCACCGAAACATTATAATAATATCTCCTCGTGTCCGATTGTGAGTGAAGTGACAGGCGAGGTTCTTGTTTTGGTCTTGTCAGACGCTTTAGGTCTGGTAGGTAGACTTTCGTGATATGAATGAAGCGCCCACGAGATGACAGAGTCAGATTACGTTTACGTATATACGTTACGTTGAATTGACACAGTGCGACGCGACGTCCGTTTTCAGGATTTATAATTAGGCCCGGGGAACACCTGAGAACCCCCCTCCCCCACCCCCGGTCGAAACAAAAACGCGCGCGCGTCACTTACCCGTTCAATAACAATCAAAAGTCCCCGGCCGGCGGAGATTTCAATGCGCGATTAAGAAGGAAGTCGTCGCTTATGCTAATCCCGGATCAATTTTAATCATTCGCTGTGGATTTACGGTTGCCCGCTTACTTATAATATACAATGCGATGCGATTTATGCGTGCTGATAAATTGTATGTGCGAGCCAGCTGGATGCAAATGCGCGCCGCTTGAAAATGGAAATCTAACGACTGTTTGCGCGCTCTGTTTAAGTACGATTTATGGACGGCGATAATCCGAGTTGCAAAAAGCTTGGAGAAATTCAAAAAAGAACTGGAAAATGACGATGTGAATTAAAGAAGTCGCCGGCGAGGGCCACTTTTAAAACGTTCGAGGTACACTTCCTCCAAATCGTTGTTCTGAAACTCGTTCGACGAAACATCTTATTGTTATACCCCCATAAGTATGAGATAAAATGTCAAACTCTAATACTTATAATATGTTCATACTTCACTCTTAAATTTAAATTCAAGTTCCGTCCACCTTTTCTTCAATCTGCTTCAATTACTTGACTGGTTAGCTTTCCTTCTCGGGCTATCCTTCTACGCTTCTGCTTCTTCCTTCTTTAATTTTCTGCTCATTTAACTCTTAACTTTTAACAGTTAATTTTCGGATAGTTCTTGCTCGTGAGAATTGCAGACGATATGAAACAAATAAAAAAGCTTTTCAAAAACGAGCCGAAGCAGTAATTTATTGACTTACCTACTTGACGTTTCGCAAATATAATTATTTGCATTTTTTCAAAAGTGAATAACGGAAATAAAACTTCTAACAATTTTCTATGTAGTTGTAGGACGTGCGAGCGGGGGGTCGGAACTACAACTTTCAACCCCCCTTTTCGTCCCCCCGATTCTTTTAAACAAGCCGCGCAGGTTTGGATCTCGATTCTCTTTGCGACCAGCGTTTTTTTTTCTTTCTTTTTGGTCTATAGTTGAAAGCCAGAAATCGATTTCCAAAAAAAAAAAAAAAAACAGTTTTCCGCCCCGAATCGCGCTCGAATGGCGGCGTCCCTGCTTGTTTGGAAATCCGAAAAAGCACGATCGACTTTTCGCAAATTAAACGAAACAAAATGTAATTAAAAAAAGAAACCGGGGAAAAAAGTAAATTCCGGACGGCGACGAACTCGTTTGGAAAATCTCAAAGTACGATCGACTTTTACAGAAAGAAAACAAAAGACGATCGGATTTAAGAAACGGCCGCCGAGAAGAAAAAAATACACAAACGGAAATAAAGCGGCGTCGTCAAAAGAAAAAAAAAAATTAAATAAATTAGTGACGAAACAGTAGACGAAAAAAAAGAACAGAAGAGAAAAGAAAACAAATGACGTTCGATTTAAGCGAAGCGCACAACCGAACCGACACCTTCAACGCGAAGAAGAAACGAAAAAATTAAACGAAACAAAATAAATTTTTTTTTAAAAAAAACGACGTTCAAAAGAACGGGGAAAAAGTAAATTCCGGACGACGAAAGCGACCGAACTTGTTCGGAAAATGACAGAGCACGATCGACTTTGACAGAAAGAAAGAAAAAGAAAAAAAAACAGAAACAAAAGACGAAAATAGTCGACAAGAAAAGAACACTGAAGTACCAAAAATAAATAAGAAAATAAATGACGAAAATAGTCCACGCCTTATCTCTTTCTCAGCTTACTTAAAAGTTTCTTTTTTTTTTAAATAACTTAAATAAAAACCCGAACCTTTCAGTTACAAGATATATTCAAATTCAAAGAAAAATTTTCGTACATTAAAAAAAAAAGATTACAAAGAATTCAAGTAAATGAATTAATTATTTAAAATTAGGACAAAATATAAACTAGAATATACATCTGGGTACACTTTATTTAAATTGAATTAGGAAAATTAAGCGGCAAAATAATTTCGCGAATGTGTTGAGGGCCTATTCTAAAAAAAGAAAACAACAATTTTGCTGGACAACAGTTCGCAATAAATACGACCACTTGAAGAAACGATGCGGTAAAAGCCCATAAGCAGTTATAAAACCTATAAAAAGCTGCAACGTCGACAGGTTTTTTAAGTTATTTATTACGCGACACTTTGCAACCATTATAAGAGTAAATAAATTGTTATATCAATACTCTCACTGAGACTCGCTATTATGTAATGCATTTGTAACAGTGTAACTCGCAACACGAACGATCCTCGTCCAAATTCCGAACAAATACTTTTATTTACGTCATCCACCGGGTAATATGTACTTGATAAATGTTCGAAATTACTTTTATTTGTTGTCATCCTAAATTCTAAACGTAACAAAGCTCACGAAATACGTAATCATAAACATAACCTCCAAATCGTCATTAGAAATTATTTCAAGCGCGAACTAGTAACTCGTATCCCATCGAAGAATCGAAAATAGAAAAAAATAGTGCAGAGGACATTCGACATTCGCGTGCTCTAAAATAAAATGTCTCATGAAACTTGCGTTTTAATATACCATTATTAAAACAATTGTCAATCTGTCAATTTCAATTCAATCCAAATGCAACATCCGATGTTCCCCAATTGTGTAACAATCGGAAAGGGAAACGTGCTTAGGTAGAGCGGGATCATCGTACAAGAAATCGAAAACTCTATTCAGTTATCGTAACAATTGTTTCTGTGGAGTTCAACGAAGTTTAAACTTTAACTGAAAGTTAAATACAAAATGACCCCCAGTACAGTATATTATTTGTTCCTTATACATTTTTTAGGTTTCGTTACGTCAAACTTCGGGCGAACTTCTTTTGTTTTTGTTTTTCTTTTTTTCAATTTCATTGTTTAAACACCCCACCCCCTCTTGTATCCGACGTATTTTTGAAGTTGTCGGGGGGGGGGGGCATATTGCGAATTTTTTTTTCTGAAAATGAACGCATAGCAAAGTATTAGTTCTATTATTTAAACCCCCTCTCGCCCCCCGTCCCGCTCCTGACTGACGTGTTTTTGAAGCTGCCGGGCATAATGGGCATTTTCCTAAAAACAAACGCATAACGCGGCAGTTCCTGAGACAAGAAAACCACCAACTCGATTGTTATTCAGAAAATTGCGTCAAAATTTTCCACGCGAGCAAGTCGTTTGTCATTTGTTTAGAATATCATCGTCGCCCATTTCTCCGTCGTCGCCACATCGCGTCCGTTACGCCTTAAAAAATCGGAAATAGGCAACCCACTCTACTCCAACGCTTTTAATAACCAGGGTATTATGAAAGTGGCGCCGGCCGTTTACTCCTTGGTTTGGGTTGGTTTGGTAGGCAACCCGTTCTACTTCAATGCTTGTAATAAGTAATAAATCTTGAAATTTTTGGTTATGAGTAAAGGTCAGTTCGTCTTAAAATTTAAGTTGTCAAGTGTAACCATGGTAACACTTAATTAATGAGTGTTAGAGGGCGCTGGTTGACACACTCTAGGCGCCCCCTCCTCAAATTCAAGAGTAGTGTCAAAATTACTGTCATTTTGAAATTTTTTGGTTATGAGAAATGTCATTTCGTCTTGATATTTAAGTTGTCAAAGTAAGCGTCGGTGTCTTGTACCTAATTAATGAGTGTTAGAGGGCGCTAGTTGACACACTCCAGGCGCCCCCCTCAAATTCAAAAATTGTGTCAAAGTTACTGTCGTCTTGAAATTTTTTGGTTATGAGAAACGTCAGTTCGTCTTGAAATTTAAGTTGTCAAAGTAAGCGTCGGTGTCTCGTAACCACGGTAACACCTACTTAATGAGTGTCAGAGGGCGCTGGTTGACACACTCCAGGCGCCCCCCTCAAATTCAAAAATTGTGTCAAAATTACTGTCATCTTGAAATTTTTTGGTTATGAGTAAACGTCAGTTCGTCTTGAAATTTGAGTTGTCAAAGTGAGCGTCGGTGTCTCGTAACCATGGTAACACTTAATTAATGGGTGTTAGAGGGCGCTAGTTGACACACTCCGTGGCTTGCTTTACTGGAACACATTTTTAGGCGAATTGGACTTGAATTGAGTTTGGTTGATTTTGTAGGCAGCCCATTCTACTTCGATGCTTATATTATCAACTATGTTATGATGGATGAAGATGCGGAGGTGTTTCCGATTTGATTGTTGGGTTGCCTATTTTTAATTCATTCGCGCGCTCACGCTTTAATTTGCGCCGCATTTAACGCTAAAAGTTTGTTTAATTTTCTTTTTTGGTTTCCTGCGTTCGGAAAACTGCACCCGCCCTCCCCCTTCCCCCTCCCCTCATTGCGTAAGACGAAGACTTTCTAAACAACGCGAAGCCGGGCCGAATAATAAAGAGCAGGTGAAAACGAAGAGGCCATCGACGGTAATTAATCTCTCTCTCTCTCTGTCTTAGCCGAGGCGTAACCTTAAGAAAGCAAACGTAACGTAACTTTATGTTTGATAAAGACAAATATTTCCCGTCGATTTTGGATTTTTACCGCGCCAGTAAAATAAATCCTCACCTTTTTGGCTCCGTGTGCAGCGAGCGCATCAGGGCGTTCCCCCGTTCGAGTTTCTTCTTCATTCATAGAAAGCGTTCGTCGTGTTTGTCGAAGGCAACGGCGGCGCGGCGTGTGAGAAAATAATTTAGTTGTTCGTGTGGTGGTACTACGCTTTTCGACAGGTAAGCAAACAGGCGGTACTCCTCTCTCAGGTGAAGAAGCATTTGTTTGAATTGCTGACATTTTGATCATAGTTGCCGTTGTGTGCATTTGGGTCAACCGCATTGTGATGGAAATGTCGCCACTTCAGATGAACTAGCAGCTCTGAGACCATCAGAAAAACCATCATCATCATCATCATCATCCCCTTCTAATCTGGAGCAGAAGACGCGCGGAGAAGGGGGGGCTGGGGCGGGGGTGTATTAGTTAGTATCTTAGGTATTAGTTCTTCGGTCACATCATTTGTCTAACCGACTCCCGTAATATTTCATCTGTCCTCCTTGGGCACGATATGGCACGCACGAGAAGGGTTGATCGAGACTCGGGGATGACAACAACATTAGTTTCTTTCTCCGAAGATGATTTATTATCGCGCGCGCAGCTCGCTCTTTGCTTTATTTGGTTTTGTTTTCGTTCGAACCGCGTTCTCATTTCAAGCGATTAGTTTCAGCAAACGGCGACTTATTATTCGTCAAGCGAAAAAAAGAACACTTAATTTATTATCCATAGATACCCATATCATCAGCGCGCACGCGCCGCCGCCGCCATCGCCGCCGCCGCCGATCAAATCGACGACGATTTCCTTTCCTGACTTATCATTGAAGTCTCTTAAGTTTAGGCTGAAATGACATACGACGTAC
The DNA here is from genome assembly GCA_036172665.1 of Prosopocoilus inquinatus. Classification (NCBI taxonomy): domain Eukaryota; kingdom Metazoa; phylum Arthropoda; class Insecta; order Coleoptera; family Lucanidae; genus Prosopocoilus; species Prosopocoilus inquinatus. The sequence goes on along the minus strand of CM069878.1, from coordinate 3,164,905 downwards.
AACCGACGACGTCATTTTATTTATCGTCTGCAATTTTAATTACTTTTAGAAGCCCTTAACGAAAATGAAAGACTTCAGAAGTTTCCTTCGGAAGAACCAAAAAGAAAAAGAAATGAATATCAAGCTCTTCGCGTGCGTGCGCTAAAAAAATGTTCTCTTTGCAGAAAAAGGCAAAACGCATCGGTCCTGAAGTTAGCAGAAAACCTAAGTGCGATTGTAAATCCCAGAGAAATCGATAAACTTATAGTATAGTATATATAGTACAGTAGTATATTTTTTTCTATAATATATGCTATTGTTACGGTTATCCTTAGGGGTAGCCGTAACAAGGGTCGTAGTCAAAATAAGGAATGCATTATTTATTAAATAAACAAAATAAATTAAACTTACATGATCTTATCGAGACTTGCACAACGCACGTACTAATTTAATATTGTTAATTAATACATCATATTAATATAATGTAATTCAAAGTAGTATAAACCGTAACTGCTTGCTTGCTTTGCCATCGGTTTGGTTGTGTACGAACGCCGGAGCCCCCGCAGAGCTTGGGAGTACCTATATTTAGACGAGGCGTGCTTTGCTCTTCCGGGCGTGATGTGAACTCTAGGAAAATGCACCCTGCAGGCTTGTTTTCGCGAGTTTTTTTGATACTGTGGTAGCGGGAGGGGGTTTATCAAAAATCCGTAAAAACGCCTTCTAGAGAAATCCTTCGGACGACTTTTGGTGGTGGTCGCGAAGGCGTCGTACGTCGTCAGACTGCGGCGGGGGCAAATTCCCGAGGAAGTTGCACCCTGCGGGCTTCTCTTCGCGAGTTTTTTTGATACTGTGGTAACGGGAGGGGGTTTATCAAAAATCCGTAAAAACGCCTTCTAGAGAAATCCTTCGGACGATTTTTGGTGGTGGTCGCGAAGGCGTCGTACGTCGTCAGACTGCGGCGGGGGCAAATTCCCGAGGAAGTTGCACCCTGCGGGCTTCTCTTCGCGAGTTTTTTTGATACTGTGGTAACGGGAGGGGGTTTATCAAAAATCCGTAAAAACGCCTTCTAGAGAAATCCTTCGAACGACTTTCGGTGGTTGTCGCGAAGGCGTCGTACGTCATCAGGCGGCGGCGAGGGCAAATTCCCGAGGAAGTTGCACCTTGCGGGCTTCTTTTCGCGAGTTTTCTTGATACTGTGGTAACGGGAGGAGGTTTATCAAAAATCCGTAAAAACGCCTTCTAGAGAAATCCTCGGGACGACTTTTGGTGGTGGTTGCGGTGAGATCGTCAGTTGCGCGGCGGCGGCGGGAGCAATTACCCGTTAATTTAACTCAATCATTTTTTCTTTTTTTTTAAAGTTTGTTTGCTTTAAATAATGAGAACGAAGGAAGTTTTGCATGTGTGTGCCTATAACTATTTGATGAGAAAAGTTTCCGTCTCTTTCCTGACGTGTCGTTAAAGTCTCCGTCTGTCTCTGTTTCGCGCACGCAGGAAAAAAAAAGAAGGTAATAAATCTCGACTACTGTTGGACGTAGCAGGAAATTACGCGTTTGTTAACAACATGTAACACGCGGACGCTTATGTCAGAATATATTAATGTTAAGATTAAATATTGCGCTTATTAATTAATACGTAGGTTCGATTAACAAGATAAATTTAGCGGCCGATTCCACGAACGCATATGTACACGTCCGTCCGTGCAACAGTGGCGTGCGTGTATTGATTCTTTAAAGTTTTTAGCCGGGAGAGAGATAATCTAAGCTGGTGGGCAATAAAAACGGTCCGAATGCCGAAACGGACAGGGTAATGTAAAAATCATGCCACTTCATTACAAGGTTGGCCGCATCGGCTTCTTCATTTCCGCGTCCGCCGGCGGGACGGCGCTCGCAGCGTCCGCGCGACAAGGACGGCCGCATTCGGACGTAGCACCGGACCGGAGATTCTGGATATTAGTCCACAGTAGTGCCGAGTTTTTTGTCGGCCGCGTGGTGACATACCTTCGGCGGTGGAATCCGCTAGATAAGGGGTTAACATATTGCCGAGACAGCGACCGAAGATAACAACTGAATGATCAAGCGTTCTCACGCTCTGACTTTCTTCTCCTCGTTCGCTGCCTTATTCGTGCGTCGTTTTAAGCTTTTTGCAATTAAGATCCCGATACCGTCCTCATTTGTAACCGCGCGGTCAGCGCCATCTAGGACACTATCTCATATTTTCAAGTGCGCATAAAAATCACTCCGGAGAGAGTTACGACGACGTCTCGGGGAGATTTCTCGTCGCGATACTGCCGCCCTTCTTACTTTTAGTCCACGGACACTTTTCCTTTTCATCTCATAAGCTACCTGATTCCAAGAACCAGCTCACCTGGAAAAATTCCAGACCGTTCACCTAAAATTCGAGCAGCGGCAATTGGCGGTTTACGCAACGCGGCGGCGTCAGCTCCGCTTAGATTGGAGGGACGTGCAGAAGAAGTTTTGCAACGCCCCCATTGTGAGTTTCAGTTGAGCTATTTCTTTGGCCATGTATACGACCAATCGCACACAAATGTCAATATCCAGACACGTGCATTCTGCTACCAACCACCGCAATTACGTTACTAATTATTTAATTACCGCTACGAAAGTTCCGGGGGCGGGGGGTTAAGAATCAAGAGCGTGGCGGGGTTCGGAACGGCCGCGGCCTATAAAATAAAAATGCACCTGAGTGCCAAAAAAAAAAAAACAAAAAACAGAAAAACTAACTTACCAAACAATCCGTATAAAAATGGAAAGGTGGAAAAAATCGATTGGCCCAAAATAAAATTTGGAGTACGCCGGCTCGATGCAAACGAGTGGGTTCACGTCCTCGAAAAAGGTCTAAGAACTTAACCAGCTGGCAGGAGGACGTCCACGGAACTAACGAACGTGATGTTTCCAGACAAAAGCGAAAAGCATTCCTTCACGTTTGAAAAATTACGAAATTATCGAATTACATGAAATCTAACAGCAAGAATATTTTTTGGTTCAATTGGTGAAATTGTTTAGTCCGCATTTCGCTAGCGCGATCGTCGATACGGGCTTAATTTGTCTAGCATGAAATATCGACGTCCGCTTAGCTCGCGCAGATCGAGGCCCTTTTCGATCAACGGAAGTAATCATGAAGTAATGATTCGTTCGGGCAGTTAGCCAAGTAATTAGTAGGAATGAGTTAGGTTCAGTACGCCGCAGTGAGTTAGGGAATTCGTGATTGTTTTTTTTTTGCCTCGGATGAAGAGCGCAAAAGAAATTTGACTATTTGCGCTCGTTCATGTCTTGCCTCGATCATCGAGAACGTGTAATTGTCTTTTTCTTACTCGTGACATCACCGCAACAACTGAATAAGGGAGGGGGGAAGAGGGGGTCTGCTAAAAATGAAAATCCGAAGTGAAGAAATTATTTGACAATTTCAAATTTTATTTTTTATTTTTCATTCCTTTCGTTTGATCTTTAGTAATATTGCTGTTGGGGGCCGTTGTTCGTTATTTTAATACGCAATTAAAAAAAATATAATTATATAAAATAATAAATTTTGCTTAAAATAATAAAATTTGCTTAAAGGAATGGAGAAATACACTCTGCGTCGTGCAGCTGTATTTTTGAAAGATATTCAAGCCCCCCCCTTCCCCCGACTAAGAGTAGCCCCCTTTCGGCTTTCAACCAATTTCGCCTTCGCCGCTATGATTACTAAATTGCACAAAACTGAGTGTGTGTGTCTTTTTTTTCGTTACTTTTTTTCTTCCGTTTCGATTCTGAACGTATTTCGGGAATGATTTTAAGAATTCCTTCCGAAAAACAAAAGGCGATCGTTCGAAACTCAATAAAACGGCAGCAATCGGCGGCGCGGCGTATTCGAAAATAAAACCGAACGAATTTATTTATTTTTTTAATTTTTTTCTTTTTACTTTTGTGTCCTATTGACCGAGTTTTATTATTTTTCTTTAGTTCCGGGCGTTCGTCCCGCGTTCTTTTCCGCCGCGATGTTTAATCGATCGTCTTTCGTTTTTGCAAATCATACAAAGTCGTCCTTAGATTTTGTTTTTTTTTTTGTTTTTTGTTTTTTTGTTAATTCAATTTATTTTGATTTCGTTCGACGAATTTTCCCGTTGACCTCAACTGATTAACTTCGTAAAATAATTGGCGCGCTTTTTCTGAAAACAAAAGGCGATCGTTCAAAAGATCTGATTAATTAACGAAAGCGGTGACAAGTTAGCGCTGAGGGTGGCTGTCAGCTGTCCCGAGCTGGAACTCAGAGAGATGGGGATGGGTTGAGTGCAAGTTGAAGGGCGCCAGGGAGTGAGAGCCCGGCTGATTTCTTTCTGCGCCGCTGCGGAACCACCGCCCGAGCTTCGCAGCGTGCGCCAAAATTCGAAAAACTTAGCTTTACACTCGTGCGAACCTAACTAAAATCGTTTGGAAAAAATGTAATTTAACGCACGAATGTTCACACGTGTGCCATTACATCTGCGTCATATGCGAACATTACATAACGTAGCAGCGCCACCACTTGTTGGTACGTCAAACTTCGATTTTTTATCGAAGTTCGACGTACGATCATTTATCTCTCTTTTGATTAGATGATATAATTTCTGGGGTAGATGTAGATCTAGCCTGACATTCCAGTTTCTTCTTTCATGATGATCATCATCGCACCGTGACGAGCAAACAACGTTTTACAAAAAAGCAATGATAATTTATTTTTCCGATTGAATTGAGAAATCTGCGTTATATAAGAGTAACGAGATTGTTTCCTCGCGCCGCCGCCGCGCCGGTTGGCCGCAAAACAAATTTCACAATCGGTGCTAATGTGCAATAAACGCTGCCTAGAAGTGTTCCCTTTCAGTTTATTAAGCGGAAAATAATTAACGTTTGTGCGGGAACGGTCGTAAAATCAATTAGCTGATGATCTAAGTATGAGACATTTTAATTGCATTTTTATGATGGTTATGCCTACGCTGCTGCCTTTGGAGAACCGCAATCTTTCTTCTTACGTGAATGATGATTCGGATTGGTGGTAATACGTAATATGTAAAGTATCTTCTTGTGTTTACGGTTGTACTAATCACGTTTAAAGTTGAAAACGGTTTAAACCCGAACTAGACTCTAAAAACCGGGATGAATAAATAAATAAATGAATGAATGAAGGAATTCTCGTTTCCACGAAACAACCGAGAGCGGGGGTAGCGGCGCTTTCGAAGAGCCCAAGAGCCAACGCTGCTTTAAAAATAATACTGCAGTTGTATGATTGATTATATTCGAGTTAGTTTCTTTTTCTGTAAAATGTGATTTTTGATTTACCAAAAAAAAAAGTAGTACTGCATCAGGTTTTAGCTACTCTGAGGTATTCTCGAAGTTGAGGTTAAAGAAGTAGAGGATACGTTCGCTAATGTCTGTACATTGTATACAAATCGGCATTCCAGCGTGGAACGAAACGTGTATCAATCTCGAAACGTCCGTCAGGAATTTAAATGAGTGTGTGTTTTTCGTTGTATATATAGTAGAAATCAATCGCAATTTTCGGTGCGATAAATAAGCGGCGCGCAATTTCTTCCGCTCAACAAAATATTAAAATTTAATAAATTTAAGTCCGCAGGGTCATTAAAAAGCCAGCGAGATAATAATCGGAGCATGCCAGGAAATTTTATAGAGTCGTTCTGGGTCTCGCTGCGGACTATTTAATAAATTATAATTTATCGTGAGTTTCTTGATTGGAAATTAGTGCCCCGTTTCTTTCTGGCTTGCTCGTTTTTTTTTTCCTTTTGCTTGCCTTGTTGCCGTCGCCTTAATTTACGGACCTCCGCGGTTTCACGTTCGAATGTCGAACGCATCCTTAATATGTTTATTTATGTTTTATGCTAGGCACACATAATATTTAAATTAGTGTTTGTTGTACAATTAATAATCTTAATTAAAAATTAGCATATTAACAAGTTTCTTTTGGCGTTTCGACGATTTTTTTTGTCTTCCTCCTCCTCCTTCTCCTCGTCCTCGTCCTCGTCCTCTTCTCTTCTTCTTCTTCTTCTTCTTCTTCTTCTTCTTCATCACCTCTTGGCTCGCTCTTTGTTTGCACTGGATGTTATGGACCTCCGTCTATGAAATGCCTGCGTCTGTTTGGTGAGCATTTTTCCGTGTTTATTTTTCTAATCCAAAAGTCAATAAAAAAAGATTTTATATTTACCGACAATTCTCACCCACTAAAGCCAATATTTGCGTTTCACATTATTTCTTTTCATCTTTTTTAAACAAATCGAGCGATTATTACGTGCCCGCATCGCATCCGTCGCTATCAAAAAAAAAAAAGAAAAAGAAAAAGAAATACTCACACGAGCAAATACAGGTACCGAAAAATAATACGTATAATAATACGATTCGATAATGCTTCTTCTTCTTCTTCATAAAGCTCGCAAATATTTATTCTATAACCGGGGGTGGGGTTGGAGGGGGCTGTTGATTTAATTAAACGCGACGGAATTTACCAGCCTCGTAAAACCTAAACGATAGGTAAATGTTTATTTATTTTGCATATATACATATCATCGATTAAACCGGATGAAATATTAAAAAAAAAAAAAAGATGATAGATCGTCGAATTCTCCGCGGTTTGCAGTAATTATACTAATAATAATAAGCTCGGCGTTACAACCCTAGTAGCGAATTTATAGACGCATTAAAGTTAATTGCCGCGGTTTTAGTATTAACTTTATACTATCTCTCTCTTTCCGTTTAATGACTCCTATCCGATCTCTAAATTAATTGCTTCATTTTGTGCGCCGGATATTTATACGCGTTCGTAAAACTGTATTAAAAGTAACTCGCAAAAAAAGCTCCCCCCCTCCTTTCCCTCCGCCGCTGCTTCCTCCGACTGGTCGCGTTCAGGATCTGTTTGTCGTTAACGCACGCACGACACTGTTGTCGTGGGCAATCGGACGACTGTCCAAGAATTAGAAATTAGCAAATCGGATTCAATTGATTTATTTATATTTTTCCGACATTTTTCTTCTGTCATCCAAAATGCAATACGTTGCTTGAGACAAATCGCAGTTTCGTGTTAAACAGTTAAAACAGCCCTGGCTACAAATTTTAAGTGCTTCTATGTCACTTAGATGATTGGCTGGGTGCCGATGGCTTCTTTTCGCGAGTCTTTTCGATGCTGTGGTCACGGGAGGGGGTTTATCAAAAATCCGTAAAAACGCCTTCTAGAGAAATCCTTCGGACGACTTTTGGTGGTGGTCGCGAAGGCGTCGTACGTCGTCGGGCGGCGGCGGGGGCAAATTCCCGAGGAAGTTGCACCCTGCGGGCTTCTTTTCGCGAGTTTTTTCGATACTGTGGTAACGGGAGGGGGTTTATCAAAAATCCGTAAAAACGCCTTCTAGAGAAATCCTTCGAACGACTTTCGGTGGTTGTCGCGAAGGCGTTGTACGTCGTCAGGCGGCGGCGGGGGCAAATTCCAGAGGAATTTGCACCTTGCGGGTTTTTTTTCGCGAGTTTTTTTGGTACTGTGATAACGGGAAGAGGTTTATCAAAAATCCGTAAAAATGCCTTCTAGAGAAATCCTTCGAACCACTTTTGGTGGTGGTCGCGAAGGCGTCGTACGTCGTCAGACTGCGGCGGGGGCAAACTCCCGAGGAAGTTGCACCCCGCGGGCTTCTTTTCGCGAGTTTTTCTGATACTGTGGTAACGGGAGGGGGTTTATCAAAAATCCGTAAAAACGCCTTCTAGAGGAATCCTTCGGACGGCTTTTGGTGGTAGTCGCGAAGTCGTCGGACGTCGTCAGGCGGCGGCAGGGGGCAAATTCCCGAGGAAGTTGCACCCTGCGGGCTTCTCTTCGCGAGTTTTTTTGATACTGTGGTAACGGGAGGGGGTTTATCAAAAATCCGTAAAAACGCCTTCTAGAGAAATCCTTCGGACGATTTTTGGTGGTGGTCGCGAAGGCGTCGTACGTCGTCAGACTGCGGCGGGGGCAAATTCCCGAGGAAGTTGTACCTTGAGGGCTTCTTTTCGCGAGTTTTTTTGATACTGTGGTAACGGGAGGGGGTTTATCAAAAATCCGTAAAATCGCCTTCTAGAGAAATCCTTCGGACGACTTTTGGTGGTGGTCGCGAAGGCGTCGTACGTCGTCAGGCGGCGGCGGGGGCAAATTCCAGAGGAAGTTGCACCTTGCGGGCTTCTTTTCGCGAGTTTTTTGATACTGTGATAATGGGAGGGGGTTTATCAAAAATCCGTAAAAACGCCTTCTAGAGAAATCCTTCGGACGACTTTTGGTGGTGGTCGCGAAGGCGTCGTACGTCGTCAGACGGCAGCGGGGGCAAATTCCCGAGGAAGTTGCACCCTGCTGGCTTCTTTTCGCGAGTTTCTTTGATACTGTGGTAACGGGAGGGGGTTTATCAAAAATCCGTAAAAACGCTTTCTAGAGAAATCCTTGGGACGACTTTTGGTGGTGGTTGCGGTGCGATAGTCAGTTGCGCTGCAGCGGCGGGAGCATTTACCCATGAGCGTCGCACCCTGCAGACTTCTCCCTGCGATTTTTTCTCTGCACGGCACCGCTGTCGGACGACCAAATTGTTCCGATGTTTTAGGTAAAAAAAGGTGAAGAATCCAATGGTGGTGGTCGTTCCGCCTCGAGCAATACCGTATTCGACAAAAATATTCTCGGTTCTTGGGTAAACACTCCCATTTCTTACGCAATTTTAAATATAGATTTTCAGCTCAAAATTAACTGAGATGTACTTACGCCCGAAAAATTATATAAGTTACTGCATTGGTTATACCTGTAACTTTTAATAAACTTTATTAGTCATAATTTTAATGTTATTATTACGAAAAATTTTGTGCAAATCGTTTTTGATTGCAGTGAGAACCTCGAGCAGCCTCTGGACAGCTGTTTCAGCCCTGCTTGGGGCTTCTTCAGCAGGGACGTAGCTCGACATTCCCACTGCAGACCAAAAGCGACTTGCCCAATTTATTCGCAAATGCGATGTAAGAATGATGAACATATAAAATAGCGACATCTTACTATCGCTATTTTATATGTTATTATTACGCGTATTATCTAAAAGTTTAAAATCAGCATAAGTTTGACACCATTTTTGATTATCGTGCGTCGCGACGAGTATTTCCTCAAGCCTCAAGCACGTCCTCCCATCACTTTTAAAAAATAATAATTGTAATCGATATTTTCTATTTTCATAGGATTATTATATTTTAATGTTTCTGTGTCTGAAACGTAGATTATCGAAACCTGCTGCCCTCAACCATTAACTAAGGACGTAGCCACACAACGTTTACCGAAAGTATTAAGTTTTTTATTGTGTTTTTAGGGGAATTGCAAAGGCCGGAGAACCCAACAACCTTTCTCCCCTTTCTCCCGGAGTAGCGTACATGGACCCGTCCGTGCACAGCACGCTCAGGAAAAAGCAGCGCAAGCTCGCGCGGGACAACCCCGGCGTTCTGGTGGCGATAGCCAAGGGTGCCAACAATGCGATACACGAGTGCCAATATCAGTTCCGAAACAGACGATGGAACTGCTCGACCAAGAACTTCCTGCGTGGCAAGAACCTCTTCGGCAAAATCGTCGATCGAGGTGAGTCAGTACGTGTACAGGGTGTATCGAAATAATTTATTCTGAAACTCGGAAGCTGCAGCGGGCATCTTTTTATTTTTTTCTATTTTGTGAATCGTTAATACACGCGCATAATACGTAAATCACCCCTCGATCTCTCTTCTCGACTGTTGCGCGCACACTAACTGAACAACCCCCTTTGTCCTCCGCTTGTTTTATTGTAATGTAAATGCCATTTTACGGCCGACATGTGTATTCATTGTCGTCTCAATTTGCATGGGCACTTATTAGTGGGGTGAATGGGGCTTGCTTTGTGAACGATTTTATTGTTCGCCCCCCCCCCCCCCCCCCTTCCCCGAAAAAGCGACGCGGCTGCTCGACGTTTAATTTGCGGAACATGACGGAAACGGATTTTGTGACTCTTCAGCGCTTACAAAAAAAAGATAAAAATGAAAATGAGAGCAAATCAAAGAAGCTGCAAATAATAATGATAATTAAAAAGAAAACAAAACAAGTGAAACAAACTACGTAGGTAGAAACGACACGAATATCAAGATGACCAAGGAACAAAAGAAGATTAATATTGTTTTCCTCCTGGCCCGGGGTATTTGAAAATCACGATTCCAGTCGGAACGAACAAAAGAGAAAGGAAACTGTAATGTGACAAATTGCAAAAGAAAAAAAAATTAATTAATTAATGCAAATAATAAAATTAAAACAATTAAACGAAAACTTAAAAAGTTAAATGAAAAAAATAGGGAAACTTTAGGAGGGCGTCGATGGATATATTGCACGTACAGTCAAACTCTTTAGTAATGTCTTCCCTGTAAATGTTAAATTACGAACTAACGCCTTCAACAAAAACGAATAAAACAGACTGCAAAGAAACACCAAGAAACAAAGAACGAAATAAACAAACAAATTGAAAAAAGAAACTCTTAGAGACGTCGACAATTAAAAGAAAACAGAAGAGAAAATGAATAAAACAATTGAATATTCGTCGCGTTTCTTTTTCTATTTTTTTTTTGGTTACTGTTCATTCTTTGTTTGCTTTGTTTTGTCGTAATAATTTCTGCGATCACTTCATTTTTGCTTACGATCAATGATAAGTAATCTTTTGAAATTCCGTAGCTTTGGATGACCTTCGCCGATTTTCTTTTGTTTTTTTTTTCTGTTCCTGCACGCCCGTGTTTTGTTGTAGTTTACCTCAGTTTATTTTAATTTTTTTGGTTTCTTATTAAATCCTCCTGTGTTTCGGTTTAGTTTAGCTTCGCCTACTCTTTTTTTCTTTCTTTTGTTTTGTTCGACTTAATCTTCATGTCTCCAACTTATTTCATTTGTTTTCGTCGCGTGATTTTATCCTTGCACTCGCGCAACTTTATTATTATTTGTTGTTTTCATCGTCGACTTTTTTCTTCTTTCTTGTTTTTTTTTCATTTACGTGTAGATGGTCACAGCCTTCGCGTTTATTCTCTCCGAGAATCGCCGATTTTCTTTTGTTTTATTTTCTTCTCGTTCGTCTAATTCAGTAATTTTGTCGTGGTTTGTTTCGGTTCTGTTTTGTTTCTTGTCGAATTAATTTTCGGATTAAAAGCGATGCCCCCCGCCGCCGCATCGGACGCTCGTTTCGGTCACCGGGCAACAATCGACGATCTTCTTTCGTTTTTTGTTTTCGTTTTGTCTTAGCCGTCATTTGTTTATTGTCGGTATCGAACGATTGTTCTTGAAGGGCTTCGCCGTTTTTCTTTCCTTTCGCTTAGAAAACAAGCTTCAGAAAAGTTGCCCATGCAAGAATCGTCCATCGTGCCATCGATACCGAAAATAAACAAATGACGATTAAGGCGAAACAAAAAAAACAAAAAAGGATCAAGAACGTTTGTTTTTTTTTCTTTTTTTAAATAAGTGTCGCTTTCAGTTGCTGGACGAGAATGGATGATTTTTTTGGCTTTCTTCTTTGTTTCTTCTTGTATTTATGTTTCCACGTTCAAAATCAAATTCGGACAAAAAAAAATCCCCGATCTTCTTTTGTTTTCGGTTCAATAGCGCAGCTTATTGTATTCTTCGCATAACGGTCTTCTCCTTCTTCTTCGGTTCTCTTTTCTTTTTTTTTTTTTGCTTTTTGTAGCCACGACTTAAAACGAACCGCACTGCAAATGATTCCCGAATATCACATTTGTATTTATAAGTAGAAGTTTATTTATACGTTCGAATAAAACGGGCCGCAGATCACGTGAACGGAAACGTTCTGGGCGGCGAATTGCTTGCGCTTTGGACGCGTTCCAAAAAAAAAAGGGTGATAGCGCCGCCTACCGGGGGTGAAATAAATTAACTGGAAATCGCGCGCGTATCTTAAAACCGTGCATCTGTTCTAACCTCTAAATTTAGAGCCGCAGGCGCACCGTTTGAATGTGTATTTTTGTGCGGCAATCTCGGCCCTTATCTGCCCTGTGCTAAAACACGTGAAGGCGGCGGCGCTTTCAAATTATCGCCGACGGCGGCCGGTTGGCAAGCCTGCTGCGAGCTTTCCGATTTTTACGAGCGGCGCGCCTTTCGATAGTGGAAATTTACGGCTAGATTCTGCGGCTTTGCTGAACGAATTTTATCTTCAAATTTCACGTCGCCAGAGATTTATGTGTTTACCTCGTATAGAGTCTTCATTATTGATTGTACCCCCCCCACGTGACCATGTCAGAAGCCTGATGGTTAAACGGCGAATAGCACTCACATATGATAATATTGGCAAAACTGCGGCAGACGGCATCAAATGTAATTACAGTAGCGTCAGTCGAAGACTAATGCAATCTGTTCTATCTAAATAATTGTTTAATCAAAAATAATAATAATAGTAATAATAAGAGAATGATCGGACCAACGAAAATAAACGTCTAATCAAAAACAGATGATTGGCTGACGACCAAATAATCTAAAGAAGTTTCTTGCAAATCGTTTTTTGTGTTTTTGTTTTTTCTGTACAAATGTTTCAGCCCTATTTGGGGCTTCATCAGCAGAAGCGTAGCTCGAGAGTTCCGCTGCAAACCAAAACGATTCCACCGAGGATAATCGCAATCGTCATGTAATAGTAAAGAACAGTTTATACAGCGACATCCCACGATCGCTTTTTGAACTAACATTACATCAGGATGGACAAATTTGTCTATCCTAATGCAATTTAGACAAATTTGTCCTTCCTAATGTAACGTTAGTTCAAAAAGCGATCGTAGGATGTCTCTGCTTAGACCGATCAAATAATCGTTTAATCGAAATTAATCGATCAAACGAAAACGATCGTTTGTATTATCAGAGACAAACGACCAATGAAAATAATCGTCTGTTGAGTAGATAAACAAAATGAAATCGAAAATCGAAAACGAAAACAATCGTCGCATGAACAACAGAGGATCGTCAAAGTAATTAAAAAAAAAAAAAAATTCATAGTATTGCGGCAATAATTGTTTAACCGAGAACAACTGACAAGCGGAAATCGCCGTTGCTGCAAATTAATGTTAATTAAAAAAAAACAAAAACAAAAACGAAACAAAACAAAACAAGCGATAACCTGGCGAAATTACTGTCTAAGTTAAAGTAATAAAAAAAAATAATTGACAGTATTGCGGCAAAAGTTGTTTACCCGAGAACAAATGACAAACGGAAATCGTCGTTGCTGCGTTAGGTTAACGAATGCAGTTGTTTAATTGAAAAACAAAAAAAAAGAACAAAAACGAAACAAACAAAACAAACGATAACCTGGCGAAATAATTGGTCTACTCACAAACAAACGATTGCTAGAAGTAATCAAACGTGTAAATAAGTAATCGTTTCAATCTGTAACAAATGACTTACCTATGCGAACAATCGATTTCTGATCTAAATCATTATAAGTCATTTGTTCCAGAACCAGTGACTGAAACGGAAACATTGTTAAAAAAAAAAAACAAATAAGAGTTGTAAACACCAATGCCAAGAGGGTTGCAGAAATTCTGCTAGTCGTCCCTCCAATCTAGGCTGCGTTGACGTTGGTGTGTTGTGTAGACCGTCAATCGCCGCTGTTTCGATCTCAGTCGCACGTACGTTTAGCGGAATTTTTACAAGCCTTTTGGCATCGCTGATTCTAAATTAAAATTGAATTAAGAAATGTTAATAACTGACTGTAATCTGAATAATATTTTTCTAATTTCCAATTGGCTGATTTCGTACGTGGTACGGTCGTTTTCGCGCTTTTTATAAAACACGAGAAAGTAATTATCGGGAATCGACATGAAAAATGATAAAAATCGAAAATTTTAAGGACATTCGAAAGAATAGTAGAAGATTGAAAGAGAAAGTATTAAAAATTAAAAATTTTAAAAATCGTAAAAAACGTGAAAATCGTAAATCGTATACATAATATTTTAAAATAAAAAGAACACATTCAAATCCCAACTCGCAGGCATACGTGGTCACCCCGAGAGTATTTTTCAAATTTCCGATTGGTCGATTTCGCACGTGGTACGGTCGTTTTCGGCGCTTTTATAAAAGACAAGAAAGTAATTATCAGAAATCGACATAAAAAATGATGAAAAATAAAATTTTTCAGGAAACTCGAAAAAATAGAAGATTGAAAGAGAAAACATTAAAAATTAAAAATTTAAAAAATCGTAAAAAACGTGAAAATCGTAAATCGTATATATAATATTTTGAAATAGAAAGAGCAAATTCAAATCCCAACTCGCAGGCATACGTGGTCACCCCGAGAATATTTCTCTCATTACCGATTGGCTGACTTCGCACGTGGTACGGTCGTTCTCGCTCTTTTTATAAAAAAGAGAACGTAATTAAGTAATTATCAGAAATCGACATAAAAATGATAAAAATTGAGAATTTTAAGCACATTCGAAAAATAGTAGAAGATTGAAAGAGAAAATATTAAAAATTAAAAATTTTAAAAATTCTAAAAACGTGAAAATAAAACAAAACAAATTGAATTCCTAACTGGCAGGCATACGCGGTCACCCCGAGAATATTTCTCTAATTTCGGATTGGCTGATTTCGCACGTGGTACGGTCGTTTTCGCGCTTTTCATAAAAGACGAGAAAGTAATTAACAGAAATCGACATAAAAAGTGATAAAAATTAAAGAATTTAAGGAAACTCGAAGAAATAGTAGAAGATTGAGTGAGAGAAAGTATTAAAAATTTTAAAACTGAAAAACGTGAAAATCGACAAGAATTTAAACATGACATTTTAAAATGAAAAAGAAGTCAACCCAAACCAACTGAAGTGAACCTAAGTGCAGTTAAGCCAAGAGAAGATAAAAAGCGTAAGGAATTCAAAAAAAAAAAAAAACAGCGAAACAAGACGTTAAAAAATGCAAAGTTTAATGAAAATCGGAAAAACTTCAGGAGATTGAAACCAGAGATCTTAAAATAAAAAAATGGAAAAATTAAAATCATAGAAAATTTGTACACATTCTTTTTAAATAAAAAGAAATATTTCAAGGTCAAAACAAATAAACCGAAGCTAAGCGAGTCCAACCCAACCTAACCGAACCAAGCCGAAGCTAAGTGAAGCGGGAGGCAGGAGGTTGTCGATTAAAGTCGCTCGCTTTTCAAACCATCCAAAAATTAAATATTTACGAAGAGGATTGAAATAGTTTTCTTTTATCGCCCCCTGAGTTTGTGGTGGGCGGCCGCCCCATTTGCTCTACTTTGGCCAGGCCCATGCGCGTCGGGTCATCTTCGAAGGTCATGCCCTTGATAGACTTGTATTTTCTGCTCTTCGTTCCCGTTCTCTTCAATTGTTAGCTCTAAATAGACAAACTCTCTTATACTTTCAGCGAAGGGGTATATTTGCCCCCATCCCCCTCCGCCTTCAATTTTTTGTTTTGGTTTGGTTCTTTAGCTCTTTTTCGGTCCTCCGGCTGGTTACGATTTTCAAAGCCGCGCCAAGTTGAAGGACGCCAACGTCTGTCTAATTTCAGATTCATCTGCGGTATTCCCCCACAGAATCTTCTGTTGGCCAAACTCTCTTATACTTTCAGGGAAGGGGTATATTTGCCCCCTCCCCCTTCCGCCTTCAATATTTTGTTTTGGTTTGGTTCTTTAGCTCTTTTTCGGTCCTCTGGCTGGTTACGATTTTCAAAGCCGCGCCAAATTGAAGAACGCCACCGTCCCGTCTGATTTCAGATTCATCTGCGGTATTCCCCCACAGAATCTTCTGTTGGCCAAACTCTCTTATACTTTCAGGGAAGGGGTATATTTGCCCCCTCCCCCTTCCGCCTTCAATATTTTGTTTTGGTTTGGTTCTTTAGCTCTTTTTCGGTCCTCTGGCTGGTTACGATTTTCAAAGCCGCGCCAAATTGAAGAACGCCACCGTCCCGTCTAATTTCAGATTCATCTGCGGTATTCCCCCACAGAATCTTCTGTTTGCCAAACTCTCTTATACTTTCAGGGAAGGGGTATATTTGCCCCCTCCCGCCTCTGCCTTTAATATTTTGATTTGGTTTGGTTCTTTAGCTCTTTTTCGGTCCTTTGGCTGGTTACGATTTTCAAAGCCGCGCCAAGTTGAAGGACGCCAACGTCTGTCTAATTTCAGATTCATCTGCGGTATTCCCCCACAGAATCTTCTGTTGGCCAAACTCTCTTATACTTTCAGGGAAGGGGTATATTTGCCCCCTCCCTCCTTCGCCTTCAATTTTTTGTTTTGGTTTGGTTCTTTAGCTCTTTTTCGGTCCTCTGGCTGGTTACGATTTTCAAAGCCGCGCCAAGTTGAAGGACGCCAACGTCTGTCTAATTTCAGATTCATCTGCGGTATTCCCCCACAGAATCTTCTGTTGGCCAAACTCTCTTATACTTTCAGGGAAGGGGTATATTTGCCCCCTCCCCCCTCCGCCTTCAATATTTTGATTTGGTTTGGTTCTTTAGCTCTTTTTCGGTCCTCCGGCTGGTTACGATTTTCAAAGCCGCGCCAAATTGAAGAACGCCACCGTCTGTCTAATTTCAGATTCATCTGCGGTATTCCCCCACAGAATCTTTTGCTGGCCAAACTCTCTTACACTTTCAGGGAAGGGGTATATTTGCCCCCTCTCCCTTCCGCCTTTAATTTTTTGTTTTGGTTTAGTTCTTTAGCTCTTTTTCGGTCCTCTGGCTGGTTACGATTTTCAAAGCCGCGCCAAATTGAAGAACGCCAACGTCTGTCCAATTTCAGATTCATTTGCGGTATTCCCCCACAGAATCTTTTGTTGGCCAAACTCTCTTGTACTTTCAGGGAAGGGGTATATTTGCCCCCTCTCCCCTCCGCCTTCAATATTTTGATTTGGTTTGGTTCTTTAGCTCCTTTTCGGTCCTCTGGCTGGTTACGATTTTCAAAGCCGCGCCAAGTCTGTGGTATTCCCCCACAGAATCTTTTGGCGTTCGTTATTTTCATCGCTCTGCTTTCGCGATTTGTATTTATTCGCATTCTTTTCTAACAATACATGAATTTTGATTATTCAAATCGCGTATTTACGTACGATGACTGAATCGCAGCTTGTTTAATTAATTAACGCGCTCGCGCGGTTCGCGGTTCGCGGCGCGGCGTTTTTTCCTCGTGAGCATTAATCGTGTGGTGGTGGTGGGGGGGGGGGGCGAACCAATCGAATCGTTGGACACCATGGTGTAAGTGAGGGCCGTAAAATCGTGAGCTAGCGCTCATAAAACCCAAAGATTCCTTAAATACCCCCTCATATTTGTATCAATTAAAAGTCGAGAGCTGGCGATCGAATCGGCGACTTTATGGCGCTGCGCTGCCGATCCGATGGGTGGAATTCGTTTCGAAAACCGATTCGGGAATCGATAGCGCGCGACGTATGCCCGGCATGCGGGAGTTTTCGGTGAGAAACTCGGTGAAATTTACACGGCCGATCGCATCGGCTCGAATCGGAAACGCGATCGGCCCCTCGCGCCGCGCCGGCCTGATTGAGGACTCAAATTACCTATCAATTTGGGGGGGACTAATAGGTCGAGATTATTGATGCCTTATCTCCGAAAATAACAAATAGCTGCCGTACTTCGGACAGATGCGAGCCGATAAACGCTACCCGAAATACCACTTTAGCGGGGACCTCATCCTCCTCATCCTTCCTCCTCGTCCTCCTCGCCCTCTTGCGGACGCGCCGCCGACGTCTATCTAAATCGAACCGATTCCGGAGCCTGTCCTTTGGATTACTTTAATTAAACGGTTGACAAATTAAGGTCGTCGGACCTACTCGATTTTCGTATTAATAGACACCCGGCCAAATTAGAATAACATGTTCCTTCACGCGTAACAATTTCTCCCAGCCTGAAATGTTTCAGATAGTGATATCGAACATCGAGTTTGATTTATTATGAAGAAGACATAAAAGCATTAGCAAAATGCACAGAAAAAATAAAATAAACTGGCGAGACCTTAAAACTCGGCGAGGATAGTAGCAAATAACAACGATGCTGCTGTCTCGTCCGTCGTAAGTTGTCGCACACAAAGATTTTCCTTATTTACTTGCTCACTTAGTTCAAGGTCTTTCTACCGTTAAGTGCATGACATGGTGGGCTTGAGATTTGCGTTTTTGTCTCCATCGTTGTCTATCTTTGGTGGTTAGAGTTCAAATTTTACTCCATGCCATTCCTCTCCCCTTCTCACCTTTTCTTATTTATTCTGTTTATCATTTTGTTCTTGGTCTTCCTCGCCGATTTCTTCCCGATGGATGGTCACGTTACATCAACAAGACAGGATCGTCAAAGTAATGAAAAAAATAATTGACGGTATTGCGGCAATAATTGTTTAACCGAGAACAAATGACAAACGGAAATCGTCGTTGCCGCGTTAGGCTAACGAATGCAGTTGTTTAATTGAAAAAAAAAAAAACGAAACAAAACAAAACAAACGATAACCTGGCGAGAAATAATTGTCTAAGTCCAAGTAATAAAAAAAAATTGACGGTATTGCGGCAATAATTCTTTAATCGAGAACAAATGACAAACGGAAATCGTCGTTGTCGCGTTAGGTTAACGAATTCTGTTGTTTAATTGTAAAAAAAAAAACAAAAACGAAACAAAACAAAACAAACGATAACCTAGCGAAATAATTGGTCTACTCACAAACAAACGATTGTTAGAAGTAATCAAACGTGTAAATAAGTAATCGTTTCAATCTGAAACAAATGACTTACCTATGCGAACAATCGATTTCTGATCTAAATCATTATAAGTCATTTGGCAGCGGTGGGATTCAATTACGCCAGTTTGGGGTAAAATCAGAGGGCGGAACGCGAACTCTTATCTGAGTTGTGCGGGAGTGAAAAGTGCAATTTTCCGAAAGGTGAAAAGCTCGTTTTGTATTTAATCACTTGTGTAAATTGTTTTAGAATTTAAGAAGAACCTCTTTAATTTGTTGAACGTAAGACCTCACGTGTGGATATGTTTTTTTTTCGTATTATTTTAAGGAAAAGAGTTGCTTGTAACCGACTCTTTTAAAGTAAGGGGGAAGGGATGTAAGAGCCCAGATTCTGAGGATTATCTAGACTGTCTCGTTATTTCCATCGCTTCATTTTCTCTGCCATTTTCCGGATCTCTCGATCATCTCTTGTGAGTTCCGTATTTCCTCGTCCACATAATACGAAATCGTGTAGGTGAAGGCGAAAACAATCGATTTACCGAAGCAAATTTCTGATTCATGTAAATCCCTGACCCACCAGGAATCGGTTAGGTTCGCAGCGGTCGCCTTCAACGGGAACCCGTCCGACGGTTTTGGAAGAAGATCACGTGCTATTTCTCGTCAATTCAATGCCTGCTTCAATTGGGTTGGTAACAATGTAAAGTTGGCAGCAATAAATCAGGCGGAGAGAAAAGCGCCCCGAAGAGAGAATGAGCGCGCTCGCCTCGCAGCGCTGAAAGCCTATCGGTACAACGAAGGTACTTTAGAAAAGCGGCAGCGTGACAGATTGTTGTCATTTGCATGGTTGGTAGTCGTGTTAGTCTGACTACCGTACATCAGTACCTTCATAAATCTAATGATTGATGTCTTAGCACTTGTCTCCTTGTTTGCTTGCTTGCCAGCCAGCGAGCGAAAATCTGAATGGATGATTAAACCGTGGAGCAATTTCTTGAGGACGACGGCGGGCCCGAACAATCCCACCACGGCACGCAACTTACCTGATCTCATCCATTAATCGAATTGAGTTTGATTGCGTATCCAAATCAACGCCGACGGACGTTCGAAATGCAATCCATAATTAAATCTGCGAGGAGGAGAAGGAGGAGTAAGAAGAGCCAACCAAAAAATAAAAAATAAATAAAACATCTCTCATCATAACGTTGTTGAAGTTGTTGGGTGTTGGTGGTGGAAATGCAAAAAGCTCAACTAACTCATAGTAAATAAGGTATTTACAAGCGACACTCTCCGTATCGATTCGGCGTGGGCCAAACTCGGCAGGTGTCCCTCGGCATTGTACGGGTGGCAGGTAGATGTTGGCAAGCCTGGATACATCTTCATTTCTCATACTTGCGTGATTTACTGCGTCTGCATACGTTTTAAATGGCTTTAGGTAGTTGCGTTAATAAATAACGGTTGGGCGTCGTGGGGGCGCGGGAGTCGCGTTCGTGCGCGCCCTCTCTTGCGGACCCTTCGAAACCAATGATTTAAGGCGCGTTTTGTTAACTATTAGTTGCCTGTTGCTCAGCGAATGGGAATGGGAAAGGGAATGGAAACCGCCAAGTTGATTTATGCCGTTGACCGCCGATAATGAAATTAGTTTTTAAGTTGGCAATAACGGTAACACGACGCAGATTGCGTTCCTCTTGACGTAAAGAACAGAGTTGGCATCACAGAAGCACCCGAATTTCTTGTAATCCTCGGAAATTCCGACGTTTCGCTACCGTTCGCCGAAGTGCGCGCACCACCTACTAAAGCCAAAACAATTGAAGCGACGAGTGCGTAACCGTGTTCAGTCCAAAAATCTAAAACAATTGAACCGACGAGTGCATAACCGTGTTCAGTCCAAATTTACTGCGTTGACAAAACAACTTAACAATAACTTTCTCTAGATTTTTTTTTTATTTTGAGTGAATTGTCGGCTTAAAATTCTTTCAGGTGAGGACATCTGAAGCCTACCGCAGCCGATAATTACTTATAAAATAATAATAAATAATAAAAATCTCAGAGAGAGAAAGTTATTTGTTGTTTTCTCAAAACAAAAGTAAATTCGTACTGAACGCGATTAATGCACTCGTCGATTCGATTACAAATTGCATTAAACTTCAAAGTGAAATTGCCGTTAAAATATTCATAAATTGAATGGAAAGAGAAATTTGAAAAAAAAACAAAATCAAAAAAAAGAAAAAACAGAATCAAAAACAAAAGTCGATGATAACATTTTCTTTAGCAAAATTCAATAAAATAAAACGGCGAGGCAAACAAATTAGGTTCGAACGATTTGAAAACGAAACAAAAGAAGCGGGGCTTCTTGCTCGAGAACAAAAAAGAAAAAAAAAGCACCGTCGCCTTCGCAGAAACAAAAGACGAACGGTTTGAGATTTCTAATCGTCGAGAGTCGTTGAGTCACTTGAGTGTTGTTCCCTTTCTTTAGTTTGAGAGAAACTCTAAAAAAAAACAAAAAACAAATTAAATGTGGTTGTACTTTTCTTGATCGAGGGAAGCTTTCTAAAAAAAAAGCAAAGGAATAAAATTTCATTAAGCAAAATTCAATAAAATAAAACTCTGAGGGAAACTCCCCCTCCCTCTCAAAAAAAAAAACAAAAAAACAAAAACAAATTAACAAAAAAGGACACAGTTTGCAAAAATAGAATCAACAACAAAAGACGACGATGATGTCGTTTTCATTAGCAAAATAAATTGAAACGGCGAGGCAAACAAATGAGGTTCGAATGGTTTGAAAACGAAACAAAAGAAGCCGGGCTTCTTGCTCCAGAACAAAAAAAAAGAAAAGCGTCGTCGCCGTCGCAGAAACAAAAGACAAACGGTTTGAGATTTGTTTGTCGTCGTTGAGCCGTTGACTTGAGAGGATTGTTCTCTTTCTCTAATTTGAGAGAAACTCAACTCTAAAAGAAAAACAAAAAACAAATGAAATGGGGGTTGTACTATTTTCCTTGATTGAGGGAAACTCCCCTTCCCCCAAAAAAAAAAAAACAAATTAACTAAGAAGGACACAGTTTGCAAAAATAGAATCAAGAACAAAAGACGATGATGTCGTTTTCATTGGCAAAATTAAATAAAACGGCGAGGCAAACAAATGA
Organism: Prosopocoilus inquinatus; assembly: GCA_036172665.1. Classification (NCBI taxonomy): domain Eukaryota; kingdom Metazoa; phylum Arthropoda; class Insecta; order Coleoptera; family Lucanidae; genus Prosopocoilus; species Prosopocoilus inquinatus. The sequence continues at coordinate 3,143,109 of CM069878.1, read as the reverse complement.
GGTTCGAATGGTTTGAAAACGAAACAAAAGAAGCGGGGCTTCTTGCTCGAGTACAAAAAAAAAAGAAAAGCGTCGCCGCAGTCGCAGAAACAAAAGACAAACGGTTTGAGATTTGTTTGTCGTCGTTGAGCCGTTGACTTGAGGGGATTGTTCTTTTTTTCTAATTTGAGAGAAACTCTAAAAGAGAAAAAAAAAACAAATGAAATGGGGGTTGTACTCTTTTCCTTGAATGACGGAAACTCTCCCACCGCCCCCCCCCCAAAAAAAAAACAAATTAACAAAAAAAGGCCGCAGTTTGAAAAAAATAGAATCAAAAACGAAAGACGATGATGTCGTTTCCATTTGCAAAATTCGAAATAAATAAATAAAATAAAACGAAACAAAAGAAGCGAGCTTCTTGCTCGAGAACAAAAAAAAAGAAAAGCGTCGCCGCCGTCGCGGAAACAAAAGACAAACGGTTTGAGATTTACCGTGTCGTTTGAGATTAGAGTCGTCGACTTGAGGATCGTTCTCTTTCTTTAGTTTAAGAAAAATTAAAAAAAAATATACAAATTAAATGGGGGTTGTACTCCTCTTCTTGATTGGGGGAAACTCTCTAACAACAAAAACAACAAATTAACAAAAAAAGAGATAGTTTGAAAAAAACAATGAATCAAAGACAAAAAATAACTGTTCGTTTTCACAGGATAAAAATTAATAAATAAAATGAAATAAAACGCAGAGGGAAACAAGTGAAGTCCGAATGATTTAAAATTAAAACTATAGATGCAAAAAACTTGAACGATTGCAAAAAAATCAAAGAATCAAAAACGAAAAATAACTATTCGTTTTCACCGGATAAAAATCAATAAATAAAATGAAATTAAATGCCGAGGGAAACAAATGAGGTCCGAACGATTTAAAATTAAAACAATAGATTAAAAAAAAAGTTCAACGATTGCAATCATCGGAACGGCCGTGCTTCGTTCATTCTCGCCTATGCTCTTTTACCCTCCTGTTAGTACGATTTCCCTTCAACCTTGGTTAATAATAATGAACAGTTTATACAGTGACACCTTACAATCGCTTTTTGATCTAACATTGCGTAAGGATTGACTGAACTGAAGCGGGTTTGCCACATAATAAGTCACGCCATGCAAGGCCCCAAATAGGGCTGAAACTGCTGTACGGAGGCTGCTCGAGGGTTTCACCGCAATCAAACATTTTTTTTTATTAAATAAAACAAAAGAAATGCTTGTTTTTCTGTCTGCCTTTTGTTTTGTATTTTTCTCTCGTAATGATCAAATAAACATTATTGTTATTATTATTAGAAAAATTTTGTGCAATGTTAGGTCAAAAAGCGATAGTAAGATGTCGCTATTTTATCTGTTATTATTATTATTATTATTATTATTATCAAACAGAAACAAGAGATAAATAGTTAGAGATTTTTTAAATCTGTCGTCAATGTCTTGAAAGTTGTCCTTTCTCTCTCTCTCTCTTTCTCTTTCTTTCTTGTTCTTATTTGAGAGGAACACAAGTTTCTAGTTACAAATTTACAACAAGAAGAAGAAGATAATTTGAAAAAAAAAAAAAAAAACGGAAACAACTTAAGAGGTGTACAGATTTCTTCGTCCCTTTTTCTCTCTTTGTCGCAATCTATTTCGTTTATTTTTGATTGTTAAAATTTTAGTGATTTTCTGTAGTCTTTCGCCCTAAAATTGATCGCCAGCAAGAAAATCATAAACTTTCCCTTTTCGTTATAGTAATTTCATTTATTGTAGATGCACGTAACTCTTACGCTTTTCTCTGAGAATAAATTTCAAAATCTAGAGTATTTTTTATTTGGGCCATTGTAGTAACGAAGGACGATTAACTGAACAAGAAGGGAAGGAAGGCGAAAGCAGGCGTCCTCCAGCAACCCGCGGGTAACAAAGCAGAGATCGATTTCGGGCTTTATTTTCGAGAACCAGGCTGCAAACGAGGAAATTCGAGTTTGAAGCTTTGTACTGGCTTCCAAAAAAAAAAGAAAACAGCTGGTGACGAAGGGAGGAGGGGGTGTCGGGCGGGGAAAAGTGGTTTTCTTATTTGGTTGTAGGCAAAGAAAAAGATTTGTTTTTTTTTTGTCTTTTAATCTGTTTAATCTTTTCAACCTTCGTTTGCACGCCGCGCCGCTTGCAACACCGAGACAAACAAACAAAGATCGACGAATAATTTGAAAACAAAACAAAAGAAACGAGCAGCATCCAGAAAAGCAAAAAATAGTCGCGGGCGTCGCGGAAACAAAAAAGACAATCGTTTCCGATTTGTTGGATTCGACTTGAATTGAATTGAATTCATGTTTTATCTCCGTCTGACGATCGCGTCGGTTTTGCAAATTTGGCGCCCAAACCAACCAATCAACCAGCGTTGCCAAACGACTTCGAATTTGTGCCAATTGTAAAGGGAACACAGTCTTTACGGCGTTAAGGAGTCCACACACTTCGTAAATTCCAAATTAAGGCGGGCGCACATTTAGGCGATGCGATCGGGTGTCGCGTGGAAGCGCGGCGAGAAATCCCCGTCATTCTTCGTCGTCGTCGTCTCTAAACTACGAACCGCCGACTTATTAATGCGTGTATACTATATTACTTACCTTACTCAATAAAAGCAGCTCTGTTGTGGCCACGTAATAATTAATAAATTATGCATGCACGTCTCGCATGTTTTTCGAAAAAATAATTCATTACAGTTAGTTAATCGTTTCTGTGGCGCGCAAAAAAGGGCCCATTTACATGTAACTGACCATTGAGTCACTCGCGCTTATTATAACAAACTCGGTAGACGTTGTTGCGCATATTTCGCAACGCACACCTGGCAACAATCGCCGCCGCGCCGTTCGTTTTTTTTTTTTTTTTGTAAGCGAAAAAGAAATATTGTTACGGCGACCAGGGAAATATTTTAATTAAACAAAACGAAAACAATGCGCCGGCTCTCGAATGAACCGCCGAAGATACTTCTCTCCCGCCCCACGATCACGTCAGGGACATTCCCCGCGGTAATTATTATTGATTATGTGGGTGGGGGGGACGGACGGGGGCGCAAGAGGTTACGGCACAGGTGCTCCGACTAACTTCTGCATATCTTGGTTGTATTTACAAGATGTCTAAAAACAGCTCGGGCTGGGGCAGAATCGTTTCAATTTTTTTTTTTTTTTTAAGTAAGGTAACTTCATTTGGCGATGAGCGGTTTGAAAAATGTTTTTTTTTTTAACAAAATATTAGATTTAAAAAAAAACACGCTTAAAATTAGGACTGCGAGCCTTGCAATCATTTCCGCGCAGTTCGGCGAGTGTCATTATTTGAAAACTGTAACCGGACCTAATTAAGCAAGCGTGCGTCGACAAATTTTTATGTACGTTTGCAAACAAACTGGTATAAATAGTCCGAGGAGAATTTTTGGAGATTAATCGGTAAGGCGATTCGCTTCAATAGGCCGTCGCCGTCTCTCACCGACCGACGGACGTCGCCGTCTCTCACCGACCGACGGACGTCGCCGGCGTCGCCACCGTCACCCCTAGTCGAAACATCTACTACGTCGATGAATCCACAAGCGAAAAATTGAAAATAGAAAATTTAGGAAAATAGAAAATTAGGGCTGGGGCAGAATCGTTTCAATTTGTTTTTTTTTTTTTTTAAAGAAGGTAACTTCATTTGGCGATGAGCGGTTTGAAAAATGTTTTTTTTTTAACAAAATATTGGATTTAAAAAAAAAAGCCACGCTTAAAATTAGAACTGCGAGCCTTGCAATCATTTCCGCGCGGTCGGTGAGTGTTATTATTTGAAAACTATAACCGGACCTAATTAAGCAAGCGTGCGTCGACAAATTTTTATGTACGTTTGCAAACAAACTGGTATAAATAGTCCGAGGGGAATTTTTGGAGATTAATCGGTAAGGCGGTTCGCTTCAAGAAACCGTCGCTGCCTTTCACCGAACGACGACGGACATCGCCGGCGTCGCCACCGTCGCCCCTAGACGAAACATCTACTCCGTCGATGAATCCACAAGCGAAAAATAGAAAATTAGTTTAGGAAAATAAAAAATTTAGGAAAATAGAAAATTAGGGCTGGGCAGAATCGTTTCAATTTGTTTTTTTTAAGTAAGATAACTTCATTTGGCTATGACCGGTTTGAAAAATGTTTTTTTTTTAACAAAATATTAGATTTTAAAAAAGAACACGCTTAAAATTTGGGCTGCGAGCCTTGCAATCATTTCCGCGCGGTCGGCGAGTGTTATTATTTGAAAACTATAACCGGACCTAATTAAGCAAGCACGCGTCGACAAAATTTTATGTACGTTTGCAAATAAACGGGTGTAAATAGTCCGAGGAGAATTTTCGGAGATTAATCGGTAAGGCGGTTCGCTTCAAGAGACCGTCGCCGACTTTCACCGAACGACGACAGACGTCGCCGGCGTGGCCACCGTCGCCCCTAGACGAAACATTGAAAGAGTAACGAGTAACGTGATAAATAAATTAAAAACAATGAACAAAATAAAAATAAAAAGTCGAACCAATTTCGAAGCCCAGCCGGCTTCAAGGTCAGCCCAACCCAACTGGACTACTCAACTACTCAAAGTCGAAATTGCTTAATTCTTCTCATAAAACGGGGCGAAGGAAATTATGAAAACAAAAAAAAAAGAAAGATCGGTTTACGCCACGTGCAAAAGTTGAAGAAAAAAAATCGAGGAAAACCGAAACCAAGGAATTTTTTAAAGGAAAAAAAAAATTAACGGGGAATGAACAAGTAGTTTAAAATGAGGAAATGATAAATGAGCGGGAAGAAAAGAAATACAAGGAGAATATAAAACGAACAAAGATCGCTTAACTCGGAAGAAAACGCTATAGGAAAATAAAAGAACATAAACAAATAAATGTGCGCAAATAGTTTTATACAAAGTTTTTTTTTTTTTTGAAACATCCGGGCGAATAAAATTATAAAAACGATAACAATTGAAAGACCCAGAAAGCAGAATAAAAAAAAACAAACAAATTAAAAGAAAAAAGAGAAACGAAAAGACAAACGAACAAACACCGCTTAGCTCCGAAGGAAAAACGAAGAAAACACAAAACAAAAGACGATCGTCTCGTTGCTATTAACAAGGAAATACGATATACAAAGTTTTTTTTTTGGAACATCCGGGTAAATAAAATTATAAAAAAAAAACAATTGAAAGACCCAGAATGCAGAATAAAAAAAAACAAACAAATTAAAAAAAAAACTGGAACGAAAAGACGAACAAACAAAAACCACTTAGCTCCGAAGGAAAAACGAAGGAAACACAAAACAGAAGACGATCGTTTCGTTGCGATTAACAAGGAAATGAAGAAGCGAATAAATAAATTTGATCGAGAATTTAAAATCAGGAAAATAATGAAAACAAAGCGATTAAAAAGAATTTTGAACAGAAAAAAAAAAGAGGAACTGCTCGATTTTTTTTTCTTCAAAAATCCGCGCAAGCAGGACTATAAAAACTGAAACAATTGAAAGATTCGATGAAGAATAGAACAGAAAAAAAGAAAAAAAAAACAGAAAACAGAGAAATAAAGAAACTCAAACCAAAAAAGTTTAGGAATTTAAAATATGATTAGAAAATTAAAGAAAAAAAAATGAAAACCGCTATACTTTGAAAGATTTCGTAAGGAGAGAGAGAGAGAGAGAGAGAAAAGAAAGAGAGACGATCGAACGAACCGTTGTGATACATAAACAGGAAAATGATTGAATTTGTAAAATTTAAGATGAAACGAAAACAGTAACGGGACGATTCGCCGTCGCCGATCGGCCGTCGCCAATTCGCCGTCAACATAATTCGTCGTCGCCAGTACATTAATACACCGTGATTCAGAAATGTCTCTCGATATTTTCAGGGTGAATAGAACATCAGAAAATAAGGTCACCTTTTCATGCTTTTTCCAAAACTGAATAATAAGGGAGTTATAACCCCCGAAAGAGGGGTGAGGAATTTAGTTTTTTGGCAATATCTTCTGGATCCTTTAACTTATCAAACTAATATTTTAAACACACATATAAGGCGCCTGACTGCGCATCTACAGCATACTTGTCAGGTCCACCACTTTTCTAAAGGGTACTTTTGCAGGGGTGGTTTTCAGTATTTTATCCCTAACTTTTTATTTTTTACATATTTCGTCAAAAATTTGCGAAGCAAATATTCTTTAGATTATTTGGCACAAAAAAGGTTCTCTTATTGCATTTTAATAAACTCAACTGTTTTCGAGTAATTTTCACTTTTCGAAAAGTGTTTATACAAAAAGGTGACCTCATTCTTTGATGTTCTATTCGCCCTGAAAATATCGGGAGACATTTCCGAATCACGATGTATATTTTGTATCAATCGAATGTATACAGCTATATCCAAAGCGAGGATGAAATAGTACCGTCGCGGCGAGTCTTGCGATTTTGATCGAAATGTCAGACTTTATTGTCACTTGGCATTTTCTGAGGAGGCATTCCTTATCGTATACAGGGTTGCAACTAATTAAAGGGCCCACCATGGGGATCTCGTAAACTATAAGTCAATTAAATTACAGCAAAGTTGCGCTATTTTAGGGTCCATAAAAATGTGCAGAAGGGACCTCGTCTATCTTCGTTCATTTCTGAAATATCCTCAAAACACTGAGGGTTCTCAATTTCCAAAATCTTTAATATCTTGTTTATTTATTTATGAATTTTATTTTAAATTATGAGGGCGATGTAATAATACTGTCGCGTCGCGTCGCGTCGGCGGAAACAGGTGAGGACCGACAGTTTCGCCGATGCGATTGTCAACTGTTTTTTTTTCTCTTCTTCTTACGGACGCCATCTTAGATATGTGTATCACGTGATTTAAAAATAGAATCCGAATACGACCGCGTTGTACGTTTGTGTTGTTATTTTGCAACAAAATATTAATAAATGCGGCGAAATGACAAATATAGCAGAGGCTGGGACTGTTTAATCCTCGCTTTGGCTATATATCAGATGCGTGAATGGAAAGCAAAAGAAAAAAAATGGGAAAGATATATATGAATCGGAGTGTAGTACGCACGCTATCCGAATAAATTTGCATTATTATGGTAATTAAATGGAATGCGCCGTTTACGTGTTGTAACTTTGAACTTTGTTTGACGATAAATTGAATTTGCCGCGCCTCGCGTCGGCGGTAAATCAAAACTGATCGGATTTGCGAAATTTGTTGCGCGCGTGCGCGCGAAAACTTGGCGACGGAACTGTACGTGCGCGCTACGGTGAGATTGATACGTAAAATAATGGTACCTAAATCAAAGGCGATATTAAAAACTTGTTATGCCTTCGCGGCGCATAAAACATAATAAATATCGATAAAGAATCGATGCTTCGCATAGCTTGTAACACGACTTGGCATTCCATTCGTCATGTAATAAACAACTAGGATCATACATGGCCTGTCATATATGACATTTCACGTATTGAACGTCTGTATATGTTTATGTCTTCTTTTATTTTTTCGCTCTTTTTGCGCGGCCGGTCGGTCGGTGCGCGAACGTGTTATTATTTTGTTATTCGAGCGCGCTCGCTTTTTTCCTCTCCTGCTCGCTCCTTCGCGCTCCTTCTCTTTTCGTTTCGAGATACTCCGCCAGTACACAGCGCCATATACATTACTAATTACATTGCTTACACGCATTCGTTTTCTAATAAATTCACTGGCGAACAACCATTAATTAATTATTATTAACCGAACAACCCTACATCAATGGTGATGATTACAGGACGGAACTGTACATTTTGTTCGGTTTATTTCGAACGATGCGGCAACGAGCGTGTGAGCGTTCACACATCGCTGCGGTGTTACACGTATGCCGCCTCGCTTGTATTTAATCGAACAAAATATACAATTCCGTTCCCTGGTGATGATGATGATGAGTTTCTTTATGCTTACTGTTAGATTTGCTGAAAACTTTTGATTTAACACCCCCGGCATTGTTGATAAGACGTTTGTGGTTGTTTTTGAGAATCCTAGTCCAAATCAACGACGACTTTGTCCGGATCTGAAACCACTTTGCGACTCCAGTGAAAAATTCTGCACTAATTAGGAGCCTGTGATTTACCCACAGGTAAGTTTGTTTCACCCGTTAACGTTTTTCGTTGCGTTTGTCTTATGGACTCTTAGTATTGGACGCATTTCTTATTGTCGTCAACACTTTGGTAGCTTTGGTAGTCCCAATGTGCGCAGGTCGAGCGCGAAGGGGTGCGGGGGAAGGGCGGCGGCGTTCGTCTCTCTCCTCTTTTCAATCCAGGAGCCAACTCCGGAAAACGATTTTCTTGGCCGGTTTGAGATTTATAGGAGAAAATGCGTCGTTCCCAGAAGTTTTTGCTCGAACGCCGGAATAGAGTCGCGGCGGAACATCTATCAACCTCTTCTCGCTTTGTTGTGACTCTTTCTAACCCTCGAGCCACCCCTGGAAAACGATTTTCTTGTTGGGTAGATGGTATGAGATTCATAGCCGAAAATACGTCGTTCCCAGAAGTTCTTGCCCGAACGCTAGAATAGAGTCGCCGGAATAGAGTCGCGGAACATCTGTCAGCCTCTTCTCGCTTTGTTGTGACTCTTTTTAACCCTCGAGCCACCCCTGGAAGACGATTTTCTTGTTCGGTAGATGGTTCGAGAATCATAGCCGAAAATACGTCGTTCCCAGAAGTTCTTGCGCGAACGCTAGAATAGAGTCGCCGGAATAGAGTCGCGGAACATCTGTCAACCTCTTCTCGCTTTGTTGTGACTCTTTTTAACCCACGACCCACCCCTGGAAGACGATTTTCTTGTTGCGTAGATGGTATGAGATTCATAGCCGAAAATACGTCGTTCGTAAAAGTTTTTGCGCGAACGCTCGAATAGAGTCGTTGAGGTCTAAAGATTTGTGAGCTTCTTCTCGCTCGTTGTGACGACTCTCTTTCTTTTCTAATCGATGAACGATTTCTTCGTTCTTCGCGCGTCTACTTTTTGCAACACACGGGCCACTCCCGGAAGACGATTTTCTGGATCGGTTTCGGATTTACATCCGAAAATGCGTCGTTCCCAAAAGTTTTTGCACGAATGCCGGAATAGAGTCGCTGTGGCCTCTTGTCCCTCGTTCCCTTGTTGTGACTCTTTTTAACCGACGAGCCGCCCTTGAAAAACGATTTTCTTGTTCGATAGACGGTTCGAGATTCATGGCCGAAAATACGTCGTTCGCAGAAGTTTTTGCGCGAACGCTAGAATAGAGTCGCCGGAATAGAGTCGCTGAACATCTGTCAACCTCTTCTCGCTTGTTGTGACTCTTTTTAACCCTCGAGCCACCCCTGGAAGACGATTTTCTTATTCGATGGATAGTTCGAGATTCTTAGCCGAAAATACGTCGTTCCCAGAAGTTTTTGCGCGAACGCTAGAATAGAGTCGCTGAACATTTGTCAACCTCTTCTTGCTCGTTGTGTCTCCCTTTATTTTAAGGCAGGGTTTCCCAAACTGTGGGGCGCGTAAGTCTTCCAAAGGGGAGCGCAGCGGAATAAATCTAAAAACAAATGAACGCAAATTGCAACTAATTTATTTTTGATTGAAACTAAGGAGATTCTAATTACCGGAATTAAATCGTTCAGCATCAGTGTTCAAGTTTAAGTTCGAGTATCGACGATGGGCGGGGAGAGGGGGGGGGGCGGCGGCGGCGTGAACCTTAACACAGCTCTAAAGTGGGTCGCGAAACCTAAAAGTTCGGGAAACGCCGTTTTAAGGGAATTTCCTAATCGAGGAGCGATTTCTTCGTTCTTCGTTTCGTCTACTCTTTTTTTTTTAACCCACGAACCACCCCTAAAACGCGATTTTCTTGTTCGGTAGATGGTATGAGATTCGTAGCCGAAAATACGTCGTTCTCGGAAGTTTTTGCGCGAACGCTAGAATAGAGTCGTTGAGGTCTAAAAATTCTTCTCCCTCGTTGTAACTCTTTTTAACCCACGAGCCACTCCTGGAAGACGATTTTCTTGTTGGGTGGATGGTACAAGATTCACAGCCGAAAATACATCGTTCCCAGAAGTTTTTGCGCGAACGCTCGAATAGAGTCGTTGAGATCTAAAGACTGTCAATCTCTTCTCCCTCGTTGTGACTCCTTTTAACCCACGAGCCACCCCTGGAAGACGATTTTCTTGTTTTCGGTTTAAGTCGGTTTTCTGTGTTACGATTAAAGGACTTTCGTTCCATCTTCCGTGTCTTCTTTTTTCTTCATTTTTCATTAATTTTGTTTTCAGATTGTCATCTGTTTTCTCACGGTTTCTTTTTTACCATTCTTGGTTTCGTTTATAGTTTGGCTTTATTTTATTTATTTAAGTGCCAAGAAGATTATTTTTTATCATCGTTGTAAAGCATTTTTTTTTTGTTAATATTTCGCGTACGTCTTTTATCTCTCTGTTTCAATTTTGTTTTGCGTTTTGTTCTTGAATTGTTCGACCGTCGTTTGTTTTTTTCTTTTAAATCGGGCTTCACTTTACTTGTTTAACCGATGCGACGAGAAAAATATTCTTTTATTACTCTTATAAAGCCCTCGTAGCGGTCGTCTTTCCTCTTGTGCGTGTGTTCTCTTTTTATTGCGTTTTGCGTTTTGATTTTGGATTGATCGACTGTCATTTGTTTTCTTCCATTTTTTTTTTTTAAATTGAGCTGGTTATTCTGAGGAGAAGGTTTGTTTTCCTATCGTTTAAGAAAACTGTTGCGTTGAAGAGAATTTTCTTTAAAATAAAATGAAACGAGCACAGAAAACAAAAGACGCTCGCCCAATTAGCACGGCGTTCAAAGGAAGAACACAAAGAAATCAACTCGGTTTTATTATTTTTAAACTTTTGCTCGTTGTGTCACTCTTTATTTTAAGGGAACTTCCTAATCGAGGAACGATTTCTTCTTTCTTCGTTTCGTCTACTCTTTTTTTAACCCACGAACCACCCCCTAGAACACGATTTTCTTATTCGGTAGATGGTATAAGAAACATAGACGAAAATATGTCGTTCCCAGAAGTTTTCGCACGAAAGCCAGAATAGAGTCGCTAAATCCTAAAGATTGTCAACCTCTTCTTCTCGTCGTCCCTCGTCGTCTCTCTGCGTATGGGTATTTCCTCGATTAACTTATTCGTTCTTGGTTCGTCTACTACTCTTTTTAATCCATGAGCCTCACCTGGAAGACGATTTTCTTGTTCGTTAGTTGGCTTGAGATTTATGACCGAAAACGCGTTCACAGAAGTTTTTCCACGAACTCCAAAATAGAGCCGCTGACAGATTTTCAACCTCAGCTCCCTCTTTGTCTCTCTCTTTATAGGATTAACTCATTAATTCGCTATTCATTCGTCTATTATTTTTAAACCACGAGCCTGGAAGACGATTTTCTTGTTCGGTAGACGACTTGAGATTCAAAGCGCCGAAAATACGTTCCCAGAAGTTTTTGCACGAAAGCCAGAATAGAGTCGGCGATTCTAAAGACTGTCAACTTCTTCTCCATTGTTTTCTTTCTGTTTACGGGAACTTCCTCGATTCACTTACTATCTCTTTTCGTGCTTCGTTCGTTTTGTAGGCGAAGAGGAAAAGAAAAAATGCGACGGACGGAAAGTTCTCACGAAAACTGAAGAAGACTTGAAGAAATAATCGATTCTGACGTTCCTAAAAAACAAGAGGGTGACAACTTTTAAAACAAAAGACGATCGATTCTGAAATGTAACAGATCGACTCTAACTCGACGATCGATCGACAGAGAAAGGTTATCGTTTAAGAGAAAAACTCGATTTTCATTCTTCAAACAATGAAAGGCAACAAAAACAAATCAGGACTTTACTCCAAGAATAAACATTTTAAAACAAAAGGCAGTCGATTTAAACATGAGAAGCCGTACTTTTTTGTTTTCAGTTTTAAATTTTACATTTCCGACAATTAATTGATTAAAACAAAAACGTTCCATTTTGATGTTTCAAAAGAAAAAAAAGAATGTAAAAAAGCGACCGACGACCTTCAAATAAAAGGCAATCGATTCAGAAATCTGACGTATCGGTTCTGTTCACTTCTTGAAAGTCGACCGTTCACTCAGAAATAAATTGCATAATCATTTTTTTCTTTTCGAATGGAAGAATTTCGAGACGAAATAATTGAATATCAGAGTTAGTAATCGAAATCGTAATACAGAATCTAACAAGTTAAGATCGATGGTTCACTTGAAAGTCGACTGTTCACTTGGAAGTCGACTGTTCACTCAGAAATTAATCAATCAATTATTTTTCGAGTCGAAGAATTTTTTAAAACATTTATTTGCAACGAAGGAGGAGGAGACGATACAATCGGATGTCAGAGTTAGTAATCGAAATTCTAATTCAGAATTTTACAAGTTAAAGTCGACGGTTCAGACGTTCCTGAATTGATTTGGTTTAAATTGAATTTAAGTGGCGAAGAGTTAAAAGCGACGTTTCACGGAAACGTGGACCGTTCATTGAATCATTAATTAATTGACGATTTCTGTTCATTTTCTGCCTGTCCACAGCTCAAGGGATTTCTGAATTTAATTTTAAGGACGAGGCAAAACAATAGCAGTTCAGAGTCATTAAACGACTGATTGGCAGTTCATCGGACTGTTCATTGAGTCATTAATTAATTGACGAATTCTATTCATTTTTTGTTTGTCCATAGCTCATTTTTGAATTTAATTAAGGACGAGGCAAAACAATTGCAGTTCAGAGTCATTAATCGAGTGATTGGCAGTTCATCGGACTGTTCATTGAGTCATTAAATTAATTGACGAATTCTATTCATTTTTTGTTTGTCCATAGCTCATTTTTGAATTTAATTAAGGAAGAGGCAAAACAATTGCAGTTCAGAGTTATTAATCGAGTGATTGACGAGTTAAAATCCGCAGTCCGTCGGACTGTTCATTGAATCATTAATTAATTGACGATTTCTGTTCATTCTCTGCCTGTCCATAGTTCAAGGACTTTCTGAATTTAATTTTAAGGACGAGGCAAAACAATTGCAGTTCAGAGTCATTAATCGAGTGATTGGCAGTTCATCGGACTGTTCATTGAGTCATTAAATTAATTGACGAATTCTATTCATTTTTTGTTTGTCCATAGCTCATTTTTGAATTTAATTAAGGAAGAGGCAAAACAATTGCAGTTCAGAGTTATTAATCGAGTGATTGACGAGTTAAAATCCGCAGTCCGTCGGACTGTTCATTGAATCATTAATTAATTGACGATTTCTGTTCATTCTCTGCCTGTCCGTAGCTCAACGGATTTCTGAATTTAATTTTAAGGACGAGGCAAAACAATTGCAGTTCAGAGTCATTAATCGACTGATTGGCAGTTCATCGGACTGTTCATTGAGTCATTAATTAATTGACGATTTCTATTCATTTTTTGTTTGTCCATAGCTCATTTTTGAATTTAATTAAGGAAGAGGCAAAACAATTGCAGTTCAGAGTTATTAATCGAATGATTGACGAGTTAAAGTCGGCAGTCCGTCGGACTGTTCATTGAGTCATTAATTAATTGACGATTTCTGTTCATTTTCTGCCTGTCCATGGCTCAATGGATTTCTGAATTTAATTTTAAGGACGAGGCAAAACAATTGCAGTTCAGAGTCATTAATCGAGTGATTGGCAGTTCATCAGACTGTTCATTGAATCATTAATTAATTGACGATTTCTATTCATTTTCTGCCTGTCCACAGCTCAAGGGATTTCTGAATTTAATTTTAAGGACGAGGCGAAACAACTGCAGTTCAGAGTCATTAATCGAGTGATTGGCAGTTCATCGCACTGTTCATTGAGTCATTAAATTAATTGAGGATTTCTATTCATTTTTTGTTTGTCCATAGCTCATTTTTGAATTTAATTGAGGACGAGGCAAAACAATTGCAGTTCTGAGTTATTAATCGAGTGATTGACGAGTTAAAATCGGCAGTCCGTCGGACTGTTCATTGAATCATTAATTAATTGACGATTTCTATTCATTTTTTGTTTGTCCATAGTTTATTTTCGAATTTAATTAAGGACGAGGCAAAATAATTGCTCTTCAGAGTCATTGATCAAGTTAAAATCGACAGTTCACATCAACGTGAACTGTTCATTAAAAGTCAGTGCTCATTCTCCACTTGTTCAGAGATCTACTGTATACTCCAGTGTGGTATGTACTTTTGTATTTTAGTTTTAATAAGCAAAAGCAAACTGCACACTTATTATTGATTTGGAGGAAAATCAAAGGACCAATGGAAATAGTTTTTTTGCTGGCGATCATTAGGTTTGAACCTGTGACTTTATGATTCCTGGTTTAGAAGTAATAAATTATTCTTTCTTTTCAATTTCTTAGGCACTGTTCATGGACTTGCATTATTAAAATTCTTTAGGCTCTGCACTGCCTGTTACTGACGATGCGGAAACGCTCATGTTTTTACTGGAACCACCACCATGCATTTTTTTTTGTTATAAAACAAAAGAATTATCAGAGGTGCAGATGGTGATTGAGAAACTTTGAAAGTCCGAACGTGCAGCGAGAAGACATTTCGGTATAAACTTTGAAGTATATACGAAGCGTTCCCAACACGGAAGCGTATCGCCGGCGGCCGTTATGTACGTATATATGTATACACGTATGTGACTGGTACGTGAAAGTATACAAATAAATACCTAATGACACAAACACCGAGCGCTCTCTATCTTTGGTAAATAACAGAACAACGCTAATAAATTTAAAGCAGCCCATTATACGTTGGGCAATAACTCATGCAATACGCTCGTTTTCCCACATTCATTTACGTTCAATTTGCACATAATGCAGGAATTCCTCGAGCGCTTTTAAACTGAGCTAATAAGTAATAAAAAAAAGAAAAAAAAAAAGAAAAGTTGGAGGAGAAGAAGAAGGAGAAGCGAGTGGATGGAACACAGTTGTCAACAGGCGCATAAAATTAAAAATTTTATGCGGCTCTCCTCCGCATGGAAGAGAGTGTCGTCCGTCCGCGATCCTTAAAATCTTAATAGATAATAAAAAAGGTATATAAAACACGTAATAAAGGCCCGAACATAAAAGGCTATTATGGTTCTTTGACGTGGACGTTTCGAAAAGCCTGAATGTGAATGTGAACGTGAACGTGAGCGTGAATCTGAATGGGTTCGGATGGGACGTAACGAATCCCTTTTTTTATTTAGTACCAGGGAATTGAACTTGATTGACTTTTTCAAAAGATCGATTAAGTAGAAAAAGAGTTTCTTGAGGAGGTGCTAAAGTACTTGCTGCGAATTTTTGTTTTTGTGTTTTTTTTTCTTTTTTGGACACTGGCAATGAAGAAAAGGAGAAACGTGCGCTGCAGCAGCCTCGTGTGAGTTCGGCCGCGAGTAAAAGCTATGAGTTATAGTTATTTCGTTAATCTGTGGGCCCCCTGTGAGGCGAGCGGATAATTACGTCATCACGAGGTGCCCCGCTGTTCGCCATGATATATTCCATGCCCGACCTGCGTGTACAAGATATTGTTACAATGCCATGTATACATGGGGGCAAAAAATGATCCAGATATCGCTCGAGTATATCTTCATGTACGTACGTTACGAGGGAACGTGAGCATAAATTCTGTAAGGATATGTAAACTCTCCGGGCACCGTTGCTTCGACCACAACAGAAGAGCGCGCTGCGATTCTTGAGGGGGCGGGGGGCGATTTCTTCGTAAACAAAATCGACCGTGATGAGAAAGAAACGTTTTGCGTTATTTAATCTGAAAAATGACCGAAAATTGTCTTTCAATCCTATTTTCGAAGCGGTGTCGACCCGTGTTACAGTTTATTTTCAGGTTGGTCGAAATTGTTCTACTTCCTTTCTCTTGTTCCGATTTTCTGTTTATACGCGTGGCCAGTTTTTTATTTCTTGATTCTGCACGCTTTGGAAGCTTCTCGAAGGATCACTGGCTTCTTGCTCCATCGCCATTCGGCATTACGCCAGCACGAGATACAGATACGTGTACCTACTTTCTTGAATTGTTGCAATTTGTTTTGCTAAATTCGAATCAGCTACAGTGATAACTGGCGTTGTTTGTGCTTCGTGAACCTGTGCAGTTGTTGTAGACGGCTTATTCCAAGCGGATCTTCCGTTTCCGCGTTAAACAGGTATTTATGTGACGACCCATGCTCATATTAGATTTCTTTGTTCCCACAGAGAAATTTGTTTATTTGACATTGACAAATTTTTGCACATAGATGCATAACGTAATAAATATACACTGTGTCCGCATGGATTGGGTTCACAACAGGAAAAACTTTTTTATTTTAGAGTTTTCGAGAAAAACTCATTCTTTACAAAAAAAATTTGCTTGTCCTAAAACTCCCAAAAATATATTAAATATAAAGAAATGATGAATTCCTTTTTGATAGCTGAGCAAAAATAGAAAATTGTAGTTAAATTTTCACAAAATATGGCAAAGTCCAAAAATTTTAAGTAAAATCACGTTGGCCGGTCTCGTCAGTTAACGTTACTAAAAAACTATTCGAGCAAGAACGTTAATTCTGGAGCGCATTCGCTTGATTGAATGTTATAGAATTTCGAATTGTTTGACGTAAAATCTGAAACGAGACGCTTTTAGAAAATCAGGTGTGCGGGTAACTGAAAAAATTGTTTAAAAAATTTGACGAAAAAGACCAATGTCGAGAGTGAAGCGTCTTCCTCGCATACTTGTCTTCCAATAAAAATATAGATTTGCCTTCTTTCTTTATTTTTAAAGCCACTTTGACTTTTTTCCATGGTTCTTCCTTCTAGTTCACCTTCCCTAACATTCTCGCACACATTTTTCAGTAGTGTTATTTCCGCTTTCTTGTGTTTTGGGCGAGATAGTTCTCCTTTTGCGACTTTTTGGGACTCGCTTAAAATTCTATTTTGAGCCATTTCTAATGTTATTACAACAGAAAACAAACCTTCATGATTGGAATGGGAATGGGAATGGGAAATGCAAGAGAGGCGTACCTTTTACCATTCATTCGCTTTTC
This sequence comes from Prosopocoilus inquinatus, assembly GCA_036172665.1. Classification (NCBI taxonomy): domain Eukaryota; kingdom Metazoa; phylum Arthropoda; class Insecta; order Coleoptera; family Lucanidae; genus Prosopocoilus; species Prosopocoilus inquinatus. The sequence goes on along the minus strand of CM069878.1, from coordinate 3,126,102 downwards.
CCCTTTCGTAAGAATTGACTAGAAACGAAATAATCCTTCTTTTCTAAAATAAACCCGAATTATTTTTCCTGTTCCATAATACGCGTACAATGGTATAAAAGTGGGTTTGGCACAACGTTTTTTTTTTTTTTTATTTTCAATGAATGTCATCCCCATGACCATTACGAATAAACAAACAAACATCCGGAGCTCGATGGGTGCATTATCAAATAAAGAAGACAAGACGAGTTTTTAATGAGCCGGTAGGCAGGAAAGGGGGCCGCTAGATAGTAATTTATCGGTAGGGGTGCATCGGTTTCATATGACCAATCAATGGTTTTGAATTCATTCGAAGCGATGAATACCGGGTGAGCTCTACTCGACCTGGAACAATGTTTTCCTCTCTGCTCTTCATTCATGGTGATTTGTCGTCGTCCAAAGGGGCACGCATACAATACCCCACCTAGCAAATTAGTAGATGTCCAGATGTTTACGGATCACCCCTTTTGTTGCGCCGCGCCGCATCGCATCGAACGAGTATTTTTTCATTCCGTCCCTTTTCTTTTTCCAGGATGTCGGGAGACCGCTTTCATATACGCCATCACCAGCGCGGCGGTGACGCACGCGATAGCCAGGGCGTGCAGCGAAGGCACGATAGAGACCTGCAATTGCGACTATAGCCAGCACAGGGGTAAGCCCCAATCGGTGGACTCGGCCGTGGCCGGCGTCAATGACTGGGCTTGGGGTGGTTGCTCGGACAACATCGGATTCGGCTTCAAGTTCAGCAGGGAGTTCGTGGATACGGGAGAAAGGGGACGCAGTCTCAGGGAGAAGATGAATCTGCACAACAACGAAGCCGGTCGAATGGTAAGTAAGTGAGTCCTTTGCGAAGGATTCGAATTTAAGAAGGAAGCAGAAACGATCGCCTGAATACACCGGAGTTATTTAATCTCAATACTCCACGTGATTTAAAAAAAAACTAATTTAGAATTTGATTTGACCACAAAGTGCGTTTTCGAAAAGTTCGGCTCAATTAAATAAAATCCGCTGGTGGAGCACCGCAAGTAAGGTTTAATGACATGGATTCCCCTATGGAATTCCCTCTATTACAACGTTAGTCAGCGTACGTTCCTTGATCTGCAACGTAAGCAGACGTGGCGTTGATCGGTCGTGCGTGCCAAACCCGGGTCGATAACCGCACCTCTGAAATGCAACTAAACTACTTTTGCCCCGTTGAATTCCGTGTAAATCCGAAAGAAAAAAAAATCTAATTTAGAATATGATTTCTCAAAAAAACATGACATAACGGATGCCACAAGCCTGCGATTTGTAAAAGTTTGGGTCTCAAGTGTCGAAATAGTCGGCGTCTCGTCGCGCCGAAACACAGTTAAAAAGCGAGCGCGTTAATTGCTTTTTTAATTAAACAAAATCCGCTGGTGGAGGCACCGCTAGTAAGGTTTAATGACAGGGATTCCCCTATGGATTCCCTCTATGACAACGTTAGTCAGCGTACCTTTCTTGATCAGCAACGTAAGCAGACGTGGCGTTGGTTGCTCGTTCGTGCCAAACCCGGGTCGATAACCGTACCTGTAAAAAGCTACTGAACGATTTTCGCCCCGTTGAATTCCGTGTAAGTCCAAAAAAAAAAAACCTAATTTAGAATATGGTTTCTCAAAAACCATGACATACCGGATGCCACAAACTGCGATTTCCAAAAGCTTGGGTCTCAAAGGTCGAAATAGTCGGCGTCTCGTCGCGCCGAAACACAGTTAAAAAGCGAGCGCGTTAATTGCTTTTTTAATGAAACAAAATCCGTTGGTGGAGCACCGCAAGTAAGGTTTAATGACACGGATTCCCCTATTATGGAATTCCCTCTATGACAACGTTAGTCAGCGTACATTCCTTGATCTGCAACGTAAGCAGACGTGGCGTTGGTCGGTCGTGCGTGCCAAACCCGGATCGATAACCGCACCTGTGAAATGCAACCAAACGATTTTTGTGTAAAACAAACACAAATAATAATAATTTAGGATTTGATTTTTCATGACGTAAGCAACCAAGTATTAAATAGGTACAATTTGATCAAGTGGGGTGTGTTAACGAAGAAATAAACAATTGCATTTTCTCCAAAGTGACAGACGACGTTTTACGATCCTCACGTGCTCCGATCGCCTCTCCTTGCTCGGAGAGTCCGGCGCGATACGCGCCTCTCCTCTCTCCTCCCTGGTCCGGAGAGATAAATAGCGCTAATTAGACGCTGGCCTCGTTTTACGATGCCGTTTCAATTAATCTGGCGGATATTAAAAATTCGACGGGCGTTAATTATTACGGCAGATATTTATATTTATGGCGAAATTTTTCGCGTTCTTTTTTTTTCTTCTTCCCCCTCCTCTCCCCCCGCCCCGTCACGCCGCTGCTCCGGAGGAGATTAATTCCGTTTAATATGGCCGGCGAACGTAAGTAATTATATACTTTGTATGTGGACGTGAGACTTCTTGACCTGCTGTACTGAAGCTCCGGATGACGCGAAGCGACGGAAAATTCCGAAACGCAAAACAAAGAACCTTAATAATCTTAATAATAAACATTCCCTTCCAAAACTCTTACAAAAACGCTGTTGATTTTGTAAGTTCTTTGCCTTATTACGTCACGAACGATTCTTGCACCCCGGACGCGCGTGGAAAGATTAATGTCCAAAGCTCAAACTACTAATTGCGTCGAGGGTTTTAGGGGCGTAGGTAGAGCTTGAAACGATCTTTCATATTATTTTCTTTTTTTTTTGGAAATACAAGTGGTCATCAGTTTACGAGGAAAATCCAAATTAGGAGGGAATCAAACTTGATTTGTCTTAAAACACGCTTGAAAGTAATCCAAAATTCTCACGCAAAAGCCTCCTCCTCCACTGTGTTACATAAAAGTCTCGCAGCGGCGACTTTCACTTGTTACGCTTCCGTGTTTTGGAGCGTCGAAGTTTCTTGGGGCGTAGATGGAGCTCGAACCGGTCTTTTATTTTTTTTTGGAAATAAAAATAGTCATCAATTCACTCGGAAAATCCGAATTACGATTGAAGCAAGCGTGCTTTGCCTTAAAATATGCTTGAAAGTAATCCAAAATTCTCACGTAGAAGCCTCCTCCTCCGCCGTGTTACATAAAAGCCGCGTCGCGGCGGTTTCCGCTTGTTACGCTTTCGTGTTTTGAAAGGTCGGGGGCCTTAGGGGCGTAGGTAGAACTCGAAATAGTTTTTAATTTTTAATTTTTTTGAAAATAATTAATTCGGGGGGCATCTTCTTTTGGTCCTCGCCGCAGACAATGCGCGTTGTTGCAGAAAACGCTCTAACCCCATTATCTAATCAGTGCGAAGTCTGCTGACTTTGTGATGATTACGTAGGCGGAAGCGATGGCACATTTTTTTTTTTTTAAAGGCTCTAAATTTGAAATTCTTTTCTGTTTCCCCAACAAATCCAATTTGCGACAACATCTTTGTTCTGGAATTTACGAGAATGTAAATAATCGCGTGAGAAATAGTAGGTTGTTTATGCAAGTCTTTTGTGCGGGAAATTTTTGCAAATCAATCATCAAATCAAACCTGCTTAACGCGGATTGTCGAGTTGTATGTTTTTATGACGCAAAGCGGAAACAAAACAAACGCCGGCTGCTGCTAATCCAGCGTAACATTTTTAATAGCGATCGTTCTAATTCGTATGGTATTCGAGCTGGAAATGAAATGGTAAATGATTTAAGTTCTCGGTTCAACTCGTCGTGGGGCAGTTTTGAAAAAGAAAAATTTTTTTTTCGCGCGTTAATTCCTTTACCGCCTCATCGTTTCGTATTATTCGCTTTTGTTTTCACGGGCGCCGCGCGTATTTTTATTTCTAGCACGGAATTAAATTAACCGTAGTAAACCATTTCACGGTTCTCCGGCGCGAAAATAAAGTCGTCATGTCGGAGGCGCGCTCCGCGCCTCCCCCGCCCGTCCTCCGCGTTTCCCATCGTTCTTTTCTTGCGCCGTACAAGAGGAGAACGATCGGTCCACCACACACACAAACGGTTCGCTTTATTCCGTCCGTTTAATCCGGACATTGCGCTGCCGACTGAGATCTTGTCATTGGCGCTAATGAAATCTGGTATCCGTGGAGTCGCGCCTCGAGCGAATGTCACTAGATGATGGGCGGTCGGTAACAAGTTAATATGCATTTTAATTCGATAAGACCACCCGGTAGTAATGACTGCATTCTGCATAAATCAAACCTTTTTCTCACACCACGCCGCGGCGGACCATTTTAATCGTGGTTTAACATCTTCGTTACGGATTTTATTGCTACGGCGTTATCGGTACACACTACCGAGCGGCTGGTGAGCCACCGAACGGAAGAATTCCTTATTCTAACAGTCTGGTGCACAAATATATCATTAAAAAAGAAATTGTCTTCGACCACCTCTTTGTTTCACTCAGAGTTTTTCTTCGCTTAAATTCCGAAGCCAGTATTTGCTCTGAAAGTCTTTAGATTATAAAGTTTTTAAGCAAAGGAGTCCGGCTTCCGCACTTTTAAATGTATGGGAAACAATGTTCAACAATTATCACGATTGGAATTTCGATTAAAAAATTTAGAAATTACGGAATTCGCACTTAAACTTTACACCGTTACGAAATCTTAGATGTCTGCGCGAAAAATGACGCGCGGTTTATATGAAACTAGAACGCGCGCATTGCAAGCCTTTCCGCACACTCAAGTGCCTTGCCGCCACGTAGTTAAGTAAACAGATTTTTACGATACATCCGGAACTTCAATCGTCTTTTAAGTCGTTCGTGCGACTTACATCGAGAGGACACGATGACCGCCGTCGTTCTCCTGGACTGGAACCGTCGCCGTCGTCCAGCGTCGCCCCTGGCTTCAACATCCACACCGCCGCGCCGTCGCCAACGCCTACACACCCCGAATCATTCGGTCCGGTCCATCATCCACCCCATTCAACGCAGCGCAGAAGACGCCCAGCGCGACAATATCAGCCAACCCACATTTTGCAAGAGTGACGGTACGATAACTTCCGTCAAATTTTAAGAACGGCGATCAAAATAACTCATAACGTCATTAACTGATTGGAAAAAAAGAATTCAATGCAGGAAAACGCGTAGCGGCGCTGGGGGTGGTTAACCGCGGAAGGTGCGACTTTGCAGAGCAATTCTCGGGATTTTTTACGACCCTTGGAATTTGATGATCGAATCGACGCTAGCTGCACGCCCTGCATCGTGCGGTCGAAAAGACCGGAACGGCCAAGTGGATGACCACGAGGAAGAGAGGATGGCCCACAGGGAAAAAGAAATTTGTTAACCCCCGCTTTAATAAATTCCAAGACCCTCAGTTTTCATCCGATCGGGAATTTTTGGCGCCGCGTGCGTGGAATCGACGTGGGCTGTTCGCCATCGTGTAGTCGAAAAGACCGGAAACGCCAATAGGATGGACCACGGGGACAAAAAAATTTTGCTACCGCCTCCGCTTTAAAAAATTCCAAGGTCCTCAGATTTCATCCGATCGCGAATTTTTCGCACCCCGTGCTTGGAATCGACGTGGGCTGCTCGCCATCGTGCAGTCGAAAAGACCGGAAAGGCCAATAGGATGGACCACGGGGACAAAAGAATTTTGCTACCCCCTCGCTTTAAAAAATTCCAAGGCCCTCAGATTTCATCGGATCGCGAATTTTCTGCGCCCCGTGCGTGGAATTCGCTCGAATCGACGGGAGCATCCCGCCGTCGCATCGTACGATCGAAAAGACCGAGAAAGTCGATCGGACCGCGAGGGGGAAAATTTTTTGGTACCTCCCGCTTTCAAAATCTCGACTTTTCAAAAATTCTGAGGCGCTCGTTTTTAATCCGATTGGGATGAAATTCGGAGAGTAGGCGGGGGGCGTCGAGGGGCACGTCCCACGCCGAAAGTCGACCCCGAGCTCGGGCCTGGAAGGGGGCGCGAGCCCGAAAACCTCGATTTTCGAGCCTTTTCCGAATTTCCTCGGAAACGCGACGTCAGAATTTGACGAAACCCTCGCGTACGCCGGAGCCCACCGTCGGGTACCTCACGCCGGGGGTCCCATGGCCGGGGTAATCCCTAGAGCGGAGCTGAATTGAAGTTCACTCCTTGGCGGGGTAGTTTTTCGATTTACGTCGGCGAGTAACGTTGTTTTCTGAGTTGGGGGAAGTCCTCCAAACACGTGACCTTATTTGACGTGCAGGATCAACGAGATACTTGGGGATTCGGAGGTACGCAGTGCGTGTTCCGGACGGTTTTTCATTTAGTAATAATAGTAATAATAGAGGAGGGCGGTGTTTATTCAAACAGTCATACAATCAATACGAAGAGTATTTTAGACTGCTCTACCACCTCATCGACCAATAGTTTGTGGTTTAAATTAAATTCAATGAAAACAACAATCTTGAATGCGATTACGTAGGGGAAATGGGGTTGGTGGTAATTTCCTTTTAATAAGCGACGTAAAGGCATCGGTCGTCTTTCCTTCTTAGCAGCTACGAACACATGTTCGGCTCGGATATTATCATCTAGTGTAACACGGTGTCTCTCCGCGGGTCGCCGCTGGAACATCCAAGGGACATCTGTGCCCCCCCGGGGGGGCATATTACACGCAGTTCTTACATTCTACACTCGTCGAATTTTAATTTTATCACCCGAGCGCTCGCGTCCGGTCGTCTGTCGCCGCCGCCGTCTCTCGGGGGGGCGCGATTTTTGCCAAGCGCGAAACCGTCATGTCGTTTAAGGATTGGGAGGATGGCGATTCGATAATTTGCCATTGTTCTGCTGGCTGTCCGTCCGTCTGTAATTCCGGCGATCGTTCCCTCGCAATCAGAACTACCTACTACTAACAAAGTACATTTTTGTTTTTGTTTGTCCCGCAGCACGTCCAGTCCCAAATGCGCCAGGAATGCAAGTGTCACGGTATGTCGGGTTCTTGCACGGTCAAGACCTGCTGGATGAAGCTTCCGCCGTTCCGCGTGATCGGCGACCGCCTGAAGGACCGCTTCGACGGGGCCTCGAGGGTCATGGTGAGCAATACGGGAAGCGCGCGCAAGGGCAACAGCGTACGGAGCAGCAACCGCGCCAAGAAGGACAAGGGCAACGGCGCCCTCGCCAACAGCATACACACCAAGAGGGAGGGACGCGCCGGTCGCAAGTACAAATACGGATTCCAGCTGAAACCCTACAATCCGGAGCACAAACCCCCCGGTTCGGAGGACCTGGTCTACCTGGAACCTTCCCCGGGCTTCTGCGAGAAGAACCCCAAGCTGGGCATACAGGGCACGCATGGTAGGCAGTGCAACGATACCTCGATGGGCGTGGACGGCTGCGATCTCATGTGCTGCGGTCGAGGTTATCGCACACAAGAAATCGTTATCGTCGAACGGTGTAATTGTACATTTCACTGGTGCTGTGAGGTTACATGCGATGTCTGCCGAACGAAAAAGACCATCCACACTTGCTTATAGAGCCTAAATTCATTGTTTTACAGGAAGTCTGTCGTAACACCACTCAAAACAACAAAAGAACGAAAAGAAAAAAAAAGAATTATAAATTTCACGATTCGTCGTCGCAGCGTCCGATTTTGAATATCGCTTAAGTATAATTACTTCTCCGATTCCTATTTTGAATTTTAAATTTAAGTTAAAAGCGCTTCATGAAATCGACAGTTGCGAAGGTAGCCCTGTCTTCTCGCTTCATTGACGAGCGTTTTGTCGTATAATAAAGTCGAGAATTTTTTTTTTTTTTTTTTAATAATTACGCTGCCACCGCCGCAATTTAAAGGATGACGGATCCGCATGTGCTTATCACAATTAATGATTTTGATTCGATCGTCTCGTCATAAGGGGAACCCTGGACGTCCGGAAGCCCGGACTTTCGTTTGTTTGCATTTCGATTGGGACGGCGGGAGATGGGGGTCGGAAATCCGGCGTTTGTGTGATTTTGCAAACCGAACTGCTTACGCGCGTACCTGCTTCGAATTTCAAACGAGCAGAAGTTCGTTAGTTTCCGATAAAGAGTTCATACGTACCGCATCCTTTAATCGTTCTTTGTTATTAAAAAATTCTCCCCTCCTTCTCCTACAACGTGTTTCCTTTCCGGGCTTCAGGATTTTGTTGGAGTAGCTTATTTTGGTACGTTAGGACCAGAAAGAAAAACAGGAATTGGAGAACTGCACCGCACCTACCATCTACCTATTTTATTGCAAAATTATTTTTGATTTGAATCAAATACGTTTTGTTTTTTTTTTTTTTCGAAATTTAAAAAAGAAAAAACCGAAACCGTTGTGAGAATTATACCGGATGATCGGGTTTCTTTTTTTTTGTTTTTTTGGAAACGTCGCCGCAGTGATGTACTTGGGCGTGGTTCGGGTTCGACTCGGCGGCGATCGACGGTGCTGACGATCGGACGCCTGTAAAACAAAAAGTGACAGATCATATCAGTATTACAAGCATTACGATGACAAATTAGTGGGAATCATCTCTCTCGAAGACTGAAGACGAATTTAAGACGTAAATTAATTACTAAGTATTTTCTGTATGGGCGAGCGGAGTTTCGAAAGAAAGAAGAAAGAACTGATCGTGATGACGATGATGATGATGGTGATGATTGATGAGTCAAGTAAATATAATAATATCAACTGTACATAGTTATTATGTCCTCTCGTTTGATCCCTCGACGATTCCTCAGTTTCGCGCTCGCGCAGAGGGCGCCGCCCGTCGCATCGCGTCGTTAACTTAATTTACTAATTTATTATTATAACTTTATGTGTATATATACCTTTCAAAATATGTGTATGTCAGCGGCTGGAGTATCTCATTCGTGTAACTATATAAAAAATAATTATATTTTATTATTATTATTATTATTATTTTTTTTTTGTAAACCTGTTTTCCGATTACTAATTTATTTTATTGTCTATACGTATTGTATATTAGATATTGTACATACTAATTTGCAGCGCGCCCTCACTCCTCCTCCCCTCCGCCACCTCCCCATCCCCCACCATACCGCGCGCCTTTTGTAGATACTTATAATATTATTTTTATAATTTATATTATTTGTAAACGTACTGTATATTGATTATTACTGTGAAATTATAATTAGACGACTCCCCGACGTTTTGTTTTGTTTTCTTTTTTTAAATTTTTTAATTTTGCAGGTAGGTAGGTAAGTATACGTATACGCATTACATACCGGGTGTTTTAGAAAAACGGTGAAATTACCATTGCGTTTTTGTGTATTGATGCAGGATGTTGTCACAGTTTTTTTTTTCTCTTTTATTTTTTTACTTTTTCGATATGCTGAACGTACTGTTTGAGAAGCAAAAATTTGAAAGCAAATAATAAAAAAAAATTACCGCGCTTTATACACGTACAAAGCAAAGTAATGTATTTAAGAGGTACGCAAATAAGAAGAATAATTGCGTTAAGCAGATGCGTAATTGCTTTCATTAAACACACAGTTTCTGACCGGTGATGTAAATATGGCTTATTGTGGCGGGTAATTTATTGGCCGGTTAGTTGCCAGAGCCAGCGCGCTCATTAGTGACATTTTTTTTTTTTTGCCTTCCCGTGTGTCACCATTTGTGCGGTGACATTCCGGCCTCCTGGATTTATGGCGGCGAGCCGCTTTCTTCTCCTCTCCTCGAGCGGACGGACGCATTTTCCGGGTCATAAATCGCGCTCGCATTTGTTTTAATATTTGCGTGCACATCGGCCGAGATACGTTTGCATTAATTCGGCCTAATTAATTCCGGCGCAATTAAAATTTTATTACCCCACCCGTATTCGTAAATTGGGCTGGCCGGTATGTGAACGGTGAACGCACCTGAATGTAACTGTCGTAACGCGTTACGCTGACGCGAAGATGAGATAAACAGTGACTTAATACTCAAAAAAATAATTATCAGCTAGCTCATTGCATTGTGACCGCGCAACATACCGAACACACAGTATTTAATGCACGGCAATGTAATGGGGAGCCACTCCACCGTCCATCGCACGCGATATCATCATCTCCCCACGCTCATTCTTTGAAGATATAGCGATCCAGTCAAATTCCTAGCAGTATATAAGCGAGTTTCTATCTCTCAGATGGTATACGTGAAAGGGTACTTCACTGTTAATCAAATAATTGCAATAATACGACGAATTATGCGCTGTGTGAAATGGGGAGCCGCTACATCGTCCAACGCACACGATATCATCATCTCCCCACGCTCATTCTTTGAGGATATAGCGATCCAGTCAAATTCCTAGCAGTATATAAGCGAGTTTCTATCTCTCAGATGGTATACGTGAAAGGGTACTTCACTGTTAATCAAATAATTGCAATAATACGACGAATTATGCGCTGTGTGAAATGGGGAGCCGCTACATCGTCCAACGCACACGATATCATCATCTCCCCACGCTCATTCTTTGAAGATACAGCGATCCAGTCAAATTCCTAGCAGTATATAAGCGAGTTTCTATCTCTCAGATGGTATACGTGAAAGGGTACTTCACTGTTAATCAAATAATTGCAATAATACGACGAATTATGCGCTGTGTGAAATGGGGAGCCGCTACATCGTCCAACGCACACGATATCATCATCTCCCCACGCTCATTCTTTGAGGATATAGCGATCCAGTCAAATTCCTAGCAGTATATAAGCGAGTTTCTATCTCTCAGATGGTATACGTGAAAGGGTACTTCACTGTTAATCAAATAATTGCAATAATACGACGAATTATGCGCTGTGTGTAATGGGGAGCCGCTACATCGTCCAACGCACACGATATCATCATCTCCCCACTCTCATTCTTTGAGGATATAGCGATCCAGTCAAATTCCTAGCAGTATATAAGCGAGTTTCTATCTCTCAGATGGTATACGTGAAAGGGTACTTCACTGTTAATCAAATAATTGCAATAATACGACGAATTATGCGCTGTGTGTAATGGGGAGCCACTACACCGTCCAACGCACACGATATCATCATCTCCACACGCTCATTCTTTGAAGATACAGCGATCCAGTCAAATTCCTAGCAGTATATAAGCAAGTTTCTGTCTCTCAGATAGTATACGTGAAAGGGTACTTCACTGTTAATCAAATAATTGCAATAACACGACGAATTATGCGCTGTGTGTAATGGGGAGCCGCTACATCGTCCAACGCACACGATATAATCATCTCCCCACGCTCATTCTTTGAAGATACAGCGATCCAGTCAAATTCCTAGCAGTATATAAGCGAGTTTCTGTCTCTCAGATGGTATACGTGAAAGGGTACTTCACTGTTAATCAAATAATTGCAATAATACGACGAATTATGCGCTGTGTGAAATGGGGAGCCGCTACATCGTCCAACGCACACGATATCATCATCTCCCCACGCTCATTCTTTGAAGATATAGCGATCCAGTCAAATTCCTAGCAGTATATAAGCGAGTTTCTATCTCTCAGATGGTATACGTGAAAGGGTACTTCACTGTTAATCAAATAATTGCAATAATACGACGAATTATGCGCTGTGTGAAATGGGGAGCCGCTACATCGTCCAACGCACACGATATCATCATCTCCCCACGCTCATTCTTTGAAGATACTGCGATCCAGTCAAATTCCTAGCAGTATATAAGCGAGTTTCTGTCTCTCAGATGGTATACGTGAAAGGGTACTTCACTGTTAATCAAATAATTGCAATAATACGACGAATTATGCGCTGTGTGAAATGGGGAGCCGCTACATCGTCCAACGCACGCGATATCATCATCTCCCCACGCTCATTCTTTGAAGATATAGCGATCCAGTCAAATTCCTAGCAGTATATAAGCGAGTTTCCGCTTCACAGATGGTAAACGTGAAAGGGTGCAAATGTATGTCAATGTCAATCAAATAATCGCAATAATATCACGAATTATGTGCACAAAAAAGTACTTCCTAGGTATATACTATTTAATACAGTGTGTTTATTTACCCAAATAAATCTTAGGCGTTATCAAAGTTACATTTCTTAATAGCATCTGTACACAGATGTAAATACACATTCTTTTACCGAGAAACATCTAGTATCTGCATTTTGTCAAGCTATAAATGTAGAAAGTCTGCTGTTTTAATATACGTCATATATATATATACAATTTCAAATTAGCAAAGAAAATTCACAGTTTGTAAGGCAAATCGTAAACACACCAGCAGAAACGTTTAGGTTATGTTGTACGATCGCCGGTCGTAGCTCTAGGGTCACTAGGTTTGTCTGACGTATCACTTGCGAGTGAGAGAGTAAGAATGGGTACGTTCAAAACAAATTTTCCTTAAAAATTCGAAAAGAGTCGTCGTCATTAAGATCCCTTATTCGTGCGAGTTGTTTGTAAAAAGTTTGTTTCAATTGACGAGATGCATTTAGAAAACAACGTGCATCAATTTAGGAAGCGCCCTGTATGTGACCGTAGTCGATTTATTTTCCTCGTCGCGTCGTTAATGGATTTGCTTCGCACGATCGCACCCTGTTGAATTAATTACGTGCTCTAACCGACTGAGCAACAAACAACCTATAACCTCAAAATTTTGACAGTTCCTGTTACTTGTCTATCTAGGAATTCAGTGGATATTAGCTTTTGTTAACGAATGTTTTACTTTGTCGTCTTGTCTTTCAAACGCCATAAGGACCTGAGCGCCATCGCCGCCGCCGCCGCCGGCGGGTTCGTTTTCGTGTATTCTTGCATCCCCTGTAACTACGCCACTGGTGACTTAGTAAAAAAGAGCACAGCGGCGCGTAGATAGTTAGTTCCTTTGAAAAACGAATTCATTTCGTCTTCGTAACAAAAAAAAAATGTTATTTCCACGCTGCGTCGCGTTGCGTGCCGTCGGATCGAGGGAAGTCCCCTTCGCCTCGGTCCTCGCGAATTTTATTCATTAAATCTGCGGCGTGTAACGCACCCACGTATTAAAATTGCAACGGAATTACTACGCGACCGCGTCCAATCGCGAATTGATACGTCGTAAAATCGAAATTTCGGAACGGCCGGCCTCTCGTTCTCACGTAATAATAATATTTTATCGGCTCGTAAACGGCGTTGCGGGGCGAAAACAAAAATGTATTATTTTTAATAACCGAGCCGAAACAGTCCCCCTCCCCCCACCCGCCGCTCCACGGTGTTCAATGAACTCGACCAAAAAATTTTTTATCAAATAAATAATGGCCTACCAAAAAGAAAATTACTTCTTCATGTTTCCAATGCAACGGCGCGGAAGCTTCAAAATATTTGTGCAATTATAAATTTTGGTAAATCTTCTTTAGGTATTTACATGTACAGTGCGTGCGCATCGATTGTGCACATTACTTAAATAAAATAAGTAAATTAGTACGTTAGGATTTCTGTCGAAGTTCCGATGAGTTTTTTGACAGATTTGTCAGCAGTTCCACGCCACCACTCGTCGAATTGTCCAACTTCAGGTTCGTCGCTTGCGTCGATGAAATTCCTAAAAGGCACGCTGTTGCTATGCATTAATCATATTACAAACATATTCGTCGCAGGAGACAGGTAATTGTAAAACGGGAAGAGAAGTAGCGAAGTAAACAAGAAAAAGAAGCGGATTCCCGTCTGTTGGAACAAAGAAATCGAGTATAAAGAGGGGTCGCTTCAACGACGTCGTTAATTAGGAACAAATTCGCCGCAGAAAACAGGTAATCGTGAAACGGGATTAGAAGTAAAGAAGAAGAAGAAGAAGAAGCGAATTCCTTTGTTGAAACAAAGAAATCGAGTATAAACATGGGTCGCTCCAATTACGTTATTAATTAGGAACAAATTCGCCGCCGTGGAAAACAAATAATCGTAAAACGGAAAGAGAAGTAGCGAAGTAAACAAGAAAAAGAAGCGAATTCCCCTCTGTTGGAACAAAGAAATCGAGTATAAAGAGGGGTCGCTTCAACGACGTCGTTAATTAGGAACAAATTCGCCGCAGAAAACAGGTAATCGTGAAACGGGATTAGAAGTAAAGAAGAAGAAGAAGAAGAAGAAGAAGAAGCGAATTCCTTTGTTGAAACAAAGAAATCGAGTATAAACATGGGTCGCTCCAATTACGTTATTAATTAGGAACAAATTCGCCGCCGTGGAAAACAAATAATCGTAAAACGGAAAGAGAAGTAGCGAAGTAGAGAAGAAGAAGCGAATTCCTTTGTTGAAACAAAGAAATCGAGTATAAACATGGGTCGCTCCAATTACGCTATTAATTAGGAACAAATTCTCCGCCGTAGAAAACAAATAATCGTAAAACGGAAAGAGAAGTAGCGAAGTAGAGAAGAAGAAGCCAATTCCTATGTTGAAACAAAGAAATCGAATATAAACATGGGTCGCTCCAATTGCCTTATTAATTAGGAACAAATTCGCCGTAGAAAACAAATAATCGTAAAACGGAAAGAGAAGTAGCGAAGTAGAGAAGAAGAAGCGAACTGTTGAAACAAAGAAATCGAGTATAAACAGTGGTCGCTTTCAACGGCGTCATTATTTACCTTTCTGTGTTCGAAGTTTGAAGTAGAAATGGGTTATGCGTTCGTTAAAATTTGCTTATAACAAATCAAAAGGTGCACAAGGCACAGAAAATTCCAGTAACACTGTTCTTAATTCAGAATCTTGCTCGAAGTAGCAACAATCGACGAGAAATCTTCACGACATCTGTGCCTTATGAAGTCGAAATACAAATTGAAGTTGTATGCGGTTGCCGAAAGCGCGCGATCAACAGTCTAAATATGGCGACCAATCAGAACGCAGGAATTCGATAGCGTGACCTCTATGACCCAATAGAAACCGATCAAATGGAACCAAACAGTGTGTTACCACTCATGGATGATGACGGTAACCGAAGTTAACACGTAACAGCCATAATAAAAAAATGATTGTAGTACGGAACCAAGGTTAAAAGACGGAACATGATTGGCGGAAGGACAAAAGGGTGCAGGAAGTCTTTTTTGAATCGTGAAGAATAATTAATAAGGAACTGCGTTCTTATTAGAAGAAGGAAGGGAGAAATCCATTTCACTTTTCCCATTCCACCTTCTTCCAATAAAAACGCAGGTCTCCAGACGTCACTCCTCCTCTTTATCTTTTCATCTCTCCTTTTTCCCTCTTCCACCCTTCTTCCAATAAAAACGCGGTTCTTCATTTTTATTATTTCTCACCCCCCTTCCAAAAGAGAATTCCTCCCCCTTGGAAGGGATCGTGAGAAATAATTAAAATGAAGAACTGCGTTTTTATTGGAAGAAGGGTGGAACAGGGAAAGAGGAGAGATGAAAAGATAAAGAGGAGGAGTGACATTTGGAGAGAAGGCACGGACACGACGAAACCAAACCAAGCAGAATGGTGTCAGAAGAAGATACGGTCATTTGGAGTGAAGGAGAAGGCCAAAAGAGATAGGAGAAATTAGTACAAAAGCGAGAAGTGCTTCTAGGATTTGTGGAAAGATCTTGCAAGAAGAAAGGAGAAGACGATATGAAGTATGAAGGCGAGAAGTGCTTCTTAGATTTGGTGACAGATCTTGCAAGAAGGGAGGGGAACGCCCAAAGAGATTTGGAAGGGAATAAGTAAGAGGAAGTCCGAATCAAGCAGATCAGCGAAAAGAGAGGAGGAGACCCGTGCTCTGATCTGCGTTTCAAAAGATGGAGAAAACAAAAGAAATCGAACCTGAGGTGGATGGAAACTCCTAACACCCACCGACAGTACGCGGCGGTTGTTTCAGATATCACAGCGCCAAGAGCACCATGGAAAGGGGAGAAGCGAAAACCAACCCTTCTGCTAAACTTCTGATTGATTAAACTAATTAAAAATTAAAATTAAAAAAATTTAAGAATGGGGAGGACGAATGACCTTCAGATAATACGACGCTCAAAATCAGGCAAATTCGCACCCTGACGACGACCAAAAATCACCGACGGTTACCACATGCGGATGACAACCCCTTCCCCTCGAAGGGATGCATGGATTCCAAACCTAAGAAAGTGAAACTGGCATTTTACAAAGTAAAGAAGCAAAAAGGAAGATAATAATGATGCTTGATGGGGAAGATAAATGGTGGGCCATCGAGAACATGATAGGAAAGACTCCCTTGGTGTAGTGCCTCTTGGCGGTTCCTTGGTATGATGAAGGACCAGAAGACCAGACGGTATTTAGTGATGGCACAATGGATGAAGGTCTGACCCACTTTCATGCACCATCCTGGCATTGAACTAGCTGGGATTGGGATAGCCACAACGTTTAGATATGAAGATGGTTTGGACACGTCGAAAGGCCATAGCAGGAGGAAGGAGAGGAAGGACCAGAGGTCCAAAAGAGGTTTAGCGGAGCCCATATGGATAGCCACAACCTCTAGATTTGAAGATGGTTGGGAGACGTCGAAGGAGAACAAGACTTTCCGTAGCAGGAGGAACGAGAGGAAGGGCCAGAGGTCCAAAAGGAGTTTGATGGAGCCCAGATGAATCCGACGGTCTCCTGGCTGGGTTTGAACAAGTCTTTGGAAGATTCCCCAACCTCTGTTAAAAAAAAATGAGACTGCTGATATAATTGGGACTCGTCGGAAGAAGACAAGACGATCTAGGTGGTGAAAGGAGATTGCATCTAAAATCCATGGGTGAGAAAAAGAAGAAGAAGACAGTTGGGGGCGACCTAGATCTGGCGATAGAAGGTGACCGCCTCGAGAAGCAAGGAGTGGATTGACCTCCCTGAAAAGTGAGGGAAGACTGTGAATTGAAATATGACCTACTTTGGTTTCTCGAATTTTTTCCCCCAAATTGGGAGGCTTCAATTTGGTCGGAGCAAAACGAAAAAAAAAAAGAGATGCATGGGCTCCCTATATGCGTGTGCGTGTGCGTGCCGGGAATCGAGACGAAGCCAACTCGCTCGTTATGGTCAGGGGAATCTCGTGTCATACATATCGAGTCTCGCCTGTCAATCAAAGCAGGCTCCGCTGTACATCGTCCCCGTCCTGCGCAGCCGGCCGAGCGGTAAATTTAAAACGACAAAAACGCGCCCGCATTTGTTTCGCTAATATTCGCCGTTTTTCTGCCCGCCCGATTATGCCACGATCTCGATTCGGGGCCTCGTTCTTGCCCCCGTCCGGTAATTGCATTTGGGCGCCGTTATTTATTATTTATTTGGGAACGCGGATTGAGCGCGCATTTTTCTCGCAACCCGGCTTCTTGATAAATGTGTGATTGAACGGTGAGCGCTTTTTATCGGGAGCTCGCATCGAATCGGAATGTTAAAAAGAAGAAGAAGGAAAAAAAAACAAGTAGATACCACTTTTTTATACTTGAATTTATTTGCCAGTACGTCAATCAGTATCATACCCAATCGCCCGAAAAGGCAGTTCGGGGCGCGATGAATCTGTGAGGTTAGGGGATTCAGGAAAACGTCAAGGAGAGCCAGCCTCAATCTGCATACTCTTTTTCGACATTGGGGGAAGTTTCAATCTGCCTACTCTTCCTCTAAGGATTCTTACTTCGTCCATAATAACGCAATCGTAGATACCACGGTTGCATTTTTTCATACTTGAATTTATTTACCAATACGTCAATCAGTGTCATACCGAATCGCCCAAAAAGGAAGTTCGGGACGCGATGAATCTGTGAGGTTAGGGGTTAAGAAGGGGATTTAGGAAGACGTCAAGGAGAGCCAGCCTCAATCTGCATACTCTTTTCTGACATTTGGAGAAGTTTCAATCTGCCTACTCTTCCCCTAAGGATTCTCACTTCGTCTACAATGACGCAAGCCAATGTAACTCTAAAGAATTGATTGAAATATCTTTTGATCTAGGATTTCAAAAATGGGCACTCTTCAGTAACTCTTTCCTCCTTCACCGGGCTAGCTTACACAAAATTGCACTTTGCAAAAATAAGCGGGCCACAACATAATAAAAGTGCAGAAGAAGAATAAGCGAAGAGCGAATAAAATTATTGCTTCAAATCGGGCGACGTATTTACTGCCGCCGTATTCCATAAAATCGAATTAAAATTTCAAATAAAAACGTCACGCATCGATAAAACCCAGGCGGACCGGCTGATTTATTTATTTATTTATTTGTTTGTCTTGTTGTTTTTTTCTTCCTTTGCTTTTTTCTCCGCGCAGATTTATACCGTGCGAACGTCCGAAGAGCAGGGAAAGTTTCTTTCTCTTCCACACCACACGCAATTTCGATGGTAATCGGGGGCCCCGGCAAAAACCGAATCGTTCCTCTGAATTTCAAAATGTCCTGCGACCGACCGACTTCGACGGATGCCCCCCGAACGGGCCCGGCGTGTCACGGTCGCACAAAAACGTTCGCGAGCGACAAACCGAGTGTTTTGTGCGAATCATCTGTTTACAAATATTTCTTTTGTGATTTTACAATTACGTCTGCATTTACTTTATTAAGCAATCTTCCACTTACTCTAAAAGGGGAGCGGGGGAGGAGAGTTCTTTATATCATCTACATCCGCAGATACTATCACGGATCTTGCACTTTGTAGGCACCGAATAAGGTGAACGGAACGGCCGAAAACTGAACGGACGAACCCCTAAATGTTTTGCGCGCCAAAAAAGAAAAAGATCGGAGAAAACCGACTTACCAAACAGTCCGTACAAAAATAGAAAAAGACAGAAATCGGATCGATTCGCCCAAAATCAAACGTCGGGTGTGTAAGCTTGAAGCAAACAAAACAAATACTTCAACTGGGTTTACCTTTACAAAAAAAAGTTTAAGCAGGTTAACCAGCCGATAGGAAGAAGGCATACAAAAAGCCGAAGAGGAGAAAACCAACTTACCAAACAATCCGTACAAAAACACAAAAAGACAGAAATCGCATCGATTCGCCCAAAATCAAACGTCAAGTGTGTAAGCGTGAAGCAAACAAAACAAATACGAATTCGCGTCTACAAAAAAAAAGTTTAACCAGGTTAACCAGCTGATAGGAAGAAGGCATCCAAAGAGCCGACGAACGCGGCCTTTCCAGACAATACCGAAAATCGTACAGAACAACAACAATAATAATAATAGGAAAAAATCATGAACGGCTTTAGCAGGCGAGCCTCAAAAACAAAAAACAAAAACAAACAGAGATCATTTCGTAAAAATCTCCTCACAGAATTTAAATTAAATTATAATTAAAGTTAAGATTAGAATTAGTAAGAATTAGGTAGTCTTTTATAAGTCTCTCGCGCGCGTTGATGTAACCAATTACATGTTCAAATAATTCGACTACGAAATCATCTGGTCAATCAACATTTTAAACGCGCATGGATTTATTAAACTAAATAAATGTAACCTCACTCTTAGTAATTACATTTTTAAGTATTTTCAAAAATTATAAGTCGAGGATTATAATTGCGGATGAGTTAAATAATCACATTATCGTCATCCATCGTTTTATTTTTCACGAGTAATAAGTAAATTGCCTTCCCATTTCCTAAGAGTGTGTTTTTACAACGGCGGCCGCCTCTTCGATTAACGCGTTTAAGGTAGGGTAGTATTTAAATAAATGTAACATTACTTAGCTCAGTGAATTAAAATTTTAAATAAAATAATTACTTACCGAACGATATCAGCGATTATTATTACGAAACGCTACGAAATGGGTTTGAATGCGGAACACGGCGCGGTGTCGGTGTCGGTGTTGACTATATTTAATATTTCTTTATCGCACATTTCAACAGTTCCAAGCAAGTGGTACCTCCGAAATTTTTTGACTATAGTACGGTAGACACTGGAAAATATGCACTTATACTGAGGTTTCTTTTATTTGCACACATTAAAAGAACACCCTGTGTAATGACTAATCTTAGGATCGCCCGCTTGCTTGGCAAACCCCAACATCAAAATAATTAACGCTTTTATATTAGCTTGGGCTCTTCATCCGAGGCCAATACGTCACCGATTCGCTGACTCACACTGCGACGTACTCACTGGCCAACTGATTTACAACTGAATGCCTACTAAACTGATTGATAATGACTAACAGACTCAGTGAAGAAAGGACGGGGACATACACGTGTTATTTTTTACGGTTCGAGGCCCCGTCCCCAATATACCATACCGTCAACTTGCATTAAACCCACCCAAGGTAGTCAGGAGATTTTTATTATATGTGGTTTGTTAAGGGCAGAGAAAGATAAAGACAAACAATTTCGTACATCAACAGTATATTTGTGACTTTGTGATACAGTTACAGGTTGCGACACGAACATATGTTGTTACAATATGTTAAGTTTACGTTGCATTTCTCAGGTAAGTTCAATCGACTTGGTGTCATTTATCAGCATGGAATTCCCTTTCTTAATAAGCAAATTCTGCATAGTATGTTTTACAGACCGAAAAGGGATTTGACCTGCAAGCGAAGCGGAAGCAAGCAAATCATGCTGCAACAAACAAAAAAAAAGTTTATCGCCAGGAGAAGATGCTAACCTCAGGCGACGTGGACTGCATACGCCCCCTAACCACGAATTACTGAAATAAACGACATAATCAGCTGCTACGTACGGTGCCCTTGCATGTTTTAATATTATTGCGACTTTCAAATTATTCTTAACTTTTAACAGGCCTTTCAACCCCCGAGCTTTACAGGTTTGCTCCAAAATGTTTTGTTCCTAGCTTTACTTTTCCAGTTCCTTTTCTTCCTTCCGTTCTTCAACTCCGCTAGCACTACCTCTCACCATCTTTCACGAGGTCTTCTTTTTCTGCGTTTACTGTCGGGTTATTTCCATGCTTGCACTTGCTTCGCTGTTAAGGTGAGACACTTCCTCGTTTGTTCTTACATAACCATCTTCTGACGACTCGGTCTCTTCCAATTTTTTTCACGTCGACGTTTTTGAGAAGAAGTTGATCGAACCGTGCGACCGATTTGAGACTTGAAAAGGTCCAATTGTTCGATCGGTACTGATCTATCGGGACAATCGTATTGGTGAACCTCTTAAGAAGTTCAATTACGAGTTACCTTTGTTAGCTTGATTTGCTTTAGCCGTGCGGGCTATTCTGTTTTATTGCATACGCGAAGTAAAATTAATTTACGCGCATTTTCCGCATTACGACGTTGCTCTGTTTTTGTCTAACCCTACGCTGAACGCACGAGTTGCGATAAAACCCCTGGAGGTTTGAGAAAACCTTGTGGGGGAGGGGGGGGGGGGCTTGGGAAGTAACTTCACTTTCCTTATTATACCATCCTTAAACGAACCTGCCCGTCTCCTTTGGGGTCTAATTTCGCGACAGCTGTTGAGATCACAGCGCGCGCAACTTACCACCTTACCACCAAGTGCCGTAGTTGTTCAGGAGTGTATTGTAAAACTAAGAGAGTGGTAGCAGGGGCGTGTGATTGTCCCCACCTTTTGTTTTTTTTTCGGTATACCGAACCTCTGCGATCGTTAGTCGGGTTTGCTGGATCCTAAAGTGATACTAGAATTCAACTTTTGTAAAGAAAAACTGATCTTCAGTTGAGGTTGAGGTCATGTGTTTCCGCATTACGACGTTGTTGTGTTTTTTTGTCTAACCCTACGCTGAACGCACGAGTTGCGATAAAACTTCTGGAGGTTTGAGAAAACCTTGTGTGAAGGGGGGGAGGGGGGAGGGACTTGGGAAGCAGCGTCACAGTGCCATCTTCAGCTGGGGTTATTTCCTTATTACACCATCCATAAACGAACCTGTCCGTCTCCTTCAGAGTCTAATTTCGGGACAGCTGTTGAGATCACAGCGCGCGCAACTTACCACCTTACCACCAAGTGCCGTAGTTGTTCAGCAGTGTATCGTAAAACTAAGAGAGTGGTAGCAGGGGCGTGTGATTGTCCCCGCCTTTTGTTTTTTTCGGTATACCTAACCTCTGCGATCGTTAGTCGGGTTTGCCGGATCCTAAAGTGATACCAGAATTCAACTTTTGTAAAGAAAAACTGATTTTCAGATGAGGTTGAGGTCATGTGTTTCCGCATTACGACGTTGTTGTGTTTTTTTGTCTAACCCTACGCTGAACGCACGAGTTGCGATAAAACTTCTGGAGGTTTGAGAAAACCTTATGGGGGAGGGCTTGGGAAGCAACGTCACAGTGCGATCTTCAGCTGGGGTTATTTCCTTATTATACGATCCTTAAACGAACCTGTCCGTCTCCTTCAGAGTCTAATTTCGGGACAGCTGTTGAGATTACAGCGCGCGCAACTTACCACCTTACCACCAAGTGCCGTAGTTGTTCAGGAGTGTATCGTAAAACTAAGAGAGTGGTAGCAGGGGCGTGTAATTGTCCCCACATTTTGTTTTTTCGGTATACCTAACCTTTGCGATCGCTGGTCGAGTTTCCTGGAGCCTACCAGAGACATACCAGAATTCGACTTTTGTGCAAAACGAAACTGTGTCATTCATCAGCATGGAATTCCCTCTGTTAATACGTAAATTTTGTATAGTATGTTTCACAGACTGAAAAATAATTTGGCATGCAAGTGACATGAAGCGGAAATGGGTAAATCATGCTAGACCAGGAGACAGAATGCACATTTGCTGCAGCAAAAAAAAAAAGGTTGTCGCCAGGAAAATACGCTATCGTGGGCGTGGACTGCATACGCCCCTTAATCCCGGAATGTTGAAGCAAAATCAAAAGGAATCTGTTTTCTTTCTTTTTTCTTTTTGAGATCGAGGGCCGGTGTGCCCGCGCCCGATCGGCATCGAGCTGCTGACCTTGTTTAACCTTTCGGGCGAAGTGTGGCAGGTTTTTACGTTACCCATCGCTTTCAAGCGTACGTACGTACGTACCTCAGAGCGCGATCTAATTGGTGCATCGAAGTTGAAAGCGCTGTTAAGTTTCAATTTCATGAGGACGACAAAAGCGTGAAATCCGGAGTCATTCGATGATTACGTTCGGGCAACCGCCGGCCGCCGCCACCACGCACGGTAATTGCCTTTGCGGCCGCGCACAATGTCACGGCGACGAATCGCGTTAAAGCGTTTCGTGACGCTTAAACCTCTTCTTTCCCCGGCCGCATTGTGAAAAACTGACGCGATTCGAGCGGAAAGCGTGCATTCACAGAACAAACAAACGACGACGGCAGAGAATTTTCGGGTACGCGAAACCTCGGTCGCACACCCAACCGGTCGGATGGTTGCTAGATTTGGTAGTTTGTTTACTTAACTGGTTCGCAACTAACTTTTAGGTTTAAAAAAAAAAATGCGAGAAAACGGATGGATTCGATGATATAATAGCCAACAGTTTAAAAATCATTGTTTTCGCTGAGACAATGAGTGAAAATCATCTACGGTCACATCCACCCCAATTTTCGAATACGGAAATCACCTCGGGTCACATCCGCCCCCAATTACAAGTGCTGTTATCTTCTTAAAAATGCAAGCGGTTGTTCATTTGGAGCTTTTTGACTGCGGATGGTTGGATTAGGCCGGCCAATTACGCGAATTTAACGTTGACTGGAAATCGAGTTTTTCTGTCGCCGCCGTTCGAGAGTTTCTCGTGTTTTATTTCGGCGAGAAATTTAATATCGGGCGATTATACGTTGGCTGTCGTTTCGTAAGAGAAGACAGGAGGAGAGAAGAGAAGAGAAGAGACGAGCGTCACTTGTTTTTGCCGTGCGCTGAGTGCGGAGCAAGAATGTGTATCCCCGACGTAAAAAGCGGAGGAAGGTTTGAAGGCACGGCCTCCCTGTACGCGGCCGAACGAATCTCCGTTAATGACAAGTGAGTAAATGGAATTCGATGGTTCCTGCTCCGGTCCGGGAATAGTTGTGACAATATTGAGCGTTCCCACGCTCGCGTTCGGCCAAGATGGATGCCGCAAGACGTGCATCCGAAATTCCCCAACGGTAGCGATATACATCACACGCCCGACGATATTTTCAACATTTCTCGGAAATTTCGTACATCAATCAGCCTGTCAGCTCAACGTGGAAATATTATTTCGGCGGCGGCCGCCGTAAATTCGCCTCGGAACGAAACGATTTTGTCATGCGATCGCCTTCTCTACTCTCGTGATAACTGGAAACGCAATGACTCCTGCGTTATTTACGCCAATTGTCACGCGGTGAAGCTCTCTCTCTCTCTCTCTCTATCGCTTTTTATACGGAAATTCGATTCGGAATTTTCGAAGCCGTCATGTTTTCTCGAAACCTAACCTCAAACTCAACCGTCTCTCTCACGTTCAATCTTAAAAAAAAAAAATGCATTACGCTACATATCGTCTGTACAGTACACGTACATAATTCGTTTATCTGAAGTATTTTTGTTTTGTTTTACAAAATCCTGAAACAGGTGGTAACTTTTTTAATTTTAAGCAGCCAGCGATGAAATCTCTTCTTGGATCGCCCTTTTTTTTTTTTTCCGCTGTGACGCGAAACAAGCCGGCCCGCCTTTTCGACGGGGGTTGTCTGTGACGCTCGCAGGGTACCTTTCGGGAAAGCTGGAGAGCGATCTAGTGCGACCGCGAACGCTCTGGACTCACGTTGAATTTTAATCAAGGGATACCACCGCAGTGACCGCAAGGACCAAACGAAATTACAGACTCTATTTTTTCGATGACTCTACTAAACATGATTGTTTGAACAAATTAAAAAAAAACGTATGTACGTGCAATACTTATACGAAATTAACGAGTTTAAAGAGGAGGGAAAATCGAAAGTAATCTTGATGCCACTAAATCGTCTTCCTTTGAGTGCGCCGGTATCATGCTGAGGGGTCTTGGCCACGGTTTCCTAGGATAACGGTGACGTAAAATACGTTGGCCGTGAATAACGTCACATAAAATATGCTAAAAACATTTAAGGCCGCCCGATTTCATCATCACAGATTAACTTTAAACTTCGCTTTATTCCCATGGTAACAATTGCAAGGATAATTGTTTCTATGGGAATAAAACAGAGCTTAAAGTTAAACTGTGATGGTGAAATCGGGCCTAAGGGCCGGTATCTCAGTCACGGATTAACTCTAAGCTTTGGTTTATTCCCATAGAAACGATTGTCTTAATAATCGCAGACGTGGGAATAAAGTAAAGCTCAAAGTTAATCTACAACAAAAATATATACCAGCCCTGAGTACGTTTGAATCGAAAAAGGAAAAAATCCTGAACGACGAACGCGACGAACTTATTTGGAAAATGACAAAGCACGATCGACTTTGACAGAAAGAAAACAAAAGGAGTGCATAATCATGTTCAGTCCAAATATTTATCGTTTTGAAAAAAAAAAAAAAAAGAAAACAACAAATCACTTTCTCTAGACTTTTATTTTTTGAGTAAGGGAGGCTTCAGATATGTTTATCTGAAAGAACTTCAAGCCGATAATTCAGTTAAAACAAACATCTAAGAAGTTATTTGCTGTTTTCTCGACAGAGTAAATTTTTTGACTGAACACGATTTTGCACTCGTCGATTCATTCTTGAACTTCAAATCGACTTTTGCACTCAATCTGCCTTCACGGCGAGGCGAGTAGTTTTCGGCATTGCGTCGTTCGTTTCGTCGTCTTTTGTTTTGTTTTATCTTCCTTTTTAGAAATTTTATATTAAAGTTTGCGCAAATCATTTTCGCACGCACAATTTCTTCACGATCGCCTTCATTACGCCCAACTCAACGGCCGCCGTAAGCGAATAGATAAACGAATGAGTAGCAGCGCCATCTGTCAAGAGGCAATCGTGGCAAGTTGCCTCTTAATTTTTTTTTTCAATTCAGTTTTTCTTGGCAAATTATTGCGCTGCGGCTCGCCGTTGGTTTTATTTTCCTTTTCTTTCGTCGCTCGTCGATCTGTTTCGAGAGTTTTCGGATCGCCTCGTCGAGGACAAGAGGCGCCCGCCATCTGTGATACACTAGGGGAACTATTTGACTGCAATTCTGTTTCGTTTCGTTTCGTCGCAAATTTTTTTTCGCGCTGCGGCTCGCCGTTGGTTTTATTTTCCTTTTCTTTGGTCGCTCGTTGAACAGTTTCGAAAGTTCTCAGATCGCCTCGTCGAGGACAAGAGGCGCCCGCCATCTGCGATGCACTAGGGGAACTATTTGACTGCAATTCGGTTTCGTTTCGTTTCGTCGCAATTTCTTTCGCGCTGCGGCTTGCCATTGGTTTTATTTCCCTTTCCTTTCGCCGCTCGTCGATCTGTTCCGAAAGTTTTCGGATCGCCTCGTCGAGGACAAGAGGCGCCCGCCATCTGCGATACACTAGGGGAACTATTTGACTGCAATTCTGTTTCGTTTCGCTTCGTCGCAATTTCTTTTTCGCGCTGCGGCTCGCCATTGGTTTTATTTTGCTTTTCTTTGGTCGCTCGTCGATCTGTTTCGAAAGTTTTCAGATCGCCTCGTCGAGAACAAGAGGCGCCCGCCATCTGTGATACATTAAGGGAACGATTTGACTGCAATTCCGTTTCGTTTCGTCTCGTTCAATCCGTCAATTCGCTTTTAGTGTGACATCGACGATCGTTTCGTCCCTTTTTGATGTTTGAAAATTCAATGGTTCCTAATTAAAATCGGTTCGCGTGCGTCGACTTAAGACAATTGCAGATTTTCAATTGTTTATCTTTGAATAGACGATTAAATTAAGTTACAGTTTCCTGTAGTTAACTGCAAATTCCCCTACGCCTAAGACGGATAAACGCAACTACCGCGTCGAACGCAAGCAACTTAAGCCAACTGCCAACTTAAGCTTAGAGGGAGGGATGGGGAGGGGGAGGGGTTGTTACTGATGACTGATGACAGTGGAGTTGTGCAAGGGATGAGTGAAATGGAGCTACCATTGAAGTCTGTCGTTTGGTTTTCGAAGTCGACTGCCGCGTGAAACATTAAGTGACGCCAAACTTGCGGAGAGTTGCGTTTTAACTGCGGGGGGGGGGAGAGTGAAGGAGGAATTATTATACAGATGAAGATGGAATCGTGCAGGGGGTGAGCGGGCGAATGGAGGGAATATTTCTCTGTGGTGAATTCGGTTTTGAAATTGATGAAGCCGAAAACGAAACGAATTCAACTGCAGCGTGAACCGCAAGCAGCGACGGAGATGGAATTATGCAAAGTGTGAGTGAAATAGAGATTATATTTGTGCTTGTCGTATTGGTTGGGAAACGTCTTAAAATTCTACAGGGTGGAGCATAATATTGCATTGGAACTAACGCTGCACTGGTAAGTTTTAGGCCAAGCACACACGAAGGGGTGGGGGGAGGGGGATTACGGAATTATTACAGATAACGGTAGAATTATGCAGAGGGTGATTGTAAAATTTATGAAGTCGATGACCAAGAACGATTTCAACTGCCGACGGCTAAGCGAACCGCAAGCGGCGGCGCAGATGGAATTATGCGAGGCGCGAATGAAATAGAGCTGTTACTCCCGTGATCGAAATCTTGAAATTGTACAGGGTGAATCCATAACCCTGTCTTGTTTAATAATCGCAGTCCATTGAAAAAACAAATACTATTACTATAACCAGTTAGCTTCGTTTATTTCTGCAGCGCTTATTTATTATACGCATGTATAAGTTTTTTTTTTTTTTTTAACTGGTTGGAAGGCAATTAGTGAATGAGTGAATGATGATTCCATTACGTGAACGCCACGAGGAAATGTTTGTCATAAAACGATATGCCCGCTAACAGCTTAATAAATTAAACACGATTACTTAAAAGGAGGTGAGGTGAAGTAGAAGAAGAAGAAGAAGAAGAAGAAGTAGAGGTGAGAAAGAGGGTCGTGATACACGCACTAATACGATAACGCGCGCGTAAAAACTCCTTTATGTCCTCCTATTACCGCTGACGAATTAATTTTCCGACGGCGAAGCCGAGAAATTATTTTGGGTCGCGTTCGACAGGGCAGATAGAGACGATTTTCAAATCATCAAAGGGGCGAGAGAAAGAGAGGGAAAGGGGGGGGGGATGTGACGTGACACGACGGAGGTTTGGCACTTGACTAATTGCCGTCGATGTTCAGTGAGTGGTTGGTAATTAACTCGTCACCGAAGCGTTTTAATGAAATCATCAATCAGTTGTTGCCTAATCCGCGCGCCACTGATACCGTACCGCTTCTCAAGTTTCGTCGTCTTACAGGGCCGTACTCACCGCTTTCCCATTCCTAAATACTCAAGCGAACAAGAGAGTGGCTTAAAGTTTATTTATTTATTTATTTTTCTTCTATTTAATATGTTAAGCTAATATTTCAGACGTTAAACTTCTATTTGATATGTTAAGCTTCTGTTTGATATATCAAGCTTCATTTGATCTATCCAGCTTCATTTAATATATCAAGCTTCATTTGATATATCGAGCTTTATTTTATATGTTAAGCTTCATTTGATATATCATGTTTTATTTGATATATCGAGCTTCATTCGATATGTTAAGCTTCATTTGATATATCAAGCTTCATTTGATATATCGAGCTTCATTTGATATATCAAGCTTAATTTGATATATCCAACTTCATTTAATATATCAAGCTTCATTTGATATATCGAGCTTTATTTTATATGTTAAGCTTCATTTGATATATCATGTTTTATTTGATATATCGAGCTTCATTCGATATGTTAAGCTTCATTTGATATATCAAGCTTAATTTGATATATTAAGCTTGATACATATATCAAGCTTGATTTGATATATCCAACTTTATTTAATATATCAAGCTTCATTTGATATATCGAGCTTCATTTGATATGTTAAGCTTCATTTGATATGTTAAGCTTCATTTGATATATCCGGCTTCATTTGATATATCAAGCTTCATTTGATATATCCGGCTTCATTTGATGTATCCGGCTTCATTTGATATATCAAGCTTCATTTGATGTGTTGAGCTCGTCTCTTCATAGAAAACCGATTTACTTATTAAATATGCTTTGGTGATTGACTTTAACGTTCACTTGGCAACGCAGGGTAAACAAACCTTTGGTGAAGTGTTGGGGGCGGTACGCCCGGGGTGTCCACTCGCGCTGCCCCCAATTTTTTGCAGGCGTTACTTCGTACCACGGTGCATAATAAAAACATAGATGTTCCGACAACAGAGTGGTATGTGCAGCAGAACGTCAAATCAACGTGCGAGAGAGAATAGTGTCTACGCCTTGAGCATGACGTAACATCTACCGTACATTAAACTATGCGCGCCCGTACCGAATGCGCCATCGCGTCGCATTACCTTATAATCGAGTTTCAAACTGTGTTTAAATAATCTCGGCAAAGCCGATGAGGATTTAATTGAGTCCAGTTGCGTTTTCCAAATTCCGATAAATGAAGGCGTAAACCCGCGGCGGAGGCCGACGACATGTCCGACTTCTATTCACCTGGCCGGCTCGGGTATGTTCTTTCCGCCGTCCTGGGGACACTCTTAAATGCATGAGAATGTTTTGCAGCGTGTGTAACAGCGTTCACACGGTCAAACAAATTTGTGTTTTGTGAGGTTCGAATCGGCGAGATCAACATTCCTGGGCAGGCTGGAATCCGCTCAGAAGGACGAGTACTACTCTCTCTCGTCTGCGGCAACGTCGCTCGCCGATGATCATTTTAAACCAAAAGACAGAAGAAAAAAAAACGTGCACCAATTCCCTCCTCTCATTTCATTTCTCTCATTTCGCGACTGTGCAGGACGACCGACTGCGTGAAAACTAAAGATTAAAAAGCTCGACGGGAATCGAGGAATTTTTTTGTTACGCTCCTGTTTTTTTTTTGTTTTTGGGTTTTGCTTACCATCGAACCTCTCGTTGCAACTCTTACTTTAAAACCTCTTTCTGCATTATCGCTACTCGAAGCCTCTTGAAAAAGAAATCCGATCCTACGAGACGTCGCACATAAAAATTCCTTATTTTCATCACGTCGACGTGCTAAAAGCCATCGCCCAGCACAGCTCTTTCTTCAGCAGCAATTAATTAGCTGCCATTAGAAGGCCTCGAAGAGCTTCGCTAATGGCATGCGAATTCACATTGTCCGCTGAAACGAAACGGCGCTTTAGTAAGCAAACAACACAGTGCACGCGGTGCCTATTATCGGCGAAGCAATAAAAATCGAGAAAAGAGAAACTAAAGCGTCAATAAATAACTGGGACCCCCATTTTCTGCTAATATAGCAGCCCTGCAATGCATTAACTGGGAAGAAAAGCGCAAGGTTTCGAATATTTCAGTATTTTCGCAATCGCTTGGGGATTTTCCACGCGTAGAAAACGCAGTCACGCACTTTAACAAAAAAAAAAGACAGGGGAAAGCCTTTAAAAAGCGCCTGCAAGACACTAAGGGTTTTTTTTTTGTTATTCTGTCACCTTTCCAACCCTGGTCCACACGTTTTACAAAAGCAAGAAGAAATAAAAATCCGAATATGATAAGCAAGCCAATGTTGGAGGTTAAAACAAAGAAGGTCTTGTATGTTGGAGAACAGTTCGAACGTCAATGGTGAGACGCCATTACTCGTGAACGCGTCAAACTTCGGTCATTATTATCGTACCAACTATCGTACCTCTGTAACCTTCGTGTATACGCGTCGTAGTGGCGACCTCGAGGAAATGGTATATTCACAGCGCATACACCTCCCGGTAAGAGAAAATGTAGAAGCAAAAATAGAAACGGATTCCCATGTCTGGACAAATAAATCATTAACGAACGTGGCCCACACTTAAACATCGCAACCTACCTCGGATCGTATCGCAGATTTGGTTAATTCGCTCGGAAAATTTGCTTAAAAGCAACTCAAAGGACACGCAGGGTTTATGTGATTCGAGTAGAGGCTTCGTAGTGGCGACCTCGGGGAAATGGTATATTCACAGCGCATACAAGCGTACACCTCCCGGTAAGAGAAAATGTAGAAGCAAAAATAGAAACGGATTCCCATGTCAGGACAAAGAAATCATTAACGAACGTGGCCCACACTTAAACATCGCAACCTACCTCGGATCTTATCACAGATTTGGTGAATTCGCTGGGAAAATTTGCTTAAAAGCAACTCAGAGGACACGCCGGGTTTATGTGATTCGAGTAGAGGCTTCGTAGTGGCGACCTTGAGGAAATGAAATAATCACAGCGCATACAAGCGTACACCTCCCGGTAAGAGAAAATGTAGAAACAAGAATAGAAGCGGATACCTACGTCAGGACAAAGAAATCATTAACGAACGTGGCCCACACCTAAACATCGCAACCTACCTCGGATCTTATCGCAGATTTGATTAATTCGCTCGGAAGATTTGCTTAAAAGGAACTCAAAGGACACGCGGGGTTTATATGATTCGAGTAGAGGCTTCGTAGTGGCGACCACGAGGAAATGGAATATTCATAGCGCATGCAAGCGTACACCTCCCGGTAAGAGAAAATGTAGAAGCAAAAATGGAAGCGGATACCTACGTCAGAACTTATCAGGGCTTATATAATTCCAGATACACTGTAGTACAGAATGGTAGATGGAGGGCGTTGCGATTCCGCGTCTAATCAATGACAATTTTGAGCGAGAAACCGAGTGAATTCTTAAAATTATTTCGAAAACTTTCTGGTCTGGTTTCTTTACCCCACGCGGAGAGTCGTTTCCAGCTCGTTCGGGTCCAATTATTTCTTGGGCATGAAAACGTCAAAACAAACGACGGCGTGGAATCCAGGAAGAATTTTTATTAGGCCGAATATCCGAGCATAAAACATATTAATCTGAAAATCTAGTCGGGCCTACCGATACGGTTTTTGTGGGCACAGATCCTCCGCCGATAAACTCAAACTGCATTGCAGCGGGTTTTATCTTTTTTTTTTTTGTAAGCCACCACCGCTCTCGTGAAGAAACAGCATCGAGCGTCAACAACTCGCTCGCTCGGTTAATATCCATCCCGATTCCGTTTGGAAGAACTCCGCGTGTTATTTTTGTGGCGAAAACTTAACGCACGAAAGAGTTGAAGAAGATAGAGATACGGGTGACGTTATTGCGTTGGCGTGGTGATACATTTCACCACGATATCCATCAAGCGAGCCGTGAAAGAGACACCGCTGAAAAGTCGCGCGCAGTAGTACATGGGAACGCCGCGGCGCGCTGCTATCGCGCACACCATCGCGCCACTTACGACAAAGTAGCGAATTAATATTCAACGCGGCGAACGCGGCTTTAGTGCGCTTCGCGTTTAGATTTTTTTGACACGGACGGCGGCGCGGTGGATCCGTGGACATGGCCCTGCGTTTTTATGGCGGAATTATAAAAACGTGTGAAGAAGTTAACCAAATCAATCGAGCTTTTGAGGTCGTTCTCGAAAAGAAATTCGGTTCTGTTAAATAAAAGGAATAGAATATGGATTGATCCAAAAGTGATCAAAAATTTTTCTTAGACCCCCAAGTAGTAAGAGACAAAAAAGCACGTGGAAATAGTTACGGGACAAATATAGTATATGAGATCGATTCAAACGTGGCCGGTTAATTAATAATTCAAGACGTTGATCGAAATTTGCATTAAAAAAATTCGATGTTTGGGTATTGTGCGCGCGGTGAACCTAAATTATAAAAATTTGACAGCTTATTTACCACGAGGCAAAGCAATAAACACGTCCCGATCCCGGGCCACAACAACTTTGTAAAGATTAATACCAACACGACTTCTTAATTATAAAATAAACCAAACCGCGCGTAATAAATTCTTAACGACAGGCTTAATAATTTCGAGAGGTCAGCGGCGAAAAAAAATCCGACCGCCGCGGCTTCGTTCTGCACAGGTGTCCTGTCGCCGGGCGCGAACACCTCTGTGCTTTGCTTTTACGAAATGCGGGAACACCAACGTCGATAATTGCGGCCGTCCGAGAGAGCGCATGCAGCGGCGGCGGCGGCGGTACCTGCACGACCTTCGCGTGTTCACCGAGGCGTCTAGGATTTCCGAATTATCCTAATTACTTAAATGACGTCGTTTTGGCGAACCACAAAATTAATAATAAGTTGGCTCGGCGATCGATGGTGGACGCCGGAGTTGTTTGGAATGAACGCATCATTGTAATTATCCAGGTAAGGTAGAACAAAATTGCAAGGACTTTTCATAACTGAGAGGAATGGCTCAACACCATCGGAAAATCTCCAACAAATCAATCGAAACAGTACTAAATGTTTTCATCCCGCGCGTAGCTTCCAAACGGACAGCAGCTACTACCAGTGGCAAGCGGTTGCCCAATCCCTTAAATTTTCGGTACGCCCTCGCGAAACGAGCTATTGATGCTGGTGCTCTTGTTTTTTTTTTTTTTTCGTGTGGTACCACTCCTGAAAAGTACTAAAGTTTTCTTTGAATTGCGTAAAATGCAAGGGGCCCCTGTTGTCTTAAGTCATGGTTTAAATTCAACCTTTAAAAATTGGTCCCCTGATGGTTTTGTTCAAGAGATCTTCATGCTATTGAACAGGCAAGGTTAATTGGAAAATACCGTTGCGTGTTGTACGGATGTGTGTTTTTATTTAACGTTATGTGTTGATTAGGCTAAGCTGCATTAGTTTTTCCTTGTTCGGCTTTTTACTGCGGATGCAACATATTGAATAATCACCGCCGCAAACAAGTATTTTGTTGTCGAGCAAGCGTTACGTCGCGTAATCGCCGGCGACAAAAAACACCGCCTTATTAAATTCCGTAATTAAAGCGGCGATTTAATAAAACGCGCGCGTTTTCCTTTTCCTTCCCTTTTTGCCGATTATCGTTACGGCGCGGCGTTTTCTGCTGCCTGCGCGGAGAAATCGATCGCGTTACGCGGCCGACACCTCCCAGGAGACGTTTTAATCATGATCCGGGACGGGAAAGTGTAAAATCATTCTACGTAATGCAATCGGTGCAGCCGTGACAGGTCCACAATGGCCGGCGAACAAGAACAATAACTTGGTGACTAGCATTATGTGCAGCGCCGACCCTGCTCGCCTCATAACATGCATATTTGTCTAATTAACTTGGACCCTTTTGTGTGGGGGAGATTCACCTCTGTGCCTGTGCGTGAGAGAAGGACGGGGGGAGAAAGGAATGCGCGTAAATCTCAGACAATACGCTCTAATGGCTCTCTTCTAATGCACTTAATTCAAGATTTATTGGATAATCTAATCAAACACAGTTTCTTATAATGAAATTGAGCGGCTGCTTAATAAAGTCCTAAAAGGAGTTTTAGAGTAGGCCAGTGTAACGTTCGAAAGATGATAAAAGAAATCACTTTTTTACTCTACCTCACTTTAACAAGGTTTCAGTTGAGTATAAAGTTCTGCACAAAAGTTTAACGGAGGTCCAAGACAGGCATTTTTTGAATGCGGATCTGCACCTGCTCCCTTGGACAAAATCACCATCATCAACGGATGAACCCTCCGCATTTTTATGTATGACATCGAGATAATTCGAGCGTCCGACGGAATCTTATGAGGAAGAAAAATTCGCATAAAGCAAGGTCCAACTTCTTCGGGTATTCGTGCCCGCCTAGGCCGCGCGCCGTCGTATCGTTTCGCGACTGCTACCAAAATTTACCCGGAGGATTTCCCTAGAAGGCGTTTTTACGGATTTTCGATAAACCTAACCAGGTTCCCGCAATATCGAAGAAACCTCAGAGAACGTTGAAGGGCAATTATGTTCAAAACGGGTCTGGGCACCGTCCTTAGTGTAAAACGATCATCACCATTGGATTCCACGGTCCTCTTTACGTATGGTATCAAGACAATATGAGCCTACGACGGAGCACGGTGAAGAAAAAATTATCGCGGAAATTAGTCTGCAAGGTACAACTCCGTCGGGAATTTGCCCCCGCCGCCGCCATGCTACATCCGATCGCTTCGCAACCGCTACCAAAAGCCATCCGAAGGATTTCTCTAAAAGCCGTTTTTACGGATTTTCGATAAACCTAACCAGGTTCTCACAATATCGAGAAAACCTCAGAAAACGGCGAAGGGCAATTATGTCTATGAGCCCATTCGGGAATTTGCCCCCGCCGCCGCCATGCGCCATCCGATCGCTTCGCGACCGGCACCAAAAGTCATCCGAAGGATTTCTCTAAAAGCCGTTTTTACGGATTTTCGATAAACCTAACCAGGTTCTCACAATATCGAGAAAACCTCAGAAGACGGCGAAGGGCAATTATGTCTATCAGCCCATTCGGGAATTTGCGCCCGCCGCCGCCATGCGCCATCCGATCGCTTCGCGACCGATACCAAAAGTCATCCGAAGGATTTCTCTAAAAGGCGTTTTTACGGATTTTCGATAAACCTAACCAGGTTCTCACAATATCCAGAAAACCTCAGAAAACGGCGAAGGGCAATTATGTCTATGAGCCCATTCGGGAATTTTCGCCCGCCGCCGCCATGCGCCATCCGATCGTTTCGCGACTGGCACCAAAAGTCATCCGAAGGATTTCTCCAGAAGGCGTTTTTACGGATTTTCGATAAACCTAACCAGGTTCTCACATTATCGTGAAAACATCAGAAAACGGCGAAGGGCAATTATGTCTAAAACGGTTCTGGGCACCGTCCTCAGGCTAAAACGGTCACCACAATTGGATTCCACGGTCCTTTCTACGTATGGTATCAAGACAATTTGAGCCTGCGACAGAGCACTGTGAAGAAAAAAATATCGCGGAAAGTAGTCTGCAAGGTACAACTCCCTCGGGAATTTGCCACCGCCGCCGCCATGCGCCGTCCGATCACTTCACGACCGCCACCAAAAGTCATCCGAAGGATTTCTCCAAAAGGGGTTTTTACGGATTTTCGATAAACCTAACCAGGTTCTCACATTATCCAGAAAACCTCAGCAAACGGCGAAGGGCAATTATGTCTATGAGCCCATTCGGGAATTTGCGCCCGCCGCCGCCGTGCGCCATCCGATCGCTTCGC
The DNA here is from genome assembly GCA_036172665.1 of Prosopocoilus inquinatus. NCBI lineage: Eukaryota > Metazoa > Arthropoda > Insecta > Coleoptera > Lucanidae > Prosopocoilus > Prosopocoilus inquinatus. The sequence goes on along the minus strand of CM069878.1, from coordinate 3,090,368 downwards.
GACCGGTACCAAAAGTCATCCGAATGATTTCTCTAAAAGGCGTTTTTGCGGATTTTCAATAAACCTCCGCTGGTTTCCAAGATACGGAAAAAAATAACCTAAGAGAAGGGCGAAAGTTTTTTTTTTTTTCATTTTTACGATTTTGCGTACGCTGTTGTTCGGGAGGCAAAACGACCACCACTGTTGGATTCTTCGGGCCTTCTCATCTAAAATATCGGGACAATTCTGGCGTTCGACGGAGGGCAGTACAGAAAGAAATCCGCAAAAGAAAGTCTGCAGGGTGTAATCCTCTCGGGTATTTGCCCCCGCCGCCGCCGCGCGACGCACGATCGCTTCGCGACCGCCACCAAAAGTCGTCCGAAGGATTTCTTTAGAAGGCGTTTTTACCGATTTTTGATAATCTTCCTCCCGCTACCACAATATGAAAAAAACTCACGGAAAAAGTCCGTGGGGTGCAATCTCCTCGGGTATTTGCCCCCGCCGCCGCCGGGCGACGTGCGATCGCTTCCCGACCGCCACCAAAAGTCGTCCGAAATATTTCTCTAGAAGGCGTTTTTACGGATTTTCGATAAACCTCCTGCGGTTCCCACAACATCCAGGAAACCTCAAAAAACAGCGATTTTATGTTTTTTTTTTCCGAAGGAAAAGCGCCCCCGAGCAAAAGTTCGTGCTCAGCAGCTTGGTCTTTTAATAAATAAATTAAGAAACTCATTTTTGAAATTCGTTTGCTGTATGAAGTAAAGCCGAAGTAGGTAGATAAGCATGTTCTTCGCGTCGCCATCGGCCATAATAAAAAGAAAGATCGCAGTTTGAGAACTAATCAAATGGCAAGCACATGCGGATGATAAATGATGCCCGACGACACGACAACCAATACATCTGCAAGTCAGCGGCCCAACTCCAGGTGGTTGATACGGAATCGAGCCATCAATGATATCTGTATAATAACATAATAAAGAAAGTGCTCCTCGCATCGGCACGGGGGCAGGTCCAACGTGGCGGGCCTGGGTGGTCCGCGAGGGCCTCGGGCTGACCGCGTGACCCATCATTAGGCTCTTGCAAAAGGCGTTCTAATTGCCCGCTCGGACACCCAACCACTCTATCTCTCACACCTTCTCATCTCGCTTTTGTGTGTGTGCGCGCACACACAAAGAACGCGAAACACAGGTGAGCGTCTGCCTTGGTCTTTACACGTGTAATCGGTTTCGGTTATGAGATAACATTCAAGCGCGGCCAACTCGATGATGCATCACTGTTGCTAGTTTTATTACCGGCGGAGGAACGAAGGATGACTGCCGCAAAAAAATCTAGAAATTTAATTAAGCCGGCCGCAGCCGCAGCACTTTTTTTAACCAGACAGAAATTACCACCACTTGAAGATTATCGTAAAGTAAATAACTACAACTGGTTATCGATTACAGGAAGCTCTTCTTCATCTGTTAGTCCCAAAAAAGTACCCACAGAAGTGAACCTTGCGTTTTTCACGACGACTCAGTGAAGAAGGGAGGGATTCGTTGTCAACGGGAGATTATATTAGTCGAGCGACAGTGAAAAGTAATAATGTTGTAAAATAAAACTTAATAATTCAAGCGTTAACGAAATTTAGAATTCCGACATTTGTTGAATCAAACCAGATCTGCCCTTTATAGGAGTTGAAAATTCGTGATAATTTTAATTGTAACGCCGTGATAACTTGTTATTTCATAAATCGTAATTTATCGAATAACAACATTTATCGAACTCGTAAATTAATTATTTTTTTCTTATCCTACATATTGACATTTCTGTAAGAGATAACGAAATCGGCCCACCTGTACTCACATAAAATTAATGAATGAATTTTAAAACACTATACATTGTAACGGTGGTTATCATCATCAGAAAGAATCGATTTACGCTTTTAATTGCGGCAATTCGGGGCCCCTCGATTAGTCGCAAATCAATTAGCGGTTAAACAAAGAATCCCCGGGGATATCGAACGCCGGAATGCTGCATGTTTTGCTCGGATTATTGTCGAATTAGTCGATTAAATTTATCGGAATCTTTACCTGAGCCTAATTAGAGAACTATTAGTCGCTATCGAGGAATTCGGCTGTTCACCCGGAGTGGCTTTTCTTTTGTACTTCTTTTAAGGTTTCACTTAATTCCAGCGCACTTCTCATGAATACATTGTTTCATTTTCTATTTTTCAGAACACATTTTGATTAATTAATTATATTAAAGTCTTCTTTCTCAGAGTTAGGAAAGTCAGTTAGATGTCTCAAAACAAATTGAACCGCACTGTTGGTACGCCTACAAAAAGTTTTACGAAAGCAGGCTAAACTTTTTCAATGCCGAATAGCCCACAAGGTGTAATCCGTTCAGGTATTAGCTCCCGCCGTCGCCGTGCCCCGCACGATCGCTTCGCAACCGCTATCAAAAGTCGTCCGAAGAATTTCTCTACCGCTTTTTGGTAAATTTCGTCCAGCTACCACAATATCGAAAAAACCTATGAAGGAGCATTTTTACCGACTATGGTACTGCACACGCTCCTGGGGGCAAAATGGCCGTAACCATTAGATTTCTCGGTTCTTTTTATGTATGGTTCGACGGAGCACAGTGCAGAAAAAAACTCACGAAAAAAAACCTGGAGGATGCACTCCCTTTGGGTATTTTCCCCCGCCGCCGCCACGCGCCGGTTGATCGCTTCGCGACTACCACGAAAAGCTGTCCGAAGGATTTCTCTAGAAGACGTTTTTGCGGATTTTCGAGAAACCTCTTCCCGTTTCCACAATATCGAAAAAAACTCAAAAAATGCCGATGGCTTTCTTGTCGAAAATACGGTTCTGCGTACGTTCCTCAGGGCAAAACCATCATCGCCATGGGATCTCTCGACCCCTTTTACGCATGGTATCGAGATAATTTGAGCGTCCCACGAAGTACATTGTCCAGAAAAGAATCACGCAAAATAGCCTACAAGTTGCAATCCTCTCGGGAATTAGGCCCCGCCGCCGCTGTGCGTCGCGCGATCGCGCCGCAACCACCACCAAAAGTTGTCCTAAACATTCCTCTAGGATGCGTTTTTTCGGATTTTTGATAAACCTCTTTGGGTTCCCACAATGTCGAAAAAACTTCAAAAAATGCCGAAAGACTTTCTTGTCGAAAATACGGTTCTGCGTACACTCCTCAAGGCAAAACCATCATCGCCGTGGGATCTCTCGGCCCTTTTTACGCATGGTACCGAGATAATTTGAGCATCCCACGAAGTACAACGTCCAGAAAAAATCACGGAAAGTAGCCTGCAAGGTGCAGTCCGCTCGGGAATTAGGCCCCGCCGCCGCTGTGCGTCGCTCGATCGCTTCGCAACCACCACCAAAAGTCGTCCTAAACATTTCTCTAGAATGCGTTTTTTCGGATTTTCGATAAACCTCTTTCGGTTCCCACAATATCGAAAAAGCCTCAAAAAGTGCCGAAGGACTTTCTTGTCGAAAATACGGTTCTGCATACGCTCCTCAGGGCAAAACCATCATCGCCATGAGATCTTTCGGCCCTTTTTATGGATGATATCGAGATAATTTGAGCGTCCCACGAAGTACAATATCCAGAAAAAAATCACGGAAAGTAGCCTGCAAGGTGTAATCCGCTCGGGAATTAGGCCCCGCCGCCGCTGTGCGTCGCGCGATCGCGCCGCAACCGCCACCAAAACTCGTCCTAAACATTCCTCTAGGATGCGTTTTTTCGGATTTTTGATAAACCTCTTTGGGTTCCCACAATATCGACAAAAACCTCAAAAAATGCCGAAAGACTTTCTTGTCGAAAATACGGTTCTGCGTTCGCTCCTCAAGGCAAAACCATCATCGCCATAGAATCTCTCTACCCTTTTTACGCATGGTATCGAAATAATTTGAGCGTCCCACGAAGTACAATGTCCAGAAAAAAATCACGGAAAGTAGCCTGCAAGGTGCAATCCCCTCGGGAATTAGGCCCCGCCGCCGCTGTGCGTCGCTCGATCGCGCCGCAACCACCACCAAAACTCGTCCTAAACATTCCTCTAGAATGCGTTTTTTCGGATTTTTGATAAACCTCTTTGGGTTCCCACAATATCGAAAATACCTCGAAAAACGGTGATTTGAGAGGTTTTTCTGGGGAGAAATCGCTCCCGAGCGAGAATTTACAAATCTACGAGGCAGAAGTCGGGCGCGCTAATATTTACAAACACGAACCGAAAATTAAATGCCAATACTTTAAATATTTTTGAAAAACCGAAGCAACCATCACATTTTTTCATCGAAAACTCAAGGACAAAGTTGAGTATTTTTTACTACATACAACTCCTCTATTGTTTTAAGTCGCGGTGTAAATTTATCTGCGATATTACTTTTCCGAACTTTCAACGAAAAATAGGTCCCTTTGTTTGCGGTCGGATTGAGATTTACTTGAGAAACTTCTTTCGTTTTTGATGTTACACAACAAATGAAGCCGCATATCTGGACTAATTAAAATCAAGTGGTCAGATGGAGGAGGGCAACGTTTAAACGATAGTGGCAGCGGGTAATAAATGAAACGTTGTTTGTCTCGGGGCGGTTAATGCGAACTTGATTTATCCGCACCAGCAATATATAATTGCGCTAATTAGAAGCGAATCATTATTCCAGCTGCGATCCGCTTTTTCTCCGGCGCATCGCCAGCCGAAACGCTCCTCTTCTTCTTGCACCCGAGAGCGAGAGGAGGCGAAATTGCATTAATTACGAAAGAATTATTATCGATGTTAATTAAATAGTTATTTACAACTTGTTTTATAAAGTGTGTAGGCTTTTTTCTGGCGTAAATAATGTTCGAGTATTAATACTGGAAGGTATCGTGACCGCGAGATTGTCTCTCGCACGCAACGCCACCGCGCCGCGCCGCCCGACCCGTTCCTTAATAACTTATTTTAGTTGCTGTTTGTAATATGATCGTATGTATAAGGACGGTCATGACGATGATGATGATGATGATGGTGAAATATTTTCGTGCACGACATCGACAGTGCTGCGCGGTTTTGCTGACGATGAGGCAGTTTTACATTTAATGATGTAATTTTGCAACGCTTTCGAGGAATACGTTATCCTTGAAATCACTTCACGGAGGTACAATAAATTAACGCGATAGACGAAGGCTAACCGTTCATTATATTTATTACAATAATGCCCCGTCGTTCTTTTAATGATTGCGACAGAACAAGAAAAGAAAAAAAGCAGAACTGAAAATATTTAACGTGTTAATCAAATTTTCATTGACATTGAGCACGAATTAAGTTAATCAAGTCAGGCCAGATCTGTACTTCGCAGGAATGGAAATTTAGTAAGTAAGTAATTTCTCCGGCACTCTGCTTGTGTCATCAACAACTCATTGTCCGGCAGGTAAAAACTTTCAGTTTTCGATATAAACGCTTTGTTTTAATTCGAAAATCTGGGATTTAACACAACAAAAAAAAAAAAAAGAAATTTCGCACGGGTTTAAAACTGGCGGGGGGCGGATTTCGTTTGCGAGCGGTAATCGAACCATCTGCTAGCGGTTTAAATGCGGTGGTATTTAACTAGCGTCGAAGATGAGTTGCGACCGCAAGGAAACCCGAGAACCCTAATAGCCATTAATAATACGCCGCCAACGCGATGCCGTGCTAGACCTCTTAATAACCGATCTGTCTTGTAGCCTTGCCCATGAACTAGAACTTGTTGCATAGCACACCGCGATTTATAACATAACACTAACATACATTCTCTCTCTTTGTGGCCACTAAAAGAACGACGTGTAATTTATCCTATAAGCCGAGCGAGGCGCTCGCCCCATGCAACAAACAACACGATGGTAACGACCATCGCGGAAGAGATTCGCCGATTAAATATAACTCATGGTTTATTACAAAATAAAAACAGCTTTTCAACAAACCCCATGCACTTATCAAAGTTTTACATGCAAGCAATTTCCCACCAAGAATAACGTAAAAATTAAACTTGGATTAAAACCTTAAAGTAACGGAAATTAATCTCCGGTTAAAACGACTGGCAGAAGATTAAAAATGTAGATTTGAATGTAAAAGGTTGCATAATATTTGAGGTTTCCGATTTGGCAACCTACTACCCCCCCCACACACTTAGGCGATCGACCGATCGAAAAGAAAAAGTTGGGGAAGAACGCGAACTGCGGTTATAAACACAAGAGACGTAAACGTTATGGGTAAAGAGTTGACAAACTCAGTGATAATTATGAAATGAGTTGTCAGCGAGCAGTCGAGCGCTGTTGATAAGGTTTCGCACCGGTTCCAGCGACCACACAGGCTGCCTCCTGGGGGGGCACTTAAACCATCTTCATGGGTCCGGGATATAAATTTGCCGCGGACGTGGCCTGATCACGCAACCTGAATGGAGCGATTGATTAAAAGTTCTAAATTTTGAAGTCGTGATTATATTTGGAACGAGCGAGGCGGACCGATGCGATACATCGCGGCCGAATTTTTTATTATTAACAACCGACTCACTTTTAAATCTGTTATAATCAAATTTTTTGTTTTGTTTGTTTTGTTTTGTATTGACGAAGCGTCATGCCACTCGAACGATTTGACAACAAACGAATGAGCTTGCAACCTCTGCAAGCCGAAGTTGAGGACAACGCATTAAAAACGGTTTGTGTCTCGCCACGTTTAACGTACGAGCACGTTAATTGCTTTAAATGTGACAATACGACTCGCTTACGTTACATTTCTCCAGTAAGTTCAACGCGACTTGATGGTATTTATCAGCACGGAATTCCCTCTATTTTGTATAATATGTATCAAAAGCCGAAAAGGAATTTGACCTGCAAGCTAAGCGGAAGCAGATAAATCAAGCTAGACAATTTCCGCGACGGTTACGTCGCGTCGATGATCGTACTTGCGAAACGCGCAATTTGGTTAAATAAACCGAAAAACGCGCGCGTTGAATTTTGTATCGTTCCAAAAACAAAAGAAAATAATTTCGATCGTCTTTTTTAAACGTGACAATATTACAAATGTCAAAAAATGATAACGTGAACAGAGCGCGACGCAATTAAACCGATCCCGATTCGATAGATTCAAACATTCCCGACCTGCCAACACCCTTAAACAAAAACAACTGTTCGCGCGACTCTTAAATAAATTCCGACTTGGTCGTAATTGAACTTCGGTCGCCCCGGTTATATAAAATGCGCTGCGCAAGATGTCTGCACGAGTCGCGACTCACGAACAGAAGAAATGTTAGCGCAGGATGAAGCTTGATGACATAAACAGTAACCAATAGCGGCAAACTATTGAGACAATCACAGGTTTGGCCAATCCAGATTCCGAAAATGTAACCGTCAGGGTCTAAACGGCGGGGGTTTTAGAATGTAGGACGCGCAGTCCAACATAGCACAGTTTGGAGCTAGGAAAATAGAACTTTTGAGCGCAAAGTTAAAAAAAATAATTGAGAAGCGACGATACGCTTTCTCTTTTTTAAACTTTAATTTTTAAGCTCTCGCCTTCGTTAAAGCGGCATTTAAATAATCCATCTGGCGTCTGGATAACAACTAGACAGAGTGACTGGAACGGTTTGAGCTCTGCGTGTCTTTTGACGTGTTTTCTGACATCTGAAGCAAGCGTATCTTAGGATTCGAGTCCCTACAGATCCGTTTTTCTTTTGTTTTTATTGCGAGGCATATGCTCGCGTGCATCGGTAGCACTTGGTGAATACAGCGAGTACGTTCCCGTCGTCTGCAAGGTCCCACCGAAATCGCCGTTCCGAATTGCTTCCGAAATCATCCACGGTTGCATTCCCGAGGTAGGAGGCGACCTTTTAGTTCGGTATTCGGCCGCGAGAGGCGTCGACACGGGCGCTAACCTCAAGCGCCGTGGACTGCATACGCCCCCTAATCACGGAATTTTGAAGAAAACCGCGTAATCAGCTGCTTTGCATGTTTTCATTTTATTGCGCTTTTCGAATAAATCGCAAATAGTTCCGCGACCCGAAATCAGATCACGCGCACCAAATTATATACATATATATACACATAAATAGCTTTAAACATGCCTTTTAGGCCCCGAACGAGCTGCTCTACTGGTTTGCTCCGTGGTTTTCCGTTCCCAGCTTTACTTTTACAATTCTTTGTTTCTTCCTTTCGTCGTTTTTCAAGTCTGCTAGCGCTACCTCTCTCTCATCTTTTCCGTGGTCTTCCTTTTATCGTCGGCTTTTTTTTCCATGTCACCTGCTTCCTGTCCCCTGATGTTCTTTTTAAACGCCCTCCGGCCATTTGCAACCTCCTCGTTTTCACTGTTTCCGCGATATTCTCTCCGTTACACTTCTTCTTACTTCTTTCGATCTTCCACCAAATATTCTCCCAGCCTCGGTATTTTTCTCTCTCCTAAATTAAACTACGGTGATTAGATTGTTTATGTCGACGTTCGAGTCGAATTTAAGTTGATCGAAGCGTGCGCTACCGATTTCAGGCTTAAGGTCCGAATTGTTCGATCAGTACTGATTGGTTAACCTCTTCAAGCTCAACTTCGAGTTACCTTTGCTAGTGTGATTTGCTTTAGCAGCGTGGGCTATTTCGTTTTATTGTAAACAGCAAAGTAAATTAATTTACATGTACTTTCTGAATTATGTTGTTGTGTTTTTGTCTAACCCTGCGCTGAACGCACGAGCTGCGGTTATTACCCTGGCGCCCCCTTATTATGCCAACTTTAAGGAAGACGGCTAGACTCTGAAGGAGAGTGGGACATCAAGGGCGTGGGATTGTCTTATTTTTTTTGTTTTCTCGGTGATACCTAACCTCGGGGGTCGGTGGAATTTGCTGTAGACTAAGGGGGGATACTGGAAGTCAACTTTTGCAAAAAAAAAAGAATCTGTGTGTATGTTGATGGGAAAATTGAAATAAACGAATGCATAATTTCGGTAGGCGTAAGAAACCTGTTTAATTTATTCGTATTTATGCGGAGAAAGGAAAATAAACGTTTCGTGCTTCCCGAAAGTCATCATCGGTCGCAGAGAAATTCCGGCGCTTATAAAAATAAGTGATCGATTTATTTGATTTCCCGTTGCGCGCGTGACCTAGAGACTTAAAAATACGGACGATTACTAATTGGAAGTACATTTATTTATATACTTTGGAGAGTAAAATGGTAAACACGTTGGGCTGCAATTTCGTCTATGAAACATTTGAAAACTTAACCAAAATAAAGTGTCTTTCACACTCGCGTGTTTACGCCCGAGAGTGACGGACATCTGACTATTTCAATCTGGGGAACATAAAACAGACATAAATTGATTGTTACGTCTCTGCGCGCGTTTATTTATTTTAATCCCGTATTTTTATACACCTTACGAATCCATCTATTCGTAACAGATTATTCAATTCTCAGGAGGAAAACATCATAATAATTACCTAACGAATTTCATGTGAATTGCATCAGCGAATTCATCTATCTGTGTAGTGGCCTGTCTGGAATTTTCTAGAACAAAATCGCCAAAAAAAAAATCAACCCTGCGTCATTCATCACCCAAAGTTATAACCAACAAATATTGTTTCCGTTTCTGTGGTGAATAAGAAGAGGAGAGAGTTACGCTTCATGTGTGGCGGTTTATGGTGATGTCATATCTTACAAAGCATTTAAAATTTACTAGGTCAGATCTGTCATTTACAATCTGGTTTAGATTAACGCGCACATTTCCAAAAAAAAAAAAAAAAAAACGCAATTTGGACGCCTTTAAATATCCTGTTTCTTTTTTCGTCGGATTAGCAATTTAGTGTTACACGTCTTTCCTTAAATCTTTCCTCTTTCGGATTCGAAAAGGGGGAATTACAGACGGTTAGCGCAGCACCCACGCCGCGGCCTCAGATTCCCGGAAACCGAACGTCAGCGAGAAAATTCGTTAACGCTTGTGTACAAAGTTTCTCTCTCACTCTCTCTTTTTCCCGACAGTTTATATCGCCGGCCAAAATTAGCGGCGCGGGCGAATTTTTCTTTTCAACTCGTTAGCACGGCCTCTGGTTAATCGTCCGCGCATTAATAAGGTTTCGACGCTGTTTATACGGCGCGGTCCAGAAAAAAAAAATCGAGCTCTCCGGTAAACGGCAATTTGTCGAATGCGTCTGGAGGCCTGAAAGATTAATCGGAGCGCGCGATTTTCGGCGTTCTTCTCTACGTAAGATTCTCGAAACGAAATCTTCTATTCGCAACGTGAACAGTTTCGGTTAGAAACGCAATAGAATTGAGGTTAGGACGAGCAACTCAATTAAAAGAACAATAATAACAACGGGGGCCCCATTTTATATACATACATCCATACCTCACAGTCCAAATAGGTTCGTCCAAAAGACAGAAGTAATAGAAAGAACTTAGGGTAAGCGTTCGTGACCTGTCGATGGATGGAAGGCGGTGCTAACTCGTTTCTTTCAGTCATCGACATCTCAAGAGCCGCGTCTCATCGCACGCAATTATACTATTTATTGTCGATCGCGTTCGTTAAGACGCCGACGACTTATAAAATAAAATTCCAGAAATTATTATTCGGATCGTTGAGGAAGTAACCGATTTATTCATCGTCGCTTACGAAAATCGATCGATTTCGACGCGCGCAACGCGGTCACGTACAGTAGGGCGCGATCTCAGTAGGCCACGGCCGAACTAATAGGACGCGGGACACCGAGGCGTGAAAACACTAGGGCGTGCCGACACGTGAGCGCAAAAACCAAATTAAAATGAAAACATAATAACGCGTATCCGTGATAGTTTTTATTTAATTAACATCTGCGTGCACTTTGTTGAACGATTATGAATTTCTTTAACGATCATACATTCTGAAGTTTGAATGCGACGTTTGCAACCGCTGTTCTTTTGTCGGTTAACACGTTGACGTCAATAAAATTCCTAAAATTATTATTCGGATTGGTTGGGCCTTCCAGTCAGGAAGTAACCGATTTATTCATCGCCGCTTACGAAAATCGATCGATTTCGACGCGCGCGCAACACGGTTACGTACAGTAGGGCGCGATCTCAGTAGGCCACCACGGCCGATAGGGCGCAACTGATAGGACGCGGGACACTAAGGCGTGAAAACACTAGGGCGCGCCGACACCTGAGCGCAGAAACCAAATTAAAATGAAAACATAATAACGCGTATCCGTGATAGTTTTTATTTAATTAACATCTGCGTGCACTTTGTTGAGCGATTATGAATTTCTTTAACGATCATACATTCTGAAGTTTGAATGCGACGTTTGCAACCGCTGTTCTTTTGTCGGTTAACACGTTGACGTCAATAAAATTCCTGAAATTATTATTCGGATTGGTTGGGCCTTCCAGTCAGGAAGTAACCGATTTATTCATCGCCGCTTACGAAAATCGATCGATTTCGACGCGCGCGCAACACGGTTACGTACAGTAGGGCGCCATCTCAGTAGGCCACCACGGCCGATAGGGCGCAACTGATAGGATGCGGGACACCAAGGCGTGAAAACACTAGGGCGCGCCGACACCTGAGCGCAAAAATCAAATTCAAATGAAAACATTCGTATCCATGATAATTTTTATTTAATTAACATCTGCATGCACTTTGTTGAACGATTGTGAATTTCTTTAACAATCATACATTCTGAAGTTTGAATGCGACGTTTGCAACCGCTGTTCATTTGTGGGTTCTTTTGTCGGTTATCATCTTAACACGTTGACGCTGTTTTTTTCAGACGACTCGCGAATAGCGGAAATTTTAGCGGGAATTCCCAAATATTTACCGCACTGGAAAAATCAGTTGCATTGGTCAAGTCAACCGGCTACCTATCACGCTCACGTGACTTTATCTCACACGAAGGATTTAACGCAAGATGACGAAAGTTACGCGTGCCTTTAAACGTTTGCGAAACGCGCAGCAAGCGCCTCGTTTGACGCGCGCGTCTGCGCTCTTCACAGAAAATAACGTTCACGTTGAATTTTTTTTTTTTCGGACGCGTGAATCGTTGGTTTCTTCGAAGTACGCAAGCGCGGTTAATATTTATTGGACGGTCTCGCTGTCTGCACCTGATTCGCGAAGCCAAGTACCGACGTAACGTTAAATCGGTTAAAGATCGGCTGGCGATTTTAGCCGTGTTCAAATGTAGAGCGCAAGCGAATAGCGTGCCCCTTTAAATATTTAGCGTAACGTCATCTCGTAAACCTGCGTATTTCACAGGAAGAAACCTTACCGTGCAACTCCTGCGGTCGTTCAATTGTCGCAAACGTTAAAATGACGTAATTTTTTTACGGTATTTTACGTAAGAGTGCGGTACGTCTGTGATACGATCGACTGTCTCGCTCTCTCGCTCTCGACCGTGTCGAAGCGTGAGATGGGATGACGTTATTAAACAGTTTTCGAAACGTCGCGTCCAGTTTTTAATTCGTCGACAATTTCTGCGCTTGGTTTACTCGTCAATGAGAATCGCCGATAATTAAGCGCGTTCATCTCGTACGCCTGCGAATTTGTCGTCATCGGGAAATAACGTTACCGGATAGCGCAACGAGGTGTTACCGTGGAACTACCGTAAACATTAAAATAATGCAACCGAATCTTGAGCGTGGTTTAACGTTTATGGTATTTTACGTAAGAGTTGCGATGTGGCTCGCCCTTGGGTTTACGGCCATTGTCAGTACGTCAAAGCGTCGCCGTTGACGGGAAGACGTTGATTTAAAGAGTTCTCAAAACGTGCTCTCTATTTTTTTTTATTCTACAGTCGCGCCGTTTATTTCTGTTGGTTTCATATCCGGTCAAGTATTTTTGTCTTTTTGAATTATTTTTATTCGGGGCGTCGAGAATTCCAGAACTTTATTGTTCACCCTCGTATACACAGTTATTGCTATGTTAAGAAAAAAAAAATTAAATGGACTGAACTGTATTGTCAGTATTTATTTCAATTGATTTAATTTATTTTTATTTTATTTTTTGATATACCGAGTGTGTATAAATCAGTGTTAAAATCAAGAAAGAAGTACTTTTTCATTCCGGATTATTTCCGATTCGGCGTTTGGGATTCCAGAACTTTCTTGGCCACCCTCGTATACTCAATTATTGCTTCGTTAACAGAACAAAAAAATATAAAGAGACTGAAATGTGTTATCAGTATTTATTTGAAGTGATTTAATTTTTTTTTAATACAGAGCATGCATAAATCAGTGTTAAAATAAAAAAAAAAAAAAAACCGATTTGTTTTTCATTTCGGATTATTTCCGATTCGGCGTTGCGGATTCCAGAACTTTATAGTCCACCCTCGTAATACTCAATTGTTTCTTTGTTAACAAAACAAAAAAAATGTATTATTAATATTTATTTCAATTGATTAAATTAAATTTTTTTTTGTATATGGGGGTGTGTATAAATTAGTATTAAAATTAAAAAAAAAACGCATTTCTTTTTCATCCCGGATTATTTCCGATTCGGCGTCGGGAATTCCAGAACTTTATTGTCCACCCTCGTATATACTCAATTATTGCTTTAACAAAACAAAAAAAAATGTAAACAGACTGAAATGTATTATCAATATTTATTTCAATTGATTAAATTTTTTTTTTTTAGCATACCGGGTGTGTAAAAATCGGTGTTAAAAGCAAAAAAGGAGACTTTTTTCTCCAGATTATTACTGATTCGGCGTCGCGGATTCCGGAACTTTATTATTCGCCCTCGTAGCACTCAATTATTGCTGCGTTAACAAAAAAAAATCCGGATTATTTCTGATTCGGTGTTGTGGATTCCGGATTTTTATTGCCCACCCTCGTATACTCAACTAATGCTTAGGTTAACGACTCTATAAACAGACTGAAACGTGTTATTAGTATTTATTTCAATTGATTTAATTTTTTTTTTGTGTATACAGGGTGTGTATACTTAAGGCGTTCTTAGAGAATACCTTCACGTTTGACTTGCAAACCCTGTATAATATGCAAGTTATTTTGATCTGGCCGTTAAGAAAAAAAGAAAACAAACGTAAAATCTGATCCGAACTGTCTTTTGAAAATTAATATTACCTTTTCGCTCAGGTTATAAATATTTCGTACCGCGGTCGTATTTTACGTTCGTGTACTAATACACGTTTCGTCACGTTACGTCACGTGACAAAGTGCCCCGGCGATAGAATTTTTCCTCCGATTGATACTCACCTTGTATACATGGTGTTTCTCTTCCGTCAGCATGCCGGGCGCAGAACTCCCATCCGGAAGGGTAATAAAAACGAAAATTCATTACACCCAGTGTATATTAACTGTACAACATTTTATTAGTATACAAATAATTATTTTGACAAGTTTATTTCCAGAGATATAAATAAACAAGTTACGTTCTCGTCTCGTATCCTTTTTTTTTTTTTTTCTTCTTCTTTTAAATATATATTTATACTTGTTAACAACTATATACAAGTTTCTTTCTTTTCTTTTCTTTTTCTTTTCTTTTTTAATATAATACAGTTTATGCACTAATTAAATAAAAGTATCACAAACACGTGCTTATATTTCTATCGACTTTACACGTTTCACACCGAACATCACAACACCATTTAAATTTACAGTTGCAGTTTATCTCTTCGACCACCTTCTTGGTCTTGTAGCCCCTTCCGCAGCACAGGATGTCGCAGCCCTCTTCGCCCTGTGAAGTCGCGTTGCAGGTCCGGCCCTGCGTGCCGAACGACCCGAGGGTGTTATTCGGGGTGCAGTACTTGGGGGACTCTTCCGAGTACACCAAATCCTCTTTGCTGGGCGGTTTGATTGTTTCGCCTTCGGGGATGAAACTGTGGCCGTCGTTTCCGGCGATCACTTTGGCTGCGCCGTCGAAGTGCTCCTTGAGGCGGTTGCCCACCTCCCTGAAGGGCGGCATTCTTCGCCAGCAAGTTTTCAGCGTGCAAGAACCCGACAGGCCGTGACACTTGCATTCTGTTTTCATGTGGTTCCTAATCGCCTGAAATTAAAAAAGAGAAAGCCGTGTGAACACAACGCCACAAACGTACAAGGCGAAAAGGTTTCCCACAAAACGCAACACCCAGTACATCCTTGAAATCGAAATCTTTCAAAAAATTCCCTTGATTTTACTAACTTACTATGTTTACCAAACCCAACAACGCCCAGTACATCGTCGAAGTCAAAATGTTTAAAATCTTTCAAAAAATTCACTTGATTTTACTATTCTGCTTTGTTTACCAAACCCAACAACACCCAGTACATCCACGAAATCAAAATGTTTAATACTTTTTCAAAAAATTCCTTGATTTTAATATTTTACTATGTTTATCAAACCCAACTCAACCCAACAACACCCAGTACATCGTCGTAGTCAAAATGTTTAAAATCTTTCAAAAAATTCTCTTGATTTTACTATTTTGCTTTGTTTACCAAACCCAACCCAACCCAACAACACCCAGTACATCCTCGAAATCAAAATGTTTAATACTTTCACAAAAAATCCCTTGATTTTACTATTTTACTCTGTCGGGTTAATTATTCTTTGTTAATTTACTCTCACATGCAATCTTTAGTTTCTTGATTCTGCGGTTTATGAAATTAAAATTAAATGAATCGATTGATTATTTAAAAACTTTTAATTTCCTGGGTTGGTCTTGCTTAGGTTCGCATGTTCAGTTGAGTTCGGTCGACTTTGAGCTGTTCTTCATTTTTAATCGAATGTTAATGTCCTTTTTAATTTTTCCTCGGGTTGGGCACACGTACGTCGAATCCAATTGGATTGAGTTGACCTTGAAACTCCCTCGATTTTGATTCGACTTTAATTATCTTAATTTTTTTATTTTTTAACTCTTTCCTCTTGTAGGGTTTGCTTCAGGTGAGCTTTATTGAGTCGGATTAGGTTGAGTTGAGCTCAAATTTAATCCGTTTCTAAATAATTTTTGATTTCTTGTCTTTAAATTATTTAAAAAGTGCTTTCTCCCCTTAGATTGGATTTCCTGAGGTTCTAGAGTTCAGTTGTGTTGTGTTTCTAAATTTTAATTTCAAACTGCTTGGTTTTAATGTTCAGTTGGGTTGAATTGACCTTGAAATTACCTCAATTTTAATTTTAACTTTAATTTTTTAAACTCTTTGTGCTCAGTTGTATTGTGTTGGGTTCGGTTGAGCTTAATTTTTATTTTTAAACTCGTTTCTAATTAATTTTCAATTCCATGTGTTTAAATTATTTAAAAATTATTTCCTCCTTGGGTTGGATTTACTTAGGTTCTTCAGTTCAGTTGTGTTGAGTCCCCGGAATTTTAGTTTCTTTTTAATTTCTAACTAGGTCCTTGACTTCAGTTGCGCTGAGTTTCTAATTATTAATTTTTAATTCTTTGGTTTTTAATTGCCTTGATTTTTATTCAACTTTAATTGTCTTAATTTTTTAACTCTTTCCTATTACAGGGCTGAGAATGAGATGAACTCAATCGTAGTGAGTTGAGCTTAATTTTAATTTTTAAACTCGTTTCTAATTTAATATTTAATTTCTTGTCTTTAAATCATTTGAAAAATGCTTGCTTTTTTCCTTGGATCGGCTGTACTTAGGTTCTTGAGTTCAATTACGTTGAGTTTCTAATTTTTAATTTTTAATTCTTTGAATTTAAATTATTTAAAAATGCTCTTTTCTTAGTTTTGTTTTTTTTGTGTTTAAATTATTTAAAAATTATTTTTTCCTTGGGTTGGATTTACTTAACTTTAATTGTTCTTTAATTTTTTAATTTGTTTCTAATTTTTAATTCTTAATTCTTTGATTTTAAATTATTTAAAAATGCTCTATTCTTAGTCTTGTTTTTTGTGTTTAAATTATTTAAAAATTATTTTTTCCTTGTGTTGGATTTACTTAACTTTAATTGTTCTTTAATTTTTTAATTTGTTTCTAATTTTTAATTTTTAATTCTTTGATTTTAGATTATTTAAAAATGCTCTTTTCTTAGTTTTGTTTTTTTGTGTTTAATTTATTCAAAAATTATTTTTTCCTTGGGTTGGATTTACTTAACTTTAATTGTTCTTTATTTTTTTAATTTGTTTCAAATTTTTAATTTTTAATTCTTTGATTTTAAATTATTTAAAAATGCTCTTTTCATAGTTTTGTTTTTTTTGGTGTTTAAATTATTTAAAAATTATTTTTGGGTTGGATTTACTTAACTTTAATTGTTCTTTAATTTTTTAATTTGTTTCTAATTTTTAATTTTTAATTCTTTGATTTTAAATTATTTAAAAATGATCTTTTCTTAGTTTTGTTTTTTTTTGTGTTTAAATTATTTTTTCCTTGGGTTGGATTTACTTAACTTTAATTGTTCTTTAATTCTTTAATTTGTTTCTAATTTTTAATTTTTAAATTCGCTTTTTGACCTTGAGTTGACCTTGGTGTTAATTTTGATGGAATTGTTAATTTTTTTCTCGCACACATAGCTAGTTCAGTCGGGTTGGGTTGACCTTGAGACAAACTAGAGTTGATTCTTATTAAATTTAATTGTTTTTAATTTCTATTTTTTTTAACTCTAGGGCTTACATAGTTGAGCCCAATGGGACTAGGCTGACCTTGATTTTCTTTTTAAGCTTGATTTTAATTATCCTTTAATTTTTATTCGTGTAACTTTTAATTTTTGGATTTGAAATTATTAAAAGAAATTCTTTTCTTGAGTTGAGCTTATTTAGGTTGTTAAATCCAATTGGGTTGGGCTGGCCTTGCGGTTTCTTGGATTAAATTTCAACATTTTTAATTTTAGATTTAATTCCTTTTTAATATCTTACTCGGACAAGCCCACGGGTAAGTTGAGTTCGATCGGATTAAGTTCACCTTGAGATGGAATAGACTTGATTTTTTTATTGAATTTGAATTTTTTTAGCTTTTTAATTCAATTTAATTTACGGACACAAAATCTTACACTTGAAGCGTCGATTTGTATTTAAACAGCTATATCTCCGCAACCATTGAAAATTGGACACATGTTTATATGAACTTTTTTGTTCTAAACGACCTGTACTACCGCGCCCCAAAATATTAAAGCTTACCAAAGAAACACCCTGTATAATATTTTAATTTTGGAATAGAGAAAAAAAAAATTTCACTCACCAATCTTCCGGCGTTGTAATTGTGCAATTTAACTAGAGTCTTCATGTCACTCTTCCTCTTGTACCGAGTGTCCATGAAGTCTTTTGATTTCCTAAATCCATAATTAATATTATCTCCACAGCCGCCCCACTGCCACTCGCCCTCCGGCAGCGTCATACCTTTCAGCCTTCCGTCCCTCTTTCCGCCCTTCCGGTAGTTTTTCGCCACCTTGTCGCACGAACAATCCACCAGGTCGCCCATGGTGCACGCCCTCGTGATGGCAAACGTCACCCCCGCCGCCGTGATCGCATTCACGAAGCCAGTCTCGCGAGTATCTGAAACAAAAAAATCAAATTCGTCCCATTACATACCGTTACGGCTTATAATTATTTCTTATTTTTATGAGACGTCGTATTTCGATCCACCCTGTATTGTCCGGGAACCACCACCACTTTTCTGTTTTCTATTTTAATTTCAAATATTGCGCAACAAGGCTTCCCTATCGATCATTATCAAGCGAGGTGGAGGGGCACGCAAAATCCCTAATCGAGTGCATAATTAAGTGTCGAAAGGGTTCTTTCTTCATTCGCGAAATTAATTTCAATCTGAGGGAAATAACTGATTTAAAAAAATAAAATATAATTAATCTCAACGAGGAAAAAACGTTCTTAAATGCTTCCCCATTGATTCTTATCGAGAAGGGAGGAGGGGGACATCATCCGTTGTATTTTTTAAGCATGCAAAATCTCTAATCGAGTGCGCAATTCAGTGCCGAAAGAGTTATTTCTTCATTCGCGGTTCTTTCTCAAAGTTCCGTCTCGATTTTCTTTGTTAGTAGCGTTTCTGGGTTTCGGTCGGTGAAAAAGCCAGAAATCGATTTCCCAATTCGTTTTACGCGATTGCTCGAACGGCCGTGAACGCGCCGCGAAGTGTTGTTACTTTCATTCGCGTTAATTACAAACTGAGGAAACTGACCGATTAAAAAAAGTAATTATAAAAATAAATTTCAACACGGGACGGGTAATTGGGTCGGAAAAAGTGAAATCGAAGAAGCTGGAATATCGATTTTTCGTACGCTCCCGCTCTTTTTAAGTACTTTCTCCTTCCTTGACTTGCATTAAGGATGAAGGGGGTGGGGGTCAGATAATGTTTCGATTTCATCTTCTATGTATGGAAAATCCCTAAGCGAGTGCACGATTAAGACCAATATTGTACTTCCGCAGGCTTGACTTCGCTCTGCTTTGTAGTTGCCCGCGCGTCGTCTTTTTCTTGGAAATTGGCCGACGACGTTGTTTTGTTTTTATCTTTGCACATAGACGGAATAATAAAGCGATTTTTTAAACGTTTTACGAAAATAAATCGTTCCAAGAAATTTTGACGACGCGCGACCCACGACAAAGCATAGCGAGGACATAGGCTTGCTGAAATGGGATGTCGCATTTAATTATGTACTCGCTTAGGGATTTTGCATGCATGGAAAATATACAACGGACGAAGTATTCTGACCTTGTACGCGTTATAATATAATTTAATCGCGACTTAAATTTCTCATAAAACGTGGAATCTCTACGTGCTAAAATTCCAACCTTTACACATGGAAGGAGCAATAAAGCGATTTTTTTACGTTTTACGAAAATAAAACGTAAAGAAAACAGCTCCAAGAAATTTTGGCGACGCACGAGTGACGACAAAGCATAGCGAGGACATACGCCTGAGGAAGTGCTATATCGCATTTAATTATGCACTCGCTTAGGAATTTTGCATGCATGGAAAATATACAACGGACGATGTATTCTGACCTTGCACCTTGCATGATATTATTTAACCGCGACTTAAATTTCATAGAACGTGGAATCTCTACGTGCTAAAATTCCAACCTTTGCACATGGACGGAGCAATAAAACGATTTTTTTTACGTTCTACGAAAATAAAACGTAAAAAAATCGCTCCCAGAGATTTTGACGACGCGCGAGCGACGACAAAGCATAGCGAGGACATAGCCTTGCGGAAATGGGATGTCGCATTTAATTATGCACTCGCTTAGGGATTTTGCATGCATAGAAAATATACAACGGATGATTTATGATTTCTGACCTTGCACTCGTTATAATACCGGGTGAGCAACGGAATTCATAATTAGAGGAGGCTGTGATTGGTACTAGTTTATGCTGTGTCGTTGGATACAATGAGAAATGAATAATAAATTGACAGTTGTCATATTTGAGGTTGTGCAATCTTTATTTTGTTATTTTATTTTGTATGGATGCTGGATGAAATCCTTTTTTTTTAGAATATTGGGGAAGGTTTCATAAGACAAATCCGTTTATTATCAATCATTAAAAAAAAAAACAAATGTCACAATTATGACATTTCAAATTTTTAATTTCAAGCTGCAAGCCTGTGTTGCCAACTTTTTGGAAAATATCAGAGCCTGCTCTAATTATAAATTCCGTTGATCGCATGTGGTATTATTTAACCGCGACTTAAATTTTATAAAACATGAAATCTCTACGTAATAAAATTCCAACCTTTGCACATGGACGGAGCAATAAAGCGATTTTTTTTACATTTTATTTTCGTAAAACGTTCTTTTCGCTCTGCTTTGTCGTCGCTTGCGCGTCGTCAAAATTTCTTGCAGCGATTTTTTTTACATTTTATTTTCGTAAATCGTAAAAAAAATCGCTGCAAGAAATTTTGGCGACGCGCAAGCAACGACAAAGCAGAGCGAGGCAGTAAAATAACGCAATTAATTATGCACTCGTTTAGGGATTTTGCATGCAACTTTTGTGGAGTAATTCTTTTTCTGGATGTTTTTTTTTTCAAATTTAAATACGAAGGTAATAGAAAGAATTTTCTATCGGCGGCGGTTTATTGTTATTGCGATTGTTTTGAAAGACGCCCTCGTGAATCACAGAGTTTGCTGTTGAATCGTAAAAGAAATACGAAATATAAAACAAATTTCGCGCAGTATTTCTTTTAAACTGCGAAGGTAACATAAGCAGAGAGGATATGTTAATGCTGTCAATATTTTGAGCCCGGGGAAACAATCATGTTATAGAATCGGAGACTTTTATGTGCTCACTTCATTCCAATGCTATTCTAGTTTTCCGCGAAAAATAAACGCGCGTAAATATTGAAAATTGCGTGCATACGCGAACAATGTTATTAATTTTATGGCCGGCGTGTGTTTACGGTGCGAGAGCCAGGCTTTCGGATTAAAAATAGTTTCGTAGTGAAATCTGGGACATAAAATTAGAGGTGTAAATTAATAGGCGGCTGTGTGGGGAAAGATGCGATCTCAAGATAGGACCGGCCAGCGCGACAGGTAGCGGAGAGCTTGAAGACTTCTGTCAAGAAGGGGGCTTTTAAATCTCTTAAGTTCGTTCCAACAGCTAACTGCTGCCTGCCACTTTAGATGCAGATAAAGATTCGACGACACAAAGACTCAACTTATTATTTGCCTGATCTTGACCCTCCTCGATTTTACCGAAGAGCTAATTTTTACAACACTTCAAAATAAATCATCAACCGTCTCGGCGGGCATAAGCCAAGAAATTTCTAACGGCTTGGCCTCAACTTGTCATTAACAGAAAAAAAAAAAGAAAAAAACAAATTACTTAAATTTCCGCTGACACAATTATTATTTGAATGCGCACGAAGCTATTTGTTAGCTGCGAAAATAGATGAAAAATGATTTATTCTGTAAGTATGACATAAACACGAAGTTTTTCATTGCGTTTGCCACCTCGAATTCTTACACGAATGTAATAACTACAGTTCGGCGAAAATTCTTGAAACGCGTTCCCTCACTTTCCCTAAAATGTATTAAAATGAATTCGTTGTAAAAATTCTAAAAATCCAGTACGTGGTGATCTAAAAAATTGAAACCGAAGTTTATTAAAACGATTGTAGCTTACATCGTAATTTTATTTCGTTTCTAAATACTGTACAAAAATTCTTATAATTTTTTCTTGCTGCTGACTTGGAAAAAAAAATGATAAATCTTGAAATGGCCGATGAACTTAGGCGCCTGGGCCCAGCGCACAACACCAAGCTTGGCCTGGGCCCAGACACTTCTTCTATTTATTAGTTACTTCTTTATTTTCTTTCTTTTTTTTGTCAAGGTACATCTTAGTACGATCACTATTATATTAACATGCATCTGTTGCGTATTGAATGATGAATAAATTCACTAAATTTCCCACATTTAGGTTAGGTTTTAATTTTTTAGCGCTCTTCTCTTTATTTCAAGAAATTGCCACTCCGTAAACAATAACAATTTTGTTTTTTTTTTTTTTATTTCACCATTAAGAAAAAACACAAGCAAGAGTGAGGACGAAACAAAAGACGACCTTCACTTATATCACTTTTGTTAAAACGATCGCTTTTCTTCGCCGGAAGACAAAAAAATCAGAATAGCTTTCTAAAGACGAGATCGACTTTTGTTCAAGCGAAGCAAACCTTCTCAAAGAAGAAACAAACAAAAGACGATCAATCATTTTTCAATGCACTCTGCATTGACTTTTATCGGTAGAAGAAGAAGAAAAGAGGAACAAAAGACGATCGATTTTCTCAAATAATAATTCATTTCGCGACTAAAAGAAGACGGTTTGACCACTAAAAGAAAACGAGTTCACCATTAAAAGAAGGCGGGGGGAGAAAAACAAAAGACGACTCGCGCTACACCGTTGTAAAAACGTTCGTCTTTTGTTCTTGTGAAACGGGCCTCTTAAAAGAAATCGGCAAGAGACGACGAATTTTTTTTTTCTCGGTGAATTTCGACCATTTTATTAACGAGACAAGAAGAGAGACACAAAATCTCGGCAAAACAAGACACGGCGGTCGATTTCTATTCTCTTCGCAAATAAGAAAACAGAGCGGGGGGGGGGGACAAATAAAAGAATAAAATTGCCTAAAATTGAATTGGAAACATTTTACTAAATAAAGAATAATTAATTAGTAATAATAAATTATGTTTTGAAAAAGAAGACAAAAAAAAAAACAAAACGAAATTTAAAGGAATTTTAAGGAAAACAATCGACTGCTTAATTAAAATCTAAACAAATGACGATCGCGTTTAAAAAGGGAAGAGACAGGCAACAATGACAATAACAAACGTCGGTTTAATTTAAAAAAAGGGGGACGTGGTGCGTTTTTTCTTTTTTCTTTGGAAAAAACAAAAAAAAACAGGCGACGATCATCGCCAATCGGCGTGCACAAAAACATAAAAACAAATCAGGCTTACAAAATTTTAAAAATAATAATAATAGGAAAATAACGCCGAATCGAAATTTGAAAAATTTTGAAAAAAAAACAAAAACAAACGACGATTGGCAAGAAAACGTAAAAAATAAATCAACAAAATAAAAAATGAAGAAAGATTAGATTCGAAAAAGAAAATAGTTTTGATGCAGCGAATGGCAATCGGCGAGGAAAATGTTTAGAAAACAGACGCAAAATTTTTATGTAATTCTAAACCTGAACAAATGAAAGTTTTTAAAAGACGAACGACAATTAACGAGGAAACCGATATTTACGATCGAAGGAAGAACGAAATATAGATGAATATTTCACGATAAGAAAATAAAAAAGAAAAGACGAAAATAATCGTAACAACAAAAAAAAAAACAAATTAATTAATTAATAACAGAACAAATGATTAATAACAAACGACGCAAAGAGTTTTAAGACAGAAACGAGCAGCTATTGTTTTGAAGAAACAAATGCCTATTGGCGAGTCAAGCAAAACAAATCACCATCATTACAAAATTAAAAAAAAAACTTAATTATGCACTCGCTTAGGGATTTTGCATGCATAGAAAATATACAACGGGTGATATACTCTGATATACTCTGACCTGTGTACGCTTTATAATATTATATAGTCGCGATTTAAATTTCATAAAACGTGGAATCTCTGCGTACTAAAATTCCAACCTTTACACATGGATGGAAGAATAAAGGGATTTTTGTACGTTTTACGAAAATAAAACAAAAAAAATTGCTCCAAGGAATTTGGACGACGCGCGAGCGACGACAAACCTGCGGAAGCACAATACCGCACTTAATTATGCACTCGCTTAGGGATTTTGCATGCATAGAAAACATACAACGGACGAAGCAAAAACAAATCACCATCATTACAAAAAAAAAAAAAAAAACCAAAACATTAAAAAAAAGACAAATCACGATTACGAAATAAAAGGGAAACAAAACAGCCGTCCGCGTAACTGAAGCGCAAACAAATGATAAAGCAACACAACATTTAGAATTGTGAAAGAGAGAAGAGAACGCTCGTTCAATGATGTTCAAAGAGAAGAGAAAAGAAAACGAACGATTAAAACAAAAAAAGTGGCGGTTAAATTTGACAACAAAAGAAAAACGAAGGGGGTTGCGAAGAAATCGTCTGAGAGAAACAAATGAAGATCGGCAGGAGAAGGCGAAACAATTCACGATCACCAAAAACAAGAAAAAAAATGAAACGGTTTCCGCTTTTAATCGACGCGACGTATGAACGATTATTATTGATCAGTTCGGACCAAACAAGTGACAACCGCTGCGAGAGAGAAAATAAGAAACAAAAACGAAACAAATTATTAACCTGTGAAAGGTTCGAAGAGAAAACAAAAAAAAAATTGAACGAACCGTTTGCACGGCAAAAAAAATAAAATTTTACAACTAAAAAAAAATAAATAAATAAACAACGAAAACAATCGGCGGCATATCTAAACAAATGATATCTAATAAAAGACGTACAAACAACGAGAGATTAAAGCAATCGACGATTAACGATTCAATTTTAAAACAAAAGAGAGGAAAAACAAAGGGAGACGTGAAGAAATCGTCTGGAAGAAACAAATGAAGATCGTCGGGAAAAGGTGAAACAATTTACGATCACAAAATGAGACAACAGAAACGTTGTCTGTGCTTAATAGACGCGGCGCGACATTTAAACGACTGATCAGTTCAGACGTGACGATGGTTCGAAAAGAAAACAAAAAAAAAAAAAATTGAACGGCAAAAAGAAAACAAATTTTACAACTAAGAAAAAAAAATAAACAACGAAAACAATTGCTCGAATATCTAAACAAAAGATATCTGATAAAATTCGTACAAACTGCGAAATATAAACAAATGATTAAAACAATCAACGACGATTCAATTTAAAAACAAAAACAAAAGAAAAAAAAAGATGAAACAACAGAAACGGTCGCCGCGTTTAATCGACGCGACGCGACGCGACGCAAAAAAAAATTACAAAAAACAACGAAAACAGTCGCTGACTAAATGATAATTGAATAAAAGGCGAGAGGAAATTTGTTTTGTAATAACCAGAGAAACGCATGTCTCTGCTAGAACGTACGCGTTCGTGCTGTCACTGTCACTTGTTCACTTGTCTGCTGACGTTTCACTTTTGTTGTACTCGTAATTAGTTGAGGTTATAATCAGAACGCTTTCGTATTTTATTTTATTATTTTAATTCATTTTAATGTGAGGTTATGTTATCGCAGTTTTCGCACGTATTTTATTATTTTGTTTTTGTTTTTGTTTTTTTTTAAGTGAGGTTATGTCATCGCAGCTTACGTCTTTAGCGTCACAAGTGAGGACGTACCGTACGTTTCGTTTGCGATTAGAATGGAACTTGTCTGCACTTTCTTTACAAATTGAGGCCCAAATTACAGTTTTCCTCAACGAGTTTACGTTTTCCTTTTCTTTTCCTTTTGGAATTAGTCGGGGTCGATGAGTTTCACCGACGCCGGCTAATTCCGAAAGACAAGGAAAAAGAAGCGAAAACCAATCGATTCCGATAAGAGAGATAATCTGCGAGGAATTTTACTTATGTTTTTATTGAACGCACGCAGCAGCGAAGGAGACAGAGAGAGAGAGAAGCGAAGTGAGTGAGATGATGGAGGAGGCCGAGAGGGCATCATTACGCTTGCAGATCCCTATCGGGAGGAGGTGACGGCGAATGACAATTATCCTTAGCCGGAGGTATCTCACCGGGAATCTGATTGAGACACTGCAGATGTGATCCGATAAGAGCGATTGATGACTCTCGGGGCGCTCGATATATCAAGCGCACCGCTAATAAATCCGGTTAGATCGCTCATTTAGATAGGGGGGGGGGGGCACCGCTCGAGTGCATATTTGTACTAATAAACCGGAGAGCCGCTGGCTCTCGCTCGCACGACACGCGCGTTTCTCATGCCCAGCCGGCCAGGCCTGGGCCCACGCACGCACAATTCGACGAATGCACGGGCATTATGTTGCGACGGTTCGCATTTAATTGGGGAATTACCCGAGGTCCTGTGCGTGACACTCGATAATACCCGCAGCACATAATCTAAAGCGAAAAGCAAAAGAGAGAAGAAAAAAACTTCGCGAACTGCCCCCGTATATCGAAGCTATTAAATACCTCCACAATGCGCAAGTAAATATACATTATGTAGTAAAAAAAAATACCTCGTCGTTCATGATGAATCATTTGTTTAATTTTCGATGAAACAATTGAGAGGATAATATAAGAAGACGCTATCACGTGACCCGACCACTTTTGACACTGATTGAATTCTATTTTTCAATTAAAAACGAAAAGCTCAAGAAGAAGAAAAAGAAAAAGAAGCTGAAGAAGAACAAAAAGAAGAAGAAGAAAACGTAAAAGAAGAAGAAAAATGAGATGGTTCTGTAAAGGTTCGGATATTCAGTACGCAGAGACTCGCTGTATTTTCTAAAAATTAATTTCTTGCGACTAAAAAATATTATAATTAATGAACAGATAAAATAGCGACATCTTACGATCGCTTTTTGACCTGACATTGCACAAAATTTTTCTAAAAAAATTATAATTAATCGTAATGAGTACAAGGTCAGGGTCGTCAACTAACAGAAAGAGTATTTCTTAGAATTTTGCACGCGGCGCGCAGCCCTCGATCGCAAGAGAGTCAAATCAAGCGCAAGCAAGTTCCAATGTTGCCCCTAATTTACGCACTCAAGTAAGGTCTTACGCATGGCAAACGCGTCATCCGATATTCCCCACTTGCGTAAGTATCTGCAGGGAGACAAGTGCTTAAAAACATGGAGAGACGCTCTTCCGGATCCCTCGAGTGCAGTTCTTTAATCAAATATTGTTCGTTCCTCTTTTTATTTTAGATAATTATTTTTTTTTTAATCAATCAGTGTCCTCGGTTTGAAAAATTAATTTCGAGCGCACGGAAACTGCGATATTACCCGCAAGATAAAATGATTTCTTTCTAATCGTCATTTATTGTTTTTACAGCCGTTTGTTTAAATACGTGATCGATTGTTTTCGTGATTTCTTTTTTGTTTTTGGTGCCCCGATTGCCATTTGTTTCAGTTCGTTTCTGTTTTCTCTCTTCTAATCTAATCGTCATCGCAAGAAAAGTACAAAAAACATATTTTCTAATTATTTGTTTAAAAGTGCGACCGATTGTTTTCCTTGTTTCTTTTTCATTGTTAATTTATTATAAATTTCGCCGATTGTCATTTGTTTCTTGTCAGTTTTATCAGTTTTTTTTCGTTTTGTTTTCTTTTCTAATCGTCATTTGTTAGACTACTTCAATTTTTTCTCTAATTTTTCCTAGCCGATTGCCCTCTGTTTTGTACATTTTTTCTTTGAACCTAATTGCCATTGCATTATACATATTTTATTTTAGATAATTAAGTTTTTTCTTTTAATCAATCAGTGTCCTCGGTTTGAAAAATTAATTTCGAACGTACGGAAACCGCGATATTACCCTTAATTTATGAACTCAATTAAGGATGTTTTTGCATACAAATGCAACATCCGATATCCCTCACTTGCGTAACATTCGCGAAGGAATAAGTGCTTAAGTATAGCGGGACCGTACAAGAAATCGATCTTCCGGGTCCCTCGAATTCAGTTCGCGATTGTTTCAAATTCGGACTATCTATGAATGTCTGATATTTTAGTTGGCAGTGTCGTTAATCGTCAAAATAAATTCATCAAAGCTTTACCTTTCATTGTTGGAATGAATTATTTTCGCCGTTTTGAGTAAACTGAAAGTTGGAGAACAAAATTCCTGAAATAAATTAACTAAATTTTATTTAGTGAATTGAGAATAGGCGCGAATATATATTTTTTTAAATAAACGTCATGTGACAGGGCCTGACGTTAAATTAAATAAAAAAAAAATATCATGGCGCACTGCGTGTTTAAAGCACTCGTGAACGGTGTTTATTTTCTACTCCCTGCGTTCCTCGTTGAAATTTCATTATTTTAATTGTTTTTTTTTTTTTAAATCATGAATCAGTTTCCCCTCAATTTGAACTGAATTTCGCGAATGAAGTTACTACTCTTCACGAGTGTTTTTTTTTTTGGTAATCGATTTGATCATCGTAACCGATTTTCTTTCATTAATTTAATTTAAATTCTGTGTTCCGAGAAGAAAGTCAGTTTCGGTGTACATTTTCCCCCTTTCTTTTTTTCAAACAGTTTATTTGTTTTATTTGACGCTTTAATTTCATTGATTCGTATCTATTTATTTTGTTATCTTGAATTTCATTTGGCTTTAATTATTTAAAAATCAAATATTTTTTTTAAGTGCGACTTAAATTTCACGCTTTGTTAATATATTTCTGTACTATTAAAATTTCTGGACTTACAAACTGAATTTCACGTTTTAAATTTTATTTGAGATACTCTCGCAGGTAAAATTTTCATTCCGTTCGAAGTCCAGGGAGAGTAAAAATCAGAAAGAGAGGAAAGGGAGAAGCATTCCCGACAATTCTGAAAATACATGTAAACGCCATTCGAACGAATCGTGGAAAACGAATTGGAAAATCGATTTTTGGATTTTTCACCGAAAGCCAGAAACGCTACTAACAAAGAAAATCGAAATCCAACTTTGTGCGGATTGTTTAAAAGAACTGGGGACAGAAGGGGATGAAAAATGGGTTTCCAACGCCCGCCCGCACGTTTTTACAGTGCCAGTTCGAATTTTGAAACGTACCTCAGCCACCGCACAAGCTTCGACTTCGATTTCCTCCTCCTCTCGCCATGACAGTTTTCATATTAAAAAAAAAATGCTGCAAGTCAAGAAAGTTACTTAATTAATTATTAAGGTGAGTCTTCCTTGTTTATTTATTACGTAATTATGAAGTAATTAATTTTTGAAACGCGCTCTGTTCTTGTAAAAGGTTGAGCTTATGCTGATTTGGCTGAGGTACATTTCAAGATTCGCCGCCTCCAGTTATATTACCTCAATGAATTATCTTTGTCGATTGTTTCTTTCTCGTTTTCTGCAGTTTTTAAATAATTTCCCCGCCGATTGTTGATTTGTTTTTCATTTGTATTTTTTTTTTTGAATTCTTTGTTTTCTCTTCTTTTCTTGCGTTTTTTTTTAAATTTTCAATGTTTTCCCTGCAAGTTGCTATTTGTTTCTCGAGAGCGTTTATTAAAGTTTTTAATTTTTATTTCTTAATCGTCGTTTATTGTTTAATCATTTCGAATCGGTGTGTGATCGGTGATTTCATCAATTTCATCAATTATTCGTTTTGCTTTCTCTTCTAACCCAATCGTACTTGCGAGAAAGATAGAATAATTTTTTTCTAATCGTCATTTATTGTTTTCACAGCCGCTTGTTTAAATACGTGATCGATTGTTTTCGTGATTTCTTTTTTTTTTTTTCTTTGGTGCCGATTGCCAATTGTTTCTTGCAACCAGTTCAATCAGTGCTTTTTTGTTTTCTCTCTTCTAATCTAATCGTCATCGCAAGAAAAGTACAAAAAGAAATTCCAATTATTATTCGTTTGGATATGTGACCGATTGTTTTCTTTTTATTATAATTTTTTTTTTTAATTTAACTTGCCGATTGTCATTTGTTTCTTGTAATCAGTTTGTAGGTTTCATCAATTTGTTTTTGTTTTGTTTTGTTTTCTTTTCTAATCGTCATTTCTTAGATTATCAGTTCAATTTGTTTTTCTAATTTTTCATGGCCGATTGCCGATTGTTTTGTATACTCTCCTCGAAACTAATTGCCAATGCATTATTCATGTTTTTTCAATTAAAATAATGTGACCTTGAAGTTACGTTTGCGTGTCATTTAAAGAATTTGACACGGAGATGTAAAAACGATCCAAAAGTGTCGAAAAATAAAACAATCATCATTAAATGACACATGACCTTGATGTTATAATCGCGCGTTAATTGTTGTAAATGAAATATGATCTGGTGCTGCGGCGTTTCAAGTAAGTGCGACAACTTGAATTTCAATTGTCAGCACGGAACCTGTGGACATTTAAGTTACAGACGAGCTTGCACTGCAGGCTAAACGAATTGCCAAGTATTAACTTAACGATTACATAAATATCTTTCTTTGTAATTCCTACAACAATACGGTACGAATTTCAAATTTCAATCAGTTTTACATAAATAAATAAATAAATCGGCCGCATCTCTGAAACGAGACGCGCCGCCGCCGTCAATATGAGTTATGCAAGAGCGTTCCGAAACATCTTCTTGGCAGGGAGTCAAACGGGTTCGCTTTTTAAAAACAATAATCAAACGTAAGGGACAACAAAATGCAGATTCGCTTCGCTTTCCTCAGAAGTTTCCGTCGATTAAGGTCACGAAGACGACGTGGGCGCCGCCGTTTTTCATTCGAATTGGTATACTTTGGTGCAATTAACAAGAGAGCCTCAGTAGTCTTGGCGAAAAAAACAAAAGAAAAAATACATGTATGTATGTAACAATAATAATTCACTTTTCACTTGTTCGAAATCTAGGCGCGAGAGAGATATATAATGAAGGATGCGGAAAATAAAAGAAAAAAAAAACATAAACTAAAAATCTGACCAATAAGAAAAAACTAAACAAACGACGACGTGACAATCGACTGAACAAAATTAATCTAATAATCAGTAACGGTCGACCTCTGAAAAACAGTTAAATAAATGACAATCGGCTGATAAAAAGTGACAAAAAGCTTGTAATTAAATAGAGAAGCAATTGATAACGGAGACGAAATAGAAAAAGTGCGCGCCGATGATTGATTGACAGAGAAATTAGAAAAACAAGAAACACATGATAAACTAAAACAAAAACAAGAAACAAAAGAAATCCGACAATCAAAAATTTCGGCCGATGACGCTTAACTAAACGAAGGAAAACAAACGACAATCTAACCAGGAAGAGAAAGAGCCGAAATGACCGACAATAAGAACCGATTGTAAACAAAAACGAAACTGAAAGGCAACCGATTAATGCAGGAAAACAATCGGCCGACGATCAAACCAAAATAAATAACAATCGGTTAACGAATTACAAGAAAACGCGATCGATTAACGACAAAAAAAAGAATGATGTTTTCAACTGTCGACCGAAAGCGACCGAGCAAAACTCTGACAAAATCAGAAAATGTCGAGAAGACGAGAGAGAAAATCAACTGATGAGGGAAAAACAAATGACAAGCGATTGCTAAAGAAAAATAAACGGCGGCCGATTGATTAGAAAAAAATAAATAAACGACAGTCGGTTTTTTCTAAGCAAAAACAGAACGAAATCGATTTATGGAACAAATATGTCCAGTAAACAAAAGATTAAGCGAACAATGAAGAAAAAATATATTGCGGCCGATTAAAGGAGGGGGGAGGGGGGGGGGGGATAACAGTCAATTAATAACCAAAAACACAAGAAAACCGACTGACTAATGGATGATAGGAATATAAAAAACGCTGGAAAAAAAATCGATTACTGAGGGTAACTAAATAATGTAAAATCGACAGGCAAAGAGAAAAACAAACGACAGCCGATTAATCGGGGGACGATAAATAACAGTCGGTTAGTAACCGAGAAGACAAAAGAAAATCGACTTACACGGCAAGAAGCTGAGGACTCCGAGAAAAAGAAAAGATTTACGAAGGAAATTTTAATAACAATCGATTGATGAAGGAAGAAAAATGGTAGCCGATTAATCGGAAGGCGGGAGGGGAGGGGGAGGAGGAATAACAGTCAATTAATAACAAGAAACAAAAGAAAACCGAATGATGAATTGAGGAAAAATCGATTACTTCAGGTAACTAAATAATATAAAATCGACAGGCAAAGGAAAAACAAACGACAGCCGATTAATCGGGGGACGATAAATAAAAGTCGGTTAGTAACCGAGAAGACAAAAGAAAATCGACTTACACGGCAAGAAGCTGAAGACGCGGAGAAGAAAAAAGTTTTAGAAAGGAAATTAAATAACAATCGATTGATGAAGGAAAGAAATGGTAGCCGATTAATCGGGAAGCGGGGAAGGGGCGGGGGGGGGGGACAACAGTCAATTAATAACCAAAAACAAAAGAGAACTGTCTGATAATGTATGTTAGAAAAATGGAAAACGACGGGAAATATCGATTACTGAGGGTAACCGGAGAGAACAAACGACTGCCCAAGAGAAAAATGGCAACCGATTAATCGGGGCGGGGGGGTGGGAATAAATAACATCACGTCACTTAATTACCAAACAAAAAAAAACAAAAGGAAAACGACCTACAAAACATCTAATAAACGAAGGAAATTAAATGAAAAAAAAAGCGATTGAAGAAGAAAATGGAAATGAAATTGCCAGCCGATTGTAATAAGTAACAGTCGCTTAATAACCAACCAAAAAATAAAAACAAAAGAGGAACGACCTACACAGCAAACATCTGCTAAACGAAGGAAATTAAATTTAAAAAAAAAAAAAAACGATTAAGGAAGAAAATGGAAACGAAATTGGCAGCCGATTGATCGGGGCGGGGGGGTGGGAATAAGTAACAGTCACTTAATAACCAACCAAAAAATAAAAACAAAAGAGGAACGACCTACACAGCAAACATCTAATAAACGAAGGAAATTAAATTTAAAAAAAAAAACGATTGAGGAAGAAAATGGAAATGAAATTGACAGCCTATTGATCGGGGTGGGGGGGGGGGGTGGGAATAAGTAACAGTCACTTAATAACCAACCAAAAAATAAAAACAAAAGAGGAACGACCTACACAAAAAACATCTAATAAACGAAGGAAATTAAATTTAAAAAAAAAAAGCGATTGAGGAAGAAAATGGAAATGAAATTGGCAGCCGATTGATCGGGGCGGGGGGGTGGGAATATGTAACAGTCACTTAATAACCAACCAAAAAATAAAAACAAAAGAGGAACGACCTACACAGCAAACATCTAATAAACGAAGGAAATTAAATTTTAAAAAAAAAAAACGATTGAGGAAGAAAATGGAAATGAAATTGACAGCCGATTGATCGGGGTGGGGGGGGGGAATAAGTAACAGTCACTTAATAACCAACCAAAAAATAAAAACAAAAGAGGAACGACCTACACAGCAAACATCTAATAAACGAAGGAAATTAAATTTAAAAAAAAAAAAACGATTGAGGAAGAAAATGGAAATGAAATTGGCAGCCGATTGATCGGGGTGGGGGGGTGGGAATAAGTAACAGTCACTTAATAACCAACCAAAAAATAAAAACAAAAGAGGAACGACCTACACAGCAAACATCTAATAAACGAAGGCAATTAAATTAAAAAAAAAAAAAACGATTGAGGAAGAAAATGGAAATGAAATTGGCAGCCGATTGATCGGGGTGGGGGGTGGGGGGGGGATAAGTAACAGTCACTTAATAACCAACCAAAAAATAAAAACAAAAGAGGAACGACCTACACAGCAAACATCTAATAAACGAAGGAAATTAAATTAAAAAAAAAAAAGGATTGAAGAAGAAAATAGAAATGAAATGAAATTGGCAGCCGATTGATCGGGGGGAAATAAATAGTAAATAATAATGAACTAAATGTTTTATTATCTGATTAGTTGGGATACCGCCCCCGAAACCCCCCCTCGTCGTTTGCTAATTTCGCTTCACCCGCGCTAATTGACGTTCGATTTAGTGGAATTTGTTTTCGTTTTTCGAAAGTTATTTGGTATTGTGACGTTGACAGTTGGGTCGTAACCCCTCTGGCAGGAGCGCCGAAGAATAGGAGGAGGAGGAGAAGGAGGTGGAAAAGAAGAAGTCGTAGAAGAAGAAGGCGATGACTTCACGTACACACAATGATAGAGATGAATTCGAGATTGATAAAAAGTCGAATCCCAGCGTAAGGGCCAATGTTTTACAGATTTGGAAATGGCCTGATATAGGTATGTGACTGCCGGCCATAAATCTACCAGGTCCATTGTCCTCGGCGAACTCTGCTCGTCCGTCACCAGTTTCGTATCGTATGGTCGACGACGTCTACACGACGAAATAGTTGATCCCAGATAATGAGAGGATTACCATCGGTCTTTATGGTATCCTCGGCGACGTTTTTACCGGTAGCCGAGAGGGGCAATTAAAATAAATTAGGGGGGAATTAGGCGATTCATTTACTTATTTACTTTTCGGACGTCGATAAAATGAATACTTATTACCAGGGGAAAGAATTCGGGCCGCTTGCTCCGCGAACGGTATGAGAATTTAGCGCGCTTGCGTTTCACTCCTTCCTCTCCCACTCAATAACAATTCGATGCATCGGAGGCGCATCAGGAGTAAATAATACATACAGTACATTCAGCTAAAAAAAAACTCCAACACTACTAAGTCGCCGGAATTCTTCTCCCTGATTATTAGGATTGGCGTTACTAAATGAAGCGGCAACGTGTTTTATGTAACACACGGACGCGACGCGACGGAGACGGACGTTTTGACGCGTAACGCGCCAAATAGAAAAAGCATTTCGACGTGGAAACATATCTATCAATCTTGCCGCGCGTATTTTTAGATTACTGCAAACATCTGCGCTCCTTTCTTGCGCGATATTTCGCCGTTAATTGGTTCCAAACTTGAAAAAGAAAAAAAAAAGAAGAAACTACCGTTTTAATTGCGATAAACAAACGCGTAACGATCCACATGCGAATCTCAAGCGCAATGTGGAATTAATACTAATACTACATTCAAGTGCACGCACGACATTCATCCGAAAAACCGTCGTGTTCAAATTAAATCAAATTACAGCGAAATAAAAATATTTTTGACCTAAATACCAGTTTAGATAAGCCTTAGGTTAGGCGTTAGCCTTGAAAAATTCCGGCGACTCTCATTTTACTTTATTGTTATGTAACCAATGTGCGAGTGTAGGCCAAGGTTTACTTGCATGACTCAGGAGCTGACTTTTCGTAATTTTATTATTTCTTCTGTTACAGTACGTCGCCTTTAAAACCTTTGAAAATAATACCCAAACACGTGATCAATAACTTTTCTACTTAAATAAAATCGTTCGTCTCTGATTAGTTCATTATTTCAAGGTGTTATGTAACCAATGTGCGAATGTCGTAATGACTCAGGAGCCGAGCTTACATAATTTATATCTCTTCTTCTGTTAAAATAAGTCGCCTTTAAAACCTCTCTTGCCGCATTTGAAAATAATAGGTATCTAACACGTGACCAATACCTTTTCGAATTAAGCGACCCATGGAAATAAAAAGATACTGATCGAACGTTGTTAGTTATTATTAAAAAAAAAAAAAAAAACAATCCAATTCTTTTTAAATGCAAAGTTAGATGGCAAGGATTTCGATGAAAACGTCGGCGTCATTCGAAATTCGATTAAGATTATTTTCCTCTGTGGTCAAGAGATGGAGCTCCGAATGATTTTTCCTATTTCTACGTTTTCTTCGATTTTTTAATTTCGAAACAAACGTTCGCCGATGCGAGACTATTAAAAGACGAAATCGTCTTTTTTGAAGCGACTTTCATTTTCAGTCCGACGATGATAAACGAAGGAAAAAAGAGAGAACGAGAAAAAGAAAGAAAGAAAGAAAGAAAGAAAGAGAGAAAGAATGAAAGAAAGAGAGAGATAGTATTCAGCTTTAACTTTCGATTACCTTATTAAAACAAACGCAAAAATGAATTTATTCTTCTTGCCGTTTGAAATCACAACGAAATAAGTTTCCAATTTTTTTTCCGCTCAAGAGATGGCGCTCCCGCCACCACGCCTTTCAGAACTTGATGATTGATTTTAAAATGAAAATCGTCGCGAAACTAAACGACATGGATTGACCGAGAACGTCGCGTCGCGTCGCGTCGCTCGGTTCAAGGTGAAACGCTGTCTGGGCAGTTCCCTTGCGGTTCACGAGATGGCGCTCTGATTGATTCCCATCGCGTCAAATTTAATTTTGGTGAAATTGTCATTGCCGCGAAGCCGGATGTCAAGGGCGAGAGTTTCGCTCAGATGCGATCTCCTTCTTTTGGTCTTCACTTTCCCTCAATTAAGACGAATAATCAGTTTCCGGACATTTTCGGAAATCCAAGTCAAGTTGTACGGCAATTAAGAAAATCATTTTTGACAAATTGGGAAACGTAATTAATTGACGGAAGAGGAAAACCAAAATTAACAGACAGCGAAACCTTGTTGTAGGATATACGAACGAAATAGTTTTCACTGTTGGCCGACAGATGGCGCCTTGAATGGCTGTAGGTTGTATATCGTCGAGTCAATATAAAAAAAAAATCAGCCACGAAGAGAATTTTTTTTTTTCGATTTCCTAAATCCCCAGTTATGTCACGAAATCCCCAATTCTTTAGAAACGAAAATGTTTTTTTTTTTTTTTAGGCTGGCCTGTTGAGGTGATTTTGTTCAATTTTCGAGCGAAATTTACCGTGCCCCCAACTGCCCCGGACGAAAAATCAAAAACAATCAAAACGAGGATTTTTTGGGCCTTTCTCGAAAGAGTTTTCGCGTGCCTAATTGTTCAGGGTTTGCCTTTCTTTTCGGGGTGAAGTTTTTCTCCGATGACTCTAATGACCTTGGAGATTTGGCATGAGAATTTGAGAAACTGAAATTTTGCTGATTAAAAGGCATTTTGCGGGGGGTGGACGTGGGTACGTCTCCCGCTGACGTTCCAAAGAATTTTTTCACCTCCAGAAATGAAGAGGCACTTGGAAATGTCTAGATTTGGAAAGAACTACTTGGTATTCTTTTGGTATTTCCAGTTTCAGGATTTAATCCCTTTTCCTGGGTGTCTAGGAACGAGAGGAAATTAAATTAGGCCCTTTGCAACAATGATTTCATTTCACAGCTCAATTGCCTTGTCCGCGAATTCAAAAGAAAGCATTTTGGGGATCCCAAGAGAGACGTTTTAAAGATATCTTTTACATTCAAAAATGAAGAGGCATGTCCTCGATATACGAATTTGAACAGAACTTTACGATTCCTTTTATCGGGCCTGTGGTTCCAGTTTCAGGATTTTTCCTGGGTTCGTCTGGAAAGGAGAGGAGATTAAACTGGGCCTATTCCAATGTTTTTTTTTTTCCTTTTTGCGATAGCTTCATCGCCTTGTCCGGAAATCAAAAGGCATTTCGGGTACTTATCCAAAGGCGGCCGATCCGATGTTTCAACGATTTTTCTCACCTCTAGAAATCAGGAGGCGCTTTGAAATGTCCACAAACGAAGGATTTTAAAATTTCTCGGCGGCCCATGGCGCCTCTGAGGTTTCAGGGATTTAACCCCTTTTCGCCTTTTGATCCTTTCGATAATCAAACCATTTTTTTTTTACGTTTTCCAGAAGATCTGGGCCGAAATTGATTTGATCTCCTCTCCTTGTCAAAAATAAAAATCGTCGTGAAACATTTAGGGGCGGATTTCAAGGTGAATGGGTTCCTGAAGTTTCGGCATTTCAGCCTTTTTCGCCTGCCTTTCGATATTCAAACCAATTTTTTCTCGGGTCTCCAAAAAATCTGGTCCGTAAGTAAACGATTTGATTTGATTTTGTCAAAAAAGTAAGGTTCGTCGTGACTCATTTTTGGGGCGGGCTCCAAGAGGAATGGGTTTCTGAGCTTTCGAGATTTAACCCTTTTTCGCCGGCCTTTCGATATTCAAACCATTTTTTTACGTTCCCAGAAGATCTGGTCCGTAAGAAAACGATTTAATCCGATTTTATCAAAAAAAGAAGACCGTCGTGGAACATTTAGGACTCCAAGGTGAATGGGTTCCTGAAGTTTCGGAATATAACCCTTTTTCGCCTGCCTTTCGATATTCAAACCAATTTTTTCTCGGGTCTCCAAAAAAATCTGGTCCGGAAGTAAACGATTTGATTTGATTTTGTCAAAAAAGTAAGGTTCGTCGTGACACATTCTTGGGGCGGACTCCAAGGGGAATGGGTTCCTAAGGTTTCGGAATTGAACTCTTTTTCACCTGCCTTTCGATATTCAAACCATTTTTTTACGTTCCCAGAAGATCTGGTCCGGAAGCAAACTATTTGATTTGATTTTGTCAAAAAAAAAATCGTCGTGGAACATTTGGGGGCGGACTCTAAGGTGAATGGGTTCCTGAATTTTCGAAATATAACCCTTTTTCGCCGGCCTTTCGATATTCAAACCAATTTTTTCTCGGGTCTCCAAGAAAATCTGGTCCGGAAGTAAACGATTTGATTTGATTTTGTCAAAAAAAAAGAGTTCGTCGTGTCACATTTTTGGGGCGGACTCCAAGGTGAATGGGTTCCTGAGATTTCGGAATTTAACCCCTTTTCGCCTTTCGATATTCAAACCATTTGTTTTACATCCCCAGAAGATCTGGTCCGGAAGTAAATGATTTAATCCGATTTTGTCAAAAAAAAAGTACGTCGTGAAACATTTGGGGGCGGACTCCAAGGTGAATGGGGCTAACAAAAAGTAGTCAAATTTTTCGTCAATCGTCATCAAGAATTGAGAAGTGGTGAACTCTAAAAGAGGTCTCTGGGCATGTTTGAGGAACAATAAAATCAAAACTTTGGTTTGAAAATTTGGTTTGAGGCTAGAGACATTAACTTATGCGTACGTTTGGGCCGAAAATGGGAAAAACTGGGAAAATTCTTTTTTTTTTTCTTCTCCTTACCTCTGAGTAATACTTTCCGCATGCTTCTCCTCGAAGACGTGCAGTTCCATCTCCTGTGCCTGAACTGGTACTGGCACTCGCGCTGTCCGAGGTTCACGCCGTTCGTGATTTGCTGAAGGAGTTTGGTCTCGTTCCTGCACATTTCCGCCATTTTCCCCTTCAGCCTGCGCGATTTCTTGCACATCTGGACGGGGTCTAAAACTACCTGACTACCAGCAGCCCTGAAAAGAAGAAGAAAAAAAAAAAACAATAAAAGTTTCAGATTTCAGGTTTTTATTCCAGTAATGTGATCCAAATTGGAAATAAGGACGGGTGGGGAGGGGGGGGGGGAGGAAGATCTTTTATGGCTTGAAAATATAATTTTTTTCTTTGCTCTGTGTTTCAATTTCGAACTTTCCTAGCCTGCTAAGCCATATTTGTCTCCCCAAAGATTTATTTACAAGAGCTGTCCTATTTTGTTTAATTTTGTATAATTTCTTTTCACTTCTTCTTTTCTTCGTCTAGAAAAAACAACAGACCAACGATTTAGCAAAAAAAAAAAATTGAGGATTATTTATTACGATTTGAAATTAAATCCCGACAGATGGCGCCACTTATTCGAAGTTATTTCGTGAAAAAATTACTGACGTTCCATAAATCTGAAAGGAACGCGTTAATGCTTGCACGTTTTTTCCTCTTGATTTTAATTTCTGTTTTCAGCTGATTATCCAGAGGTTTAACTTATTTTCCGACGTTCGAAAACGTAAGATCCTCGCATCTGTACCAACAGAGGGCGCATATTTAATATTGCGTGTTAAAAAAAGAACCTTGCAGATTTGAGGATCGAAGTTATAAGGCCTGTTGGTTGCTAAACTGAGACCAAAACTGAATCTGTGACTCTGTTTATTTATTACGACTTGAAAATAAATCCTGATAGATGGCGCCACTTAATCATCAGTTATTTTATGAAGAAACTTCTGATATTAAATAATTTTGAAACACTTTCATGTTTTCGCGATCATTTGAATTTCTTTTTCGGTGAGATTTTAAGATTATTCAGAACTCTAACTTAAATCCCCGAAATGTTTAAATATTTTCAGTTTCTATCAACAGAGGGCGTTCAATTTCGTACGTTAAATTAGATTTTCTTTCAGGCCGTTTGTAATTTTGTGTTACAAAATTGTTTTGAATTAAAGTTTACTACTATTATTATTATTATTATTTCGTTATATTTATTCTTTTCTGTATCGAAAGGAAAACAAATCAAATTTTGACTATTCTGTTCTGTATTCAGAAATAAAGTGAATCGTTTCTCACGCTTTTCTTCTGTATCAAAAGCAAAAGAAAGAAATGACAGCTCTTTATTTGTGTGACAAAAGTAAAACAAGAACACTATTATATTTTTCTCAATAAAAAAAAAATCAAATCAAAATCTATGGATTTTAAAAGTAAGGAACAAAGTAAAGTAAGAAACAACTGCTTTTCTGCGTATTTGTATTTGTCCTTTTATTTTCTTCACCAAAAGAAAACAAAAACAAAAGACGAACAAACAACAATAACAACGTATATTTTATTCTTCATGAGAAGGAGGGGGGTGGGGGGTAGTACTTTTGTGTTTCTTTTAATAAATAAATATAAACGAAACTCAATCGCTTTTTGCATTTTGCATTGAAAGCAAACGAAAGAAACGCTTTGCTTTATATTAGGTTCGTGTCGAAGGACGAAAAAAACAAAACCTAAGTTTAGATTTCGAAGAAGGGGGTGGGGGGTAATACCCAGGTATTTCTTTTAATAAATATAAACGAAACTCAATCGCTTTTTGCATTTTGCATTGAAAGCAAACGAGAGAAACGCTTTGCTTTATGTTAGGTTCGTGTCGAAGGACGAAAAGAAACAAAACCTAAGTTTAGATTTCGAAGAAGGGGGTGGGGGATAGTACCCAGGCATTTCTTTTAATAAATATAAAAGAAACAATCGCTTTTTGCATTTTGCATTGAAAGCAAACGAAAGAAACGCTTTTCTTTATGTTAGGTTCGTGTCGAAGGACGAAAAAAGCAAAGCCCAAGTTTAGATTTCGAAGAAGGGGGTGGGGGGTAGTACCCAGGTGTTTCTTTTAATAAATAAATATAAACGAAGCTCAATCGCTTTTTGCATTTTGCATTGAAAGCAAACGAGAGAAACGCTTTGCTTTATGTTAGGTTCGTGTCGAAGGACGAAAAAAACAAAACCTACGTTTAGGTCTCAAACGAATTGTTGCCGTTCGTCTTTTGTGGCGATTTCCCTTTCTGTTGCAAAAGAAAAAAAAACGAAGAGACGAATCGTTTCAAAAGAAATTTTGATTTTCTCGATCACCGGAACCTTTGCGGTGAAGTAACTCGAGTTAGGCAAAAGACAATTACCAAAAAGGCAAATGAGAGCTGTTGGTTTCCCTTTTAGATCGAGCCGTGACTAGAAAACAATTAATAACCGCAATAAGAAGAGGCACTTGAAGCGATTTCGTTCACCAAAGTTGCGATGGTTTATTTTTAGTAGACACGTTGCATAGAGTCTTACATCCCACGTGACTAGGCATACATTTCACCACATTTCGTGGGAATGAAATCGAATGTTTATTCTAACCGTCGGCGTCGTGGCTGGCCGTAAAACTCTGCGACGCTTCAGTTTTCTCGTTATCATCTGGTTCCTGCGATTTACGTTTTCCTGACCACTTGTTATTTCCACGAAAATATAAACCGAGTTTGTTCTTTTGTGTCTCCAACTTGGAATGGAGTGGTATCGTCCATTCTTTTGTTTTTTTTTTCTGCCTCCAAGTTGGAATGGAGTGGTATCGTCCGCGTCAGATATTGCACCGGATTGTCGAACAATGAGCGGGCCAATGGTTACATAGGGGACGGGCCTGTTGTGCCCGATTGGAGAAACTTATCGGATATCAATTTCTCGCACCTCGTTCTTCGGCACGCTATCGATAAGGCATCTTGTTTACTTATTGGCTATGGTCGCGTTCAATGGACGCGCCGCTCCCACGGATCGTCGCTCTTTATCACCTCGGCGACCGCGCGCTCTCTATTCAGTATACGTAATCCTGTTTTACTCATTTCACTCTAACAAGGCGCAAATAAATACGCGTCCGAAGCAAACGTCCCCTCCCCCCCGCGCGCAAGAAGACGAATGGGCGCAATTAAAGCCGCGTCGAAAGAAATGATCCGTCTTAAATCTACCAATCGACACCCGCCGGCTTCTGTTCGACGCTACACCACCGTCGCGTACGCGTTGAAATGCCATCCGCTGATGACACCCCTAAAAAACACCCCCCCCCCATCGCCTTACCGATCCCATCACCGGAGCAAAACGTTTCTACTTTTTTAATCCCGACATTCCAAAAGAATCAAATCAAACAAAGCACCAAAAAGTGAAGTTGTCAAACGCCTCGATTAACATCTACAGGGAAGACCGACACAGTTTCCGATGTTCTGGATTTGGAAAACGAATAAATTCTTTGGAAAAGTATATAAAAAGAGCAGGAGAGAACAATAGAGAACACAACAAATTTTAAGAAGAAGAAGAAGAAGTGGAATATACTGGGTCAAGAAACTATTAATTACCATTACAAGATTTATACAGGGTGTCTCAAACATAACGTCTGTAACTGCAGGATTCGCTTCGGGAAGTCGAAACGTAACGAAGTGAAAGAGTGACGAAAGTTCCGATACGGCTTCGTTATCGAGTTATTCAAGATGAACTAAAAAAAGGAGCCAAATTAATTTTTTTTTTAATCCTGACATTCCAAAAGAACTGAATTAAACAAAGCACCAAAAAGTGAAGTTGTCAAACGCTTCGATTAACATCTACAGGGAAGACCGACACAGTTTCCGACGTTCTGGATTTGGAAAACGAATAATTTCCTTGAAGAAGTATGCAGAACTTCAGATCATAAAAGAGCAGGAACACGACAGCGCAAACGAACGAACAGAGCGCACAACAAATTTTAAGAAGAAAAAGTAGCGGAATATAATGGGTTAAGAAACTATTAATTGCCATTACAAGATATATACAGGGTGTCTCAAACGTAACGTCCTTTATTGCAGGATTCGCTTCGGGAAGTCGAAACGTAACGAAATGAAAGAGTGACGAAAGTTCCGATACGTCTTCGTTATCGAGTTATTCAAGATGAACTAAAAAAAAAAAAACGAGCCAAATTAATTTTTATAATAAAATGAATGACAATAGTAACACTAACGTCTTACAGTAAGCAACAGCAAGACACAGCAAGGGAAAATTTTTTAATGAAAACTTTCTTTTGAAAGGTAGAAAGATTCTAAACGTAATCGGAAATGACAGCCCCCCTTAAACCACCCAATTTGAAATCTCCTAGATCTCTTTTCTTTTGGGGGGGGTTAATTAATGAAAAAGTTTTACCTTGAATACCTCGTTAACGAAGGCACATCAGTAGTACTAGCGTCCCAATTCACGTTTTTTGTTTCACTTGATACGGTTCGGAAACAATCTGCGAAATTCGTCATTTTTTATAAAGATTTACTTTCTGCCGTTCTATTTATTGTATACGTCATCAAAGAGCAGCGCCCCCTTTAAAACTCTTTTTACTTTCCTTGAAAATGACAGTAATTAATATATAATAAGTAGGGCGCGAGATGGCGCCTTGAATGATTCCCGTCGCGTTTTGATCTCCGTTCGTCTCGATTCGATTTCGAAGAAAAAAATTGCTTTTACCACCGAAGATAATTTTTATTAAAATGTGTAGCGTGCGTTCGTGAAGTTTGCTTAAAGCAACTTCCACTTTTCGGCAAGAGATGGCGCCCTAAACAGCTCGCGCTACGACGCGACGCGTTGAGTTTTGTTTTAATAACTTGCAATTTCCTTAAAATAATTGCAAATGCGGAGACAGAAATGTCGACATTCGGATATTTGAAATTGAAATGAAGTCGCCCTCATTTTCGCTCCTCAAGAGATGGCGCTCCAGACGACCTCGTCACATCCCGCCTTTAGATATTCAATTTAATTTTGGAATGAAAGACGTAGCGCGGTCAGAAGACCGGAAGTCGAGGACGCCGGTGCAGAGACGAATAGCTGAAAATTCGATTGGAATTGTTGTCCTCTTCGGTCAAGAGATGGCGCTGCGAATAATTCGCGCTCTCGTTTTCTTTTTGAATTTCTCGTTTTCTTTTTGAATTTGAATTTTAATCTTGACTTAGGAACAACACAATTCGATATAAAAAAAAAATCGATATTTGAAAGTATTAAGAATAAGGTCAGCTTCATTTTTGACCAAGAGATGGCGCTCTAATTAATCTCATCACATTCCTGGTTTCGCATTTTCGGATTTAATTTTAAAATCCTCTTGTGTCATTGCGAAGTTAGAAGAGAGAGAGAGAGAGAGAACTTGTCAGAGAAAACTCGATTGAAATTGTTGTCTTCTTCGGTCAAGAGGTGGCGCTTCGAATAATTCCGGACGCACCCTCGGTTTCATTTTGAAGCCTAATCATGACATGAGAACAGCGCAATTCGACAGAAAATTAAATTCGGTATTTGTTTGAAAGTATAAAGAAAACAGTCGGCTTCATTTTTGGTCAAGAGATGGCGCTATAAATAACCTCATCGCGTCCTGGTTTTACATTTTCAATTTAATCTTAAAATTGCAAGTCATTGCAAAGTTATAAGCGAGAGAGAATTTGAGAAGTCCTCTTACACGAGGAATTTCATTAAATTTGTTTCCCATTCGGGTCGAGAGATGGCGCTTTGAGTAATTTCGAACGCGTTCTCATTTTCATTTTGAAATTTAATCTTGACACGAGAACAGCGCAATTTGATGTTCTTAAAAGTAAATTCGCTATTTGGAAGTGTAAAGAATAAAGTCGGCTTCATTTTTGGTCAAGAGATGGCGCTCTATATAACCTCATCGCGTCCTGGTTTTACATTTTCAATTTAATTTTAAAACTGCAAGTCATTGCAAAGTTATAAACGAGAGAGAGCTTGAGTAGTCCTCTTACACGAGGAAGTCGATTAAATTTGTTTCCCTTTCGGGTCGAGAGATGGCGCTTTGAGTAATTTCGGACGCGTTCCCATTTTCATT
This sequence comes from Prosopocoilus inquinatus, assembly GCA_036172665.1. Lineage (NCBI taxonomy): Eukaryota > Metazoa > Arthropoda > Insecta > Coleoptera > Lucanidae > Prosopocoilus > Prosopocoilus inquinatus. The sequence goes on along the minus strand of CM069878.1, from coordinate 3,045,412 downwards.
TTGAAATTTAATCTTGACAGGAGAACAACGCAATTTGATAGAAAAATAAATGCGCTGTTTCGAATTGGTATTAAAACAGCTTTCATTTTTGATAAAGAGATGGCGCTGTAAATAATTCCATTCCATTACACCACGGCGGTTTGAGAATTTCGATTTTCGAATTAAAAGACAAAAGTTGATAACGCTAAGAACCGCTGTCACCGAAAATTCGCATAAAATTCTTTCCGTTTTCGGGCCAGAGATGGCGCTTCGAATAACGCCAGACGCGACTTGATCTTTTGCGTCTAAATTAATGCCTATATGAAAATATCGCAGTTCACAGTTCGATATTGAATTGAATTCGATAACGTGCCGTGTCAAATTCAAATGACGCGACGGCTTTCAGCTTTGGCGAAGAGATGGCGCCCCGAATAATCCCGTCTCAAACTTGGTTTTAGATTTCGAGTTGAAAAAAAAAAAAGAAAAACTTAACAATAACAAAAGTGATTGCGCGCGGTTTCGCGGCGATCGTCGGCGGAAATATTTGAATATATTTGAAATCGTTTTCCTTCTCGGCGCCGAGAGATGGCGCTTCGAAGAATCGGTCTCACTTCTCAGCTTCATTTATTTAGGAATTTCCTTTTCGGAATTTAAGAAACCGAGTAGGAAGTTAGAAGGCAGGAAGGAATTTTGTCGGGAACGATCTGACCCGAAACATAACAAAAAAGAAACGCTAATTATTTTCTTAACACCGCACAGAGATGGCGCTCCAATACAATTCATTTCAACAAGTAAAGTGAAACGTTTTTGAATTTTTTTTTCCTATCAGGTGGTTCTTGTTCTTGTTAATGATCGTCGTTGCTGTTCTAGAAATGCTCAATTGATAACCGAAATAAAATATACAGGGTGATCGAAATTAATTGTTCTGATCATTCCGTGAGCCTTAACGCTTACATCCACCGGAGATTTGGACGCGTAAGTGTCATGAATATTCTCTGTACGCCACTGCTTTTCGTTCTGGCCTGCATCTGGAAGACGTAAGTATTAATACCGAGCTCATGGAAAGTAGTGGTGCAGGATCACGACGGTCAATTTCGATCTCCCTGTACATATTCTAATAAAGTACAGAATGTTACAATTTGTAATTTTTTTAAATTTATTTTTAATATTTTAATTTTTTTGTTAATTAAAATGAAAAAGTAAATGAGCTTCCGTGTCGCAAAGACAAATGAAATTCGTCATCAAATAAACAATAAAAAACGAACAATTGTGAATTTTTTTTTCTTTCTTTGTTCATAATATCCGGAAAAAAATCACTGGCGCAGTCATTAGGGGAGTGGATGGGAGGGTGCAACTGCGATTTTTTTTCGGTTACTCTTGCAACTTCCAACCTTATTATTATTATTACTGAAAATAATTAATCAAGGCGAGAAGGCGACAATTATTAAAATGCTTGACGGACCGAGAATGTTTTACATAAAAGCTGGAATGCCCCCGGTAGTTTATTTGTGTTCGGGCTCGGGAGATGGCGCGATATCAACATATCCAGACCTTCTTGACGCCGCGTTTATAAACAACGGTTTTAATGCCCGACCGCAGTGATTAGTTAATGGTCTCATTAAGGTCGGATTTAGAACGCACTTAACTGCAGCTACTGCTGCTGTCGTTGTCGTCGTCGTCGTTGTTACTGTTGGGATAGGCAGCAGCGAGCGCACTTTGCGCTGACATAATCGACGGGAGGCTTATAAAGAGGACCCTACATACGTATAATGCACGCCGGGGACACCACCTCTCCGCGTTATGATTAGAATATGTAAGGCCCTCTTAACTTCCTTGTAAATCGTGTCCAATGGATTGCAATGTCATGAATTAGGTTCGATTATACGAGTGGATCTGCAGATCGAAACAATGTGTGAAAGAAGAACCATCAAATTGGATGGCTTTAAAAATTATGTTGGGCAAATCGACTGAAATCGATTCCTTCACATGGATCAGTCAATTTAGAGCTGAAGAAATCGTACCACAATCTGGAAGATCGGCTGCTTCAACGAATAAGACTCCAGATCAAGAGATTTACAAACAACCAATCAACAGTCTCAGAAGAGAGACGTCCAAAAAGATTACTGGTAAAAGCGGGCAACAGGAACCAGAAACAAAAAAGAAATGGCGCATAATCTTGAATGAATAGTTCCGTCCATATTGGATTGGAAAGAGAAAGCAGAAACAGAAGGAGGTAAGAAGAACTGATCAAAACCAAAGTAAGCTTTAGGACTTCTTGTCCAACTTGCTCTTCCCATCTTATTCTTGACTTTCCTTTCTTTTCCTCCATTGTATGTGTGGCTATTGTATACATTGGGATGGATTAATCCCCATTTTCTTTTTTAATTTTCATCCTACTTCCCTGCTCATTGTTCTCCATTTTTCCCCTAATTGCCAACATTTATTATCCCTGCTTTACACAGATCCTTTCTTTACCTCTTGAACCCATTTAGACCATGGCCTAACTCTTCTTTTCCTCCCTTCTGCTTGGTTCCCGTCCGATTATTACTTCTGTAATTTCCTCCTTGGTCCGCCCTTCAAGTGTAATAACCCGACCATTTAACTTTCTGTTGGTCTCACTTCGCTTAACGACGTTTATTCATTGATTTGATCTTCCTCCTTTCGTTCGCTTTAGCATGAATCCTTTTGGTTAAACTTTGGGAAAACCTAAAGCAAGAGATTTCCAACTTGGGGCCAGTTTTTCAATTGGCGTTTAACTTTAGACTCCGTTTTATTCCTATGGAAACAATTGTTACCGTGGGAATAAAGCGGAGCTTAAAGTTAAACTGAGATGGAAAAACTGTGCCTAAATCAAGTATCATCAAAACAAGGAGGGGATTCCTGCGAAAATACTTGGGGCGGCGGCCTTTCCACTGATTATGAAACCCTGGCTTGTCCAAAATTCTTTTCAAATAAACCAACACAACTCCTCATTCCTCATTCATTTCTTGACGATATTGAGGAAGCGGATTTCGTTAAATATCAGGGGAGACTACTGAACAGTTGAAAATATGGGACGTCCTTTTGGTAGAACTCCCCTCGAATAACTGTGCCATACCAGGAAGAATTTGGATTACGCAAGAAACCAGGCAGATTTTTTGAAAAAAGAAATTCCAAAAAGAAGAAGTAGCTGGATTCTTCTTTGAACTGCGTTGAAAACTTTGGTGGGGTTTGTCCAAAATCATTTTCAAATAATCACAAACTCGTTCATTTCTCGGCAATACTGAGGAAGCGGATTCTACTAAATATTTGGGGGGATTACCGAACGGTTGAAAATTTGGGACATCCTTTTGGTTGATCTCCCCCGAATGACTACGCCATATGAGGAAGCCTAGAGGAAGAATTTGGATTACGCGAGAAACCAAGCAAAGTAAATTTGTTTAAAAAAATAAAATAAAATCCTACTTAAAATACTGTTTGAACACATCCAATAACAATATTCGAAATGTTTCTTCGAATACTTGAAGCACAGTTTCGAAAATGTCCCGAACGCTTAATACTTAAGCTCTCGCAGTATTCAAAGTATTTGAAAATACGCGAAGTGGTGTTTCAAATTCCGAGCGGATTGTTTAAAATACTGCGCGCCGGACACAAATACTTGAAATGCAGTAGGTGCTTGGAATACTTCAAAGTATAAATTTTTATTTGAAAAACGACACTTAAATCAAACGCGGTTTTGCTAAAGTATTTCAAAATTGCAAATACTCGAGGGGGGGGGGGCGCTTGCCGAATGCTTATCGTACCTCCAAGGCGCAAATACTTGACCAGAAAGCTTCAAATACTTGCACAAAATGCAAATACTTTAGCAACTAAGGCGAGACGGCTAAATGAAAAAATGAAACAAATAAAAAATAAAATAAGTATCAAAGTATACTTTCGTAAAGTATATCAAGCACAGTGTGTCAAATATCCGGCAGTATTTGAAGCGTTTCCGTTAAAAAAAAACTTGTTTAAATAAAAAAGAATGTTTTTTTTTTTTTTGGAGAGAAATGCGAATATCTTTCTTTATACGCAAAATATTTTTCTTTTGTTTCAACTCACCAACGCTGACGTTCTTGAAACACATGATTTAAATTAAATTAATAAAAAGAATCGAAATTGACTGTAACAAGAACACACACCGCGTATTAGGTCAAGAGGCTTCGACTCGAAGAACCCCGAACTTGTACGCTCCCGAACTACTACTTAAACATTATTCCCTTCCAGATTGCTGCGCAAGTTGGGATTATTGGATGTTGCATTTGCTATGCCGGTGCAAAAATTATCCCTAATTGAGTGCAGAAATTAGGGGCAATATTACGGCTTCCGCCCGCCGACCGCACTATCTCATTCCCTCGGCGGACGCGTGCCGCGTCGTGCGCAAAATTCGCAGAAACGCACAGTCTTGCTACTTGACCCCCTGACCTAGTACGCGTTACGATTCATTGTATTATTTAACTGCAACATAATTTTTAGAAAAACATTGCATCTCTACGTGCTGAATGTCCGAACCTTTACGGGTTGACCTAACTTGACCTAACTTGATCCAACTTGAAGAACCCGAACTTGTACGCTCTTGTACTAAATAAACATTATTCCCTTCCAGACTGCTGCGGAAGTGAGGATTATGGGTTGTTGCATTTGCTATGCCCATGCCGATGCAAAAAATATCTTTAATTGAGTGCAAAAATTAGAGGTAATAGTGCGGCTTCCGCCCGCGCTTGATCTGATTCTTTCGGCAGACGCTTGCTGCTTCGCGCCTAAAATCCTAAGAAACGCTCGGTCTTGCTACTTGACCCCCTGATCTTGTACGCGCCACGATTCGTCATATTATTTAACTGCAACATAATTTTTAGAGAACGCGAACTTGTACACTCCCGCACTACTTAAACATTATTCCCTTCCGGATTGCTGCGCAAGTGGGGAATATCGGATGTTGCATTTGCCATGCGAAAATCTGAAAACTGAATATCTAAACCTTTACACGTTACGTTTCACCCGTTTCCGGTAACTATCCTCTTATTAATTTAATTGGTCCACTAATATAAGATTAATTGAAAACTAAAATTAAAATTAGTGCTACGCTCCTGCTGAAGAAGCCCCAAGTAGGACTGAAACAGCTGTACAGAGACTGCTGGAGGGTTTCACTGCAATCAAAAACGATTTGCGACAATTTTTATTCAAACTTTGACAGCAAGCGTGGCCGCCTTGCATGGTATGACCTATTATGTAGCAAACTGGCTTCAACTTGTCAATCCTGATGCAATGTTATGGGCAAAAAGCGATCGTAGGGTGTCGTTGTTTAAACTGTTCGTTGTTATTATTATCATTAACCAAGATTGAAGGGAAATCGTACTAACAGGGGGGTAAGAAAAGCGTAGCCGCAGCAGGGCCGTTCCGATGATTCCAATCATTCGGCCTTTTTGACCATGAAGAAGGCGGAAAGACTTGTAAATCTGAAATGTTAGATCTGGAACACGAATTTCTAAGTCATTATACGCAAATTTTCGAACTTAGGTACATTCGTGCTTCGCACTAACAGACTGACAACCCGAACTGCAATTTTCTTGGTAGTCCTAGTTCTAATTTTTTTTTAATTAATTGAAGATGAGGGAAATCGTACTAACGGCGGCGGGGGGCGGGGGAGTAAAGACGCAGCGGAACAAATCAACCACAGTTACTTTTCTTACGGCTTTCGACGCTTGCCACGCGTTTATTTTTTTTACGACAAAGATGAAAAGAGTAGCAAATGCGAAACGGACTTAAAAACGAATTCCTTTCGAAGAACTTATAAGTAGAGCGAGGATTTGGTGCCGCATTTTTGGGGCGTGAGGCATAACTCTCCACGACGCGACGCGACGCGTAGGTGACCCAAATCCTTGCTTTAATTACAAGCTACTAAATTAGAAAGACGTTTTAATAACCATGGCGAAACATGAAAGGGTGAAACGGTGTGATCTGACGCGGACGCTTTCTGCGTCGCGGCGGTAATAAGGAGGGTGTGAAAGGGATATTAATAACGAGGTGTCGACGTACGTTCTATAGATAACCCCCCGCCACGCCGCCGCCGCCGCCTTCCTTTTCATTTTTGCATCGCGGGATGAAATTTGCGTTTCCAAATGAAAACACAAACGCACACGCGTATTTACATACTTGCACGCATGCACGCCACTTAGCAGATGTTACGCCTGCACACACAAAGTCCCTAAACGATTGTTTACGCAATAAATTAGAAAGACCGCGCGTCCTCCGTCTCTTTCTTGCGCCTATCTTTTCCCGTTTTCGAAAATGCGCGCGCTCCGAATCCTCTCTGGAAATGACCGACCGAATACCGGCCAAGTACTCGAGTCGATGACACACGGTTTTAATTGAGCGAATCTTCATTAATTAAGAGACGGTTGGGTTGATGTAATCGAGTTACGTGCTGCAGAAAACCATAGGGAGGGGGATGGGGGATTGCTATACTCCGCGCGCAGATATCAGACACAAAAGAACGAAAAACTATAATAAACGCGTGCGTAAATAAATAAGTTAAGACACCAAGTAGAGCGCTTAGCCCCTCAGTTAACTTCGGAGACGTTTTTGTTTATACCAGATCATAAGGTCTTCGTTAGAAATGTTATTTGCTGCGTTTGTTTTGAAACGCAACGTATGGCATCCCGTGTTAATTTAAAGTTTCTTGGGTACTGGCTTCCCTAATTATTTTACAGCGAAATTCCATTTAGGTTTCTTAAAGTGCTCTTCCAGACGCATCTGTCTGTGAAGTTTGAGAATTTTTCATGCGCTCAGTTTCAAGATATTTAAAAAAATAACAACAGCGAATTCCAATCATGCATACCAGAGTATCAGCACGGCGTTGATCGGAAAATGTTGAAATAAATTACTGGAAAAGCTTCTTCTGTTCATCTCTTGCAAAAACGACTGGATTTATTAAATATCTATCCGGTTTTCACTGGTATTGATCAAGGCTGTGCCGATTTTTGGGTGAAAATTGAAGTTTTTTTTAAATATCTTAAAGCTCAGCGTGTGAAAAATTCGGAAACTTCGCAGACAGACTCATCTTGAAGGGCGCTTTAAAAAACCTCCACGGAATTTTGCTGTAAAATAATTAGGGAAGGCGATATTTAAATTAACATGGGATTTCCTATGTTGCGTTAAAAAAAATGCAACACCCTACATACAAAGCGCGGTGAACGAGGAGAGAAAAACAATTTTTGATAGAGAAAAAAAATGAATAAGTCACGAATCCGACATGATTTCGTAAAGCCTTTGAAAAATTGAGTAAATAAGTAATAAAAACTACAATCAAAACATTTTAATTCTTCGAGCAAGGTAGAAAGCCACGCGGTGAAGTAAAATTTCAGCAAAACGTCACTTGCTGAAGGAAAAGGGGACACTCCACACCTCTCACTTGGGCCTGAAGATATTGAAGAAGAAAAAAAGTCAAGATCCTTTTCGATGATTAATCGAAGAGAGAAGTTTGGTAGAAAGCAACGCAGAAAGTAAAACTTCAGCAAAACGTCACTTGCTGAAGGAAAAGGGAGAACTCTATCACCTGGTGCTGAAGATATTGAAGAAGAAGAAAGTCAAGATCCTTTTCGTTGATTAATCGGAGAGAGAAGTTTGGAAAGTTTAGGCAAAACGCCAAAAATTACGTCGTCTGTTGACCATAAGATTAGAAACGATGAAGAAGCTGGCTCTTCCAGAGGAAGAAAAAGAATGCGAAGAAAACGAAGAAAGGCAGAAGCCGTATTTAAGAAAAAAAAAAGCACTCGTATGATTGAAATGGAGATGAAACTTGAAAACGAGTGAAGTAGGAAGCATAGTAGACACTGAAACAGAAGACGTTTTGAAGAAGAGATGAAACACATTCGTACGGAATGAATAACCACGTGTTTAGAAAAAAGAAAACGCAGTTTGAAAATTTATTAAGTGAACGGAAGATGGAACCTGATTTAGGAATGAATCCGCAAATCAAAAGAGAACAAGCTTTAGACGGAAGATACTCCATTGAAACTGTTGCTTGGCGAGAAGGAATTGCCCGTTTTTTTCGGGAGATCCAGAAGAACGACCTTTGTTTTACACACAATTCAAGAGATCGACTGAATTATGTAAGTGCAGCCACGAAAAATGAAGATATTTATACGTGTGTATTTAGAATACAAAAATGCCTGTGAGATAAAACTTTTGGAAGACCTGAAATGATAATTTCCGTATTAATTGAAAAACTGGAAGAATCCAATCACCTGAAGACGGAAAATCTGATTCCATCTTAGCGTTTTCAAATGTTGTTTCTGGTCTCACAGCTTCTCTGGAAGTTTTAAAGAGTGACGGTCATAAGCAGGGAAAAGAATTCGGACCGCTTGGTGTCGGACGCTTGCTAAGCCGAATGTACGGTTTACTCCTTCCGTAGCTCCGTTGCATCTAATTGCTATTGAGCGGGAGGGGAAAGAGCGCTGCGCGACCAATAAATACTTAATGCAGTCCGAATACCTACTAAACTGTCCTGCTGTTCGCAAATCAAGCGGGCTGATTTCTTTATCCTGGTCATTAGTCAAATCCGCAGCTAACGGAAGAATTAATACGAAACTACCGTCCTTCTTGAAGATGGAATGGGGTTCGAAAATGTTACAATGTGAAAAGCGACCTGCTGGCTGAAAGAGAAAGCTCGAATCTCGTGTCCAATAGCGGGAAAGCCTGAATGCAAGAGGAAAGAAAATTGTATTTCGTGCAGGAAAACAAGAAGCTGCGTCGCGTGTAAGCAAGATTATCATATTTTGGAAAACTCAGCGACAAATTCATATGTGGAAAAAAATCAAAGAAGACTTTACTAAAACTGATTGGCCAAGATTATTCTCAATCAATAACTAAAAGTCATTAAATTTCCACGGGATGATCCTATCATATCCAAAACTTTTTTACGTAGGACGGGTATTACGCGGAAACAAGAAGAAAGATGTCGACGATTGGTTCTTATTATGTCATAGTTGTCGTTGCCAATCTTTTGATGGAGAAGTCGCACAAATTAAAATAAAAGTATCTCACAGATCAGAATCATCCGGAGTGATGTTAGGCAATCGAGTGTGAGTGAGAAAAGAGGGTTCGAAAAGATTATGGACGATACTTACCAGGCACGCCGAATATGCCTCGCTGTTCATCCTCGATGTTTAGGTCGCGCTCGATAATAACTCGATATGAAACAAACGCACAGATTTAAATGAGATCGTCCATGTCGAAGATGTGCGCTGCCGTTCATCTTCGGCAGGCACGGTTTTATTTAAAACTGTAGCTTTGTTTTTATATGTTTGGGTCGCGCTCGATACCTTGTGATACCAAGGTATCGAGCTATCCAAATCTTTCTCCAATCATGCCGAAGATGCCTCGCTGTTCACCCTCAATGTTCAGGTCGCGTTGGCATCACAAGGATCGAGCGCGACCTAAACATTGAGGGTGAACAGCGAGGCATCTTCGGCATATTCCTACCGTACCCTAAGAGATTGGAGAAAGATTTGAATCTGGAATACCGCGGAAATCGTAGTATCGAAGTATAATAAGTAACCTAAGTGCAGACAATCGAATGCAAATTGATTTTGAAACGTGGACGGATCGATTACACTGTTTACTTACTTACATATGTACATACAAAATAGAATGCCCTTCTCTGCAAGTTGAAACACAAACAAAACGTTCAGGAACTTTTAAGCTTGTTTATAACACTTAGGTTCAATTTAGTTTTATGTATTGTGAGCAGATTAAGTGCGCATTATTATTGATGATTACTTAAAAGCAGCTCGGTGTTTATGTTTACAAAAAAAAAAAAATGACAGAAACAGTGTGTGTGTGTGTCGGTCGTGGACTCAATCACTGTCTCGATCACTTGAAAAAAATTTTTTGCTCCTTGTTTCTCTCTTTTAACTCTTCCTTGTTTTTTTTTTTCTTCTTTTTCTTGAATTATATGCGCTCATCTTCTTTGTTTTTTTATTTTTCTCTCTTTTTTTGGATTGATTTGATTGATTGTCGAGACTTGCGCAGTCGCCAACTAATTTAGGGCGCGCGTGAAATCTATGTAATCGGAACGCGCGTCGCGTAAACGCGTCAACGGGGGAATTTTTCGGGAAGGTCGGAGGCGGCGGAAGCCGTCCAGATTTACTGCGCGCGCTTCGACTTAATAATCTAATAAATAAAAAATAAACGGCGTCCATTGAAAAACAATCGTAAAACTTAAGCGAGAACTAATTTATCGCAAATGCGCCGGGGCGTGACCTTGGAGAGGAAAAAAATCTCCCGTCGGTCATTACGGGATTATTAACGCACCTCCACGGCACCACGTGCATCATTATAATTTACAAGAAGTACAAACAAATTGATTCATGAAGTGGAGAGACTCTCCGGCAAACTACATCTGAAATATCTTTTGCTTGGACAAGGTATGCCATCACTCTCATCGGTCAGTTCTGTTCTATTTTCTAACCTAACTCTCTGTAACACTTATTTTAACAAATTTCACTTCTATTGATGGCTCCGTGTTCTTCGCTTCTAAATAAGAACTAACTCGATGCCCTTTTGTAGTTAATACGCCTGTTTCTGCACGCGAACGGAAACGTCGAGAGCATTCGCGGTCGCACTAGATTGCTCTCCGGCTTTCTCGAAGGTACCTGCGAGTGTCCCGCTTGTCTGGTCGCACCAAAAAAAATTAAAACGCCTGCACCGAGCCCACGGCACTCTGCAACATCGCGGTGCGATGTTGCCACGCCCTTCTCCACAAAAGCACAAACAATCACGTTTGCAGAAAAGCAATCTCACAAAGTCATATTCGTAATAGTTGTTTGAGTTGTCGATATTTTCAATTTTATTTTTATAATTTTATTTAAACGGTCGACAATGACGTCGTTGTCCATTTTGACAATTATTGTAAAGTGACCAGATTTTAATTTGGTGAAGGCGAGACAACCCAATCCAACCCGACCAACAAGATAACCTTGCAGATTATAAATCGGGAATTCCGAAACTTCTTTTTACGCACCGCACCCCTTAAAAGAAAAGCAAGTTTCCATCTCAGAAGTCGGGTTGGTGAAAATATTGTTTGGCTCGTCATAACGGAGCGCGTCATACTGAATTGTGCTTAAAGCGCCACCTATTATCCCAAAGGTGAAAACTAGCTTAATCGAAAATCGAAACCAATATTTTGTACTGATAATTTTTTGATTACGAGAGAAATATGTGAAATACACGGACGTACAGTCGTGGCGCAATAAATTCCGTTTGGTTCATCATTAAAGCGAGGATTAAAAAGTTCCCGACTCAGTTTATTTATTAATCATTCGCTGCAAAATCTACCCGATGGGCACAACGATAATTAAAGCGATCCACTACACCTCCTGTGACGCATCGCGAAGCCAGCAGTGCCAAGGCAATTTCCTAAACAAGTTTCCACGATATTTATAATAAGTAATGCCCGAGGAAACGGAAGTAACAATAAATAACCTTCTTAATACTTCGATTTGAATGCATCGACTGGTATTAACAATGCGATCTAAAGCGCGAGCTCTCTGTGCGGACGTCGCTGCGACGGTACTACTTCATCCTCGCTTTGGTCATCATTGGTCGTCAAAAATTCGACTCACTCGGCTTGAATTTTATTAATCAAGGAGGTTTCTGTATTAATTTTGAGCCTGAAACTTATTTCGCTTGAAAATCTACATTGAATTAAGAAAATTAAATTGTAAACAGAATCCAAAGCGCGACCGAAAAGACAGAAACCATTAAGAGCGCCATCTCTTGGCCAAAAGAGAAACTGTTTTAGTTTTTATCAACAGCTTTGTCTTGTACCATCTTAAAAAAAATAATTGAGTATATTTTAACAACTATATTCGTTTTATTTTATTTATTTTATAACTAAAACTGTCTGGCCAACTTTTCATCTAGTTTTGATTCTTTCTCTCTTTTCCGATTCATTTTATTTTATGTTTAAAACTTGCTTCGCCAATTTCTCATCGATTTTTTTCTCTTTTTTTCTTTTCTTTTTCCGATTTGTTTTATTTTAGTTTCGTGTTAGAACGGTTTCGCGAAATTTCCAATCAATTTTCGTGTCTCTTCCTTATTTCGATTCGTTTCGTTTTAATTTTGAGTTAAGAACGTTTCAAAAAGCAATTTCTCTTTCTCTTCCTTTTTTTTTCCGATTCGTTTTATTTTATTACCGAGTTGAAACTGTTTCGTCGACTTTTCATCAATTTTTGTTGTTTTTTTTTCTCGTATTCGAAAGTCGAATTTCGTATTTTCGTTTTCGATTTGTTTTTGATTTGATTTTTTAATTTTTGTTGCTTTTACTTTTCAAAAAAAAAAACTAAAATATTAAAATGATTTATTGAATATTTTTAATCGATCGTCTTTTGTTTCTTGGTAAATTTTTCTGCTTTTCGGACATTTGTATCTTGATATTATTTATTTTTTTGAATAATATTTTTAATTAGTCGTCTCTTGTTTCTTGATAATTTTTCACGAATCTGCTTAGTGTAATTTTTTCCGCGCTTTGTTGCACGAGCTTTTGTTTTTTTTTGTCTTGGTCATTTATAGATCATTTTTAAACGATCGTCTTTTGTTTCTTTTTCTGTACCCTTTAGACGTTTATGTTTTGGTGTACTTTTTTGAAATACATGTTTCTAAGCGACTCTCTTTTGTTCCTTAATAATTAATTATTGACAGTCGGTCGTTTTTCACGTTTATAATTTTTGCCCTACTTTTATAAATTTTTGCCCTACTTTTATAAATTTTTGCCCTACTTTTATATAAAAAAACCCTACTTTTATCAAATTTTTGCCCTACTTTTATCAATTTTTTGCCCTACTTTTATAATTTTTTTTACCTACTTCTAATCGATAATATTTTTAATTTTAATATCTTTTCTCTCTGCAATCTTTCTCCCACACGCACGAGCTCATGTTTTTTTCTTGTTGTTCATTTGTTGATCATTTTTAAACGATCGTCTTTTGGTTCTTTCTATTTTACTTTCTCTGCACGCTTTAGACATTTTTCGTTTGGCCTACTTTTTTGAAATACGTTTCTAAGCGACCCTCTTTTGTTCCTTAATAATTAATTGACAGTCGTCGTTTTTCACAGTTATAATTTTTTGCCCTACTTTTATAAATTTTTTGCCCTACTTTTATAAAATTTTGCTCTACTTTTATAAAATTTTGCCCTACTTTTATAATTTTTTTTTGCCTACTTTTAATTTTATATCTTTTCTGTCGCCAATCTTTCTCCACATATTGCATTTACCTTCGTTCCCTGTTTAACTCATCGAATATTTTTAATCGATCGTCTTTTGTTTCTTGGTATTTTATTTAATCTTTTTTTTGAATATTTTTGACCGATCCTCTTTTGTTTCTTAATGATTTTCTTAGATTAATCGATCGCTTTCTCTTTTAATTTTTTTTTTTATACCTACTTTCAGTCGATCGTTTTTTTTTTCTTTTTAATTTCTAGGTGATTTTTTCTATATTTTGCACGTGCTTTTGTTTCTTGGTAATTTTTCGATGTTTTTTAAAAAAAAAAAAGAAAACGGTCGCCTTTGTTTCCCTTAAATTTGTTTCTTGCTTTTTGTGCGTTTTAAATATTTGTGTCTTGGTGTGTATGTTTTTTTTAATATTTTTTTTAACTGATCTTTCGTTTCTTAATAATTTTCGAACTTGTTTACGAGCAGCTTTAATTGTTCGTTCACTTATCTTCATCGCATTCGAAAAACGAAAATTGTCCTGATCACTTCACTTCAAAAAAAAAACAAAGACGCGATTTCGTCTTGACCCTCCCGGTAAAACCTTTTCGCTTGTTATTTTTTTTAATTAAGATTAAATTGAAAACAGAGTCCAAAGTACGACAGAAAAGACAGAAACTATTAAGGAGCGCCATCTCTTGGCCAATAGAGAGACTGTTTTGATACGTCATCGCGCTGCGAACTGATTAACAGCTTCGTATTGTACCATCTCCAAAAAAAAAAAAAATTAACCGATCTTCTTTCGTTTCTTAATAATTTTCGAACTTGTTTACGCGCAGCTTTAATTGTTCGTTCACTTATCGTCATCGCATTCGAAAAACGAAAATTGTCCTGATCACTTCACTTCAAAAAAAAACGCGATTTCGACTTGACCCTCCCAGTAAAACCTTTTTGCTTATTTTTTTTTTTTAATTAAGATTAAATTGAAAACAGAATCCAAAGCGCGACAGAAAAGACAGAAACCCTTAAGGAGCGCCATCTCTTGGCCAATAGAGAAACTGTTTTGATACGTCATCGCGCTACGCACTGATCAACAGCTTTGTATTGTACCATCTCCAAAAAAAAATTTTTAACAACTACTATTTTTAGGTTTTCAAAAAAATAAATGTGTGTATAAAGTTCAGAAGGTGTTAGCACATCATGAAGAAGAAGAAGAAGAAGAAGAAGAAGAAAAAGTGTCTAGACGCAGTGAATGAAATGTCCAATTACGTAGAGTGCGTGAGACGTAGTAGGTATACACAAGGGAATCCAAATAAACACAGAGAGACAATCCGGTTGTTTACGTTCTCTTTTTTTTTTTTGATGCATAAATAATAAAAATGACAGTGTGCAGTGACGGCGCGGAGGTGACGGATAATTTCTGACGATAAATTAGATGATGACAGGAGGAATCTGTACACACAGAAGAGCTAAGTAAACAGAAACGCTCGCCACGTTTTGTTTCGTGTGAAGTTACGTGGGCCTACGCAACCGCACATTAATATTATTACGAACTGCGTATAGTACAGAACTCAATCGTTTTGAAGAGAATCATCGTCACTTACCAGAAAAATACAAAGAAGAAATAAATAAAAATAAGAAACGCGAGGCGAAGGCGACGGCGACGTTTCGTAAGCTCCGGACGTTATCTCTCGGAGCTTTGGATGGTGATAAAGTTCACGTCTGTCGCGGCGGTGTTACGTCAACAGCAAATACAATAAATCAAAGTGCGTTTTGACGTTTCTTGGGCATAGCGAGAATGTGTGCTGTTTGCATTGAACCAACAACCGTTAACATTATGTTAACTTCACGTGGAGAAACGCAAATATTTGGTTTTTTTTTTCATTTCGTGACGGTGCGTGCTCGCGTCTCCGAGGTCCCGAAGAGTCGGACTTATTTCACCATTTCAACCGATTTCGTGTTCGCCGGGTTATACGAGAGCGAGAAGTTCGTTTCGTTTCGCGAAAGGCGCGAAGGAAGAATGCCGCATGCCGTCAGCGAAGCAGGCTTCGCCGAGTTTGGTGAAGACCACGGTAAACAATAATACGACAGTGCATTCGATGCGGCCTCGGCCGCACGAACATAAAAAATACTTTAACGCACGGATGTAGATGTTATGTCACGCTCAAGGCGTAAGCACTATTGACTCACGAGTGCAGATTTGCCCTCCCTGCCTTCAATCATTATCTCCGTCGCAGATTTGATCTTACGCTCTCCTGCACAATACAAATTTGATCAAACATTTACGAATCGTAATAATGATAATCAAAAAAAAAAAACGCTTTCTTTTTTCCTTCAACAATCGATCCACAAATTTTTCTGTATATTTGCGAACAGAGGCGGATATAAATAATCCGAGAGGAATCTTGGAAATCAGTGGTAAACCGATTCACGCCGTCGGCGTCGCCTTGTATCGAACGACGGAGGTCGCCGGCGTCGCCCCTGGACACGACATCTACACCCTCACCACACCACGAGAAGAACCAAGCCGTCGCCACGACGCAACTTGCCGCTAGAAGGAATCAATCAAGACATCCCAGCAACCAAATCAGTCGGTAAACCGATTCACGCCGTCGGGGTCGCCTTGTATCGAACGACGAACGTCGCCGGCGTCGCCCCTGGACACGACATCTACACCTTCACCACACCACGAGAAAAACCAAGCCGTCGGCACGACCCACCTTGCCGCTAGAAGGAATCAATCAAGACATTCCAGCAACCAAATCAGTCGGTAATCCGATTCACGCCGTCGGCGTCGCCTTGTATCGAACGACGGACGTCGCCAGCGTCGCCCCTGGACACGACATCTACACTCTCACCACACCACGAGAAGAACCAAGCCGTCGCCGCGACGCAACTTGCCGCTAGAAGGAATCAATCAAGACACCCAGCAACCAAATCAGTCGGTAAAGCGATTCACACCGTCGGCGTCGCCTTGTATCGAACGACGGACGTCGCCGGCGTCGCCCCTGGACACGACATCTACACCCTCGCCACACCACGAGAAGCACCAAACCGTCGCCACGACGCACCTTGCCGCTAGAAGGAAGGAATCAAGCAACGTCGAGGCTCTACAACCCTTAATCGTCCAGCCTGAGGAATCGAACACTCCGAGGAGAAATCGCCGATCAGCGGATTATCCTAAAGGGAAACAGAGGTCTCCTTAATCTGAGATTAAAAAAAAAGAAATAGTCTATGAGCTTGATGGGACGACCTTTTGCGACACGCAGTCACACACGTCGGGAGTATTGGCCGCCTGTAAACTAAAATTCCAAGATTCCAAGAAGAAACTGACCGGTCGGCTGGTGTCGCTTGCCGCCGGTTTGGGACGAACTCTCCTGTAAACTGCAAGGGCTAGATTCTGATACGAAACGTAGAACTCTGAACGGGGAATTTCTAGATTTGGCGAACCAGATTTATAACCGCGCCGGATCTCTCTCTCTCTCTCTCTCTCTCTGTTTACGCCGAAGAACGACAGTACGATTACGTATTCCAGAAGACGCGTCGGGACATGTCGTGAATGAACGCGGCTCTCGTTCTCGACCGCAAGAATGTGTTGCGTTGATATTTGAAAAATAAGAAAAAAAGAGGAAGAAGAAGAAGAAGAAAAAATACAATTTTAATTTACGCGCGCGAGTTTTCATCGTTTCATCAGTATACAGCGTGACCATAAAATGAAGAAAGACTTTAGTTATTTTAATAAAAGCAGGACGGGTGGAGAGTGCCGCGGAATTTTTGTTTTGGAGAAGATTTTCGAATTTAAGCAATTTCAGAATTTCATAAATTTTATTTTATTTTCCTATTACTTAAAGCTTCCACGTTAATACTTCTGGTTGCAATAGATTTAGCTCGCGTTGTTTATTCAACGACACATCCGATTGCAGTAGTTGTTTGGAGAAGGGGCGGGTCATTAAACGATGCTAAATTAAAGCTAAGAGCGACAGGGAAATTAACCCAGCCGTGGAGCAATTCCCAAAGCCCCAATAGCGCGGTGCGATGGTATTTACCCCTCCCCCCTCCTCACCCAGGAGAAATTTTTATACATTCGTGCGTTCAGCATAGGGAGTAGACAATAATACAACACTGTTCCGCCTTTTCCTATTGCTTAACCGTACCAAGACGGTCAAAACCAATCGGAAATACGTGACGTCGGAATATTTGAAGTAAAGGACAAATAAGGAGCCGGCATTTCAAGCAGGGTCCCAAAATCATTTCCGGTGAACAGAGCCAATCACATGCAAACCAATGCGGCGACCGCGCTAAGATTTCTAATTTCGCAACGCAATTAAAATCAAATTTCATTTTTGATTGAGAGAGATGGCGCTCTGAAAACTTTCCATTGCGCGTTTACATTCCCAACAGCGAAATAAGAATCATCGAGAACACAACGCGATTATGAAAAGCCGTCGCAACGTCGTCAAGAGATGGCGCTTGGAATCGTCCAAAGAGTGAAAAACCAAAAACTGCAGCGATGGGTAAGCGCGGGTCAAACCGGTTCGATACAAAATTGTTTAAATAATACTCCCTCGTTTATTAATAAAAAAAAGAAAAAAAAATGGAATTTACAAGTTTTCTCCATGCGATGACCAATAAATTAAATTGTGCTCGCAGATTAAAAAAAAATATATATATATTACTGGAATAAAATCAACTCCAGAGAAATTGCTACAGTAAAAAATGAATTAGTAATGTCAAGGTTCGGGTATTCAGTACGCAGAGATGCAATGCAATGTTTTTTTTTCTGAAAATTAAGTTGCGATTGAATAATATTATAACCAGGGAAAAGAATTCAGGCCACCTGTTCCGCGAACGGTACGAAAACTTAGTACTCGGACTGTATCAGCCTCGCCCATAACGTGCGAACGCACGCATTGCACTCCTTCCCCTCCTACTCAATAACAATTCGATGTATGGCATCGGAGGCCGCCACGGAAAGGTGGCAGGAGTAAATAGTACATTCGGCGTGAACAGCGTCCAAGTTAACCGGCCTAAATTCTTGTCCCTGATTATAATATAGTAAGTTAAACGTGGCCTGTATTCTTGTCCCTGATTATAACAGTAAATAAAACGCGTACAAGGTCAGAATGAGTCGAGTCGAGTGGCTCTAAGACTGAGTTTCCCGGAATTTTGCCCGCGGCGCGCAGCGCGCATCCGCAGAAAAACGAAGCCGAGCGTATGGAAGCTGAAATATTGCACCTAATTTATGCACTCAATTAAAGAAATTTTTTTCATAGCAAATGCACCATCCCATCCGAACCAGTTTTACATTTATCAGATACTATAATTCTACTGATTTTATTTACTTCGTTATCTTGAATTGTTTTCAGATGTTGGTGAAATCAAGATTTCACATTTCAAAATGTCATTCGTGTTTTTTTTTTCGTTAATTAAAAAAAGAAAATCGTTCGAATTGAAATTTAAAATTCCGCTTCTCTTTTATTGCAATCACATTGTAAACTGAATTTCCCGTTTCTTAAATAAACTTTTACATTTAAAATAATTTTTCTCTAAACTGCACGGTAAAATAAATTTCACATTTTGTTATGCAATATAAAAATTTCAATTGGAGGTATTCTCGTTAAAGAAAAGCTTTCGTTCGGAAGTCCAAGGAGAGTAAAAACAGAGAGAGAGAGAGAGAGAGAGAGAGAGAGAGAGAGAGAGAGAGAGAGAAAGACAAAGAGAGAGAGAGAGAAAGACAAAGAGAGAGAGAGAGAAAAGAAGCGATGATTCTAACAATACAGATACACGCCATTCGAGCAACTGGGGAAAAAAATTGGATTTTCGGTTTTGTACCAAACCAGAAGCGCTACTAACAAGGAAAAAAGCGAGATCCAACCTTGTACGGGTTGTTTATCGAATTTGGGCCAAAAGCGGATTGAAAAGCGGGTTTCCGCCCCCCGTCCGCGCGTTCTTACAGTAACGAAGCTGAAAAAAAATCTCAGGGGGTCTCAACTATCGTCAAAATCTTGAAAAGAAAAGAAAATTCTCAATGAAAAAGAAAGATAAGTGACGAGCTGACGCCCGACATCGAAGCAGAAGCGTCGGCCTGGAACGTTCGAGTGGAGCGCCTATCCGCTTCAATCGTCGCAGTCGATTTCCGGCGTTCTACCAAACCAGAAGCGCTACTAACGAGGAAAAAACTGTTTGACGAATTGGGGGCAAAAGCGGATTGAAAAGCGGGTTTCCATCCCCCGTCCGCGCGTTCTTACAGTAACGAAGCTGAAAAGAAAGCGCAAGGGGCCTGAACTATCGTCTAAACATTGAAAATAAAAGAAAATCCTCAATGAAAAAGAGAGATATGTGACGAGCTAACGCCCGACATCGAAGCCGAGGCATCGGCCTGGAAGGTTCGAGGGGCGCGTCTTTTCGCTTCAATCGTCGCAATCGATTTCCGGCGTTCTACCAAACCAGAAGCGCTACTTACAAAGAAAGAAGGGAGATACAGCCTTGTACGGGCTGTTTATCGAATCGGGGGGGCAAAAGAGGATTGAAAAGCGAGTTCCCATTCCCCGTCCGCGCGTTTTTACAGTAACGAAGCTTAAAGAAAATCCCAGGGGGCCCGCACTATCATTAAAATATTGAAAAGAAGAGAAAATTCTCAATGAAATAAAAAGATATGTGACGAGCTACCGCCCGACATCGAAGCCGGGAAAGTTCGAGGGGCGCGCCTGTCCGCTTCGATCGTCAATCGAATTTTCTCGGCGAAGAAATTTCGCGCGACCAGCCGCGGATATAAAAGCGACCGGCCGGTGGATGAAAATAGAACAGAACGCGTTAGATTGTAAACCTGATTGAAATACGAATAAGTTAGTCTTCGAGCGTTTTAAATTTCGCTCTAAATACATTAAGTGTTCAAAATGGAAACACAAATCTATCAGATCAGGTATCAAAACCTTAACAAAAATTATTACTCGCGGCTGTATAATTTAAGGAGGCGCTGTTGCCGAAACCGGTCCGAAGGATTTCGACTGTTACAATTTTATTCGTGAATTTTGTTACTTGAGGGGAACGGGGGGGGGGGGGGGGGGCGAGAAGCAAAATGAAGGCAAGCTTTATCTTGCAGAGTTGTGGTTTTTTTTTTATTTCGTATTCAACTCGTCCCCAAGGTCACCGAAATCTCTTTGTTCCCCCTCAAGAATGATAAATGAATCTTAAAATAACACACACACACACACACGCGCTCGATTCTTAGTCGTTAAAGAAAAAACTACAAAAACAAAAAACAAAAACTAATAAATTAATAATGGACAGCTAAACAAAATGCCGAAGGTCGTTTCCTCCCCTCGATTTTTCTTTCCATATTTTTTTTTTTTTCGTTGACCACGCTTTTGATATAAGACAGTTTTAAATAAAGTTCACCTTGAGATTTATAATTACACGTAAAGGTATAGAGAGAGAGTATAAGAAAGATACGTATTTATAATTAGTTTACGACGTGCGTGTTGATAACGAGCCGCTCGAAATAAATCTCTAAAATGGCTTATAAATAGGAAACGTATTAATCTGGCGCGATTTTTTTTTTATCATCAAGTTGGTTAACTTGCATCCGCTAATGCCCGACCTGCTTGCTTGCCCGTATACATCGGCAAATATTTTCCGGGCTCATTAGCGCCCCCTTGCAAATCTCGCGTCCTTATTGAGCAAACAATCCGAGTATTCGAAGGAGAAGAAGAAGAAGAAGAAATTTTCAGTGCGTACCTTCCTTGAAATACACGGCATGCAGGTGTGCAGCAGAACTTCGTGTTATGGTAAATAAAATAGACTTCGCCATGAATTATTCATCTTATAATAAACGCCGTAATTTACAGGCACGATTAAACGGGCGATTAACGTAACTTGTCGTTATTTAAAATCGAACTTCGAAACTACTTAATTATGTTTACGTTCATTCATCATTCTGTTCGCGCGTTGGCCCCGGCGAATTTCTGGTACGGTCCTGCGTTCGTTTAGGCTTCAATTATAACCTGGACGGTATAACGCGCGCGGCAAACAAATTCATTAGAATTAAAAAAAAAAGGAAGAAGAACAAAATTCGAGTTACTATACGACATAGTTTGGTGTTTACGAGCGCGAACTAATAAAATCTAGGACTTTTTTAATTTATGACGTTTCCTCCACTTAACAATAGAATGTACACACACACACACAAAAATGTCGCGCCTTTTGTTTTTCGGTTAGAGGTTATGTTATCCTTGACGTGGCGTCGGGACAGTTGCGCTCCCGCACACCTTAAACAAACGATCGCCGCCGCGGTAATTTTGAACTGTACAATCGCGAGCATATATTTTCGCCCAATCAAAAACGTCGCTTTTAATTCCAGTAAATCAAAAATTAAAGTTAAAAAGTTAAAAATCCGGCTTTCCATCCATTTCCAAATTTCCAAATTTTGAAGAGATCGTTACCGCAATTTTAAAATTAAGTTAACAATCAAGTATCAATCTGACAATCATTGAAGACCAAAATTTATTGCTGGTGACTGTACATACATTCGGTGCTTAAATAAATAACGTCAAGCCCGTCAAGCTCTAAGCTAAATCCTTCTCAAACTTTGAAACTTTTATTTTCATGATACTCTCTACTATAGTTTAAACAACGACATCCTACGATCGCCTTTTTTTGCTGATGAAACTCCAAATAGAGCTGAAACAGCTGTACAGAGGCTGCTCGAGGGATTCACTGCATTCATAAACGCTTTGCGACAAAATTTCTATCATTGAATAGGATTTGACAGGTGGTTCCGCTGAAAAAAGTCAAAATTAGTCCCTGGCAGCACCCACTTCCGGTTGACCTCGAAACGTAATTACGCCTCCATCAAATACGCAAAGGCGTTTGGGGCTGAGGATATTAGCTTTGAGGAAACCTTTCTTGAATCCTTAACTCCGCCGCCTTTTACGACACGCACGTCGGAAGTATGAGTACTCCCGACGTGAGCGACAGCGTGTCGTAAAAGGCGGACGACTAAAGCGAGAGATATCAAAAAATTGTTAAAATAAACTTCGTTCCTCCCCTTTTTCAAATCCCGTTCAACGATGCCCAGTTTTCAATTTTTAGTTTTATTTTATTCGCGTGCGTTAAATTTTTCAAAAAAAAAAAAATAAAATAAAATAAAGAAGGGGGTCTGTTGCAAGTCGATCTCTCGCGCCACGGACCAAACCTAATCTCAATTTGATTTAATCTTGTTTTAATAACTTTTTGGTACAGTTAGCTTCAGCTGAATTAGGTTGGGTTGACCTTGAGATTCGTTTTACTTAATTCTCATCAAGGTTCACTTTTACTTTTTTTAATTTTAACAAACTTTTTGATTTTAATTTTTTTTTTTTTTTGGTCGAGCAAGGCCGTCAGGTTGAATTGAGTTTAGATTTAATTTTTCTTGTTAATTTGAAATTTATTGTTCGGATTGATTATGATTAAGCTAAGCTGAGTTGACCTTGATGTGGTTTGTGCTAAATTCTTATTGAGTTTTATTTTTCTTTTTTTTTATTTTTAAAAACTTTTAAAAGATGTGGTTTGTGCTAAATTTTCATAGTTTTATTTTTATTTTCTTGATTTTTAAAAAGTTTCTAATTTTCTTTTATTTTTGGTTGACCTTGAGATGCGTTGTACGTAATTTTTAGTGAGTTTTGTTTTACTGTTCTCGTTTTTAATGTTAAAAAAAAAGTTCTTTATTTTATTCTTTTGGTCGAGCAGGGCTCTCAGGTTGAGTTGAGTTTAGTTCTATTTTTTTTTTCATTATTTTTTAATTTATTACTCGAATTGGTTAGGATTAGTTGACCTTGAAGTGGATTATTGAGTTTTGATTTTCTTTTCGATTTTTGATTTTAAAATGTTTTTAATTTTATTTTATTCGCGTCAAGTTTATTTAAAAAAAAACTACCTCACCGCGCCGTGAAGCGGACTTAATTTTAATTCAATTTAATTTCGTTTCGTTTTTAATAATTTCTTGTTTTAATTTCTTGCTCGGATCAGTTACAGTTAGGTTAAGTTGAATTAGGTTTGGTTGACCTTGAAATGCGTTGTACGTAATTTTTAGTGAGATTTATTTTATTTTATTTTTTTTTGTTTTTAAAAAAGTTCTTTATTTTTCTTTATTTTTTTTTCTTTTTTGGTCGAGCAGGGCCGTCAAGTTGAGTTGGGTTTGCTTTTAATTTTTTTTATTAATTTCTAAGATTAGGCTAAGTTGAATTGATCTTCATCCGGATGAGAAATCAATTTTTATTGGTTATAGCGTTTTTCAATTTTTAAAAAAGGTTTCCAGTTTTAATTTTTTTGGTCGAGTACGGCCGTCAAATTGAGCCGACTTTAGTTTTAATTTTTTTTATTAATTTTTAATTTATTGATTAAATTAATTTGATAATTTAGGGAATGAGTCGAATTTTCCTCGAGCAGAGTTGCCAGGTTGAGTTGAGTTTAGTTTTAGTTTTTTTTTTTTAATTAATTTTGAGTCTATTTTTCTGATTGATTGGGATTAGGCTGAGTTGTATTGACCCTCATCTGGATTGAAATTAATTTTTATTGATTTAGTATTTTTCAATTTTTAAAAAAAATTCAGCTTTAACTTCTTTTTGGTTGAGAAGGACCGTCAGGTCAGTTTGAGCCCAGTTTAGTTTTAATTTTCTTTTTAGTTTTTAATTTATTGAGTAGGAATAGGCTGAGTTGAATTGACCTCGAGTAGAATCACCAGGATGACTTTCGTTTTAATTTCTTTTTATTAATTTTTAATTTATTGTTGGAATTGATTTGAATTAGGTTGAGTTAAATTGACTTTCGTATAGATCGAACTTAATTCTTATTGAGTTTTAGTTTTGTTCAATTTTTAAAAAGGTTCGTCCGGTTGAGTTGAGTTAAAAAAAATGTTTATTAATTTTTAATTTATTGTCTGGATTGACTAGGATTAAGGCTGAGAGCAAAATTGACTTTCGCGTTTGAACTGAACTTAATTTTTATTGAGGGCATTAAGTTTCAGACTGTTTCAACTTTCAAAAATTCTTTGGTTTTCATTTTTGGCACGAATAGGGTCGTCAAGTTGAGCTGAGTTTGGTTAACTTTCTTTTTTATTAATTTTTGATTTGTTGGTTTAGATTGACTAGGATTAGGCTGAGTTAAATTCACTTCCATGTGGACTGAACTTAAGTTTTATTGAGTTTTAGATTTTTTGAACTTTTGAAAGCTTTCTTTTTTTAATTTTCCGCTCCAGTAAGGCCGTCAGGTCGAGTTGAGTTTAGTATTAATTTTTTTAATAATATTTAATTTATTGTTCGGATTAATTGGGATTGAGCTCAGTTGAGTTGAGTTGACCTTGATGTGAATTGAGTACTGAACTTAATTTTTATTGAGTTTTAGATTTTTTCAACTTGTAAAAGTTTTCTTTTTTTAATTTTCTGCTCTAGTAAGGCCGTCAGCTCGAGTTGAGTTTAGTATTAATTTTTTTAATAATATTTAATTTATTGTTCGGATTAATCGAGATTAGGCTGAGTTGAGTTGAGTTGACCTTGATGTGAATTGAATACAGAACTTAATTTTTATTGAGTGTTAGATTTTTTCAACTTTGAAAAACTTTCTTTTTTTAATTTTCTGCTCCAGTAAGGCCTTCAGGTCGAGTTGAGTTTAGTATTAATTTTTTTAATAATATTTAATTTATTGTTCGGATTAATCGGGATTGAGCTCAGTTGAGTTGAGTTGACCTTGATGTGAATTGAATACTGAACTTAATTTTTATTGAGTTTTAGATTTTTTCAACTTTTGAAAGCTTTCTTTATTTAATTTTCCGCTCCAGTAAGGCCGTCAGGTCGAGGTGAGTACGTTTTAATTTTTCTTTTATTAATTTTTAACTTATTGCTCGGATTGGTCAGGATTAAGCTCAGTCGACTTGATGTGAATTGAGTTTAATTTTTATTGAGTTTTTTTCTCCTCATTTTTAAAAAGTTTCTATTTTTTTTAAATCGCGTTAAATTGCTTTTTCTTTCGAAATTAAATGAAAAACAAAAGACGATCGATCCAACAGGCCTGTCCCTCTTATTCGAGATTGCTCTTTTTCCGAGATTGTTTTTTCAAAATTCGGAAACTTTTTTCGCAGAAAGATTTCCATCGCAATCGAGATTCGAACCCGAGTCTTCTTCCAACCAAGTTCGAGCCTCGATTTATATTTAGTATTTCTTTATTTAAATAATTCATTATTCAATTTTATTTTAATACGAAGCAATTCACGTCAGTTCTAACTTTCTAACTATCAGTCATCCGGTGGAATTCTCTAGCATTTGTATTATTCAGCGCGTAGTAGTTTTTTTTTTTTTTTGCAGATTCAGGAAATTCCTCAGTTTTGTGTTCTCTTGTTCTTTTGATCGATTTCCGAGAACTGTGAACACATGCATACATAATTTCTCTTCCTCCGAATTGACTAATTATACTAAATTGCCGCAATTATTAATTTCATGGCCTGTAGACCGAAGCATCGGCGGAAAATCGAAGCCAACGAGTCATCTGAATCGCATCGCGATGAATCAATCGCCAAGGGCTTTTTTTATTTTATTTTTTCGAGTTATCATCAAACGTCACGATATTTTTTTTTTCTTTCAGAAGCTTGTATTGATTTTTAAATTTTTTAATACCCCAATTATACAGGGTGTAAATAATAATAATAATAGTAATAGAAGAAAAAAACTTGATACCATTTGGTAGGTGACAGAAAAGGTCAATCAAGACGAGAAAAAAATTTCTAAAAAACCCAGGCGCAACTCTCATTTGTTTCTTACGATGTTTACTTGTAATATCTGAAGGTTGGTCTTAAAATTTTGAAAACTCCCCCGCATATCTCGAAAACCATTGAGTATTGGACTTGGGTTTCTTAGAATTATTTTCTTGCCTTGATCTCTACCATCACTTGCTAACGCGTGTGAAGATTTTTTATTAACACCCTGTATAATGACATCTTTGTGCATGCATGTGATTTTCATTTTACTTTGCCGACAGCTGTTATTATGTAACCGATGTGCGAATGCAGACCAGCGTTTGCTTGTACGAATCAGGAGCCGATCTTACGTAATTATTTCTTCCGTTCAAATTCGAAAAGTTAAAAAAGAGATGGCGCTGTCACCGCAGTGATACAATTAAAAAACAAAGAATATCGCTGATCAGCGATGTTTTTAGATTTCCTGCGAGTGTTAGAGAAACGTTTTCGATTTTGCAGGTTTCTTTTTTTTTTTAACAACGCGGGATTAACTGGGGCGCAACAAGCGCACGGTCGTAACCAAGATTTTCTTTTTTTTTTTGTACGAGACCAACAACACCTGGCCGGGTAATTGTTTAAAAACCGCTTAATGTCAATGAAACTGGGAACTACAAACGCAATTAAATAGTTTTTGCACAGATTACAATTTAAATTACAATGACATTAATCACTCATTAATTGTACATAATTTACTACGTTCATTGCGAATGATTATTATAGTGTTACGAAACGCTCGCGTATTTGCCGGTTTTTACGTTAAATCACGAACAATCACTACTCGGAAATTATACAGATTGTCTACGGGGAAATGTGACATACAGCACTTTGCATTTAGGTAAGTGGAAGAGGTTAGGTGTATGTATTGGATTAAACATAGTAAAAAACGAAGACAGTTGAAGATGAAGATGCCCCTCCCCCTCTGTGATTAGCCAATACACACATACGAAGACATCATTTTGGGTATTTCTCAAAAAGAAAACGTCGCGTTAAGTAAAAAAAAAAACTTTTTCTCTCTTTCATTTGAAAATCGCTTTTTCACGTGCGTACAGACGATCGCCTTTTGTTTCTGGACTTTGCTTTGTTCTCGTGAAAAGTCGAAATTCGTTGCGAGCAAAGTCGATCGCCTTTTGTTTTCTTTTCTTCTTTTTGTTTTTCGCGCCGCGGAATTCACATCAGAATTCCTCAACAAAACGCATCATTTCTGGCAAGTTTTGGAACAACTGTCGCACTAGAAAAAAAAACAACAAAAGGCGATCGTCTTTTGTTCTCGGTTTTGTTTTGTTCTCCATAAGAGCCGAAATTTTTCGCGAGGTAAAGCCGATCGCATTTTGTTTTCGTTTTTTTCGTCACGGATGAATGGAATTCCTCAACAAAACGCGTCATTTCTGGCAATTTTTGGAAAAACTATCGCACAAGAAAAAAAAACAACAAAAGGCGATCGTCTTTTGTTGTCGACTTTGTTTCGTTCTCGAGAAACGTCGGCTTTCGTTGCGAGTAAAGTCGGTCGCCTTTTGTTTTTTCGCTTTTTTCCGCCACGAACGGACGGAATTTCTCAACAAAACGCGTCATTTCTGACAATTTTTGCAAAAATATCGCAAAAAGATAAAACAAAAGGCGATCGTTTGTTGTTCTCGACTGTGTTTTGTTCTGTTGCGAGTAAAATCGATCGCCTTTTGTTTTCTCGTTTTTCACTCCACGGACGAATCGAATTTCTCAAAAAAATGCGACATTTTTGGCAATTAAAACAAAATACTATCACACAAAAAAAGACAAAAGGCGATCGTCTTTTGTTTCCGACTTTGTTTTGTTCTCGATAAGAGCCGAAATTCTTCGCGATCGCATTTTGTTTTCGTTTTTCGTCACGGACAAATGGAATTTCTCAACAAAACGCGTTATTTCTGACAATTTTTGAAAAAATCTCGCAAAAAAATAAAACAAATGGCGATCGTTTTTTGTTCTCGATTTTGTTTTGTTCTGCAGTGTACTGTTGTGTAAAATCGATCGCCTTCTGTTTTCTCGTTTTTCACGCCACGGACGAATCGAGTTTCTCAACAAAATGCGTCATTTTTGACAATTAAAAAAAAATTATCGCACAAAAAAAGACAAAAGACGATCGTCTTTTGTTTTCGACTTTCTTTTGTTCTCGATAAGAGCCGAAATTCTTCGCGAGGTGAAGCCGATCGCATTTTGTTTTCGTTTTTCGTCACGGACGAATGGAATTTTTCAACAAAACGCGTCATTTCTGACAATTTTTGAAAAAATATCGCAAAAAAATAAAACAAAGGACGATCGTTTTTTGTTCTCGATTTTGTTTTGTTCTGCAGTGTCCTGTTGTGTAAAATCGATCGCCTTTTGTTTTATCGGCGTTTTTCACGCCACGGACGAATCGAATTTCTCAACAAAATGCGTCATTTTTGGCAATTAAAGAAAAGACCATCGCACAAAAAAAAAAAATAAAAGACGATCGTCTTTTGTACTCGACTTTGTTCAGTTCTCTCGAGAAAAGTCGAAATTCTTTGCGAGGTAGAGTCGATCGCCTTTTGTTTTCGTTTTTCACGCCGCAGATAAATCGAATTACTTAACAAAACGAGTAATTTTTGGAAATTTTTGGAAAACTATCGTAGAAAAAAATAAAAGGCGATTGTCTTTTGTACTCGACTTTGTTCAGTTCTCTAGAGAAAAGTCGAACTTCGTTGCGAGGTAAAGTCGACCGCCTTTTGTTTTCGTTTTTTCACGCCGCGGATAAATCGAGTTTCTTAACAGAGCGAGTCATTTTTGGAAAAACTATTGCAAAAAATAAAATAAAATTCGATCGTCTTTTGTTTTCGACTTTGTTTCTGTTCTCGACGCCGACCGACCGACCGACCGGCACCGTATTTTTTCGCGAAAAATTATTCAAGGTCAAACTAACCCAACCAAAACGAACCGAAGCGAAGCCGCACCGACGAAAAATCTTAAAAATTCGGGAAGAAATTTTAAAGTTCGAAATTTTTTTTTTTAATTTGGGAAAAAAAGTAAAAAAATAAAACAAAATGTAAAAATATTAAAGTGAACAAAAAATGCGGGGAAAATTTTTAAAAAAATTCTCTCAATTTTTTAAAAAATATTTTCGCTCACTTTTCTTCAAGTTCTTAGCCGCAGCGAGCCCCTAAGGGGCGAGGGGGGGGGGAGGGAGGATAACACTGGTTAAACGAAAAGAAAAGAGGCCGTTTTATTCTTAATTAGAAACAATTGCTACGAGAAACCGACGATGACGGCGAGAATCAAAATTTCGCCGATCGTTCTTTTGTTTCTCTTTTGTTTTTTTTTGTCCCCCGTTCTTCAGAAGACGAGAAGACAATGCGATTTTGTTTTAGATGACTAATGAAATAAAGCGAAACAATTGCTACAATAAATTCGTAACTTTTTGTTTTCTTTTTTTTTCTTTTGTTTGCGCTCGGAGGGGGGGGAGGGGGCAACACTGGTTAGATGAAGAGAAAAGAGGAGATTTTGTTCTTAATTTAGAAACAATTGCTACGAGACAAATCGACGACGACGACGAGAATCAAAATTTCGCCCGTCGTTCTTTTATTTCTCTCTTGTTTTTTTTTTCGTCCTTCAGAAGTCGAGAAGACAACGCCGTTTTGTTTTCGATTAACTAATGAAATAAAGCGAAACAATTGCTACAATAAATTCGTAACTTTTTGTTTTTCTTTTTTTCTTTTTTTTTGAGCTCGGCGAAGAAGGAAAAAAATGCGAATAACGGCGGGATCTACGTTACGATCGATTATACAGGGTGATCGCGCACGTCTTACACAGAGAACTCAAAACAAATGAACGTTCAGGGAACAAGAAAGTTACATTTTCGGTTTCGAAAATAAACCAAGCCAGTTTCGATAAGGGATTAAATAAAAAATATTTATCATTATTATTAAGGGATTAAATGAAAATAATCGAGAATTAAATTTAGCTCCGGTACTTGCACTTGCTAATAAAGTTCCCGTTAACTTTATTCGGCAAATAAGTTGAATTTTTCGAACGTTTGGTCGCGGTGATTCGTCAAATAAATTTATTAAGAGGTTGAGAAGATCGGGGTTAACGCCCGATTTCTTCACCTCCTGATAAATTTATCTGCCAGGTATTAACCTTGGAAACAATTGCATCGATAATAGTTTCCGAGGATACTACCGGGTAGATAAATTTATCCGTAGGTAAAGAAATCGGAGCTTAGTCGTCAACGTGCTATGCTCAATTTCTTCACTTCCCACTAAATTTATCTACCAGGTAGTATCCTCGGAAACTATGATCATTACAATGGTTTCCAGGGATAATACCAGGCAGATAAATTTATCCGTAGGTAAAAAATCGGAGCTTAGTCGTCAAAGTGTTACGCTCGATTTCTTCACCTCCTGATAAATTTATCTGCCTGGTATTATCCTCGGAAACCATTGTAATGATAATAGTTTCCGAGGATACTACCTGGCAGATAAATTTATCGGGAGGTGAAAAAATCCGGCATTAGATATTTTGATTTTGAACTATAAGCTATTTGTAAAATTAAAAAAATTGGTATTTTTTAAGTATTCGATTTTTCTGCATTTAACTGCGTGTCCTTGTATACAGAATTTGCAATTTCTTTTTCAGGGGAACCCCCTCATTAGAAGCGATAGGCGCAAACTGGAAAGCACTTTAATTTTTAATCGCCCCGACGCCGACCCGACGCGCACATAAATATTTTTATTTGGTTTTAACGTCTCAATTAAATTAATTAAAATTTACACAAGGCACAAAATAGAATGACATGAAGTTTGATGATAATAAAAAAAAATAAATAAATACAAACGAAAGTCGAACGTAAAGACGGTTTTAGGCCCAGTTTGGAATTTCTTTTGTAGTATCCGTCGTTGCGGGGGATTTTACGGGGCAGATAAATTTAAAAGGAGGCCGGATCGTTCGAGATCGAGGTTCACCTATTCACATACATCAGTTACATTATATTATGTTGCAGTGGGTATATGTAATTATTATATTTTCACTTTCAATTAAGTACATCGTTCATCATCGTCGTTTAGCGCTCATTGAAACTGAAACTTGAATTCCCCGCATGCAAGAAACTATAGCACTACCGAAAAGGAAATGAACGATCTAGAAAACGTACTTAACGCACATGCATAATTGCAAATGAGATTTCAAGCAAACAGTTTAAATCAACCGAATTGTAAGTAACAACGCAGGCAACAACACACTACAAAAAAAAAAAGATAACAACGTAAATAATATTTGCATGCGACTAAAGAAATTTAATGTCTTGTCAGTGATGCTGATGTGATAAGGCGTTTCGCAATACGCATAATTAAAAATAAAATAAAATAAAATAAAATAAAATAAAATAAAACAAAACAAAAAAATTGCAAGCCCGCCCCTCTTTGATCTCCAACTCACTTTAATTTTTTTTTTCTTCTCACTTAGAATAGAAAATAATTTTTTCTCCTGCACGTTGAATTCAATTTTGTTGATTGTTGGGGTTTTTAGGTGGGCCGGGGGGGAGTAATGTCGGGGGGTTTAAAGTACCAAGTATACAGAGTGATAGATGGAATTTGTGTACTCACCACCAAGACGACGTGATGGGGGTGACGAGCAGTAGGTAGACGGGCACGAGCGCGGCGTGCATGTCCGCGCACTCACTGCACCCAGGCGAGCCCCATGACTGGCGGAGCCGCGTGAGGCGTCCGCTCACCGGCTCACCTGGCCAGCGTCGCATGCGCAAGCTTCGGCCCGACCCTACCTGACCCGCTTTGACCCTAGGTACGACCCATAACCCCCCTCAAGCGCTCCCCGAATTTCTTCTGCGCGGTGCTCGCTTTCCTCCGTGCATGACGATTTCCTTACAAAAACCAGAAAAAAATACGCCAAATTTAAAATATACAGGGTACGCCACTGCAAGTAAACGTATACGCCACTGAAACCACGCATATTAAAAAAAAGAACCCCGAAATTCCGCCGTCTACGCCGCCCGGGACTGCGAACGTGAACGATTCAAAGAGGAAATCCAAATTAAAATGTTTTTCACGTTTGGATGACAGATGGCGTCGTTGAAAGTCTCTTACTAAGGTTCCAAATCGACGGCGACATTAGTGATTTTTTTCTATCTATCCTTGTCCCGCAAAAATCTCATCCAGGGTTAAAAAAAAACACACACAATCGAAAGTTTGTTAGTCAAAGTGACGTTTCACAGATGGCATTTTACCATGGCTGCGAAGAATAACATAGCCTAATACATTTTTGACTGACTAGACAGTCACCCGTGAACTTACTACCATCGTAGTAGTAAACAGAATTCCCCAAAAGTGTTGATTTCCTCGTTGCTCTTGCGGCGTATGTATTTGTTATCTTTGTTATACAATAATCTCGGGATGGGAATGTAATGGCGTTACCTGAACACGTAAGTGTGTTGATTTAGTGACTTTAACTCTTACTAGAGACCCTCTAATAAGAGTTTTACTGGACACCCTCTAATAAGAGTCTGGCTAGACACCCTCTAATAAGAGTCTGGCTAGAGACCCTCTAATAACAGTTTTGCTAGAGACCCTCTAATAAGAGTCTTGCTAGAGACCCTCTAATAAGAGTCTTACTAGACACCCTCTAATAAGAGCCTGGCTAGAGACCCTCTAATAGGAGTCTTGCTAGAGACCCTCTAATAAGAGTCTTACTAGACACCCTCTAATAAGAGTCTAGCTAGAGACCCTCTAATAAGAGTCTTGCTAGAGACCCTCTAATAAGAGTTTTACTAGACACCCTCTAATAAGAGTCTGGCTAGACACCCTCTAATAAGAGTCTGGCTAGAGACCCTCTAATAGCAGTCTTGCTAGAGACCCTCTAATAAGAGTCTTACTAAACACCCTCTAATAAGAGTCTTACTAAACACCCTCTAATAAGAGTCTGGCTAGAGACCCTCTAATAAGAGTCTTGCTAGAGGCCCTCTAATAAGAGTCTGGCAGAATGGGGCGCGTTTTTGATTGGTACCGCCGTATTTCAGCAAAATGTACACGGAAACAATTGATCTACGAAAAATCGACGAAGAGAATCAGAAATTCGCCGTCGATCGTCCTTCGACCGTTTCTATCTCTTTTCGTTTCTTTGATTTAGACGAAGAGAAAAAAGCCGTTTCGTTTTAATTAGAAACAATTGCCGGCAAACTTCGACCGCGACGTCAAGATTCAATCGCATGCGGCCGATCGTCTTTTGTTTTCTTTTCTTTTGCTGTTGCTACGCCAGACGAAGAAAAAGAAAAAAAAAGCCGTCCTGTTTTTAATTATTGAAACAATTGCGCTACGAAAATTCGACGGTCACGCAACGAGGTTCAAGCGTCTTTTGTTTCTGTCTTTTGTTGTTTTTTTCTTCTTCTTTGTTTCTACAGACGAAGAGAGAGAGAGAAAAAAGCCATCTTATTTTTATTAGAAACAAAAATTCGCCAATCTTCTTTTGTTTCTTTAGACGAAACGAGAAAAGCCGAGACTGTTTTTACTTACAAACAATTGTTGCAAAAATTCGACGACGACGACGAGATTCGAGCACGTACGGGCGATCGTCTTTTGTTTCTGCGTTGTTTGTCTTTCTTCTTTCTTCAAAACGAAGGGAGAGAAAAGCCGTCTTGTTCTTCTTATTGGAAACAATTGATCAACGAAAAGACGACGAAGAGAATCAAAAATTCGCCGTCGATCGTCCTTCGACCGTTTCTATCTCTTTTCGTTTCTTTGTTTCTGTCTTGCCTTTCTTTTGTATTGTTGAATAAAAAAAAATCGTCGATCGTCTTTTGTTTCTGTCATTTCTACTTTCTTTGAACGAAGAGAAGAAGAAAGAAAGTCGTCTTGTTTTTATTAGAAACAATTGCTACGTAGAAACGACGACGACGACGACGCCGACCGACCGACACCGAGTGCTCAAATTTTTGAAACTTTTTCGTTTTCGTTTTCTTTTATTTAATTTTTTTTGAAATTCGTTTTACCAATATCAGTCGTCGTCACTTATTTTCCTTAGGCGATCTTCTTTTGTTTGAACCTCGCCAGTCTATTTGTTTAATTTTCTTTTAATTATGAAATCGTTTAGGGCCCTTTGCTTTCTTAAATTCATCAATCATTCGTTTGTTTTCTGCCTGTCGTTTTTTTTCTGTTTTTTATTTATTTTCTGTTGCCAACTTTCATCATTGTTTGTCTATTTGTTTTTTTTTACGATCGTCTTTTGTTTCATTTTAACAATTCTTTTCCGTCTTTGGCTTTCTCAAATTTGTTTTCTATTTGTCGTTTTTCTTTCTGTTTGTTGTTTGTTTTTTTTTTAGCAACTTTCATCGTTATTGGTCATTTTTTTCTTTGACGATCGTCTTTTGTTTTATTTCGATAATTCGGTTTCCTCCTTTTGCTTTCTTAAATTAATCAATCATTCGCTTGTTTTCTGTTTGTTGTTTTTTTTCTGTTTGTTATTTGTTTTTGGTTTTTTCAGCAACTTTCATCGTCGTTTGTTTAATTTGTTTTTTGACGATCGTCTTTTGTTTTATTTTACCAATTTATTTCCCGCCGTTTTACTTTCGTTTCGTTCGTTTCATCAACCATTCGTTTGTTTTCTGTTTGTCGTTTTGTTTTTTCTGTTTGTTATTTGTTTTTTTTTTTTATCAACTGTCATCATTGTTTGTCTACGATCGCCTTTTGTTTTATTTTAACAATTCTTTTCCGTCTTTTGCTTTCTTAAATTTGTTTTACGTGCGTCGTTTTTTTTTTTCTGTTTGTTGTTTGTTTGTCTATTTTTTTTTTGACGATCGTCTTTTGTTTAATTTTAACAATTCGCTTTACGCCTCTTGTTTTCTTAAATTCATCAATCATTTGTTTATTTTCTGTTTATCGTTCTTTTTTCTTTTTGTTATTGTTTTCTGTTACCAACTGTCATCATTAGGTGTCTATTTTTTTGACGATCGTCTTTTGTTCTATTTTAGCAATTCGTTATTTAAATCTCAATGTTTTTTTTTTCAAGAATGACTTCGTCTGTTCTCTTTCTTTCTACACTGAATGTCACTTTTCGATTCTGTTTTAAAATTTCGAGCGTGCCTTCCCATTTTGTTTGCTGTTTTTTCTTTTGTTTTCGCTGTCGATTTTGGAAATTTTCAACTGTTTTGTTATTTTACATTACATTTTTGTTTATATAATTTTTGATGTTTTCTTTTTCTTTATTTTTGTAAATTGTTGCATTTTCTGAACATCCGTTTTCGTTGTCCGCTCGTCTGCTCTTTTTTTTTTAATTGTTTCGACATTTTACTACACGATCGTCTTTTGTTTTCGCCGTTTGTCGCAGTTTTTAACGTTTTCGTTTTTGTTTTTTTTTTCGCGGGTCGATCGTCATCTGTTTTATTGCATCGGTTAATCATGTTAACTGCGCTTTTAATTTCATTATTAATTTTAATTATAATTGTAGATTTTAATCGTGATTTTAATTTCACTTTTGTCACTAATTTGCATTTGTTTTTATTTTATGTTTGCGATGTATGCGTTCTAGCGAGAAAAGCGGTTATTCGTGAACAGTAAATCCAGTCAAATACTTCCGTTGTCTTGAGCTTGTGGGACCCTGTATATGATCCAGCGCTAGAAAAAAATTCTTCTCCTCAACATTTTATATTTTATTTCATATCTTGCCTATTTCCAAAATTTTTTATTTAGTACTGAGTGTGTAAATGGTAACTTTGGTCACATGTTTTCGTTGTCTTTAGCCGTGGAGACCCTGTATAAGACAATTTTTATTCTGTGACATTTCTATTAGTATTATTTTATATTCCTCGTACTTACAGAACTAATTTATTTATTTAAATTAAATTCGAAAAGAAAAGAGTCATTAAATTCGTTTCGCTCGTTTATTATTATATTTCCCGAAATAGACTTCTAGATTATACAGTGGTGCCGTTCCAGTTTTTCAATAAGACTCTCAAAGCCCGGATTTTACGCAACACTGTTTGTCTTTGTCTCATTAGGCTGACATATCTGAAATCTGACGAATAATTTACAACTCGCCTTCGTATTTAACGAGCGATTATAACTTTGCGCGCACAAACAAAATTTCAACTTTGTACACATACAGGGTGTCCCGAGGACTCGAGGAGTAAGAGTTTACTTTATCCTTTTTTCTTTTTTATATTTCCGAAGTCAAATTTAATCAAGATCAAATAGATAATCAGATAGTACAAAGGAGATTTTAGGAAGCAGTAATGGGCTTTAACCCTCGCCGTTCTAACGTGCATCTTAAGGTATGCCTCGACCCAAACCCCGTCTTTGTGCGCAATCGATGATGATCCGTTAGGGCCGCCGTCCACTAAGGATCTTTCCCTACGACGACCACCTCGCCTCTCTACCTTGCAAGGTGTGTTGATTAGATTAGGTAAGGAGTAAGAGTTTACAATCCTTTTTTCTTTTTTATATTTCCGAAGTCAAATTTAATCAAGATCAAATAGATAATCAGATAGTACAAAGGAGATTTTAGGAAGCAGTAATGGGCTTTAACCCTCGCCGTTCTAACGTGCTTCTTAAGGATTGCTTCGACCCAAACCCCAACCCCGTCTTTGTGCGCAATCGATGATGATCCGTTAGGGCCGTCGTCCACTAAGGATCTTTCCTTACGACGACCACCTCGCCTCTCCACCTAGCGACGAGTTCTGATTGGATTAAGTAAAGAGTAAAAGCTTACGACCCTTTCCCTTCTTATATTATTGAAATCAAATTCAATCAAAATCAAATAGGCTATCCGTTAGGGCCGCCGCCTACTAAGGATCTTGCTCTACGACGACCACGTGGCTCCTCTACCTGGCAAGGAGTTTTGACTGCATTAAGTAAGGAGCAAGAGTTTACGCCCGTATTCTTTTTATACTCGGTTCGTGGACTCCTTGTTTTCGTCAACCGTTCCGGAAGTACGTCAGTAAGAACTGTCGCGGAGTGTACATGGATGGGTGCGAGTAAGTACGGACGTACGCGGATTTTTGGAGGTTAAAGTTTCGGGTTGTTTCGTTTTTTAACTTAAATTCAGTCGACGTCTTGGCGTTTATTCTTTTAATTTATTTCTGGATTTGTTGTAACGCTAATTACTATTTATTCTCTGCGACCGTCGGAGTTTCTCCATTATTTTTTTTTACACGCCTCGCGTTTTATTGCATGCGGTTCGCGTTAATGTTCGTGCCTCATTTATTTCTTGTACGATCTGTGCGTAAGCCGACACGTGAGTACTCTCGCCGATGCACCGGACGGCGCGCGCCCCTTTTTTTCTGCGGCCCTGAACGTTGTTTGTTGTAACGGCAAGTTTTACCTGCGTTTTGTAAGTGTCGGAGTTTCTCGATGTTTTCTTATACGTTTCGCCGACGTCCTTCTTTTCTGAGGCCTTGCATTTAGTTTGTTGCAACGCCAAGTTCCATTTGCGCTTTGTAACTGTCGGAGTTTCTCAATTTTTTTTACGCCACGCGTTTTACGTTAATGTTCGTGCTTCGTTTACTTATTGTAAGCCAACGCGTGAGTACTCTCGCCGACGCCCTCTTTTTCCCGGGGCCTTGTATGAACCTCGCTTATAACAATCAACCCAATCCGGTCGCGAGTTTGCCACCGTTATATTTCTTGCGCCCGAAGAAAATAAACGCTCGTATTTTTATTTCATATTCATCTACATATCTTAAATGTTTTTTTCTTTATTTCTCTTCGTTTTTTTTTAATTTCTCTTCGGTTTTTTTTTAAATTTCTCTTCGGTTTGGAAGGCCGCGTAGTCCCACAAACTGTGAGCGCGGGGGGGGGGAGCAAATTATTTTAAAAGTGGATAAAGTGGAAGACCTACTTTAAACGGGTTATATTTGACAGTCGGTTTTAATTTTGTCATTTCTATCGGCCTCACATGATCTAATTGACAGTCCCCCGCTTTCTCTCTCGCACTCCATTTCTGTGCAATTCGCGAAGAAGAAGTGAGCAGAATTACCGCGTGTTTTATAAATTGTGTTTGTGTGCCAAGTAACAATGAGAGGTTGCGCGGCGCATTCAAATCAGGCGTGTATTCCATGAAGTTCGGGTTTCCTGCGAATCCCATGTTTATTCTATTGTTTTTTTTAACAGTAGGTACATCCAATGCGAGTAACACACATCGTTAAAGTTAAGTTAAAATAATTATTTCCCCGGTTTCAAGGTTCGTCGTTTCTGGTCCTTCGAACTCGCGAAGTGAAAACTACGAAACATTTTTCTGTGGAGTCGCATTTTGATGTACAACGATTTGTCAATGTCTTAATTACCAATTAAACTTATGTTATACGTCAAAAAGAAAAAATGGGTAAATGTTCGAGATCTCTCAAGTTCGAGTCTAGGACAGGCGTCCCGTTCCACACGCTTCGTCGAGGGCATACGCATGAATATCCTGGGAACAGTTACGAGTAAGGCAGATCTCGCATTTCGGCTGTCGCACTTCATTTGAGTCGCGCGCCGTTGGGGCAAAGTTAACCTCTAAAAAAAAAAAAAAAGGAAACTGCGAAATACTTTCGAAACGGATTCGATTGATTATGCGAGCGAAAGCGCCCGCTCTCTGTGACCAACAAGTAGCACAAAGAAGTTGAACGTTGGGAGAGGAATAAAATTAAGTGGAGTAAACCGTGTGTAAGGGTGTGATTACACGATGCAGATTTGCAAGCAGAATTGGATGGCGCGAAGGAGGAGGAAAGAAAAGAAAAAAAAACGAAAAGAAGATGTAAGAAATCCAGAGGATGTAGAAGACTGACTGGAAACAAACGCGAACGCGATTAATCAGCCATAAGTCTTTAATGCTTGTAGTGCTGACGTATACAGCTAATTTATTCTCGAGTGACAGAAATGTTTATTAGAGATGGGAACGGGAAGGAGACGACGACGGACGAAGGAAGAAGAAATACGAACACTAATGAGCGTCCGTCGGCTGTCAATAAGCATTCATCTCAGGTACGCACTCTGACAAATTTGCGAGACATATTGCGACAGATACATCAATATGTGTGCGCCGCATTTACATATCGCAGTGGCCACGATAATCTATCAGTGTATCGGCATCCTAATGGGCAGGCCTCGGACTGATTTGTGGCGCTCGCGGGAGACAGCGTCGTCCATTAACCGTGCGCCTCTTTACGGGAAACCTGAAAGAAGCACTCTTCCTCTGCATCTGTCCTCGTGACCGACGCGACGCGACGCGACCGATCGAAAAGGACTCGCCATCGAAGTCACCAGCACGACATACTTAATCATCATCATCAAAATTAACCGCTGCGTTTTCCGTTCGGGGTGGTACCGCCCCACGTTGGGCGCCAAGTTACATTTTACAAGTTGCAGGCTTTCTTTTTTGCTACGATATGGTTGGAGGGGAGGGAGGCCGGATTCACCTAACAAAGATAAAAATCGGTAATTAACAGACTACCCCCTCGTTAAGGGGGAAAGAATAGAAAGGAGCTGAAACATAAAGGGGAAAAACAATTGTGAAAATAATCGGCTGAATCTTCAAGA
The DNA here is from genome assembly GCA_036172665.1 of Prosopocoilus inquinatus. Classification (NCBI taxonomy): domain Eukaryota; kingdom Metazoa; phylum Arthropoda; class Insecta; order Coleoptera; family Lucanidae; genus Prosopocoilus; species Prosopocoilus inquinatus. The sequence goes on along the minus strand of CM069878.1, from coordinate 3,005,940 downwards.
ATGAGTCAGCTTAGGAAAAGCCTTGAGCTTTGGACCAGAAACATAATTGCTTTCGCTTTGCCCATTAACATTTCCTACCTTTCCTTTCTTTCTTTTTTTTTTTTTTTGGAAAACAAACAGATATAGCGAGCCAAATCATCTTCAATTAAAACATCAGGAAGGACTTATCATTTTCGGAATGACTCTCTCGTTTTGATCTTCTCAAACGGTTCCCTATGCTCCATGCTTCTTTCCTCGAGGGGAAAGAAGAAAATGTACGGAAACAATCGAATTCATCAAATTCATTAATTGCTAAGAAGAGAATGGAAGAAAGGCGCGAGAGAATGATTATAAAAAAAAAACTTTCTCCCTTAGAGTTGAATTGCTGCATCTCGAAGCGAAGAAATACTCGAGGAAACCATCTGAAGAGATTTAAAGAAGTCCAATGACCCAGAGAAAAAGAAGAACTGGACTAAGTTCCACTAGACCAAAGCAATCTTGAGAGAAACGAAGAAACCAAGAAGGATTACTAAAAGAAGCCATGCAACCCAACCCAATCCAAACCTTCTGAAGAGATTTAAAGAAGTCCAATACTTGAAAACTCGAAGAAACCATCTGAAGAGGTTTAAAGAAGTCCAATGCCTCAGAGGAAAAGAAGAACTGAACTATGTTCCACTAGGCCAAAGCAATCTTGAGAGAAACGAAGCAACCAAGAGAGTTGATTAAAAAAAGCAAACCAAACCAACCCAATCCAAACCATCTAAAGTCATTTAAAGAATAAAGCATCTGAAGAAGTGTAAAGAAAAGTCCAATGCCCCAGAGGACAAGAAGAACTAAACTAGGTTCCACTAGGCCAACTAGGCCAAAGCAATCTTAAGAAAACTGAAGAAGCCAAGAGAGATGATTGAAGAAGCAACCCAACCCAACCAAGTCCAAACCATCCGAAGCGATTTACACAAGTCCTTAAACACCCTTAAAAGAAGAACTAAACCGAGTTTCCCCCTGGAGCTAAGTGAGTTCAAGCAAATCGAAGAGGCCAGAAAGGACTCTTAAAAAAAACGAGGATTTCTCTTTCTATTCGTTGAAACAATTGAATAAACCATCGTCCTTCTGCTTCTTCTCTCCTCGAAACTATGGAAACGTCGCGGGTCTTATGCATCTTGAGAGATTTGAAGAAGACAAAGTAATCTTAAGAAAATCGAAGAAGCTAAGACGGCATTATTTAAAAAAAATTCCTTGTGAGTTGTGGACCTTTTTCTCTTTGTTGAAACAACTGAATTAACAGTCATCCTTCTCATCCTCTGCCTCCTCTTAAGAAACTCATAGAAGCCGAAAAGGATTCTTTTCTTTCTGTCTTGCTATTCCTTTTCTCTTTGTTGAAACAATTGAAAAAACCATTCTCCTTGTCTTCCTTTTAAAGTGATGGGAACGATACCGGGACTTACGTATCTTAAGAGATTTGAAGATGAAAGTCGAAGTAAACTTAAGAAAATCGAAGAGGCCAAGAAGGATTATTAAAAAAAAGACCCCTTTGCTATCCCACCCCATCCCTTTGATGAAACCAACTAAGTCAACCATCGTCCTTCTCCTCTTCTTCCTCCGTTTCTTAAAACGCTGGAAACGTCTTTTGTATCTTAAGAGACCTGAAGAAGTCAATGTACTCTTAAGAAAATCGAAGAGGCCAAGAAGAATTATTAAAAAAAAAAGACCCCTTTGCTATCCCACCCCATCCCTTTGATGAAACCAACTAAGTCAACCATCGTCCTTCTCCTCTTCTTCCTCCGTTTCTTAAAACGCTGGAAACGTCTTGTGTATCTTAAGAGACCTGAAGAAGTCAATGTACTCTTAAGAAAATCGAAGAGGCCAAGAAGGATTATTTAAAAAAAAGACTCCTTTGCTATCCCACCCCATCCCTTTGATGAAACCAACTAAGTTAACCATCGTCCTTCTCCTCTTCTTCCTCCGTTTCTTAAAACGCTGGAAACGTCTTTTGTATCTTAAGAGATCTAAAGAAGTCAATGTACTCTTAAGAAAGTCGAAGAAGCCAAGAAGGATTATTTCTTTCTAACTTGCTATACTTTTCCTCTTTGTTGAAACAATTGAAGAAAAACATCGCCGTCCACATCCTCTTCCTTAAAACGATGGAATCGTCAATTAAGAGATTTGAAGAAGCTAGAGCAATCTTAAGAGACTCGAAGAAGCCAAGCGATCCCTTGTTTCTCTTTCTTTTTTTGTGAAGACGTAAACCGAAAATCCTCCCCTCCCTCCTCTTCCCTAAAACGACTTGCGTTTTAGGAGGCGATCGGAGGAATCAAATAGAATAATTCCTTCCTCCAAGAAGAACCAATCTCTCCGAGAAGAACCAATTAAGATTTCCCAGACGAAAAGAGCCGAGCGAGCGAAGAAGAGAGAAAAAGAGACCCGGAAATATCTTTCTGTGCTGTGGTTCCCTCTCTCTTTGTCTTTTTCTTTTTCTCTTTCTTTCTATCAACAGTTGGTCAAATGTGAACGGAATTAAAAACCAATCAATCAAAATTTTCTTCCGCCTCCGGTGAGGAAACCGCTCCAAAAAGAACGAACTAAGTTTCTCTGAGAAGAAGAAGAAGAAAAGTAGTAGAAGAAAAGTAGTAGAAGAAAAATAGTAGAAGAAAAGTAGTAGAAGAAGAAGAAAAGAGGAAGAAGAAAAGTAGTAGAAGAAGAAGAAAAGTAGTAGAAGAAGAAGAAAAGAGGAAGAAGAAAAGTAGTAGAAGAAGAAGAAAAAGAAGAACGATTATAAAAGAAACGCGGAGAGAGTTTTCTTTTCTTCGTTGCGATCACCTTTCTATCTTTGTCGGAACAATTATTCAAGAAATCGAAAGCCAACCCTCCTCCCCCTCTCTCTAAAATAAACGAGACGACGTGGATCTTTTTTTTAAGGGGGTTGAGGAAGGAAGTTCGCCGCTTTATTTTCTCTTTCCCCCTTTCTTTCTTTTTTTTTTGAGGAGAACGCTCACTCCAAGATAATCAAACTACGTTTTCTGTGGACAGAGAGAAAGACGGAAAGAGAGAGGGAGAGATTGACTCGAGGCATCCCTGCGAGGAGAATTGAAGAAATCAAAAAGAGAGACAAGAAACAAAATAAAATGAGATCAGAACTGATTTCATCCACCATTTCGGATTAGGTTTCGTTTTTCTTAACACTGAGGTAGAAGAACTGACTTTCACTTGTCACTGACGTTTGTTCTGTTCGCTTCTGTTTTGTTTCACTGGTTCAGGTGTGTTGTTTACAGCAGGGGGGTCACGTGGCTCGATGTGTCCCCGTACCGTTCGGAAACGAAACGTTGAGATACCAACCGACGCGACGATTGGGTGGAGTTCGCGAGCGTTCGGGTTCGCAGCTGTCCCGGACTCCTAATATCTTGCACGGTTTATTATTTTTTTTTTGTTCAATTGGTTTTGAAATAAATGACTCACTCGCTCGTACGTGCGTGGATCGTTCAGTTCCGCAATTTTATGCGAACTCTAATCTCGAGATCAAACCAAAGCGAAACGTTATTTGCGATCGCGCTTTATGCGCCGCGCGTTTGTCGAGTGAATGTTTGGATCTTTTTTTTTTTTTTATTTGAATTTTGAGATTCTTCCTTTCGATTTTTGGTTGAGGGGCCCACCCGGAGCGTACCGGACGACGACAGTCTTAATAATATCGAAACACTTACGCACACTGGAAGCATAATAAACAAGTTATTAACCGGCGTAGTAAAGAGTACACGGGTGGCTTTTGATCTCTTTCTCTCTCTCTCTCTCTCTCTCTTTCTTTCTTTCTTTTTATCGTCTTGCGCTCTGCGAACAGCTGACTGAAGAGTTGATACGCGAGAGGGGAGGGAAGCAAAACGACAGAAACTTGTAAGATGATCCTTTCCGTTGTTAAATGTAAGAAGTTGCGAACAACCTTAAGCCCCTTTCTTTTCGCTCTTCCACACGCTCCATCCATAATCCGGCCGAGTATTATGTTTTTAAGCACTTAGTTTCGAATCTCTGCACCGCGTCGCCGCCGCCGGCTTCTTCATCCTTGTCCAACTGCGACGACAACGACAGGGCCGGATTAAGTTATTGTATCTACTTAATCCATCGCCAGCAGAAGTTTAAAAAAAGTGATTGAAGCAAACATCTGCCTAAATCCAGGTGTATTTAATTTGATACTCCGAAGGGGGATGCACCGAGGGTTTTTGTTTGTGTTGTTGCATTCGCAGAGAAGATACCCATCCATCCTCCCCCAAAGGGGGTGCGTTCACCAGTAACACATATGCAGTATGTACATGTTTAACACGAAGTTTTCGTTCGCAACAGCAAGACACCATCAAATCAGAAAGAATAGCCTTTGAGATGAGTTCTTTTTATTGAGGAGGTGACCGATGTATACAGATAAAACCACGCCAAACAGGCACAGTATTTAAATCGGCATGCATCGGCAAATATAATCAAGTGAGGAGGTCAGTGTAATCCGTTGTATATGCGGCGCTTGTTTGCTAACGTGTGGGATGTTACTTTCTCTTGTTAATCTTCTTCTCATTGGGGTAGTTTGCCCTTTATTTGTATTTGCAGGCTTTTTATGCCACAGGGCTGTTCTGTATCTAATATGTTTATACGCAAGGCAATGAGGTTTTTGGCTAGACCGCTTGTACTTACGCTCACACTATTGTAAGGTTGCCCCGTGAGCGCACTTCGGTGTGCCTATTTAATGCGTCGGGATCTGTATAACATGTTTTCTACAGAATCTAACGGTTCCGTTTGAAAATTTTCCTTCCACGCACGAAACAAATCCCGCACGTATCAAAACCTATTTAAATTTCCTTCTTTCCTTCTGGATTCTTTCCAGATCCGGCTGGCGTGTGTACATCGAGGCCGGAAAATAAAACTCGCATTTTAGAATGCAATATATAAGGCGTTGCTTATACGTGAGACCTCTCGTATTTTATGCCGTCGGATCGACTTCAAAAGCGGGCGGCCGCCTCGCGCTCCTGCTTATTGGAACTCTTCGCTTAGTCAATCCGATGGGGAATGCGCGCCTAAAAATAAAGATGAAATATATTTCGGGATGCCGGAAATCGAACTGCTCGCACATTTTGCAACGACGACTCCACCACGGTCGGCCCGCTGCAGCGGCGGCGGCGGCGGCAGCAGCAGCGCGCGGGCGCGGATTAAATTTAGTACGGCCGGTGATTTATCGGCGCAACCCTAATTGGACCCGTGGATCACGTGCGCTCCTGGTGTGGAATTTCGTGGTTTGTTGCTTTTTCGATTTGGCAAAGCAAAAGACAAGAAAATTAAAAACAAAAAAGAAACGCGTACAAAACCGAGCTAAAAGGAGAGGTTCAGTGCAGAAAGAAGACTCCTGTTAAGGATAGACTTTGATATGAGAGTAAAAAAGAGGAAGACAATTGAGAAATAAGATAGGCTTGTGGAGTTAGAAAACAGTTTTGCCTCCTTGAACATTCAACCTGACACCCTTTTGGGCTCTGAAGCAGTGCTGAAGGCCTTGAAGATCCATATTTCTTGTCTTCAACGGTTTCTACTACCTTCCTCCATTTTCTCCATCAGATCGTCCCAATTCCTTATCGCAGTTACTCCAAAGTCTCCTAAAACTGCACTTTTTCTTTTGGCGACCTCTTCTCTTTTCCTCTCTCTCGCCTTTTCATATTGCGTGGTACTCGGTTTTGCCCCCCTGAACGTTCCACCGCCCTAACCACCTCACCCTTGCGTCGTGAAACTGTGTAGGAGGCCGTAAAGACCCCTGGCTTCTGGGTTTATGTCTTCTCTTCATTGTCTTCGAACGTTTCCTTAATCTTTCTCCACGTTCTCCATCAGATCGTCCCAATTCCTTATCGCAGTTACTCTAAAATCTCCTAAAACTGCACTTTTTCTTTTGGCGACCTCTTCTCTTTTCCTCTCTCTCGCCTTTTCGTATTGCGTGGTACTCGGTTTTGCCCCCCTGAACGTTCCACTGCCCTAACCACCTCACCCTTGCGTCGTGAAACGGTGCAGCGGGCCTTAAAGACCCCTGGCTTCTGGGTTTACGTCTTCTCTTCATTGTCTTCGAACGTTTCCTTAATCTTTCTCCACGTTCTCCATCAGATCGTCCCAATTCCTTATCCCAGTTACTCCGAAGTCTCCTAAAACTGCACTTTTTCTTTTGGCGACCTCTTCTCTTTTCCTCTCTCTGGCCTTTTCGTATTGCGTGGTACTCGGTTTTGCCCCCCTGAACGTTTCACTGCCCTAACCACCTCACCCTTGCGTCGTGAAACGGTGCAGCGGGCCTTAAAGACCCCTGGCTTCTGGGTTTACGTCTTCTCTTCATTGTCTTCGAACGTTTCCTTAATCTTTCTCCACGTTCTCCATCAGATCGTCCCAATTCCTTATCGCAGTTACTCCGAAGTCTCCTAAAACTGCACTTTTTCTTTTGGCGACCTCTTCTCTTTTCCTCTCTCTGGCCTTTTCGTATTGCGTGGTACTCGGTTTTGCCCCCCTGAACGTTCCACTGCCCTAACCACCTCACCCTTGCGTCGTGAAACGGTGTAGGAGGCCGTAAAGACCCCTGGCTTCTGGGTTTACGTCTTCTCTTCATTGTCTTCGAACGTTTCCTTAATCTTTCTCCATGTTCTCCATCAGATCGTCCCAATTCCTTATCCCAGTTACTCCGAAGTCTCCTAAAACTGCACTTTTTCTTTTGGCGACCTCTTCTCTTTTCCTCTCTCTCGCCTTTTCGTATTGCGTGGTACTCGGTTTTGCCCCCCTGAACGTTTCACTGCCCTAACCACCTCACCCTTGCGTCGTGAAACGGTGCAGCGGGCCTTAAAGACCCCTGGCTTCTGGGTTTACGTCTTCTCTTCATTGTCTTCGAACGTTTCCTTAATCTTTCTCCACGTTCTCCATCAGATCGTCCCAATTCCTTATCCCAGTTACTCCGAAGTCTCCTAAAACTGCACTTTTTCTTTTGGCGACCTCTTCTCTTTTCCTCTCTCTGGCCTTTTCGTATTGCGTGGTACTCGGTTTTGCCCCCCTGAACGTTTCACTGCCCTAAACACCTCACCCTTGCGTCGTGAAACGGTGCAGCGGGCCTTAAAGACCCCTGGCTTCTGGGTTTACGTCTTCTCTTCATTGTCTTCGAACGTTTCCTTAATCTTTCTCCATGTTCTCCATCAGATCGACCCAATTCCTTACCCCGATTCTTCCAAGTTCTTCTGAAACTACACTTTTCCTTTGGGCAACCTCTCCTCCTTTTTTCTCCTTCACCTTTTCTCATCTTCTCAGCTTCTACGGTGTCTGTTTTGGCCTGGCCGTTGAACAAACCATCGCCTGGTTACTCGGGTCCACCGTCCTTTAACTCCACCACAGATTCCTTTTGACACTTTTGTTTTCCAACTTCTTAAAAATGACCTCTGCCGAGAAGATAATCAGAAGAATCAATAATCAAAGAAGGAAGACGCCAGGTTTACCAATGATATGAAATCGCGCGGAGAAAGGAAATGATAATAAGCGTCCTGTGCGGTACAAAATTATGAAGCGTGCGCACGAAAGGACAAGAAACAATTTGGAAACGTTTGGAAAAGGAAAATTCCACGAGGAGTGCAAAAACCCTACATCTACCAGGGAATTCCCAGAAATAAGACAACAAAACGGCTACACTCCTCCCCTACTTACAGTCAGTAGCGCTAGAACAAAAAAAAAAAAACAATTCAATGAACGCCTTTGGCGTTGACCTTGAACGTTTAACGGTCACAGAACCGCATCAGTTATGCCTGAAAATATGGGGCGTGAAAAAAATGCTTAAAGGTGGAATTGATCGTAAAGGGAAAAAAGGAAGTCCAAGAAAGACTGATACCTCTTCAGAATACATGAACCTAAGGGGTGACTTCTTCAGGACAGGGAACAACCCCTAAAGGACAACAGGTTGATCTTGAACGATCTTCGTAAAACCGCCCCAGTTATATCTACCTGAAAATATGAAGGTACGAAAAATTCTTATGAAGGTGGAACTGGTCATAAAGGAGAAGAAGAAATACTGACAGCATTGCTGACATTTTTTCAGAATAAGGAACTTCGTCAGCACAAGAAGCAAACCCTGACTTTGAACGTCTCAGTTTTGCCTGAAAATATGGGGACGCGGAAAATTCTTAAAGGTAAGTTTGGCTATTGCCAAACTTACCTTTAAGAATTCCTGTTCTCCCCCTATTGGGGGAGAACAGGAATTCCAAGAGAGAGAGAGATGAACTGAGAAAATTAAAGAAGACCCGCTGAGATGGACGAACCATAGTTGAAGAGCAAAAGCAAAAAGGTAAAGCAGCGGAGGAAGCCTTGGGTCCTCGAGGTGTGTTACGCTGACGCGCTTTTGAAAAGAAAAAACAAAAAAATGATAATTTCGCGACGAGTTTGGAGAAAAAAGAATTTGATCTCTTTCACAAGATTTTCAAAAAAGTATCAACGGCAATGAACTATATTTTTTCTTCTAAAAAAAAAACAGCGCCGCCTAAAAAAATAATTTCTAGTTTGCTTTGCAGAGGCCATTTCGTCTAAGAAGGTAGGAAAAAAATGCGCCACACGATGGAATTGAAGGTAACGAGAAAGGAAACTTTTGAAGAAGAGGAACTAAGTGGCAAATAGAAGACGAGCTCGAGAGACCCGATCGTTAGGGGATGATCAGGTCACAGGCCGAAACCGAGTACCATACAGATTGATGGAAGGAAAGGTGAAAGAGAGAAAAAGAGGAGAGCGCACGTCCAAAGAGAAAGCACAGTTTCAGAGGACCTTAAAAAAAATGTGACAGGGAATTGGGAAGATCTGAAAAGGACGGAGAAAAATGATGGTAAAAATAGACTAGAAAGGGGGAGGCGCAAACTCAGAAGCCATTGGTTGTCAAGGCACAAACACGAGTTCCATTTCAAAGCGCGAAGTTAGGTCGTGTTGAAACAAGAATTGATAATTAAATAGGCAAAAGAAAGAGAGAGAGAGAAAGAGACAGGGTTGTTCAGAGAAAAAACGCAATTTTAGAAGACCTAAGAAGAAGTGGGGCAGGGGATTGGAAAAACCTGAAAAGGGTGGAGAAAAATGATGGTAAGAAAAGACTTGAGCGAGGAGACGCAAACCCAGAAGCCGTGGGTCTTCAAGGCACACGACTTCCGTCTTCCAAGGCGCGAAGTTAGGTCGTGTTAGAACAAGAATTGATAATTGAATAGGCAAAAGAAAGAGAGAGAGAGAAAGAGAGGGGGTTGTTCAGAGGAAAAACGCTATTTTAGAAGACCTAAAGTGAAGAGGGATAAGGGATTGGGAAAACCGGAAAAGATCTGACGGTAAAAACCGTTATTGGAGGCAGGAAGGAAGAGAAGAGGTCTTCGAAAGATTTGCTTGATTTTTTTTTTTAATCAATGCCATTAAGGCTTCCAGTTTTCATTTTGCAACAACAAACTGCAATTGCCAATTTCTTGCTAGACTAGACAGGGAGTTCCCCTTTTTTTGAGAATCTTCTTTAAATATCTGCGTTTGGTTTTGTTGGATGGGGTGAGTATTTTGGAAGTATGAAGCTGGATTCGTTGTTCATTCAGATGTTTGCTTCTCGCTGTAATTTTTACGAGCAGATCGTTATTCTCCCCCTTGCTAATGATACAAAATACCAGCAGGTGACAAAGGAAATACCAGACGGGATGGGAATGAAGAAGTCTCCGCGTCGCTCGTCGGATTTTATTCGCCCTCGAGTGCAGTATATTCAGGCACGTCAATTGTACGCCACCATTAAATCTCTCGGCAATCTGCATGGCGAGCAGATAGTACGTACAAGATACACTATTATTTCACTCGCTTGAGATGGTCTGAATTAACCTTGGCAAGAAAATAAAACACGCGGGTCGTCTTTTTGCCGGAGCGGTGACAGCAAAATGCGACCGTCTGAACCGTCAGCAGTAGTCGCTACCAAAGAATTCACAATCGCAGAATACTTGTCTTGTTCCCATGCGTAGCCTTCTTCGACGGCATGGCCTCATGCACTCACACACACACACACACACACACGTACACCTTGACATGGGCTTACTAATGCGGAGACGAGACGTTCCGAACGCCCCAAGGGGGGCGAAAAAATTTCAAATTTTAAATTCCTTCTTTTTTCCATCCCTCATTCTTCCTCAACTTCATTCATTCTGTCGCCTTCACTTTATCACGAAATAATAAAAAGGGTTATTCAAACATAAAATCATAAATAAAATTAAGATCGGGAGAATAAATTGTCTTTCTTGAATTCACAAAACATATGTTGGTTCAAATTAATCGTTACCTTCCGAAATATAATTATTCATTAATGTTTTTTGGGCTCTTCATCCGAGGTCAACAATTGCGAATTCACCAACGTACTCATTTCCAGTCATCACTCTCTAATAATCAATCGCTAATACTCAATTATTACTGAGTGAATCTCAAAAAAACATAATAATAATAATAAATGCATAATTGATTTAGAAATTTTCGTTTTTAAACTATCCGCACAGGATGTGACAAAGTGCATTTTCTAAAAGTCCAGGTCCAAAACTCGACGTATCAAAACCGTCAGAGCGTCTCGCTGCAACGTGATTAATAAGCGAGCGCGTTAATTGTTTGTCGCGAATGAAATACGTATATAAATCTGCTTGTGGAATATTGCAAGTAAGTCAAACAACTCGAATTTCAGCACGGAATCCCCCTACCCCCTCCTCATTTAAAACGTTAATTTTGCCTGCGTTCCAAACACCGAAACGGACGACTTTGATCTGCAGGCAAAGCAAGCGACATACGTGTAGACCGTGCGCACATAATAAAATAAAACAAATAAATAAATAAATAAATAAAATTCAAGAAACAGTTAATGTTCACCGAACCGTCATCGCGAAGGGATACCACTAACTGGCTGTTCGCAAAAGAAAAAGAAGAAGAAGAGGAGATGAAGGAGACGGAAAACGCAGCCGCCGAAAAGTCAAAATGGAAAAAAGAGAAAAGAGCGAAGCAAATTCGAGAAAAGTGAACTTCACGAAGCGAAGAAAAACAAATCACCTGAGAAAAAGAGAAACAAAAGAAACGAAACTTTTGTCTTGAAGAGGAAAGGCGAAAACAAAAGACGACCGATCGATTATCTCGAGCAAATCTCAACAGAAAACGCAGCTGAAAAGTCAAAGTGGAAAAAGAAAAACGGTGAAGCAAATTCGAGAAAAGTGAACCTCACGAAACGAAGAAGAAAAAATCACCTCAGAAGAAAATAAACAGAAAAAACAGGACGTCTTGTCTTGAAGAAGAAAAACGAAAACAAAAGACGGCCGATCGATTATCTAGAGCAAATCTCGACAGAAAACGCAGCTGAAAAGTCAAAATGGAAAAGGGAAAACAGCGAAGCAAATTCGAGAAAAGTGAACTTCACGAAACGAAGAAGAAAAAATCACCCGAGAAGAAAAGAAACTAGTCTTTTGTCTTGAAGAAGAAAGGCGAAAACAAAAGACGACCGATCGATTGTCTAGAGCAAATTTCAATTTCTTTCTTTTTATTTATTTTTTCGCGCCGAAATCAGGAGGAAGAAACTCACTTCCGAAAATGCGATCGGCAAGTTCCGATGAAGAAAGTCGAGCAAATCGAGCTCCCTTCGCTTCGTTTCGTTCGTCTTCACTGGATGAGAGCGAAACAAAAGACGAACGATCGATCTTTTGGGTAAAAAAAAAAACGTCTGCGAAAGAATCATCGAGTTTTTTTTTTGTTTCTCTTTCGGTAAAAAGAGAGCGAGAATGAATGAATGAAAAGTCGAAGAAGAAAAGGGAGAGGCACAAAACTAATAAAAAAAATCTCACTTCGAAGCAGAAGAGTCGACAAAAGAAACGAGGCAAACCTGAAGCAAATTTCACATATTTTTTTCTTTCGCCGACGAAGAAAGGTAGAAGAAGAGAAAGAATAAGTACCGAGGATTATGCGAGGCAAATTACAACACTTTCTTCACTGCTTTCGTCGAATTAAGGAAGGAAGAACAAAGAAACAAAAGACTACCTCCCCCCGCCACCCCCCAGAAGTCTGAAGCAAATTTCACACATTTTTCACCGACGAAAGAAAGAAGAATAGGAAAAACAAAAGACGATGGATTACTGGATTGTACAGGGCAAACTACGACATTTTCTTCACTGTTTTCATCGAATGAAGGAAGGAAGAACAAAAAAGCAAAAGACTACTCCCCTCCCACCCCCCAAACCTAAAGCAATTTCACACTTTTTTTTACCGACGAAAGAAAGAAGAAGAGGAAAAACAAAAGACGATTGATTAGGCGGGACAAATTACGACATTTTCTTCACTGTTTTCATCGAATGAAGGAAGGAAGAACAAAGAAACAAAGACTACACCCCGTCCCCCGCCCCCCACAAATCTAAAGCAAATTTCACACTTTTTTCACCGACGAAAGAAAGAGAAAAAAAGGAGAAACAAAGGACGACGGATTTTACGGAGAAAATTACGACATTTTCTTCGCTGTTTCCAGCGAATGAAGGAAGGAAGAACGAAGAAATAACAGGCCACCCCCTCCCGCATCCCCCCCCCTTCCACGGAAAACAAGATGAGTTTTGAAAATCCACTGAAATTCCGGATCTCTTCCATTTATTTCGTTGGATGGAGATGGAAGCGATACACAAGACAAAACAAAAGACGATCGTTCGAGAGTGACGCAGGTTTTACGAAAGACAGACGTCGCCGAAGCTTCGAGTTCCTGCCGGGGTAGCGGTACCGTAACGCAGCGGCCACGTTTGAAAAATTATGCACTACTCTAAATTCGTTTTTTACTCTTTTTTTTGTTTTTGCACAAAACTCAACACGCGTGTTTTCGGTTTAAATTGACGAAATTCGCATTTAGTACGGTCGGCGACGCCCGCGCCGCCGCCGCCGGTTTAATCGCCTACATGAATTACCGACCGACGCGACGCGAAGTTTGCTTTGCTTGCAGGTCAAAGTCGTCCTTTTCGGACTTTCGAACGTAGCCTAAATTAACGTTTTAAACGAGGGGGATTCCATGCTGACAATTGAAATTCAAGTTGTCGAACTTACTTGAAATTTCACTAAAAGTGGAGTCTATTCTGTAGCGTTGATGTGGACTTGATACATAACAATTATTGCTATGAAGCAAGTGACCTTGCAAAATCGGTATTCTCTGAACAGTTTCGTGGCAACTTGCAATCTCCATCAAGTGTGATACCGAGTTAATGTGCATCTCTCTTCAATTGGCGGTCGGCAATCGACTTGAATTGAATTGAATTGTGAAATCGTAACGAGTTCTGTTCAGTTGTTGAAGACCGTATCAATGTTACAGAATAATGCGCTCGCTCATTAATTGCGTTTTAAATGAGGGGATTCCATGCTGAAATTCGAGTTGTCGGACTTACTTGCAATGCTACGCTAGCGGATCGTGTTTCATTCGCAACAATTAACGCGCTCGCTCATTATTTATATTTCAACGAGACGCTACTCACAGTTTTGATGCGTCGACTCTGGGACTCGGGACTTTTAGCAAATGCACTTTGTCGCATCCCGTGCGGATAGTTTAAAAATGGAAAAAGTTGTAAATCAATAATTATTGCTTTGGAGATTTATTATTATTAGAGTGTGATTAGTATAAATGAGTGTCTGCGTCGCGGTGAGTTAGCGAATTCGCGATTGTTGGCCTCGGACGAAGAGCCAAACCACATTGAGGGTAACACACATAAAATATGAATTATTTTTGTGATCGGTTTTGGCAAGCGCAAGCGAGTGACGACTCTACGACGAATATTATTAATTACTATACTTCGGGAAGTAACAATTAATTTGAAGCAATGTGCTTTGCGAATTCAAACGATGGTGTTTAATTAATGTTCGCCGAACTCGCTGGTGGTAGTTTTATTTTGGTGCTTTAGATATTCTCACTTTAAAATAGAGATGGGCGACTAAGCGATTTTCTGCAAGTGTGCCTATAAAATTGTCAGTGGAAGAAATCGATTATTTATTTGATTTAGAGATCCCGTATGTGTACACGTGTAATACACGGATTAAAATTTTAGCACGTGTAATATTAAATACACGGGTACACGTGCATTTATATTACACGTGCATTTGTTTTACACGTGTATTTATATTACACGTTAATATTATTTTTGATAGGTATTGTCAAGCAAGCAATTAATTGACAATTAGAATGAAATATACAATTGGAAAAAGTTCGTTTCCCGTTTTTTTTTCTGGATTCAGCTGAACATCAAAATGCAGCGAAAACTGTTGTCAATTGTTGCTGTTGTTTTTGACGGTCGTTGTGTAAAAGTTACCTTCCCGCTATCGGTAAACAAAAGCATATCGGTTTCTAGGTAACGTACGTTGATTTGAAAGTACCGAACGGATCCGTAAAAATACACATGTAATTTAGTTACACGTGTTTTTAAATACACGTGTAATGCACAATTACACGTGAATTTATTACACGGAGTCCGTGTACACGTGTACCTTAGGTACACGTTGAAAACCGTAGACTCTAATTTGACTTAATCAATCGACTTTTGATGTAATGACCGAAATGCATTCTCATTGAATTTATTGAGTTTTTCATACCGTTAGTTTTTTCTTAATTCTCTTTTTTGGTTAGACAGAGCTGGTTTGAGCTAAGCTTGAGATTAGTTGAGCGTCATTTATTCCTTTTACAGATTTTAATCGTTTCTAGTTAAATTTTTTTTGTTCACCGACGCTAACTTCAAGCGACGTACGTGGACTGCATACGCCCTCTAATTACGGAATTTTGAATCCAATGACGTAATCAGCTGTCCGCTACGTAACGTACCCTTATATCGCCTTTCGTTTAAAGCGCAAATAGTTTCGGCATTATCGTAGTGCGCTAATTTTTTTTTTTTGTGACTGCTTTATAGACTCGATCTGCCAATCGACTTCTTGCATAAAATCGTTTGGTCGCCCACCTCTTTAATCGACGATGACAAATATAAGTCGACTAATTCGACTAAAAGTATAAGTCGACTATTATCGACTGTGTAGTCGAAGTCGCGCGTCTCTACTTCAAAATATAGAGGCGTTTTGTGGTCGAGGAGTGGAAGAACGATGTTAAAAAGCGTGGAAAATTTTCTGTCCGACCTGTGGTGGTTGATGTAATGACCGAAATGTATTCTCATTGAATTTATTGAGTTTTTGATACCGTTAGTTTTTTCTTAATTCTCTTTTTTGGTTAGACAGAACTGGTTTGAGCTAACCTTGAGATTAGTTGAGCTTCATTTATTATTTTTACAGATTTTAATCGTTTCTAGTTAAATTTTTTTTGTTCACCGACGCTAACTTCAAGCGACGTACGTGGACTGCATACGCCCTCTAATTACGGAATTTTGAAGCCAATGACGTAATCAGCTGTCTGCTACTTAACGTACCCTTATATCGCCTTTCGTTTAAAGCGCAAATAGTTTCGGCACATCGTAGTGCGCTAATTTTTTTTTTTGTGACTTTGTTTTATAGACTCGATCTGCCAATCGACTTCTTGCATAAAATCGTTTGGTCGCCCACCTCTTTAATCTACGATGACAAATATAAGTCGACTAATTCGACTAAAAGTATAAGTCGACTATTATCGACTGTGTAGTCGAAGTCGCGCGTCTCTACTTCAAAATATAGAGGCGTTTTGTGGTCGAGGAATGGAAGAACGATGTTAAAAAGCGTGGAAAATTTTCTGTCCGACCTGTGGTAGTTGATGTAATTAACATCGACGATGTCGGTTTTGAAGAAGAAGAAGAAAGAAGAAAAAAAAAATCTCGTCCAGTTTTTTGCCGTCCGAAAGTGGTCGATACGATAACGTTTTGGAAAGCGTCTCCGGTTAACAAAAACGTCCGAATTCCTGCGCGACAGGCAGAAAAAGAAACTCGCACAGGTCTCGAATTCAAATATAATCGAAGAAGGCGAACGTGGAGAGGCGATATTTCACTGCCGCCGTCAACCTGTTGTCATATAGTAGGCATCGAAAACAACGCCAAATACAGGATGATGCTGTTTATGAGCGCATCGGATGCGCGGACCGAGACGCACGGCACGGTTAGTAATTACCTATTCAGAAAGGAGTTACGAGACAAGCCGCCTGAATTGTGCAATTATGCATTCGCAGAATACGAATATCAACGCTATAGTTTCAGGACGAGACAGCCAAGACGACATAAATATCTGACCGTGATTTAGTGCCTTCGAACGCGAACGGTGCGTATCCGTACGTACGTTCTCGTCCTTCTCCTGCACACAAATCTCCTCCTGTCGTCCGAGACTTTCGCATTATCATAAATCAGTGGCGTGCCCCCGGACCCTCTCTTTCCACGTCCACCACCCATCAAATTATTCTATTATTATTTCATCAGCGCAGATTCACTTACTCATCATAAACCGTGCAGTAAAACTCTTGGTAACGCACACATACATACGTAGATACAATCGCTCCCGAAATAGAACCAACACCAACACCAACCGCCAGAGAGAAAATAAAGCCCCGGTTTATTTGATCAGTCAATTTAAATATACAAGAAATACGGTAGTACGTAATAAATTCGCTTTATTAGACAGAATTATGTCGGGGATCTCAGGCATCGATAAATAAATGTTGTACAATGATAATGCGGTAAAGTCAGCATTTTATTGGCCATCTCGACTCCGGTGCTCCCCCCGCTCGCTCTGCTATTGTTAAAAGACAAGCGCCGCGAGCGCAGCGCACCGTCAGCGAATCTCTACATCAACCAGACTTATCGAGATTCCATCTAAATAAATAATCTCCCACCATCTACTCATCGTTCTAAACACGTTCACTATAAGGGATATGAATATTTCAGTACGCAAAAGCGCAACGCAGTGCAGTCGCGGATTCGAATATTTCATATGTTCTTAACATAAAACTAATGTAATCGTTTTCAAGAGAAATGCAGTGACAAAATCTCACCACTAAACCGTTTGAGAAGCGCTGGCATAGCTGAAAGTGGAACGCGGGCGCCTCTTCAATTACGACCTCCCAGCCGAAGTAGGCCAGGGTCGGTGCCTTACTGGATTTTGAGCGGGAACGACGTACATCAGCGCCGCTCCGAGCTCCGAGCTCCGAGCTGGTCGGTCAAAGCGTTTGCTATTTAAATTAACTTCACTGCAAGTTTTTGGTTAGTAGTAGTTAGCGGAAATCTCGAGCTACGCTTCTACTGAAGAAGCCCCAAATAGGGCTGGGTTTCGCTGCGATTAAAAACGGTTTGCAGAAAAAACTTTTTACGTGTACAGTAAATAACTTGGGTCAATAATCTTTTCAATAACAAGCCAGTCAAACGTAATTAATTACGCACGTAACGAGAAACAAACGCGTGCGCATTAAAAAAAATGTTTACGTAATACAAATAGCGCGAAACGGAACAGTTTAAAACTGCACATACGGGCATAAATTTATTTACGCACGGTTACTGTCAGCAGCGACACATTTCATTAAACGAACAACGTTTCTCTGCACTCGCGACAGATCCACGCGTGCGCCTCACAGTAGAAATTACAAAATCCAGCAAAATAAAGGAAAACTGGGCGCAGTGACGAGGTGAACTGAATTTGCATTGCACAGAAAGTTTGACAGGATGCCAAAATTTGAAGAGTTTAAGGCTTTCAGATTTCTTTCCCCGCAAAATTTAAGAAAGTAAAAAAAAAATTGAAAGTAATACATATTTCGATGCGGAGAAAGAAAAGAAAAATTTTAAATAAACTTATCGGCACTTCTGCTCCATCAGCGACGTCTTCAAAGCAGCTCCCAAAGGGGGCGGGGAAGGGGGGGGGGGAGTAAGGGCCAGTCGAAGAACGCCAAATCGGGACGAAACCTATCTAGTCTAGCGAAAGGTGTCCCAAGCAGGCCACGATTAACCAAGCATTCGGGAGAAAGGGGCGGCTAGCTTCTGGATTTTATCCAACAAAACAAAGGGGGGGGGGGCGGAGTCGCTAAATAATCAAGGAAACAAAAACGATAACTGAGCTTAACTTTAGCTGATTTTTATTTTTATTTTTATTTTTTTGCTGGAGTTGGGACTACATCGACAATAATTGTGCTGACCTTGATTATGGTCGGGCTTAATTTCTTTTTAATTCTCTTTTTTGGATAGAGAGAGTTGGCTTAAGCTGACCTTGAAATCTTTTCCAGTTTAAATTTTGTTTGTTTCAAGTGACGTACGTGGACTGCACGCGCCCTCTAATTACGGAATTTCGAAGCCGATGACGTAATCACCTGTCTGCTACGTAACCTACATTGAAATTGGTTGGGCTTAATAATTTTTCTATAGATTTTAATCTTTTCCAGTTTAAATTTTGTTTGTTTCAAGCGGCGTACGTGGACTGCATGCGCCCTCTAATTACGGAATTTTGAAGCCGATGACGTAATCACCTGTCTGCTACGTAACCTACATTGAAATTGGTTGGGCTTAATAATTTTTCTACAGACTTTAATCTTTTCCAGTTTAAATTTTGTTTGTTTCAAGTGACGTACGTGGACTGCATGCGCCCTCTAATTGCGGAATTTTGAAGCCGATGACGTAATCAGCTATCTGCTACGTAACGTACATTTACATCCCTTATATTATTTCGCTTTTCGTTAAAACCGCAAATAGTTTCGGTACATCGTAATGCGGTAACTTATTTTTTCTGTGTGTGATTGAGAAGTTGACCTTGAGATGGACCGAAATGTATTCTCATTGAATTCATTCAGTTTTTGATACCGATAGCTTTTTTTCTTAATTCTCTTTTTTGGTTAGACAGAGCTGGTTTGAGCTAACCTTGAGATTAGTTGAGCTTCATTTATTCCTTTTACAGATTTTAATCGTTTCCAGTTAAATTTTTTTTGTTCACCGACGCCAACTTCAAGCGACGTACGTGGACTGCATACGCCCTCTAATTACGGAATTTTGAAGTCAATGACGTAATCAGCTGTCTGCTACGTAACGTACCCTTATATTATATCGCCTTTAGTTTAAAACGCAAATAGTTTCGGCACATCGCAGTACGCTAATTTTCTTTTTTTTTTGTGATTAAGTTGAGCGCAAATAGTTTCGGCACGTCGTAGTCCGGTAAATTAATTTTTTTCTTGTGATTGAGTTGTCCTTGAGATGGTGTATTCCCATTGAATTTATTAATTTTTTGAAATTTTTCCTTTTTCCAATTCATTTTTTTGGTTAGACAGAGTTGGCTTGAGCCGACCTTGAGATTAGTTGGACTTAATTTTTCTACAGATTTTAATCTTCTCTAGTTTTAATTTTTTTTACACCGACGCTGACTTCAAACGACGCAAATGTGGACTGCATACGCCTTCTAACTACGGGGGAATTTTGAGGCCAATGACGTAATCAACTGTGCGCTCCGTGACGCAATCGTACCCTCATGTCTTTGTATTATTTCGCCTTTCGTTTAAAGCGGCACAAATTAGCTTATATACAAACTTGAAGTCGGACAAGAATCGCCGCCAGCGATAGTGAAACGTAGGGTGTTCCTTCCAATTTAAACAGTGTCGGGTTAAAGTTTTAAAAACTGTTTGCTTTTAATTTAAGCGTACACGTCAACGTGTTGGGTTCATTTAAGTTGATCGAAATGTTTTTACCGTTGTGGGATTTAAGGTACGGCTGTTCGATCAGTACTGATCCTTCGCGGTTTGTGTAAAATAAACTTTCGGGTTCAATTAGGTTACGTGTTACCGTGCTGCTAGTTTGATTGGCTTCAGCCGTTTTGTTGTAAACGCGAAGTTAATTAATTTACATATTATATTTTCTGCATTACGTTGTTGTATTTTTGTCTAATCATACGCTGAACGCACATATTATATTTTCTGCATTACGTTGTTGTATTTTTGTCTAATCATACGCTGAACGCACGAGTTGCGATAAAACTCCTGGAGGTTTGAGAACACCAGCGCACCCCGTGGGGCCTTGGGAAGCGACTTCATAGTGCAACCTTGACCTGGCTAAGAGACTAAAGATTTTTGTTTTACTTTGTGCTGATTTATTCGCCCCTTTCTCTCCGAACCATTCTCTATATTAATTTTTATTTTATTTTTGATTTTTGATTTTTTTAATAAAATTTTAATACCTAAATAAATGGTTTAGATGCAATACATTAAAAATGAGTGTCGTCGTATTAGGGGAAGTACATTCGAAACTGTGAACTTGGGCATCTTTGTTTCTCACAGTGCTGCTGCGGTTTAACGAAACTGACGAAAACATAACCCCATATTTTCCAGTCGATTAAGTTGAAACTGGCCTAATAACAGGGTAGACCCTGCCGTGTTTTGGCACTTTCGGCATCGGGAATGCCAAAGGTCGGCGTCTTGATTACAGGCCAGCTGATGGCTTCATTAAACAACCGACTTGCCTTCTTCCTTCCAGCCTTCCCAACTGCGAATTTAATGCGTTCGTGTTCGAACGCCCGAATTTTCACAATCGCCTCTCGATTTCTAACAAAACATAAAATAGAGAGAGAGAGAGAGAGAGAGAGAGAGAGAGAGAGAGAGAGAGAGAGACAGTCG
Source organism: Prosopocoilus inquinatus (assembly GCA_036172665.1). NCBI lineage: Eukaryota > Metazoa > Arthropoda > Insecta > Coleoptera > Lucanidae > Prosopocoilus > Prosopocoilus inquinatus. Next base: position 2,985,422 of record CM069878.1, on the reverse strand, counting down.
CTCAATCAAAGCATGCACTTGTTTGAATATGTCTACCAAGGTCCTTGAGCAAAACGTGAAGATATTATTTTAAGATTGGGTTTATTCCAAATTTAAAGTCTATTTGTAAGGCGACCATATTTGAATCCAAGATGGCGTCGATGCCAAGGGACTCCTCGAATTTGTCACTCATTTGATGAATCACATCAGGGGTGTTTCGGAACGTTTAAAAAAAAAAACAACGATGCGAATAGGTAACTGCGAATCAATTGATTCTGGACTTAAAAGGAGAACAAAGAGAAATTTCACTCAAGACGAGAAACAAAAGACGAAACGAGACCACGCAGTCAACTTCGACTTTTATCTTCATCAAAAGAGAGAAAGAGAGAAAGAAAGAAAGGCGAAAACAAAAGTCGATCGATTACGTATGACAGCAAATTCCGACTCTGTTCTCTTTTCATTTTGTATCGAAAACAAAAAGAAGAAGCGAACAAGAGAAACGGAGAAACGCAAAACTTAGAGGAAAATGTGGAGGACGAAACAAGGCAGACTCGCCCGAGAAGAAACGAAAGACGATCGACTGCGCCAGGGCAAATTTCAACTTCAACGAAAGAAGGAATCAAAAAGGACACACAAAATTCCGACTGTTCTCTTTTCTTTTTTTTTATAAGTACGAAAGAAGAAAGAAACAAACAAGAGAAACAGAGAAAGAAACCAGAAGTGAACGTGGATCACGAAATCGAACAAATTCACGCGAGAAGAAACAAAAGACGATCGACTGCGCGCAGAGCAAATTTCAATTTCATCGAAAGAAGGAAGAAAAAAACGCAAATCGAAAAAAAAAAAACGATCGTTACGTAGCAGAGCGAATTTCAACTTTTCTTCTTCTTTTTCTTTTGATGAAGAAAGTTTTTAACGAAAGTCGAGTTTTCGTTTTACTTTTTACGCTTTCTTCATTCAAAATAAAAGCAAGAAATAAGACGAAACAAAAGACGAATTCGAGCGGTACAGGTTTAAAAAGGAAGCTCTTTGAGAGTCTTTCGTTCAAGAAAAGGAACAGAAAGGGAAGAAGGAAAGAAGAAGGGAAATCGGAGCTAAAAAATCAAGAGAGAAAAAAAAACAAAAGAGAGCAAGAACAAAAACAAACTTCACACGAGAAGAAAGAAACAAAAGAAACGGCATCAAAAGAAGAAAGAAGAAAACACAAATGGAAACAAACGACGATCGATTACGTTGTAGCAAAGCAAATTTCAACTTTCTCTCTTTCTTCTTCTTCTTCTTCTTCTTCTTCTTCTTCTTCTTCTTCTTCTTCTTCTTCTTCTTCTTCTTCTTCTTCTTCTTCTTCTTCTTCTGTTTTGTTCTTTTGATGAAGATGGTCTTAACGAAAGTCGATTTGTTTTTGCTTTACTCTTTCTTCATTCAAAATGAAATCAAGAAATAAAACAAAACGAAACAAAAGACGAATTCGAGCGATATTGGTTTGCAAAAAAAAAAAAAGAAATTTGGAGAGCCTTTCGCTCAAGAAGAGAATCAGAAAAGGAAGAACGAAAGAAGAAGAGAAATCGTGGCGAAAAAATCAAGAGAGAAGAAAAAACAAAAGAAAGCAAGAACAAAATTTGAAGAAAAAAGACTGCACACGAGCAGAAACAAACAAAAGAAACCGCATCAAAAGAAGAAAGAAAAAACACTAACGAAAACAAACGAAGATCGATTGCGTTATAGCAAAGCAAACTTCAACTTTTTCTCTTTCTTCTTCTTCTTCTTCTTCTTCTTCTTCTTCTTCTTCTTCTTCTACTGTTTTGTTCTTTTGATGAAGAAGGTCTTAACGAAAGTCGATTTGTTTTTGCTTTACTCTTTCTTCATTCAAAATGAAATCAAGAAATAAAACAAAACGAAACAAAAGACGAATTCGAGCGATGTTGGTTTGCAAAACCTCAAGAAAAGAACCAGAAAAGGAAGAACGAAAGAAGAAGGGAAATCGTAGCTGAAGAAAATCAAGAAAGAGAAAAAAACAGAGGAAAGCAAAGAACAAAATGAAAAAAAAAATCACACGAGTGGAAGCAAACAAAAGGCGGTCGAGTTTGCGCGGGGCATCTTCGCTCTTAGTCAAAGAAAAGAAGAAAGTGAAAGCAAACGGGGCGGAAACCGAAGAACGCAATCAAAAAAAAATAAATTCACGCGATAAGAAACACGAACAAAAAACGATCGAGATTGCGTCGAGCGAATTTCAAATTTGTTGTTAATCAAAAGAAGAAAGAGAAAAAAAAACAAACAGCGAAGCAAACAGGAGGAAAGCAAAAGATCAAGATTTAAAAAAGAAAATCACGAGAGAAGAAACAAACGGGAGAAACAAAAGGCGAATTTCAACTTCACTTCCGCGTCGGAGGAAGAAAGAGGAAGCAAATGGGAAGAAAGCAAAGATCAAAATTAAAAGAAGAAAGAGAAATTCGCAGGAAAAGAAACGGACAAGGGAAGCAAAAAGCGATCGAGATTGCGTGAGGCAAACTTCGACCTCGTTCTGCGTCAAAAGAAGATAGAAAGAGCAAACGGGGGAGCGAGTAGGAAGAAAGCACAAAAAATGAAGTAAGAAAAGTGAAATTCACGAGAGAAGAAACAAACCAAAAGAAAGAAAAGACGATCGAGAGTGCGCGAGGCAAAACGTCGACTTGGTTCCGCGCGCCAAAAGAAGACAGAGAAAGAAAACAGAGAAGCAAATAGGAGGAAAGCAAAGAACAAGTTGCAAACGAAAAAATTCACGCCGAGATAAAACAAACAAAAGACGATCGTCAGGATTGCGGGGAGGCAAATTCGATTACTTCGTTTGTTTGCCTTTTGTTGTCCATTTCTGATTTGTTCTTCGTCAAAAGAAGAAAGAGAAGGCAATCAAAAGAAGTTTTGCTTGCGAAATAGGTCAGCAAATTTTAGAAGGCCTGGAAATTCAAGAAAAAAAAAACGGAAATCTTCAACTGTCAATTCAATTATTTCGTTTGTTTATCTCTTTCTTTTCTCTCTTGTAAAGTTCAAAAAACAAAAGATTATCTACGTATTATTCCGTGGGAAAACTTTCAACAGACGAGAGAGTGCTTCAATTTTAAATTACGATCGATAGCAGAATGGCTGTAGGGTGCGTTAGCTCGATTTCTCTTTTAATTGAACATGTGTAGACTTGGCTGCCTAACAAACGGGGGCGAGGCGGTAGGATGAGTTGGCTCAATTTGCTTTTTAATTGAAAATGTGTAGATGTGGCTGCCTAACAAACAGGCGAGGCGTGGTAGGTTGCGTTAGCTCAATTTGTCATTTTAATTGAAAATGTGTAGATGTGGCTGCCTAACAAACAGGCGAGGCGTGGTAGGTTGCGTTAGCTCAATTTGTCATTTTAATTGAAAATGTGTAGATGTGGCTGCCTAACAAACAGGCGAGGCGTGGTAGGTTGCGTTAGCTCAATTTGCCTTTTAATTGAAAATCTGTAGGTGTGGCTGCCTAACAAACAGGCGAGGCGTGGTAGGTTGCGTTAGCTCAATTTGCCTTTTAATTGAAAATCTGTAGGTGTGGCTGCCTAAACAACAGGCGGTAGGGTGCGTTAGCTCGTTTTCATTTTAAATCCAAAACGTGTAGATCTGGCTGCCTAACCAGCAGGCATGGAAGAGAGAGCAGGGAGGGGGGGTCCATTTAATAGAATCTGTGACCTGTAAAATTTGTATTAAAGGTTCCTAGAGAACTTGCGTCCTCCATGTCAGCTGGTTTAGGCAACCAAACTTACATATTTGAATCCTCTATGTTAAATTGCGTGAGAAATTGGATCGTAAGTGTAGTTTCGGTTCGGGCAGGTGCACATACATTCCTGAAGCACGCTCTGGAATGTCATGCGCATGCTCCGAACGGAACGGTTCTAGAACTGCCTGCCCTTGTCAGAACCAAAACGCACCTGTAATAAAAAAGAACTCACTTAGGAAGCAAGTAATTGCAAATCGTTTTTCAGAATCCGCTTTTCAGAAACTGGCGTTCCGCTTTTTTCCCGCTCGCAACTCTGCTGGGCGCAGCGAGCGAAAACAAGTGAACGGCTGCGAACGCGACCGTAAATATCTCAGGCGGCCGCCGCGGATCTGTCCCAGAACCCGTTCCGCTCATTCGAAAAATGCTGCTTTATCAGAAATTACGGCAGGAAGATATTGGCCGGCTGCAATTATAATTCCTGGCGATTGTGCGTCCCGGTTCGACGGTGATTATATTGTAAGTAATTGACAGGCCGATCGGATTCTTTATCTCTTTTGTTCCGAACACTCTAAATGGTTAATTGTTTTCCTTTTTGTTTCTGTTTTTTTTTTCTTCTGCACATAGTCTAAATGTTTGCCAAAAACAACCGCGAACCTCTTTTAAATCGTGTGGAAGACGTTTTGTCTTGTACTCGAACCGCGATCTGAATGGATGCAAAACCCAAACGGACGAATTTTGTTGTTCGACACACGGACGGAGATCTCGAAGAGAAAACGATCCGTAACTGAACCAATCAGAGAGCGTAAAGCTGTAACAATAAATGTGTTTTGTGGAATACGCACAATACACGGACCGAAGTCGAAAGGAAATCGTTCCGTAACTTAACCAATAAGAGCGTGTAAAGTTGCGACAATAAACGAACGAGTTTTGTTTGCGCAATTCACGCAATGCAAGGACCGAGGTCGTAAAGAAATCGTTCCACAACTGAACCAATGAGAATGTAAAGTTGGGACAATAAACGAGTTTTGCGCAGTGCAAGCAATACACGGACTGAGGTCTGAAAAGAAATCGTTCCACAACTGAACCAATGAGAATGTGAAGTTGGAACAATCAACGAATTTTGCGCAACGCACGCAATACACGGACTGAGGTCGAAAAAGAAATCGTTCCATGACTGAACCAATAAGACTCCAATGTCATAAATGAGTTTTGCACGCAATACACGAACCGAGGTCGAAAGGCAATCCATCCATAACTGAACCAATCAGAGTCCTAACTGTTTAATAGTCGGACGGACATACTTTTCTCATTTCTCACGAACTTGTGCGTGTAATCTCTTCTGTAAACGCAAGGACGTGCTTATTTCTAGCCAGAATTCTAAAACAGCCAGCCACCGTTTAATTTACAAGACAGCACAGCCTTCGGAGTTATTCGCCGAAGATTCCGAGAAAATCGTCCGATGAGATGAGCTAGTCGGATTCGCGTACCGTGCGTCCAGCCTAGTGAGTGGCCTTGACTCTGCGTATTTCATGAAACGCCCTCGACAAGAATGCGAATTGGCGTTCGAACGGAATAAAAAAAAAAAACAAAACACAAACGAAACAAAATAAAACACCGACATTCTTCGGCTATTAATAATAAATTCGTTCAACGCACTCATTAGGCGAGCCGGCCACCAGGTATCTACCTCCCTCTCTCCCCCTAAATACCCCGTAAATCACGGGAACCACCGAAATTAAGACAACCTTTTTACCTCCGCGTATGTTGAGGTGTTTGCTGAAAACTTTGTACGGGGTTTTCAACCCCCGTACAGTTCCCCAATTCTTTTAAACAATCCGTACAAAGTTGGACCTTGATTTTCTTTGTTAGTGGCGTCCTGGTTTTCGAATGAAAAGCCAGAAATCGATTTTCCAATATGTTTCCCACGATTGCTCGAATGGCGTTTCACCCTCATTTGCAAAATTGTCGAAAATGCTTCGCCCTTTCCTCTTTTTCCGGTTTGTACCCTCCTTGGATTTCAAATCGAATGAAAATTTTACTTTACTTTTTGCTCCCGCTCTGCTTAAGCACTTTTCCCTTTGAGATGGTTACGCATGTGGGGAAAATCGTATGTTGCATATGCTACGCAAAAAATATCATTAAATGAGTGCATAAATTAGGCGCAGCTCGATCTCATTCTTACGCGGGCACGCGCTGCGAACAATCGAAATTGAAACTATTATTTTTATTTAAATACAGAAAGCAAAAGCGCTGACAAGAAATCGGCGGAAAAGAGAACCCGTGTCATTCCTTTCTTTACATTTTACTCTTCATTCGCGAAATTAATTACAAACTGAACAAACTGACTGGGTGAAAAAAATTAAAACAGAAAAAAATAAACCTCCACGAGGAACGTAACGCGTAATTAAGTCGAGAGGTTTCACTCGAAGGACCCGGAAGATCGATTTGTTGTACGCTCCCGCTCTGCCTAAGCACTTTTCCCTTTCCGATGGTTACGCAAGTGGGGAAATTCGGACGTTGCTTTTGCTATGCAAAAAATATCCTTAATTGAGTGCGTAAATTAGGCGCAGCTCGATCTCATTCTTACGCGGGCACGCGCTGCGAACAACCGAAATTGAAACTATTATTTTTATTTAAATACAGAAAGCAAAAGCGCTGACAAGAAATCGGCGGAAAAGTTTTCCGAGATTCGAACCCGTGTCATTCCTTTCTTTACATTTTACTCTTCATTCGCGAAATTAATTACAAACTGACTGGGTGAAAAAAATTAAAACAAAAAAAATAAACCTCCACGAGGAACGTAACGCGTAATTAAGTCGAGAGGCTTCACTCGAAGGACCCGAAAGATCGACTTCTTGTACGCTCCCGCTCTGCCTAAGCACTTTTCCCTTTCCGATGGTTACGCAAGTGGGGAATATCGGACGTTGCATTTGCTATGCAAAAAATATGCTTAATTGAGTGCATAAATTAGGCGCAGCTCGATCTCATTCTTACGCGGGCACGCGCTGCGAACAACCGAAATTGAAACTATTATTTTTATTTAAATACAGAAAGCAAAAGCGCTGACAAGAAATCGGCGGAAAAGTTTTCCGAGATTCGAACCCGTGTCATTCCTTTCTTTACATTTTACTCTTCATTCGCGAAATTAATTACAAACTGAACAAACTGACTGGGTGAAAAAAATTAAAACAAAAAAAATAAACCTCCACGAGGAACGTAACGCGTAATTAAGTCGAGAGGCTTCACTCGGAGGACCCGGAAGATCGACTTCTTGTCCCCTCCCGCTCTGCCTAAGCACTTTTCCCTTTCCGATGGTTACGCAAGTGGGGAAAATCGTATGTTGCATATGCTACGCAAAAAATATCATTAATTGAGTGCATAAATTAGGCGCAGCTCGATCTCATTCTTACGCGGGCACGCGCTGCGAACAATCGAAATTGAAACTATTATTTTTATTTAAATACAGAAAGCAAAAGCGCTGACAAGAAATCGGCGGAAAAGTTTTCCGAGATTCGAACCCGTGTCATTCCTTTCTTTACATTTTACTCTTCATTCGCGAAATTAATTACAAACTGACTGGGTGAAAAAAATTAAAACAAAAAAAATAAACCTCCACGAGGAACGTAACGCGTAATTAAGTCGAGAGGCTTCACTCGGAGGACCCGGAAGATCGACTTCTTGTCCCCTCCCGCTCTGCCTAAGCACTTTTCCCTTTCCGATGGTTACGCAAGTGGGGAAAATCGTATGTTGCATATGCTACGCAAAAAATATCATTAATTGAGTGCATAAATTAGGCGCAGCTCGATCTCATTCTTACGCGGGCACGCGCTGCGAACAATCGAAATTGAAATTATTATTTTTATTTAAATACAGAAAGCAAAAGCGCTGACAAGAAATCGGCGGAAAAGTTTTCCGAGATTCGAACCCGTGTCATTCCTTTCTTTACATTTTACTCTTCATTCGCGAAATTAATCACAAACTGACTGGGTGAAAAAAATTAAAACAAAAAAAATAAACCTCCACGAGGAACGTAACGCGTAATTAAGTCGAGAGGCTTCACTCGAAGGACCCGAAAGATCGACTTCTTGTACGCTCCCGCTCTGCTTAAGCACTTTTCCCTTTCCGATGGTTACGCAAGTGGGGAAATTCGGACGTTGCTTTTGCTATGCAAAAAATATCCTTAATTGAGTGCATAAATTAGGCGCAGCTCGATCTCGTTCTTATGCGGGCACGCGCTGCGAACAACCGAAATTGAAACTATTATTTTTATTTAAATACAGAAAGCAAAAGCGCTGACAAGAAATCGGCGGAAAAGTTTTCCGAGATTCGAACCCGAGTCATTCCTTTCTTTACATTTTACTCTTCGTTCGCGAAATTAATTACAAACTGAGGAAACTGACTGGGTGAAAAAAATTAAAACAAAAAAAAAATAAACCTCCACGAGGAACGTAACGCGTAATTAAGTGGAGAGGTTTCACTCGGAGGACCCGGAAGATCGATTTGTTGTACGCTCCCGCTCTGCCTAAGCACTTTTCCCTTTCCGATGGTTACGCAAGTGGGGAATATCGGACGTTGCATTTGCTATGCAAGAAATATCATTAACTGAGTGCATAAATTAGGCGCAGGTCGATCTCGTTCTTAGGCGGGCACGCGCTGCGAACAACCGAAATTGAAACTATTATTTTTATTTAAATACAGAAAGCAAAAGCGCTGACAAGAAATTGACGGAAAAGTTCGAACCCGAGTCATTCCTTTTTTTACATTTTGCAGCAAGCACGTAACTCGAAGGACTCGGGTTCGAATCTCGACCGCATTTCTTTGCCTTTAGTTAAATATTAATTTACGCTGACAAATATTCTTAATAAGCAGTACACAGGTGGTCACAAACTCCATACTTTTCGGTCCTAATCGGCGACGCGCAGCGTTTCGTAAGACTACGCTGAAGATAACAAACAGGTTGTCAGCGTCGCATCGTTACGAAAGGCGTCGGTCGTAAACGTAAACAACAAAGCGGAGGAGGTTTTGTTTTGTTTTGTTTTTTTCTTTTTTTAAACAATCGCTCACTCAGTGTATGTCACGTGTGTTGACGTGACCGATCACTGGCGGAATAACAAATCGAAAGCGCGAACTGATCGCGTCAGCTGTCGATCGGGGCTTACTGCGAGAGGCTAAAATAATATACAAGAGATTATTATTATACGATTCCCGGTGGGCGTAATTAGCCTCACGGGCTTTTCGGGCGATTTCCACTGCGCAAATTTCCAGGACCCGCGGCGGGAGTTCTCGGCAATAAAAAGAAATCGCCGGCAATAACAAGATCTTGTTTAGGTTCCCCTGAAAAGCGCTCGAAATAAAACCGATAAATAAAATCGAACCGGAAAAACGCCCCTCACGGTCTCGCATTGTATCAGTAATTTCAAAATAAGCGCGCACTTGATTAATTTACTTTCCAATTAAAAAAAAATAAATAAAAATAGAAAAAAACTTCGACGGGGAACGTAGCGCACAGTTAAGTCTAGAGGCATGACTCGAGGGATCCGGAAGCTCGATTTCACGCACGGTCCCGCTCTGCTTAAGCACTTTTCCCTTCCCGAATGTCACGTAAGTGGGGAACATCGGATGTTGTATTTGTATTTATGCAAAAAAAAACTTAATTGAGTGCATAAATTACGGGTAACATCGCAGTGTCGATTAATGAAACGGCCAACTTTAGATTTTATTCTGTTTGAAAACCCCGTCGTTTTTCTTTCGTTTCTGGGAAGCCTCCTGCATTGAAGCGAGCCAAACAAAAATGCAAATTTCTTTTTGTTTATTTCAGACGTTAATTTGGGCATTCGTTTTAAAATACTCCGGCCATGAAGTAGTGCAAATTATAACGCCCTTCGGAGTTTCTATTTTTAAATGGGATTACAAACGAGCGGAGTTTCTATTTTAGACAAGATTAAAAAACATCACAGTGTCCGTGCGCTCGATCTCATTGTTCCATTTGAAGAGTCATGCCGTGTGAAAAACTGAGTGTTGCTTTCTTGAAAAACCAAATTAGAAGAAATACCCAGTCTTGCTACTTGACCCTGACCTTGCACTTGTGTTATTCATTCCAATGTATTAGTTAATCGGAAGGTAACTTTGCATCTCTGCGCACTGAATATCCGAATCTTTTAACAGAGGGAATTCCATGCTGACAAATGACACCAAGTCGATTGAACTTGCTTAAAGAATGAAAGTGTAACGTAAAGCCCTAAATTAAGTAAGCAATCACTTAATGCGAAACATATGATTCCCCGTAAACGTAATAGAATAGTCTCTCTTCAACAACAAATTAATTTTCTCGCTTTCCGTAACATTATATGAAAATTCTCGCTTGTAATTTCATCGCTAACATTAGATGATGACTCATAACCGAGTGCAGATGTGAACGCTGACCGGAATACCGCCCTCCTCCGGATTAAGCTGATGCGATTTACTTCGGCATTCCGCAGACTAAAAATACATAGGCACACGAGCTCCCCTCGCCTCCGGGAATCATTTATAACCCCAAACGCACACGTGTGTTTACAAGGCGAAGGAAAATCGTGTGTTTTTCTTTTTGAATGAATGCCTTTTGGTTCTTCCTCTTTTTTCTCAGAAGCCTCCCCTCAGGTCTTCTACTGTGAGCTACCTTCTCGCAGTTAGGTGAGAAACCGCCTAAAAATAGTTATTTAATTTTTTTATTTCAGACGCATGTTTGAACAGTTCGCTTTAAAATAATCCGGCTGTAAAATGGTGCAAATTATCGGTACTTTTTTTGTGGTTCTAATACCCTTTGGAATTTCTGTTTTTATGCACATTGGATCCCCTTGCCTCCGAGAATCATTTATAACCCTCCACACACACGCACACGTATGGCGGTTGACAAGGCGAAGAAAAATCGTGTGTTTTCTTTTTGAATACCTTTTGGTTCTTTTTCTTTTACTTAGAAGCCTTCCCTCGAGTCTTCTACTGTGAGCTACCTTCTCGCAGTTAGGTGAGAAACCGCCTAAAAAAAAATAATTCCAATTTTTTTCATTTCAGACGTATGTTCGTTTTAAAATACTCCGGCCTTGAAATGGTGCAAATTATCGATAAAACCACACAAAAGAAGTCCAATTCCTTTTGCCAATCTTCTCACCGTCAAATCGTAAATACTTTCTTTTTTTTTATCTTTCGATTAGGGAAAGGGCCAACTTTGCATTTTCTTTCTTTTTTTTTTTTTTAAAAACCCCGTCATTCTTCTTTCTCTTCTAAGAAGCCTCCTCTGTTGAGGTGAGCCAAACCAAATTTCAAATTTCCTTTTTGCTTCGATCACCAAATCACTCAAATAGCTTCTTCTCGTGTAATATTTTTTGCCTTTGCGTTTTATTTTAGACACTTCTTTGGGGAATCGTTTTAAAATATTCCGGGCTTGAGATGGCGCTACCTTCTCGCAGTTAGGTGAGAAACCGCTTAAAAAAATAAAATCGATTTTTTTTTATTTCAAACGCATACTTGGACAGTTCGTTTTAAAATACTCCGGCCTTGAAATGGTGCAAATTTTCGAGAAATCGCCTAAAAACATCCAATTCCTTGCGACAATCTTCTCCCCGTGAAACCGTCAATGCCTTGTTTATTTTTACCTTTCGATGAAGAAAAGGGCCAACCTTGGATTTTTTTCTTTTTGAAAACCCCGACGTTTTTCTTTTTTTTTTTAGGAAGCCTCCTGCGTTGAGTTGAACCAAACCAAATTTCAAAAAAATTCTCTTTGCTTTCAACACCAACGTCAAACAGCTTCTTCTCATTCAATATTTGTTTAGCCTTTACGTTTGTTTTATTTTAGACGCTTGTTTGGGGATTCGTTTTAAAATACTCCGGGCTTGAAATGGCGCAAATTATCGAGAAACCGGCTTAAAGAAGTCCAATTCCTTTCGACAATCTTCTCACCGTAAAAAAAAAACGTCAATGCTTTCTTTTTTTTTATTTTTCGATTAATGAAAGAGTCAACTGTAGATCTTCTTTTTCCTTCGTTTCTGGGAAACCTCCTGCATTGAAGTGAGCCAAACGAAAATGCAAATTTCTTTTTGTTTATTTCAGACGTTAATTTGGGCATTCGTTTTAAAATACTCCGGCCATGAAGTAGTGCAAACTATAACGCCCTTCGGAGTTTCTATTTTTAAATAGGATTACAAACGAGCGGAGTTTCTATTTTAGACAAGATTACATCATCTTTTATGAACGAGCGCAAGCGTATTTTATCTATTTTGTGAGAACCGTTCGAAACGATCATTTTACGCCGTTGTTGGAGAGTTGTAAAATTTCCCGTGACGTCTATTTTTTATTATCGAATTAGTTTATGTGAAGTACAGGTTTTTGCGGGCGAATATTTCGACCGCAGTTTCAATTACTGGGGTCTCACCATTGACCTTTGACGCCGTTGGGGTTTTCTTACGTCAGATTGATATTCGTTGGTTCCTGCTGATGTCACGAAGGTCTTGATTCGTGCAAGCCCTTCTATCCAGACATTTGCGGATGCGGACATAAAATAGAGAGTCCAAGGGAAGGTATAAACTAAAAGACTCAGCGTGGGTCCTGGAGTACCATCCCGCGTAGTACCTCCAACGTGCGGAAGGAAGAATTAAATCAAATTAAAACGTATCTAGGACATCTATAGGTATGTCTTATCCGAAAAGAAATACCTAATTCATTATCTTTGTCTGTGTGTGAACAGTAATCAGGTAGGTATGTTAATTTGGAACAAAAGTGGATAAATAAATGATCATCGGGGTTCCAGATAATAACTAAATTTGTAATCGAATGTCCGACCATTAGAACCTATTAAAGGCCCAGGTCCGTCGCGTCTGTCGGGGGGTGGGGGGGAGAAAATAGCGCAGCTAATACGCGAGCGAGATAATAAAGGTATTCGGGTGTCGTGATGATTCCCATGTTGGGCAAGAGGTGTCCGAGGGCGGTACCGCCGCATCTGGAATTCGGACCTCACACGGAGGCCCGTAAATTAACTTTTTTAAACCCCCCCGAGGCAGTCGTATAAAAATTATCATTTATTGAAAATTTCGATATTGTCATTAAGGCCGGAGTACACGCTTAACGATCACCATCGCCCCGACAACGACCCGATCCGGCCCGGCCCTATCTCGATTCGAGCTCGTAAACATTAATTACGCGAAATTAATTTGTGAAGGTTTCGGGGGGAAGGGGGAAAGGGGGTACGGTCAAACGGAATTAACGAACGGGCAGAGATAAGATATCAATTCTTTTCTTATACCAACGATAAATTAAAAAAAAACGACCTTGCGCTTTTTTTGATGCAAAAAGAATCATGCCTTCATGATTCACAATCGTATTTATTTTATATCTCTTTGAGATCTGTATAATAATAATTTCTTGTTCAATTTTTTGTTTTCCATATATTTTCATTTGTTTTTTAACTGTTGTTTTAATTGCCTTCCGTTTTTACTTTTGTTTTTGTTTTTATTTTCGCTTCTTTTACTTTTATGTTGTTGGCCTCGTCTCTCGATTATTATTTCTTTTTTTGTTTTAAGAATAATAACAATTTTGGATTCAATTTTTTTGTTTTCCATATATTTTCATTTGTTTTTTCAGGTGTTGTTTTAATTGTCTTCGGTTTTTACTTTCGTTTTTGTTTTTGTTTTCCTTTCTTTTACTTTTATCTTGTTGGCCTCGTCTCTCGATTATTTTTTTCTTTTTTTGGTTTCTTAACTGCATTCGTCTCTTGTTCCCCCCCCCCCCCCGTTGACAAAAATTTTCCGTTATTTTGTTTTTTCAATTATTACCTTTTCGCTCTTAAATTATTTTTAAATTTGCTTTTCCTGTCAGTTTAAATTTTTTGGTTGCCTTGTCGCTTGTTGCTCGACTTCAAGTTCAAGCTGTTATTATTTTCTTTTTTAATAATTTTTGGTGTTTTTTAACTGTTTCCGTTTTTTTTATTGTTTCTGGTTCTTTTCGCTTTTGGAATAATCTTGTTGCCTTTCCCGTTGTCTTCGATTTTCGATTATTTTTTTGTTTTTTGGTTATCCACTTATTTCTTTAAAATTACCCTCTATTTCTGATTTGTTTTTTTTTATAAGTTTCTGGAATTTCACTTGAAATTTTTTGTTTTCCTGACGACATTAATTTTTGTTTTTGTTTTTTTTTCGTTTTTGTTTTTTAATACAAACTGCAATGTCATTTGTTCTTTGAATAATTTCCTTCGATTTTTAATTCTTTCTTCAATTGTTTTCCTATAGTCCTTAATTTTTGTTTTTTTCAAATGCAATGTCATTTTTGTTCTTTGAATGATTGTCTTCGATTTTTGATTATTTCTTCAATCGTTTTCCTATCGTCGTCAATTTTTGTTTTTTTCTATTTTTAATAACTGCAATGTCATTTGTTATTTTAATAATCGTCTTCGATTTTTGATTATTTCTTCAATTGTTTTCGCTTTTTGATTGTTCTCTTTATAATTGGATTACTTTTTATTTCTCACTGCGTTCGTTTTTCGATTATCTTTTGTTTCTGCTTGTGTGTTTTCTTTAATCGTTTCGAAATTTATTTATTTTTTCTTCAATTACGATTGTGTTCCCTTTTTTACAAAAACATTTCGTATTTTTTTTTTTCAATAGCATTCCGTTTCTTGTTTTCAACCGCATTTGTTTTTTTTTTAATCAAATCTTCCACTTTTTGTAATTTTTTCATTCGTTTTCGTATCGTTGCTCGTCTTTTTAGTTTCACTTTTGGAATTCTTTTCTTTTTACTTTTCTAGTCGTTTTTTTTTTGATTATTTTTTTTATTTTTGAGCTGCGCTTGTTCTTCGATTTTCTTTTGTTTTTTTTTCAAAAGCATTTTTCTTTCTCTTCGCTTGTAATCGTTTGCGTTTGTTTTTTGTTTTATCCCTTCGCGTTAAATTTTTTTAGTTTATTTCTTTGTTTTAGACCGTTTTTGATTATGTTTGTTTCTACTCTTCTTTTGTTTTTACTTTTCTTCTGAATGACTTTTGTTTCTTTGTCTTCACCTTATAATTATCACTGCTGTTATTTTATTTTATTTTTTAAATAAATGTTTTGTTTTCTTTTAATGATCGTCTTGTGTTTTCCTGTCATTCCGGATTACTTATTGTTTCTTTCTCTTTGCGTTCAATTTTTTTTAATTTTTCTCTTTTGCGTCTTCTAACCGAATTCGTTTTTCGATCGTCATTTGTTTTTTTTTTGTTTTTGTTCTTTTCTTACTTTTGTTGAATCGATTTTCTTTTTCTCTTCCGGATTAATTGCTTCCGATGTTCCTTTCGCGTTCAACTCTTTTTGATCATCTGTTCATTTACTAAAAAAAAATAAAAAAATAAATAAATGGCAGTAATAACAATTAAAAGAAACAAAAATCAATCAGAAGAACAAGAAACAATTAAAAAGTGCGTTTTTAATTGTTTCTTGTTCTTCTGATTGACTTTTGTTTCTTTTAATTGTTATTACTGCCATTTATTTATTTTTTTATTTTTTTTAGTTTTCCTTCAACGATTGTTGTTTTTTTCGCTAGTTTTTTTTTTATAATTAGTTTCTCTTTTCGATTATTGTGTTTATATCGATGTCCGTGGGTTGATGGGTGGGTGTGTAGGGGGGGGAGGGTTGTTTAATTGAATTCGCTTCCTCCTTAACATTTCAAAATTGTTATTTCTTCTTCTCTGTAAGAGTGAGGGCTCTTAAAAACAAGAGAATCAACCCCACCCCCCTCTTTGAGATTACATACATTGTTTCATTGTTTACTTTTTTTATTTTTCTTAATTTTTCATTATTTATTTAATTAACCGCGATACAGACGGCAGGATTGTAAAGTACCCAATACGAAGGACGGCCCATTCGGTAAGGGCACACGAACGTAAGAGATACTTTAACGTGCGGATGTAGATGTTATGTCATGCTCAGGGCGTAAACACTATTCTCTTTCGCACATTGATGTTTTGCCTTCCTGTCTTCAGCTATCTCTCTCGCGCATTGATCTTACGTTCTCCTACGCTCCTCTGCACACACCAACTGACTGTAAGTGTAACTAACCTTCGAATGTCATTTATTTTTATTTTTTGTTTTTTTTTCCAACTCTCCGCTTCTAGATAGTTTTTTCTGTTGTTTTCGTTTTTTTTTTATTAGAATATTTTAATGCCTAATCTAATTGATTGATCGATTGATTGATTATCGAACCGTATTGTACAGTCGTAACAATATAAATGATAATTTTTTTCTCGCGAGATATTTGTGGCAAATGAGTGAGGGATTTTGGTGGCCCGCCGGGAGAGGGCGCGGGGGAGGTACGGAAAACGAGATAAAATATTTATACGTCTCTTGAACGTCGGGGAACGTTCTCAGGCAATTATCCGAGCAAAATTGCAAGTAATTTATTAACAGTTGGGAATCGGACGCGCGCGATCGGCTAATGGAGAACGGAGAATTTCGGGCGTGGACTTGTCAAAAGTGCCATTGTTCGGGGGCCCTTTTGCTCTTAAAGCGCACGGACGTGCGTGAGAACTCGCCTTCTTCTTCTTCTTCTCCCGCGATGACTAATTTATTAATAATAAAGCGTGATAAAGAGCGGAGCTCTCATGAGGCCGCGGCCGAGAAGAATTTCACATGCTCGAACAAGTGTGTTAAATACGAATCATATTAGAAGCCAATTTCTTTTTTATTTATTTATTTTTTTTTTTGACTCGGGGAATCATCGATTCCGTCGATTTAATCGGTCGTGACAAGGTACATCTTAATATTTCAGGCCGGAGCTTTAATGTACGCCGAAAAAGAAGAGACAAGAAAAAAGAATAGAGCGCCATCTCTTGGCGCCATCCTAGATTATTTTCTTAAATTTCGAGAACCAACGTCCGATGGCGTTACTAAAAACAATAATAAATTGCAATTAAGTTTAATTAAAAAAAAAAAAAAAAAACGGTTAGGTATAAATAATTTACAGTCGCAACACGAAATTTTTTGGTCAACAATCGCAGTTGACTACCTCGATTTTATTTTATTTTTAATTTTTTTTATAGAAATTGTCGCCATCTTCCTTTCTTCCTATAGCAGTGTGAATAAAGGAGCTTTAAAGTCACCCGTAGAAGTGAGCCCGAATTGAATTTGAAACGAGAAGAAAAAGAGAATAGGGCGCCATCTCTTGGCCAGCGACGCTATTTCAGATTATTTTCTTGAATTTTGAGAACCAACGTCCGACGGCGTTACTAAAAACAATAATAAATTGTAATTAAGTTTAATTAAAAAAAAAAAAAACGGTTAGGTTTAAATAATTTACAGTCGCAACACGAAATGAGGGCGCCATCTTTTGGTCAACAATCGCAGTTGACTACCTCGATTTTATTTTATTTTTTATTTTTTTTATAGAAATTGTCGCCATCTTCCTTTCTTCCTATAGTAGTGTGAATAAAGGAGCTTTAAAGTCACCCGTAGAAGTGAGCCCGAATTGAATTTGAAACAAGAAGAAAAAGAGAATAGGGCGCCATCTCTTGGCCATCGACGCTATTTCAGATTATTTTCTTGAATTTTGAGAACCAACGTCCGACGGCGTTACTAGAAACAATAATAAATTGCAATTAAGTTTAATTAAAAAAAAAAAAAAAACGGTTAGGTTTAAATAATTTACAGTCGCAACACGAAATGAGGGCGCCATCTTTTGGTCAACAATCGCAGTTGACTACCTCGATTTTATTTTATTTTTTATTTTTTTTTATAGAAATTGTCGTCATCTTCCTTTCTTCCTACAGTAGTGTGAATAAAGGAGCTTTAAAGTCGCACGTGGAAGTGAGCCCAAATTGAATTGAAACGAGAAGAAAAAGAGAATAGGGCGCCATCTCTTGGCCAGCGACGCTATATCAGATTATTTTCTTAAATTTTGAGAACCAACGTCCGACGGCGTTACTAAAAACAATAATAAATTGTGATTAAGTTTAATTAAAAAAAAGACGGTTAAGTTTAAATAATTTACAGTCGCAACACGAAATGAGGGCGCCATCTTTTGGTCAACAATCGCAGTTGACTACCTCGATTTTATTTTATTTTTTATTTTTTTTTATAGAAATTGTCGTCATCTTCCTTTCTTCCTACAGTAGTGTGAATAAAGGAGCTTTAAAGTCGCCCGTAGAAGTGAGCCCAAATTGAATTTGAAACGAGAAGAAAAAGAGAACAGGGCGCCATCTCTTGGCCAGCGACGCTATTTCAGATTATTTTCTTAAATTTTGAGAACCAACGTCCGACGGCGTTACTAAAAACAATAATAAATTGTGATTAAGTTTAATTAAAAAAAAGACGGTTAAGTTTAAATAATTTACAGTCGCAACACGAAATGAGGGCGCCATCTTTTGGTCAACAATCGCAGTTGATTACCTCGATTTTATTTTATTTTTAATTTTTTTTTATAGAAATTGTCGTCATCTTCCTTTCTTCCTATAGTAGTGTGAATAAAGGAGCTTTAAAGTCGCCCGTAGAAGTGAGCCCAAATTGAATTTGAAACGAGAAGAAAAAGAGAACAGGGCGCCATCTCTTGGCCAGCGATGCCGCTTCAGATTATTTTCTCGATTTTTTTAAGCGTTACTAGAAATAATAATTATTGTAAAATAAGTTTGAAAAAAGTCGGCTCCGTCTAAGCAATTTACAGTTACAATGCAAAATGTGGGCGCCATCTTTTGGTCAACGACTGATGTTTTTTTTTTTTTTTTAAGAGATGTTTTCTTTTCCGCTGCAAAATTCGTTCTTCCTAATGAATAAAAGAAGCTTTAACATACCCGTCCGAGGACGTGGAAGTCAGGCGAATTAAAAAAAAATAAAACAAAGAAAAGGAAAAACCCGAGCGCCACCTCTTGGCCGTCAATACCGAATTACCGGATTATTTTCACTCAATTTTAAGAGCGAACTTCGGTGTTACATTCGATGTTGCTAGACATAATTGTAAACCAGCGAATAGAGCCCCATCTCTTGGCCAGCGACGCTAGTTTAGATAATTTTTTCAATTTTTTTTGATTAAGAACGAACGTCCGATGGCGTTACTGAATTACTGATAATTGTGAAATAAGTTTCAGAAAGATCTCGGTGGCTAGGTATAAATTATTTACGGTTACAACGCAAAATGAGGGCGCCATCTTTTGGTCAACACAATCAACTCCCGTTATTGAAACGTGAGATCGATTATTAATCCATGATTTGACAGAATGAAAAAAGAGCTTCGAGGACCACACTTTTTGAAATTCTGAAACCCAAATTAGGGTCGTGCAGGAGGTGGCATAACTGGGCCAGTTCGGATAGAATCTTCAAGTTTTTATTTTATAAGTGATTTTTGAAATTTTGAAAATCGCATCAGGTATTTTTATAACAATCACGAACCCTGTCCGTCGCGCCCGACAAACCTCGTACCTCCGGCATGATTCCCCTCGACTAATGAGGTCAGGCTCTGTTGTCTGTTGTGGTCGTCACCTCCGGAGGGCGCGTTCAGCTAATTAGATTTTAGTGGCTGCGGCACTTGTGCGGTCTGGCAATTCATTTTTTGCCGCAGCGGTCGTAAAGACCCCGCGAAAGCGCGTAAAAAATCCAACGCTGACGTCACTCGAAAACAAATCAAAAGTCATCCCTTCGATAACTATAAATTGTCATAACCTGGTTAACGTCAGCAACAGACTTAACCTCCCTCCATCTAACAGCTCTTGCAATTATTATTATTTATACATATATCTTTTAAATAACATCAGAACACTCCAAGTCCAAACAACTTTGGCCCACGCGCGCTAAATTTTGTAGTTGACAAGTCTGACAATGTTGTGTGGAATGATGAACGGGGGGGAGGGGGTTGCAGTTGTTTGTGGTTTGAACGGTATACTCTGCGCGAATTCGAGCATTCGCTCATACTTTTCCCAGCCTGACAAGCATCATAAATCAGGTATTTATGGCGAGCGATTGCTGTGCGCAATTCCGTTTTTAATTTTCCTTCGTTCTTTCACTTCACGCTTTTAGTCTCGATTTAATTAGTCTTACTATTCGTGTTCGTTGTTCACTTTATTTGTGGGCGTTTCACAATGCGAAACAATCCCGCACGAAGTGTTTGGATTTGGAAACGAAGTCTACCGCATATCGCCGCAGGACGTTAAGGATCGTTTACGCGAGGATAGACGGACGCTACGTTTCGCGGACGCACTTGTCGACCTGCGCTTTAGAACGCCATCTCTCGGACGAACGCGTGGCCCGAGCACTCCTTGGTACACTTTGCGTTGCGCTTTTGTTTCTTGCGGTAGCTCTAAAAGATAACTTTTACATTTGCTCCTAAAATAAAGCCTCTAGACCAGGGATTCCCAATGGGGTCGATGGACACGTGTAAGGCGTCGATGAACCTAACCCCCCAGAGGGTTTGGGGTTATGATTTATTGCCTAACGGAGGCCTATCCAAATAGTTTATTTATTCAAAAAGAAACGGAAGATTTGCGAATTATTAAACGAAATTTAAGTAAGCGTTGAATGTACAGCGACAGGAATAAATAAAATAAATGAGTCTGAGTCTGAGGGCTGAGTCAGAGTTTGAGTCTGAATGTGAGGGCCGAGTCAGAGTCTGAGTCTCTATTTTTCCTAAATAGCATCCAACCTTAATTGGCAGTTTATTGCGTTTAGGTTAGAACGTCGTAATAATTAATGAAATGCAGTGAAGTCGAATGAAACAAAAAACAAACGATGATCGTTGATGAAAATGGAACGAAAATTTAAAAAAAAATCGCGTACAACTCGATGAGTCAGCCGGTCATAAAAACCGACGAATTTTAATCACAGCCAAACGTTTACCTAACCTGAAATTACATAACAATCGCAACGCAAGGTGAGAGCGCCATCTTTTGGTCAACAACCGCAATTTCCTGCCTGCCTCGATTTTTTTTCTGCAATAGAAATTTTCAACTTTTCCCTGAAATGAAGCGCAATTAAACGTAAGCGGAAGGTTCAGAAGAAGAAAAAAAAAGAAAAGAATACAGCGCCATCTCTTGACAAGGCGTACAATTTTAGATTTTCTTTTTGCAAAAAATTTTAAGGAACGAACGCTGGATGGTGTTACTAAAAAAATAAATTTAATAAATAAAGTTGGTCAGGTATAAATAATTTAAGGTTGCAACACAAAACGAGAGCGCCATCTTTTGGTCGACAGTCGCAGTTTATTGTCTCTCGGTTTTTTCTTGGAATAGAAAACGACATCTTCTTCCCCTCCCCCGCTCCCCCAATGCAATTAAGCGCAAGCGCAAGGTTCGTTTACAAAAATAACAGTTTGCTATCGGAACACAAAAGAATAGTGCCGCCATCTCGTGGCTACCACGCTGTACTAGCAATTGAATTAATTTCCTTTCTTATTTCCTTTTCTACTTCGCTGCGAAATGCTTCTTTCTTCTTCCTACTGAATAAAGGAGCTTTAATCTGCTTAGAAGTGAGCCGGATTGAAAAACAAGAAGGAAAAGAGAACAGAGCGCCATCTCTTGGCCAGCGACACTAGTTTAGATGATTTTCTCATTTTTTCTTCTTTTTAAGAACGAACATTCGACGGCGTTACTAGAAAAATAATAATAAGTTGTAAATAAGTTGAATAAAAAGGAATCGGTTAGGTATGAATAATTGAAGGTTGCGACGCAAATTGAGAGCGCCATCTTCTGGCCAACGATCGCAATCTATTACCTCGATTTTGTTTTTGTTTTAATAGAAATTCTTAAAATTCTCTAAAATTCTTAAAATTCTCTAAAATTCTTAAAATAGAAAGTCTTCCCACTACACAAACAATACAATACGAAACGATCTGTTCCTATGAGACAAGAAAGCGTCTCCATCTCTCGGCGGCGCCACGCTACTTTTTTATTAATCAATAAAATTACGCGCCTTTTTCTGTTTCGCTGCAAAATTCCTTCTTCCTATTGAATAGAACGTCTTAAAGGTCCGTGAAAGTGAATCGGATTTTAAAAAAGAAAAAAACCTCAGCGCCATCTCTTGCCCGCCAATACTATACCCGATCATTTTCTCTCGATTTTAAGAGCGAACTTTCGGCGTTACGTTCGCTGTTACTAAAAATAATAATTGTAGGCGATTTTATAAAAAAAAAGTCTGCTTGAATCTGGTAACGCCTCTAAGATTGCACTAGATAGGCAACCCATCCTACTTGCGTGCTTTAAAAGTCACGAGGTTGTTTCCTGTTTGGCCGACGGGTTGCCTAGCTTTCGGGAGTCGCGATTTAAGAAGTGTGCCGCATACTGTTTTTATTACACTATTACGGTCACTACGATCACTGAATGGTGAATTTTCTATTACAAAAAGAAAAAATGTTGAAAGTTAAAAAAGCAAAATGTAGAGAGAGGTATGTGGATGTGCAGCCAGGAATTTTGAGTGAACGTTCTTCGAGACGGCAGCAGGCATTACACCGTTAATTAACTTTTCCGACCGCAGCGCCGCGCCGCGGTGATTTTTATAGTAGTATACCCGCATTATGCGGTTTCTCACACTCCGACACCGCCTCCTATGATGTGTCCGAACGGACGGACTGGCGGGCGGGCGGGCGGGCCCGTTCTCCGAGTCGTCCTGGACGGCTTAATTATTTCAATCAACAACTGACGAACGCCTTATTTAGATCAATTAGTTATGTACCTTGTACGTTTAACTTGGTTATTAGTCCGACTTAATTACCTATCGGCCGGACGGTGCTGTTAGATTAAATTCTGCAGCGTAAAGCGTCTAATTAAGGTAACTTGATTAATGGAATCGGATGCGGCGGGCTTGCGTGTAATTACATTGTGAAATATTTTCGATTTATAGATGTAAGAGATCGGAATTCTGTACAGAAATTTGTTTATTTTGATTAGAAAAAAAAAATAATACATCATAACCTTCAGGCGACAGAGATGTAAGAAATCGAAATTCTGTACAGAAATTTATTTATGTCAAGTAAAAAAAAATTACAGCCTAACCTTCAGACGACAGAAATGTAAAAGATCGGAATTCTGTACAGAAATTTGTAGATTTTGATTAGAAAAAAAAAATACAGCCTAGCCTTCAGGTGACAGAGATGTAAGCGATCGGAATTCTGTACAGAAATTTGTTGATTTTAATTAGAAAAAAAAATACAGCCTATCCTTCAGGCGACAGAGATGTAAGAAATCGAAATTCTGTACAGAAATTTATTTATGTCAAGTAAAAAAAATTACAGCCTAACCTTCAGGCGACAGAGATGTAAAAGATCAGAATTCTGTACAGAAATTTGTTGACTTTAATTAGAAAAAAAAATACAGTCTAACCTTCAGGCGACAGAGATGGAAGAGATCGAAATTCTGTACAGAAATTTGTTGACTTTAATTAGAAAAAAAAATACAGCCTAACCTTCAGGCGACAGAGATGGAAGAGATCGAAATTCTGTACAGAAATTACTTGATTTAAATTAAATTAAAAAAAAAAAAGTGAACCGAGGTCGCCAGCGTCCGTTTTATGAAACGCTTGAGTGAAAAGCTGCTTGCGACAGTAAGGAACGAGTTGAAGCGGAACTCGTTAGATGGCGCTGATTTTCTCAAGTGACTATAGATCATAGTTAAGCCGTCGCGAAGTGAACAGGTAAAAATGTCCGTTCAGAGCTCTTCAAGCTTGACCGCGTGTTTCTCTCTCCTAAATTTATTTTATTTATTTTTTTTTTCAAATTGGTTACCTTGCCCAATTTAAATGGCTAAAAGGATTGCTTCTTTTCAAGATCCTAGAATAAATGACTAAACTGCACCTCACAATAAATCGGTAACCTTGGTTCTTTTATTTAAATTAAGATTATCGCGGCAGTACATTTACGTGCACAGTTCCAATACCGAAAGAATTTCCACAGCTTCCGTTCATTTGTCTTCTATTTGTTAAGGTCGCTGCGAAGCACGTTCTACCTTTCTTGTTTTATTTATTTTTTATTTTTTCTTTCTGGGGGGCATAAACAGAGGCCCCTTTAGAGAGAGGCCGCTCCGACGGATTCAGGCCCGAATCTGTCTCCTTTCTCATGATACTCGATGGCCCTCACTTGGGCCGCTCGCCTTTGGGGACAGTTAAGAATTTGAAAAAGAAGTGAAGATGTTTGGAAAAAGTTTTAAAAATTTTTCTCCATAATTTAGAAAAAAAAAGATTTGTTTTTTCTATTTTTTTGTCCCTTTTAATTTTCTTTTTGTACTTTCCGATTTTTTGTTCCCTTTAATTTTCCTTCGTCCTTTTTAATTTTTTTGTTCCTTCTAATTTTTTAATTTCTTTAAAGAAATTTTTGCTTCACTTAATTTTTCAAACTTCTTTCCCGTATTTTTCGCGTATCGTTTTGATTTTTTAAAATTTTCAGACTTTTACATTTTTTTTATCCGAACTCACCTCGTCGCCACGCTTCATTGGATACCGAACACGTCGGGTTTATCTTCACGCGAACGTTCTGTCCGGCCGCCATCTTGTTTCCCAGATCGTGCCGAGCGCGACGTTCGAGTTCGTCTCGTCGACACATTTGATTTGACACCCCGCACGACGAGTTTACCTCAACTCGGACGCCTTGATACTTCGTAGCGCCTCCATCTTGAATTTCAAGATGGCTTCGGGATGAATGCCAATTTCTCCTCGTCGAAACATTTCGTTTGATATCCCACACGATGGGTTTACCTCGACGCGATCGCTTTCCTACATCGCAGCACCGCCATTTTGAAATAAAGAATGGCGTCGGGATGAAGACCGAATTGCCTTCATCGAAACATTTCGTTTGATACCCCACACGACGGGTTTACGTTGACGCGAATGCGAATATTTCCTATACCGCAGCACCGCCATCTTGGATTTCAAAATGGCGTCGAGATGAAAGCCGAATTACCTTCGTCGACATATTTCGTTTGCCACCCCACACGACGGGTTTACCTTAAGGTGAACGCTTTCCTACGTCGCAGCACCGCCATTTTGAATTGCAAAATGGGGTCGGGATGAAGGCCGAATTCCTCTCCTCGATACATTTCGTTTGATATCCCAAATGACGGGTTTACGTCGACGCGAATGGTTTCGTACATCGCTGTACCGCCATCTTGGATTTCAAGATGGCGTCGAGATGAAAGCCGAATTACCCTCGTCGAAACATTTCGTTTGATATCCCACACAACGGGTTTACGTCGACACAAATGCTTTCGTACAGCGCAGCAACGCCATCTTGGATTTCAAGATGGCGTCGGGATGAAAGCCGATTCGCCCAGAATTAAAATTAATTAATTCGTAGAGTGTTTACTGACAATGCTTTGTGTAAACGAACTACGGGCGCCGTGATTCGGTTTTCAATTTAATTTGGCATTTTAGACCTCTTTTTATTATTTGAAGCATTTACGTAACCTTGAAGCCAGCCACAGCCTTCTCCATTTTTGTTGACGTTTGGGTTAATCGTTTCGTTTTTCATTTTTGACCGCACGTAATCACCATCAAAGTTAAATGATTTGCGGGTGTTTACTAATAACGCTTCGTGTATACGAAATACGGGCCCCGTTATTCGGTTATCAATTTAGTTTGCCAGCGTCGATCTCAAATTATTTTTTGTTATTTGAAGTACTGGCGTAACCTTGAAGGTATTACTTCTTGCTGTCAAGGGCAGAGGTTCTAACGGCGATGTTTCCGATGCGAAAACAATTATGAAAAGAAAACAAACGACACGTTTCGAAATTCGCTCAAACGGACAACACGCCCTAGGGAAAATTTTGTTTATTTATTTGACGACGTCGAAAAATAGTTATGTGTTATTAAAATCAATTCAAACAAATATTAATAATTATTTTATTTAATTTCCGGAAGAGACTCGTGTTTGTTTGCAAACTTGGCCGGGGGAACAGGGGATTCACAAGAGTGCAAACGACATATTGAATGTTCAATCTTTTTTTTTTCGGAATTTAATATTAAATCAAAGTCGTCTTCTGATACGTACCCCTCCTATTACTTTTTTTTACGTCGCTTATCATTTGTTTGAAGTCGTTCTGATCGTAGGTTTCAAAGTATTTGATTCTTGACTTGTTTCTCCAAATCGAATGGAATCGTAAGCCTTTTTAAAATGCGCTGTGGTCCTATGTTAGTAATAAACTATCAATATTTTTTTTTTTTGATTGTGAAAATCTGTCATCCCTTGTTGATTTTTTTTTATCTTTGCGTTATATTTCCATCACCGCTCTCGATTTAATTTTAAGCTTCACGGTGATGTATGCAATCAGCAAAACACCTGTCGATGTATGGTTGCGTCGTCCCCGGAATCCGAAAAGAACGTCGAGCGAACGAGTCGCGCGATGAAATTATTATTTATTGTTTGTTCCAATTTTAATTTCGGCGGGGCATCACAGAGCGAAAGGAAAAAGAAAAAGAGACGCAGCGCCGATAGAAAGGCCTTTAATACTTCGAAAGTATTTTAATAATATCCAAGCAGGCCGGGCGCACACAAAAAGCTTAATTACATTTTCCTCTCGATATTGCATTCCACGTTCTGGTCTGCGCGTCTCGTCGTCGTTTTGCATTCGTTGCTTATTTCGCCGGAATTTATATAATCTTGCATAACAGGCATTGTTTGTTTTCCCCCGGAGCTTAATTAAAACTTACAGTGTGTGTGTGTGTTGGCATCACTGTATGTACATACACACAAATCGAACCTCCTCGGCAAAGCAGAAGGACGCCGAAGAATCACATCACGCACACATTATTTTCAAATAATTCAAAGACACGACAGACCTTGAAGAAGAAACGAAAACGAAATTGCTTAATTAATTTTTAATTAAGGAATTTACTTGCTGCATGCACCGCGTTCCTCTTGTTTAAAAAAAAAAATACTCACGGGCAGAACAAGCAAAAGAAAAAAACCGATGTTTCACCATCGATTCGATGTAAGGGGTGTCCCATTTTCGATGGTATCCTATAGGTACCTCCGTTAATGGAAGGTAAGTAAGTACGCAATATTGGGTCAAACTTTTATTTCCGTACAGCTCGGCCATTTTCGATATTGTATATTATTCAAAAGCTTGATGAAAAATATTCTTTTTCCAACTATGACTTCCATTTAAAAAAAGAAAGAAAAAAAGAAAGGTTGGGTTCGTATCTCGACTATTACGAACTTCTCATGTGATTTAATTAAGAAACCAAGATCTACGTTAAAAGTCGAATAAGAAGTATAGTCATCATTTTTTTAATATCTTTAAAAATAAAAAAGTTATTTGCGTTTGAAGATTTGGTGAATTTTTCGTTTTCCGACTGTACCACAAAAACAGTAGATAAGAATCGGCAAATTTTTGATTTAACCATTGAAATTGGCATAAAAAGTTGACCCAATATTGCGTGTTTAGTATGTTTTTTTTTTTTGATATTACCATTATTAACGGAGATACCTATGGAATACCATCGAAAACGGGACACCCTGTACAATCGCGGACACTTAAAACAGAACGCTTTGCATCAGCGCAAAATAGAAGCGAGGTCGAATGTGGCAGATTTGCGCCCAGAAAAGTCAACCGGCGAAGTAAGTTTCATAAACGATTTTCTATTGTTTTGTTCTGTCTAATATTTTGTTTTTTCCTTTCATAGTTTTTCACACGAACATGTTTCGCACTTTATCATTCTTGCTTGCCGTCTTCGATCGTCTTTTGTTTTCTTTGCGATCATAGTTTTTCACACGAACTTTCGTGTGTTTCATTGTTGCTTGCCTCGTTCGATCGCCTTTTCTTTTATCGGCGATCATAGTTTTACACACGAACTTTAGCTTTCGTTTGTTTCATACTCGCTTGTCTAGTTCGATCGCCTTTTGTTTCCTTAGCGATCATAGTTTTTCACACGAACATTTATTTACCTTTCGTTTCGTTCTTGCTTGTCTAGTTCGATCGTCTTTTGTTTTCTTGGTGATTACAGTTTTTCACACGAACTTTATCTCTCGCTTCATTCTTGCTCACCTAATTAGATCGCCTTTTGTTTTCTTGGCCTTCATAGTTTTTCACACGAATACGTTTCGAACTTTATTTTTCGTTTGTTTCATTCTTGTTTGTCTAGTTCGATCGCCTTTTGTTTTCTTGGCGATCATAGTTTTTCACACGAACTTTATCTTTCGTTTGTTTCATTCTTGTTTGTCTAGTTCGATCGCCTTTTGTTTCCTTAGCGATCATAGTTTTTCACACGAACCTTTATTTACCTTTCGTTTCATTCTTGCTTGTCTAGTTCGATCGTCTTTTGTTTTCTTGGCCTTCATAGTTTTTCACACGAATACGTTTCGAACTTTATTTTTCGTTTGTTTCATTCTTGTTTGTCTAGTTCGATCACCTTTTGTTTCCTTAGCGATCATAGTTTTTCACACGAATATGTTTCGAACTTTATTTTTCGTTTGTTTCATTCTTGTTTGTCTAGTTCGATCACCTTTTGTTTCCTTAGCGATCATAGTTTTTCACACGAACTTTATCTTTCGTTTGTTTCATACTCGCTTGTCTAGTTCGATCGCCTTTTGTTTCCTTAGCGATCATAGTTTTTCACACGAACCTTTATTTACCTTTCGTTTCATTCTTGCTTGTCTAGTTCGATCGCCTTTTGTTTCCTTAGCGATCATAGTTTTTCACACGAACTTTTATTTGCCTTTCGTTTCATTGTCGCTTATCTAGTTCGATCGCTTTTTGTTTTCTTGGCGATCAGAGTCTTCACGCGAACGTGTTTCGAACTTAATCAGGCGTTTGTTTCATTTTTGCTTTTTCTAATTCGATCGCCTTTTGTTTTCTTAGCGATCGTAGTTTTGTTCCGTCCGTTATTTTGTAATGACTTTAAAATAAAACTCACAGTCACACGTGCAGAAAGATGCGGAAATGTAGTTATTTATACATCAGATTGTGACCTTTATTTTAAAGTCTCCAGGCGCCAGACGGCCGTTTTCATAATCAGACTTTAAGGAAGCTTTAATTTAAAGTCACTTTAAAAATAGGTAAACAAATGTAATTTTTTAGTGATGAACAGATAAAACAGCGACATCTTACGATCGCTTTTTGACCTGACATTTTTCAAAAAGTATTTTTTTAGGTTAAGGTAACTTTAAATTTAAAGCCTGATTATGAAAACGGCCCTTAGTCTTTTTGAGATTATTGAAATTTATTCATTGAGCAACGCTGTCGTCGGAAGTCGGAAGAATCGATCAAGTTCGTAAAGCGCGGCGGATTTGAAAAATTCAGATCGGACGAGGTTGCCGCCATGACAACCGAATTTCGGCGCCAATTTCAAACAACCAACCAAACTTTTCGTTCCTTTCTACGTTCCAGCCGTTGCACGTTTTTTTTTTAATTTGTTAACGAAACGTCGCGGTCGGCGCCACCGGAAACCCGACGATCAGATCACGCCGATTAAATTTTGGCGGCAAATTCGAATTGAGTGCGAAATTAATAATTTAAGGGAAAGTTGAATTAAAAAAAAAAAAATCGCATCGGTTTTGATGACAAGTGACTGACGCTTACGGTTGATTGCATGTATCAAGTACCTGGCCAATTCGATGATGGCATAACATGAATGTTACAGCCCGCCGATGAAAAAAAAAATGAATCTTCGGGCGGGCAGGTTCCGTTTTGTTTTTTTCTTTAATTTAACACTAATTGCCTTTATTAAGCGAAGTCGTACCGAATTTACGAGCGGTAGCACAACTTAATCGATAAACTTTATTGGTGATAGTAAAAGAAATCCAATCGTAAAAGCCAACGGGACACCCAAGTAATGTGATACTCTTCTGTCTCTATGTGATTATTATTATATATATATATATATATATACGTGTTGGGAGGTTTATATAAGGTCGCTCCGCCTCGAACATTGGATCCGCCCACGGATCCTGACCGTGGCGTGGCGGGGCCCAAAATGTTTGGCGTATCATTGTCAGCATTTCGATGTTGACGATGATGATGATGATTGTAGGAGAAAAAAAGTCCGCCGGAGCTATGGAGGTAGGTAGAGGCAATCGTTTCCAAACAAAAAACTCCAATAATAAGCGGGCATTTTAATTTAATTTTTTTTTTCCGCTTTGGAAGTATTAAAATGTTCATTTTGTGCCGCGCCACCTACAATGACGGGAAACCTTGAGAAATCCCATTGATTATTAACTGTTGGGATTTTCCTTGGCGGTTCAACTGAAAAGGCGCTTCAAGATGAAACTTTCGCAGAAAACCGCAAGCCTCCAACGCCATCTGTTCGGAAGATATTTGCATTCGTTTGTCGAAGTACTGATGAAGCAGCGATATATTTCTTTTTAATCAAAAAAGTCGAATAACGCGAAAACGGTTTACATTAGACCCTACGTGCGGTGCACAAAGTCGCCTTAAAATTCAGTTCGGAATCCGAAAATGTAAAAATATATAGGACGTTCCGTTTGAAATAACGAAGTGACGCAACGTGCAGACCAAACGGAACACTCTGTATACGCCGAAGTAATTTCAAAATATGCTCCACGTGATACGAAGCAACTTTCATTTGAAACATTTTCTTATACAATGAGTAACTAGAGAGATATGAAGCAAGCCGCCTTAAGCAGAACACCCTCTATAACGGACGGATTTTTTTTTCTTCCAAGTAAAAAAAATCTTCCGCTTGGCAATGCCAACTTGACTCGTGATTGACTGCATCATCGTCAGGTCTTCTTAGAATCGTTCCAGCGTTAGTGATTTGACAATTTCTTCGTATCCGGCTCGAAGGACCAACGATTGTTTCGGGTGTACAACTCTTAAAATTATACAATCGGTTCGACTGAAGAAAAACGCTTTGTCAAAAGCCTTTGAAAAGCGGTAACTGGTATTTGAAAATAATTTAAAGTGTGCGCCGTCCTTTAGATGGCGGCGCTGCGGAAAGGGAGCCGAGGCCCTTTCACCGCCACCACCTATCGAAGCGGCACAACGCAACTAGCACGCGACAAGTTAATAAAGCCGAACTTGGCTTCGCCCTAAAAGTACGAAAGGAGGAGTTCGAACTAATCAAAGCGAGTCAGAACCAACCGGGTAAAATCTGACGTCAGTTGAAGCCAATGGGGCGGCGAATCAAGTCAAGCGCGAAGGCAATTTGTAACTCCGCCAGAATAACAACCCGACAAAAAAAGCTTATTTCGCAGGTACAAGCTAACACAAAAAAATAAACAATCTATTTAATTCCCAGGAAATATTGCGAGACCAGCGCAAAAAAAAAACACTGGGTCTCGAGCTGACGTCGACGAGGTGTTTATTTTATCGCAATTATGAGACTTGATTCACAGTGGACGTAAACATAAGAATTAGATAAGCATAGTGAATTTTAAATGTAATTTTCGCTACGCTTGTCATTCAAGAAGAAGTCTTACAGTGGTTAATAATGAGTCTCGCACTTTGTTTTAAACGTTTTCATAAAATGTATTGACAAATATATGGAAAATTTACGTTTATACGTTTACTATGCTTACGTAAGCGTCCATTGTGAATCCAGGCTAACGCTGAGAATAGAAAACTCGCAAAATTTATTGCGAGAGCGTCTGCGAATTGCAAACAGAATAGGTCGAGACCGCGGGAAGTTATTAACGCTGTAAAATCGACGTCTGCACTACGACACGGAGATTGTAATATAGAAAGTTATTTTTAACGCCGTAGTTACAATATTTCGCCAGTTTCGTCTTCATCACCATCATCATCTCTGAGCTACAAATTGCTGTGTTATTCGGAATAGTTGAACGTGCCCGGCGTTGGACGCCAAATTAATTCGTTATCCACCTCTCTGTATAAAGGGGTGTAAAAATTCAGGGCGCGTGCTGTGATGATGCATCGCCAAGTGTGGAGCGGGCTTTAGTTCATAACCGACGCGACGGCGACGGCGGGGAAATGAAGACTACGATTTTTTTGGCATTTGTTTCGCCAAGTCCGAAACACAAAAAAAATTTAATGGTACTAGCCCAAACAAATAAAAATAAACAATCTATTTAATTCCCGGGAAATTACTCGTAAAATTATATTATTCGCAGCGATTTTTTCGCGCTTAACGATATAGATAAAGACAAGTGGTCGCGCGTTCGTCGCACACTTTTTATCTATCATCGCAACGTGATTACCTAACTGTAATGAATGGCTGTTTGCGCAACAAAAAGTTAAGCAACTCTGTTTGCTGAGATAACGTCACCTCCTCGTACGTGTCGTCGTCAATACATTTTTCTTTTTCGGTATTTGCAGACTCGACAAAATAAATCCTAAAAAGTCGTCCTCTTCATTTCCTCGCCGTCGGTTACGAAATAAAGCCCGCTCCACACTTGGCGTCGCATTTATTTTCAATTTCTTGCTCTCGTCGGGTTGAGTTGACCTTGAAATTGACCTGACTTGATTTTGTAACAAAGGACCTGGCTTTTAAATTGAGTCCAGTTCAGTTGGGCTCATTTGACCTTAAAATTGATCTGACTTTATTTAATAACAACTGGCTTTTAAACTGAGTCGAGTTCAGTTGAGATGGGTTGACCTTGAATTTTTAAGGCTTTGTTTGTTTAGTTACATTTTCTATTTCGTATTTTACTTTCATTTATTTTTTACATTTTTGCTCGAGTTGAATAAAGAACTCAGTTGCGTTGGGTAAGGCCAACCCAACGCAACTGAGTTCGATCCGACTTGATTTATAATAACTGGCTTTTAAACTAAGTCGAGTTCAGTTCGACATGGCTTGACCTTGAATTTTTAAGACTTTGTTTGTTTAGTTACATTTTGTCTTTAGTACTTTACTCTCATTTATTTTATTACATTTTTGCTCGAGTTGAGTACAGAGCTCGGAAAGTGTTGGGTTGGGTTGGCCTTGAGACTTGCGGAACATTTTATTATTTAATATATCCGTCTTTAAATTTTCTGACGACTTCACACTGATTTACTTGCGTTGAACAGAATTACGTAACGGTTCGGTTGGATTGACCTTGAAATTTATTTTGCGCCTAATATTTGATTACTTTTGTTTATTTTTTCTTAATTGTTAATCTTTAGTTAAATTAATTTCAGAGTGAGTTGACCTTGAACTCAATCATAATCATCATTTAATTTTTTGGTTTTAAGTTTTTTTTTTATATAGTTTATTTTGCTTAGGATTGACCTTGAGGTGAACGAGTATAATTTCCATTTCCGTTTTTTTTTTTAAACACTCAGTTTCAATATTTTGTTAATTTTCGATTTCGTGCTCGCGTTTGAACGGGATTGGCCTTGAGAATGATCCAAATTTTTATTAACTTTATTTTTTTTGTTTTGTTTGGGGTAGTACCATTAATTTTTTTGTGTTCCGGACTTGGCGAAATAAATGCCAAAAAAATCGTAATCTTCATTTCCCCGCCGTCGCCGTCGCGTCGGTTATGAACTAAAGCCCGCTCCACACTTGGCGTTGCAACGTCACAGCACGCGCCCTGAATTTTTACACCCCTTTATACAGAGAGGTGGATAACGAATTAATTTGGCATCCAACGCCGGGCACGTTCAACTATTCCGAATAACACAGCAATTTGTAGCTCAGAGATGATGATGGTGATGAAGACGAAACTGGCGAAATATTGTAACTACGGCGTTAAAAATAACTTTCTATATTACAATCTCCGTGTCGTAGTGCAGACGTCGATTTTACAGCGTTAATAACTTCCCGCGGTCTCGACCTATTCTGTTTGCAATTCGCAGACGCTCTCGCAATAAATTTTATGAGTTTGCTATTCTCAGCGTTAGCCTGGATTCACAATGGACGCTTACGTAAGCATAGTAAAAGTATTAACGTAAATTTTCCATATATTTGTCAATACATTTTATGAAAACGTTTAAAACAAAGTGCGAGACTCATTATTAACCACTGTAAGACTTCTTCTTGAATGACAAGCGTAGCGAAAATTACGTTTAAAATTCACTATGCTTATCTAATTCTTATGTTTACGTCCACTATGAATCAAGTCTCATAATTGCGATAAAATAAACACCTCGTCGACGTCAGCTCGAGACCCAGTGTTTTTTTTGCGCTGGTCTAGCAATATTTCCTGGGAATTAAATAGATTGTTTATTTTTTTGTGTTAGCTTGTTCCTGCGAAATAAGCTTTTTTTGTCGGGTTGTTGTTCTGGCGGAGTTACAAATTGCCTTCGCGCTTGACTTGATTCGCCACCCCATTGGCTTCAACTGACATCAGATTTTACCCGGTTGGTTCTGACTCGCTTTGATTAGTTCGAACTCCTTCTTTCGTACTTTCAGGGCAAAGCCAAGTTCGGCTTTATTAACTTGTTGGGTGCTTGATGCGTTGTGTCACCTCGATAGGTGGTGGTGGCGGTGAAATGGCATCGGCTCCCTTTCCCTTTCCGCCATCTAAAGGACGGCGCACGCTTTAAATTATTTTCAAATACCAGTTACCGCCTTTCAAGGGCTTTTGACAACGCATTTTTCTTCAGTCGAACCGATTTTATAATTTTAAGAGTTGTACCCGAAACAATCGTTGGTCCTTCGAGCCGGATACGAAGAAATTGTCAATGCAGTAACGCTGGAACGATTCCAAGAAGACCCGACGATGATGCAGTCAATCACGAGTCAAATTGGCGTTGCCAAGCGGAAGATTTTTTTACTTGCAAGAAAAAAAAATTCGTCCGTTATAGAGGGTGTTCCGCTTTAGGCGGCTTGCTTCATATCTCTCTAGTTACTATATACGCCTATACAGAGTGTTCCGTTTGGTCTGGGCGTTACGTCACTTCGTTATTTCAAAAGGAACGCCCTATATATTTTTACATTTTCGGATTTCGAACTGAATTTTAAGGCGACTTTGTAGGATCTAATGTAAACGTTTTCCGCGTCGCGGGGGGAGGGGGGGGGATACGTACGCTCAAGAGTATGCCCAGAAAACGCGGGGGTTCTAATGACAAACGAAAACAACAAATATGCAAGAGAGGTGCCGTGTACACCTCTGAAATGATTGGGAAGAGTACTTTTGTTACAAGGGATAGTGTGAAGTTACGGTTTGTTAGTTATGGTGGCGACTTTCAGTAATAAAGCGACCTCACACGGGGGGGCTATTATTAGAGGTAAACTGTTGAATTTCGCAACGGTCCGGTGATTTCTTCGCCCGGTCCCTTTTTTTTGCGACGCGCTTACGAATTCGTTTCTTGGTCCTGGCTGTATAATATCGGGCGGCAGGTTCGGAAAACCGCAGAGAAAATTTATAACGATGTGTACAAAGGAGAGAGAAAAAAATGCATAAATAAATTTAAAAAAAAGAAAAATTGTGACTGCGATTTAACAACGATTTTTCTTTTTCATGTTAACTGGTATACTCGCGGACGGTTAAAACAGACCGAAAAGCGTCCATTCTATAATATCGGGCGGCAGGTTCGGAAAACCGCAGAGAAAATTTATAATGATGTGTACAAAGGAAAGTAAAGAAAACGCATAAATAAATTTAAAAAAAAGAAAAATTATGACTGCGATTTAACAACGATTTTTCTTTTTTATGTTAACTGGTTTACTCGCGGACGGTTAAAACAGACCGTAAAGCGTCCATTCGATCATAAATCAATGCTAATCAACTTTTACGAATAGTACAGGCCCCAGTACTCCGCCTTGCGTTGAAACTCCTTCAATACGACAAACCGTTGTTTGTTTTCGTATCCTTGCAATTAAAAAATTAAATCAAATTCCGATCGGTCTGTTTTTTTTTTGTCGTCTGTTAATTGAAACGTCACGTCGTCGGTCGGTAACGTTTGTTATTTAATTCACGGTTGTGATTGCGTTATTCGTGATGATCGTGTCAGGCGAAAAATTAGCGCCACGCGTGACAGCGAATGATTGACGTCGTTAAAGGAGGACTTACTGCGGAAACACGTACGCTCTTTGATGCATTTTTAAATCGTTTATGATCTCCTTTGTTAACGACAACGCCGACCTTTAATTCCCCGAAAGACGTGCGCAATTAATTTTCATTTCCGACTTACCAATTCGATCGTACTTTATTTTTCTTGGCGTTCGGAACGAATGCCGCGCGCTTCGAGGAGCAATCGGTTATACAGATTGTGTCAGAGATTATTGGCTACCGCAATAAGTGTGACAGAGCACACATCTGATTGTGCGTTTTCTTATGAGAGAAGCGAGTGCGCTCGGAATTACATCGATAACGCTCGCTCAGTCTTTAACGTCCGGTGCTCGCTGTTAGTGCGGGCAAGATTATCTTGTTTCCTTATTAATCAGAGATAACTGATACAACCTGTATACGTAGAACGGACATTAATTATCATAGAAACGATTTCGTGAAGACCATCGCCTTTTTTTATTAACCAGATATAACTAACACGCAATAGAACAACGAACATTAATAAACATAAGACAACACAACCTGTATACATAGAACAAACATTAATTATCGTAAGACAACACAACCTGTATACATAAAACGAACATTAATTACCATAAAAATGATTTAGTGTACACAAAATTAATCTGATTTAGTCCTAAAGGTAGCAAATCGAGAAAATTTCTTATTTCTCGATACCCCCTGTACAAGTGTGGAACTTTCCTTATTCATTACGTCACTGACTGTAAATACAAAAGCGCAATAGCCGTTGCCTTTGTGGGGGGGGGGGGGTTAATTAATGAAATAGTTCAAATCCAAACCTGGTTGCCGACTTGCTTGTAAACTCCACACGTTTGTCAGAAAAAAAAAATCAAATTGTCCTATTCGCTGCGCCATGACGAACTATAAATGTTGTTTTTTTTAACATATTTTGCTTTTTCCTGCATTTTTTGCTGTGCTTGGCTCGGTCGTCCTCCCCAAAACGATCAGTCCGAAGCGCGATTTAAAACGAAAAATAAATTCAAGTTGATGTGCACTGCAAGGTGCAAGTCTCGAAAAAATATTTTTCGAATTTGGAGCGAACTTCTCCCCCCCCCCCCATTTCTTCTCACATCTTTCCCCCCCTGCCTCGTCACATCATCTTTCCCTCTTCCTCGTCACATCTTTCCCTGCTCAGAAAAGAAATGTATTATAAACTAAACGTAAATGTCGAGATCAACCCAAAACATCCATTCCAGCGAGAGGGGAGTCCCCCTCCCCCCCAACTTATTTATAGTAAGCTATACAATTTCAAAAAGAAAAAAAAGCGACGAAATCAACCAAAAGTATCCATCATTCGTGAGTACCACAAAATGAAAAGGGCTTCCCCCACGTGAGCCTTTTGTAATAAGGGAAAAAGAGGGGGGAGGGGAGATCGAAACACGGTCCGTTTAAGTTACTGCATAATCCTTCCTTCCTATCGGCTGCGCCACGTATTTGCATTAAGGAAGAGAGAGAGGGAGGGAGGTCGAAACACTGTCCGTTTAAGTTACAGCACAATTAAAACATCCTACCGGCTGCGCCACACGAGAGTCTTTTAAAATCTTATTATTATCTTATTTATTATTGATTTTTGAATTCGTAATAACCGCTCCTGGAATTCGAAAACGCACCGAAACGTCCATCGTGCATTTTTGCATTTCAGTATTTTTCTTTCTTTTCTCTAATTTCAAAAATAATCATTTCGAACGATAAGTTTTGATTAACACCCTGTATATCTTCAAAACCCTTCGTTTGACATCCCCGATGTGACACATCAATTCAGACTAGATTTTTCCGGAGAATTCAAATATGCAATAATATACAGGGTGTTGCGTGGAAAAAACGCGAACTTCGTTGCGCAACTCACTAATACGATGCTCGATTGTTTTTTTACGATTGGCATCCCAAAGTACGGCAAAATGCTCACAACATTTATAACCGAAATTTTTTTCCAACTTTAAAAATTGACGAAATAAATCGATCTGAAGCTTTTCGATTAGCACCTGTATAACTCGGGAACCGTTCGTGTGACACCCCCCATGTGACACATCAATTCAGGCTAGATTTTTCCGGAGAATTCAAATATGGAATAATATACAGGGTGTTGTCTGGAAAAAACGCGAACTTCGGTACGCAACTCACCAATACGATGTTCGATTGTTTTTTTTACGATTGGCATTCGAAAGTACATCGAAATTCTCACAACATTGATATTCGAAATTTTTTTCCAACTTTAAAAATGGACGAAATAAATCGATCTGAAGCTTTTCGATTAACACTCTGTATAACTCGGGAACCGTTCGCGTGACACCCCCGATGTGACACATCAATTCAGGCTAAATTTTTCTGGAGAATTCAAATATGCAATAATATATAGGGTGTTGCATGGAAAAAACGCGAACTTCGATGCGCAACTCACTGATACGATCCTCGATTGTTTTTTTTACGATTGGCATCCGAAAGTACGGCAAAATGCTCACAACATTGATATTCAAAATTTTTTTCCAACTTTAAAAATGGACGAGATAAACGGATCTGAAGCTTTTCGATTAACACTCTGTATAACTCGGGAACCGTTCGCGTGACACCCCCGATGTGACACATCAATTCAGGCTAGATTTTTCCGGAGAATTCAAATATGGAATAATATACAGGGTGTTGTCTGGAAAAAAACGCGAACTTCGGTGCGCAACTCACTAATACGATGCTCGATTGTTTTTTTACGATTGGCATCCGAAAGTACGGAAAAATGCTCACAACATTGATATTCAAAATTTTTTTCCAACTTTAAAAATGGACGAAATAAATCGATCTGAAGCTTTTCGATTAACACTCTGTATAACTCGGGAACCGTTCGCGTGACACCCCCGATGTGACACATCAATTCAGGCTAGATTTTTCCGGAGAATTCAAATATGGAATAATATACAGGGTGTTGTCTGGAAAAAAACGCGAACTTCGGTGCGCAACTCACTAATACGATGCTCGATTGTTTTTTTACGATTGGCATCCGAAAGTACGGCAAAATGCTCACAACATTGATATTCAAAATTTTTTTCCAACTTTAAAAATGGATGAAATAAATCGATCTGAACCCTTTCGATTAGCACCCTGTATAACTCGGGAACCGTTCGCGTGACACCCCCGATGTGACACATGACTTCGGGCTAGATTTTTCCGGAGAATTCAAATATGCAATAATATACAGGGTGTTGCGTGGAAAAAACGCGAACTTCGTTGCGCAACTCACTAATACGATGCTCGATTGTTTTTTTACGATTGGCATCCGAAAGTACGGCAAAATGCTCACAACATTGATATTCGAAATTTTTTCCCAACTTTAAAAATGGACGAAATAAATGGATCTGAAGCTTTTCGATTAACACTCTGTATAACTCGGGAACCGTTCGCGTCACACCCCCGATGTGACACATCAATTCAGGCTAGATTTTTCCGGAGAACTCAAATATGCAATAATATACAGGGTGTTGCTTGAAAAAAACGCGAACTTCGGTGCACAACTCACTGATACAATCCTCGATTGTTTTTTTTACGATTGGCATCCGAAAGTACGGCAAAATGCTCACAACATTTATGATAGAAATTTTTCCCAACTTTAAAAATGGACGAAATAAATCGATCTGAAGCTTTTCGACTAGCACCCTGTATAACTCGGGAACCGTTCGCGTGACACCCCCCATGTGACACACGACTTCGGGCTAGATTTTACTGGAGAATTCAAATATGCAATAATATACAGGGTGCCCCATTAAGAAAAACGAACTTTCGTGCATAACTCGATAATACTTTGTTCAATTGTTTTTTATATGAACGGCATCCAAGAGAAATGCTCTGCCTAATGTTTCTACCTTTAAAAATAGAAAAATAGACGAGATGGCTTGATCCGTAGCGTTTCGATTAACACTTCCAAAGCGTCCAGCAAATTTCCTTCCTGGCTTTGAGGAATGCAAGAGATTAGAAACTCGATGTATCAGAGTTGTATGTCATAACAGTAGTTTGATTTCGAATTATAAACACTCCCGACAGAAGTAATTTCTATAATCAAACGAAATTCGTGCAAAATCAGCGTGCATTTAATTAATTGACTGGCGGGCACCGCTCGCTTCGGGCCCCCGGGGCCCAGAAGTCGCGCTGCGAAACCTCATTGTACACTTCCTTTTAGAAAACGCTTAAAAGAGGACGCCGATTAATTACAAAAATTAAAAAAAAAGAATATCCTTTTTTTTAGTAGAAATCAAGATTTCGTACAATATCAAAAATATTCTTTTAAATACTTTCGTAGTTTTATTTCAATACAACAGTACAATGGCAACGTTTACTGCAAGAATGGCAACAGGGTTTGTGAAAATTCCGTTCGGCCTCTCTCCAATCTAAGCTCTTTTGTTTCAAAAATATAACAGACAAACGAAACGTTTGTTGTTTGTTTCCTCCGCCCCGAGGCAAACAATTTTTGTAATGTTTATATAAAAAAAAATTGCTTTTCGAAATTTACAGTTTTCTTCCATTTTATTATTTCGCTCAACCGCAGTTATTATTTTTTTTTCTTGGTCTGTTGTTGCATTCTCCTTTTGATGATTTTTGCTTTTGCTTTTGTTTTATCCTTTCTCTTCTTAATTAAAGGCATTGCGAGGTTAGAAGACGGACGTTAATGCGAATGAAACACGAAATGCTGTCGCGGAAAATTGTTTCACTTTTCGGTCAAGAGATGGCGCTTTGAATAAATAATTCCGGACGCGCCTTCGCTTTCATTTTGACATAAAAAAAAAACATCGCGATTTGATGTAGGAGTGAGCGCGAAATTTGAAATTAAAATAAAATAGCTTTAATTTTTGGTAAAGAGATGGCGCTCTGAATAACCCCATCACGCCCGTCGCGGTGGTCTCAGATTTTCAACTGGATTTTATAAATTCATTGCAAAATTAAAAGGCAAAAGTTGAGAAAGTCAGCGAAACGACAAACTGCCGTCACAGAAAATTCGCAAATTTGAAATTGTTTCCCTTTTCTGTCAGGAGATGGCGCTTTGAATAAATAATTCGCTTTTATTTTGACGTAAAAACATCGCGATTCGATGTAGAAGTGAATACAAAATTTGAAATTAGAAAGAAGTAGCTTTGAAAAGCTTCGAAACCAGAATAAGGTAGCTTTAATTTTTGGGAAACAGATGGCGCTATGAATAATCCCATCACACTCATCGTGGTTGTGTCAGATTTTCAAATGGATTTTTAAATTCATTGCAAAGTTAAAAGACAGAACGACAAACTACCGTCGCAGAAAATTGGATTAAAATTATTTCCCTTTTCGGTCAAGAGATGGCGCTTTGAATAAATAGTTTCGGACGCACCTGCACTTTTACTTTGACACAAAAACATCCCAATTTGATGTAGAAGTGAATGTGAAATTTGAAATTAGAATAAAACTGCTTTAGAAAGCTTTGAAATTAGAATAAATTAGCTTTAATTTTTGGTAAAGAGATGGCGCTCTGAATAATTTCGTCCCACTGTGGTGATTTTAGATTTTCAACTGGATTTTTAAATTAATTGCAAAATTAAAAGTTAAAAAGCCAAAGTGAACTGCGGTCACAGAAAATTTGATTGAAATTGTTTCCCTTTTTGGTCAAGAGATGGCGCTTTAAATAAATAATTCCGGACGCGCCTTCGCTCTTATTTTGATATAAAAACATTGCGATTTGATGTAGAAACGAGTTGAATTTGAAATTAGAGTAAAATAGCTTTAAGAAGCTTCGAAACTAGAATAAATTAGCTTTAATCTTTGGTAAAGAGATGGCGCTCTAAATAATCCCATCACACCTATCGTGGTGGTGTCAGATTTTCAACTGGATTTTTAAATTCATCGCAAAGGTAAAAGGCAGAACGACGAACTGCCCCGGCAGAAAATTCGCCTAAAAAAATTATTTTCCTTTTCGGTCAAGAGATGGCGCTTTGAATTCAATTCAATTCGATTCGTGAATAGTTCCGGACTCGCCTGCACTTTTATTTCGACATGAAACATCGCAATTTGATGTAAATAAATAGAAGTGAAAATTGTTTCTCTTTTCGGTCAAGAGATGGCGCTTTGAATAAATAGTCCCGGACGCGCCTCCGCTTTTATTTTGACACAAAAACATCGCAATTTGATGTAAACAGAAGTGAACGTGAAACTTGAAATTAGGATGAAATAGCTATAAAAAGCTTTGAAATTAGAATAGAATAGCTTTAGTTTTTGGTAAAGAGATGGCGCTCTGATTAATCCCATCACGCCCATCGCGGTGGTTTTAGGTTTTCAACCGGATTTTTAAATTCATAGCAAAGTTAAAAGGGCCAAAGTGTAACGACGATCTGCCGTCGCGGAAAGTTCGAATAAAATTGTTTGCCTTTTCGGTCAAGAGATGGCACTTTGAATAAATAGTTCCGCACTTTTATTTTGACACAAAGCGGGCGCACCCTGATTTTTATTTCGGAATTAAATTTCGTAATGAAAATCTCACAGTTCGCAGTTCGATATTAAATTAAATTCGACGTCCCGCCGCCATTCGGCATTCAAATAGCACACGTGTCAGCTTCGGCAAAGAGATGGCGCTCCGGACAATCCCGTCACGTCATGGTTTTAGTTTTTGAATTAAATTTAATAACGAGAAAACTCGATGACGTTAAGTGGCGGCGGGGTTTCGCCAAGATCATCGGCGGAATGGTGTAATGCGAATTTGAGGGAAATTCAATCGAGATTGTTTTCGCTTTTGGCCGAGAGATGGCGCTCCGAGAAATTCATTACGCGCCTCAGCATTCATTTAGGAACTCTATTTTCAAATTCAAAGCTTGATGTGAGGTTAGACGGCAGGAAGGCAGAACGCAAAAAAAAACATAAGAGGAAAGGTGCGCAAATTATTTTCTATAACCGGCACAGAGATGGCACTTAATGCAATTGTTCAACTTACAACCAAGTAGAACGTTCCTGGATTTTTTTTTGTCAAGTCGTTTTTCTTTTATTTAAAAAGTTCTTCGTCCGCTTGTCAATATACTCATAATGTTTTCCCGCTTTTAAGATTTCTTTTTTTTGTGTTTTACTTTTTCTTATTAAACGCTTTGCTTCTGCATTGTCCATTGTTTTGTCTTCTTTTAAATTTTAGAAAAACATTTTTTTTTTTGGGAACCTTTCTCAGCACTTCACTAGGGAAGTATTCTTGCAGACGTTAATTAATGTACAGTGGTGTACACTTAAAAGTAAACGGTCGGCGGTAAGGGGTTTCAAAAAAAATAAATATTGTGTGATTATGAAATGTAATTGTTAAATTAATGATTGGCCCCTAAATGAGTGTTGCAAAGGGAAAAGAATTTTCATTTCCCCCCTCGGTGTATTTCCACGCGCCCCCCCGCGGCATTAATAAGGACATAAAAAGCGTGCTAAGTAGCTTCGGTATGTCAGTGAGGTACTCCACACTCTCTACAGGATGAGTACGATTGTCGGCGACGTAATCAATGGGGCTTGGTAATTAGTAGCCCCCACTCGCTTTGACGGTGTCTCCTCCCCCAGGTGAACGCACCCCTCTCCCAGGCACCCCACGGTCTGCACTGGTCCACCCCATACACATCTTCATTCCCATTCCCGCAGTGATTACTCTTCCGACAACAAAGTTCCGCTGCCTCATCGAGCCGCTTTTGTTATTGTACCGACGGACGCGACGCCGCTGACTGCTACTTCCGGTTGCTGTAATTCGACTTCCTCCCCCCCTCCCCCTCGCCACCCATTTTCCTCCCGGAAAATATGACGACGCCTTTCGTTTCTCGTCGCGTTATTTAATCCGGGCGGTTCGGGAAAACGTGCCACGAAAATGTAAGCAAGCGCGAGTGCGGCGAAAAGGATTTTCACAGGACAACGGGCAAAGTGCGATGCGTCAAGAATGCTGTTGTTTCGTCCTTTTCCGTGTCTGCTGTTAATCGTAACGAGAATATCCTGGTGAGTAAATTGAAAGTTGTCGTTTCTATCCGTTTCGGTTCAGAAAAAATCGTTTGACCGCCACCGGGAGCAGAAAGCATTTTTTCTGTGACGGAAATAGTATATTTCTCTCCCTAGGGAGTAAAAGCAACAACTTACTCCTTAGGGAGTAGCAAAGCGTAGCTTTTTCTTGATCGTGGTTTCTTGCAGCGCGTCTTCCTCGATTTTCAATAATTTTTTTTTCATTAAAATAAATTCGTTTGCAACGTCAAACAAAAATAAATCTCAGTGACCACTAATCCCCCCTCCCCCCGCCCCCTGAATTAACCTGTCCTTGAAATTGTCAAGAATATCACCCGGATTTATTTTCTGTAATTTTTTACTCCCGAAAGTTTCAAATTCTCGCGCCTCTTGTATTTCCGGTCGTGATTAAAATAGTATACACTCGTCGAGCGAGCGTGCGCTTCTCTCCCTCGAAGTGTAATCTGTTATTTAACTGCCCAAAT
The DNA here is from genome assembly GCA_036172665.1 of Prosopocoilus inquinatus. Classification (NCBI taxonomy): domain Eukaryota; kingdom Metazoa; phylum Arthropoda; class Insecta; order Coleoptera; family Lucanidae; genus Prosopocoilus; species Prosopocoilus inquinatus. The sequence continues at coordinate 2,941,464 of CM069878.1, read as the reverse complement.
TATTTGAGAATTGACCTCACCTCGAAAGCTGATTGATTCCCCGGGCTCCGGTAAACAAATTTATTTTTTATTTATTTCTTTGCGAAAACTGTCAAACTGTCAACACAAGCGCGTCCAATACGAAGAATTTGTTTCCTCCCGTTCGTAGATTTTCCTTGATTTTGAACGCATCACGCCCAGTGTATTATTTCTTGCAGCATCTCTTCTTCCCTTTTCACTAATTTTTTTTTCCTTTCAAATATAATAATAAATCTCCGTGATTCTTTAACCCCCCCCCCCCCCCTGAATTAACCAGGATTTGTCAAAAACATCACCCGGATTTATTCTCTCTCTGCAATTTTTTACTCCCGAAAGTTTCAAATTCTCGCGCCTCTTCTCTTCCCGGTCGTGATTAAAATAGTATACACTCGCCGAGAGAGCGTGCGTTTCTCTCCCTGAAAGTGTAATCTATTTAACTGCACGAATTATTTGAGAATTGACCTCGCCTCGAAAGCTGATTGATTCCCCGGACTCCGGTAAACAAATTTATTTTTTATTTATTTCTTTGCGAAAACTGTCAAACTGTCAAAACAAGCGCGTCCAATACGAAGAATTTGTTTTCTCGCGTCCGTAGATTTTCCTTGATTTTGAACGCATCGCGCCCAGTGTATTATTTCTTGCAGCATCTCTTCTTCCCTTTTCACTAATTTTTTTTTCCTTTCGAATATAATAATAAATCTCTGTGATTCTTTAACCCCCCCCCCCCCCCTGAATTAACCAGGATTTGTCAAAAACATCACCCGGATTTATTCTCTCTCTGCAATTTTTTACTCCCGAAAGTTTCAAATTCTCGCGCCTCTTCTATTCCCGGTCGTGATTAAAATAGTATACACTCGTCGAGAGAGCGTGCGCTTCTCTCCCTCGGAGTGTAATCTGTTATTTAACTGCCCAAATTATTTGAGAATTGACCTCACCCCGAAAGCTGATTGATTCCCCGGGCTGCGGTAAACAAATTTAATTTTTTATTTATTTCTTTGCGAAAACTGTCAAACTGTCAACACTAGCGCGTCCAATACGACGAATTTGTTTTCTCCCGTCCGTAGATTTTCCTTTATTTGGAACACATCGCGTCCAGGGTATTATTTCTTGCAGCATCTCTCCTTCCATTTTCACTAATTTTTTTTTCCTTTCAAATAAATTCGTTTGCTTCGTCGAATAATAATTATAATAAATTTCAGTGACTCTTAACCTTCCCCCTCCCCTCCGCCCCCAGAATTAATCTGGTTTTGTCAGATATGTCACCCGGATTTATTCTCTGCAAGTTTTTACTCCCAAAAGTTTGAAATTCTCGCGCCTCTTCTATTCCCGGTCGTGATTAAAATAGTATACACTCGTCGAGCGAGCGTGCGCTTCTCTCCCTCGAAGTGTAATCTGTTATTTAACTGCCCAAATTATTTGAGAATTGACCTCACCTCGAAAGCTGATTGATTCCCCGGGCTCAGGTAAACAATTTTATTTTTTATTCATTTCTTTGTGAAAACTGTCAAACTGTCAACACAAGCGCGTCCATTAAGAAGAATTTGTTTCCTCCCGTTCGTAGATTTTCCTTGATTTTGAACGCATCGCGCCCAGTGTATTATTTCTTGCAGCATCTCTTCTTCCCTTTTCACTAATTTTTTTTTCCTTTCAAATAAATTCGATTGCTTCGTCGAATAATAATTATAATAAATTTCAGTGACTCTTAACCCTCCCCCACGCCCCCAGAATTAATCTGGATTTGTCAGATATGTCACCCGGATTTATTCTCTGCAATTTTTTACTCCCGAAAGTTTCAAATTCTAGCGCCTCTTCTCTTCCCGGTCGTGATTAAAATAGTATACACTCGTCGAGCGAGCGTGCGTTTCTCTCCCTCGAAATGTAACCTATTTAACTGCCCCAATTATTTGAGAATTGACCTCACCTCGAAAGTTGATTGATTCCCCGGACTCCGGTAAACAATTTTATTTTTTTATTCATTTCTTTGTGAAAACTGTCAAACTGTCAACACAAGCGCGTCCATTAAGAAGAATTTGTTTCCTCCCGTTCGTAGATTTTCCTTGATTTTGAACGCATCGCGCCCAGTGTATTATTTCTTGCAGCATCTCTTGTTCCCTTTTCACTAATTTTTTTTTCCTTTCAAATAAATTCGATTGCTTCGTCGAATAATAATAATAATAAATCTCTGTGACTCTTAACCACCCCCACCCCCCCGCTCAGAATTACCAGGATTTGTCTAAAATGTCACCCGGATTTATTCTCTGCAATTTTTTACTCCCGACAATTTCAAATTCTCGCGCCTCTTCTCTTCCCGGTCGTGATTAAAATAGTATACACTCGTCGAGCGAGCGTGCGTTTCTCTCCCTCGAAATGTAACCTGTTTAACTGCCCCAATTATTTGAGAACTGACCTCACCTCGAAAGCTGATTGATTCCCCGGAACTCAAACGGCAAACAATTTTATTTTTTGCGAAAATCTTCTTTTTCTTTCTTTCTTTTTGAACTGTCAAACTTTCAGCGCGCAAGCGTGTCCAATACGAAGAATTCGTCTTTCCCCTCCGTCCTTGCACCTTCCCAGGATTAATCGATTTAAGCATGCGAACTAGCCTCCCAATTATTTCTTTTTTCCGGGGAATCCCAAATAATCGCAAAGATTACGCATTCAAATCGGTTTTGTTTTGATTCTCGCCGACATTCGAGGATCGGTTGCACTTTTCTCTTTAATGAAGAGAGAAAAGCGCAAATTTTTTTCATGTAAACGGTGTCTCGAAACTGACGTTTGAAACTGAAACGGTTTGCAGAGAAAAGCAATTTTTTTTTCTAATTTGAAAGAATGGAATACAGCGCCATCTGTTGGGGATCAAATGAATTAGGTGATTTTCCGCGGCGACTTTAAGATTTCATCCGCGGTGTAATCCCCCCCCCCCCCGGTGTTCCCTAAATTTGCGTAATTTTTTCCAAAGCCCTTTTCGATTTTACAACTGAACCGTCGAAGTGAAGCGTTCCTAATTTGGGGGAAAAAGATACAACGCCATCTGTTGAGAAGTAAACGGGTTGCTCTTCGCTGGCTTGACTATTTTATCTGCGCAATCCTGCGGGATAGCCCCAGATTTACTGATTTGAATTCTGAGCAAAGAAAACATTCCCTGTCGAGAACTTTTTACTAATTTAAAAGAATTAAATGCTGCGCCATCTGTCGAGGATCAACTGAATTAGGTAATTTTCCGCGGCGACTCTAAGATTCATCCGCGGTGTAATCCCCCTGAATCCCCCCCCCCCCCGGTGTTCCCTAAATTTGCGTAATTTTTTCCAAAGCCATTTTCGATTTTGCAACTGAACCGTCGAAGTGAAGCGTTCCTAATTTCGGGGAAAAAATACTTACAGCGCCATCTGTTGAGAAGTAAACGGGTTGCTCTTCGCTGGCTTGACTGTTTTATCTGCGCAATCCCGCAAGGATAGCCCGAGATTTATCGATTTGAATTCTGAAAAACGAAATCGTTCCCCGTCGAGAACTCTTTTTACTAATTTGAAAGATAAAATGCAGCGCCATCCGTCGAGGATTAACTGAATTAGGTGATTTTCCGCGGTGACTTTAAGATTTCATCCGCGGTGTAATCCCCCCCAATCCCCCCCGGTGTTCCCTAAATTTGCGTAATTTTTTCCAAAGCCCTTATCGGTTTTGCAACTGAACTGTCGAAGTGAACCGTTCCTAATTTGCGGGGGAAAAATACAGCACCATCTGTTGAGAAGTAAACGAATTGCTTTTCCCGGGCTTGACTATTTTATCTGCGAAATCCTGCAGGACTGTCAGATTTGCCGATTTGAAATTTTTGAAGTGCGCAAAATATTCCCCGCCGAGAAGTTTATTTTTCCAATTTGAAAAAAAAAAATTACAGCGCCATCTGTTGAGAAGTAAACGGGTTGCTTTTCCCGGGCTTGACTATTTTATCTGCGAAATCCTGCAGGACTGTCAGATTTGACGATTTGAATTTTTTGAAGTGCGCAAAACATTCCCCGCCGGGAAGTTTATTTTTTCAATTCGAAGAAAAAAAAAATTACAGCGCCATCTGTTGAAGGGCAACCGAATTACTTTCTCGCGCGGCGACTTTCATATTTCAGCCGTGATGTAATTCGGTGGCAGGATCGCCGGACCTACTTGAATTTGAATTTTGAAGGACGAAAACCTTTTCTCTAATTTGACCAAAAAGAAAAAAAAAGTACAGCGCCATCCGTTGAGGAGCAATCGAATTATTTATTTTCCGTACTTCATCCGTAATCTAATCCCCGCAGGATTTCCGATTGTTCCCTAAATTTGCGCGCGATTTTTCGAATTTTGAAAGACGAAAGCAATTATCATATTTTATACGTTCTAGTTTTTTTTTTTGTTTTTATAACTTGCAAGCGTACGTGGGTGGAGGGGAGGGGGGTGCGGGATCGAACACATTCCTCCCCCCCCCCCCGGGTTTAAGGAAAGACATGAATTTCGCACAGTTCCAACATTCAAGCCCGAAAAGTAAAGGTGGCGCATTTTTAATTTTTTCTTTTTTTTTTGAAGTGGCGTGCGACTGTTTATTACCGCCATTCATCATAAAAACGCGGTGTTGCCATAGTTTAGTAATTCCCCAGATGTCTCTTGACTTGAGGGAGGAGTTCAGGCTTTCTCTTTTTTTAAAACTTCGCAATTTCTGCCAACCAATCGCCCACACCTCTCCACACCGACCGTTTGCGTATTAGTTTAACTTTTAATGCAGCGCGTTTTGACCACGGTCCGACTAGACCAGACAAAACCGGATGCTTATTGGTTTTCTTTAATTACGAATCGATTTGTTTTCGGCCTCGGTCCGTGCGTTCACTGTTTGGCATGACATGAAAACCGTGCTGCGATCTATTTAGACCTCAGTTCGAGTAAGAATAAAACTGTTTCATTGGCTTGTGATTCTCTATTTAGTCAGTTTTAGTTCTGAGTAAGGGGGGCGGGGAGGGGGGGGTCTATACCTGATCAGAATTCAATCAAGTCCACCCCACGTACCGTTTTAATCTAATCATTAATGCCCGTACAGAATTTGTCACACGTCAAGCCCGGTTGTCCTTCTTAATTTTCCCTAAAATAAATTCACGTGAGGGTCGATGGGGGCCGATAACGTCCGTCTATCGGCCGTCGCATCGGCATGAGGATGCTCTTTCGGGTGCTGCTACTTTCGACGGACGACGACGAGGAGGGAGCGCGGATATTCGGAGTTAACTGGTGGGACGAGGAGCGACGGGATGATTTGTTTTTGATATGTTATGGGACCGTTTTCCCACGCGCGTCCACATACTTTGAATTTCACCGCGTCGAAATTCCTCCTCCCGCTGGCCAATAAATGGAAACGTGAATAATTCGTCTCGGAGCTTGAAACAACCGACCGCAAATTCAAAAAAAAAAAAGAAAAGAAAAAGGCAAGAAATCTTTGCTAATAAAGTACGGAATTAATTCTTTTAGGGCGACAGGGAAGATCTCCTCCGGCAGTCAGAAGCAGATTTACTCGTTCTCTTCGCTGCTGGACAGGACGGTATGCAAGACGACGCCGGGTCTTACGAGGAAGCAAACGGACGTCTGTCTGAAGAAGCCGAATGTCACCAAGGAGGCACTTGCTGGCATCGCCGAGGCCATCAAGGAATGCCAGTATCAGTTTCTGGGACATCGCTGGAATTGCTCGTCCCTGAGCACCAAGTCCGGCAATCCATACGCCAGCACGATGTTTAAGAAAGGTATTACCAAGAAAAAAAAAATTTCTCCTCGCCAATTCTGGTTTCATTACATAAAAGCAAAAGAAAAAACATTTTGTTGATTGCAATACCTGAAGCTTTGAAGATCAGTGATCTTAAGAAACCGGTTTCTCGGTCACAGTATCTAACTTTAATCTTCAGTTTTTTTACATAGGAACGGATGGAAGTTAACTGAAGATTAACTTTAAACTGGGACTGAGCAAGCGGCCCTCAGTCTTTCCAGTAAGGGTTTATTAGCGTCCCTCCATCAACACGGTGCTTTATTCTTCAATCAACCCTCGTATATGATGCATGAAATAAAAGCTTCGGCGCTCTTGCATCAGCAAGGCGCTTTAATTTTCAATCGACCCTCGTATCCACGAAGTAAGAATTTTAGCGCCTTTGCATCAGTACGGTGCTTTAATTTTGAATCGACCGTCGTATCCACGAAGTAAAAATTTCAGCGCCCTTGCATCAGCACGGTGCTTTAATTTTCAATCTACCCTCGTATCCACGAAGTAAGAATTTTAGCGCCTTTGCATCAGCACGGTGGTTTAATTTCCAATTGATCCTCGTATCCACGAAGAAAAAACTTTAGCGTCGTTGCATCAGCACGGTGTTTTAATCTCCAATCGACCCTCGTATCCACGATGTAAAAATGTTTGCGTCAATGCATCAGCACGGTGTTTTAATTTCCAATCGACCCTCGTATCCACAAAGTAAGAATTGCAGCGCCCTTCCATCAGCACGGTGCTTTAATTTTCAATCCACCCTCGTATGCACGAAGTAAGAATTTCAACGCTCTTGCATCAGCACGGTGCTTTAATTTTCAATCGACCCTCGTATGCACGAAGTAAGAATTTTGAAACCGTCGGTTTTTAAAAATAAAACGAAAAAAAAAAATTGAAACGCATTTCCCTCCAAACAATCAATTTACTCGAAGCACGTCACATTTTTTTTTAAATAAAGTATCATATTTTTTAAATAAATAAATAAATAAATAAATAAATGATGTAAATTATAATTTTTTTTTTAATTTCATTATCAAACGCGAAAGAGAAAATGCAAATTTCTTTGAAAAAAAAAAAAAATTACTCCTAATGTTTAGCAACGTTTCAAACGTTCACGCGCGTTGACATCAGCGCCATCTCTATTCTCGCAAGGGAACTATCGCGTTTTCTTCCGTCGCGTTTTCGAATTCCAGCGGTACTTCTACGGTCCGTATTAGGAGGAGCCGGGTCACTTTCAAAACTCGGATCGTTTTGTCACCTTCATAGAGAAAAATATGTGGAAGGAAAGAGAAAAAGTATGTAAATGAATAAATGATTAAATTAAAAGTAAAAGAAAATGATGTAGACTCGACCGCGAGAGAATAATATCGAAACTGCGACGTTGCACCCAATTTATGCACACAATTAAGGATATTTTTTGCAAAACTGAAAGAAAATGATGTAGATTCGACCGCGAGAGAATAATATCGAAACTGCGATGTTTGAAATGAATAAATGATTAAATTAAAACTAAAAGAAAATGATATAGACTCGACCGCGAGAGAATAATATCGATACTGCGACGTTGCACCCAATTTATGCACACAATTAAGGATATTTTTTGCGTGGCAAATACAACCTCATTCAGATTTTCAGAGCGTCGCCCCATCCATTGGCAACAGTCGTCTTCTCATACGATTCTGCTACGACCTGAAGGTACAAAACAACTTAAAACGTGTGTTAAACACACAGACCTATACCACTGGCGTGTCCAATCGACCCAAAATAACCAACAGCACGTACGAAAGAGACACTTAGATACTTAAATGAAATTCACTCAGATCCAGCGCTGGCCTATACAAAAAGAGTGAATCGGTAACCTGCTTTTCTTAAATAAAACGTAACTTGAATCATACGAAACAAACTTTAACTTAATGCACAAATAAGTGCCGGTATATCGGCGTCATATCCAAACATACATTAATTAAGTAGCATATTAAATAAATCAGTGCGTTACGATTTGTTGTGAGTTCAAACGGACTGATGTCAAGCGTCTTGCCAAGTATAACCAACTGTCACGTAGTAGCGCCACCACTCGTGGGTACGTCAAACTTCGATTTCGTCGACCGTTGCCAAGCGCCGGGTGTCGGTGATTTTCGGGAAGGGGCCGCTCTTGCTGAGCGATGAAGTTGGATTTAAATAGAAATATTTTTTGTGTTTTATTTTCCATCTGATACGTGCGTAGTCTATTTTCTCACAACATTTTTTTTTTTTGAGATTAGATTGGATGGTTTTCCTGCCTACTTATCTACAGAAGCCTCTGTGAGTTTATCGAATGAGCGTCCTTGAGCGTCGCTGTCGCGCTCACAGCAGGATGGTTCTCCTAGCGTCGCGGCACCATCCTGTTACCGGATGGATTTTCCGTGTCTGTCGTACTTTTCTGCCCTGTCGTGCTCTCTTGCCCTGTCGTACTTACTAATTTTTTTTTTGTCAATATATTATTTTAGTGTGCATACAATTCTTGCTCGTCTATAGTGCCTTCTCTACTTTCACGTTTACTTTACAAAAATCCGCCGATACGTGTGTTTGCTTAATACATTTTCGTTATAAGTTGTTAAGTGCTTGTAAATCGAATTCCTCCAGTTGGTCACCGGAATCGCTATGATCTCCGGTGCATCGCTGAAGGCGACAGATGCGTTCGCGTGCAGCGGACGAGTGCGCCCATGAAAACCGAAAGTACTGGAAACATTTTAACACAATGTGTAAATTGGTCGCGGGCATTAAGCCGGTGTTAAATTATATGCGGAGAGACATCGGCCGTTGCGTCGGTCGTAAAGCCGGAACGGCCATTATTAGAGCGTAATGTGAATCTTATAGTATAAAGTGGCTGAGCTATTAAAAACGTTTTAAGACGCAACGGTCGTAGCTCATGTATGCTAAACGCACTAATTAATGATTGAATAAACAAGCTGAAAGCATCGCCCGATGCTTTTAACACCGAATAATTTTGCATAAATCTTGCGCTTTAATGACCCACCACTGGGAAACCGTTTAAAATATTGTCCATAAACTAGAGGCAATTATTGTACGCGTCGATATTTCAGATAAAAACATAAATTCAAAACCGCACCGAGATTCAAAACTACAGTGTACACCCCTTAATTTACATGAAAACAGCAAAGAAAACCATCCCTCCATTATACTTACCGCTTCCTAAAACTAAACATTAAGCAAATTAAATTGCTATCAGTCATCCTCTGCCTTCGGTGGCTAACTATTCCGATAGCCCTGTATCATGAAATTATACTAACACCCTGTATAATAGAATAGAATAGACGTTAGTCTTATCGCCTCGAGTAACTACGTATATCTTCAAAAAAGTGGGCGTAACTCACCGTGGGCGTGGCGATCAAGGTAGAATCACTTCGCTTAAAATAAATTAATCCAGGGTGCCTCATTCGTCCTGAGAATTAAAGCAGAAATGGACAAAAGGAAATTTGGTAAAGGAAAATACCAAGTGGGTATGACGATGAAGGAGGAATTGGTCGATTGAAGCAACTCCTCCTCCATTGCCACGCCCACTTGGCATTTTCCAACCAAATTTCGTAAATAATAAATTGATTAAAACGTTTTCGGAGGTGTTTCAACCTTGAAACACATCGTTGCAAGTCTCCATCAATTTCAGGAATGACGTGAAGGAGGATTTAATCCGTAAATGCTCTCCGTGAGGGGGAGAGGAGAGAGTGGTATAAACTCCGCCTCCATCGCCACGCCCACCTGACATTTTCCAAACAAATTTCGCAAATAATAAACTGAATAAAACGTTTTCTGGGGTGTTTCAACCTTGAAACACATTGCTGGAAGTTTAAATCAATTTCAAGAATGATGTGAAGGAGGATTTAATCCGTAAATGCTCTCCGAGAGAGGGCGAGGAGAGAGTGGTATAAACTCCGCCTCCATCGTCACGCCCACTTGACATTTTCCAAACAAATTTCGCAAATAATAAACTGAATAAAACATTATCCGTGATGTTTCAACCTTGAAAGACATTGTTGCAAGTTTCCATCAATTTCAAGAATGACGTGAAGGAGGATTTAATCCGTAAATGCTCTTCGAGAGAGGGCGAGGAGAGAGTGGTCTAAACTCCGCCTCCATCGTCACGCCCACTTGGCATTTTCCAAACAAATTTCTCAAATAATAAACTGAATAAAACGTTATCTGGGTTGTTTCAACCTTGAAAGACATCGTTGCAAGTCTCCATCAATTTCAGGAATGACGCGAAGGAGGATTTAATCCGTAAATGCTCTCCGAGAGAGGGCAAGGAGGGAGTGGTTCAAACTCCGCCTCCATCGTAACGCCCACTTGGTATTTTCCGAGCAAATTTCTTTTTATCCATTTTTGCAACGAAAGGAGACCACACTTATTAATTCTTTAATTGAAGCGATTCCCCCTCGATCGCCATATCCACTTGGTATTTTCCAAAATAATTATTTACGAAATTTGTTTGGAAAACACCAAGTGGGCGTGACGATGGAGGAAGAGTTGTTTGGTTGAAGTAACTCCTCCTACATCGTCGCGCCCACTTGGTTTTTCCAAACAAATTTCCTAAATAAAATAAATTGAACAAGACGCGTTATCTGGGGGTTTCAACCTTGAAAGACATTGTTGTTAAGATAGTTTCTACACGATAGCCACGCCCACTTGAAGACTATCGTGTTTATTGAGAAGGTGCTATCTTAACTAAGTCGAATAAAACTTTCGTTTTCTCGGACACTTCAAAGTGATCGTTGGTCTAGAGATGATGCGACGCTTAGAAATTGTTTCGGCAGATGGTAAACGGGCGTGGTTAAGAAGGAGGCGGAGCTATTTTAAGTAAACACTAATAAAAGTACTGAGTGGGCGTGGCGCTGTGAAGGTACAGATGTCTCGACAGAGTGCAAGTCAACTGAATGAAACGTCGCGAGAAAACGAAAGCGCTCTTGTCACCTGATTAAAATGATCTTTGACACTTGGAGACGTAACGAAAACACTCTCGCGAAACGATCGTTTTTCGTTTTCGTTTTTCGACGAGTTGCAAAAGTGAAAGTCGATATCGTCGTATTTTGTTTCGTCTTTTGTTTTTCGTTGTTCTGTGAGGTTGAAAGAAATGAAACCGCCCTGAGGCGAGACAAGCTGGGACAAACTCTGACGAGTTTTAGATCCGCCAGGACATCAGATTAATTCCGACCGAAGTCGAAGTTAAAAAGAATGAAACCGCCCTGGGACGGGACAAGCTGAGACAAACTCAGATGAGTTTTAGATCCGCCAGGACATCAGATTAATTCCGACCGAAGTCGAAGTTAAAAAGAATGAAACCGCCCTGGGACGGGACAAGCTGAGACAAACTCAGATGAGTTTTAGATCCGCCAGGACATCAGATTAATTCCGACCGAAGTCGAAGTTAAAAAGAATGAAACCGCCCTGGGACGGGACAAGCTGAGACAAACTCAGATGAGTTTTAGATCCACCAGGACACCAGAATAATTCCGATCGAAGATCGGCGACTCGCTTTGCGCAGAAAGTTGTCTTTTGTTTGTATTTTTCATTTACTTATAAGAAAAAATAATCGAAATTCTTCCGAAATCGAACCTCTAGTAGTAATCGTCTTCTTTTGTTTTCGCTTTTCGCCTTATGGTATGAAAGTTATTTCTTCTTCTTATTTCAGTTGTCAGGGGCGTAACAACCGGGGGTGCAGCTGATCTAGCGCAAACTATTTATTATTGACGTTCGTGTTTTACGTCGCGAAAGTTAACGATAAAATTTTGGGCAATACAGTCGTGGACAACTTAAACAGAACGCTCAGAAAAATATTTGGCGAGGGTGTTAAGGCCGGCTGCACATTGGACGCCCGTTCGCTGCAGTCTGCGGTCAGCCTTTTTTTGCTTTCTGTTACGCCATTGTATTTACTAGTTAGAAATAACGCATAATAAATCTTCTCCCTTCAAAGAATTCTTTATTTTAAATTTTGAAAGTTTAAATAAAGTGTGAAAGCCTTTTATAGAATAACGAATCTTTTCAGCAGCAAAAAAAAAAAAAAAAACGTTTCCGTTAATTGGAAACGCCAACATTACCGAAATTCGTGCGGTTTTTCGTGCATCACAGACGTTTCGTCCCCGAGTGCGTGCATAATTATTAGAGGAGGGAGAGAGAGAGAAAAGCTTGGTCTTTCGATAAAAACTTAATCGCGACGAAACAGCAAAACCGATCGATTTCAGCGTGGACGTTTCAATTTGCAACAAAACTCGCACCGTCCACAAAAGGGATTAGTCACGTGCGCGATTGTTCCGAGAAAGAGCGCTTTTTTGCCTTAAAATGCGTGCACATCTCTACCCGCAAAGCAATTTTCGACTTGAAAGGGTGAATCCGCGTTGTTTGTTGGATTTGTTTGCTTTTTTTTAAATTTTCTATTGTAGGCAACGTGGTTTTTGTCACCGTCCGCCGTGTTCTGCTTAAGCAAAATTTAAGCCGCGTACACACTTGCGGCAAAAAAAAAATTTGTAACGCGCCGCGCCAGAAGAATCAGATTGACTTTTTGATTTTCTTAATACGTCTTGTTTTCTGCGATTTTTTTTCTTTTTTGTTTCTGTAATTCAAATCGTAATGGTGATGTGCAAGAGACAGGTGGAAAGAGAGAGAGACAGAGAGAGAGAGAGAGAGGAGGCGAAGGACGCACGACTTTATCTTCCTTTAACATACGTTATTTTATTTACATCTCCAAACTCAGTAATTGTTCTTCCTTTAATCCGGCTTGAAGGACCAAAATTTTATTTAAAAAAATGACACCATCGAAGTGACAGATCTGTATTATTCTTATTTTTTTTTTAATTAGTGCTCGTGACACGTTTTGTTATTTTTTTCTTCTGTTTCTGTACTTAAAATCGTAATGGTGATGTGCAAGCGACAGGTGGAAAGAGAGAGAGACAGAGAGAGAGAGGAGGCGAAGGACGCACGACTTTATCTTCCTTTAGCATACGTTATTTTATTTACATCTCCAAACTCAGTAATTTTACATCTCCAAACTCAGTAATTGTTCTTTCTTTAATCCGGCTTGAAGGACCAAAGTGAGATTTAAAAAAATGACACCGGCGAAGTGACAGATCTGTATTATTCTTATTTTTTTTTAATTAGTGCCCGTGACACGTTTTGTTATTTTTTTCTTCTGTTTCTGTACTTAAAATCGTAATGGTGATGTGCAAGCGACAGGTGGAAAGAGAGAGAGACAGAGAGAGAGAGGAGGCGAAGGACGCACGACTTTATCTTCCTTTAGCATACGTTATTTTATTTACATCTCCAAACTCAGTAATTTTACGTCTCCAAACTCAGTAATTGTTCTTCCTTTAATCCGGCTTGAAGGACCAAAATGTGATTTAAAAAAATGACACCATCGAAGTGACAGATCTGTATTATTATTAATATTTTTTAATTAGTGCCCTGACACGTTTTGTTTTTCTGTGATTGTTTCTTTTCTGTTTCTGTAATTAAAATCGTACTGGTGACGTGCAAGAGACAGGTGGAAAGATAGACAGAGACAGAGAGAGAGAGAGAGAGAGAGGAGGCGAAGGACGCACGACTTTATCTTCCTTTAGCATACCTTATTTTATTTACATCTCCAAACTCAGTAATTGTACATCTCCAAACTCAGTAATTGTTCTTCCTTTAATCCGGCTTGAAGGACCAAAATGTGATTTAAAAAATGACACCATGTGATTTAATAATTAATACCGTTTTGGTGATATGCAGGAGACAGGCGGAGAAAAAGAGAGAGAGGGAGAAAAAGAGAGGGAGGGAGACAGGAGGCGAAGGACACACGAAGAACAAACAATTTATCTTCGTTTGGCATACGTAATCTGCCCGCGACTGTTCGAGATTTACAACCTCCTGCCGTTCTCGGCGTGCCGCATTATAAAACAGTTGGAATACCCTATATAGCACTCGTTCTCAAAACTTTTATCTCTCCCTCATACCTTCTTCGAAGCTGCCTTCCGCACGTCCCCCCCAAAATGTATGGTTCTTCTACAGTCCATTTTATTTGCGACAGGCGCGGCGACGGCGGCGGCGGCGCGCTCGGATTTACATGAAACTGGCAGGCGACCGTGGTGGAAACGCGGAAGGAAATTTACACGAAGCTGGCAGGCGACCGTGGTGGAAACGTCGAAGGCAACTTTTGAATTATTTTCCAGGACCGTCACTCATCGTGACGGCGTGGAATTTCGAATCCTGGATGACTAATTCTATTTACTATCGCATCCAGTATTGAAGAGGCGGTCGAATTTTTGTACATTCTTTTCAAAGCCGGCCCTGTACTTTGTGCGTTCGATGAAAATTTGGTTGGACGAGTTTCGGGAAGGTTATGATACGACGTTCCATGTTCCGCGCGTTAGAAATACTTTAACGTGCGGATGTAGATGTTATGTCATGCTCAAGGTGTAAACACTATTGAACCTCGCACTTTTATGTTTTGCCTCCCTGCCTTCAGCTGTCTCTCTCGTGCATTGATCTTGCGCTCTCATGCACAGACCGATGCACAGAAGTGAACGCTCTGTCGGATCACCTATCTTATTATGTACCGTGAACGCTCCGCAAATTAAAAAAAAAAAATACGAGAACGTAAATTACGTATTTACGTGATTATTATTTAATCGGGAAGTACCAACAACGCTAAGTGAGTGCAATTACCTCTCACCATCCACACACAAAAAAAAAAACAAATAAATAAATAAATAAAACAAACTCACTGTGTAAACCCCCCCGAAACGCACACCTAGATTGTAATATTATTAACTAACGAATCGAAAGCCGAGGTGAAAGGATCGTTCCCGAGGGCAAGCAAGCAAGCAAGCAAAGAAAAAAAATGATTATTAAAATCATCGAAATTACACGCCGTAAACATAATATTTCGAGGAAACTTTTTTCTTTTTTTTTTCTTTTTTAATTTTAATGGCCGTCGAATTTACTCCTCGCAGCTGGAGCCGCTAACAAAGCTGGGAATTTTTTAAGCGTTGAAAATTTAACGCAATAAAGACTTTAAATTTAATTTTATGTCCTGTGTAAACTGCGGCCGGCGCTCGAAAGCGACGAAACGGAGGAGGTCGTCGGACTTTGTTGCGCGATGGCGTTGCTAATCGCCCGTGTGAAAGAGCTTTCGGACGAAGAAGAGACTTCGGTTTTACGTGACGACCGACAACTTGACGGCATACGCCATCTATCGGTCGTCGAAAGAAAACTAAACACAACCAAACATAAAATATTTAATCTCTGGCGTTGAGCTCGTCTTTGAAAAATGATCGCAAATGTAAAACAAATTCTCATTTGAAAACAAATAATTGCGAAATGACTCACGAAAACAGTCGACTTTTCTTCCGGTAGGTGGCGCCAGTGCCAAGAAACCACACCGCCAAAATACAAAATATTTAATCTCTTCGGTTGAACTCAAAGAGAAACTCGAATTTGAGAAATGATCGCAAATGCGAGACAAATTCTCATTTGAAGTCAAATAATTGCGAAATATCTCACGAAAACAGTCAACCTTTCTTCCGGTAGGTGGCGCCAGTGCCAAGAAATCACACCGCCAAAATACAAAATATTTAATCTCTTCGGTTGAACTCGAAGAGAAACTCGAATTTGAGAAATGATCGCAAATGCGAGACCAATTCTCATTTGAAAACAAATAATTGCGAAATAACTCACGAAAACAGTGGACTTTTCTTCCGGTAGGTGGCGCCAGTTTAAGTACGAACAAAAAGTTCCTGAGACCTTCAGTAAGTTCTCGCTTCCCGCCCAAATATTTTGGGAAAACTAAAGCGAAAGCAAATTCTGTTTTGAAGATGCACAACAATGCATGAATAAAATAACCTAGTAAAATGGTAAACTCTTCTTCCGGTAGGTGGCGCCACGGTAAGTTCCAAAGAAACATAACATAAAAATCAAGACAAATTTTGAATGATTCGGGGAAAAGGTGATAAAAAAAATATTTCTCGTTAAAGTTAAACATGAATTCGCGGCGGCGCTTGATTTTTCGGCAGGTAGGTGGCGCTGGTCGAACGCGCTCTTTTCGTTTCACGCATAAAAAAAAAACCGCAGTTTGCTTTCCGTCTTTCAAAAACGAACGGAAAACAAATTCGCGCGCTTTTAAAATTAAAAATGAACAATAACTTAAGAAGATAGCAGTCGACTCTTCTTCCGGTAGGTGGCGCCAGTTGAGTTGCGAGAAACGTTAAGTATTTTCGTTTTCTTCTTCACTACCGAACAGCGAGCCGGTTTTTAAATATTTCTGGAACGCCGAAGCGAAAGCGAATTCGCTTTTAAATACGAATAACAACTTACGAGAATAGTTAACTATTCTTCCGGCAGGTGACGCCCCGTTTTAAGACAAAAAACAAATGTAATTTCCGTTTTTCTCTCTCTCTCTCTTTTCAATATGGAATCAAGTCGTTTTAATTAAAAAAAAAATTAAATACTGCGGAACGGAGCCGATAAAAAACAAACTCTTGTTTACAGTTAATTAACGATTTGCGAAAGTGATTCTGATTTTTCGACCGGTAGATGGCGCCAGTCGAACGTTTCGTTTAGAAACGTCCTTCCACATAAAAAAGAAACTGCAACTCGTCTTTAAAAACCTAACCTGAAAGCAATTTATCATTTTATAGCGAAATACTAACGTGAACATAGTAATTAACTTTTCTTCGGGTAGGGGGCGCCAGCTTAGGCCGAAAGCAAAAAATAAAAAAAAAACCTTTACGAATATTAAATGTGTACGAATTTAGAATTTTTTCGAGGAGAAAGCTGATGAAAAGGCGAACAAATTCGCGTGTAAATTTAAATAGCAGTGTAAGAAATTGATTCGCTTTCCTGTGGTCAGATGGCGCCAGTCGAATACTTTCTTTGGAAAACGTTTTTAATTCTTTTTCTCTCGTATCGAAAATAAAACCGAAATTCTCTTCGTTTTCAATTAAAAAAAAAAGCCAAATTCTCTTTTAAAAGTAAATAATGCCCCGATTTCGATAACGGTTGACTTTTCTTCCGGCAGAGGGCGCTGATTTAGGACAGGAAAAATGAGCACCTCCTTCACTAAATTTTCCTTAGTGTTAAATAAATAATAAACTCTCGGGAAAGTAAACTTACAGTGAACGAATTCTCATTTAAAGTTGATCGAAAAAAATTAGAAGATTTCCGACGGTTAGATGGCGCGCCATCCGTCGGAAACGTCCCTGATTCTTTTTCTCTTTCGGATCCCAAAAAAAAAAAAGAGAGAGAAACTGCGCTTTGCTTTTCGTCCGCAGAAAAGAACGAAAAACAAATTCGTTTTAAAAATAAAACGATAAGGGTTAATGGAATTTTCTTCCGGTGGGTGGCGCTGATTTAGGCCAGGAAAAACGTGCAATGGAATAACTCACGAAAACAACGTCGACTTCTCTTCCGGTTGGCGGCGCCAATTGAAGTACGAACCGAAAGTTGAGTTCTTCATTGAATTTTCGCCTGCGCGTTATATACAAACATGCATTAAATACGCAAGACAATTAAAATAATACGTTACGTTTGGCGAAGGTCGTAAGGATTGCTCGCACGTAGATGTTAAACGTTACTCGGCTGTCACGTAGTGTCGCCACCTCACGTCGGCCCGTCGAGTTTCGTGTGTGTCGATGGTTGCCAACTGCCGGACGTCCGTGACCTTAGCGATGCACTCACGTATTCGACCTTCGTTGCACTTGATTCGCCTCCGGGATACGACAAGCGATGAAAAGGTAAAAACGAGAAAGCGGAATTCTCTATTGAAACTTTTCTTCCGGTAGATGCCGCCGCTGTACGTATTTTAGTTAGCTTCACCAACTTGCGTTTACGTTTAGTTATAATTTCTTTATTTATGGTCGTCTAAAAACGTCGTTTAAAAACTCAAGAGCTTAACTGATTCGTCATACGGGGCGCGAAGTTGCGGGCGGGCGAAAAAACGAATTATCCCCGCAAGGTGTTCATTGTAGATGCGTTCAGCCAATCTGGAGCGATCCAATTAAAATATCTGCGCACTCCAAATAAGTGCAGCACCGAAAAAGTGCGAAACACTTATAACGCAACCGATATAAATAAGACGAGGCGGACGCAAAAACGGCGTATGATTGAATTCCTTAAATCGTTCGCCCTTAATGCGCAATTCGTAAGCACCTGAAAGGATTCGCTGCGATCCATATGCGGCCTGCGCTTTTTTGCGGCAATCTTCGAGCGCTCGTGACGTGGCAGCAAATCGAAACTAAATTGCGAGAGCCTACATATCGAATATTATCGGCGGTGCGTTGCCTTATAAGCAGGCGCGGCGAGAGAAACCGCTCGACGTTTCTGCTATCGCGACCACCAGCACTGATTATCTAATTTCACCCGCTAAAGGAAACGTCTCGCTTAGCATTTCCACGGAAATTAAATCACAAGTCCGCAGCTACACTTACTTATTCGAGCTACGAGATCTACACGCTTTTAACTTATGCGAAGTAGGCCTGACGTTGACTGACAGACGCAATGCAATTCATCAACTACTAGCACACGTCAAAGAATGGACGTTCTACAAATGAAACAACAATAATGGAGAATAATACCGGCTGGAGACAGTAGGTATTAAAACAGAAGTATAAGTCCAACACTAGAGTGTGTAAGGTCCATGGAACGCCGAAATGGCTTTTATGTATGAAACGTCCATGGATTTTTTTAATCCCATGTACTAGAATACACCGAAAGGGTTTTTATATATGAAACGTCCATGGAATTTTTTAATTCCATGCACTAGAGTACACCGAATTATTTTTTATATATGAAACGTCCATGGAATTTTTTAATTCCATGCACTAGAGTACACCGAATTATTTTTTATATATGAAACGTCCATGGAATTTTTTAATCCCATGCACTAGAGTACACCGAGATGGATTTTATATATGAAACATCCATGCAATTTTTTAAACCCAAGCACTGGAGTACACCGAAATGGCTTCTATATATGAAACGTCTATGGAATTTTTTAATCTCTTCACTAGAGTATTCCGAAAGGAATTTTATATATGAAACGTCCATGGAATTTTTTAATTCCATGCACTAGAGTACACCGAATTATTTTTTATATATGAAACGTCCGTGGAATTTTTTAACTTCATGCACTAGAGTACACCGAATTATTTTTTATATATGAAACGTCCATGGAATTTTTTAATCCCATGCACTGGAGTACACCGAAATGGATTTTATATATGAAACGTCCATGGAATTTTTTACCTTCATGCACTAGAGTACACCGAATTATTTTTTATATATGAAACGTCCATGGAATTTTTTAACTTAATTCACTAGAGTACACCGAATTATTTTTTATATATGAAACGTCCATGGAATTTTTTAATCCCATGCACTGTAGTACACCGAAATGGATTTTATATATGAAACGTCCATGGAATTTTTTACCTTCATACACTAGAGTACACCGAATTATTTTTTATATATGAAACGTCCATGGAATTTTTTAATCCCATGCACTAGAGTACACCGAGATGGATTTTATATGTGAAACGTCCATGGAATTTTTTAATCCCATGCACCAGAATACACCGAAATGTTTACATACATATACCAGTGGCGTAACTAGAAGTCGCTTCGTTGCAAAACATTTACCAGCGCCTTCTATTATCAAAATATTTATTATTAAGAAATTAAAAAAAGAAAAAAAACTAAAAAAGAAATTCTTTGGCTGCTTACTTTGACTCTCATTGCTAAATAAATAATTGCTTTTTTCGGATTGTCCTGTTTCTAAAAAGTGAGAGAAGCTATCAAAATTTTAGGTTAGAAAAGCTCCACCGAAAACTAGCGCCAAGCGGAGTACGCTTAAACTGTGTACCTATTTCTCGAACACTCTCTTGAAGAAGTTTGTTTTCAGCTTTGTTTCGAAACTGCCCTGCCGAATTTAAATGGAACAAAAGTAATCGCGGCTGCAGATAATAGATGGCGCTGCGCTTTTTTGAAAAACAATTTTTTTCAACCATTTCTTCCTGAACGAAATGAATTTGTTTTCTGCTTTGTTATGAAACTACCCTCCCTCCAGAATTTAAAAGGAACAAAAGTAATCGCGGCTGCAGATTAATAGATGGCGCTGCCTGCTTTTATGGTTTCTTTGAAAAACTATTTTTTTTCTCCAACGATTTCCGTTCAACTTTATTTATACGAAATTGCTCTTTGCAACGTTATTTCTTAATTTTTTTTAGCGACTTTCAGTGACCTTGAAACTGTGTTTCCCCGCCCACAAATAAACTTGACGACGGGAAAGTTACGACTCGCGGTAGCAGACGTCGCCACAAACATTTTCTTCTTTTTTTTAATTCAAAGTTGTTTTAAGAACCGTCGTTCTTGAACGTCCTGAAATGAATTTGTTTTCAGCTTTGTTGTGAGACTGCCATCCAGAACTTAAATGGCACAAACGTAATGGCGGCTGCAGATTAATAGATGGCGCTGCTTACGTTTGAAGTTTCTTTGAAAATGTTAACCGTTTCCGTTCAACTTTGTTTATTAAAAATCGTTTTTTTTTTGTAACGTTATTTCTTAATTTTTGTAGCGAATTTCTGTAACCTTGAAACTGTGTTTCCCCGCCCACAAGTAAACATGACGACGGGAAAGTTACGACTCGTGATAACAGACGGCGCCACAAACGTTTTCTTTCTTTTTTTAATTCAAAGTTGTTTTAAGAAGCGTCATTCTCGAACGTTCTCAAATGAAATTATTTTCAGCTGTTTTGAAACCGTCGAAATTAGAGGATGCGAAATTAATTACGACTGCAGGTTAACAGATGGCGCTACTTACATGCGTTTGAAATTTCATTGAAACTTCTTCTGACCGTTTTCGTGTTCGTTCGATTTTATTTATTTGAAATCCTTTTTTTATAACGTAATTTTTGAATTTCGCGCCTTACCCACAAATAAAGAGATCAAAGTTACGGCTTACGATAACAGATGGCGCCACATTTTTGTTTTTTTAATTCAAAGTCGTTTCAAGTGGGTTCATCGTTCTTGAATGTTCTGAGGTTTTTCAGTTATTTTTCGATAAAGGTAAATAAAGAGCGGTACAATGTTGTGGCTCAAGGTCACAGATGGCGGCGCCACACGTGCATGTAAATTCGCTCGCTTTAGCCTAATTAAGCGTAAAATTTTATTCATTCGAAGTTATTTTCTTCTCGAACGTCCCCGAGGTTTCTCGGTTGTTTTGGAATTTCCTCCTGGAAAATGGCAAACTTAACGTTCGGAATAACAGAGGGCGCTACGAACGTGGTTCATTCGAAATCGATGCGAACTTTTTTCGGGGGTTTCCAGCTGTTTTGAAACAAATTCACATCTCCTCCAAAAATTAATCTTCTTTTTGTTTCAATAAACCTTGATTACTGCTCCGCTGAGTGATTTGAATGACGTTTAGAAACTTCTTTCCTGGATTTTGTTGTGCGCTATCGTAGATGGAAAAATTCCATGGACGTTACGCGTCTAATCTAAAACGAATCTGGCGAGTCTAGTGCGTGGGATTATTTAAAAAAAAAATGCCATGGACGTTACACAAATAAAACCATTTCGGCTCTGCTCTAGCGCATGGAATTGAAAGAAATCCATCCCAAGGACGTTACGTTTATAAAACCTTTTCAGCGTACTCGGAAGGTTTGTCAGAGAGTACCACAGTTGCATTTCGCGTGTAGTTTTCGTCGATACTAACGACATCTGATAGCCGTGCGCGTACATGGACCCCGCGCAGTATTGGTTGATGCCGCAGCTTGTAAAAAAATAAAACTCATTTTCAGACCGACCACTGAGATATTTAATGTAATCTTTTTTTTTGACACTACTAAAGGTAAATAAACGCAGAAAATTTTAGAATGCAATGTTTTCGCTAACAATTTATGAAAAAAAATTGAACAATGAAACCTGGAAATGACAAATTATCACTCAGGTTGACATTACCGTGGAATTGTTCAAACGTCACGTGCAAGTCTTCTTTTGCCTTGTCTTTACAGTTGGATTAACTTAGACCGCAGACTAGAACCTGACAGTTTGCGTGCCTTGCTCTCCTCGGTTTGGTTGTATACAAACGCCAGATCCTGGCAGAACTGATGAGCAGCAGAGTATTATTAGATTGTGGACACCGGAGTATTTCAAGAGCTTCCCCGGACTTGGGGCGAGCTTTCCAAGGCGCTCAGGGCCAACTTTATAATTCCAGGCGCGATGTTAGCGAAAGCTCGCCGCGGTGCACTCGGTTATATGCGTCATCATCTAAAGTTAGCAATGAATCTCATATTGTGGGTTTGTTACAATATTTATGACGATCATCGCAATAGAACTCTTTGTGTAATCACAGGTGCGCCTGTCTTAAATTCTTAAATTCGCTGGTTATTATTTTTTCTTCCGGTGAGTCTTGTTGATTGAGTTTCCGTAAACGTTTGAAAGGAGATGTGATTGCAGGTTACAAGGAAACTGCGTTCGCCTACGCGATCTCGTCGGCCGGAGTTGCGATCGCGGTGGCGAAAGCCTGCAGCCAAGGCAAGCTCGTCAACTGCAACTGCGCCCCGAAAACGAAGAAAAGGGGCGCCACTTGGAAATGGAGCGGATGCTCGCACAACATCCGCTACGGCGTCAGGTTTTCCGAGAAGTTCTTGGACGTGCGGGAGACCGCCAACGACATCCATTCCAAGATCAACCTGCACAACAATCACGTCGGCCGATCGGTGAGAAATTTTTTTCGGCGAAAATTTTGCTCTTACCCGGGAGTGTATCCGCTAGGTTGTCAAAAACAACGTCCAGGTGGCGTGCAAGTGCCACGGCGTTTCCGGCAGTTGCGAGATCAAGACCTGCTGGAAGACCGTCCCCAGTTTTCGCAAGGTCGGCGTCGAGCTCAAGCAGAAGTTCGCCGCGGCGATCCTCATCGACCAGACCAACTTTGGCAACGGGAAACGACGGAAACCGAACCGGTAAATAATTTTTTGATTAGCCGCTTGGGAGGCTCGAGTGACCCTTGGCAATTTCCTTGCCGAGGTTTAGACGCAATGCAAGTCAGCCCGCGAATTGATCGGTGATGCGGTGATCGCCAAACACTTGCATCCGTTTTTTTTTTGTTTGCAGCAACGTAACCGAAATAAAACTTTAATTCAAAGCTTACTTTCTGGCAAATGCAAGAATCAAAATAGAATTGTTTATAATTTAGGGTTCGGTTAATTTTTATTTTGATGTACGAGGGGAATGTGACGTCTTTCGAAGTTCAAAACAATGCGCACGGGTTAGGCGACGTGGCAACCACCCTGCACCGAATCGGCCGGTCAAAATCTGCCCCTGGTTGCCTGCCGGATGGAAGAAAATGTGTGAAATTTACAAATTACGGCCGCGAACGGTAAACGCACGTGGAAACAAACAGGTGGGAACAAAACGGAGGATCAACGTGGCGCTTAAAATAGAATCGCACGTCCGTCAAAGCCGAAAAGCGATCACAAGACTAATGGGAATACAACAACGAATTGGCTGGAATCCGAACACCTTCGGTAGGTTCACAGATCCATCAACAAAGGTTCCAAAGATCCCATTCAGCACACAAAGCGTTTAAAAACGCGACCAAGAGCTCGCCGTCGAAAGCAAAGAAAGTGATCCACGCTCCCCAGTACCACCTGACGTCGGGTGAGGAGCTACTAACAACAACCACAATGCGCTTACACGCATGCACAAAGGGAAGCCTACCCGACCGGAACGCTCAATGCGAAAATCAAACACATGTAACACAAATTTTTGCTCATGGCAACTGAAGTAAAGTGTTTAGTTCCGAATTACGTTTGTTTTCTGTTTTTCGTTTTAGATTACGATCGGAAAAGAAACGTCGGAGGATGAAATACGCCGACCTATTCGCCAAGGGCAGAAAGCGAAAGGAACTGTCCCGAAACCTCCTGTACTACCAAAGATCGCCGAATTTCTGCGAGCCGGACCAGAGCCTGAACATCGCCGGCACCGCCGGAAGAAGGTGCAACCTGACGAGTCCGGGCCCGGATAACTGCGGGACCCTCTGCTGCGGCAGGGGGTACGACAAGACGTTCGTGAAGCGCACCGACAAGATCTGCAAGTTCGATTGGTGCTGCAGAGTCAACTGCGTAGACTACGTCATCGACGAAGAAATAACAGTATGCAAATAAACAACAACAACAACAAACAAAAAAAGCTAATACATTGTTACTGACGAGAGAGGAGCAACTTGCAATTATAACGATTGTTTATTGTTAATTCTCTGAGAATATCAATCATTCCTATGTTGTACTTAGATGTATTTAAAAAAAGAATTGATTATTTATTTATTTATTAGCTTCATGTTTGTTTATATTAAAAAAAAAAAAAAAACCTGACTGAAAACTATATTTATAATTGCGCATGTATATAACGTGCAGAACTATACATGATCAGTATTATATTTATATTATTAAATTATTATTACATTCCGAAATGTGTTTGTGTGTTTGTATCGTCGTCGTTCCTGAAATTTTCTTTAAAAAAGAAAAAAATGATTCGCTCTAAGCTTTCTTCTCCAACTCTTACGTTGTGTACACTCTTTCGAATCCTGCAACCCGTTGGCGTGAGATGTTTGAAAAATGATTCGCTCTAAGCTTTCTTCTCCAACTCTTATGTTGTGTAGACTCTTTCGAATCCTGAAACCCGTTGGCGTGAGATGTTTGAAAAATGATTCGCTCTAAGCTTTCTTCTCCAACTCTTACGTTGTGTACACTCTTTCGAATCCTGCAACCCGTTGGCGTGAGATGTTTGAAAAATGATTCGCTCTAAGCTTTCTTCTCCAACTCTTATGTTGTATGTACTCTTTCGAATCCTGCAACCCGTTGGCGTGAGATGTTTGAAAAAAAAAAACGCGAAAAGACACGCGGAGCTCAAAACATTCCGGTCACACAATTGTCCAGCACCGACTCGCACAGACTTCCAAAGTTAACGAAATACTTGCCTGCTGCATCGCTTCGTATCTTCCAACGAGCGCGCCGACATGGCCGCCGCAAATCGCATCGATGCAGAAAATGGCCGCCGGCCAATCGGAAAAAAAGAGATGGCAATAGAGAGTGGTTACAACAGCCCAATGACGAGCTAGCATTTCAAACGGGCGGCGACTATATCATCTGTTCTCGCCCCGCCTTTCCTATTTTTAACACTTCACCTAAGTCTGTCTCCGTGATATTTCCTTTTTCCGTTTCCTGCGTGCGCCTTCCCGTGGTTTAT
The DNA here is from genome assembly GCA_036172665.1 of Prosopocoilus inquinatus. Taxonomy (NCBI): domain Eukaryota; kingdom Metazoa; phylum Arthropoda; class Insecta; order Coleoptera; family Lucanidae; genus Prosopocoilus; species Prosopocoilus inquinatus. Next base: position 2,916,423 of record CM069878.1, on the reverse strand, counting down.
GTTTTCTTCGTAGCAGTTTCGCTAGATTGTTACATTCGTTAGAGTTGATTTTCGCATTGACCGTTTCGGTCGGGTAGGCTTCCCTTTGTTCGTGGGCGTAAGCGCATGTTGGTTGTCGCTAGTAGCTCCGCTCCCGACGTCAGGTGGTACTGCGGCGTGTGGATCACTTTCTTTCCTTTCGACTGCGTTTTTAAACGCGTTGTGTACTGAATGATATCTTTGGATCGCTTGTTGATGGACCTGTAAACCTACCGACGCTTTCTGATTCCAGCTAGTTTGTTGTTGCGTCCCATCAGCCTTTCGGTTTTGAGGGACGTTCGATTCTTACTTTGGCTTGCTGTACTGTAGCAAGGTAAGCGCCATGTTGATCCTGCATTTTGTTACCTGATTATTTCCACGTGCGTTTACCGCTCGAAGATCGCTCGCTCGTGGATCATTTTCCTTCCTTCGACGGCGTGGTGTTGGTCACGTTTCTAAACGCGTTGTGTACTGAATGATATCTTTGGATCGTTTGTTGATGGACCTGTAAACCTACCGACGCGTTCTGATTCCAGCTAGTTTGTTGTTGCGTCCCGTCAGTCTTTCGGTTTTGAGGGACGTTCGATTTTTATTTTGGCTTGCTGTATTAAAGTAAGGTAAGCGCCATGTGGATCCTGCATTTTGTTACCTGATTGTTTCCACGTGCGTTTACCGCTCGAAGATCGCTCGCTCGTGGATCATTTTCCTTCCTTCGACGGCGAGGTGTCGGTCACGTTTCTAAACGTGTTGTGTACTAAATCATATCTTTGGATCATTTGTTGATGGACCTGTAAACCTACCGATGCGTTCTGATTCCAGCTAGTTTGTTGTTGCGTCCCATCAGCCTTTCGGTTTTGAGGGACGTTCGATTCTTATTTTGGCTGGATTGCTGTATTGTAGCAAGGTAAGCGCCATGTTGATCCTGCATTTTGTTACCTGATTATTTCCACGTGCGTTTACCGCTCAGAGATCGCTCGCTCGTGAATCCTTTTCCTTCCTTCGACGGCGTGGTGTTGGTCACGTTTCTAAACGCGTTGTGTACTGAATGATATCTTTGGATCGTTTGTTGATGGACCTGTAAACCTACCGATGCGTTCTGATTCCAGCTAGTTTGTTGTTGCGTCCCATCAGCCTTTCGGTTTTGAGGGACGTTCGATTCTTACTTTGGCTTGCTGTACTGTAGCAAGGTAAGCGCCATGTGGATCCTGCATTTTGTTACCTGATTATTTCCACGTGCGTTTACCGCTCGAAGATCGCTCGCTCGTGGATCATTTTCCTTCCTTCGACGGCGAGGTGTTGGTCACGTTCTTAAACGCGTTGTGTACTGAATGATATCTTTGGATCGTTTGTTGATGGACCTGTAAACCTACCGACGCGTTCTGATTCCAGCTACTTTGTTGTTGCGTCCCATCAGCCTTTCGGTTTTGAGGGACGTTCGATTCTTATTTTGGCTTGATGTATTGTAGCAAGGTAAGCGCCATGTTGATCCTGCATTTTGTTACCTGATTGTTTCCACGTGCGTTTACCGCTCGCAAGCTCGCTCGTTCCATAACCCGTGAGCGTTGTTCTAAGTTTCCGAAGACGTCTCGTTCCCCTCGTGTATCCTTGCTGGAGAGGAAGAACGGTTGAACCGTCTCCATTTCCGAGCTGACGCGGTCATTTCATCAACGATTCGTCCCGGAAGGATTGAGTAAGATCAGAAACGAGTCGCCTGGCGACGTCCCGCGGGCTCGTGCTTCCAGTTAGTGGCGGCGGGCCTACTTCAACTACTACTACTACTTCATCAACAACGAATTCGGCGAAAGGGAAGATTAACTTGTTTGTTAACGTATTCAAAGTTTCTTTTTTTTTTGAGAATATTTACATTGTCGTCCTGTATTCCATTGAAGCTTACTTGTTCTGTTAATTGTTAGATTACATTTCGGATCTGGTTTGAGAGCAAATCCACATGAGTCGTCGACGTGAGTACTCCCGCGTTGCTTGCAGTCAGTCGGTGACGACAAAACTAATATTATCAAATAAATAACGTGAAACGCATTCAATCTCAGAGCTTATCTCCTTACAAACTGAATAGAACTTCTTAGTTTTGTTTAAATTTTTATTTTAGCCTTTTGGACTTATGCGTTTCACGCTGTTTATTTGATGATATTCGTTTTGTTGTCTGGCGAGAGTGGAAGCAACGCGGGAGTACTCACGTCGACGCGCCAACGTCCATTCGATTGAGCAAGCAAGGCAAAATCGAACCTGTTTGCTATTTTTGCGGTCTTTAACCCTATTCGAGGCTGTGCTTTTATACACACTCTCCCCATTTGTGTGAAAATTAAAAAAAAAAAAAAAACATGGAACAGAAGGAAATGTGGTGGGGAGTTATATTTATGATATCTCACCTTGACCTTGTTTACCGTTAGAAACAACAACTTAGAAACCATTTTTTTTTTATTTAATCGTCCTGGACTAAAAGCCTTTTGTAAACCAAGTACGAAAATGGGAAACGGATTTAGCAAAGCGAGACGGACGAAGGAGGAAAAACAATTATCATGCGTGTTTTCCTGAATGTAAATCACCTGTACGTACAAGCCGGGGCCTTATTTATTGCCGCAATTATAAACAAAGTGAACCGGTTGCGCTTTTTCTCGTGTTCCGAGATGTTCACATGTTGAAAGAGCAACGAAAGAAACGTGCCGTTTCCGAGATTCCGCAGCGCGAAACGAACGAACGTCCTCCGGTTTGTTTATCGGTATTCGTATGTTTCTTTTTGTTTTTTTTGTTTTTTGTTCGAATCGTCCCGATCGCCTTTTGTCGGCCTCGGCCGTCGATAATTTTCCGATTTGCTGGCTAAGAGCTCTCCGATGGACGATTTTCAATAAATCGCGCCGCCGCTGCTTCTTCTTCTTCTTCTTCTTCTTTTTCTTAAGCGGCGGCGATTTTCTTCTGTGTTTTATGCGGCTCTCGATAGATTTCACGTTCTCAATGTCATGTGACGTTTAAGGCGATAATGGTGTTGTTGCTGTTCCCTTTGGCTTCTACGAGGGAAATTTTCCCGTTTCAGCAAAACCCATAATATCTAATAAAATTACTCGCGCGTCTGATCTGTCTCTTAAACGAGACGTCAAGGCTTTCATTAAATTATATTTAATTAATAATAAAGTAATAAAATTATATCAAGATTGTAGCGGATCATCAGCTTCTTATAAACCCGCTGGTAACTAAACATTAAACAAATTAAATTGGGTGACGCGATGGCTGCGACGATGGGGCAATCATCTCTTGTACGGATTCGAATATTTCAGTAAGTAGAAATGCAATTTAAACACCATAACGCGTAAACACAAGTTCAAGGTCACAATAGTACCTCGCCGTCGAAATTCTTGACAACTAACCTCGCGTTGACGACGTGAAGGCGCACCAAAACCACTCGGCGGATGAGCTGCGATATTACCACGAATTATGCAGTCGCTTGGGGATTTTCCACGCGTAGAAAACGCAATCGGATGACGTCGTAAAAAAATCAAGGTGAGGGAGAAAGCCTTTAAAAGGGCCTGCGAGACGCTAAGAAGGCTTCTTCGACCTCCTTTCAGATAAGTTCAGAGTTCCTGTCCTGATTACTACGCGTGCGCGTCATTCTCCCCAGTCTGCGAATGAAGAAAGAACTCTTCACGGTGCCGCTTCGTTTGTTTTGTTTAGTTTCAGTAATCGATTAAACCGTAACCGAATGTTTATTAATTTAATTTAATTTAAAATTCCGTTTTTCAAACAATCAAAGCCACCCGGTAGATGCGCAACGGTGTTACGGTGAATTACGCAGCCGCTTGGGGATTTTCCATGCGTAGAAAACGCAATCGGATGACGTCCCTCACTGTCGTAAAAAATCAAGGTGAGGAAAAAAGTCTTTAAAAGGGGCTGCGAGACGCTAAGAAGGGTATTTGACCTTCTTTCGAATAAGTTGAGAGTTCCTGTCCTGATTACGCGTGCGCGTCATTCTCCCCAGTCTGCAATTAATTTTCGCGAATGAAGAAAATACCCTTTACGATAGGTCGCTTTCATTTTGTTAAATTTTAGTAATCGATTAAACCGTAACCAAATTTCTATTAAATTAATTTAAAATTCAGTGTTTCCAGAAAGATTCCAGCCAGCGTTGATGAGTTAAAACAAAATCCATTATTGCGCTATTATGTAACAAAGACTTTTTTCAATTCTGTACCGATTATGTGTCTCTTCAATTTATCATGTAAGTTATGTTTTCAGTTAAGTTACGTCTTGCAATTCCGACAAATGTACGTTAAATGTATTTTACGTTGTGTTAAATCTGGTTACGTCCCGCATACCCTGAAGTATAACTGCGTTACTTCTTGGTACAAACTCGATTACAATATATTCTGACGTCACCTTTTTGTTTGTGATTTGTTAGGTTTACGCAACGAAAAAAGACGAAAATGCGCTTTGGCGTGGCATTGTCTCGCCATTATCGGCACCGTCACGTTAGAAGCGAGTTGTGTGTGTGTGTGTGAACGGTCCCGTGAACCTGTGCAATTAGTGATTGCAACATTCGGTTTAACTGGAAGTTAAGTGACTCGACGTGTCTTCTGAAATACTAAAGCGTATCTTAATCCAAACGAACTGTTTAATTTAACAGATTCGTTTTTATTGATGCGCATTTTTAATTAGTGATAATTTTATTGAATCTTTTCGTACTAGCTGTCACCTGGGCGCGGCCGATTTTCCGCCGGCGAAGCACACTGTGCGCACACATCGAACTCCCCGTGAGCGACGTGGACACTTAACGACCTCTACCAATGAAACCTTGAACTCGCCGAAAGGACAACAGCCTCACCTAACCTGTAAAGTATATATATTTTTTTTTGCTTTGCTTGTGTGTTTCAATGCGAACAATATCGGCATGGCCGTCTTGCATGGGACGACTTATTATGTAGCAAACTGGCTGCAGTTTGCAAATCCTAATGCAAGGTTAGGTCAAAAAGCGATCGTAGGATGTCGCTGCTTAAACTACTCATCGATTATAAGAGAGTTAGTCACGCTATTTAATTTAAAGAGTTAATGAATTTCGTATCGCCTTTTGGGACACAAATCCACCTGTTCGATCAGATCTGATCGTTTCGCGTTAGTTTTAATTTATTCCGTGGTCACATTTGAGTTCTGCCGGTTACATTTTAACATTGGATAATAATTTGCCAAACTGAATAATCAAGAGCCCTCGCAAAATGCTAATTTTCTTTTATTATTTAATAACCCCCCCGTCCCTCACACACAGTGTAAAGGTTCGGATATTCGGTACGTAATGTTTTTCTGAAAATTAAGCGGCGATTAAATAATATTATAATAATGCATCGTAACGTGTAGAAGATCAGAATGAAATGAGTCGGCGTTATTTACTAAAAACTGAGACCACACACAGCACGGCTCATCACAGGAAACAACGCAGTCGGACTTACATTGCATCTAATTTATGCACTCAATTAAGGATGTTTTTTTGCGTAGCAAATGCAACATCCGATAGTCCCCGCTTGCGTAAGAATCCGGAAAGGAAAAGTGCTTAAGTAGAGCGGGACCGTGCAAGAAATCGATCTTCCGGGTCCCTCGGGCGAAGCCCCTGGACCTAACTACGCGCTGCATTCCTCGTTGAAGTCAATGGTTTTCTTTTTTTCAATTGCAAAGTGCTAATTTTCTTTTATCCACTAACCCTCGTCTCTCACTTACAGTGTAAAGGATCGAATACTCAGTGCACAGAGATGCAATGTTCGGCGGTATTTCCTAGAACTGAGATGCACACAGCACGACTCGACTCATCACAGCGAAGTCGGGCTTACATTGCGCCTAATTTATGCAATCAATTAGGGATAATTTTTGCGCAACAAATGCCACGTCCGATATTTCCTGCTTGCGTAAGAATCCGGAAGGGAAAAGTGTTTAAGCAGAGCGAGGCCGTACAACAAATCGATCTTCCGGGTCCTTCGGGCGAAGCGAAGGTTGGAATACTCAGTGCGTAAAGACGCAACGTTCTTCTGAAAATTAAGCTGCGATTAAATAATATTATAACGCATCATAACCCGTTAAAGGTTAGAATGAAACAAGTCGGCTGTATTTCCTGGAACTGAGATGCACACAGCGTTACTCGACTCATCACAGGCGACAGCGAATCGAGCGCCTAATTTATGCACTCAATTAAGGATAATTTTTGCGCAACAAATGCCACGTCCGATATTCCCCGCTTACGTAAGAATCCGGAAGGGGAAAAGTGCTTAAGCAGAGCGAGGCCGTACAAGAGCTCGATCTTCGGGGTCCCTCGGGCGAAGCCCCTAGACCTAACTACGCGCTACGTTCCTCGTAGAAATTAATCGGTTCGGTTTGTAATTAATTCCGCGAATGAAGTTAAACTCTTCACGGTGTGTCGTGATTAGTTTCATCGTAAACTTTTTTTTTTCATGAATTGTGTTCCAGTCGGCGTTGAAAGCGGCCAATAAAAAAAAGGAAAAACTTATTTCTTGCCCAAATTCCTCTTCCCCGATCGCAAACGGTTCGCGGGGGATTTCCGGGTGACCGCGGCGCGCGCGCGTCGCTCGAGCAAAAAGGAAGACGATCGCAAATCGATGCGGGCGGAATTTCAGGTCGAGGGCGAATTAAAGGAATCCTTATTGCGGCCGTCGCTAATTACATTTTTTTTTTCAAGCCGAACAGGACTCGTCAGTCGGCGTCCGTCTCTCGATAAGGGTTGGGACGTTGTTGTTGTTGTTAATATTGAAATCCCCGGCGCGGAAAAAAACGCATTAAGCGCGTATAAGGTAAGATTGGTTTCCATTCCGGTCGGCGCGACGCGAAAGCGCAGGATTTTTAATCACTTTTAAGGCGCTACACATTTAGATCGACATTTTAATCCGGCGGTTAAAAAATGTTCGAATTTTTTTTTCAGCGCGCGCACTTATCTGGAGAAAAGCGATTTGTTCGGCGCGGCATGTCGATGATACGTACGCGCACGCGCACAAACTCGATGCGTTTATTATTATATTTCTTAATTAATCGAGATCGAGTGTGTTTCAGCGATGGCGCAACTGATTCGTTACGACGAACTGGAAGACGTTGGGGATCGGTTCGCCTTGGAGGAGTGCGTCGGCGCGGGGGTGTTCGGTCAGGTCTACAGGGCTAGAGATACGGCGGGCAAGGATAAGAAAGTCGCCGTGAAGATACAGAAGTTTCTGGAAGAGGACGAGCACTTCGTCCAGGAGGAGTACAGGGTGTTGCGTGACTTCTGCCACCACCACCTCAACCTTCCCGATTTTTTCGGCGTATACAAAAACGCCGTCGCGGACGGAAACAGGGAGATCTGGTTCATCATGGAGGTACGCATGGGAAGCGCACCTGCGTTTACACAAAGGGATTTATTTGTTTTTCAACACTAAACAAGGCCAAGGCGAGATATATGTTTGAATAGCTTTTAGTAGCAATTGAATTTTTTTGTAGTTGTGCGAAGGAGGATCGATTATTGACTTGGTGAGCAGGCTTCTTCGGAAAAACCGTCGCATGGTCGAGGAACACATTGGTTTCGTACTGAAGGAAGTCGTCAAGGTAAGCACATCATCTCCCCAGAGCAAGCGAAAGGTTTTGAAATACCTGAAGTCTTCCGCCTCCGAGTTACGAAAACGATTTGTTCTAAGCTGAGTGAGGACCTCTTAGGAAGATCATCGCCCGCCGCCGCGCCGGCAGGCGATTTTAATTACGGGTAATAAAGACGAGCGCTCGTTAACCAGTTAGGAAATCCTCACTAAACAAATCCAAACAATGCGTTATTGAAAAGCGCCGGAGCACCGTCGGCCCCGCCGCTCACATTATTACCGTAATTATGAGCAATTTATAGAAATAAATCACGACGGCGGCGGAGCGCGGCTCGGACATAAAACAAAACGTAAAGTATTTTCTCGAGAAAATATGTTAATAAGGTCGCCGCGCCGCCTGCTTCTGCGTTCTACGCGATGCCCGGCATTTTTTAAGTGCAGACGATAACGGTACCACGTTTTATTACGACGAAATCCGGCGAATGCGAGCGCCAAAAAAGTCCCAACCAGAATCCGGTGAACTGCAGACGCTTCGACGTAATCAGCCCTGTGACTTTGCGGTGACCGCTAAACACTCACATCCGTGTTTTTGTTTACGACAACGAAGCCATGAAAAAAAAAACGTACTCACAGACGTCAATACGAATCCATCTGGCGCGATTAATAAATCAGGGCAACCAATAAAATTGCAGGCTTTGACGTACCTCCACAAGAACCACGTGGTACACCGTGACGTACGCGGCAGCAACATCCTGATGACCTCCGAGGGGGAAATCAAGCTGGTCGACTTCGGCTTGTCCCGTCGCCTCAGCAGCACCCTCGCCAAGACGGACACCAGCCTCGGCTCGCCGTTTTGGATGGCGCCGGAAGTCGTGACGTCCACCGGCGGCGGTGAGAACGAAGAAGACAAATACGGCAACCGAGCAGACGTTTGGGCCGTCGGGATCACGGCGATCGAGCTCGGCGACGGCAAGACCCCCTTTCGCGACATGCACCCCACCAGGGCCCTATTCCAAATCGTCAGGAATCCACCGCCCACCTTATACAGGCCTGCGAACTGGACGGAAGTCTACAACGACTTTATATCGGAGTAAGGGACACTTTAATTTTCGTTTTATTCATTCAGAATCCTGTTTTGAAAATGACTTTTCGTTTCTGAAAAGAGAACTAAGTCCGTCTTCAATTTGCCTTCAATATTGCGCACTCAATTAAGGGTAACTTTTGCATAGCAAGTGCAACATCCGATGTTCCCCCCAACTTGCGTAAGATTCCGGAAGAGAAAAGTGCTTAAGTATAGCGGGAGCGTGTAAGAAATCGATCTTCCAGGTCCCTCGAGTGAAGCCCCTACACATTCAACTTTAATTCTCGTTTTATTCTTTCGGAATCCTCTTTTAAAAGTGACCAGTCATTTGTTTTCTTGCCTTTTCGTGTCTGCAAAATAACTAAGTCCGTCTTCAATTTACCTTCAATATTGCGCACTCAATTAAGGGTAATTTTTGCATAGCAAATGCAACATCCGATGTTCCCCCCAGCTTGCGAAGCATTCCGGAAGAAAAAAGTGCTTAAGTATAGCGGGAGCGCGTAAGAAATCGATCTTCCAGATCCCTCGAGTGAAGCCCCTACACATTCAACTTTAATTCTCGTTTTATTCTTTCGGAATCCTCTTTTAAAAGTGACCAGTCATTTGTTTTCTTGCCTTTTCGTGTCTGCAAAATAACTAAGTCCGTCTTCAATTTGCCTTCAATATTGCGCACTCAATTAAGGGTAACTTTTGCATAGCAAGTGCAACATCCGATGTTCCCCCCAACTTGCGTTACATTCCGGAAGAGAAAAGTGCTTAAGTATAGCGGGAGCGTGTAAGAAATCGATCTTCCAGGTCTCTCGAGTGAAGCCCCTAGACATTTAACTTTAATTTTTGCTTTATTCTTTCAGAATTCCCTTTTAAAAGTGACTGGTCATTTGTTTCCCTGCCTCTTCGTTTCTGGAAAACAACTAAGTCCGTCTCCAATTTGCCTTCAATACTGCGCACTCAATTAAGGGTAATTTTTGCATAGCAAGTGCAACATCCGATGTTCCCCCCAACTTGCGTTACATTCCGGAAGATAAAAATGCTTGTTTTCGTTGCCTTTCCGTTTCTAAAAAGTAACTAAGTCCGTCTCCAATTTGCCTTCAATACAGCGCACTCAATTAAGGGTATTTTTTGCATAGCAAGTGCAACATCCGATGTTCCCCCCCACTCGCGTTACATTCCAGAAGAGAAAAATACTTGTTTTCGTTGCCTTTTTGTTTCTGGAAAATAACTAAGTCCGTCTCCAATTTGCCTTCAATACTGCGCACTCAATTAAGGGTAATTTTTGCATAGCAAGTGCAACATCCGATGTTCCCCCCAACTTGCGTTACATTCCGGAAGTTAAAAATGCTTGTTTTCGTTGCCTTTTCGTTTCTGAAAAATAACTAAGTCCGTCTCCAATTTGCCTTCAATATTGCGCACTCAATTAATGGTAATTTTTGCATAGCAAGTGCAACATCCGATGTTCCCCCCAACTTGCGTACCATTCCGGAACAGAAAAGTGCGGGAGCGTGTAAGAAATCGATCTTCCAGGTCCCTCGAGTGAAGCCCCTACACATTTAACTTTAATTTTCGTTTTATTCCTTCAGAATCCTCTTCTGAAAGTGACTGGTCATTTATTTGTTTTCTTGCCTTATCGCTTCTGGAAAATATATAGAGGGAATTCCTTGCTGACAAATGACAATCGAGTTGCTTGAACTTGCTAGAAAATGTTACGCAGCGCAGCAGATCGCATTGCATTCGAAACAATTAACGCGCTCGCTCATTAAACGTGTTTGAAGACACGCTGACAATAATGTGAGCTTTCTTTCCAAAACTCACTGCTTCCCAAATAAGGGCAGGCTCACCTGTTACGCTTCCGTTTTTAAATATTTGCAAGTTTTGGGTTACGTAAAACATTAAAAAGACAACTTCAAAAAAAAATTAATTTGCTCGCGGGACCCTAGGCGAATTTATTTTTTCTTTGTACCTTAATGCACTGGTACTCGGGTACTAAAAAAAAAAATAATAAATTAGAAAATCCAAAAAATAATTTCAAAAGTTATCCTCTTGGAGCCCCGGTTGCATTTATCAATTTTTTATTGCATTTTATTATTCTGATTATGCAAATTTATGTGTCCCTTTGGATAACGGAAAAAGAATAGAAGATTTAAAAATAATAATAATTAGTTTCAGAGTCCCAGTTGTATTTTTTTAATTTTTTTACAAAATGTTTTTATTTTATAGAACCTCGAACAGTGCAAAAAAAATATATTAAACGTTGAAGCATTTTTTGCACCCTTTTTATTTTTGCAACTTTCGTAAAATGAGAAAAACAAATAGAAAATTAATTCGCCCCGGGGTCCCGGTTATATTTTCAATATACATATGTATTGTTTTTTTTATTTCAGCATTCGTTGTACCCATTTTGCATTCGTTTTTAATTTTTTTGCAATTTTTGGGTTGGATAAGATATTAAGAAAAAAAAAACACGTTTTAAGTAAAATTAATTAGCCCGCGAGTACCAAGCCGAATTTATTTATTTATTGTTTGTACTTTAACGCACTAGTAACCTAGCCCTCGGGTACTGAAAAAATAGTAAATTAGAAAACCAGAAAAATAATTTAACAAATTGGAGCGCCAGTTGTATTTTTCAATTTTTTATTGAATTTTATTATACTCATTATGCATAATTAACGGGGGGAAAATTAGAAAATTAAAAAAAAAAGATTAAGTTCAGAGTTCCAGTTATATTAGCGATTCTTTTTACAAAATGTTTTTTATTTTAAAAACGTCGGACACTGAAAAAAAAATTCAATAATCCTTGAGGGATTTTGCTGTACCCTTACGTATTTTTTCTTATTTTTTTACAAAATATTTCCGTTATTACTTACCCTTACGTATCTTTTTAGATTTTTTACAAAATGTTTATTTTACACGGACACTGAAAAAAAAAAATTATTAACCCTGCAGGTATTTTGTTGTACCCTTACGAATCCCTTTTTATTTTTGCATCTTTCGGAAAACTAAGAACAAAAAAAAAAACAAAACAAATTTTATTTTCACCATGTTTCTTTTTACTTCAACACTTACTGCATTCATTATGCGTCCATTTCTAATTATTTGCCATTTTTTGGGTTACGTAAGACATTAAGAAAACATTTTCTTTTTTTTTAATATTAATTAATCCCCTACTAGGAGACCCTACTTGAATTTCTTTATTTATTTTTTACATCACATTGCACTAGTTAGGTCTGCGCCCCCCCCCCCACCCACCCCGCACTGGCACTGAGAAAATAAAAAATTATTATTATTATATTCATTACGAGTCTCCAATTTGCCTTTAATACTGCGCACTCAATTAAGGGTAATTTTCGCATAGCAAATGCAACATCCGATATTCCCCCCAACTTGCGTAACATTCCGGAAGAGAAAAATGCTTATTTTCGTTGCCTTTTCGTTTCAGGAAAACAACTAAGTCCGTCCCTAATTTGCCTTCAATACTGCGCACTCAATTAAGGGTAATTTTGCATAGCAAATGTAACATCCGATATTCCCCCCAACTTGCGAAGCATTCCGTAAGAGAAAAGTGCTTAAGTATAGCGGGAGCGTGTAAGAAATCGATCCTCCAGGTCCCTCGAGTGAAGCCCCTACACATTCAACTTTAATTCTCGTTTTATTCTTTCGGAATCCTCTTTTAAAAGTGACCAGTCATTTGTTTTCTTGCCTTTTCGTGTCTGCAAAATAACTAAGTCCGTCTTCAATTTGCCTTCAATATTGCGCACTCAATTAAGGGTAATTTTTGCGTAGCAAATGCAACATCCGATGTTCCCCCCAGCTTGCGAATCATTCCGGAAGAAAAAGGTGCTTAAGTATAGCGGGAGCGCGTAAGAAATCGATCTTCCAGGTCCCTCGAGTGAAGCCCCTACACATTCAACTTTAATTCTCGTTTTATTCTTTCGGAATCCTCTTTTAAAAGTGACCAGTCATTTGTTTTCTTGCCTTTTCGTGTCTGCAAAATAACTAAGTCCGTCTTCAATTTGCCTTCAATATTGCGCACTCAATTAAGGGTAATTTTTGCGTAGCAAATGCAACATCCGATGTTCCCCCCAGCTTGCGAATCATTCCGGAAGAAAAAGGTGCTTAAGTATAGCGGGAGCGCGTAAGAAATCGATCTTCCAGGTCCCTCGAGTGAAGCCCCTACACATTCAACTTTAATTCTCGTTTTATTCTTTCGGAATCCTCTTTTAAAAGTGACCAGTCATTTGTTTTCTTGCCTTTTCGTGTCTGCAAAATAACTAAGTCCGTCTTCAATTTGCCTTCAATACTGCGCACTCAATTAAGGGTATTTTTTGCATAGCAAATGCAACATCCGATGTTCCCCCCGCTTGCTTTGTATTCTAGAAAAGAAAAGTGCTTAAATATAGCGGGAGCGCATAAGAAATCGATCTTCCAGGTCTCTCGGGTGAAGCCCCTACACATTTAACTTTAATTTTCGTTTTATTCCTTCCAACTGTCAGCACGGGAATAAAGCGAAGCTTGAAGTTGACCCGCAACAATAATTGAAAACCGTCTAGGCTAGAGCGTCAATTGTTCCAGGTGTCTCGTAAAGAATCCGGAGCATCGTCCTTTCATGGAAGAGCTCCTGCAACACCCTTTCCTCACGGCCATCCCGGAAAACAATTATCACGTGGGTACCCCGCCCCTCCTCCACGTCCGGCCCTACACCAAAAAGTTTTCTTATTGCAGTTTGCGCAAGAACTAAAAAGCCTAAGGCAAAACCTCGCCGGTGACCCTGGTGACCAAGCAGGGCACGATGAAGAAGGAGAAGAAGAAGAAGGAGTGATCTACCGAAACTTCCTTAAGAAATCGATCGACGCTAAACCGGAAAAGGCGGTGCTCGAAGACCTTGCGGCCTTGGACGACTTGAACGAGGGCACCCTGTTGCAGGAGTTGGAGGCGCGCGCGAGCTTAGGACTCTTCCAAACCTTCATCGGAGACGTCCTCTTGATACTAAACCCGAACGAGCCGCGAAACATCTACGGCGCCGAGGTATTGTCGGGTTTCGTTCAGGATTTCCTTCTTCCTACAATAATCTCTTTTAGAACCACAAAAGGTACAACTGCAAGTCGCGTTCCGACAACGCCCCCCACGTCTACGCGGTGGCGGACAGCGCCTACCAACACGCCGTCCACCACGTCCTGCCGCAGAACATTCTGGTTCTGGGGGAGTCCGGCGCGGGAAAAACCAACAGTTTCGTGCACTTGCTTACGCACCTCTTGTACCTGGGGGAAAACGACAACATCAACGGCGATCGCATCGTGAACGGCTTGAAACTCCTGCAGGCGTTCACGAACTCGGCCACGCCCTCTCATAGCAATTCGACGAGGTGTATCTTCAAGGCGGAGGTGGTGTACGGCAGGAGCGGAAAAATCACCGGGGCCATATTCGGCGTCCTTCAGCTGGAGAAGATGAGGGTTTCTTCGGCGGAAACGTTAGTACGCGTGCGTCGCATAGATGTGAAATTAAAAAAAAAAAGGAACACCTGCAATAGTTAAAATAATAGAAATTTCCGGGATTCCGGTCGAGCCTTAGCGTTCCGGGCGTGACGTCGGCGAAAGCTCCATTTATTTATCTTTTTTTATTTTCGATTAAATTATCTTTGACTTTTTTGAGAAAAGTATCGCGTTGTAATTTCCGTTTCTTTTCTTTTTTCTTCCATTTTATACATGCCGTCCCGCTTGAGTTGTATCTACAATACGCCCTCTTTGGAAATTAATGAGTAACCATCGACGATTAGGTTTGTTTTGGATAGTTCTGGAACCGTCGCGTCGCGTCACGATGAACTTGTGCGTAACAAAAGTGCTTTGATTCTTTTGTTTGTTGCGCGCATGCTTCTAACTGTCCTAGAACCGTCCGTCCGTCCGTCGGGAGCATGCGCACAGCAAATCCTTTATTTTTTTTGTTGTTGTGCGCATGCTCCCGACGGACGGTTCTAGAAGGGTTCTGGATTGTTCTTACCGGAACCAAACGAGCCTATTATTGATTGCGTCAAATCTCTATTGATTTTCGATTATCGATTTAAATTGAAATCGACGAAAGTACAATGATGAGAAAACAAAAGACGGTCGGCTTTGATTTTCAGCAATTTACTAAAACTCGACTCGACGAAAAAAATAACGAATAAAATCAAGGAAGGCTCGGATGTAGGATGTCTTTTCATAAAATCGACCGTCACTTGTTTCGCCCCATGCTCATCACAGTCGTTTTTTTTTTGTTTTTTATATATATTTTTTTTCTTCTAAAATTCTAAATCTTCACTTTGATAATTTTATTTAGTTCGATACTTCAGTTTAAAAAAAAAATTGAATAGGCGAAACAAAAAAAAGAGAGAGAGGAAACAAAACAGGGAAAAAGTGGAGGTCTTTTTTGCGCTTGAATTTGAATCGACCGAAACGAAGAATGAATGAAGGACGAAAACCGGCCTTCGTTGGTCATTTGTTTTATTCCTGCTTTCATTAATTATTAAATTAAATTTTTTTTTCTTGCTTCTCATATTTTCTTCTAAAATTTTAAACAAAACAGAGAAAATGTGGAGATTTTTTTGCGCTTGAATTTGAATCGACCGAAACGAAGAATGAAGGACGAAAACCGGCTTTCGTTAGTCATTTGTTTTGTTCCTGCTTTTATTAACTATTAAATTAAGTTAAATTAGTTTTTTGCTTGTCATGTTTTCTTCTAAAATTTTAAACAAAACAGAGAAAAAGTGGAGATGTTTTTTTTTGCGCTGAATTTGAATCGACTAAAGCGAAAAACGAAAGACGAAAACTGGCTTGCGTTAGTCATTTGTTTTTCTCTTGCTTTTCAATTATTTTTTGCTTCTCACGTCTCTTTCTAAAATTTTAAATTTTCACTAGATTATTTTTTTTTAATTCTATTGAACTCAATACTTTAGTTTAAATTAGTGCGTTGGTTTAAATGAAATGGAAACGTGGGAGAGGGGGGGGGGGGGAGGAACGACTGGCGATTGTTGATTGACGCTCGGCCGTCTCAATTTTAATTTTTTTTCTGTTTAAATTTGAATTGTCTGAAACGAAGAATGAGGAGGGAAATGTCATACTCACGAAATTGATTGTCACTTGTTTTGCTCTTGTTTTCATTTTCTGTTTCTTATTGTTTTTTTTTTTCTAATATTTTAAATTTTCACTGGATTATTTTTTTTTTAATTTTATTGAACTCAATACTTTAGTTTAAATTAGTATGTTGGTTTAAATTGAAATCGGGAAATGGGGATAGGGAAGGGGGGGGGGGGCGGGGGGAGCGGGAACGACTGGCGATTGTTGTTTGACGCTCGGCCGTTTTTTTTTTGTTTAAATTTGAATTGTCTGAAATGAAGAACGAGGAGGGAAATGCCGTACTCACGAAATCGATTGTCACTTGTTTTGCTCTTGTTTTTATTATTTTTTTAAAATTATTTTCTGTTTTTTTTTTCTAAGAATTTTAAATTTTCGCTTGAATTTCTTAAAATTCCGTTTGACTCGACGTTTCAGTTTAAATCGGAAATTTTCATTCGAATTTTTTTTTTAATTCTATTTAAATTGACATTTCAGTTTGAATTATCGGAATAGGTGGACATAGAAAGAGAAAATGAAAAAAACAAACGAATGATAAGTGTAGCTCGACCGGCTCGATTTAGATTTTCAGTTTTTCTCGACGAAAATAAAGAATCAAGACGATACGTCATTTTCAACGAAAAAAAAAAATCGGCTGTCACTTGTTTTTTGGTTGTATTGAATTTTGAGTTTTATCATTGTTTGTTATTATTATTTTTTCTGCTTTTATCTGAAACATTCACATGATTTTTTTTTAATTTAACTTAACTTTAAATACGTCAGTCGGTTTGAATTGGAATTGGCGAGAATAAAAAAAGAAACGAAAAAAGTCCGTATGCCTTTGTTTAATTTTTTGAATCGATGAAAATACGACAACGATAAGATGACAGTCGTATTAAAAAAAAATCGAACGTCGCTTGTTTAGTTCTTGCTTTTCGGCTATTTAAAATTTTTTTTTATTATTATGTTTTTCTTCAAATATAATAAATATGAACTTGAATTTTTTTTGAAAACTCATCACCGGCGATGCACTCGGTTATATGTGTCATCATCTGAAGTTAGGATACGGAAATTTTCACACAATACGAATGCTCGTTTTAACGGAACCATTTTGAAACCCCTTCCGGCACAAACAATCCGGGAGTTTTCGTTCAGAACAGCGCGCGCAACGCTTTCTTCATTGTTTTAATGTTAAAAAAAATAAGGTGATTAAGATGAAGACCGGATGCCCTCGCCCAAATGATCATTACAGTTGAGAATGCATGATTAATTTTTTGTACGGGATAGTAGTAATACTAGAGGGATCCTGGGACAACTCGACGGCATGTCCATCCGCAGTGACCACCGTTGAAGGTCATTCCCATGTTTAGGGGTGGTCTTTAGTGCTGATTGAGGGGTGGTTTTTTGCGCAGACGAAGTAACCCCTTTGGTTCTTACGGTTTCTTACTTACTTACAGGGGCCAATCAAACTTTCACATCCTGCGTTTCATCTACGACAGCCTCTCGCTTTCGAAGAACTTGCAGCGGTACCATCTGGAAGAAGGAAGGCAATATCGTTACCTACGTGGGCCTCTGGAGGGATCCCGAGATTTCGAGAGGATCGAGACGACGCTTGGGGAATACGAGTTCACAACCGAGCAGATTGAAAGTATACGTCGCGTCCTGGCCGCGGTGATCTTGATCGGTGAGATTGATTACGTCACTTCTTCTTCGGAAAGCGGCGACGAAATCGTTGCGGTTAAAAACGAGGTGGAGCAGGTCGCCGAATTACTTAAAGTCGATGGAAAGAAGCTGTCCCATGCCTTGACCTTGAACTTCTCCGCGCCGAACAAAGGCGCCGTTTTCAGGACGAGTGCCACGTGTGAGGATGCGGAGAGTGCCAGGGACGTCTTGGCTAACAACTTATACGGCCGTCTCGTCGACTATCTCGTCAACGTCATCAACCACAAGTTATCTTACGGCAGAGCTATCTTGTGAGTGCAATTTTGTTTTGCTGTTGAAATAACTTGTTGCTTGGAGAACCGCCGCTCGGCAATCATTCTCAGCGATTCTCTGTATGCGACAGTCACGTAAAGGTAACTTGTGTTTGTTACAGCGGCGAGCATTACTCCGTAAGAATCCTCGACATGTTCGGCTTCGAGTGCTCGTCGAGAAAGAACGAACTCCAGCAGCTGTTCGTTAATACCTTCAACGAACAGATGCGCTACCTTTACTCGCAACGGGTTTTCGCATGGGAGGCTTTGGAAACGAACGAGGAGAACCTACCATTCACCCCCATCTATTTCTACGATAACAAGTCGACGATCGACGAGATCCTGAACAAACAAGGCGGCCTCTTCACTTACATAGACGACGCCACCAAGAACTACTGCGAAGGAAAACGTATTATAGGTAATCGCCGTTAATCTTCTTTAACTTGAACTCGTCTTTAACTTGAAAACAGTTCCGAGAGTTATATCTCTAACCAGCGGCGAGGCGGCGATGAATTTCGTGAATCGAATCGCTTTATACCAATTTACTTGCAAACATACACAAAAATTTGTCGATGCATGCTTACTTAACTAGGTCACCTATGAAATAATTACAATGCATCTGCGCTATCAGGTGATGAATTGCGCGGTGCGCGTATTTCAAGGTTATTACGTAAAGAGTTCTTTCTCTCCCGCAGGCAATCTCAAAAGCAAGGGGTCCAATAGGGTCGAGGCTGTGAGCGAGTCGGAATTCAGCGTCGCCCATTATACGGGGAGAGTGTGTTACGATGTTGAGGGAATGCCCAAGCGGAACAAGGATTTTCTTCCGGCGGAGTTGATCGAGGTGCTCGGCCAATCGGATGATCCCGTCGTCAGGCTGCTTTTCACGGCGATGTTGAACCGAACGGGAAATCTCGTCGTGAAATTCGACGATCGGACGGTCAGAGATCAAAACAGTTCGGTAAGTCGCCGCCGCCGCTTCCTCCTTCCTAGGGCTTTCCTTTTTTTTTTTTGAAAATCGTCTCCTTTCAGCCTGAGGTTCTGTATTCCCAAACGAACCAAGCGCAAACCGCAACCGCAACGTACAGGACGGTTTGCCTGGACTTACTCAAGGAACTGTCGGTGGGGGGAGGGACGGGCGGAACGCACTTCGTCCTCTGCGTCAGGTCCGACCTGGAGGGGAAGCCGGGCGGCTTCCACAAGGACGTAGTTTCGCAGCAGCTTCGCGCCCTGGCCGTCCTCGAAACCGCCAAGGCGAGGCAGAAGGGTTACCCCCACCGGATCATGTGCCCGGAATTTCTGCGCAGGTACAGTTGGAAGTTATATTTCGCGACCGTCCAGGTTTTAAAAAATAAACAAATACATTTAACGCTTATCATAATATAATATGTAATAATAATCTTCTTTGCGGTGGGCTGGGTTATCGCGGACGCTGTGGAGCGGTGATAACGGACGGCTGTGGTGGGCGGACGACGTTGGCCACCTTAATCAAGAAATGGGGCTGGTGAGAAAACCACACCAGAGAGGAACGGTTAACACTCTGCGGATGACCAGCAGAAAATTGGTTAATACTCCACGGTTGACCAACAGAATATTTGTTAGAGAAGCGCGGTTCATACTCTGCGGAGGACCAGCAGACTCTACGAAGAACGCTACACCTTTTCCAATTGTATTTCAGATAATTCCAGTTGGTTCAAATTAGCAAATTGTATTTAAGAAATCATCATCAGCAATTGTAGTTCAGATTAGTAAATTGGATTTCAGAAAATAATTCAGATTGGTAATTGTATACGTTTCGGACGGCTGTGGGGCGGGGTAGGCGGACGACGTTGGCCACCTTAATCAAGAAACGGGGCTGGTAAGAAAACCATATCAGAGGGAAACGGTTAATACTCTGCGGATGAACAGCAGAATATTGGTTAATACTCTGCGGATGAACAGCAGAATATTGGTTAATACTCTGCGGATGAACAGCAGAACATTGGTTAATACTCCACGGTTGACCACCAGAATATTTTCTAGACAAGCGCGGTTAATACTCTGCGGAGGACCAGCAGAATGTTTACTACATAAAAGGGAACAGTTTATACTTTACGAAGAACGCTACACCTTTTCCAATTGTTTTTCAGATAATTCCAGTTGCTTCAAATTAGCAAATTGTATTTAAGAAATCATCAACAATAATTGTAGTTCAGATTAGTAAATTGTATTTCAGAAAATAGTTCAGATTGGTAATTGTATGCGTTTCAGAAAACGTTCGCGTGAAATTCAGGAAAACGTCGTTTGTAAATTAGGAACGCTGTAATTATTTGTTATCTGAAACGCAAATGATATTTTCGGAAATACGATTTACCTTCTCCGAAATTTATTTTACTTTTCTGAACTTACAATTAATACTCACCGAAATATGTAGATTTTATTTAAAAAAAATGTTGCAAATCGTTTTTGATTGCAGTGAAAACCTCGAGCAGCCTCTGTACAGCTGTTTCAGCCCTGTTTGGGGCTTCATCAGCAGTGACGTAGATTTTATATTACTGTTACGGTTAATTTTGAGGGTTAGCCGTAATAAGAGGCGAAGTCAAAATAGAGAATAAATTTATTACATTAACAAATAAATAATAAAAAGAACAATATGTGTGACTTATATTATCTGGTAGAGTTACGCAACGCGTTACAAATAAATAGGTCATAGACCGAAAGTAGTCTATACCTCTGGCTCGCCAACTATTACTCCGTTTGCATCGTTCGGTGTCGTTTTATGGGAACTCCGGAGCCACATGCGGCGATTTATTTTTAGATTGCTTATGTCAGGTTTACTCCTGGACTGGTGAAAACTTTCCGGAGTCCGGGCACGACGTTGGCAGCGATCCCGCGAAAGCACTCCGCGTAGCATTCGCTGCGGTGATTCATTCTCTAAACTCGGCGTGTAAAGCGATGAGTCACATGAGAATTTTCATGTCTCACCGACGCGACGCTCGTTACAATACAACTGACACTTTCCGAAATTAATCTGTTACTTTCTGAACTTGGAAAAGGTGTAGAGGAAAATGGTTCATACTCTGCGGACGACCAGCTGAATACTTGCCAAGATGGAATGGTTAGTATTCAGCAGGATACTTGCTAGGAAGGAACGGCGGGTTGACCACGCCACGTAGGATTAGTTTTCGACTCTGGCGGTCCCCCGCCGAGTCGCAACCTAACGACTCTGGTGGTCCCCCGCGGAGTCGCAACCTAACAATTAAACAAGACCAATGCCAGGCGGCGCGCTTACTTGATTTATTTACGTAAAGACTATACTGTTACCATAAATATAATTAATGGCGCGATTTTTCAAAAAGAAAAAACACCGTCTTCCTACCACGTTCCAGGTACAAATCGCTTGCGTTCGGTTTCGACGAGACCGTCGAAATAACGCGAGACAACTGCAGGTTGCTCCTGGTGCGCCTCAAAATGGAAGGATGGATGATAGGAAAGACCAAGGTGTTCCTCAAGTATTACAACGAAGAATACTTAACCAGGTGAGGTCGATAAATTTTGAAGGGGAGGCTTACACACGTCTGATTTCGGCAGATTACACGAAACGCAGGTGCGCAAGGTCGTGAAGATACAATGCATGATGAGGAGTTTCTTGGTCAGGAGGAGGCTCGCAAAGAAACTCGAGCGAGAGAGAGAAAGAGCGAGTACGTGAGTTCGACTCAGTGTGAGTCCCCCCACCCTCGCCCCTCTTATGTCTTTTCTCGTAGTTTCGCAGCTGCGCAGGGGATCCCAATTGGAAATGACCCCCGAGGAGGCTGCCATAATTTTACAAAAAGGTGGTACTCACTACTTTATCGCCCTCCTCCTCCTCCTCTTCAATGGTTTCGTTTCTTTAGCTTACCGCGGCATCACCGCCAGAAAAATATACGGCCCCCTGGTGTCCAAAACCGGCAAACTAGATGAGGAAACGCGCGACTTCATCAAGCCCTTTTCGAACAAATGGAAGTCCAAGTCGCTGTTCCAAGTTATACTGCAGTATCGAGCTGCGAAGTGTCACGATTTCTTTAACATGTCGCAACAGGTGAGTACGAAGATTAATTTAGTGCGCATGTTCGCTGTTGCCCTTCGTTCGCTTTTCAATCAATCGCACGATTCGTTTATTTTCGAAAGGAGAAAGGAAAAATTTTTGTTCAGCGCGAAATCCCACCGCCGCTGCCACCAATTTGTTACAAGGGGAGCTGGAAGTCTAAAGCTTTGCCCTTGCACTTCAATTTTTAATCGTCGGGCGGGTGGATAGCGTGCTTTAGATAAATTAAAGGATTCCGTTCGTCCTAATTCTAACTGTTTCGGAGATACTATTATTAATTATTTAGGTTTCTAGGTTAGGTTTTCTATCTCAGAAAAATCGCGAGACGGAGAGAGGGAGAGAGATAGATCGATGCGGTTTTCACTGTTGGAGGACCCATTGAGAATGTCGTTATTCTTAACCTAATAATTTTCTTTGCGGTGGGCTGGATTATCGCGGACGCTGTGGAGCGGTGATAACGGACGGCTGTGGGGTGGGGTAGGCGAACGACGTTGGCCACATTAATCAAGAAATGGGGCTGGCGAGAAAACCAAACCAGAGGGGAACGGTTAATACTCTGCGGATGAACAGCAGAAAATTGGTTAATACTCCACGGTTGACCAACAGAATATTCGCCAGAGAAGAGCGGTTCATACTCTGCGGTAGACTAGCAGAATGTATACTAAACAAAAGGGAATAGTTCACACTCTAAGCAGAACGCTACGCCTATTAATTATTTAGGTTCATCCCCGGCGCATCCGCCGCAATTTTTTCTACCTCAAAAAAATCGCGATTACTCCGAGACGGAGAGAGATAGATCGATGCGGTTTTCACTGTTTGATGACCCGGTGAGAATGTCGTTATTCTGAGAGCGAAACGTTTAACTGCTGCACAAACAGAATTTTTTATGAAGTTGAAGTTCCTCCTGGAACATTAGCGAAACGAGATGAAATGAAACGATCCCCTTTCTCTTTCTCGCAGGTTCACTTCTTCAACCAGAAAACCGTCCACAATCTCCACCTCATCAACAAGAACGTCAACTTAAACTGCATCGAACCGAACGCCCAGGCCGGCGTATGGCTGGATGACATGAGACCGCCGGTACTCAAGTTGCCTTTCCGCTTGGACGAAGTACCTTACTTCGACACATCGTACATGTGCGATCCAGGGGGGGCAAGCGCCAGGTACACACGAATAAACATTTTATTCTTGTTCATTAAAAAAAATATATATAGTAACTACAATGTAGCGCACGGAGGTAGAATGGGTTGCCTATATTGCGCGATGAACTTTTCTAAAGTGTTTTTTGTTTTTAGATCTGCAATTAACGAAGACGTCTGGGATTCCCCGTTCCAGTGGCGCGAAAACCTCTCGTCGCAAATCACGTTCTCCTTGCTGGGAGGCGAACCAGACAGCGAAGCGCTCTGCAACACAAACTCGCAGAATTTGATCAACGTGCCGTACACCAGAGACCCCCAGGCGTTCTTGCAAGAACCAACCGAAAAGGAAACTGTAACCGAGTCGAGAGCGATCGTGGAAGAGGAAGAGGTGGATGAAATTCCGAATGGGAATGGAATGGAAACGAAAGTTGAAGAAATCGAAGAGCCGGCGGTCCCAATTGTTGAAGTACCTATGAGGAAGGAGTGCGAAATCGAAAAGCGTCTACCTCCTGCGAACCCCATCGCTGAGCTGCAGCACTTGGCCAGAAGACTGAGTAGGTCTGAGGATGAACCCCCTTTCGACTTCCAGGGTATGCTGAGGAAGACGAATTTTCAGCGCGAGTCGCTGAAGCGGGCCTTGCAGACGATCTCTCGGAGGCAGAGCAAGACGGAAAACGATGCGGTGACCTTGGAAGTATCTCAACGCGGTCCTCTGAAGAGACATGGCTCCGTGGATACGTTGAAGGCGCGTGTCATTTCGGCGGAAATCGCGCCTGGAATCTTCATGGAGGGATTGGTGACAGACTTGTGAAGACAAACAATATTTACTACTCCCGTTTCTTTAACCTCCATGTTATTGTATTCACTCCGTAGAAGTGTGCTGAAGAAAAAGCAAATATAAGTGAATCTAACACGTTTTTGTTTTCTCGGACACCTCTTAGATTATCATTGACACCGACACGACGCGACGTTTCGCTGATTTGCTTATACGGAGAGTCCCCCCCGTCTCTCAAATCGAGCAGAGTCTCTTTGGGGGAAAAGAAGAAACAAGAAGAGTTTTAAAAATGCCACTCCGGATCGAAAGCGTTCCCTCCTAGTAACAACGGAAGTCGCTGTTCGCTTATATTCATATTCTTTTATTTTTTTATTTTTTCGGAAGATTAGATCGTGGTTGAGACGACTCCTCGCGTTCTAAGATTTCGGTTTTCACTGTTGAGACGACTGTTGAGATGACGCGTTAAGAACGTCATTCTTTTAAGAGGGAAACGTTTAATTGCTGCACACAGTGCCATTTTTGCAAAATGGAAACTTCCTTTCCTGTAGAGCGTGAAATTAAAAACTGTTGTTAAGAAATGTGAAAAAAAAATTAACAGAAAGCTGATCTGAATTGCGTAAGAGAAGTTAAAAACTCTTGAATAATTTTTGTAGATTTTGCTAGTGCTTCCCACCTCAGTACAGGAAGTGATCACGTGATCGACGAAAATCAATAACGGTAATCCCGAAATACCTGCTTCTCCAAAGCAGAGAAAAAGCAGCTTTATTAAAAAAAAAAAAAAAACAGTTTCATAATATGTGATATTTGCGCACGCGTCCAACTCGACTTCGACTCGTTTTCTAAATGGACAAATGCGCCAAAATATCTTTTGAAACGTGTATTTTACAGTATTTTTTTCTATTTTGGTGCGCAGATATGAAAAAGTTGGCATTATTTTGTAACGTCACGTGGGGAATTCTTGTTTTGTTGCTGGCGGTTGGCTAAATTGGTTGTGCTTAAAATAATTTCAAACAAACGTCAGCTTGGAGGTTATGCCTTTAATTGTACCAGATATTCTGTGAGCTTATAAAGTGTTTCAGATATGTTTTCGTCATTTAGAATGCTAGAAAATAGAGGTAATGTCAAGCACGTACAACTTGGAGGTAGGTTATTATTTGTAATTTGACGTTTGAACAAATCCAGCGGCGTACGTTGCCGCCAACCTGACAAAAAAAAAATTTCGAGTGCTTCAATGTTCTACTTTATGAAATCCAAAAGACTCGTTTGAGTTTCGGGGCTCAACTTTGAGCTGAGGTTTAAACACTTAAGCAACGATTATTTCAACAGTAGTTGAGAAGGATTTAAGCTTCGGCTCAAAATTAAACCATCATTGTAAAACACCGAAATAGAATAACATTGTTTTGTTTACTCACTTGTGCCAACTGCACAATGCTTATCCCTCATTTGATTACTCACTCACTTTTGCCAACTGCATAATACAAACCACAGCCCACTCGCAATCATAAATTTAATCGATAGCGTGGTATTATTTCTTCATTTACTACAACTTTCAAGTAAGAAATAACTGTACGTGGAAATTAATTAATTAATCAATCCTCTTTAACTTGCTGCTCCCTTTCTTTGAGCAGCTGTTCCAGCTGCTTCTTTATGTCGTCGATCTCTCCCTGTTGCACGGTGACTGGCACGCCGCACTCCCGCTCCTCCTCCCGTATGAACTCGAGACTGCGAATCTTCTCCTGCAGGAACGCCGGCTGCTCCTCCTGGAGCTTCAGCTTGTACTCGTTCAGTCGCTCTTCGATCAAGCCATCGCAGTAGAGCGTGGTCAACTTCCGCATGGAGCCCTTCCTCGTCACCCTGCAGTACTCGTACGGCGGCGGCTTGTACACGATGTTCAGTTTCTCGATGAGCCACTCGAATTTCTTGTAGTCCCGCATGCGCAGCCGCTTGAGGTGCTTCCTGCGCTTGTCGATCAGCTCTTGCAGCCGAACTCTCATGCGTACCCACCGGGGGAACCTCTCCATGACCTCCTGCATGGCCCGGATGGCCCCCGTCCACTTCGCGATCCTCGACTCGAGCGAGCCGAAATCGTAGGGGTGTCTCTGGACGCCCTTCAGGATGTCCGTCCTGTACACGAAGGTGGATTTCGCGCGTGGGGCGAATTCCAGCGTGAAGAGTCGCCTCACCTGGTCGTCTGCGGTTTCAAGTTCTTTGCAGTTTTGAAAATCCGGCTGGTACCTGCTCAAGTCGATGCTGGCCATGGGCTCCAGGTCACCGCTCTTCGCAGGCTTGTACGACGGTATCTTCTCCGGACGGATCCATTTTATTTTCAAATCCGATTTCGAGGAGGAATCTCTTGATATTGGCCTCGGCAAGGCATTGCACAGCGCAAATCTGTACTTGCACAAGTTTAAAAGAGCCTTGCCAGTTGTCGTACTCATTTCGCCATACCATATACAAAATTTTAAGGTTATGTACTATCTAGTTTATGCAGCATCCAAGCAATTGACAGGATTGCCAACAATTGATAACCCTTCTACACCAGACGCTTTATAGGAAAGAAAACGCCAACAGAATTTCACCAAATTCAAGCCCGTACGTTAGAATGATACAGTGTATAGTTTGAATCTTTTAGGGCCGGTGTGGTTATGGGTTACGATTTAAGAGCACGTGCTGCAATACTTAGTTTTGGAACAATTGTCCGTCCGGTAGGGTTGCCATATTATTAGAAATAAAATAACAGACAAACTTCAGTTAAATGCAAAATAGAATAGGCAAGCTACAGTTTCCTGTAATTGCTCTTCCTTAAAATGCGATAAATTAAAGACGAATTCACAGATTCTACCAAAGTTTTAAACTTTTCTTTTTAAATGTTATCTGTGAAGTCGTCTGTAATCACTGCCATTTCCGGAAGCAAAGATTACAGGAAACTGTAGTTTGTCTAGTTTTCTTTTCTACCGACAGTATAATTATTTTTTATGCACTTTGCAGCGGTATTGATTGTTGTTCGCTCGATAGTACACACTCTCTCAACAATTACGCAGCGCGGCCAATTAAACCGATCAAAATTTAAATACGAGTTAAAAGTTAAAAACACGATTACAAAGATAATACAATATAAATTCACTTATTAGCATGCCTAAACAGACAAATCAAACCGCATCACTCTATCTCTCCGTTTCTGAGTAATCGCGATTTCTCTGGAAAAAAAATGGCGGAGGCGCCGGGTATGAATATTAAACAAGGAATATCTCCGGAACGGTTGGAGCTAGGAAGATGCGGTTTTCACTGCTCCACAGCATTCGGCGAGCTGCATAATATAGGCGCAGATTCGACCTTCACACTCGAGGGGAAAAGAAGTTTTGACCTTGTAAAAATTGCTGCTTGCGCAGCAATTAAACGTTTCCCTCTCAGAAGAATGACGTTCTCCACTGGTCATCCAACTGTCAAAACCGCATCGCTCTATCTCTCTCCGTTTCTGAGTAATCTCGATTTTTCTGAAAAAAAATGGCGAAGGCGCCGGGTATGAATTTTTAACAAGGAATATCTCCGGAACGGCTGGAGCTAGGAAGATGCGGTTTTCACTGCTCCACGGCATTCGGCGAGCTGCATAATATGGGCGCAGATTCGACCTTCACACTCGAGGGGAACAGAAGTTTTGACCTTGTAAAAATTGCTACTCGCGCAGCAATTAAACGTTTCCCTCTCAGAAGAATGACGTTCTCCACTGGTCATCCAACTGTCAAAACCGCATCGCTCTATCTCTCTCCGTTTCTGAGTAATCGCGATTTTTCTGAAAAAAAATGGCGGAGGCGCCGGGTATGAATTTTTAACAAGGAATATCTCCGGAACGGTTGGAGCTAGGAAGATGCGGTTTTCACTGCCCCACAGCATTCGGCGAGCTGCATAATATAGGCGCAGATTCGACCTTCACACTCGAGGGGAACAGAAGTTTTGACCTTGTAAAAATTGCTACTCGCGCAGCAATTAAACGTTTCCCTCTCAGAAGAATGACGTTCTCCACTGGTCATCCAACTGTCAAAACCGCATCGCTCTATCTCTCTCCGTTTCTGAGTAATCGCGATTTTTCTGAAAAAGAATGGCGGAGGCGCCGGGTATGAATTTTTAACAAGGAATATCTCCGGAACAGTTGGAGCTAGGAAGATGCGGTTTTCACTGCTCCACGGCATTCGGCGAGCTGCATAATATGGGCGCAGATTCGACCTTCACACTCGAGGGGAACAGAAGTTTTGACCTTGTTAAAATTGCTACTCGCGCAGCAATTAAACGTTTCCCTCTCAGAAGAATGACGTTCTCCACTGGTCATCCAACTGTCAAAACCGCATCGCTCTATCTCTCTCCGTTTCTGAGTAATCTCGATTTTTCTGAAAAAAAATGGCGGAGGCGCCGGGTATGAATTTTTAACAAGGAATATCTCCGGAACGGCTGGAGCTAGGAAGATGCGGTTTTCACTGCTCCACGGCATTCGGCGAGCTGCATAATATAGGCGCAGATTCGACCTTCACACTCGAGGGGAACAGAAGTTTTGACCTTGTAAAAATTGCTACTCGCGCAGCAATTAAACGTTTCCCTCTCAGAAGAATGACGTTCTCCACTGGTCATCCAACTGTCAAAACCGCATCGCTCTATCTCTCTCCGTTTCTGAGTAATCGCGATTTTTCTGAAAAAGAATGGCGGAGGCGCCGGGTATGAATTTTTAACAAGGAATATCTCCGGAACGGCTGGAGCTAGGAAGATGCGGTTTTCACTGCTCCACGGCATTCGGCGAGCTGCATAATATGGGCGCAGATTCGACCTTCACACTCGAGGGGAACAGAAGTTTTGACCTTGTAAAAATTGCTACTCGCGCAGCAATTAAACGTTTCCCTCTCACAAGAATGACGTTCTCCACTGGTCATCCAACTGTCAAAACCGCATCGCTCTATCTCTCTCCGTTTCTGAGTAATCTCGATTTTTCTGAAAAAAAATGGCGGAGGCGCCGGGTATGAATTTTTAACAAGGAATATCTCCGGAACGGCTGGAGCTAGGAAGATGCGGTTTTCACTGCTCCACGGCATTCGGCGAGCTGCATAATATGGGCGCAGATTCGACCTTCACACTCGAGGGGAACAGAAGTTTTGACCTTGTAAAAATTGCTACTCGCGCAGCAATTAAACGTTTCCCTCTCAGAAGAATGACGTTCTCCACTGGTCATCCAACTGTCAAAACCGCATCGCTCTATCTCTCTCCGTTTCTGAGTAATCGCGATTTTTCTGAAAAAGAATGGCGGAGGCGCCGGGTATGAATTTTTAACAAGGAATATCTCCGGAACAGTTGGAGCTAGGAAGATGCGGTTTTCACTGCTCCACAGCATTCGACGAGCTGCATAATATGGGCGCAGATTCGACCTTCACACTCGAGGGGAACAGAAGTTTTGACCTTGTAAAAATTGCTACTCGCGCAGCAATTAAACGTTTCCCTCTCAGAAGAATGACGTTCTCCACTGGTCATCCAACTGTCAAAACCGCATCGCTCTATCTCTCTCCGTTTCTGAGTAATCGCGATTTTTCTGAAAAAAAATGGCGGAGGCGCCGGGTATGAATTTTTAACAAGGAATATCTCCGGAACGGCTGGAGCTAGGAAGATGCGGTTTTCACTGCTCCACGGCATTCGGCGAGCTGCATAATATAGGCGCAGATTCGACCTTCACACTCGAGGGGAACAGAAGTTTTGACCTTGTAAAAATTGCTACTCGCGCAGCAATTAAACGTTTCCCTCTCAGAAGAATGACGTTCTCCACTGGTCATCCAACTGTCAAAACCGCATCGCTCTATCTCTCTCCGTTTCTGAGTAATCGCGATTTTTCTGAAAAAGAATGGCGGAGGCGCCGGGTATGAATTTTTAACAAGGAATATCTCCGGAACAGTTGGAGCTAGGAAGATGCGGTTTTCACTGCTCCACGGCATTCGGCGAGCTGCATAATATGGGCGCAGATTCGACCTTCACACTCGAGGGGAACAGAAGTTTTGACCTTGTTAAAATTGCTACTCGCGCAGCAATTAAACGTTTCCCTCTCAGAAGAATGACGTTCTCCACTGGTCATCCAACTGTCAAAACCGCATCGCTCTATCTCTCTCCGTTTCTGAGTAATCTCGATTTTTCTGAAAAAAAATGGCGGAGGCGCCGGGTATGAATTTTTAACAAGGAATATCTCCGGAACGGCTGGAGCTAGGAAGATGCGGTTTTCACTGCTCCACGGCATTCGGCGAGCTGCATAATATAGGCGCAGATTCGACCTTCACACTCGAGGGGAACAGAAGTTTTGACCTTGTAAAAATTGCTACTCGCGCAGCAATTAAACGTTTCCCTCTCAGAAGAATGACGTTCTCCACTGGTCATCCAACTGTCAAAACCGCATCGCTCTATCTCTCTCCGTTTCTGAGTAATCGCGATTTTTCTGAAAAAGAATGGCGGAGGCGCCGGGTATGAATTTTTAACAAGGAATATCTCCGGAACGGCTGGAGCTAGGAAGATGCGGTTTTCACTGCTCCACGGCATTCGGCGAGCTGCATAATATGGGCGCAGATTCGACCTTCACACTCGAGGGGAACAGAAGTTTTGACCTTGTAAAAATTGCTACTCGCGCAGCAATTAAACGTTTCCCTCTCACAAGAATGACGTTCTCCACTGGTCATCCAACTGTCAAAACCGCATCGCTCTATCTCTCTCCGTTTCTGAGTAATCTCGATTTTTCTGAAAAAAAATGGCGGAGGCGCCGGGTATGAATTTTTAACAAGGAATATCTCCGGAACGGTTGGAGCTAGGAAGATGCGGTTTTCACTGCTCCACAGCATTCGGCGAGCTGCATAATATAGGCGCAGATTCGACCTTCACACTCGAGGGGAACAGAAGTTTTGACCTTGTAAAAATTGCTACTCGCGCAGCAATTAAACGTTTCCCTCTCAGAAGAATGACGTTCTCCACTGGTCATCCAACTGTCAAAACCGCATCGCTCTATCTCTCTCCGTTTCTGAGTAATCTCGATTTTTCTGAAAAAAAATGGCGGAGGCGCCGGGTATGAATTTTTAACAAGGAATATCTCCGGAACGGCTGGAGCTAGGAAGATGCGGTTTTCACTGCTCCACGGCATTCGGCGAGCTGCATAATATGGGCGCAGATTCGACCTTCACACTCGAGGGGAACAGAAGTTTTGACCTTGTAAAAATTGCTACTCGCGCAGCAATTAAACGTTTCCCTCTCAGAAGAATGACGTTCTCCACTGGTCATCCAACTGTCAAAACCGCATCGCTCTATCTCTCTCCGTTTCTGAGTAATCTCGATTTTTCTGAAAAAAAATGGCGGAGGCGCCGGGTATGAATTTTTAACAAGGAATATCTCCGGAACGGCTGGAGCTAGGAAGATGCGGTTTTCACTGCTCCACGGCATTCGGCGAGCTGCATAATATGGGCGCAGATTCGACCTTCACACTCGAGGGGAACAGAAGTTTTGACCTTGTAAAAATTGCTACTCGCGCAGCAATTAAACGTTTCCCTCTCAGAAGAATGACGTTCTCCACTGGTCATCCAACTGTCAAAACCGCATCGCTCTATCTCTCTCCGTTTCTGAGTAATCGCGATTTTTCTGAAAAAGAATGGCGGAGGCGCCGGGTATGAATTTTTAACAAGGAATATCTCCGGAACGGCTGGAGCTAGGAAGATGCGGTTTTCACTGCTCCACGGCATTCGGCGAGCTGCATAATATGGGCGCAGATTCGACCTTCACACTCGAGGGGAACAGAAGTTTTGACCTTGTAAAAATTGCTACTCGCGCAGCAATTAAACGTTTCCCTCTCAGAAGAATGACGTTCTCCACTGGTCATCCAACTGTCAAAACCGCATCGCTCTATCTCTCTCCGTTTCTGAGTAATCGCGATTTTTCTGAAAAAGAATGGCGGAGGCGCCGGGTATGAATTTTTAACAAGGAATATCTCCGGAACGGCTGGAGCTAGGAAGATGCGGTTTTCACTGCTCCACGGCATTCGGCGAGCTGCATAATATGGGCGCAGATTCGACCTTCACACTCGAGGGGAACAGAAGTTTTGACCTTGTAAAAATTGCTACTCGCGCAGCAATTAAACGTTTCCCTCTCAGAAGAATGACGTTCTCCACTGGTCATCCAACTGTCAAAACCGCATCGCTCTATCTCTCTCCGTTTCTGAGTAATCGCGATTTTTCTGAAAAAGAATGGCGGAGGCGCCGGGTATGAATTTTTAACAAGGAATATCTCCGGAACGGCTGGAGCTAGGAAGATGCGGTTTTCACTGCTCCACGGCATTCGGCGAGCTGCATAATATGGGCGCAGATTCGACCTTCACACTCGAGGGGAACAGAAGTTTTGACCTTGTAAAAATTGCTACTCGCGCAGCAATTAAACGTTTCCCTCTCAGAAGAATGACGTTCTCCACTGGTCATCCAACTGTCAAAACCGCATCGCTCTATCTCTCTCCGTTTCTGAGTAATCTCGATTTTTCTGAAAAAAAATGGCGGAGGCGCCGGGTATGAATTTTTAACAAGGAATATCTCCGGAACGGCTGGAGCTAGGGAGATGCGGTTTTCACTGCTCCACGGCATTCGGCGAGCTGCATAATATGGGCGCAGATTCGACCTTCACACTCGAGGGGAACAGAAGTTTTGACCTTGTAAAAATTGCTACTCGCGCAGCAATTAAACGTTTCCCTCTCAGAAGAATGACGTTCTCCACTGGTCATCCAACTGTCAAAACCGCATCGCTCTATCTCTCTCCGTTTCTGAGTAATCGCGATTTTTCTGAAAAAGAATGGCGGAGGCGCCGGGTATGAATTTTTAACAAGGAATATCTCCGGAACGGTTGGAGCTAGGAAGATGCGGTTTTCACTGCTCCACAGCATTCGACGAGCTGCATAATATAGGCGCAGATTCGACCTTCACAATCGAGGGAAAAAGAAGTTTTGACCTTGAAAAAATTGCTGCATGCGCAGCAATTAAACGTTTCCCTCTCAGAAGAATGACGTTCTCCACTGGTCATCCAACTGTCAAAACCGCATCGCTCTATCTCTCTCCGTTTCTGAGTAATCTCGATTTTTCTGAAAAAAAATGGCGGAGGTGCCGGGTATGAATTTTTAACAAGGAATATCTCCGGAACGGTTGGAGCTAGGAAGATGCGGTTTTCACGGTTGCATGACCAGTAGAGAACGTCATTCTTCTGAGAAGGAAACGTTTAATTGCTGCGCATGCAGCAATTTTTACAAGGTCAAAACTTCTTTTCCCCTCGAATGTGAAGGTCGAATCTGCGCCCATATTATGCAGCTCGCCGAATGCTGTGGAGCAGTGAAAACCGCATCTTCCTAGCTCCAGCCGTTCCGGGGATATTCCTTGTTAAAAATTCATACCCGGCGCCTCCGCCATTTTTTTTCAGAAAAATCGCGATTACTCAGAAACGGAGAGAGACAGAGCGATGCGGTTTTGACAGTTGGATGACCAGTGGAGAACGTCATTCTTCTGAGAGGGAAACGTTTAATTGCTGCGCATGCAGCAATTTTTACAAGGTCAAAACTTCTTTTCCCTTCGAGTGTGAAGGTCGAATCTGCGCCTATATTATGCAGCTCGCCGAATGCTGTGGGGCAGTGAAAACCGCATCTTCCTAGCTCCAACTGTTCCGGAGATATTCCTTGTTTAAAATTCATACCCGGCGCCTCCGCCATTTTTTTCCAGAAAATCGCGAGTACTCAGAAACGGAGAGAGATAAAACGATACGGTTTTCACTGTCATTATTATTCTCAGTGAGAGAAATAGATTTTTTTATTGTCTTGTTGTGAAAATTACATTTTTGTTAAATTTTTGCTCCTCCCTTTGCACCTGTCCGCGCCTCCCAGTTTGGAAATCGCTGCTAAACGATAAGCAGTAGTGTAGAGACGATGTGACGTCACACAAATAGTCTCTTCGTTGTGTTCTCTATATTAGAGCACTTGCTATCTCTGGCTGAACGCAGCAGGAGCGGTTACTTATTAGATTGCTCAGATAAGGACACTTGGCCTCACAGTCTTGAAGTCCGGTTAAATTTTCTAATATTATAATAATAAAACTTTTCCTCTGGAAAGCTCGACTTGCTCAAATTTGAAAAAATATCCTGTCCTTTGGAAAATTAAATCAATCTTCAAGACGAATATGAAAGGAATGGCAATACAAAAAAAAAATAAAACAACGAAAATCGGTATATTTATATTATTCATATATTATACTGAATCTTCTAGTAATAATAACGCACACTAAAGCAGCAGCATGCTAGGTCATCACAGCGGACGCTGTCTAATTTGTTATTTTTGTTTTAACAAAATCGTTGTCTTCAACTTACAACTAAAATCCGACGCCTTAATGTCATCAGCTTGGGTTGACGACGATCATCTCCCCGCTCCTCGATGTATCCCCACCCCACTTATTTATCTGTACAGTTTAACAAATACTTCACGTTATAAAACTTTATTATCCGAATTTGCAGCAAACTCTTAACACAATTTATAACCTTATCGGCAAAAAAAAGAAAAGAAAAACAAACAAAAAAACTAAAATTAAGGTCCAATTTCAGCGACTGTCAATATCTGACGACCGGACAACAAACATCAAACTCGATTCATTAATTAATTAATCGATCAATTAAGATTAATACTGCACGCGTGCTTCAGATGGTGACAGTTTTCATTTTTTTTTTTTCATCTTTTTTAATTTCAAAAGTAACTTACAACTAAAATAAATACAGCGTGTTTGGCTTGATGGTATACAGATGAAAATCACGATGTGTGTGTGTGTGAAATGTCACGTGCACGAGCTGATCGTAGCTTTTTTTTTTTCATGACAGCCGCCATTATTCACGAGGATGAAGCGCTTGCGGAACGAGCCGCGGCCGGGCGAGCGGAGCGCAAACCATCCGAGTGAATAAAGGCCGTAGTTTCTTCTTTTCTTTTGTTTTTTTTTTTTCTTCTAAGCCTGGCCGAGGCCATGCGTTATTTATTCAAGACACGCCCGTTTACGAATTTCTTGTCGTCGTCACATTTCAATCTGGATTGAGCGAATCAAAACAAACAAAATAAAATAGCCAGAGTTATTTATTATTTTTATTTTTTTTTTCAAATATTTATTTTAGGTTATCTAATTTACAAGCAGCATTGCGAGATTCGTGTAGCTTGTTTTCGCTCGGTGTGCGGGGCGACGGACGGTACTTACAAAAAAAAAAATCATTTCTTTGCGTACGCGAACGTGAAAGAATAACGCAAGTGCCCGCGGGATTCCCGGGCCGTTCTCAATCAATTAATTAATCGATTTTAATTATAACAGCGTGCGCGCGAAACTCAATGAGAGATCTCGCGAGTTGTTATAACGAAAGGATTTTATTGCGGAGATGAGCTGCGCCGGATTAAACCAATCAAAAAATTGTTTCCCGTTTTTTTTTTATTAATTTTTATTTTACGAAATGAAACCGACGACACTCACTTGAAAAGAGGAAGTTACATTTAATGGTGGTTCGTATTTGTACGATGCAACTCTTTTTCAGGCGGGACATTCTAGATTTAGAAGGCGAAATATTATTTGCGAACAACTTTTCGCGCAGGAAAAGAAAAATAAGAGGAACGACGCGGCGGCGCTTCGTTTAAAACCGCATTCCGGTCCGGCAAAAAACAAAAAAGAAAAACAAAAGAAGCTGCGCCGTCGTTTTGAATACGACTACGTGAAATTAATTTCTGTAAGCTGCGCTCATTACGAATTGCATAGAAATAAGAAATTGCTTCTTTAGTTTTAAACGTTCGAGTCGTTAGAAGTGACCGTGACGTCAGTGATAAGGCGCCGGCGATTCCTAGGATTCCAGTTTTTACCAGACCTCCTAGGTACGCACAGGACATCCTAGAAAATTACCTTGAAGGTCTGGTAAGTACGAAACAGATATCGTAGGAGATCTGGTGAAGAAACCTAGGTCCTAGGAGATTACCTAGGAGATCTAGTAAACCTAGGAGATCCAGTAAAAATCAAATATCCTAGGAATCACCACTCAAACCGTACAGAGGAGGAGCTGACACTTTGTTTATCGCCGTCGCTGGTTTCCACCCCAGATATCCTAGAAATCGCCGCCGGGGCTTCTGTGATAAGACATTCCTGCTACGTTAAAGGCCAAAAGCGATTATTCAGAGTTTGTTGTAGACATTAAGGGGAGCGATTAAAAACAAATATTCCCTCCGCGCCGCCGCTTCCTTCTTCTCTTGCCGTCACAGTCGTACACAAAATTAATTTAAACAAAAAAAAAGTGGTCGCAGCGACCGAAACAATCGTCTATCGGCGAAATAGCGAACATGTGAAACTTGCCTCCTGCTGCGAAAGACGACGACTCTTTTGTACCTACCGTTCTCGATCAAGCAAAAAAAATTAATCAAATACCCTCGCTAAAATAAAATAGTCACTACTCTGAAACTTTAAACTCTATTATTATTATTATTGTTATTATCATTAATAGCCATAATATTATCTCCTACATTAAAAAAAATTGATCTATTTTTTTTTTAAATATATATATATATATGTGTGTATGTATAAATATACATGCGTGGTGCCCTTGAAAGTGTTGCGTGGCCGGAAGGGGGTTCCCCTTCCTCGCCCACAAGCAAACTAACAGCGCTCCCTGTATAAAACAAAAATAATATCTACGTAAGAAGCAATTACCGACGCTACAATATGACATAATTAATTAATTAATATACATTATTATTACTATTACTCTTATCATAGTTCTTAATACAATAATATACATAAATAAATAAAGCACATGATGAGTAAGAGAAGCGAATTGTTTCTTTTAGCGATTATAAGTCGACTCCGCGCAGGGCGAAGCGAATCGACCCGCAGTCTTTGGTATTATTATTATCATATCAATTATTATTATTATCATTATTATTTAATTGTAAACTTAACTATTATTAAGTACAAAAAGGTAAAACTTAGAGAAGAACTCGATCCTGAATGAGGCCGCCTCCGCGAGCATTCTTAAGTAAGTAAAAGAAACAATGTCGCTTAGCTTTGAGGACCCGCATCTCGAGAGAATCACTGCCGCGTCGACCGTCAACATCATCTTCGTCTTCATCATCATCGTCGTCGTCGTCATCGTCATCACTCCCCGCCGGATACGGTCACTTCACGGAAAATCGGGTTTTCGTTGGACAGGGAAGTCTTCTCCAGGATCGGAGAGCCGCGGAGGCTGTCGGAATCGCCGCCCTCGTTTCTGTTGCTGTCCTCGAGGGGGGTCGCGTTGCGGTTCTCGTCCGCGCACGTCTGCTCCGCGTGCTCCTCCTCTTCCATTATGGTTTGAGCAACTTCGTCCGCGGAACTTAAACCCGACTGGGAGCCACTCTCGTGAAGTTTCGTGTCCTGCAAAGCAAACAGGATTTAAAAGAAAAAATATTGCCCCTAATTATCCACACGATTAAGGGCTTTCTTGCATGGCAAATGCAACATCCGATTGTGCACGCGATTAAGGGTTTTCTTGCATAGCAACAAATGCAACATCCGATATTCCCTTCCTAACTATGCACAGCACACGATTAAGGGCTTTCTTGCATGGCAAATGCAACATCCGAGATTCCCCACTTGCGCAACAATCAGGAACAAGGAAGTGCTTAAGAAGGGCGGGAGCGGGCAAGAAGTCGATCTTCCGGGAGCTTCGAGCGAAACCTCTTGGCCTAATTATACGCGTTCCGTTCCTCGTTGAATTTATTTTTTTATTATTATTATTTTTTTTTTGGATCAGTAAGTATCTGCAGTTCGAACTTAATTTCGCGAATTAAGATACAACTCTTCACGATGTGTGTGTTTTTTTTATAGTAATCAAGTTAAGCGTACCTGATTTGCTTTTTGTTTATTTTTTTAAATTCAAGAAAGATTCGTTGGTGAGTTGTAAAAATTCATTTCTTTGCGCATAAACAGAGCTGTTTTTCAACAACGGCTTCGTTTCCGCTTTGTACATAACATTCGTTGCATTCTCTCTTCTCGATTTTTGTAATCCTGAATTTTTATTGTTCGTAAAAAAGAAAACAACTTCATCTCACATTTCATTATTCCAATCGGTCTTAATTAAAAGACTCATTTACTTTTTATTGTATGTAATTGCATTGTGAACTAAATTCCACGCTCTTATTTAATATACTTCTATGTTTTTCTTTTTCCTAAATTGTACTGTACACCATATTTCAAGTTCTCATTTGATATGTTCTCGCAAGTAGAGTGTTTATTCGTAGCGTTAATTGCACAACCTTTCGTCGCAAACGTTCACAACTGCGTTTCTTCCCCTGCCACGGGAATTAAATTGAATGTTTATTTTACAACATCTACTCTTCTCGCGGGAATTAAATTGAATGTTTATTTTACAACATCTATACTTCTCGCGGGAATTAAATCGAATGTTTATTTTACAACGTCTATACTTCTCGTGGGAATTAAATTTAATGTTTATTTAACAACGTCCAGACTTGTCGTGGGAATTAAATTGAATCGTTTATTTTAGAACGTCCGGAGCGGGCGCGGGCAAATTTTTCTGACCGCGTACTACGCGCACGCAAGAATGTGGGAGAGTCGAGCGGTCGTCCGTGACCGGCAAAAATAGAACAAAAACAAAAGAACATAATTTAAAATGTCCTACAAAATCAAATTTAGTCGTTAAAACCGAAGAGCTCCGATTAACTACGAAGAAGTGCGCAAGACCGATTTTTGTTATAAACGGTCAGGTATATGATAGAGTTCTAAAATAAACATTCAATGTAATTCTCGCGACAAGGCAAGAAACGTTGTTATGAACTGTACAGAATACCGGTTTTTACACCACCTCTTTAAACTGGATTGTAGCGCCCTCGCGCGGATCCCAGTCGCGAATTCAAGGAGTGGGAAGGAACCTGTCTGATTTTTGTAATAAACGGTCAAGTATATGATCGACGTTCTAAAATAAACATTCAATTTAATTCTCACGACAAGGAAAAAAATGTAGTTGTGAACTGTACGGAATACCAGTTTTCACATAGCTTCTTCTCACGCGGAGCCGAGTCGCGAATTCAAGGAGTGGGGGGGAACCTGTCTGATTTTTGTAATAAACGGTCGGTCTGATTTTTGTAATAAACGGTCAAGTATATGATCGCCGTTCTAAAATAAACATTCGATTTAATTCCCACGAAACGCAGTTGTGAACGAGTAAAAAAGTTTTTTTTAAATCTTGTTCGCAGTTGTGAACGTTTGTTGCGAAAGGTTGCGCATTTAACGCTACAAACAAACACTCCGGGCGGTTTTCTTTTTCATCAGGAAGGTGTCGAAGAGCGAGATTCACGCGAATAATTTACGGCCGGTGCATCTTAAGGTGTACGAAAAAAAAAAAGAAGCTGCCTGCGAATTGCACCACAAAGCTATAGATCGAGATCGTGGCGTGAGACCATTCGCGTTATAAAATTCCAATTGATTGCTTGCTTGATTGATTGTAATAAATAGACGTACCTGCGCTCTCACTGAAGCAGCGCCGTCCGGCGAGCCGTCTTCGCCGCAAGGTCGCAACACAAGGTACAGCAGCAAGTCAGAAAGCGAAATGATGCCTATGACTTTGTCCTCGTCGTCGACGATGACTAATCTGTGAACCTGGAATCAGTTGAATTAAAGATCTCGGAATTCTATTTTCGTGTGGGGGGGGGGGGGGGGAGCTACGCACCTCCGCCCGAACGATCTTCTCCATGACGGCGAACAGGGTCTCGTCCAGCTTGCACTTGTGCACGCCCTCGAACCATTCGTTTCTGTGCTCGTTGGCCTTCTTCAAGGACACGTCAAGGTCATTGTAGGTTTTCTCGGCGGCTAAATTCTGTAACGTGAAAAGTGTTTTTTTTTTAAAGCGTGAGAGCGAGCGCGCTCAACGCCCTCGGACGGACGGTTCACTTACGATTACGTCGAACTTCGCGTAAATATCGCGCAAGCGCCCCTCGGAATCCACGATGGGCAAAGCAGAGACTCGCCTTTCTACGAACTTCTTTAGGGCTACTATTATCGACGTGTCTTCAGAGGCGGTTTCTATATCATCGTAAGTGCCTATGTTAAGTTCCCTTAACGTCTTATTCATATAATTAGGTTTAGGTAGTTCATTAATCTGAAACGGCGAGAAAGAGGCGGTGATTTATTGAGTGGGAGGGGGGCCGCGGTGTACGTACGTATAGGAACAGAAATCTAAGAATCCTTTTGTGGGTGAGAATGTACAGGACGTTCCCCGTTTCTGGGTCGATCACGGGTAATCTGTGGATTCTGTTGTGGATGAGGGTTCGGATGGCGTCGTAGAGCGACGCGTCCGGACTAATGCTGGTGAGGGGGTGCAGGTCTTTGAGGACCTGCCTCCAAGTGTCGAGCTTGTGCTCCTCCAGCTCCTCCATCGTTACGCTAGGCGACCTATAGTACATCCTCAATATTTTGATGAAATCGGTTATGGTCAGCATGCCGACGAACCTCTGCCGTGAACTGTCCCATAGCGGAGCTGCCCTCACACCTAAGAAAGAATCAACCGATGGTAAGTTAAAATTAAAAAAAAAAAATACAATACAATAAAAGCAAAGAGAAAAAAAAACTGTCTATTGCGAAT
This sequence comes from Prosopocoilus inquinatus, assembly GCA_036172665.1. NCBI lineage: Eukaryota > Metazoa > Arthropoda > Insecta > Coleoptera > Lucanidae > Prosopocoilus > Prosopocoilus inquinatus. Next base: position 2,876,068 of record CM069878.1, on the reverse strand, counting down.
TGCACCACAAAGCTAGTAGGCGTGAGACCATTTGTGTTATGAAAATATACATATATTAAAAAATAAAAATTATACTTGCCATTATAGACCAAGGCGAAGAATGCCTTCTTGACGAGCAGCTGCGTGTCGAAGACCACCAGCTTCGCCGATGTTGGAATAAGATCGTAGCACTTGTGGAATTTGAAGAACTTAACGTAAATTTGAGACTCGTCCTCTTCTGGAAAGAAATAACGCATGTCTTCAGGTATAATTTTAAACGTTAGGCACGTGCAACTCTGCGCAGTGTACTGAGGCCATTCGTTACTTCTGCGCGATTACACGGTTCGCCGGATTAGGAGGCGAGATAGGTCATCGCCATCGTAAACCGCAAAGGCAACGTAAAAAAAAAAAACATTCATGTGTTTTTTCTTTTTTTTGACTTTGTAGCAGCAATAAGTTTCAGTTTAATTGCTGGCATTTGAAATGCGCGTTCTATTTTTAGAGTGTGAGGTCAAGGTGGGTTACTAAATTAACGGCTAAGTACTTGTCAGGAGTTGTGACTCAAAAACACGAGTGCAACCTCGCCATCTGAAGCAAGAAGTAGTTACGTAACATCAGCTGGAGCATGTTATGAGTGTCGCCCACACTCTTGGAAAATCCCATCTCTCACAAACCGCATCCTGATTTGAACATAATGAGGTCCAGGAAAACAATGTTACGGTTCAAAATTTCGCCTATTGAGTGCGCCTCTGTACGTGACTGACTTGTGGATTATTTTAGTGCGAATTACATCGCGCGCGCGCGCCTCTTTAAGAAGTTCTTCAATCGGTATATCGCTTTAAGGAGTTCTTCAATCGGTTACGTCGCTTTAAGATCAAGTTGTACTTTTCTACGCTGCAATGCGGTGCGGTGCGTTTGTCGGCAGACTTCAAAAGAAGCCGCTGCTACTTTTCGTTGCGGAGAGCTCTTTCGGAGCTTCCGCGAACGCATCGTTTCGTTACGGTATAAATGCGATCGTTATAAAATAGAAAACGCAATAGTTACTGCTCGAAAACGAAGGGGGGAAGCGCCGCGCCGCTTTTAAAAATTATTTAAATTCAATTTTATGCTCTTCCCTTCCGTCTTGAAGCATCCACCGCTTTTCCAATTTATAACGATGCACATATTCATAAAGTAACGGTGCCTTTATACTATGAGTGCGTTCGAGAATTTCCTGTATTAATTTTGACGAGTTTCTACTTTCGGTTTAACAGAAAACACCCGCGTCGGCGCTCTTCATCGGTCACCTGCGCGTCGGCTCTCTATATCGGCAAAATGTCAAAGGAGTGTACACGCTTCGAATGGCCTGCGAGCTCGTCACGCGATACGGAGGTGTTAAAGGAGTGCCCTTTCTGCGTTTCCGGGCGCTTTCACTAGGCCCGTTGATTGTACGAATGAAGTGCATAAACTGACCGAAGCGACGGAGGTCCAAGGGTTTCCCCGAATGTTACGGTTCAAAATTTCGCTTATCGGGTGCGGATTATTTCAGTGCGAATTACATCTCGCGCGCTTCTTTAAGAAGTTCTTCAATCGGTACGTCGCCTTAAGATCGAGTTTACGTCGTCGCACTGTATTGTTGCGACGCCGTATTTAGAAGGCGGCGCGTTTGTCGACAGACTTCAAAGGAAGCCGATTTAAGTAGAGTCGAGACTATTAAATTTTCGTCGTCATTATCAATCAAGAAACGTCAGTTTCAATTCCAGAAATTAAAAATTTTCAGATAAATATCCTTCCATCTCATTTATAACGATGTATTGATAATGTTACAGCTGCGCTGTGGACTCGAGGCAGGTGTTTTGTTTTGTGTGACCAGACAAGCCAGCACCCGGCCAGTTTAACAAAAACACTCGCGTTACCGCAAGTACCTTCGGGAAAGCTGGAGAGCAATCTAGTGCGACCGCGAATCCTCTGGACGTTTCCATATGCGTACAGAAACAGGGCATCGGCGCGCTGCGAAGAGTGAGCGAATGTACAAGTACAGTCGCTAACGAATAAGCAACGGATTGAAACGGTGAGAATGAAAACGAGTTAAATGCCAAACTTAAAAATTAAATTGCTTGTCTCTACCATGGCGTGTTGAAAGTATCTTCCGTCGGTTAATGATGAAAAGAACTGCCTCATATTCAGCGGTTAGGTTGGAAAGTCATCTGCAAGAGAATGCTTCGACAGAAAAAGACAGACAAACGATTGACAACATTTTACGCTCCTGGACTTAGTGCCCTTTAATTCTCACCGATTCAATCGAATCGGCGAGTGCATAATCGTGCTCAGTCCAGAAGACAACAAATAACTTTCCAGATTTTTATTTTAAGTGAATTATTGGCTTGAAATTCTTTCGGTTAAGGACATCTGAAGCCTCCTGAAGCCGATATTTACTTAAGAATTTCCCGTTTTAATTTTTACGGGCCTTTACTTTCGTCTTAACGCATGCGTCGGCTTTCTTTATCGGCGAATGTCAAAGGAGTTCCTTCCGGCCGGTGCGGTTTCCTTTCGTCTTAGAGTTCGTCACGAGATGTGGGGCGTAAAGGAGTCGATTTATATTCTGCGGCGAGGTTAGAGTGTCATCCGCAAGAAAATGTTTTGATGAAGAAAGACAACGGCACTTTGCGCTCCTCGGATTTAGTGCCTTTTAATTCTCAACGATTCAATTGTAGTGGTGTAATTTGTTAAATTCGTTGTACAGAGTGATACTAGTGTGGCTCTTGTTGTCTAAACGAGTGTGTTTTATTAAAGTGTTTGTGGAAATTATTTGACGAATGTTACTTTCGAACGCCGAAGTCGTGACGGTATGGTGGAACTTCCTGTTTTAATTTTTAAACGGGTTTCCACTTTCGTTTGAACAGCAAACACCTCACCTGCGTCGGCTTTCTTTCTCGGCAAATTTCAAAGGAGTTCCTTCCGGCCGACACGGTTTCTATTCATCTCTGAGCCCGCGTTACGCGATACGGGGGCGTAAAGGGGATGACTTTCTGCGTTTGTCAGGCGCGCTGATTGGTGCCCTTGATTGCGCGGCGAATCAAGTTTTGTGTATAAACTGAAGAAATCCTTTCTTAATTTCTGGATAAAATGGTAAATGGCGTCCAATTTTTCGCGCGTTTTATTTCTCACGCCCCTCAAGATTGAGCAGCTGGCATTGTGCCGAAGGTAGTTTCAACGACACCATTTCGTACAGTCAAGATCAAGCAATTTTATTCGAAATTCTAAACAGGCAAGAGCGTGTCTGAATAAAAATTAAATGATTATGTAAAGTAATTAAACGCAAGCTTTCACTACTCATTACAAAAATGGACAAATGTCAAAGCCAAACTGACAAGCAAGTTGCATGTACGTTTTTTTTTATAGCCGTGGCCCACTCTAATCAATAAATTCACTCAAACAAACCGAACGATACCTACTACAACGTCACGTCGATCGTGAACGACGCAAATAGCCGTTGTTAAAATATGTATACAATGAGTTCTACGACGTTGTTTTGATTCAACCTCAAAAGTAGGTTACGCCGAGCGGTTCGTTTAACCCCCAGCCGGAACCATTGCGTACGTGCAGCTAGCGTTGTAGCTCTCTCTCACCCCTGGCTATCGATTGGCGTGGGGTTGTTGGAAACGCGACCTTTTCAGGAATTCCCATTCAAACCGGGGCAACGAGACTATGCCGGAGGGCCACTCTCGCTGCTGCAGTTCTATTTTTAATACCAAGTTCAAATTCAAAACAAAAAAGAACCTCGAATAAAAAAAAAGAAAAACAAAACAAAGGCAATAATTGCAGATAATCAGATAATCCACACGCGAAGTACATATACAACTCTGACTGTCCTAATTTTCCTTGATTGGTTGATTGGAAGTGTAAAAGGATACGAACCTGCCGAAGATGTCTCGCTGTTCACCCTCGATGTTTGTAGGTCGCGCTCGACACCACGACATCATCTCGATGCAAAACTAACGTAGTTACAGTTTTAAATTGAATCTAATGTTCTATTTAAAACCACGTTCGTTTAACATCGAGATGATATCGTGGTGTCGAGCGCGACCTACAAACATCGAGGGTGAACAGCGAGACACCTTCGGCAGGTTCGTATACTAACTCGTCGCGTATTCTTTTGCTGGGGCGCGGCAATAATTTGGGTGTTTAAAATGCGAAACAAAATCAGCAATCGAAACAACACAAGAGAGAAAGAATATTAACCAGGGCGCGCTCTTTTTTTTTATTCCTGCTGTGTAGGGGAGGGGAGAAAAAAAAGCGCCCGGAATTACAATACCTTGGTCTAGGATCTCGAACAACCACTCTTTGTAGGTCTGGGAGACCTCCTCAAACTCCTTGATTTGATCGATGCGGTACACCTCTTCGTCTTCCTCTGGGATGGTGGTTAGCTTCTTCAACCCAGCGTGATTGGAGTAGTAATGCAGGTAAAACATGCCCCTTCATCTCAACGAAGGGGGCAATTCCGCCCGAACGATTGGTTCGACTTTCAGCAGCAACACCCAACAACCCACCCCCGATTTTAAAATTTTTCCGAACGCAACTATCACAAATCACAACCACCAACTTCACAATCGCATAATATTCTACGCTGCTATGAACTAATAAATAGATACGTTATTTTGAGACGGGTGGGGCGGGGGCGGGAAATCTCGAGGACCACTAGGCTCGTGGCCGTGGCTTAACAATACACCGGGCCTTAATTATTACCAGGGGAAAGAATTCAGGCCGTTTTTCACGACGAAAATTTACTGTTTACTCCGCGTGGCTCCGAAGAAATCGAATTGTTATTATTGAGTGGGGGGCGAAGCGAACGTTCGAGCTTCGTGTTCGAAATTATTGTGGGCGAGGCCAACACAGTGCCGAGTGTACAGTTCGCGGAACGAGCGGCCCGAATTCTTTTCCCTGGTTATTAGAGAGGTCCTGACGTTTTACGACATTTACAGCGGCGGCCGAGGCTTTGTGCGAGACGCGGCGCGTAATAAACAAAAAAAAAAAAAAAAGAAACTCATCCACAGATGATTTAAAGGGATTTAAAAAATACGACGCGGTATTTCGCAGCGCCAGAAAAAAAATGTAGAGGATTTGATCAGATTGTTTAATTGGCGCAATCAAAAAATTATTACGCGTACGTTTGTTCTGATGAATTTTACCGTACCTACGACGTTATTTTGTCGGCGATTTATAGAAGAAAAAAAAATAATAATAATAAAATAAAGGGAAAAGTTCGTTGCCCCCGGATTTTTTTATAGAAATTTAATTGCAATGAATCGTAACGCGTACAAGGTTAGAGTCAGGCAGCGGAGGCAGAATTCCTCGGATTTTGCACACGGCGCGCAAACGAATTACAAAAATTGCACCTAAATTATGCACTCAATTACAGATAATTTCTACACAGACCAATCAAGTGCATAAAAGGCTTCAGCGGCAAAGGAAATCATTCTGATACAGTTTGCTCTAGACCTAATTAGGCACGCTCTCCGTTCCTCGTTGAAGTTTATTTTTCTTTTTTTTTTTAAAAAAAATATTCAAACAGTTTCCTCGGTCTGAAATTAATTTCGCGAGCGAACCATCAATAATTTAATCGCAACCGAATGTTTCCTTTATCAATCTAATTTAAATTCTGCGTCCCAAGAAAGATACAAGTCATTTTTTTTCGATTTTTAGCTAACATATCAAAATCTTATTCGGCCTTTAATTAAAATTAATTTCCTTTTACGTAATCGTACCGGAACTAAATTTCTATTACAATTTTTCTAAATTATAAATAACTGAATTTCGCTGACAAACTTCGAGCAGATTTAGAAAGAAAGACGCGGGGGCGGGGGGGGGGGGGGATTATTTTCCATGCCGAAAATTCTCAGGCGACCTAAAATACGTAAGGTCTGGAAAGTCTTTCGCGATTATGTAAAGAGCGCGTGAAATTAATTCTGCAGTAACTAAAAATCGATTCTCAAGGCAGGCCATTGAAGCCGTCAATATAATCATGCGAGACTATAGTTCAACACAGATCATCGAGACTGGAAAATCCTGGAAGGTCTTTTGCGATTAGGAAGAATTCATGAAATTACGCGAAAATCTCCGGACCTACTTTGTGATCAGATCAAACCAGCCAAAACTGAAAACAATCTGGCAGAGGCAACTCAGTATTTACTGTGGATACTGGAAAGTTCTGGAAAACCTTTGACGATTACGAAAAGCATAACTTAAATTATATAAAAACGTCTACACCTAACCAAAAACCGATTTTCACGCCTGGTTAGTAGCGCATAACCATGCGGCGACGATTCAACGTTGATTCTGGATACTGGAGAGTCCTGGAAGGCATTTCGCGCGAATTAAAAGAGTTCATGAAATTATGCCAAAGTTTCCGGGCTAGGTTAGAATCTACTTTCTGACCAGATCAGGCAGCCATAATCGAAAATAATCCAACAGATGCAATTCATTATTCATTTAGGATGCTGGAAAGTTCTGGAAAGTCCTTCGCAATTAAGAAAAGTGTACCTGAAATTACATGAAGACTTCTGTACTCACCAACGCCTGATTAGACTATGGCAATTAAAGATAATCGTGCGGAGGCAGTTCAGCGTTGATTCTGGATACTAGAGAGTCCTGGAAGGCTTTTCGCGCGAATTAAAAGAGTCCAAGGAATTATGCCAAAGCCTCCGCAGACTAAGTTAAAATCTACTTTCTGACCAGATCAAGCAGCCGCAATTGAAAATAATCTAACAAAGACAACTCAGTATTTCTTCTGGATACTGGATAATTCTGGAAGGTCTCTTGCGATTATGAAAAGAGTAACTGAAATTATATAAAAAACTTCTACACTACACAGAGTTTCACGCCTGATTAGATTATGGCAGTTAAAGATAATCGTGCGGAGACAGTTCAGCGTTGTTTCTGGAAAGTCCTGGAAGGCCTTTTGCGCGAATTCAAAGAATCCAAGAAATTATGCTAAAGCCTCTGCAGATCAAGTTAAAATCTACTTTCTGGCCAGATCAAGCAGCCGTAATCGAAAATAATCTGGCAGAGTTAATTCAATATTCATTCGGAATACTGGAATGTTCTGGAAGGACCTTCGCGATTGTGAAAAGAGCAACTGAAATTATATAAAAAAACTTCTGCGCTAACCAAAAACAGATTCTCACGCCTGATTAGATTATGGCAGTTAAAGATAATCGTGCGGAGACAGTTGAGCGTTGATTCTGGATACTGGAGAGTCCTGGAAGGGCTTTCGCGTGAATTAAGAGAGTCTATGAAATTATGCCGAAGCCTCCGCAGACTAAGTTAAGACCTACTTTCTGACCAGATCAAGCAGCCATAATCGAAATTAATCTGGCAGAGTTAATTCACCATTCAGGATACTGGAAAGTTCTGGAAGGTCCTTCGCGATTGCGAAAAGAGCAACTGCAATTATATAAAAAGCTTCTACACCAACCAAAAACACGCTGTGCAAAGTCTCTGGAAAGAGCGAATGAAAAGTTAAGAGAAAAGTTAAGCCAAGAGAATGCTGGAAAGAATATTTCCAAAAAATAAAATATGTATTTCAGAAAAGTCGGCGGCAACGTGGATTTTATTTTCGGGAGGAAGATTGGCGGCGTCTAAATTAGATAGAATCAGGAATGCCTGGGGGGAGGGGGATGCAAGGGCTCTGGAAAGCGTGAACGAAAAGTTATTGTCAAGAGAAAGCTGGAGGGAAAATTTCCAAAGTTCCACAAAAAAAAAAAAAAAACAGCGTGAAGAGTCCATGACGTAAGAAATGGAATCAGCCCACGGCCAATAAGATAGATGAGGGCCAGTGGAGGAAAATCAACAGAAGGACTTGCGCTGGGGGAATCCCCAACCCCATCAAACGTTGAAAGGTCGAGAGGACCAGACAAGTATATACCTAAGGAAGTTTGGTTTGTCCCCTATGGTTGGTCATTCCTATCTAATTTACCCCACCACCCCCACCCCCCATCACCATGTATGCATACCCACAATTAGCCCTCTTTCTAAAATCTGTCAAGGTCAAAAGCCCATTCTTGCATTGCATAACACCAACATCTCTTTTAGTAAAAAAAAAAAAATCTTGCGCATCCACTCCGAGGTTAATCGCAAAAGGAAAAAAAGAAAAGAAAAAAATCGATTCTTTGGTTTCTTCCTTTTGGAAAATACTTTTTCACTCGTTGCATAAATGCAAAAAAAAAAAAAAAACTTCAACCACTCTCCGATAAAGAAAAATTACATCCACTGACGTACGAACTCTAAAAATACGAACGCCAACAACAGCAGCGGCGTCCGTGCGTTACGCTCGAAATTCTGCGCCGCTGCGATTCTTTCTAATGCACCGGCGGACACTTTCGATTAGCAGCGATCGGCGAGGACGACGGTGGTCTTGTTGTAAACAAAAACAGAAATGTCATCGTCGTCGGGCGACGACAATAGGGCACGCAACGCTCATTTTTATCGGACAGCGCTCGCGAACACGGCGGCGAAGACTGAGATGTGCGCGGCTAAATTTAGCCGGTGCTGGTACCGGTGCCAAAAAAACCGTACCCACAGGGGAGTACGTCACCGGGCACCGTCTGGATTCGTTTCCAACGTTGCATACAAGAATTCGCCTAGCGGAACTGAAGTGGGTTCCGGACGGCTATATTTAGAGGCGTGCACGCCATAGCGTCTACGGCAAGCCCTTAGATAACATTGGGGTCTGGGAAAACTGATCAAAACAACTTATCCCAACACAAAAAAAAAAAAAATTCTATGACATACCATTTCCGCACCATTTCTCTTATATTCATTCGATGGGAGTGTTCAGGACCGCCCAACCAAAAAAAAACACAAAAAAGAGCAAGCTGTGAGTACACGTCGAGTTCCGTGATCTACGCGCTCATTGAGCGACCCCTGACAGTACATCAGCTGCACCTAACCTGTAAAGTATAATACCCTTGGCTTTACCAGTTTGTTGACAGTACATCAGCTGCGCCTAACCTGTAAAGTATGATACCCTTGGCTTTACCAGTTTGTTGACAGTACATCAGCTGCGCCTAACCTGTAAAGTATAATACCCTTGGCTTTACCAGTTTGTTTATTTGTGAACCAAATCGACACGACGCGACGCGACGCGATGCATCATTAGAAGAAGATTAATCACGTAATTTATTTTAAATAGTTCCTAAATTCCCCATCGGTTTTCAGGACAAAAACTCCCCCTGTTCGATCAGGTGGGATCGATCCCTCGGCGTTGATTTGTTTTGTGGCCACTTAAGCTTTGTTTGAATACGTGTCGTGTTATTTGACTTTCGCCGAGCCAAGTTTGCTTTCACGTTAAAATAGCGTTTCGCTTAGTCAGTGCGCAAAAGTGCAATGTTTTTATACAAAATTGTTGTTGCGATTAAATAATATTATAATAAATCATCACGCGTCATAATAATCCGTGCTTAGAGCCAAGTTGCGGAGGCAACGAATTTTGCACACGGCGCGCAGCGCTCGACCGCAGGAATATTGCACCTAATTTATGCACTCGATTAAGGATTTTTTTTGCATAGCAAAAAAAAATACAACATCCGATGTTCCCCACTTACGTAATGATCGGCAAGAGCGTGACCGGACAAGAAATCGATCTTCCGGGTCTCTCGAGTGAAGCCTCTAGACTAGGTAAGGCGAACTCATGACCCGCGGGTCACAGAGTGACCCGTTAGAAAATTCAGTGCGACCCACGCAGATATTTATAAAGTCTACGAAGATTTCGATTTTGTAGAAGTTCTTTCTTCTACATTCTTCGTCTCGACATTATTTTTACCACGGTCATTTAAATTGATTTTGATGGCAAGTGTCAAATGTCATGTTTCAAAGGTCGAATCATCACGTCAACTTGCGAGCGCTAAAGGCTGACGCAGAAAAATTGATGTATTTTTCATTTATTTAAGGTACTTGGCCCGTGGCAAATTTTTACAAAATTTTTAACTCAAGTCTGACCCAATAAGAAGAAGAAAGAAAGAAAGTAAAAATAGGTTCGCCATCCCTGCTGTAGACCTAACTATGCGTTACGTTTCTCGTTAAATGTTTTTTTTTTCCTTAATTTTAAGTCAGTTTCCTCAGTTTGAAATTAATTTCGCGAATGAAGATACAGCTCTTCACAGCGCAACTTGACTTCTGTGTTTCAAGAAAGATTCCAGTCGGCATTGGCAAGTTGAAAAAAAAAACATTCACTTTACGTATAAGGAGAAGCCATTTTCTAACGAAAGGTTTTTTTTTGTTCTGGAAAGGATAATTTATGCCAGAAGGAAAGAAACTGTAAAGAATGAAACAATTGCTTCGATGGAAAGAAACAAAAAGTATCTAATGATGAGACAAGACGGGCGAAAATAAGTAAATTCTACAAAAAAAAAATTAAATCTCAATGAGAAGAACACAACAAAAAAAGAAAAATACACGAACAAAATTTCAAAAAAAAAAAAAAATTGAATGCAAAAAATAAATTGGAAAACGGGGAATAAATAAAAGACGGGCGAAAATAAATAAATTTTACAAAAAAAAATGAAATCTCAATGAGAAGAAGAACACAACAAAAAAAGAAAAATACACGAACAAAATTTCAAAAAAAAAACAATTGAATGCAAAAAATAAATTGGAAAACGGGGAATAAATAAAAGACGGGCGAAATAAATAAATTCTACAAAAAAATAATGAAATCTCGATGAGAAGAAGGACACAACAAAAAAAAGAAAAATACACGAACTGATTTAAAAAAAAAAAACAATTGAATGCAAAAAATAAATTGGAAAACAGGGCATAAATAAAAGACGGGCGAAAATAAATAAATTCTACAAAAATATCAAACTGTGATGAGAAGAAAACAACAAAAAAAAAGAAAATCCACGAACAAAATTTAAAAAAAAATTGAATGCAAAAAATAAATGGGAAAACAGGGAATAAATAAAAGACGGGCGAAAATAAATAAATTCCACAAAAAAAAATGAAACCTCGAAGAGAAGAAGAACACAACAAAAAAAGAAAAGTACACGAACAGAATTAAAAAAAAAAAAACAATTGACTGCACAAAATTAATTGGAAAACAGGGAATAAATAAAAGGTGAAAATAAATAAATTCTACAAAAAAATGAAACCTCGAAGAAAAGAAGAAAACAACAAAAAAGAAAATACACGAACAAAATTTAAAAAAAAAAACAATTGAATGCAAAAAATAAATTGGAAATTCGACAGAGAGAAATAAAATATCAAGTAAAGAACAACGAAATACCAACAATAAAAAACGAAATACAAAAAAAGTATAATTGAACGAACGAACCAAAAAAAAAAAGAAAATACGACGAGTTGCAAGAAGAATAATTGAACCAGAGAGAAAAAAAAACAAGCGAAAAGTCGGATCGTCGGTTTGTTGTTTTGTTTTTGTTTTATTAATCGCCGTTAAGAAACAAAACGCGACTGTGAAGAACGGAACTTAAATAAATAAGTGGCAGTGAGACACAAAGATAAGACGGACGGAAAAAATAAATGCTACGAAAAAGACAAGAGGAAATAACTCGGACTAAACAAAAAAACAAATGAAGCAGCATCGACGCGGTGACGTCACATTTGTTTCGTAACGCTTAAGTTACCAGATATTTCTAAAACAATTGCGTTGTGTTATTGTCTACTACCTACGCTGAACGCGCGAGTGTGCGACGCGGCGATTCTTCTGCTCGAAGCTGTGCAAAAAACAAAAGGAAGCTGCAAGAAAACGAGAAGTTGTTTGGAAAAATACGTAACGAAGAAATATGAAAGGCAAAAGTATTAATTAGAAAATTCGGAAGAAGTCAATAAAAAAAAAACAATGAAATATGAAAACGTAATTTGAAGAAAGAAAAAACGCCGCCGCCTTTACGTATTAATCTTCATTAAGACATTATTTTCAGGTCGTGTTTAAAATGTTTAAAAATTCGCTTGCTAAGTGAGAAGCTGACTTCGAAGCGCCATCTCTCGATGGAAAGCGAAAGCACTTTAATTCCATGGACTTTCATCATCCCCGGTGCTCTGAGTGAGTCCACACCAATTTAAACTAAGATGAAAATGAAATTCGGATTTTTGAATTAAAAAAAAAGGACAACGCGCATGTGCTGTCTTTTGCGTTCTCGACGCGCCGATTTTGAAGCGCCATCTCTTTGTTGATTGCAAAAGTTTTTGTTATCACCTTCGACAATTCTGAAAGTACGTGTAGGACGTCATTCGAGCAATGGTGGGAAACTTTTGGAAAATCGATTTCTGGCATTTTATCCAAAAACCAGAACAAAGAAAATCGAGATCCAACTTCGTGCGGATTGTTAAAAGGATTGGGGATAAGAGGGGATGAAGATGAAAAGTGGGTTCCGATCCGAACCTTTGTCCGCCGACGCTACGACAATTGTGTTGTATTATTGTCTACTCCCTACGCTGAACGCACGACCAAAAAAAAAAAAAACAAAACAAGCACGAACGAAAACAAATATTTCATTATTCTAAGCAATAACAAAACCGATATACACAAACGACGCCTGCCTGCAAAACCAACTCGCACCTTGGCACGCTCCCAACGGATCATACCAAACATGTTTACATATTTAAATTCCCGATGATCTAATTTAAAAATATGACCTTGCATCATCACACGAATTGTTTTATTTTTGTAGCGGCCTGAACGCATCAGAAATTATGAGACACGATGCAAACAGGGCACCAACAACGTTTCTTCCGCAATTGCCAGAATTTAATTAATCTAATTAGTGTCGGGGCCAAAGTCGACTTAATTATAAGCTGAAACGAAACACCACCTACCGTCGAATTATGTAACACCAACACCAACAGCAACGAGTTCGACCTGACCACACAATTTGAGCGTGAATTAAAAATATTGAAGAAGAAAAAAAAAGGAAAAAACCACGTGACAGTTCAAGTTAAACACCGCAGCGCGGCGACGTTGCCGAATAAATTAATAATAATTAATTAGATACGATTAAATACTTACTCAAATCCGAAATACAGACTTTTTCTAAGAAAGGATCTACGACGGGCAACTGCAAAAGAAAGAAAAAACACGCAATTAATAAAAGAGCGTTCGCAAAACACCCGCGACGCTTGGAGTTGGCCGTGACTTGAGATAGCAAGGAACGTGATAATACGTCATTACCAGGGAAAAGAATTCGGGCCGCTTGTTTTGCGAACTATACAAAAATGCAGCACTCGGACTGTATTAGCCCCGCCCACAACAGTTGCATTCCTTCCCTTAATTTTATATTTAATTTTTTATTGTTTTCTTTTTTTTAATTTTTAATGTTTCGCTTGGGTTGAATAGAGTTGAGTTCAGTTGTTTAATTCACTTCGCATTTTAATTTTCTTGCTTCGATTGAATAGAGTTAAGTGGAGTTCAGTTGAGTGGGGTTGACCTTGAGATTGGTCGAGCTACGTTTTAATTGATTTTTAATTTTTAACATTTTTTTTTGAAGGAGTTCTTCAATCGTTTATTAATTCTTAACGTTTTTTTACTTTTAATTTTCATTGCATTTTAAATTTCTGGTTTTGATTCAATAGAATTAGAAGGAGTTCAGCTGACTTGGATTGACCTTGAGATCGGTTGAACTACATTTTAATTAATTTTTAATTTTCAACATTTTAGACTTTAATTTTTTTGCATTTTTAATTTTTTTGGGGTAGGTCGGGCTTCGCTTTAATCGTTTACTAATTTTTAATATTTTTTATGTTTTATTTGCATTGCATTTTAAATTTTTTGCTTTGATTCAATAGAATTAAGTGGAGTTCAGCTGAGTGGGTTGACCTTGAGATCGATTGAACTACATTTTAATTAATTTTTAATTTTTAACATTTTTGACTTTAAATTTTTTTGCATTTTAAATTTTTTTCAAATAGATCGGACTTCGCTTTAATCATTTTTTTAATTTTTAACAATTTTTATTTTTAATTTGCATTTCATTATAATTTTTTGCTTTGATTCAATAAAGCTAAGCGGAGTTCAGCTGAATGGGTTGACCTTGAGATTGGTTGAGCTACATTTTAATTAATTTTTAATACTTTAATACTTTCAATTTTTCTGCATTTTTAATTTTAAAATTAAAATAAGCTTCGCTTTAATCGCTTATTCATTTTTAACATTTTTTTCTTTTAATTTGCATGCATTTTAATTTTTAATTTATTTTTTCATTGTTGTTTTTGCTTTGATTCAAAAGAGTGACAGCTGAGTTGGGTTGACCCTGAAATTGGTTAAGCTACATTTTAATTGATTCTTAATTTTTAACATTTTTAATTTTTAATTTTTTTGCATTTTTAATTTTTTTTTTGAGATAGGGCTTCGCTTTAACCGTTTATTAATTTTTAACATTTTTTTACTTTTAAATATGTGTTGCATTTAAAATTTTTCTGCTTCGATTGAATAAAGTCAGATCGAATTCAGCTGAGTTGGGTTGACCTTGAGACTGTTTAGATCACAGTTTAATTTGCAACATTTTTTACTTGAATTTTTTTGCATTAAATTTTTTTTTTGCTTCGATTTAATAGTCAAGTCGAGTTCAGCTGAGTTTGGTTGACCTTCGGATTGGTTAAGCTACATTTTAATTGATTTTTACTTTTTAACATTTTTGCTTTAATTTTTTTTGCATTTTTTATTCTTTTGCTTGGATCGAAAACAGTTAGGTTGAGTTTAGCTGACTTGGCTTGACCTTGAGATTGGTTAGACTAGATTTTAACTGATTTTTAATTTTTAACATTTTTGCTTTAATTTTTTCTGCATTTTTAATTTTTTTGCTTCGATCGAAAAGAGTTAGGTTGAGTTTAGCTGACTTGGCTTGACCTTGAGATTGCTTAGGCTAGATTTTAACTGATTTTTAATTTGTAACATTTTTTAGTTTAAATTTTTTTGCTTCGATTTAATAGTCCGAGTTCAGATGAGTTGAGTGATGGATGACCTTGAAATTGGTTAATCTACATTTTAATTATTCGATTGAATAAAGTCAGGTCGAGTTCAGCTGAGTTGGGTTGACCTTGAGATTGATTACACCACAGTTTAATTGATTTTTAACTTGTAACATTTTTTTACTTATTTTCTTTGCATTTTTAATTTTTTTTTTGCTTCGTTTTAATAGTCAGGTCGAGTTTAGCTGAGTTGGGTTGACCTTGAAATTGGTTAATCTAAATTTTGATTAATTTTTTATTTGTAACATTTTTACTGGTGAAATTTGTTCAACCTGTTGTGACTCACCCTGTATACATATTTTTTTCTTATTTTTTTTTAACACTGTCCATAGGACAAACAGGTCGTCCGAATTGATTTATGGTAACAACGACCGTGCCAAAAATACAGTGCGTCCTCTTAACTGCTCGAATAAATAAAATCAAAACAGCTGCCGCCTGCCATGTTTTCTGCGCAAACGAAAACAAAAGCCAAGAGCCAGAAATAAACCGTCGCTTAGATTTTAGCCGCCGTTTAACGACGGTGGCGCTGTTACCGAAACGCGACAGAGACAAAAAAAAACAAAACAAAAAGAAAAAGAAAACGGTTGTAATTAAAAAAAAAATATTCCGCCTTTTCCAAAAGATCACTGCACTAATTAATCATTTTTAATAACCAGGGAAAAGAATTCGACCCGCTTGGTACGCGAGCAGTACGAAAATTTAGTGTTCGGATTGTATCAGCGCCGCCGCCCACAGTAATTTCTGCATTCTCACTGCACTGCCTTTCCCTCCCACTCAACAGTAATTTAGATGCATCGGAGCCGCGCAAGGAGTAAATAGAACATTCGGCGTAAAAAGCATCCAGCATTGGGCGGGCCGAATTCTTGTCCCTGGTAATACTGAAATATTCCAGCTTTTCCAAAGGTCACTGTAACCGGGCCGAATTCTTGTCCCTGGTAATAACAATCCTCAATCGCAGTTCTGTCAGTCAACCATTTCTATTCGTCGTTAATATTGCCTAATGATCTGATCAATAACGTGGGCGAGATACAATCAATTATGAAGACTCCCCCCCTCCCTCCCCCTCCCCCTGTATTTACCAATGTTCTCTTGAGGAACGCCTTCGGTGACAAGCACAGGCTTCTCCTTCTAACACTAAACGAGAACCGGGAGTACCAACTGCCGGCCGATGCAGGTGGCGTTGTCGGCGGTGAAGGTGAAGGCGACGGGGTTCCTCTTATAGAAGAAGAGTCCACGGAAAAGCGTCGAAACATCGCGCGTGGATTACAAACGAATCGAACCACCGATCGTTGTCGACGACGGTCGATCACATCCGCGCTTAGGTTTTAGGGTTATGTACATATCGTGGAGCGCACGAAAGTTCGGCTTCGAATCCTGTTCGCGCTCGCTTCTGCTTCGATTAAACGAACACAACACGGTGGAAATAATGTTCGCGATGAGAGTTGCGAACGAAATGGTTGGTTTATTATTGCTTCACGTTTAATTTAACGGAGGCGTGTTTGTTTATTAACGCCTCCTACGGATTTATGACGCGCTGAAAAACAACGAAATTGCTCTCTCGTCGCGTCGCTCGGGGCGCCCCGCTCGCCGCGATTGGCTCGATGTCAAATTAAAAAAAAAAAGAAAAATCTCTCTGCCTAATCTATCTAATCGAAACCGTAACTGAAATTTCATGGGAACACACATTCTGGATAATTAAAGGAAGGTCTGTCGAGCTGACTATGATCTCACTTTATTACAACGACCGGTATGTTGTAGATAAACATCGGGACCACCGAGTCGCCGGGGAGAATTGAAAGAAGCAGCGCCCTTTGAATTTTAATTCTCTTTATAATTCAGGCATCATTTAACATTTTGCACTTTAATTTTTTAATTTTTTTTTGCTTTAATTTTTTTGCGCTTTTAATTTTCTTTAATTTTTAACATTTTTTTACTTTTAATTTGCATTGCATTTTAAATTTCTTGCTTCGATTCAATAGAGTTAGGTTCAGTTGAGTTGAGTTGGGTTGACCTTGAGATTGGTTAAGGCTACATTTTCATTGATTTTTAATTTTTAACAATTTTCACTTAAAATTTTTAGTTGTCTACATTTTTCACTTTAATTTTTTTGCGCTTTTAATTTTTTTGAAATAGGTCGCACTTCGCTTTAATGGTTCTCAGGAAAACTGTTCAAGGTCAGCCCAAACCAATTGAAGCAAATATAAGCGAACCCAAACCAAAGAAAAATCTTAAAAATTAGGGAAGAAATTTTTCAAGTTCGGGAAAATTTGTAAAAGTGAAAAAGATTCGAAAAATTAGAGGACAAAAAATCAAAAATATTAACACGACGTAAAAAAAGATAAAAAATTTTCAAAAGTCGGGAAAATGTTTAAAAATGAAGAAAATATGAATAATTCGGGGAAAATCTAAGAGATATTAAAACAACGTAAAAGAAATTAAAGGAACAAAAAATGGAAAATTAGGGAAAAAAATTTTAAAAAATTCAATAAATTGGGAAAGTTAGGGAAAATCCTAAAAAGTTGAAAATACTTTAAAAAAAACTTAAAAATTATGGAAGAAATTTAGTATTTGAAATTTGAACGATAAATATTATTTTTGGAGAATTCAAGATTCAAGGTCAGCCCAAACCAATTGAAGCAGACCTAAGCGAGCCCAACAGAACAAAAAATTTTTAAAATTAGGGAGGAAATTTTTGAAAGTCGGGAGGATTTGTGAAAGTGAAAAACAATCGAAAAATTAGAGAGAAAATTTAAAAAAATAGTAACAGGACGAAAAAAATTTAAAAACTAAAGGAACGGGAAAAAAATATGCAAAATTCTTTTAAAAAATTAGGGAAAAAAATTCAAAAGTCGGAAAAATTTTAAAAAATGAAGAAAATATGAAAAATTCGGGGAAAATCTAAGAAATATTGAAACAACGTAAAAGAAATTAAAGGAACAAAAATTGGAAAATTAGGGAAGAATTACAAAAAAATTTCAATAAATTATAAAAGCTAGGGAAACACACTAAAAAGTTGAAAATACAAAAAAAAAACTCGGGAAAATTTGTAAAAGTGAAAAAAAATCGAAAAATTACGGGAGAAATTAAAAAAATATTAACAGAACGTAAAAAATATAAAATTAAAGGAACAGGAAAACAGAAAAATTAAGGAAAAATTCCAAAAATTCTTGTAAAAATCTGAAAGTTAGGGAAAAATTCCGAAAGTCAAGAAAATCTTTAAAAATGAAAAAATATGAAAAGTTCGGGGAAAATTCAAAACAACATAAAAGAAATTGGAGGAACGAAAAATGGAAAATTTCAATAAATTATAAAAGTTAGGGAAAAATCCTAGAAACCTTAAAAATTATGGAAGAAATTTTTAGTCGAGAAAAATTTTTGATGAAAAAAATTAGAAATTTAAAAAAATAAAATAAAAGGAACAAAAAACAAAGGAAAAACTCAAATTCTAAAAATTAGGGAAAAAATTTTAATTTTTTTAAGTGAAAAGATCCGGGAAAAAAATTAAGAATATTAAAATAATGTAAAAAATTAAAAGAAACTAGAAAGAACAAAAAAAATGAAAACTTTAATTCTAAATTCTAGAGGAAACATTTTTCGACTTTTTTTAAATAGTGGTGCAAAATAGCCCTTGAACTTTTGGCCTGCAGTGTGCATTGTTAATTAAGGCGCGTCACTTTTTAATCCCCCTCCCCTCACCACAATCATGTACTAATAAGATCACAACGCGAAATCTTACTGCGAATCGACCTGTACGTTATAATCAGAGAGTCTACATTTTATGCTGCAGTAAGCAAAGCGCATAAAAAGTCGACACTTTGATTATTAAAAACAAAAAAAAGAAACGTGCTTTTTTTTTCTTTTTCATTAAAACACGTCTGTTAATAAACGACATAATAAATTATTTACGCCGCGCGCATTGTTGTTGAGAACCGCATCTGATTTGTTATTTTATCAGCTATTGGAAAAACACGGCGGAAGGGAGACACGCTGATAAATATTTATAAATTTGCGGCTGATTGATTATATCACATGCAAAAGTCATCATCACATCACTTTCAAGGACAAACACACAGTGTGTGTTCTGTGCGGTGCTGTTGTTTTTTTTTTTTTTTGAGGGGAAGGGGGATTGAGGAAGCGCAAATTTCTTTTTTTTTTTCGAAACAAAAGCACGTCGCACAAAATCGCGAATCTGATTAAAAAAAAAAAAAAAAAGGCGAGCTTGGGCTGGATTGAATACAAACAAAAACGCCCGGGTAACAAACAACACACGTTGCGCTGCTGCTTTTCCTCTTCCTTGCTCTCTCTCTATCTCGTGCCCGTCCGCGCACTGTTAGGTCAGTTTGGTTGCTATACCGAGCGCGTCACGAACAAAAACACACTTCGTATTATAATCAAATCACCGATGATAAATAAATCGTCCGAAAAATGCAAATTACAGACGCCGGAGCCGTCCGCCGGGAATCGCCGATACGTATAAAAATAATACGTGCGTGTGTAGCTAGATGGCACATGCGCTCGGCGAGATTCCGTCGGCCGCACGAAAACGTGTCAAACGTCGCCGCACAACATCCTTGTCTTCATCACACACGCCGCCGAGTATTCACAGTACGGCCAACCGCAAGAAAATTTTGCCCGGGCGACAGATATCTGGCAAATCAAGGTCGGTCGGTTTACTGCGATAGGCGACGATCTGGCAACCCTTTTCTCTGCCCAATTCGATATTTAGCAAAATCATCCTCAATATCGGACATAAAATGGCAATGGACACATCGCTTATTTTTAACTAAAACCAAAATGAGGTGCAAACCAAATGTGCAAAACAAAACAAAAAAAAAACAACAAAAAAAAGCGTTTTACTGCGAGCGGTAACTGCTTTTTTTTAAGAATCGGCGTAGGTGCAGATCACCAACAAATTTCAATAACCTCCAACACTGTGTAAGTCCAAATTTCTCATTGTCCGATTTGCTAAGTTTCGCTTCTCCAAACATGAGTTGCACAGCATTTGAAATCACATTAGAATGTTCTAAATGCCTCATTTGGACTTTCTCGCCTACTCGAGCATGATAAGTCCAATGATAAGACAAATGGCATAGGGCTCGCCTCTTTGGATTATTTAAGGCCTTAAGTCAAAGTTTCTTTGGTGACGAATTCTCCGAGGGTGTAAAGCTTTCAGTTCGCCGGATCAAGATTGATTCACTTGCTTGGTCGTCTTGATAAGTCCAAATTTCACATCGGGTTTTCCGAGTCGCGCTTCCTCAAGGAATGAGATACGTTGCGTTCGAAATCATTTTCAAATGTTCTAGGCTCTTCATTTGGACTTTCTCGCCTACTCGACTATGATAAGTCCAATGACGGACTCGCCTCTTTGAATTCAAGGCCTCAAGTCAAAGTTCCTTTGCTGGCGAATTCTCCGAGGGTGTGAAGCTTTCAGTTCGCCGGATCAAGATTGATTCACTTGCTTGGTCTTGATAAGTCCAAATCTCACATCGGGTTTGCCGAGTTGCGCTTTCTCAAGAAATGAGATGCGTTGCGTTTGAAATCGTTTTCAAATGTTCTAGGCTCTTCATTTGGACTTTCTCGCCTACTCAAGCATAATAAGTCCAATGACAAATGGCACAGGACTCGCCTCTTTGAATTATTTAAGGCCTTAAGCCAAAGTTTCTTGCTGGCGAATTCCGAGCGTGTAAAGCTTCTTCGTTTGTACTTTCTCTCTCATTCAAGCATGATAATTCCAACGTCACACAACACAGGGAGTTGTCTTTTTGAATTTATGGGCTTAAGTAAAAGTTTTCGTAACGAATCCGAGGGTGTACAGCTTTCAGTTCGGCGGATTAAGATTGATTCATTCTAAGTCCACGTAAGTCCAAATTTCATATCGGGTTTGATAAGTCTCGGTTCTCCAAAAATGAGTTACACAGCGTTTGAAATTATTTTAGAATGTTCTAAGTTCTTCATTTGGACTTTCTCTCTTATTAGAGCACGATAAGTCCAACGTCAGACAGCACATGACTCGCCTTTTTGAATTTATGGGCTTAAGAAACAGTTTTCGTAGCGAATTCGAGGGTGCAAAGCTTTCAGTTCGGTGGATAAAGGTGGATTCAATCTTAAGTCCACGTTAGTCCAAATTTCATGTCGAGTTTGATAAGTTTCGGTTCTCCAAAAATGAGTTACATTGCGTTTGAAATTATTCTAGAATGTTCTAAGTTCTTCGTTTGGACGTCCTCTCTCACTCGAGCCTGATAAGTCCAATGTTAGACGGCATAGAACTCGCCTTTTTTAATTTAAGGCCTTATTTCAAAATTATCATGACGAATCTGAGGGTGTAAAGCTTTCAGATCGGCGGATAAAGATGGACTCGTTATAAGTCTACGTAAGTCCAAATTTCATATCGGGTTTGATAAGTCTCGGTTCTCCAAAAATGAGCTACATTGCGGTTGAAGTTATTTTAAAGTTCTTCGTTTGGACTTTCACTCCCACTCGAACGTGATAAGTCCAACGTCGGACGGCACAGGACTCGCCGTTTTGAATTTAAGGGCTTAAGTCAAAGTTCTTGGGGCGAATTCCGAAGGTGTAAAGCTTCCAGTTCGGCGAAAAAATATTGATTAATTCTAAGTCCACGTAAGTCCAAATTTTATATCGGGCTTGCTAAGTCCCGGTTCCCTAAAAATGTGTTACATTGCGTTTGGTATTAATTTTAGAGCGTTCTAAGTTCTTCATTTGGACTTTCTCGTTTCCTCGAGCCTGATAAGTCTACTATCAGACGGCACAGGCCTCGCCTCTTTAAATTTAAGGCCTTAAGTCAAAGTTTTCGTGGCGCGCATTCCGAGAACGCAAAGCTTTCAGTTCGGCGGATAAAGATTTATTCATTTTCTTGGCCTTGATAAGTCCAAAACTAGCTCGCATCTTACTCTCTCGCTTTTGATTCTTTTTTTTTGATAATTTGGACTTCCGCGTGACAAATTTAAAAAGCTTAAAATGTTTCGAATTTCATCGCGATTTCATTGATTCATACTAAATCATACATAAGTCCAAATGCCAGTTTTAATTTATAAAATTTGAAGTCTTCGTAATGAAATGCATTAATTTGATAATCTTTTGCAGAATACTCATTTGGACTTTCTCTTCGTATTTGAGCGTGATAAGTCCGAAGTGGATTCGCGTGTTAACTGGCGACGTGCCTGGACTTATATTTAGGAAAGTTTCGAAATTTTACAAATTAAACGAAATAATTAGATAATGAAATAATTAAATTGCAGTTTTCTTTTTTTTTTAATTTAAAACATACTTTCCAGGCGTCTCTCTCCCCCCCATAAACGATTGGTATTTATCTATTGTGAATAACCCTGTACGTTTAAGACCAATACGTTTAGCTACTGTGAAGAGCCCTGTATAATTAACGACTAATATATTTAACTTAAACGAACCCTGTATATTTACCAATTAACAAATTTATCTATCACGAATGACCCTGTATATTTAACGACCAATACATTCATCTATTGCGAATAACCCTGTATCTTAACGACCGATATTTACTTACTGCGAATAACTCTATACCTATAATTCAACGATCAATTGTGAATAATTTTTTAAATACCCTGTATATTAATATAAATTTTAATTTGCTTGTAAAAATGCAAGTAGGTCATGTGACGTCAAAACGAATTCGCAGCGCCTCGCAACAAAAAAATTCAATCATAAAATCCCACCACGAATGGAAAAAAAAACTTGTGAAGTTTTCGAAATCAATATGGAAACCCCCGCTTCCGGTCCCCTGTGCGTTGACCGTAATTCCGGATCTTGCTTTCAAGGTCATTCGGCCTCTAAACTTCAATCGACCCTTTCTTATCTACGTTCGGACTTGGCACCGAACGAAAAACCACCCCGGCTTCGTGGAGCAGCCCCATTCAAACTCATTGACCATGACAAAATGGCGAGCGGCAAGCACGTTTACATCTCCGGAGTTGATTAACGAGAGAGATGAAATAAGTTACCCTTCTTCTGTTCTCTTTCTCCCTTTGTTCGCCGCTGCACATCTTTCAGTTGGTATTTCAATATTAAACGAAAACAGAAAGAACGTCTTTGATACAACCCCTATGACCTTCGCCAAACGTAACGTATTATTTAAATTATGTTATGTATTTAATGCATGTTCGTATATAACGCAGGTAATAAATTATTTTTACGCTCTTCTTATTACACATCATGTTTGTCGACGAAGAGAGTATTTTACGGCAGGTAAGGGCGAGTCGCCCGCCAACCCCGCGGCGGCGACGGCGGAATCCATTACCCAACTTTAATGGATCTCGCGCCTGCTTTTGACAGCGCCACTGTATTTTGGGCTAAGCGCTCCGAGTTTAAATAATCGTGATTATAATAATAAGACTCGGGGGCGGCGGTACTTAATGCGAAGAGGGGTTTATTAAACATGTCGGCACTCACCCCTCTGGAATCTCTAAATAATATGGCGGCGTGATGAGGGTCTAAGAAGGCGTCGGACGCCCGATGCGATATCACAGGCCCCAAGGACTGTCTCCTGCGTTCATTGTCTAAGGATCGTCGGTGAGCACCTGAAACCAAGGACAATGCAATTAATAATTAATCACCTTAATATAATTAAGCGAAGTTCTGGCGTGGGGCAAAATAAATTGGCGCCCAACGTGGGGCGACCATAACAAATTGGCAAGGCGCGTCTGGAAATTTTGGTTGTGAGAGTTGGAGTGAGACAGTCTTAAAAGCCTGTCCTGAACTCCAAGAACGAGACAGAGACAAACTATAACGACCTTTGTTCCACCCGTGCCGAGTCGAAGAGCGTCCTCAACATCAATCAAAGGTCCGTGCCGCCCTTCAGGCACTCACACTGTGAAAATGGCGCAACGCCCCCTCCAAACAACACAACCAGGCAGTGGGGATATCGCTAGACGACTGACTTGCTCCGGGCACGGCGCAAACTAGCAAAGCCAAAACTCGCCATGCCCCCTCTCGAAGTAAGGGCAAGCCTCGCGACGTCAGCAGGAACCAACTGAGCGCAAGGTGCCGTAAATAAGGCCCAATAGTGTTAAAGGTTGTGCGTGAACGCAATTTAATCTCTCCGTCGAAGTAACAACTCGCAAAAAAAACTGTAATTCACACGGCGCGGCGCGGCGGAGGAATTTTATGGCTGTCTGGACGTTTTAATATAAATAACCGATCTATTCTCACGGAAAGCTCGAAGCGCACCTGCAGCCTCTTGCAAAAGATGACGCAACTATACGTAAAAGTAGAAACTCCGGACGATATTGTTTACTCAGCGCAATGAAAGGCGGGAATCAAACGGTCGATGCATTTTGAAACGAATGCAAAAAATCGCGTCTGAGTTGCACCGCCGCATAGCGTTCTGAGAAAAATGAATTTGTTTCAGTATAAAGACACGGTGTAACACTGGCGTCACAAAAATAAACAAGATACAATTAATTTTGCGACGGAAACGACGCGACGGTAGAGAAAAAAAAACCTATTTCTAACGCAATAAAAGCAGACGCGATAGGCGCGCCATGAAACGTTTCTCACACTCACAACTTATTAATACTGCAACTGTTTGTTTGTCAACGCTTGGTTTTAACTTGTGAGTGCACCGTGAAGATGGGAGTTTAACTATCGAAATGCGTATGCAACACGGACGTAAACTTCTTGTGGTAGGAGATTTAATTTTTAATTTGCTTTTTTCTAAACCACTCCTTCACCATTCTTAGAATTGCAGGAGTGCGCGTGATGATCAATGTCTCGCAAATTTAATTCAGTTTTCGACGGGTAGAGGGGTATCGCGATCAACGATTGTTGCTGCACACCTCGTAAGGATCTAAGTATACGGCGCGTTGAGTGGGAGACAGCTGCATGTTCTTGAATTATTTCTAAGAGACAAGATATAAACGGTATGTCTTTTGTTTGTAATAATCGCAGTCTCTCACAAATAATTCAAGAACGCGTTAGTGCCTGGCACTCAACGCGATTCAGCGCTGACGTGCAATCAGATCCCGGTGGGATAGGCAGCAATCGTTGATCGCGATCGATACCTCTCCAGCAATGCCATCTCAATGAAAACTGAATTCATTTTAGTGAACTGTGATAATGATGTAAGTGTATGTTTTCAGTGAACTGTGATAATGATGTAAGGGTATGTTTTCAGTGAACTGTGATAATGATGTAAGGGTATCTTTTCAGTGAACTGTGATAATGATGTAAGGGTATGTTTAAATCATACCCGCAAGTGCCTCCGCCTCTTCGCATTCAAATTCAAAAATGCCTCCGTGCGACGACGGAAAAAAAAACCCTAACGGTAAACAAAGACAGTCACGCGCAAATAGAAAACGAACATAACAAAGAAAAAAATAAATAAATAAATAGTGCAATAGAATTCACATCGACAACGGTCGTTTATCTTATCAAGGTGTAGATTAAAAGGGATTCGAGTACACGGGAACGAGAGCCTCTCTCTATTTGCACAAGCAGAAAGGCGCTCTTAAATATTACGCAAAATATTTGTTTGTTCGAAAGGAATAGAAAAATTCACCGCACTTGAAAAGAGATAACCGATTAGATTCTGCCGCACTATTATTACTATTATTATTATTACATTGCGTTACATTAAGAGATAATAAATTTGAAATAATTTTTATACAGGGTGATTCAAAATAAGTATTCGAGCCCCTTAGCCAAGGATACTGCTCGAAAACATAACAAAGCAAAAAAAAAAACTATCTAGACGCAAGGGGAACGGAACGATTCTGAATTGGTGGCCGATTCTAAACAGCAGAAGGCCCCAGTGATTCTATAAAGAACCCCCCCCGCCTTCCCCGCCCCCACCTCCTAGAAATTGAGGTACAAATAAATCGAATTTCTGAAATTGTTTTCAACTCAATAATTCAAAGAAATTGGAACTTCAAAAACCACTAAATTTATTTAAAAGAAAAACAATTTTAATTAATTTCAACCAAGCAAAGTCAACCCGAGACAGCTCAACGCAAATTTTATTTATTTTTTCCGTTCTTCCTCCTTAAACGCGAGTGTTATTTGTTTTACTTTCTCACTTGCTTCCAGTGTTCAGCATTAATTTAACTTTTTGTTTAATTTTTTAATTCGACACTCGACCGTCGCGTCGTTTTCTCCCCCCCCCCCCCGCCGCTCTCGCCCACCGTACCGTAAATGTTGCGATTGCCATTTGTTTTCCTTTTTTCCTTTTCTCTATTTTTTACGATTTTCTTTTTGGCGGAAGAATTATTTTTTATTTTCTGGGAAATTAAATCAAATTTACCACGCGCCTCATTCCCCCCCCCCCCCTTCCCCGTAAATGTTGCGGCTGTCATTTGTTTTCTTTTTTTTCCTTTACTCTATTTTTTCCGAATTTTGGTGGAAGAATTATTTTTTTAATTTTTGAAAAATTCAATTCAATTCACAGTTTCTTTCGAGTTTTTTTTTTTATCACAGGTACACGTAAGTTTCGACGTTTAATTTTTTTTATTTCGATTGTCACTTGTTTTCGTTTTCCTCTTGTTTTCTTATTACCTAGGAGGCGGCTTAATTTTTTTTCCGTTCGATTTTCGTTATTCGATCGCGCCCCAAAAAAAAATCGTTCTTGTCTTCGATTGCCTTCGATTTTCTTTAGTCGCTCGCCTCATTTTTTTCTTCTCCCCCCCCCCCCTCCTCACCCTCTCCGCAAATGTTGCGACTGTCATTTGTTTTTCTTTTCCTTTTTTCTATGAATTTCAATTCGGTGGAAGAATTGTTTTTAATTTTTTAGGAAATTAAATTAAGTTTACAGTTTGTTTTTCGACGATTATTTTCTCTTTTCTTTGAATTTCGATTGTCATTTGTTTTTCGATTTGCTCTTGTTTTCTTGTTACCTAGGAGGCGGCTTAGTTTCCGTTATTCGATCGCGCCAAAAAAAAAAAAAGCATTCTCGTTTTCGATTCGATTTGTCTCTTTCTTCTCTTCCTTCTCTCTCTCTCTCCGTAAATGTTGCGACTGTCACTTGTTTTCCTTCTTCTCCATTTTTTTACGAATTTCATTTCGGTGGAAGAATTATTTTAAATTTTTTGGTAAATTAAGCTTACAGTTTGTTTTGAGTTTAATCGCGGGCGCGTAAGTTTCGATGTTTAATTCTTTTTTGAATTTCGATTGTCATTTATTTTTCGATGTGCTCTTGTTTTGTTTTTTTGTTACCTAGGAGGCGGCTTAATTTTCGTTTTTCGATCGCGACAAAAAAAAATATCATTCTTGTTTTCGATCGACTTCGTTTTTCTTTAATCGCTCGCCTCATTTGTCTATCTTCTCTCTCCCCCCCCCCCCCCAACACTCCACCGTAAATGTTGCGATTTGTTTTCCTTTTCTTTTCTTTTACGAATTTCCATCACGAAGATTTATTTTATTTATTTTTTGGGAAATTAAATGAACGTTTTGAATTTTAACGCGAGCGCGTAAGTTTCGATATTTATTTCTTTTTTCGATCGTCGCTTGTTTCTTTTCTTCTTCTTCTTTTCTTCTTCCTTTCGGAGGCGGCTTAATTTTTTCCGTTCGAATTTCGTTATTGGATCGCGACAAAAAAAAAAAACATTGTTGTTTTCGACTTGGTTTCGTTTTTCTTTAGTCGCTCGCCCCATTTTTCTTTCTCTCCCCCCCCCCCCCACACACACACACATTCCACTCCCGTAAACGCTGCGACCGTCCTTTGTTTTCCTTCTTGCTCTTCTTTTTTTTTGAATTTCATTACGAAGGAAGGTTTATTTTAATTATTTTTTGAGAAATTAAATTACGTTTTGAATTTTATCGACATTTAATTTTCTTTGATCGTCATTTGTTTTTCTTCTTCTTCTTCTTCTTTTCTTCCTTTCGGAGGCGACTTAATTCTTTCCGTTCAATTTTCGTTATTCGATCTCGACAAAAAAAAAAACATTAGTGTTTTCGATTGACTTCGTTTTTCTTCAGTCGGTCTTTCTCTCCCCCCCCCCCCATCACCCCGCCCCCTTAAACGTTGGGACCGTCCTTTGTTTTGCTCTTCTTTTTTTTTGAATTTCATTACGAAGATTTATTTTAGTTATTTTTTGAGAAATTAAATTTACCTTTTGTTTTAAGTTTAATCGCGAGCGCGTAAGTTTCGATATTTACTTAATTTTTTTCGATCGTCGTTTGTTTTTCTTCTTTTCTTCCTTTGGGAGGCGGTTTAATTCTTCCATTCGATTTTCGTCGTTATTCGATCGCAACAAAATAAGAATTATTCTTCTTGTTTCCGACTGATTTCGTTTTTCTTTATTAGTCGCCCGTGCCCCCCCCCCCCAACCCGCCTCCTGCGAACTTTCATAAGCATCAACCCCTCCTCTCAAACAAATAATAAATTGATCAGCGTTCAAGTGAACAATAGGCGCGGGCCTACTAAAATAAGGCCGTGTATTATATTGCGCCTTCATTTAATCCCGTATCCCACGTGACCTACGACGTGTACCACACGCTAACGCAACTGTTTAACACTTGAATAAAATTCGTTAGGCCCTCGATCGATGCCTCTGTGGAGAACTAATTACTATGTAGAATTAATGCTCTAAGCAAATTGATTTAACGTCAAGTGTCTGAAAGTAATTACAGCACCCGCGAGGCTTATTCCCGCCCCGTGAAATATAATATAGTAACCAGAGGGTCTACATTTTATGCAGTTTACCGTTATTCCTGCGTATTGAATGTATTATTAGTTTTTTTTGTTTGTTTCTTTTTAACTGCAACCCCTAACAATAAGACGACGTGTGTGATCAAAGTTTTCTGTAATTATTTTAACTCACCTGACAATTTCTGTCGATTTTTGTTTCAGTTTTTTCTCGAAAACAAAAGCCGTAACACCCCGCATTACTCTTAGCCTTTTTCACTCTACAATAGCATTTCCAATTTGTTGCGTGGAGACGTCCGTCCAATCAATTACCTAACACCCTGTGTTTGTATTTTGATTGTTTGTGCATCATAAGAACCGTTTAGGTACATCATACAACCCGTACTTTTTTTTTTTAGTTTGGTCAACCAAAAATAAAAGTACCCTCAATTCAGAACCCCTATTACGGTTTCCTGTTTGTCAAAAATTGCAATCATTACTTAACAACAGGTAGGCGAGAGATGAAGTGCGTAAAATATAGACCCTGTGGTAATGACGCGTTCGGGTTTAAAACACGAGATTATAACAAAGGCGGGCTCGCAAGAGACGCGAGACACGTGTCGTGTTAATTAACCAAGCGCAGGCTCTTTTCCAAATTAACTCGGCGAACGAATCACATTAAGCTAAACTAATGAACCTAACGTTTCAGGCCCCCTTCACACTAGGCGCTTCAGTTTTGCGACAGTACAGTTTCGATTCGCGTCTATTAAAAAAAAAAAACTATTTACAAAACTGTCACAAACAGTTCCAAAGATCACAGTATAAACGCACTTACGTATCTTATAAAAGTTACAAAGAGGTTTTAATTATTACGAATTTTTCTAGGGCGGCGCTACAAGGGATTTCATGGACCTCTAGAGATCTTTAAGGAGGTCGATAAACCTCTGGAGTTCAATAATTTCTTCAAAATTATAATCAATAAGGGTTTCCAACGAGTCAGTGACCCTTTGAGGGTCAATGAAGACTTGTAAGTGGATCATGAACCTCCAGAGGTATTTTAAGGAATCTATAAACCTCCAGGCGTCTTTTAACAAATCGATACACCTCTAGGGGTCTTTTAGGAGATGGACGGACCCCCAGAGATCTTTTAGGGGGTCGATAAACCTCTAGAGGTCGTTAATTTCTTCAAGATGACAATCAATAAGTGCTTTCTGCGCGTCAGTACTCTATAGATCTTTTAGGGGATCGATAAACCTCTGTAGGTCATTAATTTATTCAGAATGATAGTCAATAAGGGTTTCCGACGGGTGAGTATCAACCCTTTGAGGGTCAATGAAGACTTGTAAGGGGACCATGAACCTCCAGAGGTATTTCAAGGGATCTATAAACCTCCAGGCGTCTTTTAACAAATCGATACACCTCTAGGGGTCTTTTAGGGATGGACGGTCCCCCAGAGATCTTTTAGGGGATCGATAAACCTCTAGATGTCGTTAATTTCTTCAAGATGACAATCAATAAGTGCTTTCTGCGCGTCAGTACTCTACAGATCTTTTAGAGGATCGATAAACCTCTGTAGGTCATTAATTTATTCGGAATGATAGTCAATAAGGGTTTCCGAAGGGTGAGTATCAACCCTTTGAGGGTCCATGAAGACTTGTAAGGGGACCATGAACCTCCAGAGGTATTTCAACGAATCTATAAACCTCCAGGCGTCTTTTAACAAATCGATACACCTCTAGGGGTCTTTTAGGGAACGGACGGTCCCCCAGAGATCTTTTAGGGGATCGATAAACCTCTAGAGGTCGTTAATTTCTTTGAGATGACAATCAATAAGAGTTTCCTGCGCGTCAGTACTCTACAGATCTTTTAGGGGATCGATAAACCTCTGTAGGTCATTAATTTATTCGGAATGATAGTCAATAAGGGTTTCCGACGGGTGAGTATCAACCCTTTGAGGGTCAATGGAGACTTGTAAGGGGACCATGAACCTCCAGAGGTATTTTAAGGAATCTATAAACCTCCAGGCGTCTTTTAACAAATCGATACACCTCTAGGGGTCTTTTAGGGATGGACGGTCCCCCAGAGATCTTTTAGGGGGTCGATAAACCTCTAGAGGTCGTTAATTTCTTTGAGATGACAATCAATAAGAGTTTCCTGCGCGTCAGTACTCTACAGATCTTTTAGGGGATCGATAAACCTCTGTAGGTCATTAATTTATTCGGAATGATAATCAATAAGGGTTTCCGACGGGTGAGTATCAACCCTTTGAGGGTCAATGAAGACTTGTAAGGGGACCATGAACCTCCAGAGGTATTTTAAGGAATCTATAAACCTCCAGGCGTCTTTTAACAAATCGATACACCTCTAGGGGTCTTTTAGGGAACGGACGGTCCCCCAGAGATCTTTTAGGGGATCGATAAACATCTAGAGGCCGTTAATTTCTTCAAGATGACAATCAATAAGGGTTTCCTGCGCGTCAGTATTAATCCTTTGAGGATCCATGAAGACCTGCAAGGAGACTATAAACATCTAGAGGTTTTTAAGGGATCTATGAAGCTCCAGGGTCTTTTAAGAGATCGACGTACCTCTAGGGGTCTTCCATAGCATGCATAAACGGTGTTCTAGAGATCTTTTAATGGGTCGATAAACCTCTGGAGGTCATTGATTTCTTCAAAATGACGATCAATAAGTCTTTCCAAAGGGTTCGTGTCAAATCTTTGAGGGTCGATGAAGCCTTGCAAGGGGACTGTGAACCTCTAGAGGTATTTTAAGGGATTTATGAAGCTCTAGGGGTTTTTTAAGAGATCAATGTACCTTGAGGGGTCTTCTAGGGGGGGATGTACGATCCTCCAGATGTCGTTTAGGGAATGTACGATCCTCCAGAGATCTTCTAGGGGATGTACCTCCTCCAGAGATCTTTCAGGGGATCTAAAAACCTCTGGAGGTTATTCATTTCCACAAAATGACAATCAATAAGGGTTTACAAATGGTCGATGTAAAGCCCTTGAGGGTCCTTGAGAACTTGCAAGGGGACTATGAGGCCCTAGAGGTATTTTAAGGGATCTATTAAGCTCTTACAACATCGATGTACCTCTGCAGGTCTTTCAGGGGAGGATGAACGGTCTTCCAGCGATTTTTTACATGGTCGATAGACGTCTGGAGGTCATTAATTCTTCAAAATGACAATAAATCAGTGTTTCCAACGGGTCGATAACAACCTTTTTAGGATCTATAAAAACTTGCACAGGAAATAAGAACTTTTAGAGGTATTTTCGGGGATCGATGAACCTCCAGGGGACTTTCAGGCGATCGACGGACCTCCAGATATCTTTTAGAGGATCGATGGATCTGCAGAGGTCTTTAGG
This sequence comes from Prosopocoilus inquinatus, assembly GCA_036172665.1. NCBI lineage: Eukaryota > Metazoa > Arthropoda > Insecta > Coleoptera > Lucanidae > Prosopocoilus > Prosopocoilus inquinatus. The sequence continues at coordinate 2,844,157 of CM069878.1, read as the reverse complement.
GGGTCGATGAAACTCTGGGGGTCGTTAATTTCTTCAAAACGACAACCAATGCTTACACTAAGGGTTTCTAACTTGTCGATATTTCAACTCTTTGAGGATCTGTGACGACTTTTGAAGAGGTAGCTTGTACTGGGGGTTTCCAAATGGTCGATGTCAACTCTTTGAGGGCCGTAGAAGACTTGCAAGGGGACTATAAACTTGGAATATGAACCTTCAGAGGTATTTTCGGGGATCGATGAACCTCCAGAAGACTTTGAGGCGATCGACGGACCTCTAGATGCCTTTTAGAGGATCGATGGATCTGCAGAGGTCTTTTGGGGGGTCGAGAAAACTCTGGGAGTCGTTAATTTCTTCAATAGGGCAATCAATGCTCACACTAAGGGTTTCTAATAGGTCGATATTTTAATTCTTTGAGGGTTTACGACGACTTTTGAGGAGGTAGCTTATACTAGGGGTTTCCATAATGTCGATGTCAACTCTTTGAGGGCCGTAGAAGACTTGCAAGGGGACTGTAAACCTGGAATATGAAGCTTCAGAGGTATTTTCGGGAATCGATGAATTTCCAGGAGACTTTCAGGCGATCGACGGACCTCTAGATGTCGTTTAGAGGATCGATGGATCTGCAGAGGTCTTTAGGGGGTCGATAAAACTCTGGGGGTCGTTAATATCTTCAAAACGACAATCAATGCTCACACTAAGGGTTTCGAATTGGTCGATATCTCAACTCTTTGAGGATCGTTGAAGACTTGTGAGGGGGTAGCTTATACTAGGGGTTTCCAAACGGTCGATGTCAACTCTTTGAAGGACGTAGAAGACTTGCAAGGGAACTATAAACCTGGAATGTGAAGCTTTAGAGACATTTTCGGCGATCGATGAACCTCCAGGAGACTTTCAGGCGATCGACGGACCTCTAGATGTCTTTTAGAGGATCGATGGATCTGCAGAGGTCTTTAGGGGGTCGATAAAACTGTGGGGGTCGTTAATTTCTTCAAAACGACAATCAATGCTTACACTAAGGGTTTCCAACTGGTCGATATCTCAACTCTTTGAGGGTCGATGAAGACTTGGCTTGTACTGAGGGTCTCCAACCGGTCGATGTCAATTCTTTGAGGGTCGTAGAAGGGGACTGTAAACCTCGGAAGGTATTTTAAGGGGTCGATGAACCTCGATGCGTCAATCCTCGTCACAAACGCGATTATTTTGTTTCTTTAGACATTTTCAAAACTGCCCCTCCCCCTACGTATTCAGAAAAACGTCCCACTGTGGGCATCACTCCCCCTAGTGCTAAGTCACTCTAATATGATATCACAATGTCCATAGTCACTGTACAATTCTATTTTTAGTTTAAACCAAAGTCTCAGTTTGGACTGACCTGCTGTGTTGGAGGTGAGGGATCGTGGACGGAAGGACGTGCTCGTCCTGCTCAGTATCATGGCGTCCAAGTTGGTCAGTCAGAGCGCCACTTCATTATTTTTTTTTCTATCGGAACGCACACACACACACAGATACGTGCATACACCTAATTACTTGGAAAACGATTGCAAACACAATCGGACGAAACGAATTACGCGCAGCGCAGTGTTTGTGTTTGTGTTGGGGGGACACTGTGCGAGATAAGCTTGTTTGCGTTGATAATTACCGCCTTAGTTTAATTATCTGTTGTACGACGTTTGATTCGGATCGATTTTTAATCTACTTCGGCATTTATCTCGCGGCATTTATTAATAACAAACAACCGTGACCGCACGAAACGAAGAGGCTCCGTTACGGTTCGTTTGCGTTCACGATACTCCTGTATTTGCGATTGAAATACCTAAAGCCGAGTATACACTTGAAGACGAACGCGAATGAGGCTGCACACCAACTCCGAACTCTGAATTTATATAATGCATTAAGAGGAAGGAACACCTTGCCTTAATCTGATTCGTTAGGATCGAGGCTTCTTTCCCCGATAATCTAATATTTGCGCTTCTCGTAAAGAAGATTCTGTCTCGGGAAGACGTCAAAGGAAATGAGCAGCAATGTCACCAAGTGAAAGAATACTTATGAGATGCATCATCCCCAAGAGCACGAGTTTTCTCTTTTGGTACACCCAACTGCCTCGGTTTGCACCCTCGCCCCCGCTCAAATCTGTACGCGCCTTAATTCAACTGAAAATAATCCGATTGTACGTACTTGTAAGCTTCAAGCCTGGTACAACAGAAATAAAGCTCGTTTTTGAAACCGGTCGGATCGAAAAATTGCTGCCTGCTTCTTTTTTTGGGGGGTACAAAAGGTGAGGTGGGGGGAGGGAGATTCGATTTAAAAACCACCCACCGTTTACATCCGCCTCGAGAGATTTGTTACATGTCTGCGCTAATTTGAAATCAAAAAGGAATCTCCGCGCGGGATGTTAAAGATTACACGAGCGTACATAATCCCCGGGGGGTGGGGGGGATTAAATTTTGTAAAACAGACGAATCTGAATTTATTATTAATTAATTCGCCGCCGACGTTTTAAATTTTGCAAGCTGCGTTTACAAAATACTGGCGAGAGGAAGAGACTACGACGTTTTCAGACAGTGCACGAAAAATATGTGCTGCGGAGGGACGGCGGCGGTTCTGTCGGGACCGCGGATAAACGGCGGTGGCTAAAAAAATTTTTGTTTGTTTTTGTGTGTCTGTCTCATCAAACGGATGCCAAAAAAACTATCACAAGAAATGATAACTAGACAGATCATTAAAATCTAATGATGCTGAAAAACTTCCCGCGTTTTTTTTTTCTTAGTCTAATTTAAACTCAATTAAAATAAACACGTATTTTTGTCTTATCTACCTTGGAAAATAACTTGCTTTTCACGTATTAGTTTAATTGGCTCTTGATTAACTCGGCGTTTCCAGAACGTCAGCAACGACCTTGACGTGGTTGGTTTGTTACGGTCAGAATTTACCGAACCGCTTTCGACAACAGCGCCTAAGTTGGTTCGCATGCGGACGTGGCGTGGGTGGCAACGTCGCCGTCGCCTTGTCTTCAGGAAACGACCTTTAACACTCGCTTGAAACGCTAGTCTCTTATTTGTTTCTCGCTTCAAATAATCTCACGTCACCTTTTCCCGATTGTTTGAGCCATTTCGAGCCGTTTAGGCAACGGAAAAAGACGGTACGGCGGCATCGTTTCGCCATTACCACCAGCGACACGTTCGAAGCAAGTTTTGTACGTTCGTTGTGTCGTGAACCTGTGCAATTAGTGATCGCAAGATTTACTCCGTCAATCCAACGAACTGTTTGATTCAAACAGGTATGTTTAAACGGTAATCAACAGCGCTATGTGACGTTATCTTTTCTAAACGACCGAAACGTACGTCGACAGATACTTTCCTCGCCAGTTATGTTGATAATAACTCCCTCTCACTGTTACCTTTTCTCTCTCTCTTTCGTCAGATTCGTTTTTTCGTGAAGCTATTCATAGTTGAAGTTACTTTTGATCTATTTTCAGCTGAGGCTTCGTTCATCGAGGTTTATTGAACCTATTTCGTGCCGAATTAATCTTCCCCGCGCTTTTACTGATGACGGCGTGTCACGGACGAGTCGAATTTTTCTTCCGATAATTCAAACAGGTATGTTTAACAGCGCTGTGTGACGTCATCTTTTCTAATCGACCGAAACGTACGTCGACAGATACTTTCCTCGCCAGTTACGTCGATAATAACTCCCTCTCACTGTTATCTTTTCTCTCTCTTTCGTCAGATTCGTTTTCGCGCGAGGCCATTCGTAGTTGAAGTTACTTTTGATTTATTTTCGGCTGAGGCTTCGTTCATCGAGGTTTATTGGACCCGTTTCCTGCCGAATTAATCTTCCCCGCGCTTTTACTGATGACGGCGTGTCACGGACGAGTCGAATTTTTCTTCCGCGAAGAAGCTGGCTGTATACACACCGGAATCTGTCGAACACTAATCGCCATCTACCGACAGCTGCTCGCAGCTAGTAACGTACACTGACTGCTTTTGTTACATTCGTCCGATTATTCGAATGTATTAACGGTACGCGCCAGTGCGTAAATCAGGAAGAGTAGCGCAAGCGTGACTAACATTATTTAGTTTAAATAAATCTTAAATTATAAAATATCGGCTTTCCGGACAAAAAGTTCAGCTGTTCGATCAGTACTGATCTCTCGCGTCAAGTTGTTTAGTGAACTTCTGGAGGCGATTTCCTACTTTTTTGTTTACTTGCACATTTCACATTGCTATTACGTTTTGAACGTTTATCATCATTTCTCCTTCTTACTTTCTCCGCAATTTTTTTCCGTTTCTTTTTCTTCCTTAAACGCGATCGTTATTTGTTTCACTTTCCCATTTGTTTCGAGCGTTTAGTGATAATAATAATTAATTTTTTAATTTGACATTTTCGTTCTTAATTGTTGTTTCCATTTTTCTTTCTTCTCAGCTCCCCCCCCCCCCCCCCCGCCTCCGTGATTGTTGCGGCTGTCATTTGTTTTCCATTTTCCTTTTCTCTATTTTTTGCGAATTTCATTTTGGTAGAAAAATTATTTTTTATTTTTTAGGAAATTAAATTAAATTTACCACTCGACCATCCCCCCTCTCCCCTTCCGCCGGCATAAATGCTGCGACTGTCATTTGTTTTCCTTTCCCCTTCTGAAGTCTTCGTTTATCTTTTTTTTTTCCTTTCCACTTTTTCAATTATATTTTCCGAACAGTCAAAAATGCTTTCTTTTTTGTTTAAATATTATACGTTTTTTTTTTTTACTGTCTTCAGAAATTTTTATTTATTTTTCGTTTCTTTATATATTTCGAATTGCCACAACGTTTACTATCATTTTTTTTCTTACTTTTTCCGCAATTTTTATTTCTTTTTTCCGATTCGATCGAGTTTACTTTTTTTTGGCAGATTTTTTGCGTTTCTTTTTCTCCCTCAAACACGATCGTCATTTGTTTTTACTTTCTCGTTTTGTTTCCCTAAAACACAAATACAATACAAATCCCGAACCACCATTATTACACGTTTTGAACGTTTATTATTTATTAATTTTTTTTCTTTTTTAATTTTTTAATTCGACATACGATCGTGGCTGGTTTTTTCATTCTTCCTTCGTCCGTTTCGATTGTGCTGCTGTGAGATTGTTAAAAATATTTTTAACTTTTTAACTCCTCCTCCGACGCCCCCCCCCCCCCCCAAGTTAATGTTACAATCGTTTTCCTGTTCTTCATTTTCATTTTTTTGAGAAATTAAAAAATTATTACAATTTTTCTTTTAATTTGTTCGAGGGTCCGCAATTTTTGGAACGCGAGGGTATTTTCGGAAAAATCTGCTTTTTTTGTAAACATTACGATCGTCATTTGTTTCTTCTTTCTCCTTCTCCTTCTGAAGCAGTCATGTCGCGGTTGAAAACGTCATTGCGTTACTGGGTCGACTGGGGTCGGAATTTTTTGAACACGACTGTACTTTCCGATGTTATTTCTCTCTCGTTGATGTTACGAGTACAGCAGAGGCCCCAATGACAAACAAATCGAATTAAACATCAATGCGATCTACTCAAAATCGCCCCGAATCACGTGCACGTATAGAAAACGAAACAGACGCGCGCGATTTAAGCGAACAGTAAAGGCCCCGGGTTCTCTTTGCGGAACACCTGACTACAGGCAAGGAAAAACTCCCGCATTTCAGATGAGTCAGTTTTCAAGTCGGGACGTTCCCCCACCTAATGAATCAGGCCTGTGTGAAAGGAGCGTTGGCCGGGTGCATAACGATTCGACAATAAACAAAGAAATACTCATTCGATCTCAAAGATAATTTATGGATCACATCACGTGTACGCATCGAAAACGAAACTAACGCGCGATTTAAGCAAACTGCAAAGGTCCCAGGTTCAATCTGAGGAACTCCTAGCTAGAGGCAAGTACAAACTCCTGTCTGGAAACAGTTTTCAAGACGGGGCATTCTCCCACCTAATGAATCAGGCCTGTGTAAAGTGAGCGTTGGCTGGGTGCATAACGTTATGACAACAAACAAAACAAATAATTGATAACAATTTATGGATTACATGACGTGCATGCGTCGAAAACAAAACTAACGCGCGATTTAAGCAAACGGTAAAGGCCCCAGGTTCCCGCTGAGGAACCCCTAGCTACAGACAACAAGTAAATAAGGAGCAACGCGCGCGTGATTATTCTAACATGTAATTCGCTAGGAAATGCCCTAATTTCATATGGGTCGGTTGCACCAAAACACTTAAGCCGAGCTTAAGCTCAATCTTAAATTCACAATATAAACAATACTTAAATTTAGGGTAGGCTTAAGTGTTTTGGTCCAACCGGCCATACGGACCATACGTGTTTATTATAGCTGTCACAAACAGCAAAGGTCCTAACGGCTTCTTCAGCACGTAGTCGCACGGGTACAGTCAAATCATAATTTTGATTTCTGTGTCTATCTACCAACGGTCTTTAAGACTTCTTTAAGTCTTTTCTGACTTTTCGAAAGTAGATACGTACCTTCCAGAAGAATTCTATTGTAAATTCTGTACGTGGCCTCGCAATCCCCGACAATCGGCCTCTTGATGGCCCCGTCCAAGGATTTGCTCCTCCCACGAAATTCATCTTCGTGTTTCGCGGCCGCCCCGTCCTCACTGCACGAGGCTCTCCTGTTACCACCCCTGTCGGATGACGACGATGTTGACGAGGACATCCAGTGGTTCACCTTCTTTCCGAAGTATCGCTTCAGCTCGGAAATCGAATGGTGATGGTGGTTGTGGTGGCGCTGGAAGAAGCCGAACTTGGGGGAGCACGAGGCCCCATTCTCGACCTTCGGCGAGGAACTGCAGGGGGTGTCGATCGGTTCTGAGGAGGAGCAACTCCTGGACGTCGACGATTCGGGGCAGCTTTCGGTGCTCTGGTTGGAAAGCTGCGTCATCAGATTGGGATGGTGCAGGTACTGTCGGCCATGGTGGCCGAGGTGTTGGTGATGGTACGGCAAAGGGTACTGGTTGTTGTTTAGGCCTTGCATCGTCACATCACAAATTCAAGCACCGCACACTTAAACTTATTTATTTATTTATTTATTTATTTATTTACACGATCCAATCCTTATTTACTACGACAAGGTTTTTGATGAAGTGCGTGTATCATACAAGCCGACAACATCTGGGAGAGGAGAGCGTTTTCTAAATTTAAAATTCGAAAACAAATTCGTTCGTGACGGAAAGCACATTCACTGCTTCCCGACGCCGCTTCTGATAACTTGTTATTTAACTGAAATGTAATTGGAAGTAGAAGGACCTTGTTCTACATCGTTTAGTAATTTTGCCTAATCTCTTGTTTACTAACTACAACTTTCGTTGCTGTCAATGCGCTCACTCGATTTACGGCGCCTCCACTTCAAAAGTCAAGCTACAAATCAATAAATATAGTTTCTTTTTTTATTATTATCGTTTAGTTACGTAATAATAAGCGAGGATACTCGTATCTGTACGTCGGTTCAAGTTCAGACACGCGTCGTTCAAAGCCTTGCCAACTGACTCACGTATTTACTCCTTTCGGGACAAAAAGTCTAACTGTTCGATCAGTACTGATCTCTCGCGTAACCTTTCGAATTTAGTTTGTGATTTCCGACTTTTGTGTCGGTATAGTTGTGAGCGCCCTTGCGTTTTCCTTGTAGACGATTAAACTGTTAACCGTGCTGCATTACTTGTCTAACCCTACGCTGAACGCACGAGTGTAAGAAAATCTCCCCGGGGAGGTTGAAGAACACCAGCGGCCAGTGGCTCGGGAAACGAATAAAATAAACAGCCAAGTCGAAAAGTTAGGCCCAGTTTTACAATTGCAGCTCAACTTTGAGCTGAGGTTTAAATCCTTAGCGACGATTATTTCAATAATTGTTGCGAAGGATTTAAGCTTCGGCTCAAAGTTAAACCGTCATTGTAAAACTGGGCCTTAAACATTAAATGACGTTTAGATAGATTTTCTTGGGGTTGTTCTTTTTTTGTTCGCTCCTCCTTCTCAATGAGTAGGTTCGAGGATTACTTAACGTACAGGATGGTCTCCTAAGTCGATTGAAAACACTCGAGGAAACAAACGATTCTGAATTGGTGGTGATTATAAACAGTAAAGGTCCCAGTGACTCCTTGAGGAACCCCCCACCCACCCTCTTCATCCCTAGAACTGATGGATAAATAAATCGAAGTTCTGAAACTGTTTATTAAATACAAAGAAGAATTTTGAGCCATCGTAATTTCAGGAAGCGACCAATTTTCTTTTTTTTTTTCTTTTTTTTTTGGAATTAGTGTCACGTTAAAATCGCGCAGCTGACGTCCAGTGAATGCTGAGCTGAATTTTTCCCATTTTCCCGATAAACGATAAATGGCACTGTTCTAGTTAAATAAAAAAAAAATTTGTACGCGAGTGATCATCATCTTCGCTCGCCGTCCCAGGAATAATTAATTTAGTAAACTTCAAATAATCTCACGCTTTACGTTTTATTTTAGATGCCAAATTGACCATTCGTTTTAAAATAATCCGGCCATGAAATGGTGCAAATTGCACAGTGCGACAAAATGAGAAATCCGAATTCAGAATTTCTTTGTCGCACTGTGTTATCAATGCATGTTGTAGACGCTTGTTTGGGCATTCGTTTTAAAATACTCCGGACATGAAATGGTGCAAATTCGTCGAGATTTTTATTATTTTTTTTTGTGGACTTCAAAATTCTTAATTCGGATTTCTCAACGAAAATGGTAAATTTGAGATGAAACAAAACTAGATCTAACGGGATTCTTCTATGGCAGGTCATTCAAGGATTTTATCGACGTGGGAAGCTTAAAGAATGGGGTATCCTGGGAGGTAACATTTTTATCAGAAAAGTCGCTTGGAATGTTTTTTTTTTTTTTAGTATGAAAGGCAATTAAAAAAATATCGTACGCTTCATCAAAAATACAATTCTACGCACGTACAGTCGTGGACAGTTAAAAGCGAGAACAACAGGACCTTCTGTTTTAACCGTCCATGATTAATCGTTTTCCTGGAATTTTGCACGCGGCCGTACAAGCGCACGACAGCTGCAATATTGCACCTAATTTATGGACACAATTAAGAATATTTTTTGCATAGCAAATGCAACATTCGATATTCCCCACTTGCGAAACAATCGGGAAGGGAAAAGTGCTTAAGTAAAGCGGGAACGAGAGCAAGAAGTCGATCTTTCGGGTCCTTCGAGCGAAGTTTCTCGAGTTAATTACGCGTTACGTCCCTCGTCGAAGTTTCTTTTTTTTTTTTTTGTTTTAATTCTTTTGAACCAGTCGGTTTGATGGGAGCAAAAACAGTTTTCTTTTTTTATTATCATCTTCGCTCGCCGTCGCTGGAATAATTAATTTAGCAAACTTCAAATAATCTCACGCTTTACGTTTTATTTTAGACGCCAATTTGAGCGTTCGTTTCAAAATACTCCGGCCATGAAATTGTGCAAATTACACAGTGCGACAAAATGAGAAATCCGAATTCAGAATTTCTTTGTCGCACTGTGTTATCAATGCATATTGTAGACGCTTGTTTGGGCATTCGTTTTAAAATACTCCGGACATGAAATGGTGCAAATTCGTCGAGATTTTTTTTTTTTGGTTCAAATGTCTCTCGTAGTTTCCACTTTTAGATAGGATCGCATCATCTCTTACGAACGAGTGCGTAAGAAGCGTATTTCATAAGTTGCGTGCGCTAAGAATCAATCGAAATTATTATTTCGCGCCGTTGGAGCGTCATAAAATTTCCGTCGCCTTCTGTTTTTTTTTTTTCTGTTAATCGAATTACTTCATGCGAATTTACAGGTTTTGCGAGCTAATATTTCGACGGATAGTTTCAATTACTGGTCCTTTGACGCCATTGGGGTTTCCTTAGTTCAGATTGATACTTGTTGGTTCCTGCTGATGTCAACATGGTTTTGATTCATGCAAACCCTTTTAGGGGCACGCTTGGTTTCGCTTTATTAATAATTTCGCGATAAAGCAAAAACAGAATTAATTACGGTTAAATAGGAATACCTAATTAATAAATTACACACGGGTTTAAGCACGCTTAGATTCGTTTTATTGCGCTGAGGCGTGGTCGGTTGATGTACCTAATTCAAAAGCGAAACAAACGGTAAACGCGCGCGTTGTCGTTTCGACGTTTCGAAAAATTTGCATGACCGGAATACGACTTGTTTTATTCTCCCCCCCCCCCCCTCCACCAGAAAATTATGTCAGTAATGCCACACGTGCGTCGCCGTCGTTAAATGCCTCCTCGTCCACCTTCAAGGTCGACGAGTCAAAGGCGACCCACGGCAAGTTTATTTACTTCTCTGGCGAGAAAGAAACGTTAACCTTTCGCGATGGTGATTAATAATGGTTGTTGTTATTGTGCAAGCGCGAAAGTCATACGTACACAGAGTCATTCAATGCAAAAAAAAAAAAAATGGCACGTGTGGTACAGTCTGGAAGAAAAAAAAGAAAGAAAGAAAAAAAAACAACAACACCGACGGCGTTAATCAATCTATGTGACTGGTCAAGTATGGCGTTAGTGGAGCGTGTAAAATAGTTCACGCAGAGATTATGTTTTTTTTCTTAAACAGGTAAAAAGCTGAAGACCGTTTTCCTCCACGTTTGCAAGTCGCCAATATCCGTGCAACCAAGTAGACGATACGTCTACTTCTAACGGTATAAACACTTTTTATTGAATAGAGCTGCCATCTAGTTTAGTTAATTGTTGATCCTACTCGGCCGGGCGGTTGTCGGCGACTGGCGAACGTGGAGGATCTCACCGCGGAATTCGATTTTCCTTTTCACGACATTCCACGGACGAAACTACTATTACGAAGTCAAACCGCTCACAGTTGCTTTATTAATTTCGGTTTCAATCGTCGACTTTGATCCAACACGCTTAAGAAAATAGTTCCTAACCTATAACCAAACTGAGGAAGTTGAGTGATTGAAGAACAAAAAATTAAAATTAAAAAATTTCAACGAGGAACGAACACTAATCAGAGAACTGCACTCAAAGGATCCAGAAGAACGCCTTTTCTGGTACGGTCCCGCTCTGTTTAAGCGCTTCTCACCTCTCAGACTTGTAAAAAGAGGGGGATATTGGATGTTGCATTTGCTATGCAAAAAATATACTTAATTGAGTGCATAAATTAGGGGTAATATCGCAGATTTCATAGGCGAAATTTGTAAGAAAACAGTTTTTAATCTGTAACCGGAAACTGTTAAAATTCGGAAGAACCTTCGCTTGATGGGTTCGCCAAGCGATAGTGAAATGTTGTACGTTCTTGAGTTCTGAAGCGTTTACTTGCCCCACTTTACTTAAGCACTTTTCATCTTTCTGACTTGTAAAAAGAGGGGGATGCCGGATGTTGCATTCGCCGTGCAAAAAAAAAAAACTTCTTAACTGAGTGCTTAAATTAGGGGTAATATCGCAGTTTCCGTGTGCGAAAGGATGAAATTTGTAGGAAAATTTAGTTTTTGACCTATAACAGGAAAGAACATTCAGTGTTTCACTATCGCTCGATAGGTTCGTCGAGCGACAATGAAATGTTGAGTGTCTTGAGGTCTAGAGCGCTTCCCACTCTACTGAAGCACTTTTCATCTTTCTGACTTGTAAAAAGAGGGGGATATTGGATGTTGCGTTTGCTACGCAAAAAAAATCCTTAATTGAGTACTTAAATTAAGGGTAATATCGCAGTATCCGCAGACGAAACGATGAAATTTGTAAACGCAATGTTTTTATAACTAAAAATTAAGTTAAAATTAAATTACATTATAACGTTTATGTGACACGAACGAGGACAGCAATTTCCTGGAATAATGCACACGGTACGACCCGCAACGTGGAACGACGTTGTCGAGAAGCCTACGGAAGATGAAATATTGCATCTAATTACGCACTCGATTAAGGGTTTTTATGATGCAAAGGAAAATGCCATCGATACACCGTATGATGTACCGCCCTTCTGAATACAAATCGAGAGGGAGGAAAGTGCTTAAAAACGCTGGGAACGTACGAAAGGTCGATATTCCGGGTCCTTCGAGTGAAGCTTCTTAAAACCTAATTACGTGTTCCGTTCCTCGTTGAAGTTAGTTTTTTTGTTTTTTCAATTTTAATTAATTTTTAATTACGAGTCAGTTTCCTCGGTTCGTAATTAATTTCGCGCGAATGAAGATACAACTCTTCACGGTGTCTTTTTTGTTAATTTTTTTTTTTTTTGCAATCGATTTAATAACTCTTCACGGTGTCTTTTTTTCTCTTTGTTTCTTTTTTTGGTAATCGATTTAATCGGAACCGAATTTTGTTAATTTAATTTAAAATCTGTGAAACTTCTCCCGTTTAATTGACGTTTGTATTCTTGATGAATTTTTTTTTAATTTAACCAATCCAACCGAACATTGATGTTTTGAGGGAGGTTTTGGTCTAGCGGCCTTTTTTACATCGTCCCCCTGACAATACCGCCCTGTATCATTTCGAAAACTCTCTTTCTAGAAAAGGAAAAAGTGTTTTAAATATAAGTTTTTGATGAAACGGCGATCTAAAGTTGTAATAATGGCTTTCAGTGTCTTTGTACCGCGACGGCCGGCCCGGCCCACACAAGCCCGGTCCTGTAGCAAAAACCGGTCCCATTACATGCATTAATAAAAGACGGCCGGTCGGACGGTCGGTCGATGTTGACCTTGAGTTTATATACCACCGCATCATTGCGGGAATTTGATTCATCAACTTCATCGTAACTGGGACATTGGAATTAATGAAGGAGGAAGAGGCAAGGCATGCAATAGGCTACGCCAGTGTTTTGTTTCTGCTTTTGTTTTTGTTTTTGTTTTTTTTTTTTTAAGTATTAACCCCCGGAATTAAATGACGACGTTCGACCCTCTCTCTCTGTTCTCGTGGGCACGAAATTTTAGGAAATGCTGTACTTCACCGACTTCAAGGTCAGACTGCGAAAAACGAGACGCATTCGGAACATGCAAAGGGGTGGCCGGGGGGCGGATTGAGGGGTGTTAATTTCTTTTTGTTCACCACCTGCATCTGCCGCGTCGCTTCTCAGCGGATGGTCACCTAAATTTATAAAATTAAGAACCAAGAGAACCAACCCCCCACAGCGGATTTTCGATTATAAATAAAAATTAAACACCCCCCCCCCCACCATCCGCCCGCCCCTGAAGAAGTAGCTCGATACAATAATTTTAAAATATTTTAGAAGCCGGGTCTGGTTGGAAGAAAACAAAAAAATGATTCGAACTTCGGATTTCAACGTCCGGGCCCTCCTCAGTCTCCCTCCAAACAAAGCTGCGTTGACGTTGGCGCGTTGCGCAGAACGCCAATTACCGCTGTTACGATTTCAGTCGCACGGACCCAACTGACGGTTAGGAAAAAAATTTGGTTTTCATCGACTGGCTCAACGTTTCAGATTAAAAAAAAAAAAACCAAAACAGTACAAATAATTTTTTTTTTTATGATTACTACAACATCCGTAGTAAAATATTTCTTACGTAATTTTGAAGAGGTGTTGTAGATTTCAGGTGAACACCGGTATTGAAGGCGATAATTTCTTATCTCGCCGTCGTCGTTCTAAACATAGAAAGCAAACGTGATTTCGCTTTTAGCGGTTAACCTTTTAACTACGAAACCGTAAATCACGTCGTGAAACTTAATCAGACGTCATTCCGTACGCCAATGGACTTGAAAATAATTCCGACCAAGCAAACCAAAGGCAATTAAAAAAAAAAGTACGTAGACTTCATCGAAAATACAATTTATTCTATGCACGTACAATCGCGGACAGTTAAAAGCGAGAGCATCAGGACTTTCTGTTTTAACCGTCCATGATTAATCCTTTTTTCCTGGAATTTTTCACGCGGCCGCACAAGCGCACGGCAGCTGCAATATTGCACCTAATTCATGCACTCAATTAACGATATTTTTTGCATAGCAAATGCAACATCCGATATTCCCCACTTACGTAACAATCGGAAAGGGAAAAGTGCTTAAGTAAAGCGGGAACGAGAGCAAGAGGTCGATCTTTCGGGTCCTTCGACTTAATTACGCGCTATGTCCCTCGTCGAAGTTTCTTTTTTGTTTGTTTTAATTCTTTTGAACCAGTTTGAAATTAATATCGCGAATGAAGTTACTAATTCTTCACTCACGGTGCGTTGCAACTTTTTGGCAATCATGATTCAATCGCAACCGATTTAATTTCATGTTAAACAGAAAAATCAATACAAAAAAAAATGACGCATGAAAAATAAATACGTAAGGTGAAAACAATTGCCGAGATATGATTTTGAAGAAGCAAAAATACACGGCAGAGGATGTCCAAATGAGAAAGGATAAAAAAAAATACTCGCGACGGAAATGAAAACAGTTTCACGGGGGAAGCGTTCGAATAAAAATAAATAAATTGTAAATTAAATGATTTTAAGAAATCAAAGAACACATTTTAAAGTAAAGGAAAATTTTTAAAAATTAAAGACGCGAAAAAATTTAAAAAATTGAAATAAAAGGAACAAAAAAAATTGTAAACATTAGAGAAAAATTCTCAATTTTATCAAACTTTTTTTTAAATATGTATTTTCGCGTTCCTTAAGTTCTTAGCTGTCGCGAGCCGCAATGGCGAGCGGCCCAAACAGCAAGAAGCGTTTCCTTCTTATCTTCTCCGTGGATATTTATTGCATGGCAAATGCAACATCCGATGTTTCCCACTTGCGTAACAATCGGGAAGGGAAAAGTGCTTAAACAGAGCGGGATTCTACAAGAAGTCGATCTTCCGAGTCCCTCAAGCGAAGCCTCTTGACTTAATTAAGCGTTACGTCGCTCGTGCAAGTTTCTTTTTTTGCTTTAATTCTTTTCAATCAGTCTTCAGTAAAGTCTTCATTCTCGGAAGACCAAGGAGAGTAAAAACAGAGAGAGAGAGAGAAACCGACAATTTTGAAAATAGAGCTAAACGCCATTCTACCAACAGGGAAAACACATTGGAAGATCGATTTCTGGCTTTCCGCCGAACCAGAAACGCCGCTAACAAAGAAAATCGAGATCCAGCGAATTGTTTAAAGAACCGGGGGCAAAGTAGGGGGATGAACAGTGGGTTTCCAACCCCCGTCCGCACGTTTTTACTGTTACAAAGCCGGAAACAAAGTAAAATAACAATTGCAAGGATACTGAAACACCGTGAGAAGAAAATAAAAATCTCCAGAAAAACAAATACGTGATGATCTAACGCCTGACGTCGGAACCGGGGCGTCAGCCCGGAAAGTGCGAGGGGCGATCGTCGGAATTTTCTCGACGGAGAAATTTCGCGTGGCCAGCCGCGGATATAAAAGCGTCCGGCCGGTGGATGAAGGAACTGAACGCATTAGATCGTAAACCGGATTGAAATAAAATAATCTTGAAGTGTTTTAAAACAAAAACTAATCGAGCCTCGTAACAATATTGATTCAGGTGAACGTACAAAACCACAACGAATTTCACTGGAACGTAATCGCATGCGTAAAATGAAAATTGATTGCGAAAAATACTCACAGAGGCCGCCACTAAGTTTATGTCATTTACATTATGTTTAAAAAAAGACAAATCAAAGCGAATGTTTAATTGTTTAATTTAATTGTTTATTTAATTGTATTAAGTCTTAAGTCTTAAATTAGTCTTTCTTGCAGTTTAACGTCAAATATCATTAGAGATCGGATTCGCATATTTCGACGTCATCATCATCTGAGCGATGCACTCTACAAGAGTGGACATTTAAACTTCAATTTAAATGTAACACTTAAAAAATGTTGAGAATGTCGGCCGTTAGTGACTTCTACACACACAAAAAAAATCGTTCTTTTATTGGTGACGTCAGAATATGTGATTCCGATCTTCACTTATTATGTGTGGACTATAATTTAAGTTTACGTTTTTTTTTTTTAAATAGAGTTTAATTTTCAATTAACTTCGTTAATTAATAGCTTGTAATGATGTTTTCTGCAAAGTTGTAAATCGTTCTTAAAAAATAACGTGCACGCACAATAGGTAATAAAAATCAACTTGCGCGCAGGTATGTTGATTAAAAATAAGTACTACAAACGGGCGAATTAACTAAAGTAAAATGGCGACGTACCGAAACCTCACGCTTCCGCTTTAAATTTTAAATAAATTCGCGCCCCGTTCTGCTTTTATAGACGTTCCCTGCGCGTCCGTTGAAGTTCGGGTATTTCCAATTTCCACATTTGTCAAGTTAATTTTTGTTTATTCCTGTAGTAGTATTATTTGAAGTTAAAAAAAAAAAAACTACTTACTACATACTTCGCTTTAAATGTCGCGCCACGTTCTGCTTCTATAGCCGTACGTGCAGTTAAGCAACGGAAAAAGGCCGGGGCGATCTTGTCGCAATTATTTATCGATACCGTCACGTCCGAGGCAGGTTGTGTGCGTGTATTCTCTCGTGTATTTTGTTGTTGTAGTACAGTTTAGGCGAAATTAGATCGAATTGTCGTGTCCTGTGAAATGCTAATGGCATTTTAGCCAGCGAACTGCTTAATTTAAAACAGGTATGTTCTACTCCGCGGTCATCAAGGGCGTTGTTTGACGTCGTTTCTTTCTCTCTTTCATCCATAGTCTATTTTTTCTAGATAGGCATTGCGTGCGAGGTTGTAACAGAACGCGGTTCTTCTATTGGTCACAGTTATTTGTGCTCTTCTTTGAATTTTATTAAAACAAAAGAAATTGTTAGGAACAATTGGGCTTATTTCGCCGTGTTCCGTAAAACGCTGATGGCATGGCACTTTAACCAGCGAACTGTTTAATTTAAAACAGGTATGTTCTGCTCTTTGGTTATCAACAGCATTGCCTGACGTCATTTCTTTCTCTCTTTCATCCCCAGTCTGTTTCTTCTTATTCTTTATTCTTTGAATTTCATTAATACAAACAATTGTTAGTAACAATTGGGCTTATTTCGCCGTGATCAGTAAAATGCTGATGGCATGGCATTTTAACCAGCGAACTGTTTAGTTTAAAACAGGTATGTTCCACTCTTCGGTTATCAACAGCATTGTCTGACGTCATTTCTTTCTCTCTATCATCCCCAGGCTATTTTTTCTTCTTCTTTCTTCTTTTAATTTTATTAATAGAAACGATTGTTAGTAACAATTGGGTTAATTTCGCCGTGTTCCGTAAAATGCTGATGGTATGTCACTTTAACCAGCGAACTGTTTAATTTAAAACAGGTATGTTCCACTCTTTGGTTATCAACAGCGTTGTCTGACGTCGTTTCTTTCTCTCTTTCATCCCCAGTCTACTTTTCTTTCTTCTTTCTTCTCTTAATTTTATTAAAACAAACAATTGTTAGTAACAATCGGGTTCATTTCGCCGTGTTCTGTAAAATGCTGATGGTATGGCACTTTAACCAGCGAACTGTTTAATTTAAAACAGGTATGTTCTGCTCTTTGGTTATCGACAGCGTTGTCTGACGTCATTTCTTTCTCTCTTTCATCTGAAGTCTATTTTTTCTTCTTTTTTTTTCTTTAATTTTATTAACATAAATAATTGTTAGTAACAATTGGGTTCACTTCGCCGTGTTCTGTAAAATGCTGATGGCATGGCGCTTTAGCCAGCGAACTGTTTAATTTAAAACAGGTATGTTCCACTCTTTGGTTATCAACAGCGTTGTCTGACGTCGTTTCTTTCTCTCTTTCATCCCCAGTCTACTTTTCTTTCTTCTTTCTTCTCTTAATTTTATTAAAACAAACAATTGTTAGTAACAATCGGGTTCATTTCGCCGTGTTCTGTAAAATGCTGATGGTATGTCACTTTAACCAGCGAACTGTTTAATTTAAAACAGGTATGTTCCACTCTTTGGTTATCAACAGCGTTGTCTGACGTCGTTTCTTTCTCTCTTTCATCCCCAGTCTACTTTTCTTTCTTCTTTCTTCTCTTAATTTTATTAAAACAAACAATTGTTAGTAACAATCGGGTTAATTTCGCCGTGTTCCGTAAAATGCTGATGGTATGTCACTTTAACCAGCGAACTGTTTAATTTAAAACAGGTATGTTCCACTCTTTGGTTATCAACAGCGTTGTCTGACGTCGTTTCTTTCTCTCTTTCATCCCCAGTCTACTTTTCTTTCTTCTTTCTTCTCTTAATTTTATTAAAACAAACAATTGTTAGTAACAATCGGGTTCATTTCGCCGTGTTCTGTAAAATGCTGATGGTATGTCACTTTAACCAGCGAACTGTTTAATTTAAAACAGGTATGTTCTACTCTGCAGTTATCAACGGCGTTGTTTGAAAAAAAAGAAAACAACTTACTACATACTTCGCTTTAAATGTCGCGCTCCGTTCTGCTTTTATAGACGTACCCCGTGCGTCGGGGAGATGCTCGGGAATTTCTCATTCCTCTCGTTTTTCAAAGTTAATTTTTGTTTATTCCTGTAATTGAATTGTGATATTTCTAGTTATAAAAAAAAAATAACTTTCGGTTTGCGCTTATAAATTGCAACACAAACGGCAACATCCTGCTGAGTAGAGAGTTGTGAATAGGTTCAGTGACACCTGCAATCCGCGATCATATTTCGCAAGCACCAGCAGAATACGTCACGTATGTACATACATACATACTACCAACCTGCTATTGCAATAATAATTACAAAAAAAATGATGTTTCTTTTAAATATTAAAAAAAAAAAATTATTTGCGCAACTTGAAGCCAACTCTGCGTGACGCGAAGAAACCCGGCCGAGAGATCATCGAGATAGGATCCGGAGGAGAGAGGCTGTCACGTGACCAAAGGCGACGGCTTCAGATGCCTCAAACTGCAGGAGCTTCACGTCTGTCAAATTAACGACGTGACATTTTAAAGAACAGCCGCCAACCCCGCAATTAATTTTCAGAGTTTAGAAAGAGACAAGAGGACGTCGATGGAACTGTACACTTCTCAATTATTCGGAACTGATATACAGGGTGATCGATCAAAGACACCGCCGCACTATTGCCGTTGCCTAACTTCGTTATTATCGGAGCTACCGAGTCGTTCAGAAACGAGCAAACGGGAACCGCTTTTACTCAGGATTACTGTATATACACTTCTAAATTATTCGGAATTATATATAGGGTGATCGATCAAAGTCACCGCCCACTATAGCCGTTGCCTAACTTCGTTCTTATTGGAGCTACCGAGTCGTTCAAAAGCGAGCAAAAATGCACCCAGGATTACGGTGGTGATGTGAAAGAAACAATTGCGCACACCTGAAAGAAACAATTGCGCATCGCTGAAATAAACAATTGCTAATCGCGTTTTCATAATACCGACTTACGTATATCAGCTTCCTTTAACGAAACGCTCTGCATTTTATGTTTGTGTAAAAAAAATGAAAGAAAAGAATGAAAAAAAAGAACGTCGAATTCTAAATATTGTTACGACTTCGGGCGACTTCGTAAGTAATACATAACCGTCGACTCGATCGTCTTTTGTTTCCCGTCGCGATTTAAAAGTAATAAAATAAAGCGAGGTTGACGTTATATTTTTTTTTCGCAAAAAATCCGAAAATTCGGATCGATCTCCGTTTTCTTACCTTCTATTGTTTTTGTTTTTGTTTTTTTTAATAGAACAAGTCGAAGTTTTTTTTTTAACTCTTGACTAACAAGTCAAATCAAATCTCGCCGCTAATAAATGAAATAGAAAGAAAAATGTAGCGAACGAAGAAATTAACATTTTTTTTTTTGCTATTTCTCGCCGAAAAAAAAATAACAAAATGAGAAAAAGAAGCCGATCGTCTTTTGTTTCCCTTCGTGATTTAAAAGTAATAATACAACAAGGTTGACAAGGTTATTTTTTTGCGAAAAGTCGGAAAACTAGGATCGTTCGTTTCCTTTCCTCCAATTTTTTTTTGTTTTTTTTTTTCTTTGATAGAACAACTCTAAATTCGTTGTGAAATCGATCGTCTTTTGTTTTAGTTTCTCTTTTGTTTTTTTTTTTACTTTTGAAGAACAAATCAAAACTCGCCGCCAATCGAACGTCGACTTTTTCTTTTGCAAAAGAAAAATGTAGCAAACAAAGAAATTAATATTTTCTCTCTCTCGCAGAAAAAAATAAGTAAAGAGGAAAAAAAGTCGATCGTCTTTTGTTCCCCGTCGTGATTTAAAAGTAATAATACAGTAAGTTTTTTTTTCTTTCGCGAAAAGTCGGAAAACTGGGCTCGTCCATTTCCCTTCCTTCAATTTTTTTGTTTTGTTTTTTCTTTAATAGAATAAGACTAAATTCGTTGTGAAATCGATAGCCTTTTGTTTTTTTTACTTTTGATGAACAAATCAAAACTCGCCGCCATTCGAACGTCGAGATTTTTTTTTTTTTTTGCAAAAGAAAATTTCAGCAAACGAAGAAATTAATATGTTTTCCCTGTCTCTCGCACAAAATAAAATAAGAAAAGAAGAAAAAGAAGTCGATCGTCTTTTGTTTCCCGTCGTGATTTAAAAGTAATAACGCAGCAAGGTTGACGTTATTTATTTTTTTTTTTTTTGCGAAAAGTGTGATCGTCCGTTTCCTTTCCTTCAATTTTTTTTCCTGTTTTTTTTTTCTTTTTTCATAGAACAAGTCTAAATTCGTTGTGAAATCGAACGTATTTTGTTTTTGTTTTTTACTTCTGACGAAGAACAAATCAAATCGAAACTCGCCACCAATCGAACATCAACAATTTTTTTGTTCTCTTTTTGCAAAAGAGAAACGTAGCGAACAAACAAATCAATGAAATTTTTGGTTTCAGTTTCCCGCGGGTGAAGGAGAAAATAAGAAAAGTAGAAACAGAAGTCGATCGTCTTTTGTTTCCTGTTGGTGCTTTTAATTAAAAGCGTAGTCAAGAAAATCGAAGAAATCGAGATCGCCCGTGGTTTTTTTTTTTGGTCGCGCTAATCGATCGCCCAAGTTTTTTTTTTTTAGACAAAGAAAGAAACGCGGTGAATAAAGAAATTCATATATGAAAAAAAAAAAAAAAAAAAACGGTCGATTCAAACACAACAGAATATTACTCTGCAACATTAAGGCCCGGTTTCACAATCGAACTCTAGACGAGACTTTAAAACAAAAGTCGCATTTGTTTTGACATCTCACAGTGGCTTTAAATTTTATAGTCTCCTTTAGTTCGATTATGAAACCGGCCCTTACTTTAACAAATAGCACTTCTATGTACGTACAAGTCGCAGCTTTTAGTCCCAAAACGCTCTCACCATCGCTCGCTAAATTAAAACCGCCCGATCGCTTTTATAGTTAACGCACTCGCTTCGGATGCGCGTGGAAACGTCGAGAATTCTTCGCGTACACGCCGGAATATTCCGCAGCCGTGCCGAACGCGCCGCAGCAACATCCTTTCTTCAGCTATTCCGGCCCTGATCGGAGCAAACTTGATTACGTATGTATAATACCAACTTACGAATATCGTAATGATTTTCTCCTGATCATTCGTTTCAAGGTGAAACAGCAGAGTTCTATAATTATAATATACACAACAGCATCGTTGTTACTTATTACTATCGCACAGTTTAAGATCAAATCCGGCCGCGCGATGTCGCGGCTCAAGCTGCATTTCTCAATTAAGCAGTGGAGTTCTCGAACTACTCTTTTGCTTAATCAGGGCCGGCATAGCTCTACAGATTCCGCTGCAATCTAGCCGATTTATAGCTTATAACTTTTTTAACGAAAATAACTAGCACGATCGGATCGTTTTAAATAGATACATAAATAGCGGCACATAAATAGAATTATGCTCGTAAAACTGAAGGCGCCGAAGAAAAAAATAATAATTTTGAATAAATCAACGCGCGCAGCGTAACTTTCATTATTATTATTAGATGATTTTTTTTTTTTTAGTACGTGCGCAAAGCAATTATTTATTTATCGAGCTGCCGCGAAATCTAGTAACGCTTGCTTGCTTGTGGATTAAATAATTGCCCAATCAATTAGCGGCTAGTGTCTTCCCGAACTTGCGCAAGATGTTACTCGTTCAAATTGTGAGAGACTGTAAAACAAAAAGTACGAAAGAAAGCTGTTTTTACGTCGTCTATCGTTTTCTTATTTTCAACGAAGCCAATAGGGCCGCTAGACGTACCTCCAACCTGCGCTGAGTTGACGCTAGCGCCGGGCCCAGGCCGTCAATTGCCGCTACTCCGCTTATAATCGCACTGACGTTTAGGCGAGGCTAGATTTTTACAACCTTATAAGCAACGCCAAGTTATTTTTGCTCCTCAGTAACTTCTCACACGCAGTCAAAATCCGTCGGGTCGGTTTCGGCAACAGCGCCTCCGATGATTTGCATGTATACATGGCAACGTCGCTCTATTCACCAAAAATGATTTTAGGACGCCGCCGCCGTTTGAAATGCCGGCTCTTTATTTGTCCTCCACTTCAAATATTCCGACGATTGGTCGGGCCTTCTCGCAATTATTTATCGATACCGACACGTCAGAAGCAGGTTGTGTATGCGTGTTCTCTCGTGTGTTTGTATTGAATTTGTTGCAAGATCAGTTTAACTGAAATTAGATCGATTCGTCGCGTCCTTGTAAAATGCTGAAGGCATCTTAACCAGGCGAACTGTTTAATTTAAAACAGGTATGTTCTACTCAGCGGTTATCAACAGCGTTGTTTGGTTTGACATCATTTCTGTCTCTCTTTTATTCACAGTCTATTTTTTCTTGATAGGCGGTGCGCGCGATGTTGTAAAAGAACGGGGTTCCCCTATCGGTCACAGTTATTTGTATTCCTTTTCTTTTTTAATTTCATTAAAACAAAAAATTGTGTGTGTAACAATTGAGAGCTCGTTTCGTGTGTCCCGTAAAATACTAACGGCATTTTAACCAGGCGAACTGTTTAATTTAAAACAGGTATGTTCTACTCAGTGGTTATCATCAACAGCGTCGTTTGACGTCATTTTACTTATTAATCTGATTATTTCAAAGCGCCATCTTCTAATAAACAACGCAAGCATTTCTTTATTCCATCGACTTTCAGCATCCCCAGAGCTCTAATTTAAACTAAGAAGAAAAAAAAAAACTTGAAAGGACAACGCGCACGCGCAGTCTTTTGCGTTTTCGACGCGTCGTTTCCGAAACGCCATCTCTTCATCAATAGCGAAAGTTTTTGTCGTCATTTTCCACGATTCTGAAAATATATGTTGAAAGCCATTCGAGCAACCGCGGAAAACAAATTGGAAAATCGACTTCTGGCTTTTCTTCGAAAAGCAGGAACGCTGCGAACGAAGAAAATCGAGGTACAACTTCGTACGGATTGTTAAAAGAATTGGGGACGAGCGGGGATGAAAAGTGGGTTTCGAATCCTGTCCGCACGTTTGTGGAATAGATATTTCTACGACGAGTGTGTTGTATTATTGTCTACTTCCCATGCTGAACGCACGATTGTATGTATGATTCTACGACGATTGTATTGTATTATTGTCTACTCCCTACGCTGAACGCACGAGTGTATGATTTTACGACGATTGTGTTGTTTTACTGTCTACTTCCTGCGCTGAACGCACGATTGTGTTGTATTATTGTCTACTCCCTACGTTGAACGCAGGAGTGTATGATTCTACGACGATTGCGTTGTATTATTGTCTACTTCCCATGCTGAACGCACGATTGTATGTATGATTCTACGACGATTGTATTGTATTATTGTCTACTCCCTACGCTGAACGCACGGGTGTATGATTTTACGACGATTGTGTTGTTTTACTGTCTACTCCCTGCGCTGAACGCACGATTGTGTTGTATTATTGTCTACTCCCTACGTTGAACGCAGGAGTGTATGATTCTACGACGATTGCGTTGTATTATTGTCGACTACCTACGCTGAACGCACGAGTATATAATTCCGCGACGATTGTATTGTATTATTGTCTACTCCCTACGCTGAACGCACGAGTGTATGATTTTACGACGATTGTGTTGTTTTACTGTCTACTCCCTGCGCTGAACGCACGATTGTGTTGTATTATTGTCTACTCCCTACGTTGAACGCAGGAGTGTATGATTCTACGACGATTGCGTTGTATTATTGTCGACTCCCTACGCTGAACGCACGAGTATATAATTCCGCGACGATTGTATTGTATTATTGTCTACTCCCTACGCTGAACGCACGAGTGTATGATTTTACGACGATTGTGTTGTTTTACTGTCTACTCCCTGCGCTGAACGCACGATTGTGTTGTATTATTGTCTACTCCCTACGTTGAACGCAGGAGTGTATGATTCTACGACGACTGCGTTGTATTATTGTCGACTCCCTACGCTGAACGCACGAGTGTATAATTCCGCGACGATTGTGTTGTATTATTGTCTATTATCTACGATGAACGCACGAGCGTATGAAAATCTCCGGGGGGGTTCACGAATACCATCGCACGTTCTTGGAGCTTTTGGAACCGCTCCACAGTGAATCCATCAGCTGGGTTAATTTCCCTGGCGCCCTTATCGTTTAATTACCCTATCCCTTCCCCAAAAATCTAGAGCAAGAAGAAGCAAGAAGAAGCTTTAAGTAGTAGCAAACTCTCAATTCTAAGGTTTTCAATTATTATTACTTTTTTTTAATTATGGCATCGTATGACATGCAATATTATTTTCTTTTTTGTCTGTGTGTGTGTCCCTCTCTCTCTCTCTCTATCAGTTTGTAATAAGTAACCATAACGAATGTTCGCTGGTTGATTCGATACTTTTTTTTCTCTCTCGCTCTCGCACTGAATTTTCTCGTCGTTTTCGTTGCTGAGGATTCTTTCTTACGAGCGGTTTCTTAAATTGGAACAAAAAAATAATGAAGCGGAACGCCGCCCGCGTCGTTCATTACTTTTTTATCCGACATTTCTAGAAGCAGACGTGATTTTATTCGACGTCATCGTTCGGGTCAAATCAAATCAAATAACTTCGCAGTTTATGAACGAACGAACGAACGATTTCAGAAAGTCCAACCTGAACACGAAACACAAAACGAAACGCCAAGCAGAAAAAAGGAATTCCCCACCTTATTAAGCAAGCCCGATTTTCCTCCACGTCCGGCGGTCGCCGACGACTGCAAGTGCCGAGTGTCGAACGCGGAGGAAAATCGGACTTCCAGCATTTATTTGCCTGTCGCCAAGCAGCCAATGACGGCAGGTCTCGTACGTACATCGCATTGTTCGTGTGTAACAAAATGACCCTAAATTAATTTCTTCCGCGCGCAGGAAGTTCTCCCGACAACGTTTCGTCTCTGTGCTGACCTAGAAAATGTAGGTACGCGGGACGCAATCGATTTTCGTTCACTTGCCAAGGCACACCAACACACCTATCAGGAATTTATTTTAATCTGTAAATCGTAAATGCTTGCCGCCATTAAACGAAGCAAACGAATTGAGATGCACTGAATATACAAGGTGATTCAGAATAAGTGTCCGACACGTTAGGAACGTATTTACTACGGCCATTCAAGTACGAACTAAATTTATCAGAGACATTCCAAAAATCAACCTCCTTCGAGTCCAAACTGGAAATTATAATTCATTTCTTATGTTTGTAGACATAAGTTCGATGTCTGAAAGAATGAATTGGTGTTATAGATTTTTTTCCGTGAAAAGCCATAAACAAAAACGTTTCAAAGTTTTGTTGTTTTTGTTTCGCAACGGTTTATCGGTCCTGTGACGCAATACAGCTGGACTAGTGCCCATTAACCAATTTATATCACCGAACATTCAATGCATTTTGCCTCAAAAACTACACATACTAGTCCCATCGTGCGTAAAGACTTTTTGTTTTGTTTTCTCGTGTATTACCTAGGGCTAACGGGTCGGACACTTATTTTGAATCACCCAGTACAATGTGAAATTAATAGTACTGCGAAGAAATAAAAAAAAAACGTTTAACGGGTCGGACACTTATTTTGAATCACCCAGTGCATGGTGAAATTAATAGTACTGCGAAGAAACAAAAGAAAAAACGATCAAGTCAAAGTTTCTCTTCGATCATTCGACGGCGTTCACAAAAAAAAAAACTTTTCTTTCGTTGTGTTCAGATCTCTTGCTTACCGTAGATTGTCTTTTGTTTTCAGCGCGCTCGATTATATATTTTCTTTTTCGTTTGCTTAAGAAGAATAGTTCGAAAGCCGATCGATACGAAAATAAAAGAAGAGAATCGAAAATTCGCTCGTTTTAATAACGTCCGTCGTGTTCTGTCTTCGTCTTTTTTTGTTTCGGCAAAGCAAAAAATTTGTTTCGCGATCGATCGTCTTTTGTTTTCGTTTCTCTCCTTGCTTTTCAAAACGGAAAAAACTCAAAAGATGACCGACAAAAAAAAAATGAAATAAAAACTTCTGTCGTGTTTTGTTTCCGACTTTCTTTTAAAAAAGCAAAAATTTGTTTCGCGATCGATCGTCTTTTGTTTTCGTTTCGTTTCTCTCCTTGCTTTTCAAAAAAGAAAAAAAAAACTCAAAAGACGACCGATCAAAAAAAAAAAAAAAAGAACGAAATAAAAACTTCTGTCGATAATAATTATTGCCCGTGTCGTGTCTTGTTTCCGACTTTCCTTCGAAAAAGCAAAACTTTGTTTCGCGATCGATCGTCTTTTGTTTCTCTCCTTGCTTTTCAAAACGGAAAAACTCAGAAGACGACCGACGAAAAATGAATAAAATAAAAACTTCTGTCGTGTTTTGTTTCCGTCGTTTTTCGAAAAACCAAAATTTTGTTTCGCGATCTATCGTCTTAATGCCGATCGTATTTTGTTTCGACCCACTTTTCGCAAGAGCAGAACAACGTTGCGCGATCGATTTGATCGTCTTTTGTTTTCTCGCTGCCCTTTTTTTCGAGCGGAGAAAATTCCAAAGGCGACGGACAAGAAAAGAACGTAAGAAAATTTAAACTGTCGTCGATCGTCTCTTGTTTCGTTCGGGCTTTCGAAAAAAAAAACAAAAAAAAAACTGATTTTTCTACAATCGAACTTCTCCTTTTGTTTCACGTTAGTTTATTTTCGACAATCTTTTGTTTCGGGTTTTCGAAAAAACAAAAAATTTTTTTTTCAATCGAGAAAACGTTTTCTGTTTGACGCTGTGGCTTTTTGACGAGAAAAGAAAAAAATCAGACCACGATCGACTTTGATTTTCTATGGGGAAAAAAGAGAAGAAAATCTAAAAAAAAATAGCGTCTTTTGTTTAAAAATTTTGCAAGACAACAGTAAATCAAGAAGCACAATAGAGTTGCACGATCGATCGTCTTTTGTTTTCTCTCGTTGGTTTCTGCAAAAGGCGATCAACGACAAAAAAAAAACCAGAAAATCGATTACCGTCGATCGTCTTCTTTTGTTTTCGTTTGCTTCAAACTTTCGTAAGAATAATACTGATGATAACAATAAATGAAAGAAGCAAGACAGCGTTGCACGATCGATCGTCTTTTGTTTTCTCTCGTTGGTTGTTTCTGCAAAGCAGAGAAAATTCAGAAGACGATCGACGATAAAAAAAAGTCACAAGAAAATCATAACCTGCCCTGCTTACTGTCGATCGTCTTTTGTTTCCGTCTTCCGAAAATACACAGGAAAAAGGCGTAACACGCACAGTCGACCGAATTTTGTTTTTGTATTGTTTCTTCGTTTTTTTTTTTTTTAAACGACTGATTTTTTGATTTTGATTTCGTACCGTAGAAGCAGAAGAAAATCGAAAAATTTTTCGATTATTCGATTCGATCTTCCGAAAAATCAGAATAATGTTGCACAATGTTGTCTTTTATTTTAATTTTTTTTTTAAGCGCTGCAAGATCCATCGCCTTTCGTTTTTGTTTCGTTTATTGTTTTTTTTTTCTTATGGGAAAAAAAATATATTTCAGAAGACGATCGATTTTTGGTTGTCCACCGGAAAAGGAGAGGAAATCGAAAAATGTTTCGATTAACGTCAAGAAAGAAAAAAGCGAAAAACAAGGTTGCACAATGTTGTCTTCGATTTTCCTGTTTTTCTTTTTTTTTTTTCTTTTTTAAGTTGAGAAAGGTGTCTGTAGGGAGAAAAAAAAAATGTTTTACAATGCAATCGTATTTGGATTCTTTCTTTTTTTTTTGAAGAAAAAAATTCAAAAGACGTCCGACTTTGATTTTCTACCAAAAAAAAGAGTGGCGAGGGGGGGGGGGGGGCAAACAAAGCGCACAAAATCTCCCGATTAACGCCGATCGTGTTTGCAATGCAATCGTATTTGGATTCTTTCTTTTTTTTTTGAAGAAGAAAAAAATTAAAAAGACGTCCGACTTTGATTTTCTACCAAAAAAAAGGATTGGCGGGGGGTGGGGTGGGGGGACAAACAAAGCGGACAAAATCTCTCGATTAACGCCGATCCTGTTTGCAATGCAACCGTATTTGGACTCTTTTTTTTTTTTTTTTCAAAGAAGAAAAAAATTCAAAAGACGTCCGACTTTGATTTTGTACCAAAAAAGAGGCGGGGAGGGGGGGGGAGGCAAACAAAGCGCACAAAATCTCTTGATTAACGCCGATCGTGTTTGTAATGCAATCGCATTGGATTCTTTCTTTTTTTTTAAAGAAGAAAAAAATTCAAAAGATGTCCGACTTTGATTTTCTACCAAAAAAAAGAGGGGCGGGAGGGGGGGACAAACAAAGCGCACAAAATCTCTTGATTTTTAATATCTCAGAAACTGTTTGGTTTACTATAACGCGCGCTAGGAACAAATGAGCTCTACTAACATGTCCTTGAAAAAAGGAAGACGTCACTTACAACATGAATCACCCTCTATATACAGGCAGATAATTCAAAATTTTTTCCAAAAAAAAAAAAACATCGCATTTTTCGCAAGGACCACAAGACGCTCTTGATTTTTCTTTCTGTTCACGGTATCAGTAAAAAAAAATTTGATATTGAGGAAAATGAAGGCGCATTTTATTCGGAAACTCCGACGTACGAGTGACATTTCATTCATAAACTCCGCGCCGTACAGGTAACATTAATTTTCATTCACAAACTCCGATAACGTAATTTTTTATCAAAAAAAAAAAAAAAAAAGTGACAAGGTGAAACTCGAAATACGCTCGCTTGGAAATAATAGGATGGTGTGAATCAGGCTTAAAGAAAACAACAAACCGCCCATAATAATTAACAAACTATGTAACTATGTACAGGGTGTCCCAATATTTCGATAACTGCTCAAAACACAAGAAAAGTTTCAAGACATTTTTGTTTTGTAAATTTTTAGGTCTTCGCAGCACCAAATTACTTTCAGATCCATACAGGATGAACCGAAACAGTGGTGATGGCACGCAACATTTTTTAATTTCAAATCGCACACACTAAATTTGAATCGCACATAAAATTCCACACGTTTTTTTTTTTTTTCTAGACCATACTACACATTGAGATCTAACCCGAGAACGGTATTCTGGGACACCCTGTATATATGTATATATTTAGTATTGCACTGTAGATATCTACAAATTGTACTTTCTTGTTTCAAAGGCAATTGAAATTTCTGAGGTTTTACTTTTGCGATTGACTGATTCGTCGAAGCAGTTGTCGGCTTGTATGAGAAAGAAAGCATCAACACGCCGCCACTAGTACTACTACTACATTGTTTGTAAATATAAAAGTCACTTTATTGTAGAAAATTGATTGGTAAAAAGCGAACCTTTCCACGCCGCCGGCCACTAACGAAAAGACGACTGACTCGCAAGCACTTCACTGTTTTAGCTTTCGCCACACATCACTTCCGGCGCCACGTGAAGACACTACGCGACAAACAACAACATTCCAACGCCAACTACAGCACCACAATGCAGGTCTGGACCTACGCGCGATAGTGAACGTAGCAGGCTAGCACCAGCCACCTCGATTATGCGCGGAAAGGCCAAAAATGAGGGCGTCTTGTAGAGAGGCACGAGCGTACTACACTGAACGCGGAGCGGGATTTATTCACGTAAAAAAAAAAACAAAAGCTACACCACTTTTACGCGCTACTACAAGGTCTCACTTGAACTTTGCGCGCGCAAAAAATTAAGAGATTAAATCAGATTTTTTTTTTTTAGTTTATCTGCACTTGTTTCAATGGATTGCGTCATTATCATCGTCACATCAATCACCTATGTCGGCGACGGATTTAAAAGAATAGCGCGTGATTCTGAGAAGTACCAATTAAAAAACAAAAACAAAAAAAAAACGCTCCTGTTTTTGAGTTTTTACTTTTTCTAATTCTGATTTTTTTTTTTTTGCTTTTTAAATTTTGTTTGTTTTGCATCCCTTTTTCTTTTTCTTTTGCGCTTTCCATGCACCGTCGTCTTTCCCGTGGAAAATTCGCATCCACTCGCCTTCATATCCGGCCGGAAGGACCAATCGGCCACGCAAGCGCTATTACGAAAAATCAAAAGACCATCGACGACAAAAAAAAAAAAAACAGAAAATCGATTACTGTCCATCGTTTTCTTTTGTTTTCGTTTGTTTCAAACTTTCGCAATTATAATAATGATAACAACAATAAATCAAAGAAGCAAGACAGCGTTGCACGAGCGATCGTCTCTTGTTTTCTCTTGTTGGTTTCTGCAAAAGCAGATCGACGACAAAAAAATAACAAGAAAGTCGATTATTGTCGATCGTCTTCTTTTGTTTCCGTTTTCTTTCAAACTTTCGCAAGAATAATTATGATAATAACAATAAATGAAAGAAGAAGCAAGACAGCGTTGCACGAGCGTTCGTCTTTTGTCTTCTCTCGTTGGTTGTTTCTGCAAAGCAGAGAAAATTCAGAATAGCGCGTGATTCTGAGAAGTACCAATTAAAAAAAAACGCTCCTGTTTTTGAGTTTTTACTTTTTCTAATTCTGTTTTTTTTTTGCTTTTTAAATTTTGTTTGTTTTGCATCCCTTTTTCTTTTTCTTTTGCGCTTTCCATACACCGTCGTCTTTCCCGTGGAAAATTCGCATCCACTCGCTTTCATATCCGGCTCGAAGGACCAATCGGCCACGCAAGCGCCATTACGAAAAACGAAGAAGTTCGTTTTCTCTCTCAATCTACAGTTGCCGTGTTTTTGTTTTAGCTTCCGTTTTCTCTGCGGCCTAATAAATTATTTAATTCTTTTTCCAACAATTTAATCCACAAATGAAGCAAAAAAAACGAAGGCTTTGAAGTACGTTCCCACATTTCTTTTGCTCTTCAATTCAAAAGCGCGCATTCATTCTTCAAGGAGACTCGTATCCCGCTCGAAGGACCAACCAAGCGAAGTCTTACTTTGCAATAGGACGGATGCATCTTTCTTTGTTTTAAAGTTTTTTTTTTAAGCCTTTTGCAATCGTGTTACGAGTGTATTGATTTTTTGACTTACTGTTACTTTTTCCTTTACTGTTCAAATGTTTTTGCGTTTTTTTTTTTGGTTTACCCCTATTTTTTTATCGGCAGCTCAGAAGACGTTCTTCTTGAATGGGGATGAAACGTCGACTATGCAAAGATCGCCGTGGTTTTGTTCTGGAAGGCAGAGTCTCTTCTTTTTGTTTTCCCCTTCTGTCAATTGTTTCCCCATTTGTCAAATGTCCTATTTGACGTATGGCTTAATATTTTTTCCGAAATCCGTTGTCTCTATGTTTTCGTTGCTTTCTTTTTCTCTCTTTGCTTTTTGTAGTTTATTTGTCTTCTTCGTTTTTGTTCCTTCCTTCTTTCCCTTTATTGTTTCGTTCTCGTCGTTGTTTTTTTCTTTCTTGTTCTTTATTTTTTTATTTTCGTTGCTTTTTATTCATTTTTTCTCATTGTCTCTATCACTTCTTTGTTTTGGTTCTTTCCTTCTCTCCCTTTATTGTTGTATTTTCGTTGTTTTTCTTCTTTTAGTTGTTTTTTCTTTGTTTTTTGTTGTTTCTCTTTTTTGTTCTTCCTTTTTTCTATTTCTTGTTTCGGTCTCGCCTTTATATATATAAGAAAACCAAAAACAGGCGCAACATGAAGCAGAATCGTTTTTTTTTTCGACATTGAGGGACATGCGATCTTGTTTTGTTCCTGGCTTCCTGTACATCAGCGAGGTGTCATTTCTCCATGTTGTACTTGTTTATTTTCCACGTGCGTTTAACGCTCGCAGTCGTAAATTCCACATTTCATTTTCTTCCGTCTAGCAAGCAGTCCTGGGCAGATTTCCACCGGCCGATTCGATGTAGTGTTGTGGTTGCCTCTTCGCTTAATCCGTGAATGTCGTCTGGAAGCCCCCAGAGACGATCTTTAGGGTTGTGCTTATACACAACAAAGTGTGTTGTAATAAACGTTACATTTTTGACCGAACTTAAATACTTTCTTTTTGTAGTACGTGTGGTTTTGGAAAGAGTCTCTCTTATCTTTTTTCATCCTGGTTACCAGAGAATTTCTAAGGGTACCTTTTCGGTATATTTTGAAGAATAACTTGGGGGTTTAGTTTAACAAAATTGAAACTCTGTACATCGTTCAATTTGCATTTTAGCAACCTAGAGGTCAAAGTCATATTATAATCATGTTTTGACCAAATTGGCATTCGCTTGCCTTCATTACACTAATGGATGAACTGATGACATTGCTAACAGCGTAAACTATGAAATAGGAGGACACACATACAATAAACGTGCGATACAAAGTGTTTACAATAAGCGAGTTTCTCTTCCACGCCCCCTCGTGCGCCATTCTGAACGTAGTTACGAGAAAATAGACGAGAAGAGGAAGAAGTAATAAACTAACAGGCAAATTAAATTAATTAAGTGTATTCCCACTAAAATAAAATAAAAGACAAAGAAACACAACAAAAGAAAGTAAAAGTACTTGAACTCTATGTACTTTCAGCTTGGAGAGGGTCACACCATGTGGTTTAAATAATTTTTTAAAAAAGCGGGGGATGTCAAAGTTGGTTAGAAAAAAACTGCACGGTAGTGTGAACCAACAAAAAAAAAAACAGAATAATGTAACTATGCAAAAAAAAAATTATTTCAAGGAATAATGACCTCCTAGGTGGCT
Source organism: Prosopocoilus inquinatus (assembly GCA_036172665.1). Classification (NCBI taxonomy): domain Eukaryota; kingdom Metazoa; phylum Arthropoda; class Insecta; order Coleoptera; family Lucanidae; genus Prosopocoilus; species Prosopocoilus inquinatus. The sequence continues at coordinate 2,811,231 of CM069878.1, read as the reverse complement.
TCTCGTGAAGTGGCGTGACGAGAAGAAAAAAACCAGGTGGTTTCGCCAACTTAAACACAAAACACGTACGTTGTTTGTTTTTCCAGAAACTCGTCATAAATATTCATAAAAAAGAAAGGAAAAAAGAACTGTACGCGGACGTGCCTTTGAAACTCTGGTCCAAACTTTAACTAACATCTGCCGCCGCCCTTTCGGGTCGTTGCAAACCGAAAAAAAATCAATTTCGGCGATTTGCTTACTCGAAACGTACTATCATGCTCGACAGAAAGGATACTCCTGCATGCAAAACCGCGCCCTTATGAATGCAGTCGACGGCAAGCATTTAAAACAACAACAAAACGAGCGTCAACGAAATTATCAAATGGAATGCTATTTGATATCACAGTTTCTATTGGACCCTAGAGGTCACGCTATCTATTACCGCACTCCGATTTGGTATTAGCAAGTTTTACCGAGCATTAAACCCCTTCGTACTACAAAAAGAAAGGTAATTAGCCACGCCATTAGAGTGACTCGTGTTTACATTCGATTTCCTTGTTCCAACAGAGAGGAATTCGCTTTCCGCTTTATCTTTCCTCCTGGTTCCGTTTCCTTTCCTGCGACACTTTTCCCCCTTTTGACGTTCATGTGTTGCCTTGTCTCTCAACGTCGGCTTTATTCCCTCAACTTAAGAATGAGGTCAGTGTTTTTCAATGTCGGCCTTCCAGAACGTTCCTCGAATTTTACTTTCACTGTTTGGCGCCATTTGATATCACAGTTTCTAGAGCTCACGCTATCTATTACGGTATTCTGATTGGTACGTTGGAGTTTCTGCCTCCGGCGACAAGTTACAGCGTTACCTTGCGTCTCGTCACCGCGAGGTGCAAACGTCGTGGAAATTTCTCGCGAATTGTTGCTATTTGGAGCAAGATAGATTCTGATTAACTTCAGCGGTTACCGGAGTTCTTCGCGCCTTGTGCACCATTTAATTTGTTATTAGCAAGTTCTACCGAGTGACTAACCCGTTCGTACTACAGACGGAAAGGTAATCAGCGACGCCATCAGAGCGACCCATGTTTATATTCGATTTCCTTGTTCCAACACAGAGGAATACGCTTTTTTGCTTTATCTTTTCTTCTGGTTCCGTTTACTTTTCTGCGATACTTCTCTCCCGTTTGACATTCACCAGTCCCGGCGGTGAATAGGATTTCAAACACGCGGCGGCGGAGCTCCGAGATCGGAAAATGATAAACGCCTAGCAACGTATTATTTTTAGAAGGTCAGCGATGCAAGCGACGAAGCGGCAGTTGAACGCACCGACACCGTCACTGCTGCTTGACGTTTGGACACAGCTGACAGGAAGATGATAACGAACCACGACGACAAACGTAAATTTTTGTCACTTGATAACGCATGTTTGCGCGTAACGCAGGTACACCCGACGCATGTGTAGGTGTTATTTGATTAATGCATGTTTGCATATAACGCAAATACATCGACGCATGTGTAGATGTTATTTGATTAATGCATGTTTGCATATAACGCATATACACCGACCAATGTGTAGGCGTTAAATTAGGCGTTTCTTTGAATTGGAGTTTAAGTTGCGTTATATTTAAGATCAACAGATTACCAAATCACATCCGGTGCAGTCCAATATTGTACCATCGTAGTGAATACTATTTTAGGAATCTAATGCCCGATTTTTTCACCTACGGATAAATTTATCTGCCAGGTATTATCCTGGAAAACCATTTTATCGATCATAATTTGCGAGGATACTATCTGGCAGATAAATTTATCCGTAGGTGAAGAAATCGGGCCTAAGTCGCAAAGATTTTAACGCCTCTCGCGTACGTGTTGTTTAGTTAAGTTAGGGCTGTGAGATGTGTGTAGTGCAAAAATTCTCCTGAAAGTTCTCACAAAATTGCGGCGCATGCTGTGAACTACGGGAGAGGGGGGAGCGGTTCCGCAGTGGCGTAGCAATCACCTGGGTCCATCTTCCCTGGCACTCTTGAATTTCGATTCAGCCCATCTCCACCTGAATTCTAAGCTCGGGACAGCGGATAATCTCCCTTCAGCGCTAACTTGCAACCGTAAATTCCGAAAATTTATCAAGAGGTGGTGGCAATTCATAATAATTATTGTAGCTTTATTGGGTAAGACGATTTTGTAGCTTTATTGGGAAGGGCAAAGCGATTGTTTTTAAATAAAGTGCCTTTTCGAAATTAGACCACGATTATTTTTGCGGACTCGTAACAATATCTCACAGACGGTGTTACCAATCGGCGAAAAACTAATTTTACTAGAAAGACAGTTAATTTGATCGAGTGGGAGTTGAAAACGAACGCCGGTTTGTATTTTGTATTTTACATTTTACAGAAGCACAACATTTCCAAGTGAATTAATGGATTTCAAAACGCTCGTTGCATGTGCGTGTGTGTGTAGGAAATACAGAAATAGCCAGAAACCCGCCGCCGGATTACGCAATAGTACCACCTGGAAGAAAATATAACTGCGGATTTGACCTAGTAACGAAGAACGCATGCGCGCAGGGGCTCGTCTTTTTATTTGCAGCGGAAACGAACAGCATGCATGCGTCGCATCGGCCCGGCGGCGTCGTATACTCACAAACAGATTTCATAACAAATAAACAAAGTGACGCAACATTTGATACGTGGGCAAGGTACGAGTAGGTGTGGCTTATCAAGTCGACAGGAAGTAAGGAAGAAGAAGAAGAAGAAACTTGTTCGGTTGCGCGATGCTGAACGCCGACGTAAACAAATGTCACTAAACGTTAAAATCATTCCAAAACAAACCAACCATTTAGTTCTATTCGGAATTAACGATTACGTAAACAGTATGAATTATTTGATACAAAAAAAAACGGGCATAGATACAACACAACACGTCAGTCATTAATACAAAATTTATGTAAAAACTGTTGGTCCGCTTGCGCCATCTAACGCTGGTCGTAAACACTTGTAGCGCTTTAAAGTCCCAGCAGCTCGATCGATGGCCAGCAGGAAACTGTAATTTCAACGCGCACTTGTTTTTACGAGCGATTGCGTAGAAGTTATTTCAGATATTAAAAAATTTCCGAGCGCAGCAAATTTAAAAAAAAAAAAGTTATTTTGTATTTACTTATTTATTTATTTATATTTAAATTTAGATTAATTATGCGTGTAGGCCCACCCATTCCGTTATAATAGTTTGGCAAAACGTTAAAATAACTGAGGCCGCGATTCTGCCGATTTTGCGCCACCGAGGAAGAGCGGGGAGCAAGAAGGAGCAGAAGAAACAAAAGAAATTCGACTAATCTCCGACGTACGTGATGCAATCGAGTTGCCCACAACAAAAAAAAAAAGAAAACCGTAACATAAAAGAATAGTTGGATCATGTATAAAAAGAAAAACGAAGGGAACTCGAATAAAAAAAACGTTGAAAACGAAAAAACAGAAGAAGAAAAGGAAGAAGCAGAAGAAACAAAAGAAATTCGAAAAGTCTCCGACGTACGCGACGCAATCGAATTGTCCATAACAACAAAAAAAGAAAACTGTAACATAAAACAATTTTTGAATCATGTATAAAAAGAAAAACGAAGGGAACTCGAATAAAGAACGTTGAAGACGAAAAAGCAGAAGAAGAAAAGAAAGAAGCAGAGGAAACAAAAGAAATTCGACAAGTCTCCGACGTACGTGACGCAATCGAATTGCCCACAACAAAAGAAAAAGAAAACTGTAACGTAAAATAATAGTTGGATCATGTATAAAAAGAAAAATGAAGAAAACTACGAAAAAGCGGGAGAAGAAAAGAAAGAAGTAGAAAAAACAAAAGAAATTCGAAAAGTCTCCGACGTACGTGACGCAATCAAATTGCCCACAACAAAAGAAAAAAGAAAACTGTAACCTAAAAGAATACTTGAATCATGTATAAAAAGAAAAACGAAGAGAACTCGAATAAAAAAAACGTTGAAAACGAAAAAACAGAAAAAGAAAAGGAAGAAGAAAAAAAAGAAGCAGAAGAAACAAAAGAAATTCGAAGTCTCCGACGTACGCGGCGCAATCGAATTGCCCAAACAAAAGAAAACCGTAACATAAAAGAATAGTTGGATCATGTATAAAAAGAAAAACGAAGAGGACTCGAATAAAGAACGATGAAAACGGAAAATGTAAAAAAAAAAAAATTAATTAATTAATGACGTGGATTGGTCAAAAACTGCGAGTATTGAAAACTAATTAAAAAAAAAAACAAAAACAAAAGAAATCGTGAGACCAAAGGAATACTGAAACCAGGATACAAAAAAAAAAACAAAAAAAACAAAAGAACATCGACGTCTTCTTTTAAAAAAAAAAAGAAAATCGAATAAAACACGACGAAATGTGTACGAAGAAAAAACCGAAGGCGCGTTGTGCGTTGTTCGAAAATCAAAAACAATACGAAAACAGATTTTGATTTTTAAGACCAACGGCGAAATTCGAAGAGCGCGGCGGTGGCGAACTAAATCTCTAAAAACAAAAGAAAGTCAACGGTTCAAAAAAAAATCATATCGCCAACAAACAACAAACGATAAACAAAGTAAACAACCGAAACAAAATATGGCGACGAAAATTGAAAATCGATTGTTCATTTGTTCCCGACTTGTTATTAAGTCGAGACTGGATTTAATACGGGTAGATGGCGCCGCAGTTTCCATTCCAAACAATTTCCTTACGACTTGCAGCCGAAAACACGAAAAAAAAATAGCAGACGATTACAGTTTCCTGTAATTTTCTTTCTCCAAAAAATGCAGCTGCTTGGAAACGACTTCACAGGCGTCACTGAAAAAAATTTTGAAAGCTACCGGATTTGAAGCTTTTGTAAAAATTAGCGAGGGCCGTTCCGGCAGCTTCACTTACATTAAAGACTACGACGAAATGTATGAGGTTGACGTAAATTCCGAAAGATGGCGTTACCAGTCTCAAATAATCATAACCGGTGCTCTATTTCGCACACGAACAGTCCATGCTGGGTTTAAGGTTAAGTCCATCCGGTAATACCAATGACCAATCAAAATTTGGGCTCATCAGCCTCACGTCGATTAAACCGAGCTGTGATTGGTCAACGTATTAGCAGGGGCGTATACATAAACGGAAAGTCGTGAACCAAGCTTTGATTTAAGTCAGGTTCACGCACGCACATTCCGGATACGCAAAATATTGAGATTGCGGATTGTCATTGTGTCTGATTGGTTGGATTTCTTTTGAAAGGCCCAATCAGAAACCGATCCGCAAAAAAAAAAAAATTTGCGCATCCGGACACATCTGAACCTAACTTCGCGCTTCCTCCCGATGCGACTTCTTTGTTACCGCGGGACACACGCACGACATTCAGATTTAAAAACGGCGCGCTCTTTAAGTCGAGATTGAATTTAGATCGGACAGGTGGCGCCACATTTCCCTCTGACAATTCGCGACCAACATTACGTCGCACTTTCTCGTGCGAATGCGAAATTGTCGCGACAGTTTCACTTCCACTCAAGAATATGACGAAATGCGAAATTAAAAGAAACACTCCGACGTAAAACGTAGTTTAATTTTTGATAGATGGCGCTAGCATTTTCGAACAATCGGTGCTTTTAATTCGGATAGATGGCGCGCCACTTTTTTCAATCTTACATGCAAACTAGATTCCAAACAACTTTGAGATTGAGATGATGTCGCATTTATTTGCGCGAAATTGTTTACCGTTCACAACAACAGATGGCGCTGACGTTATTTAACAATAGTATCTGCACATGTGAACTGAAAACTGAGCTCGAAGGCATTTAATTTGGAAAATTTTGTTCTGGATTTGCAGAAGTGAGCTCGCTCGGGGGTTAGGAATTTTTTTTTTTAAAAAAAGAAACAAACGTGTTGATCGAGAGATGGCGCTGGCGCAGATGAATACGCGAGCGAGTCTCCAAAGCGCGAATGCAAATTTAACCGTAAACATTACGTAAGTGAAGCGCACGATCATGAATAATCAATCGGACAAGTGGCGAAATTGATGAGGAATTTGACATTTCGCTGCGCGCTTGACAGCTTGCTCAGGATAAAAAAAAATTAAATACGAGTACAAAAAAAATATTTTCTTCTCACCAGCCCGTGTGTACTGAATCTTTCCCAACGAAACATTACGCTTAAATTATTTTACCTTGAACCCTGCACGTACAATCAAAGTTAAAAGTAATGTCTCCTCGATTTTGATCACCGTGACAAGCAAGCGGCCAAACAGCGAACACCGAGCTGCGCTCATTGACGTATTGACGCGGTCAGAAGCGATTTAACTTTCTTTTATTGGAGGACATAACTTTTAACGCCGACTGTACAATAGAAACGTAAATAAGAGAAAAAAGAGCTCACCTTGATTCTGTTGTGTGGTTCTCTGAAAAAAAAAGAAAACGACGTTAAAAACAAGAACTTAAAACGTTTTTCATCGCCTACTTAATTTTCCAGACGGTCGTAGAGCTTCAATCAATAATACCGTAATTAGCGACGCGACAATTAAAACGACTTAACTAAATTAACGTCTTCAATTAAACGACTTCAAATAATCACGTTCTATGTTCAATTAAAGCTGAGATATGCGTATTATACAGGCGTAATAAGAAAATGATGAGCCCTCTTCCACTTTTGGATAAAGCTATACGTATAGGGTGTCTCAAAAATGGGGTCCGGCTGACATTATTAGTCCATACCGAATATGAAATCGATTGCAGAATTGTTCGGTTTTCGAACCGTAACACAGTACCCACTTGCGATTAGATACAACATCACTTCGATTACCAAACTTCTTTCACTTTAAAACTTTTAAATGAAAGAATTCCATTTATAAGTTATAAATTATATAAATAAATTTGGTAACAGAAACGATGTTGAATGTAATCGTAAGTGCGTTACCGTTTGAAAAACCCCTTTCCAAGAGTCAGCCTGTATATTTATTGAGATTTGCATTTCATAACACAAAATTGTCCCACGCCTCGATTCAGTTTTGTGGCGCAATTCGCATACTGTTTTCTTTTTGCGTACATCAGTATACCCCGGCTATAAATGGTCTTACGATTGTCGCTGTTTCGGCCATTTTTAATTCGTCTTAAGTAAACTTTATCGTCCGGAGATTCTATTTTTAACATAGATTTGAGACACGGGTGTGATGTGTAAACGTCTGCTTATATTATCTTGAAAATAAGTTTTTGCCATGGTCTTCGCTGCAAAATAATTTAGACTTTTAAAACACAAATTATTCCTCGCCTCGATTTAGTTTTGTGGCGCAGTTCGCAAACTGCTTTTTTGCGTACACCAGGATACCCCGGCTATAAATCGTCCTATAATTGTCGCTGTTTCAGCATCAGCCTCAATCGTCCGGAGATTCTATTTTTAGGATCGATTGGAGACATGTGTGTGGTGTGTGAACGTCCTGCGTTTTATTTTCTCGTCTGCTTTTATTGCGTTGAAAATAAGTTTTTGCCACAGTCTCGACCCTAAATAGTTTGGATTTTTATAAGAAAATTGTCCCACGCCTCGATTTAGTTTTGTGGCGTACATATCAGTTACAAATCGTCCTATGATTTTCGCTGTTTGGGTTTTTTTATTTGTCTCGGCCCCGATTTTTCCACCTCCTGATAAATTTTCCTGTCAGGTTAATATTCTCGGAAACTGTCGAGCCTTAAGTTAGCTTAAACGTCCAGAGTTTTTATTTTTAGCTTTGGATTTTTATAACACAAATTGTCCCCCGCCTCGATTTAGTTTTGTGCTGCAATTCGCAAATTGTTTTCTTTCGTTGCGTACATTGCAGGGTACACCGGCTATAAATCGTCCTACGATTTTCGCTGTTTCGTCATTTCTATTTGTCTTAGTCCCGATTCTTTCACCTGAGAAATGTTTCTGCCAGGTTAATATCCTCGGAAACTATTAACGATGCAAAGATTTCCAACGATAATACCTAGCAGATAAATTTATCCGGAGATGAAAAAGTCGAGGTTAAGTAAACTTTATCGTCCGGAGTTTCTACTTTCAGCATTGGATTTCTATAACACAAATTGTCCCGCGGCTCAATTTAGTTTTGTGGTGCAATTCGCAAATTGTTGTTGTTTGTTTTGCGTGCATCGCAGAGTACTCCGGCTATAAATCGTCTTACGATTTTCGCTGCTTCGGCATTTTTATTTGTTTTAGCCCCGATTTTTTCATGTCCTGATAAATTTTTCTGCCCAGTTAATATCCTCGGAAACTATAAACGATGTAAAGACTTCCAAGGGTAAGACCTGGCAGATAAATTTTTCAATAAACTTTACCGTCCGGTTTGTTAGGGGATTAGGGCCAGATTTGGCTTTATTAATTTGGGACGTGCCTGGAGCAAGCAGTCGTCGATGATTTCGATTCGTTCAAACCCTTTCTTCGTTTTTGTTAGGGGGATTAGGGCCAGGTTTGGCTTTATTAATTTGTGACGTGCCTGGAGCACGCAGCCGTCGTTGTCCTCGATGATTCCGATTCGCTCAAACTCTTTCTTCGTGGTGAATTGTTAGGGGGATCAGGGCCAGGTTTGGCTTTATTAATTTGTAACGTGCCTGGAGCAAGCAGTCATTGATGATTTCGATTCGTTGAAACCCTTTCTTCGGTTTTGTTAGGGGGATCACGAATGATTTCTCGCTCAAATTATTATTGTTTTATTCTCTTCGACTTTCTTATCGGTTATTACGTGGTGGCCTGGAGGACGGAAGCTCTCTAGAGTTGTCTAAGCCTCATCCCCGTTGTTGAGGGAGTTTAAGGATGTTTACGAAAGATTTCTCGCTCTAATTATTATTGTCTTCTTCTGCTCGACTTTTTTGTCGGTTATTACGTGGTGCCCTGGAGGACGCAAGCTCTTTAGAGTTGTCTAAGCCTCGTCCCCGTTGTTGAGGGCGTTTAAGGATGTTTACGAATGAATTTTCGCTCAAATTATTATTGTTTTCTTCTGCTCGATTTTCTTGTCGATTATTACGTGGTGCCCTGGAGGACGCAAGCTCTTTAGAATTGTCTAAGCCTCGTCCCCGTGGTTGAGGGCGTTTAAGGATGTTTACGAATGATTTTTCGCTCAAATTATTATTGTTTTCTTCTGTTCGATTTTCTTGTCGATTATTACGTGGTGCCCTGGAGGACGCAAGCTCTTTAGAATTGTCTAAGCCTCGTCCCCGTTGTTGAGAGCGTTTAAGGATGTTTACGAATGATTTTTCGCTCAAATTATTACAGTTTTCTTCTGCTCGATTTTCTTGTCGGTTATTACGTGGTGCCCTGGAGGACGCAAGCTCTTTAGAGTCGTCTAAGCCTCGTCCCCGTGGTTGAGGGCGTTTAAGGATGTTTACGAATGATTTTTCGCTCAAATTATTATTGTTTTCTTCTGCTCGATTTTCTTGTCGGTTATTACGTGGTTCCCTGGAGGACGCAAGCTCTTTAGAGTTGTCTAAGCCTCGTCCCCGTTGTTGGAGACGTTTAAGGATGTTTACGAATGATTTTTCGGTCAAATTATTATTGTTTTCTTCTCTTCGAGTTTCTTGTCGGTTATTACGTGGTTCCCTGGAGGACGCAAGCTCTTTAGAATTGTCTAAGCCTCGTCCCCGTTGTTGAGAGCGTTTAAGGATGTTTACGAATGATTTCTCGCTTTAATTATTATTGTTTTCTTCTGTTCGATTTTCTTGTCGGTTATTACGCGGTACCCTGGAGGACGCAAGCTCTTTAGAATTGTCTAAGCCTCGTCCCCGTGGTTGAGAGCGTTTAAGGATGTTTACGAATGATTTCTCGCTCTAATTATTATTGTTTTCTTCTGTTCGATTTTCTTGTCGGTTATTACGTGGTACCCTGGAGGACGCAAGCTCTTTAGAATTGTCTAAGCCTCGTCCCCGTGGTTGAGGGCGTTTAAGGATGTTTAGGAATGATTTTTCGCTCAAATTATTATTGCTTTTTTTTCCTTACAGGCGGCTTTTCGCGACGGCTTCCCTTTTAGTCCCGCTTTCAAGTTTTGCCTTCACTTTTAATTCTGTTTAAATGTAATTTTCTTCTTAACTAAGTGTAGTTCCGATTTCACTTATATTTTGGTTATATTAATTTTTATGACGTTAAATTGTCGCGTACATAAATTGAGACATTTTCTTTCGTCCTCTCCTCATCTCCGGCGGTTAAGATTAGGCGAGGTGGCGCTCATTTACCATCGCGTTTAAGTCACACCCACGCCCGTCACGAATGAAACTGCTGGCTGCGCTGCGAGTTAATTTTCGCAACGCAAACCTCGCTTCTGGTCAGGTATGGCAGCGAGTGGTTGGTCAGAATATGAAAATCGCTTAACGATTGTCGTTATTTAACGCCGCGACGCCGCGTCGTTATAGAGTTCGCAGGGTAAGGAAGACTTATTATAAAAATTGTGAGATTTAATTTAGGTAACGTGGGTAACATGAGGACAATTTAAACGTCGCTTGTTTGCAATTATTATTACCGTCTTTAAAGTGGCCTTGCGCCATACTCGCTGTGTCGTTAAAGCAGGTTAAAAATAGAGTACTTAGTTAGTTGGTCGTTTATTAATTAATTTGTTATTATTATTAGGGAATGTGGGGGGGGGGCAGTTGTGATGAACAGCAGTATGCTGCAATTTAATTTTGAATACATACATTCTGCAGGAGCAACTTTATCCCGCTGGCCTCCAAACTTTTCGCATCCAAGGAGCGACTCCTGGGTTTTTCAAAATCCTCCCTTCGCGAAGACTTCACCCAATTAAAATACTGAGCCATCGTCACTCTGTCACAGTTCGATTGATTCACATTCTTAACAACAACTGGCTGGCCATCGAACGTTTCTAACCGGGCAAGGTATAGTAGGCCGCCGTCACAAAATTCTTAAGGCGATGATAAATGCCAAAATAAACACCTCCTGACTGTGGTGGTTACGCAATTTAATTCGTGCTTGTGTACAATTATGCGAAGATGAACATGATTTATTAATTATTTACGATGAGACGCTTGCTCCACGAGCTACGTATGCACAAATCACTGACGTTAATCTGTTTAAAAAAAAAAAAACCTGAACCACGTATCAGGTTTTTTATCACTAGGTAAACAAAGGAGAACGAACTCTGAAGATGTTTCACTTGTATGAAGAAGAAAAAAATAAATAAACAAAATAAAAAAATCTAACAAGGACTATTACAACCAATTAAAAAATAAATCACGTGGCACGTTTGCTTAAACGGTTTGTTTATGAAATTTGAAATTTTCTCATTCATATTCGCGAAAAAATATTCATAAATCAGACGTAACAGACGCCGGTAAATAGTTGTAGTTTATTTAATATTAAAAGTTGAAAATATTAATGAGCAAACAATCATCGAGTAGGTGTCACAACGTCAAAAGGTAAATTAATTTCTAACTTTGACCTACTCGATCAATATTTGCTCATTAATATCTCAGAGTTAAATTCAAGATCTAATTCTACCCAACCCAAGCAAGCATGCAATAAACTATGGATATCTAAAAAAAAGATGAAATCTGAGTTGGTAAATAAGTCTAACTTCATCCCAAGGTCAATACAATCAACTAAACTCAACATAAGAAAAAAATAGAAAATATAAAAATCTGAGAGGAGAGAAATGAACTGAATTCAAGTTGAGCCCAACCCATCTAGAGATCAATCCAACTAGACTCAACCCAAGCAAAAAAAAATAGAACTAAAACAAAACAAAAAGTGAAAAATAGTCTTGGGGTGATGAGTATGGTTGGACTGGGGAATGACCTTCAGAAGTGTCCAACCCATCTAAATTAAACCTCGAATTAAATTAACTGGGTCAACTCAAGTAAAAAGAAAAAAAAATTAAACTCAACTGGAAATAAGTTCAACCTTGCCCAACGCAACTCGCCACGACTCAACCCAAGCAACGCTGTTCAACCTAAGATTTTTTTTTTAATTAAGTTAAGAGAGTTTTAAAAAAAATCGAAAAGCGAGAAACCCAACTCAACACAAATCCCTGTTAATTAAGTTGAAAGAGTTTAAAAAAAAATGAAGCGCGATTAAAATTAAGTCCATCCCAACTCAACTCAACCGACTAAACTGAACGTAATAGTTTTAGTTTAATTATTTTAATATTAATTAAGTTAAAAGAGTTTAAAGACTTTGAGAAATCCAACTCGACATCAACCCAACTCGACTCAACCCAAGCAAACAATAGAACTAAAAAAATTAAAACAAAATCTTTAAAAATGAAAGCTGATTAAAATGGTATTGGGCTGATGAGTAGGGTTGGACTAGATTGACCTTCAGATGTGTTTCAACCCATCTGAAGGTCAATCTACTCCAACTCAACTCAAGACAACGCTTTTCAAAACCTAAGAATTTCTTTTTTAAGTTGAGAAAGTTTTAAAAAACTGAGAAGTGGAAAACCCAACTCAACATTAACCCAACCCGATCAATCAAATAAATTAAAATTGTGATCAAAGTTAACTCAACACAACCCAGCGCCAAAAGAAAAGGAAATTAAAAAAAAATCAAATCTCAAGTTAAGTCAACCAATTCAACTCGAGCAAATTATTAAAACTCATTTGGAAATAAATACAACCCTGCTCAGCTCAACTCGACTCAACCCAAGCAAAAAATAGAAACTAAAACGACGAAATTAAAATTCAAAATTAAAGCCGATTAAGTCCAATCCATCTGAAGGTTGATCTAGCCCAACCAAACTCAATATTAGTGTACTCAACCCAAGGAAAATATATTTAAAAGAGCTAGCAAAAGCCAAAAGAAATGAAAATCAATTAAAATTACGTCCATTTCAACACAAGGACCAAATCAACCAACTAAATTCAACGAGAAATAACGTGAAAATAATTAAGAAAGAAGCAAGACCATTAAAATTAAGTTTAAGTCATCTCAAGGTCGACTCAACAGAACCTAGCTCTGTCCGATCCAAGCGAGAAAATTTCAAAACAAAATAAAACTGTAAATTAAATTAACCGAGTCAACTCAAGCAGAAAATAAAAATAAACTTAACTCTGGAAATAAGTTCAACCCCACTCAACTCAGCTCAATTCGATACGACTCAACCCGAGCAAAATATAGAACTGAAGAAAATTAAAAATTAAAGCGGATTATGTCCAACCCATCTGAAGGTCAGTTTAGTTCAACCCAAGTCAACGTAAATCTGCTCAACCCAAGGGAAAAAATGTTTAAAAAATTATCAAAAATTATTTAAAAAATTGAAAAACGACTAAAATTAAAACGCAATAAAAAAATTTTGAAGTAACGCAATTTAGAATTGAATTAAATCTAACCCACCTCAAGGTCACCATCTCGATTAAAGTCTTTCCAATCCGAACAGAAATTTTAAATTAAAAAATAAAATTAAACAAACTATTAAAACCAAAACAAAAATAAATTAAATTGAGATGAAATTAAGTTTAGCCACGTCGAGATTAACTCAACGGAAGCAAGAAATTAAGAGAACAAAAAGAAATTAAAATTTCTATTAAATGAATTAATTCAACTAAACCAAGAAATTAAAACTCATTTGGAATTGAGTCCAACATTGCGCAACTCAGCTCGCCTCGACTCAACCTAAACCAAAAACAAAACAGAAACATTTGGCTTTTTCTCTTAGTCTATAAAATTTACGATCGTCATTTGTTTTTCTTTTTACTGCTTTTGCAGTCGTCTATCCTCTTTCCTTTTTCATTTCGATTTGCCCGACATTCGAAAATGTTTATTTTTTTTTAATATTATCATTTTTGTTTTTGTTTTTTTTATTGTCTTCAGAAATTTTTATTTATAGTTTCTTTTTGCAAATTTCGAATTGCTGTAACGTTTATTATCCTTCATATAATTTTCTTTTATTTTATTTTTTTATTTAATTTTTATTATATTTTTTTTGGCAGAAATTAAGCAATCGATTTTCAATTTTTTGCGTTTCTTTTTCTTCCTCAAACGCGAGTGCCTTTTGTTTTCACTTTCTCATTTTGTTTTCCTTGCGAAATTAAAATCGCGACTCACCATTACCCGTTTTGAACGTTTATTATTAATTTATTTTTTTTTTGTTTAATTTTTTTAACTCGGCATTCGAACGAATTCGTTTGTTTTCTCATCTCTCCTTGTCCATTTCGTTTGTTATTCAAGATTGTCAAAAACGATTTTAATTTTTTTTTTTCGTTTTTTTTTCCGGAATCGCTCCAAATTACGTGCACGTATCGAAAACGAAACAGACGCACGCGATTTAAGCAAACAGTAAAGGCCCCCGGTTCCCTCTGAGGGACTCCTAACTACAGGCAATTAAAAACTCTGACATTTCAGATGAGTCAGCTTTCTCCCACTTAATGAATCAGGCCTGTGGGAAGTGAGCGTTGGCTGGCTGCATAACGATAAGATGATACAAAACAGCCAAATACTCATTTGATCTCAAGGTTAACAACTTATGGATCACATCACATGCACGCTTCGAAAACGAAACCCTCGCGTGATTTAATCAAACTGCAAAGGTCCCAGGTTCCCTCTGAGGAACTCCTAGCCGGGGGCAAGTAAAAAGATCAGTCTGGAAACAGTTTTCAAGTCGAGGTGTTCTCCCACCTAATGAAGCAGGCCTGTATGAAATGGGCGTTGCGTTGGCCGAGTGCATAACGATAACAACAACAACAGACAAACAAATACTTATTTGATCTCAAGGATAACGGATCGCATCGTGCATCGTATACAGAGAATTCACGTTCGTTTTAATTACGTGCACGCCCGTTTTTATTTAATCGAGCGGAGGGTGGGCGGGGGGGCGAAGGGCGGCAGCAGCTGCGCGCACTACTTCTTTTCATTAGTTAATTGGATTTAAGGAGAACGAATTTTCCAGAACCATAAATTACAAACTCCTTTCAAGTCACCGCTGCTCGTACTCGATAATTCAATATTTTTAGCTTTTTCTTGTGTATAGGGACGTGTGTGTGTGTGTGTATGTAGGTGCACGTGATGACGTAACGAGGTCGCCATGTTTAACAGAAAAAAAAAGAAACCGTTCGTTTAGAGAGAAAATCAAAAAAATTAATACCGCCGCCTCTTTCCAAAATTCCGACACGAATAAAGGCTTTTGGGACACGTGTCACTTTATTGGCGACGTCAGATTTGAAAAAGTGCCGCTAAACGTCCCTGCGATTGAAGCTGGAACAGCGGCAACTGACGTCCTACGCAAGCGCTGGCGCCAACGCCGCTCAGATTGGGGGGAGGTCTAGGGCGGAATTTTGTGCTAAATAAAGATAATTTCTAAACTTAGCTATAAATTAGAGTGTCCGTAATTAAACACGTCCCGATTTTAATTAAACAGGATACGTCAATTGGCCTAATAGAAAATTTGCATGCGTGCGATCTTCCTTCACGTAAATTAGACGCGAATCCGACAGCAAATGGCCTAAATTAGGTGATCTCATGTGTTTCTGCTGAACGAACCTAATCACAATTACTCTCACTTTGCAAAATGAACGCTCGTTTTCGTCAGTTCCAGCTCAGAAAATATCTGCGAGGCAATTTTTTTTATTGTTGTTGTTTACTCAGTGTTCGTTCTTCTGAAGTCTGCTGGTTTTTGAATGAATAATTTTATTTTTGTCGAAAAATACTGTGTGTATACAGGGTGCCACGAAGAACAAGTCTTTTTATGTTGTAGAAATGAAATAATTAAATAAAAGTTTGTTAACATAGCGGAACTGATGAGGAAGGTTGATACATGAAAGATATTTGTAGGTAATTTTCTTTTTTTCCAGGCAATAATTGGTGCACGTGCAAGCAAGGTCCGTAAGGCCATGTACTCTGTTACTTGGACCGCTTGGAAGTAAGTAAGTAATCCTCAAGATAAATGACGATGAACTTTGTTTTTTTTTCTTTGAAGTTGATTGTCATTTTACATTAAAAAAAAATGACTTAAGAAAGGTGACACCCTGTATATACATGAGAGTGTTTAAATTCTTTCAAAACATCAAACCGGAGAGCTTTTATCTTTACGTCGAGCAAAAAAAAAAACAAATCATTAAAGGTGAGACAAACACAATGCACAATAACTTCCAAACTTTCACAAAAAAAAAATAAAAAAATTTTACAAGGCACAACGAACAATGGCTGTTGGGCTTTATCTGCGAACAATGGCGATCGTTTAAATCGTTTAAGCCAGCAAACGCGCCCGATATCTTATCTGGTGGAGAAACAAGGATTCAAAATCAAATCAAACCAAATCGTAAAAAACGGATTTTAGATGTTATCCACGTACACATTCGAAAATAATTGACGATCTACGAAAAAGCCAGGAGGCCCGATTTTATCGTGTAATAAACTTCGAGCGAATAAACTGCGGCCGAGTTTATTCCCGGACAAAGGTGTCGATAAAACTTGATACTTAACGGAAAAAATATGTTTTTCCTGTCAACCGTAAATAAAGCTTTTAATTACAGACACTTTTAAAATAGTAAATAATAAACGCGCTCTGCAAAGTACGCATTTTCATTTTTCTTTTTTTTTTTCTGCAAATACTATACCAGGTCTGCCATTCAAAGCGCAGGCACGCGATCCATTTTACGATTTCAATTCATCTCACCATGTATAAAAATGAATTGTAAATAATATCCTGATAGTTTTTTTTTGTTCCGGTTTCATCTTCAGTTTCAGACGGCGACAGCTAAACAGTTCTGGTGGGGAAGTTGTGTTGCCTTGCCTACCTCTGCGTTACATTGCCTACCCCTGTGTTGCGTTGCGTTGCCTACCCCTGCTTTGCCTATCCCTGCGTTGCCTATCCCTGCGTTGCCTATCCCTGCGTTGCCTACCCCTGCGTTACCTACCCCAATTTGGCACACGCTTGGATGCACGAAATACTAAACGACTCATAAAAATCTACTAAAATAAACAAAAACGTACTGACTTTGTGTCTGACAACGTGCAAACGTGCCGATCCATCGTCCAAACTATTTCATTCGTCCATAAAGAAGACGCATCACACCAGACTACGTTTCCTACTTTACTGTTGCGACGAAGATTACGCATAATTTGCTTGCAGAGTTATCATCTTATTAAGTAACTGCAACGTACAAGACAGCCTAAACGGAGGCAACCCAAGATTTATTTAAAAAAAAAATGAAAATTAAAGAAATAAAAATTATCTACATAATTGAAATTAAGCAAAACCGCATCCAAGGTTGACTCGATTCAAGTCAACCAATCGATCGAGAAAAAGGAAAAATTGAAAAAATGAAAGCTAATTAATATAAATATTCGTGCTGTTAAGGGCTATTTTTGCAATGAATAAAACGAGATTAAAAATAAAACAATAAATTAATAAAATGAGGAAATTATTCAGAAATTACGTAAGAAACGTAAAACTGCCAGTCTCGAATAGGGTCGCATGACGTGATACGGTTCGAAACCAGTCTCGAATAGGGTCGCATGACGTGATACGGTTCGAAAACAACGTGTCACATTCGCCATTCTTTTTTTTTTTATATTTACTGCAGACGATGGTTTACATTCAAACTTTACTGAGCGATTCCATTGCTTCGACCGTGTGTATGCGCGCGATTACGTGCGATGGCGCATCCGGTATACACATTTATTTTAATCGTTTACGTTTGTCCAAGTCGCGTCCGTCGTTTAGAAAACAAAATTACGATTTCGCAATTTTCTTTCCTGCATAAACACTCGAAGTAGATATTTAAGTCGAATCATTATCAATTCTTCTTTTTCTTTTCTTTCTAAGTTCGAAGTAAAAACAACCATGGCGAATCTAAACGTGATAAAGAGATAACGTAAAATTGTTTTGGTCGAAACCTACTCGACGTTTCGCTAAATTCAAAAATGAAGAAGGAGAGAAGAATAAAGGTCCTAAAAATCGCGTTGCGGCAAAATTAATGAAATAGTTTAGGCAATGAATTTCTTGAGATTTTATTTGTTTGTTACGTGTTTTGTAAACGTCCAGCTGCGCGTGTCCTTCGCCTTCTTTTATTACGCCGGCAATAACTTTTTATTGCAGCAATCTCGGTCGTAGCGCAGACGTGCACTTTACAGCGATAATTATTTCCCACGTCCTTGTTCTATTTTTAAACTACAAAAAAAAATTGAAAAAATCTGGGCGTGGCTGATCGATTATTTAAATTTAAATTAACACAAAACCTTACTTTCCCGGCGCCCCTATAACATCTAGTTCAAATGTTTCCACTTTACTTCTCGATTTGTATTTTTTTGCGTTGATTTCACAATTACGCGCAACACCCGCAGAACTGCAGCTGCGTTTCCCGAGCTTTACGTGGGAATTAAATTGAACGTTTATTAAAAAATACTGTAATTATATGTTCTTCTATTTTTTTGCAATTTTTGTCCAGCTTTTAGCTTCAGATTTTGCCTTTTTTATTTAATTTATCATAATCTTTATCGTTAAAAATTCTTTCCTTGTATTAGCTTCAGTGAGATCGGTTTTAATTTGGGCTGGGTTGACCTTGAAACGTCTTTTTCTCCCTCGATTTTATTTAATTTTTTCCGACTTCTAAAATTTGTATTTTTTTTCGAACAGTTTTAAAATTTTCAATTAACTTTCTTTCCTATTATTTTTTTGTAATTTCTTTTTTTCTTAACTCTGTCGTTGAGTTTGCTTCACTGAGCTTTATTTATCCTCGGGTTAGATTGACGCACTTTTTACATTTTTTTTTATTAAGAAAAAAATATTTTTTCGGTTTACGTTTTCCGCTTTTTAATTTCCACAATTTTTTTTCGTTTACGTGTTTCCTTGCATTAACTTCACTGAAATTGGCTTTAACTTTGGCTCGATTGACCTTGAAACATTATTGTAATATTTTTTTTCCGTTCCGATTTTTTCAATTTTTTCCAACTTCTAAAATTTATAAATTTTTTCGATTTGAAGACTTTTCAATTAATTTTCGTTTTAATTTTTCGTAATTTCCTTTTTCCTTGAGTTGGCTTCACTGAACTTCACTTGGGTTGGGTTGATGATTTTTTCAATTTTTTTTTTCGATTTTTTGCAATTTTTAATTTATGTCTTGATTTTTTTCTTTAACATTTTCTGTTCTCATGACCTGTTTTGTTTTATTTTTTTTTATTTTTTCTAATTCTTTCTTTGTGTTACCTTAACTAAGATTGGTTTTACTTGGTTTGAATTGACCTTGAAACGCTTCTGTTTTAATTTTAAAATCCTTTTCAAATTCTTTACGACTTTTAATTTTTTTTCTCCGAACCATTAGAAATAGTTGCACTTAGATTGGCTTTAATTGGGCTGGGTTGACCTTGAAGCATTATTCCAACATTTTCTGTTTCGATTTTTTAAAATGTTTTCCAACGTCTAAAGTTTGTATTTTTTTTCGAACGATTTTAAAATTTTCAATTAACCGTCTTTCGTATTAATTTTTTGTAATTTCTTTTTTCCTTGAGTTGGCTTCACTGAAGTTTACTTGATTGGGTTGACGCTTTTTTATATTTTTCAAATCTTATGACCTGTTTTGTTTTAATTTTTCCTGTCTTTTTTTAATTCTTTCTTTGTTTTATCTTAACTAAGATTGGTTTTACCTGCTTAATTAAATTAATTACTTCCCCCGGCCCCTCTATTACGTCTAGTAAAAATGTTTTCCCTCTACTACTCAATTTGTATTTTTTTTCTTTTTAGTTAAGATAAGATCGTCTAGTCATTTAATTAATTACTTATCGAATGAAAAACCGTGCGGACTTGGTTTTACCTGCTTAATTAAATTAATTACTTCTCCCAGACCCTCTGTTACATCTAGTAAGAATATTTTCCCTCTACTACTCAATTTGTTTTTTTTTTTTTTTTATTAAGATCGTCTAGTCATTTTATTTTATATCGCACGTGAGACACAGACTTAAGTACTTATCGAATGAAAAAGCGTGCGGACTTGATTTTACCTGCTTAATTAAATTAATTACTTCCCCCAACCCCTCTGTTGCATCTAGTAAAAAATGTTTTCCCTCTACTACTCAATTTGTTTTTTTTTTCTTTATTAAGATAAAATCGTCTAATCATTTTATTTTATATCGCACGTGAGACACAGACGTAATTACTTATCGAATGAAAAAGCGTGCGGACTTGGTTTTACCTGCTTAATTAAATATTAATTACTTCCTCCAGGCCCTCTGTTACGTCTAGTAAAAAATGTTTTCCCTCTACTACTCAACTTGTATTTTTTTTTGTTAAGATAAGATCGTCTAGTCATTTTATTTTATATCGCACGTGAGACACAGACGTAATTAATTACTTATCAAATGAAAAAGCGTGCGGACTTCTTAACACCCGACGTGAGCATTTTTTTATATTTTTTAGTTCGGAGAACAATTTTTTTCTCAAGCCAGCGGCGCGGATTTCCGGCGGGGGTAAAATTTCAAGCGAGAGTTTATTATAAACCACGGTGAAAATAAAACAAGGAATCCGAACGAACCGCCAGAGCTCGATTACTATACCATGTCCTAATCAGTTTTTACGAAGCAGTCTCAATAAATAAATAAATAAATAAATAAATAAATAAATAAATAAATAATCATCTTCATCTAACAGCAAGCAGCACGATGAGGCAGAGTTTAACTCGACACAAAACATTTTGGCATGCTGTATTTTGTTGTTTATTATTATCAATCGCCGCCCCCCCTTTCGCGTTCAAAGAAAACGCAAAAGTAATTTTAGGCGTCGAGACAGGAAAAAAGTTACACAACAACCTCCAAGTCGTAAACACTTAAAAACTCGAAACCGAATTAAACACACCGACACTTCTCGCAGCGTCCGCGACCAAACTGGGATGCCAAAACCCCACACACGAAACTTTTGCAACGATGATAACAACTGGGTACACCAGAGTCCGCGACTAACGCAGACCCAACTCCCTACTCCCTTGCAATTGGTGCCCCTGCGTGCGTATCATCCGCCATCGTAACACTATAAACCACCGGCGGAAACCAAAAGTCACGAGAAAAATTTGTTGGATTTAGAGCAAGGGGAGCCTCCGGAAGGGGGCGCAAAGGGTGTGGGGAAGGGGGAAAACAACAGAATTTCAAGGCCAGGTGCCCGAATTGAATGCGAGATAACCTATCACTGGGTGACGTAAAAAAAAGCAAGCCCGTAATCAGCAATTTCTTTAATGCCCGTGCTTACATAAGCACGTCTTAAAATAATCAGTGCTTAATTGAATCAAATTAAAAGCTACCTTGACGACATCTATGAAAGTCGACGTGAAATTATAGTGACGTAGATAGTCGAGTGGCAAACTCGAAAGAAAAAGTGCCTACAAGATTAGCCGAGCAGAAAATACAGGGTCATCATAAACGATTGTATTCCACGTGATCCGTTTGGGGTGGTTGGACCAGCTAAACAATACACACGGTTGGCGGAACTGCGGCAGCAATGAGCATTCAGCTTTGCAAAACCAGTTCCACCCTATTTCTTATCGATAGGCGGTAAATTCGAAGTTATAAAAGAACGTGGCTTTCCTATTAGTCACTTATACGTGTTCCTTTTTTTTTTATTTTATTAAATTTTACCAATCTGTATAATCCGCCTATCAATAAAAAATAAAGCGTGTTTATTTATTTCGCCACGAGGAATATCAGGAAGTAGAGTTCCACGCACATTGTTAAAGTTTACGGTTATTTGTTTTCTGGATCCGGAAGTAACGTTCCACGCACATCGTTGCTTTTTTTTACGGGGGATTTATTTCGCCCCGAAGAAGATCAGGAAGTAACGTTCCGCGCACGTTGTTGCTTTTTTTACGGGGGATTTATTTCGCCCCTAGGAAGATCAGGAAGTAAAGTTCCACGCGCCCTTTTCGGCAATCCCCGACGGAAGACGGTAAGCAAGGCACGAGGGCGCCGATCCAAGAGGGGCGCCAAAGTAAGTTGTTAATTTAAGAGAAAAAAAACGATTAAAGGGCGGCCCGGACAATCTCAAGGTCAACCGAGCTCGATCTAACACCTGAACTCAACTGCGTTTAACCCAAGCAAATAATTGAAAAATAAAATAAAAAAATTAAGTACACGAAAGAATGTTCAATGCCCACCCAATCCAACTTCATTCAATCTAAGTAAAAAATTGAGAGAAAGAAATATTTAAAAAAAAAATTAAAAGCAAAAAAGCGTTAAAATCTCAAATGGCTCGAGGTGAACTCAACTCAACCTAACTTTATTCAATTGAAGCGAAAAATTAAAAGTTAAAAATTAAGAAACAATTAAAATGAAGTCCGACCAATGTCAAGGTCAACCAAGCTCGATCCAGCAACTCAACTCGATTCAATACAACACAGAGCAAAAAAATTAAAAGTTCAAAAAACGACAAAAAATTAAATGAAGAAAGATTTTCAAAATCAACCCGATCTAACTGCATTTCTCAACCTAATTCCATTCAATTTAAGTTTTAAAAAATAAAACCAAATAAAAAAAAATTAAAAGAAATATTAAAATTTATACGCGGATTAAAATGATCTCTTCATCAAATCTCAACATAAGGTCAACTGAACTTACCCAATACTTATATCATATTGCACTCCATTCTACACGTAAGTAAAAAATTTAAAAAAATTAAAAATGAAAAAGAAATGTTAAAATTTATGGATTAAAGTTAAGCTCAACAAATCTCAAGGTCAATCCAACCCAACTGACGTCACCCTGATTTCATCTGACACAAGTAAAAGTATAAAAATTACAAGAAGAAACAAAAGTAAAAATTAAAAATCAATTTAAAAAAAAATTCAACCATCTCAAGGTCAATCCAATCCAACCTGACTTCATCTGACACAAGCAAAAGTATAAAAATTACAAGAAAAACTAAAGGTAAAAAATAAAAATTAATTAAAAAAGAAATTCAACTGACGTCAAGGTAAACATAAGTTAAAAATGAAAAAAAAAAAAATTAAAAGTAAAAAAGAAATGTTAAAACTTATAGATTAAAGTTAAGGTTAACAAATCTCAAGGTCAATCTAACCCAATTGACGTCAACCTGATTTCATCTGACACAAGTAAAGGTATAAAAGTTACAAGGAAAATTCGAAGTAAAAATTAAAAATCAATTAAAAAGGTATTCAACTGACGTCAAGGTCACAATAAGTAAAAAATTAAAAAAAAAAGAAAATTAAAAGTAGAAAGAAAATGTTAAATTTTATGGATTAGAGTTACGCTCAACAAATCTCAAGGTCAACCCAACCCAACTGACTTCAACCTGATTTTATCTGACACAAGGAAAGAATAAAAATTATCAGAAAAATTAAAAAGTGAAAATTAATAAGGTCAAGGTCAACATAAGTAAAAAATTTAAAAAAAGAAAATTAAAAGTAGAAAAAAAAAGGTTAAAATTATCGATTAAATTTACGCTCAACAAATCTCAAGGTTAACGTTACAAAAATTAAAAAGTAAAAATTAAAAATCAATTAAAAAGAAATTCCACTGACGTCAAGGTCAACATAAGTAAAAAATTTAAAAAAAAATTAAAATTAGGAAAAAAGTGTTAAATTTTATGGGTTATAGTTACGCTCAACAAATCTCAAGGTCAATCCAATCCAACTGACATCGTCTGACACAAATAAAAGAATAATAATTACAAGAAAAATTAAAAAGAAAAAATTATAAGAAAAATTAAAAAGAAAAAATTATAAGAAAAATTAAAAAGAAAAAATTACAAGAAAAATTAAAAAGAAAGAATTACAAGAAAAATTAAAAAGAAAAAATTATAAGAAAAATTAAAAAGAAAAAATTACAAGAAAAATTAAAAAGAAAGAATTACAAGAAAAATTAAAAAGAAAAAATTACAAGAAAAATTAAAAAGAAAAAATTACAAGAAAAATTCAAAAGAAAAAATTACAAGAAAAATTAAAAAGAAAAAATTAAAAGTCAATTGAATAGAAATTCAACTGACAAGGTCACATAAGTAAAAATTAAAAAAAAAGAAAATTAAAAGTAAAAAAAAATTGTTAAATTTTATGGATTATATCAAGGTCAATCCAATCCAACTGACATCGTCTGACGCAAGTAAAAGAATAAAAATTACAAGAAAAATTAAAAAGAAAAAATTAAAAATCAATTAAATAGAAATTCAACTGACGTCAAGGTCAATCCAACCCAACCGTTCTCATCTCAATTCGATTTAACGCGAATAAAAATTAAAAATTGCAAAAAAATAAATTAAAAGTGTAAAAATTGTTCAAAAAAAAATAAATAAATAAGAATCAATTAAAACGAAGCTCAACCAATCTCAACGTCGACATAACCCAAGGAGTTCCGGTTCTATTCAACCCAAGCAAAAATTTCAAAAAAAAGAAAAGAAAAACAAAAATAAAAAATTCATTAAATGCCAAAATTAATTTATAAAAATTAAATTAGATAAGAAAAAAATTATTTAATTGGGAAATGCGACAGGGCAGAATCTGTCCCCCTCCCCTGAATCTAGAGTTTTAGTTTCATTTACGCCTTCGCTGCTGTATTATCGTCGTCCATCGAATTTGGGATTTGTCTCGGCTCGAGGAGGAAGATCTTGAAGGAACGTTCCACGCAACCCAATTTTACCCTCACCCGTCATTAGTCAAAATATTTCAACTGTTTCGAAACAAACAAAAAACGCCCCTGAATTATTTCAAAAAATTATTTCAAAACGAAAAAAAAAAAAAAAGAAATACGTGTCGATCGAACGGTAGCAACTAATTCGACGAATGACGTGTCTTCGTTAAAAATACAAAAGACGAGCGGCCAATTAATTTCGTGCTATTATTAAAGCTGTCGTGCCGGTTGAAACAACGACGGGGTAAATAAGTTTCTTAGGCGAGAGGTCAGAGTGCAAGGCCTTCTCAGGTTGCACCTACGTCACGTTCAATTGGAGAGAATGACGTTTTATATTTTGCTTCAAGGTTTAATTAAATTAAATCAATTTTTTTTGGCAGTTTTCTCATGTTCCTGCCTTCACAAGCGAGGGATGGATTTATTTATTTATTTTTTTAATCGACTGATCGGGAGCTCGAGGACAATCTGTATTTGTGTAAGTATGGTTGCCTAACTAACGGAAACACGGAGGTGCCGCCGGCGACCGGTGTCTTCAGCTGCAGCGGAAAACGGGCAGCAGTTTTCAAATAATAGACGCAAAATCAGTCACTTGTTAATTTAATAAATGTTTGAAAACTTTTTGAAAAGCATTACCAGTGTGCCGGTGCAATCGAGGACATCCCTTTCCGCTAGTTAGTTAGGCAACCATACTTGCATGTATGAAACGGGGAAGTCAGTCCCGAGGCCCCGCGCGTTACTCGCGTAATTTTTGGTTTTTACATACGATCGACTTTAATTTTATTTTTAAAAACGCGAAAATTATAATTTTGTAAACCGATCAAACTAAGCTCACTTTCTTCCTGTCTTCCGGCGGTACGCTCAGGTGAGATCGATTCTTGAACAGGTCCATAACTTTAGTCATCGGGCTTCTGTTCGTCGAAGGTGCCATCCACGTGTGGTAGTACTGCGTGTCCGATCCGTCCCTGTACGGGTGAGCCGAGCCATCCCTCGGAGCTTTCGGTTTCGCGTGGATCAGCCCGGTGTGCTGAAATCAAATTATTTTCGCCCTTCAAATAAACCAAGACGCTTGCTTTGGATACTAGGAGCGATTTTCTTTTTTTTTTTTTTTTCTGTTAACTGAAAATAATCTAAGAAGCAAATCGCTAGAAGAGAACACACTCCCCCCACGCACCGAAGTTTTATGAGAATAATCCAGACGTGATCCAGACCGACAGGCGTCGGCTTATATCTAATATGGTAGGGAGGGAGAAGGGGAGTGCGCTTCCTCATCAATTCCAAGATGGAACAAACAATTTTTTCAAAATGCTTAGTTGTTGGTTCGGGTGTAAGGGGGTGCCAACCTTGATGATGATGGTGAAGATCATAAGATGACTTACCACCATGGCATTTTTCATAGTCGCCATAATCGCTAGTCCCTTCTTCTTGCCCGCGTCTGAATGCGACCTCGACCTAATCGCGTCAAGCATTCCCGGCTTCTTGGGGCTTTGAACATCCTCGACGGATTTCCGCCTTTCGGCGGAGCTCGACCTGGAGGCGGAGCCGCTCCTGCTGCCCTGCTTGTCTTTCTTCTTGTCTTTCTGCTTCGACTCGGACTTGGACTCGTGCTTGGACTTGGACTCGTGCTTCGACTTGTCCTTGCCCTTGTGCTTCTCCTTCTCCTTCGCGTGTTTCGAGTCCGATTTCGAGCCCCACGTGCCCGAGCGCGGCCGAGACAGGCTCGGTTCGATGTCATCGGATGTTATTGTCGGCAAAGGTTGAGATCCCAATTCCTGCAACAAAGGAACCAGTATGAAAAACGAATTCATTTACCATTATTTGAATTATATCCGATTTCTTCACCTCCAGATAAATTTATCTGCCAGATATTAACCTTGGAAACCATTGTATCGATAATAGTTTCCGAGGACACTACCTGGCAGATAAATTTATCCGTAGGTGAAGAAATCGGGCCTTAGTGGGTTATTTAGAATTCCTTTGGCTAGGGGGGGGGCGAAGTTTTATTTTTTATTCTTCGCACCTTGAACTGTTCCGTGCTGTTCCGAGGGGAAGAAGAAGATACCGTCAACTACGCAAGTTCTTTTCTCGTGATGTTTTGAAGCGAGGAAGTGACTGTCAATCATATAAGCTATCTTCTTTCGATAGGACGTCGGGTTATCTCTAATTTTTTTTTTTTTTTAACGAGATCAAGACCAACTCTCACCGTTCAAACGCTTTGCTACAATTGGCAAAATTTGTGGGCGTGACAGTTTTGACAAGCGCCTTTCGTTTTCGTAAGCCACCTTGCTCTCTTTTCACAACGACTTTCGACCGATGTGGTGTATTCTTTTTACCTCCAAACTCAAGAGTAACTCAGAGGCGCTCAGTAACCTCGGAAATTTCTACGTTTTTTTTACACGCTCGTTGGTGAGGTTTTGTGAGCTTCCTCCGCATCAAATCAACCAAACAGGGATTTAGGTTAGAATGCACGTGCATGTCTCGTTTGACATTTGCGCGATGTCAGCGGAATTAACTTGTTTTTTGTTTTTTTTTTTTTTAGGAACGTTTTAACTCGGCAGGCAAATCTCATCTCGCTTCGGATATTTACTGATCCGAGCCGAAAGTAAAACGAACGCGCCTGATTAAATAAATAATTAGTTCGTACGCTTCCGGCATTCGTCAGACCACGAACGCCTACGACGTGAATCGACGAGGCCTGCGATGTTTCGTGGCGAAATTGAACTCTTAAAGCGCGAGGCGGACGGAAAAACGAAAAACTATTTCAACCTTGAAAAACCAAGCGAAAAATCAATACCTCTTTCAAGCGAATGTATTGTTGCAGCAAACCGTAATTCATTTCAGAGGGGGCACTCCGAAGCACAGACACTTTGAATTGAAACTTGCTAAAGTCAACACTGAATACAATATTTTAATACTGATACCTAATTATTATTAAATAGGGAAGCGGTACTGCCACTGCGAGCGGATGTTCATACGGAGCGTGCACGATAAAAACTCGCGCTAATCTGCACATTTTTATAAACAAATAATAGTATCTGCAGGCATGCCAACCAGGCCGATTAGGCCTAGGGATTAAAAAAAAATACTTTCATCCAAATGCAAACAAACTTTGGCCTAACTAGAAATGGAAACTTAAGCTGGCGGGGTGAATGATCTAAATAATTTGTTTTTTAAAAGTGAAAGTTTGCCTTCGAACGCGTCTCAAACATCGTCAAGACGAAACCGAATTTGTCAATCACAGTTCAAGTCCTGCAGTTCTCTTATCATGTTTGAGTAATTTCTAAGGACACGGGACAGCTGCGGTGCTGCACGCAGTTTACGCCGCACACTACTCTCAAATATAATCTTTTTTTTAAGAGAAAGGCCCGGGCTAAAGCTCCCCTCAAAAAAAAAAACCGGCGCACAACTTGCAAAACTGGCACCGCTCAAAAAAAATCACTGCGCGAGTTCCTTGCGATAGGGCCGGACGTGCCGCCCCCGGGTCACGTGGGGGAAGAAAAAATGGCTGTTGCTAATGAAAGACTTAAAAAAATAAATCCCTGTTCATGTTTTCGAGAAATTTTCGAAAAATCTCGAAAATCGCGTCCTTTCAAGCCGAGGACCTTTTCCAGAACCGGACTCGGGGCGGAGCTCGAACGTTCAAATCGGTCTCCGTGTCGTGCGCTTACATTTCCGAGTGCTCCGCCCAGATCGGTGAATAACGAAGGACCGTAGAATTTTTTAGAGGTCGAAAAATTGCCATTTTTGGGAATACGGGCCTGCATCCGCTCTCTCGGGCATCGGAGCGAGAAACAGCCGGCGCCGTCGGGTTCCCCGGACTTTTCCGCATCGCCCTTGGAAAAATTATTTCGGCGCTAGGACGACGTTTAAGGGTCGAAAAAAATTCCGGAAAAATAGTCTGCAAATTGCAACTCCCCGACGAAACCGCCCAAGGCGCCGCCTGGCGGCGGTCAATCGCTCCGTGACCGTCGCCAAAAATCGCGCTAAGGATCATTCTAGAACGGGTATGTGCAAATTTTCATAGAGATAGAGATAGGCCCTTTCCAGAACCGTCCGGATCGATGAATAACGAAGGGCCGCGGAGTTGTTTAAAGGTCGAAAAATTGCCATTTTTGGGAATACGGGCCTGCGTCCGGTCTCTCGAGCGTCGGAGCGCGAAACGGCCGGCGCCGTCGGGTTCCCCGGACTTTTCCGCATCGCCCTTGGAAAAATTATTTCGGCGCTAGGACGACGATTAAGGGTCGAAAAAAATTCCGGAAAAATAGTCAGCAAAGCGCAACACCCCGACGAAACCGCCCAAGGCGCCGCCTGGCGGTGGGCGGTCACTCCACGACCGTCGCCAAAAATCATGCGAAAGATCGTTCTAGAACAGGTATTTACAGACTTTCCTAGAAACCTCCCTGACTCCGGAAATTTGGAAAAACATGCGAAAACAGGAAGAAAAGCGTGTTTTTCGGAATTCAAGCGGAAAGGGTTGGGTTTTCCAATTCTTTTATATTCCTTACTTTTTTTTACTGCCATAAAGGCGTTGACTGGCATAGACCAGACTTGACTTTAATCGAATTTTAATTTTCAACATTTTTTTTTTTAGTTTAATTTTCTTTTAATTTTGAATTTTCTTTTTGTTGAGTCGTCTTTAAGATAGGTTGAGCTTAATCTTTTTGATAATTTTATTAATGTTCCTTGTTTTATTCCAGTCACGTTGTGTTTCATTAGATCGCGTTGACGCGAGATAAGATGAATTCAATTTTATTTTATTTTTTTTTAATTCTTATTAATTGGTCGCTTCGGTGCGGTTGAGTTTGCGTTGATTTTGAAATGAAATCTTCGAGTCTTCTAATGTTTAATATCTTCTTAGTTTAATTTTTCCATTTTTCGGGAGGGTGGGGAGGGGAGGTGAATTGACCTCAAAATTTTTCTTAAGCTTTAATTTTTTTCTCATTTTAAATAAATTTTTCGCTTTATTTTTTTTTTTATTTTACATCATTTATTTTAGTTGGAGTGAGTTAGTTTGATTGAACTGCATTTGAATTTGTTTATTATTGTTTGCTCGAGTTGACTTGGGTTGGGTTGGATTTGGTTGGCTTGAGTTGACTTTCATTCTTCCTTAATTTTTTCATTGTTTTAAAATTTCCATGATGGAATAAAATATTGTAGAACATCACTAGAATTATTCAAAGAGAGAATTAGCATTAGTCAAGTTCAGAGCTGGATGGCGCAGGCTTTTTTTTTCTTAACCTTGAAATTTTTACGTCCTGAACACCTCAGCTTCTGATTCTAAAATAATTCATTCATTTTAATTTAATTTCAATTAATTCAAATTCATTCATTCATTCATTAACGGAAGAATGAACTATTTTAGAATCAGTAAAGAAGTAAATAAACTAAAGTGCTTGCTTCACAACGTCCACGCGTGCATACAAAGTTGCCTAACCCTACCGTACCAAACACCAGCACGACGAGGTCAAATAATCTAATAATCCGTCATTCCAGGGTTTTAATTGGCCGATAACGTTTACACAAGCAGTATTTCATAAACAGCGCAGACGGATGACCGCAAACGACGTGCAATTACGTTAATTTCCGTCAATTCCGAACAATCCAAGGATATCATCATAATCGGCGTTTCTCAACACACTGACTTTTGCACAGAATAAATAAATGCAATCACATGTTTGTGATAATGACAATAAAAATAACTTCAATTACTGACGTTGCTCTGTTTCAATTTAGTAAAATTATTCAGAATTACAGGCGACAAGCTCTAGAAAAATTAACGCTTTTATTTTTTAGAAATTACGCAACGTTCTTAAAAATAATTCGTAAGAAAGCAAATTACAGAAAAATTCTTCCGTTGTTCTTCAACGAATGTATTACAGATGGCGACACCGCAGTTATTGTCATTCAATAGGAATTTCAATTTTTTTTCCACAGGAATTACTAAGCAGTGGAAATTGAGGAGTCTCACACGTCTCTTCGTTTTGGCGGGAAATTCATAGGTGGCGCCACTACAAACGGAAGCGAATAACCTTGCGGGAAGCGCTAGGTCGGGGACCCTTAACTAAAACATTTAGAGCTTAATAACAAAAAAGAAATTTTCGAAAAACCACGAAATTCGCGTCCTTTCCAGCCGAGGGCCCTTTCCAGAGCAGGATTAAGGGCGGAACTCCTGCCCACAAATAAGTCCCCGTGCCGTACGACTACGAGCGAGCCGTCCGTATCGGTGAATAACGAAAAGGGCGGTGGAATTTTGTTTTAAGGTCGAAAAATTGCAATCTTTGAGAATACGGGCCTGCGTGCGGTCTCTCGGGCGTCGGAGCGCGAAACGGCCGGCGCCGTCGCGTTCCCCAGACTTTTCCGCATCGGCCTTGGAAAAATTATTTCGGCGCTAGGACGACGTTTAAGGGTCGAAAAAAAATCCGGAAGGGCGCAATCACTGACGGTCGCGGAGCGATCGCCCACCGCCAACAATTTTTTGTATTTTCTTTTTTTAATTTTCGAACCATTATTACAGTTGGCTTGCCTTGACCTTGATACGGGCCGAATTTTATCTTTTTGCTCCTAATTTGTTGCATCGGTCAAGTTCGGTTGTTTTGGGTTGATTTCAAAATTAAAATCTTAATTGAGTTTTTTTTTTAATTTTTAAAATTCTTTTTGCTTAATTTTTGAAATTGGGGGGGGGGCTAAGATGCGTCAGGCTTTGAGCTTTTAATATAAAATTTAGAGCTTAATAACAAAAAAGAAATTTTCGAAAAACCTCGAAATTCGCGTCCTTTCCAGAGCCGGATTAAGGGCGGAACTCCAGCCCACAAATAGGTCCCCGTGCCGTACGGCTACGAGCAAGCCGTCCGGATCGGTGAATAACGAAATGGGCGGTGGAATTTTTTTTTTTAAGGTCGAAAAATTGCGATCTTTGGGAATACGGGCCTGCGTCCGGGCTCTCGGGCGTCGGAGCGCGAAACGGCCGGCGCCGTCGCGTTCCCCAGACTTTTCCGCGTCGCCCTTGGAAAAATTATTTCGGCGGTAGGACGACGTTTAAGGGTCGAAAAAAAATCCGGAAGAGTGCAATCCCTGACAGTCGCGGAGCGATTGCCCACCGCCAACAATTTTTTGTATTTTTTTTTTTTTTAATTTTCGAACCTTTATTACAGTTGGCTTGCCTTGACCTTGACACGGGCCGAATTTTATCGTTTTGCTCCTAATCTGTCGCATCGGTCAAGTTCGGTTGTTTTGGGTCGATTTCAAAATTAAAATCTTAATTGAGTTTTTTTCTTAATTTTTAAAATTCTTTTTGTTGTTTAATTTTTGAAATTGGAGGGGGGCGGCTAAGATGCGAGCTTTTAATACAAAATTTAGAGCTTAATAATTAAAAAGTCATGAACAGATAAAATAGCGACATCTTACGATCGCTTTTTGACCTGACATTGCAGTAGTTGTCTGCTGAAGAAGCCCCAAGCAGGGAAACAGCTGTACAGAGGCTGACCGAGGTTTTCACTGCAATCAAAAACGATTTGCACAAAATTTTTCTAAATAAAATAGTCGTTCAAAAATGGAACTGTTTTAATAACAAAACAATCAAAAGGTGGAGTTACTGTACTGCACTTATATTGATTTGTTAATAACACGAGTAATTAACGGCCGCTTGCATTTTAAGATCGAATGGATAGTAACGTAACAGATGGCGTTACCATAACAACGTTGTAAAATTTACAGTTTTTGTTGTTTTTTTTTCTTTTAATTAGAAGTAAGTCAAACTCAAAAAATAAATAAATAAATAAGGAAAGGACGAAACTGTCTTAATAACCAGGGGGGTGAAAGGGGTCCCGCCTTACATCAAACTTTTATTACGGAATCAAAGATGGCGCTACTGTACTTATCGATCTGTTAACGAAAGGATCGAATAAATATTGTTTTTTTTTAAAAAAAAAAAAGACTGACGAAACTAGAATATTTGAAAAGCAAATTGTCTAAAGAATGGGAGATGTGTGTGTGTGCGTGTGCGAGGGGGGGGGGTCGATATCACCAAGTGAATTAGAAAGATACTATAAGATTGTGTTAAAATTTGTGCAAGCATGTACAACCGCAACCAGAGATTATGTCGCGGCGGCGGCGAAAAAGTTTGCAACAACCTACTGATTCGTTACCAACCCTTCAAAAAAAAATCGATACACATGTATTATTTACGTCACTCGAATATGATTTGATGTTTTCTTCAGCAATTCACTGCGAGCACAATACCTTGTTGTTCGTTGTTATTATTTTATTCGTTTTATGCAAATGCCACTTGCTCGGTACCCGAAATTTGATTTGATGAAATTTTCAGAAACAATGTCACGCACTCACTCACTCACTCACTTACTTACTCACTCACTCACTCACCGTCTCGTCCTTTATTTACAATGAGGACCATTTAAAACAATGAAGTAGTTCACTTATTTTTAACTCGACCTGTTAACTTATTCTTACAAATTAGAGTTGAGATACATTCCTCGTTCGCCGTCGCATTTGTTTTGGAATACCTTTGTATAATACTACACGGTCAGTTTTAAATGATAATAATAACAAAAATAATAATACCTTGGTGTTACGGTGCGCAGAGAAAAACGAGCCCTCCTGGACGCAGTCGTCCAAATTTTTCAGAAAATTAACGGCGTTGAACATTTTCAAAAGACGAAAGAAGAAGAAGAGATCCGGTCACTAAAAACACGTTACGACATGTTTTAAAGGTAGTTTTGTAAGGGAGAAGGGACGGAATGTCGTCCCTTCGGAGGGATGGTGCGTTGTACGTACGCGGAGTACGTGTACACACCGACTGACATCCCATCCAGTGGCGTCAGGGCGCCTAGGAGACGCTGTTTATACTAGCCTGGATGAAAACATTGCGCTTCCCTTGCGCCATCAATGACTTCCTGAGGCGAAGATTCTTTACCTGCTAGTAGCATACAGGCAGGATAAATCAACAGCTAAGCTATGCGGAACCGGCAAAATTTTCCAGAACAATAAAATTTTGCACGTCCCCTTTTATTATCGATTGGTCATAAAAACATTATCCCACTCGCCCGGAGTTCTCGCAAAATCAACGAGTTCTTCGTCTGTATTTGCAGGTACGTATTTCCCCCATTAAAAAAAAAAATCATACACAGGAATTTCCAAAAGAAAAAAATACTATTTTCTCAGAGGGGCATTTCGAAAATCAACTTTCTTTTTTAAGCGTATCCCTAAGAGCCAAACTACACGGGCGGGTTTTCCGCCGCGTTAAACTGCGCCGCGGGTCGCACGTCTGAATGGAAACCGTGCATACTACAAACGAGTGAAACTAGACGAACGGAACGCGACATAGTAAACATAGTTTCCATTCGGAAGTGCAATCCGCGGCGTGTTTAACGCGGCGGAAAACCCGTTCGTATGGTTTTTAGTGTTACGTCATAAAAAAAAAACTATGTGAATGAATCACTTACGTGTGCGTACAGGGAAGACACGAAAAAACATCGCAACAGGCGAGATTTCCGCTAAAACCGCAATCTTTTCAACCCAACGCCCTCTATATTATTGCATTTTTGAAATCTACAACGAAAACTAGCCCGAACTGATGTGTCGCATCATAGGCGTGACGTTCCCGGGTTACGAGATACTCCGCACTTGATTTTTGTTTATGAAACACCCTGTATATTATTGTATTTTTGGATTCTACACCAAAAACTAGCTTGAAATGATGTGTCGCATCGCGGGTGTGACGTCACTAGTTTACGAGATACTGCGTGTTGTACAAAATCCAGGGCAGGACCGATGAGTTCACTTGTTTTCATGATTAGAATGAAAAATCCGGTTGAAGAATTAGATGGGTGTTTGAATTCATAAAAAAAAAATATCACGGACCGTGCACCATCGAGAAATCTCGAAGAATTTGATTTTTGTTAATGGAACACCCAGTATATTAATGCATTTTTGAATTCTATCCCAAAACTAGCCTGAAATGATGTGTCGCATCATAGGCGTGACGTTCCTGGGTTACGACATACGGCGTACTTGATTTTTGTTTACGAAACACCCTATATATTATTGTATTTTTGAATTCTACACCAAAAACTAGCTTGAAATGATGTGTCGCATCGCGGGTGCGACGTCACTAGTTTACGAGATACTGCGTGTTGTACCAATCCAGGGCAGGACCGATGAGTTCACTTGTTTTCATGATTAGAATGAAAAATCCGGTTGGAGAATTAGATGGGTGTTTGAATTTATAAAAAGAAAGTATCACGGACGTTCATGGGTTACGAGATACGGCGTACTTGATTTTTTTTTATGAAACATCCTGTATATTATTGTATTTTTGAATTCTACACCAAAAACTAGCCTGAAATGATGGGTCGCATCACAGGCGTGACGTCACAGGTTTACGAGATACTGCGCGTTGTTCAAAATCTAGGGCAGGAGCGACGCGCTCACTTGTTTTTTTATGACAAAAAAGAAGAATCCTGTAGGAGAACTAGACAGGTGTTTAAATTCATTTAAAAAAATTATCACGGACCACGCACCTTCGATGATTCTCGAAGAACTTGATTTTTGTTAACGGAACACCCTGTATATTATTGCATTTTTGAATTCCACACCAAAAACTAGCCTGAAATGATGGGTCGCATCACAGGCGTGACGTCACTGGTTTGTGAGATACTGCGTGTTGTACAAAATCCAGGGCAGGACCGATGCACTCACTTGTCTTTATAATTAGAAAGAAACATCCGGCAGATAAATTAGATAGGTATTTAAATTCATTAGAAAAAAAAATGTCACGGACCACGTACCATCGAGAAATCTCGAAAAACTTGATTTTTGTTAATGAAACACCCTGTATATTATTGCATTTTTGAGTTCTACACCAGGCGTGACGTCACTGGTTTATGAGATACTACGTGTTGTTCAAAATCCAGAGGAGAACCGATGTGTTCACTTGTTTTTCTGATTAGAAAGAAGGCCCTTTCCAGAACCGGACTTGGAGCGAAGCTCCTGCATACAAGTAGGTCTCCGTGTCGTCCGTCTACGTTTC
Organism: Prosopocoilus inquinatus; assembly: GCA_036172665.1. NCBI lineage: Eukaryota > Metazoa > Arthropoda > Insecta > Coleoptera > Lucanidae > Prosopocoilus > Prosopocoilus inquinatus. The sequence goes on along the minus strand of CM069878.1, from coordinate 2,775,681 downwards.
CGGGCGCTCCGTCCGGATCGGTGAATAACGAAGGGCCGTGGAATTGTTTAAAAGTCGAAAAATTGCCATTTTTGGGAATACGGGCCTGCATCCGCTCTCTCGTGCATCGGAGCGTGAAACGGCCGGCGCCGTCCGGTTCCCCGGACTTTTCCGCATCGCCCTAGGGAAAATTATTTCGGCGCTAGGACGACGTTTAAGGGCCGAAAAAAATTCCGGAGAAATAGTCTGCAAAATGCAACTTCCCGACAAAACCCAAACCCGACCGTCGCGAAAAATCGCGCGAGGGATCGTTCTAGAACGTGTATTTAAAATAGCTTTCGTGTTCGGTCAAGAGATGGCGTCCCATGAGATTTTCGATTTAATACTGAAATTGAGATCATGGAAAAGCTAGCAAAGCATGGGTTTTACTGAGAACGTCAGCGCGAAGGTGGAATAATGCTGTCGCAGGAAATTGGATTCAAACCGTGTTCCCTCCTGGACAAGAGATGGCGCTCTGAATGAATCCCCTTCAGGACTTTCTTGAATTTATATTTTGAAATTTAAATCGAAAATCAAAACCAATGCGTAATTTTTGCCAGAGGCGTCGCGTCGCGTCGGCGCCGGCGCGGCATGTCGTACAGGAAATTCGATTAGAACACTTTCCATTTGGAAACAAGAGATGGCGCTCTCAGTGACTTTCACGTTGCAGGATTCAATTTTATTTTACTTTTTTCATTTTCATTCGAGTTAAAGGTTCTATTGCTCGTATTAAATTTAAAAGCACCTCACGTTGCAGGATTCTATTTTTTTTTTTTTTTTAATTTTCATTTAAGTTAAAGGTTCTATAGCTCGTGTTCAACCTAAAAGTATTTGTAATTTTGTTCTTAAGTCACATACAAGGTTGATGTTTCAACAAAAAAAAGAAGTTGGAATTATCTGTTCCAGATCATCCGTAACGCGCTTAATAATTTATTTTCCACGTTCTCAGTTTACAACAACGACCGGTATATCATTTCAGGATCCAAATTCCGTTCCTCAACGTTTTAGTCCAAATAATCTCATGGCGTCATTGTTTTCATCAAGTGATTTCATCGGTGAGAAATTACGAGACACACGAAGTAGAAGAAATCGCAATTATTCTTGATGCAGGGTAATTTTATACAAGTCACGTTTTTTTTTTTTAGTATATTAAAGCGCAAAATTAAAAATGTAGACTAACCAAAGCATTCTGGGGCAAATAAGGTATGTACGAAAAGAGAAACATAATAAATGCACAGCGCATGGACAAGTATCTAGGTCAAGAAAACTACAATGCATTGACCTCTCGAAATAATCCATCTAGCGTTTTATTTTAGTTGTGTCATCGTTCGCACGTACGTACAATCAATATGTTTATTCTTGCTGGATTTGCATCACAATGTAAAGTAAAGTAAATCACGTGGCAGTAAGCTACACTTAGAGATACAGATCTGCTGAAATAAGTAAAAGCAAAATTTGATCTCTGAATAAAAATAATAAAAGTAGCACATGGTTTCTATTTTTTTCAAATCCTCCGACGCCTTACTTGATCTCACCACGATACCATTTTTTTAAGAATTCGGGACAGTTGCGGACCTGCACGCAGCTTATGCCGCACACTACTCTCAAATAAACGTTTTTTTTTTCTAAGAGAAAGAAAAAATAAAAATCCTGCACACGACCTCGCAATACTGGTCCCATTTAAAAAAAATCACTGCGCGGCTTCCGTGCGATAGGGGCCGGACGTGCACCCCCCCCCCCTCACCCTCCCCCTCACCGCATGGGGTAAGGACTCTGCTGCTAATGCGAGAGTTTAAAAGAATCCAAGCTCACGTTTTCGAGAAATTTACGAAAAATCTCGAAAATCGCGTCCTTCCTAGCCGGGGGCCCTTTCCAGAACCGGACTGGGGGCGAAGCTCCGGCATACAAATAGGTCTCCGTGTCGTGCGTCTACGTTTCCGAGCGCTCCGTCCGGATCGATGAATAACGAAGGGCCGTGGAATTGTTTAAAGGTTGAAAAATTGCCATTTTTGAGAATACGGGCCTGCATCCGCTCTCTCGGACATCGGAGCGCGAAACGGCCGACGCCATCGGGTTCTCCGGACTTTTCCGCATCGCCTTTGGAAAAATTATTTCGGCGCTAGGACGACGTTTAAGGGCCGAAAAAAATTCCGGAAAAATAGTCTGCAAAGTGCAACTCCCCGACGAACCCATCATTGGCGCCGCCTGGCGGCGGGCGATCGCTCCGCGACCGCCGCCAAAAATCGCGCGAAGGATCGTGCTTGAACGGGCGTTTACAGATTTTCATAAAAACCCCCCTGACTCCGGAAAATTGAAAAAAACATGCGAAAACAGGGAGAAAAGGGTGTTTTTCGGAACTCAAGCGGAAAGGGTTGGGTTTTCCAATTTTTTTATATTCCTTACTTTTTTGGGTTGGGTTGACCGTGCCTTGGAGTTTTGCCTTTTGAATTTGGGTTTTAAATTTTCAGTCTAGATCTCTTCTTGACTTTTAATTATTTGCTCGGGTTGACAATTAGGTTAACTTTAGTTGAGCCTAAGGCACTCTCCAGAACCGGACTCGGAGCGGGGAGTTTTCCAGTTTCTTACATTTCTTGCTATTCTGGATTGAGTTGGAGTTTTGATTTTTTAATTTTTGTGTTATTATTCAACGTCACTTACAGTTGGACTTGCTTGTCTTGAATTGACACTCTCCTTCCCCTCAGCCAATTCCTTTACTTCATCTTCTTTCTGGATCCTACTCATCATCTGATCATTTGTGCCTTTCCAGATACAATCAACAATAAGGAGTTAAAGGCCATTCACTTCGACCAATAGGGCTCTTCTTTAATTGGTCCAATCAGCAAGAAAGTTGGAGATCATTCACTTCCGCCAATAAATTTCTTTTTGTCCTCAAATTCTATACTGCTCCTATCCAAACCTTCAAGACCAATTCATTCCATCTTCTTTGACGATACTCAATCCCCATTATCATCTCACCAATGATCCTTTTTAGAGACTCAATGGAATTGATTCCTGTATTATGTTTCCAATAGTTAATTGGACAAGAAAAATCCAAAGCAAAACTGAACAAACGAGACCATGAGGGTCTTCCTATTCTTCTTGTTTGTTCCCTATACCCAGAGGTTGTTCCAGAAGCCGTTCATCCAACCACTCTGAGTTGATGGTGAGACCGTGAGCTATCGTCTGGAACGAATACACCAAACTGCTTCTTACGTTAGTGACAACTTTATTCCTTTCTTTATCGTTTGTAATAGTTTCTGCCATCGTGTTTGTGCCCATCCAGATGATCACCTTCGATCTCCTTTTGCTTGAAACTCGTCTTCTTCGAATTATTACTTTTCTTACTGAATTTGTTTTTATTTTGCCGACATTGTAATTATCACACTGAACTCGATGATAACACATAGTGTTTTTTTTTTTAATTCGATCGGAATATCTACACGTCTTCGACCAATCGGTTGACTTCATGAAACCGATCACTCCTATTAATAACTTTCAGACCACAAAACCGATTAATGTTACTTGAGTTACAACGTCGTCCACCGAGTTGTTGCATGTTATAAAATGGAAGCAGAGAAGAAACTAGAAAATCCGTGATAGGTGGAGGCAGTACCGATAATTACCCAGTTTGGTTTATTCCAGAAATGAGATAACTTGCGTTATCGGCTGTCACTTATCACAATGCTTTTTAATCATATTAGCTTTGATTAATTGATTAAAACGAACGCGTACACAACAATGACATAACTGCGAATCAACAGCACAAATTGATCCGCGCGTAATTAATTTTTCTCGTCATGAATTTTTATGCGGGCAGATAAGAGAAGGTTTCGATAAGACGATTTAAATTTATCCGCTGTGTGTTTTTTTTTTTGTTTCTTCAATGTCAAGTTCGTACTCCCGAAATTGTTCGCAAAAGCTCTCGTTGTTTGGCTTTACAGATTTCGGAGGAATGCCGCCGGAGATGTATTTAATTTAATAAATCATTGAGCATTCGTTGTTACAAATAATTTATTTTTCAGGGACCAAAACGTTCCTCTGGCGTACATATATGCATATACACTCGAAGCGCTCTGTCTTGTAGTCTGGCGTGCACACGGGCACACGCCAAGAGCTCTATTTTGTAGTCTGGCGCACTTAATACTAAATAGATGAATAAACATGGTAGAGGGATAGACTCTAGACGAGGTAGATGATTGGTTTTTGTTGTACTTAAAGATTAAAATGGAATCGGAAAGTGGCAAAATGTTAATTTCTTTTTTATTTTTCGCCGTACCTGCAACAATCGTTCATGAAAGCCTCCTACCTTTTTCAATTCCTCCGCATTTCTCCTAACCCAAATGTCTTCGTCGCTGCCGACGTCCAGGGTGGAAGAACTGGAAGTCTGGCTTCTCATCTCGATCAACGAGGAATCGAAGAACTTACTATCGTAATGCGGGGCCCTATTAAAAATGGAATGCACGTGCGGCTTCCTCGGATCCGAAGGCGGGAAATGCACCGTGTTCGACTGCACGTACTTCCTACGGTTCGCGAACGTCCTGGCCGCCTCCGAGGGCTGCTTCTTCGCCTCCGCCTCCGGCTGCTGTTTCGTCTTCGTGATGATGAACTTGTGCGTGGGTCCCGTGACCGTGTCGATGACGGAAGTCTTGGAACCGCCGCTGCCCGACGATTCCGAAAGGCTCTTGTCGCTGCCGGAAATCGTCGAGAGCTCGGTGGAATGCACCTTCTCCTCTTCCTCGTCCTCTTCGCGGCACTGCGAGAGTCTACGCGAGTTGATCGCGGTCCTCGAAGGCAAGCTGGTCAGGTGGTTCTGAAAGTAGTGCTGGAAGAAGGTGCCGTTCTCGTCCATGTCGTCGCCCTGCGATTGCAGCATGTCTTTGAGGGCGGCCAGCGAGGAGGAGGTGCTTTGCCTGATGCTACTGACGAGGTCGGATTCGATGTCGCTATCGTCGGATACCTCCACAGTACCTCCTCCACCGGTGGCGGCGGCGGCCTTCACGTTCGACTTTTTCTCTCTGGAAGAAGTATCTTTAACGTCGTCAAGCCTTTTTGTTTTAACGGAAACTTTCGTGTCCATCTGCAGAAACGCATTTAAAAACAACACAAGTGAGGATGATTTATGTTCGCAGACCATTTGTCTATACACATAGCCTTAATCATTAATATTAATATTATTATTATTGTATCTATCCAGAAACAAGCGAGAACTAATCAATTGTGTAATTTACGTATTTTTAAAGCAGGAAAAAAAAGGGGGATGACGGGAGGAGGTCTTAAGGCTCTGTGGTGGTAACGCCACGCCGCCTGCAAGCGTGCCCGCGCGTGTGGGTTGCCCATTGGCATTCGCTAATTACGTAAGAGATGGGCTTGGCTTCTAACAACCAACAACCTTGAACTTGGAAACATGTACTTACGTACAGTTATGTACATACATGCGATGTATGCACATTAAAACAATTGATTAACGCGCGGGTGTACATCAAGTGCTTACCAAATGAATGACATGTGAGCGCGTGAGTCAAATGACAACAAGGAGTGCCGCTCTTCAATTTATTATGACAACACACATTGGAAGTAATTAGACATGCAATGTTAAAAACCGATCGTTTCAAAAAAAAAAAAAAAAAAGATGCGCGCGGCGGAATTTCGAATAATTGTGTTTTCATGGCTTTACTTACGCGTCGTTTAAAAACTGCTAAAAAAAAACTGTAAGTGCAAAGTTCTTTTAATCTCGAACCGGACAGAAAAATGAAGGGAAAACACCCAACTTCAATTATTGCTACAAAACCATTTTAAAATGTTAATATTATGTGAAACAATGGATACAAAACAGCTGCGCTGATTCGCCAAGCCTCCTTCTACTTTCCGGATGGAAGGGATGCGCGGGAGACTCATGCGCACTAGATCTGCGCGCGCACATCCCAAACCACCTCGAACAAACTGTATGTTGTGAATTTTCGTATTGTTTTTCTTTTTGTTTCTTTCGAATTCGGTGTACCGCCTGCCAAATAAGCTTCGTAATAAAAAAAAATGAATGAATGAACCTAGTTTACACAACAAAAATCGCATCTTAACAACCCGTGACCTCTTCGACCTTAGAAATGAATGAACGCGGTTTTGAAATCGCGCCGTGTACGTGGTGTTTACTTAAACAAAACTTATCGTGCGCACACCAGACGCAAAACTGCACGAGATCGAACGAACACGTGGAGGTCGTTAAAATTTTCCGCGAACCGTCCGTTTTTCGCAAATACGATGCAGCTGTTAAGCAGGCCGACGATTTTTTTGCCTTACACGAATGTCTTAGAAGCAATTATGCACCGCCAAATCAATTATTTATCATTAATAAATAAACTTTGGCCGTTGGCCGGTTTAAAAAAAATCCAGATAAGTTTATTGCAATTGCAAGCAGTTCTAATAAAGGATATAACCAGAGTTGTTAACACAGATTCCTGTTCGTGTCGGACTTACAATCTGACACGACGACGTCAAAAGTGCTTCGTAAATTCAATTTACTGCTCTGATCAACGCCTTCTTCAAAAACAGGCCTACGCCATCGCGGATGAATATCAGATCTCAGGGTCCCAGTCGCTGAGAATTGCGCTGCGCTGTTGAGTCATGAAACTCCATGCGCCCCGCCTACTAATAAAAAAGACTTCTCCCACCTAATGAATCAGGCCTGTATAAAGTGGGCGTTGCTTCAATGCGCTGTTTGAATAGAAAAGCTCTCCCGACAACTAGCGCGCGGAAATACTCTTGAATTGCTTCTCAAACGTTTCTTCCAAGAAGAAATTTGTTTTCAACAATTTTGAAATTGTTTCCCGGAAATTAGTTGCAACCACAGATTAATAGATGGCGCTGTTTACGTCTGAAACTTCCCGATGTTCTAGCCATTTCTCCTCTCCAACTTTGTTTATTCGAAATTGCATTTTTGTATTGATTTTTTTTTTTTTCAATTGTTGCCGCACAAATCAAGAGTGCAAAGTTACGACCCACGATGGCGCCACAAGTGCCAATAAATAAAAATTTATACTTTCGCTTTGCGTTTAAAATTGTTTACTCGAAACTGTTTTCAGAACGTCGTTTTCGAACGTCCGCGTCCTAACGTTTTTCAATTTTTTTCGTTTTTTCTTTTTCTTAATCCTGGCAAATAAGAAATATAAGACGCAGGTCACCAGATGGCGTCACAAATCTCATTCATTCGAGATTTAACGCTCGAAACGTATTCCCCGACTTCTCTTAGCGGTTTCTTGACTTTTGTAAATCTCTAACGTTTTTTATTCTACAGTTTTCTACAATGTTTTATTTTTAATAATTTTTCTTCAAAATTTACAGTTTTTAACATTTTTGTTTCGATTTTTTCTTAATTTTTTTTAAATTTTCTCCCTGGGTTTAATTCATTTAAGTTCGGTCCGATTAAATTCGCTTTGCTCGGGTACAACTTCAAACTTCACATTTAATTTGATTTTTTATTGATCACGTGCTAAAATCTTTTTTAATTTTAATTTTATTCCCATTTGTTTAAATTTTTTAATTTCTTTAAAAATTTTACTTTCTTTAATCTTTAGTTTTTCGATTTACCTGGCCCAGTTAGGTTGGCTTACCTCTTGACTTCGTTTCGCTTAACTTTAATTAATCTACAAATTTCTCTTTCCGTTTTAATTTTTTACCGTTTTTAATTTTATCGATTTTTTTTTTGAAATTTTTAATCTCTAACGTTTCTTTTCAGTTTCCTACACAATAATTTATTTTTAATAATTTTTTTTTTAATTTCCAGTTTTTAACACTTTTTTTTAACAGTTAGGCTGGGTTGCCTCTTGACTTCGTTTGGCTTAACTTTAATTAATCTACAAATTTCTCTTTTCGTAATTTTTAATCACTAACGTTTCTTTTTAGTTTCCTACACAATAATTTATTTTTAATAATTTTATTCTTCTAAATTTCAAGTGTTTAACATTTGATCGATTTAAAAAATAAATAAATAAATTTTCTCCTTGGGTTTAATTCATTTAAATTCGGTCCAATTAAATTCGCTTTGCTTGGATTGAACTTGAATTTAAAATAGTTTTTTAATTTCAATTTAAAAAAGTTTAATTTCTTCCAATTTTTTTACAATTTTTAATAATTCTTTATTGCTCTATTTACTTTATTATTATTTTTTTTTTAACTTTTCTTGGTTTGACTTCATTTCGCGTCTCTCTAGTCGGTTTGGGCTCGGCTGGCTTTTCTAATTTCCTTAAAAAAAAAATCTTTCCTCGGATTGGGTTTGCTTAGATTCGCCTTACTTGGGTCGGTTTGACCTTGAGACAATTTTTAAGATTTTAACACTTTCCATTTAATTTTTTTAAATTTTATTTCCAATTTTTACAACTTTTAATTCTTTTTAATTTTATTTTGCGACTGAAGAAGACTTTGACTTTAGCCAATAGCACCAAGGTGCGCTACATTCCGTTGCACCTCAATAGTTAATGATGACGTCACACGCATGCTGTGTTGATAAATAATTAAAACTCAAAGGAATTTTTACATACATGTTCGGCTTTATCAAAAAAAATAAATTCCGGGTACGTATACATATTGCATTTTAAGTAAATAAGTAAGTATGTAAGTAAGCATCGGAATGTAGCGCGCCTTGCCCGTAAGGCTTGCAGTGGCGTACCCTGTACGTATAATCTACGCGATAAAACGCGTTCTTTCCCTCACCTAGTCACTGTTTAACCTGTCAGTTTTTTTTTTCCATCAATGTTTGCTTAACGCAAAGAAGATGTTATTATTTAATAAATTCAAACACGTACAACACGCAAGTAATTAAATTTACTTGACACGAGGAAATACGTACGAGGCAAAACGCCGCTTGACGTCAGCGTTTTACCTGAACAAAGGTTTACAAATAAATGCCGGTTTTGTGCGTTAGAATAAATTCGATACGTGCATGAGGAGGAAGAGGAGGACGACGACGTCCTTCAGTTCCCTTGCAAAATTTAATTCACGTTTAACTCATTCCGAGAAATAATTGCGCACACCGGTTTCAAGAAGATCTCTGCAAATCAAACGCGGAATTTAATCATAACAATTGCCTTCATTGAAACAAAACAAACACCCTACGTTTTTCCAATTCGCTCTCTGTCATCTGTCATCAACTGGGAATGTCACTGACAGCTGCGGCATTTAATTGTGTCGCCTTCGGTTGAAATTCGTTGTACTAATTTTTTTTCTGTCAAAAACCTAACGCAATTAAAAAAATTTGGTCGAGTAAGTCTGGCTTTTCGAATTAAGATTGTATTTTTTAATGTCTTCAGACACTTAGGAGTTACCATGTAACTTAACTTTAATTCCCTGGTTCTTTTAAATATTCGTGTACGGGTACACTTCGTTTTAATTGTCGTCCGTTGGCCACACTGTTCGTTTCCGGTTTAGGCGCGTTGATATTACGCTGTATTATTTCCGGCCTCTTGCTCTCTCGCCGTACGACATTACGTCCCAGCAGCACACGTTTACATACTTCCGTGAATTCTTGTAATTTATTTACGCAAAATTCGAATATTCAACTGCAGTGATAATTGTGCTTCGCCGTGAACCTGTGGAGTTGTTATGAACAGCTTATTGCAAGGTGATTCTCCGTTTCTGCGTTAAACAGATTTTCGGACGGGTATTCAGGTGACGCCGTTCCGACGACCCACACTCATATTAGATTTCTTTGTTCCTTCCCTAGAATCGTTTTCCGAATCTTTCAACAGTAAATATTCGTGTGCGGATTCACTTCGTTTTAATTGTTGTCCGTTGGCCACACTGTTCGTTTCCGGTTTAGGCGCGTTGATATTACGCTGTATTATTTCCGGCCTCTTGCTCTCTCGCCGTACGACATTACGTCCCAGCAGCACACGTTTACATACTTCCGTGAATTCTTGTAATTTATTTAAGCAAAATTCGAATCTTCAACTACAGTGATAATTGTGCTTCGCCGTGAACCTGTGGAGTTGTTATGAACAGCTTATTGCAAGGTGACTTTCCGTTTCTGCGTTAAACAGATTTTCGGACGGGTATTCAGGTGACGCCGTTCCGACGACCCACACTCATATTAGATTTCTTTGTTCCTTCCCTGGAATCGTTTTCCGCATCTTTCAAACGGACTTTGCCTTTGCAGGTCCACCTGACAGATCACCTTCGACGTGATAAAAAGCACACCATAACTTAAAACCCTCCCAAACCCAAAAATAAAACATCGTAAATTTATGTTCTTCCAAACGGTAGCAGAGTATTCAACAAATATATCTGCCAATTCCAATCGTAGGCGACTGTGGATTATAAGACACATTCCGATCGTCGGTATTCAGGTGACGCCGTTCCAACGACCCAAACTCATATTAGATTTCTTTGTTCCTTACCTGGAATCGTCGTTTTCCGAATCTTTCAACAGGTCTTTACCTTTGCAGGTCCACCTGTTTCGATGATATTTGAGGGACGACGCCCTAGAAGGTCGTAGTTCAACGCCAGCTCGACGAACCGCCACGAGAGGTCGCTACGACGTCTCTGACACTTGAACGCAACTGACCTGGTGTTTGACAATAGGACGCGGTATAACCACCTTTCGGACCACAAAACAGTAACGTCTCGCTTAACATTATTTGGTTGATGCATGTCGATTATTTATTACTCAGTCGTTTCGGCACCTGTGAGTGCATCATTCGATTTCTGATTTCATTGATTTCGTTTGTTCCCGAGCGATAACATCTTCCATTTTGCATGTGTCACAGGATATATTTAAATATTAACTATTACGGCGATTAGCTCGCGTGATGTAATAAATAACACGAACGCGTATACATGTATATGCCTAACGTATGATGTATAATTACACGTGACATCAGCACCAGGAGAGAATATAAGTATAGGAAACGCCAGGTGCAAAAAAAAATCCAGATTATTATCGTTGGCAAACAACACAACAACCTACTTAGAACCAAAGTATCTATGTATAATCTACATAATAGCACGTGTGCCGCCACAAGAATTATTTTGGTGAGGGGGGAGTTCTAAACTTCGTGGAATACTATTTGGAGAGGGGCAATGAGCGAATTGGCCAAAAATATCATGTGGTGAGGAATACAGAGAGATCAGACTTTCCGGCACCGAGTCAGAGTCAGTCCATCTCCTGAATTCACTTGAACCTTGCTCCTAATTATTTACGCCATGGAATGACGAGGCATTGCGTTATTAACTCAACTAACTCCATTTCGCATTGCGGTACTACCGTGGTACATAAAAAAAACGAACTTTACAACTCCCTCTTATTTAATAGGTATTTATTGGGTAGTACCTAAACACTCCCCAAATTATTACGCTTTGATAACAATTTTTCCGAAATAGGATAGACGATGATTATTTTTTTTATCTACCCACACATGTTTGGTTAGGTTATCGCATCGAATAAGCCAACTATACATGACAATGCGGGCTTACGCTATGACGTTCTGAGCCTAAAGGAAGTTGTTACAACGAAATGATTTACTTTCGCAAAAACGCGGCAGAGGCAATAGAAAGAAATCGTGTAGGTGGTCCCGAAATTAAATCCCACCACTGTACACAGTTCGGTTAAGATTGAGACGCATCGAACTTGTCTTGAAATTAAATCTCACTGCTATACAACTCGGTTGAGGAACGAACCCCTAAACCTAAAGTGTTTTTGTCGTTCTTACACCTGAGAAGACAATAATGGCAACACTTACATGGATGTGTTGTGTACAAAACGTCAAATTTCAAGTGGTATACATATATTCCTTGTAAAAGAAAAAGATCGACGCTATCATCAACTTGATAAGCGGCGATAATAAACTTAAAGTAGATATAGCCGCGGGCAAAAGAAATGGGCGCATAATCGCTGATTGTCTTAAAAGCTCTGTGTCTTGGTCTCATTTGTCTTCAACCGATTAAAACCTAACTCACCCCACCCGACAAAAGACAAAAGACACCAGAAGATCTCTGACAATTCCGTCGGATTTCCGAAAATGACGTGTGCCACATAGACGATCAAAATTTTTCGCACGCGGCTGTACCTACGCAGGAAGTTGATTTAAGTCACTTCTTTTACTTTTATCCGTTTAATTGCGTATTATTACCACCTGGACCACCCTAAATAACACCTGAATACAGAATCTTCGCGGAAATAATTTAATAATTCTCGTCTATAATCAAACGAATTACGTATTTAGGGTTCGTTAATTTTTTTTTCTTAACAAAACGCGCCCAATTTCATCATAATCGAACCAAAGGAAACTTTGAAATTAATGTCACAGTCACAACATGTCCAAATAGATGGGAGAACGTAGTTATTTATAACCTCAGATTGTGACTTTTATTTTAAAATCTCCTAAAGTTCGACTGAGAAATCGGGGCCTTAATAAACTAATTTATTTAAAGCGGTGCATACGACGCCTGAGACTAATTTATTTCGATAGACGAGCGTTCGTGTTTACAATCTACCGCGTTCCGTCCTTTCATCCACCGGCCGGTCGCTTTTATATCCACGTTGCGCCCGGGAAAATTCTGACGGTCGAAACGGAACTTTCTAGGCTGACGTGACGCCTCGACTCTGACGTCAGACGCTAGATTATCGCATTACATTACACTGACCACGTCCATGTGCTCCTTAAGTATTATTTATTGTGGACAATATATTTTTTCTTATACTACTAGGCACTAAAACGATTAAGAGCGTCAATTAAGATTTACGCGAGCCTAAACTGTCTCACTGGACTATGCGAATCAGATTTTGGGAAATCTCTCTGTCAATCAGCGTGATAATATCGACCAATAGAATCAGACGTGATTGGAAAACTGCAGGGGGAAAAATCTAATTGGAATTCGTAGACTCCAGGTTCCTGAAGTTGGCTAATAATAATTAATTGGAAAGAAGGAGTCCCCGAAAGCTCCAGGTCTTCCAAACAGCAGCGGAATATTCGACGAATGCCGATCCTAGGCGATCGTGCATTTCGAAACACGTGCCGATCGTCTCGTGGAAACTTGAAAAAAGGGGGAAACACCGGACTGGATGGACCACCTTGTAAAGTAAAGGATGCCAGACGCTGAGCCACGTCTTTTCCAAGGTGCTTGGCCGGTGGGCGGGCCGGGCGGTCATTTTTAAATGAAAGTGCATTCGAAACTGCACGCAAGCGCAGTTTAAAATTTCGACGTGATAAAAAGCACAGCATAACTTAAAAAAACCCTCCCAAACCCAAAAATAAAACATCGTAAATTAATGATCTTCCAAACGGCAGCAGAGTATTCAACAATTACATCTGCCAATCCCAATTCTAGACGACTGTGGATTATAAAACACGTACCGATCGTCTCGTAGAAATTTGAAAAAAGGCGGAAACACCGGACTGGATGGACCACCTTATAAACTAAAGGCTGCAAGACGCTGAGCCACGTCTTTTCAACGGTGCTTGGCCGGTGGGCGGGCCGGGCGGTCATTTTTAAATGAAAGTGCATTCGAAACTGCACGCAGGCGCAGTTTAAAAGTGTAGCTCTTTGTTTCTCGTTTATCGAAAACGTTTTTCGTTTTCCCTTTAGACTGCTTAGCTACAATTTTTGAGAAATTAAATATTTTTTCCATTCCGTCCCTGTTTTTTTTTTCTTTCTTTATTTCTGTCCTATTCTCGCAAAATACAGCGATTATCTTTTGTTCCTCCTTTTTCTTCTGTTAAATTGCGACTTTCATTAGAAATGCAAGTTTATTATTAATTAATTGTCTACATTTTTTTTTTTTGAGAAATTTTAAATCTGATTTAAAATTAAAATAAATCTGAATATGTGATTTTTAAACTGAAACTGAAATTGTGCGTCGTACCAATCTCTAAATAATCGTACGAATACGAGTACGATTCGAGAAAATCTCGGAGTGCCTGACATCTAGCGGAAGTTTTGTGAAAGGCCGTGTAATAAGGAAAACATGGAAATGACATTATTTGCTTAACCTATAAAAAAAAATCGAATAGACCGTATTATACTGGGTGGTCAATGTCAACTGTCCTGAGTTGGCAATACTTAATTTAAGGTGGCATGACTGCCTAATCGCCTATTCCATATCCAGCTTTAATCTGTCAAAAGAAGGTTATGTTTTGGTTTTGGCGTTGTTGTAACAGTAAACACGACTGACAGCAGAACGTCTGACAGTTCGGCGGAAATAGTAAATCACTGAACTATGTTTGTAAACTATCTAACTCGACAACATTAATGACAGCTCCTTATTTTACTTATTAAAAGCGCCATCTGTTGGTTGTTGATTTTCGCGAATAGTACAGTTGCCAGTATTTGGGGGTTTGGCTTGACCCGAGAGAGTCTTCTCCATTTTTCTGGGCTTGACATAACATAATCACCAACTTTAAGAAATTAAAAACTCCAAAACAAAAAATATTTAGTTGCTTTCGATGAAGTTTGACCAAGAAGTTGAAAAATTCCCTAGATTTTAATGAGTTTTGGCAACATCTTCACTTTTATTTGAAATTGCCCCTAAATTTAACGACGTTTTCCCCAAGTTGGCAACGCTGGCTTGGGGATAAATCAAAAACCCCTAGAATTTTGACATTGACAGGTGTCGTAGACCAAACACAAAAAAAAAGACAAACGAACGCCGTGACGCGGATTTGGCTTGACACTTTCTCGCCTTGTCAAAAGTCTCAAGGCCGACTTTTAATATCGATCGCTCTGTATTTAATACTCTCTTTCGATAAAGTTCGACCAAGAACTTGTTGAAATTGAAATTCCCTAGATTTTAATGAGGTTTGGCAATTTTTTCACTTTTGTTTGAAATTGCCCCTAGATTTAACGACGTTTTCCGCAAGTTGGCAGCGCTGGTTCGGGGATAAATCAGAAACCCATAGAATTTTGACACTGACAGGTGTCGTAGACCAAACACAAAAAAAGACAAATGAACGTCGTGACGCGGATTTGACTTGACACTTCCTCGCCTTGTCAAAAGTCTCAAGGCCAACTTTTAATATCGCTCGCTCTGTATTTAATACTCTCTTTCGATAAAGTTCGACCAAGAACTTGTTGAAATTGAAATTCCCTAGATTTTAATGAGGTTTGGTAATTTTTTCACTTTTGTTTGAAATTGCCCCTAGATTTAACGACGTTTTCCCCAAGTTGGCAACTCTGGCTCGGGGATAAATCAAAAACCCCTAGAATTTTGACACTGACAGGTGTCGTAGACCAAACACAAAAAAAGACAAACGAACGCCGTGACGCGGATTTGACTTGACACTTCGCGCTCTGTCAAAAGTCTCATCATGGCCAACTTTAAATATCGCTCTCTCTGTATTTAATACTCTCTTCTAGCTAAATTAGTGTAATCATTTAAACGGCGTGGAACTATTGAATTAAAAAAAATATACACACGAGACGAGAACATATGTGTTTAAAGCAGGAAATGCAAACCGCAATGGCGGTTATTTCCAGGAAACAAAGTATCTCCTACGTGATTACAGCAAGTGTTAAAACGGCAATTCTAAGAATAAAAATGAGCAACAAGGAATGATTGACTGTGATAAATGAAAACGCCATAGAGAAATAAAGCAGCAGACATGATTGTGGTTATGATTTTTTGATTATGATTACGATTACAGTGCACTTGCTCTCGCGCTCCGTCCCTTTCACTTTTTAATAATACAATTAATTGTTATTGCCATACGGCCATTTTAAGTTTTAAAACCGTGTTTTGGTTTTTTTTTTTTGACTGTCAAATGTCTAGCTAGTGACGCGCAAAGGCCTGCTTCAGACAAATGGTCTGCCCTGAATTTATTTTATTTGCCTCGTGAAAAAACTGTAAGTACATGAAATTTACCTTCAACTCAAACCGGTACTTTTTCGCAGCTGACATTCAAAACGTACGCACAAAAAACCATATCTTGTGTATTTTCGACAGAGATAAGAACACCGTGGCGGTATTACACGGTGACAACACTTTTTTCAACACAACACACACACACACACAGCACCGACGAAACAAAACACAGATAATTTTAAATGGACGCAGCACGCACACACTCGAGACTCTTTCGGGTAAAACAGTTTGCCGAGTTGGCCCTTCCCCCTCTCGGATGGTAACGCCGAGCGAATTTCCCGAAGAACACGTGGGCAAGTATTCCGAAACAAAAAACGCACTCTGCCCACCACCACGAAACGCAAATCGCTGACTGGACGTGGATTTCGTGTCGTACTGAAAAACGAGGACGAACGCACGGAGAGTGTAGTTCGGCGAAGCGACGGCGAGCGCGCCACCTGCACATCAGCTGATCGTTGCCAACTTAAATAAGATCGTTAAGTTTCAAACTTCAAGCGGCTCGCGATTTTTCACCTCGGACATTTAAATTAACGCTCTCAAAAGTAAACCAATCACGAAATTCGTAATTACGGGACGTAATCCGACGGACGGTTCACAAAATCAAATGAAACGTCTTCAGTTCAGGGTTGCCACATTCTAATATAATCCGTGGAGCAAAAGCGCTTACACAGTTGTCCAAAAATTTGAAACCGCAGAGTCGATGCAAAGAAAAAATATAGTCAGTGGCGTAGCTATGGGGGTTACAGACATGGGCGTAGCCAGGATTTTGTTTAGGGGAGGACAAAATAAGATCGAATCTCATCGAAATAAAAAAATGATGAAAATTATAAATGTTAAGGAAATTCGGAAAAAAAAAACTGTAAAAGATTGAAAGAAAAAATGTTAAAAATTGAACACAATATTTTAAAATTAAAAAAAAAAAAGGATTCAAGGTTGACCCTAACCAACTGAAGTAAAGCGAATCTAAGTGAAGCCAACTCAAGAAAAGAATATTAAAAAAATAAATAAAATATTTTAAGGAAATTCGAAAAGAGGCTGTAGAAGATTGAAAGAAAAAAATGTTAAAAATTAAACACTTTAGAAACGAAGAAAGTAAAAATTGTTGGAAATTTAATCGCAATCTTTTAAAATTAAAAAGGGAATTTCAAGGTCCACCCAAACCAACTGAACTAAACTGAACCTAAGTGAAGTCAAGCCACGATTAAAAAAAAATAAGAAAATTCGAAAAAAAAAAAGAAACTGTAGAAGATTGAAAGAAAAAATGTTAAAAATTAAACACAATATTTTAAAATTAAAAAAAAGAAAGATTCAAGGTTGACCCAAACCAACTGAAGTCAAGTGAACCTAAGTGAAGCCAACTCAAGAAAAGAATATTTAAAAGAAAATAAAAAAATTTGAGGAAATTCGAAAAAAAGCTGTAGAAGATTGAAAGAAAAAAAATGTTAAAAATTAAACACTTTAAAAATGAAGAAAGTAAAAGTCGTTGAAAATTTAAACGCGATCTTTTAAAATTGAAAAAAATACAAGGTTGACCCAAACCAACTGAAGTAAAGTGAACCGAAGTGAAGCCAAATCAAGAAAAGAATATTAAAAAAAAAATAAAAAAATTTAAGAAAATTCGAAAAAAAGCTGTAGAACATTGAAGGAAATTTTTTTAAAAATTGGATATTTTAAAAATAAAAAAAAGGAAAAATCGTTGAAAATTTAAACACAATCTTTTAAAATTAAAAATAAATTCAAGGTCAACCCAACCAACTGAACTGCACCTAAGCGAGGCCAACCCAAGAAGAGAATTTTATAATAGATAAAAAATCAAAAAAATTAAACTGTAGAAGATTGAGAAGAAACAAAAAATCTAAAAATTAAAAAAAATAAATAAAAATAAAAAAATTTAAATCTCAGAAAATTTAAACACAACATCTTTAAAAATTAGAAAATATTTCAAGGTCAACCGAACTAAACCGAAATTAAATGAACTCTACCCCACAAACCTAAATGAAGCCAACTCCTTTTACATACAAAATGGGAAACATTAAAAGCGTTTCAAGGTCGTGGCAATCCAACTAAACTGAACCTAAGTGAGTTCGACCCAAGAAATGAATTTTACAAACGCTAAGAAAAAAGTAAGAAATTATCAATAATTTGGAAAAATTTAAGGAAATTCGAAAAAACTGCAAAAAATTGAAACATGAAATGTTAAACTCTTAGAAAATTAAGAAAAGAAAAAAAAAGAAAATTAGAAAAAAAAATTCTAAAAAAAAGTGTAAGAAACGTTTCGAGGTCAACCCAACCCAGCTGAATTGAACCCAGCCGAAGAAGGGATTTTTGTAAAAAAAAAAATTAAAATGTACGAGAGTTTTAAAAATCGAAACAAAAGATAAATATTAAAAATTTATATAAAAAAAAATTAAATAAAATATTTATTAAAAACAGAGAAGACAATACATATATAAAATAAAATATATATAAAAAAATATTTAAAAAAATATATAAAAATTTACATATAAAATACAGATTCAGGGTGTTTGGAAATTGCTAACACAAGAAAAAACTGTGGTATCTGGAAGTCCGAAGAAATACAAGAATTCCATTTTTTTTTTATTATTATTTATTTTTTATTTATTATTTTTTTTTTCAGAAAAAATAAAAGTAAAAATCTGAAAAATTCAAAATCGATTAAAATGAAGCTTAACCAAATCTAAAATCAAACCACTCGACTCAATTCAATCGAAGCAAAATATTAAAAATACAAAAAACAAAAAATGTTAAAAGACCATTCAAACGAAACTTGACCGATCTTAAGGTGAACCCAAGACCCAACAAGTGAACTCAACTCTATCCTACCCGAGCAATAAATTAAATAAAAACTAAACTAAAATAGAATAAAATAAAAAATAAAAAATGAAAACATTAAAAAAAATCAATGCAAAAAATGGTAGCATCCGTCCGTCGTTGGATAAAAGAATTTGACATTCGAGGTTATGTGTGCGCGTGCGAAATTAATTTTACGTCTTCATCTCACTTACTGTTTCTTCTTATTATTTAGGTATATACATATTTTTTTAAGATTGGGATCGTGACAAAGAATCTTTTTTTGACATTTTGAAAAATTCGAAAATTGCGCCCTGTTTGACGTTTTTCCTTCTGCGAGCGAGATTTTTTGACGTAATCGCTATTCAACCGCCAAATCAAAAGATGGCCGCGCCGAGTGAGGCTCTAGGATTAACCACGGCCTGCTTTATCGATAAGCTTATTGATAAAGTTGGCCGTATTAACAACGCACTTGCGCCATCTAACAGAGATAACGGTAACCACCAACAATTTTCTTTGCTTCCGCAGATATTAAATTCACGGACCGATTTTCAAAATAGCATACTTCTCACATCATATTGATCATTATTTTTAAATTAGATGCAAATTTGCGTGAAAAATATCGATTTTTTTCTTCCGAACCAGCTGATACCTATAAGAACCGGCGGTGATTGTAATAATATAATCTCGCGTCACTCACATTGTCGCTTTCGTTGGTGAAATCCCAAGCCGGTGATTCGGATCTGCTTCCGACAGGGCGGTGGACGTGGACGGGTTCCTCCAGGACATGATCTTCGGGAATACTGGCGAACTGTTCTCCGCCGCGGTGCCTCGGCCCCGGCGATACGGGAGGTGCATCAGAGGGCCCGCTCGTCACCACGGTCACATTGAAACGCCGGCTGTTCGAAGTCGCAGACGAACCTGAAAAGGTTTTTTTTTTTTTGAGCCAACATTAAAATACTACAATACTTATCACTATTTTTTTTTTTTGTATAATTCAGTACACTTTATTTAATTTAATTTAAGATACTTTATTGAAATAGAATTCAAGTCGAAGCATGATTATTATGAAAATACAAAATTAAAAACATGCAGGTTATTTAACGAAAGCTTGCAATGAGATCGTATTATGTAAGGAAAAAAAAAGAACAAGCTTGCGTTGCGTTGTTTTGCAGAACGTGAATCAATGGCGATTGCATGCGTTATCGATACGCGGCTTCCAGTGCGTGGGATTTCTAAAAATCCACGGACCAGCACGTCGCCCTCGAGCTCGTAATAAATAGGGTAAGAGGAGTAAATTCGGGAGCAGTTCCGGGCAAGAAGTCGTCCATTCTACACGCGTCTTTATTTTCTTCGTTATAAAGTTGTCTTTTTTTTCTCAAAATTCAAACTTATTTTCTGTTAAGAGAAGTAAGTTCGGGGGCAGTTCCGAACAGGAAGTCGTCCGTTATACACGCGTCTTAATTTTCTTCGTTATAAAGTTGTCTTTTTTTCTCAAGATTCAAAATTATTTTCTGTCTAGAGAAGTAAGTTCGGGAGCAGTTCCGAACAGGAAGTCGTCCGTTTTACACGCGTCTTAATTTTCGTTATAAAGTTGTCTTTTTTTCAAAATTCAATATTATTTTCTGTCAAGAGGAGTGAGTTCGGGAGCAGTTCTGAACAAGAAGTCGTCCGTTATACACGCGTCTTAATTTTCTTCGTTATAAAGTGTTTTTTTTTCAAAATGCAAAATTATTTTCTGTCAAGAGAAGTAAGTTCGGGAGGAGTTCCGAACAAGAACTCGTCCGTTATACACGAGTCTTTATTTTCTTCGTTATAAAGTTGTTTTTTTTTTTCAAAATTCAATATTTTCTTTCAAGAGAAGTAAGTAAAATTATTGTGGGCGGAGGTTAATTTCGATTATCTCTTAAACCACAGTCTCATTTACTATTTTAGTTTAAGAGAAGTAAGTTCGGGAGCAGTTCCGAGCAAGAAGTCGTCCGTTATACAAATGTCTTAATTTTCTTCGTTATAAAGTTGTGTTTTTTGTCTCAAAATTCAAAATTATTTTCTGTCAAGAGAAGTAAGTTCGGGAGCAGTTCTGAACAGGAAGTCGTCCGTTATACACGCGTCTTAATTTTCTTCGTTATAAAGTTGTCTTTTTTTTTCAAAATTCAAAATTATTTTCTGTCAAGAGAAGTAAGTTCGGGATCAGTTCCGAGCAAGAAGTCGTCCGTTACACACGCGTCTTAATTTTCTTCGTTATAAAGTTGTTTTTTTTTCAAAGTTCAGAATTATTTTCTGTCAGTTAATTTTCCTAATTTAATTTAAATAAAGTGTACCTAGAAGTATCGAAGGTCAGCAAAGGCGAGTTTAGATAAAATGAGGATGAAACATTTTGCTTTAGTTAGTTTAGTGTTGCAATTCGACGTTTTCGCGTTACTTATTAAATAAGTTTCGCAACTGCGAAAGCGCACGAGGCGATTGATGATTTAAAAACAGCTCACTCGTTTTTGCACACACGATGGCAGAGCGAGAGTGTTTTTATTTGATGAAGATATGACGACAGAAATCGATTGGAAAAACAACTTTATTAGTCGTAAAGCGCGAATCACTCGCGGCCTTTAACTAAATTTACTTTACTTGCAAAATTCTTCTTTTCTTTTTTGGCTCCGGTGTGTATTTCACATTTCCAGCAGATGATAATAATTCGTTCAGTAATTCAATACGAATACTTATTTATTTATTTATTTTAATGAAACAATGTAGTCTAAAAGTATTGTGCAGCTGGAATCGCAATAATTCTAGTTGGCTGTGACTTCGAGACAAATCACCTCCTGCTAAATATAAATTGGTACATGCAGGTGCTTCAGAATGGATTTGTTTTTGTCAAAATTGCCAAGTGACGAGTTAATTTTAAGCAGAAACGTTGCGAGCAACGGCGGCGGCAGCAGATTATTTACCGCGACGCGATTCTGAATAAACCGAATTTGCATTGTCATGTCAACAATTACAACTTTCTTGGATCGGAAATTATATACAGGGTGTTTCAGCACTTATAACTCGGCCGTTAGAAAAAAGCTACGATTTCGGTTAAAAAAAAGCGGCGCTGACGAGTCGCATCGCGAAGGAAATTTCCTAGGAACCGTCATCATCGGTGAGCGGCGGAATTGAGGTTTTTGATGACGAATGCAGGCGATTTGCATTGCCCAAGACCTTATAAGTCGTTGAATGAATGTATACGTAATATAAAATAAATTTACTTGCAAGATTCCATAAAAATAATTTTAATATAATGATTACGGTTTGAATAACCTTAAGTAAAACCTCAGGTCGTCCGCTCCTTGGTCATCATACATTTTTAAGTCAGGTTGGTATGACGAAAATGCAAGCACTCTTTATTGCAATAATTATTTACATTAGTAAAACCCAGAATAAACGTTCTCCATTTAGCAAAGTGAGATGAAATAATTATAATTTTTTTTTTTAATATACAGGGTGTCTGAAATTCGACTGTCACGCTTGAATCAATACGATTACAAAATATTATATGTATACTATGCAGGTATCATACATATACGTAAATCTTTTCGAGAAAAAAATAAATGAAGGAAAAAGCGAGAGGAGGGAGGGGGGCAAAAGTTGATAATTTTTTTCCTGGTTCGTGAGCGAAAGGAAAAGAACAGCAATCAATCCCGAGAGCGGAAAAAATGAATTTATAACGCCTTGTCAACTATTAGGTACGTTTTTTGGAACGGGGGGGGGGGGCAAAAATTATATACAGGGTGATTCAAATTAGGTATCAACACGTATAACTCCGTTGTGAAAAAAAAGGACTTTTTGTTTAAGTGAAAGCGACGTCGACGGGTCGCTTCGCTCATGTATGCGCATGTGCCCGGAAAAAATTTGACAGTTGAATTTGACAGGGGAACCCGAGCGAACCCCGGGCGAATCCTGCTTTTAGAAGGAAGAAAATCTGAGTCCGTTCCGTTTTATGACTTAAAGAACTGGTGCATAAAACTAGTAATTCTAAGCGAACTTTGGCGAACCCCAGTGAACCCTGGCGAACCCCAGCGAACCCGAGCGAATCCCAGCGAACTCTGGCGAACCCGAGCGAACCCTTACGAATCCGAGCGAACCTGGGCGAACTCTGGCGAAACCGAGCAAACCCTGGAGAACCCGAGCGAACCCTTATGAATCCGAGCGAACCGTGGCGAACCCAGGCGAACCCGAGCGAACTCCAGCGAACCCGAATGAACCTGAATGAAACCCCGCGAACACGAGCGAACACCACGAAACGAAATCAGACTTTCTTCCTTCTAAAAGCAGGATTCGCCAAGGTTCGCTTAGTATTACTAGTTTTATGTACGAGTTCTTTAAGTCATAAAACAAAAACGAAACGAAATCCGACTTTCTTCCTTCTAAAAGCAAGATTCGCTCGGGGTTCGCTTAGTGTTACCAGTTTTGTGTACGAGTTCTTTAAGTCAAAACGAAAACAGAGCATCAATTTTGACACCTGTCAATACTATTACTACGTTGGCTCTGATTTTAAGCGGCATAAGTGTACTTATCGTTTAAAAAAAAATCGAAAGAAACTTACTTGATCGTGGCTGTTTACGCCACGATGATTTATGGGACGACGTTTTGGAAGTTTTCAGACCATCATCTCGAAACCTTGACCGCGAACTTCATTAGTAACGGTAACTGCGGGGTTCGTTCGGTAAAGTCATCAAGTCACTTTGTGCTGAAACGAGAAATCGAAAGGACGGTGCGCGCAAGCGATTTTCCGCGTTTACTAAAACTCGGAATTTTTATGGTTTAGCCGATTACCAATATGGTCGACCTTGACTTTAAAGTTTGCGTTCCCCGAACATTATTTATTTGCGACTTATGACGCAGCCAATAATTTGTTCTGCGTCATAAAGCGTGTGCTGAACATAAAATTTTTCGAAGGGGAAGGCAGGGGGGCGATGCGATTATGTAATGGGCATTACATAATTAAAAATAACACTGCGGTAAATTTAACTGGATGGGTAGGGGGTTGAAGGAAGACGCAAAATAATCGCTTGCAAACAAATCCGCGCGTCGCGTACCCCCGCACTCATTCACCCCTCACACTCACACACTGGTGATAAAATATTAAACGATAATCAACCAACAATAACCTTGTTTTCGATATTCGATTGGTTGATGAAAACGCGACTACAGTCGGCCGACGCTAGAACCAACTGGAAGTTTCCGAGCGCCGCGGCGACTAGGTCACGAATTTCAGCAGCGTCGCCGCCGCGTCTGTCTGAAATTTCCCCGGCCGGCGACGACGCCGCAATTGATTTTGCACGTTCGTGCAACGAGTTTCAGATTTGACGTTGTCGCAATGACAGCGGCAGATAACCTAAAAAAAAGAAAAAAAATCTCAACCGTCGCAGTGTCAATTAATGTCAAATTAATTTTTTTTTAGCGCAAAGAAAACATCGCCATCTCACACCGAATGTTTCGCTGAATGTTGAAAAAAGGCGGAGCCAAACTGAATCTTGACAGAGGGCGGAGCAAAGACAATTGCAAACAAAATAAAAGACGTCGAACGCAAGCGCTCGCCTATCTCCTAGTGACCAGAGTTGGCACGCTTTGAAAAACAAAAGATAACCTAAAAAACCTGCAGCCACCGCAGCAAAACAGACGTCAAATTAATTTTTTAGCGCAAAGTAAATATTCCTGTCACACCGAATATTTCATTCAGTCCAGAAAAAAGTCAAAACAATTACAGCATGATTGTGATGATGTCGAGTAACCAGATGTCGAGTAACCAGAGTTGGAATGTTTAAAACGAAAAGATAACCTCAAAAATCTGCAGCTATCGCAGTAAAACAAACGTCAAATTAATTTTTTTGTGAAAAGCAAAAATTCCTGTCACACCGAATGTTTCACTGTGTCCTGAAAAAAGGCGGAGTCAAGACAATTGCAACAAAATAAAAGAGGTCGAACGCAAGTGTTTAAAACGAAAAGATAACCTCAAAAATCTGTAGCCACCGCAGTAAAACAAACGTCAAAAATTCATTTTTTTTTTCTAGTGCAAAGAAAAAATTGCCGTCACACCGACTGTTTCACTGAATTTGGAAAAAATGCGGAGTCAAGACGATTTAAAACAAGCATTAAACAATGATGTTTTAAAGTCGGTTTTTATTTGACGCCTTCGGCGCACAGAAAAAAAATTTCTGACGTGCAGATTGTTTCACTGGAAATTGAAGCACAACAAAAAGCGTATCGTTCGGAAAAGTCAGTGCTGGTACGATTGGAAAATAAAACAAAAAGCCCTGACATTTCGACAAAAAACAAAAGAATTGAAACAACCCAGAAAAACGCAAAGAATTCGACGAATACAAAAAACAAAATACGATAGACGCTTCCGAAGCGAAGTGCAAGAAGATTAAACCGCCCGCCAGCAAAAAAAAAAGAAAACTAACATGAAACAAGCGTAATAAAAAATGTTAACGCAAAAAAAACAAACGCAACAAAAAATGTTAATGCGCAGAAAAAAAAACAAATCAAAAAGCTCGATTCGCGAAGGTTTCGTGACGGAAATCGTTTTCTGCTTTGCCAACACAAAAAAAAAACAAATGATAATAATAACACGCTGTGAAACAAGTGATTATGAAAGCTTTGTTTTTGTATACTTCTATTATTTTCAAAAGCTTCGCGCCCAGGTCCAGGAATAGTCGATTGTTCGTTTGTTCTCAGTCTCTTTCCGTTCATAAAAAAATTTTAGAAAACAAGAAATGAAATTAGGAGGAAGTGTCATGCTGGAAGTCATGTAGATTTAAATTATTCGCTTCACAACCGGCAGCGCCGCAGTTATCCGGGCGCCGAAACTACTGGGTCGATAAAGTAGGGACGATGGCACCACCGATGATTCTGTATCCAGTAGAGGGCGCACATGTCACTGCAGACGTTTCCACATGGCATGTTTTTTTTCGAAATTCTGCGTATAGTCTTTTGTTTCTTGCATTGTATTTCGTCGTCCATTTATTTTTCGTTTTTTTTTCATCTCTTTTCATTGACTTCTTTATAGATCGCTCTTGTTTTCTACGAACTTTTTCGATTCGTGCCTGCGGAATGCTGTTGCGTTTTCGTTCGGCTTGGTGTCGTCGATCTTCTTTTGTCTTTTTGTTTTTGTTTTTTTGGAAATTCATATTATGCTATTGTATTTCTCTAATTTGTTTATTTTCATCAAATCGGATTTCTTACAATTTGTTGACCGACGCTTTCTTTTACAGATGTCTTTTGTTTCCCGCTCTGTGTGTTTTTTTTTAATTTATCGTGTGGAGATTCATTTGTTTTTTTTGTTCATCTTAGTCATCAATTTTCGTTAGTTTTTTTTTCTCTCTGTTCTGGCTATGCTTTCGAACTGTGGCTTCCTCCTTTCTTTTTCGCATTAAACTGATTTTTCGCGGTTCGTCGTTTTTCATTTGTTTCTCGGGTTGCGATCGTCTTTTGTTCTGCGTACTGTATTTCGTCGTACGTTTCTTTTTTCGTTTTCTTCATCGTATCATTGACTTCTTTATAGTTCGCCTTGCTTTCAGTTTCTGCGAACTTTTTGATTTGTATGGAAAACGGTTGCTTCTCCGTTCGGCTTGGTGTAGTCGATCTTCTTTTATTTTTTATTTTTTAGCTTCATGCATTGCATTTTATTTCTTTCATTTCTCTCTTTTGTTTTATTGACAGGTGAATTTGTTTTTCGTTTTATTCGATTATCAATTTTTGATGTTACAAATTGGCGATTTTTGTTTGTTTTTCTTTTCTCCTTGTAATTCGTTTATCTTTGTTCTCTGCTTGAACTTTCTCTTTCTGTTCTTTTCTGCTCTCCTATTTTTAGCAAATACGGAAACGAAAACCAAAAACGAACAGTCCACCTTGACAACTGTTGTCAAATTAATTGCATCTGTGCGATTAATTAATGATTCCTTTTTTTCATTCATTTGTATTGTTTTATATTGTTTTATTACAGAAAATTTACTACATTTTTTTCTTGTTTATTGAAAAGAAATTTGGTAACCCTGCCATGGTGTAAGTCTGTAATGGTAATTGCTTCTTAAAATGCAAACAAGAAATGAAATGAGGAGGAAGCGTCATGCTGGAAGTCATGTTGATTTAAAGTATCGCTTGAAAACTTGCAGCGCTGCAGTTACCCAAGCGCCAAAACCACTGGGTCGATAAAGTAGTTATTTACACATCTAGAGGTGACCTTTATTTTAAAATATCGTTCGTATCTTTCAGTTTGCTTGGCTAAGTTGTACGCTGGAGTTAGTGGTGGCAGCACTGCGTAGCGCACTTCATTCCGAATTTTCTCAACGGATTGCACGGTGCCGCCATCTGTTCCGAATGTCGCTTTCGCGACGGTCATCATCACAACAGTTGACAAGTTGGTGGAACAGTTGAAGTCAGTCAGTGTGAGTGATGGTGTAGTGGAGCCATGCAACATGGCAGTGTTAGCGACTAACATTAGTGGACATTTACAGAATCAGTTGACAAGGTCACTGGAAAGAATCCTCGAGGAGGCCAACCAGAGCGGCGAGCTGAAGTTGAGCAACAGAAAGCTGAAGGATTTTCCGCAGGCGAGCTCCAAGTACAACCTCAGCGACACTGTCATCGCAGGTTGGTACCTTGCACACGTTATTCCTCTTCTGCGAAAGTCGAAGAAGACCAATCATGCACGCGTATCATTACAAAATGACACATTTTGCGGTTAATGCACAGGATGTTGGTGCTGCTGCTTATCATCATTTTACATTATTGCGTGTGCTTATGGGTAATAATTCCCCCGATGTTGTTTTGTTTCCCGTGCCACAACGAAAAAAAGAAAAAAACAAGATAATTTTGTACCTATCCGAACATGAATCGATCAAACGTCGTACTTTTTTATCATCTCGGCGAATGAGTTTGTTTATTTATGTTATCTTGTTTCATTCGAGATGCAACATAATCTGTTTGTGTTTCCGAAAGCCACAGGTCTATCGAATTTCCCCTTCTTGCCCTCCCTTTTTTTTTTCTCTTTTTTTAAAGTGACTACGAATACCAACTTACATGTAATTGGAAGTAAGACAAGAACTTGCGGCCTGTCAAATTATTCTTATTTCGAAATGAAAACAAAAAACAAAATCTAGTTGCTTCAAACAAAATAGACGTAACTTGCAATTGTTTGTTGTTGGCCAGTGGTGTGGTGCAGACAAGGGCGCCGGACTCCACCCAAAACGTACGGTGCAGACGCACATGTATGTCATTTACGGGAAGTAGTAGTCGCTTGTTTTATCGACAAACAGAAGAAGTACTGTCCCGAAGCCGACCTGTCATGGTTGAATAATGTAACACGATTAAAAATTGTTTAAAACAAAAATGAAAACTGAAGAAAAAGAAAACGTTAGGAAGGATGTAACAACTGTCAGTTGATGGTACAGTGTGATCGAAAACGTGCCCAGTGTTGCCAATCAACTCGGCTAATAAAAATTAGGAATCGCAAGTCTGAGTAGGACGTTTTGTTAGGATTTTAGCAACTCACATTCGTTTTCTTTTGTTTGTTTGATTTTTTGTTAGCTCGTATTGCTGGCGGAACTGTCAAAAACAGCTTGTTTTTTTGCTAGCTCGTGTTGCTGGCGGAACTGTCAAAATTAGCTTGTTTTTCGTTAGCTCATATTGCTGATGGAACTGTCGAAAATAGCTTATTTTTTTTTTGTTGGTGACGGAACTATCAAAAATAGCTTGTTTTTGTTAGTTCACGTTGCTGGCGGAACTGTCAAAAATGCTTATTTTTTTTGGTAACCCGTGTTGCTGGCGGAACTGTCAAATATAGCTTGTTTTTTTGTTAGCTCATATTGCTGGCGTCTGTCAAAAATAGCTTATTTTTTTGTTAGCTCATGTTGCTGAAGGAACTGTCGAAAACAGCTTGCCTTTTTTATTAGCTCATGTTGCCATGTTGTTAAAAATGCTTGATTTTGTCAAAAATAGCTTATTTTTTTGTTAGCTCATGTTGCTGAAGGAA
Organism: Prosopocoilus inquinatus; assembly: GCA_036172665.1. Lineage (NCBI taxonomy): Eukaryota > Metazoa > Arthropoda > Insecta > Coleoptera > Lucanidae > Prosopocoilus > Prosopocoilus inquinatus. The sequence continues at coordinate 2,746,999 of CM069878.1, read as the reverse complement.
CTGTCGAAAACAGCTTGCCTTTTTTATTAGCTCATGTTGCCATGTTGTTAAAAATGCTTGATTTTTTTTTTTTTTTTGGTAGCTCATGTTGCTGGCGGAACTGTCAACAATAGCTTGTTTTTTTTTTGATTAGCTCGTATTGCTGACGGAACTGTCAAAAGTAGATTGCTTGTTTTTTTTTATACAAAAAAAGACAAAGTACGCCTTTGCAATCGTAATTTATTTTTATTTTTTAATATTTCTTCGAATAACGTAACCTGAAAAATTCAATATTGCCCTGTGGGTGGTTTTCAACGCACCTGTGATAAGGAAACGCAGATGTTTCTTCTTCTCTCATTTTCCAATAACAAAAATGAAGAATTTATTAAGCAAAAAAATAAATAAATAAATAAAATTGGCTTTCAATTTTTCCTGAGCCTGTCAGGAATAATGTAAATCTTTAACGAAACAGCCGATAGAGATCAGATCAGTCAAGTGTGCGAGGGTCTTCGTTTCGGCGCCATCTTGGAATTCAAGATGGCGGCGCTAAGACTAGGGTGTCAAACGAAACGTGACGACGAAGCGAACACGGCTAGAAGTTTATAAAGTTCTAAATAAGATGTAATAAAGAAGAGAACTTTGACAAAAAAAAATCAGGAGAAAGAAATAAGCGGATCACCAAGAAGCCAAGACGCATTTTTTTTTGTTTTAAACACCCTGAAAGTCAGTTGGCACCACACAAGCGCTGATCGTTAATTAGTCTTAGTCGAGATTTTAATTAGTTTTAACGCGTGAGGTCTCAAATCGATTCCTGCGGTCATTCCGAAACGAATCAAGGAAAATTCAAAACGACAGTTGCACATCGCAATTATTGGAGGAGACGCCGAAGTCGTCCTTGAACGTTAATCCGGAGCACTCTTATTTTCATCGTCCGTTTCACGAGAAATCCTGTAACGCATGTTCAGATACCAATCAATGACTTGGCTTGTTTCGATTAACAAAGAGCTCTTGATTCATGCGTGTTGTATGTATGCACGCATTGCAATGCGTCAGTGGAAAACTTTTTTTTTATTTTTCGTTATCTGGTAATGCCATTGAATGTGGACAACGTGCTGTATACTATTTAGCTTTTCTTGGAATACGCAGTTCCATTCATCCTTTCCATTTATTTACTAGAGTTCCAAACTTTTTCGCCCGGATTATGTTGGCCACGTGTTACGGTTTAGAAACCGTTCTTCGGAAAACATTCTGTATTTCGAGTTTTAAATCATATTTATCCTTGACGGCGCAATATTAAGAAATTGTATGCGTGTGTGTGAGAAACGCTTCATGCCGCGCCAGTCGCGTGTGCTTTTATTGCATTAAAAGCAGTTTTTTTTTTCCTACCGCGTCGTCAACTTTGTTGCAAAATTGTTGAATTCTTAGAACGCAAATGGTCTCACGCTCTGTGCGATGGTGCAAATCAGACGATCTCTTGCATTCCTTTCGAAATACACCGGCCCACAAAACATCGTTTGATTCCCGCCGATCGGCAAATCTTTGATTGCGCTGAGTACACAATATCGTCCGGAGTTTCTATTTTTAGATGTCATTGCCTCGGCTTTTACAAGCGTGTATACCAACTTGAATTTTATGAAGTCGCACTTTACAATGCAATTTAAACGAGAAACTGCGACCTCATAACATGCAGGCTTGTATACTTCCCAGTTTTCCGTGGGAATAGATCGATTGTTTATATTAGAGCGGCTAGATAGTCATAAAATGCCGCTAACGTCTCCATTTTTTGCGTGACTAGATCATAAGAATTACAGTTTTTTTACGAGTCGTTTTTTCGACGGAGAGATTAAATTGCGTTCAGATTCGAATTTTATTGCCATTTGGCTTTCTTTACGACGCCTTATGCTCGGTTGGTTCCTACTGGTGATCCGTGCAAGCCCTCCTCACTCGAAAAAGGGTACGGACAGTTTTGGCTTTATTAACTTGCGACGTGCTTGGAGCAAATCACTCGTCCAGCGAAATCCTCAGCGCTTGGAGGTGTTGTTTGGCTTGCATTGGGTTGGGTTCAGTCTGTCTCTCTCGAGACATCATCTTCGGCTGGTTTGGTTGTAAAAGCCGTCAGGTTCGTTATTCATGCTGTTCTTTTAGAAATCGTTAAGCGGCTAATACTATTAGTTACAATGAGTTTATTCACAACAGGACCATTTATTTAGGCAATTACGTAAATTGTAAGCGACAATTACTGTACGAAACTAAGTACAATAAAACCAACATGCTCTGATACTGATATCTAAATGAGATTAATTAAAACGGAACGTTTCGAAAGTGATATCTAAATGAAGGTTGTCGGTGCGCAATTCTTACAATAAATTTTATTTTAAAGCGTGTAAGCAACGTTTATTTGCTCGCTTAAACGAGCACGATGACTTTCATCAAAGCCTATGATTACGACTTTGTGCAAAAACATGTAACCTCCCCCCTCTAACAATTAAATATACATAGTGATTATTATTACTTCAGATGTATTATTCATTGGCTGATTAATCACTTGCACCTGGATTTAGATTTGTTTAACTTATTGTTAATATTGTACAATCTTCTACTAGGATTGTTAATATTGTACAATCTTCTACTAGGATTGTTAATATTGTACAATCTTCTACTAGGATTGTTAATATTGTGCAATCTTCTACTAGGAAGTTGACCTACAAAACCAAATGCACTTTGGTACTGCTAATGGATGGCCACTTCAAGATCAGATAAATCACTTAAACCCGGTTTTCCTCCATGTTCGCTGGTCGCTACCGATGGCGACCGAGTATCATCAACTAGTTAAGCTGGGTTTTCCTTCACGTTTGCTGGTCGCCGATTATCAACGACTAATTAGACGTGCAAATAAGCACGGATAAGAAGCTTAAGTCGTCGGCGACTGGGAAACGTGGAGGAAAACTCATCTGTATAGATGACAGCTGCATCAGTACAAACGCGTTTTCATCGGATACAGTTAGGTGTAGAGGTTGGAGGTTGTTGACAGACGTTGACGACTGGCGAACGTGGAGGAAAACCTGCCTTTACTTCGTTTGCTTGCGTAACTAATAAAAATCTGGCTCGCCTGTAAATATTCCAAGAAAAGTTCTGACGTTTTAATAAGTCCAACGACAATTTTTTTTTTCGCCACTGCAATCTGGATCTGGATGGTTCTCTCTCTATTAGAGCGAAGGCTAATTATAGCAGCGCGGCGTTATGTCACGCAATTAACAGAAGTGTTTTGAATTTCCTGTGGGAGTGAGCCTTGGAGGGTTGCTTGTTCCCATACTTTCTTTTGTTTACGTTCACGAACAAACGGAGGAAGTACGTCTATCTTAGCATCGCTTTCTTTCTCTCTTTCTTTCGTCTGGAGCGTGACTGAAGAGTTGCCTGGCCGCAAAACGCGTTTCGTTTTGATCGAAATAAAACAAAGCGGCGATATTTGATCGTGAACAGAAGGGGCGGGGGAATTAATTCATCGGGATGAAGAATAATTGCCAGGAGATGCAGTTATTTCCGAGAGAGACACAGTCATTCTGATGGTGGTGTTAAAAAGAATGACGTAATCCGCGTTAAAGCAACCATTGAGGACTCTTTCGGTCGTTAAATTAAACTGGACGACTTTGATTTAAACGACACAATTCTATATTTAAAAAAAAAAAAAAAAAAAAACAAGTGATATGATGGGTCACAGTGTTGCTCATGTCTTAGCTTAGAATTACACAAAACACTTTAAGTTGGATGATTATTTATGTAAGTCCAAATAGTTGCCAACAATTAATCTACTGTAACGTTCGCGTTTTTTTTTCTTTTCCAAATCACTTCAATTAAATGGCAGATGTTATTTTAAACCGAACACCCCGTAGGGAATTTTTTTTTTGACGGCCATTATACTTGAGCAAAAATGATCAGCGGATGGCGCAAGCAATTATTGCAGTGTAATTAATATTAATGAAGCAGTAATAATAAAATTAAAAGTGCATCAAAAAAAAAAATGGTCTCTGTAATGATTTGGCTTCGTATGTACACGGTGGGTGATAAATGTAGGTGATACGACGGAGCAATCGCTACGTGCACAGGAACGTAAGATCAATGAACGAGAGTGAATAGGAAAAAAATCTGGAGGCTCGGTGAGTCAACAATGTTTACGCCTTGAACATGACGGAACATCTCGTACCGCCGAGAGACGTTCACCGACGAAAAAGAAATGATTTCAGAAAAGAAAACAGAAAGAAAAAAACTGATTAATTCGAAACCTCTGCGAGCTAGTAATATAACAACGAAAACAAAAGAAAAATGGAAACTGAGAAACCGTTCACCGACGAAAAAGAAATGATTTCGAAAAAGAACACTGATTAATTCGAAACCGCCGCGAGTCTGCGAGCAAGCAATAACAACGAAAACAAAAGCAAAATTGAAAGTGAAAATTTCGAACTCGGAAAAGTAGTTTTTGCGTAGTTTGCGTACGTTTGACTTAAAGTTGATGAACAGAGAGAAAACTTGGTAGTGACTGCATGGCAAAGCAGTTTTTATAAGCTCGGCCAATAATTAAGCAGGCGAAGAAGGAGAAGGAGAAGAAAATCATTTTGAATTACACTAAGTCAAGTCATGATTTTTTTTAATTGAAATATTGTATTGGCCAGATTTGTTTTTTTTGTTAAAATACTATTGATGGATCACTCATCACTCACTGTTAGTTTAGGTCTCTCTCATTTCCTGTGTTCTTTCTTTTTTTTTGCATCACTTTTCTTTCCCTGACTGTAGCAGGGGCTGAGGGTTGAACGTCTCAGCTTCCGGGTACCGCATTTCGATAAAAGGACCACGACGCAAATTAAAAGTAATCATTCACGAGCGTCTGTTTAATAACATGAAACTCACCGGGGCCCTCCTCCGGCCCCGCTCACCTTAACAGCGATTCTAAAAGCCGTGGCTCTTTGTTAAGGCATGAACTCACCGTGAAGATGTTCTCGAATATCATCCATCTTCGTGTTTAGAGTTTAGAATACGATTTTTGTCGAGAAAATCGATTAACTTTCTCCTGTCTATGAAAATCGAATTACGTAAACCGAGGCAAACGAAAAGCGTTTTGATGTCGCCCGGCGTGCGCTTTTCATGAATCTAACCGTCACACCTCCCCAGGTCGGCTCACGTGTCGATAAAATCGATTTTTCTGTCGAGTAAATCGACAAACTTTAGTTCGTCGAGAAGCCACAGCTACAATAATTGGATTAAATGTCGACGTTTCACAGCAGCTCCTTCAAGATAAATAATATGGTTACAACGCAGTGGGTTGGGACAGGCGGGTAGTCGCCGTTGTTGAGTCCCCCAGTCGGCCCTGACCGCTCGGGATCGTAGCGGTACTTTCCGGAAGGATTCTAGGCGCTTCCGTACGCATCCAGAGAGGCTTTATTGAGCGAGCGATAGTGAGAGTAAACGGAAACAATTTAAAAAACGCTTGAATCAAGTGTATCCAGTATTATTTGCGCTTCTTATTTTCATACATCACAGAATACACAGAGAAACGCTAATTTGTTTCTGCCGAGCGGCAAATATTTGCGGATTAGCGTCGAAGTAATCGTTTCGATCAACGCAAGATACACAAAATTAAAAACAAATATTAACAGATCGTTGAGAGTGATTGAGTGTAACAAGAAAAGCAAATAAACAACAAAGTAAAAACAAACATTTAAATATTATTAATAGATATCACTGCCTGGTTACTTCTTTTTTATCGTAAATAAATGAATAACGAAACGTCCAATTTATTAGGCATGTTATATACAGGGTGATTTTGAATTTTCTTTTTGCAAGCGATGAAATTCGGACGACGGCGTGTCTTAGCTTAATTGACAAAGAAAGTCATGGCACTTTTCGAAGTAATCTAAGACTTCCTTTTAACAGAAATGAATCAATTGTTTTGTCGTCTTCTGTTTTTTTTTTATGATCGATTAATCGATTGTCAATTGTTTCTGTAAAAAAATAGAAAAAATGAACAGACAACTAATTTATTTTAGCGTGTTTTTTTCTTCTAATTCCTTGTTCTTTACGTACACTTTCTTTTGAATATTTTGAATATTTTTTCTTGATCGATCTTTGTTTCTAATCCATTGAAACAACTGATCAATTTTCATCTAATTTTGCAATGTTTTTCTAATTCCTTGACTTAGACTTCCTAGACAAACAACTAATTTATTTTAGCTTGTTTTTTCTAAATCCTCGCCATGTACATAGGTTTCCTTTTGAAGCCATGAATGACTGACTCAATTGCTTTGTCATTCTTTGACTTTTCTCTCTATATATTTTTTTGATTATCAATCTTTAATTGCTTCTAATCAATTGAAACAATTGAATAAATTTAAACATTTGAATAAATTGAATCAATTGAAACAATTGCATTAATTGAAGCAATTCAAACGATTGTATCAATTTTCATCTAATTTTGCACGTTTTTTCTAATTACTCGCTCCTAGACTTCCTTTTAACAAGAATGAATCAATTGTTTGTTTGGTCGTCGTCTGTTTTTTTTTATGATCGATTATTCGATAGTCAATTGTTTCCGTAAAAATATACAAAATGAACAAACAGAGCTATTAATGCATCTTCCTCTATTTTGGCATGTTTTCCTAATTTTTTGTGGTTTACGTAGCTTTCGATTCGCCATAAATTACTACTATCAATTGTTTTGTCAATGATTTACCCTTCCTCTCTGTTTTTGTTTCATGTTTTTCTTTCGTTATCGATTTTCAATTGTTCCTAATCAATTTAAACAACTGATCAATTTTTATTTTTTTTTTGCACGTTTTGCTCATTTCTCGTTTTTTCGTTAAAGTTTTTTTTTTAAATCAATTGTTTTGTCGTTCTTTGTTCTTTCTCTGTCTTTTTAAAAGCGACTGCCAATTGTTTCGATTAAAAATGAACAACTGATGCACTTTCTCCTGTTTTGGCGTGTTTTTATAGCCTCTCGTTCTTTATGGAGATTTCGATTCGCCATAAATGATTGTCAGTTGTTTTCTTGGTGATTTCCGGTTTTTCTCTGTTCCTCTTTCGCGATTGATTTTCAATTGTTCCTAATCAATTTAAACAATCGGTTGCATGTTTTTCTTATTTCTCGCTATTTACATAGCGTATTATTACATACATTTTGCCGTGAATAAATTATTAATTTGATTTACTCTCTTTTGTTTTTTCGTGATCGATTGTCAATTGTTTCTATTCAAAACGACAAATTAATTAATTTTCTTCTGCCTTTCTTGTTCTTTACGTAGTCTTCACCAGGCCATTATTGCCTCTTCGCCGATTTGTAGTTTTCCGCGCTTTCTCTAATTTTCTTTCACGGTCGACTTTCAATTGTTTTTAATAAAATTTGAAACCATGTTTCTCTAATTTTTCCTTTTCTTTTTGTCACGATTGACAATCAATTTCTTTTCTCGTTTTTTTAGTTTTCGTAATAAGACCGTTACAAATTAACGTTACTTATCCTGAAGAGATTCTCAACGTGCAGCGAAACGTCGACTTTCGAATTCATTTTACAAGCTGTCTCGTAAATCAAAGTTTAAAAAAAATAATGATCATTTTCGTTGGACAAGCAGGTATTGTAATTAAGGTTTTTAGTGCTTTGTTCATTTAAGAAATGATTCTTGCTCATAATTAATTTCAATTTGGCAAGATTTGCAAGAAAAACGTATCTGTCGATACATAAATGATTAATAAAGAGACGTCGATCGTGTTGAGTTTGGGGGAGCGTTTAAAAATAATAATCGCAAGTTGGCTTTTTCTGTTTATAAAGGACGTGTCAGGTTTTTAGCTCATCGCATGAAATTTTTTCCGGGTCTTACATAAACCGTTCAGTCAGTGACATTAGCACTCCGATATTATTATAAAACAGCATGGGCTCGGCACTTTCACCATGTCATGTGCATACACAGCCAGACACAAACACACATACACCCGGCAAGGTAGACTGCATTATTTAATTTGCAAGCAAGGTATTTACGTCAGTGCGTACACGGCCTTAATTAATTACGACGCGATGCGATGAATTATCGTTCGAAACGTTTTCCTGCGCCGTGGGTAGTCGCATAACATACCTACATAAATGATAACTTACATAATAATGTTATTGATCGCGGTTGGTTATTTATATATATAAATATACAAAAAAAAAAGAAAAAGCAATTACGTTGAGTGTCCACGTGCTTTTCAGCAAAGTAAGCAGGCGATAAAGTAACTCGATTAATTTTTTACAAAATCGCGTAAACCAAACAATATCAAAAAGTGATAAATAAATAAATTTCCCGGAAATTGTTTGTTTATCGCTCTCCTCCTCTCCGTTATAATTATATTTACATAATTTACCGTTGTTTAGGCTAACTTGGTTTTATTGCTTCCCGAAATCGCCGGGATTCTAGAACGTCGTCGATTGATTGGGCCGGGCCGTCGCAGGACGGTACAGTCCCGAAATAACGTCGTCGCTTGAGCAAGGTTAGGGCATGAAGTAGTAAAAGTATGGTATCGATCTCGGTTTCCCCCAATTTTGGGCTTCCCTAAACGAAAATAATTAGTTTCCGGACGAATAATGGGCCTCCGTGGACGTGTAAGGGCCCTGGAATGGGAATTGCATTTGCTCTGGAAGCTTAACGCTGGTTCTATTGACCGTCGCCTTGTATACTATAGATTTCATCAATACAAAATAATAATATAATACCTGAAAGTCTTTGTGAACGTAGGTCCAAAAATCAACCGTTTCTGAGATACGTAAATACAAACAGCTTCGCGCCATAATTTTTGATGTTAAGAGTGCGTAAGCAGCGCGAGAGTACTCGCGCCGATGCGCCAACGAACGCACTTTTTGAGAAGATGCCACATCCGAGTGACCATGACAATAACTTGTGCACTCGTACACGAAGAAGTGAACTTCGCTTTCGATTAAGCCGGCGTCCCAGGAAGTTATAATAACCTTAACGCCCCCTCCCCCCACACACAATATTTGGAGCGAAGATGAACCCAGCTGACCACGACGAGAAGTGCTGGTTTAAAACTCGACTATAAGACAACTCGCGGTGAAGAGCGAAAAGGGAGGTAAAATTCGTTACAAACTCAACAGCAAAATCGACCGTCCAAATATCGGATTATATTGGCAACAATGACGACTAACAATGGCTACGAAATTATTTACAAAAATGCGTTGGCGAATGATTAACTCGACAAAAGGGGCGAATTGAAGATTGGAACTCGCTCGGTAGGGACAGCGATTTATACGTGGAAACTGACCTAACAAAAGTATTTAGAAAGCGAACGGTTTCGAAAAAGTTAAAAATCCCGTCGGCAGGCTGTAACAAAAACTAACTGGGATGGCCGGGTTTAGATGACATACCGGGGCCAGTAGTAACAGAATGGAGTGAGGCATCTAAATTAAAATGAGCCCTTAACAAGGAAGTCGGAGATTTAGAATTTTAAAAAAATGAACAGATAGTAAGCTGAGATTTTAGTAAAAAAAAGTGATGACTTAGTAATCTGAGATTTTAGAAAAAGAAAAGCGAACATTTAGTAAGCTGAGCCGTAGTCTTGGAAAAGAGTAAGAAACCGGAGATTTTAGAAAAAAAAAATGGAAAATTTAGTAAGCCGTTTAGTATTCTAGGATATCAGAAAAAAAGATTTGGCGAAAAGAAGGAAAGAAGAAAGATCGGAGTTTTGGGAAAAAAGTAAGAAGCTGGGGGGGGGGGGAGTTACATGAAAAAGTGAAAATTATTAAACCCTAAGCCGGAATATTTGCAAAAGTGAGCTTTCATAATACGGAATTTTGGAAAGAAAATAGTAAGCTGGAGGTTTGGAAAAAAGTAGTGAAGAACCAAAACAAACCGGAGTTTTGGAAACGAATAGAAAGCTTTAGAAAAAAAATGAAATAATGGGAAATTTACCAAGCCGTAAGTCACAGTCTTAAAGAAAAGATTTAGTAATCTGGAACTTTAAAAGAAGAAAGTGAAGTTTTAATAAGCCGTAAGCCGTCGTCTTTTTTTTTGTTTAATGGAAATATAATAACACGAAGTTTTGGGGAAAAAAATGGTAAGCTGAAGATTTAGAAAACGTGACGATTTATCGAGCCGGAGTTTTGGAAAAAAAAGTAGGAATTGGAGATTTAGAAAAAAAGTGAAACTTCAGTAAGCCGGAGTTTTAGAAAAAAAAAAGTAGGTTGCCGGAGTACAAAGTAAAGTAAGTCGTAAGCCGGAGTTTTCTTTTTTTTTTTTTTTTTTTAGAAAAAGGAAAGCAGTAAGCTGAGATTAAAAAAAAAGTAAAGATTTGGTAAGTTGGGATTTAAAAAAAAAAGGAAAAGTGAACGCTCGGTAAGCTTGGGATTTGGCAAAAATATTTTGCCGAAAATTAAAAAAACAGATCAGCGTCACTAAGCTGGATATTTAAAAAAAGGGAAGATTTAGTAATCCGTAAGTCGTCTTTTTTTAGTGAAGAATTAGTAAGCTAGGATTTTAGAAAAGAAATGTAGATTTAGTAAGCGTGGATTTCACAACACTTAGTAGGCTGGTATTTCAGACAAAAAAGTAATTTGCTGATTAATCCAGGGACATTAGGCTGAGCTTAAGTAAGAGTTTTTTTTTCTTTTTAATGAAGATTTAGTAAGCTGTGATTTTTTTTAAGTGAAAATTTAGTAAGTGGAGGGTTTCAAAAAAAAATGAACACTTAGTAAGCTGAGATTTTGGAAAAAGGTAATTAGTCAGAGATGTAGAATAAGAATAAGAAAGTGACGATTCCAGTAAGTTGTAGTTCTTTAAGTGAAACTCTAGTAAACTTCAATTTTATAAAAAAAAAAGTGAAGATTTAGTAATACGGGTTTTCAGAAAATCGAAAATAGTAAGTTGGGGTTTTGGAGAAAAAGTATTTAACCGTAGATTTAGGAAAAAAGTGAAGCTTCAGTAAGCTGAGATTTTGAGAAAAAAGTAGTTAACCTGAGATTTAGAGAAAAAGAAGTGAAGGTTCAGTAAGCCAGAGTTTTAAAAGCAAGTAGGAAGCCGGGATATTGGAGAAAAGGTACTTAACGGTAGATTAAAAAAAAAGTGAAGCTTCAGTAAGCTGAGATTCTGAGAAAAGAGTAGTTTACCAGAGATTTAGAGAAAAATAGTGAAGGATCAGTAAGCCAGAGTTTAACAGCAAGTGGGAAGCCGTAGATTTGGCTTAAGATTTAGAGTAGGTAAGCCGTAAGCCGGAAATTTTTTTTAAATGGAAATTTAGTAAGCTGGGATTGTAGAAAATAGTGAAGATAAAGTAAGTAGGGATTTCAGAAAAAAAGCGAACACTTATGTTAGTAAGCCGGAATTTTGGAGAAAAAGCATTTAACCCTAGATTTAGAGAAAAAGTGAAGCTTCAGTAAGCTGAGATTTTGAGAAAAGAGTAGTTAATATGAGATTTAGAGAAAAAAAAGTGAAGGTTCAATAAGCCAGAGTTTTAAAAGATAGTAGGAGGCCGTAGATTTGGCTTAAGATTTAGTAGGTAAGCCGTAAGCCGGAATTTTTTTTAAATTAAAATTTAGTAAGCTGGGATTGCTTAGTAAGCGAAGCTTCAGTAAGCTGAGATTTTGAGAAAAGAGTAGTTTACCAGAGATTTAGAGAAAAATAGTGAAGGATCAGTAAGCCAGAGTTTAACAGCAAGTGGGAAGCCGTAGATTTGGCTTAAGATTTAGAGTAGGTAAGCCGTAAGCCGGAAATTTTTTTTAAATGGAAATTTAGTAAGCTGGGATTGTAGAAAATAGTGAAGATAAAGTAAATCGGGATTTAAGAAAAAAGCGAACACTTATGTTAGTACGCCGGGATTGTGGAGAAAAAGCATTTAACCGTAGATTTAGAGAAAAAGTGAAGCTTCATTAAACTGAGATTTTGAGAAAAGAGTAGTTAACCTGAGATTTAGAGAAAAAAGTGAAGGTTCAATAAGCCAGAGTTTTAAAAGAAAGTAGGAGGCCGTAGATTTGGCTTAAGATTTAGAGTATGTAAGCCATAAGCCGAAAATTTTTTTTAAATGGAAATTTAGTAAGCTGGGATTGTAGAAAATAGTGAAGATAAAGTAAGTCGAGATTTCAGAAAAAAGCGAAAACTTATGTTAGTAAGCCGGGATTTTGGAGAAAAAGTATTTAACCTTAGATTTAGAGAAAAAAAAATGAAGCTTCAGTGGACCGCATTTTTTTTTAAGAGAAATGTACGAAGCCGGAGTTTTAGAAGAGGGCGAAGATTTAGTAAGCCGTAAGCCAAAGTGAAAAAGTGAACGTTTACTAAGCCGCGGATTTTACGAAAAGAAAGTGAAGATTCAGCCAGACGAAGTTTCAGAAAGAGTGAACTCTTGGTAAGCTGGGGTTTGGGAAGAGGTAGTTAACTGATTTAAAGAATTAGGAAAAAGAAAGTGAAGCTTCAGTAAGCTGGAGTTTTAGAAAAAGGTGAACGTGAAATTAGGGCCCTACTAGACGATAAGCCCAGATGAAGTTTGCGGTACTTTGAAGTAGGTTGTTTAGGTTGAATAGTAAGCCAAGATGACTTATGAGATACTTTGAAGTAGGGGTTGTTCAGGTTGAACATTAAGCCCAGATAATTTTTGAGATACTTTGAAGTAGGTTGTGAAGACCTACTCTTGCAGTAGCAAGTCTGCTCAAAATGATTGAGTAATTCGAGGCTGATCAAGAAATATTTTAAGACTTTCTTATTCCGGAAATATTTTTAGAAAGAAAAAATGGAGATCGTCAAAAGAAAGGTCACGCCGTGACCTTCTATCCCCACTATTATTTCAGGTTATAAATTTAAGGAAACATTCCATGCTTAACAAGTCCAATGGAATTTTCCAATTGCAAAATTATTGGTTGCATCTGGAGTTGTGTGTTACTTGAATTTTTTTAAGTAAATTTTAAAAATAGTGTGCTGCGGTCGTGACATTGACTTCGCAAAAAAAAAGAAAAAGAAAAGTCCTCGGTAGTCAAAACTTCCACGCGGGGAAGTCGTGGGGGGGTTCATTCATCTCGGGTTGTTCGCCGCGCCGCGACGCGTTGCGTCGCCGCCGCCGCCCCAAATAACAGCCCCTCTCGACCAAGCCCCATCCTATTACCAGCTCAGAAATGGCCGACCTATGTTTGCGTTTTAATCCCGGACCTTATGCGCCCGCCCGTCTAACTCTGGAGTGCTGCTAGCTACCCTTGTGCAAACAAGGAACTTAATTCCCTTATCGACGTCAGCGTCGGTCGGCGTCGTTGAGAACTTAATTTCATAACACGTCAGAACATTAAACTTTTCATATCTATTAATTAATATTCATTGCTGTTAACCATTTTTTGTTTTGGATTGCAACAATTCTATGAATTGAAAATTGTTCCACAGTGGCAGCTATCCCTTCTGATTTTAGATTTTAGATTTAGATTAATTTTAAGAATGTCTGAATTGAATTTTTGTGCTGTGACAAGGGTTTCCAGTGCGTTTTTCTCTTCACTGTACGTGTGTGTGTGTGTGTGTATGTATCTTGTTTTTATAATATCCTATCGCTTGAACTAATTCGCCAGATGTACATACAAGATTGCGTCACACGAGATAAACAGCCTCACTTAAATTCGTGTGGCACGAGCAATTAATTCTATTCATTAAATATCCGGCGTGGTAAAAAAGAATCTCGGACACTAATTTTATTTTTTCTCTTTCTTTTTTTTGATTGGACAGTGTAGTTTCGCTTTCCGCGGCTTCCTTCTCGTCGAACGTCGCGTTGTTATAATTTTAGCGCGCGGCAAAATAAACGAAGCCGACGTTTGTTTTGTTTCTGTGCCGGTTTTGATGTTAACAAATTCGTACTTATACCAGTTTCGTGTGTTGGCCGATCTTCAAATAGCTTTCGCCTTCGTCGCCTTGCTTATAAATATACTCAGAGTTTGAATTAATGCCGACGTTATTATTCTGGTCGCGTGTCACTTCATTCGATCGGGACAATTTTAAAACTGAAAAGGTAATAGATTGGAATCGACAAGGGTATGGATTAAAACGGGCGCCAGGGAGTAACCCCAGCCGACGCGCGCACTATTGAACCGACTCCCAAGGATCCACGACGTGCGCCGATAATATAATATAATCGAAAACTTCCAGGAGTTATCTTAACACTAGATCACTCAAGATAGCTTTTGCGACGCAAAACAGCAAAACACCACCAAAACGTACTTAATAATAAACGTATTTAGGCACACACTAACTTAACACAAAGAGAACGCTAGCCTCGAGGGCTTAAAATAACCTAAACAAACCTCGATCCTCTGATACGATAAACAACATGCACAATGAACAAATTCAAGTAGGTGCGGTACTGACCTTCACAGAAACGTGAAACGATATCTAATCCAATCCTCTCTTAAATGAAACCTGGCTGAAAATTCACGAGAAATCGTTGAACTAATACACGAGCACGTGCCGAAACTGTTTACGCAAAACAATTATTTAATTTACGTCAATTATAAAATAGCAGTTGTGTGCGTTACGTTTTTGAGGTTCCAGTTCCCAACGTCAGCGGTGAGACGCCCTCCCTCTCTCTCGCGAATGCCTCAAACTTCAGTCAATGCAATCGTATCTCTACGAACAGGTGCGTTGTAGTGGCGACCTCGAGGAAATAGAACATTCACAGCGCTCTCTCTCTAACTCTCGCGAATGCGTCAAACTTCGGTCAATGCGATCGTACCAATGTCGTACCTCTATGAGCGGGTGCGTCGTGGTGGCGACCTCGAGGAAATAAAACATTTACAGCGCCCTATCTCTCTCTCGGGAATCCATCAAAGTTCCGTCAGTGCGATCGTATCTCTACGAGCAGGTGCGTCGTAGTGGCGACCTCGAGGAATTAAAACATTGGCAGCTCCCTCTTTCTCTCTTGGGAATGCGTCAAACTGCGATCGTACCAATACCGTCCCTCTATGAGGAGGTGCGTCGTGGTGGCGATCTAAAAGAAATGGAACATTCACAGCGTAAATAGTCGTACACTTCCCGGTATGGAAAAGAGCGCAACAGAAGAAAACGTAAAAGCGAAAATAGCAGCGGATTCTTATGTCAAAACAAAAGAAATCGTTCATACACTCAGGATTCTCAGGTTTTACTCGCAGATCTGGACAATCCGCTCGGAAAAATTTGCTCGAAAGCCAAAACCAGATGACACGTGGGGCTTATATAATTCCAGATAAACTGTTCTACGGAATTTTGCAACTCGATTGTCCAACTGAACAAAACGCGTGTATTCGAAGCATGAAGTGCAGCCAAGATGGAAGCCGCAATCGATTCCCTCTACAAGCCAAAATGGCGAGCGAATCCGAACGCAGGACGCGAAGAGCGTGATTGCCTAAGGCCGGCACGAGATTGTCACTTCTGAGACGCAATGTCGCCACCTTACTAAATCAAACACATCGCACACGTGGCTGCCGAAACATAACTAGAAATTAATCCGTAACACAATACATAGACAATTGTTTCGGTTTTCGTTGTTTAATTACTCAAAGTTACTTTCTTTGCAAGCAAGAAGTTCATAAAAGTTACTTTTCGTTTCCTAATTTTATACTACGTACGTTTAGTTTTTGTTCGTTTGCGCATTTAATGATTTCATCACTAATTCTAGTGAATTTCAGATATAATGTCGGCATGAAATTACTTGGCAAAAATTAAATTCATTTCGAGATTATTGCAATTATGTGCGGGTTACAAAATTGTGCGGCATCGGCATCCACTAAAGTCAACCGCGTTACACACGCTCGCATTCCGCAGTGTATAAAAAAAAAGTACAGACTCGGCAGAATGCAAGCGGAGCACAGTTAGGTTCCGTTGAGTCTGATTAAAATTTAATTGTTTTGATTTTTTGAGTACATTCTTTTCAGTTTCTTCGGTTTATGAATTTTGAGTTTTAATTCCCTTTCGGTTTCAATATTTTTTTGCCGAGTCGAGTTAACTTGAGCTGAGTTCAGAGGACCTTAATTCCAATTGAGTTTTGACATTTTTCGGTATTTTAAGGCGCGTCTTCCATGCTGTCTCGAGTTACAACCGATTCCAAAGGTGAGGGTTCTTGAACCGCACTTTAACAAAAGTCACGAGTCAGGGCCGTACTAAAATTAAAAAAAATAAAAATAAAAGTAATCGAATGGATAACTCTATTAAACTCCAAACGACTTTAAGATTATGTACTTGTAATTTTCCAAATTTGAAACATACAGGAAATGAGCGTGAAGCAAGGAATGTGCTTGTAGATCCCCTTTCTTGGTTTCGTGCAGATGTGCGCGTATTTTTAGACGGTACATAGATTTCTCGTCTGCAAATGTTATTTTTACCGGGACGCAGCAAACGAACAGGTATTTTATTTTTAATTGTGATGCACGTTGGCGTTCGTGAATAAAACAAACGGGAGCTTTGTGTTTTCTCACACTCCGATTATACGTGTGCAAATGAGGGTTAATTTTAGCGGAACTGTACGAGATCGATATTATAGGGGGGTAATTGTCCGAAGGCTTTGCGTTGGATGATACTAAATTTATTCCTGCAGATTACTATTATTAGCCAGTTTCATCGAAAGTCCTTTTTTTTGTTCTTGCGTTTTCCGTTTACAAAAGTTTATATGGAGGTTAGAAACGTGTAGGTTTGGTTGCCTAGTTAAGTGTGAGCTCAGGCTCCCGACGTAACCTCTCAGTTTAACACAAACTGCGTTGGCTATGAAGGATAAAGCGATTTCTATTAAATACAGGTCGCGTCGAGAGCCTGAGGTCACGTCGAGGGTCGGAGCTAACATCGAGAGTCTCAAGTCGCACTTACTTAGGCAACCATACTTATACGTTTACAACGTCCTATAAAATTATATGGAGAACTACTACTATTACTAGATACTATTTATTTTTATTTCCTATTTGTGAATTCAAATTTTACGTCGTAGTTTTGAAGTACGTCGAAATTACATTTTCTTCAGTGGGACACCCTGTATCTTATTGCATTTTTGAATTCCACGCGCGACTCTAGCCCGAAATGATGGGTCGCGTCGGGGGTCTAGCTCGAACGGTTTGCGAGATATTTCGCGTTGTCTAAATTTGAATAACCCCCTCTGTAGTTCGTTTGTTTTTAAAGTTAGAAGAAACCTGTCGCATATAAAATTTATAGGTTTTGTATTGTTCTAGTGCGCACTGGTCTCAGAAGTGCAATCGATCCCTGTTCTGTCGCGATTTGAATCGAAATTACATTTTCTTCAGCGGGACACCCTGTATATTATTGCATTTTTGAATTCTACGCGCGATTCTAGCCCGAATTGATGGGTCGCGTCGGGGGTCTAGCGCGAGCGGCTCGCGAAATATTTCGCGTTGTTACGATTTTAATAACCCCCTCTGTAGTTCATTTGTTTTTAAAGTTAGAAGAAAACTGTCGCATATAAAATTTATAGGTTTTATCTTGTTTTAGAGCGCACTGGTCTCAGAAGTGCAATCGATTCCTGTTTTGTCGGGATACGAATCGAAATTACATTTTCTTCAGTGGGACACCCTGTATATTATTGCGTTTTTGAATTCTACGCGCGATTCTAGTCCGAAATGATGGGTCGCGTCGGGGGTCTAGCGCGGATGGTTTGCGAGATAAGTCGTGTTGTTTAAATTTTAATAACCTTCTGTAGTTCATTTGTTTTTAAAGTTAGAAGAAAACTGTCGCATATAAAATTTATAGGTTTTGTATTGTTCTAGTGCGCACTGGTCTCAGAAGCGTAATCGATCCCTGTTTTGTCGCGATATGAATCGAAATTACATTTTCTTCAGCGGGACACCCTGTATATTATTGCATTTTTGAATTCCACGCGCAATTCTAGCCCGAATTGATGGGTCGCGTCAGGGGTCTAGCGCGAATGGCTCGCGAGATGTGTCGCGTTGTTAACATTTTAATAAACCGATTGTAGCTCGTTTGTTTTAAAAGTTAGGAAAAACTGTTAAATAAAAAATTCGTTGATGTTGATTTGTATGTTTCCCCAAAGAGTGACGGTGCGGAATTGCTCGTGTTTTTATTGGAACGGCGCCGAAAATTGTGCAACCTCTATTTATTTATACCTTCTTATTTAAAAAGGAAACAAAAGCATGTGTTTTGATTGGCAACAAAAATTTCGGATTAATCGAAACTGCACTTCTGTCTTGTAAGTTTTTGTTTTTTTTAGCTGTAGAGTAGACGTCGAATTGATTTCACGAGCTTCTTTTATACCATTTTGTAAACAATAGAGTTCATGGTGGTCCTATTAGTGTAGTTCAGGCTTTTACGCAAGCGTTCGTCATTAAATCAACTTATCGCCTCATTATGAATGAAGGCACTGAATAGGATTCGAAGGTCAAGGACCTCGTAACGGCGACATTAATTTACAATTAAGTACTTTTATCGCCGTTGCGACGTTCGAGAGCTCCCAACAATTTTCTTGTACTGTACTGGTTTCCAGTTCGTTACAATATCCGAAACCTCTCGGCTACTACGATCTAAATTTAGAACAGAAGCACATAATTTGCGTGCACGAGAAATTTTAACAAGTGCAGTGCGTGGCTGAAGTGAAGAGGGGGGGGGGGGCTACAGAAATACAACGAAATTACTGCTCCTGGATGGTTTCAGTCGTCGCCGTGATAACCAAAATTCGAAAGTTACAAAATTTTATTTGTTTGGATCAATGAGGTTGGATCTAGGGAGACGTCATTACGTCACCAAATTTACGGTGCTTACGCATGTATGTCAAAGTGACTTGGTCGTTGGTCATTTCTGTGTCGTCTCCAATGATTCAATCTCATTGATCGGATGAAATAAATACACAGTTTACGTTTAGTTTTGAATTCCTTCAAAAACTAAATTTCACGATTTCTTTTCCTAGATGTTTTAGGATTTCTCATTTGAGTAGTAAAAATCGTTTTCCATTGAGTATACGCCGCCCTCTTTTATCTTTGATATACTCCTGGAATTTTTTCTTTCTGAAAAATACGTTTTTGCGTTATCTTATCTTTCGTACAACACAAACACGCACTTCCAATAACTGTTCAATTAGTCATTTTACCTGCCCGGCTGATTATTATAGTTAGGTTGAATCACGCGAGAGGCGCTTGCGTCAGCAGGCCAACAACAAATTCAAAAAACGGCCTTCCGACCACCTCAATCGGATTACCTGCGCATTAACATTCATAACTCGTCTTATTATTGTTCCGTGTCCTTAGACGTGGGCACCTGCGAGGGGCGCCCGACGCGCCCCCTAGCATTATTGATTGCCGGCTGATGTCAAAAACATATGGCGGCGGGGTATGGCCACGTGCCAGAATCTAACGCGAATCTCTCTTTCTCTTCCTCTTCCTCTCCCTCGTTTCCGTTGCGATCCGGCCATCATGTGCGGATTTAGAAATGTAACAACAACAACAACATGTGGAGGAGGCGGTGGCGGTGGTGGTGAAGGCGCCACCGTCGCCGTTTCATTTCTTTCAATCTACTGAAGTCTAAATTTACTGTACCAGGCAGAGTTGCCAAAAAAAAGGGGGAAAAAGTCGTTAAATCTAGGGATAATTTCAAACAAAAGAAAAACATTGCAAAAACTCATTAAAATCTAGGGAATTTTTCAATTGTTCAGTTAAGAAAATTTTCGAAACTAAAACCAATCTTTTTTTTGTTTTGGAGTTTTCATTTCTCAACGTTGGCGGTTGTGTCAATTTTAATCGCTCCAAGTGTTCAGTTGAAAAGTTCACGCCGCTCGCTGGTTCGTTCCGTTGCTTCCGATTAATGTTGCCAACCGCACGATCATAGTCGTTTTAAGTGTCTACGCTTATTTAGCAGTTGGTACGACGCATGTACAGTTTCGGCTTTAAAACCGCACGAATGCATTGAATATTTCGAACCAAAAAAATAATTTTGAAACGGAATTAGATTTAAAAACGATTTTTCAAAAAAAAAAAAAAGAAAATAGTAATTGACGAACATTCAAAAAAGAAAAAGATGAAATTCACAAATTAAGCAAAGAAACGGAAGACAATTGGCTGCGTTTTGCGTAAGTGAGACAGAGAAAAAGGGCAAACAATTGACGACCCGGATTTCTCTGAAATATTATATAAGCAATTAAAAAGAAAAGAAAAACGTTTTTGACATTCGACTGCAAATGAAAAAATAAACTGACGTTCCTGATAAAAGTAAGAAAAACAAATGACGAACAATCAAGAAAAAAAAATGAAATTCACAAATCAAGGAAAGGAATAAAAGATAATCGACTGCGTTTTGCCAAAGTGAGACAGAAAAAGAAAAGCAATACGTTATTGACAATCGATTGCAAATGAAAAAAGAAATTGACATTCCTTATAAAAGAAGAAAAGATAAACAAATGACGATCATACATAACATATAGAGGAAAAAAATCTCGAAGCGAATTATCGTTTTAAGATTTTGACAATCGACTACAAGTGAAAAAAGAAACTGACATGCCTGATAAAATTAAGAAAAACAAATGACGAACCTGCATCGCCTGCAAATAACTGCAATTCGGTCCAAACGAAACATGAAAATGGTTTGATCTGAAGAGGAAAGGGGATTACCGATCCGCACGGACTGAAATTTTAATTTCAAGATGGGCGGGGATTAATTCGTTTGCAAAAGAACGTCCGTCTTTGAGTCTAAACGCGTTTGGATGGCGTTTTTGTGAGCGAAAGAAAGCACCTGTTGGTTGCAACATCCTCCAGTATTTGGGCAAACAGTCAAAGAGTGCGGTTGTGTTTGGATAATTTAAGTCAACATTGGTTGCAGCATCCTGCAGTATTTGGACAAACAGTCAAAGAGTGCGGTTGTGTTTTAGTTCCGATGGATAATTTAAATCAACTACAGCTGCTTTCTTTTGCTTAAAAGTTTGAATCTGGTTTCGAATAGTTTGAATCTGCGTTCTGTAATTGTTGGAACAAAACACCTCAAATTTGAATTGTTGATCGACAGTTCGCCTGCAAATAACTGCAATTCGGTCCAAACGAAACATGAAAATGGTTTGATCTGAAGAGGAAAGGGGATTACCGATCCGGACGGACTGAAATTTCTAGATGGGCGGGGATTAATTCGTTTGCAATAGAGCGTCCGTCTTCGAATCTAAACGCGCTCGGATCGCGTTTTTGTGAGCGAAAGAAAACACCTATTGGTTGCAGCATCCTACAGTATTTGGGCAAACAGTCAAAGAGTGCGTTTGTATTTTGGCTTCGTTATATTAATATTTGTCCGATACGATTTTTAACGATTTTCTTTTTTTTTAAGTATAGGTACGAACTTGTAAATTTGATGAGCTGACCTAATTTGAAATGATTGTCCCGTGGATTAGAAAGAATAAAACATAGTATTGCTGTTTCGTAGTAGACGATACGGAGCTGGAAAAATGGCGGATCTGACGTTGTGTTTTCGAATCTTCTCCGACATGCTAAATGTCGATCAAATCTAGTGACCCTAGGTTGCATCTGTCTGTTTTTTTTTTTTTTGAGGTTAGGAAATTTAATTGCGTTGGGCGGAATTTTTAAATTCTTTAATTCTACAATTGCCTGAAACTGCAAGTTGTTTCGATAGACATAAAACACTTCCGGTTATTCCGGAAGTAGCTGACAATTTCGTTATTAGTTTATCGCCTTCTAAATGAAGTGAAACATGCGAGTTTGCAACAGTCGGATAAGTATACCTACCAACTAGTATTACTGATCCAATCCTGGCCGAATTCCAACCAGCGTACTTATTTCCAGCCGACGAACGAACAAACGAATGCTTATCACTACAAGAAGCAACAGCTGTGTTTGTTTGAACTCCTCTTGCGTTGTACTGAACAAATATTGTGTATTTAACGACAAATAAATCGACAGACTATCCGAAGCCGTCTGAAGTTACGGTTTGAAAACACACGCACACGATTGTCTCGTCGCCTCCGACAGTTGGCACTGACACTGACAAGTCAAAAAAAGAAAAAGCTGTAACAGATCAACGTCACGATTCAATTTGGTTTTAATAATAATTATTTATCAAATGTACCTTGTTCGAACTGGTTCGAATTCAATTTCCTTGTGTATGTGTATAAAGTTTATCCAAAAAAAAAGTAGGATAAAATGAATGAAGTAGGATGGTTCTTATTAAATTAAAATAAGAAGAGAGTGAAACAAACAGAGAAGGGAAAGTCGCCAAACAAAATGCGCATCTTGAATTTAAATTGAAATTCTCTTGTAAATTTTGTCCTTACATCCCTTACCCCTTAAACCCCCTAGCGTGCGCCGCCAATCATCATAGGTATAAAGTTTAAAGTTCCGTGCGATATTTTTCTATCTTTGTTATTGCCTCGTCGTCGTTGTCCATTTAGCCGGCCGACCTTGTGACCTTTTTGCCGCCGCCTTCGATCAATCCGGCTGTTATTATAGTTCCCCGCAAGTGTGTCAAAGGATGGGTTACGTGTTGTGTTCTCTTCCGAAATCGCCCTCAACTTTAACCTTCTCTTGCGCACTTCCTGTTTCAAGTCGTTGTTCGACGGGGGTCCCCCCTTTTCGTTTCGCATCTAAATTGCGCCACCGCCGCGTCTATTTTTAAACGCGGATGACATCGATAACAAACACAGTTTTAAGAAATTGCTCGGCGAATTCTTTAATAATAAAAATAAAACTGAACCGCGAAAAATACTAATTGAAGGGATAGTAAACGGCGAGGGAGTGGCTAGAGTAGGTACCTTGCTTGCGAGAAAGATTTTTTTTTTATTGAACCGCGAGAAATAATTAAAGGGACCGTAAACGACAAGGGAGTGGCTAGAGTACCTTGCTTGCTAGAAAGATTTTTTTTAATTAAACCGCGAGAAATAATTAAAGGGACCGTAAACAACAAGGGAGTGGCTAGAGTACTTTGCTTGTTAGAAAGATTTTTTTTTAATTGA
Source organism: Prosopocoilus inquinatus (assembly GCA_036172665.1). Lineage (NCBI taxonomy): Eukaryota > Metazoa > Arthropoda > Insecta > Coleoptera > Lucanidae > Prosopocoilus > Prosopocoilus inquinatus. The sequence goes on along the minus strand of CM069878.1, from coordinate 2,724,106 downwards.
ACCGCGAGAAATAATTAAAAGGATCGTAAACGGCAAGGGAGTGGCTAGAGTACCTTGCTTGTCAGAAGCATTTTTTTTGCCTGTATTAACTTTGTTGTACATGCGTGCGTTATGTACACTCCACGTCCAGACAAGCGAACAATCCCGATCCGATGTACTACCTACGTTTCCGTTAAGAAACGGCATCATTTTAAATGCGTTTTGTTTTCGTATTTGCTATGCAGCTGTCGTCTTCTTGCCTTTTCCTTTCGCTGTAAATCATTCGGTTTTACTTGTGCTCTTGCATTTGCATACAGTATCTAATGGCATTCGAAATAAATTTTTAATGCGCTTGTGGGGTTTGAATGATGTACAGCTGCGGCCTTTGAAAACTGGGACACATGGACAATGCCAATATTTTCATCTGAAGTTTCTGAACGTGCGTCGTTCTAATTGCGCCGAGTCCTGTCGTGGATTTGTTAAATTTCACACGCATTACAAAATCTCGAATTTTCGACATTTACGTCAGTTCTCACTGTATCAGATTTTAAGGACGCCAATTGCACCTATGTACATGAAATTTGAAATACTTATATCCAAAACTGTGTTGTTACGTCTCGATCGGCGACCATCTGACGATTCGAGAAGTCTTCAGAGTGCTCTAGATGGTGTTAAAAAAATGCACTGAATTGAACGCTCTGGAGCCAGTACTTGTATTAGCCAAAAGAGCGGTAAATCCCCCTTTACTATGGTCGTCATTACCATGGTTTTATAGTTAGTTTCAACGTTTGGCAAGTTGTTACGTGTTCTCGCACAAAAAATGTAGGCTCAGCAAATAGGCTCAACAAAAACTAAAATTTTGTTTAAAAAAAATCTACATACTCTGGGAACCTGTAAAATTTTACAGTTTCCTGTATTTGGACACAAAAACGATAAGTGCGGAGGATGGCTGTTATAAAGTGCAATAAAATTTGGCTAATTATAATAAAGTATTAACTTGAGAATAAATTGTTTACGATTATAATAATTAATATGAATAATTATTTTCAATTATTACTCAATTAACAGTATACAGTAACATATTTTAAATTTTACCGCCAAAAGTGGAGCCGCAACGGCGGAAGGTCGCGGTACTTTGTTCAGCGTTGCCAATTTAGTGATTTTTTCGCTTGATCTGGTGACTTCCTGTCGAAATTCCGGGCGAGTTCCGACATCGAAAATTTCGCGACCTTTTGGACGATTTAATGTCAAATGTAGTCACGTTACTTAGAAATAACTTAGGCTGTCATTTCTGTCACTTTTTTTTTCTATTCAGAAGGAACTAATTCTGTCATTTCTGTCACTTATCTCTTTTGTGAACGACATTTGATAGTCATGACATAGACATAGTCTATGACAACGATAGTCATCCATAACTAATCCGTCATTTCGGCCACTTTTTCGTCTGTAACTGTCATTGTCATCAGTAAGTAATAGATGGCGGCGGCGTTAATAATGTTTGGCTGAGTGCGAAAAAAAAACTATAAAATAAAATTTTGTTCAGAAATAATTAATTCTGTCATTTCGTTTTTCTCTTTTGTGAATGACATTACTAGCTGGGCGGCGGCGGCGGTGGCGGCATCAATAACTAATCCGTCACTTTTGTCTGCGACTGTCATTGTCAGTAAGTAATAGATGACGGCAACATCAACTTGTAATATGTTTGGCTGAGAGCAAAAAAAAATAAATAAAATTTTGTTGAGAAATAAATTCTGTCATTTCTGTCACTTTTTCTTTTATTTTTTTTTTATTTTTGTGAATGTCATTGTCAATGCTGGCTGGGCGCGGCTTCAATAGCTAATCTGTCATTTCTGTCACTTTTTTTGTCCGTGAATGTCGTAGTAATGGATGACGGCGGCATCAACTGATGCAATGCTGTCATTGTCATCAATGTCATGATATAAGCGACGGCTTCAATAACTAAAAAAATAAAATAAAACAAAATTTTGTTCAGAATTTATTACTTCTGTCAGTTTTCTTTTTACAGTTTTGTGAAGGTCATTGTCAGTAAGTAATAGATGGCATCAATTTTTAAAATGTTTTGTTAAGAACGAAAAAAAAAAATAAAATAAAATTCTGTTCAGAAGTAATTAATTCTGTATTTTCTGTCACTTTTCTTCTTACATTTTTTGTAAATGTCATCGTCAATACTGGCTGGGCGATGGCTTCAATAATTATAAAAAATAAAGTAAAATTTTGTTCAGAAATAATACTGTCATTTCTGTCACTTTTCTATTTTTCATTTTTGTGTATGTCATTGTCAATACTGGCTAGGCGCGGTTTCAATAACTAATCTGTGATTTCTGTCACGTTTTTATCTGTGAATGTCATTGTCAGTAAGTAATAGATGGCGGTGGCATCAATTTGTCAATCAAGATGTCAGTAACTAGCTGAACGGTGGCATCAATTTTTGAAATGTTTGTTATGAATTTATTTATGATAATTTTAAATAAAATCAGAAACAATTAATTCCGTCATTTCTGTCACTTTTCCAATTTTTCTTCTGTGAACGTCATTGTCAGCACAAGATGGCGGGCGGCGGTGGCGGCGTCATTTCCTAAAATGAGTTCGTTCAGAAATTTGGCGCTCTGAGAAAAACGCTTGTTTAAAAGTTATTGCAGATGGCGCCACCGACCGTATTTTAATCGCTCACTAACAAATTACACGTTTACACTTAATTTTGTTTTGTTTTTTCCCTAGATTTTTACTGTTTATCCTTTCTTAACCAAATGACGGCCCCTGTAATTTATGAAAAGGAAAAATCTAATTCTTGTCGGTCAAATTGTTACCCTATAGATGGCGCCACTGCAACTTTTTATTACCGTGACAGCCAGAAAAGAAACCGTTGAGTAAAAAAAAAAAAAAAAAAGATAATTGTGGCGTCTTTGTTTAAAAAAAAAGACAACTGACGACCACTTTATGTATTATTAATGATTTTATTGGTGTATTTCCTGTGCTCTGCAACAGATGGCGCCGCTGGTTCATTCTTAATCGCAACCTTCAGCAATCTGATATTTAAGTCCGATCGAACGGCGGCATTACGAGCGAAGACAAATTTGTTTTCAAACCGTGCAACAGATGGCGCTGCTAAATCTCTTGCCGTGCAATAGATGGCGCTGCAAAATTTTTTTGACGTGCAGTCGGATTTCGGCGCTGACAAAAAGCGTAATAGTTTCCACAGTTTTCGATTTTCTTTCCAGATTTATCCAAGAACCGCCTCAGCGAGCTTCCCGAGGAGGTCACGGGCTTTCTTTTTCTAGAAAGACTGCACTGTTACCACAACGCGATCAGGTACATTCCTGACAGCGTGAGCAGCCTCCAGTGTCTTAGCTTCCTGGACCTAAGCAGAAATCAACTTACTACGCTTCCAAGAGAACTATGTCAATTACCCATACAGGTACGTAATTAATTACGCGTTCGTTTGTTTCTTTTTTTTGTGGTGTACTTTCGAGGTTACCGTTTTAAACCGAGAGCGTTCTAGGTTAGGCAACCTGTCAATCAAATCGGAAATAAATTCATAGCGTCATAATCAGGGAACGGAATTGTATGTTTTGTTTGATTACGTCAATGCCCACGAGTTCGTTGTTTTGTCCGCCATCGATTGTATTTTGTTCCCTTCGACAGTCTTTCTTTTTTTTTCCTTGCATTCCGCCGTACGCAATCGATTGTCATTTGTTTTGCTTTTGTTAATTTTGTTTGTTTCTTCTTTTTTCTGTTATTACTATTTCGATGATTTAACGACTTTTATCGGAAGCTACTTGCGTCAGAGCCCGGCGCGTTACAGTCGCGAAGCTTCGGCAGACGTCAGTCTGCGTCGCGCGACGAAATTTTCCTGAACTTCGATAGGCAGCCGGCCGCCGCCTTCGCCGGACGGAAAATTCTCGTAAACCAGCTCGGCATATTAAAGCAATCGACCGGAAAAATAAGAGACGGTTCGCATTAAACTTTACAACGGATCGTTCGGTTTATGTTTAAATAGATTAGTTTATGTTCCGCGTTAAATAAATTAGTGTCATGGTAAAGTTTTTAGTAATTAATATTGACCGTTTCGAACACTTCGCAACTTTCAGATTCTTTTAATTGCCAACAACAAATTGTCAAGTCTGCCGGACGAATTGAGTCGAATGTCCCAGCTAACCGAGTTGGACGCCTCCTGCAACCAGCTGACGCATTTGCCTCCGCGAATGGGCGACCTCAGACTCCTGCAGAGCCTCGTGCTGCGCAACAATCTTCTGCTCTGCGTTCCGATCGAGATCACCTACTTGAGCCTCGTGAGGCTGGACCTTCGGGCCAATAGAATAGGGACCCTTCCGGTGGAAATGAGGAACATGACCACCATCATAGACCTGCTGGTCGAAGAGAACCCACTCACTAGTCCACCTGCGAGTGTAAGCGGCCGTAACAATATTGTTTTTTTATCCGTTTGTAATTAATTAATGAATTGTAGTTATGTAAGCGCGGCAGGGTTCACATATTCAAGTACTTAGAGATAGAGGCAATCAAATTAGGTCACAAGGTGGTGAGTGTGACGGGCACCGGAACGCTCGGCAGGAAGACGAGGAGGACGGGCGCGGCTTCCGGTAATTCCCCGGCCTCGCACCTCACCGAACGTCTGAAGCAGAAAAGGCAGAACGTTGATAGCGGTTATAGTACAAGTAGTGATTGTTACGATAAGCGATGGTCACAAGAAATTGGAGGTATTATAAATCCGCTTCGTTATTATCTTGTGCAGTCACGCTCAATAAAAACGGTACTACTAACCCTAACCTAAAATTCAGCGAATTCAAGATTTTTAAACCCCCTCTCAATTGCTGTAAGAGCCGCGAAGTTGTCAAATGGTATCGTTTTAATTGAGCGTGATAGTACGTAACAAACTACGAAAGAGAGTAAGAGAATCGATATCACCCGAAAATCATGTTATGACATTGTTTGGTTATGATTAGTTAATACAACGCGACATTTTCTAATAAATAAAACCGTAATTACTTATTACGTAATTGCACAAGGGTTGAGACAGTCCGGAAGAAAAAAGTTACATTATTTACGCAATTTGATGAATTTACAGCCGATAAAGTTGCCACCTACCCGAGTAGAAAAAAGAGTCGTGCCGAGGGAATTAATTTGCGGCTTAGCCGGTCGTGACGGGCGTGGGTGTTTACTTAAACGCGAAAGTAAATGTGCGCCGCCTAAGCTTAACCGGAGACGGGGAGAATTTTAGCAACAATGTCGGTAAAATAAAAGACCTTAAAACACCTGAAGATCGTCGAAGTACCCAAAATTAAACTCGAATTTAAAGCCTGTAGGAGGGGCCGCAGCCCGCGCACACAAACAAAACCACGACGGTGCCCTATGGGTGGAAATCACAATGACTGCATGCTACTTGCACGTCACAAATTAATAAAACCAAACCCGCCCTTGTCCTCCCCCAACTAAGAAAGGAAGGGTTCGGACGAATCGGAACCAACGTGCCATCGACAAAAGCCAACCGGGCATAACGTGACGTCAGTAGCAACCAAAGGCACCGAAAGTTAATTTGGTTTTAATAAGTTACAATCGGCCAAACTTTCCGTCGAAAGAACAAGTGGGCTAAAGAACGTAAATCGTAACACAAACACGTCTTCGAATTTTATGTTTGGAATAAACAGTCAATTTAATTCCCGAGAAAACTCTCGGGAAACTGCTTGCGAAAGATTGTGCGCAATCGAGACTAAAAGTCGATAACTCCTGGCCGATAAAGATTTAACTTAAGGCAATTAAAAATAATGCCGGAACAGCGAAAACCGTAAAGTCATATATTGCCGGAGCGTTTTGGCGTGTACAAAAAAAAAACAGTCTGCGAATTGCACCACAAAATTAGATCATACTGTGGGACGCAATTTTGTGTATTAAAGTACAATTATTCTGCGACGAAGATGCTCATAAAATCAATAAAAATAATGCAATAAATCGTAAAAAGATTTATTGCTGAAGCGTTTTGAAGTGTATAAAAAAAACAAGCTGCCAATTGCACCATAAAATTAAATCGTACCTTGGAACGCAACTTGTATTATAAAAATGCAGTTATTCTGGGACGAAGATGTTAATAAAATAAATAAAAGTAATGACGAAATAGCGAAAACCGTAAAATGATTTATTTTCGGGGTGTACAAAAAAAAAATAGTCTGCAAATTGCACCACAAAATTAGATCGTAGCGTGGGATGCAATTTGTATAATAACAATACAATTATTTTGCGACGCAGATGTTCATAAAATCAATAAAAATAATGAAATAAATCGTAATTACGAAAATGATTTATTTTTGGGGTGTACAAAAAGAAAATAGTTGCGAATTGCACCATAAAATTAGATCGTACCGTGGGACGCAATTTGTGTTACAACAATACAATTATTCTGCGACGAAGATGTTCATAAATTCAATATAAAAAATGACGAAACTGTGCAAATCGTAAAATAATTTATTTCCGAGGTGTACGCGCACAAAAAAATAGTCTGCGAATTGCTCCACAAAATTAGATCGAACCGTAAGACGCAATTTGTGTTGTAAAAAATATAATAATTCTGTGACGAAGATGTTAATAAAATAAATAGAAATAATGCCGAAATAGTAAAATTCGTAAATTATGTATCGCCGGGATGTTCCGAGGTGTGCAGAAAAATAACAGTCTGCGAATTGCACCACAAAATTAAATAAAAAATCGTGAAACGATTTATTTTGCCGGTATGTTATCAGGTGTACAAAAAAAAAACAGTCTGCGAATTGCACCACAAAATTAGTAGAGCCGTGAGACTTTTCCTGTGACATCGGATCTCTTAGCACGTACTTTTTAGCCTAATAATTATTCAATCGTTTTTCAATTACGTGTTTGTTTTTCTTTTTAATTAATTTTTTTAATTTGAAAAACAGACAGTGATAATAAACATTGGTCGTCAACCCCAGTAGCTAGTAGAGGCGCCGAGTTAAACGGGACCTATTCAAATAATTCAACACCCTCCACGATCTCACCAGGTTTAGACAATACATTGGACGACGATAGTTCCAAGGCGAACCCGTCGAATGACATTTGTGATAGGAGGGACGAACGAGTAATGAGCAAGTAAGTTGTGCCGCTTTATATTATTAATTATTCTCATTTTAGTTCGTGTTTTGTTTTTTTTTATTATTATGATTGTCTCTTCGTGAATCAGGTATTCCCCGTTTTTTTTTGACGTTTTACACGTTTGATACCTAAGTGTTTGCTAATCACTTGTCACTTCCTCCTTGAGTTATTTATTTTGTAAAAGTTGGATCATCGAGTGACCAAAATAATGCCCCAATAAGACGTGCTGCGTTTCATTAGAAATTATAAGGTTTAGTAGTGACGAAATAAATAACTTCACTTTTTTCAAAAGATTTTTTGATCACGCTATACTTTTTTTTTAAAACTTATGTTGTTACACTTACTTGTCGATATTTTTTTTGTCATGTTATTCTAATCTCATTAACCTTGTTAATTTTTTTTGTTTTGCTTGTTTGTTATTTAAACCGCTCATTAAGATGAATCTCGTCAGTTTGACTGTAATGAATTGAGCGTCGTGAGGTGTTCGAAAAACACATCAAAAGACACGCAGATCTCAATTCATTCCAGTCAAACTGTTTAAATGAGAGCTCGATTCATTTCAGTCGAACTGTTTGGAGATTCATTTAGGTGAAATCTCGTCAGTTTGACTGGAATGAATTGAGCATCATGAGATGTTCGAAAAACACATCAAAAGACACGCAGACCTCAATTCATTCCGGTCAAACTGTTTAGATGAGAGCTCGATTTATTTCAGTCGAACTGTTTGGAGATTCATTTTGATGAATCTCGTCAGCTTGACTGGAATGAACTGAGCATTATGACATGTTCAAAAAACACATCAAAAGACACACAGATCTCAATTCATTCCGGTCAAACTGTTTAGATGAGAGCTCGATTCATTTCAGTCGAACTGTTTGGAGATTCATTTATATGAATCTCGTCAGTTTGACTGGAATGAATTGAACTCTGCGTGTTTTGATGTGTTATGGTCTCATATTGCGTTGAAATAAATCACGTGCCCAAAATGAAGACGTTTGAGAAATTTCAGGAACATGAGGAATGTTTTATTGAGCGGTTGGCAACACTGCTTATATCGTTTTTACATTTCCGTCTCGCGTACTGTCGTGGAAATAGACTCTCTCCTGTTTTTCTTCGCTCATTCTTCACGGTACTAACACCGTGCTCAACAGGAACGCCAACGTTATGAGACGAAAATGACTAACGCGACGATAGTACGGCAGTCGTTTTTGTGCTCGGCTTTAACGATGGTTTCGATTATGGGTTTGAACGCAATATGTATGCAAATATTAAGAATAGAACACAAGATGCCACTAACTTAAATGTTTTCTTCTAGGAGAATCTTGAAGACGTCTATTTTAATCATTGAAACCTCCCTGCGCTTCATCCTAACGACGATCCTCCTGATTTACCACGTGATTAAGAAAATCCAAATCCCGGCGAGCAAACGTTTCGTTTGAACGCCCGCCCGTCTTCAGTCTTGTTTTTTTTTTTTTGTCCATTTGCACTTCTCTTTTTTTTATTACTTCCGAATAACATAACGTACCTTGCCCTTAAGTACTTAACAGCATTAACATCGTTTGCTTTGTTTCTTTCTTTTTTTGATCTAACAAGTTCTAACAAGCTCGGTGTGATTTTTCAGTGTTCGCATTGCTCCGTGCACTACTACTGACACTTCAACAATCATAACAAACGGAAACAGCGCCGCGGAGGATAAAGCGAGAGGCTTCCACCAGATACAGACTTACAAGTAAGTTTTTTTTTGGTCATTCGACCCACATGTCTGGCTTCTAACATTCTTGAATAGCTTCTAACGTTCTAGGATAGTTTCCGACGATCAAGAATAGCTTCTGATTTTCTAGGGTAACTTCTAACATTCTAGGATAGCTTCTAACGTTCTAGGATAGCTTCTAACGTTCTAGGATAGTTTCTAACGATCGAGGATAGCTTCTAACGTTTTAGGATAGTTTCTAACGATCAAAAATAGCTTCTAATTTTCTAGGGTAGCCCCTGACGTTCTAGAATAGTTTCTAAATTTGCATATAGGATTTCATAGTGGAAATTAAATAGGTCATTCTAACCTTATCACCGTCAATTGAACTTTTAGAAAATCTCTCCCCCCCCCCCCCTCGCCAGTAACTAAACTGCCAGATTGCCTTTCTTCCTTTAGCTTTCGGTGAACCTTATTGTTTTTGTTTTGCCCGCGCAGAGAGTACAAGGAAGCGTTGAAGCAACAAAGGGCCCAAGACGTGCCTTCTATTTATAGAACTAAGGAACCCGATGACCAGAGCTACAACAAAACGGAACCAAACACACCAACGCATCACTCGTCCCCCTCGAGAGCCACCATGGCGACTTCTAAGTCGGACCCCACTCCGCTGAACGCGGCCTTGAGCAGCCCTAAACATATCTACGATGACACTGGCCCCAAGAAGCCGGTGCAGAAAGTGACGCCGTCGAGGAACTGCAGTTCGTTTTCGCCCCACTCCCCCAATCAACACGGGGTGTTGAACGGAAACGCCGCCGTCGAGTACGGCAAGGGCGGCGACACGTCGAAGTACATTCAGGATTACATCAAGCCGAATTCGCCCGTTAAGGGCTCATCCGGTTGCCTGTCACATGATAACGTACCACCCCCCGTCAGTACAACGTTGTCGAATGGCAAACCGAACAGCCCGAGAATCCCCGGATATATCGTGAACGGGGCGGGTGGTAATAGGAACGTGAACGGGATAAAGCCCTCGTCAAACCGAACGATCACTTGGAACCAAGACGTGCCGAAAGATAAGATGACGTTCACCATGAGGAGGGAAATCGATAAGGCGAAGGAGGAAACCGAACTGATCAATCAATTACGAAACGTGAGTTAAAAAAAAAAACGAGGTGATTTTTATTTATGTATGCCTTACCGCAGATAATCGAGTCAAGGTTGAAAATGGCCCTCCCCGAGGACTTGGCCCCCGCTTTAACCGACGGCGTCGTCCTGTGCCACTTGGCCAATCATATCAAGCCGAGGTCAGTCGGAAGCATCCACGTCCCATCTCCCGCCGTTGTAAGTGCACGTTTATGTTTCCTAAAACAAAAACAAAAAAAAATCGCAAATTGTTTCAGCCGAAATTAACGATGGCCAGGTGTAGGCGAAACGTGGATAATTTCATCGAGGCCTGCCGGAAAATCGGGGTGGACGAGGTAAGTAAGTCGTTTTCGTCTGCAGTCTTGATTAAATTAATCCGTCTTAAATAATCCAGATTGGTTGAAGGTTTTTATTTCGTGCTGATTAATTAACGGGTACATGTTGATGTTAATTAAATTTAATCTGTCCGCCGGAATAATAATAATCGTACAAAAAACTGTAATTCCCAGAACCTTATACCATGGGAGGGCGCGGGCGTCGTCAGAAATCTATGATCGTCTAGACCAGGCACAGGCAAACTAGCACACGGTCAAAAAAATTTGCCCACGCCTGGCCTAGACGTTGTAAAATAAACATTCAATTTAATTCCCACGACAAGAGAAGAAACACAGTTGTGAACATTTACGAAATGTTACAAATAAACATTCAATTTAATTCCCACGACATGGGAAGAAACGCAGTTGTGAACGTTTGCGAAAGGTTATACATAAACATTCAATTTAATTCCCACAACAAGGGAAGAGACGCAGGAGTTCGCGGAATGTTATGCAATTGACGCTACAAATAAAAACTCCGGTCGGTATTGTTTACCTGAAGCAATAAAAGAAGTGCCGAAGAACATGCTACGGCCGGTGTATCCTGAGATCTTCGCAAAGCAAACAAAAAGACCCTCTGCGAATCGCACCACAAAATTAGATCGACGCGCAAGACCAAAAATTAATTAATACTTAATGAACTGTAAATAAATACCAAGAACCAAAACATTGATTTGTGTGGACGTGAATTCACAGATCAAAATAAACAACAGCGAATCCTCCGCCACTGACGGCTTTTTTACATCGGCGATTTCCAAACTGAGAGCCCCGCGAAAAATGTATTTTTTAATCATAAAACTTCTGTATTGTTTTTTTTATTATGAAGCAAACCGAGAGGGGGAGGCACAAATATTTGAGTTTTTTTTTAAGGGGTCCGTGGCCGTAACATAAAGTTTGCTGTACGGATTAATCGGTAATTGAATTGAAATTGCAAGCCTAGTAAATTAAATTCTGTTCGTGGTGTAAATCGCGCAATGCGCTAAAGCTCATTCTACGGTCTGACTGCTGCAACCTCGCAACAAATTAATAAAGCCAAAATTGTCTTCGCCCCAAAATACAAAAGAAAGGGTCCGAACAAATCAAAACCATCGTGGCATTAACCGAAGCCCGACCGTGCACGAAATGACGTCAAGAGGAACCAATAGCGTCGAATGTCAAGTGCGAAATAGAAAGAAATATAGGCTGCCATGGGGCCGCAACCCCCACACGAAACACGCATCACCGTGCCCTGAGGATATCTCAACGGCAACTGCCTGTTAGAACCTCGCAACAAATTTAATAAAACCAAACTTGGCTTCGCCCCAAAATACAAAAGGAAGGCTTCGGAAGATAAATCAAAGCCATCACCACCACCAAGCTTGGCTTCGCCACGAAATACAAAAGGAAGGGTTCGGAAGACGAATCAAAACCATTGTGACATTAACCGAAACCCAACCGTGCATGAGATGATGCCAAGAAGGACCAATAGCGTCAAATGTCAAGTTTGAAAGCAATTTATAATTCGGAAGGAATATAGTCAGCTACGCAACAACGACTGCCCGCTACAACCTCGCAACAAAATTAATAAAATCAAACTTGGCTTCGCCCTGAAATACAAAAGGAAGGGTTCGGAAAACGAATCAAAACCATCGTGACATTAACCGAAGCCCAACCGTGCATGAGATGACGTCAAGAGGGACCAATAGCGTCGAATGTCAATTTATAATTCCGTTGAAATTAAATGAAGTGGATGAAAAAAAGGTATTCGCAGGAAGTAGATAAGGCGAAACAACTGAAGCGACGCCGAGTTTTACGACCGGTCTCTACGTTTAGAATAAACATTCAATTTAATTTCCACGACACATGATTAAAGGCCGATTTATAAATTGACGTCCATCGCAACCGCCAAAATATTAACCTTTTAAGTTGAACGATTGAAAAATTACTGACGTGTGGTTTCTGAAAGTGGTTTTCCGAACCGTAACGCATGTCTTACAGGTTTTGGTTTTAAATGTTCGCGACTGTACAGATGCAATTTTGAAAGATGTCTCCTCGACTTTCTAATAAACGCACGTAATGACGCCAGTACTTAAAAATAATAATAATAATACATTTTTAGGACTGCTTAATGAATGCTTTTGCTTTTTTTTTTCCTTTTTGCTTTCAATCACTCTGGATTTGTCGCGGCGCGCCGCCTCTGAACTTTTGTGCTTTTGCTTAATGATTATGAATGATTTTTGTTTGTTGTGTTGAGTTTGATGAAGAGTGAGACTGTGGGTTGGTTGCAGGGGCGCCTGTGCAGTAGCGTAGACGTAACGGAGGCTCTAGGCGGACGAGGCCTTCCAAGGCTACTCGACACAGTGGAGGCCCTGTGCCGGTTGAAGCCCGTCCCCTCGGCTCCCGAACGAGTGCCAGGCCCACACGACGCCGCAGTCTCACTCTTGTTGCTCGCCACCTTCATACTGACCGTCGCCTTGCTGATCGCATATCCTCCTCCTGATTAACCAAGTTTAAAAGCAAAACAAAAAAAAAAAAAAAGTTGCGCACGGCATGTTTTGTGCTGTAACAAAATGTAACGACTAACTTGGAACAACTGATATACAGGCTGTTACAAATTTCACGGTACAATCAAAAAATCCCTTGTGACTTCTAACTTCTAAACGAAAGCAAATCGGACCTAGGCTGATAGGAAGTTTTCTTCTTAAAATCACCTCTACTTTGATTCGCTAAAGTTTTCGACGGGGGCCGACGAATCACCCTGTATAACAAAATTCGAATCTCTCTTCCAAATTCAATTTTTTTTTTAAATTTCAATTCTCGAACAAATAAATTTCTAACAGCCTGTATATACTAATTATTAATTTATTTATTTTTCGCCGCCGCGTAGTAACAATTTCAAGAGCTGGGGGTTTGTTTACTACGAGCGATTCACATTCCATTTATTAGTTGATTTATTTATTTATTTCATTTCAGTTTGCCGTGCAGTATTTAAAAGTGTAAGAGTCACGGGTTCGTAGTGCAAAATTTTTTTAATTGTAAGTAAGGCGCCCATCATCGTCCGTGTCGCCCGTTTTTCCGACACGTTTATTAAGTAATAGCGTTCCGTTAGTTTTAATCATAAAATGATTTTTTTCAAAAAATTAAAAGATCAAAATCGATTAAGAAATCAAATTCCCTAGGGGGGGCAGCTGCTAATTACGTTCCGCTGAAAGACTGTGCTAAAAATACACTAGTTAGTTATTTTTTTATACAGGGTGTTCGGTAAAGACTTTGCGAAAATTACAGATACAGATTCAGCGATGAAAGCCGAGCGTAAAAGTTTATGTGGACATGTGAGCTCAGATGCCGCTTTGAGAAGATATTCAACGTTTTACGTTTGCGGACCTAATTTGACATTTAAACCAAAAAAAAAGTGTATTCAGAGTGGCTTCCGTAAACCTCCTATAAACATGCGCGCCCTCTTTACTCCGAGGCTAAAGGCAAACCCTTCCTTCTAACTCGTCGTCCGTCGAGCAGTCGCCCTGTATTTTTTTTTTATGGGAATTCAAACATATTTTCACACTGGGATTTTAATCAGTATTCGAATTTACGGTACACACCCTGTATAACAAGAGGTTGAATCTATTTGAAATTTAATTACAGGTTTTAAAACCTGATTATACCTAATTTATTTTGAAATGGCCTTGTTAAAAATGGGCGCGTACAGGGTCCCCCAAGCTGAATGTCGCGCTGAAAAATTTGAGGTTATGCGATTGCGCGTGGGGTCTATAAGAGCCCTCGAATGAAGAAAGGAGCAAGTACGACGTGAGGTAAGTATTTCTTGCGTGAGGCGGTAACTAAGCTAAGCTCGCCGATCCGTTACTGAGAAGGTCACGGTCACGAAATAACTATAGAGTCATCAAACAAAAAAAAAAAAATGTGATATTACACACACAATAAAGTTTCGAAGATATTCCTGATTAAAGTCATTGAATAATGAGAGAAACAGCGTACAGGCTTAAAATTGAAAGGTCGATTGCGCGTTGGGACTGTAGAGATTAAAAACGACTGTAGAGCCATCGCGTCAGATGATGAGAGGAGGAGCAACGTAAAACTGCGTCATAAAATCAGAAGAAGGTCGTAAGCCCGTCGAGACTCTATTGAAAAGACCACGGCCCGAAAAGAACTATAGAGTTAATGCCAACTATAGTCTTTTTGGGCCGTGGCCTTTTGAATGCCACGTCGAGACTCCTTTGAAAAGGCCACGGCCCAAAAAGGACTATAGAGTTGTCATAAACTCTATAGTTCTTTTCGGGGGTTGACATAAGCTCTATAGTTCTTTTCAGACCGTGGCCTTTTCAATAGAGTCTCGACGGGCTTAGGGCCTCGCGTAAGAAAATCAATTAAGACGCATTTATACGTTGCTCCTTTCATTAGCTGACGGCTCTGTAGTCGGACTGACAAGGACTATAGAGTTGTCATTAAATGACGAGGGGCCGTTGTAAATCAGAAGTTGACGAACTTGGTTGAAAAAGTTGCCGTTGAGATTGAGAACGTTGAAGACCCGCAGATGACTATAGAGCCATCAGAGGAGAAAAGTACATTGGATGGGTGGGTGAGCTTGGCGAGGAGCAATTATTGAGAAAACTGGGCCTTGAGCCATCCAAATAGAGAATGGCTCAGCACGTGGACCCTCTGGATTGAGTTTTTGATGGATGGATAGCTTGTCAAACGTTTATCGAGAATGTCTGTAGAGACTGGCGCTGTAGATATACTTGTATAAAAAGAAAAAATATAGAGCCGTCAGGACTCTCTGATTAACCACGCCTTGGATGGAAAGGTATGATCAAAACGTATAGAGATAGTTAGCTTGTCAAACATTTATCGAGAATGTCTATAGAGACTGGTGCTGTAGATAAACTCGGCGGCGAGCGATTATCTATAATTCTCTCTCCGATTAAGTACGTCTTGGATGGAAAGGTATGGCGAAGGGTTAGTGGCAAGGCCACGCACTGAAAAGGTTCAAAACCTATAGAGATGGAGAGAAGCGTCGTTCTGTAACAAACTAAGCTAGCAAGCAATTATTGAGAAGGCGATGATGCCTCACGAAGGCCTGTGGAGTATCAGATAAAAAAAAGCTCAGAATTTAAAACTAAATGGAAACTATAGAGAGCTGGAGAGGTATTAAATATAGAAAGAAAGAAAGTGAGAAAGTAAGCCGGGAAGTTCTGATTTTTCCGTACATGGATGAGATTAACAGGAAAAGTCGCTTTCACTTTAGCACAGAGACTTGGATAGAAGGAGAGAGAACGTGAGCTATAGAGCCAAAGTATGGATATTCTGATTCGTTGAATCTGCGCATAGTTGTTGAGATGTCTGTGATTCTCGAAGGGCTGTAGAGCCGTTAGCGTAGCTACGTGATTGTTGAGATGGTAGTGACTGATGAAGGGCTATAGAGTCATTCGATGAATCTGCGCATGATTGTTGAGATGTCTGTGATTCACGAAGGGGGGCTGTAGAGCCGTTAGCGTAGCTGCCTGGTTGTTGAGATGCTAGTGACTCATGAAGGGCTATAGAGTCATGCGATGAATCTGAGAGAGAACGTGAGTCAAAATACAGATGTTCTGATTCGTTGAATCTGCGCATGGTTGTTGAGATGTCTGTGATTCACGAAGGGGGACTGTAGAGCCGTTAGCGTAGCTGTCTGGTTATTGAGATGCTAGTGACTCATTAAGGGCTATAGAGTCCTTCGATTAAGAGATTGTAAATTGGTTTAAGTTTGTCTTTAACGCTAGAGAAAACCTGATCACAACAAGAGAAAGAATCAACTGTTTGACTCACATTTTTCTTCTTTTAGAAATTTTAGTTTAGTGATACTGAAGATGGGGTGGATGGAATTACACCCGTCAGCTTGGGACACCCTGTATAAATCGCGTTTATAATTTTCTTTTCCTCCCGCGTTTTAAATTCAAACAGCTGCCTCTTTGATTGATACGTGCAACATGTGATTGGTGTAAAACAATTTTTAGAGTGCCTCTATTTACTACTGTAACGGTTAGGGTAAAAAAAAAAGAAAAATTAGTTTAGTTTTAGGCAGCCGAAATGGATTTTTGGATTTGGATTTTTGAACTCTGCCTTAAGACACTCTGAAGGTCTTGATTTTTTCACTGTGGCCTTTTACAATACGATATCACCAAATCATTTTCTTTCATTTTTCATTTCTGGTGTATTAAAAAAAATCATTCGTTTATGTGCATTGTATAATAATATCTTGTAAGAAAATAGTTTTTAAACTTTGAAACTATTTTCTTACATATGTATTTCATCGGACAAGATTAGTCTTCAGTTATAATAATATCTTGGATGGCTATTTTAAATCGTCACGCCTTGAGAGTTGGAGATAGGCAACCCATTGTACTCTCGTGCATTTACATGTTACATTGATTGCTTGGGTTGCCTATTCCAAAACCTTCAGGCGTGAAGATTTAAAATGGGCAGTCGGCCGCCATTTCACATTTATAAATAATAATAAAAATGAGAATGGAAATGGAAATAATAATAATCGATCAAATACCTGTTATTTTATAGTCATAGTTGACATGTGAAAGCATACTCGTATTTTTATATTTGATACACATATGCTGGACACATGATCATGCAACCTCACATTAACAAAGATGTATTTTATTATTATTATTATTATTATTATTGATCTTGTAAGGTTAGGATCTCAGAATCGCCGCTTCAACTTTAATTTTCTTGCCGCTGTACTTAATTCTTGAGACTTTGCTGCTTGCTTTTGCTCGCTTCTTACGCCCTTAGCTGTGACTACCTATCTTATAAGAAGTGTCACTTCTAGTCATCATTATCGTTATTCCACAGTATTACGTAATATATCAAAGACTGCTATGAAAATATTCCCATTTCACGAACGACGACCAAATTGTACGCGTTGTTGCTTCCATAGTTTTTGTTTTATTTTCTTTAATTATTATTTTTTTTTTGTTATGTTTGTTATCGCTTTTTTGTTGTTAACCCGCCAGTAAACCAAATAAACACATACATTCAGTTCAATGATAATGAATAAGTTAAGTATAGTAAGTCACTAGTTAGTATTATTATTATTATTTTTTTTAATTTAAATAGTTCCATTTCGGTTATGGTTTTTATGTTTTTATTTTTTTTATTTTTTGTAGCAACAGTAATTTATATTCGGGGAGCAAGTGATGCATTTGTTTTGTGTACCTCATTTTCAGGATTGATTTCTTTTTCTTTAATTTATTTTATAATATACAGTATACTTTACTTTAATTTTAAAAAGAACGTGCGTGTCAGATTTTGCGAGCGAGTTTAAGTTTAAAACACTCTTTTTGCGTTCATTACGATGGATTAACTAACACAGTTGGAAATGAGTAATCGATTAATAATTTTTTTTTATCGAGCCTCGTTTTAAAATGTACAGGGTGTTTCCTGAGGTAACCGACAAACTTACACCACGTGTTCTAGAGGTGATTCTGAACAGGAAACTTCATATGCACTGTAGGTCAATTGCTGTCCGTTCTTGAGATATCGACAAAAGAAAAAAAAAACGTACGTCAGTAATGTATTTCATCACAACGTAACGTTTCATGATTAAATATGTCGAGTATCGATGATTTTTTTTATCGAGCCGTGTTTTAAAATATACAGGGTGTTTCCTGAGGTAACCGACAAACTTACACCACGTGTTCTAGAGGTGATTCTGAACAAAAAACTTCATATGCGCTTTAGGTGAATTGCCGTTGGTCCTTGAGATATTGACAGAAGAAAGAAAACGTACTTTTTTTTGTCGATATGTCAAGAACGGAAAGGAATTGACCCAAAGTGTATACGAAGTTTTTTGTTCGGAATCACATCTAGAACACATGGTGTCTATTTGTCGGTTACCTCAGAGAACACCTTGTATATTTTGTTAAAGAAAATCTGCTGGACGATACAAAAATAAGAAAAAGTATTCACATAAGTAAGTTCTTATTGAGTTTTCGTTTATTTGATTTTTTCTTTCTAATTTTTACGCAAGAAAGAAATTGTTTAAATTTGGTAGTCGTCTAATTTTTTGAACATCCTGTACGGTACGGCCTAAAAAAAAAATTGTGGGGTTCCGTCCGTCACCTAGCCACCGAAGAAGCGACGTCAAAGTGACAGACGTCGGAATGACAGATGTCAGAAACGTCAAAATTACATGTCAGAAACGTCAAACTGACAGATGTCAGAAACGTTAAACTGACAGCTGGCAATGAACATTAAACTGACAGATGTCAATGAACATTAAACTGACAGATGTCAATGAACTTTAAACTGACAGATGTCAACAAACGTCAAAGTGACAGAATTCTGGAGATGTCATGGCGACAACTCAACAACGTAGTCAATCCTTATTTGTCGTGGATGACACGCAACATCATTTGCCAGCAGCCAATCGAGAATCGAATGCAAGTGAGTCTCAATGGTAGCTGTCAAAGTGACGTTTTCTAGGTAGCCGTCGCTATGACATCTCCCGATTTCCGTCAGGTTTGACGTTTATTTGACGTCTGTCAGTTTGACGTTTCTGACAACTGTCATTTTGACACGTCCGTCACCTTGACGTAGCCTCTTCAACTACTAGGAACCCCACAAAGCGATGTGAAGATTATTTGAAATAAAAAAGGCGAAAATATAAAAAATTATAAAATTAGACAAAATAAACGATGCACACAAAAAAAATCAGAAAACAAAAGCAACACGGAAATGCGCGCTATTTTTAAATAAAAATAAAATAAAAAACGAATGAATAACAAAAGTAAACTGACGAATCTATTAGTTTATTTTATTGTTTTTCATTTGTTTTTGTTTTTGGGTTCGTAATCTTGTTTGCTTTCTATTGGTCCTTATCTTCTTTTATTAAAAAATAAAATAAAATAATAAATGTAAACTGACAGGACTGCAACGAAACTAATCACAGTTTTTAACAGCAAAAAAATAATAAAGAAAAACAATAAACGACACAACGTTTATTTTGTTTTTCTTTCTAAGAATCTGGTGCGAGATCGTTCATGGACGGGGCCACACAAAATCCGCTCTATCTTTGGAACGCTTGAATTACGCACTTTTCTTCACTGAGACTTTTTTGTTTCTTATGATGAGTGCCGTAACGTGGATGCAATATCCGAACTTTCTTGTTAAACACCCTGTATATTCAGTTGACGGCCGATGCAATCGATAATTTTTTTTTTTTAGCGTCAAAGCGCTGGCGGCAACTTAATAAAGTTACACCCAAAAGCCGAAAATCTCACCTCAGATCACATAAACGAGCGTCATTTCCGTTGGCACGAACAAAAGTAACGTTGAAGTGAGATTACCACCCCCCCACCTTACGACTCGAACGCTCCAATTGGTTGTCGAGTCGAAATATACATTCAACCTTGCTTGTTACATGCTGACGGAACTGAGTGACGTTCGTTTATGTGATCTGAGGTGAGATTTGTTGTGGCAAAACGAAAGTCTGAATGTTGTTTTTTTTTCTTTTTCTTTTTTCGTTTTCATTTTAAGTGTAATAGCACTCTCGAATAATCCGCACGCACTTTCTGACATCAAACAGTATACAATATAAAACGCAGTATTTTTGTTGTAATGAGAAACGAAGTGTATGACAGCAGTATTTACGAGCTTTACGAATAAAGTACATATTATAATCTGCCTGTGCGTTTATCTCTCTTTTTAAGCTCTTTATCTTTGAAGGGTGTTCCTCATTATTTATTTTTATTTATTTTTTTCTAGAACCTGGTGTGCTGTGCGGCGGACGTCTTGGAAGGAAGGGGCCTGGTCCAAGTCGCCATCACCGTAACAGAGCTTCTAAGATTTCACTCGCCACGATCTCCATTACACTCTGTACCTACAGTGATCTAGAATCTAGACTCTAGACTAAGAGCTCACGATTTATTTTTGATATTTTAATTTTTTTTATTTTCGATTCACTTTATTTTATTATTTTTTTTAGATATGTTTTTAAAAATAATTTATTCACTCTCTGTAATGTATGCAGTACGTTAGGCTGTTGCAATCAATAATGTGTAATTTATTTTAGTTTTTAGTTTCGTACTTACATTTTTTTTATTTACTGCCTACCATTGAAACGAACCGCCTAGGATAATTTTTTTTTTAAGGTATTGTGTTCTTCGTACATATCATTTTTTCTTTTGAATAACCGAGATGAACAAAAGACAAAATTTCGTTCTTGTTTTGTTTCGTTTTGTACACACAAACGAAAGTAATCTCTTTTTTTTCTTTCCGAACGGAATAACGCGTTGTTGCTTTTCTGACAATAAATAATCAAACCCGAACTAAACGCTCTAAAGATTTTAATAATAATAATAGTAATAATGTTAATTAATGATTCTGACTTACGATTAGTGCCAAAGATTTTCTTTTAGATGAAAAAAAAAATAAATAAATAAACGAAAGTAGGTAAATTGTGCACGGGTAAAAAAAAAGGTGCGGTGATGTATTTTTATTACGAAATTTCGCTCTAGTTTCCCACGACTTTTTTTTTTTTAGTTTTAGGTACACACATCTATTCTTGTATGATGCATATTTTAAAATGCAACCCGACGAGGACGGAAACAAATTGCTTCGAATTTTATTTACACAGCACGTGCCATACTAAACGAAATAATTACTGAAATAATTAACATCGAAACGCAAGACTTTTTTTTAAATTTAAATTAAAGAGCGATTTGTTTCTATCTTTTGGACCATATAATCAAACATTTTTTCAAAATGTATATATTATGTAGTTAAAACTACGTGCATGAGACATTCGACGTTTGCCGCCGCCGCCGCCACTGCTCCTGCTGCTGCTACCAATGAAATTTGCACGTGCTTGCAAATTGCGGAGCGGCTGCCACCAATAAAATTTGCAAATTTATGTGACGGCTGCCACCAAAAAAAAAAAAAGAAAAATTGCATGTACTCGCAAATCATTAGTGGTTGTAACGGCGACCAATAAAAATATTCGCAAATTGCGGGGGTGCTGCTGCCGCCAATGGAATTTGCAAGCGCTTGCGAGTCGGCCAAACTTGTCGGATGCGCGTGCGCACTTTGTGAGTAATAGTCTTAAGCTCTCTACATATTATTATAGTAATCACACATTTACGAATTTGTGCTGTTCAAGGTATGTGATTTTCTCGCTGGACCGTTTCTCGAATTATTTTATTTTATTTTTTTAATTTTTTTCTCTTAAACGAAGAAGTCTTGTTTGCTCTACTGTAAACGTGTTGAATATCTCTCACATGCGCACAGTTTGTAAACTTCTAAAAATAATTACGTGTATCTAGTCAATTACGAATAAATATTCACTTTTTTACCTTCTGTTGTTTTCTTTTTTGCACTATTCACCGTTAAAATAAATATACCAGCAGCGACGCGCAACAAAATTTAAAAAAAAAAAACGGTGGCAACAAAATTTAAAAAAACAATTGTTTTTTGTCTTGTTTAAATCGTCGAAACGTGAAGAATCGCATCTTCATTCGCGAAATTAAATTACAAACTGATTGATTGAGAAAACATTAAAATAAAAAAATGAACAATCAAGATAAAAATAATTTTCTGTCTTTAAATCATCAAAACGCGAAGAATCGCATCATTCGCGAAATTAATTACAAATTGATTGATTGAAAAAAAAATTGAAAATTATTTTTATCTTAATTGTTCATTTTTTTCAATTTTTTTTTTCAATCAATTAGTTTGTAATTAATTTCGCCAATAAAGATGCGATTCTTCGCGTTTTGATGATCTAAAGACAGAAAATGATTTTCATTTTATTAATTTCAATTATCAAGTTTTTAAATCACGTATTCAGACAGTAGATGGCGTTACCAATCTGTGAATTAGCATCCCACCGCTTTCGAAAAGACCAAATATTTTTTTTCCCTTAATACACTTGAAGAATTTCTTATATACAAAAAAAAAACAAGAAAAACAAGGGCAAGAAAAAACATTCTGTATTTTAGGAAGAAGTTAGACGCCAATTAACAGATTTCCAATGCCATCTGTTGTCTGAAAATGGTGAATTTTTACGAAAGTAGCAAAAAAATTTCCATTTTTAGCGATACATGGCACTAACAATCCGTAAACTAGCCTCTTCCTGAAAAATCGAATAATTTTCTTGCTCTCAAAATTCACCATTTCTTTTGTTTTTTTTTTGCAAAAAAAAAAACAAAAAAGGTGATATTTAAAAACCTGAAAAGTTTACAAATTTGCGAAGTCGTACTTAAGCAATATCGTTTTGAGAAAGCTGTAATTTACTTAAAAGTATTATTTTAATAGTAATAGTACTTCATATAATCCCTCCCAGTTCAGTCTTTTAATGACAAATCACATTTCAAAAGTGATCGTTGCATTAGGTGCTTTCTTTCGCTCACAAAATCGTGATCCAAACGTGTTTCGATTCAAAAACAGCAATGGGCGTGTTCAGAGACGCCCAGCAGCTGAGTTACTTACTCAGCAATCGCTTGTGATTGGCTCACTTTAAGGTAATAGCCAATCACAAACGACTGCTGAGTAAGCAACTCAGCCGCCGCTGAACGCGCCCATTCTTTTCTCTGAATCTCTTTATTCTTAAAACTTGTTTGGATCAAATTATGATTATTTCCAAGTGAACTGTCGCTCAAAAATTCAAGTCAGGTGTTTTGTTGCAAAGTTTAGTGCTGTTTGCTATATTCGAGAAATTCGCTGACCGACCGGCATCACATGATCTGTTACGTCACGCGCGTCTCTTCCTTTTCGTAAGTGCGTTTTCCGGCAAAATAACGTTCCGTAGTGTATTGAAATGTTCGCAACGTAAAGAGAACGATTAAAACTTAAACTGATTACTGACCTGAACTGCGTCCGATAGTTTCACGAGCAGTTTTCGCTTTCGCTTCTTCGGCTTCAGCTCGGGACGAACCATCCGACCATTTACACACGCCGTTAATGTTAATATAATTTATGGAAACACTTCGCATTCTTTTCGTAAGTAAACGCGAGGCCCCTTATTTTATCCGGCGACGAAAGCCAGACGCGACCCGCGATTGGAAACGCGTCCGGCGCACATTTTTAAACATGTTAGCGCGGTCGCGTAATCGACGCCATTTTCAAACAGATTACCATCAGGCTTACCACTACAAATTCCGCCGGACCATAATAATGATAATACACACAACATGTTTGAAGCAAATGCTTTGCTCTTAAATAACAACTTGAGAAATTCCAAGTTTTAACTCGCTTCTTCCTATTCGGAAACATTTCGGGAGCGAAATTCTTAAGAAGTGCTGTCGCTGTGAAAAGTAACCAGGTATACCAACTGAAATTTGAAAGCGCCCTGTTTCTCATTTCGGACGTCGCTTATAAAGTACCCACCGTCTTTCCTTCATTAATAAAATAAGTAAATAACAGTGAAAATGGCAAGTAATTTTATGACCGAGTGGAAAACAATTCGCAATTAATTGTTTACGTTCGCATCCACTCGACGTGGTTGGCGACACTGGTTTTTAAGGTTATGTCATGTTACCTTGTACGTAGAATGCTGCAGCAATTTTAGAAAGTATTTTTTATTTATCCGAGTGCTGCGCAGAATAAATCAAATAAATAAGTTCTCCTCAGTATGGTTTCAATAAACAAGTCGTTCTTGTACGGCATCGGCTTCGCCTCGATCACCTGGATGATATCGTTGTATTTATATTCGCAATTGACCAAGAAGGACGGCAGTTCGGTTTACTCCACCGTGTTCCCATCGGCGAACCAAATCGCCGGTGACAAGAGCGACCCGAAAAGAATGTTTCACAATTTCAAGGACGAAATCAGGGAGCAGAAGCAGGCGTTCAAGAATTACATCGCCAGCAAGACCTTGCTGAAGGAATTGCAGCCGGTGCACAAGTCCCTGAACGAAGACGAGCAAGGTTTGTTTGCATGCGACTTTAGCTTTGCAAAGAAGAAGTTTCTTTTGAAACTTTCAGCTTTAAACGAGCTGGGTATGGTGAGGACTTCCGAAGACAAGAGAGTAAAGGAGGAAGGTCAAAGACTGTACGCCTTCAACGTTTTAATCAGCAATCGCTTGAGCTACCACAGGAGCATACCGGACACCAGACATAAATTGTAAGTTCAAGAAATTCATTTTCATAATAAGGGGCCGCCAACACTTACTAATAGATTAATTAAAGACGAAATCCCCATCCGGCTGTTTACTCATAGCAGGGCCAGTTGAACTGATATGTCATATACAGTCAGTCCAACTTGCCTAAAAATGTATTTAAGTACATCAAGCCATGAAGTGTGTCAACTAGCGCCCTCTGATACTAGTTAATTTCGTCATAGCCACAACACCCAAGCTTAATTTCACTAACATTTCTCTCTAATTTTAACACTAATTTTGAATTTGAGGGCGCCACTTAACGTACGCCTTTCATTTCTTACAAAAACATGACACGAACACGAAGTGATTCAAATTAACTCGAAGAATTCTGTTCAGATGTAAAAGTGCGGGCTACCCGGACCGACTGCCAGACGCCAGCGTCATAATATGCTTTTACAACGAACATAACCACACTCTGTTGAGGACGGTCCATTCGATAATGGATCGCACTCAAACTGCCGTTTTGAAGGAAATCATCCTGGTGGATGATTTTAGCGACCTTCCGAACTTGCACGACGATCTACGGCGCTACATTCGCGAGAACTTCGACGGGAAAGTGCGCCTTTACAAAACCGAACGGCGGGAAGGCCTGATAAGGGCGAGAATTTTCGGCGCCCGGAAGGCCACCGGAAAGGTTTGCTAATTACGCATGCGCGTAACATCCTGGGTGGGCCAGAAATACCGTTGCTTGTTTGAATTTCCCGCGGAATTTATCACGTTGGCACCACCTGGAGAGGTTTTTTGATTTTGATATTTGCAGACGTCCAGGTGTTTTTTCCCCCTTGTCGAGGGCATTCGTTCATTTTGGTTTCGATTAAATCGAACGTCATATTTTTGATCATTTTGCCACCACTCTTCTGCGTTAAACTCCTAGACACTAAAGTTACCAGGTGGCAAGTTCATGTTGTCTACGCGACAGCTGTTCGGATACTATTTAGTTCTAATGCAGGCGGGCGGGGTGGATTATTAAATCATGTATTATAAAATATTCCTGCCCCCTCCAGGAAATTTTCTTACACACGTGCGTTCAGCGTAGGATTAGACAAATAATGCAACACAGTAACCGCATACACTCGTGCGTTCAGCGTAGGGTTAGACAAATAATGCAACACAGTGTCATCCGCATGCACTCGTGCGTTCAGCGTATGGTTATACAAATAATGCAACACAGTAACCGCATACACTCGTGCGTTCAGCGTAGGGTTAGACAAACGATGCAACAGAGTAACCGCATACACTCGTGCGTTCAGCGTAGTGTTAGACAAATAATTCAACACAGTAACCGCATACGTATTCCTTGCCCACCTGGAGTACACTACATTAAACGAACTTTCTATTTCGAAGTATTTTAGGTAATCGTTTTCCTCGATAGCCACGTAGAGGTCAATGTCGATTGGTTGAGACCGTTACTCTCGAGGATAAAGGAAAAACGCACGAACGTAGTGACACCTGTTATCGACATTATTAACGCGGACACTTTTGCGTACACGTCTAGTCCGTTGGTGAGGGGTGGGTTTAATTGGGGCTTGCATTTCAAATGGGAAAATTTGCCCACAGGTAAATTTTTCGATTTTTTTTCTGCAGTATGTCTTTCTTTGCCTTGAACTGATTGACCGTTACGAAAACTGGCGGATCAGAAAAATCGATTTTATGATCATGACAGGTACTCTAAGCAAGGAGGAGGACTTCGTGAAGCCGATTCGATCTCCGACGATGGCCGGTGGCCTGTTTGCGATGGACAGGCGGTATTTCATCGAATTGGGGGAGTACGACGCCGGCATGAATATTTGGGGCGGGGAAAACCTTGAAATCTCGTTTAGGGTTTGTTGAAAGTGCTTCGGCGTTTCGCCCGCGTATTAAAAAGCAAAATGTTGAAGATATGGATGTGCGGTGGTCAGCTGGAACTCATTCCATGTAGTCGAGTCGGACATGTTTTTCGACACAGAAGGCCATACGGCTCACCCGACGGGCAAGACACGATGCTCCATAATTCCTTGAGGGTCGCCCACGTTTGGATGGATGAGTATAAGGTTAAAAAGAGAATTATTTTATTTTAAACTGACGTGCCGGTGTCGGCATAGCGCCGTCAAAAGCTTAGCGGCTCGAGCGACTTGGCATGGAACCAGACGATGCGGGTTCGAGTTCCGTTGACGACAGATTCTTCTGCTTTGTTCCTTTATTGGATTAAATTATTATTTAAAAAATGATAATAATTTGAAAGTCTTACGACTTACTAATTTTTTTTTTTTATATAAAAATAGCTTCCAAGGAACCTCTTAATTTCAGGAATACTTCTTCAAGCAAAATCCAGACGCGATAAAAATCAATTACAACGACATTTCATCTCGCGTCCAGCTGAGAAAAGAACTCAAGTGCCACGATTTCGGCTGGTACCTGAAGTACGTGTACCCCGAGATGGTCCTGCCGTCTGACGACGAGCAGAGGCAGAAACAGAAGTGGTCCGCCCTGGAACAGGGGCATTTTCAACCGTGGCATTCGAGACAGCGCAACTACGTTGCCCACTACCAGATAAGACTCAGCAATACGACTTTATGCGTTCAGAGCAGCACGGACGTCAAAACGAAGGGAAGCGCGTTGGTCTTGAAGAAGTGTCTGCGTTCTAAAAATCAGGTAGAATTTTTAATTTAACGTTAAGAAACGGACGAGAAAGAAGACTTAAAAAAAAACAACACTTACTAGATTGTTTTGATCCCGCGCCCAGCTTCCAAACGAAATGTATTCATTTACCAGCAGAAGGCATGCGATCGTTCATGCCGTTTGTTTTATTGGTAGCCCTACGCAAGGCGAGTGCAGCAGCATTTCCAATTGTCGCGCCAGCGTTTTAAATTTTTTTTTTTCTTATCAAGGTTAGCAGCTGCGCGTTTCTTTGAATGAAGCCAACCCGCTCTTATAAAATGCGAATTGTTTACGGCCGGTGTATAATACAAGGGGGTGGCCTTGGTTTTTTTTTTAGATATGGTACCAAACTGACAAGAACGAATTGGTGCTGGCCCAGTTACTTTGTTTACAATCGTCCCAACCGAACCCTTACTTGTACAAGTGCCACGAAATGGGAGGAGATCAAGAATGGAAACACAAAGGAGAGGTATTTTACTATTTCGATCACAACTAGTGGCTGAAATAATTATTATTAATACAGTTTAATACAGTTTCCGTTTCAGAACAAAACTCCGATTTACAATCTAGCAGCCGGTACTTGCCTCGGAGTGAACGGCAAGGAAAGCGGAGCAATAGTCACGATGAAACTTTGCACGGACCCGTCGTCCACGGTGTGGGACTTGTTGAGGTGATATTCGCTGCTGTACACGAACCGTACCTTAAAATCTCACAGCGTAGAAGCGGAAAAACGAAAAGACTGACGGTATTCGAGCCATTTTAGCGTGTGTGAAATATTAATTATTTATTTATATGTGCTGTTGAGTTTCGGAATTGTTGCCTGGAATGTATGAGTTTGTAGATTTCGCCATGAATAAAACAGTGTTTGTGTATTCAATATTTTTTTTCAATACCAAAACGCCTGCGTTTATTATGCTAGAAATAATTTTTTTCTTGTAATCTCCGTCGTAGCATAATAAATAGCAGATCGTTTCCCACGTCTTCGATCTAATTTTGTGGTGCAATTCGCAGTCTGTTTGTTACACATCTCAAAACAGTCCTACTTTTACGATTTCCTTGGTTCGGCATTACAATTGCCTTCGGTTGCAATATTTTGCCGGCCTCGAGTTTGTATTTTCGAAATTACAGGCGATCGTCTACAACTACGTTTCCTGAGATTTACGCGGGAATTAAATGGATTGTTTACTTTAAGCGTTGAGACTGGTTGTAAAACACGACGTCGCGCCATCTTATTTCCTGCTAGGAACGTTGTTGTCAGTTTGTTATTTCGATTTGATTTCGACGGAGCTATATAAATTGCCTCCTCTGCATTTGTTATGCTAGAAATAAGTTTTCATTACAATCTCCGTCGCAGCATAATAAATAAATGTGTATTTTATAAAGCGATCGTTTCCCACGTCTTTGAACTAATTTTGTGGTGCAATTCGCAGACTGTTTGTTATACACCTCAAGATACTCCTGCAATAAATCTTTTTACGATTTCAATAAATCCTTTCACTATTTCGCTGGTTCGGCATCATAATTGCCTTAAGTTAAACTTTTGTCGCCCTGAAGGTTATATTTGTGCGTTGATTTCGCAATTATAAGCAATCGTCTGCGACTGCGTTTCTCGAGATTTACACTTACAGACTTAAATTGATTGTTTAAACGTCGCGTCAGTTTTTGATATTTAGATTTTATTTTGACGGAGTCGGCATTTATTATGTTAGAAATAAATTTTTATTGCAATCTCCGTCGCACCGTAATAAATAAATGTGTATTTTATAACGTGGAATCTCCTCCCATGTCTTCTATCTAATTTTGTGGTGCAATTCGCAGACCGTTTGTTTACACATCTCAAAACACTCCTGCAATAAATCGTTTCGCCGGTTCGGCATTATAATTGCCTTAACTTAAACTTTTATATCGGCCTGTAGTTTGTATTTTTGCGTTGAATTCGCATCGTCTACAACTACGTTTCCCGAGATTTACGTGGGAATTAAATTGATTGTTTATTTTAAGCGTCGAGACCTGGCTTAAAACACGACGTCGCGTCAGTTTTTTTTTTCTGCCATCTTATTTCCTGCTATTGTAGGAACGCTGTTGTTATCAGTTTGTTATTTCGACGGAGCTACAAATTATAGTGCGGGAAACCTAATCGGTTTCGGATTATTCGCGATTTTAAACCAAACCGGTTATTCGAACATCCAATTATTTTGATAACCTGATATTCGAATATTATTCGTTTTTGTATAATCGTATATTCAAATATCATCGGTTTTTTGGATAATCGGATTGTTGCTCTTTTCGCGCAGATTATTATTGTTGTTGTGCTTTTTTTTCCCTTAGGTACAAACTTCAACGGTTAGTATTTTCGTGGGAATTAAATTGTACTGTAATTGTATAGTATTTTCGTGGGAATTAAATTGTGTACGTATCGGATCTACGTACCGCTTTAAGTTTTGGCTGAAGTTTAATTAACGTTCCAGATTAATTTCTGGTTTCTTCCGTGACGACCCGTTTAAATTTTCGAGAAAGCGGGGTTACCAAACATAGTCTCGCAGCGTCGCCCGGGGGCTTTTAGCGTCGATCACTAGATTCTCCGATGCGAACCCGGACTGACGAATAAAGGAAACGATAGTTGCCTGGGAGTTTTCCTCTCTTGTTTTTCGAAACCACGGATTTACACTTAGACTTATTGGAATTTGTTCTTTGTTTCATGGTTTGAGCGCTTCACGCCAATCACCGCGGATTTTAACATTTAATCTAGAATAGCTCGAAATGACTCACGAGGATGTTCGCAGAATCGACTAACTACACCACCGCGAGTTAATTAACTGACAGATGATGTACGTCAAAGTGCGTGTACATAAATTAACCAATCAGCGAGGTTGCCTTAAGTGTGCTTAAATATTTCGTGTCCGTTAGGTTCGCTAGGATTCGTTTACTCTTCCTGCCTCTCAGTGTGTTCACAATATAACAAAATAAATTACACCTGTATTTGTAAAAAAAAAAATGTACATTTGTAAAGTGTTAAAATAACAACAATTGTAATAATAGCACGAGAGATCATGGCTGCATCTTCTTCACCGAATTGATAATATCCGCTCTGTTGACGATGTTCTGGTAGAGACTATTGAAGTCCTAAAACGAACGACAGGATTTGTAGATACAACTATCTAAAATGAGCCGCTCCGCAGGACTTACAGTAACATGTTCAAGCGCGTCTGCATCGTCGTCATAATCGTCTTCCTCATTGTCGCTTTCATTTTGATATACACATTCGAAATTACCACCTGCAAACAATTAATTAAGATTCCCTTTTATTTCGCGAGGACTTAAATCAAATTTTAATGACATTAGGATTGTTTTGGTATGTTTATTCACATCGGATAGTCTTAAAACCGTCCGTCAGGAGCATGCGCATTACAAAGAAACCCGAGCTTATTTTGTTGTGCGCATGCACCTGATGACCTAGGATGGTTCTGTGTAACGTGCGAGAAGCTCTTACCATCCAGATCGCCGTCGATTTCTTCTTCTTCCACGTCGTAAACCGGTTCGTCTTTTACAGGAATCATACTTGTCTCGTTGTTGCGGTTTTCAACAACAGCCGCCGCGTTCTCGCATTTCATTTCTTTTTTATCCTCGCATTTAACTTCCGCCTTGATGATCGGCTTATGCCTTGCCCAAGCGGCCTCGATGCAACCCGGAGCGAACAGTGACTGCGATCGGCTATCAAATAACTCCTGCTCGTTCTCCTCGTCCGATTTCGGTTCGTCCTTGACACAGCTTAAATTCATGTCGTCGCCTCCGCCGCCGCCGCTCGCGCCCACATGATTGTCCTCCTCGTCTTTCTCGTGTGGTGGATTTTGATCTGACGCGACGGCATTCAACACCGCCGCGTTCACTTCGTCCGCGCTGTCATTGGTGGATTCGCTCACGGACCTCACGACCGGATTTTGCATCTTCGTTTCGCCCGGTATGCCGTTGGGACCGTTGATCCGTCGGAATCGCACGATCAAGCTCTTCGAGTGCATTTCCGTGCCGTGCGTCCTCTTGAACGCCGCCACGCAATCGGAGACGTCCTTGAACGAGACGAAGGCGTACCTCGTGAACTTCATCTTCTTCGCGTATCCAATGTCGATGCGTCGGCTTTCCGGATACGTCCGCACCATATCCTCCTTGGTCACTTCCTGAGTGAGGTTTCCGACGTACAAGGTTAAAGGATCGATGTCCTTCGGATTTAACACGTGGTCTTCTTCTCGGTCCTTCTTGTACTCGACGGTGAGAACACCGTGCCCGAATTCTTTCTGGTTCATCTCTTTTATGACGCGCTCGGGGTCCGCTGACGGCTGCAATTCCCACGAAAAAAAAAATTTATGTAATTCCCACGAAAAAAACATTTATGTAATTCCCACGAAAAATTATCAAAACGTTCGAGATTGTACCTGTAGAGAGAGGAAACAGAATCTGGAGGTGGAGGGTTGCTGGAAGTGAACACTTTCGATGGCATCGTGAAAGCCCGCGACGATATCCTTGTTCAGTTCTAGGTCGGGGAACTTGACGATCAGCGAGTGGTTTTTGGCTCGCTGGTTGAATTCCTTCTCCACCGACAGGGCAGTCTTTGCTTCTTCGATCGACCAGGACCGTTTCGACGGGACCGCCTGCGACAGTGGCTTCTTCTTCTTGCCCACTTTCAACCTGGGTTCCGGAAACTCCACCGCCAGACGCGGCTTTTTAAAGCTATTTCTCTGCCAGGGGTGTTGTTGAGACGGGTTGGGGTGATGTGACGGATTGCCGTAATGAGCGACGCTGTTATACCTGCGTGAAGAACATAAATAAATGAAATAAAGAAAACGTCAAATCATTTTTTAATTCTGACAGCGTTCAGTTAATACTTTTTTAATACAAAAAAAAATTCAAATGATAGTAACGAAGTTAGTATTGACAAGCAGTGATTTCATCTAGGTATGATATCCTAATAATTTAGAAGCTATCCTAGAGTGTTAGAAACTATCCTAGAACCTTAGAAGCTATCCTAGAAAAACAAAATAATGCAGATATTTTATTTTACCTTGATTTGTACATATACCGATGTGAACCGCCTTGAGCAACAATTTGATTGTAGACGTGTCCTGATCTGGGTGCGTCATAATCGTTGCCGTAGTGACGGTACTTCCCCGGTAATGGGGGCGGAGGCTTAGAAAAATCTGGAAACGCTAGCACCTTGCTCGACCACTGTTCCTACCAAATAAAAGCGGCGAGTAGAAAATATAATCGGCGCCGTTTTTTTTTTTTTTTAAACTAACCTCAAATCCGTTTGCGTTCGGGGGTGGCGGTGCTTGTCTTGGCTTGGCCGGGGGCGAACGCCTGCCTGACCATTGTTCCTGGCAAACAAAAAGAAAACAAAGTGGTAAGTAAGTGCAAATAACGCGACCTCTATAATATCATGTACCATGAACCTGGTTACGTTCGAGGTGGGTGGTGGCCTTGACTTTGGGGGCGGAGATTGCCTGTCTGACCATTGCTCCTGAAGCAAATAAAAAAAAAGCAGTACGTACAAACAATACCATCTCTATCACGCCTACCACGAATCTGTTGTTTAAAATCGAGGGTGGTGGAGGCCTAGATTTAGGTGGTGGGGATTGCCCGCTGTCTGGCGACCATTGCTCCTATAGCAAACAAGAAGCAAACGGTAACTGCAAACAATACCCGTCCTGCTTTTACCATACCATGAATCCGTTTACGTCCAAAGGCGGCGGCGGCGGCAACCTAGATTTAGGTTGTGGAGGCGGCTTGCCCGACCATTGCTCCTATCGAATAAAAAGCAAACACATTAAACGCAAACAACCCGACTTCGATCACAGGCGTAAATACCATGAACTCGTTTACGTTCGAAGGTGGCGCCTGCGGCCTGGCAGGTTTAGGTTGCGGAAGTTGCTTGCCCGACCACTGCTCCTATGAAACAAACAAACA
The DNA here is from genome assembly GCA_036172665.1 of Prosopocoilus inquinatus. Taxonomy (NCBI): domain Eukaryota; kingdom Metazoa; phylum Arthropoda; class Insecta; order Coleoptera; family Lucanidae; genus Prosopocoilus; species Prosopocoilus inquinatus. The sequence goes on along the minus strand of CM069878.1, from coordinate 2,691,048 downwards.
AACACAAACAATTAGCAAGTACGAACAACGCGATTAGCCTCATACCGCGAAACCGTTCACGTTTGAAGGCGGCGGCAGCCTAGGTTTAGGTTGTGAAGTTTGTTGCCGCCCCGACCATTGCTCCTGGCAAATAAAGCAACGCATGTGGTAAGCACAAACAACGCGGTTTCTCTCGTACTTACCTCGATTCCGTTTACGCTCGAAGGTTGTAGCGGCCTAGGTGGTTTAGGTTGTGCAGGTTGCTTGTTTGACCATTGCTCCTAGAAAATTAAGCAAAAAATTGTAAACGCAAACGAATCGGAGACGGGAGGAACATCATACCATGAATTCATTATTTACATTTACAATGGAATGTGGTGGCACTGGCCTAGGTTTAGGTTGCGAAGACTGCTTGCTCGACCACTGCTCCTACACCAAATAAAAACAATCAGCAAATACAAACAAACCAGGGTTGGGGGGGGGGGGATTCTATCATACCATGAATTCGTTTACATTTGATGAAGGCGGTGGCGGCCTTGTAGGTTTATTTTGTGGAGGTTGCTTGCTTGATGACCATTGCTCCTAGGGCAAATAAAAACGAATAGTAAATACTTTCCAATCTGGGGGGGGGGGGGGTGAGCGGGAGGGAGGGGAGAAATCTAATCAATCTATCATACCATGAATTCGTTCACATCCGAGGGTGGCGGTGGCCTAGGTTTAGGTTGCGGAGGTGGCTTGCTCGTCGACCATTGTTCCTAGAGCAAATAAATAAAAACAAGCAGTTAGTGCGTACGAAGAGCCGGTGCGAGGGGGGGGGGCGGGGTCATACCACGAATTCATTGACATTCGATGACGGCACTGGCCTAGGTTGCTTACTCGATGACCATTGCTCCTAGAACAAATAAAAACAAATAGTAAATATGAAGGAACTCGGAGGGGGGGGGGGGGAGAAATCGTACCGTAAATTCGTTCACATTCGTACGTGGCGGTGGCCTAGGTTTAGGTTGTGGAGGTGGCTTGCTCGACCACTGATCCTAGCGAACAAAAACAAGTGATGAGTGCAAACCAAGGGGGTGGGAGGTGGGTCTCTCTGTCATACATACCATGAATTTGTTGACATTCGAAGGTGGCGGTGGCTGTTGCCTCCTAGATTTAGGTTGTGAGGGTTGCTTGTCGCTTGTCATTGACCATTGGTCCTGTCAAATAAAAAAACAAGTGATAGGCACCCAAACGCAACCGATGCGATTTGTTCCATACCATAAATCCGTTCACGTTTGACTGGGGTGGCACTGGTTTAGATTTTGGTGGTGGTGACGGCGGTGGCGGTGGTGGTGGAGGTGACTGTGGGGGTGATGGTGGAGGTGGCGGTGGCGGCGGCGGTGGTGGAGGCGACCCTGCCGGCAGCGGCGGGGGTGGAATTATAGAGTAGTTAAAATTGTATCCCATCATTTTAAATGGGCAACGTTCTTAGATTGATGGGCAAGACATGCTCATGGGCTTATTTGGGTGAAGGCAAAAGACAGACGGCTTGATTTCTCATTTTAACTACATCACTGACGAGACAGTTAATACTGAAGAAACACTAACACAACACTGTATTTACTCAATAATTAGCCAATCACGTCTGCAAGGCAGAAATAAAACTCTAGACAGCTGATAGCATCATTGCAATTTTCGCCCTATTTGGTTGGTCGCATTGCAATCCACGCGTTACCAACTCACTAACAATTGATCTTTGAAAGTCTTGTGTGGCTGAGTTCGGCAACGCTCTCGGATTACTCTTCAGTGTGCCAGTATGCATGTTTTCAGTACTTTTAGGTACCAATCAGTGTTTCAGTGCTGCTATCACTATTGCAGTATCATTTTGATTTCTCTCAAATCTGTAAAATAAATTTGAACCTTGAAATGTACCTTGGCCACAACTCAAGCTCCGCCTTTGACTTCCACTTCGTCCATACAGGGTCGCGTTCAGAAATTGTGTAGCCAGAGCACTTTGGGCTTTTAGGACGAGAAGCAAAATGCACAAAATCATTTACATGAGGGAGAAAGAACATTACCCAGAGCGTTCTCTTTTTTATTCCTGAACAGGCCTCTATGCAAGGCACAACGCACAACGAATTTAGACATAATTTCATCACTGCGCATGATCTAAACAGTTCGGAACTCATAAATTCTAGTAAAGCGAACAGGCCTAATCTAATAACAATTAAGTGTTGTAATGCAGAAACATTTCAAATTTCATTTCACTGAAATATTTCCTAGCATTCGGAAATTTCAGGAAACTTATTTTAAATTTGCCGCGCAGAAAGTGTCGTCTGCGCATGATCTGAATTTGGATGATACGTAACATAAACGTAAGCTGCCGGATACACATGTTCACAGAATAGGAAGAATCGAGTTAAAACTTGGAATTTTTCACGTTGTCATTTAACAACAAAATGTTTACTTCAAACATGTTGTGTGTATTATCATTATTATGGTCCAGCGGAATTTGTAGTGGTAAGCCTGACGGCAGTCTGTTTGAAATAATGGCGTCGATTACGCGTACCGCGCGAACGTGTTTAAAAACGTGCGCCAGACGCGTTTCCAATCGCGGGCCGCGTCCGGCTTTCGTCGCCAGATAAAATAAGGGACCTCGCGTTTACTTACGAAAAGAATGTGAAGTGTTTTCGTAAATTATATTAACATTAACGGCGTGTGTAAGTGTGCTCGGATGGTTCGTCCCCCGAGCTGAAGCCGAAAAAGCGAAAGCGAGAACTGCCCGTGAAAACTGTCGGACGGAGCTCAGGTCAGTAATCAGTTTAAGTTTTAATCGTTCTCTTTACGCTGCGAACATTTCAATTCACTGCGGAACGTTATTTTGCCGGAAAACTTACTTACGAAAAGGAAGAGACGCGCGTGACGTCACAGACCATGTGATGCCGGCCGGTCAGCGAATTTCCCGAATACAGCAAACAAACAGCACTAAAATTTATAGTTTTATTTATTTATTTATGTATTTAGTTATTAAAAAGAACACGTAGCACGTTTTTATTTAAGTCAAATGAAAAATCCAGGCCGACTTTACGTTTCGCACCCCGCGATTGGCAACGCTGTTCAGCGTGAAGTTGGCGCACGTGTAGCGATCGAATTCTAACCTATAAGTTGTTGCCCATTCCGTTCCGACTATTCTAATAGAAAATAATGTTACAATTAAGCAAAAAATTCGTTAAATACTCCGATTTGAGAAACTGTTTAAACAAGGTAAGCCCACAATACGCGTGAGTCCGTTCGGACCCACTAATGAAATCTTCCGTCCCGGCAGAATTATATAAAATGCATGTCCTCGTACACCAAATACGCGGAGCACAAGCCCATCGAAAAGATCCGGAACATAGGAATTTCCGCGCACATCGACTCCGGCAAGACAACCCTGACCGAACGCATTTTATTCTACACGGGGCGAATCGAGGAGATGCACGAAGTCAAAGGTAAGGACAACGTTGGGGCGGTCATGGATTCCATGGAGCTGGAAAGGCAAAGGGGGATTACCATCCAGAGCGCAGCCACATACACCCTTTGGAAAGAGCACAACATTAATATAATCGACACGCCGGGTCACGTCGACTTCACAGTCGAGGTAGAACGGGCGCTTCGCGTCCTAGACGGGGCGATTCTAGTGTTGTGCGCGGTCGGCGGTGTTCAGAGCCAATCCCTGACCGTCAACAGACAAATGAAACGTTACAACGTCCCCTGCCTGGCCTTCATAAACAAACTAGATAGAATGGGGGCAGATCCGAAACGAGTCCTGTCGCAGATGCGCTCGAAACTACATCACAACGCCGCCTTCATACAACTCCCGATCGGTTTGGAGGGTAACAACCGGGGCCTGATCGATGTGATCGAGCAGAAAGCCCTGTATTTCGAAGGCGATTTCGGCGAGGCCGTGCGCTTCGACGAGATCCCCAAGGAGATGCGTGCGGAATCCTCGGAGCGCAGGCACGAGTTGATCGAGCACTTATCGAACGTGGACGACGTCTTGGGGGAATTGTATTTGGAAGAGAAGGCGATTGGTAAAGACGTCATAAAGCAGGCGATCAGGAGGAGTTGTTTAAAACGTACCTTCACGCCTGTGTTAGTGGGGACGGCTTTAAAAAATCGTGGCGTGCAGCCCCTGCTCGACGCGGTCTTGGAATACCTGCCGAATCCGGGGGAAGTCACGAATCTCGCGCTCAAGGAAACGAAGGAGGGTGAGGAGGCCGAGAAGGTCCGCTTAGATCCGGCTAGGAGCGACGCGAAACCCTTTGTTGCGTTGGCTTTTAAGTTGGAGGCGGGACGTTTCGGGCAGTTGACTTACATGCGTTGCTACCAGGGGGTGCTTAGGAAGGGCGACAGTATTTTCAATGTGAGAACGAATCGCAAAGTGCGCATCGCGAGGTTAGTGCGGATGCATTCAAATACCATGGAGGATGTCGTTGAAGTGTTCGCGGGTGATATCTTTGCCCTGTTCGGGGTGGATTGTGCAAGCGGTGATACTTTCGTGACCGACAACACCCTGGGGATATCGCTGGAGTCGATTTTCGTTCCGGAACCCGTCGTGTCCATGTCGATTAGTCCAGCGCAAAACAAGGACCGCGACAATTTCTCCAAAGCCATCGCGAGATTTACCAAAGAGGACCCGACCTTCCAGTTCTTCTTCGATGCCGACAACAAGGAAACGATCGTGTCCGGCATGGGCGAGTTGCACCTCGAGATTTACGCGCAGAGGATGGAGCGCGAGTATAACTGCCCCGTCGTAATGGGCAAGCCCAAGGTGGCATTCAGGGAGACGTTGGCTTCGCCCTGCGAATTCGATTACCTGCACAAGAAGCAGTCGGGTGGGCAGGGGCAGTACGCTCGGGTCACCGGAATTTTAGAACCCCTGCCGCCTGCCAAGAATACTTATTTGGAGTTCGTCGATGAGACCGTGGGGACGAACGTTCCGAAGCAATTCGTGCCGGGGGTGAAGAGGGGGTACCTGGGCATGGCTGAGAAGGGTTTGCTGACTGGAAACAAATTATCCGGCTTGAAATTCAGGCTGCAAGACGGTGCGCATCACATCGTCGATTCCAGCGAGTTGGCTTTCTTCCTCGCTGCTCAAGGTGCCATCAGAGAAGGTCTGTATTTTCACAACAACAATTTTTACAATTTGCAAACCACGAGTTTTAACAAACGTTCAGTTTTATTTATTGTGTTTTCCCCCTAGAAGTGACGCATCCTTTTTACATAGTTAATAACTGCTTGGGACATTTTTTTTTAATTTAAATCAAAGGTTGCAGCTTGCAATTAATTTTGTAATTAATTGTAGAACCATTTCGGGCTTGAAATTTACAAATAATGAGTTTCAGTGTTCGAGAAGGGCACTTGGCAGTTGCTGGAGCCGATTATGGCCGTCGAAATCACGGCGCCCGAAGAATTCCAGGGCTCGGTGATGGCCCAGTTGAACAAGCGTCACGGTATCATAACCGGCAGCGATGGTAAAGAAGGCTGGTTCACGTTGCACGCCGAGGTGCCCCTGAATGAGATGTTCGGTTACGCGGGCGAGTTGAGGTCGAGCACGCAGGGAAAGGGCGAGTTCAGCATGGAGTACAGCCGGTATTCCCCTTGCCTGCCCGAACTCCAAGAGAAACTGGTGGTGGAGTATCAGAAGGCGATGGGTTTGCTGCCGCCGGAGAAAATGCAGAAGAAAAAGAAAAATTAACGTCGCGGTGAATTAGTGCAAACAATTTTTTTATAAGCGCTTACTTATTTTAAGCTGTCATGTTTCCAAACGTGTTTATAATAGTTCCCTTGTATTATTTACAAAGTAAATAAATTGTACATAATGTTTATACTTATTTTGTTTTTGTTTTCTTTTTTTTTCGTCTGGTTGATTTTATTCCAAATTACGATTTTGTACATTTTAACAACACGGCCGCAGTTTTAAAATAAGACCGCCCAACTCAAACGGAGTGAAGGCGAACGAATATTTCTCAAGTCGAACTCAAAATCAAATGCTTTCCGATCATCTTGAGAAGTATTTTTGTGTAACGCCACGATTAAATTATTCGAAAAAAAAAAAGAAATTGTTGCTACACAATTACGCGGCATCAGCATTCATTAAACGTTGAGGTAGGTCAACCGCGTCGGACACGTTCGCATTCCGCCGCGTTACACTATACAAAAAGTGCACTTAACTTTGCGGAATGTAGGCGTGTATGTTTACAATTATGTGTCAAGCCAATTAGGAGTGAGGAGGCAACTAAAGCGGCTTGCAGAGAACAAATCCATCGCAAGGATTAATTGATGCCGAAACACCCGGGAACTTTGAGCTTTGGACCGGACCCCACAGCCACCCGGGCACAAACTGATTGTCACGCGTGGAATTAACAAATAGTGTAGGAAATCGAGTACGCAAGATAGCAGTTAGGAAGTGATAGTAACATTCAGTAGCAGTGAGACAGTGAACAGTGAGCGGGCCGACGGAATTAAAAAACCAATAAAATGTAAATTAAATTTAAAGATTAAAGCCCGATTTCATAATCGAACTAAACGAGACTTTAAAATAAAAGTCACATTCTAATGTATAAATGACTAGGTTTTCGCATCTTTCCAGACATATGACTGTGACTTTTATTTTAAAGTCTGCTTTAGTTCGATTATGAAGTCAGGCCTAAGCCGAACGTCGTAGATAAATAGGAATTGAAATTAAATCATGTTAAACCGTGACGATTAATTTATTTAAATTCATCCCCGGTGCATCCACCATTTTTTTTTTTTTTTTAAGAAAAATCGCAATTGCTCAGAGATTAAAAGAGGTGGATCGATGCGGTTTTCACTGTTGGATCAGCCATTGAGAATGCCATTGTTCTGAGAAAGAAACGTTTAATTGCTGCCTGCACAAACAGATTTTTTTTACTTAACAAATAAAATTCACTTATTTTCGACACTTTTTATTTTGTAGAATTAAATTGACGTTTTGATTGATATTAACGACCAAATTTAATGCTCGCGACTGTACATGTTGGCAGTATTTTGTTTACCTGTCCTTTTAAAAAAAAAAAAAAATTTGCAACCTTTTTAATTACCAATACTTAGTAAAAAGGATTTGCAGACCTTGCTTGCTCATTTTCGTTTAATTCATCGATTTTTTTTTATTCTACTCCCAATTGTTTCTGTCCGACGTCCATAGTCTTCCGTTTTTTTTATTTATTTATTTATTTCTTTTAAATCAAATTCCAAGAGTTAAACGTTTCTCTTTACAAACGTTCGTTTCGTTTTTAATTTCGATTTTTGTTGATTTGGTGTTCTTCGTTTTTCTCGTTTTTATTTAGACTTATTTAGACTGATTTTTTACAGTTTTTTTTTAGTTTCCATGAATTAAACTATTTTTTTTTTAAATCATATATTTACGTGTGTCTGCCTATACTCTGTTTTTAATTCGGAGGAGTAGGTACTTTGAAATTTTGGCGCCAAAAACGAGCTTTGTCATTGGTCAAACGACCTTTCGTTTGTGATTGGTCAAACGAACTTTCGTTGGTCATTGGTCAAACGAACTTTCGTTTGTCATTGGTCAATTCCGGCCAGCTGCCTATTTTATTCCAAATCCAAAGAAAACCGTACGATTTTCTTTAAACTTTTTAACAACACGGCCGCAGTTTTCAAAATAAAACCGCGTCGCAACTCGAATAAAATATAAGATAAAATATATATATATATATTCCGTTCCATTAAACCGATACGCAAAAACGTTTTCTTTTCCCTGTCAAAACTCAAGGTCAACACTGTTCATTTGTTTTTCTTTTCCTGTGTATTTTGATTAATTGATTAGTAATCACTTTTTTCACTTTAAACTTTTAACAAGTAAATTAACGGCCGATTTCATAATAGGTCTTTGTAATGAGTTTGGACGAAAACATTTAAATTTCCCGCCTAATAGTTGAGGTGGCAACACTGATTTAGATTACCCGCCCGTAACCAGTTCATTCGTTTTTATTTCGTATGTAACTAGAAGTGTAACGTTTCTTTTGTAAAAACTTTAAATTTAAAGTTCTTTATCCTAAAAAAAAATACATTTGTTTCCCTATCCTAAAAGGTGACTTTAAATTAAAACCTCCTTAAAGTCTGATTATTAAAACGGCCATAAATCGTCGTTCTTACTTGCGATGACGTGACGGTGACGGCAACAAAAAAAAAACTAGTTCTTTTTAATCTTTAAAAATCGTTTTTATTGCTGGCATAAGTCGGGATTAAAATAATAATCTGAGTAATAAGAAATTTGTTGTGCGTTGTATTCGTCACTTTTATGTATGATTTGATCACTTTAGATTGACATAAATTTATTAAACTAAAAAAAGCAATGTCAGGTCAAAAAGCGATCGTAAGATGTCGCTATTTTATCTGTTTATAAAAAAAAGCAAGTTGAAAGCTAAGCAAAGCACGAATCACAATCGAAAGCGAAACAAAAAAAGTAAATGATTACAGGTTCCTGTAATTTTTTTCTCTCCAAAATGGTACTGTTTAAATGTAACTTCACGTAGAGACTCTCTAATAGGTTACAGTCTGGCAAAATCAACCATCTTTCAGCAAGAAAAAAAAAATTCCGACGGTGTCAAATTGACATTGACAATATTATCTAACCTTGGTTGCTCTTTCGAAGTCGAAGTTCAACAAAAAAAAGTCACCCAGTGTCAAATTGATAATACTACCTAACTTTGATTGCTTATTTTCAATGTCAAATTCAAGAGTTGGCGCCAAACTGCACTTCCATTCTTTCGTATGATTGGCTGAAGTACTTTTCTGCGCTGAAATATGGCGGAACCAATTAAAAAAAAAAAAAGAAAATGCAAGTCATTCTGCTTGACTAGTGGATCTCTAGTTTTGTAAAATCTGTGAAGTCGTTTTTAAACAGTACCATTTTGGGAGGGCGGCGGGCGAAGAGAAATTACAGGAAACTGTAATTATGTACTGTTTTTTTGCTTTCGCCTGTAAATTCAAACTTTACTGCGTCATCACCGCGAATAAATTCATTAACCACTTCTGCGTGCATTCATTTACGATTCAAATTCAATTTTGCTCCGGATGATAAGGCCTCTTGTGCTCAAACACGAAAAACCGTAGCCAAACTCAATAAAAACTTGATTTTTCTTTTTTCTTTTTTTTTAAGAAACAAAAAAAAACTTGGAATGTATCATCATAAGAGATAAATAATAACTAAAACTATAATGACGATGGTAATCACCATTCCCCCCATGAGAATGTACTTGTCCGTGGCGGCCCTTCGCTCAATCAGTTTCATGGTGTGCGTGCTGAGCCCCAAGGTGTTCGCCATGTCGACGATCTTCCTGTGCGCCCCCTTCAGTGTGAAGCGCTGCGTCTTCAAGTTCTCCAAAGCGATGGCTCCGGTGTCGAGCATCTCGTCGATGCCGCGGTGCGCCCTGTGCATGGCCCCTTGGTGTTGCACGGCGTAGTCTAGGTCGACGGTTGTCGCCTCCGGATTGGGGGCAAACCTCCGGTTTAAGAGTTGCTCGCGCTCTCGCCTGGCCGTCTCCTGCCTCGCGCGCTTCTGCTGCTCGGCCAGCAGCGCTGCGGCCAGGTGCTTGTTGTCGTATTTCAGTTGGTCACAGCGCATCTTGGCGTTGGGTCGCTGCAAGACCGGCACCTTCATCACCATCAGATCCAACCTCTCGCAGTTACTGCAGAAAATTTCACGTGTACGTACATGTGGTCGTCCTCGTTGATCATGATGAGGATGATGATGGTGATTGCATCAGGAACTAACCTGTTAATGGTGTTGATCTTCTCCTGGATCTCATTTTCCACCTGTTCTCGGCTTGTTCCATGTTGGGCTTCGAGCTCTTTGAATTTCTCCTGCGTCTGCTGGATGAGGGCGTTAGTTTGATGGTATAACGCGTCCATGCCACATTTCAAGAATTTATTTAAACTTGAGAAAGTCTCGTCTTTACCATTTGTCGTCATCGACTGTCAAATCTGTCAGCTGTCAGTCGAACAAACAGGCAGCGGTTCAATGTTGCCAACGGAATAACATGGAAAATCTCAATTTCCCACTTTGAAAATCACCAGAAATCACCACACTGAGACAGCGTAAACAGCGAAAAATCTCCAGACTTTTATACTGAATACAAAAAAGTACTTGTAATCTAAATTAAACAATTCATGGGTTAAGAAAGTTAAATAGAATTTGTTTATGACGTCTGAGTACATTGCACAAAGTTGAACCGTTTAGCAATCCTCTTTCAAACGAACAAATATTTAAAAACGCTTTTAATGAATCAGCTCATTTTTTTGTTTTACTTTTCTTAAATGCCAACTCACACTAACATCTTATTTTAATACACTTTAATATTAGAATAAACGTTAATTAATCGTTTGCCGTTGATTAAAAAATTTAAATCGGCGAGAAAGAGAGGGAAGTTTGGCCATGTTGACTACCAACCTTAATACTAGAAAAATTACTACTACGTATGTACTCGAACCTTTTGTTTCTTTTTGACTTATTCATGTCGATTTTGATTTTTCGTAAAAGTCGCACAACACTTTAAAATTCACCAATTTTGAGACAGGTCGCAAATCATGTCAAGAAATCGCAATCACTTGAAAAAAAAATCACCGGATCTGGTGAAAAAATCACCGAGTCGGCAATGCTGACAGTGATACCAACCTTGCCGAACGCTGCAGGTAGATCACGTCGTTACTTTTCCATAGATTACGCTAGAATTCGGCAGATTTGATTTTTTAAGCTTACAAATGATTGAAATTTTGATTTAAACTGTGAAATAACGGGGGTCTCTATTCTCAAATCGAGCAACGAGAGTCGTTTGCGGAAATGACGTCATAATGACGCAATTCTCAAACGATTTGTGTAATTATTTTGAGTAGAAAGTTTTTTTAATCTCAAACCGGACAGAAAAATGAAGGGAAACACACTCAACGTTTCGCTATAGATTTATAGCTTCGTCAGGAAGCTATAAATCTATAGCGAAACGTTGAGTGTGTTTCCCTTCATTTTTCTGTCCGGTTTGAGATTAAAAAAACTTTCTACTTACTATTTTCATCGGACAAGAACAAACTTCAATTGTAATTATTTTGTATGAGAATTTACGTCATTTTTGCGCGATTATTGTCGCTCGATTCGGGAAGGCCCTAGATTTGAGATTTCATCTAGATTTCATTACACTACACAAATTTAATAACAATAATAATGTTAATAATTGTTTTTATTACACTATTTTTACATACTGTCGGAAGTAATAAGATGTACACAAATTACAGTTTCCTGTAATTACTCTTTCTGAAAATGACAGCGATTAAAGACGACTTCACGGATAACATTTAAAAATTTTAAAAGCTTCCAGAATTTTAAGTTTAAAAGTTTGGTAAAATCTGTGAATTCGTCTTTAATCTATGACATTTTGAGAAAAAATAATTACAGGAAACTGTAATTTGTCTACTATTTTTCTGCTTTCAACTGTACATACGGTCGCGAGCATCAAATTTTGGTTGTCGCTTCGAAAGAAACGTCAGTTTTAATTTCAGGAATTAGACATTTTTGCGTAATTTCTTATGTTTTGCCAAAGAATGGTCAAAAATGAACTGCGTTCTTAAGTGTTCAAAACTAAGACGTCATTCTCTTTAGTTTTCGAAAAAGGCAAAGCAAGAATCAATTTTTGACAAACGATGAGCAATAAATTTTGGTCACCACTGTCAATTAAAAAATGTTAAAAATCGGTAGATCTACCGAAAAATCGGTAGGGTTGGCGACACTGCAACACTGAGTTGTCACAGATTTTTCTTGAAAAATACCGCCAAATGTATTACAAAAAAAGTAACCCAATTACGTGAAACTTCGAAGTGTAAAAAACATATAAGGAGTAATTAATTGTATTACATTATTTGATATATGTACTGTGATGGACACAAAACAATTGAAAAAAAATAGGAACTACGAAGAAGCGCCGGTAAAATGCGAAAAATCAATTCGACAGTCCATCGATCAAACCATTTTGTGAAAGCATAAAGAACAGGAAAAAAAAAAGAAAAGAAAATTGATGGCATCGAACGAAAAACAAACGAATTTCTAGACGAGAAAACTGGCACAAAACAAAACACAAAGTTTTAAAAACAATCTCGTAGGAAAACAAAGTAGAACCGAAAGAAGGAGTCGGTCAATAAAACGTGAAAATCAATTAAAAAAAAAAAAAAAAATGCAGAAAACAAGAACAAAATAAAAGAAGAACGAATTTTAAACGCCAAATATGTCTGAAGTGTAGCTCAAATGGCGGAAGGCAACCTTGCGTCCAGAAAAAGAAAAGAGAAAGTACAGATTGCCCTAAGTGTTGCCAATAACGTTCCAAACGAGAAGTCCGGTTGGTTTAGTTAAAAAACATTTAAGAACATAATTTATTACAGCACTGGTGAGAATCAAACAAACTGAAAAAGGAGTTCTTGGAAACGTGAAAAAGTGGAAAAGGCCGACATTTAATGCCGTTGAGAATTTTAAATAATTTATTTAATTTTTAGGCGTTTACGATATAATTGGAGCGGTATATACCGGTTAATCTATTCTCTCACTCTTACTTGCATTAAACGCACCCGTTCTATCTTACTTTTCTGCTCCTGATCCATGTACCGCTCCAATTATCTCTTTCGCTCACAAAATCGTGATCGAAACGTGTTTTGATTCAAAAACAGATATTCTCTTCTTTGAATCTCTCTATTTTCAAAGCTTGTTTGGATTAAATTATGGTTATTTACAAATGAACTGTCAATCAAAAATTCAAGTCAAGTGTTTTATTGCAACAAGTAATACGAAATTCGGGTCCAAACTATTCGAAACAAGATTCAAACTTTTAAGCGAAAGAAAGCACCTATCGTAAACGCCTGTCGTGGCGGCAACACGCACAGCACCGATGTATAGTTGGCTGAAAATTGAAAAACGAGAGGTTTGTTTATTTAAAAAGTTTAGTCTTTATTTTATGAGTTATGATCATTAATCAACGAAGAACGTAATTTCCATTAAGTCTGTTAAACCTTTTGTTTTGTGGAATACTTTAAACGCCCCCAGTATAAAATTGAGTGGCGCCATCTATCCACGTGTTAATATTATTAATAATAGTGGCCGAATTTTCCTAAATTATAATTTTTAATAATATACAAAGTTTGTTTATTTTTGGTCTCTCAAAGTCTGTGGCAGACGTATTATATTAATTATTAAACCCTTCATTTTGAGATTTGTAGTAAATTTTAACTTGACAGGCTATTTTAAGTTGGTAGTGACCGTCGCCATATTGTTGTATATAATGCTTCTGGTTTTAATCGCTTTTTCACTTTGTAACTTAAAAGAATGGGCGTAAATCGTTTGTAGAATGTTATGGGGACGCGGTGCCGTCTGTGCGCGAGCGTGTGCGCGGACCTGGTGCCCGTGCTCGAAGAGCTAGACCTGCTAGGACGGATCTACCAGCTTTTTCAGGTTAGGATCGGTCCGGAAGGTGAGGACCGGTTGCCGCGGGCGGTGTGCTATGCGTGCAGGGACGTCGTAAACAGCACGTGGGACTTCAATGAGCAGGTCCAGAAGGCGCAGGAGTTGCTGGCGGAGGAATCCGAGTCGTCGCCTGAAATGGTCGAATGCTTGTTCGTAGCTGTGGCGAACGCCGAAGAGGAGAACAAGGTGGTCCCCCAGCGCCAGAAGTCCAAAACCAAAACCAGGAAGCAGCACAAGTCACGCGATAAGGCAGAGCCGGATTCGGATGGCCTGTCGGGCCTGAGCGATTGCGAACGACACGAAGACGGTAGCATAACCCCAGCGCAGAAACTCGAAGGGTGGGATCAGTATCCGTGGCAGTGCTGCGAGTGTGGCAGGGGGTTTAACACATCGGATGAACTGCGAGAGCATCATGCGACCGTACACGGACAGCCAGCGCGTTTCGCTTGCGCGGATTGCCCGAAAGTCTACGCGAAATACAGCATGTTCGTGGGGCACGCGAGGGTGCACAGGCCTCGGCTTCGCTTTTGCTGTGACGCATGCGGGAAATGGTTTCCGAGTGCGCGCACGCAAGACCGCCACAGATCTCAGCACGGCGACGAACGACCTCACGGTTGCAGTACGTGCGGCAAACGCTTTCGCATGCAATCCGCTTTACTAGTGCATTCCCGCTCTCACTTACCGGCCGATCTAAAAAATTGCCATCAGTGTGATCAGTGCCCCAAGCGATTCGGCACCAAGCCTAACCTGATGGCGCACAAGCGAATTCACGCCGGTGTTCGCGATTACACCTGTGACCAGTGCGGGAAGAGTTTCGTTCAGAAGGGCAACCTAGACAATCACTTGCTGACTCACACGGCCGCTCGCCCCTTCTCCTGTTCGACCTGCGGCAAAGCGTTCAAGACTTTAGTCCGCCTGAAAAAGCACGGGTCGGTTCATTCGGGGCTGAAGCCGCATCAGTGCGACGTTTGTGGCCGTCAGTTTCGGGAACGCGGGACGCTCAAGGAGCACCATCGAATTCACACGGGCGCGATGCCTTTCACGTGCGAGTTCTGCGGGAAGAGTTTCAGGTTCAAGGGGGTCTTGACGACGCACCGGCGGCAACACACCGGCGAGAGGCCGTATTCCTGCCACGAATGCCAACACCACTTCACCAATTGGCCTAACTACAACAAGCACATGAAGAGGAGGCACGGGATTAACACCTCGGTGACGGTCAGGAAACCCCAAACCATTCCACCCACCGGGATGCCGCAGCGGAATCCTCCCGGATCCGTTTTGGCGCCCCCGCAATTACCGGAGCCCTTCTCCGAGCCGCCCCCGTTCTATCCCGTGCTCGGCTTGTACAATCTTCCAGAGGAACTCCTTCAGCAACGCGTCTGACCCGTACTTTACTAGCTCGTAAACCGTACTCATTTAGGATTTTATTCTGTATTAAGCGCTGTAAAATGGGGTGAAGAGAGCGAACGGAAAAAAGAAAAAAAAACTATTCACATCCACGTTTTCGTTTGCGTAAAACCAACAGGGGCCTTATTCTCGAATCGAGGGAACAAATTCGCTAGAGAACGTGACGTCAGAATGACGTAGGCTCTCATAAAAGAAAAATCGTAATAAAATTACGTCATTTTGACGTCACGTTCTCTTGCGAATTTGTTCCCCCGATTCGAAAATAATAACCCCCCTAATCTATGACTCAAATCGTTAAGTGTCGTATTTTGACCAATCAGATCTTAGATACAACGCATTTCTATGCACTGATTGCGGTCAAAAAAATGTCACTTAACGATTCTCGTTATTTAACGATGTCGTTAGAATACGGGGGTAACAGAGGTAACAAATTCGCAAGAGAACGTAACGTCAAGATGACGTAATATTCTAACGATTTTTTTATGAAAGCCTACGTCATTTTGACGTCACGTTCTCTTGCGAATTTGTTACCTCGATTCGAGAATAAGACCCCAAGGCGGCTTTTGTTGTTTTTTCTTTTTTAATTTTTTCTATTCGCCCCAGTTTATGGTAACTGTAACTGCAAGTACTAAAACGTTTTATTATGTAAGTATAATATGAATAAATAGTTTATACATTATCTTACTTGTTTTTATTTTATTTTTATTTTTTGAGATGATAGTTGATATAAATACAAAATGAAATGAAACATGACACAGTCGCATGTAGGGTTGCCATCCGTCCTCTTTTCCCCGGACTCCGTGCTCTTTTCTGGAGTGTCCGGGGGATTTTTCAAACGCGTCCCGGTAGGTATTGCTTACTGAATTACCGGCAGATTCGTTCAAGCGCATGGCAATTGTTTTGTTGTGGCCAAGGGCAGAGGCGTAACTATAAGTCAGGTCTCCGGGTTACAACATTTTGTTAATACAATACATAGCATTAACAAACTAAAAAAAAAATATATTCAAGGATTGCTTTTGGATCATCCTGTTTCTAAAAAAATTACAAGAGTTGCCAAAATTTTAGGTTAGAAGCGCTCACGAAAACTGTAGCGCTAAGCGGAACGCGCTTAAACTATTCCTCGAACACTTTCTCGAGGAAATTTGTTTTGAAAGTGTTTGCCAGAATTTAAACGGAGCAAAAAAGCCGTAATTGCGGCTACAGATTGATAGATGGCGTTCTTTATGCTTGAAACGTTTTTTTCAAATCCATTTCTGTTCAACTTTATTTATTCGAAATTGCCTTTTTTTGTGATATTATTTCAAAAAAAAAATTCAGTGATTTTCAATAACCCTGAAAATGTTTTTTTCCCCAGATGACAAAGTTATGACTCGTAGTAATAGACGGCGCCACAACTGTTTTTTTTTTATTCAAAGTTGTTTTGAATCTGTCCGAATTGGCCCCAATTAGGGCCAAAATAGCCATGCAGAGAATGCTTGAGGGCCCCACTGCAACCTGGCAACCTGAGCTGACTTGCTCCAAGCTTTAGAATGAGAACGCAAAATGAAACTCGACTGCAGGTTAACAGATGGCGCTGCATATGTTTCTTTGAAACTCCTTCCAACTATTTCCGTTCGATTTTACGACTTATGGTGACAGATGGCGCCACTAATGTTTTCTCTATGGTTCGAAAACGTTTTCGAAACGTCATTCACTTTAAAATTTTTTTCTTGACAGCTTAAAATTTTCATAAAATTCTTTTCTTTGAGTCGGGTTCCTTGGGGTTCAAATGGGGTTGGGTTGGCCTTGAAATACCGTTTAATTAAAGAAATCATTTTATTTTTCAAAAATCCTGAATTTTAAAAATTTGATCTATACTTTTATAATTTTTCCCTTTTTTGAAATTTTCATAAAATTCTCTTCTTGAGTTGGATTGGCCGAGGTTCAAGTTGGGTTGGGTCGACCTTGAAATACCTTTTAATTAAAAAAAATAATCTTATGCTTAATCTTTTTAATTTTTTTTAGAAGTCCTGAACGTTTTAAAAATTTGGTCTCATTCTTTTATAATTTTTTACTTTTTCTAAATTTTCATAAAATTATCTGCTTGGGTCTTGACATTGAAATTTTTGAAATTAGAAAAAAAGAAATTCAAAAATTTCAATCTCAACAAAATTGGTCTAAGTTTCAAAAAATTCTCTCGGGTTGGTTTCACTTTTAAATTTTTTTCTCTACAGAAGGAAACTTTTTTAATTTTCATAAAATCCTCTTTTGCGTCTAGTTCCACTGAGGTTCAGGTTGGGTTGAATTGACCTTGAAATTCCTTTTAATTAAAAAAACTTACGTTTAATCCTTGTTTATTGTTGTTTTTTAGAAGTCCTGAACATTTAAAAAATTTGGTCCAATTTTTTGTTTTTCACTTTTTTAAAATGCTCGTAAAATTCTTCTTTTGGATTGGCTTCACTTTTATTTTATTTTTATTTTTTGGATAGATTGAAATTTTTAAAATTTTCATAAAATTATCTTCTCGAGTCGGAAACCGCAACGGTAAATGCAATATTTAGTTCGTGTGAGACTTAGGACCGGTTTCACTATCATAGTTTAACTTTAAACTTCGCTTTATTCCCATGGTAACAATTGGAAGGATAATTGTTTCCATAGGAATAAAACGGAGCTTACAGTTAAACTATGATGGAGAAACCGGGCCTTAGATATGTCAGACTTCATGTTAGAGCGCTTAGCGCACGCGCGTACGCCAAACTAGAAAAGAGAGCGCTTAGCGTGCGTACGCCAGACTACAAAATAGCGTGTAGCTTGCGCGAAGCCCGACAAGAAAAAAAAATAATACGCAAATAAATAAAAACGTCAAACCCGACGTACACTGATACAAGAAAACGTGGACGCAAATCAAATTCTTCAATTACCCCCCTGAATGAAGGTGAAGAATTTCTCTTGTAAGCAGCGTTCAGCGCCATTCGGTGTCATCGTCGTTGCTGATTCTCAACGTCTTGTTCATGGCCAACTGTGGTAATTATTTTTTCTTTTTTGCGTTAAGGCAAAGAATAAACGTTTGCTTATATCTTACATCCGGAAGGAAGAAAAACGTTATTTAGACGCTAAGTAAAAATTGTTGGTCCTTCGAGCCGGATACGACTAAACCAGCGATCTACATAAAGCGATGGACCATTGATGTTGACGTACAGGAACAAATTACTTCTTTTAAATTATGCCAGGCAGAACAGAAGAGATGTTACGTAGAGAGAAGCGAGCTGCTTAGAATTCACGGTCGTTCGCCGAACGGCGCAGATTGCCTTCAGTGCGAAGCCAATAAAACCGGCGAAATCGCGATAGCGCCTCAAAAAAAAAAAAGCCAGCGAGTTTTATCTGCGAAACTGAAAACGGACATTAACTGCACGTCTAAAACTAAGCCCGTATCTCCGGGTCGTGTGGGTTTTAGTTTTCTATTCGCGTTATCGCGCCGCGGCGAAATATTAGCCGGTATCGTTCGCTATCGCGGCCCGTTCGTGCATTTTTGCCGGCGATACGCGAATCATTTGCATAAGGCCATAATAAATAAAACGAAGTTATCTAGGTGCATGGAATATATGCACGGCCTGTTCAGATTACCCAGATTCGATAAAACGTTTTTACCCGCCCGCCGTCCGCCGCATGCATCGCGTCTTGGCGCGACGGTTCGGCTTTACGCGTGTACGTAATTTGCATGAATCCCAGGAAATCATACACCCTTTCATTCTATAAGAGACGCAACCATACGA
This sequence comes from Prosopocoilus inquinatus, assembly GCA_036172665.1. Lineage (NCBI taxonomy): Eukaryota > Metazoa > Arthropoda > Insecta > Coleoptera > Lucanidae > Prosopocoilus > Prosopocoilus inquinatus. The sequence continues at coordinate 2,672,412 of CM069878.1, read as the reverse complement.
TACACTCTTTAACCCCATGACTTCGATAAATATATTATTGAATTTCTATGAGTTTTTATTATTGACGCCGCTTATAAAGCTGCAAAGGTAAACAAAACAGCCTTTTGCAACATTTAGCTCGTGTAAGACTTAAGTGCCAGCAGACTACAGGTTAGGGAGCTTAGCGCGCGCGCGCAAGTGTACGCCAAACTATAAAAGAGAGCGCTTAGCGTGTGTGGGCCACACTATAAAAGAGAGCGCTTAGCGTGTGTGCGCCAGACTATAAAAGAGAGCGCTTAGCGTGTGTGCGCCAGACTATAAAAGAGAGCGCCAGAGAGAGGGTGTGCGCCAGACTACAGTAAATAAAAGTCATTTTTAATTACAAATAAATAATTTATTGTCTCCAAGAAGGGTTAATTAATCACTGCATACCTTGGGTGGGCGTTTCTCAAACACCACAACTATAACATTGATTCACTTGTACATTAACTATCGGAATTGCAATTGGAAAAGGGGGCGGGGGGCGAAAGAGGGACGAATATGAAATAAATCGGGACTTGTATGTATGTATGTATGTGTGTGTGTGTGTGTGTGTGTGTGTGTGTGACGTGACGTACGTTTGGAAAATTCGAGACGTACACGGAAATCAACCAACCGACCGACAAATCAAGAGTAGTGCGAATTGCAAATAATCCAGTTAATGCTTTGGCATGTACGATATATACAACTAAAATATATATTTTCAAAAAATATCTAATAAATCTTGATTTATTACAATAGAAGAAAGAAATGAAACAAGAATCATCCGTAATAAAGCGACGACTTGCATTTTTTTTTTTTTTTTTGGGTGCGTCGTTCAACATTCACCTCCGAACGCGCCGCTACTATCTACATCTTAAAAATTATGTAACATCATCATGCGCGTATACAATATATAGGACTGGCCCGTGTAACAATCATCAAGTAAGTCTTTTAACAGTCACCATTGAGAGACATTAACTAGTCTATTTACACTTCAGATTCTACCGTTTTGAGATTTAGAGCACGGACGCCGCCTCGGCGGCGCGCGTCGTCGAGTTGTTGTTGTTGGTGGACGCGCTGGTGATTTCCCCGGCGTGGCTTGAACAGTAGAATTTCTTGTGCGCCACGAAGGTTGAATAGTAATTGAAAGAAATGTCGCAGGATTTGCAGTACTTCGGTCCCGGCTTCGACGCTTCCTGGAGTATATCCGCTTCTTGGTCGGGCGCCACGGCGCTCGCCTTCGGTTTCACGTCGCTCACCACCTCGACGAACTCTTCTTTTATCGACTCTTCCACCGGCGCGATTATGACTTCCGGTTCGATGGCTTCCTTCTTGATGACGATGTCTTCGTCGTCGTCCGGGCCCGGCGGCTCCTTCCGGACGTGGGGCTTCTCCTCCGAACTGCCGTTTGTTACGGCGTCGATCAGCGCGCTCTCGTGCACCAGTTTTATGTGCCTGACCACGTTCGCCTTGTACACGGAACTGTACGAGCAAAGGTTACAGTGATGGAAAGGTTCGACTCGGCCCTCAGAACCTGGGGATATCGCCCGATCGTCGATCACGCCGGGGGGACCCGCCGCTACCGGGACCATGTTTACCTCCATGCTGTTGTTTAACTCGTCGTCCATTATGTAGGTAATGTAGTTTTCTTCCTGAAAACATCAAGAAAACGTCTTGGTCTAAAGAAAAAACATCAAAACGGCGTGGATGTCGTCCTGAGAATATCAAAATGTTGTCATTTAGAAACTTCAACAGAGAAAGTAACAAAATGTCGTTAGTTGTCTTCCTGAGAATATCAAAATGTCATTTAGAAAGTTCAACAGAGAAAGTAACAAAATGTCGTTAGTTGTTTTCCCGAGAATATCAAAATGTTGTCTTACAGAGAATTTATCAAAATATTGTCGTTGTCTTCCCGAGAATATCAAAATGTTGTCTTTTTTGGAAACTAAGACGGAATGAACGATGTGAAAAAAGCAGTTTACATGAGAGCAAATGAGGTTAGAATGCCCGTACTTCCCACTTTGTTGTAAATCGAGTTGAATTGATTCGATTAACTAATCAGTGTAAAGAGAAAATATCAAAATGGCGTAGGGAGAATATCAAAATGTTGCCTTACAGAGAATTTATCAAAATATCGTCGTCGTCTTCCCGAGAATATCAAAATGTTGTCTTTTTTTGGAAACTAAGCCGGGATGAACGATGTGAAAAAAGCAGTTTGCATGAGAGCAAAGGAGTTTGGAACGCCCGCACTTCCCACTTTGTTGTAAATCGAGTTGAATTGAGTCGATTAACTAATCAGTGTAAAGAGAAAATATCAAAATGGCGTAGAGAGAATATCAAAATGTTGCCTTACAGAGAGAGAATTTATCAAAATATCGCAGTTGTCTTCCCGAGAATATCAAAATGTTGTCTTTTCAGAAACCAAGCGGAGATAAACGATAATATTATAAAAATCGTACCTGTAAATCTGGTGATCGCTTGTCAAAATGCATCCTGATGTGGGTGCGCATTCCCCGCAGCGTGTTCCCCTTGTACCGACAAATGGTGCAGCGGTACGCCTTGACTCCCGTATGGGTCTCCATGTGCCTTTGGGCGGCGCTCGGCGTCGGACTAACAACTTCGCAACATGGACACTTGTATCCGAGCCCTAATCCTCCGGCCGTCGCGACGCACTGGTGTCCCGGCTCAGCCACCCCCCGGCACCTTCCGCAGCGCCTCGCTTCGACTTCGTTGCGTTTCAGGCAGTAGTAAGCCTGGTGCGCGTTCAAGTTATCCAAGGAGGTGAACTTGATTCCGCACGCCATGCAAATCAGCTGTTGGTATTGGCCTGCCGGACTCGTCGTACCGGCGCTGCCGGGGCTGATCGGCGGACTGGCGGAGGAGGTTTTGGACGCGTCGTCCTCGTGCGTCCTCGCCGAGCAGTAGTGCTTCTTGTGGACGACGTAGTTTTCGTGCTTGCAGAAGACGATGTTGCACTCCTTGCACTTGGAAACGCCTTGCTTGACCAGGACCTGCGGTGCGGCGGGGAGCTGCGGTGGGAACTCGGCGGCGGAACTCAAGCGCAGCTGGATTTCCGGCGACAAGAGCGAAAGATGGCCGGCCCTCAGCAACAAGGGGTGCAAAGGGAAATGCGCGGCGGTGGAATTGAGACTGTTACTCTCGGGGCTCGACTGGAGCCGATCTACATCGACTGATTTCGGCGTAGATCGAGAAAGTCTCGGGCTGTTGCTCCGGGAAGTACCGTCGACTTGATCGTGCTTCCTCTTAGGGGAAGCGCTCAGTGACGGTGAAACACCTGGTTGCGACGAAGGGGTGAGAGGCGGGGAGGTTCTTATAATCGGAACGCACTCGATCTTCTCGGGCGTTGGAGATTTCCCCTTCCTGTTTTCCTTTTCGTGTTCGACACCCCCCAGGTCGATTACTAGGTCCTTGACTTCCGGCGATTTGCGCACGCTTAGATCCAGAGGTGCGGAGCTGTCGCGTACCGTCGGTTCCTTGGTTTTGTTTACGCTTTTTAAGATTTCCGTTGGGGGGGTGTGCGTGGTGGCCGTGAGGGCTTGCGACATTGGTTGAAGGGTGCCGTTCGGCAGGAGGAAACAAGGAGTGTCCGGGTTGGGAATGCCTGAGATGTTCGGGAGTAAACTCGGAAGGATGCTGGCACCGCGGAACAGGGAGTATGGCACTATTATGATGGGGTTGGTGGGTAACGCCAGTAGGGGCTGGTTGTTTGAGACTGTTTGGTTGGGAGATGGGGGCGTTCTGCAAGAAGTGTCGACCGGCGAGGTGGGGGTCGAGCCGGACGTGCAACTCGACGCGGCTTTCGATGGGTTAGCCGCCGGGGGCTTGACCATGTGCCTGGAACTGCAGTAGTGCATCTTGTGGGCGCGGTAGGTCTTCTGCGAGCTGAAGCGGATGTCGCATTCCGCGCAGTATCTATCCGGGTTGTCTGGAAGGACTTCGCCGTTGGATACGGCCGACGGCGGCGGTGGTACGGTTGCCGGGTTCGGCGAGACCGTATGCATGCGCATGTGACGGTTCAAGCTGACTTTCTTATCCGCGCTGTACGAGCAATGGGTGCAAGTGTATTGCTTTCCGGTCCTCGGGGCTTTGCCCCCGGAGCTCTCCGGTAGGTCTTGATCCGATTGGTTTCCGCTCGGTTCATTTCCGTTGCCGCTTCCGCTCGTCGATTTATCATCGGCGGCGTCTGCGTTCGTCGCTTTATTAGGTCTATGTGAACAGTAGTAGGTTTGATGGGCTTCCAAAGTGCTAAGCGAGGAAAACCGTATCCCGCATGGGGGGCATATAAAAATAGGAACAGTTGGTTGCCTGACGACTTCCGCTTCCGCGGTTGATCTCGCCGCGGAGTTCTCAGGTATGGGTATGTAGAGTCCTCGGCTGGCCAAGACGTTCTGTATGGCTTGAGGAAGGGACGATAGGTATTCGCTGGGCGTCAAGTTGCTCTCGTGTTCAGTTTTCAAGCATGCAATCGGCGGTTGCTGCAGGGCCGGGTCCGTTGCCAAATTCGTCTTCAATCTTATCCTGGGGGCAGTCTCTTCGACTTCGCGCTTGACGCTCTTCTTGTCGTCCTCTCCGTCGTCCTTGGCGGCGGGTATATCCTCGGTCGTCATCGCGTCACCATCGCTTCCCCATTCCTCGTCCTCTCCTGCAACAAACAAGCGGAATGCAAATAAGAAGTGCTTTACTGGAACTGGAAGAGACGAGACGAGGCGAGACGAGACGAGAGAGCGTAGCAGATATGATCTGGAGCTGGCGCAGATAAGCAATAAAATACTGCGCTAACGGCGAGAGTTATGTGGAAGTCTCGATAGATGAGGAACAGGTTAGGTACAAATGCATCTCTGATAAGGAGCGCGCTGTACACGGGTCGCTCATGTCGCGGCTCTGCTCTAATGAAGCAGTCCGTCAGCGGCCTACGCGCGACACCAACACGACCACAACCGCCATACATCACATCAGCACCACGATACGCGCCTATCATTGTCGCCGCAATCAATAATCATTATAAACTGCCATCCACTCCTTTGTACCTGCTCTGTTCCAAGAAATCCGAGTTCACACCGAAACGATTACTTTCGCAAGCAGCGCCCTCTAGCTCTAGCTACTTTACAACAACGAATTAGTTGTCGAAAGGAAATTTTAAATCGCTCTAACTTTAGTTACTTAAATTCAAAAACGTCTGGAAATATTTCATGGATACAAACCGGTACGTACACGAGGAAATTTCCTTTCGTCTCACACTGATCATGAACACTAAACAAATTAAATAAACCGGCTCAAACGCCAGCAAAATATTCAAGAGTAGCAGAAACTAGCGGCAGAGTTCGAATTAATGTTTAATTCAGTTAATTCAAACCCTACCGCTACTTTCCGTTACTCTTGAATATTTTGCTAACGTTTGAGTCGGTTTATTTAATTTTCTTTTAGCGTTTATGATCAGTGCGAGACGAAAGGAAACGTTTGAGTCGGTTTATTTAATTTTTTTAGTGTTTATGGTCAGTGTGAGACGAAAGGGGATTTCCTCGTGTACGTACCGGTTTATATTCATGAAATATTTTAAGACATTTTTGAATTAACCTTTAATTCAGTTAATTCAAAGTATATCGCTAGTTTCTGCGACTTGCATTAATTTTTAATTCAGTTAATTCAAACTCTACCGCTCCTCAATATTCGCTCTTTCCTGAGAATATCAAAATGTTGCATAAGAGTTTCCGGATTCTTACACAGCATTTTGATATTCTCAGGAAGACATTTTTTTTTTATTATTCAGTGCGCTTATTTAATTCGGATGTAATATTAAATTAGAATTCGTATCATGACTCGTGGAGAATACAAAATACATGCGGCGTTATGCAACGAAAGTATCATGCGATGTATGTACCGAGGAATTAAATGAATGGCATTAATATCGCTGGAATGTCGTCGATAAAAGGAAAAATTATGTAAGGAGGATGAATCATGCAAAAGAGCCTTGATCGAACCTTGACAAGGGCATTAATATCGCTGGAACATCGGCGATATAAGAAATAATTGTGTAAGGAGGATGAATCATGCAACAGAGCTTTGATCGAACCTTGACGCTAGCAAAAATAGAATTAGTCATCAAGGTTCTTCTGATTACCAAAGCTGACGTAGACTAAAGGAGGTCACCGGATCCGCCAGTAAATAGGCAGTAGTTTTTCAGATCAAAAGGGAGTTCTACAAGACAGTTGCCCGAGGGAGTTTGTCAAGACAGTTGCCCGAGGCACGAACTCCCGTCATCTAGAAAAGTGCTTCTTCGATTCCGAATGTAATTTAGTTTGTGTATCACGAGTCGTAAAGTTTTCAAAATTCTTTTCTTTTTTTTTTTAATCAGTCAAATTTACTTTAGTTAAAAAGTGTACCCAAGAAGCATTCAGGATCGGCGACGGTGAATTTAAATAACAAAGGACCAACAAAGGTTTCTTTTTTAGAAATAAATTGATTTTTGTTAATCTTTCATACTCTAGTTTGAATTTTATGTCAAAACGTTGAATTTTAATTAGTTCGTTAAATTCACAAATTATTTTGCTTGTAATATTTTGTATTGTCCTTTTGTTTGAATATTCTTTTTGTAATTTAAAGCCTTTGGATTCTTATTTAAACGATAAAAAGGAAGGGCGACTAAGTAAACGTAGAAAGAGATAAGGAATGAACAGTTTTCGATTCGAATTCCAAAAAAAAAAATAGTATATGAGTAGACACCGTTCGAGCTATTCGGGGAAAACGATTTGGAAATCGATTTTTGGCTTTCCATGCTAAAACCAGGGCGATACTAACAAAGAAATGCAAATTCAACGTCGTACGAATTGCTAAAAGAATTGGGGGGACAAAAGGAGATGAAAAGCGAGTTTCTCCAACTTCCCTCGGGACGTGGGTTCTACAGTTGTTTTTCAGAAACTTCCGCGTAATTGTCTTCCTGAGAATATCAAAATGTCTTTCAGAAACATCTAATCTTTAGATATTTCTGAAAGACAACAACATTTTGATATTCTCATGAAGACAATTGCGTAATTGTCTTCGAGAAACATCTAATCTTTAGATGTTTCTGAAAGACAACAACATATTGATATTCTCAGGAAAACAATTACGCAGAATTTTCAGCGGAGGAAACGATTGGATTATTTAGTTTAAAGAAATATAAATTCTGTGCACTTTATCAGAAATTAACGAACTTCGGCTCGTTTGATAGGAAATTTTAAGCTAAATTCAAAGTTTCTGTTCAACACATCCGGCTGCTAATTTGTTATAAAGTAGCTAGAGGGCGGCGCTGAAAGCAAAGAGAATTGTTTGGTGTGAACTCGGATTTCTTGGAACAAAGCAGAATTGTAGCGGATTTAACCCGGCTTAGGTTCTGAAAAGTCCACGTTTTGATATTCTCAGGAAATTGCTTTTTCCTGGGAATATCAAAATGTTGTCTTTCAGAAAAATCTAAACAGAAACTATCAAAATGTCGTAGTTATCTACGAGATTTTGATAGTGTCTCTTTAGGAAAGACAGCATTTTGATATTCCCAGTAAAACAATTTCCTGAAAATATCAAAACGCAGCCGGAGGCGTTGAATAGAAATTTTAAATTTAGCTAAAAATTTCCGAGCCGAAGTTCGTTAATTTCTGATAAAGTGCACACAATTTATGATATTTTTTTAAACTAAATGATCCAATTGTTTCCTCCGCTGTTATTATTAATGGCGATGCGGTTGCCTACCTAATTTTAAGGCGCTGTACCGCAGCAAATTCCTCGCGGAAGACTTTTTGTTCGCATGATTGCCTATTTATTAGAAAAGGCGTGCTGCTAATAAATATCAAGGGGCAAAGGACGTTTCGGAAGTGAGAAGGATTATTAATGCCGTCGTGACTTGTCAGATCTTATAAATTCTAACGAAACATTTCTGGTGGTGCGGTAAAAAAATGAAAAAACAATAGCGCGTCTCACGAAGGAGGCGAGCGAGCGAGACGCCACGCGACGCCATCGCCGCCGCCGCCGCCGCCGTCCAAGACGATATGGCGATATGCAAATTCGCGGCGGTGGGATCGTGACGCACGACACACACGTACACGGCGCGCGGTTCCTTAATTAAGTCAATAGATTCCGCTACACGTCTAATCGTTCATGCTACATTTTCATGAGTGCGCGAATAAAGCGATTTAGATTGATACGCGCCAATGGAATGCGGATAGCATCGAGGACCCCTGGGGGTGCGGGGGACAGAAAAAAAGGCCACGGCCTTAATTGAATAAATACCGTGACTGCCAAGATTTTTATTTTAAAAAAATTCCCCAATCGCTAAGAAAAAAAAATCAAATCGGAAAACGTCACGGATTCATTCAAGGTTTGTTACCAAATCAAATCAAAACAAAATGCGTCTGGTTACATAAAGTTCTAAGGACTGATGCCAATTCTAAGGGATTTATTTCGTAACTATCTCAATGAATCCGTTGAAATGAAACTTGAAATTCGCTCGGAGCCCTTGTAAATAAAATCCGCCGATGCAGCACCGCTAGTAAGCTTTAATGACATGGATTTCCCTTATGGAATTTCCTTACGTTTCTTAAAAATGCCACTAGATTTGCAACTAAGCAGACGACGCGTCGGTTAATCCACGCTCGCTAAACCCGTGTCAATAACCGCACCTCCGAACTGCAACTAAACAATAAAATACGCGTTTTGAATTTTGTGTAAAAAAAAGAATGTAAAACTAATTTAGAAAATGGTTTTTTAAATGTAAAATACAATATCTCGATGAACTGGTTGGAATGAGACTTGAAATTCGACCAACAAAATTTGCGGCTCTTGTAAATAAAGTTCGGAGGACTTAAGACAACTCCAACGGGGTTATTTTCCGAATATCTCGATGAATCCATTGAATTGAGACTTGAAATTCTACCAACAAAATTTGGGGCTCTTATAAATAAAGTTCGAAGGACTTAAGACAACTCCAACGGGTTTATTTCGCAAATATCTCGATGAATCCGTTGAATTGAGACTTAAAATTCGTTCAACAAAATTTGGGGCACTTGTAGAATCTGATTCAGATACTTAGAAAGAGATTGCTTCAAAAAGTAAAAAAAAAAAATCGAAATTTGTTTACAAAAAGAATGGTCAGAGCCGGATTGAGAACAGATTCTTTTAACTTGACGTTGCATTAGAATTGACATATCGAACTCTCGAGCTACTATGCACTGCTGATGAGGCCCCGAATAGGGCTGAAATAGCTGTACGGAGGATGCTCGATGCTGCAATCAAAAAATTAAAAATGAAAAACAATAAAAAAATTAAAATAAAAAGATTAAAAGTAGGAAAAAAAATTATTGTCCACCAAATCCAACTCAACCTAACTCCATTCAAGCCAAGAAGAAGAAATATTTAAAAAAATTAAAAGCAAATAAACGCGAAAATGAACTAACTATATTCAGTTGAGGTAAAAAAATTAAAAAAAGAAAAAAATGAAAAAAGAAAAACATTAAAGCGAAGTATGAACAATGTCAAGGTCAACCAAATTCGATTCTATTCCACCCAAGCAAAAGAAAATACAATAAAAATTAAAAATGAAAAACAGTAAAAATAAGAAAAGCAATAAAAAAATTGTAAAAAAATTAAATTTAACCCAAGTTAAAAATTTAAAATAATATTTAATAAAAAATTAAAAGTAGAAAAAAAAATATATAAAAATTTATACGTGGATTAAAACGAATCTCAACAAATCTCAAGGTAACTGAACCAATATCATATTGCATTTTATTCTATTCCATTCAACCAAAGTTAAAAATTTTAAATATTAAAAAAAATGAAACGTAGAAAAAAATATTTAAATTTATACACGGATTCAAATAAATTAAAAAATTAAAAAAACCATTAAAGCGAGGTAAGACCAATGTCAAGGTCAACCAATCTCCATTCTATTCAACGCAAGCAGTAGATAAATAAAAATGAAAAACAATAAAAAAATAAAAATGAAAAACAGTAAAAATATTAAAAGCAATAAAAAAATGTAAAAAAAATATGTAAACAATCTAAGTCCACTCGATTTAATTCCGTGCAACCCAAGTTAAAAATTTAAAATAATAAAAAAAATTAAAATGAAAAAAAAAACATTAAAATTTATGGATTAAAATGAATTAAAATGAATCTAAACAAATCTCAAGGTCAACTGAACCAATATCATATCGCATTTTATTCTAGACAAGTAAAAAATTTAAAAAAAAATGTTAAAATTTAGAGAAACACGTTACACTAGTAAAAATTTAAAAAAATACTTAAAAAAATGAAAAGTAAACAAAAATGTTAAAATTTAAAAAAACAATTTACACTAGTAAAAATTTTTAAAAAAGTAAGCAAAAATTTAAGAAATCATTCTAGGCAAGTAAAAAATTTAAAAAAATACTTAACAAAATGAAAAGTAAGGAAAAACTCGACAAATCTCAAGACCAATCCAACCTAACTGCAACGGACTAAAATTAGAAAAAAAAACAAATAGGAATTGGCAGGAATTGCAATATTTTCTTCTGCAATCGACTTTATAAACTGTTACAGCTAATATCGTCAGAGCTTATAAAGGAGGTGCACTATTTTTTTATTTTACTTTATTTTTTGAGACAACCGTATAAATCCACGTGAATTTGTTTTTATTTAATGTTTTTGGAAAATGCCGCCGGTTACTCTTTTGTATAAAGTCCTTCCTCCGGCCCCGATTTTCGATTTACATCTACCAATTGTTTTTACATCATTTTGCACTATGCGTACATAAAAATTTGTCGATGTGCGCTCGCTCAACTGGGTCACGTTGCTGCAACAAAAAAAAAAAACTACTCTAACCCGTGCGAAGTCTTTGCTGACTTTGTGGCTCTTCGTAGGCGAAAATTGTTGTTGTTCTAAGTTATTAACGATGTTTTTTTTTTCTTTTTAAATCTAACGTGATGGCAGAAAAGAAGAAAGCTCCTATGCGCAAGTTAGATAGGTTGAACGCGGCGACCGACCGTCCGTACGTAAATTACGGTCGAAAAATGCGATCGCATTCGAGATTAAGGATATTAGGAATTAATAAGACGGGGATGGGAATTCTCGCGAGCGATAGGCATCTTTAATTAGAGTTCGGAATGTGCGCCCCGATACGGATCAGCTGTGTATGTGGCTCAGGGCTGGTGCGTGTGTGCGTTGTCAGATAGGATCGCTCCCGTTATTAATTACACAGCCTCAGGCCTCCTGGATGTGTATTCAGCCGCCATATGTAACACCACGTATTAACCATTGTCAATCATTGCCGTCCGTAATGACCGCAGGCCGGCGACGACTCCAATTATCTGACCAACCAGCCTCTCGAGAAGTGCCCCCCTCCCCCGTCCCGAACGCCGACGATATAAATACTTCTGCGTCTTGAGCTTGAGCTTGATTTGAGAGCTTGAGCAAGCACGTCTTTCTCTATCGATACCGTCGTGCCCTGATTGACATGTTAATGCTACTGACTGTTTCCGATGATTCGCCGATAGTGCATGAACGCGGCCCCAAACAGAGCACGGTTGCCATTTACTTGCTTAGACGTTAGAATTTAAAGCGTCTATTAAAATGATAATGCGCTGCAAGTAATTTCACGACCGACTGTACGGCGTTACATGACGACTAGCTGTTAAAACATTTTTTCTTTTTAAGAAAAACCCACTCACGCAAGCGTTGTTGCCATTAACAATATACTTGTAGAAAATTGATTAGAATTTAAAGCACGAGGGCGTTTGTTTACTTTATGGCTAAGAGACGAGAGACGTCGCGTCGACGGGAACATTGTAGTTCTGGCGCAAGTAGAACTGCGTCGTTGGGGATCGGTCCCAGTGAGCGAGCAATACCGTTAGCGGGCCGACGCGACGTCGGCGATGCGTTGTGGGGAAAATAGTGAATCGCGCACTGTTAGGAGTCGGCTACACCAATGACTCTGAAAACGTGCGTTCAGAAATCAAGGTAAAAAAGCCTAAAGCGCCAACGCAAGACAAAATTAAAAGCAATCATTGCCGTACACCATTTACCGCGCCAGTTGCACCAAACACTAAGCCCAGCTTAAATTTAAACATTATTTATAATGTGATAGTTGGCGTTACATAACGATGATGTAACTCACATTCTAAACGGCGCTTAAAGTTAAGCTCGGCTTAAGTCTTCGGTACATTTAACACAAATGAAAAGTTATTATTAAGTATATACGTTTATTTTAATTTATTTTAATTTTTTTCGTGAAAAGAAGTTCAATTCGACAAACTGCTTGGCTTACTGTTCGTTGTAAAAAGTATGCTTCGATGTTCCGACAAAAACAAATTACATAACGTGCGAGATGCAGAGGAGAGTGTAGTGTGTCTTCACGCCGCGCCGCGCCGAAAGCAAAGCGCGCCACTTTACTTCGCGTTTGTGAAATTCAATTCAATCGAGTTATACGAGTCGCTTTTTAATATCGATTAACACTATCTTGCTGCTATCGTCGTAATCTATCTTAATATCTTAATCTACTGCTTCGATTGCCGCCTGCCCTCGTCGATTTGCATTATTACGTTTTAAATAAATTGCACAGTCTGTCCAACTGTTTTTAATCTGCCAAAGTTGAAAAAACCAGCCACTAGTCTTTTTTTTTTTAAAAAAGAAAAGAAAAAGTATCGGAGAGTAGAGATTTGTCTTCCGTTTTTGGAAAAAAATATTTCCTGCGACCCGAACGCGCGTTTTTTCATCCGTACACCCCAAATATTATCGCATTTTCGAATTCGCGAGTGAATTTTAGCACGAAATGATGGGTCGCAACGTGGGTCTAGGACGAGCGGTTCTCGAGTTTTTTCTTTTGTTTTTTATATGCAACTCGGAAACCAATTGCGACAGACCCGCGATGCGACACGTCATTTCAGGTTAGAATTTGCCCGCGAATTCAAAATGAGGTCGCGAGAAAACAATCGAGCATCGCGCTCCAGAGATACCACCCGAACGTACGATTTTTTCAACCGAACCCCCAAATATTATCGCATTTTTGAATTCGCGAGTCAATTTTAGCCTGAAATGATGGGTCGCAACGTGGGTCTAGGACGAACGGTTCTCGAGTTTTTTCTTTTGTTTTTTATATGCAACTCGGAAACCAATCGCGGCAGATCGGCGATGCGACACGTCATTTCAGGCTAGAATTTGCCCGCGAATTCAAAAATGCGATGAATGAGGTCGCGAGAAAACAATTGAGCATCGCGTTCCAGAGATGCGACCCGAACGTACGATTTTTTCAACCGAACCCCCAAATATTATTGCATTTTTGAATTCGCGAGTGAATTCTAGCCTGAAATGATGGGTCGCAACGTGGGTCTAGGACGAGCGGTTCTCGAATTTTTTCTTTTGTTTTTGATATGCAACTCGGTAACCAATTGCGACAGACCCGTGATGCGACACATCATTTCAGGCTAGAATTTGCCGGCGAATTCAAAAATGCCATAAAATACAGGGGGTTCCGTTAAACGGCGACGGATTATTTTTCTGTAATCTGATGATGAAAAAAAAAGAAAATCGAAAAAACAAATGCTGAATAGTGAAGGCAAAAAAAACGAAGCGAGAAAGACACAGTAGACTAAAACGAAGTGAAAGAAGATAAAACAAGAAACAAAAGAGACGTGACAGTTGAAATAAGAAACAAAAACAAAACACGTTCAATTATTTAAAAAATTGGACGGGGTCATTGCAGGTATACATAAGGTGTCCCGGCGAAAACTTTCCAAAATTGCGTTGATTATTTATATCCCTGTCATTCTTTTATTATTATTATTATTATTATTATTTTTAGTTTAATGAAAACTTGCTACACATTATTTTAGATTTTAGAGTATTTTTTGTTTTGTTTTTAATTCCTTTTCTTTCAACGTAATCAATCGATTATAAAGAAAAATACAGTCTGTTGTACTGAAGCAAACTGCACAACATACTTTTTGGTCCTTCGAGCCGGATTCAAGGTTTTTTCGTTGGTCCGTTGTACCGAAGCGAACTGCACAACATATTCTTTTTTTTGGTCCTTCGAGCCGGATTCAAGATTTCTCGTTGTTTCTTCGCGATCTTAACCTATCTTTATTTTTATTTCTGTGTTTTTTGTTTTTTGTTTTCCTACTCGACGTTCGATTTCACAATTTTTTGTTGCGAATCATTTTGATTGTCAATCCTAAAGCAATGTTACGTCAAAAAGCTTGTTGTAGGATGTCGCTGTTTAAGCTGTTCGATTTCACGGTCAAACAAAAAGCGTTCCGATTTCATTTCATGTTCCGGAAACAGTTCTGTTGCTCAGAGAAATTTGCCGTATTGCGCATTTTTCGGCCACTCTGCTTCGGATAACCATCTTTAATTGAAAAAGGAATTTATTTTGCCCCGAGGAAGATCTGGAAGTAATGTTTCACGCACATTGTGGGGTTTGCGCTTTTTGTTTCCGCCGAGAACTACGTTTTCCAACAAACTAGTGCATTTTTCAGTGAATTCATGACCGCGACCGCCCTTAATTGGAAAGGGATTTATTTCACCCCGAGAAAGACCTAGAAGTAACATTCCACGCACATTGTGCGGTTTGCACTTTTTCCTTCCGTCGAAAAGTATGGTTTCCAACAACCTGGTGTATTTTCAGTGAATTTATGAGTTGATGAGACCGCCTTTAATCGAAAAGAGATTTATTTCGCCCCGCGGAAGATCTAGAAGTAACATTCCACGCACGTTGTGCGGTTTGCGCTTTTGTTTCCGCCCCTAATTGTGGTTTTCCAACAAACTAATGCATTTTTGAGTCAATTCATGAGTTGACGTGACCGCCCTTAGTCGGAAAGGGATTTATTTCGCCCCGAGGAAGACCTAGAAGTAACATTCCACGCACGTTGTGCGGTTTGCGCTTTTTATTTCCGCCCCGGAAATTTCCAACAAACTAGTGCATTTTTGAGGGAATTCATGAGTTGACGCGACCGCATTTAATCAGAAAAGGATCTATTTCGCCCCGAGGAAGACCTGGAAGTAAAGTTCCACGCACGTTGTGCGGTTTGCATTTTTTATTTCCGCCCCGAACTGTGGTTTTCCAACAAACCAGTGCATTTTTGAGGGAATTCATAAGTTGACGCGACCGCATTTAATCAGAAAAGGATCTATTTCGCCCCGAGGAAGACCTGGAAGTAAAGTTCCACGCACGTCGTGCGCTTTGCGCTTTTTGTTTCCGCCGAGAACTATGGTTTCCAACAAACTATTGCATTTTTGAGTGATTTCATGAGTTGACGCGACCGCCTTTAATCAGAAACGGATTTACTTCGCCCCGAGGAAGACCTGGAAGTAAAATTCCACGCACATTGTGCAGTTTGCGCTTTCTGTTTTCCCCGAGAACTAAGTTTTCCAACAAACTAGTGCACTTTTGAGTGAATTTATGAGTTGACGTGATCGCCCTTAATGGAAAGGGATTTATTTCGCCCCGAGAAAGATCTGGAAGTTACGTTTCACGCACGTTGTGCGATTTGCGCTTTTTGTTTCCGCCCCTAACTGTGGTTTTCCAACAAACTAGTGCATTTTTGATTGAATTCATGACTTGACGCGACCGCCCTTAATCGAAAGGGATTTATTTCGGCCCGAGAAAGACCTGTAAGTAAAGTTCCACGCGCGTTGTGCGGTTTGCGCTTTTTGTTTCCGCCGAGAAGTACGGTTTCCAACAAATTAATGCATTTTTGGAGAGAACTTATGAGTTGACGCGACCGCCTTTAATCGGAAAGGGATTTATTTCGCCCCGCAGATGACCTGGAAGTAACGTTCCACGCGCGTTGTGTGGTTTGCGCTTTTTGTTTCCGCCGAAAAGTATGGTTTCCAACAACCTGGTGCATTTTTGAGTAAATTTATGAGTTGACGCGACCGCCTTTAATCAGAAAAGGATTTATTTCGCCCCGAGGAAGATCCGGAAGTAGCATTCCACGCACGCTGTGCGGTTTGCGCTTTGGGTTTTCGTCGTTGAGAAGAGCGGTTTCCAACAACTTTTCAGAGATCATTGAGAAGAAAATTTTGAGTTTTTAGAGAACACAGACCCTAAGGGACTCCACTGTGCAACTCCATGCATTATCGCACTATCGGAAAAGCAGGAAATTATATTTATAAGTGAATCACGACTTCATTACTCTCCACAATATAATTATTTAATTTACGCTATCGCAAAGTGGAAAATAAACGGCTTTTATCGGCATAATTTATAAATTAATTTACCTGGACTCGTTCTGAAAGCCGTGGAAAGCCGATGCGGTCGATGGTGGCAGTGGCGGGTCGTGGTGGTGGTACGACTGGAATTAGAGACCTGAACGCGCGATAACTACACGATCACCGTTGAATTGATAATCTTCGTTGTAATAGCCTCCAATAGCCGCATTTACACGCACAGAATCCTGTTCGGAATGCTCGTAAGCGATGCCCGAGCCCGATGCACGAGCGTTAACGCGTTTAGCGTGGGATTATGTTCGGACTAAAAGCCCCGGACACCATTAACTTCCTTACAAAACATGCGGCGGCGCTGCGTTCGTTAACAGTCAGTTACATAAAGGTTGTTAAGTTGCGTGTACTGGACACGACACACACACCATTCAATTAACCGTGTTTTAATTTTAACGTCATTCGCATCATTTGTTTTCAACGTAACAACGTCTTAACAGCGTCGGATTCAGTCATAACCAAGGTTCGGGAAATTCCGGACATTCCTAAAAAGCATACGTTTCTTTTCTTAACTAAAAAAAAATTGAAAAATCCGCGGTTGCCCGTTCTCCCTCCCCTACGGCCGCCACTGATTCCATATCGCGTTAATACTAATTAAAGAGCAACGAACGACACGTTAAGTCATTTTTGAAAACAACATCGTGTAAGAAATACGAAGGCGACTTCATTAAAACACAGTTGCTTCCAAAAATGCTGCTGCAATAGCCGGTGTTTATTAAATCAAGAGAGAGCCAGAGAGAGGGGGGGAGAGAGCAATTTTTAATCGGCCTCACCTTCGTGTCATTTTTATGTCACAGTATCTCTTGAGATAATAAAAAAACTCATCGACGGTGAGTGCGTTTCGAACCGTATCACAGAGTCGCAGAGTCGAATCTGTCGTTTACGTTTATTTTTAATTTCCTTTTTTTTTTTCTTGACGAGATCCGAGATATCGTCGCCGCGGCCTATAAATAAAACTAATTAATTAAAATATTTTTATTTTTTATTTTTACGACTGCGTACACAACTTCTAGTAGTAGTAGTAGTATTACACGAATTAGTATTTTATCGAAAATCTAAAGATCTAATCCATTAATCTACAGGACACTTATTTATAATAATAATTATAATTATCGAGTGAGGAGAGGTGGTGAATGAAAAGTCAAGTTGACGGCTACGTGCATGATTTACGACTTAAATATTAAACACCTGTCTGCTGGTCGCGAAAACCAACGCACACCGCCTTTGTGATCTGCTTGCCGCCTCTTGTTGACATTAATAAAGGGTCGTGGCTTTTCTTAAAATGCTACACGTTTGGTGACGCGCAACGTCATAAAAGTCATTTGTTTACGCGGTCCTAGACGTTTGTTTCTTTTCTTGAGTGGCCACCTGCAGAAACTTCAAACACGCCGCGTCCAGTCCTGTCGGTCGGTTTGTTTACGTTCCTAATTTTATTGCTTGGCATATTACGATTTTTTTGTGTACCGCGGAGAGGTTAGCGTGGCTTTTCTTGAACTGCTGCACGTTTGGTGATGCGGGTTCGCACAATCAAAGGCTACCGCTATGTCACAAAAGTCATTTGTTTACACAGTCCTAGGCGTTTGTTTCCTTTCTTGAGTGGCCACCTCCAGAAACTTCAAACACGCCGCGTCCAGTCCTGTCGGTCGGTTTGTTTACGTTCCTAATTTTATTGCTATATACGGTTCGACATTATACGATTCTTTTCTACCACGGAGAGGTTAGCGTGGCTTTTCCTTAAAATGCACGTTTGGTGACGCGCGTTCGTACGATCAAAGGCTACCGCAACGTCATAAAAGTCATTTGTTTACACGGTCCTAGACGTTTGTTTCTTTTCTTGAGTGGCCACCTGCAGAAACTTCAAACACGCCGCGTCCAGTCCTGTCGGTCGGTTTGTTTACGTTCCTAATTTTATTGCTTGGCATATTACGATTTTTTTGTGTACCGCGGAGAGGTTAGCGTGGCTTTTCTTGAACTGCTGCACGTTTGGTGATGCGGGTTCGCACAATCAAAGGCTACCGCTATGTCATAAAAGTCATTTGTTTACACAGTCCTAGGCGTTTGTTTCTTTTCTTGAGTGGCCACCTCCAGAAACTTCAAACACGCCGCGTCCAGTCCTGTCGGTCGGTTTGTTTACGTTCCTAATTTTATTGCTACATACGGTTCGACATTATACGATTCTTTTCTACCACGGAGAGGTTAGCGTGGCTTTTCCTTAAAATGCACGTTTGGTGACGCGCGTTCGTACGATCAAAGGCTACCGCAACGTCATAAAAGTCATTTGTTTACACGGTCCTAGACGTTTGTTTCTTTTCTTGAGTGGCCACCTGCAGAAACTTCAAACACGCCGCGTCCAGTCCTGTCGGTCGGTTTGTTTACGTTCCTAATTTTATTGCTTGGCATATTACGATTTTTTTGTGTACCGCGGAGAGGTTAGCGTGGCTTTTCTTGAACTGCTGCACGTTTGGTGATGCGGGTTCGCACAATCAAAGGCTACCGCTATGTCACAAAAGTCATTTGTTTACACAGTCCTAGGCGTTTGTTTCCTTTCTTGAGTGGCCACCTCCAGAAACTTCAAACACGCCGCGTCCAGTCCTGTCGGTCGGTTTGTTTACGTTCCTAATTTTATTGCTATATACGGTTCGACATTATACGATTCTTTTCTACCACGGAGAGGTTAGCGTGGCTTTTCCTTAAAATGCACGTTTGGTGACGCGCGTTCGTACGATCAAAGGCTACCGCAACGTCATAAAAGTCATTTGTTTACACGGTCCTAGACGTTTGTTTCTTTTCTTGAGTGGCCACCTGCAGAAACTTCAAACACGCCGCGTCCAGTCCTGTCGGTCGGTTTGTTTACGTTCCTAATTTTATTGCTTGGCATATTACGATTTTTTTGTGTACCGCGGAGAGGTTAGCGTGGCTTTTCTTGAACTGCTGCACGTTTGGTGATGCGGGTTCGCACAATCAAAGGCTACCGCTATGTCATAAAAGTCATTTGTTTACACAGTCCTAGGCGTTTGTTTCTTTTCTTGAGTGGCCACCTCCAGAAACTTCAAACACGCCGCGTCCAGTCCTGTCGGTCGGTTTGTTTACGTTCCTAATTTTATTGCTACATACGGTTCGACATTATACGATTCTTTTCTACCACGGAGAGGTTAGCGTGGCTTTTCCTTAAAATGCACGTTTGGTGACGCGCGTTCGTACGATCAAAGGCTACCGCAACGTCATAAAAGTCATTTGTTTACACGGTCCTAGACGTTTGTTTCTTTTCTTGAGTGGCCACCTGCAGAAACTTCAAACACGCCGCGTCCAGTCCTGTCGGTCGGTTTGTTTACGTTCCTAATTTTATTGCTTGGCATATTACGATTTTTTTGTGTACCGCGGAGAGGTTAGCGTGGCTTTTCTTGAACTGCTGCACGTTTGGTGATGCGGGTTCGCACAATCAAAGGCTACCGCTATGTCACAAAAGTCATTTGTTTACACAGTCCTAGGCGTTTGTTTCCTTTCTTGAGTGGCCACCTCCAGAAACTTCAAACACGCCGCGTCCAGTCCTGTCGGTCGGTTTGTTTACGTTCCTAATTTTATTGCTACATACGGTTCGACATTATACGATTCTTTTTGTACCACGGAGAAGCGTAGCTTTTCCTTAAAATGCACGTTCGGTGGATGCGGGTTCGTACGATCAAAGGCTACCGCTACGTCATAAGTGTCATAAATTACTCCCTGCAGCTTTGTTTCCGCAGTTCTAGACGTTTGTTTCCTTTCTTGAGGGGCCGCCTGCAGAAATTTCGAACAAGCGGCGTCTATTCCCATCGGCCTGTTTACAATGCCAATCTTATTGCTAGATGCAATAGGGCAAATTTTTTGCACCACGGAGAGATTAAATTGCGCTGTCACGATGATTTCGATTAGTGCAAACCCTTCCTAACTTCGATGGGGGGTTCGGAAAGTTTCGGCTTTATTAATTTGCGACGTTCCTGGAGTACAGACAGTCGTCTTGCGTGCGATATCCCCAGAGTCCCTTGGCTGCCTGCCAGTTATCCGTGGTAGACAAGGCTTGTTATTTTGATACTAGCAGCATATCGCGGGAGGGGGAGGGGGGAGAGTTGTTCTGGAATTTGTACGATTGCGGTCGGAGATAATTTGGTGCCCTGGCGGATCAAAATCTCGTCAGAGCTTGTCCCAGCCTCGTCCTTGACGTTCGGGCATATTTGCGACCGTTGCTTTCTCTTTTCGTACAAATTACTATTGTCGAACCTTCCTTCTCTTACAGGTTTACATTTTACGCTATTGGTCATCCCTCAGTTAGCGCGATTCCGTTGGCTTTCGACGATTCCGATTCGTGCAAACCCTTCCTGACTTTGATGGGGGGCGCGGCCAGTTTCGGCTTTATTAATTTGCGACGTGCCTGGATCACCCAGGCCGAGTGCGTTGCCAGTCACCGTGAAACACCGACGAGATGGCGATGAGTGGTGAACTTGATCTGAACTTCATCAGACAATTTGAAAGGGCCGTGCAGACGCGTCGGTGGGCTGTTTACTTTGATCTTTACTTAGTTTTAAAGTAATTTCAATTACTAGGCGAGTAAAGCAAGAATTAGAAAGAAAGCGACTGTACAGTGGTTTTAAAAATTCAAATTTTCGAGTGTAGGCGTGCATGCAATTGTATCATAAAATCTAAAAAAATAGTTTTATGTGTCAAACGTTTTTTTTTTTATTGACTAGGCCATTAGCTGATCGTACGTGGAAGCGACGTAATCGAAATTCTACTGTCACCGTAATCGGGGGAGGTCCCCGCTTTCGTCGTCGCCGTACCGGCCGCGGCGGCCATTCGCGCTCATTTACGCGTCATTTTTAAAGTAAATTCCTAGACTTGCATTAGTCTGGCCGAGATAAGCTGATAGTTATTGTTGATAGGAGGCGCTCCTTCGCCCTCCGGTGGAGATTATGTTTCTTGCTGCCATGCCTGACTTAACACGGCAGATTAAGACGGCCGATATCGCTCTTATAGATTTGTAAGCAAACCTATCTTTAAGCCATTACCGATTTTTCTCACAACATTCCCGTGTGTTTGTATACGCTCTGTAATTAATTTCCAGTTTCAGGGAAAGAGAGAGAGAGAGAGAGAAAAAGAGAGAATTCCAAGGAGGTTGGTTTGATGGAATCGTGTCTTGCGCAAAGAACACGTTATGTTATGTAACCGTACGATGACAAATACTCACGTAGACAGAAAGAAACGCGAATTAATAAAACGAGGTCTTGTAAAATTTGGTGGCAGCGGTGGGAGATTGCCGACGTAGATAAATTTAAATTAAATAATTGTTTGTTCCAAACAATTTTAACGTTTTCGGACTGCATGGATGTGTGATAGAAGGATTAGAATATTGTGCTGTTTAATCTTAACGAGTTAACCAATTATCTAATGAGATTTTTTTTTCCAGTTAGTTAGTCAGTTCGCACGTCACCGTTTATGACAGTTCAATATCAACCTTAATATCGTTTTTGTTATCTATTTATGTGTATCCCCAAGTTCAATGGTGCAACTCACCTACGTACGTACGTACATACCACCTCCACAGCGCAGATGGCGCGTTTTTCGAATCTACTCGTACGCAACACATGTTCGAGTGTAATTTAATAAAATAATCACCAACATGTATTGACCTCGTTTATATTTATACGCACTTATATTAATTGAGCAGATAAGGATCAAGTGTTTCTTAACTCTTATGGTTGTTCAATAACACACTTTGGCGCCGTAGATCTTAGAGTGCCTGTTGGTTGCTAGTTTTACCATTACTCGCCGGCGATAAGAGCCCGAAGCCCGACCGATAGCCGGGTTTAATTTTATTCCTAATGCTTCCCAAGAATTAATGCGGCCGATAAGCCGGCCAATTCTCTAATCGCGTTTGCGCCGATTCTGTTCGATGCACGTTTGCTTTTTTCGCAGCCGCCGCCGCCGCGTTTTTCGATTCCACGCACCCACCGATGCAGATCGGCGAAGGTCGAAACGCCCATAAATCGCGCCCACATACCATTACTCAACCGTCGCATTGTTTTACGTGTCAGTGACGACGGATTTATGTGGTTACAATCTCTAATTCAATTACAAATTGCTCTCTCTAACACTTCGGATCTTACACCTTACACCATCCATCCATTCGATCATGTTTGCGTGTGAGTGTTTTTTTGGAATCTTAAAAAAGTTTTTTGGGTTCGTCCCGACCATGTCGCTCTTGATCTACCTTTCCTTTTCCTCCTTCTTCTTCTTCTTCTTTCTGATGGGGTCTCGTTCTGACCATACCAAATAATTGCTTCTTCCGCCGCTGCATTTTCTCTGTGGCGTTAAGAATTTTAACCTCTTGATTACGATGATAAACTTTTTCGAGGTACACGGGGGTCTTCTTGCGGCGGTAGTTTGCCTTTGTCAAGAATTTTAGCCTGTTGAATATGTTGACTAGCTTTCTGAAGGTCCTGTTGAGCATGATAATAAACGTTTTGAAGAAAGGTACACAGGAACCTTCCGAATCGATTTTTACACAATTTTACACAAATTGTCCCGTGCGTCGGTTTAGTTTTGCGGTGCAATTCGCAATTTACATCTTCCAAGAGGGTTGTGACTTTTTTCAAAAACTTATTTGAAGGCATACCAATTATTAATTATTAATAATAAGTTTGGTTTTATTAATTTCTGACGTGTCTGAAGCACGCAATCGACGTTGTGTTGTTTCCAGCACCCGGTGTTGGTGTTTGAGGTGTTCGCCACATTTTCGTGGTGCCTAAAATTTGGTATTTTCGAGGAACCACAATTGTACGGCGTTTAGTCGGCTACTGCGTGGTGCTCTGGAGGACGGAAATTTATTCGAGTTGTCTCGGCCATGTCCCCATTGTTATACGGATAGGTATGTTTGCGATTGATGGGAGGTTTCCTCAATCGTACGACGCTTTGTCGGTTATTGCGTGGTGCTCTGGAGGACGGAAATTTATTCGAATTGTCTCAGCCTTGTCCCCATTGTTATACGGATAGGTATGTTTGCGATTGATGGGAGGTTTCCGCAATTGTACAACGTTTTATCGGTTATTGCGTGGTGCTCTGGAGGACGGAAAATTATTCGAATTGTCTCAGTCTTGTCCCCATTGTTATACGGATAGGTATGTTTGCGATTGATGGGAGGTTTCCGCAATTGTACGACGTTTTATCGGTTATTGCGTGGTGCTCTGGAGGACGGAAATTTATTCGAATTGTCTCAGCCTTGTCCCCATCGTTATAAGGACAGGTATGTTTGCGATTATAATTGTACGAGATTTGGTAGGTTACTGCGCTGTGTCCTGGAGGACAGACATTGTTTGTTGTCTCAACCTTGTCCCCGTTGTTATAAGGACAGGTATGTTTGCGATTGTTGGTCTCTTTTTCGCGCAGAACTTTGTTTGGGTCTTTTCGACGAAATGATATACGCTTAGTTAAAAGAAAAATGGTAGATAGGATGGATTCGAAGGATTGCAACTTCTTAGAGATTTGCGCTTATCATGAGCGTGGTTGGTTTTTGAGTTTGGTGGCAGATTAATGCGTTGCGATAAATCGAGCCGGATTTGAGTCGAACAGTGCAGATTTACCGAAGGTGTACGCAATTATGTTAATTGGCGTGTAAGTGTGGCTTAATGTGGGTAGCCAGTTTCATTTAATCGGCGCTCGTTATTGATCGAGATACGCCCGTTTAAGAGGATTCCTCTGTAGGCCGGGGAAATGAAAAACGATTCCCATTAGCCGCGATATGAGATATGAAGTATGAATGCATTTTCTGTTAGGATTAATTCGACAAAAAACGTTATCGTTATTGAAGCGGTAGCTCCGGGTTATTATAAGAGGGCTGTCGGGGCACGGAGCCAGGTGATTAGTAACCGGGAGCGAGACGGACTAATGATTGAGCTCTATCGAGATTTGTACGACGGAATAAACTATACCGGGCGCGTTATCTCAGCTGCCAGCGTCGCCCGGGCCTTTTAATCATCCCTTAACACATTTCTCACCTTATCTCCCTAAAACCTTTAAAAAAAGTTTCGCTGGAAAACTCGATAGCGCATAAAATGTCTGCAGATGACAGAGGTGTGCCCGCCGATTTAATGCGGATAGAATTCACAGATCAATTTTAGATTTGAAACGATTTATAACTTCCTTTTATACAGCGCCGGACTCCGATACCATCTATCGATCACGCTACATTAGCATAAGACATTGATTTATAATTACCCCCTCGTCCCCCCTTCCACTCTTAACGCATTTGTCTCCTCTTTTTTCCTCTTCTCCCTTCTTATTCACGGTAATTTTCAAATCTTTCATTTAACCAATCAAAACTCTCTTCCTGCAAACTCCAGTTCCCAACATCCACATCCACAACCCACCAAATCATTAACATGCCAAAAAATTGGGGCAGGATCTCATGGGACCCTATCATTGCGATGGGGGTAGTCAGCCAAAACAGTTTCCGATGAGAAACTCCAGCCTCTTTCTTTTTTTTCTCTCGTTGAGAATATGGGACACGATCCCATGGGACCTATCTTTATGAAGGAGGGCAGTGAGTCCAAAATATTTGAAAATCTATACCACTGGGTTTCACTTTTCCAATGAGAGTCTTCTCAAACCACCCTCTCTCATATTTTTCTTTCGTTGAGAGATCTGAGGAACCGAGGGTGGCATTACTGACCCTTGTCCCATTGGGAAAATTTCAGGAACAATTGAGTCAGGAACAGTTTGAAGTAAATGCAGGCAAGTTATAACCTACCGGACTTATTTTTGCAGTGGGAAGGGGGTGAACGTATTTATTTTTAAATTTATGATAAAGAGTTCAGTTGGTTAAAAATTTGGGGCCCGATTCCATGGGATTTATCTTTGCGAAGGGGGGAGTGAGTCAAAGAAGTTTGAAAATCTATAACGCAGGGTTTCGCTCTCCCAATGAGAGACTTCTCAAACCACCCTCTCTCATATTTTTCTCTCGCTGAGTGATCTGAGGATGCGAGGGTGGCTTTACTCACACTTGGTCCATTGCGCTCAACCTGCAAACCCCAGTTTCTAACATCCACACATTTGACCTACCAATTCGTTAATGCGCTAGAAATTTTGGGCACGATCCCATGGTATCTATCTTTGCGATGGGGGGCGGCGAACCAAAAACGTTTTAAAATTTATAACGCAGGGTTTCGCTTTTCCACTGAGAGACTCCTCAAACCACCCTCTCTCATATGTTTCTCTCGTGGAGAGACCTGAGGAAGCGAGGGTGGCATTACTGACCCTTGTCCCATTGGGAAAATTACAGAAACAAGTGGGACAGGAACAATTTGAAGAGAAACGTAAGTTATATAACCTACCGAACTTATTTCTGCATTGGGGATGGGGTGGATTTATTTATTTTTTAAATCTGTGCCTTTCCATTAAAAGTCTCTTCTTCAAGTTGCGCCTTCTCCTTCAATTTTTTCACCTCTTTCAGTCTTATCTTTATTTCCTCTTCCGTTTCATCTGTTTTGGAGACGCTTCTTCAAGACTGTCCTTCTAATGATTTAATTCTGAAGGTCATTGTCACTCCTTCTCACTGCTTTTGTGCAAAAGCAGTGAGAAATCGTTTTCTTTCATAAGTCTGCTTTGCTTAGGACTTTTTCCTTTCCAAAGAAGACCTTGGTTTGACCACAAAATTAGTGGATTTCACAGAAACTATTGCGCCAATCAATTTGGTTCTCGTTCGGTGCCTTTAATTTTTTTCTCCTCTTGTTGCCCTTCTTCCAATGTCAAAATCCTCCGTTTCTTCTTTGGTGTGATTCCGTCTCAGGAATTTCACGCTTCAAAACCGGTCATGGGATCTGAAGAAGCCGATTTGGTCTTCAGAAAATCACCTTCTCATCTCTAATTTTTTCTTTTGCCCCCAACTTTTTCCCACAACACCTACTGGAGACCTATTTAGGCAGAGATTTCTCCGATCGAATCCTGCTTCAAACCTGACCTTAGGATCAGAGGAAACTGATTTTTCCCCGTTGTTGTGTGCGTTCCTTTTCTAATCTCAAACTCCTCCAAATCAATTCGTGTCTTCTTTGGCGTCATTCAGTCTCAGGAATTCCACTTCGAAATTGACTATGGGATCAGAAGAAGCTGATTTTTCCCCCCTCGTTGCCCTTCTTCTAATATCAAACTCTTTCAAATCATTGCGTATTATCTTTAGCGTCATTCCACTTCAAAACTGACCATGGGATCTCAAAAAGCTGATTCCCTCCTTCCCCACGTCGCTCTTGTTCTAATGCCAAACTCTTCCAAATCATCGTGTCTTCTTTGGCGTCATTCCTTTTTGAAAACCGACCGTGGCATCTGAAAGAGATGATTTCTTCCTCCTCGTTGCCCTTCTTCTAATGTCAAACTCTTCCAAATCAACTGGCCAAGAGGATGAAAAGTGGGTTTCCAACCCCCGTCCGCACCTTTTTACACATTCGCAAGCGACACTTATGTAATAAGTACTCAATCTTGCTGTGTGTATTATTTTTAAGTACGCAGCTAAAAATAAGTCGTTGTAATTCTGGAGAATGTCAGATTTTGAAGGAAAAAATGAAGAAGAAGACAATTTTTACGAAGTGCAACACCCCAAATAATCTCAAGGCTTGCATCCACTGCATCAGGTGGGTCCGAAGGGGTCACCATGGCACGTCGCCCGTCCCCGGCTGCGCTCTTACCCTGTAGGTACGATTCCCCATCGGGAGTGGCCAAGCGTGCATCACACTTTTCAAATAGGCTGAAGATCTAGCTCAAGTCTTTTCGAAATAAACCGGTGGGTGAAACTATGTCCTGTAGGTTCCTCACTTTTTTTTCTTTTTTTAGTTTGGTAAGATTAAAACTGGTTTCTTTGATGAGAGAACCAACCGTAATACACACGACTTATCCATTTATGCGAGGTACACGCAACAGAGGAGTACGTGCGCCTACCTCGTTCGTTCGTTCCCTATTTGCAAAAGTTAACATAAATCGCAGCGCGAGCAAAAGATACAGAACGGTTTAGCACCTGCGAGCGAGGCAATAAGAAACCGCTAACATATTGGAAGGCGACGCGGATGGCAGCGAACACACGGAGCAGCGACACAACTCTAATTGTCCGCGGCCCGTTTAGCATACAATAGCCGGCCCGCCATATATCGGCATCGATTTTTTAATGTGGCCCGCAGCGGCGAGATTACCTATCGCCGTTACCATCTTGGGGTCTCCGGTCACTATTTACAAATAGCTATTGTGGGGCTCGTTCCGATCTCGGCCGCTCTTTGAGGGGGGGGACGAGGGGGCAGAGGTTTCTTCACGGCGGCGGCTTGTCCGATTAAGCAAGCCCACCTGGATTCATTTCACGATTGCCCCATTAACAATTTCGCCTTCATGCAACAATATTTACAATAATTTGCAAGAACCAACCCAGTCACCAAGGACCCGACGGCTGCATTTTTGGTCAATCCACAACTATAACTTGTTATTGTTCTACATTTTTCTCGCTTTGTGGTGAAAATTTAATAATCTTAGGGCCCCCACTCCTCGCCATTCGCTGCCCTCGGTCGCTAAAGCGCCACCATGGGACTATCGTCGCGTTAGCTGCGCTTTTCCTTTGCTAGTAAGATTTCCCTTCGGGAACGGCCACAGGTGCGCGCACTGCCGTCTCCGCTCCCGCCTATCTTTGAAAAACCTAATCAAAAATTTTCCAATTCAACAAATTATTCAAGAGAGTCCGCCGTGGAAAGGCGAGGAGAAACAGAAACGTGTGTGCCTCCTCAGCCCGGTCACCAAGGCCCCAACGGCTGCATTTTTGGACGAGGGGGCAGAGGTTTCTTCACGGCGGCGGCGGCTTGTCCGATTAAGAAAGCCTACCTGGATTCATTTCTCGATTGCCCCTTTAACAATTTCGCCTTTATGCAACAATATTTAAAATAATTTGTAAGAACCAACCCAGTCACCAAGGACCCAATGGCTGAATTTTGGGTCAATCCACAACTATAACTTGTTGTTGTTCTACATTTTTCTCGCTCTGTGGTGAAAATTTAATAATTTTAGGGCCCCCACTCCTCCCCATCCGCTGCCCTCGGTCGCTAAAGCGCCACCATGGGACTACCGTCGCGTCAGCTGCGCTTTTCCTTTGTCGATTGCCCAATTAACAATTTCGCCTTCATGCAACAATATTTACAATAATTTGCAAGAACCAACCCAGTCACCGAGGACCCGACGGCTGCATTTTTTGTCAATCCACAATTCTAAGTTGTTGTTGTTCTACATTTTTCTCGCTCTGTGATGGAAATTTAATAATCCTGGGACCCCCACTCCTCCCCATTCGCTGCCCTCGGTCTCTAAAGC
Source organism: Prosopocoilus inquinatus (assembly GCA_036172665.1). Classification (NCBI taxonomy): domain Eukaryota; kingdom Metazoa; phylum Arthropoda; class Insecta; order Coleoptera; family Lucanidae; genus Prosopocoilus; species Prosopocoilus inquinatus. The sequence continues at coordinate 2,643,816 of CM069878.1, read as the reverse complement.
GCCACCATGGGACTACCGTCGCGACAGCTGCGCTTTTCCTTTGTCGATTGCCACATTAACAATTTCGCCTTCATGCAACAACATTTACAATCATCTGTAAGAACCAACCCAGTCACCAAGGACCCAACGGCTGCATTTTTGGTCAATCCACAACTATAACTTGTTGTTGTTCTACATTTTTGTCGCTCTGCGGTGGAAATTTAACAATCTTAGGGCTCCCACTCCTCCTCATCCGCTGCCCTCGGCCTCTAAAGCGCCACCATGGGACTACCGTCGCGTCAGCTGCGCTTTTCCTTTGTCGATTGCCACATTAACAATTTCGCCTTCATGCAACAACATTTACAATCATCTGTAAGAACCAACCCAGTCACCAAGGACACAACGGCTGCATTTTTGGTCAATCCACAACTATAACTTGTTGTTGTTCTACATTTTTCTCGCTCTGTGGTGGAAATTTAACAATCTTAGGGTCCCCACTCCTCCCCATTCACTGCCCTCGGTCTCTAAAGCGCCATCATGAGACCACCGTCGCGTCAGCAAAAATCTTCCAATTCAACAAATTATTCAATAGAGTCCGCCCTTGAAAGGCGGAGGAGAAACATAAACGCGTGTGCCTCCTAAACGCTGCGGAATTAAAAAAAAACTCAATTCTTTTGAGGTTAGGTAATCAAAAATCCCGATTTATCTTTTAATAAGCCGATCAATCGTCCGCCGATGTCATTTAATTTGCAAACAATTTCAATTAATGAACAACAGCTCGAAGCCGCCTGTCAGGGCGGCTTATAAACAACGATAATGCAGGCAGATAAACCTTCTAATCCAACAAATTATTTAATGCGGGCCGTCGCGCGTCGCGCCGTGAAAGGACGAGGACGAGAGGACGAGAGGACGAGAACGAGAACGAGAAAGAAACAAAAGCGCGTTGCATTAACAATGCGGAATAAATTTGTTGTCTGTCTCTCGGACTTGGTTGAATAATGAAGCGGTAAAATCGGCCTTTAATGCCCATAAGTTAGGAGGGCCCAACATGTGTAGTTAGCGGCCGGAGGCGGTGGGAGGACCGACCAGTAGCGCCTATTAACGCGGTGTGTCGCTACTACGCTGTTATTAACGTTGCCCGGTTGTAACGTGGATGTAAGAAGAAGAAGGCGAAGAAGAAAAAGACGCAAGGCGAGTTCACGCGGTCGAAATTACCAGAACGTGGCCGGGCGACAACGTTCAAACTTTTTTGACCATCCCGGTACCAACAAAAGCACAGAACGATTTTTGGTTAACCGGGCTATTCTTTTTTTTGGAATTATAAAATAATGTCCAAAATTTTTTGACCATCACGGTACTAACGAAAGCAGGTTAACCGGGCAATTTTCTTTTCTTTTTTTTTGAATTATAAGATAAACCGAAAAGCCTATTTGTTTTTCATCCGCCGAAAAAAATAATTATTAATTTCATTAAGATCAGTATCGAAATTTAATCTCTAATCAAAGTCGTCCGTCGTTCGTATTTTTAGCAACATCGCTTTTTAATAAATTGCAATTCCAGAACGCCGCCATCTGTTGAACACGTCTGTAACTTTTAATTGTACAATTCGACAATTCTAGAAAAATACAGACGAACGCCGATCCAGCAACTGCGAAAAACAAACGGGAAAATCGATTTTCGGCTTTTCTTACCAAGCCAGGAACGCTACTAACAAAGAAAACCGAGATACAACTTTGTGCGGCTTGTTAAAACAATTGGGGGGAGAAGAGGATGAGACGTGGGTTTCCAACCCCCATTTGTTCACATCTTCTGATCGCCCTTTTTTCTGGCATTCGACTTTTAAACTTCTTCTTTCTTCCTCTGAATCAAATCGTGCTTTTTAATTCGAATTCCAGAATGCTGCCATCTGTTGAACACATCTCTAACTAATAATTCTTTCTCAACTGTCTTTCTTTTCGTTCGACGTTAAAGTCAAGCGTGGGAGTATTGTTGATCGTCGCTTGCTTTCTTCTTTTGTCTTACGTAAAGGATCGAATATTCAGTACGCAGAGATGCAATGTGGCGAAGGCCGAATCTCCTGGAATTTTGCACGCGGCTACAAATGCCCAAATTAACAACCTTGGTATGGGCCACCCAATGATCTCGGTCGCTTGGGTGGTTGCCTAAAGTGAAGGGTCTAAGAATATATATATTTTTTTTTTGTTAAAGATGTAACAAACCACAGACTGCGGAACGTTTCTTGAGCGCCGACTTCTTAGAATAGAGAAAGTTTTCATTAACTACCTCCCCCCCCCCTTCTTCCCTCATTTCAAGTTTAATGCTTACTATAAAAATATAAAATCCATGCGCGTGAGTCAATCAGAGCGCGCGCCATCCGAAAATTGAATAAAAAAAAAATCTCCGAAATTGTAATCCGTTTTAAATGAGGTCGGCCGTACGAAAGCTAAAATTGCACCTAAATTATGCACTCAATTAAGGATATTTTTTGCATAGCGAGTGCATCATCCAATGTTGTCCACCTGCGTAACAATTGGGAAGGGAAAAGCGCTTATGTAGAGCAGGGGCGTGCAAGAAGTCGATCTTCCGGGTCCTTCGAGTGAATCCTCTTGACCTAATCACGCATTAAAGGTCATGTCTTTCTTGTAGTTAAGAAAATTTCAATTGGCTTGTAATTAATTAATTTTGCGAACGAAGATAAGGATGAATGCCATTCCGGCAAGCGCGGAAAACAAATTGGAAAATCAATTTCTGGCTTTTTTTACCAAACCAGGAACGCTACTTACAAAGAAAGTTGAAATCCAACTTTGTGCTGGCATGCGACTCTTTAACTTATTTGTTCCTTGTTCTAAATCAAATTATGCGCTTTTTAATTTGAATTCCAGAACGCTGCCATCTGTTGAAACACTTTCTAACTCTCGATTCTTTCGTTGATATCGCTGTTTGTTTTATTTTAAGTTTCGTTCATTTGTTCGCATCTTCTGATCGTCTTTTCTCCTGGCTTCTGACTTTTGAACTTCTCTTTCTTTCTCTTTCGCTCGACGTTAAATTCGAGCGCAGCAGTCTTGTTGATCGTCGTTTGTTTTCTTTTATTTTACATTCATTTGTTTGCGTCTTCTGATCGTCTTTTATTTCTGGCATTCGACTTTTGAACTTCTTCTTTCTTCTTCTGAGTCAAATCACGCTCGTCGACGTGTTGGGAATTCTTTATTTCTTTATTGCTGTGCGCGTATTCGTCTGTCTTCTTTGAATCTCCTTCTTTAAATCACCTTCCGATCATCGTCTTTTATTTTCCGATCGTTTTTTGTTTCGCTGTTTGCATTCGCCTTTATTCAAGTCGCCTTTTGCTCGCTCGGTTTCTGTTTTTTTTTTGTGCAAGTCGTCTTTTGTTTTCCTTTTTCATTTTCGTGTCTTATCCATTCTGATTATTTTTTTGTTTCGTTGTTGTACATTCCTGCTTTGTTTGCTTTGTTTTTGTTTCTACCAATCGTTCGCTTTTGTTTCGTCACCGCCTTTTCGATAGTTCAAATCAACTTTAGTCCTTCTCATGTTCTTCCGATCGTTTTTAATTATTTTTTTTATTTTTCTTTTGTTTCTTGTTTCTTCTGTGTTTCTCTAGTGCATTTTTTTAATAATTATTTTAGTTAAAGAAATGAAAAAAGTTTAACTTGGGAAAAATGTTAAATATCAATGAAAATCCTTCCCGATCTAACTCAAGGTCAACCCAACAGAAGCAAAAAAAAAAACATAAAGTGAATCGAAAAACTAAAAATCGACGCGTTCAGCGAATCTCAAGGTCAGTCCTACTCAACCGAATTCAGTTTGTAACCTGCTCGATTCAAGCAAAAAACTAAAATCAAAAAGAGTACAAATATTAAAACTAAATAAAAAATAACATTACATTAACATGAATAAAAAAAATTAGAAAAAAAGTCGCGTTATTTTCTTTTCTTTCGTAAATACCACCTCACGTTATTAAAAATTCACGATCGTCATTTGTTTTTTTTTTTCTTTTTTTATCTTCCTCTTCTGTCGAAGTAACAATTTTTTTTTCTCGGTTTTCGTTCCTTTTACATTTTTCCGAAAGGCAAAAAATGTTCTTTTCTTTTAATCATTCATTTATTTCATTTATTTTATTTCTTTAATGAAATAATATGAAAAATTCATGCGTTGTCTTTAATTTAATTTTCATTTCGTCTCGAATATTAGAGTGTATTCTATCTTTATATGTTCGTCGTTTTGTTTGTTTTTAATTTTTCTTTTTCCTTCGATTTTTGTTCGGCTCGCCATTTTGAACGCACAAGAAATTAAAGAACAGAACAATAATTCAATAAATTAATGAAAAACAATTGAATCGACACGATATGGCGAATGTTTTCAAAACAAACGTCACGTGACGGGGATCTGAGCATTTTGAATTCACAAGCTACACAAAACTAAATTAAAAAGAACTGCATTAACATTACATTAACACGATCAAAAAAAAAAAAAAAATCACCGTTATTTATTTTCTTTTCTTTCGTAAATGCCTCTCACGTTATTAAAAATTCACGATCGTCATTTGTTTTTTTTTCTTTTCTTTTTTCTATCTTCCTCTACTGCCGAAGTAACAAATTTTCTTTTTCTCGTTTTTTTCGTTCCTTTTACATTTTTCCGAAAGGCAAAAAATTTTCTTTTCTTTTAATCACTCATTTATTTTATTTATCTTTTTTTTAATGAGATAATATAAAAAAATCATGCGTTGTCTTCATTTTCATTTCGTTTCGAATATTAGAATGTATTTTATCTTTATTTGTTTGTTGTTTTGTTTGTTTTTAATTTTTCTTTTTCCTTCGATTTTTGCTCGGCTCGCCATTTTGAACGCACAAAAAATTAAAGAACAGAACACAAATTATAATTAAATGAATTAATGAAACAATTGAATTGACACGATAGGGCAAATGTTTTCAAAACAAAGGTCACGTGACGGGATCTGAGCATATTGAATTCACAAGGTGCACAGGTTATGTAAATTAATTGAAAATCGAATTGACACGACGTGGCGATGGTTTTTAAACAAACATCACGTGACAGGATCTGTCGCCGACTTAACCTAAAAAATAAAAGAAAATCACGCCCCCCCGAGCGTTTAAAAAAAAAAAATCGCGAACGGAGTATACTATCCATTCCAACAACGTTCGCATGTGTTCCGCTCTAGCATTAAAGTCTCCAGTCGTACGCTTTTTTTGTTTGCGAAAGATTTATCTGCAAAACTTTTTTTTTAATTGAATTATCAATGCAGGACGGATTTATATGTGTGTAGGTGTATTTAGTTCGGTTTATTTATTTCGAACGAGGCGGCGCGTTCGCACGTCGCCGTCGGCGCCGTACGTTTGCCGCCTCGTTTGGATTTAATCGAACTGAACATACTATAATTCCGTTCCCTGATGACAAACAAATTAAAAACGATTTGTTTTTTTTTCGTCGTGGAGGTGTGTTGTTCTCCCCCCTTCCCCCCGTTCTTTGCGTCGGCCGGCGTGAGATGAAACGCAATATTAATAAACGGGACCGTACGCTCTCGCATAAAAGTTTTCGGGCATTTTCAAATTTTAATACTCTCGTTGCACACTACCGGTTGTTACATGAACGGAATAAACAACGGACGTTTCTCGGAAACACAGTTTAATGAGTAAGAAAAGTATGACTTTGCACAATTCGTAAAAAGTACCCGAGTATCACGCAATCGCTTGCGCCGCGCAAGAAGTAAAATGGCGGCGCGGCCTTTCCCAGAAGCGCTCGCCGATTTTAACACGTCTCTCTCTTTGTTTTATACGAATTCTATTTCGGTCTTATCGTTCGAGCATCGAAAACATTAGCAAATACCGAGCGTTATTCCGAAGAGGCATTTCCTTTTATTTTCAATCGATCAGGAGGCGAGATAAATCCACGACGACACGACACGGAGAATAGACGTATAGGTACTTACTTACGTGTGTAGTGGTAAGGTGCTTGCTTGGTGGTTAATAAATAATTCATAAATTTCACTCGGTTAACAAACACTCCGCTGGAATCGAACCTGTGCGATGGATGAAGCGCTGCCGTGGGATGCCCCCGTATACGTACGTACATGTATAAGCGTCGAGCGGACCGAAAAACGGGAACGTCAAAGAAGACGAATCGTCGGCGGATATCTCGAGATCGCAGATGTTATTTTGGGGCACATCAGAAGTCACAGGCCTAGATTTATGAAGTTGCTGTGACGGAGATAAGACGGTTTTAACGCGCGGAGCCAAGGTGCAACGGACGACTTAACGAGTCCGGAGCTGTACGATTGCAGATTGATAACGAAGAAGGCAGGTGTGGACAGCCTTGTTAGGCTCACCTCGGAGATGCGCAATCACGTTGACACCGCTTGACATTACGGATAATTATAATTATGTTAATTGGCCTCGGACGTTTTCGGAAATCTGATAGCCCCGCCAGCGGACGAGGCCTTCCATACTCGTGAATCACGCCATCTAATTATAACTATGCGAGAGAGAGAGAGAAAAAAAAATAGCTACTCCGGAATAATCAATTATAATTTCGAGAAAACTTAATCGTTCTTATTTATACGACGATGCAGTTTTAATTTTTCAAGCCTGTAACTATGTATGTTTAATAACACCCTGTATACTTCATCTGAATAGGCAAATCGATTTTAAACTTGAACTCGTCGATCAAATCATCTATTACGATATTTGAATTATGCTGTGCCTTCTTAACCTCAAAAAACATTCTATGGTACAGCCGTGTGCGTTGAAAACGGGACGTATCTCAATTCTAAAACGCCCAAAATCCGGTTACGTACAGTTGCGGTCAGGTCACTATCGTCTCAGCGGCCTAAGAACGACGAAATAAACGTTTCTGGTGTAAATCAGTACATGGTACAGTCGCGAGCGCAAAAAACGTGACATATCTCAAGTCTAAAACGCCCAAAGTCCGGTTACGTACAGTTGCGGCCAGGTCACTATAGTCTCAGCGGCCTAAGAACGACAAAAGAAACGCTTCTGGGTTAAATCAGTCTTTGCAACCATTTTCCAAACTATCCGCAGTATTTGTGTATGCTATACCTTCTTAACCTCAAAAAATATACTATGGTACAGTCGCGCGCGTCGAAAACGGGACGTGTCTCGAGTCTAAAATGTCCAAAATCTAGCTGCGGACAGAAAATTTTGTACACCGCTATCGTCTCAGCGGCCTAATAACGAGAAAATGAACTTTTCTGGTGTAAATCAGTCTTTGCAGCCTTTTTCCAAACTATCCGCAGTATTTGTTTACGCTAAACCTTCTTAACCTCAAAAAATATTCTACGGTACAGTCGCGCGCGTAGAAAACGGGACGTGTCTCAAGTATAAACTGCCCAAAATCTAGCCGCGTACAGTTGCGGACAGAAAATCTTGTACACCACTACGGTCTCAGCGGCCTAAGAACGAGAAAAGAAACATTTCCGGTGTAAATCAGTCTTCGTTGTCATTTTGACTAAATGGACATTTGAAAAATAAATTCTGAAATTTGTTACCAGTCAGACTTGACTTTGTTACAGTTTCATTCCGTTGCTCAAGGTCGGCAGCATCGCGTTGCTTTTGCTTTGTTTGTAAATTCGGCGCAACCTTTCATCGAAGTGACGTTTAAAATTAAGTCTTCTCATTGGTTAGCCCATCTTCTGTTTTCCGATTGGCCCGCCGTTTTAGCCGCTTAGAAAGCGGATTCCAGCGCCTCACTCTGACTGGAATGAATTAGGCTCTACGTGTCTGTTGACGTTGATATTGTTTTGCAAGCATCCTTGGCAAACGGCTGAAAAGATTCGTTGAATCTAAGGTTATGTGGATGATAGTTGAGCGTAAGCGCGAGGCTATACGCTTTTTCATTTTTTAACGGAACAGATTCGTTGCGTTGCGGGGTATATACTTCTCGAATATTCTGGGAACCGTTACAAGTACGGTGAATTTCACGGAGATCGTTGAATCTAAGGTTATGTGAATGATCACTGGGCGTAAACGCGCGGTTACACGCTCTTCCTTTGTTTATCGGAACAGATTTGTTCGATTTGTTTTGGGGCATACTTCTCGAAAGTTCTGGGAACCGTTACATGTACGGTGAATTTCGCCGCATTTTGGTTGTATCTTTTCACGGAGTCGCCGCTGTCCGTACACTTCCCGAATATTCTGGGAACCGTTACAAGTACGGCGAATTTCACATTTTGGCTGCATTTTTGCATCATTGGAGTTGCCACCAACCGTCCGCCACAGCGACCCTGCGCAGAAGGTCGCCGACATTTTCACGATCTTCGCTAAGGAACACAAATTCGGCATTTGGTCGAGGGAGACGCTGACGTGATTTTGACAACCGTCGACTTTTATACAACCCTACATCTGATTGACAATAAGTAATGTACCCTGCATGATATTTTATTTCATTCTGTTATGTAAGTAAATATTCCCGGGACATTTTCTGTTCGTGTTTCGTAAAAAAGTATTATTATTTTACAGAAAAATTAAACGTTGCGATTAAAGTAGTCTCATGTTATGACGTATTTAAGACAAGAACGAGGTCGGAATAAGAAACGGGCGTGAATTTTTGCTCCTAATTTACGCACTCAATGAAGGTTTGACGCGTAGCAAATGCATCATCCGATTTTCCCCTCTTACATAATTTTTGCCTCTAATTTATGCATTCAATTAATAAGGGTTTTACGCAAAACAAGTGCATCATCCGATATTCTCCACTTAAGTAATTTTTGGCCCTAATTTATGCACTCAATTAATAAAGTTTTACGCATAGCAAGTGCATCGTCCGATATTCCCCGCTTGCGTAAGAATCTGGAGGGAGAAAAGCGCTTAAAAACGCTTCTTCCGGGTCCTTTGACTGCACTTCTCTACTTAGTGTTCGTTCCTCGTTGCAGATTTTTTTTATTGTGCATGTGTTTACTTTTTTTTACAAGTTTTAAATTTAAAATGCAAGCAAACTATAAGTTTCGCACAAATTCATCGACGTATGATCTGTCATACCGTTTTAATCCCCTTTTACCTCCTTGGTACCGCAGAACTTAACTTACTCATTCTATATTTATGTTTTTCTTCTTTTTTTCTTAGTAAATAATTTTATTTTTGAAGGTGAAACGTATGTTTAGTAAAAAAAAAGTCAAAGATTCTCACATCCCTTCCCCCTTATTTTTAGTTGCTTGATAAAGAGGGGCCCTTCGGCTGAGTGTTGACACGCAGTCGCCCAGCGATTTATTCAATCACGGACTTGCGTTCTTTGATTCTTGGGTGCGTAGATTTCGCAACGTCTCAATCTCAAATTCAATTCAAGTCAAAACAGCAGGTTGCGCAGGCTCATCATTTAAAAGTGACAATCAATTAGCCGCTGCGCCAGCGCAAGAAGTGACCTTCACTTCACGCCGCCACCATCCGCTGATCTTTTCATCCGGTAGCAGCCTCCGGACGACGATGGACGCGCAGCACAAGGTGGCCTAATTAAAGGAGATGCGGTGGCCTGCGATAGTTCCAGACTATCTGGATAGCGCGATAGCCGGCCGACTGTTGGTTGGTTGGTTGCATTGGACGACTGACAGCTCCCAGACTACTCGTTACGAACCCCGGCCTTATCGAGATGCCAACCGACGTGGTTAGGTGGCTGCCAATCAGGGTATTGAACGCAGCTTTATGAATAATTGATACCCTGATTAAAAACATACGATTGATACATGGATGCTCATTCGTATACAATTGTGATGGGATCTCTCTTATCGGCCTTATTTATCACCTCGGGTGAAATTCTTTTAAGCCACCACTCGGCGTCACACCAACACAAGTGCAAAACAAGTTACCAGAAATAGTTATATATATCACCTTTAACATAACGGACAACGACGTTTTGGACATTGCCGCCTGCAAACATCAAACGCCGTGCCGTTCGCTAAGTATTTATGCAACGGGACGCCTCAAACACCCTACAAGGGGCCCCCAAAACCTACATGTCGGATTCGACAACAAAGTACAGCAGATGTATGACTATGAATATAAACGGAAAGAAGGGTGGTCCCAAAAACCTACACGTCGGAGTCGATGACAAAGTGCAGCAGAAGTATGACAATGAAAGAAGAGACCGGGGCGTTAATCGTAACGAGTCGCGAGCCAAGGATTACGAACTTTGCCTGGAAAATTTTCTTGCAGAAGTGAATTTTATTTTCAGACGTTCACATGGCCATAAAATAACCGTCTCGCCTTTACTTTTTTTTTTTAAATAAATCAGTTCATGCGAACTTCAGGCTTTTTCGACTGTTAACGTCACGATGAGTCTAAAATCTAAAATTGGCCGCATCTTTAACATTTAACATCACAGTACATTGGCCGTTGCTCACGTCAGATTGTTACCCGTTGGCCTCTGTTGACGTCATATTGTTTCGGATTCGTGTAAACCCTCCTTTTAAAAATATTTGAGGGTACGTTTGATTTACTCTGCGATCTGCGACGCATCTCAGGGCGTCAGTTTCGAAATAATCCGGCTGCAAATTAGAGCGAATTTCTCAGCACTTTCTGCGAATTTTAAATAAACGTTACCGTACCGAGGTTATCTTTCGGAACGAGTGCGGGCCTATTTTATTTATTGGTCCGTGGGATTTCCGTCGCGAAATCTTGATTATTTCAGACGTTCACGTGGCCATAAAATTACCGTCTCGCCTTTACTTTTTTTTTTTTTTTTTAAATAAATCAGTTCATGCGAACTTCAGGCTTTTTCGACTGTTAATGTCACGATGAGTGAATTGGCCGCACTTCTAGCATTTAACATCACATTACATTGGCCGTTGCTCACGTCAGATTGTTACCCGTTGGCCTCTGTTGACGTCACATTGGTTCGGATTCGTGTAAACCCGCATTTTAAAAATATTTGAGGGTACGTTTGATTTGCTCTGCGATCTGCGACGCATCTCAGGGCGTCAGTTTCGAAATAATCCGGCTGCAAATTAGAGCGAATTTCTCAGCACTTTCTGCGAATTTTAAATAAACGTTACCGTACCGAGGTTATCTTTCGGAACGAGTGCGGGCCTATTTTATTTATTGGTCCGTGGGATTTCCGTCGCGAAATCTTGATTATTTCAGACGTTCACGTGGCCATAAAATTACCGTCTCGCCTTTACTTTTTTTTTATTTTAAATAAATCAGTTCATGCGAACTTCAGGCTTTTTCGACTGTTAATGTCACGATGAGTGGTCTAATCTAAAATTGGCCGCACCTCTAGCATTTAACATCACAGTACATTGGCCGTTGCTCACGTCAGATTGTTACCCGTTGGCCTCTGTCGACGTCATATTGGTTCGGATTCGTTTAAATCCTCCTTTTAAAAATATTTGAGGGTACGTTTGATTTCCTCTGCGATCTGCGACGCATCTCAGGGTGTCAGTTTCGAAATAATCCGGCTGCAAATTAGAGCGAATTTCTCGGCACTTTCTGCGAATTTTAAATAAACGTTACCGTACCGAGGGTATCTTTCGGAACGAGTGCGGGCGTATTTTATTTGGTGCGTGGGATTTCCGTTGCGAAATCTTGATTAATTCAGACGTTCACGTGGCCATAAAATTACCGTCTCGCCTTTACTTTTTTTTTTTTTTTAATAAATCAGTTCATGTGAACTTCAGGCTTTTTCGACTGTTAATGTCACGATGAGTGGTCTAATCTAAAATTGGCCGCACCCCTAGCATTTAACATCACATTACACTGGCCGTTGCTCACGTCAGGTTGTTACCCGTTGGCCTCTGTTGACGTCACATTGTTCGGATTCGTGTAAACCCTCATTTTAAAAATATTTGAGGGTACGTTTGATTTCCTCTGTGTCGGTGAGTTGTTTTAGAAAAAGGCCCGATTCGCATAGAGCAACGACGTCTGTCTATAAATTTATTTACACGACAGTGTAATAACACATGGAACACGTTTATTTTACGAGCGCACAAAACGAAAAACAATAGAATTTCCATGTGCCAATTCATCAAGAGTGAATTATAGGGTTGTAGTGTGCCACGTGTAAATGAAATACGCACCGCACGGACGGACAGACGGACAGAAACACACAGAGAGAAAGAGAGAGAGAGAGTGAGCCTCGTGTTCCGATAAAATTTATATCCCCGTTACAACAACTTGTAAACATAGTAAACAGTATATCATCGCGGATTTATTATACCTTTTGTTCGTCATGCGTAAAATTATTTATCATTATCGGCGGGGCAAAAATCCGGTACGGTTCTGTTGTGCGCCGGCCGGCCCGAGGCAAGACTCCCACAACGCTGTCCGATAACGAACCGCCGATTTTTTTTCAGCCTGCCCGTGGAATGTTAAGCACACGTGATTTATGGTTGTTTATATTCCCCGGAGCCGGTTAGTTTACGTAATGATTTCGATGCATTGATTGCCGTTTTGCCCTAACTATAATGATAACTTTTGTGAATCTGATAGGGCGCGATGCCCATGCATTCGACATGAGTTATATTTGCATTGTTGCAAAAACAAAAAAAAAAAAAAAGTAACGAGCAGGCCAAGAAACAACGCCACGTACGGAACGCTCACGGGTTCGGGGCCAAGTCTCCGCGCGCCGCCGCCGCCGCCGTTACTTGGGCCCTATCTGCACGATCTCGTTGACGTTCAAATTAGGTATCCGCGGCCGAGCCAAGACTCTCCTCCTCGGCTAGATTGTGGATCAATCGAGATTTCATTTAATGTTGTGCCTTTGTTCGTTCGGTTTGGAAATTTCTCACAAAGAGTACAAATCGCAAGCTCAGCAACACATCTAACAGGCTTACACTTAACGACGCTGCTAAAAATCAAACATTTGATTTGAATACGATCACAGAGATTTTACATCCCTTCCCCCAACTGCCTCTTGGGAGCGCGAGCGCGCCACAAAATTATGACCCACCAAATCCAACAAAGAAGAGACCACCAAGCTTAGGTACATCTGACGATAAATTAATTTGAAATAGTGATCTAAGCTCTTCTTGGTCTTGGTGGTACAAGGGGGAGGGGGAGGGGGATCTGACTTAAGCACGTTTGAGACAAATTCCTTCCGAAAATAAATAGCCAATGGGCAAGTTGCCAAAGATCTTTTCAACATATTTGAATGTCTGAGTGTTGAGGCAGTTTTCGATTATCAGCGCACGCTGTAGATAAGTACTTGGGAGTTGATTCTACAGTGCGCATACCAGCTGGGATAACTCCTCGGCGCCCTTATTGTCATACCCACCCTTCTCCTTCAGAGATTAGCTCGGGACAGCTGATTGACTGACTCTTCAACAAAATTAGTCACCAGGAGTTAAAGTAATCGTGTTAAGGTGGTGGCAGGAGGTGAACTATTTCCGTTTTTTTTTGCACGATCCTCTCTCTTCCTTTGTCACTGCTGCTGGGGTGGAAACGGCAGAGTTTGTGACGAGGAATCGAAAGTCAAAAGAAGCCGACTATCAAAATTATTTAAAATTAGTCACGAGGAGTTAAAGTAATTGTGTTAAGGTGGTAGGATGAGGTGAACTATTTCCCTTTTTTTTGCACGATCCTCTCTCTTCCTTTGTCACTGCTGCTGGGGTGGAAACGGCAGAGTTTGTGACGAGGAATCGAAAGTCAAAAGAAGCCGACTACTAAAATTATTTAAAATTAGTCACGAGGAGTTAAAGTAATTGTGTTAAGGTGATAGGATGAGGTGAACTATTTCCGTTTTTTTTTGCACGATCCTCTCTCTTCCTTTGTCACTGCTGCTGGGGTGGAAACGGCAGAGTTTACGACGCGGAATCGAAAGTCAAAAGAAGCCAACTACCAAAATTATTTAAAATTAGTCACGAGGAGTTAAAGTAATTGTGTTAAGGTGGTAGGATGAGGTGAACTATTTCCCTTTTTTTTTTGCACGATCCTCTCTCTTCCTTTGTCACTGCTGCTGGGGTGGAAACGGCAGAGTTTGTGACGAGGAATCGAAAGTCAAAAGAAGCCGACTATCAAAATTATTTAAAATTAGTCACGAGGAGTTAAAGTAATTGTGTTAAGGTGGTAGGATGAGGTGAACTATTTCCCTTTTTTTTGCACGATCCTCTCTCTTCCTTTGTCACTGCTGCTGGGGTGGAAACGGCAGAGTTTACGACGCGGAATCGAAAGTCAAAAGAAGCCAACTACCAAAATTATTTAAAATTAGTCACGAGGAGTTAAAGTAATTGTGTTAAGGTGGTAGGATGAGGTGAACTATTTCCCTTTTTTTGCACGATCCTCTCTCTTCCTTTGTCACTGCTGCTGGGGTGTAAACGGCAGAGTTTATGACGCGGAATAATTTTTGAAAGTCAAGAGAAGCCGACTATCGAAATTATTTAAAAACTAAACCTTATTCTGTGCACCAAATTAAAAGAACAAAGACGAGAAAAAAATAATGTGAAGCGCACGTTTTTTTTGTTGAAAAATGTGGTCTTTAAAATATCAGCATGCGCGTATTGCGACGTGTACAGAGAAGCCCCACGTTGGGCGCCAAATTTATGTTGTGTTGTTCAGGGTCGTGGATGAAAGCCTTTAAGTTGGGCGCCAATTCTATGTTATGTTGTTTAGGGTTATGGACGAAATCCTATAAGTTGGGCGCCAATTTTCCTAACGTTTGAGGTTATGAACCTTAGTTGCCAAATAGTTTTCTTCATTTAATTACCATTATATTGATCTACTTCTTACAGTTGTGATAATCCCTTGGCAAAATCATTTATTAGCACCGAGCAATATCTTTTTCCGTTGTTAATCCTTTTTTTTCGGGATGGCGTAACGGGGTGTTGTGACTACATTTTGCCTTCTCGCCGATTTTATGCGAATTTGAATTACTAAAATAAATGATGGGAATGTAATCCCCGAAATTCAAGATAAAAACAGGTGACGTCCCCGCGCGATCTCGATAGCGGACGGAATGCAGTCATGTGCAATTTTTGATTAGGACCGATACACCCGGAATGCTGTTTTACATTTTATATCGTGCATTTTTCGCACGAATTGCTCCGGCGGCGGTGGCGGTGGCGGCGGCGACGGCGACGTCATTAACAACAAATTACCCTCCCGCCTCTGCCGGTCGATTCACGCGCCCGCGCTTCAAAATTTACGAAAAATAACCTCGTGCTTGCTTCAAATCGTTTCAACTCCATGGGAAAAAGGTTTCCTTGACTATTAATATAATACAATGGATAATGTTTTATTGACCCCCAAACGACCTCAAAGATTTATCAACCCCCAACTGATCTTTTTCAAGTGCTCTTCAAAGCCTGACAACTTCAATTATAATTAATCAGGTATTTATGGCAAGTGATTTTTGTCCGCAAATTGATTCGTAACGTCTGTTGTTTCCTCGTTTCGTTAACAGGGCTTTTAATGTGGGGCGTTTCTCCTTGGGCTGTTTCAAAGATCGACTTGGATCACGACGGATTGAAGTAACCGCGCTGAAGTTTTTTAAACATTAAACAAAAAAATCTTCGCAGATTAAAATTTAAAACCAATTCGAAGTTAGAAGGCGGGCGGGGGGGGGGGGGGGGGGGGGCTCGATGATGCTTCTCAAAAAGAGTTGGGTTGGTTTAAATTAAAAAAAAATATAATACAACAGACAATGTTTTATTGACCCCCAAACGACCTCAACGATTTATCAACCCACAAACTAATCTTTCTCGAGTGCTCTTCAAAGCCTGACAACTTCAATTATAATTAATCAGGTACCTATGGCAAGTGCTTTTTGTCCGCCAAAACGACCTCAAAGATTATCAACCCCCGACTAATCTTTCTCAAGTACTCTTCAAAGCCTGACAACTTCAATTATAATTAATCAGGTATTTATGGCAAGTGATTCTTGTCCGGAAATTGATTCGTAACGTCTGTTGTCTCCTCATTTCGTTAACAAGGCTTTTATTGTGGGGGGGGGGCGTTTCTCCTTGGGCTATTTCAAAGATCGACTTGGATCACGTCGGATTGAAGTAACCGCGCCGAAGTTTTTTAAACATTAAACAAAAAAATCTTCGCAGATTCTAATTTAAAACCAATTCGATGTTAGAAGGGGGGCGGCGGGGGCTCGATGATGCCTCTCAAAAAAGTTGGGTTGGTTTAGATTTACAAAAAGCAAAAAAAAGAAAAAAATAAAAAATTAGCTGGATCACTTTTCCCCTTATCTTTCGTCGTCCATGTTTGGCTCCGTATCTGCGGAATTCGTACGTCATTAGGCGGTCGGTCAGGCTCGGTCATTAATTATACGAAATATTTAATGAGTAATGCGTTATCGCAGCCGGGCCACGGCACACGTTTGGAAAGAATTTTGTTTCGAGCGCCCGATAAAACGCCGACAGCGATTAATATCTCGGTGGGGCTATTGGGGGAAGCACCGCTGCCGCCTGTGATAACACCGCGACAGCCCCGCCCCGACGAGCTTATTTCACTCACAATCAGGCTAGGCGCGCACCGCCGGCGATTCTCTCGTTGCAAAAATCACCCTAAGCGTCCCTCCAAACCGAGCTGGATTAGCGGCGGCGCGTTGCGTAGACGTCAATTGCCGCTGTTCTACATTCAATCGCACGGACGTTTATACTTCTGTGTTTTTGACTGTATACGTGATTGGGCGACGGCAAATCGCTCGTGTGCACCTAGCCTTAATAATATTTTTTTTTCTGTTAGTGAAAGCTGAAGGACAAAAGCGAACAAAAAGAAGGAACAAAATAGTAAATAAGAATAATAATAATAACAACCCGAGCGTTGCTGTGTAAGATAATTCAGATTGCAGGTTCGTGAAGTCATTATGCAAATGATTTCGCGCCTACCTGAAGTGTAACGTGATTAATACGGCGCAGTGAATTCCTGAAATGAGATATGCTTTAAAAACAATTGCCGGTTACTGCGACGTTCTTGAATTAACTAGCATAAATAGAACTAGAGGGCGTGTATTTTTCAAATTATTATTTACGATACAGTGCCAACAAATTTCAATCAAGAAACAAAATCAGCTCCCCTTTCATATTTCAGGCAGTTACTTCTCCTGTTTATTGTTTTTTTTTGTTTTTTTAAATGAAAGGTGGAGTGCCGCAAGGTGTCGTCTTAAGTCCGACTTCATTCTTTTTTTTTCCCCATGATCTGCTTCATCCAAAAATGGCAACAAACAAAAATCTTGATGTTTGAAATTTTCAACTAAATTTCACAACAATAATAACAATAAATAACAAAAGAGAAAATATTGCGTTTGTATTTTCTCTTTTGTTATTTATTGTTATTATTGTTGTGAAATTTAGTTGAAAATTTCAAACATCAAGATTTTTGATTGTTGCCATTTTTGGATGAAGCAGAAAATCCGATTAAATTATTTTTTTTTTCCTTGAACATCATCAGAGTTAGGCGGTTACCGCAGGGTGCTGTTTTCGGTCCGATTCATTTCTTTCGTTTTAAATAATTTTAGTTTTTCTAATGCGTTTTTGTTGAAGATGTGTCTGCCAGCATATGCGCGAGGCGGCCGACTCGGCCAACGATTTAAAGAATTCCTTTTTCTTTTTTTTTCGATCCAAGTTAAGGGGTACCGCAGGGATTCGTCTTTGGCCCGATCTTATTATTTCTTTTTCTGAATGATTCTCTTAGTTTCTCCCAAGCCGTCATTTCGCTAGATTATCGAAAAGGCGTCATCAGTCATTTCCTTGAGGCAGCCAACTTGGAATGTAGAACTTTCTTAACCGAGTTTTGCCTACCGCAATTTCAATGTTTTCTCTCAATGATTCACTTAGTTTCTCTCAAGCCGTCATTTCGCTAGATTATCGAAAAGGCGTCGACAGGCTTTTCCTTGAGGCAGCCAACTTGGAATGTAGAACTTTCTTAACCGAGTTTTGCCTACCGCAATTTCAATGTTTTCTCTCAATGATTCACTTAGTTTCTCTCAAGCCGTCATTTCGCTAGATTATCGAAAAGGCGTCGACAGGCTTTTCCTTGAGGCAGCCAACTTGGAATGTAGAACTTTTTTGACCGAGTTTTGCCTACAGCAATTTCAATGTCTTCTCTCAATGATTCACTTAGTTTCTCCCAAGCCGTCATTTCGCTAGATTATCGAAAAGGCGTCGTCGCGCATTTCCTTGAGGCAGCCAACTTGGATTGTAGAACTTTTTTGACCGAGTTTTGCCTACCGCAATTTCAATGTTTTCTCTCAATGATTCACTTAGTTTCTCACAAGCCCTCATTTCGCTAGATTATCGAAAAAGCGTCGTCGCGCATTTCCTTGAGGCAGCCATCTTGGATTGTAGAACTTTTTTTACCGAGTTTTGCCTATCGCAATTTCAATGTTTTCGCTCATTGATTCACTTAGTTTATCCCAAGCCGTCATTTCGATAGATTATCGAAAAGGCGTGGTCAGCCATTTCCTTGAGGTAGCCAACTTGGAATGTAGAACTTTTTTGACCGAGTTTTGCGTACCGCAGCGTTTTGTTTTTGGCCCGACATTATTCTTGCTTTGACTTTCCCACTTTCCGTCTCTTAGTTCAAAGTACATCAGTATATTTTATGCATTTAAGTTGGATACCGCAAGGTTCTCTTTTTACACCGATGTTTTTTTTTCCCCCATCTTTTTACTGACTGGCAAACTTCAGAGTTTCTTTTTGAAGTTTGTGGTTTTGCTTGCTTTTATTGAAGGCAGGCGCGTCAGCGTTTGCGTCAAGTGACCAACCTAGAGCAAAAAATAAGCACGAACACGAAACTAACTGAAGAAACGAGAAGGTTTTCGGTCAGCCTGGTAGTTAGTAGGCCAGATTGAATCTGTTCGGACAGAAAAAGGCAACTAATGGAAACGGATCGGTTGTAATCGAGTTCTGAAATCGCGCGGCGCAAACACTCGCGGTGCATTATTAATGAACAGGCCTCGATTTCTATATCGACATTCTGTTGTGCAAACACATCAACTCATCATTTGCTGCGCTGCACAATACAATAACGACTGTCGCTTATCGGCCACATCGCTTGATGTCTGTGGACTGTTTTATCTCTGCATACAAGAGCAGAGCAGGACCGGTATGAGTAAACATTCGGCGCATTCAAAGAATTTTTTTTTCCGTGTCGTTATACTTTGACTGCAAAAAGTATTTTCCGTTCCGGACTTGAGAAGGCTTTTTTTAATCAAAGATATGGTCCTTAAGATGGCTGCATTACGTCGATATTACACCAGCAGAGCAGCGTCGTCGGGTATCGGTCCCGGCGAGTGACGGCCGGAAGGGTCGGCGGGGATCGGATCGCTTTCCGCGGAATATTAGCCTCGAGGAGGCGAGGGAGGTTCTATCCGAGATAACATCGCAATATCAAAGAAGTCTACACCGGCATTAATGAAGCCGAAGTAATTTGAAAATAAAATAAAACAAGTGAAATGTCAGAGTAGAATCTGCTGCTGTTCTCTCGCCGAATGCGCAACCGTAAAGTTAAATTAAATCTTGTCCTGTACTGGTATCAGCAGAACAACGTCGTCGGGTATCGGTTCCAGTGAGCGATACTTGGAGGGACCGCGGTGAGCGGTAAGTTAAATGTCAGAGTAGAATCTGCTACTGTTCTCTCGCCGAATACTCAAACCGTAAAGTTAAATCAATAAAGAACTTGCCGCTCTCTTTCAACTTAAGCACTATTCTACTCACGGTTTTATTGATTCTATTGAAGGAACCGCTGCGAAATACATACCTGAAACAAAAAAGAAAAAGAAACATTATAAGAACTCTTTTGCGCAAGTTGATAGCATTTTTTGTTTACGTCGGACAAGGAGGAGCTTCGGTGAAGTTTGTTTGCCCCACGTCGGGCGCCAAAAATCAGCCTAATAATTCGCAGTGTATTTGTTTTTGTAAACCTTTCGGTTAAACTATCACTGAGGGTCACGCCTTAATCAAAACGAACTGTTTAATTTAAACAGGTATGTTTGAAATCGGTTGTTAAAACACCAGCGCTATTTAAAGTCATCTCTTTCGCTCTTTCGTTTAGAATCGTTTTTTTTTTTTTTTAATTTTTAAGTGGAACTACTTTTAATCGGAGCTATTTTCATTTTGAGATAGAG
Source organism: Prosopocoilus inquinatus (assembly GCA_036172665.1). Lineage (NCBI taxonomy): Eukaryota > Metazoa > Arthropoda > Insecta > Coleoptera > Lucanidae > Prosopocoilus > Prosopocoilus inquinatus. The sequence goes on along the minus strand of CM069878.1, from coordinate 2,623,788 downwards.
TTTTGAGAATTGAAGCCTGTTACGATTGGAGTTGTATTGGATCCTTTCCGGCCGAATTCTATTCGAACATTCCTTCGGTTTCTTCCTATTGGCCGAGACGTACGTGTCGGGCCGATATTTCGCCGTCGAAACAGAAAGCCGACACTATACCCTACGCAACGAAACGTCGAACCCTCACGGAACGTCAGCTGCACCTAACCTGTAAAGTATACATCAGCTGCACCTAACCTGTAAAGTATACATCAGCTGCACCTAACCTGTACAGTATACATCAGCTGCACCTAACCTGTAAAGTATACATCAGCTGCACCTAACCTGTAAAGTATACATCAGCTGCACCTAACCTGTAAAGTATACATCAGCTGCGCCTAACCAACAAAGCGTACTACCCTTTTGGCTTTACTTGTCTAGTTAATTCTGAACATCTATTTTATTGGTTGGAGATAATCCACGGTTGGCTTTAAGACGTAGCGGAGTTGCCGTTAGCAAAAGCGGGGCGATTTCGATTTTTAATGTGGTTTTAATGTGAATGTGAAGGGCTGTGGCGGCCGCCAAGGAAAAATTCTGAATTAACATTCAAATAAAGAAGCCGCAGCAATCTACTGCTCCTAGAAGATACTTGGAAATAGTCGCGCGAACGTCGATAACAAACGAAGATCGTAACGTGAATTTAAAAGCAACCATTCGGAGCGAAATCGCGCCCGGATATTAGTATAAATTCCAGCCCGGTTATATTCGTATGCAAACTAAGCTAACTAGCGCTCGCGCGGCGATAGAGTTTTATCAGTTGAAAAACTTTAATCCGCCCCTTATCTGCGCATATACGGGGCGGCGGCGGGTTGTTACGGGTGCATGTGGGCCCCCTCGCCCGGACGGGTCGCGCGCGCCAGCAACAGAGGGTGTGCAGGCAGCAGAGTACGCGGGGTCCCCGCAGCGCCCGATAGCGCGAAAGATACGACCTGGAAGTAGGAAACGAGACACATAGATAAGAAAGTAATATGGCGGCTGCTGCAAAGAGATAACGACCGATATGACCTGCACATTGCACCGCTACGTGCGGAAAACTCTCCGGCGATCTTCTTCGCCTTCTTCTTCTTCTTATTACTATTGCGCGGATGCGCTCGTGCTTTGTTTTAAATATTCAACGCCCGTGCATCTTTCAACTTCTGAATGCGATTTGCTGTGATCTCCGACGTACTTTACATATACATAGAGAGAGCGTCGCCGTGCGAACTCAGTTGGAAACTGGGTCAAGTGCACCGTGCCATTTTCTGAAAACTTAAGTTTAAATCAACTCTCCGCAATGCCACCGCTGGATTCTTAACGAGACTTCTTTTCCCTCAAGTAGGGACGAGGCAGGCAAATCAATTTGCAATTTGCTTCTGTTATTAAGTTAAAAGAGTTAGATTGATTCGTTAAGATGTCCATCCACCGTGCGTCCATGCACTTGTCACTTTTTAGAGGGATTTAGTTAATGATTGAAGTTCCAAATTCGACTCGGACTATTTTTATACAAAAAAAAAAAATTTGCTTGCTTAACTAGGCCGCCAAATGACACCCTGAGTTCGCGGAATACTTTGCGATGCTCGCGTTCCAGTTTCATAACCCGCTGAGTTCGCCGGCCTTCGTCGCTGGACTGTGATTGCGCACTGATTATGCAAGGAATTTAAGTGTGTTAAAGAGAGAGATAATTTGAAAAAATTCGTCAGAATACAGTAAAAAAAATGGACCCAAGGCCAGAGTGTAGCCTGCAGAAATAAATTTAATTTCGATTTTTAATTATGCTTAAGCCACGTTCGAAATTTAAAAATAAACTTTGATAACATTAAACAAAAGAGAACAGAGTCGAAATAAGAACAAGGAGGACGCTCGAAACAAAAGAAGATCGACGATTGTTTCTCTCTCTCTCTGGCGGCGGAAAACAAAAGAACGTCGATGGTTATTATAAAAATGCGAAAAATTGATGCCGCGGAAAGAAAGAAATAAAATAAATCAACGGAATCCAAAATGAAAGTTCAAAATCAAATCGCCATGAGAAAACAAAAGAAGAAGCGCAATTGGAAAAATGAAAGCAAATGAAAAAAAAACAATGGAAAATAGAGAAAAGACAAACGAGAAACAAAAGAATAATGAAGTGGGTGAAGTGTCGTAATCATAATACGGCGAAATGTTTCGGTTTTCAGTAATTGGCCAAATTGAAACAAAAGAAGACGGACGATTATTAGAGGCGGATTGTCCGAAATCAAGAAGAATGCAAAAGCGTGAACGAACAAAGGCAACGAACAAAAAAAGAACAATAGAATGCGACGAACGAAACAAAAGCTCGACTTCTAAATTAAAAAAAAAAAAAAATCGCCAACAGGAAACAAAAGAGGCGCAAAGAGAAAAATTAAGAAAGCAAACAAAAAAATAAAACAACGGAATACAACAAAAATTTTTATTTCAAAGTTTCGAAATCAAATCGCCAACAGAAAAAAAAGCCAAAACGAAAGCATTTGAAGCGAAACAAAAAAAAAATGAATGCAACTAAAATATGCAAAAAAAATAATAAACGGAAAGCAACAAAACAAATGACAGTTGGACCTCGAAATTGTCGAAATCAAATATTGCAAACAAAGAAAAAACAAAGGAAAAAAACTAAAGAAATCGACTTCTTATTGTTATTTGTAAAAGAAAAGTGAAAGGAAGAAGAAAAGAAAAATTAGTGTTTCTCAAAAAAAAAAGCAATGGAACGCAATGAAACAAATGAAAGCTTGATTTTTAAACTTTCAAAATCAAATCACCACGAGAAAACAAAAGAGTAGAAAAATTAAAGCAAATAGAAAAAGAAAAAAACAATGGAAAACAGAAATAAGACAAAAAAAAACGAGAAACAAAAGAATAATCGGCGTGAAGCGTCATAAACATAATAAAACGGCGAGATATTTCGGTTTTCAGTAATTAGCCAAATTGAAACAAAAGAAAATCGACGAATATAGCCGGATTGTCCGATATCAAAAGAAATGTAATCGCCATCAGAACGCGCAACTAAACGCGACGAAACGAGAAAAGAAACAATAGAAGAATGCAGCGATCGAAACAAAAGCTTGAGATCTACATTTTCAAAAAAAAAAAAAAACAAAAAAAAACAATCGCCAACAAGAAACAACAGAAACGCAACGGGAAAAATGAAATGAAACAAACAAAAAAAAAAACAACGGAACACGACGAAAGCTCGATTTCGAAATTTTCTAAATCAAATCGCCAACAAAAAAAAAAGAAAAAGAGAAACAATTTGAAACGAAACACAAAAGAAAAATGAACGCAACTAAAATAAGCAAAAGAAATGAATGCAACTAAAATAAGCAAAAAAAAATTGATGCAACTAAAATAAGCAAGAAAAAATGAATGCTACTAAAATAATCAAAAAAGTGAATGCAACTAAAATCAGCAAGAAAAAAACACACAAACCAATGGAAAGCAACAAAACAAAAACGAGAGTCAAAAGCAAATCGTCAAAATCAAATACATGTTGCAAACAAAAAAAAAACAAATGAAGAAAACTATAAAGAAATTGACTTATTATCATTATTTGGAAAAGAAAAGCTAAAAGAAGAAGGGAAGAAAAAGTACCAGAACGCAATGACACAAATGAAAGCTTGATTTCTAAAAGCAAAAAAACAAAAACAAAATAAAAGGAACGCATTGCGCGTAAATAAAAGCAAAAAACTCGCCGCTCATTTCAACTTCAACGATTAAACAGCGCTTATTATTTTCTTCGACACGCAGGGTTCGTGTAAAATAAAAGCAAGCCCGCACCCGGTTTGGCAAATACATGTTTGCAACAGAGCGAGATGACGGGCGTCGCGTGGGCGCACTAGCGGGAGTACTCACGCGTGGCTTACGCCATGGACGGGCGGGGAAGCGTACTCCCACCACCCAGCTATTGTGTTTATTTGCCGGGCGTCTCTCTGTCTTTCTACGAATGTAATTACGATTCCCCCAAGAAATCGAGAATGGGGAGAGCGCGATTGTGTTTAAAAGAATTCGACGTAACGTCGTAACGGTAGCATGTATTATTTCATGTCAGGTTGGACCGTTGCGTCGCCGCCGTAGGGCAGGCTTGAAACCTTCCAGGGCAGGCTCAGCTTACTTTGGCGCCCCTTCCAGCTACCGCCCTGTGGTGTGGAATGCTCGGAGCTTTCTTTTCTTACAAATGCAGTAAAGTCTGTGCGCCTGCGCTCTCTAGAAAGAACCACCGTCGCTCTCTTGTTGTCTTGTCTGTTAAATAATGGGGTTGGGATGAAACGGAGCAGCACGGCCGATATCTCGAATTTGTTTACAAACAATGATGTTCGAGTAGTCGAAACAGAAAGCCAACAGTATACCTTACGCAACGAAACGTTGAACCCTCACAGAACGTCAGCTGCACGTAACCTGTAAAGTATACATCAGCTGCACCTAACCAGCAAAGCATACTACTCTTTTGGCTTTACTCGTCTATTTAAATCTGAACATCTATTTTATTGGTTGGAGATAATCCACGGTTGGCTTTAAGACGTAGCGGAGTTGTAGCAAAAGCGGAGCGATTACGATTTTTAATGTGAATCTAAAGGGCTGTCGCGGCCGCCAAGGAAAAATTCAAAATTAACATTCAAATAAAGAAGCCGCGCAATCTACTGCTCCTTAGAAGATACTTGGAAATAGTCGCGCGAACGTCGATAACAAACGAAGTTCGAGTAGGTACGCGCCTTGGTACATACGTACGTACATACAAGAGGCATGAGCTAGTAGGAAACAAGAGAACACGATGTAAGATAGGCGAGCACGAAGAAGTCTTCTCGTTCTCACACACTCGCGCGCAAGGAGCTCGAGCGGACGGGACGGAGAGAATAGTTGTGGAATAGATGCGGAGATAAGCTCGAGAAAGAAAGAAGTGGGAAGGAGACGGAACGCGCCGCAATGAGAATAGTGGCCGGAGTGTATTCAACGGCCGGCGATAAGATTACGGGCAACTCCTCTCCGTTCGCGAAACTTGGTCCGCTCCTCTTACCTAGATAAGCGGCAGCACATATGAAAACTTGCAGTTATATTATAAAGTATGCTGGCGCGCTATCTTGCACCACCGGAGCATGCTCTGCCCTGCCGGGAGATAAAAATTTCAAGTTTTATCGAGCGGCGCGGGGGGAGGAGACCGGGGGCGGCGGGCGGGCGCGCGGTGTTTACGGCAAGTTTCAAGCGGTGACCGACCGACTGATGCGGTTGCATTCAGAAAAACCGCCGCGTACAGTTATGAAGCCGCCCGCCCGCCCGCCTCCTTATCCTGATAAATTATTCCGGGAGATTTGGGTCAGCGATACGGGACTGCGCGCGGCGGCGGTCGGTTGCATTCTAACCAAACAAAAACTGCACCACATATTTTATTCATTTAGATAAAACACGCTTTGTCTTTTCGCTGGTTTTTGTTCTTGTCTTGCGGCTATTTGAGAAGGTCAGCTTTTTCCTTAGTAATTTGACAGATCAAAATAAGAAATGTCGACGCGGCGGTCGGAACGTCCGCGTCCGGAGTCCTTCCAAAAATTTGAAAATTTCGACAAATACTTGACTTAGGCCCGATCTTACCAGCTCCAGATAAATTTAACCGTCCTAGGAAACCATTGTCGGCACAATGGTTGCCTAAGATATTAATCGACGGTTAAATTTATCAGGAGGTGGTAAGATCGGGCCTAAATGCAAATAATGATCGTAAATTCAATTGGACATGGAATTTATTTTTCTCACGCCTTAATCAAAACGAACTGTTTAATTTAAACAGGTATGTTTCAAACGGGTTGTTATCTCTTTCGCTCTTTCGCTTAGAATAGTTTTTTTTTTAATTTTAAGTGGAGCTACTTTTAATTGGAGCTATTTTCATTTTGAGATAGAGTCTTGAGAATTGAAGACTATTACGATTGGAGTTGTATTGGATCCTTTCCTGCCGAATTCCATTCGAACATTCCTATCGGAGCCTATCGGAGACATACGTGTCGGACCGATCTTTCGCCTTCGAAACAGAAAGCCAACAGTATACTCTACGCAACAGCTGCACCTAACCTATAACGTATACATCAGCTGCACCTAACCTGTAAAGTATACATCAGCTGCATCTAACCTGTAAAGTATACATCAGCCGCACCTAACCTGTAAAGTATACATCAGCTGCACCTAACAAGCAAAGCATACTCTTTTGGCTTTACTTGTCAATTTAATTCTGAACATCTATTTTACTGGCTGGAGATAATCCACGGTTGGCATTAAGACGTGGCAGAGTTGTCGTAACAAAAGCGGGGCGATTTCGATTTTTAATGTGAATGTAAAGGGCTGTCGCGGCCGCCAAGTCTTGTCTATTTAATTCTGAACATCTATTTAAATGTAAATTCAATTGGACATGGATTTTATTTTTTGGGGCGGACCAAAAAATTGATCTTAGTAGAAGGATCCGTATCAATAACGACAGTTTTACAACCGCCACGTATCTGCGCCGACATATTTTTCCGCAGTGTGCAAAGTGAAATCCCCCAACAGGGTCGGCCAATAAAAATCATAATTACAGATAAAGCTACGTGCTGCTGCTGCTCCTAAACTGGGAGCCGATGAGCCGGGGCCGTAAAACGTCGCAGCCGAGGTCGTTCGCGAGCTTTAAGCGGCGGGATATCTATAATAAAATGCAACTGCAGAAAGTCGCTTAAGTAGAGGAGTGTGACTTATCTGTCATCGCGTTAATGACATAATCAAAGCCGAGGCGAGATTGCTCTCCGGCTGGAAAAGGTATGTGGAGATTTGGCATGATTCCTTTGTGAAGTAAAAGAAGCTTTATTGAATTTTTATGGATGGCGCTCGCGTCGTCTCCGTCGCGCTCTCCGACACATAAAAACCGGTCGCGGCGTTAACGCCGCGAATGAAAAATTGATTACGCAAACTATCCCGAATTCCTGCTCGCGAGCACGCCCTTTTCTTTACTTAAATTCACCAATAAGTAAAAAAGAAATCATCACAATTAATATTATGACTCACCCTGTATACATCCGCCCTGTATCGTCGGCCATGTCTTTTAATGCAATCGATCACCGATTAATCGAAATTTTAAATCTGATCACAACGACGACAATTACGCAAAAGAAAACTAAAAAGATTTGCTTCTGAATTAAATAATCTTTACCGTCAATGTACTTTTGGCTCTTCATCCGAGGCCAAAAAACTTTACCGTCAATGTACTTTTGTCTCTTCATCCGAGGCCAAAAATCTTTACCGTCAATGTACTTTTGGTTCTTCATCCGAGGTCAAAAAGAAAAAACAAAAAACAGCGACGTACCGAACCGAATTCGTTCGACGCAACTAATTACTGGCTAACCGCCGCCCGCGTGAATAATTTTCTGCGTAAGTTCCACTGATCGAAAAGAGCTTTGGTCTGCGAGCTAAGCACGCGTCGGTGATTCATGCTAGTCTAATTAATTAATTAATTAATAATTACTTGTGAAATGCTGACTAAACAATTCGCCAATTATTAAATTTTATGTAACTGCAGAAGTAAAAAAAAAACGAATTTTGATAATACTAATTTTAATACTGTCGTGAAAGGCCACGGTCGTTGGCGCTTCGTACCAGCTGAGTAAACCTTAACCTTTTTTTTTTTGAGAATGTGAACCTACTCGAAGTATGTATTTACTTTACTTGTTTCGAACCTACGAACTCTAAGTTTTTCTTTTTTATTATGTTCCAATCGATTTGCGTCTTTGTTGAGATGCCTTTGCGTGGATTGTTTTGGTAAGTTAATTTCCTAATGCTTTTTTCTTTGTTCAAAAAAATATCTTTGCATGGATTGTTTGGTAAGTTAGTTTACTAATTTACGTACACAAGAAAAAAATTAACGTAATCCCTCGCAAAATTATGGTTACCACAAGCACTGTATGTTCGGAAAGTTCAAAAATTAAAACAGCGATGACGTGGCTTCCTTAAGATGAAGATATTTTATTTGATTCATCTGCGGATGGACGAAGTGCGCAAATTTTTCCAATTGGGAAATTTTCAATCCGTTTTTTTTCTTAAATTTTATTTTGGACCAATCGATTTCCGTCTTTGTTGAGATACTTCTGTGTATGGATTGTTTTGGTAAGTTAGTTTCCTCTTTTTTTTTTGTTGGGGGAGGCACGCAAACTCAGGCTGATTTTTAAACCGTTCCGAACCCCGTCACGTCAGACTCTTGATTCTTAACCCTCTTCCCCCCGAAACCGGTTTGTTTGGTATGTTAATTTTTTAATTTTTTTCTTCATGTACGTACACAAAAAAATTAACTTATTCCCTCGCAAAATTATAGTTACCACACGCTCTGTATACATAGAAAATTTGAAAATAAAAACAGCGATGACGTCGCTTCCTTACGATGAAGATATTTGATCAATCCCTTTGGGGATGGACGAAGCGCGCAAATTTTTCCAATTGGGAAATTTTCAGTCCGTTTTCTTTTTTAAATTGTATTTTGGGGCAATCGACTTCCATCTTTGTTGAGATACCTTTGTGTATGGATTGTTTTGGTAAGTTAGTTTCCTCTTTTTTTAGGGGCACGCAAACTCAGGCTGATTTTTAGGCCGTTCCGAACTCCGCCACGTCAGACTCTTGATTCTTAACCCCCTCCCCCCGGAACCGGCTTGTTTGGTATGTTAATTTTTTAATTTTTTTCTTCATGTACGTACACAAAAAAATTAACCTACTCTCTCGCAAAATTATGGTTACCACACGCACTGTATGCTTGGAAAATTTAAAAATTAAAACAGCGATGACGCCGCTTCCTTAAGATGAAGATATTTGGTTCGTCTGCGGATGGACGAAGCGCGTAAATTTCTCCAATTGGGAAATTTTCAGTCCGTTTTCTTTTTTAAATTGTATTTTGGGCCAATCGATTTCCGTCTTTGTTGAGATACTTCTGTGTATGAATTGTTTTGGTAAGTTAGTTACCTCTTTTTTTTGGGGGGGCACGCAAATACAGTCTCAGGCTGATTTTTAGGCCGTTCCGAACTCCGCCACGTCAGACTCTTGATTCTTATCTCCCCCCCGGAACCGGATTGTTTGGTAAGTTAATTTTTCTTATTTTTTTCTCTTTATGCACGTACACAAAAAAAATTAAGCTATTCCCTCGCAAAATTATGGTTACCACAAGCACTGTATGCTTGGAAAATTCAAAAATTAAAACAGCGATGACGTCGCTTCCTTAAGATGAAGGTATTTGATCCATCTGGGGTTGGACGAAGCGCGCAAAAGTCTTCAATCCGCTTTTTTCTTTTAAATTTAATTTGGGGCCAATCGACTTCCGTCTTTGTTGAGATATCTTCGCGGATTGTTTTGGTAAGTTAGTTTCCTCTTTTTTTGGGGGGGGCACGCAAATTCAGGCTGATTTTTATGCCGTTCCGAATCCCGCCACGTCAGGCCCTTGATTCTTAATCCCCCCGGAACTTTCGCAAGCAAGTTGACGCCCAACGTGTCTTCTAACACGTAGCACAGGAGACTAAGAGACACGAAAACTCATGACTGCCGACGGATGTATCCACACACTTAGACAAAGCGAAGTTTTATTGTTTATTATTTGGCAATAAATAAGTAGAATTTAGAAAAAAAATTGGCGCCCGACGTGGGTGCGAAAACGAAAACAATTTTGTTGTGCGCCTGTCTAATTGCTTGCGAAAATGGGGGATTTTTGTTTGACATCGAATCGAAAAGCAATTTAGATTAGGTTAGGTGCTTTACGACTTGGTTATTGGATGATGGTGGTGGTGGTGGTGGTGGAGGTGGTGAGGTGTAATGGGTCAGCGGGGTCGCTTGCATCTCGAATGTGTTCGTTTGTTATCTTGCACAGTTAGTTGGTTCATAAGACCCGACCGGAGTGAATGCAAGTCGCCACCGTCGCGCCGCCCGCCACATAATGTAGTTGTATAGGTGTGCCGCCGAGTACCGTACTAATAAACATTTCTGCTCATAACTGATAACGTGCCATTGATGAATATAAATAAGGCAGGCCGCTTATCGCGGCCGTACATTTGCGCGGCCGTGGCGACGGGCGGGGGGTGGTGGCGGGGGTCGGTGACTGGGGGCGGGCGGGGGAGGGTGCGGACGGAGCTAAGGATATTTAGATATTCTAATAGTGGCGGCGCTGCTGATAACATGTATGCTAGTGCTGGTCTGGCGCGATAAGCGCCGCGACGGAGAGGTCTGCAGCTGATAAAGACGCTCTGCGTCGCTGTTCTGTTTCTCCGGCGCGATAACGGCCGATATCGGCCGCGCCGCAGAAATAATAAGGCGACGAGAATAAACGCGCTCTCCTCTTGTATGTATCAACGGCGCGGCGTCGGCGTTCGTTACTCGCTCGCTCGCTCGCTCGCTGACTCCGATTGCTTGCCGGCTAATCTTGGGAATAATTGAATTATAGAACTCCTGGTTGCATTGTACGAAATCATAATACGGGGACACTCCATTTCCAGGCGTCGACGACCGTCGCGACGCCTCCGCTATTGTTTCAATAATCATTAAAATTGATCGCCCGTTGTCTATTTTACCTCCGCTCCACGTCGGGCGCCAAAAATTTTCCTCACTCTACAATTCTTAATTTGGCTTCTTTCTGATGTTAATGTTGTTGTTGCCGCCTTGCATGGGGGAATTATTAGGAAGCAAACCGCTTCAATTTGTCCATCGTAATGCAATGTCAGGTCAAAAAGCGATCGTAGGATGTCGCTGTTTTATCCTTAATGTTGTTGATGGAAAGTCTAAAATGAATTCATTCCGTAACCGTGGTAACAAAGAATAATAGGTTTCTCTACGGTTACGGACAATAAGGCGCGGCTAGTAGGCCACGACCGATAGGGCGCGAGTGATAGGACGCGGGACACTAAGGCGTGAAAACACTAGGGCGCGCAGACACTTAGGCGCCGAAATCAAATGTAAATGAAAGCATAATAATGTGCACCTATGATCATTTGATTCTTTTTTGTTTTCTTCAATTTATTACATTTTTTCAAAATTTTTAAGATTTTTCGTTGAGCTGGGTTTGCTTGGGTCCGTTTAAGTTGGGTCAGGTTGACAACGAGCGATCTTAAAAATTCGGAGAAACATTAAAAAAAGAATCAAAATGCAAAAGAAGTTAAAAATAAAATTCAAGGGAACAAAAAAATAGAAAACAACAGAAATTTTAGTTTTTTTCCCCATTTTTTTGATCTAAATTTATTCTGATGTATTTTTCAACGCATCCAATCGTGAATTCGTCCATCCGCCTATTCGTCTAATTCGCCAACTCGCTACTCGCTTCATGAAACATCAATTTTTATTCTTCGTCTTGTAAGTCATTAGAATTTTCTATTGGGCTTGAAACTTTTGCAAGAGGACTTGCTTCAGTTCTACTGAAAATTTAATGTCGGCAGCGCCAATCAGAGATAACGCCGCTTCCCTAAAAATTTTTAATTCGAAAAATTTTCCTCACTCGTCAATTCTTATTTTGGTAACAAAGAATAATAGGTTTTCCTACGGATACGGCAAATAGGGCGCAGCTAGTAGCCACGGCCGATAGGACGCGGGACACTAAGGCGTGAAAACACTAGGGCGCGCAGACACTTGGGCGCCGAGATCAAATGAAAATGAAAACATAATAATAATTTTGCGCCCTAGCGTCGTCGCGCCCTACTAGCGGCGCCCATTTGGCCGCACCTTGGTTGCCACGTCCAGCAAATGTTCGAATTCAGTTTTTCTATCCTACTTAACCCTACTTAACCGTAAAATCAAATTCACACTGTAGCACCAGCGTATCATGCCAACTAAATCTACAAATATGTGCAGAAATGATGCAGGAATATCAAAATATTGAAGTCATTTGGTTTTCATATGATTTGGTTATGTTTTAACTACAGCAGAGAAGTAAGGCATTGGAACGGAAACAATAGAATTTAACAGAAAAATTAAAGAAACACAAGCACAACCTTTTTCTGCCTCAGAAAGCATGTGATTTTGCATTTTAAACATTTCAACCTTAAAAATTGAAATCTGCCGCCATTCAAAGTGATTTAAAATTTGAAATTCGCTGTGACAAGTCATTAAAATCTTATTTACAACGAGAAACTAAATCATGCGAATTTTCTTAAGGCCGCGATGGTACCTACATGATCAGAAGATAATTGACAACGATGAATTTTTAAACAAACTCGCGCCGCAGGGCACTTGCGCCTTAGGGTCGTCGCGCCCTACTAGCAAAAGCGTTGCTTTTATTCTAAAATTTTAAATTAATTAATAAAATTCCTTTACTCAGGTACTCTAACCCTAATTAATTACTCCGCTAACATTCTTTTACAGTTAAAAAGTAAACGAATGGCGAGGACCTTAGGCCAGCCCGCGCCACACAACTTCACTTTACTCATCACTGCGGATAGACGAAGTGCTAAATTTTTCCAATTGGAAAATTTTCAAGTGAATTGAAGAAATCGTGTGCTAAATTTTTCCAATTGGAAAATTTCCGATCACCGGAACGTTAACCTGAAAACGTGTGTTTGGATCGCCTCTCACTGACACGTTGACCACCTCCCCTACCGCCAACCTCCCAAAAGCTTGCCGCTTTTATATTATTTGCTCTGAAAATACTCAGTGAATACTGAATGAAGAAATTTACAACTTTTTGAAACTTTACGGATTAGATAAAACTTCTCCTTTTGGAATATTTTAATCAAGTTGAGTCTATACAGGGCCTTTTTAATTGATCGTATCCCACGCGATCAAGTTTTGCAACATTCTGATATTCTCCGGACACTAATGATAAACTGCAGTTTAACCGCGTTGGATCGATGTGCATTTTCTAAAAGTTCCGGTCCAAAGATCGACGTGTCGGAATAGCCAGGCGTCTCGTCGAAAACACCTACGATGAGCAAGCGCGTTTTAATTGAAATACGATCTGCGATTCGATGTAGTGTTGTGAGGAAGTTGAAACGACTTGGATTTCATTTGTCTGCATGGAATTCCCTTCGACCTTATCGCCATTTTAATTTCTAAACTTCTTCTAAGTACAGACTGTGATTGTAACTATAATTTCGCGAGGAAATAGGTTAATTTTCTCAGAAATTCCTGTTTTTTTATTACGCGCAGTTTAGATTTAGATTTACAGTTATTTAACAATTCAAGAAAGCTTCCTTTAGGAACATTTTAAACTTCAACTTTAGTCCGTACACGGCCTTCTTAATTGATCGTATCCCACGCGATCAAGTTTTGCAACATTCTGATATTCCCCGGACACTAATGATAAACTGAAGGTTAACCGGGATGGATCGACGCGCATTTTCTAAAAGTTCTGGTCCAAAGATCGACGTATCAAAACAGCCAGGCGTCTCGTCGAAAACACCTACGATGAGCGAGCGCGTTTTAATTGAAATACGACCTGAGATTCGATGTAGTATTGCGAGGAAGTTGAAACGACTTGGATCTCATTTGTCCGCATGGAATTCCCTTCGGCCTTATCGCCATTTTAATTTCTAAACTTCTTAAAGGTACAGACTGTGATTGTAACTACAATTTCGCAAGGAAATAGGTTAATTTTTTTTTCTGTGTACCTACATAAAGGAGCGACTGATTATTCATTCACGTTCATGCACACCCATATACCATCGCATCGTGTTCGCATCCACTACACAGTATTTACGACAGTCCCCTTTGATATAGGTGCGCATATAATAGTTCTTGCGGTATCTTGACGGGTATGTTAAGCGCATACATAATGCGATCTAACATGCACAACAGACGACCACAATGCTCGGGCTGCGATCAGTTGATCAGGCGGCCGGGAAATGCAGTAGCGCGATCGCAGAGACACGACCCGAATCTGTAATGATGTATTCGGGGTATTGTTCTTTATGTGTCGGAACTAAGTGATTCTGCACACGTTTGTACACGCCGAGAGCGATAACTTCTATCGGCCGCGCGACTGGATGCCTCGGATTTATCCTCGACGTCCCCCTGAAATATTATTGCTACGAACGACGACACTTTGTTGCGCCCCCGCCGCCACCGCCGCCGCGCCGCCGCTGCCCCAGCTCGCGCGAGCAGGCGATAACTGTTCGGAAACTCTTCGACGCCGATCTAATGCGATTTGGAAAAGGGTCGCCGGCGGTTGACAGGATCTGCCATATCAGCTGCGGACACGTTTAATGCTTCTTACAAGTATTTAATAAACACAACTACGCAAATCAGAAGTGGGATTAGAAAGTACATTAATAAACATCCTTGATTAAATCTATCCCATCCACATAGATTTGGTTTGCGCCACACTCTCGTTGCGTAAAAATGCAACGCAACGGAATATAAGCGTGTCATGCTTACACGTTCCAGTTAAGAATGACGAGGCACTCTCTCGTTGCGTCAAAATGCAACGCGACGGAATATAAGCGTGTCATGCTTACACGTTCCAGTTAAGAATGACGAGGCACTCTCTCGTTGCGTCAAAATGCAACGCGACGGAATATAAGCGTGTCATGCGTACACGTTCCAGTTAAGAGTGACGAGGCAATTAGAGCGTTTTGCTTAATTGATGCTGACCGTCTTGGAACTTTGAGCTTCGGATCGGACCCCCCTGCCACCAGGACATAAACCGATGCTGACGTAAAAGTTCAAGATGTATAAATAAGGTAGAAGTGGAGCTTTGAGTTTTAGAGGATTGAAAATTTTGGCGAGTAATGAAAATTCTTTTAAACAAAAATTCATTCAACTTATGATTTCGGAAGTGTGCTCTCGTAGAAAAAAAAATCCAGGATAGATAATTTAAGGCCGACTTGTGTTTGGGAGGTTGGCGGGGGAGCACGTCGGAACAAGTGAAGGGCGGCGGTCAAAATTTTTCCAATTGGGAATTTTTCCAATCCATTCCAGACGAAGCGTAATGGTATGGTGAATTTTTCCAATTGGAAAAATTTAGCATTTTCGAATTGAAAATTTTCCAATTGGAAAAATTTCCCATACCCTTACGCTTCGTCTGCCCGCAGATAGATCAAATATCTCCATTTTAGGGCGTTATCTCTGATTGGCGCTGCCGACATTAAATTTTTAGTAGAACTATGCAAGTCCTCTTGCAAAAGTTTCAAGCCCAATAGAAAATTCTAATGACTAACTAGACGAAGAATAAAAAAATTGATGTTTCATGAAGTCCAGTAGCGAGTTGGCGGTTGGACGAATTGACGATTGGATGCGTTGAAAAAAAAATCAGAATAAATTTAGATAAAAAAAAAATGGGAAAAAAACCGAAAATTTAAATTCACGAAGGTTGCCGAAAATTGTTGAAAATTTGAGCAATAATATATTTTTCGAATTTCTTCCCTGATGTTTGGAATTTTCAAAAAAAATTTCTGTTGTTTTCTATCTTTTTGTTCCCTCGATTTTTTTTTGTATTTTAATTCTTTTTTTAATGTTTTTCCGATTTTTTAAGATTGCTCGACGGCCTAACCTAACCCATCTTAAACGGACCCGAACAAACCCAACTCAACGAAAAATCTTAAACGTTTTTAAAAATCAAAGACGAAAATTCGGTAAAAATTTTGAAAAAATTTAAAAAATTGAAGGAAACAAAAGAAAATAGAAAAAATTAAAAAAATGTTTTTAAAAATTGTAAAACATCAGGGAACAAATTTTAAAGAGTCAAATACACAGTCACTTCTGTATCGATCAGTCGCAATTAAATCAAGTTATTATGAAATGAAAGATTCCTTTTCAGTATAGAACTAGTATAGTTTGACAGCGCCATCTCTCTCTTAATATTTGAACTACAACCGCAAATCCGCGTGCAATATTTTTGTTAAAAATGGACGAGAAAGTTCAAATTTCGGTTGATTTTTCTGCATCGATGAATCGAATTGAATCAAATAATAATGAAATATTCGGTCGATAGATGGCGCTGCCTGACCCTCTCATTATGTTTTCATGTTCGTTTGTAAACTTGTTATGCTCGACGAGATTAAATTGGATGAACTACACGATCGATGTTTCGTTGCGTTAACCAAAGTAAAACTGATTTGATTCGGTGACCAAGAGATGGTGCTGGTAAATTTTAAGTTACAAGCGTCTGTAACGGTTTCAGATCCAAAGAAGAAAAATAATAATCAGTTTTCAGATTTCGTATTTTACAAATGTCAGAAATCTGTTTTTTTTTGTTCGAAATTAAAATCGCTACAAATGGACTTACGGCACTGTGGTGGAAGGTTTATCAGCGCCATCTGTTTTGCGTGATTTTAAAACATTTTCATTAATTTGCGAAAATGTAAGACCTCATTGAAAATTTATCACACCATTGCGCTTCATGACTTTTGAAAAATTGAAAAATTTACCACACGGGTTGAAAAATTTCCAATTGGAAAAATTTAGCACACGGATTGAAAATTTGCCAGTTGGGAAAAATTTACCACACCGATGCTCTTCGTCTGTCATAAACGTACGCATTGTTTTGAGCAAATTGAAATCCACTTCGTCTTTCCTTTAAGGACGATTGCCAATAAACTCGATTGGTTTGCTAATAAACTTAGAGAAATGTTCATGTCTTTTGAAAAATTGAAGCACCAGCACTCGTTTATCTTTAAAAATTGTTTAAGAATTCGTATGGACGGCTTTCCCAAACAGAGAGAGAACGAACATCTTTAAATCTCTCCAAAGATCATGTCCGTACCCACGTGGTTGTTGTAAACGTGCTTCAGACTTAATTAATCTTGCTTGCTTGAAAAATGTGAGAGAATTAGCGTTGTCTGCTATTAAATGTTTAGGTATTTTCGCATATACTTGACATAGATAAAATCCATATCAAAATATTTACAGTGGGTGACAACGTTAGGGGCCGACGATGTTGAAAAACATCAGTTCGCGGGGGTTATTACATTAGCGTTGTCTGCTATTAAATGTTTAAGTATTTTCGCGTACGTTTGACATAGTTAAAATGAAACGATGTAACTATGTCTACCCGTATTAGAATTGGCGTTGTCTACTATTAAATGTTTAGGTATTTTCGCATGTTTGAGTGGATAAAATGAAACAATGTTGTTATGTCTGTACATACTAAATTTTTGCAGTGATTGACACCGTTAGGTGGCCGACGATGTCGAAAAACTGCTGTTCGCGGGGGATATTAGCGTTGTCGGCTATTAAATGTTTAGGCATTTTTGCATATGTTTTGACATGGATAGAAAGAAACGATGTAGTTATGTCTGTCCATACTGAAATATTCGCAGTGGTGGCCAACGATGTTGAAAATAGTCGTTCGCAGAAGATATTAGCGTTGTGTGCTATTAAATGTTTAGGTATTCTCGCTCATGTTTGACATGGATAAAATGAAACGAGGTAGTTATGTCTATTCATACTAAAATAATTGCAGTGAGTGACACCGACCGTTAGGGGGTCGACGATATTGAAAAACAGCAGTTCGCGGGGGATTGTCTGCGTTGTCTGCTATCAAATGTTTGGGTATTTTCGCATATACGTGTCTGGGATAAAATAAAACGATGTAGTCATGTCTACTCATATCAAAATACTAGAATTAGCGTTGTCTGCTATTAAATGCTTAGGTATTTTCGCATATATTTTGACATGGACAGAATGAAACGATGTAGTTATGTCTGTCCATACTGAAATATTCGTAGTGGTGGCCAACGATGTTGAAAATAGTCGTTCGCAGAAGATATTAGTGTTGTGTGCTATTAAATGTTTAGGTATTCTCGCTCATATTTGACATGGATAAAATGAAACGAAGTAGTTATGTCTATTCATACTAAAATCATTGCAGTCAATGACACCGACCGTCAGGGGGTCGACGATATTGAAAAACAGCAGTTCGCGGGGGATTGTCTGCGTTGTCTGCTATCAAATGCTTAGGTATTTTCGCATATACGTGACACGGATAAAAGGAAACGATGTAGTCATGTCTACATACTAGAATTAGCGTTGTCTGCTATTAAATGTTTAGGTATTTTCGCATATATTTTGACATGGATAGAATGAAACGATGTAGTTATGTCTGTCCATACTGAAATATTCGCAGTGGTGGCCAACGATGTTGAAAATAGTTGTTCGCGGAAGATATTAGCGTTATATGCTATTAAATGTTTAGGTATTCTCGCTCATATTTGACATGGATAAAATGAAACGATGTAGTTATGTCTATTCATACTAAAATAATTGCAGTGAGTGACACCGACCGTTAGGGGGTCGACGATATTGAAAAACAGCAGTTCGCGGGGGATTGTCTGCGTTATCTGCTATCAAATGCTTAGGAATTTTCGCATATATGTGACACGGATAAAAGGAAACGATGTAGTCTTGTCCACTCATATTAAAATACTAGAATTAGCGTTGTCTGCTGTTAAATGTTTTGAAAAACAGTAGTTCGCGAGGGATATTAGCGTTGTCTGCTATCAAATGTTTGAGTATTTTCGCATATATGTGACACGGATAAAAGGAAACGATGTAGTTATGTCTACCCATATTAAAATACTAGAATTAGCGTTGTCTGCTATTAAATGTTTAGGTATTTTTGCATATATTTTGACATGGATAGAATGAAACGATGTAGTTATGTCTGTCCATCCTGAAATATTCGCAGTGGTGGCCAACGATGTTGAAAATAGTTGTTCGCGGAAGATATTAGCGTTATATGCTATTAAATGTTTAGGTATTCTCGCTCATATTTGACATGGATAAAATGAAACGATGTAGTTATGTCCATTCATACTAAAATAATTGCAGTGAGTGACACCGACCGTTAGGGGGTCGACGATATTGAAAAACAGCAGTTCGCGGGGGATTGTCTGCGTTGTCTGCTATCAAATGCTTAGGAATTTTCGCATACGTTTGACACGAATAAAATGAAAGAAGTAATTATGTATATACATACTATCCATACTGAAATAATCGCAGGGATTGACATCATGGTGAGGGGAACGGGGGGAGGGGGGACGATGTTGAAAAAGAGCAGTTCGCGAGGGATATTAGCCTGGAGGAGGCGCGACGCTTGCTTTATAATTGCAAAACATTAAAAATCATGTAACACGAAGGCGAATGAAATATTTTTCTTGCGTTTTCTTTTTTCTTTTTTTTTTTAATTTGTGTACAGTATCAAAACTGCACGGTCAGATCAGCGGAGCGCGAACTTACAACGAGCCCATCAGGAAACATGTTTTTTTTTTTTTTACATTCCCGTTCCTAATTTGTTTTTAATACGCGGAGACATGTCTTTTGTTCGTCGAAGAAGAGGCAAGCAAGCAGGCGAGCGAGCGCGAGCAGTTTACGACATCGCCGAGGAGACTTCTAAATGCGACGACGTGTACCGTGTAGATTACTATCGTTAATTAATTCGCGGAAAATTACGGTTTTTTCACGCCGTCTGAATTTAATTACAGCCCGCCGAAACGTTATTATACTCACAAACTAATTGTAAGTGAAAGAGAAGAAGAAGAAGAAGTCGAACGCGAATTTAATTCGCCCGAGATCTCGGTTTCAATCAATTACCGGTATACATCGAACCCAAAGGCCTAAACCCATTCTGATTCTAAATTGATTCTGCATTTTGAATCTCATTTGCTTAGAAACGCTGCCTGGCGGAAACTTTTGGGATTCGAACCCGAGTCCTTCTGGTTACACACATGTCCGACCCCTTCACCCTTCACCGATTGAGCTATATATTCATTGCGTCGAGCGATAAAGTATGAGGGAAAAACAAAAATATAGGTGGCCATGAGAGAGAACGATAGCCATCCGCGCAAGTGTGTGTGCGCGCTAATTAAAACAAATGGAATTGCACTCGCAGAAGATAACGACGCGAGTTATATAAATAGAGAGAAAGAAAGAAAAAAAAAAAGAAACACATATTTACATATTTTAATCTTAACGCTCATTGTATGCGCTAAATATTCATGAGCGGCATAGAAATGGCTAATCGGGAATCGCGCCGTTTCTCATACCCACAACGTTATTTTTCCTCTTGATCAATAAAATAAGGGGAATCGTGCAGCGAACAATAATGAATGAAGATGTTCAGTTGATTCCGCGTCGCTCGCGTCCGACTTCGGCTCTCAGGAAGACGTTCGTCGTTCCAGTTCTCATGGCACCGTTCTTCGACACGTTTAAAATTTTTCGCGCGGCGGTTTATTAATAAATAAAATACTGAAAATGAATTATTATTATTATTATTAAGAGTATTACTTATTATCATCTTTAGATTACTATCACTTAAAGTTTCTACATTAAACTTGTAAAGGATCGAATATTGAAATTGCACCTAATTCACGCATTCAATTAAGGATATTTTTTGCATGGCAAATGCAACATCGGATATTCCCCACTTGCGTAACAATCAGGAAGGAGAAAGTGCTTAAGTAGAGCGGGAGCGTGCTTCCGGGGCCTTCGAGTGAAGCCCCTTGACCTAATTACGCGTTACGTTCCTCGTTGGGGCCCTCGAATAAAGCCTCTTACGCGTTACGTTCCTCGTTGTAGTTTAATTTTTTTGTTTAATTTTTTTTTCAATCAGTCAGTTTCCTCAGTTTTTAATAAATTTTGCAAATAATGAAGTCAGTTTCGTTTAATTTTGCAAATAATTAAGACACGACTCTTTACGGTGTTGTCTTTTTTTTTGGTATTTATAATTTAATCGCCGGAAATTTAATTTAGTTTTTAATAAATTTTGCAAATAATGAAGTCAGTTTCGTTTAATTTTGCAAATAATTAAGACACGACTCTTTACGGTGTTGTCTTTTTTTTTGGTATTTATAATTTAATCGCCGGAAACGAAAATTCTGAACGTCATTCGTAAATCGCGAGAGGAAAAAATTGGAAAAAGAAGAAAAAAATGGCCGAACGTTTTCCTTCTTCATCATCAAACGTTAAAATAATTTTCTGAGAGTAAGCAGTTTTTTTTTGTTTTTGTTTTTTTTTTTAATGCAGACCCTATAAAAACGAAAGTCCGAAAAAGAAAACGCAAAATAAACAAAATTAAAAATGTAAAAAGAGGCGGACGACGACGACGCGGCATTTAATTTCGACTTTTTTCGAAATGTACCGCAAATATTTTGTTTTTTTTTTTTTCAAAAATGAAATGCAAGTCACAAGAAAAAACGAAAAAAAAAAACAAAATTGAATACGTTTAAACAAAAGACGATCGAGGTGGCATCTGATTTTGAGTCTTTTTTCAGAAAATATTGTTGTTTCTTTTTTAAATTAAAAAAATGAAGCCCGCAATGAAAATTCAAAAAATAAAACAAAAACCCAAAAAAATGTTTTAACAAAAGACGATCGACGTGGCATCAGATTTTGAGATTCTTCGGCATAGAGAAGATAAACAAAATCCTCAAATACTGTTTTTTTTTTCTACATTAGAAAAATGAAGCCTATAATGAAAATTCAAAAAATGAAAAAAAAAACAAAATAAAATGTGTAAACAAAAGACGATCGACGTGTCATCAGATTTTGAGATTCTTCTGCATAGAGAAGAAAAAAAAACTCCGCAAATACCATTTTTTTTTTTTAATTATAAAAATGAAGCACATAATGAAAGTTCGAAAAATAAAACAGAAACAAAATAAAATGTGCAAACAAAAGACGATCGACGTGGCATCCGATTTTGGTTTTCTTCAAAACAAACCGCAAATAACTTTATTTTTAATCGAAAAACGCTTTGTTTTTTTTTTTCGAAAATGAAGACTAAAAATGCAAGTTTAAAAAAACGAAAAAAAAAAACAAAAACAAAATTAAATACGTAAACAAAAGACGATCGAGGTGGCATCTAATTTTGAGTTTCCTCAGCACACAGAAGAGAAGAAAGAGAAACAGACTCTGCATATATCATTTCTTTTTTTTTTTAATTAAAAAGATGAAGTCCATAATGAAAGTTCGAAAAATGAATAAAATGTGTAAACAAAAGACGATCGACGCGGCTTCCGAATTTGGCTTTCTTCAAAACATACCGCAAATAAATGTTCTTGTTTAAAAATGAAGGCTATAAAAATGCAAGTTTAAAAAAAAACGAAGAAAAAAACAAAAAACAAAAACAAAATTAAATGCGTAAGCAAAAGACGATCGAGGCGGCATCCAACTTTGAGTTTCTTCAGCACTCAGAAGAGAAGAAAGAGCAACAAACTCTGCAAGTCCTGTCTTTTTTTGTTTTTAATTAAAGAATATAATGAATATAATGAAAGTTCGAAACAAACAATAAAATAAAATGCGTAAACAAAAGACGATCGACCTGGCATCCAATTCTGACTTTTGACTACAATAGACAGAAAAGAAAAGAAACAAGAAAAAGAAAAGAAACAAATAAAAACAAAAGAAAAACATTTTTTTTTATAACAGACTGCGATTTTTTAACAAAAGAAAAAAGTTGAACTTAAAAAAGAGGGCGTCGATTGTTCTTCATTTGTTTGTTGTCAGCATCGAACGAAAAAAAGGAGGCAAACTCGATCGACTCGATGTCGTCGGTCTCACTCAATTCTGATTTTCTCTTTCTAAAGAAAACAAAGGAGAATCGACCGTGCTTCAAAATTTTATAGATTTTACCGCAAGAAAAAAGGAAATTAAAATGTGTAAACAAAAGACAATCGACGAGGCATCCTCCAATTTTGACTTTCTTCAATAGGGAGAAGAGAAGAGAATGTTTCTCTTCTCTTCTCAAAAAAAAAAAAAAAAAACAAAAAGAAAACAATTTTTTTTATAACAGACTGCAATTTTTTTTAGCAAAAGAAAAAAGTTGAACGTGAAAAATGGGCGTTAATCGTTTTTCATTTGTTTGTTGTTTGCATCGAACGAACGGCGACGGTCTCACTTAATTCTGACATTCCTCTTTCTAAAGAAAACAAAGGAGTATCGATCGCTGTTTAAAATTTCATAGATTTTACCGCAAGAAAAAAAAATGAAAATAAAAATAATTGAAAATTTAAAAAGAAATGAAAATTAAAAAATGTAAATAAAAAATGTGAATAAAAAAATTAAGTGAAAATAAAGAGAAATGAAAATAAAGAGAAATGAATATAAAATGTAATAGTAAAAAATGTAATTAAACAAATGAAAATAAAAAAGACAGTCGATGCACAGGAAAAAAAACAAATTTCGTTTCTTCGTCGGAAAAAGCGGCACGCGTTGATTTTTCCGAATTCGAAGAACAACAAACGTTCGATTCTTAAGATGAGAGACCAGAATATCAAAGATAAAAGAAAACAAAGAAACAAAAGATTCAATTTTATTTGATTTTTATTTCCGTGCGGAAAACGAAAATAAAAAAAAAAAAAACAAAAACAAAAGAAGATCGGGCGGCGTAACAGCAAAAGGTTTACTACATTTGGCGGCATCTTAGACAATTAAATGAAATCATAAAATCATAAGAGCGAGAACTAAACGAACGAAAAAAAAAGAAAAAAAAAAAAAAACGGGAAGAAAGTACAGAAGAAGAAAAGTGGGAAAAATTTAAACAGATTTTACGACAATCTAGAAAAACAGCTGAGGAACGTGCGTAGATAGTTAAGGAACGCAGAATATTTGTTTTTTTGTTTCTCTTGGGAAAATTCCAAACACACCCTGACCTAGATATTGAGGTCCAAGGCTTTTTCAGTTTCTCAGTTCCAACCACATCCTGAACTAGACATTGAGGCTCAAGGCTTTTTCAGTTTCTCAATTCCAACCGCACCCTGAATTAGACATTGAGGCCCAAGGCTTTTTCCGAGAAAATTAAAAGAGAAGTTAAATCAACATCAAAGCAACTTACAACGAAAATTCAAAACCACGACAACAACAACAACAACGAAAGAAAGTGAGGACGTTCGTGTTGAATTAAATTATTTAAACAAATCGAAACAAAACAAACAATTCGGAGTTTTTTTTCTGGTTTTTTTTTTTTTGTTTTGAAGACATGAGAGGAAAAATCTCATATCCCCGGCAATTTCTTTTTTTTTTCATTAAATTAAATTAAATTAAATCATCACATCAATTAAAGCTTTCTGGTAATTGCTAATTGTTTTTTATCGTCGGAGTATCTGGAGATCTCCGATTAGAAAAAAAAAAAAAACGAAACAATAAACAGAAGTACTTAACTCGAACTAACGAACATCTAATCTAATCTTAAGTGTTATTTTTGTTGTTATTATATCGGTACACATACTTCAGTAGCCGATAAATTTTTTTCTCTTCGCTACTCAAACTCTCAAAAATCGGAAATTGGACCTTACCATTACGATAATACATGTTTGCATAGTTCGCAGCGCGTGTGTAAATATTACACAGTATAAAAAAAATTAGATGATTGGGCTCTCTTGGCAGAGTACTTGTATACTTAGTCGCAAGCTTAATTTATGTCATGGGGAGGAAGAGATTTGAGGTTACTTTGACTGTCCTCCTCTCTCTTTCGTGACTGATATAAGTTTTGATCGCAGGTATACATGTGACTTACTGAATTCTTAGAACGCTTCGGTGCATTTTATAATCATTTATCAATCAAATCAAATATTGAACTTTAATAATAAATTAATAATTGGAGGTTCCAAGGTACAGATGTGTTTGATTGTTAATTTATTTATTTATTTATTTATTTATAACTGCGGATTGCGCAGGTCCAGAGGGTTACATTCAATAATCTAATTATTTACTTACTTATACAATCGCTTACGCAAGTCAAATTTAACTCAAGATACTCATTAAGCACAGCACAACACTCACTCGTGACAATTTAAAATACTATGTACATACACACCGTTTTAAGAATGGCCATCGCCGATCGTTCGCTAAATATAGCGGATTTATCTGATGGGAGATAATGTCGTCCGTCAAGTTAAAAATAACACGCGTCTTATAATTAGAATGAATAAATAAATAAATTGCACGCAATTAGTTATTTATTTAAAAAAAAAAAAACTTCATCTCCGACGAGATTTTTAATGTAGTTGGCCATGTTTTCTTGAGGCAAGTGTTAGCAGTCAAACGAAATATCCCAGTCTAGTTCCGGTCCGTGCAAATTTCTTGCAGTCCACTCAACGTAATTTAATAATTTCTCCGATTATAAATTCACTACCTTGGTATTGAAAACCTTGAATGTCGATAATATACAGGCCGTTTCAAATTCAACCCTCACGATGGGGATCTCGCTTATTTGAAGAGATATAAGGTAGGTTTAAATTCGGCAAAGTTGCTGAATTCGATGAGCATTAATAATCCGGAGAGAAAAAGTTTCTATGTTAAACTCTTATTCGAAATAATTGTGTTCCGTTTAAAATAACGAAGCGACACGACGCCCGGGCCAAACGGAACACCCTGTACACGCCAAACTAATTTCAAAATGTGCTCCGCGCGATACCAAGCAACTTTCGTTCGGAACACTTTTTTGTAAAGTGATTAACCAGAGAGGTATGCAGGAATCCAAATTTGATATATATTTTTCTTTTTTCAAAAAAATTGAATAACGCGGAAACGGTTTCGATTAGACCCCATGTGTGGTACACAAAGTCGCATTAGAATTTGATCAGGAATCCGAAAATCTAAAAATATACAGGGTGTTCCGTTCAAAATAACGAAGCGACACGACGCCCGGGCCAAACGGAACACCCTGTATACGCCAAACCAATTTCGAAATGTGCTCCGCATGATACCAAGCAACTTTCGTTTGAAACACTTTTTTGTAAAGTGATTAACCAGAGAGGTATACAGGAATCCAAATTTGATATTTATTTTTCTTTTTTAAAAAAAGTTGAATAACGCGGAAACGGTTTCGATAAGACTCCATGTGTGGTACACAAAGTCACATTAGAATTCGGTCCGGAATTCGAAAATGTAAAAATATACGGGGTGTTCCGTTTAAAATAACGAAGCGACACGACGCCCAGGCCAAACGGATCACCCTATATACGCCAAACCAATCTCGAAATGTGCTCCGCATGATACCAAGCAACTTTCGTTCGAAACACTTTTTTGTAAAGTGATTAACCAGGGAGGTATGCAGGAATCCAAATTTGATATATATTTTTCTTTTTTCAAAAAAGTTGAATAACGCGCAAACGGTCTCGATTAGACCCCATGTGTGGTACACAAAGTCGCATTAGAATTCGATCAGGAATCCGAAAATGTAAAAATATACAGGGTGTTCCGTTTAAAATAACGAAGCGACACGACGCCCAGACCAAACGGAACACCCTGTATACGCCAAACCAATTTCGAAATGTGCTCCGCATGATACCAAGCAACTTTCGTTTGAAACACTTTTTTGTAAAGTGATTAACCAGAGAGGTATACAGGAATCCAAATTTGATATTTATTTTTCTTTTTTCAAAAAAATTGAATAACGCGGAAACGGTTTCGATTAGACCCCATGTGTGGTACACAAAGTCGCATTAGAATTTGATCAGGAATCCGAAAATCTAAAAATATACAGGGTGTTCCGTTCAAAGTAACGAAGCGACACGACGCCCGGGCCAAACGGAACACCCTGTATACGCCAAACCAATTTCGAAATGTGCTCCGCATGATACCAAGCAACTTTCGTTTGAAACTTTCTTTTGTAAAGTGATTAACCAGAGAGGTATACAGGAATCCAAATTTGATATATATTTTTCTTTTTTCAAAAAAATTGAATAACGCGGAAACGGTTTCGATTAGACCCCATGTGTGGTACACAAAGTCGCATTAGAATTTGATCAGGAATCCGAAAATCTAAAAATATACAGGGTGTTCCGTTCAAAATAACGAAGCGACACGACGCCCGGGCCAAACGGAACACCCTGTATACGCCAAACCAATTTCGAAATGTGCTCCGCATGATACCAAGCAACTTTCGTTTGAAACACTTTTTTGTAAAGTGATTAACCAGAGAGGTATACAGGAATCCAAATTTGATATTTATTTTTCTTTTTTAAAAAAAGTTGAATAACGCGGAAACGGTTTCGATAAGACTCCATGTGTGGTACACAAAGTCACATTAGAATTCGGTCCGGAATTCGAAAATGTAAAAATATACGGGGTGTTCCGTTTAAAATAACGAAGCGACACGACGCCCAGGCCAAACGGATCACCCTGTATACGCCAAACCAATCTCGAAATGTGCTCCGCATGATACCAAGCAACTTTCGTTCGAAACACTTTTTTGTAAAGTGATTAACCAGGGAGGTATGCAGGAATCCAAATTTGATATATATTTTTCTTTTTTCAAAAAAGTTGAATAACGCGGAAACGGTCTCGATTAGACCCCATGTGTGGTACACAAAGTCGCATTAGAATTCGATCAGGAATCCGAAAATGTAAAAATACACATGGTGTTCCGTTTAAAATAACGAAGCGACACGACGCCCGGCCCAAACGGATCACCCTGTATACGTCAAACTGATTTCAAAATGTGCTCCGCTTGATGCCAAGCAACTTTCGTTCGAAACATTTTTTTGTAAAGTGATTAACCAGAGAGGTATGCAGGAATCCGCCGCCGTACGTGGAACATCCGGTATACAAACAAAAAAAAAATATTGTATGTTTGTTTACGTCTTTTGAAACTTTTAATTTTTATCTTATTTTAAATTTAAACGACTGCAATTTGTTAGCAGGAGAGTAGCAACGAAACAGTAAAAAAAATATATACATATATACAGGTTGTTTCAAATTCGACCCTCATCGTGGGGATCTCGCTTATCTGAAGAGATAGAAGGTAGGTTTAAATTTGGCAAAGTTGCCGAATTTGATGAGCATTAATAATCCGGAGAGAAAAAGTTTATATGTTAACTCGATAATTCGAAATAATCGTAAAAAAAAGATAAATTGTCATTTTCTTATTTTGCTTCTATCTTCTTTATTTAAAGAGACATCAAAAAAATAAAAATACTCTCTTAAGGCACTTTTCAATTCTTTACGTAGTGGTAAACACTATTTTTCTATAACGTCGAGGAGAATTCCGAGTAACATAAGCTGTTACAAAAAACAAAAAAAAAAATAACAAAGTTGAGAACATTCAAACTAACTAAACTATTTTTTTTTTATGAAGTGCAGCATGTATCTAGACAGCATAATTTTCAAAATGCACTGTTTTAAATTTAAAAATAAAAATGTAATAAGAGAAAAGCAAACAGACAGTATAATTATCAAGATGCATCGTTTTAAATTTAAAAATAAAAATGTAAGAGAAAAGCCAGAGTCATACTTAATTAATTGATTAATTAATTAATTTAAAATAATTTAATGATGGCGGCGGTATTTTTACGCGTGTGACATTTCGAAACGTATTATTAGAATGCGCGAGTAAAAATAGAACGACGTTTGGCAGTTTTTTTAATTTGCTTAATGTTGAAAGCAAATATATCATCATAGTCAACAACCTACTCAAACCGAAATAGTAGTTGAGTTCGCCACAGATTAATTTAGATTAATTAACAATATCCATTAGTCAAATGTTTTTGATCGTCCGATGTTATTAAAATCATTGGTTTGTGTTAATCAGGTCCTCTCGATCTAATCTACGGCCGGCGCTTCTTCAGTATTAAAAAAAAGACTCAGAACTATTAATTAAGATGGTTATTGACACTCGTTTTTTTTTAAATCGATGCAATTTCGCAATTTCATTAATAAATCATGTTATTAGATGAGCTGGGTTGAGCTTGAAAGGTGTCGGGATTGTATCTAATTAATTTCTAAAACGTTCACGATTTTTAAATATTTTTCTTGTAATTTTTATATTTTTTTCCATTTTTTAATTTAACTCTTCAAAGTTTCAGTTTCTTTCGTTTTTAATTTGCTGTTATTTTCTTAATTTCTCAGCCAGGTTGAGTTGACCTTCACACGTGTCGGATTTAATTCATCATTAACATTTTTCTTTACTGGTTGATTTAAATCGTGAAGTCTTAATTTTAATTCATTTCCCCCGTTTATTTTTATTTCTTCAAATTTTTTAGTTCATTTTCTAATTTTTAAAACTTTATTTCAATTTTCTACAGTTGTAACTTTTAATTATTTATTTTTCCCTGAGCTGGATTTATTGGTTGGCTTGAATGCTCGTCAGCTCTTAATTTTAGTTAATTAGTAAATGTTTCCTCCGTTTACTTTTATTTCTTCAAATTTTTTTAGTTCATTTTTTAATTTTTAAAACTTTGCTTCAATTTTCTACAGTTGCAACTTTTAATTATTTTAATTTTCCTTGAGCTGGATTTACTGGCTGGCTTGAATGCTCGTGACGTCTTAATTTTAGTTAATTTGTAAATGTTTCCTCCGTTTATTTCTATTTCTTCAAATTTTTTAGTTAATTTTTTAATTTTTAAAACTTTGCTTCAATTTTCTACAGTTGCAAGTTTTAATTATTTTAATTTTTCTTGAGCTGGATTTATTGGTTAGCTTGAATGCTCGTGAGCTCTTAATTTTAGTTAATTTGTAAATGTTTCCTCCGTTTATTTCTATTTCTTCAAATTTTTTAGTTAATTTTTTAATTTTTAAAACTTTGCTTCAATTTTCTACAGTTGCAAGTTTTAATTATTTTAATTTTTCTTGAGCTAGATTTATTGGTTAGCTTGAATGCTCGTGAGCTCTTAATTTTAGTTAATTAGTAAATGTTTCCTCCGTTTACTTTTATTTCTTCAAACTTTTTAGTTTCATTTTTTAATTTTTAACACTTTATTTCAATTTTCTAGAGTTGTCACTTTTAATTATTTTAATTTTCCCTGAGCTGGATTTATTGGTCGGCTTGAATGCTCGTGAGCTCTTAATTTTAGTTAATTAGTAAATGTTTCCTCCGTTTACTTTTATTTCTTCAAATTCTTTTTAGTTCATTTTTTAATTTTTAAAACTTTGCTTCAATTTTCTACAGTTGCAAGTTTTAATTATTTTAATTTTTCTTGAGCTGGATTTATTGGTTAGCTTGAATGCTCGTGAGCTCTTAATTTTAGTTAATTAGCAAATGTTTCCTCCGTTTACTTTTATTTCTTCAAATTTTTTAGTTAATTTTTTTTAATTTTTAAAACTGTTTCAATTTTCTACAGTTGTCACTTTTAATTATTTTACTTTTTCTTGAGCTGGATTTACTGGTTGGCTTGCAGACTCGTGAGGTCTTAATTTTAGTTAATTAGTAAATGTTTCCTCCGTTTATTTTATTTTATTTTTTAATTTTTATTTCATTTGCATTTAATTTTTATACAATCTTAATTTTTAAACCAATACTTTTTAATTAATTCACTTTTCTTCTGACGAATCTGCGCGTTCAAGATCACGTGTAGTAATTCACTTGTTTTTTAATTTTTGTCCTTGGATCAGTTCCAGTTGAGTTTCGGTTTTAACATCTTCAGTTTTTAATTTTATATTTTTTAATTTCTTAATTACGTTGGATTCATTCAGATGGGATGGATTGACCTTGAAATGTGTCAGATTTAGTCTTTAATTTCTCTACTTGGTTTGAGATTGTTTGAATTCCGTTAAATCAGGCGTGACGGGCTTAATTTTATTTACTTTTTTAAGTTTCTCACAATTTTAACGTTTTTTTTTTTAATTAAAAAAATTAATTTTCAAAATTTTTCTTGTTTCAATTTCTTACAATTTTCAATTCTTTACATTAATTTCTCTCTTAATTACTTTTATTTTCTTGGATGAATCTGCGAGTTCAAAATCACGTGTAACGTGAGAGCAATTCATTTATTTTTCAATTTTTTTTTAATTTCTAATTTTCCTTTTCTTCGATTGGTCACAGTTAGATCGGGTTCAGAGTTTGGTTGGGTTCACTTTGAGATTAGTTTTGCCTAATTTTGATAAATTTTTCGAATTTCTACAATTTTTTCTTCAATTTTTTGCTAATAATTCCTCAATTACGTTGAGTTCGCTTTTTCACTTTATTTTTTCTTTAGTTCTTTTATTCTATTTTGAAATAATCAGCAATTTTTTTTGACGTATCATGTAATTCAGATTGATGAATAAATATTATTATTATTATTATTATTATTATTATTAGATGAGTTTACTCGATTAGATTGACCTTGAAGCGCATCGTACTTTTCTCGCGTTGAACTTATTTGGGGGTTCAGTGTCAATTTTTAATTCGATTTAATTTAATTTTCATTTTTAAATCGTTTACTTTTTCAAAAATATTTAATTTTTTCAATATTTTACAGTCTGCAATTTTTAATACGTTTTGTTTCAATTTTCTAGAATTTTTAATTTTCTTAACAACTCCTCTTAATAAAATTCTTTTTACGAATCTGCATGTTGTTTAAAATCAACGTTTTTTGTTTTCATTTTTAATTTTTTCCTTGGGTTAATTTGTTAGGTTGGGGCTCAAAATCGACGTTTTTTTGTTAATTTTTAATTTTTTTCTTGGGTTGAATTTAATTTTCACGCCTTTTTCGCTGTTGAAGTTAAAAAAAAAATTATTCATTCCCTTCAACTTTTCGTTCTAGAATTTAATTTAAAAACAAAAGTTTATTCATTCCTCCTCCTTCTCTTCGTTCCAGAATTTAATTTAAAGGTTTCGCGCGCGCCATCTGTTGTGCAATACGTAAAGGAAACGGAACAAATTCATAATTTTCAAACATCAGTCGCCGTTTTATTTCTAAATAAATTTTTTGGATCCAGCTTCCAGCTTCCAAACAAAAGAAAAGATCAGAAATTTAAAAGAACTTAAAAAAACAATTGAATTACTACAACACGTGATTTAGAACAGGCAGATTCGACGAAGAATATTAAATTTATTTAAAGAAAAAGGGCGTGAAAATTAAAAATTTAGGAAAACGAGACAGTTAAACGAAACGTTAACAATTTTGGAAAATTCGAGGAATAAATTACTTACGATTAAACAAAAAGAATCTCAAGAAATGCAATCTAACTAATTAATCTGAAGAAAAAATTAAAAATTAACAAAAAAAAACGTCGATTTTGAACAACATGCGGATTGGTAAAAAGAATTTTATTAAAAGAAAGTGTTAAGAAAATTAAAAATTGTAGAAAATTTAAACAAAACGCATTAAAAATTATAGACCGTAAAATATTGAAAAAATATTAAAAGTTAAACATTTTTGAAAAAGTGAACGATTTAAGAATCAAAATTAAATTAAGCAAAATCAGAAATTACACGAATGCGATGAACTCGTTGCTTTACCTGCTGGTACGATAGATGGCGCGGGCGAAACTTTTAAATCGGCGTAAATTCTCAAACGAGGAAAGAGAAGGGGAAACAAATTCTTGCAAGCTTCTATGTCAGTCGGACTGGAACTAAACAATCAAAATTCAAAAACTAGAACGCCAACAAATGAAAAATTAAGCTTCCTATTGTACGGTAGATGGCGCTATTTTCCAAGCAACTAATAGCCGAGAACTATTCCGAAAAACGAAAATATTTCATCATACGAAACACACGACTGCTTTAATTTTGAAATGAAAGAGACCGCGTCCGTTGCTTCTCTATTTAAAAGATTTTATTTTAAATACAGGACCTTCATAATTGACTGTAACCCACGTGATCTGGCTGATAGTCCAGACACTTAACAACACTGCAAGCAACTGTTACTGTCACTTTGTAAAAAAAAAAACCGTTGTTGTTACCTTTTCGCACAAACTTGAAGATCATCGATGCACTCACTCATTCACTGTTATTATCAAAAGTGGAACTGCAAGACTGCAGAAGAAAAAGCAATTATAAGCAGTGAATAATTATTATCGTTTCGAAGGCGAATTGTACATTGGTCTTTTCGGAGATAAATCGGCGTTCGAAGCGACTTCCTACTAACTGTTATACAGAGCGTTTCTTGCAGCTTATCGCAATGTTTGTGCAAGATCGCGGTCGCAGTCCGATAACAGCCCGCGTGTGTTATCATCGTCGCAGCCATGATGTTTCTTCGTATACCGCGGGGGAAATTAAGCAATCCCATTCTTCCGTTCATTGGAAATTTTATTTTCCGCGACGAGACCCCAAGGACGAATCCGGTGAAGTGCGAACGAAAATGTTTGTTTTGCCTTGTCGAAACGTCGTCGGCCGTCTTCCGGGAGATTTCTCTGACACACACACTCACACACACACACACACATGCAAGAGCGCTGCTGCTGCCACATGCACAGCTTAAGATAACGCGAGGTTTTTAAGATTAGTCATTTCTGTGTAAATAAACAACAAGATATGAAGGCGATAGCACTACCGAGAAGAAGCAGAAGAAGAGTACATAAAACTGATGATAGATATCTCATTATGGAAATACCGAAAGTAGCGGCGCGGCGCACACAAGTCGGAAACCTTAAAGATCGATAAAAAAAAAAAGAATTAGGAAAAACTGGTCGGTAGGTGAGTTCCGACATAAAATCTAACGGAAAACAGAACGATCCTTGATTAAATGTATAATAGACGAAGACAGGCGCAGAGCAAATTCATAATTTCAACACGCAGGGAGTCCAACACTACTCAATTTGAGATTTGAGAAAAAGATTTGGGGTTACTTTGACTGTCCTCCTCTCTCAACTCAATCGCGAGCAAGAAAGTAAAAAAGATTCAAAACTCGAGGGTGGAAAGATTGAAAACTCACTTGGAAGGTCCGCCTATTGAATCCTTACGAAAAAGAAACATTAAAGCTAAAAAGAAAAGCTCGGTTGAAATCAAGGTCAGCCTAAATAAATCCCAACCGAGTAAGAAAGAGATCTGGGGTGTTACTTTGACTGTCCTCCTCTCTCAACTCAATCGCGAGCAAGAAAGTAAAAAAGATTTAAAACTCGAGGGTGAAAAGATTGAAAACTCACTTGGAAGGCCCAACCTATTGAATCCTTACGAAAAAGAAACATTAAAGCTAAAAAGAAAAGCTCAGTTAAAATCAAGGTCAGCCTAAGCGAATCCCAACCCAGCAAGAAAATCGAAACCCAAAAGCAGAAAAGGCAAAAAAGAAAAAAGAAAACGCCAAAAGCAAAATGATAAAACTCGAAACTTAATTTGAGTTAAGTCAACCAAAGCAAGGTCAACTAGGAGGAGTTCAACACAACGCGATACGAGCAAGAAATCAAAACTCAAAAGCCAAAAGATCTTAAACTCTGAAATTAAAGGAAAAAGCTCACATCGAGCAGAAATAAAAAAAAAAAAACATAAAAAAAGTAACAAAGAAAACTGAAAATATCAACCGTAAGAAAATAAAGCTCAAAACTTAATTGGAATTGAGTCAATCGAAACAAGAGACCAACCGGGGGGGGGTTCAACACAACTCAATACGACGAGCAAGAAATCAAAACTCAAAAGCAAAAAAGATTCAAAACTCTAAAGTTAACGAAAAAAAAGCTTGAAAAGCTCAACTGAGATTAAGAATTGAGAAGAGGAAAACTGAAAACGTCAACTGTAAGAAAATAAAACTCAAAACTCAATTTGAATTGAGTCAATCGAAACAAGAGGCCAACCAGGGGGAGTTCAAGACAACGCGAAACGAGCAAGAAATCGAAACTCAGAAGCCAAAAGATTTGAAACTCTGAAGTTAAACAAAGAAAAAAGCTTGAAGAAGCTCAACTGAGATTAAGTTCAATCCAGGCACAGTCAACCAAGCGGACTCAACTGATTCCTAGCAAGGAAGAACTCACCGAGCGGAAATGAAGACTCAAAAAAAGTAAAAAAGGAAAACCAAAAACGTCAACTGTAAGAAAATAAAACTCAAAACTTAATTGGAATCGAGAGTCAATCGAAAGAAGAGGCCAACACAACTCAATACGAGCAACAAATCAAAACTCGAAAGCCAAAAGATTTGAAACTCTGAAGTTAAACAAAGAAAAAAGCTTGAAGAAGCTCAACTGAGATTAAGTTCAATCCAGGCACAGTCAACCAAGCGGACTCAACTGAATCCTGGCAAGGAAGAACTCAACGAGCGGAAATGAAGACTCAAAAAAAGTAAAAAAGGAAAACCAAAAACGTCAACTGTAAGAAAATAAAACTCAAAATTTAATTGGAATTGAGTCAATCGAAAGAAGAGGCCAACACAACTCAATACGAGCAAGAAATCAAAACTCAAAAGCCAAAAGATTTGAAACTCTGAAGTTAAAGAAAAACGCTTGAAGAAGCTCAACTCAGATTAAGTTCAACCCAGGGTGTCACCCACTGTCGACCAAGCGAACTCAACTGAATCCTAACAAGAAAAAACTCACATCGAGCAGAAATTAAAACGCATTCAAAACTCAAACCCGAAAATCGAAAAAATCGCTCAATTGGAATAATTAAGCACCAAGGACAAGACTCAATCCTGTCAAAAAAATATCGAAACAAGCAAAAAAAGAGAAAACAAGGCCAACTATAATAAACTCAATCCAAGCAAGAAAATCTAAACCTGAAAGGAAAGTGAAAAAAGACAAAAAATCGAAACTCAATTGGATTTAAATCAAGACGAGCATGGTCAACCTGCACGTGTTCAACGCAACTCAATTTCAGCCAAAAAAGTCAAGAATTAAACGTAAAAAGATTTAAAACTCAAAAGATAGGACGAACTTGAAGCTCGACTGAGATTAAGGCCAACGCGAGCGAACTCAATTCAATCTTAGCCAAAAAAAAAGCAATTAGAGTTCAAAAAAACTCAATTGAAATCGAAATCAATTCAATTCGAGCAAGAAAATCTAAATCCGAAAGTGAAAAAAATAAATTAATAGAACTCAAAACTCAATTGGAATTTGCATTTTGAAAATTTCATATAAAATTGATTTGTTTTTTTTTTGTTTTTAATTTTTGAAGTTTTTCTTTAGTTGTTCTTTAGTTTAATTTTTAACGTTTTATTTAAAATTTCCTCTTTTTTTCAATTTTTATACTTAATTTTTTATTAAATGAGTTTTTTTTTTAATTTCTAATGTTTTCCTTTGGTTCCGGTTAGACAGATTGGATTCGTTGACGTGGGTTTAAAATTTTGAATTTTCCTCCTAGGTTGGGTTATTTGGATTGAAATATGACAGAATTAATTTAAATTGTACACGCTTTTCACTTTTTTTGAAATTTTTAACATTTTCAACATCTTATTTCAATTTTCTTCTGTTTTTAATTTTTGCATTACTTTTTTTTAATTTAATTTAATTTTCTCCGACGAATTTCCGAGTCCAAAATCACGTATTTTATTATTTTATTGGTCTTTTTAATTTTTAATTTTTTTCCCTGAGTTGATTACAATTAGATCAGGTTCAGTTGGGTTTCAAATTATGCATTTTCTTTGTTTGAGTTTATTGGTCGGTTTGAAACGTTTAATTTTAATTAATTTCTAAATTTTTCATTTTTCCTTTTTGTTTTTTTAAATTTTTAACATTTTGTTTCAATTTTTCTTTCAATTTTTAACCCTTATGCTAAATCTTTTTAATTAAATTTAATTTTCTCCAGCGAATGTTTTTTGTTCCAATTGTATTTTTTTGGATTTTTAATTTTTACACTAAATCTTATTTACTTAATTTAATTTTCTCCTACGAATGTTTTTTGTTTCAATTGTTTTTTGAATTTTTAATTCTTACACTAAATCTTTTGTACTAAATTTAATTTTCTCCAACGGCCGTGCCTTGTTTCAATTGTTTTTTGCACTTTTAATTCTTATACTAAATCTATTTTACTTCATTTAATTTTCTCCAACGGCTGTATTTTGTTTCAATTGTTTCCTGAATTTTTAATTCTCATGCCAAATCTTTTTTATTTGATTTAATTTTCTCCGACAAATGTTTTTTTGTTTCAATTGCTTTTTGAATTTTTAATTCTTTCACTAAATCTTTTTTAGTAAATTTAATTTTCTCCAACGGCTGTTTCTTGTTTCAATTGTTTTTTGCACTTTTAATTCTTATACTAAATCTTTTTTGTATAATTTAATTTTCTCCAAGGGCTGTATTTTGTTTCAATCGTTTCTTGAATTATTAATTCTCATGCCAAATCTTTTTCATTTGATTTAATTCTCTCCAACGAATGCTTTTTGTTTCAATTGTTTTTTTTTTTTTAATTTTTAATTCTCATACTAAATCTGTTTAATTTATTTTTTTCGAACGAATCCGCAAGTTCAAAGTCACGTGCAAGAGCAATTTATTTGTTGTTTTTTTTTTTAATTTTTCACTTAGGTTAGAAGTTCAGTCAGGTCGGGCTGACCTTGAAACGCGTCGGCCTTTTTGATTTTCCTTCTTTTTTTGGATTTCGGCTCATTTGTGTTGTTCAGCTGAGTCGGCCGTGACGGGCTTGGCTTTATATACTTTTCACTATTTTAATTTTTTTTTTTTTTAGAATCTAAATCCTTTTCAATTTTCGGCGTTTTTTTGTTGCAATTTCCGGCGTGTTTTGCTTCAATTTTCTATACGCAATATTCCTAATAAATAAAAGGAGTAATTAATAAAGTATATTGTTTTCCTATTCAATTGTTGTTGTGTTTCGAGAATTATTGTACAAAGTTTTTTTTTTTTTTTAATAATACATGAATTGTTTACTCATAATCGAAATTATCATCGAATGCTTAATACGACGCTTTAAACTCACAGTGGAAACCGGATTAAAAAAAAAGAGCGCCCGCCGTTTGTTTTTTTTTGCCATCGATTTAATTAACCGTTATCAGATGTAGATAATTAATTATTAATTTAATGGTTTATTAAGAAAGGCGCTGAGCTAGCGTTCGCCGAATGGATGTGGCTTTTCTGTGTGCATTACACTGTCAATTCTGATTGATCGGCATTAAAACGTCTCGAGTTGCTTTCGCACAAAAAAAATAATAATAATATTAATTCGTGTCTTAATCGCAAAGCACATTTTTGCCCCGACGCGAGTGTATCAGATAACAAAGTAACGAAATTATAATGTACTGCAACATAATCTGTAGGTGCACTCTTTTAATAATTATTTGTTTCTTGTGTATTTGTGTCTTAAAAAAAAAATGTTATGCTTTTACGTTTGAAAACACGAAATGCTGCGAGATTCTATAACGAAAGCATTAGTCAGCTTGCAGCATACCAAGAGAAATGAGGAGGTCATACTGTCGGCATCAAGATAAAAAAAAGAACGAGCTAAAACGAGCGTAAAATATTTTTGAATCGTGTAGGAAAGCTCTTAGCGCGGCTTCCAGTGCGAGCGAATTCCAAGGATTCCCGTACTAGCTTAAGCTACCCTGGATCACATAATAAATATCACCACAAGAGAAGAAAGATGGAGTCCGTTACGAACGGTGACTTTGTTTGACACTGCGTCTCAATTTTCCTCGTCGAAAAATTCTTTAAAATTCAATTTCTTTTAGTTCTCTCAATCAATTTTCCTAGTTTAATTTAACTAAAGTGTACGTAAGAAGCATCCACGACTGGCGAGGGTGAGTTCGGAGAAAATAGAATCGTTGCAGCTTAAAATATAGCATCTAAACAAAGACTGTAAAAGTATAATGCCGTTTCTTTCCTTCTCTCTTCCATATTCTAGTTGCAATTTTATTAATTGAGACCTTTAGCAAACTTAAACTGAGATACTTTTCCAATCCAAACAAAGTTTTTAATCTCTTTGTTACGGTACGAAATTTTCTCATATATTTTGGATATATTTTGTTACTTAAAAATTCGTATTTTTATTTGAACTATTATATTAGAAGGAAGAACTATCAATTAAGCTAAGAAAAAAAAGTAAAGAGTGGGCTAATTCTGAAAATATAAGTGGACGCCATTCGAGCCATCCGTGGAAAACGAAGCGGAAAACGATTTTCGGCATTCTTTCCGAAAGCCAAAGACGCTACTAACAAAGAAAAATCGAGGCGAACTGCAGCATTTTTTGCATAAACTTTTGACGTACAATAAAGTACCAAACAAGAGACGTCGTCATAGTTTGCAGGCATTAACAAGAAACTCACATTCTAATATTTTTTTTTTGGAGGGACGATAAAACCGGTGCGCGTTCACCACCTGTTGTGGGGGTGCTGGAACCTCCTCCTCCTCGTCCTGTGCTCGCTGAGCTCGGGCTCGGGGGTGCGCCCGCGATTATCTTTAATTTTATCGGCATCGGCTGCGCAAACAATGGGGCTCCCATAAAGCATATGCGACCCGGGAACCTCGTCTACGTAACGTGTTATTACCTCTTAACTAAATATGAGATTTTTATCGGCAAACAAATTTACAAGTTAACAGCTTCGGCCGACAACGAACGACGCGTCGTAATCGAAATCTGGAAGCCCGATTACATCCTAATTATATCTGTCCTCTTCGCGCCGACTTTAACTCCACCGCATCCAAAACGAAGTCATATCGTTCCGTATGTTACCGTTGTACATAAGTCTTAGGTTAGAATTTAAGAAAGTGTTCGCATTCTAAATTCGCTTTTTTACTTTTGAATTTGTACAAAACTTAATTGGCAAAATTGTTTAGTTAGCATTTCACAAGTACGGCGGTCGTCAACTCTTTAAACGCTTTAAACGCCGCGGCTATTGTATAGCATGAATTGCCGACGTCTGCTTAGCTCGCAGATCAAATTTCTTTCCGGTCAATGGAACGTACGCAAAATTAAAAACGTTTTAGCAGAGGGAATTCCATCCGGACAAATTATATCCAAGTCGTTTCGACTTCCTCACAATACTACATCGAATCGCAGATCGTATTTCAATCAAAAAGCGCTCGCTCATCGTATGTGTTTTCGACGAGACGCCTGGCTATTCCGATACGTCGATCTTTGGACCCGAACTTTTAGAAAATGCGCATCGATCCAACGCGGTTAAACTTCAGTTTATCATTAGTGTCCGGGGAATATCAGAATGTTGCAAAACTTGATCGCGTGGAATACGATCAATTAAGAAGGCCCTGTACAGACTAAAGTTGAAGTTTAAAATATTCCAAAAGGAAATTTTCTTGAATTGTTAAATAAATCTAAATCTAAATCTAAACCGCGCGTAATAAAAAGCCAGTAAAATTAATTATTAAATATAATTTATCCGTAAAAACGCTTTCTAGAGAAATCCTTCGGACGACTTTTGGTGGTGGTCGCGAAGCCATTTTTCGACGATGGGCGGCGGCGGAGGCAAATACCCAAGGAAATTTCACCCTCCAGGCTACATTTCGCGGGTTTTTTCGATACTGTGGTGATGGTAAGCGGTATATCGAAAATTAGTAAAAACGCATTCTAGAGAAATCCTTCGGACGACTTTTGGTGGTGATCGCGAAGCCATTATTCGTCGATGGGCGGCAGCGGAGGCAAATACCCGAGGAAGTTGTACACTGCAGGCTGGTTTTTGCGAGTTTTTTCGATACTCCGGTGACGGGAGGGAGTTTTTCACAAATCCGCAAAAACGCTTTCTAAAGAAATCGTTCGGACGACTTTTGGTGGTGGTCGCGAAGCCATTATTCGTCGACGGGCGGCGGCGGAGGCAAATACCCAAGGAAATTTCACCCTCCAGGCTACATTTCGCGGGTTTTCTCGATACTGTGGTGACGGTAGGCGGTTTATCGAAAATCCGTAAAAACGCATTGTAGAGAAATCCTTCGGACGACTTTTGGTGGTGGTTCCGAAGCCATTGTCCGCCATCAGGGGACAGCGGGGGCAAATACCCGAGGAAATTGTACACTGCAGGCTGGTTTTCGCAAGTTTTTTCGATACTGTGGTGACGGAAGGGAGTTTTTCACAAATCCGCAAGAACGCTTTCTAGAGAAATCCTTCGGACGACTTTTGGTGGTGGTCGCGAAGCCATTGTTCGTCGAGGGGCGGCGGCGGAGGCAAATACTCGAGGAAATTTCACCCTCCAGGCTACATTTCGCGGGTTTTTTCGATATTGTGGTGACGGTAGGCGGTTTATCGAAAATCCGTAAAAACGCATTCTAGAGAAATCCTTCGGATGACTTTTGGTGATGATCGCGAAGTGATCATCCGTCGCGTGGCGGCGGCGGGGGCAAATACCCGAGGAAATTGAACCCTACAGCCTGCTTTTCACCAACTGTAACTTACCGTGCGACTGGAAGCAAGATCAGACGTTCCTTTAGGGACTACGACGTGCTAGAAAGTTGTGTAAAAGTGCCCACTCAGTGGAGACGGCGTGAGAGATTCAAAAGTTGTTACAATCAAGGGCGCCCCTTAGCAGATACTACGCAACCTACGAGTAAAGGAAGAGAGGCCGGGAAAGTGTATCTCTGAATGACCTCAG
The DNA here is from genome assembly GCA_036172665.1 of Prosopocoilus inquinatus. Lineage (NCBI taxonomy): Eukaryota > Metazoa > Arthropoda > Insecta > Coleoptera > Lucanidae > Prosopocoilus > Prosopocoilus inquinatus. The sequence goes on along the minus strand of CM069878.1, from coordinate 2,582,764 downwards.
GACCCGCTTCCCCAACAGAATGTATAAGTTGGATGAGTTTTTGGTTAATATAATGTTCATTAACTCATCGAAATTTTCAATACGTGTGCTAAATTTTTCCAATTCGAGAAAGTTTCCAATCACAATTCAACAATAAGAATGTCAACGCGTTGCGTGTATTCGACCCAGAGTTTGTGGGAGTGCGCCAACTGTAACCTACCGTGCGTCTCGAAGCAAGGTCGGATGTGGCGCCATCTATGGTTTAATAGTCAGGGTAAGGCTGCTAAAGTGTGCGAATGTGTTGGAACGGAGGAATTTATATTTTCGCATCACTTCAAATATCGAAGATGTTTGCTTCGGAGAAATCCCCCCCCCCCTCACTCCTAACAATTTTAACAAAGAATGTTCAACCAAAACTTTTATGCAATGGTCAATTTTCAATGTGTAGTAATTTTGATCGACTTTTAGTATAAGAGTTTAAAATTGTTTTTCTAAATGGAAATTTTCCAATTGGTAAAATTTAGCATACGGATTGGAAATTTTCCAATTGGAAAAATTTTGCACATTGCATTCAGTTGTAAATCAGCTGGCCAGTGATTAGCGGAAATGAGTACGTCGCGGTTACTTTAGTGAATCGGTGACGTGTTGGCCTCGGATGAAGAGCCAAAGTACATTGACGGTAATATAAAAAAAAACATTGATCATTTTACAACAACGACACGGAAGTAAATTAGAAAAGCACGAAACCGCTCGTATTTTAAAACTGAGACGAAGAGAAAGTACGAAATTCGTATTTTGTATTTCCCGCATCCAGGAGGCAGCTCCTTTTTTATTCTTTTATTTTTTTGTAAGTGTTGCAATTTTCCTGGTTTCTTCCCGCGCGCGCGCGTACTTTGCATACTTTCTACAGTGCGTGATCTTCGTACGGATCGATAAATTCCGACTTGTTCGTTACTTATGCATACACGGACACAATACGTTGTTGTATGCATGTATGTGGTATGTTGATACGCATACGCAGCGGCTCTATCGCACATAAAATCTCTCTGGTTTGCGAACCACCCAAGCAGTTTGCTTATCTTTTTTACAGCTTCGGCGTATAACTCGCCTGTCAAATGAGATATTTATGTTCGAGGTTGAGAGGACACGTACAACACCGAGAGTCGCCCGGAGCGGAATGGGAAGATGTTTAGGATTTGAAACTATGATTTCGTATCGGAGGGCGCGAGCAGGAGGAAAGAAAAAAAAAAGAGAAAACTGCAAGCCATTTTTTTACGTCACACATGGAGAAAATAAACAGAATTTGTAAGGGTTCGAGAAAACCACGAGCAGTTCCGCGTTAGCCGGTTGGTTGTTAATGAATAAAAAGTTCAGGTTTGAATAAGAAATTAAAAAAAAAAAAATTGTGGTGGCAGCGGTGGGATGTGAGTGAGAATTTCAGCTCAATGGTTGAATTTTCTTTTGAATGCTCGCCGAAATGAAATCCCAAATGCAATTTTCTAAGCTTAATTGCGACGTTGCTTATTAGCGCGTTATCTAAACAGAGTAAAAGAAAGGAGGTAATAAATTAAAAGTTATATCTTATGACGTATAGCTTGATGTAACCCCATCGAACACACGCACATACATAAATATCAGGCAATGCATTAATGCGAAATACTCTCTCTTCTGAATTGATAAGAACGGAAACGCGATTAGCGCTAGCGAATTATATTATTAGATAAGTGAAAATTACGTTTATTTGTGCGCGCATTCCGTTCTAAACTTGTTTCCCTTGGCAGTAAAAAAGCACCTAAGCGATATTTTACAGCAATTAGTCTGGCTGAGTTCCATCAGGCCGATAGCGCCTTGATGTACCTCACAATCTCTCCCTCTCGGTGCGGAAGATAGCAGCCGCGGCTAATGCGATCCAGAGATAACAATATACTGAACTCATGGAACTTTTATAAATCTGACAGGCGATAAGTCAACGTATTTACATGAGCGATTCACTTCCCTCTATCGCGCACCCGGCAACGAGATAGCGGCCGCCGATACGGGGCGGTGGCGGAGGAGGCGGCAGCGACGACGATGTATGGTCTTTCCCTACCCGCCCCACGAGTTTCCCGAAACCACCAGATTTACAAGCGCACTTGAACTTTTCTTAAGCAAGAATAAAACAAAATTGTTTCCGCATCGATCCATCCCGGTTAACCTTCAGTTTATCATTAGTATCGAGAGAATATCAAAATGTTGCAAAACTGGCTGATGAATAATCATCACTATATTGAGTGGAGATTGCCAATTAGATTTGTTTTCCGTAGTGAGATCCAAAGGCAAATAATTTGTTCACATGGGATACAATCAATTACGAAGGTTATGTGCAGACTCAAGTTAATTAAAATATTCCAAAAGGCAATTTTATCTAAACCGCGCGTCATAAAAAGCCAATTAAAAAAAGCATGAATAGAGAAGAGAAAAATCGCTTAATTTTCATAATCCCACCTCGATTGATCGAAATAAAAACAGGGGGCTCTCACACACTTACACATGCATAAATAAATTCGAGCGCGCACGTTGCTATCGATTACGCTGTCAGGAGTAGTAGTGTCGGTTTTGAATATTAATTAATTTATGCGTTGATAGCTGTTTCTATACACATTTATTTTAATTAACATTCGAAAGATTTATCAAATATGACACTTATCGTAAATTTACATTTTTTGTATTAAGATAAGCGCTCCTAAGACCCCGGCGTTATTAACCAGAAAACTATTTATGCTTTATCGCCTTTTTAGATAGACGTCGGGTGCCGGAGAGGAGGCGATCGGAGGAAGCGGGTTTTATTGTTGTGTTTCGTGTTGAGAGGTATAGGTTCGACTTAATTGACGACACACGAACAACAAACTCATTCCAAACTGATTTCGTCTTTAACAAATGCAACTTAAATGTTTTCAAACAATCCCACTGCCCTTCAGATATATTGAAATTATTTAGTGCGACTTCACTGCAAAAAAAAATAAATAGAAAATGTATACCATCACTTAGTTTTGTAAATTTTTGCTTGGGGGCAGCATTCCCTCCGAGAAACTCTTAAAATTGTTGTTTTTCTGAGGTTTTTCGATACTGTGCGAATCAGAGGGAGTTTCTCGAAAATCCGGAAAAACGACTTCTAGAGAAATCCCTCGAGCGACTTTTGGTGGTGGTCGTGAAGCCATCGTCCGTCGCGGGGCGGCGGCGGGGGCAAATTCCTGAGAAAGTTGCACCCTGCAGGCTTCTTATCGCGAGTTTTTTCGATAATGTGGAAGCGAGAGGGGGTTTATCAAAAATCCGTAAAAACGCTTTCTAGAGAAACCCTTCGGACGACTTTTGGTGGTGGTCGCGAAGCCATTGTTCGTCGTGGGGCGGCGGCGGAGACAAATACCCGAGGAAATTTCACGTTCCATGCTACATTTCGCGTTTCTTTTCGATACTGTGGTAACGATAGGCGGTTTATCGAAAATCCGTAAAAACGCATTCTAGAGAAATCCTTCGGACGACTTTTGGTGGTGGTCGCGAAGCCATTATTCGTCGAGCGGTGGCGGCGGTGGCAAATACCCGACGAAATTTCACCCTCCAGACTACATTTCGCGAGTTTTTTCGATATTGTGGTGACGGTAGGCGGTTTATCGAAAATCCGTAAAAACGCATTCTAGAAAAATCCTTCGGACGACTTTTGGTGGTGGTCGCGAAGCCATTGTTCGTCGTGGGGCGGCGGCGGAGACAAATACCCGAGGAAATTTCACCCTCCAGGCTACATTTTGCGTTTTTTTCGATACTGTGGTGATGCTAGGCGGTCTATGGAAAATCCGTAAAAACGCATTCTACAGAAATCCTTCGGACGAGTTGTCGTGGTGGTTGCGAAGCCATTGTCCGTCATCAGGCGGCAGCGGGGGCAAATACCCGAGGAAATTGCACCCCGCAGGCTTCTTTTCGCGAGTTCTTTCGATACTGTGGAAGCGAGAGAGGGTTTATCAAAAATCCGTAAAAACGCTTTCTAGAGAAATCCTTCGGATGACTTTTGGTGGTGGTCGCGAAGCCATTGTTCGTCGAGGGGCGGCGGCGGAGGCAAATACCCGAGGAAATTTCACCCTCCAGGCTGCATTTCGCGGGTTTTTTCGATACTGTGGTGACGGTAGGCGGTTTATCGAAAATCCGTAAAAACGCATTCTAGAAAAATCCTTGGGACGACTTTTGGTGGTAGTCGCGTAGTCATACTCCGTCGAGGGGCGGCAGCGGGGGCAAATACCCGAGGAAATTGTACACTGTAAGCTGGTTTTCGCGAGTTTTTTCGATGCTGTGGTGACGGGAGGCGGTTTATCACAATACCGCAAAAGCGCTTTCTAGATAAATGCTTCGGGCGACTTTTGGTGGTGGTTGCGAAGCGATCATCAATCGCGCGACGACGGCGGGGGCAAATACTCGTGAGGGTCGCACCCTGCACACTTCTTTTCGCGATTTTTTTTCTACGTTGCACCACCGTCGGACGCCCGAATTGCCCCGATGTCTTAGGTAAAAAGGGCCGAGGAATCCAATGGTGGTGGTTGTTTCGCTCCGAGCAGAACCGTATTCGACAACAATGCCCCTGGGCCTTGAGTAGACCACTCCCATTTCTAACGCGGTTTTAAATATAGATTTCCAGCTCAAAATTAACCGAGATTAGATTTGTATTCTGATGAAACAAGACGCGGCCAAGTACCTACGCCCGAAAAATTGTACAGATTACCGTACCGGTTATACTTGTGACTTTTAATAAAGTTAATTAGTTGTAATCGTAATCTCACTCTTGTAAATTTGTATCTGAAAGATTATTTACTGATCATGCACAAGAGTTCAAGTGGTTAGGTTTTTTGCCTATTTGCTGGTGATGGAATGAATGAAATGAAATGAATAACGACTTGACGGTCGTCGGTTAAGCGTCGAAGAAAAAAATATTCTGTTTTTATTTTTCTTTTGCTTTTCAGAGTAATCGGTAATCTCCCACCGGGGGTCTTATCTCCTCAGGTATGTACGCAGTTTAGACACGTCGGTCGTTAATCTCGCTTGAGCATCGGTTCAATATTAACATATCGCGCCAGATTTTTAACGATAACCGATTAGCGGTGTTGATTTTCGTAAAATGCGTTCAAATATTTTGTGTGTGCATAGTGTAACAGATAAGGCAGTCAGTGTATTTGCAATAACATAAAATGTGGCCGTGATAAGGCGTATTTACAAAATGGCATTTTATCTCTCGGAGATAGATAGGCGGTCGTTATCTGCGCTGCCCGAATATTTCGTCGAAATTATGTATTCCTATTCGTCCACGGTCACAATACTCTCTCTCTTTCTCTCTCGGTCGTTTAAATTTTGCCTGGACAGGGTGTCTCTTAAATTATAACTTCCGCATTATGCTATAAGAGATTTACAGTAGGAGTCACAACGGTCTAACTAAAAATTTCACGTTTTCTTCATTAATTAGTTTTGTTTTTCAGATGCAATGATAAGTTTTTATTATACAACATAGAATTGCTCTTGCATAATTCATGGAAACACTTGACGGTGAAGGGCCCCCTTAATCTCGTCGTAATCGCGGATGTAAATCAATTTTAAATATTATCTAATCGGTGCGGGCAATAAATCTCGCCGAATTTCCAGAGACACAAAAAAAAAACTTGGGAGAGAATGAATGGCACAGAGCGAGGTGAAGCTAGGTGGGATTTTATCTATCGGCAGGAGGAGAGAGGTAATCAGAATTACATGAAGAGCCTCGCCGGGGCCCACCACCACCACCACCACCACCACAATGATTTATTATTTTTATCTTTCGCTTAGAAAAAAGTGGCGCGCAGATTACCTGGCCCCTAATGATCTGCCATTAGGAAGGAGTTGCCGGAAAAACTCCGGGGCGAACACATTCGCGTACGTGGCGCCTCCGCATCCGGGTGCGACGCATCGATAGGAAGAATAATTGTTTTCCAATTAAAGCTAAATACCCACTCGCGCGCCTGCATGCAAGACATTGATAAATCGCCTTTAACAAGTTTGCATGCCATGCGGCGCAAAATGAAGAGAGAAAAAAAAAAGAGGACAACAAAAAGTCGGCGAGGATGTTATAATAACGTATCTCTCCGCGCGCGCTCTCTCTCTCTCGTTCTCCTTCTTCCTTCAGCGTCGTCGTCCTTTTCTCTCATCAGCGCTGCGCGCGAGGTAACGTAATAACATCCCCGCAGACAATGATAAGGCGCGCAATCTGATAGACCGGCGTATATATCATATCACAATGGCATAGCAAAAATGATTATGAGAGATGTTCCTTCCTATATCACGCCAACTCGGTCGGTAATGTGAATCACGCTCTGCCGGTTCTTATAGTCGCTTCTTCACCGGGCTGATTTATGCCCCCTGTTGCAAATACGTTACATCTCCAAATAACCCCTTAATATCTGCCGCCTTTGATTTATTGATTACCATTACGCGCTTCGCGCGCTCTTCGGGGGTGTTCCATCATTATCCCAGTCCAAAACACCTTAATCCCTTCAGCCTTCACATTTTTAAAAACAATATCGTCCGCAGTTTCTATTTTCAGATATCACTGCATCATCTTGTGCAAGCCTCTTTCATACTTATTATTTATTTATTTTCCAAATTATTATTATTTTCTACTTCTTTATTTAATTTATTATTATTATTATTATTTTCTCCTGCAATTGCTCCGTTTCGTTTTACTTTAACCTTTGTAATTTTTTGTCTGTATTCGACGTTTTCAAGCCGCTTGTAATTAACCGTTACAAAACTGATTTGAAAATTAAAATTTATCATTACTATTTAAAATGCGCGTCCAGATAGTCACAAAATCCCGCCGACGCGCGACGTCACCGTTTCTGCGTGACGAAATCACGAGAATTACTGCAGTTTTCTGCGATTTGTTATTTAGACGGAGCGATTAAATTGCGTTCGCACCTCGACCTTTGACGCTTTTGGTATTTCTTTATGTCATTTTATACTCGATTGGTTCCTGCTGACGTCGCGGATGTTTTCGATTTGTCCTCACTCCGAAAGGGGGTACGGCCAGCTTTGGCTTTATTAATGTGCGACGTACTTGCAGCAGGCAGAGTCGTTCAACGATATCTCCCGCGCCAGGTTGGTGTTGTTTGGAGCGATTGGCGAAATGAGCGCCCGTAGGGTGGCACACAACTTTGTAGTCGATGTTGAGGAAATCTCCCTCGAGAGAGATTTCCTCGTGGTACGACGTTACGTCGGTTTTGATTTGGCGCTGGAGGAACAAAAGCTCTCGTCAGAGTTTGTCTCGGCCTCGTCCTTCGAGGGCAGGACACGTACGTCGGCGACTGTTACTTCCTCTTTTCGTGTACATTACTATCGTCGCATTTTCCGAGCCAAGCCTTCTTTACTCTTTTGGTTGTTCACTATGGATACCATCCTCGAGTGACTCATTCAAGAGGTTGTCTTTGCGTTAACCTTTCGCAACCCTCAGACTTTTGATAAACTCGATCATCCTAAAGGATGATGAAATCCACCGATCCACCTTATAAGTTGGATTGCATAGGGAGCTCAGATTAACTATGTTCAGTTGGTGGTAATGAAAAGAAAAAAAGTGCTTCTCGCCTCCTACCGGCGAATAATAATTAAATGGCCGAACGGCGAGCGACTTCCTCTTAAAATGCACGTGTGGTTTGGCGTATTCGCACGATCAAAGGTTACCGTTACGTGGTAAATGTCAGCCATTCACGGATGGTGTGGTATTCTCGTTTAATCTTCACCCTTTTTTTGTAAAGACGAGAGGTATTTGGATGATACCTCATCCTATGAGCATACAGGAAGGCAACCTCAACTTCTTTTTCTTCTTCTAATAATCAACGATCTTCTTTGAATTGATCTTTTTTTTAACTTCGATGTCAAGGAAAAGCCATCCCTCTTCTTCACTTTCCTCATCTTTTGTTGTCATTCGCTTCTAGCTCTCGCGTTCTCTCAGCCGGTCGACCCAAGTCATCATTTCCTCATCACTCTTTCGTTCATTGAATCCAGCCATTTCACATTTAAAAGAACAAAAGCGACTTACCAAGCCTAAACCGTGTTACGGTTTGGAAAACCGCTTTTCCGAGGTCACCCCGTATACTTGCGAATTATACCCGAGGAATGCAAAAGCCGCGATTCATTTCTCGTACGTTCTTTGTACATTTTTCCGTTTCACATTTTAACCGAGCGACGTTATTAATGGACAATGTAATCATTTTGTGATACGTGTCGGCGGTGCAAGAACATCAAAAAAGTGTCGCGAAAATCAAGTTGACGTCCGTGTGTATGATTTACGACTTCAATAGTAAACACCTGCGTGGGGCGCTCCACAAACAAACGCACACCATCGCCTTTGTGATGCGGTTGCCGCCTCTTTCTATTACGGAGAAAAACGCTTGAATGGCGCGGCTTCCTCTTAAAATGCGCGTGCGGTTTGGCGTATTTGCACGATCAAAAGTTACCGTTACGTCGTAAACATCGATCATTTCCGGTCTTGTTTACACAATCTAGACTTGAGTGGTTTTTGTCTTGACAATAAAACCTGGAGTTAATTCTAACACTTTTTTGGACGCCAGGGAGCACTTATTCGGTGTTCCCTAGCGCGCCCATCCGTTTGTGGAATAAAGAAGAACCGGAGTTAGGACGTTCACGATTTAAAAGTATGAGTCGGGCTTATCCTTGTTGGAGTAAACGCTCACATTTAGTCACAATTTAGTCGGGAAAAAACTACAGTAACGCCAAATTAGAGGAGGATTAACAACTTTTCAGGTAAAACTTTATCCGTATTAACACCAATTAGGCAGAAACTGTGTCTATTCTTATCGGTACGTCTACGTTGCTAATTTTCCCGCTGCAATCGGTCCGGTGTATTACGAATGTATTTTTTGTACGACGGAGAGATTAAATTGCGTTTATACACTTGACCTTTCAAGCCATTGGTCTTCCCTATCTTAGCTTTGATTCTGTTGGTTCTTGATGCCGTCACCATGATTTCCAACCCTTCTTCCGTACTTTAAGGGTAGTATTATCGTATAACATTATAATTTTTTTTGTAGGACGGAGAGATTAAATTGCGTTCATACACTTGACCTTTCACGCCATTGGTCTTCCCTACCTTAGCTTTGATTCTGTTGGTTCTTGATGCCGTCACCGTGATTTCGATTCGTGCCAACCCTTCTTCCGTACTTTAAGGACAGGGCTAGTTTTTGCTTTATTAATTTGCGACGCGCTTTGAGCAAGTCTTGTGGTGTCCGCAGCGTCTAGGTGGTGTTTGGAGGGGCTGTTGCCCCGTCTCGCGTTGTGTTCGTCCAGGAGACGACTCACAGTCATCCACCCTTGTCACGTGATATTCGTCCACGGTGATGTTCAACCGTTTTTTGTAAAAAATAACGCCCGTATTCTTCAAATATGGCTTGATCAAACCCCATCCCACCCTCCCCCAAAGGGTGCCGTTAATTAGTCGACTTCCCACGAATTGCATTGCATTGGCATTTGAGGTTTGGTTTTCGTTCAAGCCAAACGAAATAACTATCGCGACTTGCAAACGATAATTTGGAGGATATTATAGTTTGGTCGCAGATGAATGAACGAACGAGATTTATGCATGTGCAAGATAAGCGGCGAGATAAAATCGGCGCACAAACAATACGCCTGTCATCCGGCCCAAGCAAAAAATATCTCGTTTATCTCGTTCGATCAAACTGCGCGATAACGCTTGTTGTAAATAGGCCAGTAATCTTTCTACTCGATCACGCGATTTTCGTGCCGACGTTGCTTTGGGTGCTTCATTCCACCACCACCGCCACCAAGCTGTGAAAAGCACAAGGAAAACCCCACCCCGCAACTTGTCAAGGGATCACGTGTCAAGAGAGTTGTTGAGTTGAGGATCTGGGTGTTCAGCGCTTGGAAGAGAAGGATGGCTAGGGGATGCTTTTGGGGAGGAGCACCGGCCGCCAGCTCGGCTAACTCACTTTTGGACTTCCGTATTCTGAGGAACTGCCCCAGGAAGTACCGCTTCATCATGATCTTACTGGGCGAGTAGTAAGGTGCGCGCGAGGAGACGACGTGTTCGAGCACCATCTCGCCCTCCTCCTCAAATCGCGATTATCCACTTCAGTATGAAAGTCTGGGGGTGATAGGGCAGGTAGAACCAGTCTGGGCTACACGATAAACCGCAAAAACCGAACGAGGAAACGCACATAACTGCAACACTTCGCATTAAACGCTTGGGAGAGACTGCGGATTCGAAACGGGCAGAGGTGAGACATCGACGGCGTTTATCTCAGAAATGTGCGGCGCTGATAAGGGCCCCGTGTGTGCGGCTGATAAGGAACGGGGCGGCGATATTTGCACAGGAATAAAGAACTAACAACAATGGTCGCTTGCTCGCTAGCTCGCTTCCATGCTTATCCGTCGGAGACCGCCGACTTATAAATTTAGAAATGCGGTTGAAACCGTTTCCTTCTACGTACGTCACACCCAAATGATAAACTTTTAATTCTACGTAACTAATTCAAAGTTGAAAAAAAATCCTGGAGGTACGACCGTACCCCGGGCCTCATCAGTGGAAGAGTAACTCGAGAACTCCACTGCAATCCAATCGCATTTTCAAGTAAGGTAGGAAATTTTCCAAACAATTTTGGTCAAGTCTTTTATTCGCAAAAATCGAAAAGATCTTCAGGAGGGGGGTTATTATTATTACGTTTAGACAAATTTTGTCCTTTTGCAGACACCGAAAGTACGTAGCATTTGACCAAAATGAAGGAAACGGTCGATTTTGGTTGTTACGGTGCAGAAATCCGTTCGTTAAATGTGGTTTATTTTGATGCAAATTATTTCCAGCGCGCCGCTTTAGAGAGTTCTTCAAATAATCTATCGCTTTAAGAAACGAATCCACGTCGGGTTTCTTTCACTACGAAATTTTCTGCCTTTATCGTTAAATATTAAAATAGTTCTTTTTTATTTGCCGCTTTGTAAAACGAATAACGGATCCGTTTCACGTTGGTGTGAACCACTTCAAAATTAACTTCTCGAGAACTCCACTGCAATCCAATCGCAATTTCAAATAAGATAAGTTTCCGAACAATTTCGGTCAAGTCTTTTATTTGTAAAAATCGAAGAGGTCCTCATGGTACCGCGCAACTTCAGTAAGTTTGGGGGGAGGGGGGTTATTATTATTATCTTTAGGCAAATTCTGTCCTTTTGCAGACACCGAAACTACGTGCCGTTTGGATGAAATGGAGGAAACGGTCGATTTTGGTTGTTACGGTGCAGAAATCCGTTCGTTAAAAGGTGGTTTATTTTGATGCAAATTATTTCCAGCGCGCCGCTTTAAAGTGTTCTTCAAATAACTGCCGTTTTAGTAACGAATCCACGTCGCGAGGTTATTATTATTACGTTTAGACAAATTTTGTCCTTTTGCAGACACCGAGAGTACGTAGCATTTGACCAAAATGGAGGAAACGGTCGATTTTGGTTGTTACGGTGCGGAAATCCGTTCGTTAAAAGTTGGTTTATTTTGATGCAAATTATTTCCAGTGCGCTGATTTAGAGAGTTCTTCAAATAATCTATCGTTTTAAAAAACGAATCTACGTCGCGTTTCTTTCATTACGCAATTTTCTGCCTTTATCGTTCTAATAAGATTTATTTCTTATTTGCCGCTTTGTGATTCAAACAACGAATCCGTTTAACGTTGGCTTGGGTTTGGAACCACTTTAAAATTAACTCCTCCTTTTTAGTTTCGATTAAATCAACTGTTAAGTAAAGCGCGTACGCATTCATAAAGTCAAAGGTGCGCGTACTTTACGGTTTATTAAGTATTTACTTAAGTGAGGCGCGTACGCACTCGTAAAATAAGATGCGTACGTATCCTTATGGTGTTTTAATTTGATACTTATTGTTGTACACCTTGACTTGACTAAAACTGAAGTATTTCGAAAAAATCAATTCCTTTTTTCACTTCTGGTCAGAATTAAGAGCGGCGCTCAATTTTTCGCGCACGTTCAATCCTCACGCCCGTCACGACTGAACTGCTGGCTTATGTGCTGAAGTTAATTTACCCGGCATTACAGCTTGTTGATACTCAGGGAGGTAGGATGGTTTGAAGTTGTCGGGCCAGCTTGATTTTAGGTGGAGGTCGTCGCTTTTGGTAAAGCTTTTTATCAAAAAAAAAAAAAAAAACAAAGATGCCTTCTTGAAATCGCAACTGTCGCTCTCGCTCTGTCCAAGGAGGCGCCTGTTGAGCCCCCATCCCCAACTAACGCAAGTGGGCAAGGTCCGTTTGTTTTTAATAAGAGAACCACAAACCACAATTTCTTGTTCCATTCTTAAGTATAACATTTTAGTCTATTTAAGTGATGACATAATGCAATTGTTCCAAGTATTGGAAGAAATGACAAAAAAATCGAAATTTTTCCTAGTCGAAAAATTTTCCAGCTTTATTTAAGTTCAAATATGGCGCGAGTTATCTAAAATAAAATTGATGCAGCTCGAAGATTATGAAGCTAGCGAATGCGTCTCTTTGAGAAACAAACTTAAAATATCATGACGTAACGTGTATTGCAATTGTTTTAAGTACTGGAAGAAAATGCAAAAGTCAATGCCAGTTCTGACTATGATTTCGTCTGCCTGACGTCGCGTCGTATTTTTCCTCGTCGATAAAATTTCCAAATTCGAAATTTTTCCAATCGGTAAAATTTTCTAGCCCTGTTCAAATTTAAATATTGGGGCGAATTATCTAAAATAAAATTGATGCAGCGTTGTAGTTGTATATTCTAGAAGTTTAGAATTTAAGAAAGTTTATGCATCCTCGGGATATCTCTGAAGAACTAGCGCATTTGTTTACGTTATTAGTTTGGTAATATGATATGGGGGAGTGTTTAGTTTGAGCAGCAAAGAAAACGGAAGAGGAACGGCAGTCTCCCGACATCAACTGATCCTGAGAACGTATGTTCGGGAGGCAAGGTATGCTAATATCCATCGGGAGGGGTGGGTTTTGTATCCACAGGTGAATGCATGCGAAGATAAGAAGTCAACGTGCAAGGATGCCTTCCCCAGTGTCCATTATCATCATGAGGGAGCTACAGCTTCTAAATTCGCTGCTGGAGCAGGTGGGGCCGGGAAAACGTCCCCGGTAAGTGGAATGTTCCATTTTACTGAATAGATACTCGCAAAGGGTTACTTGTAATTTGCATGGTCCTTATCGAATTGGAATGCGATGTCCGGAGGCTAAGACGTTTACCCTCAGCGTCCGTTGCGGTCAGGGAAGCGCGAAAGAAAGAAAGAAAGAACACTGGGAATGAGAGACCTAACCAATGTTGAGTGAATGTTCGTCCTCAGATTGTTTGTCTATAATATTTAAACAAAACAAAATCTAGCCAACGGCAGCTTTTTTGAAGCTAGCGAAGCTTCTTTAACAAACAAACCAAACAAAAAAAAACCCATCAGCCTTCTTAATGAATGAACAAATTAAATTATTAAAAAAAAAAAAAAAAAACAACAAGCAATGAACTGAACTGCTGGGGGATTTTGTTAATCACCGAAACGTGGATTTTTTTTGCAGTACATGCAACAGTCAAAATCGCGCGCCGCAAAATGATAATTAATCACGACCCGGTCAGATACGCACGGACTCCGGAGTCCGGTCATTCCGGGCGGGCGGCGGTGCGCGGCGCGGCGGCGATTAAAACGAGGAGCCTAATAGAGCGCAATTCAGATAAAAAGATTTAATGGATTTATTTTTGGCCGATAAAAACGGAGAAATTTATAAAGTGTACATTATATAGTGTGTGTGTGTGTGTGTGTGTAATTAATGTGATATGTCAAAACTCACTTAGAGGAGCAACAAAAAGCGTGGAGTCTGTCTTATCTCGGCTCTCCTAATTACTGCGGCGTTAACTCTCCGGCCGGCCAACCCCTGACGACGTCGCTGATAAGCACTCCAAACCATCAAAAGTATAAAAACATGCGACAGGTCTGACCACACGACGACGACGACGACGGCCCCCCCACACCCGCCGCTCGCGCGCACTATTCCCGTTTAATGACTTCATTATTTCGGATAATAAATCACCGCGAGGTGTACAGTTTTTTCTTTTTTGAAATTTTAAACACTCGTCCACATTTTACCTTTTTTTTTTTTAATATTTTAAATTAATTAATTAAATTTAATTAAAGGCATTCAAATTCGCCGCGTGAATTTATTAAAGAGAGCGCATTTCGATTATGTTATTAAAATTTAAGAGACACGTCGGTCGCCGCTTTGCCGTTACCTAACGCGCGCAAGCGCAAACGAGACCGTAGAAAGGAGCGTGGAGCTCGCGTTCCAGTTAGGCCGGTTTCCATGTGTAAGACTTAAATCGCTCAAAACTCTCGAGAAGCAGCAGCAGCAGCAAAAGTTGATTGGGTTATAAAAAGGTGTGCTGCTAATTATTTTTAAACGCAGGATGGTGCAAGAAATTAAGCGACTCCGCGTCTCATCTCATCCTGACGAGTCGCTTAATAAGGTTGACTTTTTTTTTTGACATTATGATAATACCGTCGAGAAATGCGACAGAGATCCTCTTCAGATTGTACTGTTTGAACATCTCCGTTAGTCATGTGTGGCTTCGTACACATTAATGACTAACGACTTTATCTGCGTTTAAAATTTTCCAAGAACTTAATAAAGCTGTTTGGTCAAACTCTTATCATCGCCGCCGCTGCGATTAAAAATGTGTCGTCCTTTTACTGGAAATACACGTTACGCCTAAAATTAGTTTTAGTTTTATTGGAGAAGCATTCGCATGGCTTATCCAGCAACTTTATTTTAGATAACTCGCCGCCCGATTTAAATAAAACTAGAAAATTTACCGATTGGAAAAATTTCGAATTTGGAAAATTTATCGACGAGGAAATCGTAGTCGTCAGAACTGGCATAGTCTTTCGCCTTTTCTTCCAGTATACTTAAAACAATTGCGTTTTGTCATCACTTAAATAAATTAAAATGTTATCCGGAAGGATGCCGTGCTACCTACCGAAGCATCATCAGCAAGATGTCGTGCCCTGGAAATTAACTTCAGCACAGCAGCCGGCACCTCAATCGTGACGGGCGTGAGGATTGAACGAGCGCGAAACACTGAACGCAACTCTTAATTTCGCCCAGAAATGAGAAAAGAGATTGATTTAAAAAAAAATAATAATAATAATAATAATAATAAATAAGTATCATAAGTCTTTTGCCTCTTCCAGTACTTAAAACAATTTGTTTGTTTCTTAAACTTAAAGAAGCATTCGCTCTAGCTTCAAAATTTTTAAGCTGCGTCTATTTTAGGCTTACGTTTAAATTTATACAAGGCCGGAAAAAATTTACCTATTGGAAAAATTTCGAATTTGAAAAATCTATCGACGAGGAAGATTGTGATGACGCGATGTCAGCAAAACGAAATCATGAGAAATCAGAACTTGATTGTCTTTTGCCTCTTAAAATAATTTCATTATGTCATCGCTTAAATAAACTCGCTGGAAATATGCGTTACGCCTCTTAAATTAGTGTTTCTGGAAGAAGCGTTCGCTCTAGCTTCAAATTTTTTTTCAAAATTCAAGTTTTCAAAATTGCAGCTTCAATTACTTTGACGCCTTTTAACACTTTCTGGACCACGCCGTTCTTCACTGAGCTGCCTGGGAACGAGAAATTGTGGTCTGTGGTTCTCTTATTACAAAAAAAAAAAAAAACGCCCACTTGGATTAGTAAGTGCCTCAACAGAGACCTCCTTGTTTACATTATTTAATTTTTTTTAAACTTTTTCCGGAATTTTACAAAAAAAACTTCATTTTAAATATTTTTTCGACTTTAAGAATTTCTTCCATAATTTTCAAGATTTTCAATTTTTAGAATTAAAATTTTTGTTTGGAGTTTTTTCTGTTTCTTCTGTTTCTTTTAATTTCTTGATTTTTTACATCAGTCAAATGAAATTTTCCGGAATTTTACAAAAAAAAAATTCATTCTAAAAAATTGCTTGCGACTAAAAATTTCTTCCATTTTTAAGATTTTCAATTTTTAGAATTTTTTCCCTAATCTTCAGAATTAACACTTTTTCTTTGAGGTTTTTCTATTTTCTTCAATCTTTTTTAATATCTTGATTTGTATCTGCGTCATTTAATTTTTATTTTAATTTTTTTCGGGAATTTTACAAAAACTTAATTTGAAAAATTTTTTTCGATTTTAAAAATTTCTTCCGTACTTTTCAAGATTTTCAGTTTTTAGAATTTTTTCCCTAATTGTTAGAATTAAAATTTTTTTTTTGAGGTTTTTCTATTTTTTCCGTTTCTTTTAATTTATTGATTTTCATTTACATTAAATTTTTTCCGGAATTTTACAAAAAAAAACTCTATTTTAAACATTTTTTTCGACTTTAAAAATTTCTTCCACACTTCTCAAGGTTTTCAATTTTTAGAATTTCTTTCCCAGTTTTTAGAATTAAAATTTTTTCTTTGATGATGATTTTTCTATTTTGTCTGTTTTAATTTCTTGATTTTTATTTAAATTTATTTTTTTCTTCCGGAATTTTACAAAAAAAAAACAATTTTCGACTTTCTTTCCCTAATTTTCAAGATTTTCAATGTTTAGAATTTTTTCCCTAATCTTCAGAATTAAAATTTTTTTCTTCGAGGTTTTTCTATTTTTTTTTTTTTCAATTTCTTTTTAGACACTAGTCGTCAGAAATGGCAGATAAGTTAAAAACGTCGAACGAGAAAGATGCAATTACCGGCTGGGGCGTGCGCGGAAAGATGCAGTTTCCGAATCATAATTAATTTGACAGCTGTCAAATCGGACTGTTACCGTACAAAACCAAACGTTTCTTCGGTTTTCTTTGGTTCACGATGGTGAATTCATTCGTTCGTTCGTACGGGAATTACGATTTCACCAAAATGTGTACGGTGCGTAAAAATTCGCGTTTGACAGGTGTCAAACTGCAGGTCGTCGTGGACATAACGGTAAAAAAATCTCAGTCGATTTCGTAACGTTGGCGACAATGCAACGTCAATAAATCCGTTCAATCTTTTTCTTTTCGAAGGCAGATCGTTTTTCACCTTGACAGCTGTCAAAACATTATTTGCAATTAATGCTAGACGCGAGAAGGATGATGATAGTAAAATGGAATGATGAAACCCAGACTAAACTAAGAATAAAATGAAACAATTCAATGACGTCGTGTAATTGCTGAGTCGTCCACAAGCCACTCGGAGTGGACTTACGTTTGCTCACCCTGTATAATTAAAACTGGTAATTACTTCTTAGCCAAGGAAGTCGTTTACAAGAAGTTAAAACTTGAGAAAATCAATTTTATTAAAAGAGAAACATTGAAGGTGGCCCCGAAATTGTTATTTAGCGCTGCAGCAACTGTTTATTTTCGGTTTCAATTGTTTATTAGTTTTCAAGGATGACGCAAGACGGCGACGTGACGACGTGTACGCACGAAATTAAATTTATTTTTCATCGCAGTTTCATCGCGGTTGAATACGAAGTAGAATTCTCGCGTTGCCAAACCGAACGCCAGATGCAGAATGACTCACGAAACATGACTTACGAATGCACGCGACGCTCAGATGGATTTTTCCTTTTTAAGTTACCGCGACCGTACGCTAAAGGATGGTCTGTCTGTCCATCTCCGAAAGACGGAAGATCACTTGGCAATAAACCACATCTCATTTGAATATTTAACAATCTTTGTGTTGATCGATGATTCATCTTTGAGGATTGTTTCGTTTCGTGGTACGTAAAAGAGGAGAATATTACGCCCGCGATGAGAAACAGAAACAAGGACTTTCCGGAGACGCACAACAGATCTGTGAATGAGATACATTTTTACGCACGCATTTTTTTTTCTTTTCTTTTTTGATCGTTTGGAAGATGGAGGTCGGATAAGATTCAGGCTGGGAGATAGACTACATGACAGCGCGATCTGATAACTCCGGACAACAATGGGCCCCGGAGCTTGGATATTTTATCTACGATCTATTCATTTACTTCAGACTTCATTATGATTGGAAAACACATGCACGTCAAATAACTATTAAAGAAAAGGAAAGAAAAGGAAAGAAAAAAAAAAAAGAGCAGAGCGAACGCTAATTACTCATTTGTATGAATCAAAGTCGCGGATCTGGTGGCGGCGGGTCGTGGTCGTTTACGGTTTTTTTTTCTTTTTTTAATTTTAGTGTTATTAGGTTTTCCGCAAATAATTTGCGCCGCCGCCGCCGCCGCTGTGTCCGAGCGATCTCATCAGCAGCGGCGCAATTACAACAAAGGCGGCGGGCGTAAACAATAGGGCGAATAACTTCCGAGACCGACTGTCTCCTCCGACGGTGTTGACAAATGAACAGCGATGTGCCTTCTATTTTAGCGCGGCCACCCCCTCCGTCTTACCCTCATTGATCAAAATGACCGCCCGACCGGGTCTTATCGGGGCCCTTATAGTAAGATGTTTGACCCTCGGCATTATCGACTCATAAGGGGGGGTGTTTATAAGCGCTGCGAATGGATTATGGTGATAAGAGTTTACGAAATGGCCCCTCTTGTTATTCCCCCGCCCCTTTTTTTTTCCTTTTCCTTCCCCACCTTGCTTAGAACGTACCTGAAGAATCATATCCAAATTCCACGTCAACATATTATAAGTTATATTTTCAATCCGCTGGTACTCCTTCTATTCTTCACCCCCCCCCCCCCCCCCGCCCCGCCCCCCGCTTTTCTGCACCCCCCACGCATCTCTTTCCCTGTTTCTTTTCTTTCCATTTAATGCCGCATGCCGTCCAGTTGTAATGACTTCTATTAATACTCGGCGTTAAACGGGGTGGTCACTATCTGACCGCGTTCCAAAATACAGGGTGATTCATGAAATATGAGAAATTCGAAAGCGAACGCTCGCGTTCCCGACAATCCGACCGCCTTCCAAAACGCAGGACGATTCATAAAATGCGAGGGGAAAATCAAAAACGAGTGCTCACGCACTCATAATCCGACGACGTTCCAAAATACAGGGTGATTCATGAAATGTGAGAAAATCGAAAGCGAACGCTCGCGTTCTCGGCAATCCGACCGCGTTCCAAAACGCAGGACGATTCATAAAATACGAGGGGAAAATCAAAAACGAGTGCTCACGCACTCATAATCCGACCGCATTCCAAAATACAGGGTGATTCATGAAATGTGAGAAATTCGAAAGCGAACGCTCGCGTTCTCGGCAATCCGACCGCGTTCCAAGACGCAGGACGATTCATGAAATGCGAGGGGAAAAACAAAAAAGAGTGCTCACGCACTCATAATCCGACCGCGTTCCAAAATACAGGGTGATTCATGAAACGTGAGAAATTCGAAAGCGAACGCTCGCGTTCTCGGCAATCCGACCGCGTTCCAAAACGCAGGACGATTCATAAAATGCGAGGGGAAAATCAAAAACGAGTGCTCACACTCTCATAATCCGACCACGTTCCAAAATACAGGGTGATTCATGAAATGTGAGAAATTCGAAAGCGAACGCTCGCGTTCTCGGCAATCCGACCGCGTTCCAAATCGCAGGACGATTCGTAAAATGCGAGGGGAAAATCAAAAACGAGTGCTCACGCACTCATAATCCGACAACGTTCCAAAATACAGGGTGATTCATGAAATGTGAGAAATTCGAAAGCGAACGCTCGCGTTCTCGGCAATCCGACTGCGTTCCAAAACGCAGGACGACAACGACTAGTACTATGAAAATGATTAGATGGGATGATTATTTTTTTTTTGACAGCTGTCAAAAGTGAAAACCCCTTTCCAAAAAAAATTACTGGGCGGAATTATTTACGTTGCATCGTCGCCAATTTTTCGCTTAGCTCTGTTGAGATGCTTTTTTCTTTCTCATGAGCGCCGCGTTTTCGTAATAACAGGCATTTGACAGGTGTCAAAGTGCGACACGGTTGTTAAACGCATGTGATTTCTGTGTCATCGCATCCTCTTTTCGAAACGAGCTCACGCTACTCAGTCCATTATAAACGAGTGAATCCCGAGGAAAAAATTTGGTTTTACATCAAAAAAGAGTCAGCTTTGACAGCCGTGACGAATTAAGATTCGATGACAGATGTCAAAACAAGACTTAAACGACTCGTGAAGCGACGTGTTAGAGACGCCTTTCGTTGCTTTTCGCTGATTTCTGTCGAGATGTTTTTTTCTTCTCATGACCACCGCGCTTTTTTCGTAATAACGTGGCATTTTGACAGGTGTCAAAGCGCGACACAGTTGTCACACGCGTGTTATTTCGGTGTCACCGCGTCCTCTTTTCGAAATGAGCTCACGCTATTCAGTCCATTATAAACGAGTGAATCCCGAGGAAAAAATTTGGTTTTACATCAAAGAAGAGTCAGCTTTGACAGCCGTGACGAATTAAGATTCGATGACAGATGTCAAAACGTCTCGTGAAATAACGTGTTAGAGATGCCTTGCGTTGATTTTCGCTTAGCTCTGTTGAGATGCTTTTTCTTTCTCATGACCACTGCGTTTTTTTTTTTTTTTTCGTAATAACGTGGCATTTTGACAGGTGTCAAAGCGCGACACGGTTGTCAAACGCACGCTATTTCGACTCTTTTCGAAATGAACTCACATCACTCTGTCCATCACGAGAAAAATTGATTTTATATCAAAAACCAGTCCGCTTTGACAGCCGTGTCAAATTAAGATTCGATGACAGGTGTCAAAACAAGATTTGAATGACTCATGAAACTGTGTGCTAGAGAAGATTTTGATTGAAATGCTGACTTTCATCAGTGCGGGCTTTATTGCTGACGTCACGCCAAACAATGTCATGTCGCCGCCGCGCTTTTGTGAGCAGTGTCGCCAACTTAAAATCCGCCAGGTCTGCCGAGCGACATTCAGAGTTGCCAACTCGCCTCCTACGACCGCAAAACGTTCAGGTGTTGTTCGCTAGGGTACGTTCAGAGATACAGGCGTGCGTTCATTTTCAATTCAAAATGAAACATACGGTATGTGTCGGAAATATACGTACGACTAATATATATATTTTTTTTGTTAATCGATGAATAACAATCGGTCGTAAATAAATGACTGGTTGATCAACCTTTCTGTAATTATGATTATTAAATAAAATTTGCCTGCCTTGAAGGCGATTGGTTTTAATTTAATCGTCGCGGTGACGTTTCCTGCGATTGCAAAACGAAACGAAACGAACATAATCGTCATCTTTACTTCTCTTTTATTCGGAATAATAATGTTCTTAATCATCACGTGTGTATCAGCAACTACGAAAAAAAAAAAAAACAAAAAACCTAAGTGATTGCTCTAATATCCTGGAGCTTCGGAGATATTAAGAATTAACTAAAACATTCCATTAATAAATCCCGCGTGATTTTATCATCGATTTTAATTGAATATGTGTGTTTATTATACACGATTAATTATTATGTACGCCTGCATTCTAATGCGCCTAATTAATTAAATCGACTGTTTCGTTTTCATTTCACATTTCGCAATTATCATGATCTTTGTTTTGGTTGTTGTTATTTTAATAACTTATTTCTCGTCTGTTGTAAAACGCGCGGCGCGTTATTTGTTTATTGATTGGCCTAAATTCGGCGTGTTTCACACTATCGCGTTCAGCATCTGTAATTCCCCCGATAGCATCATCGAAAACAGCGCGGAACATTTCTAACCGACACTTTTATCACTTGACCGAGCCGAGCCCCCCTTCCCCCCCGCCCCGTTCCGGTCTCCGGAGTGCAATTTTTCGTTTCCGGGCGGGCGCACAAATCATTGTCGTCGCATCATCAAATTAACAACACCCATTAACAAATTAATTTCATTTATGCGCGTTCAGGGGGAGAAGAAGAGGGCGAGAGCAAATTCCACGGCGTTCTCTTTAAGGTGTCCATGACTGTAGTAGGGGTACGCACAGACAACGACGTAATGATTAATTTGAATTTAAATGATTTAAAGCCCCGGCCGGCTTGCGTCGTTTTGAAATCCAAAACTCCTCGAGACACGACTTTTCGCGAACATTCCGGAAAGCTGACAGGTTAAATTCATTTGTTTTTTTTTATCTACTTCATAATTACTAGATCATTTTTAATCTGATTATTTTTGTTTTTAGTTCATCTGCCTGTTTTAAATGGTGCAATATTTTGCATTCGTTTTTTTTTTTCTTTTTAAATTTATTTTTAATTATTTTATATTCAAACGTGTGTGTTATATTAATTATTATTAACGTCTTGCATCGTCTAAGTAAGAACGATTGTCTTTTGTTTGTGGGATTCGTTGTTGTCTTTGTTTGTGGCGTGCGCAAAGAATATTCTTTTTTCCTTTTTGCTTTTCCTTGTTTATTATTTATTTATTTGTTGTTACAAATTAGGCGTGTAGTATAATATACTTGGTGGCCTAATACACAATATACTTTACACAATTTTTTAATAATTTTATCAAATCTTTTTCATTTAAATTATTCCATTCTTGTACAGTTTTTTTTTTCTTTTTTTCATTTTTCCTTTTTTCCTCTTTACTTTTTCCTTTTCAATTTTTTTCCTCTTTGCTTTTTTTCCTTGTTCCTTTTCACATTCTTCCTTTTTTTACCTTTTTCCAATATTGTTAGATCGTCTTTTGTTTTTTTTTTATTCACACATTTCTTGATATACACTTCAATTTTTTTTTTTTTTGGTTAAGTTCAAGCGATCGATTTGTTTTCTTCAATTTTCCTTTATCCACTCCTACAGTGTTTTTCTCATTTCGAATGATTTTTTTCTTTTTTTTTTGTTTGAGTTAAGCGTTCGTTTTTTGTTTGCCACAAACAGATTTTTTTCAGTTTCTGAAATCTGACTTTTTTTTTTAAATCTGTTGCTTGCGTAAGACGTATTCTTTTTTCATTTTCTTTAACGGCATCGTTCGATCGTCTTTTGTTTGTTTGTTTGTTTGTTTGTTTTTTAAATTTCATTTATGTACGTTCAGTCAATTTTTCCTATTTTTTCTCATTTTGCCTCTCTTATTCAAATCGCGGTTGGTTTTTTTGCCTTTCGTATTTTTTTTTTTTAAATTTATGTTTAGTTTACTTTTACAATTTTTTCTCATTTCGCCTTTTCTTAATCCAAATCGGGGTTGGTCTTTTTTTTTATTTTATGTGATTTTTTAGTTTAAATTTAAACGATCGCTCTTTGTTTCTGAATTCTTTGTTTTTTCTTTTTTTGTCTTTTTTTTTAATGTTCGAAGATGTTTTCATTTTTGTCTTCGATTTTTAATTGGATCAGATTTTCTTTTTTTTATAGCGAGCGTCTTTTGTTTCTGGAATTTATTAATTTTTTGTTTGTCTGTGGCTTGCGCAAAGAACATTACGTGCTTATTTCTTTCATTTTTTTAGCAATATCGTTTGATCGTCTTTTGTTTTTTTTTTGTTTTATTTGCGTTTAGTTAATTTTTCCTATTTTTTTTTCTCAATTCGCCTTTTCTTAATCCAAATCGAGGGTTGGTCTTTTTTGTTATTTTAAGTGATTTTTTGGTTTAAATTTAAATGATCGCTCCTTGTTTCTGAATTCCTTTCAAATTTTCGAAGATACTTTCATTTTTGTCTTCCACTTTTAATTCGATTGGATTTTCTTTTTTTTTTATTATTAAAACGATCGTCTTTTGTTTCTGAAATTTATTTACATTTTGTTTGTTGCTTGCGTGAAGAACGTTCTGTGCTTAATTTTTTTTTTTTCATTTTTTAGCAACATCGTTCGATCGTCTTTTGTTTTCCTTTTTTAAATGTTATTTACGTTTAGTTAATTTTTCTATTTTTTTTTTCTGAATTTGCCTTTTTTTCGTCCGAATCGGTGTTAGTTTTTTTTTTTTATTTTAAGTGATTTTTTAGTTTAAATTTAAACGATCCCTTTTTGTTTCTGAATTTGTTGTTTCTTCTTTTTCTCCAAATTTTCGAAGAAGATACTTTCATTTTTGTCTTCGATTTTTAATTCGATCAGATTTTTTTTTCTTTTTTTTAATTAAAGCGATCGTCTTTTCTTTCTGTGCTTATTTCTTTCATTTTTTAGCAACATCGTTCGATCGTCTCTTATTGTTTTTTTTTTAATTTTATTTGCGTTTAGTTAATTTTTCCTATTTTTTTTTCTCTAAATTTGATGTTTCTATCCAAACCGGGGTTAGTTTTTTTCTATTTTAAGTGATTTTCTTGGAGGGGGGTACATCCCCTTTCTGCCCAATATTAGTTGCGCGCTAATCACAACAACCAATGCGACACGAACATTTTTTGCGACTTCCGTGAGATCACACTTGTTTGTTAATGGATTCATTCAGACCGTAGGTGTCGCGCATAGCTTCGAAGAGAAGGGATACTACGAGTTGGCTCTTTTCGAATTTATATGCCCACGAATCTGTATGTCTTAAAGTATCAATTATGGTACAATGGAATCTATTTTTATAACATTCTCGAACGAAATGCTAATCAGATCTGCAAGAGATTTATTCCGATCCATCGGCGGACGTCACTTCGTACCGCGCCGTTAATATTTAATATCTCGTTTAAGGAAACGATTATCTGGTCGGCCGGATCGCCGAGCCGGCCGTTGCGGGCTTGTTTATTTTAATGTTTACGGGTTCATAATTTGACCGGACCAGTTTCGAGATACTATCTGCCCATGTAGGTGGCTTGTACTTGTTTTCCCGAGGCCCGCCGCGCTGACTTAAGTACCGCCGCCGCTGCCTTAATGCCTTTACAAATTGAAAACGGCCGGACGATTTTATTGATTCCACTTCTTTCTTGCCTTTTAAATTCTCTCATCTCATTTCTCACACCTACATTCTAAATTATTTAATTTCTAATACTGTTGATGCCTTATGAATTAAAAAAAATGAAATAAATGGAACAGGCAAGAGGGGAATGACGTTTTAAAGCTGAAAATGCTCTCTCAAAAGTGTTTTCCTCGGAACGTCGGAATAGGACCGTTGTTTACTTAAACTAAAGATTGTCAAGTTCTTCTCGCTCGTTGTTTTTCTCTCTCTCTGTCTCCTCTCAATAACTCAATTCTTTTTTAACTTGTTTTTAGCTTAATTTTTAAATTGATCGCTTAAAAAGAAATAATCAAAAACTGTGATTGCGCTGACGAAGAGACGTCGCTTTGAAACATCTCATCTCCGATGAAAATTAAAAATACTGATGATTACGGTGAAACAATACCTATAATTTCGGAAACAGAAACAAAAACGATCGTTTATTGAATTTAAACCGGGAGAAATCAACAATCGAAATAAAAATAAACCTAACTGAGACCGGGGGGCCTAATTGATTTAAAAAAAAAATCGGAAAAATTAACAAAGTGTAAATTGAAAAAAAAAAAAAACAAAACAAAACAAAACAAAAGAAACGAAAGACTATCGAATAATGAAAACGAAAAAAAAGAAAACAATAAATATCAGAAACAAAAGCGATCGCTTAAACTGGAACAACAAAAAAATCAGTCAAAATAAAACAAAACCTGGCTGTGGAGTGGACAAAAGACAAATTGGAAAAAAAATCGGAAAAACTTAAAAAAATAAAATTAAAAAATAAAATAAAGAAACAAAAGACGATCGAGCGATGTTGCTTAATAATGAAAAAAAAAACAAACAAACAGAGTGTTCTTTGCGCAAGCAACAAACAAACAATAAATAAATAAATTTCAGAAACAAAAGACGATCGTTTAAACTTGAACAACAAGAAATCAGTCAGAATAAAAAAGAAAACCTGATCCTGGAGTAGACAAAGCAAACTGAATAAAAGTCGGAAAAATTTAAAAATGAAATAAAAAATTAAATTAAATTAAATTAAATAAACAACAAAAGACCATCGAACGATGTTGCTCATTAATGAAAAAATAAATAAATAAATAAATAAAAAAACACAGAATGTTCTTTGCGCAAGCAACAAACAAACAAAAAATAAATAAATTTCAGAAACAAAAGACGATCGCTTAAATTTGAACAAAAAATCAGTCAAAACAAAAGAAAATCCGGCTCTGGAATGGACAAAGACAACTTGAAAAAAAATCGGAAAAATTTTCAAATTCAAACTCAAATTAAACAACAAAAAATCAGTCAGAACAAAAAAACCTCACCCTGGAGTGGACAAAGGCAAATTGAAAAAAAAAAAAATTCGGAAAAGAAAGAAAGAACAAAAGACGATCGAACGATGTTGCTTAATAATGAAAAGAAAAAGATAATCAGAATGTTCTTTGCGCAAGCGATAAATAAATAAATAAATAAATTTCCAAAACAAAAGACGATCGCTTTAATTAAAAAAAAAGAGAAAGCCCAATCGAATTAAAAAACAACAAACAAAAACGAAAGAATCTAAGTATCTTGGGTGGGATTCTCTTCTTTTAAAATTTTGAAAAAAAAAAAAGGTAAAAAGATAACAAAATTTAGAAACGAAAAGCGATCGCTTAAATTTAAACCAAAAAAAAAACTAACCCCGATTTGGATAAAGACAATTTCGGAAAAAAAACTATTAACTAAACGTAAATAAAATTTAAAAACAAAAACAAAACAAAAGGCGATTGAATTTATTAAGCTTAACGTAAATAATTAAAAAAAAAACAAAAAGAAAAAAAATCCAAAAAATAGGCAAGAATGTTCTTTGTCCAAACAAAAATAAATAAATAAATAACTTTCACAAACAGAAGACGATCACTTTAATTAAAGCGAGAAACCAAATCGAATTAAGAACCGAAGACAAAAATGAAAAAATGAATGAAAATTTGAAGAAAAAAAAGGAGAAAGCAACAAAGTTCGGAAACAAAGAGCGATCGTTTGAATTTAAACGAAGAAATCACTTAAAATTAAAATTAAAAAAAAAAAAAAAACTAACACCGATTTGGATAAAAAAGGCAAATCCAGAAAAAAAATTGGAAAAGTTAACTAAACGTAAATAAAATTTAAAAAAAGAAAACAAAAGACGATCGAACGATGTTGCTAAAAAATGAGAAAAAAAAAATTAAGCACAGAATGTTCTTTGCGCAAGCAACAAACAAACAAGAAGTGAATAAATTTCAGAAACAAAAGACGATGGCTTTAATTAAAAAAAATCGAAAAATTGAATTAAAAATCGAAGACAAAAATGAAAGAATTTTCTTTGTGAAAATTTGGAAGAAAGGAAAAAAACAGCAGCAAATTCAGAAACAAAATGGGATCGATTTAAATTTAAACTTTCAAAAATAGTAATTTTATGAGCCAAGGGCCCGAGCGCGTAAAGGGGCCATTGCGTAATTAATTGCAGCTAAAGGTGGTGCCGCACCTCGCACCTTAACGTCACCGGGTGCGTTCAACAACTTAATCCGACCTGACACGCCACTCCATTGTTTTGTCCTCTGCGATTGCGGAGGAGGCTTAACAGCGACGCTATTTTAATTGAGCGCCAGCCAACCAGCACGTGAACCGTTACAAATTAGTTCTTGGGCGGCGGCGGTTAGCTCACTCAATGAAATACAAACCAGAACGGCCAGAGCATTATTGAAGTGACACAAAAAAAAAAAATTACAAAAATTGATTGTAGGGTAAAATGTAAGTGACTTTTACATGTGCGGTTGTGGATGAGGAGGAGGAGGTGGGAAAGATGTGACGACGGTTTCTAACTTCGTTTTGGAAGAAGAACACAAACACAAAGATCGAAAAGAGAGAGAGAAAAAAAAAACAACATAAACTGAGACAGAATTATTAAGATGGAGAAGAGCCGCCTTGGAATTAAGTCCTTTCTAAGATGGACAGATTTTTGGGAAGGGAGCGGTTAAAAAGAATCCTTCATTTCATTTTACTTAACAGTCACACAAAGAGATTGGAAATGGAGAACGTTCTTCATTTCCTTCAATATCCTCTCCATCATCATGATGAATAAATTTGAAGGAAGTAAAATAGTACAAATTTTTTCTAAGCAGAAGAATTTGGAAATCTTCGATGGAAATAGTGTCATCACTAAAACGATAATTTTGATAATTTATTCTAATTTCGTTTACGACACAGGAAAGTGATTAATTAAATACCAGTTTTAACGGATTTTTTTTTTATTACTGAGAGGGGTCTGAAAAGAAAAAGGCCGTGGCAATGAAGAAGGTCAATGTCAGTGTTAAAGTTTAGATGGCATTTGGAACAAAAAAAATGAAGAAGGAGAACGAAGAATTAAAATAAAATCGGGCATAAATTTTGACTCCTTGAAACGTGGAGACCATCCTGACTTCAAAATGGAATTATTTAAAACGACGAACTTTTTTAATACGACTTTTTTTAATAAAAAAAAATGGATTTACAAATTAATTTTCTTGACACATGATCATTATTATTTAAAGATCCACGCCGACACAAGTTGTTTTAACATCTGGAAGAATAATGCCTAAAGGCGCGTTTCTACGAGGCTAGTAGCACGGAGCCAGTCAATGGAGTCAATGGAGTGAAGTCAGTTACTGACCAGTAAACAGCTGGAGTCATGTGACTCCACTCCTTTGACAGACTCCGTGCTACTGGCCTGTTTACTGGCCTCGTAGAAACGTGCCTTAAGAGATGTGAAGTAAAAGGAGACAAAGACGGAAAATGAAGAGCAACGAAGAGGGCAATATCAGTGTTAAAGTTTGAATTACAATTGAAACTAACCCCCTTATTCTATAACTCTTAACGACATCGTTAGATAACGAAAATCGTTAAGTGACATTTTTTGACCAATCAATGCATAGAAATGCTTTGTATCTAAGACCTGATTGGTCAAAATATGTCACTTAACGATTTTCGTTATCTAACGATGTCGTTAAGAGTTATAGAATAAGGGGGTAAGTTCTGATAACTCTTTGCTTGACTAAAGATCTGCATGAACAGGGGAAAGGAAGAATTTGTTGAATTTATTTTGAGAAAGAAGGAGAAGGAAGATTGCACGAGAAGAAAATAAAATCAGGCCTAGGCGCATCTTAGGCGGAAGGTTTCGTTAAATATACGAGGAACTATTAATATGCCGAAGCGATCATAGTCGGAAAAAGTGCTAATCTTTAATGCGTCTGCCCTATTAAAAACAAAACAATAAACCGCTCGAAGTCCGAGAAATCTACGCCGTAACCACTACAGCTCTGGTCGACTGGATATAAAAACTTGTTTACATAACCGATTCATTCCGAAATGATCTCGCATTCTTTTTGCAGCAGTGACGGCGCTGTAATTGATATGAATTAAACCAGTCTTAAAAGCTACGTTAGAGAATTATAATGTTTTCATAATTATTAATTTTGTAAGAAACTATAAAGGCAATTATGTTACACACGTAATTTACATCAAACGGTTGCTTCTGACGCAATGAGCGCGAGGGTGAGAGTGCCTCGGGCATATAAGCCGTTCGGCGGCGACGTTGAAATCTACGCCGCTGCTTTGTTTATCTTTATACTGGTTCTTACCAGATATCCTAGGAATGTCCGACCCTTAGTCATAATAAATCCCTTGCTGAGTTTATCTGGCTCTTACAGGAAGCTGCTATACTTTTTTTTTTTTCGAATAAGGAGCTCGGGGAAAGATGTGACAAGGAAAAGTTTACAGGAATTTTTTATATAATTTTTCTTATAGAGCTTTCTTTCATTTTAATAAATGCGTTACTCAATATGATTATGATATAATTTATAATTTGATTTTAATGCTATCTGTTCCCTCCAATTAACGAACAAGAACGAAAACATCCGGCGTAAATTACGAGCATATTTTTTCTTTTTTTGTGACCGGAGATAAGATTTGATTTCATTCGACTCCGGATATTCCGAAGTCATTATGTGATGCTAGGTGAGGTAGGGGAGGTCGCTCGACATTGTCACGTACTAAATCACGGGTGGTCCCCCTATCCTTTCCAGGGAGGAAATGTATTTTTCTATTGCACCCGACCATACCTCTTACCGGAATCATTTCCTGTGTGCTAGATTTACATCGACTTCTCCGGAGTCGATCTCCTCACTCAGCAGAAATAATTACAACCACCTAGACGCAACGAAGAGCAGATAAGTCGATAGATCTCCTCGTCGCCTTTCTTTTGTTAACGAATTTCGTTATTAGGCGTTTGAAGAAGACCGCGGATGGTCACGGACGGAGCCAGATCACTATCGTCATAAAAAAAAGAAAAACAAACAAAAATCTTCACCACCGCCGCCACTGCCTGGTCGCTGGCGCGTTTCCGCCCATCTCCGATCACTCGGACAGATGGCTCATACGGATTGGGAATGGGAATATGGGAATGGTAACGCGAAACTCTTATCTTCGTCCGTTCTTCGATTCTCAGAATAAATGATCACCTGAGTTTCTAGAAACGCCTTCTATCAATTCGGTTTCATCGAAATAAGCAAGCGAGGGGGGAAAAAGGACCGAAACAAACGAAACAAAAAAAAATACCACTCTAGTTTCTTGTTTCTTTTCCCTCTCTCCCTCAATTCAAGAACAGAAACAGAATTAGTTTCTTCCACAAAATAAATAACGCCTGCGTCCGTTTTATGAAACGTTCATTATTTCGCTAAAATGAATCGGAAACCTTGCTTTAGTAATAAGCAAGCAGTGGCGGGTTTAGAGACGGGGGGAATCGGGGGCCCCGCGCTTTCAGGTGCCTCGCGCCATCTGTAATACGTGTTCGTTTTTCAATAATTTTTTTAAAAAAATTGCACATCTGTACAAAGTGAACTTGTTCAGTCAAAAAAAAGAAAAAGAAAAAGAAGTAGAAGCTATTTGCTAAGTGAACAAATAGATCTCCTTAATAATCCTTTAACAAATCGAGAAACGGCGCTCTTATTTCTGGAATAACATCTGTTGTATGAGGACCAGATTTTATTACGCAATGATTTGTGCCTTTCCCCGATTGTAAACAATCGTAATAATTATTTAAGAAATACCACGACCCACGGCTGGTTAGCGGTCTTAGTTTGTTACGGTTTGAAAAACCAGCGTTCAGAGTCACCCTGTACATGAAGAATTTCGTATTTTCGTATTTATTTTTAATAACGCAATAATAAAGTAAATAGGTAACGTGTTGAAGTCTTGGCGTCTCCTTCGGCTTCATTCTTTACGCTGGGACTAACTTTTAATTTCGATCTCCATCGTAGTGCAGACGTGCATGCATTTTATAGCGTCAATCACTTCCCACATCTTCGATTTATTTTTACAAATGTCTCTTGATGTTTTAAATCGAATTTAGTAATTTTTTCTCGTGTTGTATTTATTTTTAATAACACAATAATCGTACGGCGACGTAAATAAGTAACGTGTTAAAGTCTTGGCGTCTCCTTCGGCTTCATTTCTTACGCTGGAGCTAACTTTTTAATTCGATTTCCATTGTAGTGCAGACCTGCATGCATTTTATAGCGTCAATCACTTCCCACATCTTCGATTTATTTTTACAAATGTTTCTTAATGGTTTAAATCGAATTTAGTAATTTTTTCTCGTGTCGTATTTATTTTTAATAACACAATGATCGTACGGCGACGTAAATAGGTAACGTGTTAAAGTCTTGGCGTCTCCTTCGGCTTCATCTCTTACGCTGGAGCTAACTTTTCAATTCGATTTCCATTGTAGTGCAGACCTGCATGCATTTTATAGCGTCAATCACTTCCCACATCTTCGATTTATTTTTACAAATGTCTCTTAATGGTTTAAATCGAATTTAGTAATTTTTTCTCGTGTCGTATTTATTTTTAATAACACAATGATCGTACGGCAACGTAAATAGGTAACGTGTTAAAGTCTTGGCGTCTCCTTCGGCTTCATTTCTTACGCTGGAGCTAACTTTTTAATTCGATTTCCATTGTAGTGCAGACCTGCATGCATTTTATAGCGTCAATCACTTCCCACATCTTCGATTTATTTTTACAAATGTTTCTTAATGGTTTAAATCGAATTTAGTAATTTTTTCTCGTGTCGTATTTATTTTTAATAACACAATGATCGTACGGCAACGTAAATAGGCAACGTGTTAAAGTCTTGGCGTCTCCTTCGGCTTCATTTCTTACGCTGGAGCTAACTTTTTAATTTCGATCTCCATCGTAGTGCAGACGTGCATGCATTTTATAGCGCTAATCACTTCCCACATCTTCGATTCATTTTGTTTCACAAATTTTTCTTAAGTCAAGGCACGCGTTTTAAGCAACGAGAGGCGCCTAAACGATGTACTAATTCGAGAGCTGGTTGACTTCGAAGTCGAAGATGCATCCATCCAATAACAAAAGGGGAGCGTCGCAACAGCTTTTTGCGGTTGGTGCAGATTCCGAAGGCATTCGAGCATCCGAATCCGCGCAGATGAACGACTGAAGATTACATTATATTCCCGATTTATCTTTTAATTCCAGAGCGAGTGCATTCCCAGCTTCGGGCATTGTTATACAGTCTTTCTCGCCCGCCATTGTTTTCAGGTAAATCATATTTTAATTCTTCGCCCGATGTTTACGCGCGCCCATTCATTCGCCTAAATGATCCCCGCGGTACTTCCCCGTCGTACGTATAAAATACACCTTCCGCCGCGTCTCTCTTCATCGAAATCAGTTTTTCTAAAATTTATTCCCGTATAGGTGAAGGCGGAATTAATCGCAACGAGAAGAAAAATAGTTTTTCCTAAATACCTGACCATGATCGAGAATATGAACAATATGATTAAGTCAAACTAGCTTCGTTAACAATGTGAAAATGCCCTCGTGCGACCGTCTCGACACGTAGCGACGGTCAACCGCACTCAAAACAATTACGCAATTAGCGATCGCGAACGATAAACGCATGTGGAACACAGACAGTTCACAAAGTCCTCAGAGCAAGCTCCGAAAACGAAGTTAATTGCCAGGTTCATTCAGATTCGTAGAACAACGAATTCCTAACAGAGGGGAAAACTTCTAATGGTGCGACAGTATCCGTACAGAAACGGTAGGGCGACCAAATCCAAAAATAACCCACTCGCTTCGTTAACAACGTGAAAATGCCCGCGTGCGTCCGTCTCGTCACCTAGCGACTGTCAACCGCACTCAAAATAATTACGCAATTAGCAATTATCGCGAACGATAAATACATGTGGAACACAGACAGTTCACAAAGTCCTCAGAGCAAGCTACGAAAACAAAGTTAATTGCCAGGTTCATCCAGATCCGTATAACAACGAATTCCCAACAGCGCGGAAAACTTCTAACGGTACGAGAGTATCCGTACAGAAACGGTAGGGCGACCGAATCCAACAACAACCCACTCTTTTTCGTTAACAACGTGAAAATACCCGCGTGCGACCGTCTCGTCACCTAGCGACTGTCAACCACACTCAAAACAATTACGCGATTAGCGATCGCGAACGATAAACGCATGTGGCACACAGACAGTTCACAAAGTTTACAGTTCTTGCACCGCAGAGCAGGCTCCGAAAACGTAGTTAATTGCCACGTAAAGTGCACTGAATTGCACAAGAAAAAAAAAATTAAAGATAAGAATCTGGATCTTACAAAAATATACCCAACGTGTTTTGAGGATTTCGGAAATTATTTTACTGTTCCGTACACTATCCCCCTTTCTATGTGCCAAGGAAGGAGCAGAAGGCAATTACTTTTTACTTTTTTTATTTCGTTAAATACTGTTACGGACATGATTTGGATACTACAAGATCCTTTTAGGTAGATAACGGTCCTGTTCTGGCGTTTCGAGGAAAACATCCGTGAAATAGAATTTTCGGCTGTAAAATTCAGATTTTTTTTCTTACTTCGATTAATTAATTTACGGTGACGCTCCAGATTGTATCTGGGTGATTCGAGGGAACGATCGCTTCTTCTGCTAGGTTCCGAGTTCCTCCCCAAGAACGACGTCAGTTCAGTCCCTCTCCGTGTTTTCGACGATAGTAGTCGGGGCCCTATCATTTTTCCACACGGTTGGACGAACGGCTAGCGGCTGCCAAACTCTGATAGCCACAGCCGTCGGTCGCCTTGCGTCCCGCTGATAAGCGTGCGCAGGGAAATGTCACCCCGCGCGCGACGCCCGCCCCTCCCCCCTCCCACCCCGACTCCGACAGTGTCATCGCCACCCTGAATGCGGAATGGCTGCTAACGCGCGATATGTCACTCACTCGATCACACGTGACCGGGTTTTATTAGAGACAAAAGTGTCGAACAGTAAAAACTCCCAGTCACTGCGCTCGATTGCGCCGATAAGTGGGGCGCCCGTTCGCCCCCCCGCCCACCCGCCCCAGACCTCTACGCGAATTGAGTTGTGGCGGTAGGTATTTTTAACGCACCACTTCGAACGTTCGAGAGCAAACCGGCCGGGGCGAACACGACGGAAATTTTCGAGAGCGCACGTTAAAAACAAACGAAAGAAAAAAACGGATGATCACACTATCTCTCTTTATTTTATGCGTGGTGGCACTACCGCCCCTTTTTTTTGGAAAGCACAGATGCAATATGCCAGGCCAGTTCTTTAACTAGCGAAACTACAGGAAACAGAAAATTATTTGCAAGAGGAAGGAAGTGTCAAGATTAAAATTTTAAATTGCAAGAAGAATTTTATTTATTTTTAATTTTGTATTTTTTTGCGATTGTTAATTAAGGCTGTTATTTTTTTTTTCTTTCATGTCTTTTCTATTTTACTATTTCATAATTCTAGCATTTCTTTTTTGTCGACATCATTAGATCTTCTTTTCTGTCTCTGTTCAAAAATTTCGAATTGCACCTTTTTATTCTAAGTTTCCATTTTTTTTTTTTTAATCTAAAATAAAATGTGCGTGTCATCATTTCTTTCAGTCAACCTTAATCGATCTTATTTGTTTTTGTTTTCTTTTTTTTTTAATTTCATTTTCTATTTTTATTTTGATAATAATAATTTTCATTTTAATCCAAAAAAGGGCACCTTTTTTCGAATCTAAGTGAATGTCACCTTTTCTTTTGAATCTAAATAAATGTCACCTTTAATCAACGTATTTTTAATTCTTTCGATGAACGTCGGTCAATTTTCTTTTGTTTTTGTTTTTATTTAAGAAAAATCCGAGTCGTACTTTCTTTCTTCCTCTCATTTTCCATTTTTTTTTTTTTTTGCTTGCTTGATCTAAATAAATGCCATCTTCTCTCGAATTTAAATAAACGTCATATTCTAATCGACAAATTTCTTTTCTTTCCGTAAACAATCGATATTCACTCGTTTTTGTTTTAATTCAAAAAAAAAAGATGCAAATTTTTCTTTAATTTTTTTCTTTTTTTTAATAAAAAAAAAACGTTGCATTTTTTTACTTAACCTAAATAAATGTCACATTTCATTATTTTTTATCGATCGATCGATCTTCTTTTGTTTTCGCATTTCTTTCCTCCTCTCAGTTCCCCTAAAGAACAGAAACAAACACTGACCGGTCCTTCTTTTGTTTCTGTCAGCATCAATAAATTTTGTTTTGTTTTGATCTCCCTTTGTTTTTTTTTGTTGCATTCTTTCTTACCGACTTCCGTCAGTTTTCCGTAAACGATCACAGAAATAAACGTCATCGTGAGTCGACATTCTATTTTTTTTTTTTTCGTCTTCGTTTGTCTCTTCTTCTTCTCTGTTTTTTTCTTCTTCTTCTTCTCAAGATTAAAAACAAAAAATAAACGAACATCGTTCATTTGTCTTCGCATTTCTTCCTCTGTTTCTCTTTAAAGATTAAAAACAAGAGACAGACGACTTCGTTCGTTTGTCTCTTCTTCTCATTTCTAGCCCTATTTTTCTTGAAGATTAAAAAAAAAACAAAAAATAAACGACATCGTCTTCGTTTGTCTCTTTTTCTCATTTCTTTCTCTCCGTTTTTCTCTTTTTCAAGACTAAAAACAAAAAATAAACGACGTCGTTCCTTTGTTTTTTCTACTCATTTCTTCCCGTTTCTCTTTAAAGATTAAAAACAAAAAACAAACGAACATCGTTGATTTGTTTTTTCTTCTCATTTCTTCTCCTGTTTCTCTTTAAAGATTGAAAACAAAAAATAAACGACATCGTTTCCGTTTATCTCTTCTTTTCATTTCCCGTTCTCTGTTTTTTTTTCTTCTTCTTAAGAATAAAAACAACAAAATAAACGACATCGTCGATCGATCTTCATTTGTTTCTGTCTCATTCGTTCTCTGTCACCGCCAGACGACATTTCTTGTTTTCGTCTCCGCCTTTTGTTTCCTGTTTCTCGAGTTTTCGAAAAGTCTTTCTCGGAAAATGGGAAAATCGAGTGCCCGAGCGTCACTTGTTCGACGACAGATTTTTAAAAGATCGAACTTTCCGTCTTTCCTTTTTTCTTTCTTCCTTTCTTTCTTTCTTTCATGGTTGAATTCTTGGCTTCCGTCTTTTCAAATTTTTCTTTTCTTTTTGTAAAAAAAACATTTAATATCATTTAAGCTCGCTCGAACTTCGGTGAGAACCGCAACGCCGAAATTATTTCCATTTCGGTTGCGCATATAGAAACGCTGACAGTGCGATTCTCACATGGGAATTTTCAGTTGATCTCGCGGAAAAGATTGAAAAAAAAATCGCGCAAAAAAAAACAAACGAAATTACCGCAACACCTGGCGGGCAAAAGCATGCGTTGTAAAGGCGTCACCCCCGCGAGGTCACTGGGGGGTGACGTAGGGCAGAAGCTTATAAAAATCATCAACTCGGTTGGCGTTCACGCGGACTTAAAAAGCTTAAGAAAGCACGGGACTTATCTCGTTCCGGGCGATTCTGAATTGAAATCAAATTTCATTTAATTAATAAATCGGCAAATTTTTTTCTCCAAGTTTGATGCTCGCGACGCTTTTCCCACGGCGTGTGCGTGTGTTTTTCGCCACGTGATAAGATTAAGAGTGAGAAAGTGGGGGCGGAGCCCCCTCGAACACACCAACGCCGGGGCGTGGTGGGGTATCATAACGACGACTGCGTGCTCCAGGCACGTCGCAAATGAATAAAGCAAAACCGGGCTTTACCCCTGACGCAGGAAGAAAGTGTTTGCACGAATTGAAATCTTCGCGGTGACATCAACGAAAGCCAACCGGGCGCAAGCTGACGTAAGAAGAACCAATGCTTGAAATGTCAAAAGTCTAAATTTATTTTTTTTTTGCGTCGTTTGATGAGTGCCCAGGGGACCGCTGGCGCTAAAAACGCCCCCTTTACAATTCGCCAAGTCGAAAATTGCGAAACTGCAAGCTCGTTAACACCATACAACGGTATTTGCTGTGAAGTCTAATAGAGCTGTAAAATAAAATAGTTAAGAGCGAGTTGGTCGTTTCATGGTAGGTATCTATCCGCTTTCGAGATGGAAACGCAAAGTAAGCAAGCATGTATCGAGAGTGTTTTATCTTGGGCACGGCAGCGTTTAACAAAGTGTGGTATTTAAAGAAACGCGCTGAGGTAATTCAAGTAGATTTGAAAAACTGATATTGGACATGAGGCAAGGCGCAAGCGAGAGGCGAGAGGGCCGGAGAAGAGGGAAAAGAAAGATAGATCGGAGGAGCGCGTAGGCGCTGAGAGAGCTCGTCGTGAGTCTGCAGAGATATCTATTAACAACGGCCCTGGTAATTTATCATGGCTAATCAGATTACGACGGGAGTATATCGTTCTTATTATGTAGCCCGATCGGTGATCGTGCAGTACCGGTCCGAGGTCCGGACAATGGAACGGCCAATCACGATCGATGAGAGGCATGGGCGATCGGGAACGTGTTGATTGAAAGTCTAAATGGGTTTAATATTTCCATTAACTTCTACGACGACGCCGTGGCAACAATGCAACAATGTCAAGAGTGAATTAAAACACAAACTCACCGGCGAACAATGGTCATCAATTACACGCGCTCTTTTTTTCCGCGCCGCCGACAATTGAAAAGTCAATCGCTGTAAAGGACACGGCTCAAAACACTCCGAAGGTGTTGAAAACGATCGCAGTTATTTAATTGAACAACGTCTTTGTCAGCCAAATTTTATTGTCTTGAGTTGATCCCACCACTACCACCATTTCAGCGTGGCGTATTTGAAAGACGCAAAGACGCTGCCTGCGGCGGTGGCAGCGGGGGGATGCACGTGAGTAATTTCATGCCCATATATTCATTGCGTTTTAAACATTCGATATATTTAGTTACCAGAAAATTACAATGTTGAAAATTCGGCCGGGATTTATTCCAAAACAAAAAAAAAGAGAGAGAGCACAGCACGGTGTGCAATCGTGAAAAATTGTGAAATAACGGTGTAAACTGGCGTGCATTAAAATCAAGTTAATGGTATTGGACACGCCACACCGATCGGCAGGCCGATATGACGCGCATTGTATTTATTTATTGATATTTTAACCATTAAAATATTTGCGATTTTATTGCATTGTGGGCGTGCGAGGCGATATATTCGCGCTGAAATGCAAATTTAGAAGAAAAAAATCCATATCGCCCCCGTGCCGCTCCCGCCCCCGAATCGTTTAACGTAATACTTTTCACGTTTTACGCGCGCCACAACGCGACGCAGAAAATCATGTGGACACGAGGGGGTACACAAAAAAAAAAAAAAAATCGGGGCGCTTCACCTTGAATCCGAATAAGCCGGGCGTTTTCCTAATGAATAATTATATCAGAGTTGTTTATATTTCGACCGATGAGAATGCGATATAAGGCCGAGCCCGAGGGAGAGGAAAAAAGTAAGGTGAGGTGAGTATATTATTTCCATCAAGATAAGAAGAACTCGTGATGGTCGTCGGACGAAAAAATGCAGACGGACGAGCGGTATCGGATGTTGTACCTTGCTGTCGTTCTACACGTTTCGTTATCAAATTGAACAATTCACTAATATTTATGGATTTGAACACAAAACCGACGGAGCTAAGAAAATTAATTTAAAAAAAAAAGTGACGTCAAATGTTTGTTTCTAGTAAATGAAGTCAAAGCAGGAAATACTTTTGTATTCTCGACAAATCGAAAATGAACACTCCGATGAACACTCGACATTGATGTGAACCATCGGTTTTAACCTATTTCTCGATGTTTAATTGTTTTGTAAGTTCTTGACGAATCGAAAATGGTGACTGCAAGTCTCAATTTTATTATTTACGCATCGTTGAACAGTCGACATTGATGTCTTCTGCTCGATTTTAACTACAATTAATTAATGGCGCAATGAACAGTCGACGTTGATGTGAACTTTAGCTTTTAACTGTTCAATTCCTTTCCCTTTGCATTTGTATTTACATAATTAAAAACAGAAATCCTTTTCAGTTCTCGACAAGCACAGAAACAAACGGCAACCCCTGAGTGAACAGTCACGTGAACAGTCATTTTTAACTTGGCAAACTCTCCAATTAATAAATAACTTCGAGACGCCATTGTTTTGTTTACTCCTTAGTAATTAAATTCAGAAACACTCTCTGAACCACGGACAAGTCGAAAGTGAACAGTAAACCGATGACGCAATGAACAGTCCACGTTGATGTGAACTTCAACTTTTAACTGATTCAATTGTTTTGCCTTCGCATTTGCAATTACATTATTAAAATCATCAGAATACTTTGAGTTCTCGACAAGCATAGAAACAAACGGCAACCCCTGAGTGAACAGTCATGTGAACAGTCAATCTTAACTTGGCAAACTCTCCAATTAATAAATTACTTCGAGAGGCGATTGTTTTGTTTAGTCCTTAGCAATTAAATGCAGAAACACTCTCTGAACCACGGACAAGTCGAAAGTGAACAGTAAACCGATGACGCAATGAACAGTCCACGTTGATGTGAACTTTAGCTTTTAACTGATTCAATTGTTTTGCCTTCGCATTTGCAATTACATAATTGAAATCATCAGAAATCCTTTAAGTTCTCGACAAGCATAGAAACAAACGGCAACCCCTGAGTGAACAGTCACGTGAACAGCCAAATTTTAGCTTGACAAACTCTCCAATTAATAAATAACTTCGAGACGTGATTGTTTTGTTTAGTCCTTAGTAATTAAATGCAGAAACACTCTCTGAACTGCGGACAAGTCGAAAATGAACAGTAAACCGATGACGCAATGAACAGTTCACGTTGATGTTAACTTTAGCTTTTAACTGATTCATTTGTTTTGCCTTCGCATTTGCAATTACATAATTAAAATCATCAGAAATCCTTTCAGTTCTCGACATGCAAAGAACAGACGGCAACCCCTGTGTGAACAGTCACGTGAACAGTCAATTTTAACTTGACAAACTCTCCAATTAATAAATTACTTCGAGAGGCGATTGTTTTGTTTAGTCCTTAGCAATTAAATGCAGAAATACTCTCTGAACCACGGACAAGTCGAAAGTGAACAGTAAACCGATGACGCAATGAACAGTCCACGTTGATGTGAACTTTAGCTTTTAACTGATTCAATTGTTTTGCCTTCGCATTTGCAATTACATAATTGAAATCATCAGAAATCCTTTGAGTTCTCGACAAGCATAGAAACAAACGGCAACCTCTGAGTGAACAGTCACGTGAACAGTCATTTTTAACTTGGCAAACTCTCCAATTAATAAATAACTTCGAGACGCGATTGTTTTGTTTAGTCCTTAGCAATTAAATGCAGAAACACTCTCTGAACTGCGGACAAGTCGAAAGTGAACAGTAAACCGATGACGCAATGAACAGTCCACGTTGATGTGAACTTTAGCTTTTAACTGATTCAATTGTTTTGCCTTTGCATTTGCAATTACATAATTAAAATCATCAGAAATCCTTTGAATTCTCGACATGCAAAGAACAGACGGCAACCTCTGAGTGAACAGTCACGTGAACAGTCAATCTTAACTTGGCACACTCTCCAATTAATAAATAACTTCGAGACGCGATTGTTTTGTTTAGTCCTTAGCAATTAAATGCAGAAACACTCTCTGAACTGCGGACAAGTCGAAAATGAACAGGAAACCGATGACGCAATGAACAGTCCACGTTGATGTGAACTTTAGCTTTAAACTGATTCAATTGTTTTGCCTCCGCATTTGCAATTACATAATTAAAATCATCAGAAATCCTTTGAGTTCTCGACAAGCATACAAACAAGCGGCAACCCCTGAGTGAACAGTCACGTGAACAGTCAATTTTAACTTGACAAACTCTCCAATTAATAAATAACTTCGAGAGGCGATTGTTTTGTTTAGTCCTTAGTAATTAAATTCAGAAACACTCTGAACTGCGGACAAGTCGAAAATGACAAGTAAACCGATGACGCAATGAACAGTTCACGTTGATGTGAACTTTAACTTTTAACTGATTCATTTGTTTGGCCTTCGCATTTGCAATTACATAATTAAAATCATCAGAAATCCTTTCAGTTCTCGACAAGCATAGAAACAAACGGCAACCCCTGAGTGAACAGTCACGTGAACAGTTATTTTTAACTTGGCAAACTCTCCAATTAATAAATAACTTCGAGGTGCGTTTGTTTAGTTTTTAGCAATTAAATTCAGAAATACTTTTTGGGTCCTGGACAAGCAAGAAGTGAACAGAACTGTTCAATTGATGGCTCAATGAACAGTTCACGTCGCTTGTAACTCTCTATTACTAACTCCGATGTTCAATGGAAACCAATTCAATTCAGAAACCGCTGCCGGCAAATCGAAATGAACAAGGAAGCAAACAACGTCGATTATTATTATTCAATGTCGTAGTGAACGGTCGATTTTAATTCTTGAAGCTGCGAAGCGCACTACGAAATGATAAAGAGAGAAACCAATCCCGCCCACAAATAGAGTTTGCACGAATCAAAACCAATGTGACGACATCAACGGGAACCAACGAGAGTATCAATCTAATGACGTAAGCGAACGCCAATCACGTCAAAGGTCAAAAGTGAAAAGAAGGCAATTAAACTATCCGTCGAAATGTTGGCTCGCAAAGACAAAAAAACCTGCATTTCACAAAAGCTCAGTTAATTTATAAAAAAAAAAAACAGACGGCGGGCGGCGCGGCGCCAGAAACTTTACGAGCGTCTGAACGCGTGAAATCAAAATTTCTCCGTAAATCTCACGAACCACGAATCTATCGTTTCGACGGATAATGCAATCCTATCTACAAAGAAAAACGAACGAAAGGTATTGTTTATTTATAACCGTGTATAAGGAGTGCCGAGGTCTCGGAGAATTTTGGGCTAATTCATGGCCGGATTATTTCGAAACCAAAGCCCGCCGTTTGTTTAAAACCGTAAAGGAGTGCCGAGGCCTCGAGAATTTTTTTTTGCGCTAATTCATGGCCGGATTATTTCGAAACGAAAGGCCGCCCGAACAAGCGTTTAAAGTGAAACGCAAAGCGTGCGATTATTTGATGTTTTCCAAATCTAATTATTCCCGAAAGTGTTTTTATTACCGCAAAACTCCGGCGAAGCGTTCGAAACATAAAAACGATTTTCTTAATGTTGTGAAATCGGTGGGTGATGAATGCGAATGTGCAGGTCGTTCCCTAAAAGCGGATTTTCGCACCGTAACAACCCGCAGACGTCTAAACTTAATATTATTTTTGGTAAGTAAGAATGAAATGCAGACGTGCAGGGGATGTACGGGGCGGAAGTGAATCGCAGCAGCGGGCCACCACCTTATCCCATTTCCCCCCCGCCCCTCCTCCACACACAGCACAGCCATCCATAGTAATTTAATTTACACGTACTTGTTACAAACGGTTGCAAGTCTGTTATCTTTTTGCTCGAATGCTCCCACATAGTTTGTATTTTGTCAAGAACTAATCCGGCTGATTTAAATTAGGATAAGTGAGTATGGTGGTGCGGGCGAGGCTGTAGCGGGCGCGCCGTAACGCGAGGAAATGACGTGTAAGGGGTGCGAGCTGAATCCACAATGAGATCGTAGAGTAACCATTCCGCTTCAGATATGTACGTCATTTCCCGTAAGCATACGTCGAAATCTATTTAATTAGGGGGTTGGTTATTAGGCCCTAGCGTGCGTTTCCTGGTTTAAAAATTTTCTTTTGGCTTCGCGCCGATCGGCGGATCGATTCTCTTTTCCTATTTTTTTTTTAATTTTTTTTTTTTTTTTTTTGATAAATGAAATTTGTTCGAACGACGATTACTATGCGATTATGAAAAAAAAAACAACGAAAAAAACAAGTTTAGGTGTTACAATGATTTATGTGCAATATTTTATGAAAAGTATAGGTTCCCGCCGCACCGGGGCGATAAGATCTCTGCCGGGCCGGCCAAGCTAGTTAATGCGATAGCATCAGTTCCATACAGGCCAAATAGCTCGATCTGAGAGCGATAAGAGGGTGGCGCGCGCGGGGGGGTGCCCCGGCGATGCATGCAGCTGATAAGAGTCGGGCCAGGCGTTATCACTGCTCATCAATCAGCCAGTAACTGATAAACAAACTCCGCTTGAACGTTGGGGGACCGCTTATCGGGCCCGACGGTTTCAATCTATAAAGTCTGGCTCGAAATTGCGTTCTCTTCTCGGGATCCGATCTCCTCCTCCTCCTCCTCCCCCCACCCTCCTCCTCCAAATGAAAGAACTCCAGTGTTTACACGTCGCCGTCGCTGTTGTCTTACCACGCTCTCCGATTTTTTCATTTTTCCGCTCGCTTGTTTTTAATTTTATTTAATAGCCATTGTTAGTTGTCATTGTTGCCAAAATAATTCGATTTTACTTCTGGTAAATTTTATGGCCGAAGAGGGACTCCACTGACCTCCCTTTTCGCCCCTCACCGCGCGGATTATCATTATCACTATTAACCCAGAACTTGGCGTAGTCGGCTGCGTTCATCTTCGCTCCAAGCATCGTGGACAGTTATTAAGGTTATCATAACCTTCTATGACGCCAGCTTAATTACATACACTTCTTCGTCTGAGAATACCAGGTTATTGCCTTACCGTTCATAAACTTTCCCGTTAGTTTATTTTTGTTGGACTGGCTTGGTAAGTTTTCTTGTTTCCTTCTTGGAATTTTACCTAGGGTTCTCGTTCACTTGCAGGCAATTCTCACCGCGCGGATTATCACGCTATTAGCTCAGAACCTTGGCGTGGTCGGCTGCGTTCATCTTCGCTCCAAGCATCGTGGACAGTTATTAAGGTTATCATAACCTTCTATGACGCCAGCTTAATTACATACACTTCTTCGTCTGAGAATACCAGGTTATTGCCTTACCGTTCATAAACTTTCCCGTTAGTTTATTCTTGTTGGACTGGCTTGGTAAGTTTTCTTGTTTCCTTCTTGGAATTTTACCTAGGGTTCCTCGTTCACTTGCAGGCAATTCTCACTGCGCGGATTATCACGCTATTAGCTCAGAAACTTGGCGTGGTCGACTGCCTTCATCTTCGCTCCAAGCATCGTGGACAGTTATTAAGGTTATCATAACCTTCTATGACGTCA
Source organism: Prosopocoilus inquinatus (assembly GCA_036172665.1). Lineage (NCBI taxonomy): Eukaryota > Metazoa > Arthropoda > Insecta > Coleoptera > Lucanidae > Prosopocoilus > Prosopocoilus inquinatus. Next base: position 2,538,473 of record CM069878.1, on the reverse strand, counting down.
GCTCAATTACATACACTTCTTCGTCTGAGAATACCAAGTTATTGTCTTACCGTTCATAAACTTCCCCGTTAGTTTATTTTTGTTGGACTGGCTTGGTAAGTTTTCTTGTTTCCTTCTTGGAATTTTACCTAGTGTTCCTCGTTCACTTGCAGGCAATTCTCACTGCGCGGATTATCACGCTATTAACTCAGAACCTTGGTGTGCTCGGCTGCCTTCACCTTCGCTCCAAGTATTGCGGAGAGTTATTAAGGTTATCATAACCTTCTATGACGTAAGCTTAATTTTATACACTTATTCGTGTGAGAATACCAAGTTATTGCCTTACCGTTCATAAACCTTCCCGTTAGTTTATTTTTGTTGGACTGGCTTGGTAAGTTTTCTTGTTTCCTTCTTGGAATTTTACCTAGGGTTCCTCCTTGTTCACTTGCAGGCAATCTCTGCTCCACTGCCTTTTTAATTACCGAATCACGAACACAGACTGGACGATTGACCAGCTCTAAGATCGTTCAAGCGTTCGGCTTGTCGACGATGTAACCTGTTCGTTAAGAAACCAAGCACGATAGAACTAACTCCCGGATTATTCCGTGTGATTCTCGTAACGCGAACGTGTATTCTGGAACGTTATTTTCGTTCAAGTGCAAATCAAACAAATCAAGTAAAGTTTGTGTAAAATTTTGTCGATTAATTTTTTTTTTTTGTCAATTTAATTCAGTTTCATTCAGTTTATTTCGATCTTCAATTCAATTAATTTTCGTAAAATTTAGTATTAGAGATCGGCGTGAGACGACAGGAAATTTCCCTACGTACGCATGCACCGATTTATGTTCATGAAATAATATTTTAAGCCATTTTTTTTGGTGGAATTTTGAGCTTAATCAATTGCGAACTTTAACTTTAACCCCCCCCCCCCTCCTTTTTTTCTAAACTGAAATTAGTTATGGTTGGATGAACTATATGTATACCTTTGGTGTGTTTTCTTCAGTAGGCGCCTACCGGTTAATAATTTTAAATAAATTTCTCTTGTGGAATTTTCCTTATTATTATGTTTCTTTTTGTCCACGACCCTCTCTCCAAAACTTTTGAGCTGCCGCTTGACCAGCATTACGCAATGTTGGCCGCCGTTTCAAAAATGGCTGCCCAATTTGCCGCGATCTGGCAAGACTGTACTGAGACTTATTCAATTTTTGCAGTGTTGTCAAACATATGTAATCTCTCTCCGAAGGTCAATTATATTGCAGTGTTACCAAAACAGATATAATTCCTCTCCGGGGAGATTTTAAACATTCTAGCGGATTTTACGGTGACTGTTAGGCGTCCAAATTTTAATTTTTTTAATCAATTTCTTTTTTATTAAAAGATAAATCACACGATCTGGCAACACTGTATTGAGATCTAATAATTATTGCCGGGTCGCCAAGTAGGAAGACGCCGTAACAGAATTTTGCGATAACCAAGCGGCATCTTTTGTGCTTTAAAAAGAAAGTCGTGATCCAATGATTATTGCGGTGTTGCCAAAGTGAAGGTGCAGTCCGGACGGCGCGCGTCGTATTTTCGCGACTGTTTTTATTGGATTTTCATAAATACAACAAATGATCCTACGGCTCGCTCTAGTTTTGTGGCGCAATTCGCAGACTGTTTTTTTTCTCCTGCGCGTACCTTAGAACTTCCCGGCAGTGAATTATCGTAGGATTCTCGCTGTTTCTGTTTTTTCTGTTTCTTTTCTTTATTGCCGTAAGTAAATTTTATCGCCCGGAGCATTGATTGCAAAATCTTCTGCGAAATGTCTGCGGCGGAGTTTCCGAATGTTCCGCGACAAACCTGATTGAACGCTTATTGTAATCGTCGAGACGTAATAGTCGCAAAATAATTGAATTTTTATAGCACAAGCGGTTCCACGGCTCGTTTTAATTTTGTGGTGCAATTTGCAGACTGTTTTTTTTTTCTCCTGCGCGTACCTTAGAACATCCCGGCAGTAAATTATCGTAGGATTCTCGCTGTTTCTGTTTTTTCTGTTTCTTTTCTTTATTGTCGTAAGTAAATTTTATCGCCCGGAGCATTGATTGAAAAATCTTCTGCGAAATGTCTAAATCCTACGCAGACCGGTTTTTTTTTGCTGCCCACATCTTTTAGAACATACGGGCGGTAAATTATCATGTAATTCTCGCCGTTTCCGCATTTTTTTTTAATGCCGTAAGTAAATTTTATATTATTTATTTATTTCGCAAAGCATCTACAGCGGAGTTTACAGCGAGTGTCGTTGCCCGACGAACCTGACTCAATGTTTATTCTAATCGTCGAGACAAAATCGTCGCAAAATAGTTGCGTGCTTATAACACAAATGGTCCCACGGCTCGCTCTAATTTTGTGGTACAATTCGCAGACCGTTTTTTTCTTGCTGCCCACATCTTTTAGAATATACGGGCGGTAAATTATCATGTAATTCTCGCCGTTTCCGCAATTCTTTTCTAATGCCTAAGTAAATTTTATTATTTATTTATTTCGCAAAGCATCTACAGCGGAGTTTACAGCGAGTGTTGTTGCGCGACGAACCTGCCTGAATGTTTGTTCTAAACGTCGAGACAAAATCGTCGCAAAATAGTTGAATGTTTATAGCACAAATGGTCCCACGGCTCGCTTTAATTTTGTGGTGCAATTCGCAGACCGTTTTTTTCTTGCTGCCCACATCTTTTAGAATATACGGGCGGTAAATTATCATGTAATTCTCGCCGTTTCCGCAATTCTTTTCTAATGCCTAAGTAAATTTTATTATTTATTTATTTCGCAAAGCATCTACAGCGGAGTTTACAGCGAGTGTCGTTGCGCGACGAACCTGACTGAATGTTTGTTCTAAACGTCGAGACAAAATCGTCGCAAAATAGTTGCATGTTTATAGCACAAATGGTCCCATGGCTCGCTTTAATTTTGTGGCGCAATTCGCGGACCGTTTTTTTTTTGCTGCGCACACCTTAGAATATCCCAACAATAAATTATCATATGTTTCTCGCTGTTTCCGCATTTTTTTTATTGCCGTAAGTAAATTTTATTATTTATTTATTTTGCAAAGCGTTTCCGGACGCTTTTTGTGTCATTTTTTGTGTCATGGGATTCTGCGAGTTACAGCTTGTTGTTTCGACGGAAAGATTAAATTGAGTTCACTTTTGACATTCCACGCCATTGGTTCTCTTTACGTCAGCTCGTACCCGGTTTGCTTCTGATGACGTCACCGTGATTTCGATTCGTGCAAACCCTTCTTTCCTGCGTTAGGGGTAAGGCCGGGTTTGGCTCTTTATTAATATGCGATGTACCTGGAGCGTGGTGTCCCAGGTTGGTGTTTGCGTTTTCTAAATAGTACGTCTTCTTGTCGGCTTTTATGTGGGCGCTTGGGGGACGAAAACTCATTCGAATTGTCTCAGCCTCGTCCCCATTGTTAAGGACAAGACTTTTCGTACAGTTCAAATTAGTTTCTAGTCTTTAATTCTGATATACAAAGCTAAGTAGTGATTATCAAGTTTAATTTTTTTAATTTAAATTTTAATATTATCGTGTGTGTGTGTGGTTGAAAAATTTAGGTCGCAGACGTATACATAGGTGGGCGCTTTCAATAAACAAGTTCTCTAAATATAGCCCGCGATAAATATATTTAAAGATGGTTATCGGTGGCGCTTTAAGAGATTTTTTTTTCCGAATTATTTATTTACTTTCGACTAAAATTTTAATTAAGCGCGCGATTTTATCGGGGCGCGTAATCTCCGCCGATTATCGGGGGCCCCCTCACGCCGCGCTGCCGCCCGCAACAACGAACGATCGTTACCTACACAAATTTGCGCCTATCGGCACTGCACATCGCAAGCAATTTCCATGATTACGTGGACAAATTGAAATAAATAAATAAATAATAAGTAAGTAACTATGTGGCCGTGGTGTAACGCAATTTTCCTCATGAGAAGAAAGAAGCTGAAGAAGAAGAAGAAGAAAAAAAAGGGACATTCTAAAAAAGATGGTTCGACTCCGACGAACAAATAGTTTCACTGTTTGTTCTTCTTGCCGGAGTAATACCTTAACGATGGCCTATGAGCCGCGGCTTATCTCTGATTGAAATCTCATGCTTTTCCCCGGTAACTTGATATCTTGATATTTTAAGACGTGTAATCAAGTTATGCGCATATCGGCTCAATAAATAGCCGTTTTTATGCGATCCCTCGTGTGATTCGTCCGCGGCGTATATCGACTTACTTCGCAGCAGATAACCGGATTAAGGCTTCGGATTTTATCTGGTTATTTGCATTAGCCAGCCACATTTTACGTGCTCCTCTCGCTCTCTATCTTATCACGTGGCAATTAATAATTTCGCTCGTTTCACCTTTGGATTTTTACGAGGAACGATCCTTTCCTTTTGACATTTTAAGTATTGGTTCTTCTTACGTCAGCTCGGCCCACTCGCCTCTCGCTTGCGCCTTGCCTCACGTGTAATATCAGTTTTTCAAATCCACTTGAATTACCTCAGCGCGTTTCTTTAAATACCACATTTTGTTAAACGCTGCCGTACCCAAGATAAAACACTCTCGATACATGCTTGCTTACTTTGCGTTTCCATCTCGAAAGCGGATAGATACCTACCAAGAAACGACCAACTCGCCCTTAACTATTTTATTTTACAGCTCTATTAGACTTCACAGTAAATACCGTTGTATGGTGTTAACGAGCTTGCAGTTTCGCAATTTTCGACTTGGCGAATTGTAAAGGGGGCTCTTTTAGCGCCAGCGGTGCCCTGGGTACTCATCAAACGACGCAAAAAAATCAATTTAGACTTTTGACATTTCAAGCATTGGTTCTTCTTACGTCAGCTTGCGCCCGGTTGGCTTTCGTTAATGTCACCACGAATATTCTAATTCGTGCAAACACTTTCTTCCTGCGTTAGGGGTGAAGCCCGGTTTTGCTTTATTCATTTGCGACGTGCCTGGAGCACGCAGTCGTCGTTATGATACCCCACCACGCCCCGGCGTTGGTGCGTTCGAGGGGGCTCCGCCCCCACTTTCTCACTCTTAATCTTATCACGTGGCGATTAATATAATTTCACTTTTCGCTTTACCTTCGCCCGGACGAAATTTTTCCCGAAGAATGAGCGCAGACAAGGCGAACGGCGTGCTTGAAGAACGCCGGTTTCAGCGAAAATTAAATCCGCGAAAGCAAAAATTAATCTAAACTAAAAAAGGCAAAGCCGAAATTTGAAACGTTCAAGTCCAGTCGAACTTAACCATCGCAAAAAATCGATTCCAAGCCAAATCTCGTCGAATTACAATCGACCGTTCACTGTCCGTTGTTCACTGAGGTGTTAATAATAATTTTCCTCGGCTTGGATCACATCGAAAGCACTTCTGGTTTCAATTCACTTCCAAAAAATGCCGGCGAAACACGTTGCAGAGTTGCCAGTTCACGCATTAACAGGCTAAAACTGACAAACTGATTGTTCACTGAGGTGTTAACTAATTAATTAATTAATTAATTCACTTGCGATTTGTGGAGAAGTCAAATTTCTGATTGATTAATTAATTAACCGCTTGTTAAGGACGGGGCTGTTACGATTTGTAATTACGCACACGAATGCCATCAGTTCACTTTGACGGTTCACTTAAAAATCGACTGTTCACTCAAAAAAAAAATTAATCGATCAATTATTTGCTGACTCGACGAATTTTTTAATTTCGTTAATTCAAAGGACTAGGCAAGACGATTGAATCGCTCGGTTGTTAATCGGGTTGGCAATCGAAAGTGTCACAAGTTGAAATCGACGGTTCACTTCAAAGTCGACTGTTCACTCAGAAATAAATTGAACAATTCCTAAAATTGATTGACTTTTAAAGAGGAGGCGAAACAGTCAGATGTCGCGTGCGCAATCCAGAATCCTGCAAGTTAAAGTCGACGGTTCACTTGATGAAAGTCGACTGTTCACTCAAAAATTAAAAAGCTAATCCTCGACTGCTTAACTTCATTAATTTCAAAGGGCGAGGCAAAACAGTTGGGATGTCTGTGTTGTCGATGTGCTTCCTCATTAAGTAGTTAAGAAGAGTTAAAACAAGTTAACAAGTTAAAATCGGCGGTTCACTTTTGAAAGTCGACTGTTCACTGTTCAACATTTAAATATAATCATGTGTTCACTTGAGAATATTTTTTTTTAATTTAACTGGTTTCAAAAGCGAAACATTGGAATATCGGACTGATCGAGAATGTCACAAGTTAAAATCGACTGTTCACTCAGAAATTAATTGGTGAACTTTTTTTTTTTAATTAAATTAGAATTAGTTTCGAAAGACGAGGCTAAACTATCATTATTAATTGGGTTAATAATTGAGAATCTGACACCTGGCTGTTCATTTTACAATCGACTGTTCATTTAGAAATGTTCACTCCGAAATTAAACAGTCGATTAATGTCGACTGCGAACATTTTATTATATTTTAATTAATATGAAATTCAATTCAATTTTGTAAGTCGCGGCAAACTTAGAATCGTTTTTGATTGCAGTGGACCTCTCGAGCATCCTCTGTACAGCTGTTTCAGCCCTATTTTGGGACCTCGTCAGCCGAAGCAAACGGGCTTCAATTCGTTAATCCTAATGTCAGGTTAAAAAGCGTTCGCAGGATGCCGCCACTTGAACTATTCAACGTTTCTTTTGTTTTTCTTTCTTTTTTCTTGTATTTCCTAGCTTCTTTTGTTTCTTTTGAAAATTAACAAATGGTATCTGAAGCCTCCCGAAGCCAATAATTACTTAAATTCAAAATCTAGAGAAAGTTATTTGCAGTTTTCTCCACGCAGACGATTTGGACTGAACTCCGTTATGCACTCATCGATTCAGTTGAAAGCGTGAAAGATGCGGTGATCCAAACGTGTGTCGTTTGTTTCGTATTAATAAATCTTTGACTTGGATTTTCGTAACTTCCCCGAAAATTGTTTCGCTCACGAAACAACCAAACCACCCAGCCAGCCAGCCAGCCAGTCAGCCAAGCCCCAGATTCGCAAGATTAATTTCCCCCCTTTAAATAACCGGCCGGGGCGATAACGGAATCTGATAAAACGAAAAAAAGAAAAGGAGACTCGTTCGGATGTATCTTTTTTTTTTCTTTTCTTTCTTTCTTTCTTTTTAAATGCGGAACGACCAGTAAGCAGCAGTGAGAAATTCTAGACGGGCGGCGGCGACGACGGCAGCGACGTTCGGCGGGCGAGATAGCATTTCACATGACAATGAGGCCAGGCCGGCAGACAATACTTGGCGAGATGGTAGATAAGGAAGAGAGGAGGATGCCGGCTGCATCGTATAAGAGAGCGAGATCCGGACGAGATTAGATAAGGACGCTGATAACGAGCGGCGAGATGCGACGGAGTTGCCGCCACATCGACCGACCTGGTGCTGCGATGCGGAGGATTTTTGGTGGTAAAGTCGTGCAGGTGGTCTTTCCACACATGGACGTGGGTACCGTTACTGCAATAAGTCCATAACTCATGGTATTATGGGAATATCAAGCCTTGACGTGTATGTACCGTTTTTGCCCATCGGAGAAACCAATTTGGTATGCGACTGAAGAAGCTTCGTGTAGAGGCAATCGCGAAAACGAGAGGATATCAAAAAGGTAACGCGGTCTATTTACTAAAAATCGGCAGCCAGTAGATGGCGCTTTTAATAAGGAAAACAAAGAGCTGTCATTAATGCTGTTGAATATAACCTCGTCTATTTCGTTCATCATTGTTTTTGTTACTATTATTATTATTATGTATGTGTGTGTGTCTGTGTACGATACGCTGTTTAAAAGTATGGAAGCTTAACGAGCCAACATTTTAATTTAATATCTTTTTTAGGTTAACAAAATGTCATTCCGACGTTTGCCTTGTTTTAGAGCTCTTCACAAAATTTCCGCTAGATGTCGGCCACTCTGTGACTTTCTTTTTACTATAGTTACAGTTTTCCTTCCAATTTCTTGGACTTTCCGTTAATGATCACCAAAGAAAGAGCGAAGGGAGGAGTCGGCAGCTAACTGCGTCATCAGAAAACGCTCAGTTTGCGTAGCCAAGGGGAAAAAATTTTAAGTTTCCTTGGTTAACCTAACCTCAACTTATTTTGATTTAACCTAACCTCAACTTATCCCAACTTATCCGATTTTACCATCGCAGTTTAACTTTAGTCTTCAGATAAGATAAGACAAATGAAAGAAAAAATATAGAAAACTTTTAAAAATCGAAAGAAAATTTGAAGAAAAACTTTAAAATCGAAAGAAAATTTGAAGAAAAACTTTAAAATCGAAAGAAAATTTGAAGAAAAACTTTTAAAAATCGAAAAAAAAATTGAAGAAAAACTTTTAAATAATAATAATATTTGAAGAAAGAATAAATTTTTGCTCGTTCCGCTTAATAGCGGGGTAGATGTCAAAAAGTTCGCCCGTTGTCTTGAAAATAATACAAACACGACGAGACTTCTTGAAACAGATGAGCGAGAGAGATTCAATGTACAATACAGCACGAAAGCGCTTTCGGGAAGTGGATTCGTCTTCCGTCGACGCTGCACTTTAATAACAATTTGACAGTTATTAAAATAAATAAATAAATAAAATGTGAAAGGGGCGGTAACTAATAAAAGAACTAACGCACCATCAAACTTGAAAAAGAAAAAAAAAATAAACTATTTCATCGACACTTTTTACCTTGATAAGTTTGACAGTTAGACGAGTTTGACAGTTATTTTAAGAAAATATGAACTAAAACTAAAACAACCGATGCGATGTTTGTGTTCATTTCTCGATTAGAGAAAGATAGTAAACAACTTGTTCATTTAAGTTACTTAAACAATTGATGATCGTCATTCAATGACATTTCATTTACCGTTTGACAGTTATTTAAAACAAATGTGTGTGTTTGACGGTTATTTAAAACAAATGTGGTAACTCGGAAAACAGCTGTCAGAAAAAGAACGGCGCTTCGGAAACTTGATTTCTCCTCCGTCGATATTTCATTTTGACAAGTTTGACAGTTATCAAATAAATATGAAAAGTATGGTAACCGAGGATATAAGAGATGACATGTTCATTTCCCGATTAGGAAAATTAAATTCCTGATGTCTAAGAAAATCGATTGCTTTTCATCGACGCTTCAATTTGACAAATTTGACAGTTTTTAGACAAGAAAACTCAAGAAATAAAGAAAATAAGGCACGTTTCGTTCATCTCCCGATTAGTGAAATAAAGAAGAATAAACTTTTTATACAAGACGCTTAAGATTTCATGGACATTTCGCTCTCGCAAGTTTGACAGTTATCAAATAAATACGAAAAGTATGCTAACCGAGGAAATAAGAGATGACATGTTCATTTCCCGATCAGGAAAATTAAATTCTTTACACAAGATACCTAAGAAAATCGATTGATTTTTATCAACGCAATTTTTTTTATCAGTTTGACAAGTTTGACAGTTTTTAGACAAACATGAAAACTAAGAAGAAACGTCTTGTCCACCTCCCGATTAGTGAAAGAAAGAAGAATTAACTTTTTATACAAGACGCTTAAGATTTCATCGACATTTCGCTCTGATAAGTTTGACAGTTATCAAATAAATATGAAAAGTGTGATAACCGAGGAAATAAGAGATGACACGTTCATTTCCCAATTAGGAAAATTAAATTCGTCTAAGAAAATCGATGGTTTTTCATCGGCATTTCAATTTGACAAGTTTGACAGTTTTTCAAATGGGCATGAAAACTCAAAAAACTAAGAAAATAAGGGTCATTTCGTTCAATAACCTCCCGATTAGAAAAAGAAGAAAAAATTAAACTTTTTGTTACGAGCTGCTTAGGAAAACCGATCGCTTTTCCATCCATCGACATTTCACTCTGACAAGTTTGACACTTATTGAAAATGTTTGTTTTTTTTTTTAATTAACAAGACGTTTGCGTTCACCTGCAGATTAGAGGAAAAGACGAGAAGAATCAAACTATTTCCGGGAAACAATGCTTAGGAAAATTGATTTTATTGCATTTCCATTGACATTTCGTTCTGACAAGTTTGACACTTATCAAAAATATACGTTTTTTTTATATTAACAAGACGTTTGTGTTCGTCTGCAGATTAGAGGAAAAGACGAGAAGAATCAAACTGTTTCCAGGAAACGATGCTTAGGAAAATTGATTTGATTGCATTTCCATTGACGTTTCGCTCTGACAAGTTTGACACTTATTGAAAATATACTTTTTTTTATATATTAACAAGACGTTTGTGTTCGCCTGCAGATTAGAAAATGAGAGAAGAATCAAACTCTTTCTAGGACACAACAGACGGCTCTTCCAACGACATCTGACAAGTTTGACAGTTAAGCGTTTACGTTCAAATCACAGATAGAAAGAGAAATCAAACTCTTCACACAAGATTAATTAAATTAATGATTAAAACGATTGATTGCTTAGGAAAATTGATTTGATTGGTTTTCCATTGACATTTCTTTCTGACAAGTTTGACACTTATTAAATTAAAGACAGTTACGTGCTTACGTTCAAATCACAGACAGAAAGAGAAATCAAACTCTTCACGCAAAATTAATTAAATTAATTATTAAAACGATTGATTGCTTAGGAAAATTGATTTGATTGCATTTCGATTGACATTTCGTTCTGACAAGTTTGACACTTATTGAAGAAAAAAAAAATGTTTTAATGTACAGAAGACGTTTGTGTTTGCCCGCAGATTAGAAAATGACAGACAAACCAAACTGTTTCTAGGAGGTGACGTTTAGGCAAACGGATGACTTGTTCATCGACATGTGACAAGTTTGACAGTTATGCGTTTACCGTCAAATTACAGACAGAAAGAGATATCAAACTCCTTACACAAGACGATTAAATTAATTCAAACAATTGATTGCTTTTTCGCCGACGTTTCACTTTGACAAGTTTGACAGTTGACATGTACTAAGATGCTCAATTAAAATGACACCCTTTGACAGTGCCATAACTCTTAGAGCAATCGAGAGGGGATGGTGGTTGCGACGCATTGTTTAAAACGCTTGCCGCTGAATGTTAATGAAGGTGCGGTTTGTATCCAGGTGTGTCATTTTTATTGAGCACTATAGTACATGAGTAAATAAATAATACAGTGACGTGATAATCAACAACATCGCCGTTCGGGTTGGGTGGGAATTTTTTTTTTTATCTTTCTGGTCTAAACCGAATCGAAAATTCATCATCATCATCGCAACAACGCCGTAAATAAATAAATTACGTCGTACTTACCCATATTTACAACGCAGAAAGTGACAACCATCGCATGACAATCCAATTTCCTCCGATAAATTATTCACCAGCGGACAACAGAACGGACCGAAACGTAAAACCGGCACCAAACGCGGGCAGGAAAGTGAATGTGTGCGACCGCGTCGAAAGAAGAACACGCACCCCTGTATCTGTCAAAAACCAACGATCGCCGGGAGGGGGGGTGGGTTGTTGCTACCCTTGATTTCAGTGCAATGCAGAGGGGGGGGAGGGAAGGATGAGAGCCCGCGCCAATATCATCATCACCTGTTGCTCTGGAATTAATAGGAGCGCGAAACTATTTCGACTTTGCAGGTCTACTAATAATAATTCGGATCACAATCGTCATCACGTGCCGCGCAGTAGCGATCGTGTTTCCGATTACAGAGAGAGAGAAAAAAAAATACTCTAATCTAATTACACTTATTAAAGTCAATATTAATTAGGCGGCGTTTGTTTTAATTATTGTTGTGTCTTTCGTGTAGCATGCGAGCGTTTTCCACGAGCAGGAAGAAATTTGCAGAGCGAGAGAAAAAAAAAAAGAAACGAAAACGAGGAAGGAAGATAAGCACGCGATTGTAAAACGCTAAGTGCCGAGAAATCGCTTGTAATCTGTTAATTGGGAAGAATGACTTTTCAGTGTAATCCCCCCGAGAATGAGCAATCTCTCTCTCTCACTAAACATGAAGTTACAATGGAAGCAAAAAAAAAAACAAAAAATTTAGTGCACGTCCGATTCATTAAAGTTAAGTTAAAAAAAACGTGTAATCGACGAAGGCCTCCCCCAATTAGGGACGAAATAGCTATGATACGAAGCCTTTGTAACCAAGCCGATTTAGAAGGAAAACAAAAAAATATTATGATGAGCCGCGGACTGGGGTGTCGAGTGCCCCGATGTCTCGCGGTCACAGGTGCAGACCCCGCCGCGCAAGTCGTCTGTTTCCTTGGTTTAAATCCGCCAGCCTTTCATGGAAGTAACGTTAATCTATAATATTTTAATCGAAAAATCTCGAGAAAAAATATACCAAATTACTGAATAAAAAGGTTGAAGGTCACCCAAACCCATCGGAAAGCCAACCGAGCGACAAAAACAAAGAAAAAAAAATCAATTGAGCTTAGAACAAAAAAAAATGAAAAAAAAGTTGTAAATTTTGTTTTTTTTTCTTTGAAAGATTGTTCAAGGTCAACCCAACCCAACCTAGACGAAAATTAGGGAAAAAATATTATAATGTGGAAAAAATGAACCAGAATTTTTTTTTTTAATGGAAGAAATTTAAAGAAATTCTAGAAATTAAGGAAAAATTTTTAGACTCGGGAAAGTTTTTTTTTTTTAAATCAATCCTTACAATCGCAGTAATTTCAAATCACGTAAGAAATTAAAAGGAAATAAAAAATTTTTTTTTTTTCGAAATTTGTCAAATGTTCAAAAATTATATCCTGTTGATTTTTTCAAATTTTTTATTTTCACAATTTAAATTTTTTTTTTCAAGAATAATTTTATATTTAATTAATTTTTATATATTTTTTTTAATAGAATAGAATATTTTTATTGTGTGACCGTAGGTAATACACTTGACAGGCTCTACATTTAGTTTAACTTAAAAATTGTAAAACGTTAAAAATTAGGATACTATTTAAAAAGAATTTTAAAAAAAAGGCAGTTCGACTGGAATGAATTAAGCTCTACGTATCTGTTGAGGTGCTTTGCAAGGCGTCTTTCGTTCATCGTCAGAATCTGTGTAAAATATTATGTTCATCGTGAGAATCTGTGTAAAATATGGCGTTGCAAGATTCATCTAGGCAGTTCGACTGAAATGAAACAACCTCTGCGTGTCTGTTGAGGTGTTTTTTTCATGCATTGAGCGTAAGGTAAGCGGATGATCGTTGGGCGTAAGCACGAGGTTACATGTTCCTTCTTTGTTTATCGGATCGGGTTCGTTTCGTAGCGGGATATGCTTCCCTGAATATTCTGGGAACCGATACAAGTACGGTGAATTCAGAGAAAGATGAAAAGTTGAAAAGATTCCTAGAATCTAACGTAAGTGGATGATCGTTGGGCGTAAGCACGAGGTCGCATGTTCTTTCTTTGTTTATCGGATCAGGTTCGTTTCATTGCGGGGTACACTTCCCTGAATATTCTGGGAACCGATACAAGTACGGTGAATTCAGAGAAAGATGAAAAGTTGAAAACATTTCTAGAATCTAAAGTAAGTGGATGATCGTTGGGAGTAAGCACGAGGTCGCATGTTCCTTCTTTGTTTATCGGATCAGTTTCGTTTCATTGCGGGGTATACTTCCCCGAATATTCTGGGAACCGATACAAGTACGGCGAATTCAGAGAAAGATGAAAAGTTGAAAAGATTCCTAGAATCTAAAGTAAGTGGATGATCGCTGGGCGTAAGCACGAGGCTACATGTTCTCTCGTTGTTTATTGGAACAGATTCGTTTCATTTCGGGGTACAGTTCCCCGAATATTCTGGGAACCGTTACAAGTACGGTGAATTTCGCTACATCGTGGCCGTATCTTTTCGTTGGAGTTGCCGTCCGTTCGCTCAGCGAGCGCTCCTGCGTTTGTCCGGTTCAGTCGACCTTGAAACCGACTCGACTTGATTATTACGTTCTTTTTTGCTGTCGTTTTTTAAATTTTATTTTGCTCTTTGAATTATTTTCTCAATTTTTATACTTTCAAGTAATGACCAAGTAATTTCTGAATTACTTTGATAAACGTCTTTTCTTTGCTTACATATACCCGTCCCCCTCGAAAACAATGGAGTCTGATTAAGGCCGTGTTCACACGTGCGCGAGCTAACTCCTCCGACTCATTCCTCAGTTATTAACCACAAGTTACGTAACTCTGCGCCAGATTACTTAAATTTTTAATTTGAAATGTTCATTAAATTATATTATCGACTTGTCTCTCTCTCTTTCTCTTTCTCTCTGGCTGCATGTTATAGTACGTTCGGATTTATCTCGCGATCGTACTTTTTGAAAACATCCGGCCGTCTGACCCGCACTGACTTTCGATGATAACATTGACAGATCTCCTGACGATTAATACACTATTAAAGCGCGATTGCGCCGCGCAGATAACACTACAAGTTATATTTAGAATGAGCGATAGCGATAACGCGCTATCGAATTATCGGCGCGTCGTCAGCATCTGTGCGCTCAACTACGTTCGAAAATTATATTTAAATACACAAATAATGTGTTTTGTGATCAAATCAAGTGGGAAAAATTTGTTTCCCGCAGGTTGGCGACACTGTAACATAACTTTTCTTGTCGCCAAAAGAAAAAAAAATAACTAACCTGCCGATGTTCAGGTTAGTTCTATTTTTACCACGCGCCTGCGCGGTTGATGTGTTTGTAATCAACACAACACGTCCCAGCGTTGTAATTTTTTTGTTTTTTCTTTTTAATAAAATACATGTTTGTGATTACGTTGATTGCTTCTTGGCAAAATTAATTCTGTCATGTCTGATCTAATTTTCGTATTATTGTAGGGGGGCGTTTTGGTTACTTCAAGTATTACCGTAGGTGTGAGATCGGTTGCCTAATTAGGCCTAATACAGTCCTGTAATTTTTTTTTCTTAAAAAAAATACATGTTTATGTTTACGTTGATAGCTGAGTGACAAAATTAATTCTGTTACGCCTGCTCTGATTATCGTATGATGGTAGTGGGGCGTTCTGGTTAGTTCAAGTGTTACCGTAAGTGAGTGAGTTTGTTTGCCTAATTTTGGTGTTATCACCTTTAGGATTCGGACATTGCTGAAAACCCTGCGGGTATACTTCGCGAATAAATAAAATAAATAAAATATGGCTAAATAATAAAGAAAACAAGGCACATACAGGAGGAGGGGGTGGCGTTGAGTAATTAAACGCAATTTTTTGTTTAAGGTGCACGTTCACGCGATTCATTAAACGGTTTTTTTACTTTTACAGGGTGGCACGTTAGTACGGCGACGACGGTCAACAATAACTCCATTGTTACATGAAATACACAAGAGTGCTGAGTGTACCATAATTTCTTTTTCTTCTGAATTGTTCAGTCTTGTTTTATTATTTTTTTTTAAACTGAATTGTTTAGTTTTTTTTTGATTTCGTTTTCATTTCCTTTTTAGTTCAATTTTTTGCTTGGGTTGCGCAAAATTAAGTTGAACATAAAAAAAAAGCAAGGAGGAAGAGTTGAAATTAAAATTAAAATAAAGCTGAAGGTTTCAAAATAAAAACGTGAAGATAATTTTATAAATGTCAAAAAAGTGGAGTATTTTGAAAATAGTTTCAAGGCCAAAACAACCTAACCGAAGCTAACCTAAGCGAAGGCATTCCAAGGAAAGAACTATTAAAAAAAAGGGAAACTATGAAAAGTTAAAAGGAAAAAATGTTAAAGCGAAAAATTTCTAAAAAAAAATCCTGAAGAAACCAAAACCGAAAATGTCGAAAATTTGAAAAACAGTTTCAAGGTCAACCAAACCCAGGAAGGACTATCGAGGAGTTGGGGGAAAATTAAAGGAATTGTCAAAAAACTCGAAAAAATCAGAAAATTTTACAAAATTGTAAATTTAGAAAAATTTAAACGTAACTGAAGGTAAATAAGACTAAGCCAAAGAAAAGAATAAAAAATTTAAGGAAAATTAATTATTTAAAAAAATATGAAAAATTAAAAGAATTCTTTTTTAAATTAAGCAAAACTGAACTGCTGCTGGGTTAACCTTGAGTTTCGTTGAATTTGATTCATTTTTTTTTGAACTTTGAAATTCCTTCCATTTTTAATTCTTTTTTTTAATTTCTCAATTACTGGTCGGACTTAAGTTTTTAATTTTCTTTTCTCTAAGGAGGGGCGGGCTTACTTGGGTTCGGTCGAGTTTGCTTGACCTCGAAAACTGCCGGCTTTAATCTTAAAAATTGAGTTCTTTTTCCTTAATTTTCCGCGATTTAATTATTATTCTTTCGACGTTTGTTTAATTCTTTACTTGACATTTCCTGTTTCGATGTTTAAGACTTTTTTTTTAATTATGTTTTTCAAATATTTCTTTAAGATATTTTCGAATTTTGAGTTCTACCGATATCAAACGTTGACTTTAACGTTATTGTCAGTGCTATATTTCATTTTTACGCATTATTGAATTGTTGTCTTGGGTTGGCTCATGTTTTTAAAACTGAAGTTTACTTATGCTTGATTGTAATAGATACCTCTGGTGTGTTTACTTTAGCAAGCGCCTAGCGGTAAACAATTTTAAACATATTTCTATTGTGGAATTCCTCTTTTTTTTCACGACCCCCTCCGAAGTTCTTGAGCTGCCGCTTGTATTACGCAGTGTGATGACTACATTTAGGTTATGGTTGGATGTGATAAATACTTTTGGTGTGTTTAGTTCAGTTGGCGCCTAGCGGTAAATAATTTTAATTATAATTCTATCCTAAAATTTTCTTTTTTTTTTGTCCACGACCCCCTCTTCAAAATTCTTGAGCTGCCGCTTGTATTACGCCGTGTGATGACAACAATTAGTTTATGGTTGGATGTAATAAATACGTTTGGTGTGTTTAGTTCAGTTGGCGCCTAGCGGTAAATAATTTTAATTATAATTCTATTCTGGAATTTTCCTTTTTTTGTCCACGACCCCCTCTCCGAAATTCTTGAGCTGCCGCCTGTATTACGCCGAGTGACGACAACAATTCCTCATCGGGGAATTCAGATGAGAGCTGCCGACACTTTTTTCCACCTGCAAAAACGAACAGCGACTTCGCGGGTTAGGTGAATTAATGAGGAGACTTCAAATTCATTTTGCACCATCGATTAGTACGCAAATGGTTGTTATTAATTTGTCTCTGACCGGGTGCGGTGGTGGTAAGAAGGCCGACGCCACCGCCTCTTGCAAGCAAGATCATGTGCCAGAAGAAATATGAGAAAGATCGTGCTGGGGGTGGAGAGGAAGAGGGGTCGACACGGAATCGATAATTGCGATGCATCGATCATGCACGCCCCCTCGCCCCCCCGGACGGATCTAATGGACGGCATGTTTCAAGGCAGGCCTGCCTGTGCTTGTCCTTACCACATCACATCAGTCCGGGACTGAACATGATGAGATCAGATTTCTGATTGCATTCACATACGCACTGATGGACGTTATAATACTGGGATGTGCTGGGTAGATAAACTCAGATTAAAATTTATGGACATCCGTGTTTCTGTGTGTGTGTGTGTGTGTGTGTTTGTGTCTGCAACGGTATTTTTTTCTTTTAATTCACGATTTCGCGATTTTGTTGAGTTGTAGAATTCCGGTTCGCCCCCGCAGAAAAAAGCGAGCCTGATGAAAGGCGAACTCATTGTTATTTTCAAAAAACCATCTTGAGAACAGAACAAGTTAGTAAAACGGTATTACGTAATTCATATCTTGCATATACGCGGAGTTTGTTGAGTTGTTGATTGTGGCCGAAACTATTAACGGATTTTTTTTCTTTTAGGGCGACCCATACTTATACTCGATTTCTTTGTTCCAACAGAGGAATCCGCTTCTTTCTTCTCTTCTCGTTGCGAAACGACGAAACGAAACACTCTTTTTTTGTTTTCAGTTTTGAAAACTTCAATTTTCTTGTGTTTCTGGCGTTTGTCAGATAACATTGGATCTTTCCTTGATGCCCTGCGACTAACCACTGTTTTTCTTTCTTTGCAAGAGACAAACAAACTGTGAGGGAAGGGAGAACCAACGGGTGTTCTTGAGTTGAATTCATATCTTGCATATGCACGGATATTTTTAGAGTGACCCATACTTATGCTCGATTTCTTTGTTCCGACAGAGGAATCCGCTTCTTTCTTCTCTTCTCGTTGCGAAACGACGAAACGAAACACTCTTTTTTTGTTTTCAGTTTTGAAAACTTCAATTTTCTTGTGTTTCTTGCGTTTGTCAGATAACATTGGATCTTTCCTTGGTGCCCTGCGACTGACCACTGTTTTTTTTTCTTTGCAAGAGACAAACGAACTGTGAGGTAAGGGGGAACAAACGGGTGTTCTTGAGTTGAATTCATATCTTGCATATACGCGGATTTTTTTAGGGCGACCCATACTTATACTCGATTTCTTTGTTCCGACAGAGGAATCCGCTTCTTTCTTCTCTTCTCGTTGCGAAACGACGAAACGAAACACTCGTTTTTGTTTTCAGTTTTGAAAACTTCAATTTTCTTATGTTTCTTGCGTTTGTTAGATAACACTGGGGAACTTAAGATTTGATTGACTGATTGATCTTATGTCGTATTATTTGGCTTTCGCCGAAGCTCACATATTTTTAATACGTATTTCACCGACAATTGTGTTGTGTCGTTGTCTACTCCCTACGCTGAACGCGCGAATAAACAAATGAAAATCTCCTGGAGGTTAAAGTATGCCTTCGCAAACTGTTGGGACCTTGGGGATCTTTGCTGCGACTGACCACTGTTTCTTTTTCTTTTGCAAGAGACAAACAAACTGCGAGGGAAGGGGGAAGGAACGGGTGTTCTTGAGTCGATACGTATCGATCGAACTCGTGAACGAGTGAAAACAAACGTTACGTGCCTAAAAACATCCACAGCGAATCAATTAAAGTGGTACTTACAGCATGTACAACAGCATGTAAGATGCAATTACGATAATAAGCAGCCAACAACATTTACCGATTCCATGCTCGCGCGCCGTGAGCAAGAAAAAGCTTATATATATATATACATTGTCGAAATCCGATCGAATAACGACAATTAGAAAAACAAACACGGCTCAAGGCGAACGTTATAAGCAGCCGGAGAGCACACAATGGCTTTGTTGTGTTCGGGCGCTGATAACGAATCTACGCTGATAAGGGGGCGAGCGGTCGTGTCGCGATAACCGTTTCAAAATGGAATATTCGTGCTGTTTGTGCGCAGCCTTATCAGCAGATATCGGTACCCGAATGACTGAATGTTTTGCCCCTTATCGTCTCGGATATGCGCCGCGATAGCGCGGCTTCGTTACCGGCCCTATCACTCTTTTCTCTTTAAACCTTTTAAACTCTGCAGACTTCGGCTTAGCGCGGACTCACATCATATCATCATAGCAGATGTGCTATATAGTAATTACGAGCACCAAAAATAAATTACAAGCCCCAAGCGGCGACATTTTTGTTTAATGCTGAGAAGTTAATAAAAATTCTCGACCTTAGATAAAAAGATTTAAATTCTAACTCCAATTACAATCCAGACCTGAAAAGGGATCTGAGAAAAGCAAAAGGTTTGAGTTATTTTGAAGGATTTATTTTGGATTATTAAAGCGCAGTAAATTTTTTCTTGTTCGGGAGGCAAGGCAAAACATTTGGTTGTGTGAAAATTAGAATAGCGTTAAAACAGTTGCTCGTCGTAACCTTTCTTCTAAGTTCTTTCCGTTTTGTTTCCGTATGATTACCTGTTTTATTAGAATGTTATTGTCTCCTGAGCTAATGCGAATCCGATTTGTACGCACATAGTTCAAAATAATACGTTAATTAAGTTACGGACGTAAGTTCGATACGGTAATGTTGGCGATCTTCGACCCAAGAGTTGGCAACATTCCACTAGAGAAGCAAGACGAAAAGGCTTAGATACGTTGATTTGGTTGCGTCATTAATGACAGTAAATGAAACTGATGCAGTAATTAGTTCCTAGGTACAATCCGTCACAGGCCTCTATGCTTTGTGTAATCCGTTACGTAATCTCCGTTTTTGGTACTCCCAGAACCTAAAAGGCATGTGGAGTGTTCGTCGTTGATGGTACTGTTACAGTCAGGCGTTAATAAATTTATTATTCAGACAAGTGGCGCCATCTGTTACTCAACCGACACTTTTCGTTGGTTGATAGAGTGTTACGTGTTCTGCGGAAGGCACGCCGCCTGCTGTCTGGAACGTACGAGAAAGTTCGTGTTACTTAAAGAATTCGAACAAGTCTACATTTAGCGAGCGATAGTGCGAGCATCTTGGGCGATATGAACGGTGAACTGTTTTAACGTGTTATCTATTAAACTGTTATACGTTACTGTTTATGTAACAAGGTAGTGGTTAATCAAAATTTTTGAAATTAAAAGACGATTATTATTTGCGAACCCCGAAGTCGTAACAGTATGTTAGAACAAACCTCACCAAGAAAAAAAAAAAACGAAATTATTTACGTTCGTTTCGAAAATTACGCTTTACGAGCGATTAACAAATTTTTCGAATGTTTTTCACTTTTAAAAATTTTCCCGACTTTTTAAAATTTCTTCTCCAAATTCTTAAGGTTTTTCGTTGGGTTGGATTCGATCAGGTCTTCTTCGAATGGGTTAGGTTGACCTTGAACAATTTTCCCCTAAAAAAAAATTAGGCTTCGCTCAGGTCGGTTTGGGTTGACCTTGGCTTTGAAACTTTTCGAATTTCCAGCGTTTCTCAGCAACTTCGATTAAGTTGGGTTGACCTTGAGCTGTTCTTTTTTTTTTCGTTCGAATTTTCGACATTTATTTTCAATTTTCACGTGTGTTTATGAGCTTTCGCTTTTTTTTCTCCAATTTTTTTCCCTCAATTCGTCTGACCTTACCTTTTCACCTTCTTGTTTAGTTTTCTTCACTGGGTTTTCGTCTTTCTCCAATTTTTTTACCATAAATTCATCTGATTTTTCTTCTTTTTGTGTGTTTTCGTCGCCGGGTTGGACTTGGATTGACATCGGTTGGGTTGGGTCGACATTGAACAATTTTCCAAAAAAAAAAAATTATTTTGGCTTTACTTCGATCTGTCTCAGTTAGGTTGGGTTGACCTTGGTCTTAGAGCTTATCAAATTTCCGGCGTCGGTTGGATTAGCCGATTGAGCCGATTTTTCGTTCGAACTTTCGACAATTATCTTCAACTTTCGTGTTTTTTTAAAAATTTTCGTTTTTTTTTTCAATATTTTCCCTTAAATTCGATTCCATTTTTCCTTTTCCTGTTAATTTCCTGCGCTGGGTTGACTTTTCTTAGTAGATCGCATTTATTCATAAACTGTTTCGTCATTTTTTTCTTTTTTTTTAATTTTGTAGAATAATTTTAATTATTCTTCGTTTCCTGTTTTTTTCTTCTCTCTCCTTTAGTGTGTGTAGGTACGTTTCAAGCTCTGCGAGATCCTTAGGTACGTACGTTTATGCGATTCAATCGGATAGTCAAAATTTTGCTTGGTTTTTGTATCTTGACGTTAAAAAGGCGC
Source organism: Prosopocoilus inquinatus (assembly GCA_036172665.1). Classification (NCBI taxonomy): domain Eukaryota; kingdom Metazoa; phylum Arthropoda; class Insecta; order Coleoptera; family Lucanidae; genus Prosopocoilus; species Prosopocoilus inquinatus. Next base: position 2,517,007 of record CM069878.1, on the reverse strand, counting down.
GAAAAAGAAAAAAGAAAAAGAAAAAGAAACTGCCTGCAGAAAAAACCCTGACGAATTTCTCTGAGTTGAGTTGGATTGACCTTCAGTTGAGTTAGACCGAACTACAATTGAGTTTTAAGTTTTAAGAGTTTTACAATTTAATTTTTAATATCTTTGAGTCTTTTAAGTTAACTCGAATTAAACTCGTTGTTGAGTTCGATTTGCTTTAATTCCAACTGAGTTAAAATTTTTCGATATTTTACAGCGTTGAAAACTTTATTCTTAATTTTTAACACTGTATTTTTTTGAGTTTTTACTCTTTGTTTGCTTTGGGTAGTCAGACTTACTTTGCAAAATTTTAATATTTTTGTGTCCTTCGAGTTAAGTCGAATTAAGCTGAGTTAAGTTCGGTTTTGACTTTAATTCCAATTTCCAATACTTGAGTTGTATTTATTAAATTGAGTTTTAATTTTTAAAAAGTTAAAATCTTAAGTTTGACAACAGTTTACATTAGACTTGCTTAGATTGAGTTTAGAATTTAAAGGTTTAAAGTTTTTTTTTATTTTTAATAGATTTTCATTTTCTTCTGCATTGAGTTGGGTTCGTTTTATTTCTGCCGGACTTAATTCTGATTGAGTTTCGTTTTAAATAATTATTATTTTCAGTTTGCAATATTTGCTTGGGCTGAGTACAGTTAGGTTGAATCGAGTTCAACTAAACTTGAGTTAAATTTTTATTTATAATTTGTTGCTTGGCTCAGATAGAGTTAGGTTGAGTTGAGCTTGAGTTGGATGGGATTGAATCGGTAACCGAATTCCAGCAATAGAGTCAGATTTACTTGAGTTAATTAATTTTTAATTTCGACAACAGTTTATATTAGACTTGCTTAGATTGAGTTTAGAGTTTAAAGTTTTCCATTTTTAATTGATTTTTATTTTGATCTGGATTGAGTTGGGTTGGTCTTATTTCTGCCAATTGAGTTTCGTGTTAAGCAATTTTTGGTTTTAAAAACTATCTGGCTTGGACTGAGTCCAGTTAGGCTAAATTGAGTTCGACTAAACTTGAGTTAAATTTTTATTTATAATTTGTTGCTTGGCTCAGATAGAGTTAGGTTGAGTTGAGTTTGATTGAGCTTGAGTTGGATGGGATTGAATCGGTAATTGAATTCCAGTTGAGTTCCGTCGGTCTTAAGAATTTTTAACTTTTAACAACTTAAATTGTATTGAGTTAAGTTGACTTAATTTGGACTGACAATGAATTGGGTTACGCTTAACTTTTCTGAGTTGAGTTCGGTTGATCTTCAGTTCGATTGGATTGAATTATAATTGAGTTTTGTTTTTAAAAGCTTTACATTTTTCTGGTTTCAATTTTTCAATTCGAATTGAGACTAAACTTTTCAGTATTTTACGGAGTTGAAGTTCTATTTTTAATTTTTAACAGTTTAACTTTTTTGAGTTTTTATTTTTTGCTTGGCTTGGGTAGAGTCAGATTTACTTGAGTTGCATTTATTAAATTGAGTTTTAATTTTTAAAAGGCTAAAATTTTTTGAATTTCAATTTTTAATTTTGACAACAGTTTACATTAGACTTGTTTAGATTGAGTTTAGAGTTTTCCATTTTTAATTGATTTTCATTTTCTTCTGGATTGAGTTGGGTTGATATTGGGATGTTAACATGAATCTTGCTCGAAACTCGATGGTCTTCTTCATCCTCTCCAAAACTCTGAAGTCTTCTTCCCCAATGTCCAAATCTATCTGAAGACTGCAAGACTATCTAGCAAATCTCTCTATCCCTTAAATTCGATTCCATTTTTCCTTTTCCTGTTAATTTTCTGCGCTGGGTTGACTTTTCTTAGGTTAGCATCGGTTGGGTTGGGTTGATCTCGAACAATATCCCCCCAAAAAAAAAAGAAAAAATTCTTATTTTGACTTCGCTTAGGACGGTTTCAGTTAGGCTGGCTAGATCTTGATTTTGAAACTTTTCTGATTTCCGACGTTTCTGACCGCGCAACTAGGGTAGGGTTGGGTTAATCTTAATCTGATTCTTTCAACATTTATCTTCAGTTTTCAGTTTTTCTCCAATTTTTCCCCTAGATTCATCTGATTTTTCTTTTTTTGTCAGTTTGCGTTGCTGGGTTGGCGGCTTTGCTTAGGTTAGCATCGGTTGGGTTGGATTGACCTTGAACAGTTTTCCAAAAAAATACATATATATATATATATATTACCGTTCAAATTTGGCGGCAATCTTGAATGAATTTAAAGTTTTTTCCGATTTTTTTTTCTCCGAATCAATCTGGTTTCTCCTTTTATTTTTATTTATTTTATTTTTTTGGTTAGTTTTCGTCGCCGGGTTCGCTTTACTTAGCTCGTCAAAGATTGGGTTGGGTTGACCTTGAACAGTTTTCTGAAAAAGAATCCATTGCTGTTCAAAGTTTCAATACTTTTCGGTGGCAATCTTCATGTTTACATTCCAATTTCTTCTTCTGCGAACCAATTCGATTTGTCCTCTTTTTTTTATTAGTTTGCATCGCCGGGTCGGCTTTGCTTAGATTGGTACGGGTTGGGTTGACCTGTTGAAATTACATTATTAAATTTTATTTTTTTCCGGCGATTTGCACGAATTTTAATTTTTTCTTTTTTTGTTTTTAATTTTTAAGTTAATTAGAAAGCATTAATTTATTGTATCTTAACTTAAGACTCTTTCAGTGTCTTCATTTGGTCGACGAGAAATGAAAAGAGCTCGGAGGAGGGAAGGTGGATTTAATTTTTTAAGTTTAAGGTGATGCAGCTAGCTAGCTCGGCTCGTTTGAAACATCGATTATTTATTTACTTAGTCGCTTAATTATTGTGCACGTCGTTTTGTTTCAATATTTTTTTAAATATGCCCGTTAACGATGTGGGCATGAACGTGGCCTGCCTTCTGTGTGTGTGTAAGTAACTATCTTCTCGGGGGGGGGCAGCGGCGGCGCGAGCGCAGGCAGATAAGGGGCTATAGAGGTGGCATGCGGGTGTCAGTATGCATGAAAGTAGGCAGTTCTAGAATAAATTAGAATTTATTATTTTCGATACGGTTTTATCGCGGCACCTTCTGCTAAATTATACATGCAATTACCGGACTTATTACGGCCGATTATATTCACGTCCGACCTTGGCACGACGATAAAAAGATCTTATTTATATTAATTTGCATTCGTAAGTCTACTCGATTGATGCTATCGCCGGGCTTGATTATAAGAACTGTTTTGCTTATTTGTTTTATCAGTTTCATTTATCGCTGAGCGTTCGCCGGCCGACGAGAGGCGACGCACCGCGTCGCCAGCGTCGCCCCGCGTCGCCGTCCTCTCTTCCAAATTGCCAAATTCGAAACACTAAATTAGAAGAACGGGGGTGTGATGTGTATGTGGATTTGACTATAGATAGATATTTCGCGATGAAAAGGACGCGTGGGGGTGGGTGTTTGTGTGTGTCCTTGAAGTACGGAAATGACGACCTCCTAGTACTTGATGCTTGGCTGGGTATCTCAAATATCAGATCTTTAGAGACCGCAGATCACGTAGGCTGCTGCAGGCGGCGGATGGCCTATAAAGAGGATGGATATGTGACGCCCGACGAACGTCCTCTTTGCTAATGCATTCATTCCTACCTACCGCACCGCGCGCCCCCCGGCCCCCCCAAAAACCAACGCGCGTATCTCACATTTGCACACCATTACCTGCACGATACGAGGCTGGCACGTGATAAGAGGATGTCCGTCTCTTAGCTTCACTGTTTGCGTTAGATACATTTTGTTCGGGCGATATACTCAGCCGCCGTTTATATACATACACATTTGACATACCTGACATACCACGTTCAGTTCACACGAACGTCTCCGCACCCTCCCAAAAGTTCCATTTTAAATAAAGCGAAAATGAAATTTTGTTTTTGGATATTTAATAATAATCATCATTTTTACTATTTCACTAGACTGGGTATTGCTTTAAGGTTGCATAATAGACGATTTAGAAATTATCGGCGAGCAAGAATTTTACGAAAATAAACTTATAAACAACGCAAAATAAATCATTTCTAGCGTTTCGTTCGACTCAGTATTGTTTTAAGGGCGGTCGAGGGTTGTCGTTGTAAGTTATGAAGGCCGACATCGACACCTGTACGTCTGCTCATCCCTCGCCGAGGACAGGGCGTTTCTCTTCGACAGGTGAACAAGACGAACGTCGTACAAATAATATCCAATCATTTTTATTGTTTCACTCTACTGGTTGGTTTTGCTTTAAGCTTGCGTAAAAGATTTAGAAATTATCGGCGAGCAAGAATTTTACGAAAATAAACTCAAAAACAACGCAAAATAAATCATTTTTAGCGTTTCGTTCGACTCAGTATTGTTTTAAGGGCGGTCGAGGGTTGTCGTTGTATGTTATGAAGGCCGACATCGACACCTGTACGTCTGCTCATCCCTCGCCGAGGTCAGGACGTTCCTCTTCGACAGGTGAACAAGACGAACGACGTACAAATAATATCCGATCATTTTTGCTGTTTCACTCTACTGGTTGGTTTTGCTTTAAGCTTGCATAAAAAGATTCAGAGATTACGAAATTTTACGAAAATAAACTTAAGAACAGCGTAAAATAATTTATTCGACTAACGACGGGTTTCACAAAAAAATTGTTAATTGGTAATTAATTTAATTCTCTGATTAAGGAACGTCATTGGACGAAGTTAACAATAGATTTGAAACAACCAATTATATTGTTCCACCCAACCAATCACAGGCTTTAACCACGCTGTTAAGTTAATCATTGATTAAATAATCTTTGTGAAACTGGGGGTTAATGTTCTAGTTACTCTGTTTCTTTCCTTCTTACATGCACTGAAACTGAGTTCTTCTTTCTCACATTTCGATTCTTCGTTGTTCGTGTCAACAGTGAACGTAACGTAAACAAAAGAAACGTCAGAAATTGCAAAGCAATTATTGAAAAAAAAAAAAAAAAATTGAAATTATAAAAATTAAAACAGAATATGTGATTTTTTCAAGGGCAACTCAACCCAGATTCAAAGTCAACTTCGGGAAGCCGACCCAAGGAAAGAATTTAAAAAACGAGATTTTGTAAGCAATCAAACCGAACGTCAAACATCAAAAAAAAAAAAAAACATCAAAACGATTTAAAAATTTTATTTCATTTAATAATACTTTACTCATGTGATTCCTTTTGCGTGGTTACATACGTCGCGTGAACATGCTGCAAAACGTAAAACATGTTAAATAAAAAAATTAATGAAATTAAAATTAAATAAAGTAAAAGAGAGAGAGGAGAAAATTTATTAATTGATTTTTTTCGTTTAAATCTTGAGAGAAAAAGGAAATAAAAGAAATTGCGAAAAATAAACTTAAAAACAAAGGACGATCGATTGTTTAGCAAACGCGACAAGAAACAACAAGACAGAAAAAAAATTGAAAGTCGTACAAGCCGATTAAAATTTTTCAAAGAAACGTAAACAGAAAAGAATGTTTCAAGGCCAACCCAACCCGAGCTGAGCTAACTTAAATAAATACATAAATAAATAAAGTCAATACGAGGACAAAATTGAAAAAAAAAAAAACCTGATAAGTGCAGGAGCGCTTGTGAGAGAAAAAAAATGCAAAGAAACAGAAATTAAAAGGTTAAAAAAAATAAATAAAAAGATGTAACGAAAAAACCGCAAGGAATTATAACCAAAAATGTTTAGGTAAAAATAATAAACGTTAAAACGAAACAAAAGAGGAATTTTGCCGTCGATTTGAATGCCAGAAGACATTTGTCTCCGTTTTCGCTCTTGCATTAAAAATAAATTAAAAAAAAAAAAAAACGACAAGGAAAGGCGGACGTTCAAATTCTAATCGGCTTTCTCCGACTGCCAAACAAAGACGTAAAAAAAACAAAATCCGAACGATCCGTTGTTTTTTCGTTTGTTTAAATTACCAAAACGTGGTTTTTGGAAAAATGTATACGAATTCCTTTGCTTACGCATGTGGTCGATAAAGAAGAACGCGATGTGACGTTTATGGTTGGCGAACATGGCCGTTTACTTTATAACAGATGACAGATGTCATTTTTTTTTCAAAAGCAATTCTTTTAATTTCTCGATACGATTTACAAAATTTTGGTTGTCGATTTGCAGTTGTGTACAAGGGGATAGATGCTCTATCGTAATTTACTAAAAAAAAAAAAAGAAAAAATATTTACATCCCTTCCCCCTTAAGGCTGCACTGGGCTGCTGAGTTAGTAATTAAGTGTACCTAGTTATAAAAACAAATAAACATGGTGCACTCTGAAAAGTGAATCGAGGACGCTCAGTCCGAACCCGAAGTCTTTTTTTTTTGTTATCGATTAATTCTATAATTTAAAATATGTAATTCTTTCTTCATTTTTAATTAGCGCTATTTCTTTTTTTTTTTTTAGAGGTTTAGAGTGTGCGAAGCTCGGCCGGCTCGCCGTTCGAAGGTGTACGAGGGAATTTTTATCCCGAATTTAACGAATGACAGTGGGCGGTGGACGGGACGAAATTGATTTCTTATAATAAAGGCGGCGGCGACGGCTTATCGCACACTCGCAGATTGAATATATTTCATATGTTTTCATAAAACTCCAGCTGGCCTGCGCTATCACTCAGTGCCAGAAAGGCCCATTATGAGATGGCGCGCACAAACCTAAGCCTTATCTATATGAAATTCGGTGCAAGCAAAAAGATTTCTGCGCCACCGCCACCGCTGCCGCCACCACAACCGACCGCCCACCCCGTCCCCCCCGTTCAATATGCCCGATATTTTACAGCGATAATCGCCGACAGTGTGTGCGGGGATTATTCCGTCGCATACGCAGGCATCCGTGTTATTGCCGGAATTTAATGGTTTCTTACATCCCTTCCCCCTTACTTAAAGAGTCAACTTCTATTTTATTAAGTTTAATGCGGTACATTATAGAATATCAAAGCATACTACATTATATTAATATTGGACAGCCAATTAAGATGATGTCTGCACTGCTAATAAACTTGTCCCCCAAATTGTGAAATTAAGAAGAATACTCTCACAACCATCTCGTTGAAACAAAGCATGAAAATCATTCAGCGGATACATCAAAATTAAAATTAAAAAAAAATTAAGCTCAGCCGACGTTAAGGTCCACTTAACCTGAATTTAAATCTACCCAACACAAAAATTGAATTAAAAAGTTTAAGAACAAAAAAAAAATTAAATAAAAATCCACTTCAGTCCGTCTCAAGGTTAATCCAATCCAACTGTCTCGATTGAACTTAACCTAACCGTGTCCAATCCAAACGATAAATTAAACCCAACCCAAGAAAATTATTTCTTTTTTTTTAAATTGAAAACTAAAAAAAAACGGTCAGTTCAACCATCCTAATTTATATCTAATAATAAGAATAATTTTAATAATAAAGCAGGCGACAAGTAAGAAAATAAAAAAAGGGTACGGAAAAATGATTTTTTTTTCTTTCAAAGAAATTCAACGCAATCCATGCAAAAGAAAAAAATTAAACTGGAAAAAAAAACAAACGCAGCTAAGCCCTAAGTCAAAACCTAAGAAAAAAATTGTAAAAAAAAACCTAATTTAATAAAAACTAAGTAAAACTAAAAAATTAAAACAAAACCAAAAGAAAGTTTCAAGGTCGACCCAAGTAAATCCGATTACAAACAAAAGAAATTATGATGAAAAATTAAGTGACGGAAAGCTCAGAACACTAAAAATGTGACACTGCTGAAAATCAGAAGAAGAAAAAAGAAATTGCATTGAAGATTCGGTGAAAAAGTTAAAACTGTAAAAAATTCAAACTGAAAATGTGTCGAATAAAAATAATGAACATAAACAGTTAGCTTTTGTTTTCTGTACAGCTGTCTTAATGGAAACATTTGTGTGAAATCTAAGTCAACAAAATTGCCGCAGCCACAAAACCAATCAACGCCAAGGATCAGATCTGATCGAACAGGTGGACTTAAAAGTCCGTACACCCACACAACCTGAATCGAACAGTGTCGGCATCGACAGTGGCCAAAAGAATTGGGTCCGTACAAGCGCATTCCCGCTCTTTTCCGTTAGCCAAATTGGCCCAACCAATCGACAAAAACGTGACGTCACAATATTCGAAGGAAAGCACGAATAAGAAGTGCTCCGAGAACATTTAATTTTTTTAGTTTTAGTTTCATTTTTTGCTCGAGTTGTGCAAAATTTGTTGCAAGTTGTTTCACAAACTTTAATCCAACTGAGATTTGATTTTTTTTATGAATTTCGAGTTCCGAATTTTTAATTGTTGCTTTAATTTTTTCTTTTGAGCTTGATCTTTTCTTTTCTTTTCAGTTTTAAAATTTCCAGTTTTACGATCTTCGAAATTCATTTTTAAGTCGAAGAGTTTCCTCGGGTTAGGTCGAACTAACTAAGTTGAGTTGGATTAGGATCAACAGCTCCAGTTGAGTTTTAGAAATTTTCGAATTTTGAGATCTTTTAAATTACGAATTTTAATCTTTCTTTTTTTTTTTTCTTTTAGGTTTAGTTAAGTTGGGCGGGCTCGAATTTGAGTTGGAATTAATTCGAATCGCCTCTCTGAATTTTACGCGTGTTGTTATTTAATCCGAGTTAAGTTCGGTTGGATCCTACGGTCAGTTGCACCGAACACTTAAGCCGAGCTTAAATTTAAGCACTGTTTACAACGTGACGTTGAGATTACACAACGTTGGTTGCAACCGTCATGTTCTAAGTGGTACTTAAAGTTAAGCTAACCTTAAGTGTTTGGGCCCTTAAGGTCCAGTTTTACAAATGGGGCTCAACTTTGAGCTGAGGCTTAAACCCTTCGCAACGATTATTTCAACAATTGTTGCGAAGGGTTTAAGCTTCGGCTCAAAGTTAAACCGTCATTGTAAAACTGAGCCTAACGCCCAGTTTTACAATGACGGTTTAACTTTGAGCCGAAGCTTAAACCCTTCGCAACAATTGTTGAAATAATCGTTGCTAAGGCCCAGTTTTACAATGACGGTTTAACTTTGAGCCAAAGCTTAAATCATTCACAACAATTGTTGAAATAATCGTCGCTAAGGGTTTAAACCTCAGCTCAAAGTTGAGCCGCAATTGTAAAATTGGGCCTAAGGGTTTAAGCCTCAGCTCAAAGTTGAGCCGCATTTGTAAAACTGGACCTAATTAACCAATTATTGAGTCGTGAGCTTCTGAATTGTGAAGTTTTTTGAGTTTCGTCCTCTAAGATCTTTGAGTTTTCAGTTTTCATTAATCGCTTCTTGTTTTGGGCTGTTCTTGTCGTAGATTGAGGTGAGTTGGGTTTCGACATGAAACTTGGAACGGAATTTCTTTGAGGTTGTAAGGCCGATTTAATTTTTTTTTTCTTTTGATGTTTTCTTAGGTTGGGTCGTGTTAGGTCGAACTGAATTGGATTGACGACATTCCCTGCGTTAAATTTTGATTTTTTGAGTTCTTCTCGAGTCTCATTTTATTTTATTTTATTTTTTTGCTTAAGTTTTCTAAGATTCTAATAAAATTTTAATTAATGAGCAAATATTTTAGTTCCGATACGCTGCGCAACGCAGACGTGGCAATTAAAGCCGACGCCCTACGTGGGGTTAACCGAAACCGACCGAAGCTAACCTCTCTGAATCCTGGGCCCCCCGAAAGCAGATCCAAAGTAGCTGGGAGGCGAAAGCTAAGCAACCAAACAGAACGTGTAAATTGCCGACACAAAACAAGGTCACGTGCCATCTGCAGCAAGCAATGAACTAGTTGGACAACACAGCAACTAATACTGGCGCCCGACGTGGGGCCAGCCAAACAACACTGACAATTGGCGCCCAAAACCTAAGCTAACTGCTCGGAATCCTGGGTCCCTCCAAGCTTGGAGGCGAAAGCCAAACAACAACACAACAATTGCCGACATAAAAACAAACCACGTGAAGCCAATCGGCCATTCACAAATACTAGCCATTAAAATTGACACCCAACGCGGGGCGGAGCAATCAAGACTGTAGTTGGTGATTGGTGCCCGAATTCTACTACACCCATGGCCCCTCCAATACAGTGTAAAGTGATTACATACTTGATTGCCTAACCATTGAAACCGTCCCGTCGTGACTTCGGCGCCAGGGACGAGCAGACGTACAGGTGTCGATGACGTCCTTCATAAGATGGTCGCTGAGGTTTATTAAATCTTTTATTCCACCCCCCCTCTCCCTCGTCCTTAAAGCAATACTGGTGAGTCGAATGACAGAGTAAAACTGATTTTTTTATTATTATACGTAATCTCCCCCTCGGACAACGCGGTAAGATTTCTCCCCGAGGGGATACGCCCGACATACGGCGATCATGAAGTTGATCTGATCTTCGGGCAGCTTGCTCCTGTCCAACCTCACGATGGTAACCCCCGGTTCGAAAGTGCTGTGGATTCCGTCGCTCAGCTTCGCGTACAGCTTGGCGGCGATGTCGGGGACGTCCCCGAGCTGAACGCCCTGCTTCGACATGAGCTGTCGCAGGTGGACGACTTCGGTTTGCTCGAGCTGCATGAAGCGAACCCACTTTTCCTTCCTCGGCACGTGCGACATGGACTTCTTCTCGACGTAGCACCAGAGCTTCTCAAGGCGCTCCTCATACTTCTCGAAGACGTGCCGCGCGAAGAGATTCTGCGACGCGATCAGAAGCTCCTTGTTGGCGGATTCGAGCTGGAACTTCAGGTCCTGCTCCCTGAGCTGCATCTCGGCCAGCTCCTTGTCCTTCTCCATGTGGGCGAGTTGGACCTGCATCTTCGCCAGCTCCTTGTCTTTCACCAGTTCGGCCAGCTGGACGTCCTTTTCCTTCTCCATTTCGGCGAACTGCACCTGCAACTTGGCCAGCTCCTTGTCCTTCTCCATCAGGTCAAACATGACCCTCACGTTTCCCAATTGATCTTGGTCCATCATGTCGAGGAGGGATCATGTTACTGACGACTTCGGATTTCCTTCATGATGACGGTCGAAAATGAAAGCGACTGACGGAACTCGTCTGACATGGTTTGCTTCGATTTCCTTTTTTTTTTGGCCGTGTCGTCAAAAGCCCTCGCGGAGTGGAAAATTATTAATTAATTCTGTCGATTTTAAATAAAAGCGTGATTCGCAAATAAAAAAAGAAGCAAAAAAAAACGAAAGAAATCCGGCGCAGTTAATTATAATTAAAAATTTTATCTCTCGTCCGCAGATGCGGAGATAAACCGCCGCCGCGCCGCGCCGTTCCACCAACGTTTCGTCATCATCTGCAATGCAAATCATGAGAAACCGAATCGGGAACGTGGGCAGAGACGTAATCGTAAAAGTTGTTGTAGGCATTGTTTTTTTTTTTTCTGCGAACGCGTGATGCAATAATAATTATATTGCTTTTTTCTCGCGCAATAGAAATTAACTAAAGATCGTCTTCGGTTTTTCTGACGGTGGTATTGGTCCTTCGAACCTGTCCTACTTCTTCCGGAGGCGCTTACTACGTGCCACTTCACAAGAGGGAAGGGTCGATCGGGGTTATCTTGCGCTGGGGCGCAGTAATCTGTTAGCACCGCACACCACCACACCCTGATACTAAAACGATATTACTTCCCTATCTTATGCTGGTACCGCTACATGTTATTACGACGACTTTGCAAATGCCAAGAGTGACGGACGGTAACATGTGATACGTAGAGTTCAAAGTTATTACGTCGTTACTCGTACACACTGTATACAGGTGCGTTCTCACTCACTCTTCGTTATGAAAATATCATACACAATCATAATAATCGGTTCTACAGAGTTAACTGAAGTTCACGCGCTTTAACTGGAAGGTGGAAGTCATGCAAATGACTCTTGAACCCTTTTTTATGCGACTCGAAGAACGCATTCTCGAGTTACAATCAAAATTTAATTTAATTTGCTCAATTAACTGAACGTCTCTCCCTCCCCCCGCGATCGCGCTTGTAATTTTTGAATTCGATTTAAGCGCGGGATTTACAGAGTTTTCGCTCAGCTTTCCAACGCCGTTTACCGAAAAACAATCGACGAACGCGTTCTTGAGTTACAATCAAAATTCAAAAGCGACGCGTTTTCCATTTTCTCGTTTAACTGAGCGTCTCTCCCTCCCCTCGCAACGGCGCTTGTAATTTTTGAATTCGATTTAAGCGCGGGATTTACAGAGTTTTTGCTCAGCTTTCCAACGCCGTTTACCAAAAGACAATCGACGAACGCGTTCTTGAGTTACAATCAAAATTCAAAAGCGAAGCGTTTTTTATTTGCCCAATCAACTGAACGTCTCTCCCTCCCCTCGCGATCGCGCTTGTAATTTTTGAATTCGATTTAAGCGCGGGATTTACAGAGTTTTCGCTCAGCTTTCCAACGCCGCTTACCAAAAGACAATCGACGAACGCGTTCTTGAGTTACAATCAAAATTCAAAAGCGACGCGTTTTCTATTTGCTCGTTTAACTGAACGTCTCTCCCTCCCCTCGCGATCGCGCTTGTAATTTCTGAATTCGATTTAAGCGCGGGATTTATAGAGTTTTTACTCAGCTTTCCAACGCCGTTTACCAAAAGACAATCGACCAACGCGTTCTTGAGTTACAATCAAAATTCAAAAGCGACGCGTTTTTTATTTGCTCAATTAACTGAACGTCTCTCCCTCCCCCCGCGATTGCGCTTGTAATTTCTGAATTCGATTTAAGCGCGGGATTTATAGAGTTTTTACTCAGCTTTCCAACGCCGTTTACCGAAAGACAATCGACCAACGCGTTTTTGAGTTACAATCAAAATTCAAAAGCGACTCGTTTATTATTTGCTCGTTTAACTGAACATCTCTCCCTCCCCTCGCGATCGCGCTTGTAATTTTTGAATTCGATTTAAGCACGGGATTTACAGAGTTTATGCTCAGCTTTCCAACGCCGTTTACCAAAAGACAATCGACGAACGCGTTCTTGAGTTACAATCAAAATTCGCGACGCGTTTTTTATTTGCTCGTTTAACTGAACGTCTCTCCCTCCCCTCGCGATGGCGCTTGTAATTTTTGAATTCGATCTAAGCGTGGGATTTACAGAGTTTTCGCTCAGCCTTTCATCAAAAAAAATAAATAAATAAATAATCGACGAATCGACAGCAACTGCAAAAGGGCAGGTGGGCGCATTTTTCGAAAATGAATTTGTTTTTCGGGGCTGTCCCACCCTGACGAGCCGCCACTGTCCCCAACCCCGCGCTGTCTTGCTATCCACCCGAGCAGAAACAGTCAGATTTGTGCCGAGAAAAAATTAACTTGCAGCACAGCCAGCAGAAACAGTCGTGACGGGCGTGGGTGTGTTAATTAAACGTGACAGATAATTGAGTGCCACCTAATCTTAATCCTCGGAGACGAGGACAGGATCAAAACAAATGACTCAATTCACGCAACAACTTCAATGACAGTTTAGAATGTCGACGAAGATTTTGTACGACTCGAAATATCGTGACAGCGTCAAGAGCCAATAACATCGAAGGTCAAGTCCGAACGCAATTTAATCTTTCCGACGCGACGGCGACGTACAAAAAAAGCTGGAACGGATATAGCATAAAATTAGGAATGTCAAAAAAAAAGCGTCATCAAGTATAGACGTGGCGTGTTTCAATTTGCAATCTGCAGCTGGGGGCTGAACGAGAAAATAAACGTTTAGACCAGGGATGTCCATTAGCATTAGGGATGCTACACGTAAGAACTGCGACGGTGACAAATATTAAGTCTTCTCTCTACGAATGAGTGAACTCTCGTTTCCTCCGAAACAATCCGGAGCGGGGGCGGCGCTTGCGAAGCGCCCAAGATCATCGCTGGTCCAGACTGTGTAAACCAGGAACGGGCACTGGCAGTGGAAGTGTGACCCCCCCGCCCCCCCACCATTACTAAACGTTACACGTGCGACCGTCGCATTGATTAAGCATTTATTTACCGCCCGCTTCTCTGTGAAAGTTTTCTTTCCTCCGATACAATTGCGAGTGGGGTTAGCTCGCGGCGTAAACAAACCCAGGGGTAATTCACATTTACGACTCAGCGGTAACTTTTGAACGCACGAACACGCAAGAAACCGCAGCACGCGCATTTTAAGAAAAGCGACGCCCGTTTAGTAACGTCAACAAGAGCGGCGGCGGCGGCAAGTGTGTGACAATGGCGTTTATTTTCGCAACGACGCGCAAGCGTCTGTTTACTATTGAGGTAGCAGCGGGATTTCACAGCGAAACATGCTCATTTCGTGATACAGTACGGATTGTTTTTTGGTGTCGGGATCTCGACCCCCCGGATTCTGAACGAATTGAAGCACGTCATCGGCACCTGTACGTCCGCTAATCCCTGGCGGAGGTCAGGGCGTTCCCTTTCGACAGGTGACTGTGACGAACGGCGTACAATAAATTATTTTTTACTCCTTCACTCGACTCGACATTGCTTTGAGGACCGTTTGGACCACTTTTGAGTTAAATTTATGTTTAAGCTCCAGCTAACTCCGTAGAAACGATGCTTACAATAGCTTGTTCTTTTTTTTTTTAACTTGATGCGGACGGTATGATCTATCTCCTCATTACTTGGTATACCGTACGCTGACTAATGCTTTCGCCGTGAAAGCTTGCAGCTGCACATCGTGTTGCATTCTGTGTTTTCAAAATAAATGAGTCGGCTTCCGATACGATTTCTAATTTAATAAAACTTCTGTAATTAAATCGAATAAAAAAAAAAACTAAATGAATTCACATACATGAAATTAAAGAACTTAAATTTAATGCCTTTACAATTTCGATTTTTTCCGTGTATGATTTGGAAATGAAATTAGAAATGCCGCCGATATACATAAGTATAGTTTTTTTCTCTCGCTGTAATTGAGAGATGTCGGTAATGAAACGTCGAGTGCTCTTTCCATTTTTAATAGTGTCCGGTTTCAATTTTTTTTTTCTCACAGCGAAACACAAAATGAATCTCGGGGGTGGAAGGGTGTAAGAGGAAGTAATCAATAATTCACGAGTAATCATAATCGGGGGGTGGTGCACCTTCGCGTTATCGCCGAACTCGCCCCCCTCCTCCTCCTCCTCCTCCTTCCACCCTCTCCGAAAGTCCGTCAACAGATAGACCTCTTCGTGTGCACGAGGCGTGACGGCCCGCATTTCATCTGACGTCTAGATTAATTCGGACCGGAACCGGAACTTTCCGAAGTTCGAAGGAATTGTCTGGTGTTGTAGAAAGATAACCGCGCGCCACCTTACGCTTGATTTCGTTCATTTTTTATTCCTTTCATGTACGTCGCTCGTCCGAATATGACGTCTTACTCTCTCTCGACGACGCGACGGCGGCGACGCGGCGGGGAAAGAAAGAAACACTCGAGCGAGTTACAAATTGTAACGACGAAAGTGTCGAGACGATTCAAGACGCTTCGAGAAAAATTTTATTTTCTTTGAATTATCTGCTTTCTTTAAATCCTTTGCTTGGCTTGGCTTCACTTATTCACTTAGGTTGGCGCTTGAAATGGTTTGACCTTGAAACATTTTCAGTTTCAATTTTTATAATTTTTTCAATTCTTTATATTTTTTTACAATTTTTCTCCAGCTTTTAGCGTTAGCCTTTTTTTATTTAATTTTTCGTAATTTCTTTCGTTCAGAATTCTTTCCTTGCATTAGCTTCACTGAGATTGGCTCTAACCTGGGTTGGGTTGACCTTGAAACGTTTTTTTCTCTTTCGATTTTCTTTAATTTTTTCCAACTTCTAAAATTTGTATTCTTTTTCGAACGATTTTAAAATTCTCAATTAACCTTCTTTTGTATTTAATTTTCTTAATTATGTCCTTGAGTTGGCTTCACTGAGCTTTATTTATCCTTGGATTGGATTGACGCTTTCTTACATTTTTCGTTTCGATTTTTAAAAAATTCTTTTTTCGGTTTACGTTTTGCCTCTTTTTTAATTTTCATAATTTCTTCATAATTTACTTCTTTCCTTGCATTAGCTTAACTGAGATTGGCTTGCTTTAGCTTGGGCTGGATTGACCTTGAAACATCTCTTTCTCTTTCGATTTTTTTTTTCTTAATTCTTTAACTTGGGTTGAGTTGACCTTGAAACATTCCTTTCTGTTTCCATTTTAAAATATTTTTCCAACTTCTAAAAACTTGTAATTTTTCGATTTGATGATTTTAACATTTTCAATTAACTTTCTTTCGTATTAATTTTTTGTAAATCCTTCTTTTCATGACGCTTTTTTAAAATTGTTTGTTTCGATTTTTTTAATTCTCTTTTCTATCGATTTCTTGCAATTTTTAATTGAATGTCTTGATTTTCTTTCTTTGACATTTTCTATTCTCATAACCTGTTTTGTTTTATTTTTCCTATTTTTTTTTAAATCCTTTCTTTGTGTTATCTGAACTAAGATCGGTTTCACTTGGTTTGGTTTGACCTTGAAACGCTTCTGTTTCTAATTTTAAAATCCTTTTCGAATTCTTTACGACTTTTAATTTTTTTTTTCCGAACTTTCAGAAATGTTAATTTTTTTTTAACCTTCCTTTTATTTTTCGCATTTTTTTTTCTTTATCAATTCTTCCCTTGATTTGGGTTTGCTTAGGTTCCGTTACCTTGGGTTGGCTTCGCTGGGTTAGCTTCAGTTAGGCTAAGTTGACCTTGGTACTGTTTTCTAAATTTTTAATTTTTTTTTTGTTTGTTTCGATGTTTAACAATTTTTAATCTTTTTGCAATCTTTCGAATTGTTCAATTTAATTTTAGTTTTTTTTTTAATTTCGAAACTTTACGACTTTTAATTTTTTTTTTAGAAATGTTAGATTTTTAAAATTATTTTTGCTTTAATTTTTCGCAATTCTTTTTTTTATTTCAATTCTTCCCTTGATTAGGGTTTGCCTAAGTTTCGTTAACTTGAGTTGGCTTCACCTAGTTAGCCTCAGTTAGGTTGGATTGACCTTGGTACTGTTTTCCAAATTTTTTCATTTTCTTTTGTCTGTTTCGTTGTTTAACAATTTTTACTTCTTCTTGCGATCTTTTTCGAATTGTTCAATTCGATTGTTTTTTTTTTTGGCATTTTCTTGCCTTAATTTCTCTTTTTATGCGTAATAGCCAACATTTTTTATCTTTTCATTTTGTTTTTCGCTAAGGTTAGATTTAGTTGGGTTGAGTTGACCTTGAAACTACTTTTCTGTGTGAACTTTTCACAACTTTTTTTAAAATTTGACCTTTTGACCTTTTTAAGCTAAGCAAAAACTTCTTCTTTGCCCTCCCCCCCTCCCCTCGATTTGGAATCTTAGAGTAAAATATTCTTAGAGATTTAAATTTGTTTTTTTTTCAACTTTACCTAAATTGGGTGTTGACATCGAAACTTTTACTTTTTTTGTTTTTTTTTTTTTAATTTTATTTTCTAATTTCGATTGCAATTTAACCAACAGACCGCGAGGCGTTTTAAAGCTGAGTAAGAACTTCTTCTTCACCTTCTTCACCCCCACCCCATCGATTTAGAATCTTAAGAGGAGAAACGCTCGTTCTGATTCACTTTTTTTAAATATTTTTTAATTTTTTTTTCTAAATTCAATTTCAACTCAACCAACCTTTAGATTTCAACCAACCACTCCCTTCGATTGGAATTTTATAGTCCATCACTCTTTTCCCCTATTTTCTGGATTCCATTTCCGTCGGGTTCCTGACCATGTAAATGTCATCTGATCATTTGACGTTTCTTTCTGAAAGTCAAGCTTGCTCCTCCTACAATTAATTTTTTTTTCCTGCGCGCTCTTTGAGTCTGAGTTTTCTGTAGCGCTGCCGCGCGAGCAGGTACTTTCAGACATTCCGAATTAATAAAGTAAAGACACGTCCCACGTTCACTTTTTTTTTTATTTCGACAGACTTTTGCATTTTTTTTTTTTTTAATTTAAACAAGCTTGCCGAGAATTTGAAAAAAATATTATTGAATAAATTTCAGCGCGTCAGTGTCGATTGCATCGCCAAACGTAGCGCGTGTATTTAATGCATGTTTGTATATAACGCAGGTACACCGACACTACGGTTTTCATTTTCTTGTCTCGCACAGTCGCGTTTTGTTTTCGTTTTTCTGCTTTCGTTAAACTTTCATTTAAATTCACATTTGCTTTTTTTTGAATTGCGTTTCATCTTCTGCTTTTCAGTCTTTTTTCTGTTTGTTTTTTCTTTTTTTTAATTATTTAACGCCGTTGCGTCGCAGTCTTTTGTAGTGTCATATTATTTATGTTTGTTTTAATAACGTACGTTTTAAGTACGAAGTCGCGACGAAATTATTATTATTTTGGATGCAAGATTGGGGATTATCTTCCTGGAGATTTTCCGAAATTTCGTCGGCGGCGTCGGCGCACGCTGCGATCCTCTGGAGGACGGTTCCGCGGTGACATGACGTGGCGAGGGTCACTCACTCCTCCCGGCGCCCTCGATTTTTAACCTCGCCCATCTCCTTCCGAGAACCACCAGCTTTCTGTTTTATGTACTTGGCAATTTGATAAATAAATTTATTATTATTATTATTATTATCAGCTCGGAGGACAGTCTTCCTCTTCTTCAGCGCCAACTTGCCACTTGCGATTCTCGTCAACGGTTCAGGAGATAAAGTAAATTAATTCAGGTTCGCAGCAACGTAAGTTACGATCGATTTTTCGATTTCGATTTCTTTTTATTATTTTAATTTTTTTTTTTTTTTAATATAAAATTCAAAGTCCGGGTGTTGAGTAAGTTCGGCGAAGAAGGGGAGGGGTGCGTTCCAACTGCAAGGTGAAGTGTTATTGACCGAGTTCAGTGAAGAAGGTGTGTGTTTCGATTGCATGGGCGAAGCGTTATAGACCAAGTTCAGTGAAGAAGGTGCAGCAAGCAAGGTTAGAACTGAGCAAGTTCAGTGAAGAAGGCGTGAGTGCCAAGTGTTTTTATTTAACATTACGGCGTATTTTAAACGTCCTGTTCGCTCGTGGACGTTTTCCGGTGTGATGCGATCGGATTTAATAATTCTGTTTCGTTCCCGCCTTTTACGATCACGATCGGTCGAACCCGAATGATGAAATACGTACGTGTAACAACAAATGTTAGCCGGTTCGTGTTGCTATAGTTAGTGTTGAGCGATCCTGTTTTACCAGGCAATCAATTGTCCGGAGAACAAGTTTAATACCGTACACATGATTTGTCAATTATAAGTTGGAAATTTTATTGCCTCGCATGTAGATAAACTAGAAAACGGCGATAAAACAAATGGAATCCATTTATGCGATTCGTGGCGCAGATACAGGTATAAATAAGTGTAATTTAGAAGGTATCGGTGACGCGGCGGCGGTACGTTTTACTTTTTTTTTTTTTTTCTCATTCTCGTTCCCTTTCCGCGCGGTACCCCTCTTGTCGTACCGCGCAGATACAGGTATAAATAAGTGTAATTTAGAAGGTATCGGTGACGCGGCTGCGGTACGTTTTACTTTTTTTTTTCATTCTCGTTCCCTTTCCGCGCGGTACCCCTCTTGTCGTACCGCGCCGACAGCCTATCCCTAACCGCAGCAACAAAAGTATTTCCGAGAGAGCCGGACGCCGCCGCAGCCGCCGCCGCCGCGACCAAAATGACTCGTAAGTTACGAACATAATTAATAAGGCCGCGGTATCACGATGGCGTAATTCACTCGGCATAAACGGCCGCCTTTTACAGCGTTATTAACATAAGATTAGAACCGTTTGAATAGTCTAATATTTATTAGATCTTGATAAGGCAAATTGAATACAAATTCAAATTTGTATTACGATAACTGATTTTGTAGAATTCAATGAGATTCCTTGTTCACCTCGTGAATGTTTATAGGCGAGAGAGCGCGATGAACATCGTACGATAACGCGCCCGACACTTTCGCCCCTTTCCAGGCATGTACTTAACAACAAACAAGTAGTAAGTAGGCACGCACTGATCTTTTTTTTTTGTCTTCTTCCTCTTCTTTCCTCTTCGTTTTCCAGCGGTTGCAGGCAACCTCGCCGAGGCCCAACATACGTACGTACTGCGCCTCATTAATAAGTAATGGCATTGTTGGATATGCGTGACATTGTATGGATATTAACTTGAGCATAACACAAGATTGATAACGAGCGATAACGCTCCGGCCCTGCCTACACAATTTAAATCTTTTTAGGGCAAAGCTAACATGTGTTTTAGTTGTGCAAACCGATTCCTATTTTCTGTATTGTTCGAAGGGCGGAAGCGCTCGCGCAAGACCAAAAGCCGCTCGCGTGCTACAATTATTCAAAATTATTTAAAAAACATTAAAAGAGACGAAAAATTGGAAAAAACGGAAAAAATTTTTGGAAAACATTCTCCTTCATTTTTTCCAAACGTTCTCTTTCATTTTTTCCAAACGTTCTCCTTCATTTTTTTACAAACATTCTCCTTCATTTTTTGCAAGCGTTCTCCTTCATTTTTTTACAAACATTCTCCTTCATTTTTTGCAAGCGTTCTCCTTCATTTTTTCCAAACGTTCTCCTTCATTTTTTTACAAACATTCTCCTTCATTTTTTGCAAGCGTTCTCCTTCATTTTTTTACAAACATTCTCCTTCATTTTTTGCAAGCGTTCTCCTTCATTTTTTCCAAGCGTTCTCCTTCATTTTTTTACAAACATTCTCCTTTATTTTTTGCAAGCGTTCTCCTTCATTTTTTCCAAACGTTCTCCTTCATTTTTTTACAAACATTCTCCTTCATTTTTTCCAAACGTTCTCCTTCATTTTTTTACAAATATTCTCCTTCATTTTTTGCAAGCGTTCTCCTTCATTTTTTTACAAACATTCTCCTTCATTTTTTGCAAGCGTTCTCCTTCATTTTTTCCAAACGTTCTCCTTCATTTTTTTACAAACATTCTCCTTCATTTTTTCCAAACGTTCTCCTTCATTTTTTCCAAACGTTCTCCTTCATTTTTTTCCAAACGTTCTCCTTCATTTTTTCCAAACGTTCTCCTTCATTTTTTTACAAACATTCTCCTTCATTTTTTTTCAAGTTCCTAGCTGTCGCGTGCTCCGAAAGACGACGAGCAGCCCAAAACAAAGAGCGAAGCGCTTTCCTGTCATCTGACTAAGGAGGCCTCTGTTCGGTCCCCCTCGGAATGCAAGTGGGCGAAGTCCGCTTGTTATTAATATCAGAAGAGAGAAAAAAAAAATCACAAAAGCAGGAGGAACTTACATTTCTAAAAACTTAAAAATTTCCTTCATTTTTTACAATTATCAAAATTATTTTAAAAACATTAAAAGAAACAAAAAAATGGAAATTTTTTTTGTAAAATATTCTCCTTCATTTTTTCCAAACATTCTCCTTCATTTTTGGAAAACATTCTCCTTCATTTTTTGCAAACATAAACTATAAACATGTAAAGGATCGAATATTCAGAGAGAGAGAGAGAGAGATGTAGAAAATTTCATACGCTTTTTGCTTGTTTGTCTGTCTGTTTGTTGTCTCGACGCGTCCGTCGATCTCTGCTCTTTCTAAACCGATCGTCATTTGCTTATCTAGCGCGCGCTTTCTGAACCGATCGTCACTTGTTTATCCTTTTCGCTCTTCATTCTACCAACGTTGCAAGAACCTTAGGAATAATTCAATATCGTTTGCAACTGGAGCTTGACGTGACATGTCACGAAAAAGAATCGTTGAACATAACCTCAAATATATTAGTTCATCTTTTCTAAGCGATCGTTTTGCATTCGCTTTTCTTTTTTTCGGCTAAACAACCTTACGAATATAATTCAATACCGTTTGCAACTGGAGATTAACGTGAGATGTCGCGTCAAAGAATCGTTGAAGTTGAACATAACCTCAAATATTTAGTTAATCTTTTCTAATCGATCGTTTTGTGTTCGCTTTTCTTTTGTTCGGGTAAACAACCTTACGAATAATTCAATAACGTTTGCAAGTGGAGGTTAATGTGAGAGGTCGCGTAAAAGAATTGTAGAAGTTGAACATAACCTCAAATATTTTAGTTCTTCTTTTCTAGTCGATCGTTTTGTATTCGCTTTTCTTTTGTTCGGGTAAACAACCTTGCGAATAATTCAAGATCGCTTGCAACTGGAGATTAACGTGAGATGTCGCGTAAAAGAATCGTAGAAGTTGAACATAACCTCAAATATTTCAGGTCGCCTTTTCTAATCGATCGTTTTGCATTCGCTTTTCTTTTGTTCGGGTAAACAACCTTACGAATAATTCAATATCGTTTGCCACTGGAACTTGACGTGAGATGTCGCTTAAAAGAATTGTAGTAGTTGAACATAACCTCAAATATTTTGTTTGTTCGCTGCCTCGAGGCGTTCGTCAATCCCTGCGGTTCCCGAATCGATCGTCGTCGGTTCGTTTTTATGCGTCTCGTTCCTGCCAGTCGCCTTTCCAGTTTTTCTTCTCTAAAGATTCATCGATCTTCGTTTGTTTTTCGTCGCCATTTTTGTTCTATTTTAGCACAGTCTTTCTCTATTGGTTTTTCAATTTCGGATAGTCAAGTCGTATGTCAAAAAGGGGAAGGCCACCAGACAAATTCGGAAACGTAATTAAAAAAAGGGGAAAACAAAAAAGAAGACTGTATTTGCGCGTGCAGAAAACAATAGAAGGTCGAAACCCAAACCTTACCCATCCGACTTGGTGATGCGGCAGGATTCGATCCAGCGCGGTGATGTCAATCGAGTCAACAAAGCTTATTGTGTAGATGCGTTCGCCCAGCGCTCTAATACTGTAGTCGGGCGAACCCCCACGCTCCTGCGTATACAACATTTCATATAACCAGTCAGCCGGTGGAAAGTACGGAAACTCCAAACTCCAATAACATCCCTCACTCTCCCAAAAACACGCAGTCATCCAAGAAAAGTCTCCATCTTCTTGAATTTGATTCGACCGCCTTCTGAAGAGTTTCGAACGAAACAATGAGACGAAGCGTTTCTTCACGCCGCACAACTCATCGATCACTTCGTCTGAGAGCAGACGGTTCAAGCTCCGCTCGTCGACAAGACACCATTGCGTTCGACGAGCCTGCACCACTTCGCTGTTCGTTATACGTTACATGTTATGTACCTACGTTCGCCCAGCGCTCTAAAACTGCAGTCAGGCGAACCCCCACACTATTGCGCGAACACTGTTTCACATGTTGTGTTCCTACGTTCGCCCAGCGCTCTAACACTGCAGTCAGGCGAACCCCCCGCACTTCTGCACGTACACTATTTCATATAACCAGTCAGCGGAAAAAAAATACGGAAACTGCAAACTCTAGTAGGATCCCTCACTCTCCGAGAAACACGCTGTCATCTAAGAAATGTCGGCAAGCAACTTCATCTTCTTGAAATCGATTCGACCGCCTTCTGAGGAGTTACGACCGAAACAGTGAGACGAAGTTTTCTCCAAGCCCCAACAAGTTGGTTCATTGTTATTGGTTGAATAAATCATATTATGCCCACGCGGTGTTTTCGAGAAGGCACCTGTACGTCGTGGAATGTTCCAGTGAGTGCGCGAAAAGTGCGGTATGCTTCGATGCATTTCTAATAGCAGCGGAAGAACGGTTTAAATTTAGCGAGCGAACTTGGGCCCAATAAACGGCGAAATGTAGTAAGTTGGCATTATTTATTGAAATTGAAGTAAGTGTTGTAAGAGTTTTTGAAATCGGTCAATCATTGCGATTATTACTTGCGAGATCCGCCGAAGTCGTAACAATATCTGTGATGGTTGCGGGTTAAGCGTTGCGCGTACGCGTTTTAAAACGTTCAGACGAAGACATTACGGTTGCAGATGGTTACCGAAGAGGTGAAAAAGTTCGAAGAGGCCGTCGCCGTCGTTTCTGCCGCCTTCCTCGACATCGTAATCTACGACATCCACATGCTAAGCAAGCGTGTCGCAATGGCGAAGAGCCTAGATTGCAGCGACATTTATTTAAATTCACGTTCGCTTTGAAGTAACTTGTAACGTATCTGCATCTGATTGGTGAATTATACCATTAGTGTGCTGCTATCTCCCGGTTATATAACAAAATGCACCGGGGCACTCATGTATATGTATAGTACATACGCTCTCTTATCGTAATGAATTTCTAGAGATTTGTTTTTTTTTTTTCAAGCTGGCGGCGATGTTTATGCTTTTGCCTGTAACGAACATAGAGAGAGAGAGAGGGGAAAGAGAACATTACTGAAATAACTGTGAAGTTGCAGGTTGAATCCTGCGTGCGTTGCGTCGCTGTTTCTTTTTCTTTTGGCGAGAGCAAACCTAACCTTAAAAAGAACCAAATGTCAAGCTTGTCGAACGTTTTAGGTCGCGACATCTCTCGCTCGCTTTTTAACTTAACATTACAATCACCGACCAGTTGGCCGCCTAATAAACCATCTCACACTGTTACGGCGAAAATTAAAAATTAAAAAAAAACTAGCAACAAATTGCAAAAGTAATTAATTAAATCGAGTACCTAATCGAAAGGTCTAAAACTACTTTCTAATTTCGAATGATGTAATAAAAATTCTAATCTGGTAAACTCTGTGAGAATCTAAACGACATTTCGCTCAGGAAATAAATAAATAAATTAATTAATTAATTAAAAACTTATAATTAACAGTCAATATCCTGTAAGTATTCTCGTAGCATCCGCTGAACGCGTCCCTGCGGTTTTCGCTTCGGTTCTCGTTTTTTTTTTTTTTGTAGTACAAATCGCGGCCATGTGAAGCGCTTGCGTCGCGTACACACCTGCATTGTCTCGTTCGTAGTTCTGAGAAAATTCCTTCGAGAAACGCCGCGTCGCCGCTTCAGCCGGCTTTCCTTTACGCAATTAATTTGAACACAAAGCACTCCATTGTTGTAAGGCATCACTTATTATTATT
This sequence comes from Prosopocoilus inquinatus, assembly GCA_036172665.1. Taxonomy (NCBI): domain Eukaryota; kingdom Metazoa; phylum Arthropoda; class Insecta; order Coleoptera; family Lucanidae; genus Prosopocoilus; species Prosopocoilus inquinatus. Next base: position 2,492,195 of record CM069878.1, on the reverse strand, counting down.
ATTATTAATAATAATATGAGTTGCCGCGTCACGGTGAGAAATTCGCCGCGGTTTCGCTCGGCAAAAGCACAGAAAAAAAGTTATGGCTTTTCGAATCAGAGCAGTCTGAGCTTACGCCACGACGCCAGATCGATGCATAAGAGAATTTAATTCAGAATTCAACACCACACCCATCTCCTCCACAATACTCTACTTTCTACTGAGCAATACGTAACAGAATTGCTCTTGATCGGATTAGATTTGTTCCTTGAGCGGTAATTTCGACACCACACCCATCTCCTCCACAATGCTCTATTCTCTACGGATCACTACGTAACATAATTGCTCTCGATCGGATTAGATTTGTTCCTTGAGCGGTAATTTCAAAACCACACTCATCTCCTCCACAATGCTCCACTCTCTACGGATCAGTACGTAACATAATTGCTCTTGATCGGATTAGATTTGTTCCTTGAGCGGTAATTTCGACACCACACCCATCTCCTCCACAATGCTCTATTCTCTACGGATCACTACGTAACATAATTGCTCTTGATCGGATTAGATTTGTTCCTTGAGTGGTAATTTCAACACCCGCCCATCTCCTCCTACTTTCTTACACTCTGTCTCTCTCTCGACGTGATGCTAAAATGTTTGCTCCGTTTCAATGCAGTCTTGTTCATTCGAGCGTGCGAATTTTTGATCGCCGAACTCGCTCGTTCTTATTTTCTTTCGGCGACAGATTCGTTATATTGCGGGGGCTGGCGTATTTGTGCGAGCAAAGCCGGCAACCGAGTAGCGCACGTTTCTGTTCTCGATAATATCGGAAACCTTATTTTCTTCCGGCGACAGATTCGTTTCATTGCGGGAGCAAATTTGTCCCTAGATTTTTGATTGACGTTTATCTTACGTGATAGGGTTCGGAAAAAGACTGTAAAATTCGTCCATTTTACAAGCTCCGTATCGTATCGTATCGTATCGTATCAAATTAGGTCAGCAACTATAAAATCCGAAATTACTGACGAGAATGACGTTGTGTTTTCGAACCCTCTCCGACATGTCAAATGTCAATCAAATCTAGGGACCCTAGATGGTTTGGGGCGAGTTCGACTTTCACGTTCAACGCAGTCGGAACATAAACGCACCTCACTATTCAGGGGTGGATGGTATTTATGGGCCCCGTTCAATCTAAAGGCCCCTTCGAGGTCAAAAAAAATACAGAAATCTCTATTATCTTATAGTAAAGTTGCGAAGTTTCGATTTCGTTTTGGACATGTCCCGATTTCTCAAAGACAACGTCCCGATTTACAAAACTTAAAAGTCGGCAGTCCTTGAACTCGAAACGTCCCAAGCCTGATTACGTCCAAACACGCGCATCTTGAAATGTACCTCGGTCACGGCATGCAAATCTTGAAACGTACCTCAGCCTTGCCAGCATAAATGCCACCACCAACGAATTTCTATAATCTGTTGCCATCACTAGTCAGACGTACAAAAAAATTGGGTTAATTGGATGGGTTCCCGAACGGTGTTAGTCAAGGGCCTTGAAAGTTAAAAATCCGCCCCTGTCAGTCACCATTACATGCACTGAAACATATTCGTTGAAAAAGGCTTGTGTTTTTATAAAAACTCATAATTGGTGGGTTCAACTGGAGGAATCAAAAATGCGGGACAAGCGCGACCCATTTCATATCTTGCAAGACTTTTTCGGTCATTCTTTCATTGCGGGATTTGTGTTGCTCATGCGGGACAGCCCCGCACAATCCGGGACAATTGGCAGCCTTATTCAACGGAACGACCGTGTGAGCGCCGCCGATGCTGGAAACGATGCGACGCTTGCTTCAAGCGACGTGGGCTGCATACGCCCTCTATTTACGGAGAACTTAATTAAACGAACGCTGAATGCGCGAGGTTGGTTTTTCCGTTTCTGTTCTGATCGCAATTTGATTTAATAATTTTAAAAAGTAACGTTTTTTTTTAAAAAAAAGAACTGCAAAGAATTCGGCTGTTACTAGGCAGATAACATCCCGAAAACCCCTAACGGAATTGTTTATCATTATTTTCTGTTAATTGTTATTTTATTTTATTTTATATTCGATCGAAACTAAAATATTTTTATACCGCCTGTAAAATACCTAGGCGCAGGCGCTGTGGCCGTAAGAGATCTCGACGCGGAAATATTTTCTAGAAGCAATTCGAGTTTGTAGCAGAGAAAAACGATGTTGAAAATCGGGCGGGAATTAACAATAATTTGGGTTCGCGTTAGTTTCGGGAATCTATGTAAATCGTGATTGCAAGATGATTGATCTGTTTAAATAGTTTGTCTGGAATTCATTGGGCTCAGCGTGTGTTATTGAAATGTTATTTCGCACCAACAAATCGCTCGAATTTAAATACCGAATAGCAGGTACGTGACCGGCCGTTAATCACATTGCACGATTCTATGTTTCTTTTTTCTTTTTCTTTCGGCGACAGATTCGTTTTATTGCGGGGCATATGCATGAGCAACGGTAGTAGCTGAGTAGAGTACGTTTGTGTGTTCTCGCCGATTTCGGGAATTTTATTTTCTTTCGGCGACAGATTCGTTTCATTGCGGTACCATACTTGCGAGAAACCGAATTTTCGTATAGTTCTTGGTCGTGAGAATTGCAGAAAGGTATGAAACAAGGACAAACACTTTAGGAAACGAGCTAAAAATGTAAATTTATTACCATACTTGACGTTTCGCAACTTTGATCATTTGCTTCATTTATTTTTTCTACCAACAATATCTTCACAAGTAATTATAAAAATTAGTACCTACGCTAAATTGCTATTTATTCACTTTTGATAAAGCAAATAATCAAATTTGCGAAACGTTAAGTAAGATAATAAGTTTTCATTTTTAGCTCGTTTTCTAAAGTGTTTTTATTCGTTTCATATCTTGCTAGCAGCCGAGCAGAGGTAGACTACGATTGTGTTCTCCCTGATTTTGGGAAACTTATTTTCTTTCGGCGACAGATTCGTTTCATTGCGGGGGCATATTTGTGAGTAACGGTGGCAGCTAAGGAACGGGAAAGGGTGAACGTATACCATTTTTTCGAGGTTCATACCCGAGGTACCGTTTCCTTTCGACGTTCGGGCGGGTCCAAATTCACGTGCCTGAAGGGGAGGTGAGAGTTAGTGCAACGCAACGACCGTGAGCGACGACGTCTCGTTATTGGAAACAACGCGACGCTAGCTTCAAGCGACGTGGACTGCATATGCCCTCTATTCACGGAATTCTGAAGCCGGTGACGTTCTCAGCTGACCGTAACGTACTCCTTCCATTTTTACAATAACGTACCCCTTTCATTTTTACAATAACGTACCCCTTTCATTTTTACAATAACGTACGCCTTTGATTTTTATCTCTGTTTTATTTCGGCATTTTAAAATAATTCCGGCACATCGTAGCGCATTAAATTACAAACATCAACGATTCGGGTTGATTTTTTAGGTTGATCGTAGTGACTATCGTTTAGTAAAATAAGGACCAACTGTTCTTGGGCTGTATTCTCAAGTCGCTCGACTAAAATCGTATGCGAAACTGACCTCAAAATGACGCAATTCTCGAACGACTTAGAAAGTTTTGTAGTATGAGAATCTAAATCATTTTGAGGTCGTTTTCGCATACGACTTTAGTCGAGTGACTTGAGACTAGGGCCCCTGCAGATCTTTCGCGTTTTCTGTAAAATAATCTCTCGAGTCGTAGTTACGAATAATCGAAGCTCGTGTCATTTGTTTTGGCCGTGTTTTCGTTTTTAGCTCTACGTTCTATTGTGAACCGAAGCGAATTTATATAATATAATTTTCTGCGTAACGTTGTTGTGTTCTTGTCGAACCCTATGCTGAACGCACGCGCCGCGATAAATCTCGGGGGAGGTTTAAGGACACGTGGTTAAAATTCCCGCATTCATTATTTTGCAAACAGCCTGTACATCGATCCCGGATCATTTTTCAAAAACAGGCTCGCCTTTCGAAAAATAAAACAAAAACAAAACATGCAAAAAAATTTAGAAAAACCTACCTTTTCTCGTTGCTTCGTTCTCTTCATGGTACTCAATCGGGCATGGTAACTTTTCCAACGATTCGCCTGGAACAAATCGTTCCCATTAAAAATTTTAAACTGCACGATAAAATGAAGTATGTAGATGTAAGAAAAAACAAACGAAAACAAAAACAAACACTGCTTTAATAAATTAATAAATTAAAAAGAGAAACAAAAGAAATAACCTCAACAGGTCCATACAAATAGTATAAATTTTGAGATTTCAATGGTCACGTGTCACAAGTTTGGTGATGCCACATCGTTAATTATTTAATAATTTTTTTTCTGGGAATCTCTCAATGTTCGCAGTTGCAGATACTTACATTTTTGTTTCGATTTTCTTTCTTGTCAGAATCTCTTAAATTATATCACTGGAAAAAATCTAATATCATTAGAGATGTGAAAATGAAAAAAATGATGTTGGCATTCTGAATTTGTTCAGCGATTCGTCACAGCGAAACCTTTCCCGGCGAGCCCAACCGGAGTCGAGAGCGCGAACCGGAACAAGAAGATCCTCGCCGCCAGATTGGTGCTCGATTTCGAAAAATTCCGATTCGGTAAACCTTCGACGACATTGCGAAACTCGTTTTACGCCGTTCTACTTCGCTTGTTTATATTGCTTTCCGATCGGCCCCCTTTTCAGGGAAGAAGTAAATAAAACGCGCGAACAGTCGTGGAGAATTAGCGATTCTTTTTTCCTTCGATTTTTCTTTTTTTTTTTTTAGTTTTAGGTTTCTTCATTCTTTTTTTTTAATTTAACGCCAAGCACAGAAGTGTAGCCGACGTCCGCTTAGCTTGCAAAGTTCTTTCCGGTCAGCAAAACTAACGTTTTAATAGAGGGGAATTCCATGCTGACAAATGAAAACCAAGTCGTTCGAACTCAATCACTTACAACGCTACGCTTTACTTACTGCAGCGAATTTGCTAATCTAATTCGCTTCGATCATACAAGACAAATGACTTTAGTGTCAAATCAGAACTGACTGCGCTTCCAGTTTTTGCAAGGAAATAATTCACAGTTGGTTTAACCAAATTACGGATTAATCCCATCAGAGGGAGTACGCGGTTAGTTAATCCTGATTCGTGCTGCGCCAAATATTGTCTGCTTAGCTCGCAAGATCAAAGTTCTGTTCGGTCAGCGCAAAATTAACGTTTGTGTGAGTGGATTCCATCCTGACAAATGAAAACCAAGTCGCCTGAACTTACTTACAACGCTTCGAATTGTTGTAAAATAAAAGAAAAATCATGTCAGTGAATCTTAACGTTAGTGTGAGTGAATTCCATGCTGACAAAAGCAAACCAAGTCATCTGAACTTACTTACAAAGCTCGAAATTGTTGTAAAATAAAAGAAAATCATGTCAGTAAATCTTAACGTTCGGGTGAGGGAATTCCATGCTGACAAAAGCAAAGCAAGTCGTCCGGACTTACTTACAACGCTTCGAATTGTTGTAAAATAAAAGAAAAATCATGTCTGGGAAGCTTGTTAAAGCAAATCTCCTGATTTTATGGCAAAATCGAGACATATTGGGGATTGTCTGCATGGCCAGCAAGATCAAACTTCTTTTCGGAAGAAAGCGCAAAGTACACGCAAAATTAACGTTTGTGTGAATGAATTCCGTGCTGACAAATGAAAACCAAGTCGTCTGAACTTGCTTACAATGCTCGAAATTGTTGTAAAACAAAAGAAAAATCATGTCAGTGAATCTTAACGTTTGTGTGAGTGAATTCCATGCTAACAAAAGCAAACTAAGTCGACTGAACTTACTTACAACGCTCGGAATTGTTGTAAAATAAAAGCAAAATCATGTCAGTGAAGCTTGCCAAAGCAAATCTCCTGATTTTATTGCAGATTCGAGGCGTATTGGGAATTGTCTGCGTGGCCAGCAAGATCAAAGTTCTTTTCGGAAGAAAGCGAAACGTCCGCGCAAAATTAACGCTCGCGTGAGTGAATTCCGTGCTGACAAATGAAAACCAAGTCGTCTGAACTTGCTTACAATGCTCGAAATTGTTGTAAAACAAAAGAAAAATCATGTCAGTGAATCTTAACGTTTGTGTGAGTGAATTCCATGCTAACAAAAGCAAACTAAGTCGACTGAACTTACTTACAACGCTCGGAATTGTTGTAAAATAAAAGCAAAATCATGTCAGTGAAGCTTGCCAAAGCAAATCTCCTGATTTTATTGCAGATTCGAGGCGCATTGGGAATTGTCGGCGTGGCCAGCAAGATCAAAGTTCTTTTCGGAAGAAGGCGAAACGTACGCGCAAAATTAACGTTCGTATGAATGGATTCCGTCCTGACAAATGAAAACCAAGTCGTCTGAACTTGCTTACAATGCTCGAAATTGTTGTAAAACAAAAGAAAAATCATGTCAGTGAAACTTAGCGTTCGTGTGAGGGAATTCCAAGCTGACAAAAGCAAACCAAATCGCCTGAACTTACTTACGATGCTTGAAATTGTTGTAAAATAAAAGCAAAATCACGTCAGTGAAGCTTGTTAAAGCAAATCTCCTGATTTTATTGCATATTCGAGGCGTATTGGGAATTGCCTGCGCGGTCAGCAAGATCAAAGTTCTTTTCGGAAGAAAGCGAAACGTCCGCGCAAAATTAACGCTCGTGTGAGTGAATTCCATGCTGACAAGTGAAAACCAAGTCGTCTGTACTTGCTTACAATGCTTGAAATTGTTGTAAAATAAAAGAAAATCATGTCAGTGAATCTTAACGTTTGTGTGAGTGAATTCCACGCTGACAAAAGCAAACCAAGTCGCCTGAACTTACTTACGACGCTAGAAATTGTTGTAAAATAAAAGAAAATCATGTCAGTGAATCTTAACGTTTGTGTGAGTGAATTACATGCTGACAAATGAAAACCAAGTCGTCTGAATTTACTTAAAATAATAAAAATTGTTGCAAAATAAAAAGAAAATCACGTCAGTCAAGCTTGTTTTTCAGCTGTTGGGATTATTATTATTTTTTTTTCTTTGAGTTACATCAAGGGAAAGAGAGGCCCGTAACAGTTAACGAATGCATTAACAAGCAATAATCACTTAATTTATTCCGGGGAACATCCCATATTTCATAAAGATAGGAATCAGTGCGTTGTTAGTTGCGAAATAATTCTTATTTTTCCCGGCGTAATTGAAATAAGCTGGCGGTTTATATCGCAGGAGGCGGTGCGGAGCGGGGCGGGGCGGGGGGAAGCCCCCGACGACCGACGACGACGATTGTTAAGATCGAAATCGTAAATTAACCCGTTACAGATATGATTTTATTTATGTGGTTCCCCGTGACATTTGCATATGTATAATATCTGCGATCCGGCTTACTTTAAAGTGCATTAGCGATTTCCAAAGTCACGAATATTTTCTCTCTCTAGACGCTGGTCGATTCCACCTGATTTATGTCGAATGTCAGCCTCTCACCTGGTGAATATTCATGAAGGCGAATCGCCAGGATCTGGAGAGAATTACATTACTCGAAGGCATGTCTGTGTTTTACTAATGTGTACATTTTAGCAGCAACTTAATCGCGAGATAACCGCCGTTTATTTGGATTTAATATTCCCCAATTAAATTATCGTTATCTTCCTCCCCCCCCCACCCCAAATTACAATCTATAAACGCCACGGCGCGGCGCGGCGCGGCGCGGCGCGGCGACGCATTATAATTTTGATGGCGCGTCGAAAATTAACCGGAATTACGTAACAAGTGAAATCAAACGGGGAAAATATCTTTGCGCGATAAAAATGATGTAAAAATGTCGACGATGCCTGACGTAAGTTAAACTAAAAAAAAAAAAAAGAATAGATTTAGAACGTGAAATTAAACCTGGTTGTGGAATATCAAATCGAGTCGTAAAAGTTTACGTCCTCGTTTATTCTTCTATATCAACAAGGTTGCTTTTTTTTATTTGGTCAAATTAATAACGATTAAAATTCAATGTAGGCGACGCACGTCACTGACTACCACTATATTTCATCCTTTCCTTAAAATCGATTCGCCTAAGTTTACGAAGAAACCTCATTTTGTTTCGGAACACTCTCCATCCTTTGCTATCATACGAGATTAAAGCAAGATGGGAATATTCTCTTCTGCGGTCAAATAATTAACGACTTTGTTTAGTTAGAATTTCACGAGTACGGTCATCGACCGGGTTTAATTCCGTCTAGCATGAATTACCGCCGTCTGCTTAGCTCGCAAATCAAAGTTCTTTTCGGTCAATGGAACTTATTTAATTCAATGTGGGCGAAGCACGTCACTGACTACCGCATTTCATCCTTTCCTTAAAATCGATTCGGTTTTCCGTTCGCCTAAGTTGACACAGAAACCTCATTTTGCTTCGGAACACTCTCCATCCTTTGCTATCATACGAGATTAAAGCAAGATGGGAACATTCTCTTCAGCGGTCAACTAACTGACGACTTTGTTTAGTTAGAATTTCACAAGTACGGTCATCGACCGGGTTTAATTTCGTCTAGCATGAATTACCGACGTATGCTTAGCTCGCAAATCAAAGTTCTTTTCGATCAACGGAACTTACTTAATTCAATGTGAGCGAAGCACGTCACTGACTACCGCATTTCAACCTTTCCTCAAAATCGATTCGGTTTTCCGTTCGTCTAAGTTGACAGAGAAACCTCGTTTCGCTTCGTAACATTCTCCATCCTTTGTTATCATACGAGATTAAAGCAAGATGGGAACATTCTCTTCAGCGGTCAACTAATTGACGACTTTGTTTAGTTAGAATTTCACGAGTACGGTTATCGACCAGGTTTACTTCCGTCTAGCATGAATTACCGCCGTCTGCTTAGCTCGCAAATCAAAGTTCCTTTCGGTCAATGGAACTTGCTTAATTCGATGTAGGCGAAGCACGTCACTGACTACCGCATTTCATCCTTTCCTCAAAATCGATTCGGTTTCCGTTCGTCTAAGTTCACAGAGAAACCTCATTTTGCTCCGGAACACTCCCCATCCCTTGTTATTATATGAGATTAAAGCAAGATGGGAACAATCTCTTCAGCGGTCAAATAATTGACGACTTTGTTTAGTTAGAATTTCACAAGTACACTCATCGACCAGGTTTACTTCCGTCTAGCATGAATTACCGACGTCTGCTTAGCTAGCAAATCAAAGTTTTTTTCTGTCAACTGAACTTATTTAATTCAATGTGGGCGAAGCACGTCACTGACTACCGCATTTCAACCTTTCCTCAAAATCGATTCGGTTTTCCGTTCGCCTAAGTTCACAGAGAAACCTCATTTTGCTCCGGAACACTCCCCATCCTTTGTTATTATACGAGATTAAAGCAAGATGGGAACAATCTCTTCAGCGGTCAAATAATTGACGACTTTGTTTAGTTAGAATTTCACGAGTACGGTCATCGACCAGGTTTACTTCCGTCTAGCATGAATTACCGACGTGTGCTTAGCTCGGAAATCAAAGTTTTTTTTCTGTCAACTGAACTTATTTAATTCAATGTGGGCGAAGCACGTCACTGACTACCGCATTTCATCCTTTCCTCAAAATCGATTCGGTTTTCCGTTCGTCTAAGTTCACAGAGAAACCTCATTTTGCCTCGGAACACTCTCCATCCTTTGTTATCATACGAGATTAAAGCAAGATGGGAACATTCTCTTCAGCGGTCAACTAATTGACGACTTTGTTTAGTTAGAATTTCACAAGTACGGTCATCGACCAGGTTTACTTCCGTCTAGCATGAATTACCGACGTCTGCTTAGCTCGCAAATCAAAGTTCCTTTCGATCAGTGGAACTTACTTAATTCAATGTGAGCGAAGCACGTCACTGCCTACCGTACTTCATCCTTTCCTCAAAATCGATTCGGTTTTCCGTTCGCCTAAGTTCACAGAGAAACCTCATTTTGCTTCGGAACACTCTCCATCCTTTGTTATCTTACGAAATTAAAGCAAGATGGGAACATTCTCTTCAGCGGTTAACTAATTGACGACTTTGTTTAGTTAGAATTTCACGAGTACGGTCATCGACCAGGTTTACTTCCGTCTAGCATGAATTACCGACGTCTGCTTAGCTCGCAAATCAAAGTTCCTTTCGATCAGTGGAACTTACTTAATTCAATGTGAGCGAAGCACGTCACTGCCTACCGTACTTCATCCTTTCCTCAAAATCGATTCGGTTTTCCGTTCGCCTAAGTTCACAGAGAAACCTCATTTTGCTTCGGAACACTCTCCATCCTTTGTTATCTTACGAGATTAAAGCAAGATGGGAACATTCTCAAGAGCGGTCAACTAATTGACGACTTTGTTTAGTTAGAATTTCACAAGTACGGTCATCGACACAGGTTTACTTATGTCTAGCATGAATTACCGCCGTCTGCTTAGCTCGCAAATCAAAGTTCTTTACCGAAGGATTTACCGACTTCTGTTTAGTTCGCAGTTCAAAGTTTCGTTCGGGTGGCAATGGAACGCGCACGCAAAATTGACGTTTTTTCAACAAAGGGAATTCCCTGCTGACAAATGAAAACCAAGTCGCCTGACCTTACTTACAATGCTAGACCAGCATCGATCGTCGTATTGCATTCGAAATAATTAACGTGCGTAGTAATGATTTGGCTTCAGGACGTCGCAGTGAATTAGTGAATTCGTCGCGATTGTTGGCCTCGGATGAAGAGCCAAACGTGTATTACCGGTAATATAAAAACTGCGTCATTTCGGGAGTCATTCTGCACTCGGCGAGGTCCCGGTAGGTCTTGGGAGTATAGCAACCTTCAGTTACGTCAGCTCGATGACTCATCTGTATCCTTTCCACTTTTCTCACGGCAATTGAAGTCAAATTACGGAAAAGAATACAAAAGCTCACAAAGAAATGAGATCAGCTGATAAGTTATGCTGCAAATCTGAGCTCCAACTTAAACCGAATGCCGAATGCTGCAGCGTTTCGACATCGTAACAGATGTTACGGTTTGAAAAACCGCTTTCCTCTGGTCACCCTGTATATTGAATTTTAAATCGCACTTACTTCCAATGCGGATTATGTAATGATAAAAATTTGTTGTCATCCATCGTCTGAGTCGCAAAATAATTGGATTTTTATAACGCAAATGGTCCCACGCTCGCTTTAACCACAGTGTAAAGCCTGTGCCTTAACTTTGTGGTGCAATTCGCAGAATGCTTGTTTTTTTTTTCGCGTGTTGGTTCCGTACTGGGCTTTAACTTTGTGGTGCAATTCGCAAATTGTTCGTTTTTTTTTGCGTGTTGGTTTCGTACTGTGCTTTAATTTTGCGGTGCAATTCGCAGAGTGTTTTTTTTTGCCACGTATGTCTTAGAATAGACAGGCTATTAAATCTACCGTTTGTTTCGGCATTTCTTTTGTTGCTTTAATTGAATAATATCGTTCGGAATTTCTATTTTTTTTGTAACGTAAATTGCAATATCTTTTGCAACCGTCTGCAAAACGGAGTTTCCGAGTTCCCAGAAGCTTGAATGTTCATTTTGAAACGTCTAAGTATAGACGATTTCGCCCTAAATTCCCCGGTTTCTATTTCTTTTGTTTTTGATGTAAGGCCCTGCGAATTCCATGTTTTTTTTAGTGTTTAGTATTTGGCGGGGAAAGCTTAAAATGCGTTCACGCTTGACCATTTATGCCGTTGGTATTCCCCTTACGTCGGCATTTACTCGATTTTGCTCGGAGTTTCCAAAAAAAAAAATTGAACGTTCATTTTCAACCGTCTAAGTCTAGACAGTCCGTCCTAAATTCCGGCGACGCCGACGTCTCGTTTTGTTTTTGTTTTTGCAGTAAGGCCCTGCGATTTCCAATTTTTTGTGCGTTTAGTATTTCGACGCAAAGCTTAAAATGCGTCCACGCTTGACCTTTTATGCCATTGGTTTTCCTTACGTCAGCATTTACCCGATTTTGCTCGGAGTTTCCAAAAAAAATTGAACGTTCATTTTCAAACGTCTAAGTCTAGACGGCCCGTCCTGAATTCCGGCGACGCCGACGTCTCTGTATTTTTTTTTGTTTTTGGAGTAAGACCCTGCGAATTCCAATTTTTCCTTACGTCGGCTTTTACCCGATTTCACTCGGAGTTTCCGAGTCTCCACAGAGATTGAACGTTCATTTTAAAACGTCTCGACGGTCCGTCCTAAATTCCGGCGGCGACGTCTCCGTTTTCTTTTTCGTTTTTGTTTCTAGTTTAAGGCCCTGCGAATTTTAGAATTTCTTGTGCGTTCGTGCGTTCAGTATTTTGGACGGAAAGATTAAATTGCGTTCGCACTTGACCTTACGCGCCGTTGGTCTTCCTTACGTCACCTTTTACCCGATTGGTTTCCGTTGCCGTCACGTTGATTTCGACTCGCGCAAACCCTTACTTTACTTCGACAGGCGAATAAGGCCAGCTTTGGCTTTATTAATTTGCGACGCGCCTGGAACGAGTCGGTCGTTTTGTGGTACCTTCCCTTACTTCGAAAGGAGAGTAAGAGACCAGTTTTGGCTTTATTAATTTGCGACGAGCCTGGAACGAGTCGGTCTTCTTGTGGTACGTCCCGCAGGGCCTGCTTAGTGTTGAGAGGGGGAGGGGGGAGGGGGCGCCAGCTTTTCGACGATGTGTCCGCCTAAAGCACGAAACACAGTTTTTCCAATCTTTTTTTCTTTCTATTTAGACCTTTACGCAGGTGGTTGGACTTCTTTTAAAATACTATTACGTCATCCCCACGTATTGTTACGTCAGTCCTAATGTCCTTCTCCACTTTCTCTCTCTGTTCCGTCTTCTCATTGCCTTTCACTTGTTCGCATAATCGATTTGTCGTACTTTTTCCCCTTTTTTTTTGTAATTTTTGATTTTACCTTCTTCTTCTCCCCTACGTCCTTGTATGTGGTCCGTGGCGTTTCCTGCTTCTTCCAGAGTAAGGCCAGTTTTGGCTTTATTAATTTGCGACGCGCCTGGTGCCTTGTGTGGTGTGTCTGATTCCAGCTCTTCTTCCTGTCGTCCTTTTATGTGGTTGTTGATGGCGTCTTTTGCTTCTTCCTGGAGCGATTTTCAAATGTTCAAATAAGATTAAAATTCTATGCCATGTTAAAAGGACTTGTAACCAAAAGAACCTCTTAATTAGGTCTGCAAAGTCCAAGTTAATTAATGTAGGCCTTATGTCTTGTATGTACCAGTGGCGGAGTCGTCGTCGTCGTCGTCGTCGTCGTTAGCAAACGCGAAAGCGGATTCTTCTCAGCCCGAGGAGATCGCAAATAGTTACGAGTTGTTGTTTAATTTAAAAATTAACGAAACGCAATAGGCGGTACGTTCGGTTCGCAGCGGGTAACAAGTTTTTATTTCGTGAAACGCGCCATCACCATCACCATCCCATTCCCATTCCCATTCCCCCTCGACGACATCATGGGAACGGGAAAAGAGGACGTGCACGTACAGATAAAGCATGACCACGTTGGCCGATTCAATTTGTCGAGACGGCCATTAAATAAATACGCCTAATGTCGACGCGAACAGATGTCCGATGGTGCGGATAAGGACAAGTCGTAATATCGATATGTAATTGGTAAGAGGCGATCGTTATTGAATCACAGCGGTAGTCTTTTTGTTTAGATAGATTCTAAATTGAATTTCTGTTAGCGGAGACCTGCTGAGAGCCGATCGTGGCCTTGTTCCGATACCTTTTGGTGTCGCTATCGGCCCCATCTCGGTGTCAGACAAGACTCCACGCCATGTGATTATACCTTCATCCTTAATCATAATAATATCAATAATAACACCGTACAGTTCGAGGTGAGCTGTTGCCCTGCTACTCTTGCTTCTTCTTCTTCTTCTTCTTCACACCGCTCAAATTCACACGGGAGAAAACGACGACAATCTTACCAAAAAAAAACTCGAATACCTCTCGAAATTAAGTTATAAAAACAGCGTCGAGTTGCCCACCCAAAAAAAAAAAAAAACAGATTTATTTTAATTGTGCTTCATTGCGCAAGCCTTTTCGTAATAATCCGGGGGAACGCCCCCCGGATTTCCTTTGAAATTAGTTTGCGTGAGTTCTTCGCGACGCGTCACAATAACCTGGATAGAGTACGGCGCGGTGCTCGGATGATGACGTCGAAATACGCGATCCCGTTCGCTACTCATTTCTTTTAACTCCGTGCTTTTACAAAAAAAAAAAATGAACTGAAGAAAAATTTACATTTAATTTTAATTTGCGAACAAAAACAAGTTTCAAATAGAAAATCGTAAAATCGTAAAAAAATCTGTTTGGCATGGAAAAAAAATAATAATAAAATAATTTATTGCATGGAGAATTAAGTTGAGTTGAAATCTTTATTTGGAGTTGTTGACATGTTCGTTAAGTTTTTTCCTTTTCATTTCTAGGTTGACCTTGAGATTGGTTGAAATTACTGACCTTACATTTGGTTAAGCTTAATTTTCATTTGGTTTTATATTTTTATATTTTTCTTTATTTCTTTTATTTTTGATTTTCTGTTAATTTCTGTAATTTTTGAAAAATTTTTACTGGAAAATTGAATTCGGTTGGGTTGACCTTGAAATTATTGCAAAATTAGATTGAATTGAAATTTTTATTTGCTGTTCATGTTCGTTAAGTTTAATTTTTTTTATTTCTAGGTTGACCTTGAGATTGATTGAAAATACTGACCTTACACTTGGTTAAGCTTAATTTTCATTTGGCTTTATATTTTTATATATTTTTTTATTTGTTTTATTTTTGATTTTCTGTTAATTTCTGTAACTTTTTAAAAATTTTTACTTGAATGTTGAATTCGGTTGGGTTGACCTTGAAATTATTGCAAAATTAGATTGAATTGAAATTTTTATTTGCAGTTCATGTTCGTTAAGTTTTATTTTTTTTATTTCTAGGCTGACCTTGAGATTGATTGACCTTAAGTTTGGTTAAGCTTAATTCTCATTTGGTTTTACATTTTTATATCTTTTTTTATTTCTTTTATTTTTTTATCTCTAGGTTGACCTTGAGATTGATTGAAAATACTGACCTCACACTTGGTTAAGCTTAATTTTCATTTGGTTTTGTATTTTTATATTTTTTTTTATTTCTATTATTTTTGAATTTCTGTTAATTTATGTAATTTTTTTAAAAATGTTTACTTGAAAGTTTAATTCGGTTGGGTTGACCTTGAAATTATTACAAAATTAGATTGAATTGAAATTTTTATATGGAGTGCATGTTGGTTAAGTTTAATTTTTTTTTAATTTCTAGGATGACCTTGAGATTGGTTGAAATTACTGACCTAAAGTTTGGTTAAGCTTAATTTTCATTTGGTTTTATTTTTTTATTTCTTTTATTTTTGATTTTCTGTTAATTACTGTAACTTTTTAAAAATTTCTACTTGAAAGTTGAATTCGTTTGGGTTGACCTTGAAATGATTACAAAATTAGATTGAATTGAAATTTTTATACGGAGTTCATGTTGGTTAAGTTTAATTTTTTTTTAATTTCTAGGATGACCTTGAGATTGGTTGAAATTATTATTCAGACTTCATGTCATGTAGCTTTTACTTTTTTTTATTTTTAAGGTAACCTTGAGGTGGGTTAGCCTCGATTTTAATTTAGTTTTATTCTTTCATTTTCCGTTAATTTCTCTAATTTCTTACTTGAAGGTTAAACTCGGTTTATTTGACCTTGAAATTATTATCTACACTTCAGATTATGTAGTACGTTTAGCTTTATTTAATTTTTAAGTTGGCCTTAAGGATTGGTTAATTAATTCATTAATTTTTTATTTACTTTTATTTGCTTTTATAAAAATAATTCATTACATGGAGAATTAAGTTGAGTTGAAATGTTTATTTGGAATTGTTGACATGTTCGTTAAGTTTTTTTCTTTTCATTTTTAGGTTGACCTTGAGATTGGTTGAGATTACTGACCTTAAGTTTGGTTAAGCTTAATTTTCATTTGGTTTTATTTTTCTATTTCTTTTATTTTTGATTTTCTGTTAATTTCTGTAACTTTTTTAAAAATTGTTACTTGAAAGTTGAATTCGATTGGGTTGACCTTGAAATTATTACACAATTAGATTGAATTGAAATTTTTATTTGCAGTTCATGTTCGTTAAGTTTTACTTTTTTTATTTCTAGGTTGACCTTGAGATTGGTTGAGATTATTGACCTTAAATTTAGTTAAGCTTAATTTTCATTTGGTTTTGTAATTTTATATATTTTTTTTTATTTCTTTTATTTTTGGTTTTCCGTTAATTTCTGTATTTTCTAAAAATTTTTACTCGAAAGTTGAATTCGTTTAGGTTGACCTTGAAATTAATGCAAAATTAGATTGAATTGAAATTTTTATTTGGAGTTCATGTTCGTTAAGTTTAATTTTTTTTTATTTCTAGGTTGACAATCAATTATGAAGAATCTGTACATTACGCGAGTCAATTTTTTTTCGGAGCTGATTTCTTGCCGATCTTTAAAAGCGTTTTGTCCCCCGTCCCTGTCCGTAAGAAAATGTCACCCCCCCCCCCCCCCGTATCCCCACAAAATATGTCTTACTATCTCTTCGGAATTGATTTCTGGAAGTCCTCGCGATAAATCACTTTTAACCCGTACGAATGAAATATAAACGGTACAGAGTGTAAAATAGAGATTACATGAGTTATGGCGGGAGGCTGCCGAGGCAGATAGCGTCGGGGCCGCATCGATGCCGCCGCCGCCGCCGCCGCCACCGCCTTCGACGCCTGGCGTCGTCCTCCAGCAGGAAATGAGACGCTGGCCGGCTCACCGCACGATCACTTACACTTATCTCTGCTCCATAGAATATAACCGTGCTTTCAATTTATTTTAATAAATCTGCGCGGATACATCACCGCATCAGCCAATCCGAGCAAAACGCGATAAAGCCCCCCTCCCACCCCCCATCAGCCGCCTCCTGATTAATTCTAAATAGATTCCGAAATTTAATTTTCATCGCCTCCGACACGACGCGACGCGACGCGAATCCCCACGGCGACGGCCCTCTTGTTGTTTTTAGTTTAAAAATTTCACGGAAATATGTTAGCGAGGGGGGAGGGGGGAGGGGGAAAGGCTCTTTGGGTTTATTCGAAGAAGCGTCTCAAATTTCCCCTTCTGGTTTGGCTGAATTTAATTTCAATTAATTTTTTTTCAGTTTGGTTTTTTTTTTGTGCTTTGATTTTTCCATTTTTTTTACTTAATTGTTACTATTCTTGCTCTTGCTCTTCGGTTAGTTTGGATTGAAAAATTCTGGAAATTTGAACTTCACGTTTGTCTTCTTCCATTTAATATTCGGGTCGACCGATTGAGTTTAATTTTTATTTAGTTTAATTTCGATTTTTTTTTGCTCTTAAAACTTGCTCGGATCGAACAGAGTTAGGTTGAGATAGATTGGGTTGGGTTGACCTTCAGGTCTGGCTGAACTTAATTTCAATTAATTTTTACTCAATTTCATTTTTTTAATTTTTTTAAATTTTTTGCTTGGATAGGGTGTTCCTTTTTTTTAATTAATTGTTAATATTCTTGGTTTTGGGTTGAATAAAGTCGGGAGGATTTCGGTTGGTTTGGATTGAAAAATTCTGGAAATTTGGATTTAATTTTTTTTTATTTTAATGTTCGGGTCGACCTTAAGACCGATTGAGTTTAATTTTTATTTAGTTTAATTTCGATTTTTGTTTGCTCTTAAAACTTGCTCGGATCGAACAGAGTTAGGTTGAGATAGATTGGGTTGGATTGACCTTCAGGTTTGGCTGAACTTAAATTCAATTAATTTTTGCTCAATTTCATTTTTTTAATTTTTTTAATTTTTTGCTTGGATTTCCTTTTTTTTACTTAATTGTTAATACTCTTGGTTTTGGGTTGAATAAAATCGGGAGGATTTCGGTTGGTTTGGATTGAAAAATTCTGGAAATTTGGATTTCACGTTTGTTTACTTCCTTTTTTTTAATAATTTAATATTCGGGTCGACCCTAAGACCGATTGAGCGTAATTTTAATTTAGTTTAATTTCGATTTTTTTTTTTTTTTGCTCTTAAAACTTGCTCGGATCGAACAGAGTTAGGTTGAGTTAGATTGGGTCGGGGTGACCTTCAGGTTTGGCTGAATCAATTATTTTTTTTTTCAATTTCATTTTTTTTTAAATTTTTAATTTCCTGCTTAGCTTGGGTTGACATTGTCTAATTTTCATCGATTAAAAAAAATGATCCGGTTTCATTTTACTTTTTTAATTTTCAATATCCTGCTTGGCTTGAATTGACCTTGAGGTTTATTGAGCTCAATCTACTTTTATATTCTGTTTTCTTAATTTTCTTTTTGTTTTCTTTTTGATCTCTGTAATTTTTAAGTACTTGGCTTGTAGAAAATCAATCGGGTTGAGTACGGTCGAGTTGAGTTCATCTCACGAAATTCTTATTTACACTTTTTTAATTTTTAAGTTGTTTGTTTAACTTTACTTTCCATTTAGTTCTCTTTTTCGTTTCCTTTTATTTTTTTGACCTTAAGACCGATCGAGCCTAATTTCTATTTAGTTTAATTTCGATTTTCTTTTTGCTTTTAGCTCTTGTTTTGGATTGGGTTGACCTCGAGGCTTGGCTGGACTTAATTTCAATTAATTTTCTTTTTCAATTTCATTTTTCTTAATTTTTCTTGCTTGGATTGGGATGACCTTGAAGATCTCTTTTTTAGTTTTCTTTTATTTTTAATGACCTCGAGACAGATCGAGTCTGATTTTTATTTAGTTTAATTTTGATTTTCCTTTTTGGTTTTAGCTCTTATTTTGGATTGACTTGACCTCGAGGCTTTCAATTAATGTTTGTTTTTTGTTTTCTGCTTCGATTGAATTGACCTTGCGATGCGTTAGGTCTAATTTTCATCGATTTACAAAAAAAAAAAAGTTCCAGTTTTATTTTATTTATTTTTTTGATTTTCAATATCCTGCTAGGGGGTGGATTGACCTTGAGACATTTGTCGAACTCAATTATAATCGATTTCAAAAACTGTCGCTTTCAGATTTTTTCGGCTGGGTTGATCTCATTCTCAAGAAGAGCCGCCGGAGTTGGATTGAATTCAGTTTTAAATTCTTTTTTTTTTTTTTTTAGTTGTGGTGCTCGATTAGATCGCTCAACGTTTCACACTAGATATCGACAGTGAAGGGAATTAGTTTCACTCAACAAAATTTATAATAAGTTTGTTCCTCCCTTACCACTCACTAATTACGGCGTTTTATTTAGAAAAGAAATTTTTTCCGAAATTTGAAAATCAGTCAATCTTAAATGAGAAAATTTGTGTTACATTATGCCGGCGATGATTTTTTCGAAAAATCAAAAATGACCGAGTTTTCACCCCCCTCTCGGCCCCCCCACGAAAATAAGTGCGATTTTTTATAACCGAGGCGTTTCCGGGGACCTTCGTAAAACGTCTGCGAAATTTCGACCTTCAAATTCGACGCGAAACCGCCCAAATCGCCCTTAAAAAAATCTTACTACGAAAGGGAATTCCGTGTGACGTCACGCGGCGATTTACTATATTTCTGGGAAAAAAAAGTAGGTCGCAAGGTCGGCGGGGTGTTATGAATGGCGTGAATGGGCCGTTCGTCGTTTGTTTTCTGCGGAGTACATCGGTCCTCCGGAGGAACTGGAAATTATTTAATAAAGCTTACAAGAAGCAACAAAGGCTTTGCAAAGTTAAGGAACATATTTCTGATTAGAATTGAAATGAAAAGGTGGTCGTGGGAGTTGTATTTTGAGCGAAATTACGGTTTTTACGTTCGGGTGTTTTAGGTTAAGCGGTTGGCAGCGCCGCATCCATGTGGTGTTACTGTTTTGGCGTTTGCAGGTTATCATTGCGGAAAAAGTCGATCTATTTGATTTATTTTCCTTAAATATTGAATAATAACGATCGCAAGAGCTTCAATTATAAGGTAATTATGAGATTCTACGTGAAAACCAGTTTTTCGTAGGCGATTATACAACATAACCTCAAAACATTTTTCCTTTCGTGCGTGCGTTTGGTTTATTATTTCTTGCTGCTTTTTGCGGTGAAAATGAGGCGTTAGCTGAAGCTGATTTTGAATCCTTTACTCTCTTTCTTGCAGGATTGGGATTGGGGTTTGGATATAAACAGCCACAACGAGAAGGAATCAAGAATTCGTACCTACTTGTTTTTAAGACACCGGAGCCTAAGTGCTAAGTTCTTTGCAAGTTGCAGTCATCACTTGGATTAGGAAGTTTGCTATAAAAAGTGTCCGCCGAGCTGACAATCAATCGGTTTTGCCGTAGTGAATCTATTTGGTTCAATAAACTCGCTCGCTTTCGTACTTGTCGAGAGCTTGTTCAGGTGAAGTTTTTTTTCTTTCCAGTCCTTTGTATTGTTCACAACCTCTCTTGTACGTTGCTACTTGTGCGTGCCACAAGGATTTTTTATTTAAGTCGCTTCGAAACTCTCAATTCGTCTTTCATGTTCAACTCCTTCTTACGAGGAGGCATCACCTCCTTAAGCAATAATTTTTCGAGAAGCGCCTTTTTTTTGGTCAACATCTTACGAGAGGCATTGTCTCCTTAAGCAGTGGGCTTTCGAGATGTCTTTTTCGATGTTTTCGAACAGGGTGTCTCGCCTCTTCCTCGGCCTGTCGTTCGGCAAAAAGAAAAAGCATGCCGAAGAGTCCTAATAAACACACGGCTGCAAATTTGAGTTAGTTGGGTTAGAGTGGTTTTTTTTTTTTTTGTTGAATTCGATATATATATTTTTTTTAATTCCTTACTTAACTTTGAGAATTTATAATTTCCTGCTGGGGCATTTTTTTTTTATACAAAGAACTCTTGGGAGTCCCAAAACAAGCTACAGTCACTATATATTTTTTTTCCTCCACGATATTTCACAATTATTACAACATAACAATTAAAGTTGAATTTAAGAACGTAAATTGCGCGTTTCGTAAGCAACGAAATCTGAATCACGACAACATCCCAGTGTGGCCAAGATCGAAGAACCAAAAAAAAAAAAAAAAATGATCGCCGACTTAAAACCTGTGCACTGATAAAAAGTGATTAATGGCGACCGAAATTTATGCGACTGTTAAATAAAACAAGCAAGGGGCGTTGATTAATTGGTTCTCTTATTGTTGTTAAACGTAAATAAATGCATACTACCAGCTCGTAAAGCCGATTTTTAGAAAGTTCTCGGCGAATTTATTGTGCTGATACCCATCGAACATTTTGGATACAATTATACCACGTACTTTTTGAATCCTTTCTCTTGAATTTGTTTGTTTATTTATTTATTTTAACCTATCTATTAAAAGGAAAATAGGAAAATTTGCATGGAATAAACTCGTCGTCTAGGTGGCAGCAGAAACAGCAAGAGCAGCGGCGGCGGCCGCGGAGGAGAAGAAGAAGAGATAATGCCGCCCCGATGTTATCATCTGCAAGGTTTTAAAAAGTCCGCCGCCAACTTCGGACTAAGAATCATTAAGATAAAGCCGCAGATTAATGGAAAACTGTAGCGGAAAATTTTACGTAAAAATTACACTACTTTATATCATTCTGATAAGTCTGAAATATCACTGGCTTCCAGGTAAAAACGAGGAAAATAATTACGCTGGTACTTTTAAAAAGTTGATAGTTAACATTTTTTCTCGGCGACCGACCGTTTTTAATGTGCTGCTCTCTTAAACGAGCTTTTAATGCCGTCAGATAATTATAGTAGCGTTTCATCCGTGCGCATCACGCGTATTTTATGATCTAACGATACCTGCAGGTTTTTATCAAATTTGAAGCAAAATCAAAATTCTGTTCCGTACATGACAGATTTGCTGTTGAGTTTCGCAAATATTCTTAAATTTACGGCCTAACCGGAATTTGTGCTTACGACGGAAAATTTGCAGCAAGACCACGTCGCATTACTCACGTAATTTTCGATAATAATAATAAGCGACATATTAAAAATGAAAATCTTGGATTCTCGGTTTTATTTTTGATATAAGCTCACTTCATTTTCGCTGTGTTAAACATAAGTTTATAGTCGAAATTTATTCCGGGAGGCGACGTTCTGTCTATTTTTTTTTTGGCGCTCGTCTCAACTTGTTTTACGACAGTTCCGTTCGAGTCGAGGTTTTCCTCATAACCCTTGCCCGTTTTAATCATTCGCTAACGCTGACGTCACGTATGCAGTTGATTGGTGGATCATTTTTGATCTCTTTTCTTTCGTCTGGTTTCGCTTTATTTTCGCTGAGCTAAACATAAGTTTAGAACGTCGAAATTTATTGCGGGAAGCGACGGTCTGTCCGCTGAGTTAAATATAAATATAAGTCGAATTTTATTCCGGAAGGCGACGTTCTGTCTGTTTTTTTTTGCGCTCGTCTCAACTTGTTTTACGACAGTTCCGTTCGAGTCGAGGTTTTCCTCATAACCCTTGCCCGTTTTAATCATTCGCTAACGCTGACGTCACATATGCAGTTGATTGGTGGATCATTTTTGATCTCTTTTTTTTTTCGTCTGGATTCGCTTTATTTTCGCTGAGCTAAACATAAGTTTAGAACGTCGAAATTTATTCCGGGAAGCGACGTTCTGTCCGCTGAGTTAAATATAAATACAAGTCGAATTTTATTCCGGGAGGCGACGTTCTGTCTATTTTTTTTTGCGCTCGTCTCAACTTGTTTTACGACAGTTCCGTTCAAGTCGAAGTTTTCCTCGTAACCCTTGCCCGTTTTAATCATTCGCTAACGCTGACGTCACGTATGCAGTTGATTGGTGGATCATTTTTGATCTCTTTTCTTTCGTCTGGATTCGCTTTATTTTCGCTGAGCTAAACATAAGTTTAGAACGTCGAAATTTATTCCGGGAAGCGACGTTCTGTCCGCTGAGTTAAATATAAATATAAGTCGAATTTTATTCCGGGAGGCGACGTTCTGTCTATTTTTTTTTGCGCTCGTCTCAACTTGTTTTACGACAGTTCCGTTCGAGTCTAGATTTTTCTCATAACCCTTGCCCGTTTTAATCATTCGCTAACGCTGATGTCACGTATGCAGTTGATTGGTGGATCATTTTTGATCTCTGTTTTTCCGTTTGGATTCGCTTTATTTTCGCTGAGCTAAACATAAGTTTAGAACGTCGAAATTTATTCCGGGAAGCGACGTTCTGTCCGCTGAGTTAAATATAAATATAAGTCGAATTTTATTCCGGAAGGCGACGTTCTGTCTGTTTTTTTTGCGCTCGTCTCAACTTGTTTCACGACAGTTCCGTTCGAGTCGAGGTTTTCCTCATAACCCTTGCCCGTTTTAATCATTCGCTAACGCTGACGTCACGTATGCAGTTGTTTGGTGGATCATTTTTGATCTCTTTTCTTTCGTCTGGATTCGCTTTATTTTCGCTGAGCTAAACATAAGTTTAGAACGTCGAAATTTATTCCGGGAAGCGACGTTCTGTCCGCTGAGTTAAATATAAATATAAGTCGAATTTTATTCCGGAATGCGACGTTCTGTCTGTTTTTTTTTGCGCTCGTCTCAACTTGTTTTACGACAGTTCCGTTCGAGTCGAGGTTTTCCTCATAACCCTTGCCCGTTTTAATCATTCGCTAACGCTGACGTCACGTATGCAGTTGATTGGTGGATCATTTTTGATCTCTTTTTTTTTTCGTCTGGATTCGCTTTATTTTCGCTGAGCTAAACATAAGTTTAGAACGTCGAAATTTATTCCGGAAAGCGACGTTCTGTCCGCTGAGTTAAATATAAATATAAGTCGAATTTTATTCCGGAAGGCGACGTTCTGTCTGTTTTTTTTTGCGCTCGTCTCAACTTGTTTTACGACAGTTCCATTCGAGTCGAGGTTTTCCTCATAACCCTTGCCCGTTTTAATCATTCGCTAACGCTGACGTCACGTATGCAGTTGTTTGGTGGATCATTTTTGATCTCTTTTCTTTCGTCTGGATTCGCTTTATTTTCGCTGAGCTAAACATAAGTTTAGAACGTCGAAATTTATTCCGGGAAGCGACGTTCTGTTAGCTGAGTTAAATATAAATATAAGTCGAATTTTATTCCGGAAGGGGACGTTCTGTCTGTTTTTTTTTGCGCTCATCTCAACTTGTTTTACGACAGTTCCGTTCGAGTCGAGGTTTTCCTCATAACCCTTGCCCGTTTTAATCATTCGCTAACGCTGACGTCACATATGCAGTTGATTGGTGGATCATTTTTGATCTCTTTTCTTTCGTCTGGATTCGCTTTATTTTCGCTGAGCTAAACATAAGTTTAGAACGTCGAAATTTATTCCGGGAAGCGACGTTCTGTCCGCTGAGTTAAATATAAATATAAGTCGAATTTTATTCCGGAATGCGACGTTCTGTCTGTTTTTTTTTTGCGCTCGTCTCAACTTGTTTTACGACAGTTCCGTTCGAGTCGAGGTTTTCCTCATAACCCTTGCCCGTTTTAATCATTCGCTAACGCTGACGTCACGTATGCAGTTGTTTGGTGGATCATTTTTGATCTCTTTTCTTTCGTCTGGATTCGCTTTATTTTCGCTGAGCTAAACATAAGTTTAGAACGTCGAAATTTATTCCGGGAAGCGACGTTCTGTCCGCTGAGTTAAATATAAATATAAGTCGAATTTTATTCTGGAAGGGGACGTTCTGTCTGTTTTTTTTTTGCGCTCATCTCAACTTGTTTTACGACAGTTCCGTTCGAGTCGAGGTTTTCCTCATAACCCTTGCCCGTTTTAATCATTCGCTAACGCTGACGTCACGTATGCAGTTGTTTGGTGGATCATTTTTGATCTCTTTTCTTTCGTCTGGATTCGCTTTATTTTCGCTGAGCTAAACATAAGTTTAGAACGTCGAAATTTATTCCGGGAAGCGACGTTCTGTCCGCTGAGTTAAATATAAATATAAGTCGAATTTTATTCCGGAATGCGACGTTCTGTCTGTTTTTTTTTGCGCTCGTCTCAACTTGTTTTACGACAGTTCCGTTCGAGTCGAGGTTTTCCTCATAACCCTTGCCCGTTTTAATCATTCGCTAACGCTGACGTCACGTATGCAGTTGATTGGTGGATCATTTTTGATCTCTTTTTTTTTTCGTCTGGATTCGCTTTATTTTCGCTGAGCTAAACATAAGTTTAGAACGTCGAAATTTATTCCGGAAAGCGACGTTCTGTCCGCTGAGTTAAATATAAATATAAGTCGAATTTTATTCCGGAAGGCGACGTTCTGTCTGTTTTTTTTGCGCTCGTCTCAACTTGTTTTACGACAGTTCCATTCGAGTCGAGGTTTTCCTCATAACCCTTGCCCGTTTTAATCATTCGCTAACGCTGACGTCACGTATGCAGTTGTTTGGTGGATCATTTTTGATCTCTTTTCTTTCGTCTGGATTCGCTTTATTTTCGCTGAGCTAAACATAAGTTTAGAACGTCGAAATTTATTCCGGGAAGCGACGTTCTGTTAGCTGAGTTAAATATAAATATAAGTCGAATTTTATTCCGGAAGGGGACGTTCTGTCTGTTTTTTTTGCGCTCGTCTCAACTTGTTTTACGACAGTTCCGTTCGAGTCGAGGTTTTCCTCATAACCCTTGCCCGTTTTAATCATTGGCTAACGCTGACGTCACGTATGCAGTTGATTCGTGGATCATTTTTGATCTCTCTTCTTTCGTTTGGTTTCGCTTTATTTTCGCTGAACTAAACATAAGTTTAGAACGTCGAAATTTATTCCGGGAAGCGACGTTCTGTCCGCTGAGTTAAATATAAATATAAGTCGAATTTTATTCCGGAAGGCGACGTTCTGTCTGTTTTTTTTTTGCGCTCGTCAACTTGTTTTACGACAGTTCCGTTCGAGTCGAGGTTTTCCTCATAACCCTTGCCCGTTTTAATCATTCGCTAACGCTGACGTCACGTATGCAGTTGATTCGTGGATCATTTTTGATCTCTCTTCTTTCGTCTGGACTCGCTTTATTTTCGCTGAGCTAAACATAAGTTTAGAACGTCGAAATTTATTCCGGGAAGCGACGTTCTGTCCGCTGAGTTAAATATAAATATAAATCGAATTTTATTCCGGAAGGCGACGTTCTGTCTGTTTTTTTTTGCGCTCGTCTCAACTTGTTTTACGACAGTTCCGTTCGAGTCGAGGTTTTCCTCATAACCCTTGCCCGTTTTAATCATTCGCTAACGCTGACGTCACGTATGCAGTTGTTTGGTGGATCATTTTTGATCTCTTTTTTTTCGTCTGGATTCGCTTTATTTTCGCTGAGCTAAACATAAGTTTAGAACGTCGAAATTTATTCCGGGAAGCGACGTTCTGTCCGCTGAGTTAAATATAAATATAAGTCGAATTTTATTCCGGAAGGGGACGTTCTGTCTGTTTTTTTTTTGCGCTCATCTCAACTTGTTTTACGACAGTTCCGTTCGAGTCGAGGTTTTCCTCATAACCCTTGCCCGTTTTAATCATTCGCTAACGCTGACGTCACGTATGCAGTTGATTCGTGGATCATTTTTGATCTCTTTTTTTTTCGTCTGGATTCGCTTTATTTTCGCTGAGCTAAACATAAGTTTAGAACGTCGAAATTTATTCCGGGAAGCGACGGTCTGTCCGCTGAGTTAAATATAAATATAAGTCGAATTTTATTCCGGAAGGCGACGTTCTGTCTGTTTTTTTTTTGCGCTCGTCTCAACTTGTTTTACGACAGTTCCGTTCGAGTCGAGGTTTTCCTCATAACCCTTGCCCGTTTTAATCATTCGCTAACGCTGACGTCACATATGCAGTTGATTGGTGGATCATTTTTGATCTCTTTTTTTTTCGTCTGGATTCGCTTTATTTTCGCTGAGCTAAACATAAGTTTAGAACGTCGAAATTTATTCCGGGAAGCGACGTTCCGTCCGCTGAGTTAAATATAAATATAAGTCGAATTTTATTCCGGAAGGCGACGTCCTGTCTGTTTTTTTTTGCGCTCGTCTCAACTTGTTTTACGACAGTTCCGTTCGAGTCGAGGTTTTTCTCATAACCCTTGCCCGTTTTAATCATTCGCTAACGCTGATATCACGTATGCACTTGATTCGTGGATCATTTTTGATCTCTTTTTGTCTTTTCTGTCCGCCCCCTCCCCACACTCGTTTCCCAAATCAATTGAGCGACGATTCATTTTCGACTAAAACCACTTATTTGTCGGTTGTGTTCTGGGAGGGCTTGGAATACTTCCTCCAGGGAGGTGAAATAAATTCTACGGCCGCTGGCCGGTTTCGACGGTGACACCCGACGCAAAAGCCGCGTATTTCAAACCCTTTTGTTCTATGTGTGCTGGGAATGTTTCCCCCCGGGGGGGTGAAATAAATTCTACGGCCGCTGGCCGTTTCCGACGGTGCCACCCGACGCTAAATCCGCGTATTTCACACCCTTTTGGTCCAGCCTGGTTGGCATTCTTCCGTTCTTCTTCTTTTTCGCGTGATTAAGGTGAGAGAAAAAGGGCCGTCAGGACCGGATTAGGTAATTAATTGAGTAGTAGCGCGGAATGAGCGCGACTTTTCGCCGTCGTGTCGTCGGGCGGCCATTAACAATAACATCGACTGAGCCCGGCGTTGGATGTGATACTGATGGGCCGGCGGTGATAACCGTCGCAATTTCCAATAAGTGAGATCATTTATAAGCGCGAGTCATACGCGTACATCATTTTATGATTGTATATAAATATGCAGATTCGTTCCCATTTCGTTTACGATCCGTCGGCGGAAGGAGCCCCGGCATCTACAAGAGATGTAATATCCCGCTGTCTGCGCGCCCCTGATTAATGATGAATGGAGAGACTGCGACGCGATGAATTCGTATGAATTTAACACGAAATTGTCAGCAAATTCTCACATATTATTCTACCAGAAAGCCGCCGTTCAGATAAACAACAAAATTAAAAAGACAAGAAAAAAAAAGTTTTATTTTCTTGTAATCGTTCGGGTCTTCAAAATTCGGAAGAATTGATTTTCTTACAAAAAACTATTTAAAAAAAATATTATTTATTTATTTATTTTTTAATTTTTGAGTTGACCTTGAAGTTGGCGAAACTTAATTTTCACCTGTGAGTTTTATTTTTTATTTTCTTTAATTCTTTTTACTTTTAACTTCCCCAATTTCTCAAGTTTTTTTTTTACTTGGATTGAAAAGAATCAGGTTGAGTTGACCTTGAGCTAATTATTTGGACTTCGTATCGTGCAGCTTTAACTTCTTTTTATTCTTAAGTTGACCTTGAGGTGAAGCTTAATTTATTTATTTATTTTTAGTTTTTTACTTTTAAGCAAACTTTTTTATTTGTGTTCAAGAGAATTACAAATTAAGGACAATAATTTGAACTAATCTCAAGGTGTATCCCACGTGGTTAACATGATCTGCGGCGCACTCTTTTTTTTTTAATTTCCTAACCTTTCAAATTTCTAGATTTTTCTATTTCAAGGAGAAAACGGCGTTAATTCCTCTCATGTAGTAGATTTAATTGAATTGACCTTGAGATTGAATTGAACGGGCTTCATTCAGTTTCGTTTTCCTTAACTTTTGAATTTATATTTATAGGGGTTGAAAAGCATTAGATTGAGTTCTTGTGGGCTCGGCTGATCTCGATGATGAAAGTTTTATTTGGATTTCACGTTCGTTAAATTTTATTTTTTTTAATTTGTTATGTTTTTTGCTTGGGTAGAATAGAATTAGGTTCAGTTTTCAAGTTTCTGGACGTCGTCACTTAAATTACTCTGAATTTTCCCTCCCATAGATTGACTTATCAAATCTGACAATGTCACCAAAATGACAGGTGACAGTTTGATTTACACATTACAAAATCTCGAATGTTTGTTAACATTTGTGTCAATTATACAAAGTGTTTACTTATTTAATTACGCTGAATTCTCCTTCCTATAGATTGATTGATCAAATCTGACAATGTCATCAAAATGACAGGTGACAGTTTCATATACGACATTGCAAAATGTCAAATGTTGGACATTTGTGTCAATTATACAAAGTGATTAAATTACTCTGAATTCTCCCTTTTGCAGATTGATTTATCAAATCTGACATTGTCAAAAAAAATGACAGGTAACAGTTGATTTGCACATTGCAAAATGTCGAATGTTTATTGACATTTGTGTCAATCATACAGAATGATTAAATTTCTCTGAATTCTGCCTCTCGCAGATTGATTTGTCAAATCTGACAATGTCACCAAAATCACAGGTGACAGTTTGATTCACACATCGCAAAATCTCGAATGTTTGACACTTGAAATTTGTGTCAATTATTCTCAGCGTACCAATTTTGAAGGATCGCAGTTATACAAGGTGATCAAGAACGTCGTTTCATTTTTGAAAAGTGCCGTAACTTCCGGTTATTGACGCCTCGACACGATTGACGTTGACAGTCGTCAAGCGAGAGAGCATCGCCGACGAGCATCATTTAACATTTCAAATTCAAATTAAAACACTGGATTTAGTGACGTACCGTGAATTATTATTAAACTCACATAACCTCTAATCTTGATAGTTTTGCTGTTACGTCACAAACCTAACAAAACCTAATCGGTTCCAACGTTGCAATTAATCGTATAAGAAGAAACTGCCGCCAACTCAAACGTTCTCGACCTTGATTTTGTAATGAATAATAATATCATCGAATCGTAATTTTACTGACGGCACTTGTCAATATCGGCAACACTGCTTTCGGTCACGATACCAGCAGTTCAAAAGTACCGCGTCCAGCGCTATACCTATAAATTATCGATCAGTCGTTTTCTTATCTTAAATAATTTTGACAGTTTTTATCATTTCTATCGCATACGAATCCTGGCTTTTTTCTGCTTCGCTTCGTTTGTATGTAAACGATTCCACGGTCAGAATTATTTAGATTTAGGAAAAAAAAATACTTAGGCGCCAGGTGGCTTGTTTGCGGCGTTCAGTGGAACAGGGCGGGGTTCAAAGGTGTATTGTGTAAACAAGCGCCTCGGTGAACGAATACCCGGTGACATTGTAAAATATTTTCTGCATCGACTGACGAGTATAAGGGTAGTTTAGAATTAAAGCGATTCCACGGTCAGATTTATTTAGATTTAGGAAAGACAAAATACTTAGGCGCATTAAAGGCAGGCGGCAAGTTTGCGGCGTTCAGTGGAACAGGGCGGGATTCAAAGGCGTATTATGTAAACAAGCGCCCGAGTGAACGAATACCCAGTGATATTGTAAGACATTTTCTGCATCGACTGACGAGTACAAGGGTAGTTTAGATTTAAAGCGATTCCACGGTCGGAATTATTTAGATTTAGGAAAGACAAAATACTTAGGCGCATTTAAGCCAGGCGGCTTGTTTGCGGCGTTCAGTGGAACAGGGCGGGGTTCAAAGGCGTATATAAACAAGCGCCCGAGTGAACGAATACCCGGTGACATTGTAAAATATTTTCTGTAACGACTGACGAGTACAAGGGTAGTTTAGAATTAAAGCGATTCCACGGTCGGAATTATTTAGATTTAGGAAAAAAAATACTTAGGCGCATTTAAGGCAGGCGGCAAGTTTGCGGCGTTCAGTGGAACAGGGCGGGGTTCAAAGGCGCATATAAACAAGCGCCCGAGTGAACGAATACCCGGTGACATTGTAAAATATTTTCTGCATCGACTGACGAGTATAAGAGTAGTTTAGAATTAAAGCGATTCCACGGTCGGAATTATTTAGATTTAGGAAAAGAAAATACTTAGGCGCATTTAAGCCAGGCGGCAAGTTTGCGGCGTTCAGTGGAACAGGGCGGGGTTCAAAGGCGTATATAAACAAGCGTCCGAGTGACCGAATACCCGGTGATATTGTAAAATATTTTCTGTAACGACTGACGAGTATAAGGGTTGTTTAGAATTAAAGCGATTCTACGGTCAGAAATATTTAGATTTAGGAAAAAAAAATACTTAGGCGCATTTAAGCCAGGCGGCAAGTTTGCGGCGTTCAGTGGAACAGGGCGGGGTTCAAAGGCGTATATAAACAAGCGCCCGAGTGAACGAATACCCGGTGACATTGTAAAATATTTTCTGTATCGACTAACGAGTATAAGGGTAGTTTAGATTTAAAGCGATTCCACGGTCGGAAGTATTTATATTTAGGAAAGACAAAATACTTAGGCGCATTTAAGGCAGGCGGCAAGTTTGCGGCGTCCAGTGGAACAGGGCGGGGTTCAAAGGTGTATTATGTAAACAAGCGCCCGAGTGAACGAATACCCGGTGATATTGTAAAATACTTTCTGCATCGACTGACGAGTATAAGGGTAGTTTAGAATTAAAGCGATTCCACGGTCAGAATTATTTAGATTTAGGAAAAGAAAATACTTAGGCGCATTTAAGGCATGCGGCAAGTTTGCGGCGTTCAGTGGAACAGGGTGGGGTTCAAAAGCGTATTATGTAAACAAGCGCCTGGGCAAACGAATACCCGGTGATATTGTAAAATATTTTCTGTATCGACTGACGAGTACAAGGGTAGTTTAGATTTAAAGCGATTCCACGGTCAGAATTATTTAGATTTAGGAAAAAAATACTTAGGCGCATTTAAGCCAGGCGGCAAGTTTGCGGCGTTCAGTGGAACAGGGCGGGGTTCAAAGGCGTATTATGTAAACAAGCGCCCGAGTGAACGAATACCCGGTGACATTGTAAAATATTTTCTGTATCGACTGACGAGTACAAGGGTAGTTTAGATTTAAAGCGATTCCACGGTCGGAATTATTTAGATTTAGGAAAAGAAAATACTTTGGCGCATTTAAGCCAGGCGGCAAGTTTGCGGCGTTCAGTGGAACAGGGCGGGGTTCAAAGGCGTATATAAACAAGCGCCCCGGTGAACGAATACCCGGTGTCATTGTAAAATATTTTCTGTAACGACTGACGAGTACAAGGGTAGTTTAGATTTAAAGCGATTCCACGGTCGGAAGTATTTAGATTTAGGAAAGACAAAATACTTAGGCGCAATTAAGCCCGGCGGCAAGTGTGCGGCGTTCAGTGGAACAGGGCGGGGTTCAAACGCGTATATAAACAAACGCCCGAATGAACGAATACCCGGTGACATTGTAAAATATTTTCTGTAACGACTGACGAGCACAAGGGTAGCTTAGATTTAAAGCGATTCCACGGTCGGAATTATTTAGATTTGGGAAAGACAAAATACTTAGGCGCATTTAAGCCAGGCGGCAAGTTTGCGGCGTTCAGTGGAACAGGGCAGGGTTCAAAGGCGTATATAAACAAGCGCCCGAGTGAACGAATACTCAGTGACATTGTAAAATATTTTCTGTAACGACTGTCGAGTACAAGGGTAGTTTAGAATTAAAGCGATTCCACGGTCGGAATTATTTAGATTTAGGAAAGACAAAATACTTAGGCGCATTTAAGCCAGGCGGCTTGTTTGCGGCGTTCAGTGGAACAGGACAAGGTTCAAAGGCGTATTATATAAACAAGCGCCTAGGCAAACGAATACCCGGTGACATTGTAAAATATTTTCTGTATCGACTGACGAGTACAAGGGTAGTTTAGATTTAAAGCGATTCCACGGTCAGAATTATTTAGATTTAGGAAAAGAAAATACTTTGGCGCATTTAAGCCAGGCGGCAAGTTTGCGGCGTTCAGTGGAACAGGGCGGGGTTCAAAGGCGTATTATGTAAACAAGCGCCCGAGTGAACGAATACCCAGTGATATTGTAAGACATTTTCTGCATCGACTGACGAGTATAAGGGTAGTTTAGGTTTAAAGCGATTCTACGGTCAGAATTATTTAGATTTAGGAAAGACAAAATACTTTGGCGCATTTAAGCCAGGCGGCTTGTTTGCGGCGTTCAGTGGAACAGGGTGGGGTTCAAACAAGCGCCCGGGTGAACGAATGCCCAGAGTGATATTGTGAAACATTCTCTGCATCGTCTGAACATAAGGGTAGTTGAGACTTAGAATCAGAATTATTATTTTTTAGACTTAGGGAATGCTGACTGAGACAAATATTGAACAAGTGCGTCTACGAAGATAATTTAAACATTCGGAATAAAAGCGCTTTTGGAAATCGTGTTCGAAAACTGACAGAAGAGAGAAAGAGAGAGAGCCTCGTCTGCCCAGTATTCGGGTTCCGCTCGTAAATATTGACGGAGCGAAGTAAATCAACTAAGATAGAGAGCGGTATTCGTATATACAGGTCGTTACACGTGCGTACGTACAATGGTTTATGTGTCGCTGCTATCTGGAGATGATATAAAAATAAATGCGGGGGAGAGAAAAAGGGGGGGTGGGAAAACAAAAATTTGTTGCCGTACCGCGTTGGGTTGGTTTAACGACGCGTTCCTCCGGTACATTACCTACGTGCATGGGAGTGTGAGTGTGTGTGTGTATATAAATTAAATCAGGAGCGATGCGGCGATACGGCATAGGTGGTATTAATGTAGCGTGATGGATAAATCCATGCATGGAGAGCGACGATAAGTAGTCGTAATGCTTTGTTTTCCATTTCGAGTGCCGGATTCGTTTCCTGATCAGCACTGCGGCTGAAGACACGGCGGTCGCCAGGAAATGAATTTTAGCGCGACCGTGCGCGGAATATGTTATGCCTTTGCTGTCTCTCCCTGAAATAAATCGTCTGGTGTCCTTTCTTCCTCCTCTCTCGTAATATCGCCCGCCATTTGTGCTTCGTTCATTTCTCATTCTGTTGCCATTTTTGTTGCTCGCAGAAACTCGCTTCATGCGATTTTAATGCGACGACGACGCCCGAATACGAACGGATATTTGATGAACCTACACACACACCCAAACCATACACATGCCTTTCAATACTGTTACACAAAGTACAATAAATTAACTTAGGGGAGGGTTTTTTATTTAGAGGTTTTATCACTGACGACCGACTCTGCGCAATGCGCGTATCAGTACTTAAAGACATGATGACGTGTTTTTTTTTTGAGAGGGAGAAACCGTCGTACCTTAATCTGATCCGTCAGGATCAAGGCTGTTATGTCCCATCATCCCCATCAATCTTTGCACGCGGCACGAAACTCCGGCGGTTTTCCACTAATCTGGTCTAAGTCTACGTTTGTTCAGGGTCATGTCGCATTACATATTTTAGGTTTATTTGGATGTTCCATCACTAACAAGTGTCTATCCGTAATGTGCGTTGCAGTATTTAAAGACATAACGGCGTGTTTCTTTTGAGAGGAAGAAAACGTCTTATCTACCTTAATCTGATTCGTTAGGATCAAGGCTGTTATGCCCCATCATCCAAGCTTTGCACACGGCACGGAACTCCGGCGGTTTTGCACTAGGCTCTAAGTCTCCGTTTGTTCAGGGTCATGTCGCATTACATATTTTAGGTTTATTTAGAGGTTTTATCACGAACAACTGACCGTACGTAATGTGCGTTGCAGTGTTTAAATACAATACGATGCGTTTCTTTCGAGAGGGAGAAACCATCGTACCTTAATCTGATCAGTCAGGATCAAGGCTTTTACCCCCCATCCATCAACTGATCTTTGCACACGGCACGGAATTAAAAAAGCGAAAAAATAAAAGAGAAATAGGAAAAAGATGGCGGCTATTTAATTACAAGAACAAACCCGCCCAAATAAAGTCGGCTACAGTGAAGTCAACTCAAGTAAAAACCTTAAAAAAATTAATAAATTATGAATTAAGCAAAAAAATGATTAACAATAAAGAATGTAAATGTCTAATTAATTAATTCGAATTATTGTAAAGTTGTTAAAAATAGAAAAAGAAATTATAAAAAATTGTGTTAAAAAAAAATCGTTTCAAGGTCAACCCAACCCTGCTAAAGTTAACTTAAGTGAAGCCGATTCAAGGAAACAATTTTTTTGAAAAAAAATAAAAAAAGGACAAAAATGAGTTGTTGGTTAAATTGAAATCGAAATTGGAAAAATAAAATAAAAATTAGAAAAAATTGAATCGGAAAGAAGGTCTCAAGGTCAACCCAATCGAAGTAAAGTCTCAGTGAAAGGAAAGATTTATAAAAAAAGAAATTATAATTAAACAAAAAAAATTAAGACTGAAAGGGTTTCAAGGTCAACCCGCTATTGTAAAATTGTAAAAAAAGCAGAAAAAGAGAATATAATTTTTTTTTTAATTAAAACTGAAAAGGTTTCAAGGTCAACCCACTATTGTAAATTTGTTAAAGAAATCAGAAAAAGAGAATATAAAAAATTGTACAAAATTAAAAGTGAAGGGATATCAAGGTCAACCCAACCCAGCTAAAGCTAACCTAAATGAAATCAACTAAAAGAAATGTTAAATCCAATAAACTCAAATTATTGTAAAATTGTTAAAAAAATGCAGAAAAACAGAATATAAAAAATTGTAAAAAACTAAAATTAAATATAAAAATAAAAAATTGTAAAAAGCAATGGTTTCAAGATCAACCCAATCCAGTTAAAGCTAACCTAAGTGAAGCAATCTCGAAGAAATAATTTTTAAAAAATTAAAAAAAAGGAAAAAAGAAAAGAGAAATAGAAAAAAGGTGGTAGTTGTTAAGTAGGAAAGTTCTTTTCAGAAAAAAAAATAAAACTCAAAAGTTTAAAACTCGAGACAAAAATTTAATACTCAGTTGGAATTACGTCCGACTCAACTGGACGTCAGTCGACTCAATTTAATTCGAAAAATTTCCACAAAGAATTAAAAATTGTAGAACGTCGAAGTAAGAAATAGAAAAAAATTGAAAAATAGTTTCAAGGTCAATCCAGTCCAGCTTATGTAAAACTCAGTTGGATTTATGTCCAACTCAACTCAATTCAAAAGTTTCCAAAAAGAATTTTAAAAGTTGTAAAACATCGAAGCAATAAAAAATTTGAAAAATAGTTTCAAGGTCAACCCAGTCCAGCTCATTTAAAACTCAATTGGATTTATGTCCAACTCAACACAATTCAAAAAGTTGCCAAAAAGAATTTTAAAAATTGTAAAACATCGAAGCAATAAAAAATTTGAAAAATAGTTTCAAGGTCAACCCGACCCAGCCTAAAACTCAATTGGAATTATGTATGTCCAACTCAATTCAACGCCAGTCGACTCAACTCAATACGAAAAATTTCCAAAAAGAATTAAGAATTGTAAGACATCGAAACAAGAATAAGAAATTTCAAAAATAGTTTCAAGGCCAAGTCAAGCCACCCAAGCGAAGCCAACCAACCAATCAACGAGCCCAAATCAAGGAGAGAATTTTAAAAAAGAAATTACTAAAAAGCGAGCCCAAATCAAGGAGAGAATTTTAAAGGAAGAAATTACGAAAAATTAAAACAGGAAAGAGATGAAAAATTAAAACAGAAACGAGTTTAAAAATCTACATATTTTAATGATGCTATTAAATAGTTTGGCCCTTTATTTATTAGATTCCTTCAAAATTGTTTGCGCCTGGTAGTACTGACTTTTAAATTCGGTGGCAAGTTTGCGCTGCTCAGTGGAGGAGAGCGTGGTTCAAACGTATAAATGAGCGCATGAATAGTGCCGCTCAGTGGAGGAGGGCGTGGGCGTGGAAAGTGTAAGCAAACGCCAGGGTGAACGAACACCCAGCAGAGACTGACAATACTAAATGTTGTAATATTTTCTAATAATATTGATTACTATGTTAATCAGAATTTTCTTTTCTGTACACATGTAATGGACTTTTGAATTACCAGATGTGAGCGAGCACTTGCTTAAATTCCAGGCGGTGGAAATAATAAATGTTTTAGGTGTTCAGTTTCGTAACTGCACGTTACTTTTCATATGCCATGAAGAAATATACACGTTTCCTTTCCGAATAAAAAAAAAAACGAAAAAAAAAACTCGTTCCGACGAAGAAATTTTACGTATTCGCTTATCAAAACGCATAATTTATTTCCATTAAGGCGAAAGATTAAATGCCAGTTGTCCTTGTTCCTATCGAATCATATCTCGGCGTGGACTTGTCTGACGACGTCGATACTTCTAACGTGCGCTCGTAAAAACGCGTCGCGATATTATTATTTTTTTTTTTTCATAGAGATTCGAGATAGAGACCAGAGGCCGCTCTCTATCTATTATCGCCTATCGACCGGGGCATTATGCAAATTCGTCCGCGGCGAACGCGCACGCAACGTCGCATTTTTTTACGCCCGGTATTAGCAATAATATTATTTAAATTAAATGTGTTTTATGCCGGAGCGTTATTATAATTTTTCGAGTCGAGGAAAGTAGGTCTCCGATGCTTTAAATAGACTTCGCTTAGATGGTTTGTTGCGAGAACAGTGTACATGTGTGACTTCATAGAAAATCAAATACCAAGAGATCACAAGTTGAAACGTCACGTTTAAAAAATTACTTAAAAAAAATTACACAAAACTGACAAAAGTTATCATTCCACGAGGAAGTTCATCGACTCAGGAATTGCGCCGACGTCTGCTTAGCCCGCAGATCGAAGCACTTTCCGCTCAATGGAACGTACGCAAAATTAACGTCTCAATAGAGGGAATTCCGTGCTGACAAATGAAATCCAAGTCGTTTGAATTTATTTACAAAGCGAAAGTACATCGACGGTAAAATAAAAACATTAATTATTTTTACGTTCGATTCTGCCAAGCCGGCGAGTGATTCTGACTCGATTAGACCCCCTCCCCCCCTCACAACTAGAGCCCCTCTCCCAACAAAAAAAAAACATCATGAATTGCCGACGTTTATTTAGCTCGCAGATCAAAGTTCCTTTCGATTAATGGACCGTACGCAAAATTAACACATTTTAATAGAGGGAATTCCGTGCTGACAAATGAAATCCAAGTCGTCTGAATTTATTTACAAAGCGAAAGTACACCGACGGTAATTTAAAAACATTAATTATTTTTATGTTCGGTTCTGCAAAGCCAGCGAGTGATTCTGACTCGATTAGACCCCCCCCCCCTCACAACTAGAGCCTCTCTCCCAACTAAAAAAAAAAACA
Organism: Prosopocoilus inquinatus; assembly: GCA_036172665.1. Classification (NCBI taxonomy): domain Eukaryota; kingdom Metazoa; phylum Arthropoda; class Insecta; order Coleoptera; family Lucanidae; genus Prosopocoilus; species Prosopocoilus inquinatus. The sequence goes on along the minus strand of CM069878.1, from coordinate 2,454,318 downwards.
TCATGAATTGCCGACGTTTGTTTTAGCTCGCAGATCAAAGTTCTTTTCGATTAATGGAACGTACGCAAAATTAACACGTTTTAATAGAGGGAATTCCGTGCTGACAAATGAAATCCAAGTCGTTTGAATTTATTTATAAAGCGAAAATACATCGACGGTAATTTAAAAAATTAATTATTTCGATTCTGCCAAGCCAGCGAGTGATTCTGACTCGATTAGACCCCCCCCCCTCACAACTAGAGCCCCTCTCCAAACTAAAAAAAAACATCATGAATTGCCGACGTTTGTTTAGCTCGCATATCAAAGTTCTTTTCGATTAATGGAACGTACGCAAAACTAACGTCTTAATAGAGGGAATTCCGTGCTGACAAATGAAACCCAAGTCGTTTCAGTTTATTTACAAAGCGAAAGTACATCGATGGTAATTTAAACACTTTAATTATTTTTACTTTCGGCTCTTCCAAGCAAGCGACCGATTCTGACTCGATTAGAACCCCCCCCCCCACACTCACAAATTGAGCTCTCCCTCAACATAAAAAAAATCCATTGATGTGACGTAACTTTTTAATTCTTACTATTTTCAAATTACTTAGTCATTTGATTCAGTTCGGCTGACCTTGGACTTAGTTTAATTTTCATTTTTGATCATTTTCTTGTTTTAGTTCTCCGATTTTTTTTTTAATTTACTGATTATTTTGGATTTTTTTTTCTATTTTTAACTTCTAACATTATTCTTATTCTAATATTTCATATTTTTTTAATGATCCCTTCGTTTTCCTTCGGTTCAGTACGTCGCAGTGATTAAGCGAATTCGTTATGGTTTGGCCTCGGATGAAGAACCAAAATACATCGACAATAATATCAAACAAATTAATTATTTTTATGCGCGGTTCTGCCAAAAAAGCGAGCGATTCTGACTCGACTAGAACCCCCCTCCCACTCCTCCCGCACAACTAGAGCCCCTCCCACAACAAAAAAAAATATTCATCGATGTGACGTCATTTTTTTAACTTTTTAATTCTTTTTATTATTTTCAAATTACTTGGTCATTTGATTCAGGTCGGTTGGGTTGGGCTGACCTTGGACTCCGTTTAATTTTAATTTTTTTACCGTTTTCTTCTTTTAGTTCTTCGATTGTTTCTTAATATATCTGATTATTTTGGCGATTTTCGATGCTTCATAATTTTTTTTATTGATCATTTCCTTTCGGTTCGGCACAATCGCAGTGAGTAAGCGAATTCATTATGGTTTGGCTTCGGATGAAGAACCAAAAATACATCGACGGTGATATAAAAAAAAATTAATTATTTTTACGTTCGATTCTGCCAAAAAAGTGAGCGATTCTAACTCGACTAGAACCCCCCCCCCACCCCACCCCCACAGCTAGAGCCCCTCCCTCAACAAAAAAGATCCAACGACGTGACGTCATTTTTTTAACTTTTTAATTCTTTTTATTATTTTCAAATTACTTGGTCATTTGATTCAGGTCGGTTGGAATGGGTTGACCTTGAGCTTCGCTTAATTTTAATTTTTTTATCGTTTTCCTCTTTTTTAAATCCTCGATTTTTTTTAAATTTACTTTAATTATTTTGGCAATCTTTAATATTATTATTTTCTTTTTCTATTTTTAACTTGTAACATCATTCTTGCTTTAAATTTTTTTTTAATGATTCTTTCCTTGAGTCGCATTCACTCAGGATTTCGGCTTTGATTGGGTGGGCCTTGAAATTATTCGGCATTTCTTTACATTTCTGGCGATTTTCGTTAAACGCGTTTCGTCGAGACTCTGACTATTTTGATACGTCGATCTTTGGACCCGCCAAGTTTCAGAAACGCACTTTGTCACATCCTGCGCGGATTTTTCAAGAAGAGAAAATCGTAAAAAAAATCGTTTTAATCAATCAGGCATTCAGCTGCTAAAACAGTCAGCAGTGATTGGTAGAAACGAGTTCGGTTCGGTACGTCGCAGTGAGTTGGGTGAATTCGTGACGGTTTGGCTTCGGATGAAGAGCCAAACTACGTTTAACGGTTTTGCCAAGTAAGCGAGTGACTCTACGTTGTAAAACGTAATTAATTATTCTTCATACCTTACGTGATGGATCAATTATGCTCGAACTGAAGACTATTACTTATTCTTACTAATCTGCATATTAATTTAATCAAATTATTTAAATGTAAAGTTGATGTTTTAAAATAAACCGACGTAAAACCAACGAACATTTTCTTTTTACCGCAGGCAGACATTTAAAACTGGCTTCTTTATTTCGCGTCGTAACAATATGTGCTGCGAATAGGCGTGAAGTGTATTCGAATCGAATCCGAAGGGCTTCACCGACGGTGATTTTTACCGTGCCGTCCATTCGGCAGAGGAGAGAGAGATAATAAATCACATCGGGTGGGTATCTTTGCTTCATTACCATCGGACCGTGTAAGTCCGTGCTCAATATGCAGTCCGCACGAGTAGTTACGAACGCCCGCGTCGTGTTAGCCGGCGCTAGTGTCGACAAGATTAATAGTTGCTTTTGATACAACACTCGTACTTTATGACATTTCCCGTTCGCTGTCAGCGCGACATTTGTCCGAATCAGGTACGCAGCCTTCCTTTTCCAACTTACGCCCCCTACCCCCCATCCCTTACATTAATCATCGCGTCGCTAATCAACTCGAAGATGAAGGAGAAGAAGGAGGAGGAGGAGGAGGAGAGGGCCACCCCTTCACGAAAGCTCGACGTGTGAAAATGATAGGAAAAGATTTTCGACGAAATAAAGAAATCGTTCCATCATTACTCGAACCGAGGGTTAATTAAAAGGGAAACGCCAATGAATGATTTTTGCTCAACGCACGGACCGAGCTCGAAAAGAAATCAAACCATAACCGAACCAATCAGAGCCCAGTACGAATAGTTGCCAACAAATCTGGACTCGTATTGGTGGTGGTTCAGTTATGGATTAGTTTTTTTTTTTCGAGCTCGGTTCGTGTACCGCAGCATTAATCGTTCTTTAGCGCGGTCACACGCATTGAATTTACTTTCTCAGGTGAATTTCAGCAATAATCGATCGATGTTGCAACGAACACAGAGACAGAGATGTCACTAGTAAATACAGGCCGATAAGATGCGAGCAGACAGTTTACCACGTAACGGTCCGTGCAGTACACATGTGAAAGTCGGTGAGCACGCCTTCACACCTATAAAGAACGGGAATGAAACGACGGCGGCGCAAAAGGAAAAACTAGCCGCTGTTACACACCCACTTGAAATATGATTAAGCCGCGATAGCCCCGGCATGGTGTTGCAAATGTTACGGAGCCGTTCTGACCGTACGGAAAACACGTGAGGAAATTAATTGAATCGATAAACGGGAACACTTTGTGTACAGATCGGCGAGAGAGGCGAGGTTTGACCTGACTGGATGACTGACTAACTGGCGATAACGTGGATATATATTTTTTTTGAGGTTAATTGGAATGATACTGCAAGTTTCTCGAATGTGGGATTGTTTCGCCCTATTTCTATTTGCTAGTAAAGCACATTTTTTGATTGGTATCGTTTTTCGTGTCGAACCGAGCTGCCCGCTACGTGTACTTCTTAAATTGCAGAACTTTAAATTCTGTTTTGGCCGCAGCGGGTGAAAACCGCCCATTGCCCCGCGCCTACGTTCACAATTTGATTTGGATCGGCCATTAAATCAGACCGCTGAAAGTCGAAAAGGCGCCATTTTTTCAAGTACGGGCCTGCGCTCGCTCTTGCAGGCCTCGCAGAGCAAAATGGCCATCGCAGTCGCATTTCCCGCACTTTTCTAGTCAGTAACTCGAAAAATGACGGCGCTCCGACGACGTTTAGGGGTCGAAAAAAATTCCCGAAAAGTGGTCTTTCACAGAACAAACCAAACACAGCGAATTTCGTCCGGATCGGTCAATAAATGAGGCGGCTGGAAGTCGAAAAGAGGCCATTTTTTCGAGTACGGACCTGCGCTTGCTCTTGCGGTGCTCGCAGAGCAAAACTGCCGTCGCCGTCGCGTTCCCCGCATTTTTCTGCTCAGTAAGTCGAAAAACGGGGGCGCTCCGACGAGGTTTAGGGGTCGAAAAAAAGTCCCGAAACGTTGTCCGTCACAGAACAAACCTAACACACCGAATTTCGTCCGGATCGGTCAGTAAATGAGGCGGCTGGAAGTCGAAAAGGGGCCACTTTTTCAAATACGGACCAGCGCTCGCTCTTGCAGAGCAAAACGGCCGTCGCCGTCGCATTCCCCGCACTTTTCTGCTCAGTAAGTCGAAAAATGGGGGTGCTCCGGCGACGTTTAGGGGTCTAGAAAAATTTCCGAAAAGTAGCCTGTCACAGAACAAACCAAAACTCCGAATTTGGTTCGGATCGGTCAATTAATGAGGCCGCTGAAAGTCGAAAAGGGGCCATTTTTCAAGTACGGACCTGCGCCCGCTCTTGCGGACCTCACAGAGCAAAATGGCCGCCACCATCGCATTCCCCGCATTTTTCTGCTCAGAAAGTCGAGAAATGGGGACGCTCCGACGACGTTTAGGGGTCGAAAAAAATTCCCGAAAAGTGGTCCGTCACAGAACAAACCAAATACACCGAATTTCGTCCGGATCGGTCGGTAAATGAGGCGGCTGGAAGTCGAAAAGGGGCTACTTTTTCAAAAACGGACCTGCGCTCGCTCTTGCAGAGCAAAACGGCCGTCGCCGTCGCATTCCCCGCACTTTTCTGCTCAGCAAGTCGAAAAATGGGGGCGCTCCGGCGACGTTTAGGGGTCTAAAAAAATTTCCGAAAAGTAGCCTGTCACAGAACAAACCAAATCTCCGAATTTGGTTCGGATCGGTCAATTAATGAGGCCGCTGAAAGTCGAAAAGGGGCCATTTTTCAAGTACGGACCTGCGCCCGCTCTTGCGGACCTCACAGAGCAAAATGGCCGCCACCATCGCATTCCCCGCGCTTTTCTGCTCAGTGAGTCGAAAAATGGGGACGCTCCGGCGACGTTTAGGGGTTGAAAAAAATTCCCGAAAAGTACTCCGTCACAGAACGAACCAGACTCATCATATCATGGAGGTTAAGAGCCAATTAGAATGTTATCGATGGATGTTTCGTTGGAACTTACATAAAACTTACATAACCTACGTAAAATTTAGTTTGTAATAAAAAGTTATCACCTTTAATATGAACAATTTTCTTTTGAATTAAAATCCAACCCCATTAAAATATTGAAAAATTCAAGATTCTAAAAATTAAATTAAATAAGTATATACATACAGCAATAATTAAATTAGCAGAAAAAATCCGAAAACAAAGTTGACGAAACGGGCGATTAAAAAAAAAAAAAAGTCACACCTCGGCTTCCGCGCGACAGGGCCGGACGCCCTGCGATTCCCGAGGTTACGTGGACGACGGACGGATCTCCTTAATGAGAGTTTAAAAAAAAATCCGGTTTCGCATCGTCGAAAAATTTTGGAAGAATCGTGAAAATCGCCGTTTTCGGGCCTCCCCTTCGATTTCAGGGCCGGAGTCAAACCGGAACTCTGGCGGACGAAAAGTCCCCGATGCCCTGCACCTACATTCGGAATTTAGCCCGAATCGGTCAATGAATAAATCCGCGGAAAGTCGAGAAGGGGCCATTTTTCTAAATACGGACCTGTGCAGGCTCTTCCAAGCCTCGGAGAGTAAAACGGCCATCGCCGTCGCATTCCCCGCACTTTTCTGCTCAGTGGGTCGAAAAATGGGGGCGCTCCGACGACGTTTTGGGGTTGAAAAAAATTCCCGAAAAATGGTCTGTCACAGAACGAGCCAAACTTTTCAGTTTGGAGGTTAAGGGTCAACCAGAATGTTGCCGACGGACGTACGTAAAACTTACGTATTCTACGTAAAATTCAGTTTAAATTATAATAAAAAATTAGTACGTTAGTCCTTGAACTAGAAATTCAAATTCAAATATTGAAAAATTTTACAGAGAAAAATTCAAGATTACAAAAAGTAAATTGATTAATAATTAATAAATAATGAATAAAGTAGCAGAAAAAAATCCGACAAAAAAAAATCACAGCGCGACCTTTCATGCGACAGGGCCGGACGCGAACTCCGGTGTTACGTGTGCGATGGACGGATCCCGCTAATGAAAGAGTTAAAAAAAATTCCGACACTGCATTTTGGAAAAATTTGGGAGAAAGCGTCGAACTCGTGGTTTTCGGGGTCCCGTCCGATTCCAGGGCCGGGGTCAGGTCGAAACACGATGCCTCGCGCCTACGTTCTGAATTTGGTCCGGATCGGTCAACAAATAAGGCCCCTGGAATTTTTTTGAAAAGTCGAAAAAGGGCCATTTATCCAAATACGGATCTGCGCAGGCTCTTGCGAGCCGCGGAGGGTAAAACGGCCGTCGCCGTCGCATTCCCCGCACTTTTCTACTCGCGAACACGAAAAATCGGAGGCGTCCAGACGACGTTTAGGGGCCGAAAAAAATTCCCGAAAAGTGGTCCGTCGCAGAACAAACCAAAACTCGTTAGTTTGGAGGTTAAGGGTCGATTAGGATGTTGCAGACGGACGTTTCGTTGAACTTACATCATACTTACATAACCCGCGTAAAATTTTGTAATAAAAAAGTCACTACCTTTAATGTGAACAGTTCTCTTTTAATTAGAGAGAGGGGACATTTTTCCAAATACGGATCTGCGCAGGCTCTTGCGAGCGAAACTGCCGTCGCCGTTGCATTCCCCGCACTTTTCTACCCGCGAACTCGAAAAATTGGTAGCGCTCCGGTGACGTTTAGGGGTCGAAAAGTGGTCTGTCACAGAACAAACCAAACTCGCCGGATAATTATTCGTCAGCTATGACCCCGTTTAGTAGATCTGGTGGATTATATTTTTTAAGTTTGTTCCTACCATTTATAGCTCAAGATTATCAGAAACAACTGTTTCGAAAGTTCCGAATTTCCCGCACTTCGAAACAACAATCACATTGTCGATTGAAAATGGAAGTTTTAGTTTTTAACCAAAAGTTATTATGTTGTTTCAAATTTTTCCCAAATTTTCTGATTTTCTCACTTGCTTGTTTTCATGTTAAGCTATTTCGAAAACGGAAGGTTCGATAATCATAAACATTGTCCGTATTTGATGCGAATATAGTGAAAGGCATCTTTTATGACCGTTTCCGATTCGAGAAACTTCGGTTTTGAAAACTCTTTAAAAAAGGCAAGGGAATCGGAAATAATGTTCACATCACTGAGTTAGCGTTAAGCTACGTTGTCAGTCTCTCAGAAGAATTGACGTGTAGGTGGGTATGGTCAATGTTTGAGACGACATCATTGAAATAACTCTTCAAGTTACATAGTCAATCTCTCAGAAGAATTGACCCAGTGGGGGTTTGTATGATCAATGTTTGAGACATCAGTGAAATAACTCTTCAAGTTATGTAGTCAATCTCTCAGAAGAATTGACCCAGTGGGGGTGTGTATGAGCAATGTTTGAGACGACATCAGTGAAATAACTCTTCAAGTTATGTAGTCAATCTCTCAGAAGAATTGACTCAGTGGGGGTGTGTACGATCAATGTTTGAGACGACATTATTGAAATAACTCTTCAAGTTATATAGTCAATCTCTCAGAAGAATTGACTCAGTGGGGGTGTGTACGATCAATGTTTGAGACATCATTTAAATAACTCTTCAAGTTACATAGTCAATCTCTCAGAAGAATTGACTCAGTGGGGGTTTGTATGATCAATGTTTGAGACGACATCATTGAAATAACCCTTCAAGTTACGTAGGCAATCTCTCGGAATAATTGACCGAGTGTATGTGATCAGCGTCGAAAGCGTTAGAGTTAGCGTTAAGCTACGTTGTCAGTCTCTCAGAAGAATTGACGTGGGGGTGTATATGATCAGTGTTTGAGACGACACAAAAGAATAGCTTCAAGCTGTGTGGTCAGTCAGAATCCAGTTTCATGATTTCGTCGAGCAGAAAAAAAAATGTATTTGCTAATTTGTTTTCAACAACTAACAAAAGCTTTCAGTTTATTGTGTGGTTGTTGGCCGTTTTGGAAGATTGAATTTTATGTGGTCAGAATTTGTAATATACTTTTTTTTTCGCAAGGAATCGACTGTTAAAACGAATCGTGCTCGTGCTTCATCATTAAAGCGAGGATTCGAAAGTCCCTGCCTCAGTTTAGGACTTAACTGAATGGGGCGTTTTTTTCTTCTTTCTCAAGTTGAACCTAGCCGAGGATTGAAAATTCCCTGCCTTAGTTTATCAGCAATTTCGCCACACAATAAATTTAAGCTCTGGTGGTCGACCACGTAGTAAGGGAAGCCTCCGTTGCGATGGTACTATTTCATCCTCGCTGTAGTCATCATCCACCTCGCAATCGACACGACGACGTCGAACGGTGAAGTTTGAAGCATGAAGCAAGCAACAAAGTAGCACGTGCAATTTATCGTCGGTTAATTCGATGGAAGAGGAGAGAGTCTGCGGAGTTTGGAGAATAAATCGCAGCGGGGGCACCCGTCGTCCGTCCATCCATCCATCCATCCATCCTATCCCATCCCATCCCATCCCATCCCATCCATCTCATCCATCGTGCAATAGGTAAAGTTTGCGAGCGGGCCATCAACATCTGCCACCCTGATTAATGAACGATCTCCCGACTGCGCTCGGAATTAATTTCAACAAACAAACAGTAACAGATAACCGAACCGTGGACTTATCGCGTATCCTCGGCTCGGAGAGAACGTGAGAATACGCAAATCTGATAAAAATATTGAATACGGCGGGTTCGCCCGTCGCCCCCTCCGTCCCCCCCGGACCCCCGGCCGTTTGCCCGAGATCCCCACTGATAACACGAGGTGCGCCAGACACGCCAAGCGATTCCCAAACAATGGCGTCCGCGCCGATTTTGATCCTTCGCGATGATTCCGGCGGGAAAAAATCATGATTTATACACACCCACGAAACTATCTCTCGCTACGAACGCGAACGCGAATGCGAATGCGAATGCGAATACGAATACGAATGCGAATACGAATACGAATGCGAACGCGAACGGGAATCAGAACGAGAATACCGCGAGGAAGAAGAAGAAGAAGGATCAGATCTCTTCAACCGATCGTCTGCCCGGCCTTCTTTTTTCTTATTATAATTAATCTCTTGGGCAAATTCTATCATCCAAACGAGCCAATGCCCAAAACAAAGCGACAGGGTCGGAGCTAGGTTTAAATTGAATCGATGAGTGCATAATCGTGTTCAGTCCAAATTTACTGTGTTGAGAAAACAACAAATAACTTAGACTAGATTTTTATTTTAAGTAATTATTGGGTTCAGGAGGCTTCAGATATCCTTATCACTTAAAAATAAAAATCTAGTCTAAGTTATTTGTTGTTTTTTCAACATAGCAAATTTGAACTGAACACGATTATGCACTCGTCGATTCAATTATATATGAATCCCCCACTATACTACTATTACTAAATTTACGCTCTATTCATTCATTATAAGAAGAGGGAAGTACACAACGCCTAATTCCTAATCGGAATTCCAGGGAGAGGGGGGAAGTATGCGATTACTGCGCTACCACCTTCTTTTAATGAACGGAGTATAATAGAAATGTTATCATCTCCGCTTGTTTGAAACACATTCCGATACGCACACACGGATATATCCCACAGAACGTTATCTGTATCTGTAAAGGAAGTACTTATCGAGCGAAACCTTATCAATTTCGGTGAGTTCTCTCAAGTATCCGGGCATCTTTTTTCGCCGGTGGCATTCCTTGCTCGCCCAACAACGCGATTTTCCGCACAGGAATCGTTGTTTTTCGAAAACAATGACATCGACAGCGACCAAGAAGGATCTCTCGAATTGAGACGTCAACTTGTGTACGGAAGTTTCTTGTATAAACGTTTCACAAACCTATTTGTAGCTTGTTTACATTACATACACTATAGTTACTTGTATACACTTATGAAAAAATGTAAAGAAACAACTTAAGTTACTTACATATACTTCTGAACAAATGTAAACAAACAACAAAAAGGGTTGTTGTGAAACATACGTAACGCGTAATACTTTGTAATATATGAAAGTATATTCACTTGTACTGATATATAACATTCACACGTGATAGTTACTTGTATATACTTCTGTACAAATGTAAACAAACAACAAGAAGGGTTGCGAAACGTACGTAACGCATAGTACGTTGTAATGTATGAAAGTATATGCACTTTTACTGACGTAAACAAGCAACAAATGAGATTGTGAAACGTTTGTAATGTATAACATAATGTTACATTGTATACAAGGTTGTGTAACATTTGTAATGTATTATATATTACAAGGCATAAAAGTATATGCATTTATATGGATGTAAACACGCAAAAAATGAGGTTGTGTAATGTTTGTAATGTATATCACGGTGTATAAACGTATGTGCACTTGTATTAAAGTGAACAAGCGACAAATAAGGTTACGAAACTTCATGATGTGTGATACAACATAATGTACAAAAGTATTTGCATTTGTATTAATGTAAACAAGCAACAAATGAGGTTGTGAAATGATATATTATGATGTACAAAAGTATATGCATTTGCATTAATGTAAATAAGCCACAAATAAGGTTACGAAACGTTCTTAATGTACGATACATTATAATATACAAAAGTTTATGCACTTGTACTGATGTAAACAAGCAACAAATGAGATTGTGAAACGTTTCTAATATATAACATAATTATATATTGTATACAAGGTTGTGTAACATCTGTAATGTATTATATATTACAAGGCATAAAAGTATATGCATTTATATAGACGTAAACAAGCAAAAAATGAGGTTGTGTAATGTTTGTAATGTGTATCACAGTGTATAAACGTATATGCACTTGTATTAAAGTGAATAAGCGACAAATAAGGTTACGAAACTTCATAATGTGTGATGCAACATAATGTGCAAAAGTATTTGCATTTGTATTAATGTAAACAAGCAACAAATAAGGTTGTGCAATGATATATTATGATGTACAGAAGTATATGCATTTGTATTAATGTAAACAAGCCAGAAATAAGGTTACGAAACGTTCTTAATGTATGATACATTATAATATACAAAAGTATATGCACTTGTACTGATGTAAACAAGCAACAAATGAGATTGTGAAACGTTTGTAATGTATAACATAATGTTACATTGTATACAAGGTTGTGTAACATTTGTAATGTATTATATATTACAAGGCATAAAAGTATATGCATTTATATGGATGTAAACACGCAAAAAATGAGGTTGTGTAATGTTTGTAATGTATATCACAGTGTATAAACGTATGTGCACTTGTATTAAAGTGAATAAGCGACAAATAAGGTTACGAAACTTCATAATGTGTTATGCAATATAATGTACAAAAGTATTTGCATTTGTATTAATGTAAACAAGCAACAAATGAGGTTGTGAAATGATACATTATGATGTACAAAAGTATATGCATTTGTATTAATGTAAATAAGCCACAAATAAGGTTACGAAACGTTCTTAATGTATGATACATTGTAATATACAAAAGTATATGCACTTGTACTGATGTAAACAAGCAACAAATGAGATTGTGAAACGTTTGTAATATATAACATAATGTTATATTGTATACAAGGTTGTGCAACATTTGTAATTTATTATATATTATAAGGCATAAAAGTATATGCATTTATATAGATGTGAACAAGCAAAAAATGAGGTCGTGTAATGTTTGTAATGTGTATCACAGTGTATAAACGTATATCCACTTGTATTAATGTAAACAAGCCAGAAATAAGGTTACGAAACGTTCGTAATGTATGATACATTATAATATACAAAAGTATATGCACTTGTACTGATGTAAACAAGCAACAAATGAGATTGTGAAACGTTTGTAATACATAACATAATGTTATATTGTATACAAGGTTGTGTAACATTTGTAATGTATTATATATTACAAGGCATAAAAGTATATGCATTTATATAGACGTAAACAAGCAAAAAATGAGGTTGTGTAATGTTTGTAATGTGTATCACAGTGTATAAACGTATGTGCACTTGTATTAAAGTGAACAAGCGACAAATAAGGTTACGAAACTTCATAATGTGTGATGCAACATAATGTACAAAAGTATTTGCATTTGTATTAATGTAAACAAGCAACAAATAAGGTTGTGCAATGATATATTATGATGTACAGAAGTATATGCATTTGTATTAATGTAAACAAGCCAGAAATAAGGTTACGAAACGTTCTTAATGTATGATACATTATAATATACAAAAGTATATGCACTTGTACTGATGTAAACAAGCAGCAAATGCGATTGTGAAACGTTTGTAATATATAACATAATGTTATATTGTATACAAGGTTGTGCAACATTTGTAATTTATTATATATTATAAGGCATAAAAGTATATGCATTTATATAGATGTGAACAAGCAAAAAATGAGGTCGTGTAATGTTTGTAATGTGTATCACAGTGTATAAACGTATATCCACTTGTATTAATGTAAACAAGCCAGAAATAAGGTTACGAAACGTTCGTAATGTTTGATACATTATAATATACAAAAGTATATGCACTTGTACTGATGTAAACAAGCAACAAATGAGATTGTGAAACGTTTGTAATACATAACATAATGTTATATTGTATACAAGGTTGTGTAACATTTGTAATGTATTATATATTACAAGGCATAAAAGTATATGCATTTATATAGACGTAAACAAGCAAAAAATGAGGTTGTGTAATGTTTGTAATGTGTATCACAGTGTATAAACGTATGTGCACTTGTATTAAAGTGAACAAGCGACAAATAAGGTTACGAAACTTCATGATGTGTGATACAACATAATATACAAAAGTATATGCGTTTGTGTTAATGTAAACAAGCAACAAATAAGGTTGTGAAATGATACGTTATGATGTATAAAAGTATACGCATTTGTATTCATGTAAACGAGCTACAAATGAGGTTGTGCTTATTTTACAAGAAATTTACAAACGAGAGGTCGCTATTTGAAGAAAAGCAAAGAAAAAATCACTATGTTAGTCAACGTAACTGAATTTAAATACGAGTTCTGGACGGTGTACGCGTATATACGTCGATGTACTTGGGATAATTATATTCGCGAAAGGATTTATTCGCTATTATATAACTTGTAATTAACATCGTACTCCTTTGGCTAAAAGTGGGTTACATGATCTCGGCAATAAATTTCGTATCAGATAAAGAGGCAGTAAACTTGTTGCTCGCTCGCTCGCGCGCTCGTTGCGGGCAAACAGTAAATCTCGCGAAAAATTACATTAAGATCTATAATTTGCAATAATACATATTTACAACCCGCAACGATGCATTATAATAACCTTGGTGTAATTATTGCGCTCGCGCGCGCAGTGGTGGTGGTGGAAAGTCTCGGAACTATAAATCTGGCGTCTCCATTAACCAACCGAAGCGATGGCATCTCTCCCCTTGAACACCATGTGTGCTGCAGGAACACAAATCTCCCGGCCCTAGTGATAAATACCCGCGGACAGCGAATACAAATCGAGACGCAACCGAATCAGTTAGCAGGTGTTTAGTGGGATATCGTTAATGTTTCCAGCGAACGCGTATAGTTTATGGTGATCGCTGAGTGTAGATACGGCCTGTCTGTACGTATACGTAGATTCCCGGCCGTTCGTTGTTCGAATGTTCTCTTTTTGAATGAGGGGGCGGACGCGGTTGTACGTATCTTAATGATTGATGAAACAATCGTCCAATTTTTGTTCTATCTCCTGAAAATAGCTTGGCTAGATGCGAGTTCAGTTTTCGCAACTTAATAGAAAATCGCTCGTGTGCACGCAGCCTAACTCTGCCCTACCGCATCAAGGCTAGGCGCACACGGTCGCGAGCAATTTTCCATCGCACGATTACTCAGTTGCAAAAACCATTCCCTCGTCGCGTCAGCGCGATTAGTGACTAATTAATTAACGAGGCGCGTCACGCATACATACATAAAATCATTTTTTAATTTTTTTTAAAGAGCACGAGATTAGAAACGACGCCGACGGAAACGACTACATACACATTTCCCGATTACCAAACGCTTGTTTGTTTGTGGATAGTTTATCTGATTTCGCCGATTAGTCATTCGCATGCTAACCAACTGTAAGTACGCGGGAATTAGTCAGTAGAAATATTTCTGAAACATTCATTCCATTGCGCAGATACGTTACCATTTTATTCGTCATGTCGTCGAATCGCGGCTGGAAGGAAGGAATTCCGTGTGAATTCGATGAAAACAAATGACAAAATAAACCGTGAATTATGATTACGCGTACAGTCATACGCAACTGAAATGACGTTTCTTATAGCCCTACGACCACTTGTCGAAGTTACTAATTGGTTTTACAATGATTAAAAGGGTCGCGGATCGAGAACGGCAATTAAAACAAAAACATCGAATAAACAAGACGTTTTCTCGCTTTTAAATCGTCAAACAAACAAACGGCGGCACGGGGCCGCGCCGCCGCTCGTAGAAACGAGCGGCGGCGTCGAACTTCAGTTACAAACGACACGGGGCAGCGCCGCCACTCGTAGAAACGTCGAACTTCAGTTACAAACGGTACGGGGCAGCGCCGCCACTCGTAGAAACGTCGAACTTCAGTTACAAACGGTACGGGGCAGCGCCGCCACTCGTAGAAACGTCGAACTTCAGTTACATCGCTTGTAATGATGTCGTTCGAGAGGGTACGCCGTGCCGTTTACTTCAGCCTAAATGACCGGCCGTTCTCCATTTTGGCTGATCCAAATTCGCTTCCGGCTTCCTCAATCTTTATGCTTCGACGCGTCATTATCGCTTCCACACATAAGGTTTACACACGTGTGTGGCCTCGCGATAGTTTGCGATGCAAAATCCTAGAAATACAAAGTTTCTTGGAATATTTTTGTCCTCAAGCGTCGTGTGTGATTTGTTTTAAGCAAATTCTTCCGAGCGGATTAACCGTTTCTGCACACTGAAAAACAGAGATAAACGGATGACGATGTTGCCAGCGGCGTGAGCCACGCTTGTAATTGATTTCTTTGTTTTAACAGAGGAATCTATTTTTTTCGTTTCCCCGCTTCTTACCGACGGTGCGTGTCCGATTTGAGTACGCAATGTAGTTTTTCATCTACACGTGATCGACGCTTAATTAAACGGCGTACCCCCCCCCCCCTCCCCAACGAAAGTAATCACTTAGCATAAGCGATGTAACTGAAGATCGACGTTTCCACGAGTGGCGGCGCTACCTCGTGATGCAAGCGGTGTAACTGAAGCTCAACGTTTCCACGAGTGGCGGCGCTGCTCCGCGACGTTCGGTTGTGACTAACGGCTGGATGACCACTGACCCGTTTGCACTCGAAAATCATAACCTATGCAATTGTTTCTTGTTTAGCGCGATTTATGACGTAAGCATTCCGGTGCATTAGGTTAACATTTTCAAGGTGTAACTTAAGTTAATCTCTCTAAGTCGATTTTGCGTAACTCGAATATCCCTATAACTCGTACTGACATTTCACTCATAATAAGTCGATTTTTCCGGGGAAATCCCTTGCTACGAACATGGTAAGTATTTGTGATGATCTGGAGCAGAGACAGCAAGTGCAACCAGAGCTCGATTGCAAGATAGACGTGCAACATGGTTATTGGTGTTAAAATTACTGTTTTAATAATAATATTTTTTTCTTTGGAATCAGACGAGGATGAGGATGAGGTCGTAAGTGAAGAAAAGTATTTTCATGCCCACATTTGAAGAAGCGTATTCTTCTGTTTTAAACCAAAAAAAAAGCATTCATAGAGTCCTGATGCTATTTATAAGACTTTGCATTTCGTGACAGGTCCGTACCGCGGAGATCATCGATTATTTCCCGCGGACGTAAGAATATGAAATGATAAGAGCTTGTCCCCCCTATATTTGAGTTGCTTGGGTCCGAACGATATTATTTATTTAAAACCGAAAAGGAGCGGCGACGCCTCCACAATTTTGCATTCATTCATGACCGGAGTATTTCGAAAAGAAAGCGCCAACAAATGCAAAACGCGAGACCATTTGCACATCGCCTAATTAATCACTCCAGCTGAGTGATGCAGGATGATGCAAAAAAGAGTTTTTAATAACAACAGAAACTATATTTGCTGCGATAAAGACTGGCGAGAACTGGCGCGATCTGGAACGCGACTTCATAAGATGATGCAACACACTTCCAACTGAACATGCAGGTCCTTCACTAAAACCGGTTTTCAAACCGTAACAAGACTATTTGCGTTATAAGGATTCTATTAAATCTTGTGACCGAGGCGCTGGTAGAAAAAAAAAACTATTTTTAATACAGTAAAAGCAGTCGCTTAATCGAATTTCTTCTAACAACTAAACACTATAAAGTACAAAGGAAATCGAGATTCTTAAGGGGCAAGCGAGCGGCTCAGCGGTTAGCCTAGCCGGCTTATAAAGTCGAGCCGTTTATCGGCGTGAAGTGGGTTCGAATCCCACCAGCGCAATGAATGTTTGTGTTGTCTGGATTATCACTCACCCAGCTTAACAAACAAAGTAAATTGCCTGAAATGGTGATGCCATAAGACAATAATGCGCAGATTGCTGCGCAAAGCAAATAAAGAAAGACAAAGGTTCTTGAGAACACTCAGATGGTCTGAACGCATTAGTTGTTTCGAACGCGTCCAACGATTTACTTGCCCATTACAATCTTCGTTATTACTCACGTGTTGTTTATTGCTGCGCGGCCGGGACTGAAAAAATCCTCCTCCCCCCCTCCCCTCCGCGCCTGATTTATGCATCTACAATCTGATTGCAGAAGATATTTTATAATATACGCGCTAGTGGCTCGTTCTCACCGCCGCCACATCGAGAGAAATGAATGCAGGAATGAACAGTATCCGGCTCCGACAGGTTATACAAAGTGTTATGCGAAAAGTGGAGGAATTGCGGCGGTAAGAGTTTCGCATCCGGTTTTTCGAGGTGGGCGATTAATTTAACGACGTCGAATTTGTGACCGGCCGCATCTCTTCCTCGCCGTTAAACTGGTTTTAACGGGCGCACCTTCGGCCGCCGCCGTGAGAATTTCCTTTTTTCTCCTCGGCCTTTCTCCATTTCCTCTTTCCGAAGCATGCACCTACTTACCCGTTTTTAAAAGCGCTTAGTACTTTATTAAAAAAACTGCTCGACTTTATCCAACCAATAACTTTTATTATAACGCATCCGTAAACCAGTAAGTTCATATTTTAAATCATCAAGCAAGCTGCCGCCGCCAAATTTGCTTTCACGAAGATGACAATCATGTTTTCATCAGCAAAGATGTGTGTAAGCTTCGCTGTTTTATTTTTTATTTTTTTGAGCCGATGATACTCATAGAATAAGCCAGCGTTCGCTTTTTGTCAATAAATAATAAAAATAATATCGTTCGGAGGCTCTCTATTGTTTTTTTTTTTTTTACAAAAGATTGCATCATCTTTTGAAACGATTGCGAGCGCGTCCTTTTTTCTGGCTCGCGGAATTTGCGGCGAAATTATTATTCCACGCGTTCAGGCACTCATAAAGTTTCCGGTGCCGCCGTCTGCTTTTTCTATTAGACCAGTTCATGTGAACTACAGGTTTGTGCGAGCTAATAACATTTCGACGGTTAGTTTAATCGGCCTTTGACGTTATTGGCGTTCTCTTACGTCGTCAGGTTGGTCCCCCTTTGCGTTACGTTGGTTTTTATTCATGCAAACATTATTCGTGAAACTGATGATGAATCCGCCAATGGTTAAATCTGTTCGCTGTTTTTCTTAAGCCAATGATACTGATGATAGAATGAGCCAGCGTTCGCTTTTGTCAATAAATAATAAAAATAATATTGTTCCGAGGATCTCTGTTCTTTTTACAAAGGATTGCATCATCTTTTGAAACGATTGCAAACGCGTTTTTTTTTCGGCTCGTGAGATTTGCGGCGAAATTGTTATTCCACGCGTTCAGACACTCATAAAGTTTCTTTAACCTTCTTAACTTTAACTGCCTTGAATAAAAAATGCCGTCTGGAGTTTCTATTTTCAAAATAATTGCATCATCTTCTGTAGAATTGTACCGTCCTTTGCTTTGTCGTCTCTACAATTGCATCATCTTTTGTAATCGACTGTAGAATCCATCATCCTTTACAATCGTCTGTAGAATTGCATCATCTTTTGCAATCGTCTGTAGGCGCAGCTCACGTTTTCTACGGAAATGACCGAATTATTTAGTCTATGCGGTCGGACACTCGTAAAATGCCGCCGGCGACGTGTCCTTTTTTTTTGAGTGACTTGATCATGAGCATTACCGTTTTTTGCGAGTTGTTATTTCGACGGAGAGTGTACAATGTCTGGTGGCGAATTTTAATCGCAGCGTTAAATTATTTTCAATACAGAAAGCTTTCTGCAGTGTTAATAATAATAATTAATAATAATTTCAGCTGTAATTTTAATATATTTGTAACATTTTTCCTCAACTATGGCATATAACTAACAGTTAGGCTACAATTTGTGATATCTATATGTATTTGTGATATTTTATTGTCGTTTTGATGTGTACTGTGACCGCCGACGCACAAATAAACAATTGAAATTGCATTCACATTCGACCTTTAATGCTATTGGGCCTTCTTTATGTCATCTTATACTCGGTTGGTTCCTGCTGATGTCACGATTGTTTTCGATTCGTGCGCCTCCTCGCTTTGAGAGACGGTACGGCCAATTTTGGCTTTATTAATGGGCAACGTGCTTGGGGAGTCGGCAGAAGAGTCGTCGCCAGGACTGGTGTGCTTTTCATTGTGGATCCGGCTTTCGAATCGGAGTCGTGTTTCGTCCGAATCGAAGAATTTCGCTTTTAACTCGCATACAGGGTGACCACATTACAGATTGTCCTGCGTTTCAGAATTATTATAGCAATAGTGATGGAAGGAGAGGGAGGAAATCTGATGACTATTTCACCTATTATCGCTTCAATTAAAGACGTACGTTTATGTACAAATGTATGAAAATAGAAAATAACTTCAGTTTTGATGCTAGTTTTCGGTCATTTCGATTTGCCATCCGTCCGATTTAGCGTCCGTCTCATTGTGCTAATTTGTACGTAATTTATATTAGCGCATAAAACAGAACGAAACAAACGATTTTATTACTATCATCAATAGCGCTACGTAATTTCTGTAATTAGTAGCAGAGCACAATGCCGGCAAACGCAACGTGCATAGTAATTTATGGTATTATTAAAACAGTCACCGTGCGTGTGTGTGTGTGTGTGTGTACACACATGGAAAAGTGAAGAGCCACCAAACAATTTTTTTTTCTGTGCACACAGTTACATAATTCCCGAAATGTTTACTAAAATGTAAAGAAATTCAAAAATCAAATTAACAACCAATCCCCACGGCAGCGTCACTTCAAATATCCCGCGAAAATTTAGTAACTTTCATCGAAATCTGTAGTACAGTTGGTAACTAATAATCACTTTTCCAGCTGGCGCACGTGCATACATAGAAAAAAAATATGGCGAACGCAATCGAAAATAATCTGCAAATATTAAAGAAAAAAGACGAACGTGAAAATTAATAAAAAAATCAATAAAGAAAATAAAGTCAAATCAAATAACGAAAAAACAAACAAAAGAAAAAGGACGATCGATCGACGGAATTAAAATGTAACGCAAAATCTAGTAAAAGAAAACAAAACAAAAGAGCCAGCTCGAATAAAAGAAGAGAAAAAAAGACGGTCGACTGATTATCGAAATTAAAATTAAAGCCGGTCAAGTCGAATGAAAACCAAAAACAAAAGACGATAGTCGATGTCGCGCGAGGACGAAAATAAAAAAAAATCATTCAAAACTGACAGTAAGTCCGAATCGACGTAAAACAAATGACGAACGCACTCAAAATTTTAACCTGCAAATATTAAAGAAGAAGAAGGACACTGAATAATAGTAAAAAAAGGAATAAGTAAATAAAATAAAGTCAAATCGAATAACGGAAAAAGAAAACAAAAACGGCGATCGATCGACGGAATTAAAATGTAAAGTAAGATGCGGTAAGAGAAAATAAAACAAAACAAAAGACGATCGACTGAACGAACGAAACACAAAATCGCGTTAAATAAAATTAAACAAAAGAAAAGATGATAAATCGATGGTTAAAAAAAAAAAACAAATAAAAAATCGAATCGAAGAATAAAAAAATAAATAAGTAAATAAATAAAAGTAAATGAATAGAATAAATGAAGAAAAAGTAAATAAATAGAAAATAAATAAAAAAAAAGGTCATTAAGCTGAGTAAATTAAAAATTGAATTAAATACACTCGAATTAGGAATATAAGAAAAAAGATCAAGAATCAAACTAATAAGGCAAGTATAAAATCAAATTATATCGAGTCAAGAAAAAACCAAAAAAATGAACGATCAGGTCGGCTTATAACTTAAAAAAAGAAACAAAAGAAGAAAGGTCAATTGAAATCACAGATTAATGCGATTTATCAAAATTTTGATTTATGTTTCAGAGACATTAATTGTTACATTTGAAAGGGAGTGAGGGGAGGGGGGAGGTCGATGGAAATTTTTATTTTCTTGTGATGAATGGTCGATGCTTAAGAAAAAGGTTGGGAACTCCTGACTTAGAGGTTGATGACGTCTCGGGCTGTTATCTGATTGTTCAGCACCTTTACGACGTTTTTGCAATAGTGGACTGTATATGTAATGGATGAACTGTGTATGAATTGAGTTGAGTATGTACAACGAGTAAAATAGCCACAATGTTATGTGAACTTGTTTATTGAAAGTCTCGTCTACAACTAACTTACAAATTAGATTCTTAAAAGCTAAGGGTGGTACGAGGAGTTTAAATGTAATTGCGGTGCGCCGGAATCGTCACACTTCTCTGAAGAACGGCAGCTTGCATGGTGTTCGGAATACTATGAAATCCAGTAACTCTCGGTATGAATCTACTGTCCCTTCGCATTAAAATTACACAGATATTTTTCTAGGACGTTTGTTATTAGTTTTACTAAAGAACCGAGAAAGAAATAATGACTTGCTAGTTTTTGGAATATTTGTTAATTATTAAACAGAGGTTATGATGATAATCGAAACTTAAAAAAAAAGATTGAAAACCCCTGACTTAGAGGTTACGATGTTAATCGATGCTTAAAAAAAGGGAACCCCCCCCCTGATTTAGAGGTTATGAATCGCAGTTTTTTGCGAGTTGTTATTTCAACGGAGAGATTAAATTGCGTTCGCTCTTGACCTTTGACGCCGCTGGGCTTTCTTTGCGTCATTTGATACTTGGTTGGTTTCTATTGACGTCGTGATTTTTCCGAGTGACAGTAATAAGTGGGTCGAATTCTCTTCCCTGTTCATTAATCTATGACAGGCGCAGGTTAACCACGGCCCGCGGGCCACATCCTTTCTTACGCGCGCCGAACACGCGATCTCAAAAGTTTGTGATTCTCATCGCTGAATTTTTTGAGAGTTGTTTTTTCAACGGAGAGATTAAATTGCGTTCGCTCTTGAACTTTGACGCTGCTGGGCTTACTTTACGTCATTTGATACTCGTTTGGTTTCTGTTGATGTCATGATTTTTCCGAGTCGTGCGAATTGCTTGGGGTGTCGTTCAACCTGGCGCTGGGATAATAACTTGCGGGCCTCGCCCTTCCTCACTGAGCTGCTCGGGTATTACAGTAAGCTTGATTCTATCACTGTGCGATCTGTGGATTTATTTTGGTTGGGGGACTTTGAAAACAACACCCCCGCGTTTCGTTTGAACGATCGACCTCTTCCTGCTGGCAACGCGGCGCGAAGTGGCCGCCGCCGCCGCCGCCGCGGCCAGGTATCGCATGTTCCGCCGCTGCGCGGCAATAAAGATTTCAATTCCGATACTTGTGTACCGTATGTTTTCTGTAAGAGATAGTAATTATTGCTAAGCAAATATTTTTATTGTTCCAGTGCTGCGCGCTATCAGGGCCGAGATCAGTGTTATCCCATATGATGCGAAAAGGCGGGAAATCATTTGAGAGTCGTGCTCGGTGGGCGGCGCCGCCTCCTCATGAAGACAGGATAAACGTGCGTCTTGTTAACTTTTTGATTTATTGGTGTGCCGGTGAGGAGTCTTGTGGCCGATCAGCTTTTAACTTTTAACGAATGTCACGGCGCGCGCATGTCACATTGTGAACGGCCTGGATCCGATTTATTATTACAATTATTTATTTATTTATTTTATTTTTTTAGATTCGTGGGTGAGGCGGGCGTGTTTTGTTCTTTTTTTCTTTCGCTTATTCTCTTTCTTTCCGTGAATGCAGATAGATGACAAGCGTATAAAAGACCTGTCCAGATTTTAAGATAGCGCGACCCGAGAATTATAGTTTACGTTGCCAATGATACCAACGCTTATTACATCATTCCTATATAAAGACAAGGTTTTTCCTGTACAACAAGACGGCTACGCGTAATATGTAAATTTATTCGTGGACTTTTAATAAACTATTAAAACTTTACGTTTTGTTCTTCTCTCTCCCTCTCTCTAGTACAGTGCAATTAGTTTCATGACGAGTTTTCATTTGGAGACAGTTTTAAAAGTCATTGCTTGAATCTTCTTGGCTGTTGAAATAGTTTTCTACTATGTTGTAGTTGTATATTTTAGAAGTTTAGAATTTAAGAAAGTTCTAGGGATATCTCTGAAGCACTAGCATATTTGTTTACGTTATTAGTTTGGTAATATGATATGAGGGCGTGTTTAGTCTGAGCAGCAAAGAAAACGGCAGTCTCCCGAGGGTTAGCGCGGTAGGTGAACGTGGAATAACCGGGGCGCGCGAAGGTGGTTAAAATGTGTAGTAGGACTGTCCACGGAATATTAGCCTTGAGGAGGCGATGATTTTATTAGAGATGAGTTATGTGGTGGTCGCGGTGTGTTGCCGGGCATTAAATAGAGGGTGTCTGCAGAATATGACCTGAGATGGTATATTCTGGCAGAAGTGTTAGGGCGGTACATTCTCACGATTGTGAGGGTCATGAGTTATGCTGAGGCATTCTGGTAGCAGAATATTGTCCAGGACGCGATCCGGGACGTTGGCCAGAGAATGCTACCGTGCACCAGCGGGGCACTTGCCGCGTTGTGCAAGCAGCACCGATGAAGAGTACCAGCAAAGCAATTAGCTGTATTCTGCATTCATTGTGAGTGGGAATTCGGTTGATTGCATTCCTGACCAGGTGATAGCATTGAGCTGTCCAGAAAGGTCTGACATGATGAAGTCATTGGACTGGTACGGAGAGGTGCTTGACACTCACGCAGTCGGTGCATCAACTGATCCTGAGGACGTATGCTCGGGAGACAAGGTACGCTAATATCCATCGGAAGGGGTGGGTTTTGTATCCACAGGTGAATGTGGGGGGGTAATGCACGCGAAGGTAAGAAGTCAACGTGCGAGGATGACTTCCCCAGTGTCCAATATCATCATGAGGGAGCTACAGCTTCTAGATTCGTCACTTTAGCAGGTGGGGCCGGGAAAACGGCCCCGGTAAGTGGAAACTTACTAACTCCGTCCTCAGATAATATTGTTTGTCTATAATATTTAAGCAAAAAAAAATCTAGCCAACTACAGGAAAAATTTCGAATTCGTCATGATTGTTACGGCTCGAAATTCCGGCGGCCGTATTAAAAAAGACGAAATAAAACACGCGTACGTACTAATTTAGGAAAAACACATTCTAAACTTTCTTTTTAAGCTCGGATTTCATATTTTGCAATTATTCGGGTCTCCTTGGTGCCAAATTTCACGTCGAGGGTCTTCAGGCCGACGGAATTAAGCAGCGTAGAAGCTATTCCTCGTTTCGAGTAATTTTTAATTATGAGTAATTGCTTCTTTTTAATTACGAGTCAGTTTCCTCAATTTATAATTAATTTCGCGGATGAAAAATACAACCCTTCACGGCGTTCTTTCTTTTTTTTTTTTTGTTTCAACCGTAACCGAATTTTATTAATTCCATTTAAATTCCGCGTTTCAAGAGAAAATTTTGGGTCAGCATCGCGTCAGTTGCAACAGAAATTCATTCTTGCTTATAAAGAAAGGCTCCTTCTTTTTTGTTGTTGTGTAATTAAAGGATTACTATGTACAATCTTCCACAAACCAAACTATTGACCAAAACCAAAACTATTGACGACGTCGAATTTTGCGATTCCGTTCTGTAATTATCAGAAAGAGGCGGAAATAGGTTAGAATTTTTGACGGTGGTAGGTGCGTTTATAAGTAAGTAAGTAAGTAAGCAAGCGACAGGCGACAAATTTTTGATAGGTAGACAAATAGACAATTGACAAATAAAACCGAATTTACACTTGGGAAAATTTTATCTCCATTATTTTTTTTTATTCGAAGAGTTGATGACTCTTGACTCAAGTGTGCTGCGTCGCGTGGCGTCGGTTGGTGACCTTCAATACTGTTCACTTTGGCGGCGACTCCGAAAGAATCGAGACAACCACAACAACGAGATCTGCCTTGCTCGCAACGATCCGCAGAGTATTTCGTCATTTCGTCCTCAGATAGTATTGATGATGAAGATGCAACTCTTCACGGTGTACCTTTTTTTTTGGTAATCAACCGTAACCGAATTCTATTAATTTCTTTTAAATTCCGCGTTTCAAGAGAAAATTTTGGGTCAGCGTCGCGTCAGTTGAAACAGAAATTCATTCTTGCGTATAAAGAAAAGCTCCTTCTTTTTTTTGTTAGGTAATTAAAGGATTACTATGTATAATTTTCCACAAACCAAAACTCTTAATGACGACGTCGAATTTCGCGATTCCGTTCTGTATTTATCAGAAGTAGGCGGAAATAGGTTAGAATTTTTGACGGTGGTAGGTGCGTTTATAAGTGCGTTTATAAGTAAGTAAGTAAGCGACAGGCGACAAAAATTTTTTGATAGGTAGACAAATTGACGATTGACAAATAAAACCAAATTTACATTTGGAAAATTTCTATTTCTTTCTGGATTGGAAGAGTTGATGAGATGATTCTCGGTTCAGTTGCGCTGCGTCGCGTCGCGTCGGCGACCTTCAATACTACAATTTGGCGGCGACTCCGCAAGAATCGAGGCAACCACAAGAACGAGATCTGCCTTACTCGCAACGATCCACAGGGTAGTCCGAGGTACATCCCCTTGGATTCTGTTTCAATGAACAAACAAAATAAATAAATAACCCCCTAAGGCCTGGTTTCACCATGACAGTTTAACTTTAAACTTCGCCTTATTCCCATGGTAACAATTACAAAGATAATTGTTTCCACAGGAATAAAACGGAGCTTAAACTTAAACTGTGATGGTGAAACCGGGCCTAAGAATCGTACCACACACCGCTAATCTTCACGAAACTTGAAAGTCCGCCGGCGGGGATGCTAAAATGCACCTCAGAAGACACATAGAGCTTACTTAATTCCAAACGCCAAACGCCCAACGACGAGGTATGTTTGATACTGAAATCCACCTCAAGAAACACGTAGAGCTTATTTAATTCCAGTCAAACGGCGGCGTTTAAGTTCACCCTGGCCAAAACATCTTTTTTTTTCGATTTCTTGCGATATTTTCGGCAATATTTATTTATTTTTGTTTGCAATCTTGAGTTTTTGTTTGCAAAATTTTTCAATGTCCTAATTGAGTTTTTAATTAAAAGATGATTGTTCAAATTAAAAGCGATAATTTACTTTTTATTGTAAACTAAATTTTACGTAAGTTATGCGAGTTTTATGCTCAAGTTCAATAAAATAAATTATAGCTGTAAATTCCCCCCCCCCCGTCCCCCCTTATGCCTCGAAATTAAGTTTTTGTTTCAATAAACAAATGAAACATACATAAACCGCGGGCCTAACCGCACGGCTCTAATCTTCACGAAACTTGAAAATCCGCTGGCGGCACCTCAAGAGACACATAGAGCTTACTTCATTCCAAACGCCAAACGACGGGGTATGGTTATTATTCTGAGAGTCCAGAATTCCTCCATTGAAAGCCAAGTAACTAAAGCTAATTGCATTGCATTTTTACAGTTGAATGTCATGAAACAGAGAAAGAGAGATAGAGAGAGATTCTTCCGTTGCTAAGACAACGAAAAGGATTTAGAAACGTCAAAATTTACCTCGCGGCGCGAAAATCGGCGCGCGTTAATTCGCGCGCTCGTTTTTATCCCATCGCATCTAAACAGCTCTGTTCAGCACCGATGTTTATATATTTTTTTTTTCTGCCGCGGCAAAAAAAAAGAAAAATTAATTATCGCCGGTGCAACAAAGCGTCGCGAATATTGCGTGTGTGTTTTATATGAATATAATTACAACATAAACAAGCAAGCCAAACGGGGCAATGGCGTATCTGCACACACACACATATAAAACGGAACAAATTTACATATAAGCACAACAAACACGGCACGATTTATAGAACCGGTCAGTATCCAACAACAAATTACACCGGAGCCGTTAATATAAACACGCGTGACGTAAATTGTTTATATTATGGGCGTTCTGAAACTGATTTTGAGATTTTACGATTTTAATCACCGTTTCTTTCTAATAGCTCTCTGTCATCTGGGTGTGAAGTGAGAACGTAGACTTGCATGCATGCATTTGTTTGAATGAATTAACTTCATCTCCTGAACGATTAACGAAAAACGGTGGCGGCAAATCAGCGCTGAAGAAGGCCGTCAGCTGTCCTGAGCTAGTTCTCAAATGGAGAAGGGGGGCGAGATCTAAAGTCGAGGGCGTCCAGGAGGAGTGGCCCCGGCTGATGCCTACGCAACCGCGGAACCGTCCTCCAAGGATCGCAAGGTACATTAAAATTAAAAAAATCGCTCTATTTGCTAATTCCGACCAAAAAAATTAAGTAAAACAAAAGCAATAATAATCGCCGGCAAAAACAGAACGAAACTAGAATATTGCTTCGAGGAAAGTAAGGAAAAGATGGATAGTTTAATAATTGAATACAATAAACACAAGCAGGCAAGAAATTCCTCGATTACGAAGAAGTTAACGCACAGGAATGAAAGAAATAAATAATTTTCTCCTTAAGCCAAGAGATGGCGCTGTGAATGATCGCGTTGAGAATACTTAGACAAAATCTTGTCCTACGAGACAAACGTAAATATACGAACGAGGACATGGCGGTCTGAATAAGTCACATTTAGTTTTAATTTTCGACGCCGCCCGTACAAATAATCAATTGGAATGAAATTTTGCACAGAGATGGCGCCCGAATAATTCTCCGAGACGCCTCGATTCGAACTAAACACGAAATCAAAATCATTTCCGAGTAAGAGGGCGGGGTTTTGCTGCGAAAATAAAACGGCATTGCGAGAAACTCGAGTAAAATTGTTTTCCTTTGTGGTCCAGAGATGGCGGTACCGCCGTTCCCGTCTCGCGCTGACGTCGCATTTTGAAACTTAATTGCGAAGTTAAAATTAATGCGGGGGGATTTTGCTGCGTAAACGTTTGCTCTTACACGAAATTCAATTATTAAAACGGCTGTCACTTTTGGAAATAAACAGTCGGTTTTACTGCGAAGTAGTTCTCTCCTTTGGTCAAGAGATGGCGCTGAGGGTATTCAGACAACATAAGTGTTAGACAAAATCGCGTTCCCGAAGTTCGATTTTCACTTTCTGTAAGGAACGAAGACATTAATTCGCAGTTAATTTTAATTTTCGAAGTCCTAAGAATAATAAATTAGAATAAAATTGGCCGAGAGATGGCGCCCGAGTAATTTTAAAAGAAGCCCCGATTCAAGCTAATCACGAAATCAAAATCAAAGCCGATTTAGATCTTGCACTGAAAATAAAACGCCATTACAAGAAATTCGGTTAAAATTGTTGTCGTTTGTGGTCAAGAGATGGCGCGGCGCCGTTCCCGTCTCGTATTGATTTCATGTTTTGAAACTTAATTGTTGAAAGTTTTAAATTAATTCGGGGATTTTGCCGGCTAAACGTTTGCGCTTACACGAAATTCAATTATTCAAACAGCTGTCGGTTTTGGAAATAATTTGTCGACGAAATAGTTTTCTCCTTTGGCCAAGAGATGGCGTTGAAGATATTCAGACTGCATAAATATTAATTCAAAATCGCGTTCCTGAAGTTTCGACTTACTTTCATTTTTCCGTAAGGTATGAAAGAGATGTCCTTCTAATGCCCGATTTCTTCACCTCTTGATAAATTTATCCGCCAGTTAACATCCTCGGAAACTATTATCGATGCAAAGGATAATACCTGGCAGGTATATTTATCAGGAGGTGAAGAAATCGGTCCTAAATAATTCGTATTCAGTTTTTAATTTTCAACCGTCCTAAAAATAATAAATTAGGATAAAATTGACTTCTCCCCCCCTCCCCCCGCCGCCGCCCAGAGATGGCATGGCGCTTGAGTAATTCTCGAAGGTGCCTCGATTCAAACTAATTACGAAATCAAGATCAAAGCCAAGTTGGAAGGCAGGGTTTTACTGTGAAAAAAAAAAATGCAATAAAAAAAGATCGATTAAGATTGTTTTCCTTTGCGGTCGAGAGATGGCCGTTTCGCATTAATTTCGTATATTGAAACTTAATCATGTTAAGTTAAAAGTTTTGCCGTTACAGAAAATTCAATTAAAATAGTGAATAATCACTGAAAATAATTTATCGGTTTTACTGTGAACTAGTTTTCCGCTTTAGCCAAGAGATGGCGCTGAAGATACTTAGAAGGGAAAAATATTGGACGAAATCGCGTTCTTGAAGTTCGGCTTTCGCTGCCTGTAAGGAACGACGTCCTAAATTGACCACCTAAGGGAATTACCCCTTTTAACCCCCTCCAAATTCTTCTCCCTAACCAATCACACGCAGGTACGTACGCGGCATTGAAACCAAGTGACCTAATCTCTTAAATAAACTTCAATAACAGTCGAGATTAAATTTCATAAACGGGATGAACCTGTACACTCTATCAAACTCAAATATGGCGCGGCTTAATTTATTCGAGACGACATTAAACTAAATGCACGTCACGCAAGCGCCGGTGTATCTGCGCGTTATACACAAACATGCATTAAATACATAATAATTAAAATAGTGCCGGTACATCTACGCGTTATACACAAACATGCATTAAATACGTAATAATTAAAATAGTGCCGGTATATCTGCGCGTTATACACAAACATGCATTAAATACATAATAATTAAAATAGTGCCGGTGCACCTACGCGTTATGCACAAACATGCATTAAATACATAACATAATTAAAACAGTACGTTACGTTCGGTAACGTATCATTTGCTGAATCTCATTTAAAAAAAAAGAAACTATGAGCTTAATGGCACGTGACGAAATTTATTATGTTTGCGTTTGGTATCGCCGTTAATAATCGTAGGAATGTTAACAGGAGAGCGCGACTCGTTACCGTTACGCTTGCGAGTCGAGATAATAACGAAAACGTGCGCGGTTGCAATCAATCCCGTCGCGTCGCAACTCTCTTCCAAATCGGGTGGGCTTCGTGAAATCGCAGCCCGGAGGATGCGCCGCCGCGGGAGAATGGCAGGACGATTAGCGGCGGCTAATGAAACGTCACCGCCGGATGGGACATGAGTTATTCTTCTTGTTCTTCTTCTTCCTCGTGCGCTCACGCACTCAGGTGTACGACCGAGAGCGGACCGCTCGTTTAAAATCGCCAGGTCCGAGATGCGGCTGCGAAATTCTCGACAATTCTCGACATTTCTTCATGGTTTCAATCGCGCCTTTAATTGATCGTGTCTCACGAGACTAACACGTACCCACCCGATGCTAGAGTAGGCAAGTCTCGGGCTTTGTCGAACGAACGATTTTCTTGACGTTTTTACGTACAGTGGAACCTCGATTAGCCGAGCTGCCACCGTCGAAAATTCCCGGTTTAGGTTTTTTTTTTGTGCATTTAACAAAATTATGCCGGAAACGAACGCGAGCCACCGAGAAACTGCGACGACGACATTTTGTGACGCAAGATGGGGTGACTGGTACTAAAAATCTAAAGATCTAAGATCTATAAGCGCGTCTCATCTCATGCGTTATTCTTGTTCTTCTTCCTCGTGCACTCACGTATTCAGGTGTACGACCGAGAGCGGACCGCTCGTTTAAAATCGCCAGGTCCGAGGTGCGACTGGCGAAATTCTCGACAATTCGCGACTTTCCTTCAGAGTTTCGACCGCGCCTTTAATTGATTGTGTCTCACATGACTAAAACGTACCCACCCGATGCTAGAGTAGGCAAGTCTCGGGCTTTGTCGAACGAACGAATTTCTTGACGTTTTTACGTACAGTGGAACCTCGATTAGCCGAGCTGCCACCGTCGAAAATTCCCGGTTTAGGTTTCTTTTTTGTGCATTTAATAAAATTGTACCGGAAAAGAACGCGAACCAGCCAGGGAAATTGCGACGACATCATTTTGTGACGCAAGATGTGGTGACTCGTACTAAAAATCTAAAGACCTAAGGCCTATAGGCGCGTCACGGCTGTAACAATATTTTGTAACAACTTTTGCGTGAAAGTGAATCTCACACGCACACAAAAAAAAAGAAGGGCGTCATCATGATTATGACTCACAGCGCACCGACAGGGTTTATAGACGAGCGACAGATAAACATCTGCCTTTGGAGTAGGTATGTGTTGTGTGTGTGTGTGTGTGTGTGTGTGTAACGGTGATGAATTTTATTTCCATAATAATCGACGTCGTCGGCGGAGGATAAGAAGAAGAAAGAAGAAGAAGAGGAGGAGGACGACGAACGACGACGAGAAAAAGAAACTGACGCATTCGTAAAGTTAGATAACGGCCGGTATTTTATGTACGTTTTTTTTTACACCTTATCGTATGTATCTCACGTTCGATAGACTTGGCATCCACCTACATATGATATCGCGCATATATCACCATGTATTTGTATAATGTCTGCATGTCAAAAAGGAAAACAAAGTAGGTACTGCATGGATCCGATAAAATTATCATACAATTCATGCGATCTCTCTGTACAGCACACACACACACTCTTGTACCAGAGGTTTTACTCGATTTTCACCACAGCTTTCCCTCTTCCTGCCTTTTCATTTACTTCATCATTTTTAAATACACTCGACCGTTAGAGCTGGCTATAGTGCATATGGTTACATATTACGTAACAAACGCGCAAACGAAAAAGTATACCTTTGTTGACTTGTTACGGTTCCGGAGCACCATGGTGCCGATGACAATAACAGGCAAAGAAACAATCCCTCAACCGCGTCTGGCCTGCTAATTATAATTTATTTAATTGCGATAAGGGCCACGCCCATCGGCGAGACTCGGCCGGTAAATCACACACATGATGAAATCTGACCGCAACGAGCGCCGATGACGTCAACAGATCGCAATCTCGCCGCAACATTCTAACACCAAGAAGTTTACATTACGCTCTTACCAGATGACCTTTATAACCCACGTAGATAATTAAAAATGTGTACTAATATCACGGCGCGGGCATAAAAAGAAGCTAATTGTCATGCGATGGTCGGTCGTCATCATCAAAATCGTATGTTTTTCACAGCTGTAGGTGTGCAGATGAATTGAAAAGTACAATCGAGTAATCCAGTGGCGGCTCGTGGCAGATTGCGCGCAGCCCGAAAGGTCATTTCCTTCTTTTTTCTGACACCCCCCGATAATCGGCCCATGCTTCCTTCAAATTACGGTTCCGTACCAGCTTCCGATCGCCAAGATGTCTTCGCCATCGTATTCTCCGAACTTTACCACCCCGGATGACGTGCACCTACCCCGGCAACGCGACTCGAAACGTCAAAGTAACAGAAAAATATCCAAAAACAAAATTCACGAAACGGAGCCGACTTCAAAAAAAAAAAAAAAATCACGCCACGGCTTCCGCGCGATTGGGCCGGACGCGATCCTCGAGGTTACGTGGACGGATCCCGCTTATGAGAGTGGAGTTTAAAAAAAAATCATCGAGAAATTTTCGAAAAATCGTGAAAATCGCGATTTTCGGGGCCCCTTTCGGCTCCAGGTCCGGAGTCTGGCCGGAACTCGGGCGGGTGAAAAGCCCTGGATATCCTGCACCTGCGCTCCAAATTTGGTCCGGATCGGTAAATAAATAAAGCCGCCGTAGGTCGAAAGGGGTCATTTTTCTGAATACGGACCTGCGCGGGCTCTTGCGAGCCTCGGAGGGTGAAACGGCCGTCGCCGTCGCATTCCCCGCGTTTTTTCTACTCGCGAACTCGAAAATTTGGAGGCGTTCGGGCGACGTTTAGGGGTCGAAAATAATTCCCGAAAAGTGGTCCGTCGCAGAACAAGCCAAAACTCGTTGGTTTGGAGGTTAAGGGTCGATTAGGATGTTGCCGACGGACGTTTCGTCGAACTTACATAAAACTTACATAACCTATGTAATATTTAGTTTACAATATAATTATAATAAAAAATCGTTACCTTTAATATGAATGCCATTAAAATTTTCAAAAAATTTTACAAACAAAATTCA
This sequence comes from Prosopocoilus inquinatus, assembly GCA_036172665.1. Classification (NCBI taxonomy): domain Eukaryota; kingdom Metazoa; phylum Arthropoda; class Insecta; order Coleoptera; family Lucanidae; genus Prosopocoilus; species Prosopocoilus inquinatus. The sequence goes on along the minus strand of CM069878.1, from coordinate 2,421,787 downwards.
AAATTGCAAAAATTTAACTAAAATAATATTACTGAAATGTAGCAGTAAATAAAGCAGCAGAAAAAGTTCCGAAAACAAAGTTCACGAAACGGGCGGGCGACTTTCACAAAAAAAAAAAATCACACCTCGGCTTCCGCGCGACAGAGCCGGACGCGATCTCCGAGGTTACGTGGACGATGGACGGATTCCGTTAATGAGAGAGTTTAAAAAATATTCCGGCTTCGCATCATCGAGAAATTTTCGAGAAAGCGCGAAATTCGCAGTTTTCAAGGCCCCATCCGATTCCAGGGCCGGAGTCAGGCCGGAACTCGACGCGTCGCGCCTACGTTCCGAACTCAGTCCGGATCGGTCAATAAATAAAGCCCTTGGAATTTTTTGACAAGTCGAAAAAGGGCCGTTTTTCCAAATACGGACCTGCGCAGGCTCTTGCGAGCCTCGGACAGTAAAACGGCCGTCGCCGTCGCATGCCCCGCGTTTTTTTTACTCGCGAACTCGAAAAATTGGAGGCGCTCCGGCGACGTTTAGGGGTCGAAAAAAATTCCAAACGATTGCAAAAGATGAGGCAATCCTCCAGGATCTCTAGTTTCAGCGTCACATCTTCTCCCCGTCATAAAACAAGTTAGGTTTCCCCGCCCCAAACGAATTTGTCGCAATCCCCAATCGTGTAGGTAGATATAAAAACTTGGCGCTATTTTTTTTTCCAATTACATCACACATACACCCACGTTTAATCCTGTGTCTTACGTATTGAAGCCGTTTACTGCTGTAATTACAATATTTCAGGAGTAATATCTTGCGGCGGCGATAACCACCGACAGTATTAATAACAACAACGACAACGAATGAATCGACTGTAAATTAAATTTATATCAGGCTGAATTTGAACCCTCTCGCTCCCCCCGTCCCCCCCTTCCCCAACGCGTACGTGCTTCCTCCCAATTAAATGTAGGTGATGTGGCTGTGGCGAATGCGAACGGTCACTTCTTCTTCTTCTTCTTCTCCCTCTTCTTGTTCTTCTTCTTCTTTCCAATATTAATTTAGATAATTATCGGCAGCGGGGTATATAAATTCATCTCGATTAAATTCGCCTTATCTTGGCGAGTTTACGGCCGAAGTGGGAGGCGGCAACAACGCCTGTGCCTATTTTAGATTACTTATTGTGATACTGATTAGATACGGACCGGTGCTGTGGTATTTTTAATTTCTTTTATCTCTCTCTCTTATATATGCTTTATGGTACATTAAATTCGATACCTACCTACCTACCTACCTACCACCACGTCGAACACAATGGGCTTTGATAAATACAGGCACTTTTTTTTTATTGAGTTTAGTACCAAGCTCTGCGCCCAGGAGCCTCAACAACTCGTCAACTGTCAAAAGCTTTGTTATGAATTAGGCTTTAAAAAAAACAATTATTACTATTTTGTTCTAAGAGTAACATTTAATTTTGTTCGCTGGTAATATTCGCACATTCGCAACAAAAGATGAGGTAATCTTACCTGGAGGAATCGAATCTCCGACTCTCACGATAACAATTGTACTCGTAAGCAAGTAGCAAGCAAGGCGTCACCGATGCTGATTGAAATGCGCGCTTCGCTTCCAAACGATTACAACAAAAGATGAGGCAATCCTACGTAAAGGAATCGAATCTCCGACTCTCACGATAACAATTGTACTCGTAAGCAAGTAGCAAGCAAGCAAGGCGTCACCGATGCTGTTTGAAATGCGGGCTTCGCTTCCAAACGATTATAACAAAAGATGAGGCAATCCTACGTACAGGAATCGAATCTCCGACTCTCACGATAACAATTGTACTCGTAAGCAAGTAGCAAGCAAGGCGTCATCGATGCTGATTGAAATGCGCGCTTCGCTTCCAAACGATTACAACAAAAGATGAGGCAATCCTACGTAAAGGAATCGAATCTCCGACTCTCACGATAACAATTGTACTCGTAAGCAAGTAGCAAGCAAGGCGTCACCGATGCTGATTGAAATGCGCGCTTCGCTTCCAAACGATTACAACAAAAGATGAGGCAATCCTACGTAAAGGAATAGAATCTCCGACTCTCACGATAACAATTGTACTCGTAAGCAAGTAGCAAGCAAGGCGTCACCGATGCTGTTTGAAATGCGCGCTTCGCTTCCAAACGATTACAACAAAAGATGAGGCAATCCTACGTAAAGGAATCGAATCTCCGACTCTCACGATAACAATTGTACTCGGAAGTAAGTAGCAAGCAAGGCGTCACCGATGCTGATTGAAATGCGCGCTTCGCTTCCAAACGATTACAACAAAAGATGAGGCAATCCTACGTAAAGGAATCGAATCTCCGACTCTCACGATAACAATTGTACTCGTAAGCAAGTAGCAAGCAAGGCGTCACCGATGCTGATTGAAACGCGCTTCTTCCAAACGATTACAACAAAAGATGATGCAATCCTATGTAAAGAAATAGAATCTCCGAATTAGCAAGCAAGGCATCATCGACGCTGATTGGGCTGTAGCTAACATAATTTTTGATATTCGTTGGAATTTCTCGCGTGTACATTCGTTGGAATGTCATGTCGTCGCGGCGAGATATATTTCAAGAAATTCCTGCCCAATTACGAACGGACAATACCGGCCGTCGGCCGGACGGGCAAGATTAATTGCCCAGGTAAGTATGAATTATTTAGACACGATCAGATAACTTAATTTAGATGCAGGGATTTGCTTTGATAGCATTACATGCTCTCGCGCACGGCGGTATAAATTAATGCCCACGGCTCGCGTCCAAATACAGAGTGACAGAGCTTACAATCGTCGTGATTGTAGATAACCTCAAACTATCCGAAACATTGCGTACACGTAACGACGACACAACGTCGAACGTGTGCATTGGTTGGTCGCTTTCCGCGATTTGCATCTCTCACATCTCTAAACGATCGAAAAGTCGTACGGCACAAAGCGTTTTGGTCCACACCCGAAAAATGTATCCGTGACAGTTGCGGATCTGCACTTGATAAGATAAAGTGCTTGCATTTCAGTCTGGAAAGTAAAATTTTCAACAAATGATAAGGAACGATTCTGAATTGGCGGTGATTATAAACAGTAAAAAAATGAAGAACCCCCCTCCCCCCTCGTCATTCCCAGAACTGGCGGATAAATAAATCGAAGTGCTGAAACTGTTTATTAAGTGCAAAGAATTTCAGAAAGCGACCCAAATTTTATTTGATTTCCTTTTTTTCTTTTGGAATTAATGTCGCGTTAAAATCGCGCAGCGCGACGTCTACTGCGCGTAATGGGTTCTGCTGAGCTACATTCTTTCGATTTTCCCCCGATAGATGGCACTGCTCTACTTAAATTGAAAAAAAAAACGAGTATCCAAAATGTTTTGTACGCGACTGTTTCTTCTGATTTTATTTTATTATTTTTTTTTTTCGTAAACATCGAGATCGTCGTTTGTTTTTCTGTTATCTTTTTTCTCTCTTTTGTAAAATTTACGACTGTTACGTCATTTGTCACTTTTTTTGAAATCGTCGTTCATCGTTTTCATTTTCCATTTTGATTATATTTTTCAAATAATAAAAAAATGTTCTTCTTATTTTCTTCATTCCGTCTTTGTTCTTAAATTATCCACATTTTCGGAAAACAAAAGAAAAAAAATTGCTCCTTTCCAAGGATTACGATAGTCTTTTGTTTTGGTTTTTCTTACTACTTTAAAAACTCTTTATTTTCAGTTTCTTTTCCTGTTTCTTTGCATATTTCGATTGTTTTTTTGTTTTGTTTTGGACGTATGTTTTTTTTTCGCTCCGGGTTTATCTATCAGGCCGAAAACGTTTTTCCTTTTTTGTTTTACCATTTTTTTTTAGAAATTATTTGTTATATTATTTTTTTTACGTTTTTCACTCTTTTTCTTTGTCTTCGTTACACGCGGTGGTCATTTCTTTTCCTTGTGAATTGCAAATCACCGTCGCATGTTTTGTTTATTTATTATTAGTTGTCATTTGTTTCCACGCTTTCCTTAGCAATTTATTTATTTATTTTCATTTCGATTGCGTCGCTCGATTGAATGTCAAACACAATTTAAATTCTTCTTATCCGTTTTTCTGTTCTTAGTCGTCTTTTTTTCGTCTTCATTCCCTCGCCCCCCCCCCCAAAAAAAGAAAGAAAACGTTGCGGTTGACATTAGTTTTCCTTTTCCTTTTTGTATTCGTGAATTTCATTTAAAAATTCGTTAATTAATATTTTTAAAATATTAAAAAAATTTAAAATAACAAAAATAATTTATTTCGATTGTTCCTATTTTTATTTCTTCTTCATCCTTCTCCCCACCCCCCATCCCTCGCTCTCCGCCGCTAATGCTGTGCTGATGTCATGTTTTATTTTTTCTTTTCTTTTGATGCGTGAATTTTATTTTGAAAATTCATCAATATTTTTAAACACTTAATATTTTGGGAGGGGGGGGGGGGGGCGAGCGGGTTTTTAAATTTACAATTTTTTTTATCGTTTCCATTTTTATTTCTTCTTCATTCCCGTCGTAAACGTGGCCGACCGTCACCTGTTTCCTTTTTTCTTTTGATTTGTGAATTTAATCTTGAAAATCCGTCAATATTTTGAAAAACATGACATTTCTGGCGAGGCGGACGGGGTTTTATTACATCTGCAATTTCTTTTGACTGTTTCTATTTTTACATCTTCGAGGTTTCCCCCCTCGCCCTCCACATAAATGTTTGCCTCCATCATTCGCTTTCCTTTTTCTTTTCTTCTTCATTTTTGTGAATTTTATTTTGAAGATTTATTAATTTTCAAAAACCTAATAGTATTTTGGGGTAGGAGAATTATTATCGCAGGAAAGATTTAATGCGGAACGGTCCCCAAGGTCCCAACAGTTTGCGAAGGCATACTTTAACTCCCAGGAGATTTTCATTCGTTTACTCGTGCGTTCAGCGTAGGGAGTAGACAACGACACAACACAATTGTCAGCGAAATCGAGTAGACAACGTCACAGCACAATTTTCGGTGAAATAGGTATTAAAAATACGTGAGCTTCGGCGAATGCCAAATAATTCGACATAAGATCAATCAATCAATCAATCAATCAAATCTTATGTTCCCCCAGTCTTATCTAACAAACGCAAGAAACACAAGAAAATTGAAGTTTTCAAAACTGAAAACAGGAAAGAGTGTTTCGTTTCGTCGTTTCGCAACGAGAAGAGAAGAAAGAAGCGGATTCCTCTGTTGGAACAAAGAAATCTAGTATAAGTATGGGTCGCCCTAAAAAAAAGATCCGTTAATAGTTTCGGCCACAATCAACAACTCAACAAACTCCGCGTATAAGCAAGATATGAATTCAACTCAAGCACAACCGTTTCTTCCGATTAATCAATCAAATCTTAAGTTCCCCAGTGTTATCTAACAAACAAAAGAAACACAAGAAAATGGAAGTTTTCAAAACTGAAAACAAGAAAGAGTGTTTCGTTTCGTCGTTTCGCAACGAGAAGAGAAGAAAGAAGCGGATTCCTCTGTTGGAACAAAGAAATCGAGTATAAGTATGGGTCGCCCTAAAAGAAAAAAGATCCGTTAATAGTTTGGGCCACAATCAACAACTCAACAAACTCCGCGTATATGCAAGATATGAATTCAACTTAAACACAACCGTTTCTTCCGATCAATCAATCAAATCTTAAGTTCCCCAGTGTTATCTAACAAACGCAAGAAACACAAGAAAATGGAAGTTTTCAAAGTGAAAACAAAAAAGAGTTTCGTTTCGTCGTTTCGCAACGAAAAGAGAAGAAAGAAGCGGATTCCTCTGTTGGAACAAAGAAATCGAGTATAAGTATGGATCGCCCTAAAAAAAAGATCCGTTAATAGTTTCGGCCACAATCAACAACTCAACAAACTCCGCGTATATGCAAGATATGAATTCAACTCAAACACAACCGTTTCTTCCGATCAATCAAATCTTAAGTTCCCCAGTGTTATCTAACAAACGCAAGAAACACAAGAAAATGGAAGTTTTCAAAGTGAAAACAAAAAAGAGTTTCGTTTCGTCGTTTCGCAACGAAAAGAGAAGAAAGAAGCGGATTCCTCTGTTGGAACAAAGAAATCGAGTATAAGAATGGTTCGCCCTAAGCCACAATCAACAACTCAACAAACTCCGCGTATATGCAAGATATGAATTCAACTCAAGAACAACCGTTTCTTCCCCCTTCAGAATAAACAAAAAAATTAGGTTAATTGTATAGGCTCTCTGACAGTGTAGTTCGGGGCCCTTTAAGTTAAAGATCCGGCCCTGGAGGTGAAATTATTTTTAAGAATCGGTGTAAGAGGAAAGCATTTCTGTCAGCTGGAATCCTCTGCGAACACTTTTATTGATTGGCTGGCGCGTTAAGTACCCGGAATTAATTCCGAATTATCGATTCTGACAGGCGTCATGTGCATGTCACAGGGGGCATAGACCCGAGAGGAGGCAGGCAGGCAGCAGCATTAAGTCATATAAATACAATCGCCCGGCTACCGTATGTAATCGCGGGCATTCATCTGTAATATCCACGAAGCAATGTGACAGGAAAACGTAATTCAAAATATTGATGTGGCTGGACGTCGGCTCGCTCGTTCATTGAGAGCGTGGCCCAGCGTAAAAATGAGACGTGACGCGCCATAAAAATAGCGCGGACGAAAGCCTCCTCGTCCTCCTCATCCTCCATTCATGCACACACACACACACACAGGCATTTAAATAGGACTTGTAAAAGTTATTGAATCGCTCCTGCTGGAGGTCGGGCGGTGAAGAGAGAGGATGGGTTGTTAGTGTGACAGGCAACAAGTTGTCCTGGCGGCAGCGCGACACGATGCAGGTATCCAAGTGTGCGTGTTTACAGATTCTTTTGTCCGCTCTTCCCCCAAAACTAATTTGGATTCACACCACCACGAAATCGACACTCAAACGGCGCAACTAGTTTTTTTTTCATGGCGAGTTATTCACTTGAGGACAGCGGAAATTAAAAAAAAAACACAAGTACGCCACTGAATTTAGAAAAAAAAAAATTAATAAGATAAAACGAATCGGAAGTGTGAAATTTTTCCAATGGGAAAAATTTTCCCAACAGGAAAAATTTCAATTTCATCGTGATAAGGGTGCGATTGTTACGGTTCGGAAATCCGGCGGTCATATTAAAAAGTTGCTTAAAGCAAAACTCAGCGGGTTTACAAGGCACAAAGAATTCTTCCACTATTATACACAGCAGTTAATTAGAATCTTGCATAAAATAAGTACACTTCAACACGTCTGCACCTTGTAACGACGAAATGCAAACAAAGTAAAGCGAGCAGTAGACGCCGGAAGAACTTGTGAGCGAGTGAAGATGGCCACTAACCAACTAGAATTCAGAAATGGGTCACATGACCTCTAGAACTCGACAGAAGTTGTGATATGAAAGCGCCCAAACGCCAACAGAAATGTCACCAACTAACGACCACCGTATCGCACCACACATGAATATTAAAAAGCACGGGGGAATTAAACTGTAACACTTTTTTCCGTTTCTGCACGTTCTCCCAGGTGCTGTCGTAAATACAAGGAGCAGAACAGTTCGAGCGCACCGACGAAACAAAAATGGCCGAGTAATCACATAAATTTTTGAAAAAAATATAACCAGGAAATTAAACTGTAACAATTATGCTCGTAAGTAGCAAGCAAAGGCTTCATTGATGTTGATTGGCCAGAGCTGACATAATTTTTTATAGTCGTTGGACTGTACTGACAACTGACAACCACTGTACCGTACCGCACGTGAATGTTAAAAAAAAGAACCGGGGAAATTAAACTGTAACAGTCATATACGCAAGTCTGTGAATGTCGCCAGCGAACAAAGCAAAAAAAAATGTTTCGTCATTAACAGTGACCCTCACGATAATAATTAACCTGGTAAGTAGCAAGCAAAGGCCTCATTGATGTTGATTGGCCAAAGCTGACATAATTTTTTTATACACGTTGGACTGTACTGACAACCGACAACCACTGTACCGTACCGCATGTGAATGTTAAAAAAAAGAACCGGGAAATTAAACTGTAACAGTCATATACGCAAGTCTGTGAATGTCGCCGGCGAACAAAGAAAAAAGATGTTTCGTCATTAAATGCGACCCTCGCGATAATAATTAACCTCGTAAGTAGCAAGCAAAGGCTTCATTGATGGTGATTGGCCAAAGCTGACATAATTTTTTATAGTCGTTGGACTGTACTGACAACTGACAACCACTGTACCGTACCGCACGTGAATGTTAAAAAAAAAGAACCGGGGAATTAAACTGTAACAGTCATATTCGCAAGTCTGTGAATGTCGCCGGCGAACAAAGAAAAAAGATGTTTCGTCATTAAATGCGACCCTCGCGATAATAATTAACCTCGTAAGTAGCAAGCAAAGGCCTCATTGATGTTAATTGGCCAGAGCTGACATAATTTTTTATAGTCGCTGGACTGTACTGACAACAGACAACCACTGTACCGTACCGCACGTGAATGTTAAAAAAAAAAGAACCGGGAAATTAAACTGTAACAGTCATATACGCAAGTCTGTGAATGTCGCCGGCGAACAAAGAAAAAAGATGTTTCGTCATTAAATGCGACCCTCGCGATAATAATTAACCTCGTAAGTAGCAAGCAAAGGCTTCATTGATGGTGATTGGCCAAAGCTGACATAATTTTTTATAGTCGTTGGACTGTACTGACAACTGACAACCACTGTACCGTACCGCACGTGAATGTTAAAAAAAAAGAACCGGGGAATTAAACTGTAACAGTCATATTCGCAAGTCTGTGAATGTCGCCGGCGAACAAAGAAAAAAAATGTTTCGTCATTAAATGTGACCCACACGATAATAATTAACCTCGTAAGTAGCAAGCGAAGGCCTCATTGATGTTAATTGGCCAGAGCTGACATAATTTTTTATAGTCGCTGGACTGTACTGACAACCGACAACCACTGTACCGTAGCGCATGTGAATGTTAAAAAAAAGAACCGGGGAATTAAACTGTAACAGTCATATTCGCAAGTCTGTGAATGTCGCCGGCGAACAAAGAAAAAAAATGTTTCGTCATTAAATGTGACCCACACGATAATAATTAACCTCGTAAGTAGCAAGCGAAGGCCTCATTGATGTTAATTGGCCAGAGCTGACATAATTTTTTATAGTCGCTGGACTGTACTGACAACCGACAACCACTGTACCGTACCGCATGTGAATGTTAAAAAAAAGAACCGGGGAATTAAACTGTAACAGTCATATTCGCAAGTCTGTGAATGTCGCCGGCGAACAAAGAAAAAAGATGTTTCGTCATTAAATGCGACCCTCGCGATAATAATTAACCTCGTAAGTAGCAAGCAAAGGCTTCATTGATGGTGATTGGCCAAAGCTGACATAATTTTTTATAGTCGTTGGACTGTACTGACAACTGACAACCACTGTACCGTACCGCACGTGAATGTTAAAAAAAAGAACCGGGGAAATTAAACTGTAACAGTCATATTCGCAAGTCTGTGAATGTCGCCGTCGAACATAGAAAAAAAATGTTTCGTCATTAAATGTGACCCTCAAGATAATAATTAACCTCGTAAGTAGCAAGCAAAGGCTTCATTGATGGTGATTGGCTAGAGCTGACATATTGTTTTATATTCGTTGGACTGTACCGACAACTGACAACCACTGTACCGTACCGCACGTGAATGTTAAAAAAAATGAACCGGGGAATTAAACTGTAACAATCGCCAGGCGTATTTTGTTTTACTTTTTTTTTAACCGTGTTTTGTTTTCTTTGAGGTTATGATCTTAGACATTGAAACGCAGCGTTTCCAATCCACTCATTTGCGTACGAGCTTATTCGTTGCTTGGCTACGCCACTGGTTAATCATTAATAATAGGTATGTACGATATGTAGGAGCACATTTTAATCGTTTTGTATGATTCAGATATTTTACGGAATGCGAAAGGTTATCGCGGTAATATGCGAAATTGCACAGAAATTACAATTCGCTGGCCTTTAACCTTTTTGCCAACACGGCGGCGGCGGCGGCGGCGATACCAACCGAACAAACCATCGCCTGAAGGTGTTCCAGTCCCGTTTTCCCCCTGAAGTCTGAAAGCCACACAGAACCGACGTGATAAATTATCACCGGCGATAACGAATGGATTCCGGTCCTGATAGCAAGTTATCGCGGGGCATCGTTCGAGCGCTTTCCAGAACCGCGCAGAATTGAACGGACGCGACGCGTCGCAAAGACAAACAAAAAAAATCAAAAACAAGCGCGCGTTTATTTAATACTCCTGTAAAAATAGCCGACGCTAAATAAACACAAACAGGCGAGCTGGATTGTACGGATCAGATAAGTCAATATTTTGTATGAATTCTCGGTACTAATCACTGAACGCGACCAAAGTTATGCCGTTATCTCGGAGAAATCAAAGTTCTTGAAGTTATACTTAGATATTTTTCCCGGCGGGCGCTCAGGGTTCTGCCAACAGTGGATTCTTTGTGTCCGTTCTTATCGGCTCTTCGCGGGATTTCGATCGCCACTCCGTTTCGACCCCGACGAAAAAAATCTCCGGCGCGACGTTTCGGATCGGAAAAGAAAAGCGCGCCCTTAAACGCCCCCAACGATTAAACGGCGAACGGCGGTGACGTTCAAGTAAATAACACGCGTGCGTTTCGACGTTTCGACGTTATCGTCGCTATCTACTTTCCGCTGCGATAACAAAACCGAACACGTTATGCAAACAATTACTATTATAAATACATAATGTAAAATGCAGAATGCGGTTGGTTGGTGCATATGTCACCGTCCGCCGCCGTCCCTGATCCGATGATAAACGAACGCGAACACTGCCGTTGCTATCGCATCGTGCCTATCGTCAAAATAATAGAAACAGACTTGCATCAGCGGAGGCGGAGGCGGCGGCGGCGGCGGCGGCGACGCGTGCGATTGCTTCGACGCAACGTCAATGCGTTTCACGTTCGAGGGCATCGTCAGGAAATGGTAAATTTCAACGAGCTGTCAATCATCCGGATCTTTTGTCATGTTCGCAGCGCCCCCTGCGAGTAAACAACACCGCGAGACTTACAACTCCGAAAGTCCGATCGTCACACTTCACACTGATCGGTACAAAATAAAAAAGGAAATTTTGATTTTCTCAAAAAAAAAGAAGAAGAAGCAGAAAACCGTTACATTCGGCGTTCACGTTTGAAAAACACAAACAAGTTTAAAATCAGCTTTAAAAAGAACGTACCCCACGCTGGGCGTCAATCTACATTTTATTTTTCCGAATACGGACCTGAACAGGCTCTTACAAGCCTCGGAGGGTAAAACGGACGTCGCCGTCGCATTACCCGCACTTTTCCACCCGCGAACGCGAAAAATTGGCGGCGCTCCGGCGACGTTTAGGGGTTGAAAAAAATTCCCGAAAAATGGTCCGTCACAGAACAAAAAAAAAGCGGAGCAGAAAACCGTTACATTCGGCGTTCACGTTACACAGTGGTTATGGAAAAACACAAACAAGTTTAAAATCAGGTTTCATAAGAACGTGCCACACGCTGGGTGTCAATCTATATTTTATGGATTTTATGGATGGCCCGGCCCCACGGCCGGCGCCAGTTTCAATATAGTCATAAATAAAGTAGCAGAAAAAGATCCGAAAACAAAGTTCACGAAACGGGCGGGCGACTTTCACAAACAAAAATCACAATTTTCGAGAAAGCGCGAAATTGGCAGTTTTCGGGGCCCCGTCTGATTCCAAGACCGGAGTCAGGTCGGAACTCGATGCCTCGCGCCTACGTTCCGAACTCAGTCCGGATCGGTCAATAAATAAAGCTCCTAGAATTTTTTTAACAAGTCGAAAAAGGGCCTCTTTTCCAAATACGGACCTGAACAGGCTCTTGCAAGCGTCGGAGGGTAAAACGGACGTCGCCGTCGCATTCCCCGCACTTTTCCACCCGCGGACACGAAAAATTGGCAGCTTTAATAAGAACGTACCACACGCTGGGCGCCAATCTGCATTTTATGGATTTTATGGAAGGCCCGGCCCCACGGCGGGCGCCATTTTCAATATAGCAATAAATAAAGTAGCATAAAAAGATGGAAAAACAAAGTTCACGAAACGGACGGGCAACTTTCACAAAAAAAAATCACAATTTTCGAGAAAGCGCGAAATTCGCAGTTTTTGGGGTCCCGTCTGATTCCAGGGCCGGAGTCAGGCCGGAACTCGGTGCCCCGCGCCTACATTCCGAACTCAGTCCGGATCGGTCAATAAATAAAGCCCCTAGAATTTGTTAACAAGTCGAAAAAGGGCCAGTTTTCCAAATACGGACCTGCACAGGCCAGGCCGGACGAGATTGTCGAGGTTATGTGGACGGATCCAGCTTATGAGAGTGGAATTTAAAAAAAAGTCATCGAGAAATTTCCGAAAAATCGTGAAAATCGCGATTTTCGGGGCCCCTTTCGGTTTCAGGCCCGGAGTCTGGCCGGAACTCGGGCGGGTGCAAAGCCCTGGATGTCCTGCACCTGCGTTCCAAATTTGGTCCGGATCGGTCAATAAATGAAGCCGCCGAAGGTCGAAAGGGGGTCATTTTTCTAAATACGGACCTGCGCGGGCTCTTGCAAGCCTCGGAGGGTAAAACGGACGTCGCCGTCGCATTCCCCGCACTTTTCCACCCGCGAACGCGAAAAATTGGCGGCGCTCCGGCGACGTTTAGGGGTTGAAAAAAATTCCCGAAAAGTGGTCCGTCACAGAACAAAAAAAAAGCGGAGCAGAAAACCGTTACATTCGGCGTTCACGTTACACATTAGTTATGGAAAAACACAAACAAGTTTAAAATCGACTTTCATAAGAACGTACCACACGCTGGGCGCCAATCTGCATTTTATGGATTTCCTGGGTGGTCCGGCCCCACGGCGGGCGCCATTTTCAATATAGCAATAAATAAAGCAGCATAAAAAGATCCTGAAACAAAGTTCACGAAACGGACGGGCGACTTTCACAAAAAAAATCACAATTTTCGAGAAAGCGCCAAATTCTCAGTTTTTGGGGTCCCGTCTGATTCCAGGGCCGGAGTCAGGCCGGAACTTGGTGCCTCGCGCCTACGTTCCGAACTCAGTCCGGATCGGTCAATAAATAAAGCCCCTAGAATTTTTTGACAAGTCGAAAAAGGGCCATTTTTCCAAATACGGACCTGCACAGGCCGGGCCGGACGAGATTGTCGAGGTTATGTGGACGGATCCCGCTTATGAGATTGGAATTTAAAAAAAAAGTAATCGAGAAATTTCCGAAAAATCGTGAAAATCGCGATTTTCGGGGCCCCTTTCGGTTTCAGGTCCGGAGTCTGGCCGGAACTCGGGCGGGTGCAAAGCCCTGGATGTCCTGCACCTGCGTTCCAAATTTGGTCCGGATCGGTCAATAAATGAAGCCGCCGAAGGTCGAAAGGGGGTCATTTTTCTGAATACGGACCTGCGCGGGCTCTTGCGGGCCTCGGAGGGTGAAACGGCCGTCGCCGTCGCATTCCCCGCGTTTTTTCTACTCGCGAACTCGAAAATTTGGAGGCGTTCGGGCGACGTTTAGGGGTCGAAAAAAATTCCCGAAAAGTGGTCCGTCGCAGAACAAAAAAAAAGCGGAGCAGAAAACCGTTACATTCGGCGTTCACGTTACACAGTGGTTATGGAAAAACACAAACAAGTTTAAAATCAGGTTTCATAAGAACGTGCCACACGCTGGGCGCCAATCTACATTTTATGGATTTTCTGGATGGCCCAGCCCCACGGCGGGCGCCATTTACAATTAATTGCCAAATTTTTCTTCGTCGTTTTATTATTAGGTTTGCTACCACCTGAATACAGTGATTACGTTACCTCCTGATCTGATGATTTGCCAAAATACGGTCGCAAGTTAGCGCTGAGTGAGAGTCAACCGCTTGTTCCGAGCTGGCAGGTACTATGACGGAAAAAAGGACGGGTTTAAAATCTTTATGTAACGCAACATAAGTTACACGATGAAAACGTGAAAACCTACTGCACGAGCATGCGTCTGAATATTTAGGTACGTCATAACACGCGCTAAACAAGAAATAAAATGGGTACGATCCGATTTCAGAGTCCAAACGGGTCAGTTGTCGCCCGGCCGTCAGTCACAGCCGAACGTCACGGGGCAGCGCCGCCGCTCGCGGAAACGTCGAACTTCAGTTACATCGCTTATACCAACTATCGTACACTGATGGCTCGATAACCTTCGGGAGAGCAAGCCGTTTACTTAAGCGTCGCCAAAGCGCAAATGAAACTCCACCGCGTACTCAAATCGCACAATAAAAAGGACAGTCGCAAGAAAAGCGGCGAAACAAAAACGAAAAAGAAAAAAACGGATTCCTCTGTCAAGAAAATTATAAGCGTAGCGTATTATAAGCGCCATCTGATTACCTCTGTTTTTCAGCGTGCAGAAACGGTTAATCCGCTCGGAAGAATTTGCTTAAAACAAAACAGACGACACTGATTATTATTCTAAAAGCGGAAAGAAAGAAATAATCGCGCAAGCACTCGCAAGTTAAAAGCACTTCGTGGGGGATTTTTTGCTTGGTCCGAAGCAGACGTTCGCCGCGTCAAATCTCGAGTTGAAGTGCGCTTTCTTTTTTTGACCATCTTTGCTTTTCGTCTCGATTTTTCACCCGTCGTTTTTCTTTCTGCCTTCTGTTTTTGTTCAGTGATTTTTACTGATTTTTTTTTTTTTGAATTCTGTGTCTATCATACAGGGACCGCCACGATACAAAGCAGGCCACGCAACTTACAATACCATACATTTCTTTCTGCCCTCTTCTTTGCCTCCTGATTTTTGCTGTTTTGAAAAAAGGGCTCGATTTCTAAAATTACTTGCGATGGTATTATAAAGCGTGTTCCTTTGTTCGGACTCGACTTGAATGTACAGCGTGTAACGATTACGATGCGTTCTAAAGAGGAGCAGCAGCACAAACAAAGCCATTAATTAACGAAATCAATAAAAGTATAGTTATTTTTAACTACCGAAACGTTCTACGCAGCTTTTTGATGGACGTCCTTATCTACATGGATCTGGACGACAATCTGGAAGTTATAAACTATTAATTAATGGCGGTTCAACGACCGGACAGCTCGCTGCCCGATCACTGTCATATCGTATGAATGATTACGTTGATAATTATTTATATTTTCTTGGCCTCGAAGGAACCTCCGATGATTAAGATTTAAATCTTCCATTACAAAATAATAAGATTTCTTGTTTTGTGATAAAGACAGAAGGAGCAGATCGAAGGATGGACGGGTTAATAACTCGTGTAAAAATCATCTCTTCGTCTTCTTCTTCTTCTTCTTGTTCCTGCTTCATCATCAACATCATCAACACAACGATAAACGTCATAATTACCGCGTGCATTACAATAAATAGTAGGCTTTTAGGAAACGGATTTCATTTAATAACGCTCGTTAATTAAGAGATGCTTACAAGAAACCCATTGTTTTTGCTGCTTATTTAAAAATGCGATTAAATTTTGTAATTGCGCCTAATTTTAAACTGGCCACACAAACGCTCTCTTCTGTTGTACACAATGAAGCGTACGTCTTAATATCTACTTTATCGTGCACTAATTAAAAAAAAAAGGAAAAGATTTTATTTTTATTGATGACCGTCATCTAAAATCTAAAATGGTATTTATTCAGTTCAGCTAAAGCAATTAATGTATCGAATAAATACACACAAACACAAACAGTCGAAGAGCAGAGAGATTCCAATTAACTACTGGAATAATTCTTTGTGCCCTGTGAACCTGACGAGTTGCTTTAAACAACTTTTACAACCGGGTGACCCGTTCTTTTTCCGATAAACTGAAAGGTAACTTGAGACCCCATTTTGGCTACCCATGTTTTATACGATTTCTTTGTTTCAACGCGGAGGAATCCGCTGACCCCATTTCGGCTACCCATGTTTTATACGATTTCTTTGTTTCAACGCCAAGGAATCCGCTAACCCCATTTCGGCTACCCATGTTTTATACGATTTCTTTGTTTCAACGCGGAGGAATCCGCTGACCCCATTTCGGCTACCCATGTTTTATACGATTTCTTTGTTTCAACGCCAAGGAATCCGCTAACCCCATTTCGGCTACCCATGTTTTATACGATTTCTTTGTTTCAACGCGGAGGAATCCGCTGACCCCATTTCGGCTACCCATGTTTTATACGATTTCTTTGTTTCAACGCGGAGAAAATCCGTTTTTCGTTATCGCTTTCTCGTTTTGTGATTTTCTTCTGACTCTGTTATATTTCGCCGATACTTCTTATCTAACTTCATCTAGCACAAGTAAAAGATTAA
Organism: Prosopocoilus inquinatus; assembly: GCA_036172665.1. Taxonomy (NCBI): domain Eukaryota; kingdom Metazoa; phylum Arthropoda; class Insecta; order Coleoptera; family Lucanidae; genus Prosopocoilus; species Prosopocoilus inquinatus. The sequence continues at coordinate 2,405,424 of CM069878.1, read as the reverse complement.
AAATTACAAAGTCGGTACTCATTTGCTAACATTTCCGACCGTCGTTTGTTTCATTTATTTATTTTTGTAAATCCGAACAGTTCAGGTAAATTCCTAAAAAATTAAAAATTCGATTAAAACGAAGTTCAACTGACGGCAACGTCAACCCAATCCAACTGATCTCGACGTGACTTCATTTAACACAAAAAAAAAAAATTAAAAATAGAAAATTTTTTAAAAATCGAAAATCGTTAAAATGAAACTCAACCGAACTCGACACGTAAACATAACCCGGCCTAGTTCTATTCGACCCAAACAAAAATTAATTAAAAATGTCAACCTAACTTCATTTAACACAAACAAAAATTAAAAATTAAAAGTAGGAAAATTATTAAAAATTAAAAATCAATGATTGAAAATGAAGCTCAACGAAACTCGAAGTAAATATAACCCAACCTAATTCTATTCAACCCAAACAAAAATTAAATAATAAAAATTAAAAAAAAAATTCGTCAAAATGCCAAGCTTAATTTTTCCTCCTTACTTTAGAATTGTCGATCACAAACAAATGAAAACTAATTCGTCCATTTTGATCATCACCAGTTGCCATTATAGAAATAGCAAGCCGAACAGGTACCAAAATGCGATGAATCGCCACGGTTGGCAACACTGTACAGGGTTACCAACATTTTTTCTACCTGCAATGTTGCCAACTTATTGACAAAATGCAGCCAAAGAGCGCCAATGTTTTCTAAACTCGAAGACCAAAAGAAAAAACAAGAAAATCACCGATTTGGGATATCAAAAATTAGATCGAATAAAAAAAATGAAACCTGTAAAAAAGAAGAAATGGGCAACAAAATGAAGAAATGAAAGCGACAGCAACAAGATACAAAACGCGAAGTGACCAAGGAAAAAAAACAAAGGAAGATCGACCACACACCAATTCGCAGAGAATCGAAGCAAACTGTAAAAAAGTCAAGAATACGATAAAATAAACAAAAAAAAGAAAGAGAAACGAAATACCCCGTGCAAAACAAAAGAAGATCACAAAACATATGAAAAACGATGAACTACAAACAAGCGTCAAAAAAAAAAGCGAGAAATCGAAATTCTATAAGAAAGGCAAAAGAAAAATACATAGGACGAAAGCATGAAACATAGAAAAAAAAAACAAAATAAGATTGACGAAAAATGTGAACAAAAAACAGATAAGTTTTTAGAGACAATTTTTTTTTCAAAAAATCTAGAAAACTGTAAAAAAATGCGCCAAGCAACGAAATGTGACAAATCCGTTTGATAGAAATAAAAAAAGAGAAATACGACAGTATAAAATGAATTAAAAAAACAGGATACTAAGATGAATACAAAAAAAATGAAAATCAACGAAAGTTTTTATAAATAGAAACAGATTCGTAGCAAACAAAAGGGAACTGTAAAAAAAGAAGTCAATAAGGTGGAAAAACCGATTCGATTAAAGGAAGAAAAATGCAAGAAACGTAAAGAAAAACAAAAAAATGGATAAACAAAAAATAAATAAAGGACAAAGTGAACAATGAATAAATAAATAAATAAACAAAAGAAAATTTTTTAAAAAAATGCATAAAGAAAATTAAAATCGACGAAAGTTTACGCAAATAAAAGCGAATTCGTGCGAATAAAAAGACAGCTGTAAAAGAGATCGATAAAATACGAAAGCGAATTCGATTAAAAACAAGAATGATGCGGAAAACAGAAGAATAAAAAACAAAAACAGATTGGATATACAAAAAAATAAAATAAATGAAAAAAGCGAATCTTCGGCCGAAAAATTCTGCGAGTCATAAAACTGACAGGACTGACAAAGGACAAAACAAATGAACTGTGAACAAAATGCAAAACATCACGAATTCAAACTTCAAAAAACCAAAAATCTAAGTATTGTCGTCGCATAATTAATTACCTACAAATTAAATTAAACTAGTGACAGTCGTCGTTGATCGCCTTGTATATTTTTTCTTTGTCGTCACGCGAAGACAAAGTAAACGAAAACAGCCCAAATCAAGAGCGCCATGCGCCAAATAAAATTTTTAAACGCCAAATGTGTGTCTAAAATTTAGGACTAACAGCGCCCAATTCGGCAACCCTGGTTGGATGAAGTTCTGCGTCAAATATCTGGCGAGTGCGCCAACTCAACAAAATGTATCCGTCTGCAGTGTGGCAAACAGCCTTGTATTGCCAACTCAAACAGTCATTCATGAACGCGCTTTGTAAATCTAACCTGCAATCTCGTCGCTGTTGCTGTTACTGAAATTACGTCAAATGTCAGATCTGTCAAATAAACCAATCCAACAAAACAATATCGGACTGCAGTGTTGCAAACAGCCTTGTAATACCAACTCAAACAATCATTCATGAACGCGCTTTGTGAATCTAACCTGCAATCTTGTCGCTGTTGCTGTTGAAATTACGTCGAATGTCAGATCTGTCAAATAAACCAATCCAACAAAACAATATCGAGTTGCAGTGTTGCAAACAGCCTTGTATTACCAACTCAAACAATCATTCATGAACGCGCTTTGTGAATCTAACCTGCAATCTTGTCGCTGTTGCTGTTGAAATTACGTCGAATGTCAGGTCTGTCAAATCAACCAATCCAACAAAACAATATCAGGTTGCAGTGTTGCAAATAGCCAAACAGAAAAAAAAAAACGCTGCTCTTAATTGTATTGACAACTCAAACCGTCACCCGTGATCACTTTGTATTATGTACAAGTAGGTGCATACTAAATGGTGTTAGGGGGGAAAAATACCAAACCGCAACATCGAAATTTACTCAGAGGGCAGGAAGAAGCACGTGGTAGCAGGTAAGAAGGCGTGGAAGGGGGGGGTGGAAGACGTTTCAACTTTATCGTAAAGTTCGAGTGTTAAACGATGTTCGCGTCGAGTTATTCACCCGGTGTGAAAGCGGCGTTCCCACGATTCTTCACGAGGCTTGCAAACAGGGAAGGAAAATGTTAAAAAGAGTGAAAGACAATGTTTAGAAAGTGAAGGAAAATGCTTAGAAAGTGAAGGAAAATGCTTAGAAAGTGAAGGAAAATGTTTAGAAAGTGAAGGAAAATGTTCTGAGAGTTGAAAAACTTTAAAAAAATTGCACTAAAGTTTAAATTTCTTTTTCCATATTCTTTTATTCCTTTTATTTATTTATTTTTTTTTTTTTGATAATTTTGATAATTGACTGTTTTTGCATGCCCCAAGTCGTTTGGGGGTTTGCGGCAGCTACGAACTTGCAAAAAGTGAAGGAAAATGTTTAAAGAAGTGAAGGAAGATGTTTTGAGAGAGTTGAAAAACTTTTTATTAAAAAAATTCTCTAATGTTTGAATTTTTTTCCATTTATTTTATTCCTTTTAATTTTTTTCTTGATAATTTTGATAAATGACCGTTTTTGCATGCCCAAAGTCGTTTGGCGGCTAGCGGCAGCTACGAACTTGAAAAAGTGAAGGAAAATGTTTTAAAAACGTGGAAAAATTACAAAATTTTCTCTAATGTGTAAATTTTTTTTTATTTTTTTTTTATTCCTTTTAATTTTTTTTTTTTTGATAATTTTGATAATTGGGAGCTTACGGCAGCTAGGAACTTGAAAAAAGTGAAGGAAAATGTTAAAAAAAGTGAAGGAAAATGTTTTAAAAAAGTAAAAAAAAACTTAAAAAAAATTATTTAATTTTTTTTTAAATTTTTATTCTATTTATTTATTTATTATTGTAAATTAGGCGTATAGTATAGTATATTTGGTGGCCTAACAATCAAACATACATTACATCTTAACTTTTAATTTTGTTTACACAATTTTCTAATAATTTAATTTCTGTTAAATTTTTTTGATAATTTTGATAATTGGCCGTTGCACGCCCCAAATCGTTTGATGGCTCGCGGCAACAGCTGAGAACTTGAAAAAAGTGAAGGAAAATGTTTAAAAAAATGAAAGAAAATATTTTTAGAAAATTGAGAAACTTTAGAAAATTTTTTCTAATGTTTCATTTTTTTTTTCTGTATTATTTTATTCATTTTAATTTTTTTGATAATTTTGATAATTGGCCCCAACTCATTTGGGGGCTTGCGGCAACTACGATCTTGAAAAATGTAAGGGATGTTAAAAAAACGGAAAGAAAACGTTTTAAAAAATTGAAAAATTTTAGAAAATTTTCCCTAATGTTTAAATTTTTATTCCTCTCAATTTCTTTAGATAATTGACCGCTTTTGCATGCCCCAAGTCGTTTGGGGGCTTACGGCAGCTACAAACTTGGAAAAAGTGAAGGAAAATGTTTAAAAAAATGAAGGAAAATATTTAAAAAAAATTGAGAAACTTTAGAAAATTTTCTGTAATGTTTAATTTTTTCTCTCTCTATTATTTTATTCATTTTAATTTATTTTGATAATTTTGATAATTGGCCGTTGTTGCAAGCCCCAACTCATTTGGGGGCTTGCGGCAGCTACGGCCTTGAAAAATGTAAAGGATGTTAAAAAAAGGGAAAGAAAATGTTTCAAAAAATTGAAAAATTTTCCCTAACGTTTAAATTTTTATTCCTTTTAATTTCTTTTTGATAATTTTGATAATTTACCGTTTTTGCATGCCCCAAGTCGTTTGGGGGCTGCGGCAGCTAGGAATTTCAAAAGAAAAATGTTTCAAAAAAGTTGAAAACTTTCTCTAATATTAATTTTTTTTTTCCATTTTCTTATTCCTTTTAATTTTATTTTATTTTTATTTTTTTTTTGATAAATTTGATAGACCGTTTTTGCATGCCCCAACTCATCGGTGAGAGGGCACCAAAATAAGGAGTGGTTTTCGGCCTCGCGGGGGCCCTATACGCGATCGTCGCTAAGCTAAAATTAAGCGCACGACGCAAAAAACAAATCGAATAAAACGAAAAATTAATTAAAGAAGAATTAATAATTGAGGAAACATTAATTTATTATTGCAGGTATCAGGGAGACATTTTTATTTTACTTCGGTGAAGTTTTTTCAGAGAGAGATTGGCTTCTTGGTGGAATAAATTTTTTCGTCGAACAAGAAGGCTACCAACCCACTGTCGAGGGGGTGGGTGGGGGGTTAGGGTAGGCAACGCAAACTTGAAATGTACGTGTGGTACTAAATTAGCAGCAATCATCACACCGCATTACAATTGTTAATTTTCGAACGCGGTGTATCATTATCTATATCCGGAAATCATTATTATACAAAACTGCGGCGTAACCTTGCCAAACGCCTATCAAAACCGGCGATCGCGTTAATATAATTCTGCGAGATACACAACTTTGTTGTTAATTTTTGAACTACTGGAACGGTGACCGCAGAGAAAAAAAAATTACTTGGCAAGCCCAAAATTAAATCATTTAATTTTTCAACGGTTATAACGTTTCTCTTGTACAATTTTGTACCGAATAAACCCAAAACATTGAAGCGCAAATAGATCTATTTTTAGTACGAGTCACGTCATCTTGCGTCTCAGAATGTTATCGCAAATTTCTCGTTGGTTCGTGTTGTTTCCAGCAAATTCGAGAAAACAGAGATCTACTATAAAAGCCGTGCCGGCCCGCCAGTGAAGTAGTTATAAGTTAGCGAGCGAAGTATGCGATCCTCGAATAGTAAAAAGTACATTCTGCAGAAGTGTAATTTGATAGACAAGGGTTGCGGTGTTTTTAATTGCGTAAAGCGACAATTTGTGATTAAAGTGTTCCGAAATTCAACGACTATAATCTGTGAACCCCCAAATTCGTAGCAATACCAACAACCAGGAGCCCTAAAGTCGCTGTCAATAACAAACAATTCTGCTTAATAACATCAATAAGTTGATTTATTAATCGCAAGAAGTGATCAAAACAGCGGCGGACGCTTATCTCCGCCGGCGGGGCGAAGATAAAGGGCGACAAGAAGTAAACAACGACGACGACGACGGAACGATAATACCATACCGTCCTGTAAGAAGCAAGACAAGAATATTTTATCCCCAACGACGGCATCTCTTAACATTCAACAACACTTAAGCCATACTTTATTAAAATAAAAATAATAATAGCATGAACTTGGACGACATTAAAGCCGAACTATTTATTTGTTGAGACGCGCGACGGACGTTGAGTAGCGCACTGTATAAAATGAATGGGGATATTAAAATTTTTGAAAGTCGTACTTGTTTGATAAGAAAAAATGAAAACCGATAGTAAATAATAAATATTTCGACAGTAATGAGGAATGAGAGCCGAAAACTTCCGCGGCCGAAGCGACGCGATCGCAAAACAAAAATCAGTTCGAGCGCACTCCGCTTACTGGCGCTGGTTACCCGATGCCTTCATAACCTAAAATTTGACAGCTCCTGTCACTTCTGTCACTTGGGTTACCGGATTGTCCGAAATTCCGCCTTTCGGGCTACGTTTTAGACATACTCGGCGTTAAAAAATCTTATTTGGCGCCTGGCGCCTGATTTGGACTACTTTTTACTTTCAGGCAACGACAAAGAAAAAATATACAATGCGATCGATAATGATTGTATGTGGCGCTACTTTAACTTGATTTACGGGAACATAAATCGAATTTGAATTCATTAATATAACCTACTGATGATACTTAGAGCGTCGTTTTCTTTTGTTTTCTTGTTCATTTCACCTATTTTTTTTTCTTGTTTTATTATTTTTCTTTGTTTTAAGAAGTTGATGTGTTGCATTTTATTCATAGTTCGTTTGTTTTATTTTGTCCTTCGTCTTCGTGTCATTCTCTGGGCTCACTTCCCGTTTATTTTATTTTTTTGTCTGTCCGTTCTTCTTTTGTTTCTTCTTCTATTTTTCACATATTTGTTCCTTTGTTTTTATTTGCATTTTTTTTATTTTTTTTTCCTACTCATTTTTTTATTTTACCTTTTTTTTCATGTTTTCCGCATTTTTCCTTTAATCAAAGAATTGACTACTCTTTTACAGTTCTCTTTTGTCACTTATGTTTTTGTTTTCATTTGCATTTATTATTATTTATTATTATTATTAAAAACTTTGTCGATTTCCATTTTTTTTTGTTCGTCGTAGCATCTTGGCTGGTTTTTTTTTGTTTCAATTCATTTTACGCTGTTTTTCACATTTTGTTCATTGATTTACTTTGTCCTTTTCTTTCCTATCTATTTCTTCACTTGACTTTTGATTTATTTAATTTTCTCTATCTTTCTTCTTTTGTTTTTTCTTGTTTTTCGCATTTCCGTTCCTTTGTTTTTATTTGCATTATTTTTTTTTTAATTTTAATTTTTTGCCCATTCATTTTTCTATTTTACCTTTTTTTCCATGTTTTTCGCATTTTTTCTTTAATCGAAGAATTGACTCCTTTTTACAGTTCTCTTTTGTTTTCATTTGCATTTATTATTTATTATTATTAAAAACTTTATCGATTTTAATTTTTCTTTGCTCATCGTAGCATCTTGGCACTTCTGTTTTTTTTTTTTTTTTGTTTAAATTCATTTTACGCTGTTTTTTGTTGATTGATTTATTTTGTCCTTTTCTTTCCTGTCTATTTCTTCACTTGACTTTTCATCTTTTATCTATCCATTCTTCTTTTGTTTTCTCTTGTAGGGTAAAAAAAAAGATAAAATAAAATAAAATAAAAAAATTAATGGTCAAAAAATTTAAAAAAATTAAAAAAATGCAAATAAAAACAAACGAACAAAAACGCGAAAAATTTTTGTTCCTTTGTTTTTATTTGCATTTTTTTTTTATTTTATTCTTTTTTATTTTTTGCCCATTCTTTTTATTATTTTACCTTTTCCTCATGTTTTTCGCATTTTTTTTCTTTAATCGAAGAATCAGTTTTCGCCCTTTGTTGACTCCTTTTTACAGTTCTCTTTTGTTTCCTACGTTTTTGTTTTCATTTGCAAAAACTTTTCATTTTTGAATAAAGGAACGCGTTTCGTCAATTTTTTTTTTTAGTAAGTAACAAGTCACATAACCATAAACGAGGTTTCAATTTTTTTTTATTACGTCAGTCGTCATTTGTTTTTCTTACTTTCTTTAGGAATCTTTTTTTTTTAACTTCAATTTCTCAATGTGTTTTATTTTTTGTTTAAATTTATTTTCAAGTAATTTGCCACTACCCTATCACCTCCCTCCCTGCCCCAAAAAAAAAAAATTCCCCAGAAATTATCTGAACAGTCCATTTTTTTACTGTTAAGGACGTTTCACATTATAGACCTTGGTCGTGAAGTTTTACGTCGCAAGTTATGGCTTTGTTTGATAGTGAGCGAAATGTCACGATATAAAAACGTGCTTACTTTGGTTCCCGGGACATACACAGGGTGAATCAAAATAGTATTAAACTGGAAATAAATGCAACGAGCTTTCAAACCGCAACGAAACATCGACTTTGATTTAAGGAAGTGTAAGTAGGGAACGGTTTTCCCGTTTTCCTCAAACCTCACATGAAATTCCTCCAGAAATCATCTAAACGGTCCATTTTCTTTACTGCCAAGGACGTTCCACATTATAGACTTAGTCGTGAATGAATATTATTTATAAGTCAATTTGTCTGTCGCTAAGTTGTGGCTTTTTTTGAATATGCGATAAAATGTCACGTTATAAAAAAAAGCACTTTGGTTCCCGGACATACACAGAGTGAATCATAATAGGTATTATACTGGAAATTAATCTAATGAACTTTCAAACCGTAACAAAACATCAACTTTGGCTTAACGAAGTGTAAGTAAGGAGCGGTTTTCACGTTTTCTTCAAACGTAACTTGAAGTTTCCCCAAAAATCCCCTAAACGGTCTGTTTTTCTACTGTCAAGGACGTTCCACATTATAGACTCGGCCGTGAATGTCATTTATAAGTCAGTTTGCCAGTCGATAAGTTGTAGCTTTTGTTCGGCGATGGAATGTCACGTTGTAAAAACGTACTTTGGTTCTCGGACATACACAGGGTGAATCATAATAGGTATTACGCTGGAAATTCCAAACCGTAACAAAACATCGATCGACGTTGACTTAGTGAAGCGTAAGTAAGCAAGTGTTTTCGCGTTTTCCTCAAACGTAACTTGGAATTCCTCTAAAAATCATCTAAACGGTCCATTTTCTTTACTGCCAAGGACATTCCACATTATAGACTCAGCTGTGAATGTTTTTTATAAGTCAATTTGTCTGTCGTTAAGTTGTGGCTTTTGTTTGAATATCTGATGAAATGTCACGTTATAAAAACGAAGTTTGGCTTCCGAATATACACAGGGTGAATCATAATAGGTATTATACTGGAAGTTAATATACTAAACTTTCAGACCGTAACAAAACATCGACTTTGATTTAACGAAGTGTGAGTAAGGAACGGATTTCGCGTTTTCCTCGAACGTAACTTGAAGCTTCCCCAAAAATCCCCTAAACGGTCTGTTTTTTACTGCCAAGGACGTTCCACATTATAGACTTAGTCGTGAATGAATGATATTTATAAGTCAATTTGTCTGTACGCTAAGTTGTGGCTTTTTTTCAATATGCGATAAAATGTCACGTTATAAAAAAACGCACTTTGGTTCCCGGACATATACAGGGTGAATCGTAATAGGTATTATACTGGAAATTAATATAATGAATTTTTAAACAGTAACAGGCCATCGAGGGCTCTTAATTGGTCGATTTGAGCATGGTACCTGCGTATAGGTTAGGATAGGGGTGGCATATGGCTCGCTGGATTGGTCATAAAAAGCGTTGGGTAGTTTCTTTTTTTTTTCGAATGGAAAACATTCCGATCGGCATTCGCCATAATTCGCTCGCTCGTAAAACACGGCGCAAACAAATTGACCCAGAATAAACAGTTTCTCGTCGATCCGTTGCGAAAAAGTACACTGCCCAGATGTGTATCGCGTTAAATGATGGCGTGTAAAATATCGGAACCGTTGAACTTTCACTTCATTGTCTATCTGCGCGAGGCCAAAGGGTATTAACAGATTTTTGATTACGCATTGTATCCGTATATGGACGACGAGTGTGAGATTCGTTACCGCCGCTAACAACAACAACAAGCAACGGCAAGCAACAATTCGCGATGTTTATCGGCCGAGCAGCGGAGCGCGCGGGTTTTTCTTCTTCCTGGATGCTGGGGCGAGCGAGACCGATTGCGGCCGCCAGATTATCATTTTTGTCGGTCCTTATCGCACGGGGGCCTTATCTTTATCTAAAATAAACAAAGTCAAAAGCACCATAAATATCTTCCACGCTGGATAAACAACATAACAGATAAACTTATTTTAATGAATACTTCTTAAAAATAATAATTAATCTCTATCGCGTTAAATATAGTCCGATAAGACGCTATCTAATGTCATATCGACAGTCATAATAAAAAGTATCGCTTTTGTTTTAACTGTATACGGCCTCCGAGATAGGGAACGGCGGCGGTTTACGCAACAATGAAACTTAACCTCACAACAAACAAGAACGTTTCAAAAAGACCCGATTTTTCAAAGACAACGCCCCGATTTACGGAACTTAGAAGTCGGCAATCCAACCCGAAATATTCCAAGCCGCTGATTATGTCCAAACAAGCGCTTCTTGAAGTGTATCTCGGCCACAGCATGGGCTCTTGAAATGTACCTCGGCCACGGCATGGGATCTTGAAACGTACCTCGGCCACGGCAAGGGATCTTGAAATGTACCTCGACCACGGCATGGGATCTTGAAATGTACCTCGGCGCGAAATTAACGGGCGGCGTTATTTGTTACTGTTTTCAGAGAAGTGAAGTGATGTCTGTAGGCGCAATAATGGCAACACACCCGCCGATAAATAAAATTTTGGGGAAATACCTAGATGTCAACGCTGTATTCATCCAAAAATTGGGTACATTTGGGGCAAGTTCAGGAAATCGCCAAAGAATAATCGCCAAAGAGGAAACACTAAAATCAAGTCGAAAATAAATTTAACGCAAATGAAAAAAAAAACAAACAAAAACGGGCAACCGAATAAAATAAGAGAAGAATAAAGCTAGGAGGCGAATAATAAAACCGTAACAAATGTCGACAAAACAAACGAGGAAAGTTCGTTGAAATTAAATCGAATAAACATCGAAAACATTTAAGAAAGGAGGGGGTGCCGGCGCAAGCGCAAGCGAAAAACTAAAAGCGGACGAGAGAATGAAACGCAAATTAATCAACAAAATGCAGCAAGCAACAAAAAGACGACGATAAATAAATAAACAAAAACAGGAAGAATAAAAATTGAAAATTTAAACGCAAAAATTAAAAAAAAATGGAAAACGAAAACAAGGAAACAAAAAATGACAAAAATTTATAAAATAAAGCGAATATAGTAAGTTAGAATAAACGCAAACGAAACGAAACGACAAAACAAAGCAAAACAAATGACGGAAGAACAACAAAACAAGAAACGAAAAAAATAAGAATTGAAAAAAAGAATTCAAGAAGAATTGAAAAAGAAAAGAAAAAAGAAAATCGGTCAAGTTAAAAATGAAAATCAAGAAAAAAAAACGGAAAACAAAAAGTGAACTGCAGAATGAAACGACAAAAAATAATCAACGAATCAAAACAAAAGACGAGCAATGATGTTAAACAAAATCAAAACCTATATTAAAAAAAGAAAAAAAAAACTGAAAATGCAAATGAGAACGAAACAAAAGATGCGCATTATAACGAAATGAAGGGCGACAAAAAAAATTAAAATCGATTGATAAAATTGAAATAAGTTCAAAAATGACAATAAAACGAAAGACGAACGACAAAACAAAACAAGTGACGGAACAACAAAAGGAAAAGAAAAAGGACAAATAAAAATGAAAGTCGGTTGATAAAGTGGAACTAAAATGAGTCAAAGCGTGACAATAAAATGGCGCCGATCGTCTTTTGTTTTGTTTCGAAGATCGACGAAAACGAAACGGAAAAAACCTTCAACAAATACAAAAAGAAAAAAGAAAATCCATCGAATTAAATATAAAATCAAAAGCAACGAAGAACAAAAAGTGAATGAATGAATTAAAAAATTATCAACAAAATAAAACAAAAAAAGATCAAGACGAAATATTTATTAAAAAAAAAAAAAAACGGAAAACACGAATGAGGAAGAAAGAATGTCTAACGTTTAAACAAAAAAAAAAAAAACAAAAAATAACTACTGACGGAAGGGGGGGGGGGAGGGGGATTGATGAAATAATTAAAAATAAGACGCATAAAAAAAGGCAAATGCAATGTTTATATAAAATAAAACCGATCGTCTTCTTTTATTGCGCGTTTATTTTGTTTTTTGTTACGCTCTGCGATTCGCTTTTGTTTTTGGTTTGCATTATCGATGAAATTAAACGAAAACAAAATACGATTGACGTAGAACGAATGAAATTTAAAAAAAAAATAATCGAATTATAAAAGGAAACGGCAAATGCAAATGAGAAAAAAAAATCAAAAAAATTGTAAGAGGTATCCGATTGTCTTTTGTTTTATCGCGTTGATTATTTTTTTTTAGTTTCGATTCACTTTTTGTTTTTTGTTTGAATTATCGACAGAGAGAGAGGAGCATCCATGACATTAAAACGAAAAACCAAAAATTTTATAAGCGAAGTACCCGATTGTCTTTTGTTTTATCGCGGTGATTAATTTTTTTTTGTTTCGTCACTCTGCGATTCGCTTTTTGTTTTTTGTTTGAATTATCGACAGAGAGAGAGGAGCATCCATGACATTAAAACGAAAAACCAAAAATTTTATAGGTGAAGTACCCGATTGTTTTTTGTTTTATCGCGTTGATTAATTTTTTGTTTCGTCACTCTGCCGTTCGCTTTTTGTTTTTGATTTGAATTATCGACAGAAACAGGAGGAACAATGACATTAAACGAAAACAAAATACGACTGACGTAGAACGATGAAATGAAATTAAAAAAAAAAACAAAAAACAAAAGAATTATAAAAGGAAACAGCAAATGCAAATGAGAAAAAAAAAACAAAAAAAATTTAGAAGAGGTACCCGATTGTCTTTTGTTTTACTGTGTTGATTTTTTTTTTCTTTGTTTCACCACTCCGCGATTCGCTTTTTGTTTTTGGTTTGCATCATCGATGGATGGTCATGGATGAAATTAAACAAAAACAAAATACCATTGACAGACGATCAAAAAAATTTAAAAAATAAAACACACACACACACACACACAAAGACTTATAAAAGGAAACGGAAAATGCAAACGAAAAAGAAACAAAAGATTTGGAAAACCTTTTGTTTTTATTTTTAATTGCATGCAGGCCCACTGTCAATCCGTGTTACTCCAGGGCCCTGTAAGTTAAAAGTCCGCCCCTGGTCGTTAAATCATGAATGATCGAACTGCCACATTTCCCATCGATAAATAATTTTACTTTTACGCAAAATAAGTTTCAAGAGAAACCCGACGTTTCGCTTCGAGGCGATCCAATATTTACTTTAATCTCGACGATTACTTCTTCATACAATCGTCAGGCAAAAGAGCGTTCCTCGACTCAGCCAGCGAAACAGGAAATTAAACAATTACCTAACGCAGGTTGAAAACACAATGTAATCAATTGCATCATCATTCAAAACGGCAAATTCCCGTCGACTTTAAATTATCAATATTATTCTGCGAGTAGAAAGTTCTGGATTCGTTCGGTTTAGATTAACGCATCCGGATGCGCTGGGGATTCACATAACATAAGACTTTGTAATTTCAGTTGCTAATTAAAAATATACTGTTTATTTTTTTCTTCTTTTTGCGTCCCTTACTGAGGAGGATCCAAATAAGTCCGAAATGGCTACGCAGGAAATCCACGCGCTGCAATCGAAACAAACTTGCAACTAATTTTTTTATTTTATTTATTTTTTGTGTAATGATAAAATTTTTCGAGGGCGCTTTCGAATGTTGCAAAAACCGAAGCAAAACGATTGTCAAGAAACGAACAAAAGACACGCCCTGTAGCTCAGCTCAGCTCGTACGTGGCAAGAAAAAATCGCCGCACGACAGGAACGGTCAACAATGACTCACAAATCATAATAACGCAATCGACAATTACAAAGTACAGAACAACACCAACACGACGAGAAAATCTTAACGATGTTGGCACGCATGGAACGAAATAAATTCGCGTTCTTGCAGAGACGCGACACTTCGAGCACGACAGACACGGAACAATATCGTTTGGATGGCGCAAGTGGTATAACGGCATATTGTCACAACTTAATTGGACGAAGCCTATTATAATAAATTACTGTTGCCAACATTGAATTTTTTCACGAATTAAGCAGTGGCGGATCGTCGGGGTGGGCAGTGCACGTCCTGTCCCATGAAGTTGCACGGTCCGCTTCCTCGTCCGGGCAACCAAAAAATGGTAAATGCAGTTGTTGTTGATTCGTCGATTGTTTTTTGCTGAAAGGCGTTGGAAAGCTGAGAAAAAGCTCTGTAAATCCCCCTTAATTGGCATTCAAAAATTACAAGCGCGATCGTGAGGGGAGGGAGAGACGTTCAGTTAATTGAGCAAATACGCGTCGCTTTTAAATTTTGATTGTAACTCGAGAACGCGCTCGCCGATTGTTTTTTGGTAAAAGGCGTTGGAAAGCCGAGAAAAAGCTCTGTAAATCCCCCGCTTAAATTGAATTCAAAAATTAAAAGGGCGATCGCGAGGGGAGGGAGAGACGTTCAGTTAATTGAGCAAATACGCGTCGCTTTTAAATTTTGATTGTAACTCGAGAACGCGCCCGTCGATTGTTTTTTTGGTAAAAGGCGTTGGAAAGCTGAGAAAAAGCTCTGTAAATCCCCCGCTTAAATTGAATTCAAAAATTACTAACGCGATCGCGATGGGAGGGAGAGACGTTGAGTTAATTGAATTTTGATTGTAACTCGAGAACGCGCTCGTCGATTGTTTTTTGGTAAAAGACGTTGGAAAGCTGAGAAAAAGCTCTGTAAATCCCCCGCTTAAATTGAATTCAAAAATTACTAACGCGATCGCGATGGGAGGGAGAGACGTTGAGTTAATTGAATTTTGATTGTAACTCGAGAACGCGCTCGTCGATTGTTTTTTGGTAAAAGGCGTTGGAAAGCTAAGGAAAAGCTCCGTAAATCCCCCGCTTAAATTTAATTCAAAAATTATAAGCGCAATCGTAAAGGGAGGGAGAGACGCTAAGTTAATTGAATACGCGCCGCTCATGAATTTTAATTGTAACTCGAGAACGCGCTCGTCGATTGTTTTTTGGTAAACGGCATTGGAAAGCCGAGAAAAAGCTCTGTAAATCCCATGTTTAAATTGAATTAAAAAATAAGAAGCGAGATCGCGAGGAGAGGGAGAGACGCTCAGTTAATTGAACCAATAAACGTCGCTTTTGAATTTTGATTGTAACTCGAGAACGCGTTCGCCGATTGTTTTTTGGTAAAAGGCGTTGGAAAGCTGAGAAAAAGCTCTGTAAATCCCCCGCTTAAATTGAACTCAAAAATTAAAAGGGCGATCGCGCGGGAAGGGAGAGACGTTCAGTTAATTGAGCAAACACGCGTCGCTTATGAATTTTGATTGTAACTCAAGAACGCGCTCGTCGATTGTTTTTTGGTAAAAGGCGCTGGAAAGCCGAGAAAAAGCTCTGTAAATCCCACGCTTAAATTGAATTCAAAAATTACAAGCGCGATCGCGCGGGGAGGGAGAGACGCTCAATTAATTGAGCAAATAAGAAACTCGTCGGTTTAAACTTTCATTGTAACTCGACAACGCGTTCGTCGATTGTTTTTTGGTAAAAGGCGTTGGAAAGCCGAGAAAAAGGTCTGTAAATCCCGCGCTTAAATTGAATTAAAAAATTACGAGCCCCGAAGAACAAATTTATTTAGAAAACGCGCGCGCCCATCACTTTCCTTTCGGCAGTTGTTGCCCACCCGCTGTAGATCATCACGAGCCGCCACTGGAAAATTAAGTTAAAACTAAATCTGTTGTAACAAAACAAACGGTTATAATTATTGTTAATTGAAATAGGTCATTTCAAAATATTTAAGTCAAGAGGGTTTAGAAAGAAAAAAAACAAAAAAAAAAGACAGTAAGAGAGTTGAGAAGGAATTTATAGAACAAGGTCTTAGGGAAGTTACTTTAGAGGTCGGTTTAGTTTTGGGGGACACGTCACATCATCACGTGTAAGTAGCCTGTAAGTTCTTTAAATACATTTGGAATTAAATAATAGGAGTTTTAAACACGTTCTCGCCCCGCTGCGCTCAAGAACCTACGGTTTAACTTGATAATTCCGTTTTGGGTATGCTCGGCCAACATGCGCGTTAAAAACGCAACGTAAATTAAGCGGAATTAATAACAAAAAAAGAAAAAAGCACACACACCTTGCGCGTAAGGAAATATTTTATTTGTTTACTGTTGGTTGCTCTTGGTCTTCGAAATTGTTTCTTCCTTCCGTGACATGACGAAAGGCATTGCTGTAGAGCAAAGATACAACGGAAATGATGAATTAATTATGTATAACTTTTCCTAATCGAACGTTCGCAAGACTAATTGTCAATTTTGGCGTGGCGCGTTTAAAAAAAAAAGGCAAACACCCAGTATTAAAGCATATCGACGCAAAAAACGAAACATTAGTGCTCGGTAGCTGACAAAATGACATCTTAACATATACGAAGGTATATAAGTACATAGCTTAACTTTAATAAACTGGCTGAAAAAAATTATTGAACGAAATTTATTCTTGACGCGTCCCGTTTTAAACTATAAATAAAATAAATGAATTAAAAAAAAACAGGAATATTATCTTATGAAATCATTTTGAAATATATAAGCGTAAATCTGACGTAAGGCCTTGCAACGACGGCCGCCACCTATTATCCCAAAAACGAAACAAAAAATGTTGAGGTTAGAAACGCAACGTCGAAGCTTAATTTTTGTTTTTCAGAGTTGGCCAAAAAAAAATCGTTTCCCTTTCGTTTTGGAATTTAATTTCAATAAAAAAACCCACCGAATCAAAAAAAAAAACAAACTGAATTAAAAATAACGAAAATCCTTTTGTTTTTTTTTTTTAATTTTTAACTTCAGATTTAATCCGAATTTTATTTATATTTTTTCATGCGTCTCAATCGAGTATAAAAAAAAAATCTCTCTGATGTTAGGCAAGTTACGCGGGCCACATCTGTGTATTTTTTGTCGAACTGCAATTTGTTAGCGCGAAATTTGAAATGAATTTTTATCACAAGATGGCGTGGAACGTGGAAAACTCTTCAAGAACCTCATACGTCCAGACTTCTCATAGACAGATCATTCAATACGGCTGTAACGACATAAATAAACAATACGAGATAAGAAAAAAAAACTCCGCCGAGTTGGCAACACTGCAATAACGACAAAAATAAATAAATAACACGAGATACAAATTGAAAAGTGACGTTTTCAAGATTCTGTTTCCCGCAACAACACAACAAGAAATCTCTAAAAAGAACGAAACTCCCCTCGAGCTGGCAACACTGCTGTAACGACAGAAATAAATAACGCCAGATGGAGATTGTAAAATGACGCTTTCATTTTCACAAAAATTTCCACAAATTAACAAAAACTCTGCTTCCCACGTGACATCAAAAACTCTCAAAAACAGGAAGCCCCTCTCGAGTTGGCAACACTGCAATAACGACAGAAATGCGTAACACGAGACGGAGATTGTAAAATGACGTTTTTATTTTCACAAAAATTTCCGCAGATTAACAAAAACTCTGCTTCCCACGTGACATCACAAATCTCTCAAAAACAGGGAGCTCCCCTCGAGTTGGCAACACTGTAATAACGACAGAAATGCATAACACGAGATGGAGATTGTAAAATAACGTTTTCATTTTCACAAGAATTCCTTCGGATCACGTTTCCCACGTGTGACATCGAAAAATCACTCAAAACAAAAGAAACTCCCCTGGAGTTGGCAACACTGGGCGGACTTGACGCAACAGCGTTGAGCGTACGCTCGACATCAAAAGCATTTGGCGGTGAACTCAAAAAGTGTGACTGAAACACATACCGAGTGACCGGAAAAACAAATACAGAGTGATCAAAGAAGAAAAGAAAAAACGAAAAACTGATTTTGATCGAAACAGATGAACAAAAGACGATTGGAAGTAAAGCGAAGCCGACATAACCTCTTACACCACTTTTGCGACTTCGGCGTTCAGATTCAGCTACCCAAGAGAACAAAACACGATCGGCCGACGAATTAAACGTAAAAATCCAGAGGAAAGAAAACTCGTAGAAAATGAAAAAGCGAAAGATTAATTTTAATCGAAACAAATAAACAAAAAACGACGGGCCGATTGAATGGACAGTGCACAAAGAGGAAGAAGAAGAAGACGCAACGCACTGATCGGCATGTAAACGCACTAAACTAAAAAATTAAAAGTAAAGTGAAGCCGACATAACCTCTTACACAACTTTTGCGACTTCGGCGTTCAATTTCAGATACACAAGAGAACAAAAAACGATCGGTCGAAGAATTAAACGTGAAAATCCAGACGAAAGAAAACTCGCAGGAAAAAGAAAAAACGAAAGATTGATTTTAATCATCGAAACAAATAAACAAAAGACGATTAAAAGTAAAGCGAAGCCGACATAACCTCTTACACCACTTTTGCGACTTCGGCGTTCAGATTCAGATACCCAAGAGAACAAAACACGATCGATCGACGAATTAAACGTAAAAATCCAGACGAAAGAAAACTCGCAGGAAGTGAAAAAAACGAAAGATAAATTTCAATCGAAACAAATAAACAAAAGACGACGGGCCGATTGAATGGACAGTGCACAAAGAGGAAGAAGAAGAAGACGCAACGCACTGATCGGCATGTAAACGCACTAAACTAAAAAATTAAAAGTAAAGTGAAGCCGACATAACCTCTTACACAACTTTTGCGACTTCGGCGTTCAGATTCAGATATCCAAGAGAACAAAACACGATCGGTGGACAAATTAAACGTAAAAATCCAGACGAAAGAAACCTCGCAGGAAAAAGAAAAAACGAAAGGTTGATTTTAATCGAAACAAATAAACAAAAGACGACGGGCCGATTGAATGGACAGTGCACAAAGAGGAAGAAGAAGAAGACGCAACGCACTGATCGGCATGTAAACGCACTAAACTAAAAAAACTAAAAGTAAAGCGAAGCCGACATAACCTCTATTATTGCTTGGATTTCGGCGTTCAGATTCAAATACCCAGGAACTCGAAAAAGAAAAAGACAAAACAAAAGATGAATTCTAACGGAATGTTGAAGTGCAAGGAAGTTGTCGATTATGACAAAATTTAAGAACAAGAAAACGTTTTGATTGTTCGTCGTCGTACATATCCTACAGGGCGATCGAAATTGATTGTCCTGATCCTGCGCTACTTTCCGCGAGCTTCGTATCAATATTTATGTCTACCAGATGAAGATTGGCGCGGAAGGCAGGGGAGTGCAGGGAACGTTCAAAAAACTTACACCCGAATCGAACTTAATTAATAAAAACATCCGGTATACGTAAATATTGATATGAAGCTCGCGGACAATCAATTTCGATCGCCCTGTATTTCCGGTTATATTTACGGACACGAATGAACGAGAAAGTAAACGAACACAACGAAAAAGCGTTCCGATAAGACATCTGATAAGAAACGTTCTGCGATTAGTTACAAGAAGTGTTCGTCAATAATTCAGGAAGATTTTTTTTTTTTAATGGAAAAAAATTGTCCAATGTAGAAAGTCGTCGCGTCGTTTAGACTGTGTCTTTTTATTTTATTTTATTTATAAGATCAAGCGACGCGACGCAACCAATCGAATAAATACTTTTTGCTCGGTAGGAATTTGGTGTTTTTCAGCCAATTTATCGCAGTCAAGACGAATAAAAAGGAGAAGGAGACGACGAAAAAAAAAACAAACGAATAAAAGCAACGTACTTTTGAGCGGCTTTGGATTGCTCTGCTTCCGGCGTGACATTCTCGGATCGGTCAGACGGTGGTGGTGGTGGCGGCGGTATCTGGGTAAAACGGTGACATCTGTACACAACTAACAACAACAACAACAACAAGAAGACGGAAAAGAATGCAATAAGGAACAAAACGGAACAACAGAACACAACAACACAAAAGCACTCGCAATAAAATCGACACTTAAAACACAACAGAAACGGTTCATCCAAAACAGGTAAACAAGGCGAGCCGGTGCGCTATCGGGCTGACGCATCTCATGTTTTATGTCTCAGGTATTTGACAGCTGGAAGACGCACGTGTTTTCGAAAAACTCGGCGGGGGCGCGCGCGCGAAACAAACGCCGAACGCGTCCAGCATACGACTGCGGTCGGAGCAGCGATCCGCGACGCGGCGACTTGAAGTGGTGGAACGCGGCGCGCGCGCGTTAGCGAGCGAACGAGCGCTCACAGCCAACTTGTTAACTGCTGTTGTTGTTGTTCTTCTTGTTCTTGTTAGTTTATTCAAACATTCGTTATCATCGACAATAACGTTCTTATCCTTCTTGACTTTAACATGTATTTGTTCTTTGCTTGTGGCCTTATCATCGATAGAGCCGCGCGCGATGATACAGCGGCGCGCACGGTGGGGTGAGAGTGAGACCCCAAGAAAGAAAAAGAAAAAGAAGAACGATTATTTAACCGAAACGTCAACTCAATCGGAGATTACATATATTAATAAGCACACGCAGAAATATTTAATTTATAAGGAAATTAAACGATTTCAACGAATTTTAAAAACAGCAACGCACGTCACTGTCTACTTATCAAGCGACTTGATAATCATGATCATAATCGGTCATAATCATAATCATAATTCAGTCTTTGTAAATCAATGGACGCGTTCAGCGAACGCTCAACTGCTAAGTTGCTTACTCAGTCGCTGAACGCGCCCATTTTCAACGTCACCGTTGCCAAATACACAACACTATTAGCAACAGCGCATTACAATCGGTCATAATCATAATCATAGTTCAGTCTTTATAAATCAATGGGCGCGTTCAGCGGACGCTCAACTGCTAAGTTGCTTACTCAGTCGCTGAACGCGCCCATTTTCAACGTCATCGTTGCCAAATACACAACGCTATTAGCAACAGCGCATTACAATCGGTTATAAGCATAATCATAATTCAGTCTTTATAAATCAATGGGCGCGTTCAGCGGACGCTCAACTGCTAAGTTGCTTACTCAGTCGCTGAACGCGCCCATTTTCAACGTCATCGTTGCTAAATACACAACACTATTGGCAACAGCGCATTACAATCGGTCATAATCATAATCATAATTCAGTCTTTATAAATCAATGGACGCGTTCAGAGGACGCTCAACTGCTGAGTTGCTTACTGAATTATTATTATGATTATGACCGATTATTATGCGCTGTTGCTAATAGCGTTGTGTATTTGGCAACGATGACGTTGAAAATGGACGCGTTCAGCGACTGAGTAAGCAACTCAGCAGTTGAGCGTCCGCTGAACGCGCCCATTGATTTATAAAGACTGAATTATGATTATGATTATGACCGATTATTATGCGCTGTTGCTAATAGCGTTGTGTATTTGGCAACGATGACGTTGAAAATGGGCGCGTTCAGCGACTGAGAAAGCAACTCAGCAGTTGAGCGTCCGCTGAACGCGCCCATTGATTTATAAAGACTGAATTATGATTATGATTATGACCGATTATTATGCGCTGTTGCTAATAGCGTTGTGTATTTGGCAACGATGACGAAAATGGGCGCGTTCAGCGACTGAGTAAGCAACTCAGCAGTTGAGCGTCTGCTGAACGCGCCCATTGATTTATAAAGACTGAATTATGATTATGATTATGACCGATTATTATGCGCTGTTGCTAATAGCGTTGTGTATTTGGCAACGATGACGTTGAAAATGGGCGCGTTCAGGGACACACAGCGGTTGAATTGCTTGGTGGAACTAGGCGCGTTCAGCAAAAGAAATCGCACTTGAAACCGCTCCCGGGCTGAATGTGACCAGTTATACTATTCCTTTTTTTTTTTGTTAACCGTCGAAGCGGGGTTGCCACATTTGTTGCCAAGTTGTTGGCCGAAAGGCGCCCCAATTTTTTCTAAAATCGAAGAGAAGAAAAACCAAAAAAGTCGCCGCCGATCTGGAATATCAAAGAACAGAACGAATGAAAAGGGAAAAGAAGTGAAACCTGCGAACAATCCAGAAACAAGAGACAAATGAAAACAGCAAACAAAAGCTAAGCGAAAAACAACAGTTTTCCGGGCGAGTCGAAAATTCGTGGAAAATTAAAGCAAACTGCAAAAAAGTCAACAATACGATAAAAATTTTAAAAAAAAGAAACGAAATATAATATGTAGCTAAAAGGCGACGCCGCCAATTTTTCCTAAAATCAAACAGAAAAAAAAAGTCGCCGATTTGGGAAGACAATAAATCGCCGATTTGGTAGGTATCATAAATCAGAACAAAGAAAAAAACAAATGAAACCTGTAAAAAATCAGAAACAAGAGAGAAATGAAAACAGCAAACAAAGGCGTGAAGTGAACAGAAAAAAAAAAATAAAACAAATGAAGATCAGCAACGCCAAGCTAAAAGAAAAACAATAATTTTCCGGGCGAATCGAAAATTCGTAGAAAATTAAAGCAAACTGTAAAAAAGTCAAAAAATACGATAAAAATTTAAAAAAAAAAATGAAATGCAAAATGTAGCTAAAAGGCGGCGCCGCCAATTATTTCTAGTCAAAGAAAAAAATACAAAAAAAAACACCGATTTAGGAAGACAAAAAAAAAAAAACAAAAAATCGCCTATTTGGAATATCATAATTTTTCGGACGAATAAAAAAATTCGTAGAAAACTAAAGCAAACTGCAAAAAAGATAAAAATATTTCAAAAAAAAACGAAATACAAAATGTGGCTAAAAGACGGCGTAAATTTTTTCTAAAGTCAAAGAAAAAAAAACAAAAAATCGTCGATTTCGGAAGACCAAAAAAAAAGAAACAAATGAATCCTGCAAAGAATCAGAAACAAGGGAGAAGTTAAAACAACAGCAAAATACAAGGCGTGAAGTGAATAAAAATTGTAAAGAAGCGCCAATCAACAACAAAACGCGAAAAATCAATTCGATAAAAATAACAAAACTAAAAATCGACGGTTTTTTTTTCTGCAAATAGAAACAAACTCGGAGGAAACAAAAGATAAAACTGTAAAATGCGTATCTAAACTAATTCGATAAAAAAAGAGAAGAATGCAAAACACAATAGAAGAAAACAAAGATAGACAAAAAAAAAGGATAAATAAATGAATGAACGCCGATTCTCCGGCCGTCGAGAAACTAACTGACAGGAAACGAAATGACGAAACAAAACAAACGAAGAACAAACTATAAAACGGTCGATGATATGACAAAAAAAAAGACGAAAAAAAAAAGAAACGAACCTCGAAATGCGGCGCACAAAACAAAGAATCACAACTGCGACGGACGCAAAACAAATGAAAAACGATGAACCGCGAAACCATTGCCAATAAAATGCGAGAAATCAATTCGATAAGAAAAACAAAACAAAAGCATGAAGAATAGAAGAAGAAAAAAAAACAAAAACAAATTGATGACTATGTTGAGAAAAAAATTGAAATAAATCTCCAGAGAAAAATTAAAAAAAAAAGTAATAGAAAACAAAAGACAAATGTAAAAAAAGCGACGGTGCACGAAACGTGAAAACTCAATTTAATAAAAATAAACAAAAGAGAAACAGGAGGGCAAAAAATGAAAGCAAAAAAAAAACATAAAACAAAGAATCACAACTGCGACGGACACAAAACAAATGAGAAACGATGAACTAGGTACGAAATATTGCCAAATGCGAAAAATCAAAGCAAAACAAAAATCCACAGTACAAACGCACGAAGAATAGCAAAAAAAAAAACAAAAGAAAATTATTGACTATGTTGAACAGGAAACTAGTAAAAAATATTAACAAACGAAAGGAAAGGATATTGTTAGCGAAATAAATTCATTAAGGAAAGGAACCACTAAAAGGAGGACGGCAGAAAAATTCACATGTCACATCCGGGAATCGAACCCCGGACACATCGCATCGTTTACACGACGAACGCTCTTCCAACTGAGCTAACGTGACTCCGAAATTCGAAGGTTCTTAAATTAGTTAAAACAGTCGGTGACGCGTTCTGTCCTCCTGTCCTGCAATAGTGGTTCCTTTTCTTAATGAGAAAAATATCAAATTGATTTGTTTGTGAGTTTCGTGAAGTTTTCCTGCTTTTAGAATAACGCACGCGCATAAAAATAGAACTAACAAAAGCATCGATGGATCGCAAAATAATGGCGTACGCTTAATAACATTAATGACGACAGTTCTTTGTTTTCCTTACTTCCTATTAAAATCCCTAGATTACGCGATAAGTAAAGAAAATGGAGCCACCACAATGGCGACGTCCCGTCGTTCGGACAGCTGTCACCATTTCAAAGTGACAGAAAAAATTAGCGCAGTATAAAATTTGGCGCCAATCTTTCTGGAGCCACAATGGCGGAAGTTCGCGTTACTTTGCTAATCCAGGGACTTTATTTCCTACTTGTGAAAAGCGCCATCTGTTGGTTGACGACTGATTTTCGCAAGTAATAACCGCGATCTAAAACTTTTCAGCGACAGTGTACATACAAGCACTCTTTTATGCAAATTGCTTGCTTTGTTTACCCGTCACGCGCCTTATCCGTGATTAATTCGCTAATTGATTTCGCGACGAGAACGTCTGCTTTTGAAGGAATTCCTGCGCAATCGGCGGATACGCGCGTCCTATCTACATAGACTTGTGCACGCTCGATTTAAATATACAAGATTTTTCAATTTCTGCGAAAACGCGACGGCCGGCGCGCGATACGCAAACGACAACGCAGGGGTTAATTATCTGGAAATTTCATGAATCAGACGATAGTAAAGTAAACAACAAACAAAAGACAAGCGCGGCGGCCATGCGAACGAGGTTGTGAAAATTTCGCCGAACGCTAAACGTCAGTGCGATTGAAATCGGAACGGCGGCAATTGACGTTCCGCGCCACGCGTTAGCGTCAAGGTAGCTTCGATTGGGGGGAGGTCTAGCAACGACTCTGTGTCGACATCATGAATCAGACGACAGTAAAGTAAACAACAAACAAAAGACAAACGCGGCGGCCATGCGAACGAGGTTGTGAAAATTTTGCCGAACGCTAAACGTCAGTGCGATTGAAATCGGAACGGCGGCAATTGACGTTCCGCGCCAAGCTAGCTTTGATTGGAGGGAGGTCTAGCAACGACTCTGTGTCGACATCATGAATCAGACGACAGTAAAGTAAACAACAAACAAAAGACAAACGCGGCGGCCATGCGAACGAGGTTGTGAAAATTTTGCCGAACGCTAAACGTCAGTGCGATTGAAATCGAAACAGCGGCAATTGACGTTCCGCGCTGCGCGTTAGCGTCAAGGTAGCTTCAATTGGAGGGAGGTCTAGCGGCGGCTCGGTGTTGACGCCGCCGATACAAAACTGCCATTTCTTTACAGCTCTTAATTTCATTCTTTTATAAAATTTGTTTAAATTAAAAATCCATGTTTTGCTGTCTTATTATCTGAAACATTTTTTCAACTTCGCAAACGTAAACATTAAAAAAAAAAACTGAAATAATTTACACAACATTTTAGAAGCGAAGCGATTTATTTACAATACAATATACATTAAACAAAAAAAAAAAAAGACTACAACTTAATAATAGTATTCTTCCTCGTCGATGTCCCCGTAATAAAAATTATGGTCCTCCACGTTCGGTTCTTCCGATCGTTTCACCCTGGCCTTGAACCTCGCGTACATCTCGCCGTACCGCCTCACATCGGTCGGATCTATTTCCTCTTCGAATCCGGCGGCTTCGCTGTCGATGCTGTACACGAAACCCTCCTCGCCCTCATCGCTGGAGAGCTCGTTCAGATCTAGGTTCTTTACCGCCCCCAGCATGTCCTCCTCCGTTACGCTTTCCATGTCCGATTCGTCTGGATAGTCGTTGCGCCAATTGTTTTCGGCGTTCGAATCTTCGGAATCGTCCGAATCGGCAACGGCACGGCCGTTATCACGGTGGGAGCCGTACACTAAATCATTGCTCAAGGGATAGATGCTTGAAAGAAAAAAAAAATTAAGCGCCGTTAAGCCGAGTTGCACGAGACCTAAGCCGGGAATAAAGCGCAGGACGTATCAAAAAAGACCAGAAGAACAAAGTCCATGAGCTACCATTTTATAGCAGGTGCCCCTCATCTCATCCCCATTGTACATCTGTCTCATTCCAAACCCTTTAAAGTTAATTCAAGAACAAAGTCCATGAGCTACGATTATAGCAAGTGCACCTCTCATCCCTCATCTCATCCCCATTGTACATCCGTCTCATTCCAAACATTTTAAAGTTAACTCTGCTTTACATTTTTATGTAGCCTGATGAGAAAGCGCTGTTTCCAAGATCAATGTGACGCTTTCGTTACTTAAAAAAGGTCTTAAAGAAGGCCGAGTTGCACACAGACGAGACGACATTGTCAACCAATCCTTGATTATGGATTTTCTATGCTTTAATTCGAGATGATTAACTTTAATTCGAGATGATTTTTAATTAAAAAAAAAAAAAAAAAAACGGTGCACCTGCACGTCATTTACCTTTCAGGCCTGCCAATCGCAGATAGCAAAATATTAGTTACCTTATCAGCTCGTTTACGTCTACTTCCTGCAGGTCGTCGGACGTCGTGTAATACAAATCGTAAACGTAATTCGACTGCGCTGAATTCTCTACGTTTTCCTTGCTCTCATCGGTCTCAATGTCCACTATGGTAACATCGTTTCGGTCTTCCGGTTTGTCGGTGCTGTTGGATCGGTGAAGGCTGACGACTTTGTAGCGGCTGTTCTTGGACGCCTCCTGAATTTCAAGCCGGAGTTTATCGCTTATGTTGACCTGGCGCTTCTTGAACTGCTCCTCGAGTTCGGCCTTGGTCGGTTTTCGGATGTGCTTGAAGACGTCTTCCTCCTGAAACGCGCCCGAATCGAATCATGCACGACGGCCCCGGAAAAGTTAGGTTATGTTTTCGGGGAGGGACGCGCGCTTCGCGCTCACCTGGGTTTCTGCGGTTCCGGCGAATTTCAGCACCGCGGACAAGTCGTCGTCGACGTCGTTTGTGCATGACGGGGTTTGGGTTTTTCTTCTTTTGCAGCTTAAGACCAGAGCTTCGGAAGGTTCTTCGTCGTAACGACGCTTCACACGCACAAGAGCGGCCATTTTGTAATTCAAATTTTAGTGACTTTTTTTCTTAGTGTGTTCTCAGGAGTCAGAATGACAACCCCAACAAAATCTAAAGCAGGGTTGCCACATTAGGCACAACTTCGTCACTTTAGACATACTTGGCGCGTTTACAAATCTTATTTGGCGCCTGATTTGGGCTACTTTACTTTTCTTGCGATCTTCACGTAACGACACTCAAAACAAAATTCCACATTCTAATACCTGATTATTATTTAATTATTTTTATAATTGCTTCTGCAGCAAGACACTGTGAAAGTTAAAGAAGTTAATTTGCGATGAATGAACCGAACGTAAATGTAGGTGAGTTCGCATTTACGCACAGATCGTTCGGAGGATTTCTTTTATTCACTCTTACATACAATGAAACGCAGTTGCTCTCTCTCTATCTCGCACTTTTGACCAGAGAGCTTTCACCTGCGTTCGTTTATTCAACCCGTTCGGTCCATTTACTACTTCTTTCGTACTTCTGTCTCGCTTTTACTTGTATTAAGAGCGAGACGGAAGCGTGAAAAGAGTAAACAGACTTGAATAGACGAACGCACCTCACATTGGGCGCGTGAGCGCATCGCTGAACTCAACGCTTGTATTCAAGTGTCACGCCTTCAACGTCAACTAAAATGAAAAAGTCGTCTTCTTTTGTTTTCTGCACGTTTCGTATTTTTTCTTTCCCTTTTTGTTTTAAGTAATTGAGATTCATTTGTCTTTTGTTCATTTCATCAATTTTATTTTGTTTTTTTTCTCTCTTCTTTCAGCTTTCGTATCTACTTGATTTTCTTATCGAATTGATTTTTCACATTTTATTGACGACAGAGTCGTAGGCTTCTTTTGTTTTACGCACTGTATTTCGAAGTTCGTTTCTTCTTTGTTCTTTTGTTTTTTTTTTAATAGTAGCTATTATTGCCTTTTTTAATAGTTTTCTTTTATTTCAGCTTGATGTCGTCAATCTGCTTTTGTTTCTTTTCGCTTCGTGCCTTACCTTTAAATTTTGTTGCTTCGTTCTTTCATTTCTCTTCCGTTTCTGATTTTATTTTTCGAGGTTAATTCGTTTTTCAAATTATTTTTCGAATTTTCTTTCGTCCCTTTTTCACAGCTTTTATTTTCTACGACGAACTTTTTGTCACGTTCGGAAAACTGTTGCGCTTCCTCGTTCGGCTCGGTGTTCTTGTCGATCTTCTTTTGTTTTTTTTCTTGCCCTTCGTATTTCCTTACTGTTTTTTTTTTCGTTTGGCTCCTTTTTACAATAATTAAAGATCGCATTACGTTCGAAAAAGACAAAGCAATAGATGAATTAAAAACAAAAAACAAAACGTCACTATTAAATTCAACAACCTGGTTATTTTTTAATCATCATAAGTCTTTAGTTGGTTGAGTTTAATCTATTATTATCATTAAACGTCAAATCTGGATTGGATAATACGATTTTTAACGACAAGATGCAATTTTCTACTACAAAAAAAATCGATTCTGGAAACTTGTGAGTGAGTTGGCAATACTGTGTGCCGCCTCGTTATAAAGAGTTGCCGCAAACCGATCGCCCGCCGCCCCCCGAATTATTTCCGAAAGGATTACGCAGTAAAAACGCAATAAAAATAATTTTTTACGCAAACCAAACACTTATTGATGACGTCAAAATATGCGATTCCGATCTCTATTTATCAGAAATAGGCGGAAATCGGTTAGAATTATTTGACGACTGTAACGTAGGCAAGTTTATAAGTAGACAATAGACAAGTAGACAAATAGACAAATAGAACCAAATTTACGCTTGGAAAAATTTGATTTTGGAATGAATGAATTTTGAAATTTTATTGAAAATTAATGACAATAAAATATGAGATTACAGTATATTTCATTGAAGATGAAACATTTTTACTCATGCAATATTTCTAAAAAAATAGACTAATTTCAAGCTCTGTCTGGTGGATTAATTTTTTGGTGATTGGCAACGCCGGCGCCGGTCGGTAATGCTGGTAACTGTATATTTTTGACATTGCACGAAGCGAGTCCGTATACGTCAAATATTTTAAAAAACATGAATTAATTTCATACAGAGTGTTCTGTATTGTTTGAAATGTGACCGTCGCCGCATTGCCCTAAAAGCATCCGTCGCCGTAATAACTCGCCTTACGATTTTCTCACGATCAAAATGAGGGCTTGACGGATTTATTTTTCAATAATCACTCAATCTCTCAGACAGAATCTCTCTTCTACAGGCCGGGGAAAAGTCTGCAAACAAGAACGTCATGCTGTGCAGTAACCTATACGAGAAGAGACCGCTGAAGAAGCCGAGGATCGGTCCACCGGACGTGTACCCCCAGGAGCCGAAGCAAAAAGAGGACGAGCTGACCAGCACCAACGTGAAGCACGGCTTCACCTCGCTGACCCACTTAAACGACGAGTTCGGCACTGCGCGAAACTGCAATGTCACTGCGAGTAAAGTCGGCGCTTACTTCAACGCGATCATCGCTCGCAAGGAAGAGCTCAGCACCTTGCCCGACTCGGGTAAGAAGAGGCAACAGATTAATCCGAAGGACAACTTCTGGCCGGCCACTCAGAGAACGAAAGACACCATCCGAGCTTGGTTTAAGGACCTTGCCGGCACCAAGCCCTTGATGATCCTGTCGAAGAAAGCGCCGAATTTTAACAAGAAGGAGGACATTTTCACAACGCTCTGCGAGTACCAGGTGCCGATGATGAGAGCCGCTTGGTTTATTAAGCTGAGTTCGGCGTACACGGTCGCCGTATCCGAAGCGAAACTCAAGAAGAG
The DNA here is from genome assembly GCA_036172665.1 of Prosopocoilus inquinatus. Lineage (NCBI taxonomy): Eukaryota > Metazoa > Arthropoda > Insecta > Coleoptera > Lucanidae > Prosopocoilus > Prosopocoilus inquinatus. The sequence continues at coordinate 2,375,437 of CM069878.1, read as the reverse complement.
GCAATTACCGGATCCGACCACAGGTTAGGTTAATAATTGAAAATTACAAAATAGGATTTTTCTTTGTTGTTGCCCCCTTAGAGTGGACGTCTACCTTGCTGAAATTTGTCAAAGATCAGCTGCCGAAACTGCAAGAGCATTATTCGCAGACGGAAAAACTACAGAACACGCCGGTTTCCAACGCAACCAACGAAACGGAACAAAAATTGGCGCTGCGACATTGGCAGTACTGCACGCAACTTCTCAAATACATGTACGAAGAAGGTGGGTCAATATCATAAAAGCATTTTGCCGTGAACGACGGAAAAGGTTTGTCTGAACCGATTCAAAAAAACAAAACTTACTTGCAGGGTTGTTGGATCGACATGAAGTCTTGAATTGGATCCTCGAAATCCTGGAGAAGATTCGCTCGCAGCCCTCCGACGACGGGATCCTGAAGCTGCTCCTCCCTCTGACTCTGCAGTATGTGGACGAGTTCGTTCAGTCCGAGTTGCTCTCGAGGCGCCTAGCTTATTTCTGCTGCAAGAAATTGGGGTACATGCTCAATAACGTCGCCGAAACCAATTTAATAACGTCTCCGCAAGGCGATGCCCCCAAGCCCGAGCAGAAAGAAGCGGAGAAGGAAAAGAAGGAGGTTTTGAACGTGAACCCCGTTCAGAGCACTCTGATGGAGTATAGTAATTGCCCGCACCATCGAGACGTCGGTGAGTGTTTGTTTCGGAGTGGATTTACGGGGGGGTTTCCACTCACCGGGAAAAGTCAGGGACTTAAAAAAAGGTTGACAATGACAAAGGGGGGAATTTGCTTGTTTTATTGCGAGAGTCGGAGAAATTAATTGAGAAACCGGTGTTTTAATGAAAAGTCGGGGAATGTTAGGTTGAAAATAAAGTGCTGTGAAGTACACGATTCTATTTGATGCTGCTTACATCTAGAAACAGGCAAAAATGAATTGGATTTTGGCGACTTTTAAATTAGTAACCTTCATATGCATACTGAAAGTACAAATTTGTTTGCTGAAATAAAAAAAAAAAACGAAAATTGTTTCGAATATTAAGAAAAACTAAAGAAAATTGCGTGATCACTGTGAATCGTGAGAAAAATTATCATATTTTTAACAAAAAAGAAATTTTTAGCGCCTGCGGTGTAGGCAACCGCATAAACACCTGCGCTCACCGGGTTGCCTACATTAAGGCTCCCCGTATTCATTTTTATTATTTTTTTTAACCAAATAGGTATGTTATTAAAATTTTCGTGTGCAATTCTTACACGTAATTCAATAATTTTCTCCATTATTTCACGCGCGACATAAAAAAAATTAAATAACTAAGTTTTATGCGGCTATTATTTCCATTCTGAAATCAGGAAGATGTCGGAACTTGTTTTTAGCCTCATTTGCCCCACTGTACATTAACTTTAACCGGCGACTAATTCCCATGGAATCAATTATTGTAATGATCGTTTCTATGGAGTTAATTGGAGCTTATATATTTACTTGAAAATAGTGCAGATGCTCCTAAAACTGTCGAAAGTTTAAGAAGTCGCATAATTGCGAGTCTGCGTCATTTTCTGAACGAAAAAGCCAGAGAATATTTTAATAATAAATTAAAGTGGTTTCTCACTTTAATTTAAATTTGTTGTCGCTTTTAGTGTTACAGCTGAGCACCGTCATTCAGTGCATCACGCTCGAGTGTCCAACGGCCCTGGTGTGGTGTGGGGCCGGTTTCGGGACTGATTGGCACGGCTCACCTTTGGATTTACTGCCGGTGACCCCCTCGACTTTGCCCATGCCGAACAGATCCGACACGAACTTCTACAAGAAGCAACTCAGGCAAGTAGAGAACAACATAAGAGAACGAAGCAAGAAGGCCGAAGGACGTTGGTGCACCGATAAATGGCAGACGTCATCCGCAGGTAAATAAATAAATAATAACAAAAGCAAACCGGAATAGAACATTTTCATGCGTGTTGTATGCGTACAAAACTGATTGATTAAAGGAGAAGATGGTCCGTCTACTAGAAATAAAAATTCTGTGAAAATTGAATGAAATAATTTAATAGAGAATACGAGGTATGCGGATTTTTTTTCGAGGACGTCATTCAAAAATACGGAAAATTTTTAAGTGCACAAGTTTTATATTGAGCAGTTTTCCCTAACTTCAGAAACAAAAGTGAAAACGAGGTATATTTCAGTTGAAAATCAGGTTGATGTTCTGAGAGAGTTCATTTTTGAATTGCGCGGGAAATTCTAGCCTGAAATGATGGGTCGCACCGTGGGTCTAGGACGAGCGATTTTCGAGTTGAATGACGTCATGAAAAGAATCAACTCGGAAACCGCTCATCGCAGACACGTGGTGTGACCCATCATTTCAGGTTAAAATCTACCGCACAATCCAAACATGCAATAATATACAGTGTTCCGTTAAAGAAAACTTGTACTTCGCTTCGTAATTCGGAAATGCGTTGCTCGATTGTTTTTTTTTTTTTGAGAACGTCATTCAAAAATATGGAAAATCGTGCACAACTTTCGTATCGAGCTGTTTTTCGCTAATCTCAGAAGCAAAAGAGAAAAGCGGACGTATTTAAATAAAAGTGTTGTTAATGTTTTAAATGAATTCATTTTTGAATTTCGCGGGAAATTCTAGCTCGAAATGATGGGTTGCATCATGGGTCTATGATGAACGGTTTTCAAGTTGAGTGACGTTATAAAAAGTTTCAACTTCAGAAGCGCTCACCGCAGACCTACGATGCGACCCATCATTTCAGGCTAGAATTTACTCAGGAATCCAAAAATGCAACGATATACGGGGTCTTCCTTTCAAAAAAATTGTAACTTGGCTTCGTAACTCGTAAACGCGTTGCCCGATTGTTTTTTCGAGAACGTTATTAAAAAATTCGCAAAATTCTGCATAAGTTTTATATCGAGTTATTTTCCCTAATTTCAGAAACAAAAGAGAAAAGGAGCCACATTTAAGTTGAAAATCACGTTGATGTTCTGAGAAGGTGCATTTTTGAAAAATGCGGACGGAATTGTATGCTACTGTCGTATTTGACATTTTCGCTAATTTCAGAAAGAAACAAAAGAGTTAACGGCGTGTGTATTTAAGAGTTAAAGCCTAAGAGGGTGCATTTTTGAATTCCGCAGGAAATTCTAGCCCGAAATGTTGGGTCGCACCGTGGGTCTACGATGAGCGGATTTCAAGTTGATTGGCGTCATGATCAATTTCAACCTTGGAACCGCTCACCGCACACCTATGATGCGACCCATCATTTCAGGCTAGAATTTACCGTACAGTCCATAAATGCAATAATATACAGGGTGTACCGTTAAAAAAACTGCACTTCGCTTGGAAAAATCGGCAAAATGCATTGCGCGATTGTTTTTTTTTTTTTTTTTCGAGAACGTTATTCAGAAATACGGACGGAATGTCGTATTTAACATTTGAATTGTCTTATTTAGACTCGATCTTTCCACCTCCCTATAAATTTATAATCCAGTTAATAGCTATTCTGTATCGAGTACAATGTCAGGTCAAAAAGCGATCGTAGGATGTCGATCGAGTACGTTAAATTTAAAGGTCTGTTGCTGTGGTAACAACCAATCGTAAAGCTTTTTGATTGGTTGTTACCGCAGCAACGGTCATAGACGATAGTTTCCAAGGACATTATATTTATAGAGAGGTGCAAGAAAAGATTGGGCGTAAATAATTAATCGTCTTGAATTTTCAGGAACCAATTCTATAATTGGGCCGCAGTCAAATAAGGTTTTTAAAGTTCAACCTGTTTTGACTGCAGCGCAGTTATAGAATTGATTCCTTAATTAATCAATCAATCAGTCGTGATCACACTTCGCATTTTCAGGAACCGTAACCAATCGCGTGCTCTCAGCTTTAGACGCCTTGGATCGACATCGTTTCGATCGGGTCGACGTAAACAATTCCTTGGACACTCTTTATAACAAAGTAGGTTTGATTAGCATCGGCGGTCGGTTTCTTAGGGGAGTTCCCTTTCAGATATTTTACACGGGGAACGATCAAGAAAACGCCGTCGTCAAATTGCTCTGCGAATGGGCGGTCTCGCCGGAGAGGACGGGGGAGCACCGGGCCCTGGCGGTCGCCGCCCTCTTAGACAGACGCCAGTCGGACGCATCGGCGAGCCCCGAGCAAGACACCAGCGCCACGGACGACAAGGACTCGAACAGTTCCGTTCCGGGGGGACCCCCGATGTTTCAGTCTTTGCTGATGAAGTTCCTCGACACGGACGCACCGATTCCCGCCCCCGAAGACTGCCAACAGGTATTTCTCTCGCCTGTAATACTTTTATTTCGGTTTCGAAATACGATTTGAGACGATTTGGCAAGGGAGGAAAACCCGAAGGCTGTGATGTTTAAGTCCGTTGTGTGTTCGCAGAAGAAGACTGCGTTTACCAACTTGGTCCACCTCTTCTCCGAGTTGATACGAAGAGACGTCTTCTCTCACGACGCGTACATGTGCACGTTGATATCCAGGGGGGACCTGCTGGGGCACGAGGATCAATCGGACATGGCGCAGCCTAAAATCGAGGTTTGCCCCGAACTACACGTGCGCAATTAATTCTTAGGTAAAAGTCTGATTTGCCTTTGCAGGATCACTCGCACCAAATGGATTACGACGATTCAAAAATAGACGACGACTTAGATAAGATCCTCCAGAACATCAAGGAGGACCAGCAGAACTCGATGGATGTGCCGGACAGCCCCAAGGACCACGATCACGTCCATCACTCGCACGTCCCGTCTGCGATGGGGCACGTCCCCATGGAGACCGAGCACATCGACCACAAAATCAAACCGTCCCGCCATCTACTGTACACGACGCACTTTCCGCTGTGCCAGGACGACCCGTTCTCCCAGCACGATTGCAATCAGCGCCACGTCTTGCTGTACGGCGTGGGGAAAGTCAGAGACGAAGCCAGGCACACCGTGAAGAGGATGTCGAAAGAAATCTGCAAGCTGTTTTCCAAGAAGTTCAGCATCGACGTGAACGAAGGGGGGAAGGTGAAGAAGCATTCGAGGAACGAGTTCAACTTCGAGGCGACCACGCAGAAATGCCAGAGTTTGAGTTACTTTGACCAGCACGTCGTGACTTGGCAGTGCAGTGTGACGGTCATCGAGATGTTGAATTCGTTTGCAACCGGCAACTCGAATTACCTGCCGGTGCAGGAGCACGTCGCTTTCCTGTTCGATTTAATGGAGCTGGCCTTCAACATTTACGGCCTGATCGACGTGTGCATTCAAATTTTAAAAGAGCTGCCCGAAGTCGAGGCTCAGCTCATGGTGAAGAACTCAGTTCTGGTTAGGAATTACACCACATCCCTAAGTCTAAACGTCGTGGGCGTTTTACGACGGTATCACTGCTGCCTATTACGTAATTGCTTCCCCACCTCCACCCCCTTTTACTTTCGCTGACGATTTAAAATTTAATTTGCAGTATCCCCCGGGCAAACTTCCGCAGTCTTCGAAGGACTCTGTCGCGTGGTTAAACACGTGACGAATCCAGGTGATTGCAGCTCCGCAGAGCGCTGCATTCTCGCTCACCTATACGACCTGTACTCATCCTGCAGTTTACTGAAGGGTAAACCACATACGGTCGAGCCTTTCGGAAATGCCTATCCGAAGATACGCCAAGCGCTCTACACCGCCTTGCAACCAACCCCGAGCAGCAACTACGTGTACAACGCCCAGTATATGCAGGAGGTTTTCAGCAATCCGAGGCGAGGTGGTCGCATTGAGAACTCCTGGGCGCGGCAATTGAGCGAAAACGCCAACAACAGGTGCCCAAAACCACAAACTCAATTTTTTTTTAGGACCAGTATTTTTTTCCTCATTAACTTTAATCGTTGATTATGATTATTCCCATATTAATTACAATTCTAAAGACAAATGTGTCCGTTGGAATTAACCAGTGGTTAAAGTTAATCAGAGATTAAATTAAATTAATAAATTGTTCCAGGTACTCATTCGTGAGTAACGCCGTGATTTACGTTTGTCGAGAAAACGACAACGAAAGGCTCAACGACCTGGCGATCATGTGCGCGGAAATGACGGCGTGCTGCAATTCTCTGGCTTCCGAGTGGCTGGGGGCCCTCCTGGCCCTCTGTTGCCCCATGTCCCATCCCGGATATTACACTGACATTTTAGCCCAGCTGGACATACAAGTCGGTAGTTTCGTTTTAAAACTGCGAACAAACTCGATTTAATTCTCGGCTGCTTTGTTGATTGCAGGACGTTACCATTCATAACGCGCTGGCTGTGTTCACGAGCATCCTAATTGCGCGCCACTGCTTCTCGCTGGAGGATTTCGTGGGGCGTGTCGCCTTGCCTAGCTTGCTAAAGGTGAGGTGACTTTCATAATAGATTGAATAAAGTCGCCTCTCGCCCGATGAAATTAGCCCCGGTTTCACCATCACAGTTTAACTTTAAACTTCAATTTATTCCCATGGTAACAATTGCGAAGATAATTGTTTCCATGGGAATAATAATAAAACGGAGTTTAACTTTAAACTTCGCTTTATTCCCATAGTAACAATTGCAAGGATAATTGTTTCCATAGGAATAAAACGGAGCTTAAAGTTAAACTGTGATGGTGAAACCGGGCCTTAGTGAGAGAATGGTTTTTAAACTTCAGTCGGACACCAAATTGGTGAACGTCTCGCTCGATCGCCTGATAAACTTCATCAACTGCAAGATTCAATGCAATGATCCAAGCAATTAAATCCGGAACGCAAAAAGAATTCGATTATTAATCAACGCGCGACTCGCTCATTTTTGACAACCGCAGAAAATTTTTGAATTTTTGGAGTTCTCTCAAACGTCGTTAATAAAAAAAAAAATGCAAAAATTGTCGACTTACGCCCCAGAAATTTCGCTTTTTCATTGACACATCCCAAATATTATTGCATTTTTGGATTCTACGGGAAATTCTAGCCTGAAATGATGGGTCGCACCACGGGTCTAGGACGAGCGGTTTTCGAGTTGAGCGACGTCATAGAAAAAGATCAACTCGGAAACCGCTCGTCGCAGACACGTGATGCGACCCATCATTTCAGGCTAGAATTTACCGCACAATCCAAATTTGCAATAATATACAGGGTGTTCTGTTAAACTTCGTAATTTGGAAATGCGTTGCTCGATTGTTTTTCTTTTCGAGGACGTCATTCAAAAATATGGAAAATTGTAAGTACACAAGGTTTATATTGAGCTGTTTTCCCTAATTTCAGAAACAAAAGTGAAAACGAGGTATATTTCAGTTGAAAATCACGTTAATGTTCTGAGGGAGTGCATTTTTGAATTCCGCGGGAAATTCTAGCCTGAAATGATGGGTCGCACCACGGGTCTAGGACGAGCGGTTCTCGAGTTGAGCAACGTCATAAAAAAATTCAACTCGGAAACCGCTCGTCGTAGACACGTGATGCGACCCATCATTTCAGGCTAGAATTTACCGCACAATCCAAATTTGCAATAATATACAGGGCGTTCCGTAAAAGAAAAATTGTGCTTCGCTTCGTAATTCGGAAATGCGTTGCTCGATTGTTTTTTTGAGAACGTCATTCAAAACTATAGAAAATCCTGCACAACTTTCGTATCGAGCTGTTTTCCGCTAATCTCAGAAGCAAAAGAGAAAAGGGGACGTATTTAAATAAAAGTATTGTTAATGTTTTAAATGAATTCATTTTTGAATTTCGCGGGAAATTCTAGCTCGAAATGATGAGTCGCATCATGGGTCCATGATGAACGGTTTTTAAGTTGAATGACGTTATAAAAAGTTTCAACTTCAGAAGCGCTCATCGCAGAGGTACGATGCGACCCATCATTTCAGGCTAGAATTTACCGCACAATCCGAAAATGCAATAATATACGGGGCATTTCGTTAAAAAATTGTAACTTTGCTTCGTAACTTGTAAACGCGTTGCCCGATTGTTTTTTCGAGAACGTTATTAAAAAAATCAGAAAATTCTACATAAGTTTTATATCGAGTCATTTTCCCTAAGTTAGAAACAAAAGAAAAAAGGAGGCACATTGTAAGTACACAAGGTTTATATAGAGCAGTGTTCCCTAATTTCAGAAAAAAAGCGAAAACAAGGTATATTTCAGTTGAAAATCACGTTAATGTTTTTGAGAGAGTGCATTTTTGAATTCCGCAGGAAATTCTAGCCTGAAATGACGGGTCGCACCGTGGGTCTACGATGAGCGGATTTCAAGTTGATTGGCGTCATGAACAATTTCAACCTTAGAACCGCTCACCGCACACCTACGATGCGACCCATCATTTCAGCCTAGAATTTACCGTACAGTTCAAAAATGCAATAACATACAGGGTGTTCCGTTAAAAAAACTGCACTTCGCTTCGAAAATTCGACAAAATGCGTTGCTCGATTGTTTTTTTCGAGACGTTATTCAAAAGTACGGACGGAATTGTACGCTACTGTCATATTTGACATTTTCGCTAATTTCAGAAAGAAACAAGAGTTAACGGCGTGTATATTTAAGAGTTAAAACCTGAGAGAGTGCATTTTTGAATTCCGCAGGAAATTCTAGCCCGAAATGTTGGGTCGCATCATAGGTCTGCGGTGAGCGGTTTTCAAGTTGAGCGACGTCTTGGAGAATTTCAACTTTGGAACCGCTCGTCGTAGACCCATGGTGCGACCCATCATTTCGGGCTAGAATTTTCCGTAGAATCCGAAAACGCGATAATATACCGTGTTTCGTGAAAAAAAATTGCAATTTCGCAACTTTCGTTTTTTTATTTTAATTGTGTTTAATTTTATTTAAATCAAAATAATATCCTAGGTGAAGTCACTGGATAATGGTAGTGGCGCTGCCGAGGGAGGGATGCGTTTAACCTGCCATCTGCTGCTCCGACTGTTTCGCACGGCCGAAGGCCCTCAACCTGGCCTTTATTCCGTTGGATCTCCACCACTTACAGCGCCTAGGCCTCCATTAGGTGTACGGTACAGTTGTGACCGCCACCTGCTGGCGGCAGCTCATAGGAACATCCAAGTGGGGCCAGTTCTGGCGGTACTAAAGGCCGTTTTGGTGGTCGGTGACGCTACGGCCAAGGAAGGAACGGAACTGAGTATATCTCACATACTTGGCACGAGTGACCTGCTCAGTAGCGAGGACGTTCCTTCCTTAGATTTGGCGTAAGTAAAGTGTTACTCTTTTTTTGTTTTCGTTTGTTGTTGTTCTTGTTGTTGTTTCGATTGGAACTGTTGCACTGAATTGTTAATTTCCGACTGTTAAAAGCAACAATCTTTAATTATCAGAAAAAAAAGTTAAATTAAATTAAGAGAAGAAATAGTTTTTAAGTCCGCAGTTGAAATTTCTTGTTTCTTTTCCATCAGGGTGATAGACATGGATGTTTGCGGGTCGAGGACAACCCATAGGTTTGTCGATGAATAATATCCTAAGCTTTGCTTTTATTGTATCACTCAAGCTTGCACTTTAGAGTACTATTTTATCCATGCGCATTTGCTTTCACACACCTCTGGATAACGGGGTTTAGAACACCCTCTCCACTGTTCGCCGCGCGGCATTTACTTATTTATTAATTAATTATGAAACAGTCGACTGTGTTGGAACCGAATTAGAATTCAAGGCTGCGACGATTACGAAGTTACTGCACGTCGTCGTGATTTCTTTTTTTTTTTTAATTTGGTTCCAAGACTGTCACCTCGTCTCTCGTCTTACACCAGTGATCTTAACAATTCATTTGCTTTTACCGTTTTTATATTAAGAGTGTTACGCCCGATTTCTTCACCTCGTGATAAATTTATCTGCCAGGTATTATCCTTGGAAACGATTGTGTCAATAATAGTTTCCCTGGATACTACCTGGCGGATAAATTTATCCGTAGGTGAAGAAATCGGGCCTTAGTTCGTTACTTCGTTTGCTGCTTCAAAGGAAGAAAGAAGTCTGAAATAGTTTTAGTTGAATATCCATTTACTAAAGTCTCTTCTGTCTCTTTATGGATTTATTTTATTTATTTTTTTACACAACTACTGTTATTTTTTTTTCTCTTTGTGATGGAATACAATACACTCATTGTATTCTGTATTATTAGTTAACTACTGTGTAATAAATTTAATTTAAAGGACTAAAGGAAATCTCCCTCGTCCTAATTTGAATTTGTATTTGAAATTTAATTTCGCGCGCCTTCCACTCACCCTCCACGTTTAGTACTTTTCTTCTCGCGATGAGGGCCTTCGCCTTGGTTATTTATACACGGATGAAATATTTCAAGCAGACAGTCGAGCACTGGGAACGCAGAGAGCACTGCGTCACTATCCGCATTTGCTTGCCATGTCCTGCGCGAGATTTGTTCGCAACAGTGGGTCTTGGAAAGGTGTTTGTGCCATCCGGAGGAGCTATGCCACAACGACAACCTACTCGATCCATTGTTGTCTCATTCTCAAGCGCAACGCTTGCTGCACATGATCTGCTATCCCGATGCAAGCGCGGCCATCGACGAGCTGGATCAGCGCAGCATGATCACAAGAATCATGGAGGTGAGAGGAACTCGAAGAAGCAACGCTCTCTTCTTTTTCAAAACCGACTCGTCTCTTTTCGTTGCAGAATTTAGAGCAGTGGACTCTGCGTATGTCCTGGTTGGATTTGCAGCTGATGTTCAAGCAGTTCACGCAGAACTCCCCCGAGCTGAACCAGTGGTTGGATACGGTTGCGAAAGCCGCCATCGACGTCTTCCAACTATCGAGTCCATCCCTGAACGGCTCCGCCATCGAGGAGAAAAAGTATCTATCCTTTACGCATCCCTGGGACAAGGTTATTTTTTTATTTTTATTTTTGGCAGGCCTGAAACCAGGAAGAAGCAGGATTCGATTTGGTTGGTCGCCCCTCTGGTTTCAAAGTTGCCGAGCGCGGTCCAGAGCAGGGTTTTAAAAGTCGCTGGGCAAGTCCTGGATAACGGGGGTTGGTGTCGCGAGCAGAAGAGCCGTCGCGGCAGCAACGATTCGCAGAGTCTACTCAGCCACCAGCCGTTCTTAAATTTGGTGCTCACCTGCCTGAAGGGGCAAGAAGAGGGGCAGAGGGAAGGTCTGCTCAGCTCATTATGTCAACAGTTATCACAGGTTGGGCGGCGGTACATTTTTTTTTTAAATCGTTTAAAAACAAAACGCACTTCTTAGCTTGTCTCGCTTGCGAGAGATGGAAATTTATCCGACATCATAAACAACGAGAGGACCCTCGATGGTTTGCAGCTGCGCTTCTCCTTGGTGGGCGGTGTCTTCGAAGCCATACAAAGAAGCTTCCAGACCACCACGGATTGGACTCTGTTGCTGGTGCACTTGGTGACGAACGGCATCATCGATCTGCACACGCACAGCGAACTATTTACAACCGTCATCGACATGTTGGCCACGCTGGTGCACTCTGCCATAGCAGTGAATAGCCAAGTAATCTCCGCTTTGCGTTATCCAAAAAATAATCTAATATTAATGGGGTTTTCGTTCTCCCCAGGAGGAAGGACGAAAGACCTATCAGACCCTGATGAAGAAATTAAAGAAGGAATTGGGCGATCGCTACACCTCTTCCCTGCTTCACATCCGCCAGCTTCTGCCCCTGCCGCGTTTGGTGACGGAAGTCATAGCAGTCGAACCAACGGGTTGCCTCACGGACAGCAAGGGCAATAAAATCAGTTTCGACAGCATCGATAAGAAGCCGGGTTTGGTGGTAGGGCCCCCCCTCAAACTCAAATTTAAAATCGGAAACTCTTTGCACCCCTCACTTTTAACGTAGGTCACCGATCGACAGAAAGTCAGCAGTTGGGACCTCCTGGAAGGAATGAAGAACCCCGCGCCCTTATCGTGGGCGTGGTTCGGGGCGGTCAAGCTACAAAGGCGTCCTCTGGCCTGCGAAGAAACCCACCGCCTCTTGAAGTACCACACGCACAACCTCACGAAGCCACCCTCGTACTACCTGGAGCCGCCGCCTCTGCCCCCCGAAGACCTAGAGCCGGTTCCGGACAAGCCCGTAAGTCGCTTTTGATTTTGATTCCGTGCAGGAATTTCAGTTTCGCTTTTGCTTTGCGTATACTTAAATGTATTCTAAAGGAGTGTGACCTGAAGGCTGACACTCCGTCGTCTGTGGATCAGAGTCCGCTGGGGGCGACTCTCGGAAAGGGAAGAGGAAAGGGACAGAGGAGGACCCGGAAGATGAAGGGGCCGCCGGGGCAAGTTCCGGTACCCGCCATGAACATGGGGCAGTCACCGCTGGGACAGGCTCAGCCCAATCTGACAGGCATGCAGGGTGTGCAGGGTACAAACCAAATGGCTCACATGGGCGGATACGGACAGGGCCCCATGCAACAGCAAGGGCAACAGTTCGGGGGCAATCCCAACCAGCAACAATGGTACAATCAGCAGCAACAACAACAGGGTTATTATCCACAACAAATGGCAACTGGTAAGTTTTTAAACTCGCTGACCGGACGAAATTATAATTGGAAAGGCACTCGACGTTTCACTATCGATTGAATAGCTATTATTTTTTTTTAATTAAATTTACTCCTATCATTTTTAAAAGCCAATTCAAGAAACTTCTCCACAATACACGTGATAATAAATAAATAAATAAATAGTACATTTATAGTTGAAAGTCACGTTAATGTTCTGAGAGAGTGCATTTTTGAATTCCGCGGGAAATTCTAGCCTGAAATGATGTGTCGCACCGTGGGTCTAAGACGAACGGTTTTCGAGTTGAGTGACGTGATAAAACAAACTCAACTCGGAAACCGCTTATCGCAGACATGTGATGCGACCCATCATTCCAGGCTAAAATCTACCGCACAATCCAAATATGCAATAATATGTAGGGTGTTCCGTTAAAAAAATTGTACTTCGTTTCGTAATTCGGAAATGCGTTGCTCGATTGTTTTTTTTTTCGATGACGTCATTCAAAACTATGGAAAATTGTAAGTACGCAAGTTTTATATTGAGCAGTTTTCCCTAATTTTAGAAACAAAAGAGCTATATTTACAGTTGAAAATCACGTTAATGTTCTGAGAGAGCGCATTCTTGAATTCCGTGGGAAATTCTAGCCTGAAACGATGGGTCGCACCGTGGGTCTAGGACGAGCCGTTTTCGAGTTGAGTGACGTCATAAAAAGAAATCAACTCGGAAACCGCTCATCGCAGACACGTGATGCGACCCATCATTTCAGGCTAAAATTTACCGCACAATCCAAATATGCAACAATATACAGGGTGTTGCGTAAAAAAATTGTATTTCGCTTCGTAATTCCGAAATTTGTTGTTCGATTGTTTTTTTTTTCGAGGACGTCATTCAAAAATATGGAAAATTTTACGTAACAAGTTTTATATTGAGCTGTTTTCCCTAATTTTAGAAACAAAAGAGACATATTTATAGTTGAAAATCACGTTAATGTTGTGAGAGAGTGCATTTTTGAATTCCGCGGGAAATTTTAGCCTGAAACGATGGGTCGCACCGTGGGTCTAGGGCGAACCGTTTTCGAGTTGAGTGACGTCATAAAAAAAATCAACTCGGAAACCGCTCATTGCAGACATGTGATGCGACCCATCATTTCAGGCTAAAATTTACCAAATAATCCAAAAATGCAATAAAATACAGGGCGTTCCTTTAAAAAGGTTGTAACTTCGCTTCGTAATTCGTAAACGTGTTGCCCGATTGTGTATTTTTCTGGAACGTTATTAAAAAAAAAAACTGGGAAAATTGTGAATACACACTGTCGCAATGTCCAGGCGGAATTTGCGTGTTTTAATGCAAAAATCGGTGAAATTAATTGAAAAACTGGATGTTTGAGTGCACGTTTGTTTCCTAAAATAACAAAAAAGGATGGAAAATTGTTTTAGATATTAAGAAAAAAATATTTATCACGTTCTTAACAAAAAAAAAAAAAAAGAAAACAGGACGGAATTATATATTTTGTTCGGGTTTATTTCGAACGAGGAGGCAAAGAGATTGTGTGCATTCACACGTCGCTGCAGTGTTACACGTTTGCCGCCTCGTTTGTATTTAATCGAACAAAATATATAAATCCGTTCCCTAATAATAATCCTTTAAATGAAAAAACATGGGCGTAGGACAGGTCAAATCGCATAAATTAATTAACGGGTGATTTTATTTTATTTTTTTTAACTGCAGTAAATCGATTCGAACGTCCGCAACAAATCAACCAATCCAAGCAGGCCCTCTCGAACATGTTGAGGCAGAGACACCCCATGAATCAGTTCATAGGACCCCCCGCACAAACCCCGGCCGCGGCGGGCCCACAAAACGCAAACTACGGCCCCATTCAGAGGCACAGTTTCCCGAGGCAGCCCCTCCGTCAGCAACACCCGAATTCAATGCAGACCAATCAGGTAATCACGAATAACAATAACATTTTATGATAACAGGAGCATTACGCTGTGATGATTTATTTGAATTTTTATAAGTATTATTCACAACATGAACATAATAATTCTGATTGATTGATTTGGAGAAGAGAAAAGGTGTACATACGATGATGTTTTCTTTTTTTATGAATATAATTCTGTTTCCAGTACAGGAAAACGAAGAGTTTTACAAGCGACGTGGATGATATTTTTTAAACACCCGAGACGGAATGTTATGTAACTTGTAGACGTGCTTTAAATGTCCTTGATGTTTTGAATGTTTGAATTTTCGATTTGTCGTGGACGAATGATTTTTTTCTTTTTCTTTTTTTAAATTATTATTTTCTATGTTATCGATGTTTTGATATATTTATTCATTCATTAATTCGATGATACATTCAGCATGTCAGACCCAGTGTTTTCTTTCTTATTATTACAGTTGTAATAATAATAATAATAATAATGACGCACAAAAAAAAATCAAACGAACGATTATTTTTTGGCTGATTGTTTTTGAAAATTGAGAAGAACGGAAAACCTCGCTTTTCTTCGTTTGTTTGTTTGTTTGTTTTTCTCCGGAACAAATCACTGTTTTAACTATTGGGGCGATGTTTGTGTGTTTTTGGTGTGCGGTGCGAAACCCAGAGGGGATAATCTGAGACGAAATACTTCTAGGGGATGTTCCAGCAAACCTACGGGAACATGCAGGGCGGCATAAACCAGCAGTACGGGAACTACCCGGGTAACCCGAACGCCCTCATCCAGAACACCATGCAGACCAACCAGCAGATGATGCAGAACAACCAGAGCGGGATGTTCACGGCTCAGCAGCAAGGCTTCGGTCAACCACGTGGCCCCCAACCGGACTACAGAGGGATGGGGCAGGCCGCAAGGCCAAGCTACATGCAGCAGGCCCCCAATGTCACCATGAATGCGAACATGAATACGATGGGGGTAGGGCAAGGAGGACCCGCACCCCCTTATTCGAGAGCCGGAAACCAAGCGATGCAGGGCAACATCCAGCAACAGAATCAGTTCCAGCAACAGCAGCGGATGAGGCAGCAAATGCTGGCCATGCAACAACAACAACAGCAGCAGCAGCAACAACCCGGCTCACAACAACCATCACCCGCACTGGTCGCTCACTTACAAAGACAAATGAATCCCAATCCGTACCCCCATCAGCCACCACCTTACAACATGAGCTGAGAAATATTCGGCGGCGGCGGCGACTAAATTAATTAATTATTTCAGTTTGCCTCAATGGTTTATAATTTTTAACAAAAAAAAAAAAAAAATTGTGTAAATTGCATCAACCACCCCCCTATAAGTATAACAGCAAGAGCCGAGAAATATTCGGCGATTAAATCAACTATAATTAGTATTTTAATCAGCTTGCATTAATTGGTTAATGACGTGCGACATAATTTTTAGAGTTACGATCGGCAACCAAAAGGAAGAAAAAAGGTGTAAATAAATCATTGTTATTAATTTTTTTTTTCTTAGCGTGCTTTCTTGTTTCTTTGGTTTCTGATCTGTTTGGTTGCCGTTTGTGGCCGCACACACAAACCAATGTACAGGTAATTATAAAAAAAAAAAAAATGTTTTTATTAATTTGAGAAATTGAGAAATATCGATATGTAATTCTTAAACCATGGAATATGCTAAGATGAGCGTGAATCCTAGGTCTAGAAGGTTAACGTATTCGGAACCTCCGTCTTGCATGCGAAAACTGACAGACTACAACAAGTATAAAACAAATAAAATTAATTCAACCACAATCGGGTGTATTATTTCAGGTTTATAACTTGAGGGGAAACGAATCGGATTTGATTTGATTGGATTGGATTGCGAGGAATTTACTGTTCGGTGTTTTCGGTCGAAAAGAAACACTTTTACTGAAGTTTCTGGTTAATAAAAAAAAAAAATAATAATAATAATAGTGGCAATACGTACCCCCAGTTTCTCGCCTATTACAGCCTTCTGTTTGTTATTGAATTCGTCCGATTTTAAGAGTAAATCATTCAGTTGTTCCAAAATCTATTCAAAAAAAAAAAAAATAGCACTAAATTATAATGAAATTGCTACACACAGGACATCCTACTTTGAATATTTTCTGAAGTACCACGAAGAGAGCCACATTAAAAATCAGGGGGGAGGGGACGTGGAAAGGCCAAGGAATTGAGAAAACGATCATCACAAAGCCCGGAAGTTTGCTCGTCTTAAAGATAAAGTTGGTGAACTGAATTGAAAAACTGGATGTTTGAGTGCAATTGGTTTTCTAAAAAGTGGGAAAAACTGTTTTAAATATTAAAAAAATTAAGAGAATTGCATAATCTAAAAGCAAATCGTGAAAATTTCTCAAGTTTTTAACACAAAAAAATAAAATTGTCAATTTCCAATGTAGGCAACCATGCATGCGGCCGCGTTCGCCGGGTTGCCTACTCGTAAGTTTTTATGTTTTGAAAAATACATTTTTTTTTAATTAATTGCTTATAAATTTTAAAAAGTAATTAAACGATTTTCACTGCAATATATGTCATAATAAAAAAAAATTGATAAATTTTGTTTACACGTTATTTTGCAACGTTAGTGTAGGTCCGGGGAGAAAGTTGGAGGGGGGCGGGGGAAGTCAAGGAATTTGCTAGTTTTGATAACGCAAAAGTCAATGAAGTCATCTGAAAAACTGTAAACTCGAACATAAATTCGTCTTCTCTTGTTGGAACTATTTATTTTAAATATTAAAAAAAAAATCAGTGGAATTGCTTAATGTAAAAAAAAAAGTTTATCAGTTAAGTAAGTAAGTAAGTAAGTTATTAGGGCTGCCTACATCAAGACTTGTCTTGACTTGTCTGTCTTAAGTACAAAGTGTTTTAAATCTCGAACCGGACAGAAATATGAAGGGAAAACACTCAACGTTTCGCTGTAGATTTATAGCTTCGTCAGGAGATTAAAAAAACTTTGTACTTACAATTTTCGTCGGACAAGAACAAACTTCCATTTCTGTTTTAAGTTAAAAATTGCTCGTAATTTCTAAACGTTTAAAGTTACGCACTTCTCTAAAGATTTAATAAAGTTTACGGAACATGGTTTTAAAAATTTTCCAAAAAAAAAATTAAGAGACTTACGTAATTTGAGCAAACTGTGAAAAAGTTTGTGATGTTTTTAACAAAAAAAAAAAAAAAAAACGTTCTTGTTGCGAATTGGGTCTTCAATGTAGGCAATCATCGAGCGGCTGTGTACCTTGGGCTGCCTATACTAAGATTTTTTCTTTTTAGAATTTTTATTTTTTTTAAAACAAACAAACATGTTATTGAAATTAATTGCTTGTTATTTGTAAAGGCAGTTCAACAATTTTCCTCACAATGCACGCAATAATAAATAAATTAGAGTGATTTTTGTACATTTTATTTATTTCCGTTCTGAAATCGGGAAAAAGAAAGGTTTAAAGATGTAAAAATTGGGAAAGTTGCATAATCATTTTTGGGAATTGGCTTTTCAATATAGGCAACCATCAAGCGGCTGTGTTCGTTGAGTTGCCTATACTAAAGATTTTTTTTTTTAGTTACGTATTTTATTATTTTTTTAAACGAATATAGACCTGTTATTAAAATTAATTGCTTGTTATTTCTAAAGACAGTTCAACAATTTTCCTCACAACGCACGCAATAATAAATAAATTAGAGTGATTTTCGTACATCTTATTTATTTCCGTTCTGAAATCGGGAAAAAGAAACGTTTAAAGATGTTGGGAATTGGGAAAGTTGCATGATCACGGTCAAAAAAAAGTGTGTTTTAATGAAAAGTCGGGGAAAACCTGGAAAAGTCGGGGACCATTTCATCAAAAAATAAAATAAAATGAGGCATCCCGATTGTAAAGCCCACAATTTTATTTGATGCGGCTTACACCTACATATAACAGAGAGAAGTGAAGTTTCTAAACTTAGTGACTTTTGTACGCCTACTAAAAGTATAAATTAAATAAATTGGAAAATTATTTTAAAAATTAAAAAAAAAATAGAAACATTTATTTGACGCCTACCACAGGAAGAATTGATCTAATTAGGTTTTGGTGAGTTTTGAAAATCAATAACTTTGGTTACGTATACTAAAAGTATAAATTGGAAAATTGTTTTGAATATTAAAAAAAAAAAAACGAATTAAATTGCATGATCTTAGTACAAAGAATGCTCGAGGGATTCGATCCACCGCAATCAAAAACGATTTGCAACAAAATTTAAAAAAAAAAAAACGTTCTTAGCGCCCGTTGGTATAGGCAACCGCATAACATCTGTGTTCGTTGGGTTGCCTACATTAAGGCAATTCTTAAACAAACAAACTTACACCTATATCGTCTATATCGGGAAAATTGATTTAGGTTTTGGTGACTTTTGAGAATTAGTAACTTTCGTTACGTCTACTAAAAGCACAAATTGGAAAATAGTTTTAAATATTTCAAAAAAAAAATTAGGAAATTTTATTTGACGCGGCTTATTACGCCTAGAACAGGAAGAATTGATTTAATTAGGCTTTGGTGAGTTTTGAATATTAAAAAAAAAACTAATAAAATCTGGAAAATTGTTTTGAATATTAAAAAAAGGAAAAAAAACTAATAAAATCTGGATCTGATACACTGCAATCAAAAACGAATTGTAACAAATTAAAAAATAATAATAATAATAATAATGCTCTTAGCGCCTTTGGGTATAGACAACCGCATAACGTCTGTGCTCGTCAGGTTGCCTACATTAAGTTTTTTTTCCTTTTAAGGAATTATTTTATTATATGAACAAATATTATTTTATACAAACCGGCAGAATATTATTAAAACGTTTGCTTATAATTTTTTTAATGAAATTCAATATTTTTTTTTAAATTACTAATTTTTAATACGTCTAGTATTTCTAAAAAAAAAATTGTTGCAAATCGTTTTTGATTGCAGTGAAAACCTCGAGCAGCCTCTGTACAGCTGTTTCAGCCCTATTTGGGGCTTCTTCAGAAGAAACTGTCAGGTCAAATAGCAATCGTAGGATGTCACTGTTTTATCTATTCGTTAGTATTTTTATTCAGAAATCAGGAAGATATGGAATATTGTCATTTTTTAATCCTTTTCTTAAATTTGGTAATATTTAGACAGAACTGAATTGTAACAGCTTGCAAGGCTCTGAAGAAGGTTTTGAGTAAACCCGAAACTGTCAGCTGGAATGATTAAAATCATTTTCCTTTTCGTGCTAAACCCGATCAAGCTTACTTTTTTTTAAAAAAATAAGAGTGAAATCGTCTCTTGTCCAATGAAAATTTTAAATAAATGCCTTTCAAACTCTAACCGGACAAAGTGAAAATTAGAAAAGTCACTCAACCAACAATCGAAGGTGAAACGTTGAGTGACTTTTCCGATTTTCACACACATTGTCTGGTTAGGGTTTGAAAAGCGTTTCGTCGGTCGACAAGAGAAGGTGGCCGGCCAAGTCCAAAATTTTGTTTTACGTTTTTTACTTTTTAATGCCCTTCAATCTTTTTTTTTTAATTTAAAATACACATTCCAGAAACTCTATTGCTCATAAAAATCAAAAATATAAACTAACCTGATGTAAAATAATTGATTTTATAATCACAAGCAAATATTAAAATTCGGTGTTCTTGGTCACCTTCTCTTGTACTTACTGTACATAAAGTAACATCCAGATGGAGTAAGTAAGTAATATGTACCTGTAAGCCAGAGTAGGCCTCCAACATCAGCTCTTGTATAAACTCCCTGAGCTTGAGGTAATTCTGCTGCTTGCAAACGAGCACGTACTTTTCCAGCCAGTTTTCGGGGACCACCCCCGTCACTTCGTAAACGTCTTCCACGCTGATTGCCTCGTCTTTTCCCCTCAGGCGGGAACAGCTCTGCAGGCACGTGATGGCACGTCGCATGTCGCCACCGCTGGTCTCCACCAGTTTGTTCAGGACGATGTCGTCGACCGAAACGCCTTCCTCCTTGCAAATGTAGTTCAACCTGAATTTTTTTTTGACAAAAACGTATGGTAGAGAGCAGGGTCTTAAATGAAATAAACGAAAAGCACTCAAATAAAACTTGACGAGCCCAAAATGAAGAACAAGGGTTCATTATTGAGTTGCATTGTCTGGTAAGGCCTGATTAATTAATTCCTGATATATTACAGGAGATTCAACTCGATAGTAACCCCCTTGATTCCGTGTGTAGCTCGAAATGTCTGTCATTTTGGGCTCGCCAGGTTTTTTTGCGCGGACGCTCTTAAAATGCGCGAACCTTTCAAGAATCATCGATTCGTTTAACGGTTTGAAGCGGAACTTGGTACACCTGGACGTGAGGGGCTCGATGATCCTCGACACGTAATTGCAAATTAGGCAGAACCTCGTCGTCCTCGTCTCCTTTTCGATGGTGCGACGCAGGGCTGCTTGGGCGGCGTGCGTCATGGAGTCGGCTTCATCCAATATTACGATTTTAAAGGGCGGACAGGGTTTCCCACTGGAAATTACGAGAGAGAAAAAAAGTAAATAAACGAAGACCCCTTGGAAGTTAGAAGGTAGGCAATCCATTTCGCATTCGTGCTTCGTGACTGATGGGTTGCCTATCATTCTAAAAACTTCAACTTCAAGAGCGGTGTTGCCAGAGGTGGTGATTTATCGCCAGATCTGAGGATTTCTGTTAGTTGGTAATTACCTGGTGATTATTTTTAAAAACTGGGGATTATCTGGTGCTTTCCCATAAAATATAAGAATAAGAAGAAGTTTATAACAACATTAAAATGATTTTAAGTTTCAATGTTAAAAGTTGAGGTGTGTTTTTTTGCGATATCGAACATCGATCATGTGTCGACCGTCAGCGTTTTTCCCGCCAATTTTAAAATGCTTGCAAGAAGGCATTTTTTTTTCTTCGTAAACTGTAAACTCTTTTGCACAAATTCATATATTTTTAGTTGTTTCAGGGCCGATTTCGTAATGGGAATTAAAATTTAAAGTTACTTTAATCTAAAAAAAAAAAAAAAAATACATTTTTTGTCCCTGTTCTTAAAGTGACTTTAAATTAAAGCTGCCTTAAAGTCTGATTATGAAAATGGCCGTTGGAATTGGAAAATTCAAACGACAGCAATTACAGTTTCCTGTAATTTTTTAAACTATAGTTTCCTGTAATAATCAATCTTTTTTAACACGATTTTAAGGGTGACACTTAAAAAAATTCCGAGCAGTGTTGCCAACTTAGCGGATTTCCCGCTGGTTCTAGCTCAATTGAGATCATATCTGGAGTCAGAATTTTCCATCTAGCTGCTGGCGGATTTTCTAGCTTATTTTCGCGTTTTGTTCAGCAGAAATATGACGTTATAAATGTTAAATAAAAAATTCATACGACTTGTAAATTTTATAAAAAAATAAATGATAGTAGCAAAGTTAGAATTGACAAGCAATGACTTATCTATTTAAACTATGACGTCCTACAAATTTAGAAAATATCCTAGAACGTCAGAGACTGTCCTAGAAAGTTAGAATCTATCCTAGAACGTTAAAAACTATCCTGGAAAATTAGAAACTATTCCAGGACATTAGAAGTTAGAAAAGTTAGATGGCGTAACGACAAGCATTTGCTTCAAAATTCCTAAGCAACGTTGCCATCTTGACAAATTTATCTGTATCTGTAGTGGCGATTTTTAACCAATGATCGTGACCCTTTTACGATAAATGAGGCACGTCTGAAACGTGCCTAACTGCATGTCAAATAATTTAAAGATCCATTACAGCTTAGATATAGCTTATTTATTCAAAATTTGGCGGATTTTCAGGCTCTATCTGGCGGATTAATTTTATGGTAGTTGGCAACGCTGATTCCGAGCTTTCAGATTTGACAAGTTCACAACTTTTGTAAAATCTGTGAAATCGACCGCATTTAAATAATACCATTTTGAGAAAGAAAAATTACAGGAAACTGTAATTGTCTACTATCGAACGTACATTCGCCCAGAGCTATTTAGGAAAAGCATTTGAGTTTTTGTTTGTTTTATTATTTTGTACCTAAATTTAATGAAACAATTTCGAAACATCAATATAATAACCTCAAGGATTTAAATGAACGACAAATTAGTACAAGAAAAATAAACCGGTGATTCTCAGTTGGTAACTGGTGACTTTCTTTTTTGGTGAGTTAAATTTTGATCGTCTGGCAACACTGTTCAAGAGTTACCTACGATTTCTTTTTTTTTAAGGCCCGATCTTTTCATCTCTGATTAGCTTTAACCGCTGATTATAGAAACAATTGTTTCTATAATTGTAACTGTGGGAATAAATCAATGATTAAAGTTATAAAAATTACTTACTCGGGTCTTGTTCCGCTTGCTGTTAACTGTGCGAACGCTTTCACTTTATCCCTTATCACCTGGATCCCTCGTTCATCAGACGCGTTCAATTCGAGGATTCTGTTTCGATAAATGTCACCGAACAGCTGCCTCGCCGCGGCCAGGATCGTGCTGGTCTTGCCGGTGCCCGGAGGGCCGTAGAAAAGCAAATTCGGCAAGTCCGCTCCTGATATGCATTCGGTTAAGACGGCGACCGCTTCGCTTTGCTCGACGACGTCGGCGACGGTACGAGGGCGGCTGTAATTAATTACAAATTTGCTTACACTCCTGTCGAAACCACTCAAAAAAAAACTAAACCGAAGCACGTTCAGCGGAGCTGTCTAGGCCCCGGTGAAAGACTTCTATAAAAAGTGAGGTTATGTCTTACTATTTTTCAACCCACGGCACCGACTTCGGCGGTTTCTTCTGGGGCTTGTTGCTCGCGCCGGGCACGCTCTTATTCTCGTTCCCGAGCTTTCCTGATTTCAGAAACGATTGCATCCTTGAGGAAAACCTCGCATTTAAGAACGATGTGTTCAAACGACGCTACGCCAAGCCGCCAAACAAACAAAACACAACTCACAATCGCAAAATTGCAATATCGAAAAATGAAAATTTTTTCCGCGATTGCATCGCGCACGCGCACGCCGGATGCGTTTCCCGAACGTTTACAGCCGACCATGTAACGAGAGCGCGCGCGTCGCCCGTACACGCAAAAGGTGAACGCTAATGGATAACTGGATGATTAGTATGCTTTCGTACCAACCTAATTTAATGTATGCAGAACTGTCAGTTTTGGTGTAAATTTTAGCCGGGCGTCAGTGATGGCTGTCTTGTTTTTCTGAGATTCCTCGCCGTTACCTGTGGGCCCGTCCGGCGGAAGATGCCTCGCGTCAAAGCGTCCCCGAAGAAATGCATAAAGACGAACATCCAGCAGCCCAACAACTCCTGGGTATTCCTCCTGAAAGGTGAGAGAGACACAGGAGCGAGAGGAAAAAAACAAAAAAAAAACAACGCGAGACCGGTTTCGTTTGTTCTTTTTTTTGCGCGCCCCGTAAATTAACTCTACTCTCTTTTTTTTTTTTTTATTGCTTTCGGACCTGCGGATCAATTTTTTCTTCGGTTTCGTCGCCGCGCGTCAAGGTCAGCTGTGCTGAATTTGCTGGTTTCAGGTGAGGCGCTCGAGTTATCTGAGCAGTACACCGGCTCGGGGACACCCGACATTGTCACTCTGAGACATCCGAACACCGGGGAATCTGCGGTCTTCCTCTTTTCACCCGCCAACAATTCAGTGCAGGAGATACTTACTTTTTCCGAAGGGAAACGCTCTTGGTTCATCGATGACAGTGTTAAAAGTGACGGCAAAATGCATCTGTCGACTCCAATAGACCCCATTTTCCTAGGTACGTTTACAATTATTGTATACATATACAGGGTGTATTAAAAACTAGTGTTAATACCGGGTGATCAATGGAATTCATGATTAGAAGAGGCTGTGATTGGTGCTATTTTATGCTGTGTGGTTGGATACGATTAGAAATAAATAATAAGTCGACAGTTGTCATATTTGAGGTTATGCTCGTGCTTTATACAATCTTTATTTTATTTTTTTATTTTGTATGGATGCTGGTTTAAACCCTTTTTTAGAATGTTAGGGGGGTTTCCACAAGACAAATCCGTTTATTATCAATCATCAAGAAAAATAAAAGTCACAATTCTGACACTTACAACTGTAATAAGCCAGTGTTGCCAACTTTTTGGAAAATATCACAGCCTGCTCTAATTATGAATTCCGTTGATCGCATGGTATTACCTTTGCATCACCCTTTTTCATGTTACCCTTATTGTCGTGACGTTATTCAAAGTAAAAAAAAAAAATTAAGGGGATGCGATTATGTAACTGTGAATTCAAATAATTTCAAGTTCTTAGTTCAGAGCAATTTTTCATTTTGTTCTGAAGA
This sequence comes from Prosopocoilus inquinatus, assembly GCA_036172665.1. NCBI lineage: Eukaryota > Metazoa > Arthropoda > Insecta > Coleoptera > Lucanidae > Prosopocoilus > Prosopocoilus inquinatus. Next base: position 2,350,723 of record CM069878.1, on the reverse strand, counting down.
GGGAGCCACACTATACTACAATCACGTGTTATGGCAACACCTTGAGAGCAGTGCTGCCAATTCTGTTACTTTCGTTTATAAATTTATTACCTTACCTTCTCGTCGTGACGTTATCAAAAGTTACCACAAAAAAAAAAACCAATTATAAGTTAGGGGGCGATGCGATTATGTAAATAATGTGAACTCAAATAATTTCGTGTTCTTAGTTCAGAGCCGTTTTTCCTTTTGTTCTGAAGAGGGAGCCACACTATACTACAATCATGAGTTATGGCAACACCTTTAGAGCAGTGTTGCCAATCCTGTTACTTTCGTTGATAAATGTATTATCTTACCTTCTCGTTGTGACGTTATCAAAAGTTACAAAAAAAAAAATATATAATTTATGGGCGATGCGATTATGTAAATAATGTGAACTCAAATAATTGACGTTTGACGTTGATTTGTTTTTTTTTTGTTCATTCTGTTATTAACAAAAGAAAATCGAAGAAATCGACGATTCTCTGGAGGTGAAATACTAAAAATCTGCATTAAAAAAAACAAATGAAAAAAATTAAAACGAATTAAAAAAAACAAAGGATGAGAGTCTCATTCCGGCGAAAAATTTTTAAGAGAGCAAAAAAATTGAATCAAAACGATCTGAGTAGATTAAATTAAACAGTTGCCAGTGTCTTGATATTTGACACCCCTTGGGGGGGGGGGGGGATTTTCGATGTTGGTTTGTATTTTATTATTAACAAAAGAAAATCGAAGAAATCGACGATTCTCTGGAGGTGAAATACTAAAAATCTGCGTTATTAAAAAAAAATACAAATTAAACAAATTAAAACGAATTTTCAAAAGGAAACTAGATTAAAAAAATTAAAACGAATTAAAAAAAAAACAAAGGATGAGAGCCTCATTCCGGCGAAAAATTTTTGAAAATAAAAGTTTGCCACAAAAAAAAATTGAATCAAAACGATCTGAGGAGATTGAATTAAACAGTTGCCGGTTTCTTGATTTTTGACACTTCTCCGAGTGTGGGGGGGGGGGGGGCGGAGAATGATCGACGTTCATTTGTTTTTTCTTCATCCTATTACTTGACGCAGAAAAAAGAAGTCTAATCAAAACGATCTGAGGAAATTGAATTAAACAGTCGCCAGTCTCTTGATGATTTTTGACACTTCTCCGAGAGGGAGGGGGAGAATGGTCGACGTTCATTTGTTTTTTCTCCATCCTATTACTTGACACAGAAAAAAAAAATTGAATCAAAACGATTTGAGGAGATTGCCGGTCTCTTGATGATTTTTGACACTCCTCCGAGGGGGAGGGGGAGAATGGTCGACGTTCATTTGTTTTTTTTTTTTGTTCATCCTATTGCTATCAATAAAAATTATCGCGCAGCAGAGCTCCACTCAGAACGTCGGTCAGTCAGTCAGTAAGTAAGGCGAAGCGCCGTTACGGCAGGTTCGATTTAAATGAATTGTTTTCCTACGCGGTCAAGAGATGGCGCTCTAAATTTTAGTCCCATCACATTGATTTTCGATTTACAATGAATTGAAATTATCGCGCAGCAGAGTTCTGCTCAGAAGTAAGGCGAAGCGCCGTTACGGAAAAGTCGATTTAAATAAGTTGTTTTCCTACGCGGTCAAGAGATGGCGCTCTAAACAATAATCCCACAACATTGACTTTCGATTTTCAATGAATTTAATTTTGCAATTAAAATTATCGCGCAGCACAGTTCTGCTCAGAAGTAAGGCGAAGCGCGCCGTTACGGCAAATTCTACTTAAATAAACTGTTTTCCTACGCGGTCAAGAGATGGCGCTTTGAATGATTTAGAATTTACTTACTGGGAGAAATCGGAAATGCGCGAGCGGTTTAAATTGCTATTAAACGAAAGCACGCAAGAAGCAAATTTGTTCGTAATTAAGATTGCTTGTGTTTCAGTGTTACCGTACTTAAAGAAATATTGTACCCATCAAGCGATACCCCTAGATCAATTACTCCGGGACGAGGAATACCCGGAAACCGAAAGACTGTTAAAATCGAGCGGATTAAAATATTTAAATTTGATCGCCGATAGAAAGGTATGATTGGTAATTATTATTTATTTGTTAATTTTTTTCTGGACATTGCTGAGGCTCGTCGTGTTCTGTGCTTTGCCGCAGGGCGACGAAGAATTAAACGCGTTCAAGTACAATGAGGAGAAGACGCTGGCGTGGTTGAAGAAGAAAACCGAACGCGTCGCTGAGATCCTGAAGCAGAAGAACATTCACGTAACCGGCGGCGCCGCCTCGGCGACGTTCGTCAAAGTCACGAAAGGGGAAACCCCGGACAACAGCGCTTACTTAAGATACGCCGCGGGCATCGTGTCCGAATACCTAATGGACGACCTCAGCCAGAAGCTACTGAAATACCTAAACCTGCCGGAAGAAGTTCAGATAGGCATGAAGAGAAAAAGTATATGCGATAGCCCGCAGGGCGACGCGAAGAAATCCAAGACGACGATGACGACGACGACGGCGGCGGTGGTAGACGACGAAAGCAATAAGAGCGGCGGCGGCGGTGGCAATTCGAACGCCCTGGACCTCAGCAAACCCGAACCCAAATCTCTGAAGGCGCCGTCGCAGAGCTCGAAAGAGAAAGCAAGGACTAAAGCGGCGGCGGGGAGTAAAAGTATCACTTCTTTCTTTAAGAAGTCCTGAATAATCAAACTCGTACTGTCCCGCACACACCCCCCCATCGAGTGTTCGACTTTTAATTTGCGTTGTACAAAATCAGCTCTGGTTTTGGTACGTTTTTGTACAGTTGTTTCTTTGGTTTTCGCAATCATCGTTCGAGTTCGATCATGATGAGGATGATCGATCTGTAAATTCGTCTTTTTTTTTTTTACTTTTATTATTATTATTATTATTACTATTATTATAATTAATTTCTAGGATTCATCTCGATATTTTTTCTTAGACGGTAGTAAAACATTAATTAGTAGGGAATTTTATAAATAAGATTGTCTATGATAGCAATTTCGGACTACATAGGAAATTACTCAGCGTTGAACGTTCGTTTTTATTTTGCAGTATTCAAAGAGACAGAGACTTATTTTTAATTATTTTTTATTGTTTTTAGTTAACCCTCCCATTAATTTTTGTGTCTCACGACAACATTTTTAAATAATTGTTCTTCCTGCGAATCTCCCGTAGTTTTTTTTTTTGTGTTTGTGATGTTCGTCGAAAGGTACTAAGTTCAATCAACAACGTAAAACAACAAGGCAGAATTAGAGTTAGTTCTTTTCATTCTCATCTTTCATTTTATTATTATTTTTTTTTTATTGAAGGTAAAGTGAAATGAATTTTACAAGAGCCTAAAGTATTAAAAGTAGACAGCACTGATACTTGCAGCCAAGGTTTATAATTTATTATGTCATTGCAGCGAAGAATTATTATTATTATTATTATTACTATTAAGCAAAACCAAAACAGTTTCGAGCCAGTATAAGAACACCAGCAAGTTGTTATATGTTGCTTCGTTGTTCGTCTGAAAACAAATAGTGTTGGGCGACGCCATTTTCTTGTACATACATAAAACCATGTGTGCAATTTGATTGCGTTTAGTGCAAGCATTTCATAAAAGAGGGGGTCGTTCCTTCTTTCCTTCCTCCTCCTCCTACCCCTCCCTCCTTTCGTTGTCGGATTTTAAATTGCGTTGTTTCGAACTCCACGAGCGATTTGTTCCTACTAACAACAATCGGCCATCAAAATGGCCGCCACGACGTAAATGAATGTTGAATTAATTGTACTAGAAGATATCATTGTTCTTAAACTAGCATAGCATGCAATAAAAGTGATACGACGCGCCGCGCGAAAATAGTTTACGGTCTAGTGTTGTACGTTTTTTTTTTACTTCCGTTTTTTTTTCTTCGTTTCGTTTTCCACTTTCTTATACGCGACGTTCTCTTATTAGGGTTTTATTGTTGTATTTTTTTAATTGTCGTTACGTGTACGTGAATATGTATTCTAAATATACCTTAAAAAACAATGAGACGAGGTTTTTGTGTTATTTCGTCTCGACGCGAGACGCTTTCACACCGTTTTACCCTTTCGCACGCACAGTTGGCAATTCGGACTCGACCTAACCTTAAAATAAATTGAAATCTATTGAACTTGGACAGGGAAAAAAAGGAACAGTCTGGAATTCAATTTTCTGAAGTAAAAAAAAAATGACGGCATATACAGGGTTTGTACAGAAAGCTTAACGCATTGTTTCCTTTTTTTTTAAGTTAAGGAAACGCCCTGTATATATATACTCTGGAGACTATCCAATGGCCAGCAGGTTTTCAATGAAAATCAATTTTACAAACGGAATTACATTAAGGAAAGGAAAAGTTTTATTCTGTGCGACAGCAAACGGCCAAAAAAAATAAAAATAAAATAAAAAATTGTTTTAGTTTCTTACTCGCTACATCTTTTCTAAAATTAAGTTTCTCTTGACCTGGTTTAGTTCTTCGGAATCCGGGGTGTATTTTCTTTTCCTTTTGTCCATACCTGAAATGCAAAAAAAATGCGGTGTAGGACGTGCTAGAATATCAACGGCGGTGTTGCCAAAGCACTTTTATGTTTATGCTGTTGCGTGAAGTTATTAAAAACTGTTGTTTTCAGCATTTCGTCTTTAACGCCCTGGATTCTGCGGCGTCTTGAAACGCACCTCGGCCACACCACAGCACAAACTCCGGGCCTTCGGCTCCCCTCGCCGCCCTCTTGTTTTTGAGTTCGCAAGTTTCGCGCCGCCTCTTTAAAAAAATGTCACTTGTGATGTGCATTAATATAATTTAGACGAAAATATTAATGACGATTAAAGTGGGTATTCGTATTCGTTTATTTGGGTAGTTATGCTGTGGCTGAGGTACATTTCAACGATCGCCTGAATGTTACCCGCAGGGTTCCGCTGCCTTTTTAAAAACGTTGCTTGCGACATTAATAATTTAGTTGAAAATATTAATGACGATTAAGGTCGTTTATTAATGTACCACGTGATCAACGGAATTTATAATTAGAGTGGGATGTGATGTGATATTCACCGTAAAGTTGGCAACACAGCCCCTTGCAGCTTGAAATAACAAACTGGAAGTGTCAGAATTGTGACATTTGTTTTAAATCGGCGTACATACAAAATAATGGCCGTGCAAAACTCTAGCATAACCTTAAACAAAACGATTCTCAATTTTTGTCAATTATTTATCAGTGTGTCCAGCTGTTCGTCATAAAACGGCAGCAATCACAGCCTCCTCTAATTATGAATTGCGTTAATCGCCCGGTAGGTATGCTGTGACTGAGGTACATTTCAAGATTCGCGTTCAGATAATCTTGAATTGTACCTCAGACGCGGCACAAGCTCCGCCCACTTCGGCTTGCCTCTCGCTTTTACAACTGAATTAAAAAAAAATTGGAAATGTACGTTTCTTCCACAGTTTTTTTCATAGCGTGTGAATGATTCATTAGAAATGGAATTATTTGCCCGTTTGTCAGTTTATAAATAAAGAGGCGACTGAAAATATTTTTGACAGGTAGCAGGTGCTTTGACAGTTCGTATCAACGATCTCAAAATATTCGAAGACGGAAACAAAAAATGACGTTCAAACAGGGAAGGGAGAACGAACTTCAACCGTAAAAACAATAATTCATAATAAACAAGTGACGATCGCTTTACACTAAAAAAAAAAAGAAAAAACAAAACTGCAAACAAATTTCTTGAAAAACCTAACCTATCTTTTTTTATGTAGTAATTACTTTTCATTTCAATTTCTTTCCCTTGTTTTGCCGGTTATTATCAAGCTCCATTTTGGGATAATACGATTTGCAACGTCAAAATCGATTTTTTTCTCTAGAATAACAAAAAAAAAAAAGGTACGAACGAAATTAGATGATGATGTTGGCAATACTGCTTTTCTGATTGTCGCACATTGCAAGGTTAAGTTGTTTTAATATTTTTTTAATTTCTTTTTTTCAAGAGTTATAAATTTGCCAGTCCTAATTTTTGTTCTTGTTTTCTTTTTCTGTAATTGTGTGTTTTTAACTTTAACCTCCTAATTCAAACTTGCCAGATTAATTTAGGGAATTCTAGGGAAATACTGCATGCCGAAAAAGGAATTTTTGATCGAGTTGAGATTGGCAACACTAACGGTACTGTTAAAATACACACGACTTTGCAGGTGGAAACGTTGAAGAAAGCTTTCAGATTTGACACGCACAATATTTCTGTAAAATTTGTGACGTCCGAATTTATTTAAACAGTGATTTTAGAGAAAGCGAAAAAATTACAGAAAACTGTAATTGTCTAGCAATTTTTGCTTTTGACTGTAAATATTACAACAAAGTTAACTCGTGTCATATAATGAAACTGTAATGGCCGTTTTCATAATCAGATTTTAAATTAAAAGTTACTTTAACCTAAAAAAAAAATACATTTGTTTCCCTGTTCTTAAAGTGACTTTTTAAATTAAAGCTTCCTTTAAGTCTGACTATGAAAACGGCCGTAAAAGTCCTATTATAAAATCAGCCTTAACTTAAAACAACCAGGCTGGCCAACACATGATTTGCAGGCTTCCAACAGAAACCCTTTTGACACCAACAGGTATGACAGATTAAAAAAAAAAACAAAAAAGAAAAAACATTACTTTAAAATGACCTGGCAACACTGAATACAAAAATGATTTCCCAAAACTCACCTAAAATCCTATCCTGATTCAATCTGTACTGCGTTTGAATTTCTTCGAGGGTTTCATCAGCGTCCAGAACCAAGACGGGTATCGTGTTGAATCTCTCGTCGTCAGACATCAACCACCTCTCGTGATTCTCGTGCAGCTGCTTGAGGTACTCGAACGTGATGCCCGTCTCTTCCGGCCTGCCCCGCTTCAACGTGCGTTCGTAAACCTTCTCGGGACTGCTCCGTAAATACACTGAAAGCGGAAGCACGTTTTAAAACCGAGCGTCCTGACAAGACGACGTCGTGTACCGATCAGGTCCAGGGAAATGTCCGTGGTCTCCCTCAACCATCTGTACCACTTGTCCAGTACGGTGTATTCGGCTTCGTGCAAACCGTTCTGGCGTGCGACTTCCAGGAAGCAGTAGCGGTTGTTCTGAAGCGATCTCTCGAACATCTGCACCGTCGTGGAGGGGCCGCTCGGCTTGGAGGTTTGCACTTTCAACCGCGTCAGTTGCACGTACGTTTGGAACACGTGCTGCCACTGTTTCATGTCCGTGTACAAGAGCTGCAGCAAATTGTGGCCCTCTACGTTCCTCCACCATTCGATCGGCTCCTGTCGTTCGTTTTATTATTATAGTCACGAGCGCAGAAATTAATTTTTGGAACTGTCAGGTAAACTCACCCCGTACGTTTCGATTCCGGGGAAAGTCGAGAAGTACTGAAGGAGGGTGGACTTTCCCGCGCCTATGTTGCCCTCGACGGACACCCTGAAAGGTCGGTCCGTGGGGGTGCTTATGTTCGTCAGTTGTTTCTCGGGGGTTATGCCGACGAAGTTCGTCGCCGATTTTTTTGCGGGGGACGTCTTCCCGGGGCTTATGATTAGCTCGACGGTGCCCTTCGTCGTGGTGATGCAGCCCTCCATTTTCTTGAGCGCTCGCGAGATTCTGCTGGTGTTGAACAATCCGAAATTAAATTCTGCCAAACGCCGATTTGAAAATCCCGCCGAAATACAAAGAAAATTTGGACAGCGCGCGCGGCGTTGATTTAAAAAAAAACCATCACGAACGCTGCTTGCAAATTGTTGGGACGATGCGAAATGGTTCAGGATTTACATTTATAGGCGCCGATATAAATTCAAATTCGGTTCATAAATAAAAGCTTGAAATTATTTCTTTAAGAAAAATTTAAAAAAATGACAGCGCCATCTAACCAGCTTATTAAAACAATCCCGCATTAAAACATAACCTCAAAAAAAGACTGACGGGCCGCTTCTTTTTAAGAAAATCCATCAATTATGTTTGAATCGCAAACTTTATATTCGTATTGCCCGTTCTGTGACGCCTGCGGCGATTTTCATTCATTTTCTCCTCAATTGATTCGCATGACCGAAAAATTTTCGCGCCATAACCTCAAATTGCGTGCGCGCATAAAATTCTTGCTTGGCTTTTGTAATCTAAGCTTTCGCTTACTTACCTTAATTCGGAATGTTTCCCGTAACCTTTGGCCAGATTTATCAAGGAAAATACGCTTTTCATAGCGCACGATTCGCACTAAATAAATTCATCGCGCTTCGCCCGACTGAACTTAAACACGCAACGAAGAATTAACGCACGGCGTGGCGTGCTTATTAGGACTTGATTCGTAGAATAATTGAGGAAACGAACTGAGAAGAGTAATGCTAAGAGCAATCGTTGCATATTTTTTTAAAGAGAAATACATTTTTAATTTGAAAGAATGCCATTGTGGCGAGAAGGAACGATTACAGGAAACTGTAAAGCATTGTCCACTATTTCTTGCTTTTCACGGTAGATCGAGACACCATACCGACGTTCGCGGACGCCTGAAATAAAAAGGGATTTCCTGAAGTGTACCAAATTTAATGAATACGTACGATTTTCGTTAATTTAAATAAAATAAATGAAATAACAACTAAACTTTTGAATCAAACTGTTCTCTCTTGCTTTTCAATTTTACGCCAACTATACGGCGGTGCCGTGCGTGCTGCGCTGCCACCCTCGGTGTTCTGTAGAGAAACAGGGTTGCCAGATTGGCTAAAATTTCGCCATTTGGTCGACTGACTGTGGGTTTCACAAGAAAATTGTTAGGCCCGTTTTTAGATTTAATTTAACGCTTTCGATACAGGACAGGCCCCAAACGAAAAAAGCAGAACGTACTTAAACACGTTTTAATATCCTTTCAATGATATACAATAATTCAGATATTATTAACAATATTATATTTATGATCATTCTCAACAATAAAATCACAAATGCATCTCATCATCTCATAGGTGACCTCCTCAACAATATTTGGCATGATATTCACGACCGACGACGACGAAGACGACGATATAAACACGTACACAAGAGCTTGCGTTCGTTTATTCAATTCCATTAACCCGATTTATTTCAAAAATTTTATTGCAAATCGTTTTTGATTGCGGTGAAAACCACGAGCAGCCTCTGTACAGCTGTTTCGGCCCTGCTTGGGGCTTCATCAGCAGATACATTCCCACTGCAAACAAAAACGACTTGTCCAATTTATTCGCAATTGCGATGTAAAAGAGCGACGAACAGCGTCAAAAAGCGATCGTAAGATGTCGCTGTTTCATCTGTTCATCCTATTTATTTACTCTTTTCGTGTTTTTGTCTCGTTTTCGATACAAGTGGAAGCGAGACAACAGAACTTCGAAAGGAGTAAACAGAGTATTTTCGATACAAGTGGAAGCGAGACAGAACTTCGAAAGGAGCGAAACAGAGTTGGAAAAAACGAACGCGGCCAAGGTCGACTGACCAAACAATTCAGCGGAACGTTACTTACTCCTCCTGCACTTTCTTTTTTTTTCTCGGTTATCAAACGACGATCTCGTTCACTTTTCTTTTTTTTTTTGCACGACGACAAGAAAATACGGGTCGCTTCTTCTTCTTACACCTAAAATGATTTGTGTGTGCACGTGACAAGCACGTTTAATTCGTATTTTTTTTTTTTTTCAAACGACGTAATAAACATGTCACCGATACGAGCACGATTCTGAAATTGGGGGCGGGGCGAGGGGAGGAGCGAGGGGCGGGGCAAGGGGAGGAGCGAGGGCAGAACAATTTTATAACCAACGTGAATACTATGGATGGATGGACATAATGGAATAGAAAGCTTCTCAGGTATTTAAATTTCAATAACTACCTACCCTATTATTAACAATGTCGATTATCAAAAAACCTCGAGACCTAATTAACTACGAAAAGATATATATTTTTATTTATAATCATTAAGCTTCTCTCTCTCTCTCTCTTTCTCTCAAAAGAAAAAAAAATTACGTATTCGCTATGCGCATAATATAACAAACGAATTAATCGATTAATTAATAAAAACCACGAGGCACTTTCCAATTTTTTTTCTTTTTTGTTGAATCGGTGGCGGAAACGACGTTTCATATTTTTTAAGCACCGCAAAAGTTGGGGGAATTCGAATCGAGCCGATCCGCGAGAGAGTTGACCTAAGGTTCGAAGTTCAATAGATAATCTTTAAGCTGATTGGGTAAGTTCAATTTGTTGATGTAGAGCCCCGGCCTTTGCTTGAGGCAGTTGTGGATCTTGACTCGGCAGATCTGCTTGAGGCTGCGCGGTCTCTTGTAGAGGTCGCGGATGATGCAGGTCAGTGGTTCGGTGGTCTTGCCCGGAACCAAACTCAGCTGTTGCGTGTGCAAGATCTTCAGGCATTCGAACAGGGGCTTGTGCTGCATCACCAGATAGAAAAGCATGATGATTTTGGAGAACGAGAGTTCCGGATCCATTATCAAATTCTCCTTCCTCGACACCAACATTATGTAATAGTACAAGATGTAGTTCTTCGTCTTCCAGTCGGCCTGCGTGTGCTGCAGCGGATAGTTCTTTATTGCTTCCGATATGTTCACACTGAGGTCGGGGTTCGCCCCGTACTGTATGAGGGTAAGCGTAAGGTCGTACACGTAATGTATGTCTTTGCAATCGCGCACGTTCTGTATCATGTCCATGCAGGACTGGAGGATGTGCTGAGTCCTCTTGCTGACGCGCACGTTCGGGTCCAGGCCGTGCGTCAGCAGGAGGATCAGAAGGTTCTTGATGAATTCGAAATTCAAGTTCTTCTGCACGTCGCAGTTCAAGGTGATGTTCTCGGACACGGTGAAGACGAGCACGTGCAGGGGGGTGAGGTTTGCACGGTAGCTACAATTCGGATTCGCACCGTACTTCAGTAATATCCGGATGCAGTTCAAGTAACAGACCTGAAAGAGGAGCTCGATTTCAAATCGAAAAGAAAAAAACACGAGCGTGTTTAACCTTCATGTTGTGAGTGAAATGGTGCAGCGGGTCTTTGTTGATTAAGGGCACGAGGCAGACCATAATCGGAACTGAACCGTCTCTGCCCACCATGTTCGGTTCGCCTGGGATAAAAAAAAAATAATAATAAAAATCGCAGGGGGTTTACGCATGCAACCATCTTACCGCCTTCATTGAGCAACATGTTAAGCAACTCGTAGCATATTTCCCAGTCGCGCACGTGACGTAAGACGCAAGCCAGCGCCGAATTGCCCGCTTGGTTAATTGACTGTTTGGCACCTGATTGTATTAAATAACGCACTAAATGTAGGATGTCCCACTTATTCCATTTATCACAGCCGTATCTCGCCTCTTCGAGGGCGTAGCGCACTATGAGCGCGTGCAAGGGCGTGTTCCCGAGGGTGTCGGGGGTGTTTATCAGCTCCTTGCATCCGTGATCTAACAGCAAGCGTATCGTCGACATCGTGTCCTCCGCTGATTTGTGTGCGACCAGGAACACTGCAGGTTTCAAAACGTTCATCAAATCATCGAGTGCAAGACACCTAAAAATAATTTAGGGATGCGCCGAAGCGGCGGGGTTTTTGGCCGGATAACCACCGAATACCGAATATTCGGCTATTCCGCAAGTCGAAGCTTCGGCCGAAGCATGTCTACCAAAAAATTGTACCGCATAATGCACCATAATTGTCCCATCGGGAGAAATAAATAAACTTTTATTTCATAATCGTTAAACTAAACTAAATATAATAATACCTTGGCGCGCCACTCAGCTCACTACGTCACACTGAAGGCGTCAAGAACTCGGTTCGTTATTGTGCGTCATCGGCCGCCAGGCCGAAAAAACTCGACTTTCCCAGCATTTTCGAAGATGGAACAAACGAGAAGGCAGGGTAGAATATAAAATCGGCCGGGGTTGACTCAAGAGCCAGTCGAGTTCTAATTAGCGACCGTCGAAGTTAGATTTGGCGTGTAAAATAAATTAGATGGTAATCCTTATTAAATTACGGTTAAGTTTGTTGCCGAGTGTCTTATTCGATTAAATAAATTAATTTAAATCCTAGAAACGTAACAGTATGAATGAAGCAAGAGACACTCACTCACAATTTCAGCATCATCACATCCCTTAATCATATTTGCAGCATTTTCTCGAACTATTAAACGAATGCATGCACGGAAAATACTCCATTTCCTTCCATTTCAGGAATTATTTTTTCACTAAAATATTTTCTTGATGGTAAATCATAATTTGGAACAAGTTTGTTCATAAGTCTTGTGAATCCTGTGTTTTGGACAAATAGATATCGGCATACTGTCTAATGTAATCATTTCTGCAACAGTAAAATGTAGTAATGATTTACTACGCTTGTCGTTTATATCCCATTTTGTGGATTTTTCAAATAACGTCAGACAATGTTCGTTGATGCAACTGACTCACAGACGACATATTTTCTTTTAACTATTTTTACACGTATTTGTACTTGATAATTCCTTTTCCTTTTCAAAACTTTCATAAGCCCAGTTTTTCCATTTCAGTTTAACTTTAAGCTTCACTTTATTCCCATGGTATCAATTGTTTCCATAGGAATAAAACTAACTTTAAAGTTAAACTCGAATTGAAAAACTGGCCCTTAATTATCACTATGACAACGTTTAACGTGATTCATAAGAGAAGTAGTGGAGGCTTTTCGTCCAATCCCACCACGAGATGTTTGCAGATCACATAGTTTACACTTCATCACGTCACGTGTATTATAAAATTTCTAAATGTCGCTTTTCTTACCACTCATGTCGATTACAATACAAATGGTGTTCAATGTATAACTAAGATGATTAATGTACCTACACGACTGGCAAGAAGTAAACAAGAATTTTTCTGCATTGGTGCTTCGGCCGAATGCCGAATATTTGAAATGCAGCCGAAACAAAACCGAAGCTTCGGAACATCCCTAAAAACAATTAAACCCACCGACATGCAAGAGAGTCATCTGCTGTGTGCAAGTCCTGACGGTCGTGTCGGCCCCCGCATTTATCAACAGCTCAAGGAATTTACTGTCGTGAAGCACCGCATAATGTATCGGATAGTATTCGTCCTTTAAGATGTGGATCTCCTCGCTGCGCTCGGTCACCAGGAACTGCGTGCAACGCCAAGCTCCTCGCTCGCAAGCCGCATGGAGCAACGGCTTGCGCGATCGGAATACCACATTCTAAAAGCGTCCCGAAATCAACACGCGAATTGAACTCCCCTCCTCACCCCTAACTCACCCAGAAGTCCTCGCACTTCTGCGCCAACATAATCAAAATATTCACTTGATCGCCGTCCAGGGCGTAATACATCGCGGACTGGAGTTTATTCGTGACCCTGTCCCGGTCACGCTCCATACAGCCTTCATCTTGTTGTATGGATGCTTAATACATACAGTTTCGAGTAAATGCAGAGCGTAATACGGAAATTCTTAACGAAATGCATCTTGCACGTATAAAAGAAAACTTACAGTATTTTCCGCGTTCCTCGCAGTTACTACTGTGAGGTCCGGGCCAACACATGCGAGCTTCCACGTCTACTTTGGCACCGTGCTTCAGTAAGAGATCGACGCATTCATCGTGCCTGTACAGTTTTCTTTGGGTTAGATTGCTCGCCGTCTTTTAAAAAAAGAGAAAGAAAATTTAAAAAGACTTACCCCTTCAAGCATGCGATGTGCAAGGGTAGACTGCAAGGGCAACGATTGACGTCGGTCGCATTGTGTCGCAAAAGCAACCACCTCACCAGATCCACGTTGTTGGCCCCGACGCACTTCTGCAGCAGATTATATCCGGCTTCGTCGTGGATCATTAAAATGTTCTCGTTCTAAAGAAGCAACGTTTATAAACAGCCTTATCTGTGACGCACAGGATTTACTACTGATAAGTTTTGTTTTTTTTTGTTTTGAGATATCTTACTTTGGGTATTTGCTGAAGTAATCCCTCCAGCCTTTGTACTCCTATCTTGGGATTAGCCCGAAGGGCATCGAAAACGGTCTGCACCTTCTGCCTGGTCGGGTCGGAAACGCGATGGCCGTGGCTGGTGGACAGCAGGGCACTGCCCGACTGGAACACCTGACTCACAGATCCGCCCATCGTGCACTTTCTTTTCGCCCCCTCAAATCAATTCCTGCGGCCGCGGGGGCGCGTTAAAGACATCGTTTCACCAGAACCGATCGAATTTGGCTCGCTGCGAAGGAGTGTCAAATGTCATGATAGGTTAGATTCCGTGCGCGTTCGCGGAGCGTCCGCTCTTGCACGCGGTTCTCTTCCTGAGGGGCTGCGCGGCGTGAAATCTCATCGTTTAACTTTAAATTAATCGAAACGACGCGAGAAACATTTAAACTTCGTCGACTTATTGACGCCTCACCAACTGCGCACAATTCAACCACAAATCACCAAGTGTCGCCAACACACGACGATCGAAGACGCGCCTTCGAAAATCAAAAGTCCCCGCTGCGCCTTCCAATTTCCAATTTTAATTAATTAAGCAAAAATCAAATTAAAACCGACAGTTTCAATTTATTAAAACGAACTTAGACTGCTTAGGACGTTTATAAACGTTGTAACAATTCCAGGAATTAACAAAACTAATAAATTTGAAGTTATGCTATCGGTTGTATTCGCAGGTATTCGTGGTTGCCTATCTGTTAGGCGGTGCCGCGGAAAATTTCACTGCCGCGTTTATTTCCGGTAATTAATTATTTACAATAGCCACGGGCTTAATTAAAAGATATGCATTTTGGAGGACAAGCTCTATAATTAACCGTGGGTCAAATGCCTTTGGAATTAAATGCGGAAATCGCCCGGTTTTAATCAAAAATATTATTAAAATCGTCCGGCTGTCCTTCTCTCATCAATGGTGGCTGGTGGTTCTCTGTCCTTTTCTAATCGTCGTTTAAATCAGGGGCTGTCGGTGTTGCTAACCGATGGGGAAATTCCCTTTCGCCGGGGAATTTTCTAAATCAAAAGGGAAAAGGGAATTTCCGTAATTATTGAGGGAAAAATAAGATTTTCTAAATGTTAACATTATAAACAGATAAAACAGCGACATTCTACGATCGCTTTTTGACCTGACATTGCTGTAGGATAGACAAATTGAAGCGGATTTGCTACCTAATATGTCTCCCTTGCAAGGCGGCCACGCTTGCTGTCAAAGCATAATGAAAGTTAAAAAAAAAATTGTTGCAAATCGTTTTTGATTGCAGTGAAAACCTCGAGCAGCCTCTGTACGGATGTTTCAGCCCTGTCTGGGGCTTCGTCAGTAGAGACGTTTTGTTAACATTTTAAGTGCAAGGTTTTTTTAATCTTGAACCCGACAGAAATATGATGGAAACTCGCTCAACGTTTCGCTGTAGATTTATAGCTTCGTCAGGAGTGGAGTTTTTCCGTTCCCTTAATTTTTTCGTTTTTTCTCCACCTTTTAATTTTTTTTAAATTTATCTCCAATTTTTCGCATTTTCTTAAGTTAAATTTTTTTTTTGTTAACTTTCTTCGCCGAGTTGACCTTGATTAGGTTGGCGTCGGTTGAACCTTGAACAATTTTCAAAAAAAAGTGAAGAGAAATTTAAGAAAAAATGAGGAAGAAATACTTTAAAAAAGTTGGAAAACTTAAGAAAATCCGTTTCCCTAATTTTTAGAATATTTTGAAATTTCTTTCGATTTTTTTCAATTTTCTCCCGAAATTTTTAATATTTTTTTCCTTTCTTCCCTAATTTTTTCAGTTTTTTCGTTCCCTTAATTTTTTAAATTTTTTCTCCACCTTTTAATTTTTCTTTTAATTTATCTCCAATTTTTCGCATTTTCTTCCGTTAAAATTCTTTTTTTTGTTAACTTTCTTCGCCGGGTTAACCTTGATTAGGTTGGCGTCGGTCGGGTTGACCTGGAGTTTTCTCGTTCCCTTAATTTTTTTCGATTTCTTTCCACCTTTTAATTTTTCTTTAAGTTTATCTCCAATTTTTCGCATTTTCTTTGTTAACTTTCTTCGCCGGGTTGACCACCTCGATTAGGTTGGCGTCGGATGGGTTGACCTTGAACAATTAAAAAAAAGTGAAGAAAAATTAAAAAAAAAGTCAGGAAGAAATATTTTAAAAAAGTTAGAAAACTTTTAAAAAAATCGGTTTCCCTAATTTTTAGAATTTTTAAAAAATTGTTCTCGATTTTTTCAATTTTTTCCCAAAATTTTTAATATATTTTTCTTTTTTTTCTATTTTTTTTCAGTTTTTTCGTTCCCTTAATTTCTTTGATCTTTTTTCCACCTTTTAATTTTTTTAAAATTTTTATCTTTGTCCGACAGCTTACTTAATACTCATTTTTTTTTTGATAGGGCGAGAAAGCCTATCGATTATTAAAGGAAGCGTTTTAGGTTAGGTAAACGAAATTGCTACTAAAATCAAGGACGTTACTAAAACAGTTGACAGGTGCAACCGCGAAATCGCGCCGTCAATTAAATTATTTGACAGTTGCCGAAGTCGCTTGTTTTAATTTCGAGTTTTGGTTGTTAATTTTTTCAATTGTTTAAACCACTACTACCTACCCGTAATAAATAAGTAAATACCTACGTATCATTTACAGTACGTATTATAGTTAGGGTGAACTAATTAAACCCCACCCACGTCACAAGTAAAAGGTCGACGTAACTCGTTTTATTACAGGGGAATTACAGGACTTTAAGGTTGATTACGATGCCCGATTATTTAAAGCACATCGCAATGCCGAGTTGCGAATAATGATCTTGCTCGTTTTAAAGGTGAAATTCCGACGAGAGGTAACCTTCCTCATGTTGTTTTTTTTTTTTTAATAATGCGTTTCGGTCGGACCTAAAATTTCGGCAGGCACCAAACAAGTCTATTAAAATATTTTATGCGTCCGGACGGCGAAGAAAAAAAAAAGGTCACAATGATATACGTTCGAATTATTGCATGCGCCGGCACCAAAAAAAAAAAAAATCATTAACATTTATATGGTTGATTTAATCCGAGCCCGGTTGAATCGAATGACACATTTACTGATTTGCATACTACTACGAACTAGAGCGGTAGTTATATATTTCCTAGTTGTAGATTATGTTACGCAATGTGGACACGCCCTTATCTTATGTTTATGTTAAGTTTGAAGAGCGCGAATTTAAAAACATTTTCCGCGAATCGCTGTCGAGTTTCGAAGAACTATGCAAATATAAAACATGCACTTTTTCGTACGCGGGTATTTTAAAAAAAATTTAAACCGCTAAGAATCGTCTTAGGCCCGAGAATGATCGGGCCTAAGATGGACATGATGACCCTAAATAGAACAGAGTATACATACTTCATTCTTGTTGAGTGTTTACGCGAACATCGGTTTATGTCGATAGCCTTTTGTTCCAAGTTGTTGCTCATTTTTTTTGTTTTCTTCTTATTTAAAAATCGTAGGAAATTCAAAAATTTTCCGAACGACGTATTTTACGGCTTTCTTTTTTATTCCAACGTTTGTTTTCCTTTTTCTGATTGACGGAAGTCCAGTTTGTCGATCGTTTTTTGTTATGAAAAATCGTCGCTCGTTGCTTGTTCGCTTAAAAAAAAAGTCCGCGTTTTTTGACATCAACTTTTCATTCGTTTTTCAATTCGTTCCGCTAGCCCCTATTAAATAGAAATTGGAATTTCTTTCTTTTTTTTTTTTCTTCTAATCGTTAATCATCTTTTTCCCCTGACAGTTACTGTTTTAGTTTGCCGATGGTCTCTCGTTTCAAGCCGTTGTCTGCTGTCTGTCGTCTGTTGTCTGTTGTCTGTTTTCTTGCTTAAAAGTGCCTGCAATTTTAGGAAATCCGAATTTTCCGGAAGGCGAAACTTGCTTCCGTGTTTTTTTTTTATCGCAGTGTCCGTCGTTTGTTTTCCGTTTTCATGACAGTTGTTACACTTTCAGTTTGTCGATCGTCTTTTGTTTCAAAAACCGTCGCCCATTACTTGTTTTCTTGATTAGAAAAGTTTCCATTTTTTTTTACGTTGGAATTCCAGCATTGTTTCGTTTTGTTTTTTTGGATACACTTTCAGTTTACCGATCGTCGTTTGTTTCAATCGTCGCTCATCGTTTATTTTCTTGATAAGAAAAGTCTCCGTTTTTTTTTTTACATTGGATTCGCATTGTTTTTTTTTTTTTTTGAGATACACTTTCAGTTTGTCGATCGCCTTTTGTTTCAAGCCGTCGCTCGTCGTTTGTTTGCTTCACACGTTTTTCATTTTTTAAAGTCGACTTTCCGTTGTTTGTTTTTTTTTTCTTCTTCTTTTTTTTTTGAGCAACTTAGAACCTTCCGAAGAATGTAATTCGTGGCGTATTTTTTAAATCGTTAATCGTTCGTTTTATCGCCTTCCTTTTTTTTTTTTTTTGACAGTTACGTTACATAAGTTTACCGATCGTCTTTTGTTTCGAATCGTCGTTCATCGTTTGTTTTCTTAGTTAGAAATGACTCCATTTTTTACGTTTGGAATCGCATTGTTTTTTTTTTTTTTGGATACACTCTCAGTTTGTCGAACGTCTTTTGTTTTTTTGTTCCAAGCCGTCGCTCGTCGTTTGTTTGCTTAACACGTCTGCATTTTTTGACGTCGACTTTCCGTTGTTTGTTTCTTTTTTCCATTTTCTTCTTCTTTTTTTTTTTTGAGAACTTAGAACCTTCCAAAGAACGTAATTTGTTTTTTCTTTTTTTTTTTTGACAGTTACGTTACAGGTTTACCGATCGTCTTTTGTTTCGAATCGTCGTTCATCGTTTGTTTTCTTGGTTAGAAATGACTCCATTTTTTACGTTTGGAATCGCATTGTTTTGTTTTTTTTTTGTTTTTTGGACACACTTTCAATTTATCGATCGTCTTTTGTTTCAAACCGTCGCTCGTCGTCTGTTTGCTTTTTAACGCGTCTGCATTTTTTTTTAGAATTTAGAACCTTCGAAAGAACGTAATTTATGGCATTTTATTTTAAAATAGTTTATTTTCTTTTCTTTTGTTTTCTTTTTGGACAGTTAGGTTTCGCAAGTTTATCGATCGTCTTTTGTTTCTGATCGCCGTTCATCGTTTTGTTTTCTTGGTTCGACGTGTTTCTTTTTCAAGTAGTTTATTTTCTTTTATTTCATTTTCTTTTTGACAGTTGCGTTCTACAAGTTTATCGATCGTCTTTTGTTTCAGATCGTCGCTCGTCGTTTGTTTTCTTGTTTCGACGTGTAACTCAATTTTTTTCCAATTTTGTAAAACGATTTACAATTTTTCAAAGGGAAAACAGTTACGTATAAATCTCCAAAAAAAAGTCCTTGGAAGAAATCACACCGGAATAAAATGTAGGTACACGTACAGTCGCGAGCAATAAATTTTGGTCGCCAGTAATTGTGCGAAGATTGACGCCTGACCTTTATTTAACTAAAAAAAAAAAAAAAAAATAAGAAGATCGATGTCTTAATTTTCAATACTGCGAATAATTTCTTAAAAGTCATTTCCATTGATTTAAAAAGTTTTAATTTTTGGAATTGAAACTGACGTTTTTGGTTGACAGCGACGACCAAACTTTAATGCTCCTCGCGACTGTACATACACACGCTATAAATAAACACGCTGCGTGTGATTTTAATTGTTAAGAAACGTTTTCGTTAAAAAAATCGAATGTAAAAAAAAGTCGCACCGATTAAACGTTCAGCGCGCAATTAACCGTTTCGGAATTCGCAAAGAACTCAATGAATTATTATGTTAAGTTATTAAAAACGTACTTGAGACGACAAATTTCTCCGCGGAAAGTTCAAGGAATCGGCCTGTAGAGGGCCGAGCAGTTCGGGACGACCACGTCAAATTAAAAAATTCCTTTTTTATCACCTTCTTGTTCGCCGTTCGTCACAGGGCGAGATTTACCCTGGGGGGATTTTCCGGAACGTGAGTGACATTGACGTAAGTACACTCTCGTAATTAATAAAAAGCATAGGCGGCGGCGACAAGAACAATAATTTGATCCGCCCATGCACTCGTCACAGCGATGAAAATCGATTATAGAGCGCAGTTCAAAATTTTATTTATTGGGGTGACATTATTTTCGGTTTTGGCTGTACGTTGCTCCTCAACAGATTTTTAAGATAAGCCGCCGCCAATTGCGCCATGCCGGTTTTGATGATCGGTTCACTTTTATTTTATATACTTTTAAGTAATGAGCCGGAGCGCAAAGTACTTAAGTAAGATTTGGGCGAGTGGGGAACACACCGGGGGGGTGTAGATGTACAGGTGTGTTATATAAACCTGACAAAAATAACAATGGCCAGTTACAGTTCGATTATACACACTGAAGTGCGACTACGTAGTCAGTGAAATGAGGACGATTTTCGTAAGTATTCTTTAATTATTTTAAAGTACTTTAAAATAAAACGATTTTATTCTGAGTAAAATGTAATATGTAAAAATGTAAGTGCACCCCCCCCCCCTCCCCCAAAAAAACAAAAAAATTACTTTTTATCATCTTTATTTTCGCGCAAAAAATTCAATTGATCGAGCTTTGTTTGTTCTTTTAATAGATTTCATTCGTTTAGTTTTTGTTTTTTTTAACTTTAATCATTTGTTTTTGTTGATTTCATTCGATTTAATTTTTAATTATCACGAATTGATTGCCGTTTGTTTTCGTTTTCGTTCACGTCCAGCGTGAATTTATTTTAAACTTTGCTCCCATCGTTTGATCGCTGTTTTGTGTTCGTTTCTTTTAATCGATTTGACTTGATTTTGATTTTTTTTTAATTATCCCCCATCGTTTGACTTGATTTTGATTCTTTTTAAATTATCCCCCATCATTTGATCGCCGTTTTGTATTCTTTTTTTTAATCGGTTTGACTTGATTTAGATTTTTTTTTTAATTATCCCCCGTCGTTTGATCGCCGCCGTTTTGTTTTCTTTTTTAATCGATTTGACTTAATTTCGATTTTTTTTAAATTATCCCCCATCGTTTCACTTGATTTTGATTCTTTTTAAATTATCGCCCATCATTTGATCGCCGTTTTGTTTTCTTTTTTTTAATCGATTTGACTTGATTTTGATTTTTTTTTTAATGATTAACCGATCGTCCCGTTGCGATAATATTTTGCGGATTGTTCTTTGGATCGTATGACGAAGCCTGTCAATTTTTAAATCAATCTGACTTCATCGTTTGTTAGTTTTATAAATCATTTCATTTTGATCTTAACTTTATCGCCGTCCTTTATTTTTCTACGCTCCTCACTTGACTTCTTTATTTTATTTATTTTTTAATGTAATCAATTGATGGACCTCCCTTTTTTCTTTTAATCGATTTCGTTTGTTTTGTTCTCTACATTTTAATTAACAACTAATCGTCTTGTCTTTTGTTTTCTCTTCGGTTTCTGTTCGGGTTCTCTTCGGGTTCTCTTTGATTTTAATCGACGTGCAGCTTTTCATTGCGTTAACCATCAATCGATCGTCTTTTGTTTTTTTTTTGTTTTTTTTTCTTTTTAATCGATTCAGAAGATTACTTTATTTCACATTTTAATCCCGCCTGAATTCGTTCTTATTCATTCATCGATTTTTTAATCGTTAAATTTAATCACGCGTTTGCTTCTCCGTTTTTTTTTTATGTCGATTCGACTTGACGAGTCTCGCGCGATTTTTACTTTCGTCCCGTCCCGTCCGACGATCGTCTTTTGTTTTGCGTTTTATTCGATTTTTATCTTCGTATTTTAGGAGTGTCTTGATTTTGATAATTAACTTTCTTCTCTTTTAATAACAATAATAATAATAATAATAATAATAATAATAATAATAATAAAAACAACACACTTTGTGGTGTTAGTAAAAAGAAAAAGAAATATATATTTAAGAAACAAAAGAATTATTAACACAATCACAAGGTGCGATTCAGTAAGTTGCTGTTCTTCGGTTTAAACTTCGATCAAAAAAAAAAAAATAATACAAGGAAATTAAAATTAAAACAACTAAGAAGCTGCGAAACTAAAAAAAAAAAACATAAAAAAATACAATATAAATTACCCTAAAATACGAAAAACAAATTAAAAAAAATTAATAATAATAATAATAATAAAGAAATGAATTATTATGTGGAATTGACAATCTGTGATAATAATAATATTAATAATAATAATATATTTGGTCAGTTGTTATACAGTACCTATCAGAAATGAAAAGAAAGCGTATACATGGACATTGAATTTGTCAAAGCAATAACAAAATGAAAATAACAAGAGAAATTATGAATTTGAAAACGAATTATACATTTGTCATTAACTGATTCGTTCAAATTCGTTTAATATTATTCGTAAACCTTTCATTTTTTAACGAATTAGGACCCTATTCTATATCAAAATCGTTAAATTTTATTGCTACGGTCACAACCAATCATAGAACTGTATTTTAAATTTTAAAGGACCCCTAAATTTTAACAGCCAGTTAAAAAGTTACAGAATACGCCTCTTATTCACCTCGGAGCTGTTAAGTCTCGTTTAATGGGGGCCATTAAACGAGACTTAACAGCTCCGACCTCTTGAAAGATCCCCAGCCGTCCCCTAAAAGTTCATCGACACCTTTTGAAGTCTCTTCTCTTCATCGACGTCCAAGCGGTCGGCACCGACCCCCCTTGTGAATCCCCGTCTGGGTTTTAACGTGTGAAATACCGAGTGTTTCATTAAAAAAATAAAAAAATAAATAGAAATTAAATTTCACGGTTTATATTAGGCGATGTTCGTTTGTTTTTCTGTAAACAATCAGCGAGTCGGTCCGTATAAGTTTTGTAATAAACACTTCTTGTTTCTAAATTCCAAAAAAGAAAAAAAAAGAAAGGGGAGTCAAAGGGTGGGCGGGAATTCTCGCTTGCGTGTTCACCCTGTACATACCCACACATGCGTACCTATAGGGTTTTTGTCGCTTTCTTCTCCTGTAGTGCAAGCACTGATTTTTTTTCTTTCCGACCGCAAAAATAATTATTTCTCAAGTCTTTTTTTTTTGTTGTTGAAATTTTCAACGGCTTAACTTTGTTGCCGCTTTAGTAAGACGTACATCTTTTTGGTAAGACCGTGCAGAACAGGTTCCTCATTTATTTAAAATATACCGAGGAGTCTAATTGCCGGGGCCCCGCGCAGAAGTATTTCGGACAGAGAAAATAAGCTAAAGCCGAAGCCCGAAAGGTCAAGAAGCCCATTAAGGCGATTTATAACACGAGTTTAACAGCCACTTATCAATTGGACAACGAAAACCGAGAACGGGATAAACAACTCTTCTGCGTAAATCATAATTTCGGGGAGATCGTAAGTCGTGTTTGGTTTGGGGCGTGGGGCGGTCGTCTTAAGCCGCCGTACTTTGTATAATTTAATTTCAACACGTGTTGCTATAGTTTACATATGCACCACTTAACATTTATCATCATGATAACATTGATTGTCAACATTGAAAAAACTTAGGTACATTAGGTAAAAATGGTTTGGTACGTCGGCGTTGCGTCGTTAGGTCACGTGGGATGCAGGATTAAATGAACGCTCCGTACAAAAAAAAAAAAAAAATAGAGTGAGTATAATAAAGTCGTACATACACAATTGAAGTTAACTGTAACTTTACCCGGCATACAATTACAATAACCATGTTCCAGATACATCCGAAGAATATCAATGTCGTTTGGCATGTATGGTTAACGGTGAAGCATAATGTTTTTAATGAGCATTAATTTTTTTCGTCTCTCTCTCTCCCCCTTTCGACTTATACAGAGCGACCTGCTTCTTAATTGACAGACAAACAAACAAGCAAATAAAAAAATTCTTGAGGATTTGCGTCGAGTCGCAGAGAAGCGAACGGGGTTTTTAATTTAATTAAAAAGCAAGTTCGTGTTTTCGGCTCGATTATAATAAATAATTAAAATTGCAGCGTCCGCGTCCTTGCGTTCGTTAACTTATTAAAATATATGTTTTGTCTCGTCTTAATTGGCGGCGTAATCTGGAGCCGGAATCTCTTCAGCTGACGATTCCTCCTCGCGGCGGCGGTGTTGAAAGCCGTACCTCTCGTTTTTTTTTTTTTGATCTGTCGTGTACTCCACGCCTCGTCTCGTTTTTTTACTTTTATTTCGAACCACTTTTCGTTTGCATGTTCGAAAAGAAGAGAGAGAAAAAAAAACCTCCGCATTGTGATTAGTAATGATTTCATCATCGTCAATCAATGTTTGCCTCGTCCATTGTCTTCTCCGAATGCCGCCGCCGCCGCCGCCGCCGCCGAACGAAGAACAGCTACTTTCACACCTTCGCGCGCACACACACACATAACTGCATAATTTAGTCATCTGCCAAACACGCGCCTGTATTTGTCATTGTCAAAACTATTCCGAACCAATTCAAAAGGCAACGTTGCCGTTAATCGGTCGCCTTCACCTATCCAACTACAGTAACGGATGACGCTGTTGTTACGGCGCTTATGATGTGGCTGAGGTACGTTTCAAGATGCGCGTGGCGTGGCCGAGGTACGTTTCAAGATGCGGGCGCGCGGACGCGGAATGTTCCGGGCGGAATTACTGCCAGCTTCCGAGTTGCGTAAATCGTGACGTTGTCTTCGAAAAACCGGGACGTGTACTACAAAAAAATTGGTAATCTTCATTAACAGAATTAAAAAAAAAAAAATAGTTTCCTTTTAATTTCAAGGTCGATCCAACTCAACTGGACTCAACCTAACCTCCATTCAATTGAAGCGGCAAGAAAATTAAAAAAAAAAGAAATTAAAATTAAAAAAATGCGAGAAAAATTGAAAAACGGTTAAAGGGAAGTTCGACCAAGGTCAAAGTCAACCGAACTCGACCCAACAAGTGAACTCGATTTTATTCATTCACCCAAGCAAAAAAATGAATAAATTAAAAACAACAAACAACGAAAAACATGAGCAGCAAAATTTAAAACAAACAAAAATTGAAAGTAGAAAAAAATATTAAAAATTTATACATGGATTGAAATGAATCTCAAGGTCAACTGAACTCACCCAACTTATTATTTTATATTGTACTCCATTCCGCACAACTATTTTTTTTTAATATTAAAAAAAGAAGATTGAGAAAAAAATCTTAAATTTTTTGGAATAAATAAATAAATAAAAAAGAAAAATAACAAAAGAAAAATTGTTTAAATGCCAAATTTAATTTTTCTGCATTTTAGAATGGTCACCGCGGCCAAATAATAATTAATTAAGTCGATTGACGCAATGAATCACCACGGTTGGCAACACTGTCCGACTCTAAAATCACGTACAATACGAAATTTTCCTACACGAATACCAATCTAGTAGTAAAAGAAAATGAAACAAAACAAATGACGATCGACCGACAGTTAAAAAAATAAAAAATAAAATCGCGTTAAACAAGATTAAACAAAAGAAAAAAACGTTAGAACAAAAGATGGTAAATCAACGAACGAAATGAAATCGAATCGAAGAAAAAACAAAAACAAAAGTTGAACGATTAATTATCGAATTAACAATCGAATTTAAAAAAAAACAAAAAAATACAAAAAAAAAACAAAAAAAGACAAGGGTTGATAGATTAATTATCGAATTAAAAATCGAATTAAATAAAACTTAATAAGGAATATTAATTAAAAAAAAGAAAACAAAGAGAAAAACGGTCAGCAAAGGAGAAAAAAAAAAACAGAAGTGAATCGAATATAAAATCGAATCAAGAAAAGACAAAAGACGATCAGATCGGTTTATAATTTAACAAAAAAGAAAGCATGCACGCTAATTAAAATTTAAAAAAAAACAACAAATGAATTTGTTTTTTTTTAATTTGTTTTTTTTTTTTTTTGGAAAAGGGCGCCAGTTACCGTTTTGCATAAGGGGGCGCCGACTACACCCTTCCTCCGGCCCTGCTTTTATGTATTGTACTATTATTAGGCTGTCGATTATCTTGGGGTTTCCCAGGCGAATCTTGAAATGTACCTCAGCCACGGGATAATTATCTATCTACATAATAAATAAACAAAAAAAAACGAAAACGAAAACGAAAAACATTGCAATTTAAGAAAATTTTGATTTAATGCTTAATTATCTTTGAAAGGGGGGTCGATGGTAATTTTTATTTTCTTGTAAGGGGTCGATGCTTAAAAGGGATTGGGAAACCCTGCTCTATAAGAGCCAATAATGTCAGCTTATAAAGCATGCACGCTAATTAAAATTTAAAAAAAAAACAAACGAATTTGTTTTTTTTTATTTTTTTTTTTTTTGGAAAAGGGCGCCAGTTACTGTTTTGCATAAGGGGGCGCCGACTACACCCTTCCTCCGGCCCCGCTTTTATGTATTGTACTATTATTAGGCTGTCGATTATCTTGGGGTTTCCCAGGCGAATCTTAAAATGTACCTCAGCCACGGCATAATTATCTATCTACATAATAAATTAACAAAACAAAAACGAAAACGAAAAACATTGCAACTTAACAAAATTTTGATTTAATGCTTAGTTATCTTTGAAAGGGGGGTCGATGGTAATTTTTATTTTCTTGTAAGGGGTCAAATCGGGTAAAGAAAAAACAAAAAAAGAAAACAAAGGTTTCTCGCTTTGCAAGAAATTGTTTTCATCCTATTATACGAGTATCTCACAGAGAAAGAAACATCAAGCTTTCCTCTGCGTTATACTTACGTGTAAGTATCTGCCTACTATATGACAGTTGTAGGTTAGGTAAGTACCTGCATGCAACTCGTAAAATTTTAAGAGGAGAGCAAATAAAATCCTGCACGGGGTTATTAAACCGTGCATCACGCCGCCGCCGCCGCCATGCCAAAAATTACACATTGCGAAACCGTAAAACAAACCCGGCCCGAAGAAATAAAAAAAAGGTAAATACGCGCGTAAATTGACGATGGCAACGTTCGACAATGACACCGCCGCCTCTGTGGCATTGAACTTGGGCACGTTCAGGTAATAGTGAAAGTAGGAGTTGACGTCTCGTGGGTGTCTGGCTTTAGTATAATGCTGCTGCAGCTTTTGGTGATGGTCGATTACTCCCGGATTCGACGATTATTATCGATCTGATCGTCCTTCGAAACACCATATACCTAACAGCCTTGTCGTTTTTTTTTGTTTCTTTTTTTTTAATTTTTTTTTTTGTCTTTACCACTTCTATCATCATGTAGTTAGGTATACACGGCCGGCGGTGTATTGTTTACTTTGTTGTAATTGGAAACGATCTTTATCTTCGGATTCGGACACATAACGAGATAGCTATATATATATATATATATATTCTACAAGAAACATGTCCCCGACCATTACGCGCGCGCCTACGTAACAACCAAATAAATAAATTAAAAGGGAGATAGCGCAGCACACGTGACATTAAAGTCAACCTGAAAGACAAACACGCGACGAGCGAGGCCAAACACAAACACATCCGAACTGTTAAAGTCATTGTAATTATTACAGGTGTTATTATCTGATGAGTTCGTTATAACAGGACCGCCGCGGGGGCAAGGATTGCAGTATACAGGGTGTCCACCGAGTGCCGCGGTCTTCCCTATCATCTAAAGTAGCTATACAAGATAGAAAAGAAAATCAAACGAGCTGCGAGGTGTAACTCAGTCAGCTTTATTTTCTTAAATTATTTTCGGCTAGATACAGGGTGTTCAGTAAATGGGAGCCATACCAAAACGGAACGCCCAGTAGGTATATTTTTTTAGATATTTCGAAAGTATATACGCGTAACGTGTATAGGTGATAACCAACAAAAATGTCGGAAGATATTAATTTTAATTAATTTAATTTAAATTGTACATTATCTTGTTTTCTAATTTATTAATTAAATTAACTCAAATTTGTTAATTTTTCAAACAAACAAAATAAAACAGAAGGACCGGTCGAAAAGGCTGAAAAACGTGAACATTGAAATTTAAAAAAAAAATGAGTACCTAATTGCCGTTTCGCGATTTTTTCAGTTTGGACAAAAACATTCGGCGTTTTATGAAAGCTCATCAAGGCAGTGTTTCGCAAGAGTTTAGACATACAGGGTGTTCCATTTGAAAATTTCGAGAAAAATCGACTTTCTCAAAACTCAACACCCTGTACACATAATGACTAATAGGTAGAGTGAATCTGTTGTGAAATTTCTGTAGATGAGATATTTTATTGACCATCTACAAAAATTCGCGATGAAATGCAAATAAATAATAAAGCTATAAGAGCTCAAAGTAGAGCAATTTTTTATATACTATCATTTAGGTGTACATCTTAAAAACTCTTAAATAAAACTTCCGAAATTTTTGGTTATTATACCTACTCGTATGCGTACTTTCGAAATGCGTAAAAATACTGGGGCGTTCCGTTTAAAAAAAAATATAACTTTGGCATGGCTCTCGGTTACTGAACACCCTGTATAGCCAAAAGTAATTTTAAGAAATAGAGCTGACCGAGTTACACCTCAGCTCGTTTGAATCTCTTTTCTGTCTTGTGTACTTTATATAGACGGTAGGGAAGACCGCGGCACTCGGTGGACACCTTATACTTATGTGATTACATCGCGAAGAAACTTTTTTTAAGAAGCGACTTGAAATTATTTCAAAAACAAACGAGAACGAACAGAAAACGTAAGCGACTTTTGAGTGATTTCAACGCCGGCGCAAGACACGTACCCGCATAAGTTGAAACCGAGGGGCAATTACAGGTTCCTGTAATTTTTCTTCGGCCAAAACGATACCTAATTGAATAGAATACGTCTTCACAAGTGACATATATTAAAAAAAAATCGAAAGCCCTTTCAGATTTGACAAGAAGCTCAAAACTTTTGTTGAAATCGTATACTCAAAGAGGAGCATTTTGTGTGTGTAATTGTCTGTAATTGTCTGTTATTATTTTTTTTTTTGCTTTCGACCGCACGTCCTAATTTATTCTTTTAATAGTTATTAAAAAAAATTTATAAACTATTAAAACAACTATTATACGGGTCTGTTGGGTGCGAAATGATTTTTAGGTGTAAAATCTACCAATTCCACAATTATTATTAAAACACATTTTAAAAATTGAAATTTTAAAGACCGTCCTGCTTCAAGGCATGTATGAGAACCTATGCCTAACAAAAGTTAAAATTTTAACGACTTCGCCCTGTTTTTATGGGATTTTAAAAAAGTTAAAATTCGCCTTCGGCTCATGAAGCTTTTCTGAATTTCAGGGCACTTCGAGCTGTTTTTTTTTTTTAAGTTGGCACTGCCTGGATCTGTTTAGAACGATTTCATTTTTAGGTGTAGTATAGTATTACAGAGTTAGATATATAGAAATTAAGAAGCGCTTTTGTGCAGAGCCGGCGGAAGGCGGTAAGACATGAGGGCGCCGCTGCAAAAAAAGGGGCGCCAAAAAATACGTTAGTTAAAAAACGATCAAAAGGCAGCTCGAACAATCTCAAGGTCAACCACCGACTCGATCCAACAGCTGAACTCTATTTGCCGAAAAAACTTGAAAATAAAAAAAAACAATAAAAATATTAAATTCAGCCGAACTCGATCTAACAACTGAACGCGACTTTATTCACTCAACCCCCTCCCCCCTTCCCCCCCCCTCCCAAAGAAAAGAAACTTGAAAATAAAAAACAATAGATATATTAAAGTGGACAAAACATTTTTCTAAAAATTTCTAACCCAATCCAACTGAACCCAAGTAAAAAATTAAGGTAAAAAAACGTTAAAAAAATTAAAAATTAAAAAAAAAATTCAAACAAATGTCAATGACAACCCAACTCCTAAAAGTCTTAAAGTCGACCAATCTCAAGATCTTGGTGGTTGATCTTGAGATTGGTCGATTTTAATATTTTTATTGTTCTTTTTTTCTTTTCTGAGTACCGATCCGACAACTGAACGCGCCTCTGCTTACCGAAAAACAAAAAGTTTGAATAAAAAACATTGAAATCATTAAAGTGGACAAAATTATTTTAAACAGAATTCCACGTTTATTTAATCTAACTGAACCCTACCTAACTTCATTCAACTCAAGTAAAAAATTAAGAAAAAGAAATATTAAAGAAATTAAAAATAAAAGAAAAATTCAAACAAATTTCAAGGTCAACCTAATTAAAAAAAAACATAAAAAATTAAAGTCGACCAATCTCAAGGTCACCCACCAACTCGATCCAACAACTGAACGCGCCTCCATTTACCGAAAAACAAAAAAATTGAATTAAAACAATGAAAATGTTAAAGTGGAGAAAATTATTTAAAAAAAAAAAATTCCACGTCCATCCAATCTAACTGAACCTAACCTAACTCCGTTCAATTTAAGTGAGAAAATTAAAAAAAAAGAAACATTAAAAAATAAAAAGTTTTTTTTTATTTTTAATTTCAAGATCAATCCAACTCAACCGGACTCAGCCTAACTGCATTCAATCCAAGCGGCAAAAAAATCAAAAAAATACAAGAAATTAAAAGCAAAAGGTTCGAGAAAAATTGAAAAACGGTTAGAGGGAAGTTCGACCAAGGTCAAAGTCAACCGAACTCGACCCCAACAACTGAACCTCGATTTTATTCATTCACCCCAAGCGATAATTGAATAAATTGAAAACAAGTAACAATAAAAAAACATGAGCAAAATTTAAAACAAAAAAAAATTAAAAGTAGAGAAAAATATTAAAAATTTATACATGGATTGAAACGAACCTTAACAAATCTCAAGTTCAACTGAACTCATCCAACTTATTATTTTATATTGTACTCCATTCCGCACAACAATTTTTTTTTAATATTCAATAAAAGAAATAAGAAAAATCTTAAAATTTTTTGGAATAAATTTAAGCTCGACAAATCTCGAGATCGATCCCACCCGACCCAACTGCCAACATCTTAACTTCATCTAACACAAGTAAGCAACCACCCCCCAAATCAACTTGATTGCTATTTCTCTGTCGTTCTCTCTTTCCTATACACGTTAATTATTAAGTTTCGGTTTCAATCGACCAACGGAGGTTGCAGCGATCGAATTGGAGTATTTGATTCTCTTTTTTCTTTTTGTTTAAATTACCGTTTGCCAACAATTTGATTGGAACGTCCATGGTAATGGTCCATGGACGTTCTCCTCCGTGGTTCCGTTAACCATGGACGTTCCAAGTTACAAGTAAACAAATCGATCAATTAAACTCCTTTTCTACTTTTTATTTAACTTTTGTTTACTATTTGAATCTTGTTAAGTAAATCTTGTTGTTCAATTTTTTTCTCTACCGTCGCGTCGTTGATTCGCATCCCTCCCTCCCCTCCCAAATGAACATTGCCATCCCCCAAATCAACTTTATTGCTATATCCTTTTTTTGTCTGTCGTTTCTTCTTTCCTATTTACGTATTAATTATTAATTCCCTCCAATCTAAGCTTCTCTGACGCTGGCTAGTTGCGCGCATACCGTCGATTTCCGTAGTTTCATTTGAATCGAGCGGAGGTTACGCGCGATGTAATTGGAGTTTTCGATTCTCTTTTATTTGAATTACCGTTTGCCAGTTATTTAATTGGAATGTCCATGGCCAACGTAACCACGAAGAACGTCCATGGACGTTCCAAGTTATAAGTAATAAGCAAAGCAAACAAAATTGATGTTTTATTTATTCTCTGCTTTCTATTTAACTTTTGTTTATTTTTCCAATCCTTTTTAGTGAACCTTGCTCTTCGTTTTTTTTTCTGCCAATTTGATTCGCACCCCCTCACCCCTTCCCAAAGCAATATTAAAAATTGCACGAAAAATTAAAAGCATAAAAATTGTCAAAAGAGAAATTAAAATAAATTAAAATGAAGCTCAGCCGGTCTCAACGTCAACATAACCCAAGCAGCAAGTTCTATTCAGCTCAAGCAAAAATTAAAAAATTAAAGAAAAATAACAAAAAGAAAAATTGGTTAAACGCCAAACTTAATTTTTCTGTATTTTAGAATGGTCACCGCAGCCAAATAATAATTAATTAGCCCGTTTGATGCCATGAATCTTAGGCCCGATCATTCTCGGTCATTCTCGGTCCTAAGATGATTCTTCGCGGCTAAAATTTTTCTTAAAATACCTGCGCATGTTTTTGCGAATAAATAGTTTTTGTTTAAAAATTGATTGAATTATTTTTATTAAACGTGCGCCGTTTTATCCTCGTCTCGTCTGGGAACCTTGCGATTGTTTGTTGAATTTTCGTAGTAATAACGAGCCCGAGGTTAATTGAAACGATCGAGAATGATCGACATTGCACCGTCACCATATGATGCACTCGCCATCTAGATTAAACTCATAAATCAATCATTACGTCGGATTTTGTTTGTCTTTTTTGAACAATTGGCATTGAACGCTGCAGGTAATTACGCACCCGAGCTGCCAATTTAAATCTCGACGATCGCACACGACATTGTGTGGCGTTGTTTTCTTTTTTTTTTTTTTAGAATAAATAATTGAACGATTTAACCTTTCGTGACTTCACACGGACTTCCCCAGCTATAAAATCCACATAGTTGAATGGTTTCATTCATGATATCGTAGAGACGTCATTGAAGCCTCAATCTGCCTACTCACTTTTCGATTTATCAGTTTTTGTATTTTGTGTACACGGAGAAAGGAGAGGAGGAGAGTCTTGGTTCGCTGTTGTTTATCGGCGTGTTTAAATGTTTCTTTTAATGAATGGTATTTCAAAGTAAATCTGTTTTGTGGGTTAATTGTTTTGGCGACCCAGAAACTTAATGGTCAAAAAAGAACCTGACATTGTGTCGAGATGACGCGACGCGACGCGACGGTACGTTCTGAAGGGGGGAAAACTTGAAACTTGAACTTTTCTGTTCCGTTAACTTTGAATTCGATTGCTTCGATGTTTTATTATTTTCACTCTCTTCTGCGTTCGTTCTTGTTCCTTCCAGGTCGGACGCTAATTATAAAACGCGAAGTTTCAGAATTTAAAATTGTAAATGAAGTAATTGTGAAAAAAAAAAACAAGTTGTCCATCACCATTTTATTTTTGTTTCATTCTCTATTTCTACTGGTTATTTTAACCTTTGTTTTGTCACGTAAAATCCAGTGTTTCTCTTCTTATCTGTTTCGCCGAGAAACTAAAATTTTATCTCCTTAATTTTTTCTTTTTTTATTCCATTTTTTAAACTTTTTCTTTTCTTCTCCTTCATTATTATTATTTTTTGTTTGTTTCTTGTTGTGGGCAAAGTCCAGGATCACCTCCCGTTTTTCCTTTTTTTCCCGCATCCGTTTTTCTTTCCGATCGATTACTTTGTTACTATTTTTTTTTGTTACTATTCCTTACTTGTTTTTCTTCTCTTTTACTTTTTCTTTTTTTTTTTTTCTTTTAAGGTTTCTTTTGCGAGTGACGCTCATCTCTTTTTCCTGCATCCCATTTCCTCTTTATCGCACTTAAGCAACGAAGAGTTCAAACGATTGACCTTTTGTTATTAAACAGAAACAGATTTATTTGAATCGAAAACAATTGACAATCGGCGCGAAGCCGAAAGTGCGCTCAGAAAATCAAACAGTTCACAAACGGTGATTTAAATTTAAACAAAAATAAGAGAATCGAATGGGAAAGAAGGAACAACAGAGAAGAGACAGCAATAAAGTTGATTTGGGGGTGATAATATTGATCTGGGAGGGGGGGGGAGGGGGATGCGAATCAAGACGGTAGAAAAAGAAAGTGAAGAGCGAGGTTTACTTAAAAAGATTGGAATAATGAACAAAAATTAAATAAAACTTACAACTTGGAACGTCCATGGTTAT
The DNA here is from genome assembly GCA_036172665.1 of Prosopocoilus inquinatus. Classification (NCBI taxonomy): domain Eukaryota; kingdom Metazoa; phylum Arthropoda; class Insecta; order Coleoptera; family Lucanidae; genus Prosopocoilus; species Prosopocoilus inquinatus. The sequence goes on along the minus strand of CM069878.1, from coordinate 2,317,038 downwards.
GGTCCATGGACATTCTCCGCGGTTACGTTAACCATGGACATTCCAATTAAATACCTGGCAAACGGTAATTTAAACAAAAGAGAATCGAGAACTCCAATTTGATCGCTGTGACCTCAGCTCGATTCCACTGAAATTGAAATTGCGGAAATCGATGGTCTGCGCAAGCTTAGATTGGAGGGAGTTAATAATTAACGTGAATAGGAAAGAAGAAACGATAGAGAGAAGAAAAGAGATAGCAATAAAGTTGATTTGAGGGGTGGCGATATTGATTTGTTTACTTACTTACTAACTTGGAACGTCCATGGTTAACTAACAGCGGAGTATGTCCATGGATCACAACCATGGACGTTCCAAGTGCTAAATAATTAAACGGGGTGTTACGCAACTACGTTCAGAAATTTGCGGATGTGATTTCGATTTATTTAATTTAAATTATTTTTTTTTGCAGGTAGCTTCCTGCGTGCTTTTCTGCGCGAGTTTCTCAGCGTGCCATCCGTACTTCTACCGACTTTACGACTATAGACCGCCGGCGGCGCCGTATCATCTAAATAATTTCGCCTACTCCAACAATCTGCAGTATTCCCCCGCGCACGACAGCCTCCTAGCGTCATACCTGGCCCTCCCAAATCACCTCCCTCCGTTGAACCTCCTCGCCGAGCTACCCTACTCCGTGAGGAACGTCTTCACCACCGTGCCCATGCTGGTCGTGTCGAAGAAAAACATGAAGACCATCACGGAAGGCGAAATCATGACGGTGTCCAAGAAAAGACCGGAGATGACGCTGAGGACCGAAAAGAACGATATACTCCAGTGCACCCCGGCCGTCAAGGTCATCCTCGACAACCCCGTCGTCGTCTACAGTCTCAAATCGAGCATAGTATTTCCGGCCGAAATCGAAATCCTCCACGACGGTTACAGGATTCCGATTAGGGTGGGCAGCGTGCTCGCGCCCGTGCCCCAAAACACGTTCGTCTCCGTGGATTCCCCGATTTCCGTCAGTTTGGTGTACGCCCTTCCCGCGGAACCCGTCCAAATCGACTACGTCAATTACGACCAGGGGGTGATAATCAACGCCGACAGGGATGCGGTCGTGGTCGAGAGCGAAGGACCTCGTCTGCCACCGAAAAACGTCACCGTCATTGATTTCCCCGAAGCGGAAGCTGAACCCATTCTGCAAGTGGACGAAGAAGATGATGAATTAGGTAAGTCGATTACGTCAATATTTAAAGGACCTCTAGACAAGGTGCAAAATAAAATTTAAAAAAAGACCCTGTACATGCAAGAATTTTCTAACACCCTGTATATTAATATTTTCCAACAACCGCTGTTGTTCTCATAAAAATTAATTCACTCCAGATGAGATTTAGTTAGTGATGATTAAGAAATTACCAGTTAACTTATTTAACAGTTGGTATAAGTGAATAATTTGAGGTTAGATTTAATCTGTAATTAAAAAAAAAAGAATGTCGGATTTTGTCAACTTAACAAAAAATAAATAATACTTAACGAAAGGCAAGGAAGAAGACGGACGGACAAGGAAAGAAAGGTATTTAAAAAACACGCGGGAGTAACGAAGAGAAGGAAAAAAACATGTATTCTTAAAAAAAAGAAAATAAAGAAATTGGAAATAAATAACGCAATAGGAGGAATTAGGTCGAAAACAAAAACCGCCGATAATTACCTACGTGTGTGCGTTTTGTTTTTCTTATCGAAATATTTTGGGAACGTCCATGGTTGACGTAACCAAGGACGTTCTAAAAATATTTAACTGCGGTCAGCATAACCATGGACGTTCCGGAAGCCCGCAAATAATTACACAAGGGTTTTCCTGAGTAGGTACGTTTCAAAATTTAACGCGGTGGGATGAATTAGTTAAAAAAAAAAAAAAAAAAACAAAAGACAAGACGTAAATTCGAACGATTTATTTTGACCCGTTCAGTAGTTATTTCAGTTGTTCTTTGCAAAAGAAAAAAAATGAATAAATAAATAACAAAAGACAAACGAAAGGGAAGCGTGTATTTATTTTGAAAATAAAGTCACTGAAGAAAAAAACAAAACAAAAAGCGCCGCGCGAGATTCGAAAAAATACATAAGAAAACCGAAATAAAAATATCTAAAGGAAAAAAAGAGCAATGGAATTTTGAATTCTAAAAAAAAAAGAAAAAAAAAGGAAGAACTATCGATAATCCAAGAAAAAAGGGGAAGTTGAAGGAAACAACAATGTAAATAATCGTTTGTAGTTGTTTATGGGAAACAAAAAAAAGTCGACGATTCCTCCCTGGCGAGGCGAGAGAAAAAAAGCAAAACAAATAAAAAAGAGGACCGTACGACGTATTGCTGCACGAGATTTGACGGAAAACAAAAGAAAACCGAACAAAACAAAACAACAAAAACAAAAGAGCAACTGAATGTTGAATCGTGAGAAAAACTGACAGAAAACAAATGAAAAATTGGAAGAACTGTCGATAATCCCGGAAACAAAACAAAAGCAAAAACGTAAGAAGCCATTTATTGTTATTGGCGTTTGGATGTTGTTTATGAGAAACAAAGGAAAATCGACGAAGCGTGAGGCGCGATAAAAAAAAATCGTACACAAAAAATTAAAAAAAAGAAAAAAAAATTAAACATTGCCAACAAGGAGCAAGAATGTCGATAAAAGAGAGAGAAATTGAAATAAAAACAAAATGCTCGTGCAAAAAAAAAAAAACAAAAAAAGACAAAAAATAAAGAAAATTGATGAAGTTAATGAAGGAAGTTAAGGAGAAAAAAGGAAACTCGTGAAAGGAAATGCCAAGTACCATTTCTATTAAAAAAAAAAAACAAAAAAAAAACGAGAAAAAAACAAATGAATACCGGAATGAAAATACGATGAACCAAGAGAAACGTAATTAAATGAAACAGCGAAAACAAAACGAAACAAACAACAAGAAATACGTACAGAGAATGAAACCAATGAGAAACAAAAGAGGATCGACGAAGTGCGACGCTAAGAAAACGTGAAAATCGCGGGTGACGACAGTCAGCGATAAGTCAATTAAAAAAAAAACAAAAGAAAACAAAACAAGAAGAAAAATCCGTCGATTTTAAAATAAATGAGACAAAGAAAAAGAAACAAATAACAAAAAAATACACGCAAAGAATAGAACTTACGAAAGACAAAAGAGGAGCGACGAAGCGTCCGATTAAAAAAAAAAAATGCAAGCAAACATCGATTAAAAAAAAAAACAAAAGAAAAGCGAAATAAAAGACAAGGCTTTAATGAATTAAGTCCGTGCAAAAGAAGAACACTTTCCTGCCGAGTTTAGAAACCGTAATTCGCAGCTAATCGAAAAAAGAGGAAATTTTATGCGCGGCAGGAGTACCAACGTTGCAAACTGAAAATGACTAACATGACTGTGTGCGAAAGCCAAATTTCTCTTAATCGTTTATGAGCGTTCTGTACAATGAAATTAAATCTGTAATGACCAGATGTAAAGAAGGCAATTTCTGGCGGTTGCTATGGTTACGTAGTAATGAACAGCGTAACCAAGGCAACGCGTGAAACGTCCTAAGTCTGGTAATGACCAATATTTTTGAAATATCATTTCCTTTATCACGAAGCCCACACATTTATTTTCCAGTCTGCCACCTGCTCATTATTTTAGTATTTTTTTTTTAAATGTAACGTTAACGAAGGTTCTCGCTTAAATTTATCGCCATTCTCAGTGGCTTTCTGATTGAAAAAACGTGTTCCCTAATTACGCCGCCGCTCTAAAGAGTTAATGGAGAGGTCAGACTAGTTTGCATAATAAATTTATTTACGAAACTAAAATAACGACGGCGTCCATTAAAAACGCGATCTTTTCTGCATAATTTGATTGTCTTGTCTAATGGGCGTATAAAGTTGTTCCTTTTTTTTTTATTATTACATTAATAAAAACACTAATGGGCGACACGAACTTGTCGTTGGTGATTTATTTATTTAATTACGTTATGGAAATGACTTTAAAAAAAAAAAACATTTAAGTTTTACTTGCTAGTAATTTTATAATTATTACATGTTCACATTTTTTTAAAATTATTTTTAGCGTCGCTGCAAAAAAAAACAAAAGAAAGTTGTTATGATTACAATTAAATCCCGAACTTCATTGTGTCAATTGCCAATAGATTTTCCATTTAATTTTGAATTTTGAAAATCGGTAAAATCATTGCGCGAAGGTGGAAGGTGAGAACGTCAGAAAGACGAAATGCTGTCGTTACGAGGAAATTCAATTAAAATCGTTTCCTTATTTGTTCAAGAGATGGCGCTCTTACTAATTCCCGTTACGCCTCGACTTACTTCGCAATTTAAGTTTCATAAAAATATTCATAATGTGTTGCGAAAATTAAAACCAGATCCTGCCATTTGATTTGAAATTATAATAAAAATAACTCCTCCTTTTTTGATCAAGAGATGGCGCCCTAAAAAATCGCATCGCATCTTGAATTTTTACATTTTCAATTTAATTTAATTTCGAAGTCATCGCAAAGGTAAGAACATCGGCAGGAACATGAAACGTCGAAATCCAAGTAAAATAATTGTTTTAATGTTGGGTAAAGAGATGGCGCTTTGAATGTCACGATTTGATTTTCTTGTATTGTATAAATTCCAAGCAAAACTAGATGTTTCGCTAAAAGAATGCCAGCGCGGTATAAATTTTTATACCGTTTATTCAAACGCGACATTTTTCCAATTAACATCAGAATTAAACAGCCGTAGCTTTCATTTTTGATCTAGAGATGGCGCTCTATATAATTCCATCACATTTTTCAATTTACATAGTTCTTTAATTCTAATCGTTGCAGAATGCAAAGTTGGAATGTTGTTGAGAACAGGAAGTCGAAACTGTACAGTTGATCGGAATAGTTTCCTCATCAGGATAATAGATGGCGCTTCACAGAATTCACTATGACGCACTTAGTTATAGCAATCAATTTTTTTTCTTTTAATTAATAACGATCTTGTTAAGCAAATATAATATGTACATGTTTTGTTTTTTTTTTTTTTATTCAAATGAGAAGAATGGAGAAGAAATAAAAATAGAAACAATCGAAACAAATTGTCCTTCCAAAATATTTTTAAAAATATTAATTAATTAATTTTTTTTTTAATTAAAAAGAATAGTAAAACAAATGACAAACGTAACGTTTACGAGAAGAGGGGGCGAGGGAATGAAGAAGAAGAAGAAAGAAAGAAAAATAAAAACAATCGAAAACAAAACGGGCGACAAGAAGAAATTAAAATTAAAAAGTCAGCCGGCGAGCAACACAATCAAAACGAAAAAAAAAAAAAAAACAAATACATTCCTAAGGAAAGTAAGGAAACAAATGACTGATGGTCGAAGAACTGAAATAAAAAAATTGAAGCAGGACGTCGAAAAAACAATCGATAATAAATAAATAAAACGTGCGATGGTGATTCGAAATTCACGAGGACAGCAAAAAATGTCGACCGCGTTTGAAGAAGACAAACACAAAAAAAAAACAGTAAAAAATTAAAAATAAATACTTCTTAGAAAAATGGCATAAACAAAAAAAAAGGAAAAACGTTGTTTTCGGCGTGTTCGATAAACTCGATCGATTTCGAAACGGAAACAATAAAATGGAAATTTCCGGGGAAAATAGAAAAGAAAAAATAACAAACGTTCAAAACAAAAAAAAAAATCAAATCGAAATAGGCCTGCTAAGAAACAAGAAGAAAGCAAACCGAAAACAATAAAGAGTTTTGAAAATACCAAAAAAAAAAAAAACAAAGAACAAGAACAGAAACAAAAGACGATCGCAAGCCTCGTGGAAGAACGAGTAGCGCGAATTTTTTTTTGTTCTTTTTTTATTCCTGGAAAAACATAATCGAAATGGAAAATAAAAAATGAAAAACGCCGATTTCAAAAAGAAAAAAAAACAGAACAAAAGAAGCAGCGGAAGAAGAGAATGATAAACAAATGACGATCGTAAATTTTACGAAAGAGCGAAAAAACAACGGAAAAGCAAAAAAAATGACGATTGTAATGTTTACGAAACAAAAACAAAATCGATCAAAATAAATAAAATAAAACATGCGATGGTGATTCCGAATTCACTAGGAAAACAAATGACGATCGCGTTTAGGGAAGACGCAAGAAGTCGAAAATAAAAACAAATAATTTCTGAAAAATGGCGCGCAAACAAAAAAAAAAGGAAAAACGTTTTCTGAATCTGAAAACAATAAAAAGAGTTATGAAAATAGTAAAAAGAAAAACAATTAAAAGCAAATATATGCAAAGAAACTAGCAAGGAAACTGAAAACAATAAAGAGTTTTGAAAATGGTAAAAAAAAGAAACAAAAATAAAGAATGCAAAGAATCAAGAAAGGAAACTAAAAACAGTATGAGTTTTGAAGATAGTAAAGAAAAAGAAAACAGAAAACAAAAACAAAGGACGATCTCAATTCTTGTGAAAGAACAGAGCAGTGTATTTTTTTCTTTTGTTTGTTTTATTGTTCTAAGGCTTCATATATTTTTTTTAATATTTCTTTCCTTGGGTTGCACCTATTGGGCGGGTGGGCCTTGAAAACGTTTGTCATTTCTTTAGATTCACGGCGATTTTCATGAAATGTGTTTCGACGAGAGAGCCTGACTATTTTGATACATCGATCTTTGGAACCGCGAAGTTTCAGAAATGCACTTTGTCACATCCTGCACGATTTTTTTTAATCAATTTAATTAGTAGGCATTAAAAAATTTAATTCGATCATTTCGTAAGAGGTATTCGACAGTTTTCTTTTCTTTGTATTCGAGCAGGCAGCAAATAATAATAATATACTTACTTTTTGGCAATGAACGAGTACGAAACAATTTATGTGCCATTACATTAAATTATTCACCGACGTTTTTTTTTATTTATTTTTTTTGCCTGAATAATAAAGTTGTTACGGTTTTGTCGTAAGTCCCACATGCTAATTTTTTTTTTTTTGTTATAATTTGTTGCGGTCTCGTTTCAGTAAACCGCAATCCTCCGATTGTCCTGGCACCGGCCGGAATCGTCCAATCAACGCAGCCGCACACCAGCGTGGAACCTTTTACGAACTCGAAGGAATCTCCCCTTCTGCAACACCTTAGAGAAGAGGCTCTCAAGAAGAGAATTTAAGAGTGGGCCGCCGAGTGTGGGCAACGATGATTTATTTAAATTGTTTGTTACTATATACAGAGACTATGCCGAATGATTTTATGCATAACTTATTTTTTTCTGCCGTTTTTTTTATTTCTTTTTTTTTTTATTTAATAAATAATAAATCAGGTAGGTACTAAGTATCGTCGATTTTGGAACTTTTTTTCTTTCGAGTGAGAAATAATGCAAATATTAACAACACTGCCAGTTTTTTTTTTTTAATGTATTTATGTAGTATGCTTTAAAGTCGTCGAATAAAAAAAAATATTTTTACTGATGGTTTCAGTTTCATTTATGACCCGTTTCACATGGTAAAAGAAAAATTCGGAATGTCTACAGAAGCCGAAAAATAATCAAAAATGAGAAGGAATAAAAATTGTACCTCTCTCTGTTTAAAATCGTTTTTGTGTATTTTTTTCCCACTCTTTTCCTTTTTTTTTACACGAAGGGTCCCGTCCTGCCCACATCGAATAAACACAATTAATTAACCGATTAAAATCTACAAATCGTGATTTAATATTTAATCGAATCCTAATTCGGCAACGTCAAAAATATAAGTTCAAAAAAAAATTGACTGGCGTTACGTAAAGTCTGCGAATAAATTATTTAATGTTACTTTTGTGTTAACAGCGGCCGACCGCTCGCATTATTCTTATTTAATTTAAAGCCTTCAGAATAAAATTATCAAAAATTAGTTCCCTCCGACACTCGAATCTACTATCAATAAATCACAGTGAAGAATCAATAGGTAGTAGCGCGGGCGTTCGGAACGTGCACGCAACTCGAGAAACATTTTGTGAATTGCAGTATATGCATAAATATTTTTTCGTAAATGAAAATCGAAGCTTCAGATCAACGCCGGGCGCGAATAAATTCCAAAATTCCAAGAATCGTCTGAATTAACAAGATTTCTATTAATGAAAATAATATTTAAAAAAATTGTTTTTATAGCCAAATTTAATTTTTCCTCTGTTTTATTTTTATTTTATTTTTTTTTTTCAGCTTAAAAAAACAACTGAATTTGTGTTTCTTAATTTTGCAACAAAAATCGAAATCCGGCCAATTCCCCCTACCCCCCCGGGGCGGATTTTAATTTCATAAAAATATTCTGAAAGTTCACTTTTGTTTCTTCTTGTTTCCAAAAATTGCTTTATATTAATTAAAAAAAAATATTTAAAAAAATCGTCATCTCTTTTATTCACAAAATGAACTTTTCCTTTTTTTTATTTTTAAATTTTTTATTGAGCTCAAAAAGCAACTGATTTTTTCTTTCTTAATTTCGCAATAAAAATCGAAATCCAGCCAATCCCCCTACCTACCGGGGCGGATTTTAATTTCATAAAAATATTTTGAAAGTTCACTTTTTTGTTCTTTCTTGTTTCCAAAAATTGCTTTACGTTAATTAAAAAAATATTTAAAAAAATCGTCATTTCTTTTTTTCACAAAATTAATTTTTCCTTTGTTTTATTTTTAAATTTTTTATTGAGCTCAAAAAAACAACTGATTTTATCTTTCTTAATTCTGCAACAAAAATCGAAATCCAGGCAATCCCCCCTATCCCCCGGGGTGGATTTTAATTTCATAAAAATATTCTGAGGGTTCACTTTTTTGTTTTCTCTTGTTTCCAAAAATTGCTTTACATTAATTAAAAAAAAATATTAAAAAAAAATCGTCATTTCTTTTATTCTCAAAATTAAATTTTCCTTTGTTTTATTTTTAAATTTTTTATTGAGCTCAAAAAAACAACTGATTTTACGTTTCTTAATTTTGCAACAAAAATCGAAATCCACCCAATCCCCCCTACCCCCCGGGGCGGATTTTAATTTCATGAAAATATTCTGAGGGTTCACTTTTTTTGTTTTTTCTTGTTTCCAAAAATTGCTTTACGTTAATTAAAAAAAATATTAAAAAAAAATCGTCATTTCTTTTTTTCACAAAATTAATTTTTCCTTTGTTTTATTTTTAAATTTTTTATTGAGATCAAAAAGCAACTGATTTTATCTTTCTTAATTTTGCAATAAAAATCGAAATCCAGCCCCTACCCCTCCCGCTCGGCCGGCGATTTTAATTTCATAAAAATATTATGAAAATTGATTTTTTCGTTCACTTCAGTTTTATTGCTTCATTTTTTTTATTATTTTTTTTTTCTTCAATAATTTAATGATTTGTTCATTTTGCTTGATTTTGAAGTTTGAAGCGTTAAAGAAAAATTGAAAAAAAAAAGAAAGCCAGCGGTTTGTGACGGTTGGACAACAGATGTCGCATTGAAACGATCGACCGTCTTAAGTAATTCGTTTCAGTTGTTTTTACGATAAGAAATAAAAATAAATAAATAATAATAATAAATAAAAAAAAATAAAAGGAAAACTGAAAATGTGGAAAGTCTTTATCTGTTTCTGTAGTGCTAGGGGTATGCATGTTATTACAATTACTTTTTGTTTTAACGCAGGGCCGTAGATAGGGGGGGGGGGCACCAAGGGAGGCCGAGCCTGCCCTGAAAAGTTTTAAGCGTGCCCCGCGTTGGCCCAACCTGACATGAAAATGTTTTAAAAATACGTAAAATCATTGGAATAAAAAACTTATAGAGCCTGCCCTATACTACAACAAGTCCCCCCTCCCTGGTTATTTAGTCTGGCTACGGCCCTGTTTTGACGTGAAATATTTTTGCAACTTGTGCTTAATTATTATTATTTTTTTTTCTTGGCAATTAGAAGGAGGAGCGGGAAAGGGGCATGCCAAAAATACAACGTGTAACAATAAATATATTTGCTAAAAATAATACAACCGTAAATACAGGGTGAATCACAATAAGGCTGACTAGAATCGTTTTTAAAAAAGCGAACGGCGAACGTCAAGCGATCTCGAGCGGTTTGTCCTCCTCCTCCATCTCCTCGTCGGCGTCGCTTAACTCTTCAGCCAGGGCGTTTTCGGGATGTATGTCGGACATGTGCCGTGATTGCAGGTGCCTCTCCAAATCTCTCCTCCTAACCAACACCTTTCCACACAAATCGCACCTAAAATTAATTACATTACATTAGAATTGCATGACAACTGTCAAAGCAAGAGGTGGCCGTGGCTAAGGTACGTATCAAGATTTGCGTCGTGGCTGAGGTACAACTCAAGATTCGGGTTAAGTCACTTTGGTGATTGTGAGGTTTTTTCGTAATGAAAGTGAAACTTATTTCGGCCCTGTTTTAAGCACTCACATTTTTTAAAACTTACTTGTAAGGAGTGTCGCCAGCGGCGTGCAGCCTCACGTGCTTGTTCAAATTGCTCGGATCCCCGAACGGCCTCAAGCAGTACTTGCACTTTAAAGGCTTGTAACCGGTGTGCGTCCTAATGTGTATCTTGAGGCCGTACTTCCTCGAGTAACACTTCCCGCAGTAGAGACAAACGTGTCCCTGCTTGGACTTCCCCAAGCTGCTGACCAGCGTTTCGATTTGCGCCTCATCTTCGTACCCGTACACGAGCGGGGCGGTCGCAAACGGCGGCCAGGGTTGGTAGAACTGCGTCGCCGACGCGCCGTTATTGTTCCGTGCGCTTCTGCCCACCGCCGCCTTTTCGAAGGGCTTGAACGCCGAATGGTGCCCCCCACCCGTCACCGTTAGGTCGATGGCGCCCTTTTGCAGGTGCTTGGAAGTTTCTTGCCCGGGCGACAGCTTGAACTTGAATTCCGATTCAATGGCGGCGGTTTTAGCCGAGTGTCCACCGGCGATGATGGCCGAAAGTTTCTCCCACAACCACGAGATGGAGTACCTTCCGCACGCGAGCGTTATGTGAAGCTTGAGCGGGTTCGGCGATTCGTACAGGGCCGAACAGCGAGTGCACACGTATTTCTTTTGACCTAAATGGGACAGCTTTAGAGCGTGGAAGAATCCCCTGAATCACCCCGTATGAGGGGAGAGGGGTGCAATTTCCCACCCACCTTGTATATTCGCCGGTGTTAGGAAAACCATCTGCAACACGGCGAGGACGTCCTCGGAAAACCAGAGGAGTAGTTCTTGGCCCGCGTCGATTGGACGAACGCATTGGACCACCAGGGGGGATTCCGCGGGGAATTTGGTGATTTTCGGTGAGGACGTGAAACGCAGCTGGACGTTGTAGCTGTGACAGTCGTCCGACAAACGTACGGCCCGGATCCAGTGGACTGCGTCCGGCCAGGAATCCCCGGAATTCGTTTTTAATTCTATCGTGCCGTACTCGTTTATTCCAACCGAAATCTGTCAAGCAAATGGGAAAACGAATGAACACTTATGTTTGAGATTTACCCGCACATTTACAGTTGGCAACAATGAATTAGTGTGTGTGGAATTTGCGTGTGTTGTATAATTACGCATGCGCAACAAGATGGCGATGTTATAATCGCGGCCGTCTCAATTGATACGTAATATGTGGGGCCAGTGCAAAGAGCATTTTGGAAAAAATGAAAAGCGTGTGTCAAATTCGAAACTACTGTCAAAATTACTGTCATCTTGAAGTTTTTGGTTATGAGAAATGTCAATTCGTCTTGATATTCAAGTTGTCAAAATAAGCGTCGGTGTTTTTTTTCGTAACCATGGTAACAACTAATTAATGAGTGTTCGAGGACGCTATCTGACACACTCCACGGCATGCTTTACTGGAACACATTTTTTTTAAGGCGAATTTAGGGACTTATAGGCCGCATACGACATTCATACGTCAATTCAGCTGGCCGCGGTTATAATAAAGTTCATAGAAACAACGTGCACAAATTGGTAATTAAACAAAAGACTATCGAACAATTTTTAACGATCAACGTTCATTATTATCGCTTCGTGGATATTAAACATGAAATTATCTTAAAAATTCACCGGGTGTCCCGCACGGTCCTGCATCCGGTCCTCTCCTCTTTTCGGTTGTATTCATAAAACGGCGTTCCCGTCTACACACAGAAACTCAAGATTTGTCGTGTCAATATTTCTTTTGTTTTTCTTCATTTAATGTCTGAGATTTATTTTATGAATTAAATTAAATTAAATTCCCCTACAAAGAAAATGGATTTAACCAGAAAAAGTTTGTTTAAAAACTAAATACGCATTTCGGCAGCTATGCTACCTTCTTCTTGATCACAAGAGAAGTCAAAGAAGAAGGCATCCACTGAAGATGACAGCATAGCTGCCGAAATACGTATTTAGTTTTTAAACACCTTTCATGTTCGAACGCTTATTTTTCTTCTGTTTATGTCGATCGTCTTTTGTTTTCGTTTTTCTTCTTCCTTAAAATCCCTGCGATAAAATAAATGCGATTTAGGTTCGTCTGGCTTCTGTCGCTTCTTCTACAGTCGCCTTTCATGTTTTCTCTTTTTATTTTTCGACCGGAGATTCATTTGTTTTTTTTTTGTTTTCGTCTTTTTCTTCAGTTGTCATTTGTTTGTTTTCTATTGATTTTTCGTGCGTTTTCTTGTTCATCTCGGTCGTCAATTTTCTTTAGTTTCTCTTTTCTGTTTTCTTTATACGCTTTCGCATTACGGATTTCTCTTTTCTTTTTCTTACGGATGTGATCGTCTTTTGTTTTACGCACCGTGTTCTCGGTCATCGTTTCGGTCGTTCGTTTTTTTGATCGTCTCATTGATTTTTTTATAGTTTGCTTTTATTTTCTACGAATTTCTTTGATTCGTACGGATGCGGAATACTGCGGGTGTTCGGATCGGCTTGGCGTTCTTGATCTTCTTTTGTTTCTCCTTTTGTAAATTCGCCAATTATGCTCTCGTATTTCTCTGATTTATTTATTTTTATGAAATAGATTTCTTCCATTTTGTCGACGCTTTTTTTACAGTCAGTTGTTTTCTGTTTTCTCTTTTTACTTTTCGCTTGGAGCTTTCATTTGCCTTTTTTTTTTGTTCATCTTACTCATCAATTTTGTTCTTTGTGCTTTCTCATTATGGTTTTCTCTTTTCTTTTTCTTATTAAATAGATTTTTCGCGGCTCGTCGTGTTTCATTTGTTTTGCGTGCATCGCAGAATTGCGATCGCGTTTTATTTCATGCACACTGCATTCGGTCCTTAGTTCCTTTTGTCTTTTTTTTTTCATCGTTTTGTTGACCTCTTTATAGTTTGCTTTCATTATTTATGCACTTTTTTTGATTCGGAAAACTGTCGCGTTTTCGCTCGGCTTGGCGATCTTCGTCGATCTTCTTTTGTTTTTTTCGCTTCGTGCCTTGTATTCTGTTTCTCCTCCTTTAACTTTTCTTTTGTTTTTGAGGGTTTTTTTTTTTTTGTTAGGTTAATTTGTTTTTCGTTTTATTTGTTCTGATTTTTGATGTCTACCTATTCCAAATTGACGATTCTTTGTTTGTTATTTTTTTTTGTTGTTTGTATATTTTTGTTCTTTGCTCGAAGAATTTTCTTTTGTGCTTTTCTGCTCGTATTTTTTGCAAAAAAATAAATAAATAAATAAATAAATAAATAAATAAACAAAAGCTAAAAACGAATAGTTCACCTTGGAAATTATTGTAAGATTAATTACTTTTGCATGATTAATTAATGATTCGCTTTTGTTTTTATCGCCGTATGTCTAATCCAAAAAATTTTAAGATACTAATTAATGGTATTATTTGTAGTCGTTTTATTATTATGGAAAATTTAAATAATGTTTTTGTTCATTGAAGCGAAATCTGGAAACCCTGCCGCGATGTAACGCCGTAGCCAACGTAGCGAAAATGTCGTTAAATCTTAGAGACAAAAACAAATAAAAAGGGACAAATTGCAAAAATTCAAATTCATTAAAATCTAGGGAATTTTTCAGTTTTTCGAAAGAAACCAAAAATATATATATAATATATTTTTTTTTTGTTTTGTTTTGGAGTTTCCATTTCTTAGTGTTGGTGATTATGTCAATCAAGGCAAGAAACACGACCGAAGTGGAAAAATTAAAATTCCAAAGAAATTATAATTATTCGATTTCCGAGAAATTGCAGCAAGTAGAAAAGAAAAACGAAAAAAGCTTTTCTTTTTTTTGGACAATCGAGAAACAAAAAAAAAACGAAAAACTTTAAAACATTGTTTTTCACTGAGAATACAATAACGCAACCTTATTAATACAGGACGGAATTATATATTTTGTTCGGGTTTATTTCGAACGAGGCGGCAAAGAGATTGTGTGCATTCACACGTCGCTGCAGCGTTACACGTTTGCCGCCTCGTTTGTATTTAATCGAACAAAATATATAATTCCGTTCCCTACTTATTAATTACATGCATCTAGATATTTAATTAAATTAGTTTTCGTTTCGGGACAACAGATGGCATTTCGACATGACGAGTTGGTGGTGTTATCTAACGAGTTATTTATTTAGGTAGGTGCCTAAGCTCATTTTTAACAAACCCGGATTGAAAATCGCCAATATTAGGTACAAAGAAATCATACAAGTTAGTTATTTTTTTTTTTTAAGTGACTCGTAAATTACAAACAACTAACAAAAGTACTATGCGATCAACGGAATTTATAATTGGAGCAGGCTGTGGTATTTATCGTAAGTTGGCAACACGGACCTGCAGTTTGACATTTAAGATTTCAAGTGTCAGAAGTTAGTTTCGAAAATGTTTGATATTCGACAATTTCTTTCTTTAAAACTTTTATTTCCAAAAAAGGGTTTAAACTAGCAACCGTACAAAATAAAAGATTGCGCAAAGCACGAGCATAACCTCAAATACGACAACTGTCAGCTTATTATTTATTTCTCATTGTATCCAACCATGCAGCAGAAAATAGCACCAATCACAGCCTCCTCTAATTATGAATTCCATCGATCACCCGGTAGAATGTTGAAATTTGATTTAAACACTCTGATGAAAAACTAAAAAAGGGCACAAAAAATAATAATAATAATAATAAACTCACATACCTGCACAATATCAGGTTGTCCACGCAACTTCTGCGCCGGAATCGGCATCGACATGGCACCTTGCGGTATGCTGGTGGCCGACGTCACCCGTCCCGGTACCAGGAGCCTGGAGGAGCCGGTGACATCCCCGAGGGTGACCTCGCTAGGCGTGGAAGGGCGCGCGTTCACTCCGAAAGGAACAATCGGGAACATCGAGGAATTTATTATTTTTTTTTTTATATATAACAATAACAGCGCACGCAGGACCTGCCAAATTTGACTAAAGTGACAGGTCACCCTGCGATTATTCAAAATTCGAAACGCAAATGCAAGGCTCACGCGGCGCGAGAATTCTTTTTTTTTTTTTTGTTGTCCGGGGAAACCCCCCGATGGATGTGTGTCAGCAGGTCGATTGCGATAAACTGGTAAGGTATCAGCGGTTGATATCGTTTTAACCACCACCCACCACCCAACTATTTCGAGGGGTGGTCACCATAAGTCACCCCATCATGCTGCAGCATCACATCATGCAGGATTATCAATCGAGCACATTGAGGGAGCGGAACGCAACTTATTTCACTTAGATACCATCTCAAGAGCCTCCACCTTTTTTTTTTCCTTTTTTAATTAATTAACTAGGTTACAAATAGTGACAAAATTAATTAATAACAAAGTAGTAGTAATAAAATCAAATTAAAAAAAAAAAAAACGCCGCCGCCCTTGATGTCTACCAGATTGCTGCAAGAGAAACGCGGAAGTGCGCTCCGCCCCTATGTTAATGGGGGCTTTACACTTATGATAAACACTTGTTCGGGGGGGTAACAAAACTGAATGAGGGACGCTAGTAGAACATTAATTATACTTGGCGCAAAGCACGTGCTTCAGTTTATATTTTCATATTGATATTACCTATTTCTATTTCTGTTGCTTGAGATGAGTTGAACTTGCAACTACGCCACTGGCTTACATCCGTTCGTTGGATGTATTCCTTGCAAAAACAACGAAATCAACAGAAAACCTGCCGATCATGCGTCAATTGTTAACGAAAGCCACAGACAGAATTGAATCACAAGCTCTAAAAGATAATTATTAGTTTAGTTAATTAATTAAATTAAAAAGCAGCGAGAAAGAAAGTAAAAGAGAGCGACGTAAAGGAACGAAATTAAAAATGCAATTCCAAATAGAAAACAATGAGGAAAAATCAATTTTTTTAAAGATATAATAAAGATATCCACTCCATTAGATGTTTTTTAGTTTCTCTTTTTCTTAAAAAATAATTAATTATAAAAAGAAAAATCTGCGAAGCGGTCAAGTAGAACTGTTTGAGTTGGCAATGCCGAATTTTATTTTTGAAACACAACACAACTGGGAGTGACTTCCTGTTTGTTGACGGCTTGACAATGACAGCTGACAGCCTTCAATATTGATAAAAAGTTTTACGCTCGACGTAACCTACAATTTTGTGGCCAAGTCAAATAGCTGTCAAATTAATTAACAAAACACATGCGGTTGCAGTGTTGCAAACAGTTGAATAAGAAAATGCTGTCCTTAATTGTGTTGCCAACCGAAGAAATTCTGAATCGAACTTGTTCTTGTCCGATGAAAATTGTAAGTACAAAGTTTTTTTTTTTAATCTCAAACCGGACAGAAAAATGAAGGGAACACACTCAACGTTTCGCTATAGATTTCGCTATAGATTTATAGGAGTGATCACTCCCGACGAAGCTATAAATCTATAGCGAAACGTTGAGTGTGTTCGCTTCATTTTTCTGTCCGGTTTGAGATTAAAAAAAAAACTTTGTAATTGAAAAAATTCTGCTCGATCGCTTTGCATTTTTCAAAGGTTCGTTTCCAATGTTGGCCAAGAGGTGGCGCTCAAAATGACGAATGTCTTCTTTGAAAATAATTAATTATAAAGAAAAATCTATTTTTCAAAGTCCGCTTCAAATGTTAACCAAGAGATGGCGCTCTAATTAACGATGGTATTCCTTGAAAATGATTAGTTATGACACGAACAATCGAATTTTTCAAAACTGAAAATAGTGAAAAAGTGAAATGAAACCTTCCAACGATGAAACACTTTCAAAGATGCGATTAATATAGTTTTCCTTCTTGGCCAGGAGACGGCGCTTTAAACGATCCCTAGTTAGAGTTCCTGTATATAATTTATTTATATCATACAGGAACTCTTTCCGTAGTTAAATTCCTGAAATATTCTCTTAAAATGCGATTAATGCAGTTTTTGCTCTCGGCCAGGAGATGGCGCTCTAAATGATTCCTGACGCACACTTTGATTCCCCAATTTCGATTTGATTTCGGAAAGAAACTTGCCCTGAAAATACCGAAAGAGATGAATTCGCTCTCGCGAAGCTCGATTGAGACGCGATTAAGACGAACGCCATTTACGGAAAAGGGTGTTTAGATGCGCGAATAGATGGCGCCCCGAAATAATTCGCTTGGAGATCTTGACTTTCGATTTCCTTAAAATAAATAATAGAAATTAAAAAGAAATCTGCGAAAGCAGAAAAACGAAGGCGTCGCTTAAAATGTCAACGTCAATTTACCTCGCCCGAGCACTTCGAAATGGACAGTTGGCAACACTTGCACGTGCACGTGATCAGAACGCCGGCGCCGCCGCAAACGCGCTTCTTGGGATAAAGCAATGAAATATATTGGTCCTTCGAATTTTGCAACAACTTGCATTTTGAAACGAATTAGAAGGCCGCAGTTTTAATCTTTCTTGTTGAGAGATGGCGCTCTCGGGCGATTTAGATTTGCGATCTAATTTTGAAAATAAATAAAATCGCCGCGAAATTAAAAAAGGTTGAAATCTTGCTGGAATCATCGGCGTGAAGATAGAACGTTTTTGAAGGAATTCAAATGAAAAAAAAAAATAATTACTTTTGAATAATAGGTGGCGCTCTGTGTGACTCCTCTTTCATGCGTAGGTTATACTCTCGATTGAATTGAATTTTTTTTATTGGGAAATATAATGACGAAACCGCATTTTATGTATGTAGACATTCGATTAAATTAGTTTTCGTTTTGGGACGATAGATGGCGGTTCGATAAGACGACATTAAGATCAATTATACTGGGCGTAAGGCACGCGTTTCAGGTTTATATTTTGTGTGTTTCTATTTCTGTTGTTTGAAACGCGTCAAACTTGCACCTACGCCACTGGTTGCCGTTGGTTGAACGTAAGCGTTTCTTTAAAAACAAAAGAAAAAAGAAAACTGCCAATCACGCGTCAATAGTTAATGAAGCTATGAAGCTATAAACAGGCGGACAGAATTTAAACGCAAAATCATAAAAGATGTTATTAATTTAGTTAAGTAATTTAAATTAAAAAGTGATTAGAGCAGTGAAAGAGAAAAAGTTGAACGAAGTTACAAATGCAATTCCCTCTCCCCCCCCCCCCTCCCGCCCAAATGACAAACAATACGGAAGATCCCCGATTTCAACACTTGATAATAAAAAGTAGTAAACAATTAATTACAGTTTCCTGTAATTTTCTTCTTCTCCAAAATTTTTAAAAACGACTTTACAGATGACAGCACTTGAAAACTTAAAAAGTTCAGTTGAAAGATTTGACACGCGCAAGAAACTTTTTTTTTGTAAAATCTTTAAAGTCGCGTTTAAACAGTACCATTTCGGAGCGAGAAAAATTACAGGAAACTGTAATCGCCTGTTATTTCTTTTGCTTTCGGACATATTTTTGCAATGAGTCGCTCGCCGACTGCGATATTTTTTTTTTTGTGTTCTTGCAAGAACAATAAGCGGTTTTAGTGCGTTCAGCAGGAGAAATTAAAAGTTTGATGAGATGGTGACCGTCGCAGCGTGAAACGATAGTGACAGGGAGCACCTGTGCGTTCCGGAGGGCATCTGGCATCTGTCAACCGCGCAGACAAAACAGCGGTAATAATATCGCCCTTCAATCTGCCCGGACCGCTGAGCCTGCAAGTACTGTGGGAACGGTCACGTGCCAGGGAAAGCGCGCACGTGCCCCGGCGTAAGGTGCACCTCGAATGCACTTAATTGTTCCACTTGTCGCTGTGCTTCCCCGGAAAGCATCAGCCACGGTCATCAATGGCATTCATGCAGCGCGTAAACGAAAACTACTTCCTGAAAAAAAAAAAAGGCGGCGACGTTAAAAAGAAATTGTAAACCATCTGACGCAGATGTTTCAGTTCGAAAGCAAAACTTACAGTTCCCTGTAATTCTTCTTTCTTCAAAATGACACTGTTTAAATACGACTGGCATCTAAACATTTCGAAAGCATTCGGATTTGATGAGCTCCAGCTCAACGCTTTTGTAAACTTGCAAAATCGCATTTAAACAACACCGTTTTTGAGTTTCCTAAGAAAACATAAATTACAGGAAACTGTAATCGTCTGTTCTATTATTTTTTTTTTTTTTTTGCTTCCGGCGGTTAATTGCTCTCCGAGTGGAAACTGTTTTAATTCGCTTGGCCAATTCGTTTTTTTTTTTTTTTTTGTACAGGTTTCACCTGCGAATCTTGAAATGTACCTCAGCCACGGCGTAAGCTCCGATTTTTGCTTTCACTTTTTTTTTTTTTTTTTTAATTTACTTCTTACTTCTGATATTAGTACGTAATATACATCGAGTGATTTTTAAGTACATTGAAAACAAAACGTGTCCTGTCTGAGATTAAAACCGTTTATTTCGAAACAAGCGAATCTTCAAATGTACCTTAGCCACGGACGCCGCGGCACAAGCTCCGCTCTCTGCTTCCGATCTTTTCTTAATTCATTTTCTTACTTCTGACGTCACTCTACGTATATATCGAGTGATAAACTGAATTTTACCTCCAAAACGAAACTTCGAGATTAACGCTATATATTTTTAAATGGGCGAATCTTGAAATGCACCTCAGTCACGGCATAAGCTTCGCTTTCTACATTTTTTTTGTTTTAATTTTATTGCTTCTGACGTTACTGTACATGTTCTTTTCTTAATGGAACATGCTGTATATTGTTTTTGCTAAGATGGAAGACCATCTTTTCCTGATTTCAAAAATATATAGTACGCTGACGTGTGCCGCGGCCGTTCGTGATGTAATTAAGTTTAAAATATCATTATAATGACGTTTGAAAAATCAAGACGGCCTGGAAAGGCGCTTACCAATGTTCTAAATGGCTGTATTAGTTTCAGTTAGTAAAAGACAACAGAAATTAATATAGAAAAAACAAATTTCCAGGCCGTCTCAATATTTTTTTTTAATATTTAATTGATTGACACTCTAACCTCAAATTTCTCAACAAATGGCTCTTCCAAATATCAATAATATTATATACTTTTGAAATCGGGAAAAAATGATCTTTCATCTTAGCAGACAATGTACAGGATGTTCCATTTCAAAAAAAAAAAAAACAAAAATTGGTATTCTTTTTTCTCTCTAATTTGCGATGCGCTTTTGTTTCTTGTGATAGGTCTAAAAGATAATAGGCGTAAGACCCTACAATTTTTGCGTTTGAAGTTTTTTTTCTAAATCCTAAAATGAAGCATCTAGATAGTTGCAAAATATTAAAGAAAAAAAAAAAACCGTACATTTGAAAGCAAAAAATGGTAGTAATTATTCTTTCCCAAAATCGTACTGATTAAAGACGAATTAATAAATTTTACCGAAGCTGGTTGTTAAATCTGAAAGCTTTCAATTTTTCTTTAAATGTTTTCTGTAAAGCCGTTTTTAATCCATACCATTTTGAGAAAGCGTAATTGCGGGGAAACCTTTTTTTGTTTACTATTTTTTGCATTCCACAGTACATCGGGTTTACATAACCTCGAAAACAAAATTTGGTGACCGAGGTTAATGCAGGTTATTTCCGAACACGCCATTCTTGAAATGTACCTCAGCCACGGCACAAACTCCTCCGCGAATATATATATATATATATTGACTCTCAACTTCACGTTATTTTTTCGGATTGATTGATTGAAAACTCGTAAATGTCCCGGTTTCGCTCACAAAATCATGATCCGAACACGTTTTGATTCAAAGTCGGACACACTCTTCTTTGAATCAAAGACAGACGAAAAACAAAAAAAAAAAAAAAACGAAGCTGTCATTGTTAAGGTGGTCCCACATGCAGACTTCAAAACGCCCTTTTCCGCAATTATAATAAATAGAATATAAAGACTCAGTCATGGATTGAAAATGGCAACTTTATTTTTCTTAAGTACAAAGTTTTTTTAATCTCAAACCGGACAGAAAAATGAAGAGAACACACTCAACGTTTCGCTGTCCGGTTTGAGATTAAAAAAACTTTGTACTTACAATTTTCATCGGACAAGAGCAAACTTCAATTTTATTTTTCTTGTTCAGTTTTCTTTAATACCGTCTTCATTTCATTGTAAAATCATTTCGAACTTAGGTGCTTTCTTTCGCTCATAAAATCGCGATCCGAACGTGTTCTGATTCAAAAACAGGCATTCTTTTCTTTGAATCTCTTCTTAATTTTTGAAACTTCTTTGGATTGTTGAATTATGGTTGTTTACAAATGAACTGCCAATCAAAAATTCAAGTCGGGTGTTTTGTTGCTTGCAACAATTACGAAATACAGGTCTAAACTATAGAATTCGAAACACGATTCAAACTTTTAAGCGAAAGAAAGCGCCTATTGTCACATCTTGCGTTCAGCCGTTTCAAGAAGCCTCGCATTTACATCGTTGTCGTGGCAACGGGCGAACTTTTTACATCCTACTTTAAAAAAAAAATGCGTTGCATGGGTTGCCATGACAACGATGTAAACACAAGAGTTCTTGAAGCGGTTGAACGAGACGCAAGATGTGGCAACAATCGTGTGAGCGACAAAGATACGATTATACACGTTTTCGAGTTGTGAGCTTGTCAAATCTGACAGCTTTCAAAATTTTTAAGTGTCACCGTTTGAACGGCGCCATTTTGTTGAAAGAGAAGATTACAGGAAACTGTAATTGTGTGTTATTTTTTGCTTTTGCTTTCGGCGGTACCGTACGGATAAGATCCGGCCGACAGGATAAAAATTAAATCAGACGAGAAAACCAGAACGATTTACGAGCGGTGACGTTATTAAACTTGTATTTGCGGTTTGATGCGTTTAGTTCCGCTTCCTTTCCCCGTGGAGGGCGCGCCGCACGTGCGGAAAGCGCGGAACAGTTTACAGGCCGTATTACAACTCGCGCCTTCGACCGTCCTCACCGGCATTCTGCGAAAACGCGCGCACCAGAAATTTACTGCAACAAAAAATTAAAACTCCAACTTTATAAAAAAAAGGAGAAAGAAAATTAAAATTAAAAATCACAGGCACTTGCTTAGTTAAGAAGAATAAATAAATTCGCATGTTGAAGTCCGGAAATTTAATACGACACCCTCCCCGCCCCGATCACTTGGCTTCGTAATTGTAATTCACCCCTGCATTAAATGTTCATTTGGTTCCCGCTTATGAAACCCACCCCATCTTTTTTTTTTGGCCGCCCCGTGCTTCACGGGCCGGCCGATTTCGAAATTATTTTAATCCCTAAACCGATTTATTTATTGTACAAGGCGCGGACGGCATGTGCGCGCCACGAGATTAGCGCCGCCGTGTTTGCGTTCGGAATTACTCATAACGCCCTTTTGGGCAATCTCCGCTGTTACCACTTAATTAATCAATCAGAATCCTGTATTATCTACGTAATGGGAGACGACCGACTAGCATAAGTATTATTAATGAAGCGCAGAGAACAGGTTAAAAATTTTCAGTAAACAACATTATTCAAATGATGAGCGAACAAAGAAATCACATATTAGCTTAGTTCCAACTGCTCGAGGAGAAACCGTACACTGTACGATCACGGGCATGCGCATTAAACAAAAGTACATGCGCAGTAAACAAAACGACAGCCGATTTGTAAACAACATTATTCAAATGATGAGTGAACAAAGAAATCATATATTAGCTTAGTTCCAACTGCTCGAGGAGAAACCGTACACTGTACGATCACGGGCATGCGCATTAAACAAAAGTACATGCGCAGTAAACAAAACGACACCCGATTTGTAAACAACATTATTCAAATGATGAGTGAACAAAGAAATCACATATTAGCTTAGTTCCAACTGCTCGAGGAGAAACAAATCGGGTGTCGTTTTGTTTACTGCGCATGTACTTTTGTTTAATGCGCATGCCCGTGATCGTACAGTGTACGGTTTCTCCTCGAGCAGTTGGAACGAAGCTTTTATTTTTGCCCAAAGTACACGAATTTGAGGAACTATTTTATTTCAAGGTCACCGGCCAGTACGTCCACGAGTTTCTTAAACCAAGCGGGCAAAATGCAGAACTTGTCGGAGCCGTCCCTCTCCGCCCTCTCCGAATTGATTCGATCGTTTATGTAGCCGATAATTTTGTGCCTTCTATCGCCGGACGAATCTTCGAAACCTCCACCGCTCCGGGTTGGACCTTCAGGCTCGAAATTTTTCTTGAATTTCGCCGACGGATTCTTGGACGGAGTCGCCGCCGATGCAGAGGGATTCTGCTTGGCCGGCTTGAATAAGCGGTTCCTTTTCGATTTTTTCTTCATAATGCAATTTTTTAGGTACACACTGAACAAAACGTCAAAAAAAAAATTATAAATTTGCGCGTGACAGTCCCAAAAGTAATCAAATGGTATTAGATATCACTTGGAAACAATAGATATTTTCTGTTCACAATCTCTTTGCAACCTAGTTTTTAGGGTTGGTATCACTAAGAAATATGGACGTCAGAAAATTAGGTTAGAATTTCACGACTATTCTTTTCTGAAGATCGGAGCTCCCGCACGTGTAAAAGTTTTCGATTATTTGATTTTCTCTAACCGTACCATTACCGGCCATGATTCGTTCATGTAACCATCGAGGTTAAGTATATGGAGGATGCTGTACCGTACTGAAAACCGGTCCGGGTGCGGGCGTTTAGTATGGCAAAGCGAGCAGACTGTGCAATATCGCGTACTTCGTGACGCACATGTTGTATTCTCTGGTGCTCTTTATTTTTATCTTGTCATACAAGAAATGAGAGCGCGCGTCAGCTCGTTTTCTGCTCGCTTGTTACTCCTCCAGTTACTTAACCTCCATGCATATAACTAACAGCATCGTTATTATACTATACGAAATAAGAAAAAATGAGTTTTATGTCAAAAATTGGCCGCAACCTAAACTGTTGTCAAAATAGAAAACTTCATGGTTTTTGACATTTGGCTTGTCAGATTTTTCTTGAAAAATATACACCTTCTTGAAATGTTCGGAATGTGTGGCAATAGAAAACAGAAACTGTAATTAATTTAACAATTGTCAAGGTGAACCATTCTGTTTTGTTTTTGCTGAAAACAGAAGCCGAAAGAAACAAAAGAAAATTTTAAAAACCAAAAATTAACCCCGAAGAAAGAAAAAACGGAAACGAAAGAGAAATGAAAGAGACGGCAAGACGTGAAGCGAAAAGAAAACAAAAGAAGATCGACAAGTTTTTCTGGACGAATCAAAAAGTTTGCGGCAAATAAAAAACAAAACAAAACAAAACAAATGAAAAACGATGGATTATGAAGAAGCGCCAATAAGATGCGAAAAATTAACTCGATAAGAAAAGGAAAGAAAAAAAATAGGAAAGTTATGTTCGGAATGTGTGGCAATAGAAAACAAAAACTGTAATTAATTTAACAGTTGAACTATTCTGTTTTGTTTTTGCTGAAAACAGAAGCCGAAAGAAACAAAAGAAAATTTTAAAAACCAAAAATTAACCTCGAAGAAAGAAAAGCCGTGACGCGAAAAGAAAACAAAAGAAGATCGATAAGCTTTTCTGGACGAATCAAAAAGTTGGCGAAAAATAAAAAAAAAACAAAACAAAACAAATGAAAAACGATGGATTATGAAGAAGCGCCAATAAAATGCGAAAAATTAAGTCGATAAGAAAAGGAAAGAAAAAGAAAAAAAATAGGAAAGTTGGTGACTAAGATGAACAAAAAAGAAATGAATCTCCACACGAAAAAAAATTGTAGAAAAAAAAAGAGAACTGTAAAAAAGTGTCAGTCAACAAAATGCAAAAATCAATTTGATAAAAATAAAATAAATAAAATAAAATAAATAAAATGAATTTAAAAAAAGTTAATAGAAGTCTGAATAAAAACACCTTTCGCTCTCAGTTTGCGGAAAAAAAAAAGAGAAAAAAAGATAGGAAAGTTGGGAAAAAGGTGACTAAGATGAATAAAAAAGAATCTGAATCTGCAGACGAAAAAAAATTGTAGAAAAAAAAGACTACTGTAGAAAAACGTCAGTCAAAACAAAATGTGAGAAATCAACTTGATAAAAATAAACAAAAAAGAAATACAAGAGCATAAAATAAATTTAAAAAAAGGTCTGAATAAAAAACCTTTCGCTTTCAGTTTGCGGAAAGAAAAAAGAGAAAAAAAAATAGGAAAGTTGGTGACTAAGATGAACAAAAAAGAAATGATACTGCAGGCGAAAAAAAAATTGTAGAAAAAAAAGACAACTGTAGAAAAACGTCAGTCAAAACAAAATGTGAGAAATCAATTTGATAAAAATAAACAAAAAAGAAATACGAGAGCATAAAATGAATTAAAAAAAAGGTAAATAGAAGTCTGAATAAAAACAGCTTTCGCTCTCGGTTTGCGCTAATAAAAAAAATAAACAATTAAACGCGACTACAAAATACAAGATAAAAAAAAAAAAACAAAACTAAATACAGTCAATTGCCAAGTTTCTTTTGCTGTTCCTGTTCGAAAAGAGGGACAGGAATTCTACGGTTTTCGTTTGTTTTTTTTTTCGTTGTTTTCTTTGTGATTCTGCAAAATTCAGACACTTTTGTAAAAATGGGGAAAATTCCTAAGTTCATATTATGATGAACATATAAAATAGCGACATCTTACTATCGCTTTTTGACCTAACATTGCAGTAGGATAGACAAATTGAAGCGGGATTTGCTCCTAATGAGTCCCCCATGCAAGGCGGCCATGCTTGCTGTCAAAGCATAATGAGAAATTTTAGAAAAATTTTTTTTTTTTTTGTGCAATTGCGAATAAATTGGGCAAGTCGTTTTTGGTCTGCAGTGGGAATGTCGAGCTACGTTTCTGCTGAAGAAGCCCCAAGCAGGGCTGAAACAGCTGTCCAGAGGCTGCTCGAGGTTCTCACTGCAATCAAAAACGATTTGCACAAAAAAAAAAAAAAAATTTTTCTAAAAGTTCATATTATGAATGAATGAATGAATAAAGAATAATAAATTTCGCCCAATCTGGCAACCCTGCGAATTACACGCGGATAACCCAATGAAAAGAAAACAAATTGTGATCGAAACTGAGAAGAAATTAAGAAAAAGATAGCGGAACAAAGCGGGTAAAGATAGCGAGACGAGGCGAGAGCCCCCCCCATCAAATTAGTTACGTGGCCGTCAAAAGAAAAAAAAAAAAAAGAATGCTATTGAATCTCTTGCACATGAACCAAATCGAGAACTGATACATATCTAATTTTAACTTAAGCGGCACCTGTGTAACCGAATCGAATCACCCCCGGGTCCCCCTTACGGTCCAGGGAGCTCGGGGGGGTGCCGTGCATTGCACGCACCGGTTTCGTCACGCGGTGATTCGCAAACATTGTAAAGATTTAATTTTGAAATGTTTGTCGATGTGGTAGAATTAGGGGAAGAGGCCGCCGGTCGTACACACGTCATTTCGTGTTATTGTTTTCAGCGAGTGTACATCCACAGAACTAAATACAAGCATAACTTTTTTATTATGCAAAAAAAAGTCTTTTGCCAAAAAGTAAAGAATTAATTTTTCGTGCAAAAAAGATTAAGTGTTTTTATTGCAATAATTTGTAATAATAATAAGCGCCGTTTATGACAAGGTTGGTAGTTTTACCAACCTTGGTTTATGAAAAGCGCAGCACGCACCATCTAGTGACAAATTAATAACGCTTTTGTTGTTTGCCCCACGGCCAGCTGAATTGTTATGTCATATATGGCCAGTCCAAAGAGCATTAAAAAATGTTTTCCTAAAAAATGAAAAGCGAGTGTCAAGTGGCCCCCTCAAATTGAAAACTAATGTCAAAATTACTGTCATCTTGATGTTTTTGGTTATGATTATGAGTAATGTCAATTCATCTTGAAATTTAAGTTGTCAAAATAAGCGTCGGTATCGTAACCATAGTAACGCCTACTTAATGAGTGTTAGAGGTCGCTAGTTGACACACTCCACCTCTCGCTCGACTAGCACACATTTTCAGGCGAATTGGACTGGCCGTGTATGACGTATCAATTCAACTGGCCGTGGTTTGCCTAAAAGAGCAGTAATTTTATAACGATTAAACTAAAAAAGTAATTTTCAGCGCCATCTATCGGCAGATCACGCTTGTCGATGGGTTCACAAATTAATTTTTCTGTGCAAAAAATTGCTTTCATCGCAATAACACCAAAAAAAAATCCCGCATTGTCTGCTTCTGTTCACGGGCAACGCTCGCTTCACAAAATTGACTCACTTAACAAATTAACTTTCGGCGCCCCACCTACCGACAAATCCCAAAATTCGATGATTAACAGCGTCATCGCCAAACGAAACCTAATTCAACTGTTTGCGAATAGAAACATCATGCGTTGACAAATGAATTTAAGCGGTTGTTGTTTCGTGACGAAGACGGTTAAAAGAATAACCTTCAGCGCCATCTATCGGCCGATTTGGTTTTGACTGATTGTTTTTTTTATTTATTGCAGTAATTTCAAACGAATCCTAATCGTACATTTCGTACTTGCTCTGACAAGACACTTGTCGCACGATGATACGCTCTAAAAAAAAAAAAAAACGAGTTTCAGCGCCAACTATAGCCCAACTCCGAAATTAAATTAGCAGCGTCATCTGTTTGAGAAGAGAACAAAGCAGGCGACGACATCAATTGACAAATGAATTTGAGCAGTCGCTTCGCGACAACGACGGTTGAAAAATTGATTTTCAGCACCGTCTATCGGCGGATTTTGTTTCCATTGATTATTTATTTATTGGAATAATACCAGACGTATCCTCATCCTGAATTTCGTGTTTTTTTTTTCTGGAAAAACACGATGATGCGGTTTAAAATATCAACTTTCAGCGCCAACTATCGCCCAATCCCGAAATTAGAATAACAGCGCGCCATCTGTTTGAGAAGAGAATAAAGCTGGCGGACGGCGCGGCGTCATCCGTTGACAAATGAATTGGGCTCTTTTAATTTTCGGCGCGCCATCTTTTGGAAAGAAACATTTACTTTTTACAAACATTCGAAATGATGAACGGCTGGTTTCGGTTTCACTTTTCTCGTTTTCTGTTTTTTTTTTTAATTAAATCGGCGTCGACAATTAACAACTGAATGTAGGCAGGTGCTTACCCGTTAATCTGAGCTTCATCGCCGTCATCTGTTTTGAAAAAAAAAACAAAAGAGTAAAGATACCGGCGTCATCCGCTGACGAATGAATTCGTTTTTTGTTTGTTTTTTTGTTAATTTAGAAAATAGTTGTTTTGTAACGGTTACTTTGAAGAAAAATAAAAGAAGAACGAGTTTGTAAGTTGAGCACACGGTTCTGATTTCGATTTCATTTTTCAGCGTCGTCCGCGAACAAAACCTGAGAGTCTGACAGAACGGCGTGCGTTTTTAATTGGTTCCGCCATATTTCAGCAAAATTTACTTCAACCAATCGTAACAAAGAACGGAAGTGCAGTTTGGCGCTAACATTTGAATTTAATAATAATAATAATAATAATAATAAATGTCTTTATTGATTCCCCACATGATACACATACAAAGGACATTGACATTGAAAATGATCAAGCAAGGTTAGAAAGTATTGTCAATTTGACACTGACAGGACTTTCTGTTTTTTTTTGTTGAAATTTGACTTTGATGAAAGAGCAAGCAAGGTTAGAAAGCATTGCCAATTTGACACTGACGGAACTTCTTTTGCCGACCCTGCCGGACTCCAACTAGAGGATCCCTACAAAACTCAAATTAGCAGCGTCACCTATCCGTAAATGAATTAAACTGTTATTACTTTTGTTCTACTTTTCAAGGTTGATAGATTTGGATTGTGCAAAACATCAGTTTCACCAACCCCGCGGCGACATCTATTGAGAAATGATCAAAGAGCACGTCGAGCGCTTTTAAGCTCACGTTTACAACATTCACAGATGAATTGAGCTCAAGGTCAAAAGCCTCCCCACAAACTAAGCAGATAATCGATTTATTTCTTCTTCGGTGACACTCAACAATTTTTTAACAAAATCTACCCTGTACTTCAAATAACTCAAGACGTTCTGCAGATACACGCTCCGACATTGCACCTCACTTATTTGCGCCACCTGAAGCGCGCAAGCTTCCAGCTTGCTCTTTAAGAGTTTACCGCTGAAAACATGCATGCGTTTAAATTCGGCGCTCGCGTAATTCCCAGAATAAATAACCTCGTTCCAATCGCACGGCCGATCGTTTAAAATAACATACAAAACGGCCTTCAAGCCGAAAGATAAACCCTGATTAACCGAAACGTGCAAATTCGTCGTCCAGCGCTCGTTCTTAACGAAGTTGAACTGCTTCTTACTTAAGCGGGAATCCCCGTCCTGCGCCGATAGTATTTCGTCCAGTGTGAAAGAAACCGAGTCCAGGGGATTTCCCGGAATAAAAAATCCGTACTCGCACATGAGCGTGGTGTTGTCGTGTGCTCCGTACGAAATAAACACTTGCTCGTACTTGCTGTAGCGATCCGAAGTTGTCAGCACGTACTTCCAGGAATCGCTTTCGTGAATTAGAGAAGCGCGCATGACCGCGTCGCAGGAATGGTTGAACATGTCCAGGTACGGGCAGAGCGCCATCGAAGGCTCATCTGATGTACAACCCTCGTTTTTAATTAGGGTGGGATCTACGTAGACGGCCCTCGTGTTAACCATGGCGTAAGCCCACCTAAAATCGTCGAAATTTACGAAAGTGCTAACTCGTTCCCAGCCGGTTTCAAAAATCGAGCGCCGCTTCTCCACTTCAGCTCGAAATTCCTGCGGGATCATTTTGATTTCCTCATCCCCGCACAGCCAAGGCACCGGAGGAAGAGCTTCCGGGAGCGACTTCAAGTACCATTTCCACGTTGAGCTTTCGCCCTTGCGTCTTTCCACCACCAGAAACAGCGCGAGTAATTCTTGCGCTTTGAGCGACTTTTCTTTCGCCCGAAGAAAAATCGGGTGCGAAAAATCGATGCTCGCCACGGTCACCAGAAGTTCGCGAGGGATTTCCATCAATCTGTCGCCGGGGGAGACGTTCTTGGTCGAAAACAACCCCCGACCGGTCGATTCGAAACGCCCCAGCTTGAGATGCGAGCGGTCCTTCCAGCCGAGTCCCTTCATCCACTGCTTGAGTGAGATTGTGTTTGGGGCGCAGTCGAGAGCATCGGCGAGCGGATGCGAGGAGGAAATCGTGCTGCGTCTTCTTCTTCTTCTTCTTCTTTTAGTTCTTCCCATTGTGTCTGGAAAGAAGAAAATTTTAAAATTCTCCCGAAAGCCTAGAGTTTCTGCAATTGAATCCTTTTTTCTTTTCGTTTGAAATTATCCCCGGATTTAACGACTTCTTCCCTAAGTTGGCAACATTGTGGTGACGGCAGCCGTCTGTCTGAAATTGTCAATCTACGTCTACAAGCAATTGGTTTTAGAACACACCAATTCGTTAAAAAAAATAAAGTTTTTCGAAAAGGCAGGAAACTTTGATGTAGGCAACCCGGCAAGCGAGATCGTTTCTACGGTTGCCTATACAGAAGGACCAAAAAAATATTTTCTTTTTGTTAAATAAGTGATAAACCTTTTTAGGATTCATATAGATTAGGTAATTCTACTAATTTTTCAAATTCTTTAAATATATTAAGCGATTTTTTTTTAAATAATGGTACAAGACAAAGCAGTAGATGAGTACACGGCGATGAATTATTAAAATAGTTTTCTTTTGGCCAAGAGATGACGCTCTTAATGAATTCTAACCAGCTACCGGTTACAAAGTAACTGTTTCAAAGTAACCAGCTACCGGTTACAAAGTAACCGTTACAAAGTAACTGGTTACAAAGTAACTGGTTACAAAGTAACCGTTACAAAGTAACCGTTACAAAGTAACTGGTTACAAATTAACCGTTACAAAGTAACCGTTACAAAGTAACCGTTACAAAGTAACCGTTGTAACCGTTACAGAGTAACCGTTGTAACCGTTACAAAGTAACCGTTACAAAGTAACCGTTACAAAGTAACCGGTTACAAAGTAACCGTTACAAAGTAACCGTTACAAAGTAACCGTTACAAAGTAACCGTTACAAAGTAACCGTTACAAAGTAACCGTTACAAAGTAACCGTTACAAAGTAACCGTTACAAAGTAACCGTTACATAGTAACCGTTACAAAGTAACCGTTACAAAGTAACCGTTACAAAGTAACCGTTACAAAGTAACCGTTACAAAGTAACCGTTACAAAGTAACCGTTACAAAGTAACCGTTACAAAGTAACCGTTACAAAGTAACCGTTACAAAGTAACCGGTTACAAAGTAACCGTTACAAAGTAACCGTTACAAAGTAACCGTTACAAAGTAACCGTTACAAAGTAACCGTTACAAAGTAACCGTTACAAAGTAACCGTTACAAAGTAACCGTTACAAAGTAACCGTTACATAGTAACCGTTACAAAGTAACCGTTACAAAGTAACCGTTACAAAGTAACCGGTTACAAAGTAACCGGTTACAAAGTAACCGGTTACAAAGTAACCGTTACAAAGTAACCGTTACAAAGTAACCGTTACAAAGTAACCGTTACAAAGTAACCGTTACAAAGTAACCGTTACAAAGTAACCGTTACAAAGTAACCGTTACAAAGTAACCGTTACAAAGTAACCGTTACAAAGTAACCGTTACAAAGTAACCGTTACAAAGTAACCGTTACAAAGTAACCGGTTACAAAGTAACCGTTACAAAGTAACCGGTTACAAAGTAACCGTTACAAAGTAACCGTTACAAAGTAACCGTTGTAACCGTTACAAAGTAACCGTTGTAACCGTTACAAAGTAACCGTTGTAACCGTTACAAAGTAACCGTTGTAACCGTTACAAAGTAACCGTTGTAACCGTTACAAAGTAACCGTTACAAAGTAACCGTTACAAAGTAACCGTTACAAAGTAACCGTTACAAAGTAACCGTTACAAAGTAACCGTTACATAGTAACCGTTACATAGTAACCGTTACAAAGTAACCGTTACAAAGTAACCGTTACAAAGTAACCGTTGTAACCGTTACAAAGTAACCGTTACAAAGTAACCGTTACAAAGTAACCGTTACAAAGTAACCGTTACAAAGTAACCGTTACAAAGTAACCGTTACAAAGTAACCGTTACAAAGTAACCGTTACAAAGTAACCGTTACAAAGTAACCGTTACAAAGTAACCGTTACAAAGTAACCGGTTACAAAGTAACCGTTACAAAGTAACCGTTACAAAGTAACCGTTACAAAGTAACCGTTACAAAGTAACCGTTACAAAGTAACCGTTACAAAGTAACCGTTACAAAGTAACCGTTACAAAGTAACCGTTACAAAGTAACCGTTACAAAGTAACCGTTACAAAGTAACCGTTACAAAGTAACCGTTACAAAGTAACCGTTACAAAGTAACCGTTACAAAGTAACCGTTACAAAGTAACCGTTACAAAGTAACCGTTGTAACCGTTACAAAGTAACCGTTGTAACCGTTACAAAGTAACCGTTGTAACCGTTACAAAGTAACCGGTAACAAAGTAACCGTTACAAAGTAACCGTTACAAAGTAACCGGTTACAAAGTAACCGTTACAAAGTAACCGTTACAAAGTAACCGTTACATAGTAACCGTTACATAGTAACCGGTTACAAAGTAACCGTTACAAAGTAACCGTTACAAAGTAACCGTTACAAAGTAACCGTTACAAAGTAACCGTTACAAAGTAACCGTTACAAAGTAACCGTTACAAAGTAACCGTTACAAAGTAACCGTTACAAAGTAACCGGTAACAAAGTAACCGTTACAAAGTAACAGGTTACAAAGTAACCGTTACAAAGTAACAGGTTACAAAGTAACCGTTACAAAGTAACAGGTTACAAAGTAACCGTTACAAAGTAACCGTTACAAAGTAACCGTTACAAAGTAACCGTTACAAAGTAACCGTTACAAAGTAACCGTTACAAAGTAACCGTTACAAAGTAACCGTTACAAAGTAACCGGTTACAAAGTAACCGTTACAAAGTAACCGTTACAAAGTAACCGTTACAAAGTAACCGTTACAAAGTAACCGTTACAAAGTAACCGTTACAAAGTAACCGTTACAAAGTAACCGTTGTAACCGTTACAGAGTAACCGTTGTAACCGTTACAGAGTAACCGTTGTAACCGTTACAGAGTAACCGTTGTAACCGTTACAGAGTAACCGTTGTAACCGTTACAAAGTAACCGGTTACAAAGTAACCGTTACAAAGTAACCGTTACAAAGTAACCGTTACAAAGTAACCGGTTACAAAGTAACCGTTACAACCGTTACAGAGTAACCGTTGTAACCGTTACAAAGTAACCGGTTACAAAGTAACCGTTACAAAGTAACCGGTTACAAAGTAACCGTTACAAAGTAACCGTTACAAAGTAACCGTTACAAAGTAACCGTTACAAAGTAACCGTTGTAACCGTTACAAAGTAACCGTTGTAACCGTTACAAAGTAACCGTTACAAAGTAACCGTTACAAAGTAACCGTTACAAAGTAACCGTTACAAAGTAACCGTTACAAAGTAACCGTTACAAAGTAACCGTTACAAAGTAACCGTTGTAACCGTTACAAAGTAACCGTTGTAACCGTTACAAAGTAACCGTTGTAACCGTTACAAAGTAACCGTAAGTAACCGTTACAAAGTAACCGTTACAAAGTAACCGTTACAAAGTAACCGGTAACAAAGTAACCGTTACAAAGTAACCGTTACAAAGTAACCGTTACAAAGTAACCGTTGTAACCGTTACAAAGTAACCGTTACAAAGTAACCGTTACAAAGTAACCGTTACAAAGTAACCGGTTACAAAGTAACCGTTACAAAGTAACCGTTACAAAGTAACCGGTTACAAAGTAACCGTTACAAAGTAACCGGTTACAAAGTAACCGTTACAAAGTAACCGTTACAAAGTAACCGGTTACAAAGTAACCGTTACAAAGTAACCGGTTACAAAGTAACCGTTACAAAGTAACCGGTTACAAAGTAACCGTTACAAAGTAACCGTTACAAAGTAACCGTTACAAAGTAACCGTTACAAAGTAACCGTTACAAAGTAACCGTTACAAAGTAACCGGTAACAAAGTAACCGTTACAAAGTAACCGGTTACAAAGTAACCGTTACAAAGTAACCGTTACAAAGTAACCGTTACAAAGTAACCGTTGTAACCGTTACAAAGTAACCGTTACAAAGTAACCGCTACAAAGTAACCGTTACAAAGTAACCGCTACAAAGTAACCGTTACAAAGTAACCGTTACAAAGTAACCGGTAACAAAGTAACCGTTACAAAGTAACCGGTAACAAAGTAACCGGTAACAAAGTAACCGTTACAAAGTAACCGTTACAAAGTAACCGTTACAAAGTAACCGTTACAAAGTAACCGTTACAAAGTAACCGTTGTAACCGTTACAAAGTAACCGTTGTAACCGTTACAAAGTAACCGTTGTAACCGTTACAAAGTAACCGTTGTAACCGTTACAAAGTAACCGTTGTAACCGTTACAAAGT
This sequence comes from Prosopocoilus inquinatus, assembly GCA_036172665.1. Taxonomy (NCBI): domain Eukaryota; kingdom Metazoa; phylum Arthropoda; class Insecta; order Coleoptera; family Lucanidae; genus Prosopocoilus; species Prosopocoilus inquinatus. Next base: position 2,282,244 of record CM069878.1, on the reverse strand, counting down.
AACCGTTGTAACCGTTACAAAGTAACCGTTGTAACCGTTACAAAGTAACCGTTACAAAGTAACCGGTAACAAAGTAACCGTTACAAAGTAACCGGTTACAAAGTAACCGTTACAAAGTAACCGGTTACAAAGTAACCGTTACAAAGTAACCGTTACAAAGTAACCGTTACAAAGTAACCGTTGTAACCGTTACAAAGTAACCGTTACAAAGTAACCGTTACAAAGTAACCGTTACAAAGTAACCGTTACAAAGTAACCGTTGTAACCGTTACAAAGTAACCGTTGTAACCGTTACAAAGTAACCGGTTACAAAGTAACCGTTACAAAGTAACCGTTACAAAGTAACCGTTACAAAGTAACCGGTTACAAAGTAACCGTTACAAAGTAACCGTTACAAAGTAACCGGTAACAAAGTAACCGGTTACAAAGTAACCGGTTACAAAATAACCGTTACAAAGTAACCGTTGTAACCGTTACAGAGTAACCGTTGTAACCGTTACAAAGTAACCGGTTACAAAGTAACCGTTACAAAGTAACCGGTTACAAAGTAACCGTTACAAAGTAACCGTTACAAAGTAACCGGTTACAAAGTAACCGTTACAAAGTAACCGGTTACAAAGTAACCGTTACAAAGTAACCGTTACAAAGTAACCGTTACAAAGTAACCGTTACAAAGTAACCGTTACAAAGTAACCGTTACAAAGTAACCGTTACAAAGTAACCGTTACAAAGTAACCGTTACAAAGTAACCGTTACAAAGTAACCGTTACAAAGTAACCGTTACAAAGTAACCGTTACAAAGTAACCGTTACAAAGTAACCGTTACAAAGTAACCGTTACAAAGTAACCGTTACAAAGTAACCGGTAACAAAGTAACCGTTACAAAGTAACCGGTAACAAAGTAACCGGTAACAAAGTAACCGGTAACAAAGTAACCGTTACAAAGTAACCGGTTACAAAGTAACCGGTTACAAAGTAACCGTTACAAAGTAACCGTTACAAAGTAACCGTTGTAACCGTTACAAAGTAACCGTTGTAACCGTTACAAAGTAACCGTTGTAACCGTTACAAAGTAACCGTTGTAACCGTTACAAAGTAACCGTTGTAACCGTTACAAAGTAACCGTTGTAACCGTTACAAAGTAACCGTTGTAACCGTTACAAAGTAACCGTTGTAACCGTTACAAAGTAACCGTTGTAACCGGTTACAAAGTAACCGGTTACAAAGTAACCGTTACAAAGTAACCGTTACAAAGTAACCGTTACAAAGTAACCGTTACAAAGTAACCGTTACAAAGTAACCGTTACAAAGTAACCGTTGTAACCGTTACAAAGTAACCGTTACAAAGTAACCGTTGTAACCGTTACAAAGTAACCGTTGTAACCGTTACAAAGTAACCGTTACAAAGTAACCGGTTACAAAGTAACCGTTACAAAGTAACCGGTTACAAAGTAACCGTTACAAAGTAACCGTTACAAAGTAACTGGTAACAAAGTAACCGGTTACAAAGTAACCGGTTACAAAGTAACCGGTTACAAAGTAACCGTTACAAAGTAACCGTTGTAACCGTTACAGAGTAACCGTTGTAACCGTTACAAAGTAACCGGTTACAAAGTAACCGTTACAAAGTAACCGGTTACAAAGTAACCGTTACAAAGTAACCGTTACAAAGTAACCGGTTACAAAGTAACCGGTTACAAAGTAACCGTTACAAAGTAACCGTTACAAAGTAACCGTTACAAAGTAACCGTTACAAAGTAACCGTTACAAAGTAACCGTTACAAAGTAACCGGTTACAAAGTAACCGGTTACAAAGTAACCGTTACAAAGTAACCGGTTACAAAGTAACCGTTACAAAGTAACCGTTACAAAGTAACCGTTACAAAGTAACCGTTACAAAGTAACCGTTACAAAGTAACCGTTACAAAGTAACCGTTACAAAGTAACCGTTACAAAGTAACCGTTACAAAGTAACCGTTACAAAGTAACCGTTACAAAGTAACCGTTACAAAGTAACCGTTACAAAGTAACCGTTACAAAGTAACCGTTACAAAGTAACCGTTACAAAGTAACCGTTACAAAGTAACCGTTACAAAGTAACCGTTACAAAGTAACCGTTACAAAGTAACCGTTACAAAGTAACCGTTACAAAGTAACCGTTACAAAGTAACCGTTACAAAGTAACCGGTAACAAAGTAACCGTTACAAAGTAACCGGTAACAAAGCAACCGGTAACAAAGTAACCGGTAACAAAGTAACCGGTAACAAAGTAACCGGTAACAAAGTAACCGTTACAAAGTAACCGGTTACAAAGTAACCGGTTACAAAGTAACCGTTACAAAGTAACCGTTGTAACCGTTACAAAGTAACCGTTGTAACCGTTACAAAGTAACCGTTGTAACCGTTACAAAGTAACCGTTGTAACCGTTACAAAGTAACCGTTGTAACCGTTACAAAGTAACCGTTGTAACCGTTACAAAGTAACCGTTGTAACCGTTACAAAGTAACCGTTGTAACCGTTACAAAGTAACCGTTGTAACCGTTACAAAGTAACCGTTGTAACCGTTACAAAGTAACCGTTGTAACCGGTTACAAAGTAACCGGTTACAAAGTAACCGTTACAAAGTAACCGTTACAAAGTAACCGTTACAAAGTAACCGTTACAAAGTAACCGTTACAAAGTAACCGTTACAAAGTAACCGTTACAAAGTAACCGTTACAAAGTAACCGTTACAAAGTAACCGTTACAAAGTAACCGTTACAAAGTAACCGTTACAAAGTAACCGTTACAAAGTAACCGTTACAAAGTAACCGTTACAAAGTAACCGTTACAAAGTAACAGTTGTAACCGTTACAAAGTAACCGGTAACAAAGTAACCGGTAACAAAGTAACCGGTAACAAAGTAACCGGTAACAAAGTAACCGTTACAAAGTAACCGGTTACAAAGTAACCGGTTACAAAGTAACCGTTACAAAGTAACCGTTACAAAGTAACCGTTGTAACCGTTACAAAGTAACCGTTGTAACCGTTACAAAGTAACCGTTGTAACCGTTACAAAGTAACCGTTGTAACCGTTACAAAGTAACCGTTGTAACCGTTACAAAGTAACCGTTGTAACCGTTACAAAGTAACCGTTGTAACCGTTACAAAGTAACCGTTGTAACCGTTACAAAGTAACCGTTGTAACCGTTACAAAGTAACCGTTGTAACCGTTACAAAGTAACCGTTGTAACCGTTACAAAGTAACCGTTGTAACCGTTACAAAGTAACCGTTGTAACCGTTACAAAGTAACCGTTGTAACCGGTTACAAAGTAACCGTTACAAAGTAACCGTTACAAAGTAACCGTTACAAAGTAACCGTTACAAAGTAACCGTTACAAAGTAACCGTTACAAAGTAACCGTTACAAAGTAACCGTTACAAAGTAACCGTTACAAAGTAACCGTTACAAAGTAACCGTTGTAACCGTTACAAAGTAACCGTTGTAACCGTTACAAAGTAACCGTTGTAACCGTTACAAAGTAACCGTTACAAAGTAACCGTTACAAAGTAACCGTTACAAAGTAACCGTTACAAAGTAACCGGTTACAAAGTAACCGGTTACAAAGTAACCGGTTACAAAGTAACCGTTACAAAGTAACCGTTGTAACCGTTACAGAGTAACCGTTGTAACCGTTACAAAGTAACCGGTTACAAAGTAACCGTTACAAAGTAACCGGTTACAAAGTAACCGGTTACAAAGTAACCGTTACAAAGTAACCGTTACAAAGTAACCGGTTACAAAGTAACCGTTACAAAGTAACCGGTTACAAAGTAACCGTTACAAAGTAACCGGTTACAAAGTAACCGTTACAAAGTAACCGTTACAAAGTAACCGTTACAAAGTAACCGTTACAAAGTAACCGTTACAAAGTAACCGTTACAAAGTAACCGTTACAAAGTAACCGTTACAAAGTAACCGGTAACAAAGTAACCGTTACAAAGTAACCGGTAACAAAGTAACCGGTAACAAAGTAACCGGTAACAAAGTAACCGGTAACAAAGTAACCGTTACAAAGTAACCGGTTACAAAGTAACCGGTTACAAAGTAACCGGTTACAAAGTAACCGGTTACAAAGTAACCGGTTACAAAGTAACCGTTACAAAGTAACCGTTACAAAGTAACCGTTGTAACCGTTACAAAGTAACCGTTGTAACCGTTACAAAGTAACCGTTGTAACCGTTACAAAGTAACCGTTGTAACCGTTACAAAGTAACCGTTGTAACCGTTACAAAGTAACCGTTGTAACCGTTACAAAGTAACCGTTGTAACCGTTACAAAGTAACCGTTGTAACCGTTACAAAGTAACCGTTGTAACCGTTACAAAGTAACCGTTGTAACCGTTACAAAGTAACCGTTGTAACCGTTACAAAGTAACCGTTGTAACCGTTACAAAGTAACCGTTGTAACCGTTACAAAGTAACCGTTGTAACCGTTACAAAGTAACCGTTGTAACCGTTACAAAGTAACCGTTGTAACCGGTTACAAAGTAACCGGTTACAAAGTAACCGTTACAAAGTAACCGTTACAAAGTAACCGTTACAAAGTAACCGTTACAAAGTAACCGTTACAAAGTAACCGTTACAAAGTAACCGTTACAAAGTAACCGATACAAAGTAACCGTTACAAAGTAACCGTTACAAAGTAACCGTTACAAAGTAACCGTTACAAAGTAACCGTTACAAAGTAACCGTTACAAAGTAACCGTTACAAAGTAACCGTTACAAAGTAACCGTTACAAAGTAACCGTTACAAAGTAACCGTTACAAAGTAACCGTTACAAAGTAACCGTTACAAAGTAACCGTTACAAAGTAACGGTTACAAAGTAACCGTTACAAAGTAACGGTTACAAAGTAACCGTTACAAAGTAACGGTTACAAAGTAACCGTTACAAAGTAACCGTTACAAAGTAACCGTTACAAAGTAACGGTTACAAAGTAACGGTTACAAAGTAACGGTTACAAAGTAACGGTTACAAAGTAACAGTTACAAAGTAACAGTTACAAAGTAACAGTTACAAAGTAACGGTTACAAAGTAACGGTTACAAAGTAACGGTTACAAAGTAACCGTTACGAAGTAACCGTTACGAAGTAACCGTTACCAAGTAACCGTTACGAAGTAACCGTTACCAAGTAACCGTTACGAAGTAACCGTTACGAAGTAACCGTTACGAAATGACCGGTTACACAAAGTAACCGTTACAAAGTAACCGTTACAAAGTAACCGGTTACAAAGTAACCGTTACAAAGTAACCGTTACAAAGTAACCGGTTACAAAGTAACCGTTACAAAGTAACCGTTACAAAGTAACCGTTACAAAGTAACCGTTACAAAGTAACGGTTACAAAGTAACCGGTACAAAGTAACTGGTTACAAAGTAACAGGTTACAAAGTAACCGTTACAAAGTAACAGGTTACAAAGTAACCGTTACAAAGTAACAGGTTACAAAGTAACCGTTACAAAGTAACAGGTTACAAAGTAACCGTTACAAAGTAACCGTTACAAAGTAACCGTTACAAAGTAACCGTTACAAAGTAACCGTTACAAAGTAACCGTTACAAAGTAACCGGTAACAAAGTAACCGTTACAAAGTAACCGTTACAAAGTAACCGTTACAAAGTAACCGTTACAAAGTAACCGTTACAAAGTAACCGTTACAAAGTAACCGTTACAAAGTAACCGGTAACAAAGTAACCGTTACAAAGTAACCGTTACAAAGTAACCGTTACAAAGTAACCGTTACAAAGTAACCGTTACAAAGTAACCGTTACAAAGTAACCGTTACAAAGTAACCGTTACAAAGTAACCGTTACAAAGTAACCGTTACAAAGTAACCGTTACAAAGTAACCGGTTACAAAGTAACCGGTTACAAAGTAACCGTTACAAAGTAACCGTTACAAAGTAACCGTTACAAAGTAACCGTTACAAAGTAACCGTTACAAAGTAACCGTTACAAAGTAACCGTCACAAAGTAACCGTCACAAAGTAACCGTTACTTTGTAACCGTTACAAAGTAACCGTTACAAAGTAACCGTTACAAAGTAACCGTTACAAAGTAACCGTTACAAAGTAACCTTTACAAAGTAACCGTTACAAAGTAACCGTTACAAAGTAACCGTTACAAAGTAACCGTTACAAAGTAACCGTTACAAAGTAACTGGTTACAAAGTAACTGGTTACAAAATAACTGGTTACAAAATAACTGGTTACAAAGTAACTGGTTACAAAGTAACCGTTACAAAGTAACTGGTTACAAAGTGACCGTTACAAAATAACCAGCTACCTGTTACAAAGTGACCGTTACAATGTAACCAGCTACTGGTTACAAAGTAGCCGTTACAAAGTCTCTTTTAGTTCGATTATGATTATAAAATCGGCCCTAACGGCTCGAGCGATCTTTAAGCTACCCGTAACGTATTTGTTAAAGTAATTAACGTGTTTTATTTAAGTCTCATCGTATTTTGCCTTATTAAAGCATCTCCAGTAAATTAAAAATTAATATTTTCTTGAACCGGCCGATAAAACAGAATAGTTTCTGCACTTTGTCTTTGACTGCTCCTTGAAGATGGCGACACCGACATTATGAATAAAAATGAGTTACGTGCGGCCGGTTTTCTCAAAACAATGAGACGAAGATTTAAATCGTAATAATTCGCAGAATAATACCGCAAAGTGAAGATTCTTTAATAGGCGTAAGTGACGAGGCAACGTGCGCCTTCGACGTAAAAGAATCGGTTTGGAAAAAGTACTCACGTTTCTTCGTGCCGACGACCGAACAAAGCGGAGGAGCCGACTGGTAACCCTAACCTCACTTTCTTGAAACGATGGGAACTCCTGACGTAGATTTAAGCGCCAGCGACCTCGACGTTCGGGCTTTCGGCAAGTTCTTCAAGCTCCTGCCCTCCAACGACCAAATCAAGGAGCTCCAGACCATCCTGAGGGACAGGTGGGGGCAAGCAACAATGCGAAGCACGTTCGAATGATTAATGTTTTCGTTTCTTTTTTTTTTTTTTTTGGTTGGTGTTGTCAATCACAGGAACACGACGCGCAGCGACTTTAAATTTTACGCGGACCGTTTGATTCGTCTCGTAATCGAGGAGAGCTTGAACCAGCTGCCCTTCACCGACTGCAAGGTGACCACGCCGACGGGCGCAACTTACAATGGGTTGAAGTATCGCTCGGGTAATTGCGGTGTGTCGATCGTGCGATCCGGCGAGGCGATGGAGCAGGGTTTGAGGGATTGCTGTCGTAGCATTCGCATTGGGAAAATATTGGTGGAGTCGGATGTGGATACGCACGAGGCGAGGGTCGTTTATGCCAGGTTCCCCGAAGACATCGCCAGGCGACAGGTTTGTGAAGGAGCTATTGCAATAGAAATTTCGGCTTCCAACCTATTCATTCGAATCCATTTTCAATCAGTTTGTAGATCACAATTCACTAGCATTTTCAAGTTGGCAAGTTATTTATAATACAGAGCCTTTGTTTCCGGCTGTTGGAAACACTTTTCGCTCTTATATTAGGTGCTTTCTTTCGCTTAAAAGTTTGAATCGTGTTTCGAATAGTTTGGACCTGTATTTCGTAATTGTTGCAATCAACAAAACAGCTGACTTGAAATTCTGATTGACAGTTCATTTGTAAATAACCACGATTCAATCCGAACGAGTTTTAAAAATAGAGAGATTCAAAGGAAGGAATGTCTATTTTTGAATCAGAACACGTTTGGATCGCGATTTCGTGAGCGAAAGAAAGCACGTCTATAATAAATAGGAAGACGATGTTTTACATGTCGACCGTAAGGTGGCGCTGTTTTTTGCCGTCAAAAATTTTGAGTCTCATCGCGTCGCGTCCTGTCGCCGTTTGGTTTACCGAGATAGTTTGCCATAAATTTCGGAAAGAAACCGTTCCGGTGAATTCGGAAATGTGTGCGAAGACTCATCGAGTTGTTAAATAAACCCGGGAACGTAAGTGAAAGTGGTTGTGAGGCGGCTTTTCGTTTGAAAACGAGACGATTACTGAAGGCGGGCGGCGCGGCGTTGCGCAGGAGATAAGGTAGGATTGTTCGTTCGTTAATTTTTTCGCCCTCGTGCATATTTTTGGGTGTTACGTTTAAATAAAATATTCATTCACATTTCGAATTAACGAAGCTTGCTTGCGACCGCAAAGGTCTGCGACGGTCTTTTTAATTTCGTTTTAAACGTCAAATTCACCGTGGACGTCGGGTTGCGTTCAGAAATCGCATCACGGGTTCACTGTGTGATGGATTGCGTTCAGAAACTGTACTGCATTGTCTGATAGTATGGTATAGTCTGGACAGGCTAACGATCAGCTTATTTTGAAAGTAAACGTGTAATTTCTTTGGTATTGATGGTGTTTCTTTCATTAATTAAGTAACGATGATATTTTTTAAGTAATAGAAGAAATGCGTTCAGGTATTTCTGGCGGTTGCGTTCAGAAATCGCACCGTGGACGTCGGGTTGCGTCCAGAAATCGCGTTACGGGTTCACTGTGTGATGGATTCAAGTTTTAAAAATAGAGAGATTCAAAGAAAAGAATCAAAACACGTTTGGATCACGATTTCGAGAACGAAAGAAAGCACATTATAGCCTTCTCAATGGATTAGGAAAGTGGGTGGTCCTAAAGCTGGCGCGAAATTTAAAACGGAGTCTATTGGACTGTGAAAATGCCTGTTGTTACGCCAAACAAACTGAAAATACTCGCTTCACAGAGAGCTCCTGGATAAACTTTTGCTCATCATCGAAACTTAGGGTGAATAGCTTCAATAAAATTATTCTAGTTGTGCTTATTGTACTTAATTAGTTAATTTATTTGTTATTAAAAAAATGTATGATATAAAATGTTTGTCTGAGCTAAGTTGAGCTGCAGGTCAATAAACATAACCTAACAAGACAAAATAAAAAAGAATGTCTGCGGAAAAGCATGCAATGTGTGGGCGGATTCTTTATTTCATCAAAAAGCCTGCTGGATGGCATCGGTTCCATCAAAATCGTTCTTTTATTGCTTGATGGATGACTCGGATTCACCAACAGTCTTTCTTTTACTCTAGTTGGTTTTCATCAGATGGCATCATTCGTTTCAGATGATGGAACTGTTTGAAATTTGAAACCTCAAACCTAACGTCGCTTTTTTAAACATGAGCGAAAGTCAAGTGAAAGTTCTATTCGTGTATTATCTGCATTTTTTTTAATTGCTTGCACCTACCGCTTCTGTAAAAATGAGATGTCTATAAATAAATAGGAGTGTGAAGAAATTAAAAGTCAAGAAAGTGCAAAACAAACCTAAAATTAATTGGAAATTATACGGGTACGTGTATCGTGTTTAGGACGATGCAAAAGTTAGATGAGATGATCAATTATTTTAAGAACATAAATAAAATGTTTAATTTTTGAGGTTAGGAAGAGTTTTATTTGAACGCAAGGCGTTCTTTCATTCCTAATCTGTTGCATCCGTCAGTAGATGACGTCACCGCATCAAGTTCCAACACTGATGGTTTCAACCACAAAATTGTGTTGAAATAAAGAACGTGTCCTGTTTGCCAAACATTTTTCAATACAATGTACATACAAGATAGCAACTTATAAAACTGTAATATCTTGTTTAATCTCGTTGTCTTAACATTCTTAAATGTTAGGTTATGTTCAGGTCAACTCCGGAGTTACGGCGACAGTATTTTACGACATACGTCTGATTTATTAGACAAAGATAGTAAACGACGCGGCTCCGCCTTCTGTGACGTTTACTTTCCTAGTCTATTGACAAATTATTTCTAATGCAGACCCATTATTTCGGGCTGTTGGCAACAATGCTTTTCGCTCATTTATTGTCCGTATTACAGTTGTTTCAAATTTGCAGGTGCTTCTCATGTATCCGATTATGTCGACTGGCAACACTGTGACCCAGGCTGTGAAAGTATTGAAGGAACACGGAGTCAAAGAAGAGTGCATCATTTTAAGTAATTTATTTTGCACACCCGCCGCCGTTGAGACCGTCACAGTGTCATTTCCGAAGGTAAGGACTGTTCATAATTAAGATGAGTTTCTGCAGAAAGGAACCGATCCACGTCATGAACAAACTGAGAAAACTACCTATTGAAGGTAGGTTGGTTTGGGGGCGAGTAAACGTTATCATTGTTACGTTGGGGCTCAGTCTATTCTGCTTCTTGAAGAACTCAAATTTTGTGAATTTGCGGGTCGGTTCCTTTTTGCGAAAGGGCGTCCAATTGAAATTATTTTTTTTTCTCTCTCCTTCTCTCTTGGGTGGTTTAGATGAAGATACTTACATCAGAAGTGCATCCTGTCGCTCCAAATCATTTCGGGCAAAAGTATTTCGGCACGGACTAAGCACACCCACAGAAACGAATGCAATTATGTAATCGCATTTAAGGTCCTCTTACATTTATCCTAGGTTAGGGCAGGTCACGAGATGTAAGTGTGAAAATTGTCGATAGTCTGAAACTTTTTACGATAAAACATGCGGGAAATCATAGATTATTCTGTTGTGAGATGAGCATTCTTGGTAATCCTTGTCGTGTTGTATTTTTCTTTTCCTAACCTCACTTCTACTGTATGTTATTTTCCTTCCACTTCTTCATTTCCTCTTTTTCCAGTGCCCTTCTGCTAACCTCACTTCTATTGTACGTATAATATTTTCCTTCCGCTTCTTCTTTCTTCTTTCTCTTTCCAGTCCTCTGTTCCAGAGCCCTTCGGCTAACCTCACTTCTATTGTATGTCCATCTGTTTCTCCTGAATCACTAAAAACTCTCGTCATTTGTACAACACCACCTGTGCTCGTCCTTCTTTCTTACTTGAAAAAAAAATTCATGTCTCAAGGCTTGCAGCCTTACAGGTCGTTAGTTAAGCCGTTTTAAAACAGTATTTATTAAACTGTATATAATATTAATGTGTTGTTTACTTGAAATAATAATAATTCTTTAACAAAAATGTCCTTTAACTTGTTTTAAATGAGAGAAGGAAGAATGAAGAAGATTTCTTTAAGTGAACTCTCGTGTAAATGTCTACTTTGCCGACCGTAACTCTCGCATTCACCACCCCACTACTTTTCACACCTAACTTACATGTAAGGATGTTACAATGAAGAAGGTAAGCCGAACATTGAGAAAGTGTTACATCGACGAAAAACTGGAAAATATGTAATTTTGTTAATAATTTCCGCAGGAAAATGCTTGCAGGTATCTGCTACACCAAGTTTCCATTTCTGATCGACAGTGTGGCCAAGTTAGGGAAAATCGAAAAAGAAAACAAAACAACAGACCCAACTGGCTAGCAAAAGCGCGTGGTTACGCGTCTTAATTCGGGGTAAACCGTCGAAGCCGGCCGAAGGCCGTGAAATATATTTCACCTCCCCGGGGGAATTTTTCTCAAGCACTAAAATAATGCGCGCAGAGCAACTCGAACTCTATAGAGAATGGCGTGTCGCTAACTCGATTCGGAGAGAGGAAAAAGAGAGAAAACAAACGAAAGGAAAAAAAGGATCGAGAATGATTAGCCAATCCAGCGAAAATGCGACCTAATGAGTTACCAGTAAGATTAAATATCGAAGGTGGTGGGAGTGTTCGAAGCTCGTGCGAGAAGGGATAACAAAAACAAACCGAAAATATCGCAAAAAATTGTACCCCGACCAGCGCCAATCGGATCGAAAATGAAACGCACTTTAACTAGTTTAAATTCAACGAAAATAAAACGAGCTCAACTCAAGGGTGTTAAACACCGGGCTGACAAAAGCGCGCGGATACGCGGCTTAATTCGGGGTGAACCGTCGAAGCCGGCCGAAGGCCGTGAAATATATTTCACCTCCCCGGGGGAATTTTTCTCAAGCACTAAAATTGTACGCGCAAAGCAACTCGGAGTCTATAGAGAATGGCGTGTCGCTAACTCGATTCGGACAGAGGAAAAAAGAGGGAAAACAAACGAAAGGAAAAAAAAGGATCGAGAATGATTAACCAATCCAGCGAAAATGCGACCTAATGAGCTACCAATAAGATTAAATGTCGAAAGTGGTGGGAGCGTTCGAAGCTCGTGCGAGAAGGGCTAACAAGAACAAGCTGGAAATATCGCAGGAAAGTGTAGCCCGAGCGGCGCCAGCCGGATCGAAAATAAAACGCACTAGTTTAAATTCAACGAAAATAAAACGAGCTCAACTCAAGGGTTAAACACCGGCTGACAAAAAAGCGCGTGGATCCGCGGCTTAATTCGGGATGAACCGTCGAAGCCGGCCGAAGGCCGTGAAATGTATTTCACCTCCCTGAAGAAATTTTTCTCAAGCACTAAAATAGTAGAATCGAAGATAAAACTTGTTTAAATTCAACGAAAATAAAACGAGCTGATTTCCTGCGTTTCTAACGATTATGTTAAAAAGCCCAACGAAATTCTTCGGGGTAATTGTGGTCGTAAATGATGCGCGCGCCTTAGCCTCGAACGAAATTCCTTTATCGGCCGATCAGAAAACAGAGTCGACTCCGGCGAATCTACAGTACAGGGTGACAAAGAATACCAGGAGAATTTTAAACCGTAGCAAAGTTCCGATTTCTAACTATTTAAAAAATGTCCCGCTCCTTGGAGAGAATATTATGTTAAGCTTACAAACAGCAAGCTGGAGTTAAATTAAAAAAAATACACACATACAAAATTGTCAAAAGGGTAGTTTGTTCTTGTAATCAACATTTAGATTTTTTTTATATATATATAAATTATTTTTTGTAATCTGTGCAATCGCACTGGGTCTTCTCGGTCTTCAAATCGCACAGGTCGTACTTGTCGCGTTCGCATCGATCGGGGCCCTCCGCGAACGTCACCGTCTTCACTTTGCAAGCCCCCTCGGGCAGTTCGGCGTCGCGCACCATAATCGGCTGCGGCAGTTTCGGCTTCTCCACCTCGCTCTGCCCCACCAGAGGAGGCTCCGCGCACTCGGGCGAGACATTTTCAGCGCAGATGTCGTGGTGCTTCTTGAGGACACCCGCGTAGTACTTCTGCTGGATTTCCTCGGGCGTATCGACGTGTTTGGGGGCGAACGCGTACTGACCTACAATTTAAATAATTGTAAAAAAAAAATACGCAGGAATTTTTAATATTGTAACGGAAGAAATTATTATCTAAGATCCAAAAACCTTGATCGATAACACTGCACGTGATTACGTGATAATAATCCGGCAACAGAGAGGAAAATGAATCGTCGAGAGCTTCAAGAACACAGAGTTACATCAATCGCCCACGCGCACCGGAAAGTATGTCGATTTCAGATGTAAATATCGGAGAGCGTCAGTTCATCAATGTAGTGATTATAATGCGTGAACTCGTGCGTGGTTTCGCTTCTTGTATCTGATATGTAAATGTGTTTTATACTGATACTGATAATAATAATGTTTTTTTTTTTGTATTATCTTAACTCAGGTTGTGCAACCCCTAAAATATATACGTTAGTGCTTGGTAAAAACCAGATTACCAACAAAGCAACGTTGCAAAATCATTAGTTTGTCTATCCGTACCTTCAAGCGTGGAACATTCTGTACTCTTCAGCTCTCCAACTTCGACGGGGTATGCGCAAGTCTTCTTAACCTTTTCGATTCCGTGTTTCGGCACGGCGTACCTGTGGACCAAGGTGTCCTCGTATTCGTCGACGATCTTCTTCCTCTTGAGCTCTTCGGTTGCCGGGTCCGCGCCGCCGCCCACGTTCAGCTCCCGCATGCACCTCTCCATTTCGTCTTCCGTCTCTTCGATTTGCCTGCCTGTAATCAGTCAATCAGCACAGACCACCACATCGTCGAAATACTCCTTGCCGATGGCGTCCCTTTGGGCCTTCTTCAAGGTTTCGACGTTTTCTTCGATTTGATCCTCGATGTCCTCGTGGAGGAGGCCCTGCTTGAACATGTAGTTGCGTATGTTCTCGGCGACTTCGCATGGGAACTTCTCCGGGTTCGCCTGTATGTAGCGGTACACGTACAGGTCCGCCCCTGTTATTATGAATCTCTGTTCGAACACGATGATAAGCGCGCCGATGTAAAAGTCGGCCGGGGTGTAATAGTCCGGATTGAGAGGGTCGGAGCCCGGTTTCGTTATTAAGCTGTTTCGCAAGTACTTTCCTCCTGTTAAAAAAAAAATGAATTAGGCCCGATTTCTTCACCTAATGATAAATTTATCCGCCAGGTAGTAGTATTTATCCGCCAGGTAGTAGTATTTATCCGCCAGGTAGTAGTATTTATCCGCCAGATAGTAGTATTTATCCGCCAGGTAGTAGTATTTATCCGCCAGGTGGTAGCAGATAAATTTATCGAGAGGTGAAGAAATCGGGCATTAGTATGTAATCTATTCGACGGTATCTGGTACCTATTATTCCCGAGTTTCTAATTGGTGGTTCGTGAATGGTACAAGTGCCGTCTCCCAGCTGGTAGATCAGCAGGAACCTCCTGATGGTGTCCTCGGGGTGCACCACGTCGAATTTCATCTCGTACCTCAAATACTTATTGGCGTTGAGGATTTGTTTTAAGACGTCCTTCCTGGGGGTCTTCGGCATGAACGTCAGCGTGTTCTGCAGGGAGTCCTCGAGACTGCCGAGACCGTCATGCGGCGGCATCTTCTGCACGGGCTTGGGCTTGGGCCTCTCACTGATGTCGATGCCCGGCTTTTGCTCCACGTTCAGGACCTTCCGAAAGTAATTCCGCGTGAATTCGTCGCAGTCGTACAGGAGCATGCGCCTGCCCAGCACGAAAATCGTGTCGCCGACCAACAAGTCTCTGGGTTGGTAGTATTCGGCGACCTCGTCGTCCGTGCGTTCCAGGTAGATCGACGGGAAGGTGACCGGACGGTCAGTCCAAACCTGAAATTTCCGTTTTTTTTTTTTTTTCAGAAAACCCCGCCCGCGTCATTAGGACCTTTCCGTTTGCCACAAATCTCACCCCTCATATTAGATAAACGTCATTTCCGCTAGCAGGAACAAGTAAGTTTGAACGAATATTTTGACTTGGCAACCAATGGAAGTGCACGAACGACAAGGTGGGGCTCTGAAATCTCCGTTCGAACTTACTTGTTCGGCGCCAACGGAAATGACGTTTATCTGATCTGAGGTACAGTCGCGATCAAGCTAGTCGAGACCGACTGACGTTTCTGTAACCCACCGCAGTTAGCTTACGACGGTCGCGATTAGGATGATCGCGACCGTACAAGATTAAGGGCAAAACGAACGCAGCTATTATTAGCCAACGAAAGAAGAAGAGATACCTTCGGAAGCTTCGTCTTGCGCAGTAATTGGGGGAAGGGGTCTCGACCGTCGTTTCTGGTGTGTATCTCCTTGACCGCAATCGTGTCATCCGCCAAGAAATACAGGACCTCGTAGGGTCGGATCTCGCCGTATTCTGAATCTCTGTCGTCCCAGAGTGCCTTGAATCTTATTAAAAAAATTTTACACGGAGGTGCACGTGATGTGTACAGAAGGGATCGATAAGCTAATCGAGACGGATTAACAATTCTCTAACCCTTACTGCCAACGTTATTAATTAACCAAATTAGCTCGATTAGGGTGAACGCGACTATACCGACCTTGGACGTGCCCTCATCTCGTTTTAAACTCGTGTAATAAAACGAGATGCAGATACAACGAAAGTTAGAACAAAAGACTTTGGAAATTGAAGTTGTGAACTGTCTAATAGACTGTGGCGATTTCGATCGGGCGCGATCCACGGCGCACGCACAGTCCGTGCCGTTACCATAACAACGCAACTATTATGAAGATTTTAAATGGAGTGACGAGTGACGTATACCTGAGAGTGAGATATTGCATGAGGCTACTTCCCATATACTAACTTTCAAAGAAACGAACCTAATGACACGCTTTGTTGACTTAAAAAAAAAAGAAAAACGACGAAGACCGTTTTACATTTTTAATTTCCACCAAAACCAAAGAATTTTTTTTTTGTTTTTAATAATTTCGACTTGAGAATTTTAATAATTTCAACTCACTTAAGAGAATTTCTGATTTACTTTTAATAATTTCTTAACTTACTTAAGAATTTTGCCGTCGTATTCGAGGAAACGTCTCAGCTTATTATCGGCGGACGGGGTCTGCGTGAAGTGGCTGGCTTTCTCGAACTCTCTGTCCAGGGTGTAGCGGTCGGGGGGCATCGCCTCGGCCTGGCTCATCACCAGCCCCTGGCTCGCCATGTACTCCTGAAATAACCACGAACGCGTTCTCAATCCGTGAACCTGACACCCCCCACGGCAATTTTGAGGTTATACCCTCGTGAACGTGTCGCAGTCGTAGGTGTGATAGACGATCCCGTAAAACGCCACGTCCCTCCCCACGTCCAGGTCCTTCCAGTGCCAATATTCCCCGGTGGAGGTCTTAGGAATCTTCGCCCTTCTGATCAAACGTCCTTGAACGAGACCGCTATTCTAAAAATGACAAAAGCGCAATCGTTTAAAACATAGGTTGTCAAAGTGGGCGGTAGCGCCCACCAGGCGTTGAAACGTTCTAGGGGGCCGTTGAACGCGCCCAATGTTTGTCTTTAAAGTGGGCGGCGATTCCAAAAAGTTTTGGAACCTATGCTTTAAAGAAAACAAAACGAAGCATCTAACAAACCTCCACTTTGGGTTCCATGACGGTAATGGTGTCGTCCTCGAGGAAATAAATGATGTTGACAGGTCGCACGCGGAAGTGCTCGAGGGGCGATTCCACCACCGACTGCTTGAAGAACGCCTTGAAAGTGAGGCACTTCTTGTCGTAGAGGGCGTACTGCGGGAGAAACTGGGGGACGGCGGGCGCACGCGTCCTGCCGTACGTCAGGGAGGGATCGTAACGGACGGGGTCGTAGTTGCTGATGTAGCCCACGGAGCTCGTGTCCAGGGGCTTGCCGCCGATGCCGCTGTAGTAATTCTTCGGCATTTTGTAGCCATTGCAGAAGTCGAACGCGTGGGATAAATGATATCGCGTCACCTGAGAATGATGATTAATTGGCGAAATTAAAATTTAAAATCACAGCGGCAGATACTTTGACCTAACCTAAAAAAAACAGATGAAACTATCGTAAGATCGTAAGATGTCGCTGTTTAATCTGCTCATCACTCTTACATCGCAATTGCGAATAAATTGGACAAGTCGTTCTTATTTGCAGTGGGAATGTCGAGCTACGTCTCTGCTGACGAAGTCCCAAGCAAGGCTGAAACAGCTGTACAGAGGCGGCTCGAGGTTTTCACTGCAATCAAAACGACTTGCAACAAAATTTTCTAAAAAAAAAAACCTAAAAGTCGTTGCTGTACTTGCCTAATAATTCGGAGTGGCCCGGTAATTTTACTTTTGACAATTTAATTATACCTGCGGCAACTCGGGGCTCAAAACACTTTAATTACGTAGTAAAAAACGAGCTGAAACGCAATGAAATGCGCGAGCGTAACCGTAAATGAACGTAATTTGTTGAAACGTCAAAATTTGAATTTCCCGCCATGTCTGTTCGTTTTTTGTTTAAAAAAAAATTGCAGTGAGTACCAATCTTACCCTAGGATCGCGTTGTAATTCCCTATCTTGAAATTTCTCTTTTAAAATGCAATTTATAGATCTGAATTTAATATTAGAATAAAGAAAAACAAGAATTCACTTAAGTTTTCAGTGTCGGCGCAACCCCTACACGATTTTAATCGGAATCTACATTTGTAAAAAAAAAAAAAAGAAAAGAAAACTGGTTGGTAAATGCGTTTAGTTCATTTCCAAGGGCGTTTAGTTTTACAAGAGGAAAGAAATTTACTTCTTAAAACTGATAATTGGTAAAAATTGAATTGAATGACTCACCGTTGGATCAGAGAAATTAAAACCGGGCAACTTTGGTAACCCTGCCATTTCGTCGTGGTGAAAGTCGGTTCAAAATTAAAAGAAAAAAAAGAAGTGTTCAATTAATAACACTCGGAGGGGCTAAAGGGAATTCGCTAAAAGTTTCAAACCTGACATATCGATCAAACTTGACGCAGTCAAGGAGATTGTTTCGTAAACACACTCGATTGTGAAGCGCAGCAAAAACTAATTGATTAGATATTTTCTTCGTTTTTGTGCCAAAGAGATTTAAATTGTCATTAATTACGCACTCAATTTTCTTTTACGTTTGTTATGTACGATAAATTATTGTTCGAGAAAATCGCTACAGATTCCTGTAACACGGATAAGCGTGATGTTTATTTATCATTTCTTTAACGCCGGCCGATTTATTTGAGACGGTCGAAAATTCAAATTTGTAATCATCGATTTACGAAGAAGACAATCGCAAGTCGTAATTAAATAAACAGAAATCGAAGACGAAAAACACGGGGACTTTCAACGTTTTAAATCTCCCGCCGTGATCTAGTTCCAAAATGGCTGCCAGATCTGGGGACTTAAAAAAAAGGACGCGCGCGCGCGCGCGCCATCTTTGTATGTTTTTCCACGCGTCAAACTTCTCGCAGTATTATTTAAAACATTGTTAAAAGTATTATTAAACGTGAATTAAATTAATAGTTCGGGTCATTCGAAGTGCGTGCGTTTATTAATAGTCCGCCGCCGTCGTGTACAATGGCCGCCGGCTATCTTCTCGCGACGCGCTCGTCCCCACCACGCGAACCAAGCTCAGGGTCAACAGGTATTAAAGCGTACCGTACGTTTTGTAATTTTTAAAGCATGATCGCTTAGTAGTATTTGCGGCGGTGATGCTTCGAGTTGCGCCTTCGAAATGGGTCAGAATTCCAGCGTTCCCAAGCAGCCCAGGAAGCGGTCCCTGCGGTCGCCGTTCCTCCGACGTTCCGCCAGTCAGAAGGCCCCCATAAGCCACACCTTCATGCTACCCGACGAGAACCACAAGGTGGAACTGCTGAACGTGAACCTGGCCACCGAGGAGGAGCTGATGACATTGCCGGGGATCAACCGGGAGATAGCCAGGAACATAGTTGAGTACCGCAAGGCCATCGGGAGATTCCGCAAGGTGGAAGACCTGGCTTTGGTGTCGGGAATCGGGGCTGAAAAGTTCGAGAACATCAGGCAGGAGGTGTGCGTGAAGCTCAGCAGTTGCAACTCGTCGCGTGCCCAGAGTTTCGATAGCTTGAGGAGCACCGAGTCGAGGACGACACCGAGACCCAGCCGGCGTGTGATCGATTTGAATCGAGCCAGCGTTTTCGACTTGCAGTGCGTGCACGGGATGACGCAGGAGATGGCCGCGAACATCATGCATTACAGACTGAAGAAGGGCCCCTTTAAACAGGTACTTTGAAAGATTTCAAACCATTTCGTCATCGTTTACTTCATTGATTTTTTCTTTAACTTCTGTGTTTCAAACACGTTTAAACAGGTACTTTCAAAGATATCAAATCATTTTAATATCCAGATTAGAAAATTAAAAAGAAAGCAATTTACAGTTTTCTTCATTGATTACTTTCCGTGTTTCAAATATTATTTGTGAGAATAAATCTGATCTCCTCTTATACAGAGAGATCGAAAATTATTTTGGTCAAGGGCGGCTATGAAATGGTAAGCAACAGTTGCGAGTGTAAACAAGGCTGGGGCAATAATTTTAAAATCCATGACCACCCTTGACCTGAAAAAGTAATTTTCGATGTCAGAGCCACCTGCTGCTCATAAAATGAATTTTAAGTACAGTGGAATTCATTTAAATTCAAATTCCGGCGATCTTACTACTCACGCTCGTTTTATTTTCTTCTCTTTTGCATTCTTTTGTTTCATATTTTTGTCCTTCTAAGTAAACAGAAGTATTTTCCCTTCTTTTTTTTTCTAGCTGCTTTTCTGTTATTTATTTTATTTTTTGGCATAACTCAGACATGTGACAATCGAAATTAAAAGGGCACATACAGGGTGCTCATAAAATAAATTTTATGTACAGTGGAATTCTTTTAAATTCAAATTCCGGCGATCTTTCTGCTCACGCTCGTTTTATTTTCTTCTCTTTTGCATTCTTTTGTTTCATATTTTTTGTCCTAAGCAAACATAAGTATTTTCCCTTCTTTTTTTTTCTGGCTGCTTTTCTTTTATTTATTTTATTTTTATTTTTTTGACATAACCGTGTGACAATCGAATTTAAAAGGGTACATACAGGGTGGTCCGAATTCCCTGCACCACTTCCAAAATAGCTTTCGCTATATGTACAGTCACGAGAAAAGAAAAAAAAAATTGTTGTCAAGGTCATCAATTTGACGTCTAGAAAACTCGAAGCTTATGACACTGTGGAATACTTGTCACTGCTTTTAAGTTCTACGCACATTGAGTTGGCCTCTCATAATCAGACTAAACGCAACTTTAAAAAAAAAAGTCACAATCTGATGTGTAAGTAACCGTGTTTTCGCATTACTTTTGACATGTGACTGTGACTTTAATTTAAAGTCTCGTTTAGTTTTGATTATGAAACCGGTCCGGCCCCTATTCTAGTAGTTCAGATCATGATTTAATTTCTAAGTAGAAGTAAACACGTTTTTAAAAACCCGCGTAGCAAATTCGCATTCCAAGGAGGGAGACAAAGAGAGAGGGAGAGAGGAAAAAAAACACTTATTGATTAGAGCTTTTATACGAATTTATCTAAATTTTATATCGGGATTATATTTCTGTGCGTCATCGAACGTTCAAAGAAGGATGTTTTATACGCGACGCTTTGGCATAGTTCGAAGGCTATTTTTACTTCGCTATCTGTCGGCGTGCAAAGGATTTACGAGCAGTTCTGATTGTATTTGTTCCGTTGTTTCCGCGCCAAACTAATAAAGACGTCGTCACTTAAACGATTTTCATAGAATACGACGACGCGTACAATCAAGGAAAAAAGATAATCTAATTTGTAATGAATCACGTCACGCGTAACAAAGTTGGTAATTAGTTGAGGAGTCGTCCGTTCCTTACGTGTTAATGACGTCATCACATTTGCGTATGAATGTGAATGTGAACTGTCATTTTTTTTTTCAATTAACCCGTCACTTGTCAAATTGATAATTATAGCTGATTATTAGGTTATGCAATTCCTTGACAATCCTTCACCTGTCAAACTGACGCGTCTGTCATATTGACAGTTAAATTTGTCATACTTCATGTGTCGTATTTACATTCTCTATTGCTTTTTTTTGCAATCGATCAATTGTTGGTGGCCCGTCGCCCCTAGTTGTGCCTGGCTGACCTTCTATGATTGCACTTACCTGTCAAACTTGTAACTTGCCGAAGCCAATAAATAAACTGACATTTAAATTCGTCACATTTCATGTGTCGCATTTACGTTCTCTTGTCAAAGTAATAACTATTTTTGCAATCGATTAATAATAGATATTAAAAGTAATCGCCCGTCGCCCCCGGTTGTGCTGATGACCATCTGAAGTATTTGCACTTACCTGTCAAACTTGTAACTTGCCGAAGCCGATAAATAAAATACATAAATAATCGCCTGTTTGTGTTTGTTCCATCAAAAAAAAAACACTTTTGCAGCCGGTCAATTGTTTTAAATTTGTAAAACAATTGGTAAAACCTTCACTTGCCAAACTGTCACGTGACAGTTGACATTTGTGAAACCGTCGCGTTTCCGTTCGTCACATTTGCAACTTCCTGTCAAGCTGAAGTGAATTTTTCAAGCGGGCGCGATTTTTTTTAAACTTGACAGATCCTTCATCTGCCAAAAACTGTCAAATTCGTGGCTTGCTGATCATCTGTCAAACTGTCAAATTTGCGGCTTGCTGAAGTTAATTTTAAAAGCCATCCGACCGACGTCAAGAAACGCTTTTGCAGTCGGTCAATTGTTTTAAACTTGTAAAACAATTGGTAAAATCTTCACTTGCCCAAACTGTCACGTGACAGTTGACATTTGTGAAACCGTCGCGTTTCCGTTCGTCATATTTGCAACCGCCTTCCTGTCAAGCTGAAGTGAATTTTTCAAGCGGTCACCATTGTTTTAAACTCGATAAATCCGTCAGCTGCCAAAGCCTGTCAAACTTGTAACTTGCTGATCATCTGTCAAACTGTCAAACTTGTAGCTTGCTGATCATCTGTCAAAATTTGTTATAATATCATGTTGACGTTGTTAAAATCGACTAGTGTCAAAATCTTTTGTTAAACCGACGTAAAAAAAAACAAATGCCACATCTGTCAAATTGACGTGTATCGCTGTCATGTTTGCCAAAAATGCCAAATACTGCCGTTCCCGTCGATATTCTCATTAATTAAAAATGACATAATTGGAAGTCGTCAACAGAGTTTCGTTGTTTTTTTTTTTTAATAAACGCAATTATGTTACAGGTTATTATTATTTAATCACGCCGGCAATTAATAATTGACATGCGTAAGCGCACTTGTTTTTCTGTGAAAAGCGAATGATACGGTGTTTTCGCCAAGGTCACATTGCCCAGTTATCATCAGAGAGTCTATATTTTATGCAAGTCGCAGTCAAGTGGAGCACAGTGCATAAAATGTAGATTCTCTTTGAGAAAAAGTAATAAAATTTGTTTCATTTGTGAAAGCCAAGATCTTTCCAGTCGATTTTGTCATCTTGTCGCGTGATTCGTTTGTTCAACTGTCAATGTCAATTCGTTTTTTTTTTTCTTTGCAGGTGGACGACCTGATCAAGATCAAGGGCATCGATCACCTCCGTTTGAGCAACATGCGCCACCAGTTGACGATCAACGCGGTGACGCGCACGACAAGCGAGCTGTTGACGAACGGCTTCTGCAACAGCGAACTTCCGGTGGCGGCGGCGGTGAGAAGCCACCGGAAGTCGAGCAGCGCCCCGATTAGGCTGAACATGTCGAACGGCCTGCGCCACTCGTCCCTCAACGACATATTCGAATTATTGTCCGCGTACACGTCCAGGCCGATCATTTCCGAGGCGTTCAGGAACTCGCAGAACCGGTCCGAAGCAGTCAGGGTGGCCACCTGGAATTTACACCAGTTCACGCTGGAGAAGGCGCAGAACTTGGGGGTGAAGGAAGTCATCTGCAGAACCGTACTAGAAAATAGGTAAGTCTTTTTCTTTGTACTTTAAAAGAAAATTTTTATTGAAATGTATTGACTTTTCTTTGATTTCGAGAATGTCGAGGTAGAGAAACAGCGCCATCTATTGGAACACTGGTCGTTTATTAGTCTAAATGTTTGGTTCATGCAAATTGTTCGAATCGAAGAGTTAGAATAAGAAAATAAAAAGAGAAGAAAGAGCATTTCCGTAACAGAAAGCGATGTGGATTTTTTTTTTGAAAGTTTAGAAACAGCGCCCTCTATTGAAATACTTAGCTTTTCGAAAGCCAAATCTAATAGATGGCGCTTTATTAAAAAGTCGAGAATTTTGGACAAAGTTGCATTCCATTTTTGCTTTTTTTTTTTTATTATTATTATTGAAATGTTGAGATTTTTATCACATTTTCGGTGCCAAATTCAATACAATTTTTCTTTAAAAAGTTGGCATTGAAACATTTAAACGATTTTTGGCGCCAAGTTCAAATCTTCAACGTTTAAATTATTTTTGGCGTCGAGTTCAAATCTTCAATCTCCAATCTCAAAGTTTTTAAGGTACTTTCGAGAAATTTGTCGAGTTGGTATCACTGGTCGTACATTTAGTGTCGATTCAAAGATACCAAAAACCAGAATTTATTTTAATAAAACATAATCGGAGAAACATTGACAAGCAAGAGTCGGCGTGATCTTCATCTGTCTTCCAAGATAAATATAATTAAATCCACGGCGCGCCCCCACTCAAACGGGCGACGGTATTTCCAACTCACCCAGTATGAGGTGTTTTTTGTTTTTTAGATTTTCACTTTGAACTCGAAATTCCCGAAAATTGTTGGAAAAAATGGGAATCGTTTAAAAAAATCGATTCCAATTTGTGTTTGTTTTAATGGAAAGAGAAGAGATCAATGAATTGATCTAAACATGCGAAAACAATTGATAAATAACATTGAGGTTATATGAAAGAACATTTTTTAAACTTTAAAAGATTTTAATTGTTTAAAGACTATTCTAAAATATTTCAATTTCAAAAACTATTCTGTCACGTTTTTCTTCGGACGAAAGTCGACTTCTCGATCATTGAGGTTATGCGAAACTGTCATCTGTCAAATTTCCGTGTTTCGTTAAATTACTTAATAGAGGCGTAGACGGCCCAACAATAACAAAAGTGGAGATAACGCGATCTTTCTCACGATGAAAAGTGGCGTACAGATTTTTTCCCCAGTAAGTGGTCGAGTTTTAGCAAAGTTGCGGAAACAGCGCCATCTGTTGGATCTGATCGTGCGTTAGTTTTTCTGGCGCAAAATTTTCGATTCAAAATTATTTAAAAAAAAATAATAAAACGGGAGTAAATAAGAGTGCATTCCCGCTATGGAGTGTTGTAGAATGTTTTTGTTAAATTCTTGAAACAACGCCATCTGTTGGATCTGATCGTCCGTTAGTTTTTCGGGCGCAACATTTTCGTTTCAAAAATTATTCAAAAAAAATAAAACGGGAGTAAAAAAAGTGCATTCCCGCTATGGAGTGTTGTAGAATGTTTTTGTTAAATTCTTGAAACAACGCCATCTGTTGGATCTGATCGTCCGTTAGTTTTTCGGGCGCAACATTTTCGTTTCAAAAATTATTCAAAAAGATAAATAAAACGGGATTAATAAAAAAAGTGCATTGCCGCTATAGTGTTGTAGATTTTTTAAAAAATTAAATTCTTGAAATAACGCCATCTATTTTCGATTCAAAATTATCTAAAAATAAATAAATAAATAAAATAAGCGTAAAAGTGTAAGTGCATTCCTGCTGTAGTGTCGTAGAATTTTTTGAAATAATTGTAAAACTGTAAGTAACGTAAAGTAACGCCATCTGTTGAGGAAGCACTTAAGTTTTCGGGCATCAAATTCAATAGATGGCGCTGTATTAAAGAATCAACTGAAAAACCTCTGCGGTTTTATTTATTTTCAGTGCAGTTCGGACAATTTTGAACAAAGTCGCATGAAAAAAAATTTTTGGGTCTTATTGATTTTCGTTTCAATTCCAGAATTGGACAACAAAGTCGCATTCCGCTTAGTATTATTATTGATCACGTTTTCGGCGCCAAATTCAAATTTTCCTTTAGAAAGAGTGGATATTAAATAAAGCATTTGTTTTGGAAAATTTTGGCGCGAAATTCAAATTACTTTTACAACAAACAAAAAAAAAAACCTAAAAATAGATGCGATAGACTTTCTTAATTTCGGCGCCAAATTCAAATTTTCCTTTAGAAAGAGTGGATATTAAATAAAACATTTGTTTTGGAAAATGTTGGCGCGAAATTCAAATTTACTTTTACAACAAACAAACAAACAAAAAATAAATAAAAATAGATACGATAGACTTTCTTAATTTCGGCGCTAAATTCAAATTTTCCTTTAGAAAGAGTGGATATTAAATAAAACATTTGTTTTGGAAAATTATGGCGCGAAATTCAAATTTACTTTTACAACAAACAAAAAATAAAAATAGATACGATAGACTTTCTTAATTTCGGCGCCAAATTCAAATTTTCCTTTAGAAAGAGTGGATATTAAATAAAGCATTTGTTTTGGAAAATTTTGGCGCGAAATTCAAATTTACTGTTACAACAAACAAACAAAAAAAAAAACTAAAAATCGATACGATAGACTTTCTTAACGTAGTTTTAGAACAAAAAATAAAATATAATAATTCACTCAAGGTGCAATTGAACCCCAACAAGTGCCTGGAAGTCAACACAATACAAATACCATTTCCATTCGATTATTTAGTATAATCCCGCACTGACGAGCACTTAGAACGTTATCATCATTATCGATAATACACGGGTAGATAAAATCGTGTTTGTTTTTTCGTCCTCGTCCGTCGTTTCCAGGCCTTCCCGAGTGCACCTGTCCGCACTACGATTATGATTAATGTAAAACGTAAAGAGAGCAACACGCGTTGACCTTTAAACCGACGCTTTAATCATCGTCATCGTGAAGTGGACTGCAGACTTTGATTTGCATTGTTAAAACACCGTCAATTATCGGTGAGAGTTTTTAATCAAAAGGAAAAACGGATTCAGTCAAGATTGTGGTTCCTTTCAATTAAATTAGGGCATTCAAATGATGTATGCAAAGTCGAACGTTGCTGCTGTTCCTGCTCCTGTTATTGTTGATTGTTATGTCGTTAGCCTTAATAAAAATTGATTCGGCATTTGTTAGAGCGTGACGTCGCATGTGGGTACCTACTTGAAGAACGTATTTAGTACAGACGTTGTTGTCAACTCAATTAACAATAGGAATTCCAAAAAAAAAAAAATATTCAAATGCACTACGACGCTGAACTTAAATGATGCTCTTGCATGCGAACTGCACCTTTAAGAACATTCAGTGTAAGGACTGCGAAATTGTCATTTAAGTTGAGCGTCATAGTACGTGGTGCTTACATGTACAGCGATGCTCACCAAAAACGATACCATTTGACAGTTTCGTAGCCCTTACGTTGAATGTTCTTAAAGCTTAAGGGTGCGGTTCGCATGCAGAAGTATCATTTGAGTTGAGCGTCGTAGTACATAGAATGGTGGATGGGTAGAGGAGTGACTGACCCTCCTCAACGTTCCATTTCAGTTAACTATAAAATATTAGGTATGATATTGAACTGCAACGTAAAATGCAATTGCGTCTCTTTTTTATAATGAAAGGAAACGGAACTTCCTGTGCCAGTTAATTCCATGGCATCAATCATTGCACGCAATTATTACTCATAAAAAAAAAAAACTAAAAATGTTTCGTGTTTATTTCAGCTTAAAAAAAATTCGTTTCTCAGGCGTTTGTTGATCTTTGTCTTTGTCCTAATCTCTGCTAAAAAAATTTTAATCTTACATAAGGCGCGTGATCTGTAATGTTTTTTTTTTTTAATAAAAATTATGTCATTTCGAGGATTTAAAATTAATGTTTGCAGTGTGGGCAGATTTGGTTTGTTTTTGCACTATTTTATGAGTCAGGATTAATCGAAATCCTTATCGCTTCACCTGCTTGCTGGAATGACGTTATCGAAATTATACAAAGTACAGGAAAGGAAATCGATTTGTAAAGCGTTTGCATGTAGGCAACCAACATAACATTTCTCTACGGCGGGAAGTATCACCTTATTCACGCTTTCTTAAATGACTAAAACAAAAGGCAATCGATCAGTAAATAAGCGAGAAGTGAAGACGGAAAACGATTTTTTAACGAAACACAAAAGACAGTCAATTATTAATCGTTACTGTTCAATAATGAATCAGTTCGCCGAAGAGAAACAAAAGACAATCGATTATATCAAGAAAGAAAAAACAAAACAAAAAGAAATCGAGACAAGACACGCTTGATTTTTGTTGCGAAAAATGAAAATAAAAGAGAATCGATTATTACTTTTAAATGCAATAAATTCGTCAATTTATGAAGTAAACGAAATGCAGTTCTTTGTTAAATAACAGAAAACAAAAGAAATACAAAGGAAAATTGATTTTTGTTTGAACGAAGGCCATTTACAGAGCAAACAAAAGAAAAGGACGGTCATAACTCATTAAACCAGTGATAAACATGAGACGATCGATTGTTAAACAAACGAAAACAAAAGAGAAATCTGCATAATGAAACGTACCTCGGCCAGGCACCTATGCTGTGGCTGATTGAAGATTGCTTTTTTTTAATCTTAATAGAAAACAAAAGAAAAGGACGGTCGTAATTGATTAAACCAGAGATAAACATAAGACAGTCGATTGTTAAATAAACGAAAACAGAAAAGAAATCTGCAAAATGAAACGTACCTTGGCCAGGCACCTGGGCTGTGGCTGAGGTACATTTCAAGATTTGTTTTTTTAATTTTTTATAATAGAAAACAAAAGAAATGCAAAGAATCGATTTTTGGTTGAACGAATTAGTCATGTATAGAGCTAAACAAAAGAAAAAGACGGTCGTAACTGATTAAGCCAGAGATAAACATAAGACAGTCGATTGTTAAACAAACGGAAACAAAAAAGAAATCTGCAAAATGAAAGATACCTCGGCCAGGCGCCTGTGCTGTGGCTGAGGTACATTTCAAGATTCGTTTTTTTTTAAATTTTTTATAATAGAAAACAAAAGAAATACAAAGGAAAATCGAACGAACTAGTCATTTGGAGAGCAAACAAAAGAAAAAGACGGTCGTATCTGATTAAACCAGAGATAAACGTAAGACAATCGATTGTTAAACGAACGAAAATAAAAAAGAAACCTGCAAATTGAAACGTACCTCGGCCAGGCATCTGTGCTGTGGCTGAGGTACATTTCAAGATTCCTTTTTTTTAATTTTTTATAATAGGAAACAAAAGAAATACAAAGGAGAATCGATTTTTGGTCGAACGAACTAGTCATTTGGAGAGCAAATAAAAGAAAAGGACGCTCGTAATTGATTGAACCAGAGATAAACATGAGACAATCGATTGTTAAACAAACGAAAACAAAAAAGAAATCTGCAATATGAAAGGTACCTCGGCCAGGCGCCTGTGCTGTGGCTGAGGTACATTTCAAGATTTGTCTTTTTCTTAATTTTTTATAATAGAAAAAAAGAAATACAAAGGAAAATCCATTTTTGATCGAACGAACTAGTCATTTGGATAGCAAACAAAAAAAAAAGACGGTCGTAACTGATGAAACATAAGACAGTCGATTGTTAAACAAACGAAAACAAAAAAGAAATCTGCAAAATGAAAGGTACCTCAGCCAGGCGCCTATGCTGTGACTGAGGTACATTTCAAGATTCGTTTTTTTTTTTTAATCTTAATAATAGAAAACAAAAGAAATACAAAGGAGAATTGTTTTTTGGTCGGAACGAACTGGTCATTCGCAGAGCAAACAAAAGAAAAAGCTCTTAAATTAATTTTTACAGGTGGTCCATAGTGTGCTTGCAAGAAATAGAAGAGAAGGAAGCGCTGGAGTGCATATGCGACGAACTGAACTACCCGAGCCTTCGAAGGATCGTCGAATGGAAAGAAAACAACAAAGACTGGAACTACTACATGCTCGAGCCGAACCTCGGCTTCCTCTACGACGCACAGAACGAAGGCAGGTTACTTTTTTCGATCGGGGGCCGTTCTCGGTCGTGTCATAACCGCTTTCTCTCCACCTTTCAGATGTTGAAATCGAACTGAAATCGCTGAAGGACGTTCAAATACAAGAGTACAAGGCCACGCTGGTGCGGTTCCAAGCGGGTTCGGTGGACCTGCAGGTGCTGAACGTGCAGCTGCCGGAGAACTTCCCCGTCGAGTCCATCGACGTCGATTTAAAAGACGTGGTCAATCAAGATGATTGCTTCATTTTGCTCGGGGACTTCACCAATCTGTCGAACGTGGTGAGCAAGAAGAAAGTCGGGGGGTTAGAGGCTGTGCTACCCTTGAACACTAACACGACGTTTTCGAATATGAAGTTCAGGTGTTCGGACAATATTTTCGTGAATAACGCCTCAAAGCTGAAGCTGACGGGGTTGTGGGGGATTGTCAGGCAGGGCCTGACGCACTTGGCGATTCCGAATGGGTGGAGCTGGGGCGGGCCCGCCTCTCCGCATTGTCCGTTGTGGGCGGAGCTCTGCATTAAACAGAAGGACGAGTCAGAACTGTGATAGTGATTTCTTTGTTTTCTATTATTATTATTATTATTAATGTAGTGTTTACCCAATTTGTTTGGGTTGAGTATTTTACAATTTTTTTTAGATAGGTGGACAATCAAAAGATGTGATACGCGATGATACAAACAGATTTTTAAGGTATGTAAGTTATTATGTATATTTTATGTGCACAAAATATATTTTATGTGGTATTTTATTTGGGTAAGTTATGTCCCAAAGTACCTATACAAGTCATAATTTAAAAAAAAAAAGAAAAAGAATTCCGCTTTAATTGACTAGTTGTTTTAAATTCGTTTTTAATGCGCAATCCTTTATTACAAGTCCTAGCGGATTGGTTGACGCAAGTTCATCATAGTACTTCGTGTCCGTCAGTCGTGACGATCAGAGTGCGTCGCTGTACGATGACGTCAAAATATGTGATTCCGATCTTTGTTTATAAGAAAGAAAAAAAAACGAATAATTTCTTAGTCAAAAAAATTTTGAAGACGAGTATTTTTTTTCTATCGCCTTTGTTGACATTTTCTCGTCATAATATTTAAGGGAAAATAGAAAAAGAGAAGAAATAAGAGTAGAAAAGAGAAGATAAAATCTCACTTTTTATTTTTCCGTACGACGGATCTCGCGCGTTAATTAAAAACGTGGAAAAGTTCGCTGGAAAAAAACCTTATTTCGAAATCTGCAATGTCACTTGAAATTTGAAGAATTGTCATTTTTCTAAAACTACAATGTCATCTGTTAAATCAAGAATGTCAGTTCATAATCTTTAACGTCACTTGATGAATTAAAAATGTCGTTTCTGAAACCTTATAATTATTGTCATTTGTTAATGTCATTTACAAACAACTAAAAATTCGTTTCTTAACGTCACCTGATGAATTAAAAATGTCGTTCCTGAAACCTTATAATTATTGTCATTCGTTAATGTCATTTACGAACAACTCAAAAGTCGTTTATTTACAAACAATTCAAGGATGTCATTTACAAAATTAATTTAAGAATGTCGCTAGTTCGGTTTAACTCGGTTTGCCTCTTAATTGAACAAACGTCACGTCATTAGTATTCTTAAATTAACGAATGACATTACCAAAATTAAGCTTGTATTTAGGCTTGAAGTGGATATGGACTGAATCGGTGCAAGGTTTGTATGAGAGGTAT
The DNA here is from genome assembly GCA_036172665.1 of Prosopocoilus inquinatus. Lineage (NCBI taxonomy): Eukaryota > Metazoa > Arthropoda > Insecta > Coleoptera > Lucanidae > Prosopocoilus > Prosopocoilus inquinatus. Next base: position 2,251,450 of record CM069878.1, on the reverse strand, counting down.
GACGTCACATGCAACGCTGACATTAAACATTTTTGAAATGACATTCTCGTTTTTGGTAAAATGACACTATTAAAGTTTTTGAAATGACGTTCTCATTTTTAGCAAAACGACATTGAATTTTTTTTTCAAAATACACTCTCATTTTTAGCAAAATGACTTGTTTTTTTTTTTCATAAAGACATTCTGATTTTAGCGAATGGCATTAAAGTTTTTGAAATTACATTCTCATTTTTAGCAAAATGACATTAATTTTTTTTTTTTTATTGAAAAGACATTCTGATCTTAGCGAATGACGTTAATTTTTCGAATGACTCTCATTATTAGCAGAAGACATAAAAAGTTTCTTGAAATGACACTCTTAAATTAAAATTAATTTAAAATAAATTTTCCCGTGAAGATAGTAAATTTAAAAGCGGGCGTCAAGTGGCTCCCTCAAGTGTTCGAAATTACTGTCATTTTGAACATTTCTGGTTATGAGAAATGTCAATTCGTCTTGATATTTAAGTCAAAATAAGCGTCGGTATCGTAACCATGGTAACACCTAATTAACGAGCAAGATATGAGAGGGCGCTAGTTGACACACTCCCACAGCTTGCTTTTCTGGAACACGTTTCTAGGCGAATAGGACTCTATATGTATATATAACCTATTTTAACCTATTTGAGAAACCAACGAACAATAGATGGCACTTTTAATAAAGAAAACATGTTATTCAGTGTATAACCTGTTCTTTTCGACCCATTCATGTTTTTGTTAGTTGTATTTTTACGATTATTATTATTACAAATCACAAACGTATATAAAAGTATTTATTTACGTCTTGTGTAGGTACGTTCCAAGAATTTATTTAAGGTAACTGTCATTTAACTAACTATTCACAGGCATTCTATAACAGACTATTGGCAACATTGAATGACGTCACATACGGTTACATTTACGCAAGGTCGCCGGACCTATAATAATCTAGTAGTTTTTAGCTAAAAAATAACATCTAGTGGAACCACCACCGATTTATATATTTATTATATTATATATTTATTTATTTATTTATAGTCTCGCATAAATTGCGTCGCTATATAGTAAATTAACGAAATGCTTTGGAAGCAAGGTTTTCAAGGTTTTGGACGTGACAAGTTTAACGAATTTAAATTTACGTGCATTTTATGTAATAAAGGAAATTACGCGAGTTTACTGTTTTTTTGGCATGACGCTGGAGCTCGTTCAGAAACTGAAAAGAGCGCGCTCCCGGTCATGTTCTTTCTCTCTCGTGTGTAAGTGATTTTGTATATTTCGTCTTTCGTTTTGAACGCCCAAAATGCTCTCTTACAGTTTTTGAACGCAACCATACGTTTTGTTGACGTTAATAGTATTATAATCCTCGTCATTTTCTTGATTCTGTGGTGAAAACGTGGATGGAGTATTAATTAATTAATTGATTAGTTAATTAATGATGGAGTTAATATTTCCTCCACAGCCGAAAACAGAAACTTTTGACAGCAGGGAGTTGTTGAGGGCGCGCGGCGTTCTTGACAGTTGGTAGTAGTGATTCACCTCATTTGACAGTTGTAAGTAAACAAAAATAACCTCAAAAAATTACAAGTAAATTAAAAAATGTAAATCGTCCGCCGCCTAAACACGATGTGCACGGAAAATTATCATTGGCATCACGATTACGTTCGCCTGGCGTGGGATTCGGGTTTCTGCTTCGACCTCCACAAAGCCAAGTCGAATTTCGACTGGAGCACCGTAGGTAATTAGGACCCCCCCACTTCAAGAAAACCCCCTTGGATTACTACTATGTTTTCTTCTTTCTTTCCAGGTTTGGTAGACGTCGATAGAGTGTCGCGGGACAGGGACATCGCCGTCGTCGAGAGGCACATAACCACGGTCCTGCATTTCACTTTGGACGAGGACCAAACCAAGATATTAGACCCGACGTTCGTCAAGGTCTTCCGCCTGAGTCAGCTGTCGGTGCAGTACTTGCAATTCTGCAAGCGATACCTGGATAATACGGTCGTCTTGCTAAAGAAGCAGCTGTCGAAGTCTAACGAGGCAAGCCGAAAGGTATATCGACGTTGTTTTCACGCTTGACGTGACGCGTTCGTTGCAGGAAAACCTGCACCTGAGGGAGCACTGCGATGAATTGGAGGGGAAGATCGCGGAGCTCAAGCAGGAGCTGAAGCTGTCTTTACAGTATCAAGCTCCCGTCGTGACCGAGTCCGGGGGCGGCAGCATAAAGTGCAGCGAGTGCGCCAAGGTGTTCCTAACCGAAGAGTTCCTCTTGGCGCACATGAGGCGAAGGCACGCCGCGAATCCCCTGCAGAAAGAAACCGACAAGCTGCAGCTGGAGATAAAAGAGCTGAAGGAGAGATTGAACAGCGCCGTGCAGGTCGAGCATTCGAGCGGGGACACGCCGAAGGACAACGTTCGTTTCAACGTCGACCTGCTTCAGAACAAATTCGAGCAGCTGAAGGAGCACGTCGAGAAGGAACTGAACTTGCTGCGCGATCAGAAACAGTACCAGGAGAAGTACGATCGGTGGTTTGAGTTGGTGTTTCAACGCTTGGAGAATTCGCAGCAGGAGTTGCTGGAGAAGAAGAAGGAGAGCACAGCTAAGGATGTTGTTATTAATAACAATGTCGTGGGGGATGACGGTGATAAAATATGTACCAGGGAAAGTTGTACTCAGACGGCCTTTGAGGCCGTAAAGGAGGTGGAGGCTCTCTCGCAACAACAAGTCGTGAGTGACACTCGAGGTGAAGACGTCGAAAAAGCGGTGGGGCAGCCGGATTTGAATTTGGTTAAGAAGATGCAGGAAGACATTCGGGTCAACACCGAGAGTCACTTGGATCAGATTCAGGATGTCCTGCAACAAAAGGTAGGAGGCTATTTCTTTTTTTTTTTTTTTTGTTCTTTTCACATGATTTAAGATCTAAGATAACAGTGGCAGGGGTTGCGGGAATTGTCTGTTCTAGGGCCTCTAAACTAAACGCTTTTTTAACAAGCGAATATTCAGATCGCTGAAAAGATTATTTAATATTATTTCAAATACAGAATACAATCTGATATAAGTATAAAAAAACCAAGAGGATTTTAATTTTGAAGACAAATAAAAAAAATTGAGACCCTCTAATAAGAGTCTGGCGGAGACCCTCTAATAAGAGTCTGGCGGAGACCCTCTAATGAAAGTCTGGGTGAGACCCTCTAATAAGAGTCTGGCAGAGACCCTCTAATAAGAGTCTGGCGGAGACCCTCTAACAAGAGTCTGGCAGAATGGCGTGCAATTTTAATTGGTTCCGCCGTATTTCAGCAATACGTACTTCAGCCAATCACAAGGAAGAACGGAAGTGCAGTTTGGCGCCGCCAACACTTGAATTTGTTGGCGTCAAGCAAGGTTAGACAACTGTTGTCAATTTGACACTAACAGGATTTTTTTTTTTTTGCTGAAATTTGACTTTGAAAGAGCAAGTAAGGTTAGAAAGTATTGTCAATTTTGACACTGACGCGACTTTTTTCGCTGAAAGACGGCCGACTCTGCCACTCTCTAAAAAAAAAAAATTCGAAAGCAGCCGGAAAACGCGCAGAAAACTATCTATTTCGAATGTAGCGTCATCTGTTAATCAGAACCGTAAGTATTATTGAATTTGTCGGCAGGAGAATCCAAAGTAACTGAAAAATCTTAGTAAAGTTCAAAAACAAATGACGTTTTGATTTGTTTCTTCGCGCACTTCAATTTTTTGTTTGTTTTGCATAGCATTGACTTTTAGATTGGATCTACTGCGTGCCAGAAACGTCGGATCTTCTTTTGTTTTTTGGTTTTGTTTTTTCTTTTTTTTCGTTCACGTTGCTCTTCGCGCTTCCACTTTGCTTTTTCCCGAAGCGCGCTTTTGTTTTTTTTTGTCCGTCTTTTTCTTCGCACTCCGTTGTTCATTATTCGAGCTTTTTTTTTGTTTGTTTGTTTTTGTTTCTTTGTTCGGTCATTTCTTCTCTTGACTTAAGAATTGTCGATATTCTTTTGTTTCAACTACTTCGCTTTGTTTATTCAATTTCTTCCAAAGCCGTGATTTTTATGCGCGCGCTTTTGTTTCTTTTTTTCGCACTTCGCACTTCGCTGTTCATTATACGAGTTTTTTTTTTGACATTACTCATAACCAAAAACTTCAAGATGACAGTAATTTTGACACTAGTTTCGAATTTGAGGGCGCCACTTGACGCACGATTTTCATTTTTTCCAAAAGCATTTTTTAATACACTTTGGGCTGGTCGCAAATGACATATCAATTCAGCTGGCCATGGTTTTAGAAACGATTTGCTTTTGGGGAACTTTTCTAACCTAAAATTTTTGACAACCACACTTTTTTTTTCTCGAAATAGGACGATCTAAAAGCAATTAAGCGGCCTTGATTTATTTATCGTTTTATCATAGAAAGAAAGCGAGCGGCCAAAGAAATTGACTTCTTAAATTTTTCTTTTCAATTTTGTTCTTTGAAATGAGTTTACTGTAACAGAGTTAAGGGCGCTGGTTAATAAATTTTGCAACCCCCGACGACTTGACTTCCAGTTGCGCCACTCTAAGGGCGATAACTCCTACCATGAATGAATTTAAATCCTAGCTCGCAGGTGGATTGGAACAAATCCAAACGCAAATGAACACGTTCTGGGAGAAAATCAGCGAGCTTCAAGGTCAACAACAGCCCAGTCTACCGTCGCCTCAAACGCAAGAATCGTCGTCCACAAAGAGCGGTGAAGACAAAGCTCCGGAAATGGCCAAGCCCCAACCGGCCCCTAGAATAATCAGAAAGCCCGCCGATGACGTCAAGCAAGCGAAGCACGCAGAGGTAATTCCGAACGCCCTCCCCGACAACAACAAGCGAGTGCTGCAGACATATTTTGTAACCACCACCACCACCACCACCAGTCGTCCAAGTAAGAAAGAAGAACGGTTTCTGTCGGAAAGGGATGCGACCCCAAAACGTTCGAGTGCGAAGCTCAAGCTCCGCAAAAAGAAAATCCCCAAAGCATTATCAACCGAGAAGATCCCCGCTCGCGAAGATAAAAGCAGGGAGTCCTCCCCCACCACCACCACCACCAGCCAAAGCGAAGACCCCCGCAAGGTGCAACAAGCGCAAATTAAACCCTCGAATACCTCTACGCTCGCGCAGCGATCGATCTCAAGGTGAGCCATCGATTTCTTTGTTCGACGTTTAATTCAAAGAAATTCGATTTCGTAAGCTTGAAGAACTTATTGAACGACCGCGACGTCCGGCGAGGCTTGAAAGAAGAACTCGAGGAGATGGTGAACCTACGCCTGAAAGAAATCGGGGTTTCCCCTCTTTGGTTGGGCCTGCCGCAGAGGTCGTTTGCGCAGGCCCTCAGGATCATCGTGCACAGAGCGCAGCTGTTCACGAAGGTTCTAGAAAATTAATTTTTTTTTTTTTAGAGGCCTTCCCCCGTTCATTTAACTAACGTTTAGGAATTTTCTAGAAAAACCCGGAATACCTGAGCATTCGTGCCGACATCCTTGATAAAGTCGAGGCGCAACTCGGACTCCTCGCGAGTCCAACCAAATCAAAGCCCAGAATTACCGTCAAGACGAAGCCGTAAGTCGCAACTCGCAACTCGCGTTCCGTCGTGACGAGCGAGTTCTCTTTGCTTTACTTTTAGGCCAAGGAAGGCCCGTCGAAGGTCTGGCAAAGCCAAGGAGAGAAGAAGCAAAAGCGAAGTGACCATCACAAGAAGAAGTGATGGGGTCGAAGTTGAATTGAAAAAACCGGCGGCAGAATCCGATAAGGCCGTTAGGCAGGTGACGCCGACGAAGAAGAAGGTGCTCTTCGACCTGGAAACCTCCTCGAGCGTCTCCGACAAGGCGAAACGTGGCCACGAAGACGTCCAGGACAAAGAGAACGTCCTGAGCTTAACGAAACAGAACGTCGAGTCGCTGATCGCTCAGCCGCGCACCATCTTTAAGACTTTGGACACGGACACTAGTGCGGCCAGCTCCGTGCTCGATGGCTCTAGAAGACAGGCCGTCGCAAAGACGAAGACGACGACCATCAAGTCTGCCAACGACGAAGTATCAGACTGGGAAATGAGCGACATACTTACATAATCGAATTGTTCCGTCCGCTTTTCGTCCTTTTTTTTCTTCTTTTTGTATTTTGTGTCTGTCTTTTTGTTGTTTTTATATAAGTTTTACAATAAAAAAAATTGTTAAATAATTTAATGTACCTTGGCCCTCAGTTGGGGGCGCGTTTAGGAACTGCATGGCGTTTTGAATGTTTAAAATAAAAAGCAAAATGTTTAAAATAAAAAGCAAAATGCAGAGAATCACTCACCTGAGAGGCCGAGAGAGAAAGAATATCTTCTGTCTGGAGTGCTGGGCTCTTTTTAATCGGTGCGGTTTTCCTGAACGGACGGACACTCCTGCCCCGGAGGAGCAATTTCAAATTTGCCGCGCCGAAAGTACGCGTAGCTATTGGCCGGTCACGCGAAAGCCGGTTTCACACGAGCACACAATTTGAAACGGGAGGTTAAAGTTAAAAACACTACTACAAAAGCTGCGTTCGTTTATTCGGTCGGTTTTCCTGAACGGGCGGGCCCCTGGACGCTCTTGTCCTGGAGGAGTAATTTCAAATTTGCCGCGCCGAAAGTACGCGTAGCTATTGGCCGGTCACGCGAAAGCCGGCTTCACACGGGCATACAATTTGATTTGAACGGGAGGTTAAAGTTAAAAACACTATTACAAAAGCTGCGTTCGTTTATTCAATTCCATTAACCCTTTTCGTGGCTTTGTCTCATTTTTGATACAAGTGGAAGTGAGACAGAAGTACGAAAGGAGTTAACAGAGTGAACGGAGTTAAGAAAACGAACGCAGCTAAAGAGAACAATAAAAAAATTGTTTGTTTTTATTAAATCGTGACAATTTGTCGTTCTATTTGTCTTTTCTATTTCCAATTTTTTTTTTTTTAATTTTATGCACCAATCGTGTTTCGTCTTTCTTTGTCGATTCGATTTGACTTTATTTTATTTATTCGGATTATTGATTGATTCTCTTTTATTTTTCTTTTTTTTTCTTTTAAGGAAAAAACAATGTCATTCTATTTTTGTCTTTATTTCCATTTTTTTTTTTTTAAATTTTATGCACCAATCGTGTGATTCGATTTGACTTTATTTTATTTATTTGGATTATTGATTGATTCTCTTTTATTTTATTTTTTTCTTTTAAGAAAAAAAACAACTTGCTGCAACTGCACGGCGCACGGAGAACATAACCTCTCGTTTTTCTTTTGTTCAAACTTTCGGTTAAAAAAAAATCGTCGGTATACTCTCGATTTGATTTTCGAATCAGTCGGATTTACGGAATTCGTCCCGATCGTCTTTTGTCTTTTTTTGTTTTTTTTTTTTTAATTCCTCTTATTTATGACCACACACATTTAATTCAATTTTTTAATACAATCAATTTATCGATTTTTTGTTTTTTTCTTTTATTCCATTTTCTTTGTTTTGTTTTTATTTCTTAATTTAGCATTTTTTTTGTTTTGTCTTTGATTTGGTTTGATTTTTTTTTTAATTATCAATTGATCATCTTTTGTTTTTTTCTCTTATTCCATTTCCATTGACGATGTTGATCGTCTTCTGTTTTTTTTTTTTTCGTTTTACTATATTTGTTGTTGCACTGCACGCCATTTTTCCAATTTTTACAATTTGACTATACATATCTAAATTTCATTCAATTTTCAATCAATCGATCTTTGTTTTTTAATTTAGCGTCTTTTGTTTTTTCTTAGATTGATTTTATTTTTTTGAATTATCAATTGATCGTCTTTTGTTTCTTTTTTTTCTGGTTTCACTCGATTTGTTGTGTTGCACGCCATTTTTACACTAAAATGCAATTCTCAAACAATCGATATTTCATCGATCTTTGTTTTTTTTTCCTTTATTCCATTTCATTTCTTTTGTTTTTATTTTTTAATTTGCCGTCTTTTGTTTTTTTTGTTTCTTTCTTAGTTTGATTTGATTTTTTAAAATTATCAATTGATCGTCTTTTGTTTCTTTTTTTCTGGTTTCACTCGATTTTTTTTTTTTGAATTGTCAATTGATCGTCTTTTTTTTTCTGTCGTCATTTGTTTTTCTTTTTCCATTTAGAAATGAATTAATCATTTTTGTTTTCGCGCACTTCTTTTTTCTTCGCGAATTTTCGTTAGTCGTCATTTGTTTTTTCCTGCTTTCTTCGGAAATGTTCATTTCGCAAATAATAAATTTATTTTTGATTTGTTGATTACTATTTATGAAGTTCGCATTTTTATTATTAGCCTTGATCGTTCCTTATTGTTATTATTATTTTTTTTGGAAATTCTTTTAATTTTTCCACTTCGATCGCGTTTCTGGGTCTTTAAAAATGTTTTTGTTTCCGATTCTTTACCATTTTTCTTAGTGCGTTCGTTTCGTCTTGCTTGGGGTTTAATTAGTTCAGTGGATCGCGTTATTCGCGTGCGGTGGCAACACTGCTCCTGCCGGCTCAATTGTACATACTTATCACTTTCGGGTAAGTTCGCCTTCTTAAACTTCGCGCTTTCTCATTGGTCATGCTCAAGTTGTGCAAGTTATTCAAATGTTTAAAAGCTGGGGGCGGTGGTCGGGTGGAGCGCGCGGAGTTTGTGCGTAATGCGGCGAGTTTTCCGTGCGCGAGTGAAGAGGTTAGGTACGCGTTAGCCAACGGGAATCCAGTCGTTGCGTTGGAATCCACCATCATAACCCATGGCATGCCGTTCCCTCAAAATGTGGAATGCGCGCTCGACGTTGAAGAGGAAATCAGAAAGAAGGTAACTTCCAAGTTTAAGTTTCCTTTAAATAGAATTAACTTAATTAGGTTTCAATTCTGTAACTTTTTTTTTTTGATAAAGACGGCGAGTTCGCGTTTACGCTCAAACCGCCCGGACATAGATAAAAGACGTATTAGATGTCAAAGCCAACGTTGTATATGTGGAGAAACAAAATGCGCGCCTCAAGCGGCCTGGGGGGAATTAAAATAAAAAGAGGCGCGTAATTTAAAAATATGTCTGCGTTAACGGTTTAAGTCTTGTTCAGGAAATTAAATAATCTAATACATTGAGCTGCATTCTTGCCCAAGATACTGGTTTAGGCCTTGCAGACAATGAAACGCAAGAAAGACAGACTGGGTATTTTCGGTTATCAGTTTTGCCAATCGCATCCTTTTCGGTTCTTGACCTTGCAATGGTTAATCACGTTCAGTCAATTTATTTTGCTTTATTGTGAACTTTTCTTATTCAAGCGTAAATCATTCGGTAGAATAACGTTGGAAATTTAATCGAAATTACTTACTTGTCGCATATTCATTCTTCAGGTGTACCAATCCACTTAAAACAATTTTTATCTTTCGCGGCCACCCGATTATAAACTTGCGTTTTTTAAAGAAGAAATCCGATGACGTTAACAAAGAACATAAAACTGCATGGTACTTAAAAGATAAAACCATAAATATTGCTTGGAACACTTACTTTATTAAAAAAAAAAAAAAAAAAACGAACTGCAGACTTAATTTCACTTTATTTGTAATCGAAAAAAATATCTTTGGGGTACATGATCGGATTGAGGTATTCATGGCACCTCCTGTACATAGACTCGCACCGCTTCAGTTCTTCGTAGTTAACACTCTTCAGGTCAGTCCACATCGCACTCAGTTTCCTCACCAAGTGTAAGAGCTGCGCAAAAAAAAATAATTAATCAATTTATAAGCCCGGCAGGACTCTTCAAGTTTACCAAATCGAAGCCGTAAGTGCTCTCGTTGAAATCCCTGAAGCCCGTGACCATGGAATACACGGCGTTTACGAAGTCGTCGTGCGAGGCAATCAAGGTGTCGAGGTTGTAGGCGCCCTCGAAGTCCTCCCGGAATTTTCCCACGCACTTATTGTAAATGTACCCGAGGACGTAGTGCTGTATGCTGCTGAATTCGTTGAGCAAACAGAAGCGCAGGACCTTGAGCTTGGTGATCACGTCCCTCAGGATTTTGTGATCGTGCGACCTCCTCTTCCACTCGATCTCTAAAACACAAGGCGACTGTTAAAGTGCGAATGAATCATACGGGCAAGGAAACGACTGTGACGTATGATGATGAACCATCCGGGCAACGAATTTACCGTTTAGGTACAGATGATTTAAGGTGTACAGCCCCCATTTAATCTGCAAGATCACGTGGAATAACTCCGCGTACATCTCCATGTGTTTACTCCGGATGACTATGTCGATGGGCCAGTCGATTTTATACTCGATTGTCAAGCGGGAGCAAACTTGCAAGGGGTCGTGGGGCGAGAGCGAGGACTCCTTCACCTTGACGACGCAGTTCTCACAGAAATCCGGATGGATGTTGGCGAGCGTGTCTTGGAGTTGGTTTGTTAGCCAGGCCTCGCTGTCCCAACTGTTCAGTTCCAACTGAAAACACCGCAACTTAGAAGAAGTTCGCTGCGTGTTGTTCTACGCGCAATCGAGAGTTAGTTGGTACCTGTTCGAAAACTCGCCTGTACAACAAGTAAATGACGTCGTCCTTGAAGAGGTAGACGTGCTGGAGCAGCAGCAAGTGTTTCTCGATGTGGTACTCGTCCGTCAGCAAGCTCTTCACCATGTAACCCGACTCGGAGTACCTCGCTTGTAAGATCTGCGTGAACAGGCCGTCTATAATTTGCTTGGCGGGGAACACGTTCTTGGTTATTTTCGAAATCCTGCAAATTGCATGTTGTTGAGGGAATTCTCTGAGGCATGAGTCATCTCAGTGTGTGTACCTTTCGTAAAGTGACTGTGATTGTGACTGCGATTGTTCCTTCAGGCAGGGGACCTTCTCCTCTTTCACGAAGTAAGAAGCGAAAGCGTTCATTAGGAAACCATCCGAGGTATCCACGAGGTTCTCAAGCCTATCCATCTCGGTGGGGTACTTGCAATCGTCGGGGCAAATCATCGGAAACCTGTACGCGGAAGGCACCCCCAAGTCTTCTTTGGGTTCGGCTGGCAAAGCGCAACCCGACTCCAAATCCAAGTCTCGCTCTGCTCCGAAGTACTCGGCTATCTCTTGGAGGACGCGGGCGATTAACTCTTCGTGTAAAGTCACTGGAAATTTTAAACTTGGGTTATTCCCTTGGAAATGCAGACGTGTTAGGGGGTGGTTGCATCGTCATACTTGGGTTCGCACTGTCTTTTAATAGGTGGAGTTTGCCCAGGAGTCGCAGCAGGTGGACGTTCTTTCCGATCTGCAGGACTTCGCTGCAGATGGTTCTCAACAAGCTGTCGGCCCTGGGGGTTTCATCCAAGTCCCTGAGCGTGTACTCCATTTTCCAATCGGGGTGAAGACCTTGTTCGTTCTTGCTACGAAATAATTCCAAGTTTTAAGAGAGGTTCCTTTTGAATCGATTGGATTGCGGTTACGGTTCAAAAAGCGGGGCACATTGCGCTACTCATTCTAACTCTAAGTTAAACTCCTCAGAGTTTTCGTTTTCCTTACGGGTTGTCTTGGATTATTGCGATTATTTACGATTGGAAGGGGCGGAGGGCACATTGTAACCACTACTCACTCGACTATAATAAACTCCTCGGATAAATCAACGAGCGCGTCTTGACTCAGCCAGGAATGAATCACCGCGAAGTACTTGTACAGGCTTTCCAGGTAGACGCTCAGGTAGATGTCCTGCTCGTTCTTGTCGATGCAATGGAGCAGGCCGGTGTGCAAACAGGACAGCAAAGTCGTTGCGCATCGCACCGGGGAATTCCCCTGGAAGTCCAAGACGACGCGCTCGTGGATCGCCTTGAATACCTGCGCGTTCTTGAACAGCTTTCGCAACCTCCCGGCCAATTGCAGCAGAGTCATCAACACTTCTAAAACAAAAAAAAAAAAACAATCGAGTTTCCCGACTGCATTAAAACGATTTGGTTGATTACTCTGGCCCCTGATTTCTTCTTCCAACTGCAGCAATCCCGCGTAAACTGGTTTGATGATGTTGTTGTGGAGGGCAACGTCGTAACTCCTGTACGTTTCGGGTATCATCGGCTTGCTCTCCCCCTTCGGTGTTAACGACGCGTGGAAATCCCTGAAGCCTTGCAAGAGCTTGACGTAGGGCAGAAACTCGTGCAGAAATTCTTTAAGCGGCTCCTAGGCATTTATTTATTTATTTTTTAAATTAAATTAACACAGCCGCCTTGATTGATAAGTATGTCACATATGCGGCCATTCCAAATCGCCTAAAAATGTGTTCCAGTAAAGCAAGCCATGGACAGGTTTTTTTTTTATTATTAACACAATCACAGCGCCGCCTTTACAGCTCAGAGCTAAATTATTAATTAGATCAGACGCTCCTGAAAACAGTCAATCGATATTCGACCCCTGGAGGTCTTTGGAAAACGCGATAAACGAGAAGAGTTTCCCTGGAGGACTAAGGGAAAACGCTAGAAAAGGAAACTCTGAAACGAGTGGTGCCATCTATTGATAATAATTGATAAGTATGTCGTATATGCGGCCATTCCAAATCGCCTAAAAATGTGTTCCAGTAAAGCAAGCCACGGACAGGTTTTTTTTTTTTTTAATTAAATTAACACAGTCACAGCGCCGCCTTTACAGAGCTCAGAGCTAAATTATTAATTAGATCAGACGCTCCTGAAAACAGTCATTCGATTCCGACCCCCTGGAGGTCTTTGGAAAACGCGATAAACGAGAAGAGATTCCCTGGAGGTCTAAGGGAAAACGCTAGAACAGGAAACTCTGAAACGATTGGTGCCATCTATTGATAACAATTGATAAGTATGTCGTATATGCGGCCATTCCAAATCTCCTAAAAATGTGTTCCAGTAAAGCAAGCCATGGACAGGATTGCCAGATTAAAAATATACAATTTTAGGAATTGAAGCAGCCGCAATCTAATATTAAGATACGAAATTATTTTTTTCTCTTTTTCATTTTCTTTTTCGAGAAAAAAAAAATGAAAATCGAAAGTCCTTTCGTGTACCACGATCGATTGTCTTTTGTTTCGCGTTCCGTTTGATTTGTTTCTTAAATTTATTTTCAAAAATTCCACACACGTAATCGTAATCGATGGAAATTATGGCTTGTGTTCTTTCTTTTTTTCTTTCTCTCTTTCATTAAAAGCGAAATTCTTTTTCTTTTTTTTTTTTGACGAAGACGAAGAGAGGAAAATGTTAAGAACGCAGTCGCTTTTCTTTTATCTTTTCGTCGTCCCTCTGCGAACGAATAAAATCCAAAGTTCTCTTCGTTTATTGCAAGATAGAGACGCAACCATTAAATATAAATACACGTCCTACCATTATCGGTCGGTCGTCTTTTGTTTTGTAACTTTTTGTTTCTGTTTGCGTTCGATGAAGGCAAAATTTCTTTTTTTTTTTTGCGACGAGAGAAAATTACGAGGTGGCGATCGAACGGTTTTCTTCTTTCTGGGATCATCCGAGACGAAAAAGTGAAAATCGAAAGTGCTTCTCGTGTACTGCGATCGATCGTCTTTTGTTTCGTATTTCGTTTGTTTTCTGTGTGTTTCCAGTTCCGATTGGAGCGAAAAGCGGCCCGATCCGGCAACGACCCTGGTCATGGAGCGTGTCAACTTGCGCCCTCTGGCGCTCATTAATTAGGCGTTACCATGGTTACGACATCGACGCTTATTTTGACAACTGAAATTTCAAATTCATAACCAAAAATTTCAAGATAACAGTAATTTTGACAATAGTTTTGAATTTGAGGCAGCCACTTTGCAATTAACAATTGACAAAATTAATTAAGCCTCTACAATTACGATTAATTAATTGTTAATTGCGAGTCTCTACAATTAATTAATTGTTAACTGCAAATTTCTACAAATTACAATTGGATTACATTGGCAACTAACAATCGACAATTAATTAATTGTAATCGTAGAAAGTCGCAATTAACAATTAATTGTAATTGCACAAACTCTCAATTAACAATTAATTAACGGTCATTCTACGCATTCCACGCGAACGCGGACATTCAAACATTTTCGTAAAAACGCGAAAATACTATCTAGTGTCGATTTAATGGACGGGACGTTCCAGGATCGTCCCGTCCGTTACGCGTTGTCTTTAATTAAGAAAGAACAAAGACAATAATTTCCGTGAGGGACAAGGATAGGATAGGACAGGACAGGACAATCCCGGACTGTCCCGTCCGTTACGTACATGATCGTCTGTAATTATTAGTAGAGGTGGGCGATACGGGAAATTGTGTATCGATTTTTTCGATACGATTTCTGTCCTCGAGTATCGGTCACCGATATTTAAATATCGGATCGATACGGTTCGAATTGGACGCGCGTTTAAAACGAAAATTACGAGATTTATTTTATAAATAACGAATGTTCAATTAAAAAAAAAAAAAAACGGTCTAGATAGCCGTGAATTTATTCTGAACGTCTGGCGTAGGGTTCTTCGTACGACCAGCGTGAAGCGGCGTCACTTGCGTTATTAACCTCACTTTAACTCGAAGAAGACATTTCAAAAAAAAAAAAATAAACGTTTGCTACCGAATAATTTATGTTAAGTATGTCTAAACAGTAGAAAGAAAATGGCAGGAGTTTTGTTGGTTAGGTTAACCGTCAACTTGTCAAAGTCGAAATTGAACTGACGTTAATCACGACATGCGTTTCAGAAAACAAAATCCTGCTGCAGCCTACTTGACCGTTTTTTTTTTTTTTATTAAACACTCGTTATTTTATTACACATCGATCCGGCCCTAATTATTATCTCAATCTATTAAATGTAATTGTAATTAAAAATTCAATTGCACCTAGAAATTGATTGCAATTAAATTTAATTGTAATCTGCAATAAATCCAATTAATTGCAATTAAATTTAATTGTAGGCTACAAATAAATTTAATTGCAATTAATTGCAGATTACAATTAAATTTAATCGCAATTAAATTTTTAGTCGCAATTAATTTTTTAATTACAATTAAATTTAATCGCAATTAAATTTTTAGTCGCAATTATTTTTTTTACATCAATTAATTGCAATTAAATTCAATTTAAATTGCAATCGATAGACATCAATTGCAATCAGATATTTAATTGCAATTAAACATTAATCAACAAATTTTTTAATCAATTGATTAATGCCCTACACTGGATTGGCCGCATATGACACATCAATTCAGTTGGTCGTGGTGTTTGCACATAGATGACGCTACTCGATTAACAATTTTCTTTTCTCTTTTCTTTTTTTTTTTTCAAAAAAGAGTATTACTTACCGGACGCACACTGCTTATGGCGACATTAGCCCGCGGGAGCAAGTCGTCTCCAACGAATTCGAAAACGAAACTCGCATGGGGTTCCCACAGTTGCCAGATGACCTCCCTCATGACCTTGTACTCGGTTACCATTTTGGATCTACTCACCAGGCCCTTCGTATAATGCTGCAGGAAATCGTCCCTGAAGAAAAAAAAAAACGTCACATTTGAATACCCCACCCTCACCCCCCCAGAACACCATTCGTTTCAGCTACTACCAATGCACGGCGATCCTTGCGTCCACGTTATAACTCGGGGGCATCATGTAAACCTTCTCCTGCACGAACCACGTGTTCTGCACGCAACCGGATAAGGCCCCTCTTACATCGACGAACTCCTGCAGGAGATCGTTTCGCGCAGGCGATTCTTCCCGCTTGGCCACAAACATTTCCCCGAGCTCCTCCTCCCTATCATCATCGATGTAATCGCTTCTTGATGAGTCGCACGATCTCGAATCATCCGACCAACTTTCCTATTAAAATGATAATGCAACGCCGTTCGAAAAAAGAATGCCGGGGTTAAGTACCAAGCTTTCGTCTACGGGCGGTGACCAACGTTCAATGCCCTCTTTTAAATACGCGGGCCAATCAATGAGGTCCTCGTTTGATATGGGCGCGGAGTCTGCAGGGAGGAGCGAGAAGGTCCTCGTTGGGCTTTCGGATAAACTCAGCAGCAGTCTCATCGTGATTATCTTGCGGTTCGTCTCCTCCTTCGAGAGGTCGGGCGGAATGAAGCGCTCGTAGGCGTTCCTCAGGTCTTCGGCTTGGACGCAGAAGCCGTGGAAGATGAATTTATCCGAGAAGCTGCTCATGGTCGCGTCGAGGTCCTTCTTGGTGACGAAAACCATGGAGTCCGCTGCCTTTAACCGGTGGATTGCGCGGTCCTCTAAGCGTTGAAACCGCTCAGTGCCTTCCTGGAAGAATCAAAACCGTAGGGGGGAGATGGAAGCATTGTTTGTTGAGGTTATACGTACGCGGGTGTTTGTGATCGTCGCGATTAATCGCCGGAGCAAAATCGGGGCGTCCTCGTACTTCTGAAAGTGCCACATTTCGCCGAGCACGGTTGAAAACGCCTTGCACCGGCATCAGCGCGCATAATTTCAAATTTTTAGGTTAAGTTTGCAGTGTGACCAACCGTAAGTTGTGAACTTCCCTGGGACCGGACGCTTCTCGTCAGTTGGCACGAAATATGAGTTGTTTTTCGCTGAAACGCCAAGAACTTGCTTTATTTGGTAAGTAAATGCGTTCGTATTTGATCTTCAAGTTATAATAACAATGCGGGAATGCGTTGTTTTGTATTATCGATGAATAGTTTCCGTCTGCGACCATGTCAAGATCTAAGACAGTTTTGGGTTAAGATTAACTTGAAATCTTGAAAACCCAAGTTTAAGTAATTTTATCGGCGTTAATTTACTCAGAAATAAATTATATTTGCTTATAAAAACGGCAGCTCCTCAAAGATTATTATAAATAAAGCAGGTGAGACCATGCGGAGATTGGACGCGATCGGCTTAAATCGGTCCCGTAAGACTCACGCTGCGACGTACAGCGAAGTTGGCCGACGTCGTCTGGCTTAGTGCCCGATTTTTTTTAAACTAATTTCTTATTATTAAATAGTATTAAACACTGTTATTAAATACGGCAATGTCATGAAACGACTGGAATACACCAAAGAAAGGCATTACCATTACTCAACAATAATTCTTGAACAAAATTTGTTGCAAATCGTTAAGTGAAAAAGTGATCATAGGATGTCGCTGTTTAAACTATTAATCAAGTCGCTGTTTAAACTATTAATCAAGGTTGGTAACACTGATATTGCATCTAGCAGGTTGCCTCGTTCTCATTTAATCTGCAGTTTGAAGTTTTCTCCCCGCAATCTCGTAATTCGTGACGTCACACGAAACTTCTGTCCGTCCCAATGAAGTAAATAGAGTGAGTTTTAATCCGCTTCCTGAAGCTTCTTCTAATTCACTAAAAATGGAATCAATTCTATGGTACTATTGATTAAATAACGCTTAAAATCTCGTTAATATGCCCAACGGAATTTATCACGTGACGTGATGTGACGTAACGGGATACGCACCCTCAAGGCCTCCTTCTGATACACAGTCCAGCTCTACCAACCTTGCTATTAATATATAATACCATGCGATGAACGGAATTCATAATTAGAGCAGGCTGTGATATTTTCTAGAAAATTGGCAACACAGTATAGGGATCACGACGAATAGAATTCTATTTTTCTATGACGTCAGATCGTCTCCAGGTGACTGCTTATTGTATAGCGAGCGTGTGCCGTTGCTAGGCAACCTGACGTCACAAAAATAGAATTTTAGTCGTCGTGATCCCTACACTGGTTTACAGCTTGAAATTAAAATTTTTAAGTGTCAGAATTGTGACATTTATTTATTTTTAATGATTGATAATGAACGGATTTATCTTGTGGACCTCCCCCCCTCCCCCTAATTTTCTAAAAAAAGGTTTAAACCGACATCCATACAAAATAAAATATCAAAATAAAGTTCGTATAAAGCACGAGCATAACCTCAAATATGACAACTGTCAACTTACGATTTATTTCTCATTCCATCCAACCGCATAACATAAATTTGCTTAAAACTAATTTCCAATCACAGCCTCCTCTAATTATGAATTCCATTGATCACCCGGTATTGATAATGATTCTTTACAATTCTTTTATTTTTAATTAGGGTGCTGTACCTGCGACGATAGCGATTTTGAAGGGTCGCGTTAAAGTCGGCCTGTCAAGAGACGAGATTCTGACTTTGGCGGACCCCAAGACCAAGGCCGTCAAGACTTCCCGTCGAGATGTCGCTTACGTGGTCGCGAATCGACTGAGCGGTGGCACCACTGTTTCGGCCACGCTGATAATCGCCGGGAAACTTGACATTCCGATTTTCGCAACGGGAGGTAAGCCGTCCAGGGGCGCGTCCAAAGGGCCCTCCAGTGACCGTTTTTTTTTTTTTTGTTTTTTGTTGTTGCTTTAATGAGGAATCGGCGGCGTGCACAGGTTAGGAGAGAAAACCTTCGACGTCTCTGCGGACTTGACCGAACTCGGTAGGACGTCGGTCGCCGTCGTGTGCAGCGGCGTGAAATCCATTTTGGACGTGCCGAAAACGCTCGAGTATTTGGTGAGGCGTCTAACTTGGGCAAAGCTAGGGACCCTAGATTTGATTATTGACATATGAGGTGCTTTCTTTCGCTTCTAAGTTTGAATCGTGTTTCGAATAGTTTGGACCTGAATTTCGTGGTTGTTGCAATAAAACAGCCGACTTGAATTTTTTATTGACAGTTCGTTTGTGAATGTAAATAACCATAATTCTGGAAACTGCTACGTTAGCCACGTTCAGAAGCTGACGGCGGCCACGTTCATCTTCGGAACCAACGTCATTTTCGTGACCAACGTCATTTTCGTTATTAGTAATGTCATTTTTTTTATAATTGACTGACCTGCTTTTTTATAGCTTGATTAGAGGTGCTTTCTTTCGCTTAAAAGTTTGAATCGTGTTCCGAATTGACTTGAATTGTTGATTGACATTTCATTTGTAAATAACCATAATTCAATCCAAACAAGTTTTAAAAATAGAGAGATTCAAAGAAAAGAATGTCTGTTTTTGAATCGAAACATGTTTGGATCACGATTTTGTGAGCGAAAGAAAGCGCTTCCGATGAAAGGATCGCCCAGTTACAACTTTGAGAGCGGAAACTGCTACGTTGGCCGCATTCAGAAGCTGACGTTGGCCACGTTCAGCTTCTGAACCAACGTCATTTTCGTCAGTAATGTCATATTTTATAATTGACAGACCTACTTTTTTATAACTTGCTATGATTGTCCCGTGTATCAGAAAGAATAAAACAAACGAAGCGGAGTTCGAAAAATGGCGGCGGATCTGACGTTGCGTTTCCGAACCCACTCCGACATGTTAAATGTTGATCACAGATGTCAATCAAACCTAGGGACCCTAGGCAAGGCCTTTTTTTGATCGAATTTTAACGAATGATTCGTTATTTTAGGAAACTCAGGGCGTGTTCGTGGCCGCTTACGGCGAAACAAAGGAATTTCCGGCGTTCTACTGTCAAAAGAGCGGCGAGCGCGCGCCGTACAACGTGAAGACCCCGCGCGAGGCCGCCACCATCATTCGTGCCAACCGAACGATGAATCTGAAATCGGGAATGGTGTTCGCCGTGCCCGTGCCTTCGCAGCACGCCCTCGACGAAAAACAAATGGGCAACGCGATCGAGGGGGCGCTGGTGCTGGCCGACGCCCGCGGCATACGAGGCAAGGAAATCACGCCGTTTCTGTTGGCACGCGTGGCGGAAGTCACGGCGGGAAAATCTTTAGAGACCAGTATCCTTTATTTATAAACGAGATTTTTTTTCCACGGTTATGTTGCATGCTTGACTGGTTCTTAGACGTCGCCCTGGTTAAGAATAACGCCAGAGTAGCCGCCGAGATTGCGCTCGAATTAAATCGTCGTCGTCGTGACGCAACGTCGGAAACAGTTGAAGGCGACGGAAAAGCGCCGGTAGGTTTTTTTTTTTTGGTCTGCGTTTGCATCTACTCGTCAAAAATTAAAAATAAAAAACAAAAAAAACCTTGCAGGTGGTCATCGGAGGTTCCGTTTTGGACCGCTGCGTGAGCGTGCGCGAGCCCGACATCAAGGTAGGTGGAGCTTAACCAAAAAAAAAAAAAAAAACAAAAAGCTTCTAACAATACACTTTATTAAATAATAGATATATACATCAACAGAGATAGCAGCTCTCAACAAATTCTATAATTCTAATTCACTATCGGGAAGCGTAGGTTACAGTCCTTGGATCGATATACCGGCTTGCTCTTTATTCTCTCCTCTTCTTCTTCTTCTTCTTGTTCGTTTCGCCTTAATGAATTCCTCTTGGTTTCGCTCGCGCACAAACGTTGTAATAATTAGATTGATCGGTGGATGATACAATTTTCTATTAATTTACTTACTTCGTCCGTCTTAAGACGACCGACTGTGTTTAAGACCGCACAAAACATCTGAACGCATACTCCGAAATTAAAAAAAAAAAAAAAAAAAAAAACTCATGACAGTTGACGTTTTTAATTTGACGTTTTTCTTTCTTGTGTGTGTGGCTTTTTTTTTTAATTCGGCGTCGAAGTTGGCGGTGACGTATTTGTTGCGAACGCAACGGCACAATTTTTGAAACATCTGATAATCTCTGCGTTTTTTTTTTTTTGTTTTGTGTTTTGAAATAAAAATTGTTCTTTTTTTCTGTTCGAATAAAATGATGACGGCGTTTTTGGTGGTTGAATCGAATTGAATGGTTCTTTTGAAGAACATTCGGCCAACAATATCCGTATTCAATTCATTGTTAAAACATCGAACTGAAAAACAAGGTTAGGTACGCCGTAATGTCAAATTTAGCTGTCAAACAATTGACAACTGTTATTTTGAGGTTATTTCACAACTAAATTTTCGTAGCCAACTTCGACGCCGGATTTAAAAAGAAGACGGCACTCTTTAATTAGTAATCAACACCGACTGTGCGCTGCATAAAAATTAAAACAAACAAATTGATAGACAACTCAAGAGTCAAACAGCAAGCACGTTTTTCGTTTGTTTTTAGCAAATCCGTTCCGTTTGAAACGGCCGCTGTTGACGGTCGACGTTAAATGGTAGACGACGACGTTGCCAAACTTTAAAAAAAATAATAAAAATAAAAAAGAACGACGATTTAAACTGTCAAAAATTAACCACAAGTTGTTTTTTCGTTTCTTTTTTTTAACGACGGATTCAGAAATGGACGCTGTTGACAGTCGACGTTAAATCATAGATACCTACGTTGCCAAACTTTAAAAAAAAAATAAAAAAAGAACGACGATTTAAACTGTCAAAAATTAACGACAAGTTGTTTCGTTGCTTTCTTTTTTTCCACGACGGATTCAAAACAATCGAAGCGAGATTTTAGTAATCAGTTCTGCCAACCGAGTTTACGGCGGTTAGTTAAAACAAAAGAAGAACAGCGACGACGACGAAGCTGTCAAATTACACGCACGTTTCATTTATTTCTGATAACGATGATTCGTAATTTCGTAATCAGTTCCGCCGATTTTACGATGGTTAAAACAAAAGAACATTGACAACGTAACTGTCAAATTATACGCCCGTTTCATTTATTTCTGGTAATGATGATTCGGTACGTCGAATAGCATCCGCCGGCCGGCAGTCAAAATCGACGCGTCAAGATTCAAAATAATCGAAGCGAATGATTGCATTTCGTAATCAGTGCCGCCGACTTTACGATGGTTAAAACAAAAGAGCAGCGACGACGAGACTGTCAAATTACGCGTGTTTTCGTTTATTTCTGATGAATTCGGTGTGTTAAAATATAAATAGAGAGCATCTGTCAATTGTCAACGTCGATGTCTCAAGATTCAAAACAATTGATTCTACGAGATTTTAGCAGTTATCAGTTCTACCAACTTTATGATGGTTAAAACAAAAACAAAAAAACAGTGATAATGAAACTGTCGTCAGATTAAGTGCGTTTTATTTATTTCTAATAAATTCGGTTCGTTAAAAAAAATATAAATGGACAGCACAGCATCTGTCAACTGTCAACGTTGATGTCAAGATTCAAAACAATTGAAGCGAGATTTTAGTAATCAGTTCTACCAACTTTATGATGATTAAAACAAACCAACAAAAAAACAGTGACAATGAAACTGTCAAATTACGTGTGTTTCATTCATTTCTAATGAATTCGGGACGTGAAATGCAAACTGTCAACGTCGATGTCAAGTCACAGTCAGATGTCAAAACTGAAAGAAAAACGCATTTATTTGTACATCAGATTGTGACATTTATTTTGAGATCTCCTTTCGTTCGATTACGAAACCGGCGGTCCTGAAAACAATGAAAAGAATGTCGATCGGGCAGTCAAATTATACGTTCTTCATTTGTTTTTTTTTTAAGACGTATTCGATTAAAACAGAAATAAAGGCGCCCAGTCAGATATTCAACGCTGAACCACTGACGTCAACAAAACAAAACAAAAAAAAAACATCGGTGATTAGATCGCCAAATCAATTGTTTTTCATTCGCTTTTAATTGAATTGGTTCACTCGATGAGTATCCAAAACAACGGAAGTGACGTTCTTAATTTGAAAATTTAGTAATTCAGTAATGCCAACTTTACAGTGTTTGAAATTGAAAAAAAAAGACGTTCGGATTGTCAATTGTACACGTTTTACGCTATTTGTTTTTCGAAACAACGAAAGTAGTGACAATTTAATAATTGACAGCGCCAACAATACTGCCAACTGAAAGGAGATTTAAACAAAAATAGAAATGATGTAGAATTGCCAATTCAAATCAAATGTTTTTCATTCGCTTTTAACAAATTCGTACATTTTATTAATTAATTAAGTATCCGAAACAACGGAAGTGACGTTTTTAATTTGAAAATTTTGTAATTAGTAATGCCAACTGTACAGTGTTTAAAATTGAAAAAAAAAAGAAAACGTTCGGATTGTCAGTTTTGCACGATTACATGTCAGTTTTCCTTTGTTTTTTCGAGACAACGAAAGCAGTGACGTTTTAATAATTGGCAACGCCAACTACAGTGCCAACTTAAAGAAACTTAAACAAAGACAAATGATGTAGAATTGCCGATTTTACGTTCGTTTTGTTTCTCCCAAGTTCGTTAACCGCTCGAAATAAAAAAACGGTGATTTTTTACTTGTCATTCTAGCATTCGGTATCGCCAACATAACAAAAAGAAATACAAGGAATTGTCGACTTTTTTTTAAGACGATTATCGATTTTTTTTCGCAGTTACATATTTTTGCAAGTAATTGATAAATCAACATTGAAGATAACTGAAGTAATACTGATTGTTATCTCCTGATGTGGTAATGATTGATCAGTCATGCCATCTTGAAACTGATTAAAACAAAAAAGGCTACCGTTATCTTTAAGTAATAATAATAACAATAGTAATAGGAATAGATTTTTTAATTTGTCGATTGTAATCACATTTATCGACGATCGAGATTATAGAATTGACGTTTCTTACTTGTCATTTGAAAGTAATTAGTAGTGCCAACTTAAGTTTTTCTTTTTACGTGCGGCACTTTATAATTCCCCTGTTCGTTCGTCAACTTGTTTTCACTGTTAATAATGATGAATAATAATTAGAAAATAAAAGTTAAGAACGGCTTAACTGACTGATAATTTGCAAGACGCATCAACCGGAATTACACAGCTCAACTTTCGTGGTTTACGGTAATTGCTAGTTAATGCCAACTTTAAAGTTCCCCCGCAGCGCGACTTGCTTGCGTTTGTTTCATCCGCGGAGTAGTCGGAAAGTTCCATTTCGTTGGAAATTGCTCCTTCAGCAACAAAACGACGTTAATGAACGCCGAGCGAAATTTACGAGACTATAATTAATAATAAATAAATAATAAAATATTTATACCAGGCCATGGATTAATAAATATAATTAAAACAAGTCGTGGTTTGCAATTGCCCACAGTTGGCCATCTTGTCTGACGCATGTTGTGTTTTCAAAATTTGACAGTTTTTCTTTGAGGTTAGACAGGGCAGATCTAACCTCAAAAAGTTGTTTTGTTTTGTTTAGTCAGGTTAAGTCGCGTTTCAAAGAGAATTTTTAATGAAATTCTTCGCGCGACAGACAATTTCACGCCCCCTCGACTTCCTGAATTACACACTTGTGTGCCCAGGTGTTCGTTTAATTATCCGGCGAGGGGCGGCAAGCGCGCGCGCGTTCTTTCCTAAATGAAAAGTTTTTCGCGGGCGGTTCATAAACTCGGGGGCACGGCCCGGCCCGGCGAGGCGCGATAAGAACACGGAAAGAATTTATGTGTTTTGAGGCAATTAAGAGGGCCACCGTGAATCACAGGGACTTCATAAAGCCAAGTTTATTAGGTCCTCTCGCGATAATCGTCTAATTTCACATTTTCAATTATACAGAGCCATCAAAAAAGAATTTTTCCTCCTTTTTTTTGTAAAATTAAAGCTCGTTGACAGATCAGCGGTTCAAAAAATAAAAGATTAATCGTATTTTTGGGGATTCTCAGTTTCTCTACTTAAAAAATACTAAAAAAAAAATGCAACGATTTTCATACGTCATTTGTTTTAGGTTAGTTTTCCGTTGTTCTGTGACTAATTTCACTTCAATTAAACCCGTTACTACTGCTCTAAGTGGTCCTTTTTATAAAGCGATTTCTGAATTATGTACTTTTGATTCCAGCGGGTGATTAAAAAAGATTGTAAAAAAGAAAAATCTTACGAAATACATTTGCGTAATTTGCGCCGTCTTTTGTGTTTTGTTTTTTTTTTTAAATTAATTTAAATTCCAATTAAATACGGAAACGTAATTTTCGCAACGCCAATCAAACTACGGACTTTTTCTGCGCTTATTTCCCGTTCTGAATCTACAGGGCGATTACAAAATTGTATGAAATGAGTCGCCGGATGATAAAAAAAAAAACGGGTCGCTTGAGACAACAATTAAAGGTGTCGGTATTAAATTTTGACATTTGATTCTAT
Organism: Prosopocoilus inquinatus; assembly: GCA_036172665.1. Lineage (NCBI taxonomy): Eukaryota > Metazoa > Arthropoda > Insecta > Coleoptera > Lucanidae > Prosopocoilus > Prosopocoilus inquinatus. The sequence goes on along the minus strand of CM069878.1, from coordinate 2,226,560 downwards.
GGCATGATTAAAAAAAAAACAAACGACCAAAATATGTTTCTACGAGATCCTTATCTGGAAAAATCGTTAGTTTAGCAAGCGTTTTTCTTTTGTTTTTGAAAACGTTTGTTTCTACATGGTGATTAAAAAATGATGATAAAACGGGTCGCTTGAGACAGTCAAAGGCGACAGCAATAGATTTTGACATTTGATTTTACAGGGTGATTAAAAAAGGAAGCGTTTTCCTTTTTTTGCTTTTAAAAACGTTCGATTATACAGAGTGATTTAAATGATGATAAAACGGGTCGCTTAAGACAATAATTAAAAGTGCCAGCAATAGATTTCGACATTACAAAATATATTTCTGCGAGATTATTATTTGGAAAAATCGGCAATTTAAAAAGTGTTTTTCTTTCTCTTTTTTTTGTTTTTTGTTTCTAAAAACGTTCGATTCTACAGAGTGATTAAAAAATATCGTACTACGAGATTTCCTCGTGTACCTAATTACTCAAGTGCAAGAAAAAGCGCTGTTGAATACCGACGCCGCATCGTTAATTGATTCTATTTTTTTTTGTTCTTTTGCTTTACTTCTCCCCCCTCCCCCCACCCCCCGAAGTTCATCTCCGGCGTCGGAAAGGAAATTACCATTCATTTGTTATCAAGCCGGGTGACTAATGACGGCGATATATTTTCCGAATCTCATTACTGCCGCCTTCCCGGCAGCTCTCTTAAGAGGTAGAGGAACGGAACGCGCCTTTTCGAACACGCATAATATTCCACTCGACTTCGAAGAGTTACAAAACGTGCAAATTGCGCGCGCAATAAAATTTATTTTCTTTGGTTCGTCTTGACCTCATCATCGTCAAGAAAAAAAATGCTTAACAATGAAAATACAATCTGGAAGCCTGGTGGTTAAAGAGGCGAATCAGTCGCCATATTGAAATCAAAGATGGCTGACTTTAAAGGGTGAACGACGCGACTTGGTCTTGAAATTCTTCTTCTGCAAACGATTTTTCTTTTTGTATCTTTACGTTGCGGTTTTGTTTTTGTGATTGGTGAAATTTGTGCCGGTTTAACTCCACGAAAAGTCAAAAGCTTTCGCACGTGGCGTTCCCGGACAGGCCAATGAGGAAGCGACTTTAACGATCAACTTGTTTTTTGAAATGCTGAGTAATTTAAATTTATTTTTGTAGCGTAACATTTTTTTTTTTTTTGGAACGTGCTCTCTCTTGAAATCGGCCCTCCCCCCTGCTATTTATTTAACCTAAGAGGTGCTTTCTTTCGCTTAAAAGTTCGAATCGTGTTTCGATTAGTTTGGACCTGAATTTCGCAACCAAACGCCTGACTTGAATTTCTGATTGACAGTTCATTTGTAAATAATAACCACGATTCAATCCGAACAAGTTTCCAAAAGAGAGAGATTCAAAGAAAAGAATGTCTGTTTTTGAATCTGAACACGTTTGGATCGCGATTTCGTGAGCGAAAGCAAGCGCGTCTATAATAAATAAGAAAACCAAGTTTCACATGTCGACCGTAAGGTGGCGCTGCTTTTTGCCGTCAAAAATTTTGAGAGTCGCATCGCGTCGCGTCCTGTCGCCGTTTGGTTTACCGAAATCGTTTGCCGTAAATTTCGGAAAGGAACCGTTCCCGTGAATTCGGAAATGTGCGCGAAAACTCATCGAGGTGTTAAATAAACCCGGGGACGTAAGTGAAAGTGGTTGTGAGGCGGCATTTCGTTTGAAAACGAGGCGATTACCGAAGGCGGGCGGCGCGGCGCTGCGCTGGAGATAAGGTAGGACTGTCCGTTCGTTAATTTTTTCGCCCTCGTGCATATTTTTGAGTGTTACGTTTGAATAAAATATTCATTCACATTTCGAATCAATGAAGCTTGCTTGCGACCGTAGAGGTCTGCGACGGTCTTTTTAATTTCGATTTAAACGTCAAATTCACCGTGGACGTCGGATTGCGTTCAGAAATCGCAGCGTGGACGTCGGGTTGCGTTCAGAAATCGCATTATGGGTTCACTGTGTGAGGGATTGCGTTCAGAAATTGCACTGCATTGTCTGATAATATAACATAGTCTGGATAGGCTAACGATCAACTTATTTTGAATGTAAACGTGTAATTTCTTTCATTAGAACTAATGAAGATGGTTTTTAAGCAATAGAAGAAATGCGTTCAGGTATTTTTGGCGGTGTTTCTTGCGCGTCGCGTTCATTATTATTACGGATGTTAAAGTAATTATTATATTTGATATTTACGTATAATATAAATGCAATATTTTGAGATCAGGTAAAGGCTGCGAGTATGTACAGACAAGTAACCGGTAACTAGATACAGTTGATAGAGCACTTAATAGGTAATTTGCGATAAGGCGAGGCACTATCAGTATAATAAGCTCATATAAACACGGTCCGCCGCACTTTCCCCACCATCATCATCATCATCATCACCAACACCACCGCGCAGTGTTCTCAGCCTATTGCGGGTCGCACACTATGAGAGAAGCAGGCCCCCTAGCAGGGCTCGTCTTTGGTGCGGGCTCTGGGTCTCTTTTTGAATATTTCTTCTAGTGGTGTGGCCAGAGGGCCCTTCTTGACGCGACCCCACCGGCCGCGGTTGAAGAGTCCCTCCAGTCGATACTTTAGTCATATATTGTCGTGGCTGCGGTACTCTCGCATCTCGTAGTTGTTGTTTCCGTTGGGGTTCTTCGTCTGCGTCGGGGGTGAAGACAAGAGCGCCGCGCTTTCCGGCCTTATCAGCAAGCTCTCGCGTTCGCTTTCCGCGCTCTCCGTGCGCATGGTCGCCGGGACGGCCCCGTTCACGCTCGTCACGTCCAGTTCCGTTCTTAAGATGCGAATCTTCTGTATCATCTCGCGGATTTCGTATCGGAGTATACCCAGGAAGCATAACTTGAGGAAGGCCAGCACGCAGTAGCCGAGGATGGCCAAGACGGAAGCTGTCGCGCGAAGGTACGCCACCAGACGTTCTTCGCAGCCTGAGGAGTGGGTCCTCGCGCAGCGCACGGTGGCGTTTCCTGGTTCTTCGCAGCAGCTCGCCGGTATCTCCCAGCGTCCGCTTCCGTTGCCGTAATCCTGCGGGCCGGTGATTCCGCAACAGTTGGTCTCCGTCTGCAGACGGTCCCAGAGCACCGTTAGCTCACCTCCGCTTCCGTAGTCCTGCTGAAACCGCGCCCGCAGGGCCGGCTTCAGTTCTTGGCACACCCTCTCGAAACGAAATGCCCAGAACGCACCGATCACAACGTCCCCGAACAGGAGCACGAGCAGCAGGAGCCAGTAGGCGTTCAGGAGGCGTTCGGACAGTCGTATGGCGGCGACGCAGCCCAAGAGCTGGAGAGCGCCCCCCTGGGTCGCCAAGGCCAGGTAGGCGTAGAGGAAGCTCGGTTGGTAAAGCGTGAGGGATGGAATGAGCGAGCGCCGGTAGTCGAGGAACACCGTCCGGACTGAGGCGCCGATGAAAGCCAGGGTGCCCGCTAGAAGGGCAGTGTTGCAGGTGTAAATCCAGAGGCGGTAGTAGCGCATGGCGCGACCGCCCAGCTCCACGGCGCCCGCTGCCACTCCGCTGCCACCTGCGCGCCGCAGCGGCATCCGCCTTCGGAGCCCCCCCTCACCAGGCTCGACGCCCATCGCCCCCCATGCAACACCTGAAACAAGAAAAAAAAAGGAAAATTTCAGAACCATCTCCAATGCATAGTACTTCCTTCAATAATAAAAGACTTCCTTCTTCCCTTATTGAAGGATACCCTCAAGGAAGTACTGAGAATACGGAAGAAGCCTTTTCCTATTGAAGGAACCTTCAAATGGGGGGCTCCTTTATTCAAGGAAGCCTCAAGGAATACAAGCGCCTTTCTATTGATAAGAAGGTGGAAACAGTGTATCCAACCTAAGCCTCAAGGCAATACTATGAATGAGTTCCTTTGGCGAAGGAACTGCAACGAATGCCGGCATCCTCGTCTTAATAAAAAGCTGGAAGCAGTGTTTCCAACCTAAGCCTCAAGGCTCAAGCCTAAGAATAGGATTCCTTATTGAAAGAAGCCTCAAGGCTCAAGGCCAAGAATAGGATTCCTTATTGAAAGAAGCCTCAACGAAGGACCACCTATCCTCGGGATATTCTTCAATAAGCGAAGAAGTCTTTTTTATTGAAGGAACCTTCAATCCAATATTATGAATGGGGGAACTCCCTTATTGAAGGAAGCCTCAAGGAATACAGGCACCTTTCCCTTAATGAGAAGGTGGAAACAGTGTATCCAACCTCAAGCCTCAAGGCAGTACAAAGAATGGGATTCCTTATTGAAAGAAGCCTCGAGGAACGAAGGACCCACTATCATTGGGATATCCTTCAATAAGCGAAGATGTTTTTTTTATTGAAGGAACCTTCAATGCAATATTATGAATGGGGGAACTCCCTTATTGAAGGAAGCCTCGAGGAATACAGGCACTTTTCCCTTAATGAGAAGGTGGAAGCAGTGTTTCCAACCTAAGCCTCAAGGCTCAAGCCTAAGACTAGGATTCCTTATTGAAAGAAGCCTCGAGGAACGAAGGACCCACTATCCTTGAGATATCCTTCAATAAGCGAAGAAATCTTGTTTTATTGAAGGAACACTCAATGCAATATTATGAATGGGGGGCTCCCTTATTGAAGGAAGCCTCAAGGACGGACCCCCTATCCTTGAGATATCCTTCAATAAGCGAAGCAGTCTTCTTTTATTGAAGAAACCTTCAATGCAATATTATGAATGGGGGAACTCCCTTACTGAAGGAAGCCTCGAGGAATACAGGCACTCTTGTCTTAATAAGAACGTGGAAACAGTGTGTCCAACCTAAGCCTTTGAATGCAGGCTTACTCGTCTTAATGAAAAGCTGGAAGCAGTGTTTCCAACCTAAGCTTCTAGGCAAGTGGTGAAGGAACTCTCCTATTATAAATAAATGTATCCTCGTAAGGTGACTGTATGTCCCGAGTTTGGCGGGATATCCCCCGATTTTTAACAGTGTGTCCTGCATAGTTTAAAAAAGGTCCTGCTTTTTGGAAAGATTGTACAGTCCCGAGCAATATAAATTTCGGTCGTCACTGATTATAATTAAAAAGGTTGGCACCGACCTTGTATTAAAAATAAGTAGACTGATGACGCTTAATTTTGAACACAGTAATCTGTAGCCTTTATCATAACTCTCTGTTGTAAAACATTTGAATATTTACCTGAAATATTTAATTTTGCGAATTAAAGCCGACTGACGGCGACGACCAAAATTTAATGCTCGCGACTGTACCTTTTATAGATTAGACGTTCTCGAATAGATCTTCTGGGTCTATTAAATACGTGAGTCTATTAAATAAGATCGATTTTATATTATTCGATTTAATTTCGTAACAGATATTATGCAGAGACGGCGCCCTCTCTGAAAACCTTTTTTAATTCCGTTGAAAATAATTAAAGTTCTTAAAAAAAACACTCAATTTTTTTAAGACAAAGCTGTAGATGAGCTCGTAGCGCGTTTTTCGCTTTCGCTTTCGGCTAACAAGAGATGGCGCTCTGAAGGATTTCTCCTCTTTCCATGGCGCTTTGGATTCTCTTTTCAATCTAATTGGATTCCCTTTTCAGTGTAATTAAAAGAAAAAAAAGGTTTTGCTGAGAGTGTCAGGACGAAATCGGTTTTTTTTTTTTAATTCGATTAGGGCAACTTTCCATTCTCAGAAAATTGAGATAAGTGTACATAGAGATGGCGCTGTAAATAATTCGCTGTGACGCGTTTAGTTACAAGTTTCGATTACCTTAAAATACCGCAAAAACAGAAGTAAGTAGAAGTTATTAGCGCCGCAACGTTGCCTGATGTTTGAAATTACAAAAAAAAAGAAAAGGAAAGTAGTTTTCGTTTTTGATCGAGAGACGGCGCTCCGCACGATCTTCCTTCACAGTTTGATTTCAGACTTTGAAATTCATTTCGAAATTAAAATCGCCGTGAGGTTGAGAGACAGCTTAGAACGTCGCTCGCGTCGCCGACGCAAAAAAAAGAAACACTCCGACGGGAAATTTGTACAGAATCGTTTTCACTTTTGGCCAAAAGATGGCGCTGTTGATAATTCACGTCATTCATGTCTCGGGTTGTTATTACTTTAATCGTCCAGTGTCAATTCTTTGTAATTTTTATTACTTGTCTGGGTTGGGCAAAGTCGGATTGAGTCGATGATAGGATCACTCTTTTTTTTTAATTTTAATTAATAATCTTGCAGTTTGATTTATTTTTTATTTTTTGACTTTGTGCTTGGTTTGGACTGAGCGTGAGTTCGGTTCCTTTGCTTCCTATGACTCATCATCTTTTTTTTTTCAGATTTCCAACCTTATTTATTACAAGTACAAAGTTTTTTTAATCTCGAACCGGACAGAAATATGAAGGGAAAACACTCAACGTTTCGCTATAGATTTATAGCTTCGTCAGGAGTATTTGATACTGTAGTTTCTTAGTGGTAATTATTTATGAGGGAAGATTGGTAACATTGTCATTACAGGTTATAGAATTACATACCTGCAGGGGAAAAAAACCACTCGCAATCAGTTGAATGCCTCAAGGTTTCCTAAATTGGAACTGAAATCAATACGGCGCGCTCTCTCTCTGTCTCATTATTTCCGGAATACTTTGTTTCCGGCGGCCCTTAATCCGAACGGACAGGGGCTATTCGCGCTAAGAGAGTGCACGAGGCGCTCTAAATTTGATTATCCGTTCGGGATTTCCCCGGTGAATGACGGCGGAGGCGTTCGGGACGAGAGCCCGTCAGTAGCTTCCTAAATCTATGCAATCTCTTTGTTTCATTCGCCTTTTTTTATTCTGCTTTCCTGAGAATAGTCAGCTCGGAATAAATCAATGCGCCCCGATTTTAGTTAGCATGAAATTCGCAGATATTTTAAATTTAAATAATAATAAAGCAGCGACATCTTACGATCGCTTTTTGACCTGACATTGCGGTAGGATAGACAAATTGAAGCGGATTTGCTACCTAATAAGTCTCCCATGCAAGGCGGCCATGCTTGCCGTCAAAGAGTAATGAAAGTTTTGCAACAAAATTTATTTATGGTTCTAATCTTATTGTTGAAGTAAAACGTGTCGTCCTGAATTAGGTTTCATCGTCTCGGTCTTTTCAATTAAAAAAACAGTAGAAAAAAAAGGGAGATGAGATAGGCAACCCAAATGACATCGCTGTGCGAAACTCTACTTTGATCGTCGATTCCGAACTGTCTGTCCAATGATAGGATAGAAGCTTGAAATTTAATAAACCGTATTTTATTTTATTTGAAAAAAAATCATTAGTTAGCCTCAGTTTTCGCATTAAAATCGCTCTTAAAGGTATTAAAAAAGTTTCGTAACGAAATTAGGAAAGTTGGGGAGGCGGCGGCGGCGGCGGCGGCGGTATCCGCGAGTAATTCGCTAATTTATATGACTTGTAATTTTGCTTCTGGAGATTAGCTCTCTCTCTCTGCAAGCTCCGTGAAACTTTTAAACGAGCTTCCCGACTGACGTACGGGCGTAATTAATATCACGCAACTTGCCGTAATAACGAGCGGCGATTTTTTTTTTCTTTTTTTTTACTCCGCGCAAATAAATAATAATCGTCGGAGGCTGACGGACCGTGTTGCGTTGAGTTCAACGAACGCGCGCCGTACGTAAATCAAAAAAAAAAAAAAACGAATAATTTCTGCAAATTTGTCAATAATATTTAAGTTGGTTAACCTGCGTCGTAAAAAATCGTGGCAACGCCGTCGCTGCAAGTATTTCGCTCGACAGCCAATCAAATGCGAGCGTGTCACGAGCGACCGAAACAAAAAACAAATATACAGCCGTTTTTGTAGTTGCTTGATGATGATGCTCGGTGAATTGGTTCGTGTCGCGTTAGTAATTACTTAAATTTCGGATAAAATAGTGATTACACTTACTGAGCGTTGAACAAATGAGTGTTACTGTGTTATCGTGTTTGTGATGATGATGTACTTTGAAGTTTCTCGTTTGAAAATCGGAAGCCGCCACCGACAAGGTAGGACTTTTTTCACCATAAATACTTTCACCCCGCATGATTTATTTACTTCGAAATGTTTAAAAAACGCGTGTGTTCGTTACAATCGCTTAAAAATGTCGAAAGATAAGTTTACAACAAAAGATAGGCGACCGGCGGCCGCCAGGTGGCGCTGTTTCAAACGTGCGCCGTCAAATTTAAAGCATTCATTATTGCTTTGCGCGACAACTCTTGCAAATAATTACAAGAAAATATCGTCCCCGTTCGTTCTTAAATTAGTGCAAAAACTGGCCCAGTCGTTAAACTAACGCTGAAAATTAAGTGAATTTAGTTTTTCGCTTGAAAATCGTCCGCCGCGACGAACACCGACTTCGGCGAAAAACGTGAAAAACGAGCGGCCGAAACAAAACAATTTTTTTGGCATCTTTGCAGTCGCCCCAGTGAATGGCGTCGTGTTGACGATTGCCCCGGTAATTATAGCAAATTTAGAAGAAGAAAATGGTATTTATTAATTTGTGCGAAAACTAACCCGGACGGTGAACGAGCGAATGCGATGATGCGAATAATAATTGTGCCTGTGCTTTGCTTGAAAGTTCGGAACTCGGACGGGATCGGCAGTCGATAAGGTAGGAATTTAGTCACTGTAAATATTTTTGCGCCGCCGCCGCCCGCACGATTTATTTAAACGAAATGTCTAAGAACACGTCCCCCGTGCTGGTTTTTACGCTAAAAATCATTAAAAAATAAACGTTTACAACGGAAGACTTTGAATGTTGACGACCGCCAGGTGGCGCTGTTTTAATTCTTGCCGTCAAATTTGAGCATCGCGTTGTTGCCCTCGTTTGGTGTTTGTACGCCGCAAATTTCGGAAAATCGAATCGTTCCTGTTAATTCAAAAATGTGTGCGAAGACCGATCGTGTTGTTAATAAATAAACCCGGGGACGCAAGTGTTGGCGGTTGTGATGCGGTGTTTCGTTTGAAAACGCGCAGGAGATAAGGTAGGAGTGTTCGTTCGTTTTTTTCTCGCCCTCGTACATATTTCCGAGTATTTCGTTTAAATAAAATGCTCAAATTTAGAATCACAGAAGCTTGCTTTGGACCCCAGATCTGCGACGGTCTTTGTAATTTCGATGTAAATGTCAAATTCACCGTCGGCGTCGGGTTGCGTTCAGAAATCGCATCAGGGGTTCACTGTGTGACAGAAAGCGTTCAGAAACTGCACTGCATTTTCTGATAGTATTGCAAGTGTGAGTTGGTGTATTTATTTCGGTTTCATTTGCCGGGGCGAGTTAAAAGAGTTATTCGCCTGGTTCATTCAAAAAGGGTTGCCGAATTTGACGCTTGGCTCATCGTAAAACAAAACGAGCAATTTGATCGTTGGTGCCAAAAAAAAAAAGAAAAACGAAACATATTAATTTAAATTTGTAACAATGAAGAGAAAAATTTCATTTTATTATTATTATTTCAAAATTTTGTTGCAAAAAAACTTTAACAGCAAGCATAGCCGCCTTGCACGGGATGACTTATTATGTAGCAAACTGGCTTCAATTTGTCAATCCTTGTGCAATGTTAGGTCAAAAAGTGATCTCGCTGTATTATTATTATTATTGTTTTCATTAATACTGGTGTTATTGATTTCGAAAGGTTTGAAAGGCTCATGCTCTTATCATCACGAGCGTGCGGTGGATCTACCCTAACCACCGCCGGCTTTAATTTGATACATTTTAGATTGGCTCGCGTGCAAATATCGAAAGGGTAAGTGGAAAGTTCGGTGGTCGCTGCGAATTACATCGCGTAAAAGCTTGCAAAGCCAAGCAAAAATAAATTTTGTGCTACAGTGGAACCTCTTTAATCAATCCGAACACACTCTAATACGAACATCCAATGAACCGAACTCTTCCGAAATCGTCACCTGATAGTCCGAACGCGACGTCGATAATCCGAACGTTACTGGTAAAGATTTTGTAGCGTCGTATGTTGTCACCAGTGTTGCCGACCATGTAAAGAGTGTTTTCCCTTTCCAGGTGGTGGTACTGGTTTCGTATTTTTAATAAAAAAAACCCGAATTTTTCGAATTTAAGTACGCGCGTTGGCTAAATAGATAAAAACAAAAGTGCAGTTAAAACGTAATCACAGAAACCACGTTAGAAAATAAATAAACCGCATAAATTTTTCCCTTAACTCGTTTAGGGGCGGATTCTGTAACTTATTAACGGGCTGTTAAAATTTAGAGGTCCTTTAAAATTTAAAATACAGTTCCATGATTGGTTGTGACCGTAGCAACAAACTTTAATAAATATAATTTCATATATTTTGATACAGAATAGACCCCTTAGGAAGAATTAATTCACAGACAATGAATTTTTTTGTATTCAATTCACGAAATCATTTTATTTTTCCTTTTTTTCTCAACTCTTTGATCTGAATTCACTTAAAAAAAAAACTGCGCCATCCATCGAATTCGCTTATTACTAATAATTACGTCGAAATCTTTTTAATTCTGTGCTTACTGAATTGAGGTAAGTTTACGTAGAAGAATTCAGTGCCATCTAGCGGACGTCGTCAGACTCGTTAGGTGAACCGTCGAATTCATCTAACGTCTACGAGATGGCGCTCTGAATAGAAAAGAGTTAATCCACAGGAAATTCAATTTACGAAATTGTTTTATTTTCCGCATCTCTTGAATTTTTTAATCTGAATTTACTGAAAAAAAAAAAAAAAAAAAAACTGCGCCATCCATGATATTCGCTTATTACTAACAATTACACCGCCATCTTTCGAATTCTGTGAGTCCTGAATTAAAATGCGTACAATCACGTATTCAGTTTTTTCGTTGTCCATCTTTTTCGCGTTGAAATCCCGGGCGCTTTTTTCTTTCGAATTTTCTCAACCTTTTCATTTTTTTCACGGACGACTTTTACTTTTCTTCTTAATATTTCAACAGTCTTCTTCGCTCCGCTTGAAATTTTAACGACGCCCCTCTGCACACACCAATCCGGGCTAACTGTTTTAAGAATGTATTCCGCGAGACCTCCTCCTAATTTATGCAAATTCGGGTCTTTTATTCTCTTTCCTGTCTATTTCCGTCGGCGACGGCGGCGATCTTTAAAACCAAGAGAATCGCTGCGGACTCTTGCTCGAAATCGACGTTTTGTATGCGCATATTAACCCGACTAAATAATTGAGCGCGGTTTTGTTTGCTTCTAACGCCGCTCCGGGGGCTTCCCCCGGATTATAAGCGCTCGGCTTACAATACGCCCGCGTCGGACTGCCTAATACACCTGGTCACTTTGAATCAATTTTAAATTTTCTTTGCGTTTACTCTATGTGTGCACAGTGCGTTCGAATAAATTGCGAATGTAACCGAACAATGAATTTGAATTTATCGCCGAAGTTTGCGCGAAAGCGAACAATCCCGAAAACCAGCGCGGATATTTAAAGGGTCGGCCGGGGGGGGCAAAATCGTTTTTATAACTGGTTAATCGCTCGGGCTTGCATTAAATAAATTAGTGTTGATAAATTCGTTATTAGTTTTATCGGGTGTTTTATTTTGAAATAAATGAAAACGAACCCTCGCATAAACGCGATTATCGAATTGCTCTACCAACTGAAATTGTTACATAACTCGACGTGAAACGTAATATCTCTGTGTTACGCCCAGAGCAATTTCGCATCGTTTTTAAGTTACGACGACGCAAACAGAAATTCAAGCGATATTTTATGGCGAATGGTATGCAAGCAAGGGGTCGCCTCGAGCAATTGCAGTTTAAGATTTGTGGGAAGCCTTCTCGACTAATGGCAAATGGTTGCTTGCAATTTATAATAACGCCATGGAAACGGGGACGTTAAATAATAATAACAACAGTTCAAGTGAAATACCCAGTGACTATCACTGACTGAGATTTATTTTATTAGGTTGGCAACACTTTTCATTGTTTACGTTGTTTAAAATGATTTTTTTAAGAACTTGCAAGTTCTATCATTTTTAACAAAGTCGCGCCTTCTCGCTTTAACTTTAATCTTCAGTTTAGGATCAGGATAAACTGAAGATTAAAATTAAAATGAGATATGAGGCCTTGTTTTAAACGGACTAACTACTGAAACGCGAATAATGATTTTTTTAACGAACGAACAATTCCGTTGCATTTCCGTTCCAGTTGCTTCCGATAATGCGGCCAATAAAACGACGCCCTTATCGGCCCCCTTATTCGTTCATTCGGCGTATTGGAAATCGGAAGAGCGCGGTCGTTTTAAGTAAACATTTGCTTTTGTGTCTGTGGTCAAAGCCATTTCCAATAAATTCGAGATTGGAGATAACCGGAACCGCGAAAGGGGAAGATCCGGGGGTGTTAACGACCCGACGGAACTGCTAGATTCGAAAAGAGCAGAGAATTATAAAATGTTTAAAAAAAAGTTTTTTTTTTCTAAAAAAAGCAATAACATTCATTTATTGTTTTTTTTTATTGTTTTATAAATAATAAGTAAGAATTTGTTTTTATTTTTCTTATCTTTGAGCTTGAACGTGACAGTATTATCATCAGCATCGTAACATAACCTAGTTTTTGTCTGTCAATGTCACTGTTGAAGTTCCGCTAAACAAATTAATTTAAACAAAAAAGACAATAACATTCATCTATTGTTTTATAAATAATAAATAAGAATTTGTTTTCATTTTTCTGATCTTTGAGCTTGAACGTGACAGTATTATCATCAGCATCGTAACATAACCTAGTTTTTGTCTGTCAGTGTCACTGTTGAAGTTCCGCTAAACAAATTAATTTAAACAAAAAAGACAATAACATTCGTTTATTGTTTTATAAATAATAAGTAAGAATTTGTTTTTATTTTTCTGATCTTCGAGCTTGAACGCGACAGTATTATTTATCATCATGGTACCGTAACATAACCTCATTTTACTGTGTCAATGTCACCATGGACGTTCCACTAAAAAAAAAATTAACGAAACGCAAAGTGAGAAAGCTAAAAATCACACGTGATCGAGAAGGACGTAAACTGCACACCCGACGAAGAGCGACCAAACACGTGGTTTCCGAACGCGATCCAAATCTTAACGCGTCCCTTTTTTTAGTAGGAGTCCGTTTTGTTTTCTTGTTTTTCGCCTGTAAGACTATTGGCTGCCCTGGAAATATCTTGCAGATTGGGAAGAACAACATAGACTTCGATCAGCTTCCACCTACACAACTGTGCTGCTCTGTTAATGCGTTTCCAGGGTAACCAACTTGATCTCATGCACGTTTTACGAGGAAGCGACGAACGAGACATCCGTTTCCTCCGCGTGAGCGCACGTGTTCTGTTGCTGAGCGACGACTTTTTTTTGTTTTCTTTTTGAATTTGATTGGCTAATAAAAGGTGACGCCCCGTACTCTATTTTTTTATTGATAGGCGGAAGTTATGACGTATTACACAACTAATTTGAAAGATGGCCGGCCTCAATCGATACTAACCAATTGCTGTTTTAATAAAAGCAAATTAAAAAAAAAATAACTCAAATAACCGACTAATAGGAGAGCCGAATTCGTTTACAACTGCGCGCTTTCCGACTCTAGATCCATAATGCATCCCGCGAACTGCCGCCGCCATTTTGACTCCAAATTTAAGCGGCAAATTTGAACTCCTCGACTCCATTGCGCCGCGCTAGATTAATTATTTTAATGATGGTTTCCGCGGAGTTAACCGGAGCTTAAATTTTAATTGAAAATGATGCAAACGCCCCCCTCCGAACTGATAACTGAACGAAACCATCACACATAAACGCTCATTTCTTTTTTGTTTTGTTTTTCTTTGTTTTGGGAAAGCAAAACAAAAGAAAAACTGGAACAGATTTTCGTACGTATGTTTTTCTTAAAACGCGCACTCATAAAAAAGACGGTGGTTCCTCGTTTTTTTTCTTCTTTTTTTATTTACGTGAGCGTGGCAAGGTTTCATCGCATGCGAATTTCGTGTGCCGGAGCTCCGGAAAAATGCCGCCGTTAGGGGCAGCGGCGGCGGCGGGGCATTTTTGGGGTTAGACCTTTTTCTGAGCACGTAAATTCGCAGGATATCGGAGAGTTTCGTCCTGTCAGTGTGTTGAAACGGGAAGGACATAACCGAAATTCCGTCTGTTCTTACTCGGATTTATCAGAGAAGAAAAAAAAAATCAAAATCGTAAAAATTAAGCCTGCGAAGAGGCTTATTCGATTATTTCGGGGCGTTCCCCGGAGACGGTACATTCTTCTTTGCAATTGCACGAAATTTTATACAGGTCCGCGAGTAAAAAAAAAAAAAACAATTTCTCCCACACGAAAACCATGACAGAAATAAATACATCTATCCCTAAGGAGCAAAAGTGACGATATGTAATCCCTAGGGATTGATTCTGCGAAGACTTATTCGATTTTGATTATTTCGGGGGGTTTCCCCGGAGACGGTACTTTTTTTGCAATTGCACGAAATTTTATACAGGTCCGCGAGTAAAAAAAAACAATTTCTCCCACACGAAAACCATGACAGAAATAACACTACATTTATCCCCAAGGGGCACAAAGGATGACACATTATAATCCCTAGGGATAGACAAGTTACGTTTACGCGTAGATTTTTTTTTTTAATTGGCTGGCTGCGTTCAGCACCTTTGCAATGCTTCTTCTACCATTTTTAACTATTTTTTTTTTTTCAAATAAAACAGTACGTGTTTTCCTTTTGGGTTTCCCCCTTTTTTTCAATAATAACATTTCTAAATTTTTCAAAAGACTTTACCGTTTGACGTACGCGTTGCCGTTTCCGGAACGCGAAAATGATTTGGCAAATCGAGAAACGCCCGATCCTACCACCTCGTGATAAATTTAACCAACCGGTTAATATCCTCGGAAACCTTTGTGTCGATAATGGTTTCCTAGGATCTTACCCGACGGTTAAATTTATCAGTTGGTGGTAAGATCGGGCCTTAATTGACAAAAGGGGAAACCCAAAAGAAGAACGCCCTGAGAAAGTTCTGCAACGGAGAACGAAACGTCGCAAGTAGAAGAAATCCAACCGGAAGCCAACAATTCAATCGTAGTATTATTGGTTTTAATTATTTTATAATAGTCAAAAGCGACATTCGGTTTGATTACATTTGTTTTTTATTCCTAGATGTTTGGATTCTCGTGATTATATTTATTCCCGGTCGTGAAAAGAATAGTAATATGTATATAAGAATGCATGATTATTTCAGATGTGCAACTTATATAAATTATTATTAGAGTTCGGAATTGCATATTTTCGCGTCATCAAAAAAAAATGACAAAATCATTCCCGATTCGTCTTTGTTGCGAGATCCTTTTCGATAATAATTTCGGGAGGGTCTAAACTTCTAAATTAGTTTCTACGCATTATCAGTCATAAAAAGTCGCTGTCTTGACAACACAGATAGAAAAGCGCACCGCCGCCGCTCATCCGATGACGTCAAAATACGCGATTCCGCTCTCTAATTATAATCAAAGGGCTGAGCAGTAATTTTGCATTTCTTTCACGCGCAGTACAATCGGCTGTCGTTATTCGTTTTATAATAATCAAGGAGAGGGAAATCTGATCTTCGCGGAGTAACTGCGGAATTATTATTTGTTTAATTAAAACGGTCTGAAATATTATTTGCTCGAGATTTTAATTATCCCTTGTGTAATAAATTAAAGCCGCTCATTAAATTCCATCCTCTGGCAAGGCGCAAGATTGTTAGTCTTTAATTATCCACCGGGAGGACGCGAGTCGCTCACGACGACGACGGGCGAAGCCGCATTAATTTAAATCGTGCCGGGACGCTAGATGTCGCATTTAAATAATTTCCAACGAAGCTTAGGTGTTATTTTGACAATGTGAACTGATCCGCCCTCGGACAACAATCAAAGGGAGGCGAAGTTAATCGAATGCAATGTACGAGAGATATCGGGCGGATCCGCAAAGGTCGCCTGCAATCGATACGGACACGAAGCCGCCCGCCCGCCCGTGATTCTGTGGCGTCCCCTACGTGGGGCACGCCGCCGAAATACGGGCTCGGGACTCCCCCGATAAGTCGACGTGACCTGGATATTTTATTGCGTTCGTACAAATCCATTATAAACACGTTAGGGCTTTTATTAACAATTACGTAGATTTATGCTCGCATTACTGAATTAATTAAATATATCAGCAGGGGGGCGCGGGCGGTTGCTGACGCGCTCTCTCCTTCTTCTCCTTTTTTTTTTTTATGAAACACTGAAACACGAAAACGCCCCCTCTCCAAACTCGGTGAGTTAGAAGAGAAATGCATTAGAGATTTATGCAGGGTCTTCATGAATGATTGTATCCCACGTGATCGAGTTGCGCCCTAATAGTTAATGCAAACTTTATATGTTTATGCCGTTATAAAATACAGGGTGACCGCGAATGATTCCGTAAAGTGATTACCTGCTAGCTAGTCAAAGTGCCAAATTATTGGAGATGTCACGTTATGTCCCCGTACTAGATATAATTTTATATAACCTCAATATATCATTTTTCTTAATATAATCTCAAAATATCATTTTTATATAACCTCAAAATGTCATTTTTTTAATATAACCTCAAAATATCATTTTTTATATAACCTCAAAATGTCATTTTTTATATAACCTCAAAATGTCATTTTTTATTTAACCTCAAAATGTCACTTTTTATATAACCTCAAAATGTTATTAAATGTCAATTTTCATTTAACACAAAAAATGTGAAATTGACTGCTGGAGTATTCCGAAAATACTAGAGCAACCACTTTATTCTAAAACGAAAATCGTAAGTAAGTAAGTGACATTTTTTTGACCAATCAATGCAACGAAATGCGTTAATTTTATTTTTAACCTCAAAATATCATTTTTCTTAATATAACCTCAAAATGTCATTTTTATATAACCTCAAAATATCATTTTTCTTAATATAACCTTAAAATGTCATTTTTATGTAACCTCAAAATGTCACTTTTTATATAACCTCAAAATGTCACTTTTTATATAACCTCAAAATGTTATTAAATGTCAATTTTCATTTAACACAGAAAATGTGAAATTGACTGCTGGAGTATTCCGAAAATACTAGAGCAACCACTTTATTCTAAAACGAAAATCGTAAGTAAGTGACATTTTTTTGACCAATCAATGCAAAGAAATGCGTTGCAGCTAAGTCCTGATTGGTCAAAATACGTCACTTAACGCGATTTTCGTTGTTTAACGATGTCGTCATGCGTTGTAGAATAGAGGGGCGAGCCATTCTGTTTGACAGATTTGTTAACACCGAAATTCGAGCTCTGCAAATGATGTCAGTCAGTGTTGCCAACAGTCACAGTCTACTCCAACAACAATAAATTTAACAATGTCGTTATGAGTTATAGAATAGAGGGGTGAGCCATTCTGTTTGACAGATTTGTTAACACTGAAATTCGAGCTCTGCAAATGATGTCAGTCAGTGTTGCCAACAGTCACAGTCTACTCCAACAACAATAAATTTAACGATGTCGTTATGAGTTATACAATAGAAGGGCGAGCCATTCTGTTTGACAGATTTGTTAACACTGAAATTCAAGCTCTGCAAATGATGTCAGCCAGTGTTGCCAACAGTCTACTCCAACAACAATAAATTTAACGATGTCGTTATGAGTTATACAACAGAAGGGCGAGCCATTCTGTTTGACAGATTCGTTAACACTGAAATTCGAGCTCTGCAAATGATGTCAGCCAGTGTTGCCAACAGTCACAGTCTACTCCAACAACAATAAATTTAACGATGTCGTTATGAGTTATACAACAGAAGGGCGAGCCATTCTGTTTGACAGATTCGTTAACACTGAAATTCGAGCTCTGCAAATGATGTCAGCCAGTGTTGCCAACAGTCACAGTCTACTCCGAAAACAATAAATTTAACAATGTCGTTATGAGTTATACAATAGAGGGGCGAGCCATTCTGTTTGACAGATTCGTTAACACTGAAATTCGAGCTCTGCAAATGATGTCAGTCAGTGTTGCCAACAGTCACAGTCTACTCCAACATTAATAAATTTATTTAATCTTGTCGTATTGAAGGAGGGAGATCGAAAATAGTTTTTGTGAAAGGCACGCGGCATAAAGATATGAAAACGCTCAGTTTTAAACGAAAATCCCCTGCATTATTCACTGCCCACCTCGTGTGCGACCCTTACACGGCACAAACATTCCCTTAACATTCGCGCGGGGGATTCACTAGCGTAAGGAACCCTCCGGCCCTTTAAAGTTAAGGCGAAAAGGGCGTCCCGACCGGCCCACATTTATTTTACGAACGAGCGCGTTCGCTTAAAATTTCATGCGTGTATTATTCGCAGAAGTTCCCGAATTATTTACAGGGATACGTCGTTTTATTTCTGGACTTTTCTATTATTTCGTGTGTTTGGAAGTGTGTGTGGCATTGTTAATTCTGGACGTCTCATTAACACAAGCCAGATTTATGAGCAGGGAAAAGAATTCAGGCCGCTTATGCCCGATTTGATCACCTCCTGATAAATTTATCTGACAGGTAATATCCTCGGAAAGTATTATCGATATAATGGTTTCCAAGGCAGATAAATTTATCAGAAGGTGTTTAGTGTTGGACGCTTTTCACTCGAATTTAGATACTATTTACTCCTGTTACCTTCCCGCGGTGTCCAAGCGGCCCGAATTCTTCTCCCTGCTCATGAGAGTCGGGGCCGGATTTAACCGATTGATTATAAAGTTGGCCAATACAAAGAAAGTACAAATTAAAATCCTGGTGATCTTTTTATTTCTGTGCAAGCATCTCTTTTTGGAGGGCAAAATATTTCTTTGTGCGGAAATTACTTTTGCCAGCATTTCGTCATGTAGAAAAAAAAAAAACGATTCTCGTGGCGCCATCTTAATTTATCTTATTAAACTATTGGCATTTGATATTCTGAGCTAAAAAAAAAAAAAAATTAGCAAATTTAAAATACTTTTCAATCAAAATACTGAGTTTATTTATGTTAAAAAAATATGTATATATTTATTCATGGAATAAAAAATTTGTTCGCGCTTTATATTGCAAACCAAAAAAAAAAAAAAAAGAAATCAGACGTAGAAGAATAAACATCGTGTTTTATGGAATTAAATATTCTCGAGAAAGCTCTCCGAGAGATGGCGGTGCTTTCGCAAATATCACGTGTTTACTTCTTATTACACGTCTGTCAGAGTTAATTCAGATTCCCCCAAACTAAATTTCCGTTTGTTTCCTCCCCCTCGTTTCTATTTTCGACTGTGCGATTCCAATTTCGAGTGCCCACGCTCTTCTCGACTTCCCCGTAATAATATTTGTGCTCCTTGCCGGAGCTATTCTGTGTTTGCTTTTCTATTAAGACTCGGGAAGCGAAAATGCGGTTTTAATGTTTGCTTATAAAATGTTCGACTGCGCCCTCTATAATAACCTTTTATTTAATAACATCCTATTATTTGATCTCCTGTGTTTAAACTTCTTGATGTTTACACGTTCAGTAAATGCAGCGTGTAAATCACATGGAACGATGCACCCTGATTTTTATTGTGTCCGACGTTTCGCTCTGCCGTACACATTTGCAACGCACAGAAGAAACTTTTGGTTTGTGCGTCAGCCAATTCAAATATAAGAGGGGGCGCTTTCAGTTAAATTGAAATTAGCCTCGAGTCGGTGCTCGTTGTGCCGGGGAGAAAAATTATTATTGCTTTGACCTCACTGCTTAATTGCAGTGAAGTTGTTCTAACCTAAAAAAAAAAAAAAAATGTCACGTGAGCAGGTCTTTGAATGTTAATTAAAAAATTTTGGTAAACAACGTCACTCAAATGTCAAACTGAAATAATGAGATGCCTGCCTGTTATTTTAGGGCGTTTATGACAACGAAACATTTCATTACGTAAAAAAGAAACAGATAAAATAGCGACATCTTACTATCGCTTTTTGACCTGACATTGCAGTAGGGTAGACAAATTGAAGCGGGATTTACTACCCTACTGCAATGTCAGGTCAAAAAGCGATAGTAAGATGTCGCTATTTTATCTGTTCATCACTCTTACATCGCAAATGCGAATAAATTGGGCAGGTCGTTTTTGTTTGCAGCGGGAATGTCGAGCTACGTCTCTGCTGAAGAAGCCCCAAGCAGGGCTGAAACAGCTGTCCAGAGGCTGCTCGAGGTTCTCGCTGCAATCAAAAACGATTTGCACAAAAAATTTTTGTAAAAAAGAAAGTTGAGTCGCTGCTATTCTTATATTCCGTACCGAAACCGAAACAAACAGTTCTTGTGCTTGTCGTCACTTATCAACTTCTCTTTATTTGTAGTGTTTAGTTTTCAAATTTTCCGTCGTTTTTTGAAGATATAAAGTATTTCAGAAATGAATAGAGATAGAGAAGATTATTTTTGCATATTTTTATAGATCCCAAAGCAACGCATTTTTTTTATAATAAAAAAAAAAACATCTTTGTATCTCTTATAGTTTACGACCTCCCCATGGTGGATCTTTAATTTGTTGTAACCAGTGGCGGCTCGTCGGGGTGGGCAAGAAGGGCGGTGTCCACCCTGTTAGAAGATTCGCAGAAAACACAAGACGATAATATAGTTAAAAAATTAAAAACAAAATGAGAAATTAACGTCGGCAGTACATAAAACAAAAGATTACAACTGAGAAGAAAAATAATCAAAAAACAACAAAATGTGAAAAATTAAATTGACAAAAATAAACAGAAAAGAAACACAAAAGTATAAAATGAATTAAAAAAAAGCAGGTACGAAGATTTTAGAAAGTTTCAAACACTGTTTCACTTTAAAAACGTCGTATTTTTTTTTTAATTACAAATATAGCGGAAAGGAACAAAAGAAATTTCAAGCAAAGAACAAAGACAACCGAAGAACAAGATGGCCAAAAAAAAAAACTAAAAGTTGCCGAATTATAATTTCAAAAATCGGAACAAATAAAAAAAAGAAATGAAGCCTACAAAAAGAAAATTAGAAATGAAATAGAAATAGAAAAGAAAACGCAAAAAAAGAAGATCGACAACATCAAGCTGAACCAAGCATTAGCCGAACTGGAAACAACAATTTTCTGTTTAGAAAATTCGCAGAAAATAAAAGCAAACTGTAAAAAATCGATAATACGATTTTAAAACAATCAAAATAAGAAATTAAGGACGAGATACAATACATAAAACAACAGATCACAACTGAGAAGAAGAAAAATAATAAAAAACAGCAAAATGTGAAAAAATTAATTGATAAGAATAACCAAAAGAGAAATATAAAAGGACAAAATGAATTTTTAAAAAGCAGAAGTTTCACGATATTAAAATGAAAATTGACGAAATTTTCGCAAATAAAACAAACTCGTAGGAAACGAAAGAATAGTGTAAAAATGAGCCAATAAAGTGCGAAAACAAAAGAACGGTTTCCCAAAAAAAAACAAACAAACAAATGAAGAAACGGCTATCCCCCGGCCGAAAACTGGCAGGGAACAAACGGAATGAATTAAACGAACGGCGAATAAAATACAAAAACAATAATTCTTTAAAACGAAAAACAAAAGAGAAAGGAAAAAGAACAAAAAGAAAATGAAATAAATCACATTGTGTAATTTTTTTTTTCGTCTTTGCATCGACTCTGCGGTGTTAAATTTTTGGATTATATTAAATGTGAATTTTATTGAGGTGAGGACAGCAACAAAGGTAGCCCAAGTTAGTCATCTAACGACATATATCTAAAATGTAGCCAAAATGTCGGAATTTCGCCCAATTTGGCAACTCTAGTTGTCGCCCACCCGTAGTAAATCATCACGAGCCGCCCCTGGTTGTAAGCCTGTGTACAGGAGACTACCAAACTTGAGTCATTTATTGAAAGCATTGCAAATTAATTTAATATTCCGTTCCAAATTAATTTAATACTAACGATGAGCAAGCAAAATCTAGTAGACTATAGAAGAGTGCAGAAAATTAAATAAAGAGTAACGAAGAGAAACTGTTGCGGAAAAGCGGCTCAATTAATTTCAACTCGGCGCAAAGACAACATCCGCTTTGTTAAGAAGAAACTAAGTTAATCTCTAAACTCGATGCAGTAAATTGTGTCCCGGGGCGAGGAGCTTTTCCAAACAAAAACAGAACGCAAGAAGAAAAAAAAAGATAACGCTCGCTGCAACGAGAGGCAAAACAAATTACAAGAATCGCGTCTCGTCGTGTCGGGGACATCCCACGCGAACTTTTCCGCGCGCTGCTCCTGTCCTACCCCCGAGTTTCCGGGACCCCCCTCATAATTTGACAGTTATAAATTAATTCGATGATTTTCACTTTCCATTATTGATCAGATTGATGGATATGATGATGACTCAATGCGCGCGAGGGGGCGTTCATTAAAATCCCTGCAAGGGCCCGCTTTGTACTTTAATTAACTCTGGGGCTCTTTGATATTTTCGCCGCGTCGGAGTTTCAAAATGTCGAAGCGAGCCGCGAATAAAAGGGGGTGAAGTATCCGACGAACGTTTCCGCGCCGAGGCAGATGATAATGGGGCCGCGTATTATGTCGCGGGTGAATAATGGAGGGCGTTTATTGTCGCTCACGACTCTCCTAATGAACTCGCATCGCGCACTCTTGTTAAACGTGTCAGTTAACATTTGCTTAACGTTTATTAAATATCTTCACTTAAAAAGGTCCACTTCAACGTTAATGCGTTACGGACCACATTAAAAAAAAAAAAAAAAAAACATATCAACCCCTCTCATCCTCCACATACAATCGTACGTACATACAGGTTTGGCTAAAGTGTAACTGAACGTCCTGAATACTGCACGCGAGCGACAGGGTACGCACTACGAAAATAAAAAAGACGCGTGCGTATGTTGCACGAACGCTTACGTTTCGCGTCGAAGAACCCCTCCTATGTTTAATAAGGAAAGTGCTTCTTACATGTACAGGGTGACTAAGCGAGAATTCCCAACCCCCTTTAACTTTTCTATTTTTGAATTCAGAACAAAAGAAATTATTACGAAACTTATAAAGACTAATTTAAAATAAAATTTAAAAAACAAAACAAGAGAAGATCGCATAACTGAGACATGAACTGATTTTTTTTTTCTTAATGGAACACTTGGTATTTTTATACATATTTGAAATCTTTTCTGTTTTTGAATTTAGAAGAAAATACAATTATTACGAAACTTATAACGACTAATTTAAAATAAAAAAAAACAAAAGAACATCGCATAACTGAGATATAAGCTGATTTTTTTTTTCTTAATGTAACACTTGATATTTTTATACATATTTGAAATCTTTTCTATTTTTGAATTTAGAAGAAAAACTATTATTACGAAACTTACAAAGACGTAATTTAAAACAAAAAACAAAAACAAAAGAAGATCGCATAACTGAGACATGAACTGATTTTTTTTTTTCTTAATGGAACACTTGGTATTTTTATACATATTTGAAATCTTTTCTATTTTTGAATTTAGAAGAAAAACTATTATTACGAAACTTATAACGACTAATTTAAAATAAAAAAAAAAAACAAAAGAATATCGCATAACTGAGATATAAGCTGATTTTTTTCTTAATGTAACACTTGGTAGTCTTATACATATTTGAAATCTTAAATAACAATTGCCTTTATTCTTTGAAGCAAATTTTATCTTATTTTCTAACTTCGTTTAATTAAATCCCTGACATTTTGTCCCGACTGGATCGGTATCGACCCCTTTGGTGGTCGACTAAGACTTGAAGGGGGTCGATGTACCTTTAGGGCTCGGTCGGGGGTCGATGAACCTCTAGGAGTCCTTTAGGGGCTCGGAGTTGTTAAGAAAGTCTGCTTAACGGAGGCCCATCTGAACAGTTAATAAAAAAAAAGTAAAAATTTACAAATAATATCAAATGAATTTGAATCGGCTGAAATAAAAGAAAAGAGAAAAAAAAGACGTTCAATTGACTGTCAAAATCAAAATACACCCAAAATGCGATCAACTCGAATACAACTAAAACAACAGACGACCGTCGAAAATAAAAATTGTGCAAAACTCAAGAAACTGACCGTCATCGCCAAACCAACCAAGCCAAAAAAAAATGGCGAAAATTGGTGGGATTAAAATGTAAAACAAAATAATCTTGAACCGTATTAAAAAAAAACAAAAAAAACAAAAGACGATCAATTGATAATTAAAAAAATATAAAAAATTATGTCAAATAAAATTAAACCGAAGAAAAAAAAAACAAACAACAGATGCAAACGAAATTGATTATAAAAGAAAAAACAAAGGTCTGTCAGTTGATTATATCAACAATTAAATAAAGTTAAAATTAAACCGAAGAAAAAAAAAACAAAAAAAACAGATGGTTAGTTTGATAATTTAAAAGTAGAAATAAAACAAAAGAAATTGATTAACGGAAAAAACAAAGGTCCGTCAATTGACTACATCAAAAATAAAATAAGGTCAAAGTCAAGTGAGGAATAAAAAAAAAATGAAGGCCGACGATAAAGTTAGGACCGAAATACATACAATATAAACTGCATAAAACTAACAGTAAGTGAAATTGGATTTAAAAATTGACAAATTTTGTCAAGATCCGCCGAATGATCTGTAAATATTAATAAAAAAATAAGAAATATTAAAATTAAAAAAATATTAAACAGGGCGATCAATTAATAATAATAAAAAAAAAACAAAATAAGGTCAAATTGATCGAAATGGCGACCAATCAACGGGACTAAAGTGTAAAATAAACTAAAAAATATATGTATAAAAACAGAAAAAATGAAATTTACTAATAAAAAATTTCATTTATTAATTTGCAACAAAACAAAACGTTCGGAGAAGAGGGGTGAGTGTTTGGTTTAACTCTGCCAAAAAAAAAAAAAAAATGCCGACGCGCCGTCTTGAAACCAATCAATTCAATCAGTTTTGGGGTAAGCACGTAATTCTTCTTCAGCCCCCCTCTGTCTGTGCAGGCGAGACTAAATTATTCCTTTACTCCCCCCCCTTGTGAAAAAGCCGGAAGGCAAACAACATTGAAATAATTCAAAAGCGTTTTCCGATACGCCGGCTTAAAACTGTAGAAGAAAACAAACACCTTTGACCTTTCCACCCCCTCCCCACCCTCGCCCTGAAACACCATCAAGAATGTATGCGGCAGCGCCCTCGGCGGTCCGTTCAAGTAAACATTACGTTTACAATTTACTGTAGCTGCGAGGCCTAGCCTCCAAATAATTCAGGTTCTAACATTTACCGCCGCCCGGCCGAATTCAGCGAAAATACAGGGTGATTGGTAACGTTTGAAGGTCGCTCGGGGCGGTGGTGGCTCTTGATGATTCACTACAGGTTGGCAACATCTACAAAAGGGAAAGATGGGGGGGTGCGTTCTCTAAATAAATCTGTTTTGCGTGCAACTTCAATAAGACAGGCTGCCCACCTCGACGAGCCGCCACTGGCTCGGTGCCTTATTCGTCGACGCACGTTACTAAGCGAAAGCAACGTCACGTAACCTTCAGACCCAACCGAGCGACTAGACTTAATAATAATGAAAAAATTCGCCGGATGGCGCGCAATTACTAACAATAAAATTCGACAGATGGCGCGGAGTTACTACCAGTGACAAAATTCGTTAGATGGGGTTAACGTGAAACAAACCAAATTTTTTTTTTCTTTTATGATTTCCTCTATACTATACCGGACGTGATCTTCAATCATTATTAATCCCAGTCACCAATTATTACTTATCCGTTCCTAATTATTCATGAACTTAATAGATGGCGGAGTTAATAAAAAATAAAACAATTGATAGATGGCGCGCAGATATTAACAGCAAAATCCGCTGCGATTAATTTAGCCAGTCGGTGTTTTTTTTTTCCGAGTTAAAGAAAAGCGAATCATTTTTCGTAGATAAATTGCCGATGAACACATTAGTACACGAAGTGTCAACTAGATGGCGTTCAACGACACTTCCGGAATAATTTTCTAAGATTTCATTCAATAAACGACTCTCAAGTTCAATAACACGCTCCGTGAACATCTCTTTGTTACCGTTGTTTATAAAACAGAGTTTTAAATAAATTGCCGATATATGCGCTGACATTAGTACACGAAGTGTCAACTAGATGACGTTCAACAACACATCCGGAATAATTTTCTAAGATTTTATTCAATAGACGACTTTCAAGTTCAATAACACGCTCTCTCTGTTACCGTTGTTTATAAAACAAGCGAGTTTTCTCATTTTCCTTTCAAATTTCAATATCCAGGCGGCGCGCGGCGCTCTGCTGCCTATTAGTAGGGATCGGAACCTCATATTTTGACGTCATCAAGAACGGGTGATTCGGTTTTCTTAAAGTAAGGCGCGAATCCGTTGGTTTTCCTTTCGAAATCCTTTTCGGAAATTCCGGAATGACGTCGAAATATGTGATTCCGATCTCTGATTACATGATTACAAATTTTGTAATAAAAGTGACAGATTAAAAGTTCAAACTGTTTTAGTTTTATTGACACTCTTTTCGCATTTTTTTTTATATACTATACTAGACATCGGAATTACATATTTTGACGTCATCGAGAACGAGAATGAAAGAGACTTTTCTTTTTAGAAAAGAGAGAGGAATTCGTTTCTTTTTTAAATCCTTTTCTGAAAATCCGGGGAGCCTAATTTGTTTACGACGGCGCAGAGTGCGCCGCTCACACGATGACGTTGAAATATGCGATTCCGATCTCTACTTATTACATACGACCAAGGCGTCTTTTAGGGAATTTAGTAAACGAATGAATTCTCCTCTTCCTCTTCCAAACCAAAACCTCGCAATGAAATGTTTTTTTTTTTTTATTTTCTCCCCCGAGCGTAAACTAAACACGATGACGTTACAAATATGCGATTCCGATCTCTACCTATTACATGCGACCAAGGCGTCTTTTAGGGAATTTAAGCAAACGGATGAATTCTCCTCTTCCTCTTCCAAACCAAAACCTGGCAATGAAATGTTTTTTTTTTATTTTATCGCCCGAGCGTAAACTAAACACGATGACGTTACAAATATGCGATTCCGATCTCTACCTATTACATGCGACCAAGGCGTCTTTTAGGGAATTTAGTAAACGAATGAATTCTCCTCTTCCTCTTCCAAACCAAAACCTCGCAATGAAATGTTTTTTTTTTATTTTCTCCCCCGAGCGTAAACTAAACACGATGACGTTACAAATATGCGATTCCGATCTCTACCTATTACATGCGACCAAGGCGTCTTTTAGGGAATTTAAGTAAACGGATGAATTCTCCTCTTCCTCTTCCAAACCAAAACCTCGCAATGAAATGTTTTTTTTTTTTATTTTCTCCCCCGAGCGTAAACTAAACACGATGACGTTACAAATATGCGATTCCGATCTCTACCTATTACTTGCGACCAAGGCGTCTTTTAGGGAATTTGGTAAACGGATGAATTCCCCTCTTCCTCTTCCAAACCAAAACCTCGCAATGAAATGTTTTTTTTTTATTTTTTCTCCCCCGAGCGTAAACTAAACACGATGACGTTACAAATATGCGATTCCGATCTCTACCTATTACATGCGACCAAGGCGTCTTTTAGGGAATTTAGTAAACGGATGAATTCTCCTCTTCCTCTTCCAAACCAAAACCTCGCAATGAAATGTTTTTTTTTTTATTTTCTCCCCCGAGCGTAAACTAAACACGATGACGTTACAAATATGCGATTCCGATCTCTACCTATTACATGCGACCAAGGCGTCTTTTAGGGAATTTAAGTAAACGGATGAATTCTCCTCTTCCTCTTCCAAACCAAAACCTCGCAATGAAATGTTTTTTTTTATTTTCTCCCCCGAGCGTAAACTAAACACGATGACGTTACAAATATGCGATTCCGATCTCTACCTATTACTTGCGACCAAGGCGTCTTTTAGGGAATTTGGTAAACGGATGAATTCCCCTCTTCCTCTTCCAAACCAAAACCTCGCAATGAAATGTTTTTTTTTTATTTTTTCTCCCCCGAGCGTAAACTAAACACGATGACGTTACAAATGTGCGATTCCGATCTCTACCTATTACATGCGACCAAGGCGTCTTTTAGGGAATTTGGTAAACGGATGAATTCCCCTCTTCCTCTTCCAAACCAAAACCTCGCAATGAAATGTTTTTTTTTTGTATTTTTTCCCCTGAGCGTAAACTAAACACGATGACGTTACAAATATGCGATTCCGATCTCTACCTATTACGTGCGACCAAGGCGTCTTTTAGGGAATTTAGTAAACGGATGAATTCTCCTCTTCCTCTTCCAAAATGAAACCTCGAAACCAACGAAATGTTTATTTTTATTTCCTCCCCCGAGCGTAAACTAAAGAGGGTTTAAGTACTTGCGCGGGGGAATAAATCAAGTGCAGACCATTACTTTGTGAACCTCGCAGAGCAGCATCATGTATTCGTCGCAAATTCTCGCGCCAGATGTTCGTGGCGCCCCCCACCCCCCCAACAACTCATCCCACCGACCCGCAACTTTGAATACACCCGGGGAACCACCGGCGACGTAATTTCGCATGTATCTTCCTCGCCACCTGACACCGAAACATGCGAGTGTGTTCTGATTAAAGCAGTTTGTAATTTCGTAGCTGCCACGCCACCGGCATGCGAAATGAAGAAACCGTTTCTGTCAAATATCATATTATCTAAAATTTTCACCACCAATATACGTACAAATGGGAAATTCTAGAAAGTACGTACAAAACAAAGATGGGGAGGACGCTTCAGTGAGAACCGTCCAGCGCGCCATCTAATGGATTCCGTTTAAATTGCTACGAAATCAATTTTTTTTTTTTTTTTTAATTTATTAATCTACTGAAGTGCGCTGTAAAGCCGTTCTGTTTCTTTTAATTGTAATTTTAAATTCTTAATTATATTTTTTGCACTTCCTTCACTTTTTTCTCAAACATTTTCGTTCTTAACTTTTGCTAAACATTTTCCTTCACTTTTGCTAAACATTTTCCTTCACTTTTTGCAAACATTTTTCTTCGCTTTTTTAAAACATTTTCCTTCATATTTTTTTATTGGCAACACTGCGAGCGAGTATGTGGATGTCACCTTTCAAGTATCACGTTTCATCAAATGATTGAAGCAAAGTTTGTAGGTTGGACACTGGGAAATTGGCACTACCTTCTATCTGCTCGTTTTAATTTTCACGTGATCGCTTAGTTAAGTTTTTAGGTTATATCCAGCGTTGTTGTGAATGGGAATTAATCAACATCGTAAATATTAGTAAAGAAAAGGACGAAAACCATTATTGAGATTATAAAAAGTTCATTACAATCTTATGTATCTCACCCGAACAATTGAATTGGCGTCTCATTCTGCCACTAATAAAAAAAAAATCACTAGCTTTCACTTGTTTGTTTCCTTTTGAAATTCACTCGCCAATCGAAAACGTCGCAAAACATGTTAAACAGTGCTTTGTCGTTATTTTCTTTAAAAAGCAAGTTTCAGTACTGCCATCTCTGTACACTCTCTAGAACTATATTATTCAGCGCGAAATTTGAATTTCCTGAAAACAATGAAGTCTGTCCGTTTAATAATACCGAACCAATTCGGCAGGACTTTTCTCAATTCGAAAAAAAAAAAAAATAAATCCATCTTCGTTCTCACTTCAAATTTCATCTAAGTTGCGCTTTTAACTAAGTGTGAATTCAGCTGTTATTTCCCCCCCTAAATTAAGATGAATTCGTCACTTTTTGTTTCCTGATTTGAAATTTAGCTAAGCGATAGCGCCAGAAATCGCGTTAAATTGTGCTTTGTCGTTTAAAAAAAAGAGCGGGTGTTTGAGCGGCGCCATCTCTGTACACTTTCTAGAACTCTATTTTCAGCGCGCAATTTGAAACGCATAAAACAATAAAGTTAGTTAGTTGTCGTCTGTAACGAAGGAAACTCGAAATTCCCAATTCAACAAATAATTTCTGTTGAGTGAGTTTGAGTGGCGCCACCTCTACACACTTTCTAGAACCAGGGCCGTAGCCAGATTGAATCTTCAGTGGGAGGGGGGGGGGAAGGCTTATCGTAGTGAAGGGCAGGCTTCATAAGTTTTTATTCCAAAGCTTTTACGAATTTTTAAAATATTTTCATGTCAGTTTGGATCATCGTAGGGCAGGCTTAACACTTTCCAGGGCAGGCTCAGCCTTCCTTGGCGCCCCCCTGGCTGCGGTCCTGTCTAGATCTGTATTTTCAGCGCGCAATTTGAAGCACTTAAGATAATTAATTGTCTATGATGAAGGTAATTCGAAATTTCCAATTCAACAAATAATTTCAGTTGAGGGAGTTTGAGTGGCGCCATCTCTACACACTTTCTAGAACCAGGGCCGTAGCCAGACTAAATATTCAGTGGGAGGGGGGGGGGAGGCTTATCGTAGTGAAGGGCAGGCTTCATAAGTTTTTATTCCAAAGTTTTTACGAATTTTTAAAATATTTTCATGTCAGTTTGGATCATCGTAGGGCAGGCTTAACACTTTCCAGGGCAGGCACAGCCTCCCTTGGCGCCCCCCTGGCTATGGCCCTGTCTAGAACTGTATTTTCAGCGCGCAATTTGAAGCACTTAAAATTATTAATTGTCTATGATGAAGGTAATTCGGAATTTCCAATTCAACAAACCATGAGGGAGTTTGAGCGGCGCCATCTCTATACACTTTCTAGAACCAGGGCCGTAGCCAGACTGAATATTCAGTGGGAGGGGGGGAGGCTTATCGTAGTGAAGGGCAGGCTTCATAAGTTTTTATTCCAAAAATTTTTATGAATTTTTAAAATATTTTCATGTCAGTTTGGATCATCGTAGGGCAGGCTTAAAACTTTCCAGGGCAGGCTCAGCCTCTCTTGGCACCCCAATGGCTACGGCCCTGTCTAGAACTGTATTTTCAGCGTGCAATTTGAAGCACTTAAAATAATTAGTTATCTATGATGAAGGTAATTCGAAATTCCCAATTCAACAAACCATGAGGGAGTTTGAGCGGCGCCATCTCTGTGTACTTCCTAGAAGTGTATTTTTCGGCGCGTAACTTAAGTTTCCTAAAACAATGAAGTTAGTCAATTCTCTTTAACGAAGCAAATTCGGAATTCCCAATTCAGCAAATAATGAATCAATCCATCGTCCCTCATCTCTGTTTTCCTTTCAGGTTTCGTCTAATTTGCGATTTTAATCGTGTTATGAAATCAGCTGAGGTTTCTCTAATTTAGGCGCTCCTTGTTTTCCGTCCGAATTTACCGACAAATCGTACCAACCTAATGCCTCAAGCAAAAAAATTCCGTGTTGCCTTCACATTACGAAATTGACCCGTTCGCCTTCGTCGCAGTGCGGCTGCATTGGGGGGGTCCTAGTGCAATTCGGACGGCTGGTACGAGGCCCCGACGATGTTATCGCGTCACGCGAGCCCCTGATTTATGAACGCCCCCGGAACTACAAATACCGGTCCTCCGTTTCCGGCGTACGCAAATGAGGGCCGCCGGAGTGCGGCACTCCGGCGGAGATGGAGACGCGCCGCTTCCGACACGCAGAAGCTTCCAGGCCCTTAATCTCATGAAAGAAACATTAAGGGCTCGTATTTCCATCCGGCTCTGAAATGCCAGGGACCGTAAAGCTCTCAGCGTAAAACAAAGGAAGGATTTGTTACAAGAACTTGCTCACCTACGGGAGGAGTTTTAAGTACAGATCTTCAACAGCCTGGCAATTAGCTTTTCCCTCAGATTTGGGCCGGCCAAAAAAGAAAGATATTTGGGGGGGGGGGCAAAGAAATTCTGCACGTCACTGGCGGAAATTGAATCGCCCTCGCCAAGGAGAAAAGCAGTTGCGAACCATCTGTTAACCCGACGTTAAACCTGTCGATGGGAAGTTAAATGAAATTGCCTCGATGAATGAGTTCTTGTTTGCTAGCCATGTGCCAGATAGCCAGGAATTCATTCTTCCATTTCCACATAACAGGCAAAAAATTGTAGGATCACTAGTTTAATTAATTAATTAAAAAAAAAACATCAGTTACTTTTAACTGAAATGTAATAAAGTAAATTATTGAATCGACGAGTGCATAATCGTGTTCAGTCCGAATTTACCGTGTTGAGAAAACAACGAATAACTTTCTGGATTTTTTATTTTAAGTGAATTATTGGCTCCTTCAGATAAGCAGATAATCTGAAGCATCCTGAAGCCAGCCGATCATTACTTAAAATAAAAATCTAGAAAGTTATTCGTTGTTTTCTCAACACGGTAAATTCGGACTGAACACGATTATGCACTCGTCGATGTAATTACGTTGCTAAACGTCAAATAAAAAATGCTCTTCCTCACGTTCGACTGACTCAAGTGAAAAGGTGTGTACGCACGCTCGATTGAACCCCTCATACAAAAACAAAAGAATGAATAAATTAAAACCAACAACCCTCATAACGTAAAATACATGAAAACAAATGAGTGCGGTAAATCCTTTGATGGGGTACTAATACAGAGAGGCAGTCGCCGCGCATAATTCAATGCGACACGACACCACTGGCCAACGATACTACCTTCTACCCTTCCGGAAGTATTAAAAAAAAATCAACCCTAATTAATCATGAAGGCCGTTGCCCGTATGTACACCAACGTGTGGTACTGAAAGTAATCCACTTAAAACCGTGCTCGTAAAAAGTGGTGTATGTGCAGGCATTACTCCCCCTGTAAGCACCAAGGGTTTCACCCCCTGTCACAGCGGCGGCGGATTTTTTTTTTTTTTTTTTCATCCTCTGAATTTATTATTACAAAGAATATTTGTGTGGAACTTTGGGGGCGAAACACTTTTTAATCGCATCTTTTTTTTTTTGTAATTCTTTATTACGTACACGTATCTACAGGGTGGTTGCAAATTTTTAAACCGAATAAAATATTTTCTCTTGAGGTCCGATTTCTTCACCTGCGGATAAATTTATATGTCAGGTAGTATTTTCGGAAACTATTATCGATGCAATGGTTTACCTGGCAGATAAATTTACTAAGAGGTGAAGAAATCGGGCCTAAATGGAACAAAAATCTCCTGTTGTGCGTTGAATTATGCTTTTTTTGACGCAGTTAATTTGATCTTTTATTACTGTTATTATTATTTTTTTTTTAATAAAAATTTGTCATTTCATTACAAGTCGTACACGACGGGCAACACTAAACGAATTAATTAAAAAAAAAAAATCACGAGTAATTATAGTTGCAAAATTTTTAATCGCAATTGATCCGGATAATTGAAACAAAAAAAAACAAATCAGTGTACCTGTGGACGTTTCGCTGTGAATTTGACAGCTTCTTCTGGATAAATAATTTAAAAAAAATATATATATATTTTCGTTTTATTATTTATTTTATTTTATTTTTATTTTTTTTTAAAATGACTCCTTTCGATTTTTCCAACTTGTTATTTAATATGAAGAAGGTGTGAAAGCTCTGCGAACCGATTTATTCAACGGTCCGATCAATTATCACGACGAATTTTAGAATAATTTTCATTTACTTGAACGTAGGAGAGAACAAAAGAATAAAAATTCAATAAATAAAATAAATAAATTCGTAATTTTGTGTTCTTTAAATATTTAGTAATTTTTTTTAACTCGAAAACTAAAGAATTTTTTTAGAATTCTTCACCGTCCAAAAACTACCAATTCTTTTGTACTAGCAATTTCCGAACACCCTGTATAATACATGCAATACATGCAATGTTATTTTAAATTGACAAACTTGGGAAGCTCGACGTCTCGAAAGTGAGTTTGCGTAGAGGAATTCAGTGCCATCTGGTGGACGTCGTCAGGTGAATTCATCTAACATATCTGCGAGATGGACATAAGAAGATAAATTTACTTCGCTTCTTTAAATTAGAGACTTCATGAAATTCCGGATCCGTCGGAAATGTGCGAATTTGAGAAGCTCGTGGCGGATTTAGCCAGCGCCATCTGTTGAGTGCGTGTCGTTTCAATATTAAAACAATATTGGAAACGCACGACGCGTTTTTTTCTTTTTTTTTTCAGTTGGCTGTTGTAGTTAGTGTTGGTTTGGTCAAGAAGAGCCTGTTCAGAAATCGTTTAACCGAAAGCGCAAACTTCCCTTAACGAATGCAATCCCCCTCGCCCTTTCTGTTTGTTCTCTCATTTTTCACCCCCCAAGTAATCCTCGCCTGGATGCGACGACGTTGTAAATACGCCCTTCCTTCGCCTCTACTCTCACCTGATACATTATGCAAATAACAATCCTGAACGCTCGCATCCTCCAAGCATCTCTTAGCATATTACATGGAGGCCCCCCCATCGTATAAACCTTTCCATCCACGTCTTCTCACCCCCCAGGCATTATTAAAACACTCGGTATCGAATGCTTGCTTTGTTTTTTTTTTCTTTTTTGCTTTTGTAAGAATCAAAAAATACTTCCGGAAGAAACTGCTTGCACCACCTCATTCATAATAGTTTTATTATGAATGAGGTTCGCAGGAGACGTTTAGGCTCTTCGTTTGGGTGTTGCAGCTGCAAAACCTTGAAACGAAAAAAAAATGCTGCTCACTAACAGAAACTACAGGAGCAGACAAACAACCCTGAATTTCCTGAAATTCCTCGTGTTATGAAAACAGATTACCTTTTGCTACTTGGTTTCTTCGAAGCTCCGTCCTACCCCCCTCGCACCCCCGATGACGACGACGACGACGACGACATCGCGTATAAGAAGCGAACTCAATTCTCCCCGAAGAATTCCCGGCGTTATGGAAATTTTCCCGAAGTTATTTGAAATATTGCTCTCCGGGAGCGCGCGCGGATTGCCGCCACCGCCGCCGCCGCCGCCCGCCCCCCGATATCGAACGTAATTGCGAATTCCGGAGGGCGCAAGTTTCCGAAACTTTGAAACTCTTTGTGAACCTCCCCTAAACTGATTGGGTCGTTTGTGTGAAAGCGCTCCTCGCTTTAACTTTCCCCAAACAAAACGCGCAGACTGCGTTAGTGTTACTAATAATTCGGCACAAGGCAATAAACCGAGTTCATCAAATTATTTCGAGCGAAGCTCAATAGATGTCGCTGACATACATTTTTTTTTTAATTCTACGCGTGCAGGACTTTAGAACTGACGAGGGCAACTTAAAAATAAATGATTTTCGTCATCCATTTATAAATGGAGCGTTCTCATCTATAATATCCATTAAATACATCCCTGTATTGGACCTCTAGGAAGAGCGTTATTGAAGAAACCCCGTCGTCAGATGACGCACCCTGTACATCGCACGAATGAAATACTCGTAATTGGTAAAAATTCCCGCCCTTTTTTTTTCCTCTGCATTATTTCGGAATTAATCGGGTTCGTCATCGAGTTGGAGGCGGCACAATGGTATTTACAAGAGAAATCGTAGCGCTACTTACAAGAACTATGCGTTTGATTTCAGTCCGGGTTCTTTGTGATGGGACATTGGACTTTCTGAAACAAATGAAATCGACATTATTAAACGAATTATGACGAAAATAACTTTTTGCGACTGTCACGGACCGGCACGAACGAACGAATCCGCGAAATCTTTTTTCGGCGACGTATTTTTAACTTCGCGAATCAGATTTTCAATATTTTTATGTATTTATTTATTTAGGGCACACGCTTTTTGTTTGCATGTGCGGTTGAAAAGCAATTCTCAATTGCCACCTGTCCGAGTAGAACCAAAAGATTTCTGCGCAGGAAATTAACGTGCGGCGCCGCAGCCAGCAGCTTCGGTCGTGACGGGCGTGGGTGTTAATTAAACGCGAAAACGAACGAGCGCCGAGCGCAACTTAAACTTAACCGGAGATGAGGAGAGGATCAAAGGAGGTGACTCTGAATTTATGCGAATTTATGTCAAACAGTTGTCAACAAAGTAGATGGATGCACAATTACGAAGTATTAAAAACTGCAATGTATTGTATTGTATTGTGTTTATTTGTTCATTTACATCACAGCTGTGATACAGAACACGTCAAAATAGTAAATTTAATTGTAAACAATGTGTAGCGGCCTTAATTAACAACACCAAGTTTGTGCGCACCTTAAAAATGCATTTTCTTTTTACATGGGCCCGGTATTATTATAAACGCAAGTTAAATTTATTCTACAGTTTAATACCTTGGTACCAATTGTTTTTACGATTGTTACTAAGGCATTAATCTGTATAGTAAATTTACTTTACGTTTATAAACGCCCATGGTCTTCTTAATTTCTTCAAGGCGTGGATGGAACAGATCACTGCAAATTTGTATGTAACTGATTCCATGCCTTGTGATTGGGTGTGTTTAATTAATTCATTAATTGTACATATTTGCATCTTCATTTATTTTACGCACGGCACAAACAGATAACCATACGGAAATTGCATGTAACCGGCGGCATTAAAACAGGTTCGAACTGTACGTGAATGTCAGTTCAAATTAATCGATGGCGGATACGTCACAAGCCTTACCAACAAAATAATAGTTACGCGTCATTTGCCAAAGCAATTTTAAACCTGAAATCGTGTTTTCATTGGGCGTGATGCGCCCCGAAAACAACGCGAAAAGTTAGTCGTTAATACTGCCAGAGTCGGCATCATTCGCAAACAGGGACGTGGCTGAGACGACTCGGATGAGGCATGAGTTTCGGTCCTCCAGGGCCACATCAAAACCGACGGAACGTCGTACACTGAAGTAACCTCACCGAGGTTCCTCACGTTAACCAAAATTGGTACACTGAGGGTACACATCAACCAAAATTGGTACACTGAGGGCCAGTTGTACCAAAGAGGTTCAAACCGACGTTCAACTAAACCAGGTTCAAACTAAACAATTTCGCATGGAGTCTTAAGGGCATATTTCTTTTTAGCAGTTTTCTGATCTAATTAATTTATATAGGGAGAATTTATTTGTATTATTTTATGATTTACACAATAAAGTGATTTATTATTATTATTATTATTATATGGCAGTTAATATTTTCATAAACAAAATTTGATGCGGTTTTGTACATTTTGAAGCTGATTCAGTTGAACGTCGGTTTAAACCTCCTTGGCACAAGTGTGGAAACCTCCCTGCGGTTCCTCATGTTACCCGAAATTGTGTGTGCCGTCGCCCAGACGAACACATCGCGAAACGGAGCAGAGCCCCTCCAAACACCGCCCATGCTCCGGGACACCACAAGACGACTGCGGGCTCCAGGCACATCGCAAATTAATAAAGCCACGAAAAAGCACGAATCGAAAACAAGGTCGAAGGTGAACGCACTTTAATCTCTCCGTCGTAGGATCAGATACGACAATAAAATTTGGAACGTAAGCAAACAAGTATTGTTGCGGGTATTCTGCAGGTGGGCACTTAAAGAATAAATAAACATCCGGACAGTGTAAACAAAGCCGAAGATGATTGACATTTATGACGTGGCGGTAACCCTTGCCCGAGCACCACCACACGTGCGCTTTAAAAATAAGCCACGCCCCTATCGGCCATTTAAGTACCATTCGGCATGACAAGAGGCGGCAGGTGGATCACGAAGGCGGTGTGCGTTTTCTTTTTGGCAACAAAGCAAGCAGGTATTTCTTGCAATTCGCCATGACAAGAAGAGGTGGCAAGTGGATCACAAAGGAGGCGGCGTGCGTTTATTTTTGCAACAAAGTTTCTTAGAATCCGTCATGACAACAAGAGGCGGCAAGTGGATCACAAAAGCGGTGTGCGTTTATTTTTGCAGCGAAGCAAGCAGGTGTTTCCTACAATTAGCCAAGACAACAAGTGGTGGCAAGTGGATCACAAAAGCGGTGTGCGTTTATTTTTACAACGAAGCAAGCAGATGTTTCTTAGCTTCCTGCAATTCGCCATGACAAGAAGAGATGGCAAGTGGATCACAAAGGAAGCGGCGTGCGTTTATTTTTGCAACAAAGCAAGCGGGCGTTCCTTACAATCCGCCATGACAACAAGAGGCGGCAAGTGGATCACAAAGGAGGCATGCGCTTATTTTTGCAAAAAAGCAAGCAGGCGCTTCCTACAATTAGCCAAGACAACAAGTGGTTGCAAGTGGATCACAAAAGCGGTGTGCGTTTATTTGTGCAACGAAGCAAGCAGATGCTTCTTAGCTTCGTACAATTCGCCACGACAACAAGAGGCGGCAAGTGGATCACAAAGGCGGTGTGCGTTTATTTTTGCAGCAAAGCAAGCAGACGTTGCCTATCGAGGACCTCAACACTATTACGTGTGCAGCAAAAGATAAATGACAATTAAAATAAGAATCACCGCGATGCCTAGATTCCGAATTTGAACGACACGCGATTCAACTTTTTTTCATGGAGTTTTCGCTGTACAATCGCGGACACCTTAAAGAGAAGCCTCGGAAATTTGGTTAATCTGATGAAATGCAATAGAAATAAGGTCGAATTTGCCGTCCTCTTTTACGACTGCACGTCATCATCATCATCATCGCCCAGATTCTTTTTTCCTTTTCTTTTTTTTTTCTTTTTTTTTAATAATGTACGCGCGAAACAATGGCGGCGCGTTTCGTTTTGAATAGATTTTCAATAAGTCCGTCCGGGAGGCAGAGTGCGAAACTCTGATTTACGTCCGAGAGAAAACAGTGCGGCCAACGTTCGACAAGGTAGTTAATCTAGTCGGCGGCGACGACAAATTTGGTCGATAGCTTTTGTCCTAGCCGGGCGTCGATGGTATTGTCCCGCAAAGTGGTCGCCCCCGGCTTTTCCCGGGATCTGCATTTTCCCCAACTGGCGATTTATAACTAATTATTAATTGAGAAAAGGCAACGCCGGAGAAGTTTCACGGGGCACGCAAAACGTCTGCCACCGTCAAAGGAGATATTTTATTATGTACAGGACGTTCTGCTTTAAAAGATTTGGAAATTTAAAACAGGCGTTAACATCCGTTTAGTGTCGGAGAAGATATTCGGTTGGTTTCGCCGCATCGTCCTTCATCTTTCCTTCATTTCACGATGTCTTTTGAAATGTCTTAATGGCGAGGGGCCGGAAAAGATCCCGTAATTTCGTCTTTAGATTGTTGAAAACCGAGCGAAAACGAAATTATGAAAGTAAACCGTAGGTTCTTGAGCACAGGGGGCGAGAACGGAGGAAAAATGTGTTATTTGTACCGTAGGTTCTTGAGCACAGGGGAAGAGAATAAGAAAAATGTGTTAGTATTTAAAACTAAATACCAGAACTGCAAAGTCAGTCCAAGCCGATCCAAATGAAACAGAAAGAAACTATCTCAGGGCTTACTTAATCCAAGCAAGTAATTAGATTAAAATAAATAAATAAATAAAACAGAAAAGTCTTTTTAAATTCGATGAAGACTATACCCAACCCGTTTCAAAACCGTCCAACCCAAAGAGAAATTAAATTTCGTTTGATTTCAAGTCACATCCCCTTTCAGTTTATTGGAGCAAAACAATGTAACGCCCATTTTGATGTTTCAAATCAAAAACAAAAACAAAAAAACCCACTAATGAGAGATTTAGGCTCTTAAGGTTACGACATGGTAACGTCACGCCCATTTATTTTTCGTTTGCAATGTCTGACAGTTGGCAGCAATTTGACTCATATAACCAGATAGTACCAAAGTTTTCCGCTAATTCCATTAAACGACACTCTTTTTTTTTTCTTTGCCTAAATGACTTACGACTGTTTTACCTTTTTTTTGGATAGCAATCGCCATTTCTTTGGAAAAAAAAACATCAAGTACCGCCCATTTTCCCTCCCACTAATT
Source organism: Prosopocoilus inquinatus (assembly GCA_036172665.1). NCBI lineage: Eukaryota > Metazoa > Arthropoda > Insecta > Coleoptera > Lucanidae > Prosopocoilus > Prosopocoilus inquinatus. The sequence goes on along the minus strand of CM069878.1, from coordinate 2,186,844 downwards.
CAAAAATGACTTACGATTGCTTTACCTTTTTTTTCTTTTTGGATAGCAATCGCCATTTCTTTGGAAAAAAAATTAAGTACCGCCCATTTTCCCTCCCACTAATTCAAAAATGACTTACGATTGCTTTACCTTTTTTTTCTTTTTGGATAGCAATCGCCATTTCTTTGGAAAAAAAATTAAGTACCGCCCATTTTCCCTCCCACTAATTCAAAAATGACTTACGATTGTTTTACCTTTTTTTGTCTTTTTGGATAGCAATCGCCATTTCTTTGAAAAAAAAAAAAACCTTAAGTACCGCCCATTTTCCCTCCCACTAATTCGAAATTGATTGTTTTACCTTTTTTTTTTTCTTAATAGCAACCGCCATTTCTTTGGAAAAACATCAAGCACCCGCCCACTTTCCCTCCCACCGATTCAAAAATAACCTCTCGATTCACCGGCGAAAAAGAGTAACGCCCACACTACGTCAAAATAAAGAACACCAATCAGAGAGCTAGTTTTTTGTTTATGCGACGCCCATTTTGATTCCTTTGTGTCCCCGAGTCCGGCCAATAAAAGAAGCTTCTCTTCGTCAAACTTCTTACGATTCTCGAGGCATCATTATTCATTGGCTCATTGCAAATAAAATTTGTTACGAAAGCGGAACAGTTGAAATGCGGGATCCAATTTAACGATAATGTATTGTTTTCGTGTTTTTTTTTTTTTGTTTTGTATTGTGCAGCTTACAATCGCGATCGGTTTCAAACTATTGTGCACGTCGTAAATCTGCCCTCGACAGGTCCGTAATTAATTAGTCCGCGTTTTTGTTCCGACACAGTACGTGTAATAAGGGTGTCAGTTTCAGGGGCGGTCGTTAAACGCAAACTCTCGTTGTTTAAACGCGCACAAACGGAGCAACGACGAATAAATAATTAGCGGGGCTAAGCATAACAATGTCGCGCCGTCGCTTAAATAAGGGTTGCTGTTTTGATAACGACGTCATTGTTATAAAATACGCGAGTCAATTATTTAAGCCGGGAAAGAAGTACACTACACTCTCGTTCGAAAAGAATTTCGGACACGCAAAACAAAACGAAAATTATCAGATTTTGTTTATTGCATCAATTTTTTTACCCGCTGTAATCGACAAAAAAAGATGACAGCTTCTTTGAAGAGGAGATAACTTGCGAATTAGTAGCTAGGTCAGTTAGCACTTCCATATTTTTTTTGTTTTGTTTTTTTTTAATTATTGTTTACGAAACTGTCCTCGATCGATAAACTTTCTGGCAAACTTTCTCGGCGGTTTTAGTTAGTGCGCGTTTTTTTTTTTTTGTAACAAAGCAGGCGGGCGTTTCTTACAATCCGCAATGACAAGAGGTGGCAAGTGGATCACAAAGGCGATGTGGGTTTATTTTTGCAACGAAGCAAACAGATGTTTCTTGGTTTCCTACAATTCGCCATGATAAGAAGAGGTGGCAAGTGGATCACAAAGGAAGCGGCGTGCGCTTATTTTTGCAACAAAGCAAGCGGGTGTTCCTTACAATCCGCCACGACAATAAGGGGCGGCAAGTGGATCACAAAGATGGTGTGCGTTTATTTTTGCAACAAAGCAAGCGGGCGTTTCTTACAATCCGCCATGACAACAAGAGGCGGGAAGTGGATCACAAAGGCGGTGTGCGTTTATTTTTGCAACGAAGCAGGCAGATGTTTGTTAGTTTCCTACAATTCGCCACGACAACAAGAGGTGGCAAGTGGATCACAAAAGCGGTGTGCTTTTATTTTTGCAACGAAGCAAACAGATGTGTCTTGGTTTCTTACAATCCGCAATGACAACAAGAGGCGGCAAGTGGATCACAAAGGCGGTTTGCGTTTTTTTTTTTGTAACGAGGCAAGCAGGTATTTCCTTCAATTCGCCATGACATCAAGAGGTGGCAAGTGGATCACAAAGGCGATGTGGGTTTATTTTTGCAACGAAGCAAACAGATGTTTCTTGGTTTCCTACAATTCGCCATGATAAGAAGAGGTGGCAAGTGGATCACAAAGGAAGCGGCGTGCGCTTATTTTTGCAACAAAGCAAGCGGGTGTTCCTTACAATCCGCCACGACAATAAGGGGCGGCAAGTGGATCACAAAGATGGTGTGCGTTTATTTTTGCAACAAAGCAAGCGGGCGTTTCTTACAATCCGCCATGACAACAAGAGGCGGGAAGTGGATCACAAAGGCGGTGTGCGTTTATTTTTGCAACGAAGCAGGCAGATGTTTGTTAGTTTCCTACAATTCGCCACGACAACAAGAGGTGGCAAGTGGATCACAAAAGCGGTGTGCTTTTATTTTTGCAACGAAGCAAACAGATGTGTCTTGGTTTCTTACAATCCGCAATGACAACAAGAGGCGGCAAGTGGATCACAAAGGCGATGTGGGTTTATTTTTGCAACGAAGCAAACAGATGTTTCTTGGTTTCCTACAATTCGCCATGATAAGAAGAGGTGGCAAGTGGATCACAAAGGAAGCGGCGTGCGCTTATTTTTGCAACAAAGCAAGCGGGTGTTCCTTACAATCCGCCACGACAATAAGGGGCGGCAAGTGGATCACAAAGATGGTGTGCGTTTATTTTTGCAACAAAGCAAGCGGGCGTTTCTTACAATCCGCCATGACAACAAGAGGCGGGAAGTGGATCACAAAGGCGGTGTGCGTTTATTTTTGCAACGAAGCAGGCAGATGTTTGTTAGTTTCCTACAATTCGCCACGACAACAAGAGGTGGCAAGTGGATCACAAAAGCGGTGTGCTTTTATTTTTGCAACGAAGCAAACAGATGTGTCTTGGTTTCTTACAATCCGCCATGACAACAAGAGGCGGGAAGTGGATCACAAAGGCGGTGTGCGTTTATTTTTGCAACGAAGCAGGCAGATGTTTGTTAGTTTCCTACAATTCGCCACGACAACAAGAGGTGGCAAGTGGATCACAAAAGCGGTGTGCTTTTATTTTTGCAACGAAGCAAACAGATGTGTCTTGGTTTCTTACAATCCGCAATGACAACAAGAGGCGGCAAGTGGATCACAAAGGCGGTTTGCGTTTTTTTTTTGTAACGAGGCAAGCAGGTATTTCCTTCAATTCGCCATGACATCAAGAGGTGGCAAGTGGATCACAAAGGCGATGTGGGTTTATTTTTGCAACGAAGCAAACAGATGTTTCTTGGTTTCCTACAATTCGCCATGATAAGAAGAGGTGGCAAGTGGATCACAAAGGAAGCGGCGTGCGCTTATTTTTGCAACAAAGCAAGCGGGTGTTCCTTACAATCCGCCACGACAATAAGGGGCGGCAAGTGGATCACAAAGATGGTGTGCGTTTATTTTTGCAACAAAGCAAGCGGGCGTTTCTTACAATCCGCCATGACAACAAGAGGCGGGAAGTGGATCACAAAGGCGGTGTGCGTTTATTTTTGCAACGAAGCAGGCAGATGTTTGTTAGTTTCCTACAATTCGCCACGACAACAAGAGGTGGCAAGTGGATCACAAAAGCGGTGTGCTTTTATTTTTGCAACGAAGCAAACAGATGTGTCTTGGTTTCTTACAATCCGCAATGACAACAAGAGGCGGCAAGTGGATCACAAAGGCGGTTTGCGTTTTTTTTTTTGTAACGAGGCAAGCAGGTATTTCCTTCAATTCGCCATGACATCAAGAGGTGGCAAGTGGATCACAAAAGCGGCGTGCATTTGTTTTTGCAACGAAGCAAGCAGATGTTTCTTAGTTTCCCACAATTCGCCACGACAACAAGCGGTGGAAAGCGGATTACATCAATCTTTTTACCCACTGTAAACCGACAAAAAAAGATATTTTTTCTTTTCTTTTGTTTTTTTTTTTTAATTATTGTTTACGAAACTGTCCTCGGGCGATAAATAGAGTAAAAAATAATAAAGCGTCCAGAATTTTGTGTACGGAAGTGTACATATTTGTTTCGCAATAACCAAAGAATTACGCAGAGAGGGCGCTGGTAAACTTTCCCGGTCGAATTCGGCACAAAACGTCGCGTCGATTAGATCAATTCGACTTTGAAATTGATGGCCCAAGTTTGCGGCCCGAACGAAGTTCTTCTTTCTGTCTTCGGTTTGGTTGAGCTCTGTGCCGCCTTATAAATAAATTCGTCTCGTCGCAACAACAGAAACAAAAAGGACGCGCAATTTTCCGGAGAGATCGACGGATTAGTCGAGCGAGCGGCGAAACTGATACCCCCTGATAAATTAATGGGACGAAACGTCGATCAATCCCCGGCTAAAAATAGTCGTACGCCCCTAATTTATTCCATTACGTCCTTTTTAACACGTTCGGATTAGGCACGTCTTCGAGTAGTGTCGAAGAGGGAAGTTCAAGAACGCCACGCGAGGTTTCCGATGAGTTCTTAAGTTTTTCATAAGAAAAATACCGATGAAATTAAAAAAAAATAAGGTTCAAGACAGGCCGTGCATACCACAGCTCCGAGTTGGCAGCACTGACGTCAGAATGTCATTAATCACAGGATGAAAATGAGGTTATGTTACAGCGCAGCTTTACAGTGACAGGCAATTTAAACACGAAATGTAGTTTCGCCTAAAAAAAAAGAAAAACAAAAACAAGTATTAGTATTAAAAAGCGCATGCCTTGCGCCAAACATGTTCTAACCTTGTTTTAATTTTGCACGTGATGACGTCATCAATGTAACAACAATCCTACACATAACCTATTCTGAACTGTTTTTTTTTATTGAATCGCACGGTATTTTTAATTAAATTGCCAGAAAATTTTAATTTCGAAGAGTATCTACCCCTATATTGATCTATTGATTCGTTCGGCAAATGTTTGTTCGAGTTCGAAAATGGAAAGCCATGAACTTTCTTCTTGTTTGGGGGGAGACTGTCGGATTTTATTTGCCCGCTGATTAAATTACTGGAAAGTAAATAGTTCGCTTCTGTTGGTTTTGAATTACTTACGAAAAATTTTGCTTCCCCGCAGCGCCGCCGGCGTTGCATCGCGAGAATAAGGTTGGTGGTAACAGTCTGAAGTTAGCTGGCGAAGTGTCACAGTGGACGTTTTAATTAATAATTAATTGATTAACGGAAGTATTTGAGAGCCTGTTGGATTTTATTTGCTCGACGAAAGAATTTCCGGAAGAAAATAAACGTTTTGCATTTTTTTTTTCATTTTCAAAAATTCATGTTTTCACATTTTTAAATAAAAAATTAATAACCACGCCCACGCTTCCTTAAAGACTTAAAAACACCAATCAGAGAGCTAGCTTTTTGATGTGTCGGCATAGGAAACGCCCACTTTCCACTCTTTCCTTTATTTATCAAACTTCTTCAATTTTTTTTTTCTTTTTCAAAAATTCACATTTTCACATTTTTAAATAAAAACTTAATAGCCACGCCCACAATTTCGTAAAGACTAACAAAACACCAATCAGAGAGCTAGATTTTTGATGTGACGCCAGAAGAAACGCCCACTTTCCACTCTTTTCTTTATTTCTTTGTCAAACTTCTTACAATTTTTTCCAACAATTTATATTTTTATATTTTAAAATAAAATACTAAGGGCACGTTAATTTTGCCATAATATGGGAACTGAAAACGAGAACGTTTCTCACAGGCCAAGCCCCAGAAAATAGGCGTGGCCTAAGAAGGAACAAACGTTTGCATTTTTATCATTTTTTTATTTATCAAACTAATTATGATTTTTTTCCAAAAATTTATATTTTAAAAGAAAAGGTTAATAACCACGCCCACACTTCCGTAAAGACTAAAAAACACCAATCAGAGAGCTGGGTTTTTGATGTGACGGCATAGGAAACGCCCACTTTCCACTCTTTCCCTTATTTATCAAACTTCTTACATTTTTTTTTTCTTTTTCAAAAATTCATATTGTCACATTTTTAAATAAAAAGTTAATAACCACGCCCACAATTTCGTAAAGACAAAAAAAGCACCAATCAGAGAGCTAGGTTTTTGGTGTGACGGCAGAGGAAACGCCCACTTTCCACTCTTTTCTTGATTTATCAAACATTTTACAATTTTTTTGTTCCAAAAATTCATATTTTCACATTTTAAAATGAAATATTATAAGCGCGATATTTTTGCCATAAAATCGGAACTGAAAACGTCAACGTTTCTTACTGGCCAAGCCCCAGAAAACAGGCGTGGCTTAACGAGCAACAAACACAGCCTTTTTTATCTTGATTCCGCCTTTTTTCAAGTTTCGAAGGCACAATCGATGTATTGAATGAAACGAAATTGTGGTGGGTGGGGCGTGAGGGAGGAGCTCTTTTGGAATCGGCTCCTGAAGACTGATGGAATCTTCAAGGTCATTTGTCTGGCGAAGCTTTTATTATTCATCAGAGTAAAGTGGTTAGTTAGCGAATTAACTGTAACAATTTGAATTTGTTATGCAAATCATCCCTAAAACGTGACATCTGGCGGCTCAAGTACGCGAATAAGTGAATGATGAAGGTCAAAGCGATTTCATTTCATGTACACGGTATAGGGATGTGCAGTTTAATCGTTCGGCTTTTCCGAGCCATGCGGTCGGAGGAGGAGGAAGCATTGATCGAACGTCTGCACGGAACGACGACGACGGGGTTGTTTGCGTGCCGCCGCCGGTGTCTGTCACAGGGGGTTGGCTTGCTTTGATATTTCTGGCGTGCCGTCATCCCATTATTTGACAGTTAAATTGCGTTTATGTATAATTGAAACGGTTTTCAATTTATCGTCGGAAGGGCGACCGTTCTTGTTCTGTAATGTGTGCGAGTGTGCTGCGCCCTCTGCGCAGCACACAACAGCTGACTCGCACGAAGTCAATAAACGCTGCTCCCGACCCACCCCTCCCCGAATGCTCGACACCCAATTTAACTTCGTAACAACTACATTATTTACTCCGGTATTACAAAACATGTGTGCAATATCTTTCTTGCTTCGCGTAGGCGAGGAAAAAAGAATATTTCCACAGTTCTTTATGAAACTGCCTGCGTCCTTCGTTTTTTTATAACTCTGCAATCATTCCTTTATATATAAAAAAAGAATTCTCCGACCACACTGCAATATTTTCATTTGTGGGAGTTAGCGGGAGCTTATCCCAGTCCCAGCGCTTAGTCATACGTTTTTCCTAACCTAACCTCTTCGAGAAGATTCTAGAGAATCAACGAAAGTCGATTGTAATCATTAACTGGTTTACACGTTTTCATACTTTTCCCCGGGTTTTTCTTTTGCCAACTATTTGGGTTGTCAGTACAATCAAGTTAGCAAAAGATACTTGATAAGGGCACAGCAAGAGACACGTAGAGCTCACTTCATTCCAGTCAAACTGTTTAGATGTATCCGTGTAATCCGTTCGCAATGATGCTTGAAAAACACCTCAAAAGACATGTAGAGCTTGTTTCGTTCCAGCTGTGATTTTAATGAAATAAATTTAAAACTGAAGTTGAATTTAGAATCGCCCAGTACGAGGGAGGGACGCAAGCTTTTCCCGAAGCTGAAAGAAGGTCCGCGGATTAACTGACTTAATTCAAATGGTGACGGTTTTTTTTTATTAATTGTCTCGCGACTTCCCCCTCGCGTACTTGTGACGAGCTTCCACGCCAGACGCTTTCAAAACCAGATGGTGTGAGGATGTCATTTTGCCTTGTTTTTTTTTCCTGAACTTCCTGCGCTCTCAGACCGGAGCCTAGGAGGCGCTGATTCGACAGTACGTTTCAGATTAAACAGAAAATGAAGAATGAAGAATTTTATAAAATATCGTGTAGCATTGGGTATGCGAAGAATAAGAAATCATATTATTTTTTCCCGTGGAAACGACTGTCAGTCGAAGCAGATCCCACAATTCTTCTTATCAGCTACATGATACCGGAAAAAAATTAAATGCTTTTACATGATACGTATTGAAGTTTTTGAATTCTTCCAGATGTATCTTGTAATACACTTTTCTCTCTTAATCCGTTGGCAAAAGATGCTGTTGAAAAACACCTCAAAAGGCACGTACAGCTTGTTTCATTCCAGTAAAACTGCTTAGATGAACCTTATAACACATTTTTCTCTCTTAATCTATTGGCAAAAGATGCTGCTGAAAAACACCTCAAAAGACACATAGAGCTTGTTTCCTTCCAACCTGCTTAGATGAATCATTCTAAACTGCTTAGATGAATCGCTTTTCTTACTTAATCCGTTGGCAAAAAGTGTTTCAAAAACACTTGAAAAGACACATAGAGCCTGTTTCATTCCAGTCAATCTGCTTGGATGAATCTTGTAACACATTTTTCTCTCTTAATTTGGTTGCAAGAGATGGTGTTGAAAAACACCTCAAAAGACACGTAGAGCTTGCTTCATTCCAAACTGCTGAGATGAATTTTGTAACACACTTTGCTCTCTTAATCCGTTGGCAAAGGATGCTTGAAAAACACTTCAAAAGCCACATAGAGCTTGTTTCATTCCAGTCAAACTACTCAGATGAATCTTGTAGCACAATTTCGCACTGATTCGTCACGATCAACGAAATACCAGCTTGCTGTGTCGTGCCGCGACCAATGGAAAGCCTCGATTTCAAATGGCGCGTTAACCTCATCTCCAGGGAATGTTGCCAAGTTTACAAGCAAATCAAACGCGTGGTTGGCGAAGCGTAACGACGGATTAAGCCGTAACTAAAGGTTGAGAAGAAGACGAAGAGAATATTTTTTTATTTTTTCGTAATTTTTCAATCGTTTTTTTTAAATTTTTCTTCCTCTTCGTTGATTTCTAGGAAATAAATTGGAGGAAAGGAATCTTAAATACTTAGGAAAGAAAAATTAAAAGGAAAAAGCATGTTCTGTATATACCTAGTTGATCGATTGTTTTGACACATAATTTTATTGTCTGCTGAACAAACACCCCTCTGCACACGTTTGCTTTGCTTGACCCTCATTACGATGCAAAATGGCTTCTGTTGCTTTTAGGCTTTAGGTACATACAAGGTTATTAAGAAAAATTACCTAAACCTTATCGCCCGGTGACGTCAAATATTTCGTTTCGAATGACCGCAACACACGAGGGGCTCATCTCGCCGCTCGATATCCAATACAACTTACGCCCTTCCCTCCGGCAAACCACCCCCTCTTCTGACCATCAAGCGTGTGTATTTTCGCCCGCCGATTGAAATATAGCGGCGGGTGTGGTGCTGACGTATCACGTCCGAAACAAACACGAAACGTCTCGTCTGTTTACACACTGCGGTAGCCCTGCACGTGATCACACGCACGACATGTTGTTGTTTGGAACCGGCTGTTTGTTACGTTCGGTAACAAGAGAAGAAAACAATCACGTATCGTCTGCCTGTCGTCTGTCTAGACTTCTAGGTTAGAATATTAAGAGTTAGGTTAGAATAATAAGAGTTAAGTTAGAAGATTAAGAGTTAGGTTAGAAGATTAAGAGTTAGGTTAGAATGATAAAGTCCGTTGGCAGTGGAGGCTTTGGATTGTCAACAAAGAAATCAAGCAGCCAATAGCACTGATAAAGCAAAGCAAATGGAAATGCAATACGAAATGTAATATGCCCTGAGGAATTTAGGGGATCCTAACCTCCAAATATGTTTCTTCTGTCATGCTATATGCTTCTTCTCTCATGCTAGTAGGGCAGACTAATTATTGAGTTTGAGGAGAGCGCGAAGGCTCTGATGGTAGGGGCTACATAGAAGGGACGATGAAAATTACGCACGTTTGCCGTACGCCACTGATACGATGACGTCAAAATATGCCACTCCGACCGCTGCTTATCGCAAATCTGTCGCACATTCTATTTATATTGTATATTATGAGACTGTAAATTGGATATTGGAGACCGCATTAATAAAACTTTACTACCGGGACCAACGTTTCCGTTACGATCGGCCATTATTGGGCCACATTTCCTTTTGTAATATTTATTTTATAGATTATTTAATGCCGGTCTCATAATTTCGGCGCCTATAAATAGCACCAGAGTCGCGGCTAATCAGTCCCATCGCGTCTGGCCAAATGGAAATTCCTCTTTGGAATGATCGTTCATTTTTTGTGTAACTTAAAACGAGAGAGAGGGAGAGAAAAAAATAGATACCTACGCCCCTGTCATTTATTAAAGTGTATAATAGAAAAGTTCCATTTACCTTCTTCATTTAGGGATTGTCTGTCTTGCTCTATGCAGTTTAGCTTTAATCTAATTAGGAACAAATGCCTTCGCAATGTTGTCGGTATTGATTGGCGTAAGCGCGTAAATGAGGGGGTTAGTCTGCGACGATTAGCTCTTTTTTTTTTTTTCAAGGTCGCGTGCGCATGAATATTAGCCCCCCTAATTTAAGTCGGCGAGGGGCGCTAATGACGGGCTTTTTATGGCTGCACACCCCGGCAAACTGCTTGGAGTTCGAAACAAGGCGGAGACGATTTAAAATCGAATGTTTTTGTGTTTCGTAAACGAAGCCTTTAGGAAATTTAGTAAAAATCAGTTTAGTAGGTGCTGCCATCCATCCAAATTTAATAGAAATTATAATGTCGGCGGCAAGTTCAAATGCAATTTCTTCATCGGACTTCATTTACAAAAAAAAACAATAAAACAAAATAAAATGATTCGGAGAGAAAGATTTAATATTCAGTACGAAATCAGAAAGAAAAGCCTGCATTAGAAAATAGCTTTTTTTTTGTACGTAAAATGAATTATTCTTTCAACTCACTAGCGCCGACGACGCTCTTGAAACACAGAATTTAAATTGAATTTATAAAATGGAAGAAATTTGGTTACCATGAAATTGATTGCGAAAACAACACACCGCCGCACCGTAAAGAACTGGTATCTTCGTTCGCGAAATTTGTTTCAAACTGAAGAAACTGACTGATTGAAAAAAAAAAATTAAATTTAAAAAAAATGCAGAAAACAATCTTTCAACGAGGAACACACGCGTATTTAATTTAAGCTCAAGAAGCTTCGACTCGAAGAACTAGGAAGATCCATTTCTGGTACGGTCCCGCTCTGCGTAAGCACTTTTCCCTTCCCGATTGTTACGTAAGCGGGGAATATCGGATGTTACGTTTGTTATGCAAAAAAATATTCTTAATTGAGTGCATAAATTAGGGGCAATATCGCAGTTTTCGTGCGCTCGATCTCATTGTGCTCTGTAAGGAGTCGTGCCGTGTGAAAAAATCGAAGAAATACTGCCTCTGCCACTTCACCCTGACCTTGTACGAGTTAGTTAGTTAGTCATTTCCACCAAGCAATTTTTGACCGTTGGCAATAAAACTATTATCAAAAATATCAGGCTGGCGGTCAATAAAAGCCTTTTTTGTAATTTTATGCTGAGCTTTCGGCAACGTTCATTGCCTTCACCGTAATTAGGTAAAGAAACTTTGACTCGAAGAACTAGGAAGATCCGTTTCTGGCACGGCCCCGCTCTACTTAAGCACTTTTTCCTTCCCGATTGTCATGTTAGCGGGGAATATCGGATGTTGCATTTGCTATGCAAAAAATATCCTTAATTGAGTGCATAAATTAGGGGCAATGTCGCAGTTTTCGTGCGCTTGATTTCATTGTGCTCTGTAAGGAGTCGTGCCGTGTGAAAAAAATTCGAAGAAATACTGCCTCTGCCACTTGACCTTGACCTGGTACATGTTATTAGTCATACCAATATTATCTAATCGCGCAACTTAATTTTTATAAAAACATTGCATCTCTGCGCACTGAATATCTGAACCTTTACACACGGACAAAAAAAAATTTATCTATCTCTTTCTCTCTTAAAAATAAGAGAGAACGGCACGGAGACGTCGTAAAGTTTCTTTTTTTTTACAAAGAAAAAACAAACTTGGGAATTCCCCGAAATTTATGAGACGTACGCGCAAAACCTAATTCGCCGCCTTGAGCTTTAATTAAACGCCGGTTAATTACATTTCGTAACGAACATTTACACACCTAAAAGCGCGCTAAACCCTAATCTCCAGTGTAAATTAATGAGAGCGAAACTCTGATCGTAAATATCGTAAATTTCAGTTTGAAAGAAACACGTCAGCAGGCATTAACTGCCTACTAAGGCTCTGAAAAATGTACACTCGCGGACTCATTAATAAAGAAAAAGCTCGCAGCACTCTAATGCGTAGTCGAATAGACACTGACGTCATTGCTAGGTTTGTTCTGATAGGTTAATAGATTTTTGCCCCAAACAAAACACGGTTTCTAACCTCAAAATTGTATTTACACCGATTTTTAGCGAATTGTGTCATTGCTAGGTTTGTTCTGATAGGTCAGTGGTTTATTGCCTCAAAAAAACACGTTTTCTAACCTCAAAATTGTATTTACACCGATTTTTAGCCAATTGTGGCAAGCAAAAGAAGATCAATTACCGGGAATGATTTTTTATCGAACAAATTATTTCTAATTATGAAGTGGAGGTTATGTCATCAAGAGACACGTGCGTGCGGTGCGTTTGAAAACTAACCACTTATCCGCCTACTTCAATATGACGTCATAGATGTCAGAGTCGATTCTTTTGACTGTTCACGACTGTACGCAGCTCGAAGAGTTGTTGTTGTCGAACAGTTTGGTTTTTCGCAGGCGTTCGCTTCTTACGCGGTGGTTAAGGAGTTCCGTGCTGTCGCATTATCTACAAAAGGAAAAAAAAATAAAAATGAAGGCACGAACAAACGCGTCGCGCCGCCGCTGGAATGGAATTATTTAACGAGGGTCGTCGCGATATCCGGACGTTGACAAATTCAAAATGGGGCCCCGAGGAGAGCGTTTCGAATCGTAAATCAGTGCTGCTCACTCGTATTATTTTATTTCTCCGAGGATATCCGGTTGCACCACTCACAATTAGATGAATTCTTTCGAGTGTTTTCGGTTGCTGCATTGTTCTCCGACAGTCAGTCATTTGTTCGGAGCTAAGGTAAACAAAAAAAAAATTGCATTACGCGAGTGTTTCGTCATCAATTTTTTGCTCTGAGTTAAATAATCCACTTCGTCTCAAATATCTCGCCGAACAACGCGACGAGCATCTCTGTAATGTGCAAAAAAAAAATTAAAACAATTTTGAATCGCTTCCTCCCCTGATTGTTCTGTTTTCTGAAATAGAAACCCTCGCTTATGTTTTATTTTCATTAATCACGTGTTTGAGTTGTTTTTTTTTTTTTTATTAAAAAAAATAATTTTGTCCGCATTCGGAAACGATCGTCTTTTGTTTCATTTTTGGCTGATCACCTGGTAGATTTTTTTTTCGAATTCAAAAAGAAGAAACATTTTAATAAATTAATTTCGAATCGCTCCCCCCCCCCTGTTTGTCTTGTTTTCTGAAATAAAAACCCTCTTTTTTGTTTTATTTTCTTTGATCACGTGTTCGAGTTTTTTTATAAATAAAAAAAAAAATAAAATTAAAAATAAATTTTGTCCGCTTTCAGAAACGATCGTCTTTTGTTTTATTTTTGGCTGATCACGTGGTAGATTTTTTTTCGAATTCAAAAAAAAAACATTTTAATAAATTAATTTCGAACCGCTTCCCCCCGCCCCCTGTTTGTCTTGTTTTCTGAAATAAAAACCCTCGTCTTTGTTTTATTTTTTTTTGGTCACGTGTTTGAGTTTTTTAAAATCAAAATTTTTTTTTTAAATAAATAAACTTTGTCCGCTTTCAGAAACGATCGTCTTTTGTTTCATTTTTGGCCCATCACGTTGTAGATTTTTTTTTTCAAATTCAAAAAAAGAAACATTTTAATAAATTAATTTCGAACCGCTTCGCTCACCCCCCCCCCCTCTGTTTGTGTTGTTTTCTGAAATAAAAACCATCGTTTTTGTTTTGTTTTCTTCGGTGATGACGTGTTTGAATTTTTAAAAAATCAAAAAATATTTAAAAAAAAATAATTTTGAACTAAGAGGATTACTGTTCATGTTCAAACAGAAAAAAATAAATAAATTTTAAGCTAAGAGGAATAATGATCTTGCGAAGCTGCCTTGCCCTGTCTTCGCATCACCCCCCCCCCCCCCTCCTAATTGTCAAGGTTGCTGAAAAAGAAGTCATTCACCAACGATATTAAAAAAAAAAATGTTAGTTTCGAGTAATGGTTGATTTTGTTTAAATTTGGCGCCTAATTTTCGATTCGTAAAAATTCAGATAGATGGCAGTCATCTGGTTTTCTGAATTGTAAGACCCCCCTACACTTTGAAAAGAAAAAGCGTTTACACACGACTGGCGATGCTCATTCCGTTGAGAGAAAATTTAAGACTAAAAATTTTTTTCGTACGATTTGAATCGACCGCCATTTTTTTTTCCTTAAAATATGCGAAAAACTGACAGAGAAGCGTCACTATGGTAATAATCTACGGTTCTCTGTCACTTTAAATTATTATTATTTTAAATTTTACCATCGCATAGTGTCATACGGCTCTAAAAATTTATGATAAAATCCATAGATGGCAGCACATAATTCCAATCTTTCTTTTATTGGAAATTTAAATTCAAATTTCACCAACGATATTTAAAAAAAATATTAAAAAAAAATAATTTTGAACTAAGAGGAATACTGTTCATTTTGCCTTGCCCTGTCTTGGGATCATCCCCCCCCCTCCCCACTCCACTAATTGTCAAGGTTGCTGAAAAAAAGACGTCATATTTACCAACGATATTTAAAAAAAAATGTTAGTTTTGGAGTAATGGCTGATTTTTAAATTTGGCGCCTAATTTGCGATTCGTAAAAATTCGGATAGATGGCAGTCGTCGGGTTTACCGAACTGTAAGACCCCCCGTCACTTCAAAAACAAAAAGTGTTTACGCGTAAGTGGCGGTGCTCATTCCGTTGAAAAAGAAAAAAAAAACGAAACAAAAAGTTTAAGAAAAATTTTAAGGTACGGCTCTGAAAATTTATGACAAATTCCATAGATGGCAGCACACAATTCCAATTTTTCTTTTCCTGGATACATTCGTTTCTCGCGTTAATTCACGGAAAATTTGAAACTCTCGGAACACGCTCTGGAAAATTGGTTTATCGACCGATTGCAGTACAGGACAAGTTCGTTAGCAGGAGTGCCGGAGTTTTATTTAACCGGAGACTCTATCGGTTTTAGATTTTAAAACGGAAGGGGGCGCTCTGGGATGGGACAGAGCGACGAGTACAGCACGTGATGTAATCAGAAATTACGTGATTAAATTCGACGATATATCTCGGATTATTCGCGAACAACTCGATTCCGGTGGGGTTTGAAGGATGTCTTACGCACAGGGGATGCCCCACCATGACTGATGCACGATACTTTACAAGCGTGAATTCTTGAGTCATACCGCAGTCTCTCACAAATAATTTAAGAACGCGTTATTGTCTCCCACTCACTCAACGCCGTGCACTTAGATCTTGACGGGAACGGGATGTGTAGCCAATCGTTGAGACCACGATACCCCTCTACTCCTGTCATTTACAGTGAATTAAATTTGAGAAACTAGATATTTAAATGTCACTAAATGCCTACACGAGGAATTTACAAAAAAGGAAGAAATTTTGCGGTGAAAAAAAAAATAATTAAAGTAAATCTGTACTTTTGCTGCTGGAATTTTCAAAATCTACAATAAATTCCGTAGGCTACGGCAACACTAATTTTCTGAGGAAAAAAAAATATTTGACAATAATATTAATAAAAAATAGAAAAGCGAAAACCATTTCCTTAAAAGCGCAAAACATTTAATAATTTCTATTAAATTAAATTTTATAGATGGCAACGACAATTTTTTTAAAAATAAATTATCTACATTCGAACCTAACTTTAATTATCAGTTTGTTGTTGATCAAAAAGAAAAAAAAAACATTTAAATGTAGTAAAAAAAAAAATTAAATTTGTAATCTCTCATACTCTTTGCGTCACTAGATGGCTTAATGAAACGCAATTTCAAAAAAATTGTCTAGATGGCGCTGGCACATTCACAGAAGCCGCCTTCGTGACCTTCAGTAACGTGGGAATTTTTTTTTTTTAATCTAAAGCCTATATTTCTGTATACTATACTCTGCACTTCCACCACTTTCGGTCTCTGTTTTTTTTTATTTGCATGCTTAATTTAATTACGTCGGACTTTGTTGACGCAAACTCGCCGATTATCATTGGCTCTATATTTAAACGTGAACGTGGGCGGGCGACGGCGGCGGATGAGCCCCATATAATTGCCGCCACCCTCTTTTTAGCCGGCCGTTAATTACACCGCGGCGGTATTAGCTACGCAATGCGATTAATGTTGTGATTGCGTGCTCACCCCGGTTTTATTTCGGAAAATGCGCGTTGTCTACCCGCCCCCCGCCCCCCACCCTTCCCTTACACCGCGTTTTTGTGGTTACCTTCGGGCGGCGGGCGAATTAAGCAGTTTTTGGGGGCGCTGCCCCCCGGAAACGAATAACTCAAAACGAACGATCCGTAGGATCCACCTCACTTTACATATTGTTCGAGTTTAGCTTCAGATTGTGACGTTTGTTATTTATATTATGTACGTACACTCAACGAAAAAGTCAGTACAGGGAACGACATAATTTTGGTAATCGGGAGGTTTCCTCTGTGTCTCTGACCGACGGACGTCTCATCGGTTTTGACATGGTCCTGGTGGACTGAAACTCCTCGGAGTTGTCTCAGCTTCGTCCTTAACGCGCAGGACAGCCATGTCCGCGACTGTTGGCATCTCTTTTCGTGCAGATTACCATCGCCGTACTTCTGAATACGTTAAAGGAATGGGCGGGGGAGGGGGGACGTCTCAAAGGTTCATACAGGGTGTCTCATCTAAAGGAGGCTTCATCAATAACGCCCTTCCTGTTGAGTATAGGAAAAAATCGGGAGGAACCTCAGGGAGGTTTCCTCTGTGTACGACCGACGGACGTCTCATCGGTTTTGACATGGTCCTGGTGGACTGAAACTCCTCGGAGTTGTCTCAGCCTCGTCCTTGACGCACAGGACAGCCATGTCCGCGACTGTTGGCATCTCTTTTCGTGCGGATTACCATCGCCGTACTTCTGAATACGTTAAAGGAGTGGGCGGGGGAGGGGGAGGGGGGACTTCCACACGAAACAGAACGGGAATTTTGCTGTTTTTTGATTCAAAAACATTATTAAAATGTAATCTTTTTCTATTTAGGTGTTTTTACTTTTCGTTTTTTTTTTGTTCGTAGCGATAAACCTAAGAAGATTTTTTTCTTTTATTCCAAACTGAAATATTTACAAATCATGCTGCCTTATTTACAAGAAAGAAACTTTGAGGTCAGTCCTACCACACGTTAAGCCACATTCGCCCCTAAATCCGCGCATAAAATAATATTAATTAGGGGTACGCTTGCCTTTGCAAATAAGGTTCACTTTGTTTATCAATTCCGTATGCGCTGGAACGCGAAAACCGAAAGAATTTTCCGGCCCGGTTGTGACGCCCGGTCCTGTCGAGGAAATTCAAAATTTATATTTTGACGTGGGGCCTGCGGTTTTCCTTCATCACCCGCACCGAAAGACGCGTACCGCGTGGAATTTATTATATCATGGGGCCGACCTACCCGTCCGCAAACCAGAAATATTAATGCATCAGCATGTTTACTGAAGTTTCTCATTTGTAAAGGCAACCGGAAAACGAATTTTGGAATTATTTTAACACCGAACATCGCAGATTAATACGGTAGGATGCAAGATACGAAATTAAATTAAAAAATTGAGTTGGCAACACCGTCAACGCCTACTTTTTTCCATAGAAATTTGACATTTAATGATTTAAGGTTATGTTGCATGCATTTGTGTAGACGCTTACTTTTTTTTAGGTCTGGATGAAAATGAGCAATAATTTTAAATTAAAATTGATTTACGAATCATCGTGAATCAACGAGAAATTGCGATAACATTGTGTGACGTAAGATGGGGTGACTCGTACTAAAAAGTAGAACTATTTGCGCGTCACTGCCGTAACACTATTATTTACACATTTGGATTAATCGTACCCTTAACAGAAACTGCCTTAAATCACTATTATTTACACATTTGGATTAATCGTACCCTTAACAGAAACTGCCTTAAATCTCGCTTCTAATTCAGTTTTTATTTACTTAATCCAATCCAGGCTGAGCTAATCCAAAGAAAAAAATGCAAAAAAAATACCAAAAAAATTAAATATTTCGAAAAATTAGAACAAAAAGAAATAAAATTAACGAAAAGGAGAGAATGAAAGGATTTGAAAAAATAAAAAATTCGAAAAATCGAAGCAAAACAATTGAAAAACTTAAATCCAAGGCCAGCCCAAGCGAAGCTAACTCAAAGAATATATGCAAAAATTAATGCCAGAAAGATTAAAACATTTCCCAAAAGTTAGAACAAAAAAATAATAAAAAATTAACGAAGCGAAGAATGCAATAATTAAAAGAAAAATCGAAAAATCATGTAGAAAATTATTTGAAAAAAGAATAAGTCCAAGGATAACCCAGGAAAAGCTGATCCAAAGAAAAAAAATGCAAAATGTAATGTAGGAAAGATTAAAGAAAATTTAGACATTTCGAAAAATTAGAAAAAATAAAATAAAAGTCAACGAAAAGAAGCGAATGGAAGAATTAAAAAAAAAATTAAAAATTTCGAAAAATCATGTAGCAAATAATTTGAAAAAAAATAAGTCCAAGGACAACCCAACATTTCCAAAAATTAGAACAAAAAAATAATAAAAAAATTAATGAAACGAAGAATGCAAGAATTAAAAAAAAATCGAAAAATCATGTAGCGAATTACTTGAAAAAGTCCAAAGACAACCCAAGAAAAGCTGATCGATAGAAAAAAAAATGCAAAATATAATGCCGGAAAGATTAAAGAAAATTTAGACATTTCGAAAAATTAGAAAAAATAAAATAAAAATCGAAAAGAAGCGAATGAAAGAATTAAAAGAAAAAAAAAAGAAAAAAATTCGAAAAATCGGAGCAAATAATTTGAAAAAACTAAGCCGAAGCGAAGCTGACCCAAAGGAAAAAAACGCAAAAAATATTACCGGAAATAAAAAAACTTATCTAACATTTCGAAAAATTGTAATTAAAATTAGCGAAAATTAGTAAACAAAACTAAGTTCAAGGTCAAGTTAAAAATAAGAAAAACTCTATTAAGAGAATTCAAAAGAGAAAGAATTATGTGAAATTAATTAAAAGTTAAAAATATTACAAAATAAATGGCTGTTAAAAATTTGGGGGAAGAAGAATTCTTACAAAGTGAATCCAACTCGAAAAATAATTATTAAAAAAAAAGAAAAGAAATGAAATGAAATTTAAAAATCAAAGATGTTAAAAATTTGTGGGGGATGGATTGTTTCAAGGTCAACCCAAAAACTAAGGTCAAGGTCAATCCAACGGATTCCAACCTAAATGAAAGCAATCCACGGAAATGATTATTTAAAGGAAATTATTTTAAAAAATGAACAAAAAAGTTAAAAATTAAAGATATTTTGAAATGGGGGGGTAAGAAATTGTTTCAAGGTCAACCCAGCCCAAATAAATCAAATTGTTAAAAAGAAATTATAAGAAATCAAATAGAAAGAAAGCTGCCAAAAAATTAAAAAATCTAAACTTCAAGGCCAACCCAACTGCATCCAACGCAACTAAGAAAAGAATTATATAAAATTAATTAGAAGTTAAAAATTTGGGAGAAGAAGAATTCTTACAAGGTCAACCAAACTCGAAAAATAATTATTAATAAAAAAAAAGAAATAAAAGAATTTGAACAAGTAATTTAAAAATCATCAAAACGTTTATTTGAACACTAGTTCAAATAAACTTTTTTACTCCGAAGAAATGATACTATGACGTACTGAAGGTTTTGGCATTCTTCCTAAAACACCCTGTATAACTTAATTTATAAATCTCAAAAAAAAAAAGTATTTTCGATCAGTCAGATTTCATCATTCGAATGAAATCTGTGATTCGTCTTTAATCTATGTCATTTTGAGGAAGAATAATTACAGGAAACTGTAATTTATCTACTATTTTTTGCTTTCAACTGTAAGTATTGCCGACTCAGGACAGTTGATATTGACCATCCTGTACAAGTCTTGGACAGTCAACAGCGACTAAATTTTATGCTCGCGACTGTACCTAATCATTAAAGAGAAACAAATTTACTCTAACTAACGGATGACAATAAAATTCTATTTATTTTATTTTATTTTATTAAAACCCCCAATTATTAGAAGGGGTCTTTGTAATTTGTTATAAATTTTTAAATTTGAAATTTGCAGGGGTGTATTGAATGCGCTTCAAATTTAACGTGGTCGTTCGTTATCTATGCAGTGCACGCAGCTGCACCGTGTGTATCAGATTACGCGAATGACGCCAGTGGCGTGCATTTAATTTTTAATCCGCGCCAGCTTTCGTATTAGTATTCGAGAGGAGAACAGTTGCGCTTTAATAGAGAACGAACGCCGCCGCCGGTGCATGACTCGAACTTTTCTTCTTCCTCTTCTTCTTCTTCTTCTTCATCATCATCAACTACTAGAAATGTTTTATTTATGGCGTTCAACAACAGCAGGCGACGATTCTACGTGGAAATTAATTCCGGAGACCGAACTTTGAAGAAGTCGCCCGGAGCGGAAAACAATTAAGTGTGCGAGGCGATAAGTTTTTCTTCGTTTTGTATTAGACTTTAATTCCGCGTCTGCCGAAAGCAATTAATATTTCCACCCCCCCGCACGATCAACCCCTTTCTTGCAATTAATTTTTCCGGGGCGGGCGAAATTAAATTCGATATTATTTGTTTTCGCCGGGGTCTTAAATTTTCCGCCGCAGTATTTACTGCGGCCGTGAATTTCGCAAGGCCCGTTTCCACAATAAATCCGTCAATTTCAAAAATGAAAACGCACTTAACTCGTGAATTTATTAGACGACTTCGGGTGCATTATTTTTGAAATTAGGTCAGCGTAGGTACGTTATTATTAAAACATAAGAAATATTTAATGACATGTCGCCAATATCGCCGACAGTATTACCGTAATTACTACAGGAGGGAATTATATATTTTGTTGGGCGTATTTCGAACGAGGCGGCAACGACAGTGTGTGAATTCGCACGTCGCTACAGCGTTATACGTTTGCCGCCTCGTTGGTATTTAATCGAACAAAATATATAATTCCGTTCGCTGGTAATTACTATGCCCTCCCTCCACCGCGCCATCTATCTCACCCGATATACATAATTCCAGGCGCTTTGAATCGAAAATCGAACGCCAGTGGTACTCAAACATTGCGAGGATTTTCTAGAATGGTTGTGTGAAATTTGTTTTTAATTTTTTACAACTTTTCCTTTTTCTATTTGATTTTTTATCATTTCTTTTTAACAATTTCATTCCTGGGTTTGATTTGTTTGGGCTGGATTGACCTTGAAACAATTTCTTACCGCCCCGCCCTCACCCCCAATTTCAAACTATCTTTAATTTTTAACTTTTTTATTGTTCATTTTTTTTTAATAATTTCCTTTAAATGATCATTTCCGTGGATTGCCTTCATTTAGGTTGGAATCGGTTGGATTGACCTTGACCTTAGTTTCTGGGTTGACCTGGAAACAATCCATCCCCCACAAATTTTTTACATCTTTGATTTTTAAATTTCTCGTTCAAATTCTTTTATTTCTTTTCTTTTTTTTTAATAATTATTTTTCGAGTTGGGTTGACCTTGTAAGAATTCTTCTTCCCCCAAATTTTTTACTTTTAATTAATTTTACATAATTCTTTTTCTTATGAATAATTTTTTTTCTTAGTTGCGTTGGATGCAGTTGGGTTGGCCTTGAAGTAATTTTTTGATAATTCTCTTAACAGAATTTTTCTTAGTTTTAACTTGATCTTGAACTTAGTTTTGTCTACTAATTTTCGCTAATTTTAATTTTTTTTAATTCTAATTTTTCGAAATGCTAGATATGTTTTTTAAAAATCTTTCCGGTAATATTTTTTGCATTTTTTCCTTTGGGTCGGCTTCGCTTAGGTTGCCCTTCGGCTTAATTTTTTCAAATTATTTGCTCCGATTTTTCCAAATTTTTAATTTTTTTTTACATTTTTTCATTCGCTTCTTTTCGTTGATTTTTATTTATCTTTTTTTTTCTAATTTTTCGAACTGTCTAAATTTTCTTTAATCTTTCCGGCATTATGTTTTGCATTTTTTTTTTTGCATTAGCTTTTCTTGGGTTGTCCTTGGACTTATCTTTTTCAAATTATTTTCTACATGATTTTTCGATTTTTTTTTAATTCTTGCATTCTTCGCTTCGCTAATTTTTTATTATTTTTTTGTTCTAATTTTTGGAAATGTTCTAATCTCTCTGGCATTATTTTTTTGCATATTTTAATAATAAAATAAAATTTAATAATAAAAAAAAATTTAACACAAATTAATTGACATAAAAATGGTTCAAAGTATATCCGCCTTGATGACGACGTACGGAGCTTCCACATCGGATTATTAAAAAGTCGTAGACTTCATGAAAAATCATCTGTCTGTTCTTGGTAACTTGAACGGTATTAAAAATTAAAATAAACTCAAAAAAAAATTGACATTACTTTGATTTGCGGGTAATTTCTTTTCCAAGGCCAACCTTATTAGAACCAAATAAATAATTTCAGTTCTTATTTATTTTCAAACGCGGATAACTCCGAAATTAAGCAAAATTTGAAATTTTTTTATTCTTTCATTTTAACTTAAAATAACATTCTGTACATGAGAATTCATTTGTTTTTCAACTGTTATGAAACACCCTGTATAATTTGAATTTTGCCGCCCAAAACGCATGATAGTTTCTATACAGTTTGAAATCGTTTCTGTATAATTTGAATTTCCCGCGCGCCAAAACATTTGATATCTACTTTTTATTCTGAAATTAAAACTGACATTTTGATTGAGGGTGACGATCATAATTTAACGCCCGGAATTACCCTGTATAATAAAAAAAATTAAAATGTAAAAGCTTTATTCTAATGATGGAATCTGACTGATTGAACTTGAAAATACTTTTTTCTTTTTTTGGAGATTTATGATTTACATTGTACAGGGTGTTTCAGAAAAAATGCCAAATACTTTTGTACGTTATAGTATCACTTGTTCTGAGTAAAAAAGTTCATTTGAACACGTGTTCAAATCTCAACGGTTTCTGAGCTGCAACCGTTTTAATGTCGAGCACGTGACAGATCGATCATTTTATTTTCGTCGTAATGAGATTCCGAACTAATTCACTTGTTGATAGCGGGAGGTGACCATCAGAGGGCGGCGGTGCACTTGTCCCATTGTTCGAGGAGGGTAATTAATGGGGGTTGACTCGCGTTGATGACTATGCGATTTATCAGGCGTCTTCTGTTGCGACAGACGGGGCGCGCAAAAGTCTATTTGTCGTCCGGAGGGGGGCGGGCGGGGGCGGGCGGCTTGGCACGGCATTCAAAACGGAGGGAATTAATGATCGCGGTTCACGCCAATTTGTATTCTATTCGAAAGGGCTCGAACTCACCCACCGAGATTACTGGGGGGAAAAGATAAACACGTCGCCTGATTAAGAACTGAAGGGGGCGACATTTCCAGCGCGGCACGAAACGTCGAATTGTTTGTGCGCTCGCGAGGAATTTCATTCGCGTGCGGATTGCATCGTTAAAATTTAATCAGTTGCACGCTAAAAGGGGTCGTCCTGGTAACATCGACCGAACTGCACGGGGGCGTATTCCACAGACAAAAAAATTCAGAATAGAGAAAAGTCGCCCCGAGTCCTTCGCATGCCGCACGCGAGGGCGCGCGCGAGGACGAAAGGAATTTGGGGAAACGGACGGGTGTAACTTGATTTTATTTTCATCAAAGATTTCTTTTTTAGACACTCTAATTTATGACCGTTCTTTATAATAATAATAATAATAATAAAAAAAAACAAAGCAGGGGGTCTTTATACTAATTTATGTTTCGTTTGTAGAGAGAAACAATTCGAAACACGACCTACTAGATTTTATGAGACGAAGTCCTCACATCCGGCCTTCGCAATTCATTTATTTAAAGCGAATTTTCTCCGTTGTGGCGCTGGTCACCCAAATTAAAGGTTATTTAGGATTAGCACTTGATCAGTAAACGTCAAATGGTGATTATTTGTGGTTATACCCAAAACTGTCAAATTACTGTCAAAAATCGCGGAAACTTAACCTCAAAAATGACGTTTTGGTTGTGCATCCGTTTCCGGTTTTTTGGATAAGTGGCGCCAGTGGAGAAGGTTAGCATTAGCACTTGATCAGTAAACGTCAAATGGTGATTATTTGTGGCTACACCCAAAATTGTCAAATTACTGTCAAAAATCGCGGAAACTTAACCTCAAAAATGACGTTTTGGATGTGCATCCGTTTCCGATTTCTGGGGTAAGTGGCGCCAACGGAGAAACACTCGAACCAGTAAATTGCCCCGGGCCGTATAAGCGATTCCGTCTCGTGAAATCTAGTAGGTCGTGGTTCGAAACAACGCCATCTATCATTCTTTTTAAGAACAGAAAAATAAAAACAAATTAAATAATTTAAAATCACAGCACTCTTAGGCCGTTGAAAATCATCATCAAAAAATTATTAATTATCGTCAGTCGATCGGAGAGTTTGTAATTTATATAATTTAATAATAATTTAAATTAAATTTAATTAATTAATTAATCAATTAATTTAAATTTATATAATTTTAATTATTTAAACATTAATTTAAACATCTGACTCACGTAAGCATTTTTAATCGAACGACCGCCTTTAATAATAAAAAAAAAAAAAAAAAAATTGAAAAACTTGTTTTTTAATTGAAATTAGGTCTGGAGTTTAAAAAAATAAAGAAAGAATTAAAAAAAACAAAAAACAATCGCAGTTTTTGCAAAAAAGAAATTAATAAAAATTTCAACCGGTGATACTTAGAGACAAAAGAAGAAGAAACAAAAAAAAACAGTTTTAATTATAAAATCAATCATTTTTTGTGGTAACTAAAAAAATAGAGTAACTAAAAAAATCAAGTGTGGCGCCCTCTATTAAATGTGTCATGTATAAATCACTAAATTTGGGCGGCGCCTAATTAAGGATTAGATTGGGTTGGGCACTTTAAAAAGAAAGAAAAAAAGGAAAAGAAAAACAGAAGAGAATTGCAATTTTTGCAAAAAAAAAAAAATTAATCAATATTTCAACCATTTATATTTAGAGACAAAAGAAGAAGAAACAGAAGAAGGTTTTAATTATAAAATCATCGATTTTGTGGTATCTAAAAAAAATCAAGTGGCGCCCTCTATTATTAAATGTGTCACGTATAAATCACCGAATTTGAGCGCGGGGCAAATTAAGGATTAAATTAGGTTGGCAGTTTAAAAAGAGAGAAATAAAAAAAAGAAAAAAATTTAAAAAAAAAACAGAAGACAAACGCAATTTAATTTTTGCAAAAACCATTGAAAACCATTTAGAGACAAAATAAGAAGAAAGAAAAAAGATTAGACATGTTTAAATAATTTTTTAAAAATCAAGTGGCGCCCTCTAGTAAACGTGTCACGTATAAATCACTAAATCTTAGCGCTAAATTTCGGCTGACAGTTTAAAAATTGAGAGAAATAAAAATTAAAAAAACAGAAGTCAATCGCAATTCAGTTTTCGCGAAAGAAAAAAATTAATTTTTTAAGATTTCAACCATTTTCAAGACAAAAAAAGAAGAAACAAAAAGGTTGCGCAATGGAATTGGTCAGTCATCAGTTGATTATTTTTATCTTATCATTCTTATCTTATCTTATCTTCTTCTTTTTTTTTCTTTTATGAAGTAACGCCAGTCGTCGGAAATTCCAGCGCCGTATTTAAAATGCGCGGCAAGGTCGGTAAAACTCTAACTCTACCAACAACAACGCCATCTATGAACGTCTTTCCGATCTAAAATTTTAGGCGCCAGATTTAAACTGCTTAAACACGCTTATCGAGTTCAAAGTGCTGTTTTTTAAGTTTGAACTTGACTTCAATGGTGATTTGACGAGAAAATTTTTGAAATGGAAAGCAAAATCGATGCCGGCGCAGCAATCAAATTGAACGGATCTCTTTTATGTAGACACTTCGAATTTGCTTTGAATGTAAACGTCAGGCTTTCACGAATTTTAACTTAACGCTCTTCTATATTATCTGGAGCCCTGTGACTATCTTATCTTGCCAAAAACTTTTTCAAGATAGCTTCTATAATATGCAAAACAGTCAGTGTGTGTGTTTTTGTTTTGTTTTCCGGCCTATAAAACTCGCAGCAGGACGAGCAAACAAACGAAGAACGTTCTGAACACCGCCACGAGCCCCGATCGACCGAACCACTCTTTAAAACCGTCCTTTAATTATTGATTTCGTCTTGCCCCAGCTTTTCACGGAGACACCAAGAGCTCTTGGCGGCGTGATTCAACGCGACTGTTATTCCAGAGCGCGTACATTGTGAATCCAACGTTTCGTCAATATTGTGACACGCGGACTGCTTCGCCTTAAAAAAAAAAAAGGATAACCTGTAAATATTTGAACAACCGGCGAGAAGTTTCGAGGCAATCGCAGAGTATGTCGGCCATTTTGAGATTTAATTATTGGATTTTTCAGAATTTAAATTAATTTAGCGCCTTAGGTTATAAGTAATTCGCGTAAATTTCGACAGATGTCGCTATAGGCGTCCAAAGCAATATTTTAATAGCATTTTTCAGAATTTAAATTTAGCGCCTTAAGTTATAAATCGCGAAAATTCCGATAGATGTCGCTGCGTGCGTCCCATGCAACATTTTAATTTTTTTTTTAGATTTAATTGCATTTTCAGAATTTAAATTTCGCGCCCTAAGTTATAAATGGTGAAAAAATCCGACAATGCAGCATTTTTTTTTGTTTTTTTGAGCTTGAGACATCGCTGCACGCGTCCCACGCAACTTAATTTCTTTTTTTTTTTTTTTCGAGATTTAGAATTTAAATTTCGCGCCTTAAGTTATAATTCGCGAAATTTCCGACAGATGCCGCCGCACGCAACAGCTTAATTTTTTCTTTGAGATTTAATTGCCATTTTTCAGAATTTAGATTTCGCGCCTTAAGTTATAGTTCGCGAAAATTCCGACAGATGCAGCCGCACGCAACATTTTAATTTTTTTTCCGAGATTTGATTGTATTTTTCAGAATTTAAATTTCGCGCCCTAAGTTGTAATTCGCGAAAATTTCAACATACGTCGCCCCATGCGTCCAATGCAACATTTTAATATATATATATTTTTTGAGATTGAGATATTGCTACACGCGTCCATAGCAGCTGAATTCTTTTTCTTTTTTTTTTGAAATTTATTTACATTTTTCACAATTTTTTTGAAATTTATTTACACGCGCTCAATGCAACTTATTTTTTTTTTGTTTTGAGATTTATTTGCACTTTTCAGAATTTAAATTTCGTGCCCTACGCTATAATTCGCGGAAATTCCGACAGATGTCGCCGCATGCGTCCCATGTAGTATTTTAATTTTTTTATGAGATGTACTATGTAGTTCGAAATAACGCCATCTATCATTTTTTTACGAATTAAAATAAAAAATAAATAATTTAAGTCAACTAGTTGAGAGACTACGTAGTCCGAAATAACGTCATCTATCAATTTCTTTGCGAACTAAATTTTTTTTGAGATCCAATTGTACTTTGTAGAATTTAAATTTCGCGCCTTAAGTTATAATTCGAGAAAATTCCGACAGATATCGCTGCATGAGATTTAATTGCATTTTTCGGAATTTAAATTTCGCGCCTTAAGTTATAGTTCGCGAAAATTCCACGCAACATTTTAATTTTTTTTGAGATATAATTACATTTTTCAGAATTTAAACTTAAATAATGATTTATTTTTATTTTTTCGAGATGTACTATCTAGTTCGAAATAACGCCATCTATAATTTTTTTACGAATTAAAATAAAAAATAAATATTTAAGTCAACCAGTTGAGAGACTATGTAGCTCGAAATAACGCCATCTATCAATTTTTTTGCGAACTAAATTTTTTTGAGAATTGTACTTTTTAGAATTTAAATTTCGCGCCTTAAGTTATAATTCGCGAAAATTCCGACAGATGGCGCCACATGCAACATTTTAAACTTTTCTTTTTTTAATTTTTTCAGAATTAAATTTCGCGCCCTAAGTTATAATTCGCGAAAATTCCGACAGATGTTCCCGCATGCGTCCCGTGGAACCGTGCATTAAGTTATATTTCGCGAAAATTCCGACAGGTGTCGCTGCGTGCGTCCCATGCAACATTTTATTTATTTTTTTGAGATTTAATTTTTTTTTTGAAATTGCGATATCGCTACACGCGTCCATTGCAGCTGAATTTTTTTTTAAATTTATTTGCACTTTTCAGAATTAAAATTTCGCGCCTCCTTAATATATAATTCGCACGAAAATTCCAACAGATGTTGCGTCCAATGCAACATTTTAATTTTTTTTTTAATCACCAAACTCGCTAGGCTGCCCTTAAACTGACTTCCTTAAAAGTGTGTTTAGGCCTCGGAGGAGGAGGAGGATTTCAATTTCCATTTCGCAATAGTTCGAAAAGCGGAAAATTCCACCGGAGCTCAAATGAATAATAAATAAAATATGCGACGTTGTAATCTGCACGTGCACACCAGCGGCAACGTGATCCTTATCACGGCGTTGTTGATAAGACCTACACAAAGTCGGTAACGACCTGAAATGTGGGTCAAAGTTCGCATCTCGTCGTATTTAAATGGATGATTTATTTTAGCTTTCATTTACAGGGTGTTTACAAATATGTAGATACGCAGAGACAAACATAACACCTTTTAAGGTAAAAAGTGCGAAATTGCTCTGCAAGTGCAACAGAAAAAGACAGGAAGTCATCATTGCGAGGTGGGGAGGGGATTGGTGTAAACAGTGGCGTAGCCAAAAGGCAAATCTCCGGGTTGCAAAACTTTTGCCAAACGCCTTTTATTTATTACAAAATTTTATTATGAAGAAAGTAAAACTGAAAGAAAACCGTTTAACTATTTTATTAAACTTTAAAATAGATTTTTAGTGAAGTTTAGTGAAGTATTAGAATTCGGTTTTGGAGTTAGTTTTGGGAAACGTTACATTATTTTGTGTGTAAGTAGTTTGTAGTTTCTTTTAAATCTATTTTTTTTTTTTTTCAAAAAATAATACATTTTCTTATTTTTGCCCCCCTGTGCTCAAGAACCTACGGTTTACTCAATAATTTCGATTTTGCTACGTTTGCTCGGCCAACATAAACATACGTGTTAAAGGCGCTTAGGTTTCTTCACCTGCGGATAAATTTGGTGGAAATAAATACGGCGTCTGAAGGAAACAGAAAATGTTTTAAGAAAATTGTTGTTCGCTTGCTCACTTACTTTTTGGAGTGCTCGCCTTAACGAAGCTTCACATTTGGAAGAGATTAAGCGGCGTCGCCCTGCAAACCTGCAACAAAGAACGTTGTTAAAAATAATTAAATAATTGGTTAATTTTTGAATTAACAAAATTGCTAAATGCGTTTTTATTTATTTCGGCGAACAAATCCACTCTTTGCCATTTTAATTTTAACCGCACGGGATTAGTTTAGTTTCACATCATTTCAAAAATAATTCCTCTACATATACAGGGTGCGTAGGAAAAAGTTGCAGTTGAAAGGGATTTTTTTTCAAATCATTTCTGAATCGAGTACATTTCAACTCAACTAATAAAATAAATAAAAATTATTCGGTTAGTTAATTTTAAATAACAAAATTATTTCCGCAAAGAAATCCACTCTGCCATTTTAATTTTAACCACACGGGATTAGTTCAGGTTAACATCATTTCAAAAATGGTTCCTCTGCATATACAGGGTGCGTAGGAAAAAATTGCATTTGAAAGGTATTTTATTTTAAAAATCATTTCTTAATCGAGTACGACATTCCAGCTTAACCACTCAAAAAAAAAAAATGAAATAAAAATAATTTGGTTAGTTAATTTTAATTAAGAAAATTATTTCCGCGAACAGATCCACTCTTTGACATTTTAATTTTAACACTAAAATTAAAATGGCAAATTAGTTTAGTTTCATACCATTTCAAAAATAGTTCCTTTACATCTACAGGGTGCGCAGAAAAAATTGCAGTTGAAAGGTTTTTTTTTTTAAAAAGAAACATTTCCGAAACGAGTATGACATTCCAACAACGTTAACTACTCAACTACTCATGCATCCTGTTGGCAAAGCTGCCCGAACAGAAGGTGGTTAAATGAAAACGTCAACATCATTTGACATCTGTCACTTTCTACAAACAAGAGAAGAGACAGTTTGACATGTGTTGGAAACGACATGTTCGTTATTGATCGCTTCATCAGACCACAAGTCTTCTTGGATTGGATGTCGGAATTGAATATTTTATTAAAAAAAAAAATTGTCCGACCTCCTCCCCCCCTCCCCCCGTTACTTGAAATAACCAAAAAGCGAAAGTGTAACGGAAAAAATCGACGTCAATTAAAAAAAAAAACACACACACACACAGATTTAATCAACAACAAATGCATTCAGAAAAAAAAAGTACAGTGAAAGAAAGTATAGTTTGACAGTTATTGCAACGATTAAATAAAAAAAAAACAATTGAACGTGCGAACACACGAAATAAAATAATAGACGTTTCTTCCTTTTTTTTTTTTTAATTAATTGCCTTTCATCTTGTGGAAACAGAAGCTGTCAAAATATAATTAACGTTTGACGACGTGTCTACCGACCGGTAATTTAGGTCGCGACATCTCGCGGCTAATCGTTCGCGAACACACGAAATAAAATAAAAGTCGTTTCTTCTTTTTTTTTTTAATTAATTGCCTTTCATCTTGTGGAAACAGAAGCTGTCAAAATATAATTGACGTTTGACGACATGTCTACCGACCGGTAATTTAGGTCGCGACATCTCGCGGCCAATCGTTCGCGAACACACGAAATAAAATAAAAGTCGTTTCTTCTTTTTTTTTTTTTTAATTAATTGCCTTTCATCTTGTGGAAACAGAACCCCTGTCAAAATGTAATTGACGTTTGACGACGTGTCTACCGACCGGTAATTTAGGTCGCGACATCTCGCGGCCAATCGTTCGCGAACACACGAAATAAAATAAAAGTCGTTTCTTCTTTTTTTTTTTTTAATTAATTGCCTTTCATCTTGTGGAAACAGAACCCCTGTCAAAATGTAATTGACGTTTGACGACGTGTCAACCGTCGGCAATTTAGGTCGCGGCGACATCTCGCGGCTAATCGTTCGCCTGAAATTTCGCGGGCATGACGAAATAACAATCGAAAGCAGTTTGGACGCCCAAACAGGGCGACCAAATAACAACACTATAACAGCGAAATGTCAATGACATCTGACTCACAATCGGAAATAGAACGCTTTTGACATCTGTCAATTATATTTGACGTATGTCTTCTTTTGATTTTGTATGTTTTTGTTTTTGATGGAATAGTACAATAACATCAATCATTTCCGAAGTATTTAAAAATAAATCTGACGCGCGCGTTAGTATCTTAATTAAGGGCGTAACGACCCCCCCCCCATCTCTCTCACGGTTTTGCGACGGTACGTCCCTCTGTTGCCGCAAGACTCGACAAGAGATAAAGGCTTAGCAGAGGCGTTCTCGCCGACATTATTTCATGTTGACGGATTTTCCGGGCCCGGATAAAGCGGGGATCAGGGCGAACGGAGGTTTAAGTTGAGCTTAAAATCCGATTGGGCTCGGTTCGGAACGCCGCGCCGCGCCACCGCCGGCCGTGCGCAGAAAATAATAATTTAACGCTCGCACGCGAAAGTGTTTCCCGACAATTATCACTGAAAATGACCTGCAAGTTAAAAAAAGAGTACAAACATTTTTGTTTCATTCATCATTCACCGTTACATTCGTTTATTGTTTCTGACAAAAAAAAAAAAAAAATTTGGTGAAACACCCTGTATATGTCATTATTTTTTTTTTGTTCGTGAAATCGAAGAACATTATGAACAAAAGAGGGGGGAGGCGACTTCAGTAGTAAAAATTCCTCAATCTATTTTTTGCTGTGTCTATCAAATTCTAGATAAAATTTAACATCCCCCAACCCCCTCGTACTGTGTGGTTATACAGGGCGCCGCAAATTCGAGTCTTTTAACGAAAATTTCCTTCTTGCAAGAACGGAATTAATTTTAAGATAAGTAGGAACTATGCAGGGCCGTAGCTAGGGGGCGCCAAGGGAGGCTGAGCCGCCCTGGAAAATTTTAAGCCTGCCCTACAATGGCCCAACCTGACATGAAAATATTAAAAAAAAATCGTAAAAGCATTGGAATAGAAACGCATGGAGCCTGCCTTTCACTATGATAAGCCCCCCCCCCCCCCCCCCCCGACCCCTTGAATATTCAGCCTGGCTACGGCCCTGGAACTATGAGATATAGTACGAGTAAAATTTTGTCAGATGATTGGAATGAATTAATTCAGTTGGAAAATTTTTATTTTTATTTTTTTTATTTTTATTATTTTTTTTTATTTTTCATTTGATTTGATTTGATTTTTTCTCTATCCATTCTACTGTTTCTTCTGTTGTTTTCGTATTTTCGCATTTAATTGGTTTTCACATTTTACTGACTCACTTTTTCAGATCCTCTTTTGTTTCCTTCGAGTTTGCTTCTATTTGCAAAAAAAAACTTTCCTTCATTTTCATTTTTTTTATCCACTTCAGGTGGTACGTACTTTTGGTTTTTAAATTCGTTTTTCTCTTTTGTCTTTTTATTTTTATCAGATCGATTTTTCACATTTTGTTTTTTTTTTATTCGTTTTGAGATTAATTTGTTCAGTATTTTGTTCATATTTTTCAGGATTTTGTCAAACTTAGTCATCATTTTTTCCTGTTTTTTTTTCCTCTTCTTTATGCTTTCGTACCTATTACGGATTTCTCTTTTGTTTTTCTTATCGAATTGATTTTTCGCATTTTGTTGACGCTCTTTCGCAGCTCATCGTTTTTCAATTTTTTTTTTTGTTTGTGTCCAACAGTTTTGTTTCATGCACTGTATGTCGTCGTTGTTGTCAGTCTTTTGTTTTGTTTTCTTTGCCTCCTTGTATTTTGCTGTCGTTTTTCTTCTTTAATTTCTTTCTCTTTTTGTTTCTCTGATTTTTTTTTTCGTTCTTTTTGATTCATCCGGAAAACTGTTCTTTTTCGTTCAGTTTTGTGTTGTCAGTCTTTTGTTTTTTTCTTTGCCCCCTTGTATTTTGCTGTCGTTTTTCTTCTTTAATTTCTCCTTCTGTTGTTTCTCTGATTTTTTTAAATTCTTTTTGATTCATCCGGAAAACTGTTCTTTTTCGTTCAGTTTTGTGTTGTCAGTCTTTTGTTTTTTTCTTTGCTCCCTTGTATTTTGTTGTCGTTTTTCTTCTTTAATTTCTCTTTTGTTTCTCTGATTTTCTGCAAGTTTTATTTGTTTTTTTTTTTTTCTGTATCTGTTCTGATTTTAGACATGCCGAAATGATTTTTGAGAAATTCCTAGAAAAAAATTTGCTTTTTTTGACGGCTACTTCCTATCAACAAGTTGGCGACATACTACTAGTTTTTTTTTTTTTTTTTTTATTTTCGGTCTGGAAATTTATTTGGTCTTTGTTCATCTCAGTCATCAATTCTCTTTTGTTTTGTTTTTTTTATGTTCGGTACGCGTTTCGCGCAAGGATTTCTCTTTTGATTTTCTTATCGAAATTTATTTTTCTTATTTTATTGGCGCTTTTTCCTAGTTCGTCAATTTTCATTTGTTTCCTCTTCTTTCTTCTTTCTTTTATACGCTGTATTTCTTCGTTCGTTTCTCTTCTTTCTTTTGTCGAATCGATTTTTTATAGTTTTCTACGAACTTCCCGATTCTCCGGAAAACTGTTGCTTTTTCGTTCAGCTTGGTCTTATCGATCTTCTTTTTTATTTTATTTTTCTTTTCGCTTCACGCCTTGTATTTTGTTGATATTTCTTTCGTGTCTCTTTTGGTTCCGATTTATTTGCAGGTTAATTTGTTTTTTTTTTTTTTAATTTGTTCTGACTTTTGATGTTCCAAAAAATATTTGTTGTTTTTTGTTTTTTTTTTTCTTAAAGTTTCTTATGTTTCTACACCTATTTTCGGCAAAAAAAAGTCATTAAGTACATTTGTATGATTAATTAATGATTCGTTTTTTGTCTTTTTTAAGAATTTGGGACGTAGAAAATTAGAACAAACAAAAAGTAAACACAAAGGAAACCTGCAAACTAATCAGAAACAAAAGAGAAATGAAAGAAACAGCAGTAAAACGCAAGGCGCGAAGTGAACAACAAAAAAAAAACAAAGGAAGATCGACAAGTGTGTGTTATAGAAGAGGATCCACGAATGGTGGGCTGCGGGGGAGGGGGAGGGGAGGAATTGAAAAATAAAAGGCACCAATCGAGGAAGACATTAATCATTATGCATATTCTGACATGAAAGCAATTTTCTCTCTCTCTCTCTGTTTGGATCGCGTGCGAATTGAAAGAAATTTGAGGTCGTCGAAGACTACTCAAATCCCTCAAGTCCCCTCCCCCTCCCCTAGCTAGCTTTTAGCAAAAATAATAGGCCCGCCCCGTTTTAAAACCTTGAACGAGGTTGAATATTTTATTTATTTTAATTCGCGCTCTTAATTTCAGTGTTAAAAATAATAGGCCCGCGCCGCGCCGTTTTAAAAACCTTGAAGGACGTTGAATGTTTTATTTATTTTTATTCGCGCTCTTAATTTCAGTGTTAAAAACAATAGGCCCGCGCCGCGCCGTTTTAAAAACCTTGAAGGACGTTGAATGTTTTATTTATTTTTATTCGCGCTCTTAATTTCAGTGTTAAAAACAATAGGCCCGCGCCGCGCCGTTTTAAAAACCTTGAAGGACGTCGAATGTTTTATTTATTTTTATTCGCGCTCTTAATTTCAGTATTACAGCCCGGCCGACTGGCAAGAGCTCGCCACTCTCGTTGACTCGAGCTTATTTGAAAAATTTATTCCTCTTCTTACTTGCAAGCGGGTTTTATCAACTGCGACGGCTTTTGTTCGCGAAAGTGTCACTTGGGGGGGCGCTTGCAGCAAAACGCTTCAGGTTTTTTGAAGTTCATATCTCTCCGTGCGTTTGTTTGTTTAAAAGTGCTTTCAATGATGAGCTCTTTTTTTTATTAACGAGAGGGAAAAAATTAGTTTTTTTTTTTTTTGAAATTTGTTTAATTTGGTAAAGCACGCACTTTTCACTATACCTGTACGCTTATACGTATACAGGGTGTCTCGAGTACGCTGCCACATAACCTATACGAGAGATTCTTCAGGAAAAAAATAATCCTCAAAAAAAAAAAAACTTAACAGAGCGGAGCTCAGCTTGTTTTAAAGTGCTTGGAATGACGGACACTGCATTAAAAAAAAAAAAGAAAATAATTTCGTTTTTTTTTTAACTTGTTTATGGCCGTTTTCATAATCATCAGACTTTAAGGAAGCTTTAATTTAAAGTCACTTTAAGAGTAGGGAAACAAATGTATTCTTTTAGGTTAAAGTAACTTTAAATTTAAAGTCTGATTATGAAATCGGGCCTTAATGTTGCAAAGCACTTTTCACTATATACGCTATACAGGGTGTCTCGAGTGTGCCGTCATAGTGTATCCGCATAAAAGATTCTTCTCCAGGCAAGAATAAATCCAAGTCCTCCTCAAAAAAAAAAAAAAAAACCTTAACAGAGCGGAGCTTATGCGCTTGCCTACATTGCTTGCGTAACGCATGTCACGTGACACGTTCTTTTCAAGTTGCGAGGTCTCTACCTGTCATTCAACGACCCTGGACCTTCCCCCTGCCCCCTCACGATATTATTATTTTTTGTTTTTTCTTTCTTTCTTGTCTGGATGATACAATTATTACATAGTACTCAGAATTCCTGCAATTGATCGAAATAGGTATGTTGTAGTATACCGTGGTTAATTTAACGTGACCGTTTACGTCCTTTATGGTTTAGTTAGAGGAGCGCCATTCTCGGCGCGATTATTTCGTGTGAATCATGCATATTTTATGGCCCCGATAATTGGTCTTCAGCCAACCGGATGGATGCAATTGGATGGCAGTCGGGGCTCCTCTCGGTCTAGCTTTGCATTTAATTGCACGATTTTATTGAACAACGCATTAAAATGAATGTCGTCCACATTCGATGAAACATCCGAGCTCATTCCTCGTATACAGGATGTTGAAAAGAATAAAAGCCGAATGGTACGTCGAATTTTCTTCGATTTGCACTTACATTCGCTTTTCCTCCATTTCACGACTTACATTTTTTGATTTTCGATAATATTAATAAGAAAAAATTTTGTTGCAAATCGTTTTTTTGCAGTGAAACCCTCGAGCACCCTCTGTGCAGCGGTTTCAGCCCTATTTGGGGCTTCATCAGGAAAAGCGTAGATAGCTCGAGAGTTCCACTAATGAAATGAAATAAATGTCAGGTCAAAAAGCGATCGTAGGATGTCGCTGTTTAAACTATATATTAATATCTGAAATTGTAAATCGAAAACAGAACACAAAAAGAAAAGTCGCGCGCGCATTTGAATTTGAAATTTTGGAACACCCCTTGTAAATACAGGGTGTCCGAAGATGGGCGTTCTCGGGCTGTATCTCGATAACTAGCGAAGACACAAAAAGAGTTTCAAGACGTTTTTGTTTCGAAATATAGAGGTCTACAACGCGAAATTATTTTCAGCTATACAGGGTGAATCAAAACGCCGGTGCCGGATGCAACTTTTTTATTTCCTACGGCACACCCTATATACGATATCAAATTTGGATAGCTCATAAAATTCTACGCGTTTTTTGTACGGCACTGTTTCCACCTAAACCTAACCGTTCTGGAGATATTTAACATTTTGTCTGAAAACTGACGTTTGCAGCCATTATTTTATTTATTGTTGTTTTGTTTTATTATTTTTAACTCTAAGAAAAAGTTTTTTGGTGCAGGTATACTTGATACTTAAGCGCAACATAAGCCAGTATTAAATGTTGTGTTTTTATCGTTACAGGGTGGTCATGGTGATAAGCAAAATTTCGAAACAAAAATGTCTGGAAACTTTTTTTGTATTTGCGGTAGTTACCGAGATATGGCCCGAGAACGCACTGTTGGGACATCCTGTACACAAATTTAATTTATTTAATTTCCCTTTTTCTGTTCCCCCCCCCCCCCCCCCGTGAAAGGGGTAGGTTCGTTCCTCTGTTTAAAATAAATAAAATAACGGCTGGAAACTTTTTTTTGTATCCGCAGTCGTTCTCGAGATGTAGCCCGAGACCGCATCGTTGGGACATCCTGTACACAAATTTATTTAATTTCCCTTTTTCTGTTTTCACCCCCGTGAAAGGGGTAAGTTCGTTCGTCTGTTTAAAATAAATAAAATAATGGAAACTTTTTTGTGTCTGCAGTAGTTCTCGAGATATAGCCCGAGATCGCACCGTTGGGACATCCTGTATACAATTTATTTAATTTTTTTTCTGTTTTCACCCCGTGAAATGGGGGAGGGGGAGGGGTGGTGTAGGTTGAAGTGCATTATTCGTCCCTTTGTTTACGCGCGCACGTAGTTTTCCAAAGCCCAAACAAAGCCAAAGCGAAACAGTGTTGCAACCCCGACGAGATTTACGAGCCCCCTAACAAAGGGCGGTTTTCAGCGCGTATCACGAGTTTATCGCGGTGTAATTATTACGTGTGCCATTGTTATCGTCCCCTCACGTGTGTAATCGGAAGGGGGTGGCTCGTATAATTTTTTTTCCATCGCTCCAATTTTCAAAAACTACGTAATAAGCAGGGAAGAGAATTCAGGCCACTCTGTGCTGGACGCTTTTTACGCCGAATGTACGCCTTTACTCCTGCCGCCTCCGATGCGATGCATCGAATTGTTATTGGGCGCAAAGCGAGCGTTCGCACGTTGTGGGCGAGGCTGATAAGTACAGTCCGTGTAGTAAGTTTTCGTAACGTTCGCGGAACGAGTGGCC
Source organism: Prosopocoilus inquinatus (assembly GCA_036172665.1). Classification (NCBI taxonomy): domain Eukaryota; kingdom Metazoa; phylum Arthropoda; class Insecta; order Coleoptera; family Lucanidae; genus Prosopocoilus; species Prosopocoilus inquinatus. Next base: position 2,148,937 of record CM069878.1, on the reverse strand, counting down.
TGAATTCCTTTTCCTGGTAATAAGTAACAAAATAAAGCGTGTGTCATTGTCATTATTAACATCCCCTCACGTGTATAAACGTGTTCGTTAAAATTCTTTTTAGAACGCCACAATTTTCAAAAAATAAGTAGATAATTTTCGAAAATAAGTAGAACGTAAAACACTAGAGAGAGAGAGAGAGAGAGAAAAAAAAAGGAAATTACAGTTCTTTAGTTGGGTGTCTAACGGAGGGTGGAAAACCTCGTTCCGGCCATTCCCTCCAACAACCCCACGGCCGGCGCACGTAGGCGTTCCGGACGGATGCAGCCAGCGACCCCCCTGACCTGCGGTCGCGCTATCAGTTACTCAGGTCATGTTTATGGCAGAGTCCTTTGCAGATCGAAGTATCCTGGGGGCTATTGTAAAGCATGCTATTTGCTTGCTCGCATGCATCGCTTTATTATTCTTGTTGCTGACGGTTTCACCCCCTGAGTCATGTAGCAACGGTAAATTGGACAAGAGAACAGAATATCTATATAGCGGCATGCAATCTAAATTGGGGGTTCAGAGAGGTGGCGGGGCGCAGAACAACGATGTCAAGTGGGCTGTAAAAGCTTCGCTTAAGCCTCCCTCCAATCCAAGCTGCACCGACGATAGCGCAATGCGTACACCGTCAATTGCCGCTATTCCGCTTACAATCGAATGGACGTCCAGGGGATTTTTGTAACCACATTAGCATCGCTGCAGACGGAAGTCAGTTTTATTATCATCGGAAAGCGGCGAACAGTCGGGCGTTTTAATGTACTTTCAGAAATTTATATTATACAGGGTGTTACGATTTGATCGAGTCTTTCAATTCGACGGTAACGGCTTTTAAAATTTCGATTTCGCAAGTGCCGTTCGTGGGGTATTTCCCTGCAACCGGAAGCTGCGAAAGGATGATCGCATTGTTTCCGTTATATGCGACGCCGGAAATAGTTTTTGCGTGTCGGGCAAGTAGCGGCGCGCGCGCTTCTTTTTTTTTAAATTCCGGAAGAGGAAACGCCGGCGATAAATTGCATTAAAATCGGACGCGCTCCGCGCAAAAAAGGGGGCTTCCCTAATCAACCCGACGACCAACATAAATCCCCTTTTTACCAACCCTTTCCGTTCTCTGTGTGTGTGCTGTTTTTTTTTTTTTTTTTTGAAATTAGCCTAAAGTAGAATGACTCCCCCCTTTTTTTTTTTCAAATTTGTCACAGTGAAAGAGTTTGTTATTTTAGTCCTTCAATGACGAAAGCTAACAGATGTCTTTGGTAATAGATGGCGCGGCGCTGTCATAATTATAGTCTTTCCTGTCTTAATTTTCCGTAAGATTAGTTATTACCAGGGAAAAGAATTCAGGCCAATTATTACATTTTACGCCGAATGTACTGTTTGCTCCTGCCACCTTCCCTCGGCTTCGAGCGTCGAATTGTTATTGAGGGGGAGGTGAAGGAGTGCAATGCGAGTGTTCTCATTTCGCAGAAGTTATTTGAGTTACTTGAAGATAGGTTATGTTGACTTCAACTTACTGCATTCAACTTCTTTCTTTTAAATAAGTAATAAGTATTTGTTTTCGTGTTTGTTTATTTGCTTGTTTTTTCATTGCTTTTACCAAAAATATAAAAATAATGCTGTCAGAACAAAAAATAACCAAAATCTAAAAGTTTCAAGTTAAGATATGTAGGCTTTGACTTTTTAATACATAAAACAATTGAATAAAATCTTCAGCGATATCATATAATTACAGAACACTGAACTCTGAGGATTTGAAGATAGGTTATGTTGACTTACTGCGTTTAACGTTTTTCTTTTTTTTTAATAATCAATAAATATTTGTTTTTTCGTTTCTTTGTTTCTTTGTTTTTTTCTGTTCATTGCTTTTCGGTGCTACCTCAAAAAATAAACGGCGTATTCAAAAATAAACTGCGTTCGATTCGAGACGTCGCGTCGCGTCGGTCGCCGTCGATATTTCCGGGGATAAACACACTCGGACAGCGATGCCGCCACACAAATGTGGCCCAAAGAAGCAGAAACAATAAATTACGATTAGCCTGGCCTGTTCGTGTTTTGTCTCGCTCTCGGTTTTCCCCCAACACGTGGGGGTAGTTAGTGTTGACACAGAACTTGTATTAATTAACGAGTACCTGCTTTGGTGGTAACCAAGTTTACGACAAATCTGTGTTTTATAGAGGCGAACATTCCGGAGCGGATTACTTATTATGAAATATTCGGTCGTGCAACTTTTTAATTAATTAATTAAGTAAGTAAGTTTGCCTCTGCATTACATGATAATTAACAAGAAATGGAACGTGCAACAGTTTAAACCTTGCATGTAAATTTAGTAAATGACGTCGTGGATTGAGGTTATACAGGGTGTAATTTTTGTAGGGGGGACAAACGGCAAGGGCTAGTTCCTCACGTCGAATTATGAAAAAAAGTTCATATAAACATATGTCGGTAAGTGCATAGTTTCTGAGATACAGGGTCGGGAAGAAAATTGGGAAACTTTTTTGTTATCGATTTCTCAGAAAAATTTATTCTTTATGAAAGTTGCCGCATCTTCCCAAACCTAAAATGCACTTGTCAAAATTTGAATATCTGCCGCCATATACCGAGAAGATCGAAATGTTTGAAATCGACGTAAGAGTAAAGTTCCTTTATTTTTCATGATACGCGAAAATGTTATTTGGAAAAGTTGTTCGGGAACGTTATGAGATTTCAAATACGAAATCATGACCGCCTCACGACGATTTTGTTATATCTCGGAAACTATGCGTTTGTGGACCTATGTTTATATGAACTTTTTTTCGTATTTCGGTGTGAGGAACTGGCCTTTAAAGTTTGGCCCGACATTAAAGTTACACCCTGTATATTGAAAAAAAAATTATTTTTTAAAAACTTAAATTTCCCGCCGCCATGAGCTAACAACGAACGTAGCGTTCGATTTGACAGCTGTCAAAACTCGGAGAGTTCGTTTAATAATTTATTTTCAGTTTGTTGCATTTGTTTTCAGTTTTCAGTCATTTTTTTCTTTCTTTTCGTTAATGCCAAGGGCAGTCGAAATGCGTCCATTCGCACGGATAAAACGGAATGCACCCCAAGACGAGGGAGAGGGAAAATATTGGGGGGTTTTTACGTCGCCGGGAAAATTACAATTCCGTGGCGTAATTCCGAAAGTAAATGATTGGCCTCCCCCCGTTTAAAGGATTTTACGTAAACCGCGGCTCGGAAATTAACTGCGAGCGGAATCGAATTTAAATTACACGCGTCAACTGAGATTCTACCTGGAAACCGTCCGCCATTAAAGATTCATGCGACCTAAAAGGCGGCAAATTCTGGAACTGGAGAGCTCCGAGAACTTCGCAATGTCGGAGACTCAGAGCGTTTTAGAATTTCAATCTCGCTCTCCGGAATTAACAGAAAAGAACGAAGAAGATTTTGCTTTTGTTTTTTTTTTGTTTACTTCTGGGGTACGTTCAGAAACTGCACCTGCGACTCTCCCAGTTCTAATGATTGACTTAATACATTTCACTTTCCCTTTAAATTCGTCAAAGTCACTTTATTTTCACAACACAATCAATTTATCTCTTTTTACCTTGCTCTTTAAACGGCGCAAAGGCAATCATTTATTTGAGGTTAAAGAGTGAAACTGAATGTAGTAGTTTCTGAATGGTTCCCAATTTGTTTTAAGGGGGCGTGTCTACTCGTAGCGTAGGAGTGCGTTCAGAAACCGCATCGAGAGTACGCCTTGGGCGTTTAAAATGCAGAATCTTCCTTTTTTACACGCGTCTTCAATTTCTCTTTATTATTATTATTTCAAGATTGAATCTCCGCGAGAGGAACGACGAAGCGAATGGAAAGAAATCAATAAGCCAAACCTAAAAGTCTATTTCCATCACATCTTGAAAACACTCGTATCGATTCGGTGACAGCTCATTCTACTCGTAATTATTATTCTGTTTACTGAAATCGAGAAAGAGAAAGAGCGAAGGTGGCGCCACGGTACCTCCGTTTTTTTTTTTTACTCTTACATATTCATAACATTTTTACAATGGCGGCTGGCGGCTTTAATTCGCATGCAAACGGGCCGCTTAGTTACGCTTTTGCAAAGCGACAGCCAGACAGATTAAGTTAAAAGACGTTTTCCTTGTATCCAGCCGAGAGGAAATTACAAAAACACTTCATCCGGGGCGCGGGGTGGGTGGGAGGGGGAGAATTCGTGCATTTATCATCGTGTTATGATGATGAGTTGTTTTGACTTAATAATAAAACTGAATTAAAATCGAATTACTATTACGTCTAGAAGTCACCGTTATTTAAAATAATAATAATAATAATAATAATAATAATTTCTGCGGCAGATTTTAAGCGAAACGATGACGACATTCAGTGCCACCAACGTATGCAATTGCATGCCACTTATACCTTAATAAACTTAATCTAAACGACGTCGTCAATAAGAGAGGTTATGTTGGCTTCATTTTTTTTACTTCTTTTTTATTCATTTAAAATTTTCTGCGGAGATTACAGGATCTGGTCCAGGGGCACTCTCTTGCATGCCACTTATACCTTAATAAACTTAATCCAAACGACGCCGTCAATAAGATAGGTTATGTTGGCTTCATTTCTTTTTTCTTTTTTTACTTCTTTTTTATTCATTTCAAATTTTCTGCGGAGATTACAGGATCTGGTCCAGGGGCACTCTCTTGCATGCCACTTATACTTTAATAAACTTAATCTAAACGACGCCGTCAATAAGATAAGTTATGTTGGCTTCATTTCTTTTTTCTTTTTTTTACTTCTTTTTTATTCATTTAAAATTTTCTGCGGAGATTACAGGATCTGGTCCAGGGGCAGTCTCTTGCATGCCGCTTATACCTTAATAAACTTAATCTAATCGACGTCGTGAATAAGATATGTTATGTTGGCTTCATTTCTTTTTTCTTTTTTTTTACTTCTTTTTTATTCATTAAAAATTTTCTGCGGAGATTACAGGATCTGGTCCAGGGGCACTCTGGTTTAATAAATATTCGATTTGTTTTATTTTACTGTTTTTTTCCCTGGATTTTCTAAATCACGTGTCAAATTAATAAACTCCTCTAATCCTCGGTCCTTTTAATTTTAAGCAGATTAATGTAGATGCCTTTAAGAACCGAGATCTTTTTTGTTTTTAAAACATTTTCAACCCGACTTAACAATTATTTGGAAAAGAAAGCAGATCAAACGCGCTGTCACTTGGAGGTTATGCCGGCTTCAGATTCTCTAATATCTTTTCACCTTTTTCTTTTGCTTTGTTGAGATTTACGGGTTTGCTTTATTCAATGCGACTCTGTCACCCAATTAAAACGGCTGTTTTAAATACGTGTCGCCTTTCTTTTTTAAGAAGTTGAAAAATATTTCATTTGTTTGGTGTCCGACTTCTTCCATCGCATCGCATCGCATCGATCGGATAGAGATAGACGAAAAATGAAGGATTCTTTGCACGCAGTAGAAAAATCCGGACGTAATGTTTCCTTTACGCCGCCGCAGCCACCGCCGCCGCCGGATCTGACGTAAATCAACGTGAATTATTGCCGTGAAAAAGCCAGGGGCGGTCGCATATAAGTCAAATAACATGAAACATGGTGGGCATTACCTAACCACCGATGAGATCTGTCGAAGCAGAAAGAAAGAAAGAAAGAAAAATATTATTAAACGTAACAGGAGAGCAAGGAACAGGAAAGTCGCAAATGTGGCAGCCGTGTTAAGTGAGACGTAAACCACCCCCTTTATATAATAACTTCAGGAAGCTTTTATGGATTTCAGTGGGTTATTAAGGACATGCAAATGTTGGTCATGTTAAGGTTGTAGTGGGTGTATGTCGTCAGGTGTTTCTGACCTGACCTTAAACATTGATTCTTTCTCTGACGTTAGTCGCCGGTGACGTCGTCCAGGTGACGCTCGTTATTACATTATTAACGAGCAATTTGCGATTGTATTCGTCTCATTATCGTCGAATTGCTGTGTCCCGTTGACAGAGACGTCGCGTCAGCGCGTAAGCTCAACGCAGAGGGAGCCACGTTAACGACAACCGCAGGGTTGTCAGATTTTTTTTTGAAAAAATACTGCCAGACGGATTACAAGAAGCTGCTGGCCCGATTGGAAGTGTAAAAGAAAATTTACACGATTTGAAATAACAGAAGAAAAACGTAAATTTTCTGTACTAATAAAACAAAAGTAAAATATGTAATACCAAAGGAACAAAAACAAAAAAGAGAGACGAAAATCAAATGAAAAAAAAAATCGTCGATTTGGAACATTCAAAAATCATAACAATAAAAAAAGAAAACAGAATGAACTTGCAAGAAAGTCAAAAACAAAAGAGAAATGAAAGAAACAGTGACGAAATAATACAAGGTGAAGCGGAAAATAAAAAAAAAAAAAAACAAAAGATGATCGACAAGACGAAGCTGGACGATAAAGCAAGCGAAAGAGTTTTCCGGACGAATTAAAAAAAAGGTGCGCAAAAAATAAAAGCAAACTTTAAAACAAAAAAACGAGCGACGAAATTCGGTCGCACGAAACAAAAGATCGCGATCGCGATGGACGCGAAACAAATGAATCAAAATAAAACGATGAACTACGAAAAAGCGCCAATATAATGAAATTCGACGAGAAAAGCGAAGGAGAAGAAGTCCATTGTACGAAAGCACAGAGAACAGAAGACAAAAACAAAATCAATTAAAAAAAGAAATCGTCGATTTAGAACATTCAAAAATCAGAACAAACAAAAGAGAAACAAATAACTTACAAAAAAAAATCAAAAACAAAAGAGAAATCAAAGAAACAGTGACGAAATAATACAAGGTGAAGCGGAAAACAAAAAAAAAAAACAAAAGAAGATCGACAAGACGAAGCTGAACGATAAAGCAAGCAAAAGAGTTTTCCGGACGAATTAAAAAGAAAGTGCGCAGAAAATAAAAGCAAACTTTAAAACCAAAAAACGAGCGACGAAATACGGTCGCATGAAACAAAAGATCGCGACTGTGAAGGACAAGAAAACGAAATACGGTCGCAAAAAAAACAAAAGATTGCGACCGTGATAGACACAAAATAAATAAATCGACGTAAAACGATGAACTACGAAAAAGCGCTAATAAAATAACAAAAGAGAAATCCGTAATATGAAAGCATAAAAAACAAAAGAAAATTGAAAGAAAAAAACTAGTAAAAAACAAATCACAACTGTCAATAAGCGTCAGTCAACAAAACGCAAAAAATCAGTTTGATAAAAATAAACAAAAGAGAAATACGAAAGCGCAAAGAGAGAAAGACGGACAAGAAAATGAAAATCTACGAAAATTTTGCAAATGAAAGCACACTCGTAGGAAACAAAAGAGAACTGTCAATAAAATGCGAAAACCAATTCGATTAAAAATAAAATAACGCAAAAAACAAAAGAACAAAACAAAAGAAGAACGGATAGACATAAAAAATAAATGAAAAAAAAAAACGGCCGGCGATTCTCCAAGTCAAGGACCTTGCAGGAAAGAAAAGTATGTTTTAAAACAAATAAAAAGAGAAAAAAAATATGAAATGAATAAAAAAACAAAAGAAAATATTACAGGAAGCATTCCCGCCGTATTATAATCCGGTAGGCAAGTGTCGTTATGTGGAGACAAGAACAAAAGTAGCCTAAATTAGGCGCCAGGCGCCAATTAAAATTTTTAAGCGCCAAATATGTCTGAAATATAGCCCAAATGGCGGAGTTTAAGGCGTGAAGTGTTCAAAAATGTAATTTTACATTATTCAGCGTTGCTACATCATCTTTTGACGTCTCAGTCGTAGGTTATGTTGGCTTCAAAAATTTCCAAACTGTCGATTTTTTTCTTTTTTTTTTCCTCCGATACGTTACGAATGAAATTCAAAATCGACTGTAGCCGAACGTTTAACACTTGGGTCACTTACGAGATCATCTTTTAAGATAACTTAACCAAAAAAGTTGGTAGGTTATGTTGGCTTCAAAAATTCTGAAACTCTCCATCCAATTTCTTCCTTCTTTTCTCTCTCCGGTACGTCACCAATAAAATTCAAAAATCGATTAAACACGAAGCTCAACAATAATCAAAACTCTCGCATTTGAGAGCCGAATGAAAAATACGTCATCGTTTACATTTCACGTTTTTTTTAATTCCGCCGAAAACCGGAATAGAGCCGGGCTTACAGGCTTTCAGGATTTGTAACATGAACTGTGCACGCTCGTAAACAATCAACGTAATAAATTAATTGGTCCGTCCGTTGCATAATTTAAAGCCGGCTGGCAATGAACAAAAAAAAAAAACGGGCTTCGATTCTCCCCGAATTAAACAAAACGTACGATCGCATCATAAATATCGACGGGCAATAAACGGACGCGATAAATTCAATTTGGGGGACAGAGTCAGGCCCGTAATTAGGGCGACGCGACGCAAACACTTTTAAGTTTTCATCATACGGTCTAACTGGAAGTGAATAAAACAAGTGAAGCCAACATAACCTAAAACTGTACGGTCAAAGAAAGTTAACTGGAAGTGAATAAAACAAGTGAAGCCAACATAACTTAAAACTGTACGGTCAAAGAACGAAGTGTTAACTGGAAGTGAATAAAACAAGTGAAGCCAACATAACCTAAAACTGTAGGGTCAAAGAACGAAGTGTTAACTGGAAGTGAATAAAACAAGTGAAGCCAACATAACCTAAAACTGTAGGGTCAAAAAATGAAGTGTTAACTGGAAGTGAATAATAAAACAAGTGAAGCCAACATAACCTAAAACTGTACGGTCAAAGAACGAAGTGTCAAAGACAAAGTGTCAGAAACTTAAATACTTTTGGCCGTTTTCATAATCAGACTTTAAGGAAGCTTTAATTTAAAGTCGCTTTAAGAATAGGGAAACAAATGTATTTTTTTAGGTTAAAGTAACTTTAAAAATAAAAGATAAAACAGCGACATCCTACGATCGTTTTTTGACCTGACATTGCAACAAACATTTTTAAAATTAAAGTCCTATTATGAAATCGGCCGTGAGTCTTTAATATTTCGTACTTTGATCGTACAGTTGTAGGTTATGTTGGCTTCAGTTATTGCAAAAAGCTGTCAGAGATTACAATATTTTGTTTTTTGCATTTATTTGCACTGAATTTAATCATCGCATCATCACACACAGTCAAGAACTAAAATATTTTTGTTTTTCTGCATTTATTCGTTCAGTTTAATTTAAGAGATGGCGACGATACAAAAAAAAGAGAACAGCGCCGTAGTTTCGTCTGCGTATTTTTTTTTTATACGTGAAGGTAATTTCGTTGAACCAATTTCTCGCTCTCGTTGAAATTTACAAGAAGGGCAGGACGACATCTTGGCTTCTCATTTCCGGAGCGCGAGCAAATTTATGCCATAAGTTATGGGCGCTTTTTGCCTCTCCCCTCCTCACGTACAGTCCACAGTAAAACGGCGGCGCCGGACATTAATCTCGGACACGTCCCCGAAGACAAACAGAAGGATTAAGCGCGGGCCACGTAATTAATTCCTCCTTTCTTTCGTCGCAAGAAAAAGAAAAAGAAGAAGAAGAAGGAGGCGAACGCTTGTAAATTACTTCTTCCCTTCTGGGCTAGCGACCGTATTTAAAACTTTAATTAGACGCTCGGCCTAACACTAAATCACGGAGAAAACACGAACCTGTACGTGATTATTTGCGTTCCGATATGTATCAGGGCCGGCGTGGCGCGTCGCGTCGCCGGTGTGCTCGGGAAGATTGCGGTAGTTTCGGTTTTCAAGAAGTTCGCGTGCGCGGCAACGTCGCTCGCGAGCACGAAAACCGGAAGCACTTACTCATACCTGATTAATCAAACGAGCTCATTAAGATTCGCTTCCGACTAGTTTGTCTGAAAGCTTCGGAAAGCGTACTGAAAAACTAGTTTCGTGGTTTGAAGCCAACATAACCTAACTATTGATGCGGTGGCACTATAACATCGTTCAGCATAGAATCTGATGTAGAAGTAAAAAAAAAAAAACAGAAGAAGAAAGAAGGGACCCACCCTCATTTATTCTATTCTTCAATTGTTTAATCAACATAACCACCTACTGTATTGATTACGGTGGCAGCACTGCCAACAACATAAACTAACGCGGACCGTTGAAACAAGACGTCGCCGGTCATTTCGATCGGAGGCTCGAATGGAAATGGAAACTGAATTGTTTCGCTTTTTCCTCGCGAATTCACACAGTTCAGTTGAAGCCAACATAACCTACGCCAATGTCACTCAGCTCAACTCCGCACGCGACGGAAGCCAATATAACCTCATTTTTTCATTTTTTTTGACCATGCAGCGTTCTTTTTTCTTTTTTTAATTTAATTGTAAATCAAAACCAGGTGAATCAAGTTCATGTTTACCAACGAGATAAACGAAATAAAATATTCAGAGAGGAGAGGGCGACGTGACACGGTTCGTTTAGCCGCTCGATTGATTTGTGCATCAAATGCAGGGATTACATCAGTTTGTTACGTATGCCATGCGACGGGATAATCGGATTTGCATCGTTACACCTGCAAGACATTTTCATGCAACAGGAAACATCAACATTGAACGTAACAGAGTTCGAACGCGTGACGTTCGGTTTGTGCCAATTTCTGATTGGCGCTCGTGCAATAATTGGATTAATTTAATTTAGGGACTCCCCGGGTAGCAGAAAGATCTTTTGTAAAAACTGAAGCGATACTGAGCTGCACGAGTTGCTCGAATCGATAAGGCGACACTTTTCCGGGAACGTTTCCCGCATGGAAAATTAAAATCCGAGTGCATGATGTTGGATGATTCATCATTGGCAGTAGAAGAAGTACAGTCGCCTCACGATCAATGGAAATGAGTCACTCTCTATTCAATATGTAATAGAGCGTTGCATTGATTTGATTTGACGAAAGCTTATGCAACTCACCACCCGTTTTATGTTAAGAAAAGAACGGGGACTTCCCCTGAAACGAAGATACTGATTAGAGCGCGTGCGTCAATTATAAATGCCGGCTGTTTAATAATGTAATGATTCACGAGCTCTTTCATTCATTCATGATAACACACAATCGACTTTCTTCGTGTTATTTTCTTTGCGACGTCGGTTGTTATTTGTCTGACATCTTGAATATTAGAAAAGCGCGAATGAACAGGCGGAAAACTTGATGATTGCGTCGTTCAAGTTGAAATTTGGCGCTCAAACGTACTAGTTCGAATAATATCGTGTAGATGGCGGTGGCTGTAAACCGCAGACCAACGACAGACTAAATGGACATACCCCGGAATATTAATTAAATAAAGAAATTCAAATTTCGCGCGCGCAAAACAAAATGTGAAAAGTCAGTTAATCGAAAACAACTGGAATCTCCACCAGACGAAAAAAAGAAGAAAAAAAACTAGTGGAAAACAAAAGACAACCGTAAAAAAGCATCACCCAACAAAATGTGAAAAATCAATAGTTAAAAATAAACAAAAGCGAAATGCGAAAACATAAAATGAATTAAAAAAAAAAAGAAAAAGAAAAAAGAGAAGTAAGTGCATTTTATGAAGTCGCACTTTACAATGCAATTTAAACGAGAAACTGCGACTTCATAAAATGCAGCCTACTATACCGAGATACTAAGTTGAAGAAAAAAATTGAAATCGTCAAGTCAAATCAAATCAAAATAGTCGAAAGTTTTAAAAAGAAATTCGTAGTAAACAAAAGAGAACTGTAAAAAGCAGTCGAAAACAAAAGGAGAAATACGCAGTGCGAAGGCGTAAAGAACAGAACAAAAAAAGAACGAAAGAAGATCAACTGCGTAGACGAATCAAAAACAAATGAACGAGACGAAACAAGAACCAGTAGAAAATGAAAGACAACCGTAAAAAAAGCGTCGTCAACCAACAACAAAACGTGAAAATTAGATCGAAATAAACAAAGTAGAAAATGAATTTAAAGAAACAAAAAAAAAAAAAAAACAGAAGTACCTCGATTTTAAGAAAAATGAAAATCGTTTGTTGCAAATACAAACAACTCCTAGAAAAGATAAAATGCGACGGAAAGCCAATTTGATTAAAAGGAAGATAAACGCGAAAAACAAAAGACGAACGAATGGACAACAAAAAAAAAAAAAAAATTGATGGAAAACGAAAAAAACGACGATTTTTCGGCCAAAACGACAAGGACAAAATAAAACAAACGGACCGTGAATGAAATGCGAAACATCGGTTGCTTAAGAAAGAAAACAAAAAAGAAAGAACAAGTATGAAATGAACAAAAAAAAAAAACAAAAGAAGACGATGCTCGGGAAGAATTCTCGCACGTATATGTACCTAAAATGCAGCAGCGTCATGGACAGTCATTATTGACGGTATCTATACATATACAGGGTGTTTGAAAATTGCTAGTACAAAAAAAAAACTGTGACACCTGGAAATTCTAAGAAATCCAAAAAAAAAACATTTTTAAAATTTTTTTGTCATTTTTATTTAATTTTTTTCCATAAAATAACATCATTTTCGTCAACTCAACGTTTGTGTAAGCGGCATTCGTTTCGGTAATAATAACGTACCGAGTCGTGTCTGTTGTGACAGCTTGTTACCTTAACTCAGTGGCGTAACAACAATTTTAGCCAAATTTTTCTCTCGAAAGTTAAAAAAAAAAAAAATTTCTTGCCGATGACATGAACTCACCATCATCAACTACCAATTTTTTTTGTACCAGCAATTTTCAAACACCCGGTATATTCTTTGTCGTTATGTGAAGACAGCAAGAGAGTGGTGCTCCAGAGCGGTCGGTCGAAAACGCTATAAATAACAACGACTTCACAGATTTGACAAAGATCAAAACTGTCAAAAATTCTATGGGAAGAATCTTTCAAAAAAATGTGTAAGCGTGAAGACACACTTACAAAACAATACCGTTCGGGGGCAGGAAGAATTACAGGAAACTGTGTTTTTGTCTGTTACGCCGCCATCTGTGCGATCACCTCTGAACTGACATAACGCGCGCGGAATTAAAATTTTTTTTTTTCAATTTATGCGGAAAGTGCCGATTGTTATAAGAGATGGGGGGTGAGGTGGGCCCTTGCAAGGAAGAAAAGAAAACGACCGTCAATTGAAAACTCGATCGTAAAAACCTGCGGTTACATTAAACCGTCCGATACACAACAATAAATTCCATCTCGCTTTACGACATTGCGCAGTAATAAAGGATCGCGTTTATCGTTAGAGAACCAAATAAACGCCGCCGCTGTTAACGTGCGGTAGATTTCTGAGCTTCCGCTTCTTTTTCTTTTCAAAATCATGCACGTATTCTTTTAGAAAATAAAAGAAAAATATAAAGCGCCATCTGTTGGAGTTTTCCTCGATTAAGTTGGTAAATGCACTGCCAGCTGAAGTGATATGTGTCATTTAGGGACGGCCAGTCCAATTCGCCTAAAAATGTGTTCCAGTCACGGCTGGGGATGTGGAAATTTCAAAAAAAAAAAAAATCTTTTGAAAGAAACCCGGAAATTTCAATATTTTTAAAGGGAAACGTTTCGATAGAAAATGCAATGATGAAATTTACAAAAAATTTCACATGTAATATATTTGTATCTTTTACTTTGACGTTACCGTTTCTAGAGATTTTCTCTTTTGCTTGGTACAATAAACTGTTATTGTTGTTATGCTCCCGTATTTCTGTATTTTGTTAATTTTTATCAAATTAACTTTTCACATTTTGTTGACTGACGCTTTTTCACAGTTTTGCGTTCCAATTTTTTCGCCTAGAGATTCATTTGTTTTTCATTCAACTTAATCATCAATTTTTTTTTCCTCGTTCTTTATGCTTTCGTACTTTCTCTTCCGCTTTACTCATCGAATTGATTTTTGGCTTTTCATTGGCGCTTTTTCGTAGTTCGTCGTTTTTTTTTTATTTGTTTTGTGTCTTTGACAGTTGTAATCTTTTGTTTCATGCACGGCGTTCGTTTCTTTTTAAGCGCTTTTTTCTTAGTTTGTTTTTATTTTGCCACGAACTTTTTGATTTCCTCGGAAAACTCTTGCTTTTTCGTTTAGATTGGCGTTGTCGATCTTCTTTTGTTTTTTTCTTTTTTTTCTTGTTCGCTTCATGCCCCGTATTTTGTCGCTGCTTTTCACATTTGTAATCTTTTGTTTTATGCACTTTTTTGCACGGCGTTCGTTTCTTTTAAAGTTGTTTCTTCATAGTTTCTTTTTATTTTTGACGAACTTTTTGTTTTCTTTTTCCGGAAAACTGTTGCTTTTTCGATTAGATTGGCGTTATCGATCTTCTTTAGTTTTGTTTTTTTTTTTCTCTCTTCGCTTCACGCCCCGTATTTCGTCGCTGCTTTTCACAGTTGTAATCTTTTGTTTTATGCACTCTTATGCACGGCCTAAATTCTGTTCCCTGTTCATAACAAGAAATTTCAAGATGACCGTAATTCTGACGTCAGTTTTGAATTGAGGGAGCCATTCGACGCACGTTCTTCATTTTTCTCCAAAAACATTTTTCAATAACGCTCTCCTTCTACTGTGGCCCGTATGTGACGTATCAGTTTAGTTGGCCGTGGTAAATGTGTTCGGACTTCCAGTATTGCCAGGCAGGAGAGTTTTGCCCACTTCGGAAACAAATAAAAAATCATTGAACATTGAAAACTGAAATTTCCGATCTGCGCGATTATTAATTTAATTTTCAATTATTTCTTGCTATTTAACAGTCTGTAAGGTTCATACATTTCTCAACTCTATCCCCCCCCCCCCGTCACCCGACCGTCTGAACTCATTGAAATTAAGAAATGAAGTACTTGTACTTGCAGAAATAAATAAATTATTAATAAATAATTATTTTCTCTCACTTAGGAGGCGGGTTTCAGTTGGTTTTGGTTGACCTCAAATTTGTAACTTAATTTTTTTTTCTTTTTAATAATTGTTTCCTTGTGTTGCCTCCACTTTGGTAGGTTTTAGTTGGATTGGCCTTGAAGCTGTTTTTTTCTTCAATTTTTTAAGATTCTTGGCGATTTTTAGTTTTTTTTTCACTGACATTTTTAGCTTTATATATATATGTTTTTAAAATAATTTTTTCCTTGGGCTGTCTCCACTTAGGTTAGCTGCAGAGTCGGATTGGTTGACAATATTTTATTTAATATTAATTTTCTTTTATTTTTAATATTTTTTTTTTCTTGGGTTACTTCCTCTTAGGCGGGCTTTAGTTGGTTTGGGTTGACCTCAAATTTGCAATTTTTAAAAAAATGTTTAAACTGTTTACAATTTTTTATATTATCTTTTTTTTCAATAATTACATTTTCTTTGTTTTGCCTCCTCTTTTTTATCATCTTTTTTTTTCAATAATTATTCTTTCGTTGTGTTGCCTCCTCTTAGGTTAGTCTCAGTAGAGTTGGCCTTGAAGCTGCTTTTTCCCCGAAATTTTTAGCTTTTTTTTGTTTTAATTTTTCATAATTTTTTAACTGTTTGTAATTTTTTTTATCATCTTTTTTTTCAATAATTATTCTTTCCTTGTGTTGCCTCCTCTTAGGTTAGTCTCAGTTGAGTTGGTCTTGAAGCTGTTTTTTTTTTCAAAATTTTTAAAGTTTTGGCGATTTTTCCCGCGAAATTTTTAGCTTTTTGTTGTTTTAATTTTTCATAATTTTTTAACTGTTTGTAATTTTTTTTATTATCTTTTTTTTCTAGTAATTATACTTTTCTTTGTATTGCCTCGTAGGTTAGTCTCAGTTGAGTTGGCCTTGAAGCTGTTTTTCCTTCAATTTTTTAAGGTTTTTGGTGATTTTTTAGTTTTTTCCCCGAAATTTTTAGCTTTTTGTTGTTTTAATTTTTCAATTCAAATTCTTTTTTTTTAAATGCATAATTCTTTCCTTGGGTTGTCTTCACTTAGGTTGGATGCAGTCGGGTTGAAACGGTTTTTGACGATTTTTCTTGTTGAATTTTTTTGAATTTTCTAAAACAAATTCGACCATCTTTTTGATTTTAATTTTACGATTTTCTGTTTTAAACTTCTTTCCCTAGGTTAAACTACAAACTATTTCTTGAAAACGCCAACGATAAAACTCATAAGTAAGAGTTTTATCGTTGGCCAGGGAAAAGAATTCGGCCTACTTAGTTTTGGACACTTTTTTGTACCGAATGTACTATTTACTCCTTCCGCGGTTCCGATGCATTTAAATTGCTATTGAGTGGGAGGAGAAAGGGATCAGACCGAGAGTTCATGTGTCGTAGAAATTACTTTGGACGAGACTAATACAGTCCGAATACTAAACTTTCGTACTGCGCGCGGACTAAATAAGCGGGCCGATTTCTTATCCCTGCTTATAACTTATTACAAGAGTTACAATGCTTGAAGTTGTTTATACGGGGGTCGTCCAAGAAGTTTACATCGTTTGGGGGTGGGTGAGCGGGTGGTCGAGAAGTGATTTAAAAATGCAAGAAACAAGTGACGACCGATCTATTGCCAGGCAGGAGAGTTCTGCCCACTTCGGAAAGAAATAAAAAATCATTGAACATTGAAAATTGAAATTTCCGATCTGCGCGACAAACGAAAGAATTTTAAAAACAAATAAAATATGGCATCGTTTGGGGGTGGGTGAGCGGGTTGTTGAGAAGTGATTAAAAAATGCAAAAAAACAAGTGACGACCGACCTCTTATCAAGAGAAGAAGAAGAAGCACATAAAATAAAATACGTAAACGTCGAGAACGTCGAAGAAAATAATCAAGAGACGAGGAACAAACGAATTTAAAAGAAGTTGAAAAAAAATTAATAAAAAATCGAGATGACAAACAATAGGTACATGAGAAGAAATAAATATTTTCTTTTAAAGAAAATTGTGATAAGGTTTCCAAACCTAACGAAAATGTAATTGCGTTGCGAAATTGGAGAAAAAAAATACATTTCATGAGACAATTTGTGTCGGTGAAGTGGCGCCATCTAGCTATATTTTTCGTAGTATTGATTTTTTTGCGCCGAAATTTAAAATAAAAAATTACTTTTGCGCTTTGCAAACCTGAGATGGGGCGCAATGAAAACGTTACCGCAATGCGAAATCTAAGACGATTCTTTTTTTTTTCTTTCTTTCAATAATTTGTATGGATCAGCGCCATCTCGTAAAATTGTCCTGTACTCTTTTTACGATCTAAATTTTTTTCGTAGCGAACAAGCACGTATTTGGAAACCTTTAACGAAAATGTTGTTACGGTGCGAAATTCGAGACGATTTTACGAGACAATTTGTGTCGATGCAGTGGCGCCATCTAGCTATATTTTTTGTAGTATTGATTGTTTTGCGCCGAAATTTAAAATAAAATTACTTTTTTTTACTGCAATGCGAAATCTAAAACGATTTTTTTTTGTAAATAATTTGTATGGGTCAGCGCCATCTAGTAAAGTTTTTACGAACCAATTTTTTTTCCTGGTGAACAAACACGTATTTGAAAAACGAAAATGTTGTTACGGTGCGAAATTCGAAGCGAATTTATGAGACAATTTGTGTCGGTTCAGTGGCGCCATCTAGCTGCGTTTTTTGTAGTATTGATTCTTTGCGGCGAAATTTAAAATAAAATTACTTTTGCGCTTTGCAAAGCTGAGATGGGGCGAAACGAAAACGTTAACTGCAACGCGAAATCTAAAACGATTCTTTTTTTTTTTCTTTTTTTTTGAATAATTTGTAAGGATCAGCGCCATCTAGTTGAGTTGTCCCGTACTCTTTTTACGATCTAAATTTTTTTCGTAGCGAACAAGCACGTATTTGGAAACCTTTAACGAAAATGTTGTTACGGTGCGAAACTCGAGACGATTTTACGAGACAATTTGTGCCGGTGCAGTGGCGCCATCTAGATATATTTTTCGTAGTATTGATTTTTTTGCGCCGAAATTTAAAATAAAAAATTACTTCTGCGCTTTGCAAACCTGAGATGGGGCGAAACGAAAACGTTAACTGCAACGCGAAATCTAAAACGATTCTTTTTTTTTTTTCTTTTTTTTTTGAATAATTTGTAAAGATCAGCGCCATCTAGTTGAGTTGTCCTGTACTCTTTTTACGATCTAAATTTTTTTCGTAGCGAACAAGCACGTATTTGGAAACCTTTAACAAAAATGTTGTTACGGTGCGAAATTCGAGACGATTTTACGAGACAATTTATGTCGGTGCAGTGGCGCCATCTAGATGCATTTTTTGTAGTCTTGATTTTTTTGCGCCGAAATTTAAAATAAAATTACTTTTGCGCTTTGCAAAGCTGAGATGGGGCGAAACGAAAACGTTACCGCAATGCTAAATCTAAAACGATTCTTTTTTTCTTTTTTTGAATAATTTGTAAGGATCAGCGCCATCTAGTTGAGTTGTCCTGTACTCTTTTTACGATCTAAATTTTTTTCGTAGCGAACAAGCACGTATTTGGAAACCTTTAACGAAAATGTTGTTACGGTGCGAAATTCGAGACGATTTTACGAGACAATTTGTGTCGGTGCAGTGGCGCCATCTAGATGCATTTTTTGTAGTCTTGATTTTTTTGCGCCGAAATTTAAAATAAAAAATTACTTCTGCGCTTTGCAAACCTGAGATGGGGCGAAACGAAAACGTTAACTGCAACGCGAAATCTAAAACGATTCTTTTTTTTTTCTTTTTTTTTGAATAATTTGTAAGGATCAGCGCCATCTAGTTGAGTTGTCCCGTACTCTTTTTACGATCTAAATTTTTTTCGTAGCGAACAAGCACGTATTTGGAAACCTTTAACGAAAATGTTGTTACGGTGCGAAATTCTAGACGATTTTACGAGACAATTTGTGCCGGTGCAGCGGCGCCATCTAGATATATTTTTTTGTAGTGTTGATTTCTTGCGCCGAAATTATTTAAAACAATTGCTTTTGTCCACTTCGGAAAGAAATAATTTTCGTATAAACCACTACTGTCGAATCAAAAAAATAAATGAGTAATCAATTGAAAAATAGTTACTCACCCCCGGGGGAATAACGACCAATAAAATTAAAAGTAAGTAAATGCACACGTCTAATTACCCCCCCCCCTCCTCCTCCTCTCCTCCCCCAAACCACCCTCACGCTTTTCCATTAAGCAAATGAGAAATTAAAAAAATCTAATTTTCGAATGCAATCTACTCTCGGATTGAAAAAGTGTTTAAATTTATTTCGCGTGGGGGAGGGGAGGGGGGGGAGGAGTGAAAATCGTCAACGCTTTTATGACGGACGTCTGCAGATGAACAGATTAGGGGGTAAATTGCTTTCGCCGACGTCATTTGGGGGATTTTATCTGCGGAGGAACGACGATCCTCGTTAGGGACATTTATATTTCGTGGCGAGCGGAGATTTTTATAGCACCTAGCGGTCTCGAATTGAATTAAGCAATCGTAAAACTTAGCTACAGCGTGTGCCACGTGTACGATGGTAAAATTTCTGAAACACCCTGTACATCACGGTGCCCCCCCTGCACCCTCCCAGTTCCACTTAAACACGTATGTACATACGTAACCCCAACCCGGCCAGAAATGAATATTAACTGTTCACGGCCCCGACGCCGTTGTTTGCAGGAGTATACAAATTAAGCGCGTTGCATTTCGCTAGAGGGCGTTAGAGAGACGGGACATTAATCATCGAAATTATTCCACCTGTCCGTCCTGTCGGGGGATTTGTTTATCCGAAGCGTCATTAATAACTCGGGCGAACAATGCGAACAACTAAGGCCGAAGAATGTCGTAAACCGTCCGTGCGCGCGTAATAAATTTTATTTTACGTCCGAAACTTCAATCAACACACCTTCGGCTCGGAATGACGCAGGCAATTTATCGCGCGCCGTGTATTCCGATCGTTCCCGGAAAGAAGTTCTAAATTAGGACAGCTGCGAATGTCGTCTGTTTATTCGTTAATTGTTATTGGAAAGAGAAAATCCAGAATCTATTGAGCGCCATCTATGGAGCGTCGCGCCAAGTATCAATATGATTATCCTGTTTGTTGTTAATCACTGCGATTTACCAATTTTATTTTAGAGTCGATTCCAATTTGTCACAGTTCCGATCGTTCCGGAAAAGAAGTTCTAAATTAGAGCAACTGCAAAAGTCGTTCGTTAATTCGTTATTGAAAGAGAAAATGAATCTGTCGAGCGCCATCTATTAGCGTCGCGCCGGAGTACCAAACGTGATTATCGTGCTTGTTGTTAATCGCTGCGATTTACAAATTTTATTTCAAAGACCAGTTTCCGATTTCAATTTGTGACAGCCCCATCTATCGAAAACGCCGCCAATCAGTTGAACAGTTGAAAAAACGAAATGTTGATTTTTTCGGACATATTTTGGTGCCCTCTCGCAGATGAGTTGGGGCATACCGAAACGGTAGAAGCAAAAAGAAATGCAAAAAACAGAGATTTTGAAAAAAATTTAATCAGGGAATTTTCTTTTGAAAACATTTTTTGAAAACATTCTCCTTCACTGATGAGTACAGGACGGAATTACATATTTTGTTGGATTTATTTCTCTACGAAGCGGCAACGAGAACGTGTGCATTCACATGTCGCTGCAGCGTTATACTTTTGCCGCCTCGTTCGTATTTAATCGAACAAAATATATAATTCCGTTCCCTACTGATGAGTTGTGGCATACCGAAACAGTCAATTATCAAAATTATTGAGAAAAAAATCTGAAAGAAACAAAAAAATGGAAAAATCAGAAAGATTTTAAAACATTTTTAAAGAGGGAATTTTTTTAAAAACATTTTCCTTCATTTTTTCAATTTTCTAGTTGCCGCGAGCCCCCAAAAACGAGTAATCCAAACTTCTCGTCTGAACTTCCGTTCAGACCCCTCAGTTGAAAAAACGAAATTTCGATTTATTCGAGCTGGTAGTTACAGGGCCCCCGGGAGGCCAAAAACCGCCCGCGTGCCGCTCCATATTTTGGCGCCCTCTGACAGATGAGTTGTTGTGGCATACCGAAACGGTCAATTATCAAAATTATTTAAAACAAGTAAAAGAAACAAGAAAATGGAAAAAAACAGAAATTCAAAAAAAAATAATTAAGGAATTTTCTTGAAAACATTTTCCTTCATTTTTTGAAAACATTTTCCTTCATTTTTTTCTAAACATTTTCCTTCACTTTTTGAAAACTTTCTCCTTCACCTTTTTTCACTTCAATTCAAATTGTTTAAAAAAAACAAAGATTTATAACAAAATTTAAAGATTAGGAATTTTTTTAAAACATTTTCCTTAATTTTTTTAAAACATTTTCCTTAATTTTTTTTAAACATTTTGCTTTATTTTTTGAAAACATTTTCCTTCGTTTCTTGAAAACATTTTCCTTCATTTCTTGAAAACATTTTCCTTAATTTTTTTAAAACATTTTCCTTAATTTTTTTTAAACATTTTGCTTTATTTTTTGAAAACATTTTCCCTCATTCTTTGAAAACATTTTCCTTCATTTCTTGAAAACATTTTCCTTCATTTTTCGAAAACATTTTCCTTCACCGACAAAAAAACAAACAAATGATGAGCTAAAGAATCAGAAACCAAAAAGAAAATATCAAACGCAGAAACAAATAAATCAACAGATTTAAAAATGTTAGCAAAAAAAAATCAGTAGACATTGAAAATTGAAATTTTCGATCGGTACCGTTTGCAGAGGGGGGGGGGTTGCTAAGAAGCGATTTAAAAATGCAAAAACAAGTGACGATCGATCTCTTCTTGAGATTATTAAGAGAATAATAAGTACATAAATTAAAATATATAATTAGACGCTAAACGCCGAAGATAATTAAGAGGCAAGGAATAAACGAATTCAAAAAAAAAAAAACAAAAGAAAATTATTAAAAATCGATGACAAACAAACCAGAAACAGAAAATAAATTGTGATTTTTTTTTTATTATTAAGAAAGAAAATTGTGAAAGGATTTCCAAACCTAAACGAAAATGTCATTGCGTTGCGAAATTGAAAAAAAAATTTATGAGAATTTGTGTGGGTGAAGTGGTGCCATCTAGATATATTTTTTGTACTATCTATTGATTTTTTGCGGCCAAATTTAAAATAAAATTAGTTTCTGCAATTTGCAAAGCTGAGATGGGACGAAATGAAAACATTACTGCAACGCGAAATCTGAAACGATTTCTTTTTTTGTAAATAATTTGTATGGATCAGCGCCATCTAGTGAAGTTTTTACGAACCAAATTTTTTTCGTGGAGAACAAACACGTATTTGAAAACCTTTAACGAAAATGTTGTTACGGTGCGAAATTCGAAGCGATTTTACGAGACAATTTGTGTCGGTGCAGTGGCGCCATCTAGCTGCGTTTTTTGTGGTATTGATTCTTTGCGCCGAAATTTAAAATAAAATTACTTTTGCAGTTTGCAAAGCTGAGTTGGGACGAAATAAAAACGTCACTGATATGCTAAATCTGAAACGATTTCTCTTTTCTTTTTGAATAATTTGTATGGATCAGCGCCATCTAGTAAAGTTGTCCTGTACTCTTTTTGCGTTGCAATTTTTTTGCGTCGTGAACGAACGTGTATTTGAAAACCTTTAACAAAAATGTTGTTACGGTGCGAAATTCGAAACGATGTTACAAGACAATTTGATTCGGTGCAGTGGCGCCAACTAGTCGTATTTTTTGTAGTATTGATTTTTCTGCGCCGAAATTTAAAATAAAATTACTTTTGCAGTTTGTAAAGCTGAGAAGGGGCGAAATGAAAACGTTACTGATATGCGAAATCTGAAACGATTTCTCTTTTCTTTTTGAATAATTTGTATGGATCAGCGCCATCTAGTAAAATTTTTACGAACCAAATTTTTTTCGTAGTGTACAAACACGTATTTGGAAACCTTTAACGAAAATGTTGTTACGGTGCGAAATTCGAAACGATTTCACGAGACAATTTGTATCCATCAGAAGCAATACGCACTCGGACTCATTCGATACTGATTGATGATCATCGGAATTGTTTGTCACGTGCGGCGGCGGCGGCGAAATAAAGATATATCTATTATTTCTCCTTTCGACCAAATTAGCCAATAACGAGAAGGGACGGCCGAAAAGAACATAAAAATAACTCGCACGTCCGTTTCATCATAAATCTCCTGCGTGAAATATATCTTATTCTTAAATAATTGATTGCTCAACACTTCCGGAAATTAAAAACATAACAATAATAATGGTAATAATACAGAGCACTGCATTGCCGATCGGTAGGTAGTAACTTCGTGATTCACCGAAAACGGGATGGAAGTTTTTTTTTTTTTTTTCGCCATTCAGAAATTACATATGTATGTGTAGGGCAAATATTGACCGGATCGGACGAGTATTTCCACTGTTTGTTTTGTATTCAACGAGAGCGAGGGGTTCCCCCCCGCTTCGTCTCCGATTCCCGAATTGAATAACCCGCGACCGGATGGAATTTCTCTCTGCTCGGAAATAAATAATTTTTTGTTTCAAGCTTTTTTTTAATCAACCGGCCACATTCAGCAATAACGAATATAAGGTGTGAGTAATTGATGACAGATGGCGGTGTTGTAATACAACCGGGGAATTATATGGAACGTATGTAGATGACGCTGCCGAAATTGAAAGCCTCCGTGACAATCGCCAAACAAACAAACTATTTCCGGCCAATTGATTCTTCGAATCGAAAGCGAACGGGCCCGGAAATTAGCAGAACGGTGACGGACGAATGCACCGACATATTCAACTCCCCGCGCCCCCTCCCCCACCCCCTCTTTTCCAATAAAAGCGTCTAATTAAAGTCGTTGGTCTTAATTTTGGACGCAGTAACGCGGCTTTATTATTCATTACGTGTCGGGGAAAACCCTTTTCGTTTGCGACAGAAAGACGAAACCGCTTCCAATTTGTTAATTAAAGCGCCGGCGGGCGGCGCTCGGCTGCATTCCCTGCTTCGTTAAAAGTCGAAACGGCGTGGGCTAATTTCAAGCTTATTATCTAATCTAATCCGTTTCATTGTTGTTAATATTTTCAACGTCGTCGTTAAGTTTAAATTTGAGTTAAAATTAAAAAAAGGGGGAAAAAAATGGTGGCGACATCTGTTTGGAGCTGCTTCAATCGGGCGAGGGTGTTTGGAGCGCGCGCCAAATTCAAGATATTTTTTTTTATGACGTTGAATGTTAAATATCCAAATGTTTCACTGAATGGAAAAAAATATTTTTTCATCGTTAACACTAATTCCGTCTCTGTAATTGGAGGAGCGTTGTTAAAAAACCGGAGCCAATAGATGGCGTGAGTTTTCCATTCATTCGAGAAAATCAGTAACCAACAGATGGCGTTTTTAATAAGGAAAACGTAAAAAAAACTAAAACAAATGACATCGAAATATTAAGAATATAAAGAGCTGTCATTAATGTTCGTCGTAATTTGTTACATTAGAACCGTCAGTTGCTTCCGACAGTATTTTGTTAAATGAAACAGGCGCCATCTATGTGCGTTCGGTCTAATTACAATTTACAAGCGCCAATTTCAAATGGCAAAGTCGATCAAATTTATTTCCTGTGTTCGTGTTCGGCTGTATTAATAGTATTATTATTCTTTTCTTTTTTTTAAATATGAAATATGAAGAGAAGACGGGATTCCCCTCGCTCATTAAAATTCACATGCAAATGCGTCTGCCCTGTCAGGCCGTTTTAAGATAAATTATGTTTGCCTTTGTTAGTCGGAATCAGAATGTTGGCATGAATGATGGAAACAGAATGGATTGATTGCCCATAAATTTTTTTTTTTTTAGGATCGCTCTCGCATCTGACAAGAATTGATTTTAGGTTTTATTAATAACAAGATGCTTGCCTACAGCTCTCTCGCCAAATGCATCTATTTTATTTCCGAAGGTCAATAAACAGGATGACTTTGTTTCCCATTTTTTTTTGTGCCCGTCGTTGTATGTACGGATTGAGGTTATACAGGGTGTAACTTTCATGAGGTGACGAACGTCAAGGGCTAGTTCCTCACGTCGAATTATGAAAAAAAGTTCATATAAACATACGTCGGCAAGCGCGTAGTTTTTGAGATACAGGGTCGGGAAGAAAATTGGGAAACCTTTTTCCCGTCGATTTCTCAGAAAAATTTATTCTTTACGAAAGTTTCCGCATCGCCCCAAACCTAAACTGCACTTGTCAAAATCTGAATATCTATCGCCGTATACCCGGGAGATCGAAATGTTTGATATCGACGTAAGAGTAAAGTGCCTTTATTTTTCAAGATACGCGCAAATGTTATTTGGGAAAGTTGTTCGGGAAAGTTACGAGATTTGAAATATGAAATCGCGGCTGCCTACGATGATTTTGCTTATATCTCGGAAACTATGCGTTTGCGGACCTATGTTTATATGAACATTTTTTCATATTTCGGCATGAGGAACTGGTCCTTAAAATTTGGCCCCTCATTAAAATTACACCCTGTATATATATTTTTTTTTTGATACCGTGGTGGAATGAAAAAAAAAAATTCTGAAAGCCTAGTGGATTACCTCCATGGTTTAGATATTAAACGATATTAAAGTTATTCGACAAAGTTACGAGTTAATTTTTATAAACCCCAAAATAGCGTAATTTCTCCGTCTTTGTATCTCTTATAGTTTGCGAGATCCCCTTTAATTAGTTGTAACCCTATATACAGCGTGTAACTTTTATGAGGTGACAAACGTCGAGGGCGAGTTCCTCACGTCGAATTATAAAAAAAGTTCATATAAACATACGTCGGCAAGCGCATAGTTTCCGAGATACAAGGCCGGGAAAAAAGTTGGGAAACTTTTTTGCCGTCGATTTCTCAGAAAAATTTATTCTTTACGAAAGTTCCCGCATCATCCCAAACCTAAAATGCACTGGTCAAAATCTGAGTATCTATCACCGTATACCCAGGAGATCGAAATGTTTGAAATCGACGTAAGAGTAAAGCACCTTTATTTTTCATGTTACGCGGAAATGTTATTTGGGAAAGTTGTTCGAGAAAGTTGCGAGATCTCAAATATGAAATCGTGGCTTCCCACGATGATTTTGCTATATCTCGGAAACTATGCGTTTGTGGACCTATGTTTATATGAACTTTTTTTCATATTTCGGCGTGAGGAACTGTCCCTTAAAATTTAACCCCTCATTAAAATTACACCCTGTATATATAAATATACATTTTTTTAATACCGTGGTGGAATGAACAGAAAAATTCCGAAAGCCAAGTAGATTGCTTAGAGATTAAACGAAATTTACTTTACATGAAAAAATGCGTCTGTTTGATTCTTTTTTCTTAAGTTTTTTTCTTTTTGAGCTTTCGGGTTCGTGTATACGTGCTCTCTCCCTCTCTGTTGTAGTTTCCGGTCGTCGACTTCCGACGGCGACAAATCGGGCGAACGTTTTTAATTTCATGCTCGACCTGACTGACCACCCCGAACATAGAAAATCGATCTTGACTTGAAACGGTAGATGGCACCCAACCAACCAACCAACCCACCAACAGGGTTTCCCTATTGAGTGACAATTTCGATTTAACTGCCCCCTACATCCCTTTATAATGCGAGAAACTCTTTGCAAGTTATTCGAGTGAGCGACGAATCGGTTCAATCTGCAATTATTTCAAAATGCTGGGAGGTACTTGTAAATTTAATTGGGAGAAACGCGCATAGATGGCGCCATTACAATTTTTAATTTAATTAATTAATTTACGACCTTGAAATTTCGGTCTGGTCGACTGTTTAGCTAGCTATATACAGGCGCGATCAACCTAATCGAGATCGCTGTAAGCTAACTGTGCAATAAGGGTTGCAGAAGTGTCAATCGGTCACGATTGGCTCGATCGCGACCGTACGTCGCGCGTCGGTCGGAGAGGTCACATGGCCTACATAAGTAAATGAAGGCGCTGTATTTTTAAAATAAATCTCACCCTATCGTTGGCCGATTTACTCGGCTGGTCAAGGTGGTTTGTAAACGACGCCGTTTAGCTTCGACCTGATGGGGTGCGTCCGTTTAATTAAATCTAAAAAAAGGTCAAGGAAGAAAAGAAGAAATAAAATAAAACGCCCTCGCACGCACGCCGCATTTATTTACGCCGCCAATTAAAGGGGAAGGAGGAGAACCTCCAGATCACGTGACTTACTTAATTGAAAAGTGTTCACAACTTACAAATTAATGACCCCCCCCCCCCATTATTGGACGGCGGCGTTTGATCGTCAATTTTTAAAATCCGGGTCAGAGCGCAATAACTTTACCGGACGCTCTCACTTCTCTCTGCCTTTTTATTGCACATTTGCGAGACTGTACAAGCGAAACGCATTTTGACGTTTCGTGACGGCGCGGCGAAACGTCCGAGGGGGGAAATAAAACTGCCATAATGCGCCGCCCCTGTTTCATACATACCCGAGGAAGGCCGATTAAATCGTAAACCCCGTTTAAATTCGACAGCAAAAAATCAAGCATACACTTGCCTGGTGTTAGTTACGCAAAGTGTCACATTTTTTTTTTTTAAACAATGCGAAACTCTTTTGTAAAAATATTTTTTAAACGTAAATTTACTAACGTTTACGTTGTAAAATCGCCTTGCATTTATTCACCTTAGCCCTTAAGAAAAAAATTAAGACTTGAGCTCGAGACACCCTGTAAAATATACGAGTAAATTATTATTAATTATTATGTAACCGTGTCCCCCCCCATTTCGTTATTTCAATCAGATTCAGGGTGTACCCCACTCGTTATGAAATAATTTTCAAATTAATTTCCCCGTACGTCACTTTTTTGCACGAAATGCATTTGCATATTATTACGTGCATCGGGGAATTCCCCGCGCTCTTTTTTTTTCCTGTCCGCCCCCTCCTGATAATGAGCAACGCCTTTGTTCGTTTGTTCGTTTCCGCCGCATCGCGTCGCGTCGCGTCGGTCGGCCGGCCGAAAGGGGGCGGCGTAGTATTGCACTGCTTTGTTCTTTTGTTTGTTCTGACGTGAAGGCGTCGGTATTATAGTATACAGGTGAGTCGTGTTATTAATTTCGCCTTTCTTCCCGCCTCGTACATTATGAACGTGCGAAGCGGAACTTCCGGTTACATTCTCGGCCTGAAATAATGCTCTGAATTATAAATACGGTCCGTCCAATTAGACGGTATACACTTCTTCAATCGAACATGAATACCTCCCGAATGAATTATAGATGATATTATTCAGTAGGATATACAGGGTGGGCTAAAATAGATCTGAGAATCTAACTTAGCCGAAAAAAATTAAAAATATATCAAATTTGGCGGAGGAAGTGCTAATTTTCTCCGTCTTGAAGATCGACGAAATTGGCTTTCAAATTAAACGAAAAAAGAAACGAACGAAATACATCAAAGTTAATTTTTTTTAATGTATAATGGCATTTTCGAATTCCCGAGTAAATTCTAGCCTGAAGTGATGGGTCGCATCGTGGGTCTAGCGCGAACGGTTTCCAAGTTGATACGCTTGTTTTCAGTGGTTCAACTTGAAAACCAATCAAGGTAGACCCACGGTGCGACCCATCACTTCAGGCTAGAATTTACTCGGGAACTCAAAAATGCAATGAAAAGTGCAATTTTCATAGATTTCGAGAAATTGCGTAGCCTTATTGCATTCTTTTTTTAATTTTCTTGATTGATTTTTTTATAACGGGGCTTTAAAAACTAGTTGAGTTGATTCTCAGGGGTTTAATTCATAAGCATGCGTTTATTTGAAAGTAAAAGTTATTACCTGCGACATTTTCGACGTCAGCCGGTATTAGCACTTTGTTAAAAGTCAAAATGACGGTATCATTATCGTTGTGATCAGCTGTTAACGTTTATAGATATTTGAAATTAAAGCGGCCTACGAAAAGAAAAAAAAACAATTGGCTCGGAAATATATCAAAGTTGCATTTTTTTTAACGGAACACCTTGTATCCAATGGCATTTTTGAATTCGTGAGTAAATTCTAGCCTGAGTTGATGAGTCGCACCATGGGTATAGCGCGAACGGTTTCCGAGTTGATTCGCTCGTTTTTAATGGTGTAACTCGAAAACCAATCAAGGTAGACCCATGATGCGACCCATCACCTCAGGCTAGATTTTACTCAGGAACTCAAAAATGCTAAGAAAACTACAATTTTCATGGATTTCGCGAACTTGCGTCGCCTTATTGCATTCTTTTTTAATTTTATTGATATTTTTTTTTATAAAAACTACTTGCCGTTAAGATGCAAAGAAGAAAAGAGCAATTTTCGCATATTTCACGATTTTTTCGTGTTCGTTTTGAATCGCTGTAACTTTTAAGGAAAAAAGCAAACCGGTTCCGTGTTAATGCGAATTTTTTCTCCATTAAATTACGCGTGCATGCTTTAGTTTGCCGAAGTTTGTAGAGAGGCTAGTGAATCACCCTGTGTAGAACATTTTTTTCTTGCAAATTCTAATCTAGGTAATTTTTTGAATTCCTGAGCAAATTCTAGCCCGAGTTGATGGGTCGCATCATGGGTCTAGCGCGAACGGTTTCCGAGTTGATTCGCTTGTTTTCAGTGGTTCAACTCGAAAACCAATCGAGATAGACCAACGGTGCGACCCATCACTTCAGGCTAGATTTTACTCGGGAATTCAAAAATGCAAAGAAAAGTACAATTTTCATAGATTGAGTCGCCTTATTGCATTTTTTTTTAAATTTTCTTGATTTCCTTTTTTTATAATGGGGCTTTTAAAACAATTTGCCGTTAAGATGCGAAGAAGAAAAGTGCAATTTTCGCATATTTCTCGATTTATTTTTCTTCTTTTTTAATCTCTATAACTTAACCGGCCCCACGTTGATAGGAGTTTTTTTTTCCTGATTTTAAGCCCGATTTCTTAACCTGCGGATATATCTATCTGCCTCGGAAACTATTATCGAAACAATGGTTTCCAAATATAATACCTGACAGATAAATTTATCAGGAGGTGAAGAAATCAGGCATTAAAATTACGTCTACTTTTATTTGCCAAAATTTGTAAAGAGGATAGCGAACCAGCCTATACAGAACAATTTTTTTTTTTGCAAATTTTAATATACGATGCTCTCATCCCCCCGGGGGTTGAATTCACTCGTTCATTTGTACGTAGAAGTTGTAGTGCGACGTTGTCGACGTCGATGTGATCCAAAAGACCGCGCCCCTTTTCTTGTTTTTATTATGTTTTGAGCGTCGCTCGCGAAAGCTCTAAAAAATTTCATTAGCTCGCAATTTCCTCTCATTACACAAGCCGGCCCCCTGCATTTCGTAATTACCGAACTACATCATCCGTTTTGAAAATATTTGCCAAACTATGTACGTCAACGCTTAGTGCACTTCGACATTAATTAAATTAAAAATAGACTCTTCCGCTGTTTTACGCCGGCTATTTCCATCGCGCCTTCCCTTCTTTATTAATTAAAATTCATAAATTGAAATTATGCATGAGGATCTGTGTGTGTGTGTGTGTGTTTGTGACGCGAGCCCTCGAGGGGGTGGTGTGTGTGTGTTCGTGTTGGGGGGCAATATATTTATTAATGTATTCGTCCGTCTCTACGTACGTTTTATGTTATTTCCCGTTTCCTTTCGTTCTTCCTTCCTTCCGTTCCACGCGAAGAAAAAAATACAGAGTAGAACCGCACACAATAAATTCGATCAACGTTGTTGGGGGCTATATAATAGGGGGGGGCTCCGCCTACCGAGGGAGTCCCAATTTCGCCGTGAGGGTGAGTTTTCAGAGCGTGTAGCTCGTCGGTTCGGACCTGCTGTGACGGTCGAAGTCCATCGCACTCCGGGGGGGGCGCACTACATGCTCGCGGGTTTTCTCTTGCGCGAACTGTACATGAACGTCTCCGCCGACGGTCTCTTGTGGACTGGCGTTCCGCGGGGTGGACCCTCCCCACCACGGCGCAACCGATCCTTCAGGGGTGGACTTCGCGCGGAGCGCCGCGCCGCGCCGCCCGCCGTTTCGTAGGTAGTAAAGGTGGACTTCACCTGAAATCTGATTTATAGTACCGAGTACCGTCGTTAAAATAAAACGCGTCGCCTCCGTGCTACCCATTAAGATTGATCGTCACGTGAAACGATCACTCTCCTCATTTCTTGATTGGTAATTTTCTTTTTTTTTTTTTTCTTCAAACGGCGTCGTTTGCTTTTACGGAAGAAAATAACACGTGAACATAAACGAGTAGGCGTTGGGAACCTACCTTAAAATATTATTTTATTAATCAGGATGACATTTCCTTCAACTAACTGACACACGTCAAAATGTCAAAACATTCATCATAAAAGAAATAATTGCGTTTACGCGTTCGCTATCCGCTAGAGGGACTTTAAAGAGGGGAGTTAACGGTGATCACACGTCAGAAAAATTGTTGTTTTTTTTTTTTTTTTTTTGACTCGGCGTTAACGCGCTGGAGTGGCTTGCGGTAGTCGAGCTGTAATTTTTCGAAATGCCTTAAAATTCGCCGTTTCTGTCTCTATTTTTCCGTGGAATGGCGACTTCATTCTTTAAACATAAAAGTTTCAGGTATCGCGGCGTCGCTCCGCTCCCCCCCCCCTCCAAATAAAGAAAACAAAAGACGATCGACAAATAATTGGATTGCAGCGGTTAAAGCGATCGCGTAAATTATTGATCGCGTCAAATCCGGGGAGTCTCGAACATGATCGATGCGATCAAAAACATTCCGGCAATTTAAAAAGATAAACAAAACACGACCGACATAGATAATTCAAAACTAAAAACGAAAGAGAAGGCAAATAAAAAAAAAGAAAAAATCGAAAAGGGAAAATTACCAAAAATTGAATTGACAAATTTAAGAAGAAAAATGAAAAAAAAGAAAAAATATCAAAAAGCGAATTTACCAAAAATTGAATTGACGAATTAAAAAAAAAACACCAGAAAATCGACGATGATAAAAGAAAAGCAGATCGACGTACATAATTTTAATTAATTACAATAATGAAATAAGGGAAAACAAAAGGTAATCGGCACGAATTTCAATAAAAAAAAAACGTCTAACAACGCGCAATTTAATTTTATCAAAAAAAAAAACTTTAACAAAAGAAAAAACAAAAGACAATCGTAAAAACAAAAGTAAATCGGCACTTGTTAAATTTCAATTAAAAAAAAAAAAAAAAAAACAAGGCGGCGATCGTAAAATTCGATTGCGACGGTCAAAGCGATCTGAATTTGAAAAGGAAATAAATAAATAACAAATGACAATCGGCACAAATTTCGATTAAAAAAAAAAAAAACAGAAAAACAGGAGGCTATCGATAAAATGAATTAAGGAAAAACAAAAGGTAATCGGCACGAATTTCAATTTAAAAAAAAAAGAGAACAAGAAAAAATGAAAGTCTAACGACGCGCAATTTAATTTTAACAAAAGAAAAATAAAAAATTTAACAAAAGAAAAAACAAAAGGCAATCGTAAAAACAAAAGTAAATCGACACTTGTTCAATTTCGATTTAAAAAAAGGGGGGGCGGCGATCATAAAATTCGATTGCGACGGTCAAAGCGATCTCGATTTAAAAAATAAATAAATGACAATCTGCACAAATTTCGATTAAAGAAAACAGAAGACTATCGATAAAATGAATTAGGGAAAAACAAAAGGTAATCGGCACCAATTTCAATAAAAAAAAACGACGTGCAATTTAATTTTAACAAAAGAAAAACAAAAATTTTAAGAAAAGAAAAAACAAAAGGCAACCGTAAAAACAAAAGTAAATCGATACTTGTTCAATTTCAATAAAGAAAAAATAAATAAATAACAAATGACAATCGGCACGAAATTTGGTTTGAAGAAAACGGGAAAAACAGAAGACTATCGATAAAATAGATTGCATCCGTTTCGACCAGCAGTCTCGACAAATGACGAAGAAGCAAAAGAAAAGACAATCGACGCGCGAAGTTCAATTAAAAAAAAAAAAAAACAGAAACAGAAAGTTTCAGTTAAAAAAGGACAATCGATAAATTTAATTACAAACGTAACCTCCAAATTGACGTTTGAAAGTATTTTTACAATCGGCAGAAACAAAAGCCGGTCGACGTAGTTGCGATTAAAACAAAAGAGAAACGAAAGGGAGTCGACGCCAGTTTCAACAAAAAGGAAAATACGTAAACAAAAGTTAATCGACATACGTAAACAAAAGTCAATCGACCGCAATTTAACCTCCAAATTGATAATATTTTGAAATTAGCTTATAATCAACATGAATTTAAAAAAAAATATTCACAGTAATAAATTGAATAATAATAAATCAGTAATCAAAAAAACAAACAAACAAACAAAAGTCAATTGGTAATTGACGATTTAAAGGAGAAAACAAACAAAAGCCGGTCGTCGTAATTTCAAAATAAACGAGAGAACAGAAACAAAATAACACAAACGACGCCAATCTAAATAAAAGATGAAACGAAAACAAAAGTGAATCGCCAGCAATTCCAATTTCAATTTCAATTATTAAAAACAAGCGATCGATTATTTTAATAAAACAAATTTAAAATAAATACAAACATAGTTTCCGAATTGACATGATTATCTTTAAGTGCCGCCAACCGTCACGAAACAAAACAGTGTTTTCCAATATTTGAATTCACAAATATGTACAGTAACTATAGTATACAGGGTGATTCAAAATTGTTCCCCGATACTTTCAGGCGGAACAAAACGTTGAAAAGTAGCCACCTTTTCATGCAGTAAGTGAGTTTCAGGCGGTAACATAAAAAAAATCTCACTAAAAATAATGAGCATCGCCCTACCAACAAACAAATGTCGCAAAGTTATATTTTTTTACGGAACACTGTACATAATAGCATTTCTGAATTTCCGAGCAAATTCTAGCCTGAATTGATGGGTCGCATCACGGGTCTAGTGCGAGCGGTTTCCGAGTTGATTCGTTTGTTTCCAGTGGTGCAACTCGAAAACCAATCAAGATAGACCCGTGGTGCGACCCATCACTTCAGGCTAGAATTTGCTCGGGAATAATAAAAATGCAATGAAAAGTGCAATTTTCGCATATTTTTCGATTTTCTCAACTGAATTTCTTCTTTTGTTTTTACTAGTACAACTCGGAAAAAATCAAGGTGGACCCTTGGTGATTCAAAATTGTTCCCGATACTTTCGGGCGGAATAGAACGTTGAAAAGTAGTCACCTTTTCATGCAGTAAGTGAGTTTCAGACTGTAACAGTTAACAGTTACATAAAAAAATCTCATTAAAAATAAAGAACATCGCCCTGCCAACAAACAAATGCAGCAAAGTTATATTTTCTTTTACTGAACACTATATAATTGCATTTTTGAATTCCCGAGCAAATTCTAGCCTGAATTGATGGGTCGCATCACGGGTCTAGTGCGAGCGGTTTCCGAGTTGATTCGTTTGTTTCCAGTGGTGCAACTCGAAAACCAATCAAGATAGACCCGTGGTGCGACCCATCACTTCAGGCTAGAATTTGCTCGGGAATTCAAAAATGCAATGAAAAGTGCAATTTTCGCATATTTTTCGATTTTCTCAACTGAGTTTCTTCTTTTGTTTTTACTAGTACAACTCGGAAAAAATCAAGGTGGACCCTTGGTGATTCAAAATTGTTCCCGATACTTTCAGGCGGAATAGACCGTTGAAAAGTAATCACCTTTTCATGCAGTAAGCGAGTTTCAGGCTGTAACAGTTAACAGTTACATAAAAAGATGTCATTAAAAATAATGGCAACGCCGCGCCGCCGGAAGGTGAACTATGTTGCCACAGCAACGGAACAAGACCGACCGTCTCATCTGAAACCTGCAGCTTCAGTGACACACAGACGTTTTTTAATTTACGTCGGCGCTGTAAACATGATTACTACCTGCCTCGTAAATTCTTTTGTTTTGTTTCACTTTAATTGCCTCTAAATTCCGGCTGTCCGGATTATTTATTATCGCCGCTTTAATTGAATCTGACGTGTAAGCTCAGTCGCTTGCGGTTAAATAAAGTTAAATGAACGTCGCGTTAATAAATTGAATATTATTTAATGATAAAGATGCGTAAAATATTTGGTACGCAGAAAATTGACGAAGATGTCAAAAATTCGAAATTTTTTAGCGTCTAAATCAAACCTTCTTGTATCATTTTGTTTGATTACAGCTATCTATGGCTTTCTGTGAAAGCCGATCTGTGCATCGCTCAGTTTTGCAAGCAATTCAAAAAAAAAAAACTTACTCTGTGACACCCTGTACCAAAAAAAAAAATAATAATTTTTACGTGAGCAAATTTCAGATTGGAATTTTCCACGAGGCTTCCTTTCTCTGTGGACGCCGACGGTAATTAAAATTTTGCTATTAAAAGTCAATAA
The DNA here is from genome assembly GCA_036172665.1 of Prosopocoilus inquinatus. NCBI lineage: Eukaryota > Metazoa > Arthropoda > Insecta > Coleoptera > Lucanidae > Prosopocoilus > Prosopocoilus inquinatus. The sequence goes on along the minus strand of CM069878.1, from coordinate 2,113,666 downwards.
TTTCGAACAATGCAACAATGCAAAAAAAAGTTCGGAACGTGAAGTATTCCTCCGGGTGAAAATTTTAACGCGCTCGCGCTCGATTAAAATGCAAATTAAAAACTGTTCGCGCGCCTGCTTTTTACCCTTTCACCTAATTCCGTGGGCCAATATTTCCTCCTGGAAATGGGAACTCTTCGTTTTATTTTTAAGTGAAGCCGCGATTCGGGATGCACTCAGTTCGTTCATTCTCTACACTACATCAAGAGCGCCGCTTCTATTATAGCCCATTAGAGATAACTGCCCGACATTTGTTATTTCGTTCAGCTGGAACTGGCAATGCGAACTAAAAATAGTATACAAAAAAAAGTCTTGCATAATCGCGGCTTCTTTAGTTGAATAAATGACTATCGCATTGGTTTGCGGCTTTATTATACAGGGTGCTTTGTTGGCCTCTTCCCAAACATCGGCGAATGAAAGTACACGTAATTTTAAGAAAAAAATATTATATCGACGTGGGTTCTATTTGCTTTTGCTTAGAAGTTATACAGTGATTTTGATTTCTTCATCGACACCACACGTGTACAATGGCATTTTTGAATTCCCGAGCAAATTCCAGCCTGAATTGATGGGTCGCATCATGGGTCTAGCGCGAGCGGTTTTCGAGTTGATTCGCTCGTTTCTAATGGTGCAACTTGAAAACCAATCAAGATAGACCCACGGTGCGACCCATCACTTCAGGCTAGAATTTGCCCGGGAACTCAAAAATGCAACGAAAAGTACCATTTTCGTAGATTTCGGGAAATTGCGTCGCCTTATTGCGTTTTTCTTTTGTTTTCTTGATTTATTTTTCTTATGATGGGGCTTTAGAAACTACTTGCTGTCAAGACGCAAAGCAGACGAGTGCAATTTTCGCATATTTCTCGACTTTTTCTTTTTTTTTAATCACTGTTGCTTTTTTGGCAACGAAAACTGCAATTTTTTGCAATCTAAGCTGAAAAAGCATCGTTTTAAGTTCACAAAAAAAATACAACTGAGTAAGAGATAATATCATGGTTTTGAATTCCCGAGCAAATTCTAGCCTGAGTTGATGGGTCGCATCGTGGGTATAGCGCGAGCAGTTTTCGAGTTGATTCGTTTGTTTTCGGTGGTACAACTCGAGAACCGATCGAGATAGACCCATGGTGGGACCCATCAATTCAGGCTAGAATCGGCTCGGGAACTCGAGAATGCAACGAAAAACGCAATTTTCGTAGTTTTCCCGAAGATGCGCCGCTCATTTTCAAACTTACACATACTCAAGAAAGAAAAAGTGCCGAAAAGACGTGGAAAAATACTTTTTTACAGTTTAGCCCGAAAGGACAATGTTTAGGTTTACAAAATGAAACAAGAAAAAAAGCAATTGAACAATGCGTGAACAAGAGATGCATCGAAGTCACGTGTTTATAGCGGAACACCTTGTATATGAGAGCATTTTTGAATTCCCGAGCAAATTGTAGCCTGAAATGATGGGTCGCACGATGGGTCTAGAGCGAGCGGTTTTCGAGTTGATTCGTTTATTTTTAATGGTTCAACTCGAAAACCAATCAAGATAGACCCACGGTGCGACCCATCACTTCAGGCTAGAATTTGCTCGGGAATTCAACACTGCAGGAAAATGTGCAATATTCGTACATTTTTCGTATATTTTTACTACTATTTCAATTTCTCGCGCGGATATCTAGTGCACTTTACGACTCCCTGGCAACTCTGATTTACGATAATAGTATGAGCATTAAATTAAAAAAAAACAATACAAAAGACCCCCCCCCCCACCTCCCGAAACGGCGATATTGCTATGATCTACGACCAGCTGTTATGGATTTATAGAACCGTTTACAAAAAAAAAAATTTGAACATCGCCCTACCAACAAAAAATGTAGCAACGTTATATATTTTTTTCAAAAAGGAAAAATACAATTGAGCAAGAAGAGATAATATCAAAGTTTTTTTTTTTTGCTAGCGGAAAGCTTGTTTATGAGGGCATTTTTGAATTCCCGAGCAAATTCTAGCCTGAGTTGATGGGTCGCATCATGGGTCTAGCGCGAGCGGTTTTCGAGTTGATTCGTTTATTTTCAGTGGTTCAACTCGAAAACCAATCAAGATAGACCCATGGTGCGACCCATCGTTTCAGGCTAGAATGTGCTCGGGAATTCAAAAATGCAACGAAAAGTGCGATTTTCGCATATTTTTCGCTTTTATCAATCGAGTTTCTTCTTTTGTTTTTACTACTACAATTCGGAAACAAAAATCAATGTGAACTCTTGGTGCGACCCGTCGATTAAGACTGGAATTGACTCGGGAATTCAAAACTGCGAAAACAGTTGCCAAGTTAAGATAAATGCAATTATTTACATACATATTTATTGGTCACTAGCGCCATCTATGTATGCTTTGTTAAATTAAAAGTAGCGCCAAATTTAAAATCAAAAATAGAAATACTTACTTTTCTAATTAACGGGAGGAATTCATTTTGTTTTAGTTGGACGGACGAATCCACGACGGAAAATGCACCGACAGTCCGGGAGGGGTCGCCAGGAACATCGCCGACGCCCTGGCAAAACTGGATCGGGCCCCCGCGTTCATATCTGCCGTTGGTGACGACAACGCGGGCAACTTCTTGTTGTCGCAGTTCCCCAAACAGATGACGAAGAACGTTCAGGTTTTAAAAGGGTCGACGCAGACGGCCCAATGCGTAGTCGTCCTTGATTGCAAGGGCGAGTGCAAGTTTTTAATCGGCGACATGAACGTGCACAAGCAAATCACCCCGGAATTGGTAGGTAATTAAGGACCACGCCTTATAATATAAAATAATATAATAGTATAGTATATATAATAGTATTCCGTCATCGTTGCCGTCTTCCCAATTGTTTCAGATTAAAAGCAAGGAGAGCCTGATCAGGGATGCCCCTATTGTTGTTATGGATGGAAACTGCCCTGTTGAAACCATGGGGTGCGTTTTGGAAATCGCTGCGAGACACAACGTTCCTGGTAAGTGGGCACAATATGAATTTTAAATAATAAATGCAATTTTAATGAGGGACGAGCGGGCAAGATATTTATATTCCTTGCTGATGAGCGCAATTGTGTCGAAACTTGCAAAGTTAAGAATACAACTGTGTATAAAATATATTTATTCGCAAAAAATATTCGATTACAGAGAGATATGTATAAACATTAGATTCAGAACGTTAAAAACGAGTGCACACAACGATGAGAAATTTATTTATTTATTTATTTATTTTTTTTGGTCCTTGAAATACCGAAATATCCCCCTCTCCCCTCTGTACGGGTGTTCTCGTTCTCACAATTTGTCCCCTTTGTCAAAATTGATTAGTCTAAACCTAGTTTATGAAACAAACAACGAAAAAAAAATAGTTATTAATTAATAAGAGTATAGCATATACGTTCTTTTATAAAAAAATAAAATAAAAATAATAATAATATATTTTTAGCAAGTTACACACTGAACGCAAGTGCCCCCCCCCCCCTTTTGAGGTGAATATTGTTTATTCACAGCAGTTGTACGTGTACGTGAATTTATTTAAAGCACATGCGAGTTTGTTTATTGTTAAAACACGTGCAAGTAGAGCCCTAAAAAAAAAAGACATCATCATGGACGGACTGTTTCATTATCATCATCATTCGATCGCCTAACAATTAATTATTAGCCTCGCCTAAAAACTAACGTCTTAATATCATGACGGAAAAATTTAAAACGAACGGTTAAAAGTATACGCGTAATTAATTAACTAATTAATAGTAAGTCTGGTGTTGCATGTTCGGGTCCATCTGCATTATGAGGTTACGCGATTCCTTGCGCAGCTCGTAGCTCAACCTCGCCTCCTTGTACAAGGCGATGGCCGCGAAGGCGTGGAAAAAGAACGAGAGCACCGCCAGGCCGTACGACCAGCTCAGGTAGTTGAAATTCGGGTACATCAGCCAGTCTCTGCGTGCGTGGGAACCACCGAAGACGGCCACGGCGAAAAACATGAAAACAGCTGCGGAGGGAAAGAGAGAGTAAAAAATACACCCTGTATATTTCGCTTTCGCTTTTTCTTATCATAAGTACATGCAGACTGTATATTCGTTGCAAAAACAAAAATATCTCCACTACTTATTTCTTCAATTCAATCTCGCATGAAATGTGATTGTTGGTAAAGAGAAAAAAAAATACACCCTGTATATTTCACACGCTTTTTCTTATCATAAGTACAAGCAGACTGTATATTCGTTGCAAAAACAAAATATTTCCACTGCCTACTTCTTCAATTCAATCGCATGAAATATGGTCGTGGAATTTTCATTTTTACAATTACTTTCAATTTTAAATTACTGTTGGCAACACTGAGCCGAATTGGAGCACAGATTACTGCTAGCGATGGATGTAAAAATTTCATGAAACTTATTTTTTTTTTTTTTTTAATATTTCATGAAAACTTTCATCTTCAATGAAATATACTGTAATCTCATTTTTTTTTTTTTTTGGTCATTAATTTCTAAAATTTCAAAATTTGAACTTTCATGCTCTGTACACGGTGAGAGCCGAAATCCGAGCGAAAGCGAACGTATTTTAGTTCGTGCAAGAGTCGCCTACTTTCTTACGAATTAAATAAATTCTAACCTATTTCTAATAAACAGGGATCGGAATCACATATTTTGACGACATCGGTGAAAGTTCCGGTTTGCACAGAAAATTACGTTTAATCGTTTTTTATTGCGTAGTCCTTTCCGGAAAAATTCAGGGGATACTGCGGCGGCGTCCCACGATTAGTTTGCGGCAATTCTTTCGTAATGGGGCGGCACACTATTGCCAACTCACCAAATTTCAAATTTGATTTTTTTTGTATTTTGACGATCATACGATGATTGCCGTTAGGAAATTTTTATCTCTTACTTTCTCTTGACTGTTAAGAGTTCTTCATGTTTTTTTTTCTTTAATTTTCAGTTGCTTAACATTTTTCATAAATTAGATAATTATAATTGCTTCGGAAATTGTATTTTATTTTATTTTTTCGTTTTGATTGTGTTTCTCGATTCGGCATCGAAAAGTTTTTTTTTTTTTCATCCATCAATATCGAATTTTCGAACGTTTATTATTAATTGCCGTCTTGAGAATTTTTAAGTCGGCACTTTTTGAGTTTTATCGCAGCGCGTCGCGTCGCGTCGTTTTGGTTCCTATGCATTGTAATTTTTTGACATAAAATGCTGCCGAGTGAGAGAATTGCTGCATTTGAAACCAAATCAAAAATCCACCCCAAGCATGCACACGATTTTGATGATGAAATCGTACACGGTACCACTAAAATAATAATAATAATAATAATAATGCAACATGGCTGGAGAACTGCAGTCGCCCAATGATGACGTCAAAATATGTGATTCCGATCTCTTCTAATAAATCATTTTCACACTATGAAAAAAAAACCATGTACATTTTTTTTTATATTTCCTGATTTTTTAATTCGCCCGTGAATATTTATCAGTATCGGGCAGTTCATAATCATCATCGCGACAGCGTTGTCATGTTTATCTTCCATCCGAATTCTAATCTTGCGCAGACGCGTACGTACCACCTTTTGCGCGGCAAATTAAAAAAAGAAAAAGTTTCACGAAATTTCTGAATGCTACGAAATGTTTCAGTGAAATGAAACTTATAAAAAGTTCGCACATTTATCAACCACCTAAACAATGGCTGAAGGCCGGCCCACAGCCTCAGTGTTGCCAGACGATCAAAATTTAAGTCACCAGATATTGGCTGACAAAAAGTCACCAGTTTATTTTCTTTTGTACTAATTTGTCGTTCATTAATTTTTGACGTTTGACGTTATTGATGCTTCAAAATTGTTTTATTAATTGGCTCTGGGCGAATGTACGATCGATAGCAGACGATTACAGTTTCCTGTAATTTTTCGTTCTCAAAATGGTATTATTTCAGTGCGATTGATTTCACAGATTTCACAAAAGTTGTGAACTTGTCATATATTAAAAAAAAAAAATTACAGGAAACTATAGTTCAAAGAAATTACAGGAAACTGTAATTTGTGATATCGCAAAAAGACACGTCTCAACTTTTATCACTGAAACTTAAAATCATTTTAATGTTATAAATCTCTTCTTATTTATATTTTATGAAAAAGCACCAGATAGTACCGAGTTTTTGAAAATAATCACCAGGTAATTAACGAATAACAAAAATCCCCAGATCTGGTGACAAATCACCACCTCTGGCAACACTGTGCAGCCTTCGCAGCTGTCTGTCAATCTGTGATTCGAGTTTACCAAAAAAATAAAATAATAAAAGCTGCGCTACATACCTGTAATTGCACAGCAAATAAAATCGATGGCCGATAAAATCCATTCGTACTGCAGCACGAAGTTAAGCGGCCACCTGCAGAGTTGGCAGGCCATCACGACTTGCGCCCCGAAACTCAGCAGGAACGACATGGTAACAAAAGCCTGCACGGCCATGAGCCACGGCGGAAGGAGCCACTCTCTTATGACATAATACTCCTGGCTGAAGACGTGGTGGCATCCTGTAAAGAGCCTGTCGAACTGGAAGTAGGGATACCGGAAATTATCGAAGCAGTATTCCCACAGGCCCATGTGCTTGAACTCCGAGAAGGTCTCCTCGAAGGACTGCACCCAGTACGGACTGCAGAACGAGATGAGGAGCAGCAGCCCCGCGATGTAGGTTAGGAGCGCCCCGTTTACGAGGTACCCTGCAAGGAGGACGACGCGACGTTTGAATTTATTTATTTTTTTAATGGATTTATTTACCTGAGGCCTTCGGGTATTCGTTCTTTTCCACGCCCATGGTCTGCGCAATTACAATTATCGGTCGCTTTAATTAGTTGCGGAAATGATAGCAATTGTTTCTTGACTCACCTGTCGCTCGTCGAAAACATACAAGCGCGACGTCGCCACGCCCATTTCGCCGTTTGAATTTCGGCGGGAACGCATCGACGCGGATCCTTTCGCATTCTTTGACATATCGCCGGAATTAATTACTGTTTCGGTTATTAATTAACCCGGCTGGGCATTTTAATCGAAAACTATTTCGCCTGCTATCGATTTTGTTTCTTTAAAATGACGTAACTTTGAATATTTCCAATCGGCCTCGTCAGGTGCACGCGTGCTTTTGACGTTTTCAAACTAGCTGGACGCTGCTGGCGTACTGATTTACGAACTGCGTTTGGGTTTAGAATTCAAAGGAAAACTCATCGAATTTGAGAATCAACGCGGACTGAATCAGCTTTCGATGATTCAACACCGACACCTTAATATTTAATTAAGTGCAGTGTTGCCGGATTATCTAATTGTCGTTGTTCGCGACCAGGGTTGCCAGATTGGGCGAAATTCCGCCATTTGGGCTACATTTTAGGCGTTTTGGGCTATACCAGCGTTGCCAGTGTCACTATGTATGTACTGTTTTCAGTACTTTTGGGTGCTTTTCAGTGCACTAAAACAGTACTTTTTGATAGGGTTGCCATTATTAGCAATAAAACAACGGACAAACCATTTTTTAATTCACTTTGCAGCGATGTTGATGTTTGCTAGCTCGATGGTACAGTCAAGCTCTTTAGTAAAGTCTCCCCAATAGAATTTTAAGTCGCGATCCGAGAGGTAAACGAACACGTGTTAAATTTTATTTCATGTTTTTATTTGTCTTTATTCACCTCCTTGCCCCCTCGCTTGTCTATTTACCAATCACGGTGGTCAGAAGGCATTAATTCGTTATTTAACATTTATGGGCGAGACATTACTAAAGAGCTTGACTGTACAAACTCCCTCAACAATTACACTGCTTAAATTAACTGTCAAAACAAAAGAAATTAAAATCCTGAAACAACTTAACCTTGCACTTCGCAGCAATCAGAAGCAATATTGCCAACTCATCGAATTTCGAAGTTGGTATCTTTTTTTAAAGAAAAAAGGAATCGATTTTGAAGTTACAATTCGTATTATTCCGAGAAAAAATAAGAAAACTGAAACAAAAAATTATTATTGAATAGAAAAAAGTATTTTTTACTTTGGTTAGATTTTTCAAAGAAAATTATTTGTAGATGAGTTTAAAATATTACTATAATGACGTTTAAAAAGTCAAGACGGCCTGGAAAGGCGCTTTCAAATGTTCTAATTGGCTGATTTTGTTTTAGCTAGTAAAAAAAAACAATAGAAATTAATATAAAAACAAATTTCCAGGCCGCCTTAATATTTTAAATTATTGAATTGATTGATACTCTAACCTCAAATATCTCACAAATGGCTCTTCCGAATATCAATGTATTATGTATTTTTGAAATCGGGAAAACAAGATCTTTCATCTTAGCAAACAATATACAGGGTGTTCCGTTTGAAAAAACAAAAATCGTATTTTTTTCTAATTTGCGATGCGCTTTTGTTTCTTGCGACAAGCCCAAAAGATAATAGGCGTAAAACCCTACAACTTTTGCATTTAAAGTTTTTCTCTAACTCCTAAAATAAAACCTCTAGATGGGTGCAAAATATTTAAAAAAAAAACCCTGTACATCAAGCATCGCTTTCTTTTGTTTTTTTTTTTTGGTTCGTTTAATATTTTTTCTTTCTCTTTTGTTTGCTTTTTGTAGTTCATCGTTTTTCATTTGTTTTGAGTCTATCGCTGAATTCCGTCGTTTGGTTTTTTTTTTTTTTTTTTTCTTAAATCGTATTTTCCACTTTTTTGTTGTTTGCTTTTATTTTCCACTTCGTCCGGAAAGCTGTTTTTCTTTCTTCTGTTTTTCGTCTGAAGATTCGTTTGTTTTTGTTCAACTTAGACGTCAATCTTCTTTTGTTTTGTTTGTTTTTTTACCTGTTCTTTATGCTTTCGAATTGTGAGTATTGCTTTTCTTTTCGAACTGATTTTTCGCATTTTATCGGCGTCTTTTCGTAAATCGTCGTTTTTCATTTGTTTCGTGTCACATCACGGAACTTCGTCGTTTTTTTTTCGTGCAGTTTCCCACGAACTTTTTGATTCTTCCGGAAAACTGTTCTTTCGCGCTCAAGTCGGCGTTGCTTCTTTTGTATTTTGTTTTTTCGCTTCACGCCTTGCACTTCTCTTTCACGTTTCTTTTGTTTCAGATTTCTTTTTTTTGCAGATTTTGTTTATTTGTTCTGATTTTTGATATTCCAAATTGGCGAATTTTTATTTGCTTTGTTTAAATTATTTTACTGAATTATTCTCGTTTGTTCTTCATTTGTATTTTCTTTGTTCCTTTCTGCTATTTTTAGAAAAGAAAGAAAAACACAAGAAACAGTTCAGGTGCGTCTCGAGTCCCACAAATAACGTTCCTCGAATAAAATTGCAGATCTTTAAAAAAAAAACTTTTATTTATAAATTAAAATTCATACAAATAAAAGTATTATAAAATTATACGGAGGTATGTAAAGACAGTGTAGAAAACTTACATACTATTATAAGGCAGTTAATCTAAGGCGTTTTCAAACATCCAAACCCAAACTAGCCCGAAAATACTATCAAATACGATCAGAAAAAAAAATAGGTGTATGTATACAGGGTGTAATTTTAATGAGGGACCAAACTTTAACGGCCAGTTCCTCACGCCGAGATGTGAAAAAAAGTTTATATAAACACAGGTCCGCAAACGCATAGTTTGTGAGATATAACAAAATCATCGTAGGCGGCCACGATTTCATATTTGAAATCTCGCAACTTTCCCGAACAACTTTCCCAAGTAACATTTGCGCGTGTCTCGAAAAATAAAGGTGCTTTACTCTTACGTCGATTTCAAACATTTCGATCTCCCGGGTATACGGCGAGAGATATTCAGATTTTAACAAGTGCGTTTTAGGTTTGGGATGATGCGGGAACTTTCGTAAAGAATAAATTTTTCTGAGAAATCGAAGGCAAGAAAGTGTCCCTAACTTTTTTCCGGACCCTGTATCTCGGAAACTATGCGCTCGCCGACGTATGTTTATATGAACTTTTTTTCATAATTCGACGTGAGGAACTCGCCCTCGGCGTTTGTCCACTCATAAAAATTACACCCTGTATAGTCCTACGACACTGTTAGCCTCTAACCTCTGATGACTTTTTGGAATGTTATTTATCTGTTATTAAATTAAAGAATGCTTACATGCTAGAAAGTGCACTTGCAAACTACGAGTTACTACCTTATCATAACACTTATCATATCGTTATAAACTGTATAATAAAAATAACAAATTAAAAAAAGAAAATCAGATCTTGTTGTAGATCAACTCGTCATGACTTTGTACAAAATATGGACGGATTCCCCTGGATGGAACAAAAAGAATTAAAAGTTACTTGTAGTCGTTGTTACGCTTTTGTTTCGTGCTCCAGCTCGAATCTCGCCTGGGACTCCTTGAAGTCCCTCTTTTTTCGCTGATGAATATAGGCGTCTATGAAGAAGAGAGACGATGCTGTCAGAGTGGCCACCGAGCCGACCGCCGCCAACACGAATGACCAACCGAAGAAATTATTATCGTGACCTGGCATCCACTGGCTTCTGTTGGCACAACTGGCGAACACGATGACCGCAATCCCACCGCATAAGCCTGCGACGAGCAGCAGCCAAGATATTATTCTCACCAGCTGTACAAATCTGAAAACAAAACAAAACAAGTAGTAATAATAATAATAATAATAATAATAATTGCCCTTGGACGTGCATGTGTGAGACCACTGAATTTATTTAATTAGAGTCAATGAGGATTGGCCTTGTAATGTTGGCAATTAAATTTTTAACATGAACACAATGAAAACAGTGTCTCTCTTTCTTTTAATCAAGAAAAGCATAATGAAGCCTTTGTTGTAATATTATTCATGCCTGCGATGTGTAATTGTTTGCATGAGGTACACATCATACAAGTTATTACAGATTTTTGTTATAGTTCTTGATTTGCCCAATTTTATTTATTTATTTATTTATTTTTTGTTATAAACATGGATTTTCTGTGTTAAAAATGTTTTGCAAAGCGTACAAGAGATGACAGTACTGAACAACGACAATCACAATCCTGAATGTGGAGCGTTTGCGTTTAGATTGCATCAGTTCTTATATTTAAAAAAAAAAAAAAATCTCAAAGCAATTTTATTTTCGCAATAAACAAATGAGAAACTTTTTTTTCTTCTTCTCAAAAGAGAGTTGTGAAGGAAGTCGCTTTAAACGGAACGTCGCACAATAATCGAATTTTAATAACACAAACTGTCTCACCCCTCGATTTACGTACATAGTTTTGTGGTGCAATTCGCAACTGTTTTTTTTAATCTGCTTTGAATCGTCTTACGATTACTTAAAAGTTCAAATTGCTAGAGAGGAATTGCATCCGACCCAATGTAAGTCAACTTGCCCCAAGAAACTCGTATCTCAAATTCCAAAACTTAAAAAATCAAAACTCAAAAAAATACCCATTCGGAATTAAGTCTAAACCAAACCCCTAGAATGGATTCGATTTTTATAACAGAAATTGTTTCACGCCTCGATTTACATAGTTTTGTGGTGCAATTCGCAAACTGTTTCTTTTTTTTTTAAATCTTAGATTACCGCGGCTTTAAATCGTCTTACGATTACTTAAAAGCTCAGATATCAAATAGCTAAATTGGAATTGCATCCAACCCAACTTAAGTCAACTTGCCCTAAGAAACTCAAACTCAAATTTCAAAACTTAAAAAAAATCAAAACTCAAAAATACTCATTCGGAATTAAGTCTAAACGAAACGAGGCGAATCCAACTCCCAAACCCCTCGAACGGATTGGATTTTTATAACACAAATTGTCTCACGGCTTGATTTACATAGTTTTGTGGTGCGATTCGCAGACTCCATTTATTTCCGATGTGGCAATGATTGACCGCCGATAAGGGTATGGCGCGTGAACAACGAAGACGAAGCGACGGAGCTTTACGTCCGCTTAAATTGCGTTAAAAGTAATTATTTTTTTGTCATCATCTCCGTCGCAAAATTTTGTTATTTTCATTTTGTTTTGCTTTGACAAATCTAATGTCTCTGTATACAGTTTCTTTTGTTGTGTACAGTGTGACAAACAGATCGAATATATTATTAAAATAATCGGATTTTTAAAACACAAATTGTCCCACGCCTCGATTTAGTTTTGTGGTGCAATTCGCAGACTGCTTTTTTATATCTTAGACTACTCCGATTTTAAATCGTCTTCTTATTTCTGTCCACAAAAACTGCGCGCACGGTTTAATTTAGTGGCGCCATTTAGCAGCAAATGCTTTAAAATTCTAATGTTTTATTTTCGTAATAAACAAATGAAAAACGTTCGTTTCTCTTCTTCTCAAAGCGAATAAAAATAATTCTGCGACTTCCGTCCTTTAAAAACCAAACGCACGGTTTAATTTAGTGGCGTAAGAAAATAAAATAAAAATATATATTTTTTGTGAGAGTTTCGTATAAAATTCAGAGAGATGGCAGCACCTTCCAGATTGTCAAACACGCAAAGACATTCTAATTTTCACGTGCAACGTAATGCAGGAAGAAAATAATTTGATTTAATCCATAAAAGATGGCAGCACTTTCAAATTTGAAAACAGAAATTTTAAACTTTAGTAACTTTCAGAAAAATTATCGTTTTAAAAAAAAAAGTTAACAAGCACCGACTTCTTGCATTTTACAAAGCACGTTTTGATTCAATTCCAAAGAGATGGCAGCACTTTAAAAATTTTCTCCATAATACAAAGTATACAGGGGTTTGTTTGCATTCCACGAAATGTCAAAATTCGATTGTTTACTTGTATCTTGTTTTCCAGTGTCATCAAAGGTCGTAGAAAGCACGAGCATAACCTCAAATATAATGATTGTCAATTTATCATTTGTTTCTCAGTATGTCCAACCACGCAGGATAAAAAAGCATTAATCACAGCCTTCTCTAATTATGAATTCCATTGATCACCCGTTATATACCTTCTTATAACAAAAGAAAAATTTACTTAAACACAAGTAAAACAGAACAAAAATTAAAACAAAAGAAACATTTAAACACGAGTAAAACAAAACAACTCACCGTTGGTCTTTATCCGGCCCGCAACACAAACAGTAGAGTAGTATGAGGATGGTGCTCATGAGCATGCAAATGAAACACAGCGTGAAAAACAACTGAGTGACCACCATGAACGCGGGCACGAGGTAACCCCGTATCTGATCGTAGCCGGTGGTGAACGGGTCGTAGATCCATCGACATCCAACGAAAAATCTCCGCTGGTAGACGTCCTGCGGGTCCGGGAGGGACCGAAAGCAGTGCGTCCACAGCCCGAAGCGATCCAGGCGGGCCCCGGTTATCCGGTAATCCGAGACGAGCCAACTCGGGGTACCGAAGGCCACGCAAATCAGAATGAGGCCTAGGACGAAGAAGCCGAGGGCGATGTTACCCGCCAGTGACCTGTTCTTCATCTAAAAGAAAGCGGAGGGTTAAAAACAAAACACTTGAGGATTTCAGTGATGGCAGTAAAAGCGTTCATTCGACTTACGTTATCGTTGTCAGCGTGGCGATTCATGGAAAAGTGGACGGATTTATTAGGTGCGGTGGTTGAAACAGTTGAATTTAATGTGCGCTGATTGAGTTTGTTTGACACGCCCACCGCATCACTTGCGTACCGACCGAACAACGACGTTAGTGTTTTGTTTATGTGCGTGTTTGAACTGACACATGACACACCTAACTTCAGGTCAGCGGTTGTAAAAAGTTGGGGCGGAGCTTGATTTCTTTTTTTTCTTGGCACGTTTTTATTAAAAGTTTATTTAAAATATAAAAAAAGATGTAAAGCGGAAATGTTGGAATGTTTTTATAGAGCTTCAAAAAATAAACACGATCGGCGACCTGCGTTATTCTTTTTTTTTTTTTTTTAATTGGATATAAATGAAAAGTAACTATAACTTCAGTATAACATCGACAATTTTGTTTTGGCTTTCGCCTTTTTGTGATGTTGCTTAAGGTCGATCGATCGCCTTTTGTTTTAGTTTTAGTCTTTTTTTTCTTGTATAAGACGAGGAAGTTAATTTTGAAATCGATTGTCTTCTGTTTTCGCCGTCTTATGAAGAAAACCGCCTTGTTTTTGTTTTCTCTTATAAATCCTTGCGAAGGTAAAAATTGAAAATTAATTTTTATTAAAGTTAAAAATTAACTGACTTCTTGAAAGCGTCGTGAAAGTTAGTTTTTTTTTTTTGTTTTTCTCTTTTTCGTCTTCTTAACTTCTTATCGCGTCGATCGTCTTTTGTTTTCGTTTTTTTTTTCTTTCTTTTTAATATCGATCGCTTTTTTGTTTTCTCACCGAGAGAAACTCTCTAAAATCGTCGAGAAACGATTCTCTTGTTTTCGTTTTTGTCTTTTCGTTTTCTTATCGTGTCGATCGTCTTTTCTTTTCGTTTTTTTTTGTGTCTTATGTCGATCGTCTTTTGTTTTCGTTTGTTTTTTGTAACTTATGCCGATCGTCTTATGTTTTCGTTTTTTTTTGTATCTTATGTCGATCGTCTTTTGTTTTCGTTTTTTTTTTTTTTAAATGTCTATTGCTTTTTTGTTTTCACTGACAGAAACTTTTTGAAATCGTCTTGTTTTTGTTTATCTCTTTTTCCTCTCATTGTGCCGATCGTCTTTTGTTTTCGTCTTATTATGTCGATCGTCTTTTGTTTTCGTCTTTTTTATGTCGGTCGTCTTTTGTTTTCGTCTTTTTTATGTGGATCATCTTTTGTTTTCAATTGTATTGTCTTTTTCCTTTTTCTTTTTGTGTCGATCGTCTTTTGTTTTCGTCTTATTATGTCGATCATCTTTTGTTTTCAATTGTAATGTCTTTTTCCTTTTTCTTTTTGTGTAGATCGTCTTTTGTTTTCGTCTTTTCTATGTCGATCGTCTTTTGTTTTCAATTGTATTGTTTGTCTGTCTTTTTCCTTTTTCTTTTTGCGTTGATCGTCTTTTGTTTTCGTTTTTTTTTTTTTTTTAATATCGATAGCTTTTTTGTTTTCGCTAAGAGAAGCTTTTCGAAATCGTCCTGAAACGACCGTGTTGTCTTTGTTTCTCTCTTTTTCGTCTTCTTATTGTGTCGATCGTCTTCTTATGTCAATCGTCTTTTCTTTTCGTTTTTTTTTTTCCGAAAATCGCCTTTCGGAGCCGGTATTCTTTTGTTTTGGTTTTTCATCTTTTTTCACGATTTTTATTAAAACGGCCGCCCTCCATTTAAATTCATTTCAATACCCAAAATCAAATCGATTTGAACTGATTTTGAAACGGAAAGTTTAACGAAATTTTAAAATAAAATGAACATAACCTCAAAATACGCGCGAAATCAAATGAAATCTTAGATGAGGAAAGAGAGAGGATGGAGCAGAAGCACAGATTACTACGTATAGATTCGAAGGCTGGCATTCCCGTCATTTCTCGCGCCGCCATTGTTTAGGCGGTATATTAATCAAAGTGTGAGGTTATGAAATACGCCGCAGTTTTCAAACTTCGCACTTTATCAACCACCTAAACAATGGCTGCAGGTTACGGAATTTTGCCGCGCAACATCAAAGGTGCCGCCTGGAGTTTTCGTATCTGCATATTAATCTGCGGCAGAAGCGAGGCACATCTGTTACCAGTTGGGTCCAAGTCAAGGTCACTTACTTTTACCTGTGAAATGTTATTCCGGGCTTTGCTGATACACATTGCGCATTGTTTCTCTAAACTGTCAGTAGGTATCTGTTCATTCACTATTACAACAAAAAAAAAAAAACAACGAAATTCACTTTGGCTGCAACGCGTTTGTGCAATGCGAGGCGTCCTTGATTTGGTCCCAACTGGTAACAGTTCTCGTTCACGCATTGGATACGACGCGGCGCGGCGTGCGTGATCCCATCTCTTTCCTTGTTTAAGATTCAGCCGCTGTTCGTAAATGACGGTGATTCATTCACTTGTTTTTAAGACCGCTGGGCGTGAACGAGAAACAATCGTAAATTTTCGCGTTGCGTAACGTCGACCTTCCGGAGGAAGAAATTTCAACATTTCAAGAGAGAGAGAGAGAGAGAGAGAGAGAGAAAGAGAAAATTCCTCCACGTTTATTATCCGCATGAATAATAAAAAGTTGCGCCTTGATTGTCTTAATTATTTCGGTGATTGTGAAACGAGAAGAAACCTCTTAAAAGTTATAAATTGCTCTTTTTTATTCGTTTGTACATTTTCTTACAAAATATACACAGAAAAAAAACATCCGCTAAAAACACTAATGGCTAGTTGCACCAAACACTTAAGTCGAGCTTAAATTTAAGTAATGCTTATAATGTGACGTTTGAGGTTACACAACATTCAAGTAAATCACATTCTAAGCGGTGCTTAAAGTTAAGCGGGACTTAAGTGTTTGGTGCAAACCGGCGATTAATACATAATACAGATCTCGCACAATTTAAAAGGCACCGTAAGTCAAAAAATTAAATAAAATAAAAAAGACTAATTAGTTCAGATCTTGAGAGATTTTTTTTTTTACTTTTAAGGTGGACTAAATTTTTTACTACCAAGGCCCAGTTTTACAATGACGGTTTAAGGCCTGATCTTACCATTTCCTGATAAATTTAACCGTCGGTTAATAACCTTGGAAACTATTGTGCCGACAATGGTTTCCTGGGATATTAACCGATGGTTAAATTTATCATGAGGGGGCCTAAGACCCGGTTTTTCAATCACAGGTTAACTCTAACTCTCGGTTTATTTCCGTGGTAACAAGTACGAAGACAATTGTTTCCATGGCAATAAACAGAAGGTTAAAGTTAACTTGTGATTGAAAAACCGGCCCTAACTTACCTAATAACCTAATAGATAGTAAGTAAATAAGTAGATAGAATAAATAAAACTGTCAGACAGTTCGACTAACTAAAAAAAATATATAACGAGTAGAATTTGTTCAAACAAAAGAAGACTTGAGTATGATTAATTAATATCTCATGCTCCATTCGCATTCGAACATTCGAATCAAATGATTGGACGGAAGAAAAGGAGGTTAATACTTATGTTAACTCGCTTGCTGGAAGCTAGATGTCAGTGTGCGAAGACTTGCGTACTTCCATGTCATAATGCGAAGAGGGCCTGGACGCTTGCAAGCGCTTATATCTAGCGCGGCGCGCCTCGACCAGAAACATGGCCCCCGCCGGAAACATAATGAGCGAGCCGAGAGCGGCGAACGCGAAAGACCAACTCAGATCATTGTGCTCCCAGTTCGGCATCCAATACCGACTGTCGCCGTACGATCCGAAAATAAGCACGGCGATCACGCCGAAGAATCCCGCGAGAACCAAATCAAGTCCAATCGTCAGGAGCAGGTGAATGTACTTGTCGTGATCGCGGCTGCAGAAACAGTACAGCCAGGTGAGGAAAGCAGCGATCAACAATAGGGTCATCGAGAGGGTGAAGAAGAACTGGGTCCAGATGAAGAACGCCGGGAGCAGGAAGTCGTGGATGATGTAGTATTCCTCCTCGAAGACCCACCAGCAGCCCGTGAACTTCGTGTCGTAGAAGTGGCGGAAGTCCTCGAACTTGTTGAAGCACACCTGCCACAGTCCTGAAAGCAAGCGGCGGCGTTCAGTGGGCACTCCTTTTCTTCTGGGTGTGACTCACCGATACGCACGAACTTCGGATCGGCGAGTTTCCCGTCCGTTTCCAGCCAGCAGGGGGTGCAGAACGCCACCAGTATCAGCAGGAAGCCGACGAACGTTGTTATTATCGCGAAAATTCCAGTTTTCGTCTTCATCGCCATTTTTATTATTGCTCGACGAGTGTTGTTTACAGCGATGTGTCAACAGCGATTCACTCGCTACGTCAAATGTCAAAAGTCGCCATTTTATCGCTTACGCAGAGTTGCCAACAGTCGGAAAAAGTTTTTACTAAAACAGACGTTGGAAATCGCCAAAAAATAAAAATAAGTACGCCGCCACAAGTGTGTCAAGTAATTTTATTGAAACTTTTTATTCGAAACATAAAAAAAAACAGTAACCTCGGGCCTGAAATTATTGGTACTTGCGAAACGGAAACTTTTTTCTTAGTGTAGCGTCGTCCACACGGTTTCAACGTGCACGAATTGATGCGGGAAATGTCAAAAGTCTCCATTTTATCGCTACGCAGAGTTGCCAATAGTTGGAAAAAGTTTTCACTAAAACGGACGTTGGAAATCACCAAAAAATCAAAATAAGTACGCCGCCACAAGTGTGACAAGTAATTTTATTGAAACTTTTTATTCGAAACATAAAAAAAAAACAGTAACCTCGGGCCTGAATTTATTCGTACGTGCGAAACGGAAACTTTTTTTTTTGGTGTAGCGTCGTCCACATGGTTTCAACAAATCTCAAGGCCAACCCAACTCAACCGTATTCAATTGAAGTAGAAAATTTAAGAAACAAAAATGTAAAAATTGAAAAACGGCTAGAGCGAAATTCCAAACAAGAAAAAATTTGAAATCAATAATAAACAATAAAAAAAAAACCGAAGCTAAAAATTAAATGAAAAGAATTTTCGACGTCAATCCAAGCAAAAAAAATTAAAGCAAATTAAAAGTGAACCTCAACAATCAATCTCAAGGTCAACTGAACTCATCTAACTTATTATGTCATACTGCATTTGCATTCTACACGGGTGAAAATTAAAATTAAAGTAAAAAAAAACGTTAAAATTTATATCTGGATTATAAATAATAATGAAGTTAAGCTCGGTACATCTCAAGGTCAATCAAATCTCAAACCTACCGACATCAACCTGACTTTATTTAATACAAGTAATCACTAGAAAAAATTGAAAATCAATTGAAATGATGTTCAAATAACTTCAAGGTCAATTCAACCCAACTCCATTTAAAACAAAAGAGAAATTAATTAAAACGAAGCTCAATTAATCTCAACGTCGACATAACCCATTCTAGTTCTATTCAGCCCGAGCAAAAATTAAAAAAAAATAGTAAAAATTAAAAAACCTAAAAAGGAATTCCTTAAATATTTAATTTTTCCGAATTCATAACCGAATTAGAATTAATTCGCCCATTTTGGTCGCCAGTTGCGCCGTTTTAGAAAAAAAAGCAAGCGAAGCGGTTACCATTTGGCGAGCAATAAATCGCCACGGTTGGCAACATTGTCGGAGCCTAAAATCAACTAAAATTGCACGCGAAATTCTTCCCTAGCAATTAAACTGATTCAATGTTAAGCGAAAAATTTTCAGAATTACTTAACTTTTTAACACAAATTTTGGAAAAATAATGTGTAGGTTGAAATTAAAAATAAAAAAAAAGAACCTGGCAACTGTGGAATTATTTACAGTGTACCTTTTCTGCACCGCTTTCTAAATATTTAAGAAATATTTCAATAAAGCTCAGCTTCGAATTGTTTCATCGCTTTCGGTAAGGTTAGTTTTTTTTTTTAGAATATAGTTGCAAAGAATTTCGGTAGATGACGCTGCAATTCG
Organism: Prosopocoilus inquinatus; assembly: GCA_036172665.1. Taxonomy (NCBI): domain Eukaryota; kingdom Metazoa; phylum Arthropoda; class Insecta; order Coleoptera; family Lucanidae; genus Prosopocoilus; species Prosopocoilus inquinatus. The sequence continues at coordinate 2,094,218 of CM069878.1, read as the reverse complement.
ATGTTTCAAAATTAGGACCTTTTCTTAATCTCAAGTTGACAGCTTGAGTTTTGCGCCGCTAACTTCACGTTGTTGTCGTGACATTTCGTTAACCTTTAAACGCGATCTGCTGTTTCTGGTTTTAAACGGAAGTTTATTAATAATTAATAAAGTCAAGTCTGACGAAACCGAGAAAGACAAGCGTTTTCTGATGAGTTGAAACTTGATTGCAGTTTTCTTCGAACCCACCGACGTGGAGATTTCCAGGAAGCCTTTCGCCACCGCTCACTGGAGGGCGATTAAGTACATCTCCCCGAACCTAACCGAACTTAAGCACATCGCAGACGCGATAGGTATTCGCGTCCACTCGGATGTCGCCAGCGGAAGAAGTAATAAAGTTGAGGAGGCCGCTCATCTCGCAACCAGGCTCGCTGATTACATAGAAAACGTGATTGTGACCTTGGGAGCACAGGGTTTGTTGATAGCCAGGAGGGCATGCGCGTCGGAACCGTTGAACCGCTCGACTAGTTCCGTTGATCGTTTGCAGATTCGTCACTATCCCATGAGCGAGGTCGGTAATATAGTTAACGTCAGTGGAGCTGGCGATTGTTTAGTGGCCGGATTAATTTCTGCGATGGTGGAAGGCCGAAGCGAACAGAACTGCGTGTCGGTTGGGTTCGCCGCCGCAATTGCGTCGTTGCGTTGCACGTCGGCTGTGCCCGAAGTGCTTTTCGACGAGAAACACGAATCATGGCACTCGAATGCTTTTTATAAAGTCCTAAATCTGTAATTGTGTGGCGGGCACGTACATAGATGGCGCTGAAGGATCTCGGAAAAATCTCATCTGCTCTCGTTCCCCTTGCAATTTTACGCTCTCTCTCTCATTGTGTTTTTTTTTTTGTTTTAATTAATCCAATTTTTTATTATTTTAAGCATGCAATTAAAAGCATGACACGTAAACTTGTAATATATTTATATAGGGTGTAATTTTAATGAGGGGCCAAACTTTAAGGGCCACTTCCTCACACCGAAATAAGAAAGAAAGTTTATATGAACATAGGTCCGCAAACGCATAGTTTCCGAGATATAACGAAATCATCGTAGGCTGCCACGATTTCATATTTGAAATCTCTTAACTCTTCCGAACAACTTTCCCAAATAACATTTCCGCGTATCTTCAAAAATAAAGGTGCTTTACTCTTACGTCGATTTCAAACATTTCGATCTCCTGGGTATACGGCGATAGATATTGAGATTTTGACAACTGCATTTTAGGTTTGGGGCGATGCGGGAACTTTCGTAAAGAATAAGTTTTTCTGAGAAATCGACGGGAAAAAAGTTTCCCAAATTTTTTCCCGACCCTGTATCTCAGAAACTAAGCGCTTGCCGACATATGTTTATATGAACTTTTTTTCATAATTCGACGTGAGGAACTCGCCCTCGACGTTTGTCCCCTCAAAAAAGTTACACCCTGTATATTATGAATAAAACACTAAGCGAATTATTTTCTTTTATTTTATAAACGCACCCGGGGGATGATGTAGTTTCATGAAATAAATAAATATTAGGAAAAATAATTACTTGACTAAAAAAAAGAGATGTAATTTTGTATTAATTTTGTTTTTCTAGCACGTAGTTTGCGCTTGCAGCCGTCCAATCCAGTTGCCCATGAAAATAAATGACGGGGACTCCTACTAAATGGCGACGTTCAAAATCAGTGTACAATGACATTGTGAATTTTATGAATGAAAAAATAAAAAAACCAATTCTGTTCAAACTGCGTTTCATTTCTTCGTGAATAACAAACGTATCTACCCGCCGTAGATCTACGCCGCTGGTGAAATTCTCTTTAATTTTACTCGACGTGTAGCATATTAATGCCATATTTCAAGTATAATTTTCAACATTAAATAAAATAAAGTGTTTCAAATCGTTTGGCAAATTAAAAGAGAAAATGCATTTTCAAGTTGTGCTTTTGAGAAATTTGATCGAAGTAAGCCGCTTGGCGCCCTCTGCGTCTCACCAGCGTAATCAATTACCGTCCTAGCAGCAGAAAACTGTAATTCTAGTATCGAGTTACAGAAAACTGTAATTCTAGTGCCGACTCACAGAAAACTGTAAATTTGCTATTCGCTTACAGGAATCTGTAACAGTGGCTTATTACAGAAAACTGTAATTGAAATTAATCAGGAATTCCGTTAAGCAAATGCAGGAGCAAATGGTAAGTTATAATTTACGTAAGCCTTTTTTTCTTAATAGGAATTAGGCCATGATTTCCGAATTGTTTGCTTATTGAAAGAGCATCGAGAATTTAAAACGTTCTTAGGAGGACATGTAGGAGGTGAATTATCAGAAGCCAAAAATATTAATTTTTTGCTGCCGACCAAATTTACAGGGTTTTTGCTTCTTGCTATCAGGATCACACAAACGTGAAGAGATATCGGAGGTAAATGTATCAGGCGTGGGAAAAATTCCCGCCAACTGTAAAATAAAATTAAAAAAAAATTCTGCTAGGGTTTTACTCGAATTCTTGAATCTTGCTACCAGGACCACATAAACCCGAGGGGATGTCGGATGCGAAGAAGAGATCGTGGAACGTGCAACAAATTTATTAAGAGTTCTTTTTAGAACTATCAAAAACAAACCAGGAAGAGCATCCGAGACACTGTTACGCTCTATTTTTTTTTAATTTTTATCTTATTCTGGCAAATTCTTGACAGTATACAAAATGCTCTCGTGACGTCGTACGCCAACTGTGACGTCACCGACTTAAAAATGTCAATAACTCTCTTATTTAAGGGCCAAATTCGACGCGCCTTCGCAGGGATGATCTAAGGGCGTCAAGGGACCCGACCGCACCCTCAAAATCACGCTGGAACCTTTAAAAAACAAAAATGCATAAATGGGCTGCGCAGTAGGTAACGGAGGGCCGTAGGGCTGCGCACTCGATTTTTGACATATGGGTTAAGCCAGAGGGTTAAAAAAATTCTTCTTTCCAATGGTACCTTCAAATCGGCCCTAAGGGCTCAAATAACGAAGTTGGGGTTTTCAGGATTCGCAGAAAAATCGCGTTTTCCTCGTCGTTTCGAACGCAAAAATGCTCTCGTGACGTCATACGCCAACTGTGACGTCACCGACTTAAAAATGTCAATAACTCCCTTATTTAAGGGCCAAATTCGACGCGCCTTCGCAGGGATGATCCGAGGGCCTCAAGGGACCCGAACGCACCCTCAAAATCGCGCTGGAACCTTTAAAAAACAAAAATGCATAAAAGGGCTGCGCAGTAGGTAACGGAGGGCCGTAGGGCTGCGCACTCGATTTTTGACATATGGGTTAAGCCAGAGGGTTAAAAAAATTCTTCTTTCCAATGGTACCTTCAAATCGGCCCTAAGGACTCAAATAACAAAGTTGGGGTTTTCTGGATTCGCAGAAAAATCGCCTTTTCCTCGTCGTTTCGAACGCAAAAATGCTCTCGTGACGTAATACGCCAACTGTGACGTCACCGACTTAAAAATGTCAATAACTCTCTTATTTAAGGGCCAAATTCGACGCGCCTTCGCAGGGATGATCAAAGGGCGTCAAGGGACCCGACCGCACCCTCAAAATCGCGCTGGAACCTTTAAAAAACAAAAATGCATAAAAGGGCTGCGCAGTAGGTAACGGAGGGCCGTAGGGCTGCGCACTCGATTTTTGACATATGGGTTAAGCCAGAGGGTTAAAAAAATTCTTCTTTCCAATGGTACCTTCAAATCGGCCCTAAGGACTCAAATAACAAAGTTGGGGTTTTCTGGATTCGCAGAAAAATCGCCTTTTCCTCGTCGTTTCGAACGCAAAAATGCTCTCGTGACGTCATACGCCAACTGTGACGTCACCGACTTAAAAATGTCAATAACTCCCTTATTTAAGGGCCGAATTCGACGCGCCTTCGCAGGGATGATCTAAGGGCGTCAAGGGACCCGACCGCACCCTCAAAATCGCGCTGGAACCTTTAAAAAACAAAAATGCATAAAAGGGCTGCGCAGTAGGTAACGGAGGGCCGTAGGGCTGCGCACTCGATTTTTGACATATGGGTTAAGCCAGAGGGTTAAAAAAATTCTTCTTTCCAATGGTACCTTCAAATCGGCCCTAAGGGCTCAAATAACAAAGTTGAGGTTTTCTGGATTCGCAGAAAAATCGCGTTTTCCTCGTCGTTTCGAACGCAAAAATGCTCTCGTGACGTCATACCCCAACTGTGACGTCATCAAGTTTAAAATTTTAACAACTCCTTTATTTACACGGTCCAAATCGTCATAGGATGATCTGATGTCACGAGAGACCGCACGGACACCCCCGCCAGGGCGACCATCACTAGTTTCCACAATACCGGCCTTAAATATGTGATCACAGTCAAAGAATTGAAAGTGACTACTCATTTTTCTTGTGATTCACAGATTCACAATTTACGCGTGAACTCTTCGTGTCTACTTCATAGGATTTAAGAATTCCTCAGACTCGATTCAATCATCCTCAAACATCTTCTTATTTGGTTATCTTCAAATTTGGGGGAATTTCTTCGACATTGGCAACATTGGTCATATTCCTAGGCTCAGTGTCACCAACTGTTCATATCTGAAATTATATGTAGGTGGATGTCTTGAATGGATGGCTAAGTACCGATATTTCTTTTTGTAGGCGTTAAAAGTTACCCAAAATATTCGTTGCATTATTTAAAATATTACAGTTTTTGAGTTTTTATAAAATAAATAAATGTTTAGAGTTGTTTTAGTAATATTGTTATTTGATGGTGCCATAAAATGATTAAAGGATTCGCCAGACACAGGAGCGTTCGCTTTATGTAATACAGCTGCAAGCAAAAAATAGTAGACAAATTACAGTTTCCTGTAATTATTCTTCCTCGAAATGCCAGGGATTAAAGACGAATTCACAGATTCTACCAAAGTTTCAAACTCGTAAATTTTGAAAGCTTTAAATTTTTTAAATATTATGTGTGAAGTCGTTTTTAATCACTACTCTCTCGGTGGAAAGCTGAAAAAGTGATAATCCGCTTGCGTCTATCGAATAATCTTATTTATCAAGCGAGAAGGCATAGTTTTAACGCGTAAAACAGTTGAGATAATAAAAACTAATTAAATTTATTCAATCATTGGTTGGTGCTGCCATCTTTGAATGAGTGTTAAGATTTACAGGTTAAGCATGATAACTGATATCTGTAATCCTAGAGATAACGCTATTCGTCCAAAGATGGCAGCACAGTCTATGAAGGAAGAATTATTTTTTCATTATTATTTAAACTGTTTCGGAAGTCGTTTTCGTTCAAAACTTACGATTATTCAATAGGCGCCGGCGGACTTCTGCTTTTCCATTTTCCACAATCACATTAAATTTTTTTTTTGTATTCTCATCACAGAGCTATGTATAACCAGAGAATTCATCAATAATGTACCTTGTAACTACGTAATTGTAATTACAGAAATAAGTTCAACGAATATATTACAAAGATGGAACACCCTCTGAGCAATTATATTATTATTTTAACAAAAGCAAACGCGTATTTATAAAATGTCTGCAGATTTAATACCTAATTCAAATTATGATTTTATTATTAGGGTATTATGCGTGTCCCTCAGACTGTAACAAATAGCTCAAATTCGTCCCCGGCTCAATCTCCTTAGGTTCTTCCCCCCTGGAACAAAACCGGCGATAATCAGTTGAATCTTACACAATTTTTTTTTTCTTTTTTTAATTTGACATACGGAATAAAAAGCCTGGCCTTATGCAACCCTTTCAACACCGCACTGTCACCAACGACGTACAAAGAATTCCCTTCCCTCAACCCGAGCACGGGATTGGCATGCGGCAGCTCCAAGTACTGCACGATTCGTTCCTCTCGCGTCTCGCCCTTATGCTTGGAAGTGGGATCCGGATCGAGATAGTGGGGGTTGATATTAAAAGGCACCAGCTTGAGCCCGTCGAAACTCGGCGGGTATATGATCGGCATGTCGTTCGTCGTGCAGATGTTTCTCGTCGCAACGTTACTTCCTGTACACAAAAAATAAACTGCGGGGAACTTCCACGGTCGTCGAAACGCACCTGCGCTGCTTCCAATGTAAGGCACACCGTCGGTCAGGACTCTCTTGCGAATGACATCGACGAGCTTGTGATCGTACAGAGCCTTCAACAGTTGGAACGTGTTTCCCCCGCCTACGAAGAGGGCCTCGGCCGTTTCGACCGCGTGCACGGGGTTCTGCTTCTGATGGATGCCCTCAACTGAGTAACCTGCAGAGATTAATTAAGAAGTAAAGCAAGCGGAGAGCGCGCCTTGGTTTTGAGGGTACCCCACTTGACGAAGGCGTCTTTTATTCGGTCTAAATATCCGTCGTGGTCTCGCAGGGCGTACGGAATAAATAAAATCCTGGACACGTTGCACCTAAAAAAAAATTAGAAAAAAGGAGGAGAAGTCGTCAGCTGAGCTCGGGGGCGTGGGGGGCCGGCGCTTACTTTTTGAGGAGCGTGTTGATGTCTTGCGCTGCACATTCGAGGTATTCGTAGCCGTGGACTTTGGAGGAGGAAATCAAGAGGATGTGACGCGCAGACATTTTCGTTATTTATCAGAAGCGCTAGCTCATTTCGTTTTATCGTGAAGTACCCAGGTCAGATAACGCATAAATCTTGCAGCTTACGCAGAACTAGGTTATGTTCAGTATTACCAACCGTCCCACAGAATATTTTTCTACCACGTTCCCAAAATTCCTCAAACTTCGTGGCATTTATAAGGTGCTTTCTTTCGCTTAAAAGTTTGAATCGTGTTTCGAATAGTTTGGAACTGAATTTCGTAATTCTTGGAACAAAACAAGTGACTTGAATTTTCGATTGACATTTCAGTTGTAAATAACCATAATTCAGTCCAAAACAGAGATTCGAAGAAAATAATGTCGGTTTTTGAATCAAAACACGTTTGGATCACGATTTTGTGAGCGAAAGACCAGTTACCTTCGTGGATTTAACACATCCTTGGTTACCTCATAGTACAAGGTTGGTGAAACTGATATTGCCCAGTCCACCACTACCAACCTTGGCATAGAAAAGGATCAAAACACGTTTGGATCACGATTTTGTGAGCGAAACAAAGTATTTGGCTATATAAACTGAAGTTACCGCTAGCTCACATGTAAATCTAATTAAACTATTGATTAAGTCTTATGATTGCTTAACGGTTCCCTTTTTTTAATTACTTTCTAAGCACGATCTCAGCGATTAAATGAATTCCGTCGGTTGTGGCAAACGCCGTGGTGGTTCGGTCGGTGGTGGCTACACTGTCTGCGTACATGGCGGCCATGTTGGAGCATCTGCGCACGTAAACGCGGACTTCAGCAGCAAAATCATCGTAAATTTACTCAGTTCGCATGAAATGTCGTCGGAAAAGTAAGAGCCGCCTCGAAAACTAATCCAGCCGGGCACCTAACCGCGCTCGTTTCAGCCTCGAAGACCTGCTGGACGTGGACGCGGACGAGGAGAACGAAGGCGACTACGACCTGGGGGACGACGAGGAGGACGCTCTGCTCGACGACAACTTCGAAATCTCCGGCAAGAAGAGGGCCCCCGCGACCTCCTCCAAGGGTCGAGCGGGCGCCGACCAAGACCTCGAGCCCGAGACGGATTTCGTGCTGGAATTGGACGACGCGACGGAGCTGAACGATGAAGACGGTATTGGCGGCGGCGACGACTCGTGCGGCCGTGTTTCACTTCACGTTTCATTTGTTTTTTTAGACGCGGAGATTTCGCTTAACGCCAGCAATTTGAACATTGAGGAGGAGCAGGAAAGGAACAGGAAAACCGATAAGTTTACCAACGAGCGGGTCATTTTAAATGCGGACGTATCTCAACACTGTAAGTTTCTAAATTTTTTTTTATGTATCTGCTGCATGTAATCGATGCTTGGTTTTAACGTTTAGCGTCGTCGTTGCCGTTATCTTGCCAATTGCGAACTTGACGTTTGCATGTTTTAAATTAAATTATTATCGTTCTGCAAAGTCTCAACTCCGATTGTCTTTGTCGTGTTGCTTTTAAGAAGGAATTTAAGAGAGAAGTGCAAGAAATTGAGGAAAAAAATCAAAGTCGACGAAGTGACATCTAGTGTTGACAAGGGGATATAATGCACTTGATTTTTTTTTCTTCTAATAGATGGCAGCACTGTTTGTTTTTTTTTTTTTTAATAAGCTGTATTTCTTACGTGCACCTGTGGTGCCATCTGTTAGCCTCAGCTATAACAATGCACTCTTTATTTATGAAAAAAAAAAAAAAAAAAAACTGAAAAACCAAAGAATGTTGTTCTTAAAACGATTTTAAATTAAAAAGAAAACATTTGTGGCGCTGTTACCGTGACTCGCCACTTTATTCTCTTTATTTGCGCCAAATTTTGTAAAAATTCAAGAAATTATTACAAGAAATTTCGAATAAATAAAATCGAACGGAAATGGTTCGAAGAAATTTCAAACACAAGTACCGCCACCTGTTAATCTGTAGTCGCAATTAATTTTGCGTCCTCGAATTCCGACAGTTTCGAAACAGACAGCCGAAAACTAATTTCAGAACGTTCAAGGACAGACGTTCTTAAAACAATTTTGAATAAAAGAAAAATATTTGTGGCGTCTTCTGTTACCATGCTACAATTTAGAATAAATTAAATTTAAATAGAAATCGTTAAAAAAAAGTATCAAACGTAGACAGCGCCATCCATTGATTTTAGCCATAACTTCTCGTCTTTTGTTTTTCATTAATTCATCAACATTTTATATAGCATTGTAATAAACTATAGTTTTTTTTTCTTAAATATTGTTTCAAGTTGTTTTTTGTTTTGTTTTTTGTCTATCCTTGAAAGTCAATCAGTCGATCGTCTTTTGTTTTTCATTAATTCATCAACATTTTACATAGCATTGTAAATTATAGTTTTTTTAATATTTTTTCAAGTTTTTTTTTTGTTTTGTTTTTTTGTCTGTCCTTGAAAGTCGATCAGTCGATCGTCTTTTGTTTTTCATTAATTCATCAACATTTTACATAGCATTGTAAATTATAGTTTTTTTTTTTAATATTTTTTCAAGTTTTTTTTTGTTTTGTTTTTTGTCTGTCCTTGAAAGACGATCAGTCGATCGTCTTTTGTTTTTCATTTCCAATTCAACTGAAGAAAAAAATAAAAAAGTAGCCCAGAAGAATGTCAAGGTTTAGGTTAACCTTGAAATTCTTTTGGCCTACTTTTTTTAATTTCAAGGTTAACCTAAACCTTGACATTCTTCTGGGCTACTTTTTTAAATTTTTTTTCTTCAGTTGAATCGGATTAACTTTGAGAGCCTGATCGAATTGTTAAAAATTAAAATTAATCAAAAGGAAGTTCGATCAGGCTCTCGAAGTTAATCCGATTCAATTGAAGAAAAAAAAAATAAGAAATTTAAAACGTAGCCCAAAAGAATTTCAAGGTTAACCTTGAACTCGCCTTGAATCCATTGAATCTAAACAAAAGGTTAGAAATTATAAAAAAAAAACAAAAGCAAATAAATGTTTAAAAATAAGAATGAATTAAAACTAAGTTAAATCAAAATTAAGGTCAATCCAATCCAACTGAAGTGGGTCTAATTCTATTCAAACCAAACAAAGAATTGAAACTAGTAAAGTGAATAGAATAAAATAGAAAAGGAAAAGAAAACATTGAAATTAAACAGACAAGTCCGAAACAAATTTTAAATATTTTAATAATAAAAGCGCGGGTAAGAATTTTGCAAGCGGCAAAGCTTGACTTCTAGCTACGCCACTGTTCTCATCGTAACTTTCTCTGCTGAGTATAATGACTGTACTTCGGGTGTTGTTACAATATTTCGTATTTAAACCGAATTTTGTTTATTTTTTCAAGGTCGCCCCGTTTTTGAATGATGGAAAATAAACGGTCACTTTATTTATAACAGAAAATTTTTAAAAAATTTTGTTGCAAATCATTTTTGATTGTTTTTGTCGCTGTTTTATCTGTTCAGAAAATTTTTAGGTTATAACTTTGTTTACCTTGTCAACTGAAACAAAAGTTCCATTTTTTTTTTTAGGTTTCAATTGTCTTAGTTAAGGTTGCGGTAAGTGAGCGGTCGAAGTGGTCAGACCAAATCACGTGATTTTTTCTCAATAGCTGATTGGTAAGAGTCGGACCGTTGACTTGACGATACTGTGCAATTTGACCGCTCATTTAACTCGGCTCGACGTAACCTACAATTTTGTGGCCAAGTCAAATACCTGTCAAATTAATTAACAAAACATATGCGGTTGCAGTGTTGCAAATAGTTGAATAAGAAAATGCTGTCCTTAATTGTGTTGCCAACCGAAACAATTCCACTTGATCGCTTTGTATTTTTCAAAGCTTCGTTTCCAATGCTGGACAAGAGATGGCGCTCAAAATGACGAATCTTTGTACAATTTGACCGTTCACTTAACGCGGCCTTTAATTCAGTTTATGTCGTCTTAAAACTGAGACAATTCCCCGTGGTAAGAGAAATACAGTTATAGTCATGTATTACTTACAAGTGCCCTTTAGTTATTTACGAGCATGATTTCCGAGAATTGCAACAAATTGCTTATTTTTTAGAAAATATGTTCGGTTCGTTTTCCAGTTAAAAAGTCGACCCAAAGCGATGGCAAAACCTTCTCCGACAGGCAGAACCAGAGGGGTTTCAATTTTAAGGGGCGAGGCAGAGGAGGAGGAGGAGTAAGCAGAGGGAGTTACCAAAACGAACAGAACCGGAACGCCCAGTACCACCAGAAGAAGAAAGTGCTGATTAATCCGCATTTTAAGGGCAACGTGCAGATCCGAAACAACGGTGAATATAAACGAACAGTTCTATCTTGAACTGAGGCATAGCCCCTCACTTTCTGTTGAACAGAGGCATAACCCCTCACTTCCCTGTTGAACTGAGGCATAGCCCCTCACTTTCTGTTGAACAGAGGCATAACCCCTCACTTCCCTGTTGAACAGAGGCATAACCCCTCACTTTCTGTTGAACAGAGGCATAACCCCTCACTTCCCTGTTGAACAGAGGCATAACCCCTCACTTTCTGTTGAACAGAGGCATCACCCCTCACTTTCTGTTGAACAGAGGTATAACCCCTCGCTTTCTGTTGAACAGAGGCATAACCCCTCTCTATCTGTTGCACAGAGGCATAACCCCTCACTTTCTGTTGAACATAGGCATAACCCAGTTTATTTTTTTCATCAATCTTTCTGCGTTCTAGTGTCCTTGGCTTGGGATAGCAGCCACATGAACAATCAGACCAATCAACACAAGAAGCCCTACGTTTACATTCACCCGTGGGCACAAAACCAGCAGCCGGTTTTAAACAATTACGTGCAGTCACCGCCGGAGCCCCATCCGGTCATCAGCACATTCAGTAACCCTCACTACCAGCCCTTGTTGCCACAGGTGAGTACTATTTCTTGGGGTCGAGGTGTTTCAAGTTAATTTTTAATTATCTTCTTGGTTTTGCAGATGAATCCGAAGCCCCCCGTGCACCAGCGTTTAGGCGTCAACCCGAACTTGTGTAACATGGACGGTCAACAACAGTACACCACCCATTTTCCACCACCAGCACCAGCACCGCCGCCGCCGCTGCCGCCGCAACAATCGTTCCAGCAGATGCCCCCCCACCAAAATCACAGCATGTACGAACAGGTGGCGCACTTTAACAATTTTAACAACGTCTTACCTCCTCAATTCAACAACCAGCAGATATTCCAGCAGCATCAGAAATTGCCTTCCATGTACAACCAACCTCCCATCTACAACAATCAAGCCGCCAACGCGTATCCTAACCCCCCGAATTACAACGTCAACTGCAACAACACGTTTCAACCCTCGATGTACGCGCCGCCGCCGCCGCCGCCTCCCGGTAACGACTACGGCGTTTACCCCCAGCCGATTCCGCTGCAGAACATCGACACCACCCACCATCCCCCGATCATAAACTACCAAAAACCCCAGTTCGTACCTTCCCACCCGAAACAATACCAACAGCCGAGGAAGTTCAACCAAGGCAGCCCCGGCAAGAGGAAATTCGAGAACATCAAGGGCGAGCTGAAAAAGAAGAAGCGCAATCTCTCTTCTAATTTGCACGAGGTCCAGACGGTCGATGTAACTCCCCCGGAGGTACATCATCATAACCCAATTACCATCGTCAAGCGCAGGCGAGGGTTGACGTATTTTTTTCCTTTCTCTTCTTTCAGATGGCGGCGGTGAAACCTGAAATCGCAGCGGAAGAAGGTGATGATGATGAAGAAGAAGAAGACGAGGAAATGAAGGCGTACCGCTTGAAAATCGAGCAGCAGAAACTCATCCGCGCAAAGATCCTCCAGCAGAAGGAAGAGAGAAGAAAGCAGGCGGCGAAAAAGCTGCAGGCGGAAGAGGAGTACGAGACGGTGGTGCCCCCGAACGAGCTGATCAAAAACATCGAGATCCCCGTGATTACCAACATAAAGATCCAGCCGGAAATCATCGTTAAGAGCGGAGGTTATAGGAAGGCGGCTGCGGCGGTGCCCCGTTTCAACCAGAACATCGTTCCTATAAAAACTGTTAATTGTGTTAACGAGCTCGGTAGTAATAGTGGACGTGTCGTGGTGGCGGCGGGCTCGAAAAAGGATGCCGAGGAACCCTTCCGTACGAATCCGTTCTTGAGTAATCGTAAAGTATTCGCTAAAGACCAGTCACTGGCCGATACGCCCGTGGTGGTCGTTAATAACTTGGCGACCGGCACGTCTGTGGCCAAGTTGCGCAAATTATGTCAAGGGGTAGGCGACATTCAGGTAAGGGTTGTCGATGGCAATCGTTTTATTACTTAGTTCTATAAGTAAAACCGAGATGCGCTGCGTGCGTCGTTTTTAGAAGTCCGTTTTAGTTGTTAGTAGTTTTTCTCGAAACTTAATCAGCGAAAGCGTTCATTTACTTTTTAATGGTTCCGTGCGTTTTATGTACACGTCGAATGTTGTTGTTTCCTCCCCGAATCACGAATAATTAGGTTAAGTTTCAACATGCCGTGTAGCGCAGTTTCAAAAAAAAAAAAGAAAAGAAAATATTTTTATACTTTTATACTGGAATAAAATTTTATGTTTTTTTTTTCAAAATTATATATTTTGTCGCCGTACCATCTTCTACGCGCAAAAAGAAACCCCCCAACATGACAGGCTCGATGGTTTTAAGAGTTCGTTCAACCCACCTTGTCGAGTCACATGACTTAATTAAGCACGCAGAACAAACTATTTAATAAAAAAAAAAAGGAAGAATACAATTGAGCAAGAGGAAAAGTTTTTTTTTTTGCTAGCGGAAAGCTTGTTCATGAGGGCATTTCTGAATTCCCGAGCAAATTCTAGCCTGAATTGATGGGTCGCATGATGGGTCTAGCGCGAGCCGTTCTCGAGTTGATTCGTTTGTTTTCGGCGGTGCAACTCGAGAGCCGTTCGAGATAGACCCATGGTGCGACCCATCGTTTCGGGCTAGAATTTACTTGGAAACTCGAAAATGCAATGAAAAAGGCAAATTTACCCGAAATTGTGCTGCTCACTTTTTGCACGTGCACATTTTCAAGAAGGAAAAAGTGCCGACAAAACAAGGAAAATACTCCTCTACAGTTATCGCGCCGAAAAGACAACGTTTAGGTTTACAAAAAACATAATTATTAAAAAAAAAAAACGGTTGAATATCACGTGAACAGAAAGTCACGTGTGTTTTTGGAAGAACATCTTGTATACGATAGCATTTTTGAATTCCCCAGCAAATTCTAGCCTGAATTGATGGGTCGCATGATGTGTCTAGCGCCAGCGGTTTTCGAGTTGATTTGTTTGTTTTCGGCGGTACAACTCGAGAACCCTTCGAGGTAGACCCGTGGTGCGACCCATCGTTTCAGGCTAGAATTGACTCGGCAACTCGAAAATGCGATGAAAAACGCAATTTTCCCACATTTCCCGAAATTGCGCTCCTCATTTTTTATACTTGCACATTTTCTAGGAGGAAAAAGCGCGGAAAAACTTGGAAAATACTCTTTTAGGGTCCAGGATTACAAAAACAAAATTATTAAAAAAACAAAAACGGTTAAATATCGCTTGAACAGAGAAAGTCACGTGTGTTTTTGGAAGAACATCTTGTATACGATAGCATTTTTGACTTCCCGAGCAAATTCTAGCCTGAATTGATGGGTCTAGCGCCAGCGGTTTTCGAGTTGATTCGTTTGTTTTCGGCGGTACAACTCGAGAACCCTTCGAGGTAGACCCATGGTGCGACCCATCGTTTCAGGCTAGAATTTACTCGGGAACTCGAAAATGCAACGAAAAACGCAATTTTCCCAGATTTCCCGAAATTACCCCGCTCATTTTTCATGCTTGCCCATTTTCAATAAGGAAAAAATATCGAAGAACTCGAAGAAAAATACTCTTTTACAGTTTAGGCGCCGAAAAGACATATTCTCTAAAAAAAAAATAACTCTTTTAATGTACATTCACTGGTAAAAGTATTCTGTAACAACCCCCTCAGGACAATGAATCCTCAAAAGAAGACGGGCTCTTTTAATTCTCTCATTTTAAGTACTCTTTACTATTAATATTTATTATTAAATATATACGTAGTGAAAGATAATTTTTAAACGAATTTGCAATTGAGGCTTTCTTCTCTTTGTTAAAAAGAAAAAAAAATGTCTGCGCGTTAGAATAATTACAAGGAAGAGAAACACCTTCGATTTTTTTCGGCTACTTTTATTCGTCGTGCGGACACATTAAATATAATAATCATTGTCGTTTTGTGTTGTTTGGAATTTAAATTTAATTTAGTTTTCTCCGCCCGCAATATTTGTGATTGTGAGTCAGCGAAATCACAGTCAACTCTTGCTGTACAGTCGTGTAATAAAAGAGTTTACCGTGTTTTGCTTGATCGGGGGAGAAAGATATTTGTTTTATTTACATTCCTTTTTTCTTTTTTTTAGTTTATAGAGAGTCTATGACAGAGATTTCTTGGCAGTTCACGATTTTGTAGTAACTCATACAGCAGTGCCTGATGGGATAAGAAATCAGGCCACTTAGTGTTGGAGACTTTTTACGCCGAATGTACTATTTACTCTTCCTACCTTTCCGAGGTTCCGATACATTGAATTGTTATTGAGTGGGAGGAGAAGAAATGCAATGTGAGCGTCTGCATTGCGCAGAAATTATTGTGGGCGAGGCTGGATACAATTCGAGCATTAAATTTTTGTCCCGTTCACGGTACAAGTGGCCTGAATTCTTTTCCCTGCTTATTATACAAGCAGGATTAATTTAATTTCCTTTTTTAAGATGCGAGGAGACTGTGCCATCCAATTGTGTCATAGATTGGAGTACTCGGCGGAGCTCGATTTAAATTCGAAGTGATTTAGCAATTTTTTTTTGTTTATTCTGCAGTGTTCACTTTCAGAATTATTTCTAGAAAAATTTCAAAAACGTCGCGCATCATTAAAAAAGTTTGTAATTCTTTTTGAGACCGTTGGTCCGTTGATGGTAAACAGTTTTCAATTTTTTTTTTGTTTTTTTAATTTTGTTTACGTTACGAATTTTTTTGTTAAGTCATTTCGACTTTGCGCCTTCCTGCTCCGTTCCATTGTGATTTTTATGTTTGTATATGTTTTAAGTGTAGTTTGCTACTTACTCGTCGTAGCTGTTAAAAGTGTTTTTCTCTGAAGCCGTTGTTGTTTTGCAGAATCTCCAAATGTCAACTCAAGAGCGTCAGGCAACAATTCAGTTCAAAAGTGTTGCTTCCGCTCATGCGTTCTATAAGAAATACCAGCGCTTTATGCTGGACCTTTCAATGATACAGGTCACTCTCAAACCGATTTCTTAAAAAAAAAGCCACTCGCCGCTTCTATTTTAAACTCTTTTAATTTAAATCTTCTCCTCTTCTTTTTTTTTCTTTTTGGCTTATGTGACGATACACCGGGTATATTGTATTTTAGAGGCGTAAGTGTAAGGAAAACGAGAGGATTTACAGGGTTGGGAGGTTGAGAATTTTTCTACAAGGTGGCTGCTTTTAATACCAATACTGTTTTTTTTTGAGGGGAGAATTTTTGCAGTAAAAAAAAATGTATAATCTCTCTCAAATGTTGTTTAAAGGTGTAGTCTCTACGAAACTTTTCCGTTTCATGTTTAGTGCTCAGAGGTCTTCTTAAACTAATCCCCACCCCACCCCGCCTGCCCCCCAATTAAATTTTCTATTCTTTATAATTGCAAAAAAAAAACAATGTACCTGTAACCAGGTTTGTATTGGTATTAAAAAATTTATGTCAGGAAAATGTAATTGTAAATGTAAGTGCAGATCTGGTTGGTTCAACTAGGGTGCGTTTCCGCTCCACCCCCCCCCCCCCCCCCCGCGAAAAATACACTTTTTTATTTTAGGCGCCGAAAAGACAACGTTTAGATTTACAAAAAAACAGAATTATTAAAAAAAAGACAGTTGAACGTCGCATGAACAAGAGATGCATCAAGGCCACGCGTGTTTTTGGCGGAACACCTCGTATACGAGGGCATTTTTGAATTCCCCAGCAAATTCTAGCCTGAATTGATGGGTCGCATGATGGGTCTAGTGCGAGCCGTTCTCGAGTTGATTCGTTTGTTTTCGGCGGTACAACTCGAGAACCGTTCGTGGTAGACCCATGGTGCGACCCATCGTTTCAGGCTAAAATTTGCACGGCAACTCGAAAATGCGATGAAAAACGCAATTTTCCCACATTTCCCGAAATTGCGCTCCTCATTTTTTCATACTTGCACATCTTCTAGAAGGAAAAAGCGCGGAAAAACATGGAAAATAGTCTTTTAGAGTTTAGGTTTACAAAAACAGAATTATTAAAAAAAAAAACGGTTGAATATCGCGTGAACAGAGAAAGTCACGTGTGTTTTTGGAAAAACATCTTGTGTACGATAGCATTTTTGAATTCCCCAGCAAATTCTAGCCTGAATTGATGGGTCGCATGATGGGTCTAGTGCGAGCCGTTCTCGAGTTGATTCGTTTGTTTTCGGCGGTGCAACTCGAGAACCGTTCGTGATAGACCCATGGTGCGACCCATCGTTTCAGGGTAAAATTTGCACGGCAACTCGAAAATGCGATGAAAAACGCAATTTTCCCACATTTCCCGAAATTGCGCTCCTCATTTTTTCATACTTGCACATCTTCTAGAAGGAAAAAGCGCGGAAAAACATGGAAAATAGTCTTTTAGAGTTTAGGTTTACAAAAACAGAATTATTAAAAAAAAAAACGGTTGAATATCGCGTGAACAGAGAAAGTCACGTGTGTTTTTGGAAAAACATCTTGTATACGATAGCATTTTTGAATTCCCCAGCAAATTCTAGCCTGAATTGATGGGTCGCACGATGGGTCTAGCGCGAGCGGTTTTCGAGTTTTTTCATTTGTTTTCGGTGGTACAACTCGAGAACCGTTCGTGGTAGACCCATGGTGCGACACATCGTTTCACGCTAGAATTTACTCGGGAACTCGAAAATGCAACGAAAAACGCAATTTTCCCAGATTTCCCGCAATTGCCCCGCTCACTTTTCATACCTGCACATTTTCAATAAGGAAAAAATGTCGAGGAACTCGATGAAAAATACTCTTTTACAGTTTAGGCGCCGAAAAGACAACGTTTAGGTTGACAAAAAACAGAATTTTTGTTTTACAATCATTTTGTACCTAAATATAATAAAACAATTTTGAAACGTCAATGTAAAATAACATTTTAATGAACGACAACTCAACTTAGTACAAAAAAAATAATAAACTGGTGATTTTTAGTTGGTAATTGGTAACTCTTTGTCAGCCAGCCGTTTTGGTGACTTAAATTTCGATCGTCTGGCAACACTGCTTGACGATACAATCGAGTGAACTTGTCATCTATTTTATTTTTAAATCGAGCCAATTTATCTTAAACCAGAACTTCCTTCCCATTTTTTTTTCGTCTGAGAAGAACCTCTTACCTTATGCTAACCCCCTCCCCCTCTCGTCCCCCGTCCCCCATCAATTACATGTTGTTAAAGATTTTCAAAAGCATTTCATGTGATAATTCTTACTTATTTACATTTTTTTTTATTCGACTTCGACTCAAGATCTGCACTTACAGAACGAGCAACTTTTGTAAAAATAAAATAAAATAAAATAATTAATTAATTACTTTGTACCCTAGCTGTATTTTGCTGTTGTGAACTTTTCAATTTTTTTATTTCTCTTTGGTTCGCAAGCCTCCGGTTTTATTTCAATTGTTTTAATCTCTCTCTCGTGTATTCGCGTTTTTGATTTTACTATGTTGTGATCGTGGCGCAATTTTTTTAAGAACTTTTTTTTTTTTTAATTCATAGAGATATTTTATAATACGATAGAAGAAATAAATGAGATAGTATCGTTTGCGTTTGTGAGTTTTTGAATAAAATGATTGTTTCCTTTGCCGATCGTCGCTGCTCGACGTTCAATTTCACGTCATTGTTGTTGCCAACTGAGCAAAATTGATAAGGCGTAGAAATGTCAATGTCAGGTATTCAGAAACCTCTAAAACGAGTAGTACAAGGTGATCAAGAACAACTGTTCTAGTTGGCAATGCTAAGTTTTATTTTTAAATGGTAGAACTGGAGTTGCTTCCGATTATTCACGACTTGTCACTGACAGCAATTGTGTGACGGCGACATTTCAAATGGAAATGAGAAGAAGCCTGCTATTCTTGTCTACGTCAAATAAACCAGCAAAACAATATCCGGTTGCAGTGTTGCAAACAGTCGAATAACAAAATACTCTTATTTGCGTTGCCAACTCAAAACAATTATAAGTAAAAAGTGTTTTTAATCAATAACGAAACGTTGAATGTTTTTCATCGGACAAGAATCATCATCATTCAAACAATTATGCTTGATCACTGTGTATTATAGACCAGCAAAGTCTATTTAAATTAAACAAGAAGGTACATATAAGTTCAAACTAAAATTGTGTATAAACAGAAAACTAAAGTAGCTGATGCTGTAAAGTGATTATTTACACAGAAATCTAGAAAGCCACTACTTGTAGCATACAGAAATCTGCAAATTAACTACAGACATGCAGAAACCTGTAAAATTAACATCGGTTTACGCAACTCGCCAACAGATAACGCTGTACTTTTAAGGAAAAAAATTGAAAATCACTTCGAATTTGCAATAGACATCGATTTCGTTTAATGCATTTCTTTATTTTATTTTGTCTTATTTGGATTATAATTTTGGGCGATTGTCAATTGTTTCTCTTGAATGGGAATTTGTTTTTTTTTATTCTCTTTCCTTTTAATTTAAATATATTTCTGTCGTCTTTACCATTTTTTCTTCCGTCGCCGAAAGCAAAAAGAGAAGAGAAAAACAAAAAAACAAAGCAAGTGTTACATAATAAACAAACAAACAAACAAAAGACGACCAGCTGTGTAATTTCTTTTTTGTTTTTTGTTCAAGAAAAACGGATGATTGACAGAATCTTCTTCGAAAACAAAAAAAAAAATCGAAACTGACGTGATTCATCGTTTTTTTTACGATTCTAAACCTGTTTTTTTTTTCGCTGTCAACAGTCAATTGTTTTCTATGGGTTTTTAGTTTTCTTTCACCTTAGAAAAATAAAAATTAAATGTCGTTAAACTTTTGCCGAAGGCAATTTTTATTTCATGCGTTTCTGTTTTGTTTTATTTTTTCTTCGTGGATGGGATGATACTTTCTGGCGATTGTCATTTGTTCTCTTCGATAGTTTCTATTTTCTTTTAATTTTCTCCTTCTCTTTTAATTTTAATTTAAAGCTGTTCTTGACGACCTTCGCGTTTTTTCTTCTTCTATCAACGAAAGCAGAGAGAAAGAACAAAACAAAAGACGATCAGCTGTGTAAATTTTTCTTTGTTGAAGTAAGCGGAAGAAAAAAACAAAAAAGAATCAAAAATTGAAATTTTTTTTTCTATTTCCCGTCCTATTTTGTTGAAAGTCGTCTCTTGAAATCGATCGTGTTTTGTTTCGGTTTTTCGTCTGAAAGCGATCGTCTTTTGTTTGGGTTTTTCGTTTGAAATCGATCGTGTTTTGTTTGTCGGTTTTTCGTCTTTTTTTCTGAGAAAACAAATCAAAATTACGCTGACGATCTTCTGTTGTTTTCTTTTTCCTCTTTCTCGTCTTATTGTGCCTTTTGTTTTCGTCTTATCGTATCGATCGTCTTTTGTTCTCGCCTTATCACATCGAACATCTTTTCATTTTCCCTCTTTTTCTTCTTGTTGTGCCTTTTGTTTTCATCTTATGATATCGATCGTCTTTTGTTTTCGTCTTGTCATATCGATCATTTTTTGTTTTCGCATTATCATACCGATCGTCTTTTGTTTTCGTCATTTTATATTTTGCTCTTGTTTTCGTCGGTTTTTTGGTTTTTGGAAAATTGTTGTTTTTGGTTCTTCGAAGACGATCGCTTTTATTTTTTTTTGTGTTTCGAAGAAAGACGGCGAAATTGTGCCGGAATCGATCGTCTTGTGTTTTGTCGCTTTTCGTCGTATTTATTAGGGAGGGCAAAAATTTAAAAATGTTGATTTCCGGTCGCGTTACGCGGAAAATAAATCGTTTTTCGAACTCGATTTTCTTTTGTTTCTATTTGTGTATTTATCGCCTACTAAAGTTATCAAAAAACAAAAAAAAAAAAAAAACAATTCAAAAGAAAACGAAGAATCACATGGTTACCAACCCATTGTTTTTTCTTCTTTAATTGCTTTCACGTTATAATTAAGGAAAAAAAAATAAGATGAAAATGTTTACTTCCGAACACAAATAAATCACATGGTTACCAACTTTTGTTTTTGTTTTTTTTTTTAAATTGCTTTCACGTCATAGTTAAATTAAGGGGGGGGGGGGGAAATGAAGATGAGAATGTTTACTTCGGAAAACAAATAAATCACATGGTTACCGACTTTTGTTTTTCTTTTTTAAATTGCTTTCGCGTTATAGTTAAATTAAAAAAAAAAATTAAGATGAAAACGTTTACTTCGGAAAAGGAAAAAAAGAATCACATGGTCACCAACCTTGAATGAATCACTGTGGTCGTTGCGCCATCTCTCCGCAAACAGCGGGAACACTGCACTTACCAGGACTGCAGGAATCTGTAATTGTTTTTAAATCAATTCCTTAAACCAAAACGACTTGTTTTTATGCAAACTCTGCTTATATTTGTATAACAGTATCACATTTTCTCGGAAAATCTCAGATTTCTCCTGCTGATAAGAAACCCCGACGCGAATCATCATAACAAAACAAAATAAATAATCGTTAAATAAATATACGTACGTCGCGATACGCGCCCGGGCTACTTGTTCTTATCGTTCGTTTCGCCGCCGCTGGAATTGTTCAGGGAAGTCAACGACGACGAGTTCGTGTTTGCGTTGTTGCCGCTCTGATTGTGGTTCGTCACTAGCACTTGGTAATTAACGACCGCGCTGAACTTCAGCTTGATCAGCGCCAGCAAGTTGCGGAGTATCTCCGAGGGCGTGTCGTATTCGTTCGGCACGATTCCGTCGACGCTCGCCTCGAAGTACGAAAACAGGGGGAACCACACTCTCGTTCGGTTCGAGTCTCTCTGCATCAGGGCCTGATTGTTCGAGAGCGTGTGGTAGTAGAGGAAGAGGCGGCTGGTTATGTAGAAGGCGATGAAGACGTCGATGGAGTAGTGTTCGTGTGCGGCCAGGATGAAGAACACTCCGAACATGTTCATGATCCACGTCAGCGTGTGTAGGAAGTATAAATGTCTCGGAGTATCTTAAAAAATTAACTGTCAATTGTTACTGACTACAATGCGCTTGCGCTTGCGCATGAATGACACAAAACGCCGCGTCTATATACGTAATTGTACACTGTCAATTGTTACTGACTACAATGCGCATGCCCACATGAAACGTGACGCCCCGTCTACATGCGCAATTGTACTAACAGTCAAAAGAACTACTGTTCATAAGAACTAAAGAAGTGTACTTTGCTTACATTCGGTGATGAAGAAGTTCAACATGGTCAAAGCTACGGTGTGTCCGCTGAACATGTAGTCGCCGCACGTCCGAACGCCCTGTATCGACATGCCCGCCCCCCTCCATATAAAATACGCCTGCCTTATCTTTAAGGCGAGGTCGCTGAACACAAATGGGTCGCTGGTGGAATAGCGCCTCGGCTGACACTGGAGGTGAGCGCCGGGCACGCTCAAGGACGTTATCAGCATCGTGACGCAGCGCAGAAGGAAGACGGTTCCGGACAATGCGAAGAAGCGTCGCATCAGTATGAACCTGCAAGCAAAGGAAAAAAGGTTCGATGTTTCATCTACTAATTACAAAAAAAAAAGAATAGAGAAGTCGGAAACTGAAAATAAAAAAAAGGATAGAGAAGTTGGAAAATGAAAATAAAAAAAAAGGATAGAGAAGTCGGATACTGAAAAAAAAAACAATTTGCCAAAGCACTAATCAAACTACTCAGAAAAGTCATCTTTATCGACCTGAGCTAAAAAAAAAGTACCGTTTTACAGTGTAGGCAGAAAAATAACCATTTTATCGTCTAGGCTAAAAAAGAGCCATTTTATCGCGCAGTATTAATAAATGACTGGCGTTCGGTGTAACCCTGTATAATAAGCGGGTTGCATTTTTCTTTTGTTTTCTCTTTGACCCTGTTTCATTGTTTGTTTTTGTTTTATGTACACGCTTAGGCGGAAAAAGTATCATTTTACAGGTCAAAGAGAAAAATTATACTTTTACGGCCTAGGCAAAAAAATGTACCCTTTTACATTCTAGGCAAAAAATATATCCTTTCACAGTCTAGGCAGAAAATGTACCCTTTTACTGCTCAGGCAAAAAATGTACCCTTTTACACTCTAGGCAGAAAATGTACCCTTTCGCGGTCTAGACAGAAAATGTACCACTTTACTGTTTAGGCAGAAAATGTAGCCTAAGCAAGAAAAAAGTACCCTTTTAAGACTTAGACAGGAAAAGTGCTTTTGCATTTTGAAAAAAAAAATGTTATGTAGAATAGAAAATACAGAATAAAAACGGACTATAAAAAACCCTGAAGATTCTTTTCTTTTGTTTGTTTGTTTGTTTTTTAAATTGCTTTATAGTTAAATTAAAAAAAAAGTGAAGACGAAAATGTTTACTTCGGAAAACGACAACAAATGGAACGCAAAGCTCGCAACAGTATTCGTAAATATGCGACGACTGCACTTATTTTTTGATTTTGATCATCGCAGTATTCGTAAATAAAAGTTTGCAGTTCAGTATAACCCTGTATAAGAAGATTTCATTTACTCTTATTTTTACATTTTGATTTCTTTGATCTTATTTTGCTTTATTTGCTTTTGTTACAATGGGACAACTCGTGACAGTATTTATTTATTTATCAAAAAATGTCTGCAGTTCGGTAAAACCCCGTATAAGAAGGATTTTATTTACTCACCTATTTTTATTTTTTAATTTCCTTGATCTTGTTTCTTTATTTGCTTTTTATATTACAACACCGGACAGAGGAAGAAAAAAAAACATTTTAGGATTGGCAACACTGACTTCATTCAGGATTAAAGAAAAACAGTGAAAATTCAAAAAAAAATTGCTGAAGTTATAAAAAAAATAAAATAAAAATTTAATTTAATTTTTTTGTTGAACACAAAACTATGGAAATATGAAGATTTGGATATTCTTTTCACTTCGCCCCCCTCCCCCTCCCACCCCTTTGAAAGTGAAAACAATAGACATTCGAATTCCAATCGAAATGACGTTCTATTTACAATAAAACTAGATAACAAAACATTACGAAACAAAAGACAAAAAAAGAGTAAATAAAGAAACAAAAGACGATCGACGATTAATCACCGTTTTTGTTCAAATTCCGGTCGGGAATCGATCGTCGTTTGTTTTTTTTTTTTTTTCGTTTTCTGAAAATTCAGGCATAAACGGTGTCCTTGCGGGAATGTAAAATAAAACATTGTCGGTAAAGAAGAACTCTACGTTTTTTTTTTTTTTTAACTAGGAACGCGACGATTTCGATATTTTCCAATTTTGTGTCGCGTCGTCAAAAAAATAAAATAAAAATTATTCAAAGCCGATAACAAAAGACGTTCGAATTACAATCGAAATGATTTTTTTCTTCATAAAAAAAAAATATAAAACGTTATTACGTGTAACAAAAGACACAAAAAGAAGTAAATAAAGAAACAAAATACGATCAACGATTAATCAACGTCTTTATTCAACTTCCGGTCAGAAATCGATCGTCATTTGTTTTTTTTTCGTTTTCTGAAAATTCAGTCACAAACGGCGTTCTTGCGGGAACGTAAAATACAACATTTTCGTATTGTCGGTAAAGAAGAACACTACGTTTTTTCTTTTTTTTTCAACCAGGAACTTTTGCGTCGCGACGTCAAAAAAAATGAAAATTAATCAAAGCCGATAACAAAAGACGTTCGAATTACAATCGAAATGACTTTCTTCTTAATTAAAAAAAAAAAAAATTGTAAACACGATTATGTGGTACAAAAGAGACAAAAAAAAGCAAATAAAGAAACAAAATGCGATCGACGATTAATCACCGGTTTCGTTCAAATTCCGGTCAGGAATCGTTCGTCATTTGTTTTTTTCGTTTTCGGAAATTAATTAAAAGCGATGACAAAAAACGTTCGAATTACGATCGAAATGATTTTTTTTTCTTAATAAAAAGAAATGACTTCTTGATAAAAAAAAGTAGTGCCTTCTTTCTTAATAAAAAAAAATTACAAAACATGAGAAACAAAAGATAAAAGATGAGAAACAAAAGTAAATAAAAAAAAAGTAAGTAAAGAAAAAAAATACGATCCACGATTTTTGCTGTCTTTGTCCAAACAAAAAGTTGGGGGAGGGGGTTGGGAATCGATCGTCTTTCATTTTCTGAAGAAAAATGCGCCTAAAGCCGCGGCCGGCGGCGTTGCGAAAACATAAACAAAATATTTTTGTGTTGTCGGCATAGAAGAACTCTATCTTCATGCGTCGCGTACATGATATCTGTCACCAACAAACAACTATGCCAAGGTTGGTAGTGGTGGACTATGCAATATCAGTTTCACCAACCATGTACTATGAGGTAACCAAGGACGTTTTAAATCCACGAAGGTAACTGGTCTTTCGCTCACAAAATCGTGATCCAAACGCATTTTGATTCAAAAACCGACATTCTTTTCTTCGAATCTCTGTTTTGGACTGACTTATGGTTATTTACAAATGAACTGTCAATTAAAAATTCAAATCAGGTGTTTTGTTGCGTGCAACAACTGCGAAATCCAGGTCCAAACTATTCGAAACACGATTCAAACTTTCAAGCGAAAGAAAGCAACTGTAAACCAACTCAAATAAAAAAATCAAATCTTTTAATTGCTGATTATGAGTTACACAGACGCCGCTTTTATCATAGCAACTGCCTGGATAAGGCCTTGTACTCCTTGAACTTCTGCTTCAGCTTGTTCCGGTAGCAATGGAGGTGCTTGATGGTCTGCTGTCTGTCCTTCTTCAGCCTGGCGATCTCCTGCCAGAGTTTCGTCTTCATGTCACTGGACATCTTCTCTTCGGCGACGCGCTCCACCACCCCCTCGACCTTGTCGATCTTCACCTTGACGTCCTGGATCGCCCTCAGGTTCTTCTCGATGCGCTCCTCAAGGTCGCCCTTTTGCTTGCACAGGTGCGCCAACACCTCGTTCGTCTTGCACAGTCTCTCCGCGATGCTCGTCTTTCTCGGCGGAAGTCTCGAGTGTTTGGGGCACAGCATGTTTGGGAGGAAAAACGCGTGGAAATTTTGATCGGTGCCAAATTTTGACAGGTTCGGCGCAAGCGCGGTTCGACGACTTGAGCCGAGCACGCTGGATTTTTTCTTTCGCGTTTTCTTTTCTTGTTTTGCTCTTGAATTAATCGCCTGATTCTTTTTTTGTTCGTTGTTGCGTTAACAAACCACGCCTCCGTGCACTGATTGGCTGTTATCTCTGGCGCGCCGCGAAGCTCGCGTCCAATTTGAATCACGAGAGGAGTGCTTCCCCGAGTCCAAAGTTAAATCAATTATAATTATTATTAGTAGTAGCGTAATGAATCATCACGTTACGCGTGCGTCCGCGTGAATGATCTTCAATTTGACCGGCGGACTTTGAAATATAAAAAAAAATCAGTTGGAACTGGGCCAGAAAATCTTCGGTTTTCCGTTTTGCCCATTAGAAGTTACCGGTTTGAACCGGCCCGGCCCTGGCAGCCGCCGCGTCGAAATAATAAATTAAGACAAAGGCGTGAAAATTTCGGGACGAGTAAATATAGTGCACCGGTGATGATGATGATGATGATGATGCCAAGAACAAATATTTAACAAACAGTTTAAATTACAAAGGAAATTGAAAGAAGAAAGGAGCGACCAAGTTTCTTTCAATTATTCATTCAATATTAACACGATAGATCATTTCAGGCCCTAAAGAGAAAAAATACGCTTTTACAGCCTTGAGGGAAAAAGCAGCCTTTTACAGCCTTGGGGGAAAAAGCAGCCTTTTACAACCTTAGGGGAAAAAGCAGCCTTTTAGAGCCTCGGGGGAAAAAGCAGCCTTTTACAGCCTAGGTGGAAAAAGCAGCCTTTTACAGCTTTAGGGAAAAACAGCCTTTTACAGCCTAGGTGGAAAAAGCAGCCCTTTACAGCCTAGGTGAAAAAAGCAGCCTTTTACAGCCCAGGAAGAAAATTGATTTTGTTGTACGTGATTAGGTCGAAAAAGGTCATTTTGCCTGTCAGACAGAAAAACCATACTTTTACGGCCTAGGCAGAATTCGCGCCAGAAATTTAAAAAAAAAAAACAAAAGAAAAAACATTCTCAATAGACAGTGAAGTAATCACCGAGCAAAAAAAAATAACTAAATTATTCGTTCGCCGTAATACTCATCATTTCAACGTCTAAAGAGAAAAATACACTTTTACAGCCTAGGAGGAAAATGCATTCCTTTTACAGCCTAGGCGGAAAAAGTAGCCTTTTACAATCTCGGGCAGGCAAAGCAGCATTTTATAATAGCCTAGGCCGAAAAGTACCCTTTTCTCTTTTCTGAAATGTCACTTTTGCAATTAATTCCTTTGCTGGAATTTTACTTTTTATTTAGTTTAGTTTTTTTTATTTATTATGAAAAAAATTGTTTTTTTTATTTAGTTTGAAATTTGAACTTTTGTTTAGTATGAAAAAAAAAAATATACCGGGTGATAATTACCAGCAATTAAAAAAAAAGAAACAAAACAAAAGAAAACCATTCTCAGTAGGCAGTGAAGCAATCAGCGAGCAAAAAACAAAATCACTTGTGACGTCAGTCGGACGTTATCGGCGTATTAGTAAACAAATCCCCGTACCTCTAGAATAAATAACTTACGCAGATAACGATTACGTCCGACGCTTGCGTTAATCGGAAATTTAATCTGACGTTTTGATTACCAAGAATTTTAATAGTTTCTTTTAGTTAAGTAATAAAAAAAAAACTAAATCGAATTAAATTCGACGCAGAGTCTTTTCTTTACGAAATTTCTGATTTTATTCGTTTCTTGTTTAACGAATTGATCGGCATTTGTCAAAAAAAAAGAACAAACAAACAAAAGAAGACGACGAGCTACTGTTTAATGCACCCGAGGAATTCGATTTTAAAGAAAGAATGAATGAAGAATGAATTCTGTTTTATTTCGGAAAACAAAAAAAAAAAAGGACAATCGGATGCGTAAATAAACGACTGCAGTTCGTTATAACCCTGTATAAGAGGATTTGATTATGTTTTATTTTTTTTATTGATTCTTTTTTGGTTCGTTTTTTTTCCTTTCGTTGTTACAAGACAGACAGACAGAGAAAGAAAAGAAAATTCTACTTAAGCATTTTAGGATTGGCAACACTGATTTCAGTCAGGATTTAAATTAAAAAAAAAAAACAGTTAAAATTCCAACAAAAAAAAAAAAATTGAAATTGGTTTTCGTGAAAAAATAAAATAAAAATTTAATTTTTTTGTTGAACGCAAAACTATGGAAACGGATATTTTTTTTTACTTTTGCTCCCCTCCCCCTCCCCCCTCAACTCCGCCATTAAAAGTGATAACAACAGACATTCGAATTCCAATCGAAAATCGACGGGACGGTGGAAAAAAATTCTACTTCTCAAGCGTATTCGGATTGGCAACACTGATCGACGCGTTTTTGGTTAAAACTTAAAACAAAAGAAGACAAATACGTCGCCTTAGTAAAAAAAAAAAAAAAAACAGACTGATACGTGTGAAGTTGTAGCTGGCTCGATTTTATAATCAAACTAAAGGAGACTTTAAAATAAAAGTCACAGTCATATGTCCAAAAATATGCGAAAACGTGGTCATTTATACATCAGAATGTGACTTTTATTTTACAGTCTCTTTTAGTTTTGATTACGAAATCGGCCCCAAGCTGCAACTTCACACGCAACGCGTCATTTTTGCTCACACTGTATATTGAATGCAAAAAAAAAATTATCTGCAGGCAGTTTTATGTACTTTTTGGTAAGAAAGTGTTCTTTTACATAAAAAAAAAAAAACATTCATGGGGAGCGAAATCTGCACACGCAACACCTGAACTGCCATAATAAATAAACTTTTCAGGAGTACCAACCCCCTCCCCCCCCAAAAAAAAAAAAAAAACAAAACAAAAGAAACTTCAGGTTTGTAGGCAAACAAACGATGAAACAATGCGTTTTTGAATCATTTAAGTAATCGGGGCTCTGTGAAGTTGGCCCAAGTTGGGAACCAAAGCCCGATTGCATAATCGAAGCAAACGAGACTTTAAAATAAAAGTCACATTCAAATGTCCAAACAAATGCGAAAACGTGGTCATTTATGCATCAGAATGCGGCTTTTAATTTTAAGTCTCCTTTAGTTTGATTACGAAATCGGCCTCAAGCTGCAACTTCACACGCTACGTGTCATTTTTGCTCACACTGTATATAGACTGCAAAAAAAAAATTCCCTGCAGGCAATTTTATGTACTTTTGGTAAGAATGTGTTCTTTTACGTAAAAAATTTTTGATGCGAGATTAAAATCGCCTGAATTGTCACAATAAATAAATTTTCCAAGAGTGCCAACCCCCTCAAGAAACAAAAGACACTTCAGGATTGAAGGGGAACAAGCGACGCAGAAGCAATGTGTTTTTTTTTTTAATAATTCAAGCTAACGGGGGGCTCACCTGTGTTTGTGGAATAGCAACACCGCCGACCAGATGGTGAACAGGAAGGTGCCCGTCACCTCGCACATGTCGAAGGCCCATGGAATGTGCGGCACGTTATCCAGGAAAATATCGGGCAGCGGGGGGTACTTCTTCATGTCGGGCACGCGGTCGTGCACGATCACCATCACGAAAGCCGTGATCCACGTGACGACCACCACGTAGCAGAAGCTCAGGAAGGCCTTCCAGATGTCGGGGGGCAGTTTCTGCGCGTGGCCGTCCTCGGAATCCGGCGGGGAAATCCTATCGGACTCGCAGTACTCGCTGACTTCGGTCTTGGGGTAGCTCGAGTGGGAGTAGAGGTTTCCGTGGGGGTGTTCATGTTCGTGTTCGTGTTCACGTTCGAGCAGGCCCAGTTCCACCAGGACGTTCTGGTTCTCTCTCTGCAGGAGTTTCAGGGAGATGAACAGGCATTTCCGGTCTCGGAAGGTGAGGTTGCTGAGGGGCTCGGCGGAGAAGTCGCTTTCGGTGATGGCCAGCAGGCACTTGCCGTTGATTTTGTTGCGGTGGCAGAGGTTTTCGACGACTTCGTCGTCGAAGCCTTCCTTGCGCAGCCAGGTTTCGGTATCCTGCGGCGTCCACTCCAGCACCACGGGAAACTCGCCCATTTTTTTCCTTCCGAACAGTGAAAGTCCGTTAGCTGGCCGGCGGCATCGTTTTATTTAAGTGCGTTTCACCACCGCGACACCTGCAATCTAACCTAAATAACGTGTGAACGTGAATGTGACATGAAGACTGAACCTTTCCAAGCCAAAGTCCGACGCACACTGTGAGTCACTGCGTCATTGTCATGGCACGGCCGCGGCGGCGGATCGTTTTCGGCGATAATTATAATTGTGTAAGCGGGTCACATGCTTCGCGTGTAAATCTATTTGTAACTGTAACTGTAACAACGGCTGCGACGCGGCGACGGTACACGACTTCGTGCACATAATAATAATAAGCGCGGAATTGAACTACAGGCTTTTATAGCGCGGGTTGACGCGGATTATAGCCGGACAATGCACGGGACGTGACGCAACTTTCTGCAAGTGTTAAACAAAAACGAAGCGATAACCAAACAGACGCGACGTTGCCGAATTCGCCGCGCTTACCACTTACGGCAAACACCAAAAAAAAATCCCGCGTTCTTGAAATTCACATTTGAAAGCGTACGCCAGCGCTCGCGTCGGCCTGCGAATAATTAAAGCTGTGTAAATCAAGCTCGCGCCGTTGCCAACTTCGTTAATGAAGTAAATTGGAACTCGTAACTCGGAAAAAGTTCGTTGCTGATTTCCGAGTTGACAAACGGCGATCTTTAGAAACACGCAAAATTGATTTTCAGCGTTGAAATAGCACTATCCCCATCGTGTTTTAATCGTTAATGTTAAGTGAAAACGCTTCTTTCACGTATTCTTTGCGTAAAATGCAAAAATAGGACGTCCGAGGTTTTTATTGTCAACGATGAGCTCATCGATGCCGACACATTTGACTTAATTGTTACTTACTAAATTTTTAGTTTACGTCAGCGATTAATTAATTAAATCGTGTCCAATCGCTTTCAACTCGGAACGTTTCTGATGTGTCAACCGCCCTCAGTAGTCAAGTTCACAGATTGCCAACTTGCTTGAGTGAATTCACAGAGTTTATGCAAAGCGAATTTATTTAAATCATGATGATTTGCTTGCCCGTTATAAATAAAGCCTAGTTACCATTACATTCGATATCCGACGTCCGATGCACGTACGAATCGGATAATATAAACGGACTTTGTTCACATGTATCCGAATTTTGTTGCAAACTGTACCTACTTTGACATCTAGTGAGTTTATTGATTTTACCGTTTGTATGTTGGCACTGTAACTTTTATTCCGGTGTGAAAGGAAGAAAGTAAATACCCTTAATTACCCGTTTATAATAATTTAAGTAACTCACCAAACTTAAAACTCACTTAATTCACCTTGATAAACAAGTAAACTGTAATTTGTGAGGTTACAATCGCGTTCGATATCGGAATCACTTGTTGCGACGTCGGACAAACGTTGACAGCTGTCGGACAAATTTTAGCGCTAAAATATTTTAAAATAATTGGCCAATAGGAACGCGTTTTAGCCTTCCGATATCGGATGAAATGAGAACTAGGCATAAAAGAGATCTGCTTGGTTCGTAAATTTGAAAATCAGAAATACCTACTCTCAAGAGCAAACGTTAAAAAAAACAATTCATTTGACTGATTAAAAAAATAGTCGGTGTGACCTTTTGAGAAGATGAGTTCGTGCTCATGCTCGAAGCTCGAAGTGTTTCTTTTGTTCACTCTTACACACAGTGAAACGCGGTCGTTCTCTCTTACACACTTTTGATCAGCGGAGTGCAATCCGAACGCAGCTTGAGTGTCAAACGTTTGACAGAATCTATCAAAATTCGTAACTGTTTAACTTAAAACATTTATTTACAACTGTAATAGTTGTGATTAGGTTTCTTTTATTATAACTACTATCTGTTTCCAAATCAAGAAACCATCAACCTCGCTACTTACCTCCTGGACACAACCGGCAACACTGCTGCAAAAACCCGCTAGTTACAAATTTAAGGAGAAGAAGTGTAAGGTTATGTGTCAAGCATTGGTGAAGCATGTTTCAAGTTGACAATTATAAGTTGCCAGAAAGAAAATCATTAGCGTAAAGCAGAAAAGATATAAAATTATATAAAAAGTAGCGTTGAGTTGGGTTGATTCACCGATGAAAATAGGGACGTGCGTTGACCGCTGAACTTGTTGCAGTTACAAAAATAGATTACACATTTAGCTTAAATGGTCAAGGTAATAAGCTTTAAGCTTTAAAAGGCACTTTTCCGATCTTATGGAGTATCATTTTGTGATTAATAAAACGACGCCCGCAGGTTTTTAATGTTAGCGATGAGCTCTTCGATGCCGGCAGGTTTAATTGAATTTCGCGGAATTCGTAAGTTCTTTTAACATGAAGCTCGCGCTGCATCTTCTTAAACCGTTTTGCCAATCGGTTAAGGTTTGATTCAACACCAAACTTAAATGAGCGTGAGCTCGGTTGGCTCACCGATGGAAATAACGACGCGCGGTTACCACCGCTTTAGTTAAATGCGGAAGAATAGTGACCGAAAACCCCACGTTATACCAAATACATGAATTTTGAAGTTCGTAATCCAGCTCTAATACTGACAATTTACTCTTTTGGTGGAATTCGTTGCGTTGAAAATCGTTGCAAAAATAATTACAGGTTTCTGTTTTGCGAACACAAACGTCAAACGTCTGGTTGATTTTTCAAATTATAAATTCCTAATCATTGCCGGTAGTTAATGCTATTAAATAGATTGGTTAATTAATTTAAGCCATGTCGCGCTCGTCAGCGCGTATCGACACCAAGAAAGTCGTAAGTAGTGATATTAACGCGCCCTCCCCCTAACCTCAAACCACGGCCCCTTCTCTTCGTTTCCAGAATTCCGAATTGGTGACCTTGACTTACGGCGCTTTGGTGGCGCAAATGGTCAAGGATTTGGACAACGTGGAGGATGTAAGTAAGCAGCTGGAACGGCTTGGGTACAACATGGGCATTCGCCTCATCGAGGACTTCCTAGCCAAGACGGGCACGGGCCGATGCCTCGACTTGAAGGACACGGCGGATAAAATACAGAGCGCCTTCCGCATGTACCTCGGCATACAGCCGAACGTTGCGAACTGGAGCACGGGCGGGGACGAGTTCTCCTTCATACTCGATTCGAATCCGTTGACCGAGCTGGTGGAGCTGCCGGACGATTTGAAGAACCTGAAGTACTGCAATATCGTGTGCGGGGCGATACGGGGCGCCCTTGAAATGGTGCAGCTGGATGTGCAGTGTTGGATAGTGCAGGTGGGTGAATTAATTTGATAGCTAGCAAGCAATTCTTGCATTTCTAGGATCAGCTCAAGGGGGATACGAATACGGAAATACGGGTCAAGTTTATTAGGAGGTTAGAAGATGCCATTCCTGCTGGCGAAGATTAAGAAATGCATTTTCCATTTAGGCTATAAATTAATAGGCAAGAACACAACTATGTTTATAGTTGGAGTAAGTCGTGATTTTCTGTTTTTTTTTTTTTTTTGCTAGAGAGTTGGTAGCAGTGAGGAATTTAAAACGATTTCATGTTTAAAGTTGAA
This sequence comes from Prosopocoilus inquinatus, assembly GCA_036172665.1. NCBI lineage: Eukaryota > Metazoa > Arthropoda > Insecta > Coleoptera > Lucanidae > Prosopocoilus > Prosopocoilus inquinatus. Next base: position 2,060,813 of record CM069878.1, on the reverse strand, counting down.
TTGTTGTTTTGTAGGTAAGTCTTGTTCCTTGGCATTTTCAAAATAATTCCTTTTTTTTCATTAAATTCAAAGTTGATGTTCATGTAAGTCAGTGTTACCAACTGTGATACAGCAGTCACATAATTTACTTTCAATAAACTACAAATTCCTTTTTTTTTTCCTTCCTCTGATTATATGTAGTTACATATAAGTGTATAATTGGTATGTATATGTAGGAATAGGGATACATTTTCTTTTTATAATAAATTGTTTTAATGTTATAAATAATTGTGTAATAAAATAATTATCAGTGTAAATTAACCGTTTGTCTTTTGTTTTGGCCAATTGTCCATTATTTATTTTTTTTATTCCCGTTTTCTTCTTCATGCACTGATCGCCATACTTACTTCAATTACTTTTTTTTGTAATTTATTTTCATCATTGATCGATTGTCTTTTCTTTTTAATTTTTTGCAGCGTTGTCATTTGTGTTTGTTTTCTGTCGCGTTGCCGATTGTCGTTTGTTTACTTTTTCTTTGGCCGATTGTCATTTGCGTATATTTTTTTGTTGCAGTTTTCTTCGTTCAACGCTCGTAATTCTTATTTCAATTATTTTTTAGGAGTATTTGTTTTCTTCGTCGTTGATCGATCGCCTTTTGTTTTTATGATTTTCGTCTTTGCTGCTTCAACACGATCGCTGTCTTCTTTTTCTTTGTTTCCGTTCATAACGTGTGACTAATCGCCGTCGGTACATCCCCTCATCCTCGATTCGAACGTTCTTCGATTTTTCAAAATTCGGACGTTTTGAATTTTTTTTTTTTAAATGAAATTCATGTTTCTACTTACTTTTTAAATTACGCAAATCGTTTCCACGAAGTCAAACAAGCGGACATGAATATCTATGTATACTTAGGTTTATTTACAAAGCAGCATTTCGCAGTAAGTATGTTATTACAGGATCCTGCATTATTTCTCGGGATTTTTGTTTTCACGTAAAGCTTTTTTCAGGTTGAGGTTTTAACGGTAATAAAAACGCCCCGATAAGAATCTCGATTCACATTTATTTTATTATACATAGAACTTGTTCTCCGAAGTGTTTCTCAATAAATATTTTATTTTATTTTTCTTATTATGACATGATCATAAATTTTATTTCATAAATTTTAAGTAATTATTAGATTTGCTATGCGTACGAAGAAGTTAAAGAACTTATTTGGAAAACGATAAAGACTAAGAGAGGGCGGGGGGGGGGGGGGGGCGAAATGTACGTTTCCAGGAAAGCACATCGTCAGATCGATGAAATAACCATTTACAATTTATAAGCCTGCCTCATCATTAGGTCAAAGTAACAGTCGTTGTCGATCGAAGCGCTGATGGCGCTGTAGTAATTCAGAAACTCTTCTTTGGTCACCTGAAAAAAAGAAGAAGCAGCGGTTCTTTATACAGGGTGATTCATAATAAGAGTCCGATTCATTAGGCCATTAGGAATGTATTTACTACTTTATTAGTCACGCGTAAACTAAATGCTTTTATCAAAGACATATCGAAAATCAATTTCTTCTGAACAGCAAATGGAAACCGTTTGAATAGTAGTTTACGACTATACGCGTAACATGTTTTTTAAATCGGGTTGACTAATTCTTCAGAAACTGCGAAAAAGCGAATGTTAAATGATATAACTTACGCTTTTTAAAATGACCTTTTTGTTATGCGCGCGCCTTAGTCGTATGATTGACGAATGACTCACGTATGCCAGGCAATGATTCGAACTATTTTGATTTATTTATTATTTTTTTTTTGCTGTCTGTGGTCGGACACTTATTTCGAATCACCCTGTATTCAAGCGGTAAATTAATTAATTTTTACTTTTCCGTCTGCGGTGGCGTCTTGCTCGAAATTCGCGAGGAATTTCTTCAAGATGCTCTCCTCGGTGTCCTCCCCCGAGATGTACCTCGGATGCGCCTTCACGTTGTAGACGTTCTTCAAGTCGTCGATGGTAATCACGCCGTCCTCGGTCTTGTCCATCTTCTTGAACGCCTCGTCGATCACTTTCATGCGCGATTCATTCATCGGTGGCTGAAAGGATTAGTCGTTTTCAAGAGAAAACAGTAACGTCATACTTTTTTTTTTCTGCATTGAAATGAAAGAAAGGGAAGAGAGTGAAAGAGAAAAATTAATTACTTAGTCTAAACAATTCAAGCAACTTTAAATAACGTGTGTAATTGAGCCACTCCCTGGATGTTTCATATCATCTCGTTTATCTTCAGTAAACACGCACACCCTGTTTGTCACGATCCAATACATAATCGCAAAAAAAATATATATATATTGTTACGTAACGAAACGTAATTCGCTAAATTATTTATCTCACCGTGTAGCCACGTGCAACTGTAGCTCTTTATTTGCTTTAGGTACGATAAATCAAGTAAACATTGTGAGATAACAACGAAAATAAATAATCCGAGCTAATGTTTCTGCAAAAAAAGTAAGCCTTACACACACAACTGGCTTCAAAAAAAGAAAAAAACAAATAAAATTAAATGAATTCTTAGTATGCAAATATGTATGTAATTGGAAATAAAAATACGTAATATCTGTGTTAAGAACATGCTGGAACAATTTACTTTTAATTCAAGAAGACAATTGATCAAATCGTTTACAATGATATTAGAAACAATTGAACACGTCGACCCTGCGAACAAAATTGATTAATCAAAAAAAAAAAAAAAACAACAAGGAGGAAGGCTAGACGGTTCCGTCAAAAAGTCAAAGCGAAACAAAGAAACAAAACATATGAAAATCGATCGAGTTTTCCACGTTCCAAAAACAAAAGAACACTTTACAATCCAGCGCAGGACAACAAATGATATTAAAAAAAAAACAAAGAAACGAATAATCGGGGCGTAAGTGAAACAGAAACAAGACAAACAAGATTGAGTTTGTCATCAAAAACAATCGACGCAATCTAACACAGGACAACAAACGACATTAACAAAAAAAAAAAAAACTGCAAAGAAACATAAATGACAATCGTCCGAGAAGGAGGAAATAAGTAATAACGAGAACTGGGAGGCGAAGAAAAATAATTACAGAACGACGTAGAAAAAAAAAAAAACAAAAGAAAATCGACGTTTTCCGCGATGACAAACTGACAGTTGACGTTGAGAAAAATGAAATAAAAATAAGCGACGCTCGTTCACGACAAGACAAAAGCAAAAGAACGAAAATTTCGGATGTAACGGGAAAGAGAGACGAACAATTCGTCGACTGTCATTTGTTTATTGTTTCACTGTTGTTTTATCATTTCTTTCTTTTGTTTCCTTGCCTTTCCTTCCTTCCAACTGACAACTGACGTTAAAAAAAATTAAATACAAAACAAGTGACGCTCATTTACGAAGACAAAAGACAAAAAGAACGACAAATCCGGACGTAACGGACAAGAGAGACGAACAATCTCGAAAAGCAGAAACAAAAGAAGGTGAAACAAAACATAAGAAAATAACATTTTCGTTTCGTCGACTGTCATTTGTTTTTTCTTTTACCGTTGTTCGTCATTTCTTTCTTTTTTGTTTCTTCTTTACCGCCTTCCATTTCTATTGGTTGTCTTTTTTTAAGCTTTCCTTCGTTTTCGTTAACTGACCGCCGTCGTTTGTTTTTCCAAAGTCGATTTGATTGATTTTTTGATTGATTTGATTAATTGTTTTCGCTTCTTTTTGTTCGTCGATTTTTGTTAATTTTGTTTTCATTTTTTTGTCATTTTTTTGTTTGTTTCAATTTTTGATAATTCGACTGTCAGTTTATTTTTGAATTTATTTTATTTTTTTTTGTTTATTTCATTCGACTGTCACTTGTTTTTTTATTGTCTGCTTGATTTTCTTTTGTTAATTTCATTTCTTTGATTATGGGACTGTTAATTGGTTTTTTATTGTCTACTTAATTTTTTTTTTAATTAATTTAATTTTTTTGATATTCGACTGTCAGTTGGTTTTTTATTGTCTACTTGATTTTCTTTTGTTAATTTACTTTTTTTGATTGTTCGACTGTCAGTTCATTTTTTTATGGCCTACTTGATTTTATTCATTTGTTTTTTTACTCACCCTTATCGCCACTAGGAACTCCTCCATGTTGATGCCCCCGCTGCCGTCGGCGTCGAAGTTTGCGAACATCGTCTTCGCCTCCTCGTCGCTGATCACCATCCCTATCTCCCGAAGGCCCCCCAGGAACTCCTCGAAGCTCAGCTGCCTGTTGCCGTCGTCGTCGAGCTGCCGGAACATCCTCCCCAGCCCCAGGATCCCGCAGGCGCCCCTGGAGAGGCAGAGGAGCCTCAGGCGTTGCACGGGGTCCCCCGTCGAGCCGATCGCTTGGAGTTCGCGACGGCTCTTGTTCGCCATCTCGAATTCTTGCCGGGAGGTCGCACTTTGGGGCCTCATTCTTTTTTATTTCTGTACAGATTTTTTTAAAATTTTATTAATAAAAAAAAATAATTAGGAAAGAATTTTTAAATTTAGAAAAAAATATAAAACGTTGAAAGGGGGCAAAGGGGGCGGGGGATACTTCTAAATTTAAAGCAATTACATGCTTGTAATAAAATTGACAATCTAGTTTATTCGACTGTCTTTTTTTTAATTTTCAAAAAAATTGCCCTGTCAGTCATTTTTTTTTCAATTCGGTGGAACACTGACTCACCTCGTGCAAATTATTAATTTCACTGCCGCCGTTGCTTGGGGGGGCACTTTCACACAACTGAAAGCACACAATAAAATAAGGGTGCGAAATTCCCAGCTGTGTATTATTGATAAAGCTCTCACCGCGGTATTTAATTAATTATAATGCGGGTAGGTACGCTGGCAATTTTTTTTTTCTTTTTTCTTTTCGTAACTGTAAATTCTGGCGGACCTCGGCAACAACAAGAATTATTAAAAATTTAATTTCGAAATTGTCACGCACGCGAATTTATTACTTACGTTGCGGTTAATTAATTAAACAATTAATTAATTAAATAATTCGACGGCCGGAAATATTATAATTTATGCTGCTTTACTTCCGCTCCCGTAATAAAAACTGCGGCGTTGTCTCCGCACATTCGATATATGTACACAGTTGCCCTGACAATTAACAAGCATGACAATGACAACATTCATCATTACAATGGGGGGCAGGGAATCTTTAAATTACCGCCGACGTAATATCGGTTGCGTATTGCGTATCATTGAACCCGAATTAATTCGGAACGGACGTAAACGCCTTAATTAAAAAATCTCCTGTACCAAAAAAAAAAAAAAAACAAAACAAACGCGCACACGCGTTATCTTCTGTTTCGTGTCAAGTTTCAGAAAAAAATTTCGATGTTTCGTATGTGTAAAATTCGAAATAATTTATTCGACGACCTCCCTACGTCGAAAACGACGAAATGCGGTTTTCAAATAATTTATTCGATGACCCCCGTATGTCGAATATGACGAAAAGCGATTTTAATTAAACCAGCAACTGTGAAAACAAAAGCAGATGCCAACGACATTCGTAGATTTGAATGATTTAAAAATCCTCATTAGGGTTTAATTAATAAATTAAATAAATTTTTCTTTCCACGTACAGGGTCGAGTCAAAAAGTTGAGTTTCTTTCCAGTCTCCGCGGACTTGATTAAATCGAATTACATTTTTTACAATTATTATTGAATCCTGATTTAATTATTTTATTTTTTGGTTTTCCATTACTCGATTGACAACGTCTTTTTTTATTAACCGTTTGTCATTTTTTTGTCACCATTCGACTGTTAAATTTTTAATCGATGGTAATTATTATTTATTTATTTTTTATTAGTCGTATATCGTTGGGTTCTTTTTTTTCTAAAATCATTTGTTTTCCTGAATTGGTCGATTGTCTTTTGTTTTTGTTTTTTTTAATGTATTTGGTGAACTGTCATTTTTGATCAGTCGGTTGCTAATTTTCTTTTTGGCAATTGTTTTGCCTATTTTCATCGTAAAGTTGATCGTCACCTGTTTGTCTTAATTGGTCGATTATCTTTTGTTTTCCTTTTTTTTTTGTATATTCAGTGAACTGTCACTTTTTATCAATAAAAAATCGGCAATTGTTTTCTTTTCTAACTAGTCGATTGTCATTCTTTTTTCATTGTTAGTTGACTGTCATTTGTTTTTCCTAACGGGTCAACTCTTTTGTTTTTTTTTGTTTTTTTAATATTTGTCGAACTCTCACTAATGTTTCTAATTTTTATTTGGCAATTGTTTTAGTCGATTGTCATTTGTTTTTCATTGTTACTTGACTGTCATTTGTTATTCCTAACGGGTCAGCTGTCACTAATGTTGCTAATTTTTATACGACAATTGTTTTCTTTTATTAGTCGATTTTCTTTCTTTTTTCGTTGTTAGTTCACTGTCATTTGTTTTTCTTAACTGGTCAATCGTCTTGCTTTTTTTTATTCTTATTTTTTGGAAAATTGTCATTTTTTTATCAATTGCCAGTTTTCATTGTAAGTTGACTGTCATGTTTGTTTTTATTGGTCGATTGTCTTTTGTTTTTTCCTACCTTTGGTGAACTGTGTATTAGTCGATTGCCAATTTTTATTCGGCAATTGTTTTTTTTTTATTTTGTCATTTCTTTTTTTAACTAGTCGACTGTCTTTTTTTTTTTTAATATTTGTTGAACTGTCACATTCAGTCGCTTGCCAATTTTTATCTGGCAATTGTTTTTTTATATTAGTTTTTTTTTTATTTTGTCATTTCTTTTTTTTAATTAGTCGACTGTCCTTTGTTTTTTTTTAATTGTCAATTGTCTTTTGTTTTTTTTTTTTAATATTTGTTGACCTGTCACATTATCAGTCGCTTGCCAATTTTTATCTGGCAATTGTTTTTTTTATATTAGTTTTTTTTTTATTTTGTCATTTCTTTTTTTTTTAATTAGTCGACTGTCTTTTGTTTTTTTTTAATTGTCAATTGTCTTTTGTCGTTTTTAAATATTTGGTGAACTGTCACGTTATCAGTCGCTTGCCAATTTTTATCTGGCAATTGTTTTTTTTTATATTGGTCGATTGTCCTTGTTTTATTGTTACTTGATTGTCATTTGTTTTTCTTAAATGGTCGACTCTGTCTTGCTTTCTTTTTTTTAGTTCTCGGAGAATTGTCACTTTTTATCATTTGCTAATTTTCATTATAAGTGATTGTCATCTGTCTTTTGAATTTTTATTTGGCGATTGATTTTTTCATTAGTCGATTGTCAATTGTTTTCTCTGAATTGGTCGATTTTTTTTTAATTATTATTTTTGGTTGATTGTCAACGTTTATCTGGCGACTGATTTTTGTATTAGTCAATTGTCATTCGTTTCTCGTTATAAGTTAATTGTCATCTGTCGATTGTTTTTGAATCGGTCGACTGTCATTTGTTTCTTCGTCACTCAGTTGTCAATTTTCATTTGGCGATCGATTTTTTCCCGGTCAAATGTCGTTTTTCCTTTTTCTTTTTTGAAAGTTGATTGTCATTTGTTTTCATTTTACCGTTTGAATTTTGTGTGTTACAATTGCAACGTCTTTTTTTTTGTTTACTCGTAAAACATTACGTTTTGACTGATGCGAGGGGCCTGCGTGATTTTATCTGGAAAATTAATTACAAGTTACAACTTTCAACACAAAAACTTTTGCCACGTAACCTGCGGCGGGGAATTTCGGAACAGATTTCAAGATATTGCGCGCCGCACGCCCCATCGTTCACGTGAGAAAAAAAAACGACGGGGAGGAAGGGGGGTAGTTGAAAAGGGATCGATAATCGCCGGCAAAACCAATTACACGTGTTATTAAACCGACTATTGAACAGTGAACGTCACAGTTATTTATAAATAACTAAAGAGATTAATAACCTTCGCGTAAACTTGGTTCGTTGTACTGGGAAATAGGTTTCCGAATCGCTCCCTAATCGCTTATCAAATTGTTTTTTTTTTTTTGAAATTGCCGCGCTTTATAACGGCATTTGTTTTTTTTTTTCTTTTGTGACGACGCCATCGGCCTGCACGTGAACTTTTAGCGATACTGCTGCCCAATTTAAATCGCGACGCCTTAAAATAGGCAACCTGTTTTACTATCGTGCATTTATGCCGCGTATACACCGAACTTTTTTTGTGATGCGCTTGGTGTGTTGCCTATCTGAAAACCATCGAAGCCGCCTTTCCACATCTTTCTAAATATTTGTCTTTCTTTGGCAAATGTTTTTTTAGGAAAGAACAGGAATACAAGGCAAGGTTACCTAGTATACAATAAACTCACACACTATGAATACTACAAATAAAAATAAAACGTACAAAGTACGATTGAAACAAGCAAAAAAAAAAAGGGAGAAGGGAGGTCGAGTGCCAACGTAACCACACAAACTGGGCGGAGTGTTACAGAAACAAACCAAACAGAATTTAGGATGATGAGAGTTCAGGGGAGGGGCAGAAAACGAATTTCTCTATCGCAATATTTATTTTTTTCTCAAGATGCAGCGTCCGATATAACATTAAAATACCTAAAAATATTCACTGTTCAGTCGCAAAACGATCCTTACAACATAAGATTACGTCTTAAATCCCTCGAATATCATAAAGGATGGAATTAGAATCCAACAACGAAAATCACAGAAAATTAAAAAAAAAAAGACATAATTACTAAATAATACTTAATAAAATACTTTTTCGCCTCTCTCCTCCTCCGATGGACCAAACTAATCGAGCCCACGAGGCTGCAGCAATCGGATTCATGTTTAAGAAGCAGCTCTTTGGTAAACGAGCAGCGAGCGACCTACCGAGATTCTTTTAGTTTTTTTGATTTTTGAACGCACTTTTAATAAATGGGGATTTTCTTGGTGATGGTCTTCCTGCACATGTGGCATGTCTTGAGGGTGTCCGCACACTTCGAGCAGGTACCGTGCCCGCAGAGGAAGACCACGTTGCGCTTTCGCTCCATGCAAATACTACAAGCATGGCTCTCCTCGATCTCAGCAATCTTGCATTCGAGGTAACGCATTCGCTCAGCACTCGGCTGCCTGCTCTTCGCCGGGATTATCCTTCCGTCCTTGGTGATGCGCTTTTGGACTATCGCCCCGCACTGCAGGCACTTCTTCATCCGCGAGGAGCAGTCCTCGCAAGCGGGTTTGTGACTGCAGGGTTCCAACCGGACGTTCTCCTCCGACAGCTCAGAGCAGACCTGGCACTCCACCGGCTTGCTGCTGACGATCTCGTTCTGGTAATGCTGGTTCTTGTGGTTAGGCGAGTTTTCCTGCGACGAGTTCCCCACGTCACCACCACTCTTCTGCTCGCGCCGGCTGCGCCTACTCTGACTCTTCAGGTGGTCATTCTCCGCCGTCAAATTAAATCCCTGACTAACATTCAGGCTCAACCCCTCCAACCCCACGCTGTTATCATTGGCGAGCTGAGCCTGATTATCCTCGGTGGTCGGCTTGAAGCTCTTCAGCAACTCCTGCAGGCCTGAGTCTTGCAGAAGGCTCAACGCAGACTGGCCTTTCGCATTCAAAGCGTCCAAATCCACACCGCTCTGTATCAGAAAGCACGAAATCGCAATCGCGATCCGGTTTTCGACCCCGTCGTTCAGGTTTTGGTAAATCGCGTGAATCTCCGGGCTGTCGTCTTCGCGTAATTCCCCCGAAAACTGAGACCGTTTGATCAGAGCGAGGTGCAGGGCGGTGTCTCCATCCTCATCTTTAGCATTGATGTTCGCCTTGAGTTTTACCAAGAGCTCGATGACGCCGCAGTGGCCTGCAATTCGTCGAATAACGCAACGCTAAGGAAGAGAGAATTCGAAAGGGCTTACCTTGGCTGACTGCGAGGAGCAAAGCCGATTGAATCCTGTTGTTCCTGAGATCGATGTCCGCCTGCCCGATTCTAACCAGGGTGTCCACCACGTCCTTGTGCCCGTTCAGCGAAGCCAAGTGCAAAGCCGAGAACCCGTCGTCCTTTTTGACATCGACCAGTTGTCGCGCTTTCGAAAGCAGCTTCTTCGTCGCTAGGTTCTTCCCCTTGAGGGCTGCGTGGTGAAGCACGTTGAAGCCTCGCTTGTTTCGCAAGGTAAAATCAGTTCCTGGCGAAACATACAATGCGTCAAAGTAAAATCGAGTTGGGAGAATAATATTTTGGCAACCTGATGCGGAGCAGAGGAGGTCGATGACTTGGTAACTGTCCTTGCCGATTGCATCGTGCAGGGCCGTATCTCCGTACAGATCTCTGCAGTTGGGGTCCGCACCTGCCTGGAGAAGGATCTGCACGGATCTTGATGGGTGCTTGTGGGCGGCAATGTGTAAGGCAGTGCAGCCGCTTCGGTTCTCCGTGTTCAGGGCAGCGCCTGCCTCGATCAGTAATTCCAAAACCTAATGCAGCCATCATTATGTACGGCCATTTTCATAATCAGAGAATTTAAAGTCACTTAATTACTTAATTACTCAAAAGGCCCATTTCATAATAGGTCTTTAAATATAAAATTACTTTGCCTAAAAAAAATGCATTTGTTTCCCTATTCTTAAAGTGACTTTAAATTAAAGTCTAATTATGAAAACGGACAAAAATTAAACTAATAGTAAAAAAATGAGCTCGATTCTGAAAAAAAGGTACAAAAAAATGGTGCCATCTAGGTAATAAGTGGGGAACTATCAGCTTGAATTCGCCTCAACAGATGGCGACGGTTAATATTTAATTATTTCCAGGTTATCATCGCGAATTTTGAAATGTACCTTGGCCACAACACAAGCTCCGCCTTCGGCTTTTCCTTTCCACAAACCAACTGAAGGCAGAGTTGCCAGATCAAGCGAAATTTCCCTTGACAATTATTATTATTATTTTTTTTAATGTGATTACATAGTATTACAACGCTTTAATCGCTGGTTCGCAGTTATAACCTTATTAGATTTCATCTTCTGACAAATTCTGGCGCTTTTGCAAAATAAAACTCAGCACTGAGAGCTGTCTACAGTTCGTGTAAGAAAATAAAAACAATGTTTTGTGTGACGAGAATTCAAATTTTGCATGACTCACCTCCGGTTGGTTACCAAAAGCAGCGTAGTGCAAGCAGGTGTCCCCATCATTATCGTTGGCGTTCACGTCGGCCCCCTTCCGAAGCAACTCTCGCACAACCGCCACGTGTCCTTGATGAGCAGCGACTTGCAACGGGGTTTTCCCCCCGCTTCGCACGTCCATCATCCCAGGCGATACATCCTCGAGCAGTCTCTTGACAGCATCCAACTGTCCCTGAGCTGCCGCCCTCACCAGCTGATCGGCAGCCCCGTTTGTTTGATTGTTGGCCGGATTAGTCGGATGCCACTGCACTATGAGCACAGAAAAATAATTCAAAAATAAACTCCGTCCCTTGATGGTGGTGCTCGAGAGGATTCATGCTGCAAAAAAAACTTACTGGAAGGTTCCTGTCTTTGGTTTTGCGTGGCGTGCATTGTATTGGCGAGCTCCGCAGCACTTCCGGGGACAATCCGCACGCACTGGGGGTTTAAAGTCCAAGCATGACCGTCCAGTTGGACCCTCAGATCCCCATCTGAGTACACTTTGACGACCTTCCCCAACTTCCCCAAGGCCTTACGGAAAACAAATTCAAGATCCAGCTGCCTGTAAAATCGAGGCTACTTACGTTTTTCATTATGTCAATCCATTCCCCGTGACCTTTCTGCAACTCCTTGACCTTCTCAACATCGCTGATGACACTGACGATATCACCGACAGCGAAGCTGTTCACTTTGCACAAGGTGGCGGGGTTGAAGGTCCATCGGTTGTTGCAACCCTCGTATTGAACTCGGATGTCGCTCTTGTCTGTCACGCGATGCACAGTCCCAACCTTCCCGATGTACTAAAAGCAAAACATTCAAGTGTGATGGGCGGGAGATGGGGGGTGGGCAAACTTACTTCTGCCATACGGGGATTCCATCCGCCGTGTCCCTGTTGCATCGCTTTTAATTGTTCTACGTTCACGGTGACTTGTACTTTGTCACCGACACTGAAGGGTGGAGGACCTGATCGCACTGGCCGAACCAAATTCTGCTCGAGGTTTTGCCCTAAAAGAATATTTAGAATTGACAGCCCGTATGCTAAGAAAGTAAAAATTATTTACCCAACACGGGCAAATGATCTGGATAGTAGAAACCTCCACTTGTCGCTTCGATGAATTTTATGTCACAGTTGCCCTTATGCCCTAACCTATACACGTTCGTGGAACCGGAAAACCAAGTCACATTCGCAACCGATCGGCTGCTCTCGTTGTCCCAACCGCGTATGTCCAACACACGCCCGGTTTTCCCTACAAGCATCCCAGAATTGAACTCTGAAATAACGATTCAAAGGTACCAACCTTCTCCTCCGTCCTGATTGCCCCATTCCCAGTTGTACCCCCGGACGACTTTCGCCCCAACGAATATGCCCTTGAGCTCGCACTTGCGATCGTTAACGCGCACTGGAAGATCCAAACTGAAAATTTATTGTCGTCAGACTCGTCACATCCCTCGTCGTTGCCTTAACTCACCCCAGCGAAGTGGCCGAATCGAATCTCTTGAAGGGATGGGTGATCTCGTGCTTGTCCTCGTGGTAGCACATGTAGCACAGATCGTAGTCATAACAAATGGAGCACTTGTATCTCATGCCCGAGATGCCCTGGCTCTTGCAGCCGTCGCAAACTATGTTGGGGTGTTTCACGCCTGCAAATAATTAAAAAAAAAAAATAATTACAGAGAGCAAATTACGCTCTAAATTCAGTTAATCAGAAGAAAAACTTTAATCTTACATTATTCGGTGCGGTTTGAGGTTACGACGCGCGCAAAAAACAAAACGAAAGTTTGACGCGGGAAACGGTGGCGCCGCCTTGCGGTGGACCAGCTCGTTCCGACCAATACACGACTAGAGGGGTACCGGGTATTGACAAGTTCGAAAACTTGACGGGTCCTGCGACGCGCGAAGCGTAAATACGCTTTTAAATTAACCAAATCGCATTTCTAAAATTTTATTTAAACTGAATTGTGCTCCGTTTAAGTTTCGTTTTTGAAAACGTTGCGTGAACGAATGCCGCCGCCGCCGCCGCCACCTTGCGACGGAGTAGTGAAGCCGCGTGAAATACAAGCGTTACGGGGCTGCCGCAAAATCGCCCCAAAAAATTCGGTTTCGGCGTTTTATTTTACACAGAGTGATATCGGATACGTTACAGAAGAGTCAAGGAAGCAGTCCTCATCAAGTCTTCGTGCAGCAGTCGGTCAAAAATAATTCGGGATTCAGAAGTTTCCAGCACAACGAAGGCACGAAAGGTAAGTGACGCCGACGCGTCAATTCCGTACCTATTCTCATATTTTTTCATCTCATGATTAAATTAAAGTCGTTTTTAACTAAACTCGTGAATAAAATAAACAACAAAACGTACAGCTTTATTTTATGATTGCGCGCAGCGTCGTAAGCAAGAGAACGTAGCCGCGAAAAGCGAACGCGTCGCTCTCTTACACATTAAACCGGCGTACCTGTAACTTTCTTGTTTATTTCGAGCCGGACTTTACTTAAAGTCGCCTTTAACTAAAGTCGTGAGTAAAATAAACAACCCCATAGCTTCATTTTATGCGACATAAGCATGAATAAAATAAACGCGTTGCTCTCTATAACATTAAACCGACAACCGACACAACGCCATTTCGCTTCTTGTTTATTCAATCAAAATTTTACTTAAAGGCGACTTTAATTGTTATAAGACGATGCGAATTCACGCCAATATGCATTGAACATGGTTAGTTTTTTGATCTTGCGGAATATTTCGAAATTATGTTGAAAAATAACTTCCATGTGGCAGTGTTGCCAACATTTTTTTTATGAACTCCTCCCCCCCCCTCCTTGAAAACTCCCTAAATTAGTACTGAATGTCCTCAAAGGTAAAAAGCGAGGTAAATTTGTACAGAAAGTGAATTGTTTTAAAACAAAATAAAAAAAGACCATAAAAATGTACATAAGTTTTTGTTAGCTGTCAAATTTTCAGCTAAAACAGGTTACTAACGTCACAATCAAAACTCCCTAGATCTCAAGAAGCGTACATTTTAATGAAAATTGTTTTTAATCTTAATCCGGACACCGTGGAAATTACTCACAGCCTCAACGTTTCACTATCGGGGTTGATAGTTTCGTCAGATGAGAGTTGACTTCAATTATACATTTTTTCTTAAAATAATTTTGCATTTTAGAAAAGCACTCGTTTCACTGGAGTCACGCTCGTGCTGACTAGGGTCCCTAGATTTGGTCGACATTAATCTTGATGGCCAATGTTGCCAACTTAGCGGATTTCCCGCTAGTTCTAGCTTAGTTGAAATCATTTCTGGAGTCAAAATTTTCCATCTAGCTGTTGGCGGACTTTCTAATTTATTTAAGCGTGTTATTTAGCGGAAACATGATTATCCTAGAACGTTGGAGACTATCCTAGAAAATTAGAAACTATCCTAGAACGTTAGAGACTATCCTAGAACTGCTTGAGAACATTAGAAGCTAGACGTCTGAAATATAGCCGTTCATAAAAATTTTGTAGAATTAATTTTTTTTCATTAAATAAATTTGTTGGCAGTAACTAACTGTTAAACGTCAAATGATTTAACAGGTTATTATAGCTCACAGCTTATTTTTTCAAAATTTGGCGGAATTTCAAGCTCTCATGGCGGATTAATTTTGTGGAAGTTGGCAACACTACTGATAACGTTCGGAAACAATCTGTCAAATTCGTCTGTTCTTCGATTTCCGTCCGTGACGTTTATGAAATACCAATACTATGTTTATATTGTTCTTTCTAATCTGGTATAATTTATTGCGAAAGTACAGTGACGGCGTGAAGTGAAGGCTAAAAGTCTTGGAATTTCATTTTTCGTTTCTGAAATCTCATCCTTTATATTTTCTTTGCTCTACGCATAAGTGCGATGTTTCAAAGGTACTTCATTTATATCAATTTTGTCATTTAAAAAGCACATTATTCGCTAAGGCTGCGGTAAGTGAACGGTCGAATTGGGTCAGATTAAACCACGTGATCACTTTTCTCGGTCGCTGATTGGTCAGGTAGTGTGGTCTGTCCGTTGACTTGACGATTTCGTGCAGTTTTGACCATTGACTTAGCTCAACCTAACATAAAACTTACACCTATGTCAAACACCATCGTCAAATTATGTCAGGCAACATAAAATCTGAAATTACCAACAAAAGTGACAGTTTGTTTCCAAACCCTCCCAATCAAGTTAAACGTCAGTTACTACATCTATGGGCCTTAGTGCCAACTACTGTAATTAATAACACGGCCAGCTGAATTGTTGTCGTACACGGCCAGTCCAAAGAGCAGTAAAAAATGTTTTTGGAAAGAATGAAAAGCGAGCGTCGAGTGGCTCCCTCAAATTCAAAACTAATGTCGAAATTACTGTCATCTTAAAATTTTTGGTTATGAATGATGTCAATTCATTTTGAAATTTCAGTTATCAAAATAAGCATCGGTATCATAACCATGACAACATCTAATTGATGAGTGTTCGAGGGCGCTAGTTGACATGCTCCACGGCTTGCTTTACTGGAACACATTTTTAGGCGAACTGGACTGGCCGTATATGACACATCAATTCAGCCGGCCGTGATTATTTATTCTTGTTCATCATAAAAATAATCAATCGTTAATAATTAAGCAAATTATAAGCAATAACGCTCTCAATGTAGCAGTAAATCGGCGTAATTTAACGAGCGGAATTTCCATCTCGACGTAAATAACGCGCCTCTATCTTCTTAGCTCATTGATAACGCGATTTATGTTATTGCTTATGTCGATGTAGAATGAATTTTTCTGACCTCTCTTATCGCCCGACAAATTAATATGAGCCGTTTTTACCATAATTTCGAACAGATTGCACATAAATAACACCACAACGCGCCTGGGAAATGCGCAATTTTATCGGAATTTAATTTTTTTTTTTTTTTTTGAGATCGTGAAGAAGTCAATCGACCGACAAGCGAAACGTCTGCGCCCCAATTTATTAAGCGCAATACCGAATTATTAAAGCAACTTGAATCGAAAATTATAATTATTACTTACCCAAGCCCATAGTTCACCGTTCGGGGAATAACTTGGAATGAATTTATTTCGCGCTTGTTAACAAGTGAGTACCTGCCCCCCCACACTGAGATGACTCTAAACTAAATGCTAAAGTAAAGAGCTGAGGGTAAAGCATGAGCTTTTCCACGCAATTAAGTTAATGGCGATTTCGAGAAACGCGGGGTATTTCCAAATATCGTTTAAGGGGGTAATCCACACGTTTGGAAAACGGCACGCCTCCTCATCGGTTTTTTTCCTGTTTTTTCTTTGAGGAGATGTCGCGTCGTCAAATGAAATTAAAGATCCGGTGACGCTTTCTTTCTTTCTTTCTTCGTTTGTTTCTGTCTACTATTCCGCGTCGAAATCGAAATCATGACAATCGCAATGGATTTAGTGATGATTTAGAGTTCGGGTGAATTTTCGGGAATTTACCAAACAATAAAATCTCTCGTGCGTAAGATTCTCGGGATTACGATGACGTTCTTGTTATTGTACATATTTGTTGGCCATTCTGTTTTATGTACAGTCGTGATCATCCTAATCGAGACGGCTGCGCTCTTATTGACATTGGTGGTGAAGATTACAAATCCGTCGGTCGGTCTCGAATTGCTTGATCGCGACTGTACCTACAATCTACAATGACAAGGAGATTGGAGACAGACGAATAACAAAAAAAAACGAAGCTCTCATTGTTAAGGGGGTCCCACATGTAGACTACAATTAATTTAGTGACTGTATTGAAAACCACAAGCCTGCGTAATACAGTGTGAGCGAAAATGGCCGACATGTGTGAAGTTGTACAAAATGCATTGGATCAACCAAAAAAGCCAAATTTAACAAATATTTTTTATTAAATACGGTCAAAACAGTAATGGTTTGGTTGATTCAACGCATTTTGTTTTCTGAGTGTAGTCATATTCTGTCATATAAGTTAATTAATAGCGTTTTCTAATCACTGTACTGGTACACTATCAGTCTATATCCATCTCTTATTATTACATGAGGTTAAAATGAGACGAAAATACACTCGGTGTGCACTAGTATAGCCAATGGAAAACGCTATAAATTGCAGCTTCACACATGTCAGTCATTTTTGCTCACCCTATATAAAAATAAATGTAAGTTGCTTCAGAACCAGATGACAGGATGTTAATTTTTGAGCAAAATTTGTTACAAAGTGCCATGAATTGATTGTCATTGGTTGATTCAGTACGTCTCTCACAGTTTTTATGAACAAATTTTAGCCAAAAATTAATAAAAAAAAAAAAATAGAAAAAAATTTAAAACAAGGGGCACTCACCGATCTGTGCATTGTCGATAACGCGAAGGTCGAACTTCCCGACGTAACCCACCCGGTAGTTGGTTCGAGTTCCATTGTCCCACTGTACCACGACGGTTTTATCCGGGGAACTGACAGCTCCAGTCTTACCAATTTCGCACACGGTCCCCACATATCCCTCGCCCCCATCTACAAACAAAAAAAAAAATAAGAAAAGCGACAGACAAGTGCAGGTCGGTGTCTTTGCTGCGAAACCTACCTTGGTTGCCCCACGACCAATCCGGGCCCCTCACGATCCTCACGCCCGGACTTAACATCGCTCCCTCCTGGTTATGGCTTCCCCCTTTTTCAAGAAGTCACCACCTCACCAGCTCAATCATGCGAAAAGCTCTTGTGGTCGTTTCTTGCACGCATAAAAGCACACCATAGCGTCGCCGTTCGCAGTGGTTCAGTTCACATCGTGCGGCCGCTTTGATGGTGCGGACGTGAGGCGATTTTTTTTCTTTCTTTCCTTTGGCTGCCCTTTAATAACGTGTTCGTCGCTGATAAACGATGATTAATCATCGACGACGTTGCGTACGCTTATTGTTTATTGAAATGCATATTTTGACACTTTTACTTTCGACGAGGGGCGCTGGCAGATGTCGCCACGGGCGGTGAAGGAAGAGGGTGCGCTTTCGACCGCGTGAATTCAAATCTACCCGACTTCCAGCATGAGGAGGCCGACGAGAGCCAATCAAAATTGCAAGAACAAATTAAATTAAAAATTTATATTTTGTAATCAAGTCCTTAATAGTATTTATTTCTGAATCACGGTGTATATGTTTGGTTATTCGTTTATGTGGATCAAGAAATACAATCGAAAGCAAAAAAAAAGAAATAGTAGGGAATTGCAGATTCCTGTAATTTGTCTTCTCCAAAGTGACACTGTTTTAAGCGGCGATGGTTTTAAGTACGACTTCGCAGGTGACACTTAAAAGTATCGAAATTCATGATTCCATTCTAAAAAATAAGGAAGACATTCGAGATTTTTGACAATTAGAATTTTCAGTTTCTTGAATTCATTTCAGAAACGAATGAAGGTAGAAAAGAATAATATTTTGATAGGCTCCAAAATAGCGCAACTTTTTTTCTAATTTAACCGTTTTTGTATCTCTTATAGTTTACGAGATCCCCATGGTGACCCTTTAATTAGTTGTAACCCTGTATAATTACATTGTAAAGGAACAATTTAAACATTCAAAATTTATTTTTGATTTTGATTTTATATTTTAATTTCTCAACGTGACGTCAGAATGACGTAGGCTCTCGTAAGTCGTAAGAGAATTACGTCATCTTGACGTCACGTTCTTTAGCGGGTTTGTTTCCGCCTCGATTCGAGAATAAAATACATTAAAGTGCAAAATAGTAATAACAGCAAATACTATGACCAAGAAGAACCGTTGGTTATACTTACATATTAGCATCTTTTTAGTTTTTAAGAGCAATTTCTTTTTTATAAATAAGTAAGAAAAAATGTTTAAAATGTCTTGTTGCAAGCGAGAGTTAGCTTTTAATTAAAATCAAACGCAATTGCATAAATTTATTTCCCTTTCAAAAACGTTGGGGGAAATTCTTTCTCGCAAATAATTATCTGGCGACACTGTTAGGTTGGTGACAGTGCCCGACATTTCTTATTTCGAAAACTGGCCGCGTGATGCGCTGTTTATGGTGAAGGAAAGATTGAGGTTATGTTTACTTTTTGATGGATGATAAAGTACGTATTCTTTACATTTAAACTCATGGAATCGTTGCGCAAATACGAGCACCTGTCGATAGAAGAAGTCTGCCGAATTTGTTTAAACAAACGCGACCAAATGAGATTGATTTCGGAAGGGGGCCTAGTCGACATGCTGCTGGAATGTGCACTGGTGCAAGTAATAACACAGCCGAGGCATTTCTTCTTTGCAATCACCTCACGCTGCTACCGTTTCAGTTTTCCACGGAGGACAGCCTCGTGTGTTCGCACTGCGCAAGCGAGGTCAGCCGTTGGTATGTCTTCAAGCAGCAAGTCGTTCGCTCCTTCGAAATCAGCCGTTGGGTGCTGAATCGGAAGGCGGAGGAGAAATCCAACGTGCTGGTGAAGTGTTCGCTTCCTGAAAACGACTTCAATGCAGATTTTTTGAGCGACACTTTCAGAAGTGGAGAGAACATAGAGGTCAAGTGTGATTTACCCGACTTCGCAGACCTATGTGCGAAAAGAACACACGCAGATGGCTTGATCTGCGAAAAAGAGAATTCCTTAGAGGAGGAGGCTGCTTGTAAATTCTGCGATAAGCACTTCTTAAATAATAACGCCCTGCAAAGGCATTTGAAGGTGCACGATCACATGAGGCCGTACGAATGCTCCAAATGCGGAAAGGGGTTTAAGCGATCGCAGATTCTAGTCGAGCACATGCGAAGGCACTACGACGACAGGAAGTTTAAATGCGTGGAGTGCGGATCTCGCTTTTACGAAAAGATTAAACTGATCGAGCACGTTAGAACGCACACGGGGGAGAGGCCTTATAAGTGCGACGTCTGCGGGAATACTTTCGCGAGGAAATCTTTGTTGTGCAGTCACGTGAAAGTAAGTCGGCTTCGATTTTAGCCGGGTCTAATCAAGCCGATTGACGTTTTTTGTTGTTGTTGCAGATTCATAGCGTAAGAGAAAAACGATTCGCATGCGATGCGTGTTGTAAGAGTTTCTTAACACCCACCGGTCTTCTGATACACAAGAGGAAACACTCCGGTATAAAGCCGTTTGCCTGTGCGAGTTGCGATAAGAAATTCTTCGTGAAAGAAGCGATGCAAAGACATTACCAGGCCATCCACGATACAGAGAGGAACTTCCTGTGCTCGTTTTGTCCGAAGGTGTGCGCGACCAAACCTAGCCTGGCGGACCACATAAAGAGGAAGCACACGGAAAATGGCCTGCCGGCGAATGCCGTTTGCACCGAGTGCGGGAAACAGTGCGGGTCCCAGGCCGAATTAAAAATCCACACCAGAACTCACACCGGTGAGAAGCCTTACGTCTGCGAGTTTTGCAATAAGGGCTTCATCGCCAAAGGAAACTTGACGTCGCACAGGAGAGTTCACACCGGCGAGAAACCTTTCGTTTGTAAGTACTGCGGGAAGGCGTTCAGCGAAACGTCGAGCCTGAAAGTGCACGAGCGCATACACACCGGGGAGAAGCCATACGAGTGCCACGTTTGCGGTAAAACTTTCACGCAGAGTAGCACGCTGAAAACGCACCTGAAAAGTCACTGATAAATAAAACGATCTTTTACTTTCGCTGCTGTGGGTAGACAGAGTTCTTGCTCAACAGGAAAAGTGCTCCTTTTAATTAACGCGAAAATCAGTGGGATGAATTAATTGAAGAACCGGAAATTTGAATGCGAATTTAAAGTTAAAAAACGCTTAATCTGGATGGATTTTGTGAAAAAGTTTAAACGAAGAATGAATAAAAAATCTTGGGGGCCTGCAATATAGGCAACCGTGCAAGCGACTGCGTACATCTGGTTGCCTATACTAAGACTACTTGTTTCCTGCAAAATCCAACTTATTATTAGTTTTTAAACGAATTGGCATGTTGTTAAAATTAATTGCTTATAATTTTTGTATGATGATTCGTATGACAGTTATTTTCTCCACAATACAAAATAATAATTACAAAAATTCGTAACTTCGCATGTTATTAAAATTAATAATTGCTAATAATTTTTAAATATAATTCAACAATTTTCCCCATAATACATGTGATAATAAAAAAATTAACAAATTACCAATAATTTTTATAAATCTGCAATTTCTGTTTTGAAAACAGAAAAAATTGTTTTTCAAACCAAGGTTTATTTTATTTACGGATTCGATTCTCGGAATATAATTTCTTCTCTACAATACAGTAATAAATCGGTTGAATTCAGTTGAGTTAGGTCGAGTCTCTGTCTAGTCCATTTTTACATTTTTTTTTACTTGGTTCGAAGAGTTCAGTTGGATTGGATTGACCTTGAAAATTCGTTAAGGACTTTAATATCCAGTTTTAATTTTTGTTTTTTAAATTTCCTTGCTCGGATTAAACAGAGTAGATGGGTTGGGTTGACCTTGAGATGGGTCGAGCTTAATTTCAGTCTTTTTATTAATTTTTATTTTTTTTGTATTTTTCATTTTTTATTTCGAGTGAGCGGAGTTACGTCGAGTTGGCTGGGATTGACCTTGAGATCGGTGAAGCTACGTTTCGATTGATTTTTAAGTTTTAACAAATTTTTTTTTAATATAATACGTAATTATCGTCAAAATAGTTTCCACGTTGTATAGTAATATTTATTAGTCGTTATTATTTACAAAAAATATATATATATTTTTCTACAAAGTATACCTATTACTATTTTTGTACATACACAGACGAGTTAGTAAATTAATCTGAAGACAGTTATACAAAATTTATTCATTAAGCACGATTAATAGCGTGCGTTATATACGTGTGGTCTGTTGATTATCTTCATTTTTCTGTGGTTTTTCCGATTCTTCGACGCTCGCGTACATATTTCTCAATCCAGTGCAGTACGTAGGTCTGGAAAGAAGAAATTCATCAAAATTGGGAGAAACATTTTGTTGTACCCCCAGTCCAAGCCTGGGCATAAAATACGAAGCAAATAATTAATAGAAAAGTACGGTTACAATGAAGCGATTAAGAAACGAATGTGATCTCGTAGAAGTTATGAAAAAATTTCGTCTGTCGTTGGTTTTTGAGGTTAAGTGCGCAGCCAACATTCCCCCTAACTTGCCCAGGCCTAGCAGCAACTTTTTTCTTCAGTAATTCAATTTTTTTTGCGAATAAAACTAAAAATGCTGTGCGTTTAATAAACACTTACAATATGACTAGTATGCAGGCACCGAACAGGCCAATTCCGACGAAAAAGAACGCGGCGGGGAAAGTCTCCAAGGTGCGCGTGTAAACCCCCGTGTTATAAACGGGCGTCGTGACCATGCTGGACACCGTTTCGACGAATGAAATCAGCGACAGCACTTTCGCCAAGTTTTGGACGGACACGCTTTTTGTGGCCAGCGAACGGATTGCGGTTAGGGCGGTTCCGGCGCATATACCGACAACAGGCGCTGCAAAAAAACAAAAAACAAAAACAATAGTAGACGATTACAGTTTCCTGTAATTTTTTAAAATCAAAAAGCCGTCAAAGAAGTGATTCGCTTACCTACGTATAAGCCGGCGACGGTGTTCCAGAAGATGTATATAAAATTCGAAACTATCTTGTCCGAAAACGCTATCACTATTATCATGGCGTCGTGAATGTTCAGCACTTTCGTAAACAGCGGCAGACAAATCATGTTACCTAAAACAGAAAATGCATCCTACTGCAGTTAAAAACAAATGAAATCGTCGATTAACCCTGGTTAAATTCGTTCTCTGCAAAAACGCTTTAATTGCCTCATTCCTAATTGGCGGCGCATGCTTACATTCTGAATGCAATGCGGAATGCGAGCGTGTGTACCGCGGTTGACCTACTGGATGCTGATGCCGCATAATTTTGTAATGCACACATAATCGCAACAATGTCGAAATGAGTATGTTTGTTCAACAGAATTACATCATTATTTCTGACAGAATAGTTACAGATTGAGCCGAGTTAATGAAATTACGTACCGACTAGTGCTACCGAAGAACGAACCGTGTCGTAATAGCTGTAATTGACCGGAGTCCAACTGAAGACTTTCTGGACGTACAGCCACATGATGGTGTATTCACCTGTAATTAAATTAAAAATTAAAAAAAAAAGATAATTAATGAAGAGCATTTTTTTGCAAATCCAAGGTCGAAGTTGGGTATACAAAAGTTGAACCCTATTTAATGTAGGGTTTCTACTCACCGCGAAAAGTCAAGAAAACACAATGTAAGAGACGATCGTCTTTTATCCTCCTCCTCCCCCTTCCCTCCCCCCGTCCCAGTGGCGGCTCGTGATGATTTACTACGGACGGTGGGCGATAATTGCAAAAGGGAAAGACGGGTGCATTTTCCAAATAAATCTATTTTTCAGGGCTATCTCGATATGGAACTGGGCACTGTCCATCTTGCCCACCCCAACGAGCCGCCACTGCACCCTCCTCTCTTTTCTTTTGTGTAATAAATTTTTTTTTTCGTTGGTGTTCACGAGTAAACCTTTTTTTTTTTTTCTTTTTTAGTGGCGATCGTCGTTTTTTTTCCCTTCAGCGGTGACTGATGGCGGTTGTCTTTTTTTTTTCGTGTAAAAAATCGATTGACGTTGTTTCCCCCCTCCCTCATTTTTTTCTTTTGCGTTGAAGTCTCTGTTTTCTCTCGCAGATCGATTTTTTTCCGAAATGTTTTTGTCCCATTCGATGGTGGATCACGGTTTTTGTCTTTCCGCGCGGAAAAATCTTTCTTTTTGCCCCCCAACCCGGCGAATTGACTCCCAGTTACGCCACTGGTTAACGTTTAAATGAATGAATTAAATCATTTTTTCTTTATAAATTTTGTTCTTTAAAGATTTAATAAAATAGTTTCGTGAATTATTTTTTTTCTTCAATTTTTTAACAACGAAAGGCGCCGGTAAAAAATTTGCAACCCGACGTATTTGACTACCGGTTACGCCACTGGTTAACGTTTAAATGAGTGAATTAAAATTAAAGTGCTAAACGATACTAAAATTTATTTGCGCGTCGAAATTCCAAAGGCTCATCCTTTCTGTGAGCAGCGACCTTGAACTGCGGAAAGTATACACATAATTGCACAAAACAAACAAATAGCACAAGGTTACCCATCTCTACCATTATAAAAAAAAGACTCATCTTCAATAATGTCCTCTTATTAATGCGCGCGCGCGCGTGCGCTCGAGAACTATCGGAATTTCTAGAATAACCGTGACATTTGCCCGAAATTTCATTTGCTTACGGCGGCACTCAAGAGATAAAGAAAGAAAAAACTGCGTCGTTTTATTTATTTATTCATTTTAAAATTTTTACGGCTTCAGGTGCGATTCGTTAAATTAAATTCGAAATAAAATCCCACTTGCGAGAGCGGCAACAAATTTTATTTTACTATTTTTTTTCATTATCGAAATTTAAAATTTTAAAAAAGCTTAAAATTTGTTGTTCTCGGCGGCGATTTGCCCACGTCTAATTGCCAATTAAACGTGCTTATTATTCGTTAAAACCAACGGAACATTTGGCGCCCGTTTTATTTAATTTTTATGACATTGAAACGAGCACACGTTTACGTAAACGATGATTTTCAAACACTTTCAAGTTTGAACTTCATTGAAATAAGGCACTTAATTTATATTCAAGGTAGATATGTACAATCGATTGTTGAAGTGACTTCGAAGCGGAACGATGTTCCGGCGTTTTGTTTATTGTTTTTTATTTATTTTTTTTCGAGAACGGCTTTTCAGCTAGCCAGATACTAATATAATTAATAATAAATTCAAAAGCACTGAAGGGAACCTCCGTCACTGATTGATGACGAAAAAAATGTTTCAAGAAAGGCTAAAATTAATCAATTGGCGGATGTGCGATGGTATTGCACTTAATTATGCAATCGCTTGGGGATTTTCCATGCATACATCATACAAAATGCAGTCGGATGATGTGCCCCACTATCAAAAAGAAAACCAAAGGGGAGAAAGCGTTTAAGAAGGGCTGGAGTGTACGAAAAGGGATGAAAAAGTTCAGTTTACGCGTTCCCATTTTCCTCGTTGAAATTTTATTTTATCATCGGTCGTTAGTTGAAACTAAATCATTATTGCGCGTTTTCTCTAACAAAGGGTCTTTTCTTTGTTACGCTCCCTTCTCTCTGCACCATTTTCTATTATTACAGTAATTTTGTTCTTTTCTTTTGTTTGTAAAATTTTAAATAGCATATCTTAATTTGTCCTAATTGAAAAAAAAAACTTGATTGTATTACTATTAAAATCAACAACTTTTCGTCGCCCAAATCCATACATGCGGATGTGTAACGATATTGCTCTCAATTATGCCATCGCTTGGGGATTTTCCATGCGTACAAAAAAATTACAATTTTTTGTAGCCAATTTTTTTTTCCATCGTAGGTAGCTACGATTTCATATTTGAGATCTCATCATAATTCGGAGTAACTTTTCCAAGTGATATTTGCGCGTACCGTGGAAAATAAAGGCACTTTATTCTTATGTCGATTTCAAATATTTTGATTTCCTCGGTATACAACAAGAGATTTTCAAATTTTGATGTGCGCATCTTGAGTTTGGGAAGATGCAGGAGCTTTCATAGAGAATAATTTTTTTCTGAGAAATCAGTAATAAAGATTTTTCCCGTATGTAGCCATACAAGTTTTTGCCGGTCACTGTACTATATCATATTTCAATCAGTTCTAATAATTAAAAGGAAACTTGATTGTATTACTGTTAAAATCAACAACTTTTCGTCGTCCAGATCCACACACCTTGCGGATTTGCAACGTCATCGCACTCAATTACGCAATCGCATGGAGATTTTCCATTCCAGTGAAGTTCACAGTTTCTATCTTGTTTGCACGTTGCCCTTTTCCCCATTGAAATTTTATTTTATTTATTTTTTTTTAATCAGTCGTTCCTCTCAGCTTGTAATTAGTTTCGCGAATGAAGAAATAACTCATCGCCGTGTGTTTCTTTTTGTTTAATTTAATTTAAATGCAAGGTTTCTGCGTTTTTAGCGTTCTCAAGTTCATTACTGCACCGTACAGGAAAGGCTAAATTAAGATATGGCTTCAATTAGTGATATACATAGAATACGAACAAATGAAAACGCTTAAACAATACTGTTCATAAACTCTGACAGAGTATAAAAATTTCTTTCCGTTAGATATTTTCTTAATTTAATCCTAAACTTTTTAGGTCAAGATTCTTAAATGTAGTAGGTGAAAATAAGCTGTATGAACAACGTTTGGAAAACGAAGTGAATTCAATTTTCTCTCCGAAAACCAGAGCGCTACTAACAAGGAAAATCGAAATCCAACCGTGTATGCGGACTGTTAAAAGTATTGGAGATGATGAAAAGTGGATTTTCAACTCACCTACGATAACCAAAGCCGTGATGAAGAAGACGCACAAGGACAAGATGAGAAGCGGCACTTTAACTCCGGGCTGTCTCTTGACCACCAGCGCGAAAGTGTTTATGGCGTGCATGGGGTTGAAGAGGTCCAGCAAGAAGCTTTTCACTCCGGAATATCGCGGCCTCGTATTTTTCTCCTTAACGTAGAAGTACCCGTAACATAATCCGATGAAGTAGATCACCGCCCCCAAGACGAGTACCGCGATGTACCCGATCTTCTCGAAGAGGAAACCCCCGGCTGCGCTCAGGAGCGTCTGACAGACGTTCGCCACGATTTGGATGATCCCAATCCTCAGGGTGCGCATTTCGAGCGTGCTCACGTCCGAGACGTAGGCGTAAAGCGCCATGAAGAACATGGTAGGTCCGCCTAGGAACGAGGGAATCACCGTCTGGCAAAAACCCTGAACCTCGATGGGCAATTGTCTCATGAAGATGACGCAGAGGATGCATCCGGCTACGGCGAAGAATTCGCCGAATATCGGCAGCAACAGGAAGGGTTTCCTAATGAAATGCCGATCGCTGTACGATCCCAAGAAGAGGATCAGCAAAATCGGCACGAAATTCTGCATCGGGTACTGCCAGGAGTGTACATTGGACACGATTATTTGTATGTTGTCGTTTTCTTTAGTGTAATTAGCGTGTTCGCCGGCGAGTATGGAATCGCAGATCGTGTCGTTATAGCCGGCGTTCACCCTGCACGCCTTTTCCAGTTCCAGATTGTTCAGGGCAGGTCCGCATATGAGAGAAGGGATTAGGTAACAAGCCACCAACGGTTCGACCGTAATAACTTCTCTTATGTAGGACAGTTTCTCTTTAAAGGTCATTTCACGAAACGTCCTCTTACGCTCTTGAGTACTACCACCATTGATATTCAACGTGGAGTTCGCCACTAAATCAGCTGTAGATTCCACGTTCATTCTTCTTTCACCTTAATTATTATATAACAACACATAATACGTTAGCGTGCGCTAATCCTTCACTTTACTAAACGTTAGGCTACGAAACCGTCAGGTTTTAACATTTAAAACCAGTCGGTCGAGAATTGAAGACGATGATGATGATGACTACACCTGCTTATTAACTTGAAGCATATTAGCATAAAGCTGAATCTCAGCATAGCGCACGTCTTCATTAAATAATTATCACAATTATAAAACAAACGGCCGGCGATAAAGTTTGTAATTGCTCGTCGTTACATCGCATCCCATTCGGTACTTTCCGGGATCGAGAAGAGGATGGCACCTAAACCTTTGGGTACAGTGCATAAAGAGCCTAAAACAAGAAAAAAAAACTATCGTCGACAAAAAACGGAGATTTGCAGCGCTCTACATCCGTTTTTTTTTTCAAGACCTCGAGCTTCCATACTGCCTCTGTCATTTAAAAATAGGGGCAAAATTCTTTCGATTCAGAAACCCGTAAGTGTTTTTTTTATATTACGAGGACGGGGGACGAGAATGGCGTGGGCATGAGCGTTGCGCAATTGTGTCCACTCAGTGGAGGCGGTGCCGGGGACGCCACCCAGCAACTTACGCAACACCAGCGTACGGAGGTATATACAGCGGAGAGAGCGTAACCCTAAATGACACAGCTTTATAATAAAGAAAACTGCAAAACCCTTCCCAAACATTGGAAAAGAAAGAAGAAAATTAAAAAAAAAACACCTAGATGAATACAGAAGAATCAAAACATAACCATTTATTTTGCTTCAAGCACAAGAACGTGTCAAAGGAAGGGCATTTGCGCGTTTGCGTGAGTACTCACGCGTAGGCTTACACACAGTTGGTGTATATCAATAAATAAATAATTAATAACGCACGCGTAGGCTTAAGCTTAGAATACAGTGCTTAAGTAAAAGTTCTAAGGATATTGTCATTCATGATTGAGACGTTTGTGAGTTCGTCTTGTGGCTTGTATCATCGATTTAGTTAGATTAGTCGGTTTTAAAATTACAAAAACCTTATCTTTAAAATGTCTTTGTCTTCTGCTTAACTTCACCAACTTTTTTGTTGGTTGAGTGTTTGTTTGTTTGCGATTAGTTTTGTCTTATACAACTACATGTTTGTATTTTTGACTTTTTCAGCTTCCTAACCTAAACCTAATCTGACGTGTCACATCTAATTAGGCTTACACGCAGATGGTGTATGTAAATAAATAAATAACGCACGCCGCTCGCAATAAAATGCGAGACGCAGAAAAAAAGGAGAAAACTCCAACAGTACGACAATAAAAATAGAAATTGGGCGTTAACCAAAGTTAACAAAAAAAATGTGACAGGAGAATAAACGGCCAAAACGTGTGAGAGTGTAACCCTAAATGACCCCGATAGGCAAAACACGCCAGGACTCGCTCCCGCAGCTTTATTAATGAAAACTACTAAACCCCTAGCGAACAGATGAAAAGAACTAAAATTAGAAAAAAAAAACATCTTGAAATACAGAAGAATGAAAATATAAGCGTTTATTTTCTTCACCTGTCAAAAAAAGGCGAGTGCGCGTGTGCGGGAGTACTCACGCTTGGGCTTACACATAATTTAAAAAACAAATAACGCTCGTAATTAAAGGCGAGGCGCCTAAAAAAGAAGAAAATTCAAAAATCCACGATATTAGTGACTATTTAGTTAAATTTTGAATATGAAGCCTCGGGTCGACCATAAAATGTAAGTTGAGTTTCCGAATCTGCTTATTAATGGTTATTAGTCACCACGGTAACCAGGTTGACTGGTTGACATATTTCGGAACAATTTCCATTTTCGTCGAAGGAGGAGATCCTTAGTGGACGGCGGCCCTAAGGGCAGCGATGCGCGACGGTTGCCCACAACGAAGGGATTTCGGCTTCGCAAGGCAAATCTTACGCCGTACGCCGACGCGGCGGATGGAAGGAAATAGGTCCGTTTCTGCTCGCTAAATTTCAAACGGCAAAAAAAACAAAACACCACGACCTCAATGTCACTAGATGTTGACACTGCGAGCTCTGGCTTTTGTTATGCAAATCCAACGGGTATCTTCCGTCATCACCACTTACAACGCGCAGCGAAGAGGGTGGCCCAACCAGGTCTAACACCCAACTCGCAACAAAATGTAGCCAAATAAAATGGGTTGCCTATCTTCTAAATTTTCATCGCGCACAACGGTTCGAAGCGTCGCTAGAATTTACGCAAGTAAATTTTTTATTATACTTATGCCCACGACATAGACGGGTGTTTTCTTTTCTTTTTCTTTTTTTTTAAATTACATTTCGTACCTTTTCACTTTCAAGTAAAAAATATCGCGTGTGCAAATGACTTCACTTGCTTTAGGTAAAGCAAAGCTGCAATAACAACAACACGAAAGCGCAATTTGAAAATATTTATTAACAATATAAACATAAAAATCGCATAATAATAATAATGATGATAATATAGGCGTGCGTAAAGAAAATATAAGGCGAGGAGGGGGGCTAAAAGATAACAACGGTGCAGTGTATATAAATACGAAATAAATTAAGAAGTACAGGATGTTTAAAAAAAAAGTATGTACAAGTTTCTGGATTCTTTCTTTTTTTTTCTGTTCGTGGCGCGTGTAATAAAATATTTTTATTAGTCAGATGTTAAGGCACATTATACCCCTACATGTAAAATAGAAAACCTAGTTTAGTCGTATTTGCGGGCGATTAAGGGAAACCTGACGATTCTCAATTGTTTCCCGTAGTCGCACAGAATGGCGTCCCTCAGCATCAGCAGTTGTTTTATGAACACGAACGGAGACTGCCCGAGTATGATGTTGTGGACGCTCTCGCCGGTCCTGACGTTGTATATCACCAGGCTGCCGGGTCGCGCCGTCACGACCAAGTGTGACGTCAGCATGAGCACCTGGCTCGTGAAAGTCTGATGCACGGAGATGGTGTTCAATAAATGTCCTTGAAAGCGTTCCCACACGCACAAACGCTCGTCCGTTCCGAGCGAGATGACATAACTCGCGGAGTAAGTTAAAGACGTCACGCTTCCGTCGTGAGCTTGAATGCTGTACATGCAAGTTCCTGAAACGCAAGAAAGAATTTGTTAAAAATCGTTGGTGCGTGCAAAAACGAAACTAAATTAAATTAACTCTTACATGTTACTACAGTGCGCCAACTTTGAAACAAACAAGTGATTGCTGCTTTATGTTTTCCGTTACTCCTTATGCTGTCGCTGAGGTACGTTGCAAGATTCCACATGCCTTGGCCGAGGTACGTTTCAAGATACGCGTGTTAGACAATAGCCATGTTCGTTTGTTGCACTGGCGTGCACTCAGAGTATTTGCGTCTTGTTCTAATCTCATACATTAATACGAGACGGAGATACTTTGAGTGTGCGATCGCGCAACAAACGAACAGACCTATAAGCGGGCTTGGGGTGTTTCGAGCAGGATTGCTATCGGGACGTTTTCTTTTGAAAATCGGAAAATGTCGGGGCTTTTTAAAAATTCATTAAAAATTAGAAGAACAAAAAATTATATTTGTAACGCAATGACGTACTCATAGAGTCTTTGAATATTTGAGCAGTAAATTTAATGAAAAGTTCAAGTAGCGACATCCTGCGATCGCTTTTTACAATTAGGATTGACACGAATATCCTTGGGACAAGTCGTTTGGACGAGGCCCCAAATAGGGCTGAAACACTTGTACAGAGGTTGCTCAAGGGATTCACCGCAATCAAAAATGTTTTGTAATAAAATTTTTTAAAGCAAATTTAATATTTTCTTATCGCTCCAAACTTGTCAAATTGCTGTGTAATGTAATTAATTAATATAATTCAATTCATAATTTAAAAAGCAACGTTGCCTTTCTCTACTTCCCTACGGGGATCGCGACGTTTCTCTGAAAGCAGCGACAGATAATAACTCCATTACTACGGCGCTTACGCTATGGCTGAGGTGCGTTTCAAGATTCCAAAGTCATGGCCGAGGTACGTTTCAAGATTCCAAAGTCGTAGCCGAGGTACGTTTCGATATTGAGCTGTTTAAACGTAATCAGGCTTGAAATGTTTCAGGTGGGCTTGCCGACCTCTAAGTTTCGTAAATCGGAACATGTGCAAAAGAAAAAAGATCGATCGAGACTTTCTTAAGAAACGTTCTTGAGAATTTTTTTCTTCAGAAAGTTAACTATTCGTTAAAGTAGGAAATGAGTTTCCGGAAACATGCTTAGTTTATTTAACGCATCTCACAAACTCAATTGGCGCATGCGCAATCTATGTAACCTTACATTTTCCAGTAATCGATTCAAATAATCTTTTTTTTTTACTTTTCGTCAAATGATGTTCACCCTTTACGCGTTTCTCTTTCATTTTTAGCGCGCCGACTTTTATTTGCGGAAAATAAATTAGGCTCAAAAGCTTCAAATTACTGGAACGATAGCGGCGCCATCTGCTCGCCATTAGAACAACCGTTAGTTCAGGATCAAACCAGGTCATGCTAATTCGACGTGTCCAGAAACCCGATTTGGTTTAAAATTCAATTAGTCTAATGGGCTGATTAAAATTACTTTCACAAAATGCCGGACGGTTGGCAGCTCTAATCAATTTGATTGCAATGCTCTTATACATATTTTAAATAATTTAAATTTAATTTCAAATTTAAATTGATTTAAACGAAAATGTTGAAGCGATTTTTTTTTGAGACCTGAGAACGGTCTCAGTCGGCTTAATTTAAGAGACCCTAAGCGTGCGCCGTGCGAATTCTTTTTTTAAACTTGAGATTGTACGAAAATCCGCCGCTGTGGTTATCAACAATACAGGAGGATAAAAAAAGTGTTCTGAAGTATTTAATAAGAAAAATTGAAAGTGCATCAATTCATCAAAAGGAATCGATGTGTTTGTGATCGAATCGACTTGAAATCTTTCGAGGTTTAAGTACAGGAAAACGACGGATATTTTTGGCGGTTCTTTTTTAAAAAAAACTTGTAATACGTCTAAAAATACATACAAAACAACCATCAATAATTATTAATAAGTTAAATACCTGTAAGTAAATCCCACACACATAACATGCCATCCTGGGAACCACTGCCGGAAGTGCCGGGGCTAATCCTGTCAATGAAGAGACACGTGATGGGTCCGCAATGTCCCAGGAGGGTGTACAGAGGACTTCCGTCGTCAAGTCGAAACACCTTCAGCGTGTGGTCTTGACTGCCGCTTAATACCTTGCCTCCCTCACAGTCCAAGCAAGTGATGGGTTGCTGATGCGCTTTGCTGGTGAGGATTTTGAAACACTTCACGTCTTCTTTGGAATCATTCTAAGAGAAGAAAACGTCTTTTTTTTTTCTTCGTTTTTTTTGGGTTAATGAGTCACTCACCTTCGTCGTGTAATGTCTGCAGTCTGCGATCGAACCGGTGGATCCGGAACGGACGTGAGTCCGTCGGTAAGCGCAGGAAAAATTCCAGTCTATGGGCCTTCCCTGACTGTACGATTGAAGCTGGAATAAATCTATGGTGCCATTAAGCCGGGCCACGATCACCCTGGATCCGATAATTTTGATTGACGTGACCCCCACATCGTTGGCGTCCTCGATTAAATACTAAAACGAACTGGTTTTAATGTATAGTGAATCGTGCGTGATGGTTTTACTTTGAATTTGCCGGTCGTCCCCTCCCAGATTTCCAAGCGTCCGTCGGCGCACCCAATAACTATTAAATTATCTAAGTAGTCGATGCACCAAATGGGCGACGCGTTGTAAGCTTCCACCTTTATGAAGCTCGAGTTAGAGTTATGTTTGTTTGCACCGCGCACACCTTCCCCACTAATATCACAGTCGTCGTTTAAATGTTCGCAAGTTTCCCTCGTGCGGCAGTCACAGTCTGCGCTGCTGCCAATCGATTTCGAGATGGCCCTCTTGGCCTCCTTGCTCCTGTACCGCACCTTCGGCGGCTTTCGGTTGCAGCTCAAATACAACTGCCTGTACTGCTCGCCGAACTCGAATTTCGAATCGGTGGTTTTGGCCGATTCGATTTTCAAGTTTGAGAAATTCAGATTGATCTTGTCCTTGAGGCTGGGGAACAGCAGGAAACTTCCGTCTCTCGAAGGGGGGGATCCGGATTCGTAGTCGGATAAGTTGTCGTCGTCGTAGTCTACGGCTTCTTGCTTAGAGAAATACCTGAGGTTACAGGAAATTAGAGTATTACATCGTAACGTAAGATTGACGACTTACATGTTTCTCTCGATGCATGAGAGTAGCTCACCGGTCACCGAATCCCATATTTTTAATTGCCCACCCAAGCAACTGCTGACGATGCTCGAGCCATCGGTGGCCAGGCACTCGATCTCCTGGAGGTTTCCCTCCAGTACGACCGGTAGGGCTTCGAGCATGACGGGGGCGGAGTCTGAGTCTTCTGCTTTTTCACTCGCCCAGGACGCTCGCCATTCCGCGTAGTTACGAGAACACACGCACCTGTACAGGACGACAGTCGCGTACGCCAAGACTATAACGCTGATCAGGCAGAGAATTGCTATCAGCAGCAATTCCATGGGTGAAGTGGGGTACAGCGGCCTTTCGGATTGATGGAAATTGCTGAGAGGCGGACCGCCCCCTTCAAAATCTACAATTGCGTTAACATTAACAAATCATTGGCTGCGTTCGGGTAAAAAATTAGTTGGAGCACCTGAAGCGAGATTCTGTTGTAGAGGTTATGTTACTCATTGTGCTTAATGCAGCGCTGGAATGTAACGTGAAAATACCACGCCCGCCTAACGGCGCCCGCTTCAAGAAAGAGCTTTAGAGAAAAGCGGCTACCTGAACGCACACATTCATTCAAGCCTGCCTACTCGACACTTTGAGAAAAAACAAAAAAAAAAGAAGAAAGACACTCACCGCTGAAATCGATGGGATCCAGTGCGGCGGCCAATGATTGCCACTGGAACTGCTGAACCTTCTCTTCCGGATTCCTCAACAACACGGCCTGCTCCGGATGTATCGCATGGGAAATCCTGATCGCAGGCAGAATTGTTATTTGCTGACCGCTGATGGAGATGTTGTATTTGCCGAGAATCGAAGGCCAGTGTTGAGTCGACAGCTTCAGCAACGGGGAATAATCCGGGTGCTTCAGCTTGTTCAACTCGTCCGTGTGATTTTGCAAGTACAAATAAGGGGTGTGCTCCAGTTCCAACTTGGCGATGTAAGAGTTGCTTTTGTTTAGCGTCGATAACGACGGTGTATTATGCATCGAGGCGGTGTCATTTAGACCGTCGCCTTCCGCCTTCTTCTCGACGCTAAGATCCAGGAGGTAAGTGTTCACCAGCCCGCTGTTGTACAAAATCATACTGATCCAGACCACCATGAGGACCATGAAGGCGCGCTGGAAGAACCTCGTCCGCGCCCAAAT
Source organism: Prosopocoilus inquinatus (assembly GCA_036172665.1). Taxonomy (NCBI): domain Eukaryota; kingdom Metazoa; phylum Arthropoda; class Insecta; order Coleoptera; family Lucanidae; genus Prosopocoilus; species Prosopocoilus inquinatus. The sequence goes on along the minus strand of CM069878.1, from coordinate 2,026,036 downwards.
ATTCACGAGTCTCAGCCTCTTCGGTATTTTTTTCTCTTGCGCGCAGTGAGTCTGCCCCGCGATCACGTTCGTGTGGACCGAGTTCAAGCGCGGATGGGACTTGGAGCGAATCATCCCCCCACCTTTGGGGGGTATCGCGTGTTTACTGTCGAAGATGGGGGGGTTTTGATAGAGGCTCGTCCTGAAGTGCGGATTTAAACCGGCGAGGTTTTCCATGCGACGCGTGTCGATGCCCAACACCGTGGAGAAGAAGAGCATCTGGAGGAAGAAGTCCGAAATCAACCCGACCACGGAGAAAATGCAGAATTCCTGTATGGCCGGCACGAAAGTGAATATCCCCACCGTCAAAATCGTTATCTCGATCAGCAAATTCTTAGTTGTGGACCACCCCTCCCTGCTCAGGCCCTGCGATATCCGGATTTTAATATCCAAGTGCGAGGGTGTCGAAGCGACGCTCTTAGTTAAAACCAGCACGTTCTCCAACCCCACCAAGATCACCAAGTAGGGGAAGATCTCCTTGCCTTGCATTGACAGCGTAAGCCCGAAAAAGAAACACAAACCCAGCGTCATGCTCAAACTACCGAAGACGGTGGCGACGACCGTGAAAGCCATTCCAATCTTCGATTTGATCAGCTCGATCTTGCGCACAGAAAAATAATAGTAGAAGAAGAGCAGGAGGAACGCGAAAATCAACGGCACGAATTCGTAATAGTTGATTTCCCCCGGATACTGAATTATAACCGTGTTGTTCAGGGTTGTTGCCAGCGAGGGGTCGACGACGTACGAAGAATAATTTAAGTTCTGATGGAGCGGATAGAGGCTGCGTAATTTGTGCCTGAGCCCCGAAATAAACCTGAAAACAAAAGGAGCGTCAGCCCACACGCAAACGAGTCGCGCACCATTTTCTCAAAACGTACTGTTCGTCGTAGTCCTTGAAAAATAAAGTGATTGCGTACTGGAGAATCCTTCGTCTTCTTCGCAGCGGATACCTTTTGATTCCCGTGTCGGACACGTGCATTCCAAACAGCATTTCCGCCGTGGAGATCTTCCCTTTCTGCAAGTTCTAACCAACGAATTATAATTATTGAAGTTGACTCTTGTCTGATGAAAATTGTAAGTAAATTGTTTTCAAAACTCTAACTGGACAGGATTGTAATTGGAAAAGCATTCAACGTTCCACTATCAATTGATAGTTTCGTCGGGAATTGAGTGCTTTTCCGATTATAAATTAAAAACAATTATTAATTTATTAACGATTAACAGTAAATTGTACCTACCTGATGACTATATATCGTGTTAATGATGGAAGTATCCTGCACGAAGAGCTGCGCATTCTGGTTCCAAAAATTCGCCGGCGAAAGCACGAGGCAGCTGTACTCCGGCAGGATATTGCTGTACTTGCCGCGTTTCTTGACCGCCTCCACGTGCAGGCAGACGTGTCCCAGGGTTTTCAAACTGAAAAAACGCCAAGAAGATGAACGAGTTGGTTCAAATAAACGAGGTGATGATCACCTCTCGGCGTCCTGATAATTCCGTACGGTGTCGAGCAACTTGAAAGCTTCGTACAGAGGAGCCCGGAATGCGTCCCCCAGGTACAGCTCCGGGGGCCAAGGCACCACGGCCGTTCTTAAAACGACCTGCTGCACGTAGCACCATGGTTTTTCTACTACGTACTGACCTGGGCTGCTGTAATTCGGATAGCTGACCCAGCGCTGTACGGGAAGACTTCCGGGTAAAGGCAAATTAATAAGAGGATAGCTGTAATCAATAATAAAATAAATCGTTTGGTTCTTGATGAAAGCTTTCCATTTTCACTGAAGTCCAATTTTAAAAATGGGGCACAACTTTGAGCTGAGGTTTAAATCCTTAGCAACGATTATTTCAATAATTGTTGTGAAGGATTTAAGCTTCGGCTTAAAGTTAAACCGTCATTGTAAAACTGGGACTTTGAGTCCAAGCTTAAAACCTTCACATCAATTGTTGAAATAATCGGTTTAAACTTCAGCTCAAGGATGAGCTGCAATTGTAAAACTCGACCTTAGGTGCACTAGTTGCACTCAGAGAGTATTTGCATCTCGTTTTAGCCTCATGTAATAACAAGGGACGGGGATGACTCTGAGTGTGGCCAGAGGAAGACACAACTCACCAACACAACAGTGCTATCGTAATGGCGAAAGTAATGACAGAAGTGGGATAGGAGCTGCAAAATAAGCCGTGCGAATAATAAAACTGGGCGACCTTCTGCTGTAAGATGGTTGTCTTCGCTGATAACCCCCTCACTTGGGGTTCTTCTCCACGAGAGCTCATTTACTATCTTATGCTGTACATCACGTATATTGCATTGGCAAAGACTATCCGATCCATTTCTGCAACAAAATGGAAAAAAAAATCACATCTAATCAAACCTACCGCATCATTTCAGCATCATACTAATTTAATCTCTTTCCTTTTCGCAATAATTTTGGACAAAGTATAACAAAGCGCGAACATGGGAGATCTATCAACGAGACATTCTTATTACAAATACTTTTAATAAAGTTAATTAAATCCTCGTCTTGGATTGAAAACTTTAAGGTCTAGCTTTACAAATGGGGCTCAACTTTGAGCTGAGTCTTGAAACCTTATCAACGATTATTTCAACAATTGTTGTGAACGATTTAAGGTTAAACCGTCATTGTAAAACTGGGCCTAATGACTGACTACAAAGGAAAGATACAAAAAACTAAAGCGGAAACGTGTAGAGGCGGAGAGAGCCTCCCCAGCGTCTCATTAAAGACGAGCACGCATTTATTATTTACTTTTCCAGAAGTACCGGGGACGTAAAAATTATTATTATCATCTGACGAATCAACAGGTGCATGCACAAGTGGTCGTTAATACTTCAAAGTTTTTCAACAATGACATGTGACATTTACTACCAACCAATTCGTTCGTTAATGCCACCTTTGAAAAAAAAAATTTGACACTAATATTTGTAACTCAATGAAATTTTTTTTCATAGTTTTATCTTTGTAGTAATCACTGTGTTTATAGTGGTAATGACGTGAGTCATTTTTAATGCGATGTAATCTCATGTATTACTCTGAATAAGTTCACACATGCAGCGACAACTCGAAACTAAAATGAAAATGCAAGCCTGAACGCATCCTGATTGAAAATATTAGAAAATTACAGTGTAATAAAGAACTTTTGTTCTAACCAAGAACATTTCCTTAAGGGTTCATAAGCATGATAATACCGTGATAAATAAAAGCAAGAAGTACTCACAGCACCTTCAACCCTGGAATATCTTTCACATATCGTTCTCTTCTTCGCCTAATAATCACAGACGAATTCACATCATCGTAATTAAGCGGCACAAGACAATCATATCTACGAATTTATTCGCTGCTCGCGTGTCCCTAAACAACTTAAATTAACGTGCAAATAATATACAAAACTCGCACGCAAAAAAAAAAAAAACACAAAATTCCGAATGTTAATCGGCTGCGTGTTGTAAAACGCTCGCGTTGGCTTACGTAAATGCCGATTATTAATCAATTAAGCGTTAATTATGTGTGCGGACGCAGAAGTAATCCGGTGAAAAAAAAAACGCAAATCTAACCTTCACGGGAAATCTTGACAGTCGGGGATCGTCGATCCGCGTGTGTTTAAGGAGGCGAAGACTGCGGCGGCACTTTTCAACTGTTTACTGACGCTCGTGCGGGCTGACGCTTCTTACTTTTTGCCTTTAATTTTTAAATAAATCCAGACGTTTCGCACCATATATCTCGTATCTCGCCTGTACGACGTTATCAAAACACAACATGTAAGACGCAAGCTCGAGTGACGTAACTGATTTTGAACTTGACTAATGGCCGCAGAAGTACGTGCGGTGCGATGTAGATAGCGTCAGCAGAGTAGCATCAGTGCGTTGCAATGTAGCCAACAGTCAGAAAGCAAATCATGCAAATTATTCTCCTGGAATACTCATTTGTGTTTATTTCCACCAATCGTCTAAAAATGTTCAATAAAATAAGTGATGCTTTTTTCTTTTCGAATTCTTCCTCGCCTAACTGTCAAAATAAACGTGCGGCGTTACTTTTTTTAGCAATTCATCTCCTGTGAACTAAGCGCATCGTGTTGATTTTAGATTTAATTTTGGACATATTTTTGATTACGGTATTGAAATCCAAAAAGGTACCAGATCTAGTGCTTTCTTGTTGTCGAATTATTACGTGCGTAGGGATTACGATGATGTGAATTCTATTTTTGTAACGTCACGTTGCCTAGCAACAGCAAACACTCGCGATTCGATAAGCACGAGTGCGTTCGTAAATAATACTTGACAACACTCAGATTACATTTTGTCTGATAGCGTTTTCCACTGGTCGCACTTTCTTGCACTAGTGCGCACTGAGTGTATCTCCATCTCGGTTCAGCTTTATGTAATAAAACGAGATAGAGATACACTTAGTGCACACTGGTGCAGCCAGCGAAAAACGCTATAAACAAGTCGTTCCTATTTGTTCGCGCGTATTTTATACGACGGTTCATAAATGAACAGCGAATTCCCGACAGTGTATCCAGAGTGTTCTAAAAACGCCGGCCTAAAGCAGACCGGTGTTCGATTAATTTAATTTGTCGTGGACCGAGTCGTATCGATTGTGGCTTATATTTGAAAGAAAACGCTTAACAATCACGTGCGTTTGAAAAGCAATACTTTTCTTTGTCATGTTGAACGAAAATAAACTTTGTAATACAATGAGAGCAATAATGATTGACACGTGTGAAGTTGCAGTTGTTCCAACCTTAAATCGAAAATGTGTTCCACTTCCACAATATTGTACCAATATTTACTTCCATGCATGTCAAACGCTGTCAAACGTAGGTGTCATTGACCTTTCAGTAGCGCACATACACACATACAAGTTCTCCCTGGTTGGAACTTTGATTTAATTTAAATGCAATAAGGAATCCATAGACATTTTCAATTAATAGCAATATTAATTTTAATTTAATTCCACTTTATTCATTGAATTTGGTCGTTTTGACAAATCGCAAGTCAAAAGATGACGTAAAAATATTTAAGAACGCCACTGAATGTAATTATGGTTAATGTAAATACATAGCATGCGGCAAATACCCTATTGGTATGGAACAGCACACGTCAGCCATTTTTGCTCTCCCTGTATATTAATTTGAATGACTATGTTGACTTATTATTATGTGTAAAAGTGTGGAGGAAATAACATTAACAATAAGCACAATTTGATTCTAACACATTTGCATTTGAAATTATTTACACAGCTTGTCGTGACGTAATGTGCATCAAATGTACGTTCATAAATTTAAAGGCTCTTAATAGACTCTGGATAAACTTTGCACTACTCTGTTAAAAATCGCTCTGTATTTTATGAACGCACTTCCGTAGAATAGAGACCATCGCGACGTGACGTCACAAAAATAGAATTCTATTCATCGTGATCCCTAGACGTGACGTCACTTGCTTAGCAAAGGCAAACACTCGTCATTCGACATGCAGTAGAATAGAGATGACGAGAAATCACAAAAAATGGAATTCTATTCGTCGTGATCCCTACACATGACGTCACGTTGCCTAGCAATGGCAAATGCTCGCCATAGCTTAGCAAAATGGCGCTGCCCCGGTTGAACGTGCCTATTTTGTACTGTATATTTAACGAAAATAATTTTTGAAGCCTTGATATAAAGATAATAATAAAAAACATAATAACAAATTCCTACAGAAAATTAGAAAGATATTGAACTGGTAGGTAACATGATTTTTTTTCACATCAGCCAATTTGGTCACTTTTCATAATTAATTTAGTCATTTTAAGAATAGGGAAACAAATGTATTTTTTTTTTAGATTAAAGTAACTTTAAATTTAAAGTCCTATTACGAAATCGGTCTTTATTATATATGGAATCAACCGTTATACTGTCGGAAGCAAAAGAAGTAAGTAAATTACAGTTTCCTGTAATTATTCTTTCTGAGAGTGGTAGTGATTAAAGGCGACTTCACAGATAACATTAAAAAAATGTAAAAGCTTTCAAAATTAACAATTCTAAAACTTTGGTAAAATCTGTGAATTCGTCTTTAATCTATGGCATTTAATGAGAAAGAATAATTACAGGAAACTGTAATTTGTTTACTGCCATTAATCACAAAGCAACACAAAACCTGTGGCTGTAATCCAAATAAATAGTGAGAAAACCCCTCGACCACATTAATTCACTGAAAGCGAATACGTATTTCGGTAACGAAGTTACCATCTTCAGCGCTAAACTGATATTAAACTTTAAAACAACAAATAAACTAAACTAGACTAGCCGCACTCCCCCCCTCACTTTCTTTGTACCGTATTATGCATGCAAAGCAAACCGGGATTCTTCGAAAATCTAAAGGTCGAAGAGGCAAGAAGCGGTCGGCCCGGACTTCTCAAAATTCATTAATCTATTCCTATTTTTGTGAATCTCCAAGCTTTCGAAAGAATCTAGGTTTGTTTTGTTATTAATTTGTTTGATTAAATCTATTTTATTTACCGAATGATTGTTTTCAAGCATGTGTAAGGCAACACTGGATTTATCAAAGCGTTTGTATTTTAAATGAGCCAAGTGTTCTTTGAATCTAATTTTTAAGGATCTTTTTGTTTGCCCTACATAAATTTGATCACAATTTTTACAACTAATTTTATATATACCTGATTTATCCTCCGAATCTACTTTATCTTTTGGATTTCCCAGCAACGATTTTAAGCTGTTATTGTTGGTGTAAACTATTCTTAAACCTAATTTTTTAAAAATTGTATTCAACCCTTTAGTATATTGAGGATAAAACGGCATTTTTACAATTTTCTTATAATCTACCTCACCTATTTTGTCAGATTTTAGTGTGGTTATTTTATTAATCTCTAATTTTTGTTTTTGTTTTCTAATAATGTTATAGATTACATCGGATTGGTAACCATTGTACGTGGCGATTTTAATAATTTCTTGAAGTTCTTTACTATAATTAACAGTTGATAAAGGGAATGTCAGCATCCTATGCACTAAGAAATTTAAGGCCGCTAATTTATATTGTTTGCAATGATTTGAATCCGCGGGAATGAATCTATTAACATTAGTAGATTTCCTATAAACGTTAAATTCTAATTTATTACTATTTCTAGTTACTAATGTGTCTAAAAAGGGTAGTTTATTGTTAGTTTCAATTTCATAGGTAAATTTGATGGTGGTGAATTTAGAGTTTAAACTTTTAAGGAATTCCTCTATTGAACATTTACTTTGGTCAAAAACACAAAATATATCATCGACGTATCTCACCCAGATTTTAGGGAAATAATCTAAAGAGGCTTTAAGTTCCGTTTCAAATTTACCCATAAACAGATTTGCCATAAACGGTGACAAGCTATTTCCCATGGCTGCCCCTTCCAATTGTTGGTAAAACTCGTTGTTAAATTTAAAGAAATTTTGATTCATGCATAAACTAGTGAGTTTTATTAATTCATCCACTTCCTCCTTATCGAAGCTATTCTTTGATAAAAGTTCTTTCAGGTAATCTAAGGTGGTTTTTACAGGTATACTAGGAAATAACGAAGTGACATCGAAGGATACTAAAATTTCGTTTGGTTTTATTTCTAGATTTTTTAATTTTTCAATAAATTCTAATGAATTTTTAACAGAAAAATCGGGTAATTTAACTGGAAGGTTATTAAATTTATCACTTAACCACCTCGATAATGAAGAAGTCGGTGAATTTATACAGGATACAATGGGTCTCATGCTGTTACCTGGTTTGTGTATTTTTGGTAAACAATACAATCTAGGGATTATTGGGTTAGATGTTGTTAATTTGTAACGTAAAGCGTTCGTAATCGCTTTACTGCAGTCTAACATGGTTTTTTTTGGTCTCCGTAATCATTTTAGGTAAAGGATCTTTTTTAACTTTCTGGTATTGACCTTGATTAAGCATGCCATTTACTCTGTCGAAATAATCTTCTTTATCTAAAATGACCACAGTATTGCCTTTGTCCGCCTTGAGATAAAAACAATCTTTTTCTCTAAGTGTTTTAATGATTTTCAAATTTTTATCTTGTTTTTTGGGGGAGGACTGAATTTGGTTTTCGGAAATTTGAATTTTACACGCGGTTCTAACAAAACTTTTGACATTTTCGTTACAAAACTTAATCGAATCTTCTATACCTGTTACGATTTCATCTAAAGGCGGTTTGTTGAACTTAAGATTAAACTTTAGTCCTTTGCTGAGCAAGTTTTTCTCTTCCTCACCGAAGGATTTTGATGATTCATTTTTAATTAACAAATCATCTGGATAAGTTTGTTCAATCTCGGATGGTGGTTTTTTATTAAGCAAATTCGTCAATTTTTTGTTTAATGTAGTTACTTTTTGTTTCAATTTCCTCTGAATGACATCTTCCGTCTTATTCAAAAAACTTATCCAATCCAAGTATTCAGGATAACTTTGTTTTCTAATTAAGGTTAGATGCAATTCATATAACTCTAATTCTAATTTACTTAATTTATGATACTGATATTTTATTTCTGAAGATAGCCATTTTTCCTTAGCATACTGAATTGCTTTCAAACTAGAATAGGAATTCGTAGACGATTTTATATTAATAAATTTCGGGAACACTTTAAGTTTCTTGCAATCTTTCAGAAATTTAATATCAGCTTTAATGAAATTAATTTTAGTACTTATCTTAAAAAATTTGTTGCGTAAAGTTGACCGGGAAGCCATCTTCAATAATCACAAAGCAACACAAAACCTGTGGCTGTAATCCAAATAAATAGTGAGAAAACCCCTCGACCACATTAATTCACTGAAAGCGAATACGTATTTCGGTAACGAAGTTACCATCTTCAGCGCTAAACTGATATTAAACTTTAAAACAACAAATAAACTAAACTAGACTAGCCGCACTCCCCCCCTCACTTTCTTTGTACCGTATGATACGTCGATGATATATTTTGTGTTTTTGACCAAAGTAAATGTTCAATAGAGGAATTCCTTAAAAGTTTAAACTCTAAATTCACCACCATCAAATTTACCTATGAAATTGAAACTAACAATAAACTACCCTTTTTAGACACATTAGTAACTAGAAATAGTAATAAATTAGAATTTAACGTTTATAGGAAATCTACTAATGTTAATAGATTCATTCCCGCGGATTCAAATCATTGCAAACAATATAAATTAGCGGCCTTAAATTTCTTAGTGCATAGGATGCTGACATTCCCTTTATCAACTGTTAATTATAGTAAAGAACTTCAAGAAATTATTAAAATCGCCACGTACAATGGTTACCAATCCGATGTAATCTATAACATTATTAGAAAACAAAAACAAAAATTAGAGATTAATAAAATAACCACACTAAAATCTGACAAAATAGGTGAGGTAGATTATAAGAAAATTGTAAAAATGCCGTTTTATCCTCAATATACTAAAGGGTTGAATACAATTTTTAAAAAATTAGGTTTAAGAATAGTTTACACCAACAATAACAGCTTAAAATCGTTGCTGGGAAATCCAAAAGATAAAGTAGATTCGGAGGATAAATCAGGTATATATAAAATTAGTTGTAAAAATTGTGATCAAATTTATGTAGGGCAAACAAAAAGATCCTTAAAAATTAGATTCAAAGAACACTTGGCTCATTTAAAATACAAACGCTTTGATAAATCCAGTGTTGCCTTACACATGCTTGAAAACAATCATTCGGTAAATAAAATAGATTTAATCAAACAAATTAATAACAAAACAAACCTAGATTCTTTCGAAAGCTTGGAGATTCACAAAAATAGGAATAGATTAATGAATTTTGAGAAGTCCGGGCCGACCGCTTCTTGCCTCTTCGACCTTTAGATTTTCGAAGAATCCCGGTTTGCTTTGCATGCATAATACGGTACAAAGAAAGTGAGGGGGGGAGTGCGGCTAGTCTAGTTTAGTTTATTTGTTGTTTTAAAGTTTAATATCAGTTTAGCGCTGAAGATGGTAACTTCGTTACCGAAATACGTATTCGCTTTCAGTGAATTAATGTGGTCGAGGGGTTTTCTCACTATTTATTTGTTTACTGCCGTTCATTTTGGTCAATTTGAGCGTCTGGAAACACTGTTGGCGGCACTGGCACGTGGTGATTCCTGTCGCGCTAACGTCATTCCACTGATACTCCTAACCTAAAAGGTTTGTTAGAATAGTTCTGAATTATTTGATTTTTGATCTTCCCAAGAGCCGGAAATAAAATGAGCGAAAAACAAAGCGTCGAACCCAAACCCGGCGACGGAATTAAGTCCCTGCAAACGTCGCGTCTGTTCAGGACTTTGAACTTCGAGCTCTACATGAAACCCGTACGTGGATCTGCGTTTCCCGACGGAGGGAAATTCAAATCATTGATACTATCTGTTTCAGAACGCCGTCATCATGGGCGCAGGTTTGGTAGCATTAGCCGGTTCCCTGCTGTACATCGCTTACATGCGCCGGAAGTACGAGGCACTCGGTTACTACTCCGCCGTACAAGAAGATGGCACGGAGCAGTTTCTAAAGAAGAAATCGAGGTGGGATTGAGAGCGCTTGAATTACATGCTGTATATAACTGTAAATATTCAGGTAATTTTAAATTAGTGTGCTTAGAAGACTCGGTAATTGTTAAAAAAGAAAAAAAGACAAAGTACTTACAATTGCTGTTAGCATTAGTCATTTGATACGCTGTGACAAGCTGGACAAGAAAGTGCTTTGGATTATATATATGAAAACTTTATTTTTAAAATAATTTCATTACAACTTGACCTTAATGTTATCATCATCATCTTCAAGAGTTATAAATAAACAAAGTGTTAAGGAATCTGAGGAAAGAATGCAGAAGTTTTTGTCCAAAAATTTGGAGTATTAAGACATGAACTTAAAATAATAGTGAATACTTCAGTCATCGGGGGTAAAAATGGGTACCAATTTAAGAAGAACAGTTCCTGAAATGAATGCGCGTTATTAATCGTATTAAAAGCAATACTTAGGGGTAAATTATAAAAAAAAATTACCTGAGGGGACGACTCTTACTGTTATCGTACCATTTTTAATGAGATTGACGTTGGTTTCATCGAAGATATTCTGTGAGATCATAATATCAAAGCGAATATAAGTATAAGTAGTAGAATATAAATATAATATACATACCTGAACTCTGTACGCTGTCGTATTTTTTAATCCTAGTTCAGTGAGGGGCACTTGTATTCTGTAAGGGTAACCATCCACTCTATTGCTGATGAATCCAACGGCGAAAGATCTTTTGCCGTTTATAATTGGCAGAACTGGTTTAGTCCACACGTCGATATTTTTCACCTAATGAACAGAAAGGCGACTTTTTTTTTATGGTGAATTTGACTGGAGTTTAAGCAGAGCTGCATGAAGTGATCCAATGAAGGTCGCTTGACCGTTTCAAATATTTTTAATTTTTTTTTTATAAATCGTACTGAACTTACGCTGTATACTAATCGACCCATAATACCCAAGGGGTCTTGATTGATGGCGATCACATCCCTGTTGAGCAAAATTTCTTTGTGAATGTACGGAATCGTTCGGAGGTCCACGGACATCAACAATGGTGCTGCCATGATGGCCCAGATTGCCATTTGAGCTCGACTCTGATCGGGGCTCAAACCAAAATTGCCTACAATCAGCTGTACAGAAAACATTTAATACCAGAAAGCGAATTTTTTGTTTTGTTTTGTTTACGACATCGCTTGTTGATACTTACCATATCCGGATCGTTCCAGTGGCCCGGTCCTGAGAAGTTGGCTATTCGATCTTGATGACTGCTAAACCACCGCAAAATGTTCGTTACGTTACTCCACGCATCATCAATGTCATCCCAGTTTCTCCACAAGTTGCAAACTTCCACGAGCTTTTCATAATTTGACTGAAAACAGATTGAAGCTCGTGTGCCACTTCGTTCTTATTCTTACAGTTAAAGAAATTTGCAGCAAAAGAGAAAAAAGTTCTTCTTACCTCCACCCCTAACGGTTCTTGATACGCAGGCCAACTACAAGAATAGACGATGGGTCTCCCTGACTCATTCAAATACCTTCCAAATTCCGCGTATCCTGAAAATATTAATTTGCGCATAAAATACATTTTTACTGCTGCATTGTCATAGAAATTTATACAACTATAAATTCCATGTCACAAGTCATAATCGGTTTATGTCCTGGTGGCTGGGGCTCCGGTCCAAAAGCTCAAAAGCTCGGGCGTCAGCAATCCTTGCTAAACAAAACGCTTTAATTGCCTCATTCCTAATCGGCGGCACGTGTAGACATACGCGCCTACATTCTGCGAGGTTTTGTACTTTTTATGCAACGCGGAATGCGAGCGTGTGTAACGCGGTTGACCAACCAAAACGTTTAACGGATGCTGATGCCGCATAATTTTGTAATGCACATAACTGCAATGATTTCCAAACGAGTTTAATTTTTTACTTTTTGCCAAATAACTTCATCATTTCACGTTACGAGATTTAAAACAAAGAAAACACGAATTGAAGATTCCAAAAAATAAAAACGAACGGGTCTTTGTAGAATGCAGTAAGAATTTCTGAAACGTTTGGACGTTGCAAATTGACTGCGGGTCGTATAAATCTCTACTTATCTTTAATCTGTACTTATTGGACGTAATTGTATGATGAAACAATTGAATAATTACCTTCCTCCATATTCTCGCGATCCGTGTAGCACGCATCAAGCTTAATATAATCAACATCCCAAGACGCGAACGTTTCGGCGTCGATCTTTAAATGCCCCAGAATGCCCGGATATCCGGCGCAAGTCAGGTTCCCATAGTCACCGTAAATTCCGAACTTCAATCCTAAGTTCTGCACCTGCAAGAAAGTACAATAATGTCGGCCGTGAAGTTTGGAAAAAGCAAATCAAACCTAATTCTTACAGGGAAACCGTTTAACATTACCGGAATTTGGAGGAAAACTATTTGAATGTCAATCAGAAATATTATTCAACTGTTTCCAGAAGTTTCCAGAAATGAACTTGCGATGTATTATTTCAAAAAAAAAAAAAAACGGAAAAAATTCTGTCAGTTACGAGATTTGAACCCGGGTCTCTCGGTTTCGCGCGCCGAGCGTTCCACCACTTAAACTAAAGCGACTCCGGCGACGTTCAGTGGAATTAATCTAACGGCGAACGGGTTTCAAATCCCGTAAGTGGAGACAGAATTTTTCCGTCTTCCCGTTTAGTATTAATTTATTTAATTCAGCACTGACATATCCTTCTTTTTATATTTGAGGGGGGCAAGAAGATTTTCTCTTCTTTTGAGAGTTACTTGAGAGTTACTCACGAAATTAGCAAGTGCCTTAATTCCGCTTGGAAACCTGACGGGATCAGGTTGCAACCTGCCTTCGGCGTCACGTTCTTTTGCCATCCAACAATCATCCACCACTATGTATTCGTAACCGGCGTCCAGGTAGCCGTCGCTCACCATCAACTTTGCCGTCCGTTTAATTAACGATTCGCTAAAACGAGTAGGTAATAATAATTATTATTTGGACGTTAAATTTAGAACTGAAAGAACCTTATACACTCATCGGGGTACAAGTCGCAGTCCACGATGCACCTAAACCGTTGCCAGGTCATCCATCCCATGGGGGGCGTTAGGGCCAATCCATTGTTCAGAGCTGTGGTGAACGCAAGTGCGCCTAAAAGCGCTCCAAGTACGAGTAACTGATGGCGCATTCTGTAAATAGTTAAGTTGGTCTATTTACAAGTAGTCACTACGATTAATTTCTGTTGCGCATATAAAAAGCTGACAGTGTACACTAAGATTCATTTCTGTTGCGCATATAAGAAGCTGACAGTGAACGCTACGATTCATTTCTGTTGCGCATATAGAAAGCTGACAGTGCGGAACTTTCCGCGGTGCACGTGCGTGAAAGCTTGAAAAACAACGCCAAACGCATCTAAGCTCTTCGTCATCTAATGCGCCTCATTTTGTGATCATTATTTGTTTTGTATTACGATGACTAAAAATCGATTTATTTGAACATGCCTTCCTTGGTATACAGGTGTCTCTAGTATCTGTACCGTAAATTCTATAGAAAACTAAGCCCAGAAATTGCAATAAACGTACGTAGGTTTTAATATGAATTCCAAAAACTTTACGTTTTTCTGTTTTTTTTTAATTACAATAAAGTTTTGGGTTTTCGCAAAAGTCAAAACGATCCGCTGGTAAGTACCGGAATATACTGAGTACTAAATAACGGTTTCTAACAATTTTATTTTGCAGTTGAAAATTTTCAGATGTGTGGACCATGCAAATAATGAGCTTAGTGTTTTTTTTTCTTCTTCTAAGCTTTACAAAAAATAAATAAATAAGAAGCAAATAAAACACTTACTTACCTTTTGTAATAAAGTGTTATGCAAACGCACGTTTATAATTTTATAAGCGGCTCCGCTCACTGGTTCGTAAAATGTAAAAGAGGTCAGCACCGCGGCGAGTATCTTGATGGAATGAACGCCCGTCTTCCACGGACGGCATGATCTGACTTATCAAATATTTCGAACGTGATGACCTGAAGTTCACTGCCACCATTAAATATTCACCCGAAACACGTTTATAAATTACGATTTTTATGAGCTTTAATAGTTTTGTGGACGGCTAGCGTTGAGTATATTTTTTTTAAGTTGTTACACGTTTCTATAATTTTTTTACAGTTCGATACTTTACGCAGTATTTTTTTGAAATTTTTTATTTACTTATTTATAATTTAAGTAGGTATACCTACCTACTTATTATAGCTTTGTTAGACTGCCTGTTTCTGATACATTTTTTTTTTTTTTTTTGCTTTTTTCTTTTTGGAAAACCGATGCAAGCAGAGTTGCCAGATTGGGCGAAATTTCGCCATTTAGACATACTTGGCGTTTAAAAATCTTATTTGACGCTTGGCGTCTGATTTGGACTACTTTTGTTGTCTTCACATAACAATAAATAAAAATATACGGCGTGATCAACAATGACCGTCCGTGTCGCTACTTTCATTTAATTTATACGTATTAAACGACTTCGAGCATAGTTTTCTTTGGTTCTTTGTTCATTTCATATTTCGTTTTTGCTTTTCATGCTTTTCTTCTTTTAATCGAATTGCTTTTCACATATTATTGACTCCTTTTTTTACAGTTCTCTTTTCTTTCCTGCGAGTTTGACTTTATTTGCAAAATCTTACGTCGATTTTCTCTTTTTTTGTTCCAACGTAGTATTTTTTTTTTTAATTGAACTTAAACTGTCATAACTATCTTTTGTTTGAGAAGCCGGACAGAATTATGATTGGAAGTACACTCTACGTTTCGCTACAGATTTATAGCTTCTTCATTTCTCATCGGACAAGAATCAACTTCATTTATCTTTTGTTTCTTTTCGTGAAATTGATTTTTCAGATTTTGTTGAATGACGCTTTCTTACAGTTATCTTTTGTTTTCTATTAGATTTTTTTTTTTAATTGAACTTAAACTGTCGTAACTATCTTTTGTTTGAGAAGCCGGACAGAATTATGATTGGAAGTACACTCAACGTTTCGCTATAGATTTATAGCTTCGTCACTTTTCATCGGACAAGAATCATTTATCTTTTGTTTATTTTTATCAAATTGTTTTTTTTTTTTTTTGTTGAATGACGCTTTCTTACAGTTATCTTTTGTTTCCTACTAGTTTTTTTTTCTAAATTTTCGTCAGGAGATTCGTTCGGTTCTCGTTCACCTTAGTCGTCAGTCTTCTTTTGTTTTAGTTTTCTGTTCTGCTATTGTATTATTTTCCTTTTGCCCTCGTAAAAATGATTTTTCGTATTTCATCGACGCTTGCTTGCAATTCATCCTTTTTCATTTGTTTTGCGTCTCAGTTGTTGTGATCTTCTTTTGTATCGCGCATTGTATTTAATTTCTTTGTTTAATTTTTTTTACGGTTTGCTTTAATTTTCTGCGAATTTTTTGAATTCGTCCGGAAAATTGTTCTTTTTTCGTTCCGTTTGCTGTGACTTTAGCCTTCCCTAATTTTTTTTTTTTTACTTCACGCCTTGCGTGTTGTTGCTGTTGTTTTCATTTCTCTTTCGCTTCTGATTTTTTTTTTTTACAAATGTCAGTATATTTATGTGTCTGTTGTATTATTCATGCTTAATAAACTCTATTATTATTATTATTTAGTTGACTTTTCAGTTCTCAGTGATGGTCCTCAGGAAATGTTTCTGTCAAAAATTCCTCAAAGCGTCACATAAATTGATTTCGAATATATTCAAACTCTTCCAAATTTTTACTAAAAAAAAATGTCCAAATTTTTGTTGCAAATCGTTTTTAATTGCAGTGAAAACCTCGTGCAACCTCTGTACAGCTGTTTCAGCGCTATTTGGGGCCTCTTATTCACCGCTTAGTTCATCGATGAGCCCAGCAATTTGTTCACCAATGAGCTCACCGGCGAATCTGACATTACGTTTAATTTCAGTCGTCGTGGCAAACACAAATCTTCACAAAAACAATTTTTTTTTTTGCAAAATTTGAAATTGAATGAATTTATAGTACCAACCTTCACTTCAGTTGCACCATCCGTTTGAAATTAAAGTCAAGTAACAAACCCTAAAATTTATTAATATATCTTGCAAGTCTCTTTTATATATATATATAAAAAAAAACATATAATGAGGGGGAGGGCAATAATTGTTGAAAGGAAAAAGAAATAAATATATGAGAAAAATCTTAATAGTTAAATAAATGTACAAGCTGTACGTTAACCACAACAGAATATTACAATACATCAAAACAGGAGTGAACGCACGGACGGCGGCCCAAGAGACAAGCGTATCAGCCCACAAACAACTGAAAATCAAAGTCGTCCATTCGTTGTTTGGAACTTAAAGGAAAAAAAAAAAACAATCGCCTGGTTTGTGAATTGATGCGCCTGAGCCGTCGCTTTTATGTGCGAAAAAGAACGGCGTCTGTTTTTACACGGTGTACGAGTTTTTGGTGACCGAACCGGCCTTGTCCATGGTGTCTTTGTGGACTTGGTAGCCGATCATTACTTTCGGAGATATACGCAGTCTTTCTTTCAATTTCCTACCGATCTCGATGACGGCGTTGCTACGCATGGCATCCGACGTCCAAATACCTGAAGGCAAACCAAATGTCAAAGCGTACACGCCCCCTCGACATCCTCAACGAGCAACTTCACTCTTACCTATTTTATCGCCTTTTCCTCTTATGTTTACCACTGCGCCGCAAACGTCGTCGGAGTTTTCGAAAGCTTCACCAATCAAACAAAGAATCTGAAATGAAGTGAATCTTTTGACTTCCGATTCAAATCGACTTGACTTAGAAAGTACAAAATTTCAAATCCGAATCGAAAGTCAAACGTGAGATTGCTGAAAGTTATGTTAATTAATTCAAGATTGCGTAGAGGGAGCCACGTTATTTAGGAGATCTGTCCTGTCGTAAACGCGACCGAAACCGATTAAAGAAACGGTTCTTCAGTACCAAAAGAAAATCAGAAGTATTTGAAGGTACTGTCGGAAGCAAAAAAAAAGTAGACAAATGACAGTTACCTGTAATTATTCTTTCTGAAAAAGGTAGTGATTAAAGATGACTTCACATAAAAGTTTTAGAAAAAATTAAAAGCTTTAAAAATTAACAAGTTTAAAACAACTTTGGTAAAACCTGTGAAATCGTCTTTAATCTTTGGGATTTTGAGAAAGAATAATTACAGGAAACTGTACATTTGTCTCTACTATTTCTTGGCCTTCATTCAAACAAAGGATCTGAAATGAATCTTTTGACTTCCAATTCAAATCGACTTGACTTGGAAAGTACAAAATTTTAATCCGAAACGAAAGTCAAACGTGAGATTGCTGAAAGTTAAGTTAATTCATTTAAGATTGCGTAGAGGGAGCCACGTTATTTAGGAGATCTGTTCTGTCGCAAATGCGACCGAAACCGATTGAAGAAACGGTTCTTTAGTACTTACGACATCCAACCAAAATCTATCTAAATCGTTTCCACGTTGCTTCTTTTCCAAATTAATAAGCCATCGTCCTCCTCGTTTGTTGGCATCATCCTCCCACATCGGCCTGATGCCCTTCTTAAACAGGGAATAATCGCACCCCTGGCGCAGCTCGCTGGCCAGTTTTATGTGGTTGTAGAGGCTACGAAGACGCACAAAATCAGCTGCGAATTAACGTTTTTAGTAAGTAAGCGAACGCTCACCTCCAGAAGTCCTCGACTGTGTCAAATGAAGCGATCTCTTTCTGATTCTTCTCCCAAGTATTGTTGCGGTCATTCTCAAAGTACCAAAGCGTCCAGCAATTTTGCAGGGGGTGTTTTATAGAGTAATCCAGCGTGGTGTCGACTATATCCTGATCCTGTTTCTCGTTCCTTTCGTTCTGCGGACAAACAAGCAGGAGTTACGCTGCACGCACATTTCAAAAATTCGCTTCAGTGATGCTGGCGGAAACTTTTGTTTTTTTTTTTTTTTCGACGCGATAATACGATTAACAACACGCGAGTTAATTAAAGCGTTTTAATACGAAAATACTCGAGGAAAACGCATAATTACCTCATTTTCTAATGAATTCGCAGACATTTTCGTAGCAGACGTGCAGCCCTGCAACGTAAAGAGGTTGGTTGGGTTTTTTGGGGAAATTGCGGCTTGCGCCCGCCGGGGACTTGTCACTAACGTCAGCGCGCATCACCGGCGCGCATTTCAAATCGGCGCGCCGCGTTTTACGCAGGGAAGTCGAGGATTGGTGCGCCTTAAATGTTTCGCATCGCCTCTGAACTTCCTGCGACGTACTTACCCACATTATTGAAGAGATGTGACAGAACACTAAAATTCAAAACGAACACAAATGAGACAAATATGTGACTGTTGTTTTGTTTCCCGGGACTACTATCTAAAAATTCCATCTGTCTGACTTTTAATAGCGTTTTCGCTGATTCCATCGAGGTTAAGTATATGGAGGACGCGATGCCTTACATAAAGTTGCTTTTTGGGTATTTGGATAAGGTGACCATATTTTAATTCAGGTAAAACGGGCCAACCCAACCCAACCAACAAACTAACTTTGCTTGCCAGAAAACTAACCCCTGTGAGGGCACGCTTTAAGTTCTAATCTGCTATAACCAGGATCGCCAGATTTTCCGCAGGCAATGTTGCCGCTGAAAGGCGCTAATTTTTTCTCTAAAATCTAATTCTAATACGCTCCAAAAAAATTTGTAGACAATTACAGTTTCCTGTAATTTTTCCTCCTCTATAATAGCAGGGGCCCGTTCAGGAATAACAAAGAGCGCGCTCAGGGTAATATTCTTTCTCTCTCATGTAAATTAATTTGCGCATTTTGCCTTTTGCCCATTTTAAACGCCCAAAGTGCACTTTCGATGCAGTTTCTGAACGCGCCTCAGTATTTAAATGCGGCCTAGGATAAAGATGAAAAATTCGTAGAAAATAAAACAAACTATAAATCAATAAGGGGCGTATTCTGTAACTTATTAACGGGCTGTTAAAATTTAGAGATCCTTTAAAATTTAAAGATTGGTTGTTACCGCAGCAACAAAATTTAACAGCACTTAAAATTTAACGGTTTCGATACAGATAGGCCCCTAATACGATTAAGAAAAGAAAACAAAGAAAAAAGAAACGAATGACGAAATACAGAGCGTAAAATAAAAGATCACAAGCGTCAAATAAAGTGCGAAAAACATAGGTAGTGCAAAAGCAGGATTCAATGTATAAAACAGGTAAAATAACAATAAAAAAGAAATTATTCATCTATTGGTAGTGCTGCCATCTTCGACCAAATAGTACGATTTATGGGTAACCCGTGGTGTAAAATTACAGATTCCTATAGTACCGCAAAGATCTGTTTCGATGAATGACCTACGGAGTCCATCAGGTGGCTCAAAGATAGCAGCACTATCAATACATGACTCAATTAATTACATTTATTGTTATTTTTTCTGTTCATAATTAAAATCGTCCCGAATCGCCCCTTAACTAACGATTATGAGATTAGCGCTAGCGAATTTTTACTTTTTCAGCTTTTCACTGAGAAAAAACTATTTATTTACGAAGGCATGCCCTCAGATCATCCCCGCGAAGGTGCGTCGAATTTGGCCCTTAAATAAGGGAGTTATTGACATTTTTAAGTCGGTGACGTCACAGTTGGCGTATGACGTCACGAGAGCATTTTTGCGTTCGAAGCGACGAGAAAATTGCGATTTTTCTGCAAATCCAGAAAACCTCAACTTTGTTATTTGAGCCCTTAGGGCCGATTTGAAGGTACCATTGGAAAGAAGAATTTTTTTAACCCTCTGGCTTAACCCATATGTCAAAAATCGAGTGCGCAGCCCTACGGCCCTCCGTTACCTACTGCGCAGCCCTTTTATGCATTTTTGTTTTTTAAAGGTTCCAGCGTGATTTTGAGGGTGCGGTCGGGTCCCTTGACGCCCTTAGATCATCCCTGCGAAGGCGCGTCGAATTTGGCCCTTAAATAAGGGAGTTATTGACATTTTTAAGTCGGTGACGTCACAGTTGGGGTATGACGTCACGAGAGCACTTTTGCGTTCGAAACGACGAGGAAAACGTGATTTTTCTGCGAATCCTGAAAACCTCAACTTTGTTATTTGAGCCCTTAGGGCCGATTTGAAGGTACCATTGGAAAGAAGAATTTTTTTAACCCTCTGGCTTAACCCATATGTCAAAAATCGAGTGCGCAGCCCTACGGCCCTCCGTTACCTACTGCGCAGCCCTTTTATGCATTTTTGTTTTTTAAAGGTTCCAGCGTGATTTTGAGGGTGCGTTCGGGTCCCTTGAGGCCCTCGGATCATCCCTGCGAAGGCGCGTCGAATTTGGCCCTTAAATAAGGGAGTTATTGACATTTTTAAGTCGGTGACGTCACAGTTGGCGTATGACGTCACGAGAGCATTTTTGCGTTCGAAACGACGAGGAAAACGCGATTTTTCTGCGAATCCAGAAAACCTCAACTTTGTTATTTGAGCCCTTAGGGCCGATTTGAAGGTACCATTGGAAAGAAGAATTTTTTTAACCCTCTGGCTTAACCCATATGTCAAAAATCGAGTGCGCAGCCCTACGGCCCTCCGTTACCTACTGCGCAGCCCTTTTATGCATTTTTGTTTTTTAAAGGTTCCAGCGCGATTTTGAGGGTGCGTTCGGGTCCCTTGAGGCCCTCGGATCATCCCTGCGAAGGCGCGTCGAATTTGGCCCTTAAATAAGGGAGTTATTGACATTTTTAAGTCGGTGACGTCACAGTTGGCGTATGACGTCACGAGAGCATTTTTGCGTTCGAAACGACGAGGAAAACGCGATTTTTCTGCGAATCCAGAAAACCTCAACTTTGTTATTTGAGCCCTTAGGGCCGATTTGAAGGTACCATTGGAAAGAAGAATTTTTTTAACCCTCTGGCTTAACCCATATGTCAAAAATCGTGTGCGCAGCCCTACGACCCTCCGTTACCTACTGCGCAGCCCTTTTATGCATTTTTGTTTTTTAAAGATTCCAGCGCGATTTTGAGGGTGCGGTCGGGTCCCTTGACGCCCTTAGGTCATCCCTGCGAAGGCGCGTCGAATTTGGCCTGTAAATAAGGGAGTTATTGACATTTTTAAGTCGGTGACGTCACAGTTGGCGTATGACGTCACGAGAGCACTTTTGCGTTCGAAACGACGAGGAAAACGCGATTTTTCTGCGAATCCAGAAAACCTCAACTTTGTTATTTGAGCCCTTAGGGCCGATTTGAAGGTACCATTGGAAAGAAGAATTTTTTTAACCCTCTGGCTTAACCCATATGTCAAAAATCGAGTGCGCAGCCCTACGGCCCTCCGTTACCTACTGCGCAGCCCTTTTATGCATTTTTGTTTTTTAAAGATTCCAGCGCGATTTTGAGGGTGCGGTTGGGTCCCTTGACGCCCTTAGATCATCCCTGCGAAGGCGCGTCGAATTTGGCCTGTAAATAAGGGAGTTATTGACATTTTTAAGTCGGTGACGTCACAACTGGCGTATGACGTCGGGAGAGCATTTCTGCGTTCGAAACGACGAGCAAATTGCTATTTTTCTAAGAACGGGAGGGAAGTTCCCTTTGGAGAGGCGGCCCTTTGAAAAATTGGAAAATCTTCGATGTTGTGTCGTCTTTTTGAAATTTCCTGTGATACGCGCGCGTTAGCGCGGCGTTACAGAGACCTGTAAGGTTGCTAGTGCTTTGGCTAGTCGTTCACAGATGGCCAGTTGGAGAGAGTGCTCGTTTCAGCGTCCGCTCATTCATTCTAACGAGGTATTTTTTCTCTGTCATAACTCAGCTCATCACATCAATTTTTCTTAAGCGTTTTGGATTCGCTGGTTTACAGAAATCTCTTGAAATTCTAAAAGCTTATTTAATCTCCGTCCGGCGCTACGCTTTAGCAGTTTTATAGAAATCTGTAAGGTAAAGCTTCTGCTACGGTCTACTAGATGGCGTTTGTAACTTCGGCAATTTCCAAACCTGTAACATGACGCATAGGAATCACGCTTGGTTAGTGTAGCCTGTTTAAAGAGCGCGTCAATTTGTTGGACCAATTTGGTAAACGTTGCACACTGATCGGAGATTTCGTCATTAAAAAAAGGATAAGGTTACAAAAAAAAAAACAAAAACATGTTCTTAGTTTGATTTTATTTAGAATATATAACAATGTCCCTATAAGCAAAGCCCTGTATCATATCGTTTTCTGTTTTTAAAAAGCAATAACAATAAACCTCAACATTCCACAAAACTGGTTACACAACTAAAAACTATAATAATTCAAAAAAAAATATAATACACATTAATTAGTCGTTTCGTTTTACTTTTCTTTTTTTTATGTATATATATATATATATATATATTATATATCTACGTATATATTAATTATAATAATTAATAATAACAAAACAGTCGGAATTTCCGAGCGCGGCGTGCATTCACAGCTAAAACGATTGAAAAACGTTTCGATTGAATCTCAAAACACTGTGTGTATACTACAACTTAGAAAAGAAACGAAAAGTAAAGTGAGGGGGGAGGGTGGCGGGGTAGGGGGGCGCTGAGGGGAAAACTAAAGCTCTCTAACTCTACACAAGTAGCACCAATTGCTCATGATATAAATGCTCTCAAGCTGTGTACAAGTTAAAAACTATCTACAAATAAGTTATTTATATACCTTCTTTTTTTTTTTTTCTTCAAATAAACAAACGAACAGAAACGTCACGATTACGGCAGTATACTATAAACGTACCCTGGCACTATGACGTGCCCTAAAAAACATTCAAATTACTTTACAAAATAATTAATAGTTTTATGATAGTGTCATATACATTATTATTATTATTATTATTATTATAAGGCCACTGAATCTTCTTTTTTTTTTTAATTTAATTTTAGAATAATAGAGGAGGAGTTTTCCGAACAATGCGATGATGGGTAATGATTTTTAGTAGTGATCATCAATATTAAAAAAATAAAATAAAATACGGTCGAAAGCAAAAAAAAATAGTAGACGATTACAGGTTCTTGTAATTGATTTTTTTTTCGTTTAAATACGACTGAAATTTGCCGATTTTAAAACAAAAGTCTCGAGTTGCCTGTCGAATATGTGAAAGCTTTCGAATTTTTTCTTTTTTTCTTTTTTTTATATTCACTCGAACTCTGCTTACAACTGCTGTCAACCTAACCAAGACGATTTAATATCAAACATGACTCTGACTCTTTCTCTCACTCTGTTCACTGTTCTTGGACGACAAAAAAAAAAATTGCAGGAAACTGTATTTGTCTACCATTTTTTCTTTTTTTCTTTTTTTTGCTTTTCGACTAAACAAATTTAAATAATTACACTACGAGTACAAGCGCTATTCTATTTAAATAAATGTTAAGGGCTTAGAAGTTGGATATATTAATGTAGTAGGCTTAGAATATTATTAAAAAAATAAATCTTCAATAAATATATCGAAAAGGAAGAACGAAAAAGAGATGGCTGCGCGTCGTTACGGTTTTTCTCAAAAGTAGTTTCACGTTTAATTTCATTCCCGCCGCCGACTTTTCGGCGTTTACAATTCCCTCTCTGGAGACGAAGGCGGCGGATTACTTCCAAAAAAAAAAAAAAAACAAAAACAAAATCGTAACGAACGAATTTTTTTTTTGCCTTTTTACGCGTTGTTGTTTTTTTTTTATTTGTAGTGTGTAAAGTAGTGAAATTTATCTAAAAAAAAAAAGTGTCGTGTGTGTGTGTGTGTGGATGTGTGTAGAGTGTTAGTGTAAGTGTAGGTGTGCTTGTGTGTGTGAGTGTGTCATGATCTGCGCGTGTGTCTTACTACCACTAAGAAGAAGAAGAAGAAGAAAAGATCTTACAAACATACACTTTCACGTTATCATAAAAAAAAAACAGCGCAATATAACATGCTCTCCAACGTAAAATAATAATGTCACATTCTCGTGACGAAAAAAGAAAAAGGCGAAGTCAAGTTTGCCCGAATATTCTTTTAAAAAGGGGGTTTGGGGGGGGGAAGGGGGGAGGAAGTGAAGAGAGCGTAATGTGTCTACTACGTTTTCTAAAAACCTAGATCAATTTTTGCTTGGCGCACTCGGGGCAGATGATGTCGTCCTGGTCGGTGATGAAGCCCCTGCCGACTAGGCTGGTGCGGCAAGTGGCGCAGAAGAAGCAATCGTTGTGCCAGTGGCGGTCCTCGAACGAGATGAACTTGGTGCCGCCGATGCCGGTGATCGGCTTGCTGCAGGCGAAGCAGCGCTTCGCGAACAACTCCCCGAAGCACTCGGCGCAGTACGGCTTGTCGTCGCGGCTGGTGAAGCGGGCCCCCGCCAAACTTGTCTGGCAGTGAGTGCACGTGAAGCACTCCCTATGCCAAGGCTCGTTCTTGTATGTCACGCCGCCGCTGGTAATCACCTGAGCACACAATAAACAATAGCATCAAAAGCTCACAGTTTACAGTTTCCTGTAATTAATTTTTCTTTCACTGTTTAAACACGACTTCGCAGGCGACACTTAATAAAACATGAGATTCCGAAAGCTTTCAGATTTCAGAAAAGACTTTTGCATAAAACCGCCGCATTTAAACAGTAAATGTCATCTTGGAGAAAAAGAAGAAAAATTACAGGAAACTGTAATCGTCTAATCGGCTAATTTTGTTTTTGTTTGTTTTGCTTTCAGCCGCACGTTAATCTCGAATTAAATTAATAAGGCCCTTACCTTATTGCACTTGATGCAACGGGTGGCGTATTTCTCCTCGTAGCACTTGGCACAGTAGATCTCCTGTTCCCTGGGGATGAAGCTCTGTGTTCCGATCGGGGTCTTGCACACCACGCAGCAGAAGCACTTCTCGTGCCACTGTCTCGTCTTGTATTCCATCTTTTTGGTACCTGCAAGGAACGAAAGAAGCACGTAATAAAACAATAACGAAGTGAATAGCTCGCAGCACCTAATACCTAAAGGTCGGAAGAACCAAACTACCACCGGCGCCGGTAACTTGTACATCGTCGGCGAGTGCAACGACATGACAGCGAGCGAAAATATTTTTTTTTTCGTAAATATCGCTTTTGCGGTTAGAAACTCCGCTTCTGAAATAGCTCGATGCGACGCCTCATCCGAATCTACGTGTGATAATTGCGGTCGCGGTAATTCAATTTAAGTCAGCGATGAGGTCAGCGGGAGCGGTCGAAAAAATTGAACGCTTAAATAAAAAAAAAAAAAAGAAAAACGGCTTGCTGCGTTGCGTCGCGTCGCGTCGCGTCGGTTGGTATTAATTTATATAGACCCAGAAGTCAAGTCAAGTTTGAGGATTGTGGTTAGAGCAAAATATCCAATTTTTGCCGTCTATAGTTACCTCGATGATAATAATAATAATAATAATAAAAAGATGAAGCATTTTCCAGAAGACGTCTGGAGAATGCCTCACACATACACTTTGATTAATTAAAAGGAAAAAAAAATACCAGTTTCTTCTGGTGGGCCCAAAATTTTTATGTGCAACGCCTAACAGATAGGCAACTGTAAATACCCGCGAGCACAGCCGTTAGCATAACCTGAAATTTATCGGTTTCCTTGATTTGTTACATTAATCAATTTTTTCCTCATTGATTCTTAGGATTGGTTATTATAAGGCACTCTGCTAAGTAGTTCCACAGTGACGTAGCTTGCCAAATTGTGACAGTTCAGAAAATCTTAGATCAAAATCAAAATCTTGCGTTGGTGCAGGTCGGACCGTGATGTAGCTGAAAAATTCTAAAAAAAGTTCAAGCTCGAGCATTTACAAACATGTCTGGAGAAAGCTTCGTACTTTCTGGTTAATTAAAAAAAAAAATTACGAGCTTCTTCTGGCGGGAGCAATTTTTTTCTTTATGGCGCCGCCTAACAGATAGGCAACCGTAAATACCCGCGAGCACAGCCGGTGGTAGTTCCTTGATTTAATAATTTATTGATTTTTTCTTTTTTACGATTGATTACAAGCTTGTGACGTGTCAGTTCAGACATTCAGGGCCGATTTCGTAATAGGACTTTAAATTTAAGGTTACTTTAACTTAATAAAATCCATTTCTTTTCCTATTCTTAAAAGATTCTTTAAAGTCTGATTATGAAAACGGCCATCAATAATACATAATTAGGGCATTCGGACATAAAAAAAATCTTACATCACAATTTTGCGTGTCAGTATTGTGTAATGATGCAGGGCGGATCGTAAACAGGGTTGCCAGATCTTTCTTGAAAAATATTGCCAAACCTATTACAAAAAGTGGCCCCAGCTACGTCAAAGTCCAAAGTGCAAAAAAGAATAATTTTTATTATTACAGATTTTATTTTATTTTATTTTTTTAAATTTATTCCTGCTGATATTTCAAACAACGTAATAATACAGCATAAAATAATACCATTTTAAAATTTGCGAATTTAGAAGCGTGACGATAAAGAAAAAAAAACAAAACAAAAACGAATCATACAAGTGGCGAAGGTGAACGTTCATTATTTTTATTTTTGCTAAAAAAATAGAAGCAGAAAGGAAAGGAAAAAAATTAAAAACAAAAATTAAAACCAAATTAACCTGCAAGAAGAAGAAGAAAAAAACAGAAACAAAAGAGAAATGAAAGATACGGCAACAAAATGCAAGGCACGATTGCGAAAAGAAAACAAAAGAAGATCGACAATGCCAAGCTGAATGAAGCAGAATTTTCCGAACCAATCAGAAGGTTCGCAGAAAAATAAAAAGCAAGCTAGTCAATTAAAAAAAAAAAAAAAACGAAAAAGAGATGCGAACGGCGAAATCCAGCGTACACAAATAAAAGATCACAACTTTGATTAACACAAAACAAATGAAAAACGATGAACTACCAAAGAGGGCCGATAAAATGCTAAAAATCAATTACTTGATAAGAAAGGGAAAAGAAATCCGCAGTAAAACGAAAACGTAAAGAACAAAATGGATGACTATAAAAGAACCAGAAAAAAAAAAACAAACGAATGTCCAGACGAAAAAAATAGTTAAAAAAAAACTAGTAGTAGAAAACAAAAGACAACTGCAGTCAACAAAACGTGAAAAATCAATTTGATAAAAGTAAATAAATAAAGAGAAATTAAACTAAACAAGAGTATAAAATGAATTAAAAATAAAAATAAAATCGTCGAAAGTTTTTGCAAATAAAAAACTCGTAGGAAACAAAAGAGAACTGTAAAAAGGATTCTGCGAAAAAGAGAGAGAAAAAAAAAACAAAAAACATAGACAAAGGCGAAAAACAAAGCGCATAAAACAAAAGAAGATCACAACAGTGTTGAAAAAAAAAAAAAAAAAAGAAAAACAAATGAAAAACGCGATAAATTACCGAAAAAAGCGCGAAGAAAATGCGAAAAATCAATTAATTTGATAAAAAAAAGGGAAAAGAAATCC
Organism: Prosopocoilus inquinatus; assembly: GCA_036172665.1. NCBI lineage: Eukaryota > Metazoa > Arthropoda > Insecta > Coleoptera > Lucanidae > Prosopocoilus > Prosopocoilus inquinatus. The sequence continues at coordinate 1,998,076 of CM069878.1, read as the reverse complement.
GCTGTAGGGAAGCATAAAAAAAACTGATGACTATGGATGAACAAAAAAAAATGAATCTTCAAGCGAAAAAATTAAAAAAAAAAAACTAGTAAGAAACAAAAGACAATTGCAAAAAGAGCGTCGGCAAACAAAATGTGAAAAATCAATTTATGATAAAAATTAACAAACGAGAAACATGAAAGTATAAAATGAATAAAATAAATAAATAGAAATGTCATTAGACAGACAAAAAAAAAATTATGGTAACGCCTAACAGATAGGCAACCATACATACCGGCGAACACAGCCGGGTGGCATAACCTCAAACGTACTGGTTTTCTCGAATTTATTTATTTGTTTATTTTTTCCTTTAGTGATTCCCAAGATGCATTAAAATTCGCTTTAAACAATTCCACACAGTGATGTAGCTTGCCAATTGGGACAGTCCTTCAGAATTTATTCGCCTTGGGTTGATCGTGCCATAATTTGTGCGCACGGACTGAAGTGAAGCAAGTCATGGAAGAAGCGCAATGATTTTTGTCTGCTCACCCCGAGTTTAAAATAGTCGCAGAAGAGAAACCGACACATAAACTATAAATAAGGCTCCCCCGAGCCCTGCAACAATCTTTTGCCTTTGACGTAGGTCAATATTCCGTTCGTGTATATTTAGAAAGGCCGAGCGAGCGAGAGCGTCGGTGACAGGCCGCGCCGTTCCATCACATTTTTCTTGAAGTTCGGATTTAACGAAGGTCTCACGAGAGTCATTTGTTTACCTTCAAACGAACGAACGAATATTTAAGATTCATTCAAAACAATTAATGATTATGATTACAAGCCAAGGTGTTTGTGAGGGAGAAGAGGGCTTACACTTTCTCCAGAATGCAAGCGAAACTTGTTCTGTAGTATACAGGGTGTGAATTTAATGAGGGACCAAACTTTACAGGCCGGTTCCTAGCACCGAAATATGAAAAAAAGTTTATATAAACATAGGTCCGCAAACGCATAGTTTCCGAGATATAGCAAAATCATCGTAGGTGGCCACGATTTCATATTTGGAATCTCCTAACTTTCCCGAATAACTTTCCCAAATAATATTTCCGCGTATCTTGGAAAACAAAGGTACTTTGCTCTTAGGTCGATTTCAAACAATTCGATCTCCTGGGTATACGGCGAGAGATATTCAGATTTTGACAAGTGCGTTTTAGGTTTGGGATGATGCGGGAAATTTCGTAAAGAATAAATTTTTCTGAGAAATCGATAACAAAAAAGTTCCTATACAGGGTGCAACTTTAATGAGGGTCCAAATTTTAAGGGCCAGTTCCTCACACCGAAATATGAAAAAAAGTTTATATAAACATAGGTCCGCAAACGCATAGTTTCCGAGATATAGCAAAATCATCGCAGGGCGGTCACGATTTCATATTTGAAATCTCCTAACTTTCCCGAATAACTTTCCCAAATAATATTTCCGCGTATCTTGAAAAACAAAGGTACTTTACTCTTACGTCGATTTCAAACAATTCGATCTCCTGGGTATACGGCGAGAGATATTCAGATTTTGACAAGTGCGTTTTAGGTTTGGGATGATGCGGGAAATTTCGTAAAGAATAAATTTTTCTGAGAAATCGATAACAAAAAAGTTCCTATACAGGGTGCAACTTTAATGAGGGTCCAAATTTTAAGGGCCAGTTCCTCACACCGAAATATGAAAAAAAAGTTTATATAAACATAGGTCCGCAAACGCATAGTTTCCGAGATATAGCAAAATCATCGCAGGGCGGTCACGATTTCATATTTGAAATCTCCTAACTTTCCCGAATAACTTTCCCAAATAATATTTCCGCGTATCTTGAAAAACAAAGGTACTTTACTTTTACGTCGACTTCAAACAATTCGATCTCCTTGGTATACGACGATAGATATTCCGATTTTGACAAGTGTATTTTGGGTTTGGGAAGGTGCGGAAACTTTCATAAAGAATAAATTTTTCTGAGAAATCGATAACAAAAAAGTTTCCCCCACTCTTTTCCCGACCCTGTATCTCAGAAACTATGCGCTTGCCGACATATACTTATATGAAGTTTTTTTCATAATTCGACGCGAGGAACTCGTCCTTGACGTTTGTCCACTCATCAAACTTACACCCTGTATAATTCATTTCTTGAATTATCCGCTATTGTAAAAGCGCCAAGTGAATGAATTTATTCTAATTTTTAAAATAGGTTTACGCTATAAAATCCGCAAACAGTTTGCACGTTAAATTTCAAGTTGGCAATTCTGGCCGGCCCGGAGAAAGTAAAAGCGACATGCAGGTGAATGTACACCGATCGTCAGGTGTTCGCCGCCAAATTTGCATAAACGTGACTCGTTTTTGGCAAAGCAGACGCGTGTACAATACCTAACAAGGCGTGACTTTAATCATCTCAGGAAATCAACGTGTACTATTTCAGACATTACTAACATCACGTGACAGTGTTCCCAACTTTTTATTTTCCTTGACTTTTCACTAAAAAAAAAAGAGAAAAAAACTATTACAGATTATCGATTACGATTACGCAGTTTTGTGTTTTTGTAATTATTATTTTGTAATGTGGAGAAAATTATTGTCGAATCAACTTATAAAAAAATTAATAAGCAATTAATTTTAATAACATGCCTGTTCGTTTAAAAAATACTCCAAATAAATACATTTTTACAAGAAACCAAAAATTCTTAGTATAGGCATCCCTATGATCACAGAGGCGCTTGTATGGTTGCCTACACTGAAGACTCCGATAAAAAAAAATTTTTTGTTAAAAAAGTGATTGCTTATATTTTGCATTCTTCTAATTTCTTTTTAATTTTTAGACGGTTTTCCATTTTTCTGGTGTCAGAAAACAAACTGTCGTTCATATTTCCAGTTCTGCAATTAATTTCACCGCCAATTTTTCGGCATCAAACCACAATTTCTTTTTTTTTAATTTATCAATAACGTTTGAAAAAGGCTCGATTTTTCAAAGGCAACGTCCCCGTTTTACGAAACTCAGAAGTTGGCAACCCTACCCGAAGCATCTCAAGCCCGATTGTGTCTAGACACGCGCGAATCTTGAAATGTACCTCGGCCACGACACACGAAACTTGAAACACACCTCGGCCACAGCATATAAGCGCCGCCGTACTAATGGAGCCATGTTTTTGTTTTTGGTTGCCACGTTTTCAGAAAAATTCCGCGACGCCCGGAGGCAACCTGCGCGCCCTCAAGCGCCCAGAGGTTGATCTACACTTGCGTTCAACTGTGTGTGTTTTTTTAATTGTCTTCGATTTGTTGTTTCTTCAATTATTGTTTTCGCTTCTTCACTTTTATTTATTTATTTATTTTTTTCAAATTACAGCCGTTTTCCTTGTTTTTAATAACAATTTTTTGCTTTTTTTCAGTTTCAGATTCCATTTCTTATTTTATTTTAATTTTTTTCCAATTACTGCTTTGTCTTCGTCTTCTGATTATTATTTTTTTTTATTTTGTTTTGACTTTTTTCTTTTCCGATTGTTTTTTTTTTTTGGCAGTTATTTCCGCTACTCGATTATTTTCGTGTTTATTCATGTTTTGATTATTGATTTTTTTAACCGCGTTCGTTTTTCGATCATCTTTTGTTTTTTTTTTTAATTGCGTTCAATTCTTTTAAATTCAGTTCTACGTCTTCTTTTCATCTGTGTTTTCCCCAAGTTTTGATTATTTTTTTTTTTGGTTTTTAACCGCGTTCGTTTCTCGATCGTCTTTTGTTTTCTTTTCTCAATTGCGTTCCATTTTTAAAATTTAGTTTCACGTTTTTTTTTCTCATCTGTGTTTTCCCCGAGTTTTGATTATCTTTTCGTGTTTTTTTTTAACCGCGTTCGTTTTCGACAGTCTTTTGTTTTTTTAAATTTTTTTTTTCATTTTTCACCTCTGGATTAATTTTCTTTTTTTTTCATTTGGCGTTTTCATCTCTGGATTAATTTTTTGTGCGCTTTTCCTTTCGCGTTCACTTTTTTTAAACAACGCTCATGTTTTCAAGCTCGTAAAAAAAGAGAAAGGCGGCATCCACACGCACGTACAGGTTCGATTTGAAACAAGTGACGATCAGACGAATGAAACGCTGTCGTTTTCACATTGGCGTTTATAATTGCGGGCTTCGTGTCATTCTCACTCGATTGAGTCGTTTGTAAAAGGCGAATTAACAGTGTTATCGTTTCTTGTTATGTAATGACACAGCACGCATGTTCGCGAACTTGAACGAACGCATGGTCATCCCTTTAGAATTTAAGAAGTAGTAGCTGTAGCTTTTCATTTGTTTTTCTTCGCGAAGACGGCTCATTAAAACAAGTGCACAGTAAATTTAATAAAAGTCAGTTAGATAAAAGACAGATAGATGGCGCTGACTGATAATTTCAGAAATCCGCCGATAAAAGAAAAAAATTACGGAATTTGAAGGAAAAAAAAATTATACAAATAAAAACACGCGCCCCAAACGAAAAGGAAATCGAAATTAAAAACTTAAATGGTGAATGTGGGAAGTCAGTTCGATAAAATTCAGACAGATGGCGCTGACTGATAATTTCAGAAATCCGCCGAACAAAGAAAAAAAATTACGTAACTTGAAAAAAAAAAATACACAAAAAGCGAAAGTAGCGAAAGCACGAATTTAGTTACGGAACGCGTAAACAGATGGCGTTGATGGCCAGCTAAGAGTTTAAAAATTCGCCGATGAGGAATTAAATAGTAATGAAGAGCGTAAATAATTTAAAGAAAAAAAATAAACGTTAGAAAAAGTGAGACAAACGAAAAAGAAACCGTCAGGTCAGATGGAATTTCCAAGCGACTTCGAGGAGTTAGTTAATTCAGTAACGTGCAAATATGGGGCGCTGATGGCAAACACAGAGATTAGCACGCGATCAAAAATAGAAAAGAACTTTACGTCGGGAAAAATCACACAGGCGAAGAGGCGATTTTAAAGCAATTTCGGGGAGACTGAGATGGTTAGTTCGATAACGTGCAAATAGATGGCGCTGATGTTGGCAAACATAGAAATTCGCAACAGGTAATAAAAAATTATTAAAAGAACTTTACGTCGAAAGAAAATTATCGGACATACGAAAAGGAGATTTTAAAGCGACCTCGGGGAGAGTTAGATGGATAATTTGGTAACGTGCAAATAGATGGCGTTGATGACGCGGAAAACATAGACATTCGCAGACGATAAAAAAAACTAATTATGTAATTAAAAGAACTTTACGTTACGGAAAAAATCGCGCAGACGAAATGGAGATGTTAAAGCGAACTCGGAGAGTTAGTTAATTCGATTACGTGTAAATAAATAGATGGCGTTGGTGACAAGTTTAAAAATTTCATGATAAGAAGGAACTCAAAAAAAGTAATCGAAAGAAACCACATATCAAAAGAGTTCAGTTCCGATGAAATTTTGGCAAACGGAAATTACAATCGGAAGCAAAAAATTGAAGACAATTATTACAGTTTCCTGTAATTTATTTTTCTTCTCCAAAATAATACCGTATGAGTACGACTTCGTAGATGACACTTAAAAAAAAAATTTTAAAGCATTCAGATTTGACGAGCTCGAAACTTTTGCATTTAAAATCTGCGAAGTCGTATTTAAACCATACCATTTCGGAAGATGAAAGAAAAATTACAGGAAACTGTAATTGTCTACTATTTTTTTTTTCTGTTTTGCTTTCGGCTTTAGCATTAAATCCTTTTGTTATTAAATACACCGAAAGCTGCTGTTACTTTCTTAAATAATTATTGCCTAATTCGTCAATATTTACTTTTATTAAGAAGTCATCTTAATTAATGACGTAATAATTGCGTCACTGTTTACGACGCGATTAGTTAAGTGTTATGTACCTAGGGGTAATGATGTTGGATTCCCCATGAGACAGTCATCCCCTAAACAGCACTTAAAAGTGTTCTCTTGTCCGGGAAGTTCCATCGATAAGACGGCGATGTCTTCGTTCCTCTCCTTCGCTTTCCTTATCCTGTCCTCCCCGACCTTCTTCGTTTGCAAACTCAGCCTGCTCTTAAACTGATCACTCAACACGCTCGCCATGACAATTGAAAGTCGATGATTTAAAACAAAAAAACAAAAAACTAATTACGGATATCGTCGAAATCACCGCCACATTTGTTACGCCGCGCCGGTCGAATCGCGAATCGAAAATTGTTAAAATTCTTGCATCGGGGGCACCACCGCGCTAATCAAGAGGAACGTTCGACGACTCATCACGTCGAAGTCTTTTAAAGAACTGTAGATTCGTACCAGGCTGTCGAAATCGTCGAACGACGAACATTTATGCCTTGCAAGGTTAAACTGAACTTTAATATTGTGCTCTACCTACACGCACCTATGGAGATATTATGAAAAATAAAATTCGTTTCGTCGTGTTTCCATTTCAATCCTGGGGGGGGGCAATCGTCGTTTAGACCCGTCCTTTTTACACTTTACATAACTTAAACGCGTAAATTTAAATATTTGTCACCGCTTTTGTTTGCTATTAAATCGAATACATAAATCACTTTCTGAAGAAAACTCGCGATGCCTTTATAAGAAATAGTCTTTTCTTTTTCTCTGAGTGTACGTATTAAAATGTTGTGTCGAATGGAATGGTGCATGCATGTCATTAACTTAAATGGTGAATGTGTAAAATCAGTTCGATAAAAGACAGACAGATGGCGCTGACTGATAACTTCAGAAATCCGCCGATCAAAGAAAAAAATTACGTCTCTTTAAAAAAAAAATAAGCGCCCCAAACGAAAAGGAAATCGAAATTAAAAACTTAAAACGGTGAATGTGGAAGGAAAGTCAGTTCGATAAAAGACAGACAGATGGCGCTGACTGATAACTTCAGAAATCCGCCGATCAAAGAAAAAAATTACGTTTTCAAAAAAATAAAATAAAATACGCGCCCCAAACGAAAAGGAAATCGAAATTAAAAACTTAAAAAGTGAATGTGGAAAGTCAGTTCGATAAAAGACCGACAGATGGCGCTGACTGATAACTTCAGAAATCCGCCGATCAAAGAAAAAAATTACGTTTTTCAAAAAAAAAAAAAAAAAAACGCGCCCCAAACTAAAAGGAAATCGAAATTAGAAACTTAAATGGTGAATGTGGAAAGTCAGTTCGATAAAATACAGACAGATGGCGCTGACTGATAATGTCAGAAATCCGTCGATCAAAGAAAAAAATTACGTTTTTCAAAAAAAATACGCACCCCAAACGAAAAGGAAATCGAAATTAGAAACTTAAACGGTGAATGTGGAAAGTCAGTTCGATAAAAGGCAGACAGATGGCGCTGACTAATAATTTCAGAAATCCGTCGATCAATGAAAAAAAATTACGTTTAAAAAAAAAAAATACGCGCCCCAAACGAAAAGGAAATCGAAATTAAAAACTTAAAAAGTGAATGTGGAAAGTCAATTCGATAAAATACAGACAGATGGCGCTGACTGATAATGTCAGAAATCCGCCGATCGAAGAAAAAAAAATACGTTTTTTTTTTTTAAAAAATACGCGCCCCAAACGAAACGGAAATCGAAATTAAAAACTTAACTGGTGAATGTGGAAAGTCAATTCGATAAGAGACAGACAGATGGCGCTGACTGATAATGTCAGAAATCCGCCGATCAAAGAAAAAAATTACGTTTTTCAAAAGAAATACGCACCCCAAACGAAAAGGAAATCGAAATTAGAAACTTAAATGGTGAACGTGGAAAGTCAGTTCGATAAAAGTTCCGACAGATGGCGCTGACTGATAATTTCAGAAATCCGTCGATCAAAGAAAAAAAATTACGTTAAAAAAAAAATACGCGCCCCAAACGAAAAGGAAATCGAAATTAAAAACTTAAAAAGTGAATGTGGAAAGTCAATTCGATAACATACAGACAGATGGCGCTGACTGATAATGTCAGAAATCCGCCGATCGAAGAAAAAAAAATACGTTTTTTTTTTTAAAAAAAATACGCGCCCCAAACGAAAAGGAAATCGAAATTAAAAACTTAAAAAGTGAATGTGGAAAGTCAGTTCGATAAAATACAGACAGATGGCGCTGACTGATAATGTCAGAAATCCGCCGATCGAAGAAAAAAAAATACGTTTTTTTTTTTAAAAAAAATACGCGCCCCAAACGAAAAGGAAATCGAAATTAAAAACTTAAACAGTGAATGTGGAAAGTCAGTTCGATAAAAGGCAGACAGATGGCGCTGACATAATTTCAGAAATCCGCCGATCAAAGAAAAAATTTACGAAAAGGAAATCGAAATTAAAAAAAAAAGCGAAATCACGAATTCAGTTACGGAACGTGTAAACAGATGGCGTTGATGGCTAGCTAAGAGTTTAAAAATTCGCCGATGAGAAATTAAATAGTAATAATAAACGTAAATAATTTAAAGAAAAAAATAAACGTTAGAAAAAGTGAGACAAACGCAATGTCAACCGACTTCGAGGAGTTAGTTAATTCAGTAACGTGCAAACAGATGGCGCTGATGGCAAACACAGAAATTAGCAGGTGATCAAAAATAGAAAAGAACTTTACGTCGGGAAAAATCACACAGACGAAGAGGCGATTTTAAAGCGACTTCGGGGAGACTGAGTTGGTTAGTTCGATAATGTGTGAATAGATGGCGTTCATGATGGCAAGCAGAAATTCGCAACAGGTAATAAAAAATAATTAAAAGAACTTTACGTTGGAAGAAAATTATCGCATATACGAAAAGGAGATTTTAAAGCGACCTCGGGAAGAGTTAGATAGATAATTTGGTAACGTGCAAATAGATGGCGTTGATGACGCAGAAAACATAGACATTCGCAGACGATAAAAAAACTATTTATGTAATTAAAAGAACTTTACGTTACGGAAAAAATCACGCAGACAAAATAGAGATATTAAAGCGACCTTGGAGAGTTAGTTAATTCCATTACGTGTAAATAAATAGATGGCGTTGGTGACAAATTCAAAAATATCATGATAAGAAGTAATTCAGAAAGAGTAATTAAAAGAACCACACATCAAAAGAGAAATTACAGAAAAACGAAAAGGAAGCCGTCAGTTCAAATGAAATTTTGATTTCGAGGAATTAATTCGGTAAGGCGTGAACAGATGGCGTTGATAACGAATTCAAAAATTCGTCGATAATTAAAAAAGTAGTTAATCAAAAAAAGAAAACATAGAAAAAAGTCGCACAAAAGAAAAGAAGGATATCGCCAGATCAGATGAAACGCTTCGAGGAGTTAGTTAGTTCGGGAACGTGCGTGCAGATGGCGTTCGTAATTAGCAGTTCAAAAATCGTCGTCGCAAACCAAAAAAAAAAAAAATAAATGGTTTAGAAAACCATAATATGTTGGAGAAGATCGCACGAAACGAAAAGGAAATCAGCCTCAAGTGTAAGCAGCGACATCCTGCGATCGCCTTTTCGACCTGACAATCATCGCTTCTGCTGAAGAGGCCCCGAATAGGGCGGAAACTGCTGTGCAGAGGATACACCGCAATCAAAAACGATTTGCAACGAAATTCTTGAAAAGGAAATCGTTGGATCAGGTGAAATTTTAAAGCAAAATCAGTTCGAGAACGTTAAACCGTTAAACGGATGACGGTCGTTGATAGTTCAGAAATCGTCAACGAAAAAAATAAATAAATAATTGGCTTAAGAGATCGGAAAAGATCGCGCACGCAACGAAAAAAAAAAATAATGTCGAATCAAACGTTTAGAACGAATTCCGGAGTTTAGTTCGGGAAAGCGTAAACAGATGGCGCTGGCAGCAAGTGGTTCTACCTAAAGAAAAACCGCAGACGATGAAAACTAATTAATTACGAGTGGGAAACTTTGCGTTGCAAAAAATCGGACAAACGAAAAAACGAAAGCAAACCCTCAGATCAAGTGAAATTTTTGAAGCGAGTTTGAGGAGTCGCTCGGTTCGAGCACGCGTTAGCAGATGGCGCTGGTGGTAAAGAGCAAATATAAAAGTTCGTCGATGTTTAAAAAAAAATAGGAGTAGTAAGCAAGACAAAAGAAAAAAAACTTTACGTTGGACAATCGGACGAAATAGATGGAAACCGGCAAAGTGAGCGGCAAATAAAGATGGGCCGGACTAAAAAACGAAAATTATATGAAATTCAATGCATTTGTTTATAAGAAACAGTCACTAGATTTTATTTGATGTTGAAGCAAATAAAGCACACCGGATCGCTATTATACACCGGATTTAATAAAAATGAAACCACCGTATTTGGTAAGGTTATGGCTTGCTTGAAATTATTACGAGGCATGAATCACCTCGTTTTTGAGTTGGTCGATAATTCGAAAATGATTTCGCGACGCTGCGAAGGCCCCCAGAAAAATTTATTGCCGCTCGATTTCACACACGTTGCCAAATTTTATTGCTCACTTAATAATTAAGATTTGCCAGCGATTTTCATCGTGCAATGTCGCCTTATATGAGCTTGTTTTATTTCTTAAAGAAAAAAATAAATAAATAAATTGCGTTGCGCGCGTGAAACACATTAAGGCCGGCCGCACATTGAAGACAGGCGCAGGGCCGGGCGAGCACGGCAGCCGAGGATTTTGTAACATTGCATTGAAACAAACGCGCATTGAAGGCAGGGATGAGCTGCAATGTGTGGTGCTGCGCTTGTTCTAATGTGTTATTATCACAGATCGGAATCGCATATATATTTTGACGTCATCAAATAGGGAACGAGTGGTTTGTTTACGAGAAAGGGACGAAACTGAAAACAGCAATTCGCTTTAATTGCCCAATCCTTTTCAAAATATGTGATTCCGATCTCTAGTTATCATAAAATCCTCGACTGTGCCGTGTTGCGCCGCCTTCAATGTGCGGTCGGCCTAAAAATTGTTTTGGAACACTTCCAAAACAAAACAAAAAATCAGTACAAACGCAGATGACATAAAATACTTAACAACGTGTTCCACAGTGGGCGATTCAAACCACTTAATAATCTTAATAACTCACAGTTTTAAGATTTTTTTCAAATATGTGTCTTTGTACAGGGTGTTCCGCTTAAATCGGGGCTTCGTTCATATCTCACCGGTTACTCATTTTACAAAAAAATGTTTCAGATGAAAGTTGCTTGGCATCATGCGGAGCCCATTTTAAAATTAATTTGGCATATACAGGGTGTTCCGTTTGGTCGTAACTTCGTTATTTTAAATGTAACACCCTGTATATTTTCGCGTTTTCGGATTCCTGACTGAATTTCGATGTGACTTTGTGTACCGCACATGGGGTCTAATCTGAACCGTTCTCGCGTTATTCAACTTTTTTAAAAGATAATCGCCGTTTTGGAGGACTTCAAAAACAAATGAAGCAAATATCTCCCGAACAAATGACGCTAGAGACTTGCGGTTTTTTGCAGAAGCTTCAACTTGAAAGGTCTCTTCAGTTGCGCCGTCAAGAAAAATTCCAAGTAACACAAGTTAAAAATGCATGCATACAGGATGTTTCACTTAAGATGGGACTTCCTTCATATCTCTCGAATTACTCGTTTTATAAAAAAATGTGTCAGATGAAAGTTACTTGGCATCATGCGGAGCCCATTTTAAAATTAATTTGGCATATACAGGGTGTTCCGTTTGGTCGTAACTTCGTTATTTTTAAAGGAACACCCTGTATATTTTTGCATTTTCGGATTCCGGACTGAATTTCGATGTGACTTTGTGTACCACACATGGTGTCTAATCTAAACCGTTCTCGCGTTATTCAACTTTTTTAAAAGACAATCGCCGTTTTGGAGGACTTCAAAAACAAATGAAGCAAATATCTCCCGAACAAATGACGCTAGAGACTTGCGGTTTTTTGCAGAAGCTTCAGCTTGAAACGCTTTTTCAGTTGCGCCGTCAAGAAAAATTCCAAGTAACGCAAGTTCAAAATGCATTAATACAGGATGTTTCACTTAAGGTGGGACTTCCTTCACATCTCTCGAATTACTCGTTTTATAAAAAAATGTTTCAGATGAAAGTTACTTGGCATCACGTGGTGCACATTTTAAAATCAGTCTGGCGTATACAGGGTGTTCCGTTCGGTCTGGGCGTTATGTCACTACGTTATTTTAAACGGAACGACCTGTATATTTTCGCATTTTCGGATTACGGATTAGGTATCTTTCTCGACAGTGTAATTGAAAAAGCGTTTCAAGCTGAGACATTTGCAGGAAAGCGCAAATCTTTAACGTACGTCTTTTGTTCGGAAGGTATTTGCTTTATTCGTTTACGTACCGCAACGGCGAAATTTTTTTTTTTTAAGTTAAATTACGCGGAAACGGTTTGTTTAGATTAAGCCCCATGTGTGGCACGCAAAGTCACATTAAAATTCAGTCGGGAATCCGAAAATGTAAAAATATAGAGGGCGTTCCGTTTAAAATAACGAAGTGACGTAACGCCCAGACCAAACGGAACACTCCGTATATGCCAAACTACTTTTAAAATGTGCTCCACGTGATGCCGCCGGGCAACTTTCATCTGAAACATTTTTTTGTAAAATGAGTAACTGGTGAGATATGAAGGAAGCCGCCTTAAGTTGAAACAGGCTGTACAGAGATGCGTTTGAGCGTCTGCCAGGGTTTCCCCGACTTGTCGACAAAGAAAAAAAAAAAAAAACAACTTGCGCTAGTGACCGCAGTTCTGCGCAACTTTCCGAATTTTTACGTGCCCAAGACATGTCTTCCCGATTTTATCAATTTTGAATCAATCAATAATTCACCAATTTTTTTCTTTATTATATTCATTATCACCTGTATTCCGGAAAAGAAAAAAAATATGTCGAATTACCTTTCAAATTTGTAATAAGCAATCAGTTTCAACAGCGTGCCTGTCCGTTTAAAAAAAAGAAATTATTAATATAAATTAATTTTTCAATAATTAAAAGGTCCGCAAGTGTAGGCAACCAAGCGAACACAGCCGCCTGCACGGTTGCCTATATTGAAGACCCTCCCCTCCCTCCCTCCCTCCCTCTCCCGATAATAACTTACTCTTTTATTTTGTTAGTAAAAACGTGATAAACTTCTTTTTACAATTAATTTAAATCAGGCGGTTTGCCCATTTTCTTTGATATTCAAAACAATTTTCCCAATTTCTTTTCCGATTGACGTTGACGGCCAAATTTTAATGCTCGCGGCTGTACATACTCGGAAGTAGTATTAGAATTTGATTTTGCTCGGTTGGACGTTCGAAAGCAAAAAAAAAAACAAATTAAACAATTGCAAAGAGACGCCGTTGCCCCGCAACCGCAATCACACACAGAACATAACCTCTCGAAAGAATTTGCAGCTTCCTGTAATCTTACTTTCCACAAAATCGCGCCGTACGCGGTTTTTGGATTCCGCAGATTTTACAAAAGTTTCGAGCTTCCGAAATCTGAAAGCTTTCAGGTGATTGCACCTGCGAAGTCGTATTTAAACGGTAACATATCGGAGAAAGAAAAATTACAGGAAACTGTAATTATTCACGTACTTTCAACTTTATTTAATTTTAACATCAATCCTAATCCGTTTATCGTGGGTGTAAACGAGGCAGCAAAACGATCAAAAATAATTTCCTGTGGATTTAATCAATCACGACGACGACGACGATGACGACGACGACGACGACTATAATAGAGAAATGTCATAATTACGAGCGAGTGACGTTTTTTTTTTTTTCCTTTTTGCCTCGAGTTGCGCAACGGCCACCATATGTCGTCCGATTTGCGATGCAAATGCGCAATCGCCGTGCGTTGGGAGACAACAATAATTGATAGATAAAACTAAAGGACACTCTCGAATTATTGCAGAGATTATTCGCCTTTTAAGGCAACGACTAGAAGCGAGCTTTAACAAGACAAGGTTTCCACATTTGCGCCGACGAGAATTTTTTTCTCTGTTTTCTTCATTCACTTGCAAGCGCGATGACGAACGCAACGCGGTGGTAACTTACTTACTGGACAGGCTAACAGTAATTAATGACATACATTCATTCGTTAATTAAAACTGAATAATTTTCAGAAAAATATATGCACGACATAGGATCTTCATAATTGACTGTATCTCCACGTGATCAAATGGCGCCTGATAGTTATGCAATATCAATAAAAACAGTTGCCAGAACTGCGATACCGACGATGCACGACTGACAAGCATGTATTCTTTCATATACTTGTATAACAAGAAACAAGAATGAATAAAATAGCGCCTTTGTGCATGCAATTGTCATTGTAGCCAACCCTTCCCTGGTTGCTAGAGACCCTTTAATTAGAGTCTGGACAATACCGCCATATTATATCACAATAATTAGCTATGATTGGAAAAGAAGAAACGTAGGCGTTACCTTCTCGCTTTTTTTTTTTTTGACGTTTGACAGTTGTGAAGTTCCAATTTGTGATATAACATGGCGGCGCCAATTAAAACAGAGTTACGAATTGTCCAGACTCTTATTACAGGGGCTCTAGTGGTTGTTGGTTAAGTACGTCACGGGTTATCAGATTAAATTCAGGCACGACACGTGTCGGGTGATATTTCTTACGACGATCAATGAAAATACTGGATTTTAAACTAGTTGTAAGTGCATAAGACACGATCGGAATGTGACTAAAACGAAAACTATTTAGGTTAAAGTGAATTCGCGCCTCTCGCAATGCCGAATGCCAAATTAAATATTAGAATGCGAACACTCGCTCGAAGGATCGGATGCCCCCCCGATTCGCACGCGCGCTCGTCGACGTCATAATATCGTTCTATAATTGCGTTGTTTTTTTTTTTTTTGCAATGCAAAAGCGATTAATTAAAAAAGAAACTGGGTTAAGTTGAACGGGTGAGGTACGCGCACGATGAACGTTTCTCAAAGCTGAGCACTTTCGGCTTTTAGCGACGGAATTCCGATCTTACGACGTAGAATCAAAAATTGAATAACGTACAGGGTGTTGTTTCACATAAGGTGCGGAAGATTTGATTTGTTCTTGAAGTCCTCCAAAACGGCGATTATCTTTTAAAAAAGTTGAATAACGCGAGAACAGTTCAGATTAGACCCCATGTGCGGTACACAAAGTCACATCGAAACTCAGTCCGGAATCCGAAAATGCAAAAATATACAGGGTGTCCCATATAAAATAGCAAAGTGAGACAACGCCCAGACCAAACGGAACACCCTGTATACGCCAGACTGATTTTAAAATGTGCCCCACGTGATACCAAGTAACTTTCATCTGAAACATTTTTTTATAAAACGAGTAATTAAAGAGATATGAAGGAAGTCCCACCTTAAGCGAAACACCCTGTATGCATGCATTTATAATTGCGTTACTTGGAATTTTTCTTGACGGCGCAACTGAAAAAGCGTTTCAAGCTGAAGCTTCTGCAAAAAACCACGAGTCTCTAGCGTCATTTGTTCGGGAGATATTTGCTTCATTTGTTTTTGAAGTCCTCCAAAACGGCGATTATCTTTTAAAAAAGTTGAATAACGCGAGAACGGTTCAGATTGGACCCCATGTGCGGTATACAAAGTCACATCGAAACTCAGTGCGGAATCCGAAAACGCAAAAATATACGGGGTGTTCTGTATAAAATAGCAAAGTGACACAACGCCCAGACCAAACGGAACACCCTGTATACGCCAGACTGATTTTAAAATGTGCCCCAAGTGATACCAAGTAACTTTCATCTGAAACATTTTTTTATAAAACGAGTAATTAAAGAGATATGAAGGAAGTCCCACCTTAAGCGAAACACCCTGTATGCATGCATTTATAATTGCGTTACTTGGAATTTTTCTTGACGGCGCAACTGAAAAAGCGTTTCAAGCTGAAGCTTCTGCAAAAAACCACGAGTCTCTAGCGTCATTTGTTCGGGAGATATTTGCTTCATTTGTTTTTGAAGTCCTCCAAAACGGCGATTGTCTTTTAAAAAAGTTGAATAACGCGAGAACAGTTCAGATTAGACCCCAAGTGCGGTACACAAAGTCACATCGAAATTCAGTCCGGAATCCGAAAATGCGAAAATATACGGGGTGTTCCGTATAAAATAGCAAAGTGACACAACGCCCAGACCGAACGGAACACCCTGTATACGCCAAACTAATCTTAAAACGTGCCCCACACGATGCCAAGCAACTTTCATTTGAAACACTTTTTCTTAAAATGAGTGACTGGTGAGATATGAAGGAAGCCCCGGCTAAAGTGGAACACCCTGTAGGTATTAAATGGAGGAAAGCATTTCTCCACCTCCGCGACTTGGCTCGAGTTAAGAAGCGTTTGTTTTAATAAACCCAGCGTAGCACGAACCTCTGCTTTAATTAAAGCGCAAGCACACAGCAGAAAATGCAAATATCGTGACAAGTGCGCGCAATTATCGAAGAAACCGGCCCGAAGAGAGCGTGTTTACGACAAGTAGGAAGTGCTAAGTGTAAAGGTGTTGTGTTTTACATCACTTCTATTTCGGGTAATGCCGTCATATTTTCATAGACAGACCTTTACTTGTCCGTAGGAGTTACCAACCGTTTTGCAATAACGAGCAGATGAGCCGTTTAATGAGCGTTTGCAGAACGAAAACCTGCCATGTCGTTTATAACAGAAAAGTTTTTGGAACACCAAGTTGAAAATTTTAAATTGAAAATATTTTATTATATAGGGTGTTTGGAAATTACTAGTGCAAAAAAAACCGTGGCATCTGGAAGTCCTAAGAAATCAAAAAACCTATTTTTAAGATTTTTTTTGTGTTATTGTATATTTTTTTAATTTTTTTCCAAAAAATAACTAATACTATAACGATCACCAATTAAAAAAAAAATGCCATAAATTATATCCTTTGGAAAGTTCTAAATTCTAAAGAAAAACAGCAGACATTTTTAAGCTTGAAAAAAACAAACTGTGAGCGACGATTTGAAACAAAAGACGATCGGCAAATTAACAGTGCAGCTGTCAGAAAAAAAAAAACACAAAACAAGCGATCGATCGACCGTTTTTAAAAAATGTCACGAATTGCATTCTTTCGAAAGTTCTAAATTCTGAAAAAAAAAAAATGTGCAGACATTTCAAACAAGGAAATAAAACGGTGAACGACGCTGACGAAACGAAAAACAAAAAACGATCTGTCAATTAAAAGCATAACTGTCAGAAAAAGAGATACAAACGACTAACCATTTAGAAAAAAAAAAAAAAACTGGAAAATGGAAAAATTTCGCGCGTTGAAGAAAAGTGGAAAAATTTCGCGCACTAAAGAAAAACGGAAAAATTTGGCGTGTTGAAGAAAAATGAAGAAACTTTGCGTGTTGAAGAAAAACGGAAAAATTTCGCGTGTTTGAAAAAAAAATGGAGAAATTTCGCGTGTTTAAGAAAAATGGAAAAATTTCGTTTGTTGATAAAATGGAAAAATTTCGTTTGTTGATAAAATGGAAAAATTTCGCGCGTACAAGAAAAACGGAAGACTTTTGCGTGTTGAAGAAAAAAAACGGAAAAATTTCGCTTTGAAAAAATGGAAAAATTTCGTGTGTTGAAAAAATTGGGAAAATTTCGCGTAAATATCTACAATGCGAAATCGTCGGGGGACGATGGATTTCGTATAGGTGTTGAAGAAAAACGGAAAAATTTCGCGTTTGAAAAAAAAAATGGAAAAATTTCGCGTGTTTAAGAAAAATGGAAAAATTTCGTTTATTGAAAAAAAACGGAAGACTTTTGCGTGCTGAAGAAGAAAAATGGAAAAATTTCGCTTGTTGAAAAAAAATGGAAAAATTTCGCGTGTAGAAAAAATTGGGAAAGTTTCGCGTAAATATCTACAATGCGAAATCTGAACCGTGTCTATGGATTCCGTATAGGTGTTGAAGAAAAACGGAAAAGTTTCGCGTGTTTGAAAAAAAAATGGAAGAAGAAAAATGGAAAAATTTCGTGCGTTGAAGAAAAATGGAAAAATTTCGCGCAAATAAAAAGATCGGGAAAGCAGAAAGGTTTGATGACTTTTTTAAATGAATCGACTGATACGATCACAAGAAGCACTTTAAACTTAAAATAGCTTGCCCTATTTAAAAACGTGAGCAATTACGAAGGACTCCGGATTAGGCGTTGAAAAAAAAATGGTAAAATTTCGCGCAATGGTAAAATTTCACTCAATGGTAAAATTTCGCGCAATGGTAAAATTTCACGGAATGGTAAAATTTCACGCAATTGTAAAATTTCACGCAATGGTAAAATTTCGCGCAATGGTAAAATTTCACACAATGGTAAAATTTCGCGCAATGGTAAAATTTCGCGCAATGGTAAAATTTCACACAATGGTAAAATTTCGCGCAATGGTAAAATTTCACGGAATGGTAAAATTTCACGCAATTGTAAAATTTCACACAATGGTAAAATTTCGCGCAATGGTAAAATTTCACGGAATGGTAAAATTTCACGCAATTGTAAAATTTCACGCAATTGTAAAATTTCACACAATGGTAAAATTTCGCGCAATGGTAAAATTTCACACAATGGTAAAATTTCGCGCAATGGTAAAATTTCACGGAATGGTAAAATTTCACGCAATTGTAAAATTTCACGCAATGGTAAAATTTCGCGCAATGGTAAAATTTCACACAATGGTAAAATTTCGCGCAATGGTAAAATTTCACGGAATGGTAAAATTTCACGCAATGGTAAAATTTCACGCAAATAACCACATCGGGTAATTATACTTTATTGAATGAAGAACGCGACGCAAAAAGACATGCAGTCTTGACGAGAGTTACTTGCAGCACCTCCGCCATTTTTTATGTTGTAATTCGCAAGAGGCTGGCGTCGAAACAGTTGCGTGCGCGTGCGCGGTTGTTCAAAAGTTACCGCACAAAAAAAAAAAAAAATTTACGTGCGATTAAAATTGCGCATCATCGTCCGCTTAATAAATAACGCCTTGAAACAGAGAGAGAGAGAGACAGTGACTCACCGGCACGGAAGATTTCGCCGCATCCATCGCAGCGAGAAGCGAATTTCTCGTCGTAACATCGTCCGCAGTATATGCGATCGGCTTTGGATCCGAACTGTTTGTCGACCAGGGATTCCCCGCAGATGGTGCACAAGAAGCAGGCCTCGTGCCAGTGTTTATCCTTATACGACAAATCCTGCAACAAACGAAAATTAATGTCGCGCTTTCCTTCCTCTAGGTACATCACAAATCTGACATACAGGGTGATTCAGAATAAGGAGTATTTGATTGATTGGGGTTGGAATCTTTTTTTCTTTCTTTTTTGTTATCACCTTTGAGTCGATGCCAATGATTTTGTTGCACTTTTCACAGCCATTGGCGAAGACGGACTCGTAGCAGGCGACGCAGTACGGATGGTCGTCCCTGAGGACGTAGCGCTGACCGGTCAGGCTCTCGTCACACTGCCAGCAGCAGAAATGTTGGCCGTGCCAGTCTTTGTTCATGGCCTTCGTGTATTCGCCGCTGAAAATGAGCTGCAACAAAACAGAAGAAACGATGATTTGCAAAAATTAGGTTCGCATTTTGCATTTTCGTTGCTTTACAGTTTTTTTTTTTTTTATCGAGGGGCGGCGAGATTAAGTTAAGAATCAAAGGGTAAAGGCTTTGTATAATGAATAAGCGAGGAAGAGAATGACGAATTTAATTTCCTCATGCACCTACGGGGTCTTCGTTTTAAATCGTCACGCTTCAAATCCACGCAGAAAATCAGGAAAAAAAATCGTATTTTCCTCAACGCACGGAAGTAGAATGGGTAGCCTATCTACGATATTCAAGGCGTCGCGATTTTAAATTTTTTTTTTTTTTCGCACTTGAAATGTTATGCACCGCATCAGAAGCGGAACACTTTGCTACGAACTAAATTCAGAACTGAAATAATAGACGCACAAAAATCAGTACATTTTCTTTTTATTATCTAATAAGTAATAAATAAGTCTTTGTGTATGCAACCCGACGAGCACAGCCGTTAGTACGGTTTCCTATATTGAAAGCCCTGATGACAATTCTTTTTGTTTTTTGTTGAAGACGTGATAGACTCTTTCACGGTTCACGGTTCACTTAGATCGTGCAATTTTTTTTTCATACTTAAAACAATGTTCCCTATTTTTCTTTTTACTTGCTTTAGAAAGCAAATTTCCAATTCATAATTTCTTTTCTGGGCATTGCGGAAACTTTTTTCGATTCGAAAAGTTGCAAAGAAAAAAATTGCTATCTCAGAGTTAACCAGATCTGTATCGAGGGTCACGTGACAATTTAATCTTCGCTGTAATTATTTTAGTTGTTTTAGTGTTACGATTTTGCCAATCGAACATTCGCGAAATTTTGGCAGCCTAAATACGACATCCCATCGAGCAGCTTAAATTTACAACATCTTCAATACGCCGATGCTATGAATAAAGAATCTTCTCATCATCATGTTTTTTGGACGACCGCCAAGGTAAACCTCGAGGCCTGCTCGCCACAGGCATTCTTCAGCCTCGTCAGTTACAAAATATAACGTACGTTAAAATTTTATTCGATTTTATTACATTCGCTATCGCACCCGAATTTATGTTTGTTAATATACCGTCGCGGCCAAGAAAAAACTGGACACTCTTCTCGAACAACACCAAAAATTTTGCAATTACGAACTGTCACGGACGTCGCAACAAATTAAATTTTATTGAAGTATAATAATTCTAATTTCTATTTTCGCCTGATTGGCACGGCGATATTTTTCAAAATAAATGATGACTTGAATTAATTTTTCTTGTCGGGTCGGTTCATAATTTGCGCGCCACTTGTATTGGCCACGCCTGTCAAAAACACAACGGGCCCGTGTTCTCATCTCACGATTAAAGTCGTCTCTAACAAGTACAAATCGTAACTAAAAAAAATAAACAAGAAACGATGTAGCTTCACGTCGATTTAACGTGCAAGAGAGTGACGCGTTCATGTCTGACGGCAACGTTTGTTCATCACTCTCTCACTTGTCAAGGTGTTTTCATCATATCAATTAAAACAAATTAAATTATCATCAATTAATGAATGAATGAATGAATGAATGACAATAAAATGGAAAGTCTTTGAAAAAAGATAATGCAAAAGAGAGAGGACAGAAAAAAGAACAGGCCAAATCAAGAAGGACAATGAGAATATAGAATTCAGGCAACTAACTCACTCAAACTGGATCCACAAGTGACTGACAGAATCACTTCTTTGAAAATCGCAACGACAAGAACACGAAGTCAAAAGAAAACGATGCAAGAAAGAAGCGTAACCTTCAAGAAGGTCAAATTGGAGATCCAGGCAAAACAAGCTCAAGCAACTAGTTGAGAATATAAAATCCAGGCAACTAATTGACTCAAACTGGATCCACAAGTGACTGACAGAATCACTTCTTTGAAAATCGCAACGACAAGAACACGAAGTCAAAAGAAAATGTTGCAAGAAAGAAGCTCAACCTTCAAGAAGGTCAAATTGGAGATCCAGGCGAAACAAGCTCAAGCAACTAGTTGAGAATATAAAATCCAGGCAACTAATTGACTCAAACTGGATCCACAAGTGACTGACAGAATCACTTCTTTGAAAATCGCAACGACAAGAACACGAAGTCAAAAGAAAATGTTGCAAGAAAGAAGCTCAACCTTCAAGAAGGTCAAATTGGAGATCCAGGCGAAACAAGCTCAAGCAACTAGTTGAGAATATAAAATCCAGGCAACTAATTGACTCAAACTGGATCCATAAGTGACTGACAGAATCACTTCTTTGAAAATCGCAACGACAAGAACACGAAGTCAAAAGAAAATGTTGCAAGAAAGAAGCTCAACCTTCAAGAAGGTCAAATTGGAGATCCAGGCGAAACAAGCTCAAGCAACTAGTTGAGAATATAAAATCGAGGCAACTAATTGACTCAAACTGGGTCCACAAGTGACTGACAGAATCACTTCTTTGAAAATCGCAACGACAAGAACACGAAGTCAAAAGAAAATGTTGCAAGAAAGAAGCGTAATCTTCAAGAAGGTCAAATTGGAAATCCAGGCGAAACAAGCTCAAGCAACTAGTTGAGAATATCAAATCGAGGCAACTAATTGACTCAAACTGGATCCACAAGTGACTGACAGAATCACTTCTTTGAAAATCGCAACGACCAGAACATGAAGTCAAAAGGAAACGGTGAAAAGAAAAGCGTAACCTTCAAGAAGGTCAAATTGGAGATCCAGGCGAAACAAGCCTAAGCCAACTAGCTGAACTAGTTACAGAAAAGGTGGCAGGCCAAACAGAAACGATTGGCGGTTTTGTTTCGGTTCTGGTTCGATCTTCTTTGAAATTTCTCTGCAAATTTTGGGAACCTCATGAATAGATAAGATCGGAATCACCTATTTCGACGTCACCATTGATTGCCAGGGCGCCCTCGCTCCGTGTGTTGTCACGTCGCATTATGAAGAACTGGCTTAAAACAGATTTAAATTAGGGCGCCGGAAAGGATCAAGCAATAAAAACGTATTGAAAATAATTTTGGAAAAAACAAATCAACGAGCCACCCGAACTCTTACTGATGTGGTGATGATGTTGTCAGAATACGTGCTTCCGATCTCTGATGATGATGAAATACGTCACATACGAATAATAACGAATAAAATTGCGCCACATTGAAAAGAAAGAATATTAGTTTCACCGTCCATTTTCACCAGACCATGATGTACGGTAGGCTGCATTTTATAAAGTCGCAATTTACAATGCAATTGAAACGAGAAACTGCGACTTCATAAAATGCAGGCTTTTGCAAAAAAAAGAAAAATATATATACACGGAAATACTTGCCACAAAGAACTTAAAAACTAAACAGATAAAAGAGTGACATCCTACGATCGGTTTTTGAGAAAATTTTTAAAAATTAAAGTTTCAGGCCCGATTTCATAATCGAACTAAAAGAGACTGTACAATAAAAGTCACATTCTGATGTATAAACAACTACGTTTTCGCATCCTTTGGACATATGACTGTGACTTTTATTTTAAATCTCCTTTAGTTCGATTATGAAATCGGGCCTTAATAACAACACAAACATATTCGATTAAAGCCAAGCTTTTAAAAATCGTTCACCGGCCTTACAATAACAACAAGAAAAAAAAAAGAAAACACAAAACAAGTTGTAAAAAGCGCAAGTAAACGGTGAATTTTATCAGGGGACGAAAATTCCTTTTTTTTTTTTTTTGATCGTATGGCAACACTGAAAACAACAACATCTAACATTCACTGTACCTTAGTGTTATTTGGGGTACGTGTTTGGCATGTTCCTGTATGTGGTCGTGCTTTTTTTTAAGTTGGTGTCTGTCTCCTCTCGCCCCCCGCCCCCCTCCAGCAAAAATTTTCACTTGGTGTCGAATTGGTGATGTTCGGTTTTGTGTGGTTTCGCTCGGTTATTTAATATGTTTCAGGTTCGGTATACATATGATTGCAGAAAACCGAGGGTAGTTGGTAAACCAAGGATAGTCGGTAAATCAAGGACAGACAGTAAATCAATAATAAAAACAAATAAACAAAATTAAACAACCGAACACGTCGGTCTGATTTTGGATTCTCATTTGATTTATTTCATTGTACTTTTCAAATTTGAGTCAAACCTTGGGATGAGTCATATACCATCGCTTAATGGCATATCATCTGCACACGCGGTTTTGTTTCAATGAAAAAATGGTTTTTTTTTTTTTTAATTCCAGGCCCGTATGATGTGAAAATGAAAAACCTGACAGAGAAGTGTCGAATTAACCAATAGGCGTTCACGGTGGTAACCCGTCTCTGTCGCTTTTTGTAATAAATTTTCGCAATTTTTTTTTTTTTTTACATAAATTATCATCATGTCATTGGGTTCTTCCAACAAATAGATGAAGAGTACACGAAGAGCCTGCTTTTTAAAAGAGAACTTTCACAATTTTGTTTTCAATTAAAAAAAAAAAAAAAAATCCGACGAATTGAAGTAAAGGCGGTTAATACGTGGCCGGGTTCATTTCAACAGATACAGCCTGTATGCACGCATGTATGCATACAGGAGTTCTCTGTTAAGTGAATACAATACAAAAGAATTCACGAAATGCATCGAAAAAAAAAAAAGAAATAAATCACGTGCGGTTTCCATTTTGTTTCAAAAAAAAAAAAAAAAAACTGAATCGTCATTGAAACATTCCCGAAGTTTTGATACAAAAACACTATCGACTGCGATTATTCAAATTTTTACGATTTCTTTCTACACACGTGCGAACGTCCCCCCCCCTGATTTCGAAATACACAGAGATAGCAGCCGTACAAGCAAAAAAAAAAAAAAAACAGCAATCGAATTAATTTTTTTGATTATCGCGCGTGTATCGCGAGCGGCGGGGGGAGGGGGGGAACCGTGTCGAAGTACCTTCGAAAATTACAGGCAGCAATTAATTTTAATAACACGCCCGTTCGTTTAAGGTTTAAGAAAAAATATAAGATTTTTCAAATTAAAAAGAAAAAAAAAAAGCAAGGAGTCTCAGGTATAGGCAACCAAACGAACGCGGCCGTCAGCACAATTGCCTATGCTGCAAACCCCTATTATATCATTTTTTATAAGTGAATTTTTTCAAAAGAAAAAAGTCTTAGTATAGGCAACCATATGAACGCGCGGACGCTAGCGTAATTGCCTAGTCTCGAAGAGACCCCCCCCCCCAGTGACATTTTCTTCTTTCACAATTCACTTTACGATTATGCAATTATCGCCAATTTCTCTTGGCCTTTTGAATATTTGAAACAATCTTCCATTTTCTTGGGGGGGGGGCCTAATTTTAGAGAAAAAAAGCTGCATTCAAACTTCCGCGTTTATTTTTTTTTTTTGTAATAAATTTCACAGTCTTGCATATCAAAACGAGCAAGTCCCCTCTGACTTTTCTCCCTCTTGACATAGTAAGCTCCCCCCCCCCCCCCCCCGATTTTCCCGGTGAGTGGAAACCTGCGTAACTTTTAAAAATAGAATTATGGGCGCGAGCTTAATTGGTTGGTGTTGACCGTCGTTAAGAGATAAATAGCGTGGATTTTTTTTGAAAAGAAAAAACAAAAAAAAAAAAGATAAATTGTCGCCCGTCAAGGGCGGCGCAAGGTGCCGGCCGCAGGGGAATGGCAGCGGCGGCGGCTGCTGCACGATTTAAAAATAGCTGAAAACCTGAGAATTTTTTCGTCGGGAATTCACCACACAACAGAACCGGCCCCGTGAAAAATCATCACCACAATCACCCAGTGAAAATTTTCGCTCTTCGTGGAAGATCATGAAGATCTTACTCGTTCCTTTTTTTCTTTTTTCTTTTTTTTTTTTTTTTAAAAAAAAAAGGACGCTGCACTAATCCAACTTTTTAGTCACAGTACACATCGCCGGCGACGCCGTCGTCCGCCTCGTCGCAAACACGTACCCCTGGGGGGTTCCATTGGTGGTCCGTTCGATCTCGGTGATGGTGACTTCGCCGGCGTCATTGCTCTCGCGCCTCTTGGTCGTCTTCTTCACCTTCCTCGTCTTCTTCTCGGTGACGGTGAAGTTGGAATGGACCTCGACGTCTCCCATTTTCTCCTGATGACACAAACGGCTGCGGCTCCGGCAAGAGACTGAATTGTGCTGGACGGGTAAAAGCGCAAAGCGTTCCCGAAGGTATTTTTAGAAAATGATATGGAACGCGTCGTGGTGCCGGGTGCAATACGCCGCCGCCACCGCCGCCGCCTGCCGTTGCTGCTCCTCCTGCGACGACGACGACGCCGACGTTGATTTAACCAGAAGAGAGAATATCCCCGGCGGATTCCTGACGCAACAGCTTACTCTACTTCTCCAGATGTATCAATTACACGCCTCTCTCGCAATAAACGCAGCCTACCACCACAAAAACACGTCGGCGGGCGTCGTTGCGATATTTATAAATTTTGCACCAAAAGTGTTCGATTGTCAGACGCGGAGGAGGAGGAAGAAACAGAAGAAAACGAAGTAATTCGACACCAACGAACACATCACCACAAACTGAATTGTCCACTGCTTCACTTCTTAAACTAAATTAATTAATTAATTAACATTCCGAAGACCACGATCAGTACTAACCCAGCCTTCGATTACAAAAGACTTGACGTAAGGAAACGCCAATTTGTAATCGCGGATTGGTTTATCTCCACGATCAGTACTAACCCAGCCTTTGATTACAGAACACTTGACATAAGGAAACACCAATTTGTAATCGCGGATTGGTTTATCTGCATTTTTTCGTTTCCAGGAACGCACGCGTATTTTCCGTTCGACGGCGCTGCGGTATTGTTATCTAACATTCGCTGCGAGGCATTAATCTTGTTCGGCAAAATTCAGTGCGCCGTCGCTTTCTAAATATTTAAACAAATTCTTTAATAATAATCAAAGCGGAAGAGATCTTACTACAAGTAACGTAATTAATGAGCGCGATTGGCTGATTATTGGAGGCGTTGCCAGAGACACCGTGCGCGTTTAGAATTGGTGGAAAAAACTATGCTTTTCTTTTTTACTAATGAAAAAGGTGTGACAATTTGATTCCGGATAGCTTAAGGCGAGGTGCAAACCAAAGCCGAAACGTGCGCGGTGACGGATTTGCTCCTACTTCTTCTTCTTCTCCTAATGGCGCGTCGTTTCCGCTCAGGTTTGTGCCTCACTTAATTTAGCACCAGAAGAAATCACCACAACCTAAAACTTGGCAACATTCGTAAATGATGTGACAGGTTCTCGACGGCTTGAAACTGACAGCTGACAGTCGTCACTTGACAGTTTCGTTTCACAATCCAAATTAAAGGCACATCAAAGAACATAACCTCACAGAATCTTGTCGCCGTTGATGATGTTACGTCACCATAAATCAACGAAACGATTATCTGGTTGCAGTGCTGCACAAGGTCGAATAAAAAAAGAAAAGAAACCCTTGACTGCATTGCCAATTCTCAAACAGTTACGTTGTATTCAAAAAAAAAAAAAAGAAAAAAAAAACGCAATTCTTTAGTCAAATGTCATCAAAGTACTGTTGCTCTGTCACAACTGAAATATTTTCTAATCGTTTTAGAATTGTGAAGGTTGTTTTCTCCATTGCACAATAGATGGCGCTGCGCTACCAAATAAGACGTCTCTAAACTCCCGGCGGACACTAAAGTCACCCGACGGCAAGTTCGCGTCGTTTCCCCTCAACACAGCTGTTCCGCTCAGCTAACTCGAACGGAGACGGGGTGGATCACCGAATCGCATTTTAGTTAAAGGCGCGCTGTGGAAATGATCACAACTGAAATTTGCGCCGTGGAGCGGTTTCTCAAAACCCTAAACCCCGTAGAGCGCGCACGCGCGCGCGCCGCTGCAGTTCAGAAGACACGTCGAATCATCTAGCACCCAGACAAACACGTCCAATTGAAAGTTTGTAATCACCAATCGCACAGGTTTGCGAAACAATGAACGAACGCAACTCGCCTCGAACGCGTCGGTAAAACGGCGAAATGGCGTCTCGTACGAAAGCACGGCACGCAGTTGGCTAAACGAATCAAAATGGTTCAACCAGCGAAGCGAAATAAACAAATGAGGAGCTAGTATTTCAAACGATCATTCCCGGTCGAGACAAAGCGACACGACGTTGCCACGTTTACATGCGGTAATGGCAAAATGGTGTACCAGAGCGCGTAATTGGCCAAACGAATCAAATTGACTCAACCAAAGAATATTTGAAGCGAAGTAAACAAATGAGGAGCTAGTATTTCGAACGATCATTCCCGGTCGTCAAAGCGACGCGACGTTGCCACGTCTACATGCGGTAATGGCAAAATGGTGTACCCGAGCGCGTAGTTGGCCAGACGAATCAAATTGACTCAACCAAAGAATATTTGAAGCGAAGTAAACAAATGAGGAGCTAGTATTTCGAACGGTCATTCCCGGTCGTCAAAGCGACGCGACGTTGCCACGTCTACATGCGGTAATGGCAAAATGGCGTACCAGAGCGAGTAGTTGGGCCAAACGAATCAAATTGACTCAACCAAAGAATATTTGAAGCGAAGTAAACAAATGAGGAGCTAGTATTTCGAACGGTTATTTCCGGTCGGCAAAGCGACGTTGCCACGTCTACATGCGACCCAACGAGGAGGCGCTGTGTGGTCGAAAATCAATTTTTATAAACTCTGCATGTCGTTGTAGCTCCCGCCGCAGTTTGAGGTTCTGTTAAAAGTTTAGTTTAGGCGTTAAGTGCGTTTGAAAACATAAATTTCGCCACCGAAGAGAGCGCCATCTATTGTACCATGGAGGCAACTGTATCATACTAACATCGTTTCACATCCTTCCGGAGTTAGGTTTGAATAATTTCTTCTAGATTCTGATATTATACTGAAATTTTGATTTAAATCATCAGATTGTCAAATAATTCAAATTGATTTAATTAAAGCCTGGTTCACTCATTAATAGCTTACTTGACCTGTTGTGTTAATTAAACAAAAATTATAGGTACACGTTGTTACGTTTTCGTTTTCATTTGATTTCGGCGCCCTGGTGTCTTCGCGCCCTAGTGTTTTCACGCCTTAGTGTCGCGTGCCCAATCAGTTGCGCCCTAGTGTCGTTGCGCCCTAGTGTCTTCGCGCCCTAGTGTTTTCACGCCTTAGTGTCGCCCTCCCAATTAGTTGCGCCCTATCGGCCGTGGTCTACTAGTCGCGCCCTATTGTCCGTAACCGGATTCTTTGAAGATCGAGTGAGTGAAAAGTCGGCGATGCAATTCTCAAGCACGGGTCCGGAAGCGCGTGGAAAACTGAGAAAACATCCTCAAGCGGCAACAAAACATCACCGCGTCACGCGCCGGCGGACGGAGGTATTTGTGGTAAAAGCGTCTCTGAGGGAAGGCGGGGTGATGAAGATTGAAGGTTAATAAAAATCTTCAACGTTCGAATTAACACTTGTTGTTACGGTCTTGGAAGCAGCTTAAAAGAAAAGCTCGCATCTTATCTTCTTCCGGGCGGTTCTACATAGATTGACCTTCGGATTCAATCTTTTTTTCTAATTAAAATCAGCAATTGATGATAGGGAGTGGAAGCAAAAGCTTTCCTTTCTTTTTGTATTTAAACCGTCCGAATAGAATTCTCATTATTTTATTTTTCGTATAACGTTTCTGCAATTGTAGAAGATTTATTTTGTAAACTTCTTACACGTCATTGGTTATTATTTTCTTCTCATATTTTTATTTCATTATAATTGTTCAAATTACCGTTTCGTTAATTTCAAGCTCATTGCTTCACCTTCGATAAGTTATTTCGGAGAGGAAATCTTCGTAAGGAGAAAGACAATGAGAGTGGAAAATTTGATCATCATCATTTTGCGGATACGGGACTGTTCGGTTCTTCTCGGGGGAAACACCGTTGCGAGAGTATTTTTGGCTTATCATCTCAAACTAGCTGCCGAACAAGAAAATCGTTCTCCAGCGGTGGCTCGTTGGTCAAAAGAGCAGGTTGGGTTTTCTATAAAACGCGAGGGGGCGAGGGGGGGAGGGTCGCTGTTGTTCACGGCAAAAGAGTATTCAGGTTGGCCACTCCTCCTAAATTTAGTAGAAAAACAACCCGCATCCGTTACTGTTTTTATTGTTATTATTTTTGATCAAATTTCCAATTTCAGAAAATCCTTCGGGATTCTCTCCCCCCTCCCCCGTGAAAACGGCGACCTTAATCAGTTGTGATACGATTTGGTTTCTTTCTTGATTTTCAATTAAAAACGACACCAAAATTTACTTCACTCGGACAAACGATCAACAAAAAAAAAAAAAAAAAAGGAGAATTACACTCATTCTCATTAGCGGCGAGCACACGGGATTATTATTTTCGGAATGCGTGCCAAAAGTGTTGCAAAACGTTTGGGTTTTTTCGCGCAACACACACACACACACACACAGGGACACACACCGAAAATAAAACGTACAGGGGCGTTGAAACCTCGTCAAAAATTGTTCACGCCGCGCAAAATCAAAACAGATAATTAAATTCGCATTAAAAAAATTAAAAAAAAATAAAAATAAAGAAAACGACGACGTGGCCTTCGGATTTAAAGCGAAACGAAAACGACATCGCCTTTCGAGACTTGTTAAAACTGAGACGACTTTCCAAACAATTCAAAACAAAGGAAACGTTTTTGTTAAATAAATTTGTACGTGTACGTCGAAATATAAAATAATCAAATCAAACGATTTTCCACGATAAAATGAGTGGGCAGGCCACGTTCTCAAATAAAAAAAAAAGAAAATGAAAAATAAAATTTATGCTTGGCTCGCGCCCTCCATCCCCTAACCTTCTCGAAATCTGTCAGTGAAGAAACTGGAGGGAAACTGAGAGAAAACATCCCCGAGCAACATCACCGCGCCGCCTGGCCGATGGAGGTATTTGCGGTAAAAGCATCTTGAGGGAAGGCGGGGTGATTCGGCTTGAAGGTTAATAAAAAACTGTAACATTCGAATTACCGTTTAGTTTTAAACACTTTTATTGTGAAATAAGTAACAAGAGAACTAAGAGAAAACATCCCCGAGCAACATTACCGCGCCGCCTGGCGGACGGAGGTATTTGCGGTAAAAGCGTCTCGAGGGAAGGCGGGGTGATTCGGCTTGAAGGTTAATAAAAAACTGTAACATTCGAATTACCGTTTAGTTTTGAACACTTTTTTTGTGAAATAAGTAACAAGAGAACTAAGAGAAAACATCCCCGAGCAACATCACCGCGCCACCTGGCGGACCGAGGTATTTGCGGTAAAAGCGTCTCGAGGGAAGGCGGGGTGATGCGTCTTGAAGGTTAATAAAAAACTTTAACATTCGAATTACCGGTTAGTTGGAAACATTTTTTTCTTTTTTTGTGAAATGAGTAACAAGAGAGATACGAAGGAAGCTGCCTTAAGTGAAACACCCCGTATTACAAAATTGAATTCTCGGAAACGCCTCGGAGGGGACGGAGGGGGGCGATAGGTCGCCTTAGATATCAACGTCTTTTGGAGAGCATTTCCATTTATCACAACAACTACTACGTTTCACTCTTTGATGATTAAGTGAAAAGCCAGCGATGCAATTCTCATGCACCGGTCGGAAAGCGCGCGAAGAACTGAGAGAAAACATCCCCGAGCAACATCACCGCGCCACCTGACGGACGGAAGCATTTGCGGTAAAAGCGTCGCGAGGGAAGGCGGGGCGATGCGGCTTGAAGGTTAATAAAAAACTTTTAACATTTGAATTACCGGTTAGTTTTGAACACTTTTTTTGTGAAATAAGTAACAAGAGAACTAAGAGAAAACATCCCCGAACAACATCACCGCACCACCTGACGGACGGATGCATTTGCGGTAAAAGCGTCGCGAGGAAAGGCGGGGTGATGCGGCTTGAAGGTTAATAAAAAACTTTTAACATTTGAATTACCGGTTAGTTTTGAACACTTTTTTGTGAAATAAGTAACAAGAGAACTAAGAGAAAACATCCCCGAACAACATCACCGCACCACCTGACGGACGGAGGTATTTGCGGTAAAAGCGTCTCGAGGGAAGGCGGGGTGATGCGACTTGAAGGTTAATAAAAACCTTTATCATTCGAATTACCGGTTAGTTGGAAACATTTTTTTTTTTTGTGAAATGAGTAACAAGAGAGATACGAAGGAAGCTGCCTTAAGTGAAACACCCCGTATTACAAAATCGAATTCTCGGAAACGCGTCCGGGGTGGATGGAGGGGGGGCTTAGACATCAACGTATTTCGGGAGGCATTTCTACTCATTACTACAACTACTACACTACTTGTTTGTTTGTGTTATTTGGGTATTTAAAATATGTCAGCAAGTAATCCAAGCGGGAATTTGACGTCTCACAGTTGGCAACACGCCCACGCAATAAAGTTATTTCAAACCAGGCTCGCGCTCTCTACGACGTTCGATTTACCCAGAACGGTTCGGGTTTCTTGTTCTTGTCGTGCGCGCTGCTGCCGGCGGCGCTCGTTTCGCTTTGGTCTTCCCAGGCGCCGGGCGACTCCTGAATCGTCCTCACGGGAGCTTCCTCCTCGGGTTCCCCCGAGAAAACCATCGATCTCTTCTTCCCCGTTGCGATCGCCACGAGTTCTTCCTCGGACGCGCTCGAAACCGCGAGCTCCTGCGGATAATTGGTGAAGAGGAACGATTCTCTGGGGCCCCCCAACGAATCCTTCGTTAAACCGCGGGGAGACCTCGACTGGAGGTGGGGGCGTCTCCTGCGGAATTCGCGTTTCTTTTCCTCGTTGACCCCATCCAAGGAATTTTTGAAACCGTCGTCGAAAGAGGAGGAGGAGGGCGCGTTCACCAGCTGGAACTGCTTTATCGCCTCTGTCTCGCTCACGTCTTCGTTGGACCAATTCGGTGCTTCGGGTGCCAAAAGGTTTGCGAAAGGTGAAGGCGACCGCCTCCAATAATCCCTGGGGACGAGCTGGGTGGCCGAAACGACTTTACGCAGGGCGTCGCCCACTTGGAACGCGTCGCGTTCCGACGAAAAAGATTTCGATCGCCTTCGTCTTCGTAATAAAGCCGGCGTGAAGTGGTCTTCTTCGAAACCACCTAGACTTCTCTCTCTCTCCAGCAAATTAGTCATTTCGGCCCCACCAAGACTTCTTTCTCTTTCCAACAAAGTAATGTCGACCCCGCTCAGAATGCCTTCTTCTTCGGTCCCACCAAGACTTTTCTCTCTTTCCAACAAAGTAATGTCGGCCCCGCTCAGAATGCCTTCTCCTTCGGTCCCACCAAGACTTCTCTCTCTTTCCAGCAAATTCATTTCGGCCCCAACCGGACTTCCTTCTCTTTCTAACAAGTTAATTTCGAACCCAACAAGATTTGTTTCTCTTTCTAGCAAATTCATTTCAGCCCCAACCAGACTTCTTTCTCCTTCTAACGTTTTAGGAGCGGCCCCGACAAGAGTTTTTTCCATTTCTAACAAATCAATTTTGGCCCCACCAAGACTTCTTTCTCTTTCTAGCATTAAACTGGTTTCGACCGGTAGGCCGAAGACGTCATACCGCAGCATGGATTGTCCCATCGGAATTAGCATTGCGAGAGCTTCCGTGCTTTCGACTTGTTGGCGCTGTGGTGAAGTCGAAGATTTCGATCGTGATCGTTCGCCGCCTTCAATTCGAGTCGAATCGGACCACAGCTCAAGACGCCCCCCATCGTCACCTGATGTTTCCAAGTCTAGAGCTTCAGGAATTAAAGTCAGGGCGGAACCACACTCATCTGCATATTGCGAGCTTGAAGGTGATTGCACACTTGAAGGCGATTGCAAGCTTGAGGGTGATTGTAAGTTAGAAGGTGAATACAAGCCGGAAGATAATTGTAAGTTGGAAGGTGATTGCAAGCTTGAAGGTGATTTCAAACTTGAAGGTGATTGCAAGCTTGAAGATGATTGCAAACTTGAAGGTGATTGCAAGTTGGAAGGTGATTGCAAGCTTGACGGTAACTCCAAGCTGGAAGATGATTGCAAGGTGGAAGGTGATTGAAAGCTTGAAGGTGGCGCTTGCAATCTTGAAGATGATTGCAAGCTGGAAGGCGACTGCAAGCTTGAAGGTGGTGATTGCAAGCTTGAATGTGTTGATTCCGAGCTTGAAGGTGGTGATTGCGAGCTTGAAGGTGGTGATTGCAAGCCTGAAGATGATTGCAAGCTTGAAGGCGATTGCGGAGTGGACGATGATTGCAATCTCGCAGGCGATTGCAAACCTGAGGGTGATTGCAAGCTTGAAGACGATTGCAAGTTGGAAGGCGACTGTAAGCTTGACGGTAATTCCAAGCTGGAAGGCGGCTGTAAGCTGGAAGGTGACTGTAAGCTTGAAGGTGGTGATTGTAAGCTTGAAGGTGGTGACTGCAAGCTTGAAGGTGGTGACTGCAAGCTTGAAGGTGGTGACTGCAAGCTTGAAGGTGGTGACTGCAAGCTTGAAGGTGGTGATTGCAAGCTTGAAGGTGGTGACTGCAAGCTTGAAGATGGTGATTGCAAGGTTGAAGGTTGTGATTTCAATCCTGAAGATGATTGAAAGCTTGAAGGCGATTGCGGAGTGGACGATGATTGCAATCTGGCAGGCGATTGCAAACTTGAGGGTGATGGCAAGCTTGAAGACGATTGCAAATTTGAAGATGATTGCAAGTCGGAAAGCGACCGCAAGCTGGAAGGTGATTGTAAGCTTGAAGGTGGTGATTGCAAGCTTGAAGGTGATGATTGCAAGCTTGAAGGTGGTGATTGCAAGCTTGAAAATGGTGATTGGAAGTTTGAATGTGGTGATTGCAAGCTTGAAGGTGGTGATTGCAAGCTTGAAAATGGTGATTGGAAGTTTGAAAGTGGTGATTGCAAGCTTGAAGGTGGTGATTGCAAGCTTGAAGATGGTGACTGTAAGCTTGAAGATGGTGACTGTAAGCTTGAAGTTAGGGATTGCAAGCTTGAATGTGGTGACTGCAAGCTCGAAAGTGGTGATTGCAAGCTTGAAGATAGTGATTGAAAGCTTGAAGATGATGATTGCAAACCTGAAGGTGGTGATTGCAAGCTTGAAGGCGATTGCGGAATGGACGATGATTGCAATATGGCAGGCGATTGCAAACTTGAGGGTGATTGCAATATGGCAGGCGATTGCAAACTTGAGGGTGATTGCGACAAGCTTGAAGGTGACTGCAATTTAGAGAGAAACCCAATAAAGCCGCTGCTGTCATCTGCAAGGGGCAAATCACTTTCTACCTTCCGCACCTTCACAGAAAAAAAATCGTCTCTTGGCGGCGGTGCTTCGGAATTGAGGAAGGGGGGCGAAGGGGACCGTCGCTTTCCGTCAAGGTCATCATCGACTCGTCCGCCTAAGCTTTCCGGTTTTAGTGAGGGAGAAGGGGCTTGAGTTTTACGTTCACCTTCACAATGCGCGTCAAGCAACGAACGTTCTTGAGTGTCGATTTTTTCGAAAGGGTCATTTTGAATTTGCCGAAGAGTTTGAGGGGGCAGCGACGACTCGCTTTTATTTCCCAGAACAAGCGCCCCCAAATCCCCAGCAGCATTTTCTGGAATCTTCGTACTTTTACTTGCTTGTTGTTTTTGGGACGGTCCGCCAGTGGCGT
This sequence comes from Prosopocoilus inquinatus, assembly GCA_036172665.1. Lineage (NCBI taxonomy): Eukaryota > Metazoa > Arthropoda > Insecta > Coleoptera > Lucanidae > Prosopocoilus > Prosopocoilus inquinatus. The sequence goes on along the minus strand of CM069878.1, from coordinate 1,963,068 downwards.
TCGGTGAATGACTTATTGGTGAAGTCGAGGAGTTAAAAATGATTCCGGGGGAGGGGGCCAGCGAATAATTGGTCTCGACCCCCCTGTCCTCTTCGTAGATGGTGCTCAGGATGCGACGGTACTTGTTCGCGAGCTGCCTCTTGTAGCTGAGCGCGATGGTCTCAAAGTCGCCGTCTCCCGCGTCGCGTGGTCTCACGAGACTTCTCCGCACATGCGCGTAGAACGCGATCAGCTCCGCGACGCCGACGCAAACGACCAGAACGGACAGTAACAAACCCATTCGATCTCGTTTTTTCGAAGCAAATATTTAATGGTTAACGTGCAGTGGCGGCGACGGGGGCGCGGGCGGCGGGGGCTCTATTAATAAGCGAAAAACACACAAAATTTTGGCGCGAGACGTTCGTTTCGTAACCGACGCGACGCCCCCCGAACCTACTTCCGAGCGTCAGTCAGCGTGACGCGCCCCCCAACTGCATTTTTTTTCTTGCGCTTTTTTGCGATCGATAAGACGACGTCGCGCCCGATAAAACGAAACTGAAGAGAGGAAAATCGGCTTGCCAATATGTTCTAGTCCGGGCCAGGATCCTAAATAAGCTGTTACTTAATCGCCGATTGCTTCCATCCGGTGGTTTTTTTTTTGCTACGTCCGCATCCTTGCACTCTCACAAATCGCGTCGCCAAGCGAGATGCGAGGGGGGTTCGTTTGATTAAGCCGTCGATTTAAAATTAAAGTACGCCGCCCTTGATCTTTTTATTTCGGCGGCGGTGATGGCGATTTGGCGTCAAATGCGAATGCGAATGCACGTCGATGAGACAGGCGACACTTTGATCGTCGACTGTTTTTAAAGATGACAATAACTCTCGGTGTTTCGTGCAAACAAATGCAACGCGCTGCCAAATATTTCGTTATTAAACTCGGGCTCGCTTTAGATATAGATAAACATCATTTTAAAGTTAGAAGCGAGCGTGTACTCCGATAGACAACACGATGCAAGAGCCAAATTTTTTTTTATGTCCGTCCGCGACACTTCCAATTTTTCAAAAGCCCGCGTTCATTTATTAGAGCGAATCTCTCTCGCGCGCTCGACTGCTGCACGGTTGAGAATCACCCTGTATGTACATTACGAAGAAAAAAAAAAAAAAAAAAAAACAAAAACAAAAACCTGACGAGTTTTAACGCACGTGGTACGAGCAAAATAAGTTTTCACTTCATTTTTTCGCCAAATTCAAATTCAAATGTGTAAAACAAAAGACGATCGATCATGTCAAAGTGCACGTCGATTTTAATTGCAGTCAGTCGATTCTGAAGTTGAGGATTGTCGATTTTAAAACAAAAACCAATCGATCCCGACGAAACGACGACACAAAAGACGAACGATCGACTCTAAAACAAAAAAAAAAAAAAAAACAAAACAAAAAAAATGAAGCGGAACAGAGATAATCGTCGGCTTCGTTTCTCGTCGTTTTCGATTCGGTTTTAAAATAATAACTGCGAACTCGCGAAGGTGATGACGCGCAATTGAAAACAAAAGACAATCGACTCTGACGTTATTAAAAATGACACGAGTTCGGACGTTCTCCGAACGAGACGTCGTCGCATCGATTCCGGGCGAAAAGAAAAAAATAAGAAAACGTCGTTTTTAATTAAAACAAACGAAAAGCGCAGCGAATGATCCACAAAAGTCAATCGATTCTGACGTTTTTAAAAATTACAGAGTTTCGACGTTCTCCGTACGAAAAAGTGACGACGACAACTTTTAAAACGAAACACCATCCCATCGATTCCAGGCGAAAAGAAAAAAAAAACGTCGATTTCAATTAAAACAAACGATTGATCGACAAAAGCCAATCGATTCTGACGTTTCTAAAAAAGAAAGAGTTCTGATGTTCTTCGAACGAAAAGGCGACGGCAACTTTTTCAAAAAAAACAAAACGCCATTGATTCCGGGCGAAAAAAAAAAAACGTCGTTTTTAATTAAAACAAACGAAAAGCGAAGCGAATGATTTTTATTAAACAAAAAGCGGTCGATTCTGAAAGTTGGGGGGAGGGAGGGAGTGGGTCGACTCTGAAACAAAAACCGGCATTGTTTGTGGCTTTTCTTTCGAATTTTTAAATTAACTGTGAAAGAGGACGACTTCGGCAAGCGATTAGAGATAATCGTCTTTAAAACAAAACAAAAAACAGTCGATTTTGACTTTTCTAAGAAGGCAACAGGACTCGCATGAATGAAAAACTGTCGATCGATTCTGAAATAAAAAAAAAATCGATTTTGAAACAAAACAGAAAAACTTGATCAATCCATTCTGAAACGAAAGCTTTAAGAAAAAAACAAAAGACATTCAAACAAGAGACGATCGTCTATGAAATACATCGACTCAGGTCGATCAAACGGAAGATTTTTGAAACAAAAGACGATCGACATTGCGTCGATAATTCCGACGTTTCCATAGCGAAAAAATCGTCCACTTTGAAATCGAAACGCTATCGATTCTGGAACTAACAGAAGAACGTCGATTTTGAAACAAAATAAAAAAAATATGTCGGTCGATTCGGAAACGTAGGACCAAAACAAAAAAATGAGATCGATTGTGAAATATATTACGTCGATAATTCTGACGATTTTGCAGCGGAAAAACCTTCGACCTTGACCACGAAACGCTATCGATTCTGGAACCAACAAAAAAAAACGTCGATTTTGAAACAAAATAAAACAAAAATTATCGGTCTACACGGAAACGTAAGGCTAAAACAAAAGGCGATCGATTATTGTTAAACATAAATGCAACATCGACTTCGATTTTAATCAGTTGCGAAATAAAGGACGTCGATTAAAAAAGAAAGAAAACAAAAAACAGTCAATTCTGAATTCTGAAACATCCTAAAAGAAAAGGAGAAGATCGACCGTAAGAGAAGAGGCGGTTGGGCATCGATTTTTCACATCTTTAATAACAATAATAATAGCAATAATAAAATTATTTTAATTTTCACGCGTAAAAATGGAGAAAAATATGAATGAATCGCTTTCAAAAATTATAAACAATTAATTTTAATAACACGCAGGTCCGTTTGTTTTGAAAAATAATAAATTAGTTTTAAAAAATAAAAATAAATAAATAAATAAGACGCCTCAGTATAGGCAGCCCAGTGTACACAGTCGTTCATGTGGTTGCCTATACGGAAGGCGCTAAAATTTTTTTTTTTTTGTTGAAAATTTCGACGAAATCGCCCGTGATTCACGCGATTTATTTATTTCTATTTAAAAACATACGATTTTCCTTCACCTTTTTTTTATAATTACAGAAAAAAAAAATTGTAAGGAAAGGAAAAATGTCAATTAATATGTGACAGAGAATATTTTTAATTTTAATAATTTTTTTTTAATTCAGCTGTACAAACAAATTTGGATTTTTCAGAAATTTTTTTTATTTTTATTATAGAGATCTTCACAAAACTTCCGCTAGATGTCAGGCCGAGAAGTCGTTTTTAAACTGTATCATTTCGGAACAGAGAAAAATTACAGCAAACTGTAATCGTCCACTATTTTTTTTTTTTTTTTGCGCTTTCGACTACTGAATAATTCGGCTCATGCCAACCCTCGAAATTAAAATAAAGCGATATAATTACATTATTATTATTATTATTAATTAATTAACAATTAAGTTATTTAAGTTATGATGAATGTAACGCAGCGTGCGCGTTTATTTATTTATAACGCTCCTAACTCAATTATTATTAGGAATTAACGATTTCCATATAAAAATAATAAGGATGTTCGATGTAGGTGTGAATGAATAATCATTTTCTTCTCGGTTATTCATTCATATAATAATCGTGTTCGTTCGTTCGAAGCGGATGTCTCCGTATAAGCCGAAAAGTGTTTACGTCGACGCATACTTTTCGCATTTTTCAGCATAAAACCGAAACGTTTCCGAAATGAATAGTACAACAACATTTAAGCGGGAAACCTTCCCACTTTTGATCTGGCGAGAAGAGGAGACAGACGAAATAAATAACAAAAATCACGTTAAAAAAAGAAAACTTAAGAAATTAAACAAATAAATAAAGCGTGGACTGCGAGACTTCTAAAAACAAATGAATATGTAACAAGAAGTGGTGCAGATCAGTCTGAAAACGAGCCTGACCCGGATTCCACAATTTTTCTTGAGTTCCCGCCAATTAGTCCGCCACACACGCGCATGATTCGCGGACGTTTTGGCTCGTGGCGGACTTGGCGCGCGTAGCAAGCCGCCCGCGGATTAGCGACAAGCCAAATTGAAGTACTTAGACGGCAGATTTGAGCAAACACTTCTAGGGGGGTGTATTCTGGCCGATAAGTGACCCCGATGGCTCGCATCGACCAGGTTTTTTCATTTATTATTTAATTTATGCAAACCTGGTTTGCCCGTAAACTTAGTTTTTTGGGCTCGCGAGTTTTGACGCGCGTGTACTCTCGGCGCAAAGGTTTTTCTCCCTAAACACGCCAAGTCTGCCTGCCACGCGCCAGGAGCGTCGGAAAGAACGAGGGTGTATGGCGGGCTAATCTCGCCACTTTTTCATCCGGCCGCCGCCGCGGCGCGGTGCGGCGAGAAGAGGAGACAGACGAAATAAATAACAAAAATCACGTTAAAAAAAAGAAGACTTAAGAAATTAAACAAATAAATAAAGCGTGGACTGCGAGACTTCTAAAAACAAATGAATATGTAACAAGAAGTGGTGCAGATCAGTCTGAAAACGAGCCTGACCCGGATCCCACAATTTTTCTTGAGTTCCCGCCAATTAGTCCGCCACACACGCGCATGATTCGCGGACGTTTTGGCTCGTGGCGGACTTGGCGCGCGTAGCAAGCCGCCCACGTATTAGCGACAAGCCAAATTGAAGTACTTAGACGGCAGATTTGAGCAATCACTTCTAGGGGTGTGTATTCTGGCCGATAAGTGGCCCCGATGGCTCGCATCGATCAGGTTTTTTCATTTATTATTAAATTAATAATAAATGAAAAACCTGGTTTGCCCGTAAACTTAGTTTTTTGGACTCGCGAGTTTTGACGCGCGTGTACTCTCGGCGCAAAGGTTTTTCTCCCTGAACACGCCAAGTCTGCCTGCCACGCGCCAGGAGCGTCGGAAAGAACGAGGGTGTATGGCGGGCTAATCTCGCCACTTTTTCATCCGGCCGCCGCCGCGGCGCGGTGCGGCGAGAAGAGGAGACAGACGAAATAAATAACAAAAATCACGTTAAAAAAAAAGAAGACTTAAGAAATTAAACAAATAAATAAAGCGTGGACTGCGAGACTTCTAAAAACAAATGAATATGTAACAAGAAGTGGTGCAGATCAGTCTGAAAACGAGCCTGACCCGGATTCCACAATTTTTCTTGAGTTCCCGCCAATTAGTCCGCCACACACGCGCATGATTCGCGGACGTTTTGGCTCGTGGCGTACTTGGCGCGCGTAGCAAGCCGCCCACGGATTAGCGACAAGCCAAATTGAAGTACTTAAACGGCAAATTTGAGCAAACACTTCTAGGGGTGTGTATTCTGGCCGATAAGTGGCCCCGATGGCTCGCATCGATCAGGTTTTTTCATTTATTATTAAATTTATGCAAACCTGGTTTGCCCGTAAACTTAGTTTTTTGGGCTCGCGAGTTTTGACGCGCGTGTACTCTCGGTGCAAAGGTTTTTCTCCCTGAACACGCCAAGTCTACCTGCCACGCGCCAGGAGCGTCGGAAAGAACGCGCGTGTATGGCGGGCTAATCTCGCCACTTTTTCATCCGGCGGCCGCGCCGCGGCGATTCATCGTTGCGAAATTTTTAATAAATCCCCCCCCGCACACACACACTCTCTCACACACGCACACACACACACACACACACACAAACACGTGCGCGCAAAATGAAATAAGGACGCGGCCATAATCGGACGTCTCCGTTGCCTTGGCTTGCTTTAAATTATTTTAGTCAGCGGTCACGGTGTGTGCCTAATTCGCCTCTCGAAATTGTTCGGACCTCCTACAAAAATTATTTCATCGTGTAATTTACAAATTACACCACGCCCACGTAATTATAGGGCGACGGCGAATTTTCAATGATTAAGAAAAAAATTATGGGAATTAAAAAAAAAAAAAAGTGGCATTGGGCTGCTTGCTGCACCCATGTAACGCAGGCAAAGCGATTAATAAAATCAATAATTTAGTATTTTTTTTTGTTTTAGTCTTTTAGTCGCATACCGGTCGTTTCATTGAAATTCGAAAATAGGCGGAGCCTAGACGGAAACGGTTAACGTCGAGCGTTCCAGTCGCGTCCAAGTAGTTGCGGGAATTAGCACCTCAAGTGGGCGCGCGCCGTTTCCAAATCAAAACGATGAAACGAACAAAACCAATTTCTTTCTCTTTTTACAACTAATTCCCCCCGTATATTTTCAAAAGCCGCGACGCTATTTATAATTACAAATGTTTACAAACAGCGCCGCGCGCCGTCCGACCGACGAATCGCGAAGCTATTTCGGCGTTAAGTGACGGAAGCCAAAACAAACAGCCCCCTCCCCCCCCCCCCATCTTTTTAAATATTTGTTGCAAAAACGCGAATCACTTTTCAATAAAGCATTAAACATTCCCCCCATAATTAATTTAATTAATCGATGTCGATCGCGTAACCTAAGGATTTTCCATTTGTAGTCCAGAATGGAATTAATAAATTCATTGGAATTGAACGAGTCGATACTATTTCGTATTGAGATTGCGGGTATTACCAGGGAAAAGAATTCGGACCACGAACGGTACTACGAGAATTTCACAACTCGGACTGGTATTAGCCCCCTCCACAATAATTTTTGCGAAGTGCCAGAGCTTTCATCGAATCGAATTCCTTCCCCTTCCATTCGATAACAATTCGATGCGGTAATTAATCAATTAATTAATATTCGTTTATTAAGCACGATTATTACAATACTATAAGTACAAAGTTTTTTTTTTAATTTTAATCTCGAACCGGACAGAAATATGAAGGGAACACACTCAACGTTTCGCTAAAGATTTATTTGTAGCTTCGTCAGGAGTGCCTCATAGACTTTTTTTTCACACCTGACGAAGCTCAGCGAAACGTTGAGCTTCGTCAGGTATGAAAAAAAGTCTATGAAGCACTCCTGACAAAGCTATAAATCTATAGCGAGTATAGTTGAGTGTGTTCCCTTCATATTTCTGTCCGGTTCGAGATTGAAAGAGAAAACTTTGTACTTACAATTTCCATCGGACAAGAACCAATTTCAATTACAATACTATAATAAAAAATTAAAAAAAAACTAAAACTAAGTGCTTACAAAGCTTTTACAACTTTGGTGGTAATTTTTTTTTACATTTGTCTCTTCTTGTTGCACATGTCTTAAATATCTGCAAGTTGTTTTCGTGTTTACCCGATTCGTCACGGTTTGTTTTAATGAAGCCTTCGTCACTCATCAAGGCGCCTCCCACGTACTTAAAACGAAGACGGCGGTTTCGTTTTCTTTTTTCAAATCCCCCATCACTAAAGCTCGGACACTCTTAGGATATCAGGTAAAAACCAGTTGCAAAGATAAACAAAGCGGCGGCAGTCGCTGAACGGTTTATATGCCCGAGGCAATCTCGCCCTCGCGCGCTTATTGCATCAGAAGCAACCGTTTGATGCAAAATTACGCGTGAAACTGAATTACCTTTATAGTTTCGTTCAAATTAGTAATAATTCTTGAACGTAACTTTCAAAATGACTGGCGTAATAGGCATTTACATACAGCGAGCGAGGTCGGCGTCGCTGCACAAAGAACGCGAGTTCATTTGGGAATGTTTCGGTTATATAAACAAGTTTTTATATCGGGCCGAGCAGAACTGTGGCGGTCACTGCGTGGACTTCGTAGACTTTTGGGGCTTCGACTGGTTTATTGTTTTGTTTTCAAAAGGTTAAAGATCCGAACTTTTTTGACCGCCTCAGCATATTAGTAGTTCCCGGTAATCTTAACGAGACCCTCCGCCTAAAACGCGCCTAGGTCTGCTCATTACAAATTATTTTAGTTTCGTTATTGTTTTTTTTTCTTTTGCAACTCGAATCACTCATTCGAATAATTATTTTCAGCAACAAAATTAACTAAAACGAAAATGAAAGTTTCGAATTTTTCATAAAACCCGCTGCAACCTGCGCATCTTTATCAATTTAAATATCGATCGTTCCGGGTGCTTTCTGCCTTTGCGTGCAGGAGGCGAAACCGAGAACGCGATTATTTTATTTATTTATTTATTTTTTGTGTTGCGACCTTGCCTGACGAGAAATATTTAAAAACGACCCTGGCCTTGTTTCCACACCGTCGCCACATAATATTCGAGCGAGCGAACGGCCCGAAATTTGCGTGTGTCTGTGCAATTTCGTAATTCACGGGGGCTTCACCAACCACCCCATTATCATCCGCATCGCATTATCATCACCTTGGAAGCGCTGGATTTTATGCAAATCGCAGAAAAGTTAAATTTAATGTGTTCAATAAGTCCAATTGGAAGAGCAAAACCGAGTTCAAAACACTATAACTTTCGATAGGCGATTTAATATGTATATACAGATTCCGCCATATTAAGTAGGCACGTTCGAGTGCCCGCCCACGTGGCAGTCTTAGGGTACGCACATGCCGAAGATGCCTCGCTGTTCACCCTCGATGTTTAGGTCGCGCTCGATACCGCGATAGCACGATGATGTAAGGCAAACATAGAGTTTTTAATGGAATTGTGTCTGTCGAAGTTGGACAGCAGCGCGCATCCTCGACGTTCACGATTCCACTTAAAACTACACGTTTATTTTACATCGCAGTATCGATCGCGACCTAAACATCGAGGGTGAACAGCGAGACATCTTCGGCATGTTCACACCCTTACAGTGTGAGCGTAAGTGGATGGATGATAATGCATGCGATCCCTAACCGAAAGGTCCCTCGATCGAAAATCTTTGCAATCTGATACGTATCTAATTACTTTGCGTATAAACGTGGTGGATAATTGTTTACAACTAATAGGAATGTGTTTCGCGTTAAAATTACGAACGCATTTCATCTCACATAATAACAACTTGAGCATAGTTTTGAGTCTGAATCGTGGAAATAAATGATAATAACAAGAAAAATATTGGAGCGCTAGTAACATCCCACATGTTAGCATACAAGCAACCGCGTCACACACAACCACCGCTTAACACTGATCTCATGGCTTGATCACATTTGCGCGATTTAAATTCTGTGCCTATTTTGAACGGTTTTATCTGTATGTATGACTGACTTATCATTCTGCGCCTACTTTGAATGGTTTTATCTGTATATGTGTAGGACTTATCATTCTGTGTCACGTTCCGAAAAGAAAGTAAGAGCCGTCTTTGGATTTGCGATTTCATCTTCAATCTTAGCGTCGGGTGACGTGACGTTCTTGGAAAAAATTAATTACCAGAGCACGTCAATGCAGTTGAATGAATCGCCGCCGTTCCATTTCTCTCCTTCACAGCGGCGGCGCGGCCGGCGGTCGCAAATGTGGGTAAAACTCGTCTATTAATAAATGAATGAATGTTGGTTTAAACTTGGCTTTTGCCCGGTTCGAATTCGGGACTCTGCGGCCCCGTTTCTTCCACATTTCAACACTTCTTCAGGTTTTTTTTTTTTTTGGCCGTTCACTTTTAGACGCTTCAAAATTGTCTATTGAAATCCATTCATTCATTTCTCTTTTTGCATTCCAGCACAGACGCTTGACTCATTTGTTTGTTTTCTTCCGTCGACGTCAAGAAATTTATTTAAACGTCATTTCCTTTAAGCGTCGAACTCAATCAACTCGGAAAGGGGATGACCTCGGACACCTTTGACACACGAGCGATCTCGAAAAAAAAAACAAAGAAAAAAAAACAAAAAAAAAAAAAACAAAAGACAAACGACTCGAAACGCGTTTTCGACTCTGAAATAAAACTCGGCGTTGTTTTCCTTTTGTCTTGATCATTTGAATTGCGCCTGTGACTTTAAAAAACCAGAGTCACCATCGATTCTTGACGTTTTCAAGAAAAAAAAAAAAAAAAAGACAAAACCGACTTTCGTTTTCGAAATGAAAAAGCATCGTCGATTTTGAAGACGAAATGCGAATCGGTCCCGGCGCCTCGGCTTGAAAATAAAATTTGAAGAAGAAAAAAAAAACATCGACGGTTACAGCAAGAAGTATTTTTTAAAACAAAAGAAAGTCGATTTTAAAACGAAACGCAAAAAAAAAAACCGCACGATTCGGCTACGTGACATTTTAAAAGAAAAGAGAGTCGACCTTAAAGCAAAAACAAAAAAAAAAACAGACGAATGAGGAGATCGACTTTAAAACAAGTGACAATCGATTTTCTTTTTTTTTTTTTTTTTTTCTTAAAAAAAGATAAAACCGACTCGTCTTCAAAATTAAAAAGCGCAGTCAGTCAATTTGGAAAACGAAACGCGAATCACGAAAGCGCGTCGATTTCAAAACAAAAATCAAAACAAGCATCGATCTATTCGGCAACGAAACGTTTTAAAAAAAAAACAAAAGAGCGTCACTTTTAAAACAAGACGAAGACAAAAAGCATCGACCGATTCGGCAACGGACCATATCTTAAAACGAAAGAGAATCGATTTAAAAAAAAAAAATTAAAGAAACAATATCGACCGATTCGGTAATGGGACATCTTAAAACAAAAGAGAGTCGATTTCAAAACGAAACGAAAAAAGAAAACCGTCCGTCGATTCAGCGACGAAACAATTTGAAACAAAACAAAAATGCCGACATGCTTGAAATCAGTTTTCAAAACAATTCGATTTTTAAAACAAAATCGACCTGTTCTGAAATAGAAAAAAATTCCTTAAAACAAAAGACGCTCGCTCCGCTCCAAAAACAAGGAGCAGCGTCGATTTTGACGTTTCGGTTTTCAGTTTCAGTAACAGAAATAAAATTTAACGAAATTGCATTGCAACATCTTAAAACAAAAGACTCTCGATGTTCTGACTTTTTAAATTAAAGAAAAAAAAAACAATCGACGGCTTAAAAACAAAAGGCGATCGTTCCTAAAATTTTACGCGCCTTATCGATTTTAACCGGAAGTTCAACGAATTGAAAGACCATCGCGTCGATCGTCGACTTTAAATAAAAGTGAATCGATTCGAAAAGGAAAGATCTTAAAACAAAAGATCCTCGATGTTCTGACTTTTAAAAAACAATCGACGGTTTAAAACAAAAGACGATCGTTCCTAAAACTCGACGTGCCTTATCGATTTTAACCGGAAGTCCCAGCGGATTGAATCGAATTGAAGGACCGTCGCGTCGATCGTCGACTTTAAACAAAAGTGAATCGATTCGAGAACGAAAGATCCCAAAAGAAAAGGCGCCAGAGGGACTCTTGTAAAAACGAAGTGGCATCGATGGCATTTGAGTTCTCTTTTCCGGTTTTAAACTAAATCAGTCGATCCTTGAAACAAAGGACGGTCGAGTCTAAAACAAAAAGCGGCGTCGATTTTGAAAGACTGTCGTCGGTCGTCGTCGACTTCGACTTTAAAACAAAAACACGACGTCGATTTTCGCGTTTCAGTTTCTGGATTAAAATTAAAAAAGTTCTCTCGAAAGGTTCAAACGAGTTTTTGGAAAAAAAGTTGACGACTTTAAACAGCAGAAAATTCGAAAAATAACACACCAAGTCGATTCTTTAAACAAAAGACGGTCGACTCTAAAACAAAAACCGACGTCGATTTTCGCGTTCCGATTTTTTCAGACTCGAATTAATAAAGGTGCTCCGAAGAAATCGATTTTAAAACAAGAGACGATCGATTTCGAAGTTTCTTTTTTTTTTTAAACAAAAATTCGATTCATTCGCCTCGAAAAAAAAACAAAAAAAAAAAAACGACGCCCACTGAGCGCGTTCTAGTTTTCAGACTTAAATTAAACGTGCTTCGAAATCGACTTTAAGAACTTTAAAAATTAAAGACCATCGATCCGGTTTGTTGTTTTTTTTTTATTTTTTTATTTTTTAAAAAAAGCTCGCGACTTTAAAGCGAAGAAAAAAGCATAAAATCTGAAAAATAAACAATAAACGAAACAAGAGACAGACAGTCGACTCTTAAAACAAAAAGCGACATGGATTTTCGATTTTATTAAAACGAAAGACGATCGATTTTGCGGCTACATATTTTTAAAAATAGAGCCCGCTTTCTAAAACAAATAAAACAAAAAGCGTTGTGGATTTTCGACTTTTCTAATTAAAACGAAAGACGATCGATTTTGTTTTTTTTTTTTTTTTTTGTTATTTTTAAAAGTAAAGCTCGCGACTTTTGAAGCGATGTGACCTTCTCACTCTTGAGACATTATTGTTGCGAATCGATTCTTAAAAATTCTCAACTTTTTCTTTTAATTGTCGACATGCGTATACAAGGTGTTTGTCTAATAAGTCTACGAATCTGTTTTAGGAGTGACGTTTATCTCCCCGTGGAAAATTATTATAAAGGTGGCCGTTTTTTGTGTAGGGGCGCAATTGTCCCGACATCATCTTTTTCTTAAAGTCCAGATAAATCAAGTAATCAATCGACTTATGTAACTGCTTGTAAATTTTGGTTCAAGAACGTCAATAACTCGGTCGCCAGCGCAACGAACGTCTTTGTTAATGCATATTTGTTTATTTATTTAAAAAGGAGGAGTGCAATAATAATGTCCTGACGACGACTTTACGATTTATTTGCAACATCGGCGGCGGCTGTTCTCATCGTCTTTCCACCGCAACCGAAAAATGTTGAACGGACCTATGTAGCGAATGCACACGGCACTGCGCCCGACCAGGCGAATGTTCGGCCCGCGCCGCCGCCGAAGACGTCCACCGCACAGCCGATCGAACACGCACGAGTGTGGCCAAAGAAGGCTCGGGTCTCGGATTGCACTCGTCAGTGACGCCAATCACCGACTGCACCTGGGGAATCGTCTCCAGAGCACATCTGCTCCTCGCGCGGTGTAATCACCTGTTGTTATTGACGGTTGTTCTCGGAAAACAAAAAAAAAAAAAAATCTGAAGGCTGCGGCGAAAAATCCGTGGCGGCGTCGCTTCTGCTGCACTTCTTTTTTTTTTTTTGGGGGGGGGGAGGGAGGCCCTTGATTTTACATCTTCGCTGAGTTTTTTATCTGTTTAAAGATGTTTATTTAATTTTATACTTTGGGGATGTTTATAGACTTTTCAAGTGTCCGTAAATTGTAAGTGTGGAATACCCATTTTATTTTTATTCGCGTTTTAGTCACTTGCAACACAATAGTATAAAATTTTTTTTGCTCTTTTCCTTAAACTCACTCATCGTGTTTTTTTTCCTGTGTACGTTTAATTAAAAACTGAATGAAACACGTGTCGGGTTAGGCCAGCGTTATGCGCGCAGCCATATTCGTGATGTAGTGTTGCCAACCCTTCCCTGAACATTCCTCCTAAAAGTTGTTTGGGCCGCTACAATTTACTGTACTCACAAAATTTCTTTTTTCGTTTTTAAATTTTCGGACTTTTTTCGCTCCTGACCAAGCTATCGACCGATGGTGAAACGTTGAGTGCTGTTTCCAATTTGAATTTTACACTTTGGGGACGTTTACACTTTTCAAGTGTCCGTAAATTGTAAGTGTGGAATACCCATTTCTTTTTTTTTATTCGCGTTTTTGTCACTTGCAACAAAATAGTATAAATATTTTTTTGCACTTTTCCTTCAACTCAATCATCGTGTCTTTTTTTTGCGTACGTTTAATTAAAAGCTGAATGAAACACGTGTCGGGTTAGGCCAGCGTTTTGCGCGCAGCCATGTTCGTGATGTAATGTTGCTAACCCTTCCGTGAACTTTCCTCCTAAAAGTTGTTTGGGACGCTACAATTTACTGTACTCACAAAATTTCTTTTTTCGTTTTTAAATTTTAGGACTTTTTTTACTCCTCACCAAGCTATCGATCGATAGTGAAACGTTGAGTGCTGTTTCCAATTTGAATTTTACACTTTGGGGACGTTTACACTTTTCAAGTGTCCGTAAATTGTTAAGTGTGGAATACCCATTTTTTTTTTATTCGCGTTTTTGTCACTTGCAACAAAATAGTATAAAATTTTAACAATTGCTGTTGACCGTTTACACTTTTACTTAAACTCAACCATCGTGTTTTTTTTTCACTTGTATATTTTACAATAATAATTTTCATTGGACAAGACGGCGCTTCGATTTTGATTTCATTTCAGTTGGCAGCATTGAATGTGTGACGTTTAATTAAATTAGATTTTGGGCACGGGTAGACAGTCATCCGTCGCTTCCCGTCCGTCGTCGCAAATTAACTTTAATTGGGGCGCATTCCGTAACTTTTTAACGGGCTGTTAAAATTTAGAGGGCCTTTAACATTTTAAATACAGTTCTGTGATTGGTTGCCACCGTAGCAACGAAATTTAACAGCCCTTTAAATTTAACGCTCTTGACACAGAATAGGCAATGCATTTCCAGTTTATTATCGTAGCAGCAATTAAAAAGAAAAAAAACAATTGTTTCTATGAGAACGCGAACTATCGATTAAAGTAAATTTTAAAAATGACCTGTCACAATTTGACGTTTGTTTAATTAAAAAAAAAATACTTGTCGGCGCCACGTTATATTATATTTTCAAATTCTTCATCGATGATTCACTATGTGTTGGACGAACGAACACGAAAAGCACGCCGGGGAAAATATCGTGCGAATGGAACGCGCTGAATAAGCAAAAGGAACAAAGAAAATGAAATAAGGGTGGTATGTTATACATAGTAAGAGTTGGCGCGCGGATCGTTAACGTTTTCATTAGCAACTAAGACATTATATTTTGTTTAGTGTTGTTTGTTTGTTACGCCGTATACAGGCTGTCTCTAAATTCCGTGGACATGGCTTAACCACAGATTCCTAGACTCAAAATAAGACGATTCAACTAAACTTTGACCAGGAATTTGTGGTTAAGCCACGTCCAAATTGGGGAATTTAGACACAGCCTGTATATCAGATTATTATTTTTATTTGAAAAAGAAAATATTTGCCGACTGTTTTTCTTCTGATTTTTCCTCAAAAAAACCGCGTCGCAGACAAATGACAATCGAAACATTTGCAAAAGAAACAAACGAAGCTGAACGGAAGTAATTGAGAACGTGAAACGAGGAACGTTTCCGACGATCGCGAAACAATTGACATGCGAGGGAGGGAACGCTAATTGGCCGCGATTGCGCAACTTTCCTAATTCTGACATGTTTAAACAATTTCCGTTTTTTTTTCCACATTTCAGAACAGAAATAACAAAAGTCAGTGATTTCTCTCTTTTTAACATTCACGCGTAATAATCGAGAAAATCATTGATTGAAATTGAAAAAAAAAAAAAAACGCCTTAGCGCAGGCAAACCGAGGAACTCGGCTGTTCGTGTGGTTGCCTACACTAAAGAAAACTCAGTATTTTTTTGTTTTTAAGTTTCACGTGTGTTAATGGAGAAAATCATTGAATTCTCATCTTCAAAAATTTAGAAACAATTAATTTTATTTATTTTAATAGCACGCCAGTAGTTTACTTAAAAATGCATAAATAAAATAGATTTTGTCAGGAAAAGAAACGTCCCAACGTAGGCAGGCAAACCGTTGGACTTGGCTGTTCGTATGGTTGCCTATATTAAATAAAAGTCAGTCAGTAAATTTTAGTCTTTTCTAACATTCACGCGTAGTAATCGAAAAAATCATTGAATCATTAATGTTAATTAATAAAAGTTAATTCTTATAAAAATATTATTTATTTATATTTGTACAATATTTACGTTTGCCATTGATTAAAAATAAATTGTCAAGAAGAGAAGCCTTAGTGTGGGGAGGGGGAAGCAAACCGGTGAACTCAGCTGCTTGTACGGTTGCCTACGCTTAAAGGCGGTAGAAATAAATTTACTGCCAATAAACTTTCACATTAAAAAAAAAAAAAAAAAACGAAAACAAAAAGATATAATGGACAGACGAAAATTACTAATTCTAGCTGTCTGTTTTTTTTTAAATTTTTAATTTTCATCTCTATCAACGGAGAAAATTCTAAGCAAATAAATAACAGGTGTAATAAATAATTAAAAAAAAAAAAATTGAAAAATTATAAAGGATAATCGGACTCTAAAAAAAAAAAATCCCAAGTATAGGCAATCGCAAATATTTTATAATTACGTACGTAGGTATGATAAACTTAATAAGAAGAAAAAAAAATACAAATTAATTGTTTTTCGCAAAAAAAACTCTGATTAACGATTGATTCTATAAAAGAAATGAACATTTAGTAAAAAAGAAAAAGAAAAAAAATCGCGAGTAAATGAAACAGCAGAAAAATCTAGTAGGGGATATATTTTTTTTTAATTCCGACTCTTTTAAAAAAACATCTTCAAAAATTTAAAAACAATTAATCTTATTTTAATAGCACGCCAGCGGTTTACTTAAAAATTAATAAAATAGATTTTGGTCAGGAAGAAAAGTCCCAATGTAGGCAAACCGTTGAACTAGGCTGTTCGTATGGTTGCCTATACCAAATAAAAGTCGGTCAGTAATTTTTGTCTGTTCTAATTTTCACGTGTATTAATCGAAAAAATCATTGAATAGTTAATATCAATTAATGACAGTTAATTTTAAAATAGCTCGCTGTTCTTATAAAAATATTATTTATTTACATTTGCCATTAATTAAAAATAAATTGTCAAGAAGAGAAGCCTTAGTGTGGGGGGAAGGCAAACCGATGAACTCAGCTGTTTGTACGGTTGCCTACGCTAAAGGCGGTAGAAATAAATTTACTTTCACAATATTTAAAAAAAAAAAAAAACAAAAAAAAAAAAAACAAGGAAAATATAATGGACAGACGAAAATTACTAATTCTCGCTGTTTGTTTTTTTTATTTTTATTTTTTTATTTTCATCTCTATCACCGGAGAAAATTCTAAGCAAATAAATAATAGGTGTAATAAATAACTAAAAAACAAAAAAATTGAAAAATTATAAATAGGCAATCGCAAATATTTTATAATTAGGTACGTAGGTATGATAAAATTAATAAGAAGAAAAAAAAAATACAAATTAATTGTTTTCCGCAAAAAATTAATTGATTAACGATTGATTCTATAAAATAAATGAACGTTTAGTAAAAAAAAAAAAGAAAAAAAATCGCGAGTAAACGAAATAGCAGAAAAGTCTAGTAGGGGATATATTTTTTTTTTAATTCCAAATTCGACGATGCTGTGGGGGGGGGGGGGGGAGTTCATCTGTCATTTTTAATTTTTTGAGTTGATTCCGGGGGAAAAAAAGAATGCTAAATCGATAAAATTGCGCGCTGCACTTTGCAAATCTACTTTTTTTTTTTTTTTTTTGATAATTTGCCACGCCCGCCACGTCCGTGTATTTAAACATTTAGGTTTTAGTCACCTTTTATTTTTCACTTTTCACGCACGAATCAATGCCAACTTTAACGTCCCACCCAACCCGATATCTTGCGTACGTGAGACACTGTTTAAATTGCTTATACAACTTATTTACTCATGATAAAATAAAATCACAGACTCACCGCCTCCAGCAGCAGTTCGTGATGCATATATTTTTAAATAGAATTCATTTTTTTGTTTTGCGTTGTTTAAGAATCAATGTTTGCAGTAATTTTAGCGCAAACACTTGAAGTACATCATCTGCAAGGTTACTTATTATTTTTATTATTATAACCAGCCTACCGAACAAAAGCCCAAATTACTTTTGACTTTAGCACAAAATAAATATTGAACGTTAATGTCATTGATAAACTGTTTCGTGTATGTATTGATTGCACTTTATACGAAATGTTAAAACAGAAGTAACTTTGTGATGCGGTCGATTCTACCGTCAAAACACGGCCGTAGGTATTTTTTGGTCCTTCGAGCCGGATTCAAACTTTTTTTTTTTTTGAAATCGACCTGGTGTGCGGCATTCTCCTCCCAAAAAAAAAATATCCTTTAATTCTAACCGAATCACATCCATCCAGCAAGTCCCGTTGGTGTATGAGACGAGTGCAAGAGGTACTCGTCTCATACACCAACGGGACTTGCAAGATGGATGTGATTCGGTTAGAATTAAAGGATATTTTTTTTTTTGGGAGGAGAATGCCGCACACCCGGTCGATTTAAAAAAAAAACCGTTTGAATCCGGCTCGAAGGACCAAAAAATACCTACGGCCGTGTCCGCGTCATCTTCAGAGCAAAGTGCAAAATTATTTTCCGAAATCGGAATCCACAATTTGGAACCACGAAAATAATATTCAGCCGCACGCATCTGCTACACTCACGTTATTCGTTCCATAATATTTCAATTTTTTATTGGCATAAATTCCGCTGGACAAACACCATCAATTTTTCGTTTTGGCAACAGCGGCGTGCCACTTAATTATAATTTTAGAGAAAGAAATACGACGTCGTCGCGATGAACACTATATTACCGGCAATGACGAGCAGCCGGATAATAAAACATGACGCTCGTAACTATTAAAAAAAAAAAAAAACAAAAAGAACAAAACAGCACAACATAAACAATTTTTATGCCATTATTTGTTTTCGGGGCGATCCCGAAAGAAGACAAATGGTCTCCTGCCTCCGTCTTCTTCTGGCAACAACAACAACGACACAAATACGATAAAGACGGGGAACAACAATGTAGTTGCTGTAGTTTTCAAGGTGAAACACGAGCGACATGTGTACGTGTCAGGGTGTAAAATTAGAGGAAGAATTATTGGGTGAAGAGTTGCAAGGCAATTTGAAAAAATTACAAGAAAAAAAGCGTGCAGATTAAATTCAACCGTTTTTATTAAAGACCGTCACGAGAAAAATATTTTGCAGGGCCAGGTGGCGGTTGGCAGCATTCTGATTTAGAACGCGCGATTATTAAAGAATTCTTAAAACGCTGCCAGTGCCCTCATCACGTATTTATAGCGGAGTTGGGGAGACTTGCAAACATGATAAACAGGAATTAAAATTTGCACTTCTTGTATTTGATTTACTCTTAGGCTCATGACAAATTAAGAAGCCGGCTCGAAGGACCAAAAAAATACACACAGGTGCGATCCGCAGGTCTGCGCGTTTGATTTCGGACGAGAAGGGCGCGGGTTCAAATCTCAAACCTTCCCGTCGTATTTTTTTTCTTTTTTTTGGGCAATGATGAAGTCAAAAATTTGCGGGGCAGTGGCGTAACTAGGGTTACGAGATTTTTACCGGGGCCTTTAGTTTTAGTGGTTAGTGGTTAATAAAAAAAAAAAACTCTAAAGAACAGAATTTAAAAATTAAAAAGTACCTTTCTTCAGTTGTTTACTTCCTGTGCTAAGTAAATCAATTTAATAATTGCTTTTGGATTATCCTATTTCAAGAAAAGTGACAGGAGATGTCAAAATTTTAGGTTAGAAAACTATGATTATAGCGCCAAGCGGAGTGCGCCTGAATTCTTATATTTGATTAATTATTAGGCTCATGAGAAATTAAAAAATTAATAAGCCGGCTCGAAGGACCAAAAAAATATACACGAGGCGCGATTTACAGGTCTGCAGCATGTTTGATTTCGGACGAGAAGGGCGCGGGTTCGAATCTCATCCTCGCCGTCGCATTTTTTTTTTTTTGGCGATGATGAAAATTAAAAAATTTGCAGGACAGTGGCGTAACTAAGGTTACAAGATTTTTACCGGGGCCCTTAGTTTTAGTGGTTAAGCAAAAAAAAGGGATTTCACTATTTTATCAAAACTCTAAAGAACAGAATTTAAAAATCAAAAACTACCTTTCTTCAGTTGTTTACTTCCTGTCCTAAGTAAATCATTTTAATAATTGCTTTTGGATTATCCTATTTCAAAAAAAGTGACAGGAGCTGTCAAAATTTTAGGTTAGAAAATTATTATTTTATCGCCAAGCGGAGTGCGCCTGAATTGTTTTTAAAGTGCTTTCGCCTGTTTTGAAACTATTCTCCGGAATGCAAAGAGTACAAAATCAATTGCGGCTGCAGATTAACAGAAGGCGCTGCTTATGTTTGAAACAATTTCTTCTTCTTCTTCTAAAAAAAGCCATTTCTGTTCAACTTTATTTATTTGAAAGAGCTTTGCAATAATATTCCTTGAATTTTCTGAGCAGTTTTCAATCGCCTTCCCACAAATCAACAAAAGTTACGATTCCCGGAAAACAGATGGAGCCACGAATGTTTCTTTTTCTATTTAAAGTTGCTTTCAGAACGTTGGGTTTCCTTGAACCAACGGAGGAGCAACGGAAAACCCGAAGGACGGTTTTCCGTTGCTTTCCCCGTTGTGTAAATAAAGAGTACCACGTTACGGTTCTGGCCAACAGGTGGCGCTGCAAGTGCTTGTAAATTCTTTGGCCGTAACTATCTCAGTCTAGCATGAAATTCGTCGTTTTTCTTCAGTTGTTTCGGAATTCCTTCCCGGCAAATTACAAATGTACGGCGGCTCGGATTAACAGATGGCGTTGCATTCGAAATTGACACAAAGAAGGGAAGCGGATGGCGGAGCCCGTGCTGTGTGGCCGAGGTACGTTACGTCGAGGTCGGGCATTCAATAATTCGCAAACTTCGAAACAAAATAGAAACGAGAAATGAGAACTGAGACGAAAGCAAAGCGAATAAAAGCAGCAAATAAAATGTGTCAAGTTCGGAGATGAAATTAAGTTGAAACGGACGGTCAGTAGATGGCCCTGTGCGTGTTATTACTTCACGATCGGCATTTCACAAGCAAACCAAGCAAACGTCAAACGAAACGAAGAAAAATGGTAACGACTCCTGCTTTTAGGGATGAAATTGCACTAAATTATCAGTTGGGTTGGCAACAGCAGGGCTGCGTTCAATAATTGTAACGGGAGAGCACTTTGGGCGTTTAAAATGAAAAGCAAAATGTACAAAATCACTTAGACGAGAGAGAAAGAATATTACCCGGAGCGCGCTCTTTTTAGTTTCTGAACGTGCCCTAGGCGTCTAGATAAACGGCTAAGGAGTATTTTGACAGATGGCGCTCTTAATAAAGAAAACAAGGAGCTGTCAAACATGCTGTTCAGTATAATCTCTCCTATTCAATCCGTTATTAACGCTTTTGTTAGTTTTATTATTATTATTATTATTATTACAAACGTAGATAAGAATATTGATTTGTGCGAACGCGTCACGAACAAGCTAGTCAATTTCATGTTGTTTTTTTTTTTTGTAGGTTAACCAAATGTCATCATTCCAATGTTTATGTTTTCGTTATTATAGGACTCTTCGCAAAACTCCCGCTAGATGTCGACCACTCCGTGGTCATCTCCTCGAATTCAACCGCTGGGGTGCGTTCAAAAACTATAACGAGGGAGCACTTTGGGTGGTTAAAACGAAAAGCAAAATATACAAAATCACTTACACGAGAAAGAGAGAAAGAATATTACCCGGACCGCGGTCTTTTTAGTTTCTGAACGTGCCCTAGGCGTCTAGATAAACGGCTAAGGAGTATTTTGACAGATGGCGCTCTTAATAAAGAAAACAAGGATCTGTCAAACATGCTGTTCAGTATAATCTCTCCTATTCAATCCGTTATTAACGCTTTTGTTAGTTTTATTATTATTATTATTATTATTACAAACGTAGATAAGAATATTGATTTGTGCGAACGCGTCACGAACAAGCTAGTCAATTTCATGTTGTTTTTTTTTTGTAGGTTAACCAAATGTCATTATTCCAATGTTTATGTTTTCCTTATTATAGGACTCTTCGCAAAACTCTCGCTAGATGTCGACCACTCCGCGGCCATCTCCTCGAATTCAACCGCTGGGGTGCGTTCAAAAACTATAACGAGGGAGCACTTTGGGTGGTTAAAACGAAAAGCAAAATATACAAAATCACTTACACGAGAGAGAGAGAGAGAAAGAATATTACCCGGAGCGCGCTCTTTTTAGTTTCTGAACGTGCCCTAGGCGTCTAGATAAACGGTGAAGGAGTATTTTGACAGATGGCGCTTTTAATAAAGAAAACAAGGAGCTGTCAAACATGCTGTTCAGTATAATCTCTCCTACTCAATCCGTTATTAACGCTTTTGTTAGTTTTATTATTATTATTATTATTACAAACGTAGATAAGAATATTGATTTGTGCGAACGCGTCACGAACAAGCTAGTCAATTTCATGTTTTTTTTTTTTTGTAGGTTAACCAAATGTCATCGTTCCAATGTTTATGTTTTCCTTATTATAGGACTCTTCGCAAAACTCCCGCTAGATGTCGACCACTCCGTGGTCATCTCCTCGAATTCAACCACTGGGGTGCGTTCAAAAACTATAACTGGGGAGCACTTTGGGTGTTTAAAGCGAAACGTAAAATATACAAAATCACTTATACGAGAGAGAGAAAGAATATTACGCAGATCGCGCTATTTTCAGTTTCTGAACGAGCCCTCGCTTTGTTAATTAAAAGAAAGAAGAAAAAATCTCGAGGATAAGAAGACGTGAAAACAAACCCCGACCGTTTTACATTTGCTTTTACATTTACAGCTAGTGAATCAGTTTCATTCATTACGCAACGAAATACAATACATGCAATAAAACAGATTTTACGAAGCGACGTGCCGGCTATATTTAGCTTTCGAAAATAATTAAACGGCAGCGGCGATTTTCAGGTTAGGTTATTCGGTGGCGTTGGAATGTTGGCAATAGAAACAAAAAAAAATGGAGATATTTTTTTTGTTAGTTTAGTACAAAAAAAAAAAAAAAGGCAAAGCTACACTACATAAGATAATAATGCGAGAACAGCATGATGAAGAAAATTTGTTTGTGTTTAAGCAACGCCCATTTGGACGCGTTTTAAAAAATCCGAGAACACACTCCGCCCACGTGATTAGTATTAAAAGCGACCGTTTTTCACACGACACTAAAAATCATGAAACGGGCCGGCACTGGAAACTCTCCTGAAAACGGTTTAGAATGCGAATGCGGGTTGAAAACGGCATTTAATTAATTCAATGGAAAAAAAAAAAGATCTGAAACATAGTAATTAGGGCACCGCATTCGTTGGTGGAACGACTTCCATTCATTTTACTATTATTATCATTGTTATTATTTTCGAAATTCCATGTGTGAAAAAAAACATGTAATTGGCTGAAAATAATAACTAACTGAAGTTTTCGCTGGCGTAAAAAAAGCTTCAGCTTCTTAATCTCAACAACACATAATGATGAAGTTATGCAACCAACACTACCTCGGTGCTAGTCTGTCGCCCAATTGCTGCGTTTAGTTCAGTGATTTCGCATGGCGCAGTTGCTAGGCAACTACAGAAATCTGTAAACAATGCAGGAATCTGTACATTAGAGAGCTAACAATTATGCGTTTCGACGTTGTTAGATTGGGCGAAATTTCAATTACGTCACTTAAGGCGTTTAAAAATTTATTTTATTGGCGCGCCTGATTTGGGCGGGCCGTTACCTTCACACGACAACACTCGACAAAATTCTACATCTAAGAAAATCCACGGGACAAAAGTACACAGCCGAGCAAAAATTTGAAATCGCAAAGAAAAAATATACAACGTGATCAATAATGAATTGTTACGAGAAGTTCTTTTTTAATCTGACTGGCGCGCGGTGCATTCAAAACGCCCACAAACAAAATCATCAGCAGCACTCTAGACGCCAAATTAAAAAAAAAAAAAAAACACGCACTCGATACGACGAGAACATACTTCTATTGTTTTCCTTTCTTTTCTTGTTTATTTCAAATTTTTTCATTCTCTTTTTTTTTGTTTTAAGGCATTTTATTCACAGTTCGTTTGTTTTGTGGCGTCCTTTTTTGTTTCCAGCGTCAGTTGTTTCTCGACTTGCGTTTGTTTTATTTTCTCCGCTCTTCGCACTTTTCTACCATTTTAATCGAATTGGTTTTCGCATTTTATCGACTTCCACTTCTCATTTGTTTCCTACGAGTTTCTTCGTCGATTTTCTTCTTTTCGAGGGTCTTCGTATCGTGGCACTTATGTTTCGTTTTCTTTTAATTCATTTCGTGCTTTCGTTTTTTTTTTTAAATTCATTTCGTGCTTTCGCACTTTTCCTTTGTTTATTCTTATCAAATCGTTTTTTTTGCATTTTTTTTTTTTTTATTGACGCTTTCTTCACAGTCGTGTTTTGTTTTGTTTTCTTTTCTTCACGCTTTCGTCCTACGGACTTCTTCTTTGCTTTGATTTTTCGCACTTTACCGATGATTTTTTTTTTGTTATTCATTTGTTTCGTGTCTCCATCACAGTTGCGACATTTTCTTGTTTAGCGCACGGTATTTCGCTGTTCATCTTTTTTTTTTTTTTTTTAATCATTTTATTAGATTTTTTACGAATTTGTTGATTGGTCGAGAAAATTATCGTTTTTCGTTCAGCCTGGCGTCGTCGATCTTCTTTTGTTTTTAATTTTTTTCGCGGGTCTCGTTTGTTTCGTTTCTCTTATTTGTTCTGATTTTTGATATTCCGAATCGGCGGTTTTTTATTCGCGTCTTCGTGTTTTCTTTTTCTCTTGAAATTTCTTTCGTTCCGTTCCGCTATATATACTTTTAATTTAAAAACGTTTTTAATGTAAGGCAGTTTTTAAAATACTACGCGATTGATTTATTACAAGTCACAATCGAAAGCAAAAAATTTTCAAATCGATTTATTTCCTACTTTATCGACGGGTTTTAATTTCTCGTTTGTTCTTCACCTGTTTGACGTTCATCTATCTCAGTTGCGACATTCTTTTGTTTTGCGCACCGTATTTCGGCGTTCGTTTCATTGTTTCTTGTTTTAGTCGTGTTATTGACTTTGTTTTTCGTTCAGTTTGACGTTGTCGATGTTTCTTCTGTTTTCCTTTTTTTTTATTTTTGTTCACTTCACACCTCGTACTATTTTGTCGCTGTTGCTTTCATCTCTCTTTTGTTTCCGATTTCTTCCGCATGTTTCATTTGTTTTTTATTTGCTTAGTTTGTCCTGATTTTTGATATCCCAGATGACTTTTTCTCTTCGTCTTCGTATCATTTCTTATCTTTCTTTTCTCGGTATTTTTAATTTAAAAATGCACGGCGTTTCTAACGTAAAGCAGTTTTCGGAAACGAACGCGCGATTGGATTGCAAGTACACATGTTACAGCAAAAAAAAATAATAATAGACAATTACAGTTTCCTGTAATTTTTCTTTTTCAAAAAGACCACGACTTCACAGGTGACATTTAGAAGTTTTGGAAAGCTTCCAGGTTCGACTTGATAAGCACAAAACTTTTGTAAAAATCTGTGAAGAATCGTATTTAAACAGCGCCATCTTGAACGAAACGAAAATGACTACAGGAAACTGTAACTGTCTGTAAATGTTTTTCTTGTTTCCGAGCGTAGATAGCATTTTGCACGGGCCTTAGAAGAAAAAACGGCGGATTTTGGCTACAAATTTTATCGACAACTCGGCGACGCGATTGGCTGCAAAAAGAAAAAATGCGGCAACCCAGATTACGCCGCCGTATTAAAAAAAAAAGACGAGCAAAATGGCTGACCGCCATCCTAGACACGTTAAATGAAAATTAGGGTTGAAATGCGAACGAGGCGGCAAATTCGTTAGCAATAAGTTGAGTAAACTGTCATTAAGAAAAATAATTTTTTTGTCCTTCAAAGAAACGTTGCAATTATTGTGTAAATCTAACGATTATTTTCTTTAATTCTTTAATTAATCGAAAAAATTGGTACTTCCTTACTTCCTCACCAAGAAACGAGGAATGTCTCCTAGTGGCACTTGCGGTTGTTCTTCTTCTTAACGCACGACTAAGTAACAAAACGCGACGCGGAATGTCCTAAGCGCCTTCGGCAATAACTTTTGATAACATTCACCCTTAAAACCGAAGAGCCTCTCAAGCGTGAAATACTTACTCGGAGTACAAGACTTACTTCCGTGTGTGAGAATTTTAAAATTAGACCGATGGTGGCGCAGGTTAATTATTTCTCGTCGATCGCCCCGGCGAATACGCCGGCGACCCACCTGGTCCGCTGTAATTTTTTGACACAGCCGAAGAAATTATTATATCGGGGCTATTTCCACCGCGATCTTCCCGCAGATATATTTTTGGAAGAGCGAGATAAAATTAAAATCTGATTTACGGGCGTTTTTCTTTTGCGCACGTGCTCGCAAAAATTAATTTAAATTAATTAACGACGCGTCGAGCCGAATTGTATACTTACATTTCTTAAGTCACTGCGAGAAAAAAAAAAAAAAAACAACAAATAAATTCTCGTTTCGTGATAGCCCGAGGAATTTCAAGTCGGTGATATCTTTTTTTTACCTACAACATAAAAATGCGCGAAGATTTTTCAATGGAATAGAGACAGCTTTACTTTCACAAGAGCGAAGCTCGAGGAACACTTTCAGCGATTCTCAGCGACGTCTTGTTTTTTTTTTTTGTGTGTTATGATTCAGCGAGTTATAATTTTTTGTATGCTTTTGTTATTCCGACGGAAAGATTAAATTGCGTTCAATTTGACATTTCATGCCGTTGGCCTGCCTTACGTCAACTCATACTCGGTTGGCTTACGCTGATGTCACGATGTTTTCGATTATCTTTATTAGGGAGTAAGATTTGATTAAATTATTAGAAGATTGTGTAAACAAAATTAAAAGTTAAGATGCAAGTAATTATGTTTCATCATTAGGCCTCCAAGTATATTATACTATACACCTAATTTATAATAATAATAATAATAATAATAATAATACCAGTTTTGGCTTTATTAATTTGTGACGTGACTGGAGCACGAAATCGTCTTTTGGAGGTTTCCTCGATTCTACGACGTTTCGTCAGTCATTACGTTCCGATAGTCACTCAAACATGACAGATCTGAGCTTTTATAATAGAAAGTGTAATACACGCCTACTTTAAAATCAGAAAATATTTATAATTATTTTTGTACGGACATGACACTTGGAAAAATTGAGTACTAATGGCCGTTTTCATAATCAGACTTTAAATTTAAAGTTACTTTAACCTAAAAAAAAAAAAATACATTTCTTTCCCTATTCTTAAAGCGACTTTAAATTAAAGCTTCCTTAAAGTCTAATTATGAAAACGGCCTTAAGTCCGTCCGTGTTTGACAGCTTCTTTAGAAAAGAATGAGAATCGCGGCGTCCTTCTTTATCAACAATACGAAGAATCGCGGCGTCCTTCTTTATCAACAATACGAAGATTCGCGTCCTTCTTTATCAACAGTATGCAAGCAGTTTTCTTTTTTTGTTTTCCATTTTTTTTTTTTTTCATAATTACGCGCCATTTTGCAACGCGCAGAGAAACAATGAAGAAAACAGAACGAAAAGAAAACGTTCAGCGAACGATTCCCGTCTCTTTTTTGAACGAAACCAGCGCAATACTTGATTGAAAATTTTCTGTTTTACCATCGGCCGTATTTTGTTTTTGCTTTCTTTTCTTTTTCGATAGAGAAAATGCGTCAGTTTGTTCGGCAGTTGACAGTGTTTTGTTTCTTCAAAAGAAAAGAAAAAAAAAAGAAACATCGATATTCGATTGGAATTTTCGCAATTACGCAATCGATTCTTAACGCATAAATGAAAAAAAAAAAAAATTGTTTTCTCGAACCCTCACATCGTCGACCATTTTTTTTTTTTGTTGTTTCCGGAATTTGTTAAACAATCGAACGTCTTTTGTTTATGTTTTTGACAAGAAAATAAATAAAGGACATTGACAAAAGCCGTCGATTCTGATTTTCTTTAGTAATTTTGGCGGTTTGCCAGTGTTGCCAATCCTAGTAAGTTTGAGTAGAACATTGAAACGTTTGTTTTCAGTGAAATCGATCGCATTTTGTTTCTTCTTTTTTTGTTTTTCGAGGAAGAACAAAAAAACAAGATGTAAACTTGACAGAATTTGCTTGGCAATTGACAGTACTTTGTTTCTTTTGAAGAAAAAAAAAAAAAAAAATCGAAATTCGATTAGAATTCGAACGTCTATTGTTTTCGCCCTTAATTAAGTTTTAATGTTAACTCCAAAAGCGAAACGAAAATGTCTTTTTTTTTTTTAATTTTAATTGTAACCCAAAGCGAAACGAAAATTGCTTTCTTCGGACTCAAATCGTCGACCATTTCTTGAATTTGTTAAATGGTCGATCGTCTTTTGTTTGTGTCTTCTCCATTTAATTTTCCGGCATTTGTCTCGAGTGAAATGGATCGCATTTTGTTTTTTTTTCTTTTCTTTGTCGTCGCTCAATTTTGTTCTTGTTTCTTGAATTTTTTTTAAGCAATCGATCGTCTTTTGTTTACGTTTTTTTTGACAAGAACGGTCTTTTAATAACGAAGGCAGCGTTGCCAATTCTAAAAACACGAAGACTTTTCAATGAAACAGAGAAAACAAATTTTAATTGGTCGATTAAGAGTTAAACTCGAAGATCATTTCCAACGATGTCTTAGTTTTTTTTTTTTTTCTTGGTGTTATGATTCAGCGAGTTACAATTTTTTGTATACTTGTTATTCCGGCGGAAAGATTAAATTGCGTTCGCATTTGACATTTCACGCCGTTGGTCTTCCTTGCGTCAAAACTTATACTCGGTCGGCTTATGCTGAGATGTCACGGTGTTTTCGATTCGTCGAAACCCTTCCCTTCTTCATTAGGCGTAAAGGCTAGTTTACGTTAGACGATTTTGCATTCGATTTTCAGTTTCGAGTAGGTCAAACGTGATATTTTTGACCTTCACACCACTCGATTTTCCATTCGAGACGCCAGTTTCGTTCTAGACAAACTCGAATATAAAATCGAACGGAAAAATCAAACGCAAAAACCGAATAATGTTAGGTAGCCTTAAGACCAGTTTTGGGTTTATTAATTTGTGACGTGCCTGGAGCACGCAATCGTCTTTTCGAGCACCTGGGGAGGTTTTCTCGAGTATACAACGTTTCGTCAGTTATTGATGATAAATATAAGCTTTTATAATAGAAAGCGTAATTTACACCTACTCGAATAGAAAAATCAAAACAAAAATTGAATAATTTAAACCAGCTTTACGAGCAGTTTTGGCTTTATTAATTTCTGATGTGCCTGGAGCACGAAATCGTCTCTTGGTGTCTCGCGGGTGGTTTCCTCGAGTGTACGACGTTTTTCATAATCAGACTTTAAGGAAGCTTCAATTGAAAGTCACTTTAAGTATAGGGAAACAAATGCATTTTTTTTAGGTTAAAGTAACTTTAAATTTAAAATCCGATTATGAAGACGGCCATAAGTCCCTATGTGTTTGACAGCTTCTCTAGGAAAGAATGAGAATCGCGACCTTCTTTATCAACAATACGAAAAATTCGTTTGGAATTCGTACGTCTATTGTTTTTGCAATTAATTGATTTTTAACGCATAAATGAAAAAAAAATAGTTTTCTCTTTTTTTTGCTGTTTCCGGAATCTGTTAAACAATCGATCGTCTTCTTTTGTTTACGTTTTTACCAAAAACATAAATAAATGGCATTGACAAAAGCCTTCGAACAAAAACAATCTATCGTCTTTTGTTTACGTTTTTACCAAAACCGTAAGTAAATGTCATTGAGCAACAAAAGCCGTCGATTCTGATTTGGTTTAGTAATTTTGGCGGTTTGCCATTGTTGCCAATCCTAGTAAGTTTGAGTAGAACATTGAAACGTTTGTTTTCGTTGAAGTCGATCGCATTTTGTTTCTTTTCTCGTTTGTTTCTCGAGGAAGAAAAAGATCGCATTTTGTTTCTTTTCTTGTTTTTTTTTTGCCAGTTTGTTTTTTCGAGGAAGAAAAATAAGACGTAGACACTTGACACAGTTCGTTCGGCAACTGAGAGTGTTTTGTTTCATTTGAAGAAAAAAAAAAATAATAATAATAAACGAAATTCGATTAGAATTCCGACGTGTATTGTTTTCGCCTTTGATTTAAATTTGAAGCCCAAAAGCGAAATGTTTTTCTTTTTCCGGACTTCAATCATCGACCATTTTTTTGAATTTGTTAAACGGTCGATCGCCTTTTGTTTTTTCGCTTTCGCCTTTAAATTAAAAATTTTAACCCAAAAGCGAAACTTTTCTGGACTCAAGTCGTCGACCATTTCTCGAATTTATTGTACGGTCGATCGTCTTTTGTTTGTGTTTCCGGTTTTCTTTTGCAACTTTGACGTTTGTCTTTCAACACCGAAGTCAGTGTTGCCAATCCCAACGGACTTAGAATAGAATATTGAAATATATTAAAAATATTACAAAACGTACGAATGCATTGTTAAACAATCGATCGTCTTTTGTTTGTGTTTCCGGTTTTCTTTTGCAACTTTTGACGTTTGTCTTTCAACACCGAAGTCAGTGTTGCCAATCCCAACAGACTTAGAATAGAATATTGAAATATATTAAAAATATTACAAAACGTACGAATGCATTGTTAAACAATCGATCGTCTTTTGTTTGTGTTTCCGGTTTTCTTTTGCAACTTTTGACGTTTGTCTTTCAACACCGAAGTCAGTGTTGCCAATCCCAACGGACTTAGAATAGAATATTGAAATATATTAAAAATATTACAAAACGTACGAATGCATTGTTAAACAATCGATCGTCTTTTGTTTGTGTTTCCGGTTTTCTTTTGCAACTTTGACGTTTGTCTTTCAACACCGAAGTCAGTGTTGCCAATCCCAACGGACTTAGAATAGAATATTGAAATATATTAGAAATATTACAAAACGTACGAATGCATTGTTAAACAATCGATCGTCTTTTGTTTGTGTTTCCGGTTTTCTTTTGCAACTTTTGACGTTTGTCTTTCAACACCGAAGTCAGTGTTGCCAATCCCAACAGACTTAGAATAGAATATTGAAATATATTAAAAATATTACAAAACGTACGAATGCATTGTTAAACAATCGATCGTCTTTTGTTTGTGTTTCCGGTTTTCTTTTGCAACTTTGACGTTTGTCTTTCAACACCGAAGTCAGTGTTGCCAATCCCAACGGACTTAGAATAGAATATTGAAATATATTAAAAATATTACAAAACGTACGAATGCATTGTTAAACAATCGATCGTCTTTTGTTTGTGTTTCCGGTTTTCTTTTGCAACTTTGACGTTTGTCTTTCAACACCGAAGTCAGTGTTGCCAATCCCAACAGACTTAGAATAGAATATTGAAATATATTAAAAATATTACAAAACGTATGAAGGGATTGTTAAACGATCGATCGTCTTTTATTTATGTTTTTGACGTCCGGTGGCAATTGCAATTGTTATTTTAATCGTCGCCGTCTTTTATCACCACCGACGGAAGCCAGTGTTGCCAATCCTAGCACGATGAAGCAGAAAATTTATCATTTTCCCGAAGAAGCCGTCAAACTACACAGCGAAACGTCGATTTATAATTCTCAATTTTTCCAAGAAGTGTCATTTTCATCGGACAAGATAGTGCTTCAGTTATTTTTTTTTTATTGTTGTCTTAAGTATGGGATTGGATAAAAACAAAATCGTGGGCGACGGTGACGTAATTACGATGATTAATCGAACGATCGGTGGTCGCATCATGATAACCAGAATTTAAAGTGTTTTTCTTTTCTTTTCTTTTTAGTAAAGTGGAAGAACTTGGAGGACTTACCTCATCGCAGGCGGCGCATCTGGGTTTGAGTTGCTCGGAATAATGTCGCTCGCAGTACAGCAGGTTGTCGTGGACGCAGTATGCGAGGTCGACCAGGAGTTCGTTGCAAGTGGTGCATTTGAAGCAAACAGGATGCCACAGCATATTCCCCATTCGAGGGGCGGACACACATGGCAGCTGAATTTGAAGAGGTTTATTGCACCCGGCGCAATTGCCGCCCGGAGGTGCCAGACGGGCAACGCCGATGTCCAGGGCGATTTCATTGCGGGCGGTGATGAAATCCTGACGGAAAAAATCCCCCCAGGATCATTTAGTTTTCAGTTTCGAGGGGTGAAAGAGGGTTTACTTACTTCGTAACCACTCTTGTAGCTCGGCTCGACGAACTTGCACGCGCTCAGGGCGAGATCTTGCTTGGGCAATTGCTTGACTATCCTTTGCGAGCGAATTACTTCGCCTTTCGTTCCTAATCTTGGCACTTCGTGTGTTGGCAACGTTGCATAGAATTGCTCTATCTGGAAAAAGCAGGAAGTCAAATAAACCAAAAGAGGCTTTCCACAAAATCGCTTTGTTTTCAGAAACGTATCGTGTGTTTCTTGTGCAAGGTTATCGAACCATTTGAATCGTACAGTAATAGTTATTTACGTGTCAAGCTCTGTAAATTAATCTTTACGGGCGAGCTGGTAGTTAGTGAGGCGAGCGAGCCCCATAATCCAGCGAGCCCAGTGAAGATTAATTGCAAAGCGTGTCGCGTACAAACTTTTATTTTCACCTTCAAACGGCGATTTTTAATTAAATTACTTTAGATTTTTTTATGAACACGTTTTCTTTTCATCGAAGGCGTTATTTCTAGCCAGACGTAGTTACGGCGATGTAAACAGACAATCGGCTTTCTACAAGCCCGTAATATTTTACAGGTCTTTGGTACAAGCCCGTAATATTTTACAGGTCTGCTCCAGTAATTTACCGTTTGCTTGGTTACCAAAAACAAAAAAAAAAAATTGACCTGTAAAATGTCATTTACTAAGAAGGTGGAAAAAGAATGTATTCCACTCACAGACTTTCCGGGTTTTCCCCGACTTTCCATCGAAAAACTTACACCATCGACTGCCATCACACAACTCTCTGTCTGATTTTTACGTGTTCACACATTTTCTTCCCTTCTTTTGGAACGGAAATAATAGACGTACAAAAATAATTAATCTATTAAGTTATTTTTTTTTTATTATCGCGTGGAAAATTACCTTCAAAAAATTAATTTCAATGGCAGGCCTGTACGTTAAAAAAAAAAAACTTCGTTAAAAAAAACAAAAATAGATTTTTCAGGAAACGATTAAGTCTATGGATGGTTCTCATCCAGTGGCGCAGCTACAGGGGTTGCAGGGATTGCAAAGCAACCCGGCGCTAAGACGCCATCCATGGGCGCCTGTTCGAAGCCCAAAATAAAAATTCTTGTCTGGATCTCTAAAGATTCACAAATGCGGAAGCTCATCATTTGTAAGTAACATTTCAAAGCTTTCTGAAAAAAAATGCGTATTTTCAAATACAGAATAGTCCAATAAGTTAAAAAAAAATAAAACGAAAGAAGAAAAACCAAGAGGATTAATTAATTTTTGGGCGGAAACAATTTCAAAACATCTGGAACTTAAAAAAAGAAGAAAGAAAAAAAAACATGTTTAAGCAACAATTTCGCTTGAAAGTATGTGGCGCCCTCTGCAGCGCCGTAAATTCGTAATCTGCCGGAAAATAGATTCCGAAACAAATGAAAATCGTTAGGAACGTTCAAGTAGGAAACGCCCTGAAAACAACTTTCATACCTAAATAGTTAAAGCGAAAGAATTCACGTACGCCTGTGGCGCCGTCTGTTAGCCCGAGCCACAACATCGCATTCTTTATTTACGAAAACAACCGAGAAACCTAAGAACATTGTTGTTCTTAAAACGACTTCGAATTAGGAAACTGTGGCGCCATCTGTTACCGTGACTCGTAAGTAATTTTTGTTCTCTTTATTCGTGACAGATTTGCAAAAATTGAAAAAAAATTGTCACAAGAAATAATTTCGAATAAATAAAATTCAAACAGAAATGGTTAAAAGAAGTTTCAAACAAGTTTTAAACACAAGTACCGCCATCTCTTGCTCTGTACTCGCACTTAGCTCTACTTCCTCTGATTCCAACGGTTTCAAAGAGCACAGAAAACAAATTTCAGAACGTTCAAGGACGATGCTCTTGAAACTATTTTAAATTTAAAAAAATATATATATGCTTGTGGCGCCATCTGTTACCATGAGTCACAACTTTATCCTTGGGACAACAATTTCCTAGGCTACTGAAAATCGCCGAAAAATTTTGGAAATAATGTTACAAAGAACAAATTAAAGTTGAACAGAGACGGTTAAGAAAAAACGTTTCGAACACATACAGCGCCATCTATTAATCTGTAGCCGCAATTAGTTTTGTTCCCGTTAACTTCCGATAGACAGTTTCAAAACAAATTTCTTCAAGGAAAGTATTCGAGAAATAGTTTAATCGTCTTCCGCTCGGCGCTAGTAGTGTTCGGCAGCTATTCTAACCTAAAACTTTGACAGCTCTTGTCACTTTTTTAGAAATAGTAAAGGCGATTAAGCAGTTCCGATTTATTTAGCATTGAAAGTAAGCAGCTAAAGATTTCTTTTAGTTTCACTGAGTAATTACAGTTAATAATAAATATTGTAACGAGAAAAGGTAATGAGCCTCGTAAGAAGAATTTTGCAACCCCGCGACCTGACTTCCAGCTACGCCACTGTTGTCATCATAACTATACTTTGGGTGTTGTTACAATATTTTGTATTTTTATCGAATTTTGTTTAATTCTTCAAGGTTTTTGGATGAAACGTAAATGGTCACCTTAAGTATAGGCAACCAAACGAACGCAGCCGCTAGTATTGTTGCCTATGTTGAAGAGCCACAATAATTCTCCCAATTTTAACAACAATTTAAAACAAGCAAATTCCCCGACCTTTCCCGGCGAGTAGAAACCTCGATTGTCTTAAAAACATGCTGCGGCAAAAAAAAAACAAAAAATCTTTATATTTAAGAAGTAGGGGCTAGGGGGTAATGTAAAATGTTGCTTTGGTTGAAGAAAAAAATGTTATTTTTTCTTGGAATCAAAGAAGTTCGCAGTCAGCGGCTCACCTGTCTGGCGGTGGTTAGTCCTGGGGGGACGTAGGAATACCCCAACGCCCTCGCCTCAAGACCGTCCTGCGTGGAATTCAAGCCTAACCGGGTTCTGGCCCCGTGCTCGACGATGATCTCGTGATTGTCTCGCGAGCACTTGCACTTCTTGCAGTCCTTCCTGAAACAACAACAATAAACAAAATGAAAGCGATAATGCTTTGAAAAACAAAAAAAAAAAAAGAAAGCAAAACAACGCAGCAGTTTAAACCATCGAAAAATAAATCCTGTTCGTATGCATGTACATGTATTTTTAATCTCTGGGTTGAGTTTGGTGGCACCCTGTATATGAAATAGAATGTATAAGAATTAATGCATCAGGCATTGGGCCTTTGTGAATTTAAAGTTACTTTATAAAAAAAAAAACTTGCTTACTTCTTACTCTTTAAGTTCTGTTTGTTTCGAAAACGGCCCTTAATTTCGAAACGTTTATTTAAATAAAGGCCGATTATTTACTGTGGGTTGTTATATTATGTGAAAATGGGGAAACTATGCTCGGGAACAAACGCATTATCATTTAATTAACGCCGCCGAAAATTATCTGCGCAATGATGGGATGGTTGGTAATGGCGGGCCGTAAAGACGAAGTTACGATCTCGAGTTCGTGCCGCATTTCTTGTGCAATTCAATTAAGGGGAGTCCCCCATCGGGTTTACAACGAGTCTGTGACCGTTTATCTATTATATGTATACTTTCTGAGAGTGCATTCGCGTCTCATCGTCAGTTAATTAATAAATTAATTAAAATAATGCACTTCGATAAATTAAATAACAACTAAAAACTTGCACACGTCTAAATAAGCAGTTCCTTTAATTATCGATTATCTCTCTCTCTCTCTCTCTCTCTTAAAAAGTGTTGATAATGTTTCTAGAAATTAATGAAGTCTCAAATTTAATTAAAAAAAAAAAAAAAACTAGAGATCTTTGGTTCCAAACGGAATTATTCGAGTAAGTGCGGGTATGCAGCGCGCCTGTTCAGGCTCACAATGGGTTGCCTATCGCTTAAATCCGTCGCGCAGCAAAATTATGGGGAAAAAATTGAATAACAAAAAGCAGTTATTCTAAGTACTGTTCGATATCGAATCCAAACTACTTACAACGTGGTGCGAAAGAATTTTGTTTTTAACCCCCTGCGAAAAGATTTCAAATTCAAAACTTGTCAAAAATTTAAAACGCAACGGCACGCCATTGCGTCCGCACTGTGCATTATTTTCATTTGCAGCTTCTGAGGCGGAGCAGAATAGCCGTTATTTACCACAAATTTCGCACAGTGGCGGCCCGTGACGATTTACTTCGGGTAGGCAACAACTGCAAAAGGGGCCACATTTTCCGTTTGTTTCTCGAGGCTTTTAACTGGGAGATTTTTTGAATTTTTTCTCGGCTTACTAACGCCTTTAGCAAAAAAAGAAAAACGATCGACGAACCTGTTTTTGAGTTACAATCAAAATTCTGAAGCGACGCGTTTTTAACCGGACGTCTCTCCCTTCCCTCGGGATCGCGCCTATAATTTTTTAATTGAATTTAAGCGTGGGTTTCACAGAACTTTTCCTCAGCTTTCCAATGCCGTTTACCAAAAAACTATCGGCGAACGCGTCCTCGAGTTGCAGTCAAAATTCTAAAGCGACGCGTTTTTAACCGGACGTCTCTCCCTTCCCTCGGGATCGCGCCTGTAATTTTTTAATTGAATTTAAGCGTGGGTTTCACAGAACTTCTTCTCAGCTTTCCAACGCCGCTTACCAAAAAACAACCGACGAACGCGTCCTCGAGTTACAATCAAAATTCTGAAGCGACGCGTTGTTAACCGAACGTCTCTCCCTTCCCTCGGGATCACGCTTGTAATTTTTTAATTGAATTTAAGCGTGGGTTTCGTAGAACTTTTCCTCAGCTTTCCAACGCCGCTTACCAAAAAACAATCGACGAACGCGTTCTTGAGTTACAATCAAAATTCTAAAGCGACGCGTTTTTAACCGAACGTCTCTCCCTTCCCTCGGGATCGCGCTTGTAATTTTTTAATTGAATTTAAGCGTGGGTTTCGTAGAACTTTTCCTCAGCTTTCCAACGCCGCTTACCAAAAAACAATCGACGAACGCGTCCTCGAGTTGCAGTCAAAATTCTAAAGCGACGCGTTTTTAACCGAACGTCTCTCCCTTCCCTCGGGATCGCGCTTGTAATTTTTTAATTGAATTTAAGCGTGGGTTTCACAGAGCTTTTTCTCAGCTTTCCAACGCCGCTTACCAAAAAACAATCGACGAACGCGTTCTCGAGTTACAATCAAAATTCTAAAGCGACGCGTTTTTAACCGAACGTCTCTCCCTTCCCTCGGGATCGCGTTTGTAACTTTTTAATTGAATTTAAGCGTGGATCTCACAGAACTTTTTCTCAGCTTTCCAATGCCGTTTACTCAAGAAACAATCGACGAACGCGTTCTCGAGTTACAGTCAAAATTCTGAAGCGACGCGTTTTTTATTTGCTCGTTAACCGAACGTCTCTCCCTCCCCTCGCGATCGCGCTTGTAATTTTTAAATTCGATTTAATCGCGGGCTTTACAGAGTTTTTGGTCAGCTTTCCAACGCCGCTTACCAAAAAACAATCGACGCACGCGTTCTCGAGTTACAATCAAAATTCTGAAGCGACGCGTTTTTAACCGAACGTCTCTCCCTTCCCTCGGGATCGCGCTTGTAATTTTTTAATTGAATTTAAGCGTGGGTTTCACAGAGCTTTTTCTCAGCTTTCCAACGCCGCTTACCAAAAAACAATCGACGAACGCGTTCTCGAGTTACAATCAAAATTCTGAAGCGACGCGCTTTTAAACGAACGTCTCTCCCTTCCCTCGGGATCGCGCCTGTAATTTTTTAATTGAATTTAAGCGGGGGATTTACAGAGCCTTTTCTCGGCTTTCCAACGCCGCTTACCAAAAAACAATCGACGAACGCGTCCTCGAGTTACAATCAAAATTCTAAAGCGACGCGTTTTTAAACGAACGTCTCTCCCTTCCCTCGGGATCGCGCCTGTAATTTTTTAATTGAATTTAAGCGTGGGTTTCACAGAGCTTTTCCTCGGCTTTCCAACGCCGCTTACCAAAAAACAATCGGCGAACGCGTCCTCGAGTTGCAGTTAAAATTCTGAAGCGTCGCGTTTTTAAACGAACGTCTCTCCCTTCCCTCGGGATCGCGCCTGTATTTTTTTAATTGAATTTAAGCGTGGGTTTCACAGAGCTTTTCCTCAGCTTTCCAACGCCGCTTACCAAAAAACAATCGGCGAACGCGTCCTCGAGTTACAATCAAAATTCTGAAGCGAAGCGTTTTTAACCGAACGTCTCTCCCTTCCCTCGGGATCGCGCCTGTAATTTTTTAATTGAATTTAAGCGTGGGTTTCACAGAGCTTTTGCTCAGCTTTCCAACGCCGCTTACCAAAAAACAATCGACGAACGCGTTCTCGAGTTACAATCAAAATTCAGAAGCGACGCGTTTTTAACCGAACGTCTCTCCCTTCCCTCGGGATCGCGTTTGTAATTTTTTAATTGAATTTAAGCGTGGGTTTTACAGAGCTTTTTCTCAGCTTTCCAACGCCGCTTACCAAAAAATAATCGACGAACGCGTCCTCGAGTTGCAGTCAAAATTCTAAAGCGACGCGTTTTTAACCGAACGTCTCTCCCTCCCCTCGCGATCTCGCTTGTAACTTTTTAATTGAATTTAAGCGTGGGTTTCACAGAACTTCTTCTCAGCTTTCCAACGCCGCTTACCAAAAAACAACCGACGAACGCGTCCTCGAGTTACAATCAAAATTCTGAAGCGACGCGTTGTTAACCGAACGTCTCTCCCTTCCCTCGGGATCGCGCCTGTAATTTTTTAATTGAATTTAAGCGTGGGTTTCACAGAGCTTTTTCTCAGCTTTCCAACGCCGTTTACTCAAAAAACAATCGACAAACGCGTTCTCGAGTTACAGTCAAAATTCTAAAGCGACGCGTTTTTAACCGAACGTCTCTCCCTCCCCTCGCGATCGCGCTTGTAATTTCTAAATACAATTTAAGCGGGGGATTTACAGAGCTTTTTCTCGGCTTTCCAACGCCGCTTACCAAAAAATAATCGACGAACGCGTTCTCGAGTTACAATCAAAATTCTAAAGCGACGTGTTTTGAAACGAACGTCTCTCCCTTCCCTCGGGATCGCGCCTGTAATTTTTTAATTGAATTTAAGCGTGGGTTTCACAGAACTTTTCCTCAGCTTTCCAATGCCGTTTACCAAAAAACTATCGGCGAACGCGTCCTCGAGTTGCAGTCAAAATTCTAAAGCGACGCGTTTTTAACCGGACGTCTCTCCCTTCCCTCGGGATCGCGCCTGTAATTTTTTAATTGAATTTAAGCGTGGGTTTCACAGAACTTCTTCTCAGCTTTCCAACGCCGCTTACCAAAAAACAACCGACGAACGCGTCCTCGAGTTACAATCAAAATTCTGAAGCGACGCGTTGTTAACCGAACGTCTCTCCCTTCCCTCGGGATCGCGCCTGTAATTTTTTAATTGAATTTAAGCGTGGGTTTCACAGAACTTTTCCTCAGCTTTCCAACGCCGCTTACCAAAAAACAACCGACGAACGCGTCCTCGAGTTACAATCAAAATTCTGAAGCGACGCGTTGTTAACCGAACGTCTCTCCCTTCCCTCGGGATCGCGCCTGTAATTTTTTAATTGAATTTAAGCGTGGGTTTCACAGAACTTTTCCTCAGCTTTCCAACGCCGCTTACCAAAAAACAATCGACGAACGCGTTCTCGAGTTACAATCAAAATTCAAAAGCGACGCGTTTTTTATTTGCTCATTAACCGAACGTCTCTCCCTCCCCTCGCGATCTCGCTTGTAACTTTTTAATTGAATTTAAGCGTGGGTTTCACAGAGCTTCTTCTCAGCTTTCCAACGCCGCTTACCAAAAAATAATCGACGAACGCGTTTTCGAGTTACAGTCAAAATTCTGAAGCGACGCGTTTTTAACCGGACGTCTCTCCCTTCCCACGGGATCGCGCCTATAATTTTTTAATTGAATTTAAGCGTGGGTTTCACAGAACTTTTCCTCAGCTTTCCAACGCCGCTTACCAAAAAACAATCGACGAACGCGTTCTCGAGTTACAATCAAAATTCAAAAGCGACGCGTTTTTTATTTGCTCATTAACCGAACGTCTCTCCCTCCCCTCGCGATCTCGCTTGTAACTTTTTAATTGAATTTAAGCGTGGGTTTCACAGAGCTTCTTCTCAGCTTTCCAACGCCGCTTACCAAAAAATAATCGACGAACGCGTTTTCGAGTTACAGTCAAAATTCTGAAGCGACGCGTATTTAACCGGACGTCTCTCCCTTCCCACGGGATCGCGCCTATAATTTTTTAATTGAATTTAAGCGTGGGTTTCACAGAACTTTTCCTCAGCTTTCCAACGCCGCTTACCAAAAAACAATCGACGAACGCGTTCTCGAGTTACAATCAAAATTCAAAAGCGACGCGTTTTTTATTTGCTCATTAACCGAACGTCTCTCCCTCCCCTCGCGATCTCGCTTGTAACTTTTTAATTGAATTTAAGCGTGGGTTTCACAGAGCTTCAGCTTTCCAACGCCGCTTACCAAAAAATAATCGACGAACGCGTTCTCGAGTTACAATCAAAATTCTGAAGCGACGCGTTTTTAACCGGACGTCTCTCCCTTCCCTCGGGATCGCGCCTATAATTTTTTAATTGAATTTAAGCGTGGGTTTCACAGAGCTTTTTCTCAGCTTTCCAACGCCGCTTACCAAAAAATAATAGACGAACGCGTTCTCGAGTTACAGTCAAAATTCTAAAGCGACGCGTTTTTAACCGAACGTCTCTCCCTTCCCTCGGGATCGCGCCTGTAATTTTTTAATTGAATTTAAGCGTGGGTTTCACAGAGCTTTTTCTCAGCTTTCCAACGCCGCTTACCAAAAAACAATCGGCGAACGCGTCCTCGAGTTGCAGTCAAAATTTTAAAGCGACGCGTCTTTAACCGGACGTCTCTCCCTTCCCTCGGGATCGTGCCTGTAATTTTTTAATTGAATTTAAGCGTGGGTTTCACAGAGCTTTTCCTCAGCTTTCCAACGCCGCTTACCAAAAAACAATTGACGAACGCGTCCTCGAGTTACAATCAAAATTCTGAAGCGACGCGCTTTTAAACGAACGTCTCTCCCTTCCCTCGGGATCGCGCCTGTATTTTTTTAATTGAATTTAAGCGTGGGTTTCACAGAGCTTTTCCTCA
This sequence comes from Prosopocoilus inquinatus, assembly GCA_036172665.1. Lineage (NCBI taxonomy): Eukaryota > Metazoa > Arthropoda > Insecta > Coleoptera > Lucanidae > Prosopocoilus > Prosopocoilus inquinatus. Next base: position 1,922,031 of record CM069878.1, on the reverse strand, counting down.
GCTTTCCAACGCCGCTTACCAAAAAACAATCGACGAACGCGTTCTCGAGTTACTTTATTAATTTGAACTATTTCCTAAACCACAGTCTCCTTTACTATTTAGTTTGTATCGACTTATCGAGCGCGGCCTACACATCGAGAGTGAACAGTGAGGCATCTTCGGCATGTTCGTACAGACCTTTGGAATCCCCCAATCGGTCAACGAAATGAAACACACACGATTATGTTAGCTTACCGAATATAATTGCTAAGACGTTCCGCTTTTCGCGATGTAGTCAGGTACCGACATTTCTTACGTCATTTTTCGTATTTTTGAGCGGATGCCTGCGTTATGACCCGCACGGTATAAATAAACCGCACTTGACCTTACCGGCCGAAAACAAAACTAATTTTGAATGATGTGCACCGTGCGCGAAATGACTAATAATTCTTGACGGTTTTAACCGCGAAGCTGGCAGGTCCAGGGCCCGCTTGTATTTTTAAGCTCCCTTTTTGCCGGTGAAGCCCCGCTGTGATTCTAATTTAAAAATGCGATGCCCCTATCTGAAAATTGTTTACAAATGAGTTTACAATACTGCACCTACACGTGTATTGTCACGATGGGAGTTTCTCTCTCGTCAAAAATAACAAAAAAAGACGTTATTAAAGCACGCGCTTGTGAAATCGAGGGGGGCAATTTCAACAGTGTCGGAATGTAATGACAATAAGTGAGGTAGTCCGATATAACACGGTTTATGTTTCATAATAAAACAGCGGCAACTGGGGCAAGCGATTACAACAAGTGATACAAAGAACGCAGGGCGTATTACGAAGTACGCAATGCGCGAATCACAAAGACAAAAATTGCGTATGAAATGTGCGGATTAAAATTAAAATAAAACATAAGTGCCAACTCGTAAGAAGGGGAGCCGCCCGGAACCATCCCAGCCACCAAGGACGGTGTTCCCGAGATCAACATCACCTTGCGGCCGATTGTGGCCATCGCCCGTCAATCCCCAGCCAGATGCTGCCAACTTCAACCCCGGTCAACCACAGTGCTGGTGAGGTGCGCCAGCTGAATCCATCACCTCACCCCTGCTTGCCGCACCAGGGACACGCCACTTCATCCAGGACCACAAGAACGACCGTAGTCGATAGCATAAACGTCGCAACGAGCCGATCGCAGCTACAACCGCAACCCGGATGCAAAGTACGTCGCCACCCTGGCCAGACCCACCCGGACGACCAGAACCGCAACCACCCGTTTGACCCACGAAAACCCCCCCAAACAATTTAAGCTCAATATTAATAATAAAAGGTGTCAACTTTTGTAAAACATTTGTGTTTGAAGCTCTATCGTCTGAAAAGCCTACGCTACCCTCTTACCGCGACGTGGTGGAGGCACCACCCTAAGCGTCACATGGTGGAGGCACCATTGTAAGCGTGACAATATACTTTCTTATCTACAAAACAAAATTTACACAATGGAAAACCTGGGTATACAGTTTTTTCATACTAAACAATCCTCTATCTAACACAGATACAGTCCGACCTATAATAAAATTGTTCGCGAACTGTCAACCGCCATCTTTAACAATGAAAACGCGTTCGAGTCGTAACAGCGACGAGATTGGGCGACATAAATCCAGGGCGTAAACCCCTTATTAAAAATAATTGGCAGGCAGTTTCGGCGGCTGGACGCGACAGATTTCCAAGTGATCAAACAAAAACGAACGAAAAGCACATTTCCGAAACGAAACAGCCACAGTTGACGTACATTCTAATTTCCGAAAAGCAAAGGAATTTGTCACACAAAATGGTTACTTTTAATCATAAGAAAATTTCACGCCGCTGCGCCATTCAGTCAGATTAATTTGATTTTAATTATTAATCATTTTCAATAACAATGGCCGCGTTCAGCGTTGGTTGAGTTGAGCGACGCCGACGGTCATCTGAACGCGGCCAATTACTCTGTCATTCGCAGCTTCCTGCGCGGGATGAATCTTCTTTTGAATTTCGCTCGTGGATAAGATTTCGCCTTGAAGTTCAACGCGCCATCTATTGGCCTAACGCGAAAACGTTTAGTCGCAGTTCAATTAATTACCAAACGGTCATTTTCTTAGATGGCGCTGCTTGTTTATCGAGCAAAAAAATTGCCGCAATTTTACGCGCACAATTTTCTTAGTGAATTACAATCGAAGAAAATAATAATTTATTACGTCTCTCTCTTTTTCTTTTTTTTTCTTTTTTTCAAATACTCGAAAAACATTTGATCGTCGAAACTTCCGACATAATTGCAATTCGGAGCAAAGCGATAAAAAAGCGGCGTTAATTTTAGGCCGGGGCCTAAACGTACTGCGGAGCAGAGCAGACGTCAACAGAAATAGAGACGTAAATTTTTTTTTATGCACAGATGTACACTCAAGAAACAAAGGCCTCTCTTCTCCGCAATAAAATATTTTTATTGGTTTAATAATAAAAAAAAGAAGGAACGGACACGGCGCGCGGCGGCGGTGGGGTGGCGAAAACGTGCAGAATTTGGCCGCCGATCCTGATTCGGGATCGTAAACTCCTTTTTATTTTTCGAAATCGATTGCAAAATATTTCTGTATTTTTTTTTACAGTTGAGTGGCTGCGCGCTTTAATGCGAATATTTAACAACGTTTTCAGATTAAACGAAATTCGTTTGATGTTTTTTTTTCTTTTCGTTTTTTTTTTAATTCAGAGAATATTTCCGAACGGATCCGAATTTCAATAAATCCGAAACAAACTGAAAATCATAATCATACAATAATCATCTTGTGTGCAACACATTTACGATTCTTGTCTGACAGACCGTCGAATTAAACATAACCTGCATTCACTTTTGTACCGAGCAGTAACCATCGAGGTTAAGTACAATCCGCTGGTTTTCTGCTAGGCTTGTTTCTCCTCCTGTTACTTAACCTCGATGCTACTCGCATCGAGGTTAAGGTTAAGGTTAAATAATTAATTGAAACAATTGCATTCGATGTTTTCTTAATCAAATATTATTGTTTAATTTTGCTTGAATGCAATTATCGAGAATGATCTTGGAAATCCGCGAAGCACGAAATTAAAACCGACATAACCTAAAAATAAAATTCCTTAATATATTATTTCAATTTTTTTTTTTTAATTTTTAAGTTATTTATTTTTTTCTGTAGTTGTCTTGTATTTTTTCCCAAATTCTTTTTCTTTTGTAACTTTCATATTTTACATTATATTATTGTTATTTTATTTTCTTTAGATTTTCTTGTGCGAATTTTTCGTATTTTTTAAATTTTTTAAATTCTCCCGACCTTTTAAAATTTCTTCCCTAATTTTTAAGATTTTTCGTTGGGCTGGGTTGGCCTTGAACAATTTCCCAAAGAAATACGTGGATTATTTGACCTTGAATTGATTTTTTTAAATTTCTAATTTTTTTTTGGAAATTTTCATGCATTTTAATTTTTTTGTTTTTTCTCTTTTCTTTTTAATTTTCTTTTCTTAATTTTAGAATTTTGTTAAAATTTGTTTTTTTTAAATTTTCTTATTTCATTTTTTCTCGCTGGGTTGACTTTGCATGGGTTGGCTTCAGTTGGATTGGCCTTGAATTTCAACTTTGAAATTTTAATTTTTTTGTTTTTTTTTTCTTTTCTTTTTAAAATTTTTTTCCTAATTTTAGAATCTTGTTAAAATTTGTTTTTTTTTAAATTTTCTTCCTATTTTATTTTTTCTCGCTGGGTTGACTTTACGTAGGATGGCTTCAGTTGGGTTGGGTTGACCTTGAATTGGCTTCTTCAAATTTCTATTTTTTTTGGAAATTTTCATCGATTTTATTTTTTTATGTTTTCTCTCTTTTCCCTTCAATTTTTCAGATTCTTACAGTTCGGTTGGGCAGACTTTGAACATTTTTTTTGGCAATCTTAAGTTTTGTTTTTCCCCAACTTTTTTCTCAAAATTCATATGATTTTTTTTTCCATTTTTTAAAGTTTTGAACACCGAAAAAGCATGAAAAGTGATCGCGATGAAAACTATTGTTGTTGCTGAGGTACATTTCAAGGTTCGCGTAGCGGCCGAGGTACATTTCAAGATTCGCGTAGTGGCTGAGGTACATTTAAACTTAACTTTCGTGTAGTGGGTGAGGTACAATTCAAGATTAGCCGAGTTGTGGCAGAGGTATATTTCAAGATTAGCCGCGTTGTGGCTGAGGTACGTTTCAAGATTCGCCTAATGTCTGAGGTACATTTCGAGATTCGCGTAATGATCGAGGTACATTTGGTTCCTTGTTTGTGTGGTAATTCCAGCTCCTCGTTTTTATTTGAATGAATACGTATTTAAAAATAAAGAATTTACAGTTTACTGTAATTTACCTTCCTCCGAAATGGTAGTGTTTGAATGCGGCTTCGCAGATTTTACAAAAATTTTGGGCTCGTCAATCTGAGAGCTCTCAAAAAAAAAAAAAAAAACAAAAAATTTAAGTGTCACCTGTGAAAAGTCGTACTTACACGGTACCATTTCGGAGATAGAAAAAATTACAGGAAACTGTAATCGTCTATCAAATGTCAAGCCGCTTGGATCGTCGATCGATAAAATTTCAAGCGAAAGATCGGTTTTTTTATACGCGCGTGGGCTCATTCACGTTTTCGAAAAATGCCATCGGATTTGCGCGTGGTTTGCGTTCCCCCCCAACCCCCCCACGTTTCGCAAGCGCGTTTTCCGCTGACCGTAAATCAAGTTCGGCGACGCGGTGTTTTCGTTTCCAGGTGAAAGATAACAATCACAATTAGGGTGTTTATTGCGCGCATATTTTCCGTGGCCGCCTGCCAAGAACTTGGGCGACGATGATTGGCGGCTTGTTGCAACAACCCGGCTTGTTTCTTCTTGCTGACGCGCGTGTTTGTTGTCGAGCGTCGTAATTTGTTGCGCGAATTACTCGAGAACACGAAAGCTCGCCGATTCTAAAATCATCTCTCAAATTTATACGCCCGAAATTGTTACTGAGCAGTGGACAATCATTACAGGTTCCTGTAATTTTTCTTTCTGCAAAACGGCAGCACGCACTGTTTAAATATGATCTGACGTTTGTACTTTACGAAAGCTTCGAGCCTGTCAAATCCGAAAGCGAATTTGCGAAGTCGTATTTAAACGGTACCATTTTGATGAGACAGAAAAATTACAGGAAACTGTAATCGTCTACTAACCTACGTTTCTTTTTCTTGTTTTTTGCTCAAGCAACTGTGATTACTTAATACATCTCAACACTGATTATATTAATTAAATAATGTGAGTGGCGCGTTAAGATTTAATAACGCGTTTAGTTTCCAAGTAATTCCGAAAGGCCGCTGCATTGTGTTCGTGTGGTCGTGACTTCTGCAGGCCTTAGTCACATTTATAAATAGTTTCGTTTGAAGGATGATGGACAGACAACGTCCGGAGAAAACGCGACGTGTTTGCACAAAAAAAAAAAACAAAAAAATTCAGGCGCCTACTCAGATTCTTCAAACGCACGCGGAAAGGAAAAGCGACGGCGGCCGACGCCGCCGACGTGTGCTTTTAGCCGATAGTGATCGTCGGCGGAGCGCTTCGTTTTTAAAACCAATTTTTTTAAAAGCACCATAAAAATATTCCCCGAGTTTTCCAGGCTTGCCCTGATTCGTTCACGAAAAAAAAAAAGGAAAAAACCGATTGACTGCGCCCGTGTTGCAGAGCAACTTTCCTATTTTTTGCGTCAGAAATAACGAACGTACAAAAATTGGTAATTTAATGACTCGTAATTTTGACGTGTATTTATTAAAAAAAAAATTATTATTAAATTACCCGTTTAAGAAATAATAAAAACGATTAATGACATGGCGCAGTCGTCTACAAACCGATGGGATAGAGTTTCTCTGCGAAACGCCTTAGTGGCAGGCAAACCGATAAACTCAGCAGTTCATATGGTTGCCTATACTAAAGGCGATAAAAATTAAGCAAGAAAAGAAACTCATAAAAATTGACTGAGTTTGCGCAACTGTTTCAAATGTTTAAACAATTTTCCAAATTTCAAAAAAGAAACGACAGACGTACTTCACTTACCAAATTATTTATTTATTTTTTTTTCAAATTTCACTTTGCGTCAATGTTAAAAAAAAACTTAAAAAAACAATAAACGATTAATAACAGGGGAGAGTTATCTAAACAGATAGATTTTTTCAACGAAGCGCCTTAGTGGTAGGCAAACCGATAAACTCAGCAGTTCATGTGGTTGCCTATACTTAAGGCGATAAAAAAATTAAGCAAAAACAAACTCGCAACAATCGACTGAGTTTGCGCAACTGTTTTAAAACGTTTAAACAATTTTCCAAATTTCAAAAAAGAAACGACATGCGTACTAAAGTCACCAATTTTATATATATATATATATTTTTAATTTGACTTTGTGCCAATGTTAAAAAAAAACGTAAAAAATAATAAACGATTAATAAGAGGGGCGTGTTATCTAAACAGATAGATTTCTTCAACACAAAACGCCTTAGTGGCAGGCAAACCAATGAACTCAGCAGTTCGTGTGGTTGCCTATACTTAAGGCGATAAAAAAAATAAGCGAAAAAGAAACTCACAATCGACTGGGATTGCTTGACTGTTTTAAACGTTTAAACAATTCTCCAGTTCGTACTGATTTAAAAAAAGAATGACAGGCGTATTAAATTCACCAATTTGTTCTATCTTTCTTTAATTCTCACTTTCAAACAAATGACGACCACCGCAATAAAAAAAAAAACTTGAAACATATTTGCGGTTATGTATACAGGAAAAAAAAAAGATTTCAGAATTCGGAAAGAACAATCAATCACCATCACATGCCACACATCAAGTAAACAAAAGAAAATTCAGGACAGGTTTCTTTTTATCGACTTTCTTTTGTTGCTTTTGTCCGATTTCGTTTTCTTTTCGTCGATTTTTCAGCGCGCGTTTTATTTCTTGTGTTAATTTTTTTTATTATCATCATCTTTTTTGTATTACTTTGTTTCTTTATACGATGTTGCTTTTTTTTAAAATTAATTTCACATTTCGCGCCAGAAAATCGTCGATTTTTTTTGTTTTGTTCACCGCACGCATCGCGTTTCGATTTTGTTTGTCCTCTTTTGTTTTCTATCTTTGCAATCCGCCGGAAAATTGTCGATCGCCTTTTGTTGCTTTTGTCCGATTTACTCATGCCATTTTCTTTTCATCGATCTTTCAGTGCTCCTTTTATTTTTTGTGTTTATTTTTTTTATTATTCGTTTTATTTTATTTTATTACTTTTTGTCGAATTATTGTCTTGATGTTGCTGGGTTTTTTTTTAAATTATTTTCACACTTCGCCAGAAAATCGTCGATTTTCTTTTGTTTTTTTTTTTGTTCACCGCACGCTTCGCGTTTCGATTTTGTTTGTACTTTTTTTTTCTCTCTTTGCAATCCGCCGGAAAATTGTCGATCGTCTTTTGTTTGTTTTTGTTCACTGTTTTGTGCTCGCTTCATGTTTCGGTTTTGTTTCTTTTCTTGATGTTGCTGTTTTTTTTTTTAATTATTTTCACATTTCGCCAGAAAATCGTCGATTTTCTTTAGTTTTTTTTTTATTGATTATCTTTTGTCTCTTTATACACTTTTGTTTCTTTTTTTTTGGGTGTTGCTGTTTTTTCACATATTTTCACGTTTCGCCAGAAAATCGTCGATTTTCTTTTGGTTTCATTTGTCGATCTTTTTTTGTCTCTCTGTACTCTTTTGTTTCCTTTGTTTTGGGTGTTGCTGTGTCAATGTCAAAAAAAGAAACGTACAAAATACACGGTTAATATCAAGGGCGTGTTATCTAAACAGATAGATTTTTTCAACGAAACGCCTTAGTGGCAGGCAAACCAATAAACTCAGCAGTCCACGCGGTTGCCTACCTTAAAGGCGATAAAAATTATTTTGTATAAACAGCAGAGAAAAAAAAACAACCGAGATTACCCGACGTTTTTAAACGTTTAAACACAACTTTCCAATTCGTCCTGCTTTCGAAAAAAGAACAAAGAAATAACAGAAGCACAGAAATCATAATTTTTTCATTTTCATCACTTTGTATCAACGGAGAAAATTTTCGTTACAATTTATAAACAATAAATTTAAAAAAAGAAAATCTTACCATAGGCAACCCAACTAGCACATTCGCTTGTCTGGTTGCCCATACTGAAGACATCCCTCCCCCCGAGATCATTAAAAAAAGTGCTTGTGAACTTATTCACAGTTCACTAAGAAAATGCCGTCTTCCATTATTTTTTTCTAATTAAAGCAACTTTCCATTAAGTACGAAGACGGATGACATTCGTGGATACTTCCGTTGCGCCATTAGTTCCTATCCCAACAGAGAGTTACAGCATCTAGATTCGCCGCTAAAAAGGGCGATGGCCTGACAGGGCCCCGGTGAGTACTAACAGTAATTATTATTGAGCTATAACATTTAAATTCGCCGCTAGAAACGGCGAGGGTCAAACAGGGCCCCGGTGAGTACTAACAGTAATTATTATTGAAAGGAGAGCCATAGCATTTAGATTCGCCGATAGAAATGGCAAGGGTCAGACAGGACCCCGGTGAGTACTAACAGTAATTATTGTTGAAAGGAGAGCTGTAGCATTTAGATTCGCCGTTAGAAATGGCAAGGGTCAGACAGGGCCCCGGTGAGTAACAATAATAATTATTGTTGTTGTTGAACGTCGGACATAAACAATGCGTGGTTTTTGCATGACCGGCTGCTTACCACCTCTCTGCATATAAATCAATCAATCAATCAAAGTGGTGACTGAGCGTTGAAACGGCAGTGAAATAATTGAATACTGTCACCCCTCGCCCTCATACCAAGGCAAAGGACCTTGCAAAATTCTTTGCTGTTCTTGTTATTATACCGGACACGTAACACCTCGCATGTTCTTTCCTCGTCTATTAGTATTACCGTGCAGAGCACGCAAATATTTGCTCTTTCTCGCCCTCGGAGGGGGGCGGCGCGTCCCATATTGTTATGTACAGAGCAGTAAAACCACCCCTTAAAATGCCATTACGAGCGCACCAGTGACGGACGTGATTTAAGGACTGTTTGCGCTTCGCATATTTTAAGTGAATTTCACAGTAATAAACGAAAGAAACCCCCGACGGAACGAAGAAATCTTTTTTTTTTTTTTTTGGCTTTCAGAGAAACGCCCCGCCCGCGCGCCCGTCCCGTCCCGTCCGTAACTCGATTATTGCGATTCGGCTCCCGGATGTGGCGAAAAAACAAAAGGAAGTGATTCACATATCTTTTCGAGATTAAATCATTTTTATTTATGAAAGACGCGATTGTATTTTAGAGGAGCGGAATGAATTTATTAATTTATCGGTCTCTCGTCCTCCTCCTCCTCCTCCTCCTCATTGAGAGCGAGCTAATTTATTTCGGCTCATTTGCGCCTACTGACTGTGAGTGTGAGTTATTGTGTGTATGTACGTAAGCTTAGCTTGCTACATAGCTTTCGGTTTTTATTCGCTGGATGCGAGACGAGGTGCGCTGACTACAGAGCTCGGAGGTGTTGAACGATCCTAACCGTTCGTTACGCAGTTTGCAATAATTAATTACAGGGGTTTTTTTTTTTTTGGAAGCCCACTTACATTTTTTTTATTCCAATAAAATCCACGTTTAAGTACCAACGAAAATAAATCGTAAGTTCGTCCTTTATTTCAAATTTCCTGCGACATCAGAGTATTTTCTAATCGATTGGACCGTTTCGGCACGGCTAAATAACGAAAAAAAGCCGCAAACGCGCCCCATCCTCTGGCCATTACCGACGCCGACACAGTTCGAGTACGGTTGTGTGTGTTAGATCGCGCCGTGAATCTGCGCTGAATTATTATTATGTGCATTCTTTCGCTTGCAAAAACGTGGTCCAGACGCGTTTAGATTCAAAGGCGGATGTTCTTTTGCAAGCGGATTAATCGCCACGCCCCTTGAAAATTCAGCTCGATCGATAATCCCCTTTCCCTTTCGAATCAAACCACTTTTATATTTCGTTCGGATTGAATTGCAGTTATTCACAGGCGAACTGTCAGTCAACAATTCAAATCGTCGCAGCAACTGCGGAATCCAGATTCAAACTATTCGAAACCAGATTCAAACGTTTAAGCAAAAGAGAGCGGCTACAGTTCGCAAGTTTCAATTCACACAGTTCAACTGGAATTCGATCAACTCGCCGGTCGTGTCCTTCAAAGTGCTGCTAGCGTTTTTAACCAAGTGATCTGCTTAATTTGAACAGGTATGTTCCAACTCAGTTATAAACAGCGTTGTATAACGCCATTTTTTCTTTTAGAACAATTCTTCATTCACCAGGAGGCGAATTTCTTTTTGCTTTAAATATTCATGAAAGTAGAGGGAAAAAAATGAAGCCCTTACAACTTAACGAATTCACCTCTCGTACAAGGCCGCGAACGCATTTTGCATTAGGTAAACTCATCTTGTTAAAAATCTTTCGTATCTTCTCTTACCGTACAAAAAAAAAATTGTTATTCGTTTATTTCTTCTTCGCAATTCGTTTTCCGTGTCGTGGTCCCTGATTTCGATTACCTTTTCTACAATCGCTCTCCAATGGCGCCTTTTTGTTTATGTCTTCAAACTCCACGCGAGAAAGCGGTCGATTTTCCTTTGTTTTCAGGTTTCTACCACTTACCCCGTCATTCCCGAAGAAAAAAAAATGAAGATCCAGCAACTTATTGAACCCACCTCGTATAATAATAACGTAAGGCCGTACGAACTCTCAGTTTTCGATTTCGTTTTCTTTTCTTTTTTGGAAACATAAGTATATTTCGCAGTTCAAATATTCTGCGGTCGCTTTTTTCCGATTGTTTGGGCGATTTTGGCTCGGATAAGTGACTAGAAGAAGCCGTGCGGGCGGGCCCATCTTCTGATCGACACCGTTCGAGTACTGTTGTGTATGTTTTTATCGCCTCGTCGGTTTTTGCTGAAGTATTTCCTCTCCCGACTTTATTTATTATTTCTTTATTTGTTTGGCTGCGCAAGCGCAACTTTCCCATTTTATGTTTTTTTTTCTTCTTCTTATCAGAAATAATGGACATATAAACATTAAATCTAAGTTTAGGCTCGGATAAGTAACGAGAAGAAGCCGTAAACGCGCGCTTCTTGTGTGGGTCTATCTTCTGATCGACACCGTTCGAGTAATGTTGTGTATGTTATATCGCCTGAACTATTTTTTTTTTTTACAAATTCACATTAAAAATTACTATGTAATCAATTCGTACAGTTCCAATTGGGTTATTAACAGCGCTATTTCTTTCTCCCTTTCTCGTTTAGAATAGTTTCTTTTCATTGGACTATTTCGTATCGGACCCGTCAAAGCTTCGCAAGAAGCAAGAAGGTGCGACCGTTGCTAAGCCGGCGAGTTGTTTTTAAGCCCGACCACGCGGGGCATCCTGAAGCGGACTTCCGATTTAATAGGGCAAGGATATATTTCAATACCGGAAGTGTATCGAACTGACGGTATTTTAAATATAAATGTCGGATGAATGGCATACCTAAAGTAAGTAAGAGAGTAAGCCGTAAACGCGCGTCTTGTGAGGGCCCATCTTCTGATGGTACACTGTTCGAGTCATGTTGTGTATGTTATATCGCCTGAACTATTTTTTTTTTTTACAAATTCACATTAAAAATTACTATGTATTCAATTCGTACAGTTCCAATTGGGTTATTAACAGCGCTATTTCTTTCTCCCTTTCTCGTTTAGAATAGTTTCTCGTCATTGGACTATTTCGTATCGGACCCGTCAAAGCTTCGCAAGAAGCAAGAAGGTGCGACCGTTGCTGAGCCGGCGAGTTGTTTTTAAGCCCGACCACGCGGTGCATCGTGAAGCGGACTTCCGATTTAATAGGGCAAGGATGTATTTCAATACCGGAAGTGTACCGAAATCACGGTATTTTAAATATAAATGTCGAATGAATGGCATACCTAAAATAAATAAGAGAGTAAGCCGTGAACGCGCGTCTTGTGAGGGCCCATCTTCTGATGGTACACTGTTCGAGTCATGTTGTGTATGTTATATCGCCTGAACTACTTTTTCTTTTTACAAATTTCACATTAAAAATTTCTACGTATTCAATTCGGACCACGCGGTGTATCGTGAAGCGGACTTCCGATTTAATAGGGCAAGGATATATTTCAATGCCGGAAGTATACCGAAATCACGGTATTTTAAATATAAATGTCGAATGAATGGCATACCTAAAATAAGTAAGAGAGTAAGCCGTGAACGCGCGTCTTGTGAGGGCCCATCTTCTGGATCGACACCGTTCGAGTAATGTTGTGTGTGTTATATCGCCTGAACTATTTTTTTTTTACAAATTTCACATTAAAAATTACTATGTATTCAATTCGTACAGTTCCAATTGGGTTATTAACAGCGCTATTTCTTTCTCCCTTTCTCGTTTAGAATAGTTTCTTTTCATTGGACTATTTCGTATTGGACCCGTCAAAGCTTCGCAAGAAGCAAGAACGTGCGATCGTTGCTGAGCCGGCGAGTTGTTTTTAAGCCCGACCACGCGGGGCATCGTGAAGCGGACTTCCGATTTAATAGGGCAAGGATGTATTTCAATACCGGAAGTGTACCGAAATCACGGTATTTTAAATATAAATGTCGAATGAATGGCATACCTAAAATAAATAAGAGAGTAAGCCGTGAACGCGCGTCTTGTGAGGGCCCATCTTCTGATGGTACACTGTTCGAGTCATGTTGTGTATGTTATATCGCCTGAACTACTTTTTCTTTTTACAAATTTCACATTAAAAATTTCTACGTATTCAATTCGGACCACGCGGTGTATCGTGAAGCGGACTTCCGATTTAATAGGGCAAGGATATATTTCAATGCCGGAAGTATACCGAAATCACGGTATTTTAAATATAAATGTCGAATGAATGGCATACCTAAAATAAGTAAGAGAGTAAGCCGTGAACGCGCGTCTTGTGAGGGCCCATCTTCTGGATCGACACCGTTCGAGTAATGTTGTGTGTGTTATATCGCCTGAACTATTTTTTTTTTACAAATTTCACATTAAAAATTACTATGTATTCAATTCGTACAGTTCCAATTGGGTTATTAACAGCGCTATTTCTTTCTCCCTTTCTCGTTTAGAATAGTTTCTTTTCATTGGACTATTTCGTATTGGACCCGTCAAAGCTTCGCAAGAAGCAAGAACGTGCGATCGTTGCTGAGCCGGCGAGTTGTTTTTAAGCCCGACCACGCGGGGCATCGTGAAGCGGACTTCCGATTTAATGGGGCAAGGATATATTTCAATACCGGAAATATACCGACCGGACGGTATTTTACATATAAATGTCGAATGACTACAGGTATTGTAAAAAGGCGCCGGCTGTTTACACGCCAAGTTCTGTGAACGCCGCGGGCACAGGGCGACATCTATTGGACGAATTGCGACCGTGCCGGCTAACCTAACCTGTAAAGTATACACTTTGTTTTACTGTTTTGCTTATATGTGGACAGTATCGGCACATTGCGGTGCGTGATTTTCAGAAGAAAATTAATTAGTCAATTAAGTTAATTCGCTTATAAAGCAAGACAAGTTCACTTGTTCGAGTAGATCTGATCGATCGCGTTTACTTGTTTCGTGGCCACGATTTAATTGGCGTATTTCGACGCTTGTGTCGGAGTGCTTTTTTGGCCTTTGCCGAAGCTAACGTATTTTGTAAAGTTTTATGCAATAGATGTATCTGCGACAATTGTGTTGTGTCGTTGTCTACTCCCTGCGCTGAACGCACGAGTTAACAAAAATCTCCTGGGGGGTTTAACGAAAACCATCGCACGTTGTTGGGGCTTTGGAAACCGTTCCTTCAGCGGGGTTTATTTCCCTGGCGTCCTAAGTTTACAACGCGTATTACGAATTTTGTAAAGTTTTCCCCAATGGGATTTTCTACGACGATTGTGTTGTGTCATTGTCTACTCCCTACGCTGAACGCACGAGTTAACAAAAATCTCCTGGGGGGTTTAACGAAAACCATCGAACGTTGTCGGGGCTTTGGGGACCGTTCCTTCAGCGGGGTTTATTTCCCTGGCGTCCTGAGTTTACAACGCGTATTACGAATTTTGTAAAGTTTTCCCCAATGGGAATTTCTACGACGATTGTGTTGTGTCATTGTCTATTCCCTACGTTGAACGCACGAGTGAACGAAAATCTCTTGGGCGGTTAAGGAAAACCATCGCACGCTGTTGGGGCTTTGGGGACCGTTCCTTCAGCGGGGTTTATTTCCCTGGCGTCCTGAGTTTACAACGCGTATTACGAATTTTGTAAAGTTTTCCCCAATGGGAATTTCTACGACGATTGCGTTGTGTCATTGTCTACTCCCTACGCTGAACGCACGAGTGAACGAAAACCTCCTGGGGTGTTAAAGAAAACCATCGCACGCTGTTGGGGCTTTAGGGACCGTTCCGCAGTGGATCTTCCAGCTGGGTTTATTTCCCTGGCGCCCTTAGTTTATATCGCTTCGCTTAAAACCCACCCCGTCTCCTCCACAGTTAGATTCGGGAAAGTTGCAACACGAGCGCTTACCACCAAAACAGTTCGTTGAAATCGCTTGATGGACGTGTGATTTTTATAACTTCAAAACAAAAAAAAAAAGAAAGCTTCAAACGTTCAGAGGAACCCAATCTACGACGGCGATAAATATTTAAAACTCCGCCGGGCGCAGAACAGGAGGATTTAAAACTGTAGCGATTATTCGAGAGCCTCCCGACGCACATCAAAAGTTTCGACAAAGAAGAAAAAAAGCTTTTAAGCGTTATTATTAGCCAAAGCACATTTGCACATTAAGATAACACACTTAATCCCTGGCCGCGTTCGTTTAATAACACACGGTCCTCCTCACTCCCATTTTGCGTGTCTGTCAAAGCTAATAAAAAAACTAAAAATAATAACAAAAATTATAATAAAACGCACATTTTTCCCCCCTCGATTTTTTATGTTTATGCGAGATGCTTAAATTTTGGGGACACGCGAAAATAAATAATGATTTATTTGTTCCGACGACGACGCGACGCACGGATGTGTAATGGAAATTATGTAATGGCCCCCCCGTCCGTACGCCTCCACTGTTTCTAAAACCGGCGATGGTATAAGGAGGTTTAATTAATGATGGTTGAGGATTCGGCGGGTATGAACTTGACCTACACAAAAATCTCATTAAGAGGCAGAAGGTTCCCCCCCCCCCCAAAAAAAAGTCCTTCCATAATTTTTTTTTTTTTTTTTAATTTTTGCAAAAGATAATTTCTTTTCTCTCTCTTTTCGGTTGTATTTCGAGAAAGACCTGTATGTCTGCCGTTCATAGAAAAATATCTACTTCTCGATTGGCTATTGCGAAAATCGTTTTTTTTTTTTTTTTTTAAATCGAAAGAAAGAGACGCGGATGTTACGTCATAGGTAAGTAACTAAGTAAACGCCATCTGCGTAAAAGTATTCCTACCAAATTTGGATTATGCGAGTGACAGTTTCACTTTCTTACATTCCTCGGCGATAAAATACAGCCGAGCCGAGAAGTACCGCTTAGGCAATAACAGCAAAAAAAAAAAAAAAGAAATTACGCAATTCGTCCAAGCAAGGATCTTCAGAAAAGCGTTACACTTATAAATTCCGTTCTTTTCGTACAAGCTTAAATTAAATTTAAAAATTAAATTAATTAATTAAAAATTAAATTAAACTTACTCTTCGCTTTCAAAATAATGAGAGCGAACCACCAAAAAGTATTCAAAATAAATTGCCGCAACTTTAAGGCGAACTTTAACTCAATTTTTTAAAATCTCTTTTCTTTCGTTATTCGTTTATTTCTTCTTCTTCGTAAATCCTCTTCCGAGTCGTCCCCGATTTCGTTTTACGTTTTACGCGCTCAGACGAGCTCATTTTCCGGCGCGATTATCGACGCCGACATCGTTCGAGTAAAGTTGTGTGTGTTACATCGCGTCTTCGTGAATCTGCGCTGAACTATTGTTTGCAAGGTTAACTCAAATCCAAAATATGCTAAATTAAACTTACTTTTCGTTTTCAAAATAATACGAGCGAACCACCGAAAAGCATTCAAAATAAATTGCCGCAACTTTAAGGCGAAATTTAACTCAATTTTTTAAAATCTCTTTTCTTTCGTTATTCGTCTATTTCTTCTTCTTCGTAAATCCTCTTCCGAGTCGTCCCCGATTTCGTTTTACGTTTTACGCGGTATACACGTGAGTTTTCTATGTTCTCTTTTATTTTTCTGCAAGATTCAATTCACACAGTTCAACCGGAATTCGATCGGCTTGAGTGTTTTTCCAATTATAACTCCGTACGGTCAGAGTTTTAAAAACAATTTACTTACAATTTTTAGCGGACAAGAGTCAACAACTTCAGTTTTATTTTTTATTATTCAATTTTACAAAAATTAAGAAAAAATATATTATTATTATTATTCCATACTTCCTCTATTTTTTTAACAAACGGTGCTAACTCGAGAAGAGAGAAAAACAAACGTTCGCAACGGCAGGAAGAGCGAGTGTGTTGAAATCGTTTCTCCGTCGCACAATAGATGGCGCGCTTCTTCACCGACGCACGTCTGTTCCGCCTTGCTTTCAAAATAATACGTGCCGAAAATGTTTTTTTGTACGCGACGCAACCGAAAAGTATTCAAATAAATTCGCAACTTTAAGGCGAACTTTAAAATCAATTTTTTTTTTTAATCTTTTCACAATAGTACAAAAAAAATCGTCGCCTCTCTTTCGGTATTCCGTTTATTTCTACTTCGCACTTCGTTTTCCGAATCATCCCCGATTTCGTTTTACGATTTACGCCCTTCTTCTGGTCATTATCGACGCCGATACCGTTCGAGTAAAGTTGTGTGTGTGTTACATCGCATCACCGTGAATTTGCGTTGAACTATTGTTTGCAAGGTTATAAATAAAACTGAAAATCCAAATCCAAATTATTTCTTCTATTCGCTTTTTCAATTTATGACAAATATTAATAATCATGAAATTAACTAAGAAATTGCAAGGAATTCGTATAGCTGCTTCGGTTCTAATTGGTGCCTCTTCAGCAAGGATGTACCTCGAGAACTCCACCGCATCGTAAAATTCAATTATGTGAGGCAACGTCGCGTCGGGTGCAAATAAAAGCAAACGCCCCGCCCCCCCAAGGCAATTTTGCGTAATTTTAGTTTCTTTTTTTGTAAAGCAAGCTCCGTTACATTTTCTTTTTTTTTTTTTTTGGCAAATATTTGTGACGGGCAATCAAGAAACGTCAGTGCATTATCAAGCGGCGGTAAACCAAAGCCGGACGTACAGCAGCGCTTAAGACCGTTTGCTTTTCTATGCACGCAACTGTACATCAATGAAAACGGAATTCAGCGTTCATTCAAAATTGTAATTCCCGCCAAAATTCATGCTTTTCTGTGTTAAAAGAAGGCCAGATTATTAACTAATTATTATTAATTGATTTGTAATTTATTGTTTTGCGATAAAACTTTTGCGTTATAACGGTTTTTCTTTTTCGCAATGTCGCGTAAGTGACGAATCTGTGTCGCGTAAGTGACGATTAATTTTTCGATTTATTTTATTACCACGAGATGTGCGTACGTATTCCAAATCTGTGTATTGATTAAGTGAAGAAAAACTTGAATGCAAAAAATGCAAAAGATCTTAGAAGAGAAGAAAGAAAGGGAAAAGACCGGAAGGCAAGGCAAAATGATGGCGAAGTCACGCATGAGAAGGATGCAATCACAAATGAAGAAACGGCTGCAATAAACAAAGCAAATAGAGTAGAAGTCAAGAAAAAATTGAATGCAAAAAATGCAAAGATGTTACAATGGAACAAAGAAAGGAAAAAGACCGGAAGGCAAGGCAATGACTGTCTGTGAAGAATGCAGTCACTAATGAAGAAGTGGCCGCAGTAACACAACGTAAATAGAGAGTAGAAATCAAGAAAAAATTGAATGCAAAGATGTGCAAATGGAACAAAGAAAGGAAAAAGATCGGGAGGCAAGGCAAAATGATGGTGAGGTCACGCATGAGAAGGACGCAATCACAAGTGAAGAATTGGCCGCAGTAACAAAAAGTAAATAGAGTAGAAATCAAGAAAAAATTCAATGCAAAGATGCTCGAATGGAACAAAGAAAAGGAAAAGATCGGAAGGCAAGGCAAAATGAAGGTAGAATCACGCATGAAAAGGGGGCAATCACAAATGAAGAAAATGCTGCAGTAACACAAAGTAAATAGAGTAGAAGGCAAGAAACAATTAAACGCATGAAATGCAAAGATGTTAAAATGGAAGAAAGAAAGGGAAAAGACCGGAAGGCAAGGCAAAATGAAGGTGGAGTCACGCATGAAAAGGATGCAATCACAAACGAAGAAAAGGCCGCAGTAACACAAAGTAAATAGAGTAGAAGTCAAGAAACAATTAAACGCGAGAAATGCAAAGATGTTCGAATGGAACAAAGAAAAGGAAAAGACCGGAAGGCAAGGCAAAATGATGGTGAAGTCACGCATGAGAAGGAGGCAATCACAAATGAAGAAAATGCTGCAGTAACACAAAGTAAATAGAGTAGAAGTCAAGAAACAATTAAACGCGAGAAATGCAAAGATGTTAAAATGGAAGAAAGAAAGGGAAAAGACCGGAAGGCAAGGCAAAATGATGGTGAAGTCACGCATGAAAAGGATGCAATCACAAACGAAGAAACGGCTGCAGTAACACAAAGTAAATAGAGTAGAAGTCAAGAACCAATTAAACGCGAGAAATGCAAAGATGTTTGAATGGAACAAAGAAAAGGAAAAGACCGGAAGGCAAGGCAAAATGGTGATGAAGTCATGCCTGAGAAGGATGCAATCGCAAACGAAGAAAAGGCTGCAGTAACACAAAGTAAATAGAGTAGAAGGCAAGAAACAATTAAGCGCAAGAAATGCAAAGATGTTAAAATGGAAGAAAGAAATGGAAAAGACCGGAAGGCAAGGCAAAATGATGGTGAAGTCACGCATGAAAAGGATACAATCACAAACGAAGAAAAGGCCGCAGTAACACAAAGTAAATAGAGTAGAAGTCAAAAAACAATTAAACGCGAGAAATGCAAAGATGTTCGAATGGAAGAAAGAAAGGGAAAAGACCGGAAGGCAAGGCAAAATGAAGGTGGAGTCACGCATGAAAAGGATGCAATCAGAAACGAAGAAAAGGCTGCAGTAACACAAAGTAAATAGAATAGAAGTCATGAAACAATTAAACGCGAGAAATGCAAAGATGTTCGATTGGAACAAAGAAAAGGAAAAGACCGGAAGGCAAGGCAAAATGATGATGAAGTCACGCACGAGAAGGATACAATCACAAACGAAGAAATGGCTGCAGTAAACAAAGTAAATATAATTGAATTAACGAAAAAATTAAACGCAAAAAAATGTGTAAAGATGTAAAGAATGGAGCAAAGCAAGGAAAAAGATCGGAAGGCAAGGCAATGATGTCGAAGAAATGGCTGCAGTTTTCTATGCTTCCAACAATATCATTAATTTTTTGAACAATTACATGATTCCAGGGAAACTGACTGACCGCGTTCTTTAACTAAGGTGTTGCACTGTTTCATGCTGTCGCGTAAGTGACATTAAATTAATTTGAAAAAAATGTTAGTTAATAAAATCTCTCGTAAGCTAACTCTAAACTTTTCTTAAGCGGCGTCTTGGAACACTGACATATTCTTAAATAAACGAGTTAAAATGCACTAAGTGATAAAACTTAAAAAGCACGCTGGGATTGTCGCGTAAGTGACGCAGGTGCAATTAAAGAATTTAATCAAAAAAAAAAAGAAAAAAAAAACACGCGCGCACCGTTCCCGTTTACCAATCAGCGACACTTTGTTTACCTTTTTGTCGGTCTTCGAAGTAAAAAAGCGCTAAAAATAGCCTCCCCCCCCTGCATTCACATCTTTTTGACGAACGACGAGCACGACGATGATGATGATGATAAACGCATTGTTTCATCCCGTGTACCACCCGCCTAATTTATTCGCCTCATTATTATCGTCGTCGGCCTTCAAGGTCACGCGCGCACCAACGTACATAACAAAAACCAAAAATAACAATACATACATAATATACCTGGCTATTTGCAGCAGTTCCGGCTGATCGAAGACTTTACAGTACAATTGGAGGATCCTCACGCAGGCCAGCTTAAGTCCCGGCCAAGGATAGCAAACGTCCTGCTGAAGTTTCGTTTCGGTCACCATGATGATCAATCACTCAATTACAATCACAATCACAATCACTCATCTGACGTTTCGCCCTTTTTAATTGTACGCGGCGGTTAAGCTTCTTTTTTTTTTTGTTTAAACAAAAGAAAGCGGAGACGGCCTACCGTGTAGGACAAGCGACAGGCAAGGAATTCCAGGTTATGCGTTACGCGTTTGTTTGTTTGTTTATTTATTTATTATCGCAAGGAGTAAGAACGAGATAAGCCCCGCATGCCGCGTCGCCGCCGGCCGCGCCGCCCTTTCGGTTCGTAACGCGCGCACTTAAACACTACCAAACGCCGACATTCAAATGTTTATCACTTCGTGATTGTGATTGGGGGGGTTTTGGCTTTGCGGAAGAGGCGAAAGCGCGCGCGTTATCTCTTCGCGTTTTTGTTTGTTTACGCGCGCGCGGAGGGGCGAGAGAGGGAGCGCGACTTTTGAAATTTGGCGCTGCGCGATGCGAGCGACGCGAGCGACACGCGAAAAATAAGCGCCGCCGCCGCGGCCGCTCGAACTAAGCGCGCGTTGGAAAAACGGCGAACTGTCATGTCGGCGCGGGCGTGCGCCGCCGCTGCTCTATTCGAGCGAAAAAAAAAAAAGAAGCGCATTCCCGACGTTCGCATAAAACCTACTACTGCTAGTAATTGCAACAAGAATTCCGGTAAATCGGGGGCCGCCCCGAAAGATAACGAGCAGCTAATTTTGTAATCACCGGCTGCGCTCTACACTGATTGTTGTCATTGTTATTCATTTCCGGAATCTGAGTCATTTGGTCATTTAATAACAATAACTAAGACCGGAGCCAATCGAACAACACCCTAATAGGTTTTGCTTGCGGTATCTCTATCTATTGACATAATCGAATTATCAACGTTATCTTCGGGGGTCGCTTGTAACTATTATTAGCATAAAAATAACAAACAAAATGAGTTCGTTTGAATGACTTATTTAGAATAGAATAGAATAGTTTATTCGACTTGTTTACGGGTCATTAAATGATATAAGACTAGACAGAATAAAAATAAGGAGAATAAAAAAAAAGTAATACACAAAAATGATAAAAAATGAACACTATTTAATAAATATACAATATACAGGGTGACTGTAAAAACAACCCACCGATTAAACCACCAGGCAAGGGCTTCCGCTTTATGGAAACGAATTTAATGGAAGGATTGGTTTAATTCGGGGGCTCACAACCACTTGGGCCTCAATTAAGGCTCGGTTTGATCCTGAACTATCAGTAACTCTAATCTCGCACAGATGGCGACACTGTTTTAATTGGTTCCGCCATATAAAGAGTGGAAGTGCACTTTGGCGCCAACGTTTGAATTTGACGCAAGCAAGGTTAGAAAGTATTGTCAATTTGACACTTTTTGCTGAAAGATGGCCAAGTCTGCCAGACTCTAACTAGAGAGTCTCTACTGAATAAAATCCGATTTAATTGGCAGTTCTGCGTTTAGGTTATACTCTCATAATCATGGAGGTTAAGTAACTGGAGGAGTAACAAGCGAGCAGAAAACGAGCGGATTTTCAGACGCGCACTCTCCTCTGTGTGTGTGGCAGAAACAGAGGCGGCCGTGATAGTTGCGATGCCCCGGGCGAAAAATTTCTGCGGGACCCTTAGGGTTGGGGAAAATGTTTGTCTTCTTTGCAATATAAAAAGCAAAAAATACCAAGTAAATTAAACAAAAAAAAGCGGGTGAAATAGTTTCACGTGACTGCTACTTGACACGTTTCAATTTTTTAAATATATGAAAGGGTGAAAAAAAAAATGGAAACAAAAGAGTAAAACTGTAAAATAATAATACCACTGTGGTGAAATAAAAAGGTAACTATAAAAGGAAGACATGTAAAAAAAAAGGAAAGAAAAAAAGACGATTAATTGATAATCAAAGCAAAACATCCGTCGAATTGAATAAAACAAAAACAAAAGACGATCGTGGATGAAGATAAGACCAAAAACAAAAACGTGTAAAATTAAGAATTTAAGTAAAATCGAAATAAATATTGACGACCAAAAATGTAACCTGTAAATATTAAAAATTAAAATTAAATAAACTCAAATTGAGTAAATGAAACAAAAAGCAAAAAAAAGTCAATTGATAATTCGAAAACGAAAAATCGTATCAAATAAAGTAGTGAAACGAAAGAAAACGAAAAACAAAAAATAAAAGACGAAAATAAAATTATACCAAAAAAATTTAATCATTAAAAAAATATAACTAAAAAATAAAATCAAATCGCGTAGAAGAGAAAAAAAAAATCGCCATCGATCGAAGGGATTAAAATGTAAAAAAAAAAAAAACTCAATTCGAGTAAATTAAACGAAAAAACAAAAGACGATCAATTTAATGAAATCAAATCGTAATAAAAGAGAAAACAAAAACACTCGATTTGAATTTAGATCTGAATTCGAATTTAGGGAAGGGGCATTTTAATCTCAAAAACAAAAGACGATGAATCCATAATCAATAGATAAAACCAAATCGCGTAAAATAGAAAACAAAAATAGTGATTAATCGAAGAGATATTTTAACTTTATCCCTAAATTCTAATCGAGCAAAATTTTATCTCTTCGAACGATCGCCATTTTTGTTTTCTATTTTATGCGATTAGGTTTTATTTTCTTATTTCGGGATTGGAATGGAAGGTACGGCACTGGCTGTTTTGTTGAACGACAGCTAAAGCATTTCACAGCCATCATTCACCGTCATATTACGGCCGCTATATTACGGTACCGTCATCCTAGGAAACCGGGTTTAAATTATGGCAAACTAAGGGGCGGATTCCATAACTTATTAACGGGCCGTTAAAATTTAGAGTTCCTTTAAAACCTAAAATGAAGTTCCTTGATTGGTTGTCACCGTAACAACAAAATTTAACACCCTTTTAAATTTAACGGTTTTGATACAGAATAGAAGCTATGATTTCCTAGGATAGTTGGTCGGGATGAAACTGATCGACGCGCGACGCCCGCCCTAACTAAAAACAATGAAAAGAGAGCGAAGTCTAGAAAACCATCTTTATTTAATCATTCGCTTTTGATTAGAGCGAACGCGGTCAGTTTCGGCTCGACCGACTCTCCTAGGAAACCCCAGCTTTTATACAATGAACACAGAAATCAAAACGCTCTCCTGCAATCATTCTTTTACACGCGCAAGAAAGTACACTCGGACGAAGAACATTTCGCAGGTGGCCGAGCCAAAATAACATTTACGTTTTCTTTGCCGAACTGTTTAACATGAAACAGAGACCGAATGCACTTAAACCTGCCGGATTATAACTGATCCTCTCCCATCTTCAGCAAGCATAAATACTTATAGATAAATATTCTCGAATAAGTTCGGTTAGGTCAGATGATTAAAAAAAAAAAAAAAAAAAATAACAAAGAAGTTCCACCTAGCTTTGGACAGACTAGACGACTAAATAAAATTCTTTTCGTTCCCAGGCTCAACAATACACAACTCGGTTGCGTGGGAATTCGAGATTTTACGTTGTAATTAACTGGTAATTTATTTTTTTTTCACTATTATATCTAACAACAGGTGGGGCTTTAATGTTTCCGTTAATAAAGTCGTCTTTCAAGGTGATAATATTATTTAAGTATAATAAATTATTTTAGAAAAGCATATGCGTGTATATGTGTGTATGTATATGCATGTATACCGTATGTTTCGTTTGATTTGGAAAAGTACGGCGTGCGCCAGCGAGCATGCGCATTCTAGTCGCGCCAAGTTGTCAACAATAGTGTTAGACGAGATTTAGCGAGCAAACGCTTTGTACACTCTAGTTTATAATATTGTTACAGCCGTGACGCGCAAACAGATCTGTTTTTAGCATCAGTACGCCACCTTGCGTCACAGAATATGACCGAAGACTACTCGATCATTCTAGCACGTTCGAGTAAAAGAGGGCTCTGCTATAAAAGCCGTACGATCCGCCAGGGGTTTGGTTGTGAAGTTAGCGAAAGTACATTTTGTAAAAGCGTTATTTGATAGACAAGCTCATTACTACTATTTCTGTCCCATCTCTGCACTTTTCGTATTTCAATGATACAATCAGTATGTAGGGTAAAGAAGACATCATTATAAAAGCAAGCGAGGTTTAAACCTTTATTTTTTTTGGAATTTTTGACTTTTTTTTAATTTTCGATCTAAGCTTGGAGCCACTTTGATTAATGCGACGCAGAATGAAACAGAAATTACGTTAGGAATTCGTAGGTGATCTCCGGCGAGGAATTTCAAAAACGCGCTGACTACGTCATCCTTGCTTTGTTGATAAGCTCGCCGCCGTGTGAATTATGGACGCTCGCGTTTATACCCATAAATCAGATTTATGGTACACAGATCGGAACTCTTTTGCCCTTTTCGTCAGAAAACGTCCCACGTCCGTCCACCTTTGTGAAGGAGGCGCCGAAAGAAAGAAAATCCAAGTCGCCGCTGAGTTTGTTTATCCAAATGCAAGTCATTAGAATGTTTTGTTATATCAGAAGATTGATTTAAGCGAGGCGCAAACCAGAGTGGAATCGCGCACGGTGGCGGATTTGTTAGTAAAAAGACAACAAATGATGTATAAAATGTTGTAAGTACAGTCGTGAACAATTTGGCACAATTTTTTTTTTTATCATCATCGAAACGTCGACTTTTTATTTATTTTGTTATTATTATTACTTATACTGTTTTAATTTCTGTGAGACGCAAAAGACACGACGAAAAAAGGAAAAAAAATCGAAAGAAAAGATTTTCCTAGAGCCCAGGATTAATAATATCGAGTGACTATAAATATATGAGGTTTATTTGTTGTAAGTACAAAGTTTTTTTTAATCACGAACCGGACAGAAATATGAAGGGAAAAACACTCAACGTTTCGCTATAGATTTATAGCTTCGTCAGGTTCGAGATTAAAAAGACTTCGTACTTACAATTTTCATCGGAGAAGAACAAACTTCGTTTATTTGTTGGATTGGCAACACTCTTAAATATTTACGTTGGTATGTCCTCAGTGTTTCCAACCTGTTAACTTTGCTCTAACCACTTACAGCCTCGTAGTAAGAAAAAGACAGTAAACAAAAACTATTAAAAAAAAAACGGCGAAAGGCGAAACAAAAATCAGTGACGGATTGGAAAAAAAAATACAAAAAACCGACCACAAACAAAAGAAGAAACGCGAAACAGAGGACTGAAACGCAAACAAAAGACGATCGACGTTCGTAATGGCGGCGGAACTGAAGAGAACTCGAATAAAATACGACAACAAAAAAAAAACCAAAAATAAAGAACGACGAAAGAGAAGCAAAAAAAAAACATTAATGACGGGACTGTTAAAAAAAGGCAAGACTGACGGAAAACAAAAGACATTAATGACGGGACTGCTAAAAAAGAAGTCAAGACTGACGGAAAACAAAAGACGAAGCAAGCACGACGGAGAAGTGAAACGAAAACAAAAGAAGATCGACGGTTCTAAAGGCGGCGGAACTAACTCGGAGAAAATGCGATGAAAAAAATTAAACCGAAGGAAAACAGAAGACAAAAAAATAAAGAGCGACGAAAAAGGCAAGAAATAATAATGACGGATTGTCAACAAATAACAAAAAAAACAAAAGAACTGAAACGAAAACAAAAAAAAAACAAACAAAAACAAAAGAAAGAACTGAAACAAAACAAAAGAAGATCGACGGTTCTAAAGGCGGCGGAACTAACTCGAAGAAAATGTGATGAAACAAATGAAACCGAAGGAAAACAGAAAACAAATAAAGACCGACGAAGAAGGCAAGAAATAATAATGTCGGATTGTCAACGAAAAACAAAAAAACAAAAGAACTGAAACGAAAACAAAAAAAAAACAAACAGAAACAAAAGAAAGAACTGAAACGAAAACAAAAACAGATCGACGTTTCTGAAGGCGGCGGAAATGCAGAACACTCGAATAAAATACACGATGCAATACGACAGAAACAAAACCAAAAGAAGATCGACAATTCTAAAGAGAACTTCGAATTAAAAAAAAAAAAAAAAAACAAAGAAGAAACCAAACAGAACAAAAGAAAAAGTATTCAAACAAACAACGCGTCAAGACGAAGAATACGGCGAACAAAAAAAGAAACAAAAGAAGCAACTGTGCGTGAACCCATCAATCGGAAAAAAATAAAAAACAAAAGCGATTAAAAAGAAACAAAAGCAACATCCAGAAAACATCGATTTTCGAAAGCATCGCGCCGCGGAATTATCGGTTTTTGTTTTTTAATTTGTTCTCTCGACTTCTGTCTCGCTTGCATGAAGGAAAAACAAAAGAACAATAACGAAACCGAAACGAACGGAAGTTTAATTTGATTTTTGAATAATGTTTCGCGCCAGAAATCTCGATTTTCATTTGTTCTCCGTACACTGGAATTTTTTTTTCGGGGAAGAATAGATTTTGATTTCGTTGTTGCTTGTTTCAGTTCTCTTTTGTTTTTCTTTTCTTTTTAATTAATCCCTGTTTTTGTGTGGATTCTTCTTTTTATTGAATTAAATGTGTTTCTTTAATTTAAAAAAAAAAAAACATCCGATTTCGGGCAGATTAATTTCGCAATTGTCACAAAAACCAGATTTTTTATTTCAAATTTATTTACACATTTAGTGTTCTTGTTTTAATTACCGACTTCTCTATCAGCCGTCAACTTTATTGCTTTATAAATTGTCGCTTTTCCGACATGCAGGACCGAAATCGAAAAAAAGATGGCCGGCGCGGGGCGCATTGAACTTTTACGGCTACGGTTACGCCATCTACGACAACAAATGTTAACTAATTAGGAGATAATATTTAAAATTACATAACTGTTCTAATATACGAGGCCGTTAACGAAAATCGACCACCACGCTAATTTCGTCGTACTCACGTCAACTTCCAAAAATCTTTGATAAAACAAAAATACTGCCGGCAGATGGCGGGACCACCATAAATTAAGAGTTAGTAGCCGTGCAGTTGTCTAATAAACTTAGATAAATAAGCGGTTAATCAGAAGTATGTGTTTGTTAAAAAAAAATATATATATGTAAAAATTCGTTCCTCGAATAGATGCTTTGACGCGCTTTTGGAGAAATGATAAAGCCACCATTCTTTAAACCGCCATTGACGATCGGGGAAAAGAATTCAGCCCTGTCAAATTTAACACCCGGATTGTATTAGCTCCGCCCAAAATAAGTTGTTGCGAAGTACGAGCGCTCGCATTGCACCCCTTCCCGCCAACTCAGTAACGGAGCCGCAGGAGGTTGGAAAGACGTCCGGCGTAAAAAGCGTCCGAATACTAAGAGGGCTGAATTCTTTTCCCTGGTGATGACAAACAACTAGAAAAGCACAGAAACTCAAATTTTGTTTTTGTGGGCTTGCATTTATTTACAATCGGCACCGAGGAGATGGAGTAGTATTAGTAGTAGGCAGGTTGAGGCTTAAGAGATGACGGTTTCGCGACGGGCTAGAACGTATTTAAGCAAGCATAACAATAGGAACCTAACTCGTAATTTGTTTGTTATTATAATTTTAGGATACGGCGAGTGATTCATGTTTAATTACAATACTAATCCTCACCGCTCTACGTCGTATTAATGATACGTAATAGTGTTGATTCGGAGTGTACGTAAACATTACATTGTGTAACCACCACCACATTCAAGTACTCTTTAATCCTAAATAATGCTTTATTTGCGTATTTAACAACGCGTTAAGTTAATTTAAACTCAAGACGCTATCTCGCTATTGTTATCCTAAATTTTATTTAAACGAGATACGAACGACCTTGTATAATAAATAAATAAATAAATAAATACCACTGGCGCGCGTATCCTTTTCAAAAATTCGCCACGTCCACCGCCCGGCCGAGATTTATTAAAGATTTTAAAGTAATTAATCTTGAAGGCGATCTCCGTCCGGCCGGCCGCATTTTTAGGTGCGCGCGCAAGAAAACATAACCTAATAACTCGCCCCTTATTTATAGCGCCACCTATTTTTACCGGCCGGTGGCATTTTGATTTGTTCCCGCACCCAATTCCATAAACACCGTGCACATCATCCGCCGTCTCGTCAAGTTTGAGGTCAACTCCTCTTTTACAACCACCTTTAAATTTATTACACTTATAAATATTTAATCCTAACTTTCAACAAAATAATACATAAAATAAGCTAAAGAGAAAAAAAAAAAAACAATGGCTTATACTAGTAACAGATGACGATTACAGTGTTCGCGTGTCCCATTCCGTCAAACTCCTAATACAGGGTGCGTCGTCGGCATCGATTTCTTCAATAGCCACGGCGCACCCTGTACATGTATACGTTTTTAATTTTTCGTACCCCGCAATTACATCAAACGTAGAAGTTGGGTATTTTTTGTGCTACTAAATAAAGGTAAAAAAAAAATTTTGTTGCAAATCGTTTTTGATTGCAGCGAAAAGGTCGCTGTTTTATCTAAACAAAGGTGATCATTCAGTTTTATTTCTCTCTCTCTCTCTCTGCGATTATTTCATCTGCGTTTCACCATTCCCCTCCCCCTCAATCCCCCGGAAAGACGTGAACGAAAAGGAGCCACCAAAAAAAAAAAAAAAAGAAACTGTGGCATGTCTTTATTAACGAACCCTCGCGCCAATTATAATTAGTGCGGTTCTGCAATAAACGTTCGCCTTGTTTGTGCTGCCTGCAACCGACGCCCCCCTCCCCCCACTCACCCCCGTCCTTCCCGCTGATGGAAAGCTATAAATAAAGGCACGCCACTGTGTAAATTTCTTATCGTTGCAACGAACTTAACGCGTGCGCACTCACTTTGTGTAGGAAACTAGGGAAACCCCCTTCCCCGCTCGTGTTAATTCTTTTCTCCTCGCCCTGATTTACGTTTTCATTATTGATTTTTATCATCACGACTGGTTAAAAAAAAAGCAATTAATTAAGTAAATATGACGCGGGTCTTAAACCGAACGCATTCAATTAATTTTTAATTAATTTTTGCAATTGATTAAGTAAATGCAACGCATCCAGAGGGGCCCGTTCAGGAATTAAAAAAAAAAACCCTCTCTAGATAACATTTTTTCTCTCTCGTGTAATAAATAATTTTGCACATTTTGCTTCCGGGTTATTTTAAACAGGGACGTACGCGCACGTTCTGAAAAGTTAGGGTTAAGGTTTTCGGTTTTAATTTTAAACTGATTTCGGTTACGGTTCGGGTTGGGTTTTTTTTTTTTGTTTTCAAGGGGTGCACTCTTTAAAACAAAGGAAGAAAATTGAATACATTATGGGGCCTATTCTGTACCAAAAGCCTAAAATTTAAAGGGCTGTTTAATTTTGTTGCCACGGTACCGACCAATCATAGAACTGTATTTTGAAGTTTAAAGGACCTCTAAATTTTAACAGCCCGACAATAAGTTGCAGAATACGCCCCTATAACGAAATAAACCTTACAATATTTCGGACCTCCTCTTATTCAAGAATAACATCTGTTGTATGAGGACTAGACATTTCATGGGCTGGAATAATTTTTTTGCGTTTCTGCAGAAAGTCCGACAGTGTTGCCAACCGTGGCGATTTATCGCCACATAGACTACCTTTGGTAACCGTTTGGCTTACATTATTATTATCTTTTTTTTTCTAAAATAGGCGAATTAATTTTTAATTAGTTGTGAGTGACAATTTACAGAAAAATTAAATTTATGGCATTGTTAGTATATTTATTTCTATTTTAATTTTTGCTTGAGCTGAACAAAACTAGGTTGAGTTATGTTGGCATTGAGATTGGTTGACCTTCAGTTTAATTAATATAATATATTTTTTCCAGTAATTTTTAATTTTTTGCTTTTGTTTGGTTGATGTCAGTTGTATTGGATTGACCTTGAGATTTCATCCACGTATAAATTTTAACACTGTTTTAAGTTTCTCTTAAGTATTTTCTATTTATTTTTTTTTACTTGTGTAGAATGGAGTGCAGTATGATAGGTATGTATACTAAGTTAGGAGAGTTCAGTTGACCTTGAGATTTGATTTCATTCTAATTTGTATTAAATTTTTGACTTTGATTTGAGTTAGGTTGGGTTGATGTCGAACTTTCTTTTCATTTAATCGTTAATATCTTTTTTCTTTTTTAATTTTTTTGCTTGGGTCGAATACAATGGAGTTCAGTTGTTGGGTCGAGTTTGGATGACCTTGACAATGGTCGAATCTCGCTTAAATCGTTTTTTTTTCTTTAAATTTTAATTTTTGACTTGCAATTTTTTGCATTTCAAATTTTTTGCTTCAATTCAATACAGTTAGGTTGAATTCAGGTCAGTTGAGTTGGGGTTGAGCTTGGGACTTGTTGAGATTCATTTTCAAATATTTCTTTACTTTTGATTTCTTTAATATTTTTTTTTAACTGATAGGTTGAATGGAGTTAGGTCGGGTTCAGCTGGATTGGCTGAACGTTGAATATTTTTTAATTTCTTTTTCATATTAATTTCGGTTTGGATTACGATTAAGGTTCTAGAAAATGTTCGGTTTTTAATGGGTTTTGGGTTTATTAAGGTTACGGTGTACACCTTTGATTTTAAACGCCCAAAGTGCACTCGCGATACAGTTTCTGAACGCGCCCCCGGCCGTTTCTGATTGTGAAGATGAAAAACTAGTTTCGGGGACGCGGACGCTCTAAAAAATTCTGATAATAAATTGATACGACCTTCCCCCCCGCCCCCTCCAAACGGGTTCACAAATTTCAGTCAGTTTCAGATTTGAAGACGTTGAAATTATGACGAAACAGTTATAACGTCATCACTTCCATCATCTTCGATTTTTTTTTTGTAAACGGCGACGTCATCATCGCGAACATGAAAATGACGTCACGGACCCAATTGAAACCGGGGTTTTAAAAACGAACGTAGGAATTATTTAAAAGCAAGATGCAAGCAAATCGGCGTTCTTTTGTTCGCGTAATCGCTTTTTGTCGAGTGAGTTCGCGTGAAAAAGGATACTATGACGTCACGCTCGCAATTAAGACGTCGTCTTGTTGACATTTTTTTTTCTTTTTTTTTTGGGGGGGGGGCGAAACGAATTCTGGGAGTTTTACGTATTAGGCTCTTTTATTTTAGCAGGCAATAAAAATAGGCAAACGTCTTTGCCAGATTATTAAAGCGTGTACGTACGGTGACGTCGCTGTCACGAAGACGAAGGTGACGTCACGAATAAAATTAATTAGGCGGTTAAAACGTTAAAACGAAATTATGCAAAACTGTGACGCATCGGCTTTTATTTTTTCTTAATTTTTTACGAAATCAAGAACGTCGAGTTTGCGAAGCGAAACTTTACGGACGCCCCCCGCATGAGTGCGAACATGAAGATGACGTCACGGACTCAATTAAAAACGGGGTTTTAAAAATGAACATCGGAATTATTTAAAAGCAAGACGCAAATCGGCATTCTTTTATTCGTACAATCGCTTTTCGTCGAGTTCGCGTTAAAAAGGATACTATGACGTCACGCCCGCAATTAAGACGCCATCTTGTTGGGGGAGCCAAATGAATTCCGGGAGTTTTAAATTCGGCCCTTCTATTTTAGCAAATAATAAAAATAGGCGAACGTCTTTGCCAGATTATTAAAGCGTGTACGTACGGTGACGTCGTTGTTACGAAGACGAAGGTGACGTCGCGAATAAAATTAATTAGGCGGTTAAAACGTTAAAACGAAATTATGCAAAACTGTGACGCATCGGCTTTTATTTTTTCTTAATTTTTTACGAAATCAAAAACGTCGAGTTTGCGAAGCAAAACTTTACGGACGCCCCCCGCATGAGTGCGAACATGAAGATGACGTCACGGACCCAATTAAAACCGGGGTTTTAAAAAATGAGCATCGGAATTATTTAAAAGCAGGACGCAAATCGGCGTTCTTTTGTTCGCACAATCGCTTTTCGTCGAGTGAGTTCGCGTTAAAAAGGATACTATGACGTCACGCCCGCAATTAAGACGCCATCTTGTTGGGGGGGGGCGAAATGAATTTCGGGAGTTTTAAATTCGGCCCTTCTATTTTAGCAAATAATAAAAATAGGCGAACGTCTTTGCCAGATTATTAAAGCGTGTATGTACGGAGACGTCGTTGTCACGAAGACGAAGGTGACGTCACGAATAAAATTAATTAGGCGGTTAAAACGTTAAAACGAAATTATGCAAAACTGTGACGCATCGGCTTTTATTTTTTCTTAATTTTTTACGACATCAAAAACGTCGAGTTTGCGAAGCGAAACTTTACGGACGCCCCCCGCATGAGTGCGAACATGAAGATGACGTCACGGACCCAATTAAAACCGGGGTTTTAAAAAATGAGCATCGGAATTATTTAAAAGCAGGACGCAAATCGGCGTTCTTTTGTTCGCACAATCGCTTTTCGTCGAGTGAGTTCGCGTTAAAAAGGATACTATGACGTCACGCCCGCAATTAAGACGCCATCTTGTTGGGGGGCGGGGGCGGGGGGGGGCGAAATGAATTCCGGGAGTTTTAAATTCGGCCCTTCTATTTTAGCAAATAATAAAAATAGGCGAACGTCTTTGCCAGATTATTAAAGCGTGTATGTACGGAGACGTCGTTGTCACGAAGACGAAGGTGACGTCACGAATAAAATTAATTAGGCGGTTAAAACGTTAAAATGAAATTATGCAAAACTGTGACGTATCAGCATTTTTTTTTCTTAATTCTTTTTACGGAATCAAGAACGTCGAGTTTGCGAAGCGAAACTTTACGGACGCCCCCCGTATGTGCAGTATTTTTTTTTTTAATCAATATGAATAATTTATTACGCAGGGGTGTTTGGGTGGTAGAAAGCGATTATTTTGGTGGAAGAATATTACATGTACGCGTACAACTGTTTTTATTATATTTTTGTTACCTTTTCTTTTTTGGTTCCTTTTTATACACGGTAAAATGAAACGTAACTAAATATTTATCGGCAAAAAAAAAAGAAAAAAAAATGCACGGACGCAATGCAAGCAAAGCAACGAGCGTTCCCCTTCTTCTGAAAAAAGAGGAGGAAGAGGAGGAGGAGGCCTAATAAAGATTGTTAATATGCCATAAAAATTTTATTCGCGCAATTTCGACGGTAAATTATGTGAAAAGCATCTAATCACTCTCAAATTTTATTGCGCAGCATAAAGCTACTTAGTAATAAACTAAATACAGGGTGAGCGTGTCGATTAACACGTCAAAAAATAAAACCACCGATAAAAAAAAGGGGGCGTCCGAAGTTCTGGGAAAAATGTCAAAAATCCGCTTCGCAGTTTCTTTTTTTTTTTCTTCCTCTTCTTTAGTGTTTTTATTTTCAATAATTTCGTGTTCTGTTCTGTTTAGGAGAGCTGTTTGCAGACAACCAGCCGAAATAAGAACAGTTTCATGACCGAAGGTTTCAACCAACAGAACGCCTTAATATAGGCCACCCAATGCACGCAGTCGTTTATAGGGTTGCCTATGCGGAAGACCCAATTTTCTTTTCGTTCAAAAAAAAAAATCATCTGGCTAAATCGACTTCAATTCATTCATGGAACGCAACGTACAGAAATCAATTTAATTTATTAAATTAAATTAAATTCCTTTCAAGTAGGCAATCAAATAATAAAAAAAAATGAAATTGACGGATTTTACTTCCTGTTATTGTGAAATCGTCCACGTGATATTTCCATTCGATTTTCGCCGCGTGCGTCAATTAAAATCGGCGATGAAATAATCCTAAAGGCGCCGCCAGACGTCCGTACAAGTTCGCGAGCATGTGTGCAGAGAGACGCATAACGAAACGCGAAACTGCGACGTTTTCCGTCGCGTTTAAAATCGTTCCGTCTCGAGCGTCCGATCAAATAATTATTACACGCATTGCAGCGAAAGGTAAATAATTATTTACACATTGCAGCGACAGGTGGAGACGTTTTGAGAAGCGTCAGTGATCGGATTGCCCCTCTTTCCTGTGCGCAGTACAAAACGAGTGTGTTCGCGAACGTGCGCGAGCGTATGGTAATCCCCTTAACGAACGTGAATAACATCGTAATTAAAAGAGCACTTTTGCATGCGTACATCAACACCTTGTATATACGTACATTTGCGAACTGCACTGCGCGGATGTAAACAGTATCGTCGGCCAGAAAGCCACGTGTAGATGATTTTCGAAATGTTTAGTTTACACAAAATAAAAAAAAAATAAAGTAAAAGCTTCTTAATATTTCGAGTTCTCGGCAAGTTTTTTTTTTTTGTTTTTTGACTGGCGGCGGCGGCGGTAAAATAAACGTCCATCGAACGTCCATCAAGTTCGAACGGTGCGGTGCGCTTCAAATTTAAAAATAGACGTCATAATACCTCCCCCCCCCCCCCCCCCCGTTCGTAAAATGGCATTGTGATGTATTTTTGGACAATGTCCAAATTGAATGATTGGAAATAAATATATTAATTCGACGGGCTGACGCAGGAGGGGGCGGGCGGGCGGGCGGGCGTCTGTTTGTTTTCAAACACATCACCGTTCCGAGGATTTCGAAATGTTATTGAGGCTCCGGGAAAAAGAAAAAACAACGGCCGCTCGCCCATCTCATCGTTTTTAATATTAATGTTTGGACGCGAACGCAAATAAATCAGAACAGAAAAAAGAATCAAATGCTCGTCGTTGAAATAATAACCATTGCGAGAAGTATTCGAGTAATGTTTTCGGAAATAACGTCAGGGAAAAAATCGAACTCAAATCGTCCCTCTGATGGACACACCGCGAAACAGGACACCGAACACCAACCAAACGCTGGGGAGACTGCAAAAAGGCTTCAGGCACAACGCAAATCAATAAAGCCAAAACTGGCCCTGCGTCTATCTAACGTACGAAGGAGGGGGTTGCACGAATCGATAACATCGGAAACGCAACAAGAATTAACAGCGTCCAAACCGCCGTAAAAATGACCAATAACATGAAATGTCAAAGGTGAACGCAATTTAATCTCTTCGTCGCGTCGTACAAAAATTGAAATTTATTTATGAATGTAGCCTTAACTAAAATTCTCAGATTGATAAACCGTGAAACGGGGCAAAACCCATCCAAACACCAACCAGGCGCTGGGGACACCGCAAGATTAGCTCCAGACATGTCGCAAATCAATAAACCCAACACTTGCCGTACCTCTAGAGCGCGTTCATAAATTCTCCTCTGTGTCTCTTGGCCTAATATTCTTTCTTTGTCATAGAAATGATTTTCTTTCATGTTATTCACTCCCATGCGCTACTCAAGAAGACTTCACGAAGCCAGTCTTAACGTAGGAAGGCAGGGGTTACACGAATCGAAAACATCGGAAGTGCATCAAGAGCTAACAGCGTACAAACCCACGTAAAAATGACCAATAACATGAAATGTCAAAGGTGAACGCAATTTAATCTCTCCGTCGCGTCGTACAAAAATTGAAATTTATTTATGAATGTAGCCTTAACTAAACTTCTCAGATTGATAAACCGTGAAACGGTGCAAAACCCATTCAAACGCCAACCAGGCGCTGGGGACACCGCAAGACTAGCTCCAGACATGTCGCAAATCAATAAAGCCAACACTTGCCGTACCCCTAGAGCGCGTTCATAAATTCTCCTCTGTGTTTCTTGGCCTAATATTCTTTCTTTGTCATAGAAATGATTTTCTTTCATGTTATTCACTCCCATGCGCTACTCAAGAAGACTTCACGAAGCCAGTCTTAACGTAGGAAGGCAGGGGTTACACGAATCGAAAACATCGGAAGTGCATCAAGAGCTAACAGCGTACAAACCCACGTAAAAATGACCAATAACATGAAATGTCAAAGGTGAACGCAATTTAATCTCTCCGTCGCGTCGTACAAAAATTGAAATTTATTTATGAATGTAGCCTTAACTAAAATTCTCAGATTGATAAACTGTGAAACGGGGAAAAACCCATCCAAACACCAACCAGGCGCTGGGGACACCGCAAGACTAGCTCCAGCCATGTCGCAAATCAATAAAGCCAACACTTGCCGTACCTCTAGAGCGCGTTCATAAATTCTCCTCTGTGTTTCTTGGCCTAATATTCTTTCTTTGTCATAGAAATGATTTTCTTTCATGTTATTCACTCCCATGCGCTACTCAAGAAGACTTCACGAACCCAGTCTTAACGTAGGAAGGCAGGGGTTACACGAATCGAAAACATCGGAAGTGCATCAAGAGCTAACAGCGTACAAACCGACGTAAAAATGACCAATAAAATGAAATGTCAAAGGTGAACGCAATTTAATCTCTCCGTGGTGTCGTACAAAAATTGAAATTTATTTATGAATGTAGCCTTAACTAAAATTCTCAGATTGATAAACCGTGAAACGGGGCAAAACCCATCCAAACACCAACCAGGCGCTGGGGACACCGCAAGACTAGCTCCAGACATGTCGCAAATCAATAAAGCCAACGCTCGCCGAGAGCATTAGGTTCCCAAACTTTTCGGGATCGTCGCCCACTTTGAAAGACAAAAATTGTTTAACGCCCCCCCTCCCCCTTCCTACGGATAAGCAAACAGGAAGACTCGTCTACTGTGCGAGAACGATTACCAAAAATGCAGAACTTAAATGTTCAATGACCTTCTGATTTCAAAATCGTCAAAATTATTAATTTCAAAATACATGTTTGAATGAATGAGTGCATAACCGTGTTCAGTCCCAATTTACTGTGTTGAGAAAACAACGAATAACTTTCCAGATTTTTATTTTAAGTGAATTATTGGTTTAAAATTCTTTCGGATGATGATATCTGAAGCCCCTCCTAAAGCCAATAATTACTTAAAATAAAAATCTAGAGTGTTATTTTTTTTTTTGTTTTTTTCAACAAAGTAGTAAATTTGGACTGAACACGGTTATGCACTCGTCGATTCATTTATTACTAATTTACGCAATAAAATTGCTGTAAATTTCAAATTTTGTACGACGCGACGACGGAGAGATTAAATTGCGTTCACCTTTGACATTTCGGATCATTGGTTATCATTGGTAGCGAGGTCACGGGGGGCATTAAGGCAATCCAGGGAGTGGTGGCGAAATTAGTAATAAATGAATCGACGAGCGCATAACCGTGTTCAGTCCAAATTTACTACTTTGTTGAAAAAACAAAAAAAATATAACATACTCTAGATTTTTATTTTAAGTAATTATTGGCTTTAGGAGGGGCTTCAGATATCATCATCCGAAAGAATTTTAAACCAATAATTCACTTAAAATCAGAAATCTAGAAAGTTATTCGTTGTTTTCTCAACACAGTAAATTGGGACTGAACACGGTTATGCACTCGTCGATTCGTTTATTACTAATTTCGCCACCAATCCCCGGATTGCCTTAATGCCCCCCGTGACCTCGCTACCAATGATAACCAATGATCCGAAATGTCAAAGGTGAACGCAATTTAATCTCTCCGTCGTCGCGTAGTACAAAAATTGAAATTTACAGAAATAAAATTTGACACGTAAAGAGTGTAGTCTCGGCGCGTTTCATTTGTTATTTTGCAGAAGGATGGGGGGGGGGGGACGAATCAAGATGAAATAAATGCCCAGGCGGGGAGGTGATTGACATTTACGACGACTCTGTGCGGTAACCTTTGATCGCGCGTGACCGCACGTGCGTTTCAAGAGAAGACGTCAGCAACTTCAGGAGAAGACCCCATCACGTGACAGTAAGTGAGTTCCGTCCACAGGTTCCTCGTATGTACGTTACGGGACCTCTACCCTACGTGCTTAGAACTAAATCCAGTACGTTTTAAGGGCGACACGAACGGAAATGTCAGCTGTTAACCTTTGTTTCGCCTTCGAAAACTAGCAACAATAAGTAAAGGGATTACGCGCGCGCGTGATATTCAAGCTCCGTTAATTTCGAATCAGCCATCATCATCAACGAACTTCGAACGTTCGGGGAAAATAAAAGTAAGCTTTTGTTCGTGCCAACGAACGCAAGCACCTTGCCGATTATTGAAATGACCCTGCCCCCCTCCCGCCCCTCAATTGTAACTATTTCGGTTCTGATTCGATTGACGTGACCCGTTTAAATAGGCAGGATGATACCCTATCGGTTTAATTTCCGTCGAGAATGTATTGCGGCGCGCCTATGTTATCCCGCCCCCGCCCCCGACCGCTTCCTTCCTATCTCAATATTCATTAGTGGCAAACGTGATGAAATGATTTCGTCATTCGCCCCTGACTAATAATGACCTGCGAATCAAATTATGTTTCATATTTGGTTTGGTGAAAGCGATTCATCTAAAATTATTGCCGGTTTTAATTAAAAAAAATAAAAATAAATAATCTAATTTACTATTTTGCACTAATCGTTTGGTTAGTTTGTCGCTTTGCCACCAATTAAAGATTCCTGAAGGCCAAAGTCACCCTGGCGGCAAGCTCGCGTTGTTTTCTCAAACTTGTCCCGATACTAGAGCTCGAATTGAGACGTTGTGTAATAATTAAGGGCGTCATGGAAATTATTCCGGCCGAAGGTTGCACCGAGAAGCAGCTTCCCAAGGCCCCACAGTATACACTCGCGCGTTCAGCGTAGGGTTAGACAAAACATACCCGCTCGTAATTAAACAGTTCGCTGGATTGAGTTCCAACTTAGTTGATCAAAAAAAAAACACGCCGAGTCAATTAACTTCCAGGTAAACTTCCATTTTCATTTTTATATGTCTGTTTCTATTA
Source organism: Prosopocoilus inquinatus (assembly GCA_036172665.1). Taxonomy (NCBI): domain Eukaryota; kingdom Metazoa; phylum Arthropoda; class Insecta; order Coleoptera; family Lucanidae; genus Prosopocoilus; species Prosopocoilus inquinatus. Next base: position 1,883,113 of record CM069878.1, on the reverse strand, counting down.
CGAATTGTGTTTTTAATTAGTTTTCTGTCATTTCAACTTTTTATTAATCGTCATTTTGTTTTTTTTTTTTAAATAATAATAATAATAAAGCTGCCAAGTTTTTAGTACTGATAACGGCGAGGGCAGGAATTCCAGCTTGTAAAAATCCGACACAGAGCAAACTCTCGGCGGCGTGAAAATAAAAATAAAATACGCGCGGATTATTATTTCACGTGAATTTATTCACCTGCTGAGACGAATTTATGAATCGGATATTTCCAGAGCGGCGCTGAAATTTTCCAAATACCTCGGCGATACTTTATTACACGACAACGTACACGTGAACACGTACTTAAGATTTTTAAAACGAACGCGATTGGTTTAGCACACGTAAAAATTATTGCTCCCACTCCTGTACACGATAAGGAGTCAATACTTCAATTAGTTATTAATTCTGACTGATTTAAAATTTTAATCATGAATCCGGTCCTGCTTTACAGAGGTTTCTTCCTTCGAGGAAAACTCTGAAGTAAGTAAATTCAGAAGAGACGTTCAGCACCATCTAGCGCGCGCAACGGAACTCTGCGAGTCATTGGAAAGCACACAGATGGCGCGACGAATTTTTTAAAAATTTCTTACAGATTCTGAAGTAGTTGTTTACGAATCTAAAGCAATTTTAATAAGTACTCTAACAACTAGCAGCGAATTTAATAATACATATTTTATACGACTTTCAAATTAAACAAAATATATAAATTGTATTAATTACAGTTTAGTGTTGACTTTTAGGTACGGGCTAAAAAAAAAAAAAAACTCCGAGAACAAAAGAAAAAGAGGCTCTCGGTAAGAAGAGACGGAAACTGCGAGAAAAATTTGCACTATTTATTAAAATATCTTCGAACGATAGATGGCGACGTGGTATTATCCCCCCTTCCGAGTCGAGTCTGCCAGAAACTTTGTTAACTTGCCAAAATTCGACGCTTGCAGCTTGAGAAAATAAAAAATATTTTTGCTAGTAAGAAAAAAAAGAGCGAAGCTTCCGCCGTTGATCAATAGATGGCGCTGTTTAGAAAAGCCGGTCGAAATTACAAATGCTCTTAAAAATGAATGAATGCGGCGCTAAGAATGAACGAAATTGAGGTCGAGAGACGGAATTAGAACGAATTAAAAACAAAAAAGAAACTGCATTAAAATGGTTTTTGAACGAGAGGTGACGCTGTGTTACTTCTTTCCAAATCGAATCTGCCAGAATCACCTTTTTTTTTTTTTTTAGTTTTACATAAATTTGATTCTCGCAGTTTGACGAACGAATTAGAAATTAAACTAGCGAACGAAACGTCAGTCTTAAAAAGCAAGAAAGAAGCTTCCGCCGTTGATTAACAGATGGCGCCGTTTCGGAAGGCCGAACTAAATAACCGATGTTTTAAAAATGAGCGCGAAGAATCAATTTAATGGAAGTCTAAAGTAACACGCGAGACAGAAAGCAGCAATACTAAAAGAAAGACGACAAAAATCTGCATTAAAACAATTTCTGAACAACAGATGACGCTGTGGAACTTCTTTTTTTGAATACAGTCTATTAGCAACTTTTTTCTTTAATTTCGTTTTTAATTCCGCAAGAATTTTATTCTTACCGTTTGATCAAATTAAATAAGGAATATTTTTATCTACTAATAAAACGCCAGTCTTAAAATTAAAAAAAAAAAAAAATCACGGAGAAGCTTTCGCCGTTTATCACACACAGATGGCGCTGTTTCGAAAGTTTCTTGAAAATGAACGCGAAGACAAGAAGTCCGAAGTTATGACAAGAAACGGAAAGAGGCGATAACTAAGAGTTAAAAAATATTTACAAAAAAAAAATAAATAAATAAAGCACATTAAATTGCCTTAAAATTATTTTCGAACGACAGATGGCGGTGTGGTAATAAGTAAAGCAGATCGGATTGTAAAAAAAAGAAAAATTTTCGAGCGATAGATGGCGCTGGGATGTTTCCTTTTCGAAGAGTAAAACCGTTATTTCTACTCCTTCGCCCAACAAACTTTCACATTAATCAAAATGATTGACTTGCAACGATGCGATGCCGATCGCGATGGAATTACAACGCCTTAAATAAAAACTGAAAGAAAAAATTACTAATAATATGCCAGTCTTAATAAAATAAATAAATAAAAAAAACTGTCACGGAGAAGCTTTCCCCGTTGGTCAACAGATGGCGCTATTTCGAGAGTTTCTTGAAAGTGGATGCGAAGACAAAGAAGTCCCAAGTTGTGACAAGAAACGGAAAGAGGCGATAACTAGGAGTTAAAAAATATTAAAAAATAAATAAATAAAGAACATTAAATTTTCTGAAAATTATTTTCGAACGACAGATGGCGGTGTGGTATCTCTTCCCTCAGGCTATTTACGAGTCAAGTTTATCGATTTCGCAAATATAAAAAGTGATTCTTGCAGACTGATTAAAGTAAAAGTGACTTTTGAGAATGAAACGCCGGCCGCGCCGGTCTCAAAATTAAAAGAAGAAAAAAGAAAAGAAAAGCTTCCGCCGGTCGATCAACGGAAGTAAAACACAGTAAATCTAAAAAAAAAAAACAGAAAAACATTAAAGAAATTACGTAAGGCGAATCAGATTGTAATAAAAGAATAATTTTCTTCGAGCGATAGATGGCGTTCTTTTCGAAGAGTTATTTTTAAACTTCCACTTAAATGAAAGTGATTAACTTGCGATGGGACGCTTTAAATAAAAACCGAAAGAAAAGAAAATCGTTTTTCATTTGTAATTCAAGTCGAGGGACTTGCGTGAAACCAGAAAACCGCCGTTTTACAATCTCGTCGTTTCACAACCGCATCCGAAACCCCCCCGCCTCCCCCCCGGGCCATCCTGATAATGAATTTTTCAATTTCGTACGTGCGTAACATAAAACCGCAGATAATAAAATCGGCGGCGGCGGCGGCGGCGGCGCGCGTAAAACTTCGTTTTAAATTTATGCCCGCCGCTGCTTTTATCGACCGATATAAAAGCTCGTCTTGTTCGTTTTACGTCCGCGGTCTGTTTACGAAGCTCGCCTGCGTTACAGCCGTGATTAAAATGCGAAAAACGGACTGTATATTAGCAATCGGTTGGTCGTAAAACGCGCGCGGGTAGGCAACCAGCACGGCGAGCGTGCATCACGTGCTGCCTAACCTCTCAGGCGGACGGGCTGGTGGCTCGGACGGAGTAACCAAAAAATTTCCAGACGGTTTTGGTTTTCAAAAGCGTTCTCTTTTTTTTAAATAAATCAATCAATTAATTAATTAATTGATTAATTTCACAATACGTAACACCAGCAAGCATCAAGACAAGATTTAAGTAAATCTGTTGCGTACACTTTCGTATGGCATAGGCGATACAGGGTGAACCAAACGCTTGCGTAATCAAAGAAATGGACTCACGTGACACGTCCGAATAATTTTTAATTTAGTACAGTATTTTCTTGTACGCGAACAGCGAAGTAGAATGAACTGTTAAAAACAGAGAAAGAAATTAAAAACACAGAGCTTCTTATTGTTTTAACTTTAACATATTTTTTTTTTTTGCTAACGATGACTAAAGAGAGCGCAGTGACATCAGTTTCTTCTCGGTAAAGTAATTATTTAGGATGCACACACTTCACACATACTCATCATCATCATCATCATCATTATTATCAATAAGCCAAACAACAAATTTAACAAGCAGCGACAACGTGGCGTTGCAGACGAAACTAATAATAGTGATTCAGAAATTCGCAACGCAGAATTAAACTATTAATTAAAACGCTCGAATTAATTCATCTGCTTTCGCATTATTCTATTTGACGTGTCAATCTGGAACCGTGGTCGTCGCAAATAATGGGAACTTAACAACAGCTGTTGGTATTATTGTTATTTCATGGTGACATTCTTGACGCCTACGTGAACTCCGAGCGGGACTTTTTTCGTAGTGAAGTGAAAGTGCGCTTTTATTCGTCAGTGTTAGCTCGAAGTCGTGCACTATTATCATGTAGTTACGCGATAGTCTTAAGACTGGGATGGTTCTAATTCCAAAAGCACCAAAATATTTTACGAATTGTCTAAAACCCTATCTGATAATTACAGAACGGAATTATATATTTTGTTCGGTTTATTTCGAACGAGACGGCTACGAGAATGTGCTCATTCGCGCGTCGCTGCAGCGTTACACGTTTGCCGCTCCGTTTGTTTTTAACCAAACAAAATATATAATTCCGTTTCCTACTGATAATTCTTCATGTAATTTTTTCGAAAGAGCTACCTATTGGCCTGATCAAGCAGAACTGTTTGAGTTGGCAACACAATTAAGAGAGCGGTATTTTCTCATTCGACTGTTTGCAACACTGCAATCGCGTACGTTTTGTTAATTAATTTGACAGGTATCTGACTTAGCGACAGATTTGTAGGTTACGTCGCGCGTTTACTACTTTCTGTCAATATTGGAGGTTGTCTCGGCGTCAAGCCGTCGACAGGCAGAAAGTTCCTCCAGTTGTACCATTTCAAAATTAAATTCAGCATTGCCAACTCCAACAGAGTTCTGCCCGACCACTTTGTAATACACCATCGATCGATCGGCGCGGCGCAAAAAGACTCTCGGCACCTCAAAAACGGAAGGACTGAATTAGTTAAAAAAGAAAAAAAAAAATTACAGTTTCTCCATCGACTGCAAGTTTTATTTTCAAATGAGGAAAAAAAAAAAAAGAACAACGACCGTTACCAGTGAAAAAAGCAAAAAAAAAAAAAAACACCAACTAAAACAAAACACGTTCGGACGAAAAAATATTGATTTGCGAGACATAACACAAAAGAAAAGAGTGGGGGAGGGGCGGGGGAAAAAGCGATCGATTTTTTCTTGCGCGAAAACAAAAGAACTTTCAACAAAAAAAAAACAATTAAAAGACAAAAAAAAAAACAGGCGTTCGCGTATGATTAACAGCAGATAAAATAATATTGAATGACAAAACCAGAAATAAAATTAAAAAAAAAAAAAAAAAAACAGAGACAAGACAATCCATCCGGTTCAGCTTGCGCTGAAAGAAAGACGTCGTCCTCGTCAGTAAACAAAAAAAACAATCCAACGAAACAGAAGACAGCAGATTCGTAAAAAGAAAACCGACGCGGAAAATAAGAAAAGGGAAAACAAAAGACAATCGATCCGGTTCAGCTCGCGCATGTCAGTAAAAGTACAGATTTTTGTTTTAACGCGAATGTCAAGACGCAGGAAACAAAAGAGGACGTTTTTCACCCGAACGAGAAAAAAAAAAAAAACGGAGCCAATCCAACAATCGCCGTCGAAAAAACAGGTAACTGAAACAAGACAAGAAAATCAAAAGTAAACAAAAAAAGAAAACGAACAAAACAAAAGACAGCAGATTCGTTCCCTTACGAATAGCCAGAAAAAAAAACAAAAAAAAAAAAAAAAAACAGAACCAAACTGTGAAGAATAAAAAAAAAAACAGAACCAAACTGTGAAGAATAAAAAACAAAAACAGCGTTAAAATAAAACCGACGCGAGAAATAAATAAGAAAGAGGGGAAAACAAAAGACGAACGTTTCGTATTTTTCTTGCGAGTTGAAAAAAGAAACGTATGATAATCGATCAGCAGCACAAAAAAAAATAACAGAAAGAAAAAAAAAAGAAAAAAAAACGGTCCAGGTTGCTTACGTCATCGTCGATAAGAGAGAAAAGACGTTGCCGTTGATAAATAAACAAGAGAGGGAGAGGGAGAGGGAGAAGGAGAGAGAGACGCAATCTGTTTTATTATTCTTTTTGCAAGCGGAAAGAAAAAAAACAAGAGAAAAGACGTTGCCTTAATAAAAAAAAAAATAGGAAAAGGAAGAGAGAGAGAGGAAAAGAGAGAGAAGAAAAGAGAGAGAGAAAGAGACGTTTTATAATATTTTTTTACGAGCGGAAAGTAAAGAACTACAGGCTTTCTAAAAAAAAAGAAAAAAAAAACAACCAAAAGAAACAAACTACCGAGAGAAGAAAAAAAAACAAGAGAAAAGACGTTGCCGTTAGTAAATAATTAATAATAAAAAAAAATAAGGGGAGAGAGAGAGAGAGAAAGAGACGCTATTCGTTTTATTATATTTTTTGCGGGTGGAAAGAAAATAACGTCAATCGTTCTAAAGAAGAAGAAAAAAACAACTAAAAAAAAACAAGAGAAAAGACGTGACCTTTAGTAAACATTTAATAAAAAATATTAAATTAAATAACAAACAGACCAAAAACAAAACAGCAGAGACAATGGATCCGGTTCAAAGTGCGCGCATGTCAAAGTTAAAGTAGATTTCTAGCGCGAAAATAAGAGTGAGGAAACAAGAAAAAATGAAAGAAAAAAGCCAATGACCACCTTCAGAGAGAGAAAACGAAAAGAGAGAGAGAGAGAGAGAGACAAGACGTCGTCGTCGGAAGTAAACGAAACAAAAGACGATCGATTCGTTTCGTTAGAAACGAAACACAGAACGAAACGGCGAAGAAGAAAAATAAAACAAAAAAAAAGTCATTAAGTATTTACTTATTAAAGTGAAAAAAAAAAAAAACCAACGCAAAAATAAGAAAGGGAAGAGAACAAGACAGAATCGCTCTAAGTTTTTCCCGTGAGTGAGTAAAAAAGAAAGAAAAGAACGACGACCGCTCTCAAGGATAAAGAAACAAAAAAACAACTGAAAGAACAAAAAAAAAGCAAGACGATCGAATCGATTCAGCTTGCGCATGACAATGAAAATAGATTTTTAACGCGAAAATTAAAAGGGAGAAAACAAAAGAGAATCGTAAATACAGAGTGTTTGTGGCGCCTCCACAGTCACAGTTGGCAGCGAATAGCAAACGTTGGTAATATTTTAAGCGGCGTTTTTCTTTTCTCTTCTTCTTTTTTTTTAAGGGACTACTGAAATTTTATATTTTCTAATTTGGGAACCACGTGACTCCTGAACTGTCAAAGTTCGTTTTTAAAATTACATATTTCTTTCCTTAAGAGCGAAAAACCAAAAGACGATCATCGATTTTTACTTGACGCGCGCTAAAAAAGACGTGTTACCATTGGTAAATAAACAACAAAAAAAAAAACAAAACAGAACTGTAACATGAGATATAAACAACAGAAAAAAAAACAAACCAGAACATATCATGGGACAATCGATTCGTTCCGTGTGAATACAAAAAAGGAAAACAGAGAAAATAAAACGAATAAAAAGAAAGAGAAGGAAAAAAACCATTTTTTTTTGTAAATACAGAGTGTTCGGTCGTAGTTAAACCTGAAGCTGGCTGTCAAGTCCATTGTTTTAATCAATTTGGCGCGGCGTTTTAAATTTTACGTTTTTTAAATTTGTTGTTCATTCAATAAAAGAATTACGTGACCTTGAATTATTTCCTTTATATCCTTCATTATTCGGTAGATTTGGGCTAACGGCCGTTTTCCTAATCAGACTTTAAGGAAGCTTCAATTAAAAGTACACTTTAAGAATAGGGAAACAATTGCAGTTTTTTTTTTTAGGTTAGAGTAACTTTAAATTCAAGAAATCGGCCCTAAGAATACTAAATCTGTACTAACCTCCAGCTGTGAGGATCGTAGCCGTCGACGCACTGGGTGCACTCCAAACATCGCTGGCCCTCGTCGATTTCCTTAATCTGCACGCCCTGTACACAGAAAAAAAAAACAACAGAAATAAAATCAGACGCTACACTCGTGTGGTGAACAAAAGCAATCAATTCAAAACATTTCAGTTGTTTACGAAAAGCAAAACCACACGAAGATGTCATTAGTTGGTTATTGAAATCGTACACACAGCAACACCTGTCAACCCTGTCATTTTATGGGGTAGGCATTAACAGGGAATGGGGGTAGTTGGCAAACCTTAAAACGCCATATACCCCCCAACATATTCATACGTGGAACAAGTTTCTTCAGTTAGGTCCGTAACTTATCGAAAGCTCCTCGTACTTACACAAGTATTTTATGAGCGCTCCTCGTATATTTACACAAATATTTTATGAGTGCTCCTCGTATATTTACGCAAATGTTTTACGAGTAAATGTTGGTTGACCGATAAGGGCTTGCGCCGAGTTTGCGCAACGCTTTTATAAACCGATAAATATTTTTCTTTTAGTAAACGCCATTATTGCCAACATAAATAATGCAAATGCTTGTTGAAGAGCGCCATCTTTATCATCAGAGTTCGCTCCTTTCAATGCGATGCAAGTGTCGATGTAAATGGTCTCATTTATTTGTTATTGCTACTACTCATGATTATAGCAACGCCGTCATCAAAAACAGGCCCGAGTCATCGCGTAGGAACATCAGATCTCAGAGTGTCATGGAGTTTCCGGTGACTTCAACGCAACAAACAAGCGTTTCGTTTTGGGCGGTGAAGATCTGCGCGCTCCGTTCATTGATAAAGACGGAAAGATAACTTAAAATGGTGAATCCCTGTGGTTAAGTTTATCTGTCAATTAAAAAATGTTGTGTGTATAAGTAACGCGCGGGCCACAGAATTATTAGTCTCTTAGTTTTTTTCTTCTTGGCTGTAAAATAAATCGCGCATGTAACAGTTACAAACACTTAACCTCTTACAATCGGTGTCAACCTAACCAAAAAAAAAAAAAAAATTAAATGTCAGACCTGACTGCTATGTATTTCTCTGTCGTTCACGGCCAACTCAGAAAAAAATTCTGTGGCTCACACAATAGTGTACTGTTGTAAAGCCGAAACGTTTCACGTAAATTTCCTTTCGTTGAAACATTTCGTAGCGCTCAGAAATTTCATGAAACTTATTTGTTTTAAATTTGCCGCGCGGGAAGTGTCTGCGCGTCTGCGCATGATTTGCATTTGGATGGTAACATAAACATGACAGCGTTCGCGAAAAATTCGGAAAATATTAAAAAAAAAATAGACGACTTTCTTAGTTTTTCGTAGTGATTTATTAGTAGAGATCGGAATCGCATATTTTGACGTCATCATCGGGTGGTGTTTGTCATGCTGCAGGCAGCTATGTTGCCAACCGTATGAGTATTTTATTTACGATTTCATCTTCAATCGTTCAGAATCGTGCGTATTCGTGGAGTGGATTTTGAAATTTTTGAAAACGAAAATGAAATTTCTCGTTTAGTCGTTCGCGATAGAACTCAAAATACACACACAACATAAACGAGAAGAAAGTGAAAATAATTTTAACAGACAAGGAAACACAATCAAAACGAAAAAAAAAAAAATTTCCGAAGAAATTACAATTATTTAACATACGAAAAAAAAACACTTTTTAACAGTCGAGAAAAAATCGAATAAAAATTCCTAACGACATTTATTATTACATTGAAAAAATGTACACATTCAAGACACGACAGTAACTCGAAATTCACAGAAAAAAAAGCACGCAAAGAAAAGCAAATCACAATCATAATACAAAACCAACAAAAACAAAAGACGATTGCGACAATTTGTAAACTGCAGTGTTTTTTTCTTATTATTAAAAAATTTGTTAAAATATATGACAAATAAAATAAAAACGAAAAAGAAGAACATTTCCGTCGATTTTGGAAAAATGTAATCGAATAGAAATTTAAAAAAAAAAGTGGATAACTCCAAAAAAAGAAAAAAGAAGAGAAATAAAAACAAATGACGATCGTACATTTTACGACAAACAGCTGCGGTAATAAGTGTATAGGTATTTACGAAAGGAAAGAAACAATTTCAGAAAATATAAAAAAATAACCGAAAAGGGTAAATTGATTAATAATTCGGAACTGCTGGGGATATTCTCGATAATCGATAAGAAAAGATGATCGCTTTATGTTCGAAAAAACAAAACAAGAAATTGAAAAAAAAAACAATAAATAAATTGGAAAAAAACAAAACAATAAATTGGAAAAAAAAAGACAAAACAATAAATTGGAAAAAAAAGACAAAACAATAAATAAATTGAAAAGAAAAAAAAAACGAAACAATAAATAAAGTGAAAAAGCAAAACTTTAAAACATTTAAAAATCTCGCAGTTTTTTTTTACAAGTCTTCAATGGGTTGAACTTAATTTATTATTATTATTATTATTAAACGTCAAATCTGGATAATACATTTTTTAACAACAAAATACAATTCTTTTTCTACCAAAAAAAAATCGAATGGGTAAATATGGTGAGTTGGCATTCCTGTGTTGTCCCGTTATGAAAAATTGCTGAAAACCAATTGAATCGATGAGTGCATAATCGTGTTCAGTCCAAATTTACTCTGTTGAGAAAACAACAAATAACTTTCTAAATTTTTATTTTAGGTGAATTATTGGCTTGAATTTCTTTCATATAAGGATATCTGAAGCATCATGAAGCCAATAATTATTTAATATTAAAATCTAGAGAAAGTTATTTGTTGTTATTTCTCAACAGAGTAAATTTGGACTGAACACGATCATGCACTCATCGATTCAATTGTAGAACGCCCATCCTCCCAGGATTATTGCGAAAAGGATTATGCAAGAAAAACGTATTGGAATTAATTTTCTATGCAAACCAAAACTCTTTACTGATGACGTCAAAATATGTGATTCCGATCACTGTTTATTAGAAACAGGCGGAAATAGTTCAGAATTATTTGATTGACCGTAGGTCAGTTTATAAGACTAGACAATCGTCAAATAGAACCAAATTTACACTTGGGGTTTTTTTTTTTTTTTTTGGATTCGAACAGTTGATTCTCGGCCTACTCATTCTTCAACTTTTTTTCCACTCTTGCCTGCACTAAAACTTAACATCCGTTCTCGCTCACATTTTTGCTCTCACCGTCTAGAAAGTCAATTTTGAGATTTTAAAAATCAATACCTAACAAAACGAGGTTAAAATGTATTTCACTGAAGGGGAAACATTTCATGAAATATTAAAAAAAAAATATATGTGTGTGTATTTCGTGAAACTTTTACACCACTGCACAATAGTAAGTGTCACATTCTAACTGAAGAGATTTTTAGATGAATCAATTTTCAAGTCGGGCTGTTCTCCACCTCCCACCTAATGCAACAGGCCTGTATGAAGCGGGCGTTGAGCGAACGCATCGGATTGCATCATCTTAAGTTACGGGAAACGCGAAACGAAATTCGAGTAAGTGTCAAATTGGCGCTGCGAGCGCATGAATCGAATCTTCACGTGCGGTGTCAATTAAGCTAAGACACGCCGCGCCGCGCCGCCACCGTCGACCTTGCGCACGATATAAAATGTCACCGACGTACATTGGAAAAATACGACTTAGGTGCGCAAATTGCGTAACAAAGTGCATTATTAATTCATCCGTACCGCGCAGACGGCGTTTATTTTTACTGGTGACTTAATAATTAATCTATTTTAGGAATAAGAAACGCTTGCGTCATATCGCAACGAGTCAATTTACAATGTGAATGAATATGTATTCCGTTTTATCGCACGCTGTAAACAAGGTCAGGATGGGCATAATTTTTAATAAGGGATGTGGCTGTAAGCAAGCGCAAATAATGCTTATACTAATAAACCAAATAATCAAAATCATAATAAGCACCAAAAAAAAAAAAAAATTACCTATTCAGACTCATACTGGTTTTTTGTTTTAAATATTTATGCCTTTTCGAGGCTTCCCTGCGTCGGGTGCGATTCAGACGATTTTTGAAATTCCCGCTTAAAAAATTCCTAAAGATGTCCCCGCTAGATGGCGCTGCATTCATTTCCCGTTGTTGGAAAACTTGAAAAACGCGAACTGAATGAATGCATCGCAGAGATTCATCAAAGTCATGATCGTCAGCCTTCCGTAATTTAAACGAAGTCAATTCATTTCCTCTCATTTAAAAGAAAACACGTGTACGTAGTTGAAATAATTATACACAGATGGCAGTCCTAGCATTCGAAATCACAAACAGCGTCAACGAATGTACGTTCATAGCTTAAATAAAAAGCATTTTCAATTTCTTTCGTTGCACGCCGAAAGAACCTCGTTCTGTTCAAAATACATAGGTGGCGCCACTGACTTTCGAGGTGGGCGGGCGGGTGTAACTGCGCGCGTCAAGAGAAATTCACCGAATGTATTCAATTCGTTTTATTTTTTTTTACGCTCACAGTTTATAAACGATATTCTTTGGGACTGCTGTCAGAAAAAAAAAAAGTGTAGTTCAACTAACTTTACACAGATGGCGCAAGTGATATTCAGTGGTGTAGCATATGCGTACGGGGTTCCTTTTTTATATTTTGCACCCTATCTGGAGGCTTTATTTAAAAAGCTTTAAATGCAAAAGGATTTTATGACTATTATCCCCTTTAGAGTCATCACAAGAAACAAAAACGCATTGCAAATTGCAGAAAAAGATATATATATATATATATATATAATATCTCCTAGAATAAACCATCTAGGCAGAGTGCAAATTATTACAAAAAAATAAAACCTGTACAAACCAGACAGAAAAAATATTTTTAATTTTTTTATAGCAGGTACCTCATTTATACTGTTTCTTAATTTTAATTTTGTAGTGAAGCTCTAACTTTATTTTTTACAACTGTATATTGGATGGTGGATTTTTAACAGGTAAGTTGACGAGCTTTCAAGGTCAGAGATGAGTTACTGTTAAAATCACGTTGTGTTGTTGTTACGAGCTGCGGGCTGGGGTGTCGAGTGTCGATGCGTCGCGTTCAGAGGTGCAGGCACCGGCCCTCTATCGTGGAACGCAGCGTTTTCTGGTACTGGAATGCATACTCTATTCATACGGAGTATTACAGACGCCCGTGTGACAATTTGCAAGATTTCTTGCGTACAAAATGACGAGAAATGAGAAGTACCGATTCAATCAATTAACATTAACTGTGGTTAGCTTGTCTCTCTCACTCAGATTTTATATTTCATAAATGAAACATGAAACAAATGCACAACTTAACGTTTACGCTTAAAGTTTTAGGGACAAGGTGAAAGTTGACGAGCTTTCAAGGTCAGAGACGAGTTACTGTTAAAATCACGTTGTGTTGTTGTTACGAGCTGCGGGCTGGGGTGTCGAGTGTCGATGCGTCGCGGTCAGAGGTGCAGGCACCGGCCCTCTATCGTTGAACGCAGCGTTTTCTGGTTCTGGAAGGCATACTCTATATTCGTACGGAGTATTCCAGAGGCTCGTGTGACAACTTGACAAAATGACGAGAAATGAGAAGTACCAATTCAACCAATTAACATTAACTGTGGTTAGCTTGTCTCTCTCACTCAGATTTTATACTTTATAAATTTTGGATGACGTCACAAGGGCCTTAGCCTGACAGAAAAATAATCAATTGCCCGTATTGAGATAAATTTTACAGTAAAGCTAAAACATGCCGCCCAAATTGAATTGGCAAAAACAAAATTAAAAAAATCACTCTGTATCAGTGTTAACTATACTTGAGACTTGTTTGAGAGTTGCTATGGTTGCTACGCTATATAGGCTCGACGAATAGTACGCATTTAGACTTCACGTTTTAAAGCGCACCGCTCATCGCGCTCAAATGTGAACGAAGCCTGAGGCCGAGTCCACACGTACCGACGGATTATATTTATTAGTTGATATTTTTATAAGCGAACGAAGTGAAAATTAAACAAACTCTACTTACAATTTGATAATAAAATTCGTTTTCGCGGAATCCCACGTCACGTCCACGTCCGCTCGGGTAATCCACGCCGTTTATTACGAGCCGCGCGGGCTTACCGCCGCCGCCGCCGCTGAAGTGTGCGGTTCCCTTAACGTACGAGATGTACGCGGACATTTTTTTTTCTCGACACGAAAAGTAAGTCGCAAACCTAAAAACACTAGTAAACAGTAGTAAGTAACTAACTGCCGCACCTCGCGACAAAACGAACGAGATTTTACTACCGCTGAAAAGTCGACGACGAGAAATTATGCACGACCACACTTCTTTTCGGCCCATTCTAACACCTACGACCGTCAAACTCTAGAAGGATAGGAAACCACTGCCGCGTTTAGAATAACATTAAACCCACCAAAAAGAAAAAAAAAAAAAGAACCAACAGATGTCATTCGATAACGACTACTGGCTTTCAATGAAGTCTTCTTCATTCGGCATAATACAAGTTACTGTCTTTTTTTTTTTTTAATTTTTTGTACCAGAAAACTACTAAGTATTATCGTAATATGGTCTGAAATTGTCACTTCTCATTTGTCCTTTACTCCAAATATTCTGACGTCACCTTTCTCCGATTGCTTGTTAAGCCATCTTGGCCCGGCTGAATAACGAGGGAAGTCCGGAAACGCGAGTTTGCGGGTCGCCGCCGATTCTTCCCGCCATTATCGATACCGACACGTCCGAGGCAGGTTGTGTGTGTTGTATTTTTTCCGCCGTGTGAATTTGTACAGTCGCCATCAGCAAGATTCTTATATGGAATTACGTCGACTCGTCGCGTCACGTAAAACGCTGACGTCATTTTAACCAACGATCCGTTCAACTGAAAACAGGTATGTTCCATTTCAATTATTAACAGCGTCACGTCTTTCTCTCTCTTTCTTTCATTTAGAGTCGTTTTTAATTGGAGCTGCTTTTACTGAGACCTATTTGTTATTGAACGTAGGTATATGCTATTTTTACTGGAGTTCTTGGATCATTTTCTGCCGGATTAATTATTGTTTCGGCTTTCTCGTTCTGTTCTGACTGAATCATCGAGCCGTACGCATGAAAATGAAGCGAATCCTCTTGCTTGAACTTTTTTAAACAAAGCCAGCCAACATTTGGAGAAAATTACATTCTAAACTATTACGCTCGTAGTAAGGTTAGACTTTTTATAAGAAGATGAATTTGATAATGATTTACAATTGAATTTTTTTCAAGTAATTTAGCATTAAAAAATTAATAAACGAAGTAAAAGCATTCGCTTTATTTTTATTCATACCGCACATCGTCCCTGTGGGGCAACTGTCCGTCGCCGAAACAGAAAATAAGTTTCTTGTGCCCCGACCACGCGAGCATCGTGAAGCGCGCCCGCCGCTAATTAGCATCAGGTTCCATTGTAAGTGCGTGAGGTCGGGGGTTGATTCTTAATTAATTTTACCCCCTTCTGTCCCCAATACTATAAACAATCCGTACAAAGTTGCATCTCGATTTTCCTTGTTAGTAGCGCTTCTGGTTTTCAGTGAAAATCCAGAAATCGATCTTCGAGTTTGTTTTCCACGGTACTTTCAGGATTGTCGAAAATGCTTCGCCCTTTTCCCTCTGGTTTTAACCTCCTTGGATTGCACGGAATATCTCAAATAAAAACGCTCAAACTTTTAATTATAACAGTACAATAAAAAAAAGCGCGAAATTCACTTTACACAACGCAATTTAGAAAAAAAAAAATTAAATATAAAAATATGTTAACAAAACGTGAAATTTAGTTTGTAAAAGATTGTTTAAATTGTAATTGTAAAAACAAAGAAAGTTATTAATTTTAAAACGGACGGTTTTCTTTTAATTGAGACCGATTGAAATAATGAAATGTCAAATTAGAATTCTACAAACAAAGAATTCAAGATTATACGAGTAAATAAATGCGCCGTGAAGAGTTGTATCTTCATTCGCGAAAAAAAAAATCAAACTGAGGAAACTGATTGATTAATTTTTTTTAACAACAAAAAAATTATATAATTTTTCTTAACAATAAAAAAAAATTAACTTTCAACGAGAAACACGTAATAAGGTCGGGAGAGTGCCCTCGAAGGACCCGGAAGGTCGATTTTTTTCTACGCTGCCAGCACTTTTCTCCCTCTGGATTGTGACGCAAGTGGGGAATATCGGATGTTGCATTTGCTATGCGCAAAAAAAATTCTTAATCGAGTGTATGATTAGGTGCAATAGTGCAACTTCGATCGCATCCTTCCCGGGCGTCGTCGCGTGCAAAAAATTCGAGGAAATTCAGCTTCCGCCACTTGCCTCCGAGCTTGTACGCTTTTTAATACATTATATTATTCAATCGCAACTTAACTTTTTTAACAGCATTGCACCTCCACGTACTGTGAACATTCGATCCTTTACACCGTGATCACCGCAGGCTTAATGCGACGACTGACACTGTTCGACTCAGCCAGTTAACCTAAACTGTAAAGTATACACTTTGCTTTACGATTTTATTTATTTGCAGTGCATGACGTGAAGAAGTTTAATAAGAGTTAATTAGTTTGTAGAGTCCGTCCGTACGGCCTTTCTAGGGACAAAAGCCCACTTGTTCGATCAGGCCTGACTCATCTCGGGATTATTTGTTTTGTGGCCACTTTAAATTTAACAAAAGTGCACTTGTTCGATCAGATCTGACTCATCTCGGGATTATTTGTTTTGTGTCCACTTCAAGTTTAGTTCAAGTGGGCTTCGCCGGGAGGCAATCAGATTTTGTAGAGCGTAAATCAATAATTGGTATTTCTATGACAATTGCGTTGCGTTATTGTCTACTCCCTACACTGAACGCACGAGGGAACAATGCAGACGTGTGTTGTGTTATTGTCTACTCCCTGCGCTGAACGCACGCGTTAACAGTGCAGACGTGTGTTGTGTTATTGTCTGCTCCTTACGCTGAACGCACGAGTGTTTGACGATCTCTTCAGGGATAACGAAAGTCATCGCACGCTGTGTTGCGACTTTGGGAATCCCTCCGCGGTGAATTCTTTGCCTGGGTCCGACGAACTCGTCGAACCAAACGATAGTTGAGCCAAAACTATCTCCTCCAGGTCGCACGCCGTATTATAATACTTGAAGTACATTCACACAAGACGTCTAGGTGTATTAATGTAAATAAATTCTCGCTTTCCTGCGAACACCAACGACATAATATAAATATCTGTCGCAGATCTCTTCACGCATGCAAATGAAATGAAAATCGGGAGCAACATGGCGTATTAATGTTTCCAGAAGACCATCGATGCTCACCGGCATGGCATAATAATAATAATGATCGCGCACGATTTGTTTATGTCGTAATGTACCATGTTTGCCAATCGCAGAAAGTTATGGAACCTTCAGCAACAAATTATGATGATTTTTAATTCAGATCAGCTACAGGACGGATCGTCCTGTAAGGGTAAGTTCATAACGGAGCGGTGATGATGGATGACGCTTTCTCCTCGCAGAAAAAGCAATTTTTATTGCTATAATCGCTTATACCAGAGAAGCTCGGATGTGAACATAAGCATTTGAATATGTGTTTCTTATTATTAGCGCTAACACATATCGTCACAGCTCCATTGTGAAGTCATCCTAGACGAGGTAACTTGACTTTCGATTTCCATACCGAACCGTCCGTTCCTCCTTAAGCAAGCAAGCAATGATTCACATTCTTGAACTGATTCATTATGATATGACGTGCCAAGTGACGCCCCACATACCAAAACTTAACATATAAGCCTTCATTCCTAAGAGCTAAGGTAGCTTACAAGGATAAACGACGACGTCACTGCTGTATTAGGTGGGTTCGAGAAGTCGTCACTGAATTGTTATTGCAAATTTAATTCGTGCCAATTCCGGCTATTCAATTAATTCCAGGGCTACCCACACACTTACGTATTTGCCCAATTTAAAAAAAAATCTGTGCAGCATACGTTGCGAAATTTGTTATGCTCGGCGGTGCATTCGATTCAGCAATAGCCTGTATATATAATGCTACCTTACATACAACCAAACAATGAGATTATTAATTCTAATTGAACATTGTGTTCGTTTATGAAGTAGTGACGACGGACGACAGCGGTCGCTCATACATAAATTATAAAGAATGATTTACAATTGAATTTTTTTCAAGTAATTCAGCATTAAAAAATTAATAAACGAAGTAAAAGCATTCGCTTTATTTTTATTCATATCGCACATCGTCCCTGTGGGGCAACTGTCCGTCGCCGAAACAGAAAATAAGTTTCTTGCGCCCCGACTACGCGAGCATCGTGAAGCGGGCCCGCCGCTAATTAGCATCAGGTTCCGTTGTAAGTGCGTGAGGTCGGGGGTTGATTCTTAATTAATTTTACCCCCTTCTGTCCCCAATTCTATAAACAATCCGTACAAAGTTGAATCTCGATTTTCCTTGTTAGTAGCGTTTCTGGTTTTCTGTTGAAAATCCAGAAATCGATTTTCGAGTTTGTTTTCCACGGTACTTTCAGGATTGTCGAAAATGCTTCGCCCTTTTTCCCTCTGGTTTTAACCTCCTTGGATTGCACGGAATATCTCAAATAAAAACGCCCAAACTTTTAAATATAACAATACAATAAAAAAAAAGCGCGAAATTCACTTTACACAACGCAATTTAGAAAAAAAAAAATTAAATATAAAAATTTGTTAACAAAACGTGAAATTTAGTTTGTAAAAGATTGTTTAAATTGTAATTGTAAAAACAAAGAAAGTTATTAATTTTAAAATGGACGGTTTTCTTTTAATTGGGACCGATTGAAATAATGAAATGTCAAATTAGAATTCTACAAACAAAGAATTCAAGATTATACGAGTAAATAAATGCGCCGTGAAGAGTTGTATCTTCATTCGCGAAAAAAAAAATCAAACTGAGGAAACTGATTAATTTTTTTTTAACAACAAAAAAATTATATAATTTTACTTAACAATAAAAAAAAAAATAACTTTCAACGAGGAACACGTAATCAGGTCGGGAGAGTGCGCTCGAAGGACCCGTAAGGTCGATTTTTTTGTACGCTGCCAGCACTTTTCTCCCTCTGGATTGTGACGCAAGTGGGGAATATCGGATGTTGCATTTGCTATGCGCAAAAAAAATTCTTAATCGAGTGTATGATTAGGTGCAATAGTGCAACTTCGATCGCATCCTTCCCGGGCGTCGTCGCGTGCAAAAAATTCGAGGAAATTCAGCTTCCGCCACTTGCCTCTGAGCTTGTACGCTTTTTAATACATTATATTATTCAATCGCAACTTAACTTTTTTAACAGCATTGCACCTCCACGTACTGTGAACATTCGATCCTTTACACCGTGATCACCGCGGGCTTAGTGCGACGATTGACACAGTCCGACTCAGCCAGTTAACCTAAACTGTAAAGTACACACTTTGCTTTACGATTTTATTTATTTGCAGTGCATGACGTGAAGAAGTTTAATAAGAGTTAATTAGTTTGTAGAGTCCGTCCGTACGGCCTTTCTAGGGACAAAAGCCCACTTGTTCGATCAGGCCTGACTCATCTCGGGATTATTTGTTTTGTGGCCACTTTAAATTTAACAAAAGTGCACTTGTTCGATCAGATCTGACTCATCTCGCGATTATTTGTTTTGTGGCCACTTCACGTTTAGTTCAAGTGGGCTTCGCCGGGAGGCAATCAGATTTTGTAGAGCGTAAATCAATAATTGGTATTTCTATGACAATTGCGTTGCGTTATTGTCTACTCCCTACGCTGAACGCGCGAGAGAACTATGCAGACGTGTGTTGTGTTATTGTCTGCTCCCTGCGCTGAACGCACGCGTTAACTGTGCAGACGTGTGTTGTGTTATTGTCTGCTCCCTACGCTGAACGCACGAGGGAACAATGCAGATGTGTGTTGTGTTATTGTCTGCTTCCTACGCTGAACGCACGAGGGAACAATGCAGATGTGTGTTGTGTTATTGTCTGCTTCCTACGCTGAGCGCACGAGTGAACTGTGCAGACACTGTGTTGTGTTATTGTCTGCTCCCTACACTGAACGTACAAGGGAGCTACGCAGATGTGTGTTGTGTTATTGTCTGCTCCCTACGCTGAACGCACGAGGGAACAATGCAGATGTGTGTTGTGTTATTGTTTGCTCCCTACGCTGAACGCACGCGTCAACTGTGCAGACACTGTGTTGTGTTATTGTCTGCTCCCTACACTGAACGCACGCGTTAACTGTGCAGACGTGTGTTGTGTTATTGTCTGCTCCCTACGCTGAACGCACGAGTGTTAATAACGAATATCATCGCACGCTCTTGCGACTTTGGGAATCGCTCCGCGGTGAATTCTTCGTCTAGGTCCGACGAACTCGTATACCAAAGATAGCTGAGCCAAAACTATCTCCTCCAGGTCGCACGCCTTATCACAATACTTGAAGTACATTCACACACGACGTCTAGGTGTATTAATGTAAATAAATTCTCGCTTTCCTGCGAACACCAACGACATAATATAAATATCTGTCGCAGATCTCTTCATGCATGCAAATGAAATGAAAATCGGGAGCAACATGGCGTATTAATGTTTCCAGAAGACCATCGACGCTCACCGGCATGGCATAATAATAATAATGATCGCGCACGATTTGTTTATGTCGTAATGTACCATGTTTGCCAATCGCAGAAAGTTATGGAACCTTCAGCAACAAATTATGGTGATTTTTAATTCAGATCAGCTACCGGACGGATCGTCCTGTAAGGGTAAGTTCATAACGGAGCGGTGATGATAGATGACGCTTTCTCCTCGCAGAAAAAGCAATTTTTATTGCTATAATCGCTTATACCAGAGAAGCTCGGATGTGAACATAGGCATTTGAATATGTGTTTCTTATTATTAGCGCTAACACATATCGTCACAGCTCCATTGTGAAGTCATCCTAGACGAGGTAACTTGACTTTCGATTTCCATACCGAACCGTCCGTTCCTCCTTAAGCAAGCAAGCAATGATTCACATTCTTGAACTGATTCATTATGATATGACGTGCCAAGTGACGCCCCACATACCAAAACTTAACATATAAGCCTTCATTCCTAAGAGCTAAGGTAGCTTACAAGGATAAACGACGACGTCACTGCTGTATTAGGTGGGTTCGAGAAGTCGTCACTGAATTGTTATTGCAAATTTAATTCGTGCCAATTCCGGCTATTCAATTAATTCCAGGGCTACCCACACACTTACGTATTTGCCCAATTTAAAAAAAAATCTGTGCAGCATACGTTGCGAAATTTGTTATGCTCGGCGGTGCATTCGATTCAGCAATAGCCTGTATATATAATGCTACCGTACATACAACCAAACAATGAGATTATTAATTCTAATTGAACATTGTGTTCGTTTATGAAGTAGTGACGACGGACGACAGCGGACGCTCATACATAAATTATAAAGAATGATTTACAATTGAATTTTTTTCAAGTAATTCAGCATTAAAAAATTAATAAACGAAGTAAAAGCATTTGCTTTATTTTTATTCATATCGCACATCGTCCCTGTGGGGCAACTGTCCGTCGCCGAAACAGAAAATAAGTTTCTTGCGCCCCGACTACGCGAGCATCGTGAAGCGGGCCCGCCGCTAATTAGCATCAGGTTCCGTTGTAAGTGCGTGAGGTCGGGGGTTGATTCTTAATTAATTATACCCCCTTCTGTCCCCAATACTATAAACAATCCGTACAAAGTTGCATCTCGATTTTCCTTGTTAGGAGCGTTTCTGGTTTTCTGTTGAAAATCCAGAAATCGATTTTCGAGTTTATTTTCCACGGTACTTTCAGGATTGTCGAAAATGCTTCGCCCTTTTTCCCTCTGGTTTTAACCTCCTTGGATTGCACGGAATATCTCAAATAAAAACGCCCAAACTTTTAAATATAACAATACAATAAAAAAAAAGCGCGAAATTCACTTTACACAGAGCAATTTAGAAAAAAAAATTAAATATAAAAATATGTTAACAAAACGTGAAATTTAAATAATCCAGTAAAAGATTGTTTAAATTGTAATTGTAAAAACAAAGAAAGTTATTAATTTTAAAATGGACGGTTTTCTTTTAATTGGGACCGATTGAAATAATGAAATGTCAAATTAGAATTCTACAAACAAAGAATTCAAGATTATACAAGTAAATAAATGCGCCGTGAAGAGTTGTATCTTCATTCCCGAAAAAAAAAAATCAAACTGAGGAAACTGATTGATTATTTTTTTTTAACAACAAAAAAATTATATAATTTTTCTTAACAATAAAAAAAAAATTAACTTTCAACGAGGAACACGTAATCAAGTCGGGAGAGTGCGCTCGAAGGACCCGTAAGGTCGATTTTTTTGTACGCTGCCAGCAGTTTTCTCCCTCTGGATTGTGACGCAAGTGGGGAATATCGGATGTTGCATTTGGTATGCGCAAAAAAAAATTCTTAATCGAGTGTATAATTAGGTGCAATACTGCAACTTCAATCGCATTCTTCCCGGACGTCGTCGTGCGCAAAAAAAACGAGGAAATTCAGCCTGCCCCACTTGCCTCTAACCCTGTGGGGCAACTGTCCGTCGCCGAAACAGAAAATAAGTTTCTTGTGCCCCGACCAAGCGAGCATCGTGAAGCGCGCCCGCCGCTAATTAGCATCAGGTTCCGTTATAAGTGCGTGAGGTCGGGGGTTGATTCTTAATTAATTATACCCCCTTCTGTCCCCAATACTATAAACAATCCGTACAAAGTTGCATCTCGATTTTCCTTGTTAATAGCGTTTCTGGTTTTCTGTTGAAAATCCAGAAATCGATTTTCGAGTTTGTTTTCCACGGTACTTTCAGGATTGTCGAAAATGCTTCGCCTTTTTCCCTCTGGTTTTAACCTCCTTGGATTGCACGGAATATCTCAAATAAAAGCGCCCAAACTTTTAAATATAACAGTACAATAAAAAAAAAAGCGCGAAATTCACTTTACACAGCGCAATTTAGAAAAAAAAAATTAAATATAAAAATATGTTAACAGAACGTGAAATTTAGTTTGCAAAAAATTGTAAAGACAAAGAAAGTTATAACTGTACGGCTGAGTCCTACAGGGAAATGTTCAATTCTCAACGGCGATTTATTTCGTCAATTTGCGGTCTTCTTTTTTTGTGCTACGTGCATGGAACGAATTTAAAATCATGGAGGGTTAAGTAACCGGAGGAGGGAGTGACGAGCGAGACCATTTCCCCATCCTTTATTGTATGGGGCAGAAATTATGTGCGTAACACAGTGCGCGATGCCATACTCTCCGCTCGATTTGCCATACTAAAGGCCCGCGGTCGGACCGGTTTTCGGTAATACGCGTCACACGCCACGGCGGCTCCTCCATACACTTAACCACGATGAATTTTATAATAACCGTCATCCTCCTCTTCCTCTCTTTCTCACCCATTCTCACACCGCAACACCGTTCGTTTCCGTGTATACAAGCTCGTTAAAGGCAAGGTAATGATGTCACCGCGCTTTTAAAAAAATTCACCGAGAACCCGAGAATTAAATTAATCGGTGTTAGCTGCGGCGATGATGCACGAAATCGAAATATTATGTCGCCCCCCCCCCCCCGCCGGGACATATGGCAAGCGAGAAGAAATAATATGAAATAGTTCCATCGACAAGAAGTGTATGTGCGGTGACGTCATCCTGCATGCCCATAAAAGGTAATCAACGTATGACCACCACACCGTGGCTCTCGCCGTAAATGCCGTTGTCGCCAATAGTCGGGAATTATTTAAGCATCGTGTAATACCGGTTTCAAAAACAAAAACAAAAAAAAAAAAAAACAAAAACATGAAATAAAGTAACGGACCTTTAAACCGGAGATTACGTCAGCAATCAATAATTCTTGCAATTAGTGCAGTATACGGCGTGTACTATTCTTCGAAGCCTTTTCTTTGAGAAATATTAACGATAACCTGAGTGTATTTGTGCAGGCTAAACCTGATAAATTAAATTTTCTTCACTAAAGGTTGTCGCTCACTTGGCCGGCACGGCACGGCACTGTCACATCCGTCCCATGCAGGCGACGCATTATAGCGTCGCCCACCATTCCGGCGGTGATCAGTAGTTGGCGTGGTGAAATTAGTGTGCGCGAATATTAAATTCAGTTTACATCATGTATGTCGTATGTCAACAGTGGCCGTGTTGATGAAGATATTATTGTAATGGCCGCTTCATTAGACGAAGGAGAAGAAAATCTGAAGAGAAAATGGAAAATATGAGTCCATCTTATTAATAAAAAGAGGGCAACTTTAGGAGAGTTCCGCCATCTACACATTTCATGACTTAAAAGATGACGAAAAAAAAGTTACAATATTTTAGAATGACATTTAATAAATTCACAAAACTTCTCATCGAGCATCTATAATCAATAATATAGAAAATTTTACTCACCGGGGCCTTCTTCCGGCCCCGCCTACTCCTGTTAAGGCAGAAACTCACGGAACTCATCAGTTCTGCTACTTATATTTATTTAAACATACAAATAACGGGCAATTATCGAGCATCTAATCAATATTGTGGAAGATTTTACTCACCGGGACCTTCTTCCGGCACCGCCTGCTCCTGTTAAGGCAGAAACTCACGGAACTCATCAATTCTGCTACTTATATTTATTTAAACATACAAATAACGGGCAATTACCGAGCATCTAATCAATATTATCGAAGATTTTACTCACCGGGACCTTCTTCCGGCCCCGCCTACTCCTGTTAAGGCAGAAACTCACGGAACTCATCAGTTCTGCTACTTATATTTATTTAAACATACAAATAACGGGCAATTACCGAGCATCTAATCAATATTATCGAAGATTTTACTCACCGGGACCTTCTTCCGGCACCGCCTGCTCCTGTTAAGGCAGAAACTCACGGAACTCATCAATTCTGCTACTTATATTTATTTAAACATACAAATAACGGGCAATTATCGAGCATCTAATCAATATTGTGGAAGATTTTACTCACCGGGACCTTCTTCCGGCACCGCCTGCTCCTGTTAAGGCAGAAACTCACGGAACTCATCAGTTCTGCTACTTATATTTATTTAAACATACAAATAATGGGCAATTATCGAGCATCTAATCAATATTATGGAAGATTTTATTCACCGGGACCTTCTTCCGGCCCCGCCTACTCCTGTTAAGGCAGAAACTCACGGAACTCATCAGTTCTGCCAATTATATTTATTTAAACGCACAAATAATGGGCAATTATCGAGCATCTAATCAATATTATGGAAGATTTTACTCACCGGGACCTTCTTCGGGCCCCGCCTACTCCTGTTAAGGCAGAAACTCACGTAACTCATCAGTTCTGCTACTTATATTTATTTAAACATACAAATAACGGGCAATTATCGAGCATCTAATCAATATTATGGAAGATTTTATTCACCGGGACCTTCTTCCGGCCCCGCCTACTCCTATTAAGGCAGAAACTCACGGAACTCATCAGTTCTGCCAATTATATTTATTTAAACGCACAAATAATGGGCAATTATCGAGCATCTAATCAATATTATGGAAGATTTCACTCACCGGGACCTTCTTCCGGCCCCGCCTACTCCTATTAAGGCAGAAACTCACGGAACTCATCAGTTCTGCCAATTATATTTATTTAAACACACAAATAATGGGCAATTATCGAGCATCTAATCAATATTATGGAAGATTTTACTCACCGGGGCCTTCTTCTGGCCCCGCCTACTCCTGTTAAGGCAGAAACTCACGGAACTCATCAGTTCTGCCAATTATATTTATTTAAACACACAAATAACGGGCAATTATCGAGCATCTAATCAATATTATGGAAGATTTTACTCACCGGGGCCTTCTTCTGGCCCCGCCCACTCGCCTTATTAAATTATTATTCTTATTATTAATTTGAGCTTACCGTATAATTCTCTTTCTTAAACAGATGTATCCACGAGCTTCTCGTATTCATCCCGCGAGATGTCGTGCCACCGAACTATGGAGAAGTCTTTCGCGAGGAACACGCGGCACATCACATCCTCTCAACCGATCGCGATCGTCGATTGTTTATCATTATCTGTTTTTATGAGGCAGATTAACGGAGAGCATTGCGTATTATATTAGATAATCGACGGGTATTTAAACGCGAGATGATCTTAATAATAATAATTAATTGAACTGTCGCGTCGTTTACACGTGCACGTTTTGATGATGAAGACGATTGATTAAACGAACGCGAACGCGTCGACCCGGAAAGTCCGAAAGTCTTATGTTTTGGTTTGGTGGCGAGCCTGCGATTGATTGATTAATTAATTAAGCACGGCGGCGTGGTTGTTTGCTTTGGCGTCGAGTAAAAGGGTGTCACGAAGCTGTCAGCTGATAATAACAAGTGAGCGTCGAGAATGTGATAGTAAAGTGGGACTTAATTCCGAATTGACTGATCCGATCGTTGATCCACAACACACACACACCACTTAACAACAACGGCAACAAGCAACTTACGTCTTCCGTCCTTTTTCACGACACAACCAACTTACTATAAACCGATTTATTTATTTATTATCTGGGCTGCTGCAAAAACTCTCTACTGTATCGCGCAATCACAAATATTACTGTGCTTGTCTCGCTCTCACTATCTGTCTTACTTTGAACTATACCATAGCAAGAAATCGCATACTTTGTGTTTAATACTTACTGTCCAAGAAGAAATTATGTGCGTCACTGTACCTGTGCAATCGACGTTTAATTTACAAATCAAGATAAACCCGATTAAAAAAAAAATAGATTAAAAATGGCGGCCAAAAATCGAAGCAAAGATTTCACACAGAGGAAGGAGGGCCGAAGACGGTGTTCATACCGTGGCCGAGGTACGTTTCGAGATTCGCACGCAGCTTATGCCGTGGCCGAGGTATATTTCAAGATACGCACGCAGTTTATGCCGTGGCCAAGGTACATGTCAAGATACGCGTACGCTAACACTAAAGTTTGGTTTACACGCTCAAAAATTGGTTTGCGCATGCACACTTGCGCACGAACGAATCGAACGCTTGCATTCTACTTACACGTTCCGTATTTTTGCGCGCGCGGAAGTCTTGGTGGTTCTTAGCGTTGAAGATAGAAGTATATTTTTTTTTTTAATCTCGAACCGGACAAAAATATGATGGAAACACACTCAACGTTTCGCTGTAGATTTATAGCTTCGTCAAGAATGGAAAAAAAGTAAAAATTTTTACTGAAAAAGTAAAAAAAAATTCGCTATAGATTTATAGCTTCGTCAGGAGTGGAAAGAAAAGTAAAATTTTTTACTGAAAAAGTAAAAAATTTTACTTCTTATTTTTCTACTTTTAATTTTTACTGAAGAAGTATAGCTAAGTCGAGACGTGAAAATTATGGCTGCTGTCGCTTTTCGTTTGATCGCTCCAAAGTGCTTATGCCGTGGCTGAGGTACATTTCAAGATTCGCATGCGGTAGTACCACACACACAGAAAAAAGGAAAATGTTAAAACAACATAATTTCTGTTTGAACGCGACGTTCGATGCATTTATCTATTTGAAAGAAAAAAAACATAACGTGTTCAATTTAATTAAAAAAAAAAAAGGTTTGAACCAAGAAAAAAACTGTTTGAAAGGTGTGTGCATTAATAAACGCATTGACTGTATCTAAACAAAGAGTTTTCTGTGTGTGTAACGCGCTTATGTCATGGCTGAGGTACGTTTCAAAATTCGCATATGCTGCCACTAATTAAACGTCCTTAAGCCGAGGCCGAGGTACGTTTCAAGATTCGCATTCGCATTCGACAGATATTTCTGTAGACGAACATAACCTGTTTAAAAAATTATGCCGTGGCTGAGGTACGTTTCGAGATTCGCGCGCAGCTGCCGTGGCCGAGGTACATTTCAAGATACGCATGCATTTTATGCCGTGGCCGAGGTACATGGCAAGATTCGCGTACGCTGGCACTAAAGGTTGGTTTATACGCTTCGAAAAAAAACAACAATTTACGTCGTCAACAAAAAAACGTTTGAATCAATGTAAAACGTGCATTCGTTCAAATAAATAAACGCATTGACTGCATCCAAACAAAGAGTTTTCTGTGTGTGTGTGTGTAACGTTCTTATGTCATGGCTGAGGTACGTTTCAAGATTCGCATACGCTGCCACTAATTAAACGTCCTTACGCCGAGACTGAGGTACGTTTCAAGATTCGCATTCGCATTCGACAGATATTTCTGTAGACGAACATAACTTCCTTGAAAAATTACACAGACTTTCACAATTCAAAAAAAAAAAAAAAAAAAAAACAATTTACGTCGTCAACAAAAAAATGTTTGAATCAATGTAAAACGTGCATTCGTTCAAATAAATAAACGCATTGACGTATCTAAACAAAGAGTTTTCTGTGTGTGTAA
Source organism: Prosopocoilus inquinatus (assembly GCA_036172665.1). Classification (NCBI taxonomy): domain Eukaryota; kingdom Metazoa; phylum Arthropoda; class Insecta; order Coleoptera; family Lucanidae; genus Prosopocoilus; species Prosopocoilus inquinatus. The sequence continues at coordinate 1,855,102 of CM069878.1, read as the reverse complement.
CGCGCTTATGTCATGACTGAGGTACGTTTCAAGATTCGCATACGCTGCCACTAATTAAACGTCCTTACGCCGAGGCTCAGGTACGTTTCAAGATTCGCATTCGCATTCGACAGATATTTCCGTAGACGAACATAACCTGCTTGAAAAATTATGCCGTGGCTGAGGTACGTTTCGAGATTCGCGCGCAGCTTACGCCGTGGCCGAGGTACATTGCAAGATACGCATGCAGTTTATGCCGAAGCCCTCAACGCAATAATTTTCTTCAAATCGTATTCATAAGAAGCTCTCCCCCCCCCCCCCCAAACCCGCTATAATAAATATAGTTAACCTAAATCTTAAGCGGAGAGAATAGAAAACTGTTTTATTGTTTTTTTTTTTTTTTTTTGTAATGAGAAACCGCCGCTGCCAATCCGAAGAAATTAAAAGCACCGTCTTAAAAAAAAAAAAAAAAACAAGCAAGCGAAAACAGTTGGTATTGTAAGACTGAAAGCGACGGGAAAAACGAAAAAGTGATCGTGGCGAACTTGTTCCTTCACACTGTACAATAGATGGCGCTGTTTACACAATTATTTATTTATTTATTTTTAAATGAATTCCCGTCTACTTTCGCCGATTTTTAAACCGCGCTGACTACATCCCGTCTCTAAACTGAAAAGTCAGTTGCGTAGTTGTCGGCCTGCTTAGATGAATTAGTTAGAATGCGATTACTTAGAAGTAAGCTCGCCGAATCAGTGCTACCAACGTCACGTTCGCTTGTCACCACCGCGCCGCCTCAAATGATTATTGCATGCATGCACAGTTTACTTGACTGACAAGTTAGTAAAATCTACAAAAAAGAAAAAGCCACAAAAACACTGCAACGCCAAAGCTTTTCTGCTCACATGGAAAAAACCATAGACGGTGAGTCAGGCGCGTCATTCCCATTCCCTTATGCTACAAAACATTTGAGCAAACATGTAAATCAATCAATAAACATTACAGTGATAAGTGGAATTGATGATAAAGGAAAGAATGATCGCAACTGAAAACAATGAACAATCGAGCTTATCCAATAATGCTCATTGACACACATACAGGAAACTTTAACACCCGCCAGACTGTACCGGATTTTAATTTAAATTCATTTATCATCATCGTATGATTGAAGACAAGAAAAAAAAAGAAAACAAGGACGAGGAGGTGCTTCGCATAATAACCTCAAAATAATCGAGAGACCGTTGGGCGTTCTTCGCCCGTTCACACTCGCGGAATTCTTGGAGGTTATGTTCGTCGAACGCGATAGGATTTCCAGACGGACGTGACTCCGTCGAAAGTAAGTAAATATTTGCGGCACTCACCTCCCTGGCGAACAGCTCTTGCGACGTCCGGAGGCCGTTCATTCTCCTGGCGCTTATTTTGACAGGACACAAGCACACATCTCACAGCAAAGCCGAAAACAACATCGAAAGCTGCGGCAACGGCACTCTACTAATACTACGAAAAAAAAACGCAACGGCGAAATAGTTGCGGTCACACGGAGGGGAACAAAAAAACGAACAGGAAAAGAAATTTTTAAGGTTAGAAACAAACGAAAAACAAACCTACCACACGTCACACCGGCGGCGTGCACACGACTAAAATTTTACTGAACCACCTCTTTTTCCTACTTAGTTTATCCGACGCGACGCTTAGTATGCAACTTTGATGACGCCGAGGTGTTCCGGTTTACATTAGAAGTGATTAATTGGGTAATTAATTCTAATGTAAGGAAAGAAAGGGAATAAGTTTAATCAAAAATTCTCTAATTTTACTGTTGATGGTAATAAAAATTACGAGTTCGTGAATGAAATAACGTCGCGTGCATGGCAGCGATATTTCATTCATAAACACCGGAGTTACAGTCGAAAAAACAAAAAATAATGAGCAAGTACAGTTTCCTGTAATCTGTAATTGCTTTTCTTTTTACAAAGTGGCATTGTTTAAATACGACTTCACACCCGACGATTAATTTTGAATGTTTCCGAATTTGTCATTGGGCGCGTTGCTTGCTCAGCAGTCGTCTGTGATTGGCTATTACCTTCACGTGAGCCAATCACAATCGATTGCTGAGTAAGCAACTCGGCCGCTGAACGCGCCCATTTTCAAGCTCTTGTAATTAACCTGCGAAGTCGTTTTTAAACAGCACCGTTTCGGAGAAACAAAAATTACAGGAAACTGTAATCATCTACTTTCCTGCTTTCGATCAATTCATTCCCTTGGATCAAAAAAAAAAAAAACGTAGAATAGCCGAACGTTCCAATACTATTTTGTTTTCAATCGAACATCCGCACTTTGATTTTTTTTTTTTTAACGCAAAGAAAACAAAACACCAGAACACAAACAAATTTTCTAAATATATATTTCTATTCCATTTGTAAGCACATTTAAATCGATTCATTATCCGAAACACAATAATCTTAACTTCCTCGGGGGAGGGCAGGGGGGGGGGGGATCAGAAACTTTTTCTTTTTTTAAAACTCAAACTAGTTTATAAACCGTTACAATCCATCGAGCGCAGCGGCATCTTCAAGTTTGTAATAATAATCGTTTTTTTTTCTTTCTTTTTTTTACAAATGTGTAATTCCGCGGTAGTGTTGTTGTTGTTGTTGTTAAAGAATTCACGAGCGACGACGTTCAATTCAATTTTATTTTATAACCATACGGAATGAATCATCATCATCATCGATGACAAAACGAGAAAAAAAAAATATATATAATACACATTTCACACCACAGTCCTAAAGATTATCATCTATCTGAATAATAGTAATTAATAATAGTGAACAAAAGAAATTAATAATATTATTATTAGTTAGTCAGGGTTTCACTCAGACTTTTCACTAGAATCGTGGCGCTTCATCGACTTGAGGGCCTTCTCCCTAAGTTTCTTTTCGTCTTCGTTCAAAATCTCGGCGTCACTGTTATCCGAGTCGTCACTCTCCACTTTCTTCTTCTTGTGCTTCTTATGCTTCTTCGAGTGCTTCTTCTTCTTCTTGTGTTTCTTGTCCTTCTTGCGCTTCTTCATCTCGACCTCCTCGTCGGAATCGCTGACGGACTTCGCCTTGGACTTCTTGTGTCTCTTCTTCCGGGTCGTCTCCTCTTCGCTCTCCGATGTGGATTCCTTCTTGTGCTTCTTGGACGACTTCTCCACGGACTTCGATTCGATTTTTTCCGATTCCGTCTGGTCGCTGGATGAATCGCGGTGCTTCTTGCTCTTGCTTTTGGGCGGCGGCTCGTCGCTGTCGCTCGAGTCGTCCTTGCGCAGCGACTTCCTCACCTTCTCCTCTTCCGAACTCGTCGAGTGCTGCTTCTTTTTATACTTCTTATCCACGCCGCCCGAGTCCGAACTTGGCCTGCGCCGCTTTCGAATCTTCTCCTCGCTGCTGTCCCTCCTCGACTTCTTACTAGCAGCAGCAGCAGCACCACCAGCATCTTTCCCCCGCCTCTTCTCTAATTGTTCGTCGTCGTCCTTGGAGGAGTCTTTGAAATCTTTCCTCGACTTCGTCGTCGTCGTGGTGTACTCGGCCTCGCTTTCGCTCGAGCTCGAATTGCGCTTGCGCGACTGCTTCTTCTTCGTGCGCAGCTTTTTACGCGACTCCTTCTCCTTGTGTTCCTCCTCGCTCTCGGAGCTGGACGAATTTGATTCGGTCTCGCTCTTGTGAACCCTCTTCTTGCTACTCTTGATGTCCTTGTTCTCCTTCTCCTTGGATTCCTTCGTCAGCTTCTTCTTCTCCTCCTTCGAATTGACGACCTCCTTGGTTTGCTTCGGCGGGAACTCCTCGGCCTTGATGAACGGCGAGGGGGTCCTCGACAGGCTCCTGGAATACCTGGGCGGCGCGTGGGGCGGGATGAGCTGAGAGCGGGGGCTGATGCTACGCGACTTGGACTTCTTCTTGTCCTTGGCCCTGATCGGTTCGTTATTTACACTTTCGGAGATGCTGCTGCTGCTCTTGCGCTTCTCCTCGCTCCTCCTGCCTTTCTCCGTTTTCTTGTCGGGCCTGTGGGCGTCTTCGCTTTTGCGAGGAGGGGCGTCGGTGAATTTACGCGACGACGGCGGCGGCGGCGGCTCTTCTCGTTTCTCGTCGACTTTCTTCGGCGCTGCCGGCCTTTCGTCTTTCGAGGTTTCGCGGCGGACGCTCGCGCGGGCCGGGCTCGCGCTCGGCTTGCGCGCGCGCTCCTTTGAGCGGGGCCTCACCGGCGACCTGCGTCGCACGCTTCCCCGATCACGTGACGAACGCCTCCTAGATCTCGACCTTCTATCACGCGAGCGGCTCCTTCGCCGATCTCTCGATAGAGGTCTCCTGTAATTCCTGTCTCTGCTTCGACTGCGACGCACTCTTCTATAAGAAGGCTTTTATTTATTTATGACTGTAATTGGTGTGGGTGCAACTTATTAGAACCAATGCAATGGCAATAAGAACGAACCTGTCACGACTTCTTCGCCTGCTGATGCTACGCCTGCGTCTGCTGAGACTTCTCCGGCTTCTGCTTCTGCGATTCCTGCGCCTGCTCACGCTTCGCCTTCGGCTGTAGCTTCTGCGTCGCCTGTTGGGGCTGTACCGCCTGGAGATGCTGCGACGCCCGCGCGACGGGCTTCGCTTTCGTCTGCTGAGGCTTCGCTTCGATCTAGACGGGCTTCGCCTAGAGCAACATTAAAATATTATTACATTACGAACGCGTTTACCAACTCAACCCGTTTCAGTTTCAAAACTTGCAGCAACCTTCTTCTTCTTCTCTGATATGTACAAATTGCAAAGAAGTTACTCCTGCCGTGCTCGTTGTTCGCGCAATAATAAAACGTCTTCCCTATTTTTTTTTTGTTTTTTTTTTTAGATAGGAGTAGAGAAAAAAAAATGAACATTACCGCCTCGACGCGCTTCGCTTTCGACTAGTGCTCCTCCTCCTCGAAACGCTTCTCCTGCGCCTCACGCTTCGCTCTCTACTTTTTCTCTGATCACGTTTCGGCGACTTGGTCGTCGATTTCTTCCGCTTGCCCTTGTCATTATCGGCCTCGCTATCCGAGCTTTCTTTGTTCGACCGATAGTGGCGCTTCTTCTGCACGCTGTCTTCTTTCTTGTGAATTTCAAAATTGCTTTTAGAACCAGAACTCGAACGAGACGTTCGTTTTTCTTTAGACTTTGAAACAGATCTAGATTTACGTTCCTTTGACAAAGACTTACGCGACGTACTGGACGATCTAGACCTTGACCCCCCGGATTTACTACGAGATTTCGAATGAGACAAAGACTTACTTCTAGATCGTGACCTTGATTTCGACCGTGACCGAGACTTGGTCTTGATCGTATCGTTACCGGCCATGGAAAGTAATTTGGCTTGAAGTTTGGACACTTGTTGCAGAGGATCCCTAAGTATAATTACAATAATTAAAATAAAGGACCTATACACAGAGGTTTTATAAAAAAAAATAAAATAAAATAACCAGGCGACACTTTCAATCTGACAACAATCTTATGATGAAGTGGAAAATATTGTTACAACCGCAAGTTGGGACGCTAATAAATTCCACATTCAGACGAATGGCGCCATCGCTATCGAAAAACCGGCTATTTCGCGGGTCGATAAGAACGTCCATGATTGTTAACGCAGTGTTTTCGAGAAGGCACGCCATCTGTACAGAATGTTCTAGAGAGTACGCGAAAAGTGCGTGATGGTTACATGCATTTCAAGCAGCAACCGAAGATGGGCGAGCGATTTGTACAGTTTTAAATTTAGCGAGCGACAAGTCCGCACGATCGGACGTAAAGTAAACGGTGAATTAGTTTACTATTTGCGAACTCCGAAGTCGTAACAATATTTTTTATTTTTTTCAAAACGCTCAGCACTCAAACCGTTGATGATACTTAAGCAAAAAAAAATGAAGTATCTGAAATTATTGGAAGGCGAGACTCACTTAACACTTGCAGCAGTGATGGATCGTTTCGGGTCTTCTTTCTCTTTGTCATTTTCTTCCCCGTTGCGATCTCTTCGGTCGTTCGGGCTTGCGTCGCCACTGTCCTTGTTGTTCAGGTCGTTCTCTATTTTCAGCTTGCTCTCCCTGGACCTGGAACGAGACTGCGTTCGCTTGTCTCTGGTTCTGTCTCGGTCCTTGGTCCTGTCGGATTCTCGCGTCGACTTGTCGTTCGACTTGCGTCTCTGGCGAGATCTGGAGCGGGACCTGCGCGATCTGGAACGCGACCGTCTAGATCTCGACCGCTCTCGCTCGCGCTCCCTGTATTTCTTTTCTTTGTCTGTTTTCATTCTGTCCTTTTCACGTTCTCGTTCTTTGTTTTCTTCGATTTCCTAATTAATAAAAAAAGAAATCGCGACTCGTGAATCGCGCGCTTCCCACAGAGAAAAAAAATGAGCATCGCTTACTCGTTTTTTGGTTATTTCTTCCTTGCGAAGCTCCAGCAGGCAGTCGGGAATGCCGGTGGGGTTCTCCTGCGCCGAGATCAGGAGGGCCCACAGCTCCGCCATAAACTCCCTGGCGTTCTTTCCGTGCAGGAAGCCGGTCAGGTTGATCTGGATCTTCTTCGGATCCGGATACTGGAATAATTAGAAGCGCCCCCTGAGCAACAAGCGCGAGCTCCACCGGAAATTCACAACGCTTACCTTCTCGTCCAGCTGATTATACACGAAGTCCACGACGACGTCGTCGTCGATCTTCAAAATCTCGGTGATTTTCTCCTGGATCCACGGCTTGATCACGTCTAATTTAATTTTTGACATGTCAACCTGGAATGAGGAAACACCTGTACCACTTTTTGAAATGGTCGCGAAGACGTAACTATGACGACCTTCATCACCACTACATCATATTACCAGAATCAGAATGCCGGAGGTATTAATTAATTATTATTTAAATAATAAAGACAAGAGCGGAAGCCGTTGATGGTTTCAACAACGCATTTTAAGTAGATTGAAGGATTCTTCTGCTGCGGTATTGAATCCGCTCGATTCAGCCTATGAACCGAACGATTCGGTTCCGGCTGGACCGTCGGTGTACTAGCCGGGATTTAACGTTAGGTAACTGAGGAGGAAGTGTTGCCATACAGTTTGAGGAGAAAAAAAAATGTATCTATTTTTTTAGTTTGACTAAAAAAGCTCCAAGTTATGCTAAAATTTAATCACATTTATCACTTTTATTAAATTATAGAGATTTTTAAACAACTACTGAGGGGAAACGAAATCCACAAAGGAAAACCTTGGGTTGGTAAGGCTTGGAATCGCGTTTCAAAAATAGATTGAGAACAGGTGCAATAAAATTAATTTAAGCAATAAAGGCGCAAATTTATTTCTACAAAAATCTTTTTTAAACTTTTTTACTTACAAAATTAAGAAGGAAAACGAGACATTTATGGCTATTATTTGTTAATAATCGCCCAAGAGTCGATTTCAATTCAAAATTTTTCAAATAAAATTAAAAAAAAAAAACTTTAATATATCAATCAATCCCGACGAGAAATTATAATCGTTATTTGATTTCTGAAAAACTGTAAGCAACTAAGAAAAAAAAACGAGAAACGTTTTTGACAATCGAGAAACCCACTGCAAATGGAGAAAAAAATTCCTGATTAAAATAAGAAAAAAAAAACAAATGACGATCATCAGATCGCAGAAAAAAAGAAGAAAAGAACTCAAAACGCACTTCTTTTTGGTATTTTGTTAAAAACAATGATTTAAAATTAAAAAAAATAATAATAATAAGTAACATTCAAGATTGATAATAATTTGAAGTTCACAATAACCGGCAAACAAAAACAAATTTCTAAATAAAAAAACAGGGAAGAAAAAAAAACAAATGACGACTAATTATTCACGAGGAAAAAGGAAGCGCAAAAAGTTTTCGATCGATTAATTTCAGAACGGGAAAAAGTGGAAACAAAAAACAAACGACGATCGTAAATTTCACGGGCGGAAAACCGAAACAAAGACAGACGGAGAAAAGAAACGAAACGAAATTAAAAAAAAAAAAAAAGGAAAAGAAGAACAAATTATTAATTCAAAACGACGACGACGACCTCTTCTTTTAAACAACGGGCGACGGCAACGGCACCAAAAAAAAAAAATCAGAACAACAGAAACATTTGAAAACGGAAACAAATGACGATCGCAAGACAAAATCCGAAAAGGGACGGAAGTGCTCGAGGACCAATTTCAAACTTAAAAACGACAATTCACGAGAAACAAGTGACGATCGCGAGCAGAAATGCAAACAAATATTTTTTTCTTTTTTTAAATCTAGCCGGAAGCGCTACCATCTTTTTCTATTCGATGATAATTTTTTTTATTTCGGTTTCCTTTTGTTTTTCTTATTATTATTATGGTTAACATTAAGAAAACGAAAGGAGTTATTAAGGGCACAACCGGCAAACAAAAAAGTAACTGTCGACGTACGTCGTTTCGGTCTCATTAGACGCCTCATCAGGCCAGTATAACCAAGGTGCAAAGTGCTATTATTAAGCGCCACCTCGGGATAACACAACTTGTAACGTCAAGACCGATTTTTCTCTCTCTCTCTTTATTCAGACTTTAAATTTAAAGTTACTTTGATCTAAAACAAAAAAACAAAATACATTCGTTTCCCTGTTCTTAAAGCGGCTTTAAATTAAAGCTTCCCTGAAGTCTGGTTATGAAAAGGCCGTACAAAAAAAAAAAAAAAATGGTACACATGAACTTCGAAATTTAATGCGTTGGCAATACTGCTTCTGATTGCTGCAAGCAAAGTGCAAAGTCAGGCTTAGGTAGGTCAGGTTTTAACATTTTCATTTCGTTTGTTTTTAACAGTTGACTGCGGAAAAATTTTAGATACACTAATAATTTGCTTTTTTTTTAATTTTTTGTAATCGTGTTTTTAACTCTAACCTCCTTTTTAAACCAGCCACATTAATTACTGGGAAATACTGTACGCCGAAAAAAGGATTTTATTGGCTGAATTGATTGGCGACGCTGTTTTAAGTAAACAGTTGAAAAGCACACACCGTACGCTAAGGATCAGTTCAGACTTGAAGTTTTCCAGAAAAACCAACAGAAGAATTTATATTCTTTAACCGTTAGCGTCTCTCAATAAATTCGTAATTAAATAGAAAATAGATCTGAGTTATTTTATTTGTTATTTTTTTTTTTTTTTTTTTAGCACGTTTAGTAGTGTCTTATTGAAGCTCGAATAAATTACGCACGTTTATTGTTGCATGTTTTTTCCTGTAATGGTCCGTTAGCAACCTGTCATGTGAATACAGTTTACATTTGCATGACTCCCCCTCAATTAATATAGGACCGCTCCTTTATCTGATTTTAATCATGTTTAAAAACACAACAACAAAAAAAAAACTTTTCCAAGACAGTTCTCGCTGATGCAATTCCCTGTGTACACTTCTGAAGAAAAAGAGAAAAAAAAAAACAACATGGGAGATAACGCACGTGCATGTTGGTTGTTGATCCCATCATTGTGTCACCTCCCCTGATACAATCTCATTGAATTCAACCCAGTACGGTTGCCATGGTTACCGTGTCGAATGTTGTGTGTCACTCGACGTTTTTTTTTGCTTTGGAATTCAAATTTTCAATTTAAATAAAACTTCTTTTAGTATCGTTCCGAATTAATTGCAATCCGAAACACTAGTTTGCTCTTTGCCTGTGAATGACACTTCCCTGAAGACGGCAACAAACGTTAGCTCATGCCCCTCCCCCTCGCTTCAGATCACAAAAAAAAAAAAAATAACTGCTCTAACGAGTGCAACCAGCCGAACGAATTAATTCAACATTCGACCCCGTCCACACTATTTACTCTTTGTGTCTCGCTTCTGGTCGAATCAAAAGCGAGACAAACGTGCGAGAAAAGTAAAAAAAAAAGTAGAATAAATCTAAGAAAGGTAACCGAGATACTAACCCGTTGACTCAAGCAATCGCTGAACTTCATCTGCTTGAGTAGCTTCTTCTCCTTGTCGCTGAAGCGATTGTCCTGCTCGGTGGTGGTGCCCTGCAACGAATCCAACAACGAAAACGTCATTACGTGAAAAAGGGGGGCCGGTGGTCTATTTTTAACCGACACGGCGGAGCAAGAAATTCTTAGTCAGGGGCGCTTACCGTATACATCATCATGAACGGCTTCGTTTAAACCGCAAACAATAACAAACCATCTGAGACGAACTCGGAAAAGTCAACACGCGCCCCCCAGAACGTCCAACAAACGTCGACTGCACCGACCGGCCGAAATTCCTCCTCGCTGGGGGGAAGACGCAAGCACGCACGCACGCACGCGAAACGGGGGCGGAGGCCCTTCCTGGACACGGATCGAAAGCGCAACGGATGCTTTCAGTCGTACACGAACGGCAAACTCATGGCCTAAAGTCACTTTTGCACTCGGCGAACGCGAAAATCCATGTTGGTCTCGGTAAAATGGCGTGGCGTCCGACTCGGTCGGTACTTCGGAGATCGACGTTACCGACCCGACGCGACCGGAGATAACCTTATTTTGCGATCCTATTTATTTTTCAGAAGCATTGCAAAGAAGCGCAGTTTTGACAAAATTCATTTTGTTCGTTCGTACACTCAGGTGGAGGAGCACAAATGCGGGCGACTTGTCGCAAATAATTATTTAAAAAGCTGATACTGGTCACAATAACTCACTTGTCACTGGTTGACACGATTCACGATTCTTTTTACAAATCGGAACAGCCAAGACGATTCGTAGCCAACGCGGCAGCGTTTTATCATTATTAAAGTTTAATTGGTGACAGAATTTCTTTTTCACAAAAAAGATGTAAACTATAGCAGCCTTACACCTGCAGTATCGCCAACTCTTCCGCCCGTTTTCCGTACTAAAATTTCCTCTTTTATTATCAGTTACACGAGGCAAGTGTCTGACTAGTCTGAAACTGTCAGAAACGTGTGCCAATCAAAGTTTCATGTTTAACGCACCTCTTGAAAGCGTTGATTAATTCGACGGGCGAATACATTTGACAGTTTCGAACCAGTCAAAATCTTAGTTGGAACCACGGCCATCTGAATTTATGACATACGGCCGGTCCAAAGAGCATCAAAAAATGTTTTTGTAAAAAATATAAAGCGGGTGTCAAGCGGCTGGTGTTGTTAAATTACCAGTAATTTATTTTTAATGTTACCTTACCGGCAATGTTACCGTAACATTACCGATTGCAGCTCAGGCGGCGACATCTCGCGCCGGAACTACCAATTGCGCTTTAACTAAAAAGGTGATAATGGCCGCGTTCAGCGGATGTGTTGCTTACTCAGCAATCGATTGTGATTGGCTCACATGAAGGTAATCGCCGAACACAAACGACTGCTGAGTAAGCAACGCATCCGCTGAACGCGCCCAATTATTCAATTTTCTGATTAATTTGATAATTGACGTTTTTGTCCTTTATTAAAAAATAAGACTTTCAATACTTAATATTATGTATTTCCACTAAATAATTCCATGTCAGACGGAAAAAATTTGTAGGTTATAAAGTATATTATTTTCTTCCTTTAGTATTTACGTTTCTCCTCATCTAACCGAAAACATTCCACGGCCGTTTGTTTCATTGGCTTACTTGTATTTTGCAGGCGTGCAACTCGAAATTACAGCATTTTGACAACAGAGGTAACAAACGGTAACAAATGAACCGGTAACATTGGAAACTTACCGTAAGGTAACGTGGTAATATTACCGACTCACAACGCTACAAGTGGCTCCCTCAAATTCAAAGCTCTTTGGTGTCAAAATCTTGAAATGTTTGGTTATGAGTAATGTCAGATCATCTTGTAATTTAAGCTGTCAAAGTAGGCGTCGGTATTTCGCAACCGCGGGAACATGTAATTGATGAATGTTCGAGGGCGCTGGTTGACGTGCTTTACTGGAACACATTTTTAGGCGAATTGGACTCAAATTAACCGTTCCCATCCCGCCCATCCTCTGCTCCACCCCCTCAACCAATCAAGAAGTGACATGTGCGGCAAAAAAAAAAAAACGCGTTTGCCTTGGCGTTTAATTTAAACAGAATAGAATGAAATACCCGGAAGGAGAAGAACCGGAGAAGAACAATGTTGCCAACTCCACGCAACCAATTACCAATTGCCCAACTTTCAGTAAAAAAAAAAATCGCAAATTAAAATTATTTTTGAATCACGAACAACAAAACAAAACAAGTATGTAATTTTAATTACTGGTCGGGCGGAGGTGAAAATCGATTTAAAAGGCAAGGCGACTGCCCCACCCTCGCTAGAAGTGAATAAATTGTTCGCAAAACAAAAAATTAAAATTTGTTTATTTAAATAAAACGTACGATTAAAATATAGGCCCCGGATTTTAAACAGGTGGTGACGATGTGGTGTAATTTTTTTTTTTTTTTTTTTTAAGAATTTATGCATTTGGCAATCAAGACTTCCGTCCGCCGAAGTCTTGGCGCCAATCTCGGGAATTTTCACTTGCCAAGACGATCGAAAACAAAACACAGTTTTCTGTAATTTTTCTTTCTTTCTCCAACAAACTGCCGTTTGTTTAAATGCGACTTCAGAGATTTTACAAGAAAGAAAAAAGTCTTGAGCTTGACAAATCCGAGCGGCTTTGACATTTTTATTTAAGCGTCATCAGCGAAGTCGCTTTTAAACGGCACCATCGGGGAAAAATTATTACAGGAAACTGTAATCGTCTGCTATTTTTCCATCCTGTTCAAGATAATCCATCCCAACTATTTGAAATCCAGGGGCTATAAATCAAAAATAATTAATTACTTTTACAATAAATATCTTACAAAAGTATGGGTCGTTCGGAAACAACAATAAAAAAAAAGTTATATGAGCACTTTGGAGTCGCCGAACGCGCCGTCGTCGACCAGCTTTTGCGTGTACAGTCGCGATCAAGCTGTTCGAGATCGATTGACGGTTCTGTAACCCTTACTACCGGCGGCGGCGTCAATAAGAGCGGCGAAGTTAGCTTCTCGATTAGGATGACCGCGACTGTACCACTCGGAAAGAAAGGGATGGCCTAAAGTCGTGGAATCGAAGACATCGCGTTGGCTTCGTGATTCGTCGGCGTCGCGTATTTCGGCCTGCAAACGCAGCCGCTCTCCACCAGGACGTAATCCTGACCGGTTAACGTCACCGGGCCCAAGGGGATGACGAGGAATAAGTAGGGGACGTACGTCTGCGTGCATTCCCCTCTCACGACATCGCACTCTGAACTTTCGCACACCTAAGAAACAAACGATTTTATTAAAACCGAGTACACACTTGAAAATTGAACGGAAAATGCGGATGACGCAAGGTATGTTCGCCCCGCCCCGCCACGCCCCGCCCTCTTCAAGTCTGTACGCACCTTAAGGCCACTTACCACGGCCCGAATAAATTTAACTCTTAACAATTATTATTATTATTAGTCAGTTTGACTTTAGTTTAATTTCGCGTGATGATGAATCTGAATGACACAAAAAGAAAAAAATTATGACAAGTGAAGGAAACATAGGCGGCGTCAGTAACATTTTTAATCCGGCCGACCCTCGTATGCGCGACTGTGAAAGTTAAGGCGTTAATAAATAAATGATTTAAGGAAGCAGATCGATTACGATAATTATTATTATTAGCTTCAGCACACAAACCTCGAAAACTACTTGCTGCAGCAAATCGGGGAACTTTTGTACTATCGTGACCGGCTGGCCGGAGGTGAGAGAGACGCCGTACATCGGCGCGGTCGTGTTGTAGCGCGTCTTGCACAGTCTAGAGGGCGTTGACGTGCACATCGTCGCACCAGGTGATATGTTCGTAGCTCGCCCTGAAACGCAAAAGATCACTAAAACGACTAACGGCAGTTTATTTTCGGTTGAAACAAATATACCGACTGTTTCGTTAAAATTTGAAAAATGCAGATAATTGAGCGTTGCTACACCCACACAACCAGCATATTCTTTAGTTAAACCTGTAAGAAAAAGTGTCAAACGATGGCGTAGGTGGGTGTTCGTTTCGTGTCAAAATCATCCGTCAGTTTCCGGCAAGAGATGGCGCTGCGTTCATTTGTACGTACTTTGGAACGTCACGTCGCGTCGCGTCGCGTCGGTCGGCGTCGCACGGAAGCAGTTCATTAATAACTTTCAGGATTAATTTGAAAAACAAAAAAAATTAATAGCAGAAAAAATTATTCACGACAAAAAAGTCGTGAGCGTTTGGTTTGTCACAGGATTTCTAGTATTAACGCCAAATTTGATATTGCGGGGGAAACTGTTTCTCCTGACCAATAGATGGCGCTCTCATCGCACTGTCACAGTCTACAAAAGATGATGCAGCAGCATCGACCACCGAAGAAGAAATTATTTATAAATTCTCGACATGTCCGACCGACCTCGCTAGAAGAAACTTCATTGGAGTTACCAGATCTAGGGTCCCTAGACGCAATTGACATGTTATTAAGAAAAGCGTTCCAAAACAAATTTTTTTTTTTTCGTAATTTCAGATTGTATAGTTGGGTGACCTGATTTGATAGTAACTTCTCAGTACCGAAGTAACTAGATTGGCATATATGCACATAGGTTTCCCAATCAAAATGGAACATACGATATGCATCACACTCGGTGCATTTTAATGAAAAAAAAAATCATGTTTTCGATTTTTCTGCAAAGACCGACTTTTGGGAGGGAGGTCGATGAACCTGTAGGCGTCGATGAACCTGTAGTGGTCGATTCGGAATCGAATACATAAATAAAATCCGTCTCCAGTTATTCCAAAATTTAATTTCGTCATACATTGCAAATTATATTTGGTTTTTCTTTAAACAAAGTAAGCGAAAAAGTTGCTGATTAGAGAACGCTAGCGCGATGAAATATTGTGTATTTAAAATTCGGCTAGAATAGTTTTCCGTTTCGGGCAAAAGATGGCGGCACAATGACGACGTTCCTCGACGTAACTTAATTTCATGTTTTGTGATATTTCTGCAATGCCCACCGCGAATAACCCGAGTGAGCCAAGTTTTGGAGGGATCGATGAGCGTGTAGGCGTCGATGAACTATTGACAGTTGATTCGGAATCGATTGCATAAATAAAATCCGTTTTAACTGTAGATTAAGTTTCTTATTTAAAAAAAAAAAACAAAGTTAGTTAAAAATTTTTAATGAGAGGGCGCTAGCGCGATGAAATATCTTTTAAAATTCGGCTGAAATAGTTTTCCGTTTCGGGCAAAAGATGGCGGCGCAATGACGACGTTTCTCGTCGTAACTTCCATTCCACGTTTTCGTTTTTCGTTTTGAAACAATCGTTTACACTGAGAATGTGAATCGCGATTTTTTTTTTTTGGAGGTTATGAATCAAATCAAAAATCACCACCCAGTTGGTAGCATTGGTTAAAAACAAATGCGCGCATATTCCGCGCACAGGTTTCCCAATCAAAATGAAACATACGATACGCGCGTCGCATTCGGTGCGTTTTAATTTTTAAATTACGCGCCGTCCAGTGGCGGCTCGTCGGGGTGGGTAGTGCCAGTGCCCATCCTATTCGGTTGCATGTTGGAACAGCCCCGCGAAACAAAATTACTTGGAATATGCACTCATCTTTTCCTTGGGTGGTACTTTTTCAAGGACGACTTGATTTTGTGTGCGCAGAGAAAATGTTTGCCGATTGTTTTTTTTTTTTGCTTGGACACGTTCGTGAAATTATTTTGTTTTCAGCAGCGCAATTCTGCAACGTGGGTATTCGCACTTCTTAAATAAAAACGAATCGACGAAAATGACTGCGGCGACGTGACGTAATTATAAAAGCGTTTCTTTATTTGCGGTAAACAGTACTGTAACCTAAATTATACCGTACGCTGACACACTTCGACAAACCTTTCGGTGTATGTTACACTGGACGAAGAAGTGTCTGCGAAAGCGTTAACTGTTGTTTTCGTATCCGTTCGCTTACGTTTTTTTTTTTTTGTCGCGCTGAATACATGCAGATTTTATTCTTATTTTTCTTTTTTTTTATAATTAACGTCAAACACTTTCCTTCTTGTGCAATTAATGATAAAGCCGCGTTTCGAAATCAATGAATTAAATGAAGAGGCGCTTTCAAAAAAACAAAAAAAAAACAAAAAAAAAACAAAAAAAAAACAAAACAAAGCAAAAGTGTTTTCCACAGTCGAAAGATCACCGCGCGTTTGTTTTAACTCTATTTTGGTAAGATGTGTACAACATTTTGAATGAAATATTAAAAATGAGACGTCAGGGGGCGCGTTCAGAAACTTTATCGGAAGAACACTTTAGGCGTTTCGTTTCTGGCGTTTCGAAATCAATGAATTAAATGAAAATGCGCTTTCAAAAAAACAAAAAAAAAAAACAAGTGTTTTCCACAGTCGAAAGATCACCGCGCGTTTGTTTTAATAACTTTATTTTGGTAAGATGTGTAAAACATTTTGAATGAAATATTTATAATGAAACGTCAGGGCGCGCGTTCAGAAACTTTATCGGAAGAACACTTTAGGCGTTTCGTTTCTGGCGTTTCGAAATCAATGAATTCAATGAAAATGCGCTTTCAAAAAAAAAAAAAACAAAAAAAAAAAACAAACACAAAAGTGTTTTCCACAGTCGAAAGATCACCGCGCTTTTGTTTTAACTTCATTTTGGTAAGGTGTGTAAAACATTTTGAAATAAATATTTAAAATGAAACGTCAGGGGGCGCGTTCAGAAACTTTATCGGAAGAACACTTTAGGCGTTTCGTTTCTGCGTTTCGAAATCAATGAATTAAATGAACAGGCACTTTCAAAAATACAAAAAAAAAATAAAAGTGTTTTCCACAGTCGAAAGATCACCGCGCGTTTGTTTTAACTCTATTTTGGTAAGATGTGTAAAACATTTTGAATGAAATATTTATAATGAGACGTCAGGGGGCGCGTTCAAAAACTTTATCGGAAGAACACTTTAGGCGTTTCGTTTCTGGCGTTTCGAAATCAATTAATTAAATGAACAGGCACTTTCAAAAAAACAAAAAAAAAAACAAAAGTGTTTTCCACAGTCGAAAGATCACCGCGCGTTTGTTTTAATTTTATTTTGGTAAAATGTGTAAAACATTTTAAGAGAAATATTTAAATGAAACGTCAGGAGGCGCGTTCAGAAACTTTATCGGAAGAACACTTTAGGCGTTTCGGTTCTGAAAAGACCCTAACGGCGGCGGCGTTTTCGACCGATGATAGCTCGGGAGCGCTCTCAGAGTGCTCCAGAGTGGTCATTCGAAAACGCCACGATTTTATAATCCAGGTCCAACAGACCTGCCGTCCGCAATTCCTAACTTTCTTTGAAAACCGCCTACAATACAAACTCAAAACCCGAATTTAATTTTCGTTTCGCGTTTTTTTCAAAAGTCCGTGAGTTTCCGAAAATCAAAAACTTAAAAAAAAAAAAAACAAAAAAGAAAAGGAAAGACACAATCAACTTGGGGTTATACGGGTGGTAATAATTTTTGTTACCTCTTCTAGAAGACGCGGGCGTTTCTTCTAAATTGCGCTCGTGCGCTGCCAGGAGGGCCCTCCTCGTCACTTCCGGATCTATGACGTTGTTCGTGAACCTGCCCGTCCTCGAACCGGTGAGCCACGGACTCGAACCCCGAAACGATTTTGCTATTGCTGCACTAAAAAAAGGGGCCAATATTAAAAGCATTACAACAAATTACAACAGCCAATGAAATATTCGATTGCGATTTGAAATCGGCGCCCGTCAGAAGCGTCATGACCAGGGAAAAGAATTCAGGCCGCTTAGTATTGGACGCTTTTCACGCCGAATGTACAATGATGCTCACCATAAATGACACCATCTGAGAGTTTCGTAGCCCTCACGCTGAATATTCTTAACGGTGTAGTTGGCATGCAGGAGTATCATTTAAGGTGAGCGTCATAGTACATACTATTTTATCCTATCACCTTTTTGCGGCTCCGATGCATCGAAACGTCATTGAGTGGGAGGGGAAAAGGGCGTTCACACTTCACACAGAAATTATTGCGGGCGAGGCTGATACAATCCGAGAACTGAATTTTTTTTTGGTCCGAATTCTTTTCCCTGGTCATGACCTCAAAAATTTTTCAGTTGGGAGACTGTACGCTGCTTCGTCTTACGCCCGACTTCTTCACCTCCTGATAAAGTTATCTGCCAGGTATTAGCCTTGGAAACCATTGTATCGATAATACTACCGGGCAGATAAATTTATCAAGAGGTAAAGAAATCGGGCATTAATGAGATTATCGTATTGGTTTGAAAAATGCAAAAAAAAAGAATCACGTACACCACTGTAAGGCATGAAATATTGAGCGTCGGTCACAAATATTTTCGGTTACGATGGGGGTGGCGGGGGGGGGGGGGGGTTCTGCGTACATATGTACAGCAGTGCTTAAAAGAAATGCGACGACGGAATGTAATAAAGTCACATTTTTTTTAAGCATCGCTATACATGCTTAAAAAAATGTGACTTTATTACATTCCGTCGTCGCATTTCTTTTAAGCACTGCTGTACATATGTACGCAGAACCCCCCCCCCCCCGCCACCCCCATCGTAACCGAAAATATTTGTGACCGACGCTCAATATTTCATGCCTTACAGTGGTGTACGTGATTCTTTTTTTTTTGCATTTTTCACGTGGCTTGTTGCGCGGAGATTCCTAAATCATTTGAATTAAGTCAATCAAGCCACTGACTTCAAACGCACAAAGAATTCTTTTGTTCACCAATTAGCAAGTAGGTACAAGTAACATTTCGTTGTTAAGTTGCCCCCAATGAATGCACCAGAGGTGACCTGGTTCCAAGACACACAGCCCCCATATCATGACACAGTATTGTACCGTTGAAAAAAAAATTTTTTTCTCTGCATTGTTGCAATTGCCGTCCTTATTTAGACTAGATCGAGCTGAAAATATATATTTTTTCTGAAGCTTACTTAACGTTTGACTGATTTTTTTTTATCAAAAAATAATAAATAAATAAATAAAGTTTAAAACCCCTAGGGCTGGACTCTGAAAGAGTACATGTATGATTAGAGAAAAGAATTATGGACACTTGTTATATAATCAACGTAGCAGCCAAGGAAAAATTTAATTTCTCCTCCCCCCTCTTAATCCTTTTCATAACCAGGTTAATTATTATTATTATTATTATTGCGATTAGGGCAAAAATGACGGGAGTAAATGCACATAGTAGAAAAAGGGCCAGACGTACCAAGCGAAGCTTAAAGTTAAGTCGTCTTTAGAATGCACACTCTATAAAATATTAGATTAGACACATTCTAAACGTTACTTGAGTGTCATAAATCAGAATGCGATTTACTTTAGCTATACCTACTCACCGGTAATATTTTAAATTCGGCTTTAAAAGATAACCGGTGCAGCATGAACGGCCCGAATTCTTTTCCCTGCTTATGATAATATTAGCCGTCCAGACGGCGCGCGCAACATTCCCCGGGTTGGAAAAAACCGCGCTGCAATTTCGTAACACATAACACAAAGTACTCACGAAGGATAGGGCATGTTGTTAGGTCCAAGGCAGTTCGGAGAATCCGAGAGGGCGTCGCCCCACAGGTACTTCAGTCCGCCGCCCCCTTCACACTTCGACGGCAGCTTTGCGATCGTGTGACCCGTGGTGATTATTAGTAATGACGTCGTTACCTGTCGTTGTAAAAAGAAAAAAAAAGGCGATATTATCCCTAATTACTGCACTTTATCCCTAATTTCCGCACTCAATTAACGATAATTTTTGCATAGCGAATGCAACATCCAATATTCCCCACTTGCACAGGAAATAATAATACCTACTTAAGCAGTGATGCCAAATCTACGTTCAGAAAAAAGCTAGACGGAAACGAAAATAGGGCTAGATTTGAGTGGTTTAGGGCTTAAAAAAGTATGCATTAAGTTAAAAACAAACATTTTCATTGATTTGTTAGGTTATAAATGAAATAAAATAAATAAAAATGTTATTTCGAATCACATCTAGTCAATAGTTTATTTTAAAATAGAACAAAAGGGCTAAGTTGGCATCACTGCACTTAAGTAGTTCGGGTTCTCCGAGTGTTTTCTTTGAAAGAATTTTTGTTCTTGGCAATCAAAACTTCCGCCGAAATTTCGGTGCAATACTAGGGAATTTTCGCTTGCCAACACGGCCGAAAAGGCGATTTTACTCCTAATTTCTGCACTCAATTAAGGATAATTTTTGCAGAGCGAATGCAACATCCAATATTCCCCACTTGCACACACAGGAAATACGAATACCTACTTAAGTAGTCCGGGTCCTCCGAGTGTTCTTTTCTTTTAAAAAAATTTATGTTCTTGGCAATCAAAACTTCCGCCGAAGTCTCGGTGCAATACTAGGAAATTTTCGCTTGCCAACACGGCCGAAAAGGCGATATTACCCCTAATTTCTGCACTCAATTAAGGATAATTTTTGCATGGCGAATTCAACATCCAATATTCCCCACTTGCACACACAGGGAACAAGAATACCTACTTAAGTAGTCCGGGTCCTCCGAGTGTTGACCTAATTACGAGTCGTGTCCTTCGTTGGAAGATTGCTCATTTTTTATTGTAATTTTTTTTTTTTTTCAATTAATTACAAACTGAGGAAGTTTGTAAAATTTGAAAATAAGTAAATCGCAGCACTTTATTAAAAATTTGCTGTGTACAGTTGCGAGCATTAAAATCGGGATATTTAAAACGGAAAGCTGTAAGAGATGTTCCGTTTTTTGCGCTCGCGAAACTCCACAACGCGATTAAATTTTTGTTACTTTTTCGAATGGAATGCGATAGTTACAAAATTAAGGAGAAATATTTCCGAGCGCACGAAGAAAAAATCATTTCGTCTTACATTTTAACAGTCGGATAAGTCCGCGCTTTACTTAACGGCAGTTTTATTGCTGTTATTTAGCATTCCGGCGCTGAAAGTCGGCGGAAATGCGAAACTCGTGTTGCCTTATTCACAACTTTCGCGCCCTCCTTGAGTAACGAGTACGCCAACTTAACCGGAAATTCGGTGGATTTCAGGCTTGTAAAAGCAACTTAACAAATGTCAAGTAGATTATTTGCTTTATTCAGGATTAGTACAGTTGCGGCATTTGAAAACCGGTACACTTCGACAACTACAATGTTCCGGCGGCGGTTGTAAACCGATCCTAGATCCGGTAAGTTTCTAAACGTCACTCAAATCGGCCCATGCACCCAGAAATTAAATCAAAAGCATTAATATCGCTGGAACATCGGCGATGAAAAAAAGTAATTATTATGTAATGACTGATGAATCATGCAAATGAACCTTGATACTAGAAAAAATTTATTTTGAATTAGTCATCAAGGTTCTTTTCTCAATGCCGCGCCGTCGCCTAATTTAAAGCTGACGTAGACCAAAGTAGGTCACCTGATTCCAATAAATAGGTTAGGTCTTCAGAGATCAGAAGGGAGTTCGTCGAGACAGTTGCCCGAGGCACGAACTCTGTCGGTCATCTGATCCCAATAAATAGGTTAGGTTTTCAAAGATCAGAAGGGAGTTCGTCGAGACAGTTGCCCGAGGCACGAACTCTGTCGGTCATCTGATCCCAATAAATAAGTTAGGTCTTCAGAGATCAGAAGGGAGTTCGTCGAGACAGTTGCCCGAGGCACGAACTCTGTCGGTCATCTGATCCCAATAAATAAGTTAGGTCTTCAGAGATCAGAAGGGAGTTCGTCGAGACAGTTGCCCGAGGCACGAACTCTGTCGGTCATCTGATCCCAATAAATAAGTTAGGTCTTCAGAGATCAGAAGGGAGTTCGTCGAGACAGTTGCCCGAGGCACGAACTCTGTCGGTCATCTGATCCCAATAAATAGGTTAGGTTTTCAAAGATCAGAAGGGAGTTCGTCGAGACAGTTGCCCGAGGCACGAACTCTGGCGGTCATCTGATCCCAATAAATAAGTTAGGTCTTCAGAGATCAGAAGGGAGTTCGTCGAGACAGTTGCCCGAGGCACGAACTCCTGCGCTTGTTCGATTCCGAATGTAATTTAGTTTGTGCATGACGCGTCGTAAAATTTTCAAAATTCAATTTTTTTTTTTATTTTTATTATTTTTAATCAGTCAATTTTCCAAATTTATTTTAATTCAAAAGCATCCAGCACGATCGGCGAGGGTGAGCTTAAATAGAATAGAATCTTTGTTGCTCAGAAATTTGGCATCCGAGAAAGGTTTTTAGAAATAAACTGATTTTTGTTAATCTTTCGTTCTCTCTTTCTCATTCTAGTTTTAATTTTTGCTCAGTTGTTAAATTTTAATTAGTTAATTAATCTAATTGAATCGATGAGTGCATAATTATGTAAGGACCGGTGAATCATGCAAATGAACCTTGATCGAACCTTGATACTAGAAAAAAATTTAATTAAAAAATTAAATTAGTTAATTAATCTAATTGAAAGAAATCGAAAACAATTTCAAAAAATTCTAAAAACTGAGGAAGCCGATTATTGAAGTCTCCCAACTTTTTAAAAACATTTTTCGTCACTTTCTTATATTTTCCTTCACTTTTTTTTTTCAAATTGTTCAAGGTCATCCCGACCGACGCCAACCTAATTAAGGTCAACCCGGCGACGAAAACTAAGAAAAGAAAAAAAAACTTTAGGGAAGAAAATGCGAAAAATTGGAGAGAAAAATTAAAAAAAAATTGAAAGGCGAAAAAGAAAATTAAAAAACAGATTAAGGGAACGAAAAAACTGAAAAAAATAGGGAAAAGGAAAAAAAATATTAAAAATTCAATTAATTAATCTAATTGAATCGATGAGTGCATAATTATGTAAGGACTGACGAATCAATCAAATGAACCTTGATCGAACCTTGATACTAGAAAAAAATTTAATTAGTTAATTAATTTAATTGAATCGATGAGTGCATAGCCGTGTTCAGTCCAAATTTACTGTGTTGAGAAAACAACAGATAACAGATTTTTATTTTAAGTAATTGTTGGCTTCAGGCGGCTTCAGGTATCCTTATCTGAAATAATTTTAAGCCAATAAATCACGTAACATAAAAATTTAGACGAAGGTATTCGTTGTTTTCTCAACACAGTAAATTTGGACTGAACACGATTATGCACTCATCGATTCAATTATACTCACATATTGTTTTGTTTTTGTTTTTTTTTGTAATCTTTTATAATGTACTAAAATTTCTCTTTTATTTGAATATATTTTGTTGTAATTTAAGGCCCGATTTCATAATCGACGTTTAGACATAGAAAGAGATAAAGAGTGGACAGTTTTCGACAGTTACAAAAAAAAAAAATAAGTAGACGCCATTCGAGCTATTCGGGGAAAACGATTTGGAGATCGATTTTTGGCTTTCCATGCTAAAATCATGGCGCTACTAACAAAAAAAATCGTAATAATTCAACGTCGTATGAATTGCTAAAAGTATTGGGGACAAAAGGGGATGACCGCCCCCCCCCCCCCTCCCACCAGTCCGGCCGTGCATCTACATTGAAATAGTTTTGTTAATTTCCTTCGATTAATTTGATTGCCAAAAAAAAAAACTTTGTACAGTCGAAAACAAGGAAAAAAAAAATAACAAAAGGCAATTACAGTTTCCTGTAATAAGTTTTCTTTCTCTCGAAAATGGCGCCGGTGTTTAAACACGACTTTCAGGTGACTTCATCGCAATTGTTTAATAAGCACACCGAATTATAATAATTAATATTAAATAATTTATGAAGACGTCGTCAATCGGTTCGCTTTTCCCATGCGCGGCTTTCTTTCTCTCTCTCTCTTCGATGAGCAATTTAGAAATCGATAAGTCGATGTTAAATGTATGTACGTCGCGCCTAATTGGGCCGACTGCGACAATTTTTTTTTTACCTGCGACACTTAAAAAAAATAATTTATACGTCACATTAGATGTAAGTTTTATTACTCGTGTCGTAGTCTCGTTACATACCGATCGTTTCCCTCATCTTAACGAGCCGCCGCAATTTACGATCTCGCAATTTAATTAATTATTGATTGATTGATGGCTGTCATGCCCGCCACACACGTCAAGGCTTGCTCTCTGCGATCCCATTTTAATATCTGCTCACCTTTATTGATTATTCTCCGAACGTAAGGCAATTAGAATTATTGCTTTATTTATGACAGTACGAGCATGTCTGCGAGCATGACCGCGCGCGGAGCTGGTATTGAATTTGTAATGCGCGCGGAAAATTTCATACCCGGAGCGAAGTAGGTGAGTAGCTTTTCTCGACACGATTTCCTAAAGAATCACGACGAGTATGCAAGAAGAAAAAAAAAAACAAGTTAATTGCAACTAGAGCAGCCGGTATTTTTTATTTGCGATAATGAAACATTTACGTTCCGTTATTATTTATTATAAATAATGCGTTCGCAGTAAATTATGCCAAAAATATCGCCTCTCTTGATTCATTCGTCCATCGTCTAATTATTAGTGTCGAAAAAAAAACATTTGTCACAAAGTCATTTCGGTTGTTAAAACTTTAAAGGACACTAGGTCATGACCAGGGAAAAGAATTCAGACCACTTAGTGTTTACGTCGAACGTACTATTTACTCCTACCGCCTTTCCGCGACCCTGATGCATCGAATTATTATCGAGTGGGAGGCATTCATACGTCGCAGAAATTATTGTAGGCGGGGCTGATACAGTCCGAGTAAACTAAATTTTCATGCCGTTCGCCCACCAAGTGGCGCGAATTCTTTTCCCTGGTCATGACTAGGGAAAAATTAGAAAAAAAATTGAAACAACGCAGAAAATAAGGGGGGGGGGGAGGAGCGAAGAAGTAGGTGAAGAAAAATTATAAAATTGAAAAAACTCGAGAAAAATTTCCAGAAATATTTAAAATTTGGGGAAAAGAAATTTCAGCGACGAAAATTGTCGAAAAATTGCAGACAAAATTAAAAAAAAAAAAATTAAAAGGTGGAAACAAAAATGAAAGAAAAAATTAAGGGAACGAAAGAACTGAAAAAATTAGGGAACAAAAGCAAAAAATATCAAAAATTTCGGGATAAAATTAAAAAAAAATAAAAAAAAAATCCAAAAATTGGGGACTTATTCTTAAATTTTAAAATTTCAAAAAATCTAAAAATTAAGGAAGCGGATACCTTAAGTTTTCCAACTTCCTTAAGATATTTTTCGTCAGTATTCCTTACATTTTCCTTCATTTTTTTTTTAATTGTTCAAGGTCAACCCGACCGACGCCAACCTAGTCAAGGTCAACCCGGCGACGAAAACTAAGAAAGAAAAAAAACTTTAGGGAAGAAAATGCGAAAAATTGGATAAAAATTTAAAAAAACATTGGAAGGCGAAAAAGTAAATTTAAAAAATTAAGGGAACGAAAAAACTGAAAAAAAAATTGGAGAAAAGGAGAAAAATATTAAAAAGGGAAATCGAAAAAAAATTTCAAAAAATTCTAAAAATTAGGGAAACGGATTTCTTAAGTTTTCCGATTTTTTTTAATATTTTTTTCTTCTTTTTCTTACATTTTCCTTCGCTTTTTTTTAAGATTGTTCAAGGTCAACCCAACCGAAGCCAACCTAAGCAAGGCCAACAACCCGGCGAAGAAAGTTGACAAAAATGAAATTTTTAATGGAAGAAAAATTGGAGATAAAAGCTTAAAAAAACTAAAAAAAAAAAAATAAAAAATTAAGGGAACGAAGAAACTGAAAAAAAATAGGGAAAAAAAGAAAGAAATTCTAAAAATTGAGGAAACCAATTATTGAAGTTTTCCAACTTTTTTAAAACATTTCTCGTCACTTTTTCTTATATTTTCCTTCACTTTCTTTTTTTTATTTAATTGTTCAAGGTCAATCTGACCGACGCCAACCTAATCAAGGTCAACTCGGCGAACGAAAACTAAGAGAAAAAAAAACATTAGGGAAGAAAATGCGAAAAATTGGAGACAAAAATTTAAAAAAAAATTGAAGGACGAAAAAGAGAATCAAAAAAAATTAAGGGAACGAAAAAACTGAAAAAAGAAAAATAGGAAAAAAGGAAAAAAATATTAAAAATCGAAGAGAAATATCAAGAACTTCTAGGAAACCGGATTTTTTTTTAAGTTTTCCGACTTTCTTAAAATATTTTTCGTCACTTTTTCTTACATTTTCCTTCGTTCTTTTTTGAAAATTGTTCAAGGTCAGCCCAACCGAAGCCAACCTAAGCAAGGCCAACAACCCGGCGAAGAAAGTTGACAAAAAAAAATTTTTTTCAATGGAAGAAAATGCGAAAAATTGGAGTTGAATTTAAAAAAAAATTAATTGTACGTGAAATGAATTAAGTTATATAAATTAAGAAATATTTGATTGCTGAAAAAACTAGAAATTTCGCAAAGTTCGTAAGCCGTAATATTTTCGACGCGGTCTATGCGTGGTGTAATTCTTGCCATCACATTCAATGACACCCTGTATATATACAAAAGTTTTTCGTTTCTGAGGTACAGCCTCCTAAAAGGGTTAACACGCAGGGCAACATCTTTTTTTAAATATCTCTTGAACGGTTTGAGGTACAGGGTTGAAATTTGAGAGAAATGCGGGGATGGATGTGTCGTACGGAAAACTGAGCATTCTTCACCAGTGGCGTAGTAGATCCAGGGTACTAGCCAATCATTTTAGTAAAAATAACCATCGTATTGTCACTTTGTAACTGAAACAAAAATTAATGAGTTCGATTTTTTTTGAATTCCGTCAAAAGGCAACAATGCAAAGTAATCCGCACGACAAATGTGTAGGAGCACAACTGTCCCGATTTATTATATTAAATCGAACTGTCACTTTTCAATGTCATTCTTTAATTGTGTATTTATTTTTTTTAATTTTTTTAATATCCTTCAGAGGTCATTTCGTTGGCCTCACGCGTTATTAGAGGTCTTTTTTTTCTCTTAATGGAAGTGTTGCGCTCACTTACAAGCTTTTAGGCATAATTTTGTAATATACAAACGAGTATATATTAAGTCGATGTCTCGAAGTCATCGGAAACCGATTTGGATTTGAGGTGGTCAGTCAGCGGCGGCGCGCTCAATTAAGCCGAAGAGTGCTTTACCTTGCCCACCTGCTTATGACTGAGCCTTGGCTGAGTGAATAGTGATCATTGACCTCAACACTAACTGTACCTACTCCTCGCGCATTCGTGTGGAGGCACAAAAGGCACTTACTTAGGTGAAAAAAAAATAATAATAATAATAACATAAACGCTTGCTTACCATAAAAAACCTGTGGACGCTGCAGATATTATTTCTTCTTTCCATCGTGGTATGTGGGCGGTAGGGAGGGTTTACACGCGGGTTCGACGTCCAAGAGAACAAATTTTAAAAAAATAAATCACTTATTAAAACCTACCACAAAAATTACTACTATTAGAAAATCATATTAATTTTTCTTCGTGTACACCTTGCGTTGTTATTATTTTTTTTTTTAAGTTGGTTTGTCGTCTTCTGCTTGAGTGAATTTTTGAGTTTCGTCTCGGAAATTTCGATGAGCGAGGCACGAAGACTTTTTCGACCGTCCCCGCAACGAAGAAGAGTTAAGCAGGCGCCGCAAAGTGTGCCACAGGACTGAGTGTCGGTCGCCTCGTTCTTGAACTTGAAGACGCGGATATGACGATGATGATGATATAATGCTTACCTGGAAGGAGAATTAGAACAGACGAGGCGGTGCGCCGCCGCCGCCGCCGCTCGGTGGGAGGTAATGGGGTAATGGGCGATTTACCCAGACGTTGGTTGGTTGGTTGCTTGCTCTTGCGGTCTTCTTTCATTTTAGAAATTTGGGTTCGCTGCAGAAAATTCCACGCTCCTGCAAATTTTTCGAAAATCATTGCAACATCACCTCTTGCCTAAAAAATACGAAACATCCATGTCACAGATGGATTACAAAAAGAAAAACAAAAAATAGAAAAGCCATTCTCATTCCCATTTCCATTCCAAGCCTCTTAATCATCGAGATACTTCAGTTCACCAATAAAATAAACACAAAAATAATTAAATGCCAGGGGGAGATTCTGTAACTTATTACTCTAACAGGTTGAAATATCGATTTTATTCTTCTTAACCCGTCTGATACATTACTAAGTCACATTCAGAACTGGCAGTGAGCCGCGAGGCTCAATTCCCTTGAACGCTGAACGGAAGTAATGGTTGTACTCGTAACTGTAAAACTTTTACAAAATTATGTAATGAAGATAAATTTGGAAGAAAAAAAAATGCTTTTCTCAAGTACACCACGCCCAATGAATTAAATAAACATCCATTCTGCTGTACCTACACTTAGAAATACGCGTATAGGAAAAAAAAACGCACGATTTGACACGAATACATCAAGCTGGTACCCGCACGTTTAATAAGAAAGTATAAAAAAATGCACGCGGAGAAAGTAAAAAAAAAGGATAAGAGCAAAGGGTGTGTTGTTTATAAAAATAAATAAATAAAGAAATAAATAAATAATTACAAATAATGTTAGCGCAATTTTGGGACGGGGGCGCAGTTAGAGCAAAGTACAATTGGATCGGTGAGTGCATAATCGTGTTCAGTCCAAATTTACAAAAAAAAAAAAAAATGCACGCGGAAAAAGTAAAAAAAAAGGATAAGAGCAAAGGGTGCGCTATTTATAAAAATAAATAAATAAATAAATAAATAAATACAAATAACGTCGGCGCAATTTTGGGACGGGGGTACAGTTAGAGCAAAGTACCATTGAATCGGTGAGTGCATAATCGTGTTCAGTCCAAACTTACTTTAGTGTTGAAAAAACAACGAATAACTCTCTCTAGATTATTATTTTAATTAATTATTGCCTTCAGATATCCTCATCTTGAAGAATCTTAAGCCAATAATTCACTTAAAATAAAAATCTAGAGAGAGTTATTTGTTGTTTTCTCAACACTAAAATAAATTTGGACCGAACACGACTATGCACTCGTCGATTCAATTAAAAAATGCATTTGTTAAAAATAAAAAATTAATAACTTACCTACGTGATTATGGTACTTACATTAGGGGCGGTTTTTATTTAGGGGTTCTTTCACTGACAACCAACCGTCCGTAAGGCGCGTTCGAGTACTTAAAGACATAACGACGTGTTTCTACAGCAGAAAACATCTCACCTTAATCTGATTCGTTACGATCAAGGCTTCCTCCTCCCCCGCTCCGCCCCGCCGCGCTTGTTAAGGGTCGCGTCGCGTTGCATATTTTATTAACAATTACTTTTCGGAATGTCATTGTAATTTCTCCTTGCTACGTTTTCTTCCTGCACTAAAATAAAAGTCGCGAACGCGAATTAAACGCAACGTTCACCAGTAAAAAAATTAACTAGTTTATTGTTCGCATTATTTGGAATTTGTAAAAATTAAATAATAAAAAAAAAATATTTACAAGGCAAAGTTTTTATTATTATTAAAAAAAAAAAAAAAACTAAAGAGCGGACTTTTCCTATTTACAAAACAATTAAATTCTTATATGTAAAAAAAAAGAAAATCTGAATGAATAAGTGCTTACGTTAGCTGGTTAAGAGGAGGGGAAAGGCCACTTAATAGTCACCCCGAACGCTGACAGAAACAGATTATAACTAATTAAGGGCGCCAGGGAAATAATCCCAGCTGAAGGTTGCTCCGTGAAACAGTTAGCCAACGCCATCTCACAGCGCGCGCTGGTGTTATTAAATCCCCAGAAGATTTTCGTTCATTCGCGCGTTCAGCATAGGGTTAGACAAATAGTCACCTCGATCGCTGACCGAAACGGATTGACCCTTTCAGTTCTTTAGCTTCTCCTGTCGTTGGTTCCGACGTCTCCTGAATTTCTTCTATCCCGACGCTAACTCGAATGGAGACGGGGTGTATTACTAAAGGATGTATGCCTAATTAAGAGCGCCAGGGAAATAATCCCGGCTGAAGGTTGCTCCGTGAGACAGTTAGCCAAGGCCCTCTTACAGCGCGCGCTGGTATTATTAAATCCCCAGAAGTTTTTCGTACACTCGCGCGTTCAGCGTAGGGTTAGACAAATAGTCACCTCGATCGCTGACCGAAACGGATTGACCCTTTCAGTTCTTTAGCTTCTTCTGTCGTTGATTCCGACGTCTCCTGAATTTTTTCTGTCCCGACGCTAACTCGAATGGAGACGGGATGGATTACTAATTGATGTATGCCTAAGGGCGCCAGGGAAATAATCCCGGCTGAAGGTTGCTCCGTGAAACAGTTAGCCAAGGCCCTCTCACGGCGTGCGCTGGTGTTATTAAATCCCCGGAAGATTTTCGTTCACTCGGCGTTCAGCGTAGGTTTAGACAAATAGTCACCTTGATCGCTGACCGAAACGGATTGACCCTTTCAGTTCTTTAGCTTCTCCTGTCGTTGATTCCGACATCTCCTGAATTTCTTCTATCCCGACGCTAACTCGAACGGAGACGGGGTGTATTAGTAAATGATGTATACCTAATTAAGAGCGGCAGGGAATAATCCCAGATGAAGGTTGCTCCGTGAAGCAGTTTGCCAAGGCCCTCTTACAGCGTACGCTGGTGTTATTAAATCCTCAGAAGATTTTCGTTCACTGGCGCGTTCAGCGTAGGGTTAGACGAATTATGCAAGACATTAAGCATAGTAAATGTCTCTTAACTTAATCAGAGTCCGGCGTGCATACGGCTTACTTCTGCATCGTCGATGAAAATTCGACTCGTTCGTAAAATGTCGTCGTCGTTCATAAAATGCCGTCGGTAGTCAAACCTCAATGAAGGAATGAAATCTCCGCCGAAAATATACTCTAACCAAAAGTCTCTGGCTCGCCGTTAAAGGGAAAGAAAATCTAATTAGAAAATCCAAAAGCCTGGGCTGATATAATTTGCAGCATTCGTAACCGCAGGGTTCCCCCGCTTATTTTCATTGAAACATTCCCTGACGTTTAATCAAGAAACTTACATCACCGACTGCAACTTTCCTAATTTTCGCGCGTTTAAACATTTTTCTCCCTGAATTCAGGACGAAAATAACTAATGAAAAAAAAAATCAGTAAATTTATTTTCACGCGCAAAAATTCAAACACAGTCGCTAGTATGGTTGCCTACATTGAAAAATCACATTCGGCTCTTCCGGCGTGGGGGTAAAATTCAAAACCGCTCCTCGCACGGAAAGAAACGCCAGAAAAAAAAAGGAGACAGCTGCTTCAGCATCAATTTATTTGAACCGGAATGTGCACAAATACAAATAAATAACAAAGTGATGACACACGGAATACCGCCGGCAATAAAATCACCTACAATCGAGAGCGCAAACGCAATTTTTACTTCAATTAATAGCTACCAACCGTTGCGTCTCTAATGACCTTCGGGTAAATGAAATACAAATTATATAAGTCTTACATACTAGTACATGCGTTTGTCCTAATCGTAAAAATAACAATGGAAATAAATAATAAGTATACTTTGATCACAATATGCAGTCTACAAAGCCGCGCTAAAGCTTGGGGGGAGGGGGGGTACGTACACTTTAAAGCTGGGGTGGTACAGGTTTGAGTGGCGCGTTTTACAAAGTCGAGTCAGTAAGAAAATGAATGACGTCAGTAACAGTGGTAGGACGGGGGAGGGGGTGGGGGGTCACGTCTTATCACGATCACAGTCACGACCAATTGACTTGAACGCATTTGTTCGTAATGCAATACACAACACGACCTTCAAGCGAAAAAACAGTTTCGTTAAAATTTATTAAAAAAAAAAAAGTCTCAGAACTTGTTTGGGGGGCGTTGCCAAGGTTACGCGATGCGATGACCAATAAACAGCGTCCTTCAACTTACGTAGCCACGGCGACGCCCCCTCAAACATCCGCCGTGCACCATTCGCCGACGGTGCCGATTTGGCTCCGCCCCCGACGTACGGATGATTGGCGGAAAACTCGTTTTCTCTTTGCCTTTTCTCGCGTTCAACGTAGGCGAGCTGTTCAAGAAAACTTAAAAACTTAAAACACACAAAAAAAATTAAAACGAAGAATATGCACATAAGAACGAAACTGAAAAAAAGAAAAGACTCGACTTCGTGAATAGGCCGCGGGCGTTAAACCTGGGATGAACCTGTGCAATTTGTGCAACGCTTAACCAAGAGATAATAAAAAAAAATACATGTGTATAAAAATTAAACGAAAATCAGGATCACATATGATAAGTTTTGAGATACAAAATAGGAATGGACGACCGACGGCCGTCGTCAAGCTAAATACTCGTCCGCTTGCTCTTGTACATGATAAGTCTAATTGGTGATAAGCTAGCGGTAGAATTTGACCTCGGTTTCGACGCAGTCCTTCATGAGCTCGTCGAGTTCGTGCAGGTCTTCGCCGACGTTGCTCAGCACCGCCTCCAGCTCGGTCACGCACTCCGTTTCCATGTTACGGAGCAACTCCTGCACCTGGTTGCCTTCTTTGTGTATCGCGGCGGAATGAAGCGAGTACAAAGTGTGCGGTTCACTTTGCTACACAACAAAAAAAAAAATGGCGGCGACTGTAAACGAGGTTTTCGAAGTTACCTCATCATTTTCGGGGCACTTCGTGTGCTTGGAAATGGTGGCGTTCGGCGTGAAGACGAAAGGCTTGAATACGGACCTGGACGGGTCCGGAGTGGCGGTAAACCAGTGGACGCTTGGTCGCGCGGTACTAAGCGTGGATACCTAAATTTACGAGTTTCCCTTAAACTCAAATTTCGAATTAATAAAATCCACTGTTGCTTGGGTAAATTAAAACGCAACTCCGCAGGTTTTGTGGGATTTAGGATCGAAAAATCGGCGATCTCTACTCGTCGAGACGTTTCATCTAACGAACGATTCGCAGCGAATTTTTTTCGAACCCTAAACGGCGTCAAAACGCGACGCTGCCGCGCTCTCGTGAGTAAAAAATTCCGAGGAATCCGACGGTTGCATCGAATTCTGGGTACGAACGCGCGCAGGTCCGGATTTCAAAAAAAAAAAAAAAAAATGTGTCCTCGGCCCTTTAAATAATCCGCGGAGCTTGGAATGTTTTCCTTTCCATTGGGAAGTATAATTTATTATTATTATACTGCCATCTTGAAAATTAAAAATCGAACCGGTACGATTTTCGACCGTCACTTGTCGAGACCTTTCAATTGATATGTGACGGCGAGGCTTTATCTTTGGCACGATCGATTTCGAATATTGCAATATCGCCATCTTGGATTGAAAAATCGAACCTAGACGATTTTCGACCTCCACTCGTCGAGATGTGTCATGTGACACGCGACGAACCGTACCCAGTAGCGAACTCGAACTACGATCGAAAAATCGTCGATCTCTACTCGTCGAGACGTTTCATCTGACGAACTATTAGTAGCGAGCTCGCGATCTATTTTCGATCGCCAAACGACGTCAGAACGCGACGCTGCCACGCTCTCGTGAGTAAAAAATTCCAAGGAATCCAATGGTTGCATCGAATTCAAGGTACGAACGCGCGCAGGTCCGGATTTCAATAATTTATAATTTTTTTTTTTTTAATTATTATTCCAACCGTAGATCTCGGTTTCGTCATTGGAAAAAGGAACTTCATAAGAACTCTTTAAATTCGTAAAAACAATGTTCCAGTGGCAATTGTCTTTGTAATAGTGGCCTTTTAAATAATCCGAATACCTGGAATGTTTTTTGTTTGCGGCCTTTTAAATGATTCGATGACTTTGGAATGTCTTTCTTTCCGTTGGGCAATCAAATTTATTATTATGATACTATTATTTAGAAAATCAGAAATCGGAACGGCGCGATTTTGGCCGAGACCGCTCGTCGAGACCTTTCATCTGATATGCGACAACGCGCGGATTTGAGACAATCAATTCTCATTGATTATTGCACCGCCATGTTGGATCGAAAAATCGAACCGACGCGATTTTCAACCTCCACTCGTCGAGACCTTTCATCTCATCGTTCTGCATTCTTCCGGGAGTTTGACGCGAGTTCTTGTTGGCGTTTTTGGGAACGCCGCCGAGTCAAACTACCTCGACTCCTTCCATCCGCGACAATTTGGTGGCAGCGGCGGTGAGACAACAAAATTAGAGATACCGAATTTCGTTCGTCCGTCGCAATTCAGATTCAAGACTTGAGTTTAAGTCGAATTTAAACCGCGACTCAAAACTCCCTTTGGCGGCGCGAACAATGAGACAGAAAAAGTCGAAAACGAAGACAACAGCAGACGCGGGTGGGTACACCGAAAAGCAAAAAACAATACGCCTCCGTCTCTACTTCAAAATCGTCCGTCCGTAATTGGTGGCGCAGCGGTGGGATAACAAAAATGAAGGCACCGACCTCCGTCCGTCCGTTACAATTTGGTGGTGGCAGCGGTGAGATAACAAAAATGAAGGCACTGAACTCCGTCCGTCCGTTACAATTTGGTGGCGGCAGCGGTGGGATAACTAAATTCAATTTTTCTCATTACCTGAGCACCCTGAGTTGGATTCGACGCGTCGCAAGGCCTACAAATCTCCGAGTCGGTGTCGCGCAGAATTTTGAACATGTCCGTTTCTTTGAAGCAATTGGAAGCGGTGTACTCAGCCAGCAATTTCTCGCCGGCTTCCAATCTCAGGCAGGTGGATTTCACCTGTCCGCCGAACGCCTCCGAAAAATTGAACTCCCCCTAAAGATCCCCATCCCTTAAATCAAAAAAAAAACAAACAAAAAAAAACGAGGATTTCCCTTACCTCGCCGTC
The DNA here is from genome assembly GCA_036172665.1 of Prosopocoilus inquinatus. Classification (NCBI taxonomy): domain Eukaryota; kingdom Metazoa; phylum Arthropoda; class Insecta; order Coleoptera; family Lucanidae; genus Prosopocoilus; species Prosopocoilus inquinatus. The sequence goes on along the minus strand of CM069878.1, from coordinate 1,820,461 downwards.
CCAGAGGCCTTTCGATCTCGCGTACTCCTGCAACCCCTGCGACTGCTTGTCGATTTTTGTCGTGATGGTTAGGACGTTGGAGATGTTTCTGTAACCACCTGTAAATGTAAATTAAATTAATGGAAGAGGCAGTTTTGGATGGTAAGCTCGCGTACTAGTAACTTCCACGGCGGCCCAGTGCTTCCCCGACGTTTCCAAGACCCAAGCGGTGGACGGGTCGGCCATTAAAAACGAATTGTGGTAGTTAAGTCCGGGGTCGACGTTCGAGCACGGCCCACCTTGACCGTATTTCTCCAGGAGCTCGGTGATCGTCTCCAGGGCTTCCAGCGCCGTTGAAGCCCTTTGAAGACCTAACCTACAAGAAATGCTTTTGCTGTTATGAATCACTTTCTCAAATCAGGTACTTCCTACAGCGGCAAGCAAAAAAAACGCGAGCTCTAAGAAAACGTCCCATTTTTTACGACCGCGGCTCTACATATTTCGAAGACGAAAAAAAACTAGCAATACGTATTTCTAAAATTATTTAGATTCTTGTTAATTAAATTAAATTAAAACGAAAAAAGTCGTTTAAAAATTGTCAGGTAAACATTTTATTGTTGTACGTAAGTATATACATGGTGGTACCGAACTTAACTCTAGAAGGAAATGGGGATCGAGAGCTTTTTCTTTTTTTTTTTTTGACATACCGAACCAAGTCCATGCCCAGCAATCTCTTGACGCTCGGATCGTGTTCTCCGTCGTTATCGACCGTCCAGATCGCCTCGTTTCCGATGACGACGCCGCACTCGTTCGCCCCCATTTCGGCGCCCCACATCCATCCCGGCTTGCTCAGTATGACGGCTTTCGTAGGACCGTTCGGTTCCACTTCAATGTAGGTGCACTACGACAATAAAACGCATTTTCTAAAATGAGCAACGGTAAACAATACAATTGTTGTTTGACAGCTGTCATTATTAATTTGACGTTTTCAGTAGTCGCGAATTCTTTCCGCTCGAGAATATGTATACCTGGTGATTAATAACATGAGAAGAAAACGCATTTTCTATAATAATAAACAACGATAAACATTACAATTGTTTGACAGCTGTCGTCAATTTGACGTTTAAGAAGTCAAGAAGTCTTTTCCGCCCAAGAATACACCTGGTGATTGATATACGAAAAGGAGCAAGAAGAAAGCTCATTTCCTATGTATAATACACAACGATAAACATTACAATTGTTTGACAGCTGTCATCGATTTGGCGTTTAAGAAATCGAGAAGTCTTTTCCGCTCGAGAATATACCTGCTGATTGTTACCATAAGAAAAGAACTAACAAGAAAACGCATTTTTTATAGTAATAAACAAGGATAAATATTACAATTGTTTGACAGCTGTCATCGATTAGACGTTTAAGAAATCAAGAAGTCTTTTTCGCAAATTTATAAATCAAGTCACCAGATGTGGCACTAAATCGTCGACGAAATCACTCAAATTTTAGACATACGAGAAGTCGTCTGAAATTTCAACCGAACGTAACCACATCCAGCGTAAAAATCACAAAACTGGCAACGCTGTTCACATTTTTTTTTTTTGAATACTGCTAGTGTTTTGTACCTAACCTCAACCTTTCAAGCAAGGAATTAGTCGAAATTAAATCAAAATTGCCACAATAACAAAGCGCTTTAAACAATATTGGAAAGGTCGGCGCAATGTCGACATTCGCATAACTCGATCCAGTTCTACCAACTTTAAATCTTGGGTAACTTAGCGCCACCTATTTTTAAAAATGACAAACATATTTTAGATATTGACAGCTTCGTCGATTGTCATCGAACGAGGTTCGATTTCTATTATTCCATAAACAGAAATATAAACGCATTAACTTCATTAAATCGATTAAAAGGGGGGGGGGGGGGCGGCATCAATCTTGATCGAACTAAGAAAAAAAATAAGAAAGACAGCAAATAAAAAGCAATTTTTTCAAGGACAATACATGACAAAACAAAATAATGTCTAAAGAAAACATTTGTTATCACAATCATCTGTCAAAAAAATGAAACAACCAAAAAAAAAGTAACAAAATTAAAAAATGACGAAGAAAAACGGAGAACGCGATAAAAACGATGAATGCGGTGCGCAAGTTGTTTAAAAAAAAAAAATGAAGGATGAAAACAAATGAAAGATGAGACGAATCGATTAAAACAAACCCGAAAATTCGAAACAAATAATAATTAGATGCAAGACAAAACAAACAAAAAACAACAGCGCAAAAATGGGCATTGTAAAACAAAAACGAAAAGAAAAAGAAGAGAAGAGAAATTTTCAATCAGGACTGTGGTGGCGACATCTACCGCTGTAATACACGGTGAGCGCGTTTGAAAATACTTTTCACACAATTGGCAATTGGCTAACCTGCAACAAGTGGAAAAATTCAATTTTCCCAACAGTAATTGATTAATTAATTAATTGGTGAAATTACCAGGGAGGAGCCAACAAACAATAAATAAATGCACCTACGTTATGTAGAATACATGTCACTGATCAACAAGCGTGAAATTTCTACTACTCAGTGTTGCCAACAACACAAAATAAATAAAATTTGCCGAGTAACTACCGCGTGGCTTTGATTTTCGAATTCTCATACACCAAAGAAATTGGAAAGTGAAAGCGAAAAGTTACAATCGAAAGGCGCAAAAAAATAGTAAACAATTACAGTTTCCTGTATTTTTTCTTACTCGAAAACGCTATTATTTAAATAGGACTTCACAGGTGACGCTTAAAAATGTTGAAAGCCATCAAATTTGAAGGGCATAAAACTCTTTTGGTAAAATCTATGAAGAAGTCGTGTTTAAAGGATTTTCAAGAAAGAAAAATTACAGGAAACTGTAATTGTTAACTATTTTTTTTGCACCTTTTGATTGTAGTTTTCCTTTATGAACGAGGTTTATTTCGTCTCGTATCCCTGCATCAGTCTCTTTCAGGTTATAATTTAAGGAATTCCGCATGAGCAGCCCCAAGTATAACTTGGGTCAAGAGATCGTTCCTAATTTTGAGGTTAGATCATCTTGACATGCATAGAATTGGAATAATCCTTCGGTTGCAACAATGAAAACGAAGTGATTAGTTAGAAAGCCTCGCTCGTAAAAGAAAGTGTACCTTAATAGGGCCCGATGGCGTACTCGATGGTATGTAGATGACTTCTTGGACTTCACCCCGAGGCCTATCCGAATTTTTACCGAAGACGACGCCGCCGTGCTGGGTCAACGGCGGTAAGACCACGAAGGTATCACAGGACTCCAGCTGGGCCATCATCTACAAGCACAAAAATCGACGTTGCATGCTAATTCGCACACTTGCGACCCCCCATTTACGTCACATTCACAACCCTCGCCCAATCACCCCCCCTCCCCCTTACGCAACGCAACAAAACGACGACAAATCTGGAATTTACTTACAATATGGGAGTCTAATTAATTAGCGAGGAATTCGAGGGCACTGATCGCCGATCGGCTGTCTGAATCACGATCAGCTGTTGCGGGCTGCGCGTCCGGAACAATCACAGACAGACGTACGTGCAGACGCTGCGGTATAGTAATTAATTAATTAATTAAACTTGTGTAAACGGTGTTGCCGAACGCGCAGCAGGAAATTAATTAGCTCCGAGTTTCGAAAAAGCACAAAAACAGTAAGTTCACCGCGTAGCACCGAAGCAAAGGAAACGACCTGTTTTGACAGCGCCATCTAGCGTACAATTTCGAACTGCGCAACTTTCCTTACGTTTCGAGATTTAAAATTAAAACTACACTTCAGGACTGCACTTGCAACGGACAGTTTTATAGTAAACAGTAATTCTCTTCGAAAGAATTAATGTATGCATGTACAGTTGTGAGCATAGAAAGTGAATCATGTACTTCCTGATTACAGGAAACTGTAACCAACGCAGAAATATGTCACCGTGTTATCTGACCGGTGGCGACTTAAAAGTGCGTCGGTTCGGTTTTATTTATTAGTTCTTGAAGTTCTATTGCAATTACTAAACCGATTTAAGTGCGCTATGCAATTTCGAAGCCAAGGACAAACGGAAATATTGTCGGACGAAAACAGTTTCCTGTAATCATCATTTCTCGAACTGGCATAGCTTAAATGCCAGACTTCAAATGTGACGTTTGAAAATTCGAAGAGCTTTCAAATTTGACTTAACAGCTTAAAGCTTCTGCAAGGACGTATTTAGACAGCACCATCTTGAGGGAGAGAGAGAGAGAGAGAGACGATTACAGTTTCCTGTAATGTCTCCTATTCGCTTTGTTTTCCTGCTTTGCTTTCGACTCGACGATTTTAATTGAATAATCTTAGAACTATGATTTGAATTCGGATACTATTCGAGAAAATCACGAAATGGCCGACATCTAGCGAGACTTTTGTGAAGGTCCCTTTAATAGGGAAATTATTTGGTTAACCTATAAAAAATATTAAATTGAAATGTTTGTTTGTGAGTTTTGTAACGTTTTCGTACTTTTAGCATTACGTATACATAATAATAAAACTAATAAAAAGCAGTGATGGATCGAATATAACAAGTTATAATGAATAACATTAATGACAGCTGTGTGTCTTTCTTATTGATAGCGCCATCTGCTGGTAACTGATTTTCGCGAATTTACGAAGAAAAGAGATTTCGCAAACAGGGTCGCCAACATCGAGTCGATGCTAACCTGAAGAAGCCCCTAAGATAAGTACATTATTTCAAGTAATTTTCGCACGAAGAGAAACCCAGAGGATGAGATAATATCAATAATTTTCTGACAATCGTAATAAAAACAACAAAGAAAGAAAATTCGCAATAAAAATAAAATTTTTCAATTTCTATTTGTTTCTTCTTCCACTGGGTGATCAAGTGGAACTGTTTGATTTGGCAACACAATTAAGAGCATTTCCTTATTTAAATAAATATTTGCAACACTGCAACCGGATGTGCTTTGTTAATTGATTTTTTAACTTGGTGAAAAAATTGTAGGTTATGTCGAACGAAAATGACGTCGTGTTTCCGAACCCTCTCCGATACGTTAAACGTCAATCAAATCTAGGGACCCTAGCATAATACTACTCTTCCTGCCCGGGTTGTGTTCGAAAACTGTAACGGGAGAGCACTTTGGACGTTTAAAACGAAAAAAGCAAAATATACAAGATCACTTACGCGAGAGAGAAAGAATATTGCCCCGAGCGTGCTCTTCTCAATTCCCGAACGAGCCCTTAGAGGAGGGTTGAATTTTGGGAATTGCTGCTATACTGGTTTTCATTGATCACGTGATCAACCAATAAACCGGTTCTTCCTGCTCTGGAGACTTGCAGAATTGGGTATTTGAGGATTGTTGTCATTGGCTTTCGTCGTTCACTTGCGGAATTATCTGACACATGCGCTTCGATTAGTCCGTTCGAGAATCGACATCTACTGGAAGTTTCATGAACGACCCCACAATGAAGAAAACTTTGGAATGAATGAATGACATTTGGTTAACCTATAAAAAAAAAAAAACGTTAAATTGAATAGTTTGTGTGCGTAACGCTTCCACAAGCGTAAATATTCCGACGTACGTTTGTAATAATAATAAAACTAACAATCTATGGATCGAAGAGAACAGGTTATATTTATAAGAAAGAAAAAAAAACATAACTGACAGCTTTTATTTTTATTATTAAAAGCGACATTTGTTGGTTGCTGAGGAGCCAGTGTTGTGGTCGAGGTACGTTTCAAGATTCACTGAGAATTCTTACTCAGTGGCGCTGTATTAAAATTATTAAGGCCCAGTTTTACAAATGCGGCTCAACTTTGAGCCGAGGCTTAAATCCTTCACAACAATTGTTGAAATAATCGTTGCTAAGGGTTTAAGCCTCAGCTCAAAGTTGAGTAGCATTTGTAAAACTGGACGTAAATCGTATAATGATTGTTTTACAGATTTGAAAGAAAAGCAGATCGTCAAAAGGTGCTGTTTCAGTCAAAGTAGCACTAAAACAATGAATAGCGCCTAAAAGTACTGAAAACAGTACGTATGTACTGGCATTGGCAAAGCTTAAAGCTCTTCTTAAATCTTTTATTTATGCAACACTGCCTTCGAGTATCGCGATCTTTTGTTTTTACATGAGGTTGAAACAAGATGGAGAAATTCTGATTAGAGCAGTGGATTAAAGGTGCTCACAAAATCGTGATCCAAACGTGTTTTGATTCAAAAACTGACATTCTTTTCTTTGAATCTCTCTATTTTTAAAAGTTGTTGGGATTGAATTGTGGTTATTTACAGATGAACTGTCAATCGAAAATTCAAGGCAGATGTTTTGCTGCAACAAGTGCGAAATTCAGGTCCGAACTGTTCGAAACACGATTCAAGCTTTTAAGCGAAAGAAAGCACCTTAAATATAAGGTGCTTTCTTTCGCTCACAAAATCGTGATCCAAACGTGTTTCGATTCAAAAGCAGACATTATTTTCTTTGAATCTCTCTATTTTTAAAACTTGTTTGGATTGAATTATGGTTAGTTACAGATGAACTGTCAATGAGAAATTTAAGTCAGGTGTTTTGTTGCGACAACTACGAAATTCAGGTCCGAAACCACCTTAATAAAGGAGCATAGGCACATTGAAGTCTAGATGTTTATTGTCGATGAGCTGGTGCTTTTTTTAAACGTCAACGCGAAACGACGGTCGAACGCATAACCTCAAATCCGAGTTTTGTTTATTTTTAGGTTAAGAGACATCCGCCCCCTCGGCTTACGCACGCCGCCGCCGTGGTGGAGGGATGTATTTCGCACGCAAGCAAAATCAGGCGCTCCGGCGACGTCAGCGTGACCGTCGCGTCGTATCATCGGGCGGAATGGCGCATGCGTCCCACCGCCGAAATCCGTACGTATTTCGCGGCTGCCTTTCATTAACGTCCACCGCAGTGTGGAGGCCGACCGAGAGTGCTGCGTCACCCGTTGAAATCCCGTGCCGATCTTGAAAGAAAGTTGTGTGTGAAAATGGCCCTGTTCCGCGTCACCACGTCGAAACTATCCGAGGCACAGGTCAGTAAATTCAATTGTTCAGATTTCGGGAGGTCCCCCCCCGCGAACGTCGCGACGCTGTTTTTTTTTTTGCGACGCGCGGCACCCCGGACCGACGAAACCGTCTTCGGTGTCGGTGTTCGCCGCCGCGCCGGAGAGGAAGAAGCACGACGAGCGCCCCCTTCCTTCGAAAGACGTCGGCCGTCTCGCCTTCTTCGAAATTTCCACGCGTTTATTTGCGACCGGGCCCCCTTGGAACCAGCAAATTTTAATAAATGAGTTTGAATTAGAAGAGAATAAAAAAAGAAGGTTAAAGTAGCAGTTACGTAAACGTAAGGAGGTCACGTGACGAGCACAGTCCTAAAATAAAATCCCAGTGAACGATCGGCGATTAACCGCCGCGGCCAACTTGACCTACTCCTTCATCGCGTGTGCTTCACGCTTCGCGCTTCACCCCCGAGCTCACTTGTTTTATCGATCGATTTGGGGGCGGGGGGCGGGCGTAAGCAGGGGAGGGTTTTGCGACAAGCGACGCGCAATTGTTTCTTAGTTATTAAGATAAGTCCCAAACAAGACGAGTTTCACTTAACAAAAAGAAAAAAAAATAAAATAAAGTTACAGGTTACGTCATGAATGCAACGCCAATTAAAAAAAAAATATATCTTCCTCTTATAATTTTTATCGTCCTTATTAATAATCGTCCCACGTATACAGTCGCACTTAAGATAACTTTCAGTTGTATTATTTAAATTTCCGAAGATGGGTATCTTCACCTCTAGCCGTCCGCGTGCGTGACATTGATTTTCGTAAGAGATCCGAAACCCGGTTTTGCTCTCCTTATCTTTTAAGTAACACTTAAATTAATAATAATAAGACGGGGCCGATCTGCGGCTTGCTCGCTACGGCAATAATCTCGGGGGGCTTTCCGATCACTCGACGCCCCCTTATCACATCTCGCTGATAGGCGTGCGGTTTACATTTTTCTGTTGTTTTTTTTTTTTTAGAAAGTCAGGTTATGTAACAGCAATTTTTTTTTGTGTAAGGTCAACAGGTCCGGATTTCGTTTTAATTCACCGGAACGACTTGAATATATTTCTTTTAATGTAACACAGGGCCGTATTATCCCCCCCTCCTTCTATTCATGTTCTCACGCGTGGCTTACGCCACCGCATCCTCCAAGGACGTTCCGGTTCTAGACTGAAAGTAATTTGACAAGTGCAGGAGAATTTGACGCTGATAACTAAGACAAAAGACGATTGATTGATCGATTAAAAGAATAAAATCGGACGAGTTAAAGTGAACGTCCTCAATACTGCCCCGAGTTTTATTAAATTTATTCAGTCATGGTTTGTGGCTTGCCCTGCTGCACGCAAGGACGTGTCGATTCTAGACTAAAAGTAATTTGACAAGTTCAGGAGAGTTTGACGCTGATAACTGACACAAAAGACGATCAATTGTTAGGTTGAATGAATTAAATTGAACGAATTAAAGAGAACATCTTCAATACTGCCGAATTTTATTTAATTTATTTAGTCATGGGGATTGTGGCTTGCTTGGCTGCATACAAGGACGTTCCGATTCTAGACTAAAAGTAATTTGACAAGTGCAGGAGAGTTTGTCGCTGATAACTGACACAAAAGACGATCAATTGTTAGGTTGAATGAATTAAATTGAACGAATTAAAGAGAACATCTTCAATACTGCCGAATTTTATTTAATTTATTTAGTCATGGGGATTGTGGCTTGCTTGGCTGCATACAAGGACGTTCCGATTCTAGACTAAAAGTAATTTGACAAGTGCAGGAGAGTTTGTCGCTGATAACTGACACAAAAGACGATCAATTGTTAGGTTGAATGAATTAAATTGAACGAATTAAAGAGAACATCTTCAATACTGCCGAATTTTATTTAATTTATTTAGTCATGGGGATTGTGGCTTGCTTGGCTGCATACAAGGACGTTCCGATTCTAGACTAAAAGTAATTTGACAAGTTCAGGAGAGTTTGACGCTGATAACTGACACAAAAGACGATCAATTGTTAGGTTGAATGAATTAAATTGAACGAATTAAAGAGAACATCTTCAATACTGCCGAATTTTATTTAATTTATTTAGTCATGGGGATTGTGGCTTGCTTGGCTGCATACAAGGACGTTCCGATTCTAGACTAAAAGTAATTTGACAAGTGCAGGAGAGTTTGTCGCTGATAACTGACACAAAAGACGATCAATTGTTAGGTTGAATGAATTAAATTGAAAGAATTAAAGAGAACATCTTCAATACTGCCGAATTTTATTTAATTTATTTAGTCATGGGGATTGTGGCTTGCTTGGCTGCATACAAGGACGTTCCGATTCTAGACTAAAAGTAATTTGACAAGTTCAGGAGAGTTTGACGCTGATAACTGACACAAAAGACGATCAATTGTTAGGTTGAATGAATTAAATTGAACGAATTAAAGAGAACATCTTCAATACTGCCGAATTTTATTTAATTTATTTAGTCATGGGGATTGTGGCTTGCTTGGCTGCATACAAGGACGTTCCGATTCTAGACTAAAAGTAATTTGACAAGTGCAGGAGAGTTTGTCGCTGATAACTGACACAAAAGACGATCAATTGTTAGGTTGAATGAATTAAATTGAACGAATTAAAGAGAACATCTTCAATACTGCCGACTTTTATTAAATTGATTCAATCATGGTTTGTGGCCGGCCCTGCCTGCGTGCAAGGACGTTTCGATTCTAGACCTAAAAGCAATTTGACAAGTGTCGAGTTCGACGCTGACAATTTTTTTTTTTGTTTGCTGTCGCCACCCTAGGCCGTCGTCAAGGTGCAAAACAAACGCGATGGGATTGAAATCTGTACGCAATTAAAACAAAGGACGATCGAATTTAACGCAAGCCAAAAAAAGAAAAAAACTGAAAACGACTGAAAAGTTTGAAGTTAAAGATTAATCGAAAGCACAATGTAATCGAAAAGATAATCGAATTGCAATTGGAGTCGAATCCAAAGAAAGAATTAAGTGAAAAATAAGAAACAATTGATGAAGAAAAATTGGAAGCAAAATATAAAATAAAAAAATAAAAAAACCGGAAAAACAGTATGATTAAAATCTGATTACGGTTAAAACAAAAGACGATCGAATTTACTGTATAAATAAGGAAGGACTATCGAATTTGAAGTAAGAATTTTAATTTTATTACAAAAAAAATATAAAAAGAATACGAAAACAGTCGAAGAAAAACTTGAACCAAATTAAAAAAAATAAAATAAAAACAAGAAGAATAAAATGTGATTACAATCAAAACAAAAGACGATCGATAAAGATAAAACAATAAATTTGGAGCAGCAAAGTATAAAAGAAATTACAGTGTTGAAAAAAAAATGTCGAAGATGAAAATAAGTTTTGAAATAAAGCGCGAACAAACGACGAACGGATTTAAAACAATCGAATTGTTAAATGTTTAAGGAAAAGAACAACTTAAAGTTTTAAAAAGACGTAAACAAAAGTCGACTGCGGGGGGGGGGGGGGGGGGATTAAAGTACGCAAAACAAATTTGCAAAAATATTATCTACCAAAGACAAGAAAAAAAGTCAACAAAATAAGAAACAAAAGTCGATGGAAAACTGATTCAAAAAAAACAAAACAAAACGAAAGGAAACAAAGCAATTGAGGAAAAATAAAATAAAATAAAGAAAGAAATACGTGACAAATTTGAAACTCGACGTTAACAAAAGACGATCGGATTTAATACGCGACAACAGCAGAATCAAACGATCAAAATTGAAACAAAAGGCGATCGATTTCAATAACGAAAGAAAAAAGAACAGCAGTTTCGGAAAGTCATAAATGATTTTCTGAAACATGTTCCTGATTAAAGTAATTTTTTTTATAAAGTTGGCAGTACGCAGTAACAAGAGATGGAGATGACAGTCGTCAGTTGTCAGCTGAATATACAGGGTGTTTCGTGGTATTTTGACGCATTTTTATTGCTTTTTTCTTCCAACAATTTCCAGTTATTTTTTTTTTCTTTCTTTTTTTTTAAAAAAAAGCAAATCTTTAATACTGGTGACTTTTATTTTAAATTTACGCGGTCACTCAGTCACGCCCCCGTTGAAATTACGTCAAATATCTGTCAAAAGAGAAAGACAAAAAAATAAAATAAACATATTCGGTTGCAATGCTGCAAATGGTGGAACAAATGGAAAGCAATTCTGAGAAGACGAAAATGCTGCTTTCTTTTGATTCCTCTATGTCGCCCCTTGTAATTTGGAGGGCGAGTCGCGAAACACCCTGTATAGCGTCGAGGGAATTGGCGCTAACGCAAGTCTGCAAACGGAAAGCAATTCTCTAGGCGAAAACGCTTTTTACTTTACCTTTTTAAGTCCCTTGCCGCGCCCCCCGTACGATTCGGGAGGTGGGGGATCGTGAAACACCCTGTACGTGTCAACTATAGAGGGATATAATGGAAATGTCTTTGTTGTCAAGTGAGAACATTGACTGGCAATAGAACTTGTAGCCTTCTGCGGAGGCGTGACATCATCTCTGTCTGTTGTACAGCCTATGCTCTCGCTTTACATCAACGACCGGTATACCTGAGTATTAACAAATTCGATTTCGTTATTTAAGTCGACGTGAATTGGCAACCGGGGGATTTCAAAACAAAAAAAAAAAAAAAAAACAGGAATTAGTAAAGCGTGCTTTGCAAAAATTTGATTGCAAGATTCAATCAGTTTTATGAATCGGACGAGTCATTTCCACCACGGTCGCGAAATGTAGTTTCAGCGGCAGCCGATTATGACGAGGTCTCGAAGGTCGTAGGCGTTTTATTAATTTTGTTTAACAGTTAACGTAGTGACCGCATAAATAAATATCTGCTTTTAAATTCATAAACTCTTTCCGTCCCAAGTCGGAATACGTTTCGTTTTTCACAGCAAACGAGTCTTGCGGTCTTTACATAATGACAGGATGAGTCATCGGCCGTGACAATATTATTTGGTCATTACATTACGTTCAGGATAAATTAAACACACGCGAGGTGAACACAAATTCAATGACAAATAAATTTAACAGGTTTTTTCGTCTTCTCTTTCTTTCTTTCCAGTAAGGCTGGTGACAGATGGGCTTCCTAATAGTTGTCTGCGCCCGTCTTTAACTTTTAACTTTGTATACTGTATAAAATGAGATGATGGCCTTTTTGGCAAGCGGCCAAATGCGCCAACGGGCGCCGTTTATTTACAGCGGAATTTTGCAAATTGTTTGTGTGAATGAAGCACGAGTGCATTTATGGATGGTACAGGGTGTTTCAGAATAGGTTGTTCTGTGGTTTTCAAATTGCCATAGTACAGTACAACAGAGATACGTCTCAGTTAAATAATTAATTAATTAATTAATTAAATTAACAATTAAATTTAGATTGCGTATGTTTTTCGAATGCAACGTGATCGTCACTTGTTCATGAATTGCTGTTCTTAAGTTCGTTCTCAAATGTTTCCGTCCCATTTTGAATGAATTTCTTGTTGCGATCGATCGTCGTTTGTTTCCGTTTATTTTTTTTTGATTTTGTCGGCACTGTTGCCGTCGTTGTTTATAAAAGAAGGCGTCGCGTTGCTGTTCTTTTCTCAATTCCTTTCCTTTCTTCGTATTTTGTTTTGTTTGGTTTTACCGCGGTGAAATTTGCGATCGTCGTTTGTTTCCCTTTTTCTTTTTCGTTCTGAAATTAATTAATCAAAGAAGGCGTCGTCGTCGTCGTCGTCGTTTTGAATTAACAACTTGTTTTACTTTTCCTTTTTTCTTTTGGTTTATCTCCTTACTTGTTTCGTTTCCTTTCTTCGTATTCCTCGGTTTGGTTTTCCGCGGTGAAATTTACGATCGTCATTTGTTTTTTTTTCTTTCTTCTTCTTTGTTTCGTTCTGAAATTAATTAATTAAAGAAGGCGTCGTCGAAGTCGTCGTCGTTTGGAATTAACAACTTGTTTTACTTTTCCTTTTTTCTTTTGGTTACCTTACGATCGTCATTTGTTTTTTTTTCCTTCTTCTTTTTTTCGTCCTGAAATTAATTAATCAAAGAAGGCGTCGTCGTCGTCGTCGTTTTGAATTAATAATTTGTCTTTCCTTTCTTTTTGTTTCGTTTTTGTTTATCTCCTGAAATTATTTCCTTTCTTCGTATTTCTCGGTTTGGTTTTCCGCGGTGAAATATTTACGATCGTCATTTGTTTTTTTATTCCTTCTTCTTTCGTCCTAAAATTAATTAATCAAAGAAGGCGTCGTCGAAGTCGTCGTCGTCGTCGTTTGGAATTAACAACTTGTTTTACTTTTCCTTTTTTCTTTTGGTTTACCTTACGATCGTCATTTGTTTTTTTTTTCCTTCTTCTTTTTTTCGTCCTGAAATCAATTAATCAAAGAAGGCGTCGTCGTCGTCGTCGTCATTTTGAATTAATAATTTGTCTTTCCTTTCTTTTTGTTTCGTTTTTGTTTATCTCCTGAAATTATTTCCTCCCTTCGCATTTCTTGGTTTTTATGGTTTCGCGGTGAAATTTACGATCGTCATTTGTTTGTTTTGTTTTTTTTTTCCATTTTTTTCTCCGAAATTAATTAACGGAATTTTTTGCTCTTCTTTTTTGCTTCGCGAATAATTAAGGTCGTCGTTTGTTTTGTTTTTTTTTTTACCTGGTCTCTTCAGATATTTTCATTTCGTAAGTAAGTATGAAAAAGATTTTGTTTTTCTTTTGTTTTTTGATTATTTTGTGAATCTCGAATTATTATCATTATCGCTCTTGAATGTTGCTTATTATTATTATTTTTTTTTTAATTTTAAATTTGAAATTCGTTTTTTTGAGTAGTTCTCCTCTTCTGCGTGTACGATCGTCATTTGTTTTTCTTATTTTAGTCAGGATTTTTTTCCGTTTGCATTGGAGGTTTTTCGTTTTTTTTTTTCTTTTTCTTTTTCTTTTTCTTTTTCTTTTTTTTTAAAATTAATTGCTCAACGATTTTTCAGAAATCAAATAATCATTGTAATTTCCTTGTAAGTTTTAATTTTTTCACGTCGACAAAAACGTTTCTTGTTTTTTTTTTCTTTCTTTTGTTTCCGTCTTATTCTGGCGAATCAGAAGTTGAAAAATTCCCGCCGATTTTCAATTCGATGTTTTCGCGGCAATTGTTTCAAATTGCCCTTAGAGATTCGACGACTTTTTGGTTGACAGTTGGCCGGCAACACTGCGCCAATTTCTGCTGTTTTCCGTGCGGAAAATGCGATCAGTGTCGTGGGCGTGGGCGGGGCGGCGGGCGGCGATGGTCACGCGACGGGCGCCGCAGACTCAAAACTCATTGATACGAAACGTTAATAAATTGTAAATTGTAAGTAAATTAATAAATTGCATTATTGCCTGTTTAATAAATTCACACATCGACTTTCATTTGTTGTGTTGTTAAACGAATCGATGTGATTGGCGTGGCGCTATTAATTTCTAAGGCAAATAAATGTGTAAGTCGTTAATCTGGGATTAGGTCCGGTGATGTATCGTGACGATGATACGCCAATGACGATTGCGAAAAAACAAATAAAATAAAGTAAATAAAATGCCACCTTGAAGCACACGCCGCGCCGCGCCGCGCCGTTGCATCGCCAATAAATTTTTAATTGCCCGTTTTATTTGAAAGTCAAACATCACGTCATCGCGCGCCCGAGAGCAGCAAACAGTAGGTACATAACCATATCAGCTGCCTATTTAACATTGAGCGCCTTATATAATCCGTTTTAATCACACATCAGCGCTTCACTACCAACTGAAAAAAATTAAAAAAAAATTATCATGCGGTGACGCGCTCGTCTTGGCGTGTTTTCACTCCGATCCGTTTGTTGTTGTTCTTCTTCTTCTTCTTCTTTTTTGCATAAAACATTGACCTACATTGCTGCGGAGAGTTTGCTTTCGCAGCGAGCGCAAAGTTGTTATTATGACTAGACGCAGGTGCGATAATTGCTGTTGTAACCTTAAACAAACAAATTAACGCGATTCCTTGAAAAAAAAAAAAGAAATAAAATAAAACAAACGCTCCGTGTAAATAACCGCGCAGCAAATCGTTTCTGGAAAGTACACACATGCAATGATTAGATTAAAAACAAGAAGTATTTTAATGACGTGTACGTCGAATAAATTGTTGTAGTCGACGTCAATTTTATCTTTTTTTTTTTTTTTCTAAAAGTTATGCCCCCTACTTTTCGATTTTGTTTGGAAACCTGCGCGCGCAGCCCAAACGTTCAATTTTTCTGCCACGCCACGCCCACCTTATTAATAACCTTCCTGTCAGTTTTCATTTATTTTATTTTTAATTTGCTTTTAATTACGCTCTCGAATGCAGTAGACGTCTGTTTGTCGTGTCGTGATTGGTCGACGCAATTTATTATATATATATTTAATTGCGTTTATTTTTTTTAAGCCAGCCACATTTCCTTTAATACAGGGTGCAATTTTCATGAGCGGACTAACGTCATGGGCTAATTCCTCAGGTCGAATTATGAAAAAAAGTTCGTATAAACATACGTCGGCAAGCGCATGGTTTCCGAGATACAGGGTCCGCGGAAAAAAGTCGGGCAACTTTTTCGTCGTCGATTTCTCGGAAAATGTTATTCTTTACGAAAGTTCCCGCGTCTTCCCAAACCTAAAATACACTTGTCAAAATCTGAATATCTATCGCCGTATACCGAGGAGATCGAAATGATTGGCATCGACGTAAGAGTAAAGTACCTTTATTTTTCAAGATACGCGGAAATGTTATTTGGGAAAGTTGTTCGGGAGAGTTGTGAGATTTCAGATGTGAAATCGCGGCTGCCTACGCTGGTTTTTGTTACATCTCGGAAACTATGCGTTTGCGGACCTACGTCTATATGAAGTTTTTTTCATATTTCGGCGTGAGGAACCGGCCCTTAAAGTTTTGCCCCTCATTAAAATTACACCCTGTATATTTAAGAGTATGACTTTTTAAAAATTTTAATTTCCCGCCGCCATTAGCTAAACATTCGATTTGACAGCTGTCAAAACTGAGAGAGTTCGTTTAATAATTTATGTTTTTTTCATATTTCGGTATGAGAAACTGACCCTTAGAGTTTGGCCCCTCATTAAAATTACACCCTGTATCTGTCGACTGTCTTGACCTTGACTGCCTGGACTCGTGTCATCACGTCGTTGCATCACTGATTTCGATTTAAAAAAAAAAAAAAATCCAATTCAAGGTCAAGTTTGGACGCATAATCCGCGGCCTAACCGATTTATCTACTGTATGTTTCAGATCAAAATAAAATAGATTAATTAATTGAAAAAAGAAAAAGAAAAATTGATTATTCCATCGTTCAAAGTACACTGATTTTTTTCGCTTTTGGGATTTGCTAATCCGTCACGAGAGGCCCGGTTTAATCTTGACGGTATTTATCTTGATGATTAATTTATTTTTTTTTCCTTTCTTAATTTAAGACTACTTGGTTTACTTCTTATTACTTATCTTGATAATACTCCTTAACTCCGTTTGTAAATCTGACAAGCGAGTTTGTCTCCTCCAAAGTTTAAGTCTCTAATTTATTATTATGTAGTTTGTTGATTAAATCGAAGATTTAGATATACGGCTTTCCTAAAAGGAGAAGAAAGATATTAATTAATTCAAAGATCAAAAAAAAAAATCGAACTTAATTATAATCCGATAGATAAGTAGTGTGCATCCCGGCTGCGCCACGGAATGCATTATTTGTTTATTTTTATTAATTTTTTTTAATTTTGCGGATTAGAGGCAGCTGAAGAAATAAGCGACGCTTAAAAGTTAAAGCCCCCTCAAATTTAAACTCTAATAATTTTATTTAAAACCAGGTTCGGACTGGTATTTTAATTTTTTAATCTGTGCGCTTCGCAACGTTTAATTAACCACAAACGATGGAAGAAATGATTTGTATTTAAAAGAAAAAATAAATTTTCGAAAACGTTTTTGAACAAAATAAAAAAAAAGAAAAGGGAAAAATCGGAAGACTTTTATTAAACAAAACAAAACAAAACAAAAAAAATAATAACGTTCGCATTTTTCTTGGGTTTTCTTTTTCTTGATGATAATAAACTATAAACTTTCAAGGTCAATGTTTTTGAAAAAAAAATGGAAAAAATTAATTATTTATAAACAGGTTATTTTTTTATTAATTTTTTTTATTTATTATTGATGGTATTTTAATCTGTGCGCTTCGCAGATGTTTCATTAACCGTAACGTGGAAGAAATGTTTCTTGTTAAGAAAGAAAAAATAAGTTTTCGAAAACGTTTTTGAAGAAAAAAAAAAAGAAAAAGGGAACAATTGAAAGACCTTCATTAAACAAAACAAAATAAAAAACAATAACGTACGCATTTATTTTTTTCTTGTGCTTCTTTTTGATCATGGTGAAGCTTCAAGGTCATGACGTTTTTGAGAAAAAAAAAAAACGAGATGAAAAAATGAAGGAAATTTATTAAACAAAACAAAACAAAAAAAATGAACTCGTGCATTTTTTTTCTTGGGCTTCTTTTTGATGATTGTAAACTTTCAAGGTCAACGTTTTTGAAAAAAAAAGAGGAAATTAATTATTTATAAACAGGTTATTTTTTTTATTAATTTTTTTATTTATTATTAATGGTATTTTAATCTGTGCGTTTCGCAGATGTTTAATTAACCGTGCCGTGGAAGAAATGTTTCTTGTTAAGAAAGAAAAAATAAGTTTTCGGAAACGTTTTTGAAGAAAAAAAAAAAGAAAAAGGGAACAATTGAAAGACCTTCATTAAACAAAACAAAATAAAAAAAACAATAACGTACGCATTTATTTTTTCTTGGGCTTCTTTTTGATGATAATGAAGCTTCAAGGTCATAACGTGCTTGAAAAAAAAAACCAGAGGAAAAATTGAAGGAAATTCATGAAACAAAACAAAACAAAAAAAATGAACTCGCGCATTTTTTTTTCTTGGACTTCTTTTTGATGATTGTAAACTTTCAAGGGCAACGTTTTTAGAAGACAAAAAGAGGAAAAATCGAAGGAAATTCCTTACTTAAATAAAACAAAAAAATAACTTACGCATTTTTTCTTGCTTGATGATAATGAACTCTTTTCAAGGTCGCATCTGCGGTCGGCGACAATTTTTTTGCGGACGAACCACGACCTCTCTAAGTCTTATTTAATCGGAATCAGGCGTTCAAAAAAAAAGAAATTCGATTGATAACAAAACCGCCAGACTCATGTTTTTGCATTTATTAATTTTTTTTTTTTTTGCTGGGTACGTAGAGGTCAAGGACTTCAAATGAAGTGACCCTTACAGAGAAGAATATTTATGAACCTCTTCATAAATCTCTTTAAAATTTTATTTATTAATAGCTAAGACAAAAGACGATCGATTGATCGATCGGATAAATCAAATTGAACGAATTAAAGCGAACACCTTCAATACTGCCAAGTTTTATTAAATTAATTCAATCATAGGGGTCGTGGCTTGCCCTGCTGCACCCAAGGACGTTTCGATTCTAAACTGAAAGTAATTTGACAGGTGACACAGGAGAGTCTGACGCCGATAAGCGAGACAAAAGACGATCGATTGATCGGTCGAACGAATTAAAGTGAACATCTTCAATGCTTGCCGTGTTTTATTAAATTTATTCAATCACGGCCCGCGGCCGGCCCTGCTGCGTACAAGGACGTTCCGATTCTAGACCGAAAGCAAGCAATTTGACAAGTGTCGAGTTCGACGCCGACAATTTTTTTTTTTTTGTTTGCCGTCGCCACCCTGGGCTGTTGTCAAAGTGCAAAGCAAACACGATAGGATTGAAATCTGCCCGCAATTAAAACAAATGACGATCGAATTGAACGCAAGCCGAAAAAAGAAAATCGTTTGGAAAAAAGTGAAAACGACTGAAAAATCTAGAAAGTTAAAAATTAATCGAAAGCACAATGTAAGCGAAAAGGTAATCGAATTGCAATTGGAGTCTCGAATCCAAAGAGAAAATTATTTGAAAAAATAAGAAACAATTGATGAAGAAAAATTGGAAGCAAAATATAAATAAAAAAAAAAAAGGAAAAACAATAAGATTAAAATCTGATTACGGTTAAAACAAAAGACGAGATAGAATTTAGTGTATAAATAAGGAAGGACTATCGAATTTGAATTTGAATTACAAAAAAATTAAAAAGAATATGAAAACAACCCAAGAAAAATTTGTAGCAAAATATGTATACAAAAAAAAAATAAATAAAAACAAGAAGTATAAAATGTGATTACAATGAAAACAAAAGACGATCGGATGTAATGGATTTGAAGAAAGAATCGCGAGAGAAAGTTGTGACCCGGAGATAAATAAAAAAATAAATTTGAAGCAGCAAAGTATAAAAAAAATTACAGTGTTGAAAAAAAATATAATGTCGAAGATGAAAATAAGTTTTGAAACAAGGCGCAAACAAACGACGAGCGGACTTAAAACAATCGAATTGTTAAACGTTTAAAGAAAAGAAAAACTTAAAGTTTTAAAAAGACACAAACAAAAGTCGACTGGGGGGAGGGGGGATTAAAGTACGTAAAACAAATTTGCAAAAATATATCCGCTAAAGACAAGAAAATAGTCAACAAAATAAAAAAACAAAAGTCGATCGAAAACTGATTCAAAAAAAAAAAAAAAAACAAAACGAAACGAAACAAAGTAATTCAAGAAAGATCGAAACACGTTTGGATCATGATTTTGTGAGCGAGAGAAAGCGCCTTTTATTGCACGTTTTCAACTGTTCCGGAAATGTACACACAAAATACAATCATTAAGGTATCAAATGATTAGCCGTCACTTTAAAAATTTGACAAGCCAAGTGTCTGCCATTTTTTTTTTCCTTTTGTGAAGGCAGTGTCCAGAAAAAAAAAATGTCGGTGAGTGATTGCTTTGCCTAATCTCTTTTCCAGGGGGCCGCCCTTTTCGTCCTTCAATTTACATATATTTCGGCGCGACGGTAATAGTAAGATGTTATATAAATTACAGTTACTTTACATAAAAAAAAAATCTGGCTATTTTCGAAGTTCTGTACATAGCCCCCCCCCACATTGAGCCAAAAGTCCAAAAGTCTATTTTAAATTATATAAGGACCAACCAAGGCCGTCGCCAATTTATTTATTAATAAAATTCAGCGTTCATTTAACTTTCAGTAGGTACATACCAACAATAGAACTGCATAACTGTTTGATTTACGCGTTCTTCACGAATTTGCGAGCTATTTAAAACCTGGCCCGCTAATTATTACTGATTCGCACCCAGTCAATTAAAACTAATTAAACCGTTAATGAAATTAATTGAAGAGGTGAACGAATGCTGAAAAGCCCAGACTTGGCTCGAATTTCCTTCTGCTTATACCGCGCGAGGTTTCTCTCGTAAACAGGTTCATTGTCCAGTTAAACAATCGTGAATCTTGAAGAATTTCTCGTCGCTTGAATTCTCGTTTCATTTAAATAAAAAAGCAACACACATTATTACCGCAACGGTTTAACAAACATTGCTTGTCAATTTTATTCGATTAACGGCCATTTTCATAATCAGACTTTACGGAAGCGCTTTAATTTAAAGTCGCTTTAAGTATAGGTAAACAAATATATATTTTTTTAGGTTAAAGTAACTTTAAATTTAAAGTCTGATTATGAAAACGGCCCTAAGGCCCAATTGTTTAACGTCTTTAAGCGAAAGCTTAAAGCTAAAGAGCGACCTGCGATCGCTTCTGCGCTGACGAAGCCCCAGATAGGATCGAAACAGAGGGATCCGCCGCAATCGAAAACGCTTTGCAATGAAATTTTTAAGCGAAAGCTCAAAAACTTTACCTACGATAATTAATTCAATATTAAAATAGTCTTAAGCTTCGAGCACGTTCGACAATAACAGATTGCGGCGATGATGTCAAGAGGATCGTAAAAGTTCCGCTGCTAAACGTTCCTCCAATTTGGCTTTCGTTGACGCCGGCGTGCTGCGTATTCCGTCAATTGCCGCTGTTCCGCTCTCACTCGCAAGTACGTTTAGCAGAATTTTTTACAACAAGGCCTTGTTTACAGTTCGATTCGAACGCCAATTCGAAACGGGAACTTTTTGTGGCGCGAATCGATCAATTAAAGCTCTCGAGCATTTTTAATAATAACAGTTATTTACGCGCCGAGCTTTGTAAATTAGCTTTTACAGGCGGGCTGGAAGTTTGTGGGGCGAGCGACGCAAGAGCGAGCCCCACACAATCCATCCAGTGACCCTGGTGAAGATTAATTGTAAAGCGTTCCGCGCACAAAGTTTTATTTTCATCTTTACTTGGCGATTATTAATTAATTTAGTTTAATTTCTTTACGCAAACGTTTTTTTTTTTTTTTTTGTATCGAAGGAAGGCGTTATTTCTAGCTAGATGTAGTCACGGTGGTGTAAACAGATGTTGCTTTTCTGCAAGCCCGTAAAATATTACAGGTCTTTCGTACGAGCCCGTAAAATATTACAGGTCTTTCGTACAAGCCCGTAAAATATTACAGGTCTTTCGTACAAGCCCGTAAAATATTATAGGTCTTTCGTACAAGCCCGTAAAATATTACAGGTCAGTTCCTGTACTTGATCGTTTACTTGGTTACCATAAGCAACAAAAGGCGTTATTTCTAGCTAGATGTAGTCACGGTGGTGTAAACAGATGTTGCTTCTCTACAAGCCCGTAAAATATTACATGTCTTTCGTACGAGCTCGTAAAATATTACAGGTCTTTCGTACGAGCCCGTAATATTTTACAGGTCAGTTCCTGTAATTGATCGTTTACTTGGTTACCGTAAGCAACAAAATTAACCTATTTTATTCTTTCGTTTTTTTTTTGTTGCTTGCAGAAAGTTGTGCCGCAACTCTCGACCATGCTCAGGGCGATGAGCAGCACCTCCACGGACCTCAAGGCTGTGCTCTCCACGAAGGTCCCCAAAGAACAGGAGAAAGTGAAGAAGTTCAGGAAGAGCCACGGCGCCACCAAGATCGGCGAGGTTACCGTAGACATGGTAAGAGGGGCACGAGAAGGATTTTCTTTTTTTTTTTGTTTTTTTTGTTTTTTTATTTTTTTTTTTGGCCCCGGGGTTAAAAGTCCAGGTCTTAGGGTTTAAGCTCACCGACCGACGAGTGCAACGATCAACGCGCGCGATAAGCACGCGGCCGAGGATTTACTTGTTTGTGCAATTCGAATTTATTTAATTTATTATGACGTAACGTTTTATTAAACATTTATGCAGGCCAATTAATTACTATGCACGCGGGTCGTGCGACACGATAAAAATAGAAACGTGGGCGGCAATGACTTTGATTATTTACGAATACGAGTGCACTATACTGTAGGGTCAAGAGTTTTCCGTTTCCGGCTTCTGTTGTTTGCTGATGGTATCATCGAATCATCGAGAGAGTTTCGAGAGCATGCTGGGAAAGAATTCTACGCGAAGCGAGAACGAAATCGATCCCCTTCCGCCCCGGGCCTTGCGGTCGCCGCAGTTCTGCTCATGTACACTGCCGTCCCAAAGTTTTGGCGCATTGCGACAGAAACACTTGCGTCCTTTCCAATAAGGCCTTGCAAATTACTTTTTCTATTCACTGAGGCTGAAACTTTCGGATCAAGCGACACAATAAAAATAATTGTGTTGGCTAAATTTTTTTTTGTTTTGTAATTTATTTATTTATATTATCTGAGGAAGAAGTTGCAATAAACATTCACTCACCATTGGTTAGGTCTCTCATTCCCAATGTTCTTTCTTTCCTTCTTTCTTTCTTTCTTTCTTTCTTTCTCGATTCTCTGACCGTAACAGGCGCTGAAGGTAAACGTCTCAGCCTCCGGGCATCGCATTCCAATTCGATGAGGACCACCATGCAAATTATAAGTAACCCTTTACGAGTATTTGTTCAGTAAAATGGAACAATCCACTTACCGGGGCCGTTTTCCCGGCCCCACCTGCTCCGGCGGCGAATCTAGAAGCTGCAGCTCCCTCATGATGATATTGGACACTGGGGAAGTCATCCTCGCACGTTGACTTCTTATCTTCGCATGCATTACCCCGCACATTCACCTGTGGCTGCAAAACCCACCCCTCCCGATGGATATTAGCATACCTTGCCTTCCGAGCATACGTTCTCAGGATCAGTTGATGTCATCGACTGCGTAAGTGTCGAGCACCACTCCGTACCGGTCCAATGACATCATCATGTCAGACCTTTCTGGATAGCTCAATGCTATCACCTGGTCAGGAATGCAATCACCGAATTCCCACTCACAATGAATGCAGAATACAGCTAATTGCTTTGCCCATACCGTCTGCTTCATCAGTGCTGCCTGCACACCGCGGCAAGAGCCCCGATACCGTATGCTGGTGCACGGTAGCATTCTCTGGCCAACGCCCCGGGTCGCATCCCGGACAATATTCTGCTACGAGATACTTCCGCACAAAATCATGAGACCATCACACTTCTGCCAAAACATAACATCTCAGGTCATATTCTGCAGACACCCTCTAACTAATGCAACACACCGCGGCCACCACATATACCACCAGGCCCATCCGTGGCCATGTGTTTACCGACACCGATATGTTTCACCTTCCGCGCTATCCCTCGGGAGACTACCGTCTCTGCTGCTAAGACTAAACACGCCCCCATATCATATTACCAAACTAATAACGTAAACAAATGTGCTAGTGCTTCAGAGATATCCCGAGAATGCATAAACTCTCATAAATTCTGAGCTTGTAAAATAATTAACTACAACAAAAGAAAAATCGTTCTTCACGATTGAGAATCGCATTTCAGTTGAAGCCTGCGGACGGATGTTGTTGAAAAGATCGCGGCTTTCAATAACATCGGTTCCCCCTAAAGTACCTGTTTGGTTTAGGCCTTAAACTTTTGGACGGCAGTGTACCTCGTTTCTGATTATAATAAACAGTGACGCACGCGGCCAGATGCAAATGATTTAACGGCCGTAGAAAGTTCGAACGCGGACATAAATAACGCTTTTGAATTTTGCGCGGTTTTCCGTGAATGAATGACGAAATGGAATTCACTTACCTCTCTTTTAATGTGCTTAATGTTTGTTCGAGGAAAGAAAAAAAGAAACAATGCGCTTGACGTTTGTTCGAGAACAAAAAAGAAAAAAATTAACGTGTGTTTAATGTTTGTCTGTCTTACTTGCCCACCTCTTGTAACATGCTTAATGTTTTGTCCAAAACAAAACGAAAATTAATGTGTTTAATGTTTCGTCTTTTGGTTTTTGCCAAAACTCTGCGCACATTCTCGAAATGACGTCCGTCGGCGTTGCCCGTCCTTAATAATCGCCACCTTCCTAATTGGCGGTGAAAATTCGCCTCCTTTGTCGTATTTCGCCAATAATTGAATCCGGTTTTAACCGAGGTGCTAACTTGACGATCGCTTTCGCGATCCAATGTTAATTGCGCTTATGGCATCGACCTTCCGAAATCCGAGCCCGCAGCTCTCACAATCGATCGTATGTACAGGCGTGGACAATTAAAAGAGAGCGAACGTTCCAAACACTGCGACTTTAACTTCAACGACCGGAAGCTTCTTTTACTTCTTATTTTTATTTTACGTCAAGTTCAAGTATATTTTTGTTTTTGTTTTTTTTTTTCCGCACGATTCGCTACCGCGCGTTCTTTTTGAACAAACAACGAAAAGGAAAACAAAATATCCAACATCATCCATTTCGTTCGTCCTGCTTTCTTCTATTTATTTAATTTTTTTTTTATGTCGGACGTCTTTTGTTTTTATTTATTTTCTTGGATTACGTTGTCTGTTTTTGACATTTGTTTTTTTGTTTTTTTTTTTTTTTATCAACGACGGTTTAAAAAGCTAGATTTCCAGTTTCTGTTTACGTTAATTTGTTTTCGCTTTAAACAAAAAAAAAAAGAACGTTCGTTTATTTTAAATAAACAAATGAAGATCTGCCCACTTTTCGTCTCCCTTTCACGACATCGGCCTGACCTCGTCGCTTTTTGTTCTGTTTCAGAAACGGAAGCTAATCTTTTTTTTTTTTTTTTGTTTGTTCATCTTCGTTTTTTATTGTTTCTTTTGCGGTTTGCAATTTTCTCCTCGACTTCGGTCCTACTTCACTTCCTTCCTTCCGCTTAATTTAGGTGTACTGTTGTCTTTTTTTTTCTTTTAATTAATTGATTTTATTATAATTTCGGAACACGGAAGCGGAGGAGCCGCACTAGCGGCCAGAAATAACGGCTGCAGCCGAAGTATCGCAAGGTTCAGGGGAAACTACTTTCTTCGATTGCGTTCTCTTCTCTTTTTCATCATTTGTTTGTTTGTTTTTTTTTTTTTTTTTTAATCAACAACAGTTCTGTTTATTTCTTTATTTCGGTTTACTTACCTTTCAGTCTCTTGTTTTCGCTTAAAAAAAAATTAAACGTTTGTTCATTCTGGAACAAATGAAGATCTGCCTATTTTTCGTCTTCCTTTCACGACATCGGCTATTTTTTCAAAGTTTATTATTTATTTAATTGTGATTTCCCCGAAATGTGAGAGGGACAGTAAAGGAGGAGCCGCACTGGCGGTTAGGAATAGCCGAAGTGTCGCAAGGTTGAGGGGCATGAAAACTACTTGGATGATACGTCCAGCTGAGGGTGCAAAGGGGGGGGGGGGGAGGCATCATCTACAGTACGAACAAAAGCGAAGAAATCGCACTAAAGACTAGAAATCGAGGCTGTAGCCTAAGTATCGCGAGGTTTAGGGACATGAGAACAACTTGGATAAAACGTCCAGCTCAGGGAGACGGAGTGGGCTGCAAGGTGATTGTCAGCAGCCGGGATTAAAGGGATTAAAAACCACCCGGATGCGAAGGGGGGCATCACAGAAGCGGAGGAGCCGCACTGGACGCTAGAAATCGCGGATGTAGCCAAGGTTTAGAGGCATTAAATTAAAGGATTGTTGTGAAACGTTCTAACATTAGATGAGGCGACCGATTACAAACGTTGCTGTAATAACTTAAAAAAAACGTCACCAACTCACTAACTTGATTGATAGATATACGATGCATCTCAGATATAATTAAATATTTTAATGTAATTCCCCTTTCTGCATCGTCAGCTGACACATCCTGTTATGAAATTTTCAAGTGCTGATCGCGACGATCATCCTCGTTCTTTCCAATCGGGTTAAGATAACAGCCGTCACGGAATGTGCTCACCTAACGTTATCAGCGCGGGCCAATCGCGATTTAAGATCCGGATTATCAGCGCGACTCTAAAAATACGGCGAGATTTGAGAGTGCTTAAGTGATTTCGCCTCTCGGAAAGAAAGTCGTACGATTTCTTAATTAACATCAGCTCGGTGGTGGTCGGGTCCAAAATTCCAAAAAAAAAAAAAAAAGGTTGTCTCATGTTGGAACGCTTCATAACAACACCTCCCCGTGGTTGTCTTTTGATGCGCCCCCTCAACCTACGGTGGCGATACTTCGGCTATAACCGATATTTCTAGCCGCTAGTGCGGCTCTTCAGTCTTCGAGTTGCGGTGGGTTTGTTTTGTTTTTGTTTTTCATTGAGATAGTTTTTATACGAAGAAGAAGAAGAAGAAGAAGATTAGCTGTGTTCAAAATTTTTATCGTCAAAATTTCCATTCCACTGCCGCCGCCCCACACCACGTCTACCGCATTCGCGAGGCGAGAAAAAGAGAAAGAGAGAGTACAAAGAAACCTGCACCTTCTTTTTTGTTTTTGTTGTAAAATCATTTACCACTCGATCTTTCTTTCTTCCTTTTCTTTCCTTCCTTTTTTTCGATTTTTTTTCTGTCTCAAAGAAGAATTTTTTTTCAGTCTCAAAGAAGAATTTTTTTTCTGTCTCAAAGAAGAACTTTTTTTTCTGTCTCAAAGAAGAACTTTTTTTTCTGTCTCAAAGAAGAATTTTTTTTTCATTGAGACCGAAAACGATCTCGCAATTTTTTTTTTCTTTACGACCTACTCACCCCGTACTGACCTGGTCGGCTTAAAAACTTACGTTCTCTGACCGAATACCTCAACCTGGCGTCATGTGGTACGACCTCCCGGGTTCATTGAGATTCAGGCGGCAGAAGCGGACAATGCCGTGAATGTATAATAGTTCTTTAAGTCGTCGTTTATATGCATCGGGGAAGTGCAGACGTATAGAAATGGTTCTGACGTCGAAGAAAAGGTCAATGTCACAAATTGCAAATTGCTATTACTTAATTTGGAAGATTGACCAAACAAAAAAAAAATTCCAAGATTCCATCGCGATTATCAACTTGATTGATTCCGGAACAATAATTTGTGCCAGTTTAGTTTTCAAGAGGCCTACAAGCGTTAGGCAAACCCTGCGTTGATCCGAGGGTGAAGCAGCAGTCAGTTCGATAAATCGATAAACAAAAGATGCTCGAGTCGCTAAGAGACCTACAAGCGTTAGGCAAACCCTGCGTTGATCCGAGGGTGAAGCAGCAGTCAGTTCGATAAATCGATAAACAAAAGATGCTCGAGTCGCTCTTGGTCAATCAATCAATCGGCCCGGCCTTGGCGATCACGTAACCCAGATAAGCGGTTTTTCTGCGCCAATGTCAAGGATCTCGACTTTGTAACGTAAACACGCAGCAG
This sequence comes from Prosopocoilus inquinatus, assembly GCA_036172665.1. Taxonomy (NCBI): domain Eukaryota; kingdom Metazoa; phylum Arthropoda; class Insecta; order Coleoptera; family Lucanidae; genus Prosopocoilus; species Prosopocoilus inquinatus. Next base: position 1,792,829 of record CM069878.1, on the reverse strand, counting down.
CTCGCTTCTCGTTAGAGGGCGTTCGCTAATTGATAGTGCAATTCCAGAAAATCGCGCCTCTTACGTTACGGTTTTACGATGTTGTCGCACCTGCTCTCTACATAACTCCAAATCGGGTATTCCCAAACAGTTTCAATTTCCCGTAAGCATCAAGAATTAGATTTTGGAACATTCCAACTTCATCCCGTGGCTATTTTTTTCCTTTTTTTTTTTTTTTTTTGAATGCCCCTCGACCTTGCGATACTCCGGCTACGTCCGCTATTTCTAGCCGCCGGCGCGGCTCCACCCTCCGCTTCTGTTCGTACCGTCGTTGGGCATTCACGATTCTCCTAAAATCAGGTTGTTTTGAAACAATCGACGCCATCAACGATATGCAGCCTGACCACGACGGTCGTCAGGTCCTTTTAAAACAGTGAACCGCATTGACGATTTGCAGATGTACGGTGGCATGAGAGGCATCAAGGGCCTTGTGACGGAAACGTCGGTGCTCGATCCGGACGAGGGCATCCGATTCCGGGGGTTGTCCATCCCCGAATGCCAGAAGCTGCTGCCCAAAGCGGCCGGCGGAAGCGAACCCCTCCCCGAAGGCCTCTTCTGGCTCCTAGTCACCGGAGAAGTGCCCACCCCCGAACAGGTTGGGACGCCCCGCCCACATTTTTGATTGACTCCCTAACTCGCTCCTCCCGTAGGTGAAAGCAGTTTCCAAGGAGTGGGCGGATCGCGCCGAGCTACCCCCGCACGTGGTCACGTTACTCAACAACCTACCCAACACGGTCCACCCCATGTCGCAGTTTTCCGCCGCCGTCACCGCCCTCAACAGCGAGAGCAGATTCGTCAAGGCCTACTCGTCCGGAGTGCACAAGACCAAATACTGGGAGGTAACCAAGTAGACCAATCGTGATACGCGCAGGAGCTTTTTAACCCCGCCCCCGTCCCCCTCTCGCTTTCATTTTTCAGTACGTCTACGAGGACAGCATGGATTTGATCGCGAAGCTTCCGGTCATCGCCGCCACCATCTACCGCAACTCGTACAAGGACGGTTCGGGCATCGGGGCGATCGACACCTCCAAGGATTGGAGCTACAACTTCACCACGATGCTCGGCTTCGACAATCCGGACTTCATCGAGCTGATGAGGCTGTACCTCACGATCCACAGGTACGGGAGGCGGAGGAGGGGGAGCAAAAGCAGACCGTATCATTGGTGTCTTTCATTGTTCTTGCAGTGACCACGAGGGCGGCAACGTTTCCGCCCACACGACTCACCTCGTCGGTTCGGCCCTGAGCGACCCCTACCTTTCGTTCGCCGCAGGATTGAACGGTCTCGCCGGACCGCTCCACGGTCTCGCAAACCAAGAGGTAAGTGGTAGCGTTCTCTCTCTCTTTTTTGGGGGGCGGAGGGGGGTAGCTTCGTTCTACTGATGAAAATCGATCAACTGGTTTTGCCCATCGCTACTGTTATACCAGATTTGGGAAATCTCAAATTTCTTGGGTCCTCAACCACGTGGTGAATGGTTGAGGATCAATTTGGTTGAGTATCCGAGAGGTTTGAGATTTCCCGAAGCTGGTATAATAGAAGCGATCCTCCTTGGGTCGTCCAATTTGGTCGAATATCCAAGAATTTGAGATTTCCCAAATCTGGTGGCGATCCTCCTTGGGTCGTCAACCAAATTGATCCTCAACCATGTTCCTCGGCCACTGAGAATCCTCCAAGAGAACTGGGATTTCCTTTCACCAAACAACTGCAGATCAATTTGGTTGAGGATCCAAAAGAATTGGGATTTACCACACGGTTGATCAGGATCAATAAGAGATTTCAGACTTCCCAGATCTGGTATAATAGTAGCGAACCTCCCAGGATCGTCAACCGAATTGATCCTCAACCATGTTCCTCGACCGTCGAGAATCCAAGAGAACTTTCACCAAACAACTGCAGATCAATTTGGTTGAGGACGAGTGGTTGAGGATGCAAGAGAATTGGGACTTCCATTTACCACATGGCCGAGAAGAACCAATTTGGTTGAGGATCAGTGGTTGAGAATCGAAGAGAATTGGGATTTCCATTCACCAAATGACTGAAGATCAATTTGGTTGAGGATCAGCGGTTGAAGATCCAAGAGAATTGGCATTTCCATTTACCACACGGCTGATCAGGATCAATTTGGTCGAGTATCCAAAAGATTTGAGACTTCCCAGGTTTGGTGTAATAGTGGCGATCCTCCTTGGATCGGTAACCATGTTCCTCGGCCATTGAGAACCCGAGAGAACTGGGATTTCCTTTCACCCAAACAACTGCAGATCAATTTGAGGATCAGTGATTGAGAATCCAAGAGAATTGGGACTTCCAATAACCAAATGACTGAAGATCAATTTGGTTGAGGACCAGCGGTTGAGGATCCAAGAGAATTGGGACATCCGTTTACCACATGGTCGAGAAGAACCGATTTGGTTGAGGATCAGTGGTTGAGAATCCAAGAGAATTTGGACTTCTATTCACCAAATGACTGAAGATCAATTTGGTTGAGGACCAATGCTTGAGGATCCAAGAGAATTAGGACTTCCATTTACCACACGGTTGATCAGGATCAATTTGGTTGAGGACCAGTGGTTGAGGATCCAAGAGAATTGGGATTTCCATTCACCAAATAACTGCAGATCAATTTGGTTGAGGACCAATGCTTGAGGATCCAAGAGAATTAGGACTTCCATTTACCACACGGTTGATCAGGATCAATTTGGTTGAGGACCAGTGGTTGAGGATCCAAGAGAGTTGGGACTTCCATTTACCACATGGTCGAGAAGAACCAATTTGGTTGAGGATCAGTGGTTTGAGGATCCAAGAGAATTGGGACTTCCATTTACCACATGGTCGAGAAGAACCAATTTGGTTTGAGGATCCAAGAGATTTGGGAGCCCGGCCTGATCTGATTGCACATTCTTTTCTCAAATCGACCTTTCTTATAACAGGTGCTCCTTTGGCTCGACAAACTCCGGCAATCCGTCGGCGACAACTACACGGAAGAACAGCTGAAGGACTTCATCTGGAAGACTTTGAAGTCCGGCCAGGTCGTTCCCGGCTACGGGCACGCCGTGCTCCGAAAGACTGACCCCCGTTACACGTGCCAGAGGGAGTTCGCGCTCAAGCATTTACCCAACGACCCCCTGTTTAAGGTTGGTAGGCCCCGCGCGTCCGCCCTTGACACCTCAAGTTCAACGAGGTTCTTTTGCAGTTGGTTTCGGATGTCTTCAAGGTGGTGCCGCCGATACTCCTGGAGCTGGGGAAGGTGAAGAACCCGTGGCCGAACGTCGACGCACACTCGGGCGTCCTACTTCAGGTAACGCTGGTTTTCGGGTTGCCTACTTCTCGATCTGATTTTTTTTTCTGTTCGCCTCTCTCGCTCTCCAGTATTACGGTCTCAAGGAATCCAACTACTACACGGTGCTGTTCGGAGTGTCCAGGGCCCTGGGGGTGCTGGCGTCGCTGATCTGGGATCGCGCGTTGGGTCTCCCCATCGAAAGACCCAAGTCCCTGTCGACCGACGGCCTCATGAAATCGCTCAAGGCCACATAAGTTCCCCGAGTTGTTACGCCCCCCCACCACAACAACCAGTTTTTATACGAAGAAGAAGAAGAATAGCTGTGTTCAAAATTTCTATCGTCAAAATTTCCACTGCCGCCGCCCCACACCACGTCTACCGCATTCGCGAGGCGAGAAAAAGAGAAAGAGAGAGTACAAAGAAACCTGCACCTTTTTGTTTTTTTTTTTTTTGTAAAATCAGTTACCACTCGATCTTTCTTTCTTCCTTGTTTTTTTTTTTTTTTTCAAATTTTTCTGTCTCAAAGAATTGTTTTTGTCTCAAAGAATTTTTTTTTGTCTCTAAGAAGAATTTTTGTCTGTCTCAAAGAAGAATTTTTTTTTGTCTCTAAGAAGAATTTTTTTTTTTTTTTTAGTCTCAAAGAAGAATTCTTTTTTGTTTCACGTTTGTACTTTACTCAGTCGACGGCCGGTTTGCCGCCGCTGTCTTGTTGTACATTTCCTCTCCTGTCTCCTCTTCGTATTTATTATTCGAACGCGCGCGCGCGCGGCGGCCGCAGCCGGAACGATTAAAGTACAAAGGTGTTCAAGATAAAACAACCCACAACTACTGTTTGTATTAAGCTGTGTAATATATTTGCGTAGTCGTAATCTTCCAGGACTATTTATTTCTTCGACCGACCACTCTTTAATAATAGTAATAATAATAATAATAATAAATTATCGTTATTATTAGTCTGCCTTAGAGTACGGCCGCCGCCGCCGCCGCGCCGCCGTGTGTTATTATTATTAAATTAGAAAGAGAGGGGTAATCCTGCTTCTCCTCGGACTGTAGTTTTAATTAATTAAAACACTTCTTAACCAAACAATACTTAAGACAATATATGACTTGTACACACTTAGAACCAAAGCGTTTCATTTGTTTCGTCGTTTTCTTTTCTTTTTTTCTCTCTCCGAGTCTCAGTTGAAAATTTCGAACCGAAATCCAATCATCGAAGTCGATGAAAGAAAAAAAAACGATTTACTCGTCTTTTTTTTTTTTTTTTAATCTGCGATGTTCATGGATTGATAGTACGCGCGAAACTGACCATACTGTACGTACATCAAATAAACGAAGTGTCACACGTTCACTTTTAAATAAAAAAAGAAAAGAAAAAAAAATGGCGCCCGACGTGGAACGCCGATACGTTGTATAACGGATGCGCAGATCTGCGCGTTCTTTCCGGCGGCACTGCCATCTAGTGACGTAGGATCTAAGTACGCGTCGTACAGGACTCTGCTTCGACAGGGCAGACGCCTGCGGTGTTGCCAACTCGTGGAAAAAGTCGTTAAATCTGGAGATAATTTCAAAAGGCAAGTGAAGACTTAAAAACGAATTAAAATCTTTTTTTTTTAACTTCTTGGAAACAAACGATGATCGCCGCGCATTTTGCGAGATTATTCTCGCAAAGTGCGCGGCGGCGGATTTGGCACTCGAGAGGCCCCGGACGCAATCCAGTTTTGAGGCATCACTGCAAAACTGACGCAACTGCGTCACGTTTTTTTTTTTCTTTTTTTTAATGAATATTCGAACAATAAATAAATTTAATATTTTCTTGTAGCTCCATAATAAGCAACCAAATTGTTATGTAATTAATTACGATTCATTCTTGCACTTCACACACTTGATTTCTCTGAAAATAGTAACAAGATAACGCCATTACGCGATGCTGCGCTGTGACTGAGGTACGTTTCGAGATTCGCGTGCCTTGGCCGAGGTGCATTTCAAGATACGCGCGTTTGGACATAATCAGGCTTGGGATGTTTCGGACAGGACTGCCCAGCTTCTCGGTTTCGTAAATCTGAAAGTCGACGTATCGGGACCTGTCAAAAAAAAAAAAAAAAACAAAAAATCGAGACTTTTTTAAACGACATTAAGAAAAAAGAAAAAAAAAAAACGTAAAAAAGTTAAATCTGCAATGAAATAACGTACTCGACGAGAAAGAGAGAAGATTTCGGCAGATGTTTCGATTTGTGGCAGCAAATCGAAGTGATTTTCTAGTTTCCAGTTTTTTTTTTTGTTTTTTTTTTTTGAGACCTGAGATTTGAGACCCCCCTTGATTTGAGAGGCCCCGGGCGCGCGCCTCGTGCGCCCGTGCGAAAATTCGCAAAATAGTTTAGTAGTCATTTGTTTTTTTTCCCCTTGTTTTCTTTTGTTTCCGATTGTTTAGCCTTTTTCTGTCATATTCTCAGAATACCATTTTTCTGTCATATTCTCAGAATAGGACAGAAAAAGGGTAAACAATCGGAAACAAAAGAAAACAAGGGAAAAAAAAAACAAATGACTACTAAACTATTCGCGGAGGAAAAAGGAGCGCAAAAACTTTTGATCGATTCCAGAAGGAGAAAAGCACGAGAAAAAACAAACAAACGACGATCGTAAATTTCGGCGCGGAAACGAAATAATTTCAAGACAAAAAAAAAGAAAAAAGAAGAGCATATTATTGTTAATTAATTCAAAACGACGACGTCTTCTTTTAAAAACAATAACGTCCGACAACAGCACCAAAAAGAAAAGAAAAGAAAAGAAAAACATCAGAAAGTGACAGTGACAGAAACAATTGAAGACGGAAACAAATGAGGAACGCAAGAAAAAAAAACGAAAAAGCGTCGCGTTACGTTCGAAAAACAAAAGTGCAAACGTGGCGCCGCCTATTCGTCGATTCGAACATTTCGTTGTTAGAATGTAAGTGTTTTTTTATATTTATTTTTTAAACAGTTTCCCATTTTCGTAAATACAAGACGTGCATCAAACGCCAACGGTCTAAGCATCGGTATGAAGTTGGCGAGCAATGCTGCCAACTGTCTTCGACAAAACTGCCGCAACGTAACTAACCGCCTGCGCAAACAAATTTTTTCTTGACAAATCTTTTCCCATCCAATAACAATTTTCTAATTCAGTTATTTTTTTTAAATTCTCTCGTTGTTATTAAGCGCCCTCTCGGGGAGAAAGATTTTTAACATCGAAATCGTTTTCTTTTTCCTCCGAAAACAAAAGAAAAGGCACGAAGGTACAGGAACTTCGAAATTCGATGAGTTGGCAACACTGCTTCCGATTGCTCTGTAAATTGTGAGGTTAGGTTGTTTTAATAATTAATCGCGTTTCTTTTTTCTTTTTAATAACTGCAACTCGATTTTTTTTTATTTTTTTTGTAAATTCTTTTGTTGGGTTGGCCGCTTATAAGTCGAGTTCAGTTGATTTGGGTTGACCTTGAGTTGATTTTCGTTCGATTTTAATAGTTGTTTGCTTAATTCTTGAAAACGCTTTTCCGAATTAGTTTCCGACCACCCGAGAAAGTTACTCCGGTTGAGGCTTTGACCGACTCGGAAAGTCGTTTCTTTTTTCTTGTTTCTGGAAAGCCCGCGGATCTTCCTCCCGAGCTGTCCGGGAAATAATCACAAGGACACTCCGGTCAAGTCAAGAACTTTCAAGGGCATTTCCTAGGGGTTTCCTAGGAAACGCCGGTCGTACGGCCAACCGTGTCTGACGTCCGCTCTAACCAAAATCGACTTATTTACATTTTTGGTGGCAGCGGTGGGATTTGGCGAAAAACAAATCTCACATTCGATTATCTTGATTTGCAGTCGGGTACATTAAAGCCTCACTTAGTTATAGTATCAACGAAATACAAGTGCGTCAAGAAAATGTTTGGAGGGGGTGAGGTAACTTATAAATGACGCACACGCTCGTGTATTACTTACAAATACGTATTATATTCCTTAAGTTTCTCTTCAAACATTAATTTTTTTATTTACACATTTCATTACTTAGCTTAATATTTCCTAGTGACAACAACCTCGAGGGCGCGAACGTTCGCGCGCCTTCGGAACGAACGAATTAATATCATGATGAGCTTAACAACAGAAAACACAAAATTCCTCCTAGCAACAACGGTTTTAAAATTCACTTAAACTAAAAAAGACAAAAAAAAAAGGAAAAAACAATTGCATTAGCTAAAAACATACAGGGGGGGGGGGGGGTCCGCCCAGGCGTCGAAATAATAATTAGTCGAGGATGGCGATTCTTACGAAATACTTTTGAGCAGCGGACGTCGGCGTCGGCGTCGTGTAGAAAAATAGAGGTCTTGGGGCCCTTTTTTTTTGTTTTATTTGGCGGCTCGATTTTAACGCGCATTCGTCGTTAATAATAATAATAATAAATAGGTTTACGCTCCTTCGGCCGACTTGACCTTGTTCAGCAGCGCGTCGCACGTCTTCTTCGCGTCGCCCAGCAACATGGCGGTGTTCGGCTTGTAAAACACGGGGTTGTCGACGGCCGCGTAGCCCACGCCCAGCGACCTCTTCATCACTATGACCTGCAAAAGAAACAAAAGTCAGTCGGAGGCGCGCTGCGATCGTGTCGCAGTGCGTCGCAAAGTCTTTCGGGGGACGAGATGATGTTACGGTTCCGATTTCCGTACCCTTCCGCACTCTTCGTGAAAGCCTTTTCAATGTTAATCCATCATTTCAAATGCCAGTCTGAATTATTACGCAATTGTCGGCACAATAAGGCGCATACCCCCTCAGAAGTAAGATGCGTTGACCCCCCTCAGATATTTCCCTATTGACACTGATTATATATTTTGTCAAAATTATATTTGCGTTGACGCCCCCCCTATTATATCATTTCGTCAAAATTATATAAGCATTGACACCCCTAAGATGTTTCCCTACCGAACTTGATTATACCTGTTGTCAAAATTATATTTGTGTGCGTTGACACCCTTCAGATGTTTCACTATTTTCGATTATACCTTTTGTCTTTACTTTTATATGCGTTGACACCCCTCAGATGTTTCGCTATTGAACCTGATTATACCTTTTGTCAAAATTACTCGTATACGCGTTGACACCCCCAAGTTGTTTCCCCGATTATACATCAAACTATACCTTTTGTGCCGAACTCAGCTTTGCGTGTATACTGCAACTGGCGGCGTTTCAGTTCCTTTCTTAATTTCCGGTCAAAATTAAGTGGCGGCAACAACCCTCACGCAAGTCACGACTGAGTTGCTGACTGTGCTGAAGTTATTTTCCCCGGCACGACACTCGGGGAAATAGCGACGCGGCGGTGCCTTCGAAGCTTACCTGTTCGGATTTCCAGACGTTCAGCACCGGCATGCCGGCGATAATCGAATTGGGGTCTTCAATGGCCGCGCTGTTGACGGTGTCGTTGGCGCCGATGACGAGCGTTAGGTCGGTTTCCGGGAAGTCGTCGTTGATTTCGTCCATTTCCAGCACGTCGTCGTACGGCACGCCGGCCTCCGCTAACAGCACGTTAAGCTGTCCGGGCATGCGACCTAAAAATCACACAAACGGTTATTTATTGATTGGTCTCCGATTTAAAAGGAAAGCTAGCTCACCGGCGACGGGGTGGATGGCGAAGCGCACGTGCTTGCCCAGTTTCTTGAGGTAGGCGACCATCTCGGCGATCGGATACTGAGCCTTGGCCACGCACAGGCCGTACCCGGGGACTATGATGATGTTGCGGGCGTTCTTGATGAGGTCGACGGCGCTCTCCACGTTGATCTCGGTGTGCGTGCCGGTGATCTCCATGGGCTTGCCGGTTCCGGTGCTCGACGTGCCGTAACCGCCGAGGATGACGTTCGGTAGCGACCTGTTCATCGCCTTGCACATGATGTAGGAGAGGATCGCACCGGAGGATCCGATGAGGGCGCCCACCACCGTCATCAAATTGTTGTTCAGCATGAAACCTTCAGCGCAGAGGGCCCATCCGGAGTAGCTGTTGAGGACCGTGATGACGACCGGCATGTCGGCACCTCCGATCGCCGCCGTTAAAGTAACCCCCATGGTGGCGCTTAGGGCCGCCGTGGTCCCCAACGCCCCCAATCCGCCGATCAGAGTCGGATCGTAGAATAGATATGCGCCGGCTCCGATGTTCCCCAAGAGCAGGGCGCTGTTGAGGGCGTGTCTTCCGGGTAGGAGGAGCGGGTTGGACTTGAGGAATCCCTGCAGCTTGCCGTACGCAATGAGCGAACCGCTAAAAATGTCGGTGAATTTTAATCTTTTGCGCCCCCGGTGTGTCACCAGTACGTACCTGAACGTCACCCCTCCTATGTACGTGCCCAGGAACAGCGCGGTCTTGACGACGTTCGCCGCGGGATCCGTCGCGAAATGCGGGACGTCGTGGATGAAAGTCGCGACGCAAGTCAAAACGGCGGCCAAACCTACCAAGCTGCAAGCGAAGGTTAACGTGATTAATGCAACGCAGGAGAAGGGTGAGGGGGCGGGGCGGATGTAAGTAAGTACCTGTGGAATGCTGCTACTAGTTGCGGAAGGTCGGTAATCTGGATTTTTTTCGCAATGATGGTGCCGATAGTGCCACCCGCCAGTACGCAAGCCGCCATTTGCGCGATGACCTCCGTGGAGGGCGCCATGTGCCCTAAGGTAGCGGCGATACCGCCTGATACCCCAATCTAAAAAAAATGCGGTAGAATTAAAACCGGCGCGGGCGCCAGGAACGTGGTTCCGCTCACCATGCCCAGATTGTTGCCGAGCCTGGAGGTCTTCTGCGAGCTGAGACCCGCAAGGGCCCCCACGCAGCACAGCGACGAGGCCAAGTAGGCGGCCTGGTGGATTTCCGGCATGTTTTGGAGGGCCGCCCAGCCGTACGCGCCCAGGAAGACGGCGGCGGGTATACCGTACAGGGAGTTGTACTCCGGCGGGTCTTCCGGCCTGCCACGCAAGCAAATAAAATTGAAAATGGCGGAAGGGAGGTAGGTAATGATCGCGTAGCGCCGGCGCCAGGCTTACCTTTTGAACATGTCCAACATGCGCTTGGTGACGAGGAAACCGCCGAAGACGTTGATGAAGGAGACGAAAGCGGCCGCCGCCGCCAAACCCTGCAACGTTAAATTGCTCAGCGTACTGTGGAGCACCGTTCACGCGGATCAATTTCTTTCGGCAACGACGAAATCGGAACGACGATACCGGAAATTGACAATTTCACTTTACCATGACGTCAAAGTGATTTGGTACGTAGAACGGCAGTACCGGAAATTCACAATTTCACTTTACCACGACGCCAAAGAGATTTCCACGTAGAATGGCAGGACCGGAAATGGTCAATTTCGCCGTACCACGTGAAGACGATTTGTTCGTAGAGGGTAGGGTCGCGTAGCATTGCGATAATGCTAAGTATAGCGCGACGCTACTTCGCCTTACAAAGAATAACAAAGTAAAAGGAAAACCTAACCTCAAAAACTGACGTTAGAAGTAGTTAAAGTAAGTTAAAGTGGTCAGACTAAACCACGAGATCATTTTTTTCCAATCGCTGATTGATTCGTGGCCGGCGACGCGCTTCCGCGAATATTCAAGGGGGATTACCAGAAGCGACGGCACCAGACTAAAAAATTTTAAAAATGAAGTCTTACCTCAACCGAATTGGTAGGATAGTAACCGCCGTCCATGAGCAGCATACCACCGACGGCGGTAATACCCGAGATGGCGTTGGTGACGGACATTAGGGGCGAATGAAGGGCGGGCGTGACGCCCCAAACGGTGTGGTACCCGACGATACCGGCCAGGCCGAACGTCGTCAGCATGGAAGTGAACGCGGCGTTCGGTGAGATCATTCCTAAACCTAGGATACCGCTCACACCTGCAAGAACGGTTGTTTAAAGTGTGGTAAACGCCCTTAGGGTCGTCGCCGCTGCCAACTACCTGAGGTGCAAACCAGGGCGTCTTTAAACGTGGCGGCGAAAGGGTTGACGACGTGAGGGTCCACGGGAGGTTTGACTACGGTCGGCGTGGTGGGCACCGGGGAGGCGGCCGGTGGTCCGACCGGTGCCGGGGGCGGCCACAGGAGACTTCCCTTGTCGAGGATTATACTGCCGCGGACCACCTCGTCCTCGAGGTTAATGTTGAAGTGGTTTTGTTCGCCTGAAATTAAATTGTGCACGTTGTCCCCGAAAAATAAATCCGTACTACGCACCTATGGATAACAGGAACTTGGATATGTTGTTGGCGTAGAGGGTGGAGCTCTGGGTGGGCAGACGGCTGGATAGGTCCGTGAGGCCGACGTGCGTGACGTCCTTGTATTGGTAGACGTGGCCGGGCCTCGTGGTTTCGATGTTGCCGCCAGCTTCGGCCGCCAGGTCTACCACCACGCTACCCGGTTTCATCGATTCGATGTGTTCCTGCGATTAATTTAATAAAAACAATTCGGCAAGTTGTCGCCGAGCAAGTAGACCTTGAGTCTTAACCGACGCTACGCTACAAACCCTTACTCCCCCCCCTCGTCCATGCAGTTTTTGGGCGGCAGGGGGTAGAAAGAGTTGGTAGCGTAGCGTCGATACTAAATCCAGGGTCAAGAACGCAAAGTACAACAACCTTTAGTATCAGAACTGGGGCCTTTTTGCCTGGAATGAGCGCGGTGGAGATGATGATGTCCACCTCCTTGCATTGCTTGGCGAAGAGGGCGTGTTCGGCGTCGATGAACTCCTTGGACATCTCCTTGCTGTAACCGCCCGCGGCTCCGCCCTCTTCTTCGATCGTCACCGTCAGAAACTCCGCCCCCATCGATTCCACTTGCTCCTTGACGACCGAGCGGGTGTCGAAGGCGCGCACGATCGCCCCCATGCTCTTAGCTTGGCCAATCGCCGCCAACCCCGCCACACCTCCGCCGATGACGAGGATTTTGGCAGGCGGTACCTTCCCCGCCGCGGTTATCTGACCTGAAACGAGAACGCCACGCCAACGTTTTTCAACAATCGGACCTCACGGGAGCGGGCAAACCTGAGAAAAATCTTGGAAAGTGGTTAGCTGCTTCGACGACCGCCCTGTAACCGGAAACGTTCGCCATGGAGCTGAGGGCGTCGAAGACCTGCGCTCTCGAAATGCGAGGAATGCAATCCATTGCTGAAAAAATATTTGAAAACATTCGACCGGGTGGTGGGGGGTTGGAGCGTTGAGGGCGCGGGGCCCGTACTTACCAAATGCGTTGATTTTCTTCGCGGCCAACTTGTCCACGAGGGATTTGTTCTGGGCGGGGTACAGGAATGAAATAAGCGTAGTGTTTTCCTTGAGGTAATCGATCTCGTTCTCTTGGGGCTGCCGGATCTTCAAGACGATGTCTGCAAAGCGCGCGAGAAGATTGAAAACGTCTGCGTGGGAGGGAGAGGGGGGCGAGGGGAGTAATAAATACCTGAACGGAAAGCGCTTTGGGTGTCGACCAACTTGGCGCCTGCTTTTTCGTACTCTTCGTTCCTGAACTTCGCCTCGATCCCTGCGTCCTTCTCGACGTTGACGGCGAAGCCCTTCTTCACCAGGAGCGCGGTCACCGCCGGTGTCAAGGCCACCCTAAAAATCACGAACGTTTATTTTTTTTTTAAGGTGGGGGCTGAGTGGGCAGCGATCGCCTAATTACGCGCGGAAAACGACTTGCGGCTTTCTTTATTCAAAACCAGAGACGCTGCTAACAAAGAAAATCTACTAACAAAGAAAATCGCGATTCAGTTCGCGGAAGACGATTTGGAAATCGGGTTTCCGACTTTCTCCGTTCGAAACCAGAGACGCTACTAACTAAAGAAAATCTACTAACAAAGAAAATCGAGATTCGAGTCTGTGCTACGGATTGTTAATTAAAAAAGAAAGTTGGGACAAAAGGGGGTTGGTTGAAAAGTGGGGTTTTCGTACCTCCTTTCGTTTTTCCATGTTTCCTTCGGCACGCCTATGGTTAGCTTCGCGTAGGGGGTTCCCTGGACGGACTTTTCGGCTTTCTGCGCCTCCTTCTGCAGCAGCCTTCTGGAGACGTGCGTCGACAGCCATCGCACGTTGCCGCCGCCGCCTCGCGTGGTAAATCGGCGGGTGTGCTGGTCGATGAAGGTCAAGCGGAGGTTGTTGGCGTAAATCCTGAGCATTCCCTGAACCATCTTGATTATTTCGTTTTTGTTTTTTTGCCCTCGGGTCGGTCGACTAAATCGTCATCCTGAGAGAGAGAAAACAAAAAAAAAAAAAACGTATTAAGATGTGATGCGGAACGTATATTTAGCGGCGTTTATTTTCGACTGGAAAATGCGTATCTACGAGTTACGTAACGTGTTTTTTTTTTCGGAGAATCTGACTGACATTGGCACAGTTTAAAATAAAAAAAGAAAAAGCGTATTTTTACTTTGTTTCGTGTATTAATTAATTTGTGCAGAATCGAACGTATTCAATCTTAAAAAATTAAATTAATTGACATGGTATGCGTGGGGGTGATGCCTAACAGTCATTTTTTGAAAAGTCATTTTCGTTTTCTAAATTTTTGTTTTTATAGTTTGCTGTTTATTATAATGTTCGTTTCGTTGTGTTCATTTGCATTTCGATAACGTTCTTCTGATATTTTTCATATTTATATAAAATTACTTTTTGTTGATTCGTTTGTTTTAATTGCGTTTCGTTTGATTTTACGTTGATGGACATTTGTCTTCTTTAATCGTGTTTTGTTTGTTGTCTCTTGTCTCAATGAATTTTTTTAATATCTATTAAAGAAAAATTAATATAATTTGCTTTCTGTTTCGTTCTTAACTCATTTTATTTACTTAAATTATTTTGGGGCGATTTAAATTTTTTCTTACATTTTTTTTCCTATTATGTAGGTTTCGTTTTATGCCCTCGGATCCACAATTGGATAATTGTCTTCCGATCGTGTTTTGTTTTCAGCTATTCGATTGTTAAATCAGTGTCGTTTTACGTTTCATCGAATTTTAATTTATTTTATTTTTATTTCATTTTTTTCGATTACTTTCTTCAGCTTCTCGTTCGTGTTTGTTTTTGTTTTTTTTTTTTTTAATTAATGGGTACGTGTTGGTCTTTCGAACGTCTTTTGTTTCAAGCTTTCTTAAACTACAGCTTCTCTTTTTTGATGATGAAACTACTTTCTGAAAAGAAATTAAAAATTAAAAAAAAAAATTAAAGAAAAAAATTCAAAAACTATTTGAAAATTATTTTTTTAGAAAAAAAATTAAAAAAATTCCTTTCAAAATATTTTTTTTAATTTACTTTCAAATATTTTTTAAACTTTTTCTTCAGTTTTTTATTTTTTAGTTTTTTTTTTGCAGAAAGTAGTTTTCATAGATTTTTTTTAAAATTTTTCTTCTGAAAAGAAATTAAAAAAAAAATCTTTTAAAAAAACTTAATTTTCAAAATATTTTTTCGGAAAGAATAATTTTTTAAATTTTTCAGAAAAAAATACATAAATAATTATTTTTGCAGGTTCATTTACCTTCCAATTATCCAGGTTTTATTTTATGCCCCGCCTTTTTTTTTTAAATCATCACGTACTCGTGACTTCCGATCGTGTTTTGTTTTGAGTTAGTCGATCATCGTCGAATGAGTTTCGTTTTCGTTTTATCAAGTTTTATGTTCAAAAAGAAAATGGATTTCACCTCCTAACCACAAAAAGTTTGTTTAAAAACTAAATACGTATTTCGGCAGCTATGCTGCCATCTTCAGTAGATGCCTTCTTCTTCAAGATCGAGTTTTATGTTGCTTTTATGTGAATTATTTCATTTTTATTTTTTGCTGTCGGTCGTTTACTTTCTTCGGCTTTGTATTTTTGTGTTTATTTTTTAATTAGTATTTTGTTTGGAGCTTGCCTAAACTGCAGCTTCTATTTTTCGATGACGAAACGACGACTCAAGTTCGGTCGAACTCTGTATAACAATCACGCCTATTATTTTTGCTTTTTTTTCTTTTTCTTTCTTTTTTTTTTAATTTAGGCTTAATTACTTTGTACATGCTTTTTGCTCAACAGCGAAAATGATATTCCTACGCGACGACTCCGGCCTGTTTATGAAGACGGCGTTGCCTCAATAATCGTCTTTGTTGAATTTCGGCGTTATTATTTTTTTTCTTTATTTATTTCCTGTGTGAGTGGAGGAAATGAGCCAAAAGGCAAACGACGAAAAAGATCTGTTTTATAAAAAAAAAGAAATATTTTGGTAAGTGCCCCGACCTTGCCAGGATATATCCAAACCCTTGACAATAATTAAGGACATTACTGGCGACTGTGAACATCTGCGCGAACGAGAAAAAAATCATGTTTTTCAGCTTCGAGAAATTTACAGGGAAGGAACCACCGATGATTGGCGTTTACGAACACCGGCATTTTTTTGAAATTGTGCCGACACACGTGCCGACGTGCAGGTGTTCCAACACGAAACGTGCGCCGTGCCGCCCAGGGAAGTGATTTGTTAAGAGCGGCGCAAACGCATCGACATTTTATATTTTCATGTGAGTATACGGAAACCGGCCTAACTGGAAGGTGAGCTTTCTCTGCGCTTTCGGGTGCAAGCGCGCGCGCGTGCGCAAAGCGACTCTGTGACGTAAACAGAGGAATTTATCGGGACACGTGTGCGAGCCAAACTATGCACCACGGAAAATAGTCAACGTCCTTGAGAATTAATTGATAATTAAGTAATGCGAATGCGAACGCCCGCTTTTTTCGAATGACTAACGAATTAAACTCCTCAAGAATTTTTAACGTCGATCGACACGCGTTCGCCCTCGAAACACGCGGGGAGGGACATACACACATGCGTGTCATAACGTCATTGGTTGGTTCACGCGAACGTTCGTCATTGAGGCAATTGACTTCGCGTGTGGGCGGGCGCACGAAATTCGAACTGCGAGCAAGGTCGAAGCCGGCGCAATTTTTTTTTTCCGTCGTCCGAATTAGCATGCAAAAATTCCGACGCTAAAAATTTAATGTATTCCGAAGCGAGCGGCGCAGTAACCTTTCAACATTCCACCTAACCCAATAAATACAATTTGAATTTCAGTTTTGGTATCAAGCGCAGATTCTTTTGAATAAAGAGAAATTTTACTCGTTCTTAACAACAACAACAACAACAACAACAATAATAATAATAATGAAATCTGCAGGTGTAACATGATTCCACGTGAGGAGGCAGCTTCCTCGATGTTTTAAGAAACTCAAGCAAGCGCGGGAACAAGCGGAAGGGGTGTTATTCGGACGGAAAGATTAAATTGCGTTCACCTTTGACATTTCAAGCTATTGGTCCTCTTTACGTCAGCTCTTACGCGTCGATAGTCACGATCGTGCAAACCCTTCTTTCCATCCTTCCTTGCTTCCTTCGTTAAGAGGGTAAGACCAGGCTTGGCTTTATTAATTTGTGACGTGCCTGGAGCAGGCCGTCATCGTCGTGGCATCGTCTTCGGAGTCCGGTGGCGGCGTTTAAGAGGACTCTGTCCCATTTTCGCAGTGTGTCCGTCTCAGTTTTTGTGCGTGTGATTCTGCGTTTTGCAATTTTTCTTTTGTGCGCCTGTTATTCCGGCGGAAAGAGATTAAATTGCGTTCACGTTTGACATTTCAAGCTATTGGTCCTCTTTACGTCGGCTTTTACGCGTCGACAGTCACGATCGTGCAAACCCTTCTTTCCATCCTTCCTTCCTTCCTTCGTTAAGACGGTAAGGCCAGGCTTGGCTTTATTAATTTGTGACGTGCCTGGAGCAGGCCGTCATCGTCGTGGCATCGTCTTCGGAGTCCGGTGGCGGCGTTTAAGAGGACTCTGTCCCATTTTCGCGGTATGTCCGACGTAAAGGATCGAATATTCAGCGCGCAAAAATGCAAAGTTTTTATATAAAGTTAAATGTTGCGAAAAATTTTGTCGCAAATCGCTTCTGATTGCAGTGAAATCCTCGAGCAGACTCTGTACAGCCCTTTTTGGGCGATCGTACGGTGTCGCTGTTTTCTCCATTCATTAAATTTTGCGATTAAAGTAATATTACAACGTAGCAATTAAAAACAGGAACGAGATTTTTTTTTCGGTTAATTCCCCCAAATTTACAATTTCCTGGTACTGAGTTGCACACGGCCCGGCGTTAACACAGAAACAACGGAGTCAAATCTCGGTAGTTGGAATATTGCACCCAATTATGCGCTCGATTAAGAATTTTCTGCACATAGGAAAATGCCAACGATACATCGGATGAAGTCCCCTTCTTCTTTTTACAGGTCGGGAAGGAGAGAAGTGCTTAAGTAGGGCGGGATCGGTCTTTCGGTCCTCTCCAGTGATGTCCCTAAACTTAACTACGCGCTACGTTTATTTTTTTAATTTTAGTATTTAATTTTTTTTTGGTTTAATTCTTTTTTATTTTAATTTTTTTTCTTCCTCGGTTTGAAATTAATTTCGCGAATGAAGATACCAGTTCGTCGCGGCGCGTTTTCCTAATCAATTTTTAACCGTAATCAAATTTTTCGAGTTATTACCAACAAAGAAAATCGAGGTCCAGCTTTGTACGGATTGTTTTAAGAAAAAAAGTTGAGGGCAAAAGGGGATGAAAAGTTGGATTTCAACCCTGTGTGGAGGACGGCGCGCACATTTCGGGATTGTCGAGGAACCTCCGGGGAAGGAGGTTTCCTCAAGTGTATACGCGACGTTTTTTCGGTTGTATTATTGTTTGGTGCCTTGGAGGACGGAAACTCATCCGGATCGTCTCAGCCTCGTCCCCGTTGTTAATTAAGGATTTTTCGTGCAAATTATTACCGCCGCTTAATTTTCTCGACTTAATTACGTAATTAGTTTCCTCACAAGCACAAACAAATTTTAGAAAGAAAAAAAATCGTTCGGGCGTGCTTGTCCGTTGTTGTAATACGAGTACGTCTGTGATCAGAGCAGGCAGAAATAGGTATGTACGTCGTGGGCGTAATAATCTCTTTACTTAAAAAATTTGATAACGCCACGGCGTACACACACGACACGACGCACGGACGCAAACTCGGTAAGCCAATATTTGCTCGTCGGAATGTGCACCTGATTTTTCAACAACTTATATAATCCGCGTATGTACGTACGTCGCGTATCGCGTAATTGCTTTCGTAAACCAACAGATTAATTAATTTATAAAATTCCGAGTAGTTAATATACAGATTTCGCTCTTAATTCCATCGGATTACCTTCCACCTTGAGAAAAAAAAAACAATGAGCTTCATTGACCATGTGCGGCTTAGCTACACTTAATAGTCGGGAGTGGCTAATTACGACAGGGATTTGCGAGGGGTTTAACAACCCGTAATGCCAACGCAAATATTGTCATTGTCAGGGGATAAAAATCGAAAGCCGATTTTGATTTCGAGAGGATTGTCGTTTTTTTTTCTCTCTCTCTTTTTTTAAGAAGACTTAATCGTTTGACACGGTAATGACCTGCGTGCCGCTTTATCTTATCTGCGCGCGGAATTTTTTTCTGGGTCACACGAGATTTTTTGCGACTGATTTTCTTCTTCTGTCGAAACCGTGACGCAATTTCGCTTGCGAAAGCGCGAAACCTTTTTCGGTGCGCGGACCGGAAGGAGCAGAGCGGAAATTGAACACTAGATTAGATCGTGTGTTGTTTTCTGTTTTTTTTTTTCTTTTTTGGCAGCTCACGCCGAAACCCTCTCGGAATCGCTCTAATCGATCGTTTTTGGTTAATAGCTGAATGTCAAATTTAGTAATACTATTCTACTTGTCGGATTATCGTTACTCCCGCAGTTCGCCCGAGTCTGCTTGAAAAAGAACGTTTGTAGTCTTGAAAGGGCTCTGCTCCATTTTGGCCGTGTGTCCGCCTCTGGAGGAATGCGCAAAATTTTGGTGTATGGCCGGGGGAGGAGGTTTCCTCAAGTGTACGACGCGACGTTTTGTCGGTTATTGCGTGAGCCGCCCTGGAGGACGGAAACTCATCCGAATTGTTTCAGCCTCGTCCCCCCGTTGTTTTGACAATTTCGCCTGCGAAAGCGCGAAACCTTTCTCTGGTGCGGACCGGAAGGAGCAGAGCGGAAATTGATTAGATTAGATTGTCTGTGTTCTTTTTTTGGCAGCTCACGCAGATATCCCCTCGGAATCACTCTAATCGATCGTTTTGGTTGAACAGAGTTAGTTAATAGAGAGTCAAATTATTATTAGTAATACTATACTGTTGGCGAATTAATTATTATTACTTTCGCCGTTCGCCCGAGCTTGCTTGAAAAATAACCTTTATAGCCTTCAGAGGGCTCTGTCCCATTTTCGCGTCGTGTCCGCGCCTGGAGGAACGCGCAACATTTTGGTGTATGGTCGGGGGAGGAGGTTTCCTCAAGTGTACGACGCGACGTTTTGTCGGTTATTGCGTGATGCCGCCCTGGAGGACGGAAACTCATCCGTGATGTTTCAGCCTCGTCCCCTCGTTGTTTTGACAATTTCGCTAGCGAAAGCGCGAAACCTTTTTCTGAATTCCCCTCGGAATCGTTCTAATTCATAGTTTATGGTTAACAGCTGAGTGTCAAATTTAGTAATACTATACCATTCACAGATTATTATTACTTCCGCCGCGGCGCCGTTCGCCCGAGCTTACTCGAAGAAGAATCTTTATAGCCTCGTACCTACAGATTGTTTTTTTTTTACCGAAATCGCGTGTACCAATAGTTTATTTCTTTTCTATTCCTGAACGTTTACGCCCTGCGACGAATTGTTTAATATTAATTGAACACCAGATGATGTTAACTGTTTCTCGCACGCAATGGCTTTTAAGCAAAACAAAAAATTGCATTGTGTTTCCTGTGACGTAACACTAGGAAGGGCGGGGGGGAGCTTTATATGTTATCGTTGCACGCTAAACTCAGGCGTTCGGACAAATTAATAAATAAACATCATCCGCCGTTCCTCCCCCCCCCCTTCGTCTGTTTGGTGCAGCTCGCAAAGAAGTGTTACATCTACGTATCTCAATTATCTCATCAGGAGTTGGTCTGCTGTCGAATGTCGTCCGGAATCTTTGACCTTCTAATCTCTTGTTAAACAAAAAAAAAAAAACGATTTTTATGTGTCTACCCTCGGGAGTATTCTTAGCTGAGTTAAAGTTCACTGCTTTTTTTTGCTCATTTAAAATCCAGGATTTTCGTTTCGTTTTGCACGAATCGGTAATTTCGTAAACAACTGTAATAATAAAGTCAGGGTTACCTAATTGCGTGCCATTCCTCAACTTTACAGTCAGAACGTTGTAATTCTGTTGAATGTATATGATTCCAGGTAGTTTCAAAAAATCATACTGTCACGGAAAGCGTTCGGAGTTGCTGAGACGCTGGCGGTCTCTTGAAGTGAAAAGTCCAGGGATGACGGCGGCGACGTCCGTCTTGAGTGGAAATCGGCGACGCCTCTTGATGCTAATCGCGTTCCTCAAAAATTCTCAAACAAACCTTCTACCCTGTTAATTTTTCACACGTATCGGAGTATATGAATTCTATAGGAGCTTCAGTGACTTGGCGAAGAGTAAGAAGATCAACCAGAAGCGCTCGTTGAAGTATCGCGTTGTGTATTTCCATTCATTTGCATTGCCATTTCAAAATAATTTATTGCGAGGATCTAGGATCATTAATCTCGCCGATTTATCCCCTCATTATTTATTGCCAGGTCTGATGATGCGATTATATAAGAAAAATGTAATAATTAATTATCTTCGATTGAAATTCCAAATCCCCGTCCTAGCTGATTCAGATAAGGCCCGTCGTGTACACGCGCGGCGGATCTGCGCGTAAATTATTAACGAATTAAATTGCGGATTGTAATGGAAAGCTGTCAAAGCTGGAAGTGATTTGGAACGATGATACATCATCGCCGATCTATTTAAGGCCCCGTGCGCGCAAACAACGCATTAACGGAATTATTAATCGGCGAGAGGCGCGGGCTCTAAAGTTATTCGCGGAATTGTACCTACATATACTTATTATCGAGTGGTGGAGAGAGCACTCGAGGAGAACTCGAGAATTGGATAAAAGAATTACGTGACCCGTATTTCGTTCGCAGATATGTTTAATGAAAAAAAAATACTATTTTGGTTGCTGCACCTACACCTTACACTCGCCTGGAAACTTTATTAGCAGGAAAATTACGAGGGCACGGATTGATAATAGCAAGAAAAGTGCGTGGTTAAGAAAAGCGGGTAGTTATAAGCCGCGCAATTCAATTCTCTCCCTAGCTCGAGTGGAGGTATGGGCCGTGGGTCGATCTTCGACGATAGCGGTGCGTAGATATTTGCGGAATTTCTTCCCTAGCTCGCGTGGAGGTATTGGTCGTGGGTCGATCTTCGACGGTAATAGGATTAAGGGCGCCGGAAATTCTTGTGAATCCAAAACGCTTATACGAATGGATCGCCTCGCTCACGTGTCGTTACTCTAACAGTCGGCAACGGAAGAGCCGGCAATAAACGAAGTCCACGACAAAAGAATTAAAAAGATTAAATCCCGACGCTCTCCCTATACTTATAGAATTCTTTACGTTTTTTGATACTAAACTAATTCATAAAATTAATTACGTTTTAGGAAATAATCCTATTCGATTCAAATGCGAACAGGTTCGACATTTTTGTTACCACCGCCGATTATACAACGTTATATACTCGTTAAAAAAAAAAAAAAAACTGAATGGCATATAAAATTACAACTTTTTATGCAAAGTATCTCATTAGCATTTACGCTGCCTTCGCTAACTACATCCGCCGCGCCGCGAACGCGAACGCGAAGCTAATTTATATTATTTATTTCATTTCATTTGCATCCGTTACGATTTTATTCAATCCGGCGAAAAGCTTTGTCGGGCAACATTGTAAAAATCGCATAATTAAATTTGAGGCGAAGAGATAGGTAGGGGTCTGACCTACATAAACGCGTTTCGGATTAGCCCCGAAACTCGGTCACATGCCTCGATTTATGGTTTTCGAGAACGAGGTCCTTAACGGACCGGTTACGTAAGTTTCTTTTGTTTTTTTGCTCTGATAAGATACGTCGCTTCTTATCAGAGCATATGACACCCAAAGATATCCATCTTAAACATCCTAATTTCATCGAAATACGAAGTGTAATTAACTACCCGTTTCCTCTACTCTAGTTATTATTTTTATTTATTTATTTTTTTGTGGGGGTGGGGGGAGTCGATTTCTGTGTACATCATAAAGAGACATCCTTCCCTCCACCGCCCTTAAAACTTTTAGTTTTCGGTGAAAAACAGTTATTTTTGTGCAGGAAAATTATTTTCGTCGTAAGTTGTTAATTTTACTCCGGTTGGCGCCGTTCGGTCTGCATTCATTTTTCTTTGCATTTATGTCACGACTTCAGCTGATTGGTGCTTGGTGCGTACTATTTCAAGTCTTTCTTTTCCGCTTGGTATTCTCGTTCTTTTCTCCTCCTTGTCCAGTTGACCGACGATTATTATTTTGCAACTCGTCCTGCAATTAGTTATTAGAAAGTGTTTTGTTTCTTTTTTTTGTGCGGGAAATAATCGCTTTATTTTCGTCGAGCTAAAATAAATCGAAATGGGTATAATTTTACTCCGATTGACGCCGTTCGGCCTGCATTAATTTTTTTTAAATTTCATTTATGTCACGAATTCAGATGATTGGTGCTTGGTGCGTACTATTTCATCTCTTTCTTTTCCGCTCGGTATTCTCGTTCCTTCCTTCGCCTGATCCAGTTGACCGACGATTATTATTTTGCAACTCGTCCTGCAATTAGTTATTAGAAAGTGTTTTGTTTCTTTTTTTTGTGCGGGAAATAATCGCTTTATTTTCGTCGAGCTAAAATAAATCGAAATGGGTATAATTTTACTCCGATTGACGCCGTTCGGCCTGCATTAATTTTTTTTAAATTTCATTTATGTCACGAATTCAGATGATTGGTGCTTGGTGCGTACTATTTCATCTCTTTCTTTTCCGCTCGGTATTCTCGTTCCTTCCTTCGCCTGATCCAGTTGACCGACGATTATTATTTTGCAACTCGTCCTGCAATTAGTTAATAGAAAGTGTTTTGTTTCTTTTTTTTTGGGCGGGAAAGAATCGCTTTATTTTCGTCGAGCTAAAACAAATCGAAATGGGTCTAATTTTACTCCGGTTGACGCCGTTCGGCCTGCATTAATTTTTTTTTATTGCATTTATGTCACGAATTCAGCTGATTGGTGCTTGGCGCGTACTATTTCATCTCTTTCTTTTCCGCTCGGTATTCTCGTTCCTTTCTCCGTCTGATCCAGTTGATCCAGAACGCCTTCTTCTTTTAGATGCGTTACCTTACATATCGTGCGTAAACAGATTTATGTGACATGCATGATCAAGTGCAGAGAAAAAATTGAGCATGGGGAAGACAGAGACCGCAACAGGCTCAGCGAGGTGTCGGATAATGGAAATCGGTTGTACATTTTATTTAGACGATATTTTTAACGACCAATTAAAAACGTTGAAACAAATTTCATGTTCTTGGCTTATCGCACACATGGTGATACTAATTACCAAACAGGACACGTTCCTACGAGTATATTTCATACATACATACATCAATATGTTATTGGACCGTTGTTATCGATGTAGAAAAAAATTTTTGGCATATCTTACATAAGCAAGTGTGATTGTGTACGCTGGTAATTCACAAATGCGTGTATTCTCTTTCTCTTTCTCTTGTTTATCGTAATTGTCGCCGAGGACTGCAAATATTTGAATACAAGGAGCCATCAAAAACGCGTTGCAGCTTACTGTCAATTTTGTTTCAGCGAAAAAAAATTTTTTTTTTATTTTTCGGTTTGGGTACGTACGGGGTGTTTCATTTAAAGCGACCTCCTTCATATCTCTCCAGTTCCTCATTTTACCGAAAATTGTTTCAAATGAAAGTTACTTGGGATCACGCGGGGCACCTGTTAAAATCGCTTTGGTGTATACAGGGTGTTCCGTTTGGTGTCACTTCGCTATTTTCAGCGGAACACCCCGTATATTTTTACATTTTCGCATTCCGGGCAGAATTTTAACGTGACTTTATATAGCACATGTATGGTCTAATCTGAACCGTTCTCGCGTTATTCAACTTTTTCAGAAAAAAAATTGTCGTAAACAAATAGAGCAAATATCTTCCGAACAAATGACGGTGGAGACTTGCGGTTTTTTGCAAAAGTTTCGTTTCGAAACGCTCTTTCTGTTGCTCCGTCACACAACACGATGCCATTACCAAGAATGCTAATATACCAATTTTTCCTTGTTCAATTTACTGATCATAAAACAGCAATGCGTTTTCCTCTTTGCTTATACATATACTATACACAAAGGGCAATGAAATTTTATGTTCCTGCGTTATTTCATTTTAAAACTGACGCACGCTTAGAAAACCATCAGCAATGAATGACCTTGGCGGAATTATATCCAGCACAGGAGCGCGCGGATTTTCAATTGCTTTTTTAAAATATGAAACGTTTCTGCCGTTAAGATACGAAAGTGCAATTGAAATAAGTTCTAGGCACATGTGTTTCCACCGTTTTAAAAATACCCGGCGGCGGCGGCGGCGGTTACGCAACGGAATCGCTTTCGAGCGCTGCGTGACTTTTAAAACAAACAGAATCTAAAAAAAAAAAAGTTCACCCTCGTGACGCAGGACGTCCGAGCGTTTCGAATTCGTGCCAGATCCTTCAATTAACATTTTTCTCGGAGCCTCGTTACGTAATTTTTTTTTTAACACTGACTCCTTAAAGTAAGATTATTTAGTTTTTCAGTTAGAAATAATTCATAGATATAATTTCGTTAATAAAATAAGAAAATTCAATTCGGATCGTTTACACGAGAGCGAAACAGCGGTAGGTCCAATTGCACGCCCCTGAGGTACTCTCATATCCTGTTTTCTCATTTACGCCCCAAACGAGTGTATGTATAAGTGTCTGTTCGACACTAACTGACTTGTATTAATAATTCAAATTCTTTGATTTAATTTAATTATTAACGATGATTATCACAGTTTCGTATTTTTCTTTTCTTTTTCTCTGAATTATATTATTTTTTTCTCCGGCGATTGAATTCGAAGTATTGTTACAGTGTACACTAATTACATCACATTTGCATGGACGTCTACATCGAAAAAATTATCGTCTCTTTAGTACTTAATTACCGGCTTGTATTAGTGGCACATTTTTTCGTTACAAGGTCATATTTGCACGTCTCCATGAATAAATAAAGTTGTCACGCAATGGCTTTCTGTTTCATTTATAAAAGCATTTCATCATCATCATCGACGTCTGATCTACATTACAAAATAAAACTCGCCTCTTCCGAAATAATTTTTTTCGATTTTCTACAATTTTACAAATTTGCTTTCAATTTTTTTTACTTTTACTTTTTTTGCACTCTTTTACAAGACAGGAATAGAAGGCTACTTTTTCCCGGAATTTTCTGGGTTCGTTGGCTAGAAGCGCAAAAACCGAAGCTTCAACTTGATCGTTTCTAATTTTGTTGATTATTTTTTTAATTTGCCAACTTTCTAAAATTTCACATGTTTTGGTTTCATTTTTTTTACAATTTTTTTTTATACATTCTTTCCTGTTTTACAAAACACGAAACGAACGCTTTTCACGGAACTTATAGGGTTCGTTGGCTAGAAGCGCAAAAACCAAAGCTTCAACTTGTTAGTTTTTTTTTTTCAATTTTTACAAATTTTTGTTTCACTTTTTTTGTACAACTTTTTACTTTTCGAGTTACTTATAAAATTTCTTTCTTTAACTTGCTAGTTTCTAATTGTTTTGATTTTTTTCCAATTTTCACAATTTTCTGCAATTTTACAAATTTTGCTTTCAACTTTTTACATTTTTTCCTGTTTTACAAAACATGAAATGAACGTTTTTTTCCGGAACTTTCAGGGCTCGTTGGCCGCCAGCGCAAAAATCAAAGCTTCAACTTGTTAGTTTTTTTTTTCTTCAATTTTTACAATTTTACAAATTTTTGTTTTATTTATTCTTTGTACAACTTTTTACTTTTCAAGTTATTTATAAAATTTCTTTTCTTAACTTGCTAGTTTCTATTTGTTTTGATTTTTTCCAATTTTCACAATTTTCTACAATTTTACAAATTTTGCTTTCAACTTTTTACATTTGTTCCTGTTTTACAAAACACGAAACGAACGCTTTTTCCGGAACTTACAGGGTTCGTTGGCTAGAAGCGCAAAAACCAAAGCTTCAAATTGTTAGTTTTTTTTTTTCAATTTTTACAATTTTACAAATTTTTGTTTTATTTTTTTTTGTACAACTTTTTACTTTTCGAGTTATTCATAAAATTTCTTTCCTTAACTTGCTAGTTTCTAATTGTTTTGATTTTTTTCCAATTTTCACAATTTTCTACAATTTTACAAATTTTGCTTTCAACTTTTTACATTTTTTCCTGTTTTACAAAACACGAAACGAACGCTTTTCCCGGAACTTACAGGGTTCGTTGGCTAGAAGCGCAAAAACCAAAGCTTCAACTTGTTAGTTTTTTTTTTTTTTCAATTTTTTACAATTTTACAAATTTTTGTTTCACTTTTTTTGTACAACTTTTTACTTTTCGAGTTATTTATAAAATTTCTTTCATTAGCCTGTTCCCTTCTTGGATTCGGTTTAGCTGGATAGGGTTGACCTTGAAACAACGTGTTTCCTTAACTTTTTTCTATAATTTTACGTAAAGTTTATTATTTATTTTAGATTTCAGTTTTTAACTTTCCGAGCTTTTTTTTACAACTTTTCATTTTTCTTTTTAATCCCTCGCATATTTTCAGTTTTCTTTTTACTTTTCTTTCGTTTCAATTTTTCGTAATTTCTTTTTTCTTTTAATTTATTTTCTTGGAGTGGGCGCGCTTAGTTTCGGTTTCCTCGGGTTGGCCTGGCTTAGATTCCGTTTTAGTTGAATTGGATTGACCTTGAAATTTTTTTTTTTTTCATTTTTAACATTTTTTTGCTTCGATTTTTTTTTATAATTT
Source organism: Prosopocoilus inquinatus (assembly GCA_036172665.1). Classification (NCBI taxonomy): domain Eukaryota; kingdom Metazoa; phylum Arthropoda; class Insecta; order Coleoptera; family Lucanidae; genus Prosopocoilus; species Prosopocoilus inquinatus. The sequence continues at coordinate 1,765,541 of CM069878.1, read as the reverse complement.
TTTGTTTTCTCGGATCGGCTTCACTTAGATTCCGTTTTACTTCGATTGGATTGACCCTGAAACATTTATTTTTTTAAATTTTGTTTCGATTTTTTACAATTTTTGGTTTTCTCGGGTTGGCCTCATTTATAATCCGTTTTAGTTTTATTGGACTGACCTCGAAACATTTTTTTTCTTCAATTTTTAACATTTTTTGTGTTTCGATTTTTTTTTACAATTGTCGGTTTCCTCGTGTCGGCCTTACTTAAATTTCGTTTTAGTTGGATTGAATTGACCTTGAAACATTTTCATTTCTTTAATTTTTAACATTTTTTAATGTTTCGATTTTTTTACAATTTTTGGCAATTTTTGGTTTCCTCATGTTGGCTTCACTTAAATTTCGTTTTACTTTAATTCGGTTGACCTTGAAACTTTTTTTTTTAATTTCTTAAAATTTTTGGCAAAACCATCAGTTTTCTTGAGTTGATTGGTTGACCTTGAGGCGTTTCTTTTTTTTTTTAATATTTTTTGTTTCGATTTTTTACAATTTTTCGTACAATAATCGATTTTTTCGGGTTGGCTTCGGTTAGATTCCGTTTTAGTTGGATTGGATTGACCTTGAAATATTTTATTTTTAATTTTTTGTTTCGATTTTTTTTTTTACAATTTTTGCGCAAAACAATCGGTTTTCTTGAGTGACCTTGAGACATTTCTTCTTTTTTAATTTTTAAAATTTTTTGCTTCAATTTTTTTGAAATTTTTGTCACAATTTTTTGTTTTCTGTTTTCTCTCTCTGATTGGATTGACCCTGAAACATTTCTTTTTTTAAATTTTTTTAAATTTTGTTTCGATTTTTTACAATTTTTGGCACACCGATCGATTTTCTTGGGTTGGCTTCACTTAGATTCCGTTTTAGTCGAATTGGATTGACCTTGAAACACTTTTTCTTTTTTCATTTAAAATTTTTTTGTTTCGATTTTTTACAAAACAATTTTTTTTGCAAAACAATTGATTTTCTTGGATTGGGTTGGATTTTTTACAATTTTTGGCAAAATGATCGGTTTTCTTGAGTTGAGTTGGATGACCTTGAGATTTGTTTTTTTAATTTCTAACATTTCTTGTTTCAACTTTTTACAATTTTGGTCACAGCAATCGATTTGGTTAGTTGGATTGGATTGATCCTGAAACACTTTTTTTTCAAATTTTAAAAAAAAATTATGTTTCGATTTATTTATTATTTTTCGATAAATGTGCCGCTCGCCGTTTACTGTCGGTTATTCCACGCTCCATATAATCGACGGCGAAGTGATTGTACACTCAATAAAAGGCCAATAATTACCATCGACTTCTCTCGCTTTCTATTTTCGAGCGAACGCCAATAAGTTCGCGCACCGAAATTTTACTTTTTTTTTTTTGCTTGCAAGACGACGACGACGAGGAATGAACTTATTATACTTTACTTTCGCGCAAGCCAACTTTCACAAGTGATCTGATCAGTTCGATGGCCGGAATGCACGCTTCGAGAACCAACAGAAATCAGTTCCAGTTCACCAAAGCCTCGTTTTCCTAGGATAACGGCAACGTAACGTAGCGGCCGTAATATGACGTCGAATGACGTCACGCGGCGTTGCAAAATGGCGTAATGTAAGCAAGAAAAAGCGACGATGTGCATTTGTTTTGCACATTTCATAATGGTCTGTCGGGATGAATGTATTGGCAAGATGATCGACATTATTAAAACGTGCGATGAAAAGAAAAAAGAAAACAAAAGAAGAAAACAAAAGACGATCGAAAAGATGGAATAAAAATCGAGATTTGACAGAACTAAAAATCGAAAACCGACGTTATAAAAGCGTGCGCGATGAAAGAAAGAAAAAACAAGAAAAACAAAAGAGGATCAAAAAAATAAAAATCGAAAACCAATGAACGTAATACTAAAGCACGCGACGAAAAGAAAAACCAAAAACAAGACAATCAAAAAGATGGGCAGAAAATTGTGATTTGACGAAATTAACAATAGAAACCTAATTGAATTTAAGAGAAAAAAAAAACAAAAGAAGATCAAAAAGATGCGACGAGAAGAAAAACAAAAGAAAACAAGAGACGATCAAAAAGGTGGGCGGAAAATTGTGATTTGTCAAAACTAAAAATCGAAAACCGATCAACGTTACAATAAAGCGCGCGACGAAAAGAAAAACAAAAAAAAAGAAACAAAAGACGATCAAAAAAACGGATGAAAAAATGCGATCTGACAAAACTAAAAATCGAAAACTAATCAACATTAGAAAAAATAAATAAATAAATAAAATGAATAGAAAATTGAATACAAAAAAAAAGAAAAACAAAAGACGATCGAAAAGATGGGCGGAAAATTGTATTTTTTTTCTTTTCTGTTTTGACTAAAAACTAAAAATCGAAAACTAATAAACATTAGGGAAAAAAATAAATAAAATGAATAGAAAATTGAATACAAAAAAAACAAAAAAACAAAAGACGATCGAAAAGATGGGCGGAAAATTGTATTTTTTTTCTGTTTTGACTGAAAACTAAAAATCGAAAACTAATAAACATTAGGGAAAAAAAAATAAATAAAATGAATAGAAAATTGAATACAAAAAAAAAAAAACAAAAGACGATCGAAAAGATGGGCGGAAAATTGTATTTTTTTTTCTTTTCTGTTTTGACTAAAAACTAAAAATCGAAAACTAATAAACATTAGGGAAAAAAAATAAATAAAATGAATAGAAAATTGAATACAAAAAAAAAAAAACAAAAGACGATCGAAAAGATGGGCGGAAAATTGTATTTCTTTTTCTGTTTTGACTAAAAACTAAAAATCGAAAACTAATAAACATTAGGGAAAAAAAATAAATAAAATGAATAGAAAATTGAATACAAAAAAAAAAAACAAAAGACGATCGAAAAGATGGGCGGAAAATTGTATTTTTTTTTCTTTTCTGTTTTGACTAAAAACTAAAAATCGAAAACTAATAAACATTAGGGAAAAAAAATAAATAAAATGAATAGAAAATTGAATACAAAAAAAAAAACAAAAGACGATCGAAAAGATGGGCGGAAAATTGTATTTTTTTTTCTTTTCTGTTTTGATTAAAAACTAAAAATCGAAAACTAATAAACATTAGAAAAAGAAATAAATAAATAAATAAGACGAATGGATAATTAAAAAAAAAAAAAAACAAAAACAAGAGACGATCAAGAAGATGGAAGGAACATTGCAATTTTTTTTCTGTTTTGACTAAAAACTAAAAATCGAAAACTAATAAACATTAGGGAAAAAAATAAATAAAATGAATAGAAAATTGAATACAAAAAAAAAAAAAAACAAAAGACGATCGAAAAGATGGGCGGAAAATTGTATTTTTTTTTTCTTTTCCGTTTTGATTAAAAACTAAAAATCGAAAACTAATAAACATTAGGGAAAAAAAATAAATAAAATGAATAGAAAATTGAATACAAAAAAAAAACAAAAAAACAAAAGACGATCGAAAAGATGGGCGGAAAATTGTATTTTTTTTTCTTTTCCGTTTTGACTAAAAACTAAAAATCGAAAACTAATAAACATTAGAAAAAAAAATAAATAAATAAATAAGACGAATGGAAAATTAAAAAAAAAAAAAAACACAAACAAGAGACGATCAAGAAGATGGAAGGAACATTGCATTTTTTTTCTGTTTTGGAAGTTCATTAAAAGAAAAATGTACGTATAAAAATAAGACGGCGAAATAAATAAAATTTCGAGTCGGCTCGCGACTTTTCATTCCACCCTCGTACATGCCCAGACGCGCTCACGCTCACAGCGACAGCGTCCCTTCAATTTCACCTTTGCACGCCTCAATCTGCCTACTCGACGTTGGACGAAACGTGAATTAAAACAAATTCTTCGAAAATATCGACGATGTGCATTTGTTTTACGTATTTCATAATATCGCCTGTCGGGATTTGAGTTACTGTCATATTTAGAAAATGACCGAAAGGCGATTTCAAAAGTTAAACAAGAAGAAAAAGAAACTTTTACGTGTCTTTAGATGACGGTCGGTGACGTTTGACGTTTCCTAGGAAACCAAATGTGCTCTCAATGTTCTTAGCACGTTTCACGTGACGTCATTCACCGCCAACTGACGGCCACTATTTTACGGCGCCGCTTTCCTAGGAAACCGAGGCTCTTAACAGGGAAATAATGATTTCAAATCGCACTGAGGCGAATTTCTTTTTTTTTTTTTTTTTTTAATTTAAGACCGACCGATGTTGATCGTTGGTCCGAATCAAGACCTTGGTCCAGTGGAAAAATTCCTATTTACTGCATTTATTGACAGACCTCTCAAATCCACTTCGACGTCGATTACTATTATTATTATTATTAAATCACGAGGCAATTATTGTCACCGAACGGGTTTTAACCGGCTGCCGAATTTATCAAGGTCGGGGGAATTATTCGGCGACCTGATTGCGTAACTACGGCGGTGATAAAAAAAAAATTCGTCAACGTTTATAAATAAAAAAAAAAAAAAATTACGGGCAAGATAAATACGTCGCTGGTGTCTTCTCCTCGTCTCTGATTGGCCGGATAGCAGATATCCACCTCCGTTTTCGATTTGCGGTTATCCTGCTGATCTTATCCTGCGGTTGTAAAAGTGTAATAAACACTCATCTCGTCGTAGCCCACCCCCCTCCCCCCTCTTTATCGGAGTAAATTAAATTTCTAATAATTTTAATTGTTTGCAGTTATCATCACGTGTGCGGCCCACTTAACCTTACATCGGGTTTCGCCGAAGCGTTTCAGCATGTCATCGGGTTCGGCAGAAGACAGCAAACAGTTCTTGTCGAGCCTGTTTCCGATCCAACCAATCGAGTTTATTAATTAAAAAAAAAAAACGAAAATAACGAAAACCGATTTTAAAACTATTTAATTATCTCTTCGCGCGATTTATTTTGAGATCAGATTAGTTAATGACGGACGAAAATAACTCGTTTGAGCAATGCGATGATAACGTTAATCGGTTAATTAATTAAATTCAATGGAATTTCGAAAGGCGACGACGCCTTCTATACTTCTGTACGATTCTTAAATACACAATGAGAGAACAATTCAGTTCATTTCATTCGCCAGAGAACGAGAAGTATCGCACTTATTTGTTTTTCTCAAAAAAAAAAACGCATGCAAATTATTTGACGTGTACGTGAGGTTTAGTGCTGAGGAGTAGGCAGGTTGAGACCTCAATTCAAGATTCCAATTCTCTTCTCAATTCAAAAAACGACTGAGACATCGAGCTAGAATTTCAACATGATTTACCCTACGAGCCACTCTTAAGTCGGTAGTTAATTAATTGCTTTTTTAAATAAATAAATAAATAAATAAATAAATAAATAAATAAATACACGTACAGTAGAAGTGAGGAGAGTGAAGGCGTCCGACGAAAAAAAAAAAAGAAAAAACAAAAGACGATCGAAAAGATGGACGAAAATTCGTGATTTGTCAAAACTAAAAAACGAAAACTGATCGACGCGACGTCACAAAGGCGTGCGTGATGAAAACGATGAAAAGAAAAACAAGAGGAAAAAAAAACAAAAGCGGATCAAAAAATAAAAATCGAAAACTAATCAACGTTATACGGAAGCACGCGACGAAAAGAAAAACAAAAAATAAAAAAAAAACAAAAGACGATCAAAAAGACGGGCGAAAAATTGTGATTTGACGAAATTGAAAGTATAAAACTAACTGAATTGAAAATAAAAAAAAGAAAAACAAAAGAAGATCGAAAAGACGTACGGAAAATTGGATCTTCTTTTCTGTTTCGAACGAGAAATTGCGGTTTGACGAAACCAAAAAACGAAAACTGATCGACATTAAAAAATAAACAAATAAATGACATAAATAGAAAATAAAAAACAAAAAAAAAAAAACAAAAGACGGGCGGAAAGTTGTATTTTTCTTTTCTGTTTTGAATAAAAAATTGCAGCTTGATGAAACTAGAACAATATTAGAAAAAAATAAATAAATAAAATAAAAAACAGAAAAACAAAAGACGATCAAAAAGATGGGCGGAAAATTGTATTTTTCTTTTCTGTTTTGAATGAAAAATTGCGATCTGACGAAACTAATAATCGAAAACTAAACAATATTAGAAATAAATAAATAAATAAAATAAAAAACAAAGAAAAAAAGACGATCAAAAAGACGGGCGAGAAAACTGGATGTTTTTTCTGTTCTGAATGAAAAATTGCGATTTGACGAAACTAAAAATCGGAAACTAAACACAATATTAGAAATGAATAAATCAATAAAATAGGAAAACAAAAAAAAAAACAAAAGACGATCAAAAAGATGGGCGGAAAATTATGTTTTTTTTTTCTATTTTGAATGAAAAATTGCGATTTGACGAAACTGAAAGAAAAAAACCGAAAACTAATCAACATTAGAAAAGAAAAAATAAATGAAATGAACGGAAAATAAAAAACAAAACGAAAACGAAAGAGACGATCAGAAAGATGGGCGCCGAAATTTGTTTTTTTTTTGTTTTGAACGTTTATTTAAAAAAAAAAACGTACGTATAAAGATAAAACGGCGAAATAAAGAAAATTTCCAGTTGGCTGGCGACTTTTCGTTCCACCCTCGTAGACGCTTAGACGCGCTCACGCTCACAGCGACGGCGTCCCCGCAGTTTTGCGTTTGCACGCCTCAATCTGCCTACTCGACGATTACGAAACGTGAATTTAAACGAAGAGGAAAATATCCGAGAGATAATTCGATTAAGAAAATAGGAAAAACAAGAAAAAATCAAACAATTACCTAAACAAAATGCAAGAGAACAAAAACAAAAAAAAAGCAAAACAAAACAAACAAAAACAAAATTACGATAACTTTTTTGGTGCTTTTTCTTTAAATTTCACAATTTGACTACGTATGTCTATAACATACATATTTTATTTATAATAATAGTAATAATAATAACTTCTTTAAAAAAAGGTTTCCCGGTCAAGTTTTACAAAAAAAAATTTGTTTTTTTTTTTTTGGTCAATCAATAAATTGAAATTTATTTTACTGATGATGGTGTCCGACGCTATTCGACTCATTAAATGTTTCAATTGTTGCATTTTTTTTCCTTTTTTTAATTGCAATTACTTATCAAACTTTTAATCGCGAATCGCTCTTCGGTTTATTTATTTATTTTTGAAATTGTTTTAAATGGAAGACGACTGCGAATGGTTTTCTTGTTGTTTATTTCAAAAGTTTAGAGAAAAAAAAGTTATTTTAACAGATCGTAACTATGTAGAAAAAAGGCAAAAAAAAAAATTAACGGTTTGTAACCTTCGTGGACGTGCAGTGGCCCACGTATTTAGGGAGAGGGGGGGGGGGGGGGGGGCTTATCGCGTTTCCACTCACACCACGACACAACGATATCCTACCATCCTTGTTTATCTAATCTTAAAAGCGACCGCGAACCGAAAAACCAGAAAGGAAAAAAAAATAAGCCGAACCTTCACTAATTCCACGAACAGCTCTCGAGTGAGAGAATCGAAAGTAAATCATTTGTTTCTGGGAACGACGAATGAATGAATGAATGAACGTATGCGTCAATTGTTTTTAATTCTTTGCGTTCTCGTCAAACAAAACAAAAATAAAGAAAAAGAAAAAGAAACAAAACGCAAATATTTTTTTTTTGTTTGTGTTCGTTTGTTTCGGGTTCCACCAGTTAATTTCGCTTGTATTATTATTATTAGCGCAAGCTCACCCTGCCCTACTACACCTATTTACACACAAGATCCAACGTGGACGCTCTAAAAATAACCCAAAATACCCTCCAGAATAAAAAAAAAAATTAAATAAGGGACGTACTCACCTCAGTCGAAATTTGCGGGCGAAACAAATGAGGCGGCTTCGCTTGTTTCCTCGAAAAATGCGATGGCGGTAAGAAGAAGGAAAAAATCGCACTCCAAAAGAATTTCGGTGGGCCCACAGAGGAAAGAAAGACGAGGGGGTGGTGGCGGCGTTGCGTTGCGCGTCGGTGCGGATTCTTGGGGGTTGACTCTATATACAGGGCTGTTTCGCCCTGTTCCCGGTCGGAGAGAGACGCACAACACTGAAACTGTTCCACAGACGCCGGCGAAAAAGTCTGGCGTGCATTGTACGGCCTCGATACGGTTACACGTCGGCTTGCGACGACTTACGGCGAACGAAACGAACGTTCACGTGGCGGAGCGCAAACGGGGACGGGGCGGGGGTTTCATCATGTCATCTATACATTCACTTTATCTTCGTATTAACATGCACGTAAATAAGAAAGAGTAAAAGAGTTTTCTTTTGCGGTCAACAGATGGCGCTTTGGACAAATCCCGTGTGACGTTTTGCTCTTACTAGATTCTGATTAGTTATTTAATTTCGAGATTAAAACGCAAGGTTTTGCTTTCGCTCGCACAGGAAGGCGAAACGCTATAGATTAAGACTGTTTACCCATCTGGTCAAGAGATGGCGCTTTGATTAACACGCCTTTTGCGACTCTTATTTTGCGATTTAGTTGCGATGTAAAAACGCGACGCGAAATCAAAACCTGCCGTTTCGAAATGCTTGCAATAAAACAGCTTTAATGTTTGGTCGAGAGATGGCGCTCTAAGTAAATCCCGTGACGTTTTGATCTTCGATTCTGAATTTAAATGTGAAATTAAAGCCGTCGCGCGCGAAGTTAGAAGGCGAGGTTTTGCGCAGGAAGGCGAAACGCTATCGATTAGGATTTGTTTTCCCATCTGGTCGATAGATGGCGCTTTGATTAATTCCCATCGCGCATCGTTTTTCATTTTGCAATTTAAATTCGACGTGAAACCGCGACGCGAAATAAAAACCAATGCGACTTCCTGCCGTTTGGAATGGCTTACAATGAAATAGCTTTCAATTTTTGTCGAGAGATGGCGCTCCTAATCCCGTCTTATCGCGTCTTGATTTCAGATATTCAATTTAATTTCGAAATCAAAGCCATTCAACGGGAAAATGAAATATTATCACAGCATACACGATTAATGTTGTTTTCCGATTTGGTCAAGAGATGGCGCTTGGAATAATTCCTGTCACGCCTTGATTATTTTTATTTTGCCATCCAAGTTCGATATAAAAATTTCTGTTGTCCTTTTGCATCCAAAATTATCTGCCGTTTGCATAAATGAAGTGTTTCATTTCTTTGGCAAGAGATGGCGCTCCTCCAACGCATCTTGATTTTAGATTTTCAATTTAATTTCGAAGAATCACTACGTCATTAGAAGGCGTTGTGTTGTTTTACTGAGAACGTCAGCAGTAAGGTCAAACGCTGTCACAGAAAATTCGATTAGTTTTTTGTTTTTCGTGTTTGTTCAAGAGATGGCGCTTCGAGCAACGCCTTGATTTTTATTTCGCAATTTAATTTCGATATGAGAGCCTCTCCTATCCTCGTGCATTTAAAAATTTCTGCTGATTGAATTTAAAAAAAAGAGTTTCATTTTTGGTCATGAGATGGCGCTGTAAATAATTCTATCGGATCTCGAAAGTAGATTTTCAAATTGATTTCGAAATTTAAGTCGTGGAGAAGTTAGCGTTTTGCTGAAAATGTCAGCCGGAAGATGAAATGCTGTTGCGAGAAACGTGATCAAGATTGTTTCCTTGATCGGTCAAGAGATGGCGCTTCGAACAAAATAATTCCCATTAGACACGCCTACATGTTGATTTCGCAATTCAATATCGATTTAAGAACACAAACACAGAAATAAATACGATGTCCTACTGTTTGAAATTGAAATTAGAATACTTTTGTTTTCTTGTCAAGAGGTGGCGCTCCGAGTAAATCGTGATTTTAGATTTTTTATTCGAATTACCTATTTTCAAATTTCAGGCAGGAGAGATCCTGTTGAGCTGAGAACATCGGCGTGAAGATAAAACGCGGTCGCTAAAAAGTAGATCAAAATAGTTTCAAATTTCGGACAACAGATGGCGTTCCCAGGAGCGACTTGCGAGTGTAGATTAAACATTTTCGATTTAATTAAAAAAAAAGAAAAAAACAAATTGCTGAAAATGTAAAAACAGAACCGCACTTTGAAATTAGCTCCCACACTTTGTTGGAATGATAACAGATGGCGCTTATTGACAGGACCCAGATGAGTTTATTTTGCTTTGTACGCCTCCCACACGGGCAAATAATTCAAACTGTGTTTCTGAATTCGAGGGAATCCGAATGAATTCGCTGTCGCTTAAATTATTCCCGCGAATCTGTTCGTATTGCGATTGTAACGCCATCTATGATGTGAAAACTGATTTATCTCCCTTGTTTGAACACGAATGCATATTTTACGCCGACTCCGTTTCTTGCAAATCGAATAATTTGATTGCCTTTGACTTTTTTAACTCTCATGACATTGAAGGTCACTCTAACCTAAAAATTGCATTTGCGATTGTAACGCCATCTATGATGTGAAAACTGATTTATCTCCCTTGTTTGAACACGAATGCATATTTTACGCCGACTCCGATTCTTGCAAATCGAATAATTTGATGGCCTTTGACTTTTTTAACTCTCATGACATTGAAGGTCACTCTAACCTAAAAATTGCATTTGTCTTTCTATCCGTAAAGCGACTCTAAATTACTGAAATCGTCTGGGAAAAGGAATCTGCTATTTATTTAATCGAGGATCGCGAAAGATCGGGCAGATTCCGACTTGATTTGTTGAAGTCGTTTCGAAACCGTCGCGTCAACGTAGCGGCGGGCCTCACGGCAAGCTCGTCCGTTTCCGTGCGCGTTCGGCCTCCCACATTCGGCGCGCTCGACGATGGGATCGCTCCTTCGCTTTCCCTCGAACGTCAAGCCATTCAGTATCCGTCTGTTTCCGTCGAGCGAAGAACAGTGTTGAGGTTAGGATGGCCGGATCGCTGACGAAGCTTTGCAGAACGTTCGGACAGGCGGCGTCGCAGAAGCACGCCGCCCTCACCGCGACCGCCCTCGTCGGCCAGAACAGGAACTGTAAGTGGCCGCCGCTCTTTTGTCTTTCATTCATGAAACCGCCAATTTTGCGGCTAAACACGAACGTGCACGTGCAATCAAAGCCGGAAAAACTCGCCCACTACGTCAACATGACGGTTTTGAAAAGGAAACGATCGTGTTTCTTTTTTTTTTTTTGTTTGCCCTAAACGGAAGGAAATGAGGGCGGGCGGGGGCGAAAAAAAATCGATGGCGGTAATAATTTTCGACGGTTGGTTGCTGAAGTGTGTTGCATTCAGGGGGGGTTTGGTCTTTGAACTGGAACTCAAAGTTCCGTAAAAAAGGTGAACTGCTTGCTCTATTGACTGACCCCCCGATGATTTCATGATACTAACAACTGCTAAACTGTTAACTCGTTTTCTTAGCAGCACCAAATTATATGGCTTAGCTTGGCTTGGCTAGGCTATCTTGATTGGTGTCTTTTTGACAGATCTGATTGGCCGATAAAGACAAGCGACGATCTGGTTTCGAGCGCTTTTGCAAATTTCGGGTGGCGCAAGGTCATCGTCGATTCGGCGATATTACGTGGGCTGTGCGTGTGACTGCCGGTTACATAATTATTTGATCACGTAGTACTTTTGTTTTTTTTTTTTGAAACAAAAGAGGACCAATGGCGTGCCCCTTGGGAGAATTAACGGAATTTTTACAATTTTTCTTTTGTGCAGAAAATGAAAGAATTGAAAATCAGCGTAGACGAGGGTGAGGGGGAGGGGGCGCTTGATTGCAGTTCACGTGCTAAATTCTGAATACTGAATATTTATTTATTTTTTATTTTTTTTTATAATTGTTTTCGTTCTTTAATTAATATATATATATATATTAAAAAAATAAAATTCAGATTCTCTTTTATTTTTAATTTTTTTTAATAATTGTTTTCCTTCTTTAATAAAAAAAAATTGAATAAAATTCAGATTTTCACGTTTTTCGCGCCGCATTTCAATTTCTTTTTTTTTTTTTTAAATTGTTTTATGTATTTATTATCTTTACTTTAGTAATTAAAAAAAAATAATAATTTGCAAGAGATTTTAATATTTGTGACGAGCTTTCTTTTCTTTTTTTCTTTTTTTAAATTTTACTCCTGCTTGTTTGTATTGATTTTTGAAATTGGCACGTTCTATGAATTTGCGAATTCATTCATGTTTTCAAGTATTTTCTAGATTTTGTTTCTTTTTTTTAGTTTCTTTTTTTTCTAAATCGGCTGAAGCGTCGCCACATTTTTGGCTTCTCTTATTTATCGATTTTTTTTTCCGTTAATATTTTACATTCTATGAATTTCCGATTTTTTTATGTTTAATTACATTAATTATTACCGTTTGATTTTGATTGTTTCCCTAATTGGTCAAGAGATGGCGCTTTGAACGAAACTGCGCCGCGACCAAAGGGTAACGCTCTCCCTCCTGTTTACATATTTTTTTCTTGAATATTTCAGAAATTAATTAAAATTAAATGTTCAAGTATTTTCTAGATTTTTTTTTGTTTTAGTTTTTTATTGTTTCATTTTGATGCTTTATGATATTCGCAAAGTACAAAATTTTATAATAATTATTTTCAATTCCTTAATTAAAAAAAAATTATAAATATATTTTTTTATAATAATAATAATAATAATAATAAAAGTAATTTTATTTCTAAAACATCTGGAGCGTCAGCGCGTGCTTATAAAAATCATTTAAAATTCGTCTCCTTTGGTTTCTTCTCTTTATTTTTTCTTCAATATTAAAAAAAAAAAATTCGTAATTGCCGATTTAAAAAAAAATAAAAATTTCGGAATTTTTCACGTTTAATTTCTAGATTTTTTTTTATTATTTTCGTTTTGATGCTTTGTGTTACGCACAAAGTACGTTGTTAGTAAAAGATCTGACAGCTGTAAGAATCGAAAATCGGATTGATAAATTTACGGAAGTTTTTATTTTTATTTTTTTTTTAATAACAAATTGATTACCGACTCGTGTTTAGTAACATCCTGTAGATTTAGATACGTATTATTTAAAATGTGCCGCCATTTACGATTCGAGTTTAGTAGCACCCTGTAATTTCTTTTTTTTTTAATTTTATAAAAAAAAATGTCTGTCGTCCCAATCGCTGACTCTAGGCGCCATGTTTGTATAGAAATTATTCTTTACTTCTTGCGTTGTTTATATATATCAAGGTCACTTACACAAACAACTGCCGCTTAAAACAAATGAAGTCGCGTCAAAAGACGGCGGACATTTACGAGCAGTTTGTGATTCCGCTTGTTTTCTCTCAGTCCCTGACTGAAGTCCCGTAGCACCCTGTATATTCACGATTTAATAAAAATGTCATCCGTTGGTATCATCCATCGCGATTCGAGGTAGTAAGTAGCGCCGCCTATAAATTACAATTTATAAAAGAAATTATTATTATTCGCAGCAGTCTCAAGCGCCCTGTATATTTCGAAATTATTATTATTTTGTTCAGTTTATTTAATTTTTTTATTGAATGCCGAGAGATCACTTTTACTAAATTAAAATTAAAGAATCGGAAGCCCCCGTTGCGTCGAATTTATTTAATTAAATCAAAACAACCATCCGGCGGCGTCTGCCCTTCTCTCTCATCTTGTCATTTGCCTACGTACAGGGTGCTGTTGAACTCGAGTTATTTATTGAATTATTGTATTGAGCGGAACGCCAAAATGCAACTGGATTTTTATTTTATTTTATTTATTTTTTTTGAAATAAAAGGCTAAAGAATCGTACAACCCTGTATAGTCTGGTATTTTTTTTGTCTGTTACGGAGGAGGATGATGATGATGATGATGGTTGAAGCAGCGCCTTCGTTTCGTCTGTCAGTAATGCAAATGATTAATAAACTTATGTTGGTGTAATTAATTCGAATTCCGAATTTGTGAGGTTAGAGTTTCACTTGTCAGTGTGTTTCGTTTGTTTTCTTTTCGCAACGTTTGCGTTTCCTTTTCGTCGCGTCGTTTTTTTGTGTACGGAATTTAATTCTTTTGTTTTTTCAAAGTTAAACATGAACAGTCGACTTCGCTTTGAATACTCGGAACTCGGGACACCCTGTATAAACCAACTGTTTTGAGAGTTTTTAGTGAAAATTAAATTACGTAGTAATAAGATGTGATTGTAATAATTGTTTGGAATTAACCAATCAGTTCACTTTCAGCGAATGATGGGCAATTACCGCCGGCAATAAATTGCGACGGTTTATTTTAAATCTATCGCGGTGATAAAAGCTCGGCCCGAGTGAATCGAAAAAATTATCTGCGGCCGTATTTTTAAATCTGCGTCAATCTTTATAAAAATAGGACCTCTCTTGTTTACTCCTCTTCGCACAGAAACGTCTATTTTAATTCCCCGAGGAATTTCTCTCCGGCCTCTGGGTATTACCACATCATTTTCTGTTACGTTGATAATTGGTAGACATCATTAGTATCCGCGAAAATTAAAAAAAATAAATAAAAACGAAATGAAATATTAAAAAAAAAAAAAACGCACATTCGTATTATTTAATCATGAAAATAATCAAAAACACCAACGGCTAACATTTTAATTTACGTTTTTTGTTTCCAATCCGATTCGAAGGACCAAAATTTTCTTGCGCCTCTTATATCGGGCGCGTGTTCGAAGGACCAATGTTCCGGCGATGATAATCCGAAAACCGACCGTTCGATTCGCTTTCTCAGAAACATCTGATTAACCGTGAGGAATATATAAAAGTATTTTAATTCAAGCAGTACGCGTGCGCGCGCAGAATGTTCGCGAAATGTACTCAATCGCTTCCTGTGATTACGTCGATGATTTACTCGCTTCGCTAATGAAGTGCTGAGGCAAACAAAACGCGCGCAAATTGGCAGGAATTATCCGGGTAATCACCGCACGACGAAATAATTCTCCGCAAAAGATTACACCGCGCCCAATTAAACTCCGTCGAGAATGAATAAAAGCTAATCCACCGCAACATTGTTTGGAGATTAATTTAGTTAAACGCTTTTTTTTTAATTTACGCGAAGCAATAATTACTAAAGCGATTCGTTACAAAAAAAAAAAAAAACAAAGAGTCGTCTAATGAGGAAAATTGGTCCTTCGAGTCGGATTAAGCACGAGAACGAAAATTAAAATGTAAGTTGAGAGTTGAGAACTTGTGCTGGCCTTAAATTCTTCAAGAAAGCATCATCGAACAATCTGGAAGCTGATTAACGAATACTATTAATAAAAAAATAACAGGGGCGTAGGGCGTCGGATGCTAAAACAAAAGCTCGTTGGCCTCCCGGAACACAACCAGAAAATGCGAATGCGAAAATGCTTTATTCTCGCTGGCCTATAAGAGGCATTGCGAAACAAAAACCTTGGTCCTTCGACCGAGAAGCGCGCGCGAGCAAATCTGGTCCTTCGAGCCGGATTAAGCACGAGAACGAAAACTAAAATGTAAATTCAAAGTTCAGAACTTGTGCTCGCCTTAAATTCTTCAAGAAAGCATCATCGAACAATCTGGAAGCTATTAATGAATACTATTAATAAAAAATAACAGGGGCGTAGGGCGTCGGATGCTAAAACAAAAGCTCGTTGGCCTCCCGGAACACAAAAATAAAATCGGCGAATGCGAAAATGCTTTATTCTCGCTGGCCTATAAGAGGCATTGCGAAACAGAAACCTTGAGCCTTCGACCGAGAAGCGCGCGCGAGCAAATCTGGTCCTTCGAACCGGATTAAGCACGAGAACGAAAACTAAAATGAAAATTCAAAGTTGAGAACTTGTGCTCGCCTTAAATTCTTCAAGAAATCATCATCGAACAATCTGGAAGCTATTAATGAATACTATTAATAAAAAAATAACAGGGGCGTAGGGCGTCGGATGCTAAAACAAAAGCTCGTTGGCCTCCCGGAACACAAAAATAAAATCGGCGAATGCGAAAATGCTTTATTCTCGCTGGCCTATAAGAGGCATTGCGAAACAAAAACCTTGGTCCTTCGAGCCGGATTAAGCACGAGAAGGAAAATTAAAATGTTTTCGCTGATCTATAATAAGAGGCATTGCGAAACAAAAATATAAATAAATAAGAAATATTTAATTTTTCTTCGTGTTTTCGTTCTTCTTTTAATCGGCTGACTCGCGAGTAAATAGCACAGGGGGGGGGGGAGGTTGCTGAACAAATATTGGAAGATTGTTTTTTTTTTCTGTGAAGAACAGACGAGACACGGACCACTATGGTTATGTATGTATGTATGGCGTCAAAAAAAAAAATGGTCCTTCGAATCGGATAAGAACGCGTAACGAATTCAAGTACGACGCGACGTCGTCGTGCAAAAGTGCATTTTCAAATTTTCTTCGCTTGAAAATTGAAGCTCTTTCGTAACTTCTCGGAATTGCACCGTAACGGAGGGGGGGGGGGGGTTATTAACCCTTGTTCGGAGTACAGGTACAACAGCCATCACGAAACGTTATTTTTATTACTATTATTATTATTATTTTTTTTTTTTTTGACAAGAATGGTCTATACGTAATAACGTCCATGTATACGTGACGTAGTTGAATCGTTGAAGAAAAACATTCAAGAATTGGTAGACTCTTGTAGGTCGAGCTCTTTCGCCGTGACTTCTCAGAATTGCCATAACGGATGCTTTATTATTGGGGGGGCATTAACCCGTGGGGGTCCCTCCTAAGGATGATACCTGCTTTGACACAAAGCGGCAGAGCAGGTAGTTTGGTGCAGGCTGCGAAACCTTGACCTTCTCTTCACGTCTGCTTACGTCACGTGTTACGTTACTTACCGCCGCCAATCTTCGAGTACAACCATCACAAAAATTATTATTTTAATATACATATATTTTTTTTTTTGACAAGGATGCTCTAGTAGACTATACATGATAACGTCCATATATGTAAGTGACGCAGTTGAGTTATTTGAGCGCAGAAATTTGGCGCACGCGGCGAAACAAAAGACAGCGAGCCCGGCCTTATGATACCTGTTCTACCAGTTTTGGGGGGGACCTTGACTGCTCGACATGGCTCATATTCTGGGGCCGAGATTGAATTTCTCTGTACTATCGTGCTCAATAAAAACGATACTTTTGCGTGCAAACCGCACCTTTACGAACCTTGTGCGTGCGTCGCAGCCGCCTCCTCTCAATTGGTGCTATAAGGGCGCTGCGATATTGACAAAAAGGAAACGTTTTAACTGAGCGTGATAGTACCTCCTGTATTAATTAAGGCATTTTATTATAAAATGTATTTTTAACTAACATTCGCGTTCGAAACGATCGAAACTAAAAATTTTATTTCATGTATGTATGTACAGTCAGGTGCAAAAGTAATGTCGCTCTTTGATAAAATGGGTACCAAATGCGACGTCAGATTTCGATTACGTACCCACAAAGCGTGCTTTTTGAGGCTACGCTAAATTAACGTTAGAGACGCGGTGCCGTGATAGCTTGCAATTGTTTTTCTACTTTGTTAATTTTGAGGTTAGAAAAAGTAACAGGCTCCGCGTAAATTTCGTAAGGTTCTACTGTTTTCTTCAACTTTCGAATCTTTTTGTTTTTATTTGAGGATCAATAATTCAATATGTATTCTGATTTTTTTTAATTTTGAGGTTAGAAAAGTGACAAGCTCCACGTTACCTCGTCTCGTTCAACTGTTTTCTTCAATTATCGAAATTTTTGTTTTCATTTCGCGATCACTAATTCAATATTTTGATTTTTTTTTTTAATTTTGAGGTTAGATAAAGTGACAAGCTCCACGTAACTTCGTATGGTTCAACTGTTTTCTTCAATTTTCCATATTTTTGTTCTTATTTTACGATCAATAATTCAATATTTTGATTTTTTTTTAATTTTTAGGTTAGAAAAAGTGACAAGCTCCACGTAACTTCGTGTGTTTTCTTCAATTTTCCACATTTTTCTTCTTATTTTACGATAAATATTTCAATATTATGATTTTTTTTTCTAATTTTGAGGTTAGAAAAAGCCAGAAGCTCACGTAACTCCGCGTGGTTCAACTGTTTTCTTCAACTTTCGAATCTTTTGTTTTTATCTTAGAATCAATCATCCAATATGTATTCTGATCTTTTAATTTTGAGGTTAGAACAGTGACAAGCTCGACGTAACTTCGTACGGTTCAACTGTTTTCTTCAATTTTCGACATTTTTGTTCTTATTCTACAATCAATAATTCGATATTCTGATTTTCTTTTTAATTTTGAGGTTAGGAAAAGTGACAAGCTCCGCGTAACTTCGTACGGTTCAACTGTTTTCTTCAATTTTCGAATCTTTTGTTTTTATTTTACGATCAATAATTCAATATTTTCATTTTTTTTTTAATTTTGAGGTTAGAAGAAAACGTGACAAGCTCCACGTAACTTATTTCGTACCGTTCAACTGTTTTTTTTTTTCGATTTTCGAAACTTTTGTTTTTATTCTACGACCAACCGATAACTCGAAATTCTGATCCTAGATGGCACCGGAGCCAGGGTGGTGGCGAAGAACCCGGTCGTCGAAATGGACGGCGACGAGATGACCCGAATCATCTGGGAGAAGATCAAAGAGCGGCTGATCTTTCCGTACGTCAAGGTCGAAAGTCTCTACTACGACTTAGGTTTACCGCACAGGTAAGCGCCCCCCTTTCCCTTCCCCCACCACGCTCGGCACGACGCCCACTTTTCACGTAGTGTTGAGTTGACCCGCCCCCATGGGCACGCCCATTTTTTACGTACTGAGTTTAACAATCGGCGATTTTCAGGGACAAAACCGACGATCAAGTTACCATAGACGCCGCCAACGCCATCTTGAAGCACAACGTGGGCATCAAGTGCGCCACGATCACTCCGGACGAACAAAGGGTCGAAGGTATTGAGCGCTTTTTATTCGTACTAATCGAGATTGCAAGGTACACGCTTACTTAGTGCTCTAGGCTGAGGTACATCTCAAGATTCGCGCGCTGTGACGTCACATAAACATGGCGCCGTGACATCAATTAAAACTGGCGCCATGACGTCACGTAAACATGGCGCCATGACGTCACGTAAACATGGCGCCGTGAAATCAATTAAAATTGACGCCATGACGTCACGTAAACATGGCGCCGCGACTTTAATTCAAATTGGCGCCATTACGTCACGTAAACATGGCGCCGCGTGTTCCAAACGCAAAGATTTTTTAAAAGTGAAATTGTTTTCGTGACGTCACGTCGCCTAGCAACGGGAAACGATAGCCGTGCGCGCTTTTAGACGACCGAAGCCGACGCGACACGACGCGACGTCACAAAAACCACAATTCAATTTTTTTTTGTTGCTAGAATTCAAGTTGAAAAAGATGTGGCTTTCCCCTAACGGTACTATAAGAAACATATTGGGCGGAACCGTTTTCCGAGAACCAATCCTGTGCAAGAACATCCCCAAGTTGGTACCCGGTTGGATCAACCCCATCGTCATCGGGCGTCACGCCCACGGCGACCAATACAAAGCCAAAGACTTCGTCGTGGAGAAACCGGGAAAGGTGAGAGTGGTTGTTCGCCTCTTCTTCCGTCACACCGCCGTCTCTCTTGCTCTCACAGGTGGAGCTGGTGTACACGGCGAACGACGGCACCGTCACCAAATACGACCTCTTCACGTACAAAGGGGGCGGCGTCGCCATGGGCATGTACAACACGGACGAGAGCATCCGCGCGTTCGCGCATTCTTCATTCCAAGTCGCCCTGCAGAAGGGCTGGCCCCTCTACCTCTCCACCAAGAACACCATCCTCAAGAAGTACGACGGCAGGTTCAAGGACATCTTCCAGGAGATCTACGAGAAGTAAGCGGTAAAATCTATTGCGCGGCGTGCTTGGAGTAATCCGAATCTTCTAGGGATTACAAGCCGCAGTTCGAAAGCCAGAAGATATGGTACGAGCACAGGCTGATCGATGACATGGTGGCTCAGGCCCTGAAATCGGCGGGGGCCTTCGTTTGGGCCTGCAAGAACTACGACGGCGACGTCCAGTCAGATATTGTAGCTCAGGGTTACGGATCGCTCGGGATGATGACGTCGGTACTCATGTGCCCCGATGGTAAAACGATAGAAGCCGAGGCCGCTCATGGCACAGTCACCAGGCATTACAGGTATTGTGCATCGAACGCCAAGCGCTCTATCTTGTAGTCTGGCAAACCTTACACACCAAACACTCGCCAAGCGCTCTACCTTGTAGTCTGACATCAAATTTAAATTGGCTTTCAAATCGAAACCCCAAATTAAGATCCTTCTTCCTAACAAAGTTCCATCAAATATCTTTAGGGCTGTGAAAATCAGAATTGCGTTTCTTTTAATTACAAATTAATTTAATTTAATTTTCAGGATGCACCAGAAAGGGCAAAAGACGTCGACGAATCCGGTGGCGTCGATCTTCGCGTGGACCCGCGGCTTGGAGCACAGGGCCAAACTGGACGACACTCCCGACCTGGCCCATTTCGCGCAGACCCTGGAGAAGGCGTGCGTGGACTGCGTGGAAAACAACCAGTACACCAAAGACCTGGCCGCCTCCATCCACGGCCTGGCCAACGTCAAGGACGGCATGTTCCTCACCACGGAGGACTTCCTCGAAGCCATCGCGAAGCAACTCGACAAGCTGGTCAAGAAATAGGGCAATTTTTACATAGAGCAATTTTTTTTTACTCCGCACGGTCACGCAAAACGCGCGTGCGCGCATCGCATCACGCAACAAGAAGACGTAATACTTGTTTTTTCCAAGTATTTTATTACTTTTTAAATAAAAATCAATTCCTGTGAGATTCATGTAAAAATATATATTTTATATAATAATAGACTTGGAGTTTTTTTTTTTGTTTTTTTGGTTTTTTCCTTTTCCTCTCTTTTTTTTTCGCGCGAACTTCAGCGTAATTTTTATTAGCGTCGCAGTCGCATCACCGTGCATTCAATATTCTGTCGGTCTGTCGTCAGATCAGGACGGCCAACGTAAGATCTGAAATTAACAAAAGTGACAGCACAGATGACGGCGTGCTCAGTGTTGCCAATTTTAATTTTGTTCCGTTGGCTCTCTGTACATAGAAGTTCCAGATGATTTCTATCATCACATTTGTCGAAAAACTGTAATGGCGGCGTGAATCGAATCAGTTTAGTTATAAATCTAGAAAATAATTTTAACCGAACCGACAGCTTGGATCTTCCTTAGCTGCGGACTGTGTTGCCAATCCAGGAATTATCTAAATCCCTAAATTTCCCTAAACTTTTATAAAAGAGAAGGATTCTCAAGGGGAAAATGTCAGCGTTTGTAGAATAAGAAAGGAAAGGAAAATCGAAATTAATGAAAATATATTTTTAATTATAACTAACATTTAAGTTTCTCTTTATTGTTTGAAATTCTGCTTCTTTCTCTTCTTCTTCTTCTTCTTCTTCTTCTTCTTCTTAGTATTATGGCGGCAATTAGTTATAAGACTATGGGCCCAGGCAGTCAACTTGACATACCTACTAGTCTAGCAAAAACAAAACAATTTAATATTTCTATAACTCTTATTGCCCCCCCCCCCCCCACCTCCGGCCTCTTTATTATTTGATATTCTGCTTCTTTCTCTTCTTCTTCTTCTTAGTATTATGGCAATTAGTTATAAGACTGTGGGCCCAGGCAGTCAAGTTGACATACCTACTAGTTTAGCAAAAAACAAAACAATTTAATATTTCTAGAACTCTTATCCCCCCCCCCCGCATTATTCACATTATGGGCTTATAATAAAACGGGTGATATTTAATTAAAAAAAAAAAAAAAACTTTGAAAACAGAAAGAAATCCGGGATTTTAATTTCAATTAACGATTTTTAATTTTTAACAATTTTTACTTTTAATTGAATTATGCTTTTTTTTTTTTTACTTGGATTGTATAGAATTAGGTGGAGCGGAGCTGGATTGGGTTGACCTTGGATTTTCTTGTTTGTTTAGTTCTTAACTGCTATTTTTTATATTTTGTTGTTTTTTTCTTAATATTTTTTTTCTTCTACTTTTATATTTTGTTTTAATTTTCTTTGCTAGATTTGAACGGTTAGGTAGAGTTGAGTCGGCTCGCATCGACCTTGAGATTGATTGACTTTGATTACGATTGATTTTTAATTTTTTTCACATTTTTTTCCTGTTTTACGTAATTATTTTACAAGTTTTAAATTTCTTTGTTTCGGTTTTCGAAGTTCGATCGGACCGGAGTGATTTTTGTTAAATTTTAGCGACTACTTTTTTAAATTTCTCCTTTCTCGGGTTTTGCGTTCACTTGTTTAGGTTGTTTACAGTTCGGTTAGGTTGGCCTTGAATCGATTTTTATTTTGTATTTTTGTTTTTGTTTTTAAAGTGTTTTAATTCTTATGTAGAACAGTTTCTTGAGTTGGACTTGCTCAGGTTAATTTCAGTTTGGGTTTGGTTGACCTTGAGATTAAGCGGCCTTAAAATTTCAATTGACTTTTAATATTTTTTTTTAACTTACTTTTTATTTACTTTCATACACACTAACATTTTTTTTTAACTTACTTTATAATTTTTAATTTCTTTTTTACTCGGGGCGAATCTACCTAAGTAGAGTGCAGTTGGATTGCGATGACCTTGAAGTTTTTCACTGATATCTCTTCCACTTAGTACTGTTGTACTTTTTTTATTTTATAATTAGTTAATTCGATGTTCTGATTTCTCTTAAATTTGAGGTTAGAAGAAGTAAGGAGAAGCACCACGTAACTTCGTGTCGTTCGACTGTTCTCTACGATTTTCGAAACTTTTGTTTTTATTTTACGATCAATCAGTTTTAATTTTGAGGTTAGGAAAAGTGAAAAGCTCCACGTAACTATGTGCAGTTCAATTGTTTTCTTCAATTTTTGAATCTTTTGTCTTGGGTTGACCTTGAATCGGTTTTATTGTGTATTCTTGTTTTTTCTTTTTTTAGTGTTTTAATTCTTATGTGAAATATTTTCTTGAGTTGGACTTGCTCAGGTGGCGACGGCCACTCCGCAGATTTCTCGGTGGATCCACCGATTAATCAGTCAGTAAGTTAAAAAAATAATAATAATAATTTCGGCGGTGATCAGATTATCAGTATTTTTTTAATTATTTTTTTTTAATTTAGATGCAATTTACAGCAAGAAAAGCAAGAAATAGTAGACATCATTGGAAATCATTACCATTTCGAATAATTATAATTACAGTAAACTGTTTTTTCTTTGCTTCCGACAGTATTTTATTTGTTTTGTTGCCTCTCTGCTGCCAATTTTGTCACCAGTGTAGGGATCACGACGAATAGAATTCTATTTTTGTGACGTCACATGGTTTCTAGGCGACTGCTTATCTCATGGTGGGCGTTATTCCGTTGCTAGGCAACGTCACGTCACAAAAATAAAATTCTGTTCGTCGTGATCCCTACACTGATCTGGCAATTTTCTTTCTGCTGTCAAGGTTCCAATCAAACATTAGTTGAGTTCGGCAACGTGCTCGATTTGCTCTTTGATCAAAAGTGTGAGGGAGAGCGACTGCGTTTCGTCGTACGTAAGAATGAATAAGCCGAACAATTCAGGGGGCGATTGATGAGAATGATCGCATTCAATCGCATTACCGAACGCAGCCCTTTAATAAATTCAAACGCGTTTGAAATTTCTTGATTTTGTTTTCTATTTGGTGACATGTCTGCCGCCTTTTTACTTAATAATAACCGCCTTGCCATTTTTATTATGAATTAATTTGTATTAATTTCGCGATGACTGTTGCAAACTGTCGTCATGAAATAATCGGTTCTCTTCTTTACCGACAGGCCTCGTGAATTTATTAAAATCAGATGTGCACAAGAAGCGTTTTTCAAGTACATTTTCATTTTGCGTTGCTTGAACATGTCGAAAATTTTAATTAATAATCTAATCGGAGTGCCAATGGCGCGTTTTTGATTTTCGTTTATATTGGGTTGGCGACAATGGCGGCAGCAGGCAGCAGGCGGAAAGCGCCAACTTCACGCCGGCGAACTCAAACATCAAATATGGCGAAGTGGAAGTGTCCGAGCTGCGTGTAAAATGCTTCGCAACTCGAGAAAATCGAGCAACTGTTTAGTTTCTCAATCGTGAAAATTGTGCCGAAGCGACATGTCAACCATACAGTTCGTCGTGCACCCCTTGCCCGGCTCCGAGGAGCAGTTCAACGACAGGTACGACCCGAAACCCCCGTACATGCCAATCGCTCCTCGATCTTCCTCCATTTTCCATCGTACGCGAACGCGGACGGCCCAGAAAATGGAGGAGAACGACGTGAGTTTGCGTTTTAACGCTCCACCGAAATCAGGACGCGATGCGACGGAACGCGTGGAACGTTCTGGAAACGAAACGGCATCATCCTCCTCCACCTCCTCCATCCCAAAACTCAATCCTCGCAAACGCGTTGTTGAGAACGAGGAATTTTCGGCCGACTCGTCTGACAACCTGTCAAATCAACACACTAACAGCAAAAACCCCTTTGTTTTATTAATTGAATCGGTCGCCGTTTCCGTTGTTGCTCTGCTCGGGGCCCCCCCCACGTCCCCAATCTGATCAAAATTCCTAATCACTTTCATTGCATTTCCAGGTTAAAAGAAGTGGCAGATCGGATCAACCGACTAGGCCAAAGCGCACACCCGGTCTGGTCGAACCTGCGCGCCGTCGTCAAGCGCATCGTGCTGGGCCCCGCACACATCGCCCTGCTCTTGGAGGACGGCCGAATATGCAGGGTGTCCTTCAGCGTCATCTCCGACAGGTTGGATCTCACCAAGGCCGATCCTAATAAGACGTAAGTCTCTTGTCTCTTGTCTCATCGTTTCTCAGCGATGGGTGTCTGTCGTTTGAAGCGAAAGTCGACGTCTTTCAATGACGGGTGTTTTTTTTTTCTTGCAGTAGCAGTAATGGAGGTACGGGGGGTTCCGGTGGAGGAGGCGGGAGTGGGTCGGGGGGTTCCGGGAATAATAAGCCGGCTGGAAGCGGCCGGCAGATTCGTACCAGGGCTCGGATTATGCGGTCCAACACCGCCATCAGAGGAGGCAACAACAGCGGTCAGTACGATTTGATTTTAATCAAATTAGATAAGACTTAGTTGACGTCCTGATATTTATTAATAATAATAATAATGAACAGATAATAAAATTGCAATTGCGAATAAATTGGGCAAGTCGTTTTTGGTCTGCAGTGGGAATGTCGAGCTACGTCTCTGCTGAAGAAGCCCCAAGCAGGGCTGAAACAGCTGTCCAGAGGCTGCTCGAGGTTTTCACTGCAATCAAGAACGATTTGCACAAATTTTTTCTAAATAATAATAATAATAATAATAAACTTTTATTAAGTGCAGGTAAGAAAAAAGTGTACAATGTATTATCATTGTGCCGTCATTATACAGGTGTCCTAAAAATGTGTGACTCTGGGGAGTCTTGCTTCGTTTGGTTTTGGAAGACTGACGGTGGGTTGTTTCACAAAAAAAAATTGTCAATCAGCGATTGATTTAATTCTCCGGATTAAGGAACGTCATTGGACGAAGTCAACAATAGATTTGAAACAGCCAATCATATTGTTTCACTCAACCAATCACCGGCTTTAATCGCGTTGCTAAATCAATCAGTGATTAAATCGTTTTTGTGAAACTGGGGGTGAAGCTCGATTTTTTTTCACTTCCTGATAAATTTATCTGCCAGGTAAGTTTCGATGATAGTTTCCACAGACTATTGTTCCACAATGAATAAAAAATAGTTTGTTCACATACAGTCAGGGCGAAAAGTGCACACCGGAGAAGAATTCAAAGCTTTAAAAAAAAAAATCTGATTTTTTGAAAATGCTCTGAACTGATCAAATTTTTTTTGTTTGGCTGGGTTCATCTTGAAAATGATTTGCGGTACAGTGGGGGGAGGGCGGGGGGCAAAACAGAAAGTTTTTGTAAAACACTCGGATCTTGGCAGTTTCCTTTCATTTATTTTTTTTTTAATTCTTTGCTGGGCTCTGCTTCAGAAACGATTTACTTATGTTTTACGTAGAGAATCAAAAAATTAAAAAAAAAAAAAAAAAAAAAACAGGGCCGGAATTGACTGAATTTGTATGTTTTGTTGTATTATGTAGAGGGCGTCTAAAAAAGAAAAAGGGCTGGGATACATTTAATTTTTTCTTTTTCTTTTTTTTTTTTAATTAATGGCAGTCTGCTTGTTTCCGTTTTTTTTGTTTTGTTTTGTTATATTATGTAGGGTGTCCAAAAAAAGAAGGGCCAGTGTAAATTTAATTTTCCTTTTTTTTTCTTTAATGACGTGTTTGTTTTTTTTTTTTGTTTTGTTGTACTACATAGGGCGTCCAAAGAAGAAGGGCCGGAGTAAATTTTTTTAATGACAGCCCGCTCGATTTTTTTCGCAATTTCGAATTCTTCTCCCGATAAAATAAAAATTGTGATAAAATGAACGCCTGTGACGCTTGAAGTGCTCTTCAAAATCAGTGCGGGTTTCGAGCGGTTGACGTTAAAAAAAAGTGGAACGAAGAGCGAAAACAGAAGACGATCGTTTCGCGTCGGGGTACGTGAGCCGCCGCGGTTAAACGGAACGTCAAAAAACAAGAAAAAAAAAAAAGAAAAAAGGAAACGACATTTATTAATAAAATATTTTGTTCAGGAAAATACGTCGATTGAAAAAAAAAAGAAGAGAAAATCTCGAAATCAATTGTTTTCGAGTTGTTCGTGTGTTCGAAGTGGGGCGGAGAGCGAAAACAAAAGACGATCGTTTCAGGGTTGGATGGAACGTAAAGGAAAAGGAGATAAAACAGGAAACGACAATAAAATTTTGCTTAGAAAAACACGTTGATTGAAAAAAAAAAAAATAAAAATATTAATCTCAACATCAATATTTTTTGAGTTATTGAAGTTAACAGTCAAGGAAAGAGCGAAGACAAAAGAAGATCGTTTCGGGGGTGTTTGTTAGCCGGTAGATGGCGTCGAAAAACTACGAAACAGATATACGCGTGTGCACAAAAAAAAGAAAGAAAAACGAAAACAAAAGACTGATATTTTTGTTTCTTTTGAAAGCGAAACAGGACATTTAAAATTTTTACTCCCATAAAATTATGCGTCGATAGATGGCGTTGGTAGATTAAACAGTTTACGCACAAAAAAAAAATAAATCAAAGAACGCGTTGTACTATTTTCAAAACAAAAACGAAATCGGAGAGTTTTTTTTTTATTTTTATTTTATTAATCGATTAATAAAATTAAAGAAAAAAAAAAAAACGAAAACAGGGGAAGAAGAAAATAATGAAAAGTTAACGAAATCAAAATCGAAGAAAAAAATTATATATTCTATTGTTTTCACGCGAAACAAAACAAAAGCAAATCAATTCTACCTGCGTTGTAAGTCAGAACTGTATCTAGAACGTCAAAAAAAAGCAAAAAAAAAAAAAAAACCCAGAGAAATTCACTTAAAACACGTGAACCTGATGCTCTGTAACACTAAATAAAAATTAAAACAAAAGCCAAATTGGAAATTGTGATTCAAATTAAAAGCAAAAGACAAGCGCCAAACAGAAGATGATCGTTTCGTTGTTTAGATTGCTTACGTCAGCATCTCAAAAAACAAAAGACAAAACAGTCTGCGAGAAAGGACACCACGTCGTGCGACCAATCAAACGAAAGGTCTCGTAGCGACGCGCACGCGAACGTCACACACCAACGCCATCATGAAATCAAGCATGGCCGGTTTACGCCCAAAATTAACCGTGCAAGAAGTACCATTACCGTTAGATCAAATGTACCGACTAGGCGACATTTTAAAATCGGCTGCAAGTCGACTAGATCGCAGCGGGGCTTCCTGGCATTCCATGCGCAGCTATTTCAACCCCAATTGGGGCCTCATCAGCAGGAAGGTAGTTCGAGAAACTCCAACGCCATGCGAAACCAGGACTCTTCTGATCTCATTCGCCGTAATAAAAGTTTGCTTTACAAACTTTCCAAATTCGATTGCAATCGAAAGCGAAATTTACTGAATTGATTTTCGTAAGAGTGTCTTTTTTTTTGTTTTTAAATAAAATTGATGATTTTTTGACTGGGAATCGTCTTGTATAAAAAGTACAACCGTCGTATATTTTTTTTCTTGTGTGTTAATTACATGAACGTTTTCGTTTTCAAAAAAAAAATAAAAATAAAAAAAAAGTATTCAGGAAAGGGATATTTTATTTGTTATTGAAATTTTATGGCAATTTTTGGACTTAAACTTGTGTCTCAGAATAACACATAATTTTCGTTTTAAATTACTCCAAAATCGTTTTGCATGTTTTTTTTTTTTGTTTTTAGAAATGATTACAGATTCATTTGATGTGATCAAAACATGATGACGACAAACGCTTTAATCTTGAACACCATGAGAGCTGTCGATTAGTCTTTCTGAGATTTAATTCCGTCGTCGTTTTCGTCTCGGGTCGTGTCTTTGGCTTATTGTTCTATCGTTTCTTTTCTTTTGCACAAATTTAGGAAGTCGGGGAGCCCCCGTGATCATAGGCACGAGCGGCTCGAGCAGCGGCAGACCGATGGTGACCGTGCCCGCCCCCTACGTACCCGAGGAATTAGTTTCACAAGCACAAGTCGTACTGCAAGGCAAAAGCAGGAACCTTATAATCAGGGAGTTACAGGCAGGTTTCGTTGCATTTCCAAAAAAAAAAAAAAAAGACGCCCGTCATTTTCAATTTTTACAGCGCACCAATCTCGACGTCAATTTAGCCGTGAATAACCTGCTGTCCCGCGACGACGAGGAGGGGGAGGAGGGCGACGACGCCGCCGACTCTTACGTCCCCGAAGACCTGATCTCGCTCCTCGACGGCGGCTTCCACACGGACCACTCGGTCATCATCGACGCGGACGCCATGTTTTCCGAAGACATGTTCGGGTACACTGGAATTAGGAAGTAAATTGAGTTTCTTTTGTTCGTTTCGTTCGTTCGTTCGCTCGCTCGTTCGTTTATTCGTTTTATTTACCTCTCCATTTTTTCTTTTTTTTTTTTTGTTGAATTTCTGTTTTGGTTGTGTTTTTTTTTTGACTAACTCATTTGGCTGTTTGGCTTCGCTCAAACTAGCTTTTTGAACAGCCGAGGCAGTAGCGGTCGAAGTCGGCTGGCGGATCGCGACGCCCCGCCCTGCAACAACTCGGGGGTCGACCGGGACAGAGACAGGGACAGTTTCTCGAGGTGGAGGGACCGACAGTACTTCGGACCCAGGCGATGGTTGGAGACCGCGCTGAGAGACAGCGCTTTCGATAAAGATTCAGGTTAGCCCCTCTGGTCTTATATAATTAAGGGCCACGGATTAATTTTAAGCGTCGGTTTATTCCTATCGAAACAATTATCTTAATAATTCGAGACATGGGACTGAACGCCCGATTTCTTCATCTCCTGATAAATTCGTCTGCTAGGTATTATCCTTGTATCGGTAAGGGTACTATCTGGCGGATAAATTTATCAAAAGTTGAAATCGTGTGTAAGAATAATAAACATAGTTTAATTTTCTTTTGTTTAGACACTAAAAAGAAAGATGGCGCCAGCCCGCTTTGGATCTCGGACGAATTAGAATTCTGGCCGGACTCGGCCGGAAGGTTCACTCAGATCGCCGCCTTGTACAGCGAACTCATCGCGCTCTCCACCAGCGGCCAGCTGTACCAGTGGCGTTGGAACGATCCGGAACCGTACCGGCACCCGGACGTACGGAATTCGCAAAATGCGGCAAAAATCAATTGATCCTGACCGGCGCTATTGTTTTCAGAATCTGAACATCCATCATCCCAAGACCGTGCAGCTCGCGCTGTCCGGCGAGAAGATCCTGCACCTGTCCGCGTGCTCGACGAGGTGCTCGGTCGCCACCGAATCCGGAAAGGTCGCGACGTTCATCGACGAACTCCTGAACGCCGCCTCCGCCAAACTGGAGAACTCCGCGCAGGCGTACTCGGAGTTCCAGTCGGATAAGATAGTCGCCCTTTATACTTGCCCCCTGTACACCGTTGCCAGATTGGAGACCGGAGCCTTGTATTGGTGGTATGCACTTTTGTCTTAAATTAATTAAAAAAGACTTCCGCGCGGACCGACGGACGCGGATTATCCTCACGCCGAGACAGAGACTAATACGCTCACGTGGAGACCGAGAATAATAGTTTCACGTGGAATCAGAGAATAATCTCACGCGCTCACACGGAGATGGAGAATAATATTCTTACGCGTGGAGACGGAGAATAATACCCTGACGCGGAGACTGAGAATAATACTCCGACGCGGAGACTGAGAATAATACTCTGACGCGGAGACTGAGAATAATACTCTGACGCTGAGACTGAGAATAATACTCCGACGCGGAGACTGAGAATAATACTCTGACGCTGAGACTGCGAATAATACTCTGACGCGGAGACTGAGAATAATGTGCGGTGTTAATTCTTAATGATTTTTTTTCCAGGGGTGTCCTTCCGTTTCAACAGCGGAAACGCCTTTGGGAGAAGTACCGCGCCAAGTTCCGCAAGCAGCGCGGCAACCAATCGGAGCTCGTCACCGGCGCGCAGGTTTGCATGAAGAACAGCCCGATGTACCAGGCCGGTGCGCTCGGCTTCACCGTGGTCGCCGGCGTGCCGAAGGTGGGGCAGCTCCAAAACGCCGCCTGGTCCCTGAGCGACACCTGCACCTTCAAGATCGTCACCTCCCAGTCGACGACGGTCGAAAGAAACCGCGAGTCGATCGGACCCGGGACTAGTGGACTGAGTAAGTAAAAAAAAAAAAAAAAGGAAACAATCCGTACAAATTCTTAGCACGCGTCGCGTCGGTTCGTTGATTCGTTGTATTTCTTACAAGGGGCGGGGGAACGGGGTTATTATTTTCATAAAATTAGACGAGACTTGAATGCTTGAATGGTTGGCTTGGGGGGGTTGGAAAACGCGCTGATTATGAAATGAGTTCGCGTACTGATTTCGACAGGGCGGGCTATCGCTGTCCGACTTCCTTTTCCCCTCCTTCGGTACTTATATGATTTGGGCGACCCGATTTTCGCGGAGAACATGCAGATGTTCGTCGAACGTCTAGAATCGTCGCGATTCGAGGTTGCTTCTGTTTAAAGTTTTTGACGTTGAACATTTCAGCCGCCTCGTCGAGCAAAAACCCCAACAAAGAAACCGCCGACCGAATAGACATGCCCCCACCACCATCCCCAGCCTCCAGCACGTGCAGCGACACCGGAAGCATCTCGAACAGCCACAGTAAGTATCTCCCCCCCTGTCATCCGCGCGCCCAACAGTCGCGAGATCGGGTTTAGTTGCACGTGCAGGACCCAAGTCCAATAATCTTAGGCATTCCTTCTGTTGCAGAGCGGCAGAAACGCATGACCGTGTCCGGCGCCGAGCAGGGCATGGACCAGCGGAAGGACGAGGAGGGATGGCAGCTGCGCGACGTGATCTTCCTCGAGGACACGCGGACGGTGCCCGTCGGGCGAGTCCTGAAGGTCGACGGGGCGTACGCCGCGGTACGATTTCCCTCGAGCCATTCGCGCGACCGCGACAACAAAGACGCCGACGACATCCTGCAGGACTGCAGGCTGTTGAAGAAGGACGACTTGCAAGTACGTGCGCTTACTTAATTTTTTTTTTTTTTTTCTAAGGGGGTTGTTTGAGAGCAGGTGCTCAAATCGACGGCGACGTTCAGAGCCCCGGATTGTTTCCAGAGGACGCCCCGGAAGATACAGATTTCGGACACGTCGGGACAGATTTTGACGATCGCGGTCGACGCGCAGGGAATCCACGCCATCGTACGCTCCGGATCCAAACTGAGCTACATCGTCTACAACATATGCAGCGGAAGGGTCGAGGTCGACAACCCGTTCCCCAGCGACACCGCTTCGTTTATGGGACTGTACCCTCAACATATCAATCTAACATGCGCCGCGGAGGTAAGCAAATTTTTTTTTTTTTATAATAATTATAATAATACCCGTTCATCCAAGAATTACAATTGTAAAAGTCTTTAAATTAAAGAAAAAAAACCCCGGCGGAAGTAATGCTAAAAAAAATCATCTCACCATCGCATCATCATGTTTCCATGGAGTACATCTCAAACGCACGGAAATTTCCTGCAATTTTGCAGACGTAAGCTTGTAAATCCTAACTTGCTTTGCCTTACGTGCCGCCGAGGCCTAATCAAGTTCCCAAAGCAAGATGCTATTCTTCAAGTCTGACCTTGCACGTGTTCTGCTTTCGCGTTAATAATTTCATCACATCGCGAGTTAATTCCCAAATTATTTTATTTATGAGCACTGAAAAATTCGAATCCTTACGCCACCATCGCAGCTGCGTTCGTTTCTTCCGCTCTTCGTTCACACTTTTGCCTTTCGGCACAAGTAAAAATATCTACGAAAAGAGTAAACGGAACGAATGGAGTTGAATAAACGCTTGAAATTTACAAAAAAAAAAAAAAAATGTCTGCGTTCTGGATGTGAGTTTTGTTC
This sequence comes from Prosopocoilus inquinatus, assembly GCA_036172665.1. Taxonomy (NCBI): domain Eukaryota; kingdom Metazoa; phylum Arthropoda; class Insecta; order Coleoptera; family Lucanidae; genus Prosopocoilus; species Prosopocoilus inquinatus. The sequence continues at coordinate 1,733,129 of CM069878.1, read as the reverse complement.
TAGAGCGGCGAGACCATTTTGATACTCCGCGACGGCAACAGCACCATCTATCCGCTTGCTAAGGACTGCGCCGACGCCATAAGAGACCCGCAACCGCTGGACTTGCCGCCCGTGCGTTCCGTCGGCGCCGGCACGGTCGTCCTGTCGGGGACCGCCCCGAACCTCAAAAATCAAGTCGCCATCATTATATTCGCCTTGGAGCAGCAGATTTTGATGCCGAAGGTGCTGAGGTGCGACGTCGAGGGCGCCCGGCAAGTCCTAGCGCAACTGGAGCTCGATAATAGTAAGTCAGGTCTAAGATACGGTTTCCTAGGAACGGCGGCCCATCCTTATTTAATTTTTTGCTTTTGCTTTTGAAGCGAATATCCCGAATTCTTGACTTAAACTCGCGCCGGGGGGTTTTCCAGGAGAGTCGAAACTGACTGCGATCGACTCTCCTAGAAAACCCGCGCGAGTTTAGGCCAGGAATTCGGGAACGGCGCGCGGCGTTACGGAGTTGAGCAACATTAAAAAAAATATATTTGAGGAAAGTTGAGGAAAATTCGAATGTCCCGTTCCCCCTGATTTAAACACGCGGCGGCGGGTTTTCTAGGAGAGTCGGTCGGGCCGGAACTGACCGCGACCGACTCTCCTAGAAAACCCGCGCGAGTTTAGGGCAGGAATTCGGCAACGGCGCGCGGCGTTACGGAGTTGAGGAACATTAAAAAAAAATATATTTGAGGAAAGTTGAGGAAAATTCGAATGTCCCGTTCCCCCTGATCTACACACGCGGCGGGGGGTTTTCTAGGAGAGTTGGTCGGGCCGAAACTGACCGCGACCGACTCTCCTAGAAAACCCGCGCGAGTTTAGGGCAGGAATTCGGCAACGGCGCGCGGCGTTACGGAGTTGAGGAACATTAAAAAAAAAATATATTTGAGGAAAGTTGAGGAAAATTCGAATGTCCCGTTCCCCCTGATCTACACACGCGGCGGGGGGTTTTCTAGGAGAGTTGGTCGGGCCGAAACTGACCGCGACCGACTCTCCTAGAAAACCCGCGCGAGTTTAGGGCAGGAATTCGGGAATGGCGCGCGGCGTTACGGAGTTGAGGAACATTAAAAAAAATATATTTGAGGAAAGTTGAGGAAAATTCGAATGTCCCGTTCTCCCTGATCTACACACGCGGCGGGGGGTTTTCTAGGAGAGTTTGTCGGGCCGAAACTGACCGCTACCGACTCTCCTAGAAAACCCGCGCGAGTTTAGGGCAGGAATTCGGGAATGGCGCGCGGCGTTACGGAGTTGAGGAACATTAAAAAAAATATATTTGAGGAAAGTTGAGGAAAATTCGAATGTCCCGTTCTCCCTGATCTACACACGCGGCGGGGGGTTTTCTAGGAGAGTTAGTCGGGCCGAAACTGACCGCTACCGACTCTCCTAGAAAACCCGCGCGAATTTAGGGCAGGAATTCGGGAACGGCGCGCGGCGTTACGGAGTTGAGGAACATTAAAAAAAATATATTTGAGGAAAATTCGAATGTTCCGTTCCCCCTGATCTAAACACGCGGCGGCGGGTTTTCTAGGAGAGTCGGTCGGGCCGGAACTGACCGCGGCCGACTCTCTTAGAAAACCCCGCGCGAGTTCAGGTCAGGAATTCGGGGACGGCGTTAAAGAGTTGAGGAAAATTAAAAAAAAAGATTATTTGAGGGCGATGTTAGGAGTTGAGGAAAATTAAAAAAAAGATTATTTGAGGGCGGTGTTAGGAGTTGAGGAGGAAAATTCGAATGTCCCGCCCTCCTTTGATTTAAACAAGCGGCGGGGGATTTTCTAGGAGAGTTGGTCGGGCCGAAACTGACCGCGACCGATTATCCTAGGAAACCCGCGCGAGTTCGAGGTTAGGAGTTCGCGGACGGCGTTAGGATTTGAGGAAAATTAAATAAACTTATTTTGAGGAGCGGTGTTTAGGAGTTGAGGATTTTTTTTTCAACCTTTTAGAATCTAATCCCGCGGTGATCCAATCGATGTTGAACGAAAGGTGCGACGGTAACAGGAATATTTTCCACGCCGTCATCAACATGTGCACGCCCACCTCAAACAAGGAGACGGATAACGAGACGACGACCGCGGTTCCCGCCCCCAATTCCAGCGCGGGCCTCGAATGCATCAACGTCATCACGAACGCCGTGGGGCCGCGCTCGATGTCGCTGCGCGAGATGATGCGCAGGGCGGTGCGCACGGAAAGAGAGATGAACAACTCGAGCTCCGGGGACCAGCACGCTTTCGTCCAGGAGGAACCCATCCCCACTCACACTTGGCCGCCGGAATCGTTCGACGTGACCTCCGGGGACGAGGATAGTCTGATGGGGCTCGGAAGCAGCGCCGCCAATAAAGCGGGGCTGAATAATTTAGCGTCGGGGAACGGGAACGTGATTATAGACCCCGCGGAGAGACGGACGAACGCCATGCAGATTTTACACGCGTTGCTCTACGAGTCGACCGCTTTGACCCCTCATTTAGTGGAGATGTTATGCGCCAAGGACGCTCAGGGACAAACCCCGTTCATGCTCGCGGTTAGCTCGAGGTGTTATCCGGCCGCGCTGGAATTGTTCGAGCGCATAACTCAGCTGGGATCCGCCGCGGAGCAGGAGGAGATGATCTTCCCCAAGGGCTCTAACCCCGACCACTCACCCTTGCACGTGCTGTGCTGCAACGATACCTGTAGTTTCACGTGGACGGGAGCCGAACACATCAATCAGGTGAGTCAAACTTCAATCAATTGGCGCGGCGCCTAAACTTAAAGCGTCTCTAAATTTCCAATTTTTCTTGCTGTTCAAAAAAAAGGATGTATTTGAATGTCGCACTCTAAATTTGCAATTTTTTTTGCTGTTAAAAAAAGGATATATTTGAATGTCGCACGTGCGGCCTAACTGGATCGCTGTGCTGTTGCACCGAGTGCGCCCGGGTTTGCCATAAGGGCCACGACTGCAAGCTGAAGAGGACCTCCCCCACGGCGTACTGCGACTGTTGGGAGAAGTGCAAGTGCAAGGCGCTGGTCATGGGGAACCAATCGGTGCGGTACGAGCTGCTCATCCGCCTCGTGCGAGACACCAACTTGGTAATCCTTCCGAACGCACGGTAAACTAGCGCGATTTTCTAATCCGATGATCATAAATAGAGAGCGCTTGCGTGTTTTAGGGGTGAGAATATTTTATTGTTTTTGGCGCAGACGGTAGGACGGCAGAATCAGGAGCAGCGTCAGTACAGGGCCGCGAGGCCGAGGACGGCGTCCGCCAATTCCAGAAACAAGACGCCCTCGTCCGATGGTAAGTATCGGCGCGCGATTTTCGATTTAAAACGTAACGCTTGGGGGGGTGGATTTCAATTAAAGTCGAGGTGGACGTCCCCGAACACGACTTGGAACCCCCGCGGTTCAGCCGCAGGGCCCTGGATTACCTCCTGACCGATTGGAGGGCGGTGCAAAGCATGCTTCTAACCGGAACCAAGGAGCATCGCGATCAACAATTGAACGAGCAGCCGTACATCGGGAACCAAACGGGCACCACTCTTCTAGACAAGTTCACGCACAGCCTCATCGTTAAGTGTTACCTGGAAGCGCTGGAGATACTCGTGGAGACGTTAGTCAGGGAAATTAAGAAGTCCGATCCGGAGCACGCCAAAGTGGCGCCGCTCGTCGCCAGGCGGTTCGTCCGCTCCGTCGTCAGGATCTTCGTCATATTCAACATCGAGCTGGCGCCCATCTCGAAAAAAAGAAGGTGAACGAAATTAACCATCGGATAAAAACCATGCAAACGAAAAAGAAAAAAAAAATCAGTTTCAGCAGTCACAATCAACCGATTAGTAAGTGCCGCAAGGTGTTCCGTTCGCTGATCACCCTGGCGATTCAGGAACTCTGCGAAACCGCCGATTCTCTGATCGCGCCGGTGAGGTTGGGAGTGGCCCGACCGACTGCGCCATTTTCGCTGGCGACGACCATCAACGAGATAATTTCGGTGAGTGCGCGCGCGCGCGCGCAATCCGTGAATCCAGAATCCGGAAAGTGCGCTTCGTTTGCGTGTTTCAGGGCTCCGAAGAATTGTTCCTGGTGGACCCGCTCGCCCCCCCGGGGGCCCGCAGCCCCGCCATCAATCCAAACATTTCCGTTTCTGAGCCTTTACCTTTCCTGGCGGACGCCGTGCGCAGAGCTGCCGCCGCCGCCAACCGCGCGGATCTGGACGATACTAACGACGGAGAGAGTAAGAAACATTGTTTTTCGTCTTTTCCTTGCTCGTGTAAAAGTGCGGACGGGGGTTGAAAAGGTGATAGAATAAGTGAGCAAGTGTAGTTACTTCAACCAATTCAGAGGACGAAATAAACCAGTTGTTTTCATTCCCTTTTGTCGTGTCCTCCAAATCTTTTAGCAGTCCGTGCAAAGTTTGACCTCGATTTTCTTTGTTAGTAGCGTTCTGGTTTACGGTAGGAAGCCAGAAATCGATTTCTACTTCGTTTTCCACGGTTATCTCGGGTGGCGTCTGCTTATATTTTCGGAAACTGTCAGTTGACCTCGATTTTCTTTGTTAGTAGCGTCCTGGTTTTCGGTAGGAAGCCAGAAATCGATTTCTACTTCGTTTTCCACGTTTATCTCGGATGGCATCTACTTATATTTTCGGAAACTGTCAGTTGGACCTCGATTTTCTTCGTTAGTAGCGTTCTGGTTTTCTTTAGGAAGCCAGAAATCGATTTCTACTTCGTTTTCCACGGTTATCTCGGATGACGTTTACTTATATTTTCGGAAACTGTCAGTTGGACCTCGATTTTCTTGTTAGTAACGTTCTGGTTTTCGGTAGGAAGCCAGAAATCGATTTCTACATCGTTTTCCACGGTTAACTCGGATGGCGTCTGCTTATATTTTCGGGAATTGTCAGTTGGGCCTCGATTTTCTTTGTTAGTAGCGTTCTGATTTTCGGTTGTAAGCCAGAAATCGATTTCTACTTCGTTTTCCACGGTTAGCTCGGATGGCGTCTACTTACATTTTCGGAACCTGTCGGTTGGACCTCGATTTTCTTTGTTAGTAGCGTCCTGGTTTTTGGTAGGAAGCCAGAAATCGATTTCTACATCGTTTTCCACGGTTAACTCGGATGGCATCTGCTTATATTTTCGGGAATTGCCAGTTGGGCCTCGATTTTCTTTGTTAGTAGCGTTCTGATTTTCGGTTTGAAGCCAGAAATCGATTTCTACTTCGTCTTCCTAGGATGGCGTAATTTTCGGGAATTGTCGACGCTGGTTCGCACTTTCTCTCTTTCGTCTTAGTCTCTTTTTTTATACTTATGAAGATATATTTTAAATAAAAATACCGAATCTTCAAATGTTAAATGTAGAGAGGTGATAAGGTGATATTTTTTTTTGCAAAATCCTGAAATGGGTAGGTTTTTAATTAAAAAAAACGTACGTGTTGGCGTAAAATTTTTTTGTTGATCGTCATTTGTCTTTCGGCTGTGACGTAATCGTGAATGTTTTAAGTAACTTTTCTAGATTTTCGAGGTTTTGATGGTATGTGTTGGGTTGATGTGAAATAATTTGAAAAACAGTTACGTTAATTTTCCAAAAAAAAAAAAAAAAAATCATAAGGAAGGTAGGTGGTACTAATTTTTTTTTTATTACATCAGCATTAAAGTGACGTGCGGGGAAAAGACGGCAGTTGAAGTTGCCATTTAAAAATAAAATCATGATGACGTCACAGCGGAAAGACAATAATTGAGAAGATATTTTGCCGTGCCTTTTCAAAATAAAAAAATTACCTGTTTCAGGATTTTGCAAAACGGCTTCAAATAAACAAATTATGGGCGTGTTACGGGACTCTGTAGATGCTATTCTTCAAGACGTTAGTAACCTTGCACGTGTTTTGTTTTCGCGTCATAATTTTACAACATATCGCGACTTAATTTTTATTTTTATTTTTTTTGTGAGTACTGAACAATTCGGATCCTTTTCTAATTTATTTATTTTTTATGAGTACTGAAAAATTCGAATCCTTACTTTCGCCTTTGTTTAGGCATGGCCATTGATAATGACGACGATAACACGTCGGAGCACGCGGACACGTCCACGTACCGTGAAATACCGATCGTCCGTTCGGTGTCGCTGAACGAGGCCGAGAACCAAGAAGCGCCGTCCGAGCAACAGGAAGGCAACGCCGTTCAAGGCGAAGACAGCGACCCGGAGCTGGACCTGCTGGCCGAAACCGAGTCGGACAGCGACGATAATCACAGCAACCAAGACGCGGCGTCCGCCCAGCGTTCCGTACAGACGGGGGCCACGGCGGGCTCCGACACAGGTACGCAATCGAAGAAAGTCGGCCTTGCGTGTGCTTGAGTGCGAGTGTTTTCGGAAGTCAGGATCTTAAGCCTGCGTGTGAATGAGTTGTGGTATTTGCATGTATTTTGATAATGCATTAGGAATGCTGCTGTTCCCGGAAGATGAGAGCGGTGAATCCAGCCAGCAGGAGGAGGAAGAGAGCGAAGCCGGCGAAACCGACGAACAAGACACCGAAGACTACACCTTGACCGATGAACAGCTCGAAAGAAGGAGGTAAGTGTTAATTTTTTTGTATGTGGGTGCGCCGTATACGTCGATGTCGGTCTGCTATTGTATCTAAACGTAAGAGTTTTCTATCAAAACTGCGCGCGATTTTTTGGCTCGTAAGGCAAAAATGACAATGAACAAAATTGATTTCGTAAAAAGCTCAAGACTGCGCCACTCTGAGAATTAAATTCAATTTTTTTGGGAGACTGTTTACAAAAAAAAAACCAAAAAAATCAGTTTTAATAACGATTTGGGCGAGGCTCAACCAACCATCTTAGGGCGAGGCTCAACCACTCCCTTAAAAAAATTCAGAAATAATCTCAAATTAACGCCGCAATAATAGACCGCTTGCGGACATGGGAGGGAGGGAGGGAGGTGGGGGTGGGGGGATTAATTTTTGTTCGACTGCCGGTTCGCTTACACCCGTCGCTTGCTTTTCCTTTTTTTTTTTTTTGTTTACTTAGTTCCGCTTCCAACACAGTCTAAAGACTTTGTCGCTTGCGATAGTCACCGTTTTATTGTCGGCGAACGCTTTTGCAAACTGTCTTGGCTGTGTGTTCTCTGTCGCATTTGTGTTCTGATTATTTTGATTGTGTCTATGAAAGAAGCCGTTACAGCAATGCTGCTGGACACGGACCGCGGACGAACCTGGCGCCGCAGAACATGCAGTGGGCGATCAGGTCGCGCGAAGCGTCACGGTCCGCCGGGGTCCGCATCGCCGGCGGCTCCAACTTGGTCTTCATCGATCCGAGCTCGCTGAGGAGGTCCACCACCGGAAACACGGCGGTCGCCGCGAGCTCGGAACCCGTTACCATGGCCACGACCGCCAGCTGTTTGGCCAGAGCCTTTGGTAAATTTTTCATTGTTTTGCAAAAACCAAAATTGAAAAAAAATCCCTTTCTTTTAGGCATCGTGATAAGACAAATTGCGGACTTGCTTTCGCTCATGCAGGACCTGCACCAAATCCCCACGCCGTTCGCCCACTTGGACGTGACACAAGACGACATCTGCAACATACAGGTAAATAAAACCGAGTTTTTTTTTCGGTTGGTTTAAAGCAAAAGAGATACTCGCAGATTTACCTTGAATTTCGGCTGAAACACACTTGGGATTGGTTGTTGACCGTAATGGACGCCACTGAGGCCCAGTTAAGGTTCGGCGCGTCCCTCACCCATTCCACTGATCTGACGCATCCCGGACATCCGATCAATACCGGTAGCAGTTCGACAGGAGGTGAGTACTCTTACTGCGTTTCCACACACACACACACACACACCGGTGAAATCGACGGCGGGGCGCAATAACAAAAAAAAAAAATAGTAAAACGAGGTGCAATTTGGTGGACACGGCCAGCGGTCAAGAAAAAGGTTTCAAGATTCAAGCCGGATTCAATGTGGTTTGATTCGACAGACAATTTGATTAGATTGCATCCGGCACCGACACTGTCACCGGCTGCGGTCTTGCAGGTGTGCCGCCCGCCCGTTTTCGGATACGCTGCGGCAAAATCGCCGTCGGCACACCGGATTCAATGTCACTGAATCTGGGATTCACTAACTCACTAAATTAGGGATTTAGATCAGTCTCTGGCAGATAATTTGATTAAATTGCGCCGGGCGCGCGGCCCCGTCGCCGGCTCCGGTGTTGCCGACGTGTGTGTGAAATCGGCCGCAAAAATTTTAGCCGACCACAAAATCTCTTCGATTGTTATATTTGCCTCATACTAATCTTCAAAAAAGGAGGTCTTACGAATTTATTTACAGCCTCCGTGAGAACCAGCCGCGGCGGTCAAGTTTCCTCGGGCACCGGCTCCACTCGAATCGTTGGCTTCACGACCAACGTGGAAAACTCAAGGTCGAGACCGGAAAGAGACGGTATGCACATGCTTTTTAGAATTTTTTTGTGCGCGGCTATTTTCTTTTTCCGCGCAACTTGTTTTTTTTTCCGCGCAACTTGTTTTTTTTTCCGCGCCGTCGAGCCCATTTTCTGTCGGCCATGATTTCTACAACTGGTCTCCTAGGTGTTGATGCGAATGCAGCTCGAAGAGAATTCCTCTCTTACTGTTTGTCGCTCATGCGCGCCCACAACGGCGAGCACCTCGACTCCCTGCCGATCTTGGATGTATCCGCGCTCAAGCACGTCGCTTACGTCTTCGACGCCCTCATCTACTACATGCGGTCGGGGACTAACACGGACACGTCGGAGAACGACGTGCTCAGAGAGGGCCTCCCGCTGCCCCCCTGGAACGACCAGGACGAGAACGAGAACGAGGAAGGCGAGGAGGACATCCCCGTCGCCATGGAGACCGAATCGCTGGATGACCAGGAGGTCTCCAACTTGGCGAGCATGTCGAGCAGCATCCACAACACCTCCGTCAGTTCCGGAAAGGGCCGCAAGCATTCGTTTTTCCAGGTCCGTACTTTTCACTTTTCACAAAGAAAAAAAAAAAAAATTCAATTTGACTTGCAGCGATCGGAATCGACCTTGTGTCTGGGCTGTCCGCCGCCCGATCCTTTCGAAATGCCAATGTCCGAGGGCCTCCCCCTAGCAGACCAACCCCATTTATTACAGCCGAACGCACGGCGTGAAGACCTCTTCGGCATACCCAAGCAGCCGATCACCTTATCGCCCAGCAACAGTAAGTCAAAAAAAGAACTGTTGCTGCAATGTTGATTTGTTTTCAATGCAGATTCAAACTCGTGCAATCCGTTGGAGACTCTGCCGGAAAGGTTGAGTTTATCGTCGCGGACGTCGGATTACGCGATGAACCACCCGGCGAAAGCCAACCAACCGATATCGTCCTCCTTCAACGTGATGGGGCCCAATCCGCTTCTCTACCCCCAGAACTACGCCACCGGCGACGACGAGAACAGCAGCAATTCGACGCAATCCAAGGAAGTGCAGGTGCAGCTCGAGGCGGCCGGGTCCAGCACGAGCTCCTCCTCGGACGCGACGGCCAAGAAGCCGAAGAAGTACCGCTTCGATTATTCGAAGAGCGACGGCGGAAGGCAGCACGCGGAAATGAACGACGACCGGCCGCAGGATTTGTCGTGCAATAAAGATTCGGGCGACCACTCCGACAACTTGCCAAAAGACGGTGGCGAAGTCCTGCCGAGTTATTCCTCGATTATATCGCCGAGTTTGTTGGTGGCGATCGGTTTGGAGCACGGCCAACCGTCGTCCAGGCCTCAGATAATCGTATCGCCGAGGAAAGCGACCGCGATCGACGCCGGTAAACCCCCGAGTAGCGTGCAGGTGTTCCCCGGCGGCGAAATCACACACGACTTCACCGCTCAGAATAACTCGTCCGGGTCTTCCACGCCCTCCACCAGTTCCTCGAGGAGCCCCAGCAAGAGCGTCATCGTCCGCGCGGGCTCATCAGCGGTGAGTATACCTCCTCTTGTCGAAACAGTTAAGGGCGGGAGTTTTGATACGCGCACAGTAGCGGAAGTGATTGTGCGCCACGAACATTCCCCAGATCGAATGCCATGCCCTCTGATGACTACAGCTTGTCAAGTTTTAAACTGTGGACAGATACGGGGCAGACACTTACTTTTTTCGAATCTCCAAATTTGGTGCGTTGCGATAGTCGGATTGTGTCAATTGTGGCGCAGCCGTTAGGTCAGAAGGTGTTGTAGAACAACTTTTTCTTCCTTGAGCTATAAAATAAACTGAACAATATTTATGTTTGGCCTTTTTTGATCGATGTTTTGTCCTTTTGTAAAAACCACCGATGCCAAAAATAAAGCTTGCGTTCGTTTCAGAGTCAGAAAGTCGGAGACACCGACATCATCATGTCGGTGGAAAACCAGCAGCCGGAAACGCTGGAGAATCAGGAAATCTCCGCGAACGTGACGATAGTGACGAGCCCCAGCAACAACCCCCACCCGGACATCATAAGGCCTTCGATCGGACAGTCCGTATCGCAGGATCTGCTGCTCGGAAGGTGGCGCCTGTCGCTCGATTTGTTCGGCAGGGTCTTCATGGAGGACGTCGCGCTTGAACCGGGCTCGATCGTGTCCGAGCTCGGGGGATTTCCCGTCAAGGAAGCCAAATTCCGGCGGGACATGGAGAAGCTGAGGAACAACCAGCAGCGGGATTTGACTCTGTCCAAGGTCAGGACTTCTTAAAAATTTTCCTCTAGATTATGGTTCCTCGCGACTGCTTCGAAATTATTATATAAACATACAAAAATTATAAAAATACACGAAAATTATAAAAATATACAAAAATTATAAAAATATACAACTATTATAAAAATATACAAAAATTATAAAAATGTATAAAAACTTGAGGGTTACTTTTCGCGCCTGAGGTACACCTCAAAAATTATAAAAATATACAAAAATTATAAAAATTATACAAAAATTATAAAAATTATACAAAAATTATAAAAATATACAACTATTATAAAAATATACAAAAATTATAAAAATGTATAAAAAATTGAGGGTTACTTTTCGCGCCTGAGGTACACCTCAAAAATTATAAAAATTATACAAAAATTATAAAAATATACAACTATTATAAAAATATACAAAAATTATAAAAATATACAAAAATTATAAAAATGTATAAAAACTTGAGGGTTACTTTCCACGCATGAGGTAGACTTCAAAAATTATAAAAATATACAAAAATTATAAAAATATACAACTATTATAAAAATATACAAAAATTATAAAAATGTATAAAAACTTGAGGGTTACTTTTCGCGCCTGAGGTACACCTCAAAAATTATAAAAATTATACAAAAATTATAAAAATATATATAAATTATAAAAATGTATAAAAACTTGAGGGTTACTTTCCGCGCATGAGGTAGACTTCAAAAATTATAAAAATATACAAAAATTATAAAATATACAACTATTACAAAAATATACAAAAATTATAAAAATGTATAAAAACTTGAGGGTTACTTTTCGCGCCTGAGGTACACCTCAAAAATTATAAAAATTATAAAATATACAACTATTATAAAAATATACAAAAATTATAAAAATATACAATAATTATAAAAATGTATAAAAACTTGAGGGTTAATTTCACGCATGAGGTAGACTTCAAAAATTATAAAAATATACAAAAATTATAAAAATGTATAAAAACTTGAGGGTTACTTTCCGAACAAGAGGTACCCCTCAAAAATTATAAAAAATATACAAAAATTCTAAAAATATACAAATATTATAAAAATATACAAAAATTATAAAATTCTATAAAAGTTATAAAAATAATTAAAAATGTAAAAAAACTTGAGGGTTACTTTCCGCGCATAAGGTACACCACGTTAAGAACCTTATAGAAAAGTGGGGAGTAGCTCAGCGGCTAAACTAACGGATGTCAGAAACCGCGCGCGCTGACGTTCAGGTTCAAGTTCCGTCTAATCGTTTGTGTCTGGGCCCTAAATTGCAGACCCAACTTTAATTAATAATAAAACTTGGCGGCGGATTTGGCTCGGTCAGCATTAAGACGAAAAAATTAAAATAAAAAAGGTTTTCGCTATCAATGCCTTGATGATACGCCTGATTTAATCCGCAGATGGAGCGCGACCGAACGCAGCTAATTCTGCAAACGTTCAAAGAACTAAACACTCAATACAATACGTACAACAGAAGATCGTCGGCATCTCAACCTCCGCTGGCCGTCAATAGAGTTAAGGTCACGTTCAAAGAGGAGCCGGGGGAGGGTTCCGGCGTAGCTCGGAGTTTCTACACGGCGATAGCCGAGGTGAGTAGAAACGTATTATTTAAAAAGATGATGGCTTTTATAACGCAAATTGTGTCTCGCTAATTTTGTGGTGCAAGTCGCAGACTGTTTTTTTTTTTTCCTAAACATCTCAAAACATCAAGTTATTTAAAAAGATAACAATAAGAAAGAGAAAGGGCCCCAGTTTACAGCCCTGCGGCACTTACTTTAACTTTTTTTTCTCTAACGGGTGTCGAGTCACGCGTTACAATTTTTTTCTTTTTTTTTTTTCTTTTCAGGCGATCTTAGTTAATGAAAAACTGCCGAACCTTGAGTCGGCACAGGTCGGAAACAAGTACACCCACTACAGTGTCTTACAGCGCTTGCGGAGCAGAGACAGGGATTTCCTGAGGCGCCCCGCGCCCTTGAACCGCGGCTCTTCTCGCTCCAGAGACCATTACCGAAGGGTGATGAGCGTGGATGCGCGACCGTTCATTCCTAGCGATAGCATTTCGAGCGAGAGCCCCTCCATGCCGGATATTACCGGAAGTACGTTATGTCGGGGTGGGGGGCGGACGGAGGGGGCACCCCGTTCAATTTAACGCGATTTTTGCTAAACTTTCTCTTGATTTTGCAGCGAACAATTCGTCAGGTGGTGGTATGACCGGCGGAGGAGGCGGCGGCGGCGGCAGCTCGGGCGCCGGCGTTAACCGCAACGATCACTTGACCTCGCACCAACAACAGCTGGGAGAAAGGTTGTACCCTAAAGTAAGCAAAATAATCTCTCTTTATTTACCATCTTGGATTTCCATAATTAAAAAAAAAAATTCTTTAAGTTTATTGCTTATGTTTGTAAAGACTGCCAACGTGTTACGGTGTGAAAAACCGCTTCCGAAAGTCGGCCTCTGTATAACAAGTTTTGTGTCACATTTATTCTCCACAGCGCAATATTCAGATAGCAACGTAGAGGTGATATGAGCGTCGTCTAGTTTCTTGCTTGCATTTATTATGTTGAAATAAGTTTGTTATACCAGGTTCGTCACAGCGTAATTGCATTTTTACAACGCTAATTCCGTCCCGCTAATTTTGTGGTGCAAGTCGCAAACTGTTTTTTTTTTTTTTTAAACATCTGAAAACACTTCGCGGCAATAAATCCATTCACGATTTTGCAGTTTCGGCCTTACATTAAACCTTTATAAACCCGGAGTTGAGTCTATATTTTTTACGTAAAAATTATTTGCAATCGCTCGCAGCTGCGTTTTCCGAGATATTTCGTGGGAATTAAGGTGAATGTTTATCCGAAGTGCTGAAGAACTGGGTTTTTGTGTTTATCGCACTCTTTCGATTTCTGTGACGCCGCGTCTTTGAATTCGTAATGACTTGTAGGTGTACGGTTTGCATCCGACGTTTTCCGGCCGAATTACCGGCATGTTGCTCGAGTTGACCCCGGCGCAGCTCTTGCTCCTCCTAGCGTCGGAAGACTCGCTGCGCAGCAAGGTCGAGGAGGCCGTCGAAATGCTCCTGGCCCACTCGCCGACCCAAGAGGTGGCGTCCGACGCCCTTCTAGGTTAGTCTCGTGCGATTAAATGTGCATATATTCGAGTTGCAAGTTGCTTTTTAGACCTGGATGTGTTTTCCCTGGCAGATAGGGGCTGCGCGCGCAAGAGCGCCGGTCGGTCTGCTGGCGACGGGGCCAACGCCGACGACGGGGGCGCCACCGACGAGGAAGACAACGCGCCCCTGTTCTACTGCCCCGGCAAGCGCGGCTTCTACGCCCCCAGACAAGGCAAGGCGACCTTTGAACGACTCAACGCGTTCAGGAACGTCGGAAGGTAAAATTGGTGTTACGGCGCTTTTTCCGTACCCTTTTTTTTTAAATTTGTCGCGTTTCCTGCAGGCTTCTAGGCTTGTGCCTTCTTCAGAACGAACTCTGCCCGATATTTCTTACGAGACACGTGCTCAAATCAATCCTCGGCAGGCCGATCAAGTTTCACGACTTGGCCTTCTTCGATCCGGTCGTGTACGAGTCTCTGAGGCAGTTAGTCGTCGACGCCGAGACCAAAGACAACAACAGTCTTTTCACGGCCTTAGACCTGAACTTCAGGTGAGTGCAAGTTTTTAGAGACGCACTCTGTATTACAGTTTTATTCGCAACGTTAACGCTGGCGTCGCACGGCGACCCATAAGAAAAGCATTGCCGTACTTCAATTTGATAATAATTTTTCATTTTGCAGCATCGATTTGTGTGCGGAAGAAGGCGGCGGTACTCTCGAGTTAATGCCCGGCGGTAAAGACATCGAGGTCACTAGCATCAACGTCTACGACTACGTGAGAAAGTACGCCAAATACCGGATGGTCAAGGCCCAGGAGAAGGCCATCGAGGTGAGCTCACCGCGCCGCGCCGCCTTACGTAAAACAAAACTAACAATAAAATGAAAATCAAAACAAACAAAAAAGGGAAAAAACAAAATTGGGTTTCAGAGCGTACGCACTGGAGTGTTCGACGTCCTGCCCGAAGGCTCCTTGGACGGCCTGACGGCCGAAGACCTGCGCCTCCTCTTGAACGGCGTCGGAGACATCAACGTGTCGGTGCTGATCTCCTACACGTCCTTCAACGACGAATCGGGCGAGAGCAGCGAGAGGCTCGTCAAGTTCAAGCGCTGGCTGTGGTCGATCGTGGAAAAAATGACTCACATGGAGAGGCAGGATTTAGTAAGTCTTCGCGTCATCATCAATGTTATTACTATTTTTTTATTTGGACCAATGCTCGTTAGTGGTGGCGCTTTTTCAGTAGGGCCAATCACCTCCAAAACATTGGAAAATCAATCAATCAGTGACGGCTGACGTAATAGTCTGTCGCGATTACGAAACTCGCGGACGACTTCAATAAGCCATCAGACATTGAAAAGAAAAAAAAATTGTTTAATTTTTTTTTTTTTTTGATAACGTAATAGCGTCCGCGTTGACTTTTTTTTTTTTTTTCATTATAATGTAATTAAAGACAACGCAAGTTTACTTGTTGAGACACTTAATCGATGCGAACGTGAATGGGGGCCGTGAACGCGAACGCCCCCCAAAAAAAAAGATATAAAGGGGACGCATGGAGTCAAGGTGCGGGCGGCAAAGGCGAGTATTGCCGTCTTAAATCATCGAGGACGCTGAGTAAGTCCAAGTCTGAAGCGCGCATTTGTGCGTAATGAGATTTTTTTTTTTGTATGGCGTGGCGCAAGCTCAATTGTAAGAATTCATTTTCGCACGAAGCGAGTATCTTTGGAAGCTATAGTAGGACCCTTTTATTTATTTATTTTTTTAATAACGCGATTAACTTGTTTGCGAATACGATCGGTAGTGTTCTGCCGGGGGGTTTCCGAAATATTTTGACCACAACCGGGTTTTCTTGCGTCGCGTCGGCGGCGGACCGGAATTTTTTTTTTTTTTTTTTTTGAATGGCGTGGCGCAAGCCCAATTGTAAGAAGTCATTTTCGCACGAAGCTAGTATCTCTGGAAGCTATAGTAGGACTCTTTTAATTTTTTTTTCTTTTTAATAACGCGATTAAATCGTTTGCGAAAGGGATCTGTAGTGTTCTGCCGGGTTTCCGAAATGTTTACAAAAGTATACAAAAATTATAAAAATATACAAAAATTATAGAAAATGTACAAAAATTATAGAAAATATACAAAAATTATAGAAAATACACAAAAATTATAAAAATAAACAAGAATTATAAAATTATACAAAAATCATAAAAATATACAAAAATTATAAAAATACACAAAAATTATAAAAATACACAAAAATTATAAAATACAAAAATGTATGAAAGCTTGAGGGTTACTTTCCGCGCATAAGGTACACCACGTTAAGAACGCCTCCAAAATTATAAAAACATACAAAAATATTAAAAAGTGATAAAATATACAAAAATATAAAAAAAATCATAAAAATATACAAAAAATATAAAATTATACAAAAATTATAAAAATATTGGTCATTCACATTACACTGAAGCGGACTCAGATTTAGACAGTTTCAATCGATTCCGTAGGATGACTGGCCGTTCTCACCTTGATCCCCTTATTAGATGTATTGCGGAGGTGGAGAATGAATCCCGGTTTTTCTGCATGTTCACCGCCGTCGGCGTTTGGTAGCTGCGGATGTTCGCCGGTGGCCGACCACTACCGTTTGTCGACCGCCAAAGCCAGAGGTCGTTGTCGGCGGCCGCTAACGTTAGCCGACCGACAAAGGTGGCCGCCGACGTCCACCGGTCACAGGACGCTGACATTCGGTGATCACCGCTGACCGAGTATCGCCAACCAATTAAAAAAAAAAAAATAAACACCTATGTATATCAGTATAAACGAGTTCTTTTTGGATTAGAGTGTTGACTAATTGGTTGATGATGCTCGCTCACTGGTGATCAATCACCGAATGTCAGCGTCCGGTGAGCGGCGGACGTCGGCGGCCACCTTTGTCGGTCGGGAACCGGCGGCGAGCTTTGGCGGTTGCCAAACTTAGCGGTCGACGAACGGCGGAGATCTTTGACGGTTGCCAAACACAAACGGCCAACGACCGACGGCGACCTTTGACGGTTGCCAAACGCAAGCGGTCGACGACCGGCGGCGATCTTTGCCGGTCGACAATCATTTGCGGCGGCGATCTTTGGCGGTCGGCAGTCAATTAGCGACTGCCGACCGGCGGAGAAAAAAATCGGGGTTTTCATTCTCATAGAGGTTTTTGCTTTTTTTTTTTGTTTTGGTAGAGTTAAGTGCAGGTAATCTTATTTCTAAGAGTATATATATTTTTTTAATTGATTATGATAATTATTGTATACAACGCATTGAGACAGATGTTCTCAGAATGTTTCCCTGTAGGTGTATTTTTGGACGGGTTCGCCCGCCCTGCCCGCCAGCGAGGACGGCTTCCAGCCGATGCCCTCCGTGACGATTCGGCCCGCGGACGACGGCCACCTACCGACGGCGAACACCTGCATTTCAAGATTGTACATCCCCCTGTACAGCAGCCGGAGCGTGCTCAGGCAGAAGCTGCTGCTCGCGATCAAGACGAAAAACTTCGGGTTCGTGTGATTTAACCCCCCCGCCCCACTTGCGCCGCGTTCACAAATTATTTCTCCCCCCCTTCTTCTTCTTCTTCACTGTGGATGATCCTCCTCCTCCTCCGCCGGGCTGCAGCGGCGGCGGCGGGCGGCGACGACGACGATAACAACAACACGAAACTCCCCCCCACCCACCCACCTTTAACATTTTTCTGTTGTAAAATTTCGCACGTGCAGAGTTGTGTATTATTATGATTAAATTATGAATTTTTGATGCGTCTCTTTCCTCTTCTGTCTCTGAGAGTTAGTTGTTTTTTTTTTCCTTCTCGGCGACGGACGGTGCGGAAACGAGTGACTGAATTATTCAAAGTGGTGATAAAGTCGTGTGTATATAATTTTAAAAAGAAAGAGAGAGAGGGCGCGAACCAACCGCTCACGGATACTTCAAAAAAAAACAAACAAACAAAAATAAACAACAACAAAAGAGCAAAATTAGTAATATACATAATATATAGTTTAGATTGTATTGTATTTGAATTTTTTATGTTATTATTATTATTATTATTATTTTATATTGTTCGAATAGTATAATCGTTATTGCTGATGCTGCTGCTGTTTTTTGTAATACATACATAAATAATTATTATTATTATTATGATTACATCACCGTGCCAATGTTCTCACGAAGACGAGGAAGATTTAAAAGAAAAAAAGAAAGTGTGGAAGCGAACGCGTGTTACGCACAACACCGGTTTTTAATTCTCATCATACCCCCTCGCCCTCACCCCCATTTTTATTGTTTACTGTTCTGTTTTTGTAGCGTTTAGTTTAACGCCACGTTCACCGCTGTTTGTAAAACTTCAGGTTTTTTTTTCCTTTCACTTTTTTTTTGTTTTAGTTTTAGTTAGGTGAAAAATTTGTCGCTTGTTTTTCTCGTAGCTGCCCTTCCGTTTTCGGCGGAATCTTTAATAAGAAGAGAGACTCTTGTTTTAATTTATCCTGTCACTTGCGATACGATGATGATTATGATGATGATGTTTCGTTATAACAATATTTCATATGTGGAAATAGCTTATGTATGAATAAATAAAAAAGAAATTGTACTCTGGCGTACGTGTTTTGGTTTTTTTAGAGAAAAAAAAAAAGAATGTCGTCGTTCGGATCACCGCTGGTAGGTGCTGCTCGAGAAGGTCAAAAGTCGAATCACAACACGCGCCGAGGAGTGTTTCGGTTTTTAACACGGGCGTAAGTATGGTTGCCTAACTATTAGGTACATCTTCAGTAAAGCGGGTGTTTTGTTTCGCTTTTTTTTTTTTTTTTTTAATTTGGCGTCGTCTTGGTTATTGAGCGTGAATGAATTGCTTACTCACCAATCGCTTGTGGTTGGTTGTTCCCATAATGTGAGCCAATTTTACAAACGATTGCTGAGTAAGCAACTCAGCCGCTGGGAATTCCTGAACGCGCCCATTCTGAACGCTGCTTGGAATTTGAAACATCTGAATCTGTCATTTGCTTTGACTTTTGAAATAAAAATTGTTTGCCTTTTCGAATAAGACGGCGATTTCACGAGGACAGAAAGTTTCCATGGTGGCGTCACTTGTTTTTTGAAGAATTCCTCCCAACAATTTCCCGATTCGTGGTTAACATCGAACTCAAAGCAAGAAGCAAGGTTAGGTATGCCGTAGTGGTAAGTTTAAATGTCAAATTGACAATAATTGTTTTGTTTCAGATCCAAAAAAAAGAGAAAAACACCGCGAACCTCCGCCTGTTTTTTTTTTTTTTTTTTTTTTTTATTAGCAACATTTGTTTTCTTTTCATAATGTTTTTATTAATCAATTATCCTCGATTTATATCGGCCTTTTATTACACAATCTTTTTCAGTTTCAGCTCGGGCCCAAGCGTGTCGGAATGCACAATTAAATTACTTCATTACCTTGATTTTTAATTAGTTTAAGTTTAGTTGGATTTTTTAGGGTGGTATTTGACTTATAAAAGATGGACACTATTTTCGAGACAACCGGTAGACGACACTTCCCGAGAAATTTCGACATCTGTCGCGATTTTTCTTTCGTTCGTGGACGCTAGCGTGAACTTCTAGCGTCCGCGGTTGCGTCTCCACTTAATTCGTGGATGAAGCGCGAATCTTGAAATGTACCTCGACCTCGGCTTCCTCTTCTCGCCATGACAGATCGCGTGTTTTCGCCCCGACCTTTTACGATTTTCTTGACGCTAGACGAAAAACCGAAGGTAGAACTTGCGCGGTGGCCGAGGTACATTTCAAGGTTCGCCTTCACACCGGCTCGCAGTGTTCGATTCGACCATTCTAGAGAGGGGCAAAATTGCAAAAATCCCAGCTTTCTTTGTTTAGGAATAAAAAGAAGATTTTCAGACGTCATCATAATAGTCAGTAGTGGTGAACGAACAAGAGCTGAAAAAATTATAAGTACTCGTGTCTTTTGCAAACAATAGCCGGAAACGCTTGCCGTGCCCGAGGTACATTTCAAGTTTCGCACTCTAATTGGGGCTCTCTCGATTGTTTTGAGTTATGACAAGTTTGGCGATTTGCTTGCGCGCAATGGAAACACGCGCCGGGGCTCGTTCAGAAATGACGCTCCGACTAAAAAGAGCGCGCTCTCTTTCTTCTTCTTTTTCTCTCTCTCTCGTGTAAATGATGTTGTATAGTTGCGACCTTTGAAAGGTCGTATGTATATTTTGACAAATACCAACTGATGTTAAATCTGAAGTTTCTGAACGTCACCCTAATCACTAAGGGCCATTTGCACCACTTTCAGTTAAAATTTAAGCTCCACTTAATTCCATAGAAACGTTTGTTGCAACAATTGTTTCTATGGAGTTAAGTGGAGCTTAAATTTTAACTGAAAGTGGTGCAAATGGCCCTAAATCCTTGTATGAATTTGTCAAATTTGACATTGATTTACGCATTCCAAAATTACGAACTTTTGACATTGATGTCAATTCTCGGTGCACAAGTTTTCAAAAGGGTACATTTCGCCTCTCATTTTATATTTATGCGCCCTCGCGATGCAGTTTCTGAACGCGCCTTTTGTGACCGGGGTGCACTTCAAGATTCGAACTCGAATCAGGAGGGCTCTCTCAATTCACGCAAAGCGTTTTGAGTTGGCAATGCTGAACTTTATTTTTTTAAATGGGAAAACCGGAGTTGCTTCGTGTTCTTGACGGCTTGATACTGACAGCTGTCATGTGACAGCGCACAATTTCAACTGCAAATTAACGCGCAGGACGTACCCTGCCAACTTGTTGCGTGTGACGTTAGGTCAAGAAACAATAAACAATCAGTGCTATTCTGTAAGATAACATTGATGTGCATATCAATTGATATGATGGTCTTCATAATTGAAGAGAACTTGTTACGATTTCATAACATTTCTTGTCGATTGCCGTCTGCAAATTGAAGAGAGATGCATAATCCGGTTGCAGTGTTCTAAATAGTCGAATGAATCTTGATTGCGTTGACGTTGACAACTCTAATTACTTCGTGTTTTGAATTGTGAAGAGAGAAGGGATCCGCGTTCGTCTTTTTCTTATACAAATACAGGTGGCCTCGCTCGTCGTGGAAATCATGGTAATGGTGATTTGCTTGCGCGTACGCTTCCTAAAAGCAGTGCCGCCCGCGGCCGAGGTACTTTTCAAGATTCGCGGCGTGGCCGAGGTGCGTTTCAAGCTGCGCAATTAGAGCAGCAGGCGTTTCGTGCGCGCTCGTCCCTCGTCGATTCCTCGTCGTCCTCTAGTCGCCGCCTGATGCCTACGAATGGCAGACGTGTTCCGCTAGTGTACGCTCTGTGTATTTCCGACGCGATTTTCGTGTGCCACACAGGATTAGGCGTGCGCCCCGCAAAATGGATGTAAGTACCGCGCTGTTTCGGCGTCGGGGCTTCGCCCCGCGCGCCCTCCTCGACCGAGCAAACTGCGAAACAGAGATCAATGACCATGGGTGGGTTTTCTGGCTCGGATTCGAGCCGAGCCCGGACGTACGTCCGACGTTCCGTCCTTGTCTGGCGGGACGCCGACGTGGGAGGCGCGCACCGGCCGCGCTTCGACGCCGGCCCCCTTTTATTCATGTGGGTTTGTCTTTTTAGGAGGTGTAATTTGCGTTATTATTGCCTTGCTTGTTTAAAAAAAAAAAAGAAAAAGAAACGCACGCGTTTTGATGAATCGCCCGCGTTTCGGTTCGGCTCGCTGAAAATCGCGACTTGTTTTTGTTTTCGCTTTGCCGCAGCTGACCTATTGGCTTATTTTATTTTATTTTTTGTTTCTAGTAAGAATCTCCATGAAATGACGTTAGCAACCACTAACGTAATAAAAAAGAAAAGAATGAAAGATACGTCATAGGTTTCTTCTTAGTAACCTATGACACATTCTTCATTTGTTTTTCATTTTTTTTTTTTTTTTTTGCTTGATTTATTTAATTTTTTCGTTGGCGTTGGTTGGGTCTTGAACGCCAATTCAGAAGTGGGATGTGCGCTTGGCGGTGTCGTTCGTTTTGCCTCGACGAACTATTCTGATTGGTCGAAATAAATATTGCATTGAAGAAAAAACAAAAAATAAGCGTCGAGTTTCATTTTAGAAAACAGTTCCTCATCAGTTTGACACAATTTACTTTACTGTTGTTTTACAGGGCCGACTCTGGAGATGGGCACCATCTGTTGGCCAACGTCACAGTTAATTTAAAACATTCTTTGAAAATTACGGTTTACTTTGATAATATACAGGGCCGACTCGAGGGCAAGAACGCACACACGCACACTCACACACGTAAATATAAATTCAAGCAGTGGCGTGCCTAGAATTTAAAAACGAGGCGGGCGCGCAGTTATCAATAATGACTAGTCTTAGGATCTGTTCGGGCGTTGCTACGGCTGCGTCCAGACTAGATCTTTTGACTGTGGATCGAAGAAGTGAAAGAAAACAGTTAAAGTAGCGCCACCTGTTGGCCTGGCCCAACGCCGCCAGGTGATTTAAAATATTCTTTCTGAAAATGAAAGATTCTAGGGCAAGAACCAACGCGCGCGCGCACACACACACACACACACACACACGTAAATATAAATTCAACCAGTGGCGTACCTAGAATTTAAAAACCAGGCGGACTCTGATTATACACTCATTTTTCAACGATGACTAGTCTTAGGACATTTTTGGACGTTACGTTTTGCGTCTAGATTTTACAACGATGAATCGAAGATAAAGAAAAATTGCCCAAGTGGCGCCATCTGTGGCGAACGCCGCAGGTGATTTAAAATATTTTCTCCGAAAATTACGATTTCCGAAGGATGTGACGAGTGAGAAACAAATGAAGAGCGACAAACGGAAGACAATCGGAAACTGCCAGAAATATAGAAAAAAAAAATTATCGATCCTTAAATGCGATCATTGATGAGATGGCGGTGCGTGGTAGGCGGATGTAAGTCTGAAATTGAAATTTACTACGGCGGCGGAGGCGACATCTGTTGCTTAAGAGCGCAGACGTTGCCGATGTGAGACGACTAAAAATAATTGCGTAAATAAGATGAAAAATGAAACACAAAAGATGAGAAAAAAAAAGATTCCTTGAATGAAAAACAAAAGATGAGCGACAAATGGAATACAATCGAAAACTGCGAAAAATGTATAAAAAAAAATTAAATATGATCGTTGATGAGATGGCGCTGAGTTGGGGCGGGGATTTTTAAATAATTTGAAATTGACTTGCAAAATAACTACTTTAGAGGCGCCATCTATTGATTAAAAGCGCAGACGCAGACGTTTCCGATTTAGGACGACTGATAATAATTGTATAAATAAGATGAAAAATGAAAAACAAAAGACGCACTGGCAGAAAACAATCGGAAACTAGAGGAAATTGAAAAAGAAAATTAATCACTCCTTAAATCCGATTGTTAATGAGATGGCTCCGAGTGGAGGACTTAAAACGCAGACGGTGCTGATAAAAGAATCAAAATAACGTGAATGAAAAAAAAAACAAAAGATAAACTAACAGAAAACAATCGGAAACTTGGAATAAAAAAAAAGAAAATTGAACGCTCTTTAAATCGTTAATGAGATGGCGCTGTGTTGTGGGGGAGGAGAGACTTAATTTGAAACTCGCTTGCAAATACGTCAGAGGCGCCATCTATTGCTTAAAAACGCACACGTTGCCGACAAAGGAATAAAAATAGGATCAACGAGAAACAAAAGAAGGTGGAGTGACAGAAAACAATCATCGGAAACTGCTACAAACACAAAAGGAAAATTTTGAACGTTCCTTAAATACGATCGTTAATGAGATGGCTCCGAGTGGGGGACTTAATTTGAAACTCGCTTGCAACTGAATACGTCAGAGGCGCCATCTCTTGCCTAAGAAATTACCGCAGACGTTGCGCCGTTGTGTTGTAATTCAGCTTGAATCTGCGGGCCGCTCGATTCGCTGTAATTTAAATCGCTTTTAGATGAATGAATTGGGAAAAGTTTTATCCGCGCCATCTATTGATCGATGGCGCGGACAGTTTAAGAAATTCCCTGGAAATTTGCAGCGCGTGAAATAATAATCGCGCCTTCCTCATTCCTCCATGATTTCTTTAAGATTAGAGTTTCTGATGCTGTCCTAGATCGGTGGATTTTGTGGCGCCATCTGTTATCTAAACGGCCGAAGTGAAATCGATTTTTGCCGCCGTATGATGCTGCTGCGTCACTCGTCGGCTGGAAGTTCGCTAATTGATGAGGGCAGTTTGGTGTGTTGCTTCTAACTAATTATTAATTAATAAATAATTATTAATGATAATGTGGGCGACGGATTAGGAGTGCCAAAAAGAAAAATGAGAAACGTCAAATGTTACTGAAAATTTGTTTTATTTTTCGTTTGTTTTTAAGAAAGTCGATCTCGGTAGTTTCCTTTCCGGATTTTATCGAATGGAATCCATCCATCCATCCAATCAGCGTTTAGCAATATTTGCAGAATGTTATCCTCTCTCTTTGCCTTGCACTGTTTAAAAAAAAATGTTCTAATGCTTCTGAGAAGCTCTCACGCATAAAAATTCTCTTTAAAAAACGCACGTCCGAGTCATCTGCGCGCCGCCGCCGCCGCCTATCTTCTGCAAACAAAATTCCTGCGATAATTTCAGATAAATTAGAAACTTTCGGTTACGCGCTCGGATTCCGCCATCTTCGACCTTAGAACGGAAAGTTGCTTAAAAAACTAAGCCATAAAACCGTCTTCTGTTTCATTGAAATTTAAACAAATTGGCTGATCGATCATTTTTATTGGATTTTTTTAGTAATTAGATACTCTTTTTTTTGGCGCAGCTTGTAGTGTACTTTGGCTTAAGTTAGATCAAAATTTCAGAATGCGTGTTATTTTCGAATTTAAAAAAAAAGTGGCTGATACGAAAGACGTAGTAGCTAATGACGTGTAGTTTATGATGCAACTTGTATAAAATCAGCCGAACATCGCGTTTCTCCAAAACACACTGAAGTTGCATTTTTCTTTAGGAAACACCCTGTATATTATTGCGTTTTTGAATTTCTAATCAAATTTTAGTCTGAATTGATGGGTCGCATCATGGGTCTAGCACGAGTGGTTTTCGACTTATTGCCGACTGCGGTTGTGTGAGTTCTCACGGCCGTAACTCTTTTGTTTTTGACGTTAGGAAAAAGATGACCGATACAGAAATGATAGATAATTACACGTAGTTTACGATGCCACCAGCGGAAAGGCAGCCGAACATCGCGTTTCTCCAAAACGCAGCGAAGTTGCATTTTTTTTCAGGGAACATCCTGTATATTATTGCGTTTTTGAATTTGTAATTAAATTTTAGTCTGAATTGATGGGTCGCATCGTGGGTCTAGCGCGAGTAGTTTTCGAGTTATTGCCGACTTCGGTTGTGTGAGTTCTCACGGCCGCAACTCTTTTGTTTTTGACGTTACGGAAAAAATGATCGATACAGAAATTATAGATAATTACACGTTGTTTACGATGCCACTTGTGTAACATCAGCCGAACATCGCGTTTTTCCAAAACGCACCGAAGTTGCAATTTTTTTCAGCGAACACCCTGTATATTATTGCGTTTTTGAATTTGTAATTAAATTTTAGTCTGAATTGATGGGTCGCATCGTGGGTCTAGCGCGAGTAGTTTTCGAGTTATTGCCGACTGCGGTTGTGTGAGTTCTCACGGCCGCAACTCTTTTGTTTTTGACGTTACGGAAAAAATGACTGGTACAGAAATTGTAGATAATTACACGTAGTTTACGATGCCAGTTGCGGAAAAGCAGCCGAACACCGCGTTTCTGCAAAACGCACCGAAGTTGCATTTTTCTTCAACGAACCCCCTGTATATTATTGCGTTTTTGAATTTTTAATCGAATTTTAATCTGAATTGATGGGTCGCATCATGGATCTAGTGCAAGTAGTTTTCGAGTTATTGCCGACTTCGGTTGTGTGAGTTCTCACGGGCGTAACTCTTTTGTTTTTGACGTTAGGAAAAAAATGGCCGATTCAGAAATTATAGATAATTACACGTAGTTTACGATGCCACTTGTGGAAAGGCAGCCGAACATCGCGTTTCTCCAAAACGCACCGAAGTTGCAGTTTTTTTCAGGGAACACCCTGTATATTATTGCGTTTTTGAATTTCTAATCGAATTTTAGTCTGAATTGATGGGTCGCATCATGGGTCTAGCGCGAGTGGTTTTCGAGTTATTGCCGACTGCGGTTGTGTGACTTCTCACGGCCGCAACTCTTTTGTTTTTGACGTTACGGAAAAAATGACTGGTACAGAAATTGTAGATAATTACACGTAGTTTACGATGCCAGTTGCGGAAAAGCAGCCGAACACCGCGTTTCTGCAAAACGCACCGAAGTTGCATTTTTCTTCAACGAACCCCCTGTATATTATTGCGTTTTTGAATTTTTAATCGAATTTTAATCTGAATTGATGGGTCGCATCATGGATCTAGTGCAAGTAGTTTTCGAGTTATTGCCGACTTCGGTTGTGTGAGTTCTCACGGGCGTAACTCTTTTGTTTTTGACGTTAGGAAAAAAATGGCCGATTCAGAAATTATAGATAATTACACGTAGTTTACGATGCCACTTGTGGAAAGGCAGCCGAACATCGCGTTTCTCCAAAACGCACCGAAGTTGCAGTTTTTTTCAGGGAACACCCTGTATATTATTGCGTTTTTGAATTTCTAATCGAATTTTAGTCTGAATTGATGGGTCGCATCATGGGTCTAGCGCGAGTGGTTTTCGAGTTATTGCCGACTGCGGTTGTGTGACTTCTCACGGCCGCAACTCTTTTGTTTTTGACGTTACGGAAAAAATGACTGGTACAGAAATTGTAGATAATTACACGTAGTTTACGATGCCAGTTGCGGAAAAGCAGCCGAACACCGCGTTTCTGCAAAACGCACCGAAGTTGCATTTTTCTTCAACGAACCCCCTGTATATTATTGCGTTTTTGAATTTTTAATCGAATTTTAATCTGAATTGATGGGTCGCATCATGGATCTAGTGCAAGTAGTTTTCGAGTTATTGCCGACTTCGGTTGTGTGAGTTCTCACGGGCGTAACTCTTTTGTTTTTGACGTTAGGAAAAAAATGGCCGATTCAGAAATTATAGATAATTACACGTAGTTTACGATGCCACTTGTGGAAAGGCAGCCGAACATCGCGTTTCTCCAAAACGCACCGAAGTTGCAGTTTTTTTCAGGGAACACCCTGTATATTATTGCGTTTTTGAATTTCTAATCGAATTTTAGTCTGAATTGATGGGTCGCATCATGGGTCTAGCGCGAGTGGTTTTCGAGTTATTGCCGACTGCGGTTGTGTGACTTCTCACGGCCGCAACTCTTTTGTTTTTGACGTTACGGAAAAAATGACTGGTACAGAAATTGTAGATAATTACACGTAGTTTACGATGCCAGTTGCGGAAAAGCAGCCGAACACCGCGTTTCTGCAAAACGCACCGAAGTTGCATTTTTCTTCAACGAACCCCCTGTATATTATTGCGTTTTTGAATTTTTAATCGAATTTTAATCTGAATTGATGGGTCGCATCATGGGTCTAGCGCGAGTGGTTTTCGAGTTATTGCCGACTGCGGTTGTGTGACTTCTCACGGCCGCAACTCTTTTGTTTTTGACGTTACGGAAAAAATGACTGGTACAGAAATTGTAGATAATTACACGTAGTTTACGATGCCAGTTGCGGAAAAGCAGCCGAACACCGCGTTTCTGCAAAACGCACCGAAGTTGCATTTTTCTTCAACGAACCCCCTGTATATTATTGCGTTTTTGAATTTTTAATCGAATTTTAATCTGAATTGATGGGTCGCATCATGGATCTAGTGCAAGTAGTTTTCGAGTTATTGCCGACTTCGGTTGTGTGAGTTCTCACGGGCGTAACTCTTTTGTTTTTGACGTTAGGAAAAAAATGGCCGATTCAGAAATTATAGATAATTACACGTAGTTTACGATGCCACTTGTGGAAAGGCAGCCGAACATCGCGTTTCTCCAAAACGCACCGAAGTTGCAGTTTTTTTCAGGGAACACCCTGTATATTATTGCGTTTTTGAATTTCTAATCGAATTTTAGTCTGAATTGATGGGTCGCATCATGGGTCTAGCGCGAGTGGTTTTCGAGTTATTGCCGACTGCGGTTGTGTGACTTCTCACGGCCGCAACTCTTTTGTTTTTGACGTTACGGAAAAAATGACTGGTACAGAAATTGTAGATAATTACACGTAGTTTACGATGCCAGTTGCGGAAAAGCAGCCGAACACCGCGTTTCTGCAAAACGCACCGAAGTTGCATTTTTCTTCAACGAACCCCCTGTATATTATTGCGTTTTTGAATTTTTAATCGAATTTTAATCTGAATTGATGGGTCGCATCATGGATCTAGTGCAAGTAGTTTTCGAGTTATTGCCGACTTCGGTTGTGTGAGTTCTCACGGGCGTAACTCTTTTGTTTTTGACGTTAGGAAAAAAATGGCCGATTCAGAAATTATAGATAATTACACGTAGTTTACGATGCCACTTGTGGAAAGGCAGCCGAACATCGCGTTTCTCCAAAACGCACCGAAGTTGCAGTTTTTTTCAGGGAACACCCTGTATATTATTGCGTTTTTGAATTTCTAATCGAATTTTAGTCTGAATTGATGGGTCGCATCATGGGTCTAGCGCGAGTGGTTTTCGAGTTATTGCCGACTGCGGTTGTGTGACTTCTCACGGCCGCAACTCTTTTGTTTTTGACGTTACGGAAAAAATGACTGGTACAGAAATTGTAGATAATTACACGTAGTTTACGATGCCAGTTGCGGAAAAGCAGCCGAACACCGCGTTTCTGCAAAACGCACCGAAGTTGCATTTTTCTTCAACGAACACCCTGTATATTATTGCGTTTTTGAATTTGTAATTAAATTTTAGTCTGAATTGATGGGTCGCATCGTGGGTCTAGCACGACTGGTTTTCGAGTTATTGCCGACTGCGGTTGTGTGAGTTCTCAAGGCCGTAACTCTTTTGTTTCTGACGTTACGGAAAAAATGACTGGTACAGAAATTATAGATAATTACACGTACTTTACGATGCCAGTTGCGGAAAAGCAGCCGAACACCGCGTTTCTCCAAAACGCGTCGAAGTATTGTTATTTTTGGCGCAGCTTGTAGTATACAGGTTTCTTTGATTGTTAAATAAAAATTTTACGCAGTACGAAAACGCGTTCTTATTTTATGATTGCGTCTTTCTGCTGATGACGGAATTTTTACATTATTAGGTTGTTGTATCTGTGAT
This sequence comes from Prosopocoilus inquinatus, assembly GCA_036172665.1. Classification (NCBI taxonomy): domain Eukaryota; kingdom Metazoa; phylum Arthropoda; class Insecta; order Coleoptera; family Lucanidae; genus Prosopocoilus; species Prosopocoilus inquinatus. The sequence goes on along the minus strand of CM069878.1, from coordinate 1,704,040 downwards.
TGTACTCTTTTTTTTTTGGCGCAGCTTGTAGTAACTACATTTTGGTCGAAAGTTTCATATTATCTTGCTGGAATTTTCCGAACAAAATAAATGATCGAGGCATTTGCTTTTTGGACGTTTTTAATAATTCTAAAAAAGCCCTCCGGTCGTCGACACCGCGGCCCGTTTCGTCCGCCGCGAAGAAAGCAGCAGCAGGAGCGCACCTTCGGTCTTCCACGTTATTCGAAGAAGACAGGAAGTCGTCATATTTAGAGCGTCCTGACGCGGAACACGTGCCACGCGCTGCTAATTTCGACGTTTCCCGCCGCATCCGACGACGTATTAACTAGCAGTGGCGTCGACGCCGCCGTCCACAGTCAAATTGGCGCCGGCGTAATTAATCAGCGCGAGTTAAAAACGACGCTGTCTTTCCTGGCCACACACAAAAAAGACATTGCGTCGCGTCGCGTCGCCTCGATTGGTTTAACATTTTTCAAGCGTAAATTAAAAAAAAAAAATAAAATAAAATAAGAAATAATGCAAATCGATACCTGCAAATTTTATTTGCTTAATGTTCAGTTGCGTGCGTTTAAATGTTTGGTTCGAGGCGTTTTCTTTTTAAGTCGATCGATGACGTCTCGCGCCTCATTATTATTAATATTGATAAATCCAAGATATAATTAGATGAGATAAGGCGAAATTAAAACGGCGACGATTAATTAGAATTAGGTTAAGTGGACGTTACGTAAGCGGATAACGCGTTTCACGTCGCCGCCGGCGAAGTGGAGGGACCTCGAGGACCTCTCGAGCCCCTGAAGTGGCCGCCCGGCCTCCGATCGTGCAACGTCTTCGGAGATTTTTACGAGTTTGCATTTGTTTTGTTGCCGATGATGAGGACGCCGCGATCCGAAACGATGATCTGGCTCGATTTTCCCCTCGACGGTCCTTGATTTCTTTTTAAGCGCCGCCAAGAACACAAAAAGGAAAAATTGAAGAAGTGGCTACGCCCGTGCTCAAAACTGTGTTTGCTGTTTGCAACCAACTCAAGTTAACTTAATTCGGAGGGGGGGGGGTCTGACTAATTTGGCCTTGACCGTATCTAATGACTGGAGAAAATTCGAGTTTTTCCGTGGTCAAGAACAATGTAATTATACAGGGTGTAATTTTTACGAGAGGAAAAACGTCAAGGGCGGGTTCCTCACGTCGAACTATGAAAAAAAGTTCATATAAACATACGTCGGCAGGCGCACAGTTTCTGAGATACAGGGTCCGGAAAAAAATTGGGAAACTTTTTTGTTATCGATTTCTCAGAAAAATTTATTCTTTATGAAAGTTGCCGCATCCCCCCAAACCTAAAACGCACTCGTCGAAATCCGAATATCTATCGCCGTATACCGAGGAGATCGAAAAGTTTGAAATCGACGTAAGAGTAAAGTGCCTTTGCTTTTCAAGATACGCGGAAATGTTATTTGGGAGAGTTGTTCGGGAGAGTCATGAGATTCCAAATATGTAATCATCGCTGCCTACGATGTCAACCACTACAATTATACAGGGTGTAACTTTAATGAGGGGCCAAACTTTAAGAGCCAGTTCCTCACACTGAAATGTGAAAAAAAGTTCGTATAAACATACGTCGGCAAGCGCATAGTTTCTGAGATACAGGGCCGGGAAGAAAATTGGGAAACTTTTTTGCCATCGATTTCTCAGAAAATTTTATTCTTTACGAAAGTTCCCGCGTCTTCCCAAACCTAAAATGCACTTGTCAAAATTTGAATATCTATCGCCGTATACCGAGGAGATCGAAATGTTTGGAATCGACGTAAGAGTAAACTGCCTTTGCTTTTCAAGATACGCGGAAATGTTATTCGGGAAAGTTGCTCGGGAGAGTCATGAGATTCCAAATCCGAAATCGTGGCCGCCTACGATGATTTTTGTTATATCTCGGAAACTACGCGTTTGCGGACCTATGTTTATATGAACTTTCTTTCATATTTCGATGTGAGGAACCGGCCCTTAAAGTTTCGCCCCTCATTAAAATTACACCCTGTATTGTGATTATTCTTGATTGCGGGTAAACACTTTGAATTCGACAAATTCCAGTGATTGTTCTCGGTCGCGGGTAAACACCTTGTGTGAATTCTGCATGTTTGAAGAATCAAAGTGTGCGCGCGGACTTCCTTCGTGACGTTTCGCGGACATTCCGTTCTAATAACGGAACGGTCGGTCGGTTTAAGCGCTCCTCGAATGTTTCTTTTCGTGGGAGAGTTGGTCAGCTGTGACTGCGACTTGGAACTCGCCTTCTCCGCGCCGTGTGTTTCAAGGCGAACCGCGATGACGTTTGTGCAACAGCAACAGCAACATCACGGTCGAGTTTCTTCTGTTCGGGAACGGGGGGGGGGGGGGGGGGGTAAAATAAGAAAATCGCCGGCGTTTGTTTTTTGCGTTGTGCTGCCGCCGACGGTCGAAACAAATGAAGCCTGTGTGTGACGAAAACTAAATTGCCCTGCGCTCGACGACTTTTAATAATCGATGCATGTACAGGGTGATTCAGAAACAACGTCCCCCTAAATGAGTGAAAGTCGTTAGTTTCCATTTCCGTCGAAAAAGAAAATCATGAGAAGAAACGAAAAAACGGTTGAAAACAATCCGCGCGGCGTTTATTAAAAAAAAATAATAATACGTACCCCGGTGACCGATTTTTTTTTTATTATCGGTGCGTATACAGGGTGATTCAGAAACGATTCCAAGCGGAGACCGGAATGAATCTCTTCCGTGCCCCCTAAATAAGTGAAAGTTGTTACTATTCGTTGAAGCGCAAAAAAAAAGAAAGAAAGAAAGAGCAGAAACAGTGAAGGACAAACAAAAACTCCACGGAATGAATAAAAAAAAACCTACAAACATTGTTAAAAAAACCCGCGGAATGATTTAAAAAAAAGAAGTACAAAAATTGTTAAAAATACGTAAAGTTACAAAAAAAAAATGGAAACAAAAGACGGTCGACTAGGTGGCTCATGATTATTTTTTAGTCGACTTCACGACGCATTTTTTTTTAGCAGCGAGTTAGTTTAATTATTTTTTTTGGCGCAGCCTGTAGTGTAATATCACATCATAACGCGGCGCATGATTATTTTTTTGTCGACTTCGCGACGCATTTTTTTTAGCAGCGAGTTTCAATTTTTTTTTTTTTGGCGCAGCCTGTAGTGTAATATCATTTCGTTTTGAGCGTTACGTCCGAACTTAATATCGTCTCGAAACAAGTGAAACCTGTGAGGAAAAAACAAAAGAATTTCTAAAAGTTCTAAGCGAAGAGAACGACGCCTAAATTAATGTTCGTGTGGATTCCAAAAGGTCACCTTCATTTTCTATCTATCCACAAAATTAGGATAAAAGCGAAAAACAAAACAAAAGAAATCACACGGTGCCTGACGACTGCAGTTCATAGAAAAGATTATTGTTTTCGTCGTTTTTCTTTTTTTTTTTTGTTAATAAGTTTGCATTTTTTTTTTTTTTTTGGCGCAGCCGATAGTAGCAGGTATAGTTCATTTCGATGGGCGTTAATCAATCCTCCAGATGGAGCTTGAGATTCCGCCAAATTTCGAAAAAATAAGCTACAAACTGTAATAAGCGCCCGCGCCGTTAAGTCATTTGATGTTTAGCAGAGATGGCAACACTGCCTGCAAATCTTGATATAAATATAAATACTACCGTTACGCCATCTAGCATGTCTTGTCTCTAATGTTCTAAGAGGGTTTTTCTTTATTTTCTAGGACAGTTTCTAACGTTCTAGGATAGTTCCTAACATTCTAGGATAGTTTCTAATATTCTAGGATAGTTTCTAATATTCTAGGATAGTCTCTAACGTTCTAGGATTATTTCTAATATTCTAGAATAGTTTCTAACGTTCTAGGATAGTCTCTAATATTCTAGGATAGTCTCTAACGTTCTAGGATAGTTTCTAACGTTCTAGAATTGTCTCTAACGTTCTAGGATAGTTTCTAACGTTCTAGAATAGTCTCTAATATTCTAGGATTGTCTCTAACGTTCTAGGATAGTTTCTAACGTTCTATAATTGTCTCTAACGTTCTAGGATAGTTTCTAACGTTCTAGGATAGTCTCTACTATTCTAGGATTGTCTCTAACGTTCTAGGATAGCTTCTAATTTTCTGGGTTAGTCTCTAACGTTCTAGGATAGTTTCTAAATTTCTAAGATATCATAGCCGAATTGGATAGGTCGTTGTTTGTCAATTCTAATTTCGTTACAGATCATTTGATTTTTGTTTTCTTTACAAAATTCTCCATCAAAGTCACTTGCGCGCTAAACAGAACGCGCAAGCAAGCTAGACAATCGACAGCGCTGTAGATGACAGCTTGAAGTTGTAGCTTACATCACAGAATGTGCGCAAGCAAGCTGTCTAAGCTGCGCCTCCAAACGTACGGTCGTTTTTGGCGTTGCATGACTCACGAGCTGTTCGGAACCTGGACCTCGCCTGCGTAGAAGCCGGCCGTCGTTGACCTCGACCTATACATTATATTGATTCGTGCCCAAAAGGCATGACGACCATGGACGATCCGAAGTACAGTTGTCGGGGACATTTTATTCTATTTTTTTTTTGCTTTTACTCAATCTATCCCGCCCCCCACCCCACCCCGCCAATCCGAACGACGCATGTTCTCTTAATTCCACGCAAAAAGGTCTCCGGCTGCGGATCATCGCGCTCGGTTTATTTACGAGTCGACGACGAAGATCGCATTATTTATTTTAATTTATTATGCAGCGACAGTCCCGGCAACATTAAACGGCTACGCAATACCAGTCACGGCGGCCGGGCGCAGGCAGGCAACCTTGGACGTGTTTTGTACATACTTGCGTTTTGTAATTCAAGACGCACCGTCACAGCAGTGTACGGCTCTTCGTGTTTGATTTATTTATTTATTTATTTGTTGCACTCCAGCGGCGGCGGCGGAGAAAATCGAAGCCGATTTGCGTCAGCGCCCGACGCGATGCGTTTCCCAAAATAAAAAAAAAGCCGAACGTCATCGACGTCGTTGTTCGTCGATCGCCATTCGTATGTACACCATTCGTTTCTCCTTATTTAATTAATTACCATGAGTACGACGCATTATTATTATACAGGGTGTATTAGTATTATACAGGGTGAAATATTACTAATTACTATATACAGGGTGCATCCGAGTCGCTCGGCCAAACTTCACCGACGCGTTCTACGGAACAAAAGCGCAACAAAAGTTCCTATAAACACGCCTCCGAAAACGCTTCCTTAAAAAGTTTCGCGCGAATTTCAAAATTCGCGAAGTGTATTCTTTTCAGGGAAGCAGACAGCGAGTTCCGCGCAGCTTTCTTCCGTATAATTTAATAATAATCATAATAATTGAAAAGTTGGGGGATTTTAAATTAAAGTAATTAACTTTTTCGATCGATGGGCGTTTGTATTTTGTTTTTGTTTTTTTTTTTCAAGGTCTAACGGGAGTGTCGGCTTGAAGAAATGGAGGTCACCCGCGACACCAGCGGCTCCACCGGTCAACTGTCGAGCGCCGGCAGCGGCGGAGGCGTCATGCACCACTCACATTCCACCCCGGCCGGAGTAGACGGCGGCATCCGGACGCCCCCTGCCACCCCGAAGAAGGGCGGCAAGATGCTCGCCATACGGGTGCAGATGCTCGACGACACCGTCACCATATTCCAAGTGCAGGTCGGCCCCTCATTTATTTCCCCCTTTTAAATACCCCATTTCATCATTTTATTACACCCCCATCAACGCACGAGCTACAGCCCCGTATTTATTTAAAGCCGGGCAAACACCGATTACAATTGCTCTCCAGTTGGGGAGATGGTTTGTCAAATCGCTAAGTTACAAGCTTGTAAAACCTTTAGCATCGGATTTGAAAAAAAAAAAACTTAAATGTCGATTAAAACCGACGTTTAATTGAAAGGGTTCAACTTCAGCAATCGTTAGAGAAGTACCGTCAAGGTCACGTAAATACTATAAGAAATAATTATCCGTAAATCGATGTCAAAACTTACATGTCAATAACGAATAACGGGGCCCGTATTTTGTTTACAAAACGGTGAGCACTGGATAATTCGTTTAATTGTGATTGCGACTACGTGTCGGCTAGAATGAAAAGCGAAACAAAACGCGACGAAATATTAGAAATTAGAAAATTAAAATAAACGCGGCGGCGTTCCATTTCGCTCAGGTCAACGCATCACCAGGTTGCGCTTCTGTTCTAGGGAAGACGTCCTCGTGGTGCAGCTCTAAATATGGCGGTGTTTCATTTTGTTCGGTCATCACATTACCAGGTTGCGCTTCTGCCCTAGGGAAGGCGTCCTCGTAGTCCAACTTTAATTAGGGCGGTGTTCCATTTCGCTCAGGTCACCGCATCACCAGGTTGCGCTTCTGTCCTAGGAAAGGCGTCCTCGTGTTGCAGGCCTAAATACGGCGGTGTTTCATTTTGTTCAGTCATCACATTACCAGGTTGCGCTTCTGTCCTAAGGAAGGCTTTCCTCGTAGTTCAGGTCGATCGCGTGATGTTAACGTTTCGTCAGTCCTTTTCTCAGTGGAAATCTGCCTCTAAGGCACGAAATGCTGTACACAGCGCCGTCTGCGTCGCGGGAAACTGCCTACCGACGCGTTCAGGAAGCTCAGTGACGTCACATGATTCGTCAGGCTGGGCTGCAAAACGTCCCGAGAAAGAAAAGCCCACGATTAAAAAAAAAAAAACCTAATTCAGGAAACAAGCATCACGGACTAATTCGTGCCGCACAGAAATCGCTGGTCATAAATGCCTGACTAAGTGAAGTTGTTCAGGCTTTGAAAAAAGCATGGCTTTGGCGTGGTGGGCCTTTTACAGAACACCAATACATACCTGATTCAGTGAAGTTGTTCAGGCTTTGAAAAGCACGAGTGAACGCGTGGCGGGCCTTTTTCAGAACACGAATACCTGATTAACTGAAGTTACTCGGGGCTTTGTAAACCAGCACGAACGAATACTTGGTCTTACAGGGCCGGACCTTTTCTAGAACGATCTGTGAAATTTTCTTCCGCTCGTACGTCACCAAAGCATCATTCCAGCGTGAACGTACAGCAACAAAATGGTCGCGGGAAACTGCCTACCGACACGTTCAGGAAGCTCAGTGACGTCACATGATTCGTCAGGCTGGGCTGCGAAGAAGGAAAAGCCCACGATAAAAAAACCTAAGTAAGGAAGAGCGAAACAAGCATCGCAGACTAATTTGTGCCGCACAGAAATCGCTGGTCATAAATGCCTGATTAAGTGAAGTTGTTCAGGCTTTGAAAAAAGCATTGCTTTGGCATGGTGGGCCTTTTACAGAACACCAATACATACCTGATTAAGTGAAGTTGTTCAGGCTTTGAAAAGCACGAGTGAACGCGTGGCGGGCCTTTTCCGGAACACCAATACCTGATTAAATGAAGTTACTCGGGCTTTGTAAAGCAACACGAACGAATACTTGGTTCTGCGGGGCCGGACCTTTTCCAGAACAATGTGTGAAATTTTCTTCCGCTCGGACGTCACTAAAGCATCATTCCAGCGTGAACGTACAGCAACAAAATGGTCGCGGGAAACTGCCTACCGACACGTTCAGGAAGCTCAGTGACGTCACATGATTCGTCAGGCTGGGCTGCGAAGAAGGAAAAGCCCACGATAAAAAAACCTAAGTAAGGAAGAGCGAAACAAGCATCGCAGACTAATTTGTGCCGCACAGAAATCGCTGGTCATAAATGCCTGATTAAGTGAAGTTGTTCAGGCTTTGAAAAAAGCATTGCTTTGGCATGGTGGGCCTTTTACAGAACACCAATACATACCTGATTAAGTGAAGTTGTTCAGGCTTTGAAGAGCACAAATGAACGCGTGGCGGGCCTTTTCCGGAACACCAGTACCTGATTAACTGAAGTTCCTCGGGTTTTATAAAGCAGCACGAACGAATACTTGGTTTTGTGTGAAATTGTGTGAAATTTTCGCACTGCAACAAAATGGTCGCGGCCAGCCGGACAACGAACTGCACTCTACGCGTTTAAGCGAAACTACTCGACTCGATTGTGCTCGCTCGGAGCTCGCATTGCAAGGGACGACGTGTTCGATCCGAACTGATCAATCACGGAATCCTTCTCGAAGAGCCGAACGAGCCCCATCTAGTGAGGCGATTTTGCTACGCCTTAAGAAATGGTGAACTTGGCGCATAAAATGAAAAAAAAAAAAACACTCTGAAATTCCGTGTCGATAAATTCTTGTGAGGTTAGGTTACGTGCCCTTGTTTTTTTTGTTTTATGGGCGCTTCGCGTGCATTTTACATGACGCGCGGGCCTTTATTTGTGTTACAGACCGGACGAGAGATCACGTCCTAACCGGAAAGTCGGATAAGAAACCGTGTAAGATGAATTCTTTATTGAACAGAGAGAGAGATAGAGAGAGAATTATGTTCTGGCCCCAAACGATCGGCGTAGCATTCATCTACAACAACCGGTCGCTTAAATAATTAATGAGCAGGTTCCATTCATAAATTAACAAGTCCGTACCTTTCTTACAGTTTTCTTATTTTCTATAAAGGGGATGGTTTAGAGGTGTAGATATATTTTTTTTTAATTCATTGGTTTCATTACCTCGACGTATTATCGAAATTTATTGTTTTTTTTTTGCACCCTGTATTATCGCACCCTGTATTTATAAGTCGCATTTTTGCGATTTTGTAAGAGAAAACCACCGGTCGCGGTAGGTCGCACCGTTTCACCTCCTGAAGTGGGAAATTCATTTATTTAAATCGATGGCTGGACGGATGGCGTATCGAACTTGGGCGTCGCGACGCCCGCCCCCTCCCGGTGACGGAGGACGCTGCACCACAGACCTAATGAAACCGAGGAGCCACCAGCAGACCTTATGAGCGCGGTGTTTGTGGCCAGGGAGGTAGATTTGTACGCCCCTTGTTACAAATCTTGCGCTCATGGCGTCGACTGCCTACAAACGATCTTCCCTCTCCGTCTATCACCGCGCCGCCGATGGCGAAACTAGGCCGTGTACACACCGCACCATTTTGAATTCAGATCAGTTTCAGCCCCTCTTGATCAGTCGGATCTCATTAAGAATTAAAGGAATACCGAAAGTGATGATCGAATTACGGGGCCCGTACCTCTTTCACAAAACCTTTCAGTAAGCACTGATAATAATTAAAAGAAGGATGAGCAGGAGTGATTTGCGTTTGCCGCAACAGAAATCGCCGGTTACAAATACCTGAATACCGAAGTCGTCAGGCTAGGAAAAGCTTCTTGATTTGTTTAGAACGCCACAGTAAACACTTGACAATAATTAAAAGAAGAATAAGCAGGACTGATTTACGTTTTCCGCAACTGAAATCGCCGGTTATAAATACCTGAATACCGAAGGCATCAGGCTTGGAAAAGCCTCTTGCTTTGTTTAGAACGCTAGAGTAAACACTGATAATAATTGAAAGAAGAATAAACAGGAGTGATTTGCGTTTGCCGCAACAGAAATCCCCGGTTATAAATACCTGAATACCGAAGCCGTCAGGCTTGGAAAAGCTTCTTGATTTGTTTAGAACGCCACAGTAAACACTTGACAATAATTAAAAGAAGAATAAGCAGGACTGATTTGCGCTTGCCGCAACAGAAATCGCCGGTTATAAATACCTGAATACCGAAGTCGTCAGGCTTGGAAAAGCTTCTTGATTTGTTTAGAACGCCACAGTAAACACTGACAATAATTAAAAGAAGAATAAAAGACTGATTTGCGCAACCGATCATGACGGAGCAAATTAACTTAAGACCGTTCAGCGGGACGGGTTGGGCTGGTTCGAATTGTACGCCGAACAACCGGCACAATTGTTATTAACAAAGAAAAAAGAGAAACACCAGTTATTGCACTCGTCTTTATTTACGTACGCGTTAAACGTCCGGTGGTTACGTAGGTCCATAAAAAGAAAAAATTAAACGTAACTCGAAAAGTTAGAAAAAGAAAATATTGAAAGGGAATGAAAATCGAATAACGGGGCCCGTACTTCGTTCACAAAACGTTGCCGTAAACGCGGATAATAATTAAAAAAAAAAAAAAGAATATGAAGGACTGATTTGCGTTGTTTGCCGCAACAGAAATCGCCGGTTATAAATTCCTGAATACCGAAGTCGTCAGGCTTGGAAAAGCTTCTTCCAGAGCACGCAGTAAATTCGCGTTCGGGTTTATTTATGCACATTGAAAGTGATTCGTGGGTTAATTAAACGCGAAATTAAACGCGCTCAATTAACCAAACAAGTGCTACCTTAATCCCCCCTCCCCCCCTCCTGTTGTTTTAAGTGCGTACGTACAAGAAGCGGATTAGCGATGCAAACGACAGATAAACGGCGCTGTTAGGCATAATAAACGAGGCTAATAGCGCAGACTTCCTGCACTTGGGCGCGGAGGAAGTCGCGCACGCCGTCATATTACGCATTCTTCTTTCGCTTTGGTCGTTCATTAATGCCCCTCCTCCCCCCCACAACACAAACATCTTTGTTCTGCAGCGTAAAAACCGATCAACTCTGAAAAAGAATGAGGGCTAAAAAATGTTTCTCGTAAAAGTTGGGGAACTATATTTTAATAAGGGGGATGCATCATCTTAAGCACCGATCGATGCTCACAAAGAGCGTTCTCCATTTTAATGGAAGGGGGATGCATCATCTTAAGCATCGATCGATGCTCGCAAAGAGTGTTCTCCAATTTAATGGAAGGGGGATGCATCATCTTAAGCATTGATCGATGCTCACAAAGAGCGTTTTCCATTTTATTAAGTGGGATGCATCATCTTAAGAATCGATCGATGCTCACAAAGAGCGTTCTCCATTTTAATCAGGGGGATGCGTCATCTTAAGCACCGATGCTCATCAAGAGCGTTCTCCCCACACTCGCTTATTCCACTTTAGTGCTCTGAACACAGTGACGCCCGCCGTGAATCATCAAATTGGTGATCGTTTTAACAAATCAAAAAAAAAGACAACAAATTCATCTCCCCTTACAGAAACATGTGACGTAGTAGACATAGTAGACATCTGTTTCTCGTATCGTGATTATCAATGCAATAATTATATTTAATCGCGCTCAAGTCATCTAAGTTGAAATCTTTTTGCTGGTGGAATTTCAAGTTTCTTGTAAACGGGGGCGTAGCGAGCATTGCTGGGGCCTAGTACGATGATGGGTAGGAAGGGGCGAACTCGGATTCGACCCTTCCCCACTTCACTTTTTGTTGTAGTTCTTTGCTTTTTCAATTTTTTTTCCCACGCCATTTCCACTGAGTGAGCACGACTATTAATTTTCTCGAGGGTTGTTTCGAATTGCTGATTACCAAGTCAAAACTTTTTGTGTTCTCAATTGTTTTGAGAGATTTAATTGAAATATTTTTAGCTTCAGTTTTTTTACATTTCAATTTTTAAGTCTCGAATTGAACAGACTTTGATTAAATTGCTGGATTGACCTAGAGTTGGGTTGGACTTGGATTTTAATCAAGTTAAGTTTGGAAGACCTCGACCAACACTGTTTGGAGCGGTGGGTAGAGGGGGGGGGGTCTATCCAATTAACCAAAATTTGATGACTGATTAAATTGTTGGATTGACCTAGAGTTGGGTTGGACTTGGATTTTAATCAAGAGCGGATCGTTAAGTTTGGAAGACCTCGGCCAACACTGTTGGAAGCGGTGGGTAGAGGGGGGGGGTCTATCCAATTAACCAAAATTTGATGACTGATTAAATTGTTGGATTGACCTAGAGTTGGGTTGGACTTGGATTTTGATCAAGAGCGGATCGTTAAGTTTGGAAGACCTCGGCCAACACTGTTGGAAGCGGTGGGTAGAGGGGGGGGGGGCTATCCAATTAACCAAAATTTGATGACTGATTAAATTGTTGGATTGACCTAGAGTTGGGTTGGACTTGGATTTTGATCAAGAGCGGATCGTTAAGTTTGGAAGACCTCGACCAACACTGTTGGAAGCGGTGGGTAGAGGGGGGGGGGTCTATCCAATTAACCAAAATTTGATGACTGATTAAATTGTTGGATTGACCTAGAGTTGGGTTGGACTTGGATTTTGATCAAGAGCGGATCGTTAAGTTTGGAAGACCTCGACCAACACTGTTGGAAGCGGTGGGTAGAGGGGGGGGGGGTCTATCCAATTAACCAAAATTTGATGACTGATTAAATTGTTGGATTGACCTAGAGTTGGGTTGGACTTGGATTTTAATCAAGAGCGGATCGTTAAGTTTGGAAGACCTCGGCCAACACTGTTTGGAGCGGTGGGTAGAGGGGGGGGGGTCTATCCAATTAACCAAAATTTGATGACTGATTAAATTGTTGGATTGACCTAGAGTTGGGTTGGACTTGGATTTTAATCAAGAGCGGATCGTTAAGTTGGGTTGGACTTGGATTTTAATCAAGAGCGGATCGTTAAGTTTGGAAGACCTCGGCCAACACTGTTTGGAGCGGTGGGTAGAGGGGGGGGGGGTCTATCCAATTAACCAAAATTTGATGACTGATTAAATTGTTGGATTGACCTAGAGTTGGGTTGGACTTGGATTTTAATCAAGAGCGGATCGTTAAGTTTGGAAGACCTCGGCTAACACTGTTGGAAGCGGTGGGTAGAGGGGGGGGTCTATCCAATTAACCAAAATTTGATGACTGATTAAATTGTTGGATTGACCTAGAGTTGGGTTGGACTTGGATTTTAATCAAGAGCGGATCGTTAAGTTTGGAAGACCTCGGCCAACACTGTTTGGAGCGGTGGGTAGAGGGGGGGGGGGGTCTATCCAATTAACCAAAATTTGATGACTGATTAAATTGTTGGATTGACCTAGAGTTGGGTTGGACTTGGATTTTAATCAAGAGCGGATCGTTAAGTTTGGAAGACCTCGGCCAACACTGTTTGGAGCGGTGGGTAGAGGGGGGGGGGGGTCTATCCAATTAACCAAAATTTGATGACTGATTAAATTGTTGGATTGACCTAGAGTTGGGTTGGACTTGGATTTTAATCAAGAGCGGATCGTTAAGTTTGGAAGACCTCGGCTAACACTGTTGGAAGCGGTGGGTAGAGGGGGGGGTCTATCCAATTAACCAAAATTTGATGACTGATTAAATTGTTGGATTGACCTAGAGTTGGGTTGGACTTGGATTTTAATCAAGAGCGGATCGTTAAGTTTGGAAGACCTCGGCCAACACTGTTGGAAGCGGTGGGTAGAGGGGGGGGGTCTATCCAATTAACCAAAATTTGATGACTGATTAAATTGTTGGATTGACCTAGAGTTGGGTTGGACTTGGATTTTGATCAAGAGCGGATCGTTAAGTGTGGAAGACCTCGACTAACACTGTTTGGAGCGGGGGGTGAAGGTGCGGGGAGGGGGGGTCTATCCAATTAACCAAAATTAATCCAGATTTCGATTAGCTTAGGCGACTCATTCGCCATTTTGCTAAAGAATTCGAACTCGGATTCGACCCTCCCCCACTTCACTTTTTTTGTAGTTCTTTGCTTTTTCAATTTTTTTTCCCCGCGCCATTTCCACTGAGTGGGCATATTTACGCAATGAGTGTCGTTTTTTTTCTTCTTTTCATCGTCTAAACCCAGGACGCTGTGGCAATCGATCACGTTTTGCACGACATTTTCTCGTGTAAAGGATTTATCCGTGACGTCGGTGACTGATAAAATAATAAAATATAAATGAGGTATTCACTAAAAGCGTCAGCAAGGTAAAAGTCATAAGTCGGGAGCCGTAAAGAAGGCAAGGCTTCGGTGAACAAACATTTTCGAATCTTCAAAAGGAAAGCGAAAAGTCACTTTACGGAAGATATTTTAGTTTAAGTTCATTTTCTCTTATTAATATATATATCTTGTATTCAGGAGGTGGTATTTGCCCTCACCGATACCCACTGATACTAGGTGCGCCCCCCCCCCTCGAAAAATAAATAAATTTAACGCCTACCTGTGCAGAGTCGCACATTTCCCACGCCATCTCCACTGAATGGGCATTTTTTACGCAACGCGTGCTGTTTTTTTTTTCGTCATCTAAACTCGGACTTTCACGTAATGGAAAAGAGGAGACGTCAGTTTTAAAGCCCCCGCCCCCTCGCCCCCCTTGCAGACTACTTCGTCAATTCAATATTCGCTCCGATCGTAAACGACGGCGACGGCTTCGGAAACATCCATTCGGAGAAATAGCTTCGGTCGGATCGAACACACGGCCGTAAATTCCAATGGGCGTCGCGTCGCAGTGAAACGCACGGCCCCATTACGTATTTCTTCCGCGGGGGCTTCCCAGACGCCCGGGTGAGGTCGCGGTCGAGCTCGAAGAATCGTTCGCATCGCGCGAACTACATCTGTTTCGATGGTTTCATTGAAAACGTTCGCGCTGGTTATGATTTTGATGATTGATTAATCGATTAATTAATTAATTAATTAATTAATTAATTAAGTCAGAGGTCAGATCTGTCCTTTACAAGAATCGCAAGTCTCTCTTTTAAGGCGTCAGGCCGGATCTGTCCTTTACTTGCAATAATCGCGAGAAGTCTCTTATGTTGGGGATTATCTGCGAACATGCTCATACAAGGGTGAGCGAGTAAGTACATATTGTGGCGCAGTCAGTTCGTTCGACGCGACAGGCGGCGGTTCAACTTTTAATGCGAGAAACGTCGCGAACGGAAGCAATTTGCCTTTGGGGGCGACCTCGCTGCTTCGCATAATGCACCCCTGGTTTGTTTGCGCCGCCCGTCGGAGTTAGTCGGGGGGGTCGTAACTCGTCTCGTCGTCGAACAGGATCGATGGCAGGGGGTGTCATGATGAAGGTATTCACCAGCCTGCGGTAGGTAGGTAACTGCAATAAGGCACCAAATCCGGGGGGGCTTTGCGGCCGGCATTAAAAGCCGGCGTGCCGATTCGAGATAAATGCGCGGGATTATCGCGAGGAGTCATGTTTCTGGGAAATGACGTCATCGTCGAAAACAAAAAAAAAAAAAAAACCAAATACCTCACCCGACATATCTGAATGTACTCACCAAGATTGGGAATTGTATATTGCCAGTTTAGTAGAAAACATTTTGTAATTTTTTTCTTCTAGAGTTTCTCGAATTGCTTCAAGGCCCGTCCATCATCGCGTTAGACTTTATATTTCGCTGCAATTCGAGCAACCTTGGCCGGATACGTGGAGCTCTGTGCTGTTATAAAGCATCTCATATTTACCAGGATTGCCCTTGCCTTAGTTCTGTTAGTCCCGAACAGATTCTTCGCAGTCTTCGAAAAATCTGTTCGTTTATTAATTTATACGTCTTTGTAACAACACCTCCCGTCGATTTTCTTCTTCTTTTAATTATTCCCGTCTTCTTTCTTACTCTTTCTGCTTTCCATCTTCTTGTCTTCTGTTTTATCAGTAGGAAAATGCGCTTTCGTCGTTTTGACTGACCTCGACCGAGTTACATACACATGCGGTTTGTGTTTTGTAGCTGAAACCGAGTCGATCCGGAGGATGTGGCGTTGCCCTCGCCTTAGTTCCGTTCGCCTCGAACAGATTTTTCGACGTTTACTTCATTAAGTAACGTCTTGTAATCGTGATACTCCCCGTCGATTTTTTAATTAATTTTCGTATTCTCTCTCGCACTTCCTGCGTCCCATCTCCTTGTCTCTGCCCCTTCATGTCTGTTAAATCGGTGTAAAACATGCGTTTTCGTTTGTTTTGACTAACCTTAACCCTGGGAGTTACATTCACGTGCGGCGTTTTTTTTTTCTCTCTTAGCCGAAATCGAGTCGGTCGAATGAGAAAAGTGACTTTTTTTTTCTTAGAGCCCCCAGAGGGCCTGCTTCAAGGCCATCGTCGCGCGTTAAACTTTACGTTTCGCTGCGATTAGAGCAACCTCGGCTCTACTAGACGTCCGTCCGGATACGTGTAACGCACTGTTGTAAAAACATGTCGTGTTTACCCGGGATGTGGCGTTGCCCTCGCCTTAGTTCCGTTCGTCCTGAACAGATTTTTCGACGATTACTTTATCAAGTAATGTCTTGTAATTGTGATGCTCCCCGTCGATTTTTTAATTAATTTTCGTATTCTCTCTCTCACTCCCTGCGTCCTATCTCCTTGTCTATGCCTTCTCCTGTCTGTTAAATCGGTGTAAAACATGCGTTTTCGTTTGTTTTGATTAACCTTGACCCTGGGAGCTACATTCACGTGCGGCGTTTTTTTTTCTCTCTTAGTCGAAATCGAGTCGGTCGAATGAGAAAAGTGACTTTTTTTTTTCTTAGAGCCCCCAGAGGGCCTGCTTCAAGGCCATCGTCGCGAGATAAACTTTACGTTTCGCTGCGATTAGAGCAACCTCGGGTCTACCAGACGTCCATCCGGATACGTGTAACGCACTGTTGTAAAAACATGTCGTGTTTACCCGGGATGTGGCGTTGCCCTCGCCTTAGTTCCGTTCGTCCTGAACAGATTTTTCGACGATTACTTTATCAAGTAATGTCTTGTAATTGTGATGCTCCCCGTCGATTTTTTAATTAATTTTCGTATTCTCTCTCTCACTCCCTGCGTCCTATCTCCTTGTCTATGCCTTCTCCTGTCTGTTAAATCGGTGTAAAACATGCGTTTTCGTTTGTTTTGATTAACCTTGACCCTGGGAGCTACATTCACGTGCGGCGTTTTTTTTTCTCTCTTAGTCGAAATCGAGTCGGTCGAATGAGAAAAGTGACTTTTTTTTTTCTTAGAGCCCCCAGAGGGCCTGCTTCAAGGCCATCGTCGCGAGATAAACTTTACGTTTCGCTGCGATTAGAGCAACCTCGGGTCTACCAGACGTCCATCCGGATACGTGTAACGCACTGTTGTAAAAACATGTCGTGTGTACCCAGGATGTGGCGTTGCCCTCGCCTTAGTTCCGTTCGTCCCGAACAGATTTTTCGACGATTGCTTCATTAATTAACGTCTTTGTGAGTGACGCTTCGTCGTTTTTTTTTTCTTTTAATTATTTCCGTCTGCTTCCACTTCTTGCCATGTGACAAATCAGCAGAACATGCGCTTTTTCGAGTGACCTTGGTTTGGTGCGTTTTTTTTTTTTTTTTTAACTGAAATTGTGAAGAACATTTTCCTCTGACAGTTTACTTCGAGTCGTTTTTAATTGCACCTCGTCAGATAAGCTACTCCTCCGTGTACGGAGCGTCAAAGTGGGTCACCCTGTATTATTTTTCTCAGAAAAAAAAAAAAAAAAGAAAGCCACACGACGCGAGTTCGGCACGTTCGAGATGACGCGACGCGACACGCACGAAACAAAAGCCGACGACACAGTCAGTCGTCCCGAACCACTTCCCATATTTGGCAGTCACACATGACCGGTCCCGACGATTCCAGGTGCGGAACAAGGGGGCGGCGTGCCGATCTATTATTTATGCACGCTCCTCCAAACAACATTAATTATACGCAGATCTAACCTCACTATTCATTTTTACTCGATTATCTTTTGTTTTTCTTTGATTTTTCATAACACACTAGGTGATTGTCTTTTATTTCTTTGTACAATGTTTTCCTTGTCAGGCGTTAAAATAAATCGATCGCCTCCTGTTTTCTCGTGTCTTTTTTTTATTTCAATTTTTTCTCCTCCGATCGTTGTCAATGACGAAATGGTCTCGCGAATTCCTCTTGGCGGCTAAGAATAAACCGTGCGATCGAAAATCGCTCGTTCGCTGGTGTGCGCCCGGCCTTAAAATTGAATCGCCGCTCGCTTCGCGTCGCTTACACGCAATCGGTTTGGTGAAAGTTAATTTATTAATCCTCGTTCTTTTGGCGACCAATTGCCCGGATAAATCGCCTTGTATGTCGGTTGGTAAGCGTGCGCGATCGACCAACCGACATCCGCTTGCCAACGCCGCCGTTAGATTGAAAAAAAAAATTAATTAAAAAAAAAAAAAAATTGGCGCAGCATGAGAGAGGCGGAATGTAAAGGTCGATTAGCACCGCACATTCATGTGATGAAGCGGAGCATAATCATAATGTGTGTGTGTCTGAGTATAACTTATTGCATTTTTTCCAGCGCGTTGAACAACTCTTATCGACCAGCACACATCTCTAAACTTAATAAAGAAGATTAATGATCAGATGAATTTAGAAAAGAATAAAATATTTGGCGTTGAAAAGCTTCCAATCCCAGGATTCAAGCGTATGCGCGTGTGCCCGCTCAGTGGAGAAGTGCGCGGGGCGCGGGGCTTCCAAGATGTTAAAACTCGTATCAGCGCGCATCTCTAAACCCTTAAAATGTTAACGATGGATTGAAAAATAATTTGCGCCTCAAACTGTCCACATTCCAAATAACCTGCATCTAGGGGGTCTGATCTCGTGTGTGCCCATCCAGTGGAGAAGGGCGGGGTGGAATTCCAAGATGTTAAAACTCTGTCCTTGCCCTGTCTCGTAATAATTAATTTTAATGTGCGCGTTTCGTTTTGCGTAAGAAGGCGAAGGCGCGCGATGATAACTTTGTTTGCGCTTTAACATTAAAGTCGAGATAGAGCCGTCACAGTCACGTGCAAGCGGCAAACAAACAACACGGCAATAAAAACGTAATGAGCAGCGAACCGTTTCATTAGCGGGCCGCTAATTGTACGACGGTAACCGCGATAACCTTCTGCGAATCGTCGTATCGTGACGCATAGTTTCTCTTTCTCTTTTTGTTTTGTTTTTTTTTTTTTTTTTTTTTTTTTTAACGGAAGCGGTTCTTTTATTGCGGCGGTAAACATTCCCATTCCCAATCTTTCATTCCTTGCGAAAGAGCGCGCGCGTTTTATTGCTCGTTCGAATTATACGATGTAACTTCGCGCAAGGCGACGGACGCCACTGTGCCACTGCTGGATCATCACCATGTATTACGGTCTGTTCGATTGAACTCGGAGGTCGCGACTGCGACTGCAACTGCGATTAGCGACGACTTTCATAGAGTTCACTTGGTGCAAGGACTAGGGATTAGGCCCGTGGCGGGCGCCACTTTTTCTTTTTTTTTTTCGAGAAAGTCCCACATCGGCCGCCAGAATTAAATTACGCTCGCTAATTTTAGATTGATTTGGCGCGGGGGTGGCGGGGAGGAGAATTAATTAACGCGCTCGTTGAATCGTCGTTCTTTCCTCTTTGCCGTGCTCACCCCCGGCCCCCCCGTCCCTCGCCGATCCACACCCACAGATTAGTTTATTTCTAAACTTTGCTCGGAGCGAGGCGTTCTCTAACCTAATTAGGCGCAGGTAGCGAGTGTGTTTGATATTATCGAAGGCCGTCGAATAAATCGGCCGGAATGTGGGGGGGGGGGGGGAGGGGGGACCTGGGGAGATGCAGGAGCGCGAATTTTTGGAAACGCCGCAGCTCGAGGGTGACGCCGCCGCCGCCGGATTGCGGAAAGTAATTACGCAGTTTTCGTCCCCTCATCATGGGGGGGGGGGGTTCAAGATTAATTTCCGGATTTATTATGAATTATTTGCGATGACACTTCGCGTCGCGCGGGATGACAATTAGATTTACGAAACAAGATAAGAAAATTCAGTGACGCCGCTTATTCCGGAAAGTCGCGTCCCGCCGTGGAAATGACAACTGAGTTTGCAAAAAAAAAAAAAATAGGATGACGTCGCCGGATTGCGGAAAGTAATCAAACGATTGATTTCCGGATTTATTAATTATTTGCGATGGCACGTCGCGTCGGCGTCGTTAAGATGAAAACTGGATTTACGAAAAAAGACAAAAAAAATTGATTCTTGTCCGATGAAAATTGTAAGTACAATTTTTTTAATCTTGAACCGGACAGAAATATGATGGAAACACACTCAACGTTTCGCTATAGATTTATAGCTTCGTCATATTTCTGTCCGGTTCGAGGTTAAAAAAAAAACGTACTTATAAAAAAATTGATTTTACGCCCCCGTATTCCGAAAAGTCGCGTCGCGCCGTGGAAATGACAACTGAGTTTGCAAAAAAAAATAGGATGACGTCGCCGTATTGCGGAAAGTAATCAAACGATTGATTTCCGGATTTATTAATTATTTGCGATGACACGTCGCGTCGGCGTCGTTAAGATGAAAACTGGATTTACAAAAAAACATTAAAAAAAAATTGAGTGACGAAGCCGGATTCCGGAAAGTCGCGTCCCGCCGTGGAGATGACAACTGAGTTTGCAAAAAAAAATAGGATGACGTCGCCGTATTGCGGAAAGTAATCAAACGATTGATTTCCGGATTTATTAATTTTTTGCGATGACACGTCGCATCGGCGTCGTGGAGATGACAACTGGATTTACAAAAAAAACATTAAAAAAAATGAGTGACGCCGCCGGGTTGCGAAAAGTCGCGTCGCGGGACATGAGAAATGGACTTACAAAAAAAAAAAAAAGAAATTGGGCAACGCCCCCGGATTGCAAAAAAGTAATTGTGCAGTTCTCCTCGTCCTTATAAGGGGCCGGGGGGAGGGGGGGAGGGGTTGTTCAGGATTGATTTCCGAATTTATTAATAATAATAAAAAAAAAAATTAGGCGACGCTGCCAGATTGCGAAAAATCGCGTCACGTCATTGTGCAGTCCTCCCCGTCCTCATGGAGAGGGGGGGGGGGGAGTTCAGGATTGATTTCCCACTTTATTAATAATTAAAAAAAAAAAAAAATTGGACGACGGCGTCAGATTGCGAAAAATCGCGCCACGTCATTGTGCAGTTTTCCCCGTCTTCATGGGTGGGGGGGGGGGGGAGTTTAGGATTGATTTCCTACTTTATTTATAATTAAAAAAAAAAAAAAAATGGACGACACCGTCAATCGCTTCACGGTCCCGGAGATGTGAATTGAATTTACAAAAAAAAAAAGAAAAAAGAAATTAGGCGACGCTCCCGGACTGCGGAAAGTAATTGAGCAATTCTCCCCGTCCTCATGTGTGTGTGTGTGTGTGGGGGGGGGGGGGGGTTCAGGATTGATTTCCGGATTTATTAATAATTAAAAAGAAAATTGCGGTTTGCGAAAAATCGCGTCACGTCCTTGAGATGAGAACTGGACTTAAAAAAAAAAACGCCCCCCGGATTGCAGTTTTTTGCAATTGTCCAGTTCTCCCCGTCCTCGGGGGGGGGGGGGGGGGGGAGTGTCAGAATTGATTTCTGAATTTATTAATAATCATCGCGTCGTGAGGATGAGAATTGAATTTACGAAGCAAGATAAAAAATTCAGTGACGATTCGCCGGATTCCGGAAAGTCGCGTCGCGTCGCGGAGACCACAACTGAGTTTGCAAAAAAAAAATTGGATGACGTCGCCGGATTGCGGAAAGTAATCAAACGATCGATTTCCCGATTTATTTTGAATTATTTGCGATGACACGTCGCGTCGCGTCGGCGTCGTGGAGATGAAAACCGGATTTACGAAAAAAACATTAAAAAAAAAATTGAGTGACGCCGCCGGGTTGCGGAAAGTCGCGTCGCGTCGTGTAGATGACTACTGAGTTTGCAAAAAAAGAAAAAAATTAGACGACGCCGGCCGCCGGATTGCGAAAAATCGCGTCACGTCCTGGAGATGACAACTAACTTTGCAAAAACGAAAAAAAAAAAAAAAAAGAAGGAAAAGTAAAGTAAAAAAGGAAAAAGTAATAGCGTTGTAGCCTGGCGACTTAAATGAGAGAAGCAGAGTTAGGAAAGGCGGTCGCGCTTAATTGGCGTCGGTCGACACAAGACGAATTGCGTGAACCCCCGCCGCGCAGAGCGAGACGCATTTTCCCAATTAAAGTCGGAACGCTCGCTCGGTTAATTAATTAATTAATTAATTAGTTAACGAGCCCGGCGAACGTCTCGCAGCGCTCAGCGCCTATTGGCCGCGATGGATCCGCTGGACACCAATGAATTTAGGAGACGAGGCGCGCCTAATTAATCAATTTGGGGCTCGTTGAGCTCGTTAAAGGCGTTTTGTGGGAAGTCGAAAAAACCTCGACTCCGAAGATCGCTGCCACTGGCAATAAGAAATTTACTATAACAAATTAAAAAAAAAATAATGAATTAAAGCAAACATGAAATAGTACAGAATTGAAGATTAAATTAGAAAACGTTACGTAAAAACTTAGCGCGGCGAATTCAAAATATTTTTCGAAAGGGGAGAGAGAGGGACAAGAAGTTTGTACAGAAATTAAAGCAAAGTATTAATTATTTGAACTCTACAAAATAAATTTGACAAAACAACTTAGCGTAAATTCAAAATTATTTTTTTGAAAAGAGAGATAGAGAGAGAGAAGGACATAAGAATTTTGTACAGAAATTAAAGCAAAGTATTAATAATTTTAACAAAAATAAATTTGAGAACACGCTCTTACCAATAGACAGACAGGAAAGTTTCTGAACTTTTTCACGCTTAAAATAGTTCTTTTTTTTTGTTTTATTTAACGCTATTTTATTTTTTTAATTTGTTTTTCTTTTTCAGGCGAAGGCGTTGGGTCGGGTCCTCTTCGATCAGGTCTGCAAGCAGCTGCACTTATTAGAAGCGGATTATTTCGGCCTGGAATATCACGACCTTGCCGGGACCAAAGTAAGAAATACCAACAACACTGTTTTTATTTTTATTATTATTTTATTATTATTACTACGCCCCCCAACATCGTTGATGTAACACAACAACATTGCGCCAGAACTCAGAAAGCGCAACGCAACTCACCAGGTCAGGAACACAGCTGGGCGTTTTCCAACAACACCAGTTCCCTGCCTGTGCTACTCACTGCGACCGATCCCCAACGACGTTGCTCTTCTCTTCTCTTTCAATCGCTAATGAATTGTCTACGCCTTAGACTAGAGACCAGATTGTTGCACCAATTCATTCGATGTGATTACAGCGAGCGTCGTTTGTTATTTTTTTTTTTTCAACGAGGCCGAGCGAGTGCGCCATTAAGATCACAAAACATATTATTAATTAATTAATTAATTAATTAAATACGAACTCCTCGTACATAGGTGGTAAGTAACATGGGAAGGGAAATGCGTGTTGCGCGCGGAAGTGAAATCACGCCGAGTGGGGTGGGGGAGGGGGGGGCTAAAACGAGAGACAAAAATAGCGAGGCGGCTCGTCGAAAATTGATTAAAACTCGCGATGCTCTCGCAGTTGGGGGGGGGGGGGGGGGGGGGGGAAATTGCCTCCTCATAAAACTTGCAACAATCGTCGATGGTCTTCGGGATGGAATAATTCCTGCTCTTACATCGTGACTCGTGACCGGCGGCGGCGAGGGGCGGTGCGAGCGCCACACGGCCAAACAAGAAAAAGAAAGTTAAAGTCGTTCTTTAATTTAAAAAATAAAAATAAATTGAAAGAAACGGAAAGGAGGAAGAAAAGTGGCGGCCCCCCTCCTACAAGCTGCGCCAAGATGAGTTTTCAATTGACTGCGTTGCGTATTCCAAAAAAGAAAAAAAAAACTCCCTTTACTTGCGGTGACATTAGCTATCACCAACTCGTACGTTACAATTTCCCCGTAAAAAGCTTTACGAGGAAACTGTAACTTACAAAATTGGTGACGGCTGATGTCAGCGCTTTACGGGGGAATTCTAAAACGTACATTGGTGATGGCTGATCTCAGCGCCACTAAAAGGAGTTCTTGTTTTTTGTTTGTTTTTTTTTTTTGAAGTACACAACGGCGGAGAAACCGTAACGTACGAGTTGGTGACCGCTGATGTCAGCGCAAGCACAGTATAATTAGTATTTCGTTACATCCAATTACATCATACAAACCTGTAGTACAAACAAAAGATAATTTAACGATTTTAATTTCAAGGACAGCAGACCGTCTCGGTTGTATGCGGCGGATGCCGAAAAGTCATGTTTTTTTTTTTTTTTTAATGAAAACCAAAACAATAACCACGACAAAACGGTGAGCCTTAGGAGCACGCGAAATCGTTCGCTTTGCAAAGGCGGACAACAAGAGAAAAGACCTACGCCGCGCCGCGCCGCTTCAGCCGGTTTCAGCGATTGTCGACGGTCCGCGATGTACGCCCGCCCTTTGGTAAAATAAAACTCGGAAATAATCAACGCCTTGCCCCAAAACTAGCCGCCGCGCAAATCGTTTAACGACCATTCTGTTTCAGTTTTCTCGTACTTTTCTCTACCTAAAGCTTAGGTAAACTACTTAGTAGCGAAGCCTAAGCATTTACTGTGAATTCTAAGCACTTTGCTCTACCTAAAGCTTAGGTAAACTACTTAGCAGCGAAGCCTAAGCATTTACTGTGAATCCTAAGCACTTTGCTCTGCCTAAAGCTTAGATAAACTACTTAGTAGCGAAGCCTAAGCATTTACTGTGAATCCTAAGCACTTTGCTCTGCCTAAAGCTTAGATAAACTACTTAGTAGCGAAGCCTAAGCATTTACTGTGAATTCTAAGCACTTTGCTCTACCTAAAGCTTAGGTAAACTACTTAGCAGCGAAGCCTAAGCATTTACTGTGAATCCTAAGCACTGTGTTCTACCTAAAGCTTAGGTAAACTACTTAGCAGCGAAGCCTAAGTATTTACTGTGAATCCTAAGCACATTGCCCTGCCTAAAGCTTAGGTAAACTACTTGACAGCGAAGCCTAAGCATTTACTGTGAATCCTAAGCACTGTGTTCTACCTAAAGCTTAGGTAAACTACTTAGCAGCGAAGCCTAAGCATTTACTGTGAATCCTAAGCACTTTGCTCTACCTAAAGCTTGGATAAAGTACTTAGCAGCGAAGCCTAAGCATTCACTGTGAATCCTAAGCATTTTGCTCTACCTACACCTTAAATAGACTGCTTAACGGTGAATCCTAAGCACTTCGGGTCGCTTAAAAGTTAGATTAAACAGTTTATGGCGAATCCTAAGCACTCTGGCTGGCTTAAAGCGTAGGTTGGGAATTTTACGATGATTCCTTTAAATTATATAAAACTTCTAAGGCTTAAAGCTTAGACTACGTTAAGAAGTCGTCACTTTTGTTGTCTTTCTGGGAATCCTTCATCCTAAGTCTGATGATTATATAGGTTGTAGGTGACAGTCGATGTGCTTTGTATCGACGACATGAGCGGGATAAATCCTAAGCTCTTAACGCCATTCTAAGACTGTCCTTGCTCCTTTGATTAATGCTTCAGTTCTTGGTCGTTCTTGAAATCCACATAATTCTACGTACTTGTAAGCCTCCTGAAGATTTCCTAACAATGCTAGAGTTCAGCTACGTCATTCTAAGCTTGACTTTGTTCAGGTATAAGTCGCTTACATTTCGTGACGATGAAAGAGCATGAAATCCTAAGCTTTCTATCTTGACTTAAGCTTGGAATTACTCGCTGGAATGTTACGCCAGTTTCTGTTGATTGCCGAGAGTGGGATCCTAAGCGTCCTAAGCCCGGCATTGTTTCTAGATGAAAACTTTGTTTCTGACAATCACAATTTGCAATTACGTCAGCCTAAGCCTGGGATTACTAGGGGCAGAAACGGCTCTGATCAGAGCAAATGAAATCCTAAGCTTTTTTACGTTGCGTTAAGCTTGGAATTGCTCGCTGGAATGTTACGCCAGTTTCTTTTGATTGTCGAGAGTGGGATCCTAGGCGTCCTAAGCTGGGTATTGTTTTTAGATGAAAGCCTTTGTTCCTGACAACTCCCAATTTGCAATTACGTCATCCTAAGCTTGGCATTACTAGGGGTAGAAACGGCTCCGTTTCGTGCTGATCAAAGAGAATGAAATCCTAAGCTTTCCACGCTGCGTTAAGCTTGGACTTATTCGGCAAAATGTGGAGAGTCAGATTTTAATTTGCAGAGAGTGAGATCTTAGGCATCCTAAGCTCGGTATTGTCTTCTTGACAAGTTAGAAGTTGTCGTGGCGTCGTAGATTGTCAAATCCTAAGCATTTTAGATCTTTTTTCCCGATTAAATGAGAGGTTACGTCACGTGCCGCTTGGTTTCCTCTGATTCGCGCGCACAGGCCGGCGCCGGCCCCCAATTCGATGACGTAAACATTAACCAATAGGAGAGTAAAATCTAGCGTTGTAATGCACAGGCCGGAGCCCAAATTCAGTTCGATGACATAAAGAGTAACCAACAGGAGAGGAAAATCTAGCGACGTAACGCGACTCTAAGATTCGTACAGGCCGCGACCCAAATTCCGCTCGATGACATAAACAGTAACCAACAGGAGAGCCAAAAAAGATCATAGCGTTGTAAATTCGAACCCGGACTTTTGGAGTACGTAGTAAAACCCGCCCGCCGTAATTTTCGGCGCGCCTCGCCTTTTCAGAACGACTCGAAGCGCACGTCTGCGAAGACGGAAAGAAATCGAACTACCACCGCCGGGCGCGTGATGTACGAAGATACGGCGGCCGTTTCCTCAGGATCGGGGGTTGTGGGGAGGGGGGGGGGGGGTTCGATGTTATTTATTGGAAGCTACCGTCGCGCCAGGGTCGTAAACATCGCGCGCGTCTGCCGAACATAAAATTTCGTTTCGGGATAAAAGCGATCGCCTTTAGCTTCCGGACTTGTTCGTTGCTGTTTGTTTTCTCGTCGAAACACGCAAAGGCCAAATGCGTTGCGGCGACGTGAAGCGGATGGCTTCTTTTTTTTTTTAATGACTTCATCCTGGGGGGCGTGGTTTCGTTACAATCATCACCTTACAATGACCTTGATGGTTAACGACAGCCGTTCAATACGTAATAATGAATGAATGAATGAAATGTAATCGAATGAAGAGATGTCGTCGTGGAAAATCCTCATTTTACTTATCTACTGGCAGCTGTTACTAGGTAACCGATGTGCGATGCAGGTGTCAGGGGTCCGATCTTACACGATTACTTCTTCTGTTGCAATATTCCACGTGTTCCAGATTAACGAACGAAAAAAGACGAGAGGATTTATTTACTCTTTTTCGTGTCGTTCTAGTACTGGTTGGACCTTCAGAAGCCGATCTCGAGACAGCTGGGGCTGTCCCTGGTGGAGCCCCTGCTTTATTTCTGCGTGAAGTTCTACACGCCGGACCCGGGTCAGCTGGAGGAGGAGTACACGCGCTACCTGTTTTGCCTGCAGGTGAAGCGCGACCTGGCCCAAGGCCTAATGCAGTGTAATGACAATACGGCAGCCCTCATGGCCAGCTACATAGTGCAAGCCGAGTGCGGGGACTACGTCTCGGAGGACTATCCCGACCACACCTACCTTTCTAGTTATAAGTTCGTGCCGCACCAGGACCAGGAGATGGAGCGGCGGATCATGGAGAACCACAAGAAGCACGCGTAAGTCCTATGACGTTGACGTCGCTTGTCTTGAACGCGCCGCACCTCATTAAAAAAACATGGTTAAAATCGGTGGCAGCGGTGGGATCTCTCCACGTCAGTGCACATACACATGCAGATAGATCGATACTTAATAAATAACGACAGCGACATCCTACGATCGCCTTTTGATCTCACAGCGCAATCAAAAACGATTTGCAACAAATTTTTTTTATAAAAAATAATAATTCGAGACTAGTTACGTATGAAAACTGTCTTGTATCGTTCGTTTTCGCGCTACGGTTTAAGATTTTCTAGGATAGTCGGTTAGGTCGACCCCTCTCCATAGTCGATTAGGTCGACCCCTCTCCATAGTCGGTTTGGTCGACCCCTCCCCCACCGTAATTAAAATTTTCATTTTTGGTTAGGGCGGCGGACGTCGGTGACGTTCGGTTTCGGCTTGACCGACTATCCTAGAACCGCGACCGTCGGCGACGTCCGCTCTAACCAAAAGCGAAAATTTAAATAAGCGCGGGATTTCCTAGACTGCGCTCGCCTTAGTTTGGAGAGAACGTCGGCTTCAGCGACCCTGCCCGACTATCCTAGAAAACCTTCCTTCATGAATCCCGAATCTCTCGGCGAAGACAACGAATCGTTTGATTACAGTGGCCAGTCCCCGGCCGAAGCCGACCTAAACTTGCTGGAAACTGCCCGAAGGTGCGAGCTGTACGGCATGAAGATGCACCCGGCGAAGGATCACGAGAACGTAGCCCTGAACCTGGCGGTCGCCCACATGGGCATAGTCGTGTTCCAGCAGTACACGAAAATCAACACCTTCTCGTGGGCGAAGATCCGGAAGATCTCGTTCAAGAGGAAGCGCTTCCTCATCAAACTCCACCCGGAAGGTTACGTGAGTACCGAACGCGCAATCCAAACCCCTAAGAAATTACAAGTAAAAAAAAAAAAATTAATATTGCATCCACTATGTGCGCACCCATCGAATTTTTTCTCTAATTTGATTTGCGTTACCACAACCTAAGAAATTACAAATAAATTGTGTTGCCGAGGCTTCGCGCGTCGGGGGTAGCTACTACATTGCATATACCATGTGCTACCCCCACCGATTTTTTTGTTTTTCAAATTGATTTACGTTAACAAAAAAAAAATTTTCGTATGTGCGTTGCGCACGGTTATTACACAAAGGACACCCAACTTACAAATAAATTGCTGTTTTGCCTGAGCTACGCGCGTCGGGGGTAGTCGGGATCATTTTATACCCGCGCTACTACATTGCATGTACCATGTGCTACCCCTTCTGATTTTTTTTTACTTGATCAACGTTAACAAAAATTTTTTAGAAAAAAAAATTACATTGCATCCACTATGTGCGCACCCATCGATTTTTTTCTCTAAATTGATTTGCGTTACCACAACCTAAGTAATTACAAATAAATTGTGTTGCCGAGGCTTCGCGCGTCGGGGGTAGTTACTATATTGCATCTACCATGTGCTACCCCCTCCGATTTTTTTTTTTTCAAATTGATTTACGTTAACAAAAAAAAAATTTTCGTATGTGCGTTGCGCACAGTTATTACACAAAGGACACCCAACTTACAAATAAATTGCTGTTTTACCTAAGCTACGCGCGTCGGGGGTAGTCGGGAGCATTTTATACCCGCGCTACTACATTGCATGTACCTTGTGCTACCCCTTCTGATTTTTTTTTTACTTGATCAACGTTAACAAAAATTTTTTAGAAAAAAAAATTACATTGCATCCACTATGTGCGCACCCGTCGATTTTTTTCTATAAATTGATTTACATTACCACAACCTTAAGAAATTACAAATAAATTGTTTTGCCGAAGCTTCGCGCGTCGGTGGTAGCTACTACATTGCATCTGCCATGTGCTACCCCCTCCGTAAGATGTCGCTATTTTATCTGTTAACAAAAATATATATTTTTTTTGCTTTTGCCCGTGCGTTGCGCAAGCTTATCACACAAAGGACATCCAACCCCAACAAATTACGAATAAATTATCGTTTCGACTCAGCTACGCGCCTCCGGGGGTAGTCGGGAGTACTTGCACCCGCGCTACTACATTACATCCATCATGTGCTACCCCATCCGATTTTTTTACAAAAAAAAATTCCTTTTTTTTTCTAAATAAATAATTTTCGTCCGCGCAGGGTTATTACAAGGACACCGTCGAGTTCTTCTTCGAGGGTAGGAACGAGTGCAAGAACTTCTGGAAGAAGTGCGTCGAGAACCACGGCTTCTTCCGGTGCTCGTCGGTCAAGAACGTGTCCCGGCACAAAACAAGGGTCCTGTCGAGGGGCAGCTCGTTCAGGTAGGTTTCAGAACCAGAGGAGCGCTAGGGCTGCGGATTGTAACTATAATAATCGATGCGATAATTCCAGGTATAGCGGCAAAACGCAAAAGCAGATCGTCGAGTTCGTTCGGGACAACTACGTGAAACGTCAGGCGTTCCAAAGGTATTAAAAAAAAAACCCTTACGCTCTCTCTTATTTTGTTGGACGTTGTGCATGCCCAGAACAAGCTTAACACAAAGAACAAATTGAATTGAAGAGTTGCAGAGTAACGCGCGCTTGCTCGCTCGCTCGCTCCTTGATTTACTTACCCCCTTCCCCCTCCTCCAGTTTGAGCTTGTAGTTTGGTTACTTTTCTGTTGACTAACGCTTTGCGTGTAATTCCGTTCCCGACGGTGATGATGATCATAAAAAAGTAGACCCTTGTGACGTTTGGAGCATGGTTGTTGTAGCAAATTGGTCAGAACTTGCTGTTACCGATGCCAGGGCCTAGTAATATTTTCAAAAAAACGGAACGTAACGTTCGTTCATTTTCAAGGGAAAGAGGATTGGACTTTGAAGTTTACGCGAAATTTGTTTCTCGATGTGACACTTGTCGCAAAAAAAAAGTTACAATGAAGAAATGGGGGCACTAGCATGTTGAATGAGTCGGTGTTTTTTTTTTCTCTCTCTCTCTCTCTCTCTTCGGTTTGGAAACAGAAAATGTTTAATTGTTGAACCAACCAATTAGCTATCTGCTATGCTCCACTTTCGACTACTACCACACTTGGTCGGGCCCACCTAAATAGCTTTTAGTAACTAACCGCTGTTTCATCCTCGTTCTCTTGTGCTGCAGGTCGGCCTCGTTTCGGCATTCTAGCGCTCATTCTAGTGCCACCAACATGCACAACAACACTGTCGGAAACAGCATTTCTGCCCACCCCCTGTTGCCCCTTGCCGGCAGCAATTTGAGCGGTAGGTAGCGTCAACAACAACAATAACAACAACACCCGTGCTTCTCCTCTTTATCTATGAATCGCGCTTTGGATAGCTTTTGAGGTGCGAAGCGGGCCGTCGCGTCTCTAAGTTTCGGCTTGCTTTTGTTTTGCAGTGGAAGCGTCCAAACTGTCGGCCTCGCTGGGCTCGATGGGCGAAGTTGCGGCGGGCCAGGCTTCTCTGACGACGAAGTCAGCCTTTCCCCCCCACGTCATAGCTACATCCTGGAGCTCGGTACCCGACACGCGGCCTACCACGCTGCATGTTCAGACGACGAGCTCGCCATCACCTCCTCTGACGACGCAATCGGTAAGAACTCACGGGCGCTAGGCCTTCCTCCAAGATTTCATCAATCGCATCTACGGAATTTTTACCGTAACATCGTTGGCAACAATTTTTTTTTTTTTTTGATGCAGGCCTCACCGGTAACGTCTGCGACTACGAGTCCCCATCATATACCGTACGAGAGCCAAGTGTGCCCCCCCACCAGTTCGCCGGTCGCCGTCCGCGCAGCAGTTCACAGGGCCGATACAGGTATATCCACGCGCACTCGCACCACTGCTGTCCGGATGCCCTCTAGCCACAAGTCTGAGGGCGCCCTGGATCACTCCCCCCTAACGCTAACGAATAACTGCCCGTCGCAGACCCAGTCGCAAAACGACCTCGATTCCCGCCCGTCCGCCCACGCGCAAGCCAGCCCCGAATACTCGTACGCCGCCGTGCCCCCCAAGCGCCGCATTTGGCAGCGCAGCGCGAGCTGCCGCGACCTCTACGACTTCAGCTTCGAGGATTCGGGGCAGGCGAAGCGCCGGGTCAAACCGAAACCCCCCGAAAAGTCGTCGGCGAACCTAGAAGAGCGCAAGCTCGAATCGCCCATCACCCGCTACGACGACCACCGCGCCCTGTACGCGACCGACTCGCGAAACACCAGCCTGGAAATACACCAGGACATCATGATGCCCGACCAGAAGGTCTATTCCAGCAGCTACCCGGGCACGACGACCTATTCCCAAGAGTCGGTTGAAGACCCGGGCAATTACGACCTGCGCGACTCTCAAGACGACCTCTCCCACGACAGCTACGAACTAATCGAACGTTCCGACGACGATTACAGCACGTCCCTCGAGTACCGCAAGACCAAATCCTTCAATACGCGAAGCTGCAGCTTAGACTCGGGTAATTACCTTCCTTCCGATACGGACTCCGAAACCGATCGCAGGCACAAGTGCAAGAGCAGCTCGGACGTGCACCAGGACATTTTCACGATGGACGACCCGCGCGATTTCCCCCGGGAAATCATACCGCGCAAGTCGGACGGTAGTTTCTATAAAATCTTCAAGACCGGCTCGCGGACGTCCAGCTTGGAATCCAAGAGCGACTACTACGAATCGAAAACGTCGCGCTCCAGCAAGGAGAGCTTGAAAAAGTCGCTGCGCGATCGCAGCTTCGGCTCGCGCACCTCCAGCCAGGAGTCCAAGAGCGACTACGACGTCAAAAAACAGCACGCGCTTGCCTACCTGGACTCGAGGGCGTCCAGCCTCGATTCGAAAAGCGAATACTTCGACGCGACCAGCAAACCCCCCGAGGAACCCAAGTACCCCTCCGTCAAGTACCACCACGAGTACGACCGCAAGATCCAATTCCAGCGCAATTACGGCACGCAGAAGCCGCGGCACGACGTCGCCATAGCCGACGGACTCCACCGGAACTTCAAGGAAAACACGCACGTGCACTCCGTCAGCCTTCAGAACGTGGAAACCGAGCAGCGCGTCGGCCCGACCGCGAAGAAGCCGAACGGCACCGTCACGCACATCTGGCCGGAAAGCATCGCGGGAATCCCCACCGAGATCCGCGAGTGGCCCACGACCAAGCAGAGCAGGTCGACCGAATCGGAAAGCAACATCTTCAGTTTCGACGAGGACAAGATCCAATCGCTCCAGGAGAGCAGCGACGTCGACGCCGCCAACAATTTCGGGGTCGTCCCCAACATCGACCCGAGACCACCACCTCCCGAACCCAAGAAGAAAGAATTCCGCGATATTTTCGTCGAGATAGAGCCGAGGAAGGGCAGAGATCCCCTCCAACTCCACCAACCGATCGAACGCACCAAATCGGACCCCAATTCGCTGGCCAGGCAGCGCATTAATTCCAATTCCAGGCGACTCCTGCTGAAGCACCAGAAGTCAATCGACCTCACCCCCGCCGAATCCAGCGACGAGGACTACCTCTACAAGCAGATCCCCAGCGCGCCCCCCATCATGAAGTACAGGGGTTCGCAGTTCGAGATGCCGACGGCGGAGTTCGGCCACTTCGATATCCTCAAGCGCGAAATCGAAGGGGGCCAGAAGACCAAGTTCGAGGTGCCCAAGAGTCAGTTTGAAATCCTGGGGGCGAAAACCCAATCGGACTTCGTGAATCTGCCCCCGAAGAACGACGTCGACATTCCGTACGTCCTGCACAAGCGGCACGTCATGAACGGAACCGCGTCGAAAGAAGAGACGGCGAAGCTGAAGGACGCCGTGAAACAGCCGCACTCCAAGGGCGTGCAGGAGGTCCCCGAATTCATCGAGCCCCCCAAAAAATCATCGGCGGCGAAGCCCAAGAGCCCCATCGCCATCGTGGAACCCCCCGAGCAAACCTCTTTCCTCTTCACTCAGAACATCGACCTGTCGAAAGTGGACCCCGTCACCTTGGAAATCGACAAGAGCGTCAAGCCGATCCAGCACATGTCGAGCCCCAAACGCGACATCACCAAGATCGACCCGGTGATGCTCGAGGCGCTCAACTCGAAGCTGAGCCAAATCGAAAGCGACTCGCCCACCAGCTCGAAGACCGAAAGTCTGAAACCGTCTCAGAAGGTCAAGATCATCCCGCAGATCATCCCGGAAGTCAAAACCGAACCCCCCACCGTAAAGACGAAAGTGGACCAGGCGACGCAAAAGACCGACTCGACGTTCGAGAAACAGCTCAGGTCTGCGGCCAACAAAGAAAAATCCAAGTCGGTGGACGGCAAGCACAAGCGCGTCATAAAGCCGAGGATGCAGCCCAATAAAAAGGGGGCCAAGACCAACAAGACCAAGGTCCGGATCACCTCGTTCAGCTCCGACGACGAGTCGCTGGATTCGGACGATGTCTTCGGGAGCGCGGAGGCGACCCCGACGAAGGTCGAGTTTTCGCCTCCGCAGATGCGCAAGGAAATGGAGTCGATCTTAAAGTTCGAGTCGGAAAGGAAGTATCTACAGTACACCATGTCTTCGACGGAGGTCGAAGGCTCACCGCCACAAACCAGGAAAACCGACAGCATGTACGACCGGACCCTCGACCCCAACTACCAGACGGAGCTCAGGCGGATTTCCGAGCGTTCCCTATCCATACCCAGCTCTGAAGACGACCTGAACATCAAAACGTGCGACATGGCGCCCGTTTTCGCCGAACCGGACACGCCGGAAGCGACCGTCGCGGAAGCCGCCGATAAGGAAGACGCCGCGGATAAATCGGTGGACGATACCGTCGAGCAGGTGACCGTGCAGGAACTGCTGAAGGAAGAGGACCTCAAGGATCTGGCGGAGGAGAAAGAGAAGGAGAAGATCTTGTTGCGGGCCGACATCGAAAAAGACCTAAGAGACTTGAAAGTGCCTCCGAAAACCAAGATCACTGAAATCTGCTCGCCGTCGATGAGGAAGAAGGGCCAGAGCCCCTTGCTCTTCGCGCACGCGCGCTTGAATTTATCGGAGGGGTCCGCGTTCACGTTGTTGCAGAAGCAGCAGGCGACGGAGTCGCCGGTTCCGGGGCGCCGGGCGAAAAGCCTGGACGCCCCGGTGATCCCGGTGAGTCGCCTCCCCCCGCTGAACGCCTTCTCCAGCAAGGACGACACCGTCGAAGAGGAGGATCAGATGCAAAGCAGCGACGCGCCAACGCGCGAATCCGACAAGGACACGACGACCACGTCCGAGTACGAATCGCCGACGAAGATAAAACTGATCGCCGAGGTAAACGGTGAGCGGCCGAAGGCCAAGGGGGAGAAACCGATCCCCATCATCAAACCCAAGGCCGTTCACGTCGACCCTAAACGGAAAATTACGCCGAGGGAGAGGGCCAAGGCCGAAAGGGAGAAGGATCAGATCGTGCCGGATGTTACCACCAGAGCAAAACAGAATAGATTGAGCGTACCAACAAAACCAAGAGCTGCGGTTCAAAGATCCGTCGCCGCCGGCAGCAAACTCTCTCCAAAAGAAAAAACGCCTCCCCTACCTTCTAAGCCAGCTGCCGCCCAGGCGGTCAGGTCGCCTAAAACAACGACATCGGCGACGCCGACGACGACGGTACCGGCTAAAACCACCGCGTCGGTCAAGCCCCCTCCCCAGAAATCGCAGTCGTACGAAAAACCCGAAAAGAAACCGGAATCCGACAAGGCCGACAGAACCTTGCCCACCCAACTATCTTTACCTCTGCCGGAGATCAAGCGCACCAAGAGCCAAGAACTGGAATCGTGCAAGCGTCCCCCGGCTCCCAAGGAGAAGGCCAAGTCCCTAGAAAAACTGGAACTGAAGCGTCTGGGCAGCAAGGAGCGCACGAAATCCCAAGACGACAGCGACAGCGACATCGCGAAACGCAAGGAAAAACAGCAGATGCTCTACGAGACGGCCATCAAGCAGACCAAGACGCTGAAGAGCCCCGTCAAGGACGTCCTGCCCGTCTTCCCCCAGGTCGAGGAGATGGTGAGGGAGCGCCACGGCAAACTGGAGATCAGCATCAACACCATCGAGAACAACACGGTGAGCTTGGAGGAGGCCATCATCATCACCAAATCGCCCAAGAAATTGGACAAGAAGATCGACAAGAAACTCACGAAGAGCTTGGAGCTGAACCTGTCGGGCGACGGCGAAGCCAAGCTCTTGCATCGCCTGGGGAAAAGCTTAGACTTGGAAACGCGTTCCGACACAGATCAAGACCTGGCCTTCGATTTTAAAGTCGAGACCATCGAGATGGCCGCGAAGTTGATGACGGAGGAAACCACAGCCTCGCCGGAATCCGACGACCAAGTTAAAGAGGAGCTCAAGGTCAAGGCGGAGGTCCACGAAGAACAATCCGACAACGACGATACCCTAAAGGAGACGGATCTAACTCAGGACATCATTCTGGAAGGCACGAGTTTGGACGTGTGGCTTTCCGTGGATGAGAAGAACGGAAAGGGCGGCGACGATAAGCTCGAGAACATAACGGTCCTGCAGAAGTCGGCGGATTTTTTTGAAGCGCGGCCCACCACTAAGCCGCCAGACTTGGCCAAGCTCGAGGCTAAGAGCTCTTCGGATTCGCAGAGCCTGGAGCGGGTGAGCCTCGGCAACTCGCTCGACATAAAGTACATCGACGATTCCGGCGATTCGTCCCACAAATCGGAGAAGGACGCCCAGCTGATCGCCGAACTGCGGCGGGCGTCGCAGACCGTCGAAAAGTTGCTCCTCAAGAAAATGGAGAAGCGCAGGAGGGCCAAGCAAGACAGTCCGAAGAGCGACACGACGACCTTGGTGAGGATCACCAGCGAAGAAGAGTCGTTGACGACGGTCAGCGACCTAAAGGGGGGACAGGATTCGAATTTGTTGGGCGTCGAAGAACCCCCCGTCCCAAAGTTGAACTCCGAGCGCAGCAGATCTGAAGACACCGGCTCGTGGATAACAGTGGAAAGCGGTACGGAGGAGTCGTTCGATTACGATGGCGCCGGCGATTTAAACCAAAAAGAGGCGACGCAGGACGATGGGGGCGGTAAACCCCCTGAAGATTCGGAGAAGAGGGAGAACCTCCTGTCGAGCAAGATTGAGTTGTTGAAGCGCAGCTCGGACCAATCGCGTTCGAGCGACACGACGGGGTCTTGGACGAGCGGCGAGAAGGATCTCAGCCCCGGGAATGTCAAAGACACGACGGAGGAGTCGAGCGTGAGCTGTTCCATGGGACGAGCCATCGGATTGAGCCAGACGATAGAAAAATTCGCGTCCAAAGAGCAGCTGGATAAGGGCTCCCCGGAATTGGAGGTGCCGCGTAGCCCGAGGAGCCCCCGGATTTGCGTGCTGGGCCGCGCTTTCACCATCGACGAGGAATCCAACGCGTCAGAACGAGGGGAGGAGTCGAGCGAATCCGATGGGGAAAACGAAATCCCCAAAGACCTGACCCCCATCCAAGAAGTCGACGACCTCAGCG
This sequence comes from Prosopocoilus inquinatus, assembly GCA_036172665.1. NCBI lineage: Eukaryota > Metazoa > Arthropoda > Insecta > Coleoptera > Lucanidae > Prosopocoilus > Prosopocoilus inquinatus. The sequence continues at coordinate 1,667,360 of CM069878.1, read as the reverse complement.
AGACGGGCGGGGTCAAATACAAAACCAAGCCGTACCCGTTCGAGGAGAAGTGGTCGAGCGATTCCGAGCTGGCGCAGAGACTCCACCAGAAGCTAAGTAAGAAACTGTCGTCGGCGGAGAAGTCGTCCGTCGACGACTCGTTCTCGGAGGCGCGCAAGAACCTAACGCCGTCGCTTCACTCAATCGAGAAACTCTCGACGGAATCCAGGAATTCCCAAGACACGGAATCGAGTTCCGGTAGTTTAGGCGTAGCCATCAGACTGCAGAAATCCGGGGAGACCCCCCCAAAAGAATTCAGCTCAACCTGGCGGCCGTTTCCCTTGGAGAGCTCGGGGTCGTCGAGCTTGGAAGAGGGAGTCATGTCCATGGATCACGACCTCTACGGCCAGGAGTACTTTTTAAGCCGCGAAAACTCGGGCGATTTCGCCGCGCTCGCCGACGTTACTTACAAGGTCGACCCGGACATCACTCCCACCAGGGACGACGACGACGACTTCTCCGAATTCCCCAACAGCTTCAGCTATCCTTGCCTGGCGGCGACGATCGGGTTGGGCTTGGGGGCCCCGGAGGTCCTTCAGGGTTACGGCACGACTTTCCTCTCGAGGACCCTGTCGCGCATCTCCGAGCGCAGCACGAACTCGGAAAAGTCGAGCGTCGACGACGATTCGACCAAGGCGAGCACGCAGAGCGACAGCCTCAACGACGAATCGCTCGGCTCGAGCGATCACCAGGCGAGTTTGAGTTCGGACCCCCCGAGTAACGCCCACGTTTCCGATTCGGAGAAGAAAACGCCGACGAACGGCTCGAAGGCGAAGCGGGAGAGCAAGCCGAGCGACGAGCAGATCCCGAACATTTGCAATCTGCTGCAGCGCCAGATCTCCGACGATCGGAGGACCTCGGCGGAGATGGCCGACCTCTCGATCGACGACATCGAGATTATCACGTCGGAGCGAGGCTTGAAGCTGCGCCGCCAGGATTCCGACGACACGGTCATCGACGAGGAGTGCTTCGAAACCGACCGCAGAGATAAAAAGGGCTCGAGCAGTCAGGAGAGCGACGAGTGGCCGCTGCCGGAGATCCCCCAGCAGAAGCCCTTGCTCGCGCTACACGAGCTCCCCAGCAGCGACACGTCGCAGTTGACGACGCAGGTCTTCCAACCGCCCAAAACCAGCATACCCAAGACGTTCGGACTGCGCGGCTCCTTGAAGAGCCAGGATTCCGAGCCGTGGCCGAGCCCGCCCAGCAGCGTTTTGGAACCGCCGATCGTCGGCAACGTCGAGACCTATTACATGACGCCCCCGGAGGAGGCTTGCAAGGTGGTCGTCGAATCTAGCACCGTCAGCACGTACGATAACGACTCGAACTCGTCGGATAAGACGCTGGATTTGGAGGTGGAGGTCGAGAAGACGCACACCTACGAGAACGTGGCGCCGGAGCAGGTGAGCGAGTCGCTTTCGGAAAGCCTGAGCGCCGGACCCAGCGGCATCAAGATCGTTCTGGAAACCAAATCGGGCAGCTCCAATTCGAATTCCGAGTCGAATTTAAACGACGATGTCTTCACCGCCGATATTGTAGACGTGTCGAGAAATGAGCTGCGGCCGCCGACGGTCATGCGGCGCAGCACGACGTCGGACGATTCTTCGCATTCTCATTCCCATTCCCATTCGCATTCGCACTCGCATTCGCACTCGGGACAGAAGAATGAGTTGAGGCCCCCGTCGCGCAAGGGTTCTCACAGTTCGTACTCCGACGAGGAATGCACGAGCTCGATGGGGACTAACCTGGAAGACGGGACGGTGCGCTACGCCCTCAAGCCGACCAGGTGCACGCACAGTTCGCACTCGGAAGACACGTCAATTGCGCTGAGCCTATCCGAGTGGTCCAACAGCACTAATACCGTCAAGTTCCAGAATCTATCGACGAGCAACAGCAATACGAAGAGCTCCGGATTGAAGAGCGACGATAACTCGCTGACCGACATAGCCCAGTCGATATCCGAGTGGTCGGGCAGCAACAGCAACACGACGAAAGCGCAGAGCTTGCAATTCCAGAAGCTTTCGTCGTCGACCGGCGACAGCAGCACGCTGACGGAGATGCTGCCGACGATCTCCGACTGGTCCAGCTCGGATTCTAAAACCCTAGTGGCGCAGCAGTTCTTCCCCAGCGCGATCATCGAAAGGCAGAGCATCACGCGCCTGGGGTCCAGCGTCGACGAGGGCGACTTTTGCCCCTCGTCGGTCGAGCAGCAGAAACCGCTGAAGAGCCCCCAGAATATACCGTCGGAAGATCTGCTGCTGCAATCACTGGCCGCCGCCGCCGCCGCCAAAGAACGGACGTTCACCAAGTCTACGGAAAGGCCGGTCGTCATACCCCCCCAGGTACTGTCGGATACGGAAAAGTCGACGGAGAGCAGCAGTTTGGAGCAGCGCACGGTGCACATCCAGCGCTACGACAAGGACAGGCAGAAGTACTCGCAGAAGTCCAAGTCGGTCGAGAAGGTCCCCTTGAAGCTCGTCAAGTGCTCTCCGTACTATTCGAGCAGCTTGAGTTCCGAGTCGACCCCCATGACGACCTCGAGCAAAACCGCGACGGTCCCCCTGACGCGCAGCCATAAGAAGCCCATCTCGAAAACGCTCTTCCAAGCGGCGAAGAGCCCCCCCAGCGAGAACGACTCGACCAGTTCGATGGAATCGCCGAAGAGCAAGTCGGAGACGCGCCGGGGCTACCGCCGTAGGCGGCAGACCCCCCAGAAACGTCACAAGAACGACTCGTTTTACGTCGAGCAGGACGACTACAACGAATACATTCGGAACAAAAGCATGGAGGAGCTGGCGTGCGTCTTCCATTACGAAAATGTCCTGCAGGACGCTACCTCCGCCGGTTACATGGAGAACCTGGAGGAAGGTTATTACCCGGACGTCGATTCGCAGTCGGGCTCGGATATATACCGCATGGAGAAGGACGACGATGATAGGTTCGAGATAGTCGAGGGCTTCGACGTGTCCTCGATACCCCCTCCTCTCCTCGAAGACGACGACTACGAGGCGGATAGGCCGGACCAAATTTGATTTTAAAACTTGAGAGAGAGAGAGAGAGCGCGTCGGGTGCGTTTAGGGTTTAGATATACATTAGAGGCGGTATTAGGGAAAAGCAAGTTTGCGTCTAGACTCAAGCGTTTTTATAATAATAATAATAATAAGTGTTTTTATCCTTTGTAACGATTATTTCTAGTGTGATTAGTGATATTAGCGTGTAACACAACAAGTATAGATATGATGAGATTTCCTCCGACTTTTCAAATTAACGCGCACTCTATCGATGTCAATGTCAACCGAGAATGTTGTGCCAAAATGCCAAAGCAAAAAAAAGTCGAAAACAAAGAGAATTAAAACTGACGAGCGCCAAATTTTGCGATTAGGTCTGTGTTTTTTAACTATTACTGTACTTATCGACACATACATATATTTACATGATGCATAAATAATTTTAGCGATGTACTCGAGGCAACAAAGCAAAAAAAACTTTTTTGATTCGCGCGCTGCACACGCCACGACCCTTGCTTTCTCGTGCACCCTCTCCGTTTTTTTAACAATTAAAGGCACCTGCTCTTCCATTTCTCGAACGTTATTTATTGCCGTTATCATCGTCGTTGCTGCTTCCTTCTTCGATATTTGCTGTCTTCAGAAAAAAAAAAAAAAAACGCGGCGCCCGGAAATCATGTGACCGTCGAGTAAACCGTCGACGTTTCTTTCTTTTTTCGTTTCCGATTTTCTTCGCCGCTCGCGCGCCCTCTGTGCCCCGAAAAGAGAGCAAGTAGGCGGTTGTGAACCTGAGATAAGTAGTGACGTCATGTTGCGCTTCGTATCGGGTGGTTGATGGCGGTCCGTTTCCAAGAAAAACGGGATTTTCATGAGATAAGCACTGACGTCACGTCGTTGTAGGTCGGTGGTAGTCTATTTCGAAACAAAAACTCGGAAAAAAAAACGGAATTCCAAACGAAAAACAAAGTTTGTGAACCTCAAAACGGGATTTCAAGCGAAGAATAAAGTCTGCGAACCTCAAAACGAGATAAATACGGACGTCACTCTGACGTCACGTTGTTGTAGATCGGTTGAAGTCTATTTCCAAACAAAAGACAAAATTTCTAACCTCAAAACGGCATTTTTATGAGATAAATACTGATGTTACGTCGTGGTAGGGTGCTAGTAGCCTGTTTCCGAACAAAACAAAATTTCTCAAACAGAAAACGTGGTTTCAAATAAAGAAACAAACTTTCTGAACCTCAAAACGGATTTTCTAAGAAATAAGTACCGACGTCACTCTGACGTCATGCCGTGGTAAGTCGCTTGTAGCATATTTACAAACAAGAAGCGAAGTTTATAAACGTCAAAACGGAATTTCAAACGAAATATAAGGTTTCTGAACCTCAAAACGTGATTTCCATGAGATAAGTACGACGACGTGACGTCGGAGTGACGTCACGTCGTGGTAGAGCGCTAGTAGCCTGTTTTCGAACAAAAAGCAAACTTTTCAAGCCTCAAAACGAGATTACCAACGAAAAACGAGGTTTCTCAACCTCAAAACGGGTTTTCCGTGCGATAAGTACTAACGTCACTCTGACGTCACGTCGGGGTAGGTCGCTAGTAGTCCGTTTTGAAATAAAAAATAAGGTTTCTAACCTCAAAACGGGATTTCAAGCGAAAAACATAGTTTCTGAACCTCAAAACGTGATTTCAAACGAAAAACGAAGTTTCTGGACCTCAAAACGTAATTTCCTTGAGATAAGTACTGACGTCACGTCGTGATAGTGCGATAGTAGCTCGTTTCCAAACCATAAACAAAACGGGATTTCCCTGTGTGAGATAAACACTGAAAATTAAATCTTGCTGCTCTCAATAATTCAACGAAACGCACACGCAATGTTACTCGTACGATGTCTTGTAGCATGTTACCCGTACGATGTCTCGTAGCATGTTACTCGTACGATGTCTAAACGGGATTATTTCAAGCGAAAACCAAAGTTTCTGAACCTCTAAAGGAGATTTCCGGAGAGAAGTGCTGATGTCACTGTGACGTCACGTCGTGGTAGGGCGCTATTAGCCGATTTTCAAACAAAACCGAAGTTTCCGAACCTCAAAACGGACTTTTCGTGCGAGATAAACCGTGACGTCACGTCGTCGTAGGTCGCGAAACCTGGCAAACCGGGAAAACTCACCCGATTACGTCAGAGGAATACGTTATTCCGATCCCTACTTATAGCTTTACTTATTCTTTTGTTATTTGAAGCGAGCGGTCGACAGTAGACAGTAGCCACATTTCTTTTTCGTATCTGCGTGGACCTTGGAGGCAATCGCGGCCCAATTTATTCATCCACTTCGTCGTTTCAGAAACTCCGAAATGCTCAATACATAACCTATACGTTTTCGTTGTATAAAAAAAAAAAGGAACAATCTTAGCTCAATCGAACAAACGCACAAAACTTCGCGCTCGACGGTCACGCGATTTCGCGCGGGCTCCGCCAGAGCAATCAATAATAAAATTAAAGAAAAAAAAAAATAGAGCGAAAGAGAGAGAAAGAGAGCGAAAAAGTTTAATTAAAGCCAAACGAAGACTGAATAATCCTGTACATATTTAATAACCCGCGCGCGACACACGTTACTTACTTACTGTGAAGAGTAAAAAGCTGAATCAAACTTACAAGATAAAGTATCGTAACGACACATTTGTATTATACCCCCCTCCCGCCCCCTCCCCCCCCCCCCATTATGATAGTGATATTGTTATGTTTAAGTAGGTGATGATAGGTACTGTCGGCGCCGCCGGTCCGTTTTGTTGGAAGCATCGGCGCGCGTGCGGCGACGTCCTCCTCGTCACTTCCCAGATGGCCCTCTCGAAATACTCAGCTTTTTTTTTTTTGTTTGTTCGCTTGTCTTGTGAATCGCCAACAAAAAATAAAAATAAAACGTGACGAGGGAGCGATCGCGGCGACGACGCGGCGGTGCTTGTGCCATCCACGGATCGGCCCCCTCCCCGCATATATATTCAAATAGGTATCAAATACGCCCCGCCCCACACGCCCCGCCTCCCCCCTTTTAATAGTAAGGTACCGATAGCTGTTACGGTCGTAAACCGTAAACAAAAAAAAACCGTTAGTTAAGGGCTGTTTTTCGATGAGTTCGGATTCCGCAAAGCATACTAACTACAATAAGACGTTTAAGTACAATTTTCAGTATTATATAATATTATTGTTATTATCACGAGTGTAGTTGCGAGTGTTCTGATTGGTTGTTGAAACTAGCGTTCGTATGTTGTTTTGTTTTGCGCAAGCGCAAGCGCGCGCGCGCTCCCCCTCGTGAGGTGGACGCTCGCGTGTAACTATTTTTTGTGCCGTTTGTTATATAAGCGGGGGGCGCGCGGTAGGGGGCGTTCGGGTTTTCGTCTTTCAATTTTTTTTTATATATAAACTGTAGGTATGAAAAACATTTTGTTTTTTCTTTTTTCTTTTTTTAAATAAATGGCTACCTTTTTTTTTTTAAAAAAAAAAAGAACGCCTACCTGTATTTTTTTTTCTTTTTTAAAAGTCTGACAGGTAGAAGAAACTTTCAAAAGACTGGGTGGCAGGTTTGAAGAAACCGAGCTTTCAAAAGACGCGGCCGGCAGATTTTTGGATTTTTTTTTTAAACCTACCTGTAACAGTTTTTATTAAAAAAAAAAAAAAAAAAAAACAGGCAACAGTTTTTTTTTTTAGTTAAAAAGAAACGGGTAGCAGTTTTTACAAAAAAAAAAAACCTGTTGATTAAAAAACACAAACAAAACGCAGGTGGCAGTTTAAAAAAAAAAATTAAAAAAAATAAAAGTGAGACGAATTTTGAACACCCGCCGCAGCGCGCCCCTCTTAATTCCAAAAAAAAAAAAAAAACGAAAGCGGGCCTAATTTGTACATACACGGTCGTCGTTTAGTTGATTGTATTCCGCCACCCCCGAAGACTTCTTCTTTTATTCTAGGCGCGGAATCGTTGTTAACGATGACACGCCGACACTATCATTTGTTATATACGTATTTCAAAGTTTTATATATTTTTGACCACTTGTAATGTAAACAATCACATTTTGTTGGAAATAAAACGTAAAACCTGCCGCCGCCTCTTCTTCTTCTTCTTCTTCTTCTTACCGCTCGGCCGGCTCTCCCCACTCCCCCTCCACCCCCACCCCCGGGAGCTGTTATCTTTTATTTCCACAGCGCGCTCTATCGCCGCCGCCGCCGCCGGATGCCGCAGAGGTGAGGACCCCCGTCTCTCGATTGCGATTGCATGCGAGATGATAATAAAAATTTGTTTCGGTGTGTAGTGGCGTTGGTTGGTTGGTTTCTTCTTTTGTTTTCTTTGTCCTTTTTTTTTCTTTTCCCCGCCTAGAATGACTTGATTGCGTTTAGTCTTAAGGCAAAGTAATGCACGATGACATGGGTACGATATCGATTTTTTTTTTTTTCTGTTATACATATATATTTACCGTAATTTGTTTTTTCTTTTGCAATCTGCGAGCGATTTGCGGAAAATTAAAAATTCCCGCGCCGGATGTTCTCGGGGCGCGACGAGTTAAACGAAATTCCGTTATAAATTGAACCTTGCTTTCAAGAATTCAGCACAAATTCAACGAAACGAACCACGACGTTACTAACTTACTCGTACGATGTCTCGTGCAATGTTACTCGCACGATGTCACCTGTACCATGTTACCCGTACGATGTCTCGTAGCATGTTACTCGTACGATGTCACCTGTACCATGTTACCCGTACGATGTCTCGTAGCATGTTACTCGTACGATGTCACCTGTACCATGTTACCCGTACGATATCTCGTACTATATTACCAGTACGAAGTCTCGTGGCATATTACTCGTACGATGTTTAAACGGTAACGAAGAAGAACACGGCTACACATGCGAGAGCTTCCGAGATGCTGCTTCGTTTGCTAACACGGCCTACTAAGATGTCGTAACCATCCGGAAAGAAGTCGGCATTTCAAACCGACGCGGTGATCTAAACCATTTCCGATGAGTCGTGCGGTGTTGCCACCCACGTCAACGTACTAACCTCCGGCAGCGTCTGTGAAGGCGCTGTTGCCAAGTTAACCTCTTCGATGAATTTGAATTGTAAGACGTCGTGTGCGACCGCACCCGAGCGTCGCGCGTCGATCGTAACATCCGGCGCGTTTTCAAAAAAAAATAAATAACAAAAACATAGAAATCGCTCGCAGACTGAATGCGTCCTTGACTTGAATTGCCCCGCCCCCGCCCCCTTAGCGCATCATCATGATTTTTTGCTTGCGCCGCTCGTCAGCACTGGAAACCCCTTTCCAAATCGAGATCTTTCCAGATAACGCGAAGTCCTACTCGAACGCGACGACCGTCAACAACAGCGTCTCGAACCTGGCGTACGCGACGTCGACGCCGCTGCCCCCGCCGCCGCCCCCGAAAATCGTCAACGGCAACATCAACCTGAACGACGTGAGCCACGCGAGCTACACGCTCGCCGACGACATGGTGGAGACCCTCGCCAAGGAGCAGTACATGAACAGCGTGAACGCGAACATCCCCCCGAACACCACCACGATCATCGCGGACATCGAGGGCGAGGTCAAGAGGAAGCCCAACAAGTACGCCTCTGACAAGACCTACTACATCGCCAAGGAGATCCTCATGACGGAAATCACGTACAAGAAGGACCTGGACGTCATCAACGTGGTGAGTTTCCCTAAATAAGTTTTTGTTACGAGGAGGAAAAAAAAAATTTTTTTTGGGGGGGGTTTCAGTGGTTTAGGGACGAGGTGGGGAAGGAGGAGGCGGAGGAGTGTTCGATTCTGCTGACTTTGGTGGCCCCCTTGGCGCAAGCGCACGGCCTCTTGGTTAAGGACCTCGAGCAACGCCTGCATAATTGGGACGGACGGGGGGGACCCAAGGCGTCCGCCGGGGGCCGAATCGCCGACGTCTTGCTTGCCCATTTACCCCCTCTACTGCCGGTAAGTTACATTTTTTTAATTGTTACGGTCCAAAATACCCGCCCCCACGGTCACGAGCGACGACCCTACGTACGGAAATTTTACCGTAACATGGCGCCTCGTCTCATTCTCATTCTCACGCGGCGGATCCGTTGTTTTTCTTTTCTTGTTGTCTTCTGTTATATTTCTTTTCGAGTTTTAACACACTACAATCGACGCCCGCCTAGTTTGAGCCGTCGCGTCCGCCGGCTGGTGCCGAAGTTAAATTCCCCGACACTAAACGCCTAATTTGAGCCGCCGCGCAGGCTTGTGCCCAAGTTAAATTCTCCGGCACTAAAGCTTGACGACCGCGACGCCGGCGGCTTGTGCCGAAGTTAAATTCGCCGGCACTAAACCTCGTCGTTACGACTCGTAGGCAGGCGGCAAAATGCACACCAGGAAGATTTTTTTTTTCTGTTTTTAGATATACGAGGAGTACCTAGACGGGCACGTGCTGGTGCTCGAGAAGCTGGACGCGTCCTTCAAGCAAAACGGCCGCTTCGAGCAGCTCTATCGCGATTTTGAAACGCAAAAGGTCTGCTACCTACCGCTCACGACTTTCGTCCTGAAGCCCTTGCACAGGCTGCTCCACTATCAAGCCCTCCTGCAAAGTGAGCCTCGCGCTTCTTTTCTTTTGGTTCGTCTCGACCTTGATTTTGATTCTTCTCTAGGATTGCTCAAGCACTACGGTCCCAATCATCCCGACAGGGCGGATTGCCTGACGGCGAGCGACACGCTCAAGGACCTGATGATGCCCGTGACGGAAACGCTGGCGCACTCGGAGAACCTGGCCACCCTCTGCGAGCTGCAAAGGGACATCGTCGGCTTCGAGAACCTCGTCCAGCCCACCAGGATGTTCATCAGGCACGGCAGCCTGCTCAAGCACTCGCGCAAGGGCTACCAGCAGCGGATGTTCTTTTTGGTATGCGCCCCGCCGCCGCCGCCGACCTCTGACTCTCGTTTTTTGATTCGGTTTCTTTTAGTTTTCTGACATTCTTTTGTACACGTCCAGGTCGCAGGTGACGCTGCAGTTTAAGGTGCACGGGCACATGCCGCTGAGGGGCGTCATGATCGAGAAACCGGAGGGCGAGCTCGCCAACATCGGACTCATCATTTACGGTGGGTAAAAAAAATAAGCTCCGCCCCCCGCCCCCCCAATCGCATCACTTGGATCGTATTTTTAGGTGGAAATCGCGCTTTGACCGTCGCCGCCAACTCCCCGGAGGAGAAGGACAAGTGGAAAGAGGATTTGCAGAACGCGATTCAGCAGGCCAGAGACAAGACGGACACGAAGATCACCTATTTGAGCTTAAAAAGTTGCAGTGAGTACCTAACTTTTAGTTAATTGGATGAATTACGGCGTCAGCCACTCCCACCTGCCATTAAAGTACTTAAATTTGAGTTAGTTACATGAAATACGGCGTCATCCACGCCCACCTGCCAATCGAGTACATAAGTTTGAGTTAATTGGATGAATTACGGTGTCGGCCACGCCCACCTACCAATAAAGTACTTAAATTTGAGTTAGTTAGAAGAAATACGGCGTCAGCCACGCCCTTTCGCCAATGGAGTACTTAAGTTTGAGTTAATTGGATGAATTATGAGGCGTCTGTCACGCCCACTCGCCAATGGAGTACCTAAGTTTTAGTTAATTGGATGAATTACGACGTCGGCCACGCCCACCTGCCAATCGAGGACTTAAGTTTGAGTTAATTGTATGAACTACGGCGTTAGCCACGCCTACCCACCAATAGCACGCTCGCGAAGACTCTGTTTAAAAAAAATGTTCGGTCGTTAGTATTGCCTTTGTTTTTAATCAATTGAGCCCTCGGCGAGTGGCAACGTCAGGATCTTATAAATGTCTATTATATCTCGCCCCCTCCCTTCCCCCTCTTTACATTGATTCAACCCTTTACTAAACTGCAGCAATCGACAAGGTGGAACGTAAACAAATAAATAAACCCCGCCCATTGGAGTCTTTCCACCAATGATTCCGCGATTTTTTAGGTTCTTCCGATGAGGTTATGGATCAATGCGGCGCGGCGGACGTCGCCACCCAGACGAAACCCGCCACGCAACGAACGAACACGACCGTCCACGTCTGTTGGCATCGCAGCACGAGCATCAGCATGAAAGATCAGCTCCTAGCGGTCGAGGTAAATAGGGTTGGCTCCGCCCCCTCCCGAAACGGACCCGCCCACCTCCACACGTTTTTCCTTTTTTTTCTTTTCTTTTTTAGAGCCAGCTGTCGGGGTATTTGCTGCGCAAGTTCAAGAGCAGCAACGGCTGGCAGAAGCTGTGGGTGGTGTTCACGTCGTTCTGCCTCTTCTTCTACAAGAGCTGCCTCGACGACTTCCCGCTGGCGTCGCTGCCGCTCCTGGGGTACTCGGTGAGCCCGCCGAGCACCGAGGACGCCATCGGCAAGGACTACGTGTTCAAGCTGCAGTACAAGAATCACATTTATTTCTTCAGGGCGGAGTCCGAGTACACGTACAACAGGTCGGTATTGACAGAAATCTAAAGTAGCTGATTTTGACAGTCGAGGGGTGGAAGGGCGCGCCCTTGTAACCCCAAGCTTTGTGGGCGTGGCTCTGAATACATTGAGCGTGCGAGTTTGGGGGCGTCAAGTCCGGATGATGGCCACGCCCACTTGACCACGCCCTCTAAATTTATTGGCCCAGTTACGGGCATCAAAACCGGATAGGCCCCGCCCACATTACAAATTCATTACTCAATCGTTTTTTTCGAACTCTAGTCACGCCTTTTCATTATTTAAAAATAAATGCAAAAAAATATATAGAACGCCCTCGCATTTTTTTTTGAATCTGTTTAAGTCGTTGTTTTGTTTTTTTTTACATCACTATCTTTAGGATGAGAATAACTGTTTTTTTGTTTTGTTCCGGAGAAAGTAATTACGCGTAATATTTCAATCGTCGACTTTCGGTGGCGGCTTCGAGAGCTTGCGGTCTTACGATCCGCTCGATCCCACCGCTGCCACCAATGACTCACCTATTGTTGTTGTTATTATTACGCTTTAACCACTTCAAATAAACGAATATACTAAAATCGAAACTCAAACTGAATTTAAACGGAAGTGAAAACCGAATAACGGGGCCCGTAATTTTTTTTTTATAATACGAAACGTTAACAGTACGCGCCCGACGCCCGATTTCAGTAAATGCGCGCCTTTTTTGTTCTGATCACTGTCTTACGCGTGAAAATAATTTTTTCGTTTCGTTCGGAGAAAGTGATTACACAATGCAATATTTCGATCGTCGACTTTCGGTAGCCGCTTCGGCCTCCGATCCGCTCGATTCCACCGCTGCCACCAATGACTCACTCTTCTATTATTATATAATTGCGTAACCACTTGTAATAATCAAATATATCAAAATCGAAATGCAAATTTAATTTAAACGAAAACGAAAAACGAATTACGGGGCCCGTATTTGTAAAAAAAGAAAAAAAATTGTAGCGTCTTGTTTTTTTTGTAATCTTTGGGTTTTTGAGGTTATGTTCTTTTCTTTTTTGGTCTTGCAGATGGATGGAAGTGATCGGCACCGCGACCCAAGGCAAATCCAGAAGGCGACACTACAACGTCAACGAAAACTCGATCGAAACGTCGCCGGAAAAGTAACCCGACCTTCTCCGACATTCTGACTTCAAGACTTTCAGTATCACAGTTAGCAGCTACACTTATTATTATTATTATTATTTAAAAAAAAATAATTAGTAATTAATTATTTGACACGACACGAAGGCCACGACGGATTCCAGATTCAATTTCCAAATCAGACGACGACGCGGCGTTGTACACTGTCGCGCAAAAGTTTAAGGACGCCACAAAAATGTTTTTTTTTTGTTTTTTTTTTTGGTTTTACGATCGTCGTAGTCTCTACTTAAGGAAGCAACTCGGCCGAGTACTTTTGCGCGCGAGTGTAGTTTTGATTTGAATTATTTGATGTCGGTGCGCACTTTTTCCAAAAAAAATTAAAAATATAATAAAATAAAATAAAAATAAAAAAAATTCTTCCGGAAACTCTTCCACCACCATTGACGACAGTATTATTTGATTGACCAAGCAAGAAGCAAAATTCGGCGGCGGCGGCGGCGACGGGGGCAAGACAGAGCGGGGCGAGGCTTGCTGGCAAGCTTCGCTCTCCGTCTTCCACTTAAAAAAAGAAAACTTAATAATAATAAAAAAAATGAAAATCACGTATCGCGCGCATTTATTATACTATAGAGTACGTACTGTGTTGTTGCATTTGTTTTTTTTGTTTTTTCTATATCTATTTTTTTTCTTTGTAATTAATTTTTAAAATAAGATTACGCAAGAACGGACTGAGGAAATCATCATTCCCGATTATTGAAATATTTCGTTTTTTTTTTTTAATTAATAAATAATATAAATAGAGAAGTGCCTTATGACGTATATAAGTAAATAAGTACATTAGTAAGTAAATAAGAGAAAGAATGTTGTAACTATTTTGTGTACATAGTAATAACTAAAAAAAAAAATTAAGAAAAAAACAAAACTGGAGGGTGAGAGATAGCAGCGCCGATAGTTTTTTTTTTGGTTGGACCAGGGGGGGCAGCTAGTTATTTTATTATCTTATATTAATTAAATTAAATTAAATTAACGTTTATCATCATCATGGTAGATATTAGATTAATTATTGTTTAATATTATTAATTCCGACTTCAACGCGGATTAAAAATACTTAATTATTTTTTTTTTTCGTCTTCGACTTGTTACTGCAATCGCATTTATTATTATTATCGTCATAATAATTAATAATATTTAATGTATTTAATTGATTATGTTTTTTTTAACTGAATTTTTACTTCTTGTTGATTCCTCTTCTTGTTTTATTTTTATTTTTCGTCTCCTTTTCTGTAAGTTAGGTGTACTGTTTTCGAACTGGTTTTAATATTAATATTATTATTATTGTTGTTGTTGAGACGAGGCATCACTTTTAATAATAAATGAGAATAAACGAAATTTTATTAATATAATTCGTCTTTTGTGTCGCACCGTCGCCTACCCTTCCCCTCCCTCCTTTCCACCCCCATCCGCCAAATTCAAATCCAGAACGTTGTGCAAATTAAAAAGAAAAATAGGCGCAGTTTTTGATTTTCCTGATTATTTTTAATTAAATTTTTTTTTTCTAACCAACAAAGAAATTGAAGATTTAAAAAAGTCAGTGAATATATTTCGCCGCCTGCCGCAAAAGCGCCCCCTATTGGATTGTAGTGCTAATTCTTAACTGCAGGAAACTGTAATTTTTTACAGAAATCTGCTGTTGAAAGGTTCCACGGCGATTTTGAAGGTGCGGTCGGGTCCCTTCGTGCCCTCGGATCATCACTGAAGAGTTATTGACATTTTTAAGTCGGTGACGTCACAACTGGCGTATGACGTCACGAGAGATTTTTGCGTTCGAAACGGCGAACAAATTGCGATTTTTCTGCGAATCCTGAAAACCTCAACTTTTTTATTTGAGCCCTTAGGGCCGATTTGAAGGTACCATTGGAAAGAAGAATTTTTTTAACCCTCTGGCTTAACCCATATGTCAAAAATCGAGTGCGCAGCCCTACGACCCTCCGTTACCTACTGCGCAGCCCTTTTATGCATTTTTGTTTCTTAAAGGTTCCAGCGCCATTTTGAGGGTGCGATCGGGTCCCTTGGCCCCCTTAGATCATCCCTGCGAAGGCGCGTCGAATTTGGCCTGTAAATAAGGGAGTTATTGACATTTTTAAGTCGGTGACGTCACAACTGGCGTATGACGTCACGAGAGCATTTATGCGTTCGAAACGACGAACAAATTGCGATTTTTCTGCGAATCCTGAAAACCTCAACTTTTTTATTTGAGCCCTTAGGGCCGATTTGAAGGTACCATTGGAAAGAAGAATTTTTTTAACCCTCTGGCTTAACCCATATGTCAAAAATCGAGTGCGCAGCCCTACGACCCTCCGTTACCTACTGCGCAGCCCTTTTATGCATTTTTGTTTTTTAAAGGTTCCAGCGCCATTTTGAGGGTGCGATCGGGTCCCTTGACGCCCTTAGATCCTCCCTGCGAAGGCGCGTCGAATTTGGCCTGTAAATAAGGGAGTTATTGACATTTTTAAGTCGGTGACGTCACAACTGGCGTATGACGTCACGAGAGCATTTTTGCGTTCGAAACGGCGAACAAATTGCGATTTTTCTGCGAATCCTGAAAACCTCAACTTTTTTATTTGAGCCCTTAGGGCCGATTTGAAGGTACCATTGGAAAGAAGAATTTTTTTAACCCTCTGGCTTAACCCATATGTCAAAAATCGAGTGCGCAGCCCTACGACCCTCCGTTACCTACTGCGCAGCCCTTTTATGCATTTTTGTTTTTTAAAGGTTCCAGCGCCATTTTGAGGGTGCGATCGGGTCCCTTGACGCCCTTAGATCATCCCTGCGAAGGCGCGTCGAATTTGGCCTGTAAATAAGGGAGTTATTGACATTTTTAAGTCGGTGACGTCACAACTGGCGTATGACGTCACGAGAGCATTTATGCGTTCGAAACGACGAACAAATTGCGATTTTTCTGCGAATCCTGAAAACCTCAACTTTTTTATTTGAGCCCTTAGGGCCGATTTGAAGGTACCATTGGAAAGAAGAATTTTTTTAACCCTCTGGCTTAACCCATATGTCAAAAATCGAGTGCGCAGCCCTACGACCCTCCGTTACCTACTGCGCAGCCCTTTTATGCATTTTTGTTTCTTAAAGGTTCCAGCGCCATTTTGAGGGTGCGATCGGGTCCCTTGGCCCCCTTAGATCATCCCTGCGAAGGCGCGTCGAATTTGGCCTGTAAATAAGGGAGTTATTGACATTTTTAAGTCGGTGACGTCACAACTGGCGTATGACGTCACGAGAGCATTTATGCGTTCGAAACGACGAACAAATTGCGATTTTTCTGCGAATCCTGAAAACCTCAACTTTTTTATTTGAGCCCTTAGGGCCGATTTGAAGGTACCATTGGAAAGAAGAATTTTTTTAACCCTCTGGCTTAACCCATATGTCAAAAATCGAGTGCGCAGCCCTACGACCCTCCGTTACCTACTGCGCAGCCCTTTTATGCATTTTTGTTTCTTAAAGGTTCCAGCGCCATTTTGAGGGTGCGATCGGGTCCCTTGGCCCCCTTAGATCATCCCTGCGAAGGCGCGTCGAATTTGGCCTGTAAATAAGGGAGTTATTGACATTTTTAAGTCGGTGACGTCACAACTGGCGTATGACGTCACGAGAGCATTTATGCGTTCGAAACGACGAACAAATTGCGATTTTTCTGCGAATCCTGAAAACCTCAACTTTTTTATTTGAGCCCTTAGGGCCGATTTGAAGGTACCATTGGAAAGAAGAATTTTTTTAACCCTCTGGCTTAACCCATATGTCAAAAATCGAGTGCGCAGCCCTACGACCCTCCGTTACCTACTGCGCAGCCCTTTTATGCATTTTTGTTTTTTAAAGGTTCCAGCGCCATTTTGAGGGTGCGATCGGGTCCCTTGACGCCCTTAGATCATCCCTGCGAAGGCGCGTCGAATTTGGCCTGTAAATAAGGGAGTTATTGACATTTTTAAGTCGGTGACGTCACAACTGGCGTATGACGTCACGAGAGCATTTATGCGTTCGAAACGACGAACAAATTGCGATTTTTCTGCGAATCCTGAAAACCTCAACTTTTTTATTTGAGCCCTTAGGGCCGATTTGAAGGTACCATTGGAAAGAAGAATTTTTTTAACCCTCTGGCTTAACCCATATGTCAAAAATCGAGTGCGCAGCCCTACGACCCTCCGTTACCTACTGCGCAGCCCTTTTATGCATTTTTGTTTCTTAAAGGTTCCAGCGCCATTTTGAGGGTGCGATCGGGTCCCTTGGCCCCCTTAGATCATCCCTGCGAAGGCGCGTCGAATTTGGCCTGTAAATAAGGGAGTTATTGACATTTTTAAGTCGGTGACGTCACAACTGGCGTATGACGTCACGAGAGCATTTATGCGTTCGAAACGACGAACAAATTGCGATTTTTCTGCGAATCCTGAAAACCTCAACTTTTTTATTTGAGCCCTTAGGGCCGATTTGAAGGTACCATTGGAAAGAAGAATTTTTTTAACCCTCTGGCTTAACCCATATGTCAAAAATCGAGTGCGCAGCCCTACGACCCTCCGTTACCTACTGCGCAGCCCTTTTATGCATTTTTGTTTCTTAAAGGTTCCAGCGCCATTTTGAGGGTGCGATCGGGTCCCTTGGCCCCCTTAGATCATCCCTGCGAAGGCGCGTCGAATTTGGCCTGTAAATAAGGGAGTTATTGACATTTTTAAGTCGGTGACGTCACAACTGGCGTATGACGTCACGAGAGCATTTATGCGTTCGAAACGACGAACAAATTGCGATTTTTCTGCGAATCCTGAAAACCTCAACTTTTTTATTTGAGCCCTTAGGGCCGATTTGAAGGTACCATTGGAAAGAAGAATTTTTTTAACCCTCTGGCTTAACCCATATGTCAAAAATCGAGTGCGCAGCCCTACGACCCTCCGTTACCTACTGCGCAGCCCTTTTATGCATTTTTGTTTTTTAAAGGTTCCAGCGCCATTTTGAGGGTGCGATCGGGTCCCTTGACGCCCTTAGATCATCCCTGCGAAGGCGCGTCGAATTTGGCCTGTAAATAAGGGAGTTATTGACATTTTTAAGTCGGTGACGTCACAACTGGCGTATGACGTCACGAGAGCATTTATGCGTTCGAAACGACGAACAAATTGCGATTTTTCTGCGAATCCTGAAAACCTCAACTTTTTTATTTGAGCCCTTAGGGCCGATTTGAAGGTACCATTGGAAAGAAGAATTTTTTTAACCCTCTGGCTTAACCCATATGTCAAAAATCGAGTGCGCAGCCCTACGACCCTCCGTTACCTACTGCGCAGCCCTTTTATGCATTTTTGTTTCTTAAAGGTTCCAGCGCCATTTTGAGGGTGCGATCGGGTCCCTTGGCCCCCTTAGATCATCCCTGCGAAGGCGCGTCGAATTTGGCCTGTAAATAAGGGAGTTATTGACATTTTTAAGTCGGTGACGTCACAACTGGCGTATGACGTCACGAGAGCATTTATGCGTTCGAAACGACGAACAAATTGCGATTTTTCTGCGAATCCTGAAAACCTCAACTTTTTTATTTGAGCCCTTAGGGCCGATTTGAAGGTACCATTGGAAAGAAGAATTTTTTTAACCCTCTGGCTTAACCCATATGTCAAAAATCGAGTGCGCAGCCCTACGACCCTCCGTTACCTACTGCGCAGCCCTTTTATGCATTTTTGTTTCTTAAAGGTTCCAGCGCCATTTTGAGGGTGCGATCGGGTCCCTTGGCCCCCTTAGATCATCCCTGCGAAGGCGCGTCGAATTTGGCCTGTAAATAAGGGAGTTATTGACATTTTTAAGTCGGTGACGTCACAACTGGCGTATGACGTCACGAGAGCATTTATGCGTTCGAAACGACGAACAAATTGCGATTTTTCTGCGAATCCTGAAAACCTCAACTTTTTTATTTGAGCCCTTAGGGCCGATTTGAAGGTACCATTGGAAAGAAGAATTTTTTTAACCCTCTGGCTTAACCCATATGTCAAAAATCGAGTGCGCAGCCCTACGACCCTCCGTTACCTACTGCGCAGCCCTTTTATGCATTTTTGTTTCTTAAAGGTTCCAGCGCCATTTTGAGGGTGCGATCGGGTCCCTTGACGCCCTTAGATCATCCCTGCGAAGGCGCGTCGAATTTGGCCTGTAAATAAGGGAGTTATTGACATTTTTAAGTCGGTGACGTCACAGATGGCGTATGACGTCACGAGAGCATTTTTGCGTTCGAGACGACGAGAAAACCGCGATTTTTCTGCTAATCCTGAAAACCTCAACTTTGTTATTTGAGCCCTTAGGGCCGATTTGAAGGTACCATTGGAAAGAAGAATTTTTTTAACCCTCTGGCTTAACCCATATGTCAAAAATCGAGTGCGCAGCCCTACGACCCTCCGTTACCTACTGCGCAGCCCTTTTGTGCATTTTTGTTTTTTAAAGGTTCCAGCGCCATTTTGAGGGTGCGATCGGGTCCCTTGACGCCCTTAGATCATCCCTGCGAAGGCGCGTCGAATTTGGCCTGTAAATAAGGGAGTTATTGACATTTTTAAGTCGGTGACGTCACAGTTGGCGTATGACGTCACGAGAGCATTTTTGCGTTCGAAACGGCGAACAAATTGCGATTTTTCTGCGAATCCTGAAAACCTCAACTTTTTTATTTGAGCCCTTAGGGCCGATTTGAAGGTACCATTGGAAAGAAGAATTTTTTTAACCCTCTGGCTTAACCCATATGTCAAAAAACGAGTGCGCAGCCCTACGACCCTCCGTTACCTACTGCGCAGCCCTTTTATGCATTTTTGTTTTTTAAAGGTTCCAGCGCCATTTTGAGGGTGCGATCGGGTCCCTTGACACCCTTAGATCATCCCTGCGAAGGCGCGTCGAATTTGGCCTGTAAATAAGGGAGTTATTGACATTTTTAAGTCGGTGACGTCACAGTTGGCGTATGACGTCACGAGAGCATTTTTGCGTTCGAAACGGCGAACAAATTGCGATTTTTCTGCGAATCCTGAAAACCTCAACTTTTTTATTTGAGCCCTTAGGGCCGATTTGAAGGTACCATTGGAAAGAAGAATTTTTTTAACCCTCTGGCTTAACCCATATGTCAAAAATCGAGTGCGCAGCCCTACGACCCTTCGTTACCTACTGCGCAGCCCTTTTATGCATTTTTGTTTTTTAAAGGTTCCAGCGCCATTTTGAGGGTGCGATCGGGTCCCTTGACGCCCTTAGATCATCCCCGCGAAGGCGCGTCGAATTTGGCCTGTAAATAAGGGAGTTATTGACATTTTTAAGTCGGTGACGTCACAGTTGGCGTATGACGTCACGAGAGCATTTTTGCGTTCGAAACGGCGAACAAATTGCGATTTTTCTGCGAATCCTGAAAACCTCAACTTTTTTATTTGAGCCCTTAGGGCCGATTTGAAGGTACCATTGGAAAGAAGAATTTTTTTAACCCTCTGGCTTAACCCATATGTCAAAAATCGAGTGCGCAGCCCTACGACCCTCCGTTACCTACTGCGCAGCCCTTTTGTGCATTTTTGTTTTTTAAAGGTTCCAGCGCCATTTTGAGGGTGCGATCGGGTCCCTTGACGCCCTTAGATCATCCCTGCGAAGGCGCGTCGAATTTGGCCTGTAAATAAGGGAGTTATTGACATTTTTAAGTCGGTGACGTCACAGATGGCGTATGACGTCACGAGAGCATTTTTGCGTTCGAGACGACGAGAAAACCGCGATTTTTCTGCTAATCCTGAAAACCTCAACTTTGTTATTTGAGCCCTTAGGGCCGATTTGAAGGTACCATTGGAAAGAAGAATTTTTTTAACCCTCTGGCTTAACCCATATGTCAAAAATCGAGTGCGCAGCCCTACGACCCTTCGTTACCTACTGCGCAGCCCTTTTGTGCATTTTTGTTTTTTAAAGGTTCCAGCGCCATTTTGAGGGTGCGATCGGGTCCCTTGACGCCCTTAGATCATCCCTGCGAAGGCGCGTCGAATTTGGCCTGTAAATAAGGGAGTTATTGACATTTTTAAGTCGGTGACGTCACAGATGGCGTATGACGTCACGAGAGCATTTTTGCGTTCGAGACGACGAGAAAACCGCGATTTTTCTGCGAATCCTGAAAACCTCAACTTTGTTATTTGAGCCCTTAGGGCCGATTTGAAGGTACCATTGGAAAGAAGAATTTTTTTAACCCTCTGGCTTAACCCATATGTCAAAAATCGAGTGCGCAGCCCTACGACCCTCCGTTACCTACTGCGCAGCCCTTTTGTGCATTTTTGTTTTTTAAAGGTTCCAGCGCCATTTTGAGGGTGCGATCGGGTCCCTTGACGCCCTTAGATCATCCCCGCGAAGGCGCGTCGAATTTGGCCTGTAAATAAGGGAGTTATTGACATTTTTAAGTCGGTGACGTCACAGTTGGCGTATGACGTCACGAGAGCATTTTTGCGTTCGAAACGGCGAACAAATTGCGATTTTTCTGCGAATCCTGAAAACCTCAACTTTTTTATTTGAGCCCTTAGGGCCGATTTGAAGGTACCATTGGAAAGAAGAATTTTTTTAACCCTCTGGCTTAACCCATATGTCAAAAATCGAGTGCGCAGCCCTACGACCCTTCGTTACCTACTGCGCAGCCCTTTTATGCATTTTTGTTTTTTAAAGGTTCCAGCGCCATTTTGAGGGTGCGATCGGGTCCCTTGACGCCCTTAGATCATCCCCGCGAAGGCGCGTCGAATTTGGCCTGTAAATAAGGGAGTTA
This sequence comes from Prosopocoilus inquinatus, assembly GCA_036172665.1. Taxonomy (NCBI): domain Eukaryota; kingdom Metazoa; phylum Arthropoda; class Insecta; order Coleoptera; family Lucanidae; genus Prosopocoilus; species Prosopocoilus inquinatus. The sequence goes on along the minus strand of CM069878.1, from coordinate 1,645,938 downwards.
TTGACATTTTTAAGTCGGTGACGTCACAGTTGGCGTATGACGTCACGAGAGCATTTTTGCGTTCGAAACGGCGAACAAATTGCGATTTTTCTGCGAATCCTGAAAACCTCAACTTTTTTATTTGAGCCCTTAGGGCCGATTTGAAGGTACCATTGGAAAGAAGAATTTTTTTAACCCTCTGGCTTAACCCATATGTCAAAAATCGAGTGCGCAGCCCTACGACCCTCCGTTACCTACTGCGCAGCCCTTTTGTGCATTTTTGTTTTTTAAAGGTTCCAGCGCCATTTTGAGGGTGCGATCGGGTCCCTTGACGCCCTTAGATCATCCCTGCGAAGGCGCGTCGAATTTGGCCTGTAAATAAGGGAGTTATTGACATTTTTAAGTCGGTGACGTCACAGTTGGCGTATGACGTCACGAGAGCATTTTTGCGTTCGAAACGGCGAACAAATTGCGATTTTTCTGCGAATCCTGAAAACCTCAACTTTTTATTTGAGCCCTTAGGGCCGATTTGAAGGTACCATTGGAAAGAAGAATTTTTTTAACCCTCTGGCTTAACCCATATGTCAAAAATCGAGTGCGCAGCCCTACGACCCTCCGTTACCTACTGCGCAGCCCTTTTATGCATTTTTGTTTTTTAAAGGTTCCAGCGCCATTTTGAGGGTGCGATCGGGTCCCTTGACGCCCTTAGATCATCCCTGCGAAGGCGCGTCGAATTTGGCCTGTAAATAAGGGAGTTATTGACATTTTTAAGTCGGTGACGTCACAACTGGCGTATGACGTCACGAGAGCATTTTTGCGTTCGAAACGGCGAACAAATTGCGATTTTTCTGCGAATCCTGAAAACCTCAACTTTTTTATTTGAGCCCTTAGGGCCGATTTGAAGGTACCATTGGAAAGAAGAATTTTTTTAACCCTCTGGCTTAACCCATATGTCAAAAAACGAGTGCGCAGCCCTACGACCCTCCGTTACCTACTGCGCAGCCCTTTTATGCATTTTTGTTTTTTAAAGGTTCCAGCGCCATTTTGAGGGTGCGATCGGGTCCCTTGACACCCTTAGATCCTCCCTGCGAAGGCGCGTCGAATTTGGCCTGTAAATAAGGGAGTTATTGACATTTTTAAGTCGGTGACGTCACAGTTGGCGTATGACGTCACGAGAGCATTTTTGCGTTCGAAACGGCGAACAAATTGCGATTTTTCTGCGAATCCTGAAAACCTCAACTTTTTTATTTGAGCCCTTAGGGCCGATTTGAAGGTACCATTGGAAAGAAGAATTTTTTTAACCCTCTGGCTTAACCCATATGTCAAAAATCGAGTGCGCAGCCCTACGACCCTTCGTTACCTACTGCGCAGCCCTTTTATGCATTTTTGTTTTTTAAAGGTTCCAGCGCCATTTTGAGGGTGCGATCGGGTCCCTTGACGCCCTTAGATCATCCCCGCGAAGGCGCGTCGAATTTGGCCTGTAAATAAGGGAGTTATTGACATTTTTAAGTCGGTGACGTCACAGTTGGCGTATGACGTCACGAGAGCATTTTTGCGTTCGAAACGGCGAACAAATTGCGATTTTTCTGCGAATCCTGAAAACCTCAACTTTTTTATTTGAGCCCTTAGGGCCGATTTGAAGGTACCATTGGAAAGAAGAATTTTTTTAACCCTCTGGCTTAACCCATATGTCAAAAATCGAGTGCGCAGCCCTACGACCCTTCGTTACCTACTGCGCAGCCCTTTTATGCATTTTTGTTTTTTAAAGGTTCCAGCGCCATTTTGAGGGTGCGATCGGGTCCCTTGACGCCCTTAGATCATCCCCGCGAAGGCGCGTCGAATTTGGCCTGTAAATAAGGGAGTTATTGACATTTTTAAGTCGGTGACGTCACAGTTGGCGTATGACGTCACGAGAGCATTTTTGCGTTCGAAACGGCGAACAAATTGCGATTTTTCTGCGAATCCTGAAAACCTCAACTTTTTTATTTGAGCCCTTAGGGCCGATTTGAAGGTACCATTGGAAAGAAGAATTTTTTTAACCCTCTGGCTTAACCCATATGTCAAAAATCGAGTGCGCAGCCCTACGACCCTTCGTTACCTACTGCGCAGCCCTTTTATGCATTTTTGTTTTTTAAAGGTTCCAGCGCCATTTTGAGGGTGCGATCGGGTCCCTTGACGCCCTTAGATCATCCCCGCGAAGGCGCGTCGAATTTGGCCTGTAAATAAGGGAGTTATTGACATTTTTAAGTCGGTGACGTCACAGTTGGCGTATGACGTCACGAGAGCATTTTTGCGTTCGAAACGGCGAACAAATTGCGATTTTTCTGCGAATCCTGAAAACCTCAACTTTTTTATTTGAGCCCTTAGGGCCGATTTGAAGGTACCATTGGAAAGAAGAATTTTTTTAACCCTCTGGCTTAACCCATATGTCAAAAATCGAGTGCGCAGCCCTACGACCCTCCGTTACCTACTGCGCAGCCCTTTTGTGCATTTTTGTTTTTTAAAGGTTCCAGCGCCATTTTGAGGGTGCGATCGGGTCCCTTGACGCCCTTAGATCATCCCTGCGAAGGCGCGTCGAATTTGGACCTTAAATAAGGGAGTTAATGACATTTTTAACTCGATGATTTAAGCGCTCACTTCAAACTCGAATACAAGCTTAATTTTGGGAATGTCATTCTTAAAATAAAGAGTAATGACGTTCTGTAGTTTAGAGTGACATTTGTTGAATTAAGAATGAAACTGCATTATATCAACCAATGACATTATAAGTTTTACAAATGACGATGTAAGATTTTAAAATGACATTCTTAATTCATCAAGTGACATTGAAGATTTTGAAATGACATTCTTCATATCTTATGTAGCATTGAGGATTTTGAAATAAATCTTTTTCCAGCTAATTTTCTTTTTTCTTTTCGGCTCTTGTTTCTTCGCTCCGTTCTTTCTTTTAAAAAAAAAAAGACGTTCGAGATAAATGTTTTTATTCAATTTAATTTATCGACTACAGATTGTTTTGCATTACAACCAAGAAATAAATGCTTTCTCATCACAGTGTACTTCTTTTTTAGGAGAAAGAGAAAATGTTTCATGTGAGAATTAGGGTGTCGCTAATCTGAACAAAATGAATTTTCCCGGGAACGTGGTTAATTTGGCAACGTGGAAGCCGAACATGGTGCGCAAGGTTGGTAGTTTCATCGGGAACGGGTGCTGCCCTCTAGGAACAGAGCGGCTCAAGCTCGCCATCCGATGCAGCAGTCGTGTAGAATTCTGTAAACAGATCGATTATTTTTTTTTAAATGAGTAGGAAACTATAAGCCGGGCTAGAAACCTCTTTAACCTTAAGTAATTAACTTACATGACCAACTGCAATTGAATAAAAATAGTTCTTGCTTTTGGACAACAGATGGCGCTGTAAATGACTTTTATGTATCTAGTTTTTAGCTTTTATTCATTTTCGATTGAGACTTTAAAATAAAGTCACAGTCATATGTCCGAAAAGACGCGAGAACATTAGTTATTTGTACATCAGAATGTGACTTTTATTTTAAAGTTTGCCTTAGTTCGATTACGAAACCGGCCCTTAATCTAAAAGCAAAAATTGTATTTACTGAGAATTTAATGACGAAACAATTGCTCTAATTTACTCAACACCAATGGAGAACAGTGATTTAATCGAATTAAAATCGGAAATGAATTAAATTGAAATTAATAATTAAACAAAAGCAAAGCGAAATTAATCAACGGAATTACACAAACTGGACCTGAATTATTTGACACTTGAATGAAAATAATGAAAACGAAAGGATTTACCTTTTCACTTAGGGATAAATTTATCTGGCAGATAAGTTTGCCAGGAGGTGAAGAGATCGGGCATCAGCCCAACAAAAAAAATCCCCCAGGTAAAATTCCAAAAAGGAAACACAAAAACGTACCAAGTCAGTCCAACAAAACAAAAATAAACAAAGAAGCCCCCCCCCCCACGAGTCAAATTCCAAAAAGGAAACGAAGAAACTTACCTACAAGTCAGGCCCGATTTGTTCACCTAGGGATAAATTTATCTGCCAAGTAGCATCCTCAGAAACTATTATCGATACAAGGATATTACCTGGCAGATAAGTTTGCCAGGAGGTGAAGAAATCTGGCATCAGCCCAACCAATAAAAAAAAATCCCCCAGGTAAAATGCCAAAAAGGAAACAAGAAAACATACCAAGTCAGTCCAACAAAAAAAATAATAATAAACAAGGAAGCCCTCCCAAAGTAAAATTCCAAAAAGGAAACAAAAAAGAACTTACCAAGTCAGGCCCGATTTCTTCACCTCCTGATTAATTTATCTGCCAGATATTAGCCTTGGAAACCATTGCACCGAAAATAGTTTCCGAGGATACTACCTGGCAGATAAATTAATCAGGAGGTGAAGAAGTCGGGCCTGACTTGGTAAGTTCTTTTTTGTTTCCTTTTTGGAATTTTACTTTGGGAGGGAAGCCCTCCCAAAGTAAAATTGTTTATTATTTTTTTTTGTTGGACTGACTTGGTATGTTTTCTTGTTACCTTTTGGTATTTTACCTGGGGGATTTCTTACTGGACTTCTTCTCCTCCTGATAAATTTATCTGCCAGGTATTATCCTTGGAAACCATTGCATCGATAATAGTTTCCGAGGATACTACCTGGCAGATAAATTAATCAGGAGGTGAAGAAATCGGGCCTTAGTAAAAGAGCGAACGAAGCGCTTGAGCCAAACGTCGAGTTTCGTTGAACTCAAATGATGGCGTCACATCTCCAGCGGCGTGGTTACGCCACCTATCGGACAATCGCCGTATTTTACGATTACTTACCGACATTTACAGATACATGTAGTCCTTCTGCTGTTTATGGAAACCTGAAATACTTGCCGAAACTGAAACGGGAGCAGAGAAAATGGATGAACGATTCGTCGACCTGACGCGGGACGTAACGAAATAAAGCAGCGAAAATGTCAGTTAAAGTGTAATTTAAAAAAAAAGAAAGAAAAAATGTCCCGCAGCATAACATCTCAAACATCTCAAAAATAAAATAATTTATTTACAAATACCGGCGTACCACGTTTTGCTGTTGACGCAGTTCGCGTTCACGCAGTGCGGACACCGGTTCAAAAATTTGGCGCCGATTTTCGGGCCGCGTTCCAAATGGACCTTGACGATATCGCCGAGCGCTTCGATGAACAAGGGGTGGTCGTTGGGGGCGGGCACTCGATAAATCTTCTTAATGCCAATCTAGAAAAAACAAACAAACAAAAAACTTAAACTGAAGTCGACGCTTGTCCAATAAAATTTGTGAGAAAAAAAGAAACTTCAAGTTAGTGTGACTCGTCGTTGTGGAGGGGGAGGGGGGGGGGGGTGGTCTTCACTGTTTACCTTTTCCGCTAGGTCTTTGCAATACTCGATGTCCATCTCGTGCAAGGTCTCGATGTGCTCGTTGACGAACGCGATCGGCACCATCACGAACTTCTTCTTGCCCTGTTTGACGTAGCCTCTCAGCGCTTCGTCCGTGAATGGCCCCAGCCAGGGCAGAGGCCCCACTCGGGACTGCCAAACCAGCTGGTACGGATTCGAGTGTCCCAGTTCTTCCATCACCAAGTTGACAGTCGCGCCCACTTCAGACGGGTAGGCGTCACCTCTGTTGACAGTCTAAACAAAAGAAATGTTCCATTTAAAAAAAAAAAAAAAAGAAAGAAGCCGCGCCGACTTCAGACGGATAGGCGCCACCTCTGTTGACGGTCTAAAAAAAATAAATATTTCATTAAAAAAAAAGGCGCGCCTACTTCAGACTCTGTTGACGCCCAAAAAAAATATTCGATTAAAAAAAAAATCAATAGCCTCGTTAGGACTAAATACTCTTTTTTCTACAAAAGTCAAGGTCACCCTGATTACTACGTATATCACAAGTCGTCTCCCATATTTTACGATGATCTATCCCGTGCATTGTCTGAGGTTTATGCTACGGCCGAGGTACGTGTCAAGATTCGCGAAGCTTACGCCGTGGCCGAGGTGCGTTTCAAGATTCGGGTAGCTCATGCTGACGTGGCCGAGGTACGGCGTCAACTCGAACAAAAGAAGACGAAAAAAAGAAGATCGACAGATTATCAAAATGAAAGTCAACATCGAACGGAAATAAAAACAAAAGACGATCGGACGAAAATGGAAACTGCCGCGTTGAACTGAGAACGAATCAGTTGTTCGACATCAAAAAAATGAGGAACGCCATCGAAAATTTCATCTGCACTTTTTTAAAGAAGCACGAACAGTTAATAATAAATAAATAAAGTCAAATCGAAAAACAAAAGCCACGATCAATTAACGGAATCAAAATCGAAACTCTAATCGAGTAAGAAAAAAAAAGAAAGAAAAGGAAAACAAAAGACGATCGTTTGACGATTAAAAAATAAAAAAGCGTTACATAAAATTAAACAAAAGAAGAAACGAGACAAAAGACGATCGGCGGATAGTTAAAAGAAATAAAATGAAATTAACTTGAATTGAATAATAAATGAGTGCGAAAAAATGCCGTTTCCCTTTTTTATCTGGATTCAGCTGCGTGTTTATGTTGTGGCTGAGGTACGTTTCAAAATTCGCCGAGCTTTGGCTGAGGTACGTTCCAGAGCGCGCGCAGTTTTGGCCGAGGTTTGTTTCGAAATTCGCAGAGCTTACAGCCGAATTCAGAAAAGTCGCGGGAAACGTCAAAACAACGTTCACACTAAATTCTCACAGTTTTTCAGTTGTGTTCGCAGCGTGAAAATGTCAAATGGACGATTAATTGACAAGTAGAACCACATTTACAAACTAGAAAAATGATATTTTTCCTATTTTCTTGAGTTATGTATACATACAGGCCCGAATACTGAAATGTACCTCAGCCACAACATACAGTATACTGTATGTTGTGGCTGAGGTACATTTCAGTATTCGGGCGGGACTTATCCTGTGGCCGAGGTACGTTTCAAGATACTCAAAGCTTATGTTGTGGCTGAGGTACGATTCAAGTTTGGTGGAGGTTATGCTGTGCCTCGGGTACATTTCAAGATTCGCGAGCTTAGAGCTGCATTAAAAAATCGGAAAATGTCAAAAAAAAAACAAAAAAAATAATGAATTTGCAATTAATGTTTGAAATGCAAAAAAAAACGAAAAACAAATGAATGATTCAAAAAAAAGAAACAAGCACCGTTATTCGCTTTTCAAATTTTTTTTTTTTCATTTATTTGAAATAATGAAAAAAGATAAAGTTCGAAATGAAAAAAAAAAACCAAAGAAAAATAATCGAATAAGGAATTTGTAATACGCAATTAAGGTACGAAATGCAAAAAAAAAACAAGTGAATAATGATACAATGACTCAAAAAAAATCTTTTTCACAAAGGGTTTATGTTGTGGCTCAGGTACATGTCAAGATTCGCGAGCTTACAGCTAAATTGAAACGATCTGGAAATGTCAACAAGAAAACAAAAAAATTACGCGGTGACAGAAATTTTTTTAACAGATAATGTCAAATAGTTAATTGACGAATAGGACCACACGTTTGCATACGACTGGAAAAATGTCGTTTCCCTTTTTTTCTGTACGTCGTGGCTGACGAACATTTCATAATTAGCGTGGTTTACGCTGTGGCTGAGGTACGTTTCAAGATTCGCGAAGCTCATATTGAAGGTACATCTCAAAATTCGCAGAATTTATGCCACGGCTGAGGTACATTTCAAGATTCCCGAAGCTTATATCGTGGCCGAGGTGCATTTCAAGATGCGCAGAGTTTATGTTTTGGCTGAGGTACATTTCAAGATTTCGCGAACTTCGAAATATTTTTGAGCCGGATCTTGTTTTTTTTTTTTTCTTAATTAACAGCCGTGTTGTAAAAACTACGAAACACTTTACTAAGTTTGAGGTTAGGTTACCTTTAAGGGTAAGGAATGCGCCGAAAATAAAATGATGACATCCCGCCTTTCGTCTTCCGGGAATTTCTGCAACTCTTTCCGGATGAGGTCGGCGAAGGTCTTTATCAGGAGGCGGTGCGTCGGCCAACGGTCTATGATGCTCAGTTTCAACTGCTTGGGAAACGTTCTAGAACATAATCTGTAATTTTATTGGTTCGATTGGGAAAACGAGAGCGCGCCACCTTTTCTTGTAGAATTTGTAGATTTCGTTGAAGCTCGAGCCGCTCGTCGCGCAGCTGTACTGGGGGTACTGAGAGAAAATGACAGCTCTTTCAGCGCCATCTCTGGAAATTAAAGCGAAGCTTTGTGCTTCTTTTTCTTCATTTCGAACTTTAATTGCGCATTTTCATTATTTAAAAAAATGGAAAAGAAAGAGGAAAACAAATACAAACTGACTATTCAATTGTTTTTCGGTTATTTTTTTTTTCTCTTTCGAACTGTTTGAATTTCGAATTGATTTTCTTTTTTTTTTTTCTTTTTTAACGCGAATACTTCCGGACTATTTTTTTTTCTTAAATTCGTTAAAATAATCGATCGTCATTTGTTAATCGCGTTGTGTTTTGTTTTTCTTTTTCGGAGAATAAAGTCGGCGGAAAGATTTGATCGAAACTCGATCGTCTTTTGTTAATGCCGTTTCATTTGTTCGTTCATTATTTATTTATCGAACGCAAAGAAGAACCGCCGACTATTTTTTTTTCTTCGCATAAGCAAAGAGCGATAACGCTTTCGTTGAAACAATCGATCGTTTTTTGTTGATCGCGTTTTGTTTTCTCCTTTGGCGACGAATAAAGTCGAAAGATTCGTTCGAAAACTCGATCGGTCGTCTTTTGTTAACGGTTTTCTTTATTATCTTTTTTTTAACTCGAGAAACCCGCGAACTATTTTCTTTTTTTATTAGCTTTATTATTTATTATTGTCGCATTGGGGTTAAGTCAATCGACGATCGTCTTTTGTTGTTCGCGCTTCGTTATTTATTGCTTTTCATTCGTTTTCTTTTTTTTTTTTGGTAGCGTAAAAATCCGTCGAATATTTCTTCCCGTTTCTCGCAGATTCCTTAAAACAATCGATCGTCTTTTGTCGATCGCGTTCCGCCATTTTCTTTTGCGAAGGACGAGATTCGAATGTCTCGATCGTCTATTGTTTGTTTTTGTTTTTCCTCCGCAAAGAAAACCGTCGACCAATTTTTCGTCGTTCGTTGCGTTTTCGCCAAAACAATCGATGATCGTCTTTTGTTTTGTCGCTTTTAATCAGTTTTGTTTTCTTTTGTGACGCAAAAAAAAACACTCGATCCTCTTTTGCTTGTTTTTGTTTTTCCTGCGCAAAGAAAACCGTCGGTCGACCAATTTTTCGTCGTTCGTTGCGTTTTCGCCAAAACAATCGATGATCGTCTTTTGTTTTGTTGCTTTTAATTAGTTTTCTTTTCTTTTGTGATAAAAAAAACACCGTCGACTGTTTTTTTTTTGTTGTTCTTCTTCTATTTGTGCGGTCGTTAAAACTATAAATGGTATATAACAAGATAATTAGCCAGTTATACCGTATAAGTGGCTACAATCAGAGTGTCTACATTTTATACAATTGAAAGTTCGATTTTTTTAAATTTTATCACACTCTGATTGTAGCCAGTTATACGGTATAACTGGCCAGTTGGTAAAATTAAAAAAAAATCGAACATGCATTTGTATTTGATTGTAGCCAGTTATACGGTATAACTGGCTACAATCAAATACAAATGCATGTTCGATTTTTTTAAATTTTACCAATTGGCCAGTTATACGGTATAACTAGCCAGTTATACCGTATAACTGGCTACAATCAGAGTTTCTACATTTTATACAATTGAATGTTCGATTTTTTTTAATTTTACCACACTGATTGCAGCCAGTTATACCGTACATCTGGCCAGTTGGTAAAATTAAAAAAATCGAACATGCATTTGTATTTGATTGTAGCCATTTATACGGTATAATTAGCCAGTTATACCGTATAACTAGTCAGTTATACCGTATAACTAGCCAGTTATACCGTATAACTAACCAGTTATACCGTATAACTAGCTAGTTATACCGTATAACTGGCTACAATCAGAGATATGCAATTGTTTTTGCAATTATTGTTCGATTTTTTTTTAATTTTACCAATCGGCACCCGTATTTTCAAACAAATCCCGGATTAGAGCAGGCAGGCTACGGTATCGATGTTTTTTCTTCTCAAAAGTTTGTAGCGCTGACAGCTACCCGTCCAATTATTTAAATTAAACAAATGAACAATGTCAAATTGTGATTTGATTCTTTGCACTTTCATATCATAAAATGTTAGAGAGAATTACATCACAAGATTTTGACAGTGACAGTTTTCGGCGATTGTCTTCTCAGTTCACACTCTTGCATGCAGTGTCGCCAACTTTATATATATACAAAAAAAAAATTACAGCCTAATTTAGGCCACCAGAAATCACACAATTAAGGCAAAATTAATGTTGAGCCTACTTGTCTGTGGGTAAATTAAAACAATTAAAAAGAAAACAAAAGAAAAACCTTTCCAATTCCTCCAAGGCTTCTTCGGTGAACGGCTCCACGTATCTGAATGCGATGTACGGCTTGTGGGGCGCGGTGTTCGGGGACATTTTATCGAGCCGTTGGCACAACAGCTCTCCTTGCAGTCTCGTCCAGTCGTAAATGGGGGAGCCCCCTCCGATTTCCTCGTACTTCTTCTGCACCTCGGGCGTCCTCCTCTTGGCGATCCAAGGGCCCAGCTTACTGAAACAGCAAAACACCGCTTTGTGCGCTTCCGTCACCCCCCCAACGAATTTCAGGCTACAAACTTTTGCAAAAAGGGCAGCTGGATCATGTCGCGGTCGGTCATGATGCGCAGCAGGTAGTCGTGCACCTTGTCTATCGTCCTGGGGCCCCCCATGTTCAGCATGACGACGGCGGTCTTCGGCTTCACGTTCCGCCTCAGGATTTTCTTGAACTTGTTCATTTTCTTGCCGTCTTTGTTTATTTATTTCTTTTTTTTTTTTCAAAGAACAAAAGCCACCTAAAAAATACTTATTTCTACAACAGACCTAACCTTAAATTTCTTAAGCAATAACAAAATGATTAGTAATCATCAGTGTTGCCAACTGCTTTCTCCCATAAACGTCAATTGGAAACTTCTTAAATTGTTTTCCGAAAACGCATGTAGTTCAGACGTGAAAAACTCAAAACTCACGAATAATAAATTGAAGATAAAAAGAGAAGAGTACTAAATAAAAATTAAAAACGGTAGACGATTACAGTTTCCTGTAATTCTTCTTTCTCGACAACAATAGCGTTTAAATACGATTTCACGGATTTTGTAAAGTTTTAAAGTTTACCTTAAATTAATCTTATCTTATAATTGAGCTTGTTTTCGCACGCGGGGGGCACGTACAAGGGGCGGCAATTAGCTTCCTGGTCACTGGATATATTTTGTCATTTTTTTCGCCCGAGAAAAGAAAAATAATGGGAAACAGTTTCTTGTCTGGTAAAAATTATTCGAAAAACTAGCCACGAGTTTTGATGAAGCCGTCAACCTCACGGCGAAACGTCGACTAAAACAGAACAGTTAACAGCGCCAATTAAAAGTAGAAAAGTCTAATTTTCGTTTGCTAAATTTTTCATAAATATTTAATAATTTTACTAGGTAAAAAAATAAATTATGTAAGCTGTTACGGTTTGGTTAACAAAAAAAAAAACAAATTACATTTCACTTTTTAAGTTTTTATAAATTTATGTTCCTTTTGCTTTTGTGATTTTGTTTATTTTTTTTTTCTTCTAATATTAGTAACTAGCGGGCTTCGCCCACTTGCATTCTGGGGGTGGGGGGCGTCTAAATAGGGGTCTTCTCGGTCAGATGAGGAAGAAAGCGCTTTCCGCTTTCGTTTTGGGGGGCTTGCGGCAGCTAAGAACTTGAAAGAAAAATGAAGGAAGATGTTTTTAATAAAAGTGAAGGAGAATGTTTGGAAAAAGTGAAGGAGAATGTTTAGAAAAAATGAAGGAGAATGTTTAGAAAAAGCGAAGGAAAATGTTTAAGAATTTTTCCTTTTTTTTCCATTACTTTTCTTTTAATTTTTAATAATTTTGATAACTGACCGTTTTTGTTTGCACTAACTCATCTGTCAGAGGGCGCCAAAATATCGATTGGCACGCGGGCGGGCTCTTGGCCTCGCGGCGTCCCTGTTCATGTGCATTTCTTGTTTCCTTTTATAAACCATTCTCGGATCATTCGGGACCAGTCTTGCGGTTAGGCAAAACGTACCCAAATAAATAATTTGCCGCCGATGATGAAGAAATTAATACGAAGAAGAGTAGGACACGACAGAAACAAAAGAAAATCATCGATGAGTATACCCGTCACCCGAATGTGAAATAATTGAATCGCCTACAAGAAAAAAAAGGAAGAAAAAGCTAAGAGTCGATTATAATACGAAGAATAAATTGGTTTATGAAAAGAATTAAAGAGAACTCGAACGAAGAACGACGAAAGACGAAGGAAAGAAAATTAAAGAAAAAGCAAAAAAAATTAACGACGAACTGATTGAGGTCCTCAAACGTTAAAATTCATTCATCCAAGAAAACAAAAACAAAACAAAAACAAAACAAAAACAAAACAAAAACAAAACAAAAACAAAACAAAAACAAAACAAAAACAAAACAAAAACAAAACAAAAACAAAACAAAAACAAAACAAAAACAAAACAAAAACAAAACAAAAACAAAAGAATGTCGACGTTTGTAGATCGTATGAAACGTATTACGAAAACCGTATCGAGCGAGCCGTATAAAAATTAGCGTGTATTGGGCCCAGGTCTGATCGCCACTGACTGATCTCACTCCAAAAAAATTAATTCGTTTCATTTAATTAAATTAAAAGAACTCGCCTTTAATTTACGAAGCTCGTTTGCAAAAGCCTCTTGTTTTTTTTTTCTTCTTCGAAAAGTACGAGGAAATGCCTCTCGTGTCGTCACACGGTAAAGTCGCGCTAATCTCTGGCTTTCGTTTTTATCGGAACGAACTTATTATTATTATTGTTGTTTGGTTAAGCTGCGCTGACAGACAATCTGTCGCATAAAGACAGTCTGTCACGTAAATCATGTACTTATGGTAAAGCGCAACAACGAATCAAATCCTTGGAACATGAAAAAAAAAAAAAAAAGGAATTCATACTTTTTCAAAAAAAAAAAAAAAAAATGTATATATATTAAACTACTTGCCGAAGAGTGTATTTACAAGAAAGCGAATTGTCACCGTTATGTTTTTATTTATTGTATTATTTGATAGGCGCCGAATACAGGGTGTCCTCTAAACTAAGGACTTTTTGTTCGCTTGCGCTAAACCCCTAAGAAATAGCGTCACGGTAATTTTGGATTTGGGGGGGCATAGTCGGAGTTAAGCATACTCTATTTTTTTTTTTTTTTTGACAGGCGGTAAATTCGAAGTCATAAAATAATGTGGTTCCTCCTATTAGTCAATTCGTGTTACTTTTTTTTTATTTCATGAAAATAGCAACTCGATTGGCGCCAACTTAAGACATTTCTTGTCGTCTGTTAATTATGTAATAAATTATAACAATCTGTAAAATCCGCCTAGCAATAAAAAATAGTATATAGATCAATTTATTATAAATAATAAATTAAATCACATGATTTTGGCATTCACACCAAGGGAAAAACAATAATTACATTCCAGTTACGAAACTTGAGAACGCGGCGCGAAGAAACGACGCGCGGATTACGAAACTAGAACGCGAGCGTTGCAATTTTTCCGCGCACTCAAGTGCATGAAACTAGAACGCGAGCATTGCAATTTTTCCGCGCACTCAAGTCTTATTACCTTGATCTAGTTACGCAAGCAGATTTTTCAGTGTATTTGCAAGCAAGGCCGAGGAGCCAAATTAGGAACTTTTGTAGTGAACACGATTCACCCTCAAGAGGCCGGGCCGTCCTCCACTCCTGGTGGACGTCGCCGCCGTCAGTCCTTGACTTTAATGTGAGACGGCAACTTGGAAAAAAAAGGCGTCTTGCTTTGTAAATAACTTCTCGAAGAAGGGGGCACTTACGACTCATGACTCAGCCTCTGTATAAAAGTTTCGTACGTATTTTTTTTTAGATTATGTTGACATGCTTCTATTTACTTTTAATAATTTTATATTACGTATTTGTATTATGTATTTATAATTATTAATTTTTATGAAAATGTCTTCTTCGTGTTTTGGATTCAAATAAAATTCAACGTCACGTAGTATTTTGTTTTTCTTTTGAAATCCGCCCCTATAGTTTCAGTTCCGGAAACAAAAATCGTCGCGCCTGGGGTTACTCCCCGGCGCCCTAATTGTTTTGTTAAACCACACCCACCGCCTTCGGAGACTAGCTTCGAGACAGCTGATTATTGACTTCCCGGCGCAACTTGCCACCGGATATCGATGAGTGACCAGGAGTTTACGTAATTGTAATAAAGCGGTAGCAAAATGCTGGTCCCCCGCCGTGCAAGAACCTCTCCTCAAATTCTAGTTTCAATCAAACTAAAAACTGAAGTTTGTTCATGTCCGATGAAAATAGTAAGTACAAAGTTTTTTTAACGTCAAACCGGACAGAAAAATGAAGGGAACACACTCAACGTTTCGCTATAGATTTATAGCTTCGTCAGCTATAAATCTATAGCGAAACCCTTCATTTTTCTATCCGGTTTGAGATTAAAAAAACTTTGTACTTACTATTTTCATCGGGCAAGAACAAACTTCAGTTTTTAGTTTGATTGAAAGTAGAATCAGAGAAAAGGTTCTTGCACGGCGGGGGACCAGCTGACGAAGCTATAAATCTATAGCGAAACGTTGAGTGTGTTCCCTTCATTTTTCTGTCCGGTTTGAAATTAAAAAAACTTTGTACAAACTAAAAACGTTTGTGGTTTTTTTACAGTTTTTTGTTTTTAAGTTCTTTGTTGGTTTTAATTATTTTCTTCGCATAATTTTATTTTTAATTTTTCTTAAACCTTCGTGTTTTATTTTAATTTTTAGTGTTTCGTTTGCTGTAACCTCCTTCCTTAGTTCTGATTTTATCTTACTTTTTTAGTTTTTTTTTTTTTTTTTTTTTAATAAAATATCCAGTATTAACTTTTCTCAACTTTTCTTTTTATTTTTTTTAATTTTTCAATTTTGTTTTCTTTTAATTTCAATTGAATTTTCATTTGTTCTCATTTCAATTCGTGTTTTCATTTTTTCTGGGGTTGAACTTAACTGTCAAGTTTTCAGTTTTCAATTTCCTAGAGTTTTGATTCAATTTTTTTTTAAATTTTTGGTTTGATCATTATCTTCTCGAGTTTTGCCTCTTTCTAGTTTTAATTGCTTCTTTGTAGTTTTAGTTTTATCTTTTCTTAAGGCCATAAAAGTTTATTTATCAGTTTTGATTTTCTAGAATTTAATTTTTGATTTTCATTAATCGAGTTTTTAGTTTTCAATTTTTTAAGTTTTTATTTTCAATTGTTTTTTTTTTTGGGGGGGGGGGGTTGACTTCTCTAGTTTTAATTCCTCTATTGATTTTTAATTTCTCGTAAGTCAAAATAATTTTTGTTTTCATTTATTTTATAATTTTTTTTATTTATTTATTATTTATGTTTTTATTTTTTGTCAGTTTTAACTGTTTCTTCCGTACAGAAATTTTAGTTTTAACTTTCCTCAAGCCACGATCGCTTTTTTTTGTCAATTTTAGTTTTCTTAATTTCTTTTTTAAGTTTTTGCTGGAATTTCGATTTTTATGCATTTTTCTCGAGTTTTCGGCCTTCAATCTTTTAAATCATTGTTTTCAATTGTTTCTTTTTGTTTGAGGGGGGGGGGGAGGGATCTGAATTAACTTCTTTAGTCTTCATTTCTCTATTGATCTTTAACTTCTCTTAAATCGGAATTATTATTATTTTTTAATTTTTTGTCTTTTAGTGTTCATTGTTCCTTTATTACGATCGGCGCGGGGGGGGGGGGAGGGGGCGGATTTGAAATTCACTTCTTTAGTTTCTCTATTGATTTTTAATTTCTATTTCTAAATTGATTTTTAATTTCTCTATGATTTTTAATTTCTCTTAACTCAAAGTTATTATTATTTTTTTTTTTTAAAGTCGCGTTCTTTTTATTATAATTTTCGCCGTAATCGTTCCATAATCAATCCTTTAAAATTTTAATTTAATTCTCCCGTTTTAATTTAGCGATTCCGCCCTCAGGTATCTATCTGTTCAGGGTCACTTCGCGTTGCTTATTTTATTTGCGAGTAAATCTCGGAATGTAATCTCTACTTAGTTTTCGGGCAGTTTCACAAAAACGAACGAAAGCAAGATGCAAAATACCCGAGAGAACTTGAAACACTTAAGAAGAAAGTTCTCGATTAACGACCTCAGTTCAATGAAACCCTGTATCGCGCGAGTCTGAAATTGCGCGCGCGCCGTCGTTCGTTAAGCGCTCGTCCGCATAAATATTTCGAATCGCTTTGAATCTTTGAATATTTTGTGCACGCGCGTCGAGAGCTAATTGTAAAAACGGCGAGCCAACTTAAGAAAAAGAAAAAAAAAATTACGGCGTCCTGCGGAGGTCCAAGAAGGAAAGTCGCGCACAAATAATTCAATTTTCCGGCAAAACGAACCTCGATTTTCGGAAAGGTCGCGGCTCGGAAGGGAGACGTGGAGTGGGGGGGGGGTGAAGGGGGGGGGGGGGGCAGAACAGCAAATAATTACGTAATCGCAAGCCTCATCTGCCCCCCCCGAAATTGACCTTTAAATTGTGTTTATTGTGCGTTTAATTGTTTCATTTAAAAGTTGGCCCAATGTCACCGCCAGAAGCGTTTTAAAGACAGAAAATGTGCAATGTTAGAGCGGGGGGCGGGGCGGGGGGCGAGGGGGTGCGGGGACGATGAAATTGCCGCCGGGCGTTTTGCTCCTCTCGCAACTTTAAACGTTTACGGTTCAGAAAAATAGGTTTAAAAACCGAACGGGCATGTACAATCGCGCACAATTAAAAGAGCACGCCCGGAACTTTGCTTTTTGCGTGATAAAGAAGAGGTGGGGGGTACAGAGAATTTATAAAACGCGTGGAGTTTGATGCGAAATCCGAAAAAAAAAATGCAAAAACGCAAAGCTTTTCATTAAACAAAAAAAAAAACCAAGAAAAAACCAAAACTGGAAACTAAACGTCGCTGATGCGATGCTTAGTTGTTTCTTTTTGTAAATCTGTACGTATTTATAATACTGGGTGTTCTTTTACTGTGTGCAAATAAAAAACCTCAGTATATCTTCTGCGGGTATTTTTTTTGGTGGCTACCGTATCGTAGCCAAAAAATTCCGGAGATAACACTTGTTCGGAACTGTTGAAATGTCCGAGAAAAAAAACCATTTAGGTCAACGACGCCGTCTTCTCGCTATGTACACCGCCCACCGATACCGCGCGCTCGATATTCAACGCAGCGTCTAGTAATAACAATCACTAACATCGTTTATTAATTATTTTCTATAAAATTTTAATTCACTGAGCGAAGTAATGTTACATTTACAGTTAGGCGAGCGCGTTGAAAATCTTCTTCTTTCTCCCTTTTACGCAAACGAACTTCTGCGCTGCAATCTCGCTGCTAGCTACGAAAGTATCACAAACTACTTACGGAAAAAGTGAATGTCAAATTTTGATAAGTCTATTAAAATTACGCGTGGAATGAGAAATTGCAACTTGTTTGCACGGCGCTTTTAACTTGTTCGGCAATTACGGGCCGCAGCTTCTTGAATTGCACTACTTTTTAATTTGAAAACGGCCAAACTTGCGATTACTTGCAGTGAAGTTACATTTACTTTAATAAATCCAGGCGGCACACTGTAAACGTTTTGATTGACCGGGCGGCTGATTTACGTCGTTCGTGCTCAAGATCTCGCGAAATACTGACCCTGCCCTACTTCGGGTTCGGATTATAATCGAAGAGGCGGCCGCGTTCCACTTTTAGCTCTAAGCCAGCAGTTCTCAAACGGTTTAGTGAAGATCTGCCGGTGCGTTTTCCTCGAAAACTATTAAATTTTCGTTGAGTTCAATCGTTGCCACTTACGGCGATGTATTACAGGTTTAAATATTTGCACACAGTAAAAGAACACCCGGTAAAATAAAAATTTAAAACATTTCTGATGATTTTATTTTTTAATTCCGTCTGCGATTTTGTGGCCGTTTTCAAGTCTTACGTCTCACGTACCTCAACCTGCCTACTCTTCAGCGTCTACAACTTTGTATATGAGCACTGCCTACCTCAACCTGCCTACTTTGCTATCTGCGTCCGCGACTTTGTACTATTAGTTTGGTATTAAACGTTTCTTTTTTTCTGTTCTTCTTCTTCTAAATTTAAAACTCAGCGAATTCTCACCTCGCCGTTAAATTTCTTTGATGCGCGCACATCAGACGGACGGACGGATTTGTTTATGTTTTAATGAAGGTCGTTAACGTCGTTTTATTTTACGCGAGCGTGTGTGTTTTTTTCTCGCGTTTTAACGCGCCCGTAAAACGGTTTATTTCGCGGAACGCGACGACGGACGTCTAAATGTGTGTGTGTTCGAACGCCTTTCGCGCGGTGATTATTTTATTCATGCGTTTTAAATAATTAAAAAAAAGAGAGAAAAAAAATTCCGGGGTACATAAAAAAAGGTGTCTGAGAATTGTACGAATTCAAGAAAGAAATCGCGAAACTGAGGAGATGTTATCAGAAAATCAGAAAATTCAGAAAAGAAAGTTTCGAGTTCAATCCAAGCAAAGCGCGAGCCTAAGGGAACCGAACCCCCCCCCCCCTCCCCAAATGAAATAAACCCGAGGAGAGAATGAAAAAAAAAACATTGAATAGGAGTTATAAATGGCGGTAAATTCAAATAAAAATTTAAAAAAAAAAACAAAAAATTAAAAGAAATTTAAATTAGACATCAAATCAAATATTCAAGGTCAACTCAAACCAACTGCACTGAACCCAAATCTATTTCCATTCAACCCAAATAATAAGTAAGAAAAGTCAGTTGAAAAATCTAAAACAAAAGAAAATTAAAATTCATAAAATACGCAATTATAATTGTTATAATTTTTTATCGCAAAGAAAAAAACAAAAGAAAATACGTAATTATTCGAATAATGGTAGAAATCAATTACAAAAAAATTAAAAGTAAAAAGTGTTAAAAATTAAAAATGAAATTTAACCAATCTCCAGGTCGACCAAAGTCGACGTAACTCAACTCTGTTCACTCCAAGCGTAAAAATAAAAAATACAGAAAAAATAAAATAAAAAAGTAAATGTTAAAATTTTTTAGAACAACAATTAAAATGAAACTCGACCGTTATTCACGAACGCTGGTTAGCAAGCAAGCAGGTTTCTGGGACACGTTGCACGGCGTCAGCTATGACGTCACTCAAAAATAAATTGCAATGCACTGACGGTGTTGATACTTGCTCTCGTCGTCCGGTGATGAGACGATGAACCTTAAAATATCTGGGTGATAGAACTGTGTGCAAGGCAAAAAAAAGGGAAGCGAACTCAGGGAAGAATTAAAAAAATTAAAAAAACGGAAAAATGTTGAAGAAATAAAATAGTTTCAAGGTCAACACAACCCCGACTAAAGCAAACGCAAGCGAAGTCAACCCAAGGGAAGCGAACCCGAGCAAATTCAATCCTAGAAGAGTTTAAAAAAAATTAAATAAGGAGAAAATTGTAAAAAATGTTTTGAGAATATTTCAAACTAGTAAAAAAGAAGTTAAAAGAAAGTTTCAAGGTCATCTCAACTCAAGTAAGGCGAACGTAAGAAAATCCAACGCAAGGGTTAATCAGGGTAAATAAAAAATTAAAATAACAGGAAAATTTTCAAATTTAAACAAAAAATGGTGAGAATTAAGAAAAAAAAAAGAATTCCAGGTTAATCCAACCCAACCAAAGCCAAACAAAAGGAAACGAACTCAATTAAAAAAAATAAAATAAAGAAACGGATAACTGTTGAATAAGTAAAATAGTTTCAAGGTCAACCCAACCCCAACGAAAGTCAATCTAAGTGAAAGAGAAGTGAATCCAAGAAAGAATTTTTACAAAATAAAAAAAACAAGTTTCTAAAATATTCGCGAAATAAAACGAGAATGTCTACAGAATTGTGAAAAATGAAAAACCGGAAAAATAAGGAAACTTATTTAAAAGAAGAAAAACGTTTCAAGGTCAACATAACCCGCAAGTAAAGCGAACGTCTGCCACCTACTCTTTTCACTTTCTTTTTTCAGTGGCTCAAATTCTCAAATTACAGTCGCCGCACTTAGAAATTAAATTCACGAACGCTGGTTAGCAAGCAAGCGGGTTTCTGGGACACGGTGTACGGCGTCAGCTATGACGTCACTCCAAAAGAAATTGCAAGGCACTGACGGCGTTGGTGCTTGCTCATCATCGTTCGGTGATGAGACGATGAACCTCAAAATTGAAAACAAAAACGCCGGATATTAAAAATTTCGATTAAAAAACAATAAAATTAAGGCGAAAAGAAAACAAAAAATTTAAGGTTAACGACTCGAGCGAGCGCAAAGAGTTTCAAAGAATCAAAGAAAGTAAACGTAAAAATTCGAAAACAACTGGAAAACATTGATTTGTAAAGATAGACTGAAGCGACGAATGTTAAAAATTAAAAAGAAGGTTCAAATTCAATGTAAGCAAAACAAGCGAATTAACTCGAAAGATGTTTAGTTTTGGGCCGCAAGAATTCGGTGCAAGCAAAGCGAAAATTAAAGTCTTTGTAGAGGCGCCTCAACCTGCCTACTCCTACAGAAACTGAATCCAATACAATCAAAGCGAACTCAAGAGATAGTTTTGGCTGAAGAGAGAAAATTAAAGTTCCTGCTGAGTCGCCTCAAACTGCCGACACCTGCCGAAACTGAATTCAATACAAGCAAACCGAAAATTAAAGTCTGTGTTGAGGTGTCTCAACCTGCCTACTCCAGCCGAAACTGAATCTAAGACAAGCAAAGCGAAGTCAAGTTATAGTTTTGGCTGCGAACCGTCCTCAAGAGAGTAACTTAAAGTTTCTAGTGAGGCGCCTCAACCTGCCTACTCCTACAGAAACTGAATACAATACAATCAAAGCGAACTCGAGAGATAGTTTTGGCTGAAGAGGGAAAATTAAAGTTCCTGCTGAGTCGCCTCAAACTGTCGACTCCTGCCGAAACTTAATTCAATACAAGCAAACCGAAAATTAAAGTCTTTATTAAAGCGCCTCAACCTGCCTACTCCTACAGAAACTGAATCTAATACAATCAAAGCGAACTTAAGAGATAGTTTTGGTTCAGGAGAGAAAATTATGGTTCCTACTGAGCATGGCGGAAACTAAAGTTTATATTGAGGCGCCTCAATCTGCCTACTCCCGCCGAAACGGAATCTAATACAAGCACAGAGAACTCAAGTGATAGTTTTGGCTGCGAACCGTCCTCAAGAGAGTAACTTAAAGTTTCTAGTGAGGCGCCTCAACCTGCCTACTCCTACAGAAGCTGAATCCAATACAATCAAAACGAACTCAAGAGATAGTTTTGGCTGAAGAGAGAAAATTAAAGTTCCTGCTGAGTCGCCTCAAACTGTCGACTCCTGCCGAAACTTAATTCAATACAAGCAAACCGAAAATTAAAGTCTGTGTTGAGGTGTCTCAACCTGCCTACTCCTACAGAAACTGAATCTAATACAATCAAAGCGAACTCAAGAGATAGTTTTGGTTCAAGAGAAAAAATTAAAGTTCTTACTGAGCCTGGCGAAAACTAAAGTTTATATTTAGGCGCCCCAATCTGCCTACTCCCGCCGAAACTGAATCTAATACAAGCAAAGAGAACTCAAGTGATAGTTTTAGCTGGGAACCGTCCTCAAGAGAGTAACTTAAAGTTTCTAGTGAGGCGCCTCAACCTGCCTACTCCTACAGAAGCTGAATCCAATACAAGCAAAGCGAACTCGAGAGATAGTTTTGGCTGAAGGCAGAAAATTAAAGTCCCTGTCGAGCCGCCGCAAACTGTCGACCCCTGCTGAAACTGAATTCAATACAAGCAAACCGAAAATTAAGGTCTTTATTAAAGCGCCTCAACCTGCCTACTCCTACAGAAACTGAATCTAATACAATCAAAGCGAACTTAAGAGATAGTTTTGGTTCAGGAGAGAAAATTATGGTTCCTACTGAACATGGCGGAAACTAAAGTTTATATTGAGGCGCCTCAATCTGCCTACTCCCGCCGAAACGGAATCTAATACAAGCAAAGAGAACTGAAGTGATAGTTTTGGCTGCGAACCGTCCTCAAGAGAGTAACTTAAAGTTTCTAGTGAGGCGCCTCAACCTGCCTACTCCTACAGAAGCTGAATCCAATACAATCAAAGCGAACTCGAGAGATAGTTTTGGCTGAAGGCAGAAAATTAAAGTCCCTGTCGAGCCGCCGCAAACTGTCGACCCCTGCTGAAACTGAATTCAATACAAGCAAACCGAAAATTAAGGTCTTTATTAAAGCGCCTCAACCTGCCTACTCCTACAGAAACTGAATCTAATACAATCAAAGCGAACTTAAGAGATAGTTTTGGTTCAGGAGAGAAAATTATGGTTCCTACTGAGCATGGCGGAAACTAAAGTTTATATTGAGGCGCCTCAATCTGCCTACTCCCGCCGAAACGGTATCTAATACAAGCAAAGCGAACTCAAGTGATTGTTTTGGCTGCGAACCGTCCTCAAGGGAAAAAATTAAAGTCTCCATTTGGGACGCCTCAACCTGCCTACTCTTGCTGAAACTGCCCTCTCGGCTCTCGCTATTCCATCCCCGTTTCACTTCCCTCCTGTTTGCTTACCACGCGCTTTCCTTTTGTAAACTCGTCGTGTCTTTCATTTCAAAGCGTATTTTAATTCTGAATGAATGAGTAACAAAAACAAAAACAAGAGCAATTATCTCCGCACGCTGAATTATCGACTTTTGCTCTTATCAAGCTGACCCTACCCCGCATTATCTGTAAAACACACATGCTTCGCGCGGATAATCAATGTTTTACAAGAGATAACGCGCGGATTTCGGCGCGCAAAACTTCCTCCACCTCGGTCCGTCCCCGGGGCCCTCTCTTCTTCTTCTTCCTCCTCGCTCGCACGGTTTTCCCGCACGCGCGATTTTCCGACGCCGAGCGTCGTCAGTTTCCGCCCGGAAGGAGAGCGACGCGCACACGCCGGATTTTCGCGTGCGAGAGCGAGCGCTCGTCTCGAAAAATTCGCGACATCTTGCCTGCTCGCTCGTGACCGTTCGGAAGGAAAGAAGAAGGCGAAGACGATGTAAGAAACGTTTTACTTTACCATATTATGTTATCTGCATGTTTTCCAAACAATCTCAGTCAATTTTCTGCGAACACTATTAAAACACCCTGTATATATGAGGTAACTTCAGTAAGTGAGAATCACCTCTTATATACAGGGTGTTTACTAAACACGCGGCAAAAATTAAGGGGGTTATTCCTTGTCGTATTTTAAGACTTTTTTGTTCTTGGATGATTTTCGGAACGAGGCTCTGATTCAAAGATACAGGGTGTAAAAGCTTTTCGGAAAGAAATTAATTAATGTTACATCTATGATTATTAATTAAGTACACAGTTACTTTCCTCGCCGGTAATAACCGCCTTTCGTTATTAATTAACATACAAATATTTTATCGCCCTCTATCTTCGAAACTAAGCGCTTTTCTGAAAACCATCTAAGGTGGTAAAAGTCTTAAAATAGTCCAGGGAATAACACCCTTAATTTTCGCCGCGTGTGTAGTAAACACCCTGTACACATATATAGGGTCTTACCGAGCTTGAGTCATTTATTTACACATGATTTAAGTTTTTTTCTTTATTAATTAAGAATTAATTAAGTACACATATGTCTGCGTCGCTGTTCAATAATGCAAAAACGAGTTTCCAAAATAGCTTTAAACTCATCGATTAGGTCCGTATACAAGGTGTTACCGAACTCTAGTCATTTGCTGAAACTTCGAAAAGCAAGCAGGTGTCAGGAAAAAATTCAAAACAAAATATTGCTTAAGGACTCTCATTTGTTTATTGCCGAAATGATTTTGCGAGGCATGTGACAGTGACGTCATCGTTCGAACAAATGTCAAAAATAATGCGTGGGGGGGGGGAGGGTTAAATGTAGTTAGGATTACGAAATTTGTTGTTTCAAGAAAATTATTTTTCAAATAAGTAAATAAAAAAGTTCCGGTGAGGAATTTGACGCATTTTCTCGCTTAGAAACATTGGCAACGCTGTTCAGCACATAACCTCAATTAATTGTGTCTTTGGAAAACAGAACAAAAAAAAATTCACGAGTCGGGAAAAATTCAAAACAAAGTATTACTCAAAGTCTTTTTTGTTTCTTTGTCGCGTCTGCCGAAATAGTTTCGCGAGACACATGAAAGTGACGTCATCGTTCGACAACTGTCAAAAATAACGTGTGGGAGGTTATGTGTAATTAGGATTGCGATATTTGTCGTTTCGAAATTTATTTTTCGGACAAGTATGCAAAAAAAATTCTCATAAAGATGTTGATGCATTCGTTTTTTTTTTTTACTTAGAAACTATTGGCAACACTTTTTGACATATAACCTCAAAATATTATTATTATTATTATTGGAAAACAAAAAGCAACCAAGTCGCGCAACTTAACTCTGTTCACTCCAAGCATAAAAATAAAAAATACAGAAAAAATAAAGTAAAAAAAAAAGTAAATATAATTTTTTTTAAGAACAACAATTAAAATGAAACTCGACCATTATTTACGAACGCTGGTTGGCAAGTAAGCGGGTTTCTGGGACACGGTGTACGGCGTCAACTATGAAAACCACTCCGAAAGTTAAGTTTCAAGGTCACCCCAATCCAATGCAGGTCAATCTAATTGAAAGCGAAGCGAATCCAGGAAGGAATTTTTATAAAGTAAAAAAAAGACAAATTTCTAAAATATTCGAGAAATAAAACGAAAATGTCTACAAATCTGTGAAAAATGAGAAACCGCAAAAAATTAGGAGAACATTGTAATGAATAAGAAAATCCGAAATACGAGGAAAACAAGAAAAACGCTAACGAAAAAAAAAATATGTTTCAAGGTCAACATAACCCACAGGTCTGCTGCCTGTTCTTTTCACTTTCTTGCAGTGACTCAAATTGTCAAATTACAGCCGACGCACACTTAAAAATTAAATTAACGAACGCTGGTTAGCAAGTAAGCGGGTTTCTGGGACACGGTGTACGTCGTCAACTATGACGTCACTCCAAAATAAATTGCTATGCACTGACGTGTGTTGGTACTTGCACTTATCATCCGGTGTTGAGACGATGTACCTCAAAATATCGGGGTGACAGAATAGTGTGCGAGGCAAAAAAAAAGGTCAATCCACCCCGACGAAAGCCAACCTAAGTGACAGCTAGCGAATCCAGGAAATAACCGGAAGTCAGGAATTCAACGAATCCAGGAAATAATTTTTATAAAATTAAAAACAAAATAAAAATAAAAATTGTTAAAAGATTCGAAAAATAAAACGAAAACGTCGAAAAATTTGTGAAAAAAAAAACGTAAAAGAATAAGTTTCTAAAAAATTCGGAAAAATTGTCAAGAATAGGAAAATCTGAGAAGCGATGAGAACAAGATTTTAAAAAGCAATTGTTTCAAGGTCACCACAACACAGGTAAAGCGAACATCTGCCGTCTTTTCACTTACCTCCTATGACTCAAATTACAGCGGACGCAATTAAAATTTAATTCACCAACGTTGGTTAGCAGGCAAGCGGGTTTCTGGGACACGCTGTGCGCCGTCCACTTTAAAATAAATCGCAAAGCGTTTACGGTTGATCAGCAAGCAAGTGGAATTCTGGGACACGCTCTATGCCGTCAACTATGATGTCACTCCGAAATAAATTGCAAAAAAGCACTTAAGGTGTTGGTACTTGCTCGTCGTCCGATGTGATGAGACGGTCGACATGCTGACGTGATTTAGTTGGCCGAAACTTACTCGGCGGGCGGAGATAGTAGTGGACGGTAATAGACGTAGTCAATCAGGACGAAAGAATAGCTGCGATGATAAGTTATGATGAGGACGACATGAAGCTGGGGGTGATAAAACGCCGGGGGTTAAAAAAAAGGGAAATAAAAGCCGAGGGGCGGTAAAAGCTGAAGGGCGCGGGCGGAGAAGCTTGAGAGAAATAGCGAGAGAGAGAGAGAAAGAAAAAAAACGAACGAAATATTAACCATGGCTGGATTTCAACACATTGCGCAATTGCTCTCTGGATTTTAACGAATTGCGCAATGCCCTTGCCAGTGAGCATGCATCAAATTGCACTGGCGTCAAAAGTGAAACCAGTAATTATTATCGGACATTTTCAGAACACAGCCTAATTTATTTATTTAATCAGAAACGATAACAAATACACGCGCGTCAGAAAATAATGAAATGACTTAATTATATTTTATTTTCTCCGATTACGTTTAATTCGCGATGTCGTCGTAAAAAAAGAAAAACGCACGCGTTCGCGTTCCTAAATTCGAGAACGCCACCGCGGCCATAAATTTATCTAATTTTACACACAAATAAGCATCTCGATATTATTAATAAATCAAAAAGACACGAATAAACATCCGCGATCGTTTTTTCTATTTTTTTCTATTTTCTATTTCTGTACCGTTCACCTGAACACGCCGCTACATGTATGCAGTTCGTGCGAACAACGAACGGAAGTGTCGTAACACGTAACAAAAAAATATACAGGGTGATTGCAGCAGTAAAAGGTAATATAGAAGATTCAAGATCGAAAGAAAAAAAAAAAAGGGTGATGTTACATCTGTTACGTCTCGGCGTTTTCCGTTTTTGCGAGCAAATTCCGGCCCGGCCGTAAAATTAAGAATTCTCGCAAAACTTCACATTCATTTTATCCGGAATTTTTTAACCAGAGAGCACAAGTAAAAGAAAAATAAAATAAATAAAAAAATGCGTAATTATAATTGTTATAATTTTTTATCGCAAAAAAACAAAAACAAAATACGTAATTTTTCGAATAACGCTAGAAATCAATTAGGAAAAAAGTAAATTAAAAAATGTTAAAAATTAAAAGTGTAATTTAACCAATCTCAAGGTCAACCGAAGTCGACGCAACTTAACTCTGTTCACTCCAAGCATAAAATCAAAAAATACAGAAAAAATAAAGTAAAAAAAAAAGTAAATATAAATTTTTTTAAGAACAACAATTCAAAATGAAACTCGACCATTATTTACGAACGCTGGTTGGCAAGTAAGCGGGTTTCTGGGACACGGTGTACGGCGTCAACTATGACAACCACTCCAAAAGTTAAGTTTCAAGGTCAACCCACTTCAACGAAAGTCAATCTAAGTGAAAGCGAAGCGAATCCAGGAAAGAATTTTTATAAAATAAAAAAAAAAAACACAAATTTCTAAAATATTCCAGAAATAAAACGAAAATGTCTACAAATTTGTGAAAAGTAGTAAATAAAAAAATTCTGATAAAGATGTTGATGCATCCTTTCTTTTTATTTAGAAACTATTGGCAACACGGTTTGACATATAACCTCAAAATATTATTATTATTATTATTATTGGAAAATAAGTTTCAGGATCAACCCAACCAAATGAAAGTTAATCTAAGCGAAAGCGAAGCGAATCCAGGAAAGAATTTTTATAAAATCAAAAAAAAAAAACACAAATTTCTAAAATATTCCAGAAATAAAACGAAAATGTCTACAGATTTGTGAAAAATGAACAACCGGAAAAATTGTAAAGAATATAAGAAAATCCGAAGTCGAAAGAAAACAAGAAAAATGTTTACTTATTTAAAAGAATAGAAATGTTTCAAGGTCAACGGCGTTTTCTGTTTAAGCGCGCAAATTCCGGCCCGGCCGTAAAATTAGGAACTCTCGCAAAAGTCCACATTCAGCCGCAAAACGTGTTTTACAGCTCGACTGTGATTTTATATGGAATTTTTAACCGGAGAGCAAAATCGCACGTCTCTGGAAAACCCGAGGCCCCCTACCGCGCCCCTCACATACTAATTAACAATCGGATCGGATCGCAACTTGATGCGTCACAGATTTAATTATAATTAGCCGCCGGCTCGGCCGTTGCGTCTTCTTAAAATGGTTTGCTTGTATTGAAAATTGAAATACGCAGCTTAAGAAGACGAAGGAAGAAGCAAAAGCAGGGGCGGAGGGTTGGGAGGATTATCGATTATTATTTATTCGAAAACGTTTAATCTCCGTCGCCGGGGGGAGAGGGGGGATCGTCAGTAAGTCTATTAACTTTCTGTTGTGCCAGGAGATTAATTGTTTTAATTGAGTTGAGGAGTAATTAAGTGGATTCAATCGCGCAAGTTTTAATAAAACTGACTTCCTTTTGTCTTTCGAAATTCAATTCTGTGATTTTTTTGGTGCGATCGGGGCGTTTACGAATTTACGAAAATCATTTTAAAAAAGAAAGCAAAAGAAAAACGAATGAACGGCGCCGACGCGCCTAAAAAAATTTAAATAACGAAGAAATTTGGTTGCATTTGGCTTGCCGATTGATGACGAAAAAGGAAATGAACGCCATCTGTCGGCGCTCCGCCTAATTAACGAACTGAAACCGCTTTTGGGGAATTCTTCGATAGATGGCGCCCTAAAAATTAAATATCTAACGTAATTGACAAATTAATAAGATTGTTCAGATTGCCTTCTTGTCTTGTGATTGGTTCGATTCTGTGATTGCGATTAAGGCGTTTATGAATTTATGAAAGTAAACAAAAAAGAAAAGGAAAATGAGAACGTATAATCGACACACGCCTAAAAGTTAAGTTGACGAAGAATTTAGCTGCATTTTGCCGATTAATGTCAAAAAAAAAAAAAAAAAAATGAACGCCATCTGTCGGCGCTCCGACTGACTAACTAACTAACTAACAAATTGAAAACGCTGTCGGGGAAGTCTTCAATAGAGGGCGCCCTAAATTTCAAGTAACGTGAAATTAATATTAATTGGAAGAAATCCGCGTACGTCTTTTAAAGAAACAAAAAGTAAACCGAAACAATTGCCGCCGTCACTGCCTAACCACCTATACGGAAATTGTATGGAAAACAAATGAAATACAAAAATGTTATTCGTCGCCGCTGTTCGGTTTAAACGAAGAAAACAAAAAAAAAGTAAAAACAAGAGAACATCGACGATTTTCAAAGGGTGGGGGCGGAGAGGGGGTGGGGGTCTCGACGCACACGGATGTAAACAAAAGCGAACGCGAAAAATTATATATTTTTTTAAATGTAGATTGGTGATTATTCGAATTTTCTTTTGTTTTTTCTTGTCGCTCTTATAACCTCAAAAAAAAAAGAAAGAAATCGCGGGAAATCGTCGATCGTGTTTTGTTTTTTGCTTTTAATCTAATTCGGTGTATGTTTAAGGTTTCACTAGTTTTTGTTTTTTCGGTTTAATTCCTCGCATCTTGTTTTTTCTTTTTTTTTTTTTTTAATTTCGTCGTATTTCGTCGCCATTCACTTAATTTTCTTTTTTTTTTTCTTTTAGAACAATTTATTTTTACATTTCCCTCTTGTTTGGTTCAATTTTTTTGTTCTTAATTTCTTTCCGTTTTCTGTCTTTGTTTGTCGAAGCCTGGACGTTCGTCGATTTTTTTGTTTCTTTGCCTTCCACTGTCATTTGTTTCTTCTTCTTCTTCTTCTTCTTCGAATTACTCAATAAAAAAATAAACAATAATCGCGGGGAATCGCCGATCGTGTTTTGTTTTTCTTTTAATCTAATTTCGTGCATTTTTCAGTTTTCGTTTTTTTTTGTTCTTTAATTCGTTCCATCTCGTTTAATTGTTTCTTTTAAAAAGATTAATTTTTATATTTCGCTCTTCTTCGGTTCCATTTCTTTAAATTTTTTCTCTCTTTCCGTTTTCTTCTTTGATGGTTTCGCCTGCTGGACGACGATCGGTCGATTTTTTTCTCTAAATTTGTTTCATTTTGAGTTTCGCTGTTCTTTGTTTAGGATCTCTATTTTACTTCTTCTTCTTCTTCGAATTAATTTAAAAAAAAAATCGCGGGGAATCGTCGATCGTGTTTTGTTTCGATTTTGATCCCATTCGGTGTACGTTTAAGCTTTCATTTGTTTTTCTTTTTTGCTTTAATTCGTCCTGTTTTGTTTTTTTTAAATTCATTTTTATTTTTATTTTCTTCTTCTTCAAATTACCTAATTTTCCTCTTTTTTTTCTGATGTTTCACTTTCTCCTTTTCCTATCGTGACGAAAGATGGGGAAAGATGTGACGAGAAGAGACGTGAGGAGGGAAAGATGTGACGAGAAGTGACGTGAGGGGGGAAAGATGTGACGAGAAGTGATGTGAGGGGGGAAAGATGTGACGAAGGAAATTCATCCCGTTCCAGTTCACCCTTTTGTTTGTTATTTCCGTACGTCGAATTATTTTTCCACATTTTGTAGATACCCAACTTTCTCCTTTTGTTTCGCTTGATGGATTTACAAGCGAGGAAAGCGCCGACTCTCTTTTGTTTTCCCCTCATGCACGTTTTTATTCGCATATTTTTCGGTCTTCTAATTTTGGTTGTGTTCTTTTGGTTTCTTATTTTTATTTGTCTTCCGTTTAGCTTCCAGCTGAACGCGGCAGTTGTTCTACTGCTTTCTTTCTTCTTTCTACAAACGTCAATCGTTCTTTAAAGACGTACGCAGATTTGTTCCAATTACGCGTTATTAAATTTTTCCGGCGCCATCTGTTGGGGAAAGTTCCGCGACGGCGTCTCTGAACGCCAACAGATGGCAAGCCAATCGTTTTATTTTTCTGTCTTTCAATCATCAATTGGTGTTTTATTATTTATCTTGTCTTATTCGTTGTCTTTTCGATTCCCTAATTTTATTAAAAAAAAAAAAAAAAAACGCCGTTTACAACTATCGATTTGATCGGATTTATCTGGTTCCCTAATAATATAAAAAGCTCGCCATTTCCGATTGACGATCTACATGCTAGGGCGTGTTCGATTCCCTAATTTTATAAAAAAAAGACGTCGTTTACAATTATCGATTTGATCGGACTTATCTGGTTCCCTAATAGTATAAAAATCTCGCCATTTCCAATTGACGATCGACATGATAAGACTTGTTCGATTCCCTAATTTTATGAACCCTTCTCCGCGCCGTTTTCTACTGTCTAACAACCGACATCTCCGAGCTCTCTTTTCGAGTTCCCGAATAAAATAAATTCAATAACAAAGACGAAACGGTCGCAATCATACGTCATGCCGTTTCACCGCCGCTGCGTGAACAATCGGTGCTTCCCCGGCACGGCGCGGTGCATTGAATCGAGCTTGCTCTTTTGCGAGAACGAGAAACCGTCGCGTCGTGTCGTTCACGGCGGCGAGCGCCCTCTGACGAAAGAGTGTGCTCTGCACGAATTTAATTTACGATTCGGAGCGCGGAGACGTTTGAATTCGGCGTGCTCTAATAAACATCGGTACACGACACGCCACCGTTCGATGGGCCTTTGATGTTGGCACACTTGACTAATTCGAAGGCCGACATTGTGCACGTAAATGTGGTGGGAAGCGGAACACAACGTCATGCAAATTTCCGCTTCGGTCCCGAGGGAACGACTACATTACACGAATCAAATCAAATCAAATCAAATCAATTAAAGTAGGTTCGCCTTAAGTGCGATTACTTATTTTGCGTTTGGTAGGTAGAATTCTCAGAACGAGCTGCAAAACCGATCGCCAGATGCAGTGCACTGAGCAAAATGAGTTACGAATGCACGAAACGCTTAGCATTTTCCATTTAAAATCAATCGATAAATAAAAAAAGTCGCGCTTTGCAATACTCAAACAATCTAGTTCTCTCTCTCTCTCTCTCTCTCTCTCTCTCTCTGTCCTTATTAACCAGTCGTCAAACTGCAAACGAACGTTTTGTTTAAATAAACAAAAAACTGCATCGGTTTCCTTTGTCACATCTTTCCCCCGTCACGTCACGTCTCCTCACATCTTTCGCCCTTCGTCACGATAAAAAAAGAAGAAGGTGAACCATCAAGAGAAAAGAAAGGAAAATTAAGTAATTTGAAAAAGAAGGAGAAGAAAAAAACAAAAGGGATTTTAAATAAAGAACAGCGAAACGCAAAGGAATAAATTTAGAAGGAAAAAAAAATCGACAGTCGTCCGGGCGATCAAAGACAAAAAACGGAAATAAATTTCAAAAAAAAATGAACAAATAATAACCAAACGAGAGCGAAACATAAAAATCAATAAAATTAAAACATTACGTGAATACGACCGACGAAATACCACCGAGTTTGGGGCAGACGAAGAACAAAAGATGATCGAATGGAGTACGTAAATGCGAAAGGGGCTCTCGACGATCAAAGACAGGAAACGGTAGTAAAATTCAAAAAAATAAAGAAAAAACAGAAGCGAAACAAAAAAAAAATTAATTCTTCTAAAAGAATAAGCAACAAAAAAAATTAGGTGAACGAAAAAAGAAACAAGAGAACACAGAAAACGGAAATAAATTTCCAAAATTTACCTTATTCAAAAAACGAAATTAATTGTTCTAAAAGAAAAAGCAAAATAAAAAATTAAGTGAACGGCAATGAAATACGGAGGTTAGGGCAAACGAAAAACAAAAGAAGATCGCACAGAGTACGTAAATACGAAAGGCTTTCGACGATCGAAGACATAAAACGGAAACAAATTAAACCAAAAATAATAAAAATAATAACCAAAACGAGGGCGAAACGTAAAAATTTATAAAAATTTTCCAAAAAAGAAGAAAAAACAAAGAAAAAAAAATTAAGTGAACGGTAACGAAACGCAAAGGTTAGGGGGCAAACGAAAAACAAAAGAAGATCGAATAGAGATTAAACTGTCTGTAAACATTTCCAACGCCAGAAAAATAAAATAAAAATAATAAAATATAATATAATATAATAAATAAATAAAAATGATATTAAACAAAAAATAAAAATAAAACAGGACGAATGAAAGCAAAAAGAAAAAAAAAAACAAATGAGAACTTAAACGTACGCCGAATCGGAACAAAATCAAAACAAAACACGATCGACTATTCTCCACGATTTTTTTCCTTTTATTAAATAATTCGAAGAAGATGAAGAATAAGAAAGAAAACAAAGAACAGCGAAAGGCAAAGAGAAACAAATACAAAAAAAAATAAATCGACGATCGTCGGGCGGGCGAAACAATCAAATACATACCTACAGAAAACGAAAAAGAAAGAAAAAATAAATTTAAAGAAACGGAACCAAACAAGACCGAAATTAAAAAAAAAAATAATTGTTTTAAAAGAAACATTTTTTTTTCTTGGAAAAAACGAGATGGGACGAATTAAAGAAGAAGAAAAAAAAACAAACGAAAACTGAAAAACGCAAACGAAATTAGATTAGAAGAAAAACAAAACACGTTCGACCATTCCCCGCGATTATTTTTTTTTTTTTAATTAACTAATTCGAAAAAGAAGAAGAAGAAGAAGAAACAAAGAACAGTGAAACGCAAAGAAACAAAAGAATCGACTAACAAACATCGGCACGCGACGCACCACCGTTCGATGGTCCTTATAAATATGTATAAACAAGGCAGAATTCTCAGAAGGAGCTGCAAGACCGATCGCCAGACGCAGTGCGCCGAGCAAAATGAGTCACGAATGCACGCGACGCTCAGCACTTTCCGTTTAAATCAATCAATAAATGCAAAAATCTCAACGTGTCGCTCTCTCTCTCTCTCTCTCTTTCCTTATTAACCAATCGTCAAACTGCAAACGAACGTTTTGTTTAAATAAACAAAACGGCTGAGCGGAGCGCGAAGCTTTCGGCCGAAATCTCGCCACCCCCGTCGTGATGATAACGCGATCGTTTCCAAATATGAAAGGGCGAGTTCGGAAAATTCCCCCTCGCCGCCCCCCCCCCCTCCCCCACCCTTTTCATCTCGCGTGTTTGAAAAACAAAAAAAGCAACCGGCCTGGTCACAAAAAATAAAAAAACAGAAACCGAACGCAATTGCGATTGCTTTGAAAGCGCGCTCCGTTTTGTAACGGTTTGATCAAGGGGGGGGGGGGGGGGGGAGAGGTCGACTGGTGATTTTAACCCCGTCAGAATGTTTTACTACTGCACATAAAAACGTTGAATCTCCTTAATTCACCCCCACCCCCTCTCTGCTTTATTCTTTTTTACTTGCTCGACTTCTGCCAGAGTGAATCACGAATGCACGCGACGCTTAGAATTTTCGTAAAGCAGAAAAAAGCGTTATGTAAGCTGAATGGAATTCTGTGATTACGCCCCACTGACGTGGGGTGCTTGGGGGGGGGTGACTCAGGGGGAGAGGAATTAGCCTTTTAATTAAATTTCACGCGCTAGAGTCGTTTTTTCTTCCAACAAAGATAAACGTTTTTTTTTTTTTCTGTTTCAGGTCAAACGTGCACGCGGCTTTCCCAAACAAATAATTATTGAGCTTTGGGAGTCTCGAATCTCAAAAAAAAAAACACACAAACAAAAGAATACACACGCCCGGCGCGCGGCGGATAAATAAACAATGGAGGAACGCCGTCCCTTGTGCGGCGCGGCGTAGATAACGTCGTGACCTGCTTTTTTTCGTGTTCGTCGTAAAGTCTGCCGAGGAGCGCTCGAGTTTAGGCTACGAATTGAAATTTGCGGAACCCCGAGAGGATAATATTATGTGCGAAGGGTCCATGGAAACCGCCGGGGATGTTTTAGACAGCGCAAACGCCATGCAATCCGCACAGTCGTCTTCCGGGGGAGAACACGAGACGACCAACGCGGGGTAAGCGGTTGCTCTTTGAGTAAAATCTGCAATGTTCATTAGAAATGTCACGAAGTGTATTAAATTGCAATAAAAACCCACTTTTCATCCCCTTTTGTTCCCAACTCTTTCAGCAGTTGGGGACAGAGTTGAACCTCGCTTTCTTTGTTAGTAGCGTTCTGGTTTTCGATGAGCGGTGGCCGGAAATCGACTTCTACTTCTTTCTTCGCGGGTTTGAAAAATTGTTTGCGCTCTTCAAATATTTTTTATCGTTGTCTTTCATTGTATGTGAATGCATTACATTTTAATGAAACCGAGTTTCTTTGACGGATTGAAATTAAAAAGAAACAAACACATCAAGGTCAACCGACGTTAACAATCTAAATAAATTAAAGCTAGAGCGTTAGTCGGAGGAGGGAGGAGGAAAATCGCAAAACACATCCCGAGGAGTTGTACCTTCATTCGTGAAATTGATTACAGGCCGAGGAAAATGATGAAAATAAAACAAAGGGGTGGAAAAAGGGGACGCGCGTAAACGGATCCGGGAACTTCTCTGAACTTCGCCGGAAAAGAAAAAACGACTTTGCGAATGCTTAAAATATTTCGAATAAAAAAAGCAGCGTCAAATTTTTAAACATAAAAACATATTCGAACAAATAAGAGCGTGAAATTTTGTTGCCACCAAAAAAAAAAAAAATATATGCCTTGGAATGATGTTACGATCGGAAAAAAATTACTTAACAGTTTTAATGAAATCAACTTTCTTCGACGGAATGAAATCAAGGTCAACCAAAGATTAAATGTAATTAAATTAAAGCCGGAGCGCGTTAATCGGAGGAGGAAAAATCGCAAGACACATCCTGAAGAGTTGCATCTTCATTCGCGAAATTAATTAATTACGAGCTGAGGAAAATGATGAAAATGAAGCAAAAATTTCAAGGGGTGGAAAAAGGGGACGCGCGTGTAGACGGGTCGGGAACTTCTCCTCCGAACTTGGCCGGAAGAAAACGGCTTTCCGAATGCTTAAAATATTTCAAATAAAAAAAAATAGCGCGCGCCAAATTTTTAAGCATAAAAACATATTAGAGTCAATAGAAACGTGAAATTTTGTTAACAATAAAGGAACATCATCCGACTGCGTTCTGCACGCGTGGAGAATCCCCAAACGATTGCATAATTAAGCGCAACCTTGTTATTGCGTTTTCTATGCACGCAGAATCCCCAAGCGATTACATAATTGAGTGCGACTTTGCTATTCTGAAGACGTGACGTGAGATTGATTCCGCTTAAATCCGGCACTTGTCAGTCACAACTTGTATACGTCAAACTTTTCCAACTTGTATACGTCATCGATTAATTGCGTCGTGCAATTCAAGATTGAAGAGTGACGTCAGTTTTTGTTTCGTTACCGGGAATTAATTATTCGGCACCTGCTCGTTTATCGTCCGTCGTTTGAGTTGACGTGACCTTGCAATTTCCACTTTGTGAAATCCTGAAATTTTCCGCGTTAACGGGGAATGCCCCTTATCAACGCCGAAGGGGCGATATGATATCGCATAGGAGGAATAATCCTCTTGACGCAATTACGCAGATTTCGCGGGAAAATTCGCGCTAAATGTTGTATCTACATCCGATTTTTTTTTTTTTTGTTTCAGAGTCCAACTCAGCTCAACTCGAAGTACCCAAAGTAAAAAAAAAAAAAAATTAACTGCAAATTAAAAAAAAAACAACGACGAAGAATTAAAAAGAGCAAAAAAATTAAAACTCTAAGTTCAGTACAAGAAAATCAAAACAAAGAAAAAATTAAACAATAAGAGTTAAACTGATCGACCCAATCACAATCCCGTTGCCACGTGGGGCCTACTCCATACAGTAGCAATAGTAGGCCTTATCCTATCACCCCCTGATAAATTTAACCGTCGGTTAACATTCTCGGAAGCTGTTGTGCCGACACTAGGTTAAATTTATCAGGAGGTGATAATTAATCACAATCCTACTGATACGTGCGGAATCCGCCAACCACACAATTGTCTAATCAAACTCAAGTTGACCCCTCACTGTACCCAATCCAAAGCACAAAGTTAAAAATTAAATCTTAAAACTAAAAATAATAATAGAAAATTACAATACAAGAAAATTAAAATTAAAAAAAAAATCAAAAAATAAGAGCGTGAAAGGCACTCTGTTCATCGACAAACAATGGATTTCGATACGCAAACAGAAACCGCCAAGTTCGCGCAATAACAAGCAACAGCCCACAGGCGACCTTGGGAGGGTGCCGATTGCAAAAAAAGCAAAAAAAAAAAAAAAGGGAAATGGGCGTAAGCGAAAGAGAAACCCTCTCGGCGTTCCATTTCTCTTCGGCGTCCGTCGCTCGATTTGTTTACCCCGTGATGATAACTTACTTAATAACCGCCAAAAATCACTTCTTGATTTGTGCTTGCTTATGAAGGAAAACCACCCACCCTTTTTTATCAACCGGGGGCGGTTAATTAGATTCTCCCGGATTGAAGGGCACGGAGTCTGGCACACGTAAGGTTTCGTGTTTCGTCCAGACATATCAGATCGAGTTAATAAAATTTATTATTAAATTTTCTTTGTGCAGAATACCGGGTTTTTACAAAAAAAAAAAACACAACAAAAAAAAAAGCTGAGCATTGAAGAGCCGATTTGTAAGACGGCGAAAAAAAGAAAAGCCCCCCGCCGCTCAGCCGGTAAGATTAAGTTTGGAATGGTGGTCCTTTTATTACGCGCAGGGAATTCAATTTTCACGTCACCCTAACTCCGGTCAGGTCCGGGGGTGCGTTCGTCGCGTCGCGTCGCGTTGATCCAAGCCGACAACTTTTTTTTTACATTTCGTTTTTCGTCCAAACCTCGTCGTCAAAAACTCATTATAGGCGGGCGGCGGAAAGACAGAAGCCCGAAATCGCGAGAGGGGATATGGGCGGGGGGCGGGGCGGAGATTAGAATTTTGCCCCGGGGCACAGATTCTCTTAAACACCCATTTCTAACTGTAACACTGCTTTAAAAAAAAAAAAAGACTCTACGATGTGATGGTGTGTCTCGTCCTCTCGTGTCACTTGAGCGATTCAAACTCAAGAAGCAAAAAAAAAAATCTACTCGGGACGAAGGAAACTAAGGCGGATCAGAGTTACGACTTATGACATTATATTAGCGGTGGGACGGGTCGGGACTTAAATTATTATTAGTGGCGGATGGACGGCGCGCGTTAGAAACAATTTTCTGGTACGAAACAAAAAAAAATTATTTAGTCCTATTTACTACTTTATATTTTTTTTTTATTCTCTCGTAAATTTAAAATCGCGTCCTCGCCTTCGCAAAGCTCTTTTTGAGTCGTCGTTCTCTTTGCTTCGCCGATTACGACATCGGAGCGGACAATTAAATCCAACTTACATTAGTAAAAACAGCGGCGAATCGGCGACGGAAGAAGAAGAAGACGCAGACGCAAACGCCCGGAAACCAAAACGAAAATTACGCGCGCACAAAAGCACCGATTTTCATCAGAAACAGATTGCGCGCGACATCCGAAAATAATCTGCGGCGGCGGCGGCGGCGGCAGCCCGGGCGTGATTCCGGAAACGCCCGGAGCGGCAGCGCATTTCCGGGCCGCCAGCCGATTATCGTTCGGCGGTAATTTGAATGAAATTCGTCGGCAAACATAGTTACCGCCGGATAATTGGATTCGATGCGGGAACAATTGCAGCGCGCACGCAAAACTAGTTACGAAACAAAAGCCTCTACCCCCCCCCCCCCCCCTTTCCCCTGACACGTTCGTTCCGGTACGCTGCTTATTTACACTCCGGTTATGTCTTTGACAGTCCGTTAAAGCAAAAACCAAAAAAGAACGTTATTTTTTCAAACTATTGACAATCCCACCGCTGCCACCGTTTGCGCAGAAAATTCTAACGCTGCCACCACCGAAATAATACGAGACATCTTTTGATTATTAAAGTAAATAACTGTTGTCAGTTTCAGGATTCATTTATTATTAATTGAATTACTTTAGGGTTTACGTCAGATTTTCTTCATACAGTCGGTCGGCAAATTATTGAAAAGAAAAACTGATGATTGTCGGATAGTACCAGACATAAACGTTTTGTGATGATTCGACGACACCCGACCGGAGCTACATGCGTCAGAGCCTGGCGCGTCAGAATCTCGAAACATCAGTCCGTTTCGCCTGAAATTGCAGAATTTTCTTCGCGAAGAATAATCGCGTAGCCGACCGGGTTATAAAAGCGAGCGCCCCCCTCCGACGCAACTTACATTAGATTTCACAACCAATCGTTCGGCTCAAGTTTAAATTAATTAATTTATTAAGTACATCGAGTTTTCTTTTAATGAATTTAAAGAACGTATGCTCGGAAAAATCGACGGATTTGGCACGTGGCGATGGACTGTCACTGAATTTTCCGTCCTCACTTCAGCCAGACGACAACAGAAAAATACGTTCCGCCCCATTAAACTCTCGGAATCGCGTCGCGTCCGAAAGATCAGGGGGAGTAGTGGCGGCGGCGACGCCGACGTTAATAAATGGTCGTTCGTACGTCGACCCGCGTTAAACGGGGGACGTATCAGAAGTGGGATGTGAATGCCGTCTGACATGGATGCGAATAAATGGTGTGCACACACACACACACATACACACACAGAGATCGGCGGCGCTTTCGTCTGGACTGAACGCTTTTGATATGTGTAGGGTGAGGGGTTACTAAACTCCCCTTGTAAAAATTCAGATTTTTTTTGTACAATTTGTTTAATTTTCATCGTCAAAATTTTTTTCTATCAGTCAATTTTCTAGCTTCGTTTTAATTTAAATATACACAGTGTGATGTGAGAAATATCCGCGGCCGGCGTGGGGGGTGAGCTGGGATAGAAATAGAATCATTGCGGCTTAAAAAATTCGGCGATTAACACGAATTGCGGCACGATTTTTTTGTGCAATTTGTATAATTTAGAGATCAGATGTCGCGGCTTGATTTTCATCGTCAATGAATTTCAAAACTTTTCTGTCAGTCAATTTTCTTGCTTGAATAAAATAAAAGAATCGCCGCTGCTTGAAAAATTCAGAAACTAACGCGAATGCTTTGAGAAGCGTGCAGATCTCTGCGTCCCTTTCTCTCTTCGACTTAATCATAATCTGTCACATTTATTTACAAGTACATTTTGTATAATTTACAAATCAGATATCGCGCCTTAATTCTTATCGTCAATAAATTTCAAAATTTTTCTGTCAGTCAATTTTCTAGCTTCGATTTAATTTAAGTATACGTACTACGTAGTGTGTACCTCCGAAAAACATCCATGGGAGGCGGGGGAGGGGGAAGGGGGGGGGAGAAGCAGCGTGCAGATTTTATCGTCCCTTTTTCTCCTCGTCTTAATCGCGGTCTGCCCGCATTTATTTTTATTAATCGCATCACAAATTTTAGTAAGTTTAAAATTTCCATGTTTATAGAGTCCCAATTATTTATCGGACGTGAGGGGGGCGGGGGGGATTACTAATCTTAGAAAAATCCGATTCTTTTGTACACTTAATTAATATTAAGATGATTAAAAGCAGAAGTCGCGCCTTAATTTTCCCCGTCGATAAACTTTCCACTCGAATTCTGAAGTTTTCTGTCAGTCATTTCTTTTTCTTAGCTTTGAATTTAAACGCAGCGTTCCCAAGAAACTGTAAGTAGAATCTTCGTCCCTTTTTCTCCTTGTTTTAATCGCAGTCTGCCCACATTTAATTTTTATCACAGCACAAATTTTAGTAATTTTAAAATTTCCATGTTAGTTGCTCTTATTATTTGTTGGGCAGTGGCCGAGGGAGGGAGGAAGGGGGGAGGGGAAAGAATTCAGATTTTTTTTTCTACACTGAAATTAACATTAAGATGATTATAATTTAGAAATCAGAGGTCGCGCCTTAATTTCTCCCGTCGATAAATTTTTTCTCCCAAGTTTTGAATTTTTCTGTCAGTCATTTTTTTTTTTTTAGCTTGGCTTGAATTTAAATGCAGCTCGCCCGAGAAACTTCCACGACCGGCGAAACCGCAAACAGAGTTGGCGCAGCTTAAGAGAAAGAAATTAGAAGCTAACACGAACGCTTCAAGGACGCGTGCGGATTTCTTTGTCCCTTTCCCCCCCCCCCTCTCTTTTTATCGCAATCTGTTTCGTTTATCTTTAATCGTCGAAGTTCCAGTGATTTCGGGAAATTCTCTGTCTGAAAATCGTTCGTAATGAATGAATGTTTTAAAAAATTTAGCTGTTTTCGTTACAAATTAATTTTTTTTTATATCCGATGAATATATTTTGTTATTTAAAAATTCTGAATCTTATTTAAGCTAGTACGATAAAGAATGACGATTAACTAAGCGGATGAAGAGAGAATGAAAACGAAAATGAAAATACGTCGTCCGGCAAACCGCGGGAAACAAAGCGGAAGTCGATTTCTGGACTTGCTTTCGAGAACCAGGCCGCGAACGAGGAAATTCGGGGTTCGTGCTTTGCACCGGACCATTAAAAGGTTTGAAGACAAAACGGTTGAAAAGTTGGTTTCGTAACTTGCTCGAGGCCCATGAGGGAAAAGATTTCCCTTTTCCTTTCAGTCTGTGTTATTCTGTCTCTGCCTTTTCAAACCTCGCCTACACCGTTTCCGTCTCTGTCATCGTCAGTCGCCACTCGGTTTCCGGAAACGAACAACCGCCGACATTGTTTGAAATTATACCGACAAGCGTACCGACATGCAGGTGTTCCTAACAAAAAATGCAATGCCACGAAGAAGGAATTTGTTTAGGGGAGCGAAGTCAACACGTAAAATCGACTTTACGCTCAGTTAGCAAAGCCACCAAACGCTATTTATAATTCATACCCGTCCGTCCCTGGCGCTTTCTTTTTTTTTTTGTGAACGCTAACTTGTTGCGTAAGGAACAGGCCGGTTGACATTTGCGGAATTCGCCGCCGGACGAACGTTATTAATAATTCAGGGAGAGACCTTCCGGTCGACTGCGTTTCCTCTCTCTCTCTCTCTCTCTCACTATTTCTTTATCGGAAACATATCTCTCTCTCTTTCTTTATCGCAAACATCGACGTTTATTTATTTAGAAAGGGTCGCTACGGCGGGTGGTCAGC
Source organism: Prosopocoilus inquinatus (assembly GCA_036172665.1). NCBI lineage: Eukaryota > Metazoa > Arthropoda > Insecta > Coleoptera > Lucanidae > Prosopocoilus > Prosopocoilus inquinatus. The sequence continues at coordinate 1,604,066 of CM069878.1, read as the reverse complement.
GCAGGTTCCATCGCTCAGAGCGGTGCTTCACCAGCAACCCGTATACAGGGTGTTACCAAACGTCTTACTATCACAAGTGCAGATTTATTATAATAATAATTGCAGGCGAAGAACGCTGCGAACCGTAAATAAAGTTCTTGCGCGGCGAAATTTAAATTTTCTTCGCGACTCGACGACTATCGAATATTAAAAAAAAAAAAAAAACCTAATGTAAAACAAGCTGAGTATTTAATAATGCGCGACGAGAGCCTTTTTTTCAGGGGCTCGCTTCTATTTACGTGCTCCGCTTCTTCTCGAGGAGGGATAAGTCTCCGCCGCGTAAGACACAAATTGCCGATGATTGAGGAGGATGCACGAACGTCCTCGGCTCGCCTCGTCCCTCGCGTAACCCGATTATTTACGCTGCGCGGCCTCCGAACGTCCGATATATATCCGTTTGTTTTTCTCGTTAACGTCGCCGGCCATAATAAATCTTTTCTTGCGAAAGATCACAGGACATCAGGAATAGGGGGAGTACGCCACCTTATTAATAGTTTCACCGCCATCGAAAATCAAGATTGAATGAATTCCGACCAAGTCGTAACTGAATTAATCCTCCCTGGCTCTTTCTTGGCTGAACGGAGGCTATTTACAACGAGTGTTTGCCTTATTAAGTTTGTTGGCCATAAAGTGGCGCCCGTTTCGACGACATTACTCGGCATTATTTTTGTTGTAAAAGCTTCATCTTCATTTTCAGCTTCATTCAAAATGTTTATATCAGAATTCATCGCCGATAAATTACTTGTCATCATCGCGTCGGGAGCTCGGTTTATGCGAAATTGATCGTGACACGTCGGCGTTGCCGTCGGTCGCCGCCGACCGACCACGTAATCGCATCTAAATCAACAGGACGAACCATTACTGTAATGAAGATGAGGCAAAAGTAGGAGCAGGATAAAAAAAAATCGATGGGGGACGATCCCTTGTCTCGCTGTTTCCCCGGCGTGTCATGGTCATGTTCGTGTGCAACAAACAGGTGCGAATCGAAAATAAACTCGCCTCATATTACTGCGTAACTTCACGTTCGATTTTCAGGAGAAACCGCAAACCGGAAATGATTTAGAAACACTTGGAAGTTACGTGCGGTAAACGCATTTCGCTTACGAAATCACAAAGTCAGCAAAGACTTCGCACGGATTAGGTCGGATGAAGTGGCAGTGTTTTTTTTTTTTTTTTTAAATTTTGTTTGCAACAATGCGTTCGCTTGCAACAATGCATGACTGGGCGAGTTCGCGTTCACGCTCGGAGCGTTCGTTTCTTTTATTCACTCTTACATACCGTCACGAAGGGAATTTTTCGATAAAAAAATAATATAAAGAGATTATTAATCATAACAATGCGTGAGATAACTCGACATAACACGATTCTTCTTTCAAAGTAAAACATCGGCAGATTCGCGACAACTAGGGCATAAAAAGTGCGAGTAAAATTTGGACAGGCAGTCGAACCAGACTCCGGTAGGCTTAGTACCTACTGTAAGAAGGGAAGCCGCCACGCAGTCGATCCAGGAGCGACTCCGAATTGGCATCATCCGCCATCTCGAAGAAGGGGAGCCACCCCGAACCATCCCAGCCACCAAGGACTCTGATCCCAAGATCGCCAGGATCCTGACGTTGATCGTAGGACGCCTCTCTACCACCGCCGTCAACCTCCAACGGCCAGAAGCTGCCGACTTCAACCCGGACAACTTCGGTTCAGCTGAAGCCATCGCCGCACCCCTACTTGCCGCGCCACTTCGTCCAAGGCCACAAGATCGACATGATAGCGTAAACGCCGCGCCGAGACGAGCCGACCTTGAGATCGCAGCTACGGCCGGACGCGAAGTGCGTCGCCACCAGGCTAGACCAGCGCCAACCACAGGCGCCGCACAGACGACCCGAATCGCTACCACCCCATCTTGAATTACGAAAACCCCCCATCAAATTAAATTTAACATTAATAAAAGGTATCAACTTTTACAAAATAGCTCTACCCTCTGAAAACCCTACGCTACCCCTTTACCGCGACAGGGTGGAGGCACCATCCCAAGCGTGACAATACAGTGGCGCGCGCCCCTCACAGCTTTGACCAGAGAGTGCTTCGAGCGCACTTCCGAACTCTGCCATTGAGGTTTTCATTGTTTTCATTTTGAAAATTCCATCCGGACCCAGTTAAGCGAGCGTACATCGACAAATTTTTGTGTACGTGTGTAACGTTCAAGTCAAATTCGGAAAAAAATGAATGTTGAAATGAATGTTGAAAACGGCGCTTTCGGTTGGACGATGAGTTTAAATGAATTTCACCGGGGGCATGAGCCGGGGCGAAGTTGTTTATTCGTTGTTACGGTTCTCCGAAGCGTTAATATTATTTCGAGGATGGATGAAGCGCGCGCGCGCCTGAAATGTGCTTGCTTTCGAGATTGGCGCGGCCACACGCGAAAAGATACATACATTTATTTCGAAATTAAAGCGAATAATAAAATCGCGGCTTATGTTTTGCGTCACGTTCGCGGTGCGTTCGGTAACCGTTGCAGGTGATTTGAAGTGAAAATTCTAACAGAGAAGAGTTGAGTTGAATCCGCGGGGCGGTTTTAAATTCCGGGGTCGCCTTCCCCCGGTCTCCCGCCCCCGCACCGCCTCGTGATAACGAGGCCGTCGCAATTATTCCGGCCGAGGGACGTCGCCGTCGTGATTCCGGCGCGCTCGAATTAGCGCGCTCTTGATTTTCGATGATTCGCGCGGCGCGTAAAGGCAAACGCAACGGCACGTTCGGATTGCTCATTAAATCGCAGGCCTCGTTAAGAAACCGAAACGTACTTTACAAATAAAGGAAAATGACAATTGTCATGCAGAAATAAATCACGAAGAAAGCAAAAAGGGCCGTCGACGTTTTTAATCACCAAAAACTGGACGGCGGATTTGATACCGCCGTCAGAAGGGCTATGTTTGAGATGAAAACTATTAAAGTATACATAATCTTCTTCTTCGTCTACTATTTTATTTTAAAACCGTCCGAAAATCCCGCACTTTTGCGATGACTCCCCAGGGGGTGGCACCACCTGTTCGGGTCCACCTATGCACACTTCACGAATTTTTTACACCGGGCAAAATGACCTCTCTTTCAAATGAAATTTGAATTTCCCGCCCCAATATAGTACGTGGGAGTCGCACAGAGATGGCGCCACTGCAATCACCTTGCGTCCAGTTCGGGACAAAAAACGGCTATTGTTCGCGAACTGTTAAGGGACGAACCAGTTGATGTTTTCGAAGGAAATTTGAACGTCCCGCCCGGACGGTCGAAGTAACTCGGAAAGATACGGAGAGATGGCGGCACTGCGAGTACTTTTCGCTTAAACGCTAAACAAAAACGCTTAATCGCGGATTATCAAAAGAGGCCAATCGACTTTTGCTTTAAAAAAAAAATTGAATTTCCCGCGCCGATACTTCTTAAATAAAATTTGAATGTCCCGCCCGAACCGTCGAAGTAACTCGGAAAGATAAGGAGAGATGGCAGTACTGCGAGTACTTTTCGGTTAAACGAAATGAAAACGCCTCACCGTGGATTATCAAACGAGGCCAATCAATCGTCTTGTGTTAAAAAAAAAAAAATTGAATTTCTCGCGCCGATAACGTCGACGGAAGTCGTGGAAATAAAGATAACACAGAGATGGCGCTGGCGTCGCTACAAGCACATTGCGCTCAGTGAACCGAAAAAGAAGTCATAAATTATTTAAAAAAAAAACTCAATAGCATTTTCTTTAATTTAAATTTTCAACGCAGACAGATGAGATGCAAAGAGATGGCGCCACCGCCACGCCGAAACCAAAGGCTATTCTAAATCGTCAAACTAAACGCGGAATCTGCACACATAGATGGCGCTGCTTACGCCTCAAGGTAAACATTATTTTTGTCGCCACTGCATCAGCGACAGAGGACGCGCTTCAGGAAAGTCGAGTTTCGGTGAGCTTGCGCTGCAAACGCACAGATGGCGTTGGCGCGAAAACCTGTAGAGTTGGCCAATTCTTCAGTTCTTCCCCCCGTACATCACAGCCAAGCATAAAATACGAAATAACAAACGAAATAATTTCTAGTCGAAGCAATCCGCAGAATTTTAACAAATAATTTTTGTTTCCTGAAGAGTCGTCGGCGTGAGCGGAGACGACGCTTTTCCCGAATTCTTCGCGACTTTCCCGGTCCCAGTTCACGCCGCCGTCAGGCCACTCTCCAACCACGTTTCCAACCCCACCGGGGTGGGGTGGAATTCCCTCGCAGCTCAGGACTTCGTCGTTTAGAAACGAAAGTGTTCCCGATGGATCTGTGAAGAAGAAGTCATGCGAGAGAGCTTCACATGAGCTACTAAAATTATTTTTAGGGTTTGTTTGCTGAAGCAAGCAATAAATTTTACTGCAATGTCGACACGTGGCTACCATCATATATTTATGGCGCATCCCTCGCCCGCTTAGCATGTCGTTAGGTCCAACACGTACGTGCATCTCGTTCCTCACCAGTTTAGCATGTCATCGGGTTGAATACGTACAGTTCATTCTTCACCCGTTTAGCATGTCATCGGGTTGAATGCGTACATTTCGTTCTTCACCCGTTTAGCATGTCATCGGGTTCAGTACACTGACTGGTTGAATGCACTGAGCATTAATTTTTTTATGTAGTTGCCTGCGGTGTCTGTAATCTGATATGATAAGGGATGACGCATCAGTTTTTTTTTTTTCAAAAAGCGAACGTAAAACAAGTGCCATAGGCGGTCTACTTATGGACAGGACCGAATACATTCGAATCACCTCAGGGTTCTAATCAATGAATAAATTTATTATTATTTTCGTACAAGTCTTTTAAATCTAGCACGGCTTCCAGAAGCCTGCGCCTGTACTCGGGGTATTTCCCGCACATCGTCGTCAACAGCTCGCTTCGGTCTTCCAAAACTACTTTGCGCACCATCTCCGGATCCCCGAAGAACGCCCGCACCTCCTCCGCCGGCACCATAATCAACTGGAAATAGACGAGCGATTGCGCAGCGGCGAACACCCTGTAGGACGCGCAGCTCTGCAAAAAATCCTCGTAGGGCACGACGCCAGCCACGTCCACCTGATTTTCGCCCAGCACGGTCTTCAGCTGCTCGTAGTAGTACTCGACGACGTGCTGAGCGTGCGCGTTTCGGAACTCCCTGTCCGTCGTCAGGTGCAACAGGGCGATTAAATCGCTGGCCGGGGGGGTGTACCTGTAGAACTGGAAGTCGACGAGCTTGCAGTGGACCGCCCGGTCGCCCTCGAACTTACACATCAAATTCGCCGCCCACAGGTCCCCGTGGCAGATGGCGTTGCGGTGTTTCGCGGAGGACCCCGCGAGCTCGGGGAATCTCCCGACGACGCCCTCCACGAACTTCTTGAACCCGCTCGGGGCTTCCGCCCCGAGGAGCAAATCGACCGCGAACGCCGACGCTTTAGCCACGCAACGCAGGAATCCCGCCCCCAGTTCGCCCCTGCGGTGGAAAAACGCCTCCGTAAACTCCTTCTGGTGATCGTCCGGTAGCCGGTAGGGGGTGAGTTTCTCCTCCAGGATGATGCCGCAGGCGTGGAATTTGGCCAAGGCGTTGACGACGACCTCGAGCTCGTTTAGGCTGAGCGATTTCCTGTGGTCGAGGACCCTGTAACCCTCGGCGGATAAATCGTCGAAGACCAGGCGCTCCGAGGGGCGGATCAGGTGGCAGCGGGGGGTGCAGTCGAGGATCGTGGAGACGCCGTGCCGCAAGAGGAGGGGCACGATCTCGGCGAACATTCGTTCCTCCTTGTGGAAGGCGCCGCTTTCCAGGGTGTACTCTTTGAGGGATTCGCTGGCGGACAACGACTTGACGAAAAAGCTCAGCTCGGTTGTTCCCCCGGGGGCGCACTCGACGGTTATTTTTAATCGGGAGTGTTCGCCTAGGAAGCCCGATATTTCGCCGAGCGGTTCCAGATTAAAGGCGACGAGTTCGCGGCCGAAGGACGAACCGAACTTCCGCCGGATTATCTCGAGGCAGTCCTCTTCGGTGATCAAGGACGACGAACACGTCGCCATTGCTTTAAATGATTTGCAAATAAAACTAAGAGAGCATCGCCGAGAGCTATCCATTTATAAACAAGTCTCTAGATGTGCTGCGTAACTATAAGCTAGGAAAATAATTTATTATTACCAGTGACGGGCGACGGCATTTGAAATTGTTTTGTTTGTGCGTGTTATCTATCCGCGTGTGTGTTTGTCTGGGTGAATAGTTGCTTTTAATTATTTGATTTGTCATTGCAGTTTTTTTTTGTTTTACATCAGCACGATTAAAAAAAAAAGTTCTCGCAAGAATTCCGCTGCGAGATGGGCCACAACAGAGGGTGCAGCGCGTGCTCCGGACCACACAAGGAGGTGTATCAGGCGCGACCACCGAAGTCCCGGGCCACATAAAGGGGTGCGCTAGGTGCGGCCACCCATGCCCCGGGCCACACAAGGAGGTGTAGCAGGTGCGGCCACCCGTGCCCACGGCCATACAAAGGGGTGCACCAGGTACGGCCACCCGTGCCCCGGGCCACGCAAGGGGGTGTACCAGGTGCGGCCACCCGTGCCCACGGCCATACAAGGGGGTGCACCAGGTGCGGCCACCCGTGCCCCGGGCCACTTAAGGGGATGTACAAGGTGCGGCCACCCGTGCCCCGGACCACACAAGGGGATGCGCCAGGTGCGGCCACCCTTTCCCCGGGCCACATAAGGACCCCTGACAAGGCGTTAAAAATCCTCTCGACTCCTTCAGTCGAGATTCTGGTCGGTTCCGGCATGCGAAACGTATTAAATTATTGGAACGTCAGCAATTTAACAACAAACAAAACGTTAGTCAGCCTAAAGTGTACCACAAGAAATGAAATCGTACTACCCGGCTCGAGTTAAAAAAAAAGAAGAACAAGAACAAGCTTGCATTATGCACTGTAATAAAGTGAAGTGCATTGCGTTTGCAGGGCGCAAAATATTTTCGAACTATACAAATGATTCGGAGGAAAGCGATCTAAGCGCGAGCGAATTCCGGGAAACTCCGGACTGGCGTAAAGCACCCACGTTAGCGCGAATCGTTTAGTAAATATCAAAAGAGAGGAAAGATGGGGTCGGTCAGTTGCGAACGCGACTTTGTCTGACACCGCGTCTTAGTTTTCCTCGTCGGGAAATTCCAATTTCTTGCGTGTCTCAATCGATTTTCCTAGTTTAATTCAAATAAAGTGTACGTAAGAAGCGTCCACGACCGGCGAGGGTAAGTTTGGAGAAAATAGCTTAAAATCAGAGCACCTAAACGAAACTTATTTAGAAGATCGGCCCTCGAGGTGGGCTTTGAAAAAGAAATTATGGCGGACCTGCTTGCTACCCCCGCAAGATATTTAATTTTCAAGAAGGGTCCACCTCTTCGTTTACGCGCTCGAGTGAGTAATTGCTCCTCGCTTCACGTGAACTTGTTAATAATGTAAGAACGACGACGTAATAATAAAGACCATCGAGTATAAGCGACGCTCACTTAACAAACCTAATAATAACGATAATAATCAGACGATCCTTCGATACGGCACGCCTCTGAGCTCTCCTCACCTTACGCTCGCTCCTCCTCATTATTAAACCTCGCTCGCGTTATTATTAGTTCGCTCGCTGTGGAACCTTATTACTTCCTGGACGGGGGTGGGTGGTGATTCACAGCGGCGGCGCGGCGTCACGTGCCCGATGAAGACGCCGACGGAAAAACAGACAAACGATAACAAGACGAGCGAATGCCTCGCCACCTTAATTGTTTTTCGCCGCTGCCGTACGGGGACGGCTTCCAAGGTAAAAGTTGGAGAGGTTTTTAATTAACTTTGGATTGTAATTTCAATTCGGGCGCGAGCCCCCAGGCGAATAAAAGCGCGCGGTGGGAGGGGGGGGGCAGAAACGAAATTAAACTCAAAGGATTCTTTAAAAGACGGATTTGCGTGTTTGATGACGAGATTATTGTGTATATCGTCTTTTGGAGAGAGACCGAAATCTCGGCGTTTATTTTAATTTCGTTTGCCGTACAAGAAGCTCTCTGTTTTACCAAAAAAACAGACGAAAAGAAAAAAAGAACACTCCTCTCGGCGTGTGTTTCGAAAAGAGCCTTGGACCTCAAGGCGTGTGGTTAGGATTTCCTTTTTTGACGTACGGATCACATAAAAAAAGAGTTTGTGTAAAACTTACCAGTCCGAGTCGCTAATAAAGCGCAGCAGAGGTACACACTCATACCTGCCGAGGGTCCGTCAAGGTGTTTCAATTGTTTTAATGACATCGGTTCAAAACGCAGCGCGACAAAATTTTTTTCTTTTTTGCACCGTAACATTTTCGAAAATAAATATTTCAGCATCGATCGGCTTTTATTTGCTCAGATGTTACATGCATGGTGGTCGTTGTGGCCAACGCACACGCAAGAAACGAGAACGTGTCAGTCAGTCAGCCCCGAGGGGGTGGCGGTGGTGGTTGTTTGGCCTGATGATGGTTCACTGTACATACACGCGCGGCTCTCGAACACGTCCTTTCCTCCACTTAATTGCGAGCCGGCGCGCCCCTTCGTTCCTCTTCGAGACGAGTCCTTTTTACGAGCTCGTGAGGAGACTTAATTGCTAATACGCCGCAGACAATGTAGTTTACACAGGCTTGAAGTTCGCCGCGCTGCGAGTTCATCGTTCTAAGAAACGCTCGCCGGAAATAACTTCGCGCAAGAGTTTCCTCCGCCCCCCGTTTTGACGACCTCACTCTTCGTTCCCTCGGTGGCGGTTAACTCGGTTACATTTCCGCGCGACACTTTACAGAAAAGAGATGCTTGCAAACTCCGACGCTTAATTTAATCATTAATGAAAAAATGCACGCATCAAAATTATATTTACATTCGGGGAATCGGGGAGTAGGCAAGACGCTTGTCTCGGGGCATGCAAGACACTTGCACTCTGATCAGCGGGCAGACAAGACGCTTGTCTCGGGTCATGCAAGACACTTGCACTCTGATCAGCGGGCAGACAAGACGCTTGTCTCGGGTCATGCAAGACACTTGCAATCTGCAATCAAATTATAACAAATTCACATTACCCTTTCTATGTGCAGGGGGTGCAAAATCCGATTTTGGCTACAAGGGGTGCAGATTACACACAAACAGCGTTGTAGAAGCACAGTCAGCACAGTCTTCAGTGATAGTGACTATCAGCGACTGCCAGACTAGTTTAATAAGAGATTAGAATAAGCGGTTTAGTGTAAAAAGCATCACCTTGAAGGCAAAACAAAAGCAAATTTATTTATTTATAAGCGACAACCTCTCTTCTAGTCGTGACAATATATTATTTCGGCGATTGGAAGTTGCGAGATTTTTGTATATGTAATCGGGGGGAATCGGGCAAGCCCGATTATCGGCGAGGGAAAGAAAGCCATGCTGGGCCTCGACGAAACGAGTTTAAGACAAGTTGGATCATGAAAGTACATTGTTTTTTGTTACTTATAATATTTTGTGACTCGAACGATTTCCGAAGAGACGCGACGCCGACGTCTCGCGCTCAGGAATAATTAATTAGTTGCAGCGGGGCGGTCGGGGGGCGTTCAATTTGCGCCGAACGAAATTAATTTCGCCGGAAACTGAACAGGGGCGCGATTGTCTGTTGAAAATTGGTAATTGACAAACTGTAACAAATTCACGTTGCCCTTTCTATGCGCCGGGGTGCAATCGCCGATTGTGACGAAAAGAGTTTGAGCAATTCATATTAACCCTTTTATGCGCCGAGGTGCAATATCCGATTCTGACGTAAAAAACATTTCTTATTAACCTTCCTACGCGCCGGAGTGCAAAATCCGATTATGTTGCGTGGGAAACGCTTCATGCCGCGCCTATCGTGTCTGCTTATATTGTAATAAAAGTACGTTCTTTGTTAGTGAGGGGTTTCAACAGCTAACATTACCGCTTCTATGCGTCGGGGGGCAATATTCGATTCTGACGTAAGGAGTTTGAGCAATTCATGTTAATCCTTCTACGCGCCGGGGTGCAATATCCGTTTGTGACGTAAGAAATAATTCACATTAACCTTCCTAAGCGCCGGAACGCAAAATCCGATTGTGTTGCGTGGGAAACGCTTCATGCCGCGCCTATCGTGTCTGCTTATATTGTAATAAAAGTAGGTTTTTCGTTAGTAAGTGGTTTGAACAATTAATATTAACGCTTCTATGAGCCGAGGGGCAATATTCGATTCTGACGTAAGGAGTTTGAGCAATTCACGTTAATCCTTCTACGCACCGGGGTGCAATATCCGTTTGTGACGTAAGAAATAATTCACATTAACCTTCCTATGCGCAGGAATGCAAAATCCGATTGTATTGTGTGGAAACCGCTTCACGCCGCGCCTATCGTGTCTGCTTATATTGTAATAAAAGCAGGTTTTTCGTTAGTAAGTGGTTTGAACAATTAATATTAACGCTTCTATGCGCCGGGGGGCAATATTCGTTTGTGTCGGAAGGAGTTTGAACAATTTACATTACCCTTTCTATGCGCCGGGGGTGCAAAATCCGATTGTGCATCGGAAAATCGTTCTGAAAAGAGTATTGTGGCGGTAATGTAATTCAAGATTTGTTCGAAGTGCAGCGAAATGTAACGAATTTGAAGCGATGAATTGCAGTATTGCAATTGCCGCCGTTTACTAACGGAAATGATTAGCGAAGAAGTCTTTTGTTTGGCAATCGGAACGACCGACGCGTTTCCGAGCAGTTTACGACATCAAAGCATTTCAGCAAATAATTGTTGCAAACATCTTGATTTTGAACTTGTAGAATACCGGATCTGGATGGAATTGGATCCGCTGAAGTGCCGGCACGCCGGAAGTGACGCTGACGGAGGCGGTTTGTGGCCGCGACGCGGTCACGTCCGGATTAATATTGCTGCGCTTTATAACTGAAAGCGATTTAATTACGAGGCGCTGCCGTCGCCTAAATCAGAATTGGTAATTACATTGCGATGACATTGTACTGCGTTTTCGCCAACTTATTAACCTAGTTGCCGATTACTCTGATTGCTTTAATGATTAGATTTTAATGCCATGCGCGATCGAAGCTCGCATTTGTTAAAATTATCAAATTAACAAATAAACGGCAGCAGTTTAGGAACATCCTGTAGACGTCTGAGTGTTTGAGCAGCGCCAATTTTGAAATGAGATATCCCGCATCGGCTGCAATCGAACGCTTCCCGAGGGGGGACATAATCTGTTTTGAATCTAAACTAATTTCCGTCCCTCTAGGGTCCGGGCGCGTTAAATCCCGGATTTCGTCGAGAGGATTTGCACACAATGAGAGGAGAGGACCCACTCGCCTCTGTTTCGCTGCCATCTGTTGCTTTCCGAGACGGGGATGGGGCGGGGGCGGGGGAGTAAAACTGTTCTTGATGATTAAAAAAAATTCGAGTGGGTCACGCCCGTCTCCTAAACCGTCGGGGGCCGGCGAGGGGAAGGAAGTTTCCCCCCCGTCGAAATTTAGCCCGCGGCTACTCCGGGGATGCTAAATAAATTAAAACATGATGAGGAAAATGAGGAGAGCCGAGCCGATAAAATTATGCCAAAGTAAATACTGAACGCGCCGGTGATTCTGTTTTATCGTTTGAAGTTGCGAGTCGGCGATAAATAAATCCGAACCCAAAATGTAATATACGTAAATACAGGGCGTTCGAATAAAGCTGAGAGCCGCATGGCTGACATAGGTAGGCAACCGAACATGTCGCTGACGTCATGTCAGTCGAATGACTCACATACGTCCGTCAGGACTAAAAAATTAGATAATTCCGCGCAAATCACCGCTCAACGCGAGCAAAAAAAAATGAAAACCCAAAAGTAAAAGAAAGAAAATTATAAAATTTTGAAAACCCAAAAGTAAAATTTCGAAAGTACAAAAAAAAATTAAACTCCCTACCGACGACGGCGGCGTCGTGCAGTTGACCAACAAAATAAAATACGCAGGCGGAGAGATTTATAAACTTAACTTCGAACTAATTTCTGCGGCCTCGCGGGATGCGAAGTCGCCCGGCGGCAATTATCCGAGGGGATGCTCATGGGAAATGTGCAGCAAGTGAAACCCTGTTACCGGAAGGTAATTATTAATCTCTCGTATAATTCAATAAATAAACTTCGCCTTGTTTTTAAAACAACAAACACACACACAGCAAACGCGAAATAAATCCACCTGCAAAATAAACAGTGTGCGGAGCAACAGAAAAAAATTCATCTCGTAATCCAACAAGCGAGACGCTCTTCTAACCTATAACCATTCCCACTAGTTGGCTCCGACGAGAAAACGAAAAAAAAAGGAATAAATAAAAATCTGGCCGTGCTTTACACGACGATTTTTGGCGCGCCCAACCCGGCGGGGAGAAGGATCACCACGTTGACCTGATTAAGTTGTTGTAGGTCTCAGGGTTGATGATAAAACCACAGAAATGTACGTTAGGGTTCCGTCGTTACGGCAGTCAAACGCCCTCGTTCGGGAGCGCGTCAAACTTCGGCGGTCAAGGCGATCGTATCAACATCGTACCTCTGTGACCTCAAACAGGTGCGCATTCTAGGGGCGACCTCGAAGAAAGTCACAGTACAGACGAAATTCACAGTACAAACATACACCTCCCGGCACAAGAAAGAAAATTAGAAGCGAGAAACGTCGTACTTCTGTGAGCTCGAACAGGTGCGTCGTAGTGGCGACCGCAAAGAAAGTGGAACATTGATAGTACAAACGTACACCTCCTGGCAGAAGAAAGAAAAGTAGGAAACGTAGAAGCGAAAAACGTCGTACCCCTGTGAGCTTGGCCAGGTGCGTCGTAGTGGCGACCACGAAGAAAGTGGAACATTCACAGTACAGACCTACACTCCTCAGTAGAAAAAAGATAAGTAGGAAACGTAGAAGCGAAAAACGTCGTACCTCTGTGAGCTCGAATATTTCGCGTCGTAGGGGCGACCTCGAAGAAACTGAAACATCCACAGTACGGACGCACACCCCCAGATCTACGTTAATATTGCAGCCTAATTATTTAATTACTTCTGACTTCAATGCAGATCCGGTTTATCCGCTCGGAAGAATTTGCTCGAAAGCAAATTTTGCAACCCAATTACGCACAGATTCACGATAGAAACGGAACGTGTGTTCATCTCAACGTGTCTAACGGTAATATGTCCGCTTGAGCGAGAGATCGACGAGATGCCCTATACCAGCCAAAATGGCGAGCTAATCTCTGCACAGGACGCGACGAACGTGATTATTGCCTAAGACCAATGAAATCCTTGATTTCAAATGGCGCGGCACCGGCGGCGGTGTCACTTCTAGGAAGCAATGCTACCCCCTTACTAAATCAACCACGTACAACACGCGGCTACCGAAATGTAACTAGGAATTAACCCGCAACATGACATTAAATCGTTGAAGGCTTTTGGTTTGATCGATTCGCGACGACGTTTGCAAGATCGGACCCTCTCCCCCTTCTCCTTCTTTTAATTTGATTTGTTGTTTATTTCCCAGCGAATTTTATTCTTTTATGCGCATGCAAAGGAGCGCCTGGTTCCAAATGCCACGGCGATTTATGATGGCGCCCAACGTGGGGCACAGTACGAACCTTTTCGACGATTTCGGGGAAACCCAAAAAAAGAAAAGGGTGGGTGTGGAGGGCGGTCGAGTGAAGTACCTACTAAAATGATGTAACATTTCATTGACGGACTCTACCCCCGCCCCCCCGAGCGAGCAAGCAACACGTGTCCGCGCCGTGTGCATGCAGCGAACTCGAAGATCGCGTTTTTAATTGCTCGATGGACCGTTCACGGAAAAAAAAGGAATAAAGCGGCGGGCGTTATGGATTTGCTAAAAATAACGCACGTCATTATCTGTCGTGGGCCGTCAGTTATCGCCGCCGTCGCCGACACCGCCGCCGTGGTGGCCGTCGCGCCCGCGCCCTCGTCCTTATCGGCCCATATGGTCCGGCAATTTAACAACACGCGCGATCAATTCTAACGCTTATTAATAGCCCGTTTAGGTTGTCCCTACTCGCTGTTGTTGACGAGCGAGCAAACAGGGCCGCCCGATAACGCGCTTCAATCTCAAGGATCCCAAGAACACAACACACACACACACACATAGAGAGAGCCAGCGAGAGAGAGAGACCAAAAAAAGTTCGACTTCATCCGAGCTGCCGCCAACTTTAGATTCGATTTTGACGACGCGAAATAATTTAATTCTGGGGGTCGGGGGGGCGTCGGGGGCGGACGACTACTTGATTACGGCCGGAATCTCGGACGAAACTTTCGTTCCGTTTCAAATTAGAAGCGAGAGGAAGTCGGGGTCGCGTCGCGACGACGCGACGTCGCAATTCGCCATCCGTTCGCTTGAGATCCGGCTATTTGGGAAAAGTTCAGCAAAACCGATTTCTCTATCCATATTTATAAAAACCAATATAATTTCAAATTGGCTCGATTAAACTTTTTCGGCAAGCAACCGAGTTTGTATGCACTAAACGAACGGTTCCCTCTAATGAATCGATCAATCGCTTGAACCAACAGGAAACATTTCGATTACTTAAACTTTTTCGGCAAGCAACCGAGTTTCTATGCACTAAACGAGCGTCCCCTCTAATGAATCAATCGTGTGAGCCGATTGGACAATCCCGGCCTTTTGGGTAGCTTCTAAGACTCCAAGAGTGCTTTTGCATTCCGGGCATGGTGTTGGTCGCGGAATTTCTGCGAGCTGCGCTCGATTATATGAGTCATCCTCTAAACTCGACGAATCACGTATGGGAATTTTCAAACATCACGGACGTTAATGTTTGATATAGCACTTTTAGGACCTCAGAAGTTCTTCTGAAGTTCGGCGGAAGGTGAGAGTAAGTAATTAGTAACCTTCAAATTCCGTTCCAGGAATGGATTGTCGCACCACACGAAAGAGCGCTGGGCGAACGCCGTGCGCAAGTTGTCGTCGCAGCGCAAGAAGAAGCACAACTTCGCCAACATCGCCATCGCCGCCATGGAAGCCAAGGACCAGTTCAAGGACAACCCGCTCATGCAGATGTGCAACAATGCGATCGAGGACCACGCCGACAACAACAAACAGGTAATAACAACCACCGTCGCCGCCGCCTTTTCCTTTATCGTTTTATCTCGGCGAATTTCTTCGGAAGACGACGTGTAACAACCACCTGCAACCCCCCAATCACGAGGAGAGGCTACCGCCGCTGAATAACGACGTCAAGGGATCCGACGATACCGCGGAGATCTACGGCGGATCCAACTGGAGGCACAGGACCTCGATCTATCCGAACGAGGAGGACTCGTTTTCCGAAGTGCATCAGGGTGAGAAGACTTTAGAATTATCTGTTCGTCTTGACCACCCCCTGGGGGTCGTCAAAGCCGGTACGGTACTATTTATTAACCCCCTCTTCCCGCTGGGTGGAATTTAGCCTTACCCGACGCTACGCATCTTTTCCAGGAAAAAATGCCTGCGTGCATTCGTGTATCATTTTGCGAGAGTCGTCACTCTGCATCTGGCGATCGGTGTTGCAGCGCCTTAGGAGAATTCTACTTAAATTTTTCTTTTTTGCAAAAAATAAATTAATTACGTACGTAAATCAGGCCGTTACGTTTCTACCTAATTAATATAATATAATCTTAATTAGACGTAATCTTTAATTATGCGCGCAGAAATCGGTCAAAAGGACTTGCTAATTCGCATTCTCGATGCGTCGGTCGTCGACGCAAAATAATTCCTGGGGCGAAGCCGTGACCCCCTCTAATCATGCAAATGGTTCCTTTTATCTTCGCGCCGCGTAATGATTATGTGACCTTGGAAAGACGTTCCGTGCAATTTTCAGCCGACCTGGCCACCGTCTTCAAGCGCGGGCTCATGTACAAGGGTATCTATTGGCCTAGTTTGACGAACAGCTTTCACAGCAAGCACCTCGAGATGGCGTACCTTCGTTACTCGCATCGCCAGCGCCAGAAGTCCCTCATTATCGTCAACATCGTCGACTTCTTCCTGAAGGTAAGCGGCCGTTTTCAACCGAATTTTACTTTTACATCGCTTGAATGCGTTCATGTGAATTTAAAATTTGGGTTAGATGGTGCAGTCGTTAGGAGCGAGCGGCTCGAATTTTAAACATCACTTGAACGTACAGTTGTGCAAAATGCGCGAGCTTCAGGTCGTTCAAGGTCATTTCTTTGTTGAAAATGTGAAAAAGTATTCGGCGCCTTCACTTCCAGGTAGCTCTGATCGCCATTTGGGCGACGGAATCTCAGGGCACGCTCGAAACCGGACACACGGATTCTATAATCTGGTCCGTGTGCAGCATGGCCGCCAACATTGCGGTCTGCGTCCTGGGTTGGTGGCGGTGCTTTGCAAACAACTACCTCCACTGGGCGGCCATTTGCACGTGGTTACTGCTGAACGCCCAAGGTAAGTAAAAAAAAACAAAAACAAACACCATACACGGTTGGGGGGTGGGTGGGGTCATCTTGAAATCTAAGATTTTTCCTTTTCTTGCACTATAGTACATGAGAAATTGAAAAATCAGTCGAGTGCGCCTTTTTTTAAGCTAATTTGACGTCACAGGACCTCTCGAACAGTAGGGGTTCTTCATTTGACACTTGGGAAAAAATTGTTCTTCACAACCCCGCAGTCGTTTTCGATGAGTGTGATAGCAAATGTTGACGCGCACAATTCCCGCGTGGTCGATTTCTGAATTTTGCCTCGGGGGCGGTGCGCCCCTTAAAAAACCGCATTTTTTGAGGTTATGTTGACATCACCGGAGCCGCGGGAGCCGCTTTAAACACGCGTAGAACAAATTTCTAACAGATAAATCCCTCGCACGGTTTTTGGTGGCAGTCGCGAAGCGATCGCTGGGCAGGCGATTACGTGAGGGGGTTGCACCCCGCGCTTCTATTTCGCGATTTTTTTTGGACACCTAAACTTCGTCGGGCGGCCGTAATTTCGAAACTCATTGAGTAAAAAAGTCCGGGGAATCCGATGGCGGCGGCGGTTTTCCGCTGCGACGGCCCGGCGAGCAGGTGCAGGTCCGTATTTAGAGAAACGTGCCCTTCAAAAATTCCTGACGCTCCATTTATCGGTTAAATTCGGAATTGTGTCTCGTATTTCCTGTTCGCACGCACTCGACTTTGTTTCCGGCCACTTGAACGCGCCCGGAACCCCGAAAATCGCCAAAAACGACGTTTTTTGAGGTTATGTCAATATTGTCGAGGCCGGGGGAGGATTTTTTTTAAAAATCCGTACAAACAAGTTCTAGTTAAATCCCGCGCTTGATCTCTGGTGGTGGTCAGGAAGCGATCGTTCGGTTATCAGAGGCGGACCAGGCGAGTATGTGAGGGGGTTGCACCCTGCAGTCCCTTTTCGCGATTTTTTTGGCCACCTAAACTTCGTCGGGGCGCCTTGATTTCGAAACTCAATAAGTAAAAAAGCCCGGGGAATCCGATGGCGGCGGCTGTTTTCCGCTGCGATGCCCCAGCAAGCGCGTGCAGGTCCGTATTTAGGAAAACGCTTCGTTTCCGGCCCTTCAAAAATTCCCGAGGCTCTATTTATCGGTCGAAACACTTGAAACTGTGATCCGTACACAGGTGCTCCACCCTGAACTCCTCCGGAGCCCCGGAAAACCCCTAATTTCACCCACGTGACTGCAAACGATGACGTTTTCAGGTTTCCTGGGCAAAGGCCTCGGCTTTAACACGTACGAAGAACTGACCTGGTACGTCCTGTTCATCGTGTTCGTCCCCTACGCCATGCTCCCGCTTCCCTTGAGGTGGTGTATGATGGCCGGGGGGGTTTCCGCCTTGTGCCACGTCATCATCTTAATAGTGTTACGGGTTTGGCAAGAGTGTACCAACCGCGTACGTATTAGAATTGTAGTTTTTGGTTTTCAGTTGAAAACGGAGAGCCTGCAGCTTCGTGGTTTGTGTTTCAGGAGGACTACTGCAGGTGTTTCGTGCAGAGAATCGCGGCCAACGCGCTGCTGTACCTCACGGTGAATTTCGCGGGGATGTACACGAAGTACCTGACCGACCGTAGTCAGAGGAAGGCGTTCCTGGAGACGCACCGCTCGATGGAGACGAGGTACCGCACTCAAAACGAGAACGACAAGCAAGAGAAGCTGCTGTTGTCCGGTGAGTACTTGGAGGTTCGCGGGAGGGGGATTTTGAGACCTGGGAAGTTTTTAGTCCTTCCGGATTTCGTGGTCAAGGAGATAATCCAGGACATCTCCAAGGAGGAGGAGAGGAACGGCCTGTTTCAGCCGCACCAGTTCCACAAGATCTACATCCATCGGCACGAGAACGTCAGCATTTTGTTCGCCGACATCAAAGGCTTTACCGGTAAACGGAAAACAATTGAGAGCGAAGGGGAGGGTTGACGTTATTTATACGTTTCAGCTCTTGCCAGCCATTGCAGCGCTCAAGAGCTCGTGAAGATACTGAACGAGTTGTTCGCGAGGTTCGATAAGTTAGCTGCGGTGAGTCACCCTCCCGCGTGACTGCGTAAGGAGAATCGTCGTAAATGATTGCGGCGACCTTTAAATCCGCGTCAAGGTCATCCTTATTAACTTTGCTTGCGCATTTCAGGAGAATCACTGCCTACGAATAAAACTGTTGGGGGATTGTTACTATTGCGTTTCTGGCTTGCCTACGGCGAGGTCCGATCATGCGCATTGCTGCGTCGAGATGGGCTTGCACATGATCAAGGCCATAAAAGATACCAGGCACAAAATTCATGTAAGTATTAAGAAAAAGGAAGGTTTGGCGAGCTCGCGGAGGTTCTCGATTTGACGTTGCGCCAAAATGTTGAAGTCGCGTTGAGGCAGGGGGATTCCGTCGAGCTGGGGAAGAGGTCTATATGGGTGGATACTAATGTTTTGGCGGCCTGCAAAAGTCTCATTTTGTTTTATATTTTCTTTATAGCTGTGATACAAGACTCGGACTCGGAAAAACAAATGCGCGTGCAGGCAATTGGCCGTAATTCGATCCGAGTGTTACTACTAAACGAGCTCGTATGACATTCATCTTAGCGTCTAGCGATAGGAAGCCGCTTGTTTATATCGCGCTGTAAATTTCTGGAACAACGGTCAAGTACGGGCGGCGCACTCCTTATAACGGATTTTTGCACCGTAACAAACCGCATTTTCTAATAACTTCACGCGCACGTTCCGCATTCCGCATAGAAAAGAAAGCGCGTCGTCAATTGTATAAAAACCATTTTATTTATAGAGTCTCGCAGTAATCTTGAAGATCTAGTATGCTCTCGTTCAGCCTCCTGCGATAGTTTTCGTTCACGTCAACGTTTGCCAGAATCATGCGAGTCCGGTCCACGCCGAAGGTGTACTCGCTGAATTCGGCGTCGGCGAAGAGCTCTTGCAGGCGCTCGTTCTCTATCAACACCAGCTGGAAATGCGTGGCGCTCTGGTAGATCGCGAAAGGCTTCTGTTCCTCGCAGCTCTGGAGGAAGTCGGCGAAGGGCAGCACGCCCTTGACGTCCACCCCCGACAGCTTCAGTATCTTCTCGAAATGATGGTAGTATAGGCCTATGACGTCGTACATGTGCTTGCGGCGGAGCTCCCTCGACGTCGTTAGATACAACAGCGACATTAAATCGTGCGAAGGGGGCGCGTACCTACCCCCCTGGAAGTCGACGAATTTACAGTCCTCGACCATCTGGCTTGCGCCGCTGTGCTTCAGCAGGAAGTTCGTCGCCCACAAATCGCCGTGGCACACCACGTTCCGATACTTAACGCTAGGCTTGACCAAATCGAAGATTTGCCGACCGGTCCGAAGGACCAACGCTCTAAAAATGTGATGTCATAGCATGTGCGCTTGATTGAGTGCCTAACTTACCGGAAACTTTTGCCGGAGCTGAGCGTTTCCGGGCAATCGAACAGAGCGATTTCGCTCAGGACCCCCTTGAGGGCGGACGCGGCGTTCAGCCTCAGCGTCTCGTTCCTCTCGTGGTAGTAAGTTTCCAGGAAGTCATCCTCGTAATCCTGCAGGAAAGTGTACGGCTTTCCTAACCGCCTGGACGCTTCCTCTTCGTACAAAACACTACTGGCGTGTAGTTTTGCCAAAGACCTCGCGACGGTCAGTACCGTCTCGTAATCCAGCGGTCGGTATTTATCGATCGCCCTATACCCCTGCTCGGTTAGATTCTCAGTGACGATCACGAAGTCTTCCTTCGAGAAGAAGCAGCTGGGCACGCAGTCCAACAAGTCGCCCGCCGCTGCCGAAGATCCCCGGATCTTCTCGAAGAGCCGATACATGAAGATCTCTTTGGCGAACGCGCCGGTGCTCCTGCAGAAGCTGATCTGGGATTCCTCGGTGGGGTAGAACTTGGCGAAGAACTGGAAGGTTTGGATGTTCTTCGAGTCCTTCTTGCCGGCGCCGGAGAAGATGTTGACGGTGGTGGTGATGGAGATGTGGTCGCAGAGGAGGCCGACTTTGGTGTCGAGGCGGTGGAACTCGTAGTTCATCAGTTCGAAGTCGCGGCTGCCGATTCGGTTGGCCAGGAGGGCGTAGATCTGTTCGGTAGTCAGCTTTGGGATTTCTTCGGCCATCCTGAGGCAAATCTAGAAGGATTTTCTTTTTCAATTCGTAATGTTGGACTTCAGATTTATTTACAAGCAAACTGAAAGCTTGGAGGCGTTCGTACCCTTGTTTTCAACCAACCTCAAGGTCAACTTGAAACGTAAAATGTATGAAGATTAATTAATCCAATACAGTCTTGGTGGTCTAAAACACCCTGTAGAATTGAATTGTTCGGATTTCTATCAAAAACATTTTATCAAAGATCAATCAATAAATTAATCTAAATATTAAAAAAAATAAATAAAAATAAACACACTTACCTTCCGTTATCAAATTTTTCTGAACCGTCTCCCGAACTCGCACCAGTCACGGCCGTAAAAGCAAAAAAAAAAGGAAACGCGTTTGCACAAGGCTTTATAAAACAATGCTTTACGACCGGCAAAGAGATAAACAAAAATAAGTTTCTTGCGTACAAGGACCGGCATTATCTTGGCGAGCGCGTAGATATAACATAGTTCATCTCTACGAGGTTCGCAGCGCTCCTCCACTTCATCAACAGATAACACGGCGGCGAGCGTGAACAATGCGGAAAGTTACGAAATTTAATTTTGTGCAAACACGATTGCCCGTTCTTGTGAAATATTGCGCTCTCGTAACGTCGCATTGTTAAAAATTCCGACGTAAATATTTTTTACATATTTTTTGCGTGTGTACAGGGTCACTCGATTATAAAGAGCTTAAAGGAAGACTTCACTACAAACCAACGCAATTTCTGTTTGAGTTACTTAGTTTTTTGATTAAAGAAAATCTTGACTGAAAAATTTCTGGTAGCGGCGATGGATACGGCAGCGGCAGCCACGGATGCAACGGCAGCGGCACCGCGGGCACGACGGGAGGGGCCGCTGCTCGCCGGTGGCCTCCGTTGTCTGTTGCCAACTGGTGGCATCCGCTGCCAGCTGGTGGCATCCGCTGTCCGCTGGTGGCATCCGCTGCCCGCTGCCAGCTGGTGGCATCCGATGTCTGCTGCCAGCTGGTGGCATCCGCTGCCCGCTGCCAGCCGGTGACTTCCGCTGCTGTCGTGTCCAGTACCGCTGCCACATGCCCGGTGCCGTTGCCGCATGCTTAGTACCGCCGCCGTCGTGTGCGTCGGGCGTCGCCGCGAGCTTGTAGGTCGCGATTTTTTTTGTTGATTTCCGCTCAAGCCGCTGCCATCGCGACCGGCACCATTTCCGCAGCATACTGCATTTGTGACGGCCGCTGTCATGTCCATCGAGATTTTTATACAGCGGCGGCAACGATATCAGCATCCTAATTCAAACGTGATTACTTTTAATCACAGGTGGATCTAAACATGAGAATCGGAATCCATTCCGGCTCCGTCCTGTGCGGCGTGCTAGGTTTGAGGAAGTGGCAGTTCGACATCTGGTCGCAAGACGTCCGGCTGGCCAACCACATGGAATCAGGAGGTATCCCGGGGTGAGTAACTAACTTCCCCGCCCCCCCTCCGCCTTTGACGTGCTTCAACTCAACCCTACCAACCCCTGAATAGTCGGGTGCACATCACCGAAGCGACCTACCTCTGCCTGAACGGGGCGTACGAAGTGGAACCGGGGCTCGGCCAAGAACGGGACGCCTACCTAAAAGAGCAGAACGTCAAGACGTTCGTCATCAAGCAAATCGAACCGATGAGGACGCGGAGGCGGTTGACGTCGAGACCGAGGTTTGCGCTTGCGCCCCCCCCGATTTTATCCGTCGCGCTACTCAAGGATGTTTCAGCATTTTCTCCAACAAGCTGTGGCCGGAGGAGGAAGTTCTGAGCGCGGGGAGCACCCCGTCGACCCCGGCGTCGCCCCCGCTTCCACCCTCTTGCGAGCGCAGCGACAGCGGCATCCAGCAGAGCACCGTCGACGAGGAAAACACCACGGATTGGACCCCGGAGATACCTTTCAAAAACGTAAGGGCCTGCCGAATCCCCCGCCCCCTTCCCAACTTCAAAACATTAACGGCCTCTTGTGTCTTTAAGCTTCACCACGCGCTATCGGGCGAGATGGACGAGGACATAGACTCGTTGAACTTCAACATGAGCAAGCAGAAGTACGAGATTTACACCGAGAGGAAGGGTTCGACGTTCCCGCTGGCCCTCTCCATGATGGAACAGGTGGACGAAATCATCGACCATAGCATCGAGATCGAGAGCAACAAGAAGATGAGGAGCGCCAACGTCAATCCGTGGTCGCTCAGGTTTAAAGAGCAGAATATGGAGCTTCAAGTGAGTTTTTGCCTTGACGCTTTGACGTGGAGGGGCCGGCGATTCTCGAGACGTCAAACGAAGCATCAACTTCTCCGCTATACGGTTTTGACCAAACTTTTGCCAGGTTTTTATCAGATATCCTAGGTATCTGCCTTTCGGATTTACCAGATAGGCAGATATCGCCGGCCTTTGATTTTTACCTGATATCGTAGGTATCGCCGGCTTTCAATTTTTACCAGACATCCTAAGTACCGCCGGCCCTTGATTTTTACCAAACATCCTAGGTATCGTCGGCTTTTACTTTTTACCAGCTATCCTAGGTATCGCCGGCCTTTATTAATTAGGCGTCGCTCTTGTTTTCCAGTTTAGCCAATTGCGAGAAGACATGTTCAAGTCCAACATGCTCTGCTGCTTCATCATTTGGATCTTCATTTTCGGCAGCCAAGCGGCCATCATTTCCTTGTGAGCCCCCAATGTTTTAAAGTGTACACGATTTTTTGTCTGCGCCATCCGATTTGCAGGTCTACCGAAATCATAGTGTGCTTGACGGTGGCCACAACGCTGTTGCTGGCGACGTCCGTGCTAGTGATGGCCGAGGAGTTCGAGCAACTGCCGGAAGCCCTGAAGAGAATCTCGACGACGCTGATGCACAACAGGAAGAGCCGGACGGCCTTCATCTGCGGCGTCATCATCCTCATGTCCGTGGCAAGCTCGATCAGCCTGATTTTCTCGAGCAGCGCCTTCACGTCCACGACGAATTCCACGGTGGCCAACCCCAACGTCTCCAGCACGGGAATCAGCACGTTCAACCTGATCCAATCGGACGCCCCCATTGTGATCTCCGGCGTGAACTTCGTCGAGAACGCCCGGAACGCCGGCGACTCGAAGGAGGTCATCCTGAACCTGATCCTGACGGCGACGATACACCACAACATCACCATCAACAAGGAGAGGGGCGAAAACAACTGCTGGGAGACGTGCAGCAAGACCAACTGCAGCGAGAACTGCATCCGGTACTTCGTCGACGTCATCGGCTGGGATAATATCTTGAGGTATTCCAACCAGACCAACGAGGTTGCGGCCAGCAAAACGTCCGGGCACGTCGTGACGACCTTCACCACCACCAATAGTACAGATAAGACCTCCGATCAAATAAGTAAGGGGGATATGCTTTGCTCCTCCCCGGAAACGAACGAGACGGGAAGGTGCGCTTTGGTCAGGAAGAAACGCAATGTGTCTCTGTCTGATTTTGCACTGGTGAGCGCCAGCAAGGCTGAGGACGAATTAGTTGTGACGGAAGTCGTAACGTACCACTGCTTCCACCCCGAGTACATCGTCTTCACGTGGGTTTTGTGCCTCATCGCCTTGGCCACCGCCCTCAAGTTGTACTACCTCATCAAAACATTCCTGGCGGTCGTCATGGTTGCCATATACGCCGTCTTGATTTTGGCGCCCTACAGGGAGACGTTCAGTACCGCCGAGAAGAACGCACGCGAAGACAGCGATGACGAGGGGTGAGTACTCTTTTCTTTCCGTATTGCCGATTTTCGCATCCGGAAGGCTCGGCTGCGTTCGAAAGGCGGGTTTCTTGGTGTGCTAGGCAACGAAACTGTGCCCTCTGTTTCAGTGATATAATCCCCTTGTCGGCGCAAATGCTGATCCTCCTCCTGGTTTTCTTCCTGATGGTCGGATACCACGCCCGCCTGGTGGAAGTGACGTCCAGATTGGACTTCCTCTGGAAGCAGCAGGCCGAAAGGGAGTTGGCCGACATGCAGGAGACCAGGCACAACAACACGCAGCTCTTGAAGAACATACTTCCCGACCACGTCGCCCGTCACTTCCTGTCGACGGAACGAAGTAGCGACGTAACTTACGCCCCCCTATTGCCCTCGCCGTTTGATTGTTTCGTTTCATTGCGTTTCAGGAGCTGTACTCGCAAGACAGAGATGAGGTCGGCGTCCTGTTCGCCAGCATTCCGAACTTCACCGAGTTCTATTCCGAGGACATCAACAAGGGGGTGGAGTGCATTCGACTCCTAAACGAAATAATCGGTCGGTAACGTCGCACCACATTTGCGCTTTTTTAAGCAAAGCCATTTTGTGAATTGCAGTGGATTTTGACGAGCTGCTGGACGAGGAGAGGTTCAGCACCATCGAAAAGATCAAGACGGTGAGCGCGACGGCCACGTACATGGCGGCTTCCGGCCTCAACCCCACGCACAAGGTAAGCCCGCCCCCTTTGCCCCCTCGATTCGTAGACTAAGTCCCGTCCGCCGCCTAGGATTGCGTGAAGACCGAAAGCCCGGAGCACCTTTGCGCCTTGATCGACTTCGCGTTCGCCATGCGCCAGAAACTCGAGGAGCTCAACAAGCACTCCTTCAACAACTTCGGGCTGCGCGTCGGCGTCTCCTGCGGCCCGCTGGTGTGCGGGGTGATCGGCGCCAGGAAGCCGGTCTTCGATATTTGGGGGAACACCGTCAACGAGGCGTCCAGGATGGACTCGACGGGGGTCATAGGTCAGATTCAGGTTCCGAAATACACCGCCCAGGTACCGCCAGTCTCTACTTGGCTTTGCGCTTTGATCAGGTGACTTGGGGTCTTGCAGCTGTTGGGCGTGCGGGGCTACGAAGTCAAGTACCGAGGTTTAATCGACGTCAAGGGGAAGGGGCAGATGGAGACCTACTTCGTGACCGGCCGGCAAAGCGGAAGGGCCCCTTGTTTCCAGCGCCAGCCCAGCCAGTACAGTACTTTGGCGGCGGTTGTTTACGCCATGACGCAAACCAGAAGGAAGCACACCGGAAATACTCGTGAGTACTACCGGGGCCTACCGATTTAACGGGGGTTAAGTTAAATCTGCTCGCTACCCTCGACTTTTGGGGTTCGGTGGTTGGGTTTCAACACGCATTAGTAAAGAGCAAGTTTAATCTTCTCCTGGATTTTCTTGACAGCTGGCAGCTCGGTGCTTGGTAGAGCGAGGACGCAACAGAAGACCGAATCCGGAAGGAAGCTATTGAATTACAGCTCGATGAGGATAACCCATCCCACCCCGTCGAATCCCGTGCGAAGGAACACGACGCGAGCTCACCAAAGAAATCTGCACGCGAGGTACCCGCCCCCCTCGACCGTCCATTCATAGTAACGATTTTATTAACTTTTTAGGTCACACCCGAACATGAGACAGCTGGGTTCCGGCAGCCACCTGGACGGTTCGAAATCCTACAAGTCGGTGGACAGAGACACCCCCCTGAGCGGCGTCCCGAAAACGATGATGTCGCAGTCGGCACCGCACACGCCGGTCTCGGGGCCGTGCCATGGCGACATCCTCCTGAAGCCGGCGGTCCCGCGCCCCTTGTCGGTGCCGACGGTTAGCTCGAAGGGCAGGAGCAGCTCGCCGGGGGTGAAATCGGAAAAACCGAAGTTCGAGAGGAACACCTCGCCCTGTCCGACGGAGAAGAAGGTCGACGGCGTCGTCGATCTTAACTACGACAGCTTCAAGAGCCTACGGGCGCCGGCCGTCTGCGTGCCGGTCCACTCCCCCAAGAGCTTCAGCAAGAAGGACTCCAAGTTCTCCCTGAGGTCGCCGCTCGTCAAGAAGGACACTAAAGTGCAGATCGAGGAAGCCAGGAACGAGAAGGCGAATAGTTTAGATGGAACCGACGTTTAACTTTTTCCCAACAGTGAGATGTGTTCGCAACTCGACGGTTCGCGGAGGAGGGGGGAAGTCGGCAGCCAAAGGGGGGAGTAGGAAGGTTGCGATTTTGGCGACGGTGGCAAATTCCATTGAAAACTTTGTTCCTTTCTATTTTTGACTTAATCATTGTTCCTGTTCCTGCGTGTTAATGCTAAAGGTGCGATCGTTTGCGTGTGACGGTGCAGGTTGCGTCGTACCAATAGTTACAATCAAGAACCAATTGGCGGTGCGTTCTAAAAAAAAAAAAAGAAAAGTAGAGAATGACCAGCATCAACCTGTACTGTCCGTATTATGGTAAAAATGTGACCTTGAATGAAAGTATGTCGTCTCCAATTTAGAGAGTCAGAAGAGTATATTTTTTATATGTAATTATTTATTCGTACTTTTAAATTTATTATTATTATTACTATTATTATTACTGTTGTTGTTAATTAAATATTAAGGAAACTCAACGACGTCTGATGTATTTGCTGTGAAATATTTTAATAAATTGTCGCATAGAAAATTTGAATGTCCTCAATGGTCAATACGACCCTCAATCTCCATCTCTTCTCGTCATGTCTATTGGACGTGGTTCTTCATCTTCCATCTTCCGCTCTTCGAGCGTGACGCATTTCAAGTTCGCGAACGACGCCCGGCGTCCTGAAACCGGCCAAATCCTGATCCCAGTGCCATTCTTCGAGGCCCAGGTAGCTCTTCGTAGGGATTGTAGAGATCGTCCGAATGGAGGCGCCGTTCATTGTTGCCTTCAGCTTTAATAAATAAGCCTTAACGCATCTCCTGGTCGTGTCAAGCGACTTTAATGCGAGTTCCTGGCATGTTGGGAGCACTGCCTCAAGGCGCCCTTAATAAAAAACAAACATCCTTTTGGACCAAGCCCTTTCTTCACTGAGTCGTCAGGATGGCGATCGATTTAAAGGCAGCGACACCTAATTTCGACGGTGAGTGCGAGAGGAATTAGGAATTCAGTGTTGAAAGGTTTAGTGGTAGCACTGTTTGGTGTATCATTGCTTATACAATTATGTAAAATTACTATCGGTATGGTTTATTGCAACAATAAAGCTACCGTATGTTCAGTGAATCGTAAATAATTTTGTCTTAGCCGACAGAACAGACACATATAAAAAAAGCAAAGCTTTTGTTAAGCACCATCAATCTCTTGATGGTACTAATCAGAAAATTATGAAATTACGAGTGTTTATGCAGAAATATGTTGTTTTTTCAACTGGTGGCGAAAGTCGCCCCGAATGATTTGTTTCTTGTGGTGCAGACCGTCACTGTCGGTGTTCAAAAGCATCTGCTAGTTTATCCCGATTTTTTTTTAAGTCTGGCTGTCGTAACTTGATTTATTACAGTACAAGGCTTTGCTTTTTTTATTTTAGTTAAATCACAAATAAATAAAAATGTTTTCGAGTTTTATCTATGTATGTACGTGACAGTGGCATTAGAACCACACCGGGCAATAAATCAGTAAGTTGTATCTAACATATTAAAAAAAAACAGAGCTTTCGCCTAATCTTCAATTCTGAAAACAACAGTGACACACTGAAGTATAAGGCGTATAGAACATGATGACCACGGCGCCTTTTCTAAGTAGTATCTTGTATATTTTCGCCTTAAGCCAAATCTCATGTGTTCCTGACGCAGCTGCTTCTATAAGGCAGGTGAGAACACAATTCTCAATCTACCTTTTCTACGTCTAACACTATAAGATATATCAGACACCAGAAGACTATAAGGAAGAAGGAACGAAAACATTAACAACTGATATACTACGTCTGTCGCACATTTGCACAACTTACTTGTTGTAAAATCGCAGGCTTCAAATTAGTACAAAATTGCGCGGACGCGACGGCGTCGCAAAGAAGTTTCAAAATCGGACAAATCCGTCCTCTAATTAGGACAGTTTGGGCAATAAGTCCAAAAACCAAACTCTCAAGACGAAAACACAACCACATTCTACGAATGTAGCGTACCACGTGCAAAAGAATATGCGATCTATTATGAGTGAAAATGACAATCTTTTCTTTATATTTTGAATTTAAAGTCATTTATAAAATAGGAGTAGATTTTCTAGACAAGAGAGAGGTTACCTCTTATCGCGGTTTCATTTGAATACATTGATAAATTACTTACGTTATAACTTCACATCTGTCTAATTTTAGAGATCTACAAAAATTTCATAATATTTTTAGGATTGTCCGAACGGATATAAAGAATCAGGCGATTTTTGCTACTTAGAGACCGAGGAAACCGCTTTTCCTTATCACTGCCCACTGAGATACACCCAATACATCTTCCCTTTTTCAACGGATGCTTGGATGAACGTGCAGAGGGAACCCGAGTACGGTTTCTTTCCGTTTCCTGAGCTGCATGTTGATCATGGGGCTTTGCTAGGGCCTATAACATCGATACCCACCGACGATTTTGAAGACTGCTTCTTAGGAGATCGCCAGGCGACTGCCAATTGTAATGATAAACACAGAGGATCGTGTATTTACGACAAGAGGGATCGACAGTTTTGCGAGACGTACGACAAAATCTGCGGTACCTCTCAACACAATTGCCATTGCCAGTCGAAAAATGTTCTGTACTTGTGTCAACTTATGTGTGAACCGACGAACCACCCAGAATGTTCTTCATGCGACCAAAAATTCGCACGGTACCCGGAACCCCAAATCCGTATCGCTTTCAACGGAATTGATATGTTCACAGCCCACGTGACAGGTCCTCTAAAACTAATCGATATTCAACGCACCGGTATCAGAATATACTGTTTCTCGACTGTTCATATGGGTGGCCCTATCATTATACGCTCTAGACATATTCTTAGTTTAACGGGTAAAGAAACAACGACTAAATGGACGTACAGTTTCCGAACGATGGTTCCGGGTGGTGCGGTAGGTTTAAACTGGTGCGAAGGATTTACCTACGAAAGTCATAGGAAAGTCTTAAGCAATAAAATCATAGCAGGAGTCAAATCTGGTCACGGTCTAACTCTCGTAGTCAATGCCACCACGAGCGGATTTACTATAACACCGTTCAATTTACATTCACAAAGGGTACTACGTCTGGCTGATATGCTAAACAGTTGGACTCTCAACATGCGGATGATTCATCTACCAGAGTTTCCACATTTATACAATAATCGTTCTACCGCCGATATGAGTATTCACGTCACTACGCATCCACACGTAACGAATGCAGAATACCAAATCAAAGACATTTCATTATTCTTAATCAACTGTGAATCATACGAATTCAAAGATTGTTCGGTGGCTCTCGCTGATCATTGTTTGCCCGGAACTACATCGCTAGGATTCGACTTAACAGTCTCATGGCCGGGAGCGTTTCTCGGACAGCGGATTATGCCCAGAGAAATGCTCCTGCAAGAAAACGGCTTGCCCATAACCCGGCAATGCCTGGGGCGTTTCATGACGGGCGCGTACTGGTCCGAAGTGAACGGTGAGGTTTCTTCTCGTAGCGGATCCAGAGTAACGGAAGGTTTATACGACCTTGCAAATTCCAACCAAACGGCCGAAGAACTCAACGAGAAACTATACGACATTGTTTCGAACGCAGAAGACTTGATACCCCTCGATGTATATTTGATTGCGCAAATTTTCACCACCATCGCCCAGTCAGGAGAAGACTTTGACGTCGAAGTCTTCGTCGAAAACATCAACCTAATCATGGACAGTGATTCCAACACGTTGCAGCTTGCACAAAGCGAATTGAACGCTACCGACATGATCCTCTACAGTATCGACGTTGCCTTAGGGGCGCTCGCGGGTAATACCACGACCACTATCACCTCAAAACACATAATGGCGCAAGTCAGTCCGTTAGGTGAAGACGGTGGAATTCGAGGCGTTGCACTTTACCACCAAGAAGGAGAACAGACGCAAATGAAGAATCTGACGAACGTCACGACGCTCTCCCAAGTCGACTTCGACGGTTTGCAACTCGCGGTCTTCATACCTCCCGAATTGTTGAAGACGATCTTCGCCCAAAGCGAAACGCCCAGCTTGGTCACCACCGTCTTCCTCAGCGACATATTATTTCGCGGTAACAAGAACGTGGGGGTTAGTGTAGCGAACGCCGTCCTGGGCGTCTTCGTCACGAATTTCATCGGCAATCACATAGCGGAGCCCCTGCCCGTCATTTTTGCCCCGAGCTTACTGGCCGGAAGAAGCGTGACCTGTGGATTTTGGAAATTCGGCTTCAACGATGTCATGGTTGCCATCCACGGACGCTGGCAAAAGGAGGAGCCCCCGAAAATATCCTACCGTCACTTCAAAACCTGCAGCTTCAACCACATGACGCACTTTGCGATTCTGGCAAACGCACCGCGCAACCGGGTTTTAGACGTAATATCCCTCGTCGGTTGTGCTATCTCCATGTTGGGCGTCGCTGGTATTGCGATTACTGCGATGGTGTTCAAATCATGGCGGAACTGTACGGCTACGAAAATTCTGCTGAACCTATCGCTTACGATACTGATCCAAATGTCGCTCTTGTTTCTGTCCCACGTGTTGAGCACCGCGCGTTGGTGTACAATCTTCGCGATCAGCATGCATTACATAATCGTTGCACAGTTTTCCTGGATGTGCGTCATCGGGTATTTGCAGTACAGGAAATTCGTCCAGGTTCTAGTGGAGGAACCAGCTCGTCTACTCCTGTCTTCCGCCATCTTTGCGTGGGTAACTCCCATACTTCCGGTCGTAACCATCTTCTTCCTAGATAAAAACAGCTACACGAATCCACCCTATTGTTTCTTAACCGGCCCCAGCTTATATTTTGGCGTCTTTTTACCAATCGGATGCGTCGTGGTGAGCAACCTTACAATCTTCACGCTAATCTTTGCAAGTCTTTCTTGCAGTAAGGCGCGGGCGTTCGGCACCGGGGAAAACACCTTGCTGCTCAGGGTGAGACTGAGCTTCATACTGTTTTTCCTCTTGGGATTCTCCTGGATTTTCGGTTTGCTATCCTACGTGTCCAAATCCATGATTCTGTCGTATCTATTTTGCGTTACGTCCACCGTGCAAGGTTTCGTCCTGTACGTTTACTTCGTCGTGTGTAATAAACGCACGAGGGCGTTCTGGGCAAGAAATATTTTGTGCTGCCGAAGAACCCCAACTAAAAGTGATTCCCCGTTCATTACCAAAACTAAATAAGTATTAGTCATGATATGTGTAATTAATCAAAATAAATGTAATTATGTAAGCCGTTTAGAGCTGGTTTGAGGCGATTTTAATTTAAAGTCATACTTAAAGCAATCTTTGCGACGACTTCCCCGTCCCTTAATACTCGCTCGAATTTGAAAGCCCGAGCGAAGCTTCGATTAATTAAAACAAAAGAGATGTTCGTCTCGTAAATTTAATTTGAAAATGATACAATAAATACAACACATTATCTACACGCACTTGGTACAAAAAAAAAAAAAAAAACTGTATCGACGGGAAGTGTTCATCGGAAAAACAATCGGCGCCTCAGTTTCTTCAACCGCCGAACTTGAGGGAGTCGGTAGGGGAACGTTACAAAAATAAATCGTCGCTTTCAGTAACTAAACGCGATGGTCCGCAACTATTCTTGCAGCTGAGCCGCGGTGGTGAGCTGCGCTTGGATCTGCGTGTTTAAGATCGCTTGCGGCACGACAGGCACTGGCAGGGGGATCGTGATCGGCGGGGGATCGTCCGGATCGTTCTGGTTCATTTTACTGATCGGCTGAAGCCGTCTGATGTTACTTACGACATTCAACCCTAGAAAGAAAAGCGTTTTCTTTTACCCTTTTTTTTTAAGTCGCACGCTGTGATCAACAGAGGCCAGCGTTTCCTAGGATATCTGGTAAAAACCGGCGTAGCGGTAAAGGAAAACACTTCACAGTCACCGCGCTCACCTCGTTTTTACCAAGTATTCTAGGTTTTTTACCCCAAGTATCGCAGGTATTTACCAGACATCCTAGGTTTCTAGCAGATATTCTAGGATTATACAAGACATCCTAGGTTTTTAGAAGACGTCCTAGGTTTTTACAAGACATCCTAGCTTTTTACTCGGTTTTTACCAAATATCCAAGGTTTCTACAAGTAATCCCACGCCTCTGACAATCACAGTTCTAAATACGATTATATTATAAAAAAAATTAAAGACGTCATCTTACGGCAAATATATAATTTAAGTCGTTAGAGTCGTTTTTTTTTTTTTTTGTTAAGCACACTCGGTGTATCTCCGTCTCGTTTTAATCTCATGTGTTGAAATGAGACGAAGATGATTAATAATACAGTACAAACGTGTAGATTCTTATTAAATTAACCTACCGTGTACCACCCTCTTGTGCTGCGTTAACAAATACCCCATCAGGAACGTATCCGAGCACAGTTCGCACTGGAACCTTTCGCCGGTGTGGCGTCGGATGTGGGCCTTGAGGTCGTTTCCTTGCGCGAAAGCGGCGTCACAGTACGTGCACTGGTAGGGTTTTTCGCCGGTGTGCGTGCGCATGTGCACCGTTAAATTGTACGCCCTGGAAAAGCAAAGGTCATCCTCAGAGGATCTCGGATTTAAAAACTTTCTAAATCCTCTAAATCCTTTTATATTGGGCTGCGCCAAGCCTAAAGAAGAAGAAGAAGGAAGAAAAAAAAGATCTCTCACCTTCCGAACCCCCTTCCGCATATGACGCAAAGGTGCGTCTTCTCACCCGTGTGATATCGTTCGTGCACTGTGAGGTCGGTGGTCCGGGGAAACCCCTTGCCGCAGTATTTGCACTTGAACGGTTTTTCGCCGCGATGCCGCCGCATGTGAATGACGAGGTAGTCGTTCCGGATGAACCTCTGCCCGCACTCCGAGCACAAGAACTTCTTGGAATTGTCATTGTGGAACTTGGTGTGCTCCACCAGGTGCGACTTGGAGATGAACGCCTTGTCGCAAGTCTTGCACTGAAACTTTTTATCACCCGCGTGCGCCTTCATGTGAACGTCCCTGTACTTTTCGGTGGTGAAGCCCTTCATGCACACCGGACACTTGTACTTCTTCTCACCGACCACCTTCTCCCCGATGCCGTGCTTGGACGCGACGTGCTTCGCGAGAAATTCCGACCGGTAAAAGAGGCGCTTGCAGATGGCGCACTCGTAGTCCTGCGTCCTCGCGTGCAGCTTCTTGTGTTGCTGGAGGTGGTCCCTCCGGTTGAAACACTTCGTGCAGATGTCGCAGACGTACGGCTTAACCTCCGAGTGGCTCAGCATGTGCCGCTTCAGGTGGTTCGCGCGCGAGAATTTCTTCTCGCACGTTTCGCAACTGTGCAACTTGAGGCCGTCGTGGATCTGCGCGTGCTTCTCCAGGACGCTCATCCGGGGGAACACCAGATTACACTCGGGGCAGGTGAACTCCCCCAGCACGTCGTCGTCCTCCGGCTCCGACTTGATTTTCATCAACGCCGGACGTCCCCTGGTTTTCTTCTTCACCGGCGTCAGCGGATACTTCCGGGGTCTCCCCCGACCCCGCTTGATCTTCGGCGGTGGCTTCGCCGGGAGGTACTCCGAGTGCGTGCTATCCGAGTCTTCGGCGGGGGCGATTTCCAAAGTCTCCTGCACGTCGCCGTCGTCGTCCTCTTCGTCATCATCATCATCACCACCGGCATCCTTGTCCTCCCCGCCGAAAATCATCTGCTCCTCGATCTTCGCCTTCTCCTCCAGGAGTTCCTGGGGGTCCTCCTCCGCGTAAATCGTCGCGGCCAAACTCTGGAGCTTGTCTGGCTCGGCGATGTCGATCTGCGGCTCCATGCACTCGGGGTCGTCCATCTCCTCGAAGTCGGAGGCGTCGGAGAAGGTCGCGTTGTCGTCGATGTCCAGTTCGACGTAGTGCTCCTCGATGTTGTCGAGGTTCTCGAGGGTCGGGAGGTCCGGCCTCTTCTCCCCGTGCAGGGTCTTGTGCACTTCGAGGCTGTCCTCACGATTGAAGCCTAGCACAAAAGTTTTTTTTTTTATTTTTTCAAATTTGAATTTACTTGAAAAATATTTAAAAATACTTTTGCAGGCGACAGTGCGAGTAGGTAACCAGCCAAAACACGCCCCCTCCCCTCCCCCTCCGACAAGCTTCCGCAGCTTAGTGCTAATTGAGGTAGAGAGTCAAGGTGATAACGCCTTTTTCAAAGAAAAAAAAAAAATGGCGAATTTCACGCGTGGTACAGGACCGACGAACGATTAGAACAGGACGGAAAATTCGCTGTAACGTCTGTAACCGTCGACAGCGGGACAGAAAACTCGCGACGTTAAATTAACGTCTTTTTCAAAATGGCGATTCGCGTAAAAAAATCCGGCCGCATGATCAGCGATTCTTAGAAAAGGACAGAACTGCCCCTAACCACCGATTGGGGAAGGACAACACAACTACTTCATTATTATTATTATTTTCAATTAAAAACGTCACGTTTGGTGAGACATTCTGAAAAGGACATTTTTCAAAAAAAAAATGGCGAATTTCACGCGTGGTACACGACCAACGAACGATTAAAACAGGACGGAAAATTCGCCGTAACGTCCGTAACTGTCGGTCAGAAAAAGACAAGGAAACTACTTCAATTTTTCCTTTTTTTTTTTAATTAAACGCCGAACGGCGTTTGGTGAGACAGCGGCGTAGCACGCCGGCGTCAAATCATTTATTACTTCCAACCGAATCTGAATCACAGTTTGAATTGCATAACATAACCTCCAAAATGTGTCATTCTTAATCAATCCACTTGTAATAATTAACCCCCTCCCCCCCCCCCACCCTCTCTCAAATAACGTAACATAACCTCCAAAATCAATAATTATCCAACAACACAACCTAACTTCAACATTAATCATTTTTTAATCCACTTTTACTAATTACTCAGTTCAACATAACCTTCAAAATGTATAATTTTTAAGCAATTCACTTGTGATAATTACCCCCGCCCCCCTTCAAATAACGTGATATAACCTCCAAAATTAATAATGCTTATTCCACCTGTAATAATTACCCAATTTAACATAACCTACAAAATTTATAATTTTTTATCCACTTTTACTAATTACCATATGACATAACCTTCAAAACGGACAATTTTTAATCAATCCACTTGTAATAATTACCCCCCACCCCACCCCAATAACATATAACATAATCTCCAAAACAATTATCCCAGTAATTACCGATAACATAACCTCCAAAATCTAATCAACGTAACCTTAAAAAAACTTTTTAATCCACTTGTAATAACATTTAAAACTAATTTCACCCAATATAATGAACTGAACTGATTTTAAAGTGAACAGAAAGTTTCTCGATGCAACGATATTTTGAAAATAAATGAACATAACCTCACAATATTGTAAGAAATCACATGAAACTGAATACTGAGTGTGACTTTGAGCAGCGCGGGGGGGGGGAGAGTATGATTGCCAACTGCAAAAGATTTTCAAGTAAATTTTAATCGATTAGAAATCAAACACATTGTAAATGGAGGAGGACGGCTAATTACTCAATTAACATAACCTCCAAAATTTATAATTTTGAAACCACTGATAATAATTACCCGATAATATAACATAACCTCCAAAATTTTTAATTTTTAAGCCGCTTTTATTAATTACCCGGATTTTAAATTTATGAATTGAAGGATGTACGAAGTGAATACCTTTGTTGCAGATATCACAGACGTGCACCCGTTCGCCGTTGCAACGGTTCATGTGATTGGCCAAGTGTTCGGCTCGATTGAAGCCCCGATTGCAGGTCTGACAGCCGAACGGCTTCTCCTTCAAATGTATCACCAGGTGGCGCTTCAGGTGGTCGAACCTCGTCAGCGTTTTGCTGCATATTTTGCAAACGTGTATCTTGCGCCTCCCGTGCGACAGCTCGTGCCTCTGCAGGTGATTCAACCTCGTGTACTCCTTATCGCACTGTTTGCACTTGAAGAGGGCGCCGGTGTGAATGCGCTTGTGACATTTCAGGCCGTCCAAGGTCGTGAAGACTTTCGAGCACGTCTTGCACGTCAGCAGCATCATGTTGTTGTCCAACAGCTGAATGTAATCCCACTTGACTTTCGGCTCGCACCCCTCCGACTGGGATTCCGTCTCGTCCTTGACGCTGTCGCCCTCTTCCTTCTTCTCTTTCTCGATGATGTCATCGAACGTGGGGCCGAATAGGCCCTGCTGCGAATTATCGAGGCCCTGAGCCGCCAGCAAGTCCTCGGTCTTAATCTGGCGCTGTTCTTTCATGTTCCTGACGTGCTCCCTGAGGCAGGCGTCGGTTTTTTCGCAGAGCGACTTGAAGCTGAAGGCGCTCTTGAGCTGTTGGACGCACGTGCAGCATATCGACTTGGGCAGGGCGTCCTCGCAACTAACCTGAAACGAAACCGCGCGCGGCGTCTTGAAAAAAAAAGCGGCGCGGCGGCGAAAGGACGAGGTTTGTTTACCTGGACGGAGGCGCAAGCCATTAGCATCTCGTCAATTCGGGGATTCTCTTTGGCGGTTTCGGAGTCGGGCGAGAACAACGGACGCATGTCGGGGGACTCGTTCTTGCAGGCGCGGCACACGCGATTTAAATCGAGCTCCTCGCGCTCCATGGTCGTCGAGGGGGCCCGCGCGCGATCACCCGCAATTTTTTTTTATCATCGCCGACAACAAGCCAAGCTATCAGCTGCCACTCCACTGGTGAACGGCGTTGCCAACTTAAGCGGCGGCGCGACACAAAATAACTATATCCACTTCAAATAACTCACGACACGGTTTAAATGCTTAATTGCAGACGCAAATAATTGCGTTAATTACAAATTGCTCATTAGCGTTGTGATTAGGGCGCGGCGTTGTCAATAAACACTTGCTAAACCACCATCAGTGTTTGCGACGCGCGAATTGAAATCTACATGACTTCCAGCATGGAAGTTCACGCAGCCGATCAACTGATGATTGATTTTAAACAAATTCTTGTTTGTACTAATGGCAAATTAATAAAAACAAGCGAACTATTTAATACACAATTCGTGGATCATCGTTGTTTACCTGACGCTGTTTAAAAAATCGAAATTCAGTTCGAGTTAATTTTCGCTCACAAAATTGTGATCCGAACGCGTTTTGATTCAAAAACGGACGTTCTTTTCTTTGAATCTCTCGATTTTTAAAACTTGTTCGGATTGAATTGTGGTTATTTACAAATGAAATGTCAATGCAAAATTCAAGTCACTTGTTTCGTTGCAACAACTACGAAATTCAGGTCCAAACTATACGAAACCCGATTCAAGCTTTTCAAGCGTAAGAAAGCGTCTTAACCGAACCGACGCGACGCGACGCCGCCGCCATTCGTTCGTTGGCCAATCAACGCGCGAGTTTTCGGCGGCGTATTTAAAACAATCGCCCTTGTTTGCTCCGCGCGAGAATCGAATTCTTCTTGACTTTCTCCGCCACGGAGGTTTACGTATAGCTGATCAGCTGATGATTATTTTAATCAAATTCTTGTTTGTATTAACAGCAAATTAATCAAAACAAGCGAACTATTTAATACACAATGCGTGATCCATCGTTGTTTACACGACGCTTTTAAAAAATTCAAATTGCAGCGCGAATTGACGCAACCGACGCCGTCATTGTTCGTTGGCCAATCAGCGCGCGAATTTTCGGCGGCACATTTAAATTTGGCATTTTTTTTTTTTTTAAATTTCTAACTAAGATTTCAGTCGATGCAACGCTGACTCTTTTCACCGTAGGGCCGATGGCCGTCGTTGAAAAACCCTTATTAAAGGTGCGACTAAGGTCCAGTTTTACAAATGGGGCTCAACTTTGTGCTGAGGTTTAAACCCTTAGCAACGATTATTTCAACAATTGTTGCGTTGTGAAGGATTTAAGCTTCGGCTCAACGTTAAACCGTCATTGTAAAGCTGGACCTAAAGCAACTTTCTGTTCGGGAAATTCTCTTTAATTGTTTGCAACCCTGCGTAGGCGCGACCGATCAATAACAAACAACCCCCCCCCCCCCCCAGTGGTGCAGGTCGCGGTGTGTCGAATTTACGCCGCACGTTTTCGAAAAAAATCGTAAAATGCATTAGCCGAGTGTCAGTTTCTGCGAGAGTTTTTCGACGAAATCGAGCGCATCTTCAACCCCGACATGTAAGAAGTGAAAAGTGTGCGCGTGCAGCTTTCATTTGTTTGCGTTGAAATTCACGGTGTATTCTAGTGGTCCTCGCCGTCATTTGTTATTACGAAATGATTTTTGATTCTCTCATTGACATCGACGGTTTAAAATTAAAACACCCTCAAGGAGGGGCGCAATTGAGAACACTGCCTTTTGCCAGCCAAAAGAAAATTAAGGGCCTTATTTAAGGTTACGTAGTGGAAAAAAAGTTCCAAAAAAAAAAGTAACCGAAGTAACACTTATTCCGAATCACCCTGTATACACAAACGCACACATTTTGAGATTGTAAAAGTTGTCGTATTTGTCTCTGTATATATTCGTACTTAGTAATCGTAATCACTAAAAAATTATCTACGTTTTGTTTTCCATTGTCTATCTGCGTTTTTTTTTTTGGTAAAACA
Source organism: Prosopocoilus inquinatus (assembly GCA_036172665.1). Lineage (NCBI taxonomy): Eukaryota > Metazoa > Arthropoda > Insecta > Coleoptera > Lucanidae > Prosopocoilus > Prosopocoilus inquinatus. Next base: position 1,564,984 of record CM069878.1, on the reverse strand, counting down.
ACTTTATCTTCGCAGAAATCATGCGAGCGAGTGTACAGTGATCACATCACTGCTTACGTCAGACCGCAATACTGAATTGCTCAATTTTGGATTAATCGCGCACATTAGCGACAACTTATAAGCGAGTTAAGTGTACGGTTTGTTGCAGCTAACGCACAAAAAAAAATATGGACGAGAAAAATCTGTGGATGTTTTGGTTTTTTTTGGTGGCGTCCTGCGCCTATGGAATCCACGGCCGGGGGGTGAACGGCGGGATGAACTGTGCAGGTCAGTTTTACTCTAGTATATAAAAAAAAAAACTGTATATACAGCGCCTTCCAAATGTTTCGAAACTGTACTACACTAAATTAGACAATTTTAATCCGGTACGAAGGACCAATCGTTTTACTCCCACATTTTACCACACAGCATATTGTCTATTGCTATTATGCACACAAGGTATTTAACTTCAAGGCCATTCGATGTATGTGCGACTTCCTTAAGTGTCAGATAATTAATTAAAATTACAATTTGCTCTTTATCTTGTCGCACATACATCAAATGGCCTTCAAGCTAAATACCTTGTGTGCAGAATAGCAACAGATATGTTGTATGGTAAAATGTGGGGGTAAAAAGATTGGTCCTTCGTACCGGATTAAGATAAACAAAAAAAAAGAAAAATCGAATTTAAACGGGCCTTTTGTTACGCGAAGGTTGTCCACGTTTCCACTTGTTTCCGACTGTCTATTTTCCGCTTGTCGTTTGTTCAAGGTGCGATCGTCTTTCTTTTTTTTTTTTTTTTTCAAAGAGGCGGGCAATTCTTGTTGTTGTTGGTTCCAACCAACTTCAATATTCATTTCCGCTTTTGCTTCGTCCTTGATTCGCAGTTAATCGTAATTAATCCGATTCGAAGGACCAATTTTGACTTTGAACCTTAAATGTAAATGTAAATGTTTGTTAACTTTAATTTAAATAACAACAACAAAAATAAATCTTGAAGTGACGCAAACGAAGAAGGAATAATTTCAAAAAAAAGAAAAAGAAATTACTAATTTAAAACTACCGCGACGCGAAAAAACATCTTAAAGTGACAGAAATGTTTGAAGTTGGAAACAAACGACGATTGTCGCGAGAAAAAATGAAAAGGGGGGACGGAAACAGCAACAAGAAAAATAACGATCGCATTACGAACAAAAAAACAAAACAAAACTGGGAACAATTTTATTTTTTGAAAAATCTAACCGAAGGGCTATCGCCGCAGCCATGTTTCCCTATCCTTCTGTTTTAATCATACTTAATCCGATTCGAAGGACCAATTTTGACTTTGAAAAACAAAAGACGACCGGCTTTATTCGATTTACGATTTCGCAATCCAGAAAGAGACGTTTTAAATTTTATCAACGCACAGAATACACGTTGCTATTTCGTAAGAAAAAATTGGTCCTTCGGGCCGGATTAGGATTAACAGGAACAAAAAACCGAAATCGGATGCGTGCGCAAAACAACGTTTATTGAATCGAGCTTTTGCTTTTTTTAATTCTTCAAAGAAAAAAAAAGAAGGAAAGTTCCGAGCAGTCTGAAAGGTAAACAAGAGGCAGCACCTTGACTTTGTGGAACAAAAGATGACCGGCTCTTTTCGATTTACGATTTTCGCAATCCGGAGAAAGACCAAGTGAAAACACGTTCGAGATTAAATTGTTCAGGTTATTTGTGAGCGTGGAAAAAATTTGGTCCTTCGGGTCGGATTAAATTAAATTAACAGAAGCGAAAAATTGAAAGCGGACGCGTGCCCTGAACAACGCGTTAATTGAATCGAACTTCCGTTTTTTGAATTTCTTGAAGGAAAAATAAACAAAATTAAACAAAAAAAAACAAAACTAAATAAGTGAAACGCGAAGAAAAAGAAGCGTAAGTTGCTGGAAACAAAAAAAACGCGACAAAATTGCCGGCTTATTGAAAACAACAAGAAAATGGCGTTTTTGTTCTTGATCCGGTTCGAAGAACCAACGTGGTCAGTCGACCTTCTTGACCATCGCTCTTCGGGCCCGATTAAAACTAACAGAAATGAAAAACTGAAAACGGACGCGTGACAAAATTGCCAGCTTATTGAAAACAACAAGAAAATGGCGATTTTGTTCTTGATCCGGTTCGAAGAACCAACGTGGTCAGTCGACCTTCTTGACCATCGCTCTTCGGGCCCGATAAAAACTAACAGAAATGAAAAACTGAAAACGGACGCGTGACAAAATTGCCAGCTTATTGAAAACAACAAGAAAATGGCGATTTTGATCTTGATCCGGTTCGAAGGACCAACACGATCAACCGACCTTCTCGACCGCAAGGTCAATCCGGCGCAGGAAACTAATAGAAAAAAAATTTTAGGGAAGAAAATGCGAAAAATTGATCGGAGAAAAAATTAAAAGGCGAAAAAAAAATTAAAAAATGACGATTTTGTTCTTCTTGATCCGGTTCGAAGGACCAACACGATCAGTCGACCTTCCCGACCATCATAATCGTTATTTATTTTGCGGCATTCGCTTTAACACTGGAGGTTTCGAAAAAGTGGAAACCAAACTCGTTATTTTTCTTTTTTTTTTTTTTTGATGATTCCAGTGTGCACGGTCGTCATGGGAATCACCACGCAAGTGGCCGAGATCCACGGGGAGTCGTTGCTGAACGCGACCCACCGGGTCTGCGGTTACCTGCCCTCCTGGATGAAGAGCGACTGCCACGGATTCTTCGAGGAGTTGAAGCCGTACTTTCACGATTTGTGAGAGACTATAGTTTTTTTGACGTTTCTCGATGAACGTATCTAAAATCGTGTCCTTCCGTTCCAGGGAGTACGTCACGCCGGATTTGATCTGCCTCATGTACGGCTCCTGCAAGATCGACGAGGGCGAACAAATGTGCCACTTGTTTCCGATCGTTCCCGACAAGAAGAAAATCGTCAAGACGCTCAGAAGGGTCAGTATTGTCATGTTCTCGCTTTCAATCAATTACCTGTATATGCATGCATAAAACTGAACAGAAATGGATTTGGCTGGCATTTACAGGGTGTCTCACATATGTCGATGTGCGCATAAAAAAAATGATAATTTCTTCTTCTTGAAGATGGTTTTTGTGTAATTTCAGCTGAAATACAGAAGGTACGGACAGCCCAGGATCGAGCTGTGCGATCTGCCGCTGATCAAAGAAATCTGCGACATTCTAAATAATTCCTACGCCAACATGTACCCCCTCGAGGACGACGACGGGGATGGGCACAGCCTGTTGAATTCCGGCAGGTAAGCAGCGTCCACCAATCCGCTTCGAGCACAAACAAAAACGCGATTCCATTTGCAGGGGCTCCGATTGGAAGGGGAAGGACTGCAACGACTTTGACAGCTCGGTGTATCCGGGCAAGAAGCCGACCAACGACGACAGATACGCCGACAGTGAGTCTTTTTTTTTAATAAACACATTTTAGATTTTGAACGAAAATTTGAAACGAAAAGTAAAAAAAAAAAATTTAATTTCTCAAAAAAAAAATGTAGCGGCAATAAACATTCAAAATGAAATTGGCAAATTATGAAAAGGAAAGGAGGGAAACACTAGCGACCAGTGGATAGAAATGCACATATTTTTCTTGAAACAGTTGTTTAACTGTGACTTCATAGATGGCGCTGCACGGAAACGCATTCACTTTTTAAAAAAAATAAAAAAATTGCCTTCGTATTCTCTTGTGATTACAGAAGGACGCTTCGAATAATCGAGATTTGTCTCACTCCCCCAGAACTCAATAGACATAACCTGTAGGCACAAGAAACTCAATAGATGGCGCCACTAAGGGAAAAAATGATGGACAAAAATTATTCGTGATACAAATGATACGAGAATTATTCATTTTGTTGGCGGCGATTTGTCTCGCCGAGAACTCGATAAACATACCCCGTAGACACGAGATACTCAATAGATGGCGCCACTAAAAAGAAAAAAAAAGAAAATAGCAAGCAACCATCGATGTACCATTGCCCATCGACATTTTAAATGGAGATTAAATTTAAGTCGTGTGAATGCGACGTTTCGCGTCGATTTAACGAAATTTCGCGCCGGCAAAATTCTTATTACTGACACTTAATTTTGAGGTTAGATTTTTAACCGTCTGCGGAAAACGCCGTCGCATCCTAAACACACGTTTTAAATTTTGGCAACGTTGGCAAGTCCGTCAGGTTCGGAACGCGTTCGAGAAAAAAAAATGTCGAGTGCGCTTTAACCCCGTCTTTAACTCGCGCAGGGCTCGCTAGATGGCGTTGAATTTATTTATCAGGAACGAAATTGCGGGGAAATAAGATCGTGGAGTGGAGAAATTACAATTTGAAAAAGATTACGATTATTTGATTTCTGGGAATCTGCAAGCAACTAAAAAAAAAAAAGAAAACAACTCACGCAGGGCTCGCTAGATGGCGTTGAATTTATTTATCGGGAACGAAATTGCGGGAAATAAGATCGTGGAGTGGAGAAATTAAAATTTAAAAAAAGATTACGATTATTTGATTTCTGGGAAATTGCAAGCAACTAAAAAAAGATGCAAATGAGAGAAGAAAAAGAAAACAAAAACAAAAATGTCTAACAAAAGAAAGAAAAAACAAACGACGATCGCGGAAGAAAAGAACTCAAAATGGATTATTTTAGATTGAAAAGAAATAATAATAATAAAAATAATTATAAAGAACCTTAGAGATTAATAACAATTCGAATTTCACCAAAACAAAAGCAAGAAACAAAAACAAATCGTGTTTATAATACTGCTACTCATTTACGAAAAACGAAAATTTCTCAAGAAAACAAAAAAAAAACAGAAACAAATGGCGACTGTAATTATAAGTGCGAAAAAAATTCCTTTTTTTTAAATTGATTTGAGAACGAAAAAGATAAAAACAAAAGACGTAAATCGCGAGCTAAAAACAAATGACGATCGTAATGTTTGCGAATGGAAAGGAAATAACTTCCAAAGAAAAAAAAAAAAAAGAAAAATAATTTTCTAATTTAAAACTACCGCGAGGTGTGCTCTTGCTTTTCTTTTTGGTTTTGTTTTTTTCTTTTAATTTTCGTTTCAGCGAAATATGGAGACGAAACCACGAAGTGTGTACGGACCTTAACGCACACCTGAAAGGTGCGTGCGCGCCTTAATAATTGACAACCAAATAAAAAACGAACGGTAACGGCAGAAATGACAGAAATATTTGAAGATGGAAACAAACGACGATCGCCACGGGAAAAAGAAAAACAAAAAGGGAACGCGAACGTCCGAGGACGGATTTCAAACTTAAAAGCAAATGACGATCGCGCGTTACGAAAAAAAACAAAACTTTTTTTACTCTTCGTTTTCATTTTTTTTTCTCATTACTTTTAAGCGCTGTGGACCTCGGGATGATACGATTTTTAACGACTCTAACCCTTCGAAGTTTGACGAGTTGGCAACAATGCGTCTGATTGCTGTCAAATTTCAAGGTTTGGTTAGGTTTTAATAACGCTCTTTTCCTCGTTTGTTATGACATTCTGAATTAATTGAATTTTTTTTTTTTTTTAATAAATTTACGTATATACCGAGTGACTATCAATATCTGAGATTTATTTGTTTTTTCGATCGGCCCTCAGTGTTGCCAACCTACCACTAACTTTGCTCCGCCTCATTTATCATAAATTTCCCCTAATTAAGTCAGGGAATTCCACCACTAGGGAAACACCGTGTGCCGAAAAAAATCAACGTTTTGGCCGAGTTGATTGGCAACACTGTCATCAAGTTGCCTTTGAATTATTTCTTTCTATTTAGATGGCCGAACAAAAATTGTTAGTAATAATCGCTCCTTGATTGTTTTCATTTGTAATAATTACAAACCGAGCAGGTCTCGAATCGTCTGGATTTTTGCGAAACGTCACACTGCAACTGTTTTGACAGCTGTCATCCATCAAACGTCAAAATTGACGTTTAGAAAGTCGTTTCGTCACGTCGACAGTGCCTCGCGCGTCGCTATCGATAGAAAACCCTCGAGACTCGTCGCGTAATTTAAATGAACGAATTTCAGGCAACTGCAACGGCATATACGGGGTGGACGAGGTGACGGATCAGGCCTGGGAGGACATACTGTGCAAGAACACCGATCAAAGGGGCATCATTTACATCGGCGACTCCGTCGGGGCGCACTTCCACATGCCGCAGGTTTGGATCAATCCGCTCGGCTTCACTCCGGTAAGATTCCTTATTTTTTTGTGTCTGTGTGCGTTCGTGTGGAGGGGGGACCCAATGAATTAACGCCTGAGACTTTCAGCCGGAAGCAGACGGAATGAGCGCCATCATGGACGAATTGGATTGGCCGCAGTTAGGCTTCGCCACTGGATTCATGAACACGACGGCGCCCATTCTTATTAAGGTAAGACTTGCTTGTCAACGAACACCCTGTATATTTAACCCTGTATACTTGAATTTAATTGTTTTGCCGTAATGCAATTTTAATCTGGAAGCCATGTTACACTCGCCACCTAATAGTACTTATGATACGTGCGGCGAATAAAGCTGTGACCGTTGCATTTAATATACAGGGTGTTTTATGATGATCGCAAAAAATTTCACCGGCCTGTCTGGGAAGCCATTCTGAATAAAAAATGTTATATTAACTTAGGTCCTATCTGAATTGGTTACCGAATTATGAGCGATCGAAATTGCAGCAGCGCCGCGGCGACGTGTCTGAGTCATCTTGATTCGTTTTTTTTTCAGGGATACACCGATTCCGTTTACTTGCGACTGCGCGAGAGGAACCGCTGCAATCACAGGGACTACCAGAACATCGCCCAGAACGGGGCGTCCAGTTACGAGGGCATATCGCACGTCAACGCCATCAACAAGAACCAAACCGCCGACCACGCCGCCATCGTGTTCTACGCGATGATCGGGAACGACGTTTGTAACAAGTAAGTACGACGTCAAATAATTCCCGAGCGAACCCTGTATACTAACGCTTGCACCCTATATAGTAGAACTTAATTTATATATAGGGTGCACCGTTTATATGAGGCTGCTTTCAAGCAAAGAGTCTTTACGAAAACATATTATTTGTCATTTGTCCTTACGTGCAAATCTTTGTAACTGCTCGTTAATAAAAAATGACCCTGTATATTAAAAAAAAATAATTAAAGAAGCCAATAATGTGAAATTGACTTCAGGCAACATCACTTTTGTACATCTTACCCGGCAACCTTATATACAGGGTGCACTTTATATAGCCTCTACGTAATCTTATATGTATACAGGGTGCACCGTGTATGTATGGCGTAAGGTTTTGACGGTGCTCGATTTTTTTTTTTTGCAGTTACAAACCAGAGGATACGGTGTCCCACATGACGCCCCCGCAGTCGTTCAAGGAGAACGTCCTAAAAACGCTGTCGATTTTGGACAACGTCCTGCCGAGCGACAGTCACGTGATCCTCGTCGGATTGGTCAACGCGGATTTCATTTATCCGGCAATGTCGGAGCTTGTACATCCCATAGGTAATAAAAAAAAGGAATCGTATACAGGGTGTCTCGAAGCTGATTATTTGTAAAAAGACGGGCGGGCGGTGACGATGAATTTTAATTTAAAAGAAAACTCTGACGGGTCAATTTTTCATTAAAAAATAATAATAATAAAAGTAAAGCACTGCCTATGACAAAAAATAAATAAATCAAAAAATGAGACTTTGCTTCGGGTTTTTTGTAAAAAAAAAAAAAAACGCGAAGTGTAAGTTAATTTGCCCCCTTGCCCCCGCCGTAAAAAAAAAAAAACGAAATAAAATAGAAGAGAAACTCGTCCACTTCCCGATGATTTAAAAATTTTTCTTTTTATTTTCGGTTTTCGATTTTCACGAAAAACAGAAAACAAAGTAAGACACTCCATATTTTCAAAAAAAAAAAAAAGAAAGAAAATGGTAGTCATTAACTCGGCCCCTTTCAAAAAAAAAAAAAATATATTAAAAATGAAACTTAACCGCCCCCCGCGCTAATCTCGATTTCCTTTTTTTCCTTTAAATTCAATTTTTTTTTTTTTTTTTGAAAAATTAAAGCATTTGTGGTAAAATCAGCAAAAATCGGCAAAGTTGAACCAATTGTAAACACTTTAGGGTACAATACCCCCCCCCCCCTCCCCCGCCACCCTCCTCGCCTTTTATGCGGTCTTGCAGCAGTTGGTGTCACTGTTTCAGAAATATGTACGTTGGCCGCGTTCAGCATTGACTGTTAGGGGATCCGGCAATGTTGATCCAATTTTAAACACATTGGGGTACAATTCCCCACACCCCCTCCTCCCCTCCTCACCGCGGGGGCCTTTTAACCGAACTCACAGCAGTTGGTGTCATTGTTTCAGAAATATGTACGTTGGCCGCGTTCAGCATTGACTGTTAGGGGATCCGGCAAGGTTGATCCAATTTTAAACACATTGGGGTACAATTCCCCACACCCCCTCCTCCCCTCCTCACCGCGGGGGCCTTTTAACCGAACTCACAGCAGTTGGTGTCACTGTTTCAGAAATATGTACGTTGACCGCGTTCAGCGTTGACTTAGAGGACACGGCAAAGTTCCCCCGCCGCCCCGCTCGACGAGGAATAAGACAGTTTAAAAAAAAAGGCTTTAATTCGAAGTCTACTCTCAGGTAGATGTCGTAATCATCTCCAGTTCGCTGATTTATTTACAATTCGCTCATTCCTCGGCGGAAAAAATTGATTGAATGACAAATTAAGAAAAATTGCAGGAAATTTACGACGAAAAATGAGTCAATTAAAAAAAGAGACATTTTGCGGCTTTTCGTTCGAGATCTACTCTCCGTAATCTTCGTAATCACCCCCATTGAAAAAAAATTGATTGAATGATAATTTAAGAAAAATTGCAGGAAATTTGCGACGAGGAATAAAACACGTTTACAAAAAGAAAATTGCAAAACACCGTTCAGAATTCACAGCACATGATTGGTGGCGTCTTATTTATTTATTTATTTATTTATTTATTTAAGCGAAAAATGTAATTTTTTATATACGAAAGTCAGCAAAGGAGTTCGCACAAACGAGCAGGAGCGCGACACTAAAACATTCAAAACGTATGTTTTCCTTACATTTTTTCTATTTCTTCTTTTCAAAAAATGTTCAAGTTTCCCTTATTTTATTTCTTTAAATTTTAATCAACGCACAGAATACACGTTGCGCCATTCCGTATTTGTAAGCGTAAAAAAAAAAATTGGTCCTTCGGGCCGGATTAAGATTAACAGAAACACCTTTCTCTTACATTTCTTCCTATTTCTACTTCTTGTTTCTTTTGCGTTCAGGTAAACTACACGGAAACATACGCTACAAGGACATGTACAGCTGGTTCAACTGTTTGCAGATCGGGCCGTGCACCGGTTGGCTGAATTCGAACGCGACCTTGAGGAATTTAACTTCCCAGGTAAAAACAAGCGCCTTCCTTCAAGAAATCACGCGCTCGATTTTGTTTTTTTTTTTTCAGAGGGCCGTACAGCTCAGCCATATTCTAAAAGACATCGCCGCCTCCGCAAGGTACAACCACTACGCCGTGCATTTCATCGAAAATCCAATAAACGCGGTCGCCCGAAAGCACGAGGCCCTCATACCTAAATTACTGGAGGCCGTCGACAGTTTACACCCGAATCAGGCAAGTGTCGTGATGAAATCGGGTCGTTTCCGATTGCCCAACGCCCACTTCATACAGGCCTGATTCATTAGGTGGGAGAAAATTGATCACTTTGATATTCGTACGCGATGAATCAGGCCTGTTTTTGAAGACGGCGTTGGCTCGCCACAAAATAACAAATGAAGCGTGCTTTTAGATGGCCCAGCCGTTATTGGCGGAGGAAATCTGGCAGAACTTGCTCAAGGATCTGCCGCCGGAAGTACTGGGCCCGGTTAATCGAAACAACAACCGGATACGAGAGCTCTTCGGGGATCAAGGTGGACACTGAATTAGGAAGACAATACTACCAACCTACCTGCCTACCTACCCACGTGTTCCTAAATATTGTTACGACTTTCAACAGCAAAAAAATAAATAACAAAATAAAATCCGAAAGTAGAGCGTAGCGCGAGCCTAAAGGTAAACGGTCCTAAGTGTTTTAAGTGTCATTAACCTTTGCTTGGAAAAATACAAATAATACGTTTCCGGTTGCTTTCCTATACAGGAAGTTAACTAACATAGTCGTTAATCGTCGTAAAGAAATCATTGTTGCCATGATTTTCCCATGATTGTTCCCATGACAAGCTGTTGTTTGCCATGAATAGACTGGTGAATTATCATTTACGCCCTCAAACCTCTTTTTTGTATTTGCAAAAAAAAAAAAACTTCGTTGATTCCGACAGAAAATAGAAAAAAAAACAGACGGAATATACAATTGGATCGCTAAGCGCCCCCTTCCTTCATAATACCATTTGAAAAACGATAATTACATTCCAGTTACGAAACTTTACTTGAGAACGCGGCGCGAAGAAACGACGCGCGGATTACGAAACTAGAACGCGAGCGTTGCAATTTTTCCGCGCACTCAAGTGCATGAAACTAGAACGCGAGCATTGCAATTTTTCCGCGCACTCAAGTCTTATTACCTTGATCTAGTTACGTAAGCAGATTTTTCAGTGTATTTGCAAGCAAGGCCGAGGAGCCAAATTAGGAACTTTTGTAGTGAACACGATTCACCCTCAAGAGGCCGGGCCGTCCTCCATTCCTGGTGGACGTCGCCGCGGTCAGTCCTGGACCTTAATGAGAGAGGCAACTAGTAAAAATAAAGGCGTCTTGCTTTGTAAATAACTTCTCGAAGAAGGGGGCACTTACGACTCATGACTCAGCCCCGGTATAAAAGTTTCTTACGTATTTTTTTTTAGATTATCATTTACTTTTACTTTTACTAATTTTATATTACGTATTTGTATTATGTATTTACAATTATTAATTTTTATGAAAATGTCTTCTTCGTGTTTTGGATTCAAATAAAATTCCACGTCACGTAAGGTTTATTTTTTTTTTAAATCCGTCCCGATTGTCCCAGTACCGGAAACAAAAGATGTCCCGACAGGGGTTACTCCCTGGCACCCTAATGTTTCGTTAAGCCACGCCCACCGCATTCGGAGAATAGTTAATTATTAATCGAGTTTTCAATTTTTTAAGTTTTTATTTTCAATTGTTTTTTCTTTCAGGGGGGGGGGACTTCTCTAATTTTAATTCCTCTAATGATTTTTAATTTCTCTTAAGTCAAAATATTTTTTTGTTTTTATTTATTTTATTATTTTTTATTTATTTATTATTATTTATTTATTATTATTTATTTATTTATTATTTATGTTTTAATTTTTCGTAAGTTTTAACTGTTTCTTCCGTACAGAAATTTTAGTTTTAACTTTCTTTAAGCCACGATCGCTTTTTTGTCAATTTTAATTTTCTTAATTTCTTTTTTTAATTTTCGTTTTCATCAAACGTTTGCTGGAGTTTCGATTTTTATATTTTTTTTCTCGAGTTATCAGCTTTAATTATTTTTTAAGTATTCGTTTTAAATTGTATTTTTTGTGTTTCGAGTTTTGTATGTTTTTTTTATTTTTTTTTAATTCTCCTGTTTTAATTTATTTTAATTTCTCCGTTCCGATGGTTTTCTTCGTTCTTAACTTATGGAGTTTTAAATTTTCTTCTCCTTGATATTTGAATTTAACTTTTTGTTAATTATTAATTACAATTAATTATTTCTTTACTGAACTTTTCTCGTTTGTTTAATTTACTTTAGTTTTATTTTTTTTTCTTTTCGCATTTAATAACTTTATGGAATTTTGAGTTTCATACGTTTTGTTTTATTTAACACGCGGTCGTTCCTTGGGAGTCGGTTCCACAGTGCGCGCAATCAGTTGGGGGTTACTCCCTTGCGCCCTTATTGTTTTGTTAATCCACGCTCACCTTTTCATTTGAATCAGAATATTAAAAAATAAACGCAAATAAATGGGCTCATCCCTCTGCTAAACAAACAAACAAGCTCAAGGTTTTGGGTTTAAACCGTAATTAGTTCAGAGTCTAGATTTGGTCTAAACTTTAGACCAAATTAAATTGAGAAACGTCGTGACATTTTTCAAGAGCGAGAAGCGAACCTAAAAATAAAGCCCGTGCGTGTTAGTTAACGACATTTTAAATGAGCAATAATTTAAAACATCAAAGGCCCCGGGCGATAATTTCGAGTCCGGCTCTTTCGTGTCTAATTACACCGACTCGTCGAGACGGTCCGGCGCGCTTCGTTATATTATTTTTAAGCGCACGTCAGCGCACGTCCTGCGAAGTCGGCGCGTGCAAAGGTTTCTTGCGAATCGGGAAACCCGATTCGGCTGCGGTGATCGGACGAGTGACTAAACGAAAAGCAAAAAGAAAAAGAAGAAAAAAAAAACAGTTGATAGCGGAAACATGGATTTCGACGATGTTTTAACCGAACTGGGCGAAATGGGGAAGTACCAGGTCAAAGTGTACGTCTTGGTGTGCCTTCCCATCCTATTTTCGGCCGCCAACAGCTTGTCGTACGTGTTTACTGCCGGTGTGCCCAAATACAGGTACGTACTCAGCACCCGCCACATTGTACAGGTGAGTAAAATAAAGAAATTTTAAAAAAATGTCATCCGAGTGACTTAAGTTGCCTACCCTACTGGTTAGGAACCAAATACTCGGTATTGTAAGGCAAATAAAATCATTGGAGTGACTTAAGTTGCCTACCCCATAGGTTAGTAACCAAATATTCGGTACTGTAAGGCAAATAAAATCAAGAATTAAAAAAAATGTCATTGAAGTGACTTAAGTTGCCTACTTTACAGGTTAGTAACCAAATATTAGATTTTCTAAGGTTTGTAATATAATGAAATTTATAAAAAAAGTCATTGGAGTGATTTAAGTTGCCTAACTTACAGGTTAGAAACCAAATCTTAGGTATTCCAAGGTTTGTAAAACAAAGGAATTTATAAAAAGAGTCATTAGAGTGACTTAAGTTGCCTAACTTACACGTTAGTAACCAAATATTCGGTATTGTAAGGCAAATAAAATAAAGAATTAAAAAAAAATGTCATTGAAGTGACTTCAGTTGCCTACCTTACAGGTTAGTAACCAAATATTCGGTACTGTAAGGTAAATGAAATCAAAATTAAAAAAAAAACGTCATTGAAGTGACTTAAGTTGCCTACCCTCCAGGTTAGTAACCAAATATCAGGTATTCTAAGGTTTGTAAAATAAAGGAATTTATAAAAAGAGTCATTAGAGTGACTTACGTTGCCTAACTTACACGTTAGTAACAAAATATTCGGTATTGTAAGGCAAATAAAATAAAGAATTAAAAAAAAATGTCATTGGAGTGACTTAAGTTGCCTACCTTACCGGTTAGTAACCAAATATTCGGTACTGTAAGGCAAATGAAATCAAAAATTAAAAAAAAAACGTCATTGAAGTGACTTAAGTTGCCTACCCCACAGGTTAGGAACCAAATATACGGTACAGTAAGGCAAATAAAATAAAGAATTTAAAGAAAATGTCATTGAAGTGACTTAAGTTGCCTACCTTACAGGTTAGTAACCAAATATCAGGTTTTCTAAGGTTTGTAAAATAAAGAAATTTACAAAAAGAGTAATTGAAGTGGCTTAAGTTGCCTAACTTACAGGTTAGTAACCAAATATTCGGTACTGTAAGGCAAATAAAATCAAGAATTAAAAAAGACGTCATTGAAGGGACTTAAGTTGCCTACTTTACAGGTTAGTAACTAGATATCAGGTATTCTAAGGTTTGTAAAATAAAGAAATTTATAAAAATAGTCATTAGAGTGACTTAAGTTGCCTAACTTATACGTTAGTAACCAAATATTCGGTATTGTAAGGCAGATAAAATAAAGAATTTAAAGAAAATGTCATCCGAGTGACTTAAGTTGCCTACCCTACTGGTTAGGAACCAAATACTCGGTATTGTAAGGCAAATAAAATCATTGAAGTGACTTAAGTTGCCTACCCTACAGGTTAGTTAGCCAAATATTCGGTACTGTAAGGCAAATAAAATAAAGAAATTAAAAAAAATCATTGAACTGATTAAGTCGCCTACTTTATAGGTTAGTAACCAAATTTTAGGTATACTAAGGTTCATAAAATAAAGAAATTTATAGAAAGAGTCATTCGAGTGACTTAAGTTGCCTAACTTACACGTTAGTAACCAAATATTCGGTATTGTAAGGCAAATAAAATAAAGAATTTAAAGAAAATGTCATTGGAGTGACTTAAGTTGCCTACCTTACAGGTTAGTAACCAAATATTCGGTACTGTAAGGCAAATAAAATAAAGAATTTAAAGAAAATGTCATTGGAGTGACTTAAGTTGCCTACCTTACAGGTTAGTAACCAAATATCAGGTTTTCTAAGGTTTTGAAAACAAAGGAATTTATAAAAATAATCATTAGAGTGACTTACGTTGCCTAACTTACACGTTAGTAACCAAATATTCGGTATTGTAAGGCAAATAAAATAAAAAATTAAAAAAATATCATTGAAGTGACTTAAGTTGCCTACCCCACAAGTTAGTAACGAAATATTCGGTACCGTAAGGCAAATAAAATAAAGAATTTAAAGAAAATGTCATTGGAGTGACTTAAGTTGCCTACCTTACAGGTTAGTAACCAAATATTCGGTATTGTAAGGCAAATAAAATAAAGAATTTAAAAAAAAACGTCGTTGAAGTGATTTAAGTTGCCTACTTCACAGGTTAGAAACCAAATCTTAGGTATTCTAAGGTTTGTAAAACAAAGGAATTTACAAAAAGGGTCCTTAGAGTGACTTAAGTTGCCTAACCTTTATGTTAGCAGTTAAATATTAGGACACTGTGGGCTTGAATTTCACGATTTCAGATGTTTCGTGCCGAGCTGCGAATCAAACGCCAGCTCCGCCTCGTACGACGCCGATTGGCTGAAAATCGCGATACCGAACGACGCCGACGCAACCGACCCGCCCACTTATCGACCTTCACCCTGCACTAAATACCAGCCAATCACGAACCGGACGTCCTCGACATGCACCGAAGACGCGTTCACAAACCAAACAGTGGCATGCGACGAGTGGGTCTTCGGCCGGGAAAGGACGATCGTCAACGACGTAAAAACCGCGTCGGACCAATCAACGCGCTCCAAATTAACTCGCTTGTTTTTGCAGTGGAAAATCACGTGCCCGGACAACCAATGGAAGCTGAGCCTGGTCGGCTCGAGTCACTTCGCCGGGATCCTGGCGGGCTCGGCTTTCTTCGGGATCATGGCGGATAAGTAATTATTATAAATCGAAAAATAAAAAAAAAAACAAAGAATCGTTTTGTGACGAAGACGACCGACCCTAATTTCAGGTACGGCA
Source organism: Prosopocoilus inquinatus (assembly GCA_036172665.1). NCBI lineage: Eukaryota > Metazoa > Arthropoda > Insecta > Coleoptera > Lucanidae > Prosopocoilus > Prosopocoilus inquinatus. The sequence continues at coordinate 1,549,610 of CM069878.1, read as the reverse complement.
GGAAGAAGGTGCTCGTGTTTTGCATCCTGCTCATGGGAGCTTCCGGTTTCCTCCAAGTGACTGCGCCAGGGTACGTCACCTTTGTCTTGTTGATGTTCGTAAACGCGTTCGGAACCGCCGGGGTGTACCCATCAGCGTTCATATTGGGTGAGGAAGTAAATACTTATTATAGATTATAGAGTTTGTCAATGTGCTGAAACTGTGGCGTACATCGTGGACCATCGACAATTAACCCTTCTAAAAAAAAAAAAAAAAACCTTGAATCTTAATACTCCCAAATAAATAAGTTGCAAAAGATGATGCAACTCGAGCTGTAAAAGTTCTCCGGAATGTCGATGGTCTACGATGTACGTCCGACAGGTGCGCCTGTCCATTTGAATTGTACAATCGCGAGTCAAGTGCAAATTTTTGGCGATCGCTGACGACCAAAATTTCGGCCCTCTGTAACGTGGACGGTCCGAGATGTACGCCGTCTCTCCATTTGAACCGTACAGTCGCGAGCAACTAAGTTTGGGACTATCAAATAAAAGGTCAGTTGCCGTGAATTAGAAAATTTTAGATAAATTTGCGTTGCATCTTGCACAACAAAAAAGGTCGAAAATAAGTGACATTTTGAAGAAATTATTCTCTTAGTGTTCAAGGTCAATCACTTTAGTTTTAAATCAAACACGAGTCAAATCGTCAATGACGACCGAAATTTTCTGTTCGCGACTGTACTAATAAAGCTATATCGGCCCTTTGTTATGTAGATGGTCCGCGATGTACGCCTTACAGGTCCTCGTGTCCGTTTGAATAATTGCACTGAGACAGGCTACATCGGCCGTCTGTAATGTAGATGGTCCGCGATGTGCGCCACGGGATCGTCTCTCCATTTAAATTGTACAGCCCCGAGCGATTAAGTTTGGAACTATCAAATAAAAGGCGAGTTGCCGTGAATTAGAAATTTTTAGATAAATTTGCACGGTAAAAGAAAAGGATCGAAAATAAATTAAATTTTTAAAGAAATTACTACGACTGTAACAATAAAGCTACATCGGCTCTCGGTGACGTTGATGGTCCGCGATGTACGCCACATGCTTGTTTGTTTGTTTATCTATAATTGTGTTCAAATTAAGAAAAGAAAAAACTGGTGAAGTAGGAAATGTTTTAAACATAACTTTGGTATAGGTTTCCAAAATTAAAATATTCTCGTTTATAAACAAGAAATAACTAAGAAAAAGCGTTAATTCGACGACAAATTTTTGCCGCTACGTCTCGCAGCTTGGCAGTTGAACTGAACTCAGAAACGACTCGGATGCAGCTCACCTATTCTCGGTCACGGCCTTATATTTAGGCGCTCGTTACTAATAGAGCTCTGTCGATGGTCCGTGATGTACGCCCTCTTGTAATACGGTTCGAAATTCACTGGATTTGCCCTGAATTAAGGCCCGGTGGCGCCAGGACGCGGCGTACCGATTTTCGAATTATTTAGACACTCGTTAGTAATAGAACTCGGCGAAACGTCGATGGTCCGTGAGGTACGCCCTCTTGTAATACACTCCAAAATTCGTTGTAACTCGTTGGTAATGGAACTCTGCGGAACGTCGATGGTCCGTGAGGTACGCCCTCTTATAATGCGGTTCGAAATTCGGTGTAACTCGTTAGGAATGGAACTCTGCGAAACGTCAATGGTCCGTGATGTACGCCCTCTTGTAATGCGGTTCGAAATTCACTGGATTTGCCCTGAATTAAGGCCCGGTGGCGCCAGGACGCGGCGTACCGATTTTCTAATTATTTAGACACTCGTTAGTAATGGAACTCGGCGAAACGTCGATGGTCCGTGAGGTACGCCCTCTTGTAATACACTCCAAAATTCGTTGTAACTCGTTGGTAATGGAACTCTGCGAAACGTCGATGGTCCGTGAGGTACGCCCTCTTGTAATACACTCCAAAATTCGTTGTAACTCGTTGGTAATGGAACTCTGCGAAACGTCGATGGTCCGTGAGGTACGCCCTCTTGTAATACACTCCAAAATTCGTTGTAACTCGTTGGTAATGGAACTCTGCGAAACGTCGATGGTCCGTGAGGTACGCCCTCTTGTAATACAGTCCGTAATTAATTCGTTTGCATCGCCCCGGTAGCGCCAGGGCGGCGCACCGATTGCCGAAAAAGCTCAGGAGATTCGCCTCCAACCAACGGCAGAGTAAAATCCAATTTTATATTATATTCCCATTAAAGAAGAAAAAAAGAAGAACCGGGGTGTGACGCGAATGATTCGGTGCATTGCTGTACCGTTTGCACATTTAAAAATACGGATCTATGTATTTTTTTTTTGCTGTCTCAACGTAATTCCGACTTGATGACGTAAACACTAACCAATAGGGAAAGAGTACCAGCAAAGTTTCCTTCGATTTCAATCTAAAGCGAAGAATCTTGAATTTGATTACTCATAAAAAGGATGAAGCAAGTTACGCTCCAAGCCCTCCATAATGTCGACGGTCCGCGATGTACGCCGCGGGTTCCTCTGTCTATAATTGTACTAAAAGCTCTCCGTAGTAATGTCGATGGTCCGCGATGTACGCCGCTGGTTCGTCTGTCTATAATTGTACTAAAAGGTCTCCGTAGTAATGTCGATGGTCCGCGATGTACGCCCTCTTGTAAAGGAGGTTGGGTGTAAGTTTTATGTATTGTAAAGCTACGGGGGTTTTCAGGTATCGAAATGGTCGGCAAGGGGAAACGCGAATTGGCCGGGGTGGCCTTGAATTATTTCTACGCGATCGGCGAAGCCTCCGTCGCCCTGATCGCCTGGCTTTCCGAAGACTGGGTCGTCCTTCAGGCGGCCGTCTCGGCGCCGTGCGTCTTCTTCGCGGCCTACCACTGGTACCACCGCAAAGAACCCTAAATAAATCGAGATAATCAGCGCCGCGCGACTTGCAGGGTAATCCCCGAATCCGTGAGGTGGCTGCTCGCCAAAGAGAAGCACCAAGAGGCGAAGTCCGTGATCGAAGCCGCCGCCAGGTGTAACAACGTGAAGACGTCGAGTTTCGAAACGCTCAGCGTAAAAAACAAACCGTATTAGGTTAGGTTAGGTTGGTACTGATTTGGGGGTTGCAGGTGATCCCAAAAGGCGAAGACTCAAACCTTCTCCCAGTCGTAAAATCATTCCTGCGATCTAGGAGGCTGGCGGCGCGCTTCGCCGTCGTCATTCTCGTCTGGTAACTTAATCAGTAATAATTATACCGTGTGATTACCAAATTAGGAACAAAAAAGAAAACCGATTTTTTTGTTCGGATCTTTCCGTTTCTTCTGTTGGTACCTGGAACTTTTTTTAAGGAGCGTCAACGCCTTCGTGTATTACGGCCTATCGCTGAACTCCATTTCCGTGAGCGGCGACAAACATCTGAACTTCGCGCTGGTCTGCCTGGTGGAAATACCGGGGTACACCATGTCGTGGGTCTGCATGGAGAAGTGGGGCAGGAGGGCGACCTTGACGTGGTCGTTCTTGCTCTGCGGAATCACTTGCGCGGCCTCCGCTTTCGTTCCGCTAGGTAATTATTTTTTTCCTTGACTTTTTGATCACCCTGTACATTTTCTTTTTTAACATTCAGGTTCCACCTGGACGGAAGTTGCTTTCTTCTTGATGGGGAAGCTCGGCATCACCTCCTCGTTCGGGGTCGTCTACGTCCACACGGCGGAAATGCTTCCGACCGTCATGAGAAGCGGGGGGGTCGGCGTTGCTTCCACGATCGCCCGCGTCGGCGCCATGCTCGCACCTTTTGTTCCACTCCTGGTTGGTATTGTGACGTACGGGGTATAAATCGTGAATCAAAACTTTGATTTTACATTTCGTGAGTCATTTTGCGTCTGGCGATCGGTGCATGCCGCGGAGAATTGTACTAGGCTTTTGCGAGAGCGAAACAAAAGCTTTGATTTCGCATTTCATGAATCGTCCTGCATTCGGCGATCGATCAATCAATCAATCGGTTTTTAATTATAAAACGCGCAAGCTTTTGAGAGAGTGAAACAAGCTTTTTCACATTTCGTGAATCATTCTGCGTCCGGCGATCAGCGCATGCTGCGGAGAATTATACTAAGGTTTCGTGAAAGTGAGAAAGAAGCTTTGATTTGTACTCTCAAAATCTGTGCGCGGCTCTTTTGCTTAGAACCAAAATCAAAAATCAAAATCAAACTTTCTTTTTTGGAATTTAACCGTCTTTGTAACCCTTTAAATTTTTGGTGTCGCGTTTAGTGTTCGTCTTGTCACATTTCGTGAGTCATTCTGCACCTGGCGAATTTAATTTGATTTTTCCTCACTTTCAAATTTCAATTTCGATTTTAAAATTTTATTAAAAAAAAAAAACAAAACAAAACAATCGACGGTCGATTCAATTCGCGCCAGAAACGTGGTCTTTTTTTGTTTTAATTGCATTTTTCACGTTTCTTCCTCCGATCATCTTTTGTTTCCGGTTTTTTTTTTGTATTCCTCTTTCTGATCCATCGACGCGGTCGTATCCCGCTTCCGTTCGCTCTTTCCTTTTTTCCGAAAGCTTTTTTCATTTTATTTTTTCACTTAATTGCTTATTTAATTCGTCTTTTGTTTTCGCCTCCTCGATTTTGCCGAGAGCGTTTGAATTTCGTTCTTCCCCTATTTGTATTGGTTATTATTATTTTTTTTTTGACCTTGTCGCCTCTCGTCTTAATCCAATTTTTCCTGCGCTTCGCGTACAGTCTTTTGTTTCTGATTAATTCCAGAGTGTTTTCCTTTTGTTTGTTTTAATTTATTTCCTCCTCTGATCGTCTTTTGTCTTTTTCATTTGTGACATCACCTTTTCTTTTATTTTTCATTTTTTGCTTTGTTTTCATCAATTGTCTTCGATTTAGTCCAGCGGTTCTTTCCTCGTTCGTCTTTTGTTTTACTGGGCGATACGGTTTCTTGCTTTGATTTAGTTCGTCTTTTGTTTTTGGATCGTCTTTCTTTTTGCTTTCTTTTTGATCGTCTTTTCGCATCGCTTCTCATTTTCGTTTTCTAATTTCTGTTATTTTTTACGCCGTTCACCTTTTGTTTTTGTTACGCAATCTTGGTTTTCGAATTGTTTTGTTTTTTTTTTTGTTTTTTGCATTTTTTTTTTCGATCGTCTTTTCGCATCGCTTTTCATCCTTGCATTCTAATTTCTGTTTTATTTTTTTACTTTTTTACGCCTCTACGGTTTCTTTGGCTTCTTGGATTTTATTTGAGGACGATCGTCTTTTGTTTTTCCTTCCAGCTGAAACTGGAGCCCCGCCCCGCCCCGCCCCGCCCCCAACCCCCCTCCCCGCCATGCTTTCGCTTGGGTTGGTTTCGGTTAGGTTGATCTTTTTATTTTTTGCTCTGCATTTCCGACATTTTTAAAAAAAATTTTTTTCTTCCAACACTTTTCATCTTTTGCTTCAGTTGGTTTCGCTTGACCTTGAAATTTGAGGACGATCGTCTTTTGTTTTTTCTTCTAGCTGAAAAACTGGAGCCTGGCCCCACCTCCAACCCCCCCCCCCTTCGCTTGCTTTCGGTTAGGTCGACCATTTTATTTTTTGTTCTGCATTTCCAACATTTTTTTTAAATTCTTCAGTTGGTTTCGCTTGATCTTGAAATTTAAGGTCGATCGTCTTTTGTTTTTTTTTTTCTTCTAGCTGAAAAACTGGAGCCTCTTTTTTTTCAGCGATTTTCAGTGGCCTTGAAATTGTCACGCCCCCCCGCCCCCTCCCCCACAGATAAAGATGGCGCCGCAAATATTTTCTTTTATTCAAAGTTTTTTGAAACAGTGGAAATTCGAGAACGTAAAATTAATATTGCGACTGTAGATCAACAGATGGCGCTGGTTATGTTTAAAATTACGTTAAAACTTTTTTGAATCTTCTTTAATCATTTCCGTTCGATTTTGTTTATTCGAAATTATTTCCTGTGACGTAATTTTTCGAATTTTTACGAACTTGCCACAAAAAAAAAAGAGAACAACGTTACGATTCAGGATAACAGATGGCGCCACTAATGTTGTTCCTTTTATTGAAAGTTGCTTTAAGACCAACAATGTTCTTAGGGGGTGATTCCGGTAAATAAAGAGTGCAACAGGTGGCGCTACTTACGTTTGAAATTTCTTTGAAACTTCTTCGCACCATTTCCGTTCGATTTTATTTATTCGAAATTATTTTTTGCAACGTATTTTTTTGAATTTTTACAAACAAGGAGAACGAAGTTGCGATTCACGGTAACAGATGGCGCCACAGATGTTTTTTTTTCCCTCTTCCTTTTCTTCAAAGTTGTTTTAAGACTATAATAAATAAACAGTGCAGTGTTATGTAACAGGGGTAACAGATGGCGCTACAAATGCCCGTAAATTCTTTCGCTTTGACCATTTAAGTATAAAAGTTCTTTTCAAGGCCTTTTCTCCCCGACGTTCTTCTTTTGTTTCGGAATGTCTTTCCGGCAAATTACGGTGCCACAGAGGGCGCTATTTTTTTATTTTTTGCTTTTCGAAAAAAATGTATTTGCAAAGCAACAAACAGTATAAGGAGCGAGAAAAATTTAAAACGTCACGTAAGACCGCCCTACCAATTACACAACGAATTTTTCAAATCTCCCGCGCTTAAGGGGGCGTTACCGTTACTCCATAATCTGTTGTGTGGGCGGTGGTATTAATCGTAGGCGACGCTTGTTTCAGGGCGTGTACTTCCCCGGACTGCCAATGGTGTTATTCGGAGGCGTGGCTCTGCTAGCCGGCCTGTTAAGTCTGAGTCTGCCTGAAACTCTGGGCGTGAAACTGCCCGAAAATATCGAAGACGCCGAGATGATGTAACAAACTACGAACGAATCAAATATATATATATATTCAACATACATTTTTAATTTGTATTACAAAACACGATGACTAACCCACAATTGCGATTTTGTTATTTTGCGAAAACATCATAAAAAATTCCCTCGGCGTACCTATAATCCGGAGCTTCCTCGCCCTGATTTTTTATTCTCACGTAATCGGTTGCGGCCGTGCGATTCCGTAATCACAGGTAAGAAACAAAACCGCCCGCTGGAAATTACGTGCATGTCATTCGAATAAATTACAAATGGGAAAAAAACCGCGGGACCTTAGTAGGTCACAGTCACTGCAAAGAATGAATCTTGCCAAGACAGTCTTCTTCGCCTTAAGCGCGGTCAGCGCTTCAAGCTTGCGCGACTTTTCGATGCCGACGAATTTCTTGGCCGACTTTTTCCGTAAGAAAAACGTTATGGTGACCGTGAGAGCTTGCTGGAGCGCAGGTAATAATAAGAATAACCATTTTAGAAGTTTTTCGATGTTTAGAATAAACATTCAATCTCGTTCCCACGCAAAACTCGGAGACGCTTTGCAAAAGACCGTGCAATCAATGCCAAAAATGGAAACTCCGGGCGATGAAATTCACCCGAGGCAATAAAAAAAAAATGCAGAAACGGCGAGAATCGTAGCACGATTTATTGCCGGGGTTTTCTGAGACGCATGCAAAAAACAAAAACAGTCCAGTCCGCGAATTGCACCACAAAACTATGTAAATCGAGGCGTCCGGCAATTTCTGTTATAAAAAAATCAGTCTGCGAATTGCACCACAAAACTATGTAAATCGAGGCGTCCGGCAATTTCTGTTATAAAAAAATCAGTCTGCGAATTGCACCACAAAACTATGTAAATCGAGGCGTCCGGCAATTTCTGTTATAAAAAAATCAGTCTGCGAATTGCACCACAAAACTATGTAAATCGAGGCGTCCGGCAATTTCTGTTATAAAAAAATCAGTCTGCGAATTGCACCACAAAACTATGTAAATCGAGGCGTCCGGCAATTTCTGTTATAAAAAAATCAGTCTGCGAATTGCACCACAAAACTATGTAAATCGAGGCGTCCGGCAATTTCTGTTATAAAAAAATCAGTCTGCGAATTGCACCACAAAACTATGTAAATCGAGGCGTCCGGCAATTTCTGTTATAAAAAAATCAGTCTGCGAATTGCACCACAAAACTATGTAAATCGAGGCGTCCGGCAATTTCTGTTATAAAAAAATCAGTCTGCGAATTGCACCACAAAACTATGTAAATCGAGGCGTCCGGCAATTTCTGTTATAAAAAAAATCAGTCTGCGAATTGCACCACAAAACTACTTAAATCGAAAGGGCGTCTGACAATATGTCTCGTAAAAATCCGATTATTTCGCGACGATGGTAGAAAAGAGCTTGTTTTCACAACGTAATGAAAGCAGACGAGAAAATATAACGCGAGACGTTCACAGCCCACGCCCATCGAAAACAAATGCGAGGCAGTACTTAATATTTTAGGTCTGATTTTTGAAAAGCGGTTTTTCAAACCGTAACAGTAGATATTGGAATAGTAAAACCTAATCAAATTTAGGCCATTCACACACTATAATTCCACAAGCTTCCCGCGAACCGGAATTATCAGTCAGACGTTTTTCCCCCGAAAATGTTCGTCTGCAGCTCTTCAAGCTTGTTCGCGTATTCCTTTCCTCATTTCGCTATCTTTTTTTTTTTTTTTTAGATGAAGCGATTGCGTTTCTAAAACTAATGTCCCTTGACGGCGAAAACCCCAAGCAAGTGGCCGTACACGGACGTAACGAAGAAGACGAATTCGATCGCTACACCAGCCACTTATCACACGATAACTATTTCGTCATGGATTTGGACGAGTGCGATCCGACTTGGTCGCTAATCGAACAGGTTCGAACGTGTTCGTTAGCGTTTACGACCGTCTTTTTCTTTCGGTTTTTTTTTTTCGTCGAATGCGTTAGATGATTTATTTTTTTAGTTTAGGAAAAATGAGAATCAATGGGAAACTCAGACCGAAGCGAATTTCTAATGAGTACTCCCGCACTTGTTTGTTTACCCGAGTGCTCTGAGTACTCTCGCACTTGTTTGTTTATCCGAATGCTCTGAGTACTCTCGCACTTTTTTGCTTATCCAAATGCCCTGAGTACTCTCGCACTTGTTTGTTTATCCGAGTGCTTTGAGTACTCTCGCATTTCAGGCATCCGTTCAGACGAGTGCTTGAGTACTCCCGCACTCCGCCCCGTGCGCTTCGCCCTCATCAATCCGATTTAGATTGACGTACATGGTGCACAGTTAAACTATTTGTAGGTTAACAAGACGGAACTGTTTAGGTTTCCCCTTAAATACCTGGTCTTAACCAGGAACTTAGAAGAGCTCACCGCGAAACTGAAGAACTACAGCGTGTACCCTTCGAGCGAGTTCGTAATCGCAGAAATCAAACGACGTGAGGTGGTCTTACACCAGCCTTATCGGACAGACAAGGACAGCGGTATCAGTACGTAAATAATAACCAATAGGAGTAATTTCTTTTTGTTACAACTTACTTTATTACAGTTTGGGAAAACTATGGCAGTTGGGCGGAAAAAACCGGCCTCACCGAGCGTTTAGCGAACGCACCGACCTCTCGAAGACGCCACGATCTAAGGCAAGCCAAAATCAAGATAGTGTTCGTTGTTACCGATAACGATACGTGGAGCCACTTGGATGATTTCAGGTGAGATTTTCTATAAGTTGCGATGTGGCGTTTGAGTTTGCGGAAAGCTTGCAATGTTCGCGTTCCGGTTTCATCACCCGCGCGTCGTTTTTTTATAAATTGCGATGTGGCGCTTGAGTTTGCGGAAAGCTTGCAATGTTTGCGTTCCAGTTTTATCACCCGCGCGTCGTTTTTTATAAATTGCGATGTGGCGCTTGAGTTTGCGGAAAGCTTGCAATGTTTGCGTTCCAGTTTTATCACTCGCGCGTCGTTTTCTATAAGTTGCGATGTGGCATTTGAGTTTGCGGAAAGCTTGCAATGTTCGCGTTCCGGTTTCATCACCCGCGCGTCGTTTTTTTATAAATTGCGATGTGGCGCTTGAGTTTGCGGAAAGCTTGCAATGTTTGCGTTCCAGTTTTATCACCCGCGCGTCGTTTTTTATAAATTGCGATGTGGCGCTTGAGTTTGCGGAAATCTTGCAATGTTCGCGTTCCAGTTTTATCACCCGCGCGTGGTTTTTTTTATAAATTGCGATGTGGCGCTTGAGTTTGCGGAAAGCTTGCAATGTTCGCGTTCCGGTTTCATTACCCGCCCGTCGTTTTCTATAAGTTGCGATGTGGCGTTTGAGTTTGCGGAAAGCTTGCAATGTCCGCGTTCCAGTTTTATCACCCGCGCGTCGTTTTTTATAAATTGCGATGTGGTGCTTGAGTTTGCGGAAAGCTTGCAATGTTTGCGTTCCGGTTTCATCACCCGCGCGTCGTTTTCTAAAAGTTGCGATGTGGCGTTTGAGTTTGCGGAAAGCTTGTAATGTTCGCGTTCCAGTTTCATCACCCGCGCGTCGTCTTTCGCGTCGAATTCGGGGTTTCGTAACTAATGTGAGTTTAAGTGCGTTAATTATTAATTTTTAAATTGTTTTATGAAGAAATCTAATCGCGACGTTAGTCAAAGTCGGTCCAGACAACGCTTTATGAATCGTTAACGAATCATTGGCGCTCTGTGTTAAGTTTCTAGCTCCGCAAAACCATGTGAGTGTCAAGCGTTTATTTATTGACATAATAAATGTAGGTACTCTTCGTTCTGGCTACGTCCCTTGTTACGGTTACCCTTAAAAGACAACCGTAACACGTGTAACCGACCGGAAGCTCACATTTTTCTCGTCCCGCCTTCTTTTTTTTAATTTTGTGGTGCCGCTGCAACACGTAAGCTTTCCTCAAAAGATTTCCTAGAATCCTAAGTTTCTAGCTCCGCAAGGTCATGTGAGTGGTGTTAAACGTTTATTTATTGACATAATAAATGTACGTACTCTTTGTTCTGACTACGTCCCTTGATACGGTTACCCTTCGAAGACAACCGTAACACGTGTAATCGACCAAAAGCCCACATTTTTCTCGTCCCGCACTTTTTTTGGTTAATTTTGTGGTGCCGCTCGCAACACGTAAACTTCCCCCAATAGGTTTCCTAGAATCCTAAGTTTCTAACTCCGCAAGATCATGTGAGTGGTGTCAAGCGTTTATTTATTGACATAATAAATGCAGGTACTCTTCGTTCTGACTACGTTCCTTGTTACGGTTGCCCTTAAAAGGCAACCGTAACACGTGTAACCGACCGGAAGCCCACATTTTTCTCGTCCCGTATTTTTTTTTGTTAATTTTGTGGTGCAGCTCGCAACACTTAAACTTTCACCGACAGGTTTCCTAGAATCGACACGTTCACCAAGCAAGACTACGGAACCATCCGCAGCCTCCTGGATTACTGCAACGTGAACGCCACCTATCTGGGAACGAGCTACTTCGGCTACTACGTGAACGAGACGGGCCGATGGAACGGAATAGTCGACGAGCTGCACCACAAGAGGGCCGACTTGTCAGGTCTGTCGGGGTTATTTTGTCTCGTCGATGTTTCTTTTTTTTTCTTCTTTTTTTTTCATTTTCCATCGTGCAGGTTCGAGCGTCTTCTTCACGTCTGAAAGGTTCGAGCTGATCGACTACACCAAGGTCCTGAATCCGGCGCCCATCAAGTTCTTGCTCAAGAAGCCGCCGCTGTCGTTCGTGAGGAATATTTTCGTGCTGGCGTTCGAGGGCGGCCTCTGGTTGTTCATCGGGATCATCACGAGCCTGTTTGCGCTCGTGCTGTACGCAATATTGAATCTGGAAGCTAAGTTCAGCGAGGTACTTCGAACGACTTGGATTTCATTTGTCAGCACGGAATTCCTTCTCTTAAAACGTGTTAATCTTGATAACAACTTTGATCTGCGAGCAAAGCAGACGTCGGCAATTCACGCTAGACAATATCCGCGCGGCGATTAAGCCTCCTGAGTCGATGATCGCACTTGCGAAATTCAGGAGTAAAAAAACGAATTTACAGTGTCTTGCATCCCCCGTCCTCATAAGCAACAAGACAAAATTAATTTGCCGTATTTTTCTAGATTAACCACAAAAGCAAATTTTCTTGCATCGACGTCATCCTGATCGTCTTCGAAGCAATCTGCCAACAAGGTCAGTCAGCCTACGCAATAGTAGTGGTAGTACTAAGACCGATCACGCGTGCGCACAGCGCAGATTGCAACGAAACGTTTCGTCTTTGTTTCAGGTACGACGACGGAACCGAAGAGGTATTCGGGCAGGATCGCCGCCGTGATCCTGTTCATCAACTTCATGTTCATCTACGTTTCGTACTCGGCGTACATCGTCGTGCTGTTGCAATCGCAGACGGAAATCAAGTCGACCAAGCAGTTGTTGGAGACCGCCGTGGAGGCCGGCGTCCAGGACACGAACTACATCAAGTTCTATCTCACGGTAAACGTTCCTTTCTATGTCTCTGAGCAGCTGCTCATACGAAACGAGTCACGAGCAATCTCCCCCCTAGCACCGCGCAAGCCAAGATCAACATCTGTATGTTCTCGCGCGGAAATTAGGTCATCCAAATCATGTAAGCGCCGGGCGTTTCTGACTTCCACTTCAAAAAAAAAAAGGAAATGTACCGGATAGAAAATTAAAGGAATTTTTCCGAGATTGCTCTGGAGCAGCTGCTACGAAACACGAAAATCGCGAGTCGTGAGCAAAATTTTGACGTCGACAGCAAGCTCAAGATGAAGTACAGAAGGAGCTCTACGAGAAAAAAATCCACCCCGATGGTTTCTACTCGATCGAAGAGGGGATGGCCAAAGTGCGCAGGGGTTTCTTCGCGTTCAACGTGGAACTGGCGGGCGCCTTCAACTACATTCTGGAGAAATTCACGGACTACGACGTTTGCGGCCTACAAGAACTGGACGGCTTCGCGCAGGTAATTAAAAAATAAAAATAAATAAATCGTGCAAATCTTTTTTTTTGTTGTTGTTGAAACATTGCAGAATTTACAACCCTACCCGGCCGTGCCCAAAAACTCGCCGTACAAAGAAATTTTCAAGTGCGGGTGAGTCTTACGTTGTCCACACTGTACGCAAGTGTCCGCACATCCGCCGGATATTGACAATGTCCTCTCCTGTTTCCAGTTTGCTGAGAATAGAAGAAGCCGGCATACAACGGCGCAACTACGTGCGCTACGTCATTAAACCGAAGTGCTACGTCAAGGGCAGCACTTTCGAAAGCGTCGGCATCGTAGAGACCTACCAATGTCTCCTGGTGTTTGTTTACGGAACGGCGCTTTCGCTCGTGGTATGCGCGATCGAAAACGTGACGAGCTACTTTAAAAATAAGGCGCCGTCCAAAGTCCAAAAAAAATGTAGCTTCCCGACCGGGCGAGAAAATGTAGCCGCCTAATTGGTCACATGAGACTGTTTAGAAACAGGTCGACAAATTAATAGGAGATATATGAAAAAATAAACGAGCACCGCATCGGAAACCAAGTAGAATTAAAAACGCACGCGTACGTCGTCCTGGACTAAGTACGTTAAAAATAAGGCACGGTCCAAAGTCCAAAAAAAAAATGTAGCTTCCCAACCGGGCGAAAAAATGTACCCGCCTAGTTGGTCGCACGAGACTGTTTAGAAACAGGTCGAGAAATTAAAAGAAAACTTATCAAAGAAACAAACGAGCACAAGTAGAATTAAAAACGCACGCGTACGTCATCCTGGACTAATTACTTTAAAAATAAGGCACGGTCCAAAGTCCAAAAAAAATGTAGCTTCCCGACCGGGCGAAAAAATGTAGCCGCCTAATTGGTCACATGAGACTGTTTAGAAACAGGTCGACAAATTAATAGGAGATATATGAAAAAATAAACGAGCACCGCATCGGAAACCAAGTAGAATTAAAAACGCACGCGTACGTCGTCCTGGACTAAGTACGTTAAAAATAAGGCACGGTCCAAAGTCCAAAAAAAAAATGTAGCTTCCCAACCGGGCGAAAAAATGTACCCGCCTAGTTGGTCGCACGAGACTGTTTAGAAACAGGTCGAGAAATTAAAAGAAAACTTATCAAAGAAACAAACGAGCACAAGTAGAATTAAAAACGCACGCGTACGTCATCCTGGACTAATTACTTTAAAAATAAGGCACGGTCCAAAGTCCAAAAAAAAATGTAGCTTCCCGACCGGGCGAAAAAATGTAGCCGCCTAATTGGTCACATCAGACTGTTTAGAAACAGGTCGACAAATTAATAGGAGATATATGAAAAAATAAACGAGCACCGCATCGGAAACCAAGTAGAATTAAAAACGCACGCGTACGTCGTCCTGGACTAAGTACGTTAAAAATAAGGCACGGTCCAAAGTCCAAAAAAAAAATGTAGCTTCCCAACCGGGCGAAAAAATGTACCCGCCTAGTTGGTCCCACGAGACTGTTTAGAAACAGGTCGATAAATTAAAAGAAGACTTATCAAAGAAACAAACGAGCACAAGTACAATTAAAAACGCACGCGTACGTCGTCCTGGACCCAAATATAACAAATTACTGCCAGGCACGTTAAGATAAAGCACGACGATCTGCCACGCAAATTGCAACTGGTCACTCACCGCTTGCCCGCCTCCAACGAGGACTTTTCACACAAATGTCAGCTGTTTTATTAAAAGTAAAATTAACAAGTACACTATTATTTTTTTACTGTTCACATCTTAGTTTGACGCCTTCGTACACGGCCCGTATCCAGATTCCGACGGCGTGCGCGCCGGGATCCGGGTACCTCTTCGGCGGCGTCCTCGTTTTCTGAGCGGCCTCCTCGGCGGCGGCCACGCCGTGCCCGAAGGCATCGACGTCGTTCACGTTCTGGTCCAAGGCCGCTTCGAAGGCCTTGGCGCAAGCGCACAGCGGATCGTAGAGGGTGTTGTCACCTTCTTCGACCTGCGCGTATCTACGAAACAAAAGAAACGTTTACGTTAAAGTGAAACGACCGCAATCATCTTGCACCGTCAACGAACATATTACTTTTTATTTATTATCACTGTCGTCCCATCTATCGTAGTACAACAAAAGTAATTAATCAGATCGTCCGACCATCACCGCACCCGCACCGCACCGCACCGTACCAAGGGCGGCGGTCATTTTCAAGCGACAAAATGCCCTCTTTGCTACGAGGAAGTAACGATGTCATACCGGCGTTTGCAAGAGGTGACGGCGACGGTTTAATTACGATCCTATTACGTACAGGGATGAAGATCTTCGTAGAACCGTAATCGAACCGTCACCGCATACATTCACCGGACCGTACCGTCTTTCACGAACGAAATACTTTGCAACCATGTGTACGGATCTACGTCCGTAGACGAGTTCATTACGGTACTGCTACGGACTTACGTCATCAAGGCTTGAGTAGCCCGCTTCAAGGCGTACAGCCACATCCAAGCTCCGACGTGATCCGTCTCCGGCACCGTCATGAACTCCTTGGCGGCCGCCTCGAACAAAATACTGTACAGACACCCCATGACGCCCCCGGTGGTCTTCTCGACGATCTTGCTCAAGGCCAAAAAAAACGTGAAGGGGTAGAACAGGTTCAAAGCGCGCTGGGTCAGTTCGCCGTTGATGGCGTCCGCGCCCCTCCTGATCCTCGTCCCCGTGTCGCCGTCCCCGCCCTCCAAGTCGATCGCGTTCAACTGTCTCTCGCACGAGATCAAAGCGTCGCAGGCGAACTGCACGATCAAGAGCAGCGTGTTCGACTGCCGCTTGCTCAGCCTCGGCCCCCTCATCTCGATGGCCTCCTCCTCGTCCTCGCGGATCCTGCTCATCACGACCGGTTCGTTGAGGGCGTTGATTTCGAGGGCGTGGGGCTCGCGCCAGCACGGGGCGTCGCAGGGGGCGTCCAGGTACTCGACGACCTTCGGATCCCTGACGTTGAAGATCGTCACGGTGAAGCCGGCGGTGTTCAGCGACGTCAGGTATCGGTCGCTGTACAGGCGCGCGACTTTCACCTTCAGGTTCATGAGGTGCGTCAGGAGCTCCTTGATGAAGATGTACTCCTCGAGCTTCGAGGTCGTGCCCAGGTTGTTCACGAGGAGGACGACGGGCACGTCCTCCTCCAGCACCAGCCGATTGGGGTTGTCCTCGTTCGTCATCTGTTCGAAGATCATCTTGCAGACGTGCTCGACGGCGGTCACGGACATCTTGATGCGGCCGTTCTCGCCGTGCAAGCCCGCGCCAATCTCCATCTCCGACTTGGCGACGAGGCTCTTGCACGTGCAAGAAACCTGCTCCGGATCGCAGGGTTTGATGGACACCAAAATCGAGAACATGTCCTTCTGGGTACGGTCGCAATAGTCGTGGATTTCGGAGAGGCCGGAGCCGCCCTCCGCCATCGCGCCGGCGATCTTCTGGATGAGGAGGGTTCCGCTGAGGCCGCGCTTTTGTTTGAGGGTGGCGGTCGTGACGTCGTCGGAGACGAGCAGCATTTTCGTTCGGATACCTTCGCTCTGCGCCCTCTCGACGGCAAGGCCGAAGTTCAGGCGATCGCCCGGGGTGTTCGGGATTATAACGAGGACGCTGTGGTGGTTGCTTTCGCCGGCCATTTCTCTTATTGTTTTAACTATGTCTCCGGCAGAGGGCGACGTCAATACCTCCCCTACGTAGATAACAGAAACGTATATTAGTATAAATGAGTTTTGCATTTTCTAAAACTAAAAAACTAAAACTAAATAAAAAAAAAGAAAACTAAACGAATCTTTAAATAAAATTCACATTCTGATGTATAAATAACCGTGTGTTGCATTTTGTTTAACATATGACTGTGACTTTTATTTTAAAGATTCGTTTGAAACCAAAAACTAAAAAAAAACAACTAAAAAAGAAAACTAAGCGAAACTTTAAAATAAAATTCACATTCTGATGTACAAACGACCTCGTTTTGCATTTTCTTTAACATATGACTGTGACCTTATTTAAAAGATTCGTCTAGCTCGATTGTGAGACCGGTCCTAAACGCGTTTGTTTTGACAACTGAAAGTGGCTTTAACTTTTAAGTCTCCTGGGACTTCTTTTGTTTGGACTTTTACAAGTTTGCAACCTTACCTTAGAACGTAGATACTCATTTACGCCATCTCATAAAATTCAGATAAACGACTCTGCCGCCAAAAGTAAATGAAGATCACAAACTTCAAAAAAAAAAAAGGAAAAGTAATTTATTGTGATTTTACCTTGAACTGAAGCTGTGAGCATTCCCTTGCCGACGAAACCGGCGAAAGCGGGTTCGTAGCCGCTCCCGCACCCGGACAGGATCTTCACCTGGTCCAGGCCGTGGTAGTCCTTCCTGGCGACGACCTTGCCGAAATCCAGGAGGGCGAGCTGCGGATTGCTCACGACCAATCCGAGCAGCGATTCGAAAGCGGCGGTGGACGGATTGTTTAAGAACCGCTGGTGGCTCTTGAGGACGTTCAGGTAGAGCGCTGACATGTTGGCGAACTCTGGCATCTCTTCTTTGTCTTTTCACCCGGAAATTAGGTATTATTTAAGCACTGGAATTTTGAGAGGGATTGCCGTTGACAGCTGACAAATGTGACGGACGGCAATTGGATTCGAATCGTCTGGTTGAATGCAACGCAACTCGCACTCCCTCGTCATGGTTACATTTTCTCACCACAATTTTTTTTTCTTCACCATTAAAAAAACAGCACAAACGTTTAATATATCGCGTAGTTTAAGGTTGCTTTACGTTTACAATCGAGAAACAGCATTGCATTGAAGATTTTGCGCCGAGGACGGAGGATTTTGTAGGTTAGGTTCAGTGGCGCCAACTACTGGAAAATAAAAAATCCGCGCGTTGCTTCTCGCTTTACAAGCACCTAAATTGTTCAAATTATATTGAATTTTATTTATTTGTTAATATTTTTGGACAGTATAAAAACTTTCTGCTCTCCGCAAACCGCTGCAATCGTCTTTTGTTTTTGTTGTTGCATGCTGTTTTTTTTTTTGAACAGATAAAATAGCGACATCTTACGATCGCTTTTTGACCTGACATTGCAGTAAACTTCGAATTACTGTTATGTCTTGAATGTGTAATGTTTTTTCCTTTCCTTTTTCTCGATTGTTAAAAAATTATTCATGTTTTTCTTTTTAAGTTTCAATTGTTTACCATGTTGCATAAATCAAATAATTATAATTTCTTTAGTAACTTTCTTTTTTATTATGATTTTCTTTTAGAAATTTTATTCTTTATTATAATTTCTTTAGAACTTTTATTTCTTTCTCGTTTTTGATTGTGCTTCTCGATTATCAAAAAATGTTTCTCGCTTTTTTCTTGTTTTTCATTGTGTAACTTTTTCTTTTCTTGTATCTTTTTTTCTTGCAAACTTTTTCGATTGTCTCTTGTCTTGTCCTTTTTCCTCTTTTTAATCCCTCTATGCCATTTTGAATGTTTGCTATTAATTACCATCTTGAGAATTTTTAAATCGGCTCTTATTGAGTTTGACGACTAAATGGAAAAGGAAGAGAAATCGTTCTTAAAATCCAAAATCCTCTCCAAGCATACACACGATCCTGAAGAAGAACTCGTTCGTAGTACCAACTGCTAAAATAATCATACGGTTGGCAACATTGCTGCATAGCTACAGCATTACAAGCGCCGTCCAATTATGATGTCAAAATAAATTACTAATAAATTTTCAAAGTATGAAAAACTAAGGAAATCGTTTATATATATATATATTTTATATTTCCCGTCTTTTTTTTTTAATTCAGCTTATGTTTATGTTACCATCCAAATTCAAGTCATGCGCAGACACTTTCTGCGCGGCAAATTTAAAATGAGTTTCATGAAATTTTTGAATGCTACGAAATATTTCAATGAAATGAGATTTATGTGAAATATTTCACTTGAAATGTTTCGGATTTACAACATTATTTGTCAGTTTCAAGTTTACCAGATTTCAAAGGCCGCAACTGTACTGTGATTCTGGAAAAAGGTGAAATTACAGGAAACTGTAATTGTCTACTACGTTTTGCTTCCGTACTTTATCTACATACAGATAGAGTTTCGTGGAACGGTTTATCACGAGTTTGTTTCTGCATAAAATTGTGCATGGTTTTCAAAAACCGGGCGTTAAACTTCCGGAAGTTTTAATTAAAAGATTTACGATTTGTATTTATTTATTAAAAGATTTTAGCAAGTTCCATTTTCGTTTAGTCAAATTTGCGCTTGTGCGTTGGCAGTTGGCAGCAGCGCTTGTTTGATTTAAAAACAAAAACAAGGCGGAGCCGCGGAGCGTCTGTAAACAAACAGCGGCGCGTGGGTTTTTTAGGTTAACCTTTTATTATTATTATTATTATTAAACCATGGCCGGCTTAGACGATTCCGTCATCCTGTTAAGCTCGATGTCTCCGAAAATCGTAACGAAAACGAAGGCCCCGGCGAGCGGAAACAAAAAAGGTCAGTTATTTACAACACACGCGAAGCTTCCTCATCCATAACCTCACTTTTACGCGCCCCAACTTTCAGTCAGCAAACTATGCTTGAGGAGGCACTTCAGGCAGTCGCTCGAATTCGAGAAGGCGCCCCCGAGGATCGCCGCCCCCGCGCCGGCGTTATTAGCGGACGGCGAATCAACTGCAAGCACCGAATCCTCCAAAGAAAAGAATTCGAACGAAGAGAAGGAGGAGGAAGTTGTGATCATACCCGACAGCGATGACGGCGAAGAAGAAGAAGAAAAGGGGGCGAGGGCGAAAGGCATCGATGCGTGCCCCGCCTTATCCGAGTCCAGGTACAACGTCATTTCCAATTGGCTCGAGAAAGTTCACTCCTCGAACAAGGAACGTGGTTTCGAGGACGTCGCCGTCGCCTCTTACAGTGACGCTTCGTTCTTCAGCGACCTCTCGGTCATATATGGGGAGAGGCGGCTGTCCGCCACCGGCCAGAGTGGGGCCGTCAATTCTACCTTCATCGGTGGTGGCAAGTGCTTGCGCTTCGATCAGCTGTTCGATAAAGCGGGGGGCCAAGCTAACGAGGAGAAAGCATCGTGCAAGACGAAGTCTGTTATTAAGGACGGAGGAGATGTTGAGAGTGCTTTCGAGGCTAAACCAAATGGGAAACAAAAGGTGACTAAAAGTAAGAGTGACGAACGACGCCCCCGACGACGTGAAGAAGACGATGAAAAAAAGAAAATGGCGGACGTTTCTTGTTGTAAGACGAAGCCTCTCCAGGATGGAGATGTTGAGAGTGTTTCCTGGAGGAACGCCGGGGTTTTCGAGGCTAAACCAAATGGGAAACAAAAGGTGACTAAAAGTAAGAGTGAGGAACGACGCCCCCGACGTGAAGAAGACGATGAAAAAAAGAAAATGGCGGACGTTTTTTGTTGTAAAACGAAATCTGTAAAGGATGGAGATGTTGAGAGTGCTGCCAGGAAGAACGCCGACGCTTTCAAGGCTAAAGAAAACAGAAAGCAAGAGGTAACCTCAAGTAAGATTAACGAACGTCAAAAAGAAGGCGATGAAAAAAGAAAAACGGCGGAAACGAAGAAGGATTCAAGTGAACCTGATGGTAAGAATTTTTTTTAATTAAAGACTCGTTCGCGATTTAGACGTCGCCGTCGTCAGCCCTGGACCTGCTCGTTCGTAGTTGGTTCATCGCGCGTTTTTCTTTCCTGCTCTAGAACCTTCGCCGGGCCGAGCTGCACTTCAAGAAGAGCAGGAGAAGTTGTTGGACGAGCTGTACGGTCACTCCTGGCGCGTCAACAAAGATAAGGTCTTCGCGAAATCGGAGACGAAACAAAAGAGGCGAGACGCGCCCGTTCCCCCTCCGATCAAGCGCCGCGAACCGCAGACGGAAAGGTAAGAGGCGATGCCCTTTAGCGGGGCGGTGAAGATTCCGCCGAACGCCCCCACGATTTAAATTAGAATCGGCGCAATCTAGCGATAAAGGAAATTTTT
The DNA here is from genome assembly GCA_036172665.1 of Prosopocoilus inquinatus. Classification (NCBI taxonomy): domain Eukaryota; kingdom Metazoa; phylum Arthropoda; class Insecta; order Coleoptera; family Lucanidae; genus Prosopocoilus; species Prosopocoilus inquinatus. The sequence goes on along the minus strand of CM069878.1, from coordinate 1,528,816 downwards.
ACGACCCCGTTGGCATCGTCGCTCGGGGGTTCGCGTCTTTAGGTGTGGGTTCGAACCTCTTTCAAATGCATGAATTTATCTAATGCATTCATTCCGTTAGGTGTGGGTTCAAATCTCTTTCGGATGCATTCCGATTATTTACCATTAGGTGTGGGTTCGAACCTCTTTCGCATGCATGGATTTTCTGCATTTATTCTTAGGTGGGGGTTCGAACCCCTTTCGGCCGCGGCGTTTGGAGCGTTTGGATACAAACGAGACAAATGCGTTTATGGATTTCAGGCCGCCGAAAACTACTTCGGCCGCCCTCTACAGGAACCCTTACTTGGACTCCGAGGTGACGAAATCCAGGAATCTGCTGCGCAGCTTGCACGCGTCCAGGGCGAGGAAGATGATGGAATCCCCGTTGGTGACCAGGCTGCGGGAACTGTGCGATTCCGACACGAATTCAGAAGGCACGGAAGGAAGCGGACGGAAATTGGCGGCGGCGGCGGCGATGCGGTTGGTCTTCGACGAGGAGGAGGGGTCCGACAGCGATAAGGAAAACGTGGGCGGCGCGCTCGCGAATTTGGAGGAGAGAGTGAGAAAGAGGTTGGGGTTCGAAGATGAAGGCGGCGAGGAAAATGTTGACGACAGAGACGGCGATTCCGACACGGCCGAGAGCGACGGCTCGTCGGAGGCCGAATGGACGCGCCAAGTCGTCCGAAAGGCCGCTACCGATGACGTAGTTAAGAAAAAAGCGGCGCCGAAGGAGAGGAAGCCGTTGAGTTTTTTAGCGTCGTTGTCTCGTAAGTTAATAATATCGCGAGAAAAACAAACAAAAGAATCATTTATTTTACTCCTTGACGTTTCGCGCACAACGGTCAGGTAGAGTCGCCTTATCAAAAACAAATGATTGAAAATGCAATATTATGTTTCTCTCAGCCCCACGTCGGGCGCCAGCCGTCAAACTTAATTGCTGTGGTTTTCTAGATACAGTTTTTTTTTACTTTATTGCATTAGTTTATTTAAAAAAAATGTATTATGTGACGTTTATTCGGACGAAATGCGTGGCTGAGCGAGTCGGAGACACATCCAACCGACGCCGGGAATCACACCGCGGCGTCCGGAGCGAGAATACATCGAATTTTCCACCACTTTTTTTCCTTTTTAATAAAATTCACGGGAATACACTTCTCGACTCCGGGACGCCCCCTTTATATTTTCCTGCCTGGACCCAAACCGAGGGGGGGTGACGGGGCGGAGCTCGCCCGAAATTTTAGGCCGAACGTGCCGTATTTTTTCTTTGTGGGTTTCCGAAAATCCCTCGGAATACGGTCCTGTAGCCTCCTCAGGAAAGCTCCCGATCGCCGCGCGGTATGAACCATCGCGTTCTTCTCACTTTTCCAAAATAAAATGGCGTGCGGCTCGCGGCATCGGGCTTGGCCAAGGCGCCGAAAAAAATTGCGCGAAAGAGCGTCGGCAAACGGGCAAACTTAATAGAATCACAGCTCGGCTTCTGCGCGCTCGGGGGCCCCCGGGTTACGCGGGCGAAGGACGAGTCCTGCTGGTGAGAGTAAAAAGAAATTTAGGCTGGCGCTTTCGAGAAATTTTTAGAAAAAACTCGGAACTTGCAGTCTTCGGCCCATCGTTCGCGTCCAGGCCCGGACTCGAGATCGAGCTTCAATAGGCAGGTAGGCTCCGGTGTCTCTCGCCTACGTTTCGAGTTTAGTCCAAATCGGTCGATAATCACGGGTCGGGGATTTTTTTTTTTAAGTATAGCCGGTGGACCCCGGCGCCCCGCGCCTACGTTCCGTGTTCGGTCCGAATCGGCCGATAATTACGAACCGTGGAATTCTTTAAACGTCGAAAAAGTGCCGTTTTCGTAAAGGCGGCGGGGGGAGAGAAGAGGGAACAAAATCAAAATTTTCGCCGCGCCGTTAGGTCGCGAAACGGCCTTCACCGTCGGGTTTTCGGTTTCCCCCAGGTCTTTTTGACCGCACGATGGCCGCAATTAGCCGAGGCCGAGTTGGTCGCACCCGACCTGGCGCTTCTTGACCGGTTATTTTTTAGGTGTGGGTTCGAATCCCTTCCCGACGCGTATGGGTTCTATGCGAGAGATAGAGCGCAAAGTGTGTGGGATTGCGTTTAGGATTCACACCGGCACCTTCGAACCGACCGATCGGTCGGTAATGTAATGTTAACATCCGTCCGTTTCCAGCGGACGCGCCCTCCTCGGAGTGCGACGCTTCGGCCCGATTATACAGGGATCACTACCGAATGTACAAGAGCCAGCTGGCCCGCAAGCTGTTCGAGTTGTACAACGAGAGGGTCTTCGAGAAGGCCATCCCGGCAGACACCCCCCTGGAATGGAACGACAAGCTCCGGGGCACGGCGGGTAACTGTCGTTGCCGACGGGCGCTGCGCAGCACCGGCGCCGTCGAGTACTCGGTGTCGATAGCGCTGTCGACGAAAGTCTTGGACTCCGCGTACCGCCTGCGCGACACTTTGATACACGAGATGTGCCACGCCGCCGCCTACGTGGTGAACAAAGTGGCCGAGGGCCACGGACCCCACTGGAGGGCCTGGTATTGACATTAATCTTATTAAATCCGGATGTTGTAATAATGATGATGATGATTCGGCGCCTAATCGATGTATAGTTCTTGCTTGATTCTGGGATTTACAGGGCCGCCAAGGCGACGAAGGTCTTTCCGGAATTGCCCCCCATAAAGGTCTGTCACAATTACCAGATCAACACAAAATACACCTACAAGTGTGTCGGCTGTGGATATAGGTAAGTCGACCCGCAGACGGACCTCTACACACCTACTCAACAAGTCTTGCCAGGTCTTGACTTAAGTCTTGCTAGGTCTCGAGTTAAGTCTTGTCAAATCTCGACTTGAATCTTGCCAGGTCTCGACTTAAATCTTGCCAGGTCTCGAGTCAAGTCTCTTGCCAGGTTTCGACTTAAGTCTTGTCAGGTCTCGACTTAAGTCTTGCCAGGTCTCGACGTAAGTCTTGCCAAATCTCGACTTTTGCCAGGCCTCGACTTAAGTCTTGCCAGGTCTCGAGCCAAGTCTCTTGCCAGGTCTCGACTCAAGTGTCTTACCAGGTCTCGACTTAAGACTTTTGCCCGGTTTCGACTTAAGTCTTGTCAGATCTCGACTTCAGTCTTTTGCCAGGTCTCGACTTAAGTCTTGCCAGGTCTCGACTTACGCCGTAACTTTCTTCATTTTCTTTCTGCGTCGTTGCGACTTGCGCGAATTAATCTTTTCTTTACTTCAACCGTTGACGTCTCGTGATGATGATAAGCCGAGGTCGATGTTCCAGTATCGGACGTCATTCTAAGTCGTTGAACGTCGAGAGGAAGCGCTGCGGTCACTGTTACGGTAAGTTCGAGTTGCACCTCAACAAGACCGGCAAGGACGGGGGCGTCCGGTCGGTGCCGGTCACGCCGAAGAAAGAGGTCACCGGCTTCGCCCTCTTCGTGAAAGAGAACTACGCCGAGCTGAGGACCCCCGAGCGCAAGCACAAGGACGTCATGCAATTGTTGAGCAAGAAGTTCAACGAGATGAAGACGCAGTGAACAACCGCTCGACGAATGACGCCGGAAGTGTTCATATTTTCTAGTTTTATACATTTATATATGTTACTTTATAGGACGGTTGTTTGACAATAACGTGTATCGTTTTATAACATTTTGCATGAATAAAGCAATCTACGCAAAATGAGAATTTCCTTGCAGATCCGGCAACACTGCCGCTATACCAACGCAGAGTTAGTATATGACAAGTTGTCTCGTACGCTTGAATTTACATGCTCAAAACCAAATGCCTGGTGGCGCTGGTGGGGGTGTTCGTGCGATCTCTCGTTACGTCAGAGTAGACTGTGGCGATTTTGATTGATCGCGATCCACGGCGCATGCACAGTCGGTGCCGTTACCATAACAACGCAACTATTACGATGATTTTAAATGGACCTTCAGCTTGGACGAGTGACGTAGACTTGAGACCAAACGAAAAATGTCGAATGCGTCCGATATTGCATGGGACAACTTCCCATATACTAACTCTAATACCAACCATCCAGAGCGAAGTCAAAGCGCTCGAAAAGAGCACTCCCCGTTGTCCTGACCGAATGTTGCCAAAATTGTGGCGGTGCACTTTTCCGTTTCGCCCGTCCCCGAGCACTTTCGCTTCTCTTTTGATGATGCAAGTAAAGCAAAACAAAAGTGCGATACGATACGAGTAAATACATTGAACGAAACAGAATTAAACCAAGGCGGCGGAAAAAAAGAAAAGAAAATTCGAACGATGAAATGATGAACGAGAAAACAACAGAAGACGAAACCGTGATAATTCGAGAGGGAAAGTACCGAAACAAAGGCTAAAGAATGCGGCGATCAAATAAGATTAAAACAAAACAAAAACAAAAGGAGATCGACGTTTCCGCTAGGGCGGCGGCGCGCAAGAAAAACAAAAGAATAAATCGCAAGGGATGTCAACTGAATTGCGTGCGATCAAATGAGACCACAAAAAAAACAAAAAACGAAACAAAACAATGAGACACAGAGAAGCATAGAAACCAAAAGCGCAAAGAATGCGGCGAGCAAATAAAAAAAAGACAACAAGTTCGACGTTTCCACTAAGGCGCGCGCAAAAGCGCAAAGAAAGCGGCGAGCAAATAAAAAAAAGACAAGGAGTTCGACGTTTCCACTGCGGCGGCGCGCAAGAAAAACAAAAGAAGAAATCGCAAGAGGTGTCAACTGAATTGCGTGCGATCAAATGAGACTACAAAAAACGAAACGAAACAATGAGACACACAGAAGCATAGAAACCAAAAGCGCAAAGAATGCGGCGAGCAAATAAAAAAAAAAGACAAGAAGTTCGACGTTTCCACTGCGGCGGCGCGCAAGAAAAAATCAAATGAAGAAACCGCAGGCGATGTCAAATCAAATGCGACCACAAGAAAAACAAAACAATGAGACACCGAGAAACAAACGGCGAGAGCTTAATTTGATTTTTAAAAGTTTCCCGCCGCAAATCGTCGTTTTTCATTTGTTCTCCTCGACTCTTTTCCTGCTCGCTCGCCGAGAATCTTTCGATTTTCGATTGGAATGCGAAGGACTAAGCAATAAACAAAAGAAATACCAGTCGGATTAACACAGAAACAAAAGAAATACTAATCGGATTAACGTGGGAACAAAAGAAAATCGATTGTTCAACGGCTGCGTGGCACGCATAAGAAAAGAACAAAAGAAGAACCAATCCACTGCAAGAAACAAAATTAATGTGACCAAAAAACAAAAAAAAAACAGTAGAAACACTAGGCGGACTACTGACATAAAAACAAACAAAAGAAGATTCGATTATTTTAGGGCGGCGCGCGCAATCAACTGCAAGAAAAAAAATTAATGCCACCAAAAAAAAAAAAAAAAAAACAAACGAATAAGACACAGAGGAAGAAACAAACGATGAGAGTTTCGTCGTTTTTCATTTGTTTTCGGCTCCTTTGCTGTTGATTGGCGACAATCTTTGTGATTTACGATCGAAACGCGAACAAAATAAACAAAGAAATAACTGATCGACTACAAGAAATGAAACAAATGCGGTCAAAAGAAAAAACAAAACAAAACAATGCGACGCAGAGGAACAAACGAGAGTTTCGTCGTCGTTCATTTGTTTTCGGCTCCTTTGCTGTTGACTGGCGAACAAATTAAACAAAGAAATAACCAATCGACTGCAAATAAAACAAATGCGACCAACAGAAAAAACAAAACAATGCGACGCAGAGGAACAAACGAGAGCTTCGTCGTCGTTCATTTGTTTTCGGCTCTTCCGTCGTCTGGCGAGAATCTTTTCGGTAAAATGATTTTCGACTGAAACACGAACGAAAAAGAAAAACGAAAATAAAAGAAGGACCCCGATGAGAAGACAAAAGAACGAACCGTAATAATTCGAGGAGAGGAGAAGAAACAACTGGAATGAGATGAACGCGAGAGAAAAAAAAAAAGAAAAACAAAAGAAGATCCGGCTTTCTACGGGAAAGCGGAAGAAACAAAAGAAAAACGAAAGAGGAAAAAGATCGACTTTCTAGAGGAAAGTCTGAGAAACGAGAACAAAAGAGGAAACTTTATGAAGTGCCAACTGGAATGTGCAAAAAATGAATTGACAAAGAAAGAAAAAAACAAAAGAACATCGATTTTTTGGTGGGGGAGGGGGAGGTGAGAAAAGAAAACAAAAGAAGATCGACTTTCTAGAGGAAAGAGCGAGAAACGAGAACGAAAGAGGAAACTGTATGAAGTGCCAACTGGAATGTGCAAAAAATGAATTGACACAGAAAGAAAAGAACAAAAGAACATCGATTTTTTAATGGGCGAGGGGGAGGTGAGAAAAAAAAAACAAAAGAAGATCGACTTTCTGGAGGAAAGTCTAAGAAACGAGAACAAAAGAGGAAACTGTATGAAGTGCCAACTGGAATGTGCAAAAAAATGAATTGACAAAGAAAAAACAAAAACACAAGAAGATCGATTTTTTAATGGGCGAGGGGGAGGTGAGAAGAAAACAAAAGAAGATCGACTTTCTAGAGGAAAGAGCGAGAAACGAGAACGAAAGAGGAAGCTGTATGAAGTGCCAACTGGAATGTGCAAGAAATGAATTGACAAGGAAAAAAAAACAAAAGAAGATGCCATTTTTTAACCGGGGGGGGAGGGGGGGGGGTTAGGTGAGAAAACTACAAATCGATCACAGATTGGAAAAAAAAACTAAAGAAATAGCGGAAAAAATGTTCTTAATTTTGGTTCTCGTTTGTTTTCTATTTTACTTCACTTTTTTTTCATTAAGTTAATTAATTTATCTTCTGCCTTCTGGGGTTGATTTTTAGTAAATTTTGAACTTGATTTTATTTTCGCTTTTGTTTTTCAAGCAACAGGTTTTTCTTCCGCGGTTAAAATTTGAATTATGTTAAAAGATCTGTTCGTTCGAGCGTCATGGTTACGCATTGAGGTGACCGATGAATAGAGTGCATTCATCGTTCACGCAATACTTTTCGGTGTTTTTTTTTCTTCTTTGTTCGCGATTTATGTACACAGCGAGCGGAAATTGATGTGTGTGGCAGCAACCAGCTCGGCATGTTGTTATTTACCTGGCCGTTTTTATAGTTAGTTAATCACGGTGACCTTGCAGAGAAAGGTGCACCGGCTGAGAGACAACAGCCAGGCATGGCAATGTGACACGCGATTTTTGCGATAAACGAAAACTCGGTTTGCGCTGTTCTATCAAAACTCCTCCTCGGCAAGACAGGACCGTCTTGGACGATGCCGAATTTTAAGTGCTCCGGAGTCGTGCGCTTGGCGACGAACATCCTGCAACGTGAGTAATTTTTTTTTTCTTTTTTAATTTAATTTCCTCGACAATTATGTGTGTTTCCGCGATGTCTGTTGACCTTTTGACCTACTAGGCATTTCCGTGATGTAACCTAATTTATACTTTTATTTAAAAAAACCAAAACACACATACTTATTTATCTGCATTAAAGGGGGTCCTACATATGGAATATGACCAGAAAACTGAACCCCAACGGTCGGGTTCCTCTGTGCATTGTAATTAGAAAGGCAGAGGCTGGCGTCCATATGTAGGGTCCCCTTAAGAATGGTAGGAAATTACTTTATTGTTATTTTTTTGATTTTGTTCTTGTTCTTAATTCGCCTTTTTTTTTTAAAGAAAAAAGAAAAAATGAGCTTCATGCACGGCAAAAGGAAAATCCGTCGCTTTAACTTTTTTTTATCGTCACCTATCGCTTTTAATTTAATTCATTTTTTATTGTCACCCGTCGCTTTAATTTAATTTTTGATCGTCACCAACCTGTCGCTTTTAAAATTAAAAAGAAAACTGAAAGTGACGTTGCTGCGAGAAGTGAAGAAAAATAAAAGAAAATCAGCGGTTTTTAGAGAAAAAAATAAATAAATAAAGAAAGAAAAAAAAACAAAACTAAATTCGACTCGTTTCGACATAATTTTAATAAATTAATTCGACTGAATAATATTTAAATAATAATTAAGTTCGCCGGAAAAAAAATTAAAAAATCTAAAAAACAGTTGAGAATCGCCGTGAAGAATGACAAATGATTTTTTTTGGACTTTGACGAAACAATAAAAATAAAATAAAAAGAGAAACAAAAATCACGTGTGATCAAATTAATAAGAAAATTGGGCGAACATTATGTAAAATAACAAAAGAAAAACGTACAAATAATTTTTAAATATATATATATATACAGGGTGTTTCATAACAGGTGGAAAAAAAATGAAATCTCATGTACATAACGTCATTTTAAGTTAAAATAAAAGAACAAAAAAATCTCAAATTTTGCTTAGTTTCGGAGTTAACCTGAACCTAAAGTTAGATAACCAGAAAAACAGTGTTTAATAGGCCCTAGAATAAAAACATTAAACAAAAGCATAACGCAAATTAAATTGAATTATAAAAATTGTTCAAAGTGTCCGCCTTGATGACGTATACAGCTTTCACATCGGATTATTAAAGAGTTGTAGACTCACAGCTGAGCTGGAAAATCTGTCTGTTCTGGAGATATCTTGAACAGCATTAGAAATTAAATAAAAGAAAAAAATACGTCATACTTTGTTGATTTGTAGGTAATTTTTTTTTTTATTAGAACTAAATAAATTATGTCAGTTTCTGTTTTCAAACTCAGATAACTCCGAAACTAAGCAAAATTTGATTTTTTTGTATTCTTTCATTTTAACGTAAAATTAGATTATGTACATGAAAATTCATTCCCCCCCCCCCAGTTATGAAACACCCTGTATATGTATATAATAAAACATAAAAATTATATAATAATAATAATAATAATAATAATAAAGCATTGATAAAAATTGCAAGCAGTAAGACAGGAAAAGAAACAAGAACAAAAGAAGACGAAGCGAAATCAATTTTTTTATTTATTTTTTTTTTTTCTTGGGGAGGTGGGGGATCGAATTTGTTCTATTTTGCTTTAATGTCCAGACGTATCTTGAACAGCATTAAAAAAAATTGATTTGTGGGAATTTTCTCTCTTTTTTCTAATCGAAATAAATTATTTCTATTTTCCAACACAGATAACTCCGAAACTAAGCAAAATTTGAAATTTTTTCATTCTTTCATTTTAACTTGGAATGAGATTCTGTACATGATGGTGCATTTTTTTCCCACCTGTTATGAAACACCCTGTATATGTATATTATAAAACGTAAAAATTATTGCACTTCTTTACTAATAATAATAAAACAATGATAAAAATTGAAAGTAGCTAGAGGGGAAAGGGGTGGATGAAAGGAGGAAAAGAAATTAGAACAAAAGAAGACGAAACGAAATCAATTTTTTTATTTTATTTTTTTTTTCTTTTTTTGGGAGGGATGGGGGATCGAATTTGTTCTATTTTAGTTTAATTTCCAGACACGCGGAAAACAAGTTTGTTTATTTAATAAACATCGCACGCACGCCGAATGAATCCCATTATAATTTATTGTCAGCGTGCAAAACAAACATTTGCATTATTCCTCGGCGCCATATTTATTTATACCATCTGCGTCACGCAAATTATATTTTCAAGAAACGAAATATGTTCAAATAAAACAAACGAACAAAGAGGATTTATTCTGAAATGTTCGCTCTTTCAATGCAAGCGACGAAGACTTGGCAACAGGTTTCCCAAAAACATTTCGCAATGTTTTGAGACATGAAATAAAACGCAGTGGCGCACGGGCGTCTCGACTACAACAGGCATGTGCTATCATGTACTATATTCCACCTACACGATTAGGAATTTTTAATTATAATATACTTAGACACTTTCAAGGTGCACGTGTTTGTTTTTGGATTGCACATATATCAAGCACCTAGCCAGGTCGCTTCAGTTTGCAGTTTAACTTCAGCGAAAGTCATCGACCAATTCGAAACAAAAACTAAAAGAGAGAGAGAAAAAAAGAAACATCTACATGGGTGAGTTAAAAAAAAAAAAACAATATCTGTTTTCTATTACGTGCCAAATCCATGCGCCGATTATCAAAATTTAAATAATAATTTAGTAATATCGTTTTGCTGGCGACTGTTCAAGGTGATTAACACTAATTTGCAAGTACAATTAACGCAGTAATAGTTAGAAATACTTTCCTTGACTATAAATAAACTCGAACGGCTTAAACGCTTTAAAAATAAATTCGCGTGAATGAGGAGGTGCAGAGCAGTTTTTAATGATACGCGATCATTTGAATTTGGCGCCTTATTATTTCCTTGTCTTGTGCGTTTCACTTATCGAGCGTGGCCAGATTTAAAAAAAAAAAAACAATGACAGGACAAATCGTTGTTTACGCATAACTAGAGATCGGAATCGCATATTTCATCACGTCATCGTGCGGTACTCCATTTATGTACGTTGTTGTGAAACATTCGCGTAAGCTCGTTCGGAAGTTGGAGCTTTCCCCTAATCCTTTTGAAGAGGATTGCGCGCGCGCGCAATAGAAAGCTGACTGAAAATGATTTTGGTTCTTTTACATGCACCATTCGTTTCTTTTTCGATGACGTCAAAATATGTGACTCCGATTTTTACTCATAACATTTAATATGATCGAGAAAAGTTGTCTGGTTGTGACATGAAACCGATTAGGAATTATGTGTTGGCAGCACCGGCGCTCTTTATTTATTTATTTATTTATTTTTCTGGCGGAATTTAACCCTAGCACTGTTTATTTATTTATTTATTTATTTATTTATTTATTTATTTTTCGAACAGAATTTGATATTTCGTATTTTGCTTGATTCTCTGTAAATAAATTCACGTTAAAAATAAAGAAAACAAAACAAGAAATAATGAAGATCGACGATCGAAAAACAAAGATCGACGACGCGTTTAAAAATTTAACGGTTGGCGCGAAATTAAAAACAAGATTCCGAATTAAAAACAACGAAACGAAGTGCAATACAAGAATTAAAACGCAAAGAAAATCGATTCGCACCGCAAAAAAAAAAAAAACAAATGAAAGTCGACTTGTGCAAAACGAAGATCGATTTTTAAAATGCATTAAATTTCACTAAAAAAAAAAAATTAAAATAAAAAATAAAATTAAAAACGACAAAATAAAATTAAAACGACGAGAATTAGAAGGTGAAGAAAAAAATAGATTCGCACCGAAAAAAACAAGCGAAAGTCGATATTTACAAAACGAAGGTAATAAATGTAATAAATTTCACAAAAAAAAAAAATTAAAAGCGAGTAGAAGGCGAAAAAAAATTTTTCTCGACGATTCATTTTCGTTTCGAATTATCGAAAGAGCGACGCAAGAACAAATGAAGATCGACCGTAGAAAAACGAAGGTCATTTGTTCAAAACTTAATAAAATTTTACAAGAATTGAAAAAGAAATCGATTTGCACCGAAAAAACAAATGAAAGTCGACCTTTGCAAAACGAAGGTCCATTTTTAAAATGTAATAAATTTCACAAGAAAAAAAATTAAAAACGAGTAGGCGAAAAAAAAAATTTTTTTCTCGACGATTCATTTTCGTATCGAATTATCGGAAAAGCGACGCAAGAACAAATGCAGATTAGATCGAGCGTTGAAAAACGAAAATCGTTTTTTCAAAACTTAGTAAAACCTTACAAGAACAAAAAAAAAAAAAAATCGATTCTCAGCGAAAAGACAAATGAAAGTCGACCTTTACAGAAAGAAGATCGATTTTTAAATTGTGATACGTTTCATTAAAAAAAAATAATAAAAAAAACGACCAAATCAAATTAAAACGAGAATTAGAAACTGAAAATAAAGTTTTTCGCGACGACGCGACGGTTTAAAAAAGAAAAAATCGGTTCGCACCGAAAAAACAAGTGAAAGTCGATCTTTGCAAAACGAAGGTCGATTTTTAAAATGTAATAAATTTCACAAAAAAAAAAATTAAAAACGAGTAGGTGAAAAAAAAATTTTTTTCTCGATGTTTCATTTTCGTTTCGAATCATCGAAATAGCGTCGGAAGAACAAACGAAGATCGACCGTTGAAAAATGAAGATCGTTTTTTTTTTTGAAGCATTAAAATAAAATTAAAACAAGAATGTATTTTTCTCAAGTCGTCGTTTTTATTAAATTTCAAAAATCGATCTTCGATTTTGAAAATCGACCTTCAATTTTAAAAATCGATCTTTTTCACAATCGATCTTCGTTTCTTCCTTGATGGATTCGCTTTAAACGTGAACGTCAAAAAAAAGAACGTCGTTTCTATCGAATTTCAAAATTGAATCTTCGATTTAGAAAATCGACATTCAATTATAGAAATTGATCTTTTTCAAAATCGATCTTCATTTGTTCAATTATAAAAATCGATCTTTTTCAAAGTCGATCTTCATTTGTTCCTTGACGGATTCGTTACGAAAGCGTACGTCAAAAAAAGATCGTCGTTTTTATCGAATTTTAAAAATCGATCTCCGATCGTTTTTAACAACGATCGTCCTTCATTTGCTTTCCGCTGGTTTTCCGGTTCGGATCGGATTTTAGAGAAACGATCGTCATTTTTCAATAGTTCTTGCTTTGACTGTCATTTTTGAATGTTGTTCGGTCACGAAATTTGCCGATCGTTGTTTTTTTTTTTTTTAAATCCCAACCTTTCACGATCCGTTTTTTTTTTTTTTAAGTAATACCAACCTTTGTCCTTTATAAAAAAACGAAATTGAAATTTTTAATAAAATGTAAAAAAAAAACAGCGTAAGTAAATAAGGGAAATGAAACACAAAAAAATAATAATAATTTTTTCCTTCTTGAATTAAATTAAATGTCTCGAGGTAAATTAATTTTTTTTTTTATTTATCACAAACGGTTTCACCTTAGCCAGGCATTTTCAAGTCAGTTTCAAATGCGGTAAGTTTTGATTAAATTAATTATTTTTCCTTGTTTTTAGGAGATACGCTTTTTTTTTAATCGGACGTCGGCGTCGTCGGCAAATAATGAATTGAAAAAAAAAACAAATTAATATCGACCATTAAAAAAAATTAAATAATCAATTTAATAACGTAACGTTGTGTTGTCGTCCAGTTTTAGTTATTTTTAGGGAGGCACGTGAGGGAGGTACACTGCGGCCCATATAGCATGGAACGTTTTTTGCTGCTTCCCGTTGGGCTGCTTAATAATTCGTCGCCGTCTATCGCACGTAACGCAAAAATACATTTAACGACAACAACAACGCGATGTAAACGGTAATTAGAGATAAACGGTATTTTTTTCCGCTTTCAATTAGCGATCAACTCTGTCGAAAACTACTTCGAGTGGTTACAATGTAAACATACACTCAGAGACGGCTTAATGTTGTTTGCACTGCACGGTGATTCAGTGATTTTAACGTTTTTTTTTTTAATTTCTTTAATTTTTTTATCAAACAGAGTTTCGTAATGCCATGAGATAATAACCACCAGCGTGTCATGCAATATCGCAAATTATAGTGTTTGCCATGAAACTGATTCTTTTTTTTTAATTGTATTCCAATGACGTCTTGTAGTTGAGGTTATGTTTGCGACAAACATTGAATCTTGAGTCAGAACGTCGATGAACACTTGAAAAATGCAATCTTCAGTCAGATCGTCGATGGACACTTGAAAAACGAGGGAAACTGTGTTGAACGTTGCTTTAAAAAATCTTCTAGCGTCAAATTATTTCGTATTTTTTCCGTAAGAGAGAGAGAGGAGAGTCATGTTTATAAAATTTTCCGATCGTTGTTTATTTTTATTTTTAACCGGGCGATTGATCCCTCAGATTAGAACGTGATTGATTGATCGATTGTTGGTCGGTTTGGTGATTTGCGTACAATGCAACGAACGCGGAAACCTTCCGCCTTTTTTTTTTTAAGGCAGGCACCCTTCCGCCTTTTTTTTAGGCAGGCGCCCTTCCGCTTTTTTTCTAGGCAAGCACCCATCCACTTCTTTTTTAGGCAAGCATCTTTCTGATTTTTTTTTTTAAGCAAACACCCTTCCGCTTTTTTTTAGGCAGGCGCCCTTCCGCTTTTTTTCTAGGCAAGCACCCATCCACTTCTTTTTTAGGCAAGCACCTTTCTGATTTTTTTTTTTAAGCAAACACCCTTCCGCTTTTTTTCTAGGCAGACGCCCTTTCACTCTTTCTTTCTACTTCCTTTTAGCTTCTCCGAATTTACTTAGGGATTTTGTCGGAGCTAAAATCGTGTCGCGGCGAGACCTCTTTTGCCGACCTCGAAAAATCACCCGATCTTATACGATGCGATGATGAAGTCATTAAAATCCGCAGGTAATTTCCGTGGCAACTTCGAGGGCCATCTAAAATGGAGTGCCATTGTCTACAGAAATACCAAATCTTCAGATGCCAATCGCAATCGAGATAAGCCTCTGGCGCAATTACACACATACTTTCTTAATTGTTATGTTATATGTACTATATTAATTAATTAATTACACGCGCTCGTGATGTTATCGCCACAAACGAAAAAGAAGGAGGAAGAGAACAAGGAGAAATCCCCAAATGGTTTTCGGTGTGTGACATACAAGAATTGATCCTTTACATAATAATTATAGGACGGAATTATATATTTTGCTCGGTTTATTTCGAACGAGACGGCAACGAGCGTGTACGCATCGACACGTCGCTGCAGCTTCATGCGTTTGCCGCCTCGCTTGTATTTAATCGAACAAAATGCATAATTCCGTTCCCTGAACATAATTATTATGGAATGGAGATTTTTGTTGCAAAATTTGTGCTCGTTAATGAGCTTCGATTGTGAGTGTATCTGGGGTCGGTCAGAGTTGCGTGCGAGGCTAATCTCGTTCCGAAAGAACTGTTATCTCATGTGGATGGAAGATATCAGAAACTGTGAGATATGGAGCCCATCGTGAGGAGATCAGTCAAACCTCGCAATTCCCTCCAGGCACACATCGATTCGTTGCCTTGCCTGCCTGCTTCAGTACGCGAGAGGTAGCCTGCCTGAAAATGGCTGAAAACGGTAAGAGCTTAGTGTGCGCTCGCCCTAAAACAAAAAAAAAAAAAACACTCTGTTATCTAATTAATTATTTCACCGTGCGCTTTCATTTATTTATTTAAATCCGTGGTCATGTTATGCACGTTTAAATTAGGCAAAAATTAATTGAGATTTAATTGAACGCAGATTTCATTGGCGGCAAAGACAGAGGAGGTTCGCGAATGATTGATTGAGGAAAGTTGTTTGAAAGTATAATCGAAAGGCATTTGAATTTCCCGCCGGGTTGAGCGCGTTTTTTTTTAAGTTGGTAGTAAAGGCTGCACGTTTTTATCGAGGCGGGCTTTGGCAATTTGTTTGTCTCTTTTTTTTTCAAACGCAATGAACAGCAAAGATAGACGAATGACTGACAGCTCTAATTGAAAGGCATTTGAATTTCCCGCCGGGTTGCCGCGCGTTTTTCTTTAAGTTGGTACTAAGCATCGCACGTTTTTATCGCGGCCGGCCTTGGCAATTAGTTTCTCTTTTTTTTTTCAAACGCAAGGAACGGCAAAACAGAGAGGGGGCGTTCACGAATGACTGAAAGCTGTAACCGAAAGGCATTTGAATTTCCCGCCGGGTTGTGCGCGTTTTTTTTTAAGTTGGTAGTAAAGGCTGCACGTTTTTATCGAGGCGGGCTTTGGCAATTTGTTTCTCTTTTTTTTTTCAAACGCAAGGAACAGCAAAGATAGACGAATGACTGAAAGCTCTAATTGAAAGGCATTTGAATTTCCCGCCGGGTTGCGCGCGTTTTTCTTTAAGTTGGTACTAACCATCGCACGTTTTTATCGCGGCCGGCCTTGGCAATTAGTTTCTCTTTCTTTTTCAAACGCAAGGAACGGCAAAGATAGAGAGGGGGCGTTCACGAATGACTGAAAGCTGTAATCGAAAGGCATTTGAATTTCCCGCCGGGTTGAGCGCGTTTTTTTTAAGTTGGTAGTAAAGGCTGCACGTTTTTATCGAGGCGGGCTTTGGCAATTTGTTTCTCTTTTTTTTTTTTTCAAACGCAATGAACAGCAAAGATAGACGAATGACTGACAGCTCTAATTGAAAGGCATTTGAATTTCCCGCCGGGTTACGCGCGTTTTTCTTTAAGTTGGTACTAAGCATCGCACGTTTTTATCGCGGCCGGCCTTGGCAATTAGTTTCTCTTTCTTTTTCAAACGCAAGGAACGGCAAAGATAGAGAGGGGGCGTTCACGAATGACTGAAAGCTGTAATCGAAAGGCATTTGAATTTCCCGCCGGGATGTGCGCGTTTTTTTTTAAGTTGGTAGTAAAGGCTGCACGTTTTTATCGAGGCGGGCTTTGGCAATTTGCTTCTCTTTTTTTTTTTTCAAACGCAAGGAACAGCAAAGATAGACGAATGTCTGAAAGCTCTAATTGAAAGGCATTTGAATTTCCCGCCGGGTTGCGCGCGTTTTTTTTTTTTTTTTAAGTTGGTAGTAAACACCGCACGTTTTCATGGCGGACGGCTTTAACTTGTTTCTTTTTCTTTTCTTTTTTTCAAACGCAAGGAATTCGACGGCTTTATGAAGACGATTTTAGACCGTTTCAGAGGAGCGCGCCATCTCTCGGAAGCGAAGATCACTTCAACGAACACTCCAAGGTCTTCAGATTGAAACGCAAAATAACATTCATTGCCCTTGTCACAATGTCCGATTCTTACAAATTGTTGTATATTAAAATAGTTTGCAGACAATTAGAGGCTTAGGCAAATTCACTTAAGTGGCGCCATCTCGTGCAAATCGAGATTCTTTCAATCTTTTCTCGATTGGGCGACTGAGACATGGCGCGTTGATTAAACGAAGAAAACAGTCGGCGTTTACTTGCGATAAATGCGGCGGCTTTGAGTTACTTTTAAACAAACGTACGGTGGCGCCATCTCTCGAAATCAGACGCATTTAATAATCTGTACGAACACGTCAGTGTTTTCAAATTTGAAACCAAAACGGGTCGCAAAATAATAACATTGCGCTTGCCCATAATGTCTGCCGTGCTCTTACAGGGCATTATTATTTTTATTATTACAGACAAATTGAAGGCGACGCCATCTCGTGACAATCTAGGTACTAGACACATTTTCTTTTTTTGAAAATATTCGATCTAGCTGATTGAGATTGAACGCGTTGATTAAACGAAGAAAACGTTTACGGCCGCTTTTTTTTAATTCCTTTTAAACGAACGTGCGGTGGCGCCATCTCTCGGAAACACGCGCGTTTAATCATTACAACAATCACATCCGGACTTTCCAATTTAAAACTGAAACGGTACGCGAAATAACATTACGCTTGTCCCTTACAAGTTATTATTATTATTATTACGGTCGAAATGAAAACTGCGCCATCTCGTGCCATTCTAGACGTTCGACATTTTTTTTTGTTTTGTTTTTTGAAGCCTTGCGAGTGATTGTTTAAACGAAAGCAATAATCTGCGCGTCGTTTACTTGGACTGAACGCGGCGGCTTTAGAATTGCTTTTAAACGAATTTATGGTTGCGCCATCTCTCGGAAGCACACGCATTTAATGACTTTTAAGACGCACTTTAGCGCTTTCAGGTTTGAAACTGAACGAAACCGAAAATAATGCTGAGTTTGTCGCAATATCATCGTTTTCTTCAGACTTCAGAAACTATTGTTGAAATTGTTTACATATGCAGACTAAAAACAGCGCCATCTATCTTGTGCAAGTTGAGGCATTCAGCGATTTGTTGATTTGCGTTTGGTCGGCTGTTCGATTAAATTAACTAAAAAAAAAAATCTCTCGGCGAATAATAATTTCTAAGCGAAAACTTCTTTCCTCTTACAAATTATTATTGAAATGGTTTGTAAACGAATTGGAAACAGCGCCACCTCGTGCAAATCGAGATACTCAACGTAAATGACGTTCGCGGTCGATTTTCAGATGATTCGCGACCGAACCGGAAGCGGCGGGGTTTCGTGGATTTTGTCGGAGGTATGTTGCGAACGTTTCTTCCAAATTTTATGATTTGCGAACAAAATAGAAGCGGCGCCATATCGTGGAGTTTGCCGGTGTTGATTTTTTAATGTCTTCTTTCTTCGAAATTTACTTGGGAAATTGCGTTTACAAAACAAAAACTAAAATAAATAAATTCACATGTGAAGAAGAAAAAAAAGAAACGTGAAAACGGGATACTTCAGGGTTGCGTGCTTGGCTCCGCGCGCTTTACTTAATTTAATTTCACTGCGTAGGTTGGTACTTGAATGTATATGGCAAGTGAGGGAAAAAGAGAGAGAGAGAGAAAGTCATACAGGGCGATAGATAATTTTAGGCGATCATAATAATAATTACGGTTGGTTACAGAAGTCCGTCGTCGCCTTATCTCAATCGATAATACAGGAATCCAATCAATAGAAAAAAATGTTCAAAGCACTTGACAGAGTTAATTGCTTCATACGAACAATTAAGGCAAACATCAGATAATGAACTTATTTGTTTAGATGTCGCAAAGTCTCTTTAAAACAAAAAAAAATTATTCATTTTCATTTTTATCGAGAAATAAGTCAAGCGCCCCCTGGGGGCATCAAGGCGTCAGTCATACGATCGCCTCTTGTTTTTTCCGCTAATCCATCCGAGTGTGTAAACGCGAGGATTCCCCTTATTGATTATAGTTTTATTATTATTATTTTTTTTTTAGAACTACTCAGCGCCGTGGGGCGTATTATTTAGATTGCAGAAAATCGATAGTCAAGTGTTTTATTGCTCCACTGTTGGTTTTCGAAAATCGATAGTCGAGTGTTTTGTTGCTCCACCGTTGTTGACGTGTACGCAAGTCAAACGTCGCGTCGGAAAATTGCCTCATCGTAATTTTTTTGTTTTCTTTTTCAGTTTTGCTTTCCATCATCGTAGATCGTCATTTGTTTCCGTTTTTTTTTTTTGTTCTTGTTTTCATTCGTGAATGTTACTACTATTTTATTAACCTACAATCTTTGTGCATTTTAATCGCAGCAAATTTCAGACGAATTTCTTCATTTGTTTCGATGTTCTCCTTCTTTTGTCATTTTTGTTTTTTTTTTCGTTTTTTTTTGTCATCTTTTGTTTCCGCCAGCAAATATTATTCTCAATCACTGTAATATTAACGTCTGCAACGTTTTCTTTTTAATTATTCTTGTTGTTGTTGTTGTTGCGGTTTTGTTTTCTTTTGTCTTTTAAATTTTTTCAGTTGTTTTCGTTTTTATTTTGTATTCGTCTTTCCGTCTTTTATATTTTCAAGGGAAAAAGAGAGGGGAAGCATTTTTTTGCTTAAATCATTTTCAATCGCCGTATATATATTTTTTTACTTTGTCGTGTTCTCTTTCTGTTTCGTTCTCATTTAAAAATTATTTCCTTAACATTTGTGTTTCTTTTGTTCTTTGTTCAATTTCTTCTACTTTTCATCGTTTGCTTCAGGATAGTAAGTACATTCCGCTCGCGAGAAATTCCAGACTATTGTTCTTCAATTGTTTTCATGTTTCTTCTCATTTTGCTTCTGTTTGTTTTTTCTTTTCTGTTATGTTCTACACCGTCTTTTGTTTTCAGTTTTCACAAACGCAGGAGTGAAAGTTGTTTTTTTTTTTTTTTAATTATGTTTCAACCACCGAGTTTTTGTTTTCCTTGTTGTTTTCTTGTTTTGTTTTTCGTTCCTAAATTTTTTCTACTTTTCGTCTCTCGAAAGAGAGACGGCATTTTTTTCTTAAATTATTTTTGATCACCCTCTCCATTTTCTTACGTTGTTGCGACGTTCTGTTTCTGTTTCGTTCTCGTCTTCAATTTTTTTTTAATATTCGTTTTTTTTTCTCTCTCTCTCTTAAATTTCTTCTACTTTTCATTTTTGCCTCGGCATAGAAAGTCCTCCTCGTACGATGTACTCACGGGAAATTAATTTCGGACTATTCTTCAGCTGTTTTCATATTTCTTGTTCTTTTGTTTTGGTTTTCCATTTTGTACAGTCGATCGTCTTTTGTTTTTACGAGCACGGGAGTGAAAGTTTCTTCTTTGTTTGTTTTCATATTTCTTGTTCTTTTGTTTTGGTTTTCCGTTTTGTACAGTCGATCGTCTTTTGTTTTTACGAGCACAGGAGTGAATTTTTTTTTTTTTAATTCTTTAACCGCCGCGTTTTTGTTTCGTTTCCATTTTCTTCTCGTGTTTGTTTCTCCGTTCCTTCTTCGTTTATTTTATGGATCGTCATTTGTTTTCGTTGTTAACCGATTCAAGGTCTTATTTCGTTTGATTTTCCTTCTTCTTCTTGTTCTTCTGTTTTTACAACCCGCTGTTCTGCGAGCGATCGTCTTTTGTTTTCTCGAACGCAAAGAGAAAGTTCTCTCTTTTTTTTTAAATTATTTTTTAATCGTTGCAGTTTTTTTTTTCTATTCATTTCTGTTTTCTTGTTTTTGCCGCTGCGGTTGCAATTCCGTTTCCGTTTTGTTTTCCTGTTTTTTTTTCTTCTTCTTCTTCTAATTCTCCTTTCCGTTTTTCTTTTTTAATTCTGTTTATTTTTTATTTTCCTTCTCCTTCTGTTTTTGCGACCCGTTGCTCTGTAGACCGTCGTTTTTCTGTGTTGCTGCACGCCTAATTTTTAACAATAAATAGTCGTTGGCCGTTAATGGACGAAGAAGTCCGAATCAAAGTCACGCACTCGTTTAAGTCACTCGCTCAATTTTTTTTCCTTCGTATTCTGATTCATACTTCCCTTCGTAATTTTCACCTTTTTTGTCTTTCCTGTTTTTATTATCGCGTTGATTTGATTTATTTTTTTTTTGTTTGCCATTCTGTTACGGTTCATGTTTCGCTTTTAATCTTTGAGCGTCGCCGGCCTGTGGTGGCCCAGCAGGGTGGACGCCCGACTACAAGACTGGGGGTCGCAGGTTCGAATCTAGGCTGGGGGTTGCGTCGATCGTCGATGGGTTTTTTTCCGAGGTCCGGCTGTCTAAAAAGATGAGCAAGCAACACGATTTTTATAATAATCAAACGCGAACAACGTTGTCAAATCGTCTCGAATAACAAACATCAACACGACGATTTGCTGCGAACCACATCGAAAACTTGTGTAAACATTTCTTCTAGCAACAAAAAAAGTGTTACTATAATAATTGACCCGCACCGTTTACGCAGTAACTAACTAGATAGTAAGTGCCAACTTAATTTCAGCTTATTTTGTTATTATTATTATTATTATTATTATTAATTAATAACAAACCTCTTATCTCGCTCACTCGTCGTATGTACTAGTTAATGAGGGCGTATAATGAAAGTCGTTTTTCCGAGAAGCAATAACAAATTAAAGAATTTGTAAATAATGCTGTGTAATGTAAGTTATGCATGTCGAATTTTGCTGGAATTCCTCGCGGTAAATAACCAAGCAACCACGTCCTGTGACCTTCGTTCGCCGAATCAAGGTTCGATTACCGAACGCGCAAATGCCGAATACCAGAAAAAAATGCAAACACTTCGGAAATGAAATAATTTCGTCGGACTCATTTACATTCGTGGTCGCAAGGAAAAGCGAAAAATTAATTATTAATTACGTCACCAAGAGTTTCACGAAGTAGAAGCAAAAGCTTCGGCCGAGAAGGACTCTTTCGTTTTTTTTTTTTTATTTTTAAATGTCGCCTAATGTTCGGAGATATTACGCAGTAGTTCGTTTGTGTTTGTTTGGTCGTTGACTGTAAAATACAATACACAATACAACCGTGAAGGTAAAACGCGCGCAAATTAAGCTCGTCAATTTCTACGAAATGGCGCTGCATCCGGTTCGTTCGCGAATCGTTCCAATCCGAAGAGTTCCCGAACGTCATGCGTACATTCATTCAAAGACGTTTTCTGTTTTTATTCGTATTTCTTTTTTCGAGAATGATTTTGAAATGATTAAATTCGGCTTGCTTCCACGAGATGGCGCTGCACGTACCTAGTTTCTTTCAAAATCGTTTTAAGATCGTTTCGAAATCTCAAACGTTACGTTCATGTAATTCGATTGGTTTTTACTTTTCGTTTAGTTTTTGTTTTTCGTAAGCGCAATAATTTGAGAAGTGAATCATCGTTTTCTCTTCCGGGAGATGGCGCTGCTTCCAATTCGTGAATCGGTTCGAAATCATCTCCGAATGAACGCTTGGGTTCATTCAAAAAAGACGTTTTCTATTTATGATTCGATTTTTTTTTTCCAAATTAATTCAAATGTCAATAGGTGGAAATTTCTGAAAAAAAACTCGTTTGTTTCCACGAGATGGCACTGCGTGTAAATCGCAATCGTTCTAAATTTGTTCCCAAACGTCAGTCATAATTCACAAATATAGTTCATTTTTTTAGTTTTCGTTTTGTTTTTGCTTTTTTGTAAGCGCAAAAATTTGAAAAGTGAATCGTTTTCTCTTCCGGGAGATGGCGCTGCTTCCAATTCGTGAATCGGTTCGAAATCATCTCCGAATTACCGCCTAGGTTCATTCAAAAAAGACGTTTTCTATTTATAATTCGAATTTGTTTTTTTTTTGCAAATTCAAACGGCAACAGGTGGAAATTTCTGAGAAAAAAAAAATAATAACTCGTTTGTTTCCACGAGATGGCGCTGCGTGTAAATTTTTGCGCAATTCGCAATCGTTCCAAAATTGTTCCCAAACGTCAGTCACAATTCAGAAATGCAGTTAATCTTTTTTTTTTTTAGTTTTCTTTTTGTTTTTGCTCTTCGTAAGCGCAATAATTTGAGGAATTTGCTTCCGAGAGATGGCGCTGCTTACAATTTGTAAGCCGTTACAAAATCAATCACCTCCGAACGTATTCAATTTATTTCAATTATTGTAGATATTTTTTATTCATATTCTTTTTGCAAACAGGTGATTTCAGGGAAAAAAAATAAACTCGTTTGCTTCCGCGAGGTGGCGCCACTTCCGGTTTTGTTCACGTATCGTTTAAATCAATCAATCGACCCCGAACGTCCCTTACGTACATTTCGGACGGAGATGTTAAATTGTTTTACTTTTCTTTTTTTTTTTAATGTAAACGCAATCGTCTGTAAGGCAAAAATATTCGAATTCAAGGTTAAGTTCGTTTATTTCCGAGAGAGGGCGCGCGCCGTTTGCGTTTTGTTCGCGAATCGTTTTCAAAATCGTCATCCCTAAATGGGAAATTGCCCTCGCTTAACGAACGAGTTTTCCCGATTCCGAATGCTTTAATAACCCGAGTGCCGTTCGAAATTAATTGAACGCGTGCGCTTCCGAGAGATGGCGCCACTATAAATGCGTTTCTCAAAGCAAAATTTAAAGTCGTCGGATCCGCTTGTTTCCTTCGCTTCGATCTCGTCCGCGTCAATCGCAAGTTTGTAAGTTTTCGAGAGAGAAAAAAATCGATTTTCTCGGTTTGCACACGAGATGGCGCCGCTTTCAATTCGTTTATCCATTCGCTTATAAACAACTTTTATAATATACCTGGTTTTTTTATCAGGCAACTTTAATACTAATTTGGATAACCGATAATACTGATAAGTGGCTAAGTTAAATATTGTTTTGCATTTTGAAGCTTTTACTGCGGAGGAAATGAACGGTGGCAAGATTAATTTCGTGCCATAAATTTTCCGCGACGGTTTATCTAGCCAGTGATAACAGCAGATAATTATCTCGTCAGCATTATTATTACACGACTCCCAAAAAAAAAAAAACACCCGCCAAGTAGCTTCATTCGCGAAATTAATTTCCGATTAAAAAAAAATTAAAAAACAAAAAAACTTCAACGAGAATCGACCCGGAAGAATGCTTTTTCGTACGTTCCCAACATTTTTAAGCCCTTTCCTCCCTTCCAAACTGCTGCGCAAGCGGGGAATATCGGATGTTGCATTTGCTATGCGTAAAATCTCAATCGGGTGCGTAAATTGGGGGCGGCTTCCGAGGCTCGACACCGTTCTTTCTCTCCTAACGCCGCTTCTCCCCACCCCCTCACCGGTCCGCGCGCAACTCAGCTCCAGGAAATTGCGGGCGACAAGGCGCTGCACGATTCACGCATGCGTTTCTCCCTTCTGACCTCATTCGTGTACATAGATTTAAATAATAGTAATAATAATTTAATTTCCTGTGAAAACAGACAGAGCGTGAAGAGTTGTATCTTCATTCGCGAAGTTAATTACAAACTGAGGAAATTGACCGATTAAAAAAGAATTTAATTTAAAAAAAAAATGGACTTTAAAGAGCAACGGAACGGAGCGTAATTTAAGTCGAGGGAAAACTGCAACAGAATACTTTGCTTGCTCTTCCTCCCTCGCGATCCTTCTTATAGTCTTCCATGCGCTTTTCAATTGTCAATTGTCTCTCCAGCGGGGAACATCGCGGATGGTGTACTGGCTGTGCGAAAAAAATCCTTAATCGAGTGCATAATTAGGTGCAATATCGCAACTTCGATCTTATTCTTGTCGATCGCGCTGCGCGTACGTGTTTTAAATACCTTATAATCAGGGAAAACAAGTAAAGAGAGTAATTTAATCGCGATGTTTGATTTCGCATCAAAACAAACCACCGTGAAGAGCTGTATTTTCATTCGTGAAGTAAATTACAAACTGAGGAAACTGACTGATTAAATAAGAATTTAATTTTTTTAAAACTGCAGTTTAAGGAGCGACGGAACGGAGCGAAATTTTAAGTCGAGGGAAAACTGCACCAGAACGATTTGCTTGTTTTTCGTCCTCCGCGGTCCTTCTCATAGCCTTCCACCCGCTTTACAATATAGGATATATAATATATTATAATATAGGAGTAATTTAATCGCGACGTTTAATTTCCTATGAAAACAAACCACCGTGAAGAGTTGTATCTTCATTCGCGAAATTAACTACAAACTAAAGAAATTGACTGACTAAAGAATTGAATTAAAATTTAATTTAAGTCAAGAGACAAGAAAAAATTGCACCAGAATGCTTTGCTTGCTTTTCGTGGGCCGCGGACCTTCTTACAGCCTTCCACCCGCTTTTCAATTGTCAGTTGTCTCAAGCGGGGAATATAGTGGATGATGCTCGTGGATGTTGCATTTGCTACGCAAAAAAAAAATACTTAATCGAGTGCAAAATCAGGTGCAATATTGCAACTTCTCGATTGCGCTCCGCGTACGTGTTTTAAATACATGACAATCATCGTGAAGAGTTGTACCTTCATTCGTGAAGTGAATGATTAAAGAATTTAATTTAAAAAAAATGGACTTTAAATAACGACGGAACGGAGCGAAATTTAAGTCGTGGAAAAACTGTACCGGAATGCTTTGCTTGTTTTTCGTCCGCTGCGGTCCTTGTCTTAACCTTCCACTCGATTTTCAACTGCCAATTGTCTCTCATGCGGGGAACATCGCGGATGTTGCGTTTGCTTCCCGTGCGAAAAAAATCCTTAACCGAGTGCACAATCAGGCGCAATATTGCAACTTCTCGATCTTATTCTTCTCGATCGCGCTCCGCGTACGTGTTTTAAATACATGACAATCAGGGAAAAGAAAATAAAGAGAGTAATTTAATCGGGACGTTTAATTTCGCATCAAAACAAACCATCGTGAAGAGTTGTAACTTCATTCGTGAAGTGACTGATTAAAGAATTTAATTAAAAAAAAATGGACTTTAAAGAACGACGGAACGGAGCGAAATTTAAGTCGTGGAAAAACTGTACCGGAATGCTTTGCTTGTTTTTCGTCCCCCGCGGTCCTTGTCTTAACCTTCCACTCAATTTTCAACTGTCAATTGTCTCTCATGCGGGGAACATCGCGGATGTTGCGTTTGCTTCCCGTGCGAAAAAAATCCTTAACCGAGTGCACAATCAGGTGCAATATTGCAACTTTTCGATCTTATTCTTCTCGATCGCGTTCCGCGTGTGTGCTTTAAATGCATTATAATCAGGGAAAAGAAAGTGAAGAGAGTAATCTAATCGGGACGTTGCTATGCAAAAAAAATCCTTAACCGAGGGCGTAATCAGGTGCAATATTGCAACTTCCGCAACTTTGATCGCATTTTTCTCGTCGTGTTCGAGGAAATTCGGCCTCGGCTACTTGACTATGACCACGGCTACTTGACTATGACCTTGGCTACTTGACTGTGACCTTGTACGCATTATTATTATAATACCTGTTTGATAGCAACTTAATTTTTATGAACGAAAAAAAAAACATTTCTTCTTGGCGACGCGACGTACTAAATATTCGAGCACGACAAAACTAAATGCAAAAATAAAAAACATAAAAAATCAAGTTGGGGTGGCACTCGCTTTTTGATTTGACTTGACGGGGGGGTGCGACATCACGTATAAAAGTCACTCTGACAGTTGATTAAAAAAAAAATAACGTCTGATGGTGAAATGTGAGTGCGGCAAGTGTTGTACGCGTCTCTGTTGGGGTCAGTATGTTATACGTAACTTAAAAAGAAAAAAAGTTTTGTTGCTTTACGTTATGCGTGTTACAACTGCGATCGCTGTATTAATTATTTTATTATATGTGCCGCGCGCTTCTTTAAGAACGAATCCTCGTTTCCCCGAAACAAACAAGAGCGGGGGGTGGCGCTTGAGAGAGCATCGCTTCGCTTTAACCTGCGCATGCGAGATGCGATTTTCGTTTTTGAAAAACAGCAAATCATTTATTATTTTTTTTTTATTTCCGATTGCGGTTTCGATCTAACCGGAAACGTACCTTTCCGGTTAGATCGAAACCGCGGGCGATTTTTTTTTTCTTCCTGAAACCAAACAAACGGGAGTTCGCACCTGCAAGTATAGTATATATATAATAAAGTTCGCCAGTTAGCACTTACACGTACATAGGTGCGAATTCCAGCGATAATAAAATTAAGCGACGGTGATTCACGAATAATTGCGAAACTGAGGAAGCGCCGTCGATGATTTCTTAGAGATCGGAATCGCATATTTATTTCCACGTCGTCGTCGAGGGCGAGCGTTTATTTGCGAAAGCGACGGCAATTCATTTTTTTTTAGATCGTTTGCATTGCGCAAGCGCAATCCCCCTCCCGGATTGCCGAAGCGGTTCGCGCTCGGCGCGTCACATAACAACATAATAGCGCGATGACGTCAGAATATGCGATTCCGATCTCCGCCGACTGTTGCAACAACAAACTAACGTAATCTCGGGCTCTCGACTTTTCCTCAATAAAATCTCGAAAAGATAATTATGAGAATGAGCGTCCGATGTGTCACGAATTATCACCGCTATTATCTATTATATTTACAAATCGTCAAAAAAAAAAGGGTCCGAAGGTGTAAAGCTAGAGAGAGAGAGAAATCAAGGCAGGCGCCTGTCTCTTACGTTTTCTACATAAGTACGACTTGGAATGATGATCTGAACGTGTCCATTTTACCATGCAGAGGGGGCCATCTTCAGTGAAGTGAAAGTTTCGCGTTCCGGCGAATTGGGTTCTCTCGCTCGCGCCTGCACGAGGGTCTTATTGATTATTTCGGAGTTTACGAGCGAAACTTTCTAGTGAATCACAACGCGATGTGTAAGTCGTACGATTATTAAATAGCAGTGGTGTGTTCGAATTAAATTAATTTCGATTAATTAATTAATTACCGTGGCGAATTTAATTTGTTTGCGTTTCCTTGATTGATTCTATGTTGCCGGTATCGGAACGCCAAATATTTATTTCTGTTTTAATTATTATTATTATAATAATAAAACGGTTATTAATGCCGTCGTCGCCGCCGTCGCCCCTAGACTCAACTCAGACGCAAGCGAATAAGCGCAGCGAAAAGCGCTTTCAGTGAAGCAGTGATTTTTTGTTGCGGTTACGATTTTTAACACAATTCGAATTTGACACGATCTAGGCCGAAATTTGGGGGGCGCCGTGACGCGGTTTAAACTACCGTCGTCGAATTAGAACGTTAAATAACATCAAAAATTAATAACATCGCTCGTTTTGTTATCGTTGGGTGCTTTACTTTTTTTTTTGTGTACCGTTTCGATCCAACTATCCGCACGTGCGCCACTGATACGATGACCTTGAAATACGTCCGCGTCCAATCCCTGCTCATTACTGAACTATTTTGTTTTTTGTTTCAAGCGACAGAAATTAGTTTTTTTTTTCGCATTTGTTTATTATTATCTATTATTGTTATTTATTATTATATATTCAGCTGCATCAGTTTACGTTTTTTTTTTCTTTAATTTTAATGAATTTTTACGTACTTGCTTGCTTGTTTTGTTTTTATTTCCGCATTTAAATATTCAAAACTCGAAATTGATTTAGAATCGCAGTTTTTTTTCTTCTTTTTTGATAAGAAAAACAATTATACCTTTAGATCTTCTTTATTTTTGTTGTGTTTATTGTTTCTACATCTCGCTTCATTTGTTTTACTTGTGACGACGACGTTTGCGTTCGCTCTTCTCCCGGTTGTTCTTTTTTTTTGCTTCTTCTTCTAATTTAGCGAACGGTTCACTTCTTTCTCTCTGTTTGTTGTTGTTTGTGCTTGGCTAATTAATCGTTTACTTTAAAACTTTCATTTGTTTATTAATTCCTCGTGATTGTTACATCGTTTCCTCTGGAATTCACTTTTTACGTATTTGTATTTTCGTCGTTTATTTTTTATTCGTTTCGAATCTGGCGCGCAAAACGTTTTGCAAGTTTTCGGAGCACGTCAACAGATGGCAGTCGCGCTTATTATACGCGTGCGCGCGCGGTTAAAGTCGACAAATCTACCAACAACAAAAAGCAACTTAAAAAAATAAACTGAATCTCCATCGTCGTCCAAAGTCATCGCATTTCGGTTTATTTTAAGTTTAACGCTTGGCACCTCTTAGTAAAAGTAAACGTCAATAGATGGCGCAGATAGAAAACAGTAGCACATTCGATTAGTGTCGTTAATACCGCCAAACAAAAAAAAAAAAAAAGAAAAAATTAAAATAGACGTGAATTCTTTGATCATCGTCCGAAGCAATCGTTTTTTCTTTTTAATTTCTAAATTTGGCGCTCAAAATTCATTCGTAAAAACGATTGTAATCTATGATAAACGTCGGCAGATGGCGCAGAAACTTCAATTAGAGCCGTCGAATCCACCAAAAAAAAGAAAAATTAAAGAAAACTTGAATTCTGATCATCATCCGACGCAATCGCTTTTCGATTTTAAATTTGGCGTTTAAAATTCGTTAGTGAAAATAAACGCCGATAGATGGCGCAAAGAGAACCGAGGAAAGCCATCGTGCTTCTATTTATTTTAAATTCGACGCGCTTAAAATTCCTCAACAAATGTCACTAGATGGCGCAAAGTTATCGTTTTTCGACTTATTTGAGATTAAAATCGCTTCACGAAAATGAACGTCGGCAGATGGCGCAGCTAGAATTGCAAAAATTAAAATAGACGTGAATTCTTTGATCATCGTCCGAAGCAATCGTTTTTTTTTTTTTAATTTTAAATTTGGCGCTCACAATTCATTCGTAAAAACAACTGTAATCTGTAATAAACGTCGGCAGATGGCGCGGATACAATTGCGCAGAAACCGCAACACATTCAATTAGAGCCGTCGAATCCACCAAAAAGAAAAAAGAAATTAAAAAAAAGAACCTGAATTCTGATCATCATCCAACGCAATTGTTTTTCGTTTCTAAAATTGGCGTTTAAAATTCATTAGTGAAAATAAACACCAATAGATGGCGCAAATGGAATAGTGCAAAGCCATCTTCTATTTATTTTAAATTCGGCGCGCTTAAAATCCCTTAACAAATGTCACTAGTTGGCGCAAAGTTATCGTTTTTCGACTTGTTTTAGATTCGTCGCTTAAAATCGCTTCACGAAAATAAACGTCGGTAGATGGCGCAGATAGAATTGCGCAGAAAATACAACACATTCAATCAGTGTCGTCAAATCCACAAAACAAAAAAAAAATAATTAAAAAAAGTCTGATTTCTGATCATCATCCGACGCAATCGTTTTTCGTTTTTAAATTTGGCGTTTAAAATTCATTAGTGAAAATAAACGCCAATAGATGGCGCAGGGAGAATCGCGCGGAGCCATCGTGCTTCTATTTATTTATTTAAATTCGGCGCGCTTAAAATCCCTTAACAAATGTCACTGGATAGCGCAAAGTTATTTGCAAGTAATTCGTCGCTTAATAGAAATAAAAGTCACAGATGGCGCAAATTGTATTGCGCAGAAATTGCGCCACATTCGGTTAGAGTCGTCAAATCTACCAACAAACTAATTTAAAAAATAATAATACTAATAATAAAACAAACGTGAATTCTAATCGCCGTCCGAAGTAATGGTTTCTCGCTTTTAAATTTGGCGCTTAAAGTTTCCGTTAGAAAAATGAGTGTCGGTAGATGGCGCAAGGATAATTTGACGCTTAAAATCCCTTAACAAATGTCACTGGAAGCGCAAAGTTATCATTTTTCGATGAAGCTAGGTGAAATCATGGTTTTTATCGATTTTTCGAGTAGGATGATTTTTTGATTGGTCCGCTTGCATCACGTGACTTTCCTTTGTACCTTCCGCGTGCAATCCGGACCAAGTTACAATTGCGTCAGAAAATACGCTAATTTCGTTTCGTTTCGGCATTCACTTAGCTACGCTTTTCAAAGCCTGACGACTTCCATTAATTAATCAGGTATTTATGACCAGTGATTTCTGTGCGCAATGATGAATCGATCAGTCAGTATTCGTTCACTTGGCCAAAGTACGTGGATGTGAAACGTAAAACATGACGAAATAAGTTTGTTTCGTTCTTGTTTTTTGAGCCTACCTGCAAAACTGTAGCGGCGTTTTGGCTCCGCCGAAACGGATGACATATCAACGCGGCGGTACTTTGTCGATCAAATCAAAGCAATCAAAATTAAATCTACGGCTTTAACTGGAGATGGCAGTAGGGGGGGGGGGGCAAGGCCAGTCTTGGCTTTATTAATTTGCGACGCGCCCGGAGCGATTATAAAATAAAAATTACACGGGGTGCGCGATTTGAATCGGCTTCAAATCTAGCCAGTCACGCAAAACGATAAATTATAAT
Source organism: Prosopocoilus inquinatus (assembly GCA_036172665.1). Classification (NCBI taxonomy): domain Eukaryota; kingdom Metazoa; phylum Arthropoda; class Insecta; order Coleoptera; family Lucanidae; genus Prosopocoilus; species Prosopocoilus inquinatus. The sequence goes on along the minus strand of CM069878.1, from coordinate 1,497,880 downwards.
CTAGAGAGGAAAGTACTCAGCCCGTTATCCACGTGTTTTTAACGTTCGCGTTCGGCTATATTCTCTACAATAATTTTGTTGTTGTTTTTTTTTTTTTTTTTTTTTTATTTAATAAACGACTACTTACGTAACCCTTCGAACCCCGATTCGTAACAATATGCAGCCGAAGAACTTATGTTATAATAAAGTAAACAGTTTCAAACGCAATTTTTTTTGTCCCAAATGAATTATGTTACGATCGTGTCCCCCTCCTCGTTTTTTTTTCTCGATCGACGCGCGCGACGCCTGCCGATCAAACATCGACCAAAGTTTAATGATAAACAGCATTATTTTATTATCTCGCACCTACTTACAATGTCATTATAAATTTGCATTAGAACCGAAGGCCGTCTGTTATTATTTCGTTTTTATTATAAAGTAAACAACAATCCGCTCTCAGTTGTTTTATCGTGTCCGGATGTGATGTGATGTGATGTGATAATAACCAATGGGCCGAAAACGCGTTTGTAAACGAAACCAGATCCGGCTCGGCTATTTTTTGTTTTAATATCGTGACCTGTTGTGTTTCAGATGGGAAAAAGGGCACGTTTGCGGAAAGCCTCATCGCCCTCTTCATCGCCGAGGTCGCCGGGACGGCGACGCTCATGTTCCTAGGGTGCATGGCGGGGGTGGCAGACGTAGTCCCCTTGCCCATAGCACACCACTTTCCCTCCCTCGGATTCGGACTTACTGTTATGATCGTCATTGTGGTGAGCATCAAGTTTTATTTTTATCAATCGTCAGCGCGATCGCTCCGCAGCCTTCTCGAACATACCTGCGGTATTAATCGCGAGCGTCTCCGGCAACCCTTGTCAAAAGGGCGGGTAATAATTTTACTTCGTTGTTTCTGTTTGACGTCAGTTTTCTCTTTTGTTATGGCGAAAACACGTCCGAAAACACTTGAATATTTGAGTCCGAGTTGTCGACGAGAGCCTAAACCTGATGGCCCGATTTGTTTCAGATGTTCGGACCCATCTCGGGGGCGCACATAAACCCCGCTGTGACGTTAGTCGCCGTAATCCTGGGTTACTTCAAGTACTTGAAAGCCGCCGTTTATATTTTAGCCCAATTCATCGGCGCGATCATCGGTTACGGTGCACTAATGGTAAGATTTGCATTTTCTTTTTTTCTCTTCAGCAATTTACTTCTCTTCAGCTCGTGGTGCCGGAGACTTTCATCGGAAAGAAGGAAATCTTCTCCGCGGAGAAGAACGCGACGATATTCCGCTCCGGCTTCTGCACCACGATGGTGCACCCGAAGATCGCCGTTTACCAGGTCAGAAACGTCTCCGCGCCGTCGAATCTCGAAACGTCAAATTTTCGCTTCCGTTACAGGCGGTCATCATCGAGGTCATCATCACCGCGATCCTCGCCATCATTTGCTGCTCCGTCTGGGACAAGAGGAACGCGAAGAACACGGACTCCGTGGCGCTGAAATTCGGCTTCGCCATCGCCGGCATCTGCTTCGCCGCCGTAAGCGCCAAAAAAAAAAACAGAACGAAACTGTTTTTCTTGTTTTAACTTTCTCGTTTTGCGCAGGCGCCTTTCACCGGGGCCAGCCTGAACACCGCGAGGAGTTTCGCGCCCGCCGTCATGACCAACGACTGGGCTGACCACTGGGTAAGCGCAATCAAAGCGTAATTCTAATAAAATTAAATTCAAATTCAAATTATTCAAAAAATAATAAATTTTATTTACCATGACCGTTTGAATTTCGCGCGCGTTTACAATCAGCTTCCATCGTGCGGCATTTAGAGAATCATATATCGGCTTTCGAGCGACAGGGCCGGATGTGGGCCGCAGGGTTACATTAGCGGGGGAGGGCCGCAGCCTAAGAGAGACTTTAAGAAAAAATCTAAGATAACGTTTTCGAGAAATTCGCGAAAAAGCTCGAAAATCGCATATTTGGGCCCTTTCCAGGACCGGGCTCGAGGCGACCTTCCAAGTGAGCACTGCCCCCTCGGCCCCCTACCTACCCTCCGAATTTCGTCGCGATCGGTTAATAATAAAGGGCGCTGGAATTTTTCTAGTGCCGAAAATTGGCAATTTTCGAGAGTACGCGCCCGCGGCGCCCCCCCGGAGCACCGGATCGCGAAATTACCGGCGCCAAGGCAAACTTTGTCATTTTTTAAGACGGTCTTGTAAAAATTTTCAAGACGCTAGGACGACGTTTAAGGGTCGAAAAAAATTATTCAATTGACGCTTGCAAGGTCGCACCCCCGGAGGTTTTTGCCCCCGGCGGCGCTGCGCGACGCCCAATCGCTTCGCGACCGCCTCCAGGAATCGTCTGAAGGATTAATCTAGAATAGGTATTTACGGATTTCCATAGAAATTCGCGTAGCTCCCGCAATATGCGAAAAACATGCAAAAACAGGCAAAAAAGGGTGTTTTCAGGGGGGCGAAATCGAAATATCTAAAACCATGGAAAGTTGCTTCTCGGAATTTACCACGACGTTTACTCGGATCATTTTTCCTCTAGTTTGGCCATGGTTACTCTCCAAGTACACTTTTTGCTTACTTTAGTTTCTTGTCGCGTCGCTCTCCGCTACCCTACGTAGCGGAACCCTCGGTGCTACTTGGACTCTGGCCGTTTTCAACAACGCAATGCCACGTATAGGCAATCTGCATCCGCGCGTTGTTTGGTGGGTGGCCTACCCATCAAGCGTAGCAACGCGCAGCGCAACGTGTACGCAATCTTCATGCGCAAGGTGTTTTGTGGGTGGCCTGTCCATCAGGCGTCAGCGACGTTAACTTAGTAGTTCATGTTCCTTTTGTTTTAGGTGTACTGGCTCGGTCCGAATCTCGGAGCCGTCCTCGCCACCTTCTTCTACAAGCTTCTCTATTCGACCCCCGTCGAATCGTCCGACGACCAACAAGAACTGGACGAGATCAACGCGCGGCCCGCGGGCAAATGACGAGGGCGGCGACGAGCGCAGCGGCGGACTGCATAACGATACGCCCGCCCGCCTCCTGTGATTTACCTGAATCGGAAAGAAACGCGTTGTTTTTCCTAAAATCAAAAAAAAAAAAGAAAAAAAAATCGAAAGCGGGGATTTCTTACACGGTCGTATTTATTTTGTTTTATTATTATTATTTTTTTTTTGTAAATAAATTTTGTTAAGTTTATTAAGTCTTTCCCCTTCCTTCAGCCTATCCAATTAAACCAAGTTTTTTTTTTTAATGTATATCTGAGTGGTTACGTTTCAAAAGGCAACGTTGCCGTTGACTGGTCGTCTGCAGGTCACTTCACTTCTCTGAAAATGCGGCAATCTGGCAACCCGTATGGCGATCAGTATGGTGCTTATGCTGTGGCTGAGGTGTGCGTCAAGATTCCAATGTCGTGGCCAAGGTACGTTTCAAGATCGCGCGCTGAGATATAATCAGACGTAACCGTGCCGAAAAAATCGGGACTTTTTGAAACGTTACAGAGATTCTTTAAGAAGTAGACAGACGAAATTAAAAAAAAAATATGAACAAAAAAAATCAATCAATTAAGGAATAAAAAAATAAAATAAAAAATAATTGATTAAATGTTACGTAATTTAATCCACAATTTTTAAAAAAAAGAACGAGACGAAAAGACCGTCAGGGTCGTTAAGAGACGAACAGGAAACTTAAGATTAAATAAAAAAAAATACGATAACGAAAGAAGAAAATTTAAAACGGATTGAAAAACGAATGGAACTAAAATAAAACAAAAGAAGCAATTCTGATTTTCGTTGATGAAGAAAAGAAGTCGAAAAAGCTAATCGCTGTCGGAATTAGATGATGCAACAAAATCAATTGGAAGCTGTAGATGGCGCTACTTACACAGTATTTGAAGAAATTTCTTCGAAACTTCCTTTAACCGTTTGTCTTCGATTTTATTTATTTGAAATTGTTTCTTTTTTTTTTTGTAAAACAATTTTTGTATCGTTTCTCAGTTACCTCGAAATTTCTTCCCCGCAAATAAAGAGAACGAAGTGATGATTTATGATAACAGATGGCGACACATTTTTTTTTTATTCAAAGTCGCTTCCGTTTCAAAGAACTTTGCTCTTGAATTCAATTCAAGGTTTTTCAGTTATTTTTCCGGTAAATAACGAGCGCAGGGTTACGGCTCAAGGTAACAGATGGCGCCACATGTGCATAAAGAGAACGAAGTGATGATTTATGATAACAGATGGCGACACATTTTTCTTTTATTCAAAGTCGCTTCCGTTTCAAAGAACTTTGCTCTTGAATTCAATTCAAGGTTTTTCAGTTATTTTTCCGGTAAATAAAGAGCGCAGGGTTACGGCTCAAGGTAACAGATGGCGCCACATGTGCACGTAAATTCTTTCGCTTTAATCATTCAAGCATACGATTGTGTTATTTTCAGGACTACTTTGTCCTTGAAGTTTCTAGTTGTTTTGGAATCACTTCTCGTTACAAATTTACGGCTCGGATTAACAGAGGGCGCTGCAGACGTTTTTCATTCGAAATTAATGCTTAGAATGGAGTTTTTTAGCGCTGCTTTGAAATTGTTTTCCGGCAATAACATTTGCTCCTTTTGGTTTTTCTTTTTTCAATTTTTTTTCTGTTTTTTTTTTTAAACTTATTTCAGACTAGTCTGCATTTGAAAATATTTTTTAAATCTTTGAGGTATGGCTTACGAAAAAACGCGTTTGCGAACCTTTAGAAATTCAGGCAAAAATTTTCACCTTAGATTCCAACAAACGGAGTTGCTTTGCAATCCCATCCAACCCCCATAGCTACGCCACTGACTCTCAGATAATATTATTAATTTTATATAAAAAAAAACCTATTCAGGTAAGAACGTTAATACTACAGCGCGTTTACTTTTACGTAATCGAATGTTAGGGTAAGTTATTTCGAATGGTTCGTCATGTGATCCCCCCAGTTAAGGTGTTTATTTTTTTATTTTAATTTCCGAAGGGAAAAAAATGAAATGAAATCATTCCGGATCAGACGGCGCCATGTAAGATTTTTAAACGTCTAAAATTTCGCCCCCTTCTGGCAAGTGGTACCCACCCTGTTCGAACAAATGTTTATTAGGGGATGGAGAGGTTTCTGCATCAAAGTATTTATATTTTAATTATCGTAAAAATTTTATTTTCCTATTTAGTGTAGGAAAAGGTTTTCATACCAAAACGACCACGGTTAACCCAACCCAATGACAACAAGCGGCAATTTCGTTCCGGGACATGTCATTTTACGTATTAAGTTCGAACGAATGCTTAACGAGCGCCATCTCGCCGTCATTCGTTCAGGCATTCACTCAGTAACAGGTTCCTGTACGTATTAAATAAAAATTATTAAAACTCAAAATTATAATGTAATTCCGGTTATAAAAAGAGTCCTAATGAAAATAGATCATGAACCAAACGTATTTTGTCATCGTCAAAAATCGTATTGACACTTAATGACAATAATAATAATAATAATAATAATAATAATGAAAAATAAAAAAAAAAACAGAATTTGATTAGATTTTTCACAATTTATTTATTAATTGATGCACAGATCTTATCCGATGAAAATTATTATAAAATATACAATTAATTTATTTATTTATTGATTTATTTATTGCTTTACATAGTACGATCGTCATATGTTTATGGGTGTTTCAGGTTTTGAATTTAAAATTCGTCGTCGTCAAATATTTCCGTCGTTTCTTCTGATTTTGTGTTTCGCTTTGACTTACAGCGATTGCAAATTAAGAATCAAACAATAAAACTAACCGACTCTCGGGGACCCCACCCCCCACCCCCCGTCGTTCTACATGCGCCGGCAAATCTTTTATTTATTACTCAGCGACGAATTTTTTAATTTAAACGAGTAAGTTGGGCGTCGCCCCCAATTTTTTAAAAAATATTGAAAAAAAAATTGATGCTCGCCAAATTAGAACGGGAAGGGGCGGGGGGCGCAGGTTACAATTTCTAATTTAAAAAACGAGCAAGTATATTATACTATACGCCTAATTTATAACGACAAAAATTAAATAAATAAATAAGTTGAACGTCGCGTCGCGTCTTCCACAATTTCATAAAAATCTTTAAAGAAAATCGACGCTCGCCAAAATTAAAAGAGAAGGAGGGCGAGGGCAAACTCAAAAATAAACTCAAAATTCTAAAAACCAAAAAACTAAAAAAAAAAAAATACGACAAATAGGAATTATCTGAATTTTTTTCGTCTTTATTTAATCGAGTAAAATGGGGGCTCCATTTTGTAAAGATTTTAAAAAGTAGCAATTTGGCACTCGCCAAGTTGGAACGGAGGGAGGGGGCGCGCAGAGATAAACCACTTAATTTTTAATTTTTTTTTTATTAAAACAGTAATTGGGCTTCGCCCCCCTCCAATTTTATGAGAACTAAAAAAGAAAAATTCCACGCTCGCCAAATTAGATAGAGGGCGGTTAGGCGGAAGGCCTAAGTGACTTCAAATTTTTTTTCTTTCTTTTTATTTAAACGAGCGAGTGGAGCTTCGACTCAATTTTATAGTTATATTTTTATAAAAATTAAAAAAAAAAAAACGATGCTCGCCAGATTAGCAGGGAGAGAGAGAGCGAGAGTGGAGGACAAATTAGTTCAAATTTTTCCTTTTTTTTTTTTTAATTTAAATGAGTAGTTGAGCTTCGCCCCCAATTTTACAAAAAATAAAAAAAAGTCGATGCTCGCCAAATTAGAAGGACGAAAGGGCGGAGGGCAAATTACTTCCATTTCTTTTTCTTTTTTTTATTTAAACGAATAAGATTTTTTTAAAGGAATTCGATGCTCACCTACTTAATCAGAGGAGCGAGAAGGCGGAGGGGCAAGTTATTTCAATTTTTTTTATTTTTTTTTTATTTAAGCGAATCAGTCAAACTTCAGTTTCATAAAAATTAAAAAAAAAAATAGATTCTCGTCAAATTAGACGGGGGCGGTAGGGGGGAAGGAGCGGGAGGAGATGCAAATTACGTATTTTTTTCTTTTTCTTTATTTAATTTAAGTAAGTTGATCGTCGCCCCCAATTTTATAAAATTAAAAAAGAATCGGTGCTCGCCAAATTAGAAGGGCGAGAATGCGGAGGGGAACTTACTTCATTTTTTCTCTTTTTTTTATTTAAACGAGCAAGTTGAACATCGCCCCCAATTTTATTAAAAAAAAACTTGAAATTAAGAGGGCGGGAGGGCGGAAAGCAAATTATTTATTTTTTTCCTCCTTGTTTCAATTAAAAAAAAAAAATCGATGCTCGCCAAATTTGCAAGGGATGGGGTTGCCGTGGGGGGGGGGGGGCAGGGGCAAATTACTTCAAATTTTTGTCTTTTTCTATTTAAAGAGTAAGCTGGCGCGTCGCCCCCGATTTTATAAAAGAAATTGAAAAAGATCGACGCTCGGCAAATTAGCAGGGCGGGAGGGCGGAGGGCGAATTACTTAATTTTTTTTTCTTTTTCTATTTAAATTTAAACGAGTAAGCTGAACGTCGCCCCCAATTTTATTTTAAAAAAATGAAATTTAAAGGGCGGGAGGACGGAGAGCAAATTACTTATTTTTTTTATTTCTTAAATTTTATAAAAATTGGAAAAAAATCAATGCTCGCCAAATTTGTAAGGGGGTGGGGGGAGGGGGGGGGGGGCAAATCACTTCTAATTTTCTTCTTTTTTTATTTAAACGATTTTTTTGTTTTCTAAACTCGCAAAAGCGTGCATTTAATTATTATTGTCTAATTTAGACGCGCGCGCTTGGTTTCAGTTTCGGTGGCGCCATCTGTCGCAACTATTTTCAGTCATGGCTTAACGAGCGCCCAAAATTTAATTTCTGAAGGTCGGGGATGGCCCCCAATTTTATGAAAATTAAAAAAAAAAAAAAACTACTACTTGCGCCGCCAAATCTCTTTTTTTTATTACTTGGCGACGGTAAATAAATTCGTTAATTTTAATTATTAATGCAGTCTGTTGAAAATAATGGAAAAATTGTTAATTCCAGTTTGTTAATTATTATAAAAAAAAAATAAATAAATAAATTTAAAAGTCGAAGCTTCCTTGGGCCAATTGATTTGCAACACATTTTTTCTTCTGTTTTTTTTTTTTTTTTTAAATTTTTTTAGCTTGAGATCAATCTATCTACCAATCACAGGAGCTTAAACATTCCTTCAACTTCAATTCGGCAATTCACACCTGAGGTTCTAATAATGTTGGTTTGCAAATGGAAAAGGAATTCTTCGAAGGAAAAAAATAAATAAACGGCGTGCTAATTGCCCGGGGGGGCCTTGAAAATTAATTCAAAGTGCTCGCTCGTTTCAGGCCGATTTCAGAGCGTCCAAGTCCAAAACATTTGCGATTACATTTATCACGATCGGCATAATGATTTTTATCGCCGCATAATTGGGTTTTAGGGAATTAGCTGCGCGCTATTGTCAGATTGACTGTGGGTGGCACTGGTCGATTGGTATCGTTTGAAAAAAATGACCGAAATCGGAATGGATGGGATTCCAGAAAAGGGGGACGCGGGTAAGCAATTGCAATTTTACTTTTTTTTAAAAAAAAAGAAAAACAAAAAAAAATAAGAAAAAACTAAACTCTCTTTATTTATTGATCCCTGAAGCTAGCGCCTCACGCATAATTGAAGGTCATATTCACGCTCTGATCGCTGATGAAGATTAAAAAAAAAGACAATCGAATTACTTAATTCCGATGTGATAAAATTATCATAAACATTTCATTTCAAGAGTGTTCGGTTAAAATTAGAAACAACAAGAGCCACTCGTTTAAATGAGCGCGGAATATTTTTTTCTGTGTTTTCCGTACGCTCGCTTCTTCTTAATTTATTATTTTAATCCTGCATTAATTCTTTTGAAATTGGCGCGCGAGCTTAAACAGAAGAGTGACAGATGACGCCACTGAATCAAATAACCGCGGCGCTCTGGAATTTACCAGCTGTTATATTACGTCACTTTCGAAAACAAAAGATTCGTTTGAAATTGGCGCGCTCTTTCGCGTAAGTTTAAAACAAAAGAGTGACAGATGACGCCACTGAATCAAATAACCGAGCGCCCTGGAATTTAGCAGCTGTTATATTACGTCACTTTCGAAAACAAAAGATTCGCCCTCCGGCCCTGCTAATTTACCGAGCGTCGATTATTTTCAATTTTTTTTTTTTTTTTTTTAAAACGGGGGGCGACGCTCAACTTACTCTTTAAATAGAAAAAGAGAAAAATTTGAAGTAATTTGTCCCCCCCCCCCCCGCCGCGCGCACTCCCCCTTTGCAAGTTTGGCGAGCATCGACTTTTTTTTCCAATTATTTTTTTATTGAAAAAAGGAAAATTAATTAAGTAAGTTGCTCTCCGCCCTCCTGCCCTCTTAATTTCAATTTTTTTTTTATAAAATTGGGGACGATGTTCAACTTACTCGTTTAAGTAAAAAAAAGAAAAAAAAAATGAAGTAATTTGCCCCCCCCCCGCGCACTCCCCCTTTGCAAGTTTGGCGAGCATCGACTTTTTTTTCCAATTATTTTTTTATTGAAAAAAGGAAAATTAATTAAGTAAGTTGCTCTCCGCCCTCCCGCCCTCTTAATTTCAATTTTTTTTTTATAAAATTGGGGACGATGTTCAACTTACTCGATTAAGTAAAAAAAAGAAAAAAAAATGAAGTAATTTGCCCCCCCCCCCCGCGCACTCCCCCATTGCAAGTTTGGCGAGCATCGATTTTTTTTCCAATTATTTTTTTATTGAAAAAAGGAAAAAATTAAGTAAGTTGCTCTCCGCCCTCTTAATTTCAATTTTTTTTTAATAAAATTGGGGACGATGTTCAACTTACTCGTTTAAGTAAAAAAAAAAGAAAAAAAAAATGAAGTAATTTGCCCCACATATTCTCGCCGTTCTAATTTGGCGAGCATCGATTTTTTTTTAATTTTATAAAATTGAGGGCGACGATCAAGTTATTTAGATTAAATAAAGAAAAAGAAAAAAATACGTAATATGCAGTCCCTCCCCCCCGCCGCCCCCTTCTAATTTGACGAGAATCGATTTTTTTCTTTTTTAATTTTTATGAATCTTGGGGGCGACGCTCAACTGACTCGCTTAAATAAAAAAAAAAAATCGAAATAACTCGCCCCTCCGCCTTCTCGCTCCTCCAATTAGGCGAGCATCGAATTCTTTTAAAAAAATCTTATTCGTTTAAATAAAAAAAAATGGAAGTGATTTGCCCCCCGCCCTCCCGTCCTTCTAATTTGGCAAGCATCGACTTTTCTTTAATTTTTATAAAATTGACTTTTTTTTAATTTTTATAAACTTGGGGGCGAAGCTCAACTACTAATATAAATTAAAAGAAAAAGGAAAAATTTGAAATAATTTGCCCTCCGCTCTCTCTCTCTCTCCCTGCTAATCCCTGCGAGCATCGATATTTTTTAAAATTTTTATAAAAATATAAATATAAAATTGAGTCGTTGAAACAAAAAGAAAGAAAACAAAAATTAAAGTAACTTAGGCCCACCGCCTAACCGCCCTCTATCTAATTTGGCGAGCGTCGAATTTTTATTTTTTAATTTTCATAAAATTGGGGGGGGGGGGCGAAGCTCAATTACTGTTTTAATTGAAAAAAATAAATAAATAAATGGTTTATTCTCTGCCCCCCGCCCCCCTCCATTCTAACTTGGCGAGCACCAAATTGCTACTTTTTAAAATCTTTATGAAATGGGGTGAGTTCGTCGCCCCCATTTTACTCGATTAAATAAAAAACGAAAAAAATTCAGATAATTCCTATTTGTTTTATTTGTTTTTTTTTTTTTAGTTTTTTGGTTTTTAGAATTTTAAGTTTATTTTTGAGTTTGCCCTCGCCGTCCTTCTCTTCTAATTTGGCGAGCGTCGATTTTCTTTTAAAGATTTTTATGAAATTGAGGAAGACGCGACGCGACGCTCAACTTATTTATTTATTTATTTATTTATTGTTGTTATAAATTAGGCGTATAGTATAATATATTTGCTGGTTTTTAAATTAGAAAATGAAACCTCCCCCCTCCCCCTCTCCTTCCGGTTCTAATTTGGCGAGCATAAATTTTTTTTTTTAATATTTATACAATTGGGGGCGACGCCCAACTTACTCGTTTAAATTAAAAAAAAAAAAGAAAAAATTGAAATAATTTCATCTCTGCCCCCATCGATTTTTTAAAAATACTTTATAAAATTGGGGACACACTCGTTTAAATAAAAAATGAAAAAAAAAAAAGAAGTTGAAGTACTTTCCCCCTCCCCCTCCCTCCTCCTCTTCTAATTTGACGTGTATCGATTTTTTTTTAAATTTTTATAAAACTGGGGGCGACCCACTTCCAACAATTATTAAGTGTTAATATTTGTGTGCCCTGTTTGTTCAGGTTCGGCGCCACCTCCTGATAAGTTGACCCCCTGGAAGATCCTCGTGCCGTCCATAGGTGAGTTCCTGGGGACCTTCACCTACCTCTTCGTGGGGTGCACGGGGTGCATTCACGACCTCTACGGCGAACATTTCTCGCACCAGTTCGCCGCCCTTTCTTACGGCCTGGCAATAGCGCTGTCGATTCAGGTGAATAAACCAAGAAAAATAGTTTTTTTTTTTTTTTTCTATATAAACTCAACGTTTCAGTTATTCGGGCACATATCAGGGGCGCACTACAACCCCGCCGTGACCGCGGCCGCCGTCGTAATGGGCCAAATCGAACTGATCAAGGTGCCCTTTTACTTCATAGCCCAGACCGCGGGGGCGATCCTGGGCTACGGCCTGATTTTGGTAAATCAAATCAGAAAATTCGTTTCGCCCCTCCCCCCCCCCTCCCTTTCCCCTCCCTCCCCACAGGCTAAATGAGTCACTTTTAATTTTAAAGGACTTTGTTTAGTAAATAGTAATAGCAAGAATAGTAACTCGCAGAAAAGTTCTGCCACCAACGGGATTCGAACCCACACCACCTGGTTTCACGCCAAGTCGCTCTACCTACGTTGAAGTACGGCGGCTCAAGTGCAGCAGCCCAAGTGAATTATGTCTCTGATTTATCTTAGATTAATGTGCTGGAAATATCAGTGCTCTCTCACAGCTTAACGGTAGAGCGACTTGGCATGAAACCAATCGGCGCGGGTTCGAGTCCCGTCGTTTTAAATCGGTTTACGTTTTAGGTGCTGGTGCCTTCGAGTATGACAGACGACCTGTGCGTCGCCCAACCTCACCCGGGCATAAACGACGGCCAGGTAAAAACTTTCTTAAACTTAAATTAAAATGTCAAGCAGTCGAGTTTCAATTGTTTTTCTTTTTTAGGCCGTCGTCGTCGAGTTCGCCGCGGCCTCCCTCCTGGTGTTCGCCGTCTGCGCGATCTGGGACAAGAGGTGCTACGGATTTTTCGATTCCGTCTCGATACGCTTGGGCTTGATGTTGGCAAGCGTGTTCATCTCTTTCGTAAGTATGTTCCGAAGCACTGTTGCCAACTTGACGAATTTTACAAACTATCCTAGAAAATTGTTAAGTTATTCTGGAACGTTGGAAACCTTCCTAGAAAATTCGGAAGTTATCTTAGAACATTAGAGACCTTCCTAGAAAATTAGGAAGTTATCCTTAGAACATTAGAAGCTATCCCAGAAAATTAGAAGCTATCCTAGAACATTAGAGACTATTCTAGAAAATTTTTAATCCGCTAGAGACCTTCCTAGAAATTTAGAAGCTCTCCTAGAATTTTACAGACTATCCTAGAAAATTATTAAGTTACCCTGGAACGTTAGAGACCTTCTTAAAAAATTAGGAAATTATTCTAGAACATTAGAGACCTTCCTAGAAAATTAGGAAGTTATCCTTAGAACATTAGAGGCTATCCCAGAAAATTAGAAGCTATCCTAGAACATTAGAGACTATTCTAGAAAATTTTTAATCCGCTAGAGACCTTCCTAGAAATTTAGAAGCTATCTTAGAACATTAGAGACTATCCTAGAAAATTATTAATCGGTTAGAGACCTTCCTAGAAAATTAGAAGCTATCCTAGAATTTTACAGACTGTCCTAGAAAATTATTAAGTTATCCTGGAACGTTAGAGACTGTTCTAGAAAATAAAAAATAATTCGGGAACATTAGAAACCAGATATCTTGGCGTTGGCAAATTTCAGGCACTGTTTGGCGGATTAATTTGCGATAGTTGGCAACACTGCTTCGAAGCCGTCGGAAAAAAAAGAAATACTAAAAGAAAAAAAATTTAGGGCCCCCTCACCGGTCCGGGAATCAACCCGACCAGGGTGTTAGCCCCGGCTATATTCCACAACAGGTGGACCTCGCATTGGGTAATTTCCCCCTCGAGTTTCCCCCGCTGTTTTATTTTAATGGCACCTGTGCTTTTAGGTTTACTGGGTGGGGCCCATGGCCGGCGGAGTCGTGACGGCCCTGTTTTACAAGTACACTTTCGTCGAGGGCTTGTCCAAATTATAAAATAATATTTAAGTTGATTTAGCTTAGGTTTACATGGAGATAAGAACGTGGGAGGGGGGATTCTCCCCCCCCCCCCCCGCGATTAAGTACCTGAAGAAGAAGTTTAAGATTATTTTGTTTATTTGATGAGATTATTAAGTTTATTTAATTTTAATTTTTTTTTTGTTGGCCGCAGGAGATTGCTAAAGCCGAGCTGATTGGCTTCATTTTAACGTTTTCAAAACTTCAACTCAAATTTCAAAATAATGAAAATTCAAAAAACTCAAACTTAACCCAATGTAAGACAACTTAAAAAAAAAACGTACAAAAAAAAACAAAACTCGAACTCAAATTTCAAAACAGGAAATCCAAATTAACGTCCAACTCAACTCTACTCAACACGATCCAACCGAAGAAAACTTAAAGTGAAAAATGTAAGTCTAAAACTTAAAACTCGAACTGAAACTTCAAAACTGAAAATCCAACTCAAAAAACCTCAAAATTCAATTGGCATTGAGTCCCGGAAAATTGAAAATTCAAAAAAGAACAATTAAGGAATTAAGTACGACTCAAGAGTGATACACCCAACTAAACTCAGCCTATCTAAACCTAATGAAAGGCAAAAGTTAAAAACTATAATAAAAAAGAAGAGAAAACTCAACATTAATTTTCTTAACTCAAAGTAGCTCTCACGTTTCAAAACTATAGCTTCGAATCGAAAATAAATTCAATTTAAGTAATACGATCCAATCTATAATAATAAAACTTATGCGAAAGAATTAAGCCACAAAGCTCAAGAAAATCAAATTTCAATTAAAACTCGAGAAAACTTGATTCTAATCGAAATTAAAAACTCAAAAAAAATTGATTCTAATTGAAAGTTGAACCCAACTCAACCACAATAATAAGAACAGCGACAAAAAGTAAAATTCAATATCAAAACTCAAAAAATCTGAAAATTCAAAACTCAAAATTCAACTGGCATCGAGTTCTAGACGACTCAAAACTCAAGAAAGGGCGATTAAGGAATTAATCCCAACTCAAGTGAGACACACGCAACTGAACTCAACCTATCTCGACGCAATGCAGGGCAAAAATTAAAATTAAAATCAAAAGCTAAGGTAAAACTCAATGTTGAAACTCAAATTAGCTCTCATATTAAAAAATTGAAAATTCAACTCAATTTATGACGATCCAGTTTTAAAAAGAAATACTTTAAGCCTTAAAGCTCAAGAAACGTATTTCAAGTCAAAACTCAAAAAACTCGATTGTAGTCGAGTGTCCAAACGAACTCAACTCGACCACAGTAACAGGAACAATCCAAAGTAAGGAAAAAATAAAGCAGAACTGGGTAATAATAAAACTCTCGAAACTCAAAATTGAGTCCTGGAAAATTCAAAACTCAGTGAACTCAAGTTGCAAAAACTGCGACTCAAATTTCAAAATAATGGAAATTCATAACTCAACGTTACACGCCCCAACGTGTAAGAAAACTCACAAAAAAAGAACTAGAACTCAAATTTGCCCGCCCCAAAAAAAAAATTAGAGAGTGAGAGAAAATTCGAAACTCAAAAAAATCCAGACGAGAAAAGTCTTGACATGGCTCGTTCTATATCAAAGGCAAATATTAAATTAAAAAAATTAACTAAAATAAGATGAAACTCAAAACTCAAAACATTAAAATTCTTAACTCAAAATAGCTTTAAAATTAAAGAAGAATTAAAAGAGTTAAGAGTCAAGTCTAATCCAACCGAACACAATAATTCAAGGCAGCCCAAGAAAAACCTAAAACTTAGGGAACTCAAGCTGCTCAAAAAACTTAGAGAGAGAGAGAGAGAGAAAGAGAGAGAGAGAAATCTCAAAATTAACTTAAAAAAATCTAGACCAGGAAACTGGAGGAAATAAATTATTAATTAAAGTCGCAATTAACTATTACAACCGGATTATAATTATAGATGTGTGACGGATTAAGTTTTAATATTTAAACAACCAAATGAGATTAAGTATTTGAGTATTTTATCAGCCGATGGAATCAGAGTGTCCGATTAGAATAAAAAGTGCGGCGAACGTGACGGAAGCTGCTGAATTATTTAAAGAAACTAATTTTTTAATCGACGCGACCACCCTCCTCTCCCCCTCCCCCTCCGCGGCGTTAATAAAAGAAAATCGCAGTTTATTTTTCGTTTTACAAACAACAGATCGCCGGTGAATAATAATAAGAAGAAGCGGCGATGTCCAGGCGAAGAGTTGGGGTCGTTTCTGCTTTCAGCACGACATCATCAGGTAAGTGAAGCAAATTCAAACGAAAAAATCAATTTTGAACGCTTCCTTTCATTCTTAATTTGAAAAGGTTTCGTCCAGGGTTCTTTTTTTTTTAATGTTTGCGATGCAGCGGTATATACGCGGCAGAAACAATCGCTAGCTCCGGCTGAACGCAGCAGCAATTATCCTGTTTATTTTCTTCTCTTTGTTTTGGCTTTGCTTTGCTTCGGCGTACATGCCTAGTAAAATATGCGTGCGACTAGAGACATGTTTAATAGTTCTTAAAAAAAAAAAATTGTATACCAATTAAAAGAATCGTTCAGGAAGAGTAGCGACAGTCGTTATTTTGGGGCTGAACGCAAGGATGTCTCGGGCTGAACGCATGTCTATCCTTGGGCTGAACGCAACGATTCTTTTGGCGCGCGTCGTATTAAAATATTTTCGTTTGGGCTGTTTCAAAACTCTCTCTGTCTCTCCCCCTCCTGCGACAGCGATTGATTGCGCGATTGATTAATTGATTGATTAATTGATCGATTTGAATCCCTGCGAGGCACACGCAGGTCTTGGCTTGGGACGTGTTTAATAGTTCTTTAAAAAAAATAATATTCCAATTAAAATAATCGTTTAGCAAGAGTAGCGACAGTTGTTATTTTGGGGCTGAACGCAAGGATGTCTCGGGCTGAACGCATGGCTATCCTTGGGCTGAACGCATCGCATCTTTTCGCGCGCGTCGTAGTAAAATATTTTTGTTTGGTTTGTTCAAAACTCTCTCTCTCTCTCTCACTCTCCTGTGACAGCGATTGATTGATTGTGATCGAGTGATTTGAATCCCTGCGAGACACACGCAAGTCCTCACAAATGTTATTCATCCTCTCTACCAGGGTCGCATAACGCCAAGGCGGGGGGGTTTCGCGCTTTCGTTCGGCCGAAACTGACAGGTGACGGGCGGGGGTGGGGCAAGTTTCAAGAAACTCTGCCGCCGCGTCGATGTTAGCGCACAGAATTCCCAAAATGCGCGATCGGGGGAGCAGAAGGCGCGCGGAAGACGCCGAGTGCGTTCAGCGCACACTTTAAGCAACGAACTCCGGCCGAGCGGAAAGGAGAGCATGAAGCGCAAGGAGGAGCGAAAAGGAATACAGGCTTGATGTGATGTGATGTGGAGTGCGTGCGTCCTCTGCGGATTCCTAAATTTTTCGCAGCTCGCAGCAAGGCCGCAGGAAGTCGAAGAGGTCGCTGCTGATGCGGTCGCGAGCCGGGCCGGCGAAGCGGTGCAAAAGGTTTTGCCTACAAACAGGCGTTTCGTCTTACGTTTCGGCCTTGATCTGTACACTCTGACAAAAATAATAATTTCGAACGTGAACGCGAACGTTTGCTTAGCGCACGAGAAATTTCGCGTGTAATCGACGAATCATAAACGCCACGCCCGCCGCCGCCGCCGATTCGACCGATGATAATCAAGTTGCCCGAAACAACTTCGAATCGCTTGATTAAAAAAAATGAAGCGAAGCGCGAGACAAATGAAGAAAGAAAAAAAAACGGAACTAATTTAAAAAAAAACTTAACAACTCTTTTTTGATCTCTTCAATTTTGGCTTTCTTTTTTTATTTTTAAATTCAACTTTCTTTCTCTTTTTTATTTCGATCTTTTTTTCTTTGATTTTCTCTTTTCCATTTCAAACATCAGTCTTCTCCTTTTGTTTTAAATTTCGACTTTCCTAGGCCCTCCTCTTTTTCAATTTCAATTTTTTGAATTGATTTGAAATGATTTCTCAATTATTTCAATTTTTCTCGTTTTCCCAATTATTTGACTAACTAAAAAAAAAACTTAACTTTTTCCGATCTTTTCAATTTTGGCTTTCTTCGTTTTATTTTTAAGTTCAACTTTATTTGTTTCTTTATCGTTTTTATTTCGATCGTTTTTTATTTGACTTTCTCTCTTTCATTTCAAACTTCAGCGTTCTTCTTTTGTTTTAAATTTAGACTTTCCTCTTTTTCAATTTCATTTTTTTTTAATTGATTTGAATTGATTTCTCAATTATTTCAATTTTTCTCGTTTTCTCGATTATTTAACTAATTAAAAAAAAACTTAACTTTTTTTCTTCAATTTTGGCTTTCTTTATTTTTAAGTTCAACTTTCTTTCTTCCTCCTTTTTTATTTCGATCTCTTTTTATTTGACTTTCTCTCTTTCATTTCAAACTTCAGCGTTCTTCTTTTGTTTTTAAATTCAGACTTTCCTCGGCCTTACTCTTTTTCAACTTCAATTTTTTTTTTTGGTTTTCTCAATTATTTAACACTCTTTCGATTTCTTTTTGAACTTCTTTCGTTTTTATTTTCGAATTTCTTCGACGATCTTTCTGGCGTTTTTCCGATGTTTTGTCTTTCTTTCTTTCTTTCTTTTTGTTTATTCATTTCTATCTTTTTTTATTTGTCTTAAATTCCGACGTTCTTCTTTCGTCCCTCATTTTCTTTTTTTTTGCTTTTTGGTTTCGTTTCATATTTCAACTACTAATTCTTTTTGTCACTCTCTCGTCTTAAAGGTCAACGAACTTTCCAGTTTTTCTTTTGTCTTCCCAATTAATTGGCTTTCCGTTCGTTTTAACTTTCAACTGTCTTCATTCTTTTTCACATTTTGTCTTCTTGCTTTTGCTTCAAGCTTCAACTTTCTTCGCTCATTTCAATTTTGGCTTTCCTCTTTTATTTTTAACTTCAATTTTCTGCTTTTCTTGCAAATTTCTTTGGTCTTTCCAATGTTTTGTCTTTTTTTCCGTTTTTATTTCGATCTTTCTTATTTGATTCCCTTCGTTTGGTTGAAATTCCAACGTTCTTCTTTCTTTACCACTTCTTTTTTTTTTTGCTTTTTGGTTTCGTTTCATGTTTTAGGTGCTAATTACTTTCTTTCTTCGATCTTCTCAATTTTTCACTATGAATTTCAGCTTACTTCTTTGTTTTGTTTTAAGCGTCAATAAAATTTCGATTTGTTTTTTGTTTTCCCGATTGTGTTACTTTCTTTCTTCTCAATTTTCTTTGGCCTTTTTTTTCTTTTTAACTATCTTTGACCTTTTCAACGTACGATTGATTGATTTTTTCTTTTTGTTTTCCCAACTATGTTACTTTCTTTCTTTTTTCCTTCTTTTGGCTTTTTCTTTCTTTTTTTCTACTTGTTTTTTTTTTCTTTTTTTAATTTCAAATGTAGCAAGACGCGAAAACATTTTTTTTGTGTAATTTACTTTTAAAATGGCGTTGAAGTTGCCCCTGCCATCTATTATTTGAGTTGTCGAATTCGAATCGAATTTATTCTTCCTCGTCGGAAAGAATTCGAGCTTATCGAAAGACAACGCGCTTATCGTCTCCGTTGTTTATTTTAAGCCGGGCGCTATTTTTAAAATGCGAAATGGGCCAAATTTTCTCACGTCCCGCCGCTTCCAATATGTAACCGGTTCGAAATAGAAATGCGAATAAGTTGGGGGGGCATTCGATATAATGTTGTATGTCCATGACGCTGATAATGAGTTTAAACAGGGCAAAGAATGTGGCGGCGGACTTAGGCTAGGCACACACTGGGCACGATTTTCCGTCTTCAAACTTGGAATGAAAACGAAATCGTCCATTAGAAAACCGCCCGTGCTCACTTAGCCTTAGAGATATTGCCGGTGCAGAGTCACGTAGATAGGCTGGGGGGACACGAGCGACTTTCCGTTCGCCAAACTTGTAAAATTCGCACGAAATGTAAATCGCTGGCTTACGACAGAAAAAAAAGCCGCCCGTGTGCACTCGGCCTCGGAGATATTTCCGGCAGGCGAACGCCTCTGTTTGTCGCAGGCGTGCAAATATTTAGTGATTTCATCGAAATTCGACAATACACCGCCCCCTCCCCCCCGCTACGATTAAAGCATTCCGGAATTGGAATTTTTTTTCCCTGCAACATAGGCGACTTGCACACGGTCACGATGACAAGGAGCAAGTGACGTAATCGTCGGCAAATATTAATCGCCTGGTGTTGTCTTTTCCTTTTTTTTTTTTTTAATTTAATTTATTTATCGAAGGCTTCGTCGCGTGTCTGTGTATCTAGAAGTGGAGCTGTGAAATCTCGCAATGGCTTCTGCAATTAAGAGCTTCGTGCTAATAATTTCCTCTGCGTGTCCGCGACGACACTGAGACTGACGTGCTGTTAATTAATCGAAAATCAATAGGCGGCGGTGTTCAATCGTTTTTTGTTTTTTGTTTTTTTTTCTTTTTGTTAGGTTAAGATTTCATCATCGCCATCGTAATCCGCGTCATCGTGAAATAAGCTCTGAATTTCATGAACACCGTACTTGAAGAAGAAAAAGAAGAAGAAGAAGAAAGAAATAAAAAGAAAAACACACGAGAGATGTACGGTGTAAAGAGCTTGCCGTTGTCAAATGTCACTTTCTTTGTTCAAATTAGGCAACTTCACGGGCTGTTAAAATTTAGAGGTCAATTAAAATTTAAAACGCAGTTCCATAATAAATCCAGTCATTTTGATCGCCCTGTATAAACGAAGGATTATTTTTTTTATATTTAACCTTGACGATGCAGATTATCACTGTCATCAAGTATTGCTTTGGCTTTTGATTTTTTGAGTCAAAGAAAAAGTGCTGCTGCACTCGCGCCCGTTTTATTTAATTCACTTATTTATTTATTTTCTTTTTTAAAAACCACTTTACATAATAATTCCCCTCATCCTGGTTGGTGTGATTCAATTTTAATTACTATCATTACCTGCACGTTCTTGACTGTGACCTTTGATTCTGTTGCATTATGCACTTCATGCTTTGCATGTTTGCATTCGGCGCGAATCTTATACGAGTTATTTTTATTTTTCATTTATATACAGTGGCGTAACTAGAAGTCATACATCAAAAACATCAAAAAACGAGATAATCAATTTGATTATCTCGTTTTTTGACGTATTTTTCTTCGGTTTCATTTTATTTGATATGATTTTTTATTTTTTAGTTGTCGATTTCTTTCCTTTATTCGATTGCAATTTAGTTTCAATCATTTTCATTTGTTTTGCTTTCATTTTTTAATTATCAATTGATCGCCTAGTTTTTTTTTTTCTTTTTCTTCGGTTGGATTTGATTTGACAAGATTTTTTAATTGTCGATTTTTTCTTTCACTTGATTTAAATTTATTTTCAATCATTTTCATTTGTTTTGCTTCTATTTCTTAATTACCAAATTGTTCATCTTGTTCTTTTGTGTTCTTTTCTTCGATTCGATTTCATTTGACATGATTTCTAATTTTTTAATTGTTGTTTTTTTTCCTTTTACTCGATTTAAGTTTATTTTCAACATTTTAATCTAGTCGATTGATCGTTTTTGTTTTTTCTCCTTGTCGAGTTGACTTGTTTTAAATTTTTTAATTATGAACTGAACGTTCTTTTTCAATACTTACAGATAAAATTTTTGGTTGCGATAAAATTCGTCAGTTTTTATATCGATTTGACTTGACTGAGTTTTACATAATTTTTATTTTCGTCCTATCATCATCGACGAATCGACGATCATCTTTTGTTTTTGCTTTGTTCAATTTCACTATTTTATTAGTATTTTTTATTTTGATAATCGTCCTTGTCAATTGTTCAAAAATTCTTTGCCGTTTCAATCGGCACGACAGTGAAAAGATTCTACCGTTGATTCGAACGAACGGCCGTAGAGCGTATCTGTAGTGGCGCCATCTGTTATTGGCATTTCAAATTGCGGCGAGCGCCGAATTCAAATTATCTATTCGACAACTTGTCTGACGGCGATTTCTTTTCTTCCTACGCATTTCGTGTCATTTTTACCCCGGTGTGACAGGGCAGGAAGAACCTCTGCTATTGGTTCATGAAGATGAATTCGCTTAGATTCGCCGCCCATCGTGACGAAAATCTCTTATGCACGTCACCGTTTCAAGCGGTGATTATCATCACCAAACAAAAAGAAAAGAAAAAAAAAAAAGAAATTAGAACCGTGACGAAAATCTCTTATCTACGTCGCTGTTTCGAGCGACGCGACGATTATCACCAATCAAAAAGAAGAAGAAAAAAAAAGAAATTAGTAGAACTCACGTTTAGCGTGATGACATCTGTCGGGCAAAATTTTAAACTTCGGGCGCCAAATTTGAATTTGAAATTACAAAAGTCTATCATGTAATCATGATGACGCAACAATAACGATTTTCGATGAGTATTCTCGGCAAATAAAAGTTGCTTTTGGCGCCCTCTGCGAAATACTTTCGCCCAGGTCCGGGTAGTACGTTTCCTGAGCTAATAAATATTCAAATTGAATTAATATAATAAGGAAGGAAATACCAGCGGGACGAAAGAAAAAAAAAATCTGTCACCTACGGGATTTGAACCCGCCGAGTGCCCTAACCACTAAACTAAAGTGGGGCGATGGCGAGTGACCCGGGTTCAAATCCCGTATGTGACAGATTTTTTTTTTTTTGGTCCTGTTAGTGTTTTAATTTATACAGTTCAGCACTGACGTGTCCTTCTCTTCTTTAAATTTAATAAATATTTATTTGCGACTTGTTAACAACAAATTCCTCTTTTATCTACACATGTATACCTGCGGACGAGGCGAGAACCTGTCGATGACTATCTTCATCAAATCAAATCAACATCAAGTCCACTCTAATTGCCAGGGTACAACGTCCAAAAGCAAAAAAAAAAAAATCAAATCACCATTAGACTTATCGAATTGCACGTGGACTTTTCGCCGCGCAAAAGTCTTTTGCGTCGCGTACACTCAAAACCCCGAATTCTTGAAATGGAACGAGAGGGTTTGCTGTGGAAGGGATTTCTGAAAAGAACTCGTCACGCAGAAGGTCAGTGAAGCCTCATTTTTTCTTTTTTTTTTACTTCCGAGAGAATTCCACTGATGAGTTCCTAACATAAAGAATGTTTCGAAGATTTTTTTTTTTTTTTGTAAGAAGTCCAAATTTGTTTTTCGACGGAAATGGATGATGAAGATGAAGAAGCCCCTCGTAATCTCGGAATGAATTAATTATTGAATTCCATATACGAAGTGATCGATTCTTATCGGATCGGTTTATTACTACCGAGATACGATCGGCGTCGTTTTTTTTTTTTTTGTATTGTTTTCTTTTTCTTTTTTTTTTTTTTAATTGAGTGGTTTTAGAAGTGTGCACGAGGCTCGTTTTGTATTTGTACACTCACATCCTAATTAATCATCGCGACAACTGGAGACAGGATGTGCAAGTTAAAAAGAAACTAAATTGCTCCTCCGTAAGGACGTAACGTAAAACGTAGGCCATTGATTAAGTAAGACTTTTCAGAATTGATCGTCCGTCGGTCGATCCCACCAGTTTTGAACTTCGGGCCCCGGTTATTTTGATCGAGCATAGTTCAGAGAGCCCGGCTCTTGGCAATGCACACACTTTTCAAAAGAAAATAGTTTGCATCAGTCCGCGCGCTCCTCACCCACACCTCGTACTAGTGTGCTCAATTAAACCCACCGCCGTTATTATATAATAATAATAATAATAATAATAAAATTAATAATAATTAATAAACGACAACAATTTGAATTGGTCCCCCCCCGAGTCAGTCGGTGGACGTCTCCTCCGCATTGTAGTTTCCGTTGAGTGTCTTCAGGAATGGCCGGACGTAAGTACTTCCCCCCATAAAAAAAAAAACTTCTTTTATTTTTAAAAATTTTTTTAAGTTCGCGAAAAAAAAACTCTCCCCTTCTTTTTTTTATTTTTATTTTTTTTTAATTTACTTTCCCCCCAAGAAAACTCTTCCCTTCTTTTTTTTTAATTTCCCTAGAAAAGAATTCTTTCTTTAATTTTTTTTTTTTTTTAATTTCCCCCCCAAGAAAAAAAACCGAACTCTTGCCTTCCTTTTGTACGAATTTTTCTTTCTAATATCGCCCCCCTCGGATTTCTGACGATTTACGGCGCTAAGTGGCGCGTTAAAAACCTACAGTCAATATTTACCGTGCTTAACGCGTTTTATTGTTAATAATAAACTGGTCAAACAAGAGCCGTAAAAGGAAGATGTGTGTAATATTTTATTTCAGTTTGCAGTTTGTGCTTCGAGTTACGTGCGCACACGGTGTTTTCTTTTTTTTTTTTTTTAATCTTGACAAAAAAAAAACTGATCACCAAAAAAAAAACTAAAATTAACAAACTAATAAATAAATAAATAAATAAAAACACGGACGACATGCGTTACATCAGGAAAAGGCGTGAGTATCCTTGCGAAAAGGAAAATTACATAGCATTTTTCTCGATTATTTTTCTTTCAATGACAGTGCGCGTAGCGGCGGAAATTTTTTGTACAGTCCTGGAAAAAAAAATTCACGAAATTATTTAACAAAAAAAAAAAAAAAAATTAAAAAACGAAATATCGAAAATTTTAATGATCGAATAATTTAATTTAATTTAATTTAATCTAATTTAATTTACTAATTATTGAACATTCGAGAAAAGAAAGAAAGAGAGGAAAAATTAGCGCGTCCCTGCTTTATCGTAAGCCAAAGAAACAAAAGACAATCGATTACTGCTTTATAACGAAAATTGCCTTCTTTCTTCAACTGTCAAAACAAAAAAAAAAAAACAAAAAAAAAACAAAATAGTCTTGTTTTTTTTTACGAAATTTGCACATTTTTGCTACTTTTTTGCTAGTTCTGGACAACTGCGAAACGGGGTGAAACAGTTTATTATTGTTTATATACGAGGGGACCTCGGAAAGTTTTCTTTTCCGAATTATAATAAGTACTAGGCCCGCTAAAAAAAAAAAAAAACAAAAAAAAAGAATTGATTGGGGTCTCTAGGCACATTTTTTTTATTTTTATTTATTCACAACTAGCCGTCCGTCCGCGGCATTTTTTAATTCCTCGTCGAACAACTGCAAAACTATTTGAATTAATTTATTGCGTTTATACGAGGAGAACTCGAAAAGTTTTTTTGTTTTCGAATTATAATAAGTACTAGGCTCGCGCCCATCAAAGAAAAAAAAACAAAAAAATTGAAAGAAGACTCTACACGCATTGTTTTATTTTTATTTATTTTTTTTCTTTTTTTGCGAGCGTAGTCAAAACGCAATTATTCTCTTCAGAAAAGGTGAAGAAAAAAAAAATTATTTAAAAAAAAGAACGAACTTTCCAAGTGAAATAATTCATAATTTATACGTTTATACGAGGAGAACTCGAAAAGTTTTTCATCTAATTGTAATAAAAATACAGGGAAAAATTTTTTTTTTTAGTTGTGATCGAAAATAGTATAAAATAGAAAATATTATAATTGGGGGAGAATAAGCGGCAGTGAAAATATTACAATTCCCCGCCCCTACAATGTTTTCTTTTTTCTTTTTTTTTCAAGCCGTACTGGGGCATATTTTTCAGAATTTCTTTACGAACTGAACGATTTTTTTTTTGAATTATTAATTTGCCTTCCGTTCGAAAAAAAGTGCCTTTCGAAATGGCGTCGGTTCCCCCCTTTGATTAATAATTAATTACGACGAAATGTCATTTGGCGAAAGTTTAAATTTACGTCAAAACCAAAACAAGTCAAAGACCGTTTATTTTACAAAAAAAATATAAAATAAAATAATAATAAAATAAAAAAAAAGAAAAAACAAAAAAGTATTTTTCGCTTTTCCCTTCGGTTTCGAATAAAAGAAGGAAAAAAACGGAAATAATACGTTCTTCAATTGTTATCGCTCGAACGAAAACAAATGACGTCGATTACGTCTGAGATTCGTCAGCAATACTGCACTTTATCAGGTCCGGCTCGAGAAAGCGGTTCGCCCTAATCCCATTATTCATTCATTTTCAAAATTCGCAACAAACTTAGGATTTTTCAATTCAACATCCTGTATACTATTGCTATGGTTTCGTAAAAAGTGCAGACGTTTCTGCGCACTTTTGTTTTCCAGTCGCAGTGAAGCAATAGAACGACGCATTTTCAAAATACGCGCCAAACTTACGATATCTTAAATGGAACGCCCTGTATATTATTGCATATTTGAATTCTTCGTCGAATTCTAGTGTGAATTGATGGGTCGCATCGGGGGTCTAGCGTGATTAGTTTTTGAGTTACTAGGGGGCGTTCATCCGAAAATTCGCGCGCGGCTATCTCTCGTACTTTTTAAGATAGGAAAAATGTTTCCGTACAAAAGTTGCAGAAGTTTCTGTGCTCTTTTGTTTTCCGGTTGCAGCGAAACAATAGAACGACGCTTTTTCAAAATACGCGCCAAACTTACGATTTTTTCAACGGAACGCCCTGTATATTATTGCATTTTTGAATTCCTCGTCGAATTTTAGTGTGACTTGATGGGTCGCATCGCAGGTCTAGCGTGATTCGTTTTTGAGTTACTAGGGGGCGTTTGCCTGAAAGTTCGCACGCGGTTATCTCTCGTACTTTTGAAGATAGGAAAAATGTTTCCGTACAGAAGTTGCAGACGTTGCTGTGCTCTTTTGTTTTCCGGTCGCAGCGAAACAGTAGAACGACGTATTTCCAAGATACGCGCCAAACTTACGATTTTTTCAACGGAACACCCTGTATATTATTGCATTTTTGAATTCCCCATCGAATTTTAGTATGAATTGATGGGTCGCATTGGGGGTCTAGCGCGATTCGTTTTTAAGTTACTAGGGGGCGTTTGCCTGAAAGTTCGCGCGCGGTTATCTCTCGTACTATTGAAGATAGGAAAAAAGTTTTCGTACAAAAGTTGTAGCAACTTTTGCGCACTTTTGTTTGCCGGGCGCGGGGAAACAAAAGAACGTCGCATTTTCAAGATACGCGCCAGAATTGAGATTTTTTCAACGGAACACCCTGTATATTATTACATTTTTGAATTCCCCGTCGAATTTTAGTGTGAAGTGATGGGTCGCAGTGGGGGTCTGGCGTGATTAGTTTTCGAGTTACTAGGGGGCGTTTATCCGAAACTATTTCTAACTTATAAAAGAACGTTTTCGTGCGTGACTTGCGGTATCTTTTTGTTTATTAACGTAAATATGTTTG
Source organism: Prosopocoilus inquinatus (assembly GCA_036172665.1). NCBI lineage: Eukaryota > Metazoa > Arthropoda > Insecta > Coleoptera > Lucanidae > Prosopocoilus > Prosopocoilus inquinatus. The sequence goes on along the minus strand of CM069878.1, from coordinate 1,471,213 downwards.
CGATTTGCTTTATTTTAAGCGCTTTAACGCTAAAATAATGCTTTTAGAAAAACTCGAAAACGAAATTAGCGGCGATAAGTGTTTAATTATTATTTAAACTGTTAGGTCGAATTAACGCTTTACGAAGCCGGATGCAGCGTGAGTTTACGTGAACGCGGATTATAAAAAAGGCGAGCGAGCGTGAGACAAGGAGGACGACAGAGGTGTTTTTTTACTTTTGTTCTTTCGATTGTTAGATTTGAGTAAATTTGAATTCGTTTCCATAAATTGCCGCGGACAACAAAGGGGGGCGCGAGGGTTCATTTCACATTCACAAATGCGTAACCTTAGCCTTAGGACTCGGGGAAACAAACTTGCGCGGCAGGGCCGGACGTGCGCTCTCGCCCTCTCCCTCGAGAAACGAAAACAATCAAATTCACGTCCGCCGGCCGTTGTGATTGAGATCGCCTGCGTTTGTGGAAGGGATGAAATAATTTTTTTAACCTAAAAAGTGATTTATTGCGGATTATTCTCGTCGTAAATTTGCCTTATCTGCGTTTGCTTTTATCACGTAATTCACGGCGCGTACGCTAATGCCATACGACAACATCGTATAATAATTAATAAATCACGCGAAACGAGATGAATTTCTTAGGAAAGATTATTTAAGTAAGTCAAATTGAACTAGAAATTAAAAGCGAGGATGACTTCGAACTGACAAAGTAAATGACGAAATGCAAACACACGGATTATATCCTTGACTAATGTTAATTATTGTTAATTATGCCAAACACACACACCATTGAGTTAACGCCAACGTATAAATAGTAACTAGTTTGTTACCTAGAAAAAAAAATGTTTTTCTTTAAGAGCAAGGCAAACGATTTAATACCATCGGCTACGTGACAATATAACGGACATTATTTTAATCTCATATAGTCTAAACTTTTTTTTTGTTTTTTTTTTTGTTAAGTAGGAATTATTCAACCGTCATAAAATTTTGACATATGAACCGTTTATCGGTCGGTTGTGCTTTCCGACCGACAGTTCGTAAATAAAAAAAAAATAATCTTGAATCCTGAATTGTGCCTCGTTCATCACCGATCGATACACGAAGGGTAATCGTTTAATTGTCGTGGAAACGCGAGAGTTTTCAAACTTGGCGCCCAACGTGGGGCTAACAAAAAATAAAATAAAACACAATTAATAAATGTTTATTATCATCGGCGGCGACCCTCGCATTTGATTATTAATTTTATTATCGCCGATTAAGTTGTAACCGAAAATCTTTAATTATTATTATTTAAATTACGACATTAACATCATCATTATTGTCGGATTCTTCAAAACAATGTGACGTCGCCGCGACCCTTAACATCTCTGAATATTAATAACTCGCCTTATCAAACGATTCCACTAACTGCAATGATGATAAATATTTAATAATAATCGGTTGACCTAACGACGGGCGTTCGGGTTTCCGTTCGAGCGCTTTAATGAATTACCGCGCGGCGTTATTGTTGCCATGAGCCAACGCCGTCTTCAAACAGGCCTGTGTCGTCGCGTATACGCACTATACGCTTACAAATACAGACGACAAGAGGCGTTTACGGAAGCTCCAATTTGATTAAATTGATTAGAAATACGAGAGAAAATGATTTTTTCAATGAAACACCCTGTATATTATTGCATTTTTGAATTCCTCGTCGAATTTTAGTGTGAACTGATGGGTCGCAGTGGGGGTCTAGCGCGATTCGTTTATGAGTTACTAGGGGCGTTCATCCGAAAGATCGCGCGCGGCTATCTCTCGTACTTTTCAATACAGAAAAAAAGTTTCCGTACAAAAGTTGCAGACGTTTCAACACACTTTTGTTTCCCAGTCGCAGCGAAACAATAGAACGACGCATTTTCAAGATACGCACCAAACTTACGATTTTTTCAATGGTACGCCCTGTATATTATTACATTTTTGAATTCCCCATCGAATTTTAGTGTGAACTGATGGGTCGCAGTGGGGGCCTAGCGCGATTCGTTTTTGAGTTACTAAGGGGCGTTCATCCGAAAGATCCCGCGCGGATATCTCTCGTACTCTTGAAGATAGAAAAAAAGTTTTCGTACAAAAGTTGCAGACGTTTCTGCGCACTTTTGTTTGCCGGTCGCAGGGAAACAATAGAACAAGGCATTTTCAAAATAAGCGCGAAAACTACGAATTCTTTAAGGGAACACCCTGTATATTATTGCATTTCTGATTTCCTCGTCGAATTTTAGTGTGAATTCACGAGTCGCATCGCGGGTCTAGCGTGATTCGTTCTTGAGTTACTAAGGGGCGTTTGCCTGCACGTTGGCGCGTGGCTATCTCTCGTACTTTTGAAGATAGAAAAAAAAAATTCGTACAAAAGTGGCAGACGTTTCTGTGCTCTTTTGTTTTCCAGTCGCAGCAAAACAGTAGAACGACGCATTTTCAAAATACACGCCAAAGTTACGATTTCTTTCAAGGAACGCCCTATATATTATTGCATTTTTGAATTCCTCGCCGAATTTTAGTGTGAAATGATGGGTCGCATTGGGGGTCTAGCGCGATTCGTTTTTGAGTTACTAGGGGGCGTTTGCCTGAAAGTTCACGCGCAGTTATCTCTCGTACTTTTGAAGATAGGAAAAAAGTTTTCGTGCAAAAGTTGTAGCAATTTCTGCGCACTTTTGTTTGCCGGGCTCAGCGAAACAGAAGAACGTCGCATTTTCAAAATACGCGCCAAGCTTACGATTTTTTCAACGGAACACCCTGTATATTATTGCATTTCTGAATTCCCTGTCGAATTTTAGTATGAAATGATGGGTCGCATTGGGGGTCTAGCGTGATTAGTTTTTGTGTTACTAGGGGGCGTTTTTCCGAAAGTTCACGCGCGGATATCTCTCGTACTTTTCAAGATAGAAAAAAAGTTTCCGTACAAAAGTTGCACACGTTTCTGTGCTCTTTTGTTTACCTGTCACAGGGAAACAATAGAGCGACACATTTTCAAAATACGAGCGAAAACTACGATTTCTTTCAAGGAACGCCCTGTATATTATTGCATTTTTGAATTCCTCGCCGAATTTTAGTGTGAATTGATGGGTCGCATCGGGGGTCTAACGTGATTCGTTTTTGAGTTACTAGGGGGCGTTTATCTGAAAGTTCCTGCGCGGTTATCTCTCGTACCTTTGAAGATAGAAAAAAAGTTTCCGTACAAAAGTTGCACACGTTTCTGCGCACTTTTGTTTGCCGGTCGCAGGGAAACAATAGAACGACACATTTCCAAGATACCCGCCAAACTTGTGCGTGCGTTAAGAAATAGATCATCTAAACTTTACTTCTGGATATTATTGTTTGCGGTGGAAATTGTGAGTTTGATGAATTCCTCGATTTCAAGTCGGGGTATTCTCCTCCCACTTAATGAATCGGGCCTGTATGGAGCGGGCGTTGCGTGTGAAGGAGTCATTTTCGCCTCCTCAATGGTTACGTAAATTTTTCACCGGGGGCTCGCCCGACGCTATTTTTACGCCCGACGGACGCACTCCGTCTATTTTTCTTTCGGAAAGGTGAGCGCAAAAATAGCCGGATTTTTTTTTTACTTAGGCACGACGAAGAACGCGCGGTCTCGTGCGAACTGACGTCAACCGAGCGTGTTGACAGTTGACGAGCGTCATCTCATGTACGATCTTGCTATACATACTAGTAACAACAGATTTAACAATTTCGGTTGCTGCGTTTGTTAAAAACATTAAAGTTGATGTTTAGGGCAAGAAGGTTGTGTGATCTTCCTCCAAACTAAGCGGCGTTGACGCCGGCGCCGTGCGCAAACCGTCACTTGCCGCTATTCCAGTTTCAGTCGTCACGTCGTCGCACGGATGGGACACGACGGGACGGGACGTTTAAAGGGGAATTGGGGCATCGTCACTCCTCATTAGGTGCCTGCTAGGAATTAAATTTAATTTCTCAACCGTATCAAATGAAATAACGCTCCTGTCATGGACCAATCAACAAGAAATTTATTGACACTGAACATTTTTCCCTTAATTTATCGATCACAGATCTACCGTGGGGGCGTTTTTGGCCCAGAAGTCCTGCAAGAATTTATAGTACTCCCCGCTCACCGACACCTTATACCCGACCGGGTCGTACATGCTCCTCACTTCCTCCCTGATGGTCTTCAAGGAGGCCTCCACTTCGTTCCTAACCGTATCCAAGCTGGGCGGAGACTTGACGACCTTTCCGTCCTTCCAGACGACGGCGTGCAGGTTTTCGACCCTCGCCGGGATTATATTGGAGCACTTGCTCGCCTCGTAGGGGTGCCTGCACAAGATCTTCTGGTTGGGGGCTGGAGGCGCTTCGTTGGGTTGCTGGAGCAGATCGACCACCGCTTGCCCCTGATTGTTGTAGAGGCGGTAGGCAGCCTTCTTCCCCGGAAGGGTGAATCTCTTCTGGCCGTGGCTCAGCTTGAGCTTCGGCTCGCCGTTCAATTCGACCAGCTTGTAAACGCACCCCAACGCCGGTTGTTTCTGGCACGTGACCAGATGGGTTCCTATGCCGTACGAGGTGATTTCGCTGCCTTCCTCGGCCAGCATCGCGATTAGCTCCTCGTTGACCTCGTTGGCCACCATGATCTTCAACTTGGCGAACCAGGGCACGCCGTAAGACTTGCTGACCTGCACGAAGTACTTCCTCGCCAAGTTGGAAAGGCAGGAGAGCTTACCGTTGTCGATCCTCACGCCAGCCGCTTGATACCCCAAGTCGTTGAGGGCGAGGGCCACCGCGCAGAAGTTGATCAACCCGCTGGTTTGGACGTCGTAGGTGTCGATCAGGGCGACGTAGTCTTCGGGAAACGCCACCGCGAAAGAGACGAACGCGGCGAACTCGCCGTCGTGAGGTCGCGAGGTCGGCTTGAACATGCACATTAATTTCGAGCGCCAGTTCTTGGCCGCCGTGAAGAGATCGCTGGGGGCGCCCCCGTTTTTCGGCTTCACCTTCGTACTGACCGCCTCGGGGTTAAACGCCATTACGTAAGAATGGGCGTGGGCCCCTCTCACCGGTAACCCGTACAACTTCCCCGCAAGCACGTTACTCGTTCCGTGGAAGCCCCCAAGGTACGAGTACCTGGAGGCCGAAAGACCCCCGTCGGGTCCCTGCGCCCGTCGCAGGCCAAACTCGATCAGCTCCACCCCCTCGCCGGCCAAAATCCTGAACCTCACCGCGTTCGTCGTCATCAAGCTCGCGAAGTTCACCAGGTTCAAGAGCGTCGTCTCGAGGAGCTGGGCGATCATCAGGGGGCCCTCCACTCTAATCAGGGGGATCCTCGGAAAAACCACGGTGCCCTCCTTGATCGCGTACACGGTGACGTCACTCGGTGTTAAAGTCGATAGGGCCTCGTAGAACTCGTTTTCGACCGACGCCGGAAGCGTCTGCTTCAAGTAGTTTAGGTCGCTGTTGGAGAAGGTGTAGGTCTCCAGGAACTTCAGGCACTCCTGGAGGCCCGCGAATATGGTGAACTCGCCCTGGAAGGGGTTCTTGCGGAAGAAGAGGTCGAAGACGGCGCGTTGGTCGGCCTTGCCCGCCTTCCAGTAGGCGTAGGCCATCTTAATCTGGTAGAGGTCTGTGAGGAGGGGTTGGACTATTGCGGTTTGGGCTGGCGCCGGGACGAGGCCCTCGGTTTGGACCTCAACGGTCTTGTAGTCTCTGCAGCACTGGCTGCATCTGCAGCACTTGCTGCACCTGCAACACTTGTTCTTTCTGCAGCATGGTACGCAGCATGCTGACATGACATTACTTATCTAGGGGTTTTCGATCTATGCACACATAATTCGGAGGGTACCTACGAGAAATAAATCGACGCGCGTCGTAATTTTGAAGTTTCACCGAATCGGTCGTGGCTCTGTCATTATTACGTCAGGGGAGCTCTTTGATCTTTCGAATTACAACGGCTTGTCACCGTGCCAATCCAAAAGTTTTTTTTTTTTTTGCCTTAACGCGAGCAAATATGAAACGAGATGAGCGCCACCAATCGGCTGCCAAATTTAAAATTGGAGCGCCTTGTTTTGATGACCTTCACCGTGAAGAGGATGTGGCGTTCGGAAACTTAACGACCCGCACATGGATAAACGATACTTAGGAATAATTATTATGCTCGGAAATAAACCGCGAATCGAAAGATTCATCTTTCAACGCGGGGACTTATCGAAGCCCTTCTTTTTTGCATCGGATTCTTGCGAGAAACCTGAGCAGGCAGCTCAATTGGATCAAGATTCGAATCAGCAGAAAAAAAAATGACGGTTTCTGTGCCCTTTGTCTGACCTTGGCTGTGGTGTGGTTTTTGGTCCTTCGTACCATCTTCATGCACTTTAGGTCTATTTCGTTCGGGGACGATTTGGAGGCGATGATTTGTTTTCTTCAATTTGATTCGGCGAACAAGCTATAAATTTAAAGTGGAGAGCATAAACAACAGCGCTTTTACGACCTCTATAATATTTAATTTACTGCGCCATAAGTTTCACGCTCTCTTGATCGTCGAGAAGTTAGCGGCAACAAAATTCCAGCTAAACGAAAGTTTCAAAACTTCAAAATCGTCAGCCCCTTATAATTTAAGCGATTCAATTATTATTTTTTTTTTTCGGTTGTGATACGCTGCCATAAACTGCGATTAGTGACCTTCACAACGACGTCAAAATTATGATTTTGTGTTAATTAGGGTGACTTTGGTGGTCAATTGAAATTCCATCGCCGAATTCTCGCCCGCGGCCATTTTCTTGCTCGTTTTCTCCTTTCGATCCGGTTAGAAGGACGCGCGTTGGTCACCGGGACGAACTGCAATTAACGACCATTACAACAACCCCAAACTTATGATTCTGTATTTATTAAGGGGGTGTCTTGGTGGCCAATTGAAATTCCATCGCCGAATTCTCGCCCGCGGCCATTTTCTTGCTCGTTTTCTCGTTTCGATCCGGTTAGAAGGACGCGCGTTGGTCACCGGGACGAACTGCAATTAACGACCATTACAACAACCCCAAACTTATGATTCTGTGTTTATTAAGGGGGTGTCTTGGTGGCCAATAGAAATTCCATCGCCGAATTCTCGCCCGCGGCCATTTTCTTGCTCGCTTTCTCCTTTCGATCCGGTTAGAAGGACGCGCGTTGGTCACCGGGACGAACTGCAATTAACGATCTTTACAACAACCCCAAAATTATGATTCTGTGATTAGGGGGGTGACTTTGGCAACCGGTCGAAATTCTGTCGCCAAATTCTCACCGCCATTTTCTCGCGTTAGTTTTCTCGTCGCGATCCGGTTAGAAGGACACGCGCGATGATCACCGGGACGAACTTCAGTTAGCGACGTTTACAACGGCAATAAAATTACGTTCCTGTAATAATAAAGTAAAGGATGCCTGCGGAGCCAACCGAAATCTAGCTTCTAATTTCTTCTGATTTCTCGATTCGATCCGGTTAGAAGGACGTGCAATAGTCCTTTACAACGCCACTAAAATTTCGACTTTGTGTAACAATTAAGTTGGATTAGGAGGCTGATTCAGAATTTTGAAAATTTCGTTGCTGTATTCTCGCCGCCATTTACTTGATTCGATCCGGTTAGAAGGACGCGCATTGGTTACCGGGATGAACTGCAATTAACAACCTTTACAACGCCGCTAAAATTCCAACCTTGTGATGATTAAGTTGGCTTCGGGGGTCGATTCAAAATTTTGAGAATTGTGTTCTTCTTGAATTCTTGCCGCCATTTTCTTGATTTGATCCGGTTAGAAGGACGCGCAGTAATCACTGGGGATCAATTTCAATTAAAGATGTTTAAATTCCGACTTGGCGATAATTAAGTTGGCTTCGGGGCCCGAATCAAGATTTCGACATATTTTTTCTCAATTCTCGGCGTTGTTTTCTTGATTCAATCCGGTTAGAATGACGTGCAATGACTACTGCAATAAATTGCAATTAGCGACCTTTACGACACCGCTAAATTTCCCACATTGCGATAATTAAGTTGGCTTCGGGGCTTGATTCAAGATTCTGAAATTTTTTTTTGCTCGTTTCTCGCCGCAGTTTTCTTGGTTCGATCCGGCTAGAAGGACGCGCAGGAGTCATCGAAAATAAACCGCAATTAACGACCTTTATAACGCTGCTAAGATTCCGACTTTGCGTGATAATCAAGTTGGCTTCGAGGCCGATTGAAAAATTTTGAAAATTTTGGTGCTCGATTCTGGCCGCCATTTTCTTGATTCGATCCGGTTTGAAGGACGCGCAATGATCACTCGGGTAGGAAACTCTCCCTGAAACGATTCTAAAAACGATTTTAAGTACGTAAAACAATCGCCTCTCAGTTTTGGATTCTTAAAATCAAAAGCCGCGGAAAAAATCGAGTTTTTCCTTTTTTTTTCTTCTTCTTCCTCTTCCTCCTAAATTCACACCACAGCGCCATCTGTTGACAGCGTTAGAAATTCTCAATGGGATTTTTTTCTTTGTTTTGATGGAAGAAGAAAGAGCCTTCCGTCGTTTTCTAAATGATGAAGACGATTACTTCTCGCGATCAAACCGAATCTTGGAGGAAAAATTCTAAATCTGTTTGTCTTCGATTCACTCGCCACGCCATCTGTCGAACGTTGAATTTGGACAGTTCGGTTCGTTTGTTTCGACGAAAGAGTAAGAAAAACGACGTCACAATCAAACTAAATCTTTCGAAACAAACCTAATTTATACCTTTGATTGAGTTAATCAAATTAAAACCGCAGCGCCATCTGTCGCCGATTTATTTAAAAAAAAAAAAGATTCCAGTTCTGTTTCGCTCAACCCAAAAATAACAATTTGCAACAGTAATCACGCCCCAATCCAAAAGGCGTACGTTTCGTTTGACCGCAATTTTTAAGCATTCGATTCGATTCGATCCGGTTCGAAGGACGCGCATTGACCAAGCAAATTCCCGCTTTATAATCTAATGTGGCACACACGAAACGCAAATATGTGCGTTTAATAATATCTAAGCTAATTGATGAATCCAATTAGTATGATCTTCCAAGGCGACCGAACGCGTCCGTCACGAACTCGAAGTCGTTTCCGGGCAAGGAAATTTTCCGCGTTCGTTCTTTTTTGACCTCCCGGTATATTTCAATGACGATTGGTGGTAATCCATGATTTGTGTGCGCCGAGATGAGATGAGATAAAAGCGTGGAATTTTCTGCGCTTATGTAACGAACTAACTACGAACGTAATTGTTTCGGTAGCAATTATGCCAGGCTACGTAGCAAAAAAAAATAATAATAATCGCCGGAGATTCTTCCCGATAAAACTAATTGGAGATTGGAATTGCCGATTTTATTCGATTTGCAGGCGATAAATCAATTTCTTTCGGACAGAATCGCAACATCTCAATCATCGTCGAGTCATTTAATCTGCCATACAAACATACTTATAGATTGTAGCAAGTACATATTATGCAGATTAAAAAAGAAATTAAGTTTCGTACTGACGAGGGGGCATCGTGAAAACCTCTCTTCAATTTTTATCTGTTTGGTCTTTTTTCTAAAAATTTCAGTTATTTGTTCTTTTTTTCTTCACTTATTTGCTCCTTCAAAATTCAGTAAAATTCCACGACAAAACCAATAATTTATATTAACTTAAAGTGTAAAGTAAAATAAAATGACGCGACGAGGAAAGATAAAAGAAGAAGAAGAAAGAAGAAAAAAAGTCCTCTCTCATTTTAAATTGGGTTCGATTTTCCTTTCCTGCTTTCCAGAGGATTTTCTTTGAGCGATTCCCCTGGGTGTAGGCTCCGCAGGGCGTGGCGGACGCCAGAGCACTTGTCCGCCGACTAGTTGGAGAGGAATTTTATTTTCTGAACATGTAACAAATTTAGTCTATTCAAAAAAGGATTAGTTTAGTTTAGTCCACGCAAAAACAAAGTCTCTAGCGCTCAGCGGATTCCTTCATTTTTCGTTTTTGTTTTGACAAGAATGTCTTCGTCTTCGAAATTACTTCTGTTCCTTCACTATTCTCTCTCTCGATTTTTCCTTTGAGCGATTTCTCAGGGTGTAGGCTCGGCAGGGCGTGGCGGACGCCACGTCACTTGATTGCTGACTAGTTGGAGATGAATTTTATTTTTATTTTTTGAATGTGTAGGTAATGAATTTAGTCTGTTCAACAAAAAGGAAATTAGTTTATTTAAAAAAAAATCCGTACACGCAAAAACAAACTCCGGCGCTCAGCGGATTCCTTCATTTTTCGTTTTTGTTTTGACAAGAATGTCTTCGTCTTCGAAATTACTTCTGTTCTTTCACTATTCTCTCTCTCTCGATTTTTTTTGAGCGATTCCCCTGGGTGTAGGCTCGGCAGGGCGTGGCGGGCGCCAGAGCATTTGTCCGCCGACTAGTTGGAGAGGAATTTTATTTTCTGAACATGTAACAAATTTAGTCTATTCAAAAAAGGATTAGTTTAGTTTAGTCCACGCAAAAACAAACTCTCTGGCGCTCAGTGGATTCCTTCATTTTTCGTTTTTGTTTTGACAAGAATGTCTTCGTCTTCGAAATTACTTCTGTTCCTTCACTATTCTCTCTCTCGATTTTTCCTTTGAGCGATTTCTCAGGGTGTAGGCTCGGCAGGGCGTGGCGGACGCCACGTCACTTGATTGCTGACTAGTTGGAGATGAATTTTATTTTTATTTTTGAATGTGTAGGTAATGAATTTAGTCTGTTCAACAAAAAGGAAATTAGTTTATTAAAAAAAAAATCCGTACACGCAAAAACAAACTCCGGCGCTCAGCGGATTCCTTCATTTTTCGTTTTTGTTTTGACAAGAATGTCTTCGTCTTCGAAATTACTTCTGTTCTTTTACTATTCTCTCTCTCTCGATTTTTTTTGAGCGATTCCCCTGGGTGTAGGCTCGGCAGGGCGTGGCGGGCGCCAGAGCATTTGTCCGCCGACTAGTTGGAGAGGAATTTTATTTTCTGAACATGTAACAAATTTAGTCTATTCAAAAAAGGATTAGTTTAGTTTAGTCCACGCAAAAACAAACTCTCTGGCGCTCAGTGGATTCCTTCATTTTTCGTTTTTGTTTTGACAAGAATGTCTTCGTCTTCGAAATTACTTCTGTTTCTTCACTATTCTCTCTCTCGATTTTTCCTCTGAGCGATTTCTCAGGGTGTAGGCTCGGCAGGGCGTGGCGGACGCCACGTCACTTGATTGCTGACTAGTTGGAGATGAATTTTATTTTTATTTTTTGAATGTGTAGGTAATGAATTTAGTCTGTTCAACAAAAAGGAAATTAGTTTATTTAAAAAAAAAATCCGTACACGCAAAAACAAACTCCGGCGCTCAGTGGATTCCTTCATTTTCCGTTTTGGTTTTGACAAGAATGTCTTCGTCTTCGAAATTACTTCTGTTCTTTCACTATTCTCTATCTCTCTCGATTTTTTTTTTGAGCGATTCCCCTGGGTGTAGGCTCGGCAGGGCGTGCGGCGGACGCCACATCACACATGTTCCAAAGAAGAATTTGAATTTTGGAAATTACGTTTTCGTAGAACACGTAAAATAGGAGAGAACTTCTTTTTTTGCTTTTGCCTAAACCAGAGGATTCCCCTATTTTTTTTTTTTTTTTTAATTTCTAAAACAGCCTGACTTTCAGGAGGGGTCGGGGGTTCTGTATAAATTATTTCAAACTATGAAATTCCTTGCTGTCGAGGGGAGGAGAAATCTTCTCGTTTTTCAAGACGGAACTCACTGGAAATGCTCGCCTCTTCAATCGCATAAAATAGCTTTCAGTTTTGATCAAGAGATGGCACTCTAAATAATCGCATGACTTCCTCTTTTTAGGACTTCAGCTTAATTTTAAGAGTGAAGCCGTTGGGAAATTAGAACAAAATAGCTTTCGTTTTTGGTCAAGAGATGGCGCTCTGAACAATTCCATCATCCTAAATCATCCCGTGCTCGTGTTTTAATTTTGACATTCCAATGTCCTTTGTGAAGTTAGAAGAACAAGAAGAAGAAGAAAAAGAAGAAGAAGAAGAAGAAGAAGAAGTCATAGAGAACTAGATTAAAACAGAAGTTTTCAATTTTGGACAACAGATGGCGATTCAACCGTACTGTCGATAATCAATCATCAAATTTCTTCGAAAATGAATGTTTTGTTTTTTTTTTGGAAGAGATTTTCCAAGCGCTTTCTTTGAAAATTATTTACGTCTTGGATTTCTCTCTCTCTTTCTCTGTTTCTCTCTCCCTCTCTCTCTCTCTCTCTCTCTCTCTCTCTCTCTCTCTCTCTCTCTCTCTCTCTCTCTCTCTCTCTCTCTCTCTCTCTCTCTCTCTCTCTCTCTCTCTCTCTCTCTCTCTCTCTCTCTCTCTCTCTCTCTCTCTTTTGAGAGTCTGACTTTTCGGGGGATTCCCAAAAAATGACTTCTTCCTCATTGTTTCAAGTCGGAGGTCGCCGCCTCCTCCGAAGGACACTTCGAAAACGACTGTATTTCTTTCTTTTTCGTTTTAAAGTGGTGTCCGACCTTTCGGGAATTCCCAAAATTTAAAATTTAATGCTGAGCAATTTATGTTGAAGTTTTCCAACGATAAAATTGATTTTCCTTTTTCCTTAAAAGCAAGACCAGGGGCGTATCCTGAGGTTTAAATAGAGAGGGGTCCCGCTCCTGAATATTTACGGATAAATTTTTTTTACGTGCGAGCAGCGACATCTATGAGGAAAAAAAAAGAACACAACACAATGTTGAGACTGCTTTAACTTTGTGGTCTTGCGTATGAATTGCTATGTGTTTATTTTAAATGGTAGATACATTTTATCGGCGATTTTTATGCGTAACATCGGCGATAAACAGTGATTATCTGTTCGGCACGCGATTACACAAGTTATGACACGAAACAAGTCATTACATGTCATCGAGGTTATCGCGTTTGTATTACTTCTGACAAGCACAAACAAGTCAACATGTTTGGTCAATCGCTTGATTACAAGCCCTTACACAGCAATTTAATGTACTTAATTCCCCCGATTAAAAAAATATATACATATTGCCAATATTGCCGTCAAAGTGCACGCGACTTTTGATTTTTTCTTTCACATCATTAATATACAGGGTCTCTCAAAAAAAAAAAAAATAAAATAACGTCCGCGCTTTGGGGTTCGATGAGGAACGTGCTACGATGCCACAAGCCAAAATCAAGTGCGTTGATATTTAAGACAACCCCCCCCCCTCCCCCCTTGTATGCCTAATAAATGTTTCTTATGAGATCCTGAACTAAAAGTTGCTGGATTTCTTTCGAATTCTTCGTCCCATTGGCCTGTGTATAACGAGGCAAAAAATAAATAAATAAATACGTCGGCCCTAAGATACCGCCTTGAGGAACCGCGTGCGTTTCGCGTTTACTTTTCAATTGAGAAGTTCGACGGATTTCTCTTTTCTCTTTCGAGGTAGGCTAGGTATTTTAAATTCAATCATTCGAGGCTTTACTTTCGACGAATTTTATTAAAAAAAAAAAAAAAAACAAAAAAAAACTGTACAGAACAAGAACATAAAGTACAGGTTTCTGGTTTGAACGATAAAAAGAGGTCTCTACCGCCCGCCCCCAATTTTCATTTACCGTGTAACACGTGAGTGCTGCTTGTCGTTTTTTTTTTTTTTGTACGAGAAATATAAATTTGAATTTCGCGCGCCGCCAAAAACTTTCATTTTTCAAAATTCTCAAGGCGTCGCCTTAAATTTTCTCGTCTCTTTTCGTGTCTTCTATTCAATTAAAGAGTAGCGTAAATAAAATTTATTAAATTCGTTCTTAAAACGCATGATGGCGCATAGTATCATCGTTTTTTTTTTTTTTTTTTTAATATTTAGAAAAATATTTATTATTCTTAGAAGAAATTAAACAGAAAAAAATAATTTGCGTCAAAAAATTCACGCATTTAAGTGTTGTTATATTAAAAAAAAAAAAAAACAAATAAAAAATAAAAAAAAACATTAAAGTTTCTTCTTATGCATATCATATTGCAATCCGTTCCACACAAGTAAAAAATTCAAAAAAAAAAAATTAGAATTAAAAAAAAAACAGTTATTTAACGATTTATTTTCATGGATTAAAGTTAACCTCAACAAATTTCAATCCCAAAAAAATCTCAATCTAACCCAACCGACATCAACCCGACTTCATTTAACACGAGTGAAAGTTTAAAAATTACGAAAAAAATTAAAACCGAAGATTTTTTTAAAAAAAAAAAGTAAAAAATCACTTAAAATGAAGTCCGACGAAAGTCAAGGTCAATTCAACCCAACTGGCAACAACCTGACTTCATCTAACAAAAGTAAAAGACGAAAAAACAACTGCAAGAAAAATGAAAAGTAAAGATTCAAGAAATTAGAAATCAGTTAAAACGAAGTTCAATTAACGTCAAGGTCAATCCAACCGTTGGATTGGATTGACCTTGACGTTAGTCGGACTTTCAAAATTGTGACAACTCACAATATTTATTTCTAATTTTGAAAATAATTAAATAATTTTCTGCGTTAAGGTAGCCGGTTTTTCTTAAATTAGTAAGTTTTTTTTTTTTAAGTGAGTATAGTATAGTTAGATCTAGCATAGTATAGTTCTATAGATCTACCTTTACTCACCGGTTTAGTATAGAAAATCCACAAAATGTAGAAATTTTGAAGAAAAATGGAAAATTGTATTATTTACAAAACTGAAAAGAAACTCGAAATTTATTGCACGCCACTGTACCTTATTAAAATTATTAACATTTAAAAACAAAATTAAAAAATTATATATTCTTTTTTGTGTGTCTATTATAAATCAAGAAGAACTATTGGAAAATTGTTTTAACACTTTAAAATTGCTCCATGGAAAGAAATATTTTTTTACCGCCTTCGGTGTAGGCAACCAGACGAATTGTCGAGTCCGTTGGTTTGCCTATATTAAGGCGTTTTTAAAAATGGACTTTTATTTTATTTTTTCAGTCAATCTAGCAGGTTATTAAAATTAATTGTTTATCGTTTTTAAAGGTGCAACAGTAACTTTGTCTAAGAGAAGAAAAGCGAATTCGTTGGACTCGAAGTAAAATCGGTAAAATACTAAAAAAAATTGTTTCGTTTGTTGCAGCAAGAAAGATCGTATTCCAGGACAATGCCAGCACGACGCAGCGCGCCATCTACTTCGCGTCGGAGCTCTGCGGCACCTGGATTTTAGTGTTTCTGGGGTGCGCGGGGTGCGTGTCTTTGTCAGGGGAGCCCGTACCCCACCAGCAAATTTCACTCACGTTCGGTTTTGCTGTCATGGCAGGCATTCAGGTAAGCAAGAAGAAGAAATCACCGAAAAAAAAAATTGAACCTTAGAGTATACCCTTGCTTGGGACTCCAGGAGCGCAACTTTTTTGATCACCCCCTGTAGATCAGATTGATTAATAGGTGTAATAAAACCTAATTTGTCGATGGGGGAAATGTGACTGGGAGAAAATTCCCCAAAAAAATTACTAAATGCTGATCGGTCTATGCAGATTTATATCTAAAAATCCAACGCGGCGCCTCCACCACACCAAAAAAAAAAAGAAATATTAAAAAACCAAACGCAGATCGGTCTGTGTAGAAGTAAATGTTTCAACAATTGGCTCCGAAATGATTTTAGGAAAGCAAGAGCGGATCCGAGTGCCAAAAATCACTCACTTTCTCACAAAAAGACAAATCGAGGGACAAAGTCGGTCCGTGTAGGTGCGAGTCAAAAAAAAACAAAGATGACATAAGGCCCGGTCGAAATTTAAAAATTTTAAAAAAAGAAAAAAAAAAACGAGACGCCCTCGGCGGTTACCCAGGCGCCGCCGCCTCTGGTCTTTCGTCATTCAACTTGCACTTGGCGAATTTTGCCAAGGAATTTCGTGCGGGGGGCGCTGCAAACAAAAAAAAAAAGAAAGCGCTTACAAAGAAGCGAAGACGAATTTTGGCAGTTCGCGTTCTGCTAATTTTACATCGTTCTATTTCCATTGCCATGAATTCTCGAAAACAACAAGGTACCAATCTTAAATAAAAAAAAAAAGTGTTATTCTAAGTAGGCGGACAACGCATTTACAAACGACGCGAGTGACGCGACAACGGTCTATTTAAATTCATCGTTTTGAACGTATGTAAATGAATGTCTTCTCTGAATGACCGCCCTGTATATGTATATAAATGAATGGGCGCGGATGTACCGGGTGCGTCGCGTCGCGCGTCGCACACGCGATCGTTCGTTCACGTCGTAGCCAAATCGCATAATCGAGTTTCAATGTAGACGGGGCCTAATCCATTATAATTCAAATCGATCAAATCCAAACAAAAACGGGGGATGGAGGGAGGAAGAAAACGACAAATTGAAAAAAGAAATTAAAGAAATTGCCAAAAAAGATTCAAAATTTAAAAAATAGTTCCAAGTCCAAATCAAAATAAGAAAAATTGGGGGAAAAAATAAAAACAGTGAAAATTCGAGAAAACAACAAATCGGAAAAAAAATGAAAGAATTTTCCAAAAAATGAAAGATAAAAATTGAAAAATAACTTCAAGAACAAACCAACATAAAAAAAATGGGGGGAGGAAATTTAAAAATTGCAAAAAAAAATAAAATTCGACAAATAATCTCAAGGTCAACCCAATCCAAGTAAAAAAAAAATCTAAAATAGGCAGAAATCGTGAAAAATTTAAGCAAAATTAGAAATGTAAAAAAGATTTCCAAAATAAAAAAAGAATTAAAAAAAAAATCACAAAGAACACGATTAAAATTCGAGAAATAATCTCAAGGTCAACCGAATACACAAAAAATTGAAAAATAGTTTCAAGTCCAAACCAAACATGAAAAAAATTGGGGGTAAAAATTAAAAAAAAATGCAAAATCAAGAAAATTTTCAAAATAAAAATCTCAAAAATTTGGGAAAATCGTTTCAAAGCCGCCCAATCGAACTGCATCAACGTAATCGGAGGCAAATTATGGAGAGAAAATTTTTTTTTTTTTTTAGCTGGGGAATTTTTTTTTTAATCTCAAACAACGATTAAAATTCGAGAAATAATCTCAAGGTCAACCAAACCCAACTGAAAAATGTAAAAGAGACAGAAATCGTGAAAAATTTGGAAATTACGAAAAATTAAGGCAAAAAGAGTTTAAATTTTCCGAAACAATGCACAAAAACTGAAAAATAGTTTCAAGTCCGAACCAAGATAAGAAAAATTGGGGGAAAAAAATTAAAAAAATCGAAAAATTCAAAAAATAATGTCCGAGAAACTTTAAATTTTCCGAAGAAATACACAAAAATTGAAAAATGGTTTACGGTCTAACCGAATATAAGAAAAATTGGAGGAAAAATTTTTAAAATCAAAAAGAAAACCATTAAAATTCGAGTAATAATTTCAAGGTCAACCAAATCCAGTAAAAAATATAAAATAGACAGAAATTAGAAATATAAAAGATTTCCGAAATAAAAATCCCAAAAATTTGGGAAAATCGTTCCAAGGCCAACCCAACCGTACTGCATCGACCTAATCGAAGGCAAATTATGAAAAGAAAAATTGGAGAATTTTTTTTTTAATCGCAAAGAAATTACGAAAGGAAAAATTGGAGAAATTTTTTTTTAAAATCCCAAAGAAATTACGAAAAGAAAAATTGAAGAAAAGAAATCTACAAAATCGCAAAAACGATTAAAATTCGAAAAATAATCTCAAGGTCAACCCAACCCGACTAAAGAACCTAAAATAGACAGACAAAATCAAAAAATAGTTTCAAGCCGAAACCAACACAAAAAAAGTAGAGGAAAAATTTTTAAAAAATCGCAGAAAACGATTAAAATTCAAGAAATAATTTCAAGGTCAACCGAACCCAACTGAAGAATCTAAAATACACAGAAAACGTGAAAAATTTAAACGAAATCAGAAATTATGAAAAATTACGGCGAGAAGAGTTCAAATTTTCGAGAAAAAGTACGCAAGAAATCGACAAAAATCTCGAAAATTTGAAGGAACGACTTCAAGGCCAACCCAATCCAACTGCATCCAACCTAAGCGGAGGCAACCCAAGGAAAGAATTGTCAGAATCAGATTGAGTTTTTTTATTTTCATGTCTCCTTTAATTCGATTACGAAAGCCGGCCCTGAACAATTAATTAACTTTACGATCGACAGCCTTTTGTTTTTTTGTCCTTGTTTTTTATTTGGACGTAGTTTGTCGTTTCTTAGCTTCTCGTTTCACTCTATTTTTAAAGCGTCTCCAAACGTGTGTTGTCGCTTGTTGTTAGATGAAGTTGAGAACAAGACGGGAATGCCCCCAGCATCGAGGTTTAGTAAGTGGAGGAGCAGGGCCGCAGTCAGACTTTATCATTGCTTAGGACAGGCTTCAAAATTTTTTAATTCAATGCTGTCACGAATTTTTTAAAATATTTTCATGTCAGGTTGGGCCATCATAAAAAAAAAAACTTCCAGGGCAGGCTCGGTCTCATTCGGTGTCTCCCAAGCTACAGCCCTATGGAGGACGCTATCCCGTATAACCATTTTTTAAAATATTTTCATGTCAGGTTGGGCCATCATAAAAAAAAAACTTTCCAGGGCAGGCTCAGCCTTCCTTGGCACCTCCCTAGCTGCGGATCCGTGTGGAGGACGCTGTGCCGTATAACCTGCAAAACTTTTTAAGTATTTTCATGTCAGGTTGAGCCATCATTAAAAAACTTTCCAGGGCAGGCTCGGTCTCCCTCGGTGTCTCCCAAGCTACGGCCCTATGGAGGACGCTATCCCGTATAACCATTTTTTAAAATATTTTCATGTCAGGTTGAGCCATCATAAAAAAAAAAACTTCCAGGGCAGGCTCAGCCTTCCTTGGCACCTCCCTAGCTGCGGATCCGTGTGGAGGACGCTGTGCCGTATAACCTGCAAAACTTTTTAAGTATTTTCATGTCAGGTTGAGCCATCATTAAAAAACTTTCCAGGGCAGGCTCAGTCTCCCTCGGCGTCTCCCAAGCTACGACCCTATGGAGGACGCTATCCCGTATAACCTGCATAATTTTTAAAATATTTTCATGTCAGGTTGGGCCATCATAAAAAAACTATCCAGGGCAGTCTCAGCCTCCTTTGGCGCCCGCCTAGCTCCGACCCTGTGGAGGAAGCCGTGCCGTATAACCTGTATTACAGAAACCGGTCTGGCTGCGGGATTTTAGTATGGCGAAAGGAACACTTTGTCATGCACGTGTTGCGTTCTGATGTGCTCTCTTCATTTCTGCCATACAAAGCGCCCAAATGAATCGGGTCGTTTTCTGCTCGCTCGTTACTCCTCCGGTTGCTTAACCTCCATGACCCTGAGCGTGCGCGCGATCGGATTTAACGCAAACCGGACGACAAATTAAAAAAAAAAGAAAAAAAGAAACACGTCTGCTTTTGAGAAAATGGTTCTCAAACGTTAACCGGACACGAAGTTGTCATTCGATAAATAGCGAAACGTTGGGTGCTTTTTCCATTTTTAATAGTGTCCGGTTGAAGTTTAAAAACTGTTTTATTTTTCTCTTATCGGATAAGGGTCGAATATTCGACTTCGATCGCCCCTGCTTTTGTTTATTATTATTATTAAAGAAGAATTCGGTTTGTTTATCTCTCTCTCTCTCTCTCTCGCTCTAGTGTTTCGTCCACATATCCGGAGGCCACATCAACCCCGTGGTGACGATAACAGCCGCAATCGTCGGACAGACGCCGGTGATAGAAGTTCCGGTGTATTTCGCGGGGCAACTCGCCGGAGCAATCGCCGGGTACGGAACCCTCGTGGTAAGTCACCAACTGAATTCGCATTCGGCCCCCAAATTTCACCCCCCTTTTGCGCGCTTTTTGCCTAGGCCCTGACGCCGTCCAAGTTCCTCCCGCTCTACCAGAACAACACGGAAGGCGTGGAGGTGCGCATTCCCGGAGTCTGCTCGCCCGGAGTCAACAGCGAAATCAACGTGTTCCAGGGTCTCCTCTCCGAGTTCGTGCTCAGCTTGGTGTTGGTGTTCCTCTGCGGATCCGTTTGGGACTGCAAGAACCGCGACAAGCACGACTCCGTCACCATACGTTTCGGACTGACGGTCGCTGCCCTCGCAATGGCCGGGGTGAGTCTTCCTATTTCGCTTTTTTGGTTTTTTATCCTTGAAATTCGATTGGATTGGATTGGATTTTAGGGCCAATACTCGGGAGCCAACATGAATCCGGTTAGGAGCTTCGCCCCAGCTCTCTTCAATAACTGGTGGAAGGACCATTGGGTGAGTCCTTGGGTCAATCAAAAAAAAAAAAAAAATGATGTTCGTTTCGCGTAGGTTTACTGGATCGGACCGATCGCCGCGGCCGTAATCGGAGGATTCGTCTGCAGGTTCCTCTTCACGAACCCGGAGCCGGAACCCAAACACACCTCCGAGGGCATTCCACTGAACGACAAGGCATAATCCCCTCCCTAAGCATTAGTTCACGTTAGCACAAATCAGGGGGCGCGCGCATCTTCAGAGGGACGTTGTTCTTTCTCAGAAAAAAAAAAAAAAATAGACAGAAGGACAGACAGAGAGAAAGTAGCGCGCCCCCAGACTCTAGTTGTCGTTATTACTCGTTTCGCTTGTGAGTGAGAGATCTCAGTCTTTGTTCTTCTTGTTCTTCTTCTTGTTGTTGTTCTTCTTGTTATCGTGCTACTCTAGATCTTCCATTGTAAATAAATTACCATTAACGAATCATTGTTTTCTTCTTGTTCGCTCCGAATTCCTTCCCGCGTTTCGCGTTCGCGTATGAAACGACGAAATTGAAAAACGCGCATATATTTGATTGATTTAGCGGACTGTGTTGACTTGTGTCGCCCCCTGATTTCATTCATTCATTCATTCATTCGTTGGGGCGGAATAATCGAGAGAGGGGGCGCGAGCTCGCGCCACCGAAACCAACCCGACGATAAAATCGCTTCACGAAAGTAGAATGGGTTGCCTAATTTCAGTTCTTAAGGCGCCAAGGCGATTTAATAATGAGTAGTAAGCCGGCCCTGTTTTGTCCTGCAGAAATCTACAAACGTAAAAAAGATGGCGCATTCCATCAAAAAAAAAAAAGAAAAGAAAAGAAATAGTTATCGTAGTTAGTTTGAATATCTGCAAGTTTTTTTTATTTTTAATTTTTTTTGTAAGAACTTACGTTACCTGGATTTTTTCTCGACGGCTAAAGTGAAAGAGCGTTTCAAGGCGAGACTTCGGCGAAAAACCGCGAGTCTCCAACGCCATTCGTTCGGAAGTTATTTGCTTCGTTTGTTCGAAGTACCGCAACGGCGGTAATTTTTCTTTTTTACTCTTGTAAAAAGTTGAATAACGCGAAAACGCTTTCGATTTGACCCCACGTGCGATACACAAAGTCGCATTAAAATTCAGTCCGGAATCCGAAAACCCAATAATATAAGGGGTGTTCCGTTTAAAATAACGAAGTGACGCAACGCCCACACCGAACGGAACATCCTGTATACGCCAAACTGATTTTAAAACGCGCTCCGCGTGATGCCAAGTAACTTTCATCTGAAACATTTTTTTGTAAAACGAGTATCTAGTGAGGTATGACAGAAGTCGCCTTAAGTGGAACACCCTGTATGTGAATAACGCCTTTCGCACTATGAACGCGACTGAATACCTTACCTACAGGGCGATTGATTATAAATAGGTTCAAAATGGATATTTCAAAAATACCTTCGGAAAAGAGACGACGAAAAAAAGAATTAACAGCTGCGCCCCCTATGTTGTTAAGCCAAAAAAAAAAAGAAAAACAAAAAAAAAGGAAACAATCGAAACTGATCACAGTTTGTTTACGTGTTCGTTCTTTTGTTTTTCGAGCGATGTAAGCACAACGTTGAATGCATTTTGTTTTTTTTATAAAAAAAAAGAAAAGGTATGAAGGAAACCTCCTTAAGTGGAACACCCTGTACGTGAATAACGCCTTTCGTACCGTGAATGCGGCTAAATATATTACGTACAGGGAGATTGATTATAAACAGACTCAAAATGAATATTTCAAAAATGCCTTCGGAAAAGAGATGACGAAAAAAAGAATTAACAGCTGCGCCCCCTACGTTGTTAAGCCAAAAAAAGAAAGAAAGATAAACAAAAAAACAAAAAAAAAGGAAACAATCGAAACTGATCACGGTTTGTTTACGTGTTCGTTCTTTTGTTTTCCGAGCGATGTAAACACAACGTTGAATGTATGTTGTTTTTTTTTTAAAAAAAAAAGAAAATCGAAATTCAATTTTATAATTCCAGCGCTTCTTAATTTATCTTCAAGGACGCGAAAGGACAAAACGAGCAAAAAAAGTGAAGGGCATTCGTACCTTCGAAACTTCGCGTCGGCAGTTGTTTTTTTTTTTTCGTTTTGCTTCCGGCATTTTTTGTTTCTTCGATCGTCTTTTGTTTATACATATTTCTGACAGTTTTGACGAGAACTATTTCGAACACTGAGAAAAAAAAACACATTCGATGGTGCTTTCGAATTTCGACGGTTTTCAACGCGTTGGGTTCAGTGTTGCCAACCTCGGCGTGTTTTCAACGACAGAAATATTCAAACGCGTGCGTTGACTTCAGTGTTGCCAACCACGTGCGGTGCGCAAACTCGCATTGAAATTCAGGATTCCGGAATCCGAAAATCTAAAAATATACGGGGTGTTCCGTTTAAAATAGCGAAGCGACGCAACGCCCGGACCGAACGGAACACTCTGTATACGCCAAACTGATTTTAAAGCGCGCTCCGCATGATGCCAAGTAACTTTCATCTGAAACATTTCTTTGTAAAACGAACAACTAGTGAGGGGTGAAGGAAGTCGCCCTAAGTGGAACACCCTGTATGTGAATAATGCCTTTCGTACTATGAATGCGGCTGAATATCTTACATACAGGGCGATTGATTATTAAAACGTGCTCCGCGTGATTCCAAGTAACTCTCATTCGAAATATTTTTTTGTAAAATCAACAACCAGAGAGATATGTTAGGAAGCCGCCGCGCCGTCAAGTGAAACACCCTGTATAAACGCAGAAGAACAAAAAGAAAATATTGCACGCACTTTCGATTTTTTCACTTCGACTTTTAAGACGAATTTACAAGCCGTCCCTGCGTTCGATTAAATAAAATTACAATAAAAAAAATAAACGTGCTTGTGGTTGAGATTTGGCGCAAGCAGAACGACGGGGGATTCCCCGAGAGTCGGTTCGTTTTAAGTAACGCTATTCGATTTTTAATTTGCAATAATTAATTATTGTGGTGCGTCAAACAAAACCGAAACAAAATCAGAAGAAGAAGTGATGGAAATGAAATATTCGGCGGCGAAATTTTAAAACCCGGGACACCAGTGACGTAGCTAAAGTTGGGGCCGCGCCGTACATTATTGGATAATATGCTTAAAATCAAGTTAAAGTAAATCCTCCACACTATCAGTAATATTAACGAAATTAAAGAAGGAAAAAGAAACTTGGAAAACGTAGGACGTCTTCTGTAAAGGTTCGAATGTTCAGTAAGCAGAGATGCAATGTTTTTAGAAAATTAAGTCGCGATTAAATAATATTATAACACGTACAAACATGTACCAGGTCAAAATAAAATAGCATCGTCCAATTTCGGTACGCACAGCATTCGCAGAAATAGAAAAAAGAGCTCGCTCTGCGTAATTTTCTTTCTCTCTCATACAAATAATTTTGTGTATTTTGCTTTTCATTTTAAACGCCCAGAGTGCACTCCCGGTACAGTTTCTGAACGCGCCTCAGTACAGCGAGGACAAGCCTGTAGAATTGCACTTAATTGTGCACTCAATTAGGGATTCTCCACGCATAGAAAATGACAACGGGACATCACCCGATGCTCCCCCCCCCCCCCTTAATACAAGTCAAGAGAGGGAAAAGTGCACAAGAAGAGCTGGAGCGTTTGAAAAGATGATCTGCCAAGTGCAGTTCCTGGCCTAATTATTTTTCTTTTTAATCGGTCAGCGTTTCTATTTTCTAATAAATTTCGCGAATGAAGAAACAACTCTTCACGGTATGTTTTTCCTGTTCTGTAATTTATTAATTTAATGGTAACCGATTTTTCTCGTTAACTAATTTAATTAAAATTCCGTGTTTCAAGAAAGTTTCCGGCCGACGCCGGTAGGTTCGAAAAAAAAAAATCATTATTGCGCATAAAGAAAGACTATTATCTAATAAAAGCTCTCTTTTTTGTTATGTAATGAACATTCGCCCTACTTCTATCCAAACCATTTTTTTTTTAATTCATTACTGGTTTTTATTTTTTATGTTTTTTTTGTTTATATTTTTTTTATATTAAAATTAACAATTTACCTTTTTTTTATAATCGATTGCAAACAAAATTTCACGTATTTTTATATTTAAAAATTTGGCATTTTTATTTGAAACAATCTCGTTAGTGATTTTTTTTTTGAAACCGAACACTCAAAGGAGATTAAAACCAGAGAGAGAGAGGAGAAACATTTTTGATAATAATTTTGAAAATGCGTGCGAACACCATTCGAGCAACCGTGGAAAACGAATTGGATAATCGATTTCTGGCTTTTTGTCGAAAACAAGAAACGCCACTAACAAAGAAAATCGAAATCCAGCTATGTACGGTCTGCAGGGGACAAAAGACAATGAAAAGGGAGTTTTCACCCCCCCCCCCCCCCCCCCCCCCCCGTCCGCATCGGTTTACGCATCCATCCCGTTGAAAATAAACGTTTTCCAAATTCACATCCGCCAGTGATGCTAAAACAAAAAAAAAAAAATTTCTAACATGTGCAAATATTTTGCGAAACGTCACGATTTTCGGTTTGTTCAAAAGACTTTTGCTTATCACATCAATTCTGTATTATTTTACCAAAATGAAAGTAGAAATGGATAATTCGCGGTGCCCCCCAAACACCAGGGGGCCCGATGCAACGCACCGATTTGCCCTACGCCACTGCACCACACCCATAAACATATGACGATCGTATTATGCGAAGCAATAAATAAATCGTGAAAAATCTAACCTTCTTCTGTTTTATTATTTTTCACTGTATTATTTTCTTATTATTAATATTATTATACTATTTATTTTCACTATTTATTATTATTTTTTATTTTTTATTATTATTATTATTAATATTATTAAGTGTCGGTACGATTTTCAAGACGATAAAATATGATTGGTCCGCGGTCTAATTTTTATAATTTTTATTTAATATTCAAAACTTCATTTGCGGGCCTAATATAAATAAATAATGAAGAATTTCACTCGAGACGACAGGTTTTATTTTCTAGAATGCGCAAAACGCGAGCGCGGCTTCGCTTCATGCAGCGCTGCCGCACGGGTTGCATACCCTCCAGGATTTTCTTCGACACGCGAACGAATCGAACGAATTCGATTTAAACAGCAAACAAACAACACACTATCAGCCCTCGGTGGTCTGTTTTAATTTTAGCGCTTCGTTTTTATCAAACCGGAAATGTAATTTTCATTTTTAATAATAATTATTTTTATTTGATGCGGACAGTACAGGCATCTGTTACCGGCGGTATGCTTGGACGGATGACGGTGAGATGGCGCTCGTTAGGCGCTTGTTTGCACTTCGTACGTAAAATGAGATGTCTTCGGACGAAATTATTGTACATTTGTCATAGGTTGGAATGAACCAGAATATTGTATGACCCTTACGGGTCATAAGTGGTCCTTTTGGTATGAACACCATTTTCCCCACTAAAAAGGAAATAAGAAATTTTCATGACAATTAAACTTAAATTATTCATTGCAGTTCTCTCCGCCCTTCCTACACCTTAATAAATAATTTCACAAAACGCGTTCCTGATTAAATTTTGTTTGACTGCGAAGAGAAAAGAGTTATTTTCTTTCTGGAACGAAGCAGTTAGACTTACGGCCATTTTCATAATCAGACTTTAAGGAAGCGCTTTAATTTAAAGTCACTTTAAGTATAGGGTAACAAATGTATTTTTTTTTTTTAGGTTAAAGTAACATTAAATCTAAAATCTGATTATGAAAACGGCCCTTAAACAGTCCAATCGGACATTAAAGCGATGTGCAAACCGGAGCGGTGGCGGTACGATGCAAATCCACCACCGCTCCGTTTCCGCTCTGGTTTGTACCACCTGGCTTAATGTGAAACAATAGCAGGGGATCCCCCGGGTAAAAGCAAATCTTAAAAACTTATCTCCTCTCCCGTTGAAAATGCACGGTCGGTCCTCGGTTCAAACCAGCATAAAACGTTTCTTTGCAGGCTTAATATAAAATAAAAAAGAAGCAAAAATTTGTTGCAGGTGAGATTGGAGGGCGGCAAGTTTTATTTTTAACGCGCAACGCGTTTTACGCCGGCGGGCGCCGCCCGCCGTCGCCTCGTTCGTTTTATACAGCGCAGCTAAATGGGTTGCATAACTTCCAGGGGGACTTTCTTGATTAATAACAATATGCAAATGCAAACGAATCCCCTTCTCGCCGATGACGCGGACGAGACAGGGTAGGCAACGCAACGGAGCTCAATCCCCCCCCCCCCCTATTTACTTGTTGGAAATGTCGAATTCAATTACGCCCCCGGAATTTGCATATAAATGGGAATCGTCTTAGCGCGAATCCCGCGCCGCGCACCCAGCAAGCAAAAGAAACAAGAAAAAAAAAAGAACGAAAACCATAAATAACCGCGGCTTAAACATTCCCCATCAATTACGTCGCGCCGTAAACAAGAGGAAGAAGAAGAATAAGAAGAAGGAGAAGCGACGCCGCAAAGAAGTTATCGGAATCCGAAATATGCGAAAGTAGTTACGGTCGAAAGGCGCAAAAAAAATAAAATACTGGCTAATTACAGTTTCCTGTAATTTTTCTTTCCTTTACAAAATGGTAGTAGCTACCTCGTTTAAATACGACTTCGTAGGTGACTCTTAAAAGTTTCGAAAGCTTTCTGATCGGGCGAGCCCAAAATTTTTGTAAAATCTGCGCCAAGTCTTATTTACATACTAACAGTGTGGAGCGGGAAAAATTACAGGAAACTGTAACCGTCTATTATTTTTTGCTTTCGGCCATCGCGTCGCTTATTACTCCATTATTTATTTGGAACAGTAATAAATAATAAACAGGAATTGAAGTGAATTTTTGCGCAACTTTTGCAATCGTCGATCTTCTTATGTTTTTCGGATCGCCTCGTCCCGTCGGCGTCAGTTCGTTTGTTTCGATTCTCTTTTGTTTCTTGCCCAAGAACGAAAACAGATAACACGTGCGATGAGACTAGAAAATTTTATAATAATAATAATCATCATCGTCAATAATGAACAGTCTAAATGATAAACTGTCAAAATAATAAACAGTGAAAATGATAAACAATTAGAAAAGTAAACAGTGAAAATAATAAAACAGTTAAAATATTAAACAAACAAAATGATAAACAGATAAAAAAAAATAAGGGACGGTCAAAATGAAATTCATTAAATGAAGAAGAATAAAAAGAAGAAACAAAAAAGAAAAAAATGGAACAAAAAAGAAAAAGCAAGAACGAAAAAGAGAAAGAAAAGAAACAGAAAAGAAAAAAAAAAACGAAAACGATATGATGCAATGTGAAACTGGAATAAAACAAACAAAATAAAGACGAAAAACATTTTGAATATCGAGAACAAACGAACGTGTCGAAATTAAAAAAAAAAAAACAAAAAAAAAGAAAAATTAACGCGTCGTTCTGAAGAAATTACAATTATTTATTAATTTTTGAAAAACGTCAAAAAACAAAACTAAATCAAAAAAAATATATCCCAGGACGTTTTTGACAGACGATAAAGAAAATTTTTGAAAAAATAAAGCGAACACCACTGACGAGATCAGCAAAAACATACGACGATCGTCGTTAAAAAAGTAGACAAAAGTACTTTTATTTAAAAAAATAATCAACAATTAGCTTTCAAAGTGTAACAGTAATTCGACGCCCCCCCCCCCCCTCCCCTGCAGCAGCCCGAAAAAAAACCCCTTACGGAAAAATTTCGAACGAAATGTTAATTATTTAATTCGACTCCGCCCTCCGCCCCTCTCCCGCAGCGGCCCGAAGAAAGCCCCTTACGAAAAAATTTCGAACGAAATAGTAATTATTTAATTCGACCTCCGCCTCCGCCCCTCCCCCGCATCGGCTCAAAAAAAAAACCCAACCGAAAAAATTTCGAATGAAATCGCAATTAATTTCTGCGAAACAGCAAACAATTAAAGCAAAACAAAACAAAATAAGAAACGATTCTGACACGCGAGAATCCCGATCTGAACGAAATAGAGAAACAAATGACGATCGCCATGAAAATAAAAATAAAAGAAGATCTCTCTGTCTCTCGAATTGCAGATTTAAAATTTTTTGTTTCTAGATAGATTTCCGTAAGAAAATAATTCTAGAAATTAAAAGAAATAATAATAATTAACAACAAACATTCAAAAATAAATTAATGTGCCCCCTAAATTTCGAAAGATTCCGGAAAATAGTTAAACAACTGAAACAAAAATAAATGAAAAGCGTTCACCTTTCTCTCCGCGTCTCGAATTGCAGATTTTAAAATTTCTTTTTCTAAGGAAACAATTGTTGACAATCGAGAAGCCCAATCAATTGAAAGAATAAAAATTCTAGATATTAAAAAAAGTAATAATAATAATTAATAACGAACATTCAAACGATAGAGCAATTTGCCCCACGCAGAAATTTTCGAAAAATTCTAAAAAAAAAAAAAAATAGTCGAAAATCAGTCGAACAACTGAAACAGAAAGGCAACGAAAAACTTTCAATTAAAACAAATTGAAAAAAAAATAATTTTGTGGAAAATGTGTAGTATACAATTAAAACAAAACAAAAAAAATAATTAATAAACGTTTTTGACAGCGGAGAAACCCAATCGAGATGACGAAATAAAAATTCCTCACGGACGTAAAAAAAAAAAACAAACGACGATCGCTATTAAAAAACAAATCTGAATCTTCCAAAGGAATCGTAGATTTCAAACTTCTTAACCCTCCTCTCTCTCTCCCCCCTAAATTAAAAAGTGTTTTCCACAGTCGAGAAACCCATTCGAGAAAACAAAATAAAAATTCCTTACGAAAGTAAGAAAAACAAACGACGATCGCTATTAAAAAAAATCTAAAACCTCCAAAGAAATCGTAGAATTAAAGTTTCTTCCCCCCCCCCTCCTATACTCACACACAAAAAAAACACAAACGAAGTAATTGTATCTATTAATTTAAAAAAATACATATTTTTGACCAAACCGTTTTAAATGAAAAAATAAAAATTCCAGAGACGAAAGTGAGAAAACAAATGACAATCACTACAAACAAACGCATTAATAATAACAAACAGTTCAGATATAATGGTAATTCGATGCCCCCGTCCCTTTCAAAAAAGAAAAAAGAAAAAACAAACAAAAATTTCGATTAATCCGCATTATAATTTTTAATTTTAAAAAATGATATAAACTATTAAATAAAAACAAAAAAATGAAAAACTTTTTTTTTTTGACAGTCGAGAAACCCAATCCAAATGAAAACAAAAAGCAAAAAATTCCCGGCAAAAGCAAGAGAAACAAAAATAGAAATTGGCCAAACTCCCAAGCAAATAATTGCAGATTTAAAATTTAAAAAAAATAATGATGATTAACAGCATTCGACGGACGTAATAGAAACTTGAACCGCCGTCGCTCCACCCCCCCCCCCCCTCCTCTTAAAAGAAAACAAAATAATACATATTTAATTTCTGAGAAATAGTCAATAATTTAAAAATAAAAATACTAAAGCCGTACCGCTTAATAATAAAATTTTGCATTGCCAAATCAAACTTTATATATGTATATACAGGGTGTTTCATAGCAGTTGAGAAAAAATGAATTCTCACGTATATAATCTTATTTTAAGTTAAAATGAAAGAATAGAAAAAATTGAAACTTTGCTTAGTTTCTGAGTTATCTGATTTTTAAAATAGAAACTGACATAATTTAATTAGTTCTAATGAGGTTGGCCTTGGAAAAAGAAATTACCCACAAATCAAAGTAATGTCAATTTTTTTTTTTTTAGTCCAGAACAGACGAACTTTCCAGCAAGTCTCCAACTTTTTAATAATCTGATGTTAAAGCCGCATACGTCATCAAAAGTCGCGGACACAGAACGATTTTTATAATTTCATTTTTAATCCGTGTTAAATTTTTATGTTTTCGTTTGTTGTTTTTGTTTTTCTGATTATCTAAGTTTCAAGTTCAAGTAACGCCGAAACTAAGCAAAATTTGAAAGTTTTCTATTCTTTCATTTCGACTTAAAATGAGATTATGTACATGAGATTTCGTTTTTTTTTTCACTTGTTATGAAACACCCTGTATATATATCTTTTGAGAACGAATAATTTCAAAGTGAAAAAAGTCGAAATGTTGGTGGCGCCATACATTAAATGAAAATTTATTTATTTTAAATTGGGGTGTTGTGATTTTTAAGGGAAAAACACCATATCTTCCACCCCCCCAAAAAGAAAATTACACGAAGTTCGAAACTAATGGTGCTGCGTTGGTGCTACTGTCGGAGCAGGTCCGAAACATTTTCAAACTTAGCGCCGCGCGTATGCTATGCACCTATTGATTCTTGAGAGGGAGATTCCCGTTCCTCTCTCTTTCTCTTGCCGTCTCTCACCAAAACAAAACAGAACAGTCCAGCTCGAGATGGCGTACGGTTCGGACGTCCAATAGCCTCCGCCTGTTGTAAACAATCCAGGCCAGACACTTGTGCAAATTCAAATCGGGCAAGTGTGCCGGTGCACCTGTGAACTAAAAGCCAAGCCGACGCCACGACCGACCTGCCCTTTTTCCACCCCCATCGACGAAACGAGGTAAGCAAGCAAGCCCCCCCTCTCACCCATCGAAATTTCTTCTTCGCGACGACCCAGAAGAAATAAATAGGTAAATTGAACATTAACCCCCGCGCCAACCTCTAGCCAGCATTTGTTTTTTCTTCGTTTTTTGTGTGCGTGTTGATAATTTTTGAATCTTTTTGAATTTTTAAACTATCATTAATTCGATTGGCGGATTTAAAACGATCGGGTGGATTAATTTTATTTTTGATTTTAAATTCTTTTTCCGGCGAGCCGCCTCTCAATACAACCGGATTTATCGAGCAGCCCGACCTTGAGGTCAAAAATTCATTTATTTGCACGACCGTGGAGGAATTTCATTTGCCTTGCAATTATTGTTACTGTATTAATCGAGCGGAGTGCTTAAAAATATTTAATAGTTTTTTTTTTTAAATTAATGCCGCGAAGTTTCGCTTTTGAGTAAACTGTCGCGTGACGAGGAGGGGGAACAGGGGGGGGGGGGGGCGCTAATAATGTTCTAGTTGCGGCTAGTTTTCTCTCGGATAACCTTTGGATGAACTGAAATGGACTGTGGGACTGAACTGTCCGTCCGTCCGTCCGTGCGTGCGTGCAGCTCGTTACGAACGAATTCTTTCCGAACTCGTTCTCGAAGCAGCAACAACACAAATTTGTGTACGGGAAAGTACCTGCAGCACAAAAAAAAAAATATAGTACCGACGGCGAACGTTTCGTAACCGTCCGCTGCGAAAGCAAAAGAAGAAAAAAAAAAACGTCGACTTAAAAAAATATATACAGGGTGTCTCGTGAATGACGTCCGTACTTTGGGGGTTCGGTTTGGGAGGTTGAAACAAATCGAAATGAAGGGGTGACAAAAGTTCCGCGGCGCCTTCGTTAACGAGTTATTCAAAAAAAAGCAAAAAAAAAAGATAACAACTAAGTCGACCTTCACTTATGACAAAATATGACACAATTGTTCCGACGTACGTTACCGTCGGCGGTTCAAGCAAGAGAAAAAGAAAGAAACATCAAGTCAAAAAAATATATAGGGTGTTTCATATATAGGGTGTCTCGAGAGTGACGCCCGTGCTTTTGGGGGTTCGATTCTGGAGGTTGAAACAAATCGAAATGAAAGAGCGACAAAAGTTCCGATGCGGCTTCGTTAACGAGTTATTCGAAAAAGAAAATAGAAAAGACAACAACTAAGTTGATCTGTATTCATAAGAGAATATGACAAGATTTTTCCGACGAACGTTCCACAACCGTCTGCGAAAGCAAAAGGAAAAGGAAAAAACGTCAAGCCAAAAATATATACATGACGTCTCATGTACAGGGTGTCTCGATAGTGGCGCCCTAACTTCGATTTGTTTCGGTCTCCTGAATCGAATCCCGAACGCGCTAGCGTTACTTTTGAGACACTATGTATAAATTAAAAAAAAAAAAAAAAAGGAATTGATTATTTATATAATTGAAAAGCCGTGAGGTAATTGGCTAACGGGCGGGGCCTCACTGCTCTATCAATTGTGTAAACAAAACAATAACGGGAAATGGATCAGGTTTTAATATAAGCCGATGGAAGCGAAACGAACTGTTAATTAAGTAACTGGGCGTGAGATAACTGATTGAGGGGGGCGGGGCGGAGGGCGGGGCGTCTTGTCAATCAATTGCCAATTAACGATCAGTCATATGATTGTAAGCGATTAAGAAAAACGTGACAGCGTTGAAGCAGGCGAAATAAATAATGAGGATAAAGCACTGGCTTGAAGGGGGGAGGGGGGAGGACGAGGGGCGGGGCGTCTTTAAAATCAACCACCAATTAACGATCAGTAATGTGATCGTAAGCAATTTAAAAAAAATCTATCTGAGAGCGTTGACAAGTTGAAGGCGAAATAAATAATGTGGTTGAAAAAGAACGACCGTAAACGCTAGTTGAGTAGCCGTGAGATGATTGGCTGAAGGGCGGGGCCTCACCGCCCATTAACATTAGTCGATTTTAGAACCGGCCGACCAATTAGAATTAAGGCGGAAACGAATGAGAACGTTAAAACCTCAGGTGAGCAACATTAACGACTAGGAGAGGGGGAAAAGAGGACATTAAACCATCGAGACAATCGTAAGCTAATTGGGTGGTGGGCGGGGCAGGGCGGGGCACTCCTGCAAGAATTAATCCTGGCCTATTTTCGAACCGGCCAATTAAGTAGAATTAATAGAGAAACAAACTTGTCAGTCGTGAGATAATTGGCTGGTGGGCGGGGCAATTTCTGAACCGCCCAATTACACACAATGAATGCAGAAACGAATAACGAACGGCGACGTCAGGCTCGCCAACCAGTAATAACGAATAAGAGATTATAACGACTGACGTGTGTAATAAATGAAAACTGAAATTAACGAAGTAGACAACGAGAAAAAAGGAAAAGGGCGGCGGCGTTTAAATAATAAATAAAAAATGCGTTTAACTAAATTAAAATAACAGAGTTAATTCCCTCCCCCCACCCCCCAATCGATATTTTACAACCTCTTAAAGCAGATGTTCCGTTCGGATTAATTTTGGCAAGGAAACGCTGCTGCTATGCTGCAGGTATCCAATTTTTTTTTTGTTTTGTTGGCAATCAAACTGCAGTGGCAACGGCCGGCCACATGTTGCTAACAAAGTTGCAATCGGAAAATAAATCGTCGTTCTACTTAGTAATTTACTTACTTATTTTCTGAACTGTCCGGCTGCGAGTTGTTAGCACACGAGGGTGCCTCAGGATTCTGTTCTGAAACCATTGTTTTTTGTTTTTCTTTTTTATCTCCTTTTTTCAAAAAAAGAAAAAGAAAAAAAAACGTGACCTTCGGAGCCATCGTCGTCAGTCAAACAATCGAACAATCTCGTCGTGCATATTGGCACGAGAAAGTTTTGAAGACTCGGTATTTTATTTCGTGGCTTGCTCGGACCGGTCCTGGGTTCGCTCGGCCTGAAGAGAGGAGAAGTCGTCACGCTGGTTATTACTTGCCTCTTGATGTAACAGTGAAATATTGTTCTTAATTTAACCGCCGTGAACGAAACACGAACTGGCAAGAAGAAGAACAAGAAAAACCTTTTTGTGGTTTCTTCGTTTTTGTAATTGTTATTAAAAAAAAAAAATTAAAACCCAATAAACACCGAAAAGAGAAGAATGATTGGCTGAGGGGCGTGGCATCTTCGCTGATTTCAAAACCAACCGCCGATTACACCAAACGCAGAAACTACGGCGACGAAAACCCTAAGACCAGCGACCAATAACAGCGAAGTGATTGTTAAAAAGAACCGACGATTAAGAAATTATAAAAACGATTGGCCGAGGGGCGTGGCATCTCCGTTAGAATCTTAGCCGGTTTCAAAAGCAACCGCCAATCACACCACACGCAGAAACTACGGCGACTAAAATCCCAGGACCAGCGACCGATTGTTAAAAAGAACCGAACCGACGACTAACCAATTATAAAAACGATTGGGCCGAGGGGCGTGGCTTCTCTGCCAGTATCTTAGCCGATTTGAAAACCAACCGCCAATCACACCACATGCAGAAACTACGGCGACGAAAACCCCAGGACCAGCGACCAATAACAGCGAAGCGATTGTTAGAAAGAACCGACGACTAACGAATTATAAAAATGATTGTGCCGAAGGGCGTGGCGTATCCAATAGAATAAAAACAAGCGCCAGTAACACATGCAGAAGCGAAGAATGACGTACCACGGCGGCTAAAACCCCAGGATCAGCGACCAATAACAGTGAAGCGATTATTAAAATGAAATGGACAACTAAGAAATTATAGAAATGATTGGCCGAGGGGCGTGGCACCTCCGTGCTAAAATCTGCCTTCTTCTTCTTCTTCGAGTTTCTCCTCCCTCCAATCCCAAATCATCGTCTCTCCTTGTTTGCGTACATGAGAATGCTATTGTTAAAAGCAGACGAATGTTTTATGTTTTTTTTTTTTTCTTCTAAGTGCGCCAGTTCGTTTCAGGTTGTCGTTTGTTTTCAGGAGGAGGTCGCCGCCGGTGTAGTTAACTTATTTATAACTTTCTGGTTACGCAACGTTTAATGTGAATCAGGTTTGTGGCGGCGGCGTCCGACGAGGACGACTTGCGGCCGCCTTAGTTAAGTCGACGGATTCTTTTTCTCGATTTTTCTGAAAACATTCGCTCTTTCCTTCCCTTCCCCTCCTCTCGCCGGCCTGACAACAATTTAAATCCCGCCTAAATAATATAATGAGACGACGGCGCGGCGACGATAATTTTCGGCCGATTTCACTTTTGCGCCCACGGCCGTAAAACGCCGCATTATCTCATTCGAGACATCTAGATCCGATTTATTTCGGCCTGGCGGCGGCGGCGGGGCGGGGGCGGGGGGGCACCTTCACGAATTATTGTACCGTCGCGTTTTCACTGATGCTTCCAAGCATGGAAATAAACACAGAATAAGAAAGCATTCGGGTCCGAAGTATACGACTTGCGGTACTCCAATTAAGCCGAACAAATCGGAAAATGAGGAAATAAATCAACGCCGAGATGCACAACCCCTCGGCCAAGAGATGCTCCGCCCCCTTCGACCAACTATTTTGTTTTTTTCTTTTTTTTTCCTTTGTAACGGAATATTGCTCCTAGTTTATGCACCCAATTAAGGGTATTTTTTGCATAATAGCAAACGCAATATCCAATATCAGTATTGCTTATTTCCTTTTTTTATTCAAAACGTTATTAAATAACAGTTGTTTCATTTAATTGTTTAAAAGCGCATATCCATTTATCATTATATACGTCGCCGTTGCTCGTTTCGTTAATTAGCGTCAGCCCAAAATTGTGTTGATCATTTTTATTTATTTATCATTTTTATTTATTCGTCCTTATTGCCATTATTTGTTTCATTTCAAGCTTCTCACTGTTAGTCGCTTTGCTTTTATTGGCTGCAGATACTGGAGTCGCGACCACTCTTGCAGTCGTCAATTGCGGCTTTGGCAAAGCACGCCCCGCCCCGCCCCGCCCCTTACCCAATTAAATCACGAGTAGATCGTGAATCGTTCGTTGTTTCGAAATAGCCCCTCCCTATTTTTGTTTTAATTCGATTAAGGCTAAAAATAAAATAAAATTAGATTTATGTATGTGTTGTTCTCTCGGAATTCGGTAAATTCGTTTCATTCGCCGCCGCCTCTCTCGCTTTCTGGGTTTTTAAGTGCGTCTCGCTTCCAGGAACTCGAGAGCCCTCGTACTTCGGGCCTTTCTAAAAAAGGAAATTAATTTCCCTCTTTCCCCCCTCGGCTGCATAATGCGAACGCGCGTTCGGTTATCGGCGCGATTAGGCAAGTGTATGTCTGTGTGTTTCGGTCCAAATCTGCTGCGAACGGAACGAAAACGTAAAGCGGAAAATGACGTAATCGGCTGTTTCGCAATGCAAAGACGAGCAGCTTAAACAAAAAGTCGATGCCAACTTCGTAACTCCTTTCACTTTGTTTTTAAATTTTTAAGTCGTTTGCTATTGGTTGTAATTAAAGAACGCCGCGGCCCCAAAGAACATTCGTAACTGGATGTTGACCGCGAAGCCACGCCCCTTCTCGCCAATTAAAACGCAATTCAATGTTATTGGTTGGAGCTCAAAATCGTCGTGGCCTCAAAGATTCGTAATCGGAAGTTCACGGCGAGGCTCCGCCCCTTCTCGCCAATTAAAACGCAATTAAATGTTATTGGTTGAAGCTCAAAATTGTCGCGGCCTCAAAGATTCGTAATCGGAAGTTCACGGCGAAGCCCCGCCCCTTCTCGCCGATTAAAACGCGATTAAATGTTGCTGGTTGAAATTAAAAATCACCGTTGTCCCAAAGAAGATTCGTAATTGGACGTTGACGGTCAGGCCCCGCCCCTTTAAAGTCTCCTAAAGATTGATTTTGAAATCGGGACTTGATTTCCCTGGAGGTTCGAATTTGACAATATTTTTTTGTAACATAAAACAGTTTTTTTAATAAATGTATTCGTTTCGCCCTCCAGGATCACGCAAATTTATAGTTTTGCAATAAAAACGCAATTAAATGTTATTGGTTGAGATTCAAAATCACCGCGGCTCCAAAGAAGATTCGCAATCGGAAGTTGACGG
The DNA here is from genome assembly GCA_036172665.1 of Prosopocoilus inquinatus. Taxonomy (NCBI): domain Eukaryota; kingdom Metazoa; phylum Arthropoda; class Insecta; order Coleoptera; family Lucanidae; genus Prosopocoilus; species Prosopocoilus inquinatus. The sequence continues at coordinate 1,434,318 of CM069878.1, read as the reverse complement.
CGAGGCCCCGCCCCTTCTCGCCAATTAAAACGCCATGGAATCTTATTGGTTGAAATTAAAAATCGCCGTTGCCTCAAAGAATATTCGTAATTGGGCGTTGACGGAGAGGCCCCGCCAATAAAACGCGATTAAATGGCCACGCCCCTTATTCGCCTAATAAAATGTGGCTTAGGAGGTTAACGCAGTTTTAATACGGTCAGCCGAACTTCTGAACGAACCCTGCAAAGTTAATATACGCGAGCGACCTCTCGACGTAATTACGAAAGGCAAAAATATTTTTACAAATCCTGTTTGCGGTCGCGGAAGAGAAAACTCGGCCGCTAACGAGCGCTCGCTCAGGTGCTTCGTTAAGGAGAGTAAAAAAAGAAATAATAAATGGAGATTGCCGCGCCCCCTCGCGGAACGTTTACTTTTTTCCGGCAGGTAATTATTCCGGGAACGCTCGCCCGCCCGTAGGAAATGAAACGAAATGAACACATCAAGGAGATTTTTTTCGCTCGCGCTTTAAAGGGGGTTTGGGGAAGCGAAAGTTTGCGTCGCGGTGGGGGGGGAAAACCTGAGAGACGGGCGGCGGTTTCGGGGGGCGCGTTCCGAAAATCATCGAGTGGAGAGCGTTCAGAAATGTCCCAAGGACGTTTCCGCGCAATCAAAAGCTTATTTGGGAAATTTTCCGCTGTTTGTTCGTTTTTAAGTTATTGTCTTTTTGATAAAATGTTATCATCAGAACCGCCGCCGCACACGGACGCTGATAAAATACTTCGGCGCTTAAAGTAATTTTTTGTTTTCGAGGTCAACTCGACGACCACCTACATTGCGTGAACGAAAGCGCAATTGCCATGACGTAAGAAAATTATGACAGTCGCAACAACAAAAGCACGCGATGACAGAAAGGACAAACCTAAGCGACGATTGTTCGTGATCTAATTGGTTGAGGGGCGGGGCGTCTTCGCCAAAAATTACCACCAATTACAAAAGCAGAAACGTCGTATTCAATCAGCAGCCGGTGATACCGATTCACTCTGGCTATAAAAGATTCAAGGACGTTTAATATTTTTTTATTTATTCGGAATTAGAAGAGTAGGCCAGAAGATTATCTGTGGAACTGAAATTGCTGCTGGTTCTTGAAGAGAGCAAGCGCCGAAGGACTTGCGACTCCTCCAGTTAAGTAAGATTCAAGGGCCAAGGACTTTGATGCCTAGCAAACTAGCGTATACGTTCATTTCTTAAGAATTCACAGCTAAGTTAAAGCCCTGGTAGTTCAAGGATGCGAGTAAACTCCGTTTTACTAAAACTTCCTTCTGCAAGATTCAAGGACCAAGAACTTTGAACCTAATTTTATTCCCTCGGAATTGGAAAGCCCAGAAGCCTATTTTTCTCGCTAAAATGGCCGAGTCTTCAAGAGATCTATCGAAGAGAGACTTGCAATTCCCGTTAAGCAAGATTCAAGATTCAAGGACTTCTCTGTCTAACATTTTACGTTCACTTCTTATGAATTTAGAGTCAATTTTAGAGCTCTGGGATTTCAAGCAAGCGAGTAGACTCTGGTCTTCTAGAATCACCGATTGTGTAAGATTCAAGGGCCAAGGATTTCCATTTTGCAGAATTAGAAAAAGCCACTTGGTAATTTATGGCGGCGGTGAAATGACTGATTCTTTAGGGGGAAAGGAGGCAATCAAGCAGAGACTTGCGACTCAGCTAAGTAAGATTCAAGGACCCAAGGACTTCGATGACTAAAATTTTACATTGATTTTTTATGAATTCAGGGCTAATTTAAACCTCTGATAGCTCAAGGAAGCGCGTAGATTCCCTTTTTTCTGCAATCTCTGATTATGCAAGATTCAAGGACCAAGAATTTCAACGTCTAATTTTTTTCCTTGGAATTAGAAAACCCAGAAGAGCATTTATTTGGCCAAAATGGCCGAGTCTTCAAGAGAGCTATCGAAGAGAGACTTGCAACTCCACTTAAACAAGATTCAAGAATCAAGGACTTCGGTGCTAAACATTTTACGTTCATTATGTATGAATTTAAAGCCAATTTAGAGCTCCGGCGGTTCCGGAAAACGAGTAGACTCTGTTTTTTTCTAGAATCTCCGATTGTGCAAGAGTCAAGGGCCAAAGATTTCCGTGACCAGATTATTTTTCAACGACTTTGATGCATTCTACGTTAATTTCTTATGAATATACGGCTAGTTTAAAGATCTGGTAGTTCAAGGTAGCAAGTTTACTATAATCTCCGATTATGCAAGATTCAAGAACCAAGGAGTTCGACGGCCAATATTTTTTTTCCTCGGAATTAGAGAGGCCAGAAGGCTGCTTGTCTCGCTAAAATTGCTGAAGCTTTACGACAGCTATCGAATTGAGATTTGCAGTTGCCGTTAAGCAAGATTCAAGAATCAAGAACTTCGGTGTATAACATTTTACGTTCACTGCATATGAATTTAGAGTCATTTTAGAGCCCTAGGGCTTCCAGCAAACGAGTAGACTCTGGTTTTATAGAGTTTCCGATTGTACAAGATTCAAGGTCCAAGAATTTGGGCGCTCAATATATATTTTTTTTTAATTCAGAATTAGACGAGTGGGCCAGAAGCTTAATCTGCGGAGCTGAAATCGCTGGTGCTTGAAGAGAGCAAACGCAGACGGACTTGCGACTCCTTTAGTTAAGCAAGATTCAAGGACCAAGGATTTCGATGCCTAACCTAACATTCTACGATCGTTTCTCACGAATCCGCAGCTAATTTACAACACTGGGAGTTCAAGGAAGCGAATAGACTCTGTTTTAGTGGAATCTGCGGTAGCGCAAGATTCAAGATAGTCCCAGAAGCTAATTTTTGAAGCGGAAATCGCCGGTGCCTGAGGAGAGCTATCGCAGAGGGACTTGCGACTCCTCCAATTATACAAGATTCAAGGACCAAGGATTTCGATGCCTAACCTAACATTCTACGATCGTTTCTCACGAATCCGCAGCTAATTTACAACACTGGGAGTTCAAGGAAGCGAATAGACTCTGTTTTAGTGGAATCTGCGGTAGCGCAAGATTCAAGGACCAAGAATTTGGGCGCATAATATTTCTTTTTTATTCGGAATTTGACGAGTAGGCCCAGAAGTTTATTTGTGGAGAGGAAATCGCCGGTGCTTGAGGAGAGCAATCGCGGAGGGACTTGCGATTCCTTCAGTCAAGCAAGATTCAAGGACCAAGGACTTCGACGCCTAACCTAACATTCTACGATCGTTTCTCACGGATCCGCAGCTAATTTAGAACTCCGGTACAGTTCAGGCACCCGAATAGATTCTGTTTTAGTAGAATCTACAGTTGCGCAAAATTCAAGGGCCAAGAATTTGGGCGCATAATATTTTTTTTTGTTCGGAATTTGACGATTAGGTCCAGAAGTTTATTTGTGGAGAGGAAATTGTCGGTGCTTGAGGAGAGCAAACGCAGAGGGACTTGCAACTCCTTCAGTTAAACAAGATTCAAGGACTTCGATGCCTAACCTAACATTCTACGATCGTTTCTCACGAATGCGCAGCTAATTTAGAACACTGGGAGTTCAAGCAAGCGAACAAACTCTGTTTTACTAGAATTTCTGCTTACGCAAGATTCAAGGGCGCCTAATATTTTTTTTGTTCGGAATTAGACGAGAAGGGCAGAAGCTTATTTGCGGAACTGAACTTGCCGTGCCGGTTCTTGAAGAGAGAAGGCGCAGAAGGACCTGCGACTTGCGACTCCAGCTAAGCAAGATTCAAGGACCACGGATTTCGGTCCTTTCCTAACTTTCCACGTTTGTTACTTTTGAATTTAGAGCGTCAGGAGTTCCGAACTTTTCGATTCCTTGCAGAAACATCGTTCTACTTGCATCTCCGACCATTCAAGATTCAAGGGCCGGCAGCATGTCTGCCTTCGATATTTTTCGTTTGTTTTTTCCCTTTTCTTTTTTGAATCAGTGAAGTGGATTAAGTTTAAGTTCGAGTTGCAGCAGTGTTAGCAGAGTTTTTCAAATCCCAGACCCCTTTAACCTTTTGTTCGTTCCGTCCATAATTCGCTTCGTATTCAACTTGAAATTGCCTCCTCGCTTGCATCGTCTGCATATTCTCAAAGGCCGAGGCACTGACGTCTGCATATCATTATCTGCGAAATCGTTGTTACTAACGCGCGGTGCACGACCGAATCTAATTCTTATTTAAGGACCCCCACACACGTAGAGGCTTGAGGTTTTCTTTTTTTTTTTTCTTATTTTTTTTTCGTTTTGCAAAGGAAACAACTCCGAAACCGCCTTTTGTTTTTATGTATTTGATTAATGTTAATGTTTGCTAAGTCACTCACACACTCAAACGAATGATTACAGCTAGACAGGCCATAAAAAACGAATTTGCCTACGCGGTCAAGCCCCGAACGACAAAAAGACAATTAAAAGTAATAAAACGGACACGTATCTCGGTGAGGCATCACGACGACGGCATCGCAGAACCGGTCGTTCTGGAACCTTCCACAGAACGGCGGTGCAGCAGCAGCGGCCACGAAATTATCGATCACATAATGTAACGTAAAAAAAAACCAACACACATCCTCATTAAACAACAATCGACGTAATGAGGAGTTATTCCGTGAAACCAGCACGACTGCCAACCGTTCTGCCTCGTACACACCGGCGGAGGCGGCGGCGGCGGCGGTCGTAAACGAGATGTTTTACGACGTCTGTATAATATAAAATTTAATGCCTCCGGATGGATGAATTCAATTTTTCCCCCGATGATCAAGTCGGCGGTAATGGCCGAGACAAAATTATAACGCCGAGAGAGATATGAAGGGATTAGGTGAATATTAAAAGCGCGCTCGAATCAAATTTTAACGAACAGTTTCGTATTTTGCTTTGCCCAGGATGAACGAGCAAGTCCGCGAGCATTACACGACGTCTACGACTTTTTTAAATCCACTTCGCTGGAGTTCTTCGTTGAACCGCTTCGTATTTTGCTTCGTCAGGATGAACGAGCAAGTCCACGAGCATTTCACGACGTCTGTGACTTTTAAATCCACTTGGCTGGCCTCTTCTTCATTGAACCGCTTCGTATTTTGCTTCGGCAGGATGAACGAGCAAGTCTACGAGCATTGCACGACGTCTATGACTTTTTTTAATCCACTTGGCTGGCCTTTTCTTTGTTGAATCGGTTCGTATTTTGCTTCGGCAGGATGAACGAGCAAGTCCACGAGCATTGCACGACGTCTATGACTTTTTTAAATCCACTTGGCCGGCCTTCTTCGTTTATTATTATAATAATAACGAAAGACTGCGTCACTTCCAGCCAACTCGATGAGACTCTTTCTTTGCGACGCTCTTAATCCATCTTCCTTCCATCCATCCTTCCACCCATCCATCCATCTCGCTATGGATGCTCTCATTTCATACTTTGGGGGTGAGATGGGGGGGTCCCAGGGCGTTATTTCGCTGTTGTTTGTTCGAATATTGAATGTCAGTTGCCTTCCACCTTTCTTCCATCCATCTCGCCTCGCCCCAGGACGCTCTCTCTCATTTAAACTTGGGGGTGGGGTGCTTTATTTATTTCTCTGTTACTATAATTCGAATATTCGTTGTGTAGGGGTTTTTCTTTAAGAAACTTATCACCCCATTCGTTTACAACACAGAAGTAAATTTGAAAAACTTCAGTAGGAGCGTGCAGGTTCGAACCTTGGACCCCTCGGTTTGTAGCACCGACGCGTTAGCGCCGAGCCACCGGAGCGTCTGCTTCGCGTAAGTTCTGCGCTTCTATATAAGCTACAGTTTCCAGTTTGAGATGATGAATTCACCACAAGCCGAAGACTTCAATGTGTCTCTTTTTTTATATTAAAAATTGATTTGCAAGAAAGATTAGCGTCCAGCTTAAGAGCGGACGGTAAAACCTTGATTGATCGGATCGGAAACGCGAGAGCTTTCGGTTTTCACTTGAAACATTGACGTGACGTTTTTAGCTCGACGCGAAACACGAAGGCGAGCGGGAAAAATTATTTATCAAAAAAAAAAACGTGCATTTCGACGTTGAATTTATTTATATTTATTTAGTTCAACAATATAGTGGGAAAACAAAACACCGGCCGTCGTAATTAACGCAGACAAACAAAACGTGCCTAATTAAAACAACGCTCGCTTCGGTTTCCACAAAAAAAAAAAAAATGTCATGTAAATTGTCACGGTTTCCCCCCCCCCCCAAAAAAAAAAAAAAACATCGTGTAAATTGGTATAATTATTTAAAATGCAAACGGAAAACGATAATTACACGCTAAAATCGACCTGGTTAAACACGGTGGAAAAAATTGCGACGTGCCGGCACTTAACACTCTTAATTGTACCGTAGTTTAACACTCTTAATTATTTAAGGCCGATTTCATAAAAAAGGACTTTAAATTTAAAGTTGCCTTAACCTAAAAAAAAAAGATACATTTGTTTCCCCTGTTCTTAAAGTGACTTTAAATTAAAGCGTCCTTAAAGTCTGATTATGCAAACGGCCTTTAGTTTAATAATACCTAATTGAATCGGCGAGTGCGTAATCGTGTTCAGTCCGAACTTACTTTGGTGTTGAGAAAACGACAAATGAATTTCTCTAGATTTTTATTTTATTATTAATAATTAATTAATTAAGTAATTATTGGCGCTTCAGTTATCCTTATCTGAAGGAATTGTAAGCTCAATAATTCTTCACTTAAAATGAAAACCTAGAGAAGATTATTTGTTGTTTTTTCAACACAGTAGTAAATTCGGACTGAACACGATTATGCACTCGTCGCGTTGATTCGATTAATTTGATTGGTTTTTACGTCACCGCCAGCCAGAAGAAAACAAAACGAACGTGTGCACATTCGTGGGGGATTCCCCGTAGAAAAAATGGGGCAGTAAACGTCGAGGCGAATCCACGAGGGCAATAAATTTCGAGATCAAGGGAAGATGGACGGCGAGCGAAGATCTGCCGGAAGATTGATGTCTCTGCTACAGGTTTTAAAGCTGCGAGACTTCAAGACGACGTGCTCGTTTTTATTTATTTCGGGTTTGCTGTCCTGTCATCCGGACATTACATTATTTTTCGTCTCTCTCACATTCGCACAAGTGCGATTTGTTTAGTGAATTCCGGCGCATGAAGCTCCAAATTACTATAACTCGAGGAGAATCGTTGATATTGTTACGGTAACGCCGCCCGTCGGTAATAATAATTTGCAGAGTGTGTGTATATTTGGACTGTTTAAAAAAAAAAGGCTTCTAGAAGTTTTCTGTATTTCGAGAGAAGCGACCCTGAGAACGATTTAAATAGAAAAAAAAAACCACTTAAACAATGACTAAGGCCGAGAATTTCAACACAGCCTAACTTAAACGGGATAATAAACAAAACCGAGCGCTAGAAAGCTTCATAAATATTTGTGGTATACGGATACATCTTTCACATGCAGATGTGTCAAGGTGTAAAGTGTAAGCAAACAGAGGAAAATATCTTGCCCAAATTAACTGCTTAAATCAGAATTATCAAAAAAAAAAAAAAAATTGTCTCATCGCATCGAACGTAAGGGCAGAGAAAGGAAGGGAAAAATGAAGCTGCCCACTTAAAAGGCCCATTAAATTCGACTCTGAGACCTTTAATTGACCCTTAAAAAAGGCTTATCCGCGAACGTGGTCGTTATCCGTCCAATACGAGGCGACGTAATCGGATCTTATTCCGTAATGACCCAAAACCCTGTTACTTCTGTCGTTGATAACGAAGGACGATTTTTTTTTTTCGGTGCGTCCTGGTTTTACGAAAATTAATTAAAACGCAGCTTGATAAAAGTTGCGGTCTCTCTCTCCGCACGGGAAGGAAGTCGTTTTCCACTAATTGGAGTTGGTTTTAAAAGAAGTCGCAAATTTCCATTCTTATCAAAATAAAAAAAAAAAAAACGATTTACGTTTGCGTGTACTTATGTACAGTCGCGCCCAACTTAAGTGGTGCACGTCGTAGACCCAAATCATATAATAGTAATAAATTACGAATAACTGTATTAATAGACGCGACAATGATGTCCTAGAAATTCAGAAGCTATCCTAGAACAAAAGAATAACAGTATTAACAGACGCGAAAATGATGTCCTAGAAATTTAGAAGCTATCCTAGAACATTAAACCAAACTATGTAGAAACGTGCGGGCGAGGGTTGGAATCCAGTTTTCATCCCTTTTTCCCTCCATTTTTTTTTTAAACAATCCGTGCAAAGTTGGATCTCTTTCTTTGTTAGCAGCGCTTCTGGTTTGTAAAAAAAAACGCCAGAAATCGATCTTCCGCTTTGTTTTCGACGATTTTCAGAATTATTGTCGAAAATGTTTCGCCTTTCTCGCCCTACAAATTTGGAAACTATCACTTTTCATCCCCTTTTCCCCCCAAGTTTTTTAGACAATTCGTACAAAGTTTTATCTAGATTTTCTTTGTCAGTAGCGCTTCTGGTTTGTAAAAAAAAAACGCCAGAAATCGATCTTCCGCTTTGTTTTCGACGATTTTCAGAATTATTGTCGAAAATGTTTCGCCTTTCTCGCCCTACAAATTTGGAAACTATCACTTTTCATCCCCTTTTCCCCCCAAGTTGTTTAGACAATTCGTACAAAGTTTTATCTAGATTTTCTTTGTCAGTAGCCCTTCTGGTTTGTAAAAAAAAAACGCCAGAAATCGATCTTCCGCTTTGTTTTCGACGATTTTCAGAATTGTTATCCAAAATGCTTTACCTTTTTCGCCCTAAAAATTTAGAAACTATCCTAGAACGCTAGACTAGACTATGTAAAAACGTGCGGACGAGGGTTGGAACCCAGTTTTCATCCCCTTTTCCCCCGATTTTTTTTTAAACAATCCGTGCAAAGTTGTATCTCGATTTTCTTTGTTAATTTAGCTTTAATTCTTTTTTTTTATTTTTTTTTCTTTAATTCTGGCTTGTTACAAAAAACGCCAGAAATCGATCTTCTAATTCGTTTTCGACGATTTTCAGAATTACTGTCGAAAATGCTTCACCTTTTTCGCCCTAGAAATTTAGAAACTATCCTAGAACGCTAGACTAGATTATGCAAAAACGTGCGGACGAGGGTAGGAAACCAACTTTTCATCCCTCTTTCCCTCCAATTTTTTTTAAACAATCCGTGCAAAGTTGGATCTCGATTTTCTTTGTTAGTAGCGCTTCTGGTTTGTTACAAAAAACGATTTTCAGAATTATTGTCGAAAATGTTTCGACTTTTTCACCCTAAAAATTTAGAAACTATCCCAGAACGCTAGACTAGACTACGTAAAAACGTGCGGACGAGGGTTGGAACCCACTTTTCATCCCCTTTCCGCCTCATTTTTTTTTTAAACAATCCGTACAAAGTTGTTTCTCGATTTTTTCTTTGTTAGTAGTGCTTGTGGTTTGTAGAAAAAACGCCAGAAATCGAGTTTCGATTCCACGACATGTCGGTTGCATTTATGTTTAGTGTTTAACAATTCAAATTATGGCAACGAAGTTGGAATTGACAAGCAATCACCAATTCTGATTTTATCTACGATAATAATTTTAAATTATAGTCGCAAATTAAGAAAAACGGAATTAACAGACATGTCGACAACATCCTCGAAATTTACAAACTATCCTAGAACGTTAGACACTATCCTAGAAAATTAGAAACTATCCTAGAACATCGGAAACTATCCTAGTTATTTCAGTTTTTTTTTTCTGTTCTTTATGCTTTCGGGTTGTGGATTGTTTTTCGTGCTTTTTTTATCTCGACGTTTTTTACAGTTGATTGTTTTTCAAATTTGTTTCGCGCCCATCTCGTTCTCGTTCTTTCGTTCACGCACTGTATTTCGTCGTTCGTTTTCATTTTTGTTTGTTTGTTTTTTTTTTAATCGTATTAACTTATTGACTTTCTTAGTTTGTTTTTATTTTCTGCGAGATTTATCGACGCGTCCGGCCGGAAAATCGTTGTTTTTCGTTCAGCTCCGCGTTGTCAGTCCTCTTTTGTTTTCTTTCTTTTTCTTTCTTATTCCTCGTACAGTCGTGAGCATTAAATTTTGGTCGTCGGTAGTGGCCGATCGAGATATGACTTGTCGAATTTTGCAGAAAAAAAAATCCAAAATTCAAATTATAGTAGCGAAGTGAAGTAGAATTGACGAGCAAGCAATCACCTGTTTAGTTTCGTCTGTGATAATGATATTAAATTAATAATAGCAAATTAAGAATAACAGAATTAACAGACAGGACGATGAGATCCTAAAAATTTAGAAACTATCCTAGAACGTTAGACGCTATCCTAGAACGTTAGACATCATCCTAGAAAATCAAAAACTATCCAAGAACATCAGAAACTATCCTAGTACATTTAAGTCGCCAATGTTCTTTTGTTTTGTTTTTCTTCTCTCTGCTTTTGTTTTCTTATCGAATTAATTTTTCGTATTTTATCGACTCTTTCTTGGAGTTCATGTTATTCATTTGTTTCGCGCCCATCTGATCCCAGCTGTTCTGATCTTCTTTTCATTTACGCACTGTGTTTCGTCGTTGTTTTCCTTTTCTATTTTGTTTTTTTTTTCTTAAATCGTATTCTTTTTTATTTTGTTTTTTAATCGTATTATTGAGCTTGTTTGTATTTATTTATTTTATTTTTCCCGAATTTATCGATGCGTCCGGAAAACCGCCGTTTTTCGTTCAGTTGTTAGTCTTCTTTCGTCTTCTTTCTTTTCGTTTCTTATTCCTTGTACAGTCGCGAACGTTAAATTTTGGTCGCCGATGCCAGTCGAAATATGAATTTCGTAAAAACAAATCCAAAATTATAGTGACAAAAGTTAGAAAAAAATAGAAGCTCTCCTAAGACGTTAGGCGCTATCCTAGAAAACTAGAAACTATCCCAGAATCTTTCAAAATTTGATGAAATTTCAAGCTCCATCTGGCGGATTAATTTTTTGAGGTGGCCTCCCGCCTCCCCGTGTAAGAACAATCGACGAGGGAGGCGGCCGTTTGGATTTTGATCACCCCGATCACTCCTCCTCAGTTTTTTTTTCTTGTTCGTCTTCTGCTGCAGATGCAATTACGCGATTAATAAGTAATCATCAAGTCGACTTGATGATGATGGAACATTGCGGACTTGTTGAAAACTTAATGCCCGATCCTATCTTCAGCCCGTCAACTCCTTCCTATCTTATTCATCTCATCGCGAGCGCGAATTTCATCTCGAACAATGCTTCCGAGGAGCAGCATTGCGCGCCAGTCGAGCATGAACAGCAGCGATCGATTCGAATTTGTTCGATTCGGAACTCCGTTGTTTTGCAATTCGAATCGAATCGGATGGGAAACGGACAACGATTGAACGTTGGCGTAACAATATAATGATATTGTTGAGGTGCGCTGTTATTTGTTGCAGCTGCTGTTACGCGTTACTCCATCGCGATGTGTTTGCGATGTGTTTTCAGTTTTGAACCAAAAAAAAAAGAAAGCAAACGAAAAAGAAAAAAGAATTCGTTGAATTGAATTAGATAAAGATGGGAGACCTTTGCCCTCTGCATGTACGCGTTGACATGATTGTCAACATGTTCGGCTGCCCGCGCAAGAAAAAATAAATTAAATTAGCAATTTTAACTTAGCTTCCTTCACGCCTAGGAAAGAAAAGGATGTAGAATTATGATGTATACAAGAAATTGTAATTAAAAAACAAAATCATAGATGACGCCAGATAAAAAAAGTCTAGTTTATTACTGCTTGGCTCATCCTGTATAGTACTTACAGTGATGGCAAAAAAACATGTAAATAAAATTTTGGGGATGGGGAGGAGGGGGGGGAGGTCAAATTCTGAATATCGCCAAATAATAATAACAGGAAAAAAGGAATAATAACAAAATTGGATTAAAAAAAAAAATTAACGCAAACGAAAAGAAAATGAGCAACAAAATAAAACAACAGGCGAACTGTGCATAAAATAAAGCCAGGAGGGAAATAACGAAACGTAACAAAAGCCGGCCGACAAAAAAAAAAAAACAAGGAAAGATCGTTGAAATTGAGTAACAAAAATAAAAATAAAAAATTATGGAAAGAGAGGGCGGCGGCGGCGGCGCCAGCGCAAAACTAAAAGCGAACGAGAGAATGAAACGCTAAATAAACAAAAATAGGAACAACACAAACCAAAAATACAAAACGCAAAAAAAATGAAAGAGAAAAAGAAAAACGACAACGACGAAACAGATAATGACATAATAATAAGCAGAATAAAACGAACACGGCAAACTTAGATGGAATGCAAACGAAAATAAAAGACGAACGACAAAACAAAGCGAAACGAGTGACGGAGAGCGACAAAACAAGAAAAGAAAAGAAAAACCGGTTAATAAATACGAAAAGACAAAAGAAAATCGATTCGCTCGAGTTAAATAAAAATCGAAAGGAAAGGAAAACAAAAGGCGAACGAAACGAAAACTCATATTAACGAAATAAAACAAAAGACTATCAATAAATTAAACAAAAATCAAAACGTGCATTTTAAAAGAAAAAGAAAAACGGAAAAATGGGGAAATCTGCGGCGGATGTTGGAATGAAACAAAAGACGCGCAGTAAAACAAAAGCAAACCGACAAGGAAACAAAAATCAATCGATGAAATCGAAACAAAAGTCAAAAAATGACGATAAAACGACACCACCGATGAACGTCTTTTGTTTTGTTTCGTTTATTATTATTTTTTTGTTTTGCTCTGATTGTTCGCGTTTTGTTTTTCGTTTAAATTACCGTTAGAAGGGGGCGGGGGAATCAACGAGAACGTTGGGGCAGGGGGGAGATCAACAAAAACAAAAAGAAATAACAAATCGAAAGATCAACCAAAAGAAACGCAGAAGAACAAAAAACGAATGAACCCAAAGATAATCGATAAAATAAAACAAAAGACGATCAATGAAGTTAAGCGAAGACGAAATATTTGTTTAAACAAAAAAAAAAAAAAAGAAACGGCGAACCCAACGAAGAAAAAAAATGACCAACGTTGGAATAGAGTAAAAGATAAACGATGAAACAAAAGAGGATCAACGAAGAAAATGAAAACGGATCGATGGAATTAAATGAAAATCAAAAAGAATTGTGAAATGCCGGGGATCGTCTTTTGTTTTGCGTAGTTCCTTTCGGTCGCTTTTTGTTTTTTCGTTTGCATTACCGACGACAAAGAATAAACGGAATCAAACAAAAGGAAAAACAAAATACGATCGACAGGAATGGACGTTGCGGATAAATGTAGGGAAGGGGGAAGGGCGACAGGGCGTAAAACCATCTTATCGCTATCTCACTTTGATGTTTCTCGTTCACACCCTGTATAGTACATACATATATTCCTTTCTTTTATTGGAATCTTGATTTAATTTTTTTTTTCTTATTTGTTCTTTGTCTTTTTTCTTCAGATTTTTAACAGGGATTCCGATCGAAATTGACCCCCATCCCCCTTGTGTGCGACGGCCATTTGACCGTTCGCAAATTAATGAGTGTGACTCAGGGCGTTCCACGCCCATGGACATCGTGCCGTTCACGTCACTGACTAGTGACCGATGCTCTTGACCCCAAAACTGCAATCCTGCAGTTTACTACCATCGGTACCACGCGCCCCAGTGTTCACTTCCAGAGCACGATTTACAAAGGACAATTAATGGTCAGCCATTATTGCCATCCGCATCTCTCCCGCTCGCCGCACCAAATTTATCTGAATGGTCAAGCAATCACCCATCTAATTCCATCTGCGACAATAATACTAAATAATAGTAAAAAATTAAGAATAACAGAACTAACAGATAGGGCGACGACATCCTAGAAATTTAGAAACTATCCTGGAGCATGAGAGACTATCCTAGAAAATTAGAAGCTGTCCAGGAACATCTCAGACTTTCCTAGAAAATTAGAAACTATCCCAGAACCCCGGAAACTGGACATGATAGATGACGTAATGGTATTTATTGTAATAAAATTCACATGCAGTGTTGCCATTTTTGCTAAATATCAAATGACCTAACGGCTCATGACAGCTGGTTTTTTTTTCTTTTCGAAAAATTGGAATTTCGGAATTTCAAGCCCTGGCGGATTAATCTCGTGGTAGCTGGCAACGCTGCAAAATGCTATCATCCGTCAATCTTGACGTTTAGGACGTTTTACCGCGCATGCCTTTTCGTTCCTTCTCCCTCCATCCAAAAATCAAAGCTAGCTGGGACGATGAAAAACATTCGGCTCATAACCATTTTAGTAAACGCATACTTTTTTTTTTTCTTAATAAAACAGTTGTGCTGTTCATTTTTTTTTGTTTTAATTAAATCATTGTACTGTTCATTTTCTTATAAATAAAATCATTCATCCCTCTACCAGCACCCTTAGAAAATAAAATAACGCAGGTCGCCCAATGACATTATTTGGAAAGTGTGCCTTGTCGGGTAATGGACTTTGCTTTAAGTCCGGAGAAGACTCCGGGACGTTAATTATTATTCCGGGCGCGTACTCGCCGAAGTATAATGAGGTGGAACGTAAAAGTTTTGCCGCCCCGGGGCGACGGGGGGGGGGGGTGTTAATACGCGCACGTCCAATTATTATTAAGTCGAAGCGGTGGAAAAGACAACGACGATAAAAAAATAGAAGAATACGCGAAGAGAATGAACTGAACTAATTAATTGCAGATGGCGCCTCCAGAACGAACGTTATACAGAGTGGTTAGAAAAAAAATTATCTACAAAAGTCTTTTTTTTTTTCAAATTAATATTACATTATTATTATAACATAATTATTTCAAAAATGAAGTTGATTCTTGTCCGATGAAAAAAAAAAACTTTGTACTTATAATTATTTTTCACTTTTGGGTTTTGCGATTTCTTGTTAATACAAAATAGTATCCTCCAAATCGAAAAAGACCAGATTTTCTTCCCATTAATTGTAATCGTGTGTCGATTTTGTATTATTTAAAAAAAAATGAGTAACGCATTTTGATTGGATGTAAGAAAAGTGCGCTTTTCGTTGCATTTTCGAGTTCCCGAGCAAATTCTAGCCTGAAATGATGGGTCGCACTATGGGTCTATCTTGAACGGTTCTCGAGTTATGCAATTAAAAACAAATGAAAGAACTCGAAAACCGCTCGCGCTAGACCCATCATGCGACCCATCATCTCACGCTAGAATTTACTCAGGATTTCAAAAATGCTATTAAATCAGGGTTTCATTATTAAAAAATAATAATAATTTCGTTTTGCTTCTCAATAACGAGATATTTAATTTTTTTTTAACATTTGATGTTAATTTTACAATTCGAGCTTTGTGTGCAAATATAATTATTTCACTTTGGATGGTGCGATATTTTTTTTAGTATAAAAAAGTCACCTGCAATTCTAAAAATAATTCAAATGTTTGCCCTAAATTATAATTGTAATTCAATTTTATATTATTTAAAAAAAAATGACGAACGCATTCTGATGAGGTATTTCACTTCGAGTTTTGCGATTTCTTTTTTTTAATATAAAAAAGTATCCTGCAATTCGAAAAAAAACAAATTTTCCCCAAAATTGTAATCGCGATTCGATTTTGAATTATTAGAAAAGAATTAGTAACTCATTTTGATGAGGTGTAAGAAAAGTGCGCTTTTCGTAGCATTTTCAAGTTCCCGAGCAAATTCTAGCCTGAAATGATGGGTCGCACCATAGGTCTATCTCGAACGGTTCTCGAGTTGTGCCACTAGAAACAAATGAAAAAAATCGAAAACCGCTTGCGCTAGACCCATCATGCGACCCATCAACTCAGGCTAGAATTTACTCAGGAATTCAAAACTGCTATTAAATCGGCGTGTCATTACAAAAAAAAAATTGTTTTTATTTTCAACAACGCGATATTTATTTGTTTCCGTTTTTAATTTCACGGTAATTTTACAATTTTGCAAATAAAATTATTTCACTTTGAGTTTTGCATTTTTTTTTAATATAAAAAAGTATCCTTTAATTCGAAAAATTTTGTATTATTAAAAAAAATGAGTAACGCATTTTGATGAGGTTTACGAAAAGTGTATTTTTCGTTGCATTTTCAAGTTCCCGAGCAAATTCTAGCCTGAAATGATGGGTCGCACCATGGGTCTATCTTGAACGGTTCTCGAGTTGTGCAATTAAAAACAAATGAGACAACTCGAAAACCGCTCGCGCTAGACCCATCATGCGACCCATCAACTCACGCTAGAATTTACTCAGGAATTCAAAAATGCCATCATATCAGCGTTCCATTACAAAACAAAAAAAAATTGTTTTGCTTTTCAGCAACGCCATGTTTAATTGATTTTTTTAAACATTTTACGGTAATTTTAGAATTCTTTTTGCAATTTTTTTTATTTATAAAAAAGTATCCAGTAATTCGAAAAATTTTGTATTAAAAAAAAATGAGAAACGCGTTTTGATGTAGTTTACGAAAAGTGTATTCTTCGTTGTATTTTCGAGTTCCCGGGCAAATTCTAGCGTGAATTGATGGGTCGCACCATGGGTCTATCTTGAACGGTTCTCGACTTGCCTCATTAGAAACAAATGAAAAAACTCGAAAACCGCTCAGGCTAGACCCATCGTGCGACCCATCATTTCACGCTAGAATTTACTCAGGAATTCAAAAATGCCATCATATCAGCGTTCCATTACAAAAAGAAAAAAAAATTGTTTTGCTTTTCAGCAACGCCATGTTTAATTGTTTACTTTTTTTTCATTTCAGGGTAATTTTAGAATTCGAGTTTTGTGCAGTTGATTTACTTATGCGTCACAGGCAATAAGCAATCTTTTTTTTTCTGTAATTTTCAAAAGAATAAACTCGTAGCTTCTAAACTAAAGCAAATCGGAACTGATCAGTAGTTAATATGTTGCAAACAACACATTTTCCGACTAGGAGACCTCATGAAAGACATTAGATTGCGCTGCGCTTACGATTCAAGACCGAAAGGAGAAAGTAAGGAATCCAAAATTAATTTTTTTTTTATTTTTAGAAGAAGAGGGAAGTGCTTTGCCTGCTCTCACGATCCGGGCCTTTCTGGTTCGCGTTTTGCATGCAAAACATCCGGCAATTACGCTCCGGTGGCCTCCACGTAACTCTTACGTGCTCATTACAACAGCCCCGCTAATTACATGCATGTGTTTCCTGTCTGCAAATACAATGTCGACGACAAACAGTCAAGTATGTCACTCGCTTAACTGTTTCTTGGAGACTTCTTGTTATGCTGGTTCGAAGCCGTCGCGTTCCACTTGCGCGCGTAATTCGTCGAGAAGAGAAAAAAAGGCGTTCGTCTGTTGTTTGTTTGTCGACATGTTCGTTTACGCACCCCGTGTGTGGAAAGGGATGTCGATTATCATCATCAATCAACAATGGCGTTGAATTTTTTGTTGACGTTAATGTGCAGTTGGTCTTTGATTTTAAATACTTTCAAATCCGTCCACCAGTATTTTGGTATAAAGGGGATCAAATTAAAATCAGTGACATCTGTTGGCGTTTGGGTAAACTAAAACCGCCGTGCAAAAATCCGCTAGATGGCTTGCCAAAAAAAAAAAAAGGAAAAAAGCTGACGTCCGGTGAAGATGTCGATAAAAAAGAAGGCAGACCTCTTAATTAATTAAATAATTTGAAACGCGATTGTCTTTTCGTCTGCTTGATGATAAACGAAGAAAAAATCCGCAAGGTGGCATGCCAGAAAAAAAAATAATGACAAAAAAGTCAGCACTGATGAGATCTGATCTGATCTGATCGGATTATAAAAAAGAAGAAAGAGTTAAATTGAAATTCAATTATCTTTTCATTTGGTGAAGGAAATAAAAACGAAAACCCGTTGACTACGAAAAAAATCCGCTAGATGGCGCTTAAAAAAAAGAAACTGCTCCGATAAGACGTGCAGATTAAAGAAGAAGAAATCTTTTCGTCTGATAGTGGCAACGGAAGGGGAAACAAGACGAACGATTGCATTGAAACTACAACGTTTAAGGCGCGTTTTCCTTGATGGCCAATAGATGGCGCCGCCAAAAATTGTATTAGCCAGTTACGTTTAAATTGGAGAAAGTGTTCTTTTTTTTAATTTTGTTATAAGTACGTTCTGTCAAATATTACAAAAAAAAATAAAATAATTAGTATTCTTTCAACATTGAAAAGGACTTTCTTTGTTGGCCAATAGATGGCGCCGCTGCGATTTAACATTTATTACCTCTGCATTATTGTCAATTAAATTAGAAAATTTGTTTTCATTTTTTTTAAAGTGCGTTCTCTCAGAGATCGGACGAAAAAAAATGTTTGGCATTCAACTGCAATATTTGAAACGAGTTTTTTTTTCTTGTTGGCCAAGAGATGGCGCCACACCGAAACTGAAATCACGTGCATTTAAAATTAAAAAAGAAAAACGCTTTATAACAGCGGATAGGTACGTGGGAGTTATTTTTTACGCGGACGTGAAACGTTTCTGTTTGTTTTCTTTTTTTTTGGTTTTGTTTAGAAAAGAACCGAGTCGAGTAGAGTTCCAAAAATCCCAGACGTGATCGCCATCTTCCTCGTAATTACGTTACACAATCAAATTATTTGCAGTCGGCTGCGCGCGTTCCGGGAATCTAAGTTATTTTCGAGGTGTGGCCTTGAAATAATACAGGTGCAATCGCGCACGTTTTTTTTTTTTTAGTTCACCGTCGCTTAGCGAGCAAACAAAAGCTTTGCGCAAAGTAAATAGTCGTTCAAGTACATAGTGCAAACACAATTATTACATATTTCATTTTGGGTTTTGTTTTCAATCAAATTCATCAAATCAGATGTTTTCTTTCCCTCAAATTGTAATTGCAATTCAATTTTGTGTTATTTAAACAAGAGAATGAGTAACGCAATTTGATGAGGTATGCGAAAAGTGCACTTTTCGTCGCATTTTCGAATTCCCGAGCAAATTCTAGCGTGAAATGATGGGTCGCACCATGGGTCTATCTTGAACGGTTCTCGAGTCGTGCAATTAAAAACAAATGAAAAAACTCGAAAACCGCTCGCGCTAGACCCATGATGCGACCCATCATTTCACGCTAGAATTTACCCAGGAATTCAAAAATGCCATTATATCGGCGTTCCATTAAAAAAAATAATTGTTTTGCTTTTCAGCAATTGTTTTTTTAACATTTCAACATAATTTTATTTTTTAACATTTTCTTCCCCTAAATCGTAGTGATGGCAATTTGGTGATTCAATTTTGTATTATTTAAAAAAAAAATGAGGATCGCATTTTGATGGGATATATGAAAAGTGCATTTTTAGTTGCATTTTCGAATTCCCGAGCAAATTCTAGCGTGAAATGATGGGTCGCACCATGGGTCTATCTTGAACGGTTCTCGAGTCGTGCAATTAAAAACAAATGAAAAAACTCGAAAACCGCTCGCGCTAGACCCATGATGCGACCCATCATTTCACGCTAGAATTTACCCAGGAATTCAAAAATGCCATTATATCGGCGTTCCATTAAAAAAAATAATTGTTTTGCTTTTCAGCAATTGTTTTTTTAACATTTCAACATAATTTTATTTTTTAAACATTTTCTTCCTCCAAATCGTAGCGATGGCAATTTGGTGATTCAATTTTGTATGATTTAAAAAAAATGAGGAACGCATTTTGATGGGGTATATGAAAAGTGCATTTTTAGTTGCGTTTTCGAATTCCCGAGCAAATTCTAGCCTGAAATGATGGGTCGCACCATGGGTCTATCTTGAATGGTTCTCGACTTGCGCCATTAGAAACAAATGAAAAAACTCGAAAACCGCTCGCGCTAGACCCATCATGCGACCCATCATTTCACGCTAGAATTTACCCAGGAATTCAAAAATGCCATTATATCGGCGTTCCATTAAAAAAAAATAATTTGGTTTTGCTATTCAGCAATTGTTTTTTTTTTTAATTTCAAGATGGTATTACAATTCGAGCTTTTTGCTGTTTGTTTACTCTTTTTTTGTGATTTTGAAAAAAAATTAAACTCTTTATAACTCCTAAACAAAAGCAAATCGGAACTAGGTTTCTAAAATATTTTCGGCGTAAAATCACGTCTGCTTTCGTATGCCGACGTTTTATAAAGTGGTTAAACAATCACCCTGTATAATAATAATGCGTCTAATAATCACTTATTTGAGTCGGGTTACGATCTCGAAAACCCAATTTAATTTTACGCGCGCCGCGTAAACGACGCCCTCCGTCGTTTATTGTTTAATACTCTCGGTGATAAACGTCGGTCGTCGCCGCTTTTACTCTTTACACCGTCGCGACACCAAGCTTTTGTACGAGTACGACGGCGGCGGCGGCGGTGACACGTGCGTCGTTAGGTACACGATGACCCAGAAAAAGAGAGCGGCGCGTCGCGACGTCGCATCGGCCTGGTGTTTACTTACTTATCTTTTTTCCGGCCGGGCGACGCTAGCGCAGTTTGCCTCATCTTGCCGCGGCGGAATTTTTATTGACGCGCTGCGCCTACTACACGAAAAGAAACTTTCGTTTTGGAAACTCTGCGATTTGATTGGCGCATTCGAAATTACCGCCCGCGCGCTTTCAATTCCGAACGCGACCGCCAGACGTATTATTCAAATTAGGTTATGTGCTTCGATTAACATTGCAAATTCGCTTTCTAGGCCGTCTCGTCGCGCCGCCGCTTTTAATTTATGGGTCTCGTGAGCACCGAGATTATTGTCTCGTGGTTTATAGCGAGTGCGTGAGCGGGAATTGTCGTGTAATGCAAGAATCGACGTGAGCTGGGGGGGAGAAAATGAATTCCGAAACAAACGCTTCCGCTTCCTTTTCCCTCTTCTTCTTCCAAACGCGAGAAAATGACAGCTGCAGATTTTGTTTTGAGGTTATGTCAGTCAAGGATTACAGGATGACAGCTTAGAGAAGTTGATGCGGGGAAAATAAATTAATTTTTCATTTAATTTGAAAAAAGAGAGCTACGAAAAGAAAAAAAAAAACACGAAAGTAATGTGTTGTCTTTTCTTAGTCGTTTAAATAATCACTAAAATGTCACCGGAGAAAATCAATAATCCACTAGAAACAAACGGCGGCGTTTTGTTTTTTTTTCTTTTTTTGTTGAAAGAGACGGAAATCGATCGTCTATTGTTTATTTCTTTTCTAATCGTTCGTTTTTTTCCTGCTTCTGGAAATTACCAGGACAGTGTTTTTGCTGAAGTGTAAAAAAATATTTTGCATGCACGTGTTGCTGTTGATAAAGAAGAACGCGACTTTTGTGCATTGTCAACGAACAGCGAACAAGCCAAGCTTTCATTTGTTTTTGTATTTTCTAGTACATTTCGTCACTTCTTTTGTTTCATTTTTGTATATCGTCAGTCGATGATTTTTCCGCGACCTTCATTTGTTTCTTTCATTGTGTTTTTATTTGTACGTGCAAAAAAAATCGACCGACGCATTTCTTTTTGTTTTTTTAATTTTTTTTTAATGTGTTTGTTCCTGTATTTTTCTTTTGTGATCACGAAATGATCGCTTTCCGACAAACAAGTCACCCTTTCATTTGTTTTTCTGTTTTTTTCTATTTTTTTAATATTTCGTTCCTGCTTTTGTTTTTTGTTTGTCAATCGATGATTTGTAACGACTTTCATTTGTTTCTTTGCGTTACATATTTTTTTTTTGTTTTTACGTGCAAAACAAAATAATTTTCTTCCAGCGGACGCGACGGGAACCTTGTAAAAAAGCGAACCTTCATTTGTTTTTCTTTTTTTTTTGGTATTTGTCTCTGTTTTTCTTTGTGATCAAGAAATCGTCGCTTTCATTTGTTTTTGTATTTTTTGTTTCGTCATTTCTTTTTGTTTTTTTTTTGCTGATTTGTCTGCCGGGCGGTCAACGATTTCCGACGACGGTTTCCATTGTTTCTTTGAGTTTTTTCGTTATTCTTTTGTTTCTGTGTGCCAAAACAAAATCGTGGCGACTTGACGACGGGAAGCTTGAAAATCGAACTGTCATTTGTTTGTTTCTCGCGTTCGTTTGTTTGAATCGCCGGCGCTTTCCGACGAGAAACGCTCGCGAATCAAATAATTCAGCTTTCGTTTGTTTTTCTTTGTTTTTGTTTGTTTGTTTTTTCGTTATGTCTTTTCAACAGCAAAAAATAACAAATGAAAAAAAAATTAACGCTTGTCTTGTGGTTTTTGTTTTTGGTTTTGATTTTGTTTCTTGTTTTGGTTTTGTTTTTGGATTTGTTTTTGTTTTGTTTTTATTGTTTTTATTTTTTTCTTTGGCTTCGTTTTTTTTTTTATTTTGGTTTTTGCTTTTGTCTTTAGTTTTGCCTTTGGCTTTGTTTTCTTTTTGTTTTTGCTTTTGCCTTTGATTTTGTGTTTGTCTTTGTTCTTGTTTTTGCTTTTTTTTTTGTTTGACCTTTCATACACATTATTCTCTAGCTTTGTTTCTTTTTTTCCTTTTCCACTGGATATTTGAACTACTCATGCTTCGCCAAAGGCATTGTCGACGTTCATTTGTTTCAAAAATTAAAATAAAGGCTGTGCCAAGCGACATTTGACAATCCGAACAGATCATTCTTTTTTCAAGTTTTGATTATTATTTTTTTCGTTTGTTTTTTTTTCTCTCTCCTCTGTCTCTCTGAGTTTGTAGGCTTTCGTTTTGATTACTTATAATCGACTTAATTCCTCATTAATTCATTCATTTATTTTAGGATCGAGACAGGTCATTCTTTTGTTTCTTTTTGCCATCTCTCTCTCTCTCTCTCTCTCTCTCTGTCTCTTTTTGTTAACGTTTTCATTACATTCGTTCTGATTATCTCGCACTTCAGCAAACAATTCTCATAACGTTTGAGTGCTCCGCGTCTGCGCAGTACTCGCAGCCGCCTGGAGGTTCCGTTTTAATAGCCCGCGAGATTACGAATTCCCCCGCGCCATCTACCGTCGTAAACTCGAGGTTAATTGTAAATTAACTCGGTCACCTATCTCTATAACGAATTCGGGGGTTTTATTGTGAATCGATACTTATTTCTTTCTTGCTTTCTCGCGTCGTGCGTCGATCGGAAGAAAACACGTCGAAATTGACTGTAACGTCTTGTTTGCGCCCCCCGCCTCCCCCTCCGCCATTCCGCTCTCTCGGAAGACCTCCGAGGAAGAACCATCGGGGCGAGAGGTTTCGTCCGCGCGCCCTTATTGGGTTTGCCGGGGCGTAAACGGGGCGGAAAGTGCTTGTAAGGGAAGACAAGAGAGAAGGAGGCGGCGACCGTCTGCACGAAATAAATAAATTTATTTATTTTTCGTGTTCGTCTTCCGAGACGCGAAAAAGAAAATCCTTCACTTCAGAATATGCAGGTTAAGTTTCTTTTTAGCGGAATTGAGGGGTGCGATGTCAAAATTGAATTTATAATTCTAGTAGGCCGTGATTTGCAATATGTATCTGCATACACAGTTGGTTACACTGTTTGCGACGCAAATTGAGTTGTCACAATTTGACAGTTGCGTGCTGAAAACGTCACTGAAAATCTAACCTCAAAATCAAAAAGTTGTTCTGCTTACCTTTGTACTCATTTGCGGCAACTGCGCAGAGCACGGCCCGCTCCAATTATTATAAATTTAATTTTGATTAATTGAAAAATGTCGTCGGGTGAACAGGAATGAAAAAGAAGATAAACAAAAGGCACGCAGATCGAGTTGTCAAAATTTGACAGTTGCGTGCTGAAAACGTCATTGAAAATCTAACCTCAAAATCAGAAAGTTTTTGTTTACCTTTGTACTCATTTGGCAACCTCAAATCAAAAAGTTGTTCTGCACTCGTTTATGGCAACAGCGCAAACCATGGCCTGCTCCAATTATAAATTTAATTTTTATTAATTAATTGATGCGTCGCTGGCGGACGGAACAGAAAACTGTCGTCGGGAGAGCACAAAAGAAAAAGAAGAGAAACAAAAGGCGAATGAGTGAGTGTGTGAGTGGAAAACGCGCGGCGTTCGTTCAAACACGCGCTGCCACCTTTAAGAAATTGAAAATGATTTGTTCAGAAAACAGGTCGTAAATCACGGTGCCCGATGATAAATATTTGGGCCCGCCGTCGCCTCTTTTTCGGCGGGCCTCGTAAAGCAAACACGACGTGTTAAGTTAAAAGTTTTATTTGCTAGCGCGTTGTCGGCCCCCTTGCCGACGTTTTACGGCCCGGCCCGACGGAATTTTTATGGGCCGGTAAAAATTAGATTATTTTCCGGTTTCGATCGGCGTACACGCGTGGAATTTAAAACTGACGCCGTTTACGACGTCGCGTCGCTTTTTAAAATTGCTCACAGACTAACCTCACTTCTAACGCACAGTCCAGGCAAATAAATAACTTCAAAATTCCGGTGCAAACAAAGCCGGCACGGCAAATTCAATTTTATAGCAGTGGCAACATTGTTTACGCGTGCGTCTCCGACTTTATTTACCGATGCATTTAGCTCTGCAAATTTTTCTTCTTCTCGTTGGGCGGCTCGGGAATGCACTTTTTCTTCTTCTTGTCCTCCGGTTTATTGTGTTTACGGATATGAAAAGCTTTTAGAGCGTCCGTCAAGATTAAGAAGCGGAGGCTTTTAATAGAATCGATGCGGTGCGGCGGTGAGCCTCAAGCCTCAAACATCCAGGGAATTTATTCATTTCAGCAAGAGAAGGCAAGTGCCCACGTGAAAGAAAGAGGCACACTCAGGTGCGAAAAGGTCTCGTCATGCCTGCGCCTCTTGTCACCCCCGCCCCCTCCCCGATCGATGTGCCGGCGATAATTTCTCAGAAAAATCATCATCGGCTTTACCTGTCGGTAAGGGCGATGGAATTTTGCTTTTGTGATTAAGACGAGCGACCGAATTAACTAAACAGATCTAATAAATTCTTCTACAGGGCGTCACCAAGCTTGAATCATTCGGATGAGGGAAAGAAAAAATGTGACCTCCGAAGTGGTGTTTCGCGTATATTTAACCCTGACCACCCACCCCCTCACTTTTTTTCACATAAACAGATTTCATTTGACATCGACGACGGTCGTATACTCTCAGAAAGTGATATACTCTCAATAGGCAATCGTTTCATGTATCGGATATGGTTTGGTCATGTACCCTTTCGCCTGAACAACAACTTTGAGTCTGAACACACTCACTCCATCACTTTTTTTTTATATAAAATCAGATTTTACTTGTGATTGACGACGGTTGTACACTCTCGAAAAGTCGTATACTCTCAATAGGCGATTCTCGAAGTGGTTTTTTGCGTGTATTTGGCCCTGAATACTCACTTCAAGACTTTTCTCCATAAAAATAGGTTTTATTTGTCAATTTTGACGATTGTACACTCTCAGAAAGTGCTCTGATGACCTCCAAAATGGTATTTCGCTTGTATTTGACCCTAAACTACCACCTCATCACTTTTTTTTTTTTTTCATAAAATCGGATTTCATTTGCCGCCGACCACGGTCGTATACTTTCAGAAAGCGATGTACTCTCGATAGGCAATCGTTTCATGCATCGGATATGGTTCGGTCATGTACCCTTTCGCCTGAACAGCAACTTTGACTATGAACACACTCACTCCATCACTTTTTTTTATAAAATCAGATTTTACTTGTGACTGATGACGGTTGTACATTCTCGAAGAATAGTATATTCTCAATAGGCGATCCCCGATGTGACTTTTTGCGTGTATTTGACCCTGAATACTCACTTCAAGACTTTTCTCCGTAAAAAAAGGTTTTATTTGACAATTTTGAAGTTTATATACTCTCAGAAAGTGATGTGAGGACCTCCAAAATGGTATTTCGCATGTATTTGACCCTGAACTACCGTCCCATCACTTTTTTTCCATAGAATTAGATTTTATTTGACATCGACGACGGTCGTATACTTTCAGAAAGCGATGTACTCTCGATAGGCAATCGTTTCATGCATCGGATATGGTACGGTCATGTACCCTTTCGGGTGAACGGCTACTTTTCCAGCAAAATAAATGTCCTTCAGCTTCCAGTCACGTAAAAGATTGATCAAGAGGGCGGACGATGTCATTCAGATGACGCCACGCGCCTGTGACACGTCATTTCACCGCCTGCACTTGACATATGATCCCCCAAAGTGGTGTCTCCGCGCGTACTTGACTTCTTGTTATAAAAACAGATTTTATTTGTCATTGCCGATGATTGTACCCCTTCAGAAAGCGACGTACTCTCAATGGGCGATCATTTTATGCATCAGAGATGGTTTGGTTACGTACCTTTTCGGGTGTACGGCGACTTTGTAGCAAAATAAATAGCTTTCAGCTTCCAGTCACATGAAAATTAGTTTAGGAGAGCGGACTTGCGTCGTGCAGATGGCGTCACCCCGAAAATATTCCGCTTGTGACGTCATTTTACCGGTTTCATGTAGGAAATGACCTCCAATGTGGTGTTTCGCGTGTATTTGAACCTGAACACACCCACCCCTTCAATTTTTTTTTATAAAAACAGATTCTACTTGCGGTTGACGTCGGTTGTGTACTCTCGGAAAGTGATGTACCCTCAATGGGCGGTCCCCAAAGTGATTTTTTGCGTGTATTTGACCCTGAATACTCACCTCACCACTTTTCTTCATAAAAACAGGTTTGATTGGTCAATTCTGCCTATTGTATACTCTCGGAAAGTGATATACTCTCAATAGGCGACCACCGAAATGGTTTCTCTCCTGAATCTAACCCTGAACAACCACCCCGTCATTTTTTAAAAATAAAAACAGATTTTATTTGTCATTGATGACGGTTGTATATTCTCAGAAATCGATGTACTCTCAATAGGCGATCCCCAAAGTGTTTTTTTTGCGTGTGTTTGTCCCTGAATACTCACCCCACCACTTTTATTCATAAAAACAGGTTTTGCTTGTCAATTCTGTCGGTCGTATACACTCAGAAAGTGATATACTCTCAATAGGCGACCCCCAAAATGGTTTCTCGCACGTATTTGATCCTCAACTACCACCCTATCATTCTTTTTTCTTCAAATCAGATTTTGTTCGTCATTGCCGACGTTTGTATGCTCTCAGAACGTGATATACTCTCAACGGGCGATCGTTTCACACGTCGAATATGATTTGTTTGCGCACCTTTCGGGAGAACGGTAACTTTCATGCTAACGCGGTAAAGACGAACGGATTTCCGTGCGTTCTGAAACGTTCGAGCGATTAAAATCGATTGTTTTGCATACGTGCCCGTCCATTTTTGCTCCGGAGCACGCTCAAAGGGAATCCGAGTGTGAAGTAACGCCCGGCGCGTTTATCACCCGGCAGCATCATCACGAACTCACGTCTGCAAGTTGTTTGTTATTGCCGCCGCTCAATGCAGATACGTTTTAACCAAAAACGTAACGTTAAAGCTTGGTTTTCAGACCGTTTGCGTAACAGCGCGCGCGCTTAAAATGTAAAAATATTAGAAAACGGCTCGTTTTTTCATATGCTCTCCTTCCCCTCCCCAACCCGCTTTAAGTTCTCGGGTATCGCACGCTAAATAGATCGACATTCATTCACGGCGTGTCGTAATACAGAAAACCATAAAAGTGCAGGAGATTACGGGCCCGGTAGGTATAAGGTACCATAATTACAGAGTTGCTTTCTCATGACCGCTCTCGCTGCTCGCTCGGGCGGAAAGCAATGCCCGAAAGGTGATCGTGTTACCTCTCGTTGCCTAATCGTGTTCGATACACACGAAATTATCGGTTATTAAAAGTGAACGGGTCACTTCCTGAAAGTACATGGTCGTTACTTCAAGTTCGTTACTTCGCAACTAATTTGAGAACAAAAAAATGATAACGTGAATGGAATTGGCCCCGGAGCTGTCCCTTGTGGTACACCAAGCTTCAGAATTTTGTCTTTAATTTAAATTTTCCGCTTCCTATCACATAAAAGTGAAGTTGGAAGAGGATTTTCGCGTCTATTTGAACCTGAACACCAACCCCCGTCACTTTTTTTTCACAAAAACGGATTTTATTTGTCATCGACGACGGTCGTATACTCTCAGAGAGCGATATACTTTCAATAGACAATCGTTTTGTGCATCGCGTATGGTTCGGTCTTGGACCCTTTCGGGTGTACGGCGATTTTTCCAGCAAAATAAATAACGTCCAGCTTCCAGTCATGTAAAAGTTTGTTTAAGAGGGCGACGATGTCATTCAGATGACGCCACCCGCCTGTGACACGTCATTTCACCGCCTGCACTTGTCATATGATCCCCCAAAGTGGTTTCTCCGCGCGTATTTGACTTTTTCTTTTATAAAAACAGATTTTATTTGTCTTTAGCGAACATTGTATACTCTCGGAAAGCGATATACTCTCAATACGCAAACCCTCAGAGTGGTTTCTCGCTTGTATTTGATCCTGAGCAACTACCCCATCATTCTTTTTATAAAAAACAGATCTTATATGTCATTAACGACGATTGTATACACTCGAAAAGTATGGTTCCGATGGTACCCATCACTTTCTCTCATAAAAACAGGTTTTATTTGTCAATTCTGACTGACGTACACTCTTAGAAAGTGATATACTCTCAGTAGGCGACCCACAAAGTGGCTTTTCGCTTGTATTTGACCCTGAACATTCACCCCACAACTTTTTTTCTTAAAAATGGTCTTCAGTCATTGCCAACGGTTGTATACCCTCAGATTGTCATGTACATTCAATAAGGCGATGCCCAAAGTGGTTTCTTACGTTTATTTGACCCGGAATACTCACCGCTTCATTGTTTTTTCATAGAAACATATTTTATTTGCCAATTCTGACGATTGTATACTCTCAGAAAGTGATATACTCTCAATGGGCGACCCCCAAAATGGTTTCTCGCTTGTATTTGACCCTGAACAACCACCCCATCATTTTTTTAAATAAAAACAGATTTTGTTTATCATTGACGACGGTTGTATACTCTCAGAAAGTGATGTACTCTCAGCGGGCAGTCATTTCATGCATCCAACATGATTTGTTTGCATACCCTTCGGGCGAAAGGTGACTTTTATTCTAGTACGGTGAAAACAAACGAATTTTTGCGCAATCTGAAATGTTCCAGATGTCGTACTCTTAAGAGGCGATCCCCAATTGAAAATTTATCGGCTTCTAGTACTGGGTGTTCCTCAAGGGAAGGTTTTGTGGACCGTGCTACTCCACGGGAACACGCAGTTTTTTTTTGTTTTGTGCGATTCGATCGACGTGAAAATATCTTCTTAATGTCGAATCGATTGATTGGAAAAGTCCTCGCGATCGGCGAGCCGGAAATTTTTCCGGAATTCGCCGGAGTTCGTTGCACTGTGACGCGAACTTTTCGCTTTCTACGTCGGCGCGCGAAAGTAAAAAAGCAAAAAAGAAAAGAAAAAAGAAAATCGCCAATTTCGAAAGCCGTACCACAAATCTAAAAGGTAAATTTCTCTGCGTTTTACGCGTCGTTGCGAATCGCCGGTCGGTGGCACGGCCTGTCTGTCAGAAAGAATGAGGAAAACATTTCTTTCTTGCGTATGTAGAGCGTGAAGAAGTGCTGGGAAAATTTCACGCAAACGTGATTTCTCGAATTACAAAGTGAACGTGCGTGCGTGCACAACTAGAATTTCTAAAACGCGTCCAAGAATCCACCAATCACGTCACTAGTTCCATCATCATCGCAATGACATGTCAAAAATGAAAAACAAAATGTCAGCGGCGACAAATAGTTGAACAGTCAAAAAAAAGCACGTCGCGCGTCGGATGCAAACAAAATACGAGTAAATAAAATTTAAAAACGATACTAAAGCAACAAAAAAAGTTAAATTTTAGGTTAGGTTTAACGTTGGCGGATTTGAAGCGCGACTTTTGAAAAATATGGCCGGCCGACGCCGCGTATTGTTTAGTTTTTTTTTTCTTTTTCGTTTTTCGATCGGTAAATTCGGAGCAGCAGATTCGTCAGCGGCGGGGAAAAAACCCCCGGTGGTGGCCGTTTGTTTTACCCCGGGGCCACCCCGTACACCCGCCGGAACTTTATGCTTTTTCCTAATTAATGGTTTTTGGGGAATGTGCAGTGGCGGCGGCGGCGACGTATTTCAGCGCACGGCTCTAATAGAAACTGTCGCATTTTTCGGCAACAAAAAAAACGTATTTATTACCGGGGGTATCTATTTTATCGACCCCCGCGTGTACCACCTCGAGTGCAGGCAATAAAAAGAGAAGAGCAAGTCCGGATATGTCTAATAAAATAGACATGCTCGTTTATTTTTTTTATTTTCAAACCCCGCGGTGGACTTGTTTGATTGCGTCACTTTAAATCGCGGACAAGCTTGCGGACATGCTTGCATTATCGGTATCTATTTTATCGATCCACCTCGGTGCAGGCAATAAAAAGAAAAGAACAAGTCCGGATATGTCTGTAGTAGAATTGATATGCTCGTTTGTTTATTTATTTTTTTTGGTAAAATCCCGCGGTGGACTTGTTTGATTGTGTCATTGTAAAACGCGGACATGTTTGCAGACATGCTCGTGGACATGTACGAAGACCATTTTTAGTAAAGTGAAGCTCGTCGACTTGTTTGATGACGTGTAATGTCACAATGGCAAGACGAAATTGCTTATAGTAATTAAGATCGACCCTCTTCTTCTTCTTCCTCAATTGTACATTCATATATATATACCCCCCACCCGCATCTCCCCCGGCAATCTCTTCTTTGCATGTTATCATCTCTTCGAACGCGAACAGACGTTTTTTTTATATTTTTAGCGCCGGACTTTCAGAAGGGGCGAAGGGCGGGGGGCGGGGGGGGGGGGTATTACCTACCACACGTTTTGCGATATTTATAGCGCGCTATTAAATTACACGCTAACTTTGACTGTCTTTAAATTTTTTTAAATATATTCGTTTTTCTGAAAGAAAGTTTGTGTCTATCGTCTACTGTTAAAAATGTTGAAAATTCGTAGAAAAAAAATAAATAAATAAATCCAACGCACGAGTCACTGAATAGGTAGAGAATTAAAATAGTTGCAAAAGAAACGTGAAAAGTCAGAAACATTTTATCAAAATTTTAAATTTTGAAAAATTAAAGAAAGCAAAAAAAAAATAAAATTAAAGCTAAACCAAACTAAGTACACGCTAGTTCAATTATATAAAAAAAGACAGAATAAAAACCTTAATCTAAAAATCTATGAAAAATTATAGCAAACAAAAATTTAAATTAAGCAAAACTGAGCCCAAAGTCAACCTGAATCAAACTGCCGAGTAATAAAAAAAAAATTAAGAAAAATCAAAAATCAAAAAATGAAAGCCCCTTCCCGTGGCGGGCGGCCCTCACAGCGCGCAGCGCTTTCTTTCTTCCACATACTTAAAAATTAAATTCGCTGTCCTCTCTAGTTCATTTATAAAAAAAAAAAAAAAAACAAGAAAACTAATCTAAAAACCTAAGAAAACATTGTTTAATAAAAAAAAATAATAAAAATCAATTCAAATACTTAAATTCGACGATTTCTCCGTCGAGGGGCTGGGAGGGGGGTGGTGGTCGGTCTCTCCTCTGATTCATTTATAAGAAACAAAAGAAAAACTCTAATCTAAAAATTTAAGGAAATTTATTTTATTATGATTGATAAAAAAATACGAAAATTAAAATTTAATTTGACGAGGTCTCTGTCGAAGAGGAAAGGGGAGTGGGGGCTCTAGTTTTTTTTCTATAAAATAAAAAAAAAAACGAAAGGAAACTCTAATCTGAAATCCTAAGAAAACTTGATTAATAAAAAAATAAAATAAAATAAAAATCAATTCAAACGCTTAAATTCGACGATTTCTCTGTCAAGGGGATGGGAGGGGGGTGGGGGATCTCTCTGCTCTATTCATTTATAAGAAACAAAAGAAAAACTTTAATCTAAAAATTTAAACTTGATTATGATTGATGAAAAATATGAAAAATTAAAACAAACGGAAATTAAGATTTAATTTGACGAGGTCTGTGTCGAGGAGGAAAAGGGAGTGGGGGCTCTAGTTTTTTTCTAAAATAAGAAAAACGAACGGAAACTCTAATCTGAAAATTTAAGAAAATTTGATTAAAAAAAAATATGGAAAATTGAAACGAATAAATTAAATTTTTTTTTAAACCTAAATTCGGCGAGTTTTCTGCCGGCGGGGGGAGGAGGGTTGGGGGGGGGCTTGACGGGCGACTTTCACGGCACGCTTAAATTAATTCCGACGTGTTCTCTGTTGGGGGTGCTGGGGGGGACGAGGCTCTCTGGTTCATTTATGAGAAACAAGAAAGAGACTCTAAGAAAAATTAAAATTAAATGCGCAAATTAAATTCGACAGAGTCTCAGTCGAAGGGGAGACGAGTTCATTTATTAAAATAAAAAAATTTAAAAAAATGAAACTCTAATCGAAAAATCCAAGGAAACTTGATTATTAAAAAAAAATACGAAAAATTAAAAGGAAGCGCTTTCTTCAAATACCTAAATTAGATGAGTTCTCTGTTCGGGGGAGGGGGGGGAGGCGAGGGTGATGGGACTCTAGTTCATTTTTATGAAACAAAAGAAAACTCTAATCGTGAACCGAACGTTTGAAGAAAAAATTGAAAAAAGAATGTAAAAAGAAGAAACAAAAGAAAAAACCGAAATACATCGTCGAAACGAAAAAAAGAAAAGAAATCGAAACAAAAGAAGATCGGCGTTTCCAGGGGGCGAAGTGAACCGATTTAATCGCCAACAGAAAACGAAAAATGTGTACAGTCGGGAACATAAGCGTTTTCATGCTCTCGACTGTACCCTTATGATGCAGGGTGTTTGGAAATTGCTAATACAAAAAAAAAAAAAAAACTGTGGCACATGGAAGTCCTAAGAAATCCTAGAAACCGATTTTTTTACATTTTTGTATTTTTTTTATTTTTTTTGAATTTTCAAATCAAATTTATTATTTCGTTATTTCAATTTATTTATTTTTTTTAAGAACACCAACTTTATTATGGCATTATTATTGCTGAACGACGTGAGTTGTCTTCTTAAATTACCTTAACTCAGTGGCGCACATCGACGATTTTGACCAAATTTTTAGTAATTTTTATCTCGAAAACTAAAGGCTTTTTATTAGAATTTTTTTTTGCCGACGACTTCAACTCACCATCACCAAGTACCAATTTTGTTTTTGGACTAGATATTTCCGGACACCCTGTATAAATAACAGTAACAGTGAAATACAAAAACAAAAAAACAAAACAAATGAACCCTGATCCGATTTTTTGCTTGCTGAAAGGTACAAAGAAAAAACTGTCTGATTTTCAGAGGCGTCGCGCCGGAAATCGTCGATTTTTCATTTGTTCTCGGCGTCTTTTATTTGTTTTGCATGCTTCAATTTTTTCCCCAGACGATGATCCTTTGTTTTCCGTTCATCCTATTTTGCATTTCGTCGTTTTCTGTTTCAGTTCAGTCATAAGTTTTCGTTAGTTCGTCCAAATTCGTTAGCTACTGGCGTCATCTGTGTACGTTTTCCCGAACTAATTCCACGAGCGCTAAATTCAAATTTGTTTTTCTTTTCATTATTAATTTCATTGAAGAAAATAGTATAGAAATAGAAATAGGAAAGGAAAGACCTGATTTGTTGCAAGCGTTTTAATTTTTTGGCGATGGCAGTCAAAGAGATGCGTGCGTGCGCCATGTACGAAATCCGACCTCCGTCTTTCATTGATAAATTTAAACAGACAAGCATGTCATATCATGAGTTTCGAACAAAAAAAAAAAAAGAAAAAAAGAAGAAACTTCCCCATAAATAAAGCTGCACTCGAAACCGGAGGAGGCCGGAGTCTGCGACCACCAAAAATGCGCGCGCTTTTTTTGCGCGCCATCCGTCGGCGGTTTTGAAGTCTTCCAATATTCGGCCGGCCGATCCGCTAATTAGAGTAATTCCATGTAACCAATTAACGTCGCAAAACAAGTTAATTGTGCGCCCTGACATACCACCCGTTTATACTTGCGTACCACAATTTGCTAAACACACGTGCGGCATTTCACTTTTTCGCGGAATAATTAAGGGGCTCATTAGCGCGCGCCGAAAATTTTCCACGGGGGCATCCGTCTCTTCCCTCCCCTCCCGTCGAGTCGAATGCGTTCCGCAAATACCGCACCGCCCCGTTTCTCAAAAATCTTGTTTCGCTTGTTTCAGATATGCCTTGGAAACACCACCGCTTAAAACGAAACTAAAAAACAAAACGAAGCAGAGGAGGAAAGAGATGCGAACCGACGCCGCGCCGGTCACCTGATTCGAAAAAGAAAAACTCAAGAAAATGGTGGCGAAACTGTACAGGCGGTTGTCCCTGAAGTCGTTCGTTTTCGGTGCCGTCGCGCTCACGCTGCTCCTCTGCGTTTACTACGCCCACAACACCTACAATCTACCGCCGCAGGATGTCGCCCAGTCGCAGGAGCTCAAGGGGGAGAACCTCGAGGAAATACAGACCACCGTTCAGACGGAGGAGATCGCGCAGAAAACGACGGGGGAGATCTGCCCGAATCTCTACCCCTCAGGGGCCGACGTGAACACCGTCGAGGTCTTCAAGGATTTCGATTTTCAAGTAAGTAGAAGCTTGTTTGAAAAAAATGTGACCTCCGAAGTGGTTTCTCGCGTGTATTTAACCATGAAACCCCACCCCCTAATTTTTTTTGACAAAAACAGATTTCATTCGACATCGACGATGGTCGTATACTCTCAGAAAGTGATATACTCTCGATAGGCAATCGTTTTGTGCATCGGATATGGTTCGGTCATATACCCTTTCGGATGAACGGCGACTTTTACATTAAAATAAATAAGCTTCAGCTTCCAGTCACGTACAAGTTACTTTAAGTGATCGCGTCATGATCGTTACTTCAAGTTCGTTACTTCGCAAATAATTTGAGTACAAAAAAATGACAACGTGAATGGAATTGGCCCCGGAGCTGTCCCTTGTGGCACACCAAGCTTCAGAATTTTATCTTTAATTTAAATTTTCCACTGCCCATCACATGAAAGTGAAATTGTAAGAGGATTATCGCGTGTATTTGACCCTGAACACCCACCCCCGTCACTTTTTTTTCACAAAAACGGATTTTATTTGTCATCACCGACGGTCGTATACTCTCAGAAAGCGGTATACTTTCAACAGGCAATCGTTTTGTGCATCGCGTATGGTTCGGTCTTGTACCCTTTCGGGTGTACGGCGATTTTGACAGCAAAATAAATAACGTCCAGCTTCCAGTCATGTAAAAGTTTGTTTAAGAGGGCGGACGATGTCATTCAGATGACGCCACGCGCCTGTGACGCGTCATTTCACCGCTTGCATGTGGCATATAAACCCCCAAAGTGGTTTTTCGCGTGTATTTGTTTTTTTATTTATAAAAACAGATTTTATTCATCATTGTCGTCGATTGTATACTTTCAGGAAGCGACGTATTCTCAATAGACGATCGTTTTACGCATCAGACAGGTTGGTTATGTACCCTTTCGGGAGAACGGCAATTTTATAGCAAAATAAGTAGCTTTCAGCTTCCAGTCATGTAAAAGTTAGTTTAAGAGGGCGGATTTGTGTCGGGCAGATGGCGTTACCCCAGAAATATTCCGCTCGTGACGTCATTTCGCCGGTTTAATTTAAAACATGACCCCCAATGTGGAGTTCCGCGTGTATTTGACCTTCGGCACACCCACCCCATCACTTTTTCTTGTAAAACTTGTGATGGACGACGATTGTATGCTCCCAGAAAGCGATATACTCTCAATAGGCCATCCCCAATGTGTATTTTTGCGTGTATTTGGCTCCGAATACACATCCTATTACTTTTTTCCATAAAGACAGATTTTATTTGTCAATTGTAACAGTTGTATACCCTCAGAAAGTGATAAACTCTCAATGGGCGACCTCCAAAATGGTTTCTCGCTTGTATTTCACCCTGAACAACCACCCCCATCATTTTTTTTTATAAAAACAGATTTTATTTGGTATTGACTATGACTGTACGCTCTCAAAAAGTGATGTACTCTCAATAGGCGATCCCCAAGGCGTTTTCTCGCGTGCATTTGACCCCGAATACTCGCCCCATCACTTTTTTCTCATAAAAACTGATTTTATTTGTCAATTCTGACGGTTGTACACTCTCAGAAAGCGATGCACTCTCAACAGGCAATCGTTTTATGCATCGGATATGGTTCGGTCATGTACCCGTTCGGGTGAACGGCGATTTTTTACATCAAAATAAGTAACTTTCAACTTCCAGTCACATAAAAGTTAGTTTAAGAGAGGGGACGATGTCATCCTGTTGGCACCACCACGAGAATATCCCACTTGTAACGTCATTTCAGCGCTTGCACTTGGTACATGATCACCCAAGGGTTTTTTCGCGTGTATTTGATTCCTTTTTATAAAAAGCAGATTTTATTCGTCAATTTTGACAGTCGTATACTCTCGGAAAGTAATGGTACTGTCAACTGGCGGCCACCCAAAGTGGTTTCTCAGTTTTATTTGACCCTGAATTCTCACCCCATCACTTTTTTCACAAAAACAGATTTTATTTGTCAATTCTGATGGTTATGTACTTTCGGAAAGTGATGTACTCTCAATGGGCGACCCCCTTAGAGTGGTTTCTCGCTTGTATTTCACCCTGAGCGACCACCCCATCACTTTTTTTCGTAAAAGCTGATTTTATTTGTCAATTTTGACGGTCGTACACTCTCAAAAACTGATATACTCTCAATGGGCGGTCATTTCGTGCATCGGATATGATTGGTTTGCATACCTTTCGGGCGAAAGGTAACTTTTATGCTGGTACGGCGAAACCAAACGAATTTCCTCGCGTCCTGAAGATTCATAAGATTAAATCGATTATTTTATGTACGTGCCCGTCCGTTTGTGGACAAATGGAAGTAGAAAACTCTGTATACAAAGTTTTAATTACGATTCCAAAGAAGTGGAATTTGATTTTAGATCTTGGCGCTTTTTCTTTCTTTCTTTGTACCGTAAGAAAATGATTATTTTTTCCCCGGTGATTTACCAACGTCATCGATCACGTAACAATCCTGTTTTGCAAAACACAAACGTGATTTTTGTGTGGTCGGCGCGTAATAGCCCAACACCTTTACTGGCGTTTGTTAACCGGCCATTATCAATTCTTTTTTTTTGTTTTCCGTACGTAACGTGTTAACAAATAACAATTAAAAGATAAGGCGTTTAAAATTACAGAGCAAGCAGTTATCGATTGTATTATGTACTTTCAATGACCATTACTGCTTCCATTATTTTTGTAGAGTGTGTACTTCTATTAATAACGATTTCATTTTTTGTTTTCATTAACTATTTTTAATTTCATTAATTATTTTTAACTTCGAACGTAATTTAATACTCTAATAATTTTTCAAATTAATGTGGGCGATTTTTTTTTTTTTAGTTAAGTCTATAACGTGTACAGTTGCGGACGGAAACTTTGGGATACCACTGCCATCTGACCGACGGACGTAAACTAATCTTTGTTGTCGTTCTGATTGAATGACATTTGAAAATTAAATTTCGATGTTTTTTTTTACTGTCTAGGTCAGCGTTATTTTTCAAATTATGTTAAAATTAGTTAATAATTATGGTCCAAAGAGGTATTATTTAACCCTTCGGGACAGTACTAAGACCCGCACAAAAGCTGTCACTGCCACCGAGTCGCGTGCGTTTAAATTCTGCGATTAATGCGAATTTGACAGTAGCCAAAAGTGAGGTTAATTGCTGCTAAAGTCTGGTTCACACTACTACGTTGGTGGAACGACGACAGTAGTGTCCGAAAGTTTCCGTCCGCACCTGCACATTACAAAAGCACAAAATTTGTTTTTTGAATTTCAGAGAAAAGGATTTTTTTTTTAATAAAAAATTGTTTTAAATATTTAAAAAATTATTATAATCGCCGCATATCATTAATTAATTAATTTATTTATTTATTTATTTTGCAACAAATGAACTTGATCATAATCTCACTGGTGCAGACAAATTCAAGTTATTTAATCTAATTTAATAATTTAGGCAAACGTGAAGAATGGACGATTAATCTCAAAATACTCGTCCATATTGTTGTTGGTCTTTTGGGGTTGGCCTAGCGTAAAGGCCGTGCGAATGATGATAAAGAGGATGTGCCAATTAGATAACGACGTTAAGGGTGCGGTAACGCCGGCCGAATACGTCAATAAAGGCCCATTCACACGACACGAACATGAAAGATAACAGGCACTCTTTCGCTCTTTTTTTTGGTGTACTTTTTTTTGTTTTGTTTTGATTTCGTTCGTCGACGTACAAAAAGAATAAGAAAACAGGAGCTTTTTTTTCTTTCTCTCTATCTCGGTCTTTTTCTCTCTGTCTCTTTTTCAAATACAAATAATACGTGCAGCGTTCAATTTAAAAACGAATTTCAACACACAAAGTTACGATCGTGAAATTCATAAAATCCTATGATTGCGGAACTGACCGAAAATGTCAATGTCAAAAACATAACCTCATTCTTTCGATTCGTCAATTTATTTATTATTTTAATTTTATAACGAACGATGCGCTTTGGGTAAAGCGGTGCGCACACGCGCGCGTTCGTTTCGCATCCGACGGGGAGCACTGCGTCAAAGTCTCGTCTTGGCGACCCAGTGTTGCCAACTGTCAAAAAAAAAAAAAGAAAAATTAATCCGCCGGATGGAGCACGAGCTCGAAATTCCGTCGTGCAAGTTTTGAAAACGTAAGCTGTAAGCGTGCGATTGCAAAAATTTTAAGAGCTTTCGTTTAGTAAAAAAAAAAATTATTAGAAATCTGACAGATCACGAAAGTAAACACGGTCGACGCGGCACGTGGGGGAAATCGGGGTTACGGCTGAAAACAAAACAAAACAAAAAAATAGACAGAAAGAGCTTCCTGTAATTGTTTTTCTTCTTTCTCTCTTTCTCTCTCTCTCTCTAAAGCGCGACTTTACAGACGACACGAAGTTTAAAACAAAATCTTTGCAGTTAATACTCAGCAGTTGGCAACACACATGTGGTATAAGTATTTAGTTAGAGTTGCGTAGTTACTTTACTAATTTCTTTCTTTTTTGTTTTTGTTTCTGTTTTAGTTTTGTTTTGTTTTATTAAGCAATTGTCGTTTTGCATTTGCATTTTATTCGCGGTTCGCTTGTTTTATTTTGTCCTTCTGTTTCCTGCTTGTTTCTTCTTGAGTTTCACGGCCGTTTTTCATTTAACTTCTTTTTTTTTCTATTCGTTCCTTTGTTTTTTCTTACATTTTTTTTAGTCGATTCGGATTTCACGTTTTGTTGAATCTTTTTTACGGTTCTCTTTTGTTTCCTGCGAGTTTGTTTTTATTTGCAAAAAACCTTCGCCGATTTTCTTCTTTGTTTTTTGTTCATCGCGGTATGTATCCTGGCACTTCTGTTTTCGTCTTTTTTTTTCCTTTTTTAATTCATTTTATGCCGTCGCATTTCTCTCTTCTGTTTTTGTCTTCACCGACTGATTTTTCAGATTTTATTGAATGACGTCCTTTTACAGTCATCTTATGTTTTTTTTTACATTTTTTTTTTCCATTTAGGTTTTTTTTTTGTTCGATCTTCTTTTGTTTTCTTTTCTCTCTGTTTTTCGCGTTTTATTGACCGACGCTCGTTTTTTTTTGTAGTTCATCGTTTTTCATTTGTTCTGCGTCTCGGTTGTGATCTTCTTTTGTTTTGTGTACTGCGTTTCGTTTTTGTTTGTTTTTTTTTCTTCTTCTTCTATCGCATTAACGTCTTTTTTACGATTCGCTTTAATTTTCTGCGATTTTTTTCTTTTTTGATTCGTCTGGGAAAATCGTCCTTTTTTCGTTCAGCTCGGCGTCGTCGTCGTCGATCTTCTTTTGTTTTCTTTTCTTTTGTTCACTTCACGCCTTGCATTTCGTTGCTGCTTTTTCCATTTCTCTTCTGTTTTTTACTATCCCTATTTATGATACAGGCTGTTTGGAAATTTCTAATACAAAAAAAAACTGTGGCACATGGAAGTCCTAAGAAATCCAAGAAACCGATTTTTTTTACATTTTTGTTATTTTTTTTTATTTTTTAAAATTTTCAAATCAAATTTATTTTTATATTTTTCATTTAGGTTTTTTTTTGTTCGATCTTCTTTTGTTTTCTTTTCTCTCTGTTCCTCATTTTTCTTTTGCCTTGCCTCATAAAATTGACTCGTCGCGTTTTATTGACCGACGCTCGTTTTTTTTTTTTTTTTGTAGTTCATCGTTTTTCATTTGTTCTGCGTCTCGGTTGTGATCTTCTTTTGTTTTGCGCACTGCGTTTCGTTCCGTTTTTGTGTTTGTTTTTTTTTTCTTCTTCTTCTTCTATCGCATTAACGTCTTTTTTACGATTCGCTTTAATTTTCTGCGATTTTTTTCTTTTTTGGTTCGTCCGGAAAAATCGTCGTTTTCCGTTCAGCTCGTCGTCGATCTTCTTTTGTTTTCTTTTCTTTTGTTCACTTCACGCCTTGCAGCATTTCTTTGCTGCTGTTTCCATTTCTCTTCCGTTTCTTACTATTCTTTTTCTTACAGATTTCGTTTGTTTTTTTTTTTTTTTAATTTATTCGGTGATTGATTTTCGGTGAAAATCCGCCGGCAGCACCCAGATGGAAAATTCCGACCGCGTTTACGACGCTCCAACTAAACTAGAAGCAACGAAAAATCCTCTAAATTGGCAACACTGCTCTGCCAGCTTATTAAAAATAATTCAATAAGCCGGCTTAACGAGATTGAACTACTGGTAGCTCGCTCAATTAACCTCGTCGTGTTCTCCTGTAATTGAATGATTGCCCCTTTCTCCCCCCACCGCCCCCCGCCGTTATATTGTCGCAGCATACGAGGAGGCGTTGATAAATAAGAATCGAGCCAAAAATATTTAATTATTTTTTTTTTTAACTGTGAAATGAAATAATTTTCTCTCCTCAAGTGAGCTGAGCGATCGGCTGAGATAAAGCGAAGGGCAATTCCGATGACAAAGTAAAGAATAAAGTTTTATGTGATCGCGACTCTCGAGAAACGAAATCCTTTCCTTTTTACTTGCGCTCACCCCGGCCTCCCTCCGGCCCCGACCCCGCCCCGTCGCAATTCATCTTTATTTCCGGCGGGCACTAAACTGCAAACTCCTCTTCTCGCAGCAGGAATAAACGCAATAATAAATTTCCGCGGGGGGTGGGGGAGGGGGAGGGGATAAAGAAGAATACCGGCGGCTACGACAAAGTAAAACGGATGAGGTTGCGCGCACCGAGGATTCCCCGCGCGCGCAATAAAAACGTAAACAAACGGATCGCCTCGCGGAAGAAAAGAATAAAAACGATGATGGGGAAAATGAAGGAAGCCGCCCCTTATTTATTTTTTTTATCACCCCTTAATGCTTCGTGTGATGTGAGGTGATGACCGGAGCCTGAAAATCGAATTCTCTTTCTGTTTTCAGCCGACTTGGATGAGGAGCAAGGAGTACTGGGACAAGTTCTTCGAGAACCGCTACGAGCAGCAAAAGACGGACCCAGGTCGTCCCCCCCTCAAGGTAAGAAAAAAAAAGGAACGCCACCAACAAAAAAAAAACAACGAAAAAGAAAAAGAAAGGGCCATCTCATAAAATAACACACCTACGGAAGACTTAATTGCTTTCGTATTATTAATTAATCTGGAAAGTTTCGACGAGAGATTGTAGGCTTGCGTAATCCTTCTTTCGAGCTGCTCCTCCTCGTGACACTGATTAATTGGGAATAAGGGGCGATTAATTTCGGGAGTCGCTTCGCCCTGAAAATTTAATAACGCCGCAGTCTTCTCCTTCTTCTTCTTCATAATTAACGAATCTCAAACGTTTCGGGGGGAATTCCGGGGCGAAATTGTTTTATACTTTCTCCCGGAGTTTGCTGTTGCTGCCCGTGCCGTTTGTAAAAACTACGAAGTAAAAGTCACTACACACACAAACTCGTCTCGCAAATACGCTTCATTTGATATGTCACACATCATTTGATGCGTCGCACGATGGGTTCGCAAGCGTTTTCGATTTTAAATCATCGGCCATCTTTATTTTGCGGATGACAGTTCGGTGAAACGATCGGTTTCAAGACGGCGGCGAATCGGTGACTCGTCTCGCAAACGCGTTTCATTTGACACGTCACACGATGCGTGCACTTTCCCCTTCTAAAATAAAACAATCTTGTTTATGAAATCCACCGCTTATTCAGTTTCGAGATGACGATTCAAATGACAGTTCGCATTCGTCTGTTGAAGGCGTTTCAATTGATGCGTCGCACGATGGGTTTCGTAAGCGTTTTAGCAATTTTAAATCGGCCATCTTGATTTTGCGGATGAACGTTCGGTGAAATGACCGCCGGTTTCAAAACGACGGCGAATCGGTGAATTGGTGACTCGTCTCGCAAACACGTTTCATTTGATACGTCACACGATATGTCACACGATCCTCTTCCAAAATAAAACGATTTCGTTTATGAAATCGACCGTCTTCAATTTCAAGATGGCGACTTGAATCACAGTCGCACGCATTCGTCTCTTGAAGGCGTCTTATTTGATGTGTCGCACGGTGGGTTTCACAAGCATTTTCAATTTTGAATCGGCCATCTTGAATTTACGAATGACCCTTCGGGCGGCGAACGTTCGGCTTCGCACGCATTCGTCTGTCGAAGACGCGTCGCATGATAGGTTTCGCAAGCGTCTTCGATTTTAAATCGGTTCCTCTGAGACGTTTCATTTGATACGTCACACGACATGCTTCCCTTGCCCCGCAAATTGGAAATTTCAACTGTAAATGGACCATCATCAATGACGACGATGCTTATAATCGATTTTTTTTTACGAAAAATCGGAAGGACATCGTGCGACGACGTATCAAATGAATGGACGAATGCAATTTCAATTCAGTTCAATTTCTTCAGTTTCAAGATGGCGACCTGACCGACAGTCGCATGCATTCGTCCGTCAAAGATCATTCATTTGATGCGTCGCTTGATAAATCTCTGGTAGGCGTTTACATTTTTAAATCGGCCATCATGAGTTTACTAAATCGGCCATCGTGAATTTACGGATGACCAATCGAGGAATCGATCGGTTTCAAGACGGAGGCGAATCGGTGACTCGTCTCGCAAATACGTTTCATTTGATACGTCACACGGTATGCGCACATTCCTCTGCTTAATAAAGTAATTTCGATTATAAATCGACCGTCTTCAGTTTCAAGATGGCGACCTGAGTGACAGCTGCGTTGGTCTGTTGAAAGCGTTTCATTTGATGTGTCGCATGATAAGCATACGATCAATTTTATATCGGCCATCTTAAATTTACGAATGACCATACAGGCAAACAATCGGCTTCAAGATGGAGCGAATCGTTGATAATCGCGTCGTTCCGTTTCAAACCTTTCATTTGATATATCACACGGCATGCTTCCCTTGACCCGCGCAAATCGCAATTTCGACTGTAAATCGACCATCATCAATGATGGTGCTTACAATCGATTTTTTTGCGAGAAAAGGAAGCACATCGCGAGACGACGTATCAAATGAATGGTTTGAAAGGGGGACGAATACAATTTCAATTCAATTCAATTCAGACGGAAACGATCTGTTTTCAAAATGACGAATCGGTGATAATCGCGTTGGACCGTCCAAGACCTTTCATTTGATATGTCACACGACATGCTTCCCTTATAATCGATTTTTTGTTTTACGAAAAATTGAAAGCACACCGTGCGACGTATCAAATGAACGAATACAATTGATTGTCACCGATTCGTCATCGTGAAACCGAAGGCGGCAAGTTCGATGGGGTTTCCGCGCGGCCATCTTGAAATCCATGCGAGACAATCGTAATTGCTTCGGGCGAACATGAAACTTACGATGTGACGTATCAAATGATATGTCTTAAACAGACGAATGCGACTGTCATTCCACGACTCGCGAATTGATGATGGTCAAGTCGTAATCGAAATGGTGATTTGTACGAAAAGCGAAGCACATCGTGTGACGTATCAAATGAAATGTCTTAAACAGACGAATGCGACTGTCATTCCACGACTCGTGAATTGATGATGGTCAAGTCGTAATCGAAATGGTGATTTGTACGAAAAGCGAGGCACATCGTGTGACGTATCAAATGAAAGGTCTTGAACTGACGAATGCGATGCGACTATCATTGAAGGCGTGACATTTCGATTGAATTGATGGTGGTCGATTTACAATCGAAATTTAATCAAAATGGAAGTTTTGGTGAGGGTCACTTCGTTTGATGCGAAACGAA
The DNA here is from genome assembly GCA_036172665.1 of Prosopocoilus inquinatus. NCBI lineage: Eukaryota > Metazoa > Arthropoda > Insecta > Coleoptera > Lucanidae > Prosopocoilus > Prosopocoilus inquinatus. The sequence continues at coordinate 1,390,138 of CM069878.1, read as the reverse complement.
ACGTTCCATCTTCCGGTGATCAAGCGAATTAAACGCCCCGCAGGTACGGATTTTTTGAATATAGATGGCGCTGATTTTTCTTTTAGTGACGTGACTTCGTATTCTTCTCTCGCTTTTACTTGTGCATCAAAAGTGGGACGAAATTGTGATTGGAATTGGACAGGGTTGAATAGACGTTTTGTTTTTTTTTCCAAGGTCATCATTATTCCGCACTCGCACAACGATCCCGGTTGGCTGAAGACCTTCGAGAACTATTTCCATTCGCAGTCCCGCCAGATCATAAACCACATGATTGCCAAGATGCAGGAGTACCAGAACCTCACCTTCATCTGGTCCGAGGTGTCCTTCCTGAACGCGTGGTGGGAGGCGGCCCACCCCAGCAAGCAGAGGGCGCTCAAATCGCTGGCGAACTCGGGCAGGCTGGAAATCACCACCGGGGGTTGGGTGATGACCGACGAGGCGAACGCGCACGTCTACGCCATGGTGGATCAATTAATCGAAGGTAAAATATATTGTTCATTTGTCTGGACATCTTTTGTTTTTTTCCGACGAGTAATTTCCTCGAAAATTGGCGCGCCAATTATCTCAACGGATTTCCTTTTTTGGAATTCTTGTTTTTTTAATTTAATTTTGTAAAGCCGCCGGGTGTTGCCAACGTAATGACGATTTTAACGCGTCATCAAATATCACACACCTTCCACCTTCATTTTTTTAATGCCTTACATAACCTCAAATGTCTTCTAAATGAACGCATTCGACAAAACTAATGACCGATGAGTATCGACATGACGTAAAGAAAAACCAACGGGCGTTAAAGGTCAAGAGTATAAAACGAATTTAATCTCTCCGTCGAAATATTATATTAACTCGCGAGAAACTGGAATTCTCACAGACTAGACTATTAAAAAATAGTAATCGAAAATGGAAGCTTTATATCTGACCTGACCGCACGGAATCACAATTTCGATCGGCCCTCACGGGCCCAATTAAATATGCGCAAACGTTTCAAAAGATGAAACAATCCTATCGTCTCTCACGGGTCAAAGCAAATATGTGCAAACGTTTCAAAAGATGATGCAATCCTATCGTCTCTCACGGCTCAAAGCAAATATGTGCAAACGTTTCAAAAGATCATGCAATCCTATCGTCTCTCACCGGTCAAAGCAAATACGCGCAAACGTTTCAAAAGATGAGGCAATCCTCTCTAAAAAAAAAACAAAACAGAACAAAAAAAAACAATCTCCGAACGGTATTATTTATTTAAGAATTTTACGCTAATCTACTGCCGGAGTATTTTAAAACGATTGTAACGAAAGCGACTGAATTCTTTCTTTTTTCGTTATGTGCTCTCTCTGATGAGGAAGTTGTGGTGGATTGGTCTTGGAAGTTTTTCTCCATTTTTTTTTTTTAGATTTTTGACGATTTTTAATTCTTTTTTAACCTTAACCTACAACTTCTGCATTAATTTTTCTCATAAAATATTTTTTATTATTAATATTTCCTTGGATTGTCTCTACTTGAGTTGTAGGGTTGGGTTAACCTTGAATATGTTTAACAAGTTTTTTTTTAAATTTTTTTAAATTTTTTTCAACTTTAACTTAACCAACAATTTTTTTCTTGTAATTTATTTTTTATTATAAAATTCTTCCTTGAATTGCCTCCCGTTGAGTTGGCTTTTGTTGGATTAGGTCGACCTTGATTTTTTTTTAAATTTTCTTATCTTTAACTTAACCTACATTTTCTTGCATTAATTTTTCTCATAATTTCTTTTTTACTACTAATTTTTCCTTGAATTGCTTCTATTTGAGTTGGCTTTTGTATTGTTGGGTTGACCTTGAAAATGTTTTTTTTTTTTTTTAAATTATTGACAATTTTGTTTTTATTTTTAATCTTTAACTTAACAATTTTTTTTGGATTAATTTCCCCCATAATTCCTTGGGCTGACCTTGAAGTCTACCAAATTTTTTTAAAGATTTTTAACGATTATTATTATTTTTTTCTAAATTTTAACTCCAACAACTTTTTTTTTGCATCAACTTTTCTCATAATTTCTTTCTCTATTATTAATCTTAATATAACCCTGATAGATTTTTCAAAATTTTTTAAATTTAAATTTTTTTTTCGTCATTTTTTAGATTTTTGACAATGTTTAATTTTTTTAAACTGTAACTTAACCAACAACTTTTCTTGTATTTATTTTTCTTATAATTTCTTTTTAATTGGATTGCTTCCTCTTATTAAGTTGACTTTTTTTGGTAGGTTAGGTTGACCTTGAATTTTTTTTGTTACATTTTTGACAATTTTAAATTTTTTTCACTTCAACTTAATTAACAACAATTATTTTTTGCTTCAATTTTTCATAATGCGCCTACTGGAATGCCTGAAGATCGGCTGAAGGCTTTATAATTCGATTGATTAATCGATTTGATTTAGAACTGAACTGATTTTAAAGCGAACAGAAGGTTTCTAAGGGTATAGCGTTTTGAAAATGGGTGAACATAACCTCAAAATATGTCAGAAATCACATCATACTGATTGTACTGATTGTAAAAACCAGTTTGATCAGTAGTGTATTGATTGGACGCGTTCAGCGGAGTTGTTTACTCAGCAATCGTTTGTGATTGGCTATTACTATAATGTAAGCCAATTACAAACGGTTGCCGAGTAAGCAACTCCGCTGAACGCGCCCAATCAATACACTACTGATCAAACTGGTTTTTACAATCAATGTCCTACTGATGGACGTCTCTGAACGCGCCCATTGTAAAAACCAGCTTGATCAGTAAAAGGTGAGGAAGAGATGGAACTCGTTCACTTCTTTATCACTGATCGCCAACTGATTGATCGCAAAGGAAATGCCAACTGATTGATCGAAAAAGAAAGTGCTTTTTAATTTAAGTGAATTTGAATCGATTAGAATTCAAATGTGTTTTGTAAGTGGAGGAGAGCTATTGCTAAAAAAAAACATAACCTTAAACTGTCAAAGTTGGAGGAAATTTATAACAGAAAGTCCATTTTTTCTTTTTTAAATTTTTTGCATAATCAATAATTTTGTGTAGTATTTCGGTTTCTTACAGAATCAATTAATTTATTAATTGTTGACGTGACTATTACGTATAAATTAACCGTAACGCTTGACTTAACCTAAAATTCTTTTTGCAGGTCATCAATGGGTGTACTCTAATTTGGGCATAAAACCGAAATTCGGCTGGTCCATCGATCCGTTCGGGCACGGCGGCACACAACCCTACTTAATGGCCCTGTCGGGAATAAAGGGCACTGTAATCCAGCGGATTCATTACGCGTGGAAGCAGTGGCTCGCGCTCAAACAGTACGGCGACTTCCGCTGGGTGCCGAACTGGGCGCCCGCCGACTCCCGCGGGGCCATCCTCACCCACAACCAGCCCTTCGACATCTACTCGATCAAGCACAGCTGCGGCCCCCACCCCTACATCTGCCTGAACTTCGACTTCCGGAAGGTCTCCGGCGAGTACACCGAGTACTCCATCAAGGCCCAGACGATCACCGACAAGAACGTGAAGGAGAAGAGCGAGCTGCTCCTGGAGCAGTACGCCAGGACGGGCTCGCTCTTCCCCCACAACGTGGTCCTGATGCCGCTCGGCGACGACTTCCGCTACAACCTCCTGGAGGAGTGGGACCAACAGTACAACAACTACATGAAGCTCCTCAACTACATCAACGCCAACAAGACGGCGTACAGGGCCGAAGTGGTTTTCGGAACCCCCAAGGATTATTTCGACGAAATCATGAGGCGAGCCGCAAACTCCGACGCGTACCCCACGTTGAAGGGCGACTTCTTCGTTTACTCGGATATATTCTCGGAGGGCCGCCCCGCCTACTGGTCGGGGTATTACACCACGCGCCCCTTCATGAAGATCTTAGATCGAGAACTCGAGGATAGCCTCCGCTCAGCCGAAATCCTCTACACCGTCGCCTTGAACTACGCCCGCCAGAAAAACCTGCTGCCTTACCTGAAGATCCTCGAGAGGGATTACGAGAAGCTGATCCAAGCCAGGAGGAACTTGGGGTTGTTCCAGCACCACGATGCCATAACCGGGACGAGCAAGTCGTTCGTGATGAGGGATTACGGCCTCAAGCTCTTCGAGAGCGTGCACGACGCCGTCAACATCCAGCAGGACGCCTTGCAGACCCTGCTCTTCGCCAATCACTCGCTCAAGCCGGACAAGAACATCATCCTCAGCGACATCGAGAGGGACACCTACGAGAAGCTCCCGAAACGCACGGTGGTCAACGTGGAGAAGAACCAGTCGAGGCAGGTGGTTCTCTTCAATTCTTTGGCGCAGGCGCGCGAGCACCTCGTCCAGCTGCGCGTCTCCACCCCCAACCTCAAGGTGACCGACGACAAGGGGAACGCAGTGGCTTACCAGATCAACCCCGTCTGGAACAGCACGGAAAACTACCGGATGTTCATCATCCCCGACGAGTTCGAGCTGCTCTTCATCGCGAAGCTCCCCGCGTTCGGCATCGTCGCCTACAACGTTAGCCACACGAGCTCGCCGCCGCCTGAAAACTCCTTGGCGACCGTCTACTGCAACAAGTGCCACATGAAGCCGAGGACGGCGAGCAGCACCGAGGACAACACCCCCCAGGAGCCTCCGGAGTTCCTCGAATCGAAATTCAAAATCAAAAGCACCCAAGCCGGCGACGTCCAGCTGGAGAACCAGAAGTTCAAGCTCCTCTTCAACGGCAAGACGGGGTTCATGAAGAGCGCGACGCTGAAGCGCAGCCTCAAGAAAGTCCAGTGCGCCATCCAGTTCGCGGCGTACCGGAGCGCCCAGTACCACTCGGGGGCGTACCTCTTCATGCCGGATCCGAACGAGCACGACGTCGAGAAGGACGTCCTCCTCGACTACAAAGACCAAATGAGCATCATCATCACCTCGGGGCAGATCGCCAGCGAACTAACCGTCTTGTACGGGGTGTTCCTCGTGCACAGCGTCCGGATTTACCATCCGGAATCCTCGGCGTTATCCGAGGGGGTGTACATAGAGAACGTCGTGGATTTCGAGAGCCCCCCCAAGAACCGCGAGACCGAGCTGTTCATGCGCGTCATCTCCGACGTGCAAAACGGGGAACCCCCCGAGTTCTACGGCGATTCCAACGGCTTCCAGATGCAGAAGCGCGTGAAAATCGAGCGCATCGCCATCGAAGGTAATTACTACCCCATCACCACCATGGCGTACATCGAGGACGACGCCATGAGGCTGACGCTCTTGACCAATCACGCTCAGGGCGCCGCGTCCTGGCAGCCGGGGTACTTGGAGGTCATGCTCGACCGGAGGACGCTCTACGACGATTCGAGGGGGATGGGCGAGGGCGTCATCGATAATCGGAAGACCGTCAACAAATTCTGGCTGTTGCTGGAGGAAGACTTAAGCGGCAATCGCCGGGAAAGCGAACGCTACTCGACGCCGACCCTCTTCGCCAATCACCTGTCGAACGCCCTCAACTACCCCGCGTCCACCTTCATCGTCAGCGACGAGTACGACGACGTCAGGTTCGACGCGCGCGTCGACCTGGTGAGCGGGGAGTTCCCCTGCGACGTGCACGTGCTGACGCTGCGCACCCAACCGGACGCGGTGTACGCGCAGTTCCCCTCGAACAGCGCCCTCTTGGTGCTGCACCGGCAGGGCTATTCGTGTTCGGCCAACGCCAACTACACTTGCAGGACCGCCGATTTCGACGCGGCGACCCGCTTCGACCTGGTGGGGCTCAAGGAGCTGCGCCCCACGTCTCTCACCGGACTATCCGACGAGGGACCCCCCGTGAAAAACGGCCTTGGGGGCATCTCGGTGAATCCCATGTCGCTACAGACTTACAACGTCACGTTCGTTTAGCGCTTTTGTTATTTATTGATCCCGTTTCGTTTATAGTTTGGGGGTTGGGTTGGTGAATTTTTATTTTTGGCGACTCGAACTTTACTGTACGTACTTCCCCCAAGAAATAACGGATTGGTGCTCACAATGAATTCCAAACTTGTATTAGAAAGCGTTTTCAAACGCGCCGCGCCGTGACGTCAGCGACTGTCAATTGAATTTTACCGCGCTCTCAGTTGGTCATGATTCGAAAATGCGGGCCGTTAAAGTTAGGTTAGGCTAGATTAGATTCAACCACCGAATTATCTGCACTGTATTATACGGAGATGAATTCCAGCATTATAATTCGAAATAACTCATTATTCGCGAAAATCACGGAGTGCCCGACATCTAACGGAAGTTCCGCGAAGGGCCGTTTAATAAGGAAAACATCGTAATGACGTTTGATTAACCTACAAAAAGTCAGTATAGTAAATATTAAATTGGAATGTTCGTTTGCGAGTTCCGCGACGTTTTCGCGCTTTCAGAACAACGTACACGTATTAATAAAAAAAAAAAAACAAAACAAAAGCACGGATGGATCCCTTGTAAAATAAATTACGCTGAATCGATGGCATTAGTGCAGCCAGCCATTTGTTTTCCTTATTAAAAGGTCGCCTCGCCTGGTTTTCGCGAACAGACGAAGGAAACCGAAGGCCGTGGCTGAGGTACGTTTCAAGATTCGCGCGTTCCGCGTGTTTTCAAAGCCCGCTATAGATAAAATTCAATTGCTCGATCGTCGGATAGCTCTAAATGGCAAGAAGAAGAAGAACGTACTCGTTAATTGTTGTTATTAAAACAATCAATACAACCGTAAGAGTTCCTATGTTAAGAGATGTAAATCCGTTTGGGGGAAACGTCTGTTTCCTAACCTATAATTTCGTAAATTATTGATGACGTCGTTGTCAAATCGAATAATAAACAAGACACGTAAATTTCGAGTTGTCAACAAACAAGTGCAAGTCCAGAACTTTATTTATATAGAGCGAACCGACGAAATTCGATTGACGCACGCGCCGTCGTTCGCTCGTTATTATGTATTTAATGACTTCCTGTGTTGAATGTTTGCAGATGTTTAATGTTTTTTTTTTAAAGAGAGAATTATAAATTATTGTCGGGTTAATAGGATAAATAATCAGTCCGGAGCGAAGACGTGCAATTCTCTACCTACGCTCTGGCGATAAGAAGCTCTAGATCTCAGATCGTCCTTGGAATCTCGTGTCAGTGCTGTTTCGTTGTTGTTTCTGTGACAGCGATAAGATGAGATAAGTTCCCTTCGTTGCTCTAGATCTCAGATCGTCCTTGGAATCTCGTGATAGTGCTGTTTGTTATCGATAATAGATGTCGCTGTTGAGTGTGCCGTGTCGAGCTGTATTACATTAAATTTTTTTTTCCTCAAATTCGCGAATTTGTGAAGAGGCTCTCGAAGATGAATCGAAATGAAAATCAAATCAAAAAATAATAATAATACGAAAATCCAATTCTATCTATTTGTGTACCCGTACAGTGGCGGACTAAAACCACGGGACGCAAGTAATTAAAAAACAAAAAAGAAAAAAAAAGAAAGCGAATTTGATATATCTCTGTGTGTACGGGGGAGACCAATAATAACTAAACATACTCAAAAATATTCTCTTTTTTTTTACTAGAAGCGAGTTGTGTGTACATATACATGTTTTTTAATAAACTATGACATTATTATTACTAAAACAGACGAACTAAAAAAAAAACAATTATTTACACTTAAGACAAACAACAAAACTGTACTATAGATTATATGATATGTATATAGTTGAGAAAAAACTAAACTATTTTAAGAAGAGGTTGTATGAAACGATCGAGTGTGTTTTATGCATGTCAGACTTTAAGACTTGATTCGTTTTTTTTCCCACCTTTTTGTTTGTTTGTTTTTTTTCTTTTTGCTTGTTTTTTTTTTCCTTTTTGTGTTTGATTTATTTTTCCATTTTGTTTTTCTTTTTTTTTGTTCATTTGTTTTGAATTCAACGCACAGACTGATTAAGTTTTAGTTAGTTTAGGTTTTAAGTGAATAGGGGAACAGGATTTGGAGGGGAGGGGAGGGGTAGGGGGGGTTCGAAGAGGGGGCGGACTTTGAGGACGTGTTCTTCGTGTACCTTAAATACTGTCGTCGGAATTATCGGTTCTGTTTTGAGTTTTTGTTGTGAAATTTTATATGTGGAAGAGAAGAAAAAAAAATAGATTTTCTATTTATTAAAGCGTAATGATATTAAATGCGTTTTATTTATTATTATTTTTTTAATTTAGGCAAGATGATCGGCACATGAATTTAAAAAAGCGTGAATTTTCGGAGAATCTTGAAGTGTACCTCGGCGACGACGGCCGCAACACCGGCTCTTCCCTTCGACCGCCGTTCTATTCGAGAAAATCGGCAACCAACAGATGGCGCTTTTAATAAAGAAAACTTTAGGGAAACAAGAGCTGTCTGTCATGTTTTTTTTGTTTCAATATTACGTAATAGTTTTATTATTATTATTATTATTGCAAACGTACATAAAAATGTTTATATTTGTGAAAGCCGTACACACAAACTATTTTCTTTTTTTGTAGGTTAACCAAACGTCACTTGTTTCCATTTCAACGTTTTCTTCGTCACAGGATCCTTCATAAAACTTCCGCTAGGTGTCGTCGGCCACTTCGTAATTTTCTCGAAGAGATCAATCGAAGAAACGCATCTGTCAGATGACATTTATTTATTTTTTACGGTTATCTTTTGTTTTCTACTAGTCTATTTCTTGTTTTGATGTTTCGTCTGGAGATTCATTTGTTTTTTTCTTTAATTCATCTTAGTCGTCTTTTTATTTGCAAAATTTTCGGCAATTTTCCTATTTTTTTTTCCATCTTGTTGTATTTCTCTCTTGCTTATATTTATCAAATTGATTTTTCACATTTTATTCATCGACGACTTTTTACAGTCGTCTCTTGTTTTCTACTGGTCTATTTTTTTTATTCTTCGCCTGGAGATTCATTTGTTTTCTTTTAATTGCCTTTGTGATCATTTTTATTTGCAAAATTTTTTGTTAGAAATTATTTGTTTTCTGTGCGATTTATTCTCGATCAAAGAAATAAATGAATCGGTATTTAATGACGCCTTGGGAAATCGCTTCTGCTTCAAATCGGAATGTTTGGCGAAATTCTTTACTTGTCTGGTAGCACTGATTGCGAATCAGTTGGTTATGACTCGGCGAGTACGTTGGTAGCTTTTTCTAAATTTTAATATCGAAAAGCTTGGTGGCGACATCCTGCGATCGCTTTAAGAAACGATTTGAAACGAAGCTTCAAAATTTTGTGCTCGATAACGTTTCGAAATGTCTCGTTTTTTTTTTTTTTGGGGGGCTTTGCGGATTTCTCTAAGACAACGTGCCAAGCCCGATTGTGTCAAAACGCGCGCATTTTGAAATGTACCTCGGCCACAGCACGGGAATCTTGAAACGTACCTCAGACACACCATAAACGCCAAACTAACGGCGTTATGTGTTACTATTCTGCAGGCGATGGAGAAGAGCCATCTCTCTGGTAGGCGAGCAGTTAACGGAGGAAGTGATCACGTGATCGACGAAAGCGATTATGACAGTAATCCCCAAGTACCCAATTCTCCAAAGCGGGGAAGTCAGCTTCGGGGCGTATCTCCGTCTCGTTTTAATCGCACGTAAAAACAAGAGATGGAGATACTCTCGGAAAGGCACCAGAGCAGCTGTCAAACGAAAACGCCTTAACTACATACACTCTTACTCATGAAATTCACATAAAGCTGTACATCGTTTATGGTTATCTTAATCGGTGTTTCAGTTAAAGAGAAGATTTTAATATTAATCATGAGATGAGAATGTGGGCCGTCATTTTTTAATTTTGAGTGAGTGCATTCTGGCAACGCCGTGTACTGTTATGACGTCATTGTAAAAGCGACGCACCGACGAGATTCCAAATTAAAACGGATTCTCCCTTGAGGTTTGTAAATCTCCGTTCTCTTTAAAATAATGAAGTTAAGAATTAAAGCAGAACTCATTTTGAATTATTGGCTATTAATGAATTGCCAACCGTCGTCTTAACTCATCTTGTTTAAGTTGGTGCACCTGCGCTGCGTCACGTCAGTCGCGCTTGACGTCTCCCGGCGACATAACCTCAATTTCGATTTCGAACAACGCAAAGGCCACAGACCGCAAATGCCAGCGGAAGACGTTAAAGTACGTTGCTAGACCGTCGACAAAGATGCACAGAAACAACAGGGGCGGCAGAAGCTTCGCGAGAAGGGGCGGCGGCTTTCCGAAAAGAGAGAAGGAGAAAACCGAGAGCGTTCACGCGGAACACCTGCAGGAGACCGACGTGGGCATTACGGAGTACATAAACGAGGCGGGGGGCTTCTCGGGGATCCTCAAGGCTCGCTACTCCGACTTTCAGGTGAACGAAATCAACCTGGCCGGCGAGGTCGCCGTCCTAACCGACACCAAAGTGCCAGTCGAGTTCATCAACGGTAAGACGCCCCCGGCCGGCCCCCCCCAACCCATCATATTTTAACGTCGCCGAGTTTCAGCGAGGAATTCCGCGAAGGCGAGCGGCGGCGGTGATGAATTAACCGAGACGACGCCCTTGGAGATCATCCCCCAGGAGATTTGGGACCGGATTTTGGAGATGATGAAGTCGACGGAGGTTGATAAGATCGTCGAGTTCGAAGCGACCTCGTTGAGCAAAGAACAGAGAACGGAGATACACACGACCGTGAAGGCGTTATTCAAGCAAAAGATCGTGGCCTCGACTGTCAGCAAGGAAGACAAGAAGTATTTGGAATTTAAGAAATACAGCAAGGAAGGTAATCACATTGATTTTTTTTTTATATACATATACCTACAGGGTGTCTCCATGTTATTGATTTCATAAAGAATTTCACCATCTATAATGAGAACAACGACCCAAGACTTGCCTGTTTCTAACACCGACCTTCTCTGGGGCATACTTTACGAGATAAAATTCAGATGATCTTTTTTTAACAAAAACCAATAAATTAGTGATCTTTAATAAAATGCGCCATCCTTTAGCATGCTTTACAATTAAATTCTGCATTGTTTCTTTTAAAAAAAGCCAATCAGTCAGTGTGATTTTTAATCAAGTTTCCTTTTTCAGCTGACAAAAGAAGTGACTTCCAATGGCCGAAAGGCCTAGGTCAATACGTGCACTGTCTCCTGTACAAGGAAAACATCGACACCTTAGAGGCGACCCTGAAGGTGAGCGACTGCGCGAGAATAAGGCCCTCAGCTTTCACGTACGCGGGCGTGAAGGACCGCCGGGCCAAAACCACGCAGTGGCTGTGCGTGCGGAAGGTGGAGCCGGGGAAGCTGCTGCACAGGATTCGCCCCCTGCGAATGCTGCGGCTGGGGAACTTCGCCTTCAAGGACGAGCCGCTCAAGCTCGGCCAGCTCAAGGGTAATAAATTTCGAATTGCTCTCAGGAATGTGATAGCCGATGACGCCTTGATCAACAGTTCCATGGAGGGCTTGAAGGAGAAGGGCTTCGTTAATTACTACGGCCTGCAGAGGTTCGGCAATGACAAGGAAGTGCCCACCTACGAGATCGGCCAGCAGCTTCTGTTGGGAAACTTTAAAGAGGTACTCAACCGTATTATTATTATTATCAAGAATAAATGGTTTCCAAACTTTAGTGCCATTTCCGATTTTATTACTGTCTGATTAAAGCTTAAAAACCGTTTATTTTACAATTTTCATCGGATTAGAGTCGACTTCAGTTAATATCGGCCAGAGAAGTGAATAATTCAAGCATTAAAAATGCTTAATTTGAGGCATTTCGTGGAGTAAAATGTGTGTATCTGCATTATTTGAAACGTCAATATCTGAAATTTTCGTCAACAATTCTCATAATGCAATAATTTAAAAGAAAATCAAAAAAATCTGGTAAATTAAATTCCTGTGAGGTAGGCAACCGCAAGTGCATCGGCGCTTATGTTTTGCCTGTCCTGAGAGGGGCTGCTACTGTTTTGATTTACGCAATATTTTAATATTATTTTTTTTTTTGTAATAAATTTCTTAGGTTTCTTTCTATTTTAGTAATTAAATCACGGTTAAATTGCAACGCTTTCCAACCCACTTCCAGGAAAAATTCTCATATTGCAATAATTGTTTGAAAGTTTGAAGAAAATCGGGTGAATTAAATTCCCGCGGGTTAGGCAACCGCAAGTGCACCGGCGCATTTGTTTTGCCTATCTTCGAAGGGGCTGGTATCGTTTCGATTTATACACCGTGATTCAGAAATGTCTCCCGACGATTTCGGGGTGGATAGAACATCAAAAAATAAGGTCACCTTTTCGTATGAATTTTTTTCGAAAATTAAAAAATAAGAAATTAGTAAATTTTACATTATGTTAACTTTTAAACCTCAATTACTCCAAAACGGTTGAGTTTATCGAAATGCAATAAGAGAACCTTTTTTGTGCCGAATGACCTAAAGAATATTTCTTTCGCAAATTTTTGAAGAAATACTGAAAAAATAAAAAGTTATGGATAAAATACTGAAAGCCGCCCCTACAAAACTACCCTTTAAAAACGATGGAGGATCTGACAAATATGTTGTTAATGCGCAGCTAGGTGCCTTATATCTGCGTTAAAAACATTAGTTTGATGAGTTAAAGGATCCAGCAGATATTGCAAAAAAAAAACAAATTTTTTCTTTCACTCCCTTATTATTCAGTTTTGGAAAAAATATTATATGAAAAGGTGACCTTATTTTTTGATCACTCTGAAAATATCGGGAGGCATTTCTAAACCACGGTATATAAATTTTACTGTTTGTTTGAATAAATTTGTGAGGTTCCTTCTATTTTCATATTTAAAAATAACGTTTAAATTGAAATACTTTCCAATCTGCTTCCAGGAAAAGTTCACATGTTACAATAATTATTTGAAAGTTTGAAGAAATTCGGATGAATTAAATTCCTGCGAGATGGGCAACCGCAAGTGCACCAGCGCTTACGTTTTGCCTATCTTAAAAGGGGCTGCTGATTTACGACGCAACATTTTATTATTATTTTTTGAATAAATTTTTGTGGTTTCTTTTTTAATTAAATAACGTTTAAATCGGAATACTTTCCAATTTGCTGCCAGGAAAAAGCGGAAACTGCGCCATTGCGTTTCCTCCTCCCTGGACAGGGTTGCCAGATTGGGCGAACTTCCGCCATTTTAGACATTTTTGGCGTTTAAAAATCTTATTTAACGTCTAATTTGGGCTACTTTTGCTGTGACGACGCTCAACAAAATTCAGAGAACAATATACAGTGTGATCAATAATAACAGTCCATCCTGCTACTTTCATCTATAGGTATCATTTGACGAAAATACTTTCAGTAATGCTTTCTCTTGCTTTAATTTGTTAATTTCATATTTTTTTTCTTTGTTTTTGACCTAAGGTATTAATTTCTTGCGTTTTATTCATTCAGCTTCATTTAATTTATTTTTGTTTTTTTTTTTCTTTCCTTAACTTGCAAATTTTTTTTGTCCATGCGTTCTTGTTTTTTCTTCTTCTGTTTTCCATACATATTTTTTTTCCTTTTTAATGGAATTGGTTTTCGCATTTTGTTGACTCCTTTTGACTTTGAGTTCTCCTTTGTTTTGCTTGAGTTTGTTTTTAAAACTTTCGTCGATTTTCATTTTTTTTTCCATCTTGTAATATCGTAGTACTTCTGTCGTTTTTTTTTTGTCAATTACTTTTATGCTTTCGTATTTTTATGAAACTGATTTTCACGTTTCGTTTTCTACTAGTTTTTTTTTTGTTTTCTATTAGTTTTTTTTTTTTATTTTTCGCCTCGAGATTAATTTTTTGTTTTATTTTTGTCCATTTTAGTCGTCAACCTTATTTTTTTTTTTTTTCGTTCTTCACGCTGTCCTACTTACTTGCTTTTTTTATCGAATTGATTTCTCGCACTTCGTTGACGCGTTTTGTAGATTTTATGTTTTTTTTTTTTTTTTTTTTGAAAGAGAAAAAAATGCGTTTTACGGTTTGCATGTCTGGATAAACATTTTTTTACGTTTATGTTTTAAAAAGAAGCGTCAAACAGAAACGTAATCATGTGACGCCGTTAAAACGACCCGTGCTCATATTAGATTTCTTTGTTCCAACAAAGATAAATCCTCTTTTTAGTTTCGCTTTCCGAATCTTCTGTTTTTCAATATCTCTTTCACGTTTGCCATCCACCTGTTATTTAATTTGTGAATTTTAATGTACGTTTTAATTGTGCTCATGTTAGATTTCTTTGTTCCGACAGAAAGAAATACGCTGTTTCCTTTCGCTTTCCGAATCTACTGTTTTTCGTTATCTCTTTCACGTTTGCCGTCCACCTATTATTTAATTTGTGAATTTTAATGTACGTTTTAAGTGTGCTCATATTAGATTTCTTTGTTCCGACAGAAAGAAATCCGCTTGTTAGTTTCGCTTTCCGAATCTTCTATTTTTCCGTATCTCTTTCGCGTTTGCCGTCCACCTGCTGTTTAATTTGTGAATTTTAATGTACGTTTTAAGCACGTACCGTTGTTTCGATTTGCGACGAACGATTATTTTGGACGCGCGAGTGTTTTACTCTTCCTGAAAGTTTTCCTCGTATTTCGGGGCACGCTGCGAAGCTTGGAGGGCGGCGGTTCCGCAGTGGCGTATCCTTCTGGCGCCCTTGAACTCTTAACCCCGCCGGATTCTCCATTTGACTGCAGCTCGGGACAGCTGATTGTCTTCCTCAGCGCAAACTCGCCACCGTTTTTCGTCAAGAAATATTCAGAAAATAAAATAAATTCAGGTGGTAGCATCTCTCTACTACAGTATTTTGACAAACTTCCAGCGCTATCTCTTCGGAGAGTTCCGGAACAATCGAGAAGGCAGATATCGCGCGTCGCAAGTCTCTAAAAACGGACGGGTTATCGGCGCTGTAACAGTTGCTTCGTAAATCTAAAAGAGCATTAACAAAGTTTGGAATTAATGCTTTTTAGGCCTGCGACTTGATCTTAAAATGCAAGGCCAACGACGACCCGCATTCGGACCTCACGAACGCGAAGCAGATTTACCGCAGCACGGGGGACGCCAAGTCGGCCAGCGAATGCCTGAAGGAGAGCACCAACAGATGCGTGGAATCCAAGCTGTTAACCGGCCTTGCGAAGACCGGCAAGAACGAATACGTGAACGCCCTGGAGAACGTACGTGCACGGCGAAGGGGTTCCAAAAAAAAAAAAAAAAAAGACCGAGTCTCATATTGCAGATCCCGAGGAACATGAGGCTGATGTACATCCACGCCTTCCAGGCCCTGGTTTGGAACAAGATGGTCTCGAGGAGGCTCAAAGAATTCGGCTTGAAACCAACAGTCGGAGACATGGTCGTGGTTCGAGACGGCGAAAACGAAGCGGCCGAAGAAGAAGTTCGATGCGACGTGGACCAAGAAGAGTCTGGCTCAGATGATAATAACGATGAGTTGCAGGATGACGTTACCGACAAAGGTAGCGAGCGCAAGCTCAATTTTTTTTCTTTTTTTTTTAATTGACAGCTCGATTTCCAGCTGAAAAAAGAAAAGCGGATCGAGTGAAGCACCTGACCTCGGAAGATCTGGAGGTTCACTCCATATATGACGTTGTACTTCCCCTGCCGGGATACGACGTCGAATATCCTGAGAACGCGGTCAAGGATTGGTACAGGGAAATGCTGGAGGAACGCGGGTTCAGCTTAAAAATGCCTAAGCAACGTGTGAAGTAAGTTGGTTAAATAAAAAAAATTCTTTTACCGCAACGACTTTGCACGACGTGGATTCGTATTGCGGCGGCTAAGCCTAAGCTGCCATCTTCAATACGCCGCCGCTCACACTCACAAAAAATACATTAAATACTGGTTAAAAGCACTCGCACGTCTCAAGCCCACTTCAACTCGAAATTTGGTTTTACTAAACGAGCGCACTTCCGCTCGAGATTTGACTTTTACTATTCGAGCGCACTTCCACTCGAGATTTGGTTTTTAATATGCGAGCGCACTTCCACTCGAGATTTGGTTTTTAATATGCGAGCGCACTTCCACTCGAGATTTGGTCTTTAATATCCGAGCGCACTTCCACTCGAGATTTGGCTTTCAATATGCGAATCGTGTTTGTGAGCGCTTTTAAGTGCTGTTTAATGTGATCGTAAGACTCAGATGTTTAATTTTCTAGGACTTACACCCTGAGCGGCGCGTACCGGAACATCCTGCAGAAAACGACGGACCTCAGCTGGAAAATCATGCGCTACAACGATCCGAACAACAACCTAATCCTTTCAGATTTCGACAAGATTCTGGGAAGGGAAGAGCCCCAGGATTCCCCCGGTTAGTCTCCTTCCGTATTAAGCGATGCCGCAGTTTTGTTTTTGTTTTTAACGCTTGCGCATTTCAGACGGTAAATACAAGGCGCTGGTGATGGAGTTCAGCCTCAGGCCGGCGTCTTACGCGACCATGGCGGTGAGGGAAATCCTCAAGACCGACACGTCCAAGTCCACCCAGGAGAAGCTGAACAGCTACCACGACGCCGTCACCCTCGCGAAACGAGAGGCGCCCCCGGATTGCGCCCAACCCAAGAGCCTGCTGGCGGATCCTGAAAAGTTCGCGGAGTTCAAGAGGAGCATTTTTGGCGGCGGCGCAGGTGAGGAGGATGCATCCAAGCCCAAGTGCGATGAGGCTGCGCCCAAGCGCAAGTGTGATGAGGGCGAGGGGAATTCCCCGGCGAAAAAAACCAAAATCGACGGAGGTGACGGCGATGATGTCGATGACGACGCCGAAGCAAAGGACGTCAATATGAAATTGGAACCAAGTCTCGTGTGATGATCGCTTCAGTATTCAAGCTTTGACTTTAATAAAAAAAATATTTATCGTTTTTGTTTTAGACGTTGTATCACAATAAAAACAATTTTTATAATCTTCCCGGTTCTTTTTCTGGTTAAAAAAAAAATTTTGGCGATTGACAACGTGACAGCCGATCGAATATGACCGATTTCTTGCATAAAATTAAAAATAAGTAAATATCATATCATTCTTATCATCTCTTTAAGGGCTAACCAAAACTTGAAAAAAAATATACAGTGTTCCATTTAAAATATAATAAGTTTGTAACTTTTTAAATGAACAACCTGTATATTTGAAAGTAATTTCAAATTAAGCAGAATGAAAGCCTGCACAACTTTTGTCAAGGCGTTTTCTTGATAAAATGCATTTAAAGGGGCGTTTTCGCATTTTTCCCCGAAAAAAAGTTCGGGAAAATTATACAGGGTTTGTCGAAGGCAAGTACTCATGGGAAATTATGGTTATAAGGGTTGCTTTCTTTTTTTTTTTTTGCTTACAATCGCCCCTGAAATCACATCGTCTTTCTACGATCAGTATATTTTTTGTCCTGTGTATTAAGAAAAAAGAATTATACAGGGTGTGTCAAGAGCAAGTTTCGATTTTTGTCGGAGGTGACAGTATCGGTCATTTTGAGGAGAAAAGTTCACTTAAACGCGTGTCCAATTCGCAACGGTTTCGGAGATATGGCTGTTCGAACTTTATTACCGTGTACGTCGAAAGCCAACCATTTTACGCCAGTCACTTCGTACTTATAGGATTTTTTTTTTTTTTGCTTAGAATTGGCTCTGGAATCACTTCGTGTCATTTTTTGAAATCACCAAATTTCATCTCGATTATTAAAAAAGAAATTATACAGGGTGTGTCAAGGGCAAGTTTTAATTTTTGCGGGAGGTGATTGTATTAGTCATTTTTAGTAGAAAAGTTCATTTAAACGTAAGTCCGATTGTCAAGGGTTTCGAAGATATGGCTGTTTGAAGTTTTTAATACCTTGCGCATCAAAAGAGAAGCATTTTGCGCCGGCTACGTGCTACAGGACTATTATTGTTTGCTTAGAATTGGCCCTGGAATGACTTCGCGTCTTTTTCTTGAAATCCTGTGTATTAAGAGGAAAATTATATACAGGGTGTGTCAAGGGCAAGTTTTGATTTTCATGGGAGGTGATAGTATTGGTCATTCTTAGCAGAAAAGTTCATATAAACGTATGTCCAATTCTCAACGGTTGCGAAGATACGGCTGTTTGAACGTTTGTGAAACACTAGTAAATACCGTCGGAGTGATCATCGGGGAGGTACAGGAAAGCTTAAAGAAAAAAGGTACGATTTTTTATGTTTGATATTTAGTCGCAACTTCACACTCGAGTGAACTAGTGGCATTTTGTTGTTTAACCGTTAGTAACTCGAGAACCGCTCGCGCCAGACCCTTGATGCGACACATCATTTCGCGGTAGAATTTGCTGGCGATTTCGAAAATGCAATAATATACAGGGCGATATATTGCAAAAAAATGCCATTTTGAGCAGCGTTTCGGAAACGCGATTTTTTTTTGCAAATAGCATCAGAAAGCTCCGAATTACAATTTTCGTCCTTAATATTTCGCCGTAGCTTCAAAATCAAGTGAGATGGCTGTTTTTTTTTTTCTTTTAGTTTTAGTTTTATTGCTTAAGCGTCAGCAATTCGAAAACCGCTCGCGTCAGACCCTTGATGCGACACATCATTTCGCGGTAGAATTCGCTCGCGATTTCGAAAATTCAATAAGATACATTCAAAAAGCTTGAAAATCAAGTGAGGCGGTATTTTCTTTTTAGTTTTATTGTTTATACGCTAGTAACTCGAAAACCGCTCGCGCTAGACCCTTGATGCGACACATCATTTCACGGTAGAATTCGCTCCAGATTTCGAAAATTCAATAATATACATTGAAAAAGCTTCAATAATCAAGTGAGATGGCATTTGTTTTTTTTTTAAGCTTCATTGTTTAAGCGTTAGCAACTCGAGAACCGCTCGCGCCAGACCCTTGATGCGACACATCATTTCGCGGTAGAATTCGCTCGCCGATCCAAAAATGCGATAATATACAGGATGTTCCATAAACGAGTGTCATTCTTAGTGTGTGGCCATGGCAGTTTGCTTCACTGATTTAAGTTCAGCACCTACTGGTCGATTCCGCTCTCTCTCTCTCTGTCTCAGATGATAAATAGACGCATAATTTAATACAGCCTGTCCCGTATCTGCATCGCAATTGTGCCTGCACAATTTGCATGCTAATCGAGTTTAGAGCGTTGATTAGAATCAAGTGGTATTTGCAATTTTGCGCGCTCGCTTTTTTTTATACTATACTAATTGGTGCGACCGTGACCTATGGGCGCTTTCTTTCTTTTTCCGTTTTACCATCACCTTGAAA
The DNA here is from genome assembly GCA_036172665.1 of Prosopocoilus inquinatus. Classification (NCBI taxonomy): domain Eukaryota; kingdom Metazoa; phylum Arthropoda; class Insecta; order Coleoptera; family Lucanidae; genus Prosopocoilus; species Prosopocoilus inquinatus. The sequence continues at coordinate 1,370,966 of CM069878.1, read as the reverse complement.
TTACCCAGAATTCATTATATTTTTAATATACTAATTCATTTATTTATTAGAATTATTTGCATACCCGACAAAAAAAAAAAAAAATTCGGCGCGCGTTACAGTATCTCCGAGTTTTGCGCGCATAGTTCTCGACCATTAATATTAATGAGGAATATTTTGTTAGGGGGGGGGGATCCTTAACGCGTTGGTTTCCGGCGGTGCTTATTTATTTAACATTTAATTTAATTTTATCGGCGAGCTCTCATCACCGCGAGCCAATAGGAAGTTCACGTAACACGAAATACCTCTTCGCCATTATTTTTTTTTTGTTTGATTTTTTATTTATTTATTTATTTTTTTTTGTAAATGACCCTCACGGGGAGAGGGGGCGAGAAAATGTTAAATGACAAGGTCCCGAAATCGTACTGTAAAGTTAACAACAACAACGTTCACGTATCTTTGGTTTTTTTTTCCTAGAGAAAAAAAAAATTAATTTACAATAAAATTGCAAGAGCAAGAAGGATGTTTCGACAGAAGTTTTTATTATTTAAAGATGTGTTAGCGTGTAATAAATTAAATCGAATAATTAAAGTCGCTGAAGACGCTTAACTAAATTAAATTGGCGGATTTTTTTTAAATTCGTTTTTCATTGCGACTGCGTCAGACTTACTGGATGTTTAAAAACGAGCACGAGAAATAAAAACGCTAGTTTTTTCGGATAAATTCAGAGGACTCGTCGATTAATTATTATAAAAATGCATGCAAATTAGGATCGCTTTGAATATGTTAATTAATTAACCTGGACGTTTACGAAGATGTTTATTACAGCCGACGCTGTAAATAAAGTTCAGCTCGCCGGTCGGTGATAATAAAAAGTAAAAGTGTCCGAAGCCGGAAAACCGTGGAGCTATTTGCACTATCAATTCTGCACAAAGCCATCATCACGTAACCGGCTGTCGAAATAGCACTTAGGCAAACATTCGGCGTAAATAAACTAATTTATAACATAAGATATTATTAGTTGCGTCTATACAAATAGACGAGTACAACATGTACACTTCTGTGTGTTAGTAGAGGGGCACGCGGACACGCAGGGAATAGTACTGTTGCATGCAAACCGTATGCATTCGTTACTGAGTAACGGTTATAACGTGAGACTCGAAGTACCGATTCGTTACTTGCCAAAACATTTCGTTACTCGTATGACCTTGGCGCAGGATTTCGCTCACGTTTCGACACGAAAGAGCGCGAGCTCCCGATCAGTTGGCAATTTAGTAATTTCAGTTACAAGTTGTTTACGTTGGTAATAGATTGTTTATCAATTGCAGGGTTGCCAGATTGGGCGAAATTCCGACATTTTAGACATATTTGGCGTTTAAAAATCTTATATGACGCTTTGCGCCGATTTGGGCTACTTTGGTTTTTTTTCTTTTACTTCTTGTCTAGTATTTTGTTTCCGTTTTTTTTTTCTTTTTCATTATCATTTTGTTTCTGATTTTTCCTCACCGTCCGTCCGTTTCTTTTTACGTTTGCTTTAATTTTCTAGGAACTTTTTGATTTGTCCGAAAAACTTTTATTAGCCCCTTTTTAGCGTTTTTCATTTGTTTCATCTCCGTCACAGTTGTGATCGTCTTTTGTTTTCCTTTAGCTTTTATTTTCTACGAACTTTCTGATGAAAAACTCTTTTGCTTTTTCGTTCAACTTGGTAGTGTCGGATCTTTTGTTTTTTTTTTTTTTTTCTATTGCATAATGCCTTGTATTTTGTTTCCGTTTTTTTGTTTCATTATCTTTTGTTTCTGATTTCTTGTCCACCGTCCGTTCGTTTCTTTGTCCGTTTAGCTTTTATTTTCGACGAACTTCTCGATTTTATTAGCCCTTTTTCGCACGTACTTCGTTGTTTTTCATTTGTTTTATCTCCATCACAGTTGCGATCGTCTTTTGTTTTCCGTTAGCTCTAAAATTTTTTATGAAAAACTCTTGCTTCTTCGTTCAACTCGGCGGTGTCGGATCTTCTCTTGTTTTTTTTTTCTTTTCGCGCTTCGTTGCTGCTTCTTTCATTTGTTTTCCGTTTCCGATTGTTTTTTTTCCTTTAGAGGTTAATTTAGTTTTATTTTTCTTTTGTTCGTTTCCGCTTCTATTTTTAGCAACGCCAAAAACAAGAAAGAATAGTTCGTCTTGACGATCTTCATTTGTTTTACGCACTCCGCATTTCGTCGTTCTTTTCCTTCCTGTTTTTTTTTTTTGTTTTAATTATGTTATTGACTTTCGTTTTCTTTAGTTTGCTTTTATTTTCTACGAACTTTTCGATTCGCCCGGAAAACTCGTTCAGGTTGGCGCTGTCGATCTTCTTTTGTTTCTGTTTCTTTCATTTACTGCCGTTTTTGATTTCTTGCAGTTTTTTATTTGTTTCTTTGTCTTAGTGTTCGTGTAACTTTGTTATTTGCTTGAATTTTCTTTTGTTTCTTCCCGCTCCTAATTTGATCAAAAAAAAAAAAAACGAAAAAAACAAAAACAAATGAAACTGATTTTTCCTTTCTTTGTTAGTTTTCATCACCGGCGTCAGTTGGGTTGGGTTGGCCTTGAACAATTTTACAAAAAATGTTTATTCATATTTTCAATACTTTTCGGAAATTTTCGTGAACCTTAAATTTTCGTTTTTCTCCTTTCTTGCCATAAATTCATCTGATTTCTCCTTTTTTTTTGTTAGTTTTCGCCGCTGGGTTGGCTTTGCTTAGGTTGTCATCGGTTAGATTGGCTTGACCTTGAAGTTACTTAAAATTTGAAATGTTTTCGATGACCTTTATGAATTTAATTTTTTTTAATCTTAATTTTTCATTTTTCGGCCATTTTTTGGGATCTTCTTATTTTAATACTCAACCTCCCGCATGTTTTTTTCGTGATTTTTCATGAATTTTAATTTTTTGTTTCAATTTTCTATTTTTCGGCGACTCTTCGTTTTAATTTTCAACTTCCAACACGATTTATGTTTTCACGACTTTCATCATGAATTTCCAACTTTTTTGTTTTAATTTTTTATTTTTCAGCGATTTTTTGCGATTTTCTTATTTTAATACTCAACCTCCCACATGTTTTTTCATGATTTTTCATGAATTTTAATTTTTTGTTTCAGTTTTCTATTTTTCTTCTTTCTGTTTTAATTTTCAACCTCCAACATGTTTTTTTTTCACGACTTTCTTGAATCTTGATTTTTCTGTTTTCATTTTCTATTTCAATTTTCAACCTCCAACGTGTTTTTTCATGATTTTCTTCAATTTTCACTTTTTCGTTTTCATTTTTCATTTTCGGCGACCTTTTATTTTAACTTTGAATCTCCAACATGTTTTTTTTTTTTCATGATTTTCGTAAATTTAAATTTTTTTGTTTTAGCTTTTAAAATTTTCGGCGATTTTTTGGGACTTTTTATTTTAATTTTCAACCCCGACACGCTTTTTCCTTTCTTGACACTTGACAGTTCAATTTACGATTTTTTTTTCTTCGAAACTTGAAGTGAAATGAAAGAAGGCGGAAGCGTTTTCGGTAATTTTCATGAATTTTCATTTTTTTTTTTAATTTGTTTCTTTGCCTATTTGTTCGTATACCTTAGTTTTTTGCTTGAATTTTCTTTTGTTTCTTCGTGCTCCTATTTTTAGCAAAAAAGAAAAAACAAACAAAAGAAATTTTCTCCGACAACCGTCAAATTAATTAATAATTCGTTTTTGTTTTTTTTTTTTATTAATTATTATTACGAATTTTTATTTATTCCTGCTGTACTATAATAATAATAATAATAATATTTATTCATCAATCTGAATTCCATGAAACGTCAAAAAAAGGGTAATTATTTAGAAATAGGATAAAATAAAAGAACTAAAAAAAAATTGTAACAAAAGTAAAACGAGAGTAACCAATACTTAAACTTAAACCGATATTTAATGTAACGGATACATAGAGTATAATATTTTTTTTTTTTGGGGGGGGGGGGCGAAGTCCCCGTTTATTTTCCGTGGCTGTACAAAATTACTCCGTTGCGATGATTATCGAAGAACTGAAAGGATTTATTATATTGCGGTCGTAATCCTACTTAGTTTATTCAGTCATTGTAATGACTTCAAACTAACTGCTAATTATATTAGTTAATAAAATGAGCAACGCCGTAATTTTAACATCTCTGTCCTACTGTACTTAAATAAATGTGAAGTCACCATTGGCGTGTTGCAAAACCGTCGTTATTGTTTTATAATCGCGATTAACAACGACAACAACAACAACCACCTCTAAACACCAAAACTGCCAAATGGGGAATGGTATTAACGAAGCGTCCCAAATGGGGAATGAGATTAACGAAGCGATTTTCATTCGCAGGCTCGTAAAGGCCAGCAGCGTTTCACGGTTAAGTGAAAAACGCGTATTTAGAAGCGGCGGAATTTGTTTGCATTCTTATTAGATGCCGAGGAATTACATACTTACTTACGATTTCAGCTCTTTTGTAACACAAGGCCGATTTCGTAATTCTCCGACGGCATTTTTCAATAAATAATAAAGCAAGAGAGAGAAAAAAAAAAAACAAATTAAGTATACCGTTGTCGCAGACGCTCGCGATTACAACAAACAAACAAAAATATAAATAAACAATAATAAATGTGCCATTAATCGCAATCGATGATTGAAAAGAGGAGGGAACTACGTTTCTTTTTCTTTTTTGTTTTTTTTTGGTGGGGGAGGAGATAATTCGTAAAAGTGTAAAACGTTAAGCACTAACAACTAGTCGTTAATTACTTTCACAATTCTTGTTAAAAGTTCTAAAACCGTCGGGATTAATTTCGCAATCGTCTTGTTAATTAACACCACGCGAGTAAATTCAAAAAAAAAAAAAATAAGGTTGAAATTAAAGAGGCAAAGTAAAAAAACAAATGTACAACATTGAAAGAGAAAAATGTCAAAAAAGTGAAGAAGGTAAAAAGAATTTAAATACAATGTTTTAAAATAATAAAAGAACAAAATCAAGGTCAACCCAAACCAACCGTGAACTGAACCGAAAAAACGTAAGGAATTATCAAAAATCGGTAGGAGATTGAAACAAGAAATCAAAAAAAAAAAATTAAAATCATAGAAAATTTAAACGCGAAGTATGATTACGACTGATCAATTAAATAATCAATTCTATAACTGGGCTGCGGTCAAAAAAAAGGTTGATAGTAATACTCTTTTAAAGTTCAACCGAGCTTTCGGAAAATTTAAATACGATATCCTTAAAAATTAAAAAAAAAATATCTCAAGGTCAATCGAACTAAACCGAAATTAAGCGAAACCAAACCAACTAAACCGAAGCTAAGCGAAGCCCTGCCCTTTCCTTGCCTTCTCTTTTTTTCTTCAAAATGTGAAATTTTATTTAAAATGTTTATCGTCTCTAATTATTTTCATTTTCATTTCTTTATTTAATTTATTATTGCTATTTTTTCCTCGCGTTATTGTCTCGTTTTGTTTTAGTTTAAATTTTAATTTTGTTTGTAATTTTCTGTTTGTATTTGACGTCTTATAGTATTATTAAAAACATTTCAAGGTGAAACCAATCCAACTGAACCGAACCTAAGTGAATCCAACCCAAGAGAGAAATTTTACAAAAGAAAAGAAATGTAAGAAATTATCAAAAATCTGAGAATTCTGAGGAAAACTAAAAGATTGAAACACGAAATGTTAAATCTAAATTTAAATTTTGTCCTTTATTTTTTCTATAGTTTTTTCTAATATTTTTTTAAAATTTTTTAGATTATTTTAATTTTCATTAATTATTTTCCGATTTTCTTTCATTAAAAAAAATCCTCCACTTTAAAAATGCTTTCATTTTTAATATTTTTTTTTAATTTGACCTGTCTTATGTTATTCGTATAACTGTGAAGACGAATAAATTATTATTATTATTATTATTTTCCATTTTTTTAATTTTTTCCTTAATTTTTAGAATTCTGTGAAATTTATTTGGACTTTCTTTTCTATTTCTTCTCTAATTCTACATTTTTCTTTATTTTTTTTTTTGGATTGCCTTTACCGAATTTTTCGTATTTTTTTCACCTTTAAAAATTTTCTCGGACCTTTGAAAATCTTTTACTTAACTTTTAGAATTTTTAAGATAATTTTGGATTTTCCTATTTTTTTAACTCTAATTTTTCAGTTCACAGTTCGTAGTTCATTTATTTCATCCTTTTAAACATTGAATTTGTCTGTCAATGTAGTATAATATATGTATGTATCTGAATAAAATATTTATCTTTTTTCTATTTAAAAAAAAAATACATTATTTTTATTTTGGCTTCACTTAAGTCGATTTCAGTTTGGTTGGATTGACCTTGAACTGATTTTTCGTGCGAATTTTCAACAATTTTCTTCAATCTTATTGTATTTTAAGTTTTGTTTTTTTCTCAATTTTTTTGTCCCCTAAATTCATTTGGTTTTTCCTTTTTTATTAGTTTTCGTCGCCGGGTTGGTTTTGCTTAGGTTGGCGTCGCTTGAGTTTGGTTGACATTGAATTATTAAAAAAAAAAGTTTAATTTTTCAAATACTTTTCGGAAATTTCCATGAATTTTAAGTTTTCGTTTTTCTCCTTTCTTTGTCCTAAATTCATCTGATTTCTCCTTTTTTTTTAGTTTTCGTCGCTGGATTGGCTTCGCTTAGGTTGTCATCCATTAGGTTGGATTGACCTTGAAATTGCTTAAAATTTTTCACTTTTTCGGTGATTTTCATGAATTCTAATTTTTCTGTTTCAATTCTTCATTTTTCGGGGATTTTCTTGAGATTTTTTATTTTAATTCCAACCCCCACGTGCTTTTTCATGATTTTTCATGAGTTTCAATTTTTTTTTGCTTCGGTTTTCTATTTTTCGACGATTTTTTGTTTTAATTTTCAACCTCCGGCATGATTTTGTTTTGTTTTCATAATTTTCATGAATTTCAATTTTTTTGTTTTCGTTTTTCACATTCGGCGACTTTATATTTTATTTTACAATCTCCAACATGTTTTTCATGAATTTCAATTTTCTTGTTTTAATGTCTGCGATATTTTTGGATATTTTATTTCAATTTTCAAACCCTCCGACACGTTTACTTTTCCGTTCTAATCTAACGCTTGACAATTCAATTTTACGATTTTTCTCTTCTTCGAAATTTGAAACGAAACGAAAGAAGACGGAAAATATTGAAAACAAAGCGTTGAGTAAAAAAGAAAAAGAGAGATTTTAAAGTAACCACGTTGAAAACAAACGATGACACGATGACATTATTTCTGACTCTTTACCTCGTAAGAAGCTCGTTTTGAAGGACGGATTTGAAATAATTTTTTGAAGGCTGAAGTTTTTAAAATACGTTAATGTCACGAGAAAGCGAAAAGTAAATTATATTCATTTCTGAATTACATACTGCAATTATGCGCATTACAAAATTCCGCAACGTCAGCATCCGTTAAGCGTCTCAGAAGATCAACCGCGTTATACACGCTCGCATTCCACATTCCATAATAAGCGCAAGGCACTGCAGATTGTCAGCGTGTCATGTGCCAACTATTAAGATCATGTTTCTGCTTGACTGGAAGTCCTTGACCAATGAATTCTGATAGTTCCACGTAGCTTATCATGAACGGGGTTGCTAGGAAATAGGGGATCAAAACCAACACCTATTCGTCAAACGTCAAAATGATGGGTCTCTTTTTGAGGTATAAGATGAAACTTCGTTATTTATTTATTGCAAGTGTACGTAACCGGAGAGATGAGCAAAAGTTCGTCCTTTTTAGCGCTAATTAAGCTCTCAGCAGCGCCCGCAAGAAGCGGCACGGTAACAGCAGGAGGCGCGCAATGTTGTAACGGCCATTGAAGATGGCACTACTCCGTTGTAGGAGGGAAGTTTCATAACTTGCTTGCCTTCGTCTTTATCATATAAAAGTGCTTAAACAATCTTTACAATAATTTAGTTGTAGTGTCGTGGTCAATGAGACGTGGAATGCGCGCAAAATGGTAGGTACATCTCGATCTACATGTTCACCTGGTGGTGGGATTTGCTTCTCGTCTTCTTCTTCTTCTTCTTCTTCGCATAGAGATTTAAATGTGTTACCGTTTTCATCGACGACGCGAACTTAAAAAACAGAAAAAAAAATTCTTTTTTGATTATTTTTTTTAATTTAAATCGTCCGGGACACGCGCGAAAGCTCGTTTCAGGAGGTAAATTGTGGTGCGAGATTTAAATTGCGGTAGGCCACGGACACAAAAGTGTTATAATTAATACTTAATTAATTAAGGCGGACGCGTCTCACACCTACAAACTAGTTCTGGTGTGAATGCGAACGATTCGGTGCATTAATTATTCATTCTAATTAGGAGTGAATCGATTTCATTTTTTACGACGAAATTAATTGATGGTGATTGTTTTTTTTTAAAATTTTTTGATCCTACATTCACACCCCTAATCTAACTTTGTGTACCACGCGTGGGGTCAAATCGAAAGCGTTTTCGCCTTAATCGACTTTAAAAAAAAAAAAAAATGCGATCAAGAATGTCAAAAAAAAAAAAAATGGACGAAAAACAAATGACGAACGGGAAATTCTTATTTCAAAACAACTTTGTGCGCGAACGATTCGACTAATTTAAAACAAAAGACGCGAAAAGCAACGTCAACCAATGAAATAGACCAATAAAAACAAAACAAAAAAAGACAGACGGAGAACAAACGATTCACGTCCAAGAATACGCAAAACTAAAAAAAAAAAAAATTAGAGATGGCGGAGCGGCGGTTTAATCCCGCGATTGAAAAAACAAAAAAAAATATACGGGGATTCTAAGGCAAAAAACAAACGCCGAACATTCGGTTAATGTTTAAAAATATGCAAAAATAAAAAATTAAAGGTGGAGGATAGATTAAGGCGATTTAAAAAAAGAAATGTGTACGTGAATAACTGACGAATTTAAAACAAAACACGATCTGCCACGAAAAACAACGACGACCGATAGGAACAAAAAAAAAAAGGACGGAAAACAATCGATTCACGTCCAAGGATACGCAAAATTAAAAAGAAATTAAAGATGGCGGAGCGGCGGTTTAATCCCGCGATTAAAAACAAAAACAAAAAGAAAATATATGAGGATTCTAAGAAATTTGCGAAATTAAAACAAAAGACGGCGGGCTAAAAAAAGAAATGGCGGCCGAGGACCGAAACAAAACAGCAAAAAATAAAATAAATGGGGGAAACAGATGATAAACAGGAAATGATTAAACTATAAGGAAATAAAACGGAATGTTAAGCAGACGATTAAAAAAAAAATCGAACGTGAACAGATTGACAACAAAGGTGGAGGAGCCGCCGCAAGATTAAAAACGATTTTAAAAAACAAACGAAAAAAAAAAACGAAATGATGGAATGTTTGCAAAATGAGAACGAAACACGAATGCAAACGGGAAAACAGTCGAGAAACGGACGATAAATAGAAAAAAAAAGAAAGAAAGGAAAGAAAAAAAGAAACAAAAGATGTGAGAACACGACGATTTTAGAAAATTTCGAAAAAAATTTGTAAAAATCATAAAAAAAATTATAAGATAAAAAGAAGCAAAAAAAGGGGGGTTCCACGGGGTTCCTAAACATAACAAATCACCCAACAACACGCCACCAAAAATATACACAGGGTGTTTCAGTATTCCGTATTACTCGATGGCATTTGTTTGAACTTTTAGATCCCGCTTTATCATCAATTAACAGACTCATTTGATAATAACTCGAGAACGAAAAAAGTTACAAATTTCGGCTTTTTATTAAAATGTTCCCGTGATTGGATGCTTTGTAATCACAGCAAAAGAAATGCACATTTCAGTTTAATTTTTTTTTGGGAAACTGGGAAAAACTATTGCTTTAGCTAAGTAGCGCCCTCTAAGTACTTTATAAGAAAGTAGCCTGCGTCATCGAAAACAAATTTTAAATCAGCTTAAAATTCGCTTTCAAATGAGTCGAAGTTCGTTCGTTACTGACAAAGAAAGGCTACAGAAGCTGCGATATTTTTTTAAAGTAAATAATTCAACTATTTCTGTTTCCCCCACCCTGATTAATGGCGATACGATAATAAGTCTAGAATCAAATTCTTGCAGAATTAATTCGGCTTTCCAATGACGCTAGCAAAGCTCCAGCTTATTCTGAGACATTCGTTACTAAAATTAATTTTTATCGATAGATAAAACAGCGACGCCCTACGACCGCTTCTTGACCTTGAACATTGCGTAAGGATTGACAAATTGAAACAGCGGGTTTGCTACGTAATAAGTCACACCACGCAAGGCAGCCGTGCTTGCTGTCAAATCATTAATTTTTATCGTCGAACCCATCGATTGCGTCCCCTTGTGGTTAACTCGGTTAAGTTTTTTGAATTTTTGACCATAATTTTTTTTCTCCCGAAGTCGCCGTAGCTTTGTTATAAGAAACATTAAGTTTCTCTCCAAGAATTTTAAAGAGGAATACCGGCTTAACGAGACCATTAAGGATACGGATAAGTTTGGTTAAATCGTCTTATTTTGAACCCAGGAATCTGAAATTAAGGCATGCCCACGGAATTCAGAGACACCCTGTATAAATCACCTTTGGTTTTTAGCGTTGCCTTTCGATTTCGTTCGTGGAAATATTTCCCAAACGTGTCAAATCAAACGACGTTCACTGAAAACATCGAAAGGGTCTCTTAGGCCGACAATTAGTAATCGGAATTAACTTTGAACTTTAAGCAGGCGATCTTACTTTCTCGTCGTCTTCACAAATCGGTAAAGTGTAAAGGTGAAGAGCGCGCAACAAACGGCAGCATCACATGTGCTAAGTTAACATTAAATCCGAGAGAATTAGCGGCGATTTCTTCACGGTGCTAATTGCGTGTTGTACGATTTGCGTGCGTGGAAAAAAAAAACCGAATTTACAAAAAAAAAAAAATTTCAAATATGCAATCGCCTGGAGATTTCGCCGCGACGACCCGGCCTTGTACCTACCGATCGTTCTTTACGAGTGCAATTAAAATTCACTTTCGCTATAACAATGAAGATGAACTGTTGACTATCAGCTAAACATATGTATAATCCTCCTGCTTAAGGTTTCGTAAGACAACTGTGTTTGTTTATAATATTATGTGCTTCTCGTCGGTGATTCTTCTTTGACCGCTGCCCCAGAACGGTTGTTCCGCATGCGTTTTAGACCATTATACCCTCAGATTGGGGGGCGGGCTACTTAACTAAAAATTCTGGCCCGTAAATAAAAATTACGCACCTGCGATTGTGTACAAGGCAAACTTGCCAAAAACAAACACGGAAGTGGCTACCAGCTATTATTGACTTACGCAGCTGTTTTTCGATTTATCTTGATTGCCGATGAACCATCACACATCATCCGAGTCACCTTTGAATTAATTACGTTACGAATGCTTACGGCAATAAATTGCAAAATCGACCATGCAATTGTACAACAGCAAACTCTCTCGACAGAGACCATCACTTTTGGCAACTAACAAGTTTTTTCGCTTTTGTGAATGAGCCACAGGTGAAACGACGGTGAAGAAGAAAAGGGGCGAAGAGAATTCAAAAAAAATGAAATCATAAAGCAGAGAGGTCCTAACGTGTGTGAGGGCGTCCTGCGGAACACCCCCTCTGTGATCTAAAGCGCTCTAAATTTGAGGGGCCCATTCGTCCCTCGTTTTTCCTCTCGCGTTAATCTAAACAAAGCGTCCGGACATAGACGAAGAACAACACATTTTAATGGCTCGTTTACACGACGCTTTAATTAATCCCATGGCGTACGCTTGGAATGATGATTCGATTATGTAAATGATGCACCGCAGCTTTCCCTGCACACAGGGCGAGATGACTATCTGGAGGATCTTCAAATTTGAATAATTCGTCTTGCGCAATTTTCTACGGCGTCGATTTCCACACGCACACATGGTCGCCGGCCGCCGTCACTTTCGCAAGGCCGGCCCCCCCAAAAATCAAATTAATCACCGCCGGTTATCGCCTTTTTTTTTCTTCTATGAAATCGTAAATTCCTCGGCGTCAGCTTAGAACTCATTAGAATATAATGGCGATAGCTTTGCCTAAATTTTTGTAGGGCGTGTGAAATTCGCTCTTATCTTAAAAAAAAAGAACAAGACAGAAAGTTACGCCTAAATTAATTGGCGATGGCGAAGCGCGAAGCGAACGTCTTTGTGTCGAGCTAGGTCCAATCTCATTTGAAAATTCTGTGCAAACGGCGGCGGAGATCATCATCATTAAGGCTGACATTAAAACGTTTGCTGCTCTTTCTCGACTAGCACCATGACATATTGCTTCGCTGATTTTTTCCCCCCTTTTCTTAATCGAAACCCCCCCGAGGTTATGGATTTGCGATCCATTGCGGTTTTCGCTGTTCGTTTTCAATTCAAGTCGGCGAACGCATCTTTTTTTTTTTTTTGGTTGAGTTGACATTTGACTAACGCGTCAAGTGTTTCACCGAACCGTGCATTAATTTTAACGACCGACCTTTCACCGACAATTAACACCGCCATCATACTTTGGTATTTGTGAAAATTTGCCGCCGAGCGTTTTGCCAAGTTTTTTTGGGGAAAAAACTTCCATCTCGAGAAGTTATTAAATACCGTCCTGTTTCTTGAAGATCAAGTTTTCTTTCGGAGGATTTAAATTTTGCCAACGGTTAAATAGATCCAAGGTCTATCGGAAAAAAGTTTCTTTGAGATCGAAAGTCCTTTTGGGGGATTGAAACTGTGCCAAAGATTAAATTGAACCAAAGACTAACAGAAAAAGTGAGAACCTCATCTTAAAAGTGGATTTGCATACATTTAAGTCGGAAGACTGTTTTAGACCATCATGATTCTTGAAGATCGAAATTCCTTCTGGAGGATTTGAACTGTGCCAAAGATTAAATTGAGCCAAACTCTGTCAGAAAAAAAAAGGGAAAATCTTTCATCTTGAAAATCGATTTGTATACATTTAAATCCAAAGACTGTTGTGGACCATCCTGTTTCTTGAAGATCGAAATTCCTTTTGGAGGATTGAAACTGTGCCAAAAGATTAAATTGAACCAAAGACTATCAGAAAAAGGGAGAACCTCATCTTAGAAGTGGATTTGCATACATTGAGGTCGGAAGACTGTTGTAGACCATCCTGTTTCTTGAAGATCAAGATTCCTTCTGGAGGATTTGAACTGTGCCAAAGATGAAATTGAACCAAAATCTGTCAGAGGGAAAGGGGAAGGAAAAAATGAAACGTGTTCTACCTGCAGACGAAGAGGTTCTCGTTTCAAAAATTACTGAGCCGAATCTCTCGTGGTCTCAACAAAAAAACAATTGTTCTTTGTTTAATATTAAAAGCGTCTCTCCAAATGGGTAGTACTTCATTCACTCGCCGCCGCTGGTAATTGCAACTAATCACTGTTGTTAGATCATCGCGCGAATAATTTCTTGCGCGAGTGAAAGTTCGGATTGTTCGGATAAAAATTTCGTTCTGAATACGTATAAAACGGCCTCTTGCCGTTTCGTTCCATCAACCGCACGTACATATTGACGTCCTTCTTGGTTTATTGTTGTTATTAATATTACTGGCGCGCATGAAGATGGCATTAAGATTGCGCTCCGCCGTTCACCGTTTTCTGAAAAAGAAACGAGAAAATCTTCAAATGTTATCGTTCCGTTTCGATACGATAATTTCATGGAAATATTTCAGCTGCTGTAAACGACCTCGCACCAAATCAAAAAAGGCGAAGAATTTAATATTAAATGCGATCGACGGAAGAAAGAAGTCAGTTTGCGAACGATCCGGAAAGCAAAAACCACAGCGACTCATCTAAAAAAAAATATTCATCGGAAAAAGAATTGCATCTTTAACCGCGTCACGAAATGACACTTGAGTGCGCGGAAAAATCGCAATGCTCGCGTTCTAGTTTCATAATCCGCGCGTCGTTTTTCGCTGGAAGTTCTCGGATTACGCATCAAGTTTAAGCGCGTTCGTTATTTCCGTAATCTTTTAATTGTTCTAATCTAATCGTAACACTACCCTAATCTTAATAACTTCGATGTCCGTCACTTTCAATTAATTATCCTTAATACTTAACGTAAAACTTAATTACTCGACTAACACTACGAAGGGCAAGACGCTTAGGTCTGCCAGCCCACGATGATCGCTGCCTGCCCCCGATTATTACTGACTTACTTCTGACTTACCGCCAGGGAAAAGAATTCAGGCCACTTGTACCGCGAACGGGACAAATTGCATCCAGCCTCGCCCACAATAATTTCTGCGCAATGTAGACGCATTCCTTTCCCTCCCACTCAATAACAATTCCATGCATCAAAACCGCTGAAAAGTGGGAAGAGTAAATAGTACATTCGGCGTACAAAGCGTCCAACAATAAGTGGCCTGAATTCTTTCCCTGCTTATCACTATGATTGATTAATATTGCTTGATTTCTTATTCTCTTCTCTTTCTTATCTTTAGGTACATCATGAAATTCGACGTTGCGAACGGTTTTGTGCTCTGGCGACAGGTCTAAAACTCAAAGTTCTAAAACGGTTAGCATCATTTGAGCCCTGTTAAATTCGTTCTGCGCAAAAAAACACTCTTTTTTAATTGGAGCGTGTAAACATGACACGCTTAGATTCCGTTGCGTTGCATTTTTACGCAATGCAGAGGACGCGTAACGCACTTTGTGACCTGCCGAAACGCCCAATGGATCCTGACCATGCACAGTTTTGAAATTAATTCAAAAAAATCATCTGCGGACTGTTTGTTATTAACAAATAATTTCAAATACTTATACGTATGTGATTTTTATCAAGTGTAAGTCGTAGTTTTAGTTATTGAATTTACGCTGCGTGATTATTACGCTTTCAACATTACGATGCGGTGTCCATTAATTAGAAAGGGAAACATTAGATCTCCGTATCTAAATCGTCTCGTGGCCCAAATATTATCTAAGCATAAACGTCCGTCTATACCATGCTTATCTGACGTGATTGATATTTTTTTTCTGCAAGCGAGTGCAATTGACTTGGTGATGTCATTTGTCAGCATGGAATTCCCTCCTCATTGAAAAATAAATTCTGTATGAACCTGCAAGCTAAGCGGAAGGAGACGAATCACGCTAGACAATTTACGCGGCGATAAAGTCCGTACTTGCGCTCGAAATAAAAAAAAGGACGATTTTTTTTAAACGCGACACAAATAAGTTCCCGAGAACTTCCTTTTTTACTTCTTTATGGGCCATTATCTCGCTAATTGGTGGGTGTTGATCGAAATCTTCCTTTTGGTACAAGCAAGCGATATTTTCGCAATCTCACACGCGAACAACAACGCTGATGATAAAGTGCATCTGACAAGACGTAAGAAAAAAATTGCCGGCAACGTCTTAACACGCTGTTTAATTCATCTCATCGACGGTGAAAGTACTCATTGTTAAAAAAAACAAAAAAAAAAAAAAAGAAACTGTGCAAGTGGCACGTACATACTTCAACAATCAATGATGATGAGTAGGAAGAAGAAAAACTTATTAACATAAAATGTGCCTAACTGTGAAGATCAGAATCTTTCCGAGAATAAAACCGTAAAAAAAGACAGATTTTACGACACACATAAACTTGACCGTGGTATTTTAATTATAATTATAATATCTAAAACGTACACTTAATTACATAATGCGAAAGCTGACGTAATTATTTATTCTATTGAATTTTCATAATAAAAACCTACACGCTTCGCTTCTGTTAAGAAGGATTTCGTGTGCTGTCCGATGTGATGTCACTTGAAATCGATCTCTGTGATCGGTGATGATCTTTGACTTATCGAAATGGTACCTACATAAATTAATAAACGAGCGTCGTTAAACACCATACTAACGTATATTACGTAAGGTTAACGTCAGCGTTAACATTGGCCGATATTAAACGCTGTGATTGCCAACAACTCCTTTGTCTCTAGTTGCTCCTCGCCGCTTGCCCAAAATTAATTAGGGAAATTTAAATGGAAGGTTAAAGTTTAAAAAAACACGATGAAACGATAAGAGATTTTACAATAAAACGATAAAAAAATTGTGTTTGTGAAAGTGCACCAGTTTTCAAATGCCACAGCTGTACCCTTTCTTTACAGAGAAAAAATCGCACGTTGACTTGGAAAACCGTGTTATCCCCGCGCTTAATAATAAATTAGAAAAATTAAACAAGGATACTGTAATAAAAACAGTAGGAGAAGCATTATTGAACAGAGAAAGACAGCAGTTTTATGACGCGATGGTCACTTGTTTTTTTTTTTTTTTTGATTACTGTTTTACAAAGTTTTCGAAATTCGTCCTCAAAACATTTCTGTCCCTTGCTGACTTTTTTTTTGTCGTTTGCTTTTCTTTGCAGTTTTTCGTCCTGAAATTTCCGATCGTCATTTGTTTTTTTTCCTTCCGCTCTGAAATTAATTAATCAAAAATTTCTCATGCACTTATTTTAAATCTTCGATTACGTTTAATAAAAGCTGCTCAGCTTAAGTCCAAGAGTATTTTTTATGGGAGGAGGAAAATCAAGAAGAGGATCTGCGGTGTCTCTTCGTTTTTTGAAAAGTCCAAACACGCACCACCTTGTTTTGCTTGCGCAAAAAGTGAAAGAACCATTTTAATTAATCAACTCGATCATCATCAAACAAAGTCTCTTCTTAGAAGCGAACCTGAAATTACGAACTGTGATTTTCTTGTTTTTGTTTCGAGCCTTTTTTTAACAACAGACGAAAGCCGAAGTTTGAGTTTTTCTATAGGCACGAATCGTCTTCTTCGATTGCGTTTAATAAAACTGCTCGGCTTAAGTCCGAGGGCATTTTTTTTTGGGGCGGATGAAAATCAAGAAGTAAATTTGCGGTGTCTCTTCGTTTTTTGAAAAGTTCAAACACGCACCACCTTGTTTTGCTTGCGCAAAAAGTGAAAGAACCATTTTAATTAATCAACTCGATCATCATCAAACAAAGTCTCTTCTTAGAAGCGAACCTGAAATTACGAACTGTGATTTTCTTGCTTTTTGTTTCGAGCCTTTTTTTAACAACAGACGAAAGCCGAAGTTTGAGTTTTTCTATAGGCACGAATCGTCTTCTTCGATTGCGTTTAATAAAACTGCTCGGCTTAAGTCCGAGGGCATTTTTTTTTGGCGGATGAAAATCAACGAGAGAATTTGCGGTGTCCCTTCGTTTTTTGAAAAGTCCAAACACGCACCACCTTGTTTTGCTTGCGCAAAATGTGAAAGAACCATTTTAATTAATCAACTCGATCATCATCAAACAAAGTCTCTTCTTAGAAGTGAACCTGAAATTACAAACTGTGATTTTTTTGTTTTTGTTTCCAGTTTTTTTTTTAACAACATAAAAAAGTGGAAGTTTGAGTTTTCTGTAGCCACGAATCGTCTTTTTCGAATACGTTTAATAAAACTACTCGGCTTAAGGCTGCGAGTATTTTTTTTTTTTTTTTGGCGGATGAAAATCAACGAGAGAATTTGCGGTGTCCCTTCGTTTTTTGAAAAGCCAAACACGCACCACCTTGTTTTGCTTGCGCAAAATGAGATAGAGTCATTTTATTTAATCAATTCGATCATCATTAAAAAAGTCTCTTCTGAGAAGTGACCTGAAATTACCAACTGTATTTTTTTTTTGGTATGGTTTGACATTCAATAAATGAGTGAACCAAATATTTTTTTTTTCGGAATGGTGGAGGCGCTTGCCTTCGGAAGAAAAACGCTTAATTAAGAGCTCCCGGAGCTTTCCGAATTAAAACCCGCACATTTGATCCACTATCGGAAACTCGACGCCCCATGTTATTTTAATTAATGGGCCATTGAAAAGGGTCGGTCCGGTTGGGGGGGACGAAGGGGTCGTGTTGAAGAGGCGCGACCGCGCCGTCGAACTTTCGGAGTCGCAATTAATTAGCGTCGCCACGACCGCATTATTAAACATCCGAAATTATCATCGTTAATAAATACGGCGACGGATTCATCTCCGGCGTTAATTGACGTTTAAATTTCGAATATTTCCTTCGGCCTTGGCATTTGGCGACGAAAATTCCGTTTAAGCGCGGCGAAGAATGTGAGAAACAATCAAGTTTTGTTGGTTTATTAAAGTATGTCGCGTGTGAAGAAAACGAATCCCCAAGTTGAATTATCATGGGCCTTGACACTTTTACCGGAATGGAATCGTCCGTAATGGCGATTATTGATGCCTGACATTTGCATGCATACTACGCGGAAGCTCGGCTTAAAATTTATTTAATTTGGTTTTAACGCAGTCACAATAAATTTGCAACTTTATTTTGAGAAGCTAAACATTCCCGATTATGATTACACCTACGTCCTCGATTGTAATCTAACGTTTGCTTGCAGAGGCTGCCGCTGTTTCTCATTTTCGCACACTTGGCGCTCGCGTCGATCGGGCCCAGAAACAAACGAGTGATACAGACATACTCGATCAATGGAAATGGCTACGTGTACGAGACTCCGAGGATTCCGTTCACGCTTCCAACCACGACGCCGAGGACGACGGTGGTAACACCGCCCCCTACTCGATATACACCACCGCCGACAAGATATACACCGCCACCGACAGTGTATACTCCACCACCTACTAGATATACACCACCGCCGACGGTGCCTACTCCACCACCTACAAGATATACTCCACCGCCTACGAGATATACTCCACCGCCTACGAGATATACGCCACCACCAACAAGATATACTCCACCACCAACAAGATATACTCCTCCACCAACTCCACCGACTAGATACACGCCCCCTCCTACCGTATATACCCCTCCGCCAACAAGATATACTCCTCCACCAACTCCACCGACTAGGTATACGCCCCCTCCTACTGTATATACCCCTCCACCAACTCCACCGACTAGATACACGCCTCCTCCTACTATATATACTCCTCCACCAACTCCACCGACTAGATACACGCCTCCTCCTACTATATATACTCCTCCACCAACTCCACCGACTAGATACACGCCTCCTCCTACCGTATATACTCCTCCACCAACCAGATATACTCCCCCTCCAATCACAGGCTTCACACCAACCGGATATACCTATCCAAAACCAAATATCACATTCACTTATCCTACAACCGAGCGTACGACCTTTTCAACAAGAACTACACCACCCACCAGATATACGACCCCTTCTACATTAAGAACAACTTATTACACACCATTCACGACCCGTTCCACTCCGCCTACAACAAGATATACGACTCCTCCTACTGTATATACCACTCCACCGACTAGATACACCACCCCTCCAACCACAAAGTACACACCAACTGGATACACCTATCCAACACCAAATGTAACAATCACCAGATATATACCGACGACAACTCCTACTTTCAGAACTACTCGATCCACCAGACCACCCACTACTACCGCTTATACTTACACAACCCCCAGGACCACCTATTACACGCCTCGTACAACACCTCGCACTCCAAGCACAACTCGTTATACCCCAACGACAGGTAGATATACCTACACCACTCCCCGAACAACAGTATTCACCACTTCCAGAACCACCTATTTCACAACGCCGAGAACTCCTCCTCCTACTTATACGCCCCCTACTAGGCCGCCAAGTACGTACTTGCCACCACCTACAACCACAAAGCCACCCGTAACATATACTACTAGGCCTCCGCCTCCTCCTATCACATACACTACCAGACCTCCACCTCCTCCTATCACATACACTACTAGACCTCCACCTCCTCCTATCACCTACACTACTAGACCACCACCTCCTCCAATCACATACACTACTAGACCTCCACCTCCTCCAATCACATACACTACTAGACCTCCACCTCCTCCTATAACCTACACTACTAGACCTTCACCTCCTCCTATAACCTACACTACTAGGCCACCACCTCCGCCTATAACGTACACTACTAGACCGCCGCCTCCTCCTATAACTTACACCACTAGACCTCCACCGCCCCCTATAACATACACTTCTCCTACTAAACCTCCGTTTACAACGCAGCCCCCAAGAACGACAACTCCGTCGCCTTTCACTTACTTACCACCGAAAACCGTAAAGACTACTTACACCCCTTTCACCACGAGGACAACGAGAAGCACAACGCCTTATATTTATACACCGCCTCCTACTAGGCCTCCTACGTATACACCTCCCACTAGACCCCCTACATACACTCCTCCCACCAGACCTCCTACGTATACACCACCCACCAGGCCTCCCACGTATACACCTCCTACTAGACCACCTACGTACACACCTCCTACAAGACCCCCTACTTATACACCTCCTACAAGGCCCCCTACGTATACACCTCCTACAAGGCCCCCTACGTATACACCTCCTACAAGGCCCCCTACGTATACACCTCCTACAAGGCCCCCTACATATACGCCTCCCACTAGACCCCCTACCTATACACCCCCGACTAGGCCGCCAAGTACTTACTTGCCTCCACCTACAACTACAAGGCCACCTATCACATATACTACTAGACCTCCACCTCCTCCTATAACGTACACTACTAGACCTCCCCCTCCCCCTGTAACCTACACTACTAGACCTCCTCCTCCTCCTCCTATAACCTACACTACTAGACCTCCTCCTCCTCCTATAACCTACACTACTAGACCCCCACCTACTCGGCCTCCTCCCGTAACTTTTACGTCTCCTACTAGGCCGCCAAGTACATACTTGCCACCACCTACAACTACAAGGCCGCCCGTAACGTACACTACTAGACCTCCTCCTCCCCCTATAACGTACACTACTAGACCTCCTCCTCCCCCTATAACGTACACTACTAGACCTCCTCCTCCCCCTATAACGTACACTACTAGACCTCCTCCTCCCCCTGTAACATACACTACTAGACCTCCACCTCCTCCTATAACGTACACTACTAGACCTCCTCCTCCCCCTATAACCTACACTACTAGACCTCCGCCCCCTCCTATAACCTACACTACTAGACCCCCACCTACTCGGCCTCCTCCCGTAACTTTTACGTCTCCTACTAGGCCGCCAAGTACATATTTGCCACCACCTACAACTACAAGGCCGCCCGTAACGTACACTACTAGGCCTCCGCCCCCTCCTATAACGTACACTACTAGACCTCCTCCTCCCCCTATAACGTACACTACTAGACCTCCTCCTCCCCCTGTAACATACACTACTAGACCTCCGCCCCCTCCTATAACGTACACTACTAGACCTCCACCTCCTCCTATAACGTACACTACTAGACCTCCACCTCCTCCTATAACCTACACAACTAGACCTCCTCCTCCCCCTATAACCTACACTACTAGACCTCCTCCTCCCCCTATAACCTACACTACTAGACCTCCTCCTCCTCCTATAACCTACACTACTAGACCCCCACCTACTCGGCCTCCTCCCGTAACTTTTACGACTCCTACTAGACCGCCAAGTACATACTTGCCACCACCTACAACTACAAGGCCGCCGGTAACGTACACCACTAGGCCTCCGCCCCCTCCTATAACGTATACTACTAGACCTCCACCTCCTATAACATATACTACCCCTACTACTCCTGCGCCAAGGACGACTACCACATCTTATACAACCCCCAGGCCTCCCACATTCACGCCTCCCACTAGGCCGCCGATAACTCCACCCCCTCCAACGCCGCCGACTACGAGAAGAACATCTACGACAGGACCGCAGTATCTACCGCCGTACGAAGAGGGATATTCATTTCCGAAACCGGCCGTACCGTTCCAGTTCTAACATTCTTTAATTAATTTGTTGTTATCACCAGGGAAAAGAATTCAGGCCGCTTGTTTATTCCGCGAGCGGTGCGAAACTGTAGTGCTCGGACTGTATCAGCCCCGCACACAACGTCCGAACGCTCGCATTGCGCTCTTTCCCCTCCCACTCAATAACAATTCGATGCAGCGATCGCATCGGAGGTCACAGAAAGGTGGCAGGAATAAATCCAGTACATTCGGCGTAAGAAACGGCGTCCGACACTAAGTGGCCGGAATTCTTTTCCCTGGTTATCACATTCGTAACAAGACTTAGTGAATTCAAAAGTTATTTCAACGAAAAAAATCGCACTTGATCACGTTTTACAAAAAAAATAAATAAATAAAATGAAATAAAACTCGCAGGCTTTGCTGACATAACAAGAATTTTTGGGGAATCTGAGTACGCAAGAATTAATTGCAAAAGGACGACTCAAAATATAAAAAAAAGCGTATGTAATTATTGATGTATATTTGTATATTTTGCATATAAAAAAAATAAACAATGAAATAATTGCTTTCGACTTTACTTTATTAGTTACTTGATGCTGGTGTAACTTGAACTGTGAATGTTCTTCGACGACTAAACAAAGAAAAAGCGTTAATTCCAGAAACTGCGGCGAACTTATACAACGAAACGAAGAGGCAAACTTCACTTAATACATATTATAAAGCTCGGTCTTAACTTGTCTCGCGTGTTGTAACCCATTAATAAGTTTCAAAACAGCGCGAGCGTAAGTAGATTTGCATTGCTCCCGAAGAAGAAGCTTTCTGCTGAGTTCAGCAACTCAACTTGCTCGAACACGTCTATCTCATCGCTGAATACAATAATAATTGCGAATACGAATAAGACGTGCGCTCGTTTTATTTAAAAGCGCGTTATATTTCAATAATTAAACTTCGTTATAAGACCGTGCGTAAAAGTTTATTAGTTTCCTTGCTACCACCGAAATGCATTTTTTACGTTACTTGTTGATTACTTAAACGTTGGAAAACTAGCGCTGAGGAACACAATCAGTCAGTCAGATGTCAAACGTAGACAAACGTCACCGAGCAGCGTCGCGCCACCACTCACGGAAAAGTCGCACTTCAGTTGCGTCCGCCACTCGTAGAAAAGGCGCACTTCAGTTGCGTCCGCCACTCGTAGAAAAGGCGCACTTCAGTTGCGTCCGCCACTCGTGGAAAAGTCACACTTCAGTTGCGTCCACCACTCGTGGAAAAGTCGCACTTCAGTTGCAAAACTGCAGATGGGACGGGGTGAAAAAGGGTGACGGAATAAGAGAGGACGGAAATAAGACTTTTCCCTTCCTTTAATCAGACCGAGAAAAGCACTTTTCAACCCCTTTTTGTCTCCAATTATTTTAGCGTAGAATCTCGGTTTCCTTTGTTGGTAGCGCGTTCTGGTTTTCGAGTGGAAAGCCAGAAATCGATTTCCAAGGAGGTCGTTTACGCCGCTCGTGGACGCTTCTCAGGTACACTTTATTTAAATTAAATTAGGATGCTTCTTAAGTATACTTTATTTAAATTAAATCGG
Source organism: Prosopocoilus inquinatus (assembly GCA_036172665.1). Lineage (NCBI taxonomy): Eukaryota > Metazoa > Arthropoda > Insecta > Coleoptera > Lucanidae > Prosopocoilus > Prosopocoilus inquinatus. The sequence goes on along the minus strand of CM069878.1, from coordinate 1,347,634 downwards.
GAAAATTGACTCTAGGAAAAAAAAATTTAATTTCGTAAACTTCACGAAGAGAAAAGACGACTAAACACCACCACACGGAAGAGACTTTCCTCTGATCGGAAGAGCTACGTGTTCATAAGAATCTGAATGATCTAATCGCCGGTCTGCGTGGGCCTTGCATTAGGATTAGGAGTTGGTCTTGAAAAATGAAAACTTCTTAGGTACACTTTATTTAAATTAAAAGGGGATGCGCCTTGGGTACACTTTATTTAATCAATTCAATTCAATTCAATGCAAATTAAATCGGGAAAATTGACTGTAGAAGAAAAAGAATTTGAGTTTCGTAAACTTCGCGAAGAGGAAAATCTACTAAACACCACCACACAGAAGAGGCTTTCCTCTGATCGGAAGAGCTACGTGTTTATGAGAATCTGAATGATCTAATCGCTGGTCTGCGTGGGTCTTGCATTAGGATTAGGAGTTGGTCTTGACAAATGAAAACTTCTTAGGTACACTTTATCTAAATTAAAAGAGGGCGCGCCTTGGGTACACTTTATTTAATCAATTCAATTCAATGCAAATTAAATCGGGAAAATTGACTGTAGAAGAAAAAGAATTTGAGTTTCGTAAACTTCGCGAAGAGGAAAATCTACTGAACACCACCACATAGAAGAGGCTTTCCTCTGATCGGAAGAGCTACGTGTTTATGAGAATCTGAATGATCTAATCGCCGGTCTGCGTGGGCCTTGCATTAGGATTAGGAGTTGGTCTTGAAAAATGAAACTTCTTAGGTACACTTTATCTAAATTAAAAGAGGACGCGCCTTGGGTACACTTTATTTAATCAATTCAATTCAATGCAAATTAAATCGGGAAAACTGACCGTAGAAGTAAAAGAAAATTGAATTTCGTAAACTTCGCGAAGAGGAAAGATGAGACGCGCTCGTCAAATAGATCGGATCAGAAAAGCTACGGGTTTAAGTGAACTTGAACGATCTAATTTCCGGTCTGCTTGAGCATTGCGATAAGCGTTATCGGTCTTGAAAAAAAAAAAAAAATCTCGGTCTATTTTACTGGCGGCGGTTATTATGTAACCGATGTGCGAATCTAGGTTAAGGTTCGCCTGTAGGAATCAGGAGCGCTTACGTAATTATTATTTCTTCTGTTACACTATGACTCATCGATGTCCCAGCGATATTTTAGAGTACGTTCCGCAAAGCATTGTGCATAATGCGAAATAAATAAATAAAATAAAATAATGACCTGTTCGGTTTGAACCAAGCACATGAGATCTTGCGTCAAATTAATTTCTTTGTTTGTTTGTTTTTTTTTTATTTGTATTGAAAGTTGTATGACCTACGTAGCCAATACGTAGTTGATATGGTTTTTCTTTTGTTTTTCGTATTTAGCTTCTACGTGACTCTGAGGTGTCGCGACGAGAGGCAGCAATCTTTTTTTTTTCTCTCTCTCCGTGCGCCTAAATATAGACTCGCGTATGAACAGCGGCGTGCGTGAACCGACAGACAATGTTGATTCGCCTAGCGGGCGCTTCGCCTCCGCGCCGGGCATGCGCCCTTCCCGCGCACTCGACACTCGCCGGATTGCCATCGGCAGTTTGACAGATGATGTGATGATAATAGGTGCTCCGGTAATCGCCTTTGTCTCGCGAAACTCCTGATGTGAGTATATGAACTTTCTGTCCATCATCGACCCCCTTTTGCGGGCGGCAAGCGCGATTTAGCAAGCGGACGACCTGAGCGGAGAACTGTACACCAAAAAAAAAAGGAAAAAAGTAGGCGTGGCTTGATTTGTGCGGTGCGATGATTAAATCTTTGTTTATCGATCTGTTTTTCTGCATGTTACAGTTTTTTTTTTACGCACGCCTCTGTAGATAGCGTAATAAAATGCGACGCACACTTTTTTTTTTTTTTTTTAATTCGCATGAAACCTCGAGGTGACGACGGCGACGGAACTAATTTTAATTAATTTATTAATAACGCGCGAAAATTAATTTCGTTTTTTTTTTGTGCTCCCGTTCGATCCAATTGCGAGTCGGCGATTATTGTGCCCCCGGAATGGGTCGTAAAAATCTCGCCCCGAAATTGGCGGACAGGGATGGATGAGACAAAACGGGACGAGACGAGAGGAGGCGAGATAGACGGCACATAGTAACGCTTTTATTTGATCAATATATTATCATTATTATAACTATTTTAGTACACAGAAGGTAGAATTCCTGCTCGTGATCATACATGCAGGTGGAATGATGAAATGAAAAAGAAAAACACTTTAATTCGAGCTGAAAGCGTGACTTTAGTTTACCCACCGGCTACTATGTTTTCAGCTCGAAGTAAAGTGCTTATTTGCTGTGTTTGACTGATTAATATAGTCGCTTAATTCCGAAATTATTTCACGTACGCCGCTGGAGTCCGGCGTTAATTCGTTATCTGCGAGCCAGTCATCTTAATTAAATTAGTTCAACTCGCATTCTCATTCAGCACAAAATCTCGCCTCCTCTGGAATCTCTAGATCAACAAACGCAATGTATGTATGTACAGTCGCGGGCAATAAATTTCGCTCGTCGTTGATTGCCAAAAAAAAAAAAAAAAGTTGGCGCCGAGCTTCTATTTTATTGAAACCATGGGGAGATTCGTGTCTTAATTTTCAACGCAGTTTCCAATTTATGGAATTAAAAACTGAAACGTTTCTGATTGTCGGCGAGGAACGAAATTTAACGCTCGCCGGTGTACCTTTCGTAACACGCCGCTCGTGGACGCTTCTCAAGTACACTTTATTTAAATTAAATTAGGATGCTTCTTAAGTATACTTTATTTCCACTCGTGGAAAAATCGCACTTCAGTTGCGTCCGCCACTCGTGGAAAAGTCACACTTCAGTTGCGTCCGCCACTCGCGGAAAAGTCACACTTCAGTTGCGTCCACCACTCGTGGAAAAGTGGCACTTCAGTTGCAAAACTGCAGATGGGACGGGGGTGAAAAAGGGTGACGGAATAAGACAGGACGGAAATAAGACTTTTCCCTTGCTTTAATCAGACCGAGAAAAGCACTTTTCAAACCCTTTTTGTTTCCAATTATTTTAGCGTAGAATCTCGGTTTCCTTTGTTAGTAGCTTGTTCTGGTTTTCGAGTGGAAAGCCAGAAATCGATTCCCAAGGAGGTCATTTACGCCGCTCGTGGACGCTTCTCAGGTACACTTTATTTAAATTAAATTAGGATGCTTCTTAAGTATACTTTATTTAAATTAAATCGGGAAAATTGACTCTAGGAAAAAAAAAATTTAATTTCCTAAACTTTTTTTTTCTTGTGTGAAATACACAACCCACCGACAGTGGCGGCGTTAGGAGCGGGCGAAGCGTGCAACCGCCCGGCGCCTCGCGCCATCTGCCATACATGAATTTTTCAATATTTTAAGCCACGATAGTTGCCAGAATGAAGATTATAATCGAATATCGTATATAGATACGAGAATATTTGCGGATTAAAAACTTTATTCGGTCAAAAAGGAAAATAAAAACCTTACAAACAAACAACACACGTAAACAAATCCTTGATACTCCCTTAACAAATCTTACTTTAAGAGAGACCAGCTCTTATTTCTAGAATAACATCCGTCGTATGAGGACTAGATTTTATGGTCTTCAATCATTTTTTTTGCCTCTCCTTAGAATTGAAGTTTGCTTGCAAATAATCTCAAACATGTTCAAGTAAGATTATCGCAGTTTATAATTAGTTTCAGTTGTTAAACTCTCTCGATTTTATAATTCGATAACCTGATAGGTTGGTTGATGTTGGTAGACCCCCCTTTTAAAGTACATCAGCGTTTTTAAAACAGTCTGCGTGGATATACTTTTTTATTATTCCGTTTGATTTGATTTCATTTTTTTTTTTTAGTTGTAAACTATTTTAAGGTACTTTGTCTTTACTTGATTCGATTTGACTTTGTTTTACATTCGTATAAATGTTATACATTTATATTTTGTGCTCTTAATTCGTCGCGACTAAGTTTTATAGAACGTGTAATTTCGTCTTATTTTTATCGCCGGTCGTCTTTTGTTTTTCTTTTTTAATTCCTTATTTGGCTTTTTATTTGGGATTTGGGATTCAATTTTTAACGCTAAGCAGCGGATAAATACGATGTTTTTAGGACGATCAATTTTTTTTCAAAAGACTCGAACAGAAACCATTTTCAGTACTACAGGGTGTTTGCGGAATGCTGGGCGAGTGTTAATTTTATATATATATTTTTTTCCCCCATTAAACAAAATTGACGGGTCCGAGCGTTTATTCTTTTTTTTTTTAATTAATTAATTGTCTTGAAAATATCGAATTTATCCGCCGCTGTGTAATTAATCGATCGACCTTTGTTTTTTCTTTTCTTTTCTTTTATTCGATTTCATTTCATTTAGTTTTATTTTTTAACCATCGGATTATCTTTCGTTCGATTCGATTTTTATGTTTTGATTATCAATGGATCGTCTTTTGTTTTTGTTTTTCCCTCAAGTGACCCGTTTTCAGTTTATTTTACACTTCAATCCTTCCAATCGATCGCCATTTTTGTTTCTGTTTTTCTTTTAACGTATTTGATTTTTGAGTTTATTTTATATTTTAATACCTTTCGATCGATCGCCATTATTGTTTTCTCTTTTGTGCGATTTGATTTTATTTATTGGTTATCAGTTGATCGTCTTTTGTTTTTTTTTTATTTACTCTATTTGAATTTATTCCACATTTTAATTCCTTCGATGGATCGCCATTATCGTTGTTTTCTCTTTTATGTGATTTGATTTTATTTATTGGTTATCAGTTGATCGTCTTTTGTTTTTGTTTTTTTTTTTATTTACTCTATTTGAATTTATTCCACATTTTAATCCCTTTCGATCGATCGCCATTATCGTTGCTTTCTCTTTTATGCGATTTGATTTTATTTATTGATCATTAATCGATCGTCTTTTGTTTTTGTTTTTGTTTTATTCACTAGATTTGAGTCTATTTTACATTTTAATCCCTTGGATCGATGGTCCTTTTTGTTTTCTCTTTTATGCGATTTGATTTGATTTTTTAATTATATTATTTTTAACCTTTTCATTTTCGTCCGTGATCTTTTGCTTTTTGTTTTATCTTTCGGTTGACTTTATTTGATACGAGTTTTTATTTTTAATTTTTTCTTTGATTAAATTTTTGTTTTTATATTGATTTGACTTATTCTTATTTTTATTTTCATCTTATTTTTTTATAGTTTTACTTCTTTGTTTCCGCAGTACCAAATAACAACACATTTTAAAAATCGGAACTCGTCAAACAGCGGTCACTTGAAGTTATTTTACCTACTCGTTTTAAATTTATTTAGTATTTTCTGCTGCTTTTTATAATGCAAAGAAGACAAGAAAACTCTTTTCCCTTACCCCAAGGCCCCCCCCTCCCGTAAAAATTTTTCGCCCGGGGCCTCGCCACTGTTAAGGCCGCCTCTGCCCACCGATGATGCAGGTCTGCACGTTTCTTTGGCACGCCTTATTTAAATAAAACTGGAAAAATTGACTGATAGAAGTTGAGATTTTGAAAAATTTTATCGACCACGAAACCTAAACAATTTGCAATACGATGACGCATTAAAAAAATAAAAATAAAATTAAATGCAAAACTCAATTCTAATCCTTAATAGTTCTACCTACCGATGCGATTATCCTTCCATTTATTTTTTTTTTACTTTGTAATTAACCGTTCCGCTTTAAGCGCATAAACGCGATAAGGAAAACAATTTAGTACGCTGGCAAGCCCGGAATATTAGAAAAGAGAAAAAACGTTAATGTGTAACAAAGTCATCCGATTACACGGCCCGCAGTTTTTTTTCTTTTTGCAAGGCTCACGAACTTAATTTTCGCCGCCTCTCATTTTCGCCCCAGTGGCGTGGCCGCAGGGGTTGCGTAGAAGAGCAAAACAACCGGGCGCTAGCACGATAAAAAAGAAATTAATCTTAACGTCTTCTCTTATCTTTCTAATTAAGAGCGACTGTAAAAAAAAAAATTTTACAAACGACAAAAATTCAACATCACCAAAATAAATTATTTATACTGAAAATACAGAAACAAATTTTGTGGTTCGGAGAGAAAGGCGAAAATATTCAGTACCAAACAAAGAAAAAAACCTGAGTTGGGAAGTAGCTTTTCTTTATGCGTCGAAAAAATGAATTTTTCCTTCAACTTTCACCGACTCTGGCCGGAAACTTTTTTGAAACACGCGGAATTTAAATCAAATTAATAAAAATAAATAAATCGGTTACGCTTAAATCGTGTTTGCCAAAGCCCGCTCTGGTTACGCACTTTTTTCCCTTTTTCCCGATTGTTACACGTAAGTGGGGAACAACGGATGTTGCATTTGCCATGCAAAAAAAATGTCCTTAATTGAGCGCATCGCCGTCTGTTAATTTGCAGCGGCGCTAATTGATTTATGTTCGCTTTAAGTTCCTTCAAAAGACAGCCGAAGACGAACTTCTACGAAAAAGTGACCCACAATCACTTTAATCGTGGGCTTAATCCGCTTAGCGCTGTATTATTAGCTTTTCTAACCTAAAATTCTAACCGATCTTTACAAACGGGATAATCCAAAAGCAATTAAGCGTCTAAACAAATGAATTTTCTTAAAAATAGAAGGCGCTGACTGGTAAGAATTTTGCAACCCCCGGCGACTTGACTTCCGGTTACGCCACTGTCTCTCTCCCTGTGTCGTGTTTTCTTCTTCCACGTCATGATGCGATTTAATGACCACGTTCACGTTCGTCCGGCAGTCCCCCCCCCCCCCCAGAAAACCCCCCAATATTTGTTTTCGACGAAATTTCAATTGTCCAGCACAAAAGCACAAATCCTCATCGTCGGGCGTCCTCGTTCCCCGTCCCCCGCCACCCCGTGGGGGTAACCGCCGGAGCGAAAGGGTTAATTCCAGGTCAACCGAGAAACGGGTCTTAATTAAGCTTCTTTTTTTTTTGGAATCGCCGGCCGGGGTCGTTTCAGAAACGAAGGGTCGGACACGAAATCGTTATGGCGATGTCGACGACGACGACGACGACTACATCTGCGGACGCGCTTGTCTATTACAAACAACCCTCGTGGGAAACGTCATCGCGTCGGTCGTCGAAATGGAAATTGCTACACGCTACCAGAAAGGGTGGTGAATGCCCCCGTCTCCCCGGTCCCACCGGCTGTTCCCCCGCGAGAGCCCATTTCTCTTTTATTTGCGTCGCATTTCCCGTTTGTTACAATCAAATTTCATCGTAAGTAATTTTGGTTGCAGAAAGCTTTTATTTATTTTTTTCTTGTGAGATGGAGGACGAAGACCACGATGAACTGTTGCCGTGCACCGACGACGAATCCCTGTCGGAAAGCGAAGATCAATGCCTCCCCGTGGACAAGCCGGAAGAGGCCCAGACGGTTCAGTACGTCTACACCAGCCACACCAAGTTAGAGTTCCTGGTGGTGAAAATCCTCTTGGCGGTATCAGCCACGGCCCTCGTGGTAATCCTGCCGATGTACATGGAATCCGTGAATTCCTCGGGCGACGCGTACTCTCTGATCTTCTTCAACACGACGACCACCCTGCTCGTTTTGGTCGTGGCCGTGGCGCTGGCCAAGCAGTTCTGCGCCAAATTCAAGAACGTCAAGGTCCTCAAGCCGCCCATCGGGTGGTTTAAGGTGGTGGCCATGTCGGTGATGTACACGGCGAGCGGATTCATGGTGATGTACGCGATCGACCGGAAGCGGGTCATGTGTCACCTTCAGGATCCGATTAAGGGGGTGCTATTGGTATTCTCACTCATCAATTACTTCTTCTACTGCAAGAAAGGTGAGCGAGGCCTTCGGCTTTCAGCGAAACAAAAATTAAATGTTTTCTTTTTTTTTCTTTTAGTGATGGGTCTCCAGCGCATCTTCTCCACGACCACCATCATAGTGGGTCTGTTCATTTCGGTGGATTACGGCCTGTGCGACGAGTTCAGGTGCAGGGGGAACGAGAGGGAGCACCGCGCGGACGACGCAGGCGCCTGGAACTGGCAGACCCACTCGGTTTGGGCCGCCGTTTACATCAGCGGATTGAACATGTTCGCAACATTCTTCACGCTCCTAGACAGATACCTCATTTCCTCAGATTTGGTAAGCACCATCCTAACCGTGGGCTTCGCCGAATCCAAGCGGCGTACTTTAATCCGTGTCCAATTTAAAATTCATTCTACTACCTAGGTACTCTTCACATCCCCCCCCCCCAATTTGCATTTCCTTTAAAATTCCCGCGACTAGGTATCTCGTTTTATCAAAATTAGATTCTGCAATTAACTCTCTGTCTGTCGACCGAATTGCAAGAAGAGCTTCTCACGTGGGACCGAAGGCAACGGTCGATTTCCGGGGGGGAGCGGGGGGGATAAGGGCGTTGGAGCTCGAGAAACTTCGCAATAAAAACAACCCCGTTAAGTCCGCACGGCGCATTCCGAAACTCTTACGTAAGCTTCTAATGTGATTTGAGCGCGAGGAATTGCTCCGACTGATATTTAATTTACGCTCCGGCGGCGCTTGCTCCGGGAGGGAATAACCCAATTTGCTAGCGCGGATTTGAATTCGAGCAGTTTCTAATTTGCTAAGTACGGAGACGTTCGGTGCAGACAAACGTCCGCGCAACGCGCGTTGGAAGCCCAGTAAAAATATTTTCCAAGTCGAAAAGACGTTTGAGGTCTTAAGCACTGTCGTAATCAACGGACACTGCGTCGTTATCTCAGAAAGAAAAATAAATGAATTAGCAGAGGACGGAGGGACGGGGGTCGTGGAAGGAGAATTTTCAATAATAAAATACGATTCGTATAACTCCAGAAAGGAAACAAGATAACTTACCAAGCCAGTCCAAAAAAAAAACGAAACAAGCCTAAAAAAGGGTTTATAAACGACCGACGTTCACAGTAACTTTTCTTTTTCTTTAAACAGACTTTATAATCGTGCCAACCGAAAAGACAAACATCACTAGTTAGGGGAATTTCCACCGAGGAGCTTCACTTCTAGCATAAATTTCACCAGAAAAGCATATCGAAAATCGATCGTCGAAACATTCAATTACATTGGCAACAATGACGACCAACAATGGCTAGCACGTAAACAAATTATTTACTGAAATGTTTCGCAAATATTTCAACGGAATGCTTGAACTGACACTTGGAGCTCATGCAGTAAGGACATGAATTATACGGAAACTGACCGAAGTACCATCGTAATCGTGAAAACCTCCACTACACTCAAAACAGTGGCTGTTTCACTTCGCTGTATTCGGTTTTTATGATTACGATGGCATTTAGAAAGCGGACCGATTCGGAAAAGTTAAAATTCCCTTGAAATTGCCGTCAAGAAAGAAAAACTAATGGGCATGGCCGGGTTCAGATGACAGACCGGGGCCTGTAGTAACAGAATGGAGGGAGGAATGCATTTTCACTTCCCGAAAGCGATCATTATCGTTTGCTTATCGAAAAAAATCGCGTTCTAAGGCCTGCGGGACCTTTCCAGGACCGGACTCGGACCGAACCTTCGGCAGGCAAACGGGTACCCTTGCCGGGCACTTGCTCTCCGCGTTTCATCCAAATCGGGTGAAAAGCGCGGCTCCTGGAATTTTTTGAAGGTCGAGGAAGGAGCTTTTCTCTGAATACGGGCCTGCACCCGCTCTGGCGGGCACCGGAGCGCGAATCGACCGGCGGCGTCGTGTTCCTCGTACTTTTTCGCAGCGCCCTTGGAAAATTTATTTCGGCGCTAGGACGACGTCTAAGGGTCGAAAAAAATTCCGGAAAATTGATCTGTAAACTACGACTCCCCGACTAACCCGTGTGTGACGCTGCCATCCAAAGCCAAGCAAGTTTTCATTCATTCGTGTGCTATTAACTAAGTTACTGTCAAGATCGGTCGATTCCACACTTGTTTATAAACCCTTTTTTGGCTTGTGTTTTTTTTTTTTTTGGACTGACTTGGTAAGTTATCTTGTTTGCTTTCTGGAGTTTTACGAGTTAGAGGATTTATTCGTTCACTTGCAGGCAATTTTTCGCTCTGCCCTTTTTAACGGCAATTTTTGTTGATCCGTACTGAATTTTACGCTAGAAGTGGAACTCTCCCGACCTGCGCGACTCAATTTAGAAGACGGTTCAATTCAATTTAGTCTTTGTATTTTATCTTTGCGATGAATTTTCAATTGCAATTTTTGAGCCGTCGAAGATTGCTGCGAGACAGAGGAGATTTCCGCGGTACGTACCGATTTACGTGTTTGAAAAATATTTTACAAGATAACCTCTTGTCTTCTTGTTTCCGTCGTGTCATGGATGTTATTGATTTTGGGGTTCGGGCGCAAATTCAATTGTTTAACTTGCCGCTTGTGTATCCGAAATATCTGCGAGCCGGCAATAACTCAGCCCAACGCCGACGGATTCCTGTGATAAATTACGGACCCGAATGCATTTTAGCTGGGGCATTAAGATAGTGGGCTCAGTAAATTTCGAATTTGTTCCGCGGCGATGAGCAAACTATCGACAATATTTCGCGGCATTTCGTATAACCGGAAGGTCTCGGAAAGTGCCGTCCGTTGACGAAAACGAGGGAGGGTCGGCTTTAACGGAACGGATTCCTTTGATGTCGGGATTTCGGATTTCGTTATTATAAGTTTATGAAAACGGCGAGTTCGGAAACAAAGCGGCAGCGTAAGTAACAACGCGTGAGATGTTATCATCAATATCATCATCAGAGAATCTATTATTATCGCTCGGAACAGCTGATTTGCTCTTACAGAGCTCGCAATGAATCACTGTCTTATCGTCTGTCGGAATTTGCTTGCACGTTTTTTGTGCGTCACGTGTACTGATTACTTGCGTTAAATCTTTTAATACCGACGTAATTTATTTTTGATAAGGGAAACTCTAAACTAAATGGATGGTAGAGTTTTGTTTAAAAAACTCGTCGTAGCGTGGTAAGAAACCTCACCTCGGCCCTTTCCAGGACCGGACTCGGTGCGGACCTTCGGCAGGCGAACGGGTGCCCGTGCCGTGCGCCTGCTCTCCGCGTTTCGTCTAAATTGGGTGAAAAACGCGGCTTTGAAAGTCGAGAAAGCAGCATTTTTCGGAATACGGGCCTGCACCCGCTCTGGCGGGCACCGGAGCGCGAATCGACCGTCGGCGTTGCGTTCCCCATACTTTTTCGCAGCGCCCTTGGAATATTTATTTCGGCGCTAGGACGACGTCTAAGGGTCGAAAAAAATTCCTGAAAATTGATCTGTAAACTGCGACTCCCCAACTAACCCGTCTCTGGCGCTGCCATGCAAAGCGAAGCGAATTTTCATTCATTCGTGTGCTATTACTTAAGTTACTGTCAAGATCGGTCGATTCTACAATTGTTTATAAACCCTTTTTTGGCTTGTTTTTTTTTTTTGGACTAACTTGGTAAGTTATCTTGTTTCCTTTCTGGAGTTTTACGAGTTAGAGTTAGATTTATTCGTTCACTTGCAGGCAATTTTTCTCTCTGTTCGCTGTGGGCCCTTTCCAGGACCGGACCTTCGGCAGGCAAACGGGTACCCTTGCCGTGCGCTTGCTCTCCGCGTTTCGTCCAAATCGGGTGAAAAGCGCGGCTCTTGGAATTTTTTGAAAGTCGAGCAAGGCGCATTTTTCGGAATACGGGCCTGCGCTCGCTCAGGCGGGTACCGGAGCGTGATCCGACCGACGGCGTCGCATTCCTCGTACTTTTTCGCAGCGCCCTTGGAAAATTTATTTCGGCGCTAGGACGACGTCTAAGGGTCGAAAAAATTTCCTGAAAATTGATCTGTAAACTGGAACTCCCCGAGTAACCCGTCTCCACGCGAAGCCCCTTGCGCTGCCGCCACCACAAATCAAAAATCGTCCGAAGGATTATTATTACTTATTGCGGCCGATTGCAGCGAAGTGAGACAGACACTATTTTGAGTGTAGCCGTTTTTTATGATTACGACGGCGTCGGCAGTTAGGTCAGTTTCAGTATAATCAACTGTTCTTACTGAATGATGAATTCAAGCGTCCCGGTCGAGATATTCGCCAAACGTTACGGTAAATTATTTTTTTTTATGAGGTAGCCATTGTTGGTTGTCGTTGTTGCCAATGTAATTCGACGTGATATTTCGACGGCCGGTTTTAGATACCCTTTTCTAGTGAATTTTATGCTAGAAGTGGAACTCCCCCGACCCGCCTGCGCCTCGCAATTCAATTCCAAAGCGGTGCTTCTGATAAATGGTTTATTTGCGCGCGTGTTGTTGACGCGCGGCGACCTACATCCCCCCCGCGCGCGCAAAAACTAATAAAATGCTCCGCCGACTTCTTGGATTTGTTTGCGTACGTGTCGTCGTTTCCCGCGAGTTTTTCCCGGGGAAAACGTTGCTCGCCGCAATTTACGACGTCGTCTCCAAAGTAAACTCGAGGAAAACGCCGAGATATTTCATTTCGCCCCGACGCGACGGCCTGCCTTTATTGAGTTACCTCGACGACCTAAGCTCCCCCGCAACATGATAATAACACTCTTGTTCGTCGCCGAGCGACGAGCGACCCCGAAATCGCTCGCTCCCCCAAGTCGTTCGGCGTCTCCGGGCAATATGTTCAGATGGGGGGGTGGGAATGTAATTTTAATCCGCGGCGAACATATCGTGGGGGGTAAGAAGGTTTCGCTTGTTATGTTTCAGATCACGTCTACCAACGCCTCTACGAATTTGTTGGCGACAGTGTCGCGCATGGTTTCCTTCCAGAATTCGATTCCCCACACCAGGTCCGTAACGATGGGCTCCGCGGCGTGCAGCAAGAACAACGTGTCCTCGTTACACCTTGCGCTTTACATGCACGCGATCGGATGGATCGTAACCACGGGGTTGTTTTGGACTGACCTCATACCAACAGTCGGAAAGGTAACATTTACGCCACGGTAGTACCGTACCGTCATTTCTTTTTGCATAATTCTAAATAAATTGATCGTTCCAGAGAAGAGAGAGAGAAAACAACTGAGATCGTACCCCTTAAACGGGATGTTATGATTCGCCGTCGCTAATTCGCCTTAATTGGTTCAATTCGCCGTCGCCACTTACAACTTTTCCTTTAATTATTTTAAGTATTATTGTTTGTAAATAAATAACTATAATTTAATCAAGTACGTTTCAGATAAATTAAAATGAACTGTTGTACTCTGTACTCTTTCCTATTTCAAAATAAAATAATTACTTAATTACAGAGTACAACCGTTGTAAGGTGAGACGTACATATAATTACATCGTTCACCTTTAAAACTAAAAAAAGGGAGAAAAAAATAAAGGCGCTTACAGTCGTACGCGCAAACGGCGATATTTTAGAATATTTTCGGAGATTAACACGTAATCATGAGACGTAAATAATACTTGCCGTGCGGACGAGGGTTTGAAACCCACTTTTCACCCCCTTTCACCCGCAATTCTTTTTTAACAATCCATACAAAGTTTGATTTCGATTTTCTTTGTTAGTAGCGTTCCTGGTTTTCGCGGCAAAAAGCCAGAAATCGATTGCTCGCATGGCGTCTACGTGATTTTCAGAATTGTGGAAAATGTTTCACTCTTTTCTCTCTCTCTCTCTCTCTCTCTCTCTCTCTCTCTCTGGTTTTAATCTCCTCAAACTTCAGATAAAAAACTTTGCTTACGAATATTTCAAAAACAAATGTCAATTTTTTTTAACAGAAACGTGAAATTTCGTTTACCGTACAATTAAGAAAAAACCTGAAGTTTAGTTTACAATGTTAAGAAAAAAGTGTTCAATTTTCTTTTAATTAAGAGACCGAATGCGATATTGAAACATTAAATAAAAATTTTGCAAATAATCAAAAAAATTCAATTCAATTTATTCAAAAAGTTATTACAAAGAAAATGTGACTGTTAATAGAAAATCGTGAAGAGAGAATGGGGCGAATGTTCAGTAGGTCCAAAACTAAAAAAAAGAAGTCTGAAGAAAATATCTGACTTTTTCTTTGTGCGTAAAAATGAGTTCCAGCCGAGCTGGAATCTTTCTCGATGCACAGAATTTAAATTAAATTAATAAAATTCGCTTAAGATTTAATTGATTACAGAACAAAAGAGGAACACACCGTGAAGAGTTGCATATTGGTTCGCGAAATTAATTGCGAACTGAGGAAGTCGACTGATTAAAAAAAAATACTCTAATTAAAATTAAAATAATTTTCTACGAGTAAAAATTAAAATAAATAAAATCCGGTTACGATTTAATTGGTTACAAAACAAAACAGAAACACGCCGTGAAGAGTTACATCTTCGTCCGCGAAAATAATTTATTGCAAACTGAGGAAATGTCGATTGATTAAAAAAGGTATTAATTTTAAAAAATAAGTTTCCACGAAGAAAGAGAAGCGGAACACAGAATTAGGTCAAGGGAACTGCACTTGAAGAACCCGGAATTGCCTGCTGCGACTGCGGCCGAATTACCACGTGTCAGATATCAAGGGGTTAAAAAAAACTCGTTTGTTTTTCAGGGCTCGAACATAACCGAATTTTTCCACTATTTCAAGAACGGAATCGAGTGCCACTTTTCCTCACAAGTGACGCCGTCAGATTTCTGTGGTTACGTCACACTATGGGGTTGGCTATTCGCATCGTTTTACATCGTCTTCATCCTCTGCGCGCTCAGGTTTCTAATCCTGTGCCAGTCGGCCGTCTACACCATGGCCGTTGCGACCGCGTCCCTGCCATTGGTGGGAATCTGGTGGTCCTTGTTCAAGGCCACGTCCTTAGAACACGGTGAGTAAGCATTTGCGGTCAAAGTGTTGTCAACAAAGTCGCCACCTTCATCTCCCTCTAAGGCCTACAAGTATGCGTGCCAAAAAAAAGAAACGGAGAAAACAGACTTACCAAACAATCCGCATAAAAGCGGCTACGCCAACAAAGACAGAGAAATCGGATCGATTAGGCCAAAATTGAACTTGCGGTAGTATTGTAACGAGATACTTTCTGGGGTGTTCGGTCCTTCAAGGCGACGCGACGGAGCCATCAAGGACGGAAACGGCAACGCGACTTGAAGTGAATCGAATTAACGATTCAGTTAGCGATTGAAGTTCCAAAATCGGCTCGTTCTATATTTAACATGCCTTTGTTTACAAGAATCTGCGGGCTTAACTCGCTCGTGAAATAACCCTGAGTGCGCGGAATACTTGCGACGCTCGCGTTCGAGTTTCATCGCCCGCGCGTCGTTTTTCGCTGATGTCTGGGATTTAATAATAACAATAGTAGCTGGAGTGTGGTTGCGCACCGATTACGCATAAAGTTTAAAGTGCGTTAATTATATTCGTAATTATTATTAAATTGTATTGTAAAAAATCTAATTGTGACTGTACGTAAGGCTTGAAGTAAACAGAACTGGTTTCACGTTCTCAAAAAAAAAATACATTTGTGGTTAACCCTCTGCTGAGAAAAGGCATTCACAGAGCAATAGAAATAACTCTCTGAGTACGCGGAATACTTGCGCGCTCGCGTTCCAGTTTCATAAACTGCGCGTCGTTTTCCGCGAGTTCTGAATTTCGTAACTGGAATGCGATTGCGCACCGATTACGCGTAAAGTTTAAAGTGTGTTAATTATTTTCGTAATTATTTTTAAATTGTGTTGTAAAAAATCTAATCGTGACTATACATAAGGCTTGAAGTAAACAGAACTGGTTTCACGTTCTCAAAAAAAAAGTTTGAGGGGTTGATCACCTGCTAGGAAGGCATTCACGGAGCCTTTGAAGTAACTCTGAGTGCGCGGAATACTTGCGCGCGCGCGTTCCAGTTTCATAACCCGCGCGTCAGACAATGCAAAGTTTTAAATTATGGAATGAGCCACTGACGATCCGTTTTAAGGGAAAGTTCGGAAACCGCTGGATTAGAGGGAGATGTAAACAACAATTAACGTCGCTTGACAACTCGTTTATCAACTAAAGAAAAAAAAAAAAAAAATAACTGTTTCAGGTCTTATTATGTGGGCGCCTGCTGTCACGGGCGAACTGATCTGCGCCCTCCTGGGATTCCCCATAGTAATAATTGGCCTGACCCTCCTCTGCAAGTCCCACTTCAAGGACTGTAAGCAATCCAGCGTCAGCTCGACCTGCTTAACCTCGACGCACCTCGCTTAGCTGACGGAACGCGTTTAATTTTTTTTGCAAAACAAGAGTCAGTTAATAAAAAAGAAAAGAAAAGAAAACAGGAAAACGACCGCGTCGTTAAACAAAAAAAAAAAAAAGGAGTGAGGACGCGGCGGGAAGGTTTTTTTTTTGTTTAAGGAGCGCGGATCGAAAAGGTTATTTTAAAAATGTTATAATAGATAGACATATTTGTGCATATTATATATTTTTTTAATTGAGAAAAAGAAGTCCAGATAGTTATTTTAGATGAGTTTTTGATAGACCTAGACGTACGACTATAGTATGTACCGGGTGTTCCAATAAAGGAGGCGACCGGTCTACAGCAAACCGCACTAACACCTACAGCTTCGGGAGAAACAAAATTATAATATAGTCAAAGTGATCAAAAGGGAAACTCAAGGAAAATATTTTTAAGTGTCAAGGGGGCGCAATCAATGGGGGGGGGGGTCGATAATAAAAATTAATTTAACTGGCGAAGGTCTCTGGATAAGGTGCAGCTTTGGTAGCGTCGTTGGAAAGCCGAATTAATTCAGCGCAGTTTTGATTTTGGATTTATTATCGTATCGCCTTTAATAAGGTTAGAAAAAAAAACAGTTGAATTACTTTGCTTAAAAAAAGATCGTATCGTAACTTCCGTGCTCTTTATCAGAAATCAACGAACTTCGGCTCGTTTGAAAAGGGAAACTTCCAGCTGATCTAAACAGAAATCAACGAACTTCGGCTCGTTTGAAAGGGGAAACTTCCAGCTGATTTCTATTTTCTATTCAACGACTCTGGTTAATTTTTTTTTTATTTATTAAGTAGCTAGCTACTCCCGAAGCCGGTTTGCCATGTTATACCGCCGGTCGCCGCCCGTACTATTGAGACGCCGGATACAATCACGAATCAAAAATTGCATTCGCCTCAGAGCATCCGTGATTAGCAGGTAGATGGCGCAGCGAACGGATTCAACAACCGCCAAACTTAACAAGCTCGTTATTTCTAGTCACTATTTGTTTCCTCGTGTCGTTATCGTTGTTGAAAACAGCGCGCTTGTTATACGTATAAGAAGCGAGCAAAAAGAAAAAAAAAAAAAAAATTGAAACCGCTTGTAGTTTCCTTCTTGCTTTGTAGATGAAGACCCCCCCCCTCCCCGAAAGTCTTTATTTTACTTGCAGTGTATTATTTTCGGGGTCCGTTTTAGATTAGGCTGGAGGAGGTGAGAAGCAGTGGCGGTTCGTGATGGGCGACAATGATAACAACTGCAAAAGGGAAAGATGGGTACGTTTTCCATATAAATTTTGACGTGGGACGCAGATTTAAATATCGAGACGGCTCCGTCACATGCGGGACTGTCCGACATGTAACCGGAATGTACAGAACACCCCGACGAGCCGCCACTGGTGAGAAGAAGCAATTGTCGGTTAATTGTTGTAATCAAAACCACTCGAAGTTGCCTTAGCCACTCCCCTAAAGAAGCGCGCTCTCTGATTTTACAAAGCAGGTATACAAAACGCATTCCTCGCTTTTTTTATTTTACAGAAGACTGATAGATTTTATAGCGTATTAATGATGATAATAAAAATATTATAATAACAATATAACTGTGCCAATTTAACAAACGCAGTATTACACATACTTATGATGAGTCGGTCACATTTCGGGTAAATATTATTATTGTTGTTAGTAGGACATAGTTACCAGTGGCTGCTAGCCCTAGCCAGAACTAGCAAGTGAAGAGCGGATGTAAGTAAGTAAGAGTGAGTGCGATCGATGTATTTCGCCATTAAAAAAAAAAACAAACAACCAAAAACAAATTTTGTATGATGTATGTGTCAATTATTTCGACGTTTTTGTGTTTTAAGAAATAGCGCAGGGAAATATGTTAAAATAAGAAATCATGCTGAGTAAATAACGCATTTCTTTATTATTATTATTATTGTTATATCATTTTCGATTCGCAGAGAGCTCTAGAGCTGATACTCCCCCGGAGTACACACCCGTACCCTCTGGTCTGGAAACGCTCTAAAGCGCTAACTGAATTGAAAATACGTCGTTAAAGCCAAACTGTCTGTTAGTGAGTTATTAGCATAGTTGTGATACTGTTGTTATAAATAACATATTCAGTCACGATCACGATAGAAATATTTAAAATTGAGTACAAACTATAACTGCTACGCGTAAAGTTAGGATCGGTTGAATGCATATTGCAAATCCCTTACGCAGCAAAACACTTTAACCGATCCCCAACTTCGCGTTAATTCTAATTTGAACACCGACTTGAACTTTAATTTTCTATCGTCGTGGCATTCATTACATTCGTACCTACTTACACTTTACATACGTTCCAAGTTTGATTATTTTATGTAAAGATATGCATTCGCGATGTCCACTTTAGAACAAATTTTATTTTCAGTTTTTTTTTGGTATCCTGCAACATAATTCGATTACCATGTTTTCCATGTTGTATTTAGGTATGTAATCTCTAAGAAGGTGTAACCAGATGTATAATTGTAATTATTCTTATGATGTTTGTTATCTTACGTGCATTGTACTTGTATAAACAGTTGTTGCTCAATATATGAACATTCGTGATGGCGTTGTATTTCGTCGTATTTTCGACATTCTGGTTAGTGTCACCCCTGCTTAAATGAACCCCTAATCCCAACGTCGCTTAATATGCTTAAATTTGACAGTACACGGGGCCCTTTTTAAGTATTTAAAAATTTAATAATTTTTACTTTTAATTTTTTTAAGTAATCTAAAAAAATTAGAAGTAAAAAATATTGAAAAAAAATTATACATGGATTAAAGTTAAGCTCAACAAATCCTGGGGTCGATCCAACCCAACAGACTTCAACCTAACTTCATCTGACGCAAACAGAAGAATAATAATTAGCAGAAAAATTAAAAGATTCAAAAAAAATTAAATTAAAATCAACTTCAATTAACATCAACGTGAATCCAACTCAACTGATCTTAATCTAACTCCATTCGACGCAAATAAAAATTAATAACTGCAAGAAAAATTTAAAGTATCAAAAATTTAAAACAAGTATTAAAAAGTTAAAAGTTAAAAAAGTATTCAAATCGATGAATGGATTAAAATGAACTTCGACAAATCTCGAGGTCAACTGAACTCATCTAACTTATACCGCATTCCATTCTATACAATCATTTTTTTAATACATACATTAAAAAAAAATAAAATTAAAAAATATTTAAAAAAATGTGTACATGGATTAAAGTTAAGCTCAACTAATCTCGGGGTCGATCCAACCCAGCCGACATCAACCTAACTTCATCTGACGCAGGTAGGAGAATAATAATTAGCAGAAAAATTAAAAGATTCAAAAAAAATGTAAATTAAAATTAACTTCAATTAACATCAAGGTGAATCCAACTCAACTGATCTTAATCTAACTCCATTCGACACAAATGAAAATTAAAAATTGCAAGAAAAATTATAAGTATCAAAAATTTAAAACAAGGATTAAAAAATTAAAAGTTAAAAAAAGTATTCAAATCGATGAATGGATTAAAATGAACTTCGTCAAATCTAAAGGTCAACTGAACTCACCTAACTTATACCGCAATCCATTTTAAAAAATTATTTATTTAATACATACTTAGAAAAATTAAAATTAAAAAATATTTAAAAAAATTGTACATGAATTAAAGTTAAGCTCAACAAATCGTGGGGTCGATCCAACCCAACTGACATCAACCCAACTTCATTTGACGGAAACAGAAGAATAATAATTAGCAGAAAAATTAAAAGATTTAAAAAAAATTAAATTAAAATTAACTTCAATTAACATCAAGTTGAATCGAACTCAACTGATCTCATTCTAACTCCATTCGACACAAGTAGAATTTAAAAATTGCAAGAAAAATTAAAAGTATCAAAAATTTAAAACAAGGATTAAAAAAATTAAAAGTTAAAAAAGTATTCAAATCGATGAATTGATTAACATGAACTTCGACAAATCTCGAGGTCAACTGAACTCACCTAACTTATACCGCATTCCATTCTATACAATCATTTTTTTAATACATACATAAAAAAAATTAAAATTAAAAAATATTAAAAAAAATTGTACATGGATTAAAGTTAAGCTCAACTAATCTCGGAGTCGATCCAAACCAACTGACATCAACCTAACTTCATTTGACGAAAACAGAAGAATAATAATTAGCAGAAAAATTAAAAGATTTAAAAAAAATTAAATTAAAATTAACTTCAATTAACATCAAGTTGAATCCAACTTAACTGATCTTAATCTAACTCCATTCGACACTAGTAGAATTTAAAAATTGCAAGAAAAATTAAAAGTATCAAAAATTTAAAACAAGAATTAAAAAAATTAAAAGTTAAAAAAGTATTCAAAAATCGATGAATGGATTAAAATGAACTTCGACAAATCTCAAGGTCAACTGAACTCATCTACCTTATACCGCACTCCATTCTATACAATCATTTTTTTAATACATACATAAAAAAAATTAAAATTAAAAAATATTAAAAAAAATTGTACAAGGATTAAAGCTAAGGTCAACTAATCCTGGGGTCGATCCAACCCAACCGACATCAACCTAACTTCATCTGACGCAAGTGGAAGAATAAAAATTAACAGAAAAATTAAAAGATTCAAAAAAAAATGTAAATTAAAATTAACTTCAATTAACATCAAGATGAATCCAACTCAACTGATCTTAATCTAACTCCATTCGACACAAATAAAAATTAAAAATTGCAAGAAAAATTATAAGTATCAAAAATTTAAAACAAGGATTAAAAAATTAAGTTAAAAAAAGTATTCAAATCGATGAATGGATTAAAATGAACTTCGTCAAATCTAAAGGTCAACTGAACTCACCTAACTTATACCGCAATCCATTTTAAAAAATTATTTATTTAATACATATTTAGAAAAATTAAAATAAAAAAATATTTAAAAAAATTGTACATGAATTAAAGTTAAGCTCAACAAATCGTGGGGTCGATCCAACCCAACTGACATCAACCCAACTTCATTTGACGGAAACAGAAGAATAATAATTAGCAGAAAAATTAAAAGATTTAAAAAAAATTAAATTAAAATTAACTTCAATTAACATCAAGTTGAATCCAACTCAACTGATCTCAATCTAACTCCATTCGACACAAGTAGAATTTAAAAATTGCAAGAAAAATTATAAGTATCAAAAATTTAAAACAAGGATTAAAAAAATTAAAAGTTAAAAAAGTATTCAAATCGATGAATTGATTAACATGAACTTCGACAAATCTCGAGGTCAACTGAACTCACCTAACTTATACCGCATTCCATTCTATACAATCATTTTTTTAATACATACATAAAAAAAAATTAAAATTAAAAAATATTAAAAAAAATTGTACATGGATTAAAGCTAAGGTCAACTAATCCTGGGGTCGATCCAACCCAACCGACATCAACCTAACTTCATCTGACGCAAGTGGAAGAATAAAAATTAACAGAAAAATTAAAATTAACTTCAATTAACATCAAGATGAATCCAACTCAACTGATCTTAATCTAACTCCATTCGACACAAGTAGAATTTAAAAATTGCAAGAAAAATTAAAAGTATCAAAAATTTAAAACAAGTATTAAAAAAATTAAAAGTTAAAAAAAGTATTCAAATCGATGAATGGATTAAAAGTGAACTTCGTCAAATCTCACGGTCAACTGAACTCACCTCACTTATACCGCATTCCATTCTATACAATCATTTTTTTAATACATACTTAAAAAAATTAAAATTAAAAAATATTTAAAAAAATTGTACATGGATTAAAGCTAAGCTCAACTAATCCTGGGGTCGATCCAACCCAACGACAACCTAATTTCATCTGACGCAAGTAGAAGAATAAAAATTAACAGAAAAATTAGAAGATTCAAAAAAATTAAATTAAAATTAACTTGAATTAACAACATGGTGAAATCAACTCAAACTCAGTCTAACTCCATTTGACACAAATGAAAATTAGAAATTGCAAGAAAAATTAAAGGTATCAAAATTGTTAAAAATCAAAAATCAGTCAAAAATCGTGCAACACCAAATTGGGTCCCGCGTCTCGATCTAATTTTGTGGTGCAAGTCGCAGACTGTTTCTTGTGCATCTCAAAACGCCCCGGCGAATAAATTATCTTACAGTTTCGCCATTATGGTTGCCTCGAGTTAAATTTTCGTCGTCTCGGAATTTTTAGTAGATATTTTTTTAGCTTTGGTTGCACGATCTTTCACAGGCGTCCGCAGCTACATTTCATCATATTTCGTGGGAATTAAATCGAATGTTTATTTTAACCGAACGTCGGTCGAGACTGGTCGTAAGACTCTGCGAGCCACGTCTTACCCTCCCAGACAGCACAAAAATCAAAAGGATGTCTTTTGTAAGTCTATTTTTAAATAGATTTGATTTTCGTGATGTCTGAGTGTTTTTTTTGTGTCATCTCGTTCCTGCGATTTACGTTTTTCAGTCGACTTCTTATTATTTCGACGACGGCAATATGAATTACGTTCATGCTTGACATTTGTCGCCATTGGTTATCATTGATGTCATCTTACAGACGGTTGGCTTTTGTTTAGTTCATGTTGGTTTGGATTCGTCCAAGCCCTTCTCTTCGCAGTAATGAACGTAGCCAGGTTTATTGGCTTTATTAATTTGTGGCGTGCAGGTAGCATTCAATCGCCGCGCGTCGTTTTGACATAAGATTATTCAGTGATTTTCTGTTTTTCCTTCTTAAATTAATAATGTATGTAATTCAATTGATTCTATTACAACACAACGATACGATATTTTAAAATGTCGATGCTTTTTTGCCAAGTACGGTGTGGTATTAAAAAAAAAGATCGTCAACCGCGCCTCACCCCGAGCTCTTAATTTTTGAACGCACCCCAGCGCAGCGGTTCAGAGTAGCAGCAACTTTACAGATTACAGATTTCTGTAAAGTCCTGCAGCTTTACGCAAACTTTTGCGAGAGGGCAAGAAAAAGGAAAAAAAAGGAACTCGTGACAAAAATAGGAAAGACGTTTTCTGTTACTGAAAATTTTATTCTCAGACAAAGGCACACGAAATATTTTAAAACGTCGTATCTGTATCGTCGCTGAAGTCTTCGCCCGTGGTCACGGACCCTAAACAAGAAGAGGAACAATTGAAGGCGTCTTCGCAGCAAGCACCCTCTCTGTCATTATTGTCATTACCCGATTTACTGTCGCTCTTGCTACCACTCGGGCTTCTACTTCGGCTCCTGCTGCTCGGCGTCGGAGACTGATCCTCGTGGGTGGTGTTTCCATCGTCGTCGTCCACTTTGGGACTGCCATGTCTATGGCCGCACCTCGAACACATGCGCCTCCTCAGGGCGCCACCCCTTCTTCGACGCCTCTGCTGTGGCTGTACCCCAAAGTTCCCGGGTTCATCCCTCGCCGCTTGCGCCTGAGAGACGTAGGGCTCGCGTTCGCTCTCCGACAGGCTGCGCCATCTCTGACCTGCCAAGACGAAAATCACTTTACTGGACACGTTTTGGTTTTCCGGCAGCTGAAAAATCACGTGCCCCCGTAAGACCACCACCACCACCAAAACCGAAATAGGGCGCACTCACCTGTCGGAATTCCCGCAGGAAATTCAGGTAGGGGTTGGTGTGATAACGTCGTTTTCGACTTTTCGACCTGGATTTCGCCTGAAAATATATTGTGACAGTTCCGTATTGGAAACGTCGCGTCGAAAACGTGCGAAAACCACCCTTACCTTCTCAAGGTGTTCCTCGGAACCGTCCGCCATCGCCTCGAAACTAATTCCGCTGTACACCACCACACTTTACACTACCACGTTAAATTTAGTTCAACGCCAAAAAAGGAAGAAAAAAAAATTCAAACAAAAATTGTTTGGCAATTACCGTGCGCGTTGCAGTCTTCGATATTTTTCGACGAGAAATTTTGACGTGCGCCGCCGCTGACGTTTAATTATTACCACCAAATTATTACAGCAGTACATTTTATACCGTCATCAAACGCCACTCGTTGATGATCGTTCCAACCGAACAAATAGATGGTCTATTTTTACACCCCCCGCCCCCTAATACATTAAATCACCTAGTTTTTCGAAAAAAAAAATAAAAATAAATATGAGGGATTCACCTTCTACATGATGTGTGAAACGTGCTGAAGGTCGGATCTACAAGGGCGCCCCCAGCTAAATTATTTCATGCGATGATAATGTATACCATAAAATTTAAGTATTCGGCGTTATGGCTAACTTTGTTTATTTCACGATGATTGCGACGACGATGCACGCCACAAGTTAATAAAGCCAAACTTGGCTTCGCCCATAACCACGAGGGAACTAAGAGATGGGCTCGAACGAATCGAAACTAACACGAACTAAACAAAAGCCAAGCGTGTATGACATCAGCAATAACCAATGGCGTCAAATGTTAAGTGTGAACCTAATTCGTATGTCCGTCGTCGAAATAATAAGAAGTCTGTATAATAATTTATTGCCGGGGCTTCTTGAGATGCACAAGAAACAGTCTGCGACTTGCGCCACAAAATTAGATCGACGCGTGGGACGCAATTTTGTGTTATATATTTACGATCGTTCTGCGACGAAAATGATGAAAACAAAATTAAAACTTGAAATATACAGGATGACTTTTGAAAGCGGTTTTCCAAACCGCAACGAGTTGAGTAATTGAAGCGATATATCCATTATTTTTCAAAAATTTTCGTCGCAAACTTTGACAAATTTTTGCTTAACTTTGAACCAGTCTAAATGATTTTGGATGGTTTTAGAGTCAGACAGCGTTGAGCTGGATTCACCTTGACATTAATTGAAGTTAATTTTAATTTATTTTTAGTAAAAAAAAAAAAAAAAAACAGTGCGACTTGCACCACAAAATTAGATCGAGGCGTGGGACGCAATTTTTGTGTTATCGAGAGGCTGTGCGGAACGGAAACAATCAAAATAAACAATAAAAGAAATGTTCGTTTTTGGTCATCAAGATTGAAACTGGAAAAAAAAATAAGAAAAAAAAGAAAACAAGAGAAACAAGTGACGACCGCCGCAATAAAAAATCGACACATATTCGAGGTTATGTAAACTTGCCAAGATAAGAAAACTCGGAATTTTTAAAAAAAGACTTTTTTTCCTAAACAAAAATTTTTTTTGCAATTTTCGGTGTTTGCTCCTCGATTTTTTTGCAATCAACTGTACTTGCTACGTCAAGTGAACAACAAAAGTTTTAAGTCGCACTCACGTCGCGCATGAATGCAACACAAAAAAATACGCGACATTTTTCTTTTTTTTTTTGATCGATTTTCTTTTGCTTTTGCCTTTGCTTCGAATCGGCTTTAAGCCGTTTTCTTTTTAACGAATTTTCATTTGTTTTCGCTTTATTTTTCGCAATTATTTTTATTATTTGTTTCCTTCTTTTTCTTTCTCTGTTTTTTCGTTTTTCTTTTTTAATTATTTTGACATTCCGCCGCCGGAAAATCATCGATTTTTTTTTGTTTTTTTTTTTTTTTTTGTACACCGTACGCCGTTTCGATAGTTTGTTTATTTGCCCTCTTTTGTTTCGTTTTGTGTTTTTTTTTTTTTTTTTTAATATCAATTGCATTTTTTTTTAATATCAATTGTGCTCGGTCTTCGTGTACTGATTTTGTCTCTTTGTTCCCTTTTGTTTCTTTTTGTCTCGAAATATTGTTTTATAACGTGTTTTTTTTGTTGTGTAATTTCGCGATAGAATCATCGATCTTATTTTGTTTATCGTGCCCGTGTTCTAGCTTATTCCCGTTTTGATCGTACTGACGTACAATTAGATCAAGAGGTTTCAATTCCTCGAAGAAGATACAGGAAGACCGATTTCTTTTACGCTCCCGCTCTGCTTAAGCACTTTCCCCCACTTCCCGATTGCTATGCAAGTGGGGAATATTGGATGTTGCAATTGCTATGCAAAAAAAAAATCCTTAATTCTCTGCCTTCGTTATTGTTTTTTTTTGCTTCGTCTTCTTTTCCTGTCCACGCTTCCGTAAGATATTTATTTATTCTTTTATTATTGTTTTTTTTTTTAGAGAAACCCAATTCTACGACGCTTTTATTATTGCTGTTGAAACTCAAGCGTTTCTGAAAGTTGCCCGACGAATGATCACTTCCGTTCACCCTGTATTTTTTGCAACGGCATTACAATTTTTTTTTTGTTTCTTTTTGCTTCACCGACGCTTTTTTTTTCTTTGGAGGATGAAATCGAGACGCTCTTACCGGCAACTATTTTTTTATTTTTTTATTGCGATGTTGCAACTATTATCAAGCGTATTTTTATTTATGTTCTCGATGGAGAATTTATTTGCGGTGTTCAATCAATTGTTTTTTTTTTTTTTTGCAGCAAAAAAATGTGTCAGTAGGTTCTTCTTCTTCTTCATCATCGTGAGCTTGTTTTCATCGTCGTGGATTAAATTCGCAACGGTCGCTACGCCACAGGGGCGGACTTGGTAATTGAGATGACTCCGCCTCTGTCTGTTATTTTCTTTTTCGGAATAAGAAAACATTTTACATTAAAAAAATAATAATAATAATAAATTAAGGCGACTGGTACGCCACCGTCCCCCTTGGGCGACCGCACCCAAAAAAAAAAAAAAAACGTTTTGCAAAATCGAACAAAAAAAAATTAAACAACAGTATTTTTGATTGTTCGAGGTGGTATTTAAATTGAGCCACCCTGTATATACGTGCGTACATTTTATTAATTTTTTTTTTTTTGATCTGATCCAATTACCGGCTGGTCCCTTGACACACATTCGAAGAAACGGGCGAGGCGTTTCAAACGGACCATGCAATGGGGGCGACCCCTTTTCCACCAGAACAACAACAAAGTTGAGCTTATCGAATCACACCATATAAGACAGGACGGATCATCGATTAATTAATTAATAATTACGGATAGATCAGAGTGGCGCGTCGATTCTGCGAAAACTCGCACGTGCTCCTTCGAGTTACGGAACTAAATTCCGGGGACGCCCCTGAAACGTTTCGCCCGAGCCGAAGCAGGTAATTTTTTTTTTTTTTTTCATTAATTAATTTGCGAGTTTTGTTTGTTTTGGTGTTGCTTTGCAGCACAGAAGATGGTGAGTTGTTTAAAAGAAAAGGCGGTAATAAAAAAAAATGGCCTTAACGAATAACAACCGAATGAAAAATCGATACAGGGTCATTTTGATAGTTGCGTAAATATTTGTTGGTGAATTGGCACGACGGCACAGCTCAAATGGGACGACATGCTTTTCACATCAAAATTAAACTTTGTTTTCAAAATGAAGGCCCGCATGGGATAGCGAAAACGCGCCGGAAAAATAATTAATTATTTATTCGATAAACTATGCGGCGCAGCTCTTTAAAATAAACTGCAACAATGAAGGTCAAGGTTACAAGATTCGCATTACTAATAATAATAATGAATTCGCGATAAAAATAAAACTCATCTCGGCGGCCTTTCCAATAGTTATTTGGTTGCATACAGATGAATGTCATTGTCACAATGTTTCGAATTTTTTGCACCTCATCAGCGCAAGCTACTCATACTTGGGCTGTTTCGACGTCAGTCGTTATTTTTAGAGCAGGAATCAAAACGAAGCGGTGACAACCACGATAGAGAGACAGAGACACAAAAATATTTGAACTTATTGCAAACAAGAATTTGGCAGTGAAGTGCAACGCAAATTATTCGGAAAGTATTCAAATGCACGGGCGCGTAAACAAACAAGCAATTTTTATCAACGCAAAAACGAAGAGCAAAAAGCAATCGCCGTTGCAGCAATATTTGCAAGCAAGCCCGTGACACAGATAAAGAACGTTTTTAATGAAATTCTGCGACGATAGCTTAATCTGAGCGGCAAGAACAAAAAATAAATAAATAAAAAGAAAAAATAAATAACCAGCTGAAATTTGCAAGAATTTCGGCGGCTGTTTACTTAATGATAATTGGAGAGGGTAAATTATGTACATTTCATTTCGGAAAATGAAAATAAGTAAACAGTGAACACGTCTGACGACAAATATCACTTGAATCGGGCTTAAAATAATTGCAAAATGCCGAGTGTCTCGATATGGGCGGCGGCCCTGTGATACATTGATTAAAATTAAAACTTCGAAATCAAAACTAAAAGAAAATAACCTAAACTCAACTGTATTATTATTATTTTTTTTTTTCGCGTAATTCAGTACACTTTATTTAATACTAAGATAATTTACTAAAATAAAATCGAAATCAAGTCGAAGTATGATTCATTTAAATTAGAAGTCATGTCGAAGTATGATTCATTTGAATTGGAAACCATGTCGAAGTATGATTCGTTTGAATTAGAAATCATGTCGAAGTATGATTCAGTTAAATTAGAAATCATGTCGAAGTATGATTCATTTGAATTAGAAATCATGTCGAAGTATGATTCATTTGAATTAGAAACCATGTCGAAGTATGATTCGTTTGAATTAGAAGTCATGTCAAAGTATGATTCATTTAAATTAGAAATCATGTCGAAGTATGATTCGTTTGAATTAGAAATCATGTCGAAGTATGATTCATTTGAATTAGAAATCATGTCGAAGTATGATTCATTTGAATTAGAAATCATGTCGAAGTATGATTCGTTTGAAAATACAAAATCAAGAATATGCAGCTTGTACATAAAACGAAAGCGTTAGTCAGCGTGCAATGTATCGTGTTAAAAATAAGAACAAGCCTGCATTGCACTGCTTTGCAGAATAAAAATCATTGGAAAGCTCCGCGCGTTATCGAAATGCAGCTTCCAGCGCCAGGGATCTCCAAGAAGTCCCGGGGGACTAGCTTGAACACCTACGCCATCATCGAACTCGAATGAATAAGTAGGGCAAGAGAAGAAAGTTCGGGAGCAGTTCCGCATATGAAGTTGTCGGTTTTACACGCGTCTTCATGTTATAGTACGAGAAATTTCTCTTAGATTTGCATATATCTTCTTATTTAAAGATTAAGGTTTTTATTGGAATTATTTTCTTAGGTAAGCTGGGAAAGGGATTATGTTCCAGAAATGATAAGCAGACGCCACTCGAGGAGCAATTCGTCGAAAACAATTTGGAAATCGATTTCTGGCTTTTGTTTCAGCTAAACCAGAAAACGCTACTCGCAAAGAGAATCGAGATCCAGACTTGTGCGGTTTGTTTAAGAGAACCGGGGACGGAAAGGGGTTGAAAAGCGGGTTCCAAACCCCCGTCCGCACGTCTTACGCAACGCAGGTGAGGTCAACGTAACTTAACTGAACGGATCTTTCGAAAATACGCAATCGTGGCTCACCCTGTATAAGTCAAAGACGTATAATTGATCACTTTTTGAGTCGTTGTACGTCTCTGACTTGTACAGGGTGAGCCACGTTTGCGTATTTTCGAAAGATCCGAGATCACTGGAGCCGGCCCCTTCAACGCAACTCTCGGCTCTATCCATCGAAATAAGAGAGTTCTTTTGAAAATACACAATCGTGGCTCACCCTGTATAATTCAAAGGCCTGTATGATCTCCACGGATGATCGAATAGGTCTTTGACTTATACAGGGTGAGATCGAGATCACTGGAGCCGGCCGCTTCAACGCAACTCTCCGCTCTATCCATTAAAATGAGAGAGTTTTTTTGAAAATATGCAATCGTGGCTAGCCCTGTATAATTCAAAGGCCTGTATGATCTCCACGGATGATCGAATAGGTCTTTGACTTATACAGGGTGAGATCGAGATCACTGGAGCCGGCCGCTTCAACGCAACTCTTCGCTCTATCCATCAAAATGAGAGAGTTTTTTTTGAAAATATGCAATCGTGGCTCACCCTGTATAATTCAAAGGCCTGTATGATCTCCACGGATGATCGAATAGGTCTCTGACTTATACAGGGTGAGATCGAGATCACTGGAGCCGGCCGCTTCAACGCAACTCTCCGCTCTATCCATCAAAATGAGAGAGTTCTTTTGAAAATACACAATCGTGGCTCACCCTGTATAATTCAAAGGCCTATATGATCTCCACGGATGATCGAATAGGTCTTTGACTTATACAGGGTGAGATCGAGATCACCGAAGCCAGCCCCCTTCGACGCAACTCTCCGTTCAATCCTTCCAAAAAAAAAATCCTTTTGAAGACACGCAACCGTGGCTCACCCTGTATAATGTATGTGATCAACTTTTGAGATCATGCGGATCTTTGATTTATACAAGGGATGAGTCAAGATTGCGCAAGGATGATCGAGCCTTTTTTTTTCGTGCAGCATCATCCGAGAAAGAATGACAAAAAAAAAAGTTCGTGCACGCGAATCAAAAAAAAAAGAACCGCAGATTTCAAGCAGGCAATTAATTAATAATAAGGTGACTGGTCGGAATGGATGGAACAAAACAAATAATTCAAGTGCTCCACGTGCAGACAGGTTCGCCTCAAACTAAGTGCGCGAGGGGGTCAAAGAGTAGTACCAGATCATTGTTTATTGTTTACTTATTGTCGTTAATAATGCTCCTAATTAATAACGAAAAGTCGTTATCATCCTATCTCCTGTGCGGATCAGATCAAATTGCATACAAGTTCTTAGAAGGAAAGCGATAATGACTAATGACTAAGTCGGTTTTGTGATAAATGCACTTAGCGCCAATATCGCCCAAACGTCTTATTTACGACAATCAAGTAGCGACGGAGTGGGGATAAAACACTAATGAGTCCGCTCGTGCAGACAGACACCTATATATACAATATTTACACCTGATGAATGAAATTGTTGAGGTCGTCGCAGTCGAAAATCCGTTCGAACGCGAACGCGAATGCAAATGTGATCGACGACCGAAAGTGCATCTGATCGATTCAAACTACCACATCTTTTTCTTGGGAGGGTTCACGGTTAATTAAGTGAAAAGACCAGCTCTTTAAATAAAGGTGAGTATGTTAAAAATAGTTTCCTATTTATAAAAAAAAAAACAAAAAAAACATGAAAACTAAATTACAACGAACCCGTTGATTACGATTTTGCAACTCAAAAAATAATTTGAGGGGGCATTTCTTAATTGCCTTTGACCTACGTGACGTGTACACGTAATTTCGGCTTTATTTCACGAATTCCCTCGCCTATTTCACCAATCGAAACGAGCGGGGGCTTCAAATGTTCGAAATACTGCGTGAATGAATCCAAAAATAACCAAAAATTGCATGATTTTTTTGGAATTCGCCGAATTTTATTGCATTTTCGCATTCCCGATCAAATTCTAGCCTGATTTGATGGGTCGCATCGGGGGTCTGACGTGATTGGTTCTCGAGTTATTTCGCGTTATATAAATTAGAACTGGGAGGATTCGATTGTTTTTTTTCTTGTTTGGTAAAGCGTTCGAATTTTTTTTTTTACAAAAACGTCTGCTTCACGTCTGACTGGAAATGTTCCGAAATACTGCGTGGTTGGATTTCGCCCCTATCAAAAAAAAAAAAACAAAAATTGCAAGATTTTTTTGGAATTCATCGAATTTTATTGCATTTCCGAATTCCCGATCAAATTCTAGCCTGATTTGATGGGTCGCATCGGGGGTCTGACGTGATTGGTTCTCGAGTTATTTCGCGTTATACAAATTAGAACCGGGAGAATTCGATTGTTTTTTTTTTTTTTAATTGTTTGGTAAGGCGTTCCAAATTTTACAAAAACGTCTGCTTCATGCCCGACTTCAAATGTTCGAAATACTGCGTGGTTGGGTTTCGCCCCTATCAAAAAACAAAAACAAAAATTGCAAGATTTTTTTGGAATTCGCCGAATTTTAATGCATTTTCGAATTCCCGATCAAATTCTAACCTGATTTGATGGGTCGCATCGGGGGTCTGTCGTGATTGGTTCTCGAGTTATTTCGCGTTATACAAATTAGAACCGGGTGAATTCGATTGTTTTTTTTTTTTTTTTAATTGTTTGGTAAGGCGTTCCAAATTTTACAAAAACGTCTACTTCATGTCCGACTTCAAATGTTCGAAATACTGCGTGGTTGGGTTTCGCCCCTATCAAAAAAAAAATAAATAAAAATTGCAAGATTTTTTTTAGAATTCGCCGAATTTTAATGCATTTTCGAATTCCCGATCAAATTCTAGCCTGATTTGATGGGTCGCATCGGGGGTCTGTCGTGATTGGTTCTCGAGTTATTTCGCGTTATACAAATTAGAACCGGGAGAATTCGATTGTTTTTTTTTTTTAATTGTTTGGTAAGGCGTTCCAAATTTTACAAAAACGTCTGCTTCATGCCCGACTTCAAATGTTCGAAATACTGCGTGGTTGGGTTTCGCCCCTATCAAAAAACAAAAACAAAAATTGCAAGATTTTTTTGGAATTCGCCGAATTTTAATGCATTTTCGAATTCCCGATCAAATTCTAGCCTGATTTGATGGGTCGCATCGGGGGTCTGACGTGATTGGTTCTCGAGTTATTTCGCACGTCGTACAAATTAACACGTGGAATTTTTTTTTTTTAATTTAACATTGGAGAAATTTTTTTTGAAGATTGTTAACTTTTCTTCCTTCACTTCTTCTAAACATCAAAAAAAAAAAATTAAAAAATTTAAAAAATGGAAAAAAAAAATTAAAAGAAATTTAACGTAAATTTTTTTAAAATTTTTTAAACATTTTCCTTCAGTTTTTTTTTCTTCAAGTTCTTAGCTGCCGCGATCCACCAAATGAGTTGGGGAAAACCGGTCAATTATCAAAATTATCAAAAAATTAGAAAAGTGGAAAAAAAACAAAAATAAAAAAAAATTTATTAGGGAAATCTTTTTAGTCTTTCCAACTTTTTTAAACGTTTTCCTTCACTTGTTTAAAGAGTTTCCTTCAGTCTTTTTTTTTTCAAGTTCCTGGATGCCACGAGCCCCCAAATGAGTTGGAGAATGCAAAACCGGTCATAAACATTATTATTATTATTATTATTATTATTATTATTATTATTATCAAAAAATTAGGAAAAATTAAAAAATGGGAAAAAAATTAACACAGACATTTTTTAAAGTTTCTCAACTTTTTTAAGCATTTTCCTTCACTTTTTCTAAACATTTTCCTTCGATTTCTTCCAAGTTTCCAACTGCCGCCAGCCCCCAAATGAGTTGGGGAATGCAAAACCGGTCGATTATCAAAATTATCAAAAAAATTAGGAGAAATTAAAAAAAATGGAAAAACAAATAAAATTTTAAAAAATTGTCAAGCGAAATTTTCTTAGTTTTTCAACTTTTTTAATATTTTCCTTCACTTTTTTTAAAGATTTTCCTTCAGTTTTTTTTTCAAGTTCCTAGCCGCCGCTAACCTCCAAATGAGTTGGAGCATGGAGCAACGGTCAATTATCAAAATTATCAAAAAATTAAATTAAAAGAAAATGAAAAAAATATTCTTTTTAACATTAGGGAATTTTTTAAAGTTTTATAACATTTTTAAACATTTTTCTTCACTTTTTTTAAAGAGTTTCCAACCGTTTTTTTTGTTCAGTTCCTAGCTGCCGCGAGCCCCCAACTTTTTAAATATTTTCCTTCACTTTTTTTTAAGATTTTCCTTCAGTTTTTTTTTTCAAGTTCCTAGCTACCGCGAACCTCCAAATTAGTTGGAGCATGCAACGGCCAATTATCAAAATTATCAAAACATTAAAAGAAATTTTAAAAAAATTGAAAAAAAAAATTTTTTTTAATAGGAAACTTTTTAAAGTTTTCAACTTTTTTAAACATTTTTCCTAACTTTTTCTAACCATTTTCTTTCAGTTCTTAGCTGCCGCGACCTCCCAAATGAGTTGGGGAAAACCGGTCAAAACTATCACAAAAATTTAAAAAAATGGAAAAACCAAAAAATTAACATTAGGAAAACAGTTTTTCAATTTTTTTAAAACATTTTCCCTCACTTTTTCCAAACATTTTCCTTCACTTTTTCTAAACATTCTCCTTCAGTTTTTTTTTTTCAAGTTCCTAGCAGCCGCGAGCCCCAAAATGAGTTGGGGCATGAAAATCCGGTCGATTATCAAAATTATCAAAAAAAAAAAAAAATTAAAAGAAACAAAAAGAAATGGAAAACCAAACAGAATTTATTTTTGAAAATGTTAAGTCATTTAACATATCTGCGGTGACCGCCGAGTGTCGATGAGAGCGAAGACAGGTTCGGGCTTCGTCAAGACAGTTCAGTCTTGTGGAAACTTTTCTCGAATTTTTACCAGACAGGAAACTTTCCGATTAATTTATTTGTGGAAAAAATTCGCGAAACATGTGCAGTGGCTAAGAGATTAATTGCTGCCCCTTGAACACGCACACGGGGCCCCTGTGGAAGTGAGTGGAAGCCGTCCCTGTGCTGGTCGAAATTTTTGAGACGCTTAATCGTTTCTTTATCCGCTCGTACTCGTCCGAAATTAAAACACAAAAAAAATGAAAAGAATGTACGGGGTCAGATAAATAAATAATCTGGGCTGTTTGTTATTGGCGAAAAAAACAAAAGCGTGTTCTTCGGTGTGAACGGACGGACGGACGGACGTCGCGCGGCGTTCCTCTTGTTTCTGCGGAGGCCTCGTCCTAGAGGTCCAGGACGACAAGGAAGGTCGCAAAGTGAAGGTGCGTAGTAAAAAATCGGCGGCGTCGGACGACAAAAAGCGAAACACAATTTATTTTCGAGCGAAAACCTGTTCGCGGTGTTGCCGGCGTTTTTAATCTTTCGATTATTTACACGTGCGTGCCTTGTCCTCGCGTTCTAAACGAGAAATGTTGGCGCCAACGTCCTCTTGAGTGACAGCGTGAAGCAATAGGTTCATTATTGAGGTTATCAACTGCACCGCAAAGAGTTACAATGTCAATTGAAGGCGGATACTTTTTGTTCGCCTCTCGTTTGTCATATTATCGCGCAGGACCGCATTCAGGCACCTTCGATCTGCCTAATAGTCAAGTCATTTCTTAATCACACCAACCAACTCACTTTTGAACTCGTAATACGTCTCAAAAATGCGAAAATTAATTATAGATACTAACCTATAAGGTGACCTGTCGTATCTATTTTGTAATTAGCACACGATTAACAAATGAAATTAAAAAAAAAAAAAAAAAACAAAATACGACGTAGATGACGTAATCCTGTGATTGGTTCGGGTTCGGTTCGTAAAGAACTTGGAATTCGTTGGCGCCTCTTTTTTTAAAAACACCCGCTATCATAACAGCGCTAATCACTAGACAGCGGGATTCTTACGGGATGACGAAAGCACGCACAGTATAAAATAAATTGTGTGAGTTTTCCTTTTGCAAAAGAGGAAGAAGATTGTTGTTCGCTCTTGCTTTTCGAAAGGTGTTTAAAATCTGAAGGTCAACGCGACCCAAGTGAAAAGAATTAAAAAAAAATTAAATAAATAACCCCAAAAAATTAAAAATTGTTGAATTTTGATGTTTTTAATTTTCTTTTTTTTTGAATTCACTTCTTGAGTTGGGTTTAGGTGGTTGAGATCAGCTGGTCTGGACTGGACAGGTTCGTTGTTCATTGGGTTAACCTTGAGTTAAGATTAAGATATTCTTTTAAAGTGTTTTAAACTAACTGATCTCAACCGAAGCCCAACTCAAGAAAACAATTTAAAAAACAAAATACCTTAACCTTAACTCGAGGTCAACCCAATTGAACGCTGTCCAGCTCAACTGATCTCAACCCCCCTAAGGCCGACCGAAGAAAAGATTAAAAAAATAAAATAAAAACTGAAAATTAATAACATTAAAAGGACCCAATTGAACTCTGTCCGGCAAAGACTAACCCAAGAAATTAATTTTAAAGTAATTTCAAAAACCAATGTTTTTTTTTAATTGTTAAAAATGAGAAGTTAAACTCAAGGGCAAACCAAGCCGAGTAAGCTTGACCCGAGTAAAAAATAAAAATAAATAAATTTAGTCAAGGACATTGAAAATTAATTAATTAAAATTATTATTATTAATTAATTAAAATTATAAAAATTAAAAGTTCAACCAAATTCAAGGTCGATATTAAAAAGCAATGAAAAGTCAAACCCAATCTTAAAAACTGAATTCAATCCATTAAAAAGAAATTCAAAATCGAAGAATTCTAAAAAAAAAAAGTCCAAATTTGAAGCTTAAATTAAACCGAAGCACAGCCACTTTCAAGGTCAACCCAAGCCGAGTAAGCCCGACGTAACTTCCGGCCAATCCAAATAAAAAAAAAAATTAAAATGAATAAATTTAGAAAAGGACGTTGAAAATTAACTAATTAAAATTGAGCTAATTTTTCAAGGTCGAGATTAAAAAGCAATAAAAAGTCAAACCAATTCTGAAACTGAGTTCAATTCATTAAAGCAATATAAAACAAAGAAAAAATTAAAATGTCAAAAATTTAATTAATTGCAAATTAAAACTGAATAAATAAATAAATTAGGAAATTAATATTAAAAATTAAATAAAATTAA
This sequence comes from Prosopocoilus inquinatus, assembly GCA_036172665.1. Taxonomy (NCBI): domain Eukaryota; kingdom Metazoa; phylum Arthropoda; class Insecta; order Coleoptera; family Lucanidae; genus Prosopocoilus; species Prosopocoilus inquinatus. The sequence continues at coordinate 1,311,054 of CM069878.1, read as the reverse complement.
AACGGGTGACTCTCTCGAACACAAGTAGAAAATTGCAAAAAAAATTAAATTAAATTAAAACTAATTTTTTTTTTTTTTAATATTTAAAACTACGCAATCCAACGCAGCCGAACTCGTCCTAACTTTATTTACCCCGGACGAAAAACTTAAAATTGAAAAAAAAAACAGAACAAAGGCAAAAACAAACTCAAGCTAAACACACAAAAATCCGAAGAAAAAATTTCAGTGACCGTTGTTTTCGATTGAAAAACAGGCGATCGTCTTTTGTTCTTCGAAAATTTCGCACAGAAACAAAAATGAACGGAATCTTGCGCGACCAGCTTTTGTTTTTCAAAAATTTCCAAGAGGAAAAAGAAAGACGATCGTTTCGCTCATCGCTTTCATCGCTTCAGTCAACGTTTTCCAGTGCGCATGACAGTCAATTGTCTTTTGCTTTATCAATGAAACAAAAATTAAAAATACTTAAAATTGCCAAAAAAAAACAAGTTAATTAAACAAACAAAAATCCCAATAAACACTTCTCAGTGTTAAAATCACAGTTTTCGATCGTAAAACAATCGATCGTCTTTTGTTTTTCGAAGATTTCGCACGGAAACAAAAACGAGCGGGAAAATGTAAAAAAAGGGAATTTTCTCCAAAGACGAATTTTAACGCGCACGACAGTCAATTGCCTTTTGCGTTTTTTGTTTTTTTTTCTCTCAATGAAACAAAAAATAAAATAATAAAAATTTAAGAAATACTTAGAAAAACTCCAAGCGCAATCCAATCCGACTAAACCTAACCTAACTTTATTCAACCCGGACGGGAGAACTTAAAATTAAAAGAACAAAAAACACAAAAGCAAAAAAAATTAAATTAAACAAGAATCCGAAAAAATAAATCTCAATGACGATTATTGTTTTCGATTGTAAAACAGACGATCGTCTTTTGTTTTTCGAAGACAATTGTCTTTTGTTTTTTTTTTGTTTTTATCAATGAAACTTTAGATTTTACACCGGAAAACAAAAAAAAAATAACAAAAGACAAGGACAAACGCAATGCGGAAAAGTCCTCTTCCTTTCTTGCTTATCGCGGGATTTTGACGCAATCGCCCGATCAAAAAAAAAAAAAGAAAAAGAAAAGGAAAAAGCGACTTCCCGAAAAACAAAAGACAAAGCGATCGTCTTTTGTTTTTCAAAAATTAAAACAAAAGAAAACAATATAGAATAACGTGCGATGATGAGCACGACGAAAAACTTTTTCCGCTTTTGTTTTTTGTTTTTTGTTTTTTTTTTCAGAATGCAATTTGATTTCATTGAAACAAAAGGAAAGCGATTCGCGGCCGTTAGTTGTTTTTTTTTTTTTTCAAAACAATTGAAGAAATCGCATAGAACAATTGACTTTGACTGTACGCTCGGTTGACCAAAACGAGAAAAATCTTTTGTTTTTCCTTATTTTTTTCGTTTTTTCTTTTTTTAATGACAATCGAAAGTTTGTATAACCGTAATAAACGCCCTTCTTTTTTAAACCTTGGTTAATGAACCTAAATTTTAATTAACTCCCCCCTCCCACACACACACACACACACACCCTTCCACCCTCCCTGTCAAATGAGGACGAAATTAATGAATCCACGTATTTTGGAAAACCTTGAAGAAGAGTGTTTCGTACGTGGGCATTCCAGCAGTCCGGCATTAAATAATATTTACGGCGCGTTAAGTAATTCCACCAAGGTCGGCGATGGTAGATTTTTAATTTCGTTACGCAAAACAAAACGCGCTCCGACCGAACCCAAAACAAACATTGCCAAACCAGAACCTCATTAATTACGAATTAATTGATTTTAAAGAATCGAATTATTATCGATCGAATCCAAAAAATAATAAGAAGTAAATAAATAGTTTTCCGCGTTATTTATTGCAAATACAAGTTACGATGTACGAACTTACGTAAATAAAAGAAGGTCAATGTAATTCAAGGCTTTCTCGACGAGACGAAATTAAATTGTTTATTTCAAATCGTGTAATAATTGCAAAAATAATAATAATAATAATAATAATAATAATAATACAGAGGTTTACCTTCGCCGGTGTAAAAACTGGAAAAAAATGGCGGCTGTCACACAAAACTTCGATAACAAAAACAATTTATGGCCAACTACCTTTTAATGAAGAAAGTAATTATATTGCAACTCATTTATTAGTAATAATTATTGTAATAAGGACGCAAAATGTAAACGGAATTTATTTCTTTACGTTATTTATTTATTTTTATGCCAATAACCAGGGAACAGAATTCAGGTCACTTAGTTTTGGACGCCTTTTACGCCGAATGTACTTTCTGCTCCCGTTACTTTCTCGCCTCTCCGAGTAAGAGTGCAATGCGAGCGTTCTCATTTCGCAGAGATTATTATGGGCGGAGCTAATACAATCCGAGTACTAAATTTTCGTAATTCTTTTCCCTGGTAGTAACAATGTGCTCGCCTTCCATCGACGGTCTTTTGTTTTTTATCGTTTACGTTAACGGTCTTTCACGTTATCCGCGGAAAATTTATTTTTCGAAAACAAGCGCTTCCTTGATCGACATTCTTTTGTTTCTAATCTGAGCTGAGTTCACTCGAACAAAAGACCATTACATTTTCTGTTCTGCATCTTCGACAATGTTGGTTGGAACACCCAATCAAAAAAAGCGACCTTGGAAGTAAAAAGTAAAAACAGATCCTTTAGTTGTTTCAGAAATGCGGAACCTCTTCAGCCTAGCAGTGGCGTGCTTCTGCCTGTGCCACACGGCCACCGGAAAGAAAGACCCGACCACCGGTGACCCCGTTTTCTTCACCAAATATGGCAACGTGCGTGGCACGGTGATGCACTCGAGGTCCAACAGGAGTTTCTCGGCGTTCCGGGGGATCCCGTACGCGAAACCGCCCGTGGGCGATCTTAGGTTTAAAGTGAGCACACCTGCGCCGCTTGGTTTGCGCAGTAGGTACCAACGACGGTAAATTGGTTGCAGGCACCCGCCCCACCGGATCCCTGGCAGACGACTTACAACGCCACCAACGAACCGAACGTCTGCATACAGCAGAACTACTTGTTCGCGAAACATCCTGAGGTTGAAGGAACAGAAGACTGCTTGTATTTGAATGTTTATACACCAAAGGTATGGTACCTGATCCTCTTTTGGTACGTACATACCTCCAAACCCTCTCACCTTTTACCTCTAAACCACTTGATGATACCTTTTCCCCCCTTGTATGTAAATATCTGTATTCTAGAAGCATGACTTCTAATGCCCTTCTGGTACATACCTAAACCCTCAAATTTTCTTCTGGTATACACCCAAACCCCTTCAAGTCAACTTTTCTATCTCTAAACCACATTCTTCTTCGATACTCCAAAGACAAACCTCCTAACTCTCTTCTGGTGTGTATCTAAACCCCCTAATTTTCTTCTGGTGTGTATCTAAACCCACAAATTCTCTTCTGGTGTGTATCTAAACCCCCTAATTCTCTTCTGGTGTATATTTAAACCCAAAAATTCTCTTCTGGTGTGTATCTAAACCCCCTAATTCTCTTCTGGTGTGTATCTAAACCCCTAATTCTTTTCTGGTGTGTATCTAAACCCACAAATTCTCTTCTGGTGTGTATCTAAACCCCCTAATTTTCTTCTGGTGTGTATCTAAACCTCCTAATTCTCTTCTGGTGTGTATCTAAACCCACAAATTCACTTCTGGTGTGTATCTAAACCCCCTAATTTCCATCTGGTGTGTATCTAAACCCGCAAATTCTCTTCTGGTATGTACGCTAATCCTCTCAACTGACCTTTTCTAACATTAAACCGCTTTATATCTTGATACTCCTAAAGATATACCTCCTAATTCTCTTCTGGTATATTCCTAATCCCTCCTAACACAACTTTACTACCACCGAAGTCCCAAATTCTCTTCTGGTATATACACAACTCAACTTTTCTAGCCTTAAACTAGTTTATACCTTGATACTCCTAAAGATATACATTCTAATTTTCTTCTGGTATACTCCCCAATGCTCCCAATACAACATTTCTGCCTCTAAACCCCTAAATTATCTTCTGGTACACACCCTAATCATCTCAACTCAATTTTTCTAACTCCACACCATTTCATAACTTGACACTCCTAAAGATATAGCTTCTAATTCTCCTCTGGTATATGTCCAAATCCTCCCAACACAACTTTTCTACTTCCGAACACCCAAATTCTCTTCTAGTACATACCCAAATCCTCTCGACTCAACTTTTCTAACTCTAAACCATTTTATAACTTGATACTTCTTAAGGTATACCTCCTATGTCCCCGCTGGTACATTCCCAAACGCTCACAATACGTCTAAACCACAAAATCCCCTCTGGTACATCCTCCAATCCTCTCAAGTCAACTTTTCGAACTCTAAACCATTTTATAACTTGATACTTCTTAAGATATACCTCCTATTTCCCCGCTGGTACATTCCCAAATGCTCCCAACACGTCTAAACCCCCAAATCCTCTCTGGTACATCCTCAAATCCTCTCAAGTCAACTTTTCGAACTCTACACCATTTTATACCTTGACATTCCAAAGATACTATATCTTCTAATTCTCTTCTGGTACATTCCTAAACGTTTCCGACACAATTTTTCTACCTCTAAACCCCCGAATTGTCATCTGGTGTATACCCAAATTCTCTCAACTCAACTATTCTAACTCAAAAACCTTGATATGGTGGATGGTATAACTTGACACTCCTAAAGATGTACCCCTAATTCTCTCTGTTACATTCCTAAACCGTCCCGACATAACTTCTACCTCTAAACCCCTGAATTCTCTTTTGGTGTACACCCAAATCCTCTCAACTGAACTTCTCCAACTCAAAAGCCATTTTATAACTTGATACTCCTAAAGATGGACCTCCTAATTCTCTCTGGTACATTCCTAAACCCTCCTAACACAACTTTTCTACCTCTAAACCCCCGAATTCTCTTCTGGTATGCATCCAAATCCTCTCAACTCCACTTTTCTACCTTCAAACCGCTTCATACCTTGATACTCTTAAAGATATACCTCCCAATTCTCTTCTGGTAGATTCCCAAATGCTCCCAACACAACTTTTCTGTCTCTAAACCCCCAGATTCTCTTCTGGTATACACCCCAAATCCCTTTAACTCCACTTTTCTAACTCTAAACCATTTTCTTCCTTGATACTCCAAAGGAAAACCTTCTAATTCTCTTCTGGTGTCTGTCTAAACCCTTAAATTTTCTTCTGGCGTGAATCTAAACCCTCAAATTCTCTTCTGGTACATACCCAAATCCTCTCAACTCGACTTTTCTAACTCTAAACCATTTTATACCTTGAAACTCCTGAAGATACACCTCCTAATTGCTTTCTGGCACATTCCTAAATCCTTCCAACACAACTTGTCTGCCTCTAAACTATTCGATGCCTTGATATTCCAAAGGTACACCCCTTAATGCTCTTGTGGTGTACATCCAAACCTACTCAAATCAACTTTTTCATTTCTAAACGCATTTGCTGATGTCTTCTGCCTTTCCAGCTAACACGCCAATTACGACGTGGCGAGAGGTTGTACCCCGTGATGGTTTTCATCCATTATGGCGCGTACATGGCGGGGTCATCCAGAAGCGACATCCTGGGGCCCGATTACCTACTCGACGAAGACGTGATTCTAGTCACTTTCAATTACAGGCTCGGGGTTTTCGGTAGGAACACCTTCAATTTAATTCCGCCGCGCAAACTCAGAAGTGACTTGCAGGTTTCCTAAGCACGTACGACGACGCGGCGCCCGGAAACTGGGCCTTCAAAGACCAGGTGGCCGCGCTCAGGTGGGTCAGGGAGAACATCCTCTATTTCGGCGGCAGCAACAGGCGGGTTACCTTGTTCGGACAGAGTGCGGGGGCGGGTTCGACCCACCACCACATCCTGAGCCCGCTTTCCAAAGGTGCTGGTGTGCCTCCAATTTGAAGCGCGAGTGAATCACCAGCTGTTTTGGTGTTGTAGGTCTTTTCCAGGCGGCGATCACCCAGAGTGGATCCGCGCTGGCGCTTTGGGCGAAGCCCCAGACGGTGCTCGCGTCGATCGTGGCGAAAGCCCAGGCCACCTTCGTCGGTTGCAGAAACGACACGGATTCTTACACGATGGTGAATTGCCTTAGGGGCGTGCCCGCCGAGCAATTGGTCTTGAGTGCGGACCTGTTCAGGGTGAGCGAGCCTTGCCAAATTCGATTTGCAAGTGAGATGATTGCCTTTTTTTTGCAGTTCATGAGGTCGGAACCGCTGACCGTCTACACCCCGACCATCGAGAGGCAGTCGGAAGAGAACCCGGAACCGTTCATAACGGAAGAGCCTCTGGAGATTATCAACAGGAGGGGGTTCAATAACGTACCGTGGATCATTGGGGTTACATCCGACGAGGGTATCCTTAGAGCTGCTCGTAAGTTCTTTCAGAGTTGGAGAGAAATTTCAACCAACCACATTTTGCCCCATTTTTCGCACCTCAAGATGAAGTTGCAAGACGTTTGGAGGAATGGAACCACTCCTACTAAAGGTTTTGCAACTTTCGCATTTTGGGAAAAACCATTATTGGCCAAAAGATATCTTTGCCTGCAACTAAAGTCTTAAGTCCAGCGAACCAAATGGGTTCCAGCGGGTTAGCGATGGAATTCTGGAAGCTGCTTGTAAATTCGTCTTCCCCTGCGATGGATGTTTCTTTGGGGATCTGTCCGATAAGGGTAGAAGAATTAATTAGGTACCCAAAACGTATGAAAATTTTGCCGGGGGTACCTTACATCCCATTCCAACCCAATTCAGGCCAATCCGGTAAGAGTCGGGGATTTCGCAGCTTCATTTTGAAAGCAAAATGGCCCAAAACGTACAAATAATATTTTGGCCCTTTTCAAATCCGGGTGCCTTAGACCCAAACTCAATCGCCTTGAGTTGAGTTGTGCCTGTCCACTGTCCTTTGGTTTGAGTAGTTGAATTTCGCTTCTCCGTTGTTCTTTGCCTCTAGTTGGGTTTGGCACAGACACATATTTTCTTTGGATTTCTTGCACTTACATCAAGAAATCCATCTGATGATGGTGACGGTTTCAATTCAAGTCTTTCAACTCTTTGGAAACAAGTTGTTTTGGGAAACGTGCATTTTCCTTGAATTGGAATGGTTCTCTCAATTCCTGCTTGAGTTGAGTTAGGTTGAACCTCTCCCTAAGTCAGGCTGGGCCACTCCGTTGCTCGTTACTTTGAATTGGGCCGGTCCCCTCCGCTGAGGGTGCATTGCCTTGAACTGAGTTGGGCTTCTCCTTTCCGTTTTGGGTTACTACAACTTTCCTTCTTCCGTATACCAAACCAAACCCTCCCAATAAAACTTTTCTACAACTGAACCCCCAGATTCTCTTCTGGTATATACCCAAATCCTCTCAACTCAGTCTTTCTAATTTTAAACCATTTTATACCTTGATAGTCCTGGAGATGTAGCTCCTAATTCCCTTCTGGTACATTCCTAGACCCTTCCTACGCAACTTTTCTACCTCTAAATCTCCGAATTGTCATCTGGTGGATACCCAAATCCTCTCAATTCAACTTTTCTACCTCTAAACCCCAGATTTCTCTTCTGGTGTATATCCAACTCCTCTCAACTCAACTTCTCTAGCCCAGGAACCATTTTATACCTTGATACTCCTAAAGATGGACCTCCTAATTCTCTCTGGTATATTCCTGAACCCTCCCAATACAACCTTTCTACCTCTAAATCCACAAATTCTCTTCTGGTATGCACCCAAATTCTCTCAAATCAACTTTTCCGAACTCTAAACCCTAAACCATTTCATATCTCCGTACTCTCAAAAGACATATCTCCTAATTACCTTCTAGTATATTCCCAAAATCTCCCAACACAACTTTCTTAACTCTAAACCGCCAAATTCTCTTCTGGTGTATACCCAAATCCTCTCAGCTCAACTCTAAACTAACTAACTAACTCTAAATCATTTTATACCTTGATATTCCCGAAGATATACTTCCTAATTCTCTTCTGCTACATTCCTAAACCCTCCCAACACAACTTTTCTACCTCTAAATCCCTGACTTCTCTTCTGGTATGCACCCAAATCCTCTCAACTCAAGTCTTCTGGCTTTATACCTTCGTACTCTTAAGCATATACCTCCTAATTCTCTTCTGGTAGATTCCCAAATGCTCCCAGCACAATTTTTCTGTCTCTAAACCCCCAAATTCTCTTCTGGTATATACCCAAAGCCCTTCAATTCAATTTTCCTACCTCTAAACCATTTTCTTCCTTGATACTCCGAAGGCAAACCTTCTAGTTCTCTTCTGGTGTGTATCTAAACCCCTAAATTCTCTTCCGCTGTGTATCTAAACCCCTAAAAATTCTCTTCTGGTGTGTATCTAAACCCCCAAATTCTCTTCTGGTATATACCCAAATCCTCTCAATTCAAATTTTCCAACTCAAAAACCAATTTGTAACTTGATACTCCTGAAGACGTTGCTCCCGAGTATGTTTTATGGCCCACTCTCTCAAAGCAAAACACGCCTTTGTCCTTGATTTGTTGTCCTTGACTTTGTTTCCCTTAAAACGAGGTCTGGCCGTTAAAAGTTGAAATTTCCTTGCAGCTTTCACTCGACAGCAGGACCTCCTGGAGCAAATAAACGCCAATTTGGACATGTTCATGCCGAGAATGCTCGCCCTGGAGCAGAGCGTCACCGAAGACCAATTGGCCGAAACGTGGGGCGAGATCAAAAAGTTTTACTTCCCGGAGAACGGCGTCAACGTGTCAAGCCCCAACGCGATTCAGCTGTTTATCGACGTGAGTCGCCTTTTTCCCTCTCGAACCCCCAACCAATTAAATCTTTCCCTTTCTTTTTAAATAGTTGTACCTTCTTCCCTTTTCAACCCAACCGATCATTCACTTTTCTTTCTTTTTCTTTTTAATAGTTGTACAGCGATCGCGCCTTTGTTTACCCCGCCTACCAGATGGCGCTTTTGCACTCCCTAAAGGGTCACAAGCCGATCTGGTTTTACTATTTCGACTATCGGGGGAAACTCACCTACGGTGAGCTTTTTGCGGCGACCAATGCGACCCTTGATTTCAACTGGGGGGTTTCCCACTGCGACGACCTGCTCTACCTGTTCCCGACCCCGAAGCTACTGCCGGGACTCCCCGAAGAAGATTTGGAAATGAGCCAGGTCTTGATTTCCATTTTTACGACCTTCGCCAAATGCAGGCAAGCACTTCTTCCTACTGGTGCTAAAAGAACTTTTCGATTATCTTCTTTTTTGGGGTTTGCAGGAATCCGTCTTTGAGCGAGTTTCTGAGGCCCAGGGGCGTTTGGAGTCCGATTCCGGACCTGAGCGCGAACGACCTCGCCGAGAACACGGATCTGCATCACTTGAAGATATCAGGGTCGCATCGAGGGGGCAACGGGTCTTCCGTTCGGGTGGAGATGGTGCGCGAGTTCTTGCCGGAGCGCATGTTCTTCTGGGAGAAGCAGCCCTTATTCGAGAACATCAAGGGGTTGCACTGATGATGATCGCCGATCGTGTGAATAATAATTGCTGTGGAGTCGTTACCGTTGTTAATAAATTTTTACTTTATTTATCTGAGCGTGTTCTTTGAAGATGGGGAAGACAACGCCAACAAAAAAAGAATTTCTCTTTTGCTTTCGTACTTCGTGATGAAGACACACCCCTTTCTCCAAGTAAGCGGTACGTTCTCGAGCGGGAATTTTCTTTCTGTTTCTCTGCCAAATCTAATAAATCCCACCGCTGCCACCATTTCCGTAAGAATTTTACTTGATTTTCTATCTGTTTCCTTGCTAAATCCGAATCCCATCGCTGCCACCATTTGCGTAAGAATATCACTTGATTTTCTTTCTGTTTCTTCGCTAAACCTAAATCCCACCGCTGCCACCGTTTATGTAGTCGGGCGTGGTGAAAAAGTGTTTTCCGAACGCACGTGGAAAGTTTGGCGAAAATCCTTCGCTTCGTTCAGATCCAGGCGTGTAATTAAATGAAAAAAAAAAAGGTAAAATTCAATTTGACTCAATTCGATTAAATTTAATATAACAATGAAAACAAAACACATAATCGGTTGGTAATTCAAAAAAAAAAAAAAAAAACAACGAGAAAGAATGAAACGGCGAGAAAACACGAAGAAATTGAAATAAATTCTAAATTTTCAAGAAATACGATCTAATCAAATTAAAAAGAAATATTAATAATAATAATAAAAACAAAAGACCATCGGTTCAGCAGATTCAGAAATTAAAAAAAAAATAGTTTGATTGGTAGTTAAAAAAAAAAAAAAGAAAACGATGAAAAAGCAAAGAAATTGAAATAACTTCAGAATTTTCAAGAAGTACGGCGTAGTAAGATTTAAAAGAATAATAAAAAAACAAAAGACAATCGATTCAGTAGATTCAGAAATTTTAAAAAAATGGTTCGATTGGTACATAATTCAAAAAAAAAAAACGAAAACGAAAAGAAAACGATGAGGAAGCAACAAGAAATTGAATTTTCAAGAAGTACGACATAATAAAATTAAAAAAGATAATAAAAACAAAAGACAATCGATTCAGAAATTCGAGAAAAAAATAATAATAAAAACATAAATCAAGAAACGAAAGAGTAAAATCAATTTAATTAAAAAAAAAATTCCTAATTCAAATTAAAAAAAACAAATAAATTTTTGAAAAATAACAGAGTATTAAAAACAAAACACGATCGATTTTACGATACGTAGATTGGTAATTTGAACGACAAATGAGAAAAGAAAAAAAAACGACGACGACGACGACGAGAAATCAAAGAAATCGAAATAATTCCAGAATTTTCAAGAAACACCGGGCGATGAAATTTAATTTAAAATATAACGAAAACAAAAGACAATCGATTTTGCGACGCAGTTCTCGGCAGATTAACAAATTTAAAACAAAACAAAACAAAAAACTGTTTGAAAAGAAAAGTACACAATTAAAAAAAAATATAAATAAATAAAACAGAAGACAGTTGATGAAAAAAAAAATAAAGAAATCAAGTGGATATGTAGAAACAAACGAACAAAAAAGAATTCCACGTGCGTTAACAGATGGCGCTGCCTTGCGACGCCGTAAGTAATTCTCTTTTTTCCAAAAAAAAACAAAAATTTCTCAAGAGATGATCGAAAACAAAACGCGATCGATTTCGCAATACGTTGATTGGTAATTTAAACAAAAAATACGATGAGAAAGTAAAAAATTGAAATAATTTCAGTATTTTCAAGAAGCACGAAGCGATAAAATTTAATTTAAAATATAACGAAAACAAAAGACAAACGATTTTGCAACGCAGCAGATTAACAAATTTAAAACAAAAGAAACTTTGAAAAGAAAAGCACATAATTTAGAGAAAAATAAATAAATAAATCAACCAGCCTGTTTGAAAAGAATAAAACACAGAAGAAAAACTTAAAACAGATGACGGTCGATTTAAAAAAGAAATTCAAGTGGACGCGTAAAAACAAACGAGAAAATTTTCCGATGTGTGGTCAACAGATGGCGCTGTCTTAGAACGGCGCGAGTATTTTTTTTTTTTTATTATCGTCCAGAAGTGAGTGTGTCAGTTGAAACAAAAACAAACAAAAAATTACAAACAATAAAAATAAATTTAATAAAACAAAAGACAATCGATTTTGGAACGTAGTTCAGTGGACTCACAAATTAAAAAAACAAAAATTGTTTGAAAAGAAAAGTATACAATTAAAAAAGAAAAAGAAATAAAACTTTTCAAAGAGGAAGTCCGAAGAAACTTTTAATGAATGGGTTGCCTGAATCTCCCTGTATATGTATACATAGATTAATTCTTTTTTTTAACTTTGATCATTTCGTCACGATTCTAAAGTATGTTATAGAAATAGTTGAATACGTAGGCAACCCACATAGCGTCGCTGAAAACATGCTTGCCTATAGTCAAGACCGAAAGAAAATTGATAATTAGTTTTGCTTTTGCTTGAATCATCTTCGTTCTTGGGCTTAGTTGATTGATGATGAGTCAAAAAGGTGATTTTGATGAGTCGAAAAAGTAAACGCACGCGAGTTTCCCAGATCTCAAGATTGGGTTACCACGATTTTTTTTTTGTGATTAATCCACCGTTATCTCCACCGATGATAAAAAAAAGGATTAAGCTCTACGGCAAACGGATTATTATCTCGTTTTCTGTAATACTATTACTAATACTAAAATTATAATAATGAGATTAATACAGGGGAAAAAGATGCAATATTTAATTTTGATTAATTTTTTTTTTATTAATAAAGAACGTCAATGCGCCGCGTCGGTTGAACAGTTTCCAAGGTGAGTGCGTAAGCGTATTTAAAAAAAAAGAAATGCCTGGCTTTTTTTATTATTATAAACGAGTTAATTAAGCGTGTAATAAGGAGGATGTAGAACGATAAGTGTGCGAGTCTGGGAATCCGTAAACAAGTTAATTAATTAAATCTGCTCGATGGGGAAACCCATGCAAGAAGTTTTCCCATTTTTCTTGCTGCTTGGATCAAACCAGCCACGTTTTGCGAAAAAATTCGTTCCTTGACCTTCTTATACTCTCTTTTTCTTTTTCTGGACTTTCCACTCGCCGTGTTTAATTTCCGAAGCATCGCAAGCTTTACTCGATCTCCTTTTTCTTAGCGAAAAATAAATAACAAATAAATAAATATAATAAAAAAAAAAATTGGACGTTTGAAATTAAAAGATTAACAACGAAAAGCAAAGAATGATTTTTCCCCAAAATGGAGAAACTTTTAGAGGTTGGTGACGTTTTTTTTTTTGGGAAAATTAAACTGAGCCTACCTAATTATTTTGATTGTAAATTAAATATAACCAAACTAGCGGAAATTAAATCAATTTTTTTAATTAATTCGCATCGAACTCCACCTGGCGAACTTTAGAGAAGAGAAAAGCGCTCGATCTAATGAAAACTTTTAAACAAACAAAAGAAAAGAGAAGTGTGTGGTGGTGTCGAGGCGGCCATCTTGAAATCTAAGATGGCGCCGACTGCACGTCAAATAAGACGTCTCGACGAGACGAAAACGAAATTTTCAAATAATTTGCGCCAATTTAGGGGATTCCGAGCAGTGAAGTGGAGAGGAGGAGGTGAAAGTGAGGTTACTTGTTCCCAAAGATCGTGTAAAGTGGGTGGAATAACTGAGAGCGCATGCGTATTCGACTCTCGTACTCTCAACTGCTTTGAAGTTCGTCACACTCAACTATTACCAAACTGAAAGTTACGTCTGCACTTTCAATGACCGTGAACTGAATTTTTTCTGCTGTTTTTTTCTTTTTGTTTTCTTCTTAAGAAGAAACAATAACTAAAATGGCGCAAATTAAATCATTTTTTTTTTAATTAATTCGCATCGAACTCCACCTGGCGAACTTTAGAGAAGAGAAAAGCGCTCGATCTGACGAAAACTTTTAAACAAACAAAAGAAAAGAGAAGTGTGTGGTGGTGTCGAGGCGGCCATCTTGAAATCCAAGATGGCGCCGACTGCACGTCAAATAAGACGTCTCGACGAGACGAAATCGAAATTTTCAAATAATTTGCGCCGATTCAGGGGATTCCGAGCAGTGAAGTGGAGAGGAGGAGGTGAAAGTGAGGTTACTTGTTCCCAAAGATCGTGTAAAGTGGGTGGAATAACTGAGAGCGAATGCGTATTCGACTCCTGTCAACTCCTTTGAAGTTCGTCACATTCAATTGTTACCAAATTGAAAGTTACAAGCTCCATCTGATGGAAACTTTTAAACAAACAAAAGAAAAGAAAAGTGTGTGGTGGTATCGAGACAGCCATCTTGAAATCCAAGATGGCGGCGATTGCACGTCAAATAGGTTAGAGGTTACTTGCTTCTAAAGATCGTGGAAAGTGGGTGGAATAACTGAGAGCGCATGCGTATTCGATTCCTCTCAACTGTTTTGAATTTCGTCACACTCAACTGTTACCAAATTGAAAGTTACGTCTGCGCTTTCAATGACCGTGAACTGATTTTTTTCTGCTGTTTTTTTTTCTTTTTGTCTTAATTCAGTCCTGTCCTGATACTAAACTATTTTCGTCACGTCGCAATACAATGAGACTTGCATGCATTTACAACTGTACTATCTGCGCACCTAATCTAATCTAATCACACGCATTAGGTTTTTTTTTTTTTTTGTGACAAATTAAAGCTTTGGTCATCGAAACGGAACAAGTCCTTCCATCGCAATGTGCGCCTCGTGAAGAGAACCGAAGTCAGAACAGGTTTGCGTGTTCCTCATCGACGCGAATAGCGCGAGAGTTTCGGAAAAAAAAGGAGATGCCGCTCTTCGAACTGATTTAGTTTCGCGATGGACTTGGCGCGAAATCGTTTTTGAGTGAGACCAAGACGTTTCGAGTGAGTTTTCGAGAGGAGCTGCGAAGATGGAGTACGAAGGGTGAGTTTTTTTGCGCACAATTTCGACATTTCGGACAGAAGACTGCACGCAAATCCGATTGGCATTTTGCTCAAAATTTCATCCGCCAAACGACACCTTCATTATTAAGAGTTTTCCCCCCTTTTCAATTATTCAATGATTATTTTTCGGACAAAGCACTTTGCACAAAATCTCATCCGCCAAACAATTAACAGAGAAGTACCCCCCCCCCCCCCTCCTTACAATTATCCGCCAGGTGGTTCGACAATTTTTTTTCCCTTGAAGCAAAAATTCAATCTTACTTTTCATTGTGAAACTCGCACATTCTCGGAACAATTATTGTTTATTTATCGCCCTTCCTTGGCAGTGACCTTGGCCATGAATCATTTAGATAAGGGACAATGTCACTACTCATTTTACCACCCAAATAACTCAAATAACTCACCACGTATTTATTTATCGTGTCAGTGATACGCAGGGTGATTCGAAATTCGCGCCAAACCACAAAAGCAACTTAACATCGCATTCATGATTGTCAATCACAACATTCATGATGAACTGAGCTGATATTCCCGACCGACCTTGGAATTTAATTGAGTTTGACACCGTAAATCGTCGACGAAACAGGTGCCCCTAGTTTGAGACACCCTATACAATATAATAATTATTAATAAAAACAAAAATTGATTTGAAAATCAGAATTATTTTCAAATTACACGGAGATACGTTTGATTGACCTTGAAATTCTTTTCTTTTTAGTTGGTCTTGATTAATGATGAAATTGATAACTTAAATGCTTAATTAAAAAAAAAGAGTTTGCGAACGAATTAATTAATAAAAAAAACATGCTCGTTATGAATAAAGTGGTTAACGAATTAATTGATTAATTGTTGAATTGATCGATTGATGAATTGACTATTCGGTTCTTTAATTGATCGCTTAGTCATAGTCCAATCGATTGGTCTATTTAATCGTCTAATTATCAATTAATTCGTTTGACTTAATCATGTGGTAATAAATTTCCGAATTTTTGATCAATTAATCAACAGAAATGACAATTGAGCGAATTAATTAATCACAAAATTAACAATTAATAAACGCATTGATTAGAGTATGAAAGAGTTAATGATATTGATTGATGAAAACCCTTAAAAAATTATCGATTAACGAATTGATTAATTTTATTTAATTAAACGTTTAATCACGATTAAAATCGATTAGCGTAATTAATCGTTTTCTAATAATTGGTTGATTTAATTAATCGTTTGAACACGCGATAATTGATTAATTTTATTTAATTAAGCGGTTAAAATCGATTAGCGTAATTAATCGTTTTGTAATAAATGATTAAATTAATCACTTGATCATGCGATAATTGATTATTTTAATCAATCACTTGTATTACAATAGATTTGTTCGATTGATCTTTTAATTACGAAAGTAACGATCACTTATAACTTTCTTAAGCAATCAGTTGATCAAATAATTAATCAGGAGTGAATTTTTCATAGTAAAAGGTTTTGCTGGATATATTAATCAATCAATTTGTTTGACTGGTCATTTAATTTCGGTAAAATCGATCAACTAATCGTGACAATTGCTTGATTTGATCACCATCAATCGATTTCCTTCAAACAATTAATCATCAGTTGATTAATTCGATTTTAATCAAATGATTAATCATCCAATTAATCGATTACTGAATTGAAACTTAAATGATGTCACAAATTAAACTGAAAAGTTACATGATCAATTAATCACGCCAATTGATCAGTAATTAATCGATTGATTGGTCTAATTAATCGTTCGATCATACAACAATTGATTATTGTAACTAAAAATTATTTAAAAAAAATTGATTTGAAAATCGCTAAGGCATTTTCGAGCAAAACGAGCAGGTAGTTTGAGGCACCCTGTATAGGCCTTCAAAAATCAAAATATGTTTAATCGTTTGATCTTGAATATGAAAGCTTTAGTCAACTTCTTGTCATTAAATTGTTTTGTTTTTTTTTAAATTCCTTTGCGTATTGAAAAAGCAAATTGCACCACCCTGTGTGTGATAATAATAATAAACGAAAATTCAAATTCAAATTTTAGTTCAATCTAAATGCGTCCAATTACGTCCAGTGCTGATTTTAATTAGTCTGACCTTGAGATCGAACGTTTCGGTTTCGCGGCCAGCGGTGTTTCCCCTTATACCGAGCGAAAATGTTTTGCGTTTCTTATTATTATACTTCGCGTCTTGAATAAAAAGATTGCTTTCCGACGCAACAAACAAAAATTAAAACTTCGTTTTCCAATTTCAATGATAACGCGTTTAATGTTCAAAATCGATTAGTCCGAAGCACCCTGTATAACAGCAACAAACATAAATTCAAATTTGATTGAGTTACACAATGAAAATATATAATCGAATCGAGGTTGTCCTTGAAATTGAATTCTTTAATAATTACCCTTCGACCGTTTTTAAGTGGGTTTCTAATTACTTTGTATTTTCGAAAAATATGGATCCTGTCACCCTGTATAAGCCATCGTGGCTGAATGAAAACGCGTTTAGCGTCGACTCTGATTACAAGTACTCATGTTTGACCTTGAAATTTATTGTCTTACTTAACTCTGCTTTTTTCGGATGACTTTTGATGAATTTTGGGTAGAAAGGAATAGTCTGGCGCACCCTGTATAAGAAATACAAGAAAAATCAAGATACATTTAAGTTCAATGTTGATTGTGATCGCCGCTCATTTTTGGTTGACCTTGAAGGTGGTGACTTTGTTAGTTCTAGCTTTATACATGCCTGATTAAATTCACATTTTTTCTGAAAAAAAAAATGGCAGACAAAACGTGTTTAACGTTCGAAATTGATTCTGGCTTCCCTTCTGACTTGACCTTGAAATTGACTTTTTTTTTTCTAGTCAACCCTGCGGTTTTAAGCTTCCGACAATGTCCAGTTACAAACTTAATCTGAGGCACCCTGTATAAGTCATCGAAAATTTTTATGTGTCTATAGAAATATAAAATCGATTCATTGCATATTTTCGATTGACCTTTAAGTTTCTTTTTGGTTTTCCACAACTTTCAGCGCTCGTTACTTGCGATTGTTTTGAATTTCAATCCGAACAAGGTTACTGGAACAATCAAAAATAAACAAATGCAATCTTACACACAAAACAATGGACAGATAAGTGTGTAATCGATTCCGAAAAATAAATAAGTACACACAGGGACTGTACTCGAGCCGGTTCTGAGAAATTGGGTTATCTTACTTGTACAACTTTAAAGTCGCCGATTCCGTTAAACAAAACAGATTGACCAATTTGTTGTAGCTTGTAGCAGCTGGTTTCATAATTGTGCAATTATGTCACGCGATTTCTTTTTCGCTGCTTCGGTAATTTTCCCCGGTTGGCAGCGCTGAATTTATTTTTATTTTTATTTTACTACTTAATTGATTGATCGCGTTATGTAACGTCGGCCGTCGGATTAATTTGTTCGACGCACTCGAAACCGTCCGTTGTTTCGTTCCTGTATAAATAGAATAAAGTTATCTATCAGTTAATTCGCGCACACTTACATACACGCGATCGAGATAAAAACGCGGACGTAAAAATGTTAATTGCTTTTACGTGTTTGATGCAACGTAGTAGTTTTCTTTCTTGCTTTATCACCTGCTTATTCATCGTATTTAATTGGTTTTCTGTGTTTACTAAATCATTATTGCATCGATTGATATTTTGCATAATTTGATTTGAACTGGATGATACTATAAAGCCGGCTTCCCACGGTCCGCGGCCAACTCGCGCCAACACTCCACGCAAAGCGGTGGCTCGCGAAGTCTATTACGTATTCGCTTTTGAATTAACAAAAAGGGATCGTCAACCTGGAATTAAGTTCAAGCAGAGAAGGCTTAAAAGTCAGGGGAAAATTAAAAATCAGACTGAAATGTCAAAACCGGCAAAACTCAAAGATCAAAACCGGGCATTAGGTCCAACCGGACTCAACTCAACCAAAGTAAACTTGGTAATAAGAAAAAAGGAATTCGAGGTTTAAAAATCGCAAAATTCAAAAATTAAAAGAAACTAATTTGTAATTAAGTCCAACTCAAAAATGCTTAAGATTCAAGAAAACTTAAAACCGAAAATCCAAACGCAAAGTATGCAAAACTCGAAAAAGTTGAAAATGTTGAACTGGCATTAAGTCCAATCCAACTCAAATAAATCAAAGAATTGAAAAAAATCAAGAGTCAAATTTCAAAATTTACAAAATTCAAAACTCAAAACCACAGCGCAAACCAACTCAATGCCACCAATGGAAACTCCATAATAGTAAATAAAAGAACTCAAAAATAACTTTCAAATTTCAAAACTTCACACAAACTTCAAAACTCAAAAGAAACTGAATCGGTTTTAAGTCCAATCTAACTCAAGTTGGTCGCAGAAAACTTTGAGTTTCATTTTTTTTTTCTAATTTTTAAGTTTTCTGCGACCAACTTGAGTTAGATTTGACTTAAACCCGATTCAGTTTTGAGTTTTAAACCGTCTCTGGTTCAGTTGAGTTGCGCTCAAATTCCACTTAAGTTTCGTTGAATTTCTTTTTATTCTTGAGATTTGTTTGTTGGACCAATTCTAAAAAAAAACAATTGAATAAATAAAGTCAAAAAAAAACAATTGAATAAATAAAGTCCAACCAAACTGCTGAACCTAAACAAAGAAAACTTAAAAATTAAAAAGTCCAAAACTTGCAAAATTCAAAATAAAAGAAAACCAAACGGGAATCAAGTCCAGCTCAACTCTCAATTCAAGAAAATTGAAAAATAAAAAAAAATTGAACTGGATTTAAATCCAACCCGAATCAACTTAATCAAAGGAACTTAGAAATTAAAAAAATAACTGAACCCAAGCAAAGAAAACTTAAAAATCAAAAAATCAAATGTAAAGTTTGTAAACTTACACAATTCAAAGTAAAAGAAAAAACTGAACAGGAATTAAGTCAAACCCGATTCGATTAAAAAAAATTCGAAAAATTAAAAAAAAATTGAGCTGGATTTAAATTCAACCCAAATCAACTTAAATTAAAATAACTTAGAAATTAAAAAAAAATGAATCCAAGCAAAGAAAACTTAAAAATTAAAAAATCAAACCTCAAGTTTCAAAACTTACAAAAATTCAAAGTAAAAGAAGAAAAACTGAACAGCAATTAAGTCCAGTCTATCTCAATTTAAGAAAACATCGAAAAATTTAAAAAAAAAAGTAATTAAAGTGGATTTAACTTCAACCCAAATCGGCTTAAATCAAACGAACTTAGAAATTAAGAAAGTAACTGAACCCAAGCAGAGCAAACTTAAGAATTAAAAAATCAAAAGTCGAGTTTCGAAATTTACAAAATTCGAAAATTCGAAATAAAAAGAAAACCGAACGCGAATTAAGTCCAGCCCGACTCAATTCAAGAAAACTCGAAAAACTGAAAGAAAATTGAACTGGATTTAAGTGCAACCCTAATCAACTTGATCGAAGGGGCTTAGAAATTAAAAAAATGAGACTCAACTTGCAAAACTGAATAAAAAAGGAAACGGAAAACTCAAATGGATGAATTAATTGTCGAAATCCGTCCGAAGTCAAACAAAAGAAAAAATTAAAAATAAAAAATCAAGACGAATTTCAAAACTTCCAAAAAAAAAATCAAAATTGAGCTGGAATTTAGTCCAGCCGAACTCAATCCAAGGAAAGCTGAAATTCATGGAAAATTAAAGCTTGGATTTCAAGACTTCAAAGCCAAAAAGCGCTCAATTGTAAATAAGTCCGTGCCGGGCAAGGCCAAAACTTAAAAAATTAAAAAAAAAAAGGAAACTCAAATTCCAAAAACGGAATTGGAATAAATGAAGTCTAAATCCAACTAGATCCAAGCGAAGAAAAAAAAATTAGGAAACGAGGAACAGAAAGCAACAGTCGATTGGCCTTTTAATTTGGAATCGACAAAAGACGACCGTAATCTTTTTTTTTTTGGTCGAGTTTTGACTTTTCTCGTCACGAGAGGAAGAAAAAAGTACAACAGGTCAAACGCACGGCAAAACGGAAAACAAGAGACGATCGGCGAATGGTGAAACGTCACAGGTTTCAAGCCTTGCACAACTATTAGAGTCACACTGTATATTAATTGACAAGTGCATTCGGACGGGGTAAGAGGAGAAGAAAAAAAGAAGCTTCACATTTTCCTTTGTCGCGCGAAAAAAAAATGCAAGAAATGATCAAACGCAAGACAAAACGGAAAACAAGAGACGATCGGCGAATGGTGAAACGTCACAGGTTTCAAGCCTTGCACAACTATTAGAGTCACACTGTATATTGATTGACAAGTGCATTCGGACGGGGCAAGAGGAGAAGAAAGAAAGAAGCTTCACATTTTCCTTTGTCGCGCGAAAAAAAAAGAATGCAAGAAATGATCAAACGCAAGACAAAACGGAAAACAAGAGACGATCGGCGAATGGTGAAACGTCACAGGTTTCAAGCCTTGCACAACTATTAGAGTCACACTGTATATTGATTGACAAGTGCATTCGGACGGGGTAAGAGGAGAAGAAAAAAAGAAGCTTCACATTTTCCTTTGTCGCGCGAAAAAAAAAATGCAAGAAATGATCAAACGCAAGATAAAACGGAAAACAAGAGACGATCGGCGAATCGTGAAATGTCGCAGGTTTACTATTAGAGTCACACTGTATAAAGTCGCACTGTATACCCCTCAACGACAATTTATTTGATTTGGGCCTTCCCCGTTTCGTACAACTATCAAAGTCACGGTGTGTTTTGATTGAAGATAATTTTACACTCCCCCCTCCCCCCTGGCACAACCATTAAAGTAACACTGTATATGGTACGACAATAATTGCGTTGGAAGTTTGAATCTTCCCGATTTTGCTCAACTATTAAAGTCACACTGTATATTGATTGATTGATTGATTGCCTTCTTCTGAACAGATTCCTCGAATTTAAAAATATTTATAATTATGAAAAACCCACACTAAAAGCATCTAAAGCATTCCGGAAACCGACAAATTCCATCGCACTGATAGATTTAATTTAAACGCATTTATTAATTCGATTGCGATACTTAATGATGTGTTTTGCTTAACACACAAACCACGTGAATTAATTAATCGTTTGTTTTTTCTTTTTTGTTTTTTTTTTTTGTTTTTGCGCGGCACGTAACAAACAAGAAAGATCCTCAAAGTCTGGCAGCAGCTCAAAAGCGGAACGAAGGCGATGGTTTTTTTTTTCCTTCGTCGCCTCTCCGAGCTGCGCAGGAGTCGCCCGAATGCGAATAAATAAGAAATAATCGTTGACCTTATCACTTTTAAACAATCCTGTGACGTCATTTGGTCCGTCAATTAAACAAACGCCAGTCACATTGATTATTATTAGTGTTACCGAAGACGACGGTTTCGTTTCGTGGTTTTTGCAGAAGGCGGACGAAGCCCAGGAGCTGCGCCAACCGCGTTTTCTGGATCATTGTGATGACCATCACCGCGATCGTCCTCATCCTGCTCATGAAGCTTTTCTTTTGCACGGGAATCCCCAGTAAGTACTTATTAATTTTTTTTAATTATTTAATTCTGAAGCCTCCCGCTCACCCCCTCAAAGATTACCGCGACAATGTCATCAACACCGTGCCCACCAACCTCGTCGGCAACGACCTGTGCCTCACCAAGGGCTGCGTCATCACCGCTGCTGAGGTCCTAAAACGGATGGACGAGGAGGTCGACCCCTGCGACAATTTCTTCAAGTTCGCCTGCGGCCGGTTCATAGAAGGCACCGACATACCGGAAGACAAGGTCGAAGTGAACGTGTTCTCGATGATCAACGACAAGCTGCAGAGGCAGATCAAGAAGATCCTGGAGGAGCCGGTCAGGGACGACGAGCTGCAGATTTTCCAGAACATCAAGACGCTGTACCGGAACTGCATGGATACAGGTAAACGAAACGCAATCGATTTTTTTTTACAAAACCGACGAATACTATACTGGTCCTTCGATCCGGATGGATAATCTCGCTAAGTTAAAATTACCGGCAAATATGACTGCAGTTCTTTACGTGTTCCAGCGCGTTTAAGTTCTACAACGCACACTACACTGGTCCTTCGATCCGGATGGATAATCCCAGTGAGTTAATATTACCGACAAATGTGACTGCAATTTAATACGTGCTCCATCGAGTTTAAGTTCTACAACGCATACCATATTGGTCCTTCGATCCGGATGGATAATCTCGGCAAGTTAAAATTACCGGCAATATAACTGCAGTTCTTTACGTCGTGTTCCACGGCGTTTGTCCGTCGCTGTATACCAGCCTGCATTTTATGAAGTCGCACTTTACAATGCAATTTAATGTATAAACTGCCACTTATACAACGACGGACAAACGCCATGGAACACGACGTAAACACCTGCAGTCATATTTGACGGTAATTTTGTTAGCTTAACCGTGATGCCCGTTAGCCATCATCCGGATCGAAGGACCATTTACTATCTGAGAACATTTAATAAACAAATTCCTGCAGACATAAAACCAAAACAAATCCGGATCGAAGGACCACTTATTATCTGAGAACATTTAATAAACAAATTCCTGCAGACATAAAACCAAAACAAAAACAAAAAACCGCCGTTTTGACTATGGTAAACAAACGAACGTAACTTGATGCTCTTTTGATACATTTACGCATTTGCTTTCCATCAATGCAATAAACCAAAAAAAAAAAGCAAAACATATAAAAAAAAGACTTCTTGAACAATCCGAAATCAATTTTTTCTGCTTTCGCCTTTTCGAAAAGCAAAAAAAAAAAATAAACAAAAACAAAAGACGACCGATTTCACGATTTGCTTCGGTTGGAACGAATGTGGACTGTCCATTTGCGCATTTCTCTTCCGATCTGGAAAATAAGAAATACCAAAGATGGACGATTTCGCAACAAAAAAAAAAACAAAAAACAAAAAAAAATAGAAAAAAGCAGATGAGTCTATTGCGCATTCGTTTTTGAATAAACAAAAAGGGACACAGTCATTCTGGAATCAAAAGTTCAAGCCGAGGAGGCTTACAAGTCGGGGAAACTTAAAAAAATCAGACTCAAATTTTTTGAAAACTCAAAAATCGAAACTCCAATCTGGCATTAAGTCCAACCGAACTCAATTGGTCCAAAGAAACTCGAGCTTTAAAACTCGCAACAAAATTAAAAAAATAATTAATAGTAATTAAGTCCAACTTGAGAAGGCTCAAGGAAACTCAAAACTGAAAATATAATCGCAGAGCTTACAAAACTCGAAAGAATCGAAAACCTTGAACTAGCATCAAGTCCGATCCAACTAATCGACTCAACCAAAGAAAAAGAAAAATCAAGAGTAAAATTTCAAAATTTGCAAAACTCAAATCCACATAATCGGTTCCAAAAACATTTACCAAACGAGCTGTCATGATTTGGACTTGCGTCCATTCCTTCCTGATCAACAACGTTCACATTTACTCGAACGATTCGCACGAATTCTTCCGATTATAACACAAAGCGCGAGAGGATTGTTTGAAAAAAGCACATCAAAAGACACGCGGAGCTCAATTCATTCCAGTCAAACTGAATCGCGAGATTCATCTAAACAATTCATTCCAATCAAACTCTTTAGATGAATATGTGAGACTCATTTCGATGAATCTCGTTGTCGCGTCGGTTTGACTGGAATGAATTGAGCTCTGCGTGTCTTTTGATGTGCGTTTTTCAAACATTTCGCACCAACGGATTGTAGGAATCGCCTAATCCGAGGTATGTGGAAGCCGTAAGGCGCAAGCGCGTTGTTACACTTAACGCGGTTTTCATAATAATAATGAGACCTAAAAACGGTGTTATTTAATGTACCAGATAAAATCGAGGAGCTTGGTTTGGACGTGATCAAGCAAAAGATCGCGACGGAATTCGGCGGTTGGCCCGTGCTGATGAGCTCGAACTGGAACGAAACGGATTTCGACTGGAAGGAGCTCGCCTACAAATTCGAGAAGAACGGGTACAGCTCGTCGGCCTTCATCGAGCTGGACATATCCACCGACATCAGGAACAACTCGAGGCGGATCATCTACGTAAAGTCTTTTTTCCTCCCGTTCTACTGGACCCCCCTCCCTCGTTAAAATCGTCCTTCTTCTTCTTCCAGATAGAGACGCCCGATTTCGGCTTGAGCAGGGACCTCCTCATGAAGGGCAAAACCGACAAGGCCGTCAAGGCTTATTACAATTACATGATAGAGATGGCGGTGCTTTTCGGGGCAGACGAGGAAACCGCCCCCAAGGAAATGGCCGACGTTTTGGACTTCGAAATCGCCTTGGCAAACGTAAGACGCGCATCCCCGCCTTCTTTTCGTGCGAACCTAAAAACTACTTGAGATTGCAGCGCACCCTATCATCAGCGGACAGAAGAAACATCAGCAAGCTGTACAACAGCTACGCCGTGGGCGAACTGGGGGTGGAGTTCCCCTCGATTCCGTGGTTGGCCTACATAAACACGATTCTGGCGCCACACACGCAAGTCGGTTTGAACGAAACCGTCGTGGTGACGGAACCCAACTACGTCAAGGCCTTGGAGAAAATACTGATTTCCACCCCGAAAAGGTAAGATTTCCAACTAATCGAAGAATGCTTCGAACTACAACAGTTCTTGAAATGGGGACTGACAATTCCGAGGAGTTGGGGGCTCTGATATACCGAAGCTGCTTCTTCCCCTCACCCCCTCTCTCCAAACCAGGCCTGTCTTTCTAGTGGGCGATGGTCGATCTGCTTGGAAACCGATTCGATGGTTCGGGCAAACGAGCTTGGCTTGAAAAAATTTCAAAATCTGGTTCGATTTGGGTTTAGTTTCAGGCAAACGGTAGAACGAGCCTGGCTCGAAGGACCAAAAAGTTTCAAAACCTAATCCGCCAGCTTACTTCAAATTGAATTGTTTCAGGACGCAAGCAAACTACCTCTTCTTGAAGATCGTCACGCAATGCGCGGAATCCCTGACGAAAGACGTCCTCCGCACCAAGCTGAAGCTGCGACGCATCATACACGGGATCAGGGAGCTACCGCCTCGGTGGAACAAGTGCGTCAATAACGTAAAGTCTTTGTACGTGGCGCGACCCCCCTCGTGAATTGTTATTGACGGGCGAAGTTGCAGGATGGCGAATTTGGTGGGGGCGCTGTACGTCCGCAGGTACTTTAACCAAAACTCGAAGGTGGAGATAATCAACATCTTGAAGTACATAAGGGAGGAGTTCGATAAGATCCTGAAGAAGAACGACTGGATGGACGAGAGGACCAAGCAGAAGGCGTTGGACAAGTCGGCGGCGATCACCGAGCACATCGCCTATCCGGACGAGCTTCTCGACGACGAGCTCTTGACCGAAGTCTACGGGGGGGTAATATAACACCGGCTTGTTACGGTTCAAAAACTTCTCCCTATTAAACCCCTTGTAGATTGTTATACCACCAGGTGAGTACCACACGTCGGTGAGGAACGTGTTCCGCTTCCGGAAAGCCTTCGACTACCGGCGTCTTCGGGAGCCCGTCAATAAAACCGAGTGGATTTCCCACGGGAACACGGCGGTGGTGAACGCCTTCTATAACCACGTGGAGAACGCCATAAGTAATAGACTTCGCCCACCTTCCAATAAAATAAAATCGAAGTTTACTTTCAGTTGAATTTCAGTATTTCCGGCGGGCATTCTCCAAGGCCACTTCTTTGACATCGACCGTCCGAGGTACATGAATTTCGGGGCCTTCGGCTCCGTCATCGGACACGAGATCACCCACGGCTTCGACGATGTGGGGAGACAGTTCGACAAGGATGGAAACCTGAACGAGTGGTGGGAGGTGAAGACCAAGACGGCTTTCCTGGAGAAGGCGAACTGCATGATCGAACAGTATAGTAACTACACCGTGGAGGAAATCGATGCGGCGGTAAGAACTAAGAAGTTTTGTTTGGAGGGGGTTTTAGGCAATACAAAGAAAAAAAATCAAATCAAAAATTGAACCAATAGGTAAAATTCTTAGATTATCAAATCGAAATTTTACCAATTGGCAAAAATTTTACCTATAGGTAAAATTTTACCTATAGGTAAAATTTCCATGTATTTTTTTTTTTTTTTAGATAAACGGCAAGAACACCCAGGGGGAGAACATCGCCGACAACGGGGGGATCAAGGAGAGTTACTTCGCGTACCAATCCTGGCAGAACCACAACAAACCCGAACAGAGACTGCCCGGTCTGAACTACACCCCCAATCAGATGTACTGGATTTCGGTGGCGCAAACCTGGTGTCACAAAATCACGCCGGAGGCGCTCGGCTACAAGGTGGTGGTGGACAATCACTCTCCGCAGGAGTACCGCGTGGTGGTGCCCCTCGGCAACATTAAAGAGTTCTCCGTGGACTATAAGTGCCCCCTCGGCTCAAACATGAATCCCCACAGGAAGTGTAAAGTGTGGTAGTGTGTAAAATAAAAATGTAATTAATATCGTAGTTAATGTAATATATATCCTTTTTATTTTCTAGTAGTAAGTTTTTCGATTTTGTTGCTTCTAGTAATTTTGGAATTTTGAGAAAACCTATAAAAGGCTGCGTATTAACCGCGCGAAAGCCAAGCCAAAACTGTCGATGAAGACGAAAACTCAAAAATCGTAACGCAAAGTCTATACGGAAAGGTTAAGAAGAATGGAAAGCCGATAGAAAAAGCAAAACACAAAAAAATGCAAAAGTGAAAAATTAAAAAAAAATTAAAGCAAAGGAATTTTTTTAAACTTGAAATCCGATTGAAGTTAAGCGCAGCCAATCGCAAGGTAACCCGGCCTCAAAATTAGGACGATTAAAATAAAAAAAATTAATAAAAATCAAAAGTTCGAACATTTCAAGGTCAACATAACCCGAACGACAAGTTAAATTTAAAAGAAAATCCAACATAAAATTCCAGAAAATCAACCCCACCCGACTTACTATAACTCTGTTCAACCCAAGCGAAAGATTTCTCAAGAAATTAAAAAAAAATTATTTAAAATTAAAGAAACGAAAACTCGATTAATTAAAATTAAATCCGACACTCATCGCAATGTAATTAATATTTTTCTTTGGATATGCCTCTCTGTTTTATTTACATCTCAACCCCCAACCGAACTCTAAGGATCGAATCTAAGTTAGAAAAATTATTTAAAAAGAAATTAATTTCGATAAAAATTAAGTACAACCGATCTGAGTCAGCGTCAAACCAACCCAAGTCAATTCGACCGCGCTCAACTCAACTCAACCCAAGAAAATAATTTAAAAGAGTAGAAAAAAATTAATAAATTACAAAAACAAACAAAAAAAAAACTTAAAAAAAGAAGAATTGGATACGAAATGATTTAAAAAATCTTATAATTTTTTGATATTTTCATAAAATTGTGACGCAGTCCAAAAAATGACGCCGACGCGCCGTTTGAAACACCCGGCTTGTCATTGGTCTGTCGTAATCGCGTGATTTTGTTTGTTTTGTTTCGATTGGTCAACCGGATTTTGCATCAAATTGATCTCCGGTGGCCATTGTGGCACGCTAATTCTGCATTCTTCGACCCAACGCGACGCGGCGACATGGTACACATGTATTTCGTTAATTTTAAGTATACGTGAAAATTAAAGCGGGTTGGATCAATCAGAAAATAAAGAAACCATAACCTTCACATACACCATACCGCAGGAATCCCACGGTCCGTCGGCACGAAATGTTCGAAAAGCACATCAAAAGACACGTAGGGCTCAATTCGTTCCAGTCGAACTTTTTTAACAGCACTTCAAACGACACGAAAAGCTTAATTCACGCCAGTCAAACTGTTTAGATGACTGCAACCCGTTGGCGTGAGGCGACACTTCAGAAAACACGAAGAGCTTAATTCATTCCAGTCAAACTGTTTAGACGACTGCAACCCATTGGCGTGAGATGCTTGAAGAACACATCAAAAGGCAAAAAGAGCTCAATTCATTCTAGTCAAATTGACGAGATTCATCAATTCATTCCAGTCAAACTGTTTAGACGACTACAACCCATTGGCGTGAGATGCTTGAAGAACACATCAAAAGGCAAGTAGAGCTAAATTCATTCTAGTCAAATTGACGAGATTCATCTACATGAAAGTTTGACTGGAATGAATTGAGCTCTACGTATCTTTTGATGTGTTCTTCAATCATCTCACGCCAATGGGTTGTAGTCGTCTAAACAGTTTGAGTGGAATGAATTGATGAATCTCGTCAATTTGACTAGAATGAATTGAGCTCTTGGATGGATTGCAGGATTCGCGTGGTCGCAAGCGCCTCGTTACGGTTTCTTTATTTTCTGCTTGACAATACAGATCCGTTTTCAATGAGTCACGTAATATTTCCCGAATACTTTGGAAACAGATGAAAGTGCGGCGTGATTACGTACTTTTCTACACAAGTCCGTCCGCCGACGATTGCCGATTCGATAATAATTTATGGGTTTCGCATACCTCAGATCACACGAATCCTAAAATCCACGAGAGGGCGTGAGATGTTTGGAAGAAAGCACATCAAAAGACACGCAGAGCTCAATTCGTTCCGGTCAAATTGTTTAGATGAATCTACCTAAACAGTTCATTCCAGTCGAACTGTTTACATAAATCCACGAGATTCATTTAGATGAATCACGTCGGTCGTTAATTTGACTGGATTGAATTGAGCTCTACGTGTCTTGTGATGTGTTTTCTAAACATCACACGCCGACGGGTTGTAGGATTCGTGTGTATGTGAAAGCCGTAGAGCGCAAGCGCGTGGTAAGCGCATTTTTTTATTTTCTGCTCGACAATAGATCCGTTTTCATTGCGGGGCATATTTCCGCGTACTTTGTAAACAGACAGAAGTTATAAAAGGGAAAAAAAGAACACGCTAGGACGAAAACAATTACTCCATTTTGCACTTTAACTGTAAGATAAGTTAATAAACACAAGGACCGCCTTAATTTACATAATAATACAAAAACACAATCGGACAAGTCATTCGTGACGTTACATGCGCATGTAACAGATTACCGCTAAAATCCAACGCATCAAATTAAATTGTTTACCGATTAGGATTAATTTGTTTGCTGATCGTGCGAGCGTTCAGAGTCGTTTGTAAGATGTGTGAAGAACGCTCGTCGCTCGTCGACTCCTCAACTTAACGATCTAAAGAAGTGACTGAATCGCAGGACTAAACGTAAGTGAGCTGAAGAAAAGAACAATAATTGTAAAACCGTGGTGGAATAGTTGCGAAAATGAAGAGGTTCGATGCGGTTGCTGCAATTCTCGTGCTTCTTTGGGCGACGAGGATTTTCTCATCGCAAGCAGGACCGGGTAAGACAATTTTCACCTCTCTTTTTGCAAATAAGATAAATTTAGCGCATGAAAGTAAATATACAGGGTCAGGCAAAAAAAATGTGTGTTTGCACGTGGATGATTTCTGGATTGTTGTATAAACTAAAATAATTATGGAAGTATTTGCGCGACCGTTACGAGCATCTTCATTTACATGTGCGCTGGCTTTGTTTAAAATGGTAATTAATTACGATGAAAACGTCGGTAAACATTGTTACAACCTTGCAAACGAAGACGCAATTATGGCAACTTTCATCCGGCTAAATCACGTTTTGCCTCAACAAACCGCAAGGCTGAGAACCATTGCGCAACGAGATACCCCGATGGTAAAAAAAAAATCCTGCCATTAATTAATCTAAAAAAAAAAAAAAATACAGGGTCACCCAAATCACACGGCTTTACGCATAGAAAACTTGTGAATCTTTCGAGTGTAACGTAACACTTCCGGTTATACCGGATGTCGCCTTTCACGAAAAAAAAAAATTATATTATTATATTTCGTTTCGAATAAACCGCGTTTAAATGTGGATAAGTGTCACAAGTCTAAGCTTCAAACGTAACTGTACTGAACGCCCTTTCGTTTTAAATTATTGTTATTATTTATTATACAGAATGAAAATCCACGCAAGATCTTATAAAGTAACTCACTTAATTCAAAAAACTTTTACTTAATTTGAGGGACCCTGTATAGTGAATTTTTTTATTGAATTACTTGCGTTTTTTTTTTTTTTCTTTTTAAAGTGTCAGGATTTGCATCAGGCAACGACGACGACGAGGACGTCACTGACGCCTTTCGTAAAAATGCGAGAAACCGCGACTTTGCAGGACTTTGCTTGACGAAGGGGTGCGTGAAGTGGGCGGCCGCGGTTTTGGACAAGATGGACACGTCGGTCCACCCCTGCGATAACTTCTACAACTTCGCCTGCGGCAGTTTCCTGAAGAACACCGTCATCCCGGACGCGAAAACGGAAGTCGACGCCTTCACCGTGCTCCGCGATAAGCTGCAGCTGCAGCTGAGGGCGTCCTTCGAAGAGCCGATCAGAGAGGGCGAGCTCGAATTGTTCAAGAAAGTCAAGAGGTTTTACAAAGATTGCATGGACACAGGTGAGTTCGGGGGCGATCCAAATTCTTGATACGCCACTGGCTGCAACTATTAATATTATTTGTTAGCTCTTCCGAGGCGCAGATAAATGGTCGCAACTCCTACCAATCACATTTGCCGCAGGTACTGAACGAATCCTATTTATAGTGGGCGGAACCAAGCAACCAGCAACCAATAACCTCAAAACACGCCCCTTCATTTTCGCCTTAATCAAAAAAAAAAAAAATACTGTGCGATTTCTGGCGGGTGCGAATCTAAAACGGAGGCCGAATTTACATTTAGGGGCGGAGCCTCAAATTCTAGGCACGCCACTGACTGTACTTATGATTTCTTTTAGTACTCCAATCAAATTAAAGCGCGCCGGAACAGAGATGGGTGGTAAAAAGCGAAAACAGGGTTCCGGCCAATCATTTTTACGTGGGCGGGGCGACGGCATTAAACGCACGACTGACGACGAATGCTGATCTTATTGAAAACGCCTCTGAACGTTCACGATAAGCAAAAAACAAACAATGCCCCCGGAAACATTTCAAGGGCATTTTCAGTAATTCAGCTAGCGCCGCTGTACTTATGTTGGGCGGAACTAAACTGTCAAATGAGGGGGCGAAGCTAAACTGTTAAATGAGAGGGCGGAGATAAACTGACAAATGAGGGGGCGGAGCTAAACTGTCGAATGAGGGGGCGGAGCTAAACTGTTAAATGATGGGCGGAGACCTTAAACTCTCAAGTGAACGGCGTTGGCAATTAATAACACCACAAAACATGCTTAGTGTTTTCGTTTTGTCCAAAAATTACGTACAGGATCCGCATTTACGTCAAGTAATTCTATTCGATAAGCATACATTGCTCTAATAAGTGAACATCAATAATCTTTCGGGCCTATCATATTACGAAGGGCGGGACGTTTGATAAAAGTGGGCGGTAACTCTAGGAAACGATTGGTTCGTGAATAATTTCGAAAACGTTTTTTTTTTTCTCCTAATGACTTGCCCGAACGTTGCAGTGGACAACCGACCGTGCTGGGGGCGGGGCGGTGTTGGTAGAAGTGGATGGCATCGAGGCGTGTTTTTTTTGTTTCATGAAATAGAGGAAGTGGTGAAGGCGCCAAGGTTAGATTTTTTTTAAAGGAAGGCGCAGTAACATAGAGTTTGGAAACCGCTGTTGTAATGCATAACCAAGGCAGCTCTGAAATAGGTCCTGACTATAGTTATTAGTTCATACCAAGGTCACGCCCTACCACACTCGAGAACGACAAAATGCAGCAACGAATTCGTCTCTTACAAAAATGAAAGCTTGGTGAATTACAGATCAAATCGAGAAGCTGGGGCTCGCCGTGCTCAAGAACAAAATAAAGAAAAACGGCGGTTGGCCGCTACTGGAGCGCCAAAACTGGAACGCCGCCCACCGATTCGATTGGACCAAAGTCGTGCACGGTTTCCTCAAGTACGGATACAACTCCAACCCCCTCGTCACGGTCTCGGTGGAGGCCGACCTCAAGAACAGCTCGAAGCGCATCATTTACGTCAGTACCGCACCCCCAACCCCAACTTCCCCCTCCACCCCGCCCATCATGAACTCATGATGTTTGAAAACAATTTTAGATCGACGTGGGCACTTTTGGCCTGGGCAAAGAATTCCTGAAGAAAGGTCCCAAGGACAAAGTCGTTGTGGCCTACCTCGACTTCATGGTGGAGACCGCCAGGGCGTTTGGGGCGGACGCCCAAAACGCGCGGGATGAGATGCAGGAGATTTTGGCACTGGAAATCGCGCTTGCCAATGTAAGATCTCATCCTATTCCATCTTAAAGGTGCTTGGAAGATATGGCTTGGGTGTTTGGGGATTGCTGCTATCGGTTGCCATTGTTCACGTGATCGTCAAGTGAACGACGAAAGCCAATGACAGCAATCCCCAATTCTCCAAATCTCCAAAGCAGCTTAAGTTTGCAACTATCGCTTCATGCCCCCCAGCATACTTTAAGCAACGAAGGGAGACGGAACGTTACGAAGATCTACAACAACCTCACCATAGCCGAGCTCCAAGGTCGACATCCCCAGGTCCCCTGGTTGAAATTCATCAACGG
Organism: Prosopocoilus inquinatus; assembly: GCA_036172665.1. NCBI lineage: Eukaryota > Metazoa > Arthropoda > Insecta > Coleoptera > Lucanidae > Prosopocoilus > Prosopocoilus inquinatus. The sequence goes on along the minus strand of CM069878.1, from coordinate 1,278,041 downwards.
CTTTCTGCCCTCCGAAGAGGACCAAGTGGGTTTGGGGGAAGTCGTCGTGGCAACCGAGCCCAAATACCTGGATTTCCTCGGGAAAGTATTAAAGGACACGCCCAAAAGGTAGGGTGAGATTATGCCCCGCCCCACGACTTTAATTTAAACCAAACGCATTTATTGTTTTGCCCTCCGGCCCCGCCCCCTAGAGTTCTGGCGAATTATTTGATATGGCACGTCGTCTTGGTATCGACGGATGCCCTCACCAAGGAAATCGAGGACATCAAGTTCAAATTTAAGCAGGCCGTGTATGGCGTGAAGGCAATGCCATCTAGATGGGAAATCTGCGTCTATTACGTCAAACCCATGTGAGTTACTTGCGCAAGTTCTTTTTGCAATTTTCTTTGGAAAAATGGTGGTTGGTGCGTTTTGGGGGATGCCCCCAGTAGACCTAGTAGTGGTGTTTGGAAGAAATTCTTCATTTTTTTCTTAAATGGAGGTGCGATACTCAGTAGGTCACAAAGAAATTCCTTCTGCACGCATTTTGAGCGTCTCCTTTCAAACTCTTGGGAAAAATCAATTGGCCTCAATTCAAAAAGAGAAAAGTTAATGGCGTGGCGTTAATTGTAGGATGGCGAACGTGGTGGGGGCGATGTACGTGAGGAAATACTTCAGCCGAAAGTCGAAGAGGGAGATCCTCAACACCATGGGGTATATCCAGAAGGAGTTCGAGAAGATCTTGGGGGAGAACGACTGGATGGATGAGGAGACGAGGCGGGCCGCGTTGAAGAAGTTCAAGGCCATGAAGCACCACATCGCCTACCCGGAGGAACTCCTCGATGATGACGTCCTCTCCAAAGCGTACGAGAAGGTTTTTCCCCGCGCGCCCCCTTTTCGCTCGGTCGAAGTAAGAAATAACTTGCGCTTTCCAGCTGGAGCTTTTGCCCGGGGAATTCCTGGATTCCGCGTTGAAGATCAACCGATTCAACCTGATCAACCGCAACGGGCGACTGAGGCTGCCCGTCAATAAGACCGAATGGGTGACCCACGCGGACACTGCGACGGTGAACGCCTTTTTTAACCAAGTGGAGAACGCCCTTCGTAAGTTAGAGGAGACGATGGGGGCGATTACTTAACCTCAAAATTTACCATCCACAGGTTTTCCTGCTGGCATCCTCCAAGACCAGTTCTTCGACTTGGATCGCCCCAGATACATGAACTTCGGCGCTTTTGGTTCGATCATCGGGCACGAGATGACGCACGGCTTCGACGACGTCGGCAGGCAATTCGATTCCGACGGTAACCTAAAGGAGTGGTGGAGAGAAGAAACCAAGAAGGCCTTCCTAAAGAAAGTCAGCTGCTTCATCGAGCAATACGGAAGCTATAAAGTCGCGGAAGTCAACATGACCGTAAGTGCCCCCCTCATTTTGTAAAAAAACCTTTTGTTTGCCCTTTTTTCCTCCTCTTCCTTTTAGATTAATTGGAAACGTTAAAGTTAACACGACCGTAAGTGTTCCATTTTGTAAAATATTTTGCCCTTTTTTCCTCGGGCTTTCAGATTAACGGGAAACGCACCCAAGGGGAAAACATTGCGGACAATGGGGGCGTGAAGGAAGCCTACCTGGCGTACCAGACTTGGAAGGGGGAGAACCCCCCGGAGTTGTTACTGCCGGGGGTGAACTACACCCAAAACCAGATGTTCTGGATTTCGTTCGCCCAAAACTGGTGCCACAAAGCCACCCTGGAGAAGCTGAGGGTGCAGGTCATCCGAGACATCCACACCACGGACGAATACCGGGTCATCGGCCCCGTTAGCAACATGAAGGAGTTTTCTGAAGACTTCGCATGCCCCCCCGGCTCACCCATGAATCCCCATCACAAATGTAAAGTCTGGTGAATTTAATACTTAAATAAATTCGACGTCTCGAGCCAATTGTTTTTGTTTAGTAAATCAAAAAAGTCCAAGGGGCTAAAAAGGGGTGCGAGTTGATAGATTGGGGTAATCTATGTTTCCCCCCAAATCTTTTACCTACTTGAGCATCGTGTTAGAAAAAAAAAACGTGGCCAAAATGAAGCCAAATTAAGGCAAAACAAAAAGACTGCACCAAAGAGTAAAGCTTTCGTTGAGAAAAAAGAAAAGCGTAGCTAAAATTAAGTCAAATTAAAGCAAAACGAAAAAACTGCACCAAAAAGTGAAGCCAAAGCGAAACAAAAGTGAAGCCAAAGCGAAGCAGTGGTGTTTCGCTTTGGCTTCACTTTTGTTTCGTTTTGGCTTCACTTTTGTGTCGTTTTGGCTTCACTTTTGTGTCGTTCTGGCTTCACTTTTTGGTGCAGTTTTTTCGTTTTGCTTTAATTTGACTTAATTTTAGCTACGTTTTTCTTTTTTCTTTTTTCTCAACGAAGCCAAAAGGAAGCCAAAAGGAACTCAAAACAAAACTAAGAGACGAAGTCAAAAATATTACTACTGATCTCTTCTTTTATTCGAAAAAATCTTCAACAAAACTCCCGAGGAAGCTCGGTCCAATCACAGAAGGCGTTCGAATCAATTGATCTAATTCTGAATCACAAAAAGTGAAGCCAAAGCGAGACACCACAACAAAGTCCGAAGGAGCCCAAAACAAAATTAAGTCAAAAAAATATGTATATAACTACTGATCTCTTCTCTTATTCGAAGAAATCTTTAAAAAGACTACCAAGAAAGCTCGGTTCAAACACGGAAGGCGTTTGAGTCAATTGATCTAATTCCAAATCACAAAAAGCGAAGCCAAAGCGAAACACCACAACTAAGCCAAAAGGAACCCAAAACGAAACTAAGAGACGAAGTCGAAAACTACTGATCTCTTCTTTTATTCGAAGAAATCTCCAACAACAAAACTCCGGAAAAAGTTCGATCCAGCCACAAAAGGTCAATTGATCTAATTCTAAATCACAAAAAGCGAACCCAAAGCGAAACACCAACACAAAGCCAACCAAAAGGAGCCCAAAACAAACTTAGGAGACGAAGTAAAAAAAATATATAACTACTGATCTCTTCTTTTATTTGAAGAAATCTTTAACAAGACTCCCGAGAAAGCTCGGTCCAATCACGGAAGACGTTTGAGTCAATTGATCTAATTCCAAATCACAAAAAGCGAAGCCAAAGCGAAACACCACAACTAAGCCAAAAGAAACCCAAAATGAAACTAAGAGACGAAGTCAAAAACTACTGATCTCTTCGAAAAGAAATCTCCAACAAAACTCCCGAGAAAGCTCAGTCCAATCACAGAAGGCGTTCGAATCAATTGATCTAATTCTGAATCACAAAAAGTGAAGCCAAAGCGAAACACCACAACTAAGCCAAAAGGAACCCAAAACAAAACTAAGAGACGAAGTCAAAAACTACTGATCTCTTCGAAAAGAAATCTCCAACAAAACTCCTGAGAAAGCTCAGTCCAATCACAGAAGGCGTTCGAATCAATTGATCTAATTCTGAATCACAAAAAGTGAAGCCAAAGCGAAACACCACAACTAAGCCAAAAGGAACCCAAAACGAAACTAAGTGACGAAGTCGAAAACTACTGATCTCTTCTTTTATTCGAAGAAATCTCCAACAACAAAACTCCCGAAAAAGTTCGATCCAGCCACAAAAGGTCAATTGATCTAATTCTAAATCACAAAAAGCGAAACACCAACACAAAGTCAACCAAAAGGAACCCAAAACGAAACTAAGAGACGAAGTCAATAAAAATGCAATAGGTGTTTGAGTCATTTGATCTAATTGGGTTTAATTTCAAGCTTGGCGTAAAAGATGATCATTTGAGCTAATCAGTTTTAGTACTTAATTGATTGTGAGAGAGCAAATAATGTAATAATATCTCTGCATGGCTGGTGATGTTCTCCACTTTTTCACGTTTTTTTTTCTACAATGTTTTTTTTGTTGGATCAAAACAATAATAATTTCAATTGGCAAGGACGCGCGGGCGCGCGCACAAGAATTGATATTGTCACGCTTTGCTGCATTTTTTTAAACGTTTACTCTCGTTTGAGCTGCAAAACACGCTTTAATGAATGAACGGCAATTATGAAGTGCACATCCGCGAGCAATTTCAGCGAGCGATCGTGTCGGATGATAGCTTCTCCTCATTAGCTCTGCGAACTCGGCACGCGAAAGAAGCTCTCGCTCTGCTCCGAGTTGAATGATGACGAAGAAGACGTTCGAAACGTTCGGGGCCGTTTTCCTCGTGATTTGGGCCACCGGGGTTTCACCGATGGCTGACGCAGAGTCAGGTAATTATTTATCGACAATAATTTTAAAAATGTGTACTTGAAGCGATGGTAATAAAAAAAAACAAAACACTTTTAATATTAAAATCAAGAGCAGGTATTCTTCATTATTATTTTTGTGATCGAGTTGGAAATATTTAGACTTACGTTAAGCATTTATTTAACAGTGAAATATTTTTTTTCTTTTTTTGTTCACTTATTTTTTTAAATTGTTATTATCGTTTCATTTCGTTTTAGCTTAAATTTTAATTTTAATTTGCATTTTTTTGTTTTGTAATTTCTTGTTTGCATTTGATCTGTAACAAAACTGCTTTGAAGTGAATCAATCTTTCAAAAAAAAAAAAAACATCATGAATTTACAATTTTCGTTTCTTTCTGCGTTTCCTTGCTGTAAGCTCAACTGTTTCTTTTTTCCTTTGTTTTGTTAGTTTTCGTCGCTGGGTTGCCTTTGCGTAGGTTGATTGGTGTGACCTTGAATTGCTTTCCTAATTTCAATTCTTTCGTAAATTTTCGTGAACCTTAAGTTTTTTCATTTTCATTTTTTTTTTTTTTTTTCATTTTCATTTTTCATTTAATCACAAACGGCCCCCTCTTCTTTGCTTTTTAAAATAAATTTATCCGTTTCGGTTCTGACATACTTTTTTCAAAAAATTTTGTTGCAAATCCTACTGCAATGTCAGGTCAAGAAGCGATCGTAAGATGTCGCTGTTTTATCTATTCATACTTTTTTCAATTTATTTTTTATTAAAAAAAAATATTTTTTCCCAATTTTTTATATTTTTTTAAATAGTTTCCACACCTAATTTTTAATGTTTCACAATTTTTAAGTTAAATTAACTGCAGAACCTGACAAGTGTATTACCTGCGGTAGATCACACATTAAAAATATTCTATTCTATTAAAAAAAAATTCTGATAAATATTATTCTTGAAAAAAAAAATTTTAATTTTAAAAATAAAAAAAATTGAAAAAATCAAAAGGATATAATTTTTGAAAAAGAAATTAAAATTATAACAAATTTCGAAAAAGAAACTTTTTTGATTTTTTCTTTTTTTATTTCTTACATGATTTGAAATTACTCCAATTATAAGGATTGATTTAAAAAAAAAAAACTTTCCCGACTCTTTAAAAATTTCTCCTTAATTTTTAGAATTTCTTTAAATTTCTTCCATTAAAAAAAATTCTGGTCCTTTTTTACTTTCTTAATTTCTCCACATTCTACATTTTTTTCCTTAATTTTCGTCTAGGTTGGGTTGGGTTGACCTTGAACAATCTTCCAACAAAAAAAAAAACATCGTAAATTTACAATTTTCGTTTTTTTTTCATTTTTTTGTTCTAAGCTCATGTGAGCTTTTTTTCCTTTTTTGTTTTCGTCGCTCGTTTGGCTTTCCGATGGGTTTGGGTGACCTTCAGTTCACCTGTAATTTTAAATCACATTAAAATTGCGTTTACTTTTTTATTTTTTTATTCAGTAATTTGGTATTTTTTCCCGTGATTTTTCGATTTAAATATTATATTAAATAATTCTTTTTTTAAATTCTTTAACTTAAATAAATGGTTTCGATTGGATTGGGTTGGTTGGTTAGTTTGGCTGAATTTTCTTTAATTTTAATATATTTTTTTAATTTTTTGTTCCACTCTTCCGAATTTTTTAATTTTATTTTTTAAGATAATTCTCTGCTTGGGTTGAGGTAAGTTGGATTCAGTTCGGTCGGCCTTGAAATTAAAAAAAGAAAATTGAATTGAAGTTTTCAAAAATCCTTAACTTTCAATTTCTTTTTGCATTAATTTGGTAATTTCTTCCGTGGCTTTTCGATCAAAATATTCTATTCAATTAATTTTTAATTCTTAAACGTAAAATAAATGGTTTCGACCGGGTTGGTTTGATGCTGGGCTCAGTTTTGCTTAATTTTCATCAATGTTAATATTTTTTTTATTTTTTTTGTTCCAATTTGTTGAATTTTTATCTGCTTGGCTTAAGTCAAGTTGGATTCAGTTCGGTTGGCCTTGAGATTTTTTTTTTATTTTGATTTTTCGTTTTGCTTTTTTCGGAAATGTTTAGAAGTCTATTTTTTTTTTTCGCCTTTGCATTTTTCACAATTTCTTTCTTAAATAATTCTGTGTCCTTGACTTGTGACGACCATTTAGATCAAACGCAGCGGCGGTTGGTTTGGCTTTCAAAAAATCAAAATCAATTATTTTTTTCGAAATTCTTTGAAATTTCTAATTTTTTAAGATTCTTGACTGGCGAGTTTTTCGTCAATTTTTTTTTTAATTTTTTTTCGTCGTCGTTTTTCTTAAATTCCTCTTGGCATTTTCTTCACTCGTGAATCGTTTTCTTTTCCCGACCGACCAATTAATTTCAAATGTTACTTAATTGCTCACATAATAACAATAATAATAATCTTTGTTTCAAAACAGTTTCGTAACAGTTAATTACAAACGGCCTGAAAACGTCAAATACAAACAAGAAAGAGTACAAACAAAAATTTCAATTTAAACTAAAACAAAACGTAACAACAACGAGAGAAAAAATAATAATAATAATAAATTAAATAAAGAAATAAAACAAAAATATAAACAAGACTGTGAACATCCTGTAAGTCAACATGAAACTGGCTATTTTGTAATTAACTTCATCGTTCTCTTAATTAATTGTTTCAATTTGATGCTTATTGTTTTAATTAACATCATCGTCCTCTCACCGTCATATATATTTTTTTTTTACTTTTTTACTTACTTAATCGTTTCAATTAGATGTTGCTCGCGCGCTTCAGGGTAAAACGCAAAAGAAAAAAAAAGTCTCACGATCATTGAAAAATTGCATGTCAAGTTCTTTTGATTCGTTCCGCAATAAGTAAGAAGAAGACAAAGAGGACCGACCGAATTACACACGCCAGAAGAATTATGATTTACAAGCGGCAATTACACAGTAAACCACAATTAAGTTTTAACGATGACGCCAACGAGATGAGAAAGATGACCTGCAATTAAAAAATACAATATACTGCATACAGTGTGACCAAAACAAAATCGTTTAACATATTACGTCGGTCATAAAAGTCTGCGTTAAGCTTCACGATGATAATAAAATAATAAGAATAATGCTTTCCGTCAAGCGTGTTAGTTACGTAAACAAAAATTATTGCAGTATTAAAAAAATTCAAGACAGCAAACTGTCAGTCAACCAGTGGCGTAGCAATAAGGGACGCGATTGTACAGGATGCGCCGCCAGCAGTATTCGTTCAAGAGGGTGCTTGCTCTCTCTGCCTCTCTTTAATAATAAAGTGCCGTACAAGGTCAATCGAATAGAACGATGATTACTTACAAAATAAGAAAACAAAAGAGGAAGCAGTTATCTCTTGCATCCTTCCATCTTTTGTTTCAATTAAAAATATGCAGATGTGTTTCTACAAAACTAATCTGAAGTAATCTTTTTCTTTAAGCCACGTGGTGTATAGGCAACTTAAGTCACTTTGTACGCTGAAAATTGTATTTGTTAATTGCGATGTGTATAGGCAACTTAAGTCACCTTGCACGCCGAAATTTTTAATTTTTCAGATACTAACGTAAACGAGGTCGAAAACAGAAACGATCCAATCCCAGGCAAGTTATGCTTGACCCGGGGTTGCGTCAAGTGGTCGGCCAAGGTCCTAGAAAAGATGGACCTCTCGGTGAACCCCTGCGACAATTTCTACGGGTTCGCGTGCGGCAACTTCGTCAAGGAAGCGACGATCCCCGACGACAAAACCAGCGTGACCGTGTTCACGAGCATCGGCGACAAACTCGAGGCGCAGCTGAGGGCCTCCTTCGAGGAACCCATCCGTCCCGAAGAGCCGGACCTGTTCAAAAAGCTGAAGACCTTTTACGCCGACTGCAAAGACACAGGTTTAAACCCATCTGTCTTCCATTCTTGGAAATAATTTGGTAATTTCAGAAAAAATTGAAAAAGTTGGATTGGAACCGATTAAAACCATGATTAAGGAGAATGGGGGTTGGCCCATTTTGGAGGGCGACGGCTGGAACGAGATGCTTTTCGACTGGGCGAAACTCTCCCCCAAATTGGAAAAGCTCGGGATCAACACTTTCATTTCCGTTGCTGTCACCACGGACCTCAGGAACAGCTCGAAACGTACCATCTACGTAGGTCCGACCACGTCACCCCCTTTAACCTCATCCTAAATCTTTTTCTGCAGGTTGGGGCCCCAGAACTCGGCCTGAACAAAGAGTTACTCGAGCAAGACAACGTAATCGAGGCTTTCTTAATTTTTTTAAGGAAAATTGTTGCTGCGTTTGGGGCAGATCCTGTAAGGTGGGAGGAAGACATTAAGGATTGCCTTGACCTGGAACTTTCGTTATCTAACGTAAGCCCCCTCATTACCCTCCTGTTTAGACCTTTGAGGTTATTTTACTACAAAAGTTCACAGATCGAGTGGGCGAAAGCCACAATATTGCCCCTAATTTCTGCATTCGATTAAGGATAATTTTTGCATAGCATACGATGGCCACTTACGTAAGAATTCTAGCGAAAGAAAATGCATAAAAACAGGAGAACAGGAGACTAAATGCGTTGTTGCCACTCGCCGTGACCTTGTACGCGTATGATTCATTCCAATATTATAATATTATTTAATCGCAACATTGAATTCTCTGCATCTCTCCGTACTGAACATCCGAATCTCTACAGGTGTTTGGGGGCTAGAGTTGGGTGTTAAACTTTACAAGTGTAATGGGCCCAGGCGCATCGACGAATCCTTTTTTTTATTCTGCTTTTTCCCGACTCGTTTAATTGCAAGAAAAAATTATCATTATCACTTTTTTTTTTTTTTCGTTTTGTACTCGCATCATTATTTTCAGCACACTTTAAGCGAAGAAGAAAAACGCGATTTCAACCGGCTTTACAACCCTTACACCATAGGACAACTCCAATCGGAGTTTCCTTCGATCCCTTGGCTGGATTATATAAACGGAATATTACCTGACGACGTACGAGTGGGCACCGACGAAACCGTGGTCGTCACGGAACCGGAATACCTTAAGTATATAGAAGGCAAACTCAAGCGCACCCCCAAGAGGTATGTATACGTCGGGTATCCCTGGAACCTAATTCTCGAATCGAGGGAACAAACTGGCAAGAGAACGTGACTTCAAAATGACGTAAATCTCTTAGAGTCTGCGTCATTTTGACGTCACGTTTTCTTATGACATGACGTCAAAATGACGTAATTCTCTTAGAGTTTACGTCATTTTGACGTCACGTTTTCTTATGACATGACGTCAAAATGACGTAATTCTCTTAGAGTCTACGTCATTTTCACGTCACGTTTTCTTATGACGTGACGTCAAAATGACGTAATTCTCTTAGAGTCTACGTCATTTTGACGTCACGTTCTCTTGCGCTTTTGTTCCCTCGATTCGAGAATTATTAGGTCCTTGCGGAGATTCCAAATTCATCAATTTCCGTGCAGGACTCTGGCGAACTACATTTTCGTAAACCTCGTCTCGAACACAGCGGATGGCCTAACCAAAGAAATCCAGGAGATTTTGTTGGAGTTGAGACAAACGATGACCGGTACGAAAGAGCTACCGCCCAGGTGGAACTTTTGCCTCGACTATCTCAAAGCCGGGTGAGTAGGTACCACGTCCCCAAATACTTTTTTTTTTTTTTGATGAAGGTAGAGCAGTGGAAGTGGGAACGTACGTCAGTGCTGCTTGGAGTAATCTGAGACAAACGTTTTGTCTTGCACGGTCTCTACCCTTACCAAAAAAAATTATACCTCCTGGTAGGTACCCCATCTGAGTTTCCTAATTGGGAACGTCATGTTCCTGTTGCTTTAATTAAAAAAAAAAAACAAAACAGGATGCCACAGTTGGTTTCGGCCCTGTACGTACGCCGGTACTTCAGCTCCGACTCCAAGAGTGAAATCCTCCACATTATGAAGTACATCAAGGAGGTGTTCGAGAAAATCCTCGAGGGAAGCGACTGGATGGACGAAGACACTAAGAACTTGGCCCTCAAGAAATTCAAGGCCACCCAACTCCACTTGGGTTACCCCGACGAGCTATTGGATGACGAACTCCTGGCCAAAACCTACGCAGACGTAACACTCTACGCCAAAGAGTAGGCCAAAACCTATGTTTATTAATTTGCAGCTGCAAGTGATACCGGGGGATTTTTTCAATACGATCCTGGGCGTCGGTCGTTTCGTCTTGGACTTCAACAACAAGCGCCTTCGGGAGCCAGTGAACAAAACCGAGTGGATCGCGCACGCCAAGGTCGCCGTGGTCAACGCCTATTTTAACCAAGTGGAAAACTCCCTGCGTAAGTACTTCGGCGCCGACAGATGGCGTATGGTATGTGCAGGTGTGATTTGCTGCAGAATTTCCCGCTGGCATCCTGCAGGATCAGTTCTTCGACTTGGAACGGCCGAGGTACATGAACTTCGGGGCTTTTGGTTCGGTGATCGGGCACGAGGTGACCCATGGCTTCGACGATGTTGGTCGCCAGTTTGATTACGATGGTAACCTAAACGAATGGTGGAAGGACGAAACCAAGACGGCGTTTTTGGAGAAAATTAAATGCATCGTGGACCAATATGGGAATTACAGAGTTCCCGAAACCAACACCACGGTTAGTATACCAGAAGACCTCCTGGAAATGTTTTTGGAAGAAGATTGGGAAAAGGGGATTGGAACTGAGGGTAGATGATTTACTTTTGGCATTTTTCTTTTGGTTTTCCCCTTTTCCCCTTTCAATTTATTCTTCCAGTTTTGGAAATAGCAATTCAAGTCATTTAACAAATTGGGAAAAAACTGGGAAAAGTGAAAAACCAAACGAAAAAGACTGCAAGTCAATTCTTTTTCAGATCAACGGTGAACTAACAATAGGAGAGAACATAGCCGATAACGGTGGTGCGAACGAGGCTTACTTGGCCTACCAATCCTGGCAGAAAGAGAACGAGCCGGAACCCCTCCTTCCCGGAGTCAACTACACCCAGAACCAAATATTCTGGATTTCCCTCGCCCAAAACTGGTGCGAGAAGACGACCGCCGAAACTCTCCAAATGCTGATTCTCAGCAACGAACACTCGCCTTCTGAGTACAGGGTCGTCGGCCCCCTCAGCAACTCGGAGAGCTTTTCCAGGGATTTTCGGTGCCCTCGTGGGTCGCCCATGAATCCCCAACGTAAATGCAAAGTTTGGTAAAGGCTGCTTGTTCATTTGTTTAGTTTTTTCAATTTGCCGCACGCGAATGTGAATTCTTTGTTCTAGCACAATTTATAATAAAAAAGTATTTGGAAAAAATATTTGAGAAATTTATTTGATCACTTAGTTAATAATATCGATGGCCGATTTTGTCGTTAGGGGGTCGGCTTTTTCCTTTAGTGGGGACGGAAGGGATCCGATGGAGCGTTAAAGGCAAGCAAAAGCGTGTGCAAACATGCGCCGCCACTGGCCAACTTCAAAAACAGCGGAATTTAGGTTAAGCAATAGAAGCAAAAATTGAAACAAAACATAATTGACATCAATGGCCGATTTCGTCATCGGTGGTTCGGCTTTTTCCTTTGGTGGGGGACGGAAGGGGTCCGATGGGGTATTAAAGCTTTAAACCGCCGGAATTTAGGTTAAACAATAGAAACAAAACAAAGAAGTCGAATAAGAAGAAATCGTTCGTTTATAAAAGTGAAAAAAAAACGCAAGTTTCTTCCCTCTAGTTATGATCCAACGATTCAAAAAAAAAAAGAAAAGAAACAAGAAATGATCGATACTTGAAGTACTAGTAAAAATAATCATAATAAAAACAAAACCGGTTCGGTGTTAATCACCACTCTGCGAAAACGACCGATGAAACAAAAAAAAGAAACACTTTCAAAGACGGGGCAGGATTTGAGAAGAAAATGGTGAATCAAGAAGAAGAAGAAGAAACAGAAACAAAACAATCGCTAAAAAAAAGCAAAAAGCAAAGTCGAATTAGAAAAAGAAAAAAAGAACAATCGCTCTGCTAAAGAAAAAGAGAAAAGAAAATTCTAATCGATTAATAAATAAAGAAAAACGACGATCGAAAAAGTAAAATTAAAAAAAAAGATAATCTCGAAGAGATTTTGCGTGCTTCATGAAAACATACGAGTTTTAAATTCTTCTTGTATTCCGACGATGAAATGAGAAGAAAAACAAAAACAAAAGACGTACGATTTTTAAATAATTACAAAAATAATTAAGAAAAAATTGAGAAATTGAAAAAATTTAAAAATTTTAATTTTCTCAATTTTTAAAAATAATTTTGAAATTTTTCATTTTTTTATTTTTCTAATTTTCTGCTTATATTTTTTCAAAAATCTATTACAATTTTTTATTTTTTGTAAAAAATGATTTTTATCAGAATTTTTTAAAGAGAAATTTTTAACAAGAATGAAAGTATTTTTTTCAGAAGGAAAACTAAATTAAATTAAAAAATAAATTTTGAAATAAAGTCCTTTTTCACGAAGATTCTTTTAAATATAAATTTTTTTAATTTTCTATTTTTTTATATTTTTTTCAAGTTTTAAAATTTTTTCAATTCTTGTAATGTTTTAAATTTTTTTTAATTTACCTCTTCTCCCCCCCCCCCTCCCCGCCCATGACATGTCAACAAAATTTCTATTTAACTCGTGTGAGTTTCCGGTGATCGCTAATTCGCATTCATTTCCATTCGCAGAGAATAACAATATGTATATCAGGTAAATATAATAAGAACAAGAATTAAAATATTTATTTTTAGAAAGAAAACAAAATTAAATTAAAAAATAAATTTTGACAAAAAAATCTTTTTTTCACAAAAATTCTTTTAAATATTAATTTTTTAATTTTCTAATTTTTAAAATTTTTTCAATTTTTTTTTAAATACCTTAATTTTTTTTTTAATTTCTTAATTTTTTTTTATTTCTTAATTTTTTTGTTTAATTTTAATTCGTTTCTATACCCCCTCCCCCCGCCCATGACAATCAACGAAAATTCAATTTGATTCGTGTGAGTTTCTGGCACATTCGCTAATCGCCATGGCTAATTCGCATTCAAATCAAATCAAATCAAATTTACTTCAAAACATAAACAGTGACAAAGAATGTATGAAACTAAGGAGAGACATTCATTCACGATATTAAACTTTGTCACTCTGTACATCGAAAACGCAACATTTTAGACCACATGTTCATAGGAATTTTTTTACTTGAAATCAGTCCAAGAATCGCCCCCTTTCAATTTTTTACAAGCAGCAAGTAACACCCTGTATAATAATTGACTTCTAATTGCGCCACTGGAAATAATAATGCATAATACAGAATGAATCACACTCTTGCTCTCCGTTACTGCCCAAATTGTGTATGTCCCCCCCTTCCCCACCCCCCACCGATCATGGCTTACCAATGAAAATTATTCAATTTAACTTGTGCGAGTTTCTGGTCATCGCTAATTTGCATTCATTCATCATTCATTCATTCATGATTGATAATAATAAATAAAAGTGACAAAATCTATTTTGGTCTTCTCTTTTTTTTGCCGAGTTGTTGTGTTGGTATTGTTGATTGCGGTGGCGAAATAAGATGTAATCCGAAGAATTCGCTTCGCGCGATAAGTGGAAAGAAAAACAAAAAAAAAAAAAAACGACGACAATTTTGGGGAAATACACCGTGACGACCGGGCATCCACAGCGTGTTGCATAAAACAAAACCCGCGAGCACACCTCGATCCATTCGCATACTTAAACTGGTCGAAGGATGAATAAAAATAAAAGATACATCGCTGCTTGGTCGGTGTTCATTGCGGGGGGGATAGTGGCTACCGTGATAGTGTACGCAAAAATACATTCGCATTCGCATTCGACTGTGACAGGTAAGCAAAAACAAAATCTCATTTCCTGTATGTGCTACACACTTCCCGAATCACGATCAGTATAATAACCAGACATCTATTAATAACGCGAAAATAATATCTACATAAATTAACTCGCTTGGAATCTCGGTTTTGCCAAGGTTTGAGGATGAGTCGTCGTCAAATCAACGCCCACTTCATACAGGCCTGATTCATTAGGTGGGAGAACACCTCGACTTTAATGACTGGTGATGATCTGGCGTTGGCGTTGCAGTTTCCCCGGTAACTCGATAATACCCTAAGGTCTCATATTCCTACGCGATGACTCAGGCCTGTTATTGAAGACGGCGTTAGTCAAGGTGACGTGACCACAGCAGAAAGAAAAAACGAGATGCGAATTCAAAGAATGTACGAATTAATTTCATCTATATATTACTCGTGTAGACGATCAAAGTGCCCTCCTCATTCCAAAAACAGACACCAGTGGCGGCGGAGCTGTCAAAACATGCGAAACCGAGACGTGCAAACTGTGGGCGCGCGTGCTGGCGGAGAGCATAGACACCACCGTCGATCCCTGCGACAATTTCTACAAGTTCGCTTGCGGAAACTTCATCAAGGCCACGGAAATACCGAAATACGCCGAGGAAGTGGACGTGTTTTCGATCACCCGGTACGTCGTGGAGGAACAGCTCAAGGCGGCCCTCGAGGAACCCCCGGAAGACGGCGAGCTCGAGGTCTTCAAGAAAGTCAAGACTTTCTACAAGGATTGCATGGATACAGGTGACTAAACGATCGAGCCGAGAACGGAAAACAAAACTGAAACGCATTTTAAATTTCGCGCCTGGAATTAATTCGAGGACATTTAAATAGATGGCGCACGCATCGTTACTATCGGAAAAATGTCAATTCAAAATTGCTTACTTCACTGAGTGCAATGATAGTCGTCCATGATGGAATTAATTAAGAATTAAAATAACAAAAGAAATTAATCAGTTGAGAGAAACGAAGATAGATGGCGCTACCGAAATGTTCACAACATATTTTGGATTCCCTCACCGAGAAATAAAAAAGGAAAGGCAATTACTAACACGAAAGCCTGGATTTATTTCAGACTTGCGCTCAAAAAAAAAAGAAAACGTTTGACCGAAAGCATAACAGACGGCGCGCCATCTGTCTTCTATCTTTAACATTCTTGCTGCAATATCTGCGCTGTTCATTTAAGTTTACAATCCCGATTAGAATAAAAAAAAATAATAAACATTAAGTGAACGGTTTTTAAATTCTAACCGGACGGACAATTATGATAATTGGAAGTAGCACTCGACGTTTCACTTTTGATTGATTGATTGATTGATGGCTTCGTCAGGAGCGAAAAAAGTACGTTAAAAGAAATGAGTTGTCAAGAAAGAAAAATTTCAGATAAAATCGAGGAAATGGGATTAGACACGGCGAAGAAGCAGTTCAAGGAGGTGGGAGGATGGCCGGTTCTGGAAGGAGATGACTGGGACGAGGACGGATTCAGTTGGCCCCACATGGTATACAAGACCTTCAAGCAGGGGATCAACACCAACGCCTTAATCAACATATACGTGGGCACAGACATGAAAGACAATAGGAAGCGAGTGGTCTACGTAAGGTTCGCCGTGCAAGGTTCGAAGGACCAAATTCAGAACGAAAGTTTCCAGGTGCAAGGTGGATCGTTCTACTCTGGTACGGCGGGGAAGAAAGCGAGAAGCGTCCAGGGGTATCTCAGTTTTCTTGTGGATCTGGCGGTTGCTTATGGGGCCGATCTCGAAAGGGCGAGGCGAGAGGCGGAGGACGCCCTGGATTTCGAAATCTTGCTGGATACGGTAGGTCGCCAAAACCTAGGGGATACCCTGTCCACATCAAAAAAGTTTTAGCACGACATCAGCAAGCTGAACAGGCCGAACATAACGGTGCTGTACAATAAGTTTACGATCGAAATGCTTCAACGGAAGTACCCCTCCATCCCCTGGTTGGAATACATAAACAACCATTTGCCGGATGGTATTTCCGTAAACCCCCGGGAGACTGTGATACTGACAGATCCGAAGTACTTCAAGTATCTCGAGCACTTGCTGAATTACACCAAAAAAAGAATCATCGCCAATTACATAGCGTGGCACACCGCCATGACGACGGTTAACTTGATGACGTCCGAACTCAGGGACGTCTACCTAAAATACATGTACGTCTTGAAAGGGGTCACGCAAGAACCGGAAAGGTGGCAAAACTGCGCGTATTACGTCAGAAGCTTGTGAGTATCTACCTCTAATCTTCGTGCTTTGGAGATTTGGAGAATTGGGTATTTGGGGATTGCTATAACATTGGTTTTTTTTGGATCCGCAATGGAAACCAATTCCCAAATACCCCATTTTCCAAACAGAAAAGGAAAAAGCAATTTAACTGAGGAGGTTTTCATGAAACCCAAATTTCCTTTCAGCATGCCAAACCTGGCCAGCGCGATGTACGTGAGGAAGTACTTCACGCCGAAGTCCAAGAACGAAGTCCTCGACATAATGAAGTACGTTCGAGATGAGTTCGGAAGAATCCTCGGGGAAAACGATTGGATGGACGAGGACACCAAGAAGGTGGCTTTGGAGAAGTTCAGGGCCATGAAGCTGCACATTGCTTATCCCGAAGAGCTCTTGGACGACGACGTTTTAACGAAAACTTACGGAACGGTAGGCACCAGAACGTCCAATCTTTAGACATCCACCTTGTGGATCATCTTGGGTTTTTTTTTTAGATCGAGATTATTCCCGGGGATCTTTACAAATCGTACGTCAACGTAAATCGCTTTAATATCAACTTCAAGAACGGCCGCCTCAGAGATCCGGTCGACAACAAGACAGACTGGATAACCTATGGGTCGGCCATTACCGTCAATGCATTCTACAAAATGACGGACAACGCACTAAGTAAGCACATGGAAATTCTTCCCTCATCCCATCCGGGTTGAAAAAATTCCGCCCTTCCCTCCAATCCAAGCTAGCCGCATTGACACCGCGTAAATTTTCGAATTAATTGTAATTTTGCAACTCGTAGGGGCGGCAGTGACTGCTCCCCACCGTCCCCCTAACAGCTTCCGGTTGTTGCAGTTTTTCCCGCGGCCGTTCTTCAAGGTCAATTCTTCCAGTTGGGCCGCCCGCGGTACATGAACTTCGGGTCGTTCGGTTCGATCGTCGGGCACGAAATCACGCACGGCTTCGACGATTTGGGCAGGCAGTTCGACGCCGATGGGAATTTCAAGGATTTGTGGACGACCAATACCAAGAAGGCCTTCACGGATAGAGTCGAGTGCTTCATAAACCAATACAGCAACTACCGGGTGCGAAAAGTCAACTTGCTGGTAAGATTTCGCCCTCCCCTCACCCCAACCCCAAACCCAAGCTTCAAGCTTGGGGTTTCCTGCTTTGGAAATTTGGGTATTTGGTGATTGCTGTAATATTGGCTTTTTGGTTATGGTGTTCCTCAATAAAAACCAATAAACCTCAAATACCCAATCTTCCAAGCAGGAATGGTTCGCTTCTTCTTCTTCTTCTTCTTCTAAATATGTACATACATAAATAGGTCAACGGCGTCCGGACTCAGGGTGAAAACATCGCTGATAACGGCGGGGCCATAGAAGCGTACCTGGCTTACCAGAACTGGCTCAAGGACAATTCGGCCGAGCCACTGCTACCCGGGTTGAACTACACCCAAAATCAGATGTTCTGGATTTCGTTGGCCCTCAACTGGTGTCAGACCAGCAGGTTGCAGAAAGTAAAGCAGCACGTCACCAGCGACGCCCACGCCCCCTACGAGTATCGAGTCGTCGGGGCGTTAAGCAACACGAAGGAGTTCTCTCGCGATTTCCGATGCCCGTCGAACGCGCCCATGAACCGGTGGTACAAGTGCAAGCTTTGGTGACGTCACGAGCGCCCTCCTCACCGTAGACAATAATTTATTTATTTTTGTAACGAGCTCGAGAATACATTTTTTACTATTTCGATTCGCCTTGCTTCATTTTTTTTAAATTAAATCTCTTATTATTTAAATTAAAGACAATTCAATTTGGATTTGAATGGATAACGATGAAATTTATAAAATGCGAAAGCGACGCGACGGCGGCTTTAGGTTCTAGGCAGGGAAAACGCCGCGCCCCCGCCAAGGGTTTCAAAACACCAAAAACCTCCTCCAAAACTCCTCTTCCTATGCTCTCACTTTCAAACAATTACGTGTACACGCTTACGTTCCAATTCTCATGAAACACCCTGTGTGACCCTGTGTACATTTAGCGAAGACAGAACCTCCCCCTCCTACCCTCATCTTTCACCCCGTATCTTTCTTAATAAAATAATAATAATAATAATAATCATTGACATTCTCATTTTCGCATCGAAGGTTTTAAAAAATTAAAAAGCAAACTGTTTTTTAATTTATTTTTAATTAAAGTCACCGTCAAAGTCGATGAAACAAAAGAAAACTGAAAAGAAAAGGAAAAATACATCGCTCGTTAAAGAAAACGAGTAACAGAAGAAAAACAGACAAAACAAAACACCATCAACTGATAGCTAAAAGGAAAAATCGTGTTAAATAGAATGAAACAAAAGAAGAAGAAAAAAAACAAAAAACAACGGAAGATGATAAATTGATAATTAAAAATCAACAAACAGCAAATCAAATGAAATAGAATTAAAGGAAGACGAAACAAAAGACGATCGACTGATAATTAAAAAGAAAAATCGTGTTAAAGATTTTTCTTTTTAACTATCAGTCGATCGTCTTTTATTTTTAATTCTATTTCATTTGATTTGCTATTTGTTGATTTTTAATTATCAATTTATCATCTTCCGTTGTCTGTTTCTTTTTCTTCTTCTTTTGTTTAATTCTATTTAACACGATTTTTCTTTTTAGCTATCAGTCGATCGTCTTTTGTTTCGTCTTAATTAATTCAATTTAAATTAAACAAAAGAAGAAAACCAGAAAGATCATAAACTGATAATTAAAAATCACAAACAACAACAAATCAAATAGAATAAAATCAAAGGAAAAAAGTCGCTCAATTGATTAAATTAATTAAGACAAAACAAAAGACGATCGACCGATAAGTTAAAAGGTAAAATCGTGTTAAATAAAATTAATTAAATAAAAGAAGAAAAAAAACAGGAACGAAAGATCATAAACTGATAATTAAAAATCACAAACAACAACAAATCAAATGAAATCGAATCAAAGAAGAAAAAAAAACAAATTTCGATTAACTAATTAAAAGTCAACCCAACCTAACTCCAATCAAGGTCAATCCAACTGACATCAACAAAATTTCATCTGACATAAGTAAGAAATATTAAAATTACTAGAAAACTGAAAGCAAAGATTAAAAAAAAATTAAAAATCAATTAAAATGAAGTTTAACTAATGTCAACGTCAATCAAAGCCAATTTCTCTCAACCTAACGATCCCATTTAACGCAGATGACAATTAAAAATTGCAAGAAAAATTAAAGTACAGAAATTGTTAAAAATTAAAAATCAATTAAAACGGAGGTCAATTTGTGTTTAAAAAATGTAATTTTTATTTCATTATAATGTATTTACTTATTTTCTTTTTTTTTAAGGGAAAACCTAAAAAAGAAAAACCTAACCCAAACCGACAGAAAACCCTAACTCAAACCGTAACGAAATCAGCTTAAAATTAAAATCGAAACCTTAACCCTAACCTTTTACAACATGCGTGTACATCCCAGGTTAGATTATAAATTTACTGCAACTGTCATCTGTCATCCGTCAAATGTCAATGATTTTAGAAAGTCATCCCATTTTTAATCAAATAAAACAAATCTACAATGACTCGGGCTTTTCAACTGAGCAGTCGTTACGTTCTTCTTTATTGAGAAGCGCTGGTGAAAATATTACAACCCCGCGGCTGAGCCCCTAGTTACGCCACTGCTACAGCCACGTATACTTATGAAGTCGCAGTTTCTCGTTTAAGTTGCATTGTAAAAGTGCGACTTCATAAAATGCGGGCTGCTATATATAGGGACGTCAGTAAAATAAAAAAATTGAGAAGAGCTGAGGGATTATTATTTTTTTTGTGAATCAAGCAGCGTAAAAGGAAAAATACATCGCTCGTTAAAGAAAACGAGTAATGGAAGAAAAACAGACAAAACAAAACACCATCGACCGATAGCTAAAAGGAAAAATCGTGTTAAATAGAATTAAACAAAAGAAGAAGAAAAAAAACAGACAACGGAAGATGATAAATTGATAATTAAAAATCAACAAACAGCAAATCAAATGAAATAGAATTAAAGGAAAAAACAAAACAAAAGTCGTTCAATCTATTAATTAATTAATTAAGACGAAACAAAAGACGATCGACTGATAGTTAAAAAGAAAAATCGTGTTAAAGATTTTTCTCAGTCGATCGTCTTTTGTTTCGTCTTAATTAATTTAATTTAAATTAAACAAAAGAAGAAAACCAGGAAGATGATAAATTGCTGATTAAAAATCCACAAACAACAACAAATCAAATAGAATAAAATCAAAGGAAAAAAGTCGCTCAATTGATTAAATTAATTAAGACAAAACAAAAGACGATCGACTGATGAGTTAAAAAGTAAAATCGTGTTAAATAAAATTAATTAAACAAAAGAAACAGGAACGAAAGATCATAAACTGATATTAAAAATCACAAACAGCAACAAATCAAATGAAATCGAATCAAAGAAGAAAAAAAACAAATATTGATTAACTAATTAAATTAAAATTTCAATTAAATAAGATCGAATAAGGTATATTTATACAAAAACAAAAAACAAAAAACAAAAAGATGATGATAATCATGATGATAAGGCGAAAATAAAAATTCTAGTCAGATCGAAACAAGAGAGAGAGAGAGAGACAAAGTTTTGATTTAATTTTTCAAAGGAATATATTATTAATTAAATTTGAAAGGGGGGGGGGCGATGTATATTTTTGTTTTGTTGTGTGGAGGTCGAGAAAAAAAAATTAGCGACCCTTCTCCATTCAATCCAAGTAAGAGAATTAAGAAAAAGATGTAAAATAATAATAACGTTTTGCTATTACGAGTTAGTTTTTTTTTTTTTTTAACAAAAATATTTTAATTACAAAACTCTCTTTATTTGGGTATTCACTGTCTCAACGGGCACCCTATCATTACGTCATCAGTTCAATGGCGTATATTTTCGTCCGCCCACAAAAACTTACATGTGTAACGTAAATTATTTACTATTACTATAAATACCCGGTCGTAACTACGTAATTATAAAAATCTGCAGAGCAGATGGATCTATATCTATCTACAGTGCAAACGCGCTCCGTCCGTTCCGGGAACCAGCCCAATCGCAGATTCGTAATTAATCAAACAACACTGAGTCGCTTGGATTCTTGCGAAAAGATTATTAGTAAGATTAGTCGAGATGCAGAGTTTAAATGCGACGGTGGTGGTGATGGTGATGGCAATTGTGTTGTTGTTGTTGTCGATTTGCGCAAATCCACTTCCAAGTAAGCTGAATAATCTATAATAATAATTAAACAAAATAACTCTCATTTTTCCACTTCCAGCTTTTCCGAAACCACTTCAAGACGACGCGAAGGACGGAATCTGCACGACTCCGGCATGCGTGGAGTCATCGAGGGAAATCCTTGCCAGGATGAACCGGTCCGTAGAGCCTTGCGATAATTTCTACAGGTTTGCCTGCGGCGACTTCTTGAGCACCGCTCTGATTCCCAACGACAAAGACGAGATTAACTTGTTCACCATCCTCGAGGATCAGCTGGATTTGCAGCTGAAGACCTTGCTGGAAGAGCCACCCGTTGAAGAGGGCGAGCTGGAGGCGTTCCAGAAAATTAAGACGTTTTACAGGAATTGCATGGACACCGGTAACACCAAATTTTAATTTGCAAAAAAAGCCTTCTTGTTGCCATAAGAAAATATCTGCCTTATACCTAAGGTGACGATCCAGGGCCGTAGCTAGGGGGCGCCTGCCCTGGAAAGTTTTAAACCTGCCCTACGATGGCCCAACCTAATACGAAAATATTTAAAAATTTCTTAAAAGAATTGAAATAAATAAAAATTTATGGAGCCTGTGCTACACAATGATAAAGCCTCCCCTGAATATTTGGCCTGGCTGCGGCCCTGTGACAACCCGATTTTGGCGGGTCAGTCCCCGTTTTTACAATTTTCCCCGCGTCCCGCGGAGTTTTAAAAAAAATCCGCTCTTTGGAAAGAATGCACCTTTTGTATATTAAACGACGTTCTAGAATACTATCGGAAGCAAAAAAAAATGCAGACAAATTACAGTTTCCTGTAACTAAAAAAATGGCAGCGATGATTAAAGACGGCTTTACAGAGATACCTAACCTCTAAAAATTTGAAAAGCTTTCAAAATTAACCAGTTTAAAACATCGATGAACAGATCAAATAGCGACATCTTGCGATCGCTTTTTGACTTGACATTGCGAATAAATTGGGCTAGTCGTTTTTGTTTGCAGTGGGAATGTCGAGCTACGTCTCTGCTGAAGAAGCCCCAAGCAGGGCTGAAACAGCTGTACAGAGGCGGTTTTCACTGCAATCAAAAACGATTTGCACAAAATTTTTTTTAAAACTTCGATAAAATCTGTGAATTTTAATTTTTAATTTATGGCATTTTGAGAAGAAATAACTACAGGAAACTGTAATAATTGTCTACTATTTTTTTGCTTTCAACTGTAAATTAATAAACTAAAATAGTAAAGGAGACTGTGGTTTAAGAGATAATTGAAACTAACCTCCCCCCACAATAATTTTTATAACCGTAGATACGTATTTCGGCAGCTAAGCTGCCATCTTCAGTACGCTATCAACTTAAAAGCCACTAAAAAAAGAATCTACAAACAACCTAATCGCACTGATAAAATCATAAAAATGTTGTTTTCTTTATTAGTGTGATTAGGTTGTTTTTAGATCCTTTTTTTAGTGCTTTTAAGTTGGTAGCGTACTGAAGATGGCAGCTTAGCTGCCGAAATACGTAGTTTAATAAACCAATAAATTATTAATTAACTTAAACAGGCGTCTTTTGGGTCAACTGTGAATCTATTAAATAAATAGAAATATTTTTAATTTTTTTTATGTATTATGGAAGGACAGCGTCCTCTTCGAAAACGTTTTTATTTGCGTTGAAAATTAATTGGTCGTTAAAAACACTCATTTTTTTTTTTAATAATAAGACAATGATAGGAGACAAAGCTGTCTGCTATTATCAGATATATATTATTCGATTAAAATAGCTTTTCTCTTTTGACCGTCAAGAGATGGCGCTCTGACTAATTTCTGTCTTTACTATCGCGCTTTGAATCGATTATTTTCAATTTTATTCCGAAAGAAAAGGTTTTACTGAGAGTATATCAAGAAAGAAAAAATCGCGTTTTTAAAGTACAGTTCGATTAGGGCTACTTTCTTTTTTTGGAAAATGAAATTAAGATGAGTGAACGACAGAGAGATGGCGCTCTAAATAATTCACGACGTCGCGTTCACTTTAAAGCTTCGATTACCTGCAGATGCAAAGGTTGCAAAGGCGGCGGCAAAAGTAGAAGTTATTGCTGAGAGTGTCGACGCTAACGCTGTTTGAAAAGAAAACAAAACAACAAATGAATATCTTTCATTTTTGATCGAGAGATGGCGCTCTGCATGATCCCTTCGCGTTTCGATTTTAGAATTTCAATTTAATTTCTCGAAATTAAAGTCGCTGCGAAGTTAAAAGACGGAGAACTGTTGCACGCGAAATTTGAAGGCAGTTGTTTCCCATTTTGGTCAAGAGATGGCGGCGGTAGTTCCGATAATCATTATTAAGTTAAATTTCGAAATTTCGTAATTCCAATCATTGCAAAGCTAGAAGGCGGGGGGATTCTGCGGAGATCATTGGCGCGTGAAGGTGAAATGGATTTACAGGAAATTTGACTAAAATAACTTCCGTTTTCAGGCAACAGATGGAACGACTCGTATACTCTCACGTGCGCAGACTTGTTCGCATATTTTCCATAATAAATGATAAAAATAATTATAATCATGAAACCTTATTTTTCGATTTAATTCATTTTCACTTTGGAATAATAGATGGCGCTTTAAACACTTCAACGTGACGCGCTTCAATACGACGAGCCAGATAGTATTTTAACCAACCCGGACTGGATAATAAAGTTCATTTGATTTTTCGTTTAAATTAGTTTTCGCTTTGGGATAATAGATGGCGCTTTAAACAATTTCCACATTAAAGTCCATAGATTACCAAAAGTAACGCGAGCTTCCGCCATTGTAGCTCCAAAAAATTTGGCGCCGTATTTTAAAATGACGGATACTGTATATAAAAATATATAGGGTGTTCCATTTAAAATAAGAAAGTTGATAGCGCGCACTTCCGGCGAAACCGGAAGTCCTACGACAGCTAGCGGTACGTAGGAAAATTCCATTTTTTGTTTAATCTATCGTCGCCGAAATTCATGTAAATCGATTAATAAATGAAGATTCTAGAAGGGTGAACACGCGGCCCGGGACACCCCTGTATACAGGGTGTCTCAGAAGAAGCGCCCGCGCTTTCGGGATTCGATTCGGCAAGTTGAAACAGAACGAAACGAAAGAGTGACAAAAACTCCTACGGCCCTTCCCTAACAGGTTCTTCACAAAACAAAGAATTAAAAAATAATTTGGCGTAATAGCGACACCCCCAATTGAAATATCTTGAAATTAACAAAACAAATTACCGCAAAAATTGTATTTTTTTCTCCAATTTACGATACGCTTTTGTTTCTTGTGATAAGTCTAAATGATAATAGGCACAAAACCCTTCAACTTTTGCATTTAAAGTTTTTCTCTAACTCGCAAAATCTACATAGGGTGCAAAATATTTAAAAATTTAAAAAAAAAGTGTACACAGCCGCAGAGGCGGATTTAGGCATGGTCTTATGGGCCCCATTTTGTTTCTGACATAAAAAATCGAGTAGAAATTTTTAATTTAATAAATCGAAATCTTGCTGACAATGGCGAAGACCATACTCTGAATACTTTCTGAGCATAATTTACGTGAGTCATTTTGTCAAAATATTTCTATAAAACTCGATTATAAAAAAAATGCCATTTGTACCATACTTTTTGAAAGACATTGTATATAAAACCTGTGTATTAAATTAAATTTAAATTTTGTCAAAATATAAAAATATTTCTTGTCAAAATATAAAAATATTTCTTGTCAAAATATAAAAATATTTGGACAAAATTTAAATTTAATTTAATACACAGGTTTTATATACAATGTCTTTCAAAAAGTATGGTACAAATGGCATTTTTTTTATAATCGAGTTTTATAAAAATATCGAATTATAAAAAAAATTGCCATTTGTAGCATACTTTTTGAAAGACACCGTCTATACACCGTGTATATTAAATTAAATTTAAATTTTGTCAAAATATTTTTATAAAAATCGATAATAAAAAATTCCCATTTGTAGCATACTTTTTGAAAGACACTATATATAGACCCTGTATATTAAATTAAATTTAAATTTTGTCAAAATATTTTTATAAAAATCGATTATAAAAAAAAATTGCCACTTGTAGCATATTTTTTGAGAAACACTGTATATACAGTCTGTATATTAAATTAAATTTAAATTTTGTCAAAGTATTTTTATAAAAATTGATTATAAAAAGAATTGCCATTTGTAGCATACTTTTTGAAAGACACTATATATAGACCCTGTATATTAAATTAAATTTAAATTTTGTCAAAATATTTTTATAAAAATCGATTATAAAAAAAAATTGCCACTTGTAGCATATTTTTTGAGAAACACTGTATATACAGTCTGTATATTAAATTAAATTTAAATTTTGTCAAAGTATTTTTATAAAAATTGATTATAAAAAGAATTGCCATTTGTAGCATACTTTTTGAAAGACACTATATATACGCCCTGTATATTAAATTAAATTTAAATTTTGTCAAAATATTTTTATAAAAATCGATTATAAAAAAAAATCCCATTTGTAGCATACTTTTTGAAAGACACTGTATATACGCCCTGTTTATTAAATTAAATTTAAATTTTGTCAAAATAATTTTATAAAAATCGATTATAAAAAAAAATCCCATTTGTAGCATACTTTTTGAAAGACACTGTATATACAGCCTGTATATTAAATTAAATTTAAATTTTGTCAAAATATTTTTATTAAAATCGATTATAAAAAAGAATTGCCATTTGTAGCATACTTTTTGAAAGACACTGTATATACACCCTGTATATTAAATTAAATAATTTATTTATTTATTTCTAATAATGCCAAAGACTAAAGTTCATCCTGATATGACCTAGATGCTCAAAAAAAAAATAAAATAAAAGATGACTCACCCCCCTGCCATCCAAACTGCATACACGGACGTGGAACTGCAACAAAATGCGTATTTAATAAATTAAATCGATCGAGAAAAAAACTATGATTTCACTCACCCTACCGTTTTACGAAGCGTGCAGTTCTAGTGCCGAAAATCCCCCAAATCAGCAACCACAATACACACACACGCACACACTGAAAAAGAAGAAACAATCAATTAAAAAAATTGTAAAGTCTCGATAAATTAATAACTTAAAAAGTTTAATTTGAAACACGACATTACAATAAACAATTTTCAATAAATCAACTAACAATAAATTTTCATGCCATTTCTCTCAGAAACAAAGGTCTTTTGGATATAATTTGTTAATGAAAGAAGTTCTATTATTTTAAGTTCTGATGTTATCAAGGTCAAACCCGCATCATCCTGTATACTATAAGCAAGCTCTAATAATAACTGTTTTTGTAAATCAGAGAATGCTCACTTTTTAAAACAAAAATACATATAATTAGGAATATTAAGAATGTGAATATTCGTTTCATAAATGAAACTAGCTTAAATTTCAATTTGAATGTTCGGCAAAGTGTTTTCAAAATTTTATTACCTTTTTCACTGTAAAACGGCGAATTCTAGGGGCACTTCACGATCGCGTATATTATAATAAACAAATTATTGCGATAATATTGCAAATTCGCTAAAAAAGAAAAGCACGCACATCTCCTAGCGACGTCCGATAAGCTACTGAGGGCAAGGACCAAATAAGGAGATGAATTTACTCCGCTTGTTTTTGCCCGCTTGTTTTTTGTCGTAGATGCGCTCGCACGCCGCGCCGGAAGAGCGTGAATTTCATCACCTTTCAATTGTTTTCAATAACACGGACTAAGCGAACTTACATTACAATATTTTTTTGCTTCAGATGTGGAAATAAATATATCGATCGAGTTTAATTTCATTCGAAAAAAAAATGTGTTGGATTGGATTGATCACGAGACGGGTTCGCTTTAATTATCGTAACTTTAATTTTTCTTGCTTTTTAAAATAAGATTTTTCGTTTTAATTTGTTCGAGTATTTTCGTTCCTTGAGTTGAGTCGAGTTGACACTCAAATTAAATCCAAAGTAATCTAATTATTTTGAGATTTACTTTTTTTGATTAGGTTGGATCGGGTTGAGTTGAGTTGGGATGGCCTTGATTCCAAACAAGTTTTAATTGTTTGAGTAATTTTTGACATTTAATAATTTTTTGATAGGGTCTGAGCGGTGCTGGGTTAAGTCGAGTTGCTTTTCCATTAACCTTGAAACAGTCTGGGCTTATTCTTAACTGGATTATAATTTTTCTTTAATTGTTAATATTTTTTCCTTGGACGTTTTTTATTTAATTTTAATTTTTGCTTGGGTTGGAAAGAGTTAGGTTGGGTTGGGTTGGTTTGGATTGACCACGAGACGGGTTGGCTTCAATTACCGTAACTTTAATTTTTTTCGCTTTCTTAAAAAGATTTTTTATTTTAATTTTTTTTTAGTTATTTTCGTTCCTTGAGTTGAGTCAAGTTGAGATAATTTAAATTAATCTAATTTTAGGGGTTATTTTGAGATTTACTTATATTTAACGGAATTACAATTTTTTTAATTGTTAAATTCTTTTGTTTGCACTTTTTTTGAATTTTAATTTTTTTGCTTAGGCTGGAGAGAGTTAGGTTGAGTCGAGATGAATTGGATTGACCTCGAGACGGATTGGACTTAATTATTGCAGTCGATTTTAATTTTTCTTGCATTTTAAAAGATTTTTTATTTTAATTTTTTTTGAGTCTTATATTTTTTTCCTCCGGTTGGGCCGAGTTGAATTCGAAATTAAATCCAACTTAATCTAATTTTGAGATTTATTTATTATTTTTTTTTTTTGGTCGGGTTTGGGCAGAGTTAAGTTGAGTTTAGTTATTTTGTGTTGGCCATAAAATCGGTTGGACGTAATTTTAACTGAGTTTTAATTCTTTTAATTTTTAGTTATTTTTTTTTAGTTAAATTTTTTTTTGCTTGGGTTAGTTAGAATTAAATTGAATTGAGTTGGATCGGATTGACTTCCAGACGGGTGTTGTTGGGTTTTATTTTTGCTTTTTAGTTTTGTTTTAACTTTTAAAGAATTTTTGTTTAATTTTTTTTTTTTTGCATGGTATGGGTCGAGTAGAGTTGAGTCAGGTTGGACTTAATTCCAACTGATTTTTTTTTAAATTTTTTCGATTTACTTTTAAGATACTAATTTTTTGAGTTTTTCACTTTTTATTTTAACTCTAAAAAAAAAATATTTTACCTTTTTTGATCCTTTTTTTTGCATGCGGTGAGCCGATTAGAGTCGAGTCGGGTTGGACTTAATTCCAACTGATTTTTTTTTTTTAATTTTTTCGATTTACTTTTAAGATACTAATTTATTGAGTTTAATTTTCACTTTTTATTTTAACTATATATGTATATATTTGCGTGGGGTGAGCCGATTAGAGTTGAGTCGGGTTGGACTTAATTCCAGCAGATTTTTTTTTTATTTTTTCGATTTACTTTTAAGATACTAATTTTTTGAGTTTTTCACTTTTTATTTTAACTCAAAAAAAAAATAATTTACCTTTTTTGATCCTTTTTTTTGCACGGGGTGAGCCGATTAGAGTCGCGTCGGGTTGGATTAGTTCCAACTGATTTTTTTAAATTTTTTCGATTTAATTTTAAGATACTAATTTTTTGAGTTTAATTAAAATTTTCACTTTTTATTTTAACTCTAAAAAAAATTATTTTAACTTTTTTGATCCTTTTTTTGCATGCGGTGAGCCGATTAGAGTCGAATCGAATTGGACTTAATTCCAACTGATTTTTTTTTTTTTTAATTTTTCGGGTGACTTTTCTGACACTTATTTTTTTGAGTTCCTTTTTTGCGTTTTTTAATTATTCGTCGTTGCTGCCGTTTGTTTTAGGAACTTTTCTGTAATTTGCAGTGCACTCGTCAATTAATTATTGCTGCCATAAGTCTGCCATATTTTGGAGCGGTTAATTTATTTATGCAGTGACGTACCGTTGAGGTACAAAAAGTTTTTTTTTTTTAAGGAAATCCCAATTATTACTATTACAGAAAAACCGGGCGCAAAAAAATAGTAAAAATTGCAAATGCTCGCTGCAATAATTTCAGAAAAAATAGAGAAGCAAGGCGTGAACTCCATGAAAAGCATCTTCGACGATTTGGGGGGCTGGCCCCTCCTGCTCGGGGATTCCTGGAACTCGACCCTCTTCGACTGGAAGCGACTCACCTACAAACTGAACGACCTCGGCTTCGGCACCGGACATTTCATTTACGTCATCGTCGACAGCGACATGAGGAACAATTCCAAACGCATAATCTACGTAAGCAAAAAAAATCAAACAAAAGAAAAACAGAATAAAATAAAACAAAACAAAAACAAATTCAGGTAGCGCCTCCCCAATTCGGCATCGAAGATGAATACCTGAAGAAGGGAAAAACCGACGAGATCGTCCAGGCCTACCACAAGTACATGATGAAATTAGCGGTGACCTTCGGCGCCGACGAAGAAGACGCAGCGAGAGAGACCGAAGAGATTTTAGATTTCGAAATTTTTTTAGCTAACGTAAGTAAATTAAACGAGAATCCTTGCGTTGCTGAAATCGGTGAAAATAACGAGTATTTTAATATTTGCGAATATACAGGGTGTTACAAGACTTCAGTCATTTCATGCATACCATATCTCTACAAAGAGTAAGTCGTCGAGCGTTCAAAACTTTTCCTCCTTTCATTGGTTGCTTTTTGCAATTGAAAAATAATTTGAGAGCGCTTGCAAATATAGCAAATATACAGAGTGTTCCCGAACTTCAGTCGTCGTCTTTTTTTCTCTTGCTTTCCAGCAAACGCTGTCTGCAGAGGAACGCCGTAACAAAACCAAAGTTTACAACAACCTTACGCTAGAGGAGCTCCAGCTCCGCTTCCCCTCGATTCCCTGGATGGAATACATCAACACGATCCTAGCGGGAAACGTGGAAGTGAACGAAAGCGAGGTCGTCGTAGTGACCGACCTTGAGTACTTGAAGAGTCTGGGGGACGTGCTGCAGAACACTCCGACGAGGTATAAACAAAAGAAAAATGCGTGAAAACGATGAGAGAGGGCGGCTTCTTTGCTTGCAGGACCGTCGCGAATTACCTGCTGTGGAAGATCCTGTCTTTATCGGCCGATTACTTGACCGATGAGATACTGAAGCTCAACCTGGAATTCAACGAAGTGCTGATCGGGATTAAGGAATTAAAACCGAGGTGGAAGAAATGCGTCGGAGATGTTACAATCACGTAAGAAAAAGAAAATATTAGATTTGTTCCAATTGCCATCTGCTGGGAAAACCGTACATTATACGAACACGACGAGCATGCGCGTTAAACAGAACGACACGCGCAGTAAACAAAATGTGTGTCTTTTATGTACTGCGCATGCTCGTGATCGTATATTATACAAGTACGAGTAAATAGGTGCCATCGCCAGTCTGCGCCATCTGTTATTAATTTCGTCTCTTAAATGATGACGTCTTTTGTCTTTGTCGAGCGTGCTGTTCCGAAAGTTTTGTAATTTTCCAACGTAAATGTTTCAGGAGTAAACAAAAAGAAAAAAAGATTACAATTGTAACACACAAAATTCAAATGGTAAAAAAAAAACAAATGACAATCAACTTTTAAAGAAAAACAAATGACAGTGTCCATTTTCAACGAAAAAAACCAAAGGACAATTGACCGTGAGATAAATCAATCGCCAAACGAAAATTGCCAACTGACTGAAGGAGAAACAAATGACAATTGACTAAAAATAATAATTTAAAAAAAAAGACCAATTCGGAAAAACAAATGACGATCGACTAGGTAAAAAAAAAATAATCGCTAAATAAAAATTGGCGACCGAGCGATAAAAAGTGACAGTTCGCCAAATATTACAACAGAAAAAAAAACAAAAGAAAATCGACCAATTAAGAAAAGCAGATGACAATTAACTAATAATGAGAAACGAACGACAATTGACTGATACGAAAATCAGTCAACCAAAAATAACAATTACAAAAAAAAAACAATCGACCAGTTCAGAAAAAACAAATGACAGTCAACTAGTGAAAGCGACTATTAAAAAGCGACAGCTCACCAAATATTAAAAAAAAAAGACAAAAATAAAAGATAATCGACCAATTAAGAGAAACAGATGACGATCGCTTATAACGAAAATTGGCAACTGATAAAAAGTGACAACTCCCCAAAAATAAAAAAATAAAACAGAGCCGACCAGTTAAGAAAAACAAATGACAATCAAGTAACAATAAAGAAAGAATAACAATCGACTAATAAGAAAAAAACTGTTGCCAAATAAAAATTGGCAAGCGACTGTGATAAATGTGACAATTCATCAAATATTTAAAAAACTAAAAAAAAAGACAAAGAAATGACAATCAACTTACAATGAAAATTAGCCTTCTGATAAAAAGTGACATTCCCCAAAAAACAAAAACAAAAGGAAGACAATCGACAGGTTAAGAAAAACAGATGACAACTTGCGATGAAAAAAGAATGACGATCGGCTAAAAAAAAAAAAGAAAAACAATTGCCAAACAAAACTTGGCTACCGACTGATCAAAAGTGACAGTTCACCAAACGTTAAAAAGCAGAAAACGATCGACGAACAATAAAAGAAAAAGGAACAAATGACAATCGATTGATAAAAAGTGACAAGTCGGCAAAAATAAAAAAATAAAAGCAGTCGACCAGGTTAAGAAAAACAAGCGACGGTCAACTTAAAGAATGACAATCGACTAATAAAAAAAAAACAATTGCTAAATAATAATTAGCAGCCGATTGATAAAAATTGACAGTTCACCAAGTGTAAAAAAAAAAACAAAAGACAACAGACCAATTAAGACAAACAGATGACGATCAACTTGGCAACTGATAAAATGATAAAAAGTGACGATTCTCCGAAAAAACAAACAAATTACAGCCAACTTACAGTGAAAAAAAAAACGACTGATTGACAATCGACTAATAATAATAGAAAAACAATTGCCAAATAAAAATTTGAAACCGACTGATAAAAAGCGACAGTTCAACGAATATAAAAAAAAAACAAAAGACAATTTATAACCTTTGTTATTTACAGAATACCTAACTTGATAGGTGCGTTGTACATAAGGCGTTATTTCGGGGAAGAATCCAAGTCGGAAATCCTCGACATGCTGCGCTACTTGCGCACAGAATTCAACGAAATCCTCAAGGAGAACGATTGGATGGACGAACAAACGAAGAACGCCGCCCTCAACAAATCGCACGCGATGATACAGCACGTCGCCTACCCCGACGAGCTCCTCGACGACGACATCCTGTCAAAATTCTACAGAGAGGTACCGCACGCCAAACCTGTCAAAAAAAAAACCTAACCTGAAAGATTCTACCTCATTTTCTTCCCGGTAGATGGCAGTGATCCCCGACGGATACCTGGCGTCGGCCCTCAGCATCAACCGCTTCCTCCTGCATTTCGAATACGCGCGCTTGAGGCAGCCCGTCAACACGACCGAGTGGATCGCCCACGGCAACACCGCCAACATCAACGCCTACTTCAGCCAGGTCGAGAACGCCATCTGTAAGTCGCCGGGCGTTTCTTCCACACCTCATTCATTCATCCGCACCCCCTACGTTTTTTTTTTTTGTTTTTTTTTCAGTATTACCCGCTGGTATTTTGCAGGGCCATTTCTTTGGCCTTGGCCGCCCCAAATACCTGAATTTCGGGGCCTTCGGCTCGATCATCGGGCACGAAATCACGCACGCCTTTGACGACATCGGCAGGCAATTCGATTCGGGGGGTAACCTCAAGGAATGGTGGCAGAGAGACGCCAAGGAGGCCTTCCTCAAGAAGACCAGCTGTATAATCGAACAGTACGGAAACTATACCGTACCGGAAGTAAACCTAACGGTAATGCCACAATGAGATCATCGACTTAGAGTTGATTACCATTTTTTTTTTTCAAGTTGCAAGCGCAGAGTTGATGAGACACTGGGCGCGTTCAGCGGACGCTCAGCGGATGAGTTGCTTACACAGCAATCGTTTGTGATTAGCTCACGTTAAGGTAATAGCCAATCACAAACGACTGCTGAGTAAGCAACGCATCCGCTGAGCGTCCGCTGAACGCGCCCACTGAAATGTAGGAATCCGTTCAGGAATAAAAAGAGCGCGTTCTGGAATAAAAAAAGGGCGCGTTCAGGAATGAAAAGAGCGCGTTCAGTAATAAAAAGAGTGCGCTCTGGATAATATTCTTTAAGTGACCGATTGCTTGGTTGCATTTTTAACGCCCGAAGTGCTCCCGCGATCAGTTTCTGAACGCCCCCAGCAAGTGTTTGTGATTTGTCATTCAAACTTGACGTCAACTGACGTCATCAACTTTGTTCTCCGCTCTACTATTTTAAATTCCTGTTTAATTATTATTGGTTTCTGTTCAGATCAACGGTATAATCACTCAAGGTGAAAACATAGCGGACAACAGCGGTGTTAGGGTGGCGTATTCGGCGTATCAGTCGTGGCAGAAACGCCACGGTCCTGAGCCGGGGCTTCCCAACTTGAACTTCACCGCGAACCAGATGTTCTTCATATCGATGGCGCAGGGCCTGTGCGGCAAGACGACCCTGGAGACCTTGAGGCATCGCGTGGAAATCGACAATCACAGCCCCAACGAGTACAGGGTCATCGTCCCGTTCGGGAATTTACCGGCGTTCGCCGAGGAATTCCGGTGTCCCTTGGGGTCCAGGATGAACCCCCTTAATAAATGTAAAGTGTGGTAGTAATCCTTAGTTGGGGAGTTAGAGAAGAAACTTGTTGTTTGATTTTTTTTTTTTTAATTACGCAGACAGAGTGATGTGTATATAAACAGAGCTACTGTAACCAGAGGGCGGGATTTCGGGGGCGTTTGAATTACGGCGACGTGTGAATGCTTGATGCATCGCTGCGTCAATCGATTAGAAAAAAAAACGGCCCGGGGAAATCCCGTCCTCTGACGATAATCACATAACGTAACGGGCGAGACCCAGAATGACTATGATTATTTTTGTCCACTAGTGTACGCACATTTCAATTTTTATGTAACCACGTGTGAAATGAAAATTCGCTGGCGTTTAATAATAAAATTTTGTTTTGTGTTTCTTGCGCACTTCTTACTTAATACTTATAAGTAGGCTTAATGGGCGTTGCCATGGTTACGCGATACGAAATCCAATGAGTACATGGTTAGAGGTTAGACAGCAGTAGAAGGGATAAGAAGAAGAATAAAAGCCAATCAATAGCGTGCATTCATTTTCATTTCAAAAATTAATTACGCCCCATATTTAAATAAATCAACAAGAAACGTCCATCTCAATCATCAATAATATTTTGATGTAGATTATTAATATCGCACTTAACTTACACAGTTGCCACATTTATAAAATGGAGGAGCTTATGCCGTGGCTGAGGTGCATTTCAAGATTCGCCAACTCATTAACTGTACAGACAGATTCAGTGAAGCTGACATCGTAATGCTTATTGAAAACAATTGATGCGCAATCATGGTAATGTCCCGAGAATCCCAATTTCTCGAAAAAAAATTTTAAAACGGGCAGTTCTGATCCGTCTGCAACTGACAACACTGTCAATTGTCAATTGTCAATACGAATTTTAAATTGTCAATCCTTCTGTTAAACGCACACACACATCCCCCCCTCCCCCCAACTAAATAACAACGTCAAGACCGGCCAGTGTTTTCACAAAACATTGAAATATTTCATGAAAAATTTCGAATCCAAAAAAAGAGAGAAATCAAATTTTTCCAGGTGTAAATTTTCACCTACCGTCGCGTCGGCAAATAACTTCTAACCTATTTCCGCCTATTTCTAATAAACAGTGATCGGAATCGCATATTTTGACGTCATCAATAACGGTTTGGGTTTGCGTAGAAAATTATTTTTAAAACGTTTTTATTACGTCATCCTTTCCGGCGGAATAATTCTCGGGATGGTAGGGGGGAGGCGGCGTCATACAATTGATTTGCTAAAATTCTTCGTAACGGGGCGGCACAGTACCGCCAACTCATCAAGTTTCAAATTCGATTTCTTTTTTTTGCAGGAAAAAAATCGTATTATCCAGATTTGACGCTTAATAATAACAATAAATTAAACTCAACCAACTGAAGACTTGTCAAGAAGAAAAAGCGTGATTAAAAAAAGCGAGATTATTAAATAGAAAAGTAACGTTTCGTTGTTTTTTTTTTTTTAAATTTATTGACTGGTTGCTTTTTTGAATTTATTTATTATTTCGTTGTTGTTTGTTTTTTTTTTCATCAAAATATAATGCGATCTTTTTTGATCGACTAACGAGAATACATCGCAGCAGTTTCGAATTATTAATCGATTTACTCTTTTCGCTTATTTTCTATATTTTTTTCTTTTTCAGAAATTGTTTCTTTTCTTTTTTTTTCTGTTTGTTGTGCAATGTACGATCGTCATCTGTTTTTCTTTCTCTTGTATTTTGTACCAGGTGATCATTGGAATTCATAATTAAAGGAGGCTGTGATTGGTACTATTTTATGCTGTGTGGTTGGATACAATGAGAAATAAGTAATGAGTTGACAATTGTCATACATGAGGTTATGTTCATACTTTATACAATCTTTATTTTGCTATTTTATTTTATATGGATGCTGGTTTAAACCCTTCCTTAGAATATTAGGGAGGGTTCCACAAGAAAATCCGTTTATTATCAATCGTTTAAAAAAATTAACGTCACAGTTCTGACGCTTAAAATATTTAATTTCAAACTGGAAGCCTGTGTTGCCAACTTTTTGGAAAATATCGCAGCCTGCTCTAATTATACTTTCCGTTGATCGCACGGTATTTTCAAACAGTTTCGAACAGACCAATTAAAAACTTCTTGCGTCCTGCAAACCCTTGCGATCGTCTTTTGTTTTCGTTGCTGCGGTGTTTTTGATTAAATTAATCACGGCTTTTCAACCATCCGAATTATGCGCAGGCGCGCAAACACCTTCTGCGCGGCAAGTTTAAAATAATAGCGTTTTCCAGCTAGCGTGCACTGAATGTATTTCCATCTTGGTTCAGCTTTATGTAATGAAGCGAGATGGAGGTACACTCAGTGCACGCCAGTGCAGCCACCGGAAAACGCTATAAGTTTCATGAAATTTCTGAACGCCACGAAATATTTCAATGCAATGAAATTTAAGTGAATTGAAATGTTTCGGCTTTACAACACAAATCATGCTGCGTCTTTTTCTTTTTAACCAAATTAATAGTGCCATTTGCCGTCCGAGAAAATCGCTCACGGGCCCGGCATCACATGATCTGTGACGTCACGCGCGTCTTTTCCTTTTCGTACATTTTCCGGCGAAATAACGCTCCCCGGCGAATTGGAATGTTCACAACGTAAAGAGGGCGATTAAAACTGACTGCTGATTACTGACCTGAGCTCCATCCGACAGTTTCACGGGCGCTTTTCGCTTTCGCATCTTCGGCGTCGGTGCAGGACGGGAGTGGGAACGAACCATCCCATGCGACCACTTTACACACGCCGTTAATGTTAATAAAATTCACGAAAACACTTCACTTTCTTTTTTAAAGCAAACGCGAGGCCCCTTATTTTATCCGACGGCGGAAGCCGGACGCGGCCCGCGATTCAGAACGCGCCCTCCGCACGTTTTTAAATCGCGTTCGCGCGGTGTGCGTAATCGACGCCATTATTTCAAACAAACTACGAACTACCGACAGGCTTACCACTACAGATTCCGCCAGGTCATAGTACACGAAGTAAACACTTTGCTCTTAAATAATAAATAGCAACGTCGAGAATTCCAAATTTTAACTCGCTTATTCGAGTTCGGGAACATTTCTGGCGAAATTCTTCTTAATGAAAGTGCCGTGGTCGTGATAAGTAACCAGGTCTACCAACTGAAATTTGAAAGTGTCCCCTTTCGCGTTTTGGATGTCGCTTCTAAAGCGCCCACCATCTTCCTACGGATGATAAAGTAAGTAAAGTAAATAAGGGAATAACTCCCTTGATTTGAATTTTGTAAGCGTTAGAAACCCTCTCGGCGCTCAACTAGTGGGAACTGATGCCAGCGCGGTTTTCATGTTGGTACTCGTCTGACATGCCACTTGGACTTGGTTTAACCTTAAAAAATTCCACACGTTTTCGCATGTGATCGCTGAACGGGCGCAGATCTCAAGATGTCGTGGTTATTTGGGTATAGGGGCGGCCAACAGCAGACGCCGGATCTGTCGCAGTTCGGCATACAACCCCCGGCGGCGGCCGGCGGAACAGGGGGCGCGCCGCCACCCCCGGACAACCAGAACCTCACCAAGTCGGAGAAAAAAGCCATGGAGGCGTACAGGTTCGACTCGTCGGCGCTCGAGAGGGCCGCCCAGGCGGCCAGAGAACTGGAGAGGTCAAGTAAGAGCTCAAGTTATAAGAGGCCCCGAAGTCGTTGTTGCATAATTACATTTTTTTTACGACTAAACAGACGTTAGCAGTAAATTGGGCAAACAGGCGACGAGGAAGTCGTTTTTATACCTCGTTTATGCGTTTTTAAACATCAGCAAAGTTGTTTATTTCAGGTTGTTGAATGAGTGTAAGAAAAAGTGAGGTTAGGTTCTCCTTTTGTGCTGCAGCAATTAAAATCGGAAAAATTGTGTTTATGGGACGAATTTAATAATAATAATAATAATAATAAGAAAGAGCCGACTTCGATTAGTAGTAATAATAATAATAATAATAAAGACCACCACATAATATGTTGTCTCCTAACACTATTTTTATTTGGAACTGGCTGCTAGTTTAACAGAAAAAAATTATTTAAAAACACACTTGGTTAAATGGCTATATTGCCTTTATAATGACGTTTGACGCGTATAGCCGGTGGCATAACCAACGATTAGAAAAGGATAGAAAACTCGCTGTATCTATAACCATTGGTTAGAGAAGGACAACACGACGATTTTAATTATTTTTTGTAATTAAAAACGGGGTGTTTGCCCCCAATTAATTCTAAGTGCATTTGAATTATAGTTTATCGTAGAACATGCCCTCCAAAATTTATAATGTTTGAGCCACTTGTAGCTTTTGTAAATAATTACCATAATAATAATAAGGAATTACAAAGTTTTTTTTTTAAATCTCAAACCGGACAGAAAAATGAAGGGAAAACACTCAACGTTTCGCTATAGATTTATAGTTGACGAAGCTACAAATCTATGGCGAAACGTTGAGTGTTTTCCCTTCATTTTTCTGTCCGGTTTGAGATTAAGAAAAAAACTTTGTACTTACAATTTTCATCGGACAGCAACCAACTTCAATAATAAGAAAGATATTTTCTCCGTTCAGGTCATGCGAAAGAAGCCTTGGAGCTTTCCAAGCAGCAAGAATCGACCAGGCAACACGAGTACCAATTGAAAATCAAAGAGTACGAGGCGCACATAGCCCAGATGCAGGTGGAACAGAAGAAGACCGAAGGCGAGGAAAAACGAAAGTACCTGCAGGAAGAGACTAGACAGCACCAAGCCAGGGCGCAGTACCAAGACCAGCTGTCCAGGAAGCGATACGACGACCAGCTCTCCCAGCAGCAGCGAATGAACGAGGAGAATTTAAGACGGTAGTCACACCGACCGCCCCCCCTAAACCATTTATTGGAACAATGCATTTGCAGGCAGGAGGAATCCGTTGCGAAACAGGAGGCGATGCGTAAGGCGACGATAGAGCACGAGATGGAGCTGAGGCACAAGAACGAGATGAAGCGAGTCGAGGCCGAGTTGAGGGCCAAGGCGAAAGTCGACCGGGAGAACCGCGATTTGACGCTGGAGCAGATCCGTTTGAAGGCGTCGGAGAACCGCATAACGGTCCTGGAAAGCATAAAGTAACACTTTAACCTTGAAACTTGAAGCACGTTTTAAAAAAAAAAAAAACGCCTTTGATAGGACCGCAGGCTCGGTGCTGGGCACGGGGGCGCAAGCTCTTCTAACCGATTGGAATAAAGTGGTGGTCGCCGCTGGTGGATTGTCCTTGCTTGCCCTGGGAGTGTACACGGCAAAGGGGGCTACAGGAGTGACCGCTCGCTACGTGGAAGCACGCTTAGGTTGGTCAATTTTCGTGGTGATTGTCGATGAAAGAGGGGGCGGATTCACTTGCGCATTTTGTTTTGAAGGTAAACCTTCGTTGGTGAGGGAGACGTCGAGGTTTTCGCTGCTCGAAATCCTGAAGCACCCGATCGAGGCGCTGAAGAAGTTGAGGACCAAGTCGTCGGATCCTCTGCAGGGAATCGTCTTGGCCCCCCTACTCGAAGAGAGGCTGAGGGACATTGCGATCGCCACCAAAAACACCAAGCACAACAGGGGGCTGTATCGCAACATACTTATGCATGGACCTCCTGGCACCGGCAAGACAATGTTCGCAAAGGTAACAAAATCAAAATATTTAAAATAAATTTGGCTAAAGAGTTCGATCTTACCGTCTCCTGATAAATTTAACTGCCGATAAATTTAACTGTCGTTGGAAACCATTGTATCGACAATCCAGGATATTAATTGACAAATATATTTATCGGGAGGTGGTAAGATCGGACCAATTTTTTTTTTTTTTGTGTTACGTATTACTTTACAGCAACTTGCGAAACATTCGAGTATGGACTATGCGATTTTGACGGGGGGTGACGTGGCCCCCATGGGTCGTGACGGGGTCACGGCGATACACAAAGTTTTCGACTGGGCCACCGGTTCGAGGAAGGGGCTCATTTTGTTCATCGATGAGGCGGACGCGTTCCTGAGGAAGCGCTCGTCGGAGACGATCTCGGAAAACCTGAGGGCCACTCTGAACGCGTTCTTGTATCGCACCGGCGAGCAGAGCAACAAGTTCATGCTGGTTTTGGCGTCGAACACCCCCGAGCAGTTCGATTGGGCCGTCAACGATCGCCTGGATGAGATGGTCGAGTTCGATTTGCCCGGTTTGGAAGAGCGAGAGCGGCTGATCCGTTTGTACTTTGATAAGTTCGTGCTTCAACCGGCCACAGAAGGCGCAAGGTACACATTACACCCGATAGGGTGTTTGCTTACGCCCCAGGATTAACCCATTTGTGTTTTAGGCGTCTTAAAGTCGACCAATTCGATTATAGCGCGCTGTGCACCCAGATGGCGCAGATGACCGAGGGTATGTCCGGCAGAGAAATCGCAAAGTTGGGGGTCGCGTGGCAGGCGGCCGCTTACGCATCTGAAGACGGGGTGCTCACGGAAAAAATGGTTTTGGACCGAGTTAGAGACGCCACCTTGCAGCACAGGCAAAAGGTGGCGCAATCACTTTTACTCCTCCTCTTCGTAACAGCGATTAAAAAATGCTTTTCTTTTTGTTGTGCAGGTGGAGTGGCAGTCGGAACAAGAAAAGAGGGAGGCGAAGAGCATATTTCACTCCGGAAAAACAGACTCGTACAATATAGTAACCCCCAAAACAATTGCCGGTACGAGTACGAAACCCGAAGGGAAAACCCCGGCGCAAGATAAATCATGAAGTGTGTAGTGTAGAGGGAATTTCGTGCAGCATTATTTGACGGAACGGGACACGAACTTCATCATTTTTGCGTCAGCCCGGAATTTAATTTCATCCTTTCTCAAGTAATGCCCGTCGTGTTTTGTCACGTTAGTGTAATTACCATTTAGTTAAGCACCAAAACCTGACATTATTTTTTTTTCTGTGAACTTGAACTCGAACGCTGAGATACGGTGCAGCATTTATTTGTTACTTTGTTGATGATGATGCACTTTGTATTTTTATATCTACTTATTTATTGGAGACGCGTTAGTTTTCTTTCTTTGTTTCTTCATCCCTTCGGGTCGCCATTCGAATAGTTCTTTTTTTGGTAATCCAATGAGCAAGGTGGACGCAGCGTGTGGGAAGTTTATATTAAAGTTCTCGGCGTTCACTTCTGTCTTCTTCAACCGAACGTTTCTGTTGGTTATTGTG
Source organism: Prosopocoilus inquinatus (assembly GCA_036172665.1). NCBI lineage: Eukaryota > Metazoa > Arthropoda > Insecta > Coleoptera > Lucanidae > Prosopocoilus > Prosopocoilus inquinatus. The sequence goes on along the minus strand of CM069878.1, from coordinate 1,236,512 downwards.
AAAGTAGAGGAACTTTGGGAACTGTTCCAAAGAAATGTAATAAAAAAAATTTTAAATATAATCTTATCTATTAATCTAACCTAACCTTCTCTGACAATATAATAAATATAATAATCTTTATTTCAATGCAATTTTGTAACCGTTGATTACAAACTGCCTGAAAACGTCAAATACAAACAGTGTTGCCGCAGAAAAGATAAGGTGCCGTCCATTAGCAGGGTTGCCAGATTTTTGCAAGCAATCTCGCCGCCAAGTTTTTGATAAAACGTAGCCAAAAGGCGCCACCTTTCTTTCTAAAACCCATACGACATGTCACGCTCGAAAGCAAACGGAAAAAAATAGACGATTACAGTTTCCTGTAATTTTTCTTTTGTCAAAATGGCTGTTTAAATGCCACTTGCAAGAGTTTTCAATTTGTCAACATGGTCAAATCAAAAAGCTTTTTTTTTATTAAAAATTCTAACAGAAAAGAACCAAAGAAATTGCAAGCAAAGAAAACATGCGAATAATGAGATAGACGACAAGAAATCAAAAAAAAACGCCAATTATATATCAAATTAAAAAAAAAATGAAGCCTGCAGAAAAATCAGAAACAAAGAAAACAGAAGAACATCGACAGCACCGAGCCGGACGAAGCAGAAAGTTCGTAGAAAATAAAAGCATTCCACGACAGATATGAAAAAAAAAACAGACGACGAAACAGAACGGCACAAAACAAAAGAAGAACACAACCGTGATGGACGCAAAACAAACGAAAAACGCTGAAGTCAATGCGATAGAAAAAAAAGAAACCAACGACAAAAACGAGTGCGTAAAACAAAAGAAGATCGCAACTGTGACGGACGGACACAAAACAAAACAAATGAAAAACGCTCAAGTCAATGCGATAGAAAAAAAAAGAAACCCACGACAAAAACGAGTGCATAAAACAAAAGAAGATCGCAACTGTGACGGACGGACACAAAAACAAAACAAATGAAAAACGCTGAAGTCAATGCGATAGAAAAAAAAAAGAAACCCACGACAAAAACGAGTGCATAAAACAAAAGAAGATCGCAACTGTGACGGACGGACACAAAACAAAACAAAAGTGAAAAACGATGAACTACGAAAAAGCGCCGATCGAATGCGACAAATCAATTTGATAAGAAAAGAAAAAAAAAATTCGTGGTATGGAAGCATAAAGAATAGAAGAAAAAAAAAACAAAAGCAAATTCATGACTACGAAAACAAAAAACAAACGAGTCTCCAGACGAAAAATTAAAAGATAGAAACTAGTAGAAAACAAAAGATGACTGTAAAAAAGCGTCGATCGACCGACAGCCTAAATGAATTTAAAACAATAAAAAGAAATACCACACGATATCGAGATGGACAAAGAAAAAAAATGAAAATCGATGGAAATAAAAACAAATTCGTCCGGGGGAAACAAAAGTGAACTGTAAAGAGGAGTCAATGAAATGCGAAAACCTATTCAATTAAAGAAGAAAGAAAGCGAAAAACAATAGAAAAATAGATGACAAAAAAAATAAATAAAAGAAAAACGGCGGTTCTTCGGCCGAAAACTAGCAAGTCAAGAAACTGGCAGGAAACAAAAAAAAAAACGAAGCAAACAAAACCAATTCCTTAAAATAAAAAAAAAAATAAAAGAGAAACAAAAAATATGAAATGAACAAAAAACAATAGAAAACGTACTTTCGTCTAAAATGTAGCCCAAATAGCGGAATTTCGTCCAATTTGGCAACCCTGCCAATTAGTACTTTCCAAATAGGTTTTCGCTTTATCATAATAGATGTCGCCATTGCAAATGCAGACCAACGTTGGTGAAACTGATACTGTAGTCTACTTCTACCAACCTTACGGCAGGCACCCAAACGGTGACAAAACATCAGACTTCAGCGTTGCCAACTTACCTCGAAGAAAGTTACAAATGTCGACCCAGAACGCTTAAAAAGCACTTGCGTAAAACAAGGTCTGTTCATAAACAAATAAAATGACGACGATTAGATTTAATAACAAACATTAAAAAAAAATTATATAGTGTGATCAGAAAGAAAAAAAAAGAAATCTTAATCTCACAGTCGAATAACAATTGCTCTTACTTGTATTGCCAACTCAAAAACTCGTTCTTGATCACCTTGTACATTTGATGAGATGACCAATGCGTTTCTTGGTACAACTTTTCTGAGTAAATAAATTAAACGCGGAAACGTTTTCAGCAACCCTATTTTTCACACATGGTTTCCAACATCTTGTAATAACAATACTTAACGTCAAAGTCCATGTCGTACCAGTAATTGACGGCAATGCAGCCGTGGCTCTGCCGCACGTGATGGAACCAGAAATTGGGCAGGTACAAACAATCACCCTTTTCCACCCTCACCCCGTACACGCTGGCCTCCTTGAACCGAGGATACTTGTCATAATTTGGGCATAAAGGATCGACGGCCACCCAGGAAATAACTTGGCTCTCACCGTCGCACTCGTCATGCATTTTAATGTCGTACGAACCGGCCCGGACGTTCTCGTACGTTCCGACCCTGTAAGACCCATACGGAACCCACGGTAAATCGGTGGGGGGAATCAAAATGAAATCCTTGTGACCCTCAATCACGCAGTAGATGTTCTCGTAAGGATCTCTATGCACTGAAAATTGCATTTGCAGCGCACTTAATTAAAAAAAAAAAAAGAAAATGAGAAAGCGCTTACTGCTTGTGACTGCGCGTCGATCGCCCATCCAAAAATTCACGGCGTCCGGTTTTTTCCCGAACGCCTCCGACGCCCAACTCACTTCACGCCTCACGTCTACGAGCAACTCCTCCTTGAAGTCCTCGGTTAAGTTGGAATTCTGCCTTTGAATGTAGCAAACGACGCCGTCTCTGATGGTGAAAAAACCTGCGATTAATGCAGTCACGAAAGAGCGTGTCCTACAAAACACACACTGGATTCGCCAGGGTTTCCAGGAACTCGTCCATTTTCATCGTGCGCTCCTCAGGCAAAACGAAAACCTCCTCGGGCTCGCCTCTTTCGTCAATCCTGGTTGCGACGCCGTCCGCGTAACCGTTGGGCGTGACGGCCACCGTCACGTCTTTCTGTCCGATCGCCTCTTTGAAGTAACCGGGGCTCCACTTTTGAACGCCCGGCCAATCCGCGCAGCCTTTCTTTATTAAGACGGGCATGTTCTTAGATACGTAGTTGCGATAGAAGTGCAGGGGCCACGTCGATTGCTTCGTGAGCGTGAGCTGAATTTCGGGGACCGTCGTGTTGTTGTGCAGCAAGTCTGGAATGGGAAATTATTTGAGTTACCGTTCAATTTCTGCCCGACTCCGAGACACCCTGTATACGGCATTCCTTGTGGAATTTCTTTCGCAGACCCGCCCCAGCGAACTCTTTGCGTTTCGCCGACGTGCTTTCAAAGTTCCCTGGTGTTACGAATTTTCCCTGTAAATTATAGGATGAGGAAAATGGGCTTTGGAAGTTAATTTTCGGCCAAGTTGATTCTTTATTTAGCGTTTTAAAGAGTTGCGAGATATGGTGCAATCGTTTGAAATTCTCGGATGTTCTCACGCTGGCAGTACAGCGGTATTTAAGCCCGCCCAATGGTTGCTGCTGACATAAGATTCTGCAGTGGTTGGTGTTCGCATCTCACCTCTTATTTTCTCTCACCCCGTTTCTTTTTCACACGCCAGTTCGGAGCGATTTCAGAATTCATTTTCCGCTGTATACCTCGACGCAACAGCACGTTTTGTTTGTGTGTGTGTTAAGTACCTAAGTGTTTTCCCCTGTATTGTGTGGGTGAAATCATCAACGGCTGTTTTAGCCGGCTCAGTACGGTGTTTCGAGGATTACAAATGCGTAGCATTTTCCATGCCTGTTTTCCCAGGGTTGTTTGGTAAACAGGTGAGTTCACTCTTAAGAGTTTCGGTCTCGCTTCGAACGCTCCTAACGCATAATTCTCTTCCCTTTCAGGGTTTTGGTCTACCTTTTACCTTTTGGTTTTTCCTTTGGCTTTCACCCTTTGGTTTTGGGTGATTCGGCTCCGCCACACATTACTAATCCGGCTTACCCCTGGAACCGTTAGCCTTCTCTCTGGGCGCTCATCCCGGTGCGTTGCACCAACTTAGTCGTCATCTCGAAACGTCCCTTCTGGACTATCGCCGGTGAGCGATAAATGCTTTTGTTTTCTTTTGTTTCCTTTCTTAACATCAAGTTAACATAGTTGTCTTGTTGATTTATTTAAACGTTATTTACTAGCGTGTTTTGCGTCACCGTAAGCGTTTATTTTACGTGTTCCATTTCTTTTTTTGTTTGCGGCGGCGGTTCGAAGCAAAAATTTTTGCTGTAATTGTTTACTATTGTGTTATTGTGTTTAATTAATAAATAAATAACTTGTTTGACAAATATTTTGGATGAGTCGCGTTTTCTTAACTTTCCTGCGATACCCCACAGCCAAAAAAATTGAGTGGCGCCTTTCCTTGTTTGGTTTGCAAGAATTTGTACAAACCCACTGAGGCTGGCCGACGACGCCGAAACGTCTGTCACGGCGTTCACTTTTGAGTACCTGAGCAGGTACGTAGCAGGTTATGTTGGCGGATGGCGCGATTCACAATTTGAGGAAACGGCGAATTGTGAATTTTGTGCACGAGCAAGTAAAGAAATCGTAGGCTAGACTCACCTTTGCATTCCTTTTTTAAGACGGATAACGCTCGACTAATTTCTAGGTTATTCTGCATTTTCGCCGTCGGAACATGTCACACGCAGTGTTACCAATTGCATTGTATTTCCAGACATAGTTCCTCCAGAGAATGTTGGAGACGCTCCTATTTTCTCGCAGTCACAGATCCATTAATTTATTTTCTTTCAATTTCAACAAATCTAACACTACAGTGCTATCGACTTACGGTGGTTGCAATCAAAACAACATAGCAGATAATTACAGTTTCCTGTAATTTATCTTTCTCCCCAAGACAACACTGTTTAAATACATTTATGATTTCACAAAAGTTTGAAGCCTTGGTCGAATTTAAATGCTTTCAAAAATTTTAATCGCCACCGGTGAAATCGTGTTTAATTAAAAAGCGCAATTTCGGAGATAGAAAAATTACAGGAAACTGTAACTCCATGCCATTTTCGTGGTTTGGACTGCATACTGTTGTTTATCCATTATAAATTAATAATAAATCGCTTTTTACGGCAATAAATCTTCCTCCGAGTTTCAATTTTAATGCAATTCGTTTTCTTAAACTATAAATTATGAATAAATAAATAAATAATTCAATGCGCTCTCGAAGATGGCGCTGCGCTACTATTTGTTTTTCTGACACATAACCTCCTCAATGAACCTCAAGTTCAAAATCTTGTTCGCCGACGCGTTTTAATAATGACGCTCTCTACAATTATCGCAAGAAACTCGTCGCACAAATTACAAACGATCGTAAGGGCTGCGAGCACCGCGCCGATTGTAAAAGCCGACTTGGATTCCATCATCAGGGTCGATCATGCGGGCGAGCTGGGCGCGGACCGCATCTACGCCGGCCAGATGGCCGTCCTGGGGGGCACGAGCAAGGGCCCCCTGATCAAGCACATGTGGGAGCAGGAAATCCACCACCGAGAGCGGTTCGAGGAGCTCATCAGGAAGCACCGGGTGAGGCCGACCGTGATGACGCCCATCTGGAACGTCGCCGGCTTCGTCTTGGGGGCCGGGTCTGCCTTGCTGGGGGACAAAGCTGCGATGGCCTGCACGGTCGCCGTGGAAACGGTCATAGTCGAACACTACAATGATCAGTTGCGCGTGCTCATGAACGACCCCGAGGCCAACAAGGAGCTCCTGGAGACGATCCGGAAGTTCAGGGACGAAGAGCAGGAACACCACGACACGGGGATCGATCACGGAGCCGAGCAGGCGCCGTTTTACAAGGCGTTTTCCGAGGCGATTAAATTCGGTTGCAAGGTCGCAATCGGTATTTCGAAAGTAATTTAATTAATTAAGAAGATTGTAGATATGTAAATATTAAATGTTTGTTAAACTTAATAATAACTTTGTTAATAAAAAAAAAGAAACGAAAGCTCTCGGAAACAAACTAAGCTCCCCTGTGATCATCCTGCTTTCTAAGGCCTCTAAATTTACATTTTGAGAATCACATTATTAAAGTGGGGGCCCCTAGATTAAAAAAAAAATAGTGCTAACAAATCTGTCAAGAAAAAATAAAAGCCAAGTTAAGTGAACGGTTAAATTGCACAAAATCGTCAAGTCAACGGTCCGACTAAACCCTCTGACCAATCACCAATTGAGAAAAACGATTTGGTCTGACCACTTCGACCGTTCACCTACCGCAGCCAAAACCGTGCAGGTAACAATCAAACGCACCATGGACTTTACAAATATAGATCATGGACACTAAAACATTCATGGTCTATAACTATCAAGGCCGGCGTTATTTTTTTTATTTTCTAACGCTTTTTTTGGGTACTTTTGAATTATTTTAGAAAGTGGTTTACTGATTATGTTGAAAGTCTGTGATGTACAGTCGCGACCAAGCTACCCTAAACCGATTGAGAGATTCGTTCTTTTTTTTTTTAAATCGAGTTGAGCGCCTCCTCATTAACATCTGTCGGGGGGGTTTTCTCAGATTTACAGTTTGTTTGAAATCACCTTAACTCGCCTACTCTGACGAGAAAACCGGGCGAACGGCTTAATATTAAAAATTGCCGATGGAAACGGATGGAATGTTTAATCAATAAACGCGCCGCCTCCATGGAAATAGACATAGAGCGACAGTCATCGCGCATCGCACATTTTTAATCAATCAACCGCTGTCATCAGTGCAAGAGAAAAAAAAAATAGACAAGAATGGTGCGCCTGGAAGAGGCGGAGGACCCCGTCGAATACCACGAGAGGAACGACGGCGAGAGCCTCCTGAAGAAATACGACATTCCCCTCCACCACCTCGATTTCGCCTACGTCGAGCATTGCAAGGACGGAAGGGAACTCGAGAAGATCTACCAGGTCTTGAAGAGCGGCCAGGAGGGTTACTACCCCGATTTGCTGCGCGCCACCGAGCACAGAATAGCGCAAGTCAAGCCGAACAGCAAACACCTGAGGAAGCTGACGCCGGTCCTGTCCAAGGACGACCTGGACAAAGCCGAACTAAAAAAAATAACCGACGACTTCGACGATTGGCTGCGGAGAGTCAACAGGAGCAACCAAGAACTACTAGCGGCGGAAGCGCACCACCGGGGATTCCCGCAGCAACAACAACAACAACAAGACATCCCAGAGGTGCGCAAGACGACGCCCGCGCCGGGCAAAAGAGGGAAACCCCCGGAAGCAAATAAGCGCATCGCATCAACCGATTACGAATCGTGGGAGAAATTCGACGCGGAAACGGAAATGCTCAAGATGGACCTCGAGGACGAGAGGCTGCGCAAGCAAGCGGCCGCGGCGGCGGACGAGCCCGGCAAGAAGCCCTCAGCCACGGTGAAATCCGGGGGATTCCCGACGAAGGCCCAGGCGTTATTCGAGGCGAACCGCGAAAAGGAAAAGGGCAACGAGTGTTTCAAGGCCGGCGAATACGAAGACGCCCTCGGGCATTACACCAACAGCATCGCGCTCTGCCCCACTCCAATCCTGTACACGAACCGAGCCATCACGCACTTGAAAATGAAGAAGTACGAGGAAGCAATGGTGGACTGCCGAAACGCGCTCAAGCACGACGCCCAGAACTTGAAGGCCAACTTGAGAATGGCGCAGGCGCTTCAGGCCTTAAACCGACCGGAGGAGGCCTTGGCTTACGCGGAGAAAGCCATCAGGATCGACCCAAATAATTCGCTGGCCCAACAGATTGCCGGGGAAACGCGCGGACGAAACCCCAACCCCAAGGCCCGCAACGTCAGGTTTAAGATAGCTGAAACCGCGGCTGGGGAACCCCCCAAACCTATTTTAAAGAACACGACGCAAGCGGAAAAGGGGCTCATCCCAATTGCAGGAAGCAGTCGAATGCAACCCCCGTACTTGGAGGTCGCCAGGCAGATTAAGCCAACCACGAACAGGCTTAAGAGAATTATGCTTCCTGTTTGCGTCACTCTGGAAGCGAATGATGGTGAAGACGAATGCGAATGCGAGTGCTTGGAGCAACACGTTCGAGCGAAAGGCGGCGACTCGTCGGATTTCCAGGAAGACGAAGTGAACCAGATCTGCTTGAAGATCGGCAAGGGGAAGAACTACGTCGTGGTGGATAACAGGCATGCACCGTCGGTTAAAAGAAAAGAGACGTCTGACGCAGGCTTTAACGAAGGCAATGATAAAAACAAGGCGGGCAAGAACTTCAAGGCGAAAGGCAGCGGCAAGAAAGCGGATTGCTTAGTAATAAAACAAGTCGAGGAGAACCAAGTCGAGAAAATCAAGGAGAACGAGGAGGCAGAAAGAAAGGCGATTGTAAACCGTGAGCCGCAACTTGGAGATGATGATTTTAGAAGAAGAGGTTCAGTCGCTCAAAATCAGCAAGATATTAACAGGCCCGGGCATTCCCATATGACGGTAAGTCAGTTTTCTTCTTTGACGTTGTAATAATTGGTCTAAACGTTATTATTTATTTCTCTCAATAATTATACTCGATGTTATTAATTCAAAAACGATATTCGTGATTCAGTGAAGCTTCAGATACATTAACAGCACTATATGAATTACACAAGTAAACGCAACTATTAAATTGTAGTAGCTGCAAAAATAATAATAACGCGCTATTGTATGTTATTTAATGTCCATGGCGCAACCGCGCAGGTCTATCAATTTATTGTCCATATAGTTCGAGGAACGCCGAACGAGAGGGTGCTCGAACATCGCCCCTCAATTTTGGCGCGTAATTTAAAATCCTCGACTTTCAAAAATCCTTTCTCTTTTGACATCTTTTAATCGAGACGATCGAAAGTGACCGAAATTCACTTCTTTTAATTTTTAGGTTTGTTTCTTGTTTTTCCTTTATCGGTTTGCAACGCCATCTGCGGGCATTTCTCGTCGTCGGATGAATGAAAACGCGCGGTTTTTGATACAATATCATTTTTCTTTTCCGTTTCATTTCCCGCTATTTTTTTTTTTTAAAGCTAATTTGAGATTCCAAAGAGGCGATGCCGATTTGCTTTTTTTTTCATTTCCAACGCCATCCACGGTCATTTTTTTAATCGTCGAAAAATGGTAAATTACAGACGACTAACGACTATAATAAATTATAAAATATAAAAAAAACAATCAAAGAAACCATGCTAAATATTTTTTTTTACCAATGTTTATTATTTTAATATTCGCGTTAAATTTAGCAATGCTTCAAATAAACAACAAAAATCCCCCCCCCCCCATTTATTAGAAATCCCTTTCATCGTGCCAGATGCAAAAAATCCCTCCGAAGAGGGATTATCCCTCACATCTGGCAGCGCTGCACAATTTTAAATGGTCGCTCCAAAAAAAAAAAAAAAGAACGCGCTATATGTTTACCGTCCGTGTTTATAAATAATTTAATAAATATGTCTGGGTCTATAGTTTCAATGTCCATTGCTTGAAAATTTAATTAATAATAAAATGGACTTTCGTCGTTACTATACGATTTTTAACGACAAAATACGATTTTTCTAAAAAAAATTACGAAATATGATAAGTTGTCAACATTGACAAATATTAAAAACCGTCGTCGGTAAGACACGACGTATTTTTTTTTTGTTAATTTAATAATAACCAAAGATAGAATGCCTTATTGTGGGCTACTGAATTTAAAACTTATTATTTACCAAAAATTAAAATCCACTTAATTTAATTAAAAATGTAGTGTATTTAAACAAAATAATTTTAAACGACCGCCCAAGAAGAAAACAATTACGCGCTATATGTTTGTTTAATGTCCGTGGCACAATCGCGCAGGTCTATCAATTTATTGTCCATGCCATCCCGAAAGTTCGAGGAACGCCGAACGAGGGGGCGCTCGAACGTCTCTCCTCAATTTTGGCGCGCAATTTAAATTCCTCAACTTTCGAAAATTCCGTCGCTTTTCATTCGCATTTAATCGAGGCGATAGAAATTGACCGAAATTCACTTTTTTAATTTCCAGGTTGTTGAAGTCAACACCACTGAGGAAGACATTCGAGGAGGCGGAGAGCCCCACGTTCCGCGACAGCCCGGCCCCGAAATTCCCCGGGAAATCCACTTACCCTACACGTTCGTCAAGACGTGGCAGTCGGTGAAGAGAGACGGAAGTTATTCGGGGTTTGCTCCGATCATACGAAGCTTAAACATGCAAAGAATTACCGAAGGTAATTTATAACTATAATAGCGCTTTCAATTGAATTTAAACTCGGTGTATCTTCATCTCGTTTTATTCCACGAGGTTGAAACGAGATGAAAATACACTCGTGCACATAGTGCATGCCAATCGAAAGCGCTACAAGTAACAAGTGTTCAATTATTGAAAAGTCCATCGAGTTGGTTTCGATTTTTGGTAGAAACGAAAAGGAAGACGCAGCAGAAAGAATTAGGGTCCCCAGATGTTATTATTTGACATTTAACTCTTCGTTAAGTGGATTTGTAAACAAACTGTCGCAGTGTTTGACATCGAAACGTCAATGTCAATCGAATCTAGAGACCCTAAACGTCAAAAATTGAGGTTTGACAGCTGTCAAATCACTGTAACTTTTGCGACATACACGTGTTACAAAAAAAAAAACTATTTGTTGAACTCTTCAATTGAATGAACACTCTATGTTATATTCAAAAGTAATTGAAAAAAAATCACGTTTTTCTTAGTGATTGGAAACAAGATTGATGCAACGATCCTAAGCGACATAATCAACTGTCTCTACAGACACTTCGCCGTGGCCGACGAGGTGCAGAAGGTCTACGAGACTCTGTCGAACCTCTGCAGACTCCAGCGCTTCTGCATCGCGGTCATGTTTTTGTCGCCGAGCGACAAACGACTCGTGCAGAATTTAATGGAGTTTCTGAGGCAGCACGGGCGAGCTCTGCCCGAAGACGTCAGAGCACAATACACGACCGACTCTCAGTAAACGATAAGAATTTAAAAAATAATAAGTATATTTATAAATAAACATATATCTCTAATAAAACATACAAAACAGATAAGACATGTGAGTAAAGGAGATTCTTGAGTATTTTTTTGTTTAGAGTTGCGGAGCTGCATGAGTGGAACGCCTCCTGAGGAAGGCCCGGCCGCCCAGAGTAAACTGTTTGTCATGTAAAATAAGTGAAGAAGCCAGCGCTAGCTTAACCGAAGGGTTTTGACCGCCGGGAAAACTGACAAACACCGTGATCACAGCTGCTAGACCATCGCCTACACGAAAACAAAAAAAAAATGGGAATTATGACGATTCTACAGTTAGTGGAGAGGGGAATTATGACGATTCTACAATGAGTGGAGAGGGGAATTATGATTTTACAGTGAGTGGAGAGGAGAATTATGACGATTCTACAGTGAGTGGAGAGGGGAATTATGACGATTCTACAGTCAGTGGAGAGGGGAATTATGACGATTTTACACTGAGTGGAGAGGGGAATTATGACGATTTTACACTGAGTGGAGAGGGAAATTATGACGATTTTACACTGAGAGGAGAGGGCATTTATGACGATTTTACACTGAGTGGGGAGGGGAATTATGACGATTTTACAGTGAGTGAGGAGGGGGAGGGGGCCCTCACCTGTAGGTTCGATGGCAACCGGTCTTACGTCGTAGGGTGTGAACTGCCTCGATCTCGATCGATGTCCTAAATTAAGGGTAACTCTTGCGAAAGGCCTCTTGGCCATGTGCAGCATCTCGTTGACCTGCCTCCGCCTTGCCCTGCGGACGTCCGCCGCCTGTTTCGCCTTCCACGCCACCACGCAGGCGGCCAAGAACAGGAAGAAGCAGGAGAAGAACACCGAGAAGAACACAAAGAGATCGATGTGCAGCTGATCCTGCTGAAAGAAGACTATGCCGTAGGCGGCCTTCTCGTTCGTGTCCTGCGGGTCTAAGGCCTGAAGCACGATGAAGAAACGCGTGTTCTCTAAATTGTGGTGCTCCTGAAAATACTATTGTTGACATTCACCTGTCTCTTTCTCAAATAAAACAAAAAGAAAGGGAACACCTCACCTCCGGCAAAATAATAACGAGCCTGTCGGTGAGGCCTTTAACGGCCAAGACCGGCTTGGGCTTCTGCACGGAAATGTACGTTCTTAATCCGGTGGTGTCTCGCTCTAGTATAACATCTTCCGTCTTGCTTCCGTTATCCCACTCTCCGTACTGCGCATCCAAATCGATCTCTTGGACTCCGCTCGTTTGATTCGGATGCACAACGAAAGTATCATCGTGCGTACTCATAAAGACGTTTAGCTTTCCTTGCGTAACATCGATGATGACCCGAATGTCGACGTTCATGTAACGAGGTTGGATCACCAGGAACACCATCTCACCCGGATACAACGGCTTCGGTTTATTCTTGCACTCGTCGATGGGCTTCGCATCGAAACACATCTTCACCTGGCTGTTCAACTGTTTGTAGCACTGGTGGCCGGCTTTCGGGGTCCCCAAGTATCCCTCCTTGCACTTCGAGCACTGGACGGTCCAGCAGGGTTGCTGCGCTGAATTTTTCCCGGAAACCCCCGATTGGCAAACGTCGTTTTCCGTGTTGTTCTTGCAGTTGCACTTTTCCCCCGTGACCGGATCGCAGGTGTCTCCGTGACCGTGACACTCGCACGGTCTGCACGAGAGGGTCTGGTTCTCTGAGCCCCGGAAGTTGCCACTTATGCAGTCCTGACACCTCATCCCCGAGGTGCTGTTGGCGCAATTCAGGCAACGAGCCGGGCCCTTCGGGCCTTCTTTTATTTCATCGAGATTATAGGGGATTTCCGCGTCCGTCATGTTCTCAGGGACGCAGACGGACGAGTGGCCGTAACAGTAATCGTTGCAGGGGGTGCACTGCCCACCATCCGAAGGATTACCCACAAAGAACGGTTTGCATTTCTCACACTGAGCCCCCTGCATATTCAAAACGGTATTTAATTTCAACAAATTCTTAATCTAAACAAAAAGTTTCATACATACAGAAATTCCTCCACAGACTTAAAATTCCCCCCACCGCCACTATCCACCCCAAAAGCTATTAAATTCTAAAAAAAAAAATTGTTGCAAATCGTTTTTGATTGCAGTGAATCCCTTGAGCAGCTGTTTCAGCCCTGTTAGAGGCTTCTTCAACAGAGACGTAGCTCGAGATTTCCACTGCAAACCAATAAAACGATCGCAAGATGTCGCTAAATTAGCTGTTCATTAAATTTTGTGCATTAGAAACATGAGAATATCCGATTTTATTTATAAAAAGCCTTCAATTTTCTCATAATAAAACATAAAATATAAAAAAACAATCAAAGAAGCCGGGCTAAATATTTTTTCTACCAACGTTTATTTTAATATTCGACTAGTTAAATTTTGCAATGCTTCGAATAAACAATAAAAATCGCCCCCTCCCCCCCAATTTATTAAAAAACGCTTTCATCGTGCCAGATGCAAAAAATCCCCCCGAAGAGGGATTAACCGTCACGTCTGGCAGCGCTGCAAAATTTTAAATGGGCGCTCCAAAGAAAAATATATAAATAACGCGCTATATGTTTAACGTCCGTGGTATAATCTGGGTCTATAGTTTCAATGTCCATTGCCTGAAAATTCACTTGCTAATAGACCGGACCTGTCGTTATTACGATTTCTAACGACAAAATACGATTTTTCTATCTAGCTTGAAATATGTCAAATTGGCAACATTGATGGCAAATAATAAAAACCGCCGTCGGTAAGATAGTAAATTAGAAATGATGTAAAAGTAGTTTTTCTTTTTTTTTTGGTTAATTTAATAACAACCGAAGAAAGAACTCCTTATTATGGACTACGGAATTTAAAATTCATTATTTACAAAAATTAAAATCCATTTTATTTATTTAAAAACAAAATTTATTTTACAGAAAAACTTTAAATGGCCGCCAGACAAAAAAATAACGCGCGATATGTATGTCGTTTAATGTCCATGGCACGACCGCGCAGGTCTATCGACTTAACGTCCTTGCCATCCCCCATCCCGGAAATTCGAGGAATGCCAAACGAGGGCACCCGAAAATCACTCAATTTTGGCGCGTTATTTAAAAAAATTGTATTCGTTTCGTAAATTTATCAATTACGACCGCAGATAAATATTTTACGCAACCTTAGATGTCGCACATGTGGCACATGTGAACAATTTTATCGGCTTTAAAAATATGTTTTCTGAAATTATTTAAAAATAGGAAATCATTTTACTTGCATAACAGAAAAGAATTAAGAGAGTTGCATAATCTCGATAATCGTAAAAAAAAACATCAATCAAACCTTTAATTAAAGGAAAAATTATACTTAGGCTCCTTTGGTATAGGCAACCATACAGGCGGCCGCGATTATTAGCAGCCTATGTCAGGGTTTCGTCTGCTTTTTGTTTGAATTTATCATTTTTTTTAAACGAACAGACGCATTATTAAAATTATTATTATTTATTATATTATTATTATTATTTAAAATATTCTTTCTGTTTGCAAAGTGACTCGATATTTTTTTCCATTAATACAAGCGTAAATTAAATCGAATTCTTGTACGTACGTCTTCTGTTTTCCATTCTTTTTTAAAATTAGGAGAACGTTTGGGGAAAAAACAGTTTAAACATTTCAAAATGAGGGAGGGGGGGGGAGTTGAATACGTATCGCAAAATTCATTTTTAAAAAAGCTAATTTCACATTCCGAAGAGAGCGACGATTGTTTTTTTTTTTTAAGTTTCCAACGCCATCTGCGTCGAACGATGGTAAATTAGGAATGATATGGTAGTTTTTTCCGTTAATTTAAAAATAACCAAAGAAAGAAGGCCTCATTGTGGGCAATCGAATGGAAAACTTATTGTTTACAAAAATTAAAATCCACTTAATTTAATTAGAAATATAACTCACTTTGCGATATAACTTTAAATGGCCGCCCTAAAATAAAATAAAATAACGCGCTGTAGGTATGTTTAATGTCCATGGCGCAACCGCGCGCGGAGGTCTATCAATTTAACGTCCTTGCCATTCCGAGAGTTCGAGGAACGCCAAACAAGGGAGCGCTCGAGCATCACCCTTTCAATTTTGGCGCGTGATTTAAAATCCTCGATTAAAAACAAGTCATTTTTTTGATTTCTTCTTTTTTTAATCGACTTTGAAATTCGCGCGTAATTTTCAGAGGTCGAAAACCACTGAAGGCGTTCGAGGAGAAGGAGGAAGAAAGCGCCAAAAGATTCAAGGTGACAAGGTATTAATAATAATTGCATTTTCTGGGGAGGCAGGATTAAGGAAATTACGGAAACTCACCATCGTGTTGTTCTGACAATCCAGACACTTGTCCAGCTTATCCGGTCCTTCGCAGTTGGCGTGCCCGTTACACTGACATTGGATGCTGCAATTTGCACCGACGTAACCGAAATCACACTGACACTTATTAGGTTTGACGCATTTTCCTCTGACGCATCCTAGACAAGAATGACAATTGTGTTTTTTGCAATAGAAAAGGATTTAACTGAATACCTTGCTGGCAATCCGGTTTACATCCTGCAGGTTCCGCCTTCTTATACCCGAAGGCACACTCGCACTTGAACCCTTTCTCCTCGTCGACGCACTTCTCGGATTCCGGATCGCAATCATGATGCTCGTTCTCGCACTCATCCTCCGGGGGGCAGTAGTGCCAATTGTAGGTGAGATTCGCGTACATCCTGGAGCCGTTCTCGAAACGCTCCTTCTCCACGATGGCCTCGCACGACTTGTCATTGGGTGCATCCACGCAGACCCCCTCCCCTAGCATTCCGGGGGCGGCACACCAGCCGCAATGGCTGTGCTCAAGACACAAAGAGCACTGGTTGAATGAGCTGCAAGGTTCGGGGCACTTGTGGTCATCCTCCGTGTCCAGGACTAATCCGCAAACACCCCCCGCACAGTATATAGGTTGGTATGAGGCGGAGATGCATTCGCTCAGTTGGGTCGACCATCGACAGTCACCGTGGTCCAAGCATGATCCGCAGGAAGTATAATACGTGCAAGGCGCCGGACACGTTGATATTTCATTGGTTTGTTTGTCTGCAGGCACTGAAACGTAAATAATAAACGTCATACTAATCAAAATTAAAGCACGATTAACTTGTTACTTACAGTGTATGCATTGTCGCTTTGAATAACTCCATTCACACCTCGCCAGTTGGTGGCACTGTATGCAATCGCTTGCCACGCACTCATCCCTGGGGCACTCCTCGAGGGTCTCGACGGAGCAAGTCTTGTTCTGGCTGCAGAAACCATCGCACCACTGGCAACCGGGCACTTGCATGCACGTCGTGCACTCCTTCAAGGCGTTGCACGTGTTCGGAAGAGGCCCATCGCACGACCTCCCCTGATTAAAGTTCTTAGTTCGATTCATCTGGTCCGGTAGGGGGCACTTGTTGGTTTTCGCGTAGCAAGTCTCCGAGATGATCGTCTCCTCGTACTTCAGAGCACAATACATACAATCAGGCACCGACATGCAAGACCTATTCGACCAGAGCAAGCACAGATCCTGCGGGAGTTTGATCTGCAAGACCGAGCACTGAGTGTCACTCCCCCATCCCCCTATGATATAAGCCGCATCTCCGTCAGGCTCGATTGTCATGGCTTGAGCGTAGGTTTGAGTGGGCAGGGGCCCCACTTTCACTATCCCGGTGGACATGAGGTTAATCCACTGATTGCAATTGTACGAATAGGCATAGAGAGTATCGGTGATGTTCCATCGCCCCCCGTACACAAACATGTGAGTGTCGGTGGTGACGGCCGAATGTAAAAACCGAACGCGGGGTAAATTATTCGCCGGGGCATACGCAGTCAGATCAGTCCACGCTTGAGTGTCATAATTAAGCACATAGAGACTGTTGGTTAACACCGACACCTGCTGCTCGTATTTAAACCCCCCGAAAACGTACAGGCTGTTGCTGAGGGCGTGAAACACGGTGCTGTGCCCGAAGATGCCTAAAGGCCCGGGGCCTTTCGTGTTATGCCAAACCTGCCAGTCCTCCTTGTCCAGCCGGTATTCCCACACGGTGTTTAAGTAACCGTTTTCAGGCGAGAGCCCCCCGATTAAAATCAGGCTTTCGTAACTGGAATTCCTGTAGTACGTCAGGGTGTGTCCGAAGAGCGCGGGGGGCCAAGTCTCTTCCCGTTCGATCTCCCCCCACCGCTGGTTTTGAATGTCGAACTGCCAGAAGTCGTTTAATGTCCGGTTGTTCGTGCCTTTCCCCGTCCTGGTCAAGCCCCCGTAAACAAAAATTGACTGTCTCGAGTGAACTATGTCCGCCCCGTGGAAGTAACGGCCGTAAGGCATTTTCGCGTCCGGGGTGGAGTCCACGGTCACTTGCATCCAGGTTCCGTTGCGAGTATCGAACAGTCGGATGTCGTTTAGGGGGCCGTGGCTCAGGGAGTACCCGCCAAACATCCAGAGGGAGCCTCTCCTGTCCGAGGAGAGAGAGTGGCCGAAGCGAGGGAGGGTCTTGCGGAGGTGTTCCAAGTTGTCCGCGAGTCGCATCGTGTTAAATAGTTCGGTGAAGACTAACTGAGTTGCGTTCAATCTAAAAACAAAAAAAAATAATAATACACTTGCATTATTTTTAGTTAGTTCGGATGAATTAAAGTACCTTGTATCGCAGGATAGTCCTCCCCAACCATTAGCACAAATGCAGCGTCCGTAATTATGGTCGCAGGTACCGTGGCCGTCGGTGGAATAACAATCGCTGGGGCATATGACCTCGTTGCAGTAAGGCCCGACGAGGCCCTCGTCGCACAAACACTGTCCGCCGCGACACTCCCGGGGATACTCGCAATTTTCACACTGTATCACCCTGTACATTGCACTGAACCCCTCGCCGACGATTCCCTTTTTATAATGCACCGTTAACTGTCCTGGAATTGATGAATGCAAAACAAAAATAATCAAAATAAAATGATTGCTTTGCTTTACCTGTCCTTGACTCGACTATCGTCGAAGGCAAAGCCTCCTGACTACAAAAGACGGCCGACAAAGAGCTTTGCCCCCCCATATCCACCAACTCGGGGAGTCCATCGTAAACATAGACCGCGTTCTCACCGCAAGTGACGTTCAGGTCGCTCGCGTTCATCTACATTTTTTATTTTTTCGTTTAGCTAAACGTCGAAGGGTCATTGTTGAATGAATTAAATACCTGTAATTGTATCACCGGCGATCCATCTTGTACTCTCGGGCTTATAATCCAAAGGCATTCTTTCGGCGAGTTGCTTTCCTTCGGAGCGCGCGAGCTAATCCCTTGCCCCTCGACCCCCGTTAGCATTCCCCTCGGCTCGCAGTGATAATAACATTGTTTTCCATCGCGGGGGTCTCCGTAGTAATTCGCCCTGCACCGCTCGCATTTCTCCCCCTCCGTGTTATCCTGGCAATAACACACGCCTGTTATGATGTCGCAGTCCCCCTTGGTGACGTTTCCGTGTCCGTTGCACTCACACTGGCGGCAACCTTAAAAATTAAAAACAAGCGAATTTTATTTTGCGTCGTTGTTCTCGAACGCTTGCGTCGCTCAGCTAACCTCGCTCGGAGGTTGCGTTTCCAAAGCTGCCCGGCTTACACCTTTCGCATGCCTCCCCCTCGGTCCAATCCTGACACTCCTGGCAGATTCCGACTCCATCCGGACAATCCGAGTGGTTGTTGCATTCGCAATTGATGGAGCAATCGTCTCCCGTCCAGCCCAGATCGCACTTGCAGGTGTAGTCGGGGGCGGCCATGCATTTTCCGTGCTCGCAGATGTTGTAGCAGGTGCGGACGCACGAGTGGCGTCCGTCGCCCGTGAAGCCGCGCCTGCATTGGCAACTGAACGAGCCGTCCGTGTTGGTGCAGATGGCCTCGGAGTGACAGTCGTGGAGACCGAGGCCGCACTCGTCTACATCGGGGCACTGGGCGTAAGCCCAACGCGCGTTCGCAATGTTCAAGACCTCCGAGCAATTGCTGTGGGGATTGTTGAAGTCACCCTGGACGCACATACCTAAAGGAAAATGCGAGAAAAAAAAAACAATTACCTTCTTTTTTTTCTCAAGCAGGAGCAGGACTTCACGTTGTGAACGTTCGCGCGTTTCTCTTGCACGGATTCTTTCAAAACCAAGAATAAACAGCCCTTAATAAGCCGCAAGTCTTTTGAAATCAATAATAAATAGCGACTAACGAGGCGTTCGAACTCGTTTGAAAATTTGAGGTTATGTTGTTTCGCGCGTCGCTTGGGCATGAAATTAGGTTTCGGATTCAGTGTTTCCAACGCAACAAAAAAAAAACCAACGCATCATCTGAAGTGACCAATTTTAAAAATGAATCATTTTTTATCAATTCCCATTCACAAATTTTAAATACTACTTTATTATGCATTTTGTAAATTATAATTTAATATTCAATTATAAATTATAACTTACAAAATGCTGTTGATAAAAATTTATTATTATAACCAATAACAATCTCTAACGCCCGCTCGCTAGGCAACACTTTCAACACCCGCGTATTAATAATGCCGCACTTAACAAAACCCCGCTTGTTCCCTCAAATTAACGATTAATAAAACATCAGCACAGCACATATTAGGTGTGTTCTTTTTACCGCAAAACTCACTTCAGCTCAGATAAACGTCATTTCCGTTCGCGCGAACAAATAAGTTTGAATGTGTATTTCAACCTGGCAACCAATAGGAGTGCACGAGTGACAAGGTAGGAGATCGAAATCACAGTTCATACTTACTTGTTCATATCAACGGAAATGACGTTTATCTGAGTTGAGATGAGATTTGTGGCAAAAAAAACACGCCTATTAATAAATAACATTGGATTGAATTAATTACCTGTAATAGGATTGGACGAGTTATAACACCATCCGCAGCTCAAAGAACTCAAGCACGTCGTGCAATTGGAATGGTGTGAGCAGGACTTGCACTGCTCCTGAACCTTCGGCCTGTGCAGGAAATTGTTGTCCTGCGCGCTCACCAGGGGAAACACCTGATCGAGCCACTCGCGACACAACCCGAACTGATACTCGCTCGTGTACACGGAGAAACTGAAGCACTGCTGGGTGGCCTCGCACCAAACGCAGCGCCCCTTCTGCTCGAGGCAGGCGCTGCAGTTGGGCCGCTTGTAGCAGGGCATGGGGCAGTGGCTGGCGCCGGTGGCCGCCTCCGGGGAAGACCCGATACGCGCGCACCTCGCTTCCTCGATCCACCATTCGCAGAGGCCGGTTTGGGTGCAACTCTCGCAGGAAATGTAATTGGAACAGTTGGAGCAATCGCTCGGTTGGATGGTCAGGTAGCGCCAGTCGTCCTCCAGGGAACAACTGATCGTATCGTCTTCCAGTCTGGACAAGCACGAGCCAGTGAGTTCGCACCACCCGCAGAGGGAGTCGGTGAGGCAGTACTGACAGTTAGTGTACTGGGAACAAGTGCCGTTCGTGTACGGTTCGAGGTATTCGAAAGTAAAAACCTGAAATAAGTAGGTTTTGTTTTTAAAAAAACATATTTTCATTTGAAATTAATGCTTTTTTTGTATTGTTATGAAAATTTAAAAGCTGAAAATGTATGGAGGCTTCGTTTCGTCTTGTAACCCACGTGACCTGTGACGTATGACGTTCTTTAACAGGCATAACTGCGTAGTGACGTCATAGTTACTTCTTTTTTTTTTTTGTTTATTTCACATTTGAGGTTAGGTATATTTAATATATTTTCTAACTATTTCTCCTTTCTTGCGAAGGCAGGTTAGATGTCGTTGTTATCTTAAGATAAAAAAAAAAAACATAACCTTAAAATTGCGAAACATACGTCGATAAAATAGAAAACTGCAACAAATGAATATTCACGATAAATAAAAATTATTAGATTATTGTCGGAGTCAACAAATAATGCATTAAAAAAAAATTATTATTATTATTATTAAGAAGATTCAGTGCGCGCCGCCTTTTGTTTTTCGTCAACCGGCCTTTCAGTAAATTAAAAAAAAAAAAATTCTAAACATAAAACGTATTACTAAGTGCAATGAACTGTCGAGATTTATAAGATTTAAAATAACGAACGCCATCTTTTGACAGCAAATCGGACTCTTGCCCGTGATCTTCCAAGTTAAGTGACGCGAAATGTTCAAAGGCGTCGGTCGCAATTGTTTTTTCGTAAATAAAACAAATGATCAGTAAAAATGAAGCCAATGACATAAATAATTACAAATAATTAATTTTATAACGTGCGTCTGCCCGTTCGTTGTGTGCAAAAAAAAAAATAATAAATTAGATTTATTCCAAAGAAATACAACAAGCCCCCAAATACATGCGAGATGCAACCCGGTGTACACGGTCGATTGGAAAGTTGCCTACATTAAAGGCGTTAAAATTTTTTTTTCTTTTGTTGGAATATGATAAAACTGGCGCACGATTCTTCAAAGATACACAAACCTTTGTGCATGCGAGATGCAACCCGGTGCACACGGTCGTTTGCAGGGTTGCCTACATTAAAGGCGCTTCAAAATTACTTTGTTGAAAACACGATAAAACTGGCGCACGTTTTTCCAAAGAAACGCAAGTCTTAATGCATGCGAGATGCAACCCGGTACACCAAGGACGTTTGCAGGGTTGCCTACATTAAAGGCGCTTCAAAATTATTTTGTTGAAAACACGATAAAACTGGCGCACGTTTTTCTAAAGAAACGCAAGTCTTAATGCATGCGAGATGCAACCCGGTACACCATGGACGTTTGCAGGGTTGCCTACAATAAAGGCGCTTTAGAATTTCTTTTTGAAAATGTGATAAAACTGGCGCAAGATTCTCCAAAGAAATACAAGCCTTAGTACATGCGAGATGCAACGCGGTGTACACGGTCGTTTGGAGAGTTGCCTACATTAAAGGCGCTTTGGATTTTTTTTTTTTTTTGAAAATATGATAAAATTGGCGCACGATTCACTCTGAGATCACACAATGTTGCTAATTTAGATCAGATTCAAAACAATTTCCCATTTTTTTTTTAATAACAAACATTCTTTAGTAGACGTACAGAAGTTCTATTTGAAAAAAAAAAAAAAAACTTACCTACTCTACAATATTGCAGAAGATTGTTATATGTATAACAGAAAATAATTAAAATAACGGAAAATAATGGAAACCCACGAAAATATTCAAAGCAATTATTGTAATACTGAACGTAATGTAAAATAATTAAGAAAAAAAAACAATCCTTAGTTTTCGACCTCACGGTGTTATGTCAGGAAGAGAAAATTTAACAAACAAAAGAAGGTCGTCATCAAGAAAGTGAAATCACGTTAGGTAAGTAAACGCGCCATTCAGAAAAAAAAAAAAAAGAAAACTAAGGAGAGTGTGCTTCCTCCTGTGCGTGATATTTTCAAGAATCCACTCGACTCAGAGCGAACCTCACGAGAATAATTAATTTTGATAAATAAATTAAGGCTGAAATAATTATTACAGCGGCAGCCAAGGTTGAGGTTTTTGTCAGGTTTCCTTACTTTATAAATATAGCCGGTAATAATTCAGGTCAAAGTCAAAATCACAGAGGCGCAGTTAGTTTCTATATAACGTCGTCGTCGTCGTCGAAAATGCTAGAACACGAACGACGAAGGCTGCTGCTAAAGGTATAAAACCAGAGGAATTTTCCTCGCCCAAGTGAAACTAAATTCGTCAGTCGACAGATTAATTAAAATATCTTAAGGAAATTGGCCTAAATTAAATGAAATTGAAACGAAAAGACCGCGCGCGCCATCCAGCCATCCAAATAATAAATTGTGCATAATTTTATTTGTTAATAATATCTAATACTAAGCGACGCAGTGATTTGTTTGATTATGATTAGATCCAAGCAAACAACAAACCAACAAATGGTAATAATACTTATTAAAAGAAAAAAAGAAAAGAAAAAAAAAACAGTATCACGATGTTTGTCGACCATAAAAAAGGCAAAGCAAATTATCGCGCTGGCCTTTGATTATTATGAAACCAATTAGTATTCCAAGGATAGCAACAATATAATTATTTTCGAATATACGAGGAAAATTCGCAGCTATTTGCATACGCCATTCGCACGTTCCTGGTAAACGCAGAGATCATCGCAATTAGAGCCATTAGGCGAGTAAACAAATGAGGAATATTTTTTGGCGCTTACGCTCGGATTCTTCTCCTCCTTGTAATGCTGCAGCTGCATGATCCCGATCTGCTGGTGGGAGTTGTAGGCCCCCACGCTGACGATCTTCTGCGCCTCGAAGTCGATGAGGACCCGGTTGGAGGTTTCTTTCTCCGGCCACTTCTCCGACTGGCACTCCTTTTGCTCCACCGAGGGCGAGGTGATGGTCGACTCGCCTATCTTCAGGGTGGCGTTGCAGTAGCTCACGCAGACCTTCAGCTCTTCCTGCCAGTGAGCCGGTGGCCTGAGGAAGCCGAGGAGTCTACCCACCATGGTCCCATTGTTGCCCTCGGTCCTCAGGAGTGGGCTCGTTGGACTCGTCAGTTCAGTCTGTGGAAAAAAAAACAAAATTTGATATTTACACAAACGATTACGATGATATTTAATTAACACTCCTCGAAGGAGACGGCCACTAATAAATTACTCAAATATAACTATTAATACTTAGGAGCTACTAAAGTTGTTAATTAATTTATTATCATTCTTAATTTTAATACATTTTTAATACTTTTGTTTAATCCTTTTTACTACTTGTCTTGTACCGCCATCTTTTGATCATAAAATTTACTTGCTAAGGCCGAGCTTATTTACGAAAGTTTTACGAAAAATAAAGCCTTACAGTGATTAAAAAGAAAATGCCATTCTTGAAGCCATAAGCTTAGAATTAAGCTGCCAAGAAGTGGCGACAGCTTGGGTGAATTAAGGGAGCGCCATCTTTTGACAGCAAAGTGTAATTTTACGCCAAAACACCAGGAATCGGAGGGGGCGTTTTTTTTTTTCCAATAAAAGAAAAAAGTTATGCTTGCCCCAAGCCCCAATACAGTACAGTTTCACGCAAAAACCAAAAATAAAAAATAAAACTCACCGCCGTGGCATTAATAATATCAACGGTATCCGGTTGAGTAAAATTCACGGGATGATAGTACTTGATGAACGTCAATCCGGGCCTCTGATCCAATTCCCTGCACTGTTCCGCCTTCATAACCTCCGTGCCTTTATCCCCCCACCAACCCGGCATCTGACTCGGGCTGTCCTCCCTCAGCCCGCACACTCCGTAATTATCGTCCTTGTGGTGGCAGCGCGCGTTCTGCACGCACCAAGTACACTCGGCCAGCCCCAGCTTGTAAGCGGCCGAAGCCAGCGGTTTGATTTCGGCGTGGGGCGTACCGTGAATCAAGCAGGAGCGACAGTCGAGCAAAGCAGGGCACACGCCGAGGCAGCGCGTCGTCTGCAAGTTCGTCGTGCAATTCGCGCCGACGGTTCGACCGTAACAGTGCTCATCCCCCACACCGGAACACCACCCGCACTCCGGGTCAGCCGAGCATTCCCCATAGCTCTTATGACGCGAGCAAACGCCCTCGGGGTCGTAATATTGTCCCTTGCGCACTGCGATCATGGGGGGCACGGTAAACGCTAGGAGATCACCATTGACATTACCGTGATAACCCCCCACCAACAATAGGGTGTTCCCATTGCGCACGCTCGAAGCATGTGCGAACACCCCCTGGTGTTTCGGGTACGTCGGGTTATTCGTCTTGCCTAGAATTTCCGGATTCACCCAAATGTGACACCCCAAGTGGTACAAATACATCTGATTGTCATAGCAGATTTCCTCCTTGTTGTGTCTGTGAGAGTACCCCCCGAAAACCACGAGGTAATTCCCCAGGATGTTCGCAGAGTGAAAGGCTCGCTCACGAGGGACAAATCGATCGCGTAAATACTCGCGCAAGTAATGGATTTCCGTCCAATGTCTGTGGTCGAGTTGGAACGCGTACATCCGATCTGACAACTTGGAAAACCTGGCAACCCCCGCCACTATCCCGCCGTACACAATCAAAGAGTTGGTCGCCGAGTGGTACACGGTTGCGTGTGCGACGACCCGAAAGTCCAGTTCTTTTCCCCCCCTGGGTTTCACCTCCTCCCACTGTTCACTGCCGTCCACTTCAAGTTTGATCCGGTAGAGTTTCGACGAGAATTCCCCGTCCGCGGTGCTGCCCCCGAACAAGTAAATAAAACCCCGGGCGTTCGTCAGGGTGTGCCTGGTTAAAGGCGGGGGGAGGATGGCGGAAAGCTGCGCGCGCAACTCCCAGTTTTTCGTTTGCACGTTGAACAACCAGAGGTCGTTCCCCAAGCTGCCGTTCTCCAGCTTGCCCCCGAATATCAAGAAGCCGTCCTCGACTTCGCAAGCCGCATGCCCGTAACGTCCGGCCGGCTTTAGCAAATCGGATTTCTGACTGTGACGGCGGCGCCTCCCGAAAGTCGTGTTATCGCTCGTCGTGTAGAGGAAGCTTTTGAAAAACGAATTGCCCGGGGAGACCCCCCAACTCTGCTGCCTTTCCGGCCCGGCATGCTTCAATATCTTCCCTATCAAGCCGGGTTGGATGGGGGTTATTAGCTTTCGCCCCGGTAGCTCCTTGCCATACTCATCAACCCACGTGCTATTCTTAAAACTATAGATCTCTAATCCAGATAGAATCACGCTGAGATTATAACCTCCGAAAACATAGAGAGAATCGGTGGATTCGACGTAAACAGCCGAGTGTGCGGCCCTCGGCGTCAGCCCGTTGTCAGCGTACGACAACCAATGCCATTTATTCCCTTCGTTATCAAATTCGTACAGGCTGCAGGCTTGCCCGGAATAGCCGGGTTCGCAATTGCAACGCTCCGTCCCACAGGTCCCCCGGTTGTAAGCCCTTCCACAATCATCGGGGCACAACTTCTTGGAACAATCGTATCCGCCCCATTTCATATCGCACACGCAAATATTATTAAAACACATTCCGTGACCTGTACAGTTGTTGGGGCAGTCCGTTATCGAGAACTCGGCTCTGAATCCGTCTAAAACATAGTTGGTATCGCTGTAGAGCAGGATGAGCATGTAGCCGGATGTGGCTATGACTTTCTGAGGATCCGTCTTGCCGCTGAAGCTCCCCAATAAGGGAGAGTGGAACGAATCACCGTCGTACACGAAAACGTAATCGTACGAGCACTCCGTGCCCATGCTCTGGAAACTCAGCGTGATGAATTTGTTGGTTCGGTTCGCCTTGATGAGCCATTCGCAGTGGCTGTCCTGGGTGTAGTTCGACCCCACGGGGCCGTCGGTTATGACGCCCCATGAGTTGGTGAAGACTCGCCTGGATTTATCACAGGGTTGCAGGTCCACCGCCGCGTATCCTACTAACACGAATAAACAGACGACGATTCCGCTGAGGGAGACTCTGATTATCTGCATGTTGTTGCCGCCTGCTTGAGCAAATTGGCTTTATTGCGTGCTGAGGATGGCTATCCTCATTATCGGAGTTTCGTGTCATTCACGCTTCACGGACGGCACATTTTACTGTGGGAATTTCGTCGTCTTGAACGCGCTCATGTCCGGTTTGAACACTGTCGAACACCATCAACCATCACCTACGACTGACATTTTGACGTGACTGTCGCTGTTTCCAAACAAAAAGTTCCTGAGACATTCGAACTACGATTCATTTCATCTACTAGATGATGTGACTAAAATTAAAATTATTTCAGCAATTAGCAATTAGTAATAATCTAGTTATTAATATTAGTTTATAATTAGTATACGCAAATGTAAAGGCTTGCGTGGTATAATAAAGATGACGGGCAAACGCGAAAAGCATTTACGTTTCAAAGTTTCGAACCGTCAACCTTAGCTTATTAAATGAACGACAACAGAAATTGAAATTGACTCTTCTTGTCCGATTAAATATGTGAGAGAATAGTTTTTAAACTTTAAACGAACGAAGCTAACAAGCGATAGCGAAACGTTGAGCATTCCTTTCGACAATTTATTTAGCCAATTTAGAGCTTCGTCAGCTGTAAATCTATAGCGAAACGTTGAGTGTTTTCCCTTCATATTTCTGTCCGGTTCGAGATTAAAAAAGCTTTGACGACAGTAACGTTTAAATTTGCCGCCACCAATTCGGTACCAAAATGGATGCCAACATGCATTTTAAATCCAGGGATTTCAAAGTTAAAACCGGTTTTATGCAGGAGTAGCTCCACACCAATTGAATCTTGAATCAATATCACGATTATTAAAATGCGATCCTTTCGACATCATCGCTTTGAAAGAATCGATTAGTCCAAATTTATTTTCAATATGTCAGACATTCAGCGATATTGGCAACCCTGTTCGAGTAATCTAGAATTTGAAACTGTCAAGCTGCGTATCGCTGGGGCTTGAAGCTTAGAAGAAAATTAATTTTTAAAACCGCGCAAACTTCTCCTCAGTATCCATTCCCGTGTAAAATGGTAGATTACAGTAAGTGGAAGAACATCGAGGTGAGGCCTTGGCTTTGAAGGTTAGCTTGTCGTAAAAAAAATTCATCATCAAACTCTTCTAGATATCAGACGACGAGGACGACACCCATCCAAACATAGACACACCCTCCTTGTTCCGATGGAGGCACCAGGCGAGGGTGGAGCGCATGGAGGAGCACCGGAAGGAGGTGGAGAAGCACACGAAGCGAAAGGAGGAGCACGCCAAGAAGTTCCAGGAGACGAAGACGAAGCTCGTCGAAGCGGAGAAAGCCGGAGGCTCGAACCTGCAGGAGCTGCGCAAGGCCCTGGACGAGTTGGAGAAGGAGTCCGTCGAGATCAAACAAACCGATGAGGAGCTCAACAAGAAAGAGAAGAAACAACCGTGGAACGTCGACACGATTAGCAAGCCGGGCTTCGCCAAGACCGTCATTAATAAGAAACCGCCTAGGCCGAAGGAAGAGAATTTGACCGAGGAGGAGCGCGAGGTCAGGATGAAGAACTTCATCAAGGAGAACGAGAAGGACCTCAAGCATTTCGGGATGTTGAGGAGGTACGAGGATTCGAGGGCGTTCCTAAAATCGCACGACGTGCTTCTTTGCGATGACACCGCCAATTATTTCGTTATTTGGTGCATAAATTTAGAAATGGAAGGGGTGAGTTTTTAATTTTCAATAATCCAGTTGCAATGCGCTTTGTATTTAACGCCGGATTTTATTTATTTCAGAAACACAATTTAATGGAACACGTCGCCCATCAAACCATATGCATACAGTACATCCTGGAGTTGGCCAAACAGCTGGATTATGATCCGAGAGCCTGCCTGGATGCGTTCTTCTCGAAAATACAGATCGCCGACCTGGAATACAAGGCGACTTTCGAGGACGAGCTCAAGCTGTTTAAGGAGAGGATTTGCAAACGTGCCGGGGAAAAACTGGAAGAAGCTATGAAGGTAAACACGTCCTGCTTATTTTAATCCCCTAAATGTATATGTGTATTTGTATGGGGTGGAAAACACTTTTTGTGGATGTCTTTCAAAAGGTAACTTCATATACTGCTCGCCCCATATTTTTTTTTTTGGTGCAATACTCAAAATCCACACACAACTTTCTCAATCAATTTTTTTTTAATTAAACAGGAAGCTGAAGAAGAAGAAAGGCAGAAGCGTCTGGGCCCCGGTGGTTTGGATCCCGTCGAGGTGTTCGAGTCCTTACCAGACGACTTGAAGAAATGTTTCGAAACGCAGGACGTGACCCTGCTCCAAGAAACCATCACGAAGATGTCGGACGAAGACGCCAAGTACCACATGAAGCGCTGTGTGGACTCAGGTTTGTGGGTGCCCGATGCCAAGAAGAAGACTGCAGAAAGTGATGCAGGAGGAGAAAGCAGCAGTTCAAATCCCTAGGGACTTAGCGAAGTGGTAGGTAGTCTTTTTGTACAGAGCGTCTGTGTTTATATAGTCCTACACAAAGTGCGTTTGAAGAGGCTTGTTTAATTGTAAAAAAAAAAAAATAAGCCGAGTACTGAATTGATTGAAATTATATATTATACATATAGTCCGGTCATCATTTTTGTAAATGTAATTTTGCTTCTTCTTATGCGTAATTTCGGGCACCCTGTCTGTCTATTTTTACCCCAATTTTGCATTAAAAAAATTACTGTATAGTCTATTATTATTTTTTTAGCTCATGTTTTCAGTTTTTATATCAACCACAAGTCAGTGTGTGCCCGGCACATCAGCCGACATCATCAACACCATTTATAACTTCAGTAAAATAAATTTATTGCTTAATTTTAGCATTTTTTTCCTTTCGTATCAAACACGCCTTAAGAAAACACAATCTGTATATTTACAACGTTCGTGTGCATTTTACTCTTAATTACATACAAAGATCAAGATCCTTACAAATAAATATCCCTTAAAAAAAAAAAAAAAAAGAAAGAGGAAGTTTGCAACACGCAGTTCGAGTGGAGGCGACGCCGACGAGGGACGAGAGGGGGCTCTCACTTGTCCTTGCGATCGCTGAGCAACGAGTTGTGCAATTTCGAAACTTCACCCTCGACGACGTCGTGCACAACGCTGCCGTTGGTGTCGATAAAGTTGGCTATGCTCTTCTTCAGGTTCGTCTCCCGCCTCGAGCCGGTTTTGCCGTCGCGAAAGCACAGGGTCAGGTGGTATTTGTCGTCGTATCTGGAAGAAGAAAACCGGGAAAAACCCACACGTCAAAACGACCGCAATCTAAAATTACACTTTATCGAATTAAATACAATAAAGTTTTTGATTATTGTATTAAAAAAACGAAAGGTGAATGGATCTGTTGCGGTTTAAATAAGCGCGCCGATTTACACACGCAGGTGCGCCAACCTAAAGTTCTGAACGCTTGTTCTCAACTTCTCATCACCTTGAATTCTTATTAATGGTTCGATTTCTCTGTGCCAAAATTTTATTTAGACAGATATGGAATTAAATACAAACGGTGCAAAAAGCCATCCATAATTTCAGGTAATTGTGACGATAACAGTGAACAAAATGCAAGCAATTTTTTAAGTTGGCTAGAAATAAACAAAAGACGCGCAGCGTTTGTTTCAATTTTGACATGTCGTTGTAAAGCGTCGGTTACGATGCGATGTTACGAAAGCGCGCCTAACTGCAACCATACAGCAATAATGTAATAAAATATGAGTTAGTTAAATTATCGTGAGTCGTGTCCGTTCATGTTGATCGTAAAACACGCGCGAGTGTAAATTAAAACCGCCGGCGCCGTTACAACAGGCGCCCGCTGAACTTGGTGAAGGCAAAAACCGCAGGAAATAAATAAACTCGGAGTAAGTACTTTGCCTATTATTTAAAGTAACGCAGCAATCATTTTCCTCGAGTTTAATCTCGGAATTACCCTAAGAAATTAATTACAGCCAGCAACTTAACGCACGGCGGCGCATGCGCAAGACCGAGGCAGTCATGTTCTCGTCGTCCGCCATTTTGATGCCTCAAGTGACGCTCTCCATTTTTACGTGATTTTCGCGCCGAAAACAACAAGAACTCGTCCGCAAACAACTCGAAACAACTAACCGAGTCTCCTGCAACAACTTTCGACGATGAATTTATGACCGGGACACGTTTTATTTCAAAATAAACTGATGTGTTCTAGTGTGACGATGCCGGCTTTGCGGTGCTGAAAACTAGGCGGAATTCGGCGGAAATTCGGTGAGTACGGCTTTTCTGTAACGTTCGGCGAGGCACAGGGCGGATAAAGCAAGCGTTTCGTACAGGCAGTTTTAAATTTCGAAGAAAAATTCGCGGCGAAAACCACACGCCAAGTTAAGCGTCACGCGCATGCCCGAGCGCTTTATGTACCCGGCGGCGGCGTTCCCGCCATTTTGAATTTCTAAAAAGGCAAATTTAGATTTTATAAGTAAATTGCTTTTTAAAACTCTACTCGGACAGAATTATATTTGGAAAAGCACTAAACGTTTTATTTCGATTGATGGAAAAGTATTAAACGTTTCATTATCGACTGATGCTGTCAATCTATCGATTGATGGAAAAACACTGAACGTTTCATAACCGACTGATGCTATCAATCCATCAACTGAAGCAGTCAATCTATCAATTGAAGCTATCAAACCACCAATTGATGCTATCAATTGATTTTCAATTTTTATCGGACGAGAGTCAACTTCAATTACAATTTATGCGTTTGATGGTCGATCTTCGCAGACGATTCATCGACAGTGAAGTCTAATTTGAAATTCACTCCCATATCATCTGCAGTGAACCCCAAAACTCACGAGAGAAACCATTTCCCACCTTTGATGAACTGAGTGGATGATTCATCCCATCCAGGGTCCCTAGATTTGATTGACATTTAACATGTCGGAGAGGGATCGTCATTTTTGCTATTTCATAAACGATATGGAGCTTGAAAAGTGGCGAATCTGACATTGTTTCCAAACCCTCTTTAACACGTTAAACGTCAATCAAATTTAGGGAGCCATCTGTGATGATAAAAATGTAAACGCCTATTATCTATGAAAGCTGAAGACTCGCTTGAAAACAATTTTAAACACGCTCGCAATTTAAAATTTCCGATTTTTAAAACATAAAAAAAAAAAAATTGCTTCGAGTGACGCGTCTACATTTCATTCTTGACTTTTATTTTAAGAAAGAACTGGCGAACTAGGGCTAAGACTCTGACGAGTTCGGATGGATCGCATGTGACAAACTTAATTTGGTCGCTTACTTTTTCAAATACGAACTCGCTTCCCACACGTTATCCTTTTTTCCGCTTCCAATCTTCTGCATGGCGACGGCGAAAATCCCCTTCTCTTTATACGTTGTGTAAAGCGTTAGAATCCCCATCATGACGAAGTAAGTGCTAACGCAAAATATTAGGATGGGTCTAAAAGTAAACGCACATAGTCTGGTGTTTGCAAGGCGTAACATGCATAATAAAAAGGGGGCGCTCACTTTGACTCTGGAAACGGGTACAAGTAATCCCAGAGCAATGC
The DNA here is from genome assembly GCA_036172665.1 of Prosopocoilus inquinatus. Classification (NCBI taxonomy): domain Eukaryota; kingdom Metazoa; phylum Arthropoda; class Insecta; order Coleoptera; family Lucanidae; genus Prosopocoilus; species Prosopocoilus inquinatus. The sequence continues at coordinate 1,204,471 of CM069878.1, read as the reverse complement.
GAACATTGCTACGCCGACTGCCACTCCACATATGAGCAGGCGACCGTCCATAAGGGCGAAGTTCTCGACGTAGTTGTACTTAGTCGTAAGCACCTGTAACAGACATCGGATGTTTAGTTTCGATTTGATTGACGCACAGCGAGGGGCTTAAGTACTTCTTTGACTGCATCGTCCAAGGCGTTCTTGACTGCGGATCCGTCCCACTTATTAATCTTCACCAGCTGAAAAACGAGAGAGGTTAGGTTCATGTTTCCCGGCTTGTTTCAGGCCACGAAATAAACACGCGAGCGCCACATACCCCAAAACGAGGTAATTCATGCTTGTTACCTTATTTTGGTCTTTGCTGTCTTTCGGCGACATGTTTTCGAGTGCGTAACAATTGAAATATTTTTGTTGACGTTCGCTTGCTCGCTGCACAAGACGCAGGACACGTCAGTTCGAGGAGTTTGTCGTCGTGACACTTCGTGTGCGCAAACTCCGGCTTAATCGAGCGGCGCGAGTTTCAAATACAATAAAAAGAAAATGTCGAAGGTGTTGAGGGTTTCGTCCGGCGTGGGCTTTCGCGTCGTCGTGTCCGAAAGGAAATCGTCGAACTACGCTTTCGACAGCATCGTCCCCACGTGGTACAATAATTTGCCCGTGCGAGTTTTGGTCGCTGTGTTTTCCTTCTTCGACGAAAATCAGCTGAGGAAATGCATAATCCCTGTGAGTAGTCGAGATTTTACAGATTTTAAATGAAAGCGCGACTTGAAATCGTTAAAAAATGTCATTTGTAGGGGGCGACTTAAAATTTTCGAGCGGCCAATGCTGCCAACCCACGAATTTATTTCGCGCTGGGGTATTATTGGGCGCGTTCAGCGGACACTCAGCTGCGGAGTTGCTTACTCAGCAGTCGTTTGTGATTGAATATTAATGTGCCTTCTTTCGCTCACAAAATCGTGATCCGAACGTGTTTTTGTATTGTGTGTATTTTTAAAACTCGTTTGGATTGAATTATGGTTATTTACAAATGAACTGTCAATCAAAAATTCAAGTCAGGTGTTTTGTTGCAACAACTACAAAATTCAGGTACAAACTATTCGAAACACGATTCAAACTTTTAAGCGAAAGAAAGCACCTATTATCTTAGCGGGCGCGTTCAGCGGTTGAGTTGCTTACTCAGCAATCGTTTGTGATTGGCTATTACCTCAATGTGAGCCAATCACAAACGATTGCTGAGTAAGCAACTCACCCGCTGAACGCGCCCAATGTGAGCCAATCACAAACGATTGCTAAGTAAGCAACTCAACCGCGCGAGTGTCCTTGAACGCGCCAATTATTTTAATTAGAAAGGATTATAAACAAATAGAATTAAAATAACAAAAATAATAATAAAATGGAAACGGATTCTTGGATAATACGCCCCAATCAATTTGCAATAATCATGACATTAGCAGAATATGCGAATGAATTTTATATTCACCGATGTATTAATCGATGAAATCAAAATTTAACATTTTGCTGATCAATATACCGAGTGATCCAGATTGATATTCGCATCAGTGTTGCCAGTTCTGTTGCTTTCGTAATAGATTTACTTATGATACGCAAGCGTCTCGGCTAATCTTGAAATGTACCTCGGTCACAACACCCACAACACAAGCGGATTACGCAAGCCTCGCCTTCGGCCTCCCCTCAATAGTCCAATGGAAATCGTATTTGTCAGATAACATGCTGATTGTTATCGTAATTTTTTTTTAATCATAGATTTTCGCTGCCTTTTTACAAGAGTTACAAAAACGCGGTGTTGCCAAGACGTCAAATTTCGAAGTTCAGTTTTGACGTCAATTTTAAAAATTATAAACGCGGTTTTCGTGCAGTTTTCTTTTACTTAATCTTAATAAATCTTATGAGTGTCTTTTACAATAATAATGACAATATCTTCTAATATTACTTTGTGAGCGTTCTTGACGCTTCTTACTAATCGAAATGTGTTTTAAGGAGATTGGCAAGCGCAAAGTGTTCTTACTAATAATCCTAAATGTGTTTGAGGTTTGCAAACAATGGAAATTTGCGGCGCAAAGGCCAATCCTCTGGAAGAGGTTCTCGGTACGCGGCCAGCACGTCCCGACCCTGTTCATATGCAGGAAGATCAGGGACTTCCCCTACTTGCAAGAACTGCGACTGCACGACATTGCGGATCCCGTGACGGTGATCCGACAGGTCTGCAGATGCACCCCCGCCATAAAAGCCCTGGCGTTCAGACACTGCCCGCCGATTCCGGAAAACTCCCTGCGTTACATCATAAAATCCTGCGCGAAGCTCGAGGAGCTCGACCTAAGCGGAACTGAATTTCAGGGAAGGATCTTCTACAAGGAACTGGCGGGATTGGCGTATTTAAAGCGAGTGCGACGTCTCTCTTCTTTTACCCCTTAAAAGCAACTCCCCCTTTCTGTCCTAGCCAGAAAACTGAATTTAAGCAACAATAAGCATCTGAGCGTCAGAAACTTGCTGACCGCCGTGCTGAATTGCCGAAACTTGGAAGATCTGAGGGTGTCGTCCCTTCTTTACGTCAAGGAGCAACTGAGCGATGAGGACGCCTCACTTATAATCTCGAACATCTCCGACGGCTTATCTTCCCTTTCTTTAGACACCTCCTCTTTATCGAGCAGCGCATTCCAAGTGAAGACCTTCTTTGGTGGAATTGCGGGGGCAAAAGTATTGATTACGCTCTTCTTCCAGACCATCTTTAATTGTGCCAAGCTGGAACGACTGGGGTTGTACGGGGCGACGAATTTACCAGGAGATTTGTTTGCGGAAATATGGAGGCGCTTTCCCAAAATGAAACAGCTGAAAATACGTCAGGGACACCAAATCAGCGAAAGCAACATAACCGAACTGTTCACAGTTGGCAGTCACGTGATGCGCAATTTGATAATGTTAGATTTGACAGCCTGCTGGAAGGTAATAGTAGGGTTGGTTTCAACTGTACCGCGCATGCGCTCTTACTAAACACGTCGCCCTTTTAGAAAGAGCGCATGTGTAATACGAGTGGAACAAACCTAATCACAAACCCAACATAAATTTGGTTTTTAATGGTGTTTAATCCGCGTATTTTGCAGATTACTGATCAAATAGTCGAGATGATTACCGAATGTTGCCCGAAATTGCGAACGCTTTGCTTGAAGAGCTGCAAAAGGATAACGGACGCGAGTCCAATCCGCAGGAACTGCCCGGATTTGTCGAAGCTGAACGTCGCCTTCCTCCCCAATTTGAAGATCGACACGCTTTTCCCTTTGCCCTCAAAGCTCAACACTTTGCTGATCAGCGTCGACCGCAATTTTGAGGCTTTGCGAAATTTGCTGGAGGACCATCAGTTTCTTGACGTGCGCGTCTGCACGTCGGAATACAGAAAGTGCATACGAAAATTGTAATTAATTTATTAAAGCACGTGGAAGTTAATTTTTTTTTGCTTTCTCTGAGACTCGGCAGGTGTTAATTAGTGACATTTCCTTTTCTCTTGCGTAATATCTCTCGCCTGTTTTGAATTTGGCGCTTAAATTCTGGTTCAAGGAGGTTTTCGTAGGTGGTATTGTCGAGATTCGTGTTTTCCCTGAACTTTCCACCTAAGATTCGACAGTAATTAATTTTAATACCGACCTTCAAAGAAGAATAATGGAAAAAGATGTGTTTAGAAGTGGGCGCTAACGTCCATGGATGACGACGCTAACGTCCGTAGATATCGTCGACAATAACGTCTGTTATTGCGATGCTAACGTCCATAGATGTTGGAATAACGTCCATGGATGACGACGCTAACGTCCGTAGATGTCGGCGACCATAACGTTTATAATTGACGACGCTAACGTCCATAGATGTGACCGATAACGTCCATGGATAACGAATTCTGTATTTTGCGCGTACTATTCCCATACGTGTATGTTTGGTTGCATAGCCTCAACCTTTACTGAACGCAATATGTTCACGTAAATAATTACGTTTTTATTAAAGTCCTTTAGGCATTTTTTTCGATGTGGGAAAATGTTCGTGAATTTAATATTTTCGAAGCAGCAATTTATAAACGCCGGTAAACGTCAAAACGAAAAAGACACGACAAAAGAAAGTGTTTCCCTTGAACTTGACAGGAAAGAAACTGGACCCTATTAAAAGTGACTTCCTCGGAGTCGCCGCGCTTCGTGGTCAATGACATAACTAAATAATAATAACAGCGAGTGGACGCGCTCATTGTTTCTTCTTCGAATTACGTCCAAAAGTACGTCGCTCTTCACCTTGAAGGTGCGCGTGTCAACCGTGGTGGAGAAGAAGCGCGACGACGTCCATTTCGGATTTAATTGACGTGAAACTTGAAGATGCGAAAACGAACTCGACGACTTTGCTAAAACAACCGAAGAAGTGAATAGAATACTATAACATACTATGCTGGCTGGGAAGTGTTCTGTTCTGATCTAGTTCAGTTTAGCCCCGCTTGACCCGGTTGCATATTCCTGATAGGTCGTTGTATAGCGCGAGGGTGCAATAACCTAACGTTGGAATTCATTTTTCACTCTTTCGGTGATGCATTTTATAATGCTACATCGTTTTATAATATTTCAGTTGACTAATTGAATCAGTCATGGGCGCAGCCAAGGTGGGGCAAATGGGGGCAGTTACCCCTAGCACCCCTAGCTCTTGGGAGTGATAAGAGACTACTCCAGTCCTCTCAATTCTGTAAATACTTTTATTTATTTTTTGTTGCGATTTTTAATAATTTCTTACATTTTAGTTTTTTTTTTTTTTTAATAGAAATCGGCGCTTTTTTTACATTTTATTTTTCGATTGTTTTTTTTTATAATTTTAAGTTTAATACTTAACACTCCAAAATAAAAATCGTCATTTGTCCCATGTATTTTATTTTATTTTTTAATTAAAATCGTTTGTTTTTCTTTAGCTCGCTGGGTTCCGTTCCGTTGGCGATCGTCTCTTGTTTCAGTATTTTTTCCTACATCTCTTGCTAATTATTCTTTTAATCCAAATTTAGCTCTCGTTCCTCTTTTTCTTCGTCTAATTCGTCGAATGTTCAAGTTTTGTTTTGCATTTTAATTCGACGTGTTTTCCTTTACGTCATTTAGTTTTAAAGCGATCGTCCTTTATTTCATTTATTTACGTATTTATTTTAATTTTTTTTTTTGTTTAATTCGTCGAACTATCGTGTTTTGTTCTGTGTTTGAGTTCGACGTGTTTTCCCTTTTATTTGTTTTCATTTGCGTACGTGTCTCGGTTTGCTTTCAATTTTGTTTTCCTGTTCTTTTTGTCGTTAATTTTTGCTTTTTTTTACTTTCTCTATTTTTTTTATTACAGTTCGTATTTCTGCGTATTTTTTTCGAATTTCTTTAACATTTGTAACACTCTTGTTTAAATTTTTGGTAATTTCTCACTTTTTTGTCTTGTGTAAAATTCGTTTCTTTGGGTTGGATTCGCTCAGGTTCAGTTTAGTTGGATTGTTTTGACCTCAAAACGTCTTTAATGTTTCAAGTTTTGTGTTGGAAAGAAGTCGGATTCTTTTTAACATTTTTTCTTTATTAAACTTTCTTTCGAATTTTTTCTAAACAAGTTATTAAATTAGTTATGCTTTTACAATTATTTTTAAAATTTTTTGTTTCAATTTTCTGGTTTCTATTTTTTTTTTTTCTCTTTGAAATTTTTGTTATTTATTTTTTGTTGCGATTTACAATAATTTCTTACGTTTTAATTTGCTGCGTTCAATTTAGTTAAGTTGGATTTACCCCGAAACGTTTCTACATTTATTTTTCGGTTTTTTTTTTTAATTTTTAAGGTTAACATTTCACGTTTCAGTCTTCTACAGTTTTAATTTTTTTCTTTTTTAATTTTATTTTTCTGTCTAAATTTGACCTTGACACCTTTTCAATATTTCACAATTTTGTTTTTTTTTTTCCTTCCGATTTTTGATAATTTTTTTTTATTTATTGTAAAATTCTTTTCTTAGGTTGGCCTCACTTTGGTTCAGTTCAGTTGGTTTGAGTTCGCCTTGAATTTTTTTTTAATTTTAAAATATTGTGTTCAATTTCGTAAGGTTTTTTCTTTCTTAGATTTAAAAAATAATTAATTAGATTAGGCTTCTTTTCTATTATTTTTTAATATTTTTTGTTTCAATTTTCTAGTTTCTAATTTTTTTTATTTCTTTGAAATCCCCATTATTTATTTTTTTTTCTTTCGATTATTGTGTACGTTTTATTTTTTTTTAATTCAGTTGGTTTGAAATGACCTTGATTTTTTTTTAATTTCAAAGTATTCTGTTTAAATTCTTAACGAATTTTATTTTCTTAGATTAAAAAAAAAATTAATTTTTAATATTTTTTCTTTCAAAATTTACTAAACTTTTTTTCGAATTTATAAACAAGTTATTAGATTAGTTAGGCTTCTTCTTTATCATTTTTTTCACACTTTTTGTTTCAATTATCTAGTTTATAATTGTTTTATTTCTTTGAAATGTTCACTATTTATTTTTCCTTTCGATTTAAAATAAAAAAAAAATTACGTTTCCATTTTTCAGTTCAGTTCGTTTGGATTGACCTTGAATTTCTTTTTTAATTTCAAAATTTGTTTAAATTTAAACACGATTTTTAAAATATTTAATTTTTAACATTTTTCTTTCAATCTTCTACAGTTTTTTTTTCGAATTTCCTTAAAATTTCGTCATTTTTATCATTTTCTATTTCGATGAAATTCGATCTAATTTTGCCCTCCCTTAAACAAGATGGTCCTCGCTACGCCCGTGGAATCAGTCATGCTAAGCGTATTTTTACGAACGAAGTTTTGAAAAGTAGAGTCGATTTAAATAGCGGAAGAACCGATGGGCGGAGCTTGTCTGCGCCGCGTCAGCGCGAGTGTCACGTGACGGGTCCTTCTCGATCTAACACATCCCTATCATTGAAATTGTCTGGCCTAGGATCAAATCTGGCTTTGAACTTCAAAACCACCTTCTATTTACGCCTATTGATAATAACGCCGCGTAATTAACGCTAATTAGTTCACGTGTTTACCACCGGCGCCGCCGCCGCCGCCGCTGTTAATTAACCATGGACGTTCTAAATTTAGCAGGAGCCTATAACTGTCGTCATTTGCGGCGGACTTTAAGCAAAAAAAAAAAACTGCTCTAATTAAGGCGGGATTAAATTATTAGTTATTAAGGAGAAAAAAAATCCCGTTAATTGGCGGCGCTCGCGTCGCTCGGCGGCGAATCAAAAATTCAAATCGGGGCCATTGTTTCGCGACGAGAAAAAAAAATTCTGATGTGCGCGCGGGAAACTGGAAATTCCTCGCGTGGGAAAATGGTATTGATAACAAAATGCTCTCCGCTTCGTGAATTAATCGCTGAATTAATCGATCAACTTTTTAAACCTACGCAATTAATTAAAAGTCTTTTCTGTCTGATGTGATGTGATTTGATGTGATGTGATGTGATGTGATGTGATAATGAAGTTGTTTCTTATTTCAGTGATCCCCCCCCTGATCGTAATCTTGATAAGTTCATTCAAAAATTAATTAATCAAATGCAATAGTGAGAAGGCGATTGATTTATTGATTGATTGATAGATTGATAAGTGCGATGATTGCTTATCATCAGTATCACTCTCATCATATTCCGTTCGCTCACTTAAATTCATTCTTCTTGGATGCAAAGAGCCATCGACCTCTCCTTACCCACAGTCTCTTCAAACAATTAGGTATTACTTGGCGTACTTATGATGATGAAGACCTAACAACTAACAACATCTAGTAAGCTGAAGAGGAAGTGGTTTTTAGATCGTCACACGCGACACGTTGATGAGCAAAGAAGTAAGTGTTGCGGAGACGAAACAATACCCGGAAGCATCCATCGGTTGCGGAAATTTCGCGCCGGAGTATTAAGAAGAAGAAGAAGAAGGAAAAAAAGAAAACAGAAAACAAAGTTGTCACGGCGGAGAACAATAAAAAAAGAAAAGGACAATTCGACTTTACCTCCCGTCCCCGTAATGAGGTTTTAATAACTTCTTCGCGGTTGTGCCCGCCGCCATCACCTCTGCCGACTACTTGGACATCTAACTGGACTAAATTCTTTTTCTTAGGATGATGATTAGGCGATCGTATGATCTGCGACATGTACAAGATACTTATTTTGTTTGCATAACGGTGGATGGTCATCGGCAGAATAATTACGTTTCTGCAATAGCCGCTTGATGACACGATCGATCCTAGGAGTGCTAAGTAAACAAACGCCGAACAGAAATAATTGTAAGAACGTAAATAATTTTAAGCAAAAAAAAAAAAAAAAAACGTCTGGTAGTTAGGCAACCAATTACACCCGCCTGATGGATAGGCAACAGCAAAAGCAAGCGTTTCAGCGAAGTTCCGAGCAGCGGCCAAAAATCTAAATCAAATATAGAGGTTGTTATTTTTGTAGTCGAATTGTTTTGGAGCTCTACCTACGCCCCTACAAACCTCCAAAATCTCCTCGCGACATAATCAAGGCCATTCGAGACCTGGTGGAGTCTTTTCGGGACAGTGACGTAATTAGTGCGCAAAAACTCAATGGAGCACGTAAACAACAGTCAGTGGCGGAGGTCAAACTAATCGAAATAAAAAAGAAAATAAATATCTATATTCAGGATTCGGTTCTTTCTTGGATGCCTTATTAATTTATTTATTATTATTATTTTTTTTTTTGACAGAGCGTGTGTTTGTTGTAAAGTAGAAGCGTTCTTGCGAGTGAGATCGAAGTATCATAAGTACCACGGACCTTGATTACTTCGATAACGTTGCTCGAATGTTTATGAACATTTGAGAGCTATGTGTTTACGGCTTTATTCCGAGTGGTAATAATTTCGTAATTGTTCATTAAAGTTCCTTTCGCCCTTTAACTAATTCCACACCGCCCCTTTCTTTCTCTTTCTGAGTAGCGGACCTCTCGCTGTACAGAAAACAGTAATTCCTCTGTTTGCCTCCGTCCCCCGCAGGGCCGCGCGGTCCCGTCGTCCATGGGATTTCATAGTTTGGGCTTCTAATGAATAATGAAACAATTTTTTTCTAATTGAAGAAGAAGAATTTGCCTAAGCTGTCTTTTCCCACCTAAAGATTATTATTATTTGTGAGTCTTCTCGTCGGTATGTGGAACAACATGTAGTTACTGCTCGGTAGAAGAAATCGAAGTCGCAGTCTGATGGAGAGCAAAGGTGGATGGAATGCATGCAGGTGATTAAGAAAATAGGAGCGCAATTGTCGGGAGTAATGAGGTGGCGAGGGGAGACACGCTCCGGTGGCTCGTGGGGAGCAATGCCTCCTGCAGATAGCATCGGCCATCTTAAGAGAGCACGCACCGTCAGCAGAGCGTCTTATTTTCCTCTGGCCTACCGGAAGTGATCGGGAACAGGTGCGCCGCCGCCCGTCTCACTTCTTCCATGCATACCCGACCTACTGTTCAGTGATCTCGATGCGCGAACACCACGCGAACCCCCCTCCCCCCCAAAAAACGCAAGAACGAAAATATTCCTCGACTTATTCAGACCATGACAGCGGTGATTGTGGATGTGGATGCCTTCACAAAAACCGCCGAGGACCGTTAATTTTTATTCGAGCGTTAATTTTTGAAGAACCTCTCGTCGTCGCCATTCACATAAAGAAAGAGAAACGTCAACTCGAAAAGCACTTACTATCATTCATTACACGCATGTATGTACAATATATCGGATGACGTGTGTCGTAAATTGTTGACGGTTGACGTAAACATAACCTCACATTGACGAATTTTTATTAAAAACGGCGGAAACTCATTTTTTTTTTCTTTTTTTTTAATTCAAATCCTCGTTCAATCAGGTTTGTAAAAGGATTTAAAATTGAAAATAAATATGAGTTTCCTTCAGTTCTCGCGGTTTTTAATTCAAATTCGTCAATGTGAGGTTATGTTTACGTCAACCGTCGCCAAGATTGACGTGAACATAACCTCACATTGACGAATTTTTATTAAAAACGGTGATACCCAGCGGCAACTCATTTTTTTTTAATTTAATTTAATTCCTCATTCACCTAGGATTGTAAAAGGATTTAAAATTTAAATGAAATATGAGTTTCCACCGGTTTTTACAGTTTTTTATTCAAATTCGTCAATGTGAGGTTATGTTTCCGTCAACCGTCGACAAGATTGACGTAAACATAACCTCACATTGACGAATTTGAAAGAAAAACCGTTAAGAACCGGCGGAAACTCATAGATATATATATTTTTTTAATTTTTGCTTAATTGTTTTTTCTTTGTCGCCTTTACATTGTTCATTTCGATTTCATTTTTAAATTGTTCTGATTAGTCTGCTTTTTGCTTTGTCAATCGTCATTCTTTTTTTTTGCTTTAAAATTGATTGTTTATTTCGGTTCGCGCGTTGCGTTTGTTTGCCGATTGTTCTTTCCTTCATCATCGCACATAATTAATTAATTTGATTTTGTTTCATTTATTCTTAATTCTGTCTCTTAATGTTTTTAGATCGTCTTTTATTTTTTGTTTTTTTTCTGTATATACATACAAATTTGAAATAAAATTTCAAGATTCATTACCTTTTTCATTGCGTTATTGGTTTTTTCTTTGTTTGTCGACTTCTCGTCGGTTTCTGGAAAATTTTTATTTCTTTTTTTAAATCATCTTGATAGGTCTTCGTTTTGCTTTGTCATCGTCATTCTTCTGTTTTTTTTTTTTTTTGTTTTAAAATCTTTTGTCTATTACGGTTCGCGCTGCGTCTTTTTTGTTTTTTTCCTTGTTTATCGAATTTTCCTTCACGATTCGCATTTTTTTTTTTTAATTAATCGGTGGATTAATTTGACTTTGATTTTATTTATTTTTGATTCTGTTTCATTGTCCGTCTTTTCTTACTTTGTCGATCGTCTCTTACTTCTTGCTTTTTTCTGAACAATTTTGAAATAAAGTTGTAAAATTCCTTGCGCTTGGCGTTGCGTTTTTGTTTTGTTTTTTCTTTGTTTATCGACCTCTCATTGGTTTCCTGAAAGTTTCTATTTCTTTTTTAAATTGTTTTTATTCGCTTTGTCGATCTCGGTCATTCGTTATCATAATTGCTCAGACAAAGATAAAAATCAATTTAAAAGTCGACGTACGGAGGACGAAACGTCGACTTCTGAATCTGAGAAGTAATAAAAGATTGATTTTTTTTACTTTATTTATTTTATTTTATTTACGTAATTTTTTTTTAAATTTTAATCGGGCTGGTTGACCTTGAGATTTTTATTATACAATTTTTTAGCTTTAACTTTTGGGTTTTTTCTTGTTTGGGCTGGGTTGACCTTGAGGTGGTTTGGATATTAATTCCTTTAATTTCGAATTTTCTTACTCGGGTTAAATAAAACCAAGGATTGGGTTGACCTTGAATTTTTTCTTGGATCCCTAATTTTATCTTGATTTTTAAATTTTTTTAAAGTTTTTTTTTTTGCTACGGATGGGTTGACCTTGAGGTGGTTTGGAAGATCTAATTCCTTTAATTTTGAATTTTTTTACTCGGGTTAAATAAAACCAGCTTGACTCTGGAGGATTGGTTTGACCTTCGATTTTTTTTGGACCCCTAATTTTATCTTGATTTCTCAAAATTTTTGGTTTTGAAAATACGATAGTTGTGTTGAGTTCAGTTGGGCCAGGTCGACCTTGGATATCAATTATTCCTAGATTTTTGTTAGTTTCTTTTAATTTTCAAAATTTTTTTGCTGAGAGATGAATAAAAACAACAGAAAGTTTTTTTGCGTATAAAATACATAAATCCTTTCAAAATAATTTTATTTTGCCTCAGGAATAGAGCAGCGCCATCTGGTTGTTCCAGATGAAAGTTTTTTTTTTTAAGTTCCTTTTTACAACATTTTTGATTTGTTTTCTCCTCGTTTTTAACATACATTATGCAAGTCCAATATCTTTACAAATAATAATCTGCAAATCTGCAAATAATATTAATCAATTACAAATAATAATAATAATAACAACTTTTAAAAATATTGTTGCAAGTCGTTTTTGATTGCAGTGGACACCTCGAGCAGCTGTTTCATTCCTATTTAGGGCTTCGTCAGCGCAAGCAATGTTAGGTCAAAAAGCGACCGCGGGATGTCGCTACTTAATCTTTTCAATAATAACATCGTTTCCCAGCCGAAAAGAAATGAGAAACCTCAGAACGCCGCACCGGATGAATTCAAATTACGTCGGAGTCCAGCGCCGGTTTTATTTTAAATCGAGCGGTGCTGCGGATTTAAGGTTTCCGCACACCAACGCTAGGCGGCGGGTGCGGCGCGATTCGGAATGCGATGCGATTCTCCGCGTTGCACCCGCATTCGCCGTCCCACGTTGAATTGGGTTGGGTTTAAGGACTCCGCACACCAAAGCGGGACGGATAGAGCGAGGGGGAAACTACGCGGGACGCCGAACATTCCCACGTTTCTCGCTCGCATCCGCCCACGTCCCACGTTTTGGTGGTGTGCGGAGGCCTTTGTTAAACCTCGAGAAGAACGAAACGCGACCGTTTGAACGATGAAGAAACACTCGAACGCCTTTTCCTTTTCGTGCTTGACCTTTCGCTCCGTCTGTTACACTTTCCCGTGTCTTGCGACCGCGACGATAGGATAACAAGAAACGAACGCGTTTAGCTCTAAAACGAGAGCAAATGTTTTGTCGAGTGAAGAACAGTTTAGGCCAAACTTGGAGAAGTCGCAAACTGCTTCTTTTTCTTCTTCTTCTTCTTGATGGGCGAACGGTTACGCAAACGCTGTCGTACTTTTGTAATTCATTGTGAGATAGTTTTTTTTTTTTTTTTTAATTAATGTAGAAGAAAACGATTGCGTAAGTCATTTGTTTCGACGTTCTTCTTATTAGTTGCATCATTTTCTCAGATTTCTAACAATAACACTTGCTTCATAACCATAACGACACGTCGGCTTATTTTTGTTTACGCTTACACGATTCTCACAATATGTTGTATTGACTTAACTCTTACTTAATTTCGCATTGCCAATCGACTGTTTCTTAAAAAAAAATGCAACGATTAAATTGTTAATTGTTCGGCACTAATATGACGGTGTGGCATGGGCGTAACCAAGATGGGGCGAATGGGGGCAGTTGTCCACCCCTAGATCACGAAGCAATAATCAATCAATCCTTTATCTGCAAATGCTTTGTCAAATAAAAAAAAAAACTGGTTTGTTGACTAGAAAACAAAAGAAAAGTCGAAATACATGGATACAATCGAAAAGAAAAAATGAGACGATGGTGGAAAAGAGACGGAAGAAAAAGTGCAAAAGGCCGACGAGGCAAATGAAAGAAAGACGAGGAAAGACAAAAACAACATAAAAAGAATTCAAAAGCAAAAAGCGGATGTATTTAAAAAACAAACGCAGAAAAAGAAAGACGGAAGCAAAGAAATGATCAAGAAGAGAAAAGATGCGCGAAAAAATGTGCGATCCAAAAGCAAAAACAATAGAGAAGCTCTTGTAATAGTTCTAAAAACAATTCTTAAAGGTGGAAGAGGTTTAAACAAAATACAAAAAACGGTGTTACAGAGGCGTCTTCTTCAAGAAACGAAATTCCAGAATTTTTTTCGTCTGTATTCAAATTGGTCATCTCTTTTCTAGGGTTAAACAGGATATTAGATTAGTTGGGCTTAATTTTGATTAATTTTTAACATTTTTGTTTTAATTTTCTAGTTTCCAATTTTTTTGTCTCTTGGAAATTTTTATTATTTATTTTTTGTTTCGATTTTTAATAATCTCTTACATTTTTACATTTTTTTTATATACTACAAATTTTTTTCCTTCGGCTGGGTTCAATTTAGTTAGGTTAGGTCGACCTTGAAACGTCTTTTACATTTTCCTTTTCGACTCTTTTTTTAATTTTTAAGTTTAACATTAAAAATTTTTTGTTTCGAACGATCGCCCTTTGTTCCGTGTATTTTATTTTATTTTTCAATTCGAATCGTTTGTTTTTCTCCAGCTCGTTGCGTTCCGTTCAGTCGGCGATCGTCTTTTGTTTCGGTATTTTTGTTCCTCTTTCTTTCGCATAATTATTTCTTTAATTACAAATTTAGCTCTCGTTTCTCTCTTTTTTTTTGTCGTCTAATTCGTTGAACGATCGTGTTTTGTTTCGCGTTTTAATTCGACGCGTTTTCCTTTGTTTTCATTTTCGTAACTTTCGCTTTTAATGTTTTTTTTTTTTAAACATTTTGCGGTTACAAGAAGTTAAAAGTGCGTTTGCGTTTAATTCGGTTCGCCTGGTTTCAGTTTAGTTCAGTTGACCTTGAAATATATTTTATTTATTTATTTTTAAACATATTTTCATTACTATTTATTATTATTATTTTATTTTTTTTAATTTTTAAGATTTCTTGTTTTAGTCTCCTACCGATTTTTGATAATTTCTTGCGTTTCTTGTTTATTGTAAAATTCTTCTCTTGGGTTGGCTTCGCTTAGGTTCGATTCAGTTGGTTTGGATTGACCTTGAATTTTATTTTGTTGTTGTTGTTATTGTTGTTGTTGTTGTTTAAAGGAGGGAAAAATTAGTTCAAATCTTATCGAAATAAAAAATGAAAAATTGAGAATTTTAAGAAAATTCGAAAAAAAAAATTAATTGAGAAGACTGAAGAAAAATATTAAAAAATATATATTTTAAAAATGAAGAAAGTAAAAATCGTTAGAAACTTAAACACGATAAAATATCGATATTTTAAAATATAAAATATCTAAAAAAATCGTTAAAAATTTAAACACGATAAGATATCGATATTTTATCGTGTTTAAATTTTTAACGATTTTTACTTTCTTCATTTTTAATATATATATAATATATATACGATAAAATATCGATATTTTAAAATATAAAATATCTATATTTTATCTTGTTTAAATTTTTAACGATTTTTACTTTCTTCTTTTTAAGATATATAATTTTTAATTTTTAATTTTATATTTAAAAAAATAATAAATTAATAAAAATCGTTAAACATTTAAACACGATAAAATATCGATATTTTAAAGTATAAAATATAAAAAATTATATATTTAAAAAATGAAGAAAGTAAAAACCGTTAAAAGTTTAAATACGATAAAATACCGATATTTTATGTTTTAAAATGTTATAATATTTAAGGAAATTCGAAGAAAAAAAATTGATTGAGAAGATTGAAGAAAAAATATAAAAAATTATGTATTTTAAAAATGAAGAAATTTGTAACAATAATAATAATAAAAGAAAGTAAAAATCGTTAAAAATTTAAACACGATAAAATATAGATATTTTATATTTTCAAACATTTTATATTTAAAATATCGATATTTTACCGTATTTAAATTTTTAACGGTTTTTACTTTCTTCACTTTTAAAATATATAACTTTTTATATTTTTTCTTCAATCTTCTCAATCAATTTTTTTTCTTCGAATTTCCTTAAATATCATAACATTTTAAAACATAAAATATCGGTATTTTATCGTATTTAAATTTTTAACAATTTTTACTTTCTTCACTTTTAAAATATACCACAATTTTTAACATTTTTTCTTCAATCTTCACAATCAGTTTTTTGTTTTCGAATTTCCTTAAAATTCCCAATTTTTATCATTTTTTTACTTCGATAAGATTTGATCTAATTTTGCCCCTCCCTTAAACAACAAGATCCTGGCCACGCCCATGCGGGCAGGGAAGTTTAATGAGATGCTCGATGACATGTTTGACGGACGACATATTTGATTGCATGCACTCCGATTACCAAATACATGTAATAAACACGTATTGTAACAAATCCCACCCCGCTTGTTTGAATCATTTATTATTACATTACTGTTCTGTAACCGGTGTACTGTAGTTTAATGAAAATCTACACACTCTTTGCTTAAGATATCGAACAGAATCGGATGTCCACAAGAAGAAGAAGAAGAAAAAAAAAAGGTAACGGCAACAAAATCGGATGCACGTTTCGACACGTCCCGATAAGCAAGCAAACCTCCGGGGTGACGAATTCCAGAATTCCATTCCGAGATGGTCCAATCAATTTTCCAGTGACGTACGTCAGTGTATTTACGCTCGGAAGAAATAACAACAACAAAATAAATCATTGTTCGCCGACGTCGAATTGTTCCCATAGCGCTGTGGAAAGAGGAAGTCGTAGTTTTGTTCCCATCCGCACATAATATAATAATAACAACAATGCGGTGGCAAGAAAAAAAAAATTAAAAAAATAAAAACCAGTTCTCTCGTCGTCCGTCGGACGGACGAAGATGGCGAGCTCTGCTCGCGACTTCGCTTTTTCCGAGCCCCATAAATTAGTCTGCGCGTTGTTAAATTAATTAGTCTGTCTTATATATGTGGTGAGGAGTTGTCTTCATCCGTTTACCTAACAGCCGGGTTTCCGCACTTGTCTTCGTCATCATCCATCGAGTGGACCAATTAAATAATGATTACCGCACGGACGAATGAATGAATGAATGGATTTTCCACATTTTATTTACTCACCTCGCAACTAAATGCCTTAATTAAATTAGACAACTTACCTAACTGGTTCTCGTCATTCAAACACGTGACAGAACTGTCAAAATTGTAGGTTAGGAAACGCTAGGCGGAATGCGCTTGAAGTGCACCCCCTAAATTTATCCCCCACCTACTCGATTGATTTTTTTTCCGATCTATCCCGCCTACTTTTCTAGTTTTTATTTTTTGATGCATCTCACCGCTGCCACCGCAAAATAAAAGTGACGGCGGAGGGGGGAGGGAGCTTAAGGGACAAAAAAGTCTAACGATTTCCAGGAGCTCATCGAACATACATATCTCTGGCCGTGTTTAAAAATGGGGACGGCATAATTCGGTGTTAATTTACATTAAAAAAATACATGTGAAAACTAAAAATTCAAAAAAAGTTCAGCCCATCTCAAGGTCAGGGCCTAAACGAGCCCAACCCAAAAAAAAAGTGGTGAATCGATAAAAAAGTGGCATCCTACGATCGCTTTTTCTGCTGAAGAAGCCCCAAGCAGGGCTGAAACATCTGTACAGAGGCTGCTCGAGGTTTTCACTGCAATCAAAAAGATTTGCAACAAAATTTTTCAAAAAAAAAAAAAAAAGGATTTAATCATCAGGGAAAAGAAAATCGGCCCACCGGTTTCGTAGCCAGTACGGAAATTTAGTATTCGGAGTGTATTGGTCACGCCCACAATAATTTCTACCGGATGCGAACACTCACACTGTGCCCCTTCCCCGCCCACCCAATAACAATTAAAAGCTTCGGAGCCGCGGAAGGAGTTTTAAAAGTACATTCCGCATAAAAAGCGTCCTACACTAAGTGGGCCGAATTCTTTTCCCTGATCATCATCATTTATTACAACCAAAGAAAAGAATTTTAAAAAAATGAGAGCGCGAAAATTAAATGAATAAGTATTTGTGAGAGCCAAATAAAAGATTTAATAAAAAAATGAGAGCATGAAAATTAAATGAATAAGTAAAAATCCTCGGCCCTTCTCAAGCTCAACGCGACCCAACCCAAATAGAGAACGATCGCGCCATCTTCTATCGAATACGTATAATGTAAACTGAAGGACGGAATTTAAATGAAAAATTAAAAAAAAAAATCTCGCGAAATTGAATTTCACGCGAGGACTTGAATTTAAATAAATTACCGGCAGCGGCGTTACCGCCAATCTTTAAAATATCGTACGAAATTTAACTTTTAGACGCGCCGCGGCATCTATTGAGTAAGTTGTGAACTGAATACATTTTGAAAAATCGTAACAATTGATTTTCGTCAGAAATAGAAACAAATCATTCGGTTCAGTCTATAATTTAATTTTCTGTGCGGATTTAGAGTGGCTGTTCGCTGCAGCGAATACTGAGCGCTCTGATTGGTCGTTTTCTTGATTCGATTGAACCAAAAATGGGCGTCTCACTCAATTAATAATCAATAGTTTAAGGGCCGATGACTTCGTTCCGTTTCGCATTATCGAATTAGTTGTTGCTCTCGGATTTGAGGGGATGAAAAGGGGCGTGGCTTAGTCGCTGCTGCGAATACTGAGAGCCGCTCTGATTGGTCGTTTTCTCGATTTGATTGAATAAGAAAATCGGGGTCTCTCACTTCATTTCATCTTTAATTTAAGGGCCGATGAGTTCGTTCCGTTTCGCATTGTCGAATTGGTTGTTGCTCTCGGATTTGAGGGGATGAAAAGGGGCGTGGCTTAGTCGCTGCTGCGAATACTGAGAGCCGCTCTGATTGGTCGTTTTCTCGATTTGATTGAATAAGAAAATCGGGGTCTCTCACTTCATTTCATCTTTAATTTAAGGGCCGATGAGTTCGTTCCGTTTCGCATTGTCGAATTGGTTGTTGCTCTCGGATTTGAGGGGATGAAAAGGGGCGTGGCTTAGTCGCTGCTGGGAATACTGAGAGCCGCTCTGATTGGTCGTTTTCTCGATTTGATTGAATAGGAAAATGGACGTCTCTCTCCATTTCATCAAAAAATTATTATTATTATTAACTCGTGCGAAAGGATTGATTTCCGATTTCACAATTCGCCCTATTCCTAATCATCAGGGAAAAGAAATCGGCCCACTTATTTCGTGGCCAGTGCGGAAATTTAGTATTCGGAGTGTATTAGACACGCCCACAATAATTTTACCGGGTACGAACACTCGCACTGTACCCCTTCCCAGGGCCCCCGAGTGCCACTCCCTCTGGGGACCCTCTTGGCACCCTCTGACAGACAAGTTGGGGCAATCAAAAACGGGGTCAATTGTCAAAATTATTATTAAAAAATAAGAAAAAAAAAATGGAAAAGACAGAAAAATTCGGAAAAAATTGAAACGGAAATTTTTTTTTAATTTTAAACTTAAACCTGAGAAAAGTGAAGGAAAATATTTAAAAATTAAGAGAAAAATATATTTTTTAAGGAAAATGTTTAAAGAAAGAAAATTTAAAAAAAAAAATTCCGTTTCAATTTTTTCCGAATTTTTCTTTTTTTAAACATTTTCCTTAAAAAATATATTTTTCTCTTAATTTTTAAATATTTTCCTTCACTTTTCTCAAGTTTAAATTTAAAAGCCGCGACACCCAAACACGATCGGCCCAAACAGTCTCCTTATCTGACTAAGGAGGCCTCTCTTCAGACCCCCCCCCCCTCCCCACCATCCCTACCAGAATGCAACTGGACGAAGCCAGCTTGTTATTAATATTAGAAAAATTAAATTAAATCACAAAAACTTAAAGGAACTTAAATTTCTAACTTAACTTAGAATGTAAAATGCAAAATTTGTTTTTTTTTTTTTTTACCAAACCGTAATTATTTTTTAACTTAAGAAAATTATTAAGTACGTTAAATTTTTTTTACGAAAAATTTAGCACACGAAAATTACAAAACTTAAACTTTTCTACTGTTAATTGCCACATTTAACTCTTGTATTTTAGTCGACGGCTTCATCGAGACATTTCAGTCTTGTGGATGGTTTTTTCGAATTTTTATCTGGCAAGAAACTGTTTCCCATTAATTTTCTTTTTGAAAGAAAAAAGTGACAAAACATGTCATTACATTACCGCCCCTTGAACATGGCGCTGCACGCTTTGCACATATGGTTACGGCGGCCCCTTCCCCGCCCACCCAATAACAATTAAAAGCGTCGGAGCCGCGGGAAGAGTTTTAAAAGTACGTTCCGCATAAAAAGCGTCCCACACTAAGTGGGCCGAATTCTTTTCCCTGCTAATCATTTAATTCAGCCGTGCCAAACTAATCGAATTTATTTCATTCGCCGTTTCGTTCCTGAATTCTCTTTTAAATTATATTCGAATAGTTTGCGCCTAGCATTTTAAGTTGCCTTCGAAATCGACGAATCTTCATGAGAGACATCGCGGTCATTAGCGTGTCTCGTTACTCACAATTAAAACTGTCGGTAGTCAGCGCCGCGAGGTGTTAGAAACGAGAACGAGAATTTACCGCCCCGGTAATTTTCAGGTAGCTTGTAATTTCGGACGATTAACTGGGCCGTAACGCGCGATTTATCGGGGGCCGTTTCTCAAGAGTGCGTTCGGCCTGTACGCCGCCGAGATGTCCAAATTGAGGAGAACGGGCAACAGGTTGTAGGTGAGCGGCGCAAAATATTTACGACTCCTAGCTGTGTAATTAATCAGTGATTACAATTCGGATCCGGGGGGGCCCCGTTCACAATCTGTCGCGTCCATGAGAGCGGAGCCCGTGTGAAATCAAACGGAGACTTCGACGTGAGAGCAGAACGCGAACGGGCGCACGAAAACGGCGACGGGCACAAAAAAAAACGACAACGTCGCCGTATTCATTTGTTTATGCATTGAAGAGGAAGTGCTCGATTATTAAGGATTACTCAAACGCAGATGGCCATGAAAGGCTGTGTTATGGTCGTTCATGCATGTTTGCAAAACGAGTTATGTTACGTACCTGCAAATTTCGTTTCCATGTACATACATACAAAAGCGAGACTAGGAATAAGAACTTGCACATTAAGAAGAGTATAGGTGTACGGGAATTGGCAAAAGGGGAGTGAGTGCGTGATTGTCCTCGAATATTCAGGGAAAGAAAAAAAGAAACGAAATTAAAATAATCAAAGATGTCTCAATAATAATAATTAATGAGTCCAGGCTCTGAATGCACTGCTTGTTTCTCTTGATGGTGGTCATTATCTTAATTGCCGCAATAAACTGCTCCTGATGATGAGCGCGGCCGCATTTACACGAAACGCAGGTTTCATCGTCCGTTCCGGCCCATGATAATCATTTCGTCACCGGTTCATACACAAGTACAACACAAACACACGCGCACACGCACACGTTAGTTGGTTTTATTACGGTTATTTCCTGTTTTACGTATTAGTGTCATGTCCTCGCCGGATTCGTCGTGCACGGAATTTCAATATTTCAAGTTGGTCGCCTGCATTTTCTCTCGTTTCACCGCGTGAAAAGTAGTTTTAGGTACAGCGCACGCCACAATTTGAAATTTCTGTGGGCCTTGCGGTGCCGAGGTCTTAAGCGTAAAGTTTGCTTGCAAGAGGTGCAGTTTAGTTGCGCGCGACTGTACATACATACATACACACAACGTAATCCTTCCGACGGACTCGTTTTCATTAACTAGCTCTTAACACAAGAATAATTCTTCCGCTTCTTGCAGATGCGGCGGCGGCGACGGCTGCTTTAATGTATTATAGTAAACGTGCCCCGATTAAAATTCTAAGTACCTTCCTCGAAGATCGAGCTGACGACTTGAAAAAAGAAGAAGAATTGCGGGTATTCCATCGTCATATTACACTTTAACGCACGCGGTATTACAATAAAATAATAGAAAATCGCTGGGATAAACGCAAAAATCTAAAAACAAGCAAAAAAGGTATTTTTTTAATTCGATGGGTTCGTACGTATGTACAGAGCCTTCATTTAAAACTGAGAGCCCACGTAAATAGGCAACCAAACGTACACCTACGATAACATGTTGTAGAAGTACGCAAACGCCCAAACAAGAACCTCAACTGATTAAATTGGCGATTGAATTGATTAAACACCGACGCACGAATTACAAAAAAAAAAAAACAAAATAAATCAGAAAACTCAGATTTATTTCCATCGAAACGTTTGGCAAGTACTGTTCTACTACCAGTTCTAATTGGTTGACGCTAATTACAAAAAAACAAAAGCAAAAATAAGTCAGAAAAGTCAGATTCATTTCCATCGAAACGTTTGACAAGTACCAGTTCTAATTGGTTGGAAAATTTAAAGCACCGCCCACTTTTGCAGCTTTCGCATTGATGAAAACGGCTTAACCCTGGATAAATACGAAACAAAGGAACAGCGCTCGCCTTCGTTACTTCGAATCACAGAGCAGCGACCAATAGGAGCGCTTGCAGTGACTGAAACGCCCACTTTACTTAAAATCACGGAATAACGACCAATAGGAGCGCTTGCAATGACTGAAACGCTCACTTTACTTCAAATCATGGAATAACAACCAATAGGAGCGCTTGCAATGACTGAAACGCTCACTTTACTTCAAATTGCGCAATTACGACTAATAGGAGCGCTTGAAATGACTAACAGTCAAGAAACTCCGCCTACTTTCATGTTTCTGCATTCGAGAGTAATCAAGCACGGTTTTGTTCTTTTTTTTTTAAATAAAACTTCTCCTGGAATTAGCAAACAATTGTCCACTGCGAGAGAATGTTTTCTTCAACAATTGGGGAATGGATAGAGGTGTAGAGCGTCGACGACTTTCACTTACATACAAACATTCTTAATGATAAGTCAGAGGTTTAAAAAAAAATCTCTACCTTGCTACAAATGTCACCAAGAGATAGCGCAAGCTGTACGAAACAGAAAGCTCCAAACCATTCGGTGGATAAAAAAAAAATTTTGTCGCGAATGTCTATTATGGGCGGAACTCTCCGAAGTTTCTCAATTTCAACAAATGCGAAAGAGGGGCGTCACCCTTACTCTCTCATTGGTCGCTCTCAACTTTAGCGGGATTGAAATGGGCGTTGCGCTCGCCTAGCACTCTAATTGGTTATTTTTTCTTGGGAGGTGTGCTCCAAAACTCGGTGGTTAAAATGAAGCTCTTTTTTGAAAAGTCGCGAATGTTTATTATGGGCGGAGCTCTCCACAGTTTCTTAATTTTTAATAAATGCGAAAGAGGGGCGTCACCCTTACTCTCTGATTGGTCGCTCTCAACTTTAGCGGGACTGAAATGGGCGAAACCGAAACCGAACTCAACTCGTCTGTTGAAACACTCAAATAAATCAAAACTCAATTTTAATTAGGGCCAATTCATGGCGGGATTACTCGATTCGAATCAACCTAACTTGATTCAACCCAAGCAAAAAGTTCAAATTATTAAAAAGTTCAAAATCTCAAGGAAAAAATTTAAACACGATTTGAATCAAGGCCAACCGAACTCAACTCGTCTTATCTCGATTCAACCCGAGCAGAATCGAGACCCAAAAGTATTTCAGAATTTCAGAACTCAAAAAATAAATTAAAACTCAAAACTGGCTGGCTGGAAAGTTAAAACTCTGTTCGGCCATCAAAAAAAAAAAATCAAAGTTAAAATTAAACTTAAAAAAATAAAACTAAGAAATCTTAAAGACTATTCGAATTAAGGCCGACCGAACTCAACTCATCTTGATTCAACGAACTTGATTCTGCAACTTTTTGTAATTAAAGTAATCTATTCGGACTTTGGCGTTTTTTTTTTTTAATAATTAGAACGTGCACTCAATTTTAAATTAAAGCAAAAAAAAAATAAAACTTTTCGCTGTTACAAGATCTGCACCGATGCATATTCATTCATTACTTCATTGTATGTTACGAAAGATCGCGATAATGTGCAACTTCGCATAATTAATTAAAAGAAACTAATCCCTCTTTTTAATTGTTGTGCAAATTTATTAATGATAACACGACCTGGCCGGACGGATGTGGCGCAAAATTAAATTAAAAAAAAAAATCGAAAAGTACGTGAGCTCGATGTGCGAGATTTTTTTTTTGTTGTTGCTCCATGGGCGTAGCCAAGGTGGGGCCAATGGGGTAGCTGTTGCCCCTAGCACCCTTAGTTTTGGGGAGCGAAAGGAAACTACTTCGATTTTTTATCTGTAAATACTTTGTCAAATAAAAAAAAAATTGGGCTGTTGACTAGAAGATGAAAGAAAAGCCGAAACAAGTGGATACAATCGAAAAAAGCAATTTTTACTTTCTTAATTTTGGAACTATTTAAATTTTTAACGTTTTTTCTTCAATCTCCTTAATTAGCTTTTTTTTTCTTCGAATTTCCTTAAAATTATTTGCACTTTTTTTTCGATAAGATTTGATCTAATTTCGCCCTCTCCTTAATAAGGTGATTCTAGCTACGCCCGTGTGTTGCTCCGTTAACTAAAAGTTGAAGAAGAAGAAGAAGAAGAAGATTGTGAAGATTTTGTTCGCGTGTGTCTGTTAATGGCATCGTCGTTATTGTATACATGGTGTGATTTCGAAGGAAGCAAATTAGTGTCTTCGCCGGACGGTTTCGAAGACTAAAGACCTCACCGTGAAACGATAAAGAAAACGTAATGGAAGTGAGGTGAGAGCACCTGAACCGACTGCTACCAGTATCCGTGGTCGATGGTTATTTACGTTTTCCTTGGCTTGTCAAGCGAAACACCCTCGCTTATTATATTGCAACGGGGCACTTAACTCGTCCAGACCATGATGGCAGGTTGTACCTGCGTAGTTACTTACTTACTTTCCATCATCCATGCACTCACCTCACCACCATGATGATAAAATGATACATCATCCATGCGGAAACGACATGCACGTGAATTCGATTTTGTTTATTGTAATATAATTACTCCAAGAAAAAACCATAATCGCGAGTGAAAATCAACCAGGGTCACATCGGCCCCAATTTTTATTAAGCTCTGTTGTGCATACTAGCGAGGGTGAAAATCATCTACGGTCACATCAGCCCCAACCTTTCAAATGGCGAGAAAAATTCAAATACTGCAGCCATCAAAATTGATTGTGAATGATTTTATGATCCTCAAGCGTAACCTTTTCTTAATAAAATTTGAAGATGGAAGGAAGGAAGGCGGCTGGGGCCGGGACCGGCCGAATTTTGTACAAAACGTCGACGGTTCCACGAAGAGTCCCGTTGCGATTCGATTAGGAACGGTTCCTTTTTTGGTCCGTTTGAAACACAGGCGGACCGATATTTTTCCTAAATCTCCTTTCTGCTGAATAAGCACTTCTTTTCCGGCGAGGCGTTCACGGATCGTAAACACATTTAAACGTCTAATTGACGTCGTCGTTCGTTACCGTACGTTTTTAATTGCCCCTTCGTTCGTCCGGTCTCAAGCTCCTCAACTCAACTCAACTCACCTCACCTCAATTCAACACAAAATGAATTATTATTAATCCGTTCCTTCTTCTTCTTCTTCTTACTCCGCTACTTTCTCGCTCGTTATTCATTAATGTCCATGGTTAAGAGATGTGGAGCGCGAAAATCATTTAAAAGCCGATGAGAATTACCTGTCCACCTGGTAATTCTCTCTTTAAAATAAAACGAATCTAAATAGCTGTGGCATTGGACACTGCTTTATTCGTTTGTTTTCTAAAAGCTCTCTGATTTTAAAATCGTGCGTATGTCGGTTCCGACACGCGTTATGATTCATTATGATATTACCAAATCGCAATTAATTAATTAATTTTGAATAACATTGCGCGTACTGAATATCCGAACCTTTGCAATACTGTCACGCTTAGGGTGGCGACGTGCTTCGACGGAACGGGCGATGTCAGAGTGGCTTCGGCTCACCGGAACTGGAGTTGACCGGGTTGAAGTCGGCGGCTTCTGGCTGGGGGTTGATGGCGGCGGTGGCAGGGAGGTGTCCTACGATCGGCGCGTCGTCAGGATGCTGGCGATCTTGGGATCAGCGTCCTAGGTCTTGGAATGGTTCCGGGTGGCTCCCCTTCTTCCAGATGGCAGATGATACCAAATAGGAGTCGCTCACTTTTTATACGCAATTTTTGTTGATTCGCGCATTGCGCTATTCGTAACATGCCCGGAGTTCAATTGCATTACCTACTTGATGAAATCGTTTGCCCTAGTTGTCGCGATTCTGCCGACGTTTTATTTCGAAACAAGAACCGTGCTATACCGGGTTACCTCACGCATTGTCATGACACTACCCTCAATTTCACAAACCCGTGCTTTAATATTTCTTTACATTATTTTTTTAACGAAATCAATGGCAATACCTATAGTAATAGTAAGTAAAACTATCTTACTTACTTACGTTACAGCGCTTTCGATTTCGAAAAACTATTTTCTGCTCTAAAATATGTGTACAAAAGAGGACTTCTAAGAGGGATGAATGGAGCTAAGGTGGGGGCGCACCGGCTCAAGGAATGAAGGACGCGGAATCCGAATGCGTTCTATTTTTTAAATGAAGTTGATTCCTGTCCGATGAAACGTTGAGTGTTTCCCCTTCATAATTTTGTCCGTTTTAAGTTAAAAAAAAAAAAAAACTCTTTACTTTCTATTTTTTAGTTAAACAAGTGAAAGTAGGCGTCGCTACAAAAAACGCTCCACTGGATTGGTGCCCTTCTAAGTCATTTGTACAAAAGTTGAGGTTACGTTAATTATTTGAAAATAAAAATGCACGAAGAAAAAAAAAGATTGATTTCACGGTTCAAGTTCACCTTTTTGCAGTTTTTAGTTTCCGATACCTACTACGTCTGACGTGGTGGCGCGATCGCTTCGAACTTTTTTTTGAGGAATCCGCCGAAAGCGGGCGCGACTCTCGGGGAGGCAATTAAACTCGCGCAAATGAAGATTTATGAGATGTGATTGGCGCCCCCGGCGCGCGTCGTAAAAATTATGCGCGTTAAATTGCACCGCGGAGCGGCCCTCGCGGCCCCCTCGAGAAGGCCGGCGATAATTCGAAAAATCATTGCGCGTTTGGCGCGAATTTACGCGAACATAATTCGGCGATGAAACTAATAATTTGGTCGTGCCAAGTATGCGGCATTCTTTGAACGCGTTCTTTTTTGCTTGCCCCGCGTAGATCTAACTCTGTGCTGTCGCTCTATATGACTAGGTAACAGGAGAGCGACAGCACTGAAACAGAGAGAAATCGTTAAAGGATACTGGCGGACAGAGCACGCGTTCAAGCTAATAAAGCCACCACTTGGCTTCGCCCCAAAACCGCTAAGGAAGGAGTTCGAAAAATAAAAAAGATTTAACTTGATTTTAAATTCGACTTTGAAGTCGAGCCAATCCCGACAAAGGCCAAATGTGAGTAGGTTTCAAAACTCCCCCGGCATAACAACGTTCACACAAAAACACCAAACAGTTGAGCGACGAGTCAAAACAAAATCTAGGCTGGCCATCTAAACAATTTAGAATCCTGTCTCGACTTGATAATTTTAAGTAAATAAACTTAAACTGATGATATCCTCACGAAAATGAAAGAAATTTGAAAACGTATCGGCCTTAAATCACTGAAACAAACGCACGTTTAGCACTACACTGTATATTTGTCGTAAGGTTAATAGCTATTATACTAGAGAAATAGATATTTTACCGATGCAACAATTGTGTTGTATTATTGTCTACTTCCTAAGCCGAACGCGTATTTTACCGACGCGACGGTTGTATTGTGTTATTGTCTGTTGCCTACGCTGAACGCACGAGTGAACGGAACTCTCCTGGGGGGCTTAAATATTAAAGAATACCTTCGTACGCCGTTAGAATCTTGAAAACCATTCCGCAGTGGATCTTTAAGCTGGGGTTAATTTCCCTGGCGCCCTTAGTTTACATGTTTTAATATTTTACAGTTTCTTTTTCGAATTTCTTTAAAATTTTCAATACTTTTGTTTCGATTTTTGGTAATTTCTTACTTTTTTATCTTTTGTAAAAAATCCCATCTCAAGCTGGATCCGCTTAGGTTCAGTTTAGTTGAACTGATTTGACCTTGAAACGTTCTTAATGTTTTGGATTTTGTGTTTATTAAAAAAAAGTTGGGTTCATTCGGGTTTAGCTCCGTGGGGTTGGATTCGTTTGCTTTCGGATTAGTTGGGTGGGGTTCGCTTGGTTTCGGATTAGTTGGGTTGGGATCGTTTGGTTTCGGATTAGTTACACTTGACCTTGAAATATTTCTTAATTTTTAAAGACATTTTGCTTAAATTTTCTATGATTTTAATTTTTAAAATGTTTCGTTTCAATCTCCTACCGATTTTTGATAATTTCTTACGTTTCTTTTTTTCATCTATTGTAAAATGATTTTCTTGGGTTCGCTTCGCTTAGGTTCAATTCAGTTGTTTTGGGTTGACCTTGAATTTATTTTTAAATTTTAAAATATTAAGTGTTTAAATTCTCTACGATTTCTACTTTCTACAATTTTTAAAACATTTAATCTTTTTAACATTTTTTCGTTCAATATTCTAAAAAAGCAAACGCGGGCACGCAAACCCGAAAAGAGCCAACTCGTAGTATCCCTTCTCTTCTCATTTTAAAAAGTATTGAATTTGTTAACATTTTTTCTTTCGATCTTCTAAAAAAAAAGCAAACGCCGGCACACAAATCCGAAAAGAGCCAGCTCGTAGTATCCAGCATTCTCTTCGACAGTTCGAACGAATGCATTAACAAACAATTGCGACCTCATGAAAGTCACTACAAAAAATTCACTTTTAAAGTATTTATTTTTTAACATTCTTTTTTTTTCTGTCGGTCTTCTACAGTTTTGTTTCGATTCTTAATATAATTTCTTACGTTTTAATTTCGTTATTGAAATCTTTTCTTTGGCTTATTATTGAATTTTTTAACATTTTTTCTCTCGATCTTCTAAGAAAAGCAAACGCGGGCGCACAAATCCGAAAAGAGCCAACTGAGCCAGCTCGTAGTATCCCTTCCCTTCTCATTTTTAAAATACTGAATTTTTTTGACATTTTTTTTCCAATCTTCGAAGAAAGCAAAGGCGAGCACACAAATCCGAAAAGAGCCAGCTGAGCCAGCTCGTAGTATCCTTTCCCTTCTCATTTTAAAAATATTGAATTTTTTTGATATTTTTTTTCTTAATCTTCGAAGAAAGCAAACGCGAGCACACAAATCCGAAAAGAGACAGCTGAGCCAGCTCGTAGTATACCTTCCCTTCTCATTTTAAAAAGTATTTAATTTTTTTAACATTTTTTCTTTCGATTTTCTAAAAGAAAAGCAAACGCCGGCGGCACACGAATCCGAAAAGAGCCAGCTCGTAGTATCCAGCATTCTCTTCGACAGTTCCAACGAATGCATTAACGAACAAGTGTGATCTCATGAGAGAGTCACCACAAAAAATGCACTTTTAAAATATTTAGATATTTCTTTTTCTCTCAGTCTTCCACGGTTTTGTTTCGACTTTCAATATAATTTACTGCAATGTCAGGTCAAAAAGCGATCGTAAGATGTCGCTATTTTATCTGTTCATAATTTCTAACGTTTTAATTTCGTCATAGAAATCTTTGCTTTGACTTCGGCTTAGCTGGGTTGTTGACTCGGAGGGCCTCGAAACGCCGCTTTTGCGTCCATTTTTTGTTTTTGTTTTGTTTTTCCGGGGCCATCTTAAGGAATCGAGGACGCTGATTCCGAATCCGTCTTCTGATTTAGTGCGTTCCGGCGTTCCTAGCGTACGTAGTGGAACCTGTCTGGTCTTGATTCGTCGGTTCTTTCGGTTCTGTTCCAGTGCGTCCGCTTAAAAATAGATTTAAATGTTATTGTTTTTGCCCTCCAAGTCGTCGAGCGTGTCCGAAATTTCTTGGGCTTGAGGTGTGTAAGTGCCTGGTGTATATATAAGAGTAAGTAGGCGCTTCTTCGCTCCTGATTGATGTGTGCCATTCGGTGGTAAGAGAAGGTGTTTAAAAAGTGCGTATGTACGTGTAGGAGAGTCATTGGCGTGGCGTGACGTTTGCTTAGGGACGTGTATCGTCCGTCGGTTGTTTCGGTTCTGGATGAGGAGTCCCGATGGTAGTGTTCCGAGCGGCTTGCGATGATGACTAATAACCATCAGCGGCGATGTGACGGAGCCACAGGTGCAATGTCCTCCTGGTAGTTGGAGGGAGAGAGGGGAGATCTACCTGTCGCTCGATGCCTGAGTGCCAGTGTTATTCTATACGCGATCCAAGTTGGCTCAACATCTGGCCTGCGAATGGCACTGGAAGAATTCACGGGGTACCTACGGCTCCCGTGGACTTTGAGTGCCATCCACAGAGTCGGTCCTCCACGTCCAACTTGAGAACCAAAAACAAAAACAAAAGCTAAAACTACGTGACGATTATCTAGTCTTTGGTTGTGTTTAGTTGTGTGGTGCGCTCGCTCCTTTGGCCGCTGCTTCTTTTTGTTGGATGGATGGATCGCCGGCCGCCGCCGTGTTGTTAGAACTAACTGTACCGGGAAAGGTACACCGGTACGCGCTAACAAAGACATCCATCACGATTCCCTGCTCCGGCCACAATCTATCATTACATTGATCCTGTTGTTGTTGTCCGACGATAGAACACACGTCGTCAGATTAACACCTCTATAAGGTAATATAAAACGCTCAACTCTTATACTATACGTATGTGTATGTACATAGGTACCAACTTACTACCGTATATGTAAGAAAAAAATTTGAATAAACACCTCTCGCCCTTTCCACAACAAAAAAAAAAAACAACGAGCTCGAGAAACAACCGAAGCTCAAAAAACAAAAATTCCAAAAAGTGACACATAGAATAATACGTTCACCACGTATTAAAACAACTAACTCATTCCCATTCCCACCAATCAATTTTTACGTAACAATCTCGCAGCGTTAGTCATACCTCGCAGTCGTACCGCCGCGCCGCCGCTAATTTTTCTGTGCCCGATGGTTTCGGAGTTAGTCACCGCGCGCCGCCGCGAATTAGTTTGGGCGATTTCTTTCCTTTGACGCACGCGAAACACGAAAGCCGGCCCTGGACGATGACGACGACGGACGTAAAAAAACCAGGGGGGACGGGGACGGTAAAACAAAATCGCGCAGAAAGAGAGAAATACTCTCGAAAATGCTCGTTGAAAATTCCTCCTTCGGTTTTTCCTAACGACCGACACGAACGTCACTGGCTCGTTCGCGGTTGCGTTACGAGGAAAAACTTTTTTTTGTTTTTTTTAAACGGTCGACTTCCGGTTTCGTTAAAGACCCGGATACATGGTGTTCGGAATCGTTTTTCTTTTTTTAATCGCCGACTTTCGGTTTCGTTAAAGGCCCCACTTCCGGTTTTTCCTATTTTTTTTATACCGGGTGTTTAAAAAAAAAAAACGTTCGGATGCTGTGACCATCGCCAGGAGATGCAAAAAAGTCTTAATTTTTCTCGAGGATAGAGTTGATTTTCCATTGAAGTTAAAAAAATTGTATTATTAGATAATCACGCGTTTACTGTCTGTTTCTTTATAATAAAACAATTGAACAACAATGGAAAATCCTTGAAAAAAATTATTTGCCGACCTACACTTACTTAGATTTTTTGTTGCTCTTGATGAGTACTATTCATGGTTATAATATCCGAACGTTTTTTTTTAACACCCTGTGCATCTGTGCATATATATATACAGGGTGTTTCCTAAATACGGTCCGTAATTTCAAGGTGTAATTCCTTGCGTCATTTTAAAGAAAATCTTTCATATAAACATGTGTCCGGAAACGCTTACATTCCGAGATACAGGGCGTAAAAGTTTCAAAGAACCTTTTTTGGTTTCTATTTTTTTTTTTTTTCTTTAATGTTCTTTACACTTACTTAGACATTTTGTTGCTCTTGATGAGTACTATTCATGGTTATAATATCCGAACGTTTTTCTTTAACACCCTGTGCATATATATATACAGGGTGTTTCCTAAGTACGGTCCGTAACTTCAAGGTGTAATTCCTTGCGTCATTTTAAAGAAAATCTTTCATATAAACATGTGTCCGGAAACGCTTACATTCCGAGATACAGGGCGTAAAAGTTTCAAAGAACCTTTTTTGGTTTCTATTTTTTTTTTTTTCTTTAATGTTCTTTACACTTACTTAGACATTTTGTTGCTCTTGATGAGTACTATTCATGGTTATAATATCCGAACGTTTTTTTTTAACACCCTGTGCATATATATATATATATATATATATGTTAATCCGTAGGCTTCCGCGGGTGTTGAATGCTGTAGTATTCTTCCGGGTGGTCCTCCTCCTAATAATAGTTGTAATAATAATAATCGTTATTAGTATTAGGTAGAAAATGCAAGAGACATTTCTTGTTGTGTACTGTTAGGAACATTTTAAAAAATAATAGAAACAATAAAAAAATTTTTTTCGAGGTATTACTTTTACACCCTGTATCTCGGAATGTAAGCGTTTCCGGACACATGTTTATATAAAAAAAAATTATTAAAATAACGCAAGGAATTACACCCCGAAGTTACGGACCGTACTTGGGAAACACCCTGTATATAGGGTGTTTGAAAATTGCGTGTGCAAAAAAAAAAATTGGTGGTAGTTGGTGATGGTGTGTTGAAATCATTGGCAAAAAAATAATTCTAATACAAATCCTTTAGTTTTCGAGGAGATAAAAATAATTACTAAAAATACGGCGAAAATCGTTGGTGCGCCACTGAGTTAAAATGACAAGCTGTCACAACGGTCACAACTCGGTGCGTTATTCTCACCGAAATTAACGCCGCTTACACAAAAAATAAATAATTTGTCGTTCTTCAAATTTTGTTTCTCTTTCTATTTTATTATTACAGTTTGTTTCTCTTCGCGAGAATTTTCCATTTCTTTTTCTTTTTAGTTTGAACGATCGTCCTTTGTTTATTTGTCTTTTTTCGTTTTTTTTCTTTTTTCAAATTTTGTTTCTCTTTCCATTTTTCATTACAGTTTCTTTTTTTTAATTTTTCTTCGCGAGATTTTTCTATTTTTTTTTTAGTTTTCTTTTAGTTTGAACGATCGTCCCTTGTTTTATTTATTTTTCTTTTTCGATTAAAGCGATTGGTTTTTCCTTTTTCAAATTTTATTTCTCTTTCCATTTTTTTATTGCAGTTTTTCTTTTGTTTTTCTTCGCGACTTTTTTTTTTAGTCGGAACGAGCGTCCTTTGTTTTTCTTTTTTTGTTTTTCTTTTACAATTAAAACGAACCGTTTTTCTTCACTTGTTACATTCCGTTCGATCGGCGATCGTCTTTTGTTTCGTTGCGTATTTTTTTACTTTGTCTTTTTTTTCCCCCGTAAAATTCTTCGTGTCTTAATTTTTCTCGTTTAATCCGTCGTGTTTTGTTCATTCATTTGTGGATATATTTTTTTGATTCGACATTTTTCACTTTTTCCAATTCTGTTTTTTTTCCTTTATTTTCTTCGTTGCGTTTGTTCTCTGTTTTTTTTTTTATTACGCTTGTTTTTCTTCACGTCGATTTTTTTTGTTTAACCGATCGCCCTTCGTTTGATTGTTTTCTAAGAGTTGTCGAAAATTGTTTTATTCATTTATTTAATTTAATTTTTTCCTTTTTCTTTTGTTTTCTACAAATTTTCTCCCCTCTCCATTTATTCCGTTCAATTCGTCGATCAATCATGTTTTGTTCGGCTTTTTTGTTATTTTTTTTTAATTTTGCTTTTTCGTCTCGGATTTCCATCAGTTCTGTTTTTCCTTTCTTTCTTTATTTTTTTTTAATTACAGTTGGTTTTGTTTTACGCAGCAGGTTTTTGTTTTTGTTTTTTTTTTAATTTTGAACGATCGTCCTTTGTTGCACGTATTTCATTTTATTTTTTAATTAAAGTCGTCTGTTTTTCTTTGGCTTCTTGCG
Organism: Prosopocoilus inquinatus; assembly: GCA_036172665.1. Lineage (NCBI taxonomy): Eukaryota > Metazoa > Arthropoda > Insecta > Coleoptera > Lucanidae > Prosopocoilus > Prosopocoilus inquinatus. The sequence continues at coordinate 1,171,128 of CM069878.1, read as the reverse complement.
TTCGGGTCAGTCGGCGATCGCTTTTTGTTTTTGTTCTTTTCGTTCCACTTTTTTTTTTGTTTAATTCGTTGAACAATCATGTTTTACTTAATTTTTTTATTAAAATAGTTTGTTTTTTTTTAGCTTGCTGCATTCCGTTCAGCTGGCAGTTGGCATTCTTTTGTTTCGATATTTCCTTTTTCTTTCGCTCATTATTTTTTTAAAACAAATTTTGCCCAGGTTCGACGTTCTTTTTTTTTCGTTGCATTCGTCGAACGATCTCGTTTTGTTTTGCTTTCTGTTTATTATTCGACGCGTTTTCCCTTCTTTGTTTTCGTTTGTCTATACGGGTCGATTTTCTTTCAATTATTCTTTTCTTTTTTCAGTTCGTTCAGTTTTTGTTTTTTTTTTCTTTCTTTCTTTCTTGATTGTCTTCCTTCGCGTAGATTTAAAATTTAATTTTTTTTAGTTAGGACGATCGTTCTCCTTTATTTTATTTATTTACGAGGCTGTTTATTTTTGATTTTTAATTAAAACGTTTTTTTTGTTTTCCTTTGCTTTCCACGTTCCGTTCAATCGGCGATCGCCTCTTGTTTTTGCGTTATTTTTTTTTTTAATGAATAACAACGAATAAACCGGAAAGGAATCCGATTCGTCGTCGTACGTTTGCCCTCCTGCGTTTCCTGTGAACCGCCGAAAATGTTGTTCATTGTTTTAAATAATTACTAAAAATCGGCAACATGATGCATATATTACCAGAGTTCGGACATTTCCGCGAACGTTGCGCCTTGACTACGCACGCACGCTATTCATTGCCGTCTTCGCTCGTATTGCGTAACCATGGCAACGTCCGAAACGTCGTTTTTCTTTTTTCTTTTTAATTTCGTTTCATATTGTTTTTCTTTTCTTGGATGTCGCTATACGTAAACTTAAAAGAACAATTCTTCTGGCTCATTAAGCCCGCCATCAAGCCAATTTTTTTTCACGGCCGGCTGAATTAACATGTCATATACGGTCAGTCCAATTCGCCAAAAATGTGTTCCAGTAAAGCAAGCCATGGCGCGTGTCAACTAGCGCCCTCTCAATTCGCCTAAAAATGTATTCCAGTAAAGCAAGTCATGGCGCGTGTCGACTAGCGCCCTCTCAATTCGCCTAAAAATGTGTTCCAGTAAAGCAAGCCATGGCGCGTGTCAACTAACGCCCTCTCACTTCGCCTAAAAATGTGTTCCAGTAAAGCACGCCGTGGAGTGTGTCAGCTAGCGCCCTCCGACACTCATTAATTAGGTGGTTGCCATGGTCACGACACCGACGCTTATTTTGACAACTTAAATATCAATACGAATCGACATTTCTGACAACCAAACATTTCAAAATGACAGGAATTTTTGGCACTAATTTCGAACTTGAGAGAGCTTTTAATTTTTTCCAAAAATACTTTTTAAAACTTTTTGTACTGGCCGGATATGAAATGTCAGTTTTTTTTTTTTTTTAAAGCGATTTCAAATTAGAATCGCCTTTCTTTTGTTTGGAGCCAAAATGGCTGGGGTATTCCCGCCATCTTTCGGCCGCCGTATTTCGCAGCACCAATTACCGATCGATTACTTTCGAAGCAAACAAAAGACGCGGTCAATTGTTAATCCGGAACGTCTCAAGTGATTGAAATTGGATTTTTATTTAAATAAATAAAAAAAAAAGCTCCGTATTTTCTGAAAGCATGGCAAACTGAGGCAATTCCCGGCAACGAAATTGCACGCGGGGTAATTTGCCAAGAAGCGGTTGGTTTAAGTGTCCCGCGTGAAAGCAGCGGCGGCGGCGGCGCAAAAACGCCAAAAAAAAAAACAACGAATTCAACAATCCGTTCCAATGATGAAGTATGAAGTGCTCGGTTGCAGCAGCAGTCAGTGACCCGAAGTTGTAGTTGCAGTTTAGAAACTGTCATCGCCTTCTTTTTTTTTTATTCTGCTGGTCTTGCACAAATCGAGGCAGGCGGCGAATTCTGATTTTGAACGTATAAAGCGGATCCTCTTCGGGCTCGGCTTCTTCTCCTGATGATGATACCTGCGCGCAACAACAACAAAATCATCATTTATAATATTCTTGAGGATGCGAGTAATTGAAGCGGTTTCCGGCGACGAAGAAAGTTTTATCGAGTGAACGGAACCAGAACCTGTTGGTGGTTGGTTTGGTTGGTAGTGGTCGCCGGAAAGCCGCGATTACCTCGATTTAAAACGGAATAATTATTATTCATTCGACCCGAGCGCCACGTAGAAACGTACAGAACATGCGATAACCGAAAGTTGTAAGTAATTGTAAGTAAGGTAACGAAATACGTCCCGAGTGACGTGACGTTCGTTAGTAACGCTGTTGATAAGATAGGCTTCGATTTTTTTTTTTTTGTTATCGACGCGCGCAAGTGTACAGGTATCTGTTTTCGCAATCGAAATCGCAATCGCATCCGTCGCGTCATATCATCTCGAACCGAACCAAAATAACAAAATAACAACGATAAATAATAACACCTCGAGCCGGCTGGCATTTGTAGGAACGGCGGCGAAGGTTTCGTTTTCATAAGGCCTTGCTCGCACCTGTTCTGGGTAACGCAGGTGTCATATGGCGACGGTATTTTAAGGTATATGCGATCACGAATATTACCATCTCGCTTTTCTTTCTTAATTACGAATACTTCAATTAAACGCTTGATTGTAAAAGAAGAAATTACTTTGACGACTGCGCCGTCGGTGTGAGTGTGTGTGTGTCACCGTCGTCATCTGTTAATTATCTCCGAATTGATCGAAACACTATAATAGGAATGCGGTTGCAATTTTTGTTTTGTTTTGTTTTCAGCGAGAATTCCAAACGCTCTCCTTCTCCTCTAAAAAGAGCTCCTTCGTAAATCCTGCTGCAATAAGAAACATTTGATAACTTGAAGGGCGCGGGCGGGGCAGGACGTTTGAATTTGGCGCGCTGTCACTTTAGTAATTTTCTCCTCGACCTCGACCTCAACGTTGTCACTGTAAATAACACAGCGAGCGCGAGCAAAAGTAACAGGAAACAGGAAACAAGAGAGTGTCGGGTTATTAACTAACTAACCCACGCAATGCATCCAGTTCACAAAATGGCGGCGAAAATTTACGTCGCCTCTCACCCCAAGGACTTTAAACTCCATAGAACTTCCCGTGGTGTTCGCCTGTTTTCTTCTCCGGATGCGTCCTATGAATGCGTTCATAAATGAAATCAATATTAAAATATTTTTCAATTTTAATTCACAATTCAGGTGCGCTCTTACTCCTTACTTACACAGTCGGAAACAAAGGAGGCAGGTTATGTCGGCCTCACCACTCCTTTCGAGTCCTTCCACGTGGTCGAAAACGAAAAAAAAATACAGGTTATGTCGGCTTCACTCCTTGCACGTGGTCGAAAACAAAAAAGAAACAGGTTATGTGGGCTTCACTCCGTTCGAGTCCTTCCACGTGGTCGAAAACAAGAAAAAACACAAATTATGTCGGATTCACTCCTTCCACGTGGTCGAAAACGAAAAAAAACACAGGTTATGTCGGCTTCACTCCTTCCACGTGGTCGAATACGAAAAAAAAAGCACAGGTTATGTCGGCTTCACACCAATCCGGTCCTTTCACGTGGCCGAAAAAAAAACAGGTTATGTCGGCTTCACTCCTTACACGTGATCGAAAACAAAAAAGAAACAGGTTATGTGGGCTTCACTCCTTTCGAGTCCTTCCACGTGGTCGAAAACAAAAAAGAAAAACAGGTTATGTCGGCTTCGAGTTTCCACGTTGAGACGTCGTGAAATGATCATCGGGTGTGGTATCTGAATCTGAACGCACTGAAGAAATCAAAGTGGTATAAGAGGTTATGTCGGCTTCATTTGACCTCACTTTTAGTTTAGTGCGTTTGGTTCGGTTAATGAATCGCGTCTCCTTGTTTGCGCTTTCCGTTCAATCGCCGATCGTCTTTTGTTTCGTATTTGTTTCAATTGAAATTAACCAGTTAAGCGGTGTAAGAGGTTATGTCGGCTTCACTTCACCTCACTTTTAGTTTGGTGCGTTCGGTTCGGTTAATGAATCGCGTCTTCTTGTTTGCGCTTTCCGTTCAATCGCCGATCGTCTCTTGTTTCGTATTTGTTTCAATTGAAATTAACCAGTTAAGCGGTGTAAGAGGTTATGTCGGCTTCACTTCACCTCACTTTTAGTTTGGTGCGTTCGGTTCGGTTAATGAATCGCGTCTCCTTGTTTGCGCTTTCCGTTCAATCGCCGATCGTCTTTTGTTTTGTATTTGTTTCAATTGAAATTAACCAGTTAAGCGGTGTAAGAGGTTATGTCGGCTTCACTTCACCTCACTTTTAGTTTGGTGCGTTCGGTTCGGTTAATGAATCGCGTCTTCTTGTTTGCGCTTTCCGTTCAATCGGCGATCGTCTCTTGTTTTGTATTTGTTTCAATTGAAATTAACCAGTTAAGCGGTGTAAGAGGTTATGTCGGCTTCACTTCGCTTCACTTTCAATTTGGTGCGTTTACGTGTCAGTCAGTGAATCGCGCCTTCTCCTTTGTGCACTGTCCATTCTTCAATCTGCGATCGCGTTTTGTTTATTTGTTTCAATGAAAATCAAGCAGTTAAGTGGTGTTAAGAGGTTATGTTGGCTTCACTTCGCCTCAGTTTTATTTGAGTGCGTTTACATGTCGATCAATGAATCGCCTCCTCCTCTTCTTCTTTGTGCACTGTCCGTTCAATCGGCGCGCGTCTTTTGTTTATGTCTTTTCAATTAAAATTAACCAGTTGGGCGGTATAAGAGGTTATGTCAGTTTCCCTTCATACTTCACTTTTAGTTTAGTCGTTTGTGTGTCTCAATGAATGAATCACGTCCTTTTCTCTGTTTTTGTGCATTTCATTCAATCGGCGATCGTCTTTTGTATACTTGACCCTCAATTAAACTAACTCACCGATTAATCTTTCGATTTTTTTTTGTTTTTCTTTTCCTACGAATTTTCTTTTGTCTCGCTTTTTAGGTTTCGTTTTTCGATCGGTCGTGTTCTCTTTTGTTTTTTGTTTGTTTTTTTTTTAATTGCAACGTCTTCGTGCTTTTATTTCGTTGTTCATTTCCTTTCGATTCTCAATTTTTCCATCACAGCATCGCAGTCTTTTGTTTGGTATTGTTTAGATTTTTTTCATTCGCTTGCCGAACAAGTTTCGTTTGTTTCTTTGCTTGTTTGTTTTCTTTAATTTTTGTGTCACTTTTGATTCTTTGTCTTTTCCTTCGGTTCATTCGTTTGTTTTCATTAAAAAGATTATTGTTTTGTTTAAGATCGGAAGCTTTTGTATTTTTTTTTGCTCCTTATTTTCTCCCTTGTTACGTTTAGTTCGTCAGGCGATCGTGTTTTGTTTTGGTTTTGGTTTTGCTTTTTTTTTTAATGGCGTTGCCGGTCTTTTTACGCATTTCCGTGTCTCGAATTTCTTTCAGATCTTTATCGTCCGCCATTTTCTTATCGCAGACTTTTGTTTCTCTCACTAAAAATTTTGTCTGAGCGATCGTTTTTTGTTTTTTTTTTCTTGTTTGTTTAGTTGAAGTATTTTTTGCTTTTAGCGTTCCGTTCGACTGATGGCGATCGCCTTTTGTTTTATTTTTATTTTATCGTCCGCCATTTTCTTATCGCATTCGTTTGTTTCTCACTAAAAATTTTGTTTGAACGATCGTCTTTTGATTTTTTTTTTCTTCGTTTCAATTGAAGCGCTTTTTGCTCTAAATCTTTATCGTCCGCCATTTTCTTATCGCAGTCTTTTGTTTCTCACTAAAAATTTTGTCTGAAAGATCGTTTTTTTTTTTCCTTTGTTTAATCGAAGCGCTTTTTGCTCAGAATCTTTATCGTCCGCCATTTTTTTATCGCAGTCTTTTGTTTCTCTCACTAAAAATTTTGTCTGAACGATCATCTTTTGTTTTTTCTTTGTTTAATTGAAGCGCTTTTTGCTCTGAATCTTTATCGTCCGCCATTTTCTTATCGCAGTCTATTGTTTCCCTTTCTCTTTTGTCTGAACGATCGTCTTTTGTTTTTTTTCTTTGTTTTTTCTTCGTTTAATCGAAGCGCTTTTTTGCTCAAAAATCTTTATCGTCCGCCATTTTCTTATCGCAGTCTTTTGTTTCTCACCAAAAATTTCGTCTGAACGATCGTCTTTTGTTTTTGTTTTTCTTCTTCTTCTTTGTTTAGTTGAAGTATTTTTTGCTTTTAGCGTTCCGTTCGACTGATGGCGATCGTCTTTTGTTTTATTTATTAAATAAATTTTATTTGATTCGATATTAGAAATTTACGATTTTAAGATCGGAAGCGTTCTTCTTTTTTCGTCTCCTCTCCGTCGTCCAAAATCGACGCGCTTTTATTCTTAAATTTTTTCTATATACTTATATTTTTCTTAATTTTCTTCGCACTGTTTAATTCGTCGAACGATCGCGATTTCGATGGCAGATGGCGCTGATCTGTCAATGGAGTTAGAGTATTACAATGCACAATGTTTTATCCTTACCCCACGTATTGTTATTATTTATTTTCATTATTATTATTATTATTATTACGCATTACCAATCGAAATTTGAACTCTTAATAAAGAGGGATGCGTTCAGAAAGAAGAGTGCAAGGTATTAGCCGCATTCTCACTTCTGATTTTTGACGCGCGGTTTTTGAACGAGCCAACAAAGAATATTTAAAATGCATTTGTCATGTTGATAGTAGATGGCTTTGCTCTATCACCTATCGCTATCTTGCGGAAATGAATGAAGAAACCGTAATAAAGCCTCGATCGCACTAATGCAAAGCAAGAGGCGTAGGTGACGCCCTCGTGTGGAGGCTTCTGAAAGCATTTAGTCAACAGGAAACATAACAGGACATAATTATAAAAAGTATTAAAAGACGAATTGGACGCGTTAATTTTAATAAGTTGTTAAATCGCGGAAATACTAGAGAGGTTAGGTTTAGAGAAATAGTTAATCCTACGCGTGATTTAATTAATGTATGTAATGCGTAAATACGAAGACGCACTTCCTGTTTTGAAAGTGCGCGTGCGCGCGCGCGTGTGTGTGTGTGCATGTACTTACACACGAACGGTAACAGCGACCGCACCGGTTTTTTACCGGCGCACATTTAAATGTATTATTATTATAACGGAAGGCACCGTTTCAATGGGCAGCTTTTTACAAAAGAAGAAAATGCGCGCACGTGAATTAGTAGGCCGCGCATAACGCCGCGCCGGAAAATGACAAAAGAGATCACCTAATAGGTTATAAAAACGTCGAGTTCAACACTGTCGCCAACGGCTTTGCGCTGCCAACCGTCTCGGTAATTTCAAGAATTTGTTTTTCCTCCAGCCAGCATAATATCCTCGTCGTGATTAATAAACTATTCTGTGTAACAGTTTCGTAATCGAAGGAAGCGGACGTTACGGATATGCGTTGTTAATTTCAGCATCCAAATCGATTAACATCTGCAGCGGAAATAAGGCGGAGGCTAATTTAATTTCGATTTTAATTTAAATGCGAACACTTTTTAAACCGACGGACGACATCTTGAACCATGGACGTTACAAGCGCGTCACAAGAGGAGAACAGGAACTTTGATTGACAAAGGCAAACGCCTAAACTGGAAGCAAAACAAAAAAAAAACGAACGAAGCCGACATAACCTCTCACACTTTTACGTTTTCAGCGTTCCCTCTGGCTCAAGTTAAAGGTTCTTTCAACTACCTTTCTGTCCGATTAACTCTTACATCGCAATTGCGAATAAATTGGACAAGTCGTTTTTGTTTGCAGTGGGAATGTCGAGCTACGTCTTTGCTGAAGAAGCCCTAAGCAGGGCTGAAACAGCTGTACAGAGGCTGCTCGAGGTTTTCGCTGCAATCAAAAACGATTTGCACAAAATTTTTCTGAAAAGAAAAAGATACTGTGGCGTGCATGAAAAACGAGACGCTAATTTTTCCAGTATAGAAAAGTATCTAAATGACAGAGTTCTCAAGGCTAATAGGTGAAGCTATTTAAGCTAATTTAAACTTTAACTAACGAGAGCGCGTTCAGAAACTATGTAAGTCGTCCTCGCTTCACATGTTTTACATTTCTCAATAATTCATCGACGATGTCGAAAGTTTGACAAACATGTGAAGCGAGGACGACTTACATAGTTTCCGAACGCGCTCTCGTTAGTTAAAGTTTAAATTTCGATTGACGATGACACGTCGACGAGGACAAAATTTTGCGCAGTGTCACACTCTATTTTGACGGATCAGCGTCCGCCATCTATTATCGAAATGACAAACGACAAATTCTGAATATTGCGCCCGTGGTGCCGGAACCAAGGGCGCGTTCACGAATTGGTAGACGGTAACTTTTCTCTCTGTTTTGTTTTGTTCTTTTTCGTACAACGTTTATCCGTGCTTAAATTCTTTGAAAAAAAAAACAAAAACAAAAACAAAAAGAAAGAAATTCCAAAGAAAAACGCCCCCGTTGCCGTGGAAACGAAGTAAAGAGCATGACGACTTTTTTTGACATGTAAGGCGCGTTACAATTCAGAAGTGAGAAAGATGCAGTGACACGCGCAGCAATTTCTGAACGCACCCCCGCCCGTCTCTTCGGATTCAAATTATCCGAATTTCGATTGGCAATGTTGGTAACGCACGATGACAATGGGAGCGTTCAGCGGCCGAGTTGTTTACTCAGCAATCGATTGTGATTGGCTCACATGAAGGTAATAGCCAATCATAAACGACTGCTGAGCAAGCAACGCATCCGCTGAACGCGCCCAATAATACGCGAGTTAAAGATTGGCGCCATCTATTATCACAATGACAAATGACAAATTCTGAATATTGCGCCCGTGGTGCCGGAACCAAGGGCGCGTTCACGAATTAGTAGACGGTAACTTTTCTCTCTGTTTTGTTTTTTATTTTTTTTCGTGCAACGTGTATCCGTGCTTAAATTTTTGAAGAAGAAAAAAAAACAAAAACAAAAAGAAAGAAATTCTAAAGAAAAACGTCCCTGTTGCCTTGGAAACGAAGTAAAGAGCATGACGACTTTTTTTGAAATGTAAGGCGCGTTAAAATTCAGAAGTGAGAAAGATGCAGTGACACGCGCTCCAGTTTCTGAACGCATCCCCGCCCGTCCCTTCGAATTCATCCGAATTATCCGAATTTCGATTGGCAATGTTGGTAACGCACGATGACAATAATACGCGCGTTATAGATTGGCGCCATCTATTATCAAAATGACGAACGAATTTTAAATATGGTGCGGACGCGGTCACGAACTTCGTATGTACAGTCGCGATCAATCTAATCGAGACTGCGCCCTTATGACACCGGCAGTAAAGAGGTTACAGAACTGTCAATCGGTGTCGATTGGCTTGATCGCTACTGTACATTCCGAGCCGCTGTGTTTTCCGCATGCGCGCGCATGGTTTAGCTTTTCATAATAACAATGGCATTATCGAAGAAGAAGAGGAATAAGAAACAAAAGAAAAATTCATAGCAAACAGACGCCTCAGTTGTCCTAGAAACGAAGTGAAAACAACGAACGTAAAATGTGTTAAAAATCAGGAGCGAGGAATGTCCGGGTGTGTGCGCTCGAGTTTCTGAACGCACCCCCGTTAGTTACGGTTCAAATTGCGACGGGCGCCATCTACGGTCGTAACGTCGAAATTTGTGTAGTCTCTAAATTAAAATTTGCTTGCAACTTGTAGTTCTTCTTTTATACCGGGTGATCATCTTCAAAACCGATACATAGGAGAGGTTAAGTTCATGATTGAAAAAGAAAAAAAAGTGACCGATTCGCGTGAAGTTCGCATTCTTACAAATCTTGAAAGCGTTTCTTTCAGAAGAATTAGGTTAGGTTTGATAGTTTCGCGGATTGGCCTGCGTTGACGTTGACGGTTTTTGACATGTTCAGGATTGAAAATGATCGCCCGGTATAAATAGAAAAACTCACATCTCTTATTATACGCGCACTACGTGAGTATAATAAGAGATGTAAGTTTTTCTCGCACTACGCGAGTATAATAAGAGATGTAAGTTTTTCTACTTATACCGGGCGATCATTTTCAATCCTGAACATGTCAAAAACCGTCCACGTCAACGCAGGCCAATCTGCGAAACTATCAAACCTAACCTCATTCTTCCTCTTCTTCTTTTTATATACTCGCTCTAGGCGAGTATAATAAAAAAAATGACTGATACGCGTGAAGTTCGCATTTTCGCAAATCGCCTTTCCTTCAAAAAGAATTAGGTTAGGTTCGGTTTAGCTTCGCAGATTCGACTGCGTTGACAGTTTTTGACACGTTCGCACTTGTTTGCGATTAAATAGCAGTGAATGATTAAAAAAAAAGTTCCTTTTTAACTTTAATTTTAATTGAAAAGGCGTTTTTGTCTCAATATTTTGCGCGCTTTGCAAGACGCGAATGAGAAGAATCCAAAGAAACGGACGGCGTTGATTCATTAAAGCGTGTGAAAGTGAAAACGTGAAGCCGACATAACCTCTTACACGTATTTGGATTTCAGCATTGCGTTCGTCGTCTTCTGTTGTTTAATAGCCGGTCAGTTGCATTATTGCAAAGTTGATTTTCGTTTTTTTGTTTTTTTGTTTTTTTTTTTTAATTTAGTTCTTTAATCGAAACTAAACACGTGTAGATGTCAAATCGCGTTCAGAATGTCCACCGGGGGATCATTTTCAATCCTGAACATTTCAAAAACCAACCGTCAACGCAGGCCAATCTGCGAAACTATCAAACCTAACCTCATTCTTCCTCTTCTTCTTTTTATTATACTCGCTCTAGGCGAGTATAATAAAAAAAAATGACTGATACGCGTGAAGTTCGCATTTTCGCAAATCGCCTTTCCTTCAAAAAGAATTAGGTTAGGTTCGGTTTAGCTTCGCAGATTCGACTGCGTTGACAGTTTTTGACACGTTCGCATTTGTTTGCGATTAAATAGTAGTGAATGATTAAAAAAAAAAGTTCCTTTTTAACTTTAATTTTAATTGAAAAGGCGTTTTTGTCTCAATATTTTGCGCGCTTTGCAAGACGCGAATGAGAAGAATCCAAAGAAACGGACGGCGTTGATTCATTAAAGCGTGTGAAAGTGAAAACCTGAAGCCGACATAACCTCTTACACGTATTTGGATTTCGGCGTTGCGTTCGTCGTCTTCTGTTGTTTTATAGCCGCCGGTCAATTGCATTATTGAAAAGTTGAATTTCATTTATTTTTTTTTTCCTTTAATTTAGTTATTTAATCGAAACTAAAAAACACGTGTAGGTGTCAAATCGCATTCAGAATTTCCATTTACGTAATTTCGATTTCGCAAAAAATACACAAGAATCTAAGACGGCGGCGTGGCGTACTCAAACAAAAAACAAAAAAAAAAAAGAAGACGGTTGATGTTAGCGTCGCGTCGTATCTGCAAGACTGTCGATCCTAACCTTATTTCACATGCGCGGGTCATCTTGTGTATTTATAAATTTTACTGTTAAAACAATCTGTCGCTGAATAGAAAGATGATAATATACAATTAGAAACGACAACCTGACAAACAAATTATGCGACGACGATAATAAACAGTAAGTAGTATAGAAAAATAAAATATATACATGTCGTATTGACGTCTGTCTGTCCTTGTTTTTGTTACAGTCGCGGCGGTCACGCCGATAAGCGAGCAATCAAGCAAGCGGCTTGCAATCTGTTTAATTTATATTGAATTGAGAAAGCAATAAACAATATACTGTTATGCAAGACGTAAGTGCCGGGCCGCATGGCATATGCCACCGGTGCAAGAACACGAAGAAGAAGAAGAAGAAGAACACTTGGCAATGGCCGTGTATAAGATGCGCAGCCGTTACGCTTGGTTCGGCCGGCCATGTCCGGGAAGCGCTGCCGGAGTTGTCAGCCCATGAAGCGGGCCCCCCGCGCGTTCCGCTCCGGCGAGCATCGTCCGGGCACGGGGAGGTACGCCACTGAGGCCGGAAAACACGCCACGATTACGATCGCTCCCATCGTTTGTATTCTAATTATTTTTAGAAAATTTCACTCGCCGAGAACTCCTTCCTTCCTCTCTCTCTCACTGAGATGTTTATCATTTTTTTTCTTATTATCATCCACCGATTGACGAATACGATTTGCATTAAGTATCATTTTAAATTAAAATTAATTTCTTATTGCTAGAAATACAATGGTTTCCGTGAGGCCAAAGCCAAGCGGCGCGTCGCGGAATTAATTATTTCTTCAATAATTTAAAAAACGTATTTTATGCTCTCCCGCTCATGTTTCTTGTTTTCGCTTTTCTTAGGTTTTCAAAAGTTCAATTTATTAGTCTATTCCTAATTTTTTTTCTTAAAAAAAATGACCTGCCGCCCCTGAAATGTAGGCAACACGTTTAACGCCGGAGCGTTAACTCGAAACTAGCCACCTCTGGTGTTGAAAGTCGGAAGCCGCTGCGATCTGCTTTACAGTGCTCTGTAAATTCGTGCTTTGAAATTTTTCATCATAACTTTTTTAATAATAGATCTTCCTTCGAGTTTTCTTTTTGTTAATTAATTGCAGTTCGGTTGGATTGACCTTGGACTAAATTTAGCTTAACTTTCGAAAAATTTTTCAATATTATTCCGTTTTCTTATTTATTTTACTTCTTTTTAGTATTACTTTGGAGAATCTCCCTAAACAGAGTTAAAAAAAATCATGTTCCTTATAGGCTGACTTTGTTTTAAAATTAAACCGGATTTTGGAAATCATCTCACCTTTAGGCAAACCTTCATTCAATTTACGTCCGTCTCCAGGTTTAGATTTAAGAGGTTATGAAATCTGCCGATGACAATGCGTAAAATTGCGTTCGTACTTTAAAAATGCCTAATAGATGGCGCTCGCCTAAATCCGAAATTAAAAAAAAAAATATTCTCAAAATTTGCAAATTGTCATCAACATCGACAAAATATGAACGAATCATAAATCCTAAAATATTCAACAGAGGGCGCTCTTTAAATTCAAACGTTCTTCACCGGTGATTTTCTGTTTTTTATGTCATCGAATTAGAAAATTAGAAAATCAAAGTCTGATTCGCATCTATTTTTTTTTTTTCAAATTCGAGTGAAATTACGAATTAGAGAAAATTTTCTATAGATGGCGCCCCTTGAACTTGAAACTGGAGGAATTCATCATTTATTTTTGCAGATTTTTAAATTAGGTGCTCCGTTTTAAAAAGTCCAAAAATCGGACGAGTTTTCTTGGTTTTTTTTTTTCTTCTAAAACAAAAGGCTGCGGAGTCACCAATTTAAAACTAAGTTATAAGCGAAAGCAAAAAAAATAATCGAAAATAATTTCCTGTAGTTGTTCTGTATTTGTTTAATTCTCATTCTTTTTTTTGTTTTAATTTTTACGTTTTCAATTTTTCCTTGGACTAAACTTTACTTAATTTTTTTCAAACAATTTTTCAATATTATTAAATTTAGTGTATTTAACAAGAAGAACGCTTTCGGTGTATAACGTAAATTCTGGTGCAATTATATGACGTTTGGTCAGTGCCGCCAACTTAAGGAAAAAATCGTTAAATCTAGGGATAATTTTAAACGAAAGGGAAAAGGGCAAACAATGCAAAAAACTCATTGAAATCTAGGGAATTTTTCAACTTCTTGGGAGGGAACAAAAGATAATCGCTACATTTTCCGAGAATAAGACGGAAAAGGGTAAACAATCAGGACAAAAGAAGAAAAAAAACAAATTATAATTCAAAACGACGTCTTCTTTTAAACAACAGGCGACGGCAACGGCACCAAAAAAAAAATCAAAAAGTCGCTTAAATATTAAAAAAAAATAGAAACAATTGACGATCTCAAGAAAAAGAAAAGCAAACAGGGACGGAAACGATTCAGAACGAATTTCAAACATAATAGCAATAATTCGTGAACAAGTGACGATCGCGTTACAATTAAAAAAAAACAAAACTGCTGTAAGATTATGTTTGGTTGACAGTTCAAGTTGGCAAAAATGCTGCCAAAAGAAAACACAGTTGGCAACAATGTCAAGAAACGCAGTTGGTGACAGTGGAAAACAAAGATGGACGGTAGGTGCGTGCTGCAAAGTTTTATTTAAAAGAAACAGCCGACCTTACACTGGAAAAAAAATATTTTGAAAAATCTAACCTAAGCAGTACTCGTCACTTTCTATTCGACAATAATTTTTTATTTCCGTTTTTCTTTCTCTTCTTATTGTTATTATTAAGCGCCACCTTAAGTTAATACGATTTGTAACGTCAGAATCGATTTTTTTTCTCTAAAACAAAAAAGTACGAATTCGGAATTCGATGGAGTTGGCAACACTGCTTTTGATTGCCGCCGCAAAGTGCAAGGTTAGGTCATTTTAACGTTTTTTCTGTCGTTTGTTTTAGCAGTTATTTGAGGAAAGACTTCCTAAATTTGCCTCTGTTGGTAATGCTAATAAATAATTGTCAGTGTTTTCTTTTTTTTTTTGTAATCGTGTTTATCACTTTAACCTCATATTTAAATTCCCCTGGGCCCTGAATAATTTAGGGAATTCTGGGAAAATTTCTGTATGCGGAGAAAGGAATTTCTGGTCGAGTCGGTTGGCAACACTGCATTTGGTACGAATTCTAGCGTCAGCCAACGAATTTAATTTAAAAATTTCCCGTAAAGTAATAAACAATAAAAGAAGAAAAAGGAACGAGAAAAGCAAAGGACAATTTGATCGAGTTGATTGGCAACGCTGCATTTGGTGCGAATTCGTGTCAGCCAACGAATTTAACTTTAAAATTTCCGATAATAAAGTAATAAGCGATAAAAGAAAAGCACATGACAATCGCAAAATTAAACAAAGAGAGAAAAATCGAAGCAATGAGCGCGTTCAGCGGACACTCAGCGGATGAGTTGCTTACTCAGCAACCGTTTGTGATTGGCTATTACCATAATGTGAGCCAATGGGCGCGTTCAGCGGATGCGTTGCTTACTCAGCAGTCGTTTGTAATTGGCTATTATCTCAATGTGAGCCAATCACAATCGATTGCTGAGTAAGCAACTCAGCCGCTGAACGCGCCCAATTTTACAAACGATCGCTGAGTAAGCAGCTCAGCCGCTGAGCGTCCGCTGAACGCGCCCAATTAAAAACGAGAAGAAAAGAAATTAAAACGGCTATCGAGACTGAAACTGCAAAAGAATGCTCCATAAAATTCACAAAGAGAGAATAACAAATGACGGTAGTCGTAATAAAAACAAATTGAAAGACATATTTGTTTGCGTAAAGTTACTTTTCTTTAGACATTTAGAACGTCCGGTGTTGAAAGCCTGCCAACAGTTGGCAACGCTCGCCGTATTCGAATTTTGAATCTAGTGTTGGCGACCCTGACGTGTTAATGTAGAGTGACGTATTGTTTTGATCAGCTGTTTGAGACCATGCAGGTTAGCATTTATTACACGAAAAAGACGAGAATCTCCGTTAAATCCAGTTTTACACGATGCTTAAGACGTGCGCGAAGCTTTTGCGCGCCGCCACAACAAACCATTCGAGGCTCGCTTGTAGGTTATGTCACGGTCACACCAACACCGCGGCAGCGCCAAGCGTGCCCGCAACTCACCCCGCAAAGAAACAAACGCTTGATTTAATCGACACCCGTTCGTTACCCGTCGATAATTCCATCGATTTTAAAATCGAGAAAATCTCGCCGTTGGACAAGTGCGCCGAAGATGTATCGCACGTGGCCCCCTACTTGAGGCCGACCTTCAACTTCGCCGCGTACGTAAACAACTCGGAGACGCTGCAGCAGCTGCTCAGGTTAGGCGTCAACCTGTACAAGATTGAACAGAAGAAGGATGCGGCGCCGTACGTTATGGGACTGGATTTCGAGAGGGACGTCAAGGGGCACGTGTTGTTCCTGCACGATTTGGGCGTCGAGGGAGAAGACATCGGCGCGTTCATCACGAAGAACCCGTTCATTTTCAAGGAGGATTTGGAAGACCTGCGAGTTCGAGTTAACTATTTGCAAAGCAAGAGGTTTAACGAGGAGGCGATTTTGCGCATCGTAACCGGAAATCCGTTTTGGTTAATGTTCAGGTGAGCACCAAAGTAGCATTTTTTAATCGGCTTCGCCAAAGCACACTTGATGTGGGTTCGGTCATCTCGTTCTTATTTTAACTGTCAGGGCCGGTGGAAGGCGGGCGCCAATGCAAAAATGGCGCCAAAATATGTGTTAATTAAAGGGCGACTGCGAACAATTTAAAGGTCAACCCCCCCAAGCTTGATCCAACTCTATTTAACCCAGGCAAAAAATAAAGAGCAATAAAAAATTAAAATTGAAAAAATTAAAGTAGACAAATTCAAAAAAGAAACATTTAATGTCTATCCAACGCGATTGAACCCAACCTAACTTAATTTACTCCAAGTAAAGAAAAGAAAATATTAAAATAATTAAAAGTAAAAAAATCCAGCTCGTCCATTGGTTATTATGTGAATGTTCCTTTAGATAAGCTGTCCGTTTCCAAGTAAAGCTCGTTTGCAATTTTCTTGCAGCGTTCCCGGAACTTTAAAGTTCAAGTGAAGCTCTTGAGAGTGCCGAAAGCGGCCAGCGAAAAGTTAAGCGTTTAAAAAAATAAAATAAAGCGATTCTCTGACCACTTGCACGTCCTTGTCAGTTGAATTCGATGTAAAACTCTCCTGAGTGAAGCTCTTGAGAGTTCTATTATAATTTCCAAGTGAAGCTCTTGAGAGTGCTGAAAGCGGCCAGAGAAAAGTCGAGCCTTTTTTTAAAAAAAAGCGTTTCTCTGACTACTCGAACGTTCCTGTCAGTTGAATTCCACGTAAAACTCTCCTGAGAGATCTGCCAGTGAAGCTCTTGAGAGTTCGGTTGTAATTTCCTTGAGAGTACTGAAAGAGGCGAGACAAGTCAGCTTTTTTTTTTTTTAAAAAAAAGCGTTTCTCTGACCACTCGAACGTCCTGTCGGTTGAATTCCAGGTAAAACTCTCCTGAGAGAGATCTGCCAGTGAAGCTCTTGAGAGTTCTGTTGTAATTTCCAAGTGAAGCTCTCGAGAGTACCGAAAGCGGCCAGAGAAAAGTTAATCGTTTTTTTTTTTTTAAAGAAAGCGTTTCTCTGATCACTTGAACGTCCTTCTCAGTTAAATTCACAGATCCACAGAAGCTCTAGAGATTTTCAAGTGAAGCTCTTGAGAGTGCTGAAAGCGGCCAGCGAAGTCAAGCTTTTTTTTTAGAAAAAAGCGTTTCTCTGACTACTCGAACGTCTTTGTTAATTGAATTCTACGTAAAACTCTCCTGAGAGAGACCTACAAGTGAAGCTCTTGAGAGTTCTGTTCTAATTTCCAAGCGAAGCTCTTGAGAGTGCCGAAAACGGATTGCGACAAGTCAAGCTTTAAAAAAAAAAGGTTTCTCCGACAATTCGAACGCCCTTGTTAGTTGAGCTCTAAGTAAACCTCTCTCTATCTTTCGAGAGAGAGAGAGAGGTTTAATAATTTCCAAGTGAAGTTCTTGAGAGTGCTGGAAATGATCATCGAAAAGTCAATGTCTGAACATTCTATTCTATTCTATTCGAGTGTCCTTGCTGGTTGGGCTCCTCGAGAAACTCTCCTGAGAGATCTGCAGATAATTGGGGAAATTTCAAGAAAATTCCCTGCGTTTTTTTTCAATGTAGTCGCTCGTCTCTTTGACCATTCGCATTTTTTTGTTGCGTTGAAAAGTTAACTGTACGTAATATAATAAGCGGGGAAAAGAATTCGAGCCACGCGTGTATACCGCGAACGGTGCCGAAATTTAGTACCCGGACTGTATCTGTCTCGCCCACAATAAATTCTGCGAAGTGCGAACGCACGCACTCCTTCCCCGCCCACTCAATAACAATTCGATGCATCGCAGCCGCGGAAAGGTAGGGCAAGAATAAAAATAGTAATTACATCCGGCGTAGAAAAGAAAAACACTTAGTTGCCTGAATTCTTTTCCCTGATAATAAGAGATGAAGGTCGTCGTTCAAGTGAATGCCAATTTTTATTTCGCTTGTTTTCCGTTTTTTTTTTTAGTACGCAGGACATCGACAGCCGCCTTGGTTTTTTCCAGAAGGAGTTTTCACTCGCGGGAGACGAGGTCCGCGCTTTGGCCGCGCGTCAGCCGAAATTAATAACGTACAGCTTCAGGCACGTAAAACTGAACTTGTTTTCCATAAAAGAAGAAATGGGCTTCACCGAAGAAGAGATCAAAAGCATACTGCTGAACAAACCTAAGTTATTTATGAAAGGTAAATTTCAAACTTGACTTGCGACCGTACAACATTGCGTTTTTTAAGCCGTCTATAAAATAATTATTATTTTCTTTCCTTAATTTTTGTCGTTCACTTTAAGACAGAAAAAATAATAATTTTTTAACTTTACAGATCACACTAAAATACTGAAGACGTTCGAATACGTGCACAACGTGATGAAAATCCCGCTCGAGATGATAGCCAAGATGCCGGGCGTCTTGAGCTGCAGGGAATTGAGAGTGAGGCAGAGGCACTCGTTCCTGGAGGCCCTGGGGAGGGCGCAGTACGATCCGAAAGAACCGAACTACGTGTCGATCCTGACGCTGGTTTCGCACGACGACGGAGAATTCAGCGTTAACACGGCCAAGTCGTCGTTGCAGGCGTACAACGTGTTTTTAAAAAGTTTGTAGTCAGGATTTATTTATTAAAAATAAAAGCAAAAAAGAAAAAAAATTGTGTGTATAAGCATTCCCAACACAATCATGTCTGAACGTCTGTGCTGCGCTCCTTTCCAACGAGGATTTCCACAATCATGTCTGAACGTCTGTGCTGCGTTCCTTTCCAACGAGGATTTCCACAATCATGTCTGAACGTCTGTGCTGCGCTCCTTTCTAACGAGGATTTCCACAATCATGTCTGAACGTCTATGCGCTCCTTTCTGACAAGCAGCGCATAGACGGTCAGACATGATTGTGGGAATGCTCGTCAGAAAGGAGCGCACAGACGGTCAGACATGATTGCGAGAATGCTCGCATATTATTTTACACGGTAAATCTGAAGTGAAAAGCAAAACATGTAGTCATTTACAGTTGGTACAACGTATTTTTAAAAAAATTATAGACAAGATTTATTTATTAAAAATAAAAGCAAAAAAAAAATTGTGTGTATAAGCATTCCCAACACAATCATGGCTGAACGTCTGTGCTGCGCTATTTTCTAACTTGGATTTCCACAATCATGTCTGAACGTCTGTGCTGCGCTCCTTTCTAACGAGAATTTCCACAATCATGTCTGAACGTCTATGCGCTCCTTTGTGACGAGCATTCCCACAATCATGTCTGAACGTCTATGCGCTCCTTTGTGACGAGCATTCCCACAATCATGTCTGAACGTCTATGCGCTCCTTTGTGACGAGCATTCCCACAATCATGTCTGAACGTCTATGCGCTCCTTACTGACGAGCATTCCCACAATCATGCCTGAACATCTATGCGCTCCTTTGTGACGAGCATTCCCACGATCATGTCTGAACGTCTATGCGCTCCTTACTGACGAGCATTCCCACAATCATGTCTGAACGTCTATGCGCTCCTTTGTGACGAGCATTCCCACAATCATGTCTGAACGTCTATGCGCTCCTTTGTGACGAGCATTCCCACAATCATGTCTGAACGTCTGTGCTGCGTTCCTTTCTAACGAGGATTTCCACAATCATGTCTGAACGTCTGTGCGCTCCTTTCTAACGAGCATTCTCACAATCATGTCTGAACGTCTGTGCGCTCCTTTCTAACGAGCATTCTCACAATCATGTCTGACCGTCTGTGCTGCGCTCCTTTCTGACAAGCAGCGCGTAGACGGTCAAACTTGACCGTGGGAATGTTCGTCAGGAAAGGAGCGCACAGACGGTCAGACATGATTGTGAGAATGCTCGTCAGAAAGGAGCGCACAGACGGTCAGACATGATTGCGAGAATGCTCGCTTTTATTATTTTACACGGTAAATCTGAAGTGAAAAGCAAAACATGCAGTCACTTACAGTTGGTACAACGTATTTATAAAAAATTTATAGTCAAGATTTATTTATTAAAAATAAAAGCAAAAAAAAAAAAATTGTGTGTATAAGCATTCCCAATACAATCATGGCTGAACGTCTGTGCTGCGCTCCTTTCTAACGAGGATATCCACAATCATGTCTGAACGTCTGTGCGCTCTTTTCTGACGAGCATTCTCGCAATCATGTCTGACCGTCTGTGCGCTCCTTTCTGACAAGCAGCGCATAGACGGTCAAACCTGACCGTGGGAATGTTCGTCAGGAAATGAGCGCACAGACGGTCAGACATGATTGTGGGAATGCTCGTCAGAAAGGAGCGCACAAACGGTCAGACATGATTGCGAGAATGCTCGCATATTATTACATATATTTATATATATTTTCTCTCTCTCTTTTTTTTTGTGACCAAGAAAAATGAAAAATTCGTCGTTCAATTTTTTTAATAATAGTTTTACAACGACTTCTGTAATTAGATTCGTTGTCAATGGTTCAATTGTTATTTTTCACGTGTTCCGCAATCTTTTTTTTTTTTTTAATTGCTTTGCCTAGCCGCAGTCGAAATCAAACAATAGCAGCAGACGATTACAGTTTCCTGTGATTTTTCTTTCTCTCCAAAACTGTGCTGCGCACGACTTTTCAGATTTTGCAAAAGATCCGAGTTCGTTTTAAAAATTTTCTAAGTGTCACCACTGAAGTCGTGTTTAAACGGTGCTTCTTCGGAGAAAGAAAATTTACAGGAAACTGTAATCGTCTACCGATTAGGTTATTATTTAAAGACGCAAAGTTTATTTTCACATGCCATTCGATTAGAAAGTTGTTTTCAATGAGTTGTTATTATCTAAAAGTTGCTGCTGCGACAGGGCATAATTTTGACAGACAGCTGAATCTCGTAATTTCATTTCTGACTGTTGGCAACACTTGATTGTTGATTGTTGTTCAATCCAGATCAAGACGACGAAGTAATCGGAAGTTGCGAGAACGTCAATGCAATTTTCCCAACTCTATTTTCCTCTGCAACAATCTAACCGAATGATAGAAAAACGAATCGATGAGCCCTGCGACCGTGTACACCCCCCCGATGATGGCGCAGATGTTCGTCAGGAAGTGCCCCAGCGATTGCTCCCTTTCCGTGTACTTCACCATCAACGGCGACAGCTCATACTGGAAGAACATCCCCGGCATACCCGATTCCCCGCTCATTATGGAGATGACCTTCTTGTGCTTGGTCACGGAAAACTGATTGCCGTGGATGATGGTGTTGTCTTTGCGGACGTACGCCGTCGGCACGATTTTGATGTAATACTGGAACATAGTCGCGCCTGCGAATTCGAATTTAAAGTAAAACAGTCGAAAGCGCAAGAAAAAATGAAATAGTAGACGATTACAGTTTCCTG
The DNA here is from genome assembly GCA_036172665.1 of Prosopocoilus inquinatus. Taxonomy (NCBI): domain Eukaryota; kingdom Metazoa; phylum Arthropoda; class Insecta; order Coleoptera; family Lucanidae; genus Prosopocoilus; species Prosopocoilus inquinatus. Next base: position 1,149,714 of record CM069878.1, on the reverse strand, counting down.
TAATTTTTTCTCTCTTGTTCAAAATAGTGCTGTTTAAATGCGACTTCACGCTTACAATATTTTGTTGAAAGGTTTCCGATTTGTCGAGCTCGAAACTTTCGTAAAATCGGAAGTGCGTTGTGGCATTTTGGAGAAAGAAAAATTACAGGAAACTGTAATTGTCAATTTTTTTTTTTTTAATTAATTAAAAAAAGTGACGAACTTGATTCAGTGTTTTGCCAGAGCGGGCGAAATTCCGCCATTTCGGCGCTTAAAAATTTTTATTCGGTGTCTGTTTTCTTCACATCATAATGACAAAGAAAATATATACCGTGCGATCAATAATGACCGTCCATGACGTTATTTTAATTTAGGTATTATTATAAGACGAAAATACTTCGAGCATCGTCTTCTTTTGTTCATTCTGCTTTTTCTTTTTGTTTTGTTTTAAAGAATTGATGTTTTGCATTTTATTCGCGGTTCGTTTGTTTTATTTTGCCCTTTTGTTTCTCGACTTGCGAAAGTTTTCAGCCGAAAAAATCGTCGTTTTTATTGTAATTTTTTTGTCTATTCGTTTGTCTTTTTTTTTCTTTTGTTTTCCGAATTTACCTCTTCTTTTCATTTAATCAAATTGACGCTCCTCATTTTTACAGTTTTCTTTTGTTTCCTGCGAGTTTGTATTTATTTGCAGAAACTTGCGTCGATTTTCATTTTTTTTTTTTTGGTCCGTCGTGATACTTCTGTTTCTTTTTCTAAATTCATTTTATACTTTCATTTCTCTTTTGTTTATTTTTATCTAATCAATTTTTCGCATTTTATTCTTGACGCTTTTTTATAGTTGCCTTTTGTTTTGTTTTTTTTTTTTCATCTGGAGATTAATTTGTTTTTGGTTCGTTCGTGTAAGTCGTCGATCGTCTTTTGTTTTTTTTTTCCCCTTTCTGTTCTTCATGACTTTGCACTGTGTATTTACTTTTGTTTTTAGATGCCCCCCTCCCCCATTTTTTTTGCCCAACTTAACATCGCGGTGCATCTGTATTCTTCTTTTTTTTTGAATTCATTTTACGCTTTAATTTCTCTCTTTTGTTTATATTTATCAAATTGATTTTTCACGTTTTGTTGTTTGACGTTGATCGAGCTTGTAACAAGTCCACTCAGATTGCAGTGGGGTCCTCCTCGAGCATTCTCTGTGTAGCGCTATTTCGGCCTTAATTGGGGCCTCATCAGCAGAAGAGTAGCTCGAGAAACTTCACCGTAGTCCGAACGACTTGCCCGATTTTTCGCAAAGCACAAGGTCAAACCACCTGAGGGCGTGCTTTAAGCGATTGACGTTTCTTTACAGTTATCTTTTTTTTTTTTTAATTTTTCGTCTGGAGATTCATTTGGTTTTCGTTCACCTTAGTCGTCGTCAACCTTCATTTGTTTTTTTTTTTCTTTTATAAAATTTATTTTGCGCATTTTATTATCGACGCAGGATGCTTGTTTCTAATTCGTCGTTTTTCATTTGTTTTGTGTCTTATTCGTTTGTCTTTCGTTTCCTTTTTGTTTTTTCTTTTCTGCAGTTTGCTTCAATTTTCTACGAATTGGTGTTACCGATCTTCTTTTGTTTTTTGTTTTTGTTTTTTTTTTTTTTTCGTTCACCTAACACCTTGTATTTTGTTGCTGCTGTTGCCGCTGCTTTCGTTTCTGTTTTGTTTCTGACTTTTTGGCAGAAGTTATTTTAGTTAGGTTTTTCTTTTTTTTAATTTGTTCCGATTTTTTATGTAACACCAAACCGCCGCGATTTTCTGCCGTCTTCATTTTGTTTGTTTGTGAATTCAGAAAAAAAATTGGAGGCTACATTTTGTCAACAAGTTGGCGACGACGCGTATTTCTTTTTGAATTTGAATTTCCCGCGCCGAACAGCTGACAACGTGACACATCCAAACTCAACGATGGCGGCGTGCTAGCTAAATACGTTCACAAAATTCGCAATAAATTCGCCTTTCAGCGCCGAACACAAACTAAATAAGCAGTATTTCTTTTACAGTAGCAGCTTTACGTAAGTACCGAACGTTTTTCAACCGAATAATCCGCGTATTTCCAACGTACAATTTTTTTGAGGTTATGTCACCCTACAACTTTTTTTTTTTAATAGTTTTCCGACGATAAAATGCCCGTCCCGGGTGGAGTATACCAACAGCAGGGCCCCACTTGCTTCGACAAGATGAAAATGGGCTTCTTCCTTGGGTTTTGCGTCGGCATGGCCAGCGGGGCTTTGTTTGGAGGATTCTCTGCGCTGAGGTGAGTACGCAATCGATTGCAACATTTTAATAGCGCCTTGCGTTATGCACTCAAATTATCTATTAAACGAAGTGAAAAGAAGAGAAGGAAGCAAGCAAATGCCCTTCTAAGTTTTAAATGTGTTGCTGCAGGTCTGGTTTAAGAGGTAAAGAACTCGTGAATACCGTCGGCAAGGTTATGTTGCAAGGCGGGGGCTCGTTCGGGACGTTTCTGGCGATCGGCTCGGGGCTACGATGCTAACATGTGATGTGCTCGTCGTCTTTACATTCTTAGGACTGTAACGCTATTACCAGTTCGGTATATTTCATCGCGCGAAAAATGAAAGAAAGTGATCCTTCATATTATGGGGAAGTATAGCATAGAATTTTTTTAGTTGTATTTATTAACTGAAACACCTTGTATATGCTGAAATATATTTGACTTACTTTACTTCCTGTAATTTCTTTTTTAAATCGTAAAAATAAAGCGAGGATTTTTAAGTGCGTTTTTAGGTTATGAGTTGTCTTTTTTTTTTTTTTTTGCTTGACATCAGGGTTGTCAATGTCAGAGTTCTTGCAGGCAATGTCGCCAACTCATTGAAACAAAATGTAGACAAAAGAGAAACAAATGACATTTGCAAAAAAAAAATTCTGAACCAAAAGAGAAATGACAGCAGCAAAATATGTACAAGGCGTGAAGTGAAAAAAAAAAAAACGAAGATCGGCAACACCAAGCCGAATGAAAAACAACAATTTTCCGGACGAATAAAAAATTCGTAGAAAATCAAAGCAAGCAAACTCCAAAATGGTCAATAATACGATAAAAAAAAAAAGGAAACGAGATACCAAATACGCAAAACAAAAGAAGATCATAACTGAGACACAAAACAAATAAAAAACGATGAATTACAAACAAGCGTCAATGAAATGCAAAAAAAATCGATTCTCCATATAAGAAAGGAAATAGACAAATACGTAGTGTGAAAGCATAAGAAAACAGAAACAAAAAAAAAGAATGACGACTAAGATAAATGTAAACAAAATCTCCAGACGAAAAATTTAAAAAAAAAAAAAAAATCTGGTAAAAAACAAATGCGTCGGTTCAACAAAATGTCGAAAATGAACTTGATAAAAATAAACAAAAAAAAACGCGACGGCAAAAAATGAATTAAAACAAGCAAAAGTACCGGGATACCACGATGAACAAAAGAAAATGAAAATCGACGATAATTTCTGCAAATAAAAAGAAACAAAAGAGAAGTACATAGTGTAAAAGCATCGTAAAGAACAGAAACAATAACAAATGAAGATCGACCGCTTAGATGAACCAGAAAAAAAAAGAATGAATCTCCAGAGGAAAAAAGAAACTACGTAGCACAAAACAAAAGACAAAACAAATCGACGATAATTTCTGCAAATAAAGAAGAAACTCGCAGGAAACAAAAGAGAAACGCATAGCGTAAAAGCGTACAGAACAGAAACAAAACAAAAGAAGATCGATCGCTTAGATGAACCAAAAAAAAAAAAAAGAATGAATCTCCAGAGGAACAAAGAAACTACGTAGTACAAACGAAAGACAAAAAAAAATCGACGATAATTTCTGTAAATAAAAAGAAACTCGCAGGAAACAAAAGATAAATACTTAGCGTAAAAGCATGCAGGACAGAAAAACAAAAACAAAAGAACATCGACAGCTTAGATGAACTAAAAAAAAAAAAAATGAATCTCCAGAGGAAAAGAAACTACGTAGTAGCACAAAACAAAAGACAAAAAGCGTCAATTAACAAAATGTCGAAAATTAAATAACAATAAACAAAAGAGAAATCAAAGCGTAAAACGTAAAACTAAAGCAAAAAGAAAACACAAGAACAAATATGTTAAGATGAGAAGATGAAACAAATAAAAAAAATGTGAGGAAGAGTCAATAACAAAAGACGATCGATTGCTTAGATGAACGAACGAACCGAAAACAAACGAATCTCCAGACGACAAGGAAGAAAGACAACTGTAAAAAAAAGCGTCAACCAACAAAATGCAAAAAATTAATATAGACGAAAGCAAAAAAATGAATCAAAAAAAAAATAAAACAGAAGGAAAAAAAATGAAAATCGTCGCAAGTTTCTGCAAAACAACACACGCATAACTTACAGGAAACGAAAGAGAAATACGCAATAAAAACGAGAGCCGAAATAAAACGAGGAAAGCCAAAATGCAAAACGTCAACAACTCCTTCAAAAACAAGAAAGAAAAAGAAAAACAAAAGACGAAGGAAAAAAATTGAAATGAACGATAAACAAAAGGAAACTCTGAGTATTCTCCACGCGTAGTACCCGTGAATTAAATCAAAGTTTAGGCACGGACGGTCATTATTGATCGCACGGTATATCTTTTCTCTGTCGTTATGTGAGAAGGCGACAAAAATCAGGCGCGCCAGGCGCCAAGATTTTTTTAAACGCCAGGTGTGTCTAAAATGCAGCCCAAAACGGCGGAATTTCGCCCAATCTGGCAACCCTGTATCAACGTTCCTAACAATTTTCTTAGAAAAAAAAAAAAAAACAAGAAACAAAAAACAGAAAGCTTTAAATGTAATTGTTTCTTGTCCGATTAAAATTGTAAGTAAAAAGTTTTTTTTTTTTTACTTAGGGCCGGTCTTTTCATCTCTCATTAACTTTAATTGTTGATTTATTCCCATAGTTACAATTATAGAGACAATTGTTTCTATAGGAATTAATCAAAGGTTAAAGTTAATGAGAGACGAAAAGATCGGGCCTTAAAAAGCTTTAGGCCGGTATTCATAAACAAAACTTACGCTATGCGTTCACTTAAAATTCGCTGTTATTCATAAATCTTTCGTATTTCCCGTATTTCGGGAAAGTAATTCATAAAATATACATCCATTCTCACTGGTTATGCGCACAGAATGCGAGAAATACGTACGGGTTATGAATTATGGCGTAAGTTTGGTTTATGAATACCCGCCTTAGTATAGGCAACTCAATGTACAGAAGCGCTTGCATGGTTGCCTCTACTCAAAGGCGCTGAGAACTTGTTCTATTTATTTATTTTTTTTAAATAAAAATCTGAAAACTTTTCACAATTCACCGAGCTCATGCAGTTTCTTGCACGACATTTATTATTTTTGCGACGACTATTCTCCATCAATTAAAAAAAAAGAAACTCACCTTCTTCTGCGACGGCGTACGTATCCTTCAAGGGATTGTGAGTGTCGCTGTCGATGCTCGTCCCGAACGACAAGTGTCGAATTCTATGCGTCGTGTTGAACGCGGTCGAAGAAAACGGTTGCACGTCGTGAACGTGCACGTGGTTAATACTGAAGCTCTTTCCGGGGGCCACGTGGAAGCTACCGCTGACCCTATTCACGACGAGCGAACCGTATATCTGGCAGCCCTGCGAGAACGCCGTCTGCAGTTTCTCATTGAAACGTTCGTCTTTGCACTGCGAGATATTTTCCGGGTTGTCGGGGAAGGCCCAGCGCCTCTCTCTGTACGCTTCACGCACCTCCTCGCAGGTGTTGCAACATCTGGAAAATCACTGTTTCGCTTCGGTGTTTATTATAGTGAAGGTGGCTTACCGTTTAGGATCTACGGCGGCGCCGTAACAGCTTCCGCATTCGTCGACTTTAACAGCCACCTAAAATTAATTCATAATAAGTTTGATTATTATATACTGATTATTATAGTAATTACCTCGGTGGAATTTTTGCTTCTGATTGTAATGTCCTCCTTCTTGGGCTCTTCCAAAGGATTACCTTCTAAATCCAGCCTGCGCTTGTAAATGTTGTGGTCTATCTGAAGGTGCTGTTCGCCTGACGAGTCCATCGCGTCCAGCGCTAAAACTACTCACACCTCAACAAACCAACGCAGCCGGACATTAAAAGAACCAAGCCGCTTGCAACTTACAATCGCATGAGACCTGCGGGATGATGATGTCGAGGTTTATTTGGATGTTGGGGCTGCGAGTTGTGTCCACAAATAACTCTTCCGATACGTTCGGCTTCAGGTAGTTCAGCAGCTCCATCCAGAATAACAGCGACATTGCAAACACGCTTACGACGGTTACTGTGAGAAAGTGAAAACAGAATTAAAGTTGCGGTGGGATGTGTTTGCTAATTTAGGTTATGTTCGTACTTGCCGCACCGCCGAACGTCCGCACGCTGGAGTTTTCTAGGTCTATGGGCTTGGGGTAGGCGTCGAAGCGGCGCAGTTTTTCGAAAATCTTCGACATTTCTCGCGGTTTCAATCGCGTTTTACGCTTCGCTCATCCGAAAGTGTTTACGTTGCCACAACCGCATGTCACCCAATAATAAGTTGACGTTTATTACACGCATGCAGGTTTGCCAGCTTTCTTGTAGGCAATGTCGCCAACTTACTGACAAAATATAACCAAAAACTAAAATGGCGCCAAGAAAGAAATAAAAAATCGTCGATTTGAGATTTAAAATGACAAATACAAAAAAAAAACAGATGAAAAATACACAAATAAAAAAAAACAAATGAAATCTGTAAAAAATCAGAAACAAAAAAGAATCGAAAGGAACTGCGAGTGATAAAAAAAAGACAAGAAAGGACAAAACGTAGCCAAAAGGCGCAAATGATTTCTAAAGTCAAAGACGAAAAAACAAAAAAAATCGCCGATATGGAATATAAAATGACAAATACAAAAAGAAAAAACAAAAGAAAAATACACAAATAAAAAGAGCAAATGAAACCAGCAAAAAATCAGAAACAAAAGAGAATCGTAAGGACGTGCGAGTGATAAAAAAAAAGACAAGAAAGGACAAAATGTAGCCAAAAGGCGCAAATGATTTCTAACGTCAAAGATGAAAAAACAAAAGAAAACGTCGATTTGGAATTATAAAATGACAAATACCAAAAAAAAACAAAAGAAAAATACACAAATAAAAAAAGCAAATGAAACCAGCAAAAAATCAGAAACAAAAGAGAATCGTAAGGACCTGCGAGTGATAAAAAAAAAGACAAGTAAGGACAAAAAGTACCCAAAAGGCGCAAATGATTTCTAAAGCCAAAGACGAAGAACAAAAACAAATCGCCGATTTGGAATATAAAATGACAAATAAAAAAAAACAAATGAGAAATACACAAATAAAAAGAGAAATGAAAGGAGCAAATGATTTCTAAAGTCAAAGACGAAAAAACAAAAAAAAATCGCCAATTTGGAATATAAAATGACAAATACCAAAAAAAAAACAAATGAAAAATACACAAATAAAAAAAAACAAATGAAACCAGCAAATCAGAAACAAAAGAGAAGCGAAAGGAATGGCGAGAGATAAAGAAAAAAAAAAAACAAAGGAAGGAGAAAATGTATTGCCAAAAGGCGCCGATTTCTGCTAAAGTCAAAGACAAAACAGTTTTCCGGACGAATCGAAAATTTCTAGAACACTAAAATAAACTGTAAAAAAAATCAACAATGCGTTTTTATCGTAGTATTGACGAAAACAAAAAAGAAACGAAATACACTACGCAAAACAAAGTAAGATCACAACCGAGACACAAAACAAATGAAAAAATAACGACTTACGAATAAACGTCGAAAAAATGCGAAAAATCAATTCTTTAAGAAACGAAAAAAGAATGCGTAGTGAAAGCATAAAGAAAATATCTAGAAAAAAGAAGAAGAAAAAAAAACAAAAGAAGATTGACGACTAAGATGAGCAGAAACCAACTGAATTTCTAGACGAAAAATTAAAAAAAATCTAGCAGAAACAAAAGATGACTGTAAAAAAGCGACAGTGTGAATATAATCAATGTGATAAAAATAACGACAGCATAAAATGAATTAAAAAAAAAATAAACGCTAAGGAGCGACAAAAAAGAATGAAAATCGACGAAACTTTATGCAAATGAAAGCAAACGCGTAGGAAACAAAAGAGAACTGTAAAAAGGAGCCGATAAAACGCGAAAATCAATTCTTCAATATTCAAAGAAGAAAAATGCGTTCTCAAAATAAACTATCTTGTTTTTGTTTTTGCTAAAAATAGGACCAGAAAAGAACAAAGATATATACGAATACTAAGAGAGAGAGAGAGAGAGAAAACAAAAGCAAATAATTTTATATTTGGAATATCAAAAATTAGAACAAAAAACCACAAACAAAAGAGAAGTGAAAAAAACAGCGACGAAATACAAGGCATGAAGCGAAAAAAAAAAAGAAAATTGACAGTGGGCGCGTTCAGTTGTATGCCGCAATCGTTTGTGATTGGCTCACATTGAGGTAATAGCCAATCACAAACGATTGCTGAGTAAGCAACTCAGCCGCTGAACGTGCCCAATTTCTTCAGAAAAATTATAATTATAGAACTTAAAAAAAAAAAACAAATCAAAAATTACCGATTCGGAACATCAAAAACCTGAACAATTAAAAGAAAACGAATTAACCTGCAAAGAAAAATCAGAAACAAAGAGAAAGTGCCCCAAATACCCTATCATCCAAATTTCCAAAGCAGGAAAAGTACCAGCCTCGGAGTGGAGGGTCGAAATAAAAAAAATGGTAGGTAATTACAGTTTCCTGTAAATTATCTTTCTCCAAAATGGTCAAATGGTACAGTTTAAACGCGACTTCACGGGCGACACTTAAAAAGAATTTCGAAAGTTTTCAAATATCATCAAGAGTGACAAGCTTAGAACTTCTGCAAAATCCGCAAAATCATTTCATTATCGTTTTGGAGGAAGAGAAAATTACAGGAAACTGTAACAGCCCGCCACTTTTTCAGTTTTCTTTCGACTGTAGTTGCCCACGTGGTTTGCAGACGTCGTGCTGTGTTGTGTTTCAACAAAAATAAATAAATAAATAAATAAATAATGCGTGGATTGTTTACACGGTTTATTTATTGAATTAAAAGCGAGCAGTGGGGGGGCTAATAAACACTCGGTAAGACAACTTAAAATTATGTAATAACCGTAACTGTGAGTACTTGACGCAAAACGTTTTAGTCACCAAAATGTAACAGCATTTTGGAAGAGCCCCAGACAGCGTCGGCGACGATTTTGCAATAGCAATAAACCAGAAAGACATTAAGCGCAAGATGAACGCCATAAAGGGCCACCATAAAAGCAGTAAGTGTCGCGATTTTCCATCACAGGTTTCCATTAACAACAGCAGCCGGCCAGGCACACTTGATGATAATCAGCAGCAACATTTGATTAGTCTCTGACTTATCTTATCTTTTTTTAGATAATCAAAATTTCCAGTTCGCATTTACAACTTAAACAGCCTGATAATGGAATGTATTCCCGTGTACAGGAAGACGAGGAAGCCACCGTCCCCAATGCTACCGCCTCCGTACTGCAGGTCGGCCGACAGGCCCTACAAAGTCGAGCACAGATCGCTCAAGCTAGACGCATCCGATCCGTCGAAGCTGCTGTTATTCGTCGAGTCGTTAACGGATCGCACGTCCAAAGGTCTCGAGCGCAAGATCAACGGATACGTGAGTTAAAAAAACGAAGAACGAGATGGCGGCGGTGTTAATCCATTACAAGGAATGGTACATTCATTTTTGTAGGTGCAACGAGAAGTCAACTGCAAGCAGTCGTTTATTATATTCGTGAGCGAAAAGGAGGCCTACGTTCAGGCGGTCGGCACCAAGAAATTAGACCTGGTCAGGCGATGTAAGGTCCCCGAGAACGTCGTCCACCAAATGTACAAGGAATGCACCGCGTCCGACACCAAAGTCTTCGACCCGTTGCCCCTGGAATTCCAAGAGCTCATGAGCCAGATCCTCGAGCACAAGTCGGAAGTACTGTCGTTTCCCGTCTTAACCCCGTCTCACCCTAGTAAATATACCCTCAACGATCGTGATGGTTGCGCCCCCAACGTTGTTATTTGCTGCAGGCGTGCGCCTCCTTCTCCTGTGCATAGTCAATCCCAGGCAGGATATTATGACGCTGCTGACGTTCGTCAAGGAGACGTTCCGCTTTTGCCTGCCGATCCTGCTGAACACGTCGACTTCCGAGGAGGAGGCCAAGACGACGAAGGAGTGCCAGACTTTGCTGACCGTCGCCAGGAAACTCTTCTCGCACTTGCACGATCTGACCGATTTACTGCGGGAGATAATGTCCGAGGCGAGGAATTTAACGGACGCAGAGCGGTGCTCGCTCTTCTTGGTCGAGGACAACATGCTGATCGCCAAGGTCTTCGACACGACCACCGAGTTCCAGAGGGAGGTTAAGATTCCCCAAAATATGGGCATCGTAGGTGAGCTGTCGCCACCATCAAGAATAATTTTTTATTATTATCAACTGAGCCTCTCATCAGCTTTAAGAATATATTTATTATTACCAATTGAGCTTCTCATCAGCTTTAAAAATAATTTATTATTATTAACGGAGCCTCTTGGCCTTGAGAATAATTTATTATTATCAACTGAGCTTCTCATCAGCTTTAAAAAAAAAATTATTATTATCAACTGAGCCTCTCGTCAGCTTTAAGAAGAATTATCATTATTATCAACTGAGTCTCTCATCAGCTTTAAGAATATATTTATTATTGTCAACTCGGCCTCTCAGCTTTAAGAATAATTTACGTATTATTATCAACTGAGCAGTGTTGGCAATCAACCCGACCAAAAATTCCAAATTTTTCGGCCGGCATACAGTATTTCCCTAGAATTCCCGCCCAAAATAAATCAGGGAAATTTAAATATAGGAGGTTAAACATCAAACATTAAAAATTAACATAAATTTATTTAAAAAAAAAATTCTTCAATTAACTGTTACAACAAACGAAAAAAAAATATTAAAACAAACCTAACCTTGCACTTTGCAGCTATCAGAGGCAGTGTTACCAATTCATCATCAAAGTTGGTGCCTTTTTTTTAGGAGGAGGGGAGAGGGCAAAAAATCGAACTTCGAGGTTAGGTTTGTCTTTCGAATGTAACGCGATCGTCACTTGTTTTTGGATTACTGATTTTATATCAGTTTGAAAATGTGAAAAAGTCGAATTTTGAGGTTAGTTATGTCTTTTGAATGTAACGCGATCTTCACTTGTTTATAGTTTACTGTTTTTGTATAAGTTTGGAAAGGGAAAAAAAAAATTCGAATTTTGAGGTTAGTTTTGTAGCTTTGTCCTTCGATTGTAACGCGATCGTCTCTTGTTTACGGATTACCTACCGTTTTTTTTCAAGTTCCGTAAGTTAAGCACCTTTTTGATTTTTTTTCTTGCGATCTTCATTTGTTTCCGTCATTCAAACCCTCCTGATTGACATTTTTTTTTTCGTCGTTGCGTTAAGCCTTTCTTTTAAATTACTTACGATTTTTCTCCATTTTCCGGATCATCAAAAAAAAATGATCTTCATTGTTTGTTTTCTTTTTGTTTCCGTCCTGTTTAGATCGCAGAACGCAGCGATTGTCTTTTGTTTTCCCTTTTTCTCTTTTGTTAATTCGTTGTTCGTTCAGAATCGGCGTGAGCTCTGCCAACCGATGTTTTGGGGGTTCGACTCTTTCCCATTTTTCATCTGGGCTCGACATACACGGCAATTACCAACTTGAAAAAATTAAAATTCCCACACAAAAAGCGTATTTAGTTTCTTTCGGCTAAGAAGTTGACAAAATCCCTAGATTTTAATGAGTTTATGCGATTTTTCGCCGTTTCGCTTTTGTTTGAAATTATCCCTAGATTTGCCGACTTCTTCCCTAACTTGGCAACGCTGCAACTGAGCCTCTCAGATTTAAGAATAATTTATTATTATCATCAGGGCCCCCGCGAGGTCAAGAGCCGCCTACTTTGGCGCCCTCTGACAGATGAGTTGGGACATAGAAAAACGGTCAATTAAAATTATTTTAAGAAAATTAAAAGAAACAAAAAAAAGGAAAAAGCATTTTTTTAATTTAAACAAGGGGAATTTTTTTTTAATTTTTTAAACATTTTCCTTCATTTCTTAAAACATTTTCCTTCATTTTTTCTAAACACTTTCTTTCGTTTTTCTAAACATTTTCCTTCATTTTTCTAAACATTCTCCTTCACTTTTCTAAACATTTTCCTTCATTTTTCTAAACATTCTCCTTCACTTTTCTAAACATTTTCCTTCATTTGTCTAAACATTCTCCTTCATTTTTCTAAACATTCTCCTTCACTTTTCGAAATATTCTCCTTCATTTTTCTAAACATTCTCCTTCACTTTTCTAAACATTTTCCTTCATTTTTCTAAACATTCACTTTTCTAAACTTTTTCCTTCATTTTTCTAAACTTTTTCCTTCCTTTTTCTAAACATTCTCCTTCATTTTTCTAAACATTCTCCTTCACTTTTCTAAACATTCTCCTTCACTTTTCTAAACATTCTCCTTCACTTTTTTCAAGTTTCTAGCTGCCGCGAACCCCCGAAAACGAGTAATCCAAACAGCGCGAAGCGCTTTCTTCTCATCTGACTGAGGGGACCCCCTGTTCAGACCTCTCCAGAATGCAAGTGGCATTTGAATTCTAAATGAATTTTTGTTTTTTTTTTTCTTAAGGACATGTCGCGACGACCGGTGAACTAATGAACATAAACAACGCGTACTCGCATCCTTTGTTCTACAAGATGATCGACGAGAAGACCGGCTTTAAAACCCGAAACATCCTGACGTTCCCCATCCGAAACGAGGAAGGCATCATAGGGGTTGCCCAGCTTTGCAATAAGAGGGAGGGGGACTTTACGGTGGACGATGAGGCGGCCGCCATGGCCTTCAGCATTTACTGCGGATTATCGATCATGCACAGTTTGATTTACAAGCGGACGAGGGAGGCCCAGATTAAGACCCAGCTGTGCAACGAGCTGATGATGTACCACCTGAAGGTCGACGCCAGGGAAGTGGACCACCTGCTGCAGTGCAAGAGCCCCCACGTGATACAAATCGACAGGCTCAACTTCGCCCCGCGCACCATCCCCGAACAGGAGATGCCCTGCTACATCCTGAAGATGTTCCAGAACTTGAAGCTGATCGAGAAGTTTAATCTGAAGCTCGAAACCCTGGCCAATTTCATTTTGTATTGCAAGAAGGGCTACAGGGACACCCCCTATCACAATTGGGTGCACGCGTTCTGCTTCACTCACTTCTCTTATTTGGTCGTCAAGTGCTTCAACTTGATTGAAAGAAACTTCATTACGTAAGACACTCCCTCGAGATTTATTATTCATATACCGTAACAACCAGTGGCGTAACTAGAAGTCAAGTTGCTGGGGGTTGCAAAATTTTTACCAACGCCGTTTATTATTCCAATATTTATTATTAAGGCCCGTTCTTTCCAGCTCTAGATAAACTTATCTGTTGGATAAGATCCTAGGAAACTATTTTCGACACAATGGTTTCCAAGGCCATTACCTAGCAGATAATTTTATCAGGAGGTGGAAAGACGGAGCCTAAGAATGTAAAATTTAAAAAAAAATGAAAAAATCTAGCTGCTTACTTCCAATGCTAAATAAATCGGGACTGTTTAATTGCTTTTGCTGTTTCTAAGACAAGTGACAGGAGCTGTCAAAATTTTCTCTAGGTTAGAAAAGCTCTCGCAAACTATTGCAGCGCCGAGCGGAACGCGCTTAAACTATTTCTCGAACGCCCTCTTGAAGAAATTTGTTTTGAAACCGCCTTCCGGAATTTAAAGAGAGCAAAACTAATAATTGCGGCTACAGATTAATAGATGGCGCTGTATGTGTTCGAAAAGTTTTTTTTTCTAGCCGTTTCAGTTCAAAACTTGATTTATTTGAAATTGTTTTTTTTTTTGCACCTAACATTATTATCTAAAATTTTTTCAGCGATTTTCAGTGGCCTTGAAATTGTCACGCCCCCCCGCCCCCTCCCCCACAGATAAAGACGACAACGCATTGTGACTCGTGATAACAAATGGCGCCGCAAATATTTTTTTTTATTCAAAGTTTCTTGAAACAGTGGAAATTCGAGAACGTAAAATTAATATCGCGACTGTAGATCAACAGATGGCGCTGGTTATGTTTAAAATTACGTTAAAACTTTTTTGAATCTTCTTTAATCATTTCCGTTCGATTTTGTTTATTCGAAATTATTTCCTGCGACGTAATTTTTCGAATTTTTACGAACTTGCCACAAAAAAAAGAGAACAACGTTACGATTCAGGATAACAGATGGCGCCACTAATGTTTTTCCTTTTATTGAAAGTTGCTTTAAGACCAACAATGTTCTTAGGGGGTGATTCCGGTAAATAAATAGTGCAACAGGTGGCGCTACTTACGTTTGAAATTTCTTTGAAACTTCTTCGCACCATTTCCGTTCGATTTTATTTATTCGAAATTAATTTTTGCAACGTAATTTTTTGAATTTTTACAAATAAGGAGAACGAAGTTGCGATTCACGGTAACAGATTGCGCCACAGATGTTTTTTTTTCCTCTTCCTTTTATTCGAAGTTGTTTTAAGACTATAATAAATAAACAGTGCAATGTTATGGCTCGGGGTAACAGATGGCGCCACAAATGCCCGTAAATTCTTTCGCTTTGACCATTTAAGTATAAAAGTTCTTTTCAAGGCCTTTTCTCCCCGACGCTCTTCTTTTGTTTAGGAATGTCTTTCCGGCAAATTACCGTGCCACAGAGGGCGCTGCAAACGTCATCGTTAATTTGAAATTGATGCTTAAAACGTAGCTTTTTTTTTTGAAATTGTTTTCCGTCCAAAAATCAATCCTCTTAGTTTTTCTTCTTTCTTTTTTTTTAAAGTTATTATACAGGGTGTAACTTTAATGAGGTGCGAAACTTTAAGGGCCAGTTCCTCACACCGAAATATGAATAAAAGTTCATATAAACATAGGTCCGCAAACGCATAGTTTCCGAGATAAAACAAAATCATCGTAGACAGCCACGATTTCATATTTGAAATCTCGTAACGTTCCCGAACAACTTTCCCAAATAAAATTTCCGCGTACCTTGAAGTATAAAGGTAGTTTACTCTTACGTCGACTTCAAACATTTCGATCTCCTCGGTATACGGCGATAGATATTCAGATTTTGACAAGCGCATTTTAGGTTTGGGATGATGCGGGAACTTTCGTAAAGAATAAATTTTTCTGAGAAATCGATAACAAAAAAGTTGCCCAACTTTTTTCCGGGCCCTGTATCTCGGAAACTATGCGCTTGCCGACGTATGTTTATATGAAGTTTTCTTCATAATTCGACGTGAGGAACCAGCCCTTGACGTTTGCCCCCCCGTAAAATTTACACCCTGTAGATTAGTTTTCAGAAATCTTTAAAATGTCACTTACAAATAAGCGCTCACTTTTCCGCATTTCCCGATATTTAGAGATCCAGAGAAAAGTTTTTACTTTAAACTTCGAATAGGGGTGTGGTGAGGGTGTCAAGTTTGGCCCACCCTGTACAGTTTCTCTGTGTATTGCTTGTGATTTATTCATTAAATATGTTATTATTATTATTATTTATTAATAGGCGCTTGTGATATCACAGCGCCGGGTTGTTTTGCAATCCCTACAACTTCCCTGTAGCTACGCCACTGTGTCCAACAGCTTACACGCCACTTAATGGACGTTTAACCCCCGTTAAAGCGGTCAGTTTATGATTATTATTCAACAATTTTTTATTTTTATATTTTTTGTAAAGAGAATTAGACGCGTTGGCCTTGCTGATCGGTTCCCTGGGGCATGACATAGACCACAGGGGTACAACGAACTCGTTCCAAATGAAGACGGGCTCGCCCCTTGCAAATTTATACTCCAGCGAAGGTTCCGTGATGGAAAGGCACCACCTATCTCAAACCTTGTGTATTTTAAATACCGATGTAAGAGGCTTTTGTTTTGCCACCTCTGCAATTCAGAATTAATTGAATTTTTTTTTTTTTTTTTTGGGGGCGCTTGTTAGAAATGTAACATTTTGGGAAGCTTGGACAACCAGAGCTACGGACAGTGCATCGATCACTTGAAGACGTGCGTCTTGGCCACCGATCTGGCGGTGCATTTCCAAAAGATACCCAAAATCAGGCAAATGGTCGAGGTAGGTAAACCCTCTAGACTCTCACGTTTCGAGGGCCGAGCCAGACCTGTCAGTTATTTTTTTTTCTCTTTCTTTCAGTTGGGGTATGACAGGGCAAGCAACAGCCACAGGGAGCTGCTGCTTTCCCTGATAATGACCTGCGCAGACCTGTCAGATCAAACAAAGGTAGGTTATGTTCTTGAATGTCAAACAAAATTGAAAAAAACAAAATAAAAAACAACATTAAGCTGATGCTCAGATGTTACGAGCTTAAGCACGACGAGTTCATTTCAGGGATGGTTGGCTGCCAAACACGTGGCCCAGTTGGTGTACGCGGAGTTCTTCGTTCAAGGTGACCTGGAGAAGCGGATGGGCTCGAACCCGCCCGCGATGATGGACAGAGAGAAGGCCTCGATTCCGGACCTGCAGATAGAATTTTTAAACGACGTTTGCCTTCCTGCGTACACGTAAGTATCCATTTTTTTTTTTGTTTTGGTCCACCCTGTACTTTAATTTAATTAATTAATTTATTAAATTGTGTAGCACGCAGGGTTGTCACACTTCTTGCGGACAATGTCGCCAAACTTCTTGACGAAATACAGCCAAAAGATGCCGGTTTTTGTCTAAAGTTAGAGAGACAAAAAAATTAAAATAAAAACAAAAAAATCTCCGACCGGATATCAAAAAAAAAATCAGAACGAAAAACAAATGAAGCCTGAAACGAAAGATAAATGAAAGCGACAAAAACAAAATGCAAGGCGCGAAATGAACAAAAGAAGATCGACCTAAACAAAGTACAGCAATCTTCCGGTCGAATAAAAAATTTAAACTGCAAGAAAGTCGAGGATACGTTGAAGAAACAAAAGAAAAAACGAAACGAAACGAAACTTGTGCGCGCAAAACAAAAGAATTTCGGAATCGAGACGCAAAACAAACGATGAACTACAAACAAAAGAAAAATCGGAAACAAAAGATAAATGAAAGTGACGACAGTGACAAAGTACAAGGCGCGATGTGAACAAAAGAAAAAACAAAAGAATAGAAACAAAATACAAGGTGTGAAGTGAAAGGAAGAAAAAACAAAACAAAAGAAGATCGACAACGCCGACCTGATGATTTTCAGAAGAAACGAAAGATAAAGGAAAGCGACAAAAACAAAATGCAAGGCGCGAAATGAACAAAAGAAGACCGATCTAAACGAAAAACAGCAATTTTCCGGACGAATAGAAAATGTAAACTGCAAGAAAGTCGATGACGATACGTGGAAAAAAAACAAAAGAAAAAAAGAAACGAAACGCTGCGCGCGCAAAACAAAAGAATTTCGCAACCGAGATGCAGAAAAAACGAGAAACGATGAACTACAAACAAATCATGTCAATAAAATGCGAAAAATCGAAGAACTAACTCAAACGCAAAACAAGAAATACATAGCGCGAGAGCGTAAAAAAAAACAGAAAAACAAAACAAAAGAAGATGGAATAAAAGTGAACAAAAACCGAACAAATTTAGGCGAAAAATTAAAAAAAAAAAACTAAAGATTTAATATGAATTAAAAAAAGAAAATAATGTAAGTACCAGGATACTAAAAAGAGAAAAGAAAACTAAAATGTGAAAATCAAGTCGATTAAAAAAAAAGAAAAATGCGGAAAACATGAACCAAAAAAAAAAAGAACGGATAGACAAAAAAATTAATAAATGAAAAAAAGGGTGATTCTCTGGCCGAAAACTTACAAAAAATTTTGTTTAATTTTTGTATGAGTTGTCAAAAAAATCGTGTCTATACGTTAACTACAAACAACTTCCGCGTTTGGATAATAGATGGCGTTGCGGTAGGTTGCAACGTGAGTTTGTAAAACTCAAAACAAAAACAAAATTGAAAGAAAATGCGAACAAACAAAAAAGAGATAAAATTTCAGTCTAGTACAATTGTTTTAACAAAAGAATAAGGTAATGGAATTCGATATGAAACTCAAAATAAAAACATCCACAAGACAAACAAAAGGAGAGATAAAATTTCAGTCTAACACAATTGTTTTAACAAAAGAAAAGCTATAATGGAAATCGATAAGAAACTCAAAACAAAGAAATCCGCCAAAAAAAAAAAACAAAACAGTAACAATCAAATCAACATTATAAAAAAAATGAAATAAAACAGTCGATGAACGACAAAATAAAATAAAATAAAATAAAAACGTCAATTATAACTCTTAGAATTGATTATAGCGAAAACAATTGACAGTCGATTTACCATATTAAAAAAATAATAATAATTAAAAGGTTAATTTTTTTTTCCAGATTTTTGGCGAAATTGTTTCCTCCGGCCGACGTGTTCATCGAAACTATAAACGCTTCGGTGAAGTGCTGGGAGGCGTCGAAGGCCGTCTTCGAAAGGCAGTGCCTCAAAGGAAACACGTCGCTGGAGGTCCTCATGAGTTCCAGACTGGAATCCGACGTTACGAGAGAAATGGAAATGAACATTTCGGAGGGCTCCGAGGAAGGAGAGACCGCCAGGAAGAGTGCCCTGACGGGCATCGCGGAGGGAGAAGATGAATACCTTTCTACGACTGTGGACACGGATGATTATGATATTCTACGGGGATCAACGGCCACCATAGATGACGTAATCGAGACGATCGCTCGTCACACCACCGAAGACACGGCCGAAGAAGAAGAACAACAACAGGAAGAAGAAGAAGAAGAAGGTACTGCAGAATTGCAGAATGTCACACAATAAATTACTACTACTTAGAATCCGTCGTTTAATTTTTTTAATTATTATTATTTAGAGCCGTTTAGCGATAAAGTAAATTTTCAAAACCGAAAGTCGTTATACAGGGTGTCTAATAAATACATTCGGATGTGTTTCCCAGTTATAGAACTCGTCAAGATAGAAACAAAAGTCTCTATAAACGTAGATCCGAAAATGAACCGTTTCTGAGATACAGTCGATTAAAAAATATTAAACACATTTCGCTTGTTATTAACTCCCCTTAGCCCCCCTCCCCCCTCTCTCGTCGTGGCCAATTTTTTACTTTCGACTAATAGTGGCATCTTTGTTTACTGTTTTCTGTAATAATCAAGCAAATTTTCAAAATTTTCTCGAAATTATTATACAGGGTGCTTAACAAATATGTTCGGATTTTCAACCAAGGCTGTATATCTCGCTAATACAAACACAAAAGCCTTAATAAACCTAGGTCCGAAAATCGATCGTTTCCGAGGCACTGTCGATTAAACAAAAAATAAACACGTTTCGATTGTTATTCCCCCCCCCCCCCCGCCCTCACCTACCGTTATTTTTCAATTTTAACTAATAGTGGTGCCTCTGTTTACTGTTTTTGTAATATTTAAGCAAATTTTCTCGAAAATTAATATACAGGGTGTTTAACAAATATGTTCGATTTTTTTATCCAGGTGTGGAACTCGTTAATACAAACACGAAAGTCTTAATAAACGTAGGTCCAAAAATCGACGGTTTCCGAGATATTGTCGTTTAAAAAAAATTAAAAAGAAAATAAACAGATTTCCCTTTCCCTAACCCGTCTCCCGCCCCCCCCCCCTTCAACGTCATTTTTCAATTTCAACTAATAGCGGCGTCTTTGTTTATTGTTTTTGTAATAATTACGCAAAATATAGCTTATGAGGCAGAATAGCTGTTATCTCGAGTTTCTCGAGGTACTTTTCTGCTGATGAAGCACCAGTTCAGGCCGACATAGCTATACGAAGGATACTCGAGAGCCGCACAAGCAATTTGAGTTGGTTTGCTACGAGCTTTAAAATTCTTGAAAATTATTATACAGGGTGATTAACAAATATGTCCCGATTTTTCACTCAGCTTTAGATCTCGTTAGTACAAACGCAAAAGTCTTAATGAACTTTGGTCCGAAAATCAGCCGTTTCCGAGATACTGTCGAAAAAAAAAAGAAATAAAATACACACACGTTAATAACCCCTCCCACCCGTTCCTATGATCTTTCAACTTCAACTAGAGGTGGTGTTATTAAAAAAATCATTTCTTACTATGCCATACTTATCTCTTATCTATACTATTTTTTTATTATGTACGGTAAGTTGGTCGCAGTCGACGCGCGTAGAGCATAGAACTGTTCTGCGTAGACGACGAAGATGACGACTGGTTTGTTTGACGTTTGTGAATTTACGTGCGTAACCGCCTGTTTAATTTTAGGTTATGTTAACCTTTCAAAATGTATTGAACGCTAATAGGCCTGTTCCAACGAAACTGTCGGAAACAGGCGCCAATCAAAGTTTCACATTTAACGCACCTCTTGAAAGCGCTGATCAATTCGACGGACGTATATATTTGACAGTTTCCAACCAGTCAAAATCTGTGTCTGAACAAAGCTAACGCTTATACTAAAAATAAACGAAATAAGAAGCAGCAAAACTGTGCAGTTAGTTCGCTAGTTCTTAAAATGCGTTGTGCCAAGCAAATAAAAAAAACAAACGACGCGGTGTCCTATCTACATTTTCTAAATCTGTGATCTGTCTGGGTGTCCTATCTACATTCTGTATTCTGTGATCTGCATGACGTATTTGTGCAACTGTCAACTAGCCGTGCATGCATGTGCGTGAAAGCTCAGCGCTCGAGTTTTAAAGAAATTAAAAGACTTCGGACCGACTATGGGCGACGAAAACGGTGAAAAACTATCGAAAAAGTAAGTCACCATTCATTTAACTTTCAATTTTACGTAGCAATCGCTCACGCGATCGACGATCACGTTCTAACCTAGAAATGATGCAAGTCCTTAACGTATGCTGCAAACGCATGCAGTTTTCAAAACGCGGTCTCACACAACTACCCAAGAGGTACGTTTCGCAAACCAAACGCAGTCTCATTAATTACGCGCCCGTTGCGATTTCAGCGAGCTGAAGAGGCGACTGAAAGCCGAGCAGAAAGCCAAGGAGAAAGCCGAAAAGGTAACCCAACAAGTCCAACAGAATCCGAAGAAGCACGCGGCGGCGGAGGAAGAGATCAGCCCCAATGAATACTTCAAGTTGCGCATGCAGAGCGTAGCACACCTTAAAACGCTGGGCCCCGAAGACCAACCGTACCCTCATAAATACGATGTCTCGATAGGGTTAGAAGAGTACATCACTAAGTACTCGTACTTGAAAGACGAGGAGGTGGCCGAGGGTGATTTGGTGAGCGTCGCGGGACGGATCCATTCGATACGCGAGTCAGGTGCGAAACTGATCTTTTACGATTTGAGAGGCGAGGGCGTTAAGCTGCAGGTCATGGCGACGGCCCGATGCTACGAGAGCGAAGCCGATTTCGCCCCTG
Source organism: Prosopocoilus inquinatus (assembly GCA_036172665.1). Lineage (NCBI taxonomy): Eukaryota > Metazoa > Arthropoda > Insecta > Coleoptera > Lucanidae > Prosopocoilus > Prosopocoilus inquinatus. The sequence continues at coordinate 1,128,213 of CM069878.1, read as the reverse complement.
ACACCGATAAGATTAGGCGAGGTGATATAATCGGTGTTAAAGGCGTGCCCACCCGTACCAAAAAAGGGGAGCTTTCGATCATGCCCAGGAAAATCAAGCTGCTGGCGCCTTGCCTGCACATGTTGCCCCATCTGCATTTCGGCCTGAAGGACAAAGAGACGCGGTTCCGACAGCGATACCTAGATTTGATTTTGAACAATCGCGTGCGCAATGTTTTCATCATGCGCACCAAAATCATAGCGTACGTAAGGAAGTTCTTGGATGACCTGGGGTTTTTGGAGATCGAAACCCCGATGATGAACATGATTGCAGGTGGGGCAACCGCCAAGCCCTTCGTGACTTACCACAACGAGTTGAACATGCAGTTGTATATGCGGATCGCCCCCGAGTTGTACCACAAGATGTTGATCGTCGGGGGGTTGGATCGCGTTTATGAAATCGGCAGGCAATTCAGGAACGAGGGCATAGATCTAACGCACAATCCCGAATTTACGACGTGCGAATTCTACATGGCTTACGCCGATTACAACGACGTATTAACCCTGACCGAGAACATGGTTGCTGGAATGGTGAAGAGCATACACGGAACTTACAAAATCAAGTATCACCCTGACGGGCCCGATGGGGAAGAAGTTGAAATCGATTTCAGTTTGCCCTTCAAGCGAATCTCTATGATTCCGAGTTTAGAAAGCGCTTTAAAAGTCACCTTCCCCCCGGCTGATCAGTTCAATACAGACGAAACCAACAAGTTCCTGAGCGACCTTTGCGTTAAACACGAAGTCGAGTGCCCCCCGCCGAGGACGACCGCGCGATTGCTGGATAAGCTCGTCGGGGAGTTCATCGAAGAGCAGTGCATCAATCCGTGTTTTATAACGGACCACCCCCAGATCATGAGCCCCCTGGCAAAGTGGCACAGGTCGATCCCCGGATTGACCGAACGGTTCGAGCTGTTCGTCATGAAGAAGGAAATCTGCAACGCCTACACGGAACTAAACGATCCGGTGGTGCAGCGCGAGAGGTTCGAGCAGCAGGCCAAAGACAAGGCGGCCGGGGACGATGAGGCGCAGTTGGTCGACGAAACCTTCTGCACGGCTTTGGAGTACGGACTGCCTCCGACAGGGGGGTGGGGACTCGGTATCGATCGACTCACCATGTTTTTAACCGATAACAACAACATTAAGGTCAGATATGTCAACTGTTCGATTGAAAAATTCTTTAAACTTAAACAAACTCATTAGGAGCAAATCCCGCTTCAATTTGTCTATCCTACTGCAATGTTAGGTCAAAAAGCGATAGTAAGATGTCGCTATTTTATATGTTCATCATTCTTACATCGCATTTGCGAATAAATTGGGCAAGTCGTTTTTGGTCTGCAGTGGGAATGTCGAGCTACGTTTCTGCTGAAGAAGCCCCAAGCAGGGCTGAAACAGCTGTCCAGAGGCTGCTCGAGGTTCTCACTGCAATCAAGAACGATTTGCACAAAATTTTTCTAAAAATTTTTCTAAAAAAAAAAAATTACTTGACAGCTGTCATCTGCAAACGTCAATTGTGACGTTTAGGAAGTCCTCCCCCCTTTTCACTTCATTTCCTTTTAGCTGGGTTCGGATAATCAGTTCCTTGCACAATATTTAACTCCTTTCACATTTCTGTCTCACTTTTACTTGTATGTAAAGAGAGACAAAAGTGCAAAATGAGTGAATAGTGTGCACGGAATTGAATATCCGAATCCTGTTTTTGTGAAAAACAAAAATCTGTCATCTACAAACGTCAATTGTGACGTTTAGAAAGTAAAAAAAAAAAAGCCAACTTGACTTGAACTTTTCAATCAAACACTTGCCGGTATGTTTTAGAAAAAACTTCGATGAAAATACGGTTTGTGTTTTCAGGAGGTTTTGCTGTTCCCTGCGATGAAACCGGAAGAGCCGAACAAGGAGCGGGAAGACTAAGACTAAGACGGAATGTTTTGGCGGAGGAGCCGCCGAAATTAATTATTTGAGTATTACTACATCTGCGATGGAACTTTTTTAAGTCTTTATTTATTTCCTGTTGTCTGTTTTGAGTCGGTGCTCGAGTATGTAGTTCAATAAACGATATAAGAACACGCAAGGCTCTCGGTTTTTTTGTTTGTTTTCTTTTTTCCTCTTAAGTGCAACATGGAAGGGTAATAAATAAGAAAAATGAAGGAAAAACTGACTGTGACCGTCAAACTGGATGATCAATTGAGAAAGATACTGTCAGTGTTGGCGACGGAAAGAATAAATCATAAAATCTCAATTTCCTGTATTCGAAAGCAAAAAAAAGAAAAACATACAATTACAGTTTCCTGTAATTTTTGTTTCTCCAAAACGCTGCCGATTAAATACAATTTCACCGGTGATGCTTAAAAATGTTGATGGCTTTTAGATTGGACAAGCGGAAAACTTTTTTGAAATTCGCGAAGCCGTATTTTGGCGTAAGAAAAATTACAGGAAACTGTAACTGTCTCGACCGTACTTAATAAATCAAATTCCCGACGAAGCGATCACGCGATAGTGAAACGCTGAGCGTTCCTTTTAAATTAAGCAGTGTCCGGTTACAATTTATTCTATTAATCTATTTACTTGCAAATTCGAAATGTAACTACTTACAGTAAGCGTTGCTGTTGTCTCCGACGGGTGGTAAGGATTTAACCATTCCTTTAATTCTTCCCGACGAGTTTTTCCAACCAAGGATGAGAGAGACACGTCCGGCTATCCACACAGTTCACTTTCTGCTTTACATTTCTTAATTGCTAACGCACATTAACACTTAACACTCATTTTATTAACCGGTTGTTTGTCGTTGGTTTGAACATTTAAAATGGCGTGGAGCAGAAGAGGGAAGTTAGCTCGCGTTTCCTACCAACCTTTACATTAGGAAAATTACTGCGCGCGTACCGGACTGGACTGGAGTTTTTTCCTTTTTAATTATTTAAGATAAGTCAATTATTTTGATTTTTCCCGGAAGTCGCACGTACATCATTTTAAGATTCGCCAGTTTTGAGACCAGTCGCAAGACACGTCAGAAAGGCGCAATTACTTGAAGGAAGGAAACCTGGTGAAAAAACCAAAAACAAAAACTACTTTTTACAAGTAGGAAACTCAGCGGCAGCTAAAGAAATATCGTGGTTTTTAGAAATAGTAAGAAAAGGGGCGCCTAATTAAGGCTTCTTTCTTTAAACTAACACCTAGGGAGGTGGGGAGCGACGCTAACCAACAAATACATTGCGAGTCTTGAAATGTACCTTAGCCATAGCACGGGAAACAAATTCAAATTTGAAGGCACATAAAAGCTTTGCCATTCGCATGTGATTGATGGGTTGCGTAGATTCGTTTTGCGACATTTCTAAAAAGGCAGAGAAAATCCGTGATTTAAGAAAACTACAGCCGAGTTCGGCAACGCGTTCAATTTACTCTCTGATTGAGATATTTACAGTATCTCAATGAACGCTCTGATCAAAAGTGTGAGTGAGAGCGGCTGCGTTTCACTGTACGTAAGAGTGAATAAACCGAACAATTCAGAGGTGATTGATGAGAAAGATTGCATCGCCGAACGCAGCTTATGATAACAATTCGCGAGGTTTTTCGGAAATGAGCAGGCGAATCTTACTACGTACCTCGGCCACAACACGAAAGCGAATTTGAAGTGTAGTTCGGCCGAGGTGCATGTCAAGTTGGGCCGTCTCCTTAAAACATAACCTAATTATATGTTTTAGTTATTGAATTGCTTTTAAAAGATTAATTCCGGTGCTTGCAAGATGATGACGACGACTTTCTCATTTCGTTTAGCCAGTAACAGTTTGTTACGAAGAAGCAAGAATGATTTTTTCTGCAAAAGCTTCCGAAGAAATAAGGCCGCGTCCAGCGCAGATTATTGTTTGGAATTGGTCAAGTTTGTATCGGCCCCCTCATTAATTAAGAATGTATTAATCTAAGTACGAAAATCGTTTTAGACGACACGATTACGAGAATTTCATGTGCACTCTGCTTCTGGATAATACAGCGCGAGCAAACGCTTTGGCCGTGCGCAGTTTCAACGTCGAGGTCTCCCGAATAGCAGAACAAGTGTCGCAAGCCACCACGGGAACCATGCGCATGAAATTCTGGGAAGACGTCGTCGACAGGTGTTTCACGAGGGACTTCAAGAACGTGCCCCAACATCCGGTGGCCGTAGAGTTATTCAAGGTAATCTAGGGCAGGCCTGCGATCGATTCACGTTGTTAAAATAAAATTTCAGCGCTTTTAGGCTGTTACGAGCACCGCCCCTTTGACGAAACGCTATTTCAAAACGTTGATTACAAGTCGGGCCGAGTTTTTCGAACGAAACGCTCGCGCTTTCGCAAGCCTCGAGGAGATGGAGAGTTACGCCGAGAAGACCGTCTCGAACGTGCTTTACTTGTTGTTGGAGGGGTGCGGGGTGAAGAACGTGCACGCGGATCATGCGGCTTCGCATCTGGGGAAGGCACAGGGAATCGTGCAGCAGTTGAGGTAAACAAAAAAAAAAGATCAGAGGGATGATGTTGTCGAATGCATGAGTTTTAGGTGCGCCCCGTTGGCCAGGCGATTGAACTTCATTAGCATACCCCAGGAGGTGTTGCTGAAGCACAAGGTGAGCGAGGAGGAGGTGCTGCGGGCAAAGCAGAGCGAACGGCTGGCGGAGTGCTGCTTTGAAGTCGCGAGCCGGGCACATCAGCACTTGGCGAAGGCGCGCAGCTTACAACCACAGGTACCAATCGGGGCTCGTGGGGTTCTTTTACCTGCAGTTACGGTGGAAATGTATCTAGATAGACTGCAGAACGTGCACTACAATGTGTTTCACAAATCATTGGAGCACCGCTCCTGGAAATGGCTTCCGAAACTATGGCTGACGCATTTTAGAAATAAATACTAAATACGTTTAGTCTCGGTTTAATTAAAATATTTATTGTTGCACCTCCTGGGGATCTTTTATCTGTAAAACAATTAAGAGGCCTAAATTATTTTCAATCCCTCCCCCCCCCCCCATCCCGTGAGTGTTGCCAACCTCAGAGAATCTTCCTCTTTCAGGAACGGTTTGAGGCTGGTTTGAAGTTGGTATTAATTCTGAATTTGAGGTTTCTTTGGGCGAGTTGTCAAAATCGAATTTGACAAAATACACACAGATGGCGCTGGCGTAACATTTAGTTATTTTATTTCTTAATTTAATTACGCATTTACACTAACTTGCATGTACAAACTCTCATCCTCAGTAGATTTCGGTTTGATTTTTCTTAATATTTAACCTAACCTAATATTTCCCGCCCCAATTGAAAACTAAGCAATTTTTTTAACAATAGATAAAACAGCGACATCCTACGATCGCTTTTTGACCTGACATTGAAGTAGGATAACAAATTGAAGCGGATTTGCTTTTTTTTTTGTTTTACTTTCTATTTTTATTTTTTAATAATTCCATTCGTGGATTGAGTTAACCTTAAAACTACTTCTGTACTTCATCTTTCTTTTTGCAGCGTGTTTTAGAGAATCGTTTTCGTCATTAATGCAATTGTTTATTATTTATAGGTAATATTTTTTTTTTATTCGTTTTTGTGTTGAAAGAAATCTCTACTGAAGACTGTCGCTGTCTGTCAAGAGATGGCTTTCAATCCATATCCAGCATTTTCCGAACTTCTCAATCTTGTCTGCTTTTTACCATTTCTTTATTTTTTTTTTTTGTGTAATTTCGGGTCGGTTTGATCTCGAAACATTTGTTCTTGTAATTTTTTTTTAATGTAATTAATTTTACGTAATTCTTTTCCTTTTGAATAATTTTTTTTCCTTAGTTGCGTTGGATACAGTTGGGTTGGCCTTGAAGTTTAAGTTTTCTTAATTTTTTGGCGGTTCTTTTGGTAGAGTTATTATTATTTTTAACTTGACCTTGAACTTAGTTTTCCTTAACTACTAATTTTCGCTAATTTTCATTTTTTTTAATTCTAATTTTTCGAAATGTTAGATAAGTTTCTTTTTTTTAAATCTTTCCGGTAATATTCCTTGCATTTTTTCCTTTGGGTCAGCTTCGTTGGGTTGGTTAATTTTTCCAAATTATTTGCTTCGATTTTTCGAAATTTTTAATTCTTTCATTCGCTTCTTTTCGTTGATTTTTGTTATTTTTTTTTGTTCTAATTTTTCGAAGTGTCTAAATTTTCTTTAATTTTTCGGGCATTATATTTTGCATTTTTTTCTTTAGATTAGTTTTTCTTGGGTTGTCCTTGGACTTAAATTTTTCGAATTATTTGCTATACGATTTTTTTTCATTCTTGCATTTTTCGTTTCGTTAATTTTTTTGTTCTAATTTTTGGAAATGTTTTAATCTTTCTGGCATTTTTTTTGCGTATTTTCTTTGAGTTAGCTTCGCTTGAGTTGGCCTTGGGTTTACGTTTTTCAATTGTTTTGCTTCGATTTTTCGATTTTTTAATTTTTTTAAATCATTTCATTGTCTCCTTTTCGTTAATTTTATTTTTTTTTTCTTCTAATTTTTCGAAATATTTAATTTTTTTGGTATTATTTTTTTCTTTGGGTTAGCTTAGCCTGGGTGTCCTTGGACTTAAATTTTTTTCAAATTATTTGCTATACGATTTTTCGATTTTCTCTCTCTAAAATTCTTGCATTCTTTGTTTCATTAATTTTTTAATAATTTTTTTGTTCTAATTTTTTCGAAATGTTTTAATCTTTCTGGCATTACTTTTTACGTATTTTCTTTGAGTTAGCTTCGCTTGGATTGGCCTTGGGTTTTTGCTTCGATTTTTCAACTTTTCGAATTTTTAAAATTTTTTTAAATCCTTTCATTCTCTCCTTTTCGTTAATTTAATTTTTTTTTGTTCTAATTTTACGAAATGTTTAATTTTTTGCATTTTTTCTCTTTTGGTTCGCTTAGCCTGGATTGCCCTTGGGCTTAATTTTTTGCTCCGATTTTTAGAAATTTTTAATTTTTTCATTCTCTCAGGTTGAATTCGTTTAGATCCATCTTAGCTGGGTTGGGTTGGCCCTCCCTAACGCAAAGGGATTTCTCGCCTGTTCGAGAGGAAATTTCGGTCTCAAAACGTTGGCAGCACTACTCCTCCCCCCCACCTCCTCATCCACGCGCGCGAAATTCAACAACATTCCTCCTCCTATTAAGAAAATCTTATAGTGTATTTTCAGTCACGGAAATGAATAATCACAAGACGAATACAACGTTGGCAGCACTGCTCCCCCCCCCCCCATCCTCATCCTACACAATAAATCCACCATGTTGCTGCTCCTATTAGAAAATCTTAGGTTTATTTTCAGTCACAGAAAGTAATAATTATTACAAAAGAAATACAGTCGGCTCGAAAAGGCTCGCAACTTTAATTTTGTTAAACCGTTGCGAGCTGTTTTCGAAAAGAAAACAAAAAAAAACGCATAGGAAGAAAAAATAAATACAATTAAATAGAAAATAAAATAAAAGTAACAGCCATCCATTTTCAAACTAACTAATTCTTGCGTGCAAGATGAATTATTATTATTGTTATTATTATTAAAAGACGGCGGCGGTTTCGGCAAGACAACAGCATCCGCAACCGGTGGGGCAGATTTTGTTCCTCGAGAACCACTGCTGCATGTGCAGGCTGTGCCCCCCGTGTCCGCAGACGACGCAGCAGTTCGCGGAGCCCCGCACCGACACGTGGCAAATCACACAGATCAGCGACAGCTTCTTGCAAACGGTGCAGACGAGGTTCTTCGTCGGCTTCATGCAAATCTGGCAGTCGGTGAGAAACTGCACGCCCTTGTGGGGCTCGCTCGGCGTGCACATGTACTTCAAAACCTCGGCCCTATTATACAACAAGCCCCATCTGTGGAGGATCTCGGCGTAAGCCAACTTGTAGTACTCGTACAGGTACGAAGTCGGATGGTTCTTTTGTGGCAAGGCTTGGACGTGTTCTTCCAGTCTTAAATTATCTAGAGAGCTCGATCGGGTTGATCTCAACAGGGGAAACACCCAGCCTTCGGCTACTATGTCGGCCGGTGGGATCGTGTGATAAGGAGAACCGCCTGTCTGAAATGAGTGCGGATAAGTTACGGTGCAATTGGGGGGAGGGAGGAGAGGTGTGCGTGTGTTGAAAATACTCAAAAAGAATTACCTACTTGATTTTTCAATGATCGATGATATTTATCAAGCAAGCGCTTTGTTAATTAAGTGTTAATTAATTAAGTGCAAGTTGCGTGAGTAATTTTAACAACATAACAAAAATGATGTGTTTGTTACTAACACTAATAATAACTAAATAATGTAGGTGATTGTAGGCAAAGGTGCATCTTTTTTTTTGTTTTTTTTTTTCTAAAACCCAAAGTCAAAGAACGAGTTATAATTTTCTTCTTAACTTTGTCATTTTTGATTAGGTTGGGGGAAGAGAACTGGGTCGAGTTGTATTGGGTTACCTTCAAGAGTTGAGTTGGACTTAATTTGAAAATCAAATTTTAATTTTTTTGTTTTGTTTTATTTTATTTTTTATTTATTTATGCTTAGGTAACAGGCAGCAGCGTCGAGTTAGCTTGACCTTGAGTTGGATTGGACTTGGTATTTAAATTAAGTCATTTTATATTTATTGTTTTACTTTTTATAATTTTTGATTAAGTTAAAAATAGTTTCGAGTTGGTTTGGCCTTTGAAATGGGTTGGACTTAATTTTATTTGAGTTCCAATTGTTCTAAACTTTTTTGCTCGGGCTGAGAATTAGGTTGAGCTGACCTTGAGATGGGCTGGGCTTAATTTTAATTTAGTCTTTTGAATTTTTTATTGTGAGTTGAGTTGCACTTAATTTAAATTAAGTTTCCGTTTTTATTATTCTTTCTGTTTTACTTTTTATAATTTTTGATTAAGTTAAAAATAGTTTCGAGTTGGTTTGGCCTTTGAAATGGGTTGGACTTAATTTTATTTGAGTTCCAATCTTTCTAAACTTTTTGCTCGGGCTGAGAATTAGGTTGAGCTGACCTTGAGATGGGCTGGGCTTAATTTTAATTTAGTCTTTTTAATTTTTTATTGTGAGTTGAGTTGCACTTAATTTAAATTAAGTTTCAAATTTTTATTATCCTTTTTGTTTTACTTTTTATAATTTTTGATTAAGTTAAAAAAGTTTCTAGTTGGTTTGGCCTTTGAAATAGGTTGGACTTAATTTTATTTGAGTTCCAATCTTTCTAAACTTTTTGCTCGGGCTGAGAGTTAGCTTGAGCTGACCTTGAGATGGGCTGGGCTTAATTTTAATTTAATTTTCCGAATTTTTTTTTGTTGCGTTGGGCAGAGCAGGATGAATAAAATTGGGTTAGGTTGACCTTGACATAAGTTGCACTTAGATTTTATCCAGTCATTTTTTTTTTTAATTTGAGCGATCAAATCGAGTTGAGTTCGGTTAACTTTGGAATGAGTTGAACTTAATTTTTTGTAATTTACTGTTCAACCCAAATTGGGTTGAGTTGACCTTGACACGAGTTGTGCTTAGATTTTATCCAGTCATTTTTCAAAGCTGAGTTGGTTTGACCTTGAAATGAGTTTGGACTTTGGACGTTTTAATTGAGTTTCAATTGTTTTCTTGAAACATTTTTGCTTGGGTTGAGCAGAGTTCGGTTGAGTTGAATTGACTTTGAGATGGGTCGGGATTGATTTTAATTTAGTTTTAATTTTTCGAATTTTTTTTTGTTGCATTAGGCAGAGCAGGATGAATTGAAATTGGGTTGGTTTGACCTTGACATAAGTTGCACTTAAATTTTATCAAATCACTGTTTAATTTTAAGTTTTTTTTTTTTAATTTTTTACTTTGAGCGGACAAATCGAGTCGAGTTCAGTTCACCTTGAAATGAGTTGAGCTTAATTTGAATTCAATTTTAATTTTTAATACTTTTGTTTTACTTTTTTTTTTTAATTCTTGCTTAAGTTTGACGGAGTTGGTTTGACCTTGAGGTGTTAATACTTCTGTTTTACTTTTTTTTTTAATTTTTGCTTAAGTTTGACGGATTTGGTTTGACCTTGAGATGGGTTGGACTGAATTCTGACTGAGCTTTAAATTTTTTTCCAAATTTTAAATTCTTGCTCTAGTTCAGTAGTAGGGTTGACCTTGAAATGGATTTCAATTGGATTGGAATTAGTTTCAAGGGAGGAGTATTTTCTGGGTTTTCGAGTTTTTAGGCTCTTTTTCTTTTAGGTTAGGTCTATAGGTTAGGTCTATAGGTTAGGTTGAGTAGAGGCGAGCTTGTTTGGGTTGCACAATTCCGGTTGAGTTTCGTTTTTTTAACTTTCCTTCTGAACACCGACGTTTTTTGATTTAGGTTGAGTAGCTTGTTTGAGTTGGAAAATCCCAATTGAGTTTCGCTTTTTAATTTTCCTTTTGAATCTTCAAGTTTTTTGACTTAGGTTAAGTGAGGGCGACCTTGCTTGGGTTAGACACCCCCAATTGAGTTCCGTTTTTTAATTTTCCTTCTGGATTTTGAGATTTTTAAAATTTTTTCGGAATCTGCATACTGGGTAATTGTTTTTTTTTACAAAACGTTTACTTTTGGTTTCCTGCACGGTTTCATTGACTATTATTATTATTACAACATTGATTTGCCCCACGTTGGGCGCCAAAAATTAGCACCATTGCCCCTGTTTGTCTTTCTTTGACTTTGGGCCTTTGAGCTTGAGAAAACAATCTTTTTGAGTATTTGTGCCAGGCGTGACGGTTAAAAAAAAATAATAATAATAAAATCAAAGTGTATACTACAGCATGCATTTCCGGTTGGCCTTTCCCATCATGCAGCACCGTCCGGAGCTCGAAGGAGTGTCATGCAATTATCGCAAAGCAACACCGAAATTAGTTACCTTAAACCACCGTTTCCCTGTTGCTAAAGGCTACAAACAAAAACGAAATAAAAGAAAACCAATAGTCAACACGTAAACGAGAGTGGTGCGAGGCCTTCCCCTTTTGTACTACTCACCCCTGGGGACAGGAGGCTCTTAAGCGAGGACTTCCTGGCCGAAGCGGAGTCGTGTTCCTTGTCGAATATACAGCAGAGCATTGCGGCCATTTGTAAGTCAGACTGAGATGCATAATGAACTATTCTAAATATATGATTTAAGCACATGTTAATTAAGTCTTAGGGAGACCAGTCAGGGGGGGGCAACGACTTACAGCGATTGCATTAGTTGGGTTCCGAATGGATGCTCCGTCCACTGCATGTCTTCCTCGGCTTGTTGGGGGCTAGCGACCAGCTCGGCTAAGGTCCAGGCTTGAACCAAGTCGGGCCTCTGGATGTTCGCAGCGATCCCCGCGTTGTATTTACAAACGGTCCCCACGTCGCCATCCAAAATATACTTCTCCGCAAGGCCACGGTTGATGTAAAACAACTCGGATGCATCGTAAACAGAAACCAGAGCCTTCAACAACCCTTTCCCCCCGAGGCTATGATTATTCCTCCTTTGTCTTTGATAGTAAAACGAAGAGACCGTCACCACATTATTGGAGCGCTTCGAGCCACCGTAATTGTTATTGCCTAAAGCCGAGAGGGCACGGGGGGTGGTACTATCTGATTTGCTCGAGGCACGCCTTGCTGGTAGAGGAGGCCTACCGAAACAAACCAGGACGCTGACGGAACAGAATTTGGCCCCCGACGTCCTCGGGAATGGAATGTAAGTGTCGTTGAAAGTGCCGAAGGTGTTCGCCTCCACGTAGTTCAAATCAAACTGCTTCTTCACCTCGGTGGGGTCGCTGGAGAACTGCTCGATGGTAGCCGTCAACTGTCTCAAGCACGGTTCCAAGCACGTACGGTTCTTGATGACCCGCTGTTGAGCCACGTGGTTTAGTGTCTGTATGAGTTGGTTGGAGAGGGAGTTTTCGATGGTCGAGCCGTGCCCAATTTGGAAGACGGGGGGGACTCCGTGTGGGTACCCGTTGGGGAAAGTCACTTGCAAAATGACTATGCCGTTGTTCGAGTCGACTTTCACGGTGCAGGTCCTTCGCGTCGCGTCCATCTTGATGACCTCCAAGTTGGAGATGTGCACGTTCAGCAACGAGAACTCTTGTTGCAACGGTTGTACTTTGGGGGTTGATGTGACTTTCGCAAGCACCTCCATGACGGGGTGATTTCCGACCACTTGCTCCCCCGGTTCATGCCCGCAGAGCTTCTGCAAGAACGGGTCGATTTTCCACACGAGCAAGGTCTGGTCTTTCGACCAAGTGATCAAGTGGAAGTCGTTTTCGTTCGAGCGTTGCTTGCGCCACTCGAACTCGAGCACCACGTCCCTGTGCCCCACGAAGGTGTGCACGGGGGTGGCTCTGTTATCCGTGTTCCACAGCAGCAAGCTGTTTTCACCTCTGCGCAACTGTGGCACCACCACCGTGACCAATCCGTTGCCAAACGGGGTGAACCGAGCTCGCCACACCGGGGCGTTCGTTGTCAGAATAAACTCGGCCCGCCTCGAGTTGTTTATATCGAAGAACTTCACCGTGCAATCCTGGCTTGAAGTGGCGAGGTGCGTTTCGGAATGGGGGCTCCAGTCTAAACCGTGTATTTTGGACAGGTGGGCTGAGATGTATTGCACGGGGGCCGTGCCCTTGCGCTGGTCCCACAGTTTTATGTCTCCGTCGTGGGCTGTCGCAAGCAACGTGGAGTTTACGCGGTTCCAGCGCACCTGTGTCGCCTCCGCTATGGCCGAGAGGGACATGGAGGGCCTCCGCGAGTCCCGCAGGTCCCAGATGTGAATGAAGGTGTCCACCGAGCACGATGCAAGAATGTTCGGGTCTGTTCGGTGCCAGTTTAGGTCGGTGATGACCCGGGTGTGGGCCCGCAGGGAATGCGTTTGGGTCAGTTCCCCCATGCGCCATGTCAAGACCTCCAACCTTTGGTTACTCTACAATTAAACCAATAAATCGAAGATAACCTCGTCACCTGGCGATTTATTTCCAAGCGCATGACTGAATTTATTATAAAAAAAAAAAAAAAATGCAATGCGATATTTGTTCTCTGTGATTGTTTCGCCGCCTGAGCAATTTCGTTTTTCGAGACGGCGCGGCGGGGAAGTTAAAACAATGAAGTTCGACGAGAGTTGAATTGTCTTTGCTTGACGAGATAAACTAAAAAAAAAAACAAACGAACACGGCGCGTTATTAAGATCACGGCCAGCTGAACTGATATATCGTATACGGCCAATTCGCCTAAAAATATATTCCAGTAAAGCAAGCCATGGCGCGTGTCAACTAGCGCCCTTTCAATTCGCCAAAAAATGTGTTCCAGTAAAGCAAGTCATGGCGCCCTCTCAATTCGCCAAAAAATGTGTTCCAGTAAAGCAAGTCATGGCGCCCTCTCAAATCGCCAAAAAATGTGTTCCAGTAAAGCAAGTCATGGCGCCCTTTCAATTCGCCAAAAAATGTGTTCCAGTAAAGCAAGCCGTGGCGCCCTCTCAATTCGCCAAAAAATGTGTTCCAGTAAAGCAAGCCGTGGCGCGAGTCAACTATCGCCCTCTCATACTCATTAATTACTTCTTACCATGGTTACGACACCGACGCTTATTTCGACGACTTAAATATCAAGACGAATCGACTTTTCTCATAATCAAAAATTTCAAGACGACAGTGATTTCGACACCATAGTTTCGAATTTGAGGGCGCCACTAGACACTCGCTTTTCATTTAGTCCAAGGACATTTTTTAATGATCCTTGGACTGGCCGCATGTGACACACCAATTTCGCCGTGATTAAGATAAACGAAGTTTTCCGATTCTCATTTGTTTGTTCGTTTTGCACACGACGAGGGCGAAGTTTCGCAATCCTCCGCCCTTCTCTTACCAAAAAAAAGAAAACAATCGAATGGCGAACAACGCGCTTGTTACTTGATTATTAAAATAATTGTTCGTTTGTTTCTCTTTTGTTTTGTTTAGAAATTCAAACTGTCGTAAATTAATCCTCCCACTTTCCCTCCCAACAAGAAAACAATTGAATAACGTTGAGTAACGCTTGTGACTTGTTGATAAAAATAATTGTTCGCTTGTTTCTCGTTTTTCTTTGTTTAGAAATTTAAAGTGTCGTGAATCCTTCCCCCTTCCCCTCCCAAACAGAAAACAATTGAATAACGAACAATGCGCTTCTTACTTGATGATTAAAATAATGCAATGTTTTGTTCGTTGGCCTTTTTTCCCGTTTTTGCAAAGTGTAGTATATTTTTTGAAACAAGTGAAGAACGATATTTCAATAAATGTACAAGCGCAACGTATTTCTTCGTTTTTCTTTTGTTTTGTTTTGAATTGTCGGATTAACGATAAACGCGTCGTTAATCTTCCCCTCCCCCTCTCCAAAAAAAAAAGAAAAAAAACAATTAAATAGCCTGCAACGCGCTTGTTACTTGATGATGATTAAAATCATTCAATTGTTTTGTTTATTTGTCCTTTTTTTCCCTTCTGTTTAGCGTAGTCTGGCGCGAGGACAAAGTGAAAACAAAACAAACGTAAAACGCATTTTTAATTTCTTTTTTTTAACAAGTGAATAACGACATTTAAACGTAAATGTACAAGCGCAAGATTCATTTGTGCCTCTTTTGTTTTGTTTTGAATTTTACACTGTCGTCGTTAAGTTGGTGCTTTCGAATCCTTGAAACAACAAAAAAGAAAGACAGAAACACAACAAAACAAACGAGCATCGCATTGATCGGAGAACGATTTCTTTGTTTTTGAACTTGCCACGTTTCCGAATGGCCGACAATAATCAAAGAAAATGTACGAAATACGAAACTGTTGTAAACGTTTTCTTTATTTTTGGCAAAATAAATAAACAAATTTAAAATCCAGACCTGGAAAAGCAAAAAGCAAACAGACGAACGTCAATATGAATCTTTTGAATTCTTTTAAGTGTCCCATAAAGAAAAACAAATGAAATAAAAACATAAGAAATGTGTATGATTTCCTTTGTTTTACAAGGATCACCGCCGTTTGTTGTTTTTTTTTCTTTCTTTTTTGGTTTCCTTCAGAAATAAATTATTTCGGCCCGATTTTTTTCACCTCCCGATGAATTTATCCGCCAGGTATTACCATCGCATAGTGTCCGGGGATATTACCTGGCGGATAAATTTATCACGTGGTCGGTCAAATCGGTCTAAGTATGTTTATTTTATTTTATTATTTATTATATATTTTTTCTAACATTAAAAAAAGTTGACATGAAAGAAATATTTGCGTCACCACGTGTTTGGTCCCCTCTCCGTTTGATTCTGACATAAAAAAATCGCGTCACGTGTTTGTCCCCCCCGTTTAAAAACATTGATTATGATATTAAAAAAAAATTGACTGCTTTGGAACCCATGCACCTCGTGTTATATTTTCAGACATAAATTTTTAACATTAAAAAAAATTATTTGCATCATGTGTTCGTCCCCCGCTTCATTCTAACATAAAAGAAAGTCCATCACGTGTTTGTCCTCCCCCAATTTAAAAACATTGATTCTGACATAAAAAAAAAAAAATTACTGCTTTGGAACCCGTCCACCTCATAGTATATTTTTAAACCACCAAACGACCTTGAAATTGTCAGTGTTCGAAGCAGAGCAGTACCGTGACAGTGCATTTTTTTTTTGTTTTGTTTTGTTTCTTAGGGATGTCCGAATGATACGTACGGATATCACACACAACTCACTGTGATGCTCTGTGGGGTTCCACTCGGCAGACCCCACCTCGTATTTACTCTGTCGGGGGAACTTCCGTATCTGATCGTTCTCCACATCGTCCAAGTTTTTTATCGCTATGTATCTACGACTAACAAAATTATTATGAGCGCGAGAACGTACGGGGGCCAGGGGGGGAGGGGAGGGAATACAAAGAGTACAAGTCTTTCTTACCCCGCGAGGAGCACGTAGGTGCCCGTGTTGTTAACCGCCATGGCGTTCGCCTGCAAGTCTCTGTGTTCCAAGGCGGTGTAAAACTCGTTGTTCCAACGCACGGCCATCACATTCGAACTCGTTCACCGGAATTTTTTCGAATACTGACCTGTCCCACTTCTTAATTGATAAATAACAACATTGCGACATAACCTCGAACGTCAAAGTTAATCCGCGCGTCGCGTTGCCAATTTCAAGAAAACAAAAAAACCCACGCCGGCGGCGTCTGTGTTGTTGGTTGCGGAATGACAGGCGCAGGTATTAAAAGTAGGAGTCATTTATTATTATAATTATTTCTCTTTACGCAAACACAATATTATTATTATACAAGTGGTAACTAACTAATCAATTAATTAATTAATTAATTAACTAACATCAGGCATGGGGTAGTATTAAATCCGTCCAAAAAAAAAAAAAAAGGAAAAAAGTTTGGTCCACGTTCGCGTTCGGTTTTTGGTGGTCGTGCGGTGCGTAAGCGCGGCCGCGTCCACTGTCAATCACTTAATCCTGGGATAATAATAGAGCACGGACGACCCTGGAAGTTGCCAGTTGGACGCGTGCAATTCTATCAGCTGTAAAAGGGTGCGACGTACCGCCGGTGAACCCGCACTCGCCAAAAATCCATCTCTCACGTTCGCCAGTAACTGCTCGAGCTGCGCGGGTAGTTCGCTTTCCAAATCGCGACCGATCGACGTCAGGACGAAAAACAAACATTCCGTCTCCGCCAGGCACTTGATCGGCGGGCTAACGCACGCCTGGCAACACTTCCCCAAAACCGAAAGCAACACCAAATCCGGTTGCAAAGTCTCGAATTGGCTGCGTAGCTGGTGCCGCTTGAGCTGCCCGCACATTTCCGTCAGGAACCACATGAACGCCGTGAACCTCGTCCCGTCCCCCGCCTTGACCCCGCGCAGGATCTTGTCGCGCTCCTGGTACCACTGCTGGCACGTGTTGATCAAAGATTCTATGAACGTCTGGTTCTTCTCCTTCTCGATGATCAGCATGCACAGTTTGGCCCCCGCCTCGGAATACCTAATGCCTTCAACCACGCGCTCCAAAATGATCTTCACCAGATCCATCAACGTCCTGGACGGTAGTTGATTGGGGTCTTCGACGGCGAGCTTCAAATGCGCCTCGTCTTCAGGGGGGAACTTGCCCAAGTCAGTTTCTTCTTTGGAAAACGTCTTCGATTTCAAGAGGGCGTTTTGGGAGTCGGCCGCGCCCAAACTCTTCGAGCGCTTCAGCCCGTGGTTCGGTTGGGATTGGTGGTTGTTCCAGTTGGGGGTCGCGGTGGTGGTGGTGTTGTAGTTGACTTGCGGCGGGAAAATGGCGGCGGCGTGGGGGAGGATTTCACCGGCGGCGATTTGGAAATTGACGCGCGGCAGGTGGTTCAAAATCTGATTGGTCGAGGTCGAATGCATGAGGGGCATTGCCGGGACGATCGGGATGATGGGGTAGTGTCTTAGGATGTTCCCGCTGGACTTCGAGTGTTGCAACTGGTGCATGTGCTGTTCGAAGTTGAGGAGGTGCAGGTTCCCGCTCGACTTGGAGGTTTGGAGGTCGTTCAACATGGTGAATTCCTTGGCGTGCACGTTGAGTTTACCACCTTGGGGCGGGGGTAGATCCGAACGGACGTTCGGGGGCCTGTAAATCTCCATGGTGGGTTTTCCACCACCGCCGCCGCCGCCACCGACGCCCCCTTTGATCGTCGCCATGGTTTGGCTTCGTCGCTTGTTCTGCATGCCGCCGTCTTTGTTGTTGAGCTTGACGAAGCTGCGCTCCCTGATGATAGCCGCCGAGGAGAAATCCGCTTTCTGGCTTCTCTTCAAGTTACCACCACCGGCACCACCGCCGCCGCCCCCAGGCTGTGCCATCGATATTTTTATATTATTATTTTCACGCGCACAATTCTGGACGGTCTCACACTCACCACTGGCGTAATAAGTTTTGAGTAATGCCCGGCCACGCAACCGCCTAATTTAGAATTGCAAGGTTCTAACTAGGTATGACACTTTCGCGCTTCATAATCATAATCATAATCGAAGACAAACAAACACGCCGAATTCCTCCTCATTCTTCTCGCTGTATTGTCGTCCACCGCACATAATCGCAGAAACAACGCATGGTATACACTGAGGCGCGCTGCTGGCGAGGAACGGGCCCCGTATTTTTAGAACGCGTAAATATAACTCCGAATGCATGTATGCTGTGATTATTAATAGGTCCGTACGCGTTCGTATGGCATAAAACAATGATGTATGTGCGCCTTTACGTAAGCATTTTATTATAAATTGCAGTGTGGTATGATGGTACACACCTCGGAGATCAGAGGAGCAAAAGCAGTGGGTGCGTTCAGCTAATAAATGGGGAAAACGCGACGGAGAAACATTCGAGGATGATGATGATGATGTGCGGAGGTGTTGCTAACATCATTGCTATCCGAGGAAATTATTTCAATTATGCGCACGTACTCACTTAGCTTTCGGAAAGTTGCGCATGCGGAACCGCATTTTTGCGCCGCTATTGTTTCCGCCTCCTCTACTACACGTAGATCAAGTATGACGTCATTAATTTGGCAAAGACTGCCAGAAATTAACGTTTGCCAGAGACGTGGACCACTCGTCAATCGTTCACAAACAGCGGACTGACATTTTCAGAGTCACTCACAAAATATCCAAAAATTGCATTGAAAAATATTATAAAAAGTCCGGTGTCCTTCCCACGAAGAAATAAACAGTAGATACGTACTTCAGAGACCCGGGGCCCCATTCTCAAATCACTCGATTAAAGTCGTATGCGAGAATGACGTCAAAATGGTGTAGATTTTCCTGCAAAACTGTACAGATCGTTCGAGAATTGCGTCATTTCGACGTCATTTACGCATTTTCGACTTTAGTCGAGTGACTTGAGAATAAGGCCCCTGGTCTTGCCTTGACGTTTGTATTAAATGCGGCTCAGAATTATTTTTCCCAAAGAAAAATACTCCGTGCAGTTAAAGCGCCTAATAGGTAGGCAACCAAAATCACCCCGACGCATATCAATATTGTCTAACATAAGCCCGATTTTTTTCACCTCCTGATAAATTCATTTGCCATTTGGAAACCATTGTATCTATAATAGTTTCCGAGGGTATTATCCGGCAGATAAATTCATCGGGGGGTGAAGAAATCAGGGCTAAGACCCGACCCTTCCAACTTCCTGGTAAATTTGTTCGACAACCATTCATAAAATCCAACTGATTTGCCAAATAACGTTGATGGGAATTCTACCAGCAAGCGGAAATGTCGGCCCTGAATAAAACTGTATTAAAAAATGCCATTAAGAAAATAATAAATAAATAACATCGCCCGCAACGCTCTCTCTCTCTCTCTCCCTCTTTATTTCGAACGGCAATTTAAATAATTCATTTTTTTTTTTTGCTAAAGAAGTTTGTAACATACAGCGAGCGTCAAAGTTTATAAATAATAAATAAATTCGAGGACTTTGAGCTTCGCTGTATAATACAGGGTGTTCCACTTGAGGCGGCTTCCTTTATACCTCTCTAGTTACCTATTCATTTTACAAAAAAAAAAAAAAAACAAATTCAAATGAAAGTTACTTCGTTTCACGCGGAGCAAGTTTTAAAATTAGTCTGGTGTATACAGAGTGTTCCCTTTGGTCTGGGCCTGTGACGTACTGCAATAATTATTGCGAATTAAAAATCGAATGGACCGACTCTGGGGGAATCCCCCGCCGTGCTGCTTGCGCCAAATCACAACAAACACATTTATTTTTTTTTTGGCAGTAAATTTAATAAAATTTTAATGTTGCGTTTTTGTGAAAAAATTGTTAATTCCAGTTTGTTAATTACTGTGGGTGTGAGACGGTTTCGGAAAAAAAAATAAACTATTTAATTTTCAACTATAGTTAATGAAACGGTTGTGCAGGCGACAAATTTAAGTTGTAAAATCTACGAGACTAAAAATCACTCACCCGGACATAATTCGGATTTAATTTTTTGCTACGACGATCGCGAACAATGCCCGGCCAGGGTGGGACTCGTTATGTTTGTAATAAGAATTAAATATACATGGTGATCACGCGTAAACGTGCTTGCCATATTTTTTGTTTTTCTTGCAGTCGATTTGCGTTGACGTATTTTTGCGTTAAAATAAAAAAAAAAATGGAAGCAAGTACAAGTACTTGAGGTCATCAAAGTCATTTCTCCTTCTTCAAAAAAGCACCAGTCTTTTTTTTTCCATTGTCCAAGTCAAGAAACTCAACTTGGGCATTCGCCGTTTGTCGTCGCGGCGCGTCGCTGCCGTCGTTTTCACGTCAGAAGAAAACACCCAGAAATTGATATGCAGAAATGGAAATTGTTTATTTATTAGCCGGATAATTTAAATTTCTTGTTGTCGTTCCGAAGGCCATGACAAGTTCGAGAGCGCTCGTGCAAGCAGGTTCTCCGGTTATTTCATCTTGATTTGTTGGCGGCGAAAGAAGCACTCTTATATTCCCCCCGTGGAGATGTTGGAAAGTCCTACCGCCATCGGGAGCGTGGACTTTTACTCAAGGGCCAAGAGCAAGGAGTGGAAGGTGCAGGCGTCCAGGTCTGCCAGGAACTGCAAGAACTACATCAGGGACATCGTCGACAACCTTAGCTTGGAACCGAATCCGGAAAAGCCTGTGATCGCACTGTCTTTAGGTCAGTCAGTCATTTTCTACAATAAAAGAGTTCATCCGACCATCAAGATTCATTCATTTTTTCCTCAAGTTAAAAAGAAAAGAAAAAAAATCCTTTCTTGGTTCAGTGTGCGTTGTTTGGTGCGATGAGTGAACTTCCCCTTCAAAGGGGACCTCATCGGTAATCCAAAAAATCATAAATTCCCCAATATTTGCTGAGAAGTAACAAATTTAATGTATTTTGTCTTTTTTTACATTCCCCAAACTTTGGCGAAAAGAAATAAATTAAATCTGTTTTTTCTTTTTTTTTTTCTACATTTTTAGTTAAAGTGAATTTAACTTTAGCGTTTATTTCGGAGAACCCCCTCTGGAGGATGTTAAGAATTTACGAAATTTTTAAAGACCGTCTCACCTCACCGAAATTTTTTAAAATTTTTACGAAGTGTTTTTTTGCTTTTTTTAATGTGGCGTCGAAGTTGGCCGTGAAAGTTTAATTGTGAACCATCATTAAAATGACAGATGTCAATTTGACATTTGATATTAGGTATGTCAGACCTAACCTTGCTTTTCGAATTCACTGTTAACATGGACGAATCAATAAACCGTTGCGTGGAATTCTTCTTCGATGCAGCTTCGATTCCACTGCGAAAATGTTCTGTACTTGCGAAGACGCCATTTTATTCGGTAGAAAAAAAAAATTTTGTTGCGTTTTTTAAAAAAAAAAAGACAACACACACAAAAGTTACTTGTTTATTAATTTAATAGCGTTTATTTCAAGGAACCCCCCCCCCCTTCCTCCACCGGTTGCTCATTTTTTTAATGACACAAACGCAAAATCAAAATCTTCGTTTTTTTTTGTTTTTTTTAAGTTTTTACATCCAGCTTGCCTTTCGATTAACGTTGTATTTGCTTGTTGATTTAACTGCGTTTATTTAGGGGAACCCCGCCCCTCCCTCCCACCCTGGAGTCTTTATGTTTACATTCATAAAATTAGTTTCAGCATTTCACTCTTTTTCTTCAGGTTGCTATACTTGTTTTTTCTTTTTTTTTAATTTTTGTTGAACTTGCCTTTCGCTTGAAATTGTATTTAACTGCTTTCTTGTTGGGGAACCCCCCCAAGCATCAAAAATTTATTATCATCGTACAGTCACTTGCACATCATTGTTTTTATTGCGGTAGTTATTTTTTCTAATGTTTTAATATAATCATAAATTCCCCAACAATCTTTCTCAAAAGGAAATAAATGTAAGGTTAGTTTTTGCATTAAAGTTATCTTTTAGTTAAAATTAATTTAGCCGCGTTTATTTTGAAGAAGAGACAAAAAATTTATGAATTTCTTAAAACCCGTTTCGTCTCATTTTTTTAAAATTTATTTAAAAAAAAATGTGAATCAAGAATCTATGACATTCGTAAGTAAAATCGGTTGCACGTCACTGTCTTTATTTCGGGGGCGTTATTTTTTATTTTTTTTAATGCTTTTTAATTTTTTTTTAAGTTAAGCTATTTTTTTGAAAAGCTTTTTAATTTGTTTTTAAGTTGCCTTTCGGTTAAAGTCGTATTTGCTTGCTGCGTTTATTTCGGTGAGACCCCCCCCCCCCGCCCCCGTGCGGAATTGTATCCCGCCGTCTTTCATTCGGTTATTATATTTGTAATAAAAAAAAAATTGCCTTTCAGTGAAATTGTATTTGCTCGTTAATTTAAATGCGTTTATTTCGGGGAACCCCCCAGTGGTCAAAAATTTATGACATTCGTGAAATCTGTTGTTGGATTTCATTGTATTTCTTTCGTTATCATTTTCGAATACATAGGCGCGACGTTGCGTTGTTTATTTCGGGGAACCCCCTCCTCGATAAAACTTTTATGGCATTTCATTCATTTCATTGTTTTTTTTTTTGTTTTTGTTATTATTTTGGGATTTTTTACTTCCTTTTTTTTAAGCAAACAAATAACGATTTTTTCCTAAATTTTTATTTTTATTTATTTACTCCCGTTATTCTTGGAATTTTTACTAATTTTTTTAAACAAACAAATAACGATTTATTTTTTTTTCTTTGTAAATTTTTCACCGAACGTGCCCGTGCCTTTCGATTAAAGTCGCGCTTCTTCGTAAATTTAACCGATTTATTTTGGGGGGTCGGAATTTTTCGAAAATCGTCCCTTTTTTCGATCAAAAAAAAAAAGAAAATTCTAATGTAAATCCGAAACAAGAAACGGACGTTTAAAGTCCATTAATAATAAGTCTTAGTTCAAAAATGAAACAAAAAAAAAAAAAAAAAGAAAACGACGTTTCATCTCTTAATTTAAGCGCGCGGAACTCAGTGCCAGAAAATCGGGGAAAAATTCTGACTAAACTCTCGCGTATAAATAAAGTTATGTAAATGTGCAGCTGTGCTTTGGGGGGGGGGGGGGGGGAATTTATTGAAGGACGGGGGAACGGGGCGAAATTACAAAAATAATTATAGAAGCGACAATGCATCATCGAGCAGGCAAAGTCCTTCAAGAAACCCTTGTATCGGGTCTTCATTTAATCCTGCATTTTTACGTAATTGAATACATCACAGGTCACGTAACCTATGACGTACCCCCCCCCCCAATTCAATTCAATTACCTAAAAGAAATGGATGACATTCGTAGGACTCTTCTGATCGGCGTTATTGCAAAAAAAAAAAAATTATAATAATACTAACTACAACTCCATGCGTTGTTTAAGTTATTTATCGGGCTGTACTTAGTCACGTGGGAGGGGGGGGGGGAGGGTACAATCAATTTTGAAGAATTTGTATATAAAAAGCACCTACAAGATTCGGTTCAAATATTTAAATAATCTAAATTACGCGGTAAATTTAAATTGAATCAAAAATTGCCAAACATTGTGTACACTGCAGTTCAAAATTTTTTGTTGTTAAAAATTGCTACTTATTTTAGAAATTCAATAACAAATCTTGTATAGGATGGAGGACCCGACTTTTCGGCTTCATTCATTTCCAAGGCGGCTATATTTACGAAGCGGCCCCCCCGCCATAAAATATTAATTTTGGAATATTTTGGCTGGCGTTTGTTTTTGTTTGTTTTGCGCTTGCCAAGGCGCACTTTCGAGTTTGAGTTTTCCATGTGAGCCCTCCCCCCCCCCCCCATCAAGGCGACATGATGCAATTTTCTTCTCTCTCCTCGAACCGATTTACCTAACAAAGCCCCCTTTTACGTATTTACGTGCTCGCTTCGAAGTTAGTTCCATTTTATTTTGCATTCATTTGCATTCGGAAAACGAGTTTCGTTCTAAATAGTTGAAGCGACAATCACGTCAATTAATTTCTGACCACCCAAAGTAACTCCCCCCCGCCCCCGTTCACGGTGCGATTTGTTTTGAAACCGACACGTGCCCAAAACAGGTCCCGCGCGCGAATTTCCAAAAACCGCATTCTCCGCGCGCGAAACACTTAAAGAACGCGGTTGGCAAGTCTGCAAGTCAGTTTCGCATACATTAAAATAAATTTTAATGATAATTAACGACGTCTGCGACTTTTCTGCGTCCGTTGCGCAAACGGGATTTTTTCTTGTCGAGTTTTTTTTTTGTGTCGTTTTCTTGGCGTTTCGCTGACGGCGAAATCGGCCAGGAGCGGCGGACAGTCGTTGTTGTTTCAGTGCCGAGCTAAATGCAAGAAGACGAAGAACAGGAGGAAGCGGCGAATGGTAAAGACGGTTAATTAAATTAAGTCATTTTGTGGATAGGCAACCCGATTAACACCGATCCGTTACATTTTCTTGTGCATTCTTGCAGTGAATTGTAATTTAAAGCGCCTCTTAGTTAGGCAACCAAAGTATCATTTTGCTTGTTTGGTTGCCTATCACCCAGCACATACACAATTAAAGCCGCGCGCCGCGCCCGCACCGATCAGTTTTAACATGTCACGATTTCATCTTTTTTATAATTATAATTATTTTTTTTATAATTATAATTATTTTTTTATAATTATAATTATTTTTTTATAATTATAATTATTTTTTTATAATTATAATGCCGAAACAGCGAAAACCGCAAAATGTTTCACTGCTGGAGGTGTACAAAACACGGTCTGCGAATTGCACCACAAAATTAAATCGTATCTTGGGACATAATAAAATAAAAAATACAATTTTATTTTGCGACGGAGATGTTAAAAAAAAAACTTCTTTTCACAAATTCCGAATATTGCGCCATCGAAAATATTAAAACTTGACGTGTCTCTTAAAGAGCGGTTTTTCAAAAAAAAAACAAAAAATCAAAATTTGTATCACTTCGCTCGTTGCTGGTTGCTTATCTCCAGCATATGTATATCCAATTAGAACCGCGTCGCTCTGCATCGGTCGGTTTCAACATGTCACAATTTCTTGTTTTATGCTATCAACGCTAGAAATATAGAAAACTCCGGGCCGATAAAAATTTAGAACTTGAGACAATTGTAATGCCGAAACAGCGAAAATCGTAAAGTGTTCTATTGCCGGAACGTTCTGGTGTACGAAGAAAAAAAACAGTCTGCGAATTGCACCACAAAATTAAATCGAATCTTGGGATGTAACTTGTGTTATAAAAAAAACAATTTTATTATTTTGCGACGAACATGTTGATGAAAACGTTAAACGAATATTGCCCCATCGAAAATATTAAAACTTGATGTATACAGGGCGATTCAAAAAAATTCTAAATTTGTGAACAACTGACAGAGAAGCGTCGAGTTAACCAATAAACGTTCACTATGATAACCTGTCTCTGTTATTTTGTGACAAATCATCATCGTGTAATACAGGTATAACTTTAGTATACAACGCCTCTTAGTTAGGCAACCAACATTTCACATTGCTCACGTTATTGCCTACTTTCGATGTTATAATAATGTATAATACAGGGGAAGACATGGGGTTTTAGATGTTTATTTATTTCTGTCGACTATACGAAGGGTTATTATTATTATTATTATTATTTTTTGTTTCTTGCAGGAGATCCAACGGTTTACGGCAACCTAACCCCATCGCAAGAAACAATTGAAGCGGTGATTGACGTCGTCAAGGAAGGACGCTTCAATGGCTACGGCCCGTGCGTCGGTTTCGAATCCGCCCGGCAAGCGGTGGCCGATTATCTCTCGCACGACGGCGTCGAGGTCGACCCGAAAGACGTGATCCTCTGCAGCGGTTGCTCCTCCTCCCTGGACCTCTGCATCACCGTGCTGGCCGACGCGGGTAAATCCCACAACATCCTCATGCCCAAGCCGGGCTTTCCCATATACAGGACGCTGGCGGAGAGCATCGGCGTCGACGTCAACACCTACGATCTAATCCCCGAGAAGAACTGGGAGGCCGACCTGTACGACCTGGAGTCGAAGATCGACGGCCGAACCGCCGCGATCATCCTGAACAACCCCTCCAACCCCTGCGGTTCCGTTTACGACGAGGCCCACCTCCGGGACATCCTAGAAATCGCGCGGCGCCATCGCATCCCCGTCATCGCCGACGAGATCTACGAGAACCTGGTGTTCCCCGGGAAGAAGTTCGTGTCGACCGCGAGCTTGGGCTCGGGGGTTCCCATCTTGATCTGCGGGGGATTGGCGAAGCGCTTCCTCGTTCCCGGCTGGAGGCTCGGCTGGATTATCGTGCACGACGCGATCAACGCGTTCGAGGAGGTGCGCAGGGGGCTCGTGAGTCTGAGCCAGAGGACCATTGGTAGCAACACCATAATCCAAGGGGCGCTCCCCAGTATATTGCAGAAGACCCCCCAGAGTTACCACGACGATCTGATAAGCACGTTGTGCGAGAACGCCAAGTTGGCTTACGAGGCCATCATTCATATCCCCGGCTTGGTGCCTTACATGCCGGACGGGGCTATGTATATGATGGTGAGGGTGGAGCTTCAGAAGTTCCCCCAATTTCAAAGCGGGCTCCAGTTCATGCGAAGACTTATGGAGGAGGAATCTGTGTTTTGTTTGCCGGGAGATGTAAGTATTAATTTCAATTAAATAAATTTATAATTTGGGGGAGCAGGCTGTGATTTGCGATAGTTACAGAGTTGGTCACAGTGTCTGGAGTTGTCAAAATTTGACAGTCGGATGTTGAAATAAACTTTTGGCTCGCAAAATCGTGATCCAAATCCAACAATACGCGTTTAGATTCAAAAGCAGACATTCTTTTGCATGCCCCTTCGAATCTTTCTATTTTTAAGACTCGTTTGGATATGTCAAATCAAATCTAGGGACCCTAGTTTGCATTGAATTGCTACGCAGTTCAAATCCAAACTGTTCCAATCATGATTTAAATTTTTATTAAGCTGTAAAATCACTTATGCTAGGTTTCGACGCCTTCGGCATCCGCTGCCCTGTTCGTGATTGGTTGCTCGACAACTTTTGAACGTTGAAACATTCAGAAATTTTAAATTAACCAATCACAAACGGAATTCCGAATGCCGGACGCCGGAGGTGTGGAAGCCCAGCTTAATACTAAACTGTGTAACGCAAACCTCAGCCTGCTCCAATTATTTAATTGATAGACATCATGATCAGTAATTAATTATAATCATCAAACTCATGTGTTTCAAAACGGGGAGATTATTAATTAGAGTGAGCGACATTTCACAATGCATTAAAGAAAAAGTAAAATGGGTGTTCTATATAATATAATTAACCGTTTTAACTTTTAGCTATAATATAATTAACCGTTTTAGCTTTTACCATCGTTGTATTAATCAGTTCTAACAACCCTCGCTTGTTGCTCCTGCAGTTACTTAACCTCTATGATTCCAGCAAGCGCTCGCTTTCTCAGTGACCTATTTACAAACGCATCTTTTTAGTCTTGTGAACGTATTTTAATAAAAGCCGACCGAAATACGACGCCGACGGCTTTGCCTGTAATAAATAATTATAATTTCTTTCGAATTCGGCGGCAACAATTAACCCATCGATGATAAAAAGACGCGGCGATCGGGGCAGCTGATGTCGGTCGGTAAAACAGTCCGCCGATACGAATGAATGTCGCGCCGCTTCCTCGCGTGTGTTTCGGCTTTGATGCTAACGCAGTTTTTAAGTGATTTTTCGTAACAATCGCCGTGTTAAGCGTGTAAATCCGAAATCGTAATGATTAAGGCACCGACATCGACGGTTACGGGCGAGTTTCGGGTCGCCTGAAGAACAAAAACGGGTCGCGCTTTCGAAGGTACGCGTCCGCCGCATCGTCGTCGCCGTCGCCGTAGCGTTCGTTGTTAATAGTCCGGCGGCTTTGTACTGATTCGTGAAGTTGTAATTATAACGTGAATGCGTCGGTTCGTGTGCAGGAAAATGCGAAAACGCAAAAACCTTCGGGGGGAAGTGCCACCGCGTGCCCCCCGCATTCGTGAAAGAAACGTCCGATGATGGCCGAGCGGTAGCCGCCGAGTGACGTGCTTGCAATAAGGTAAGCTTTGCCATTTTAAAAATATTAACAGTAAACGCTTATGTCGTGAAAAATACAATGTGTTTTCGTAAAGTTCTCTTCCTGCTCGTTGATAATTAGTGAAAAGCGTATACAGAGAAAAACGTCGGGAAACGTCGCCAAAGGCCCCCGAGGCCCTAAATTTTGAATTGTTCACGTTTGACTGTGAAGCAGAATTGCCAGATCAGCTTCAGCAAATTTCATCATGAGGCCGAGCGTCTAAAATAGCTCAAGACAGTGTTGCCAATCAATTGTTGTTTTTATCACTGTAATACCCCTCCTGTCCTTCGCCATTTTCGAATTCTGGCCAGAGTCGGGTTTGCCTAGAACAAAAATGTCGGACAGTGTTGCCAACCGTTGCGATTTATCACCAAATGGGTGATAAACCGTCATAACCGTTTGGGTTCTTTTTTTTTCTCACGTTGGCGACCAAAACTTGTTTTTATCACTGTAATATCCCTCTTGTCCTTCGCCATTTTCGAATTCTGGTCAGAATCGGGTTTGTCCAGAACAAAAATGGCGGCGCCTTTTTCTGTTCACGATTTTTTACGCGTTCAGAGTAAGGCCATGTTAGAGTGATATTTTTGGGGGGTACCACTAAAAAATACGGACGTCAGAAAATTGGGTTAGAATTTCATGATTAACAGCTGCGTTCGTTTTACCGCAAATCTCACCTCAGATCACACAAACGCCATTTCCGTTGGCGGGCACTAACAAGTAACGTTGAATTTGAAGATTTCCATCTCCCACCTTGTTCCCATTAAGTCGAAATATGCATTCGAACTTACTTGTTCGTGTTAACGGAGGTGACGTTTATCTGATCTGAGGTGAGATCTGTGACAAAATGAAAGTCCCTACTGTTTCTGAATATCGGAGCTCCCACTAGTAGCAAATGCTATGAATTATTAATTTTTCTTCAACCTTACCGTTACCGACCATCAAAGGTTTCTTTAATCTTCCCCTCGCCGACCATCAAACAGTAATCTGGCGCCCTTTTCCTCCCCTCCAAAAAAGAAGAAACATATTTACGTGAATTTCTGTAGTTGTCTCAAAAAAAAAAAAAAAATGGTGTGCACCCTTTATAATTCCACGGTTGCCAGATTTTTTTTTTTTTTTAATTTGAACGCATCCATATTTATTTTTCCAGAATTTACCATGTTAAGAAGTTAATTTTGAGAAATTTTAATTTTTATTTATTTTTAAAAAGTAACCATCTCGGAAAAATTTCGCCGTATGTGATTTTCGAGTCGGGCAGTGTTGCCAACCGTTGCGATTTATCACCAAGTGGGTGATAAACCGTAATAACCGTTTGGCTTCTTTTTTTTCTCTTACGTTGGTGACGAAAATGGGCGGGGAATTAATTTTCATTTGGCAATGAAAATGACGATTCTAAAATATGTAAAAATTAATTTTTAATTTTAATTTGCTTGGGTTGAATAGAACTACTATATGCTGACGTCGAGATTGGTTGAACTTCATTTGAATTGATTTGTAATTTTCAACAATTTTTTGAGTATTTTTGACAATTTTTAATTTGTGTTAAATGGAGTTAGGTTGAGATCCGTCGGCTTGAATTGACCTTGACGTTGGTTGAACTTCATTTTAATTGACTTGTAGTTTCCAACAATTTTTGGAGTATTTTTGATTTCTTTGACAACTTTTAATTTTAATTTGTGTTAAATGGAGTTGGAACTTCATTTTAATTTTTACTTTTATATTTTCTTGTAGTCATTTTTAATTTGTCACTTGTGTGTTGATGTCGGTTAGGTTGGATTGACCTTGAAATTTGTTGAGCTTAAATTAAATCAATATTTAATTTTTTTTAAGTATTCTTTAATTTTTTTTTACTTGTGTAAAATGGAGAACAATATGATATTATAAGGTGGTCGCATTTGAATCCGTGTATAAATTTTTAATACGTTACTTTATTTTTACTTATAATTTTTTTAATACTTTTTAATTTTTTAACTTAGATTAAATGAAATCAGGTTAGGTGCAGTTAGATTGGATCGATTTTGAAAATCTTTTTGCATTTAACTGTTTCACTTTAATCTTTTTGTTTTTTTTTTATTTTTAAAATTTTTTGCTTGGGTTGAATACAATCGCAGTCAGTTGTTGACTCTCTTTTATTCTTAAGTTCTTGCTTCAATTGAATGCAGTTAGGTTGACTTTAGTTGAATTGGGTTGACCTTGAGACTTGTTGAGCTTGACTTTTTACTTTTATTTTTTTCATATTCTTGATTTTGAAAATTTTTTTACTTTAATATTTTTGTTTTTTTTTAATTTTTAAAATTTCTGGCTGAGTTGAATAGAATCGAGTTCAGTTGTAGACTCTTTTTTCCTCTTAATTTTTTTGTTAAATTCGGTTGACCTTGAGATTTGTTGAGCTTAATTTTTTACTTTTAATTTTTTTAATAATACTTTTTCTTAATTTTTTACATGGACGTGAATGGTGATAGGTTGGGTTCAGTTGGATTGGGCAGACATTCAATGTTTTTTTTTTGTATTTTTTCGTTTGCTTTAATTTCTTTATTGCTCTTTTTTAATTTTTTTTGCTTGGGTTAAAAATTGGATCGAGTTTGGTTGACCTTGAGATTGTTCAAGCTGCCCTTTAATCATCCACTAGAATGCCAAAAGATAGTGAATGCTTTATACTTTCTTTTTTTATTAATTAAAATTAATAAAATACGTCTAATCATTAATATAAAAATTATTATTATATAATTTAATTTAAAATTTATTATGAGCAACGTTTTGCGAAAAGTCGAGGCCGTCGGCATAAAATATTGAAGTATTGAATACTTGTCTTATAAAATTAATGCGTTTTTTACGAAAATAAATAATAACAGTAATAAATAAAATAATTATAACAAAGTTAGTGCTGCTTATGGAATTGCAACGCTAGCGAAAGTATTGGTTGGTTAAATTAAAAAAGAAATCTTTGATCCTCTGCTTTTGTAAGTGCAGACTACGACCGACAGATGTCGCCGGTACGCTATCGCGTGAAATTGCAGCCTTCCTCGTCGTGTCTACGATCTCTTTGATTCGGAGCAAAACGTGTCTCGGATAGCGAATTCTTGGAACTTTGTCTAGAAAGGGTTGGTGGTTAACATCTCCAGCCCACATAAAAGAAATAAAGCGTAAATTACAAATTGGCTTTTTAACCTCACCCCTTTTGAGTTAGATTGGTTTGTTTTTGTTTTCTTTTGTTGTTTTGTGCTTCACCCTTCGCTGTGCTTGTGTTTTCTTTTGTCTATAAATAATTAAACTTCTTCTTGCATTTCAGTTTGCCACACTCATTGAATTTAAAATTCATAACGAAAAATAACTTCATTGAAAAAAAATAACATTTCATTTCAATGGCGCTTGCTCACACCTCACCCTCCTCCTCCTCCCCCCAAGCAATTAATTCATTCACGATTTAATAGGGGGCGCCATTCTGTTATTGCTTAATTTGTGAATGATTTCAGTGTTTCGAATTGCCCGGATTCATGCGCCTGGTGATCACTCTTCCGGTGAATCTGATGCAGGAAGCGTGCGAAAGAATGTTGAATTTCTGCTCGAAATATTACGTTTGATTTTCGCATCTCGATGTCGTTTTAGTTAAAACAAAAGAAAATCGCACCGTTTGCAACTGTTTGAAAAGCAAAACATTCGTCATCAGTCACCAGGGAGAACTAGTCTCGAACTTTTTGCAACTGTTTCAAAAACAAAGGAAAAAAAAACATGCGTCATCGGGGAGAAGTAGAACCACTTTCGAATTATTCATTCCATTTGCATATTCGCACCTCCTGGAAAAAAACACAGTCAACAATAGTTCTTCTCGCTCTTGTTTATTATCTTCATCATCACATACATCATTCAGCAACATTCTTTTAGTCGTTTCGATCATGCGATGAACGAGTGCGCGTTTTTTCTTCTCGCTGCTCAGAAAACTGTTGTAAACAATTTTGTATAATGTTAAGCTGTAAATAATGAATGAAATAAACGTTTTGAAGAAGCAATGCATTATTCATGTCCAACATAAAAACAAAAACACATTTGCAAGGTACAAAGTCTTGAACCTTTTTTTTTAATCTGGGGGCGGGAGGCGGGGGAGGGAAGTGTTATGGTTATTTGTGACATTCTAGACTGTAAACAAATTTTTTCCCGCTTGGGGGGCAAAAATACACAGCGGCGATTAAATGCCAAAAGGATTTTAATATTACGAACGCCTTTGCTATAGGCAACGCAAACGACAAATGTGCTAAAGGAGTTGCCTATATGCGGACAATTTATTGCGCGTTGCTTTTCGACGTACGGAAAAATGCGAATGTCCTTCGGTATTTTCGTGTGTTCTTTTATATTGTAAACAATTAATTTTTTTAATTTATTTGAAATTTAAAGGAAAAAATTAATTTAATATAAAACGTCATTTCACACGAACTTTTTAAGAAGTTTAAAAATCTTTTCATTCAGTTTTCGGTTTATTTTAACATCTTTTGTTTTTTTTGCGATATATTATTATTATTATTATATTATATTATATTATCTTCAACAATTTTTAATTTTTTTGTTTAATTTTATTTATAAAAACAATTCGCTCTTTGTGTATTTATTTTAGTTTTTAATTGTTTTTAAACAACTGCCTCTCTCTGCTGTTTTTAATTACGCCGGCCGCCGCAAACCGGGGCGTGTTATTCTCATTTGTTTTATCGCAATTCAGAATTTCTTGATTTTTTTTTAAGAATCAAGACGGAAAACGCCGATGTCCATAAACAATTGTTTTTTTTTTTTTATTTGTGAAGAGATCGCAAGTGATTTTGGCGTTTTCTAAAAAGAAAAACAATTGAAAATCGCGAATGTTTTTGATACTTTCGGTACAATTCGAAACTTCAAGAATAAAGAAAGAAATAATAAATCCAAAAATGATTAATAAATAATCGATTATCTTAAAACGTTTACAAAGGGCGATCGTAAAACAAAAAAACAACGATAGCACGATTGTAGTACTCTACTATTTGCAATGATTGCTGCCGAATTCGTGGCGCCATCTCTCGGCCGACAAAAGAAATAAATTTATTTTAAATAATAAGAACACGGTTTTCGTAGTAAAACGCTTATTAAACATCTTAACGTTTACAGAGGGCGTTCGTGAAAGAAAAAAAAACAGCATGATTGTAGTACTAAAACTACTGCGGCCGAATTCATGGCGCCATCTCTCGTCCAAGTACAGAAATAACGATAACGTGTAAAGAAACAACGTGTTACGACTTACAAGTATAACATTTTTAAGAAGAAACATCGAATTAAAGTGACTATTTGTGGTTATGTAACTCATAGCCAGCGCCATCTCTTGATTAATAATAGAAACTTCTTCTGCATGAACCGGACAAAAGACGAGCAGGATTTTACGGGTTAGCAATTATTTATTTGAAGGAGAGAGAATTTCTTTCTTTTAATTTTCAAAACGCAGTTCGATTCTAATTAGAAAAGAGTTTAATAATCGCACCGTGACAAAAAAAATATCATTATAGAATCATGACGTTTTCGAGCGTATATTGTTATATACAGGTGTCCCGCAAGTACCTCTTGAACATATTCGCAGGAAAAAAGGGTAAGTTTTGCCTTTTTTTTTAACGAAGCGAATTAAGATTTATTTTCAAGTAATCCCCTCTCTTAGAAAATTAAGAAAGAAATTAATAAAAGGCAACGTTTGTTTTCAATATGAAAAATTTATTTATTAATCGAAAATAAATATTTCATCCGGCAAACGCGCGCTTTGCCTCCCCCCCTAAGAACTAACTAACAGTAAGAGTCTCTCAACCGCCGCCGCAAACTCAACAAAACAATATTTTCAGACCTAGGCGTTAACTTAAATCAAATTTATAAATTAATTAATTTATATAATCATATTCGAATAATAAATACTGCGATTTCACGAGCGGAATTTCTTGACCCCCCCCCCTCGTCTTAAAAATGGTGGCCGTCTTCTGGTACGCAGACGAACAACTTGGCGCACGAGTCGTTGAAGTTGTCGAACGCCCTCTGCAGCCAGGGCGGTTTCGTTTGCCAGCCTATGGTCACCATGTAGACGGGAATCCCGCAGAGGATGAAAGCGAGGGCGATGCTGACCTCCCACAGGCTGACGTAACACGGGAACGTCACCAAGAACGCGCAGATTATAAAAAACACAATCGGCAGAAGTATGTTGACCTTGATGGGCCTGGTGAGGTCCGCCCTGGAATGACGCATCCACAACAGTCCGGTCACGCTGATGGTGATGAAGAGGGCCTCAACGAACGAAACGTAGTTGATGAGGACGTAGACGTCTTCGATCACCACCATGATTAAAGTGATCAAACACTGCAACAAAAAAAACAAGGACAAAATTTTTTGCTAGAAAGGAAAACAAAAAAAGAAGAGCTCTGTTTTACCCACCATAAATATCAGAGATGGAACTGGCGTCAGCCTTCTGACGTCGATGAGGGCGATCGCCTGAGGAAGGTGTCCTTGTCTTGCGCCTACGAAAAACAGTCGAGAGGAAGCGAATATGGCGCCGTTCAGGGAACCGAAGGTCGAGCAGGCGACGAAAAAGGGCATCAGGAACGAGGCATAACCTAACATTTTATCTCCGAAGGTCACGGCGACGGCCTGGGATGCTAAAATTTCCTCGCGGCTCAACACCACGAAGTAGGCTATGTTCGTCACGACGTACGTGATCGTCACCAGCGGCATCGAAATCAAGATGGCTCTTGGAAGATTCCTGTAAGAAAACAAAAAAAAAACAAGTGAATAAAGCACGTCCCCCCCCCCAATTTGCATTTGCTTGCGTAGCTACTCCCCGAACGATTTAATTAATTTCAAATTTCTATTTTGTTTTGCGACGTCTCGTGGAGCGTGCAGTCGATTAAACTATTTTTATAATGTAGTAGTGGCGCCATCTATGAGTTTCCCGATGATTCGGGAAGTTCCGACTCGCGTTCTAGATGGCGCTAGAATCTTACTCGGAACTCGCGCGAAAATATTCTCGATCCAGGGCACTTCCACCAAGGCAGAACCGGGGGCGAGATATTTAATTTTTATTGTCAAGAAAATGATGGAATTAGAAAGAGAGGGGTGGGGGGTGGGTGGAAGGAGTCAATAACTTGCCGCCAGTAACACTGTTAGAAATTTTCTGGATAGTAACAAAAACAAATCCTTAATCGCTGATTACCCCTAAAACTAAATGGACCTCCCCCCACTCCCTTTGCTGAGAGAGAAAGAGATAATTGACTCGTCCCCCCCTCCTTCATAATTTTTAAAAATTTGACTGTATTTCGCCTTTCCTACGCATTCCCAAAAATTAATTGCCCGCCCTCCCTTTATTCTTGCTTTCTTTATGTATTCTCAGAAATTGAATTGGCCCCCTTTAGGCGCGAGAGAAATTATTAATACCCCCCCCCCCCTCCTTCACCGTAACATTAAAATTTCTTCATTTTTACTAAATGTTGCGACCTCCGTGCATTCCAAAACTAAAATAGACCTCGCCTGATTGCCTGTATGCATTTCTAAAATTAAATTGGGCCCCCTTAAACGAGAAAGTGACAATTAAATTGACCCCCTCCACCAGTAATATTTTAAGAAATTTTATGAGTCCTTCCCCCCGATAACATTATTTCTTACTTTTCTTTTATTTAAAATTAAAAATTTAACTGCCCCCCTTCCCCCATTGCCTGCCCTCGTGGTTAAATATTTCAAAGATTGTTTGAGTCGAGACACTTCATCGCACTCTTTATACTCTTTTATTTATTGTTTATTTTACGTCAGCCAAAAAAAAAAAAAAAAAATTAAGGGGCCCCCCCATCCCCGAACTATTTAAAAAATTTATTACATCTTACGCACCGCCGCTTTAATTTTGCGCCCTTTATGACGGCGAGAAAAATTAATTAAAAAATATAACAGCGCTCTAGAAAAAAATTAAGGGGCGCCCCATCCCCAAATTATTTTTCTATATTCTTCTGTTACGTCTTACGCATCGCCACTTTCATTTTTTGCGCTCTTTAGGACGGCGAGAAAAATTAATTTAAAAATTTAACTCGCCCTTCTCCCCCCCTCCCCCCGCCAAGTTCTACATAAATTACAAATGTTTATTATTTATGTTTTACGCCCCATAGAGTCGGAAAAAAATTAAGTGGTCCCCTGTCGTATCTCTCTCTCAATTTTTTATATTGAACCACCCCGTTTAAATTTTGCACCCTTAACAGTGACAGGAAATTACTATTTTTTTTACCGTATCTGTAGGGATTTAAAAAAAAAATTAAATGACCACCAGTCGTATTTCTTATTTTTTTCTATGTTGAACCACCCCGTTTAAATTTTGCACCCTTAACGGTGACGGGAAATGATTATTATTTTTCCTTACTATACCTGTAGGGATCTTTTAATTCCTCGGTGACGTAATTCAAATAATTCCACCCCGAATAGGAAAACAGGCCCGAATAAAAGGCGAGCGCGATGTAACCGGGTTGGGTTTGGGTGCCTGCGAAGGGGTCCTCGAAGTGCTGGACGTGGCCCGTGCAGAGGTGCCAAATGCCGGCGACGACGATGATGCAGAGGGCGAATATTTTGGTGGCGGTGAAGATGTCCTGCACCCTTGTCACTAGCTTCACGTTGTAGCAGTTTATCACAGTCAGAAGGCACATGGTGACCGCCGCCAGGAGGCGCACGGCTTCGTAGGGGGGCTCGCAGGAGGGCCACATGGGCTGCAGGATGTACTGGGCGAAGGTTATGGCGGTGATGGCGTTGCCCGTGGGCACGAGGATGAAGAGGGCCACCCAGAGGTAGAGGAAGGCGGGCAGGGGGCCGAAGGCCTCGCTGATGTACGCGTAGTCGCCCCCCGATTTTGGTATCATCGTGCCTAAAAAATTACCGATAATTAATAACAACTATAATTTTATATAAGTGGAAAAAAATGGCATCGCCCTTAAAAAATTTTTTTACCATATTTTTACTATTTCTTGAAATATATTTATTTATTTTTTTCTGAATTCCAATATTTTTATTCCGGACTTTTATAATTTTTTGAAATTTTCGGCGAATATTGCTTGTAATTTTTAAATTTTCCTAATTATTGTTTTGTTGAAAAAAAAATCGTAGGATAGGGTAGAGTTAGGTTGGGTGGGTTTTATTGGTTGGGATGACCTTGAAATTAATGGGACTTTTTTTTTTGTTTAATTTTATTTACAATTCGCTTCTTGTGTATTTTATTTTTATTTTCATTCGCAAGTGATTTTATAGATTTACTAAAAACAAAACAATTGAAAATTGTCACGCGCCCTGATTGGCAACGAGAAGCACTGCGAGAAGCCTCGCCGTAAATCAGGCCGTGTTATTTTCAATTGTTTTCTTCAATTATTGCTTCAACTTTTTTTTTGTTCTCACCAATCAAGGCGCGTAACTTTAATTAATAACATGAGCAATTGTTTTTTTTTTTTTTAATTTTTGAAGTGACAACGAACAAGCGATTTCGTTAAGTGACTTTCTTTTGTTTGAAACGAAATTTGAAGTAGGTTGACAGTAAGTGATTGAATTTCATCGTCAATCATCAGTCTAGAGATCGGAATCACATATTTTGACGTCATAGTATCCTTACTGTACGCCATTATTATAACGGATGCACTGTGAAGAACTCACGTGACTCGATTTGAAAGTCGGGGCGCTCCCCGGATTATTCCGGAAAGGATGGAAAATGTCTTAAAATTTCGTATTAACAAAAGCACACATTGTGATCGCTTGCCAACTAAAATCTAGGGGATTCTTTCATTTGACAAAATGAAAGGTTTTTAACGCAATAAAAAAAATTATTAATTCTATTTATTTATTTATTTTTTAATTCGAAAACTAGCTCGTCTAGCTGTCATATGCAAAATCGCCGGTGCTACGAACTTTATGTCGGTTAATCATCGCATTGTATGCATAATTTTAAATTCCAGTTAAAGTTACTCTCGCCGCTTTTCAGCGTAATCAGAATTCTTTCGTTGCGCAAACGGTTACTTAAACTCTTCGGCGACCCATAAACAAGTTGAGATCCGGTCAGGAGATCTGCGTGCTAAAGTCTTAAAAATTTTGACACACTTAAAAATAAATATTTACAGAATTAGGCAACTTGAATTTAATTAGCTCGGCGTTTTCATTATCCGCGAGCGTAATTAATTTTTTTTTATTTTATAAAAGAAACCCTCTCGCTCTCTCTCTTTTGTTGTTGTCCTTGAGTGTTTACTGTTGTTGTTGACCTAATAGAACTCAAATATTGTCTTGTGGTGATATAAGAGCGAACAGTTCCTGGCCCGATACGATATTATTATCAAACCACAGGATTGTTTCAATAACAAATGAAATAACATTGTCGACTTTCACTTATTTATGTACGTACGTACTCTACAATACATAATTAGGGCTGATCTTTTCATCTCCTTGTAAATTTACCGTCTCTGTTAAAATCCTTAGATGTAATTGTCTCCAAGGATTTTGTAGAGTAGATAAATCGCTTTGCTTGCACATCAAAGTCTTTCCGGACGTTGGAACGTCTCAAATGAAGGGATTCCCTGCTGACAATTGAAGTTCAAGTTGTTACAGGGACGTGAAAAAAAAAATTAAATTAAAAAATAAATCGAGTACTGTTGAATTTCCTTTGGTTTGGTTTAGTTCGTTTGTGCCAGTGTAACTTTCGATGACATGACAGTCAGTCGGGCAGATTCGATTTCGATTAAGGACGGAAACTTTCAATTCTATCAATAAACGAAAACGAAACGAATTAAGGCCGTTGAGCTCAGGCCAGCCATGCACGATCAACTAATTAGGATATCTTGGCTAATGAGCACTTAGCCTACACGTACTAATTGGCCCGCCCGCCGATAATAGCCGAAAACTAGTTAAAAGCCTCGTTAAATCCGTTTCCTCGTTCACTTTTTCTGCACGGGCAAATAAGTCTAGACCGACTCATTGAAATCAACAAACAAAAACAAATGTGTCAATTGTTTTCGGTCGTCATCTTTTCTGTCATGTTCGCAAAGTTTGCGACTCGGCCACACTAACGTGCACTCAGGATATCTTCATCTCGCATTATGCCATGAGGTTAAAACAATCGAAAACGCAGTTAGGTATCGTTACTGCCTTCAATACTTTTTGGCACAAATGTAGATTAATAAAGTCCGTCGATCTTTTCACTTTTAATTTAAATTACAGTTTGCGGTTGTTGTTCTGTTTGTGACATCTGACTCAGACTGTAATGGCCCAAAGCCCTAGTAAGGGACAGATCTAGGATACTGGATGTCCATGAGGAAGTTTATGGTAATGATGTCCATGAGAAAATTCGTATTTGTCACTAGACAGTGACAAATCTAGAATATTAATGTCCATGAGAGGGTCTACAATACAAACGTCCATGAGATAATTCGTATTTGTCATTAGTCAGTGACAAATCTAGAATATTAATGTCCATGAGAGGGTCTACAACACAAACGTCTAAGAGATAATTCGTATTTGTCATTAGTCAGTGACAAATCTAGAATATTAATGACCATGAGAGGGTCTACAGTACTAACGTCCGTGAGATACTTCGTATTTGTCATTGGACAGTGACAAATTTTTGGATTTTTTCTAGTTTTTTCTAATTTTTCAGTTTTTTGTTCCCTTATTTTTTTACGTTCCTTAAATTTTTAAAAATTTTATCCCTAATTTTTTGAGCTTTTTCATTTTTAAAAATTTTCCCGATTTTTCTAAAGATTTTTGGATTATTTTTCTAATTTTTCAGTTTTTCAGTTTCCTTAATTTTTTTTATTATTCTTACATTCTTTTAACTTTTTTTAATTCTCTAATTTTTCGAGTTTTTTTTTTCACTTTTTAAAATTCCTTTCCTAATTTTAAAATTTTTTCGTTGGGTGTCTGCTCCGATTGAGTTGGGCTGACCTTGAACAAGTAAACAAAAACACGTATTATTTTGACTTCGCTTAAGTCGGTTTCAGTTGGGTTGGATTGTCCTTGAAAAGTTTTCCCGACTTTTGAAAAATTGTTTCAATAATTTTAACATTTTTCTAAAAAATCTTTTGGATTTTTTCTCTAATTTTTCAGTTTTTTTTCTTTCCTTATTTTTTAATTTTTTACATTCTTTTATTTTGTTTTAAATTTTCTCTCTAAATTTTCGAGTTTTTTCACTTCTAAAAATAATCCCGAGTTTTTAAAATTCCTTTCCTAATTTGTAAGATTTTTTCGTTGGGTTGGGTACGCTTAGGTCTGGTACGATTCGGTTGGGTTGACCTTGAACAATTAAATGATTTTGGCTTCGCTTAGGTCGGTTTCACTCGGGTTGGATCGTCCTTGACCTCCAGTCTATAGACTGACCTGGGGTATTAATATTCATGAGGAATCTAGAATATTAATGTCCATGAGAGGGTCTATGGTACTAATGTCCATGAGACAATTTGTCTTTGCTATTAGACAATGGCAGATCTAGAATATTAATGTCCATGGTACTAGTCTATGTCATTTTAATTTTTTTGTTTAATTTCTTCTTGTCGGAATTTCTTCAATTTAAAGAGCGGGAAATTATTTTTCTTCTTCTTGACATTTCTTGCGTGTTTTTTTTTCCTTAATATTTTTTTAGAATTGTGATCAACGTCAATTAAAGTACATATTTTGAATTTATTTCATACTAAACCGGGCGATCGCCCTTCGTCATTGTTTTTTGCGATCTATCTTGTTTTTATACGTGACTTTTATTTTATTTCGTTTCTGCTCCAAAAATAAAAGGATGGCGTATTAATGTCTATGAGGAATCTAAGGTATTAATGTCCATAAGAAAGTCTATATAGACTGATCTGGGACCTGGTTATTAAAGTCCACGAGGAATCCAGTGCATTAACATCCATGAGGAATCTAGGGTATTAATGTCCATGAGGAACCCTACGGTATTGTCCATGAGGAAGTCTATGGACTGGATCTGGACTATTAATGTCCATGAGGAATCTAAAGGTTGTTTTACATTATACTAATTTATGTTAATTATTTATAATGTAAAACATGCATTTTATTGTACATGGCCATAGACGTTAGTGTTCTAGACATGGTCGGATCTAAATCACCGAAGTCCATGAGGAGTACTAAAGTGTTAATGTCCATGAAGCAGACATATACAGACCGAACAAATAAAAATTGCCGACCCTTGTGTAGAATCATGAAGAATCAGTCGCGGATAACGCGGTTATATATCGCTGTCAAAAATTTAAATTAATTGAATTAAGTTAACCGCATTTGCGCTGGCAATTATCCAATTGCCGCAAACGTCGGTTTATTGTAGATTCAGGTTCTGAGGTTTCAAAGACAGTCCAGCTGCTTGAAATGCTAATCGAGTTCGTGCGCTTGAATCCATCCGTTTCCTGCTGTGCTGACAAGTTCGACGCGTTGTTGGACGAAATATTTGATGGGGCGTGTTTGACTGCGTCTTGTTCCAACTTGCCAACTTTTTCCAACAATTAAGAGATGAACCGACCGCATTTCTTGATCGTAGATAAAACCAACTCTTCAATTAACTAATATTTTCGACGAAAATAATTTTCGCGAATGGTCACGTGTTCAATTGATTGGCGCTGGCGCAAATAGAAGTTAGTTACAAAGTAGGATGTATTTAGCACGCACGTCATTATCTTAAGACTTTAAACATGCATATACGCCTTCCGCTCGCTCCTACGATTATTTGTAAAAGAAGACAGACAACCCAATGATGTGCGTAAGTGTTTCTGTAAATATCCGGCGAGGAATGCTTTGTACTAGGTCATGTTTTTGAATTTATTTACGAAATTATATTTAAGCACATACTTCACGTCTCAGAGTGTGTTGAACGCAAACAGTTTTTTTTTCGCAGCGAGTTTTATTTTATTTACTTTTCGTCCCTCGCTCTCCCCACAGAAAAAGAAAAAAAAAACAATTTTCTCTATTGTATTGATTGCAAATAGATAATTAACGAACGTTTAGTTCGGTAAATGTCCGTCAACTTGACAGTCTGAAAATTCTTGGAGGTTAACTGTCATTTTGACAGTTATTCTAAAAACTTTTAGAGGTTAGTAGCCATTACGACAATGAGAAATAAAAATAAATAAATACCCGACGGGTGTAAACGTAGGAAGAAGAATTTATAATTTTTCTTTGAACTGAAGAAATATCAAAACACAATTGACTTGGCAGAAGATTATTAAAAAAAAATTATAATTATAATAAAAAGGCAGATGTTATTGTTTTCGTTTAAAATAATATTGAGAGTCTATGTTTCTAAATGGAATTTGGAATCAAATTGTCAATAGAAGAAAAAAAAAAGTACCAACATATGACGAGTGTGTTCCTAACTAACAAAATTAACGCGTTAATTAGCGATAAATTAGTAGATCTGGCAGCGTCGTCACAGATTAAATCACCGGTAAAAATTCCGGCTTATACAGGCAGAGAAAACAAAAGGTCGACGGTAATAATGTGAAGTTAGGCTAAAAGTTAAATAATTTATTTCTAAAAGTTGTAAATTTTTTTTAAATTCTTTCAAAAAATTATTCTTATTCTTAATGCAGTTCAGGAGTACCCAAAAGGTTGGATACTTCTATATAAGATGAGTATTAACGTCCATGAAGAGAGTTTAGAGTGTTAATGTCCATGATTGGAGATCTAAGATGTGAATGACCATGGAGCAGATATTGAGCGAAAGCTTTACTACTAGCACAGAACAAAGATGGAATATTAATTCACCGAATATCTTTTTCTAACATTCTTCCACATCTACGTTCAAATTATTCCTAGAAAATAATATTCTTTCTCTTTTAAATAAATTATTTTGCGCATGTTATACGCCCAAAGTGCACTCGCGATACAGTTTCCGAACGCGCCTCAGGAAGATCGAAAAATGTTGACGGGTGTGATGTGAAGCTAGCGTTAAAACACTTAACCGTCTCATTTTGAGATTGAAACATCGGATAAGCCGCAACTTCGCATCTGATAATCAGTTTTGCGCTTACTTCAAATTTCCAAAGAAAAAAAAATCATTCTGCTTGTATTTTTAATGCAGGCAGGTTTGGGATTTTTTGTTCTCTCTGTACAATTCAACGACATCCGTAATTTATTGCGATGCTTCTCTCTTGATTTTGTCTGAAACGACGACGAATTTGCGCTGCTCGTTTGGTTCATGCTGAAAAATGCTGAAAACGTCACCCGTTCTCTCCATTATCTGTTCGTATGAAAATTGTGACGTCACGAGTTGCCTAATTGCATTGCGATAGGAAAATTACACAAGCCACGTTACGCGCTTGTTTGTTGACACATGCCGCCAGATAATGCTTTTGTTTTAACGCGCGGGGAAAATTTAATTAGTTTTAATTAGTAAGAAAAACCAAATTCTACCGTGCATTGCGCATTTGAAATAAAACCTATTATACAGCGAGCTTTTAAAAAAAAAAGTATCGTGTCAAGCACTTTTTTGACATAGCAATGTTCAGAATTCACATATTTTTAACGCCTTGTTATAATCAAAGAGAGGACGGGAAAATGGCGCCGCGAATTCATCGCCACTTAAGTTGTCCTCCCTTTAGTTGTACAGATTAAAAATCGCGTATACCTAATTATA
Source organism: Prosopocoilus inquinatus (assembly GCA_036172665.1). NCBI lineage: Eukaryota > Metazoa > Arthropoda > Insecta > Coleoptera > Lucanidae > Prosopocoilus > Prosopocoilus inquinatus. The sequence continues at coordinate 1,084,614 of CM069878.1, read as the reverse complement.
CTTCAACTTTTGATTTATTTATCGTTTGACGGCGACAGCTTGAAAATTGCATCTACCTATTTGATAGACACCTGTCAAACGGCAGCGAAAATAAAAATTAAAAAAAGAACACCAAACAGACTTGGCAACGTTGGGTTTGAGTTGACAGGTTTTGTGGTGGGTAAAGAAGAACTCGTTCTTTTTTTTTTTGTAAGTCTTGGAGAATGCGGTTAATTATTATTTTAAGTTCTACGAAATTAACTGCAAAAATAACCAAACGGAAAAATCACCAGACGTGTCACTAAATCGGTCGCGAAGTAATAATTTATAGACATTCGTATTCTAGATAGAGTTCCTCACAGGCATTCGTATTCTAGAGATCATCAAAGACGTTCATATTCTAGAGTTCCTCAAAGACGTTCATATTTTAGTGTTCATGACAATAGACATTCACATTCTAGTTTTCTTTATAATAGACATTCATGTTCTTGAGTTCTTCATCATAGACATTCATAATCTAGAGTTCCTCATGGATATTAATCAATACCTTAGATCCGATCTCCTCATGGACGTTACTACTCTAGATCCCCTCATGGACATTAATATTCTATTAATTCCTTCTTAATTCTATTTTTTAATTTAATTAATCGAATTCACTTTTTCACCTTTATTGTTTTACACGTTTAAATTATAACTTGTTTTCAGGTCACATTTTAAATATTCAAAATACTGGCTTGCCGCATACAAATGAACGTGTGTGTTGGTAGAAGGGTGTTTGGTGTTGCATAATGATTTGCTCTGCGTAATGTCAGCGCTGTTGCTTGCTATTATTATTGCGGAATCGGCTAGAACAATACGTAAGCAAACAAAAAACTTTTCGCGTTCAGGCCGCGTTCACACTGACGCAGCTAAAACAATTTTCTACGAAACGTTTTTTTTTTTAATTAATTTTGTTGTGTAGTGTTGCCAATTCGTGGGGGGAAATAACCTTAAAAAAAACGAAGGGGAAAAAGTGGAGAGTGAAACAAGAAAAAGTGGGAAATACTAGAAGCAATAGATTGTTCAAGGTCACCCCACGCAAAGCCAGTCCAGTGACGAAAACTAAAAAAAAAAAAAGGAAAAATCAAATGAATTTGGAGTTAAAAAATCGGTAAAAAACGTAAATTTAAGTAAGTTTACCGAAAAATATTGAAAATTTCAACAATATTTATTTTTTTTTTAGAAAATTGTTCAGGGTCAAACCAACCCAATCCAAGCAGACTCAAAGCGAGCCCAACCCAAGGAAAAATCTTAAAAATTAGGGAAGGAATTTTAAAGTCGGGAGACTTTTTTAAAAGTAAAAAAATTTGAAAAGTTAGGGAAAAAAATTAATAAAAAAATTAAAAGGATATAAAAAAATAAGAAAAATAAAAGGAACAAAAAATCGAAAAAAAACGTAAACTTAAAATTCATAAAGATTGTTTATTTATTTTTTTTTATTGCCGTCAAGTGTCGAGAATGTGTACAATAATAAATATTTTTTTGTAGAATTGCTCAAGGTCAAACCAACCCAATCTAAGGAGATTTAAGCGAACGCAATCTAACGAAAAATCTTAAAAAAAAAATGAGGAAGAAATTTTAAAGTCGGGAAAATTTTTAAAAGCGAAAAACAAAAATTAGGGAAAATATTATTAATAATAATCATAATAAATATTATTAAAAATATAGCTTTATTAACGGCGGAGAAGCAGCTAAAAGCTGTGAACCTTCAAACATTTATAACAACGAAAGAATATTTTATTAAAAAATGTAAAAAATAAGAGAAATAAAAGAAACAAAAAAACTGAAAAATTAGGGAGAGAATAGACACAAATCCAAAATTTTTTAAGAGATCTAAATATCAGGGAACAAATGTTCGAATTTTTAAAAATGAAAAAAAATGCGCAAAATGCGGGAAAAAATCTAAAAGAAAAATAAGATAACAAAAAAATACAGGAACATAGAAATTGTAAAATTATGGAAAAAAATTGAAAAAACTCCAAAAGAATTTCAAAAAATTCTGAAAATTAGAGAAATAATTTTAAAAACTGCAAATATTGAAATTTTTTTTTTGTAATTTAAGAAGATAATTTTTAGAGAATGTTATTTCTCTGTTTTATTTTAAGGCCAGTAAAAGTGTGGACGCACCCTAAAACGTGTTTCATTACATACAGGGCTTAAAGGAATTATTAATTTCCGGAAGTTTTTCGCCGTCTTTTTTTTTTTCGTTTACAGCGCTGTAAGATCGCTCTTCCTTTCATCATCTTTTTACTTTTTTTAATCGAAACGTTCGCGCAACTTTCAATCAAGGTGAGCAAGCAATCCGACGAAATTCTTTTGTTTTACTTGGCGCCTCCTGTGATCTGCCTCCTGTAAGTTTACGTACTTTTTCTTTTCTTTTGTAAGTAATCTAGCGAGAAGATACTTAATTATTTAAAAAAAAATTATTTCGAGCGTCCCCCGGAGTTTAAACGAACCAAAAAAAAAAACTCTTTTCCAAGAAAATACAAACATTTTGGAATCACCGGTGAGTATCGGGCGACCAAATATTTGCATTTTGCATTTACAATGTTTGCTCTTGATAAGAGTTGATTGAGTTTTTTTTTTTTTTGCCGCGTCAAATAGTGAAGGGTCGCGCCACACGGAATTACGCAAACGACATTGGCGTTTCCGAACTTTTACAGAGCCGGACTTAATCTTTATTCATACATGATTTATATACACGTGGATTTGTGTATGTGAGTGTGTATTATGTAAGACACGTCGAACCGCTTTAGATAACAAGAAACACGTGGTGTGATGTGGAGTAGTTAATCGACGAATTATGTAGTTTTAGTTTTTTGGAATGTACAGGGTGGGAAAAAAGACACGACGCCGAATCGCTTTTCTAGATAACAGCACGTGGTGTGGTGTGTAGTAATTAATCGATGAATTAAAAGTAGTTTTAGTTTTTAAGAATGTATAGGGTGGGAAGAAATGAATGATGATGCAACCGGTGCAGCCGGTTTCAATACTCACCCAGTTCGGCGTAGCATAACGCCCCTATCATGGATAGGAGTCCGGAAAGTATCCATACCACGATGGCCTGCCCGATGGAACCTGAGTACCTCAAGACACCCTTCGGCGACACGAAAATACCTGCCCCGATGATCACCCCGACGATGATGGCGACGCCGTCGACGAGGGACAATTCCTTCTTCATTTTCACTCCACGGGACGCGCTCGACAGCGACGTTTCGCTCTTGGATTTTCCCATCGCGCGGCGCTCCGGGGGCCGAACTTAACTTTTAAACTAACAAGCAAACAAAAACCAAAAACAATTGAAGTTTTAAACTGAAAGCAAGGAGCGAGCAGATGTCATGCCGCGCTCGTCCACGTGTTCTGAACGGACACGGACGACGGAAAACCAGCTCGTCCCCACCACCAACACGCTAATACTGGGACGATCGGGACCGGTAAGCGGTAAGACCTCTCATTGGTCCCACCATATATCCTTTCGAGTTTATCGCCGGTGCTGCCGCTGCTGCTAAACACCGGATGATGTTTAACGCCGCTTATTATTTACAAGTGTTGATAATTTCATCACCCCAGCTATACCTATCTATTATTTGTTTGTCTTCTTTGTCGCTAAATTGTAGTAACACGCACTGCAGGTTGGGATAACCAAAAAAAAAAAAACGCACGCGGGAAATCCAGGGGGACTTATAAAAAAGGAAATAGGCGGAATCCACCTGAGCGCGGGGAAAAAACTTTTCAGTTGCCCCTCGTAGCGAGAATTAACCTTGAGTGAGGGAGGGAAACGAATGGTTTCTTGTTTATACCTAAGTACCTGCTCGTTGCTTCCTTCGCATTCGTTTAAACTGTGCCTTTCTTTTGTGTTGAGGAATCGCCAAGTTACAAGAAAAAAAAAAAAAAAAAAAAACGCGGGATTCCGATTTATTACGAGGGGGCCTCAAAAACAATTCCACCGTGTCGTTCTTGAGCAAATCAAAACCTGCCCATCGCTTTCTATTATCACACGCTATCGGTAATGATGTGAGTTGTAAAAAAATTATATACGAGGGGGTTTCGTTTAAAACTACGAGGTGAAGTTAAAAAATAATTGGGTTTTAGTGAGAAACGAGTGGATCCACCCCCCTGTATGTACGTTGCTTCTTTGGCGTTCGCTAGAATTGCCGTCAAAGCGGCCGTCCCGTCCCCGGGAGTTATTGCAGATTACAAAATAAATCGCGGGGGATTTTTTCGCGATTCATTACGTTACGAGGGGGCTTCAAAAAAAAAAAAACATCCAACTTATGTCCTTCTTGGGGCTAATCAAACACACCGCTTTGACGTCCCTAAATCGCTGCTTTTCATTTTTACTCGCTATCGGTAAGGTGGGTTGTAAAAAAAATATACAGGGTATTATCGAATATGTCCGCAATAATTATACAACGTATAAACGGCGTCAAAATATTACGATTTAACCTAATTTATCTGTATACAAAAGTTTCTCGTTTCTGAGGTATAACCTATAAAAGTAACTTGAAAAGCATACATTGAGAAAAACTATGCAACAGTTAACATGTAAGCAAATGTTTTGAAGGCCAAGTTAGAGCTTTACGAAATTTCGAGTTTTTTCGACCTAATTATCAATCAATTAGGAGGAGGCGGTGTTGCCAAATTTCCGAGTCTAAAATTCCCTCCTTTGTTGGTCGGTGAAAAATTCCCTTTTCGTGAAATGGCGGGCATTTAATATCAATGGGGGAGATGGAAACCGTAAATAAAAAATCAGACTCTCGATTAAAAAATTAATAAAAATATTGTTGCAATCGTAGCCAAGGCCGAAACTTCATTTTTAAATTTTTCTTTTCGAATTTCATCAAAACAAAGAAAGAAAATGAAAAAACTGTGTTTAGATTTTTTTTCAGTTTTCCTGCGGATTTTTTAATCGAATGTAAAAAAAAAATAATCTGTACACCTGAAATTGTTGTATTACGCCAGCGCCATCTCTGTATATTTCATTGAACTACAACTTGTTTCAGATTTTTTACGTTTTTTTTTTTATAAACAGATAAAATAGCGACATCTTACGATCGCTTTTTGACCTGACATTGACGATTTGCACAAATTTTTTCTATAATTTTTTTTTATGGTTTTCCTGCGTTTTTTAATCGAGTGTGAAACAATCGCTAAATCTAAAATTGTTGCATTACGCCAGCGTCATCTCTGTATATTTTGTCGAACTACGATTTATTGACGCGAAATCTTATGTACTTATGACCTATAGTTAGCCTATCCTTGGTTATACATAAGCAACTCCATTTCATCGAACGAATTATAAACAAGTTTCCTTGTTTGTTTGTTTGTTTGTTTGGCAATGGCTCGCGCGACATAAATAAAATAAACAAATTTGTTTGACGGTCGATTGTGTTTTGTTTTTATTTTTCTGAAGCTTTCGGCTAGCGTCCGAACGTCTTTCGTTCTTCGGTCGGTTCTAGTTTACGCCATAGTGAAATCGTCATCGACCGTTTCTTTTTTTTTTTTTGTTAAACTTCGCATTTGTTAGCCAGTAAAAAACAATCTTTTGTTTATGTGCCGAGACGCCAGCGTTGCCAATTATAACTGCATAGAAATAAAGCTGGATTTTTCGGCATTCGTTTCTGTTAGTGATTTGTTTTCTTTGTTGAATTATTGTCGTCTGCTTCTAGTGATAAAATTATTGAGGCTGACTCACCTTGATTTATCGGCAACATTGTACGGAGACTTTCTGTAAGGTGAAGAAGGGAACACTTTAATAAACACACATGATAAGGAGTGGAAAAAGCACTGGCCCCAAGTTACTTCCTTGTGGGAGGCAAGATTTCTCCGTCGCGAAACGTTGAATTTTGTCAAAAGAATGACATAACCTAGTGAAACGTCAAAAGAATGACATAACCTCTCTTATTAAACATTCTGGAAAATCAAAGTGTGTATGTAACATTTTGCATGTATACTGTACAAGTGTTCCGCAAGTTCTGGGCGACTTGTATAATGTGGTTACAGTCGATTGAAAAACTTATAAGAAGGCGAAAAGAAAGAGAAGAAAATGTGTTACGTTTTGAAAATGTGGAAACAACTAAAAACCACTTATGGGAAGGGAGGGGGGGGGGGGGGGTGCCACCAAAACCGGCGGTCAAATCTTGATGCAAGGAAAAAAGAAATTTGGAAACGCGGAATAACTCAAGCGTGATTTGTTTGTGCGATTAAAAATAAAAATAAAAAATCCTCGACGCACGGATTATGAACTTACCTTGCCCTGGAAAAAAGCGGGGACAAAAAATTGGAGACCGTTCTGATACAAAAATCTCTTTTCGAATTAAATTGTCAAAGCTACATCACCTACGCCACTGGATTGGATTAAATTTCTCGAAAAGCTTTCGCTATGTGCAAACAACTCAACTAATTTTCGGGATTTGCCCGTTCTCAAGAGTTCGGCTGGGCGGGGCGGTTCTCTTGGCGCAACTTTTTTTAATTTTTACGCAATCTCCCAATTTTTGAACACCCGCTATATTTAAACGTGTTCGTAAATAATCTTTTACTTATCATCCATCGGTTAGGATTTTTTCCTTGCTTGCATTCATTGTGGGGCGGCCCAGTCGCTGTTACTTTCTTTTTAAGGTTTTTTTTTTTTTTTTTTAAAAAAGTAATCTGCGCCGCTGCCTACTTACTCGATCAGACCACGGCGCAAGCCGATTTTTGGGATTCTTTTTTCCACGTTTATCCAGAAGGCCCTTCAAATTACTGTCAACCTTTTCGGAATCCTAACTTCAAGTTCACCAAAGTAATCGACGCCACTGCCTACTCGACCACAACGCAGGCCGGATAGTTTTTTTTTTTTTTTGAATTTTTTTCTGCATTTATCCAGATGGCCGCTCTTCAAATTACTGTCAAATTTTTGGAATGCTAAAAATCTGACTTCAAGTTCAACCGTCGAAAAAATTAATTAAAATAGGGAAGCATGGGTTTAGACTACTACGGCATCCTTCAAATACAGAGGAACAGCACCGACCTTGACATCAAAAAGGCGTAAGACCCTCGGCATTTTCTTTTTTTTTTCTTTTTGGTTTGGCCCCCCCAATTTAGTTTTCGGCTCGCCCCCCCCCCCAGGTACAGGAATTTGGCGCTCGAATTCAACCCCCAGAGGCTCCTGCACGAAAGCTCGAAGCAAGTCTTCGCGCTCATCGGCGAGGCCTACGATGTGCTGGGTGACCCCAGGCGGCGGGCGGTCTTCGACCAGTACGGCGAGGAAGGGCTGAAAAGGGGCGTGCCCGCCCCCGACGATTTCATCAAGCCTTATCATTACCACGGCGATCCGATGAGGACCTACAAGGACTTCTTCGGGACGTCCTCGCCGTACGCGGACCTCATGGATTTTCTCCTGGACCCCAAACCCCTGTACGACCTTCCGGAAGGCAGGGGCATGTGCAAGAAGCAGCCGCCCATTAAGCACCCTCTCTGCCTGACGTTGCACGAGGTGTATTTCGGCGGGGTCAAGAAAATGAAAATACAGAGGTTGGAGTACGTCGGGCCGCAGCAGGTCAAAACTGAGGTCAGAGAGAAGATCCTCAGCATACCGATCAAGCCGGGGATAAGACCGGAAACCGAGATAGTTTTTCCGGAAGAGGGCGATCAAAACCCAGCGCATATATCCGGTGAATAAGAGAGCGCGTTGAAGCAGAGCCAGACTTTAATTAACCCCCCCATTCCCCCCGTGTTTTCAGCCGATATCATCTTCATAATCGAGGATAGACCTCACGAGTGTTTCGTCAGGGAAGGCAATAACCTGGTGACCGAAGCGCAAATAACCCTGCAGGAAGCCCTTTTGGGGACGGTCATCACGGTCAACACTTTGGACCATAGAATCGTTCGAATCCCCATCACCGACATCGTCTGGTAATTAATATCTTTTGGTCTTCCCCTTTTGCCAATTACGTTTCCCCATTGCTCACATCATTTTCCAATTTCGGAAGAGTCAAATTAGAAAACATAATTGGCAAAAGGGGAAAACCAAAAAGAGAAAGACTCTAAGAGGGGGAAATTTGTGTTTGGTCCGGGAAAAGTAATTGACAAAAGGAGAAAACCAAAAAAGAAAAAGACCTGCAAAAGGGGGAAGCAACTCGTTTGGTCCGTTTCATGATCGATCGTCTTTTGTATAGCCCCGGGTATGAAAAGGTGGTGGAAAACGAGGGTATGCCCATTTTGGAAAAGCCGGGGGAAAAGGGCGACCTGGTGATCCGCTTCGTCGTCACGTTCCCGGAGTACCTGCCCAAGGCGAGCAGGAACCTCATGCAGAAGGCCTTCAATTTGGCAAGGATAGGTGGGGGCAAGGACCAACAGGAGATGATGAACAAGATGATTCTGGCCGACAAGATTCTGAGAGTCGATCGCGACGAGCAGTTGCCTCCCATCTGAATTTGAAAAAAAAAAAATCATTAATGATTGTGCGGTGATGCTGCGTTTTAGAGTCTCAATGTTTCACGTACACACGTTGTTTTTTAGGAATTATCATAATCAATAACAATTGTATTGATCCGCTGATAAAATGATTATTAATAAACAAAACAAAATCATTGAAGTAGCCCCATCTATTGCCGTTAAACGTTAACGCGAAGCTCGTGGACACGTCAAGGGATGGCGCCGCAATCGTCGGGGCGTCAGTAACGGTCACCTCTCGAAAAATTATTGCGCAATTTCTCGCTTCTGTTTTAAATTTTTAATTTTGGCAGTGAGCGTGAAAAGAATTAAAACGTTATTGGTCGAGATATCCTCTACTGACATCAGATAGCGCCATCTAGTGGTAAACAATTTAAGAAATAGTTTCCTTGGTCAGCCAACTGATGACGCCACAAAACTTTCGCTTGTTTCTGTTCTGTTTGCTTGACAATGCTGCTGCAGTCATTTCTAAATTTTAGAGATAGTCGAGACGCTATCGGCCAAACCAAGAGATGGCGCCCTAAGTTGTTTTATTTATTCCTAATCTCTTTTTTTGACTATTAATAAATTTTATCACGTTAACGAGGACGCCCCCAGATTTAATTTTAATTTCTAAGCCTCTCTTCTGGGCTACGATTTTTTTATTTGTTTTCGCATTTGTGTGTCACCTGTGAAGCCGTACTTAAACAGTGCCGTTTTAGAGGGAAAGAAAAATTACAAGAACCTGTAATTGTCTACCATCTCTTGCTTTGAACGTTTGACTCTGAAAGTTTCACTTGTTTATAGATTGCACTTACGAAAGAATTTTCTGTTGGATGCTCAAAAGGAGAAGGTCCTTTCGTTTCGTTTGATTAAGCGAGCCGCAGCGACTTGTTCCTGCACGTCGTTTATTTTTATTTTCAACGTTGAGCCAGAGATGGCGCTGCTTCAAACGTCCGATCAAAAACACCTGTCCGAGTCCTACTCAAAGGTGGACAAGCTTGGACAAGCTACAAAGAGCTTCTGGTCCTCCAGGGCACGCCACCACACGTCCGATTCTTTTCTTAAGATGTACTCCTATTTAAAAACGAAAGGATCTTTTTTCTATCGAAGGAAGGGGGGGGGGGGGAGGGTGACGTGGATTTGAAGAAATAAAACGCGCGCAAGTTAAAAGTCAATATGACTAAGGGAAGAATGTAGTCAGCCCCTCTTTATTAATTGAAAATATAAAGTAATAGACACATCGTAGTAATACACATTCGATTCCATATAAATCTAGAAATTTATAGTTGTCTCCTCGTACAAATTGTTTGGACAGTGAACAATACAAACAGTAACGACGAATCACTTAAAGTTCAACAAGGCACGCAAAATAGTTTAGAAATTTCATTTATATGTACGTATGTACGTGTCGCTGTATGTAAGCGTGTGTGTGTGTGTGTGGGTGGGTCGTTTTATGTTTGTTTGTTTGGGTGTTTGTGTTTGTGTGTGTGTGTGTGGAGGAGTCGTTTTTTTTTATGCGTTTACTTGTTTGTTTGTGTGTGTGTGGAGGAGTCGTTTTTTTTTAATGCGTTTGCTTGTTTGTTTGTGTGTGTGTGGAGGAGTCGTTTTTTTAATGCGTTTGCTTGTTTGTTTGTGTGTGTGTGTGGAGGAGTCGTTTTTCTAATGCGTTTTCTTGTTTGTTTGTGTGTGTGTGTTTGTGTATATGCGAAACCTTATGTAAAGAGCCTACACGTTTTGAAATAATTAGTTTCCTTTTTCTGCGAAAGATTTCCTTTCTTTGTAATAAAACCTATCGTAATACAACATAATTATATTCATTTATTTATTTATTTAATTTTTTTTTTGTAATCATGATAATTATCTATAACAAACAATGTACAATACCTAACAGATCGATACTCGCTCCTGCCAGCAAGAGAATTCATCGTACCATAAACCAGGTACTCAAGTACCAACTAACAACCAATGGTCAGCAGCCATTTACATGTCGCTTCCACACCGTAGCAATCTTTAAGTGTCCAAAAAAAAGACAATTTTTCTAACTTAACGAATCACCGGCGGCGTTTTCGATTCACTGCTCCGGAACACTCCGGGTGTGTGTTCTCGAAAGCGCCGTCATTTTAATTTAATTTTATTTTTTAAATTAAAGTAGGCAACTCAATATACACCCGCGTATAACAAGTTGCCTAGCTAGACGGATGGGGATGGAAATCACTTCATTTCTTTCTGGTGTTTTTTTTTCTTCAAAATTACAAAAAAAATTCCCATCAAGAAAACAAGAAAGAGTGTTTAGGGGGGAGGGGGTACCTCTTCTGTGATTTCCGTTAATCTATAGGCAATAAATTTTATAAGTTTGCATTAGGCCCAATGCATATATCTATTAACTTCCATTTCCCAATTAGCATTAGACTTCATTGCACTTCCGCTGCTTGCCGCTAGATGTCGCTTATATGCTCTTCACGTGTTCCGTTAGTCGATGACCTTGCTGCACGCGCCGAGATCGACTTTGTGTTGATTAAACAATCGTAGTGTTTTGTTTATAATTTAACAACGTGCGACGCAAGCTAAAATGACTTCTCAATGATTGAACACGTGTCACTTCTTTCCCATTCCACGAGATGCCCCTATGTAAATATTTAAAAAAACGCGATGGAATTGTTTCCCGCACGCAAAGATCGATTTTTTTATTTTTTTGGTCCAAGAATCGCGGTGTTTTGTTTAATTATAATTTATGAACGCACGACATAACCTAGAGTGACTTCTCAATTGAACACTCAGTACTTCCCCCCAATTCCACGAGATGTCGTCCCTGCTACGAATATTAGAATAGAATAGTATTGAATTGCTTAAGTGCGAACTACATCCGTACTTTTCTGCGGGACGTTTTGAATGAATCAGAGCCAAATTAACTCTTCGACTGTTCACCAGACGTCTCTGATTTTTTTTCCTTCCATCCGCTTTTTTCTGACGAGCTTCCCAACAATCATGTCTGACCGTCTAAGCGCTCTTTTTTGACGAGCGCCCCTACAATCACGTTTGACCGTCTATGCGTGCTCTCCTTTCTGACGAGCATCCCTACAGTCACGTCTGTGCGCCGCTTTCTGACGAGCTTCCCCACAATCTTGTATGATCGTCTACGCGCTCCTTTCTACATTTTCTATTAGATGGCGCTTTCGTGAATCGCATTTTCTTGCGTAGACGAAGACAGCCTATCGAACTTACGTAATCTTTTTATAGACCATTCGATGTCACTTTTGCACTTTCATCCTTACGTTTGACCTTCAAAATAAAAGTAAAGTTCCCAGGTTTCATTTTTTTTTTAATTGAATGGCAATAATTTAATCACCGCCGTTCACGTGACCTTCCAACTTGAAACTAAAATAGAAAGAAAAGCGCAAAATTTTCCGATGGGAAAATATTATTAGTTCGCTTCCCGTTAGATGTCGCTCCTGCGACTCGTCTCCTTGCGTTGACAGAGAATGCGTCAAACTCTCGTTCTTCCGTCGGTGGATAGACGTCTCAGCGTTGAACGCTTTTCAAAGGTTAATAATCTTCTGAAAAACAATAATTACAAGCAGACGTTTCAGCTTTCTTTTTTTTATTCCTAATTCAACACTTTCAAACTGAAGAATTGAGACAAGCGGTACGTACGATGTTGTTTTCTTTTCTTCTTTTTTGTATGAGATGCCGTGTTCTAAGATGGCGTCGTCAAACTTATTCTTTTACCGGCGGACAGATGTCTCTTATTCTTTTCCTGGCTGCCAACAAAATTATTTCTCGGGTTCAACGACGTTTCAGTTTAAACCCAAACCTTTATTAGTCATAGACGATGGTACTCACGTGGTGATTGATGTCTCTTCCAATTCTAGGACGATGCAGTGTTGCCAGATGGAGACTTTTTTCCCTTTTCCTCAAAATTACTCTAAAACGAGCAAGCAGAAAGAGAGGTCGATATTCTTGTTGATTTTCGGTGGTGAAGCAAAATTTATCGTTGAACGGTCGAATGCAGTGTTGCCGGACCGGGATTTTCCCCAAAATTGAGTTCGATGATGCAGCAAAATTTGGCACAGTTGCTTCCGGTCTGCAGCAGAATGAAATTGCTCTTTCGCTTCTTTTTGCAAACAGTTGGACTTCAGTGTTCTTCAGTGCCTACCATATTTGGTCCCTTGCTGTTCGTTTTGTTATTGTCTGATTGTTTTTTGTTTTGTGTTTTTGAAGCCAAACCTTGTAACTAACTGTGACGTGATATTAAGCTAGAAAAATTGTGTATAGTTTGAATCTGTCACGGGAGACGCTCGACGTGATTGGAGATAAATAAATAGGTTGTGTACGTATAGCGCCCCCTGTGCGAGATTGCAAAGCATGAAATGTGAGTAGTCGTACTGTACACCCCCTCGGGGGGAGGGGGCAAAATTGTGCGAGACAGCACCAAATTGAATACAGACAAGTGTGATGATATCCTCATATGTAATTCATATGCGTATCAACTTCGACAAGCTAACAAACTAAAATTATTTATTCATTTATTTATTTATTTAATTAATTAATTACCTCGTCTATAATGACTTATTGAATATTATGTAAATTAAGGGCGCGGCCTGCTTCGATCCTGATCCGTCGCTCGGACGCGCTAACTCATCACGATCAGCAAAAACAAAATCGAAACGGAAAAAGAAAATGAAAAAAGAAAAGACGATGAGGATGGCGGGCGACTCGGGCTGACTCGGCGAGACGAACAAAACCGGAAGTGTTCGATTAGGACAATAACGAACGGAACAGTTGCGAAGCGAGCGGCGGCGAAGAAGATAAAATCTGAAAAACTCCAACAGCGAAAATGTTCCCAAAACACAGCAGTTCAAGACTAATCATCAATCACGCGGTATAAACAAATAAGAGTCGGCTTATGTGGACAAGGACGACGACGACGTCTCCGTCTAAAAAAAAACAAAAGATACGTCCCATTTCCGTTTGTTTGCGTTTCTTTTTTTTTTTGAACGATACAGGTTTCGGTCGGTAGAGGGCGCGTCCTGTGACGCACAACCTGTACTATGTCAGCATCCTGTAGAAGATTATGGCCAGCGAGATGTTCACGAACAGCACGATTATCACCAGCTGTTGGCGCGAGAACCAATCCTGAAAAATACAGGGCAAACATCACCGCAACTCGAAACAAAACACAACCAAAAAAGAAAAAAAAAAAACGCTCGCCAATAATATGCATCTTATGATGCTCTCTGCGAGCGCGCGCGCGCGCGCGGTGTTGTCAAATGCCATGCATCGTGAAATAATGTGTTCGGCTGCGCATACTTTTGTTTTTAAATTAAATTAAAGAACAGAATCTTCAGGCTTGAAAACTACAGAACGAGACAAAAAAATACAATAATAATAATACTACCATTAAGACGAACGACAAACATGTCGCCGAACAACACTCCAAACAAATCAACGAGTAGTTCAATACAAGAAACAGGAAACTAGATAGGCAACCCCATATACACAGCCGCTAGATGCGTTGCCTATCCTATCAGGGAACTTCTGGGCAAGCAGAAGACCGTTAATTAATTAAACTCGTCGTCAAAATTTATTTATTTATCTTTACGTGCTTTCGCTTCGCTTGATGCAAGTTAATCAAATCAGGTGATTCCCCTGGTCCAAAGAATCTGTCCTTTAACTCAATAATACTTACGTATTCTTATCTATTTAGACAAAAACGGTAAATATCCTACAAACTATTTTTTTTTTGCAACAAATTTCTAGATTACCTGTGCTTTAATTTTCATTTTTTTTTCTTTCTTTTAATACAGGCGTTTGTTTCATGAATAATGATCGAAAGCCGTTTGAATTTAGTGCGCGGTCGTGTGTTGGTGATTTTCATCCTATAACAGGAAAAAAGAAAACGTGTGTGGGCATTCCTTATACACAGGCGCTAAATGGGTTGCCTATCCTATCAGGGGCCGTCATAAATTGAATTGCATTCGGTTTCCGATGACCGCTCATCATATTCCGCAATCGTTTCAGTTTTTTTTTTGCATGCTTTCACTTCGCTTGATGTTAGCTAATCAGGTGATTCCCCTTTTCTAAAAAAAAAAAAATCTACTTAACCATCCTCGAAACTATTTTATTTATTTATCTTTTTGTATTTTCTAGTTTAACCATCCTCGAAACTATGTTATTTTATTTTATTGTAATTTCTATTTTGTAACCATCCTCGAAACTTATTTATTTATTATTTTTTTAATGTTTTTATAATTTTTATTTTCTTATTATTTCTATCTATTATTTTTTTTATTATTAAACGTTGGTCTCTTTTCTTCAATATTGCGCAGACTAAATTTTCGATTGTCATTTTTTTCATCCATTATTTGACATATTGTTAGTTTCGCACAGTTTTATTTTTATTTTTAGAGTCTGTTTTTGTTTTCATTCGATTTGACTGTATTTTATTTTGATTTCGATAATTAATCGATCTTCTTTTTGATCTTTATTCTTCTTCTTCTTTTATTCGAGTTAACATTGATTTATCATCTTTTGTTATCGTCTTTTTTCTGTTTTGTTTAATTTTATTTAACGTGATTTTATTATTAGTATTTTTTTTTACTGTCAGTCGATCGTTTTTTGTTTTGAGTTATTTTCTTTTACTGGATTGAAGTTCATTTTGTTTTACATGTTAATTCCGTTGTTGATCGCCGATTTTGATTTTTTGTCTGTTTTTATATTTCATTTTGTTTTATTTATTTATTTATCTTTAATTATTTTTATTTAATTTTAATTATTTTTATTTATTTTTTTAATTATTTTTAATTATTTATTTTTTATTATTTACCAGCGTTGTTTTTCCTTTAATATTTTGCCTGTTTTTGCCTTGACTAAATTTTTTATTGCGTTCGTAATTTTTTCATCGATTTGACTTATTGTTAGTTTCGCGAGCGCAATTTTTTTTATTTTATTTTTGGGCGCTCACCACATCGACGATCGATCGTTTTTTGTTTTTGTTTTCATTTGGTTTTACTGCACTTTATTTTTATTTTGATAATCAATCGTTCTTTCTTCTCTTCTTCGTTTTTCGATTTAACTTTGATTTATCATCTTCTGTTCTCGTTTTTTTTTCTTTCGTTTAATTTTATTTAACGCGATTTTAATTTTCTTTAACTATCAGTCGATCGTCTTTTGTTTTGTTTTATTTTCTATTACCGGATTAGAGTTCATTTTGTCTTACATTTTAATTCCGTCGATTGATCTCCGAATACGATTTTGTTTCCTTTATCTGTTATTCGATTTGACTTTATTTTATTTATTTATTTTTTTATTACTTTTGTTTATGTATTTTTTTATAATTTTTATTTATTTATTTTTTATTATTCTCATTTATTTATTCTTTTTTTTATTATTAATCGCCGATCTTTTTTCTTTAATATTTTGCAGACCAAATTTTCGATTGCTTTGTCGTTTTTTACATCGATTTTATTTTTTGTCACTCTCGCATATTCTTTTCTTTATTTTTGGGTCCTCATCACGTCGACGAACGTCTTTTGTTTTTTTTTTAGTTTTGACATTTCACATTTCAGAGAGTTCAAATTAATTACGATTGACCTTATTATTAGTCTTCTAATATTATTGTTTTCGTCCTTGCGCATTCAATTTATAAAAAAAAAATTAATTCTCGTAAATCTATACACATACATATAGGCAACCAAGTCTACAGTAGTGTTCGGAGATCCTCTTCCCCCACTCCGTAAGCAAAGCATGCGATGAAAAGACGCCACAAAATATTAAAAGTGCCAGATTGGTTGCCTATTCAATTTTTTTTTTTTACTTTTATTTTTATTTCTTACTTCATAATTAAACCTGAGTCGTCGCGTTTGCTTCATGCTCGGCGCTTATTTACAAAAAGAAAAAAGAAATTGTAATAATTAAAAAAGAAAATTGCTGCTGCGTCGAAAGCGTGCGTTGCTGCAAGACGGCAAAAAGAAAAGCAAACTGACTCGACCTAGGTAAGTAGTACGAAAACAGAAAAAAAGTGTGAGCCCAAGACAGCCAATCACAAACATTAATTAACAATATCTAAAAAGACTAACATACCTAGAGTTTCTCTGTATTGCGGTAGCAAGGAAAACAGACATATTACGGAAAGTCAATCGAGAATTTCGAATTGATTCGACAAGGAAAAAAAAAAAAGAAAAGAAAACAAAACAAAAAAGTCCAGAAAAACCAGAAACGAACTAAACACACTTCGTTTTGCGGTTATCTATCGCACAGACTAATCGAAAAACCAAAAAAAAAAAAGAAAAATTAAATGTATAGTAGACCTAGGTAAAGTCGAACGCAAGGAAAAAAATGTGCAAGGCTTTATAGAAAATGTCACACATAAATCTATATATTGTATTTAGAGGGTCACAAGGGAGCTATTTTCCTTTTCTTTTTGTTTTGTTTTGTTTTTTTTGATTTTCAGTTTTCTTAAATTAAAAAAAATGATTAGTGCAAAAATGCAAATAACTCACTTGCGCCTTCCTTAAATTAAATTAATTATAAACAGCTAACAGGGTATTAACTGTTAGTGTGTGAAAGTGTGAAGCGCCGCCGCCCCCGGAGGGCGGAGCGTGGGGATCACCTACCTTAACTTGTGGACTGACTAAGTATAGCAGGGGGTTGGCACGAAGGCGTTCCTTTTCTTCCGCTTGTCGTCTGACTTCTTCGCGTCGGGCCGATCCCATCGCGGACACTTGCTCCCTGGACATGGGGCTCGTCGCCCTGGGGAGCTCCTGGAAGTCGGGCATCGATTTCTTACGCGACAAGGTCGTTTGGGGCACCAAGTTCTACCAATCAGACAATCAAACGCTGAGTACTCGCTCCTCGGGGGCGGAGTCAATCAATCCACGTATGTAGTTCCACGTACAGACCATTTTTATCCCCTCCTTCACCCCCCCCCCCCTCTTCCCCAAATATAAGCACCCTACCCCCTTCAAGGTTGTTTTGTATTTATAGGACGAATCAAGAGCGTGCAATTAGATCTGATTTTTGCCCCTACCCTAACATGAACGCGATTGCCGTTTTCAGAGGGAATTACCTACCCGCCCCTCCCACCCCAGACACACACAGTTTTAATTATTTTTAAAAATATTACCGGGCCATGGTTGACATCATACAATTAAAAAAAAATGTTTCTTAGTCAGTGCCAAAGCTATAAGGCGTAGCGTAACAAACAAAAAAAATGTCCCGAGGACGCTAGTGGTGGGGGTGGTGGAGCGTTTCTTTTTTAAATTATTTTGAATTTAATTTAATTTTTAAATTATTTTGAATTTAATTTGATTTTTAAATTATTTTAAATTTAATTTGATTTTTAAATTATTTTAAATTTAATTTAATTTTTAAATTTTAAATTTAATTTGATTTTTAAATTTTAAATTTAATTTAATTTTTAAATTTTAAATTTAATTTAATTTTTAAATTTTAAATTTAATTTAATTTTTAAATTAATTTTCACGCCGGTTATTTTGGTAGTACTGGCCGAGGATTTGTTTTCTTTTTCTTTTCACTTCGAAAATTAAAACAACGACGGGACTTGGCTGACGATCCTCCCCTCCCACGCACAGATTTAAAAATATAGCGTAACAAATGAATAGCAATAAAAAATATCAGAATGAATAATCGAGGATGGAGGGGGCGGGAGGCGTTTCTTTTTTAAAGTAATTTACCCGCCGGTTATATTGATTCGGGGCGAGCAATTGTTTTTTTTTTAATTGTTATTCATTTATTGCTGTAACGACTTCTAGCTTTGGTAACGATATTAATGAGAAAAAAATAATAATTAAGAAATTTTTTTTCTAAATTATATGGCACCCTTGGCTCGGTAATAATTTTAAAAATAATTAAAGCTGTACGCGGGGGCGCAGGTAGGTAATCACCAGTCATGTCCCTTCGTCGTTTTAATTTCCGAAAATTACAACAACAACTACAAGGGCGACATGGCTGATGATTACTTTCCCACCCCCCACCCCTCGCACACATTTAATTATTTTTAAAAATATTACCGGGCCAAGAGTGTCATACAATTAAAAAAAAGTTTCTTAATTATTATTATTTTTCTTCTCGGCAGGGTCAGTGCCAAACGGGGGGCGGGGGCGGGGGGAGAAGGAGTGCTACGTGTCTTTTTTAAATCATTTTATTTTGCCGAGCAATTGTTTTTTTTTTTGATTTCCTCCTTCTGGAGGTTAGGCAACTTAAGTCACTTGGCCGGCCGAAATCTTCATCGGTTAAAAAGTGAGACCCCGCGAGGTTTTTTTTTTTAAAAAAAGAGGAACGCGCTTATTACTTTTAAGAATTCAAATACGTATAAAAATACCAAGTGTTAAAAAAATTCAATTACGGGATGTTCATTTGTTTTTTTTGTTTTTTTTGTGAAACTGAATCAGTCTGCGCATAATAAGTTTCGTGATTATACAATCCCTCGGGAGGCAAAACCCCAAAAGGGAAAAGCGAGGGAGGCAAACATGTTCTCTGAGTTTTGATCGGATAAGGGGGCAGGGGGGGGGGGAGAATAAGTACGTTATTTGGTTGTTTTCTCTTTTTAATTACAGTCTTTTTCCCTTTTTTTTCAGTTGTGTTTCTCAGTTTGTCAAACGATTTCCTGCGACTTGACATTTTCGAAACTGGAAAATAATTTGGGAAATGGAGAAACACACAAAATGGCGAAAGGGGAAAACCAAAAGAAAAAGACCGTGCTATTGTCACCGATCATTGCCCCCCCCCCCAAATGTGCTGCAATTGCAGAGCGTATTTTGTGTTTTATTTGCTTGCACAGCTCCGAAGCTCGGAAACCCCCTCGCCCTCCGAAATTTGCAACGGAGCGACCGAGCATTTCTTTTCTGACGTTAAAGAGGGTGAGGGCAGCCATTTAAAGCGTCAGCAGAAAAAAAACAATTGAACGTACCACGAATTTTTGGGCTGGACGAATCCCCACGCGAGTCGCCATAAAAACAAAAATCGCTGATTCATCTGTTATTTCCGGTCGGATCTCGCCAAAGACTTTTTTTTCTGTGTGTGTTCGATGACTTACCGGCGGCGTTTCTAAATTTACCGCGGTGAACAAACTTCGGATGATTATTAGGTGTTGTCTACCAAT
This sequence comes from Prosopocoilus inquinatus, assembly GCA_036172665.1. Taxonomy (NCBI): domain Eukaryota; kingdom Metazoa; phylum Arthropoda; class Insecta; order Coleoptera; family Lucanidae; genus Prosopocoilus; species Prosopocoilus inquinatus. The sequence continues at coordinate 1,065,062 of CM069878.1, read as the reverse complement.
TAGGTCGGCGCCCGGCATTTGTTTCCGTAATTAGCTACTCACGTTTTTTTTCTTGTTCCAATCAGATTTTTTTTGTTTGTGTGTTTCTTCAAGAAATTTTTTGTTTGTGTGTTTGTGGGGGGAATTCGTTCTTTTGTTTATTATGGTTTGCGCCGCCGCCAAGAAGAAGAGAGAAGGAGTAGAGAATGGTCTTGTACGGAAGCTACTTACGCGGCGGAAAACGTTTCGGACGTTTCGTTCGGGTGTACCTCAACGGGCGGAGTGTCGATCCAACTTTCCGAGGCCCTCCTCGCCATGAGCGCTGGCGAGAACATGAGGTCCTCGTCCTCGTCTTCCTCATTCTGATACCACATGCTACACGAGTAACCAGCGGAAGCCCGAATACTGTCTATTCTTATTCCCCCAGCTCGCTGGATATTTTCGAACGACTTGCCCCCCCACCAACGACCGACACTCCGCCGCCGCCGCTGCCGCTGTCACGGTTTTAGAACACTCACTGACCTTGGCGACGTTCCCGGTGGCGTTCGCGCCCATGTACAGGCTCTCCGTCCTCTTGGGTTGGTTCGGCGAAGGGATTATATCCTGGCCCAGGCTCCTATTCCGTATGACGATTTCCTCGAAGGGCGCGCTGTGGCCGGGGTTGTTGGCTACCTTAACCCCCGTCAATATGGAGCCGTTCTTGGTCGGCGTCGAAACCACCCTGACGGCGGAAGGGGCCCTCACGTTCCTGTCGGGCGTCTCCATAGTTCCAGGCCCTCTGTCAATGGAGGCCTGCCTGGAGGCGCTCAGTCGTTCTGTAGCTCGCGAATACCTATCAACACTACAGTCTCTGCTAGGAGGTCGTTTGTAATGATCGAAGTGGTCTATGGAGGATTGCTGGATGTTCCCGAGGTATGGACGGTCTGCGGAAACACGCCTGGACGCTCTCCTTAGGTTCATCTGGTTCTGGTCGGAGGTCGGCAGCGAGTTCCTTACTACCCGAGCGGGATCGTTGTTTAATTCCTCGTTCTTCACCTGACCGGGATTCAGATTGGACGGTTCCGTCATCTGATTGGATGGATTTAGATGAGGCGTTACCGTTGTGATCATTGGATTGTTCGTCATCATCATCATAGACGTCGGGGGAGGCGGCGACTTGTACGCGTTGGCCATCTGGTACTGAACCGTATTCTGATTACTGTGCGCATGCGAAACCGAATGGGGAGGAGGCGACGACATCCCCGACTTCATCAATAACTGATTCTGATTGGGCGTCGCCGCCGTAATTTGGTTATGGTGCAGCAGCTGACTCGGGTTGTTCGGGTTTGCAGCCGCCGACGACGACGACGACAACAGCTGTTGATTTGGCATTTGGTTGTGCTGATTGGGCGGTCCTCCCAAAATCTGATTGGTTAATTGGGAAGAAGGAAGCGGCATCATTGGGTTGGAGGTCGGACTTCCGAGCGGAAGCTGATTGGTGGGGATTTGGTTCGGAATAATTTGGTTTTGGTTGGGGGCGCCTCCGCCCGCCAATAGAAAGTCTTTCTGGTTGTAAGGGGACGTGTCCACGAATTTATCTCTGTATCTATCTTTGGCCCTCAGCTTCTCCAGGCCTGGCTGCTTAAAATCGGGTGCGTACTTCTTGGCCACCGTCATGGCGACCTCGGAGTCTTCCCTGGCGTGCGCCGCCGCGATGTCCGCCTGCTCCGCCTTCCCCCTGGCGGTGGCCGTGCGCGAAATCGCTATGTCCGCCTTCTGGAGGGCGATCTTCGAGGCCCGCTGGGCCGCCCCGACGGCGGCGTCGATGCGCTCGCGGAATTTCGCCGAGCGCATCAGGAACAGGTGCTTCTTCTTCGGGTTCGTTATCAGCACGTTGTTCTTGTATTTGCCCTCCTCCTTCTCGCCGTTGCTGAACGTCGTCACGCCGTAACCGTACTTCTTGTTCGCGTACCACTCGCCCTCGTACTTTAAACCGTCGGAGCGTTCGCTCACCCCGAAACCCGTACGCTTATCGTTCTTCCACTCCCCCATGTACGTCTCCTTCACGCTCGGGTCCATCTGTTCATCCTGAAAGAACTCGAGGTTAATCAAATAGTTGCGTGCGTAGCCCACCACCACGAGAAATTGTTTCATCAGAACACAAGTGCATAAGTGAGATTGGTGGCAGCAGCGGTGGGATGGCTTGCATTGAATAACTCAAAAATTAATAAACAGAAACGCCAAAGAGAAAGTCTAGTAATCTAATCTAACCTCAAAATTTTAGAAAGTTGTCGCCCAATTTTCTTAGCTCTTTTAACCCTCCGTTAGGCGCGCGGTTTTCTACAATGCGATTAGTTGCGCTGTATCTACCGGATACATGTATATATAAGATTTGTTATTCAACTGAAATTGTAATAATTTACGCCTAAATGAGTTTCCAAAACATTGTACAACCAAAATCTACTTTCCTGGTCGTTATTACTAAAATTGGCGCGGAATCATAGTCGCAGAAAAAGAGAAAAATTAATCCCCAAACGAGGTTTTCGTCGAACTTTTTGCGAAAATTCCGATTTTTCCGCAGACGTCAAGGTTCCGATTTTATCCGCGAGTCATAAAATGAATCGAAAACTTAATGCGAAACATGAAACGTGGAAGCGGGTGTAAACCAGTAAAAGCCGCTTCAATTTTCCTGAAGTTTTCGCGCGGAAACTGTTTACAAAACCTGTTAACAGATGGCGCCGATGGCATCTGCTTAATGACTTTACCACCTAAGGAATGCTACTACTTAATTGAGGCGTCGATCGCGTTTCCGGTAGAAAACGAATCAAGAACTCGTTTATAACCGACGCCAAATACGAAACGCAGAGGATTTGCGAGAATCGTTTATGCGTTCTCTTCGCGGAAGATGTCGCCCCAATGCACGTGACCGGTGAACTTAAAGCGCCCAGCGATTAAGTATACTCGCGTCCAAGCTGAAAATAAAAATCATCAATATCGGTGGCAGCGGTGCGATGATGAATTTCCAAAAAAAAAGGGAAAACGGAATACCGCTGCCACCAATTTTCTTTTGCGTTTTTTTTTTTAATGAAGGCACGCGGCGTTTGAATCACAAGCACAAAAATAAGCGAGCCATACGTTATAAAGGAAAAGGGGAGGGGGAGGAGGAAGTAGTATTTAATAACGTTTTCGATATTTTAACACTTCCTAAGAATTTTCTTTCCAACGTTGTTATTTAAAATTTAAAATTCGCGATCCTCACTTAATAATAATCGCACGGGTATAAACAGGAAGGCGCGCCGGTAAACACCGAGTCAATTAATCGGGATAGTTTCGACGTTTCCGATATATTTATTTAGCACAAAAAAAAATGTTGGGTGTGTTAAATTCGCGCGCTCATAATTTTTTTCGTGTTTAATTTTTAACGAAATCCGTCTGCGGCTTAGGCCCGATTTGATTTCTTCACCTCCTGATAAATTTATCAGTCAGATAATTGTCCTGGAAACCACTGTGGCCCGATTTCTTCACCTTCACGGATAAATTTATCTGACAGGTAGTATCGTCGGAAACTATTATCGTTACAATGGTTTCCAAGGATAATACCTGGCAGATAAAGTTATCAGAAGGTGAAGAAATCGGGCACGTGTCGATAATGATTACCTGGCGGATAAATTTAGTGCATTGATTATTTGCTTACCTCGACGACGAAGCTGGCGTTTGAATCCGACGGTATCGAAGCGTTGGTCATGGCCGACTGGGCCGAGTCCGTGCTGACCCAGGAGGCCGAGGAACCCGTCGATCTGATGCTGCCCGACGCCGCCCCCCGTTTTTCCAGGTCGCCGGTGCTCCTTTGTTTCTTTAATTTTATGCCCTGCGAAGCACACACGAACAAATTGACGGCGACACATCCGAAACGATTCGTTTGAAAGAAAACAAAACAAACAAAAAATAGCTGCGACATTCGGGTCACCCTGTACATGTATCTGCAAAGCAACGAAACAGATTTGGAATTGAATTTTTGTGGTGATTGCCATGAGTTTTGCACAGCAACAAGTCACTTGTCACAAAAACAAAATAAAACAAAACATATCCGGTTGTCAGTTGTTCATTAAAGCGAGGATGAAATAGTACCGTCGCGGCGCACGTGATCCGATTTCGATCGATCGCATCGAAATATTCCTGCAGGCAGGGACTTTTTAATCCTCGCTTTGGTTATCATTCTTGATCGCTTTGTATTATGCGAGCGGGACTCACCAGAAATAGGCTTTTCTTAATGTTACTAGAGCCCACCGATCTTCTCCTGACGGCGGGCTCAGAGGAATTCATTTTCAGTACAAATCCGCCGCGGGTGTCGTCCACCCTCCTCTCCCTCTTGTCGGCGTCGCTGGCGCCCCCTGGGCCTTCGTTGCTCCTCAGCGACGTCAGCGACGCCCTGATCGCCTTGCTCGCCCGGAACTTCGACGCCTTGCCGAAGGGCGCGCTCGTCCGCACGCCGTATCCGTGCCTCATCCCCCTCAGCCATTGTCCTTGATATGTACCTGAAACAATTGAGAGGGCGAAGGCGATTAAAAACAAAAACGAAAAAAAAAAGAAAAAACAGACAGACTTGAACGCGCAGTGATACCACTACATTTTTTTTGTTTTTAAGTTGTCAAAATGATTCAGAAAAAAATAAACCTCTCTTTTTCTAAACATAACCTCCAAATTGTCTTTTGTGCGCCGACCACTGTTATCGATCGCAGCACGCGAGTAAAGAAAAAAATGAATCGAAAACTTAAGAAATGCGAAACGCGAAGGGGTTAAAGTAAAAGCCCCTTAATTTTTTCTCAATTTTTCGCGAGAATTATTTACGAATTCCGGCAAGAGATGGCGCGCCTATGACTTGACTGCTTGATTAAGGTGGCGATTCTGTTTGCGACAGAAAACGAATCGAGAACTTAAAAACTGCGAAGTCCTTCGTTGATTGAAAGAAAATCCCTCTGTTTCTAAACATAACCTCCAAATTGTCATTTGAAATTATCTTATGTTTCGATCGCCAATTGTCTGCGCATCAAAAAATAAATCGAAAACTCAAAAAAATACGAAACGCAGACGCAAAGTAAATTCCGCTTATTTTTTCCTGCATTTTTCGCGAGAATTGTTTACAAATTCCGGCAACAGATGGCGCTGATGACTGATGATGCTTGATTGAGGTGCCGACTCTGTTTCCGACAGAGAACGAATCGAGAACTTGAAACTGCGAAACTCTTCGTGGATCGCGAAAAAATTCTCTCTTTCTAAACCTAAACATAACCTCCAAACCGTCATTTCATTTGAAATTATCTCAAGCGCCAGCCAATGTTACCAACCGCCGCAAAAAATTGAAACAGAATTCAGAATGCGTTCACCACCTTTTGGTTGCTTGGACTGGACTTAATCCCAAAAAATCGATTAAGTTTAAGAATTTTTGATCTTCGATTGAGAACTCGCGTTCTTCCGAACGAACACCCTGTAGATAGATGCGAAAATATACCTCAAATAAGTCGCATGTCGGTAATTACAATAGAACTCTGAAAACGCAAGTTTCGTTTTAAGATCGGCCACAAAATCGAAACGTAAATTTCTCTTTCGTGGTTTGGTATCATTGGAAATTAAGCAAAAATTGCCTCAAGGACGTTAATACTCTAGACCTAAAACCGAAATCGTACCAACGAAAAACTAAAATCTGAGAATGTCACGTCCGACTTTTATAATTTCATAACTCGAAAACGGTTACATTTAGGACGCCATATTGTATAAGATTTTGTGATCGTATAGATCCGAGATACCGTCCCCTAAAATTACGACACTCGAGCCTTGGACACCCTGTATATAACTGGTTTGAGAAAAACTGAAACGAGAATTTTATTTTGGTGATTTGGTATCGTCGAAATTGAGCGAAAATTCAATTGAATGGCAAGTTGCCTCAAGGACGTTAATGCTCTAGACCTAAAATCGAAATCGTACGAACGAAAAACTAAAATCTGACAATGTCACGTCCTGCTTTTATAACTTCATAACTCGAAAACGGTTACATTTAGGACGCCATATTGTATAAGATTTTTTGATCGTATTGATCCGAGATACCGTCCCCTGAAATTACGACACTCGCGTCCCGGACACCCTGTATATTATTGGTTTTAGATCAAAATTGTTTACGACCTTGAACTCGGAACAGCCGCGGCTTTCTGTAGTAAAGCGAATGACTTATTGGTGACGATTATTATCGCTGTTATAGATGGCGCTCGTTTTTTACTCTCGCCGTGATTTTTATTGTATGTTTTCAGCTCGCGCTGATTGTTCGAAAATAGTTCCTAGAGAATTTCGGCTTGCGTGCCAATTTTCGGCGGCGTGTTTGCGTTGGCAACCCGCACACGCAGCGACGACTACAGCCGAAAATCACAATCGCTCGCACCATTTTACTGTCAATTTCTACAACGGCCGGCGGCGTGACGTCACGATCGTCGATCGGGTGCAATCGACATCGGATCGATCGAATCGAATCGCAGCGATCGATGCAATGGCATCGGCTCCCCTCGCGCCCGCTCCCGAGGAACACGTTTCAGCATAGTTGATTGCGTTCCAAAACGTATAATAAATTAAGAAAAATCGCCGTGACTCATCATCCTACACGGTCGACATCTATATTTGCAAGCGGTAACGATTTCGTGTTTCTTGTTAAGAATGAGTCGTCTGTCTCTGTGTGCACTGGGCTTTATTTATGGGCGATGTGCGTAGAAAACGCGACAGGTGTTGAATAAGATTACGATGATTAAATGAGTGGGGAAGGGGGGGGGTCAATTAAAATTTTCTGGCTGACAGTTTCGATAACTCTTACTTCTGCCGTTTAAGACCCGATTTCATAATCGAAGTTTACGAGACGAGTAAAATAAAAGTCACAGTCGCATGTCGCAAAAAGATGCGAAAACGTAATTATTTATACATCCGAATGTGACTTTTATTATTTTAAAGTCTCCACACCTCGTATATATTAAATATGTAACGTACAGGGTCGCCCAAAATAAACCGGACTGTGTTTTCTGTGACATTTTTCGGAACTTCTAATATCATATTGTATACGCACCCTGTATATTGTACAGGATCTCCTGAAATAGAGTGTAATAAATTGCACCGCTGCGTTTGCTGTGACGACTTTCTGGCGTTGCCATAATCAGAACGCTGCCGCCGCCGCGAAAACCGTGTGCTGTCAAATGTCAAATGAAAAATTTAGGTTGGCGACATTGCGTGCCCACGAAAAAAAAAACAGCTGACAACCCTGGCAACACCGCGTCGCGCGTGTCAATCAAACAATCGACATCCGCCGCGTCGTGCGAAACCGCAGTTTGAATTCGATTCGGATTTATTATTTCTCGCCGCGTCTATAAATAACGGCGCTGCCGTCGCCGCCGCCGCGCCGCTCGGAAAATGCAAATTTTCCTGCGCATGCAACCGGATATTACGCATTCCGATCGCGAAAAAACAATCGCCGGCGGCGGCGGCCGCATCGTCGCTCTATTATTAACGGATCTTATCGCAATGGCGTCTGTTAACGCAAGCATCCGACGCTAATAATAATAAGAAAGTTGTACGTACAGCCCCGATCGAAAGTAAAGGCGCGTTCTGATATTAAAAACAATTGATAAACATACGAGCGACGACCGTGCGATGGCAGGATTAAAAAAAAAGACATCTAACTGCCCATTTCGATTGTTTTGTAATGCCAATGTCAACGTTAAGCCAGTGTTGCCAAATACAATATCATTTTGCTTGCGATCCGCGCCGATTTGGAGGTTATGTATAGAAGAAAGGATTCTTTTGAAACAAAAGAAGGTTGGGAATAGACGAAAGTCCTGTTTTGTTAGACGGCGGTGCGGCGCGGCGCGGCTCGGGGGGGTTGGTGATGTTGGTCGTCACTCAAAATAATTTTAAACGTCATTTTGTAGGTTATGTTTGGGTTACGTTTGGAAGAAGGGATTTTTTCTCGACGTAACAAAAAAATTGTACGCAAACAGGTACGTTTAGGAAGAAAATTCCGTTTTCGGTGAGTTGGCGACACTGATGCGTACTTAAAATAATTTCAAATACATGGTCAATTTAGAGGTTATGTCACGCTCATAAAGCAATATTGTGAATAGGATATATTCGGAAAAATTCTACTCTGTTAAAAAAAACGAGCATCATTGACGGACGAGTGTCATTTGACAGTTCCGATTCGAATTAAAAAAAAAAAAAAACGCTTTAAAGTTTCGCCATGTTCTACAGAGTGTTTCAGTGTTGGCAATGCTGAATTTAATTTTATTATTATTTTCTTTTTCAAATGTTACAACTGCGGTAACTTCCGCGGTTGTTGACGGTTTGACAAGAATGTCATATGACAGTTCAGATTCAAATGAAAAAAAAACGAAAAGAAAACGCTGGATATAACCTACAATTTTCACATGACAGCATCATTGACAGAAGTGTCATTTGGCCGGCAGAACTCTGATTCAAATTTTAAAAAGACGAGCATCGTTGACGGACGAGTGTCGTTTGACAGTTCCGATTCAAATTAATTAATTAGAAAAAAAAAAGAAAAACGCTGGATATAACCTACAATCTCGTCACGTGACAGCATCATTGAAAACAGTGTCATTCGGCAGTTCAGATCCAAATTAAAAAAAAAAAAACGAGCATCATTAACCGACGAGTGTCATTTGACAGTTCCGATTCAAATTACGAGAAAAAAAGAGAAAAACGCTGGATATAACCTACAATCTTCACGTTGTTGTCGGTTGTAGATGTTACGTCAAATGTCCGCTGTCAACTAAACCAACAAAACACATGCGCAATGTTGCAAACTGTCAAATAAGCAAACGTATTGCCAACGCGTTCTTGATCACCGTGTATTAAGAAGCGGACCAGGAAAAAAGAAGCAATAGCGAATTCTGTTGTAATTATTCATCCATCAAATAAGTCACCGAACAGAATGACTCATCGCTTCTGCAAAACAATTCGACTGTTTTTTTTTGCACGTGTTAAAAATGTACGTTACGTACAAACTTGATTCGGATTTCTCGGAATTGCATTCAGAAGTCGGACGCGTGGTTCGTTCCGAACACGCAATCTAGATCAAGTGGGCTATTTTCGGACGAACGCCTTCCCCCCCTAACCATCTGCACTCTCTTCTTCTTCTTAATTAGTTGCAATCGCGTAGATTTCTTTCGCTTTCTTTTTGACAGATTTACACTGCACTTTTGACAGTTTTTGAGGTTATAAAAATGACATTTGACGGATTTCTTTTTCTTTTTTGACGCGCCCCCTGTAATGCCAACTTGCTGCGCCCCGTGCCCCTAATCTCTTTCTTTCTTTCTTTCTCTCTCGCGATGCGTGTTTGTTTAAAGAGTGACGCATGTTTATTTGATATTGCTGCTGGATTCGTCTGAAACGAGCGTCACTTGATCTATTTCGGAGCGGGTCCGTTCCGAAATAGACTAGTCCCAAAAGCGGAAGGCTTCTTCCGAAGACGTCGTTCGCAAATAACCGCCGCCGGCGGCCGATTGCGTCAATTCATTCATTAGAGGAGGAGGAGGCGACGGAATTTTTTTTTAACATCCGGATTCGCCGGATCCGAAAAAGCTACATAGGAATTCGCGGCGGTAGAAACGGACCAATGAATGAACGACATGTTTATATACAGAGGCGATCGCTTTTTCTACTATTGACGCAAAGGATCATGGTCGTGCGAGGAATTTGTTGTGAAATGAAGCCGTCACTGGCGATCTTGATGTGTGTTCAAATAAACTTCAAAATATGACGATCGGCAATAACGCGCGCGCGTCTGCGATTTATGATTGATTTTCTGTTGGCAAAACTGCTGGAAACGAACTTTTGTTTTTTATAGCTTTCCTTTTTGAGAATTCATTTCGCCAAAGTTGATAGTGTGACAAAAGTAATTTTTTATATTTTTTACTTTTCTTTTTTTCTTTTTAGGAATTAATTTCGTCAAAGTTGGTAGCATTACAAAAGTCATATTTATACTTTTTTGTTTAGGAATGTTGACAGAGAGAACTCTCAACTTAAATCTCAACTTACAGAGTGACAAACGAAAAAAGTTTTTTGTTAAAAATCAAGCTGTTATTCAAATTAAGTCCAATCAAAAATTCAAGGTCAACCAAGTTCAACCTGAGCAACCAAATTAAAGAAAAGAAAACTGAGAAATTAAAGCTCAACTAAATTTCGTCCAGTTAAGTCCAGCTCAATTCATCTTAACCGTCCAAACCAGCGGTAGCAGAAAATTAAAACATTTAAAAATCAAAGCTCAATTAAAATTGAGTCCAACTCAACTCAAGGTCAACTAAATTTAACCTAACTACTCAAATTAAAGCTCAACTAAATCGAAGTCCAACTCATTTCAACCTAATCATACAATCCTAGTAGCAACAGAAAATTAAAATGTCTAAAAAATTAAAGCTGAAAATTAAAATTGAGTCCAACCCAATTCAAGATCAACCAAATTCAACCTAACCACCCGAATTAAAAAAAATCACTTAAAAATTAAAGTCCAACCACCTTTCAATCCAACTCAATTCAACCTAAGCATCCAAACCTGGCAGCAGAAAATTAAAACATTTAAAAATCAAAAGACAATTAAAATTGAGTGCAACGCAACTCAAGGTCAATTCAATACATAGAATCTATAGACTATTAAAATCAAGCAGAAAATTGAAACTTGAAAAAATTAAACCTCAACTGAATTTTAATCCAATCCAACTCAAGGTCAACCAGATGTATTTCAACTGTTAAAACCAAGCAAAAAATTAAATCTCAACTAAATTCAAATCCAATTCAGCTCAAGGTCAACCCAATTCAACTTGATTACCCACAGTAAAACTTTGAAAAATTAAAGCTCAACTAAATTTAAGTCCAACCTAATCATCCAAACCTAGTAGCGGAAAATTAAAACATTTAGAAATCAAAGTTCAATTAAAATTGAGTCCATTCAACTCGGGGCCAACCCAATTCAACTTGATTACCCAAATTAAAATGTTTAAAAGTTAAAGCTCAACTGAATTTAAGTCCAACTCAATTCTGTCTAACCACCTAAAAACCTAGCAGAAAATTATAACATTTAAAAATTAAATCTCAATGAAAATTAAGTCCAACCCAACTAAAGATCAACCCGACTCAATCTAACTATTAAAACCGAGCAAAAAATTAAAACTTAAGAAAATTAAATCTCAACTAAATTCAAATCCAATCCAACACGGGGCCAACCCCGGTCAATTCAACTTGACTGCCCAAATTAAAACTTTTAAAATTTAAAGCTCAACTAAATTTAAGTACGACTCAATTCTGTCTAACCACTTAAACCTAGTAGAAAATTAAAACATTTAAAAATCAAAGTTCAATTAAAACTGAGTCCGATCCAACTCAGGGCCAACCCAATTCATCTTGGTATCACCCTGTACATTAATATTTGTCATTATTTTTTCGATCGTCATATCACATATGATTTTTGAGTTTACAGTCGCACATTTTAATACGTATACAGAACGATCGAATGGACTTTTTTTAATCGTAAAAACAACTGTGAAGTTTGGTATCACCCTGTAGGAAACTTTCGACGGGCGACATTGACGGCGTTCGCATTTGAAATTCGAAACTGAAAGTAACCAATCCATTATCTTTCACAAAAGTTGGCTCCAGTTTGACCTCCCGCCCCCCGTCTCCCGCCTCCCTGATTTCTTTTGTCCACCCTCTTTTGTGTTCGCCAACAAAATAATATAACATTTCACCTTTCGCCAACGAATTATCCCCGGTTGATAATCAAACAAACGAACGACGACAACGAGCCGACGAATTAACGACGCAGGAACCAGACTCCAGAACTCCCCCCGTGCACACGTGGAGGAGTCCGTCCCGCATTGATCGTCGCGACGCCCGCCGCCGCCGCCGCCGAGGAAACTGCGTGCGGCCGGAACACCAGAAAGCCAAATAAAACCGACATCATTTAATTACTATTGCCGTGAGGGGGCCGCACGCAAACCCGACCGACCTTATCAGGAGGCCCATTTTCACTTTCACCTCGACAAATGAAAGTCATCGCACGCAGGGCCGTACCATATTTATAGGCGTCCCGAAAATAATTACGACATCGCGCTGCAGCGAAGAAGGCGTTGAACTGTGAAATGAAAAATCGTTGCCCACCATTTTACTATTCAGTTTCGAACAAATTAAGACCGTTGGCTGCCCTGAATCCCGCCGATACGATTAAACAAAAACTATGGCAATAAACAAATGCGTTCGAAACAACAAACGATGTAAGGTTATGTTTAATAAATACGTTTTCCTGATTCGGAAGTAAGAAGTAACTTTCGATGTCAAAGTTTAAACAATAATTCAATTCATTTGTTCCAATGACAAGCGAGGCGAAATTGTTTTAAAATATAACATAACCTCAATTATTGTAAGTACAAACCAGCGATAAAACAGGAAACGATAATCGTGCTAAGTACCATATCGGTAGTCTTTAAGTCGGTTTCTTGTTTTGATCGTAAACTGTTTCGAAAAACACGCTGGTGGCAGCACCTGCAACGATTATACTTTTCGATCGCAGTTTGACATTCAACGATTTGAGGTTATGTTCAATAAATTTTTCGTCAGTGCGCTGTTGCCAATGTAATTTTCGACGTCGCGACATTTTTTTCTTTAAGTTTGACGTTTAAGTGAAATGTCTGTTGCGATAGGGGAGGGGAGAGGGAGTGAAGCGTGATGCTGTTTAAGAATGACATAACCTCGACTGCAACACACTTAAAAATCTAGATGATAAAACAGCAAACGATCGCAATTTAATAAACTTTTTTTTTAATGTCGACGGTCAAACATTTAAATTTAAAATTAAATTAAAATTCGCGTCTATTGCCAGGTGAGATCTTAAAAAAAATTAAAAATAACTTGTAAAAAATTAAATAGGAAAAAATACAAAAATTAAAATTAACCAATCCTAACCTATCTCTCAAGGTCAATCCAACCCAACCGAACTAAACCACATTTATTCATGAAAAGAGTGAAATTAAAAATTAAAAAGCAATTAAATTAGGTGTTACAACAATTAAAACCAAACATTAACTTCAAAAAGAAAATCAAGGTCAATCCGACTCCACCGAACTAAGGCCAACTCGTTCATCAAGAGCATGAAATTAAAAATAGTAAAAGAAAATTAAAGTGCGAGAATTAATGATAAACATTAACTTCAAAAATAAAAATCGAAGGTCAACCCATCACAATTGAAAAACGTAAGTGTATTCGACGCAAGTTCAAAATTAAAAATTAAAGAAATGAAGACCAAAAAAAAATTGAAAATTTTGAAATTAACAATAAATTAAATCACAAAAATTAAAACTACACATTAACTTTAAAGGAAGTTCAAGGTCAACCCAACCCCACCCAATTAAGTTATGATTATTAAAAATAAATTAAAATATAAAAATTAAAAGTATACGTTAACTAAAAAAGAGAAGAATTTCAAGGTCAACCCAACCCAACTGTAAACGCGCAATTAGAAAAATAAAAATTTTAAAAAATGAAGAGCAAAACCTTAAAAAGTTTGAAATTAAAAAAAAATTCAAGGTCGACCCAACTGAAAACCTTACTGTATTCGACCCAAGTAGAAAATTGAAAATTCAAAAAATAAAGGGTAAAAAAAATGAAGATTTTGAAATAAAAAAAAAATTAAAGATCAAAAATGAAAACTACGCATTAATTTAAAAATTAAAAATTCAAGGTCAACCCAACCCGACTGAAAACGAAATTGTATTCAACGAAAGTAGAAAATCAGAAATTAAAAAAAAAAAACGAGAAGTAAAAATATTAAAAAGTTTGAAATTAAAAAATTAAAGCAGAAGTATTAAAACTAAGCACTAACTTAAAAAAAAAAATTCAAGGTCAACCATACCCAACTGAAATATGATCCAAATTGAAAATTAAAAATTAACAAGAAATGAAGAGTAAGAAAATAAAAAAGTTTGAAATGCGAAAAATAAAATACGATCAGAGGTCGGCCAGGTCGAATGCAACCTAAACAGAACGAAAAATAAAAAAAAAAAGTAAATCGCAAACTGAAACTCAACTGAAAGTGCAACCCAAGTCCACTAAAAAAAAAACAGATGACAATCAACAGATGGTGTCGCTTAAATAATTGAGAGGCGCGAGCTGCTTTTCGTCAGAGGGCAGAAGTGCTGGTCCGACCCTGACAATGCGGATTATTACGCTCACGGTCAGATCGCGCATTTTAATTTGCTAATTAAATTAAGCGTAATCCTATCGCATCCGGTTCCACCGGAAGCGAGCGAATTTTTCGATCATCCTCCCGTTTTGGACGAAAGCATTAAAAAAAAAATTAACAAAATTGCGGCGTTCAGCTGTTTTTCAAGGTCGCGTACTACGTGTCGGTTTGTTGCGTGTAATGTGTCGTTACACTTAATAATTGCAAGCATCGCAGGTTTAGGAGAATCACATTTGTTCGATTTACTTTCGTGTGTCAATAATAATAACAACGCAATATACAGGGTGGCAATAAAAAAATAATTTCATCGAAAAATGTTTTAGACATTTAAAAATAGCAGGCCATAATTTATTTATTTATTTATTTTTTTTGTTTTTGGAGAAAAATATTTCGGATAATTTGCATAATTTTACGACTATGAAAGAAATTAAAACGTAACATTGACATAACCTCGTATTTGTTCTGTAACAACAGCAGTGCAAACTTTAAAAATGTTCGCAAAAAATGTATAAAAAGTGGCCTTATTTTTGAGTGTTCTGTTCACCTTGAAAACATCAGGAGAATATCATGCAACACCCTGTATATTCTAGACAGTCGAATTCATTAAGTTCACAGGTGCTCGTTTGTTAGGGAAAAAAAACTGTAACAAATGGCCTCTCATTTTTTTGCTTTTGAGGTGTTTTTTTTTGGAAATAAAAATATTCAATAAGGTAGAAGTTCTATTTACCCTGAAAACATCAGGAGACTATCACGAATCACTCTGTATATTCGAATAATCGAAAGTTCAAGGTGCTCATTTGTTGAAAGGAAAAAAAACTGTAACAAATGGCCGCTCCTGTTTTTTTTGTTTTTTGTTTTTGATGTTTGTGTGTTTGTGTTTCGATGATGGGACCCCCGAGATTTTTTTAATGCAACCCTGGAGGCGGGGCGGAGAGTTCAAATTAGTCGAATTGTCCGGTCCGATGGTGTGCGAAATTAGCCGCCCCGGTGCGGTGGTCGTTTCGGGCTAATGAAATTGATCGGGTCGTGCGAGCGACGAATGCGCCCCCTCTGAGTTCAAAACGGAAACAAATGCGCCAAACCGCCAATGAGGAATTCCCCTGAACGCCGATGAGCGATGAGAATGGTTTCGGGAGGTCGTCGATGTTGTTAGGAAGTGACGTTCGACCGCGAAAATAGATTATTTTATTGCCATTCTGTGGCCTTCTGTGGACGCTGCGTAAATAATTTATTGCCTTCGGCGTTCTCTAAGTTGCAAAGAGGAATTATTTTAATTATTTTCGATGGGGGAAAAAATATAGAAAAAAAAAGAAAAAGAAATATTACGACTTACGACACCCACTGCTCGAGACGTCTGATGAATTATTTGACGGCGTGTGCGTTGATTTAAAATAACTTTTAAAAAATCCTATCAGCTGCGCCACTAAAATCTTGATCTTTTATCGTCGAAATGCATACATAAATAAAAAGTATTCTTCAATTTTCTTTTTTCTGTTTTTTTTTGAAGCTTGAGTTTTCGAATCTCCTAATTATGATTTGCAATAATTAAAAAAAAAAAAAACAAATAAATAAAAGCGCCACGACCCGGAGTCGTCAGTCTTAAGAAGATCCACAGAAGCGCGTACATACTCGAAAACGTATTTTCTGATTTTTATTTATTTATTTATTTTTTTTTTGGTATTTACGCTTTTATTAAAAGTGCCATGCAGTAATCCTATCGGCTGCGCCACTAACACCGTTTCATCAAAATATTTTAAAAGAAATTTGTCTCAAATTTGCTGAAGTTTCTTGCTTGCGAGATTCGGAACTGCGCAAGATTTTGGAAATATTCGAAACGTAAAAGCACTACGACTTTTGAGGTTAATTATCGTAAAACCTCGTCGACTTCCTATATAATTAAAAACAACGCCCACTAAAGTGTTTATACATTCCAGAACATATACGCCATTGTTTTTTTTCTTTTCAAAGGTGATACAGAAATCCTATCAGCTGCGCCATTATAATCTTGAAATTTTATTTTGAAAAAAGAAACATGTTTTGAGATTTCTTTCTTCGAAGTTTCGCAAAAGTTATGTAATGTGCTTTAAGAAAAAAATAAAAGCACTCTAATTATTGAGATCGATTATAATCTGGGAAACGCGTTAGTTTTTTGAAAAACATTCGCTGAAGCGTTTACGTGCTCCGTAAATTGTTTCAAAATTGTTTTATATATGCCCCTTGATTAGAGAAAAGTGTTTCCAAAGTACCGTACAGAAATCCTATCAGCTGCGCCACTATATTCTTGAAGCCTCATCAAAATAAGGTTTTCAAAATTTTGTCTCTTCTTCAAGTTTTGCTTCGCGCGTCTTAAAAGTTCGGAAATGCGCTCACATGAGAATCCTATCAGCTACGCCATAACGATCTTGTTTGTTTACCATTTTTTTGAGATTTTTGAGACTGATTATCGGAGAACTGCGTTAGTTTTCTGAACACCGTGATTAGGGGAGAGGCGTTTCCAAAGTACCGTACGGAAGTCCTATCGGCTGCGCCACTAGATTTTTGATGCTTTATCAAAAATGAAAAAAAGATTGTCTCTTCTTTGAGCTTCTCGCGTTTCAAAAGTTATGAATTGCGCTTACTAAAAAATAATAAAATAACAGCACTATGACTTTTGAGGTTAATTACTGAGAATTTTCTGAAAACAGCCCCCCCCCCTCGTAGAGAAGCGTTTACGTACTTTACGGTTTATCTGGTGATAATGATGTGTTTTTTTTTTTATTATTTTTACCTTCATTAGAAGTAAAGCGCCACATTCGAATCCTATCGGCTGCGCCATAATGATCTCGTTAATCTTTTTCTTTCAATTCTTTTTCGTGCGACTGGAAAATCTAATACAGCACGCACATTTTTGTTCTTTTTTTTTTGGTCAAAATAGTTTAGAGAACCTGCACTTATCGAAGCGCCATCTATTGAGAAACGGCGGAAACTTCTTTGCCGTTCTATTCTTCGGTGTAACAGGAAGATCGTTCTTCTCAGAAGCCATTTGCGAATGTGTCCCGGATAATCTAAACTCAGCACGCATTTTTTTTTCTCATGACACAATAGCTTGGATAATCTGCACTGTTCGAAGCGCCATCTATTGAGAAACGACGGAAACTTCTTTGCCGTTCTGTTCTTCGGCGCAACGGAAAGATCGTTCTCCTCAAAAAATATTTGCGAAAGTATTCCGGAAAATCTAAATGCGGCACTCACATTTTTGTTTTTGTTTTTTGGACAGAATAGTTCGAAGCGCCATCTGTTGAGAAACGCCGGAAACTTCTTTACTATTCTTTGTGAAAGTATTCTTTTTTTTCACGCGACGCCGACGGACGAACAACGAAGCCGCGGTTTACGCGCATTTTTTTTTTAAGCGCCGATTTTTTTCTAAGCACAAACAAACGATCGGGCGTCCTCAAAAAAAAAAGAAAGAAAGAAAGAAAAACGTTTCTCGCGTTAGTTTTTTTAGTGCGCTTTTAACGCCCGACGTAAAACTGGCCGTTATTACACAAGGTTAACGACGCAGCCAAGTTTATCCTAAAATAACAAGAGCGATGGGGAAAGAGGTCCAAGAAAATTTATTTTACTTATTTGTTCGTTCGAACGTTCTAAGAACTAGAGACCGGATAGAGAGATTAAAGCCGAACGTTCGCCCCGCCGTTAGTTCTGTTCGTCCGCCCCCAACCTTACAGTGATAAGTGACAAGAGGGTAGGGAAGTTACGACATCGCGCGGCCCACCCTTACAATGAACAAAAGCGCCGCCCGGCGGTAATTTTCAATTTAATCGTACTCGTCCTGAAGGAGGAGGTCCAATAGGCCAAAAGCACACGTTTCTCATGTTCTTTAATTTTTTTTTAAACGAGTGTCAATTGAGCTTAAAAAAAGTAGATTGCCGCGTGTCATCCTACCGGCTGAGCCAATCATAATTTGGGAACGATTCGCCGTGTCGTCGCTTCGCCTTATTTTTTCGCTTTACGACGCGAGCAATTCGATTCAATTTGCGCGAAAACATTTGCGGAAAGAGCGAAAACGATCGCCCAATAAACCGGCCAATAAAGCGCCGCCTCGTTTATTTACTATCCAAATCAAAAATGTATTTAAAATACGCGATGACTTAATAAACCGAGCGATCGCACGTATCTTGGCCGGCCGCCCGCTTTATTTTCTTGCTTTTATCCAAGCCAGAAATATGCGAGGGGGGACCTTGATAGAAAAAGAAAAAAAAATTAAAACGCTCAGCGTCGCCCGATTTTATTTATTGTCGTGAACAGCTGCGATTTCTAGGTTAACGGCGGCGATCGTTTATTTGGTGTTTTTTTTTTTGATCACTCGGTTTGTCAGCTTATTCTACATGATACGAAATCCTACCGACTGCGCCACTACACTATTACTTGCGAAGTAAAATAGCAGTTAAAGAATACGATGATGGAATTAGCTGGAAGTACGAGAAGCAATCTTGACTTCTCCTTGGTGTAAAATTACGATTTTTTTTTTGTAATAAAATATAATCTAGCTGCGCCAATTCTCTAATAACGAAAACCGTCTTTAGTATAAACTCATGTTTTTTCCTTGCAATAAAAAGTAACAACGTAACTGCTTCCGAAGCTCTATATAATGAAAACAGATTCTTTAGACGACCCTTATTGTAAAAATCCTATTGGCTGCGCCACCGTTGCTTTAGCTCTTAAACGAGAGCCGCCCCCCTTACCTTCATCCGCATATGTCTCAGAACCGTATCCGTCTTGTAATCCATTGGCCCACGTGCCCTCGTACTTGGCCATGGAAGTGTTGGACTGGCGCACCCCGTATCTGCCCTTGAAACCCTGCGTCCATTCCCCCCTGTAAATCCATCTCCCCCTGGTCTCCACCCCGAGGCCGTGCCTCTTGCCGTTCTGCCATTGTCCTTCGAAGGTGCTTCCGCTGAAACAAAACAAAAACAACGCGTTTCGTCAATTGTTTTTTTTTTCTTCGTTTATTGGAGAACAAAAAAGAAATTAAGGAAATGACAGATGACTGACGTGGTGCGTCCTAAAGTCCGAATGAATGCGTTCCAGGGCGCGCGCCGCTTGAACAAATCGGCAACAGATGGCGTTTAATTGTTAAATAAAATCCGAATCGAAGTTTTGTACACTGCGGTGAAACAAAAACAGAAGAATGAGTGAATGTGCCGCTCTGCAATGATTTTTTTCTTGCACTTCGCGGCGGCGCGGCGCGGCGTCTTATAGAAATTAAAAGAAAATAATTTATGACAAGTGACTAACGTTGTTTCGTGTGTCAATGAAAACATGTTAGCCCCCGCTCCCTCCCCCTCACGCCCTTTTGGTTTCCGTTGCAGTTTGTGTGATTGTCACACTTTTCTGTCCAAGTTCGTTCGTTGGTTCATTTCTTTTTAATGTCAGTAACGACGATCTTTTGTTTGTGAATTGTTTGTTTGTTATTCATTTGTTTTTTGTCAATCTTTTTAGGTTAGATTTTGTCAATTTTTTCTAGGTTAGGTTTTGTCAATTTTTTTTAGGTTATTAGCGAAGAGCTTTCAGCTTATGTTACACTCCGAAACATGCCCCCCCCCCGCTTTCACTGCGCTTTTACATTTTTTGACAGCCTTCGGCTTGCATAACACACTGAGCGAACCCCCCTCCCCGTTTTCATCAACCTTTTCCTTTTCTTATCACTTTAAGTTCCTTTTTTGATTTTATTATTTTTTTTATATACGTTTTTTTAGATTTTCGTTTTTCCCATGTTTTATCCGAGCCCCCTCCCCTCCCCGGCGCCGTCCAACTTTCCCTTTTCTAACGCTTTAAGTCCTTTTTTGATTATTATTATTTTTTTTTGTATGCCTTTCTTTCATTTTTACAATTTCTTTTTTTTTCTGTATTTTTTAGATTCCCGGTTTTTTGTATATTGTATCTGAACTCCCCCCCCCCTCTCCTCGTCTCCATCCAACTTTTTCTTTTTTACATTTCAAGTAATTTTTTTGATTTTATTTATAATTTTTTTTGTGTACACTTTTTTTTATTTTTAAATTTTGTTTTTTTCTGTATTGTATACGAAATGGACGGAATCGTCCCCTTCCCCCTCCCCATCTTCATTCACCTTCTCTTTTTTTCAATAACACTTGACAGACGCTTTTTTGTTTATTTTTACATTCTTTACAATTTCTTTTTTTTTTTCAGATTTTCATTTATTTTTTTCCTATATAAATATATTTTGCCTCTAAACTTTAAGAGCGTCTTTTGTTTTAAGGTTGTCCTTCTATCGGCTCTGTTTTCGTTTCAGCGAACATTTCACGTTTGTTTGCTCTTTACGTTTTTATTTTTTGTTTTCCTTCTCTTTTTTTAAATTACGATCCTTTTTTTTTCTAAATTTTTTGTTGTTTTTATTTCGTCTTTAATTTCTTTTATTTTTTTTTTTTCAAATCGGTGCTCGGGAGGCAAGGTATGCAAATACCCATCGGAAGTTGGGGGTGGGGGTTTATGTCCGCAAGTGAATGTGGAAGGAGTGAGGCAGAGAGGGGGGGTTAATGCATATCAAAACTTCCTTCGTGTAATTTTCATCAGTTTATCGAGCTTAAGCAGTTTTGCCCCAGCGAGGATGTTAACTAACCTTCACCAAAAAGTCAGACCAAATTTTAGCAGCTTCCCCTAAGACAGGATCGGACACGAGAGAAGAAGGTACCCCCCCCCCAAATCGTGTGTTGAGCGTTAAGCAAGGAGAGCGACTGCGCATCACATGTTTGCTAATTTCATGCCGACGCCTATCTGTCTGGACCACGTCGGTGTGACTATTACGTATTTGGTTTCTCCAAGACAATCGAGAGCGAGGAGCCCTCCCCGCCTAAATTATTGATTTTACACAGCAAACCCCCGAAGTGAAATAAATTATTATTATTTAAGTCTCATAATCATAGTTTAATGCACATTCAGAAGTAAAACAAACAAACAAACGAAAAAGCGTTACGGTTTGAAGACGAATTGCACCTGCGCCTGCAGGGGATCCCCATCGAACCTAAACACCGGCACGTAGAGGTCGTTGAGGTTTCCGCAGAGGGAATGTATGGGGAAGCAGCTTCCGGGCCTTCCGCAGAACCTCGGCGGGCCTTTGTGCGCGTACGGCTCTGGAGCGGCGAGGGCGTCTCGGCCTTCGATGGCACTCGGCGGGGGTGGTTCAGTTGTCTCATCCGATTTTTCTGTTGTTGTCGTTGTTGGTGGTGGTGGTGGAGATGGTGCTGGCGTCGTTTCAATTTTCTCTTCTTCTTCCGTTTCTTCTTCCTCCTTTGACTCAGAGGGCGTTGTTGTTTCAGTTGGAACGGTCGTCGTTGTTTCTGTGGTAGTTTCGTCATTTGTTTCGCCTTCAAACATCGCCAGTGCAGCTTCTATTTCGGAGATCTCTGAGATGGGGGTTGTTTCACCTTGAGGGGTCGTTGTTTCGGCTTCTTCTTGCGCGACGGGACTTGTCGTCTCCTCCTCCTCAGTTACTGGCGTGGTGGTTTCTGTTTCTGTTACCGGCGGAGCCGGTTCTTTTTGATCCGCCGTGGTTTGGGGCGCCCCCTCTGTCGTGGGCGCCGCAACCACAGCAAGAGCATCTTGAATGGACAACGGTTTTGGGGGCTCGTCTAAATCTAAAGGACAGTCCTGCTGTTTCTGGTTTTTGACCAGTTCGTTGATGACGGCCAGGAGGTGTTGTAGGAGCTGCGAGCACTTGGGGGAGAGGCTCTCGGTGTCGACCATGGGGGCGGCTTGGATCGCCCGCCATCGGAAGAGCAGCCAACAAGAGAACAAAAGCGCGACGCGCAGCTTCATGGTCGGGGGGGCTCTTCTTCCGAACGAACCCGGCGGGTTCTTTTATAATAGGGGGGGCCCCCGAATGCGCCGGAGCGTTGAACCCGGCGAAGGAAGGAAGGAAGGTCGGCGACTTTGTTGTTTGCGTGATGTTTGGAAACGTGGAGGCGCGGACACGTTCGCGCGCGCGTGTTTTGTTTTCGTCGTCGGGGATTCTCGAAAATCTGCGGACGGTGCAGATTTGGACGAGAGCGCGAAATCGTTGGGCCCCGAACCTAGCAATCATTTTCTTTTTTTTTTTTTTTTCTTGAGGGGGTCGAGAAGTAGAGCAGATGCGGTTTGTTTGTTCATTTGTTCAAGAAGGAAAAAAAAGTTTTTTTTTTGTTATTTTAATTTATAATAATTAAAAAAAAAACAACAGATACAAAACAAAAGAGAACTGTCAATTCGACGACGAAACAAAGGTAAAACGTAATTTAATAATCTTTTTTGTTCTTTTAAGTTCTGTCTATATTATTTAACGTCCATTGTTTTCTTTTGACGGATGGCTTTTCCTAGACCGTTCTCTTGTTTTTTCGTTTCAGTTTTCTTTTGTTCATGTACTTTAATTAAACATTTTCTCGTGTTTTTGTTTCAAATTAATTGTATGGATTTTTCTTTGTGTTTTTTTTTCGCGTATTTTTTGTTTTCTTGTAATTTCTTACGTTTCACTCTGTCGCACTCTTGCGTACACCCGTCGATCACTGTTTGTTTTACTATTTTTCAGCCGTTCTTTTGTTTTTGTTTTTTCTCAGTGTTCATTTTTTGTGAACTTGATCGCAAATTTTCGTCGTCTCTTCAAGTTTCAATTGTTTCGAAAATCACACGCAGTCGCCCTTTATCGTTCCACTCGTCTTTTTCCTCGTAATTTCTTTCGCATTTCGCTTCGTTGCGTACAGGGTGTTTCCTAAAGACGGGGCAAAAATTTAGGGATTTATTCTTTGTCCTGTCGGAAGATCTTTTGGCCTTAGATGATTTTCGCAAAGACGCTTTGCTTCGAAGGTACAGGGCGTGAAAGCTTTTCACAAAAGATACTTTAATGTCACATTTAGGATTATCAATTAAGATTCGATTTTTACCGCCCTCTATCTTGTTTTTTTTCTGAAAATCATCTAAGAGCAAAAGTCTTAAAATGGTCCAAGGAATAACACCCTTAATTTTTGTCGAGTGTTCAGTAAACACCCTGTACATGGGGCATCTTTTTTCTCGTCTTTTGTTTTTGTTTCCCTGTTATTTTTTACCGTCAGTCGTGTTTTGTTTTTTTTTTTTCGATTTCGTTTCGATTCGACGTTCTTTTGTTTCGTCTGCTTTTCAACTTTTATCAAGTCAACTTTTCTACGAAGTGCGTTTTGTTGTTTTATTTCCTCTTGTTTGTTTTCAGTGACGTATTTTTTTTTGTCAGTCGTGTTTTATTTTTTTTTCGATCTTCCTTTGTTTCATCTGCTTTTCAACTTTTCTACAAAGTGCGTTTTATTTTTATTTTTTGTTTTCAGTAACGCATTTTTGCTCATTTTTTTGACGTCGTGATCGAAATTATATTTTGTCCAATTACGGCGGCCGCTGTTTCCAAAAAAAATTGTCGTCTTTTGTTTCGTTCGTTTTGTGTCTTTTTTTTCTATTACCGCCTCCGTTTTTTGACTGTCTGTTCTGTTTTTTTTTTATTATTTATTAGGAAACGTGGTTAGAGGGCGTTTATTTTACTATTTGTTTAGAGACGTGGCGAGGGGGCGTTTATTTTTTTAATT
The DNA here is from genome assembly GCA_036172665.1 of Prosopocoilus inquinatus. Lineage (NCBI taxonomy): Eukaryota > Metazoa > Arthropoda > Insecta > Coleoptera > Lucanidae > Prosopocoilus > Prosopocoilus inquinatus. The sequence goes on along the minus strand of CM069878.1, from coordinate 1,041,248 downwards.
TATTTACAGACGTGACGAGGGGGCGGTTCAGAAGAAAAAAAAATTTCCATTTATTTATTTTTTTAATCAACGCGACTTGGAAACAAACAAACAAAAAATATCGCGCGATCGAAAAAAAAATCACGGTTGGCAGCGCTTTCCCCGCCGGAACGTCATTAGTCACGTCACAATAAAACAAATGCAGACAGAGACGCAATCATCAAATCAGACGACGCGACGCGACGCAAAGTGAAAGAAAACATAATTTTTAATGAGATATAAGAAGACAGAAAAAGAAACAAACGAAAGCGAACCGCAACAAAACAAACCGCCCGAGATTTCACGTTGTCAAATTCACCGCCTGTCACTTGTCAAATAGCTTCAACTGCAAAATAAAAAACACGTCAGCAAGGAACTATGACTAGACTTGCACAGATCGTTTTTGTTTAATTTTCATTTTCCCCTTCAATATAACCTAATTTCACTTCGCGCGAAACGTCTAGGCGCCTGCAACGCCTGTCACTTGTCAAGTTTTCCTTCAACATAACCTAATTTCACACTGCGAGCTGCGAGTGAAACATCGGTGCTCCGAAGTTGCATCAACCGTGACCTAATGACTGCGCACCGCCTGCGCCTGTCACTCGTCAAGCTCTGTTTTTCAAACATAACCTAATTTTCCTCTGCGAGAGTAAACGTCATTGCTGCGTGAAGTTGGATACCGCGAGCTGATCTGAATTGCTTTTTTGCGCCGCCTGTCACTTGTCAAGGTATGTTTTTCAACATAACCTAATCATTCTCTGCGAGAGTAAACGTCACTGCTGTGTGAAGTTGGATCCCGCCGCGACCTTATCTGAATTGATTTTCTCTTTTTCTTTTTAGATTTATTTGTTCGCATGGTATAATACTGTAAAGAAGGACCTTCTCAAATTGAATCCATTGTAAATAAAACGGGAGGCCAGAAACGCGCTTCTTTTGTTTCGACCAAAACTCTCCCTCCGCCTCGCTCGGTCTCGGTCGGTGCGATGAGATTATCGACTTTCCGTCACAAAAATGTACGAAACGGACGGCGACGGATCTTAAGCGTCGTCGTCGGTTTTATGTTGCCACCCCTGCTTCGCTAATGATCGCCATGGCAACCGATAATAATAAGAAGTCGTTTCGTTCTTGTTCTCGAATTGAAAAACCCGAGGCGCAATTTGACGACCCCGGTCGTCATCATCGGGGATTTCCGATTGTAAAACGAACGCGACGCAATTTGATTATTTGCGGTCGTCATGGCAACGAGTCGGTAATGCAGGGTGTCCGGGGAAGGAACCGCACGGCGCGTGCGCAATTTGAACTGTATATTCGAAAATATGATTGCGAAATAGTGCGCGCCATTAATTTTAAATCGTTTTTTTTTTTTTAAGAATCACCCTGTATATTTAATCTCTCTTTTTGTGTACACTTTTTTTTTTCTTTTTCTTCTTTATAACCTTAAAATGTCGGAACTCATTTCTGTTTTCTGTTTTTCACCCCTGTATAACTTAGATGCTGAATCGAACCACTTGGACGCTATTTTATTAAAATAAAAACAAAAGAAAATCGTTCGTTATGTGACTAGAGCAATAATATTCTTTTTAATTTAATTTATTTTTTAGTTTTTTTTTTTTTAATTTAGTTTTCATTTCACTTTTGCTCCTCGCTAGTTTCTAAAACCGTCGATGTTTTTAGGAGACAGTTCGGAAAACAAAACAGAGAAAAAAAAGCAAACAATAGAAAGACGACGAGGTCGCTCGAGGTTCTTTTTTTTCTTCTTCTTCATCTGCTCCCAATCACAAGGTCTTCTCCTCCACTGACGCAAAACATTATTAAACTTTTCTCTTTTCCGCACGTGCGTAATGATGTAATGATTGCATTATCTCGTACCATCGAAAACAAAAGAAGAAGCATCGCGGCGAGGTCAGTTTATATTTGCCGCCCGTCGAAATAAAACAAAAGCATCATGGGTATAAATGGCGAAGATGAAAAGCGCCGCGCCGACTGCGATTGACTTCGGCACCTCCGGTTTATCAGTGGGACGGGTTGCGTCGACTACGATTGATTTCGTCACCGCCGGCTTATCAGTGGTACGGGTTGGGAAAACGTCATTCCGCTTTGTTTAGTTCTGAACGCCGCCGCCGCCGCCGTTACTGTCGCCATGACGACGCCGCCGAGAATGGCGCTGGTGATCCTCTTACTGGCGCGCCTGCTTCAAGACGGACGCCCCGCGCCGTTCCACCCGGCGGCGATGGACGAGGAAGAGAAGAACATCCTCAGCGAGGTCATCGAGAAGTTGTCGAAGTACATCGACTACAAAGTCAGGAGCTCCATAAAGACGAACTTAATGGGCGTCGAGGAGGATGATTGCCCTTGCGAAGACAAGGAAAAATTTCACGCAGGGACTGAAGAGGTGACCGCCCGAAGCTTTGGCGGCGGCGCGGGTGTGGTTACGACGCTTGCCGGGGAAATTCTGCGAATGACGAATCCAATCGCCGCCACCACCATCAAACATGGGGATTTTAGGACGACGTCCTTGAGTACTTGCAAAGTTGAAGGAATTTCGAGGGAAGCAACTGAAGAACCGAGACCTTCAACTGGCCAAAACGGTGTTGGAGAAGAAAACCCACCGGAAGCAACAGAGAAAGACACAGCTCGGAAGGAAAATGAAGGACCAATGCGAAACGACCACCAGGAAAACGGCTTTACCCTTTCAACAGGTGAAGACCAATCAGAGTTCACCACGTCAAAAGCATTTTTAGAAGATGATGTTTCAAGTGTTTCCCTTTTGGAGGAGGAAGACGGCGGCGCTTCAACACCGTCTGCCAAATCCAATTCAAGTGGTATTTGGAAAAGCGAAGGTCCAACGCGGAAAGAAGAAGAAAAAGAAGAAATCAGTGCTTCCGTTCCGATAGGTGAAGACCAATCAGAGTTCACCACGCCAAAAGCAATTTCAAAAAATGATGATTCAAGTGCTCCCCTTTTGGAAGAGGAAGATGGCGTTCCGTCACCGTCTGCCAAATCCAATTCAAGTGAACAACTCGGAGGAGGCAAGACAAGTGAAGAGCTCGGAGGAGGCAAGACAAGTGAAGGCACGCCCGCTACTACCACTTGGAAAAGCGAAGGTCCAACGCGGAAAACAGAAGAAGAACAAGAAGAAGAAATGAGTCCCTCCGTTTTATTAACAGGTGATGGTAAATACCAGAACACGCCTAAGGTCCGTCCAATTGGCGATGATTCTCCTTTCCTGGAGGAAGACGACACTCTATCCTCGTCCGTCGAATTCGATCCAAGCGAGCTACTCGTATGGAATAAGGCGAACGATGGACCACCAACCACTTTCCGTTCTACCCCCTCTAAGGACGCGACAAACAAACAGAAAGAGGCAAATGAACTAACAACTGCTGTCGAAATTAATAGATCTACTGAAAACCAACAATCCGAAGCGACTACGACGCCAAATTCGAGCGATGATGGCTCACCAATCCCAACTCTGGAAATAAATGAAGACCAATTGGAATCGACCACCGCCCCAAATGCTCCAGCTTGGAGGGACGAAGTAACGAGCGATCTGGATTTGAGGGGAACCCAATTGGAATTGAGTACCATAGGAAGAGGTCATTTAGAACCAGCTTCTACTACCCCTCGCGTTAGTGATGAATCCAGGGGGGCGCTCATATGGGGAGAATTTTCAACCTCCTTAGCAAACGTAGGGGTGGGCGAAGGTCAACGGGAAGCGACTACCACTTGGGGAAGTGGGCTGGAAAAGGACGAGACCTTAGCCCAATTGGAAACCACGTCGGAAAAGCCCAAAGGCCGGTTGGACTCAACTGACGACGTGAACTACTCGGAAGGGGGCGGATCAAGTAGTTCACTCGTGTGGGGGGAACTTTCAACAACGATTTCTGCCTCGCCAACAAAGCAAAAGGTAGCCGAAGATCAGCAGGAAACCACTTGGGGAAATGAAAAACCAACAAGTCCTAAGGACCTTCTAAAGCAGAGCGTAGGCCATGTGGAAACATCCAAAGACCAACCGAAAACAGTTGAGGACCAATCACTTTCAACGCCAACGTCAGAAATGGAACTGGAATTGACCACCGAGCCCGTTTCAAGCGAGTCATCTGGGAGAGACGAATCGAAAACTCCGGAAACCACCGAGGAACATCGACTGGTCTCTTCGACGTGGTCGGAATTCGAAGTACACTCGTCCACTGAGCTCCTCGTTTCAACGGAAACAATTGAAGATCTCTTGATTTCTTCTTCTTCATCTTCTTCGTCTTCACCTCCAAAATTAGAATTATTAGATTCTACCACCGAGTTTGTTCCGAGCGAGCCGCCACATAAACCAGAAGACCGGAATGAAGCAAAGATCTCAGAAATGTCTGAAGTGCAGTTGACCAACGAGTTGGTTCCAACCAAAACACCCGCGGAAAAAGATGGTGATGAAGAACGGACGGGAACAGTTGAAGAGCAATCGTCCTGGACGTTCTCCTCAACGTCCAAATGGGAATTGGAGTCGTCCACAAGTTTCATTTCGAGCGAAACGCTTGAGCTAAGGGGCGAGGATGAAGACAAATCGGAAACAGTTGAAGACCAGTCGGAATTGCAGTTGACTAACGAGTTGGTTCCAACCGAATCACCCGCGGAAAAAGGTGGGGATGAGGAACGGACGGGAACAGTTGAAGACCAATCGTCCTGGACGTCCTCCTCAACGTCCAAATGGGAAATGGAGTCGACCACAGAGTCCATTTCAAATGAAACGCTTGCGCTAAGAGGCGAAGATGAAGTCAAAATGGAAACAGTTGAAGACCAATCGTCCTGGACGTTCTCCTCAACGTCCAAATGGGAATTGGAGTCGACCACAGAGTCCATTTTAAGTGAAACGCTTGCGCAAAAGGGCGAAGATGATTTCAAAATGGAAACAGTTGAAGACCAATCGGAATTAGAGTTAACCAAAGAGTTGGTTCCAACCGAATCACCCGCGGAAAAAGGTGGGGATGAAGAACGGATGGGAGCGGTTGAAGACCAATGGTCCTGGACACCCTCCTCAACGCCCAAATGGGAATTGGAGCCGTCCACAAGTTTCATTTCGAGCGAAACGCTTGAGCTAAGGGGCGAGGATGAAGACAAAACGGAAACAGTTGAAGACCAATCGCCCTCAGCGCCTTCCTCAATGCGACCAAACTCAATCACCGAGTTCTTTCCAAGCGAACTGTTTGCGAGAGAAGACGAGGAATTGACGTCGTCCTCATTCCAGTTCGATTTGGAATTTAGGTCGACTCCTTCAACAAATGAAGATGGAAGTGTCGGAACGACCTCCTTGAGGACTCAAAAAACCGATGACCTTGACCGAACTACTCGCGCCCCATTAAGAGAAACCAAAGAGGTAACCACATTCGTTTATGAAGAAGAAACAACCTCAAGCGCTCCTTCAGATTCCAGCAGTACAATTGAAGGAACGATAACCACTGAAGGAGAAGGTAAGTACTGAACCTTCCCAAAAGAAAAAAATCACACGTCAGTTTCAAGGTCGCGATGGTACGTCGTCGACTTCACTCAAGACTTGCAAGTCTGCCGCCTTGGACTTCTTGAAGACCTTGCAGAGCATGTACGAGGATAGAACGTGCAACAACGCCGCCGCCGCGGAGAAGAAAAGGATGATCGAGACGCCCTGCAAGTGCGACCTCTTGATTCCGATCGGCGAACCGAAAAATAAGATTTACCTGGCGGAAAACCCGGAGACGCCCGACGTCCAGGAGCTCTACGTGCCGATCCTGAAGATATCCAAGAAGGACAAGAGCTTTCGGTTCACCGAGTACATGAGGAAGTTGTTCGCGTAATGGCTTTGCATCGAGACGTTTTTGTTTTTTTATGCCGTGGTGGAAATTAAGTTGGCAGTTCGTCAAATACTTATTTGTTAGAATCCATTCCGAAATAGGTTTCGTTTGTTTAAAATAAACTTTACTGAGTTTGATGGTTATTATTTTTTTTTTTGGCGTGGGCGGGGCAACCGTGGTGGAAAGTGGACAATTGCAAATCCACTAAACTATATCAAATCGTAAGAACTCGCGACTTAATTTTGACTTAAACTATGCGAAAAAAGTAATTAATAGCTATGACGTTGTCTCGTAAAATATCGCGCTAGAAGTTCTCGAGCTGCGCTTCTGTTGATGAGGCTTCAATTGCGGCCGAAATAACCGCAGAGAAATCAAAAGCACATCAACTTATAGGCGGTACCTACATCAAATAACGGTTTTTCTAATGAAATTATTTTTTTTTTAACCGCGGTGGAAAATAAGAGATCCGCAACGGACAGCAGCAATTCCACCACAGTTTGGGGATTTAGTAACTTTTTTTTATCAGATGTTCGCCAATAAATATTAATTATGTATCTTCTTTTCCGCACAAAACTAGTCGATCTTTTTTTGTTCATTTTCATTTTTCTTTTTGAACGTTTACTGATGAGTCGACAGACATCGTTTTTTTCTTATTTTATTTTCTCGTTTCTTCGATGTCATTATTATAATTATTATTTTTTTTTGGATAAGTAGTGAGTAGTTGTCGTCCTGTCTTTTAGTGCGAGAATAAGAAATAAATAATAAGTCGATCGCCTTTTGTTTGTTTGCACCTCTCCCACTTTCTTTTTTTTACTGACAGTAGCAAACAATTTCTTTTTGTCCGCCGCGCTTTTCGAACGAATCGACCCGACTTTTCGCGAGATAAAAAAAAATAGGAATAATAAATTGATAGTCTTTTGTTCTCCTCTCCCCCCCCCCCCCTTCCCATCCTTCCCCCCTATCCGATCTTCCCGGGTCTTTTTAATAATGCCGTGTTGGAAAGAGTTTATTCTTCGAATAGTGACGATTTTTTTAACAAAATTTCCATTTGATCGTATTTTGTTCTCCCCCCCCCCCCCGTTCTTGCGTCTTTTGTTTCGAAGCGTCTTTTTAATACCGTGGTGGAAACAATTTAGTTTTCGAATAACGATTTTTTTTTTTTAATTAATTTTATTTTAATACCTTGGTGGAAAATGAACAACCTGAAACGGAAAACGTCAATTCCTCCTCGGTTGGTTTCGATTTTTTTTTTTTTTTGAGGAAAGAAGACGGGGCGTTAAGAAGGGACGGACGTCTTCCTGAACTTCGTTTGACGGATGACAGCTGTCAAATAATCGTAGTGCTTTGCTTAACAACCCAGGGGGTAACATAACCTAAAAGGCGCTTCGGATTAATTGAATTTAAGACTTGGTTGGGCTGCGCGATGCACTTTCAGTAAATTGAACAATTAAGCCGAATCTAAACTGTGCAAATTAATATTTGAGGAAAATATGGAAACGCCGCGGCCCACTAGATATGCCAACTGTCACATAAAAATAATTGCCCAACGCCCGAAGCAATTGTTTGCCCGAATTTTCGCCGCGCGTTGCGCCACCGCGGTGCGCGCGTCCAAAAATAATTTTTGGCTATTCACCTGGTGATACATTCCGACGAATTACGATGCATGCATCGCCTAACTTCACGTGGGTAGGTCGAGTCGGGGGGCAGCCAGGGCGAAAAGGTTTTTCTTTTCGTTTATTTTCACGGGGCCGTCCGAGGGGGCGCGGTGGCGCCAGGGGGATGTAATCAATTATCGGTGTTTTGCCGACGATCGCCCGGGCCATTAAGTACAAGAGGAGCGGAACACACAACTTGATGATGAAAATCAACGATCGATTGGTTTTTGTGCGTGCGGAGAAGGGGTGGGTTTTACGACGTTTGCCAAGTTCGCGCGCGAAGTAGGTCAACGTCGAAAATAACAAAATCGCAGCGAAACAAACAAATTCGGGGCGCGACGATCACGATCCACCACCTCCAGGTTTTGCTTAATTTGTCATTTGTATACATATACCGGTGACTCCCTGTTAAGGGGGAGGGGACGCAAGGACGGGGACGACCTTACGCACGTGCGGCCGTCGCCATAAATTAATCATACTCGAGTGCTTCTGAAGTGATTCCATTTGCGAAAATGGAAATAAAAAGCGAACGACGCCCATAAATCATGTCGCCGGGACGCCTCCAATGCCAGACGCGCAATAAAAACGTATTTCGCCGGTTGTCCGCCGCCCGATGGAGCGGCGCGGCGCTGGGCTCCGGTTTTACAACCCGATCGGGGGAATCCCCCCCGAAAAGCTGAAACTTAAATCGCGGGTCGCGAAGAAGAAAAAGAAATATAGGTTAATGCTCCAAATACACATACAGGGTGTCCCAAATCTATAGCTACCATTTCTTTTTTTACTGACATGGGTGTTCTTTCTGCTGGCTGTAAATCACAAATCACTAAATCGCAGGTCGTAAAGAAGAAAAAAAAAAGTTAATGTTTCAAATACACATACAGGGTGTCCCACATCTATAGCAAATATTTTTTTCTTACTAGCGTGGGTGTTCATTCTGCCGACCGTAAATCACAAATCACTAAATCGCAGTTCGTAAAGAGAAAAGAAATTCCATGTTCTAAATATACATACAGGGTGTCCCGAATGTCACACCTGACATTTTTACTGGCAAAAGTGTTCTCTCTGCTAGCCGCAAATCGTAAGTATCGATTATAATTACAAACCATTCGATCGTTCTGAAAAAAAATCGAATCAATTCGCTATACAGGCTGTTTCATAACAGGTGGGAAAAAATTAATTTTCATGTACAGAATCTTATTTTAAGTTAAAATGAAAGAATGAAAACATTTCAAATTTTGCTTAGTTTAGGAATTAGCTGAGTTACAAAATAAAAACCGAAATAGTTCATTTAATTCTAATAAGGTTAGCCTTGGAAAAAAATATGTTAATTTTTAATGCTGTTCAAGATATCCAGAATAGACAAATTTTCCAGCAAGTCTGCCAGTAGTGGCTCGTCGGGGTGGGCAAGGTGGGCAGTGCCCGTCCCGTTCTGCTGAAATTGCAATTGAACTCTGTGACGGAGCTGTCCCGATATTTATATCTGTATATTCCGGTTTCATATGTCGCGTCGGGACAATCCCGCAAAACCCCGCATCCGCAGTAAATCAACACGAGCCGCCACTGAAGTCTCCAAGTCTTTAATAATCCGATGTGGAAACTGGACACGTCATTAAGGCGGATTATGATTTCACTTAATTTGTGTTATATCTTTATGTTTTTGTTTAAGGTTTTCATTTTAAGGCCGTTTAAGGCTTTTTCTGGTTATCTATATTTAAGTTGAGGTAACACCGAAACTAAGCAAAATTAACAAAAATTTTATTCTTTCATTTTTACTTAAAATGAGATTGTGTACCTAAGAATTCAATTTTTTTCACCTGTTATGAAACACCCTGTATATACGTTTGACACTTTCTTCAAACGTACAGCGAAACGTCGATTGATTTTTGTTGAATTATTCGATGTTTTTTTTTTCTTTCGCGATAATTTTCAACGGGGACAAAGGTGCTTTAATATCAGAAATAATTTATCGTATCATATCATTTTTGATGTACAGTGCGTCTCGAAAAAACTGACCAGAGGTGACCTAAGACACAGAATGCAGAATTGACAGGAGACTTTAAAAATAAGTAAAAAAAAACAGTAGGTGATCGTTTGAAGGAAAAAAAAAAAAAACAGTGCCTTATTTTTTGAGTCACTCTGTATATTTGGGTGCGTCATAGTAAAAAGACATCATTTTTTTTATTGATAAAACCTAACGTCCCCCCCCCCCCCCCAAAAAAAAAGTGTGTAGGCCGCGACTTGCATTTTAATTTTGCTTCATTCCAAAAAAAAATGCATGTTGCTTCACTCCAAAAAAAAAAATAAAATTTGGGACGAAGCCATTTTTTTTTTTAATGAAGCAAAATGTAAATATAAGTCGCAGTCGCATAAATTTTTTTTAATGAAGCAAAATGTAAATATAAGTCGCATTATATGTAAATATAAGTCGAGCTTACAGCTCAGACCAAAATTAAAAGAAAGTAATACTCAATTATTGTTTCAAATATACAGGGTGTTCCAAATTCGTATTTACGATTCTGTAACGTATTAAATTTAGGAATGAAAACGCCAAATGTCTTCATTAACTTGTTTTTGATTAATTGCGTCGGTTTGATACAAAACTGTTATTAAAAAAAAAAGAATGTGATACCGTAGAGGAAATGACTTTTTCCGCCTCGGATTTTGAATTTTCCACCACGGCACGAATTTTTTTTTCTTTTTTTGAGACAATTACGTGATTCTGAAAACTGAAATTCTGTAATACTAATAAATATAATAAACCGGACGAGAGTGTTCCTTTGTTGCCCGCCAGCCAATTGGATTGCAGTTTCGGTTCGTTACGCGATAAGCCCGTAATTAAATTTGAAACGTTGCCGTGATAAGATATTGCACCTGTATCAGATAAACATTAAGACTAATAAAGTCGCGCCGCCGAAAAATTAATAATTTCTCTAAAGTTGGGCCCCTCTTTTCGAATTTTCAAAATTTTTTAATCGCTTTTCCAAAAATTAGTCGATGCATATTCGGCAACACAGTTGGCGTGAATTTTCTCGAGCGCCAGACGTGCTATGCGAATAAGTATTCGTGCTTTAAAAAGACGCAGTGTTGTCAAATCGTTATTACGAATTAAAAAAAGAAAGAAATCTCTCGCGGTTTTCTTTTGTTTCCAAAAAAGGAGACATTTTTTAAACCGTTTCGAAATTGAATTTTTTTGATTTTGACGTGTGCCACCTTTCGTTTTAAATTTTTCGAAAAGCAAAAAAATTAAAAAAAAAATATTAATAAAGATTTGACAGATTTGTTGTCAATTTTTGACAAATTCGTTGTCATTTTTTTGTTTTTTGAAACTTGTAAAACAAAATGTCGCACGTCAAAAGGATTCAATTTCTAGACGAGTAAAAAATATTTTGGAAATCGAAAGGAGATTTAAAAAAATTGTAACGCATTTAAAAACAAATGATAATCATGAAGGTTTGACAACACTGTTCACTCTTGAATTCCCGAATCTTTCAGTTTTTTTTTATCTATTGTTACTTAATTTTTGTTTGTGTTTTTTCTTTTAATTTTTAACAATTGTTTTTTTTTTAGAAATGCCTTGCAACATTTTACAATCACAACCTCTTCGTGTGTACGCGACGTTGCCAGATCCCCGAATTTAGGAAACACGTCTTTCATGTAAGTACATGCACAGTGTTTCTTTTCCCCCCGCACCGCAACTTAAACCGTTGAAACAAAAAACGCGCTTCGGAGACAAAGTGGCGCGACGTTGCCAGGCGCATAAAAAATCCCAGATTTAAGGAGATTTTTCTTTCGAATTATAAATTTTCGCTGCGCGTCTTTTTTGGCATTTTTTTTATCATTGTGCATTATTTTACCTAATTTTCCGAACGAGTTCGGCATGCCGATGCCGGCGCCAAACAAAAGAACTTCGTTTCACTTTTTTCGTGACACAAATTGAAGCGGTGGCGACGTTGCCAGATTTTAGAAAATCCCAGATCATAGCGATCGTCTTTCGAAAATCAAAAGAAAAGAACCATCGTAGTGAGAGGGAGGGGGGGGGGGGCTATGTTGCCAGACGCGCAAGAAAATCGCAAGTTTTAAGGAATTTTGTTTCGAACGACAGAAAATATTCTTTCCTTTGTTTCTGATTTTTTGTTTGTTTTTTTTTTTCTTTTTTTTTGTGAAACGATCAGTTTCCGACAAGAAGACGACATGAAAACCACCATGACGAGCGACGTCGGCGAATCTTCAACAAAATCCCAGAATTAAGGGATTTTTGATTTATCGCTGGCAAGAAGAATGATGGCGGTTACTTCCCCCCTTCTCCCCCGTTTAGGCAGTTCCTTTCAACAAAGTATTTCGAATCTTACGCGGCGAGATAAAATAAAACAAAAACAGCGGCAGGCCAACGTTGCCAGATGAGTTAGGAAACCCAAATCCGAGCGATGTTTTTTTGTTTTCTTTTTGAATGGCAATTAACGTACTATTCGCATTTCCTAATTGGAGAGAACTTTTGCTTTTCCTTCAACTATTTTGCGTAACTTTGTGTCGGATAAAGTGAAAATTGCGGTGAACGACGTTGCCAGACGTGTAAGAAAATCCCGCATCTAAGGGATTTGTTTCTCGAATGACAAAGAAATATTCCGTTCCCTTTCCCTGTTCGCAGAACGACTTTGGCTCGCCTTCGCGGAACATCGTCGTGCTCGGTTTCGTGTCGTATAAAGCGACGTTGTCGAATGTACGAAAACGTTGCCAGATGTACAAAAACGTTGCCGGATGTACAAAAAAAATCCAGATTGAAGGCATTCAGACTGGTAACGCATTTCTTTTTCGACATGCGTTAGTTCTTTTTTTTTTCTTGCACAGAACACGGAACAGAATGGAGGCTGACAAGTGACATTGACAGATGGTGCAAAATTCTATATTAAAGAATTCGTTTCTTGAATGGAAAAATAAAACTCCTTATTCCGTCAGTTCGTCTGCGCGAAGCAATTTTTTTCATAATTTCTGTTGCTGTAATTGACGTTTTACGATGCAAAACTAAAACAGAGCGATGTTGCCAGATTCCCAAAAATCCCAGATCTCAAGGATTTTTCATTCGAAAATATTATTACGCGTACAGTTTGGTGTGTGATTAAATGAGGATTTGCGGCGTTGTCGGAGATGCAATAAAATTCCCAGATTTAAGGGATGTTTTTGTTTCTTTCTTTCTTTCTTTCTTTTTGTTTATGATCTTGTCCATAGCATTTTTTTTCCTCTAATTTCAATTGCAATTGTAATTGACGCTTTCTTTGATTGTGATCGGGAAGGAATTGTTTTTTTTTTGTTTTTACGACACACACAAAATGAAAACAGCGACGTTGCCAGGTTTCAGAAAATCCCAGATTTCGGGGATTTTCATTCGAAAGTGTTATTATTACACGTCATGCAGTTTGACGCGGTATCAAACGAGATCTGCGGCGTTGTCGGAGGTGCAACAAAATAAAATCCCAGATTTAAGATTTATGTTTTTTTTTTCTCTTTCTGCCTTTTTTTATTTATGAGCTTGCCCGAGGCAATTTCTTTTCGAATTTCAATTGCAATTGTAATCGTCGCTTTCTTTGATGGTGATCGGGAGGGAATTGTTTTTGTTTTTTTTTTGTTTTTACGACACTCAAAATGAAAACAAGGCGACGTTGCCAGATTTCAGAAAATCCCAAATTTCTTGGGTTTTCATTCGAAAGTGTTATTATTACACGTCATGTAGCTTGACGCGGTATTAAACGAGATTTGCGACGTTGCCGGAGTTACAACAAAATAAAATCCCAGATTTAAGATTTATGTTTTTTTTTTCTCTCTGCCTTTTTTTATTTGTGAGCTTGCGCGAAGCAATTTCTTTCATAATCTTAGTTGGGTAATGCTTTGCTCGACGTTTTGATTGTGATTAGAGGTGGGGGAGTTGTTTGTTTGCGGCGTTGTCGGAGGTGCCAAAAAATCCCAGATTTGGGGGATTTTTTTTGCCTTCTTTCTTTTTTTTTATTTATGAGCTTGCCCGAAGCTATTTCTTTTATAGCTTTAGTTTTGATTGTAATGCTTTGCTCGGCGGCGCTTTGACTGTGATTAGAGATGGGAATTGTTTGGTTTTTTTTTTGTTTTAGTTTTTTGGGATTGTGTTGTGTGCTTCTTCAGGTTTGCGTATGGAGGCATCGGAGGTGGCTTGGGGGAAGAGTAGTGCGCGAAACTGGTCGGTTTTAAAGCGCGCACAATGCGAGCGTGCTTTTTTAGATGATTGGAACCGGTCCAATTAGCTTGAAGTTAGTTCGAAAAAGACTATAATAGCTATTACAGGGGACTGGCGTAACGCGTTTGTTCGCTGCGCGTTTTCGGTTTTCGAGGAGGGCGGTGGATGAAAAAAGTGTAGGGGGGTACCTGGGCCACGTGTAAACGCCGGAAACCTCGAAGCCGTAGTGCCAAGAGCCGGAGTAGGCACCTTGGCCCTTGGGGCCGGTGCACACGCCGTGTCCGTGCGCCTTTCCCTCCTCCCAACCGCCGCAGAAGGTGCCGCCGTCGTCGAAGTCGAACCTGCCCCCGTTCACGTGGCTCTTGGTGGTGGTGGCGGTGCCTGTGGCGCCGGTGGCGGCGGGGGAGCTAGCAAGGCCGTTTTCGTGATTCGGATGCTGCTGCATCTCGCCTCCCGTCAACGCACTGCACTGAGTTTCGCCGCCATGTCGCTAGCACTGGATCACTGCACTAGAGATACACCTGCGGGTATAAATAACTATCAGCTCGGCATTTCGATCGGTCGTGCGGTAGTCGGCGCGGCACTGGTCAGCCCCGGGCGCACCGACTCGACGCCAACGGACGCGCGCAAGCGCCGACGTCTCCGCGACGCCGCCGCCACCACCACCACCACCACCATCGAAATCCGTCGGCGCTCTTTTCCTCTTCAAAAAATAAAAATTAACACCCAATGATTTTTCAGATGCTCGCTACAACAAAAATCACCGACGCCACTGTCCACTCGTCCCCAAAAGTTTAGCGCTAGACAATACGCACGAAACACTCAGTATGTAATTGCTACGTTGACGCATAATTAATAACAAATTGAAAAATAAATAATTTCCTCAATTAAAAAAAAAATCTGTGACAATTTTAAAGCGCCCCATCCACGGCACGCGTAAGAAACGACTTTGATCTCGACAACAAACTGATTTTATTTTTTAGTGACGCCCAAATTTCCGATTTCTTATAATCGCGATTGCTTTTTTACCTAAAATTACAGTCGCCCTGACGACTTGAAGCTTCTCGTTTCGAAAAGTCGTGACAATATCAAGGCGGCCCATTCACGTTCGCTGTAAATTCGACGTCGTCGCCGTGCTTTCCTGCTCTCTTTAAAAATTAAAACGCCGACGGGTTTTCTAATATTAAGACAGTGCAGTCCGGTCGTTTCGCGTCGAAATCGCCGCCGCTCCTATCTGTATGTAGATGTCGCCACAATTGTTTATTTCATTTTTTTGTTATTCATTTGATTAGACAGATCGCGAATTAAAAAAAAAATACTGTCGTAAACGTAAACAAAGGAATGCGTCGTCCATTGTAATTAACAAAATACAAAAACTTCTCGTTTCAAGTAAACCTACGCGTGGTCCTTATATGTGCGCACACTTCTGTGCGATAAAATTAAGCGCAGGTGTCACGTGTAGAGCGCAAAGAACATGTGGCAATTTGAATTTCCGATTAATAATGGCTGCGAACAACGCACGGCGCGTTATGTTAATTCGTACTGACATCACCGAAGAAATCGTCAAAATGACTGTCAGTTTGACAGGTGTTATTACGTGTAGAGCGCAGAGCACATGGCAATTTCAGTTTCTGTGGAAAGATGGCTGCGATATAGATAATTGATTGACTCATCCCAACGTTATCAAAGAAATACAAAACCAAAAGTACCGTGACTTTGACAAGTGTCAAACGAGTGTTGCTGACGAGGACGCAAGGATTTTAAATTCTCAAAAGGCTCTGCTACAGTAAGCAAAAGCACGGCGCATTTTATTAATTCGTGTTGACATCGCCTAAGAAATTATCAAAGGAACTGGCAGTTTGACAGCTGTCACGTGTAGAGTGCAGAGGACACGGCAATGTCATTTTTCTTAAATGAAAAATGTCTGACTGCGAGATAAATAGTTGTAGCCTCTTCAAGTAATTGATTACTTCGTCCCGACGTTGCCAAAGAAATTTTCAAAAGAACTGTCAGTTTGACGGGTGTCACGTGTTTTTTTAATGAAAAATGACTGCGAGATAAATAATTGCAGTGTCTTTAGGTATTTGATTACTTCGTCCCAACGTTGCCAAAAAAAAAAATTCTAAAGAACCGTCAAGTTGACAGATGTCACGTGTGCAGCAGAGTCCAAAGAACACGGCAATTTCTTTTTTTTTTATGAAAACTGGTTGCGACGGATAATTGCAGCATCTTCGACTGATTCGTACTAATCTTAATTACGAAACGAGCTGCGAGTTTGACAGGTATCAAATACATTTCTGTGGAAAGAATGTGACGTATATATATTGTTTTATAAGTGACCGCTGCGATAAACAGATTCGTACCAACACACAAATCAAAAGAACTACAAAATCAAAATAAACCGTCAGTTTGACAGGTGTCAAATAAGTGTTGCTGTAGAGAAAGTGATAATTATCAAAAAAAAAAAAAACGGCGTATTTGATTAATTCGAACCTACCAACGTTGCCGACGAAATCACCAAAATAACTGTCAGTTTGACAAGTAAGTTTCTGCAGAGTTCGTAGTAATTTCATTTTTTTATATATTTATACCGTAAAGAGGCGCGGCGCGTCTGTGATTGATTCTGATTCGTACCAACATTACCTGAGAAATTATTAAATATACTTATTCCAAATTTGACAGGTGTCAAATAAGTGTCAGTGACGAAAATGTGATTAATTTAAATTTACGATGGATGATGGCTACCGCAAAGAAAAACGGCAGAGCCTTTGATTCGTGCAAACGCCAAGCAATTATTAAATGAACTTGTCCGTTTGACATGTGTCAAATAAGCGTTGGCTGCAATTTCATTTCATCGGCTGTAATTTTCGACAGAGAAACAGATGCAGCAGCGTCTTTGAACGATTGGAACCCCAAAGTCACCAAAGCAATTATCAGATTCGGATTTACAACTTTGACAGATTTGACATTTTTATCATTTTTATTAGTACGACTTCTTCATTCACACGTTGGTCAATCTGATTTGACATTTTAAGCGTTTAAAATAAAGTTACTACGTTGTTAAAGGAGTTGTAACTTTGAACTTTGGTTGCTGACACTCGGTCGCCGTCATTGACGACCAACGAACGTGGAGGAAAATCAGTTTTAATTGGTTGGTGATATTCGCTGGCCGTCGTTGACGATCAACAACCGTGGAGGAAAAACTGCTTAACTTTTTTTGTTGTTAGTCGGTGGCAGTCGTTGACGACCAGCGAACGTTGAGGAAAACCAGTCTTAAACCTCCGAATGTTGTAAGTTAACATTCCCTTATAAGCCTGAACGAGTGTTTGTAAAAGCGGCCACCCCCTGATTACGGACCTGACCCAACTCGTCCACCCCGATCCCTTCTTTCTGTCATCATCAACATCAACACAATGGGCTTTTAAAAATGATTGTCAAGGGTGTTTGCCACATATGTTTGTTGGCGTGGGTCGCGCGAAACGTTTGCGAAAATTTAATTCGATTCGCCGTAATCCGATACGCGGCGCAATCACGTGATTCGATCCATCAAGTTAATTGATTCGGTCAAGACATCCGCGGCGGCGGCAGCGTCAAGGCCGACCCGGCGCCTGTCGTCGCGCCGAAACGGATCCCATTTTTTTTTTTTTGTTGAGGTTAGATTTGACGGCGGCCGCCGCTACCGCAATTTCCTCGTAATTAGACCTCGGCGGAGGTGTGTGTCTTCTTGCGACCTTGACATCCGCACGGGATGAGGAAGAGATAAAAAATCAATATAAGGGCCGGACGAGCACCCCAGCACGAGGTTCGGCCAGAAATTAACAACGCCCGATTGGGTTTCATCGTGGCGCGATGATCGACTTACGTACGCCCCTGTGCATTTTCTAATTTACTTTCGAAAAAATGCAAATGCCAGAAATTAATAATTTATTCAAAAAAAAAAAATGCGCACGCCAAAAATTAAATTGTTTTGTTGGAAGTGGAAATATATAGGGTGTTTCGCAAATATCTGCACGTCAAGAGTTCACGTGATTTGTTACGTCATGTTGCGTCGCCGATGCTGTTGCGTCCAAGTATGAAATAAGTAGATGCTATACAATGCTGTCAAATAAATTCTTTTTTTCTTAATGTAAAATTGACAGTTGGCAACACGCAGTACAAGAGCGACGGTAACAGTTTGCCATCGCCCGCGACCGTTTCGGAAATTACTGTCAAGTTTTTGAATTTGAAATTTTGACATTTACAACAATACGAAATGTCACAACTTGACATTTGACGTTTTCGTTTGATTTAAACAATTGAACGCGCTACGCCTACCGATGGGTGAACAAAAAAAATGAATAAATCGCAGCTTACTTTAACCGGAAATTCATTTTGGAATGCACGTCGTCATCAGTTTTTTTTTTATTGTCGAAATATACAGGGTGTTCCACAAATTATGTATTACGATCAAGTTTTGAAATTGAAATTTTAACATTGACAACAATACGAAATGTCACAACTTGACATTTGACGTTTTCGTTTGATTTAAACAATTGAACGCGCTACGCCTGCCGATGGGTGAACAAAAAAAGTAAATAAATCGCAGCTTACTTTAACCGGAAATTCATTTTGGAATGCACGTCGTCATCAGTTTTTTTTATTGTCGAAATATACAGGGTGTTCCACAAATTATGTATTACGGTCAAGTTTTGAAATTGAAATTTTAACATTGACAACAATACGAAATGTCACAACTTGACATTTGACGTTTTCGTTTGATTTAAACAATTGAACGCGCTACGCCTACCGATGGGTGAACAAAAAAAGTAAATAAATCGCAGCTTACTTTAACCGGAAATTCATTTTGGAATGCACGTCGTCATCAGTTTTTTTTATTGTCGAAATATACAGGGTGTTCCACAAATTATGTATTACGGTCAAGTTTTGAAATTGAAATTTTGGCACTGACAACAATACGAAATGTCACAACTTGACATTTGACGTTTTCGTTTGATTTAAACAATTGAACGCGCTACGCCTACCGATGGGTGAACAAAAAAAGTAAATAAATCGCAGCCTACTTTAACGGGAAATTCATTTTGGAATGCACGTCGACGTTAATTTTTTTAATGACGAAAATATACAGGCTGTTCCATAAATGATGTGTAATTTCGCGCAAGCAGGGATCCCATTTTTGGAATCAACTGTACGGCAAAAGTTTTTCTGCAAAGACGGATGGATCATTTACGAAATAATAATAATCGCGTAAAACAGTGTTAGGGTATTATACAGGGTGTCCCCAAAACCTGGCGCGTAGCCGTTGTTATGTCATCGTTGCTATTAAAAGAGATATAAAAAAGTGGATGTTTTGAATTGATTTTCTTTGTTGATGAAAATGTGCAGAGCGGTGTGTAAGTCAGGCTTTTCACGAAGAGGTCATGTTCGTGTAATGTCAAAACGCACCGACAAAAAAAAAACATCGGAAATGTCAAACTTCTTCGAAAAAGCGAATGTTTTATGAACTTTTTTCGCTGATGAAAATGTGCTGCAGGCCGATGAGTCGGGCTTTTCTCGATCGATGAGGTTATGTTTCTGTCAAAACGTACTAACAGAAAAAGGAAAACATCCGGAAATGTCAAATGTTCTCTAGGTATTGATTTTCTTTGTTGATGAAAAAAATGTGCAGAGTGGAGTGAGTCGGGCTTTTCTCGTTCTGTCAAAACGTGCCTACCGACGAAAAGAAAAACATCGGAAATGTTGCCGTACAGCTTGGTTGAAAATTAGAATTTTTTTTCTTTTCGTTTTTGACAGCTAAAACTTTCCATTGTTTTCTTTGTCGGTTTTTCTTTTGGAGGAGGAAAGAAACTTGACGTTTCTCTTACTCTTACTATATTGTTTTTTTTTTGTTGATTGTTACGTACTTGATTGCTACCACAGTTGCGATAATCTGGCGCCATCTAGCGACAGACTAGCGTATTCCGATCAATGCACGCCCGGAGGGGTGCCGGGAATTGACAGAACTGAAATATCGCCGTGAAAGACGATACGCGAAGCGTAAATAACGCATTCTTAAATCAAGCAAGTGAGCAAATCACGTAATAAACGCCGCCATTTTGCCTCCAAAGGACGCGCGACGTATTGCGCTACGTCATACAACAGCAATTTTAAAAATTTACGAAACTGTCAACTAAATGGCGACGGACGTAGTGGATATTGAGATCGAATTAATCGATGACTTACGTAAAAGATGAAGCACCGTTTATTTACAAAATAACTTTTAAAGTAAGTTCGGTTGTATTTTTTATAAACAGTTAAAAAAAATTAAGATTTCTCGTTGTACGCGACCGTTTAGGTAAAGCTTTCCTAAAAGAATAGCGCAGAGTATTTAATTAAACGTGACTATAGTTTTGAAAGTGGCGGGAGAACGTGACTCCTATGGCGCAGTTTGTTTTGGCAACACTGCGTTCACGCTTAACAGTTCCAAATAAAAATAGTATTACGAAACAATATATTATATAGTGATGTTATGCGCAAAATTTCATCTTCATGGTTACGTTAACTTGTAGGTTTTTGTAAATAATTACCGCGCTTTTAAATACAGGAAAACGAACGTAAATGGAAAACGATTTTATTTATTTGCCTCAGACCTAAAAAGTTTACAGTGTAACGGACGACGGTATTCGACATGAATCACTTTCTTTCTTTCTTTTTTTTTTTTTAAAAGATATCCAACAGATATTTATTTTGAATCTCGGAACAAAGCGACCAGCGGAATTCTCGAAAAACAAATTTATTTACAGTAAAAATTGCATCTTAGTATCTACACCATAAAAAATGTATATTATGACGTATATAAATGTATTAAAATAAAAAAAAGGCACTGTGGGGTGGGGGAAGTACCGTACCGCGAACGCATCTTTTAGCTGCTGAAGAACTTCTTGGAAGGATCCTTGGCCATATCCACCAGAGTCTGAGCGGGTTTGAACGGTGCGCCGTACGCCTCGTAATACTTCTCCATTTTGGCGACGAGCCTGCCGGCCCCGAACTGATCCACCCAGCGGAACGGCCCGCCGGTGAAGGGCGGGAAGCCCAGGCCGAAAACCGCACCGACGTCGCCTTCCAGGGGGTTCGCGAGGATCTTCTCTTCGAGGCACAGGACGGCGTCGTTGACGAACCTCGAGACCATGCGCAGTTGCTTGTCTTGGTCGTCGAAGCAGGACTGGTTCGGCTCGAGCGAATACTTCTTGAGGATCTCGGTCGCCTCGGGGTTTATATCGCGGTTCTTCGTGCCCTTTTCGTAGACGAAGATTCCCTTGCCGGATTTCCGGCCCAGGCAGCCGGCTTGCACTATTTCTTTCATGACGTTCAAGTCGCCCCCGGATATTCTATCTCCGAACGCCTAGAAGAAAAGAATTTACAAAATAATTATATATATATATAATTAAATGGTTTTTATAAATTTAAAAAAATGGCACTTCATCAACTGATAGCTTCGTAAGGAATGACAATTATAACTCAAGCGACAAAAACAAGTTGATTGTGAAGCTTGCCTTTGATAGATCGGCTGCGATGTGAGCTCCGACGTCCAAGCCGACTTCGTCGGCCAGCGTCGCGGCCCCCACGGGAAACCCAAACTTCTTCGTAAGCCCGTCCAGTTCTTTGGGGTCCACGCCCTCCTGCAATAACCGGATGGCCTCCGACAACATCGTCGACAGAATTCGGGTGGTGTAAAAGCCCGGCCCGTCGCCCACCGTAATCACGATCTTGCCCTGCTTCAACCCCACGTCCACGGCGGTGGCGCAAGTGTCCTTGCTGGTCTTGGGGTGCGTGATGACTTCGAGCAGCTGCATCTTGTCGACGGGGGAAAAGTAATGCATTCCTAAAAAAAAAAAACAATACTCAGAATACTCTCTAGAACTTAAGAAGGAAATGGCACGAACCAATAACTTTCTCTGGCCTGGAGGACCCCGCCGCAATCTTGGTGATCGGAATGGCGCTCGTGTTGGTGGCAACTATGCAATGCGGCGGGGCGACCGCCTCTATCTCCTTGATCACCTTGTGTTTAATGTTGATGTCTTCGAAAACGGCTTCGATGACGATGTCCGCGCTCCTAAATTCGTTGTAGCTCAGCGTCGGTTCTAACCCCGCAAGAATCTTGTCCCTTTCAAGACTGAAAAACACGTCAAATCAACGTCGGGTCACGTGCACAAACCGAGAGAGAGAGAACAAAACGTACTTTGTGAACTTCTTCTTTTTAACCGCGGTTTGCATCCCGGTTTGGATCTGCCCGATGCCTCTGTTCAGGCCCCCTTGATTGGTGTCTTTCAGCACGACCCTGTAGCCCTTGTCGACCGAGACTTGCGCGATGCCCGCCCCCATAAGCCCGGCCCCCAGCACCGCCAGGTTCTTCACCTGCCTTTCCGGTTTGCCGAAGCGATTCTTTTTGCATTCGGTTTGGCCCCTGAACAAGCTGATCAAGCCCTTGGATTGGTTCGTCATGGCCAGTTCGCCGAAGGCCAGGGCTTCCGCTTCGTACCCGGCCCTCGCCCCCTTATCCAAACCAGTACGGACAACGTCCAGAATCTAAAAACACTTTTTCTTGTCTTTTGAACATCTTTATTAATAATTTACTGTGAGTGTGGGGCCTATTTTGTATCAAAAGCGTTAAATTTTGTTGCTGCGGTAACAACCAATCACAGAACGGTATTTTAAATTTTAAAGGACCTCTAAATTTTAACAGCCCGTCAATAAGTTACAGAATCCACGCCTGTAGGACTTATATTGGGAACCTGTTTGGTCCTTACCATTGTTATGCATTACAAGGACCAATGAATAGTGTGCTTTCATTGTTTACACCAGCGGTTCCCAAACTGGGAGGCGCAGACTGGTGTAAAGGGAGGCGTGAAAAATGTAATTTTCACAAGAAAACGCATTAATAAAAAAAAATATTTACATATAAATAAACTTCTGCATTACTTTGCGAAATAAAGTGAAAGGGGGAGGTGCAAAGGTTAGATTTTTTTTTAAAAAGGGACCATGCTGATTTAAAGTTTGGAAACGAATGGTTTACGCAATGAATTGTGCACAATTATTGTCAAATGTGGTGTGGTTTTAAAATTTTTGTTTTGTCCACAAATCCAAATTAATTTTGAAATAATTTAAAAAACCAGAGACAATGACGTAGCTGACTAACCTTTAAGGGTGCGGGATACAGCCCCCCCGACATCTTCATGACTTGCTTGCGCGCCTTCCCGAAAATCTGATCCTTAACCCAATCGTACTTCAAAGCGATCCCGAGTGCTTTATCCACGAGATTTTTCTTATTCCTATCGACCTTCAACTTCCCGCTTGCCAGCTGTTTGGCGATGCCGACGGCCACCTCCTCGAGATAATCGCGAGTTTTAACGTCGGGCGGCGCAAGCCCAGGCCCCAGCGGATCCACGAGCAAATCCACAATCCCCAATTTCTTTGCCCTATCGGCCTTGACCGTCTTCCCCGTGAGGGCCAAGTCCAGAGTATTTGGCACCGAAGTCAGTCTTTGCAAGCGCTGGGTTCCCCCGGCCCCCGGTAACAACCCCAGCATCACCTCGGGCAAACCCAGACCAGTCTTTCTGTCTTTGACGGCGATCCGGTAGTGACAGGAGAGGGCGACCTCGAGGCCGCCCCCCAGGCAGGAGCCTTGGATGGCCGCCACGATCGGTTTCTTGCTGTTCTCGATCGCAGAGAGGATTTGCTGCCCTGATTTCGATATCTGGGTGACCTCGTCCTGGCTCCTGCACTTCTCGAGCATGCCGATGTCGGCCCCGGCTATGAAACAGCTCGGCTTCCCCGATATCAAAACGGCCGCCTGCACGGAGGGGTTCGCGTCGATCTCGTGCAGGAGCGAATCGAACTCGCCCATGACTTCCACCCCCAGCGAATTCACCTTGGAATTCGGGGAGTCCAGGGTGATGACGCCGACATTGTCGACGACTTTTAGCCTCGTGTGTTTTCGTTCTTGCGTGGCGACGGCGCGGCACTGAACTGCAGAAATTTTGTTGGTTACATAAAGTGCTGCAGGTGCAAAGTGCAAGTTTTTGGGTGTTCACAGCATTTTTTTTTTTTTTACTTGGATTGGGATTTGGGAGTGTTAAGGGAGAGGGCGACTCACCGAGCCTTGTGTTGATTTTGGCGTTGTTCTGGGCGATTCTCGACAGGGCCCCAAACAGTCTCAGCGAGGACATGTTGACTTAAAGTTGAGGCGACGCTCTCTCGCTCTCCCGTGGATGGAAGCGGACTGAGGTGAGGAAAGTTTGAGTGAAACCGGACTTTGCCCTCTTACAACACGCGAAAACTGCAAGTCCAAAAAGCAATTCCACCTCAATCTGACAAGATCAATCGTTTGACAGTTGCAATCGGATACGTTCAGAAATTGAGCTCCCACACGGAATTGTTCTCTTTTTTCTTTTAATTACGCACTAACTAACCGCAAGTTACAATTAAAATGCGTATTAATTGCCACATTGATTGACGGCGCAAGGGTTTTAATATTCCAACGAAGTTAAAATATTAAATCCGAATGAATGCGTTTTAGGCTACGTTCAGAAATTCGAATTCCGCGTGACAGTTGAATGCAGCGAGTCCAACAAACGCGTGTTGCTATAAACAATAATTTGATTATTTTGTTTTTGCATCGCAATTTTATTATAAAATGATGATGGCAGTTGACTCTAAAAAATAAAATAAAAATAAAATAATGGTATCACGTGCTCAATATTTTACCTTTACGTTCGGCCGTGCACGATTATTGGAGGATGGAAACAAATGACGATGGCAAGGACGAATTCAAAATAGGACGACGGAAACGTTCGAGGACGAATTACAAAGCTTTCTCAAAGCAATAATCCAAGAAACAAGTGACGATCGTGTTAAGTTCGAAGAACAAAACGGCAAACAAAAGAAAATCTAACCAAAACGTTCTCTCTGTCTCTCTCTATTCAATAATCATCTCGGGATAATACCAGTTTTAAGTTAAGTATCAATGTACGATTTTTTTTTTTTTTTTTGAGAAACGAACTTCGAGATTTGTTGAGTTGACAGCACTGCTTCTGATTGCTTGCTGCCGAGTTCATCCATCATCAAAGTGCAAGGCTGGCTTGTTTCAATATTTCTCTGTCGTTTGTTTTAACAGTTTATTGTAGAAATTGTTTATAAATTGACTTAACTTTGTACTTATTTTGTTAGCCGAAGGTTCGTAAATAATAGAGAAAGAGTTGCCGCCACAGTGTTGCCCACATTACTCCCTGTCAGTGTTAGCATTACAGAATTTTATTTTGTAGTCCATCATTACGTTAATAATAAATATGAATAGATGAAACAGCGACATCTTACGATCGTTTTCTGGTTTGCAGTGGGAATGTTGAGTTACGTCTCTGCTGAAGAAGCCCCAAGCAGGGCTGAAACAGCTGTACAGAGGCTGCTCGAGGTTTTCACTGGAATTAAAAACGATTTGCAACAAAATTTGTTAATAAATATTTTCTTATTGTTTTCTTTTTTGACATTGATCTATTGAAATTTCTCCGATTAATTTAGGTCGTACTGTATGCCGCAAAAAGAATTTTCGGTCGTGTTGGTTGGCGACACTGCGCTCTCATGCCGGCCGTGCGTGCTCCTCGCAGTCACCTGTCAAAAGCACTTAACCTCAATCTCACAGAAATCGACTCGAGTTTTTATTAAAGAATGGACGGCGAGTCGTCCGTTTTATCCGAGGAGGAGCTACTCAAGAAGCACCGGCTCGAACGCAGGGACCTGCAGGCGAGAATACAATCGCTGAAGAAAACCGCGCCCAAGGGAGACAAACGCAAGAAGAAAGAAGTGGCGGATACGATACTGAAGCTCGAGAGGGAGCTGGACGAGAGGCAAAACAGGGAACTCGACGCCGTCGCAGGTGGTGGGGGGGCCAACGACCTCGAAGTGGCGGAAGAAGAAAACGATGCGGAACCATCGAATCCACCGTCTTTGGAAGAGCAGCAGACCATCGAGTCGACCAAGGTCAGTCGGGCTCAAAGACGAAGGAACAAAAAGCTCGAGGAAGATAAGGAACGCGAGAAACGTATATCCGAGCAGGAGGAGGCGAATAGGCAAGGCCCGAGGGTGCTTGAGACAAACGCAATCAAAGACATACTCAAGGGGATCTCCCTGGATATTCACAGCATACCCGCGGATGGTAATTGTTTGTACTGCGCCGTCAACCACCAGTTGGAAACGACGGGCAGGGAAACGTCGACGACCACCAAGCTGAGGAAGATGACGGCCGAGTACATGCGTCAGCACAAAGACGACTTCCTGCCTTTCATGTACAGCGATTCGGGTGAGGCGGTTGACGACAAGGAGTTCGAGGGTTACTGCAAGGAGGTCGCCAGCACGAAACTCTGGGGCGGTCAGCTCGAGCTTAAGGCGCTCTCCCACGTACTCAAATGCCCCATCCAGGTGATTCAAGCGTCGGGGCCCTCGACCATGCTGGGCGAGCACTACACCGGAAAGCCCCTGGTTTTGACGTACCACCGGCATCTATATCGACTAGGCGAGCATTATAACTCCACCGTAGTTTCGGAATTTAACGAGAAAGACGATGACTAGTAGCTGAATTTTATTTATCTCTTTTTATTTAACGGCTAGAAATTAAAATCAACTTAGGAGGGAATTATGTAAACGCACCTTACTTTGCGAGAACGATTTTTAATGATAAGAAGATAAGCAACTGAAGTGATAACTGCCACACTTAAGATTATTTATTTGTATTTTAAAAAGAGCAAAAGAAGAAAAAAAACTTACTATTTAATTGTTCTGAGTTTTGCGCGGTTGGTTGTGCTGTAATTTGCTGTCTGTGTGCAATCGCAACTTGTATTAAACCGGATGACATTTCGTATTTTCGTTGTTTGATTTAATTCATTCGAGCGTCAGGTTTGAACGGGTCGTTCGTTCCTGTGCGATTCAAACTTCCCGCTGAATTTGTTTGCGCTGTGACGGCTTGCGCTCGAAAGTAATTATGTTTGCTGGCGTGATTAACAAAATAACTCCGCCGCTTCGCTCATCGCTGAATCTATTGAACGCAGTAACGGTCACGACCTGCTGTCTGCTTTACCGACCGCCGCGCACTTGTCAAATTGAAATCAAATAACGCGAATTGAATCTTCAGAACTGTTTTCCTTTAAAATTCGAAGAAGTTGCTGGCGTGATGACTCCGCCGCTTCGCTCGTCGCTGAATCTATTGAACGCAGCAACGGGCACAACCCGCTGTCTACTTTACCGGCCGCGGAGCCCTTGTCAAATTGAAATCAAATGACGCGAACTGAATTTTCAAAACTGTTTTCCTTTAAAATTCGAAGAAGTTGCTGCCGTGATGACTCCACCGCTTTGCTCATCGCTGAATCTATTGAACGCAGCAGCGGTCACAACCCGCTGTCTACTTTACCGGCCGCGGAGCCCTTGTCAAATTGAAATCAAATGACGCAAATTGAATTTTCAACAGTGTTTTCCTTTAAAATTCGAAGAAGTTGCTGCCGTGATGACTCCGCCGCTTCGCTCATCGCTGAATCGATTGAACGCAGCAACGGTCACGACCCGCTGTCTACTTTACCGACCGCCGCGCCTAGCACTTGTCAAATTGAAATCAAATAACGCGAACTGAATTTTCAAAACTGTTTTCCTTTAAAATTCGAAGAAATCGTTAACGTATCTGAGATACCGTTCGATGTTTATTTGTTTTGTTCGCTTGTTTTATTTTGTCTTTCTGTCTTCTGCCAGCTTCTTGATTTGCAAAAGTTTTCGGCCCGAGAATCTTTGTTTCTTCATTATTTTTTTTATCTTTTCTTCTGTTTTTCGCATTCATCTTCTTTCTAAACAAATCGAAATCCCGCATTTTATCGACTCCTTCTTACAGTTCTCTTTTGTTTCACATGAGTTTATATTTATTCGCAATAACTTCCGTCAATTTTCATTTTTTTTGTCCATCTTAACATCGTGGTATTTCTGCTTTTTTTTTTGTTTTTAATTCATTTTATACTTTGTACTTCTTTTTTGTTTATTTTTATCTAATTGATTTTTTTTTTTCATATTTTGTCGGTTGATGCTTTCTTCACAGCAGTCTTTTGTTTTCTATTAGTTTTCTTTTTCCGTCTGGAGATTCATTTGTTTTTGGTTCGTTCGTCTAAGCAGTCGAACTTCTTTTGTTTTTTTTCTGTTCTTTGTGCGTTTGCATTATTTATTTCTCTTTTGTTTCTGACTCCATTTTGCGGCTTTGCAAAATCTTTCAACGATTTTCATTTTCTTGGTCATCTTAGTATCCTAGTACTACTGTTTTTTTTTTTTTTTTTTATAAATCTTGTTTTCTACTAAATTTTTTTTTTAATTTTTAATTTGGAGATTCATTTGGTTTTTTTTTCACCTTAGTCGTCAATCTTCGTTTGTTTCTTTTTGTGCTTTCGTACTATGTTGTATTGTTCTCTTAGAAAATTTCTTATAGAATCGATTTTGCGCATTTTATTGGCGCTTGTTTGTAGTTCGTCGTTTTTCATTTGTTTTTAGTCTCGCATTTCGTTTCCTTTTTGTTTTCTTTTTTAATCGTCGTGCTATTGATTTTTCTCGAGTTTGTTTTAATTTTCTACGATCTTTCTGGCTCTTTTTTTTTTGGTTCGCCTCACGCCTTGCATTTTATCGCTACTTTCACTTCTCTTTTGTTTCCGACTTCTTGTCAGGTTTCATTTGTTTTTTCTTAATCGTTCTGATTTTTGATTCGATTTTTTTGTTTTCTTGTTTATTACTTTGTGAAAAAAATCGGCGGCAACATTTTGTCAACAACAAGTTGGTGATATTGCCTGCAAGAAATCTGGCAACCCTGTCTATCAAGACCAGAATCTGTAGACGAATCTTGACATGTACCCCGGCCACGACTTAAGCACGATAATGGACGTGCGAATCTTGAAATGTACCTTGGCCACGACACGACCACGTTGCCGCCGCTGTACGCGAATCTTGAAATGTACCTCGACCACGGCATAAGCAGCACGTTAATACTCTGTAGGTACGCGATTTTTAAACGCACCTCAGATTCAATTTCGGCACGAACGTACATAAAAAAATGTTAAGCTTAACAAGTTTTTTTTTTTTTTACTTTCATCTCCACTTAATACCTACATATTATATTAGAAATCGATCAAGGCAGTGATTGCACAACAACAACAAGAAATATTCAGTCTAAGGAACTTGTTTCTTTTAGGATTTGTCAATTGCAAATCTCCGGCCCCCTCCACCACTTGTTCACGTTTTCGTAGTGTCTCGAACCCGAGGAAGGGGGCGCGTACAGCATAGCGCAAAGCCGGCACCAGAAACGCGTGTTGATGAACTCCCCCGTCCCCTTCCACTGAAAATACGAGTTGTAGAGCGCGTCCTCCCTGTCCAGCGCGTTGAGGTACGCCGCCAGGTCCGCGGGGGTGGCGAACTCGTCCACGTGGATGTAGGAGCCCTTCGGCGCGCTCCTCTTGTAGTCCTCCGGGTACGCCCCCATGACGACGGGGACGACGCTGTTCTCCAGCGCGTTCACGAAGAACTTCTCGGTGATGTAGTCCTTGCAGTTCGAGTTCTCGAACGCCAGGTAGAACTTGTAATCCCTGTCCAGCATTTCGAAGCAGTCGGTGCAGCGAAGGCTCCCGCATTTCCCGTATATATCAACCCCGATGTGTCGGGACAGTTCTTTGGCGTAGGAGAACCGGTCGTTGGGGGTTTCGCAGTTCGACACGAGCCAAGCGACTTGCTTGCTCTTGCCCATCGCGTAATTCCTCTCTTGCTTCATGTATTTGACCTTCGAAACAAAAACCGATCGAAATTAGCGTGATTATAAAATTGCGTGTGTGTGTGTGTGCGTGTGTGTGAGGGGGGAGGGGGGGGGGTTATTTTGAGAGTGTACAAACCTCCGGGTCGTAATACACCCAGCGCTCGTAGGGTGTCACTATCTCGCTGTCCTCCCTGTATGTGGCGGTCCAGTTTACGAGATCGAACGTGTTCGGATCGAACGCTTCGGAATGATAGGGGCTTTCCAGGATATATAAAATCCATATTTGTTCCGGCGGACGTGGAACCTTGGGGTCGATGACGATGTCCTTGAAGAGGATGGCGTCGGATGAGACGATGTGCGTTAGGTCTTCGGTGAGGGCGCATTCCTTCACCGGGCAGTCGCGGAAGACGTCGGCGTTTTCCCCCCGGAGTTTCCACGTTTGGAAGCCGGCGTAGAGCAGGATGATTTTATTCCGGTTAACTGAAACAAACGAAATTCAATTACTCAAGAGACGGTATGACAAATCAATCGCACAAATCAAAGCATTCGTATTCGTATGAATCGGTTAAACAAAAAAAAAAGACGGCGTGCTCTCCGAAACACCGTTTTCTTGTCTGCCTCGTCGCATCCGGTTCGAAGGACCAAATAATCCTGTATTGTTATTCATTTGTACACTATTGTGCGACATGGTTTTGTTTGATTCAAGCTCGGACGTTCCATTTTATTGATTAATCGTAAGTAAAGAAGTCGTAAACAAAGGCGGAGCTTGTGCCGGGGACGAGGTACATGTCAAGATTCCCGTCAAATTGAAAAAAAAAAGAAAGAAAGACGACGTGCTTTTCGAAATACCGTTTTCTTGTTCTTCCCTATCGCATGCGGTTCAAAGGACCGAATATGCGAACGCGGAACTTGTGCCGTGACCAAGGTACACGTCAAGATTCTCGTCAAATTGGTCTATGACGCCTGTGATATAATAATCTTGCCGATGTAAATTTGTACGAATCAACTAAAAAAAAAGAGATGGCGTGCTTTACGAAATACCGTTTTCTTACTTTGCCCTGTCGCATCCGGTTCGAAGGACCAAATATTCTGTAACGTGTTTGTATTGTTATTAATTTTTACACTATTGTGCGACATGGTTTTGATTGATTCAAGATCGCGCGTGCAATTTTGTCGATTAATAATAATAATAATAATAATAATAAAGGCCTTTATTTTGTTGGCGAAGTTCAGCTGCGCTGTTCTACCACTTAACCAACCATATAACCTATTTCAAAATATATATAAATGTAATACGTAGACGTA
Source organism: Prosopocoilus inquinatus (assembly GCA_036172665.1). NCBI lineage: Eukaryota > Metazoa > Arthropoda > Insecta > Coleoptera > Lucanidae > Prosopocoilus > Prosopocoilus inquinatus. The sequence continues at coordinate 1,010,465 of CM069878.1, read as the reverse complement.
AGTAAAGGAGTCGAGGTCGAAGGCGGAGCTTATGTGGTGGCCGAGGTACATGTCAAGATTCCCGTCAAATTGAAAAAAAAGAGAAAAAAAAGATGGCGTGCTTTCCGAAATACCGTTTTCTTGCTCTGCCCTATCGCATCCGGTTCGAAGGACCAAATATTCTGTGACGTGTTTGTATTCTTATTAATTTTTACACTGCTGCGTGACGTTGTTTTGATTGATTCAAGCTCGGACGTGCAATTTTATTGATTAGACGTAGCCGAAGAAGTCGTAGGCGGAGCCTGTGCCGTGGCCGAGGTGCACGTCAGGATTCGCGTCAAAGTGGCCTGCGACGCCCGTGATAAAATAATTTTGCGTTGATGACGTTGATACTGCAGTTCTAAACAGTGAAGCGACTTACCGAATCGGAGGCGGTGTGCCTGTGCCGTGACCGAGGTACATGTCAAGATCCCCGTCCAACTGGCCTACGATACGATATTTTTGCGACGACTGCAATTCTAAACTGTCAAGCGACTTACTGAGTCGGAGGCGAAGCTTGTGCCGTGGCTAAGGTACATGTCAAGATTCGCGTCGAACTGGTCTGTGACGCCTATGATGACGACGCGGATACTGCAATTTTAATTTGTTGAGGGACTTACCGAGACTAAAGAAGAAATTCTTTGAAGGAAAAGAAATTTAGATCCCCAGGCGGTTACTCGGTGTTTGTCAATCAAAGACAGTTGGCGACACTGTCTGGCAATTTCAGGCTGCTGACGTGACGCATTATTTACGGCGTGGCGCAAGAAATAGAAACCGAATTATTTAAGAAGGGAAATAAAGAGTGAGAGTTTAATTAACGGACGGGTGCTGCAATGCCTAAATTAAAATGACAGTTCAGTTCGTTACGAAACGTACGACGGATAAGCAGGTATCGTTTTGTTTATTGTTTAATTAACTCGGAGCTCAGTTGATAGTAATGCAATCGAGCGCATGCGCCCGCGTGCTATAAAAAATGTCGTCTCTTGCCAATCTGACGTTTCGCGCACGACACTGCATTAAGTTTTTTGTTTTCTTGAACTTGTCTTTTTTTGCTTGAATATTTGTGAAATCTACCGGACAGGAAATGAGCATTCGAATCACCGGGCCAAGTGCGGAAAGCAGCAAGAAATAGCCGACGATTACAGTTTCCTGTAATTTTGTTTTCTCCGAACTGGCGCTGTTTAAAAACGCGACTTCACACAGATTTGGCGAAAGTTTTTTCAATCTGAAAGCTTCTCACGCTTTTTTAAGCGGCGTATTTTTGATTTAATGAAAGATAAATTACAGGAAACTGTAATCGTCTACTAGTTTTGGCTTTCGATTTTAAATTGAAGAAGACTTTAATCAGATTTGTTTACCTGTTGGTTGGTCATCGGGCACGTACATGAGCTGCTCGATGATTCTGTCTCCGGCTCCATCTTCCGGAAACAGCCGCGGCGGCGCTTGTCCGGATTTCTCCGGGCGCGCGCTCCCGCCCCTGAAATACCACGGCTTCCCGGACTCCGCCCTCCTCCTCCTCTGCGCCAACAGGAACAGCAAGGCGCACGTGCAGATTCCGAACAAGAAACTCTTGAGCGTGACGCGCCTCCAAATCTTCAGATGCATGCTCCGGCCCAAGCACGACTTTCCACAAACTCGCGGCGCGCTCGCTCTTCCTGCAAGTCCGATCCGCGCAAATTTTAATAATAGCCTCGACAACCACCGCAAATAAAATAAATGCGTGTGTCACGGGGGGCCCACGCGAATCGCGCGCGTCCGCGAAAGGAAATTAATTTCGGACGTCGCCGCCGCCGCCGACGAACGCGTCGCAGGATTTGACGTCTAATGTGGCCGCAACAGGACTGACGTTTGCTTCATTGTTTTTTTTCTTCATTTTTTTTTAACGAGCGTATCGCGTGTTCTTTGAACCGTTACCCGGAGAGGTCTAGGTTATATTCGATCGCGATGCGCTCCGCTCTCTTGATTATTGAAATTTTGAATCGTAAACAAAGTCATAATTCAAATCGGTCCAGGCCAGACTAGGCGATAGCAATGATTCTCCGAAGCCAATTAAAAATCGTAATTAATTCTCATATCTTGTGGAAAACGAAAGTTTTTTTTTTGTTTTCATGATCTCTTAAATATCACTTGAAGGACGCTGTCAACAATTGACGTATGAATATGGCGTCCACTATGTTTATTTTGACAGGCTCAACATAACCTCGCTTTCGCTACCTATATTTTTTTTAGGTTAATTAATTCTCCTTATCGTATGAAAAACGAGAGTTTTTTTTTGTTTTGTTTTCATGTTCACTGAAATGTCAAAAATGGGATGCTGTCAACAACTGACGTACGGGTATGGCGTCCACTTTTCTTTTGACAGTCTGAACATAACCTCGCCTTTGCGCTCGGTTTTATTTTTTTCGGTTAACGATTTCTTACATCAGAAATTACGCTTGTGAATAAAAGAAATAAAACTCGTTTCAGAACTTTCATAATTCGAAAATTCAAGGAGAAAGAAACCAATTTTAAGTGCGATTAAGTGTCGAACTCTACTCGACCGAAGGAAACTTAAAAACTCATTTTCAAAATTTGCGGAATTCAGTCGAAAGTCGAAAAAACTTTAAAATTTAAAAAGAAAAAACTTAAAGCGCAAAGAAAATTCAAAACTGACCCCTAAATATCAAAACTAACAAAAATCCAAAATATTCGATTAATCAAGCATGTCACTTAAAAACTCAATTTTCGATATTTCCGGAATTCAGAACTTGATAAAGCTTAAAACTCAAAAGAAATTTCCAAAGTAACAAAAATCTTCAGTCCAAGTAAAAAGAATCTTAAAACTCAATAAAAAAAAAAATTGAAAACTCAAACTTAAATTTCAAAACTAACAAAAATCCAAAACGCTCGCTAATTGAGCAAGTCAAGGCCAATCCATCCCAAGATCGACCCACCTCTGAACTGAATAAAAATTAGTCAAAGTAAACCCAACTCAACTCCTTTCATCCATGCCCAACTTCACTCTTTTTATCCCCGACCCAACTCTATTCCTTCCATCCCCAACTCAACTCTACTCGACCAAAAAAAAAGAAAAACACCTGCAAAAATACCATATTTTAAAATTTACGAAACTCAGAGCTCAAGAAAACTGAACTGAAATTAAGTCCACCTCGAGAAACCTTAAAACTCGTGCAAATTTAAACTCAAACTCAAAACTTAGAAAAAGAAAACAAAAACCCAAAAATATTCGAACCAAGGCAACTCAACTCTGCTCAACTAAGGAAAATAATTTTAAAAGGTTCAATGCATTTCAAGGTCAACCCAACTCAACTCTGAACTGAATGAAAATAAGGCCACCTCCTCCTCTCAAGGAAATTCAACTCAGCTCCTTTCATCCTCCGGCCCAACTCCACTCAACCGAAAAAAAAAATAATAATAATTACTAAAAAATAAACTTCGAGGAAGTCCAAAATTTAAACCCAAGTCAACTCTATCCAATCCAAGCGAATAATTAAAACTAAAACGAAAATATAAAAAATGTTTGAAATAAAAATGAAAAGTCAAATTCATCAAACCCAACTCAACTCCAACTGCTCAACAGAAAAAAAAAAATTAAAATTTGTACAAAAATGACATTCAGTTGAAATTAACTCCGCCCCCTCTCAAGGTCAACTTAGTCAACTCAACGCAAACAACAGAATGAAAAGTAAAGAAAATTAAATGGATGAAAATTGAGGAAAATTAAGTAATAACCAAGAAATTAAAGCTGAGAAGAGGTCAAGGGTAAAGCTCAATTAAAATTGAGTCCAATTCGCCTCAAGGCCAACTCAATTCGACTTCACCATTCATCCTGATTACCTCCACTAAAGCAAAAATTTATAAAAAAAAATGTAACTCAATTAAAATTAAGTCCAATTCACCTCAAGGTCAACTCAACTCGACTCCAACGTTTATCTTAAATACCCGATACTAAAGCAACAGTTTACAAAAATTAAAACTGAATTAAAATTAAGTCCAACTCAAAGTCAATTCAACTCTACTACATTTTTCCTAATTACCCCCCTCCTCCCTCCTTACTAAAGCAAAAATTTATAAAAATTTAAACTCAAGGTCAAATTAATTCGTTCAAAGCGCTTCTTCCGCTTGGCGAGGAGAATATCCTCTGGCTCTTAACCAACCAAAGATTCTTTTTTTTAACTCGTGACATTTTAAATGTGGAGGTGTTTCGACTCGCGAGTGTACCGAAGATGACAGCTGAGCTGTCGAAATACGTATCTACGAAAATGAACTTGTTGAGCGTCTCATTTACGAGTATCATTGATAAAATTTGTAGTTTGTAGAACTTTATTTTGTGGTTGTAATTTGAGTTCAAATTTAATTTAAAAGTCAAGGTTTAAAATTCAACTCGTACTTATGTAGGAGATGATTAATTTAATTTTATTTATTTTTTCTCGTGGTGGTAGTCACTCTGAAGGTTGTCCTTCATACCGTTTTCTGTCGCCTGCAACCTAATGATTACAACGGATGTCCCGTCGGCGTCGGAAAACCTGTCTATCTTATACCGTGTCTTGAAAAGTTTTTTTTTTTTTGAATATTCGAAGCCAGGCCGACTCTGCGCTTCGATAAATAATAAATCTAACGATAAAAAGAGTGAAACTGAATCGGTCAGGTTTCGCAATCAAAATAACAACTCGCTATCTGCCCCCAATACAAAAATATCATCTCACGCCGACCTTATTCAACGATTCGTTTTGAATTACTGATACAACGCTTTAAAATAAAAAAAAATCGAATAAAACGCTCGCGCTTTTTTTATATTTTTAGATTTTCATTTCATCTCGAAAACTCAAGGATTTCTAAAAATAGGTAATATTTTTTTTGTTTTGTTGGAGAAATTATCTCCGTGTCGGTACGGAGAAGAGCGATCGTGTTAAGTAATAGTCAAGTCGAATGGTAAATCCACGAAATGTGTTAATTAAATAACGTAATAAGCTCGAGCTTGCGCCAAGGGGCCCGCCAAACGCAGCGACACGTACGCACGCGACCTTGATAAAATCGAGACTTCTTGAAGGACAAGTCAGGCTTGGTTGTGTTGTTTAAGGGCCGCAAATGTGTTGCGCTTCAATAAATAATTTATTCTTGTAGATGACAAACAGCGAACCCTCGCGGCAATTTTTTGCGATATAACCCCGCGCGCGGTAGTATCACGGCATACATGATCGCGAACGCGTACGGACGTCTGGATGCCCCTTTAACCGTACCGCGTTAATGACCTCCATATACGTGCTAATTTTCACGTATAACGTAATTATTTGAGTTTCATTTTTTTTCTTCGCGCGCCATCTGCATCACCTAGGCGAGAAGTAAGATTTCCGTGCAAAGCCGGTTGCCTAAAATTCAATTTAATGGCCGCCGGTTGTTTTATTTCTTTTAATAAATTTGTTTACAACAAATTATAGTTCCGCGCTGGTTTCGGTCTAGGTTGGCTGAAAATTATAAATGAGCGCGAGTCACATCGGAGTGTTCCAAGCGCCATCTATCGTCCCAATGACAATGACAACTAATTTACTCGAACGCCAAACGTTTTCATCTTTTATAGTCTCGATGTTTTTTTTTTTTTTTTTTTTAATATGCATAATGAGAGAGTAAAAACTACATAGGTAAGAATCATTCACAGAGCGCCATCTGTTGCCCAAAAGCGAAAGCTTTCACTAGAATTTCCTATAAGTCACGCAGACGTTCTCTGACAATCAGTAAAATCCCCGACGATTTCTTTCATGTCTCGAAAATTAAATTTCGAAATAAAAAAGCGCAAGTCACATCGGACTGTTTCGAGCGCCATCTATCGTCCCAACATATAAACTAATTTAATCATCGACTACCGATGATACCGTCTTCGTCCTTTGTATTGGCAATGTTTTTTTTTTCTTTTTCTTATAAGTCGAAAATTGAGGCCCGTCATTCACAGCGCCATCTGTTGCCAAGAAGTGAAAAGCTTTTGCTAGAATTCCCTATGATGGCATTCCATCGCCACGCCAATGTTCGTCGCAATCAGTAAAGTCCCCGACGACTTCTAACTTCTTGTTTCGAAATTAAGTTTCGAAATAAAAAGCGCAGGTTTCATCAGACACTTCCGAGCGCCATCTATCGTCCCAAACTGATAACTAATTTAATCATCAAATACCGATAATACCGTTTTCGTTGTTTATGTATATTCTCAACGTTTCTTTGTCTTTTTCTTTTGTAATAAGTCGAAAATGTTAAATCTACGGACGTAGGAGTCATTCACAGCGCCATCTGTTGTCACAAAAACGAAAGCCTTTCACTGGAATCTCCTATAACGGCATTTCATCTTAACGCCGACGCGACGGCGTTTCTGACTTTATGTTTGGAAATTAAATTTCAAAATAAAGAAAAAACGTTCCCGCTTCCCAAAAGCGCCATCTCTTGACGAAAATAAATTCTCATCGAATTTCCCACGACGGCGTTCCATTCCCGACGTCCGTCGCCGTCAACACAAGGCGGACTTCTTAAAACCTTAGCGTGGCGGGATTTTTTACAGCGCCATCTGTGGACCACTGAGGAAAGCTTTTTTGTTTTAATTTTAAATGGAACTAACTCGCGATTCTAACTTAAGATAAACAAAAAAGAAACACTTTTCGTTTGACGTCTGGCCCTACGTCTTAAGTGCCTTGAGATTTGCATTGAATCGGGAAGATTATCTTCGGCCTCGCAGAATAATTGATTTAAACGATTCATAGATGGCGCTGGTCGCGGATTTTCGTATTTGGTAAAGCCAGTTGGTCTTCCAAGTCAATCAGAAACGCGGCATATAGGTGACGGTTTAATAATAAACGAATAACTCAACCTATCGGATTATTATTTATATACATTTTTTTTTTTGAGGTTAAGTAGAAACAAGTTATTAATAAGAAAGAAAGGGCGGTGTCTCTCTGCAACGGACCGCCCTTTTCGTCGTCGGTGAAATCGAGAAACGTCAATTATTTTTCAAATCTGGTGACTTGTTTGTTGCAAGCCACCCCAAGGTAACGAACGCGTCAAATTGAAGTTTAACATAACCTAAAAAAATGAATGTCGCATTTAATTTTGCGCCACTCGGCAATGCGCATTATATTCACTCTAGTTCTAGTCATTCAATAAAGAAACTGTCAATTTTTGAGAGAGCACGCACGCGCGTCCAACTGGCTTTACCAAATACGAAAATCCGCGACCAGCGCCATCTATGAATCGTTTAAATCAATTATTCTGCGAACTCCTTGACGTGTCCATTACGAACGCATCCTAGGATACGTTCGAAAACTTAAGAACGCATCTAGGATACGTCCATTAGGAACGCATCTAGGATACGTTCGAAAACTCAAGAACGCATTTGGGATACGTCCGTTAGGAACGCATCTAGGGTACGTTCGAAAACTTAAGAACGCATCTAGGATACGTTCGAAAACTCTTTATACCAACAACACCCAAAGTGTTCGAACGCACTCCTGCTTTGTTTCTGCTTGTCTTTTTTTAAGATGACGACTTTGAAACGTGAAAGTGGCAACGCCGCTTCGGACCAGGAAATAACACGCAATAACACTAAAAACTTAATAAATTATTATTGGCGTATGTACAACAAAAAAAAAGGAATAACAAAAAGGTTTTTTTTTTAAGTGTGTGCGCCTACTAGTCGGCCGCGTTCCGCCACGATTTCGTGGTGCACACCCCGGGGCCGCGCCACCAATTGTTAACGTCGTCGTAATGCTTGTGATTGGCTGGCGCGTGCAGCATGGCACAGAGTCGGCACCAGAAGTACGTGTTGATAAACTCCCCGGTGCCCTTCCATCGGTAATACGAATTATACAGGTCGTTATCCTTGTCCAATCGGTGCAGGTAAGCGGCCAGCTCGGCCGGCCCCGCGAACTCGTCCACGTGGATGTACGAGCCCTCCGGGGCGCTTCTTTGGTAGTCCTCGGGGCGGGCCCCCATCACGACGGGCAGCACGTTACGGCCCAGGCCGTTCACGTAGAACTTCTCCGTTATGTAGTCCCTGCAGTTAGAGTTCTCGAAGGCCAGGTAGAACTTATAGTCCCTGTCGAGGTACTCGAAGCACTTCTTGTCCGCGCGGGGGCACTTCAGGGGCCCGCACGTTCCGTATATGTCGACGGAGATGTACTTGGCTAGCTCGCGGGCGTAAGCCAGGCGTCCGTTGCGCGCCCCGCAGTTCGAGACGAACCACGCGACCTTCTTCGTCTTATTGGCGGCGTAGTCTTTTGTCTGATCCATCTGCTTCACCTGCAAAATAAAACGTTTCGCTGTAATAAGAAAGAAAAAAAAACGACCCAAGTTTCGAAACACCCTATATAAGGAAGTGATTTTTCATTCGCGAGCGAAAAATTAGGGAAACAAATAAAAAACGACTTAAGTTTGGTAACACCCTGTATAAGGAAGTGAATTATTTTAAGGTTAATCGTCGATCGGCAATCGAATATTTCAAGTTCTAATCTGTCAACAAGAAACAATTGACGACTCATTACAGTCGGGGCTTTAAGTTTCTTTTTTTTTGTTTTGGATTTAAAATTTTTTCCGAAACAAAGAAGAAAAAACTTGCTCTGCGCTCTCTCTGTTTCATTCGCGAACGTAAAGATTCTAAAAAAAATAAATAAAATAAAAAATGGACGATGTTTTGTAGTACCCTGTATAAGGATGTGATTTTTTTTTTTTAGATTAGTCATCGATCTGCAACCGGATATTTTAAGTTCTAATCTGTCAACAAGAAACAATTGACGACTCATTACAGTCGAGGCTTTTAAATGTTTTTGGTTTGATTTTGGATTTAATTTTTTTCCGAAACAAAAAAAAAACTTGCTCCGCGCTTTCCTTGTTTCAGTCGCGAACGGAAAAATTATAAAAAAATAGTAAAAAATGATCGAAGTTTGGTAGTACCCTGTATAAGGATGTGATTTCTTTTTTTTTAGATTAATCATAAATCGGCAATCGAATATTTCAAGTTCTAATCTGTCAACAAGAAACAATTGACGACTCATTACAGTCAGGGCTTTATTTTTTTTTTTTTTGTTTTGGATTTAATATTTTTTCCGAAACAAAGAAAAAAAAACTTGCTCCGCGCTTTCTTTATTTCAGTCGCCTACGTAAAAATTATAAAAAAAAAATAATAAAAAATGATAGGTGTTTGGTAGTACCCTGTATAAGGATGTGATTTTTTTTAGGTTAGTCGTCGATCGGCAACCGAATATTTTAAGCTTTCATCTATCAACAAGAAACAATTGGCGATTCACCGTAATCGGGCCTTTCCGTTTCTTTTTTTTGTTTCGGATTTAATATTCTTTCAAAACTACAAAAAAGAAATCTTGCTCCGCGTTTTCTTTGTTTCTTTGTTTTGTTTTTTTTTTTGCAAAAACGATAACAAAAAACTCCGAATTTTGTGAACCGTAAAAATTATAAACGCTCAAAGTTTAGTAACACCCTGTATAAGGATGGGATATATTGTTTTTAGCTCGATTGTCAATCGACAGGTGAAAATATTCTCAGCGATTCATCCTAGTCCTAATTTGTCGACTCAAAACAACTGACGACTCGACTTCTAAAATTACCGCAGTCTTGACTTTTTTTTAACTCTTTGTTTTGGATTTAATACATTCGCAAAAACGAAAACCATCTTTCGCTCCAGATTTTCTTTCACTGTTTCATTCACGAACATAAAAAGCGTAAAGGTATAAGGATAACAGAAATGGCCGAAATTTAATAACACCCTGTATAAGGTGTTACTTGATACATTTTTAGGTTAATCGAAGCATTTGTTTCACTTATTTACAGCCGTTAATCCCTGTGGATATTTTTTGGTCAAATCGTGCAATATTGTACCACTGCGTCAAAATACTTTTTCTGTTCATTCAGAGATGGCGCTCCGGACTTTCACCGAAATGTTCTATTTATAACAACAAAGAAATAAACAGGAACATTTTTAATTAAAAAAAAGCAACAGGCAGACATGCGGCCAAGGATTTGCTTTTGTCGTCTAACAGATGGCGCTCTGATGAGAGTACAGGACAATATTCATTTTTTGTTTTTTTTTTGTTTTTGATTTTACGTGTGCGTTCAGCACCCGCCGTTTTTTCGCGTGAAATTTTCTGCGTTCAAGTCGTACGTGGTACTGCTCATCAAAATACTTTTTCTGTGGATTCAGAGATGGCGCTCCGGACTTAAATGTTAGAAGTAATCTATTTATATAACCTAAAAAAAGAGAAAATAATAAGCAAAAGCATTTGTTGAAGAAAGACAACAGACAAACGTGCGGCCAAGGATTTATTTGGTGTCCGACAGATCGAAACACTTTCTCCGTGGATAATTCAGAGATGGCGCTCTGGATTTGAATCTTTGAAATATTCTATTTATAACCTCAAAAAAAAAATTGACAAGCATTTTTAAAGGAAAATAGCAGTGTGGCTAAGGATTCTTTTTTTCTTTTGGTGACCGACAGATGACGCTCTTTCTGCCAGATAATATCCTTAGCAAAAACATTGTCTGCGTGCAGTTCGAAATGATTTCTGGTGGAGGCGCCGGGCTCCCCGCCCCGTAAATCTATGATCTCACCTCCGGATTATAATAGGTCCACCGTTCGTAGGGCGCGACGATGTCGCTGTCTCTCCGATAGGTGGCGGTCCAGTTGAAGACGTTCCCTAACCGGATGTTTTGAGTGTGGTAAGGACACTCGAGGAAATACAGGATCCAGATTTGGCTGGGCGGGCGCGGCACTCCTGGATGTGTAAAGTGATCCTTGTATAGGAGGGCGTCGGCGTCGACCGCGCGACTGCGATCGTCCGTGAGCGTGCACCTGTTCACTGGGCAGTCGTGGAATGTTCCGGGCCCGGACTTCTGGCCCCACTGGCTTAGACCGTTGTACGCTAGCACCACCTTTTCAGGCGTGTCCGGCCCTGAAACAAGTTTTTTTTTCTTTTGACAACTCAAGTTCGATAGCACCCTGTATACACACGTTTATAAAATTATATTAAAAAAAAAAAAAACAATAGAATGTCAGTGCCGGGATAAGATACCACTTGCAAGTTTGGTAAATGACTACTTAAGTTCGGAAGTACCCTGTATACACACGTTAATAAAAAAAAATTAAATTAAAATTTCAGTGCTGGAATAAGATGCGATTTGCAACTTTGATAACTGACTACTTAAGTTCGGTAGTACCCTGTACAGACACATTTTGTGATAAATTCAATCTAAGTCCGTCGTTATCAATTTTTAACGGTGCTAATCATGGAAATGACCTTGGCCCTTATCAGGTGTACCAACCGGATGTAAGTATACCTATCGGAACGAGTCTTAATTTTCTAAATTGCGCAATAAAATATGCAACAATTCCAAGAGAAATTTTAATTAACGCACAATCGACATGAAACTCTCGTTATCACATTCATTATTCATTTGTGAAAATCTACCGCTGCTGAATCACAATCGGTTTGACCCAATAAATAAGAACCCGCAACGTATTTTTGCGTGCTGTACCTCTCTTTATTTATGTGTGTGTGTGTGTGTGTGTGATTCCATGGACGCGAATGCGATTGCGAAACAAACGAGCGTGACAGTTGTTTACTTAGGGTTATTATTTTTTTTCCTGTTGGCAGCGAACGCCGGAAAAGAAAAACTCGTTTCCTTCGGCTTCTGTTGATATAAATCGAATGTATGTATGTAAATGTTTATCTTGTAAATATTTATTGCTTGCGTGAGCTCCGAGCTCTTCTTGTTTGTTTTTGTTGTTATTGTTTGGTTATGTAATACCGGCGGGTGATTTATTTTATTTTTGCCAAATTTACTTCGCGACATTTTTATTTCGCCCGTCGAGGCCGAGGTACGCTTCGAAATTCGCGGCGTGCCGTGGCCGAGGTACGTTTCAAAATTCGCGGCGTGCCGTGGCCGAGGTACGTCTCAAGATTCGCGGCGTGTCGTCGCTGAGGTACATTTCAAAATTCACGGCGTGTCGTTGCTCGTCGCTAACAAATTTTATTCAATCACTTCAGCTTGTCAAAAAAAGTGTGCAAAATTTGCAAAGAGTGGCTGTTTTTTTTCGAAACAACAAATTTCATTCGACCGCTTCAGCTTGTCAAAAAAATATGTACAAAATTATTGAATTTCGTAATTAAATAACGCTGAAAAACGTCGACAGATGGCGCTGCGCACAGAAAAAAAAAAGAGAGAAAACGTCAACTGAAACTTTCTCAGTCGTTTTTTCACCGTTTTCAACGCCAGCTGCACTTCTCTTCTTCAGTCGCCCCGCCTTTTTTTTTTGGGGGGGGGGGGGGGGGGGAATCACACAAAAATAAAGAAAAACCTTTTAAATTCTGTAATAATCGACCAGATCAACGACAACAGATGGCGCTTCATGTTAAAAAGAAATGAGAACTGAGAATCTTTTTTTTTTCTTTCTCTTTTTAAACGCTCTGAAATAAACAATTGACAATCGTTTACGACCGACAAGCGTACTGGACGGCTTAATAATTTGAAATTTAAATTTCCCGCACGAGTCTAATATGTCGAACGACCGCCGGGGATAGATGGCGCTGGTGTACCGAAGAGTTTAACAATTTGAAATTTAAATGTTCTCCGCACGTAGTAATTCGAACACCCGCGAATAGATGGCGCTGCGTAGAAAACAAGTTGCACTCACGAAGGATTTTACAGGGACAGCGCCATCTGCATGCGTTAATTGAAGACGTTCGACAAGAGCAACTGTCTATCGAAAGGACACATTTACATTCTTTTTTAATCACTCGATCATCAATTGTTTATGACCGTCAAGTGAACTGGACGGTTGAATAATTTGAAGTGTAAATTTCACACACGTATCCGATGATTCGAAAACCCGCGAATAGATGGCGCTGCGTAGAATACAAATTGCACTAACGAAGGATTTTACAGGGACAGCGCCATCTGTATGCGTTAATTAAAGACGTTCGACAAGAGCAATCAATCAATCAATCGAAAGGACACACTTACATTTTTGTTTTTAATACTCGGATCATCAATTGTTTACGACCGCCAAGTGTGCTGGACGGTTTAACAATTTCAAATTTAAATTTCCCGCGCGTATCATAATTCGAAAGACTGCGGATAGATGGCGCTTTACAGTAAACAAATTGACAGTGCCATCTGCACGCGTTAATTAAAGACGTTCGAACAACAGGAACAACTGACAATCGAAAGGACACTTTTACATTCTTTTTTATTCGCTCGATCATCAATTGTTTATGAAGTGTACTGGACGGTTTGATATTTTGAAATTTAAATTTCACACATGTATCCGATAATTCGAACGACCGCGGATAGATGGCGATGGTGTACTGAACAGTTTGACAATTTCCCGCGCGTCTCATAATTCGAAGGCCCGCGGATAGACGGCGCTTCACAGAAAACACACTGCACGCTTAAAGCACTCTCGAACGATTTTACGAGGGCAGCGCCATCTGCACACGTTAATTATTAAAGGCGTTCGACAAGAACAGCCGACAATCGAAAGTACCCATTTGCGTCTTTTCCGTCTTTCGTTTTTGATCATCAATTGTCTACGATCCACCGCCGACAAGTAAGTGTATTGGACAGTTTAATAAATTGAAATTTCTCACTCGTTATAATTCGAACGACAGCGGATAGATGGCGCTTAATAGAAGACAAATCCAACAAATCGCATGGTTAAGGCGTTCACGTACGATTTTACAGAGCGGAACATTTCATTGAGCACTTTAATAATTTGAATTTAAATTTCCCGCTCGTGTTATAAATCGAGCGACCGCGCTTAGATGGCGCTTCTTAAAAATAAATGCGCGCTTAAAGCCCTCGCGGCCATAATTTTATTAATTATTTATTAAGGCACTCACGAACAATTTTACAGAGCAGAGCATTTCATTGGGCACTTTAGCAACTTGAATTTAATTTTCCCGCGTGTCATAATTCGAGCAACCGCGGATAGATGGCGCTTCAAGAAAAAAAAAAAAATTGCGCGCTTAAAGCACTCGCCGCCTTAATTTTATAGAGTCAGCGACATCTGCGTCTGTTGTTACTAGCGACGCGGCGCGGCGTGTAGGTGATTGCAATCATTTATTACTTTATAATTAACGCAATAATTAATTGATTAATCGGAATTTTCATTTACGAGTGAAATTCGGCAACGCTGCGTACAAAATATTCAACATTCTCAAGAATTGAAGTGTTTTTATTTTATTTATTTATTTATTTACCTTGATAATCTTCCGGGACGTACATGAGCTGTTCGTAAATCCGGTCGCCGGAGTTCTGAGTGGCGGGGAATAGCGTCGGGACGCCGGCGGCTTTTTCCGGGTACTCGCTACCGCCGGTGAAGAACCACGGCCGTCCGTTTCCATCCTTCGGCGGTTCAGTCTGCGTCGTCTCTTTGGTGGTGACCGGCGAGGGGGCGCGGTGCGTTTGCACGTGGTAGTTAGAAGACGTGGGCGTCGCCGGCGTCGGCACGCCCACCCACGACAGCTTCTGGTTCAGCGACAGAAAGACGAGGACACCTCCGCAGAGCAGCACGCACAGGAAGATCCTGCGCACCGAGACTCGCGGAGGCATTCTTACAACCCCATTACCTGAAACGCAAATAACTTTCAACTTCCACCGACAGATGGCGCGCTCTCTCTCTCTCTATCGATTTAATAAACACGCGCACACAGAACGATTGGGTTTCGCAAGCGCGGCCGATTGGCTCGAGTCAAGTCAACACGGAACTAAGCATTGCCAAACAAATCGCGCGAAAATCACTGTTTTCGTTATCAGCGGGAGGTCTTCCGGGCGCGCTTAAATAGAAATTAAATGGAAACGAAATGAAAATAAACCAGGAATCAATAACGCCGGGGGTTTTTCTAGCAATCGATTATTTAAGAAACGACCGCTCGGACGGGAACCAGACGGAAACCAGATTTCTTTTTCCTTCGACTATCTATAGGGTGATCCGCGACACGCTTCTTCCGTTTTATTCGATTTTACGTACATGTTTCTTTTCGTATTAATAAAATCAACTTCGCTGTCACATTCGGCCGTCGCGTCGTTCGTCGGCGTCGCCGCAAACATATTCGAGTGGGACGATGCGAAGCGGCGCTGCGGTTTTCATTATACAGGGTGTCCCGTAAAGGAAGCTCAATCTTTCGCGGGGGCGTACAATCAGTTATTGTAAGTGGAAAAGCTTACGTAAACAAGTAGTCGTTCATCAACGGTTTTCGAGCTTCAGCCGTTACAATACAAAGCGGCACTGCGACTTTCATTATACAGGATGTCCCGCGAGGAAAGCGCCATACTTCGCGGGGGTGTAAAATGAACTATTGCAAGTCGAAAAGCTTACATAAACAAGTAGCCTTTTGTTAATAGTTTCCGAGCTGCAGCTGTTACGATACGAAGCGACGCTGCGACTTTCGTTATACAGGGTGTCCCACGAGGAAAGCGCCATACTTCGTGGGGGTGTAGAATAAGTTATTGCAAGTCGAAAAGCTCACGTAAACAAGTGGCCATTTATTAACGGTTTCCGAGCTTAGGCTGTTACGATACGAAGCGACGCTGCGACTTTCATTATACAGGGTGTCCCGCAAGGAAAGCACAATACTTCGCGGGGGTGTAGAACGAGTTACTGTAAGTCGAAAAGCTTACGTAAGCAAATGATCGTTTATCATCGACTACGGAGCTTCGGCGGTTTGAAAATTGAAATTATGAATTGTCATCTGATAACTTATGTTGACGTCGAAACGAACAAAAGGCGATCGAAACGAAATGTGAGGAGTAAGGCCATCGAAATCGGCGGGAAATGAACGGAGAAACGTCGACACGAACGAGGAGAGACGATCGAAATCGACAAAATGGGAACAGAGAGGCGTGGACGCAAACAAACGACGATCGAAATTGATGAAACATGAGAAAAACGGCGAGCGAAATCGACGGGAAATGAGCGGAAAAACTTTGAAACGAACGAGAAAGATAATCAACATCGACAAAATCGAAACGGAAAGGCAAAAACAAAAACAAAAGACGATCGAAATTTATGAAAAGAAAGGCGAATGAAATTGAAATTGGTTCAAAAGAAACAAACAAAAGACGAACGAAATCGATAAAATAATGCGAACACAGACGCAAAATTGACAGGAAATTAAAAGAAAAGAAAAAAAGACGATCGAACTTGACGAAATTTTGAAAAGCACCGCGCATCGAAACAAACAAAAGACGATTCAAATTGATAAAAGGAATGCGAACGAGATTGAAAAAAGACAGTCAAAAGAACGATTGCGAAACAGACGAGCGACGATCGAAATTGACAAAATGCGAACGGAACCGCAACGAAACAAACAAACAAAAGGCGACCGTAAATGAACAGAAAAAAGTCGAAATGAACGAAAGACGATCGAAAACGACGAAATTAGAAACGGAAAGACGGAAATAAACAAAAGACGATCGAAATTGATAAAAAAGAAAGGCGGACGAACTTGAAAAAAAAAATCAACGAAGAAACAAACAAAAGACAAACAAAATTGACGTAACGCCACCGAATATACGACCGAAATTGACAGGAAACGAACAGAAAATTTATCGAAACAAAGAAAAGACGATCGAAATTGACCGAATCATGAGGGGGGGGGGGACTGTTGAAAACGAGCAACAACAAAAGAAGATTGAAATTGACAGAACGTGAAAACGAAACAGGCGACCGAAATAGAGGGAAAACGTCTTTGCGATAATTATTATTATTATTTTTTTTTGGTAAGTGTGACGTAAGCAGCAAGGGCCACTTGATTTCGGCGCGCTGCAATGACGCAGAAACATCGAGTTTGGCAGACGGCCAGCCGATCCGATCCGGGCGCACCTGTGAATACTTTTGCGTTTGTAACGTCCAGAAAGAAAAAGAAAGAAAATCGGTTTCGGTTTAAATTCTTCTCGCCCCCCGCCCCCCACCTCAAAAGAAAACAAAAAGAAAAAAGAATGAAGAAAAAATTTTAAAAAATTGTGAACCCCAAAGATTTTTGTTTCATTGTCATCATTCACGAAGGTGAACAGTGAGATTGAATCTGGGGAGGCGTCATCATGACGCCGAGACCGATTGCATAGTCGATTCACTTTTCTGTAACAAATTGACAGATTCTCAAAACTTTCAAAAATTTGCGACCAGAACCCCAAAGATTTTTATTTAATTATCGTCGTTTGCGAAAGCGAACAGTTAGCTTGTGTCTAAGGAGGCGTCACCATGACAGGACGCCACGATCAAAAGTACGTTGTCCATTCACTTCTGTCAAATTGACAGTTCCTTCAATACATGCGGCTTTGACAGTTACGAAACGTCCAATCAGGAAGTGACGAAGGAAATTTTCGAAAGCGCCACACGACCGACGCGACGATCGCGCTTTTCGCAAACTTTGCGAAACGTTGGCCGTCGCGTCTTCCCCCCCGAATTCAAACGCGTTGATTTATTGAAATAACAACGGCAACGTTGCAACAGTAACGTTATTTTGACAGTTAATTTTTCCAAAAAAATAAATAATAAACATGGCAGGGAAACAAACCAAAAAAAAATTTACCTTGACGCTTTTGGTTTTCGCCCTTTTGAAAATCGTCCGCCGTCCCCCATCCAAAAAAAACAAAAAAAAAAACAAAAGGCAAATAGATAAAATAAAGTTAGTGTGGTGACGTAAAACGCAGCATGCCGGTGTTGTGGAGGGGGGAAAGGGAGGAGGAGAAGGGGGGGGGGATTATTCAAAAATAACCGGGTGCCCGAATCGTAATAGCACCTCGCCAAGGTTGACGATTATTTTTAAACTTCGAGTGCGTAACGTGAAAAAGCAAAACAAACAGCTGACTTACGGCCCATGGACGTTCCGGATCATTAATTCTTGGGCGTTCGGGAAGTTGGTCAGAATGGTCGCGCGGTGGTTGGATGGATTATAGGTAAACGCGGTAAAGCGCGTAGAAAAAAACAAAAAACAAAAAAAAAAGAACCGGAAACGTATGCGCGCAAGTCCGACCGGATTTTCATTATGACCGATATTACTATTATCATTTATTGCCGTTGTTATTATTATTATTACAATTAATGACACGTGATGATGACCCTGACTGAAATTAAAATCGAAAAAAAAGAAGAGAAAAAAAAAAACAATCCGCTGCTGAAAACGAGAGCACGCGATCGTGAACTGTTCGAAATTACGTTTCTTTTCCCCCCTAATGGGCGAGATCGCGTCAACCGTGGAGGAATCAACGCGCGCGTCCTCATTAAAACAGTTAACTAAAAAAAAAAGAAAAATCTATGGAAATCAGTGGCGCTCTTTTATTAACGGAAACAAGCGACGATCGAAATGACAAAACGCGAACAGAACCCTCAACGAAACAAACAAGCAAAGGACGACGGAAATTGACGGGAAATGAACAGAAAAACGAGTTGAAACGAACGAAACATCATCAAAATCGACAAAAGACGAAATAGAAACGGAAAGGCAAATACAAACAAAAGGCGATCGAAATTTTCGAAAAGTGAATTAAATTAAAAGAGATTTAAAAGGACGATTGATTTCGAAACAAACAAAGGACGATCGAAATTGACAAAATACGAACGCAGAACAAACAAAAAGAAACGATCCAAATGGACAAAATACGAACGCAGAACAAACAAAAGACGATCCAAATGAATGGTAAGAAAGAAGACGAACGAAATTGAAAAAATATAAATCCAAAAGAGGGCCTTCGGAATAAAAGTCGATCGAAATTGATAACGTGCGAACAGAACCGCAACGAAACAAACAAAAGACGACCGAAACTGACGGGAAGACGTCGAAGCAAAGAAGAAAGAAAAACGATCGAAGTATGAAAAAAAAAACGACATTGGAGCAAACAGAAGACGATCGAAACTGATAACTTCAAAAAAGAAAGACGATCGAAACCGACCGAATTATGAAAAGAACTGCGTGCGTCGAAACAAACAACGATCGAAATTGACAATTGAAATTGATTAGAAGAAGGCGAACGAAATTGGAAAACAAAAAATCAAAAGAACGATCAAACAACGGACGATCGAAATTTTGACAGATCGCGAACAGAACCGCACCGAAACAAAAGACGAATCAAACAAATGAACGAAATTGACAGGAAATGAACAAAAACGAACGAAAGACGATTGCAATTGACATAATATTAACAAAATGGAAATGGAAACAAACAGACTACGATAGAAATTGACAAAATATAAATTGATAGAAAGGAAGACGAACGCAATCGAAAAAAGATCCAAAAGCACGACTTCGAAACAAAAGACGATCGGAATTAATAAAACGCGAACGGAACCCCGCATCGAAACAAACAAAAGACGACACCGAAGTTGACAGGAAGACGTCGACAAACAAACAGAAAACGATCGAAATTGTCCGAAGTCAACGGACAACATCGGAGCAAACAAAAGACGATCGAAAACAAAAGACGATACCGAAATTGACAGCCGAATGGACAGGAAGACATCGAAACAAAGAAAACACGATATTCGATATGGACTGAAGTCAACAGACGACATCGGAGCAAACAAAAGACAATCGAAAACAAAAGACGATACCGAAATTGACAGCCGAATGGACAGGAAGACATCGAAACAAAGAAAAAACGTTATTCGATATTGACCGAAGTCAACAGACGACATTGGAGCAAACAAAAGACGATCGAAAACAAAAGACGACACTGAAATTGACAGCCGAATGGACAGGAAGACATCGAAACGAAAGAAAAAATGATATTCGATATTGATCGAAGTCAACAGACGACATAGGAGCAAACAAAAGACGATCGAAAACAAAAGACGATACCGAAATTGACAATTGACAGCCGAATGGACAGGAAGATATCTAAACAAAAAAGAAACGTTCGAAATTGACAGTACATCAAAGCGCGCGCGTCCTCATTAAAACAGTTGATTTAAAAAAAAAAAAAATCTGGGGAAATTTTTAAAAAAGAAGGTTGAATTCCCCCCCCCCTTGATAAATTTATCTGCCAGTTATGAAACAATGGCCGACCGACGCCAAGGGATATTTATTACCGGGCGTTTAATTAATTTATCAGAAATCGGAATTTGCTCAAGAACAAAAGAAGCAATCGATTTTCTTGTATGTTGGTGTGCGAGAGATGAAGTTTACTCCAAACCGTGGAGGAAACGACAGAAATTGAAGTTAACTGCAAACCGTGGAGGAAACAACAGAGATCCCTAAAAGCAAATAGATTCGTTCCACCAAGTTTCATTTTTCTCGTTTGCTCTGTTTACTAAAAACGACGACACGACGACGGTGCCGACTAATTCCACCACGGCATTAGATCATTCATTTTTTTTTACTCTCTGTTTACGCAAGGGTTTTGTTTTTTTTTTCTTTTTCTTCACGGCCGCCTTTTTTCAACGCCTGCTTATTTAAGAACAGCGTCGGATTTGTTTACGGCAGCATGTCTTTGACGTTACGCAATTAGCGTAAGCGCTATTCTGCAAATTCCGAAGCGAAACCGTGGACGTCAGCTGCAACAAGACTGCAATACTACATTTGACAATGTTTGTTTATTATTATTGTTATTATTATTTATCCGAGCAGTGTCCTGTGCACTCTCTTGTTTTTCTTTTGTTTTAAAAAAAAAAAAAAACGAAATGCTACTGGGTGTCGCTAATTTTTTACTGCGACTATTTTGGAATCAACAGATTATTCCAGCCAGACGTCGCGCCATCTGTCGTCGGCTCATTAAATTATCAAATTCACGAGCTCTCGAGTCATTGGAGAGGAGTAAAGAATACGGAAAAAGAAGAAGAAACAAACAAGATACGACGGAAGTGTGAAACACGTCGTAAGGTGTAGTCTTCCCTTTGCTGTTAAGTAAGTTAAGTTTTTCGTAAGTTATAATTAAATCATTTGATGCACGAATATGAATATGAGAGGAGCAAATGACGTAATTTCTGTAGAGCAAACCCATCCCGTTTGACTCTTGCATCCACCGGCAGGTGGGCGTCGCAAGTAACAATTCTCAAAACGAAATTCTGAACGCTCGCAATTTTTGAATTTCCCGCCCGCCGCCGGAATTTCTTTCTTTGTAGGGTGCCATCTGTCGGCGAACTTGCTCACTAAATCTTTCACCATACTTACTACAACGTGTATTTAATTAGAGCATGCGCTTAATAATCCAACCGCTAGGACGCGGCACGTTAGATCAAACTTCGAACGTCTTGATGTGAGGGCGCTAAAGTCAAATTAACCGCAAAGGATGTAAGAAACGCATTTTATGTTACTCAGCTGCGATGTCAATTTGTTTGGCGTGTTGTTTTTTTTTTGTCATCGTCGCGTCCTCGAAAACATTTTTTAACTTTAACCGATTCTCAACAGTGTTGCCACGTCCTGTTTCCACAGTGACACGCTAGACAATTATTGAAATTGCGATTTCGAGTCAAATTTTTTTTTAACTTTGACACGGTCCTTTTTTATTCTCCTTTTTTTTAAAAAAAATAACAACCAATAATTTCTTGTGCCGCTTTTTTATTATGCGGGGTGTTAACGAATCGTGACGGCTGCGATCAATTTTTTTTTTTTTCACACTGACGCTGACGCTTTTTGTTTTCTTATTATACAGGATGTTGCCGTACCTCCGAAAATCACTCGAGCAAAAAATAAACTTTCCCTTCTCCGATTTTAATTCCGAAGCGTTTAGTATTAGAAACTACGATCGATTTAAATATTTTGGGGGGGGGGGGGGCGCAGCTTTTCGTCAGAATAATAAATTTAACGCGTGGATTTTATTTTCTCGGCGGACTCCGAACCGTGATGGAATGAGCGGACGCCTCGACGGAAAAAAGTTCGTTCCACCGCGGTTTATAATTTTTTTTTTTTTTTTTATGCGCGCTCTTGATTAATTTATGGCGGGCGATCGTGACTGACGTGCGGAACGTTCTCCTTTCAATTTGCATTTATCACCGTGGCCATCATTTTATTGCGTTATCACCACAGGTAATACAGGCGACTGTGTTATCGGACGAGCAAACATCGAGAGCGAATTATCGCGTCACCCACGGATTATAAGATGCCGCAGTTTTGTTTTATTATTATGATCATAAAAGCGCCGATAAAATATGACCGAATCGTAAATAACAATTCGAAATAATTGCGTGCAAGCGGGAAGACTTACCTTTCGAAGAAATAACGAAGCAAGAGGAAAAAGAAAAAGAAAACGTTATTAAGGCTTAGCACACACTGATATAACAATTGCGCGATTAGTCGGTTTACACATCGGGAAACGTGCGCGTAACATTTGCGAAATCTAGAAGGAAAAAAAAGCTATCGAAGGAATGCCGAACATGTTCGACTCGTACTTTTTTTTTACTGATAACAGCCGCAACACGGTGCAATTATTTAAAAGAAAAAGTTTTTATCAGTTGCCACGACTGAATAGCCAATTGAGAATGTTCAGTGCCGCCGCCGCCTACGCGTTCGTCGTCGTTGACGAAACATTCAAAACTACGCATTTTTTCCCGTTATTTGAAAAAAGAGGATGACGGCGACGACTCAAATGATGATCGCCAGAAAAGTGTCTGCTGATAACGATAGATGATCGCAGAAAAAAAAACACGATCGCCTGATTTAGGGCGGGGAATTTCCGGTTTAAACTGCGACAGAGAACGATTGTTTGGTTTAATCTAGCCGCAGTTATCACTAGATGTCGCACCGATACGGACGTAATGTGATTATTCGTGAGGAAGAAACCAGACAAAAGCAAAACGCTCACGATTCACCGTGAATAGCACTCATTGCAGTCAACGCCATCTATACTTAATTAATGTAGCAGGTGATGCTCTTAGAATCCGATAGATGTCGCTCCTAAAAAAAAAGCTTCCGTTTTACCCGCCGCAGAAACCACTAGATGTCGCCGCGTTAAGGCTACTGTGTTGGGAGGGCGCCGCCTTCTTCCTATCTCACTTTCCTCCCTCTCTTTAATTTGGGGTTAAGTCGCGGTTAGATTTCGCGCAAGCTCGATAACAACAGTCGCTTGTTTATGGATCTATGTTACCTTTCTCTTTCTTAGAACGTCCTTTTCACTGCGGAACCTTAACACGCATACCTCACTCATGAAGGAAGAAAGAAAGAAAGAAAGTAAGATGTGAAGCGCTCGCGGTTTGTCGTATGTAGCACTCATTAAAATCAGCGCCATCTAGATTTATAGAATAAAAGAAAACAGCAGGTGACGTTGTTGGAGTCCGATAGGTGTCGTTAGCGTCGACACGCGCGTCTTTTCTAAAAGAAAATAAGTGCGAAAACGAAAAGCCCGCGTTTCAGACGCAAAAGAAAAAAGCAAGTTTAATAAATGCAACGGGAGATAGATGTCGTTGCGCTGCACACAAACGTCGTTAAAATGCGAAAAATCAGTTCTGTGAAGCAAAAGAAAAACACAAGATTAACGACCGAGGTAAACAAAACAAAATAAAAATTTAGAAACAAAAGACAATTGCAAAAAGAGCGTCGGCCAACAAAATCTGAAAAATCAATTTGATGCAAATAAACAAAAGAGAAATACGACAGCATAAAATGAATAAAAAACAAAAACAAAAACAAAAGCACCACGAACAAACAATAAATAAAAGCGACGTAAGTTTTTTTTTCGCAAATAAAAGCAAATTCGTGGGAAACAGAAGGCGAACTATAAAAAGGAGGAGTGAAAAAAGTGTGAAGACCAATTCGACAAAAAAAAAACAGAAGAAAAACGTGAAAGACATGAAAAACGAAAACGAAAGAACGAATTGGAAAGAAAATAATTAAATGAAAAATCGCCGAAAACTCGAGGAACCGGCAGGAAACGAAAGGACACAATAAAAACAAGCGAACCGCGAGTAAAATGCGAAACAACGATTCTTTAATAAAACAAAACGAAAACAAGAAAGAAATAATAAAAAAATATGAAATGAACAAGAGACAAAAGTAAACGATGCGACGAAGTATTCTCGTCACATTATAAATACTTATAACGAGTGTTCAATTAAAAAAATAAAATAAAAATAAAAATAAACGGTCTACATAGCCACGATGAATTTATTCTGAACGTATAGCGTAGGGTTCTTCATACCATGCGACTGGCGCGAAGCGTCACTTGCAATTCTAACCTCACTATAACTCAAAGAAGACATTTCAAAAATAAATTTATTTATTTTTAAATATATTAAATATTTATATTTAAGTATATTATATTAAATATTTATATTTAAGTATAAATATTAGAGAAAAAAATTGCAGGAGCAGCTGTTGGTTAGGTTAACAACCGTCAACTTGTCAAAGTTGAAGTTCAAATGGTGGTAATCACGACGTGCGTTATCGACAACGAAAGTCCGCTACAGCCTACTTGACCGTGTATCTTTTTTTTTTCAATTGAACACTCGTTACATATAAATTAAATGAAAGTAGCGACATGGACAGTTATTATTGATCGCATTGTATATTTTTTAGTTGTCGTTCTGTAAAGGCAAAAAAGTAGCCCAAATCACGCGCCAAATAAGATTTTTTAACGTCAAGTATGTCTAAAATGTAGCCGCAATTTCACCCAATCTGGCAACCCTGGTAAAGCCATGTTTAAAGTTTTTCTCTAGCTCCTAAAATAAAGCCTCTGGGTAGGGTGCAAAATATTTTTTTTTTTTTTAAACCTGTACGTATTAAGACAGTGCCGTATCAAGGCCCGAGTCTCGAAGGGACCGACCGGGAAGTTGAGAGGAATGTTTAAAACTTGCGCAAAAAAATTCTTATTTGCTCTGTGATTAAACTGTTTTCTTGTGTTTATCTGGTTTACCTCGTCCGCTGTCGCAAGGAGGCGGCACAAATTCGCTTCCCGTATTGTCCGCAACGTTCGACGAAGGCGTGAAATCGCCGCGTCGATGGAGGATGGAGGTCGCAACTCCTCGTCGGTATTGAAGGCACGTCTTAACGACGCGGATGCAAATTAGCAGAAGCAATTAATTACCTTTTGTTAATTGAAAAGAGCGCCGCCCTTGTGTGTTAATTGCAGCGGCGGAGGCGGCGGCGATCCATCGTTCGCGGCACTCTCGAACAATCTCAACAACCGTAAACTCTCGTCGACCGAACGAACGAACACACCTGCTGATGAGGATGATGATTGCGATGTGGTGATGACGAAACGGTGATAAGTTATCTGGAGTGTTACAAGCACCCAAAAAAAAAAATTAAA
The DNA here is from genome assembly GCA_036172665.1 of Prosopocoilus inquinatus. Taxonomy (NCBI): domain Eukaryota; kingdom Metazoa; phylum Arthropoda; class Insecta; order Coleoptera; family Lucanidae; genus Prosopocoilus; species Prosopocoilus inquinatus. The sequence goes on along the minus strand of CM069878.1, from coordinate 985,223 downwards.
ACAAACGAAAAACGTCGTGTTTGTGCGTGTGGAATTTTGTTTTTTGGAATTTAAAGGATTGAACGCGGCGCGAAAGCTTATTAATTTCGAGATAAGTTCGTGAAAAACTGAACGCGCTGCTCGCTGATAAAAATCCGTTGTCGAGAGCGGAAGATCGGTTTGCGTGTGTTTTTTTTTTTTTTCTGCGGCGGATAAACAGCGGCGTCCGTCTCGATAATACGGTGCGAAAACCGCGCGCGTGAAACAAAAGCGCAAAACGAATGAGAATGAACGACGGTTTGACTCACCGGCAGTAAACGGGGGTGGTCGTTGCTGCTCCTGCCATCATGATTTGGGGTTGTCGGCTGTGCGCGCCTTGCCCGCCAGCATCCACCGGTTGTTCCTCGACTGGAAAATCCATAACGGGGAAAAGCGGCGGCGCAAGCGCCCTTCGAATTTCCTCGCCGGAATTCGACTGAAACGAAAAAAAAAAAGAAAACTTGCGCGAAACCGACGCGCCGCCGCGCCGTCCAGCGCCGTTCTCTCTAAAACGAACGAGCGAACAAACGAACGCTCGCGATCCGGATTCGCGCCGCCCGTTCTAAATTTATTTATTTTGAATAGAACCCGTTATAATCTAAACGGACGCCCGGATGTGTCTGAAAAATTCACCAGAGCGTCGCTTATCTTATCGTGAACTGCGAGCGAATTATTATTACTAAAAACATTATTATTATTATCATCGATAATGGCCCCCCGAAATCCGACTCTGATTGCGACGTCCAAATATTTACGTAGCATTAAAAATACCGCGATATTACGCAAAACCATGATTAAATAACACCGACGACGCTTCGCGCAATCGACTAAACAAATCACACCGCGGCGAAAAACAATATTGGAAGATTTCATTACGAGCTGCGATGAGTTTGCACAGGGCCGGATCAGTGGCGGCGCAGTTGAAGGGATTGCGGAGCAACCCGCCGCTGGGCCCTGAACCTGCTCGAAGTCAAAAGCAAACATTTCCGTCTTGATCCCTAAAACGATTCGCAAAAATATGGTACAACTTTTCAGGTCCGGAATACGCATCGAAATCAATAATAATAAATAAAACAAATAAGGAAATCGAAGAAAAAAAAAGAAAGAAGAAAAACCGATACGATTAACTCGATTAACTCTTCTAGACGAAAAACGACCGGAAACAACAGCTTTAATTTTGTTTCGAACGAACGACGTTTCTAGAGCGCCCTCTGTTAATCCGAGCCGTAAATTTGCAGTTTGCCGCGGCGGGAAGTGATTCCAAAACAAAACTGAAACAAGATGGGAACGTTCAGTTCGCGTCGTCGCGTCGCGCCATCTCAAAAAGAACTTCGAATAAAGAAAGTCTTAAACTGAAAGAGTCAAAGCGAAAAAAATTAAAGGCACACGCGGCGCCATCTGTCACCCCGAGCCGCAACTTCGTACTTTTGATTTGCACCGGAAAACAACTGAAAACTCTGAGAACGTGAAGTTCGGGCATCGAAAATTCAATTTCAAACAAAATAGGATAACATAACAAGAAACGAAAAAGAAGAAGAAGAAAAAGAAAAAAAGGACGTTTGCCGCTCTTGGAAAGACGCGATCGGAATCGAAAACAAGAAAGAGAAACAAAATATTAAAACTGCAGGAAAAAGAGACAAAGCGAAACAAATGACGTTCGCGAGGTTTACGAAAGAGAGGGGTAAAGAAACAATTTCCGAAGTTTGCCGACAAAATAGGAGAAGGAGGAGGAGGAGGAGGAGGAGGAGGAGGAGGAGGAGGAAGAGGAGAAAGAAGCCGATTAAACGAAAAGGAAGAAATCAAGAAAAACAAATGACGATCACGATGACGATCGCGGAAGAACGTACGTCGCCGATTCAGTTTCAGATAACATAACGATGTTAGACAAGGAGGAAAAAAGAAGAACGTTTTTCACGCTTGGAAAGACGAAAACAGGGAAGGAAAAGCGATGACTGCAAGAAAAAAAGAAAAAAGCAAGAAACAAACGACGACCGTAAAGTTTACGAATCGGAAGTTGCTGGGCAAAATGGGAGGCGCAAGAAATGTGATTAGACCAAAAAGAAGAAAGCGAGAAAAACAAGTGACGACCGCGGAAGAACGGCTCTAACAAAAGGCGATCGCGAAAAAATATCAAGCGGGCGGACATACGTTTTTATTTATTGTTATTATTTAATGTGATAAATACGATTTTCAACGACTGTACGAGGTGAGTTGGCGGACCTGACGAGTTTCAAGTTGGCGACACTGTATTGGAGCAGCGGCGAGATGACGCAACCAATAAATTTCATTCACTCTCCGCCTTAACGGATAGGCAAACCCGAATACGCATCAACATAGCTGGTAGCATAACCTCAAATTCATTGTTTTCTTTTCTTCTTTTATAATAACGAATCACACGCTTTTCTTCAGAATTTTTTTATTCCCAAGCCTCCCCCCTCCCCTCCCACCCCCAGTCCTTCAACTTCTTAACTTTAAGTTGTTTGTAAATTCATCTGGTTTCGTATTTAAGCAAAAAATATTGCCTAACAAAACCTCTTTCGGATTAAAAAGAAAAAAAGGGAAAACGATTGCGGTTGCGTCCACGTATCTGAGTCACGTCGTGCCCTTTAATTTATTTAATTTATTCGTTATCTACAGATTTACAAACAAGTTAAAAGTGCGCATTCAATATACTATTTAAAAAATTTGGATTTCTTAAAAACTAATTTAATTTTCTGCAGTGACTTTGCGTATGGGACTTTATTTCAATACACGCGTGACATTGCGGTTGCCTATGCACTTAGGCGTACGCGATGTGAAATGTTGAATGGCGGAAAGAATTTGTCGCCGCCGTCGGTCACCTTGATTATGCAACCCCAATGATATCGTTGCAATACAATTGCCTATATCTCGCTTCGGTTTGCATCGCGTCGGCGCCTTGGCGTTATTTATTAATTATTTGCGAAATTGGAGTTTCTAACTGTGTTGGCCAATCGGTTATGGCAAATTTGAAAAACGCTCATTATTTCTTACTCTCTCGACTACACGGTTTCACCTCGACGCCGCGCCGGCATCGCATTTATAAAATCCAACCGTGAGTTCCTGCTTTTTGTGTTGCCTACACACAGGCGTACTTCTCATTATTTTTCGCAGTCGCGTGGGCATCGCTCCAAATTTTAATTTTCGGGGCAGAGGGGGGCAGGTTATTATTTTCTTTCTTAATTGCTTCTCGATCCCTTCAGGGCTCAGGAGCAATTACAATCACGAACAAACAAAAAAAAGAAAGCAAAAAAAAAAAAACAATGTCAGTCTTGTTGTTTACCGCACGCTCTAAAATTAAACCGATCGATACCCCCGGCCGCCTCTTCGCCCCCCGCGGTTATGTCACGTCCGAGCGCTATTTTCGGCGGGCGGCGAGATTAATTGAGCCGCCCCGCGAGTTTGCATTTCCCCTAATTACGTGAATTCTATTTCGGGCGGCGGGCGGCGCGGCGCGTCGTTAAGGTCGGGAAAAAGTCCGTGACATTTAAATTTAGCACCGGCGGCGGGGGGCGCTGTTGCAGCGGAGGCGGCGAGGGTGTCCGGGTGCGTGGGACGCTCCGCGAAGATCAAAGCGATCGCCTGAAACTAAAGGAAAAGGTCAACTTCGGTATTATGATTTCAAAGAAAAAAAAAAAAGCGAAAAAGATCGCATCACGTCAACTAGTCTTCATGATTTTTTTTTGTTTCTTTAATTGAAGTAAATAACACACCCTGTCTTTATCAAGAAATTGTCACACGACTCTTACTCCAAGGGTCTCTGTCCTAACATTCCAGAAGGAATAATAGCTATAAGTACACAGCAAACAAGCTGAATGGGGTTGGATGCGACATCCACCGGAGACTAGCAGTTTCGGAATCGGATTCCGAGTGTCTCCTAACAACCCTTTTGTTTGCGTGCTGTTTCATTTGAATGTGAATCTCGTCGATTGAAAGGGTTGTAAGTATAAACGAATGCCCCGCCCCCATTTTGATACATGTTTTGTGCGACTGGAGCGCGATCGTCCTTTCTTTTTCTACGTTTCAATTGCGCCGAGATTAATCCGGTCCTCGTTTGTTTCGAATACACAGGTTGCGTAAACGGAAACAGTTTGCGGATTATTTAGATTTGACGTTCGGTTGGGTTGAGTTATTCCCAGATTTTGATATTTTGAGTTTCGTTTGTTTTGTGCGACTGGTGATTGTCAGAGGCGCAGCCATCTTTTCGATTCTTTTTTTTTTTAATGACACTTGGCAGGTAATTTCTACACAATCTCATTTGGTGCAATACTAATTACGCACCCTGTATATGACAATAAAAAAAAGTAAAAATCAAAAAACAAAAAAGGACTATAAAGAGGAGTCAGAAACAAAAGAGAAATATAAAGTATAAAATGATTAAAAAAAAAAAAAAAAAAACGGAAAATCGTTGGAAGTTTCTTTTTTGCAACTAAAAAGAAACTCGTCGGAAACAAAAGAGAATCGCAGGAAAAAAGGAAAATCCACGAAAGGATAAAAAACACAGGAAAACCAAAAGAAAATTGATTACTAAGTTGAAAAAAAGGAGAAACTAGTAGAAAACAAAAGAAAACTTCAAAGAAACGTCAACCGTCAACAAAAAAAATGCGAAAAATGAATTGGACAAAAATAAACAAAAGAGAAATGCAAGTATAAAATAAATAAAAACAAAACAAAAAAAAACGGTAAAAGTACCACGATGTTAAGACGAAGAAGAAATAAAAATCGACGATGCGTGCTTGCAAATAAATACGTAAACTCATGCGTAACAAAAGAAAACTGTAAGAAGGCGTCAAAAACAAAAGAAAATGCGTAATGCATGCAAAGGCACCAAGAACAGAAAGAAAAGACAAAAGACGATCGATCGGTTAGATGAATGTACCAAAAACAAATGAATCTCCAGACGAAAAAAGAAAGACTAGTAGAAAACAAAAGACAACTTCAAAATAGCGTCAACCAACAACAAAATGCGAAAAATCAATTAGATGACAATAAACAAAAGAGAAATACAAAGTATAAAATGAATTTTAAAAAGAAAAGAGGAACATGAATGCCACGACGTTAAGATGGGCAATAAAAAAATTAAAATCGACGAAAGTCATGGAAAACAAAAGAGAACTGTAAAAACAATTCGGAAAGCCGATTTGATTAAAAGGAAGACGCGAATGCGAAAACAAGAAAAAAAATTAAAGACGAACAAATCGATAAAAATTAAGAAACGAACGAATAGACAAAAAAATAAAAGAGAAAACGACTGAACGAAAATATAAAAGACGTGCGAATAGAGTAAGAGAAAAGTTGAAATTTCGAATAAAAATCGTCGAAAGCGAAGCCACGAGTCGCTAAAAAATTTTGTAGGTTAAGTTTCCAAATCCGTGGATGATTTCTTTCAAAATTTCAGTTCTTCGTTGTCTGTTGTTCGTTTCGTCTTTTTTAATGTTTTTGTCTATTCGTTCGTCTTTTATTTGTTTTGTGAAGTTTCCAAGTCCACGGATTTGGAAACTTAACCTAACCTACAAAATTTTATACTGACTCGAGGCTTCCCTTGCGATGAGTTTTATTCAAAATTTAAATCAGTCACTAATCTATTAATAATTCATATTAGACAACGAAAGCTGATTGGTTGGGATTTGAGATGTGACCAGTAGGCGACTACGACAGTCAAAGTCGTTCAGTACGAGGGGGGGAGGGGGAGTTGATAGTAGTTTTGTGAGGTTGTATTCAATAAGCGAAGAAATTTAAAAATTATACATGGTGTTTGCGCGTAAGGGATTAGTATTTCTAATAAATCCGTATAATTTTTTTTTCTAACATACTATACCATAACCTCTACAATCAATTTCATTTGCTAGACATGACAGCTGATAATTCCGACAAGTGTCAGCGATCGTTATGTTCTGGCGTTTAGAAGTCAGTCCGACTATCTTCGTCAAACTTCGATGGTTTGTCCGTCAACCAGTGTTGCCAGAGGTGGTGATTTATCACTAGATCTGGAGATTCCTGTTATTCGTTAATTACCTGGTGATTATTTTTTAAGAACTCGGGATTATATGGCGCTTTTTCATAAAATATAAATAAGAAGAAATTTATAACATTAAAATGATTTTAAGATTCAATGATGAGAGTTGAGACGTGTCTTTTTGCGATATCGAATATCGACAATCTGTCAACAAATATCAATGGTCAGTGTTTTTCCCGCCATTTTAGAAATATTTGCAAGAACGCACTTTTTCTTCGTAAATTGTAAACTCTTGTACAAATTGGTATATTTTTTAGTAGTGTTAGAATTGGAAAATTTAAACACAGGCGACATTTTACAATCGAAAGCAAAAAAATACTTTGCAATTACAGTTTCCTGTAATTTGTTTAAACTATAGTTTCCTGTAATTTTTCAAAAATTCTAAGCTTTCAGATTTGACAAGTTCACAACTTTTGTAAGATCTGTGAAATCAGTCGCATTTAAATGCGATTTTGAGAAAGAAAAATTACAGAAAACTGTAATTGTCGATTTTTGCTTTTGGGCCGTACATTCGCCTAAAGCTAATTAGGAAAAGTATTTGAAGCTTTTGTTTTTTTTTTTTTTTTAACTTTTTGTACCCACATTTAATAAAACAATTTTAAAGAGTCAATATAATAACGTCAAAAATTTTAATGAACGACAAATTAGTACAAAAAAATAAACTGGTGATTTTCAGCTGCAACTGGTGACTTTTTTTCAGGCAATCTGGTGACTTAAATTTTGATCGTCTGGCAACACTGCCATCAAATAAACGCAGCCTTCAACAGAATAGGGTGGGTAGTGCTCCCTATTGCCCACCTCGAGCCGAGCCGCTACTGTTATTTGGCAAATAAGTTGAATTTTATGTATGGTTGTCACATGATGATTCGCCAAATTTAATTAATTACCGATTAAAAGGTTGGAAAGATCTGGCCTTAGTCCGAGCGTTTTACCTGAACGGGCGGGCCTGAATTGGCATAAAAAAAAATAATGCAGGTATTAGTGATTCTGATTGGACGAGTGGATTTCATGAGAATACGGTCATGATGAGGGATGGGATGGATGACATACCTACATGAGAAGTGGTTGTTTTATATGTCGCCTGGTGCGTAGGCAACTTTTCGTACGCGCTCTCTGTTGTGCAATGTCGCCATCTGCTGGGGACAGCGAGGAGCTTCGCTGTCGACTTTAAACGGTCGTTTAAAGGATCGACGGAGAGGCTATCGCAGAGTTTGTTATTCCTCCAGGTCCAGGTCATCCTGGCGTCCTATGTATTGGTTGTATAACGAGCGAGAAGCGATCGTGAACGCGCTCTTTCTCCCTCGAACGCCCTCTCGATCTCAACGGCGAACAGGTGTCCGCGAAAAGAATTCCTTCGAGACGCTCTACTTCGCAAAGTGCACAGTGACAGGGAACGAGCAACGGAATTCGGTTTCAGGTAATAACGTAAGCGATATTTGCGGCCGGTGAGGTGCGTTCATCTTAGGCGAGCGAATTGCTGTGAGTGATCGTCGTCGTCGTCGTCCGTCGGCGAGGTTGGAAGGAAGAAATCGGTGCGTGAACGCACGCCGCTATTTGTGAACCGTTGTAAAAAAATGGATTTATTTATAATAAAGATTTTCTATTTTTATCTCAACCTTGGTGTTTTACATTCCGCGCGGCGTTGCCACGTGTGCCCGCGGCGATAAAAACATAATAATCTGTTGCTCGCGGAGACCGCCACGTGACACCTTCCTTCTCTATCGGGGAGCTAAAAGAGTCGGGGCGTTCGGTGGTCGTCGGCTGGTCGGTTCGGACGCGTTTGCGTGGTGCCGTTATCAGGCGGTGAGCGGACGGCAACAGCGCTTCCGTCCGCGGCGCGGTGTGCTCCTATATTCAGCGTAACTGCGACCGAAATGACCTCACGCATAATTGACGACGAATTAATTTTGACGGTTGTGGTGTCGTCTTGTGCTTTGTGATTGTTCGCGAGTGATGAACAGCTAGAGGATGGGCGACCAGCGCGAGGCGCCCGAGCGACTTCTCGAGCAGCAGATCCTGCAGCTCAAGAAGCAGCACCAGTTACAACATCAGATCTTGCTGCAGCACTTCCAGCAACAGCAACAACACCTCGCCGAACAGCATGAGCAACAACTGCGCCAGCATCTCAAGGAGTTCTGGGAGCAGCAGAAGAAGCTGCAGGAAATCCGCCAGCGCGAGCACCTCGAGGCGCTGCGCAAGAAGGAGAAGCACGAGGAGAGCGCCGTCGCCTCCACCGAGGTCAAACAAAAGCTGCAGGTGTTTTTGAAACAGCGCGCCTCCGTCGGCTCCAAGCATCAAGCTCAGGAGAACTCCTGGTGAGTGGATAGCACTAGGTCACGTTCGAACTGCGCGCTCTTCGCGTACCATCAGCTGATCCATTCATTCCTGCCAACCCACCGCCGCCCGATCATGTTTGTAAACACTGGCCGCGGCGTTCACTCTGGTCAACTGCAAGACACGTGTGTCTCCTCAGCTCACCCGCATGGATCAATTCTTTCTCTTTCCTTCCTCTCCTCCACCCACATCGCTAAAAATAACCGCCAACTCGCAGGTGTCAACGCCGCCGCGATCAAATCTTCTAAACTCACCCGTCCGCCGATAGGTTGTTAAAACTGCCCGATCAATACCGCTTCTATTTTTGGTGCTCTTTGTTCGCCTTCTGCACATTCTTCTTCTTCTTACCTACTCACCACCTCACCTGACAACCGCCGCCTCCCCGGGAACTACCCTCCTTCGACCTAAATCGAAATCATCTCCGCCACACCGGAAATAAAAATGACACGCGCGTCACTTTTCTTTTTCTATACAGTAGATTCTACAGTATACCCGCGTATTGCCATAGCAACCGTCAACAATCGGTCATAATAGACACCAAGAACGATTGAACGAAAATATGACAGGTGACTTTTGTTTTTGTTTTTTTTTTTTTTTTTTGTTTTATAACCGCACGGTCGTCATGGCAACCGTGATTTGAAAATGACGGGTGTCTTTCGTTCTCTTTTTTCTCCCGTACGATCGCCAAAGCAACCACTGACACATTTATTTGTTCGTTTTGTACGTTTCCGGCGATTGACTTAACGACCACCACACAAAAATATGGCAGTAGAAAAATGACACGTGACTTTTTTTTTGTTTTTTTTTTTTTGACCGCGTGGTTGTCACGGCGCCATCGTTTTCTATTTAATTTTTTCGTGGACGCGCATTGATCATCTCACCACACACCAGATATGAAAATGACACGCGCCACTTTTGTTTTTTGAATTTTGTTTTTTAATGACAGGTGACTTATGTTTTTTTTTTTTACCGTACGATCGTCATGGCAACCACTGACCGCCTAGCTGTCATTTAGCAACTGTTTACGTTTTTTCCGCGTAGAAACACGAACCGCGAAATAATTGCAATTGTTTTGACGACCACAACTAATGTCTATAAAAAATGGCGTCGTGTGACATTTGTTTTTAACCGCTCGACCGCTTAAAAATTTTGTTTTTGTTTTATGGACTCGCAATGAAAGGAAATGACATACTGTGACATTTGCTTTTAAACCCGCAGTTGTCATGGCAACCGTGTACATTTTTTTTTTACCCGTTCATTTCCGAATCAGTTGCAAACGATCCGAGCAGCAGAACAATGTAAAATGACATGTGACAATTGACATTTAATCCTGCAGATGTCATAACAGTCAATTTTTTAATTTATTTATTTTTTTGGAATACACATTTCGTAATTACAAATCATTTGACAAAAAAAATAAATAAATAAAATTCGTCATTTCTAAGTAGTCGTAGTAGTCATGCAATCTTGGAAATGATAGAAAATGACATAGTGTGGCATTTGTTTTTTCAGTCCGCAGTTGTCATGGTAACCGTGTACGATTTTTTTTTTGTGAACGCGCAATCTCGTACGTTTTCGAATTACTTAATAATAATTGCAGCAATTGATTAGACAACCTTGAAAATAATAGAGAATGACATGCTGTGACATTTGTTTTTAAATCCGCAGTTGTCATGGCAACCGTTTACAATTTCGTTTCCGTATCAATTGCAAATGATCCGAGCAGAACAATATATACAGTGACGTGTGACAACTGACATTAAATCGTGCAGATATCATGACAATATGATTTTTTTTATTTTTATTTTTGGAATACCACATTTCGTAATTACTTACAAATAATATATGTCAAAATATAAAAATTAAATGCGTCATTTCTAAGTAGTCATAGTAGTCATGCAGTCTTTTATGGACACGTGGTCTTGTAAACTTCCGAATTAAATGATTATTAAGAAGTAAACGTTTCCAAATCAGTTACAAATGATCCGGGCAGAACAATGTAAAATGACATGTGACAATTGATATTTAATTGTGCAGATGTCATAACAGTCAATTTTTTGTTTATTTGAATGAATACACATTTCCTAATTACTTACAAATCGTTTGACATTAAATAAATAAAGTGCCTCATTTCTAAGTAGTCATAGTGGTCATATAATCTTTTATGGACACGTGGTCTTCTAAACTTCCGATGTAAGTAGGAGTAATTATTAAGAAGTAGAAAGTGACAGGCGTTTCTTATGTGACCTGCATTTCAAGGACACCCACACAATCTCTTTTAGACGCCTGGTCTTACACGTTTCGGAATTGATTACTATACCTAAATGATTTGAACACGAAAATAGAAATGACAAATTGCGTTATCTTTAACCGTGCAGCTAAGGTAGCAATGGCACATACAGATATTTTATGGACACATGGTATGTGTAATTGTATAGTTTTAAACCGTGCAACTGTTGTATCAAGGAAAATGACATCTGACTTTTGTGTTTAACCTTGCGGTTGTCGTAGCGACCGTGCAATCAATCTTCTCTGGACACTCTGTATTTTCCAATTAAGTAATTGCAAAATTACGCGATCGCAAACATAAAACGTCAATATTCTTTTTAACCGTGCAGTTTTGCAAGCAATTGTAAAAACAATTGAAGGTAAGATGAAGGGCGTTTTTGTTTTAGTTTTTTTTTTTTATCGTGTTAACCGCACGCAATGTAAAAATGACTCGGCGTGACTTTCGTTTTTAACCGTGCTGCAGTTGTTAGACTGATCTTTTGTGGACACGCTGTACAGTTTCCGGGGACGCGGAGAAGCGGTTTTTTTTTTTTGGTCGATTTCGTTTGTTTGCGTTTATTGCGACGTAGGTACGGCGTGATCATCGTAACCCGATGCAAATAGCCGGTTCGCTTGAAAATAAACATTAATAACGAGATAAATATAGAATCGCGATAGGCGGTATCAGCGGCGAATTCGTCTGACAGAAATCAGCTGGCGGGCGCGCGCGGGTAGGCAACCCAACGTGCAGGTTCAAGGTGGAGCACTTTTTGAACGGCCGCGTGCAGTACAACCGTCGGCGTTCTTTTTTTCTTTTGCTATTAACACTGTAACGTTGGCACCACCAGTTACCAAAAACTACAGACAACAATAAAATAACTAACTAAATAAAAACAAAACAGAAACCTGTAATGTTGACGTGTCATATTTTTTTCTTTGTTTGTTTTAATTACACGCTGCAATTGGTATATATCGTATTATATCGACTTCTATTGTCGAGAATTTTCATTTGTTGACTTCAATTTTTGCACTTGTTTCATACAGACAAATGAGAAACGTAATCGTCATTCTTTTTTTTGCGTGTTTTAATTACTGGAAAGTTGGCATTACTAATTACAAAAAAAAAGAAAGAAAAATGCGGAGAGGTTACAAATGTCACTTCCATTGTTTTAAATGTCTGCTTATTAATGAACGTAGCCATTTGTTAAGAACGCATGAAAATCGATCGTCATTTGGTTTCACATCAAACTCCACATCGTAAATCACCGAGGCGTCAAATTAAGAAGAAGAAAAAAAAAAGTAAGTGTCATTTCCGTTGTTTACGTGCGTATTTGTCTGAGAAACAAATGAATGCGGCTGATAGTTTAATGCGGTTTGATCGTTGTGCTTTTTTTTTCTTGTTTTACTTATTGGAAGGTTGGCATCACTGATTACCCGCCAAAATCTCAAATTAAAAACGTCGCCGCTTCCCTTTTCCTTTCGACGGCGACGCTTAACGATTGTAAACAAGCGAAAAACCAAGCATGTTCGAGGCAATTCGACCGTCCTCATTTGTTTTCTGCGTGTTAATTTAATTTTCTCTTTAGTATGGTCGGTGCGAAAGAAATTATTATTACCGGTCCGATCTTCGTTTGTTCATCGTTATAACGAAAACTGGTTTTAGCGGAAAACCAGCGGGATCGATCGTCGTTAATTTTTTTTTATCTTTTCGATTGAAAACGTAAAGTCGCGTTCTGCTTTACCGACGACTTGCAAGAACGTCGTTTTTGTCGCGCAAGATGTTTTTGGCGCGCGGGTTTTTGAAAATCTTCGCGCAGGGGAATTTTTTCTCTTTCGATCGAAGGTGGTATTCGACGAAGTCCGTCGCTGAACATAAAAAATCGCGTTCTTCTTTACCGACAACTTAGGAGTCTAACGAGAACGTCACTTTGGCGCGCGAGTTTTTAAAAATCTTCGCGCGGGATTTTTTTTTCTTTCGATCAAAGGTGGTAAGATTCGGCGATGTCCGTCGCAAAACATACGAGCCGCGCTCTTCTTTACCGACAACTTGGCATTTTTGCAAGAACGTCTCTTTAGGCGCCCGGGTTTTTGGAAATGTCCTCGCAGGAATTTGTTTCTGTCGATAAAAGCCAGCATTCGGCGATGTCCATTGCAAAACATAAAAAGTCGCGTTCTGCTTTACCGACAACTAAGAATTTTTGCAGGGACGTCGTTCTAGCGCGCGAGTTTTTGAAAGTGTTCGCGCAGGATTTTTTTTCTTTCGATCGAAGCTAGCATTCGGCGAAGTCGCGCAAAACATAAAAAGTCGCGTTCTTTTTTACCGACAACTTAGCATTTTTGCAGGAACGTCGTTTTGGCGCGCGGGTTTTTGAAAATGTTCGCGCAGGGGAATTTTTTTCTCTTCCGATCGAAGGTGGTACCTGACGAATGTCCGTCGCAAAACACAAAAGTCGCGTTCTTTTTTACCGACGGCTTCAGAATTTTCGCAATAACGGCGTTTTCCGCGCGCAAGTTTTCGAAAATGTTATGAACGTTTCCAGAATTCATTTTTCACTTGGCGGGAAAAACAAGCAAGAATCGATCGTCACTCGTTTTTTTTTTTTTTTAATTAAAGTTGTATTTTGGCATTATTATGTTTATTATTTATTTTATTTTATTTTTGTTAGGAGTTATTAATTTATGCGTGCGGACTTTTTACGAAATTCTATTTCCAACACTGATTGAGATGTTACTTAAAATCTTCTTTTCAACCAGTGTTGCCAACTGGAGGGAAGTTTCTCTGTTTTAGGGAACACTGCCAAAAGATTTTGGTTTTTTTTTTAAGGAAAAGGAAACTTTTCAGTCAACGTTTTTTCAGTGGAATTTTTTTATTAGTGCAGACTTTTTACGAAACTCGATCGCCAACACCGATTCAGATGTCACTTAACCCTTCTCAATCAGTGTTGCCAACTGGAGGGACATTTCCCCGTTTCAAAGATTTCTGTTTAAGAAAAAAAGGAATTTTTACGTAAATGTTTTTTTTTTTAACTTTAACCGAACAGTTTTATAATGGCGATTAGAAATAGCACTCGACGTTTCACTATCGATTGATGGCTTCGTCGGGGATTTTATGGAAAAAAATTTAGGCCAAATCGTGCCGAAAATGCAAAAAAGCGACGATTTAAGGGAAAGAAAATGAGACGAAAGGGAATTTTGTGAAGGAGAAACTACTGTTGATGGTTGGCAACATTGGGCGGTTCAGGGATGCTCAGCTGCTGAGTTGCTTACTCAGCAATCGTTCGTGATTGGCCCACGTGAAGGTAATAGCCAATCACAAACGACTGCTGAGTAAGCAACGCATCCACTGAACGCGCCCATTGTTCTTAATGAACATCTGTGGGTCGCGTTCAGATTTGCAAGGTAGAATGTAATGCGTGCACTCCTATCTTTCTCACTCGCGTGTATAGACGTATCTTGCCTCTCTTTCATTCGTCGTTCGAAGAGGTCTGATGTATATCATTGCCATGGCAACGGGCGATCTTTTCTCATCCCGCTATTTGAGTGTCAGGGCTGCGTTGGTTTTTTCAACTCCGTTCGCTCTGTTTACTCCTTTCGTAATTCCGTCTCACTTTCACTTGTATGTATTGCATCAAAAATGAGACAAAAGCACGAAAAGAGTAAATAAGAGTGAATGGAGTTGAATAAGCGAACGCAGCTTAGGACGTGAAAGATCGCCGGTTGCCATGGTAGTGATGATGTAAACACAAGACTTCTTGAAACAAGGGCGCGTTCAGAAATTTTATCGGGTGTGTGCTTTGGGTTTTTAAGTGGGGAGGAAAATGGGGAAAATTGCTTACGCGAGAGAGAAAGAATGTTGCCCAGAGTGCGCTGTTTTTATTTTATTCCCGAACGAATTCCAACGAACGAAGGAGACGCAGGAGATTTCGATAATAATCGTGCGAGGAGTGAGAAAGCTAGCGATTACACGCCCGGTCTTTATAAATCTGAACGCAGCCCTTCAGACGTGACCTAACGCAATCGTTTCCTTCTTGATCGACCAGCCGAAGACATTCCAAATCTAGACAAAAATGAAATCGCGTGTGTTGTCGGAGGAGTTTCGTTTTCTTTTGTTTCTTAATAATGTGCACCTGTTGTAGCTTCTTTGTTTTGTTTTCAGTTTTTTCTCGGCACGTCCACCCCCGCCCCCTTGATTTTTTTATCGTATTATTGGCGTGCGCCGCCATTAAATAATAAAATGGAAAGCATTTCGTAGGCGTTCCGTGCAGAGAGCATAAAGTATTAAATTACGGCCTGAAATAAAAGCGTTACATAAACGTATAATAATGAAGTTATTATAACTTGTAAAGGTAAAGGTTGCCGGCGGGCGAGGTGAAGGTCAATTTTCCATTAGCCCTCCCGCCGCCGCCTCGAGAGTGAAACGCTGAAACGCGATTTTTTTTTTTTTTTGGCTGTCAGATTTTTATCTCTGTCGCCCGGCCCGGCCAGAAATCGATCGATCGCGGCCGAAACAACACCGTCGGTCGTCGTCATACAGCGTCGCGTTATCTTGACGCTTAATCGGCGAAGAATGCGGTGCGCTCTTCATTATCGGCGGCGTTGCGTCAATCGTATGTGCAATGCGTCACGATGCCTCCTTTCATAAAACCGGGCGAGATATAACATGTATAGTATGTTGTTTAATGCAAGCCGTTTCTAAATCTAAATATTGGCTGATGACGATGCGCCGCCTGCCGGCCGGTTACGTCACCGCTGAAAAGCCAAAGCAAGCAAATACGGCGCGGCGGGCCCGAAGCCAATTTATGTACACACGCCGCCGCCGCCCGATTATTCACGGGAAGTTTCATGCGATTTATAGCCGCTCTCGACACTTAACGCTATACACTAAAAAGCCCCCCCTCTCTCCCCCTCCCCGCCCCGGATTAGTTTCCGCGACGATTCATGAATGGATTGGATTCTTTCAGAAACAAAACAGGCGCTGCCTTTTTTCCCCTTTTTTTTTTTACAAATTCACATCACACGTGGATCACCCTGTACATCATGTAACAATCACACTTGCAGGGGTTCGTTCAGGAACTGAAAAAAGCGCGCTCTGTGTAATATTCTTTCTCTCTCGTGTAAGTGATTTTGTATATTTTGCTTCCCGTTTTGAACGCCCAAAGTGCTCTTCCGTTACAGTTTTCGAACGCAACCCACATGATGTTCGCGTGGGCGGCGCGATTTGCAAAACAATCGAACAAAGTTTAATTGGCAAGGGCGCGCGAGCGCCATCTGTTGCCGACGATGTACTCCTACTCCGGCGAAGCGTTATTGCGTAATTTCATTCAAAATTTCGACGATTTTTTGCATTAGGTGCGCCAAAAATAAATATTTTATGATTTGATTAAGGATTAGAGTTTTGTTTCAGCGGCGGCTTGTCGGGGTGGGCAAGGTGAGCGCTGCCCACCCCCCTGTCCTACTAAAGTCGCATTTGAATTTTTTGACGGAGCAACCGCCCCCAGTATTTAAATTTGCACGTTCCGCTTCCATTTCGGTGCAGCCCCGCAAAATAAATCCGCACCGCA
Organism: Prosopocoilus inquinatus; assembly: GCA_036172665.1. Lineage (NCBI taxonomy): Eukaryota > Metazoa > Arthropoda > Insecta > Coleoptera > Lucanidae > Prosopocoilus > Prosopocoilus inquinatus. The sequence continues at coordinate 969,008 of CM069878.1, read as the reverse complement.
CCCTTTGCCTACTCGTCGCAAATCATCACGAGACGCCACTGAAGTTTTGCCTGCCTGCAGTTTTATCTACATTCGAACTATTTGCAGTCTTGGTGCAAAACGCAGCGCTCTTAAGATAACAGAAACAGTAGCTGGGTGGTTACTCTCGAAGGGAAATCGTACTAACAGGGTAAGAGCTCAGCCAAAAGTGAACGTCGCGCTGTTCACGGTCCCAAGTGTCTCTTAGGAACACGACGCAGCGCCCCGCAGCGAATATATATTTTTTTAAGTCGGTTATTCTCTGTCGCATTCGTCACGCCATCTCTCAATAACAACGGGCATTACTCGCGTAAAAATCACTATTTTATCGGCGTTCAAACTGCTTATGGTCGTGATGGAATGCGCAGCGCTCCTAAGATAATGAAAACAGTTTAGCAAGTTAGGGCCTGGGTGAAAGAACGCCATTCCCGAAGGGAAATCGCACTAACAGGGCAATAACAGGGTAATTGGGCGGCCGAAAATGAACCAGGCGTTATTCATGGCCCGCTCCTTAGGGACCCGACGCAATGAATATTTTTTTTTAAATCAGTTATTTGCCAAATTCGTTACGCCATCTCTCAATGACAACGGGCATTACTCGCGTAAAAATCACTATTTTATCGGCGTGCAAATTATTCATGACCGTGATGGAATGCGGAGCGCTCTTAAGATAATGAAAACAGTTTAGCAATTTAGGGCCTGGGTGAAAGAACGCCACTCCCGAAGGGAAATCGTACTAACAGGGTATTCTTTAGCGATCCGACATAGTGGATAATTTTTTTTTGAAATTGGTTACTTTTTGTTTAATTCTTTAACTTCAAAGGCGTGCCATCTATCAGTAACAATTGGCGTTGGCAGTCGACCGGATTTTGTTTTTTTTTTTTGACGGAAAAAAGAAATAAATCAAAACTTTATTTGGACTTCGTCAAGGACGATGACACAAGTAAGAAACGAAAGGCCTGCCATTTTCTTTTCGCTTTTTGCATCTTCGTTAAATTTTCGATCGTCTTTTGTTTATTTTAACTTCGTTCCTTGCCTTTCTCAAACGTTCGATCGTCTTTTTGTATTTTGTTTTTGTTTTTTTGAGAGGAACCGTCGAAGTGTGATTTTAAAATCTGCCATTTTTTTTTCATTTCATTTTTGCACTCGTTATACATTCGATCGTCTTTTGTTTAATTTTTTTTTTTTTTACACTTACTTTTGCGGGTCTGTCATTTTTTCTTGTCGTTTCTTGCGTTCGTTAAGCATTCGATCGTCTTTTGTCTATTTTTGTTCGTTCCTCGCATTTGTTATTAAACATTCGATCGTCTTTTGTTTATTTAATTTTTTCTTTTTTTTTTTTTTGGACGGAAACCGTCAACGCTAGTTTTCTTTTGCAAATTGAAGGTCTGCCATTTTGTCTTTCGTTTGTTGCGTTCGGTAATCACTCGATCGTCTTTTGTTAATTTTTTTTTTCGTTCCTCGCATTTGTCAAACATTCGATCGTCTTTTGTTTATTTAACAGAGACCTTCAACGCTAATTTTCTTTAAAACTTTGAAGGTCTGCCATTTTGTTTTTCGTTTCCGCGTTAGTTAAACATTCGATCGACTTTTGTTTATTTTTCTTCGTTCCCTTGCACTTGTTAAACATTCGATCGTCTTTTGTTTATTTTATTTTTTTTTTTGACAGAAACCGTCAACGCTATTTTTCTTTTGCAAATTGAAAGTGTGCCATTTTGTTTCTCGTTTCTTGCGTTCGGCAAACGTTCGATCGTCTTTTGTTTACTTTTCTTCGTTCCTTGCACTTGGTTAAACATTCGATCGTCTTTTGTTTATTTTATTTTTTTGACAGAAACCGTCAACGGTAGTTTTCTTTTGCAATACTAGGATCTGTAATTTTTTTTTTTCATTTCTTCGTTCATCTTTTGTTTATTTTTTTTTTTTTCGTTCCTCGCGTTAGTTAAACATTCGATCGTCTTTTGTTTATTATTATTATCTATTATTTTTTTACAGAAACTGTCAACGCAAGTTTTCTTTTGTAATTTTAACGCTCTGCCATTTTCTTTTTGTCTTTTGTCAACTTTATTATTTTTTTTTCTAATTTAAGTAATTTCTAGAGTAGCTCCACCTGTGGCGGTTTCTCCAAATTACCAAAAAGAAAAAATCACCGACATGTTCAGAGATGTCGCTTACGATCTCGTCGTATTTTAAAAGTGAAACTGGCCTATTAAGGTCGGCTAAACCGGCGTTAAACAAACTGATAAATTTATTTTACGAATCCGGAGCGGGCTGCTTTCTACTGATGAATTATTATTACAGGCGGAAATAATTTTATTGCTCGAAAAGAAAGAGAAAGGGGCGCGTCGAACGTTTCGCAATTTTTTGTTTCTTAAGCGTAACTAAGCATTTCGTCGAAATGGTTGTGTAAATCGCGTTATTTAAAAGAATTTCCGTCGAAAAAACTGTCACTTCCTGTCAAGGTTGGTAATAGGCGGAAGAAAGGATACGTCCTGAATACCACCTCGGCGCTTGCGACAGGCGCTTCGTTATCTAACGCCAATCGATTCGTCGGATTTCGTCAGACACGTCGAAAAAAAAACAAATAAAGAAAAAAACGAGGACCGTACTGAGTGTGTAATTGCGCCCCGATAAGTGCTTGCAAAATCACTCCCAAGTGCAAAAAAGTAAACACGCGGCAAAAATAACCGCGCGCGCGACGTCATTGGAGAAAACGCAAAATTTAATCATCGCCGCCCCGCTGTTGCCAAATCTATTTCGGGCGCGGCGAGATCTTTTTGAACCGTGCAGACAATGTGTATTTTTAATTTAGGTTTCCGCCCGGATTATTATTTTGTTACGGGCGCGAGGTGAAGGCGGCGAGTCCATTTTCGCGGCCGCAAACGCGAAATCAGAACCGCGTTTCGATCTTAACGGAGCTCATCAGGGCGGTGCAGACAACACGATCGATTTTCGCCGCCGTCTGTCTTAATTTAAGCAAAGGAACGAGAGAGAAAAAACAATTGAAGTCGGAACTTAAAAGAATTAAATTAAAAAAAAAATAAATAAATGAAGATGAAATATATAGGGTGTTTTTAAATTGCTAGTACAAAAAGAAATTGGCAGTTGGCGATGGTGACTTGAAGTCACCGGCAACAAAAAATTCTAATAAAAGTGCTTTAGTTTTCGAGATAAAAATTACTGAAAATTCGGCCAAAATTGTTGGTGCGGGACTGAGTTAAGATATAAAAAGACAATTCACGTCGCTTAGCAATATTATTTAAATAATAAATTTGATGTTCTTAAAAATAAATTAAAAAATAATAAATAATAATAAAAATTTTAAAAAATGAAATAATAATAATAATAATAATATTATTCTTAAAAAAATTAAAATATAATGAAATAATAAATTAGAAATTATGAAATAATAAATTTGATGTTCTTAAAAATAAATTAAAAAATAATAAATAATAAATTTAAAATAATGAAATAATTTGATGTTCTTAACAAAATTAAAAAATAAAATTTTAATTAAAAGTTAATGAAATAATAACTTTGATGTTCTTAACAAAAATTAAAGATAATGAAATAAATTTGTTGTTCTTAAAAAAAAATTTAAGTAAAAAAAATAATGAATGATGTTCTTAAAAAAATATTAAATTTAGTGGTTTTCTTAGATTTATTAGGATTTTCAGATGCAACAGTTTTTGTTATACTAGCAATTTCCATACACCCTGTATAACTAAAAAAAAAATTAAATCACTTATTCTTTGAAAAGTTACAGAACAACGGAGGGGAAACAAATGACAATGGATTCATCAGTACACGATGACGAAAAAAAATTGTTTTAATCAAAACAAAAAATAATCGACCCTTTCATTCGTTGGTCACTTCCAAGCGACGCACGACGGGACAAAATTCGACGGTGAAACAAATGACGGACGATTTTTCTTAGACGGGCCGGTAAGGAAGAGAGCTGGAATTTCACAAAAAAATTACGAAATAGTAAAACGACGACGAAAAACGGCAACTGAAGGTTACGAGAAAAAAATGATAAACGAGACAAAAACAATCGACCCTTTAATCGCTCCTCACATCGAAGCGATCAAACAAATTTTAATGATGAAACAAATGACGGACGAATTTGCTCCTAGATAACCTTGAGATTAAAAAAAATAATAAAAAAAAAGTTAAGAAAAAATTTGATGAAATAAAATACAATCGACCCTTTCATTGGTCACTTCGATGCGATTCAACAAAATTCGACGGTGAAACAAGTGACGGGCGATTTCTCTTTTTTAGACCGGAAAGAAAGATCCCCTTATAATATTTTTTTATCGCTTCAAGAATAGATGGCGCGCGCGTTGACGATAAATATAGGTGGACAACGCGCACAGAATTTTTCGCTCACCCGTTATAATTTATCCTGTCGTAAATAAGTGAAAGGGGTCGTTGCGTTGTTTCGTTATTAAAAAAAAAAAAAAAAGTAAAAAATTGTTCATTTTTTACTGACAAGTCGCGACAATTGCGTAATCTCAAAAGTAGAGGGCGCGGAAGTAACGAAAAGTTTGACGTATCGCCGTCAAACGCAAACTATTCTCATTCGACGTTAGATGGCGCTTTACGTTTGTGATCGTATTTTTATTATTCACTGCTGCCAACTGAAAAATGGCAGAGTGTATTTGGCGATTTATTAAAAAACAACCGAAGGCGGGCTTCAAACAGCGTTGACGTAAAAATCGCATCGTTGTTAGACCTACCTCCAATCTAAGCCGCGTTGACGCTGGCGCGTTGCGCAGATCGTCAATTGCCGCTGTTTCGGTTTCAGTCGCATGGACGTTTAATAATCAAACCCCCGAGCTCGAAATGCAGTGGCGTAGTCGATTGTTTTTTGTCTTTCAAAGGAATTTTTTAATTTTTTTAGGACGTTCAAAATTCGCCGGCCCCCAGAAGCAGTGGCGTAGTCGATTTTTTTTCTTTCAAAAGAATTTTTCGATTTTTTAAGACGTTTAATATCCCACAGCCTCCGAATGCAGGGTCGTAATCGATTTTTCTTTTTCAGAAGAATTTTTAGATTTTTTGAGGTCGTTTAAATTCTATCGCGGGGACTCCAAATGCAGTGGCGTAGACGATTTTCTCTTTCAAAAGAATTTTTCGATTTTTTTAAGACGTTTAATATCCTACAGCCTCCGAATGCAGGGGCGTAATCAATTTTTTCTTTCAAGAGATTTTTCAGATTTTTTGAGGAGGTTCAACATCTATCCCGGGGGCTCCAAGTGCAGTGGCGTAGACGATTTTTTTCTTTCAAAAGAATTTTTTGCTTTTAAAAAATATTATTATTAAATCGTAAACGGTCAACATGTGCTGATGAGTTTTAATAAAAAGGCGGAAACGTCGCAAACTCCTATTTTTTCCGATTCCTAGTTTCCGGCGAAACTCGACGGACTTTTCGGACGTGAACCTCGATTTATTTCCTTTGTCAGTCGGCGGCGTAATGACGCATTCTGTTACTAATGGGCAATTAGTTTAGTAACGCGAGACGTAACGCGCGCGCGTCGCCATAACAACGCCGCTCATCTCGTTCCGCCGATGACGCAAAATCCGACGTACTTACCTGCGTTATCGGATTTTAAAGAAGGCAATTAGTTTCGAGAGCAATTTCCGAGGAATCTAAAGTTGACTTTTTATGCTTTGTCGGTTTCAGGTCCGAAGGAATGGAGACCAATTCCGAACAGTCACCGAACAATAACGACTTCCCCCTGAGAAAAACAGGTAGGATTGTGCTTTCTTAAAACCGTCACGTTCGTAATAGATGTAAGAAGCACTCTCGGGGAACTCCCAACCAAACCAAACGAGCTTTTTGAAACTTCGAACGAAAACAAGAAGGGAAATCGTACTAACTAACTCTTTTGTGAATTTAACGAAAGAGTGGGAAATCGCACCAACTCCTCTTTAAGAAAAAATATTTTGTTTTTTTTTTTTTAATTTTTGAATGCGTTCTGTTGTTGATTAACAGCGATTAACTTCTATTAAATGAAAACGCAACGGAGATGGAATTCCTGTTCTGATTGCCTGGAATTTTTTTTTGCGCGGCCGCGGGCGTCGATTTTAATTAACAAAGTAAATTAAGATTCCTTTCGCGAACAATTAAACAAATCGATTCTCCCCGTTTCGCTCTCGCTTCGCCACCGCTCGGGCGCGACCTTGGCCCCCTTTGTGGAAAACCGAAGAACGCCGGCGCTTTTCCGCGAACGAAAAAGAAATCCGCCGTAATTTCTATCTCACGTGACCAATTTGTCGGTGGGCGGGCGTGAAAGAAAATCGTTCCTGCGTGCTTCTCGTGTGCTGCTAAGGGGGGTGTGGGCGGGGGGCATCACATCAACCCCCTTCATTTTTTTTCTTTTTTTTTTTTAAATAAAAATTCTTACATCTATTACTTTCACTGCGCATGTCCAAAATTGTGCACTTGTCTGTAATAATATTAATAGTTTCTCTTTATTCGACAGCCTCTGAGCCAAACCTATTGAAAGTGCGCCTTAAACAGCGCGTCATGGAGAGGCGGTGCAGTCCGATGAGTAAACGCCACCTGCCTCCCTCCCTCAAGAAGAAGCTCCTAAGCTCCTGCTTACCCCCGAGCGAGTCCCCGCCCCAAGAACCCCCGAAGGAGCTGAGTCCTCCTTGCGAGTCAGAAGAGTACCAAAGACACGCGCTGTTCAGCAGTCCCTCGATGCCCAACATCTCCCTCGCGGCGCACCACGTGCTCTCTCCCGACCTGTCGGAGGCGGCGGTGCGGGCGGCCTGCACGGCCCGCCTCGGCATGCCCCTCACGGGGCAGATGCTCCCCGGCACCCTGCCCTTCTACCCGTCGCTTCCGGCGATCGAGAGCGAGCACGAGGAGGGCTCCACCCTCGACACCATCAGCGAACTCCAGGAGCCGATTCCGCGCGGGGTGATACGACCGCTGGGCAGGACCCAGTCGTCGCCCTTGCCCCTCGGACATCCGCTCCTGGACGGACCTCCGCCACCCGCACCGCCACCACCTCCCCCCGAAGAACAGGAACAACGAGATCTAGAACTTAGGGCCAACGAGTCACGCAGGTTGGTAGGGTGTCGAAGCTAGGGCGCACAGTGAACGCAAGCTGATGAGGCGCAGTCAGGATTGAGAACAAAAAATAACATAAATGCCTAATCGATCTCAATTCGTGAAGCGCTCTCGTTTAATGCGTGCTTTTCATTTTTCCGCGCTCAGTTTCCCAGTTTCCCAGTTTAGTTTGATTCCCAGATGGCGCGATGCGACGGTTGTATTCGTCCTTTCGCGACGTTTCATTTGATGCGTCACACGATGTATTTCCGTTTTACTTAAAAAAGTTTCCCTCCGCCATCTTGGATTCCAAGATGGCGTCGTCGTCGTCTCTTCGCGACGTTTCATTTGATGCGTCACACGATATGTTTCCGTTTTACACAAACTTATTGCAGCCATCTTGGATTGCAAGATGGCGTCGTCATCGTCGTGACAGCGGCATTCGTCTCTTCCCGACGTTTAATTTGATACGCCACATGATATGTTCCTGTTTTGCGTAAAGATTTTCCCGCCATCTTGAATTCCAAGATGGCGGCGGCAGCGTGACAGTCGCATTCGCCTCTGCGCGAAGTTTCACATGACATGTTTCCGTTTTACGTGAACATTTTTCCGCCGTCTTGAATTCCGAGATGGCGGCGTCGTCGTCGTGACAGTGGCATTCGTCTCTCCGCGGCGTTTCATTTGATGCGCCACTCGGTACGGTCCAGTTTTTCGTGAACGTTTCTTCATATCTTAGATTCCAAAATGGTGTCGACATGATAATTTACGTACGTACATCTGTAGCCGGCCATATTTGATTCAAAGATGGCGGCGGTTGCATTAAAGTTTCATCGTGGAGTTTCGTTTGATGTACCGTACGATATATTCCATACTGATGGTAATCACTTCTCCGCCGTTCTGACCCGCAAGACGGCGCTGACGTGACGTTTCGTTTGATGCGCCGCACGATGTGCTTCAGTTACACATTAAACACTTCTTATATTCCAAGATGGCGCCGGTAAGATAATTTCACTCTTTGGTTGGTCATATTTGATTCCTAGTTGGCGCCGTCGTCACAATCACATTTGTCTTGTCATAAGGCTTCAACTTTCTTATTGGTCATGTTTGGTTTCTAGATGGCGCCGCCGACGTGTCGTTTCTTCGCCACGTCGCCGTCGTTTAGTTTTATGCGTCGCACGATGCGTTTCAGTTTTATGTACCTAAGCGTTTCTTGGCCGTTTCTTGAAATCCAAGATGGCGGCGGGCGCCGCCGGTATGACAAGTTGCATCTTCAGTTGGCCATATTTAATTCCGAGATGGCGTTGGACAGTCCGGACGACCGTCGCTTTGTGACGGTCCATTTGATGATGCGTCACGCCGTTGCTTCAGTTTTACGCGTTGGTCATTTCCTCCGGCGCCATGTTGAGTTTCAAGATGGCGCCGCCGGCGATACGACTGCCGAGTTCGCCATTCCAGTTCGTTCATCATTGTTTACACCGCACGACAAAGTTTATTTAGGTGCGCACTACAAAATGAAAGAATGAACTGGCGAAGTAGTAAATGAAACAATTAAAAATCATAATAACTCAATGATTGTCGAACAAAAGCCAATCGAGTTTGTGGTGACACGAGAAACAAACAAACACAAAATTGAACGAGCCCAGCGGAATTAAAATGAGTTAGAGAGAAAAAACGAAGAGAAAATATTTTGTGTTCATACCTACGAGGGCGATTCAAGATGTGTTTGCCTGATTTGAATTTCCCGCGCGAACGCCGCCGCCCACTTCAAGTTTCTACTCGCACCTACTAGATGGCGACAGCTCGCGCCGCGCCGGTCCGAACCCGAACTAGTGCGCTGGGTGACGTCCCACCAAGTGTTTCGCGCCGTTCCTTTTTGTTTTTTGTTTTTTTTTTTGCGCGAGTTTTCAAGGACTTGAGTTCTACATCCGAGATGGTTAGGCGCCCCTCGCTTTCCGGTGGCGCTGGCGTCGCCCCCACGTCCAACCGCAGGAAGAGTATTCCGAGAAGGGTCAAATTTTCCCAATCCAAATTGTACGAAATTTTTTGTTTTGTTTTTTTTTAATTATTTTTTTTGCGAAGTGGTTTGTTTGCATGGCCCTCGTTTATTAAAAAAGGACATGAATTAAAAAAAAAAAGTCAATGATTTTAAACTAGCCAGAGGAGGAATGAGCAAAACAAAAGGCGATCAGTTTTAAGTCGATACGCCCAACGAAAACAGTTGATGCAATATGGCAAGAGCGATGAAAAGACAAATGAAGATAATTTTTTTGTACGTTCAGACGTAAATTAAAAACGAAAGGAGGCAACTGTTTTTCGTTCTTTGAATTTTTTTTTTTTGGGGGGGGGGAGACATAACTTTTCAGATTTACTTGCGTGACCACGTGTGTGTGGCAGAAAAGTTGGGCGCACACTAAAGAAAAAGAAAATAACGAATGCAGTCATTCAATTGTTCAAATTAAAAAAAAATTAAATAAAAGACAAAAGAATTTCCGGAAAATGTGAAAGTATTTTCCTGTAACGTCGTTTTATGCGACGCTTGTTTTGTGTGACGTGGACTGCTGCTTGGAACTTGACTCGTCAACTGGTCTTGAAATTTATACAGGGTGTGTTTAAACTACTTTTATTTCTCTTGTGTTAAAAAGTCATCTACTGAAGATGGTAGCAGAAATACGTATATACAGGGTGTAATTTTAATGAGGGTCCAAACTTTAGGGGTCAGTTCCTCACACCGAAATATGAAAAAAAGTTCATATAAACATAGGTTCGCAAACGCATAGTTTCTGAGATACAGGGTCCGGAAAAAGAGTTGGGAAACTTTTTTGTTATCGATTTCTCAGAAAAATTCATTCTTTATGAAAGTTTCCGCATCTTCCCAAACCTAAAATACACTCGTCAAAATCTGAATATCTGTCGTCATATACCGAGGAGACCGAAATGTTTGAAATCGACGTAAGAGTAAAGCACCTTTAGTTTTCAAGATACGCGAAAACGTTAGTTGGGAAAGTTGTACGGGAAAGTTAGGAGATTTCAGTTATGGAATCGCGGCCGCCTACGATGATTTTGTTATATCTCGGAAACTATGCGTTTGCGGACCCATGTTTATATAGACTTTCTTTCATATTTCGGTGTGAGGAAGTGACCCTTAAAGTTTGGACCCTCATTAAATTTACACCCTGTATAAGAAAGAGCCTCATTGGAAATGAAATTTACCAAACGAATTTTTCAACGCCTTGTATATGCGATTACTCTATGAGTTAAATTTAAACCTTGCAAATGTTTGTCTGTCAAATTTAGAAAGCGTCGGATTAACGCGTTTTAATTAAAAAAAATAATATGTCATTAAGTGGGTGTTAAAATGGGAATTCCATGTTGTAATTTATTTAATTATGGTGGCGTGATTGTACCTTGTGAAAAGGTGGCTGAGGTACACTTCGAGATCCGCTTTCGCCTTGGCCGAGGTACATTACAAGATTCGCGCTTTTTCCTTGGCCGAGGTTCATTTCAAGATTCGCCTTTGCCTTGGCCGAGGTACATTCAAGATCGGCGGTAGCTCGCGCCCGCCGTGACCGAGGTACGTTTCAAGATTGCCGTGCAACAGGCGGCGCGTTACTCGATCAACAGATCTTGCGCAGTACAAACAAAACAACCCATGTAACGTGCTGCCTACGATGATTTTGTTATATCTCGTAAACTATGCGTTTGCGGATCTGTGTTTATATAAACTTTCTTTCATATTTCGGTGTGAGGAACCGGCCCTTAAAGTTTGGCCCCACATTGAAGTTACACCCTGTATATATGGTATCAAGAAACCGTATTTTTATGATCGTGTGCTACAGGAGGCCTTAAATTAAAAGTCACAGTCATATGGTGAAAAAAGGCGAAAGCATAGCCATTTGCACATCAGAATGTGACTTTTATTTTAAAGTCTCCTTTAATTGAATCGGTGAGTGCGCAATCATGTTCTGTGTTGAGAAAACAACCAATAACTTTCTCTAGATTTTTATTTTAAGTAATTATTGGCTTCAGGAGGCTTCAGATGTCCTTATCCGAAAGAATTTCAAGTCCTTAATTCACTTAAAATAAAAATCTGGAAAGCTGTTTGTTGTTTTCTCGGCGCAGTAAATTTGGACTGAACACGATTATGCACTCACCGATTCAATTTGATTATGAAATCGGGCCTTAATCCAATTTGTATTGGAATACTTTTAGGAGATAGCAAGCGATTTCGAGTTGACAGGGTTGCTGTAACAAAAGAATGTTGATGGTAAATGCTGCTTCCGAAATTCTGTGTTGCGTCAGCTTGCGTTCAATGCGCGGCTAGCCTAACCGTGGTAATTTTTGAAGATGCTTACTTTCAGTATACGACCGCTGTCGCGCGCTCTCAGCAGTCCCGTGGTGCACCTGGGTGCCCCCGGTGCGCCGACCCTGTCCAGGCGTCGGGCCACCTCCGCCCCAACCACCGGCTTAGCCTACGACAACCAAATGCTGAAGCACGCTTGCATTTGCGGCAACAATTCGATCCATCCGGAGCACGCGGGACGGCTCCAGAGCATCTGGGCGCGCCTCCTGGAGACGGGCCTGGTGCAACGCTGCGACCGCCTCCGCCCACGCAAAGCCTCCACCCAGGAGCTCCAGTCGTGTCACTCCGAAACGCACGCTCTCTTATACGGCACCAGCTCGCTGAACAGACACAAAATGGACATGAGCAAGCTGAGCGCCCTCCCCGTCACCACCTTCGTCCGTCTATCCTGCGGGGGCATCGGCGTCGACTCGGACACCACCTGGAACGAGATTTACACGGCCCCCGCGGCGAGGATGGCCGTCGGTTGCACGGTAGATCTGGCGTTCCGTACCTGGACCGGGGATATACGGAACGGGTTCGCGATCATCCGCCCGCCCGGACACCACGCCGAACCCGAACAGGCGATGGGCTTTTGTTTCTTCAATTCGGTGGCCATCGCCGCCCGGCTGTTGCAGAAGGAGCACCGCGTCCACAAAATACTCATCTTCGACTGGGACGTCCACCACGGCAACGGCACCCAGGAAGTGTTTTACGACGACCCCCGCGTCCTGGTGATATCGCTGCACCGCCACGACGACGGTAATTTCTTCCCCGGCACGGGCAACCCCGACGAGTGCGGGACGGGGGCGGGTCTGGGTTTCAACGTGAATATAGCGTGGTCCGGTGGGTTGAACCCGCCGCTCGGCGACGCCGAGTATCTAGCTGCGTTTAGGAGTGTGGTGATGCCGATCGCGAGGGAATTCGGGCCGGATATCGTGCTGGTTTCGGCGGGGTTCGACGCGGCCGAAGGCCACTCGCCCCCCCTCGGCGGTTACAGAGTTTCTTCCGCGTGTTTCGGGTACATGACGAGACAGCTGATGCAGCTGGCGTGCGGGCGCGTCGTGCTTGCATTGGAGGGCGGTTACGATTTGGCGTCCATCTGCGATTCGGCGGAGGAATGCGTGCGGGTGCTCCTCGGGGATCCCCCGTCGCCGCTTTCCCCGGCGGAATTGGCGAGGGCGCCCTGCGCCAACGCCGCCCTCGCGTTGCAGAAGGTCATCGCGATCCAGTCCATGCACTGGCCGTGCCTGCAGGAGTGCGCGAAGAGCGTCTCCTGTTCGTTCAACGACGCGGTGCGCAACGAGAAAGAAGACAAGGACACGGTGTCCGCGATGGCCAGCCTCTCCATGCAGCAGCAGAACATCGCCGGCTATCACAGTCCCACCTCGCCCAGCTAATACGGCCCTGACCACGTCTAGACAGCCCACGTTACATTCCCGCAGTCGCTAAGAGTGACCGCCTCTTTAATGTTAAGATCAAATTATCGTGTGTTTTATTTTTGTTAATATATTTGAAAGTTTTTAATAAAATCATTTATTTACTTTAATCGTTGTGGATCGCTGCACGCCGGGACTTCCCCCCTCCCCCATGAAGAAACACTTAGGCCCAGTGTCTGCCGGGACTTCCCCCCAATAAACAAACACTTAGGCCCAGTACCTGCCGGGACTTCCCCCCCCCCCCCCCCCAATAAAGAAACACTTAGGCCAAGTTTCTATGTCAGTTTAACTTTAAGCTCCGCTTTATTCCCATGGGAACAATTGTAAGGGCAATTGTTTCCATAGAAATAAAACGGAGTTTAAATAAAGTTAAACCCCAATTGAAAAACTGGCCCTTAAAACAGCGTTTTCGGTTGGGGTGCACACTGAGTGTATCTTCATCTCGTTTTAACCTCAGCGAATAAAATGAGATGGAGATACACTCAGTGTGTACCCCAACCGAAAACGCCATTATATTTACGGGGGTATAATTCAACCCCACCGAACGTCGAATCTAAACAATCGCAAACCGTTCCTACGTAATCCCATTTGGTGGTGCGATACTATTTGCGCACCCTGTGTATATACGCAACGAACGAGGACTGAATTCATCGTATATCGGCGGCAAATTGACACGAAGCAAAACAAAGGACGATCGCCGTTATGAAACCCGTCGTAAGGTTTTTTTTTCAAACGAAAAAAAGAAAAATAGAAGAAGTAGTTTAATTAGTGGATCGCTCGTGTTTTGTTTTTATTTTTTAAATTCGACGTGTGATTTTCATTGTTCATTTTTTTTTTCTCCCACAAAATTTCTTTTGTCTTTTCCGTGTTTATTTCGTGGGTCGGTCGTGTTTTGTTTTTGTTTTTTTTTATGCGACGCATTTTTCTTTTGTCAAGTTTGCGTCACGGTTTTCTTTCAATTCTATTTTTTTTTCTTTTTCCGTTTCGTTGTTTTTTTTTTTTGTTCAATACAGTCGTTTGGTTTTGTTGGCGTAGATTTTCCTTAAATCGGGCGATCGTCCTTTGTTTCGCGCATTTGGTTTTGTTTTATTTTTTCCTTTTTTAATTAAAACGTTAATGTTTCGTTATTTTTCTTTTTCTTTTGTTTTTTTTTCCCGCACGGAATTTTGTTTTCTTGTTTCTGTCTTTTCCGCGTTCGTCGTTTGTTTTTCTTCGCGTCCGGATTTTTCTTAAATCGAACGTTCGTCCTTTGTCTCGGGGTGCTTTCCTCGTCAATCGGCGGTCGATCGTCTTTTGTTTCTTCCCCCCACAGAATTTCTCTTGTCTTTTCCGTGTTTATTTCGTCGGTCGGTCGTGTTTTGTTTTTGTTTTTTTTTATGCGACGCATTTTTCTTTTGTCAAGTTTGCGTCACGGTTTTATTTCAATTCAATCTTTTTTTCTCTTTCCGTTTCGTTTTTTTTTCTTTTTCCGTTTCGTTTTTTTTTTTTTTTTAATACAGTCGTTTGATTGTGTTGGCGCATATTTTCCTTACATAGAGCGATCGTCTTTTGTTTCGGGCATTTTGTTTTGTGTTGTTTTTTTTTTTTTTAATTAAAACCGTTTGATTTTCTTTAGATCGTTCGGTGCTTAACTTTCAATTGGCGATCGATCGTCTGTTGTTTCGCTATTTCTCTTTTGTTTTTTTTTTTCCGCGCGAAATTTTTCTTATTTCTGTCTTTTCCGCGTTCGTCGTTTGTTTTTCTTCGCGTCCGGATTTTTCTTAAATCGAACGATCGTCCTTTGTCTCGAGCATTTTTTTTTTTTTTTTTTTAATTAAAAATCTCTTGTTTTTCTTTCAATCGGTAGGTTCCTTCCGTTTATTTGGCGATTGTCTTTTGTTTACGTATCGAACGATCGTCCTTTGTCTCGGGCATTTTGTTTAATTTTTTTTTTTTTTATATAAATTAAAAATCGCTTGTTTTTCTTTCGATCGGTAGCTTCTTTGTTTCGTTCATTTGGCGATTGTCTTTTGTTTACGTGGTCGTTTTTCCTTTTCCTCTTGTGTTTTCGTTTTTTCTGTTTCTCTTTTCAAACGAAAAAAATAGAAAAAAGAAAGTTCGTGTTTTGTTTTTATTTTTTAAATTCGACGTGTGATTTTCATTGTTCATTTTTTTTGTGTGTGTCGGTCCTGTCGCATTGCACACGTAATTCCAAAAAGATTTAATAGTTACTCCTCGGACCCCTCGTTAATCACAGGCGTGGGGGGGGGGGCAGTCATTTTTTTTTTTTTTGGCAAAACGTCGTTTTCCAACTTACTTAATTCGACGCTCGGATTACGATATTATTCGACCCACACCTGACGCCCATGCAAACGAAAATAATCATTCCGACTCCGAAAATAAGTGCCGTTTGGGGGGTGGGGGGAGGGAGGGAACCACATTATCCGAAATGGAATAATTAAAAAAAAATAAAATAATAATCGACGTGCTTGCTGCAAGAAAAGAAAATTGTGTCGCCCGATTCGCTATTTCTGCGGCGCCCTCTCTTTTCCTCCTCCGCAAACTTCTTTTTTATTTATAGCCTCGCGTAAAAATAGAAGACAATAGTAGCGAGGACCGAAATACGGTTGGAAAGAGCACACGTTTTAAATTATCCACGCCACTGGGTGCAAGCTATATTTGTACGGTTTGGCTTATAAATAATCGTAACGCTATTACCACGTCTTCCTCGCCGCATCCCGTTTTCCGCCTGTATGTGTAGAGAGATGATGGGATGGGATTACGCAACATAAACAAGTGTAATCCAGAAATAACATTAAAAAAAAAATCGGAAAAAGTTCTGAAAAGAAAAAAAGAAACAGAAAATGAAAATGGCCGACGAAAGGAAAACGCGACTACAAGCTCCTTCAGATTCGAATAAACGCGCGCGTTTCCGTCGGCGCCCTCTAGTTTTCGTTCATAGCATCTAATTCGATCACGTTATTATTTCCCTTAATTTAACAATTTCATAATTATTTTGGTATTCAAAAATATTCAAAGTATTTATTTACAAAAACTTTTTGTTTAGTCCCTTTAAATTTAAAGTTACTTTAACCTAAGAAAGTACATTTGTTTCCTTAGGCCCCGTTTCATAATCGAACTAAAGGAGACTTTAAAATAAAAGGCACATTCCAATGTGTAAATAACTGTTTCCGTATTTTTATTTATTTATTTTTTTTTTGACGTTTGGTCCTTTAGTTCGATTACGAAACCGGGCGTTTATTCTTAAAGTGACTTTAAATTAAAGCTTCCTTAAAGTCGGATTATGAAAACGGCCAGAAGTTTAAATTTTGCGACGGATGGCGCCACTTGAACGTTTGTTTGATTCAATCTAGAACTCTAACCTACAGCAGTTGTTTTTCGACACCTGGCAACACTGCCAGGAAGTTTAATCTTGCCATTTTTGTATCACGCAGCTACAGCCTAAATAAAAAAAAAAAAACAAGACAGGCTCTCTTATCCGGCCTGCGCAATTTGCTTGTTTAGTGCGAATTTTCTCCGTTTTGGCGCTAGTTATCCAAATTGAACGAACGCAACAAACAAAGACGAAAGAAGACTAAAGAAGCAGTTGGAGTCGGGAAAGTTAAGAAATCGATTTTGTACCTACCGTGTAACATTTTTAAACTTTCTCCGTAAATTAAGATTCGGCCTTGATTAAATCATTTCTATAATTGGAATTATCTACCGATACGATCAGAAAATTACATCTGAGCCAACCTTAGCAAAGAAACACAATTTTACTGAGCGTAAATAAACGCGAAACTGTCAAATACCGCGGAACTGACATCAGTCAAAAATGACGTCGCGGATATACTTCCGTTTCCGGTTTCTTGGGTGAGTGGCGCCAACGGAGGAACTAGTAAATTGCCCAGGCCGTATATAGACGTCGACTCGTGAAATCTAGTAGGTCGTGGTCTTAATTATCCTCCTAAAGTGAAACGAAAATAAATTTAATGCACAATCCAGGAGCCGCATTCTCGAATCGAGGGGGAGATCACGAGAACGTGACGTCAAAATGACGTAGGCTCCATACGAATCGTAAGAGAATTACGTCATTTTGACGTCACGTTCTCGTGATCTCCCCCTCGATTCGAGAATTCGATTTCGTTTTAAGTAAATACACAAAACCAGTCCAACAAAACAATTTTTATTCCGTGAATAATATAAACAATTAGATGTACAAATTCGTAAACACTCAGAGAGTTTAAGAATCTTCAACAGTTATAGTAATAATATATGCAGATAGAAACATGCCACCTTGATGGATAGATAAGATAGATATACCTGACTGGAGATTTATTTTTTAAAAAGTTATTACAAAATTCGGCCTGAAATTTATCTTTTTTTTTTCTTTTTGGTCTCGAAAGAGTGGTCGTTTTTATTCAGCCTTTAAAGAGAAGATCTTCGCCGTGCAATCGTCCGAGGTGGTAAGCACGGACAGCCCGTCCTTGGCCACGCACATGCTCAACACGTCCTCCTGATGCCCCGTGAGGGTCTCGACGAGCAAGCCAGTCCTGACGTCACACACGTATATAACCCCCATGTTCGTCCCAACCAATAATTTAGCATCAAGGCCCCACTTTAGACTCGTCACGGACGCATCCATTTTCGCCTGGTGCCTCACGATTTGCTTCCCGACGTCCCAAACGCAAACCTGCCCCGACAAGGAGCCCGTCACTAAAACCCCGAGCTCGTCGTTGAAGGTCAAGGCCTCGACTTCCACGCCGTTCCCCTCCAGCAAAAACTGCCCGATCACTTTCCCATCCGTTAACTTAATGACCTGCGAGTTCGGGGCCACCGCGAGCAACGACCCGTCCTCATTGACGTCCAAGGATAAAACCTCGTCCAGCTCGGTGATCTGCCAGAGCACGAGGGCCGCCTTGACGTCCCACAATTTAACTTGCCCGTCGGCGTAGCCCGCTATCAACCGCTTTCCATCCGGAAGTATTTTACCGCAGGTAGTCGGGGAACCGTGAGATGCTAGCACTTTGCAATTTCCCTGCGGTATCTGCCACACGTAGATGTCCCCCGACTGGGTTCCCGCCATCAAAACGTTGGCGAGGTGGTGCCAACTTAACCATTCCAAGTCGTCGCCCTCGAAGCACCAGACCAGCTTCTTCTCCCTGATGTTCCAGACCTGAATCAACCCGCCCATGTCTCCAGTTGCAACGTACTGATTGTCGTAATTAAAACAAACTTCCGTAACAGAATCTTTATGCCCCGTGCACTCCAAAACCACGTCGCCGTTTGCTGTGTACCAAACGTACGCAACATCGTCTTCACCCCCGGTCACGGCGAGCACCCCATCGGAGCTCAAGTCGGAATTGAACACCGACTTGGTGTGTTTCGTGAAGGACAGCTTCGATAGGTCCGAGGCCTCGGATTCGTCTGCTATGGCGTCGTCGTCGTCGTCGTCATCATCGATTTCCTCGTCGTCGTCGAGGTAGAGCACCTCGACGGAGTCTTTCAGGTCCTCCGGCACGTCGAAGTCTTCCATGTTGATAATGTGTCGAGCGAGGCGGGGAAACGGTGCCGCCGGTTCCAAAATAAAGAGCGGAAATTAAAAAGAAAAACAAACTATTCTAACCTATGAATACCATGTGTAAATGTCAAAAAAAATCGGAGGTTCGCTGTGAAGTTAGCCGCGCGTACGGTTTAGGTGGCGCTGCAGTCCCGTGCGTTCAATGGGCCGAGCGTTCGCTAGTGATGCAGACTTGCGTTCAACAAGAAAACAAAATCGTCGTGCCAAGAAGAAAAAAAAGAAGACTTAGGGCCAGTTCCACCAAACACTTAAGCCGAGCTTAACTTTAAGCGCCGCTTAGAATGAGAATTACATTTATGTTACGTAACCTTAAATATCACATTATAAGCAGTACTTAAATTTAAGCTCGGCTTAAGTATTTAGTGCAACTGGCCATTATGGCATGAAAAGCTGGTTTCATTGCTAGGCGGTTTTTCATCGCCGCGCTATGGGATAGATACTTGATTGGCTGGTTTAATTAAACAAAATATATAATTTTAAATTGGACCAATAGAACCGTGTAGAATTTTAGCGCCTAGCAATGAATTTGGCTTAAAGCTAGATTCACTGCCGGGGGTTAAAATTTTACGCGATTCTATTGACCCAATTTAAAAGTATTTAATTAAACGAACCAACCAAATAGCTATCTGGTAACGCGGCGATGAATAATCGCCTACCAATGAATCCAGCTTGAAAACGGAAACTGTTGATAATAAATCGTGTTAATTAAAACTACCGTTGGTTTTATTTTCGACTTGAATAAGCAATAAACGAATTCGTTTGAATTTGAAAATCCAGTACACCAACGTAAACATGAAAAGTTCCCGATCAAGAGTGTTGCCAATCTAACAGAACAAATATCAATTAAAACTTACAAACATTTTATAGGTTAACCTGTAAGTAATAATTCAAGGTTAGCAACAATGTGTTGAGTCGGATATACGGTTGGCAGCAGCTAGACAGCGTGAACGGACTGAAGTTGGCGGATGATGCGCGGGGGTACACAGTTAAGTTGGAAGAGTTATGGATGTCGGTTAAGCACGTTCTTCCGTCCATTTAAGTTTATGTATGTATGAACAAAAAATAAATGGACTTACTGCATTTTAATGCCTGTAGTAACACCTGTGAAATCGTCTTAATCCTTGGCATTCTGAGAAAGAATAATTACAGGAAACTGTACCTTTGTCTTTACTATTTTTGCTTTCCACTGCCAGCTACTTCGTCGGCCAGAAAATATTTTTTTTTCTTATTACGAGAAAATTCACCTATCCAGAACTGGACGACGCGCATTCAAAACCGGACTCCGTTCCTCTGTAGGTCGGTCCTTTTCGAGATGTCAACACCTAGATTGTCGTCATAGGAAGACGATCTATTCTCAGTGGAAAACCGGAATACTAAAAATCCTCTTGCTCCAAGCGAATAATCGTTAATTATCCAGTGAATAGTCACGGTTTTAATGTGTAAAACATCAAATAACAATAAATGAAATTTATGCAAGTATTGGTAGTGCTGCCATCTTCGAGCGAATAGTACGATATACTGGTCATTCGTGGTGTAAAATTACAGATTCCTGTTTCGATGAATAACCTACGGAGTCCGTTAGTTGGCTCGAAGATGGTAGCACTGCCAATTCACGAATCAATTAATTACATTTATTGTTATTTTAACTGCATATGAATTAAAAACGTTTCGGAGACTGAGAAACGATAGTTTCGAACGTCCAACGAAGGCACTTCCGCAATCGTCCTGGATCTCTCGGCTGTAATGGCTAGATTCCATGCACGAGAGCATTTTTGCGTTCGAAACGACGAGAAAACCGCGATTTTTCTGCGAATCCTGAAAACCTCAACTTTGTTATTTGAGCCCTTATGGCCGATCTGAAGGTACCATTGGAAAGAAGAATTTTTTTAACCCTCTGGCTTAACCCATATGTCAAAAATCGAGTGCGCAGCCCTACGACCCTCCGTTACCTACTGCGCAGCCCTTTTATGCATTTTTGTTTTTTAAAGGTTTCACGGCGATTTTGAGGGTGCGGTCGGGTCCCTTGACGCCCTTAGATCATCCCTGCGAAGGCGCGTCGAATTTGGCCCTTAAATAAGGGAGTTATTGACATTTTTAAGTCGGTGACGTCACAGTTGGGCGTATGACGTCACGAGAGCATTTTTGCGTTCGAAACGACGAGAAAACCGCGATTTTTCTGCGAATCCTGAAAACCTCAACTTTGTTATTTGAGCCCTTAGGGCCGATCTGAAGGTACCATTGGAAAGAAGAATTTTTTTAACCCTCTGGCGTAACCCATATGTCAAAAATCGAGTGCGCAGCCCTACGACCCTCCGTTACCTACTGCGCAGCCCTTTTATGCATTTTTGTTTTTTAAAGGTTTCACGGCGATTTTGAGGGTGCGGTCGGGTCCCTTGACGCCCTTAGATCATCCCTGCGAAGGCGCGTCGAATTTGGCCCTTAAATAAGGGAGTTATTGACATTTTTAAGTCGGTGACGTCACAGTTGGGCGTATGACGTCACGAGAGCATTTTTGCGTTCGAAACGACGAGAAAGCCGCGATTTTTCTGCGAATCCTGAAAACCTCAACTTTGTTATTTGAGCCCTTAGGGCCGATCTGAAGGTACCATTGGAAAGAAGAATTTTTTTAACCCTCTGGCTTAACCCATATGTCAAAAATCGAGTGCGCAGCCCTACGACCCTCCGTTACCTACTGCGCAGCCCTTTTGTGCATTTTTGTTTTTTAAAGGTTCCACGGCGATTTTGAGGGTGCGGTCGGATCCCTTGACGCCCTTAGATCATCCCTGCGAAGGCGCGTCGAATTTGGCCCTTAAATAAGGGAGTTATTGACATTTTTAAGTCGGTGACGTCACAGTTGGGCGTATGACGTCACGAGAGCATTTTTGCGTTCGAAACGGCGAGAAAGCCGCGATTTTTCTGCGAATCCTGAAAACCTCAACTTTGTTATTTGAGCCCTTAGGGCCGATCTGAAGGTACCATTGGAAAGAAGAATTTTTTTAACCCTCTGGCTTAACCCATATGTCAAAAATCGAGTGCGCAGCCCTACGACCCTCCGTTACCTACTGCGCAGCCCTTTTGTGCATTTTTGTTTTTTAAAGGTTTCACGGCGATTTTGAGGGTGCGGTCGGATCCCTTGACGCCCTTAGATCATCCCTGCGAAGGCGCGTCGAATTTGGCCCTTAAATAAGGGAGTTATTGACATTTTTAAGTCGGTGACGTCACAGTTGGGCGTATGACGTCACGAGAGCATTTTTGCGTTCGAAACGACGAGAAAACCGCGATTTTTCTGCGAATCCTGAAAACCTCAACTTTGTTATTTGAGCCCTTAGGGCCGATCTGAAGGTACCATTGGAAAGAAGAATTTTTTTAACCCTCTGGCTTAACCCATATGTCAAAAATCGAGTGCGCAGCCCTACGACCCTCCGTTACCTACTGCGCAGCCCTTTTGTGCATTTTTGTTTTTTAAAGGTTTCACGGCGATTTTGAGGGTGCGGTCGGATCCCTTGACGCCCTTAGATCATCCCTGCGAAGGCGCGTCGAATTTGGCCCTTAAATAAGGGAGTTATTGACATTTTTAAGTCGGTGACGTCACAGTTGGGCGTATGACGTCACGAGAGCATTTTTGCGTTCGAAACGACGAGAAAACCGCGATTTTTCTGCGAATCCTGAAAACCTCAACTTTGTTATTTGAGCCCTTAGGGCCGATCTGAAGGTACCATTGGAAAGAAGAATTTTTTTAACCCTCTGGCTTAACCCATATGTCAAAAATCGAGTGCGCAGCCCTACGACCCTCCGTTACCTACTGCGCAGCCCTTTTGTGCATTTTTGTTTTTTAAAGGTTCCACGGCGATTTTGAGGGTGCGGTCGGATCCCTTGACGCCCTTAGATCATCCCTGCGAAGGCGCGTCGAATTTGGCCCTTAAATAAGGGAGTTATTGACATTTTTAAGTCGGTGACGTCACAGTTGGGCGTATGACGTCACGAGAGCATTTTTGCGTTCGAAACGGCGAGAAAGCCGCGATTTTTCTGCGAATCCTGAAAACCTCAACTTTGTTATTTGAGCTCTTAGGGCCGATCTGAAGGTACCATTGGAAAGAAGAATTTTTTTAACCCTCTGGCTTAACCCATATGTCAAAAATCGAGTGCGCAGCCCTACGACCCTCCGTTACCTACTGCGCAGCCCTTTTATGCATTTTTGTTTTTTAAAGGTTCCACGGCGATTTTGAGGGTGCGGTCGGGTCCCTTGACGCCCTTAGATCATCCCTGCGAAGGCGCGTCGAATTTGGCCCTTAAATAAGGGAGTTATTGACATTTTTAAGTCGGTGACGTCACAGTTGGGCGTATGACGTCACGAGAGCATTTTTGCGTTCGAAACGGCGAGAAAGCCGCGATTTTTCTGCGAATCCTGAAAACCTCAACTTTGTTATTTGAGCCCTTAGGGCCGATCTGAAGGTACCATTGGAAAGAAGAATTTTTTTAACCCTCTGGCTTAACCCATATGTCAAAAATCGAGTGCGCAGCCCTACGACCCTCCGTTACCTACTGCGCAGCCCTTTTGTGCATTTTTGTTTTTTAAAGGTTTCACGGCGATTTTGAGGGTGCGGTCGGGTCCCTTGACGCCCTTAGATCATCCCTGCGAAGGCGCGTCGAATTTGGCCCTTAAATAAGGGAGTTATTGACATTTTTAAGTCGGTGACGTCACAGTTGGGCGTATGACGTCACGAGAGCATTTTTGCGTTCGAAACGACGAGAAAACCGCGATTTTTCTGCGAATCCTGAAAACCTCAACTTTGTTATTTGAGCCCTTAGGGCCGATCTGAAGGTACCATTGGAAAGAAGAATTTTTTTAACCCTCTGGCTTAACCCATATGTCAAAAATCGAGTGCGCAGCCCTACGACCCTCCGTTACCTACTGCGCAGCCCTTTTATGCATTTTTGTTTTTTAAAGGTTTCACGGCGATTTTGAGGGTGCGGTCGGGTCCCTTGACGCCCTTAGATCATCCCTGCGAAGGCGCGTCGAATTTGGCCCTTAAATAAGGGAGTTATTGACATTTTTAAGTCGGTGACGTCACAGTTGGGCGTATGACGTCACGAGAGCATTTTTGCGTTCGAAACGACGAGAAAACCGCGATTTTTCTGCGAATCCTGAAAACCTCAACTTTGTTATTTGAGCCCTTAGGGCCGATCTGAAGGTACCATTGGAAAGAAGAATTTTTTTAACCCTCTGGCTTAACCCATATGTCAAAAATCGAGTGCGCAGCCCTACGACCCTCCGTTACCTACTGCGCAGCCCTTTTGTGCATTTTTGTTTTTTAAAGGTTTCACGGCGATTTTGAGGGTGCGGTCGGATCCCTTGACGCCCTTAGATCATCCCTGCGAAGGCGCGTCGAATTTGGCCCTTAAATAAGGGAGTTATTGACATTTTTAAGTCGGTGACGTCACAGTTGGGCGTATGACGTCACGAGAGCATTTTTGCGTTCGAAACGACGAGAAAACCGCGATTTTTCTGCGAATCCTGAAAACCTCAACTTTGTTATTTGAGCCCTTAGGGCCGATCTGAAGGTACCATTGGAAAGAAGAATTTTTTTAACCCTCTGGCTTAACCCATATGTCAAAAATCGAGTGCGCAGCCCTACGACCCTCCGTTACCTACTGCGCAGCCCTTTTGTGCATTTTTGTTTTTTAAAGGTTTCACGGCGATTTTGAGGGTGCGGTCGGATCCCTTGACGCCCTTAGATCATCCCTGCGAAGGCGCGTCGAATTTGGCCCTTAAATAAGGGAGTTATTGACATTTTTAAGTCGGTGACGTCACAGTTGGGCGTATGACGTCACGAGAGCATTTTTGCGTTCGAAACGACGAGAAAACCGCGATTTTTCTGCGAATCCTGAAAACCTCAACTTTGTTATTTGAGCCCTTAGGGCCGATCTGAAGGTACCATTGGAAAGAAGAATTTTTTTAACCCTCTGGCTTAACCCATATGTCAAAAATCGAGTGCGCAGCCCTACGACCCTCCGTTACCTACTGCGCAGCCCTTTTATGCATTTTTGTTTTTTAAAGGTTTCACGGCGATTTTGAGGGTGCGGTCGGGTCCCTTGACGCCCTTAGATCATCCCTGCGAAGGCGCGTCGAATTTGGCCCTTAAATAAGGGAGTTATTGACATTTTTAAGTCGGTGACGTCACAGTTGGGCGTATGACGTCACGAGAGCATTTTTGCGTTCGAAACGACGAGAAAACCGCGATTTTTCTGCGAATCCTGAAAACCTCAACTTTGTTATTTGAGCCCTTAGGGCCGATCTGAAGGTACCATTGGAAAGAAGAATTTTTTTAACCCTCTGGCTTAACCCATATGTCAAAAATCGAGTGCGCAGCCCTACGACCCTCCGTTACCTACTGCGCAGCCCTTTTATGCATTTTTGTTTTTTAAAGGTTTCACGGCGATTTTGAGGGTGCGGTCGGGTCCCTTGACGCCCTTAGATCATCCCTGCGAAGGCGCGTCGAATTTGGCCCTTAAATAAGGGAGTTATTGACATTTTTAAGTCGGTGACGTCACAGTTGGGCGTATGACGTCACGAGAGCATTTTTGCGTTCGAAACGACGAGAAAACCGCGATTTTTCTGCGAATCCTGAAAACCTCAACTTTGTTATTTGAGCCCTTAGGGCCGATCTGAAGGTACCATTGGAAAGAAGAATTTTTTTAACCCTCTGGCTTAACCCATATGTCAAAAATCGAGTGCGCAGCCCTACGACCCTCCGTTACCTACTGCGCAGCCCTTTTATGCATTTTTGTTTTTTAAAGGTTCCACGGCGATTTTGAGGGTGCGGTCGGATCCCTTGACGCCCTTAGATCATCCCTGCGAAGGCGCGTCGAATTTGGCCCTTAAATAAGGGAGTTATTGACATTTTTAAGTCGGTGACGTCACAGTTGGGCGTATGACGTCACGAGAGCATTTTTGCGTTCGAAACGACGAGAAAACCGCGATTTTTCTGCGAATCCTGAAAACCTCAACTTTGTTATTTGAGCCCTTAGGGCCGATCTGAAGGTACCATTGGAAAGAAGAATTTTTTTAACCCTCTGGCTTAACCCATATGTCAAAAATCGAGTGCGCAGCCCTACGACCCTCCGTTACCTACTGCGCAGCCCTTTTGTGCATTTTTGTTTTTTAAAGGTTTCACGGCGATTTTGAGGGTGCGGTCGGGTCCCTTGACGCCCTTAGATCATCCCTGCGAAGGCGCGTCGAATTTGGCCCTTAAATAAGGGAGTTATTGACATTTTTAAGTCGGTGACGTCACAGTTGGGCGTATGACGTCACGAGAGCATTTTTGCGTTCGAAACGACGAGAAAGCCGCGATTTTTCTGCGAATCCTGAAAACCTCAACTTTGTTATTTGAGCCCTTATGGCCGATCTGAAGGTACCATTGGAAAGAAGAATTTTTTTAACCCTCTGGCTTAACCCATATGTCAAAAATCGAGTGCGCAGCCCTACGACCCTCCGTTACCTACTGCGCAGCCCTTTTGTGCATTTTTGTTTTTTAAAGGTTTCACGGCGATTTTGAGGGTGCGGTCGGGTCCCTTGACGCCCTTAGATCATCCCTGCGAAGGCGCGTCGAATTTGGCCCTTAAATAAGGGAGTTATTGACATTTTTAAGTCGGTGACGTCACAGTTGGGCGTATGACGTCACGAGAGCATTTTTGCGTTCGAAACGACGAGAAAGCCGCGATTTTTCTGCGAATCCTGAAAACCTCAACTTTGTTATTTGAGCCCTTATGGCCGATCTGAAGGTACCATTGGAAAGAAGAATTTTTTTAACCCTCTGGCTTAACCCATATGTCAAAAATCGAGTGCGCAGCCCTACGACCCTCCGTTACCTACTGCGCAGCCCTTTTGTGCATTTTTGTTTTTTAAAGGTTTCACGGCGATTTTGAGGGTGCGGTCGGGTCCCTTGACGCCCTTAGATCATCCCTGCGAAGGCGCGTCGAATTTGGCCCTTAAATAAGGGAGTTATTGACATTTTTAAGTCGGTGACGTCACAGTTGGGCGTATGACGTCACGAGAGCATTTTTGCGTTCGAAACGACGAGAAAGCCGCGATTTTTCTGCGAATCCTGAAAACCTCAACTTTGTTATTTGAGCCCTTAGGGCCGATCTGAAGGTACCATTGGAAAGAAGAATTTTTTTAACCCTCTGGCTTAACCCATATGTCAAAAATCGAGTGCGCAGCCCTACGACCCTCCGTTACCTACTGCGCAGCCCTTTTGTGCATTTTTGTTTTTTAAAGGTTCCACGACGATTTTGAGGGTGCGGTCGGGTCCCTTGACGCCCTTAGATCATCCCTGCGAAGGCGCGTCGAATTTGGCCCTTAAATAAGGGAGTTATTGACATTTTTAAGTCGGTGACGTCACAGTTGGGCGTATGACGTCACGAGAGCATTTTTGCGTTCGAAACGGCGAGAAAGCCGCGATTTTTCTGCGAATCCTGAAAACCTCAACTTTGTTATTTGAGCCCTTAGGGCCGATCTGAAGGTACCATTGGAAAGAAGAATTTTTTTAACCCTCTGGCTTAACCCATATGTCAAAAATCGAGTGCGCAGCCCTACGACCCTCCGTTACCTACTGCGCAGCCCTTTTGTGCATTTTTGTTTTTTAAAGGTTCCACGGCGATTTTGAGGGTGCGGTCGGGTCCCTTGACACCCTTAGATCATCCCTGCGAAGGCGCGTCGAATTTGGCCCTTAAATAAGGGAGTTATTGACATTTTTAAGTCGGTGACGTCACAGTTGGGCGTATGACGTCACGAGAGCATTTTTGCGTTCGAAACGGCGAGAAAGCCGCGATTTTTCTGCGAATCCTGAAAACCTCAACTTTGTTATTTGAGCCCTTAGGGCCGATCTGAAGGTACCATTGGAAAGAAGAATTTTTTTAACCCTCTGGCTTAACCCATATGTCAAAAATCGAGTGCGCAGCCCTACGACCCTCCGTTACCTACTGCGCAGCCCTTTTGTGCATTTTTGTTTTTTAAAGGTTCCACGACGATTTTGAGGGTGCGGTCGGGTCCCTTGACGCCCTTAGATCATCCCTGCGAAGGCGCGTCGAATTTGGCCCTTAAATAAGGGAGTTATTGACATTTTTAAGTCGGTGACGTCACAGTTGGGCGTATGACGTCACGAGAGCATTTTTGCGTTCGAAACGGCGAGAAAGCCGCGATTTTTCTGCGAATCCTGAAAACCTCAACTTTGTTATTTGAGCCCTTAGGGCCGATCTGAAGGTACCATTGGAAAGAAGAATTTTTTTAACCCTCTGGCTTAACCCATATGTCAAAAATCGAGTGCGCAGCCCTACGACCCTCCGTTACCTACTGCGCAGCCCTTTTGTGCATTTTTGTTTTTTAAAGGTTCCACGGCGATTTTGAGGGTGCGGTCGGGTCCCTTGACACCCTTAGATCATCCCTGCGAAGGCGCGTCGAATTTGGCCCTTAAATAAGGGAGTTATTGACATTTTTAAGTCGGTGACGTCACAGTTGGGCGTATGACGTCACGAGAGCATTTTTGCGTTCGAAACGGCGAGAAAGCCGCGATTTTTCTGCGAATCCTGAAAACCTCAACTTTGTTATTTGAGCCCTTAGGGCCGATCTGAAGGTACCATTGGAAAGAAGAATTTTTTTAACCCTCTGGCTTAACCCATATGTCAAAAATCGAGTGCGCAGCCCTACGACCCTCCGTTACCTACTGCGCAGCCCTTTTGTGCATTTTTGTTTTTTAAAGGTTCCACGACGATTTTGAGGGTGCGGTCGGGTCCCTTGACGCCCTTAGATCATCCCTGCGAAGGCGCGTCGAATTTGGCCCTTAAATAAGGGAGTTATTGACATTTTTAAGTCGGTGACGTCACAGTTGGGCGTATGACGTCACGAGAGCATTTTTGCGTTCGAAACGGCGAGAAAGCCGCGATTTTTCTGCGAATCCTGAAAACCTCAACTTTGTTATTTGAGCCCTTATGGCCGATCTGAAGGTACCATTGGAAAGAAGAATTTTTTTAACCCTCTGGCTTAACCCATATGTCAAAAATCGAGTGCGCAGCCCTACGACCCTCCGTTACCTACTGCGCAGCCCTTTTGTGCATTTTTGTTTTTTAAAGGTTTCACGGCGATTTTGAGGGTGCGGTCGGGTCCCTTGACGCCCTTAGATCATCCCTGCGAAGGCGCGTCGAATTTGGCCCTTAAATAAGGGAGTTATTGACATTTTTAAGTCGGTGACGTCACAGTTGGGCGTATGACGTCACGAGAGCATTTTTGCGTTCGAAACGACGAGAAAGCCGCGATTTTTCTGCGAATCCTGAAAACCTCAACTTTGTTATTTGAGCCCTTATGGCCGATCTGAAGGTACCATTGGAAAGAAGAATTTTTTTAACCCTCTGGCTTAACCCATATGTCAAAAATCGAGTGCGCAGCCCTACGACCCTCCGTTACCTACTGCGCAGCCCTTTTGTGCATTTTTGTTTTTTAAAGGTTTCACGGCGATTTTGAGGGTGCGGTCGGGTCCCTTGACGCCCTTAGATCATCCCTGCGAAGGCGCGTCGAATTTGGCCCTTAAATAAGGGAGTTATTGACATTTTTAAGTCGGTGACGTCACAGTTGGGCGTATGACGTCACGAGAGCATTTTTGCGTTCGAAACGACGAGAAAGCCGCGATTTTTCTGCGAATCCTGAAAACCTCAACTTTGTTATTTGAGCCCTTAGGGCCGATCTGAAGGTACCATTGGAAAGAAGAATTTTTTTAACCCTCTGGCTTAACCCATATGTCAAAAATCGAGTGCGCAGCCCTACGACCCTCCGTTACCTACTGCGCAGCCCTTTTGTGCATTTTTGTTTTTTAAAGGTTCCACGACGATTTTGAGGGTGCGGTCGGGTCCCTTGACGCCCTTAGATCATCCCTGCGAAGGCGCGTCGAATTTGGCCCTTAAATAAGGGAGTTATTGACATTTTTAAGTCGGTGACGTCACAGTTGGGCGTATGACGTCACGAGAGCATTTTTGCGTTCGAAACGGCGAGAAAGCCGCGATTTTTCTGCGAATCCTGAAAACCTCAACTTTGTTATTTGAGCCCTTAGGGCCGATCTGAAGGTACCATTGGAAAGAAGAATTTTTTTAACCCTCTGGCTTAACCCATATGTCAAAAATCGAGTGCGCAGCCCTACGACCCTCCGTTACCTACTGCGCAGCCCTTTTGTGCATTTTTGTTTTTTAAAGGTTCCACGGCGATTTTGAGGGTGCGGTCGGGTCCCTTGACACCCTTAGATCATCCCTGCGAAGGCGCGTCGAATTTGGCCCTTAAATAAGGGAGTTATTGACATTTTTAAGTCGGTGACGTCACAGTTGGGCGTATGACGTCACGAGAGCATTTTTGCGTTCGAAACGGCGAGAAAGCCGCGATTTTTCTGCGAATCCTGAAAACCTCAACTTTGTTATTTGAGCCCTTAGGGCCGATCTGAAGGTACCATTGGAAAGAAGAATTTTTTTAACCCTCTGGCTTAACCCATATGTCAAAAATCGAGTGCGCAGCCCTACGACCCTCCGTTACCTACTGCGCAGCCCTTTTGTGCATTTTTGTTTTTTAAAGGTTCCACGGCGATTTTGAGGGTGCGGTCGGGTCCCTTGACGCCCTTAGATCATCCCTGCGAAGGCGCGTCGAATTTGGACCTTAAGTAAGGGAGTTAATAACATTTTTAACTCGATGATTTAAGCGCTCACTTCAAACTCGAATACAAGCTTAATTTTGGGAATGTCATTCTTAAAATAAAGAGTAATGACGTTCTGTAATTTAGAGTGACATTTGTTGAATAAGAATGAAACTGCATTATATCAACCAGTGACATTATAAGTTTTACAAATGACGATGTAAGATTTTAAAATGACATTCTTAATTCATCAAGTGACATTGAAGATTTTGAAATGACATTCTTCATATCTTATGTAACATTGAGGATTTTGAAATAAATTTTTTTCCAGCTAATTTTCTTTTTTCTTTTCGACTCTTGTTTCTTCGCTCCGTTCTTTCTTTAAAAAAAACAAAGACGTTGGAGATAAATGTTTTTATTCAATTTAATTTATCGACTACAGATTGTTTTGCATTACAACCAAGAAATAAATGCTTTCATATCACAGTGTACTTTTTTTTTAGGAGAAAGAGAAAATGTTTTATGTGAGAATGACGGTGTCGCTAATCTGCACGAAATCAATTCTCCCAGGAATTTGGTTAATTTGGCAACGTGGAAGCCGAACATCGTGCGCAAGGTTGGTAGTTTCACCGTGAACGGGTGCTGTCCTCTACGAACAGAGCGGCTGAAGCTCCCTATCCGATGCAGTAGTCGTGTAGAATCCTGTAAACAGATGGATTATTTTTTTTAGGCGAGTAGGAAACTATAAGCCGGGCTAAAAACCTTTTTAACCTTAAGTAATTAACTTATATGACCAGCTGCAATTGAATAAAAATAGTTCTCGCTTTTGGACAACAGATGGCGCTGTAAATGACTTTTACGTATCTAGTTTTTAGCTTTCATTCATTTTCGATTGAGGATACTTTAAAAATAAAGTCACAGTCATATGTCCACAAAGACGCGAGAACCTTAGCTATTTATACATCAGATGTGACTTTTTTGTTCGATTATGAAACCGGCCTTTAATCTAAGAAATTTGTATTGTATTTACTGAGAATTTAATGACGAAACAATTGCTCTAATTTACTCAACACCAATGAAGAACAGTGATATAATCGAGTTAAAATCGGAAATGAATTAAATTGAAATTAATGATTAAACAAAAGCAAGGCGAAATTAATCAACGGAATTACACAAACTGGATCTGAATTATTTCACACTTGAATGAAAATAATGAAAACGAAAGGATTTACCTTGGAAATGAAGTCGTCCACGTTGCGAAGGTGCGCCCGATGCCGGACCTCCTATTGGATCTTCGAAGGGTCGGAAAGCCTGAGCGGGCTGGTCAATCGTCGGCTACGTGTTCGTAGCTCAGGCTGATTTAATAAAAAACTTGCCGGTAAAATTCAGCGGAGCAAAAATTGCGTACAAAGAACCCTAATAGTAAAATTCGAAAAAGGAAACGAGAAAACTTACCAAGTCAGTCCAACAAAAAAATAAAATAAATAAATAAACAAGGACGCCTCCACGAGTAAAATTCCAAAAAGGAAACAAAAAAACTTACCTTTTCACCTAGGGATAAATTTATCTGGCAGATAAGTTAGTCAGGAGGTGAAGAAATCGGGCTTCAGTCCAACAAAAAAAGATCCCCCAAGTAAAATTCCAAAAAGGAAACAAGAAAACGTACCAAGTCAGTCCAACAAAACAAAAATAAACAAAGAAGCCCCCCCCACAAGTCAAATTCCAAAAAGGAAACGAAAAACTTATCAATTTTCTTCACCTAGTGATAAATTTATCTGCCAGGTAGCATTCTCGGAAACTATTATCGATACAATGGTTTCCAAGGGTAATACCTGGCAGATAAATTTATCAGGAGGTGAAGAAATTGGACGTGAGTCCAACAAAAAAAATCCCCCCCAAGTAAAATTCCAAAAAGGAAACAAGAAAACGTACCAAGTCAGTCCAACCAAAAAACAAAAAAGGTTTTTACAAACGATACAATCGGCTGGCCTTGACTATGACTTGAGTATTCGCACCCGAAGAAGCGTAAACAAAGAAGCCCCCCCACAAGTAAAATTCCAAAACGGAAACAAAAAAAACTTACCAACCAAGTCAGGCCCGATTTGTTCACCTAGGGATAAATTCATCTGCCTGGTAGCATCCTCGGAAACTATTATCGGATACAATGGTTTCCAAGGATAGTATCCGGCAGATAAGTTTGTCAGGAGGCGAAGAAATCGGGCTTCAGTCCAACAAAAAAAAATCCTCAAGTAAAATTCCAAAAAGGAAACAAGAAAACATACCAAGTCAGTCCAACAAAGAAATAAAATAAACAAGGAAGCCCCCCAGAAGTAAAATTCCAAAAAGGAAACGAAAAAACTTACCCACTAAGTCAGACCCGATTTGCTCACCTAGGGATAAAATTATCTGCCGGATAGTATCCTCGGAAACTATTATCGATACAATGGTTTCCAAGGATAATGCCTGGCAGATAAGTTTGTCAGGAGGTGAAGAAATCGGTCATTAGTCCAACAAAAAAAAATTCCACAAAGGAAACAAGAAAACTTACCAAGCCAGTCCAACCAAAAAAATAAACAAGGTTTTTACAAACGGTAGAATCGACTGACCTTGATGGTAACTTGAGTATCGGCACACGAAGAAGTGCAACTTCGCGTGTCAATTCAGGCTGGCGGTCGGAAATCCCGCGTCGTTTTCTCTCTAGGGGGCATGGCGGGGCGGGGCGGGGTGGATCCGGAACGAGGGGTTGGGAGGGAGGGAGGAACCGGTGAGGGAGGGCGCAAGGGAGGGTGCGGGGGGGGGAGGAGTTCGAAATGAAACAAGACACTTTTCAAACAATCTTTAAGTAGAATAGAATTTAACATTAATCGTAGATTAAAAAAAATATACATACATAAATCTAGTGGTGGTGGCGGCGGCGGCGGCTAAACCTACCGAGACATGTCCGTGAGAAATGATTTAAGTTAATAAGATAGGATGCAAGAACTTGTTCGTTTCAGGTTTGAACCGAGACGCGATGCGACGGCGGCGACGACGGTCCGGTCGGCGACGACGGTGACGACGGCGCGCGCGCGAGAAAGACGAGAGAGAAAGCACCCGCGCGAATCTCGTCGTCCGAACCAAAAACAAAAAAAGAAAAGAAAACAAAATCAGAAAAAAAAAATACGACGACGACGAAACAAAAATCGGTCTCACAACAAAACAAAAAAAAAAAAAAAAAAAATACGAAAACAAAAACAAATTAATACTGACCTCAGTGCGGTGCGTTAGGGTTATTAGAGCAAACCGATTTTTGAGAGCGTGAAACCAAAAAAAAAAAAAAGAGAGTGGCCGCTTAAAAATGAGATTTTCTTCTTTACATAACCTACAAAAAAAAAAAAAATTATCATTCGTTTGTTTGATCGATCGATAATATTAAAACGGTCGTTTCTGGAAAGTGAGAGAAAGAGACAGAGAGAGAGAGAGAGAAAAAAAATGAGATTCAAACTCGGATTCACTGATTAATTAATTAATTTAATTTTCAATTTAAAAACACGGCACACGATGTCGAGGGGGATCGGCGCGGGGGATGGATCGATGGTTGGGGGGCAGGGGGCGGGGGGATTTCTTTAATTCTTTTCATAATAGATAGAGAGCGTTGGAGAGGAGGTTCTGTGTCGATATGTTATTACGAGTATCAAAAAACGGAGCAACAGAACGACAACACTACGACAACACACTACAGCTTCCATTGCACTTACTCTAAGAACTACCAACTTACATAAACCAAATATACCTAGCGGACACTTAGGTACACGCCACATATACAGACAGCATCATCATCTTTACCAACATCATCATCATCATCATTAATAGTATTATTATAATTATTATTATTATGATACAAAACTGCAGTCAAAATTATTCTTACCGAGACTATTATTCTTATTATTATTATTATTTATTTATTTATTATTATAATAATAAATCTTACGAACGAGGAAGAGTATACACTAAAAACTTCTTTTTATACTTATCATAACTTACTAAGAACTAACGTCACAATATATTTATGCGTTAACGTCATGGGTTTGTGCTAGTTAAAACATAGTCGTCAATCGAGGGGGGAGTTCCTTTTTTTTTGGGGGGGGGGGGGGGGCGGGGGAGGAGTAAGGGGCGAGGAAGAATGTGGAAAATCGCGGAAAATCCAAGAGAAGAAGTGTGACTCTTAATTAACGCTGAAAGGGGGGATGGGGCGATGGGGGATTTTTCCGGGGGTCGGGGCGGGGGGCGGGAAGAGGTCTTAACTTGTATTGTTAGAGAGCTGGGTTAGCTGGGCTATCACAAGGGGCATTACGTTAGTGAGTTACAGCTCTTTGGCTCCGTCCACTTTGTGCTGCATTGTGCTACGACGTACACATAACATTTGAGTATTTTTTTCTTCTTTTTTTGTTTTGTTTTTGTTTTGTTTTGTTTTGTTTTGCGTTTTCGTTCGTAGGCCGTAACGAGCTGCCGATATGTTCAGTATGGCGCGAATCTGTTGTAACTGCTGCGATACACTGCGGCCTGCAAACAGAGAAAAAAAGAAAAAAACAATTGAAGAAGACGCACATCTTAAAAATACAGGGATGAGATGCGAACGTGACGATGAAAATCGAGCGTACGGTATATTAATCATAAGTACATAGAAAAAAAAAATTTTCGTCGGCAGTAACGAATGCGCGTAAATAAATAAAACGTGCGCCGCTTACATCCCTTCCCCCTTAATAAATGCGTCGACTTAGACGGGGATCACCGGACTCGATAAAAATAAATAAAAAAAAAAGTGTGCTGCTTCCCTCTTAATAAAAGCGTTTACCTCGACGGTTACGGTTCAATAACTACCGGAGGCAGCGCTGCGATCGAATTAAAAAAACCAAGCAAGCTTGAGAATTTTTCTAAAAAAATTTTTGATTGAAACAAACGCGTCGGCAAAACTTAAATATACGTCAATCGTCAGAGCTAATTAAAAAAAAAAAGTACCCAATGTATTATAAGTGTGTTGCTTACGTCCCTTCTCCCTTAATAAAAGCGTCAGCCTAGACGGGAATCACCGGACTCCGGGGATCACCGGACGCGATTAAAAATAATCAAGAAAAAAAAACTACCGGAGGCAGCGCTGCGATCTAATTCAAAAAACGAAGCAAGCTAGAGGATTTTTTTTT
Source organism: Prosopocoilus inquinatus (assembly GCA_036172665.1). Lineage (NCBI taxonomy): Eukaryota > Metazoa > Arthropoda > Insecta > Coleoptera > Lucanidae > Prosopocoilus > Prosopocoilus inquinatus. The sequence goes on along the minus strand of CM069878.1, from coordinate 933,746 downwards.
TAATTTTTTGATTGAAACAAACGCGTCGGCAAAACTTAAATATACGTCAATCGTCACAGCTAATTAAAAAGAATCCAACGTATTATAATAATAAAATAAATTAAAAAAAGTGTGTTGCTTACGTCCCTTCCCCTTTAATAAAAGCGTCGGCCTAGACGGTTACTGCTCCGGGGATCACCGGACTCGATTAAAAGTAATTAAAAAAAAACTACCGGAGGCAGCGCTGCGATCTAATTCAAAAAACGAAGCAAGTTTGAGGATTTTTTTTTAAAATTTTTGATTGAAACAAATGCGTCAGCAAAACTGAAATGCGTCAACCGTCAGAGCTAATTAAAAAAAAAGGTATCCAACGTATTATAATAATAAAATAATTAAAAAAAAAACAGTGTGTTGCTTACGTCCCTTCTCCCTTAATAAGAGCGTCGGCCTAGACGGGGGTCACCGAACTCCGGGGATCACCGGACTCGATTAAAAATAATTAAGAAAAAAGAAAAACTACCGGAGGCAGCGCCGCCATCTAATTCAAAAAACGAAGCAAGTTTGAGGATTTTCTTTTTATTTTTTGATTGAAACAAATGCGTCAGCAAAACTGAAATGCCTCAATCGTCAGAGCCAATTAAAAAAAAAGTTTTCAACGTAATAAATATTAATAATAATAATTTAAAAAATAATAAAATAATTTTAAAAAATGTGTGTTGCTTACGTCCCTTCTCCCTTAATAAAAGCATCGGCCTAGACGGGGGTCACCGGACTCCGGGGATCACCGGACTCGATTAAAAATAATTAAAAAAAAAAGTGCGCTGCTTCCGTCCCTTCCCTCTTAATAAAAGCGTTTACTACCTCGGCGGTTACGGCCCCTGGGGATCACCCAACTCGATTAAATTTGATTTGTAACCACCGGAGGCAGCGCTGCGATCGAATTAAAACAAAAAAAAAAAACGAAGCAAGCTCGAGGATTTATTTTTTTTTAATTTTTGGATTCAATAATAAAATACTCAAAAAGCGTGCCGCTTACGTCCCTTCCCCCTTAATAAAAGCGTCGAGCTCGGTGGTTACAGCGGCCCGGGGGATCACCGAACTTGATTTTAAATTTGACTCGTAAGTAACCGTCGCGTCGGAGGCAACGCCGCGAACGAATTAAAAAAAACGAAGCGAGGCCGATGATTTTATTTTGTTTTCGTTTTTTAATTCAAACAAACGCAGTCGGAAAAACTTGAATACGTCAAACGTCCTCCGCTAATTAAACAAAAGCCCTCCGATAACGTACTACTTCACTAATAAAATAATCAAAAAGCGTGCTGCTTACATCCCTTCCCCCTTAATAAAAGCGTCGAGCTCGATGGTTACGGTCCGGGGAATCACCGGACTTGATTAGTTTTAATTTGTAACTAATGGAGGCAGCGCTGCGCGCGCGATTTCGAAAAACGAAGCAAGTTCCATGTTTTTATTTTACTTTATTTTTATTTTTTTTTAATTCAAATAAACGCAGTCGGCAAAACTTGAATACGTCAAACGTCCTCCGCTTGTTAAACAAAAGCCCTCCGATTACATTTTATAATAGTAAAGCGATTAAAAAGGTGTGCCGCTTACGTCCCTTCCCCCTTAATTGAATCGAATCGAATCGAATCGAAGCAAGCCTGAGGTTTCTTTCTTCTTCATTTATTGGTTTACAAAACAAATCGTACTCACGGCGGTTATTATTAAGACCAATAAATGGTTCAAGTCGAGTAACACCCTGTATAAACAATTGCAGCCTCAGTTTAGTTGGAAAAAAATCGCAATTGTTTGCAAAATTGAGAAATAACTTAAGTATTACGATTCTGTCTTGCAAAACCAATTAACCGTTAATTAACACAACACTAATCAACAATTATTGTTGGTATTACATAATAAATGGCTCGAGTTCAGTAACACCCTGTGCATGCTACGTTTTTTTTTTAATTCTAGTTTGTTTTTTATTTATTATTAATTTTTTTTTAATAGTTGACGCAGAACTTTCTTGTTAAATAAATTTACGGTGTCGTTCTGAGAACCTCGAGGGTTCAATTACCCCCCCCCCTTCCCATCCGCCGAAAATAAACGATTTGCGCAAAAGCTAGAGACAAATAAGTTTTTTTTTTTGTACGCAAAATTCTGAAGTTACGAACGAATCGAGTTTAGGAACACCCTATATGTATGATTTTTTTTTCTTTTTTTGGAAATTATATTTTTATTATAATCTTCTTTTCTTTGTATAAATAATTGAAAAGTAATTCGTCCACTAATCAGAACTTTTTTCTTTTTTCTTCTGATTGGGGGGTCTTAAGGCTCTTAAGGCCGTGTACACACTGCGAACGGAAAAAACGAAATTATTATTTTTTTCTTTGTTAAATCTAAATTTACGGTGTCATTCTGGAAACCTCGGAAGTTTAATTTCGTCCCCCTCCCCCCCCCCTCCCCCCACCACGCCGAAAATAAATTACTTGCGCAAAAGCGAGAAACAAAGAAGTTTTTCTTTTTGTGCGCAAAATTCTCAAGTAATAACAACATTAACGAATGAATCGAGTTCAGGGTCACCCTATATGATTATTATTATTTTTTTTGGAAATTGTATTTTTATTTGTAATTTATTTATTTCTGTACATATAAATAATCGAAAAGTAATTCGTCCACCAATCAGAACTTTCTCTTTTTTGGATTGGGGGGGGGGAGGTCCTAAGGCTCTTAGGGCCGTGTTCACACTGCGAAAGGAAAGAAACGAAATTGATTTTTTTTTCTTTGTTAAAACTAAATTTACGGCGTCATTTTGAAAACCTGGGAAGTTCAATTTCGCCCCCCCCCCTCCCCCCGACAATAAATCGTTTGCTCGTTTGTTTTGTGCGGAAAATTCGAGAAGTAAATGATGCTCACGATAACGATAGCAATTAATAATAATAATAATAATATTAAAGAATGAATCGAGTTTAGGGACACCCTATATGATGCGACTTTTTTTGAATTGACTTTTTATTCTAATTTATTTTTTTCTATACATATAAATAATCGAAAAGTAATTCGTCCACCAATCAGAACTTTCTTCTTTTTGATTGGGGGATCCTAAGGCCGTGTTCACACTGCGACAAAAGAAAACAATTTAATTTCTTCCCCCTCCCCCCCTCCCCTCGAATTATTATTTACAAAACGAGAAAAAAAAAACTGCAAAAATAAATTCCACGTTGCATAAAAGCGTCAAGTTTATTCTTTCACAGACACAACATACAGAGGGCGCCACTGCATTTTTGACATTATTCCATTACTCGAGGTGACACTTGAAAAACTCGATAATTCTGAAATTGCCGCGTTACTTTCAGGGAATAAATCAGAGATGGCGCCGGGGTTATTACGAGAAAATTTCCAGAGATGGCGCCCGTCAAACTAAACAAAACAAAATTAAATGTAAGGACGGTAAGAACGGTTCAGTTTTCGCTCGCGATTTTCAAACGTTTTCTTTTTTATCCTGGCAGCGCTGCCTTAATTAATTAATTAATCAATTCATTTATTTATTTATTTATTTAAAGTGACAGGAAAGTGGGACACCTGTATAGTACACGTATTTAAGCGAATACTCACCCCGTAGCCTGCCATAGGTCCGATACCGTGTCCCAGGTAGGGGTCGGCGTAGTCCCTTCCGTATCCAGCGACGGCCGCGTATCCTGCGACCGGCTGCGCGGCTCCGTATCTCGCGGCGACGGCCGTGTAGGTGGCAGCAGCGGCGTAACTTGCCTGTTGGGCAGTCGATAGAGGTGTTTTTAGTAACGGTGCGGCAGCGGCGGCAGCCTAGAACAAACAGCCATGCAAGGCCATGCACACCGAAAGCTGTATGTGCACACACATAGAGTGACAGCAGTGCACGAAGAGAAGTCGGTCAGTTCTCACGACAGTCATTTGTTTACGCGACAACATAGTAATTACATCATTCGCCTTTAAAGCGAGACACTGCGCATGACCACCCTTGACAATGACAGTCTCAATTAAAATCATCTTAACAACAATCAAAAAATTCATTATCGAGGGGAATCATACTAACCTCGTATGTTCCGGATTGAAAACCATCACCCGGTATAATCATTTTTAATCCAGGTTGGCAAGACCGCCCTTGATAATGACAGTTTTAATTAAAATCATATTAAAAACAACAAAAAAATTCATTATCAAGGGGAATCGTACTAACCTCCTATGTTGCGGATTGAAAATGAACACCTGGTATGATCATTTTTAGTCCGGGTTGGCATGACCACCCTCGATGCTGACATTTTTAATTGAAATCATTTTAAAATATCCAAAAAATTCATTATCGAGGGGAATCATACTAACCTCCTAGGTTCCGGATTATAAATGAACATCAGGTATGATCGTTTTTAGTCCGGGTAGGCATGACCACCCTTGATATTGACATTTTTTTAATTAAAATCATATTAAAAACATCAAAAAATTCATTGTCGAGGGTAGTCATACTAACCTCTTGTGTTCCGGATTGAAAATGATCACCCGGCATGATCATTTTTAATCCGGGTTGGCATGACCACCCTTGATAATGACATTTTTAATTAAAATCATATTAAGAACATCAAAAAAATTAATTGTCAAGAGGAATCATACCAACCTCGATCACCCAATATGATCGTTTTTAGTCCGGGTTGGCATGACCACCCTTGATATTGACATTTCTTTAATTAAAATCATTAAGAACATCAAAAAATTAATTGTCGAGGGTAATCATACTGACCTCTTGTGTTCCGGATTAAAAATGATCGGCCGTTATGATCATTTTCAATCCGGTTTGGCATGACCACGCTTGATAGTGACATTTTTAATTAAAATCACATTAAAAACATGAAAAAAATTCATTGTCGAGGGTAATCATACTAACCTCGTATGTTCCGTATCGAAAATAATCACCCGATATGATCATTTTTAATTCGGGTTGTCATGACCACGATTGATAGTGACATTTTTAATTAAAATCATATAAAAAACATAAAAAAATTGATTGTCGAGGGTAATCATACTAATCTCCTATGTTCCAGATTGAAAATAATCGCCCGGCATGATCATTTTCAATGCGGGTTGGCATGACCACCCTTAAAGACGACATTTTCAATTAAAATCATCTTAACAACAAAAAAAAAATTCATTGCCGAGGGGAATCATACCAACCTCGTATGTTCCGGATTGAAAATCATCGCCGAATATGGTCATTTTTAGTCCGGGTTGGCATTACCACCCTTGGTAATGACATTTTTAATTAAAATCATATTAAGAACAACAAAAAATTCATTGTCAAGAGGAATCGTACTAACCTCCTATGTTCCGGATTAAAAATGATCGCCCGGTATGATCATTTTTAATTCGGGTTGGCATAACCACCTTCGATAATGACATTTTTAATCAAAATCATTAAAAACATCAAAAAATTGACTGTCGAGGGTAATCATACCGACCTCCTGTGTTACGGATTGAAAATGATCATCCGGCAAGATGATTTTCAATCCGGGTTAGCATGACCACCCTTAATAATGACATTTTTTAATTAAAATCATATTAAAAACATCAAAAAAATTCATTGTCGAGGGTAATCATACTAACCTCGTATGTTCCGTATCGAAAATGATCACCCGATATGATCATTTTTAATCCGGGTTGGCATGACCACCCTTGATAATGTCATTTTTAATTAAAATCATATTAAAAACATCAAAAAAAAATTCATTATCGAGGGGAATCATACTAACCTCCTATGTTCCGGATTGAAAATGATCACCCGGTACATGTATACTTATTATTTTTTTTTTCTTTCAAGTCGACGCCTTTCTAATTTACGAAATTTCTTACATCCGAGGCAGGCGTTCTTGTAAGTGAGACGAAGAACAGAAACGGGAATATAAAAATAAAACAAAACTAAAAAAAAAAGAATGCGCCCTCAGAAACGAACTTCCTGTATACAGTAGTCAGTTGAATGACGAAAACGAAACGCACGCGGTAAAATCATTTTCGAATTTTTATTTTCGATTAAAAAGGAAACAAAAACAAACAAATGAACGAAATTTCGACAGACGTCGCCACGGAAATGTCTCCGAACATGGCCAACTACATCATTAAGCTACGCTAGGCACGTGACATGTTACGACATTCTTTTAACCTATAAATAATTAAGGTTTGACATCACATCTTGTTGTACATACAACAGTCATCGATAGATGGCGCCAAATGATGGAGTACCCGTTAATTAGAGTCTGGACAATACCGCAACAATTAGGTATGATTGGGAAGGAAGAAAAGTAGGCGTTACCTACTCGCCTGTTACGTTTGACAGTTGTCAAGTTTCGATTTGTGATGATATAACATGGCGGCGCGCCAATCAAAAGTTAGTTACGAAATGTCCAGACGCTTATTACAGGGGTCGCTATAGTTTGAAAATCGAAAATTGGAACGGCCGTAGAAGCGTAGCTTATCGATGTAGTGGGCCGTGGTAATCGAATTGTAGCGCTTAAGGTGCGCACGACTGTACATACATGAAATGTATTCGAATTAAAAAAAAAAAAAAAAAAACAATTGATTCTTACCTGGAGTCTGTAGTTCGGGTCCGCTGCGTGCGCGGCCAGGAACGGATCGTAGTAGACGCTGCTGTCAACCGGAAGGGTGTTCAGCACGGGGGTGTACCCGTGCAAAGCTCCGGCGAGCGGCGTGGGGTGCCTCGCGAACGCGGCGGCGGCGGCCGCCGCCGCCGCTGGATACGCCGCCCTTGCGCGCCCTCTCTGGATGGCCGCGACGCCCCTCAGCGCCGCATCTGACCATTGAACACATACTGGAACTAGCATTGCAAAACAAAAATAAATTCTCGCACATTCGCCAGGGCCCGCCGAGCACCTACTAGAGTCTAAATGATTCGTTCGTTTTCGCAAAAACCGAAAATTCCAAACAAAAAACAAAAAGAAACGAAACAACGCCGTCTCGCAATCATATCATTTTCTTTGTCCGCGCCGGCGATCTAAACAAAAAAGAAAAAAAAAAACAGCCAATCACAGTCGACAAACGACAAAACAATTGCGCGCGAGCAAGAACCGGTCGCCGTTTTAATTAAACTAATTACGAACAAATGAATTCGTCCAATCGTGTAACCACTTAAATTTAATTGGCCGAGCGGGCTTACTTCGATCCTTAATACAATCATCGATTGGTGACGGATCGATGGATGGCAAAAAAAGACAATGGAAGGTCAAGGAGAGGGGAAGGAAGTAAGTAGGCACGTCCGCCGGTGGTAAGTGGGCAGTAATAATAAGAAGAAGAAGAATATCGAAAGGGGGCGGGCGGAGGAAACGGTTCTTATAAATAGCCCTGCGATCGGTTCGTGTGAAACCCCGAGACCGACGCCGTGCCGCCGCCTCTTCCTGTCCCGTCCTAGCGGTGGTGGTGGCGGCGGCGGCGGCGGTAGTCAATAAGGGGGTTGAAATTCGCTGAAATTTATTGCTTCCGGGGAAGGCCAAAAAAGAAAAAAGGCGAGAAAATCGCCGGAAACAAGTTCGAATCGCTTTCGGCCCCCGACTTGGCTTACAGCTAATGACAAGGGCGGAGCCAAACACTTTTTGTGATTTCAGCGCCATCTACTGTTGACAGACATGAGGAACCATCGACAGTTTTTTGCCGTTTCTCTAAGCGGCCGGCGGCACCAATATTTTTTTAAACGGAGCTTAAAGTTTAAGTCGCGTTTATAAAATGACATTTTAGGTTAGGTTCAACAAAATGTCACAATGTGACACATTCTAACTAACTCGCTGCGCCATCTACTGTTGACAGACATGAGAACCATCCACAGTTTTTTGCCGTTTCTCTAAGCGGCCGGCGGCACCAATATTTTTTTAAACGGAGCTTAAAGTTTAAGTCGCGTTTAGAAAATGACATTTTAGGTTAGGTTCAACAAAATGTCACAATGTGACACATTCTAACTAACTCGATACTTAAATGAAGTTTAAGTGTCAATCGGATTGTCATCGACATTGTACTCGCCTTACATAAATGTCATTTTTCGCTTTCGGCGCGCGCCATCTACCGTTGACATTTCTCTAAACGGCCGGTCGTAACAATATTTCTTAAACGGAGCTTAAAAGTCGCGTTTGGAACATGACATTTTAGGTTAAGTTCAACAAAATGTCATGTGACACATTCTAACCGATACTTAAATGAATCCGATACTTAAATGAATTTTTAGTGTCTATCAGATTGTGATCGGCATTATACTCGCCATGTCATGCCAATGTCATTTTTCGATTTCGGCGCGCGCCAGCTACCGCTGATATGAGAACCATCCACAGTTTTTACATTTCTCTAAGCGGACGGTCGTATCAATATTTTTTTTAAGCGGAGTTTAAATTTAAGTCGCGTTTAAAATATGACATTTTAGGTTAAGTTCAACAAAATGTCATATGACACATTCTAGCTAACTCGATACTTAAATGAAGTTTAAGTGTCAATCAGATTGAGATCGGCATTATACTCGCCATGTCATGTCAATGTCATTTTTCGATTTCACTGCACTCCATTTACTGTTGACATGAAAACCATCCACAGTTTTTACATTTCTCAAAACGGACGGTCGTATCAATATTTTTTTTAAGCGGAGTTTAAATTTAAGTCGCGTTTAAAATATGACATTTTAGGTTAAGTTCAACAAAATGTCATATGACACATTCTAACTAACTCGATACTTAAATGAAGTTTAAGTGTCAATCAGATTGAGATCGGCATTATACTCGCCATGTCATGTCAATGTCATTTTTCGATTTCGGCGCGCGCCAGCTACCGCTGACATGAGAACCATCCACGCTTTTTGCGTTTCTCTAAGCGGCCGGTCGTAACAATATTTTTTCAAGCGGAGCTCAAATTAAGTCGCGTTTAGAACATGACGTTTTAGGTTAGGTTAGGTTCAACAGAATGTCATGTGATCCATTCTAACCAATTTTGAAAATTTGAAAAGTTTCAGATTGTGATCGGGATTATACTCGCCATGTCATGTCAATGAATGTCATTTTTCGATGTCGGCGCGCGCCATTTACCATTGACATGAGAACCATCCACGCTTCTTGCGTTTCTCTAAACGGCCGGTCGTAACAATATTTTTTCAAGCGGAGCTCAAATTTAAGTCGCGTTTAGAACATGACATTTTAGGTTAGGTTCAACAAAATGTCACAATGTGACACATTCTAATCGATACTTAAACGAAGCTTAAGTGTCAATCAGATCGTGATCGAAGAGAAGTAGTTGGTGACGATGGCTCGATTGGCTAACCAGCGGAATGACGTTAATTGCACGATCGAAACAGAGATGGCGCTCGCATTTCTTTTCTTTATTTCTTTCTTTCTTTCGGAAAACTAGTTTCGTGCGAAACTCTTTAACCGTAAGATCTAAAGTCACCGACGATCCGCTCGTACGACCGAGCAACCTAAAACAACTGTCGTTAATGATTGCTCTGTTCAAACAGAGATGGCGCTCATCGGTCGCCTTTCGGAATAATCACTTCAAAGTTTTATGTTTGCTTAGCAATGTTCTGATGCAAAACAAACTGATGACAATTCCGTGAACGACTCACCGACGACGGACGTACTTATTTAGTCGAAACAGAGATGGCGCGCTCTACTTTTGAAAAAAAAAAATATATTTCAAAATGATTTATCTTCTGAAAAAAAGTCTCAATGAAAAGTTCTACAGGGTTGAGTTTTTGAAACAGAAAAAAAAATTGTCGGTAACTGCTTGAGCGACTGTACGACCTACTAATGACTCAGTTGAAACAGAGATGGCGCTGATTTTTCTTTCTCAAACACCGGATAAAGGTTTCACGCTGCTTGATGAAGGTCTGTTGGTACTAAACAAAGACGCAACGACGGACGGGACGATTCGACGGACCACAAACGATGGAGTGACTTAATTGCTAAGTTGAAACAAAGATGGCGCCGCCCACTTTCCTCCTTAAAAATTATTCAAAAAAATTTTGAAAATCTTTTGACGACGAAAGCAAAGTCACAAACGACGCGCGACTGATTTTATTCTTCCGAAACAAAACAAGGTCACCAACGCCGATTCGATCGATCAAAAATTTAGTTACACAAGTTAAAACAGAGATGGCGTTGACTTTCTTTTTGAAAAAATTATCCAATTCAAAAAAATTTTTATAACCTTTTGACAAAAGCAAAGTCACAAACGTCGCGCGACTGATTTTATTCTTCCGACACAAAACAAGGCGGTCACTAACGCGACTCCATCGATCAAAGATTTAATTACCCAAGTTAAAGCAGAGATGGCGCTCTGTTTTTCTTTTTTCTTTTTTGAAAAATAAATATATAATCGTGCGCGTTCGCGAATCTTCCTCCGACGATTCAAAACAAAAACAACGACGACTCGACTGACCTACCCGAAGACCCCAGCTGATGAAAACAAGAGTTACCACACACACACATAATCGGCCGATTTTGGCAGCCCGCTCGGATGTGCAAGCGCGATTATTATAAAAGTGACGGCGCGGCGGCTACACAAACTTGGAATCGTTTCAACCAGACGTTGTCGAGTGAAAGTGTAATGGACGGTTTATATATAGACCGCTCCAATAGTTCGGATGCCGTTCAGGGCCGGACTGAGGCGCAGTTGTTTCGATTGCGTTTTTTTTTTTTTTATATAATTTAGTTAACCTCAAATCGTCATATCACATGTCACTTTTGACACTCATGAGAAAGGAATGCTCAACTCTTTTTTTTAATTCGTTTTTGTTTTTTTTTTATAACAGCCAATTGTTTCGATTGTTTTCTTTTTATAATTCAGTTAACCTCAAACTCTGACCTGTCACTTGTACGCGGTCCGTGTGAAAGGAGGGCGAAGCAACTTTTTAAAATTCGTTTTTTTTTTTATAACAGCCAATTGTTTCGATTGTTTTTTTATTTAATAATTTAGTTAACCTCAAACTGTCACCTGTCACTTCGACAGTCGTGTGAAAGGAGCGCGGCGTAACTTTGCTTTTAAATTCGTGTTTTTTTTGTTTGTTTTTTTTTTTATAACAGCCAATTGTTTCGATTGTTTTTTTTATTTAATAATTTATTTAACCTCAAACTGTCACTTTTACGCGGTTGTGTGAAAGGAGGGCGGCGCAACTTTCGTTTTCAACTTTTGTTTTCTTTTTATAACAGTCAATTGTGTCGATTGTTTTTTTTTTGTAGTTTAGTTAACCTCAAACTGTCACCTGTCACTTCGACAATCGTGTGAAAGGAGCGCGGCGTAACTTTGCTTTTAAATTCGTGTTTTTTTTTTTAATAACAGCCAATTGTTTTGATTGTTTTTTTTGTTTAATTTAATAATTTAGCTAACCTCAAATTGTCACCTGTCACTTTTACGCGGTCGTGTGAGAAGAGGGCGGCGCAACTTTGCTTTTAAATTTTTGTTTTTATTTATTCTTTTTTTTTATATAACAGCCAATTGTCTCGATTGTCTTTTATAGTTTACTTAACCTCAAACCGTCACCTGTCACTTCGTCAGTCGTGTGTAAGGAGCGGGGCCTAACTTTGTTTTTAAATTAGTTTTCTTTTGTCTTTTTTTTATATACCAGCCAACTGTTCAGATTGTTTTTTTTTTATAACTTAGTTAATCTCAAACTGTCACCTGTCACTTTTACGCGGTCGTGTGAAAGGAGGGCGGCGCAACTTTGCTTTCGAATTTTTGTTTTTGTTTTCATAACAGCCAATTGTGTCCATTGTTTTGTACAGTTTAATTAACCTCAAACTGTCACTTTGTCACTTCGACTGATTTTTTTTCTTATAACTTAGTTAACCTCAAACTGTCACCTGTCACCTTTACGCGGTCGTTTGTGAAAGGAGGGCGGCGCAACTTTGCCTTTAAATTTTCGTTTCTATAACAGTCAACTGTCTCGATTGTTTCTTTTATAGTTTACTTAACCTCAAACCGTCATCTGTCACTTCGACAGTCGCGTGAAAGGAGCCCGGCGTAACTTTGCTCTTAAATTCGTTTTTTTTTGTTTGTTTTTTTTTTTATAACAGCCAATTGTTCCGATTGTTTTTTTTTTAATTTAATAGTTAATTGAATGATTAGTTAACCTCAAACTGTCACCTGTCATTTTGACAGTCGTGTGAAACGAACGCGGCGTAACTTTGCCTTTAAATTAATTTTTTTTTATAACGGCCAATTGTTTCGATTGTTTTTCTTTTTAAATAATTTAATTAACCTCAAACTGTCATCTGTCACTTTGACAGTCGTGTGAAAGGAACGCGGCGTAACTTTGCCTTTAAATTAATTTTTTTTTTTAAAACGGCCAATTGTTTCGATCGTTTTTCTTTTTTTAAATAATTTAATTAACCTCAAAACCGTCACCTGTCACTTTGACTGTTTGACGGTCGTGTGATGAAAGGACGACGCGCAATTATTTTCATTTTCTTTTTTCAATTTCGTTTTTCTCTCTTTCGCTCAAAAGAAAACGATATGATTCGGCGCTCTTTCCAAAATTATTCGCGTAATTAAGACGGCTTTCGGTTGTTTTTTTTTTCTCTAAACAAAAAGAAAAAAACGGGGGAGGGGAGGGGCGTACAGAGCAACCTCTAAGTCCCAATTAAGTATAACAATAGTAAGTTTCCCATAACCATGCGTCATAATGTTCGCATTTATTTGTTGCAAGTCCTCCAAACGAGAAACGAAAAATTAAAAATTCCAAAAAATTATCACAAAACAAAAATAAAAGTGGGTAAATGCACAAGTACTTTCGACGTTTAAGTTCACCATGCATTCGTTAGATGGCGGCCAAAAAAAAAAATTTACATTAATAGAGACCAAAATGTGCACAAGAAGGTTTGGTAAAATGCACACGAACATTAAAAACTTAATAACCAAGTTAAGTTCGAATTACAGCCACATATATGTAAGAAAGAGAGAGAGAGAGCGAGAGAGACAGAGAGAAAGAGACAGACAACGATGTAATCATGTTTCTTTGTTTGTTTATGAACAAAGTGTACAGCTCTAATCGGACGTACGTTTAACTTCTTTTTACAGACTAAAAACAATTGATTAAGACTACGCGTACGTCCCTCTTCTTATTTATATCTATGTATGTATATACAGGACCGTATCGATCGTTTTTGTTTTTTTTTTTTTTTTTTTGAGACTTAGTGATAGATTTTTTTGGACCCACCTGCTGGTAACGTCGGTGGTTTCTTAGTTTGTACTCTGGCAGTTGCGTTATTAACCTAAATTCGAAAGAAAAAAAAATTTCTCAGTTAGTACAGCTCTTCGTTGATCCGACGCTAGCAATCGTTTCCGTTTCCGTCACCTGTCAAAACGTCAATGCGAACGTCAAACGGAGGAGAGAGAGAGAGAGAGCGAGAGAGAGATGACGGAAGAGAAAAAAAACAAGTGCTTGCGTCAGAGTACACCAGGGAACAACCTACTTGACGGCGGCCGTTTTATTATTACTCGATTGAAAAGAAACAAAAAAAAAATGCAGGGGGCGGGGGCGGGGGCGGAAGAGGACGCACAGCAGAAAGAATCGGCCAATCACAACGCGCCACCAGATCACAACAACTGAACGGACCAATCAGAGAGGCGCGAGTAATCGCCAATTACCACTTCCGTGGGCGGGGGGAGGGCGGTGCTTGATTTTTTGTTTTATTTCTGCGTTTATTTTTTTTATTTTATTTCTGCGCTTGCTTTCTCTCTCTTTTTTTGCGTTTGTCTTCTTTTTTTCTGCGCTTGTTTTCTTTTTCTACTTCGATGTCTTCAAGCGCGCAACTCAAAGTTTTCCTGAGCATCGTCTTTTGTAGTAGGCCCCTCCCCCCTCTTACATCTCGATGTCCTCCGCGGATTTTCCCCCTCGCCCCCAAAAAAAAAAAGAAAGAATGCACCACCCCCACCACCACCACCAAAACACTACGTCAAAACTTCACTGGCAACTACGTCACAAGGTCTTCACTTGTTGACGCCCGGTTTGGATCACTTCCTGGTTTGATTTGCGACGTTCTGGTCACGTGGGTTCTGTTCTTTTTTTTAATGCGTCTCTTTCTACTAACAAACGGGTGTTATGAGTGTTATGAGGCACTCACATCTCTAACAAGCCGGTCACGTCCGCACTCAGCGCTTCGGTGGATCGCCTTCTATCAGTGTTAGACAAAACATCTGACAAGCACGCGGGGCTTCTGTGCGTTAGGCAAACACACATCTCTAACGAGCCGGTCACGTCCGCACTCAGCGCTTCGGTGGATCGTCTTCTATCAGTGTTAGACAAAACATCTGACAAGCACGCGGGGCTTCTGTGCGTTAGGCAAACACACATCTCTAACGAGCCGGTCACGTCCGCACTCAGCGCTTCGGTGGATCGCCTTCTATCAGTGTTAGACAAAACATCTGACAAGCACGTGCGGCTTCTGTGCGTTAGACAAACACACATCTCTAACGAGCCGGTCACGTTCGCACTTAGCGCTTCGATGGGTCTTCTATCTGTGTGTTAGACAAAACATCTGACAAGCACGTGGAGGGCTCTAAGCTTTTTACGCATTTCACTTTCGCGCCGTCTCTTTCTACTAACGAACGGGTCTTCTGCGTGTTAGGCGGACACACACATCTCTAACGAATCGGTTGCGTCCAGACCCATCGCTTCGGTGAGTCTTCTGCGTTAGGCAAAACATCTGACAAGCACGTGGGGGGTTCTAATCTTTTTACGCATTTCACTTTCGCGCGCTCTCTTTCTACTAATGAACGGGTCTTTTGCGCGTTAGGCAGACACACACATCTCTAACAATCCGGTTGCGTCCAGACCCATCGCTTCGGTGAGTCTTCTGCGTTAGGCAAAACATCTGACAAGCACGTGGGGGGTTCTAATCTTTTTACGCATTTTACATTCGCGCCGTCTCTTTCTACTAACGAACGGGTCTTCTGCGTGTTAGGCGGACACACACATCTCTAACGAATCGGTTGCGTCCAGACCCATCGATTCGGTGAGTCTTCTGCGTTAAGCAAAACATCTGACAAGCTCGTGGGAGGTTTGAAGCTTTTTACGCATTTCAGATTCGCACCGTCTCTTTCTACCAGCGAACGGGTCTTCTGCGTGTTAGGCGGACACACACATCTCTAACGAATCGGTTGCGTCCAGACCCATCGCTTCGGTGAGCCTTCTGCGTTAGGCAAAACATCTGACAAGCTCGTGGGGGGTTCTAAGCTTTTTACGCATTTCACTTTCGCGCCGTCTCTTTCTACCAGCGAACGGGTCTTCTGCGCGTTAGGCAGACACACACATCTCTAACAATCCGGTTGCGTCCAGACCCATCGCTTCGGTGAGTCTTCTGCGTTAGGCAAAACATCTGACAAGCACGTGGGGGGGTTCTAAGCTTTTTACGCATTTCACTTTCGCGCCGTCTCTTTCTACTAACGAACGGGTCTTCTGCGAGTTAGGCAGACAGCTCTAACAATCCGGTTGCGTCCAGACCCATCGCTTCGGTGAGCCTTCTGCGTTAGGCAAAACATCTGACAAGCTCGTGGGGGGGTTCGAAGCTTTTTACGCATTTCACTTTCGCGCCGTCTCTTTCTACTAACGAACGGGTCTTCTGCGCGTTAGGCAGACGCACACATCTCTAACGAGCCGGTCGCGTCCGCATTCAGCGCTTCGGTGGGTCTTCTTCTGCGTTAGACAAAACTTTTTTTTTTTTACGCATTACACATTCGCATCGTCTCTTTCTACTGACGACTGGGGGTGTGTTCAGCGCGTTAAGCAGACATATCTGTAACAAGCCGGTCACAACGGTCTTCTTGTGCGTTAGACAAAACAACTACCAAGCACGTGGGGGTTCTAAGCACGGTCCCTTTCTACCAACGAACGGGTTTTCTGCGTTAGACAGACACATCTCTAACAAGCGGGTCGCATCCGCACTCAGCGCTTCCCCGGGTCTTCCGCTTTAGGCAAAACATCTAACAAGCACGCGGGTTGTAAGTTTTTTCCGCAATTCACATTCGCACCGTCTGCGTCCTCCATCTAACGAGCGGATGGGTCAACATCTCACAAGCCGGTCGCGTCCGCACTCCTCAGCGCTCCGATGGGTCCTCTTCGTCCGCGTTAGACAAAACATCTAACAAGCCGGTCGCATCCGCACTTTTCGGCTTCGGGTAGCGCGGAGGGCGCTCACGAACACTCAAAAATCAAAAAAACGTCGCGGGTTTGTTTTTCGCTTTCCCTTTTCTCTTAGGACGCGCAAAAACGGCCGTTCGCCCCTTTTCTTCAAGTAAGTTGCCCCTCGTGAGTCTAAATCGTAAACGTACAATAAATACCTGATCGTGGTTACAATGCTAATTACTCTTAAAGTTAAGTTTACAATTTCGAAAAGCAAAAAAAAAAAAAATAGTAAATGACGGACGTTTTTTTTAACAATTTGTTGTTGTTGTTGTTGCTGTTTATACATTTCGGATTTACAGAGGTGGCTTAAGCTTAAAAGAGACACAACATATATAGTACAGGGCCGCCTTCTAGCTCACAATGCTCTGCGTACGGGGGGTTTAATATCTCTACAGGTAATCGCCGTCCGGCTTTTAGATGTACATGGCTCCGATCTTAAAGGGGGCGAATGGAAGAGGGAGGGGGGATTTTCGATAGTAAACTAGATTCATCCGTTTCGAAGGACCATTGTTTATCGTAACGACCTTGAATTGCTTCTTCTTGTTATTAAAAAATAATAATAACGTACGGGTTTGCGTTAATTAATACTTTGCCGGGGGTTCATTAGAACTATGTTGAAGTAGATTTATCCGATTCGAAGGACCATTGTTTAATGTAATGACCTCGAACTGTTTCCTCTTCTTATCAAAAAATTAAAAAACCCACGGATTTAGGTGAATTAATACTGCTCATTTCAAATGCGGTTTCGTTAGAAGTACGATGATGTAGATTTATCCAGTTCGAAGGACCATTGTTTATTGTAACGACCTTGAACTGTTCCTTCTTCCTATTAAAAAAGATAAAAACAAACGTGGATGAAAATTGTTCATCATCTGTTTTCCTTCCCCCTCCGGGGGTGGGGGTGACAAACACGGATGAAAATTATTCATCACAACGAAACAATTCGATTAAAAAATTAAACAAATTGTTTTGCTTGCAACAAACAAGAAGGGATTGTTTAAGACCGTTGCAGACGGTCCTTCGAGCCGGATAAATCTAACTCTTCGCCTGTAAAACTCCTGGAGTTTCTCTCAATAAACGAAAGCGTTCGGAACAAACGTTCGGTGGTCCTTCGAACCGGATAAATCTATTTCGCTTGGAAATTCATCGCGTCGGTGGTTCTGACGTCTCGTCGTCAAAACCGTGCCCTTAGAAATAATATTTTGTTTTTGACGATCCAATTATGATTCACTGATTACATCGAGGGGGGGGGGCGGGGGGCGAGAGGGAGGAGGCAGGTTCGTATATGAGATGGTGCTGTCGTGCAAATGTGTTTGCTTTTTTTTATTCTGTTTGTGAGAGTGTACACGTCACATCGCATAGTGTCGGTGGTGAAAAGTGAGTGAGACAGAGAGACAATGATGAGTGAGTGAGTCAGTGAGTGCACTGTCGGTGACGTAAAGTGCGCGCGCAGAAAATTTGGTTTTTGAAAAAAAAAAGAAAACAAATTGACGTTGGACACTGAAGCTGAACAAGTGTCGCTCTAAGAGAAACGTCGGCGAGGAGGAGGGCGGGAGGGGAGGGGGCGCGAAGCGAAAACGACCGGATTTTATTTGATCGTCAAATACCAAAATAACTCGCTTCCCTAACGGAGGAAGATTACTCATTCAGATGAACATGAGTGTACATACGGAAGAAGTTCGTTTAGTTTCTCTTTTCTTTTGGCAACTATTTAGTTGGACCTGACTGTACACATAATTTTGTTCCGTTCAAGAATCGCCAATTTCTAATAGGATCGTTTGAACGCGCTTAATTTACTCCGGTGGGCGACGTTCTGTCTGCTTTCATTTTCCAGTTCCAAATTTTCATGACGAAAACAAAAGCGTCTCTTGGTAAAATTTCGAGCGTTCTATCTGCAGGAAAGGATCGCTTTAATTTCGTCGAAATAGAACAAGTTAGGACGCGTTTAATTTTACTCCGGCTGGCGACGTTCTGTCTACTATCATTATTAGCGCCGAGTCTACGGCTTTTTATTGATGTTCCAGTTCGGACCGAGGCTATTCCCATGACTTTCGATTTATTTAATAGTTGGATAGTTCTGATATGTTGCGAATTTCGCTGATTGGTGCTCTTTCTATTCCGTCTTTTTCTACTCGCTTTGTTTTTCTGTTGTTCCGTTCCTTCTCGGTCAAGTTGATCTCTTTTAAGGTCGATTTGAATACCGACCACTTTTTCGGTTTCTCGGACGCGTTTAATTTTTCTCCGGTTGGCGACGTTCTGTCTACTTTGATTACTTGCGCCGATTCTACGGCTTTTTATTGATGTTCCAGTTCGGATCCAGGCTATTCCCATGACCTTCGATTTATTTAATGGTTGGATAATTCTGGTACGTCACGAATTTCGCTGATTGGTATTCTTTATTCCGTTTCTTTCTGCTCGCTTCGTTTTTCTGTTGTACCATTCCTCCTCGGTTGATCAAGAAGTTGATCTTTTTTAAGGTCGATTTGAATACCGACCACACTTTTTGGGTTGGGTTGAAGAATTTGGTGTTATTTTGGATGGATTGTTATCGCCTCGAGTCATTTATATCACGCATTGTTGTGGCAGGGTTTTTACGACGAAAAATAAAATCCCTCCTTAGTAAAGTTTCCAGCATTTTATTTATCTGCAGGGAAAGAATCGCTTTAAATTCGTTGAACCAGAACGAGTTCGAACGCGTTCAATTTACTCCGGTTGGCGACGTTCTGACTGCCTTCATTTCCCAGTCAATAATAATAACAATAATTTACTCCGGTTGGCGACGTTCTGTCTGCTTTCAGTTTCCAGTCAATAATGATAACAATAATTTACTCCAGTTGGCGACGTTCTGTCTGCCTTCATTTTCCAGTCAATAATCATAACAATAATTTACTCCGCTTGGCGACGTTCTGCTTTCATTTTCCAGTTACTAATAATAACAATAATTTATTTCGGTTGGCGACGTTCCGTCTGCTTTCATTTTCCAGTTAGTAATAATAATAATTTACTCGAGTCATTTATATTACGTATTTTGGTCCGAAAGATCGTCTTGGTGTCTTCGGGGGGGAAATCACATGCCCAATCGCCAAATTGGAAACCCTGATGATAAGTTGAAGACCTACTGTTCTTTTTTAAGATCGATTTGAATACCGACCACACTTTTTCGGTTTTTCGGACGCGGTTAATTTACTCCGGTTGGGGACGTTCTGTCTACTTTCATTACTTGCGGCGATTCTACGGCTTCGGGCCGCAGAATTTGTTTGGTGGTTTTGGAATTGGTGTCGTCTGGAGCCATGTACATTAAAAAGCCGGATGATGAAAGGAAGATAAGTCCGCGTTATTTTTAGAGATATTTAACAATTCGTCGTGTGTGTCGGTGGTGTGATGGTGGTGGTGGGTGGTGGTATGCTGGGGACCTGATGAGTCCCAATACAATCCTATGGTGTGTCGTTGTGTTTGTGTGTGTGTTGTGTGGTTCTGTCTTAGGGCTAGGTCCTATGCTAACTTAAGTGGTAATGGTACTGGTAACAGTGGCACGGCGGGTCGCCGGGGCCCCATAGGTCGGAGGGTGAGGTGTTTGGGGCCCAGACGGCCCGCCTGCTGGCCTTATCCACTTACCTCCTCGGCGCGGCCCGTGAGCGGGAGGGGGACAACTATACGTCACGCACGCACGGTCGCCAATAAATGGCCCCGGTCTAGAGCAACGAGCACATATTGGAGCACGGTCACTAGGTGTGTGTGTGCGGCAAAAGAACGTCAAAACAACACGTGTGAAGCAGGGTGCTACCGGTTAGTCACTAAAGCCAAGCCACACGGGGTTTTGACCTTGTTTTACCGGGGAGGAGGGACAGGCCAGTGCTACACGTAGCTATCATGCACACCTCTATCTTTCTTCCCTCAACCACGGTGCCGTGAAGTCGGTCTCGTGCGCGCTCCGCATCAGCACTATTTGCGAACGTTACAAAACCGAACCCCTGCATGCAGAGACAGACAGACATGCATTAAAACAGCGAAAACTCGTGCAAATGACATGATGACGTTAGACGACATGCGTCTACAAGCCTCCGTTAGACTACTACATGTTAAGCCTAGTCCGGTGCACGCCTAGCTATGTACACTACTCGCCCAGCCACACGTCACTCGCTCTACGCTCTCTAGTCAGTCCATGCACGCCGTCCGACACCTTGCTGCTATCACAGGTCACAGCCGCATTCGCAACGCCATTCTCAGACTCTTCTTGCACGTTAGAAACACGTATACGCTACAGGACCGGCAGCTCCGGGAAACCGCGGAGCCCGGCCCGCAATCCACAACAAACCACAGAAACTCAAATATTATACATAGCTCTCTATCGGAACACGGTACTCGGGGCAAAAAAATTCTCTATGTGTCGCCATCTGCTGTGAATTCTTCAAAGCTCCGTTCACCATGCGCAATCTACGAGACGACACCGCCGCCGACAGAAAATTACGCAAGCACGTGGGAGAATTCCCGAACGAATCAAAGAGAAGAGATGCTTGGATAACAAATTTAATTTAAAAAAAATGATTTCCGATACACTTTCCCCCCATTTTACATTGTCAGTACGAGGCGCAAGCAAGTACGGGGGAATTCGCGATTATTCCAATGACAAAATTATGTCCTTGCCTTACAGATCAAATTATCTCTATCTAGGACACTCTTCCACCTCCACTGCGCAGAAGAGGCCTTGATTCAAACAACTTTTCCCAACGTCGGGTGTGATTTGGGGGAAGAACTGTACGATTTCAGCAATTTTCCCAACGTCAGGAGCGATTTGGAGCCAGAATTGTAGAAGAACTCTTGATTTCGGCAGTTTTTCCCAATGTCAGGAGTGTTTTGGAGGAAGAACTGAAGAAGCAGCGTTGATTTCAGCAATTTCTCCCGCGTCAGGAATGATTTGGAGAACGAATTGCGGAAGAAGTCTTCATTTCAGCAATTTTCCCACGTCAGAAATGATTTGAAGGAAGAACTGAAGAAAAAGTCCTGATTTCTGCAATTCTTCCCAACGTCAGGAGCGATTTCGAAGAAGAACTATATGATTTCGGCACTTTTTCCCAACGTCAGGAGCGATTTGGAGACAGAATTGTAGAAGAACTCTTGATTTCGGCAGTTTTTCCCAATCTCAGGAGTGTTTTGGAGGAAGAACTGAAGAAAAAGTGTTGATTTTAGCAATTTTCCCACGTCAGGAGTGACTTGGAGAACGAATTGCGGAAGAAGTCTTCATTTCAGCAACTTTCCCACGTCGGGAATGATTTCGAAGAAGAACTGTGTGATTTCAGCAATTTTTCCCAATGTCAGGAGTGTTTTGTAGGAAGAATTGTAGAAGAAGTGTTGATTTTAGCAATTTTCCCACGTCAGGAATGATTTCGAGAACGAATTGCAGAAGAAGTCTTGATTTCAGCAATTTTCCCACGTCAGGAGTGATTTGGAGGAAGAACTGAAGACGAGAAGTCTTGATTTCGATAACTTTTTCCACATCAGGAGTAATTTGGAGAAAGAATTGTAGAAGAAGTCGAAGCAGTTACGATTTCAGCAATTTTTCCCAATGTCAAGAGTGATTTGGACGAAAATCTGAAGAAGAAGTCTTGATTTAAGCATTTTTTCCCACATCAGAATGGTTTGGAGGAAGGACAGAAGAGGAAGTCCTGATTTCAGCAATTTTCCTCACATCAGGAATGATTTGGAGGAAGAACTGAAGAAGAAGTTTTCACTTCAGCAATTTTTCCCAACGTCCGGAGTGATTCATATGAAGAATTGTATGATTTCAGCAACTTTTCCCAACTCGGAAGTGATTTAGAGGAAGAACTGAAGAAGAACAGTCCAGATTTCAGCAATTTTTGTCAAATTAGGAGTGATTTGGAGCAAAAATTGTACAAGAAGTCTTGGTTTCAGCAATTTTCTCTCATCAGGAGTGATTTGGAGCAAAAACTGTACAAGAAGTCTTGATTTCAGCAATTTTTCCCACGTCAGGAGTGACTTGGAGGAATAACTGAAGAAAAAGTCTTGACTTCAGCAACTTTTCTCAAAGTCAGGAGTGATTTAGAGGAATAATTGTATGATTCCAGCAATTTTTCCCAAAGTCGGAGGAAGCATTCTGGCTTGCAACGACCACCGGAACTTCTTTTCCGCGCGAGGACCGACAGGACCTTCCGAAAATGCGGACGACCATGTACAGCACCACGCCAAGGAACCGACTCAGCTTCAGAAGGGGAATTCCCCCGACTTGAACAGATTTCTTCCCAAGCGAGTGACAGTCACCAAAAAAAAAATACAATCTGAATAAATTGGGGACCCGTTACTGCTCTTTTCTCAATATAGTCGTTCGACCTATCCAAATCGAAATGATTGGGGAAGGGAGCGCGGGGGAATTCTGACAGTTAGATCAAATTACGTGTCCACTTTCCGAGATAAGGAACCACCTGTCTGTCCACTTTGTCCACTTTGTGGAAATTGCTGACGTTACCAATTTTATTCCCCCCCTCAAGTTAGGAATGGCTTTGAATGATCAAAGTTCAAAGTCGGGGGAATTTTGACTGATTTAAGGTTCAAAGTTGGGAAAATTTTTGACCAATCAACGTTCAAAGTTGGGGGAATTCTGAGTGATCAAAGTTCAAAGCCGGAGGAATTCTGACTGATCGAAGTTCAAAGTTGGGGGAATTGTGACTGCCCAAAGTTCAAAGTTGGGGGAATTCTGACTGATCAAAGTTCAAAGTTGGTGGAATTCTGTGTGATGAAAGTTCAAAGCCGGAGGAATTCTGACTGATCGAAGTTCAAAGTTGGGGGAATTGTGACTGATCAAAGTTCAAAGTCGGGAGAATTCCGACTGCCCAAAGTTCAAAGTTGGGGAATTTTGACTGCCCAAAGTGCAAAGTTGCGGCAATTCTAACTGATCAAAGTTCAAAGTTTGGACAATTCTGACTGATCAAAGTTGGTGGGGAATTCTAAGCGATCAAAGTTCAAAGTTGGGGGAATTCTGAGTGATTAAAGTTCAAAGCCGAAGGAATTTTGACTGATCAAAGTTAAAAGTTGGGGGAATTTTTGAGTGATCAAAGTTCAAAGTTGGTGGAATTCTGAGTGATGAAAGTTCAAAGCTGGAGGAATTCTGACTGATCGAAGTTCAAAGTTGGGGGAATTGTGACTGATCAAAGTTCAAAGTCGGGAGAATTGCGACTGCCCACAGTTCAAAGTTGGGGGAATTTTGACTGCTCAAAGTGCAAAGTTACGGCAGTTCTGACTGATCAAAGTTTGGACAATTCTGACTGATCAAAGTTGGTGGGGAATTCTAAGCGATCAAAGTTCAAAGTTGGGGGAATTCTGAATGATTACGGTTCAAAGTTGGGAAAATTTTTGACTAATCAACGTTCAAAGTTGGGGGAATTCTGAGTGATTAAAGTTCAAAGCCGAAGGAATTATGACTGATCAAAGTTCAAAGTTGGTGGAATTCTGAGTGATGAAAGTTCAAAGCCGGAGGAATTCTGACTGATCGAAGTTCAAAGTTGGGGGAATTGTGACTGCTCAAAGTTCAAAGTCGGGGGAATTTTTGACTGATCAAAGTTCAAAGTTTGGGGAATTTTTGACTGATCAAAGTTCAAAGTTGGGGGAATATTGACTGCTCAAAGTGCAAAGTTGGGGCAATTCTGACTGATCAAAGTACAAAGTTGGGGGGAATTCTGAGCGATCAAAGTTCAAAGTCGGGGGAATTCTGACTAATCAAGCTTCAAAGTTGGGGGAATTCTGGTTCTCGAATCGAATCGCCCTCCCATTTTTCAAGCATGAATCCCTGATTTTTTTTTTTGGAGAGTTTTCCCCTTCATTATCGCATTTGAAAAATTCGTTGACATATCATCACGGTTGGAGGAATAAGCACCACCATTTTGGAAGGAAAATTCAAGTTTTTTCAACCCCCCAGTTGCCTCTGGAATGGGCCTCGAGGTAGTAAAAATTCGAACGAAATGCTTTTTTCCCCCAGATTAATTTTGTTTTTTAGATCAAATGACCCGCTATATTTTGGGGGAATTCCCGGGGAATTCCAACGATCGGAAAAAGAAGTTTGATGAGGAAATCCACACCTGAAATTCGTACTTTGGCCAAAAGCTTCGTCGGTTTAGCTGTCGAAACGCACGCGCATAACATTCATTCGCACGAATATTTTGACAGCTGTCAAACTGACAGTCAATCGAGAACATCGCAACATGACACGCACAGAAGATTCGAGCAAGTACGAAATATTGAAGATCGTTTTTTTTTTTTTTTTGGTGATGAAGGGTGAGAGATGGCCGGCACCTCCGCACCGAGAAACAAAAGCGCCGCGCGTTACCCACCGAATGAAACGTCTCGGCGAGGCGACGAGCTCGGCTGTCAAACGTCTCGAGCTGCGCCCGCCCGGACTTTCCAACAACAAAGTTTGAAGAAAGGGTTTCGAATTCGAATTCCGATTGGATGACGCAAGCAGGGGGTTGGTTGCTGCATTTTTAATTTAATGGCACAGAACGTTCGAGCAAGTATGAAATCGAAGATCGTTTTTCTTTCTCTTTTTAGTCATGAAGGGTGAGGTGGCGTATCCGCACACCAAATAAACAAACGCGCTGCGCGCGACCCATCGAATGAAACGTCTCGGCGAGGCGAGGTTTGCTCGGTTGTCAAACGTCTCGAGCCACGCCGCGTGTTCGAAACTGAGAGAGAGGGTGGTTCACATCGACCTTGGGGATGTTCGACGTCGTCGTGTTTGCCGCAGTGTGCAAACAACCGGTTCGATTAGATGGTGAACGGAACGTAAACGATCTAACAGAGTGTCTACTAATAAACGAAACTCGGGTGTTATCACAGTCGGAATTAGTTACTGAAATATTAGTAGAATAAGAAATTAATTAATTAAAAAAAATAATAATAGTAAAAAAATAAATTAAATAAAACAAGTAAGCGATATCATCTATACATGATTTTAGTAGACGGTTTCCCAGTACGTAATAAATAAATAAAATATAAACAGAAACTTGTCAAAACTAGGACATAAGTATGTAACAATGAGAATGTACGGCACATAGACACCCTGCTCGGAGAAAAAAATCACGGGGGTCGGTCAAGCAAGGCATCTCGTGGTGTCCCCCCCCCCCCCCGCCTACAAACGACCTTGACGTTTTTAAATAATGGCATCCATACGCAATCTCTGAGGGATTTCGCGTGGTGGTCTCGTACGCAATCTCTGGGGGATTTCGCGTGATGTAAGGGGGATGCAAAAAAAAAGAGAGACGGAGCGCTCGCGAGAGGGGGCTTGCTTGACCGACCGACGAGGCACAGCAGATTTCGTACGAAATTAGATCAAAATCAATAGCAACAAGGTTGGCTTTTTAAAGAAAATGTAGTAGTATTTAAAAAAAAAAAAAGTAGTAAAGACGAGTGCGTACCTTTGATCCTCGCTCGTTAAAAATTATCTCCACGTCCAGGATTGGGCCGAATTGCTGGAACAAAAAGCAGAAACACCGCATTACACACAGACAGGTCGACGAACAACTGATCGAGTAAGTCAACGAACGCAACCGCAAACGCGATTCGCTAAACAAACGCGTCGCTGCCGGCGATTAATCGCGAGAGCGTTTTTTGCGAATTGGTAGCGTCGGGCAAGGTTGTCAGATCGAGCGAAATTTCGCCGCCAGCGCCATCTAGAAGCTTCTCAATGAATCGCGAGAGCGTTTACAGATTCGTAGCATCAGGCAAGGTTTGTCAGATTGAGCGATATTTCGCCGCCAGCGCCATCTAGAAGCTTCTCAATGAATCGCGAGAGCGTTTCTTACAGATTCGCAGCGTCAGGCAAGGTTTGTCAGATTGAGCAATATTTCGCCGCCAGCGCCATCTAGGAGCATCCCGATGAATCGCGAGAGCGTTTGCAGATTTGTCACATCAGGCAAGGTTGCCGGATTTTTTGGTGTTCGTTTCTCCCTTTCTCTTTTATTTTGTTATAATTATAATTGATTAAATTTTTGTTTGTTTTAATTTAATATTGCGATTGTCATTTGTTTTGTCTTGCTTTCTGCTTCGTGAATATTTTTCTCTCTTTATTTTCGATTCTTTCTCTCTTTATTTTCAATTCGGTCTCTCGATTGTTCGATCGTTCTTCATTTTTGGTTTGTAATTGCTTGCAACTCTTCATAAATTAAATGTGATAAGAAATTATTCATTTTTTCATTTTTTTTTTGAATTTTCGAAACACCCCTACATTTTAAACGACTATTATTTTTTTTTTAATTTTTATCTTTTACGAATTTAATTTTTTTTTTTACATTTCAATTTTCAATTGTGTTTGTCGATTGTCAAATCTGAATGCTATTAATTTTTTTTAAAATTTAATCTTACTTTCTTAAATTTTTTTTTTAATTTTAATTTTTGTGTTTTTGGATTGTCAAATCTGAACGCACCACTACGTTTTAAACGTTTATTTTTTTTTTAAATTTTAATCTTTATAAATTTTATTTTATTTTTTACATTTCCCTTTTCTTTCTCGATTGTCAAATCTGAATGCATTTGTTTTATTTTTTTTTAATTTTAATCTTCAAGAATTTTTTTAAAATTTTAATATTACTTTATAAATTTTATTTCATTTTTTACATTTCCCTTTTCTTTCTCGATTGTCAAATCTGAATGCATTTATTTTATTTTATTTTTTAATTTTAATCTTATTTTGTTTAAGAATTTTTTCCATTTTAATTATTGTGTTTCTCGATTATTTATTTTTTTTAAATTTTACTCTTACTTTATAAA
The DNA here is from genome assembly GCA_036172665.1 of Prosopocoilus inquinatus. Lineage (NCBI taxonomy): Eukaryota > Metazoa > Arthropoda > Insecta > Coleoptera > Lucanidae > Prosopocoilus > Prosopocoilus inquinatus. The sequence goes on along the minus strand of CM069878.1, from coordinate 906,814 downwards.
TTTTATTGTTTTTTGCGTTTCTTTTTTCTTTGTCGATTGTCAAATCTGAATGCATTTAATTTTTTTTTTTTAATTTAATCTTACTTTCTTTAGATTTTTTTTTCTATTTTAATTATTGTGTTTCTCGATTGTCAAATCTGAACGCACCACTACGTTTTAAACGTTTATTATTTTTTTTTAATTTTAATTTAACTTTATAAATTTTATTTTATTTTTTAAATTTCTTTTTTCTTTCTCGATTGTCAAATCTGAATGCATTTATTTTATTTTATTTTTTAATTTTAATCTTATTTTGTTTAAGAATTTTTTCCATTTTAATTATTGTGTTTCTCGATTGTTTATTTTTTTTTAATTTTACTCTTACTTTATAAATTTTATTGTTTTTTGCGTTTCTTTTTTCTTTGTCGATTGTCAAATCTGAATGCATTTAATTTTTTTTTTAAATTTAATCTTACTTTCTTTAGATTTTTTTTTCTATTTTAATTATTGTGTTTCTCGATTGTCAAATCTGAACGCACCACTACGTTTTAAACGTTTATTATTTTTTTTTAATTTTAATTTAACTTTATAAATTTTATTTTATTTTTTAAATTTCTTTTTTCTTTCTCGATTGTCAAATCTGAATGCATTTATTTTATTTTATTTTTTTAATTTTAATCTTATTTTGTTTAAGAATTTTTTCCATTTTAATTATTGTGTTTCTCGATTGTTTATTTTTTTTTTAAATTTTACTCTTACTTTATAAATTTTATTCTGTTTTTTGCGTTTCTTTTTTCTTTGTCGATTGTCAAATCTGAATGCATTTAATTCTTTTTTTAATTTAATCTTACTTTCTTTAGAATTTTTTTTTCTATTTTAATTATTGTGTTTCTCGATTGTCAAATCTGAATGCACGATTACGTTTTAAACGTTTATTTTTTTTAATTTTAATCTCTCTTTACAAATTTTATTTTATTTTTTACGTTTCTTTTTTCTTTCTCGATTGTCAAATATGAATGCATTTAATTTCTTCTTTTTAATTTTAATCTTTCTTTAGGAATTTTTTTCCATTTTAATGTGTTTCTCGATTGTTTATTATTTTTTTTAAATTTTAATCTTACTTTATAAATTTTATTTTATTTTTTACGTTTCTTTTTTATTTCTCGATTGTCAAATTTGAATGCATTTAATTTTTTCTTTTTAATTTTAATCTTTCTTTAGGAATTTTTTTTCCATTTTAATGTGTTTCTCGATTGTTTATTATTTTTTTTAAATTTTAATCTTACTTTATAAATTTTATTTTATTTTTTACGTTTCTTTTTTATTTCTCGATTGTCAAATTTGAATGCATTTAATTTTTTCTTTTTAATTTTAATCTTTCTTTAGGAATTTTTTTTCCATTTTAATGTGTTTCTCGATTGTTTATTATTTTTTTTAAATTTTAATCTTACTTTATAAATTTTATTTTATTTTTTACGTTTCTTTTTTCTTTCTCGATTGTCAAATCTGAATGCTTCTAATTTTTTCTTTTTAATTTTAATCTTTCTTTAGGATTTTTTTTTCCATTTTAATGTGTTTCTCGATTGTTTATTATTTTTTTTAAATTTTAATCTTACTTTATAAATTTTATTTTATTTTTTACGTTTCTTTTTTCTTTCTCGATTGTCAAATTTGAATGCATTTAATTTTTTCTTTTTAATTTTAATCTTTCTTTAGGAATTCTTTTTCCATTTTAATGTGTTTCTCGATTGTTTATTATTTTTCTTAATTTTAATCTTACTTTATAAATTTTATTTTATTTTTTACGTTTCTCTTTTTCTTTCTCGATTGTCAAATATGAAAGCATTTAATTTTTTTTTTTTTTTTTTAATCTTACTTTATTTAGGATTTTTTTTTGCGTTTTAATTATCGTGTTTCTCGCTTGTCAAATCTGAACGCACCACTACGTTCTAAACGTTTATTATTTTTTTAAATATTAATCTCACTTTGTTTATAATTTTTGTTTTGTTTTTTATTTCTCGATTGTCAGATCTGAATGCATTTAATTTTTGTTTATTTACGTTTTTACGTTTTAAGCGACGACGACAAGGAAAGTAGGTCGACCTGTACATCCCCGATATTGATCGATCTGCGAAGGTGTATTTTGTCTCCGGAGCTCTTCTGCGACCTTGGAATTATTAACTCGTTGACGAGCGACGGGGGTACACTTTTAACAACGAAATTTTGAGAGATTTCCAGTTTGGATCACTCAAGATCCTTCCCTGTCGTACTCTCCCGTCGTGCGTCGGATCGATCGAATCGGAAATTATAAAAAAAAAAAATAATAACAAACACGAAATAAATTATTGCGTTTGCAGAAAGTGCCACTCCTGAGAAAAACACAATCAATCGCAAGTTAATTTTGCATTGAGGTTTGTTTATTTATTTGAGAACGACAGTTTTCGGCCTCTGCCCTGTCGTACTCCACCCGTAACAAGAGCGAATCGGCAAACGTAAAGTCCAGCACGAATTAAGTAAACAAAATTATTTCTGGCCTTGCCTAACGTAACTAATTAATTAATCCGGTGTGATTAACAACTACTACTAACGATGTATATAAGTAACGGTTATTAAAAGTGTGCGCTCACCGCGAGTGTCATTGAACCAAGGGACCGTGACAGTACCATTGCACTTAACACCGAAGAAGAAAAAAAAAAAACAATTGCAATTGCACGGTGCTAATTACCAGCAGGCCATGAAATAAATCTTGTAATTACATTCTTCCTTTTTTTTCTTTTTTTTTACGATGACCGACGAGAACAAAAAGGCCATCTCGTTTTATTATACCTACACACTTTATTGTCATTCGGCGTTGATTTATTATTATAGTTCGAGAGAAGAAGCGGCGGCGGCGGCCGGAGGAAATTCAATTTCAGTTTCATTTTCCGTTTACAACAGGAGGTATAAACGAGGAGTTTGATGTCCTGTTTAACGACTTATCTGTCTGATTCGATGAGGTGTCCGACGGAATACACGATTAATTAAGCGATTGACGAGATATGAGAACGAACGTTCTGTTAGCATTCATTGTCTTGTCGAAGTACGAGGAAATAAGCGCCATCTATTATCAATAAAAAAAAATTCAAGTTCTATTCAAAATTCCATACCGTGCAGACGTACCTAACGTCATTTGAAGGGAAGGCGGCGCGCGCGTGTTCCATTCAATTGTTTGTTTATTCAAAAAAAAAATGCATTTGTTTTTATTTTATTTTATTGTGGCAAGACGCGAACGCCATCTGTTGCCGCCGATTTAAACACGAACGGTGCGGTGCGAATGTCAAAAATTTTGTGTGTAATTAAAGAGATAAGGACCTCCCCCTCTCCCCCTCCCCCCCAAAGGGCGAACAAGATTTTGATTTAGAGTATTTAAGTAAATATTCTCTGTAGACCTTCGATTGTTTCTTTTTTCTTTATTTGTAGGTAAATTTATTTCTCTGTAGATCTTCACAATTGTTTTTCTTTTATTTGTGGATTTATTTTTCTCCGCAGATCTTCAAGGGTCTCTGTAGATTGTCAATTGTCTTTATTTATTTGTAGATTTGCTATTGTCTGTCGATTTTTAATTGTTATTTTTTTTTTTTTAATTTTATTTGTAGATTTATATTCAGAAATTTGTAGATTTTCAACGATTTTTTTTTTTAATTTGTAGAATTATTTTTCCTTGTAGATTTTCGGAAGAGTCTTTGTAAATTTACTTTCAGAAAACTGTAGATCTTCAATGTTTTTTTTTTTTAATTTGTAGAGTTATTTTTTTTTTTGTAGATTTATTTTTCTCCCTAGATTTTCAATTGTTTTTTTTTTTTTAATTTTATTTGTAGATTTATTTTCAGAAATTTGTAGATTTTCAACGATTTTTTTTAATTTGTAGAATTATTTTTCTCTGTAGATTTTCAGAAGAGTCTGTAAATTTACTTTCAGAAAACTGTAGATTTTCAATGTTTTTTTTTTTAATTTATAGACATTTCTTTTGTAGATTTATTTCTCTCCGTAGATTTTCAATTGGTTTTTTTTAAATTTTATTTGTAGATTTATTTTCAGAAATTCGTAGATTTTCAATGATTTTTTTTTAATTTGCAGATTTATTTTGCTCTGTAGATCTTCAGAAGAGTCTTTGTACATTTCTCTGTAGATCTTCAGAAGAATCTCTGTACAGATTTATTTTACTATCTAGATTTTCAACTGCTTTTTTCTTTTTAATTTGACTTATAAGTTTATTTCTCTCTGTAGATTTTCAAAAGGGTCTTTGTAGATTTAGACTTTCAGAAAAGTGTGATTTTTAATGTTTTTTTTATTTATGGATTCTTTTTTGTAGATTTGTTTTTCTCTGTAGATTTTCAATTGTTTTTTTTTTTTAATTTTATTTATAGATTTAATTTCAGAAATCTGTAATTTTTAACAATTTTTTTTTTTAATTTGTAGATTTATTTTTATCTGTAGATTTTTTCAGTTGTTTTTTATTTTTCAATTTTTTCAAGACTAGATTTTCATTGAGTTTTTTTTTTTAAATTTGTGAATTTATTTTTCTCTGTGGATTTTCAATTGTTTTTTTTTAAATTTTATTTATAGATTTAATTTCAGAAATCTGTAATTTTTAACAATTTTTTTTTAATTTGTAGATTTATTTTTATCAGTAGATTTTTTCAATTGTTTTTTATTTTTCAATTTTATTTGTGGATTTATTTTCAGAAGTCTGTAGGTTTTCATTGAGTTTTTTTTTAATTTGTGGATTTATGTTTCCCTGTAGATTTTCAGATTTTTTTTTAATTTTATTTGTAAATTTATTTTCAGAAAACCGTAGATTTTCAATGTTTTTCTTTTAATTTGTAGATTTATTATTTTTTTGTAGATTCATTTTTCGTTGTAGATGCAGTTCCCCTTTCTTTAACTTATAGTCGTTTTTTATTTATTATTTTATTTATTATTATTATTATTTTTTTTCAATTAGGATCTTCAATTATTATTTGTCAATTTGCAGTTGAAAAAAGCCCTGAAGATCCGCGAGTAGATCGTCAACTACTTTTCATTTGCAGTTGTTTCTCTGGGCATTTTCAATTGTTTTTTCTTTTCTTCTTTTGTAGATTTTCTCGTCAGCTGTTTCTCCGTGAATTACGTTTTCAACCATCCGTTTCTTAATCTGTAGATTTTTAATATGTATGTATATATATATATATATATATATATATATATATATATTTATTTAAAGAAGTGTTATATATAGATTTTAGGGCCTTTTGCAATCTTTTTCTTTTGTCTTCTTGAAAAAATGATGATAAAAGATGGCCACACGACCGTTCGTTGCGATTTCCGTCCGTCTCTTTGAACGACATCGTAATTAATAATAGTTGATCAAACGGAAAAAAAAAAACTAATAAACAGTGGCGTAGATTTACTGGCTCGCCGTTTTTTTTAATACTTCGAGGCGAGAGAGATAAAAAGAAGCAACGCGCTGCAAACAAGTCGTTCCCGTTTATTTCATAATTATCGGCGCAGTTTCATCATCGCGCAATCGAGGAATTCTAATTACACCACACTCTGTATAAATAAAATACGTAAGGCTGACTGGAGAGCCTATCAAATCATAAGAAAAAAAAAAGTTGAGTGTGTCACAGACGCGCTGGCCTGCCAGTAATTTATTACTCCGTGCTGTATAAATACGTTGATTTAATTTAACGACACGTTACTAATCGGGAAAATAAATTAAGAGCACTGGGAGAGAAATTATTTATACAGGGACATCATAAAATAAAAGATTGCCGCTCGTTTTATTACGCCAACGAGTCGCAACGATGCTGGGCAAGGTTGTGAATAAAAATTCCGCTAAACGTCCGTGCGATTTTGTTTCGGCGAAACAGCGCCAATTGACGGGCCACGCGTGGCGGTAACGTCAACGCAGCTTTGATTGGAAGGAGGTTTTAAGTATAATGCATGACTCTCGCTTGCCGGTTGCCATACACATACCATTAATAATTATAACCAGGGAAAAGAATTCAGGTCGTACGGTTTTTACGCGGCTATGCCGAATTTTGATACCGTAACGAACGGCCCGAATTCTTTGCCCTGATCATAACACAACAAAACAAAAAAAAAAAACTAAATTACCGTAATTTAAAGATCACAGTATCGGGTAGGTAGGCGGATATAGTAATTTAATGATAAGTCATTAGTTGCTAATGCAAAGAAAGTAACGTGCGACCGCAGCAAGAAGTAAAAGTAAACAAATTCCTATCGGTTGTTACGATCGCCAATTAAAATTCCGCGTTTTCTTTCCTTTTTTTTTTTCTTTTTTTTTTCAAAACTCGGATACATTAATCGCTAATCACCACCGCACCGCGGCGCAGAGCCGGAACGATTTTTATCGGGGCGGCGGGCGGGGGAAACACCGCCGGGCTTATGTTCGAAAGAGCGACTTCGCGTGACGTGCGACGCTTTAAATTAATAGAGGCATTTGTTTTTTTTTTTTTTTGTTTTTATTGCGTTGTCTATTGAATGCGGAGGGAGTAGGAGGGGGGGGGGTGTTTAAACACGAGGAGTTCACATGTGTTTTCTCGCACGCATCTTCTCGTCGCTAAAATGCTAAAAAAAAAAATCGAAAACAAAAAATGTAAATAAACAAAAGTGTCGGAGTTCGAATCATCGGATGGGAGGAAGAGGAGGGGGGGGGGCATCCAAGTTCATTTAATGGGGGTGGGAGGCGTTCGCATGTGTTCTATCGCGTCTAGTCGGTTAAAAAAAAAAATTCAAAATGAAAAACAAAAAAGAAATAAATAAATGTGTCGGGATTCGAATCCGCGGGGGGGGGGGGGGGCGAGTCGCTCTAATGGTGGAGGGGGGAGGGGGTTGTTTATACACGAGAAGTTCACATGTGTTTTCTCGCGCGTCGTTCGTTTGCTACAAAAAAAAATTTGCAAAACGAAAAAAAAAAGATGTAAATAAATAAAAGTGTCGGGATGCGAATTCGCGGGGGAGGGGGGCATCCAAGTTCATTTAATGGGGAGTGGGTGACGCCCACATGTGTTTTCTCGCGTCTCGTCTCGTCGTTCGTTGGTCAAAAAGAAAATTGCAAAACGAAAAACAAAAAAAAATAAATAAATAAAAGTGTCGGGGTTCGAATCCGCGGCGGGGGGAGGGACCAAGTTGATTTGGTTTCCAGAGGAGGGGGGGGAGGGGGGGTTCGCATGTTTTCTCCTAGCGCCTTGGCTTGTCGTTCGAAAAAATAATTTGCAAGACGAAAAAAAAAATAAATAAATGAAACTGTCGGGATTTGAATCCGCAGGGAGGGGGCGGGGGACAGAGTTCATTTAATGGGAGGAGGCGTTCAAATGTGTCCCGTCTAGTCGTTCGTCGGTTTAAAAAACAAATGCAAAACAAAAAACAAAAAAATAAATAAAAGTGTCGGAGTTCGAATGCGCAGAAGGGGGGGGGGGGGGGCACCGAATCGATTTAATGTGGGGGGGAAGGCGTTTATCCACGAGTAGTTCGCATATGTTTTCTAGCGTCTTGTCTCGTCGTTCGTTTGCTAAAAAAAAAAATTGCTAAACGTAAAAAAAGTTGTAAGTAAATAAAAAAGTGTGGGGATTCGAATCCGCGCGGGGGAGGGGGGGGAGTGGGGAGCCGAGTTCATTTAACGGAGGGGGGGGGGGGGTGAGAGGCGTTCACATGCGGTTTTGTCTTGTCTCGTCTCGTCGTTCGTTGATTAAAAAAAAATGCAAAACGAAAACAAAAAAAAAATAAATAAAGTGTCGGGTTCGAATCCGCGGGGGGAAGGGTATCGAGCCAATTTAGTTTAAGAAGGGGGGATCACAAATGTTTTCCAGCGTCTTGTCTCGTCGTTCGTAACTAAAAAAAAATTGGCAAAACGAAAAAAAAAAATAAATGTTGGGATTTGAATCCGCCGGGGGTGCAACCGAGTCGTTTTATATTGAGGGTTGGGGGGGGGGGGGGGGGTTTCTTTATACAGGAGGAGTTCGCGTGTGTTTTTCTCGTGTCTCCTCTCCTCGTTCGTTGGTTAAAAAGAAATTGCAAAACGAAAAAAATAAATTAATAAAAGTGCTGGGATTTGAATCCGGGGGGTAAGAGGCGGGGGGCATCCGAGTCGATTTAATTAAATTACGGAAAACGCTGCCCAAAAATTGCTTTTAAAAAAACAAAACAAAATTATTCAAGGAACAAGTTCAGCGGCAGAAATTGAAAACTCGCGCGTCATTTCCGGTCCCACCGGAAGTCGCCGCTGGTTGGCGGAAAAGCGCGCGGCACTTTTAATTCAATGCAGTACTATTAATTTATTCAAACTATCATTATTATAATTATTAAAAAAATTATAGAATACGGTTTTTTGGAAACAAATTAAAAAGAAAAAATGGGGGCGCACGTACAGGGGGCCCCCTCAACTTCTTCCGGACATTTTTATTTTTTTTTAATCGATTTCATAACGGACAAGTCGCTTTCGAACGTCAAGATAACATCAGAATGTGATTTTATACAGGGTGTTTCACTTAAGGCGGCTTCCCTCATATTTTTTTTTACTCACGCTTTTTTTTATTCACGCTTTTTTTACTCACGCTTCTTTTTACTAACGCTTCTTTTTACTCACGCTTTTTTTTACTCACGCTTTTTTTTACTCACGCTTTTTTTTACTCACGCTTTTTTTTACTCGCGCTTTTTTTTACTCACGCTTTTTTTTACTCACGCTTTTTTTTACTCACGCTTTTTTTACTCACGCTTTTTTTTTACTCACCCCAAACATTGCTCTCAAATCTGGATCTCTAAACCTGAACGGAATGTTTGAAACGTGGAGTCTTTTGGGTTGGTTCTTGGAGGGGTCTGCGGCTGGAGTTCCGGCGGCGGCCGTGTCGGTCGTCTCCGTCGTCGTCGTGGGCGGCGCCGCGGCGGTTTCCGGTTCCGGGGGCTGCTGGTCGACGGTGTAGGGCCTGGCCGGACTGCTGACCGGCTGCTGTTCGGTGGCGGCGGCGGGCTGCGGCGGGGGGCTGAAGGGCGGCCCCGCCGCCGGCGGCGGAAGCAGGGGCACTTCCTTCCCGTCGGGCTTCACCTCCCCGTTTTGGGCTGCAAAACCGGCGGGAGCGGCCGCTCCGAACGGCGCACTCATACCCGTCTGCACCATGTGCTGAAAACAACAGACGAACGGACAGTCAGAGAAAGTATACTTTGTTCATGTTTGCGGAAAAAGTTCGGAATAACGCCGATTTCTTGCGCGCCAATCGCGAACCACTTGCGTAACCAGACAGGTTATAAAACATGAGAAAGAGAGGACGAGGAGAAAACTGGGCTAATGGCAACACGACTCTTGCATACCTACAAGAACCGTTACGCACATACCTACCATTAAGCCCCATAACAGGATGGCCAATTTTATGTATTTAGGGCGCGCGGCGCCGCGTTCCCACCCCTAAGGGTCCCTGCGATTGAAATCGGAACAGCGGCAATTAACGCTGTACGCCCACGCCAGCGTCAATTTGCGTCAGTTTGGAGGGAGGTCTAGCCAAATTGTTACTATCCACAGCGCATTTCTTCTTTTCATTTTGATTAAATCTTCTTAACACTTTATTTCGACCACAGTCGATAAATAATCAACTGTTTACTCGCCGTTTTCCGTGTTTATGTTTCATCGCGTTGGCCAGTTTCTAAATTACTCGTCGCGCGCTGCGATCATCTTTCATTATTATGTATTCAGATTCGGAGTTTTTCTTTTTTTTTTTTTGGGCTAAAACGATTGAAATCTGCGAAGAATGAGAAATCTGCCCGGAATAAAGAGGAAACCAAAAACAATTGAAATCTACGAGAAATAAAATTTAAAAAAAGAAAAAACATTTGAAACCTCACTTGGAATTAAAAAAAAAAAGAAAACAAATGAAATCTACAATAGGAAACAATTGCAACTGAAATCCACGTGCGATAAAAGACGTGCAGAAGTCGATTTAAAATAAAAGAATGAAAATTAAAAAAAAAAAAAACAATCAATTTGCTTAAGCTTTTGTTTTTGTTTGATTTAGTCTAGATATTCAGCTGTCTTTTCTGTAGATTTTCGATTGTTTTGTCATCTAACCTGCAACTGTTTCTCAATTGTTTTCAGATTCTCAAATATTACACTTACAACCTGTAGATTTTCAGTTGTTGTCTCTTGTTTGTAGATTTTCAAGGAGAATCCCTGTGGATTTTCAATTGTTTTGTTTTTAATTTGTAGATTTAATTTTCTGCGCGTATTTTCAAGGGTCTCAGTAGACTTTCATTTGTTTTTTTGTTCATTTTATATTTGTAGATTTATTTTGCCTGTAGATTTTCAAAAGTCTCATTAGATTTATTTTTCTCTGCATATTTTCAAGGATCTCTGTAGATGTTCACTTTTTTTTAATTTGTAGATTTATCTTCCGGAATCTGTAGATTTTCATTGTTTTCTTTTTAATTTGTAGATTTATTTATTTTTGTAGATTCTTTTCTCTGTAGATTTTCAATTGTTTTTTTTTTTTTTTGATTCGTAGATTTATTTTTCTCTGTAAATTTTATTTATTTTTTTTTAATTTACTTGTTGATTTATTTTCAGGAATTTGTAGATTTTCATTGTTTTTTTTTTAATTTGTACATTTATTTATTTTTGTATATTTTCTTTCTCTGTAGATTTTCAATTGTTTTTATTTATAGACTTATTTTCAGGAATCTGTAAATTTTTAATGTTTTTTTTTTTTAATTTGAGGATTTACTTTTTTTGTGGACCGTAAATTTTATTTGTAGATTTATTTTCAGGAATCCGTAGATTTTTAATGTTTTTTTTTTTTTTAATTTGTAGATTTATCTTCCGGAATCTGTAGATTTTCATTGTTTTCTTTTTAATTCGTAGATTTATTTATTTTTGTAGATTATTTTCTCTGTAGATTTTCAATTGTTTTTTTTTCTTTGATTCGTAGATTTATTTTTCTCTGTAAATTTTATTTTTTTTTAAAATTTACTTGCTGATTTATTTTCAGGAATTTGTAGATTTTCATTGTTTTTTTTTTAATTTGTACTTTTATTTATTTTTGTATATTTTCTTTCTCTGTAGATTTTCAATTGTTTTTATTTATAGACTTATTTTCAGGAATCTTTTATTTGAAGATTTATTTTCAGGAATCCGTAGATTTTTAATGTTTTTTTTTTTTAATTTGTAGATTTATTTTTCATTGTAGCTGCAACTGCTTTTTTTAACTTAAATGTAGATTTTCAGCTGTTTCTCCCTATAATTTTTCTTTTTTCAATCATGATCTTCAATTATTATTTTTCAATCTACAGTTTAAAAAAAAGCATTGAAAATCTGCAAGTAGATCGTCAGTTACCTTTCATTTGCCGATTATGAATTGCCAATTTTTTTTTTAACAATAGATTTTCTTTTCAGCTGTTTCTCCACGAATCATTTTTAATTGCCGTTTCTTAATCTGTAGATTTTTAGCAAATTTTTTTTAATCTACAAGTTTGAAAGAAAAAAAAAACAAAAAACATTGATGATCTACAAGTAGATTTTTAAAATTTTTTTTATTTGTTGATTTTCCGTTTTTCTTTCTCTCTCTCTCTCTCGCTCTCTGTACATTTTCAACTGCTTCCTTTTCATTTGTAGATTTCCAATTGTTTTGCTTTTCTTGTTGGTGTAGATTCTCAGTAGATCTTCGATTCGCTTTTATTCTGCGTACAATGCAGATTTGTACTATTAAATTCTGTTGTTCTACGTGAATCGATTCTCACTTTTTTTCAGATCTACCCCTCAATCGTTTTTCAGTTTTTTTTGTATTTTATTTCATTTGTTTTAAATGTTTTTAAACACTCGGTATTTCTACCGAGAAACAAATCGAACATACAAGAGACCAAATTGGAAAAATTCACAACAAGCTTGTTTGCTAGCCGCTTCGAAATCGTCGGAAGAAAGAAAACAAAACAAGCGAAACGCGCGCTCACACAAAAACGAAATTGCAAGTTATCGACGAAAACCAGGCAACACACCATTTCGTTCTCGTTCTCTCTCGTCCTTTCATCTGCTCTGAAGAACAAAGGACGCACGTCGTCTCCTCTTGTTCGAACGTGGCCCCCCCGAACACAAAGGCCGGCCCCGATCGGCATGCGAAATCGCATTCGAGGGAGTTACGCTTCGAATACTAATGCCAAGGCAGGGGCGGCGGTGCGGGAGGGAGACCACGGCTGACGGCGTCCTTTTTTTTTTTTTAATATTAAATGCCCTCGTCGTGAGTCACTTCGATTCTCGAGCGAAAATACGCAGTGATTCAAAATAATGGTGGTGCGTTCCGATTGGAAATTTACGGCGGGCGACCGTTTTTTTTTTTGGCAAGAGGCGGCGCGGCGCGTCCTTGACACTTTATTAAAACGTCCGTCCCGACTCGAAATATTTGTGTTTACACGCGGCGGTCGCATTTTAAAAAATCTTGTTTGCGCGAGCCTTCGACAGGCGATAATAAATAATTTAAGACGACGTCGTCGACGACGACGACGACGACGACGCATTCCTCTGGCAACGGCGGCGGAGGACGAAACCTGGCGCGTCGCAGAATCAATAAAAAAATCATTTTCGGGCGATGAGCTATATTCGTCACTGTAAAGTTATTAATTAGAGCGGGAATTCCAAATATTTTATTAAGTGTTTTGTAACGCATCTGTCGATTTGCAGGAGCTTCAGTGGCGTATCAAGAGCCAAAAAAAAAAAAATCAATTAAAAAAATGAAAACGCAATTATGTAGCTGACGGATTAATAAAAAAAAAATAAAAAATCAAAACAAAAAGGGACGTCGAAAGCCCGGGGCCCAAAGAATTTTCTTCCCTGCGCCCCCAATAATGTCTCCCGACGCCCCTGAAAACAATATTAACAAGAAAAAATGAAAATAAAATTAATTTCAAGAACATGAAAAACGAGACTTGATTCTGCAGAAAGAAAAAATTAAATAATAAAAATAGTTTTTAAGCTTTAAACGGAGTCAACGTTTCGCTATCGCTTGATGGCTTCGTCAGACAACAAGAGCTGACTTCATTTAATAATAATAAAGTTTGTTTCAATACGCTTTCTAATAATTAAACAAACGAAATTTAAAACAAAAACGGAAAAAAAAACAAGACATCGAATGAACCGAGAACGACGAGAGAAGAAAACACGCAACGACAATAATAAAAAAAAAAAAATGATGTGGATGATCGAAAACAATAGAATAAAAAACAAACAAAAAAAACAACGCTGACGACAGAACAAATTGAACAAAATTAAACAAAGGAAGGAGAAGCGAAAATCGTGGCCGTCGGCGTCTTTTGGCGGTCAAAAAGAAAGGGGAAACCGACCGACCCACAGAAAAAAAATCAAAAATATATTTGGGGTTTCAAAAGCAAAAACAAATTGCAAGCCAACAAAAAAAAAAACGTCCGGGAAAAAACAACCCCGGATGCGGAAAAAAAACTAAAACATTCAGACAAATGAAGAAAATTCAAGAAGACATAAAATAGCCGTTGTCCGACGAAAAAAAAAGAAAACACGAAAAAAGTGTGAAAATACTTTTGTGGAATCTAGAAAACGAAAATAAATCGCGTCGTTGCAAACATACAAAAAGGAAGCAAATGAGAAATACGGAGATACTACACGGCAGAAACAAATGAAACAAAAACAGTCGATAAAAAAATAAATTAAACGATGACAAACTGAAATAAAAAAAAAAAAAGAAATTTCATTAGGAAACAAAAGAAAGAGAAGTGAAGATCACGGCCGTCGGCGTCGTTTGGCGGTCAAAAAGAAAGAGGAGGACGACCGACCCCAATCAAATCAAACAGACTGAAACAAAAAAAGAAATTTGATTGGGAAACAAAAGAAGGAGAAGTGAAGATCGTGGCCGTCGGCGTCGTTTGGCGGTCAAAAAGAAAGAGGAAGACGACCGACCCCAATCAAATCAAACAAACTCAAATAAAAAAGAATTTTGATTAGGAAACAAAAGAAGGAGAAGTGAAGATCATGGCCGTCGGCGTCGTTTGGCGGTCAAAAGGAAAGAGAAGGACGACCGACCCCAATCAAATCAAACAGACTGAAATAAAAAAAGAAATTTAATTGGGAAACAAAAGAAGGAGAAGTGAAGATCATGGCCGTCGGCGTCATTTGGCGGTCAAAAAGAAAGAGGAGGACGACCGACCCCCAATCAAATCAAACAAACTCAAATAAAAAAGAATTTTGATTAGGGAACAAAAGAAGGAGAAGTGAAGATCACGGCCGTCGGCGTCGTTTGGCGGTCAAAAAGAAAGAGGAAGACGACCGATCCCAATCAAATCAAACAAACTGAATTAAAAAAAAGAAATTTGATTAGGAAACAAAAGAAGGAGAAGTGAAGATCATGGCCGTCGGCGTCGGTTGGTGGTCAAAAAGAAAGAGGAGGACGACCGACCCCAATCAAATCAAACGTCGACAAATGCAAATAACTTTTTTTTGTCAAATAAGCCTGACACGTTTGAGTTTGATTTTTTTTTTTAAAAAAACAAGCGTGACACGTGCGAGTTTGAAAAGAAGTAGGGACAGTACTTTTTGAGTCACCCTCGTATTTCAATTTATTATTTCCGTGTCGCTGTCTCTGATGCCTTTGTGAAACTCGGCTTCGACCAAGTGAATCCGGATTAAGGCGATTCGGAACTCGGATGTAACGGCCGTCTGGCCTTTAAATTAAAACGGCAGCTCCACAACCGGACAGATAAAGCACAACCGGAAGTACGCCGTCAGCACACGGAACAACAAAGCGTCACACGCGCGTTAATTGCAATTTTTAACACGCGCGGCGACGGGCGCGGGCTTCCGCCCAGTGAGGTCATTAAAAATTAAAATTCAGAGCCGCTGAAATTTCCACCCCCCCCCCCCTCCCGAATTATTTTGGCAACGCTGCGAATTTAATCAAGCTCGTCGTTAATGGCAGACAACTTAATAAATTATTTCAACAATGACGTGTGATGCATTGCCAAAGGTGCGTTTAAAAATTCAGGCGGCGCGGCGGCGGCGGCGGCGGCGTCGGCAACGCTGTTAACACGGCAGCCAACTGTTCCTCTTTCTTTTTTGAATGTAACTACCTGCATAATTAATTTCCTCGTTTCGCTGGGCTGGCAGGATCCCATTTATTCGCGCCCGGCTTTAAACAATTATTCATTTCGTCCGTCCCCCGTTTATAAAAAGGGCCCTCTTCCACCTAATTACATTCAAATTAACCGTTCGTTAAAATAATTTACAAGCGTGCCGTATTAATATCGGCGACCTTGGGAAAGGTCGGAGCGTGTCTACGTGAACGCTAAAAGTTTATTTTGAGAGAGCGAAAGATGAAGATCGATGGAAATAGCAAAGTGGATGATGTCGTCGTCGTCTTCGTCGCCGGAAAGTTCTCGGGGGGGAAAAGTGGAACGAGATGACAGAAGGTTTAAAATTAACGGGACCATGAAAAGGAGGATGAGTCAACCGGAAGAAAAAGAAGACAAAATCGACCTCTGGCCTGAAAATTGTTTGTTTGGTGAAGGATTCGTTTTGATGGTCTAGGGACTTTGATTTTCAAAGTTGTTTTCAGGATAAAGCCTAGGGAATTTATATTTCCGCATTGCAATCGTTAAATTCAAGTTGGTTTACTAATTATTGCCGCGGCAAAGAGTGCTGTCTGCGTTTACCGTCCAGGAAGGCTTGCGCTCGCTCCGAGGAGCTCTTCGGTTGGTAACGACGTGTAATTATAGATCCGGTTAATTTTAGATTCATTAGATTAGAGGCGCAAATTCGCGCGACAAAGACGGACAGAAATAGTCCAATATCCGCCGGAAACGCCCGGAGTGCTCGCTCCTTCTTCGCTCCACTTTCCTCCCGCCGCGCCGCCATCGCCGCCGCTAAATTGCATAAATAGTTGGCGAGCGGCAATTGAAAATGACATCACTTCGTGTGTTCTCATCTGCTCTTCCTATTAAGCGCTTTTTCTCACACGCTCACTCACATCTGCTGCTCGGATTGGTCGGTCGGTTTCGTTGAATGCGTCCGCGACCAAAAAAAAAAAAAAAAAGAAAGAAAAAAAATGGCGATTTTAATTGACGGACCGCGCGCGCTAAGTGCTTTTAATTTCGGCTCGGAACGTCGGCGTCGTTACGACACGAAGCATGTGTGGCGGCGGCCGCGTCAATAAACAAACCATAAACCTCTTAATCCGCTTCCGCGAATTTTTTTTTTTCGCATTTACGCAGAAAATTTCCAATTTGAAACTTAATAACCACAGATAAAAAAAATTGTTATGTTACAGCTTCAAGCGTCGCTTGACTGGTTGCGGCAGTGCCCCTTTGGAATACTTCCGACGGCGTAAAATTATGCATGTCGTAAAAGGCGATTGAAACTGTCGCGGCTTTCCTCCTCAATTCTTTTTAGGAAATGTTAAAAAATTGTGTATTAGCGTACGGAGAGAGAGACGCTTAGAATACTTCCGACGTAATATTCTGTGTGTAGTAAAAGGCGGTCAAAAGTATCACGGTTTTCCCCCTCTGTTTTTTAGGAAACATTCATAAGTCGTGCATTCGTCCACGGGCGGAGCGTTCCCGACGTAAAATTCTGCGTGTCGTAAAAGGCGATTGAAACTACTGCGGCTTTCCTCCTGGATTTTTTAGGAAATGTTCAGAAAATGTGTATTGGCCTTCGGACAGAGCCGCTTAGAATACGCTTCCGACGTAAAATTCTGCGTGTCGTAAAAGGCGATTGAAACTGTCGCGGCTTTCCTCCTCAGATTTTTAGGAAATGTTCAAAAATTGTGTATTAGCATACGGAGAGAGACGCTTGGAATACTACCGACGTAAAATTCTGCGCGTCGTAAAAGGCGATTGAAACTACTGCGGTTTTCCTCCTGAAGTTTTTAGGAAATGTTCAGAAAATGTGTATTGGCCTTCGGACAGAGCCGCTTAGAATACGCTTCCGACGTAAAATTCTGCGTGTCGTAAAAGGCGATTGAAACTGTCGCGGCTTTCCTCCTCAGATTTTTAGGAAATGTTCAAAAATTGTGTATTAGCATACGGAGAGAGCCGCTTAGAATACTACCGACGTAAAATTCTGCGCGTCGTAAAAGGCGATTGAAACTACTGCGGCTTTCCTCCTGGATTTTTTTAGGAAATGTTCAGAAAATGTGTATTGGCCTTCGGACAGAGCCGCTTAGAATACGCTTCCGACGTAAAATTCTGCGTGTCGTAAAAGGCGATTGAAACTGTCGCGGCTTTCCTCCTCAATTCTTTTTAGGAAATGTTCAAAAATTGTGTATTAGCGTACGGAGAGAGACGCTTGGAATACTTCCGACGTAATATTCTGCGTGTAGTAAAAGGCGGTCAAAAGTATCACGGTTTTCCCCCTCTGTTTTTTAGGAAACATTCATAAGTCGTGCATTCGTCCACGGGCGGAGCATTCCCGACGTAAAATTCTGCGTGTCGTAAAAGGCGATTGAAACTATCGCGGTTTTCCTTCTCAAATTTTCGGGAAATGTTCAAACATTGTGTTTTAGCCTACGCACAGAGCCGCTTAGAATACTACCGACGTAAAATTCTGCGTGTCGTAAAAGGCGATCTAGACCATCACGGCTTTCTTCCTCATGTGTTTGGGAAGTATATACTGAATATTAATCTAAGGCAGAGTCGCTTACAATACTTCCGACGTAAAATTCTGCGCGTCGTAAAAGGCGATTGAAACTACTACGGCTTTCCTCCTGGACTTTTTTAGGAAATGTTCAGAAAATGTGTATTGGCCTTCGGACAGAGCCGCTTAGAATACGCCTCCGACGTAAAACTCTGCGTGTCGTAAAAGGCGATTGAAACTGTCGCGGCTTTCCTCCTCAGATTTTTAGGAAATGTTCAAAACTTGTGTATTAGCGTACGGAGAGAGACGCTTGGAATACTTCCGACGTAATATTCTGCGTGTAGCAAAAGGCGGTCAAAAGTATCACGGTTTTCCCCCTCTGTTTTTTAGGAAACATTCATAAGTGGTGTATTCGTCCACGGGCGGAGCATTCCCGACGTAAAATTCTGCGTGTCGTAAAAGGCGATTGAAACTACTGCGGCTTTCCTCCTGGATTTTTTTAGAAAATGTTCAGAAAATGTGTATTGGCCTTCGGACAGAGCCGCTTAGAATACGCCTCCGACGTAAAATTCTGCGTGTCGTAAAAGGTGTTTGAAACTGTCGCGGTTTTTCTTCTCAAATTTTTAGGAAATGTTCAAAAATTGTGTATTAGCGTACGGAGAGAGACGCTTGGAATACTTCCGACGTAATATTCTGTGTGTAGTAAAAGGCGATCAAAAGTATCACGGTTTTCCCCCTCTGCTTTTTAGGAAACATTCATAAGTCGTGCATTCGTCCACGGTCGGAGCGTTCCCGACGTAAAATTCTGCGTGTCGTAAAAGGCGATTGAAACTACTGCGGCTTTCCTCCTGAAGTTTTTAGGAAATGTTCAGAAAATGTGTATTGGCCTTCGGACAGAGCCGCTTAGAATACGCTTCCGACGTAAAATTCTGCGTGTCGTAAAAGGCAATTATGAGTATCACGGTTTTCCTCCTCAGTTCTTTTTTTTTTTTTTTTAGAAAACATCAGTAATTATAGTAATAAGGAGAAAAGCAGTAACGACATCGGAAACGCGTTTTTTTCCCAACAACGTACTTTGCATACTGAACTTTAAATTTTATATAAAACTAATTTAAACTCACGTTTTAATATTTTTACAAAATGGATTTAACATTTCTTTTCGTAGTTCATTTTCGTTTAGCTTCTTTGTTTTTGAATTTAGAAAGACATGTAGACTAATAAATTTAATAAGTTTTTGCTGATGTTTACAGAAAAACAAATGAATTTGGTATTTTTACACGTGTTTGAAAAATTTTACTTTTTAAAACTTTGTTTAGTTAAATCCTAAAACTTTGTCCGAGAGAAGTGGATGACTTGAAAGGGGTCGATGAACCTTCAGGAGTCGGCCAGGGGACGATGAACCTTAGGGGGTCGGCGAACCTCTGTTTTTTTTTTTTTTTTTTAGGGGACGGAGTTGTTAAGTCTTGTTTAACGGGGGCCTAGCTGAATAGTTTATTAAAAAAATTAAAAAAAGAAAGATTTACAAATGACATTAAATAAATTTGAATCGGCTCTAATAGAAGGAGAAAAAAAAGAGACGTTCGGTTGATTATTGAACTCAAAAAAAAAAGAAAAACTTGTGGCTAAAACGGAGTCAAGTCGAACAAAACAAAAACAAAAGACGATCGTCGAATGAGGTGATGCCCAGGACGAAAATAAAAACTGCGTAAAACTCGATGATAAGTCCAAAAATCAATATAAATGCGGACTTTCATCACGAAAACAGAAAAAATTGATTCAATTTAATGATTAAAAAATAAAATAAAATAAATAAAATGAAGTCGAAGGCGAAAATGGCGCGATCGGTCGACGGGATTAGAAAAATGTAAAATAATATAACCTTAAAATTATTTAAAAAAAAAAAAAAAACAAAACAAAAGACAATCGATCGTTTGGTTAATTGGTAATTAAAAAAATTAAATAAAAAGGATTATTAAATAAAATGAAAAACCGAAGAGAAGGCAAAAAAAAAACCAAGTCGATCGGTGTGATAATTTAAAAATAGTAAAAACAAAACAAATTAAATCAATTAAAAAAAGAAAAAAAAAACAAAGGTCCATCATCAGTTGATGATTACGATTAAAAATTAAATAAGAAAAAGTCAAATGAGGAATAAAAAAAATAAAATTAAATGAGGAATAAAAAAAATAAAGTCAAATGAGGAATAAAAAAAAAAAAACTTTCAAATGAGGAATATAAAAATAAAGGCAAAAGATGACGATAAGATCAGGACAAAATAAAAAATATTTTCGTATAAAACTAACAATAAATCAGATTGATTTAAAATTTGACAAATTTTGTCACGATCCAAAGAATAATCCGCTTTGAATGCTTCCGACGTAAAATTATGCGTGTCGTAAAAGGCGATTAAAACTATCAGGGTTTTCTTCCTTAAATGTACAACACGCCTCCCCCCCCCTCCTCCCGCCGCCCCTCTCGTCCTCCGACGACTTACTAAATTCAATAAGACAAAAGAACGACCTGCAATTCATATATTTTTCTCTAAAAGGTTTCGGCTGGAACCATCTCTTGATTGACAAGTCAACGAAAAGTTTCTTTCCTCTCGCTTAAAGCGAAAAACCAGTGGCGTAACTACCGGGTTGCGAAATTTTTACGAGCGCCCAATTAACAAGGCAAAACTGAAAGAAAAAATCATTTAACTTTTTTCATTCGAAATAATATTTCAAGAACAAAAGTATGAGAAGAAAAAATTAAAATTAAGCGTTCGTTTCTTTAGCCGCTTGCTTTCTATCTTTCTAAGCAAATTAAAAAATTTTCTGTCCTATTTCTGTAAAAGTGACAAGAGCTGTCAAAAATTTTAGGTTAGAAAAACCTCCGGAAACTAGCGCCAAGCGCAAATGCGTTTCGATTGTTTTTGATGCGCTTGCTCGAAGAAGAAAATTAATTGCGAGCGCAGGTTAATAGATGGCGCAGCTTATATTTGAAACTTTTTGTATTCCAGTTATTGTTTACTCGTAACTGTTTTTTTTTTTTAGTTCGTTACGTTATTTCTTGAAGCGTTAGCGTTCTTTAATTGTTTAGAAATTGTTTCCCTGCAAGTAAGTAATTGGACTCAACGTAACAGATGGCGCGCCACGAATGCTAATAGATTTATTCGCTTCGTGTTTAAATTTTATTTGTTCGAAGTCGTTCTCAGAGCATTATCGTTCATGATTTAACGTTCTTCAATTTTTCTTCTTTTTTTTTTCATATTTTCCCGGGTGAAATTCTTTCCGTCTCGTATAAGTGATTTCGTCAAAAGCGCTCTCACGATATACTAGTTTCTGAACGCGGCCCTGCTTACATTTATTTTCTACATCGTCCTCCATAATGTTTTTCCGCGCGATTTATTCATTTGTTCGTTCACTCGGTTTTGGTTCTCGGAAAATACGAAACAACAACAAGAAGAAGAAGAAACGTTAGCTAAGTGCCCGAGGTTTGCGTTTGGCTTTTTCTGCTCGGTTATAATCAGGGAAAAGAATTCGGCCCACTCGGTGTTGGGACGGTTTCTACTCGGAATGTACTGTTTACACCTTCTACAACTCATTGTTATTGAGCGGGAGGGAGAAGGGGTATTGTTATAGTGCGGTAGAAATTATTGTAGACGGTACAAATGCACTGCTAAGTATTAAATTTTCGTACTGCTCGCGGAGCAAGCGGCCCGATTTCTCATCCCTGGTTATAATGATTTATGGGTCGACGGCAAACGTATACTTACGAGTAAAACCGCGGTTTCATGTTGCACCGGTACTCTTTGCTTCTGTCCGTAAACGAGCAATAAGATCAGCTTGAACGGTTTCCAAGAGGTCAGAAAAACCTGAGGAACGGTTCTTGATAATCATGTTTCTTGCCCAACAGCTGAGCAACAATCGTCCTCCATCCAACTCTTTCTCATCAGCTACGCGCGGCGCGCGGAGATAAATTTCACATAAACGAGAGAATTTTAGTAAAACCAACGCAACGTCATTAACCCGATTAGGTTTATTAATTTTAAATCAATTTTTTTTTTTCTAATTAGTTTCCGGGGATTAGGTATATTACAGATTATTATCGACGGGAAACTGCGTCAATCTCTCTCTCCCGCCGCCGCCGCCGCCGGCGCCGGCGCCGCTGTGCGGCCACGGGAATTTTCCAAAAACAATTTTCCTTTACTTTGGTTAAAAAATCTTAACGAGTTTTAAAGAAACTTGGAGTTATTGAGCGCAGAGAAATATGTAAATGTACTATGATGCTCACCATAAATGATCTGACCATTTGATGGTTTCGTTGCCCTTACGCCGAGAGAAGTTCTAAAGGGCGTGGTTCGCATGCAGGAGTATCATTTAAGTTGAGCGCCATAGTACGTATTGAAGCGTTGTGTTTATCAAGTCGTGGCCAACACCAAGCCTGTTTGTTTTCGAACGCACCTTCTACGTATAATTTTAAATTTCTTTTAAAATTCTGTTATCCATCTTATCCGACATTATACGACGCACTTAAAGTCGCAATTTTATTCAGTAAAAGCGACCATCCCCCTCGACTATTCTAAAAATGTCAACAAAAAGAAGAATGAGAACCTAAAACGGGCGGCGGCGTTCGTGAATGCGTCGGTGACGTTCGCCGCCTTTGAGAAAATAAGAACAACCGCGAATAGTTTCGACGTCTGGAATGCTCGCAGCCTGTAATTATACAGCGTATTCCAGAAATTCCAATAAAAAGAGCGGGCGGCTCGGAGTAAAAAAAAAAAAAAAACGGGATAAAATTAGAAGTCCCTTGCAGAGATGCGCCCACCCGCCCGCCCGCCCGCAGGAGGAGTTCGTTCGACTGAAACTTTTTTAATATCCTCGCTCTCCACCAGGGGGTGTAATCCTCGAACTCTTAACAAGTTATCAAAGTTACACGTTATATACAGACTGCCTCCTCGAAGTTTAATACTCTGTCATACACTTCGTCGCCATTTTTTTTTTCCTTTTGGTTTCGTTAGAAATTCGAAGAAATTATGGAAAAAAAAAAAAAAAACGGCTAAATTCCTCTCGATTTTCTTTCAACCTCCGCTAAACGCGAAAAGGCGATCTTTGGGGCAACCTCGAGGAGGGATTCAATTAAACAAAACACGATCGGGACAAAAATCAAAAAAAAAAAAAATAAAAAAATCGAGGAATTTTGTTTACGGGCGAAAGAACAAAAAATTAATGAACCTTTTTTTTTTATGAAGACGAATTAAAGAAAGTGCGCTTCGAGTTAAGCAAAACTGAATGTTTTCCCGTTGCACAGGGTGCTGGCAAACTTGAAATTCCAAGGAACACGACGAAAAAAAAAACACCAGCAAAAAATATTAATAATAATAATTATTTTTTTTTTAAATAATTTTTAATTTCAGGATGCACTTCTGAGAAAGAAAATAGGTTCGGTTTAAAGTATTAAAAAAATAAATAAATGTCTCAAGGAAGAGGTAATTTTAACAAGCAGTGTTGCCAACCAAGTTTGTACCTTTTTTTTTTTTTAAAGAAAAACCGTACTTTGACGTAGAAAATATTATTATACGAAAAAAAGGTACGAAAAAGAAACTGATGAATAAAAAATTACTATCGAACAGAGAAAGATTTATTGCATTTTGTTTAGATTTTTTCAAAAATTCTTTGTGCAGTACTGTTTCCCGATCGTCACTTGTTTTTTACGGATTTTCGTTTTTTCAGTTGGAAATTCCTCCTCGAACACTTCCGCCCCCTCTTTCGATTTATTTTTTTTCTTGCGTCCGTCGTCATTTTTTGTTCCCATCTTCAAATATTTCCGTCACTTTCCGAGATCTTTTTTTGTCGTTGTTGCCGTTATTATTTGGAAAAAAAAAATTAGTTTTGAATTGATAATTTATTTCCATTTTCTTTTTTTAAATTTTATTCATCTACCTTTCTCTCTTTCGTAAATATCTACGATCGTCATTTGTTTTCCTTTCTGTGGTCTTCCCTCGTGAAATTTACGATCGTCGTTTGTTTTTCTTTCTGTGGTCTTCCGTCGTGAAATTTACGATCGTCGTTTGTTTTTTTTTTTCTTCTTTTCTTCTTTTCGTTCTGGTATGTATAAAATTAAGGAATTTTCTTTTTGCATTTGTTTCTCGTTCGCGAATAATTACAGTCGTCGTTTGTTTCTCCATTTCCCGCTTTCTTCGGAAATATTAAGTAGGTGTTATGATGGCGATTCGATTTTGTTTGTTGGCTTTTGTGAAATAACTCTCGAATTATTATTAACCTTGAACGTCCGTCATTATTTTTTTTTTTTTTAATTTAAATACACAATTCGTCGTTTGTTTTTTCTTTTACTTTCGTCGGGAGTTTTTGTTTCTTTTTTTCTTTCTTTCTTTCTTTCTTTGTAGTAGGTTTGTCGATTGTTAAAAACGTTTCTCGTTTTTTTTTTTTTGTATTTCTTGCTTTCGTCAGGAATTTTTGTTTCTTGTTTCATTTCTAGTGTGTTTCTCGATTGTTGAAAACGCTTCTCGTTTCTTTTGTTTTCGTTGCTTTCCCCGGGAATTTTTGTGTCTTTTTCCGTTTGCAATAATTTCTTGATTGTCAAAAACGTTTTTGATTTTTTTCTTTTTTTGTTTTTCTCTTGCTTTCGTCGGCAATTTTTGTTCCGTTATTCAAATGCAGTAGGTTCCTCGATTGTCACACACGTTTTTCGTTTTTTTTTCTTCTTCTTTGTCTCTCTTGCTTTCGTGGAAGAATTTTTGTTTCTTTTTCCATTCGCAGTCGGTTTCTGGATCATCGAAAATGTTTTTTTTTTTTTTTTGTTTCTGATAGTTTGCCCTTTTTCTGTTTTATTTCTCGCAAAATCTATCAATTATCGTTTGTTCGTTCCCCCTTTTCCTTTTCATAATTTGTGAATTTCATTTTGAATGTCTACTATTAATTTCTTTCTTTTTTTTTTTTGAGAGAGTTAACACCTGTTTTTTTTTTTGTTAAATTTTCATTTTATCAAAAAACAATCGCGTAATGATTTTGAAGCTGAAATTGGACGTTGTGCCAACCGCTAAATAATCGAATAACGAACACGACTGTAATCGTACGAGACGAGTTGGCAACACTGAACAGAAACAACGGAACGAACCAGCGCGAACCTTGTTGCCAACGTTTGGCGGTTTGGTTTGACATTAAGAAGTGAAAACTCCAAAATAAAAAAAATAAATAAATTTCAACTCAAAAGTTGCAAAATCCCCTAGGTTTGAAGGAGTTTTTGCAATTTTTCTCTTTTGTGTGAAATTATGCCTAGATTTAACTACTTCTTCCCCCGAGAGGGGCAACACTGCTGAAAAATGTGCGCAAAGATTGTGTCAGTTTTCTTTGCATTCACCATCGCTAGATGGCGCTGTTATTATACGTACACAGCGATCAAAAACGATATAATTTCTTAGATTGCGTCGGTTTTCTTCGCATATCCCATCACTAGACGGCGCTGTTATTAAACAGCGCTCAACGGCGATTTCATTTCTAAAATTGTGTCAGTTTTCTGTGCATTTGGCATCACTAGATGGCGCTGTTATTACACAACGGTTAAAACGGCGACATAATTTCTTAAATAAAACCAAAAAAAGTAGTTTACGATACGAGCATGTGTGTATGTGTACACGGTCTGAAAACGTGTGTTGTTGTTGCTCTTACATGTCCCGGCTTCGGTTCGGCCCCGGTTTAATTATTTTAACCTCTCGCGAATGACATCGGTCGTCATGTTTCAATTGCCCGGATGATTAAGAACCGGCAATTGTTTCATCGAGCAGCAGCGGCGGCGGCGGCGGCACTCGGAACGAGTATAGTACGCTGCTCGCAAAGTTAAAAATAAATTATTCGCGTCCTCATTCGCGCTCGCATTCGCATTCGCATTCGCATTCGCATTCGAGAGCGAATTCCGTCGTCCTAGAGTATGGATTTCGAACAACACGGACGTTCGTTGATTGAGATGGCGAGGGTGGTTTCGAGAGGGGGCAGCACACAAACACACGTGATGACTAATGGTCTTCACCCTCGAGAGAGCGTAACGATCGGGAAGAGGAGGATTAATAACCTGCCAAAACAAATGACAGAGTGCCTGCCTATAAGTATAGTCCAAATCGTGCGAAATATTTTGCGTTATCATGTCATACATCTCCACCCGTCTATGGAAAACTTTAAAAAAATGTATTGCAAGTTAGGCGGAAATTTCCGCACCCGCGCTTTGTTAAGTTGAAAAAATAGCCGTGCGATGTCGCAACCTACAGCCCCCTTGAAAAAAAAATGAATAAATGTGTGGTAAATTTAACCTAACCTTCAAAAAAAAAAAAAAAAGGAATAAATAAATAACTGTGTACAATTTTTTCTCACACGGAATGTTAGGTTAGAAAGAAAATGGCCGCGCGATGTCGCGATCTAACCTACAACCCCCTCAAGCAAAAACAAAAAAAAAAACAAATGAATAAATAAATGCGTGGTAGAGGAGGACAAGTCGCAAAAACAGCAATGACGAGAAACTGTTCAATTTGAAACGCTATAATTTCGAGCGGAGGATTTAATAATAAAATGGACGCGAAAATCTCTCCGACGACGCGCGACGTCCCGTTTTTATTGTCGGTTGGACAAGAGCAAATTTATGGGAACAGTTGGCAGCGCCGACGCGAAATAAATGTGAACAAATCGTCGCGCCGGATGCAATCGACTGACTGGACGATTGGATGGAATCCCTTTTTGTTTTGTTTTCCGTTTGTTTCGTCCGGTAGAACACGGGAAAATCGAGGTGTGGTAAAGAAGAAAACTGCATTATCAGACGAGAAGAGAAAAAAAAAACGAAAAAAAAAGCGTTTTCGATTCGTTTGTATCCCCGGCGAGGTTAAAACAAGACGGAGATAGTCCGAGTGCGAGCAGTGCAAGCGAATCGAAAACGCTTACAACAAATGCCTAACGAATGAAAACAAGCGAACGCGGCCGCTCTTAAAAAGCAAATTCATCGAAACAATTGAAAATCGGCGGAGTTCACGAATGCGTTTGGTGACGTTCGACGCCTTTGAAAATCGAAAACGCCAACAGACGTCCCGTACGCTTACAACAAATGCCTATCAAATAAAAACAAGCGAACGCGGCTGATCTCAAGATCTCAAAGAGCAAATTCATCGAAACAATTGAAAATCCGACGGGTGGATTTCTTTTGTTTCTCGACCTCGTCGTCGCCACTACCAAAACAACGAACTTGAAACTGCGATGTCTCATCTCGTCAAAAAAAGTGCGCGCGCATCGAATCCAACTGTCAATCGATTTGTAGAAAAACAAACGCTCGCCAAAAAAAAAAAAAAAAGAAAACTTCTTGTTTTTACGATTGCAAATTCTAACGTCAAGTGTTTTGTTTCCGCCTCGCCTGTTGTTGACGTGGTCGCGTGTCAATTTTTTCTTTTGTTTCACTCCAACGCCCACCGTGACGATCAACTGTTTCACACGTCGATGCGACGACAGTCAATTGTTATTGCTGACGATTTGATTGTGTCGTCGGCGTCGCCGGAAGTGATGCCGCGGCAATCGATTGATCTTTTCCGTTTCGGGATCCAGGATTACGATTTCAAACGGGCCAACGTCATTCATTTGTCTTTCTTCTTCTCTTTTTTTCTTTTTCGCCCGTTTTGTTCCTTTAAACGTCAAGCGGCAATTGTTTTTCGTCAGGCGAACTTTTTTTCGTTTTGTTTTTCGAATAAGAATCGTTTTCGCTTGCGTAGTCGCGATAATGACCGAGTTGAGACCGACTTCGTCGCGCACTTGTTTTTCTTTTCTTTTAATTTTTTTTAGATTATACCGTTAAAGCGACCAACATTTGTTTCTCTTCTTTTCTTTTACTTCGTTTATATACTTCGTTCGTGAAAGTGCAATGGGACAATTGTTTTCTCTTTCTCTCTCTCTCTCTTTCTTTCTTTTCGGGCAACTCACGCTTTTCCTTTTTAAAGACTGTGAGCGCGCATCTGTTTTCTTTTGTTTTTCGCACCGTCGGAGCAGCGACCGTCAATTGTTTTCACTTGCGCCGTCCGTCAGAGTGACCGACATTTGTTTCTCTTTTTTTGTGTACTTCGTACGTTAAAGTGCATGAGGCAATTGTTTTTTTCTCTTTCCCTCTCTCTTTCTCTTCTGGAAACTCGCGCTTCTTTTTTAAAGACCGTGAGCGCGCATATGTTTTTTTTTTGTTTTTCGCAGCGTCGGAGCACCGATCATCAATTGTTTTCACTGGCGCCGTCAGAGTGACCAATATTTGTTTCTCTTTTTTTTGTGTACTTGCAATTGTTTTTTTTTTCTTTCTCTTCTGGCAACTCACGCTTTTTTTTAAAGACTGTGAGCGGGCATCTGTTTTTTTTTTTTCGCAGCGTCGGAGCACCGATCATCAATTGTTTTCACTGGCGCCGTCAGAGTGACCAATATTTGTTTCTCTTTTTTTTGTGTACTTGCAATTGTTTTTTTTTTCTTTCTCTTCTGGCAACTCACGCTTTTTTTTAAAGACTGTGAGCGGGCATCTGTTTTTTTTTTTTCGCAGCGTCGGAGCACCGATCATCAATTGTTTTCACTGGCGCCGTCAGAGTGACTAATATTTGTTTCTCTTTTTTTTGTGTACTTGCAATTGTTTTTTTTTTCTTTCTCTTCTGGCAACTCACGCTTTTTTTTAAAGACTGTGAGCGGGCATCTGTTTTTTTTTTTCGCAGCGTCGGAGCACCGATCATCAATTGTTTTCACTGGCGCCGTCAGAGTGACCAATATTTGTTTCTCTTTTTTTGTGTATTTGCAATTGTTTTTTTTTTTTTCTCTTCTGGCAACTCACGCTTTCTTTTTTAAAGACCGTGAGCGCGCATCTGTTTTCTTTTTTGTTTTTCGCATCGTCGGAGCAGCGACTATCAATTGTTTTCACTTGCGCCGTCCGTCACAGTGACCGACATTTGTTTCTCTTTTTCTTGTGCACTTCGTACGTTAACCTGCATGGGGCAATTGTTTTTTTTTCTCTCTGTCTCTCCCTCTCTTCTGGTAACTCACGTTTTTTTTATTTTTATTTAAGGACTATCAATTGTTTTCACTTGCACCATCAGAGTGAGCAACATTTGTTTCTTTTTCTTTTGTGCACTTCGTACGTTAAAGTGCATGAGGTAATTGTTTTTCCTCTCTCCCTCTCTCTATCTCTTCTGGAAACTCGCACTTTTTTTTAATGACTGTGAGCGCGCATCTGTTTTTTTTTTTTGTTTTTCGGATCGTCGGAGCAGCGACCATCAATTGTTTGCACTTGCCTGGCAACTCACGCTTTTTTTTAAAGACTGTGAGCGCGCATCTGTTTTCTTCTTTTGTTTCTTGCACCGCCTGAGCAGCGACCATCAATTGTTTTCACTTGCGCCATCAGAGTGACCAACGTTTGTTTCGCTTTTTTTTTGTATACTTGCAAATGTTTCTTTTTTCTTTCTCTTCTGGTATCTCACGTTTTCTTTTTAAGACGGCGAGCGCGCGCGTCTGTTTTCTTTTGCTTCGCATCGTCGAAACAGCGACTATCAATTGTTTTCACTTGCGCTACAGCGATTTGATTGAGACGGCTTCGCTGCTGCGCATCGTCCAAACAGCGACTATCAATTGTTTTCACTTGCGCAACAGCGATTTGATTGAGACGGCTTCGCTGCTGCGCACTCGTTTCGTTTCACTACGGTGTACAATCAATTGTTTTCAGCCGTTGCTAATTGTTTTCCTCTCGCATGATTCAGTTATGCACTGCAATAATCTTTTTGAGACGCGTTTTTCCTTTTCTTTTTAATTTCAGTGACGGCCGATAGCTTTTCCTATTTGTAGCGACAATTGTTTTGAAACCAATCAATTGTTCTGAAACCAATCAATTGTTTTCACTTTTATAATTCGATTGCGATCAATCGAGGATTTGTTCGGGCAGTTATTTGTTGTGCTTTTGTTTTTCCTTTCTTGAGGTTTCGTTCATTTAGAACGTCAGTTGTTTTTCCTCTCGTCTTCTCCTGTCTCTATCTCTCTCTAACTCTCGTCCGACACGAACGCAGTCGTCTTTCTTTGTCGATTTAAAATAGGGTTCCTTTGTACTCGCCTTCATTTTTCATTTATTTAAAACGTCAGTTGTTTTTCCTTCTAGATTGTAAGGCCGACGGATAACAGGAATCTCGCTTTCTCTTTTTCTCTCTCTCTCTCTCTCTCTCTCTCTCATCCAATGAAGATAATCGTTTTTCTTTGTCGACTTAAACTTAAAATAGGGCCCCTTTGTACTGGTATTGGCGCCTTCATTTTTCATTTATTTAAAACGTCAGTTGTTTTTCCTTCTAGATTGTAAGTCTGACGGATAACAGGAATCTCGTTTTCTCTTTTTTTCTCTCTCTCTCTCTCTCTCTCTCTCTCTCTCTCTCTCTCTCATCCAATGAAGATAATCGTTTTTCTTTGTCGACTTAAACTTAAAATAGGGCCCCTTTGTACTGGTATTGGCGCCTTCATTTTTTATTTATTTAAAACGTCAGTTGTTTTTCCTTCTAGATTGTAAGTCTGACGGATAACAGGAATCTCGCTTTCTCTTTTTCTCTCTCTCTCTCATCCAATGAAGACAATCGTTTTTCTTTGTCGACTTAAAATAGGGCCCCTTTGTACTCGTATTGACGCCTTTCTTTTTTCATTTATTTAAAGCGTCAATTGTTTTTCCTCTTGTTCGCCTCCTAGACTGTAAGGCTGACAGATAACAGGAATCTCGCTCTCTCTTTCTCTCTCTCTTCCATCCAATAAGAACGTAGTCGTTTTTCTTTGTCGACTTAAAATAGGGCCCCTTTGTACTCGAAACTTGCGCCTTCTACTTACACACGCGTCCTTTTTTTTACCTGCAGAGTCATGTGCGCGTACTGTTACTAGAATAGCCGATGTCGTCGACCTCCGGGCGCCATTTCGCGCGACAAATCGGCGTTCTTCTCGCCGGAAACCGTAACGTACGCTCCGCTTCCTCGCGAAGATCGGAAGAAACGAGGTGACGACGACGACGGACGGGACGGCTCGTTGGGTTTCCCCCGGAGAGGAAAGGCTCTCGCCGATTAAGGCCTAATTTTCGAGGCGGAGCGCGAAGATTAGCGAGGAGCGTGTCGAGGAAATCAACTAAATTCAAGCGTAGGCAACCCAAATCACACACAACATCACACACTGTCAGTTGAGTTGCCTAAATATACCTGTTGCGATTTGAATTTCGCGCCTCTCAACACTTTCTTAGTTACCACTGGAAAGGTGCTACGTTTTATTTTACTTTCTCTTCCTCGAAGCTGTTTGAAGTTCAATATTGCCGGAACGGATGAAATATTATCCGAAAAGTTGGATGGTTGCCGGATGGGCGGGGCGGGGCGGGGGCAATGAGTTATAACGGTACGGACCTGGCATGACGGGCACGTGCACTGTTTTATTCATCCAGCTGCGCCCGATATTTATTATTAAATCGTCCTTCCGAGGAGCCGAAACCGAAAAAGTTTACTAAACACCGTAGATCTCGTTACCGCGGCGGAGAAACAAACGCTTTCAAAGAACCCAGGTGTTCGGCGTACGTGTAACATCAATCACGATCGGTCCCCCCCTGCACGGGCTAAGCTAAAAATACGGAGGAGGTTTACGCGTTTAGGCTTCTTTGAATTCGAATACATATTTATGTACGAGTATGTGTATACCGGGCGATAAATATCCGCGTACGCGTATCGCAAAGTATTAAAATAGTATTAGTGTGGAAGTGAAAGCGAATTCGAAGCGCTTTTGTTTCGTTTTATGCGTACGACGCGGTGGAATGAAAAAAAAAAAAAAAAGAAATATTTATCTATGTATAACCTTAGGTGTATTGTTAAAGTACTGATCTTGTTAGTCTGGAACGAGTAGGTAGCGTTTAATACCAAGCGCAGGATACATGTAAGGCCTTGTACACACCTGCGCGTCTGTCACAGTCGCAACACGGCACGTTTTTTTTAAGAAGGCGAGCGCCCGCGTCTGTTTTCTTTTGCTTCGCATCGTCCGAAACAGCGACTATCAATTGTTTTCACTTGCGCTATAGCGATTTGATTGAGACGGCTTCGCTGCTGCGCATCGTCCAAACAGCGACTATCAATTGTTTTCACTTGCGCAACAGCGATTTGATTGAGACGGCTTCGCTGCTGCGCACTCGTTTCGTTTCACTACGGTGTACAGTCAATTGTTTTTAGCCTTTGCTACTAGAGCGACAAACAATTGTTTTCCTCTCGCATGATTCAGTTATGCACTGCAATAATCTTTTTGAGACGCGTTTTTCCTTTTCTTTTTAATTTCGGTGACGGCCGATAGCTTTTCCTATTTGTAGCAACAATTGTTTTGAAACCAATCAATTGTTCTGAAACCAGCAAAAAAAAAAAAAAAGAAATATTTATCTATGTATAACCTTAGGTGTATTGTTAAAGTACTGATCTTGTTAGTCTGGAACGAGTAGGTAGCGTTTAACACCAAGCGCAGGATACATGTAAGGCCTTGTACACACCTGCGCGTCTGTCACAGTCGCAACACGGCACTACGATTTAGGTACACGTGTAAACGTAGTGTTTCGTTACGGGCAAGGCCCAGATTGTGAATAAAACCTAGCGAGCGAATTTAAAACTACTGTTTTCAAACAACTGATGATTAATCAAAAAAAAAATTAAACCACCGTCTTGTCCGATGAAAATAATTATTATAACGATTGTTTTGTTGCCGACTCTTAGTTAGTTAGGTACCATTTAATAAAAAAAAAAAAAAAAAAAAAAACAAAGTTCGATGTTGCAACAACAACAACAACAAAACAAAAGAGAACTCAGAGAAACTATGAATTTCAAAGCACGCGCGGCATTACATCGAGGAACTTTTGTATTAAAGATTTTTCCATAACTTTTCAATTAAAACAGTTACAGCTATTATTACATACTTTGGTTCCATCCTGTATGTTTTGTAATAATAATTAAAAAAAAAAAAACTTTATCATGCATTTTACAATGCCTAAGAATGTTGTTGCACTTCTTAATGCGATCTGTAATTCTTTGTTGTCAAAGATTTTTTTTTTTTTTAGTGTAACACCGGCCTTAAGTTTTTTAAAGTAGAGCTTGTAATTAGGATTTCATGTTTCCGAAACGCTTTTGTTTTCGATACGTAATCAGATTTCGAAACTGACAGCGCGCCATCTACGGAAATTTACTTTCAATACGATCGGTGGTGAGTGTGGCTAAAATCCTCGGCGGCTTCGCGGTTGTTTTAATTTCCTAAAACAAGAGAACATCGATGACGTTTTGGTGATGTGCGTGGAATATTCTAATTGCCAACAGAAAAACAAAAAAAAAGCGAATGCACGAATCGTCGAAAACGCACGAAATTAATACGATTCGAAGAAACAAAAGAGAAAATTCGAACGATCTAAAGCGAAATAACATTCGAAATATTTCGAAAACGAAACCAGAAGTCGGATTGTTCAGATATCAAAGCTGTAAAGAAAAAAAAAAAACGAAAAACAAAAAAAAAAGTCGAAAAAAAAACGTCCACATAACGAAACGGCGAACGAAACGAAAACAAAAGAAGATCGGCGGTTCTGTGTGGAATGAAATCGTCCCCGGAAAACAAAAGAAAAAACGCCGGCACGTAGCGTTTTCGCAACGCGGAAAGTTAATGAAGAACAAAAGAATTAAAGAGACAGAAAAGGAAAAGCAAAAACGAAAATTATAGTATGAAAACAAAAGGCAATCGATTTTAGAGCACGGGGACAAAATGAAGAACTTTTTGCCCCTCACATAGTCAACAGAATATACTAAAAATAAAAAGGAAAAAAGAAAAAAACGTCAATAGATGGCGTCGTTGTGAGACATCTCTCAGACAAATACAATTCAGGAGACGTTTTCTTGTTGTTTCATCTGCATTGCGGGGAACCACCCCCGAGGAAAAAAAATCAGACATTATTTTAATTGCAAAAGAAACAAAAAAAAAAACGTCGACGATGACAATTTGCTGGCGACGTGTGCGATATTAACACTGCCAACAGAAAATCACAAAGAAAAAAAAACAAAAAATTAAAAAATTATCCGTATGAATACTGACGAAAGTGAATACGGAAATAAATCGGAATAAAGAACAACGAAATAAGAAGAAGAAGAAGAAGAAAAAGACAAGGAAAAGGAAGAAGAAAAAGAATAAGATGAAGATGAACACAAAAAAAAAGGAGTCGCATTGTTCAAATATCAAGGCAGATAAGAAAACTGAGAATTGCCAAAAAAAAAAAAATGTCTAGCGGCGGACAAAAAACAAAAACAAAAGACGATCGGCGCACCTGTGAAATCGTCGGCGGAAAACAAAAGAAGAAACTGCACGCGGAGCGTAGTTGCAAAGCGAAAAGCTAAACACGACGAAAAGAAATTAAAAAAAAAAAAAACAATCAGGAGTATTATTATTAAAGAGAAACAAACGAAAGCTAACTTGAATTGACTTTCGAGAAATTCACCACGCCGGAAATCCTTCGTCTTTCATTTGTTATCTTCCGCTTGCCCGCACAAAATAACGAAATACAAAGAAACAAATGAAAGAGTGTTCGTATCTTTTTTTTTTCTTGATATTCAAAGTCGATTTTCTTGTTTGTAAAAAAAAAAAAAAAAACGAAACCAAATTAATAATGATCGTCGTCGGTGATGAAACGCAAAGAAACAAATGAAAATAATCCGATTTGATTTTGAAAGGTTTTCGGCGGAAGTCGTCTATTTTTCTTTTTACTCAAAAGATAGCATAACAACAAATAGCAAAACAAATGACAGAAGAAGGGCTTGCTTTTCACGAGCTCCGCGCCGGAAACCGTCGATTTTTCGTTTGTTCCCAGTTTTTCTTTTGTTTGCTATTTCAGTTGTACCTCGGCTTGTTTTCCGTTCATCCTTCTGCCGTCATTTGTTTTAGTTCTTTTTTATTTATTCCCGCTCGTCTTTATAATTAAGTTTCGTATTGTATTTTGACGTCTCTGTGTGTGCGACACTTATTTTTTTTTTAATTTTCGTTCCATTTTTCTAAACAATTATGGCAAGTGGATTGTCACTGTTTGGGAAAGCGTCTGACGCTTGTCACTAAATTTTTTTTATAAGAAAAATTCGTTCGCAAATCATTCTATCGCCTATTTAATTAACCCGGTTTTTTTTTCTATATATATCTGACCATTACGGTGGTTACAATTCAAAAGGCGACGTTGCCGTCTGCAGACATCACTTCATTGAAAATAGTAACAAACGACGCCGTTAGTATGGCAATTGTGCTGTGACCAAGGTACGTTTCAAGATTTCCATGCCGTGGACAAGGTACTTTTCAAGATGCCAGTGTTCTGCCGTAATCAGGCTCGGGATCGGCTGGGGACGTTTCGGGTAGGATTGCCAACCTCTAAGTTTCGTAAATCAGGTCCTTGTCTTTGAAAAATCGATGCATAACCAAAACAAAAACGAGACTTTTTGAAACGTTATTAAAATATTTTAGAAAAATTTTGTGCAAATCGTTTTTGATTGCAGTGAGAACCTCGAGCAGCCTCTGGACAGCTGTTAGGTCAAAAAGCGATAGTAAGATGTCGCTATTTTATATGTTATTAAAATAATTTAGATTTATCTATTTCTCGACCGCGAAGGGGCCCTTTGATTGAAAGGGGGTCATGACCTGCAGCCCGTAAAGACCTAAATCCACCCCTGATGATCGCATATCGCAATTTATTTTTTTTTAATTTATTTTGTTTGCTTTTTAGGTTAGTTTTGAAGTGCCCTCCTCGGAAGTTGTAATTTTTCGTTCTTACAAAATAAAAAACAATATTATTAGCAACAATAAACAACGGGAAATTTGAAGGAACCGCCGCGTTCAGTAATTCCATCTGCACAGGTTTGTGCGAGGGTGGTTCCATCTATGCAAAATTATCAGAACTAAAACCTGTCAGGCGCGAAATTTAAAACGATTAACTTTTCAAAAAGTGGACGTTCTTTGTTTTTGGCCGCTCTCGTGATTTCATGTGCACGAGTTTGTGCGAGGGTGGTTCCATCTACACAGAATTATTAGAACTAAGACGTTTCAGGCGCGAAATTTAAATCAATTAACTTTTCAGAATGAATATTCTTTGCTTTTAGCCACTCTTGAAATTCCATCTGCACAAGTTTGTGCGGGGGTGGTTCCACCTACACAAGATTATTAGAACTAAAACCTTCTAGGCGCGAAATTTAAAACGATTAACTTTTCAAAAAAAAATGAATACTCCTTGCTTTCAAGAAGGAGTTCATCTTCCTTCTTATTTTCGACTTTAATAAGAGATCGCCAACCATCCATTTTGGGGGAATCAATTCCCCTGATGTATGCGGGTTGCGTAAACTTTATTCAGTCTTCTTCGTGCCTTCTTCCTCTCGGAACTCGGAACCGAATCCAATACGTTTGGATGCGGTAATGTAAGTAACTACGCCCGAATACGTGACACCTCTAAGTATCGACGTTTCGGTGGGAAGCGACGCGCGGCCGGAATTGTAAATGCGGGACGCGGCCCGGGAGAGGGAGAGAGGGATCCAGGGCCGGATGCCGGGCCGCTTCCTCAATCAGCGGCGGCCGCGTTTGCTGCTCGTTCCGTCGGCTATTTAATTTATTCGGTGTGGAGGGGGGCGGGAGGTGCGTGTGAAAGCCTTATTATGCGCGACGCGATGGCCGTACAGGATGTAGGTGGCCGGCGGCGGCGCTGCGATCGCGCGACGTGAATCAAATAACACAGGGGAATCACAAGAGGAGAGAAATTGGTCGGGCGGAAACGACGCACACCCGTGGAGACGTCTTCCATGTTAATCAGTCGACAATTAAAATTAAAAAGCGACGGGCTCTGTGTAAAATATTATTTTTCTTTTACTTTCGTCCCCCATAGTAAGTACTCCGGCGATGCAGTTTCTGAACGCGCCCTAGGTGTAGCGGACGAGGAAAAAGCCGAACGCGTTTGCGATTGTAAGTGATTTTGCTTTCGCCCTCTCAATAGGACTTCCGCGATGCAGTTTCTGAACGCGCCCTAAGTATAACGGACAAGGAAAAAGCCGAACGCGCTTGCGATTGTAAGTGATTTTGCTTTCGCCCTCTCAATATGAATTTCGCAATGCAGTTTCTGAACGCGCCCTAGGTGTAGCGGACGAGGAAAAAGCCGAACGCGCTTGCCATTGTCTTTCGCCCCTTCGTAATACTCTTGCGATACAGTTTCTGAATGCACCCCAAGTGTAGCAGACACGGAGGAAGCCGATTGAGTTGGCGATTGTGGCGACAGCCCCCGTAGTACCCTCGCGGATGGTTTCCGAACGCGCTCTAGCGCTTCGAAACAATTTTTTCGTCTATAGCCAATACGACAAAGAAGCTTCGAATAAAGAAGCTAAGCTGAACAAGACCGAATGCGTGTGATGATGAGTCAGTCAAGTGTCCTCCATTGTGATGCACGAGGCACAAGGTTTCCAGTGATAACTTGTAATTATAAATTTCCATATTATTATTATTCTTTGTTCTTTGTGTGTGCGTGTGTGTGTTGCTTATGCAAAGCGTTCCGGCAGAACGAACCCCTCTCCTCCGATCAGGTTTTCTTTTCTCCTTCAATTTTTAATTTCAAACACAAAAAAAAACACTTTTTCTTTCTTAAAATCGTAAAGTGAGTTTCCAAAAGGGGACCCTTCGATTATTTACGAATTCTTTCGTTCACCTTCTCACATCGTGGGAGATGTCTTTTGCATTGTCTCCTCCATTCGGATGGTGGTCGAACGCATGGGCGTAGCTAAGGTGGGGCAAGTGGTGTCGTGTCACGGAGCGATAAGAAACTATTTCAATTCGCTTTGTCAAATAAAAAAAAAAAAGTTAGGTTATTGACTAGATTCTAGAAGACGAAAGCGAAACTGAAACAAACGGGTGCGAACCCAAAAAAAAAGATGAGAAAAATGAGGTGGCGGTGGAAAAGAGACGGAAAGAAAGGTGCCAAAATGTTAAAGAGGTGAAGAAAAGAAAGACGGCAAAAGACAAAACAAGATAAAACGACTAACGCAAGGAATCGGGGATCGCGCAGACTGCTCAAATTACTAAGGGAACGAACATGCCGAAGATGTCTCGCTGTTCACTCTCGATGTTTAGGTCGCGCTCGATAGATCTATATAAAACAAACGCATAGATTTAAATGCACGGTTCTATTTCAAACTGCGCATTTGTTTTACGTCGAGGTAATGTCGCGGTATAGAGTGCGACCTAAACATCGAGGATGAACAGCGAAGCATCTTCGGCGTGTTCGTATCCTAAGGGTACGAACATGCCGAAGATGTCTCGCTGTTCACTCTCGATGTTTAGGTCGCGCTCGATAGAACTATATAAAACAAACGCATAGATTTAAATGCACGGTTCTATTTCAAACTGCACATTTGTTTTACGTCGAGGTAATGTCGCGGTATAGAGTGCGACCTAAACATCGAGGATGAACAGTGAAGCATCTTCGGCGTGTTCGTATCCTAAGGGTACGAACATGCCGAAGATGTCTCGCTGTTCACTCTCGATGTTTAGGTCGCGCTCGATAGATCTATATAAAACAAACGCATAGATTTAAATGCACGGTTCTATTTCAAACTGTACATTTGTTTTACGTCTAGGTAATGTCGCGGTATAGAGTGCGACCTAAACATCGAGGATGAACAGCGAAGCATCTTCGGCGCGTTCGTATCCTAAGGGTACGAACATGCCGAAGATGTCTCACTGTTCAACCTCGATGTTTAGGTCGCGCTTGATACCTCGATGCGGAGCCCCCGTAACCATTTGTGGAAAGCGTGCAGTGCACGCGGGCGCCATGTTCAGGGGGCGACACAATTAGCCTATTGGCCACTGGACAGGTTCTGTCGTTTTTTTTTTTCGCAAAACAAAAATTAATGGGTAGGTATCTGATAAAAATTATTCGAGAAAACTGTTATCCACAAGTCTGAACTGTTTTGATGAAGCCGTCAACCTCAAGGCGAAACGTCGACTAAAACAGAACAGTTAACTGCGACAATTAAAAATAGAAAAGTTTTATAATCTTCATGTGCCAAATTTTTCATAAAAAGTTTAATGTACTTAGTAAAAAAAAATTGCATTTTATTTTGAATTTTTTAAAAATTTAAGTTCATTTTGCTTTTGTGATTTTTTTTTCTTTTTTTTTCTAACATTAATAACAAGGGGGCTTCGCCCGCTTGCCTTCCGGAGGGATCAGTACAGAGGCATCCTTAGTCAGATGAGGAGAAGGCGCATCGCATTGTTTGGGCTACGCGGCGGCTAAAAACTTGAAAAAAGTGAAGGAAAATGTTTTCAAAGTGAAGGAAAATGTTTTCAAAGTGAAGGAAAATGTTTTCAAAATGAAGGAAAACGTTTTCAAAATGAAGGAAAATGTTTTCAAAATGCAGAAAAACGTTAAATGAATGAAAATGTTTAAAATTTTTAGAAATTTCTCCATTTTTGTCTCTTCTAATGTTTTTAAATTAATAGGAGTTCTGGTGAAACCGTCAACCTAAACGGCAAAACAGCGACTAAAATAGAACAGTTAACTGCGGCAATTAAAAGCAGAAAAGTTTTATAATTTTCATGTGCCAAATTTTTCATAAATAGTTTAATGTACTTAGTAAAAAAAAAAGTTATGTAAGCTGTTACGGTTTGGTTAACAAAAAAAAAAACAAATTACATTTTACTTTTGAATTTTTTAAAAATTTAAGTTCATTTTGCTTTTGTGATTTTTTTTTTCTTTTTTTTTTCCTAATATTAATAACAAGGGGGCTTCGCCCGCTTGCCTTCCGGAGGGACCAGTACAGAGGCCTCCTTAGTCAGATGAGAAGAAGGCGCTTCGCATTGTTTGGGATACGCGGCAGCTAAAAACTTGAAAAAAGTGAAGGAAAATGTTTTCAAAGTGAAGGAAAATGTTTTCAAAATGAAGGAAAATGTTTTCAAAATGAAGGAAAATGTTTTCAAAGTGAAGGAAAATGTTTTCAAAGTGAAGGAAAATGTTTTCAAAATGCAGAAAAACGTTAAATGAATGAAAATGTTTAAAATTTTTAGAAGTTTTTTTCATTTTTG
The DNA here is from genome assembly GCA_036172665.1 of Prosopocoilus inquinatus. Taxonomy (NCBI): domain Eukaryota; kingdom Metazoa; phylum Arthropoda; class Insecta; order Coleoptera; family Lucanidae; genus Prosopocoilus; species Prosopocoilus inquinatus. The sequence goes on along the minus strand of CM069878.1, from coordinate 867,127 downwards.
TCTCATCTAATTTTTTTAAATTAATGGGAGTTCTGGTGAAACCATCAACCTAAACGGCAAAACAGCGACTAAAATAGAACAGTTAACTGCGGCAATTAAAAATAGAAAAGTTTTATAATTTTCATGTGCCAAATTTTTCATAAAAAGTTTAATGTACTTAGTAAAAAAAAAAAAGTTATGTAAGCTGTTACGGTTTGGTTAACAAAAAAAAAACAAATTACATTTTACTTTTGAATTTTTTTTCTTAAATTTAAGTTTATTTTGCTTTTGTGGTTTTTTCTTTTCTTTTTTCTAATATTAATAACAAGGGGGCTTCGCCTGCTTGCACTCCGGAGGGGTCTGTACAGAGGCCTCCCTAGTCAGATGAGGAGAAGGCGCTTTGTTTGGGCTACGCGGCGGCTAAAAACTTGAAAAAAATGAAGGAAAATGTTTTCAAAGTGAAGGAAAATGTTTTCAAAATGAAGGAAAATGTTTTCAAAATGAAGGAAACTGTTTTCAAAGTGAAGGAAAACGTTTTCAAAATGAAGGAAAATGTTTTCAAAATGCAGAAAAATGTTAAATGAATGAAAATGTTTAAAATTTTTAGAAGTTTTTTTCATTTTTGTCTCTTCTAATTTTTTTAAATTAATGGGAGTTCTGGTGAAACCGTCAACCTAAACGGCAAAACAGCGACTAACATAGAACAGTTAACTGCGGCAATTAAAAGTAGAAAAGTTTTATAATTCTCGTGTGCTAAATTTTTCATGAAAAATTTAATGTACTTCATAATTTTGTTAGGTAAAAAAATAAATTAGGTACGCTGTTACGGTTTCCTGCTTAGTCAGATGAGAAGACTGAGTTACTCGTTTTTGGGGGGCTCGCAGCAGCTAGGAACTTGAAGAGAGTGAAGGAAAATGTTTGGAAAATGAAGGAGAATGTTTGGAAAATGAAGGAGAATGTTTGGAAAATGAAGGAGAATGTTTGGAAAATGAAGGAGAATGTTTGGAAAATGAAGGATAATGTTTGGAAAATGAAGGAGAATGTTTGGAAAATGAAGGAGAATATTTGGAAAATGAAGGAGAATGTTTAACAAAAGTTCCCTAATGTTTAAATTCTTTTAATTTTTCTGTTTTTTTCCATTTTTTTGTTTCTTTTAATTTCTTTTAATAATTTTGATAATTGACCGTTTTTTTAATGCCCCGACTGATCTGCCAGGGGGCGCCAAAATATGGAGTCGCACGCGAATTTCGATTTTGACCTCGCGGGGCCCTGCCTCGATGTAAAATAAACGTACAGAGTTTTTAGTTTATTTTATTTTTAGGTTCCGTTTAAAACCGTGCCGTTTGTTTTAACATGGAGGGGAGGATATCGAGGTATCAAGCGCGACCTAAACATCGAGGGTGAACAGCGAGACATCTTCGGTATGTTCGTACCCTAAAAAAGAACACTCGGCGCGATTACCGTAACAGACTTGGAGGTTCAAATTCCGCAAGTACCAGAATTGTGTTAGTTTCGAAATAAATAAAAAAAAAAAAAAAAACGTATTTGTTCCACGCGAGACGATTTAAATAACCAGAGACGATTTAAATAACCATAAGTGTTCCCATTCCCATTCCCATTCAAATGCGTAACGAATTCAACGAACGCCGCCGCCCCCCCAGATACCCTCTTATCAAAACCAAACAGAATATTTCTTTGTTTTTCCACAATATTATAAATCAATCGCCTCTCGTCCTGATCTTTAACCCGATCCGTCTCAATAATAACACGCTTGTTTTTCTTCTGCCTCTTGCTCCGAGCCGATGATAACATCGCGTTCTCCGTCGTCGTCTTTCGGACTTTTATCATCAAACCAAGTTTATCGCCCAGATGAGACCTTCCAATAATCACCGTCGCCGCCGTCGGCGGCTTATTGGAACCGGGGGGGTATTATAATATAAAACAGTGTGCGGCTCCCGCGCCCCGAGCGCAATAAATTCGTGTGCATTCATCGGCCGAGGGCTCTTCAGTCGCAACAAAAAAAAAAAAAAAAGAAAAAAGTGCAGCAGCTGAGAACAAAGGCCTTTGAGGGCGCTGTACAGTCGTGCTGATGATGATGGTGATCATCAATGGTTCGCTACTCTCTTTTTAAAAATCCGCTGCAGAGAGCCTCCCTCCCCCATTCATGCTGCAGCCATGCTTCTGTTTTTTTTTTTTTTTTTTTAAATTAGAAGAGTGCTCCTCGGATCGAATGATGCACGGCCGTGAAGCCTTCCACTACACATACATATGTATACACACACAGTCGAGCTTCTGTTTACTTAATATTAGTTTGTTTATTTTGCGCTGAAAGCGGTCGCACATGAGCTTTCAAGTCCACTTTGTACGGCCGTGTACGCTCGTAAAACACGCTGAAACTCTTTCGTCCGAACAAAGAGCAACAACAACGACGACGACAACGCGAATGTAAAACGCTTTGCTTTTTTTTTGTAACAAAAGAAAAAGCGACCGAAAGCGAAAACAAAATCACGCGAGCGCATTTTTTTTGTTTTTTTTTTGTTTAAGTAAAACGTTTTATTTACAAAATTATCCGAAATCTTTTATTTGTACGCGTTTGAGCCGACAAGAAATAAAAAAAAGAAACAGCAAAGAGCGCAGGGGGTATTAAAAACCGACGAGGTATTAAAAATTCGTTCGAATTTCCCGCTTGAAAATTTACAGCTTCGTTTAAATTCGAATAGATGGCGCCACCGGTCTTAAAGCCGCGGATAGTTAAAGCCGAAAACGTGCCGAAACCGCGGATGGAGACGTCCGAAACAGAAATCGTAAGAAACCTCAGACCAGTGTTGGCAATTTAAGGAAAAGAATCGTTAAATCTAATGACGTCATCGGCGAACAATTGACTGTCACAACGATGAAATAAGATTTTAGAAAAATTTTGTGCAAATCGTTTTTGACAGCAAGCATGGCCGCCTTGCATGTGGGACTCATTAGGAGCAAATCCCGCTTCAATTTGTCTATCCTACTGCAATGTTAGGTCAAAAAGCGATAGTAAGATGTCGCTATTTTATATGTTGATGAAATAAGAGTCAGACAAAAACAAATGCGTTCACCACAATATAAAATGAAATACAGACGATAATCGGCGATTGTAATTAGGCTACCCCTGTTATGTTTTCTAAATAAATAAATAAATAAATAAATAAAGGACAAAAAATATGTAACCGGAAAAGACAATTAGTTTAACAAAATAAAACAAGAAACGAACGCGTGGTCTTCTTCATTCAATTCGCGACTGTCACTTTGACGACGACGTCACGAAAAACAATTGATCATCAACAAAAAGAAAAACAAATGCGCGGCAAAAAGCATACAACACAAAGAGCATTAAAAACTGATGAAGTATTAAAACTAAAAAAAAAAAAAACCAAATGAATCGCATTGTTGGCAACGTAACAGAAAAAAAAACAATTGCTTTAACAAAATAATACAAAAAACGAACTTCAAGTAACGACCGTCACTTTGACGACGTCAACGAAAAACAATTGATCGTCACGGCCCGCAACGAAACGAAACAAATGGGAAAAAAAAAAACAAGTGCAAACAACACGACGAAGAGCATTAAGAACTGACGAAGAGTTAAAACTGTTTCGAGTTTCCCGCTCGAAAATGTACGACTTTGTTCAAATTCGAATAGATGGCGCCACCAGTATGAAAGCCGCCGCAAGTTAAAGCCAAAGAGGTGCCAAAACAGAAATCGTAAGAAGCCTCAGACCAATGTCGCCAACTTAGGGAGAAAGTCGTTAAATCTGGGGATGATTTCAAACGAAAGGGAAAGGGGAGAAAAATTGCAAAAATTCTCGTTAAAATCTGGGGAACTTCACGGGAACAAAAGACAATCGCTGCATTCTGCGAGAATAAGACAGAAAAAAGGGTAAAAACAATTAGGAGGAGGAAAAAAGACAACATTTTTTAAAGACCCAGAAACATGAACGAAGCGGAAAAATTAAATTTTTCAAAGAAATTACAATCGCGATTTGATTTCTGAAAAATGGCACAAACAATTAAGAAGAAAAGAACGAAAAACGTTTTTGAGAGAATCGATAAAAGCGACTGCAAGTGAAAAAAGAAACAAAAATTTCCAACGAAAACGAGAAAAAAAGCAAAAAAAAAACCAAAAACGTTTTGACAATCGAAAAACCTACTACAAATGATAAAAACGACATTCCTGACAAAAGTAAAAACAAAAACAAAAACAAATGACGATCGTACATACAGAAAAAAAGAACTGAAAAGAAATCGCATAATTATAATTAAAAAAAAAAAACTAATAATAAACAGAAACAAAAAAGAAAAAAAAAATCAAAACGATAGGTGTCTTCTTTTATTGTTGACAGCTGTCAAATTAATGTCAAAATTACGTTCAACCGTCATCACTTGTCGACGGTTTCGATGCGATCGTTTTTCAAATCAGACAAGAAAAAAGCAAGTCTGCCTTCTTTTGTTTCTTATTTTACCGGAGGCCAGAGTTAAGTTTAAGACGTAACGTGAAGTAGCAGTTGACAGCTGTCAGTTTAATGTCAAAGACATGAACAATGTTTTCACTGCTCGACGGTTCTGACGTTGTTCAAATCACTAACAAAACACAAACTTGTCACAAGCCAGTTCAGCTTGTTTAAGTCGTAACTTGAAACGTTGCTGCCTGTCAATTTAATCAATGTCAAAGTTATGTGCGACTGTCATCACTTCCCGACCGACGGTTTTGACGTTTTTTCCAAATCAATAGAAAAAAAAACAAACGCTGCGGGTTCTATTTTTTTTTTTTTCTTGTTTAGCTGGACGCCGATTGAGTCGTAATTTCAGCTGTCAATTTAATGTCAAACTTATGTTCAACTGTCATCACTTCCCGATGGTTTAGAGGTTTTTTTCCAATCGAAAGAAGAAAAAAACAAACGCTGCGGGTTCGATTTTTTTCTTTCTTGTTTAGCTGGACGCCGATTAAGTCCTAACTTGAAGCTGTCAATTTAATGTCAAACTTATGTTCAACTGCCATCACTTCCCGATGGTTTTGAGGCTTTTTTTCCAATCGAAAGAAGAAGAAAACAAACGCTGCGGGTTCGGTTTTTTTTCTTTCTTGTTTAGCTGGACGCCGATTAAGTCGTAACTTGAAGCTGTCAATTTAATGTCAAACTTATGTTCAACTGCCATCACTTCCCGATGGTTTTGAGGTTTTTTTTCCAATCGAAAGAAGAAAAAAACAAACGCTGCGGGTTCGATTTTTTTTTTCTTTCTTGTTTAGCTGGACGCAGATTAAGTCGTAACTTGAAGCTGTCAATTTAATGTCAAACTTATGTTCAACTGCCATCACTTCCCGATGGTTTTGAGGTTTTTTTTCCAATCGAAAGAAGAAAAAAACAAACGCTGCGGGTTCGATTTTTTTTTCTTTCTTGTTTAGCTGGACGCAGATTAAGTCGTAACTTGAAGCTGTCAATTTAATGTCAAACTTATGCTCAACTGTCATCACTTCCCGATGGTTTTTGAGGCTTTTTTCCAATCGAAAGAAGAAAAAAAACAAACGCTGCGGGTTTGATTTTTTTTCTTTCTTGTTTAGCTGGACGCCGATTAAGTCGTAACTTGAAGCTGTCAATTTAATGTCAAACTTATGTTCAACTGCCATCACTTCCCGATGGTTTTGAGGTTTTTTTTCCAATCGAAAGAAGAAAAAAACAAACGCTGCGGGTTCGATTTTTTTTTCTTTCTTGTTTAGCTGGACGCAGATTAAGTCGTAACTTGAAACTGTCAATTTAATGTCAAACTTAGGACACTGTCAACTGTCACCGCATGACTTCACGCTTACGATCGTGCGTAAGTAGTACATACAAGTTCCGCGTAAACTGCGGACAATTTTCACGCACGATTTGACATTAGATTTTTAAGGTTAGCTGCAATAAATGTCACGCGCATTTAGAGCTAATTATGATTGTAAACGATGTGACTTTGCTTGGACGACGCGACGTATCGAAAATCAATTTACAATGCACGAAGAAAAAAAAGAACGAGGCAGTTTTCTTTTTGTTGTCCGGAAGTGCACACACACGAACAATTTGGATCTCCCTGTACTTACAGCAATTCGGATCTCCCTGTACTTACAGCGTCTCAAACGTCATTTTTATTTTCAAGTTTCAACGAAACAATCGGTATGCACGGTATGCAGGTAGATGCCGCAGAATAAATTGGAATTGCAATTTCTACCGCGTTTCCGGGAATTAATCGGCCTGATTCACCGATAAATCCACAGATGGCGCGGCCAAAGGCCAATCACCGAAAGTGCAACGGGGTTAATCCGCGCAAAGCAGAACGCAGTCGGGTAAATTCCCGCGGGCAAGTTACACAGAATTCGATTTGCCACACAAAGGCGACCACATCATTATTCATTGTTTATTATCGAACGCCATGTGCGATCGTGGGGATTTGCATTACACATGGTTTACGCAAATGGAATTAAGTTTGAGAGTTTCTGCCGTTTCTCTCCGACGACAACAAAAGAAGGCGACGAACAATTTAAAAAAAAAAAAAAGAAAAACACAAAAAACGAAAAAAATAATTAGGCGACCTGCTTGTGTGTCGGACAACGTGTTCGCTTCATTCAAAATCGATACGTTCCGAAAGGGAAAGGGCTTGATTATCATGGGGTGACTCGACAGGAAAGTCAACGCGCAAAGAAAGGGTACTATTGCGCTCAATAAAAACCATACACTGCAGCAACGCACCTGTCAAATGCTATCGTTTTAATCGAGCGTGATGGTACAACGTCCTAAATTACGGTTGAGAACAGACAATTACAGTTTCCTGCAGTTTCTCTATCTCTGGCATTGTTTAACTACGACTTCGTAGATTTTACAAAAGTCTTGAGATTGTCAAATCAAATCTAGAGACCCTGTAGTTAAGAGTCTGGCAGAATCGGCCATTTTCCAACAAAAAAAAAAAAAAAGTCCCGTCAGTGTCAAAGCTTTCAAAATTTTCAAGTGTCATCTGAGAAGTCGTGTTTAAACAGTGCCGAGTTAAAAAAAAAATTACAGGAAACTGTAATCGCCTGCTACTTTTTGCTTTCGAACGTGCATCGATTTGACGATGACGTGTAGTGATCATTCCGATCGTCTGGCGGCCAAAAAATAATAATAATAACAACGAAATAATAACGAAAAACGGAAGTGCGTCACGTCTTCTTCAAGGGTGACCCTGAGGGCCTGAAAATTTAAACCCGCTGTCCTCGGTCAACGCCGGAATCAATAACTACAAAGTACACAACGAGGCAAAGCGACGCAAATCATTCGGGTTCTATTTCGGGCCCGGTTTCAAATTTGCAATAAACATTATTCTGGCAGGCGATCGTCGCGTCGGTCGTCGTCGATCGAACGATTTGGACAGGGACGGCCTTAAAGAGGACCCGGCCCCACGCAGGTACTGTTGTTTCGGGCAAATAAATTTCTTTTCGTGAAATGTAAAGCTAAGTCCACACGCATCACTCATTACTAAGGATTGATTGATAATTTTCTTGTTTACTTTTTTTTTTTTTCAATTGAAAGAATCATTTTTTTTTATTGAAAGAATCATTTTTTTTAATTGAAAGAATCAATCAGAAACCGATTCGCCGTGCCTACATATTTGGGTGTCCGGATGCATCTGAACCTGGCCTTAAAAAAGGATTTTACGAATGGCGAGTAAAATTGGGAGCGCCATCTCTTGAGAACAGACAAGTAGAGAAAGTTGTTCCGAAACTATTAAGTCTAAGGCAGTCCAAGAAGGCCCGGCGCATAAATACGTTTCTGGCGTAATTAAAAACAAAAATCTAAAACTGTCTGGAAGAATTTATTTATAATTTCCGAGAAGTCCGAAGCGCCATCTCTTAACGAGCAAAGCAAGTAGATAAAGAAAGTTATTCCGAAAGTTTTAAGTCTAAGGCAGTCCAAGAAGGCCCGACGCATAAATATGTTCCTGGCGTAATTAAAAACAAAAATCGAAAACTGTCTGGAAGAATTTATTTATAATTTCTGAGAAGTCCAAAGCGCCATCTCTTAACGAGCAAAGCAAATAGATAAAGAAAGTTATTCCGATAGTTTTAAGTCTAAGGCAGTCCAAGAAGGCCCGGCGCATGAATACGTTTCTGGCGTAATTAAAAACAAAAACGAAAACTGTCTCGAAGAATTTATTTATAATTTCCGAGAAGTCCGAAGCGCCATCTCTTAGCGAGCAAAGCAAGTAGATAAAGAAAGTTATTCCGATAGTTTTAAGCCTAAGGCAGTCCAAGAAGGCCCGGCGCATAAATACGATTCTGGCGTAATTAAAAACAAAAATCGAAAACTGTCTGGAAGAATTTATTTATAACATCCGAGAAGTCCGAAGCGCCATCTCTTAACGAGCAAAGCAAATAGATAAAGAAAGTTATTCCGATAGTTTTAAGTCTAAGGCAGTCCAAGAAGGCCCGGCGCATAAATACCTTTCTGGCGTAATTAAAAACAAAAACGAAAACTGTCTGGAAGAATTTATTTATAACTTCCGAGAAGTCCGAAGCGCCATCTCTTAACGAGCAAAGCAAGTAGATAAAGACAGTTATTCCGAAAGTTTTAAGTCCAAGGCAGTCCAAGAAGGCCCGACGCATAAATACGTTTTTGGTGTAATTAAAAAAAATCGAAAACTGTCTGGAAGAATTTATTTATAATTTCCGAGAAGTCCAAAACGCCATCTCTTAGCGAGCAAAGCAAGTAGGTAAAGGAAGTGATTCCGAAAGTTTTAAGTCTATGGCAGTCCGGGAAGGCCCGACGCATAAATAAATTTCTGGCGTAATTTCCGAGAAATTCGAAACGCCATCTCTTAGTCAGCGAGCAATACTAGGCCCGCTACGCAATAAAAAAAAATCCCTCTTGAACTTAAAACGAACGAATTCTTGAATTAGAAAAGAAAAAAAGTGCAACGCCATCTATACTGTAGCTCTTGTCAAGCTGCGTAATTTGTCTCCACCGTTTCCTATCCGTTGCTTCACTTCCCCAATTTGCTATCTGTTATCTCTTTTTTTTTTAATATCTTTTATGCATTTTCTTCTGGGCTTCCCCTCGTTTCTCCGTCCTTCCGGTCCCCTCCACATCCTATTGTCTTCAAGATCCTTTCCTCGGTCATTCTCTCTCTAAACGTCGTGCCCATTGTAATCGTCTCATTGCTTTTACCGCGCTTCACTGATTTCTGGTTCATTAAATTCAGCGCCATCTAGTGATCCGAAAAGCAAGTTTTCGCGATGTTTGATTCTATTGTTCTCACAATGCTTTCCTCGGTCATTCTCTCCCTAAGTGTCCTGCCAGTCGTAATGGTCTTATTGCTTTTACAACTTCACTGTGTTTTCGTTCATTAAATTCAGCGCGCCATCTGGTGGTCGGAAAAGCCAGTTAGTACCTTTGCAGTTCTTCGCGATGTTTGATTCAATTGTTTTCACAAACCGTTCTTCGGTCATTCTCTCTCTGAATGTCCTGCCCGTTGTAATCGTCCTATTGGTTTTACCACTTCACTGATTTTTGGTTCATTAAATTTAGCGCGCCATCTAGTGATGGGAAAAGCAAGTTAGTTCCATGACAGGTCTTCTCGATGTTTGATTCTATTGTTTTCACAATCCGTTCCTTGGTCATTCTCTCTCTGAATGTCCTCCCCGTTGTAATCGTCTTGCTTTTACCACTTCACACTGATTTTTGGTTCATTAAATTCAGCGCGCCATCTAGTGATCGGAAAAGCAAGTTAGTTAGATCTTCGATGGTAAGAAGCTGATTACTTCGCGTTAAAAAAAAAATAATTAAATCGAACGCCGGCCTCTAGAATTAAGAGATGAGCAGTTGTAAGCGCCATCTCTTGACCTGCAGAGAGAACCACTTCTAAACTTTTGTAGCTTTTACTACAATCTGACGCATATGCATAATGAGATTGTCATTTTTCAAAAACGACATTAAATGATGATTAATTAATTAATTAATTAATAATGTGCCGCTACTTTCAGAGATGCACGCCACTGTAAAAATATCTGAGAACTGTTATTGGGGCGCTGCCAACGTGACGATAATTTCGAGTGGCGCGCGCTAAATTCAAACCCATCCTCAAGGCTCTTTGGGGGGTGGATCACTCTGTACATTTTTGTTGTTGTTTTCGAAAAAAAAAACAATTGATAGCCCGCCATTAGCTTCCGAATTATACCGAGACATCGAAAATTATTTTCGTCCGGGGAGGTCACAAAATGCGAGTCAAAGCAAGTGAAATCAAGAAACTAAAGCAGTAAACCTTTAACCGGACGCTATTAAAATTGAGAGGAACACTCGACGTTTTACCTGCTCGCCCGATAGCTCCGTCAGGGGCGAAAAAAATAAATAAATAAATAAATTAAAAAAAGTTGGCAAGAGAAGCGGGTTGTCAAGAGAAATGAAAACAACTCGTTTATTTATTTATTTATTTTTCGCGCCTGCCGAAGCTATCGGGCGATGGTGAAACGTCGAGTGTTCTTGTCAATTTTAATAGTGTCCGGTTGAAGGTTAAGAACTACTTTTTTTATATTAATTTAATCGGACGACAAGAGTCGTCTTCAATTAAAGAAATAACGGAAAAAAAACTAATGAAGTTGTTTCTTGTTCGGTGAGAAACGTAAGCAAAAGGTTCTTTTTTTTAATCTTAAACCCGACGGAATTATGATTGGAAATCCACTCAACGTTTCGCTGTAGATTTATAACTTCATCAGGCGTGAAAAACTTAAATAAAACACTCCTGACGAAGCTATAAATCTACAGCGAAACGTTGAGTGTATTTCCAATCGTAATTCTATCCGGTTCAACATTAAAAAAAAAACCTTTTACTTGAAAAAAAAATAACGGAAAAAATAAACAAATTGTCAACAGAAACGAAAACGACTTGTTTATTTACTTTTCACTCCTGACGAAGCTATCAAGCGACAGCGGAACGTTGAGCGTTCTTCTCAATTTTAATAGTGTCCGATTAAAGGTTAAAAACTACATTTTTTTTATAAGTTTCATCGGACGGCAAGAGTCGACTTCAATTAAAGAAATAACGAGAAAAAAACGAAGTTGTCTTGTCCGTTGAGAAATGTAACTAAAAGGTTTTTTTTTTTAATCTTAAACGGACAGAATTGTGATTGGAAATACACTCAACGTTTCGATATAGATTTGTAACTTCGTCAGGCGTGAAAACCGTAAACAAAACACTTGCGATGAAGCCATAAATCTACAGCGAAACGTTGAGTGTATTTCCAATCGTAATTCTACCCGGTTCAAGATTAAAAAAAAAACCTTTTACTTGAAAAAAAAATTATTGGAAAAAATAAACAAATTGTCAACAGAAACGAAAACGACTTGTTTATTTACTTTTCACTCTTGGCGAAGCTATCAAGCGACAGCGAAACGTTGAGCGTTCTTATCAAGTTTAATAGTGTCCGGTTAAAGGTTCTTACAAACTTCGTCGCCCTCAATTAAAGAAATAACAGTTTTTTCGGAACACCTCGACAAATTTTGACAATCAAAAAGTGACTGAAACAACGCCAATGAACCAACGAAACTAGCTGCGACGATAATTTTACAATCCGTGACTTTCCTCGAACAAAAAAAAAAATCATGTTTGACGTCAACGTACACCAACAACAACCAAATTTTAATAAGGCGAACGTTTTCGTTTTATAGGCCGCTCGTTTCTGATCACCCGCTATCAAGATCATTGTTTATTTGTTTGACCGACGCGGATGATCTTCCGAATTACAGAAAGAGAGAGAGAGAGAGAGAGAAGTCAATGAACAGAACAAGGCGAGTCAAAGTTTACAAACCGTGATTCAGCGGATTATCACAACGACAACAACAACAGCATCAAAGAGGTCGCCGGAATACATGGAATAACATAATAAATAAAGTTCGGGAATGACATATTTTGACTTGTCTTGGCTGTGCCTCGCATGATACGGTGAACTCGCGTAAGCCAATTTTACATAAGCCACGGGAGGGGGGCCAGGGAAAGAACGAGAACGAAAAATTTCGTCTTTCCTTCGCTTACAAAATCATGATCCAAACGTGTTTCGATTCAATAACAGGCGTTCTTTTCCTTGAATCGTTCTACTTTTAAAACTTGTTTGGCTTGAATTATGGTTATTTACAAGTGAACTGTCAATCAAAAATTCAAGTCGGGTGTTTTGTGGCGACAACTACGAAATTCAGGTCCGAACTGTTCGAAACGCGATTCAAACTTTTGATGAAGCGAAGTCTTTTGTCGCAACAACTGCGAAATTGAGGTGTGAACTGTTCGAAACGCGATTCAAACTTTTGATGAAGCGAAAGAGAGCACTTTTCAATTCGCATTCACAAGACAAATCGCTCGTTCGCGATGACGTCAAGATGTGCGCTTCCGATCCGCGATGATAATTAATAAGTTAATAATAAATTTCCATCGCGGCGCGGCATACGACGCAAAAGGGTGTGCACCCCCTCGCCGGTGAAATCGGCCCTGGAGCGGAGGAGAGGGCGAAGATGGAGGTGAGAGAGAGAGAGAGAGGAGAGAGCGCGCGCGAGGGAAAAAGGGAGGAGGAGGAGGAGGATTCGGAGATGAAAGTCGAGAGGGCGGATGGATGGAAATCGGTTTTGATGATGATCATCCGAGCTTTCCCCCCCACGAATCAGCGCTCTCGGAAGGTTTTTCTGCCTCCGGAGCTCCTTGCGTAATGTAAATTATCGGCGGCGGGTCGTTAGCGATGTTGATAATAACCAGACCGCGCGACATGCGGGCCCCAGATGTTTAGAGTAGATCCGGCGAGAACGTTGCCTGTTGATGGGGCAATGATGGCAGAGAGAGGAGAGAAAAAAAGGCGTAGATAAATAAACGGGGGGATAGATACGAACAAGCCGCGCTACATGTGTCTGCGTGTTTAGATGTGTGTACTTAGAATGCTGCGGCGGCGGCGGCGGCGGTCGCGTTCGTTTGTTTTTAGTAAATGACACACACACACGGGCTACCTAACTGTCAAGTCAACCAACCAGCTTTTAATAATATTATGCAAATACTTGGATATTAAATGATTTAAAGTAGTAAAGCTAATTCCAAACTAGTTTCGGATGATGTTTGCAATGCGTATGTTGTATTCTGAATAATAAACAGTTGACAGTTGAGTTTGTTTTCATGGTCAAAAGGGCGGCGGGTGAGCGAGCGAGCGAAGCGCGTCTGTTACGTTTTTGTTTCTTGGTCGTCTTTTTTTTTTCTCTCGTAACGAGAGAGAATTCGGTTCGAGTCCGGACCCGGTCAGTGGTACCAAGCGTCCGGCCGATCAATTCGTGTATATTGAGAAACGCTTCTTTAAATAGATCGCGGCGTACTTGATGCACGCGGGTGTAATCGGAATGATTGTCGGAAATTTTGGCTTCGGGCCCGGCCCGAAACATGTGCATATTTACGCTCGAGATCGCAGTTCGATAAACGAGATGGCGGGCGATGGCGATGGCGATGGCGACGACGACGACAACGAAGAAGAAGATGCTGTTGGGCCGCAAGCTGCAACTTACCGGGTAGTACATTCCCTGGGGAGGAAGGAAGAAAGCTCCGGCGCCCCACAGTTTGAAGGCTTGTTGTGACGCGCTCGCATAAAAAAAAAACCACTGCACGAAGCAAAACCGGCGGCCGTTTGGGTACCGAGCCTTTTACATTCACATACGCAGACTAACAAAACATTAAACAACGCCCGGCCAGGGTGCGAGCTCAACTACCCTAGTGCGGCAGCGGAGGGGAGACTTCGTGTGGCTCTGTGGTGGGATCGATCAATGAACGCAGAATCGCGCGCATCCGTTCTTAAAACCGACCGAGAGGACGCGCTGCGCCGCGCCAAGTTCAACGTTGGTAATACTACGCCGCGCTGTTCTCTCTCTCTACAACGCTTTCATTTAAAATTTATCCTCCGCACAAACGTTTGTTAAAATAATTATTTCAGCGGGTTAAATTAATCTACAGTGGTGCAAATGCAACAATCCTGCGAACTCCTAACCTAACAAACAACATAACCTAACCTACACGCCGTCGAATCTACGTATGTATTTATTAAGCGTTTAAGAACAGCACCGCTACGCCGCCGCCGCCGCCGCCGTCGGCAGTAAAGACGCACTCCACATTCCACAATTACAAAAAAAAAAAACTACTTCGGTGAAGCCAACGACAAAAAAAAGAACACGTTATTAACTTGATGATGATGATGACGATCAACAAGGACTTAATTCATTACCACTTTCTCCGACGTTAATAATAACAATTAGACAGCGTGAGAAGACAATTAAAGCAGTCCGTTCCACTCTCCACCGAACGACAACCTAACCTATACAACGGTGGTCGGCGGCAGGGTTGCCATTTTTTTTGCGCAGAGAATGTCGGCAAGTTGTCTGATTGATAAAATACCATGCGTCTTTTTTTCTTCATAAATACACATAGCAATAAAAAAAATTAAAAAAAAAGCAACGGTGTATACTTGTAAAAAAAAAAAGAGAAACTCACGGTACAGCGAAAAGGAGCCATTTTTTTTTTCCTGAAACCTATACAGGGTGTAACTTTAACGAGGGGCGAAACTTTGAGGGCCGGTTCCTCACACCGAAATATGAAAAAAAGTTCATATAAACATAGGTCCGCGAACGCTTGGTTTCTGAGATATAACGAAATCATCGTATTAATGCGTTTTCTTTTTCTTTCTATAAATACACATAAAACAATTTAACAAAAATAAAAAAAAACAACGGTGTATACTTGTAAAAAAAAGAGAAACGCACGGTACAGCGAAAAGGCGCCATTTTTTTTACTGAAACCTATACAGGGTGTAACTTTAACGAGGGGCGAAACTTCGAGGGCCGGCTCCTCACACCGAAATATGAAAAAAAGTTCATATACACATAGGTCCGCGTACGCTTGGTGTCTGAGATATAACGAAATCATCGTATTAATGCGTTTTTTTTTCTTTCTATAAATACACATAAAACAATTTAAAAAAAAATAAAAAAAAACAACGGTGTATACTTGTAAAAAAAAAGAGAAACTCACGGTACAGCGAAAAGGCGCCATTTTTTTTCCTGAAACCTATACAGGGTGTAACTTTAACGAGGGGTGAAACTTCGAGGGCCGGTTCCTCACACCGAAATATGAAAAAAAGTTCATATAAACATAGGTCCGCGAACGCATGGTTTCTGAGATATAACGAAATCATCGTATTAATGCGTTTTTTTTCTTTCTATAAATACACATAAAACAATTTAAAAAAAAATTTAAAAAAACAACGGTGTATACTTGTAAAAAAAAAGAGAAACTCACGGTACATCCAAAAGACGCCATTTTTTTGTGAAACCTATACAGGGTGTAATTTTACTGAGGGGCCAAACTTTAAGGGCCGGTCCCTCACAACGAAATATGAAAAAAAGTTCCTATAAACATAGGTCCGCAAACGCTTGGTTTCTGAGATATAACGAAATCATCGTATTAATGCGTTTTTTTTCTTTCTATAAATACACATAAAACAATTTAAAAAAAAGTTAAAAAAACAACGGTGTATACTTGTAAAAAAAAAGAGAAACTCACGGTACATCCAAAAGACGCCATTTTTTTGTGAAACCTATACAGGGTGTAATTTTACTGAGGGGCCAAACTTTAAGGGCCGGTCC
The DNA here is from genome assembly GCA_036172665.1 of Prosopocoilus inquinatus. Taxonomy (NCBI): domain Eukaryota; kingdom Metazoa; phylum Arthropoda; class Insecta; order Coleoptera; family Lucanidae; genus Prosopocoilus; species Prosopocoilus inquinatus. The sequence goes on along the minus strand of CM069878.1, from coordinate 851,465 downwards.
CTCACAACGAAATATGAAAAAAAGTTCCTATAAACATAGGTCCGCAAACGCTTGGTTTCTGAGATATAACGAAATCATCGTATTAATGCGTTTTTTTTTCTTTCTATAAATACACATAAAACAATTTAAAAAAAATTTAAAAAAACAACGGTGTATACTTGTAAAAAAAAGAGAAACGGTACACCCAAAAGGCGCCATTTTTTTTCTGAAACCTATACAGGGTGTAACTTTAATGAGGGGCCAAACTTTAAGCGCCGGTCCCTCACGCCGAAATATGAAAAAAAGTTCCTATAAACATAGGTCCGCAAACGCTTGGTTTCTGAGATATAACGAAATCATCGTATCAGCGGCAGGGTTGCCATTTACTTTGCAGAGAATGTCGCCAAGTTGTTTGATTGATAAAATACCATGCGTCTTTTTTTTTATAAGTACATATAGCAACGGTGTATACTTGTAAAAAAAAGAAACTCACGGTACAGCCAAAAGGCGCCATTTTTTTTCTGAAACCTATACAGGGTGTAATTTTAATCAGGAGCCAAACTTTAAGGGCCGGTCCCTCACACCGAAATATGAAAAAAAGTTCATATAAACATAGGTCCGCAAACGCGTGGTTTCTGAGATATAACAAAAATTATCGCAGGCACCCACGAGTTCATATTTGAAATCTCATAACATTCCCGAACAACTTTCCCAAATAACCTTTCCGCGTATCTTCAAAAATAAAGGTGCTTTACTCTTACGTCTGTATCAAACATTTCGATCTCCTCGGTATATGACGATGGATATTCAGATTTTGACAAGCGTATTTTAGGTTACAACAGTGCTCAGCGGTAGGGTTGCCAGGTTTTTTTGCAGAGAACGTCGCCAAGTTGTTAATTGATAAAATATAGCCAAAAGGGGCCATCTTTTCCTGAAAACCAATACAGGGTGTAACTTTAATGAGGAACGAAACTTTAAGGGACAGTTCCTCACACCGAAATATGAAAAAAAGTTCATATAAACGTAGGTCCGCAAACGCATAGTTTCCGAGATACAACAAAAATCATCGCAGGCAACCACGATTTCACATTTGAAATCTCATAACATTCCCGAACAACTTTCCCAAATAACATTTCCCCCTATCTTCAAAAATAAAGGTGCTTTACCCTTACGTCGATTTCAAACATTTGGATCTCCTCGTTATACGACGATAGATACTCGGATTTTGACATGCGTATTTTAGGTTTGGGATGGTGCGGGAACTTTCGTAAAGAATAAATTTTTCTGAGAAATCGATAACAAAAAAGTTTCCCCAATTTTTTTCCGGACCCTGTATCTCAGAAACTACGCGCTTGCGGACATATGTTTATATAAACTTTTTTTCGTAATTCGACGTGAGGAATTTGCTCTTAAAATTTGGCCCCTCATTAAAGTTACACCCTGTATAACGTATTATGCTCGAAAGCAGAAAATCGTAGACAATTGCAGTTTCCTGTCGCCAAAATGGTACTGTTTAAGTCCGGCTTCGCAGATTTTACAAAATCTAACAAAATTCGCTCGATTGTAACCGTAGTGGAAACGTGAGAGAGAAGAACTCTATTTCAGTACGTGTTAGAGTGAGAAAAACGGAGTATCTAAAGCGCTATGAGCGAATTAAATAAATCGCCTTAAAAATACCAAAATTACAGGAAACTGTAATTGCCTACTATTTTTTGCTTTCACGTACAAACGGATCACCTGTTTTAATAGAAGATTTTAAAAAAAAAACACACAAAAACAAATTAAAAAAATCGCCGATTTCGGAAATCAAAAATTAGAATGAATTAAAAGAAAAACAAATGAAACATGCAAAAAAATCAGAAACAAAAGAAAAGCGAAAGAAACGGCCACAAAGTTGACAGTCGTCGTATTTGAGGTTATGCTCGTGTTTTATAAAAAAAAAATTTGTTTTATTATTTTATTTTATAAGCATGCTTGTTTAAACCCTTTCTTAGTTTATTAATTATTAGGGGAGGGGGGGGGGTCACAAAAGACAAACCCGTTTATTATCAATCATTAAAATATCACAGCCTGCTCTAATTTTATCAATTCCGTTGATCGCATGGTATTTTTCAATTAAAAAAAAATACAACAGAAAGGAACAAAAGAAATTTTAAGCGAAGAAGACGAAGTAATACGAATAATAAGACAAAAAACACAAGAATAAATAAAAAATTCGCCGATTTCGGATATCAAAAACTGTTTAGAATAAATGGAAAGAAACAAATGAAACACGGAAAAAATCGGAAACAAAACAAAAGAAGAGCGACATTACAAATAAAAAAAAAAGCAAATGAAGCACGCATGCGAATCAGAAACAAATGAGAAATGAAAGGAACAGCCACAAAAAATAAACAGAAAAAAAGAAGAAAAAAATACGCTGCAGGAAGACGTAAAGAACAGGAAAAAAAAACAAAATAAGATAATTAAGAAAACGAATGAATCTCCAAAAGAAAAATTCAAAAAAAAACTGATAGAGAAACAAAAGACAACTGTAAGAAAGCGGCAAAAGCAAAAAAAAAATAAGATTGATAATTAAGATGAACGAAAAACAAATGAATCTCCAGACGAAAAATCAAAAAAAAAAAATACTGGAAAAAAATACAAAAGACAAGTGTAAAAAAAGCGCCCAGAACAGAAAAACAAAACGAAATACGATTAAGCCGAATAAAAAACAAATGAATTCTCCAGACAAAAAATCCAAAAAAAGACTGGTAAAAAAGACAAAAGAGAACTGTAAAAAAAATAGCGCCAAGAACAGAAAAAAAACAAAATTTAAGATGCATAAAAAACAAATGAACCTCCAAACATAAAAAAGACTGATAAAAAAACAAAAGACAACTGTAAAAAAAGCGCCAGTCAAAGAAACTGTGAAAAATCTATTTGATAAAAATGAAAATAAAAGAAAAAAAAAACGAAAACATGAAATAAACTAGAAAAAAAAGAAGTACGACGAAAATTTTTGCAAATAAAAAGAAATTCGTGTGAAACAAAAAAGAACTGTAATAAAATGCCAAAGCCCTTTTGATTAAAAAAAAAAGAATAATGCGGAAAACAGGGAAAAAAAAGATATGAAACAAAAAAAAATTAAGAAAAAAAAAAGAAAAGCAGATGGCACAGACAAAAAAATAAAGGAAAAAACGTGCCGAAAACTTTTGCAAGTCGAGGAACTGGCAGGAAACAAAAGGACAAAACAAAAATAAAAATAATAGAAAAAACTGCGAATGAAATGCAAAACATCAATTCCGTAAACCGCCAAATATTATTTTTAAACACCAAATACGTCTAAAATGGCGGAATTGCGCCCAATCTGGCAACCCTGCACAGCGGTTCCCAAACTGTTCACTGTTGCCAATTTATTAGGCCACACGTTTTATATTTAAAAAAAAAGAATACTAGAATTTCACCAGATTCCCTTTCTAGGCGTGTAATTCAGAATCAGGGTTGCCAGATTTGGGGAATTTTAAAGTGTTTTTATAAGGCATTTGACATTTGAAATTACATAATTCGGCAGTTGGCGTTTACAAAAATAAATATGGACACGATAGTCAACAGACACAATTAATAATAAATAATAAAATGAGCTCGAGGTTTAATTAACAAACGGCTGAAATGTTTGCACTTACGATTTCTTTTTAGCATCACCATCTCTCGGTCTGGTTAGGTCCGCCCTGAGGGTACGCCACTGTCTACGATTAATGATTAATGATAACGTACGGCAGAAATTAAAAAAAAATTAATCAAACAAGACACAAGAGAACACGTAATTCCAAAACTGCGTCGTCGAAGTAATTCACAAGCACGTCTTTAAAACGGAAGGAATAAAAAGGAACGTTCGGCGCGCGCGCGTAAAAGTGAGGTTATGTAATCACGAACGCCCGGGCCCGCCAACAATCGAATTCTCAAACTGCGTTGCCACGGAAACCGCGCGTGCAAACATGACGAATTGAAGAGCGATAATACCGTTTAGTGTTTAAATAAAGCGACGAAGAAACGTGCGAAATGCAAGCGAAAAGAAAAAAAGATGGCGCGCCGCAAAATTCAAGACGCAGAGGGCGCGCGCGCAAGTGACTTCAAGAATGAAAAGGAAACTAAAGGAAGACATACCCAGATGCAAGAATTGAGCGCGTCCCATTCGTGATTCGCCTCGAATTTCATGGATTCCTTGAAACTTTTACGGCGGTACATCGCACTGCTTTTTCCGGTTTTTTTGTTGCAAAACGTGACGGCAAAGTCGCGGAATGCCAGCGAGCGTCGGAGGAAAAACAATTGAAAATCGGATTTGGCGCGGAAGGCATTGCCAAGGGGGTGCCAACCTGGTAAAACGCAAATCCCGAACAAACCGCATTCAACGCACAAATCTTCAGTCGTGTGATAACAACAATTTATACACGGTATTTTGAAACGCTTACTGGCGTAGCGATTTTAATCAGAAATTAAAAAAAAAAAAAAATTGTTAACGGTCTCATTACTTACCCGGGTTTTCCGCTGAAATTGCAGGCTTCGCATTCACTCAATCATTAGTTGAATCCGCCGCGCCGAAACGCACACAGTAAATTAAGATTAAAAAGAAAAAAGAAAAAAAACGAAAGGAAATAGCCGATGAAGAAGTGAGGTTATGTTGCCACTGCGCTGGAAAGGGCGCGCGCGCGCCAACATTCGAATTGAATGGAAACTAACGCTGGCGTGGAAGCCGTACATTAAAATGATTAATTGCCGTTCGAAAACCGCTTTTAATTTAATCATCGCGATTCGAATAAATTGAAATAAAACTTAAATGTACGGGGGCGCTTATCAAAAAACGGGGGGGTGATGAAGAGAAATAAAAGAACAACAGAAATTGTTAATATCTGGGGGGCGAAAGTTGCTCACCTCCGTTTTGTCGTCTGTTCGCCTCGAATTTCATGGATTCCTTGCAACTTTCGGACAAACAACTATAACACACACGAACAGACGCGAAAAGAAAAACAATATGTCAACATGGCGGGAAACAAACGATCACCAGGTAATACCAACCTAGAAAATTTTAAATCACGCAAGCATCAAATCGACTGCTTTCTAAAATAACGAGTGTTCAATTAAAAAAACGGTCTAGATAGCCGTGAATTTATTCTGAACATCCAGCGTTCCAGGGTTCTTCATGCGACTAGCGTGAAGCGTCACTTGCATCTCTAACCTCACTTTAACTCACCGAAGGCATTTCAAGAAAAAACTTTTATTATCGAATGTTTACATTCAGTATAAATATTAGAAAAAGAAAATGCAGAAGCAGCTTTCGAGTTTTGTTGGTTAGGTTTAACCGTCGACTTGTCAAAGTTGTAATTCAAATGAAGTTAATCGCGACATGCGTTCCCGACAACAAAAGCCTGCTACAGCCTACTTGATTTTTTTATTGAACACTCGTTATATAAATGCAAAATTTCGTAAAAAAAAACAAATTACTTGATTTTTTTGACGCGACGCGCGCCGCCCGGCGACGGTCCTGTCGTTAAAAAAAAAGTTGACTGCAACGGGTGAATTTATTTTAATTTTAATTTTAATTTTGGGAAATTTCCTGTTGGGCGATTAATATTATTATTATTATTAAATCTGTAATAATAAAACAACATAAAATAATACCGACAGAACACAAAAAAAAACGGAAATAAATTTTAAAAAAAATTAGAATGCCGAAAATCACAATAAACGAAGAAGAAAGCGAATTAACTCGCAAGAAATCATCGTAAACGAAAGAGAAACGAAACAAACGGCAACAAAATAATAGCACGAGGCGTGAAGCGGAAAGAAAAAAAAACAAAAGAAGAACGACAACACCAAAGCAACAATTTTCCGGGCGAATCAAGACGTTCGTGGAAAGTAAAAGCAAACTACAGAAGAAAAAAAACGAACGCCGAAATGCGGTGCGTAAAACAACAGATCACAACAACTGTGGTGGATCCACAAAACAAATGAAAAAACGACGAACTACGAAAAAGTGCCAATAAACGGCACAATGGAAGCAAAGCATAAAGAACAGATTAAAAAAAAAAAAACAAAAAAGGAAATTGGTGACTAAGTTGAACAAAAACAAAACGAATCTCTAGACGAAAAAAAAAAAACACTGACAGAAAACAAAACACAACTGTAAATAAGCGTTAATCCGTCAGTCAACAAAATGTGAAAAACAATTTCATTTCATTTCTCTTTCGTTTTCATATGACATAGCAATTCCGCCGGCCGTATTAATGTATCGAAATTACAGGAAACTGTAATTGTCCACCATTTTTTGCTTTCGTTTATTGCAAACCGATCGCCTGTTTAATAAATTTGAATTTTAAAATTCGCTTTACGTTAAAAACGTCGCATTTCTTCATTAAAAAAAAAGAAAAAAAAATAACAAAAAGAAACAAAATAAATTTCAACGAGCGAAGAAGACAATTACGCGAAGAAAATGAAAAAATAAACTTAAAAAAAAAAACGGCCGATTTCGGATCGCCGATCGAAAATTTGAATAAATAAAAAGAAACAAATGAAACCGGGCAGGAAAAAAATCGGAAACAAAAGAAAAGCGAAAGACACGTAAACACAACAATACAAGGCATGAAATGAACAAAAAAGAAAAAAGAAAAACGAAAGAAGATTGCCAACACCAAGCCAAGAACGAAAGCGACTGTTTGTGTTTCAATTCGATAAAAATAAACGAAAGATGTATACGAGAAGTGCACAAAAAGAGAAAGACTTACTAACGAAAATCGTGGAAAATTCTGCGAATGAAAACAAACTCCTGCGGAAGACAAAAGAGAACAGTAAAAAGGAGTCGGTCGATAAAATGCGAAAACCAATTCTTCGATTAAAAAGAAGCAAAATGCGAAAAACGAGCAGAAAACAAAACAAAACTGTAAAAACGCGTTTTCGGTTCGTCTGTTCAACGAAGCAAGAAAAACAATTTGATTTGATTTTTCTTTCGTTTCCGAAATAAACAAAAACAAAAGAGAATCAACTTAATATTTTGATAATGTTTTATAGGGGACTTATGTTTTATACCAACGTAATGCAACAAGTGGTGGTTTTTCTTTTAATTTGTGAACAACGTATAAGTACTAGAGCAAAGGTTACGATGTCAGAAAAAAAAAACCCTCAAATCTTTTTCGATCATCCGGTATGATTTTCGAACGCGTGGAATAAGAGTCCGGCGCGGCAGTTCCCATCCCTGCAGACACTGGTGCGCCACAGGTAGCATAGCTTCAGGGGCGGGCCGGATTGGCGGCGGGACGGGGGACATTCCAGGCATTCGAAAATCACGCCAGACCGGTTTCGCCTCCTTGCCTAGCCTTGCGGAGCCCGAACATGACGCGACGTCGAAGCGGAACCGAAACCATTCTAGAGAGATGCGTTCGGAATGGGAACGGGGCGTCCGGCCAGCCATGCGAAGGAAAAAACGGCGGCGGCATGCAACGCAACGACCGCGGCCGTCCCCCCTCCCGCCCCGCGAAAAGTTCGAAATTGCTGGGACTTACCTCTGGGAGTCTCCGGGAGGATCGTGTGGGGATGTCAGGTGAAGAAGAACGGTCGGCGAAGGACACACTACAAACTACGGTTGCACGTTTGATTACATTCAGCAAGTGGTTGGCGGTCAACGGCGGCGACGCATTGATTGAAAACGACAGTGCCAACAGCAGCGGCGGGCGGAGGGGGGGAGGGGAGAATAGGGGAAGGATACCGGAGGAACCAGCGAGCGAGAGAGACGGCGAAATAATACGGTGCGCGCGCAATTTGATATTATTTCGTGCGTTTATTGATTGGCGTCTTGAAAAAGGTAAGATTCACTTTGTTTTGTATTGTTTTTTTTTTTTTTTTAATTTGCTTCGGCAAATCATCCCCTAAATTGGCAATCGCTTGACGCTTTTGAAATTTCAGGCGTGACACGACGAGACGCGACGCGGCGCTCCCTAATAAAACAAAAGAAAAGCTCGAAGGGGGCCTCATCCATGGACGATACGTCATGGCGGCGTCGTCGTCTTTTTTTGTTTCTGCTCCTCCTGTCAGTGTCATTTTTGACGTGCGCGGAATGTCAACCGCAACAACAACAACAACACGAACAGCAACAGAACATCGTAACCTACTCTTTCATGGAGTTTCCCTACAAGGAGAGCGCGAAAAACGTGCGGCGTGAGTTTTCCGCGAGGGGAAATCAAATTTCTGGCCTTGGGGTTTCAGGAGGCGATGTTCAGGGAATACGAGGCGGCCTGTGAGGCCGGCTGCAGGGACAGAAACGGTGTTTCGAAGGTCCTCTGCACCCGACAGTGTGTCTCACCATCTTGCTACAGGGATTTATACCAAAGCGATCAGGTATTAAAACCCCGGGTTTTAAATTTTAGGCTTCGGTCGGGTCGACGCGTTGCCTCGTTTCGAAGCCCTACCTGTTTAGAAGACCGAGGGCCCCTAATCTCTTTCTGCATTCGCTGTTTTCCCCGGTGAATCGGGTCTTTCTTGTGAAAAGGAACACGACAGAGCTTAGAGCTTGAGACAAACGTAATACTCAAATGAGTGCCCCCACCGAGCACACTTTTGCTTTTGACAGCTTTCCTGAAGCCCCTGAAAACTGTTGGAGGAATGATCTTCTTCTTCTTCGAATTCGTTTCGTTTGGCTTTTCGTTATCCCATACCGGCCAATCACGCATTCACGAAACAGAATTGGGGAATGCTTTGATGATAATCATCTGGCAGAAGTTGGAACAGGGTTGCCTGATTTTTTGCAAGCAATGTCGCTAACTTGTTGATAAAATGTAGCCGCCAATTATTTCATCGATTGAAAGCAAAAAAAAAAAAGTAGACAAATGCAGATTCCTGTAATCAGGCTGGCAATTATTGACTAAAGTCAAATTCACAGATGTTTTTGCAAAGGCTTAGTTATATAAATTCGAAAGCTTTCAAATTGTTTCAGTGTCATCTGTGCAGTCGTCTCTTTCAATCAATAACAATTTGAGTGATAATAATTACAGGAAACTGTAATTGTCTACTGTTTTTTTTTCTACCGTAATGGAAATGTGAGAGAGAGAGTACATGTGAGAATGAGAGAAACAGAGTATCTAGAGCGCTCCTGGCGAATTAACGAAATCGTCTTCAAAGCACAGCCACCGTCATACACGGCTGGTCCAATTCGCCCAAAAATGTGTTCCAGTAAAGCAAGCCGTGGAACGTGTCAACTAGCGCCCTCTCGTACTCATTGATTAGCTGTTACCATGGTTACGACGCCGACGCGTATTTTGACAACTGCTGCGTTCGGCAATTTAAATCTCAAGACGAATTGACACTTCTCATAACCAAAAATATCAAGACGACATTAATTTTGACAGTACAGTTTTTAATTTGACTCGACACTCGCTCGTCATTTGTTCCAAAAACATTTTTTAACGCTCTTTGGACTGGCCGTATATGACATGTCAATTCTGCCGGCCGTGAAAATTACAGGAAACTGTAATTGTCTACCATTTTTTTGCTTTCGCATATTACAAACCGATCGGCTGTTTAATAAATTTGAATTTTAAAATCCGCTTTACGTTAAAAACGTCGTATTTCTTCACTAAAAAAAAAAAAATAGCAAAAAGAAATAAAATAAATTTCAACAAGCGAAGACGAAGAAAATAAAAAAATTAACTGAAAAAAAACGGCCGATTTCGGATCGCCGATCGAAAATTTGAATAAATAAAAAGAAACCGGGCAGAGAAAAAATCGGAAACAAAAGAAAAACGAAAGACACATCAACACAACAATACAAGGCATGAAGTGAACAAAAAAGAAAAAAAGAAAAACGAAAGAAGATTGCCAATACCAAGCCAAGAACGAAAGCGACTGTTTTTGGTACGAAAATCAAAAAGTTCGTAGGAAATTTTTATTTTCCAAACCGTAAAATCAATAATAAAACGATTGAAAACGAAAACAAAAGAGAAATGAACGACGAAATACAGTGCGTAAAACAAAAGAAGATCACAACCGAGATGATCGACGCGAAACAAATGAAAAACGATGAATTGCAAAACAGTCGTTGATAAAACGCGGAAAATCAATTCGGTGAACAAAAAAAAAAAAAGAAAAACAAAAGAGAAATACACAGTACGAAAACGTAAACAAAAAAAAACAAAAGAACTACTTTAAAAACGACTTTATTTTCCAAACCGTAAAATCATTAATACGATTAAAAACGAAAACAAAAAAGAAATGAACGACGAAGTACAGTGCGTCAAACAAAAAGCGATCACAGACGATATCGACGCGAAACAAATGAAAAACGATGAATTGCAAAACAATCGCTGATTAAACAAACGCGAGAAATTAATTCGATGAAGAAGAAAAAACAAGAAAACAAAAGAGAAATACACAGTACGAAAACGTAAACAAAACAAAAACAAAAGAACTATTAATACTAATATGAACAAGAAAACAAATGAATCTCCAGTAGAAGATCACAACTGGGATTGACACGAAACAAATGAAAAACGACGAATTGCAAAAACAATCGTTGATTAAATGTGAGAAATCAATTCGATGAAGAAAAAAAAAACAAAAGAGAAATACGCAATACGAAAACATAAACAAAAAAAAAACAAAAACAAAAGACAAATACGCAGTACGGAAAGGTAAACAAAAAAAAAAACAAAAGAACTATTAATACTAAAATGAACAAAAAAAAACAAATGAATCTCCACTAGATCACAACTGAGATTGACACGAAACAAATGAAAAACGATAAATTGCAAAACAATCGATGAAATGCGAGCAATCGATTCGATGAAAAAAAAAAAGACAAAAACAAAAGAGAAATACACAGTACGAAAACGTAAACAAAAAAAAAACAGAAGAACTATTAATACTAAAATGGACGAAAAACAAATGAATCTCCAGTGGAAGATCACAACTGAGATTGTCACGAAACAAATGAAAAACGACGAATTGCAAGACAACCGTTGATTAAACGCGACAAATCGATTCGATGAAAAAAAAAAACAAAACAAAAGAGAAATACACAGTACGAAATTGTAAACAAAAAAGAAAACAAAAGAACAAAGTACTAAGACCCGTTCTTACCGCCCCCTGATAAATTTAACCGTCGGTTTTAATCACCTTGGAAACCTTCGTGCCGACAATGGTTTCCCAGGATATTAACCGCCGGTTAAATTTATCAGGAGGCGGTAAGATCGGACCTAAAACGAACAAGAAAACAAATGAATCTCCAGTATTTTTTTTTTGTTTCGGTTCTTTTAAAATGTAAAATTAACTGTCAAATTGAGTAATAAAAAACAAACAAAAACAAATGACGATCAACTGATAATCGAAAAATAAAATAAAATCGCTTAAAAAAGAAAAAAAAATTGGCGGTCGATCGAAGAGATTAAAATGTAAAATAGACTTTCGAATCGAGTAAATAAAACAAAGAAAAAACAAAAGACGATCAACTGATAATCGAAAAATAAAAAAAAATAAAAAGAAACTCTCAAATCGAGAAAAGAAAAACAAAAGACGATCAACTGATAATCAAAAAATAAAAAAATAATTAAAAAGAAATTCTCAAATCGAGAAAAGAAAAACAAAAGACGATCAAAAAACAAAATCGAATCGCATAAAAAAGAAAACAAAAATGGCTATAGTTCGAAGGGATTAATTTGTAAAATTAACTGTCAAATTGAGTAATAAAAAACAAACAAAAACAAAAGACGATCAATTAATAATAAGAAAAAATATAAAATCTAATCGCACAAAAAGGAAAACCAAAATGGCGACGGATCGAAGGGATTAAAATGTAAAATAAACTCAAATCGAGTAAGTAAAACGAAAAAAACAAAAACAAAAGACGATCAATTGATAATCAAAAAATAAAATAAAATCGCTTTAAAAAGAAAACAAAGATGGCGGTCGATCGAAGAGATTAAAATGTAAAATAGACTTTCGAATCGAGTAAATAAAACAAAGAAAAAACAAACGACGATCAACTGATAATCAAAAAATAAAAGAAAATAAAAATAAACTCTCAAATCGAGAAAAAAAAAACAAACAAAAGAGTTCAGAGTTGAGTCGGGCTGACCTTGAGCTACATTTTAATTGATTTTTAACACTTTACTGTTTTTTGTTCCCTCCCCCCTTAAATTGTCGACGTTTCGCCGTGCGTCGAATTTTGATTTGAATCGATCTTTTGCCTTTATCGGAGCAATTATAATTGCGTACTTCGTTATCAAAAAAAAAATAATAATAATAATTCTAATTACTGGACGGAATTGACGATTGTGCGTGGGAATCACGACGAATAGAATTCTGTTTGTGTGACGTCACATCGTCGTCTCTAGGCGACCGCTTATTGCAGGGGCGCGCGTTGCTAGGCAACGTGACGTCACAAAAACAGAATTCTATTCGTCGTGATTCCTACGCAGGACGATTTTCGTTACGGAAAGTCGGCGACGATTGGTTGAACAGAGTTGCCAACGTTCGGGTAAGAGGTTAAATGGATTGGCAACACTGATCGATGTTGTTTCTAACAAAAGTCACCAAGAATGTCACAATCAACGCCGATTGAACATCTGCATTGTTTTTAATATCTTGACTATTTTTCTTTTTCTTTTTTTAATTACAGCAGAGAATGGACATTTCGCCAGCAAAAGCTTCATTTTCAAACGGGGATTTCCCCCTGCTTTGAGTTTCAACGCCAAAAAAAAGAAGCTTCTCTTTAAAAATAAAAATTAAACTGCGAACGAAAGTTAGATTTTTTTTTTTCTTGTTTCAGTTGGAAGAAGGAGAGGTAGACGTCAGACTGAACAGTTTCAAAGGATGTTTTATTCAACGATACAACAGATCTCGGCTTTAACTACTAACACCAACAACAACAACAACAACAACGACGAAAATACTGTACATAACAGCTATGTAAATTAGAGGAGGAATAATAATAATACACCCCGCACCCCTTCGGCCCGACCACACCACACCATCACCATTTAGATCACTTTTTATTATTACTATTGTTATTATTACAGCACTTCACGAGTTGTTGTAGTTTCTTTTTTCTTTTTTTTTTTGTTACAGAAAATATACAGATTCGATAGTTTTATTATTATAATTTATACAAAAATAAATGAGAGAGTATAATATATAAATATGTACACGAATTACAGGCTGGCTGATTTTTTTACTCTTGCAGATCTTCACCCATAATTTTAAACGAAAAACGAAAAGAAAAGAGTGCTGCTAAATATTTAAGTACTGTATTATTATTATTTTGCTTCTTTCGATTCCAATAAATGAGTAAGAGTGAAGAGGGAGAATTACATACATCATCTCCAGAGTATAAAAACACTTGTTTTTTTTTGTTTTTAATTAATTAATTAATTATTAGTGCCCGTGAGAATGACGACAAAAAAAAAGACATGAAGGGAATGCTCTTTGAATGATCTTTCGTTGAAAACAATCCTGTGATGTTGCGCCATATCAAAAAAAAAATAAAATAAAATCTTGCAAATAAATAAAACGTTTAAATAAGTACACAGAAAACTGCGTGTTAGAGTTGGCGGCTGCGCTACCCCCCCTCCTATGATATCACAATTTAAAAAACTGAACCCGGCTGATGAGTTAGGCATTTAAAATTTCTTTAAAAAAAAATCTGTTCGCGTGAATCGAATCGATTTTAATAACGGGCCCGTGCTTCGATTTATAATAATTAATAATAATTTTGAACATGCACCGTTGATAAAATGCTTTAAAAATGCGAGGGATAATCAGAATTCGGACTTTTCCTTGCCTTGCCTCCCGAAATATCCGAAGTCTAATTAAATTAAAAAAAATAAAATAAATCCCAAACCCTCGAGTTTTCCACCTTAATATCATCTCGTCAAAATAAATGCACCGTAACGTTATTAAAATATTGCGATTTGGTACGTCACCCGGTGGTAAAAGCATCCCAATCCTCCGCCACCCCTTCTCAAACCGTGCTGACGTGAACCGCGTGGTTGACTTCGTTGGAATTCTCCTGGAAGTTCCCGGCTATGAGGCTGACCTGGTCCCCGCCGGCCATCCGCACCTCCACCGACTGCTCCATTTCCAAGCTGTGCCTCGGCGGCGTCGGGCTGTTCTTCGTTTTCGGCTTCTTGCTCAGCCCCGGCAGCTTCGGCAGGTGTTTAAGGGCGCTGCCCGACCGACCCCGGAACTTGTTCTTGTCCGCCCATTCTTGTCCTTCCTCGACAATCGAGTCTAGATTCGCCTCGGCCTCCTCGTCCTGGATGGGAATGTCATCTAAACGCACACACAAACCATGATCTCAGCCGTTATTGCCATTCACATCATCATCACCTTGACAGGGAAACGAGCGGGTGAAAGGATATGAGGGGGCCCGGGGGGAAGTAAGCGGTGAAACATACCTGGCAATTTTTTGGTCCTGAACGACGCGTTCGTTATCATGGACTTCGAAATGTGCTGCTTGTTCGATGGCCTCGAAGGTAAATACGAGGCGGGTGAACGATGGAGCAAATTGTGGACCGCATGCGTTGCTAATAAAACATCTAAAATAAAATAAAAAAATTGTCATTTTTCATAATCAGACTTCAAGGAAGCTTTAATTTAAAGTCACTTTAAGTACAGGGAAATTAAATGTACTTTTTTAGGTTATAAAGTAATTTTAAATTTAAAGCCTGGTCCTAAGAGAATAATTATTACCTGCGTATGCTTCGTACGTAGCTCGATAGGTAATATCGTGCAGGGCTTGGGAGGCCCCGCTGGCACCTCGCTCGAGCGAATGGTAGACGACGTGCAGCAATTCCAGAAGCAACGGGTTCGAAACGATCAGGCGAGGCACGGTGCTCATCTGGTGGAGGCTGTCGCTGTCGCTCGACGTCCTCGCACCCCCCGAGTGAAACCCCTGCGACACCAACCTGCGAACAAGAAGACACTCCTGTCTTAAACGATGAATCGCACGCGCAAGTTCGCTGCGCCTACTTGGATATCGCCCGGCAGGTGTGCTCGATGCCCTGCAAACTCATGCCCCCTATCTGCTGGTTGTAGAGGAATAAGAGCGCGGTCATCACCCTCTGTCGGTTTTGGGCGTTCAAGGTCTCCACCTGCGGCAGCGGCCCCCAGTTAACCAGCTTCGTGTTGCACTCCTCCCACCGTCTCAAGGAGTTCTCCGCTATGAACGAGGGCTCCAGGTTGGAGGAGTCGTGGTACATGGAGGACTGCGCTATGCTGGGCACGCGGAAGGATTTAATCCGAGGCTGCCCGTTACCATCGACGACCTTCAATTGCAAAATCTGAATTCGTCGACGTTACATCCTAATTCCGAACGCGTGTATTACCTCGAGGTTGTACAAACTGACGAGCAGGGTTTCGACTTCCGGGAAGGCCTTCTTGTCGGATAAATGCAACCATATTAAATGCGGGACGTACTGCATAGCGAACTTGCAGAGCTGTTGTTCACCCGAGCGATAAAACCCCAGCAGTTGCTTACAGATTTTTCCGACCAACTAAAAAAGGGTTGGTTCTTGTCCAATGAAAATTATAAGTACAAAGTTTTTGTAATCTCGAACCGGACAGAATTATGAAGGGAAAACACTCAACGTTTCTCTTGACAACTTATTTATTTACTTTTTTTTCACTCCTGACGAAGCTATAAATCTAGAGCGAAACGTTGAGTGTTTTCCCTTCATAATTCTGTCCGGTTCGAGATTAAAAAAAACTTTGTACTTAAAAACGAGTTGTTAAAAAGAAAGAAAGAAGAAAAAAATCGTGTGGGTGCTTACGTTCCCCTTTTTGGCCGAGTGGGAGTCCTCAAGGACGACGAACAAGGCGACCATGACTTCGTGGTTGTGCTCCTGCTCCATGGAGTACGTGTGGATTTCGCTCTCCGTCATCGACTCGAACTCCTCCATCCAATCCAGCACCAGAATCTCGGCCATGATGATCTCCTGCCTCGAAGTCTGCCGCGGCCGATCGTAAAAATTGGAAAACCAGAGAAAGTTAGGTTAGGTGCACCGCGGCGAATCAATACCCGCGGTTTCTCGGGGGGGCGCGGAGCGAACTGAGAAAATTCCTCGTGCGGTTTCACCGTGCCTCCTCCCCACGATCGTTTAAAAAAAGCATTTTTCCGGCCGCCGAGAAATTTGGAACGCTAAACGTCAGTAAATAATTAAACCGTACGTCAAAGGCGAGCGGTGCCAACCGATGAATTATTAAAGCCCTAGCGCGCGGGAAATTCGGGAATTTTAAATGCACCTAATGCATGCGTATAATAAAACTCACCATGATCTCCTCGAACGAAAGGAATTGTCGAGAGTTTGACTTTAAAGCGAGTTTAAAACTCAAAGATTGAAATCGAAGGAAGGTTTCCGTCTGTCGCGTATAAGAAATTCATGGAAGTTTGACAGCACGGCCAGATGATGGCTTGCTGCTGAATATTTAAACGATTTTCAGCGGGTTTAAATAATAATGAACGACGTCGTTTAAGGTCACGCTTAAAAATAGCTTTCGCGTATCCGTTCGTCTTCTTAATTCTTTCAATTCTTCATTTAAGTAGGCGATGATTTCAATAGTGTTTTTTTTTTTTTTAGCACTGACAGCTCTGTCAATAGGGTACATGACAATAATATAAAAATATTAATTAAAGCTCTCTAATCGAGACTATACTCAATAATACACACGAAAACATCAAATTTGTACGCTGTTTCTATTTATTGTTCTTTATCTATTTGTTTCTATATTGTGATCTGTGACGTTTCTTGTGATTCTAACCTAAAATCGCGAAATGGTATTTTTTACGAAAATTTGTGATCTGTGACGTTTCATGTGTTTCTAACCTAAAATCGCGAAATGGTATTTTTTACGAAAATCTTGTGCTACGCCAAAGCCAAGAAAATTCCTCGGAAATACCTACGCAGCGGCTTCATAGATTCTCTGAGACTGCACGTCCGAGCCGGCTCCGGAGGAAACGGCCTGCCCAAGTAAGTCACAGCCTAATCGCGTGGGGGTGAATGAAATAAAAAAAAGAAGTTCAGGTTCGGCGGCGTCGGAGGGCAAGGCGGAAGCGTCTACTTCGTCGCCAAAGAAAACTTAACGCTCGAGAGCGTCCAGGGCAACAACCGAAACCAGAAAGTAATCGCGAAGCACGGCCGAGACAGTTCCCAGAATTTTATCCTGGGCGTCCCCGGTGAGAACGTCTTGGTGGACGTTCCCGTTGGAATCAGCGTTTTCACAGATGACGGCGAGAAACTCGGTTAGTTTAGTCCCCCGGAATCATTTTTATTCTTTACTTAAATCAAAACACGATCGCAGGCGAGCTAAATGAGGACGGCGAGAAACTCCTGGTGGCCAAAGGCGGAACGGGGGGGCACTCGAAAAACGGTTACCTAGGCAAGCAGGGCCAAAGCCATTCCATTAAGTTAGACTTGAAGTTAATATCCGACATCGGATTGGTGGGTTTTCCAAACGCGGGAAAGAGCACTTTACTGAAAGCCGTGTCCGAGGCGAAGCCGAGAATCGCAAGCTACCCTTGTAAGCGCTGTGCCCTGCTCCTTTGAATTTCCCCCCACCCCAACAAACTCGACACATTTTAGTTACCACGATCAGGCCAAACGTCGGCGTGATGTTGTACAAAGATTTCCGGCAGATTTCCATGGCCGACTTGCCCGGTTTGATCGAGGGTGCCCACAGGAACATAGGGATGGGGCACAAGTTTCTGAAGCACGTCGAAAGAACCAAGTTGATTCTTATGGTGGTCGACGTCAACGGTTTCCAGCTGAGCCCGCAGCACGTGCACAGGGATTGCTTGGACACGATAGTTCTTCTAAACAAGGTTTGAGCCCCCTGGCGATTAGGACCCGGTTAAAAAATAGAACGTAGTTTGCGTGATTACAGGAATTAGAAATGTACAACGCGGATTTGCTGATGAAGCCCGCTATGGTGGTCGTAAATAAAATGGACACCGAAGGTGCGCAGCAGAAGTTTGACGCGATTAGGAAAAAAATACAGAACATCGAAGGTAACATCGTTTCTTAATGTCACGCCGTCGTTTACTTCAGCTTGTTCAGACTTTTTCTAGAATGTTTCTGCGATTATCCGGAAGAGATGAGGCCCCAAGTGCCTGTGCGTTTTCACGCTGTGATGGCAATATCGGCCAAGGATGGGGGCGCGGAAGTGGAAAACCTGAAGGTCAAGCTGCGAGGTCTCTTAGATGCTCTCTCGCAAGATGAAGCAGACCAAGGCGATTTGGTGCAGAATATACGGGCAGTTCAGGAAGAGAGAGGGCCTAGATTAGTTTAGTTTTAAATTTTTGTTTGCAATTAAAGAAAATCTTTTTATAAAAGTCTGTAGTTTATTGAATTCTTCAAACATCTTATTTATCTTCGAGAAGTCGACCAAATAAATTTGTCAATAATAAAAAAAAAAAGACAATAGTAAAGGCCACTACACACGCGGTGTATTTTAGCTGACGTTTTGCCTCCTGCACTGTTTTTAAACGTCAAGTATAACGGGTCTTTTTGGGAGCTCAAAAAATAAACGTGACCTTCGTTGTCTGTCATTTCAAGCCCACACACACTCCGTTTTGATTGACGTCTAAAAACTGTGCAGGCAAAACATAAAGTAAAATGCATTGTGTGGGGTGGCCTTAACGGTGAGTCTTTAAAGCCGCTTTTCCTGCTTGGAAGATTGGATATGTGGGGATTGGTGGTATTGGTTTATATTGATCACATGATCAACGGTAGCCAATAAGTTTCGTCAAGTGAACGACGACGGCCAATGAGAGCAATCCCCAAATACTTAATTCTCCAAAGCGGCTTTAGCTCTTTCGATTGGGGTGCACTGAGTGTATCTTCATCTCGATGGAATGAATTTCATAGAATAAAATGAGATGAAGATACACCGAGAGCACGTAGTGGACCCCAATCGAAAGCGCTGTTTTTTTCTTCTATTATCGAGAAGAACGTGGGAACAATATGATTTCTTCATGTTGGTCACGCCGAGCGTTCATAAATTAAACGACCGCAGCTACATTCACGTCTTAACCTAACTTCAGATGTAGTTTCAAATTCGTAAATTCCAGCGCAAAACGTCGCATTATGACGACGGTTCTCCGAGCAAGGTGAAAAAAAATCCACGTCTTCCAGGAGTTATGTAGGCCCTAGATGGCTCCGTTCATCAAACCTCGCCGAGTACAACCTCAGAACATCGTCATCAGACTGAACAACCGCCAGACGTTCAGCTACAAGAAGCCGGGGACCCACTTCCACACGGCCAGGCAATTCTATCAAAACATCTTCCCCAATTTCACTGTGATAAACGTGGAGAAGCCCCCGTGCTTCCTGCGAAAGTTCAGCCCCGACGGGAAGCACTTCATCGCGTTCTCCTCCGACCAGACGGCCCTGGAGGTGTACACGTACAAGGGCCCGTCCGCGGGCGGGGATTTATTGCAACTCGTCCGGGACAGCAGCAGGAACGACAAGCAGAAGTTCGAAATCAAAAGCAAGATATTCGATCGTTTTTTTAAGGTGGGCAAGGCACATTTGCGTTTACGGTTGGCAGCAATTGTAACAAAAAAAAAAAAAATAAACGAAACCTTGTTGTGTTTCAGCCTAAGTTTGTAATAAACGTCAGTCAGAGCAACGAGCAGTTGAACAGGGAATGCAGTTTATTCAGCGACGACGGACGATACGTTATTATAGGTTCCGCTTCGTACATACCCGAAGATTTGAGGCCCCATTTTTACGAGATCTACACGAACAATGAGTCTGTTACTCCGAATCCAAGGTAAGAAAGTCATTAAGTGTTATTAATTAAGCGCATTTATTTGTTAAGTTGGTGACACTGACCGTTGACTGACGTTAGCATGCGAGTCTTGAAACATGCGGGGCCCCAAAATCTGTTGATTGAGTGGTAACATACCGCCTGTTAAACGCGAATCTTGAAACGCACCTCGGCCACGGCACGAGCAATCGCGAATCTTGATATGTACCTCAGCCACCTGTCAAAATGCGTCGCAAACGTAAACAAACCTCCACTTCCACGTGCTCTAAAGTCTATTGCGCGTTGAATTGCGTCGGCCAGGGGTTACGACGAGCGAAACGTTTTTCTATAACACGAAACTAGCGCCAATGAAACGATGGACTAGGAAAGTAAACGTCACGGAAGGCGGAGCTGAGTCGTTTAGTATCTCTCTCTCTCTAATAAATCGCACATACACTGTGGTCGTAAATGATTGAGCGTCCTTGAGAAAATAAATACCCAAAGGTGATCAAAACTACTTTCCGCCTAGGGAATTTTCGCGTTTTTGAATGCTCCAGATCAGCTGGCAAGCAGTAGCGTTCGTGTATGGTTTGTTTATGTTTGAGTTTTCTACAATTTGCAGTTTAAATCATTCGAAATCAGTAAATAAGTATTTTTGAATACTATTATTCAGTTCACTTTGTTTTTACAAGTAAGTAACGTTCTTTGCGTCTCGATTTATGATTAATGTTACACAATTTTTAGGTTAAAATTACATCCGCACGCCTTTTAAATTGGGTACATGATTTCTAGTAACTGGACCAAGAAATTTTTGTATGAAGCGGCACGTTCAACCATTTACGATCGCAGTGTACATATGTCATACATGATTCCTGCTATAACGCCGGGGTTAACGTAAACATAACCTAACATTGAAAAAGATTAAGACTACGAGAATCGACGAGAGCTCACTTTTATAAGTTAGTACGTTATTTTTTGCATAGAAAAATACTTGACAAATTCATTACACGCTTTCTCACAGACATTTTCATCCAATTATTTTTATTTCATCCTATTAGGTTATGTTTGTTAACGTTGTTGACGTGCAAGTGTACGTAGCTCAGACGTACAGTCGCGATCATCCTAATCGACACCGCTGCAAGCTAACTGCGCCCTTATTGGCATTGATAGTAAGGGTTACAAAACTGTCAATCGGTCTCGATTAGCGTGATCACGACTGTACATGTTGTCCAATTTTCGAATAACAAATAAATTAACTATTTACGTCAAATAAGCCCAACTGAAATAATTTTGTTGAAGCTTTTCACCGTAAGTTTCAGTAATAAGCAAAAGTTTTCACAAGAACTCTGTTTAGAGTGAGCATTTTCAGTTTATTTTTAACCTAACTCATGCATTTTTGCCGTCCAATGGACTCCGTTTCAAATTTCGCGCCAGCTTTAGCACCGCCCACTTTCCTAATCTATGGGTGCGTTTTTAATTCACACCTATTGTTCGAAACAAATGCACTCGAACAATTTGTGAATTGTTCGAGTACTTACTTGAGCAATATAATTAAAAAACACAAAATTGACCTCGAACTAAATTTGACGTTTGTCGTCCGAACATAACCTTAAACTTTTTAAAACTTATCTTATAGCGAGTTTCACTTGTTGCACTGGTGTGAACTGAGTGTATTCTCATCTCGTTTTAAGTTCATGTAATAGTACGAGATAAAGATATCATGAGTGTACACTGTTGAGTGTCAGCAGGGTGACAAGTGGAACTCGCCATTAGTTTTTTTCACGTGATTCAGTAATGGATTTAAATCTCGTAAGCCTTATAATATCTCAAGGTAATAGTGTTGTGAGTCGGTAATATTTTCACGTTATCTTACGGTAAATTTCCAATATTACCGGTAAGGTAACATTCATTTGTTACCGTTTGTTACCTAAGTTGTCAACATAACGTAATTTCGAGTTGCACACTTGCAAAATGCAAGTAAATCAATGAAATAAATGGTCAAGGAATATTTTAAATTACTTAAGAAAAACATTGGTGCTAAAAAAAAGTAACCTAAAATGATTTTCATTTATATGTGAATTTATTTAGTGGAAATTCATAATATTAAATATTGGAAACCTTATTTTCATATATGTCTCAAATATGTTTTTAAGGGCATTCAAGAAGGTTTATATCCACAGACAAAAACATTTATTTCATTCATTTTGTTAACCAAACTAATATATAAATATACTACGATAAAAATAAATCTACAAGTAAAATTTGAATCACATGCAAATAGTCATGAAGTCAACTAACATAAAAATTTTCAGGTTATGTTAATCAAATTCCCGCCATTAATCTTCATGCACTTCCTACCGACTATATAGGTGCATGAAAATGGAACTCGAACGCATTGGTCGAGCAGTTGATATAATTTTAAAACGCTTGCGAAATTGTTCGAGTTGCATTTAAAAACACCTTTTTTCACGTTCGAGTGCACGAACACTTGTTCGTACAATTTAAAAACACGCCCTATTGTGGAGGTTTGCCTGTGGCCGAGGTACATTTCAAAATGCGCTTGTGCTATGGCCGAGGTACGTTTTAAGATTCGCCGCTGAATGTAATCTTTCGCACTGGAGAGTTGATGATTCATTTATGTGAAATGCAAATTAGAAGTCGGTGCTCGCTTTAAGGTCGCCCTTAGAAGACTACACGTTACACCTGGTCGACCTACACAACGGCAAACTGTGCGACACGCGCGAATTCAAGGTGGACAAAATCATTTTATCCCACAATCAAGGCCTGTACTTGTACAAGGACGTCCTGGCCGTCCTGTCGGTGCAACACCAGGTGATCCACGTCTATCAGATACTCGACGGCATGTTCGTCGACGTAAGGAAGATCGGGCGGTTCTGCTTCGAGGACGACTCGTACTTCTTCAACTCCACCTTCCCGACGGAGCGGGCCTTCAGGGAGACGTTCATAAACTCGCTGAAGCACCGCCTCCTGACGTTCCTGTACAAGCGCGCCCTCCACATCAGCAGGAGCACGGGGAGCCCGTACGAAATCCGCAGGTTCTATCAGTATTTCGAGAACTTCAAGTCGCTGAGACTGTGGAAGATGCAGCTGCTGGACGAGAACCACCTGTTGATCAAGTACGCGAGCGAGGACGTCGTGACCTTGAAATCGAACGACGCCAACAGCCAGCCGTCCTTCTTCATCGTTTACAACATGATCGAGAGCAAGGTGCTCGCCATCTACGAGAACACATCCAAAGAACTGCTGGATTTGTTCGAGAACTTCTGCGATTCGTTCCGTAACGCGAATTTCTACGCGGAAACGCAATTCACCTGCAGCCCCTCGAATAACATTTACGCAAGGCTCATTCAACATAGGTGAGAGGATGAGAATCATTTTCTTTTTTCTTATTCAGATTTTATTTTGAACGCGAACACAGGTTTAAGCAGACGATAGTGAGTGCGAAATTCGGCGGCAAGACTGAAGCAACGAAGAGACTGTTAGCACAACTGCCGATAAGCGCCCAATCGTACAGTAGCTCCCCCTACTTGGACCTTTCGCTGTTCAGCTACGACGATAAGTGGGTGTCGGTGATGGAGAGGCCGAAGCCCTGCGGGGAACACCCCATTCGTTTCTACGCGAGGGACTCGGGCTTTTTGAAGTTCCGCATTTACGCGGGGAGCATGAGCAGGGGGGCACAGACGCCCCCCGTCAGGAGGCTAGTGGCCTTCACTTTCCACCCGACTGATCCCTTCGCCATCTCGGTGCAGCGAACCAACGCCGAGTACATAGTCAATTTCCACATCTGCTTCGACGGGGCGGAGGAGCAACACTCCAGGGAAGACGGCAACGTACCCTTGAGGAGTTTCTTGTGAGTTCTACTTCGCCCCCCCTGTAAATATTGTACATTATTTTGTTGCCGAATGCGAGTCCGAAATAAAACAAAGCGGTTTTGTTTTGGATTTATTTTTATTATTATTTTTTTCTTGGCATTCAAGGTAAGAAAATTATTAAGTACTATCTTCGCATGTAACACGACATATAGGTTGATATCACTGACTGACATTTGACATTTTCCCGCCTCTCGACTCTAGAAAAATTTAATCTACATAACCTCAAAATATACTTTTATTCTTCTCAATTTTTTCCCTGAAAATTAGGCGACACTGACCATTTCCCGTATCCTGATCCGAGAAAAATTTACTTTACATAACCTTAAAACACACTAACATTTTTATTTTCCCTGAAAAATAAAGTTGTGACTGGTTAAAAATGGCATTCGTTGCCGGAAACCTTTTAAGGGGAAAAGTAGAAGCCATTATATTACTTATTGGGTTATTGTAATTAATCATCGCACAAAATCCGTTTGTTTTGAATAACGCCACGTGTTAAACGCGAATCTTGAAATGTACCTCAGCCACGACACAAGCAACCGCAAATCTTGAAATGCACCTCCGCCTGGGTACAGGCGCTCCGCGAGTCTTGAAAGGAGTACGTTTCAGAATCTTGAAATTCACCTCCGCCATGGATATAAGCTCCTCTTTCTGCTACCGCGAATCTTGAAATGTACCTCGGCCGCAGCGTAAATAGCCCGAAGTAAAACACAGGATTTTTTTTTAAATTATTCTTATTATTCGAGGTAAGAAAACCATTAAGTATATTCGCGCGTAACATGAGAACAGGTGAATTTATAAGTCGGTGACGCTGACTGACCTTGGAATTTTATTTTAACAACAATTATATTACATGGGTTGTTGTATACCGCGCGAGATCTGTTGATTTTCAGTAACGCCACCTGTGAAACGCGAATATTGAGATGTACCTCGGCCACGATACGCGAGCTAGCGCGAAACTTGAAGTGCACCTCGGCCACGCACGAGCTACCGTAAACCTTGAGGTGTTTCGTGTGAGCCACGGAATTTTTTTTTTCTTGATTGGCTGTGTTATAGATCACGTGTGCTCACTCAGCCTAACTAAGAAGAAAATAAATATCAGACATGACTATTTCTCTCTCGGTGGCTTCCTCTTCCGCGAAACTTGAGATGTACCTCGGCCACGACATAATATAAGCTCCTTCTTTTTGACTGCCGCGAACCTTGTAATCTGTACCTCGGCCACGACATAAGCTCCTCCTTTCACTACCGAAATTCTTGAAATTTAC
Source organism: Prosopocoilus inquinatus (assembly GCA_036172665.1). NCBI lineage: Eukaryota > Metazoa > Arthropoda > Insecta > Coleoptera > Lucanidae > Prosopocoilus > Prosopocoilus inquinatus. Next base: position 826,558 of record CM069878.1, on the reverse strand, counting down.
CCCGGCCACGACATAACCTAAGCTCCTTCTTTTTGACTGCCGCGAACCTTGTAATGTACCTCGGCCACGGCATAAGCTCCTCCTTTCACTACCGAAATTCTTGAAATTTACCCCGGCCACGACATAACTTAAGCTCCTTCTTTTTGACTAGCGCGAACCTTGTAATGTACCTCGGCCACGGCATAAGTTCCTCCTTTCACTACCGAAATTCTTGAAATTTACCCCGGCCACGACATAACCTAAGCTCCTTCTTTTTGACTGCCGCGAACCTTGTAATGTACCTCGGCCACGACATAAGCTCCTCCTTTCACTACCGAAATTCTCGAAATTTACCTCGGCCATGGATATGAGCACCTCTTTTGACTACCGCGAATCTTGAAATATACCTCGGCCACAGCGTAAAGACTTCCCAGAAATGAAACACAGCGGTTCTGCTTTAGATTTATTTTTATTTTATTTTTTTTTTATTCAGTAGTCAAACATAAGGTATAATCAACGCACAAAAGTAGAAATTAAACACATTTGTTACAATTCAAGAAGACGAAGAAGAAAATAAGGAGCATGTCGCAACTAGGGGGTGGGGGGTAAGGGGGATAAACTGCGCGAACTTAAACCGGGAACTGTTTCTACAACAAACTGAATCATCCTTGCGCGGTTAAATCTTTTTTCTTTTTCTTAAATTTTTACGTTAACGCTATTAGTCTGATTTCTTTCTTTTTCTTTTTTTTTTTTTTTAACAGTCATTAAAAGCGCAAAGCACGAAAGGAAACGGTGCTAATACACGTTACACAAAACTTAAAGCCTACTTTTTTAAATAATCGATGATAATTCTGGAACATGCACACTTTTTTCTATCATCATCATCATCATCATAGTTTATAATATAAATTATTACATTACAATAATTTTAGCCGATGATAAAAAGATGAGTGGAACGAAAACTACGGTACGCGATGAAGTTAATAAATAATTCATTAAATAACATGAAGTGAAAGGGGGTGGGGGGTGGGGGGAGGGGAGGGGAGGGGCGATGACACAAACAAGCACAGACAAACAAAAAAAAATAATTTGGTGGGTGGATGTGTCTTTTCAACAATCTAGTTCGAAGCAATCTATATGTATGTAACTAACATAAATACATATAAAAGTAGTATAAACCGAAACTCATTTTAAAATTTAAAACAAAACAAAAAAGAAAACATCATTAAAGTCTCTGGGTTACGATAGTCAACTCTAAATAATAATAATAATAATAATAAAAATCAGTCAGTAACGAAAACAATAACGAAGAAAAAAAAATAATTAAGTAGTGCGACTGCTGCACTTTAGAACCGTGCGCAGCGCACAGAATAGTTTCGCATTCGATTGGAGGAGGGGAGGGGGGGGGGGGGGGCATTTAAAGATGTAAAAATTTTAGATGCCCCGCAGCTTCGGCTCAAGCGAAAAAAATAAATAAATAAAATGCAAAACTATTCTGCATTAATATCCTTAGCAGCTAAAGTATTAATTGTATCAGTTTTAAGCGATTTAAGAAAACGAAAGCGCAGGGGCTAACAAGAACAACATAATATAATAATAATAATAATAATCGATAACAAAAGTAGAAAAAGGAAGTAGATCCAAACAAAAAAAATAAAATAAACTAAAAGGTTTCAACAACGCACATCTCTCTCAATCAATATCTAACAAATATCATATATATCATATCTATTAGGGAGGGTATCATCTACTATCATAAGACTAACAACAAATTTTGGCAAATACAAAACAGCCTAATTCTAAACAGTAGTATTTAGTTATGTATCCAATAACCACCAGCTATTTACTCCGTTGTGTGTACAGTAAATAGAGTAGAAAATGAGCATGTCCTGCGTGAACGCGGAAAAAATCAGCGAAAAAGTTGTGCGCTCAAGACACGTCGTCGGACCTCTCATCGGACGAAAAAACAAGAACAAAAAAAAAAAACTTACTTGCGCACCCTCTTGCGAGACGAGTGTCAGACGTCGCCTGATTCTATTTCGTCGGCGCTCAACACGGTCAGCATCTGATCACCTGAACGGTTCGACAGGTACTGCTTCGCATCGAACATCTCCACACACTACAGAAGAAAAAAAAAAAAGACAACGGTTTGTGACGGGAACTCCCCCGAAACCGAAAACTCGAAGGTTACCTTGCGGAGGAGAGCCGGATGTTCAGAGCCGATGCGTTCCAGTTCTTCCGGTGGGATCAGGCATAACGGGGACATCGCAAGCCGGGCAAGATACTCGATGGTGTAAATCAGGCGAGACTGAGATTGCGTGTGGTCGGGGGAAGTCTTGCCCTTTATTATGTCTTCGATCGACGTGTGAGGTCGCCTGAGTGGGGCTAGCCCAAAAAAAAAAAAAAATCATTTGCAATCGGAGGCTGGGGGACGGGCATAAGCAAACTCACTCGGAGCAGATTCATCGATTTGTCCGTTGGCGAGGACGCTGGGAGACGGTAGAGATTCCGGTGGGGAGAGCGGAGAATGGGGTACGTCGCTGGCCTGGGGCAGACTATCGAAGCTATAAAACTGGCCGATGTCTTGAATCGGTTCGCCGGAGAAATACTCATCCAGTACCAACTTGCTCGTCTTCAAGTAAGCCAATAATTCCCCTAAATGCGCACACGAGTCGCTCACGCTTACTCACCCGAACCAAATCCAAGTTATCCCCCGTGATCTTGATGGTGTGCCCCCCGGTGACGACGGTGTATTTATATTCCCCGATGTTGGCGTCGTTCGTGCTGAGGCTGTGCAGCAAAGAGCGAGAGGCCCTCGCAGAGTGTGGCAAAGCGCTGTCATCTGATGCAGATGAGTTAATGCTGGAGCTGGAGCCGGTGAGCGGCCCCCCGACGGCTATGCCATGCTCCCTTACCGGCGATGCGTTACGTCGAATCGTATCTTCAATAAGTTGCTTGGCATGACTGAAACGCACACAATTCGCGACTCGTCTTTACTATTAATTTGAAGTCGACATACTTAATACTTTCTTCGTTGGCTCCGGTGATCTGCACCAGGCGTTCCTTAGCTCCCGGGCTGACTGCAAACGAAACCGCAAGTTACCAAGAATTTCGTTCCTCGCACGGGTTCGAAAGCATTAATAATAATGTATTAAGTTAAAGTTAAAAGCCATTCCTGTTATAAATTATTAAAATAATAACAATAATAATAACTTGGTACAAGTTGTTAAAAAAAAAATAAAAAAATGATTGATGTCGCACTGTTATGATTAAAAAAAAATGAAAAAAAGACAAATTAAAAAAATTAAAAAAACAGAGCCTCGGGAGGGGTGGGGCCTTCGGCCTTCGTTTCACACGGTGTCGGTGTTCATGCTTATTTATGCGATGTGGTATTAACAGAGAGAAAGAGAGTGAGCGAGACAGAGAGAGAGTCGGTTAAAACACAAGAGCAGCAAAAAATGTGGTGTCGCACTCCGGTTAACAAAAAAAAAACTTGTGAGAGCGAGATAATAGAATTCGCATTAATGAATATTAGAGCAAGCTAGCACCTCTTTGTTTTCGTTTTTTTTTTTTTTTTTTGTTTTTTTTACCTCTTTGAAACGAGATTATAGTTTCGCTTAGCTCTTCGATCATGTGCACTCTTCGTCCTTTAATGCCCATAACTAAAAAAATGCACACCTTTCATAAACCTACACCCAGCGACTCTTTCGGGGTGGTTGAATGGAGTTTGCACGGTTTTAAGCGAGCAAGTCGGAAGCACGAACCTTTTCCGGAGTCCGCGTTCCTGATGACCACCTCGTCCTTGCAGTAGTTCTTCCCCGGGATCCTCGTCGGCTTGCTGAATTTCCCCGAGGGCTTGATGATTTCCCCGGGGCCTAAGAGGGGAGCGGTGAACGTCGATGATATGTTCATGGAATTCATCGAATCTGTTAGGTTGCTCGTGGATTCGGAAGCCTCGATCTGGTGGACGGCGATGGTTCAAGTTATTAAGAAGCAAAAACATGATTTGAGCGAGATGGTTTTGACCGAGTGCCCACCTGAACGCATTGGTTGACCTTCTTGCGGTAGTACTGGTTCATCACGTCGGTACCCTTCCATCCTTTGGCTCGTAGTTCAATTAGTTCGAGTAGGTGAAGTCGAGAGATATAGTCGAGTCGTACGTCGTCCTGGGAACTGTTGCGGAATACCACGAAAGCACGATTCAGCTGGTCTTGGTATAAAATTTCAAGGTAAGCGCCGTATACCTAAAATCGATTAATTACCATCAACGTCACATTTCCGACGCCGGCCCTGGACCAATCGTCATTTTGGCTGGGCCGTTAACCACCGGATTTCTTCTTCAAATTCAAAAATTACTTTCCATTTTATTTGAAATTTAAACTAACCGTAAAAACCCTGTTTAAACGACGCCATCTTGCAGAAAAACAAAAATTACAGGAAACTGTAATTAAGCGTTTACGATAATTGGAGCGGTACATGGATCGCTGCAGAAAAGTGAGATAGAACCAACGCGTTCAATGCAAGTAAGAGCGAGAGAATAGATTAACCGGTATACAGGCTGTCCGTTTTTCGAGTGCTACTACGGGGGGGGATCTCGCTTATCTCAAGAGAGACACAGAGTCGGTTAAATTAGGGCAAAGTTGCGCATTTTCGTGCCGAACAATAATCTGAAAAGAAATTTGAAATATCTTCAATAGTTTTGGAAATATCGCAAAAAAAAAACTGATTTCCGTTTTTAATTTTCTTCACGATAAACTAATTGTACTAGGCGTTTCTAACCAAGACATTATTCAGACGCTTTTTTTATGAAGAATTCGAATATGACATCCGAGTTTAAATAATTTTCAAGATGGCGGTGAAACACCTGGCAACTTCATTTTTTCTTATGGACGCCATCTTGGATTTTTCTAACATTTTCAGATTACGTTTTTTTTTTTCTCTCTTTACAACGATGTATCACACATGGTGGTCCAATATCAGATTTTTGTCGAAAATCCGATTTTTCATTTTTTGCGAAGAGTGCTTTGGAAAAACAAAACGTTATTTTATTGTGAACAAAAGTTTGACAGTTTGATCCTATGTCATGTCAAGTCAAGACGAGCATCGTTTTCTTTTGTTTTTTGTGTTTTTTTGTTAATTTTATATACCTATATATTTTTTTTTTATTATTTTTCCTTGTTTTAAGGATTTTTGATGTGTTTGCATTTTATTCATGATCCGCTCGTTATTTTGTCCTTTTCTCTCCCGTCTGTTTCTTCACTTGCGAAAGTTTTCGACCGGAGACTCGGTCGTTTTTTGATTTATTTTTTTTTCCTTTCTATCCATTCTTCCTTTGTTTCCTTTTCTTCTGTTTTTCGCATTTTATTCATGATCCGCTCGTTATTTTGTCCTTTTCTCTCCAGTCTGTTTCTTGACTTGCAAAAGTTTTCGACCGGAGACTCGGTCGTTTTTTGATTTATTTTTTTTTCCTTTCTATCCATTCTTCCTTTGTTTCCTTTTCTTCTGTTTTTCGCATTTTATTCATGATCCGCTCGTTATTTTGTCCTTTTCTCTCCAGTCTGTTTCTTGACTTGCAAAAGTTTTCGACCGGAGACTCGGTCGTTTTCTGATTTATTTTTTTTTCTATACATTCTTCCTTTGTTTTCTTTTTTTCTTCTGTTTTTCGCATTTTTTTTAACCGAATTAATTTTCACATTTTATTGACGACTCCTTTTTACAATTCCCTTCCGTTTCCTTCGAGTTTGTTTTCATTTGCATTTTTTTTTCACGTTTTAATTTTTCGTCTATTCATTCTTCTATTTTATTTTCATTTTTCTCCTTTTACTCGAAGAACGATTGGTTTTCGCATTTTATTTACAAGACTCCTTTTTTTTTTTTTTGTTTGCCTGCCACGCGCTTGTTTTCATTTACGAAAACTTTTCATTATTGTTTGTTCATCGTAACGTCTTGGTACCTGTTTTCATTTGCATTCATTCTATGCCGTCGTGTTTCTCTTTTGTTTATTTTAATGAAATCGATTCTTCACATTTGTTCTTGACGTTCTTTTGTTTTCTACTAGATTTTTTTTTTAACTTTCGTTACGTCCATTTGGTTTTTGTCGTTAATCTTCTTTTGTTTTTCTTTTTTCTATTTTCTGTTTTCTTTATGCTTTCGTACTATGTATTTCTCTTTTTTTTTGTTTCTTATACAATTATTGATTTTTCGTATTTTATTAGCGCTTGTTTGTAGTTCATCATTCTTCATTTGTTTTGTGTCTCTCAGTCGTGATCTTCTTTTGTTTTGCGCATTGTTTCTTTCCTGTTTTTTTTTTCTTCGTCTTGTTCATTTTTTTACAGTTTGTTCTGATTTTCTACAAATTTTTGATTCGCCGCGGAAAATTGTTGTTTTTCGTTCACCTTGGATTTTTCGATCTTCTTTTGTTTTTTTGCTCACTTGCTGCTGTTCCTTTCACTTCCCTTTTGTTTCCGTTTTTCGAGTACGTTTCATTTGTTTTATTTTTTTTTTAATATGTGAGTGTTCCTTTCACTTCTCCTCTTTTGTTTTTGATTCTTTTGGAGGTCTTCTTTTTTTATATTTGTGTTTCTTTCATTTGTTTTTTTTTTTTTTTTTTTATTTGTGACTTGATATTTCAAATCGGCGACTTTTTGTTTTGCTTTGCCTTCGACTTTAGAAAAAAACTGGCGCCTTTCGGGCTACATTTTGTCAATAAGTTGGCGACACTGCCTGCAAAAAATCTGGCAAACCCAATCCGGGTAGAAATCTGTGCTTTCACGGCGAGATTAGGATTAATCAGCGCTGAGTATTTGCAATCAAATCAGAGATAGTGATTCAGAAGACAACGATCTCTTACCTTAAGATGCTGATACAAGTTGATAATGCTGTCTTTGTAGGAGACGGTGGGGTCGACACTTGAAGACGATAACAAGGCGGCCACTTGGTCCACCGCTAGCATAACGTTTTCAACTGCCGGACAAAAAGCACATATTAATTACGCTCCTCGATCTCGGTCTTACACCCCCCCCAGCCCCCTAATTACCTGTCCCCATCACACCATCCTGCCTGAGTTTGTTCGCTAAGATCTGCGACTGGCTGTGTGACTTGACGAGCTCATGCTTTCTCGGGTATTTCAGCCTGGCGGAGATTCCCAGAGACATTGTTTCGTTCAGGTGACAAAGACCGTGCCGTCGCCCTAAAAAAAACAAAGGCAACAATGCAAAAAAAAAAAAAAAAAAATGGTCAACTGTTTTGGGTTGGTGAGCGGAGGAAAAAAATCGGGTGACTCATGGTGAAAACTGCCGCCTTGAAATGCGCGTCTGGCTTGGGGGGCGGTTAGTTGGCGGTGTTCGGGGGGGTTATTTTGACGGGCAGGGGGGCTCGATTAGCATCGCGCAAACCTCTAAATACCTTGTCGGATGCCGTAACAAACGTGAAAATTTATTATTGCAACTCGCACAGCTGTTGGCTGCACGCACTGCGAAGTTACGACGCGCGTGCGCAGAAGCGGCGGGATGGAAAAAGCGCGCCGGCGATGAACTAATTCAAAAAAGGAAGTTCATTTTTATCCTCGTATTATCACGGTTGGATAATAATAATAATAATAAGCCCATAAACCAAATGCGAATTAAAAAAAAAAGAAAACTGACCCATCACATTGACATTAGCGTAGAAATCGCCATGGACAATACTAATGTAGATAAGACAGTTCCGTAAAGAAGGCTAAAACATAAATCGCGCCATCTAGCCAATATGTAGAAACTATTTTCTAAGAAAGCGGCAAATATGAAATAGTAGTTATTCATAGTTTTCTAAAATCGTTCTTGAGCCGTTTATAAATCTTATTTGGCGTCTAATTTGGGCTATTTTTTTTTTCGTTGTCCTCACATAACGACGCTCGACAAAATTTTGCTTCTTGAAGGCCGGCGCAAAACTATACCGGGCCGCTGCAGCGCACTGCAAAAACACGCAGGCAATGGGCGCGTTCAGAGACGCTCAGCGGCTTAGTTGCTCACCCAGCAATCGTTTGTGATTGGCTCACGTTAAGGTAACAGCCAATCACAATCGACTGCCAAGTAAGCAACTCAGCCGCTGAGTGTCCGCTGAACACGCCCAATCGTTCTTATCTTATTAGAAAAATTTTGTGCAAATCGTTTTTAATTGCAGTGAAAACCTCGAGCAGCCTCTGGACAGCTGTTTCAGCCTTGCTTGGGGCTTCTTCAGCAGAGACGTAGCTCGACATTTCCACTGCAATGTCAGGTCAAAAAGCGATAGTAAGATGTCGCTATTTTATCTGTTCGTTCTTATCTTAGATAAGGAAAGAGAGAGGATGGCGCACTAGCGAGGCACATCTGTTACCATAATTTTTTTTTTTGGTTTATCTCCGGAAATGATTACTTTTCCTTTCATAAATATTACGACCGCCATTTGTTTCTTATTTTTTTTTTTTTGTGATTTTCCGTCGTGAAATTTACGATCGTCATTCGTCGTGTTTTTTTTTTTCTTTACGGTGTAAAATTAATTAACCAAAATTTTTCCTTTGCATCTCTTTCTGCTTCGCGAATAATTTCCCAGTCGTCATTTGTTTCTTCCTGCTGCTTTCTCGAGAAGTGTTCGTTTCGTAAATATTCATCCTAGTGATTTGTTTTATTTTGTTGGTTTGTTGTTTGTTATGTTATTTTTTTTGTGATTTTCCGTCGAGAAATTTACGATCGTCATTCGTCTGTTTTTTTTCCTTTACGGTGTAAAATTAATTAACCAAAATTTTTCTTTTGCATCTCTTTCTGCTTCGCGAATAATTTCCCAGTCGTCATTTGTTTCTTCCTGCTGCTTTCTCGAGAAATGTTCGTTTCGTAAATATTCATCCTAGTGATTTGTTTTATTTTGTTGGTTTGTTGTTTGTTATGTTATTTTTTTTGTGATTTTCCGTCGTGAAATTTACGATCGTCATTCGTCTGTTTTTTTTCCTTTACGGTGTAAAATTAATTAACCAAAATTTTTCTTCTGCATCTCTTTCTGCTTCGCGAATAATTTCCCAGTCGTCATTTGTTTCTTCCTGCTGCTTTCTCGAGAAATGTTCGTTTCGTAAATATTCATCCCAGTGATTTGTTTTGTTTTGTTGGTTTGTTGTTTGTTATGTGATTATTTTTAAAATTTTAAATCTGCAATTCCTTTTGAGATCTGTTTTCTGTATGTGTGCGTGTGTGTGTGATCATCGTTTGTTTTATTTACTTTTGTCAGGGATTTTCTCTTTCTGGTTGAGGCCGCGGAAGAAAATGTTAAATTAAATAATGCGAGCCGGGGGAACGAGGGGAGGGAAAAGTATGAGCGCACGCCACTGGAAAAATATGCGCGTTTTGTGTAATCGACGTGTTTTTTTGAAAAATCTGGTGCAAAAACGTGCGCATTTATCGCAGCTTGCAACACTGTGCCGTTCCTCGTGTAAGTATCTGTAAAGGTTGGAAGTGATTTGTATAAGTTTGATTGATTGTTTGACATTCGACATGTACGTCGGTGTGTAATGTTGGCAACGCGTTAATTTTTCGCCGAATTTTTATCGCGCTGGTAATAAATCATGGACGTTATTACGTAACGCCTCCTTCGAAAACAACAAACTAGCATCGCATTCGCATTCGGAAACGCGGCGTACGTCACAGCGCGCGCGCGCGCGCCATAGTAAACAAACATAACAGATCGAAATTTCACTGCTTTCCTTCCGCACTCTGTTGTGATTACGTCGGTTTTCCTCTCGTTCCTCTTCAACGCTCCAGAAGTTGCCCGTCGCTGATTACTGCACGCTCGGATGGAGCATGCCGTCTGCGATCCAAGCACAGCAGCTTTCGTCCGTCGCTGGTAATATTTGAGGTATGTGCAAACTTCAGGCCGCGTCCTTATCTCATCTCGTCGAGCGAGAGAGCTATTTATGGGCGAAAACAAACGTGCGTATTAATTAGCTTAATGCCTCTCGCGTTTTATTAAGTGACCCTTCTAATCAGTCCTTGATCTTTTTATTGGCATTGCAGTGATAACACCAGCTCGCCTCGTTATTTTCAGAAACGTGCGCTGCCGTCGCCGCCGCCGCCGCCGCTGCTCACTATCCCGAGCTGTCGTTGTTACAATAATCATCAGCATCAGCCGTCGTCGATAGATAATGTTCGTCGTCGATAATGTTGTTAAGAAAGAGCCGAAACAAGAGAAGGAGGCCATACACTCCGGACACTTCATGGTGTCGCACTTCGAGGCGGAGGCCCAAGATGACGAGGACGAGGTCGCCGTGCCCATACCGGACGTGCCCTGCAAGGAGACCTTCGAGAAACCGTTCAGGCCGCTGTTATGTAACGGCAGGCTGGACTATCAGGTGAAGTTCGAGCGTTCCCAGCAGATCGCGATCGAGACGAACCTCACGAAGCTGTTTCAGTGCATGTCGCTCGCGTACAGGTGAGCAAACCTAACCCACCACTTTGCGGTTATGTTTACCTTCAACTTACAATCGACGAATCGCTGCATCATTAGACAAGCAGCTTCAATTAAAACACGATTCGTCGAAATCGTGTAAAATCCTTGAAATGTTTATTACAGAAAAATCAAACGCCGCTGAATAGGGAAGTTGAATAAAGGGGCGGGGAGGGGGGAATCTCAGCTTTATTTTATAAATTGCGCAGGCCTTGCCTAAGACGAGTCTTCTTTTTCTTATTCGATTCGCCTGAGGCTCTGCGGTGCTCGCATAAACAAATGAATGAGCGCAGTTTGTGGTTATGTTCGCCTGTTTACCTTCGCCCAGTCACAATCTCCTCATTGCAGATAAGTTTTATTTTTTTTTATTTTTTATATTGAGAGCGGGTGATTCATCGCGCATGGAGTCTAAAAATACACAGGGAAATATAATTAAATCGTTGATGTCAGCGTATTGCCAGAAAATGCGTTAGTTTGATAATAGATGGCGCTGCGTTTTCTTGCGTAATAAATCTGTTCGTTTGTCATCACGCGTTAGCTGCACTAGCGTACTCTCGGACTATTTTTGTCTTGCTCTAACCTCATACATTAATACGAGATGAAAATACTTTGAGTGCAAACTAGTGCAGCAAACGTGTGACGAACGAACAGACCTACTGGTCTACTACTACTATTGCAAAAGTAATAAATACATAGGAACCAACCACCGTCATTCCACATGTCATTCTGCGTGCGCAACAATGAAGGTGCGTTCACCATACACTTAAAAGGTAAGTTCAAACTGTTACACTGACCCCCTAGTTAGAGTCAGCGGCAAAATCAGCAAAAAAAAAAAATCCGGTCGGTGTCAAATTGACAACACTTTCTGACCTTGCCTGCTCGTTCAAAGTCAAATTTCAGCAAATAATAATCACAGGATCTCTAATTTAATAATAAACGTTGTTCAACTTTTGGTAAGGAAAAAAAAATCCCGAAATAGTGTCGCCAGAAAATGCATCAAGTTGATTGTAGACGGCGCTGAAAACTAAATCGACATGTCATCATTCATTTTGTTAAAATTTAGTTACACACGCGTACCAACCACATTCTCACTGGATTTTCACGGCACGCTGCGATGACAATTAAGTGGTGGAAGGGCGGCTTCTGCCCATCATAGGGTGTGACAGTAACATCAGAAGAAACAGATGGCCAATCAAATAAAGAGAACGGTTGGCCCGCCGCCGTTAATCTTCCAAACGTCACACAACGTCGATCGTTGCTCTTATTATTAAAAAGGTCGTGGCATCACATCGCGCACTCACTATAATAATCAGTGACGGAATCTACTGTGTGCAAAATCGTCGATTTCAGAGTTTACTTGTCATTTTCAATAACAGATGGCGCTAAATCATTCCACCGTTAGTCTTCCAAACGTCACACAACGTCGGTCGTTGCTTTTATTATTCAAAAGGTCGTAGCATCACATCGCGCACTCACTATAATAATCAGTGACGGAATCTACTGTGTGCAAAATCGTCGATTTCAGAGTTTACTCGTCATTTTCGATCATAGATGGCGCTAAATTATTCCACCGGTAGTCTTCCAAACGCCACGTAACGGCGGTCGTTGCTCTTATTATTAAAAAGGTCGTAGCATCACATCGCACACTCACTATAATAATCAGTGACGGAATCTACTGTGTGCAAAATCGTTGATTTCAGAGTTTACTTGTCATTTTCTATAACAGGTGGCGCTAAATCATTCCACCGCTAGTCTTCCAAACGTCACACAACGTCGGTCGTCGCTCTTATTATTAAAAAGGTCGTAGCATCACATCGCACACTCGCTATAATAATCAGTGACGGAATCCACTGTGTGCAAAATCGTCGATTTCAGAGTTTACTTGTCATTTTCTATAACAGGTGGCGCTAAATCATTCCACCGCTAGTCTTCCAAACGTCACACAACGTCGATCGTTGCTCTTATTATGAAAAAGGTCGTGGCATCACATCGCACACTCACTATAATAATCAGTGACGGAATCTACTGTGTGCAAAATCGTTGATTTCAGAGTTTACTTGTCATTTTCTATAACAGGTGGCGCTAAATCATTCCACCGCTAGTCTTCCAAACGTCACACAACGTCGGTCGTCGCTCTTATTATTAAAAAGGTCGTAGCATCACATCGCACACTCGCTATAATAATCAGTGACGGAATCCACTGTGTGCAAAATCGTCGATTTCAGAGTTTACTTGTCATTTTCTATAACAGATGGCGCTAAATCATTCCACCGCTAGTCTTCCAAACGTCACATAACGTCGGTCGTTGCTCTTATTATTCAAAAGATCGTAGCATCACATCGCCCACTCACTATAATAATCAGTGACCGAATCTACTGTGTGCAAAATCGTCGATTTCAGAGTTTACTTGTCATTTTCGATAACAGATGGCGCTAAAGTAATCAAAAGCGCCAAGCAGCAAATTAGTACGAAATTGTGATCAAATTTTTTTTTTTTGCGGGGGGGATGGGGGGTCACTTCCGAGCCCAAGATTGGTCGGGGAGCGCAATTTCCAAATTTTAATTGAATTCAAAACACTTAACACTTGCGAAATTAATATTTTTCTTTATTGTGTGCTTATTATTATTATATTTTTTTCTAATAATTCGAATTAGATGTCTTGAACTTGAACTCTTGTAAAAAAAAAAAATTAAAACAAAACAAAAGATTTCGTTCACGTGACTGTGTGCCCATTTGGAAGAAGCTGCGCGCTGATACCGAAAGAGAAAAAAAGAAGAAGTAAGTGGGAGGAGTTCGTACATCCTGACCTAAGTGTGTGACGACCAATGAGAATCCAGATGCTTAATGAGATGCGGGAAAAAGTGACAGGAATCGGGGGGAGGGGGGCGACAGTGTTGCCATTCTCTTCTAGATTGTTATTGGTTTTAGAACCGAACAACTTTTTGTTTTGAAATTTAATGATTGTGTTATTCTTGCCTGTTTAATCTTTTTGTTTTTCTGACAGTTCAGTGAGCGAGTTGTCTTCTATGTACTTTAACTTTTCAAAAAAGTAAATGAGAGTATATAAGTCCTGATGCCAAGAAGCTAGACAGTGAATTAAATAAAAGAGAAATATAAGTCCTGAGACGACAAGAAGCTAGATATTGAATTAAATAAGAGAGTGGAAAGTGGGAGGAGTTAACGAAACGTTTAGGTGTACATCAGTGCCCCAATGAGAAGAAGCTGGACGCTAAAAAGAGTGGAAAGTGGGAGGAGTTAAGGAAACATTTAGGTGTACATCAGTGCTCCAATGAGAAGAAGCTGGACGCTAAAAAGAGGGAAAGTGGGAGGAGTTGGAGGGTGGGACGTAACTTTTACGAGATTGTGATGTGCGATTGGCCAGAACAACGCAGCCGGTTGATTAAACTTCAGGGACGCATCTTTTCTTCATCAAAAAACGCACTGTACTTTACACAGGATGATTCGAAACGGTTATTTCTTTTTTTTTGCCAGGTTGCGTTCGTTTTTAAAATAATTACGTTTTTAGGTACATCAGTGCACAATGAGAAGAGGCTAGACGCTAGAGGGAGGGAAAGTGGGAGGAGTTGGGAGGCGGGACGTATTTTTTACGAGATTGTGATTGGCCAGAGCCGCACGAGCGGTTGATTTAAACTTCAGAAACGCATATTTTCTTAATCGAAACGTGCTGTGCTCGTACAGGATGATCCGGAACGTTTTGTTGAGCTTGCGGACGTTTTTAAAATAATTTATCTCGTTTTGCTAAATCTGTTTTTGCGAGTTCTGCAAACGCTGTCGCAATCGATCGAACCCGAACTAAGGCGGAGCGTGCCCGTAATTAGCATGGATGTTTGCTGCGCACTCTGTCGGCAGATAAGATGCGCACTAGTTTGTGTGTGTTTGTTAATTGTCAATAAAAACGCTGCCGTTAACATTGTAACGTGGACTTTCCGCTTTCGTTTGAACCGTAACTATCGCCGTTTTTTTATGAGTCAAGCATGGAGTTCACGCATTCTTTTCTTTTTTTTTTTTTGTTTGACCGGACCCCGGATTATTGATTTGTTTTTTTTTGTCGTTATCGAATTAATTCCACCGCGCCATCAACATTAATTGATTGATTAACTAATCGGCGTCGCAGTATTGCATATGATGGAGGGAAACAGGGAAACAAAAGAAAAAGAAAAACCATTTACTTGGAAATTCAACGGGGAGACAGCGTTGCCAACTGACTGAAAAATGAACTGGCCAAGAAATTATTAAATTCTATTGTTTAAAAAAAAAAAAATGTTTGGCCCTTGTCAAATCTACAGAGAGAACAAAAATAACTGAATCGTGTCATCAACAACCGTTCTTGCTCTTTCTGTATTATAAGTTTTTTTTTTTTGCAAACACGATCTTACCAAGAAATTATTAAATTAAAAAATAAAAAAATATATATATCTGGCCCTTGTTGGAAATTCAACCGGGAGACAGCGTTGCCAACTGACTGAAAAATGAACTCGCCAAGAAATTATTAAATTCTATTGTGTTAAAAAAAAAAATATTTGGCCCTTGTCAAATCTACAGAGAGAACAAAAGAGAACCGAAGCGCGTCATCAACAACCATTCTTGCTCTTTCTGTACTCGTAAGTTTTTTTTTTCTGTAGACATGTTCGTGCCAAGAAAATATTAAATTCAAAAAAAAATGTGTGGCCCTTGTCAAATGTACAGAGAGAACAAAAGATAACCGAAACACGTCATCAACAACCGTTCTTGCTCTTTCTGTATTATAAGTTTTTTTTTTTTTTTTTGCAAACACGATCTTACCAAGAAATTATTAAATTAAAAAATAAAAAAATATATGTATCTGGCCCTTGTTGGAAATTCAACCGGGAGACAGCGTTGCCAACTGACTGAAAAAAGAACTCGCCAAGAAATTATTAAATTCTATTGTGTTAAAAAAAAATGTTTGGCCCTTGTCAAATCTACAGAGAGAACAAAAGAGAACCGAAGCGCGTCATCAACAACCATTCTTGCTCTTTCTGTACTCGTAAGTTTTTTTTTTCTGTAGACATGTTCGTGCCAAGAAAATATTAAATTAAAAAAAAATGTGTGGCCCTTGTCAATTGTACAGAGAGAACAAAAGATAACCGAAACACGTCATCAACAACCGTTCTTGCTCTTTCTGTATTATAAGTTTTTTTTTTTTTTTGCAAACACCATCTTACCAAGAAATTATTAAATTAAAAAATTAAAAAATATATGTATCTGGCCCTTGTTGGAAATTCAACCGGGAGACAGCGTTGCCAACTGGATGAAAAATGATCTTGCCAAGAAATTATTAAATTCTATTGTGTTAAAAAAAAATGTTTGGCCCTTGTCAAATCTACAGAGAGAACAAAAGAGAACCGAAGCGCGTCATCAACAACCGTTCTTGCTCTTTCTGTACTCGTAAGTTTTTTTTTTCTGTAGACATGTTCGTGCCAAGAAAATATTAAATTAAAAAAAAATGTGTGGCCCTTGTCAATTGTACAGAGAGAACAAAAGATAACCGAAACACGTCATCAACAACCGTTCTTGCTCTTTCTGTATTATAAGTTTTTTTTTTTTTGCAAACACGATCTTACCAAGAAATTATTAAATTAAAAAATAAAAAAATATATGTATCTGGCCCTTGTTGGAAATTCAACTGGGAGACAGCGTTGCCAACTGGATGAAAAATGAACTCGCCAAGAAATTATTAAATTCTATTGTTTTAAAAAAAAATGTTTGGCCCTTGTCAAATCTACGGAGAGAACAAAAGAGAACCGAAGCGCGTCATCAACAACCGTTCTTGCTCTTTCTGTATTATAAGTTTTTTTTTTTTTGCAAACACGATCTTACCAAGAAATTATTAAATTAAAAAATTAAAAAATATATATATCTGGCCCTTGTTGGAAATTCAACCGGGAGACAGCGTTGCCAACTGGATGAAAAATGATCTTGCCAAGAAACTATTAAATTAAAAAATAAAAAAATATATGTATCTGGCCCTTGTTGGAAATTCAACCGGGAGACAGCGTTGCCAACTGACTGAAAAAAGAACTCGCCAAGAAATTATTAAATTCTATTGTTTTAAAAACAAATGTTTGGCCCTTGTTAAATCTACAGAGAGAACAAAAGAGAACCGAAGCGCGTCATCAACAACCGTTCTTGCTCTTTCTGTATTGCAAGTTTTTTTTTTTTTCGCCTTCCGCAGACAGAAACTGACCTCACCGAAATGGAACCGCTTTCGTGGCATCCGGCTGAGATGGAAGGACAAGATCCGGCTGAACAACCTGATCTGGCGCTGCTGGCACATGCAATGTAAGTAGCGCGCGCACGCACCCCCCCGACGACTAAAAAAAAAAAACAAAAACAAAAAACGACGCGTGTTTGCAGTCGTCAAGAAAGAAAACACCATAATATGCCAGTTCGCCTCCCCCCTGGACGTGGACACGCACAACAAGCCGGAAGTAAGTTGCCCGCGTGAGTGGTGAGTGTGAAGTAAGCTGCTTAACAATTGTCTTGCACCCCGCAGGCGGTTGTCCTCGAGGGTAAGTACTGGAAGCGAAAGCTCGCGGCCGTCACCGCCGAATACAAGAAGTGGCGGATGTTCTACAGGAATCAGGCGTTCGGGGGGCACAGCAAGGACTCCACCGATATAGTAAGAGCATTCTTTCATCCTCTGGCGTGCACAGGCAAGTAATAAAGGGATGTCTCTCTCTCCCCCGTGTCTCATTCAAGTAAATCCCTCGGCGTTTCTCTCCCCCCTCTTGACTAATTCAAATCTCTCGGCATTTCTCTCCCCTCTCTTCTATCCCGTCTCGAGATAGTGCTCGGCATAGTGGTAGACATCTCTTTATTTCTCTCCCCTCGGTTGCTCATTCAAATCTCTCGGCATTTCTCTCCCCCCTCCCGCTCGAGATAGTGCTCGGCATAATGGTTAGGGGAGAGACATCTCTTTATTCCTCTCTTTATTTATTTCTCTCCCTTCGGTTGTCTCATTTAAATCTTTCGGCATTTCTCTTCCCCACTCCCGTCTCGAGATATTGCTCGGCATAGTGGTTAAGGGGAGAGACATCTCTTTATTCCTCTCTTTATTTTTTCCCTCCCCTCTCTTGTCTCATTGAAATCTTTCGGCATTTCTCTTCCCCACTCCCGTCTCGAGATAGTGCTCGGCATAGTGGTTAAGGGGAGAGACATCTCTTTATTCCTGTCTTTATTTTTTTCCCTCCCCTCTCTTGTCTCATTGAAATTTTTCGGCATTTCTCTTCCCCACTCCCGTCTCGAGATAGTGCTCGGCATAGTGGTTAAGGGGAGAGACATCTCTTTATTCCTGTCTTTATTTTTTTCCCTCCCCTCTCTTGTCTCATTGAAATTTTTCGGCATTTCTCTTCCCCACTCCCGTCTCGAGATAGTGCTCGGCATAGTGGTTAAGGGAGAGACATCTCTTTATTACCCGAGTACAAACCAACACATAAAATAATTCCAATTGTAGTTTAATGAAATGGAATTGATGAAGTGGGACTTCCAAGGGCCGGAGAACGTCGACAACATGCTGGTCGACGAGGATTACATGGGGTTGATGAGCGACACCCTGTTCTCCACGATCGCCAATCAACCCTTCGCCTTTCCGGATTCACGGGAGATAGGTGCGGCAGCCCACCCCCCGTCGCATTACTTTGTCTCACTCATTCTTACGTGTCGCTTTTGTGTGCAGCTAAAGCCGGCCTGGCCGACTTCATTCAGCCCAGCTTGGGGCCCTTGCAGCCCAACCTTCCCAACAACGACTTCATGGACACCATGGAGCATTTCGGTAAGGGGGAAAAACACGTTCTTGTCGGGTTCGATTTAAAAGAAAATTAAATTGCTGTAGATATGCTGTCTGGTAAGTTGCCGACTGTGCCGGAGGAGCACGGCAACGACGGATTGTACGGCGGCGGCGGCAACAAGCAAATGGGGGGTTGGTGTTACAGCGACCTGGACCTGATGAATCCCGGTACAAACTTACAGGTGCCGAACCGGGGGATGAATGGGGGTTAGGTCGATTACATTTTGCCATTGCAGATTAGCCCGGTGCCAAACACCGCCGCCAACATAATCGAGCAATACCAGAGTTTGCAGGTGGTGGGCGTCGAACCGGTGCAGCCCCAGCCCCAGCCGATGAGCTACGAGAACGAAATCATCATGCAGGCGCCGGTCGAGACCTACATGAGGCAGCAACCGCCACCACCACCACCGCAGAATACAACGACTTACCAGTCATCTGTGATATCGAAGGGAGGGGGGAAGCAGGTTAAGGATTTGTCGCCTACGCACGTCAAGCCCCCCCAGGCCAACCAGCTTTACAACAAAAACATGGACACCATCTACAACTACACCATGAGCGAAATCAACAGCAACATTTTACCCCCCGTTGACGATAGGTTGCAATGTAAGACTTTCTGTTTGAGTTTCTTTGATTTATTATTACATTTCTTCTGTTTCCTTGATTTATTATTACACTTCTTGTGTTTCCTTGATTTATTATTACATTTTTCTTCTTCTTTGATTAATTATTACATTTCTTGTCCTTCTTTGATTAATTATTACATTTCTTGTCCTTCTTTGATTAATTATTACATTTCTTGTCCTTCTTTGATTTGATTATTACATTTCTTCTCCTTCTTTGATTTGATTATTACATTTCTTCTCCTTCTTTGATTTGATTATTATTATTACTAAATTTCCTCTTCATAGATTTATTATTATATTTTTTTCTTCTTCTTTGATTCATTATGTTTTTTCTTCTACTTTGATTTACTATTACATTTCAGTACGTGATTTCAAAATCTTGATTCCAAAATCATGATTTCAAAATCTTGTCCGCCCCCCGAAAACCCCCCCCAAAAACAAAAAGCGAATCGCAGAGCGCAACAAAAAAAAAAAAACAATCAACGCAATAAAAGAAAACAATCGTCGGTTTCCTTTTTCATAAACGTTTTGATTTTCTTTTTCTTTTGTCTTCTCATTTGTTTTTGCCGTTTATTTTTTTCTTTTTCCTAAGTCTCGTTTTTAATTTCATCAATCCGCCCCCGACAATCGTCTTTTGTTTCTTTTTTTCCCCCTTTTTTTTTTGTTTAATAATTTCGTTGATCCTCTGCCCCGTCGGTAACGCAAACGAAAAACAAACGCGAGCGAACAACCGGGGACGAAACAAAAGACAATCAACCGCACAAAACAAAAGACGATCGCTGTCATTGTTTTGAAATCTTTGGATTTCAATTTAATTTCGTCGATGCGTTTTCATTTTG
Source organism: Prosopocoilus inquinatus (assembly GCA_036172665.1). Taxonomy (NCBI): domain Eukaryota; kingdom Metazoa; phylum Arthropoda; class Insecta; order Coleoptera; family Lucanidae; genus Prosopocoilus; species Prosopocoilus inquinatus. Next base: position 806,843 of record CM069878.1, on the reverse strand, counting down.
TTGGTCGATTCTCTTTTGTTTCGTCGTTTTGTCTTTGCGTCACACCGGCGTTCGCCGCCATTTTTTCCTCGTTATTTGCGTTTGCCGTTTTTCTTTTTTTTCTTTTGGAATGAACATTTCGTCTTCGTTTTACTTCATCGATCGTCTTTTGTTTTTTTTTTTTGTTGTTGTTGATTATTTTTAGATCCACTTCACTATTCGCTTTTTTCCCTCGCTTCGTTGCTTTCGATTTTTTTTTTTAATTCGATCGTTTTTCTTTTTTTTTTTTTTTTTTCTTCGTATTCGTCGACTGCTTTTTTCTTTTTTGTTTTCGCCGATTCCCTGCCGGCAATGCAAACGACGAAAAACCGGCGGAGCGTAACAAAAAATAACCAACGAAATAAAAAACAAAAGCCGATGTTTTTTCTGACTTTTGTTTCGATTTTCATTTTCTTTGTCGGTCGCCTTTATTTTACCGCCCATTTTTTGTTACGTTCCGCCGTTGCCGTCCCGATTTGCATTCTCCGTTTTTTCTTAAATACAGATTTTGATTTTGTTTAACTTCATCGATCGTCTTTTGTTTTTTTTTTTGTTGATTATTTTTAGATTCACTTTACTATTCGCTTTTCTCTCTCGCTTCGTTGCTTTCGATTTTTTTTTTTTTTTAATTCGATCGTTTTTCTTTTTCTTTTTTCTTCGTATTCGTCGACTGTTTTTCCTTTTTTTTTTCGCCGATTCCCTGCCGGCAATGGAAACGACGAAAAACCGGCGGAGCGAAACAAAAAATAACCAACGAAATAAAAAAACAAAAGACGATCGGTGTCAATTTAGTAATTTTTTTTTTTTTTCTATTTTCGTTTTGTTTGTCGGTCGCCTTTTGTTTTACCGTGCGTCTTTTGTTACATTCCGCCGTCATCGTCCCGGTTCGCATTCTCCGTTTTTTCTTCTTCGTTTTTTTTTACAGATACAGAAATACAGATTTTGATTTCGTTTAACTTCGACGATCGTCTTTTGTTTTTTTTTTTTGTTGTTGTTGATTAATTTTTAGATCCACTTTACTATTCGCTTTTCTCTCTCGCTTCGTTGCTTTCGATATTTTTTTTTTAATTCGATCGTTTTTCTTTTTTTTTTTTTCTTCGTATTCGTCGACTGTTTTTCCTTTTTGTTTTCGCCGATTCCCTGCCGGCAATGCAAACGACGAAAAACCGGCAGAGCGAAACAAAAAAATAACCAACGAAATAAAAAACAAAAGACGATCGGTGTCATTTTAATGTCATTTTTTTTTCTCGATTTTCGTTTTCTTTGTCGGCCGACTTTTGTTTTACCGTGCGTCTTTTGTTACATTCCGCCGTCCTCGTCCCGATTTGCATTCTCCGTCTTTTCTTCTTTTTTTTTTTTGTTACAGATACAGAAATACAGATTTTGATTTCGTTTAACTTCGACGATCGTCTTTTGTTTTTTTTTTGTTGTTGTTGATTATTTTTAGATCCACTTTACTATTCGCTTTTTTTTCTCGCTTCGTTGCTTTCGATTTTTTTTTTAATTCGATCGTTTTTCTTTTTTTTTTTTTTTCTTCGTATTCGTCGACTGTTTTTCCTTTTTGTTTTCGCCGATTCCCTGCCGGCAATGGAAACGACGAAAAACCGGCAGAGCGAAACAAAAAATAACCAACGAAATAAAAAATAACCAACGAAATAAAAAACAAAAGACGATCGGTGTCAATTTAATGTCATTTTTTTTCGACTTTTGTTTCAATTTTCGTTTTCTTTGTCGGTGGCAAAAACAGACTTTCTCTTTGGGTTTCTTTGATTTATTATTACATTTCTTTTTCTTAGATTTATTATTACATTTTTCTTCTTTGATTTGTTATTACATTTTTCTTCTTTGATTTGTTATTACATTTCTTGTCCTTCTTTGATTTGATTATTATTATTATTATTACTACATTTCCTCTTCATAGATTTATTATTATATTTTTTCTTCTACTTTGATTTACTATTACATTTCAGTACGTGATCACCATGATTTCAAAATCTTGTCCGCCCCCGACCCCAACTCACCGTCAGCATCACAGCCGTCGGCTTTCAGAATCACACCCCAACTCTCCCCCACGATGAAATACCCCGCATCACAGCTGCCCGACGGTTACAAGCTACCCCTTGCATCGAACCAGGTGAGTCCCCCGCCGACGAAAATACGGTTTGTGTGTGTGTTTTTTGTCGCCCGCGCCCTCCACCCCCCCTTTTTTTTGTAACTCGTTCGCTTTTTCCCCAAGAAGGAAGAAAAACTGAACAACCGGATGAAGCCCGCCCACAACAGGGGGGGCAAGCAGCGATCCAGGTCGAACACCCGAGAGCCCATCAAGCGACCCCCCCTGCAGTCGGCCATCAGCGATCCATCCCTGATCACCCCCGCCAGCAACATGATCTTAACCCAGCTGTTAACAAACAGTACGTTGAAAGATTTTTTTTTTGAGCGGCGCCTTAAGGACGACGTTCATTTATTTTTGCGGTGTTTTTCTTTTGTTTCGGGTTTCCCCACCTGTCAGATCAAGTCACTTTTCGGATTCGGAAATCTCAACGGAACGGCATTTGACAAATCGCGAAACTTAATTAATTAATTGACAAAAGGGAAAAACCGAAAGAAAATGACCGCATGATTATTAACCCCCCCGTTCTCCCCCTTCCCCCCGCAGATACAGATAGTTTATACCCCCGACAAACCACACCGTCAAGCGGCGGCAATAACAACAATATCAACAACAACAACAACAAAGATGATCAGCCGGGCCAGCTCTGCATCTTACCTCACACGTCGAGCACCAATCCGGGGGCCGTCATCATCACACCGGTCAACCAATCAGACCCGGTAGTAACTCAACCCCCTCCCCCCGCGACTCATAAACCGAATTTAATTCCAGCTGTTGCTGAAGCCTTTAACCCCGAGCAGTCCGCTGGTCGAGCAGGGTCCGACTTCCCCGCAGGGCTCCTCGGGCTCCCCGAACCGGGAACCCCCCGTGCAAAGGGAACAGCGCAGGGCAGGTCACATCCACGCAGAGCAAAAACGGAGGTACAACATTAAAAACGGGTTCGATATGATCCATTCGTTAATACCTCATTTAAATCAGAATCCAAATGCGAAGGTAGTTTATATTTTTTCTTTCTTTCTTACTTTCTGTCTTTCTTTCTTTCCTTCTGTGAGAGCCGAGTTCGCGCGCCGCGCGGGGGCGGTCGATTAAAGCGAGCGCGTTGTTTTCCTCTGCTTTCAGCTGAGCAAGGCGGCGATGCTGCAGAAGGGGGCCGAGTACATAATGCAGCTTAGGACCGAGAGGGATCAGCTCAAGGAGGAGATGGATAGCCTGAGGCAGCAAATCGAGTCCCTCAACACTTCCATCAGGTAAAAGGAAGGGGGCGGGGGGGTTGGTAATTAAGGCTTTCTCTTTGTAGTAATTGCCAGTCGTTACTGCCTGCTACTGGCGCCCCCGTCTCGAGAAGGCGCGACAGTAAAATGCAGGAAATGTTCGACGAGTACGTCCGGACCAGGACCATCGAGAACTGGCGTTTCTGGATCGTATCCTTTTCCCCCCAAACAACGCGCGCAGGTTATTCTCTCCCCCCCCCAATTTTTTCCTTAACGCGCGCGCACAGTTCAGTTTATTATTCAAGCCCCTGCTCGGCTCGTTTAACAACTTCGTTTCCACATCCAGTTTAGAAGACTTGTACCGATCAACCCTTCACTGGATCGAACAGCATTGTACCTTAAGTGATCTCAGACCAGGTAGGAGGTTTGGGGGGAACGCGGGGGAGTCACGTCGCAGGGAGGTTGGAGGTTAAAAAGAATGTGTTTTCAGTTGTTTTAAATTCGTTGAGGTACCTCTGCACGAAGACGGACGTCCTGTGCGATCCGTCTCAGCTCCCGGACGAAGCCCGCAAGCAAGTCACGACTTCGTGCGGCAGCAAAAACTGATCGAATAGGTTAAGCGTTGACGCGACGAGCGAAAGAGCGTTTAACGGGGGGGACGAATCTTGAGATGTACCTCGGCCTCTGCGGGCGCGCTTAAAAGGCGAATCTTGAAACGTACCTCGGCCACGGCAGCGCAAGCTCTGCGGAATCTTAAAGTGTACCTTGGCCACGGCAGTGCAAGCTCCGCGAATCTTAAAGCGTACCTTGGCCAAGGCGCAAGCTCCGCGCACCTTTTGCTGTGACCCCTTTGATCGGAATCACGTAATCGCGCTGTCTTTTTTTTTGGATTTTTTAAACGAAGAACGTCACTTTTTAGGTGTTTTCAGGTTATAATAGCGCATCCTCTCAGCCAGTTCAGCGTAAGGTCTAAATAACCGTTTTACGTCTACCAAAATTTGTACAAAGTGAGAGTTAAACGTTCATTGGTTGCATCGATGCTTCTTTGTCACTCTGCGCAAAAAAATGTAACAAATTTTAACACGTGTCAAACGGCTGTAACTGTTGGGAGGGGGGGGGGGGCGTGTTGTGACTCGTTTATTTCGATGATTCAGGGGCACTTGTACCAAACACCTAAGCCGAGCGCCTAACTTTAAGGGCCGCTTAGAATGTTGACAGTTTGATTACCGTTACGTAACCTCAAAAATCACGTTTTAAACAATACTTAAATTTAAGCTCGACTTAAGCGTTTGGTGTGCAATTGGCCGGCAGTCTTCCCAACTCAAAATAAACAAAGATTGAACACATTCTAGATTACATTTCGTCGGAAAATTCAATCTAAATCCCCCCCAAAAAATTGTTCAGAAACTTTTACGACACCCTGTACAATTAAAATTTGATTCTTTTAATCACCTCGTTTTGGTACGTCAATAATTTCTTCAGTATTCTGCAATTCAAGTCATTTTTACAATCTTTTGAAAAGTAATCGTCAATATCCGACCTCGAGTTACTGCAATTCAAGTCATTTTTATAGTTATACAGGGTGTAATTTTGAAGAGCGGCCAAATTTTAAGAGCGAGTTCCTCACGTCGAATTACGAAAAAAAGTTCATGTAAACATATGTCGGCAGGCGCGTAGTTTCCGAGATACAGGGTCCGGAAAAAAGTGGGGGAAACTTTTTTCTTATCGATTTCTCAGAAAAATTTATTCTTTACGAAAGTTCCCGCATCTTCCCAAACCTAAAACGCGCTTGTCAAAATCTGAATATCTACCGCCGTATACCGAGGAGATCGAAATGTTTGAAACCCACGCAAGAGTAAAGTACCTTTGTTTTTGAAGATACGCGGAAACGTCATTTGGGAAAGTTGTTCGGGAGGGTTGTGAGATTTCAAATGTGAAATCGCGGCTGTCTACGATGATTTTTGGTATATCTCGGAAAGTACGCGTTTGCGGACCTATGTTTGTATGAACTTTTTTTCATATTTCGGTGTGAGGAACCGGCGCTTAAAGTTTGGCCCCTCGTTAAAATTAAACCCTGTATAAGAAAAAAGTCTGATTACTTGCTGTAGAAATTTGGCAAACGAATTTTTCAACGCCCTGTATATGCGATTATTTAACGAGACTTGCAAAACGTTCACCTGTTAAATTTAGAACGCGTTTTTCGCACGTAAAGTCCGTGCGAGAAACGCGTTCTAAATTTGACAGGTGAACGTTTTGCAAGTCGGAATAGGAATATTTGTGATAATAAATTAAATTAAACTAAAAAAAAATGGTGTTAAAATGGAAATTCCATGTTTAATTTATTTAATTATGGGGGCGTGATTGCATGTCGTAAAAAAGGTGGCTGAGGTACACTTCCAGATTCGCTTTCGCCGCCTTGGCCGAGGTGCATTAAGAGATTTGCTTTTGCCTTGGCCGAGGTTCATTTCAAGATTCGCCTTTGCCGAGGGACATTTTAAGGTCGGCGCCGTAGCCGAGGTACGTTTCAAGATTCGCCCCTCTAACCAGGTGCCGTGGCCGGGGTACATTTCAAGATTGCCGTCCAAGCAGGCGGCGCGTTACTCAATCAACAGATCTTGCGTAGTACAACAAAAAACAACCCATGTAATATATTTCTTCTTTTTTTTTTTTTTTGTTTTTTTAAATTTAAAAATAACCGTAGGTTTAAAGTTGTGCCTTAAATGTGTAATGTGAGTGATAACATTTATTTTTTTTTATTATTATTATTTTCAGTATGTATAATTGTACTATATTAGAGAGAGAAAGAGAAAAAGAGCGCGAGAGTGAGAGAGCGAGCTTTAGGGTACTTATTACATCTGTTATTTTATTATGTTTATGAAAAATTTGTTTCGTGTACATTTAGTGTGTGATTTCTATCGTACCAAATACAGATCATTGTTTTTATTTGTTTAAAAGTGGAGCTGGAATTCATTCCTCCTTTATCTACAGTTGAAAATAAAAAAAAAATAATAATAGATAATTACAGTTTTGGAGACCGTATCCATCGAAGCGTAATTGTAGGTGTCAAGGTCGGAATGTCCGAACGTTAAACTTCGGCCGCTATAAAACAAAAGACAATCGGGTACCTGTTTTAAATTTTTTTGATTTTTTTCCTCATTCGCATTTGTCATTTCCTTTTATAATTATTTTGTTTTCTTTTTTAAAATTTCATTATTTTGTTTTTTTTTTGTTCCTTTTTGTTTAATTTCGTTGATCCTTTGCCGTCGGTAACGCAAATGAAGAACAAATGCGAGCGAACAACAAAACGTCAATCAACCGCACAAAACAAAAGATAATCGCCGTCATTTTTTTTTTTTTTTTTGAAACTTTTGGATTTTAATTTAATTTTATCGATGCGTTTTCATTTTGTTGGTCGATTCTATTTTGTTTTATCGTTTGTTCTTTGCGTCACACCTGCGTTCACCGCCATTTCCCCCCCCCCCCCTTATTTGCGTTTGCCGTTTTTTTTCCCATCGATCGCCTTTTGTTGATTTATTTTCAGATCCACTTTACTATTCGCTTTTCTCTCTCGCTTCGTTGCTTTCGATTTTTTTTTTTTTTTTTTTTCGTATTCATCGACTGTTTTCCTTTTTGTTTTCGCCGATTCCCTGCCGGTAATGCAAACGAAAAACCGGCAGAGCGAAACAAAAAAGAAAAATAACCAACGAAGTAAAAAAACAAAAGACAATCGGCTTCATTTTAATGTCATTTTTTTCCGACTTTTGTTTCGTTTTTCGTTTACTTTGTCGGTCGCCTTTTGTTTTTACCGCGCGTCTTTTGTTACATTCCGCCGTTCGCAGTCATCGTCCCGATTTGCATTCTCCGTTTTTTCTTCTTTTTTTTTTTTAAAAAAAAATACAGATTTTGATTCTGTTTAATTTCCTCGATCGTCATTTGTTTTTTTTTTTTTTTTTGTTAATTATTTTTAGATTCACTTTACTATTGGCTTCGATTTTCGATCGATTTTCTTTTTTTTTTTTGTATTCATCGATTGTTTTTCCTTTTTTTGCCGGCAATGAAAACGAAAAACAGCGCAGCGAAACAAAGAAAGAACCAACGAGATTAAAAACAAAAGACGATCGGCGTCATTTTTTTTTGCTTCCGACTTTTGTTTCGATTTTCGTTTTCTTTCTCGACCGCCTTTTGTTTTACCGGGCGACTTTTGTTACATCCCAACGTTCGCCATTGACGTCCCGAATTTGCATTTCCCGTTTTTTTTTTTGTTCTCTTTTTTTAAACATGGATTTTGATTTTGTTTAATTTCATCGATCGCCATTTGTTTTTCGTTACATTCACTTTTGCTTTTCCGTTTCTCCTGATTTTTATTTAATTCTATCGATTTTCTTTTTGTATTTATTAACAGTTTTTTTTTGTTTTATTAAAAAAAAAAAACAAACAAATGGTTATAATAAAATTCCATTCAAAGCAGACGAAAAACAAAACAAAGCAAAACAAACGACGGAACCACTTGTTTTGCTTTGTTTTGTTTTCCGTTTGCATTTAATTTAATTTAATTTTTCAAGGACATTACTATGTCGTTTTCTGTTTCGTTGTTTTATTAGTCTTTCGTTTTAATTTTTGCGTTGTCTTTGATTTTTAATGTTCCTCTTTTTTTTTTTTGTTTATTCATTGATCGTCTTTTGTTGCTTCATTTTATCGATTATTTTGAGTTTCACTCTCTCGTTCGCTTTTAGTTTTTCGCTTGCGCCGCCCCCTCGTTTCATAATTTTTTCTTTTTTTTATATTATCGTTTTAATTTCAACGATCTTTCCTTGTTTTTTTTTTTTTTTTTGTTACCTACGTTTTATTATCCGCCTCCCAGCGCTTTCTTTTATGCACAGTTTGTCTCTTTTTTTTTTTTGTTTTATTTGGCTGTCCGTTTTTGCTTTCATTTGCGCTAAATTTATTTTTAATTTAACTTCATTGCGATTATTATCCGGCGGTATCCTGGATTTGCCCCAAATCTACCCAATTTTGTGTAAATTCGGCTGTATTGCCATCACTGCTTGAAGGATGCCTAGATTTCTAAATGTCAATCAAATCTAGGGTCCCTAGATTTGATCGACATTTAACATGCCGAAGGGCGTTCGGAAACACAACGTCATGGAAACACGACGTCATTTTCGTTAGCAACGTCAGATTCTACGGTTGGCTGACCTAACTTTTGATACGATTGCCCCGTGGTTTGGAAAGAATAAGACGTAGTATTGCTATTTCGTAGACGATGTTGCGTTTCTGAACCACCTCCGACGTATTAAACGTCAATCAAATCTAGGGACCCTAGCGGTGGCGTGACCCAGGTGCGTTTCAAGATTCGCGGCAGCTTGTGGCGCGGCCGAGGTATACTTCAAGATTCGGAGGGGGTGACGTGCTGTGACCGAGGTGCGTCTCAAGAATCGCGGCGACTTGGCCGAGGTGCACTTCAAGATTCGCGTGTAGCAGGCGGTGCGCGTCCCTCGTTCAACAAATCACGCGTAAGTATATTTGTTTTAAATTAAAAAAAGAAAGGCGATTCCTATCGTGCACATCAGTTTTTTTTTTTCGATTTGTTTAAAAGAGAGTAAGCGTCTTGAACTCATCCCCCTTAATTTTATTGTTGATGGGGTCGTCAATTTATTTTGGAATAAATAACTATTATACACAGACAGACAGACCACGCCCGATGAAATAATCAATTAATTAATTCATTAATTAACATAAGTGCACAGAGTTTCCTAATCGCTACGTAAAAACAAACAATAAATCATCTTTATCACTCGCTTATGCTTCGCAGAATCTCGCGCGCTGGGAAATCAATTAACAATTAATAATAATAATAATTAAAGACACTTAAACTAGGCTTGAGTAAATTTAAGTACTTGCGACACTTCTCCTTTCGAGAGTTGCGGTAGTAATAGTATACATACTGTTGTTTGAATTCAAAAAAGTAAAATGCATAGCAAGAGTAGTAATAGTAGTAGAAGAGTGAAGGAACAGAAGTAAGACTAAAAACCATCTTGGCATGGACTCAGTCGGTTATGGAAATTTGGGCGTAGCCCACCAGTGCCTTGTCGTCTGCGGTTTCGTTCGGCCCAACCCCGGAATTCTACAACAACAACAACAACAGAAAAAATTGTGATGTGCGCGAGACCGGCCGATACGCACCAAAGGAAAAGTCACAATCCGATTGGTTTCTCTAGAGTCGATGAGTTTCTGAAGGTTATTCGTGATCGCCATCATATCCCTACCATCCACCAGACCAGCCCCTACCAATTCGCTTGCTATACCTTCAGCCGAATCTTTGCCTACAGCAAATTCAAATCTGATATCATTAAGTTCCTTTTTTGCATTCCTATAAAGCAGAGAGAGCGCAAGTGTTTATTTTCCCATAGACCGAACGTGTCGAAATACATCAGTCAATCATCAATCAGGGGTGGAAGGAGGGGGTGGGTAAAGGAAGAGCGGGGCTAACTCACCTCCTGCAAGGGTCGGGGAACTGGACGGGGATTCTGGTGACGGCGGAAACTGAATTAACAACTCGCAATTCTTTCGGAAACGAAACGGGAAAACGTACCTCATCCTCAGGACTAAGTTAACGGGGGGCACGTCGCCGTCGCTGCTTTCTTCGTGCTCCGAGTCGGAGCCCGCCGAGACTATGTTTAGGGGCCTCCATTCGGTGTCGGTGTCGCTCGACGCCCCCGACTCGCCTTCGTCCTCGCTCGACCAAACCCACTCGCCCGTTTCTTTTCTGTGCAGGCGACCGGAGGCACCCGGCTGTCGTTTCGATGCCTAATTAAAAAAAAAAGAGACTAATAATAAAGCCTCTGCTTTCCACACAGGGCTCCTCGACCGAAGAATCGAGAGATTGAATCCAGATTAATCAGATTAAAGAAGAATGAGCGAAGGAGAGGGCGGACGGTCTTGCCTTCCGGACATTAGTCAGACTAAAGAAGAACGAGAGAAGGAAGGCGCGGCCTTGCCTTCTGAACATTATTCAGATTAAAGAAGAATGAAAGAAGGAAAGGGCGGGCGGCCTTGCCTTCTGCACATTATTCAGATTAAAAAAGAACCGAAAGGGCAAGCTCCGCGTACCAGAGCTCTTCGACTGAATCCAGAGATTCAATCGAGATTATTCAGATTAAAGAAGAATGAGCGCAGGAGAGGGCGGGCGGTCTTGCCTTCTGGACATTATTCAGATTAAAGAAGAATGAGAGAAGGAAGGTGCGGCCTTGCCTTCTGAACATTATTTAGATTATAGAAGAACGAGCGAAGGAAGGGGTGGCCTTGCCTCCTGCACATTATTCAGATTAAAAAAGAACCGAAAGGGCAAGCTTCCGCTTTCCGCAACCTCTTCGACTGAATCCAGAGATTCGATCGAGATTCAGATAGGAAAAAAGTGAAGGAAAATGTTTAGAAAGTGAAGGAAAATGTTTAGAAAATGAAAGAGAATGTTTAGAAAGTGAAGGAAAATATTTAGAAAGTGCAGGAGAACATTTAGAAAGTGAAGGAAAATGTTCGGAAAGTGAAAGAAAATGAAGGAAATGTTTAAAAAGTGAAGGAAAAGGTTTTAAAAAAGTTAAAAAATATTCCCTAATGTTTCAAAATTTTTAAAATTTTTGTCTTTTCCATTTTTTGTTTTAATTTTTTTTTAACAATCTTGATAATTGACTGTTTTTGTTTGTCCCAACTCATATGTCAGAGGGCGCCAAAGTATGGAGAGGCACGCGGGCGGGTTTTTGCCTCGCGGGGGCCCTGATGAGAGAAGGAAAGGGCGGGCGGCCTTGCCTTCTGCACATTATTCAGACTAAAGAAGAATGAGAGAAAGAAGGCGCGGCCTTGCCTTCTGAACATTATTCAGATTAAAGAAGAATGAGAGAAGGAAAGGGCGGGTGGTCTTGCCTTCTGCACATTATTCATTTTAAAGAAAGATGAGCGAAGGAAGGGACGGCCTTGCCTTCTGAACATTATTCAGATTAAAGAAGAACGAGCGAAGGAAGGGGCGGCCTTACCTCCTGCACATTATTCAGATTAAAAAAGAACCTTCTTCAGAGATTCAATCGAGATTATTCAGATAGGAAACAAGTGAAGGAAAATGTTTAGAAAGTGCAGAAGAATATTTAGAAAGTGAAGGAAAATGTTTGGAAAGTGAAAGAAAATGAAGGAAATGTTTAAAAAGTGAAGGAAAATGTTTTAAAAAAGTTAAAAAGTTGAAAAATATTCCCTAATGATTCAAAATTTTTTTAATTTTTGTTTTTCCATGTTTTGTTTTAATTTTTTTTTAACAATCTTGATAATTGACTTGACCTGATAATTTTTGTTTGTCCCAACTCATATCAGAGGGCGCCAAAGTATGCAGTAGCACGCGGGGGGCCCTGATGAGAGAAGGAAAGGGCAGGCGGTCTTGCCTTCTGCACATTATTCAGATTAAAGAAGAATGAGAGAAGGAACGGGTGGCCTTGCCTTCTGCACATTATTCAAATTAAAGAATAATGAGAGACAGAAGGAGCGGCCTTGCCTTCTGCACATTATTCAGATTAAAAAGAACCAAAAGAACAAGCTCCGCGTTCCAGAGCTCTTCGACTGAATCCAGAGATTGAATAGAGATTATTCAGATTAAAGAAGAATGGACGAAGGAAAGGGCGGGCGGCCTTGCCTTCGGCACATTATTCAGATTTAAAAAGAATGAGAAAAGGAAGAGGTGGCCTTGCCTTCTGCACATTATTCAGATTAAAAATAAAACCGAAAGGGCGACCTTACCTTCTGCACACGTGTTTCTAAACTGGGCCCCACCGAAACCAGCTGCGATTGCAAGTACTTCTTGTCTTTTGCTTTCTTGAAGAAAGGGTGCTTGAGTAGCTCCGAAGCCGTCGGGCGTTTCGCCGGCTCCTTTTGCAAACAATCGACGATCATTTTCCGAAACGTTTTCCCGTAGGCCTGCGCAAAACAATGGGGTTTGACGGTAACTGAAAAGGGGTAAGTCGCGATCGAGAATCCGCACCTTGTACTGGTCTTTCTCTTCGGCCCCGGTGTCTAAATTCGGGGGGTCGTTCTGCAAAGTCAACATGAGCACTTTCATCGGGGGATACTTATGGTAGGGGGCCGTGCCGGTGGCCATCTCGATGGCCGTGATCCCAAACGACCAGATGTCGGCCTTGAAATCGTAACCGTGATCCTGCAAGAAAGATTTTTTCCTATTGGATCGCTTGGGGGCGCGCGCGCGCGCAGACTTACTTGTTCCATGACTTCGGGGGCCATCCAACAAGGCGTGCCGACAAAAGTGTGCCGCACTTTTTGTCGAGACAAGTCCCTGCCCGTCGCCAGCCAAGCTGAAACACCAAAGTCTGCAATTTGGACAATCCCGTCCTCTCCCAAAAGAATATTTCCCGCCTTAATGTCTCTACAATCACCAGAAAGATTGCTCGAGGATCGTCTCGATGTGACCATCGCATCGTGTCGTTATTACCCACCTGTGAATCTGGCCGTTGTTGTGGAAGTACTCGAGGCCCTTCAGCACCTCGCGCAGGACCGTCGCTATGATCGCCTCGTCGAAGACGCCGTTCCTGCAATTCGTCGACCTCATCTTGTGCTTTATTATGTCGAGGAGGCTTCCGCCTGTGTGGTAATCGTGAGGGTGAGCAAGTGTTTGCAAAGACCTGCGAGATAATACCTTCCAGAAGTCTCAAGACCAACCACAGCTCCTCTCTCACGACGAAACTCGTGTAATACGTGACGACGTTCTCGTTATTGCAGCTAGACATGGCCTGAATCTCCTTGAGCAGTTCATCCATCGAGGTGTTCCACTTCTCCAGGTTGATCCGCTTGATGGCGCACTTTTCATTTCGGGGCTTGCACAGGGCCTCGTGCACGACTGCGGTTGCACCTACGCCTGAAACACACACGTACACACAAACCCCCCGTCATTTCTTACTGATGCTGGAATGTCGTCCGGCAAGAAACTGAACACTAATTTGCTCGGTTACAATCCTAACTTGCCGGGGGTGAATTCAACTCGATAAGTGTTTGGAGTGGAATGCGAATGCGAATGCGAATGCGAATGCGGCGAGGGACAAAGGTTAGGAAGGCGTTGAAGAAAAGGCCAAAAATAAATAACGTACAGAAAAGCAGTACTTAAAGTAACTTGTCCGAATGTGTTCATAACCTAAAAGTAACGCGCAAACTAACGCCCGTTGCGGCAACGAAACCTAACTGACTCTTGCGTTATTACGCACCAAAATGAAGTCTGCGTTACGCTGTAAATTGCTGTGGTGAATACGAACCGATTACTTTGCCCAGGTCGTAATCATCCTTGGAGTTTGACCAGGGGACCGCCGCTTGCGATGTGGTCGCCGCCATTTTGCGCGAGAGAACGCCGCCTATGTTACCGATCGTGTTTCGGGCGGCCTTCGCGTACTCGCCGAGCTGCTCGAGCGAGTTTCCGGACCGCTGCCGGAAGATGCCGGGCGAACCCGACGGCAGAACTTCCCCATAGACTTTTCTTAAAAAGAAAAGAAAAAGAAAATTAAATTCATTAAAAATCACAAACACTCCCGAGACGTATCCGTCAAGGACTACGTTCTTTGTTTATTATCTTCGATCGTAAGTCTGCACGTCGTATTGCCATAAAACTAACGTCAAACAAGTCACCATTTCGCTTTCTCTTATAACGAGTGATCAATAAAAAAAAACGTTTTTGATGTCGGGTACGCATGTCGCGATTAACTTCGTTTGAATTTCAACTTTGACAAGTTGACGGTTAAACCTAACCAACAAAACTCGAATGCTGCTTCTGCAATTTTTTTTTTTTAATATTTATACTTAAGATAAACATTCGATAATAAAAGTTTCTTTTTGAAATGTCTTCGTTGAGCTAAAGTGAGGTTAGAAATGCAAGTGACGCTTCACGCTAGCCGTATGAAGAACTCTACGCTAGACGTTCAGAATAAATTCATGGCTATCTAGACCGTTTTTTTTTTTTTTTTAATTGAACACTCGTTACATAGAAAAATTTTGCAATGTCAGGTCAAAAAGCGATAGTAAGATGTCGCTATTTTATCTATTCATCACTCATTACATAGTTTGTGTCTTTTTGTTTTATTTGGTTGTCCGTTTTTGTTTTTAATTGCGCTAAATTTCTTTTTAATTTAACTTCATTGCGATTACTATCCGGCGGTATCTTGAATTTACCCCAAATCTACCCAATTTTGTGTAAATTCGGCTATATTGCCATCCCTGCTTGAAGGATGACTAGATTTCTAAATGTCAATCAAAGCTAGGGTCCCTAGATTTGTTTGACATTTAACATGTCGAAGAGCGTTCGGAAACACAACGTCATGGAAACACAACGTCATTTTCGTTAGCAACGTCAGATTCTACGGTTGGCTGACCTAACTTTTCAAACGATTGCCCCGTGGATTAGAAAGAATAAGACGTAGTATTGCTATTTCGTAGACGATGTTGCGTTTCCGAACCACATCCGACATATTAAACGTCAATCAAATCTAGGGACCCTAGCGGTGGCGTGACCCAGGTGCGTTTCAAGATTCGCGGCAGCTTGCGCCGTGGCCGAGGTATACTTCAAGATTCGGAGGGAGTGACATGTGCCGTGACCGAGCTGCGTCACAAGAATCGCGGCGGCTTGGCCGAGGTACACTTCAAGATTCGCGTATAACAGGCGGCGGCCGACAAATCACGCGTAAGTATATTTGTTTTAAATTTAAAAAAGAAAGGCGATTCCTATCGTGCAGATCAGTGTTTCTTTTTTCTATTTGTTTAAAAGAGAGCAAGCGTCTTGAACTCCTCATCCCCTTTTATTTTATTGTTGATGGGGTCGTCAATTTATTTTGGAATAAATAACTATTATACACGGACGGGCAGACCACGCCCGATGAAACAATCAATTAATTAATTCATTAATTAACGTAAGTGCACAGAGTTTCCTAATCGCTACGTAAAAACAAACAATAAATCGTCTTTGTCACTCGCTTATGCTTCGCAGAATCTCGCGCGCTGGGAAATCAATTAATAATTAATAATAATAATAATAACAGCGACATCTTACGGTCGCTTTTTGACCTGACATTGCAATCAAAAACGATTTGCAACAAAATTTTTCAAAAATAAATAAAGACGTCATATTGCCATAAAACTAACGTCAAACAAGTCACCACTTCGCTCCTGTTCTCATCGGTGAATTCATCACGCAATCACTTCATTATCGATGACGTTCGCTGGCTTAAGAAAACAACATTAAATTAGATTATAAAACTCCTTTACATTTCATTTTACACCAATCGATTGTGTTTGATTAAAAAAAATCAGCGCTTCGTGACAGCTTGGGTTTGGTCGGGACGTTTCTAACCTCATCGGTGAATTAATCACTTCTTTATCGGCTTGAAAACGGTAAATTAGATTATAAGGTACTTTCTGCTTTCGTTTTATAATTAATTAATAACAGATCGCGTTTGCTTAAAAACCCATCAGGAGTAACGAGTTTTCAATTAAAAAAAAACGGTCTAGATAGCCATGAATTGATTCTGAACGTCTAGCGTAGGGTTCTTCGTACATACGACTAGCGTGAAGCGTCACTTGCATTTCTAACCTCACTTTAACTCAAAGAAGACATTTCAAAAAGAAAAAAACGCTTATTACGGAATATTTATATATTAAGTATGAATATTAGAAGAAAATTTTCAGGAGCAGCTGTCGAGTTTTGTTGGTTAGGTTAATCGTCAACTTGTCAAAGTTGTCAAATTCAAATGATGTTAATCACGACAACAAAAGCCTGCTACAACCTAAGTGACCGTTTTTTTTTTTTTTTTTTATTGAACACTCGTTATTTTTCAACAACTTGATTAAGTCTAAGTGTCTCTGTTCTCATCGCTGGATTAATCAGAAAACTTTTAAATTTAAATTCTGATTTAAAAACAACTATTAATCGCACTTGCGATTACAACTGGTCAGTCAGTAGATGTCGCTTTTCGATTTAATTCACGTTTTCGTTCTCATCGGGCAGTTGAATAATCGTAAAAGCAAGTGACATTTCTCAGCTGATCGGTGACGGTGAAAGAAATCAAGTCCACTTCCGGTTTCGATTTTAGAACGGCTTGGAAATTCTGAACCATCTGAATTTCCTTTTTACTCATAACAACGTCGGAAATTGCTATTAATTGCTTAATTGACATTTTTTTTTTTTTTTTGGTGTGAAGCGGGATTACAACGACGCGTTTCTATTCGCATCGGTGAACTAATCACTCGTGAACCGTTGAACAACGAAATTAGCTTTGTTTTCCTCCATTTTTTTTTTTTTCAAATAAATCTTCGAACTTACCACTAATAGAACATTTTATTTACTTAAAAAATTATTAATTAATGTTTGCTTGCGCCAACGCATTTTTATTCGCGGCGGTGAATCAATAACTCTTAGATTAAAAAAAAAATGTTTATTGCTTTTAATTCCTTGTTGTTTATAGTTGCCCCCCCCCCCGCTCTGATTTTCGATTAATTATACCTGACGTTAACCCCCTTAACCACGTACGTACGTATGAAATTTTAAGAAAAACTCGAATACGCCTGCGGGTATAGGCAACCAGGTTAACGCAGTCGCTAAGGTGGTCACCTATAATAATAGGGGAACTTATTTATGATTTGGATTAATTAAATACAGGGCAATTAGCACGATCGATTCGGCAGAGAAAATATTGATCTTTTAGGAAAAAAAAACAACAAGAAATTAATTAACGGCGCATTAATTACTGTTGTGTACAACCGAGAAAGTGGTTGTGGTTTTAATTGGGTGGGAATTTTTTTTTTTGAAACGTATAAAAATGTTCTCGTTTTTTTTTCTTGTTAAACAAATAATTTTGACTTCGCATTGATCTAAACGTCCAAGTATAAGTGACGAAAGCTCGTCAATAAATGTGCGGCTGATTGCGTGATAAAAATCAATGTTTCTTTTTTTTTTTTGTTTTTAAACCAGACCAGTCTCTTCTGAGAGCGGCGTGCGTTGACGTTAACTTTAACAGTGGCGGCTCGTCGGGGTGGGCAAGGCGGGTAGTGCCCCCACCCCGTCCTACGAAAGTTTGGCTTCCTCGTCGGGACAGCCCCGAAAAACAAATTTGTTCAGAAAATGCAGTGCCACTTTTCCTATTGCCGTTGTTGTCGGTTCATCAATTGGTTTTTTTTTTGGTGAACGGCGTTGGAAAGCTGAGAAAAAGCTCTGTGAATCCCGCGCTTAAATTTAAATCGAAAATTACAAGCACGATCGCGAGGGGAGGGAGAGACGCTCATTTGGTTGAGCTAATAAAAAACGCGTCGCTTTAGAATTTTGATTGTAACTCAAGAACGCGTTCGTCGATTGTTTTTTGGTAAACGGCGTTGGAAAGCTAAGAAAAAGCTCTGTATATCCCGCGCTTAAATTTAATCAGAAAATTACAAGCGCATCCGCAAGGGGAGGGAGAGACGTTCAATTAATCGAGCAAATAAGAAACGCGTCGCCTTTGAATTTTTTTGATTGTGAACCAAGGACGCGTTCGTCGATTGTTTTTTGCTAAACAGCATTGGAAAGCTCAGAGAAAGCTTTGTAAATACCGTGCTTAAATTGAATTCGAAAATTACAAGCGGGAACGCGAGGGGAGGGAGAGAGATCAGTTGAATTGAGCAAATAAAAAACGCGTCGCCTTTGAATTTTCGTTGTAACTCGAGAAAGCGTTCGTCGATTGTTTTTTGGTGAACGGCGTTGGAAAGCTGAGAAAAAGCTCTGCGAATCCCCCACTTAAATTTAATTCAAAATTTATAAGCACGATCGCGAGGGGAGGGAGAGACGTTCAGTTAATCGAGCGAATAAATACGAATTTTGGTTGCAACTCTCAAGGACGGGTTCGTCGATTGTTTTTTGGTAACCAGCGTCGAAAAGCTGAGAAGAAGCTCGGTGAATCCCCCGCTTAAATTTAATTCGAAAATTGCAAACGCGATCGCGAGGGGAGACGTTCTTTTAATAAAACAAAAAACTATTGCTCTTCTTAACTTCGGTTGTAACACGAGAACGCGTTGTTCGATTGTTTTTTGGTAAACGGCGTCGAAAAGTTGAAAAAGAGCATTGTAGATCACCTCCCCCCCCCCCCCTAAACTTAATTCGAAAATTACAAGCGCGAGTCGTTCATTTAATTAACCAAAAAAGTATTGCTTTTTAATTTCGATTGTAACACGAGAACGCGTCGTTCGATTGCTTTTTGGTAAACGGCGTTGGAAAGTTGAGAAAAAGCAACACCGTAAATCCCCCCCACCCAAATTTAATTCGAAAATTACTTACGCGATCGCGCGGGGAGACGTTCGGTTAGTTGAGCCACAAAAGTAATTGCGTTTTAATTTAGATTGTAACTCAAGCACGCGTTCGTCGATTGTTTTTTGGTAAACGGCGTTGGATAGTCGAGAAAAAGCTCTGTAAATGCCCCGCTTAAATTTAATCCGAAAATTACAAGCGCGAAGGCGGGGGGAGGGAGAGACGTTCATTTAATCGAGCCATAAAAAACGTGTCGCTTTAGAATTTTGATTGTAACTCGAGAACGCGTTCGTCGATTGTTTTTTGGTAAACGGCGTTCGAAGGCCAAGAAAAAACTCTGTGAATCCCCCTCTTAAATTTAAACCGAAAATTACAAGCGCGCTCGCCAGGGGAGGGAGAGACGTTCAGTTAATCGAGGAAATGAAAAACACCTCGCCTTTGAATTTTGATCGTAACTCAAGGACGCGTTAGTCGATTGTTTTTTGGTAAACGGCGTTGGAAAGCTGAGAAAAAGCTCTGTAAATCTCATGCTTAAATCGAGCTCAAAAATTAAAAGCGCGTTCGTGAGGGGAGGGAGAGACGTTCGGTTAAATGAGCAAGCAGAAAAAGCGTCGCTTTTGAATTTTTTTCAGTACGTACGCATTCTGCAATTGTTTTTTCTTCAATTGTTTTGTTGGTAGATGCGTTCGAAAGCTCGCGAAAAGCACTGCAAGACGCAGGTTTGATAAATTTTGGAAATCCAAAAGCGCGAGCGGGAGGGAAGGGAGAGACGCTTTTGGTTAATTAGCTAAAAAAAAGTATTGCTTCTTAATTTCGACCGTAACACAAGAACGCGTTGTTCGATTGTTTTTTAGTAAACGGCGTTGGAAAGCTGAGAAAGAGCACTGTAGATCACCACCGCCCCCCCCTTCCTAAATTTAATTCGAAAATTACAAGCGCGAGACGTTCATTTAATTAACCAAAAAAGTATTGCTTTTTAATTTCTATTGTAACACGAGAAAGCGTTGTTCGATTGTTTTTTGGTAAACGGCGTTGGAAAGCTGAAAAAATGCTTTGAAAATCCCCCACTTAAATTGAATTCGAAAATTAAAAGCGCGATCGCGCGGGGAGGGAGAGACGCTCGGTTAATTGAGCAACAAAAGTAATTGCGTTTTAATTTAGATTGTAACTCAAGCAAGATTGTTTTTTGGTGAACGGCATTGAAAAGCCGAGGAAAAGCTCTGTAAATGCCCCGCTTAAATTTAATCCGAAAATCACAAGCGCGAAGGCGGCGGGAGGAAGAGACGTTCATTTAATCGAGCCATAAAAAACGCGTCGCTTTAGAATTTTGATTGTAACTCGAGAACGCGTTCGTCGATTGTTTTTTGGTAAACGGCGTTCGAAGGCCAAGAAAAAACTCTGTGAATCCCCCTCTTAAATTTAAACCGAAAATTACAAGCGCGCTCGCGAGGGGAGGGAGAGACGTTCAGTTAATCGATCAAATAAGAAACGCGTCGCCTTTGAATTTTGATCGTAACTCAAGGACGCGTTTGTCGATTGTTTTTTGGTGAAAGGCGTTGGAAAGCTGAGAAAAAGCTCTGTAAATTTCATGCTTAAATCGAGCTCAAAAATTAAAAGCGCGTTCGCGAGGGGAGGGAGAGACGTTCGGTTAAATGAGCAAGCAGAGGAAGCGTCGCTTTTGAATTTTTTTGATTGGAACTCAAGCACGCGTTCGTCGATTGTTTTTTGGTAAACGGCGTTGGATAGTCGAGAAAAAGCTCTGTAAATGCCCCGCTTAAATTTAATCCGAAAATTACAAGCGCGAAGGCGGGGGGAGGGAGAGACGTTCATTTAATCGAGCCATAAAAAACGTGTCGCTTTAGAATTTTGATTGTAACTCGAGAACGCGTTCGTCGATTGTTTTTTGGTAAACGGCGTTCGAAGGCCAAGAAAAAACTCTGTGAATCCCCCTCTTAAATTTAAACCGAAAATTACAAGCGCGCTCGCCAGGGGAGGGAGAGACGTTCAGTTAATCGAGGAAATGAAAAACACCTCGCCTTTGAATTTTGATCGTAACTCAAGGACGCGTTAGTCGATTGTTTTTTGGTAAACGGCGTTGGAAAGCTGAGAAAAAGCTCTGTAAATCTCATGCTTAAATCGAGCTCAAAAATTAAGAGCGTGTTCGCGAGGGGAGGGAGAGACGTTCGGTTATATGAGCAACCAGAGGAAGGGTCGCTTTTGAATTTTTTTGATTGTAACTCAAGAACGCGTTCGTCGATTGTTCTTTGGTAAACGGCGTTGGAAAGCTAAAAAAGAGCTCCGTTAATCCCGCGGTTAAATTGAATTAAAAAATTACAAACGCGTTTGCGAGGGGAGGGAGAGACCTCGGTTAATTAAGCGAAAAGTATTGCTTTTGAGGTTCAAGGGCGCGTTAGCTTTCCCTTCTGCACTCGTTGCGTACCCGTACGGTAAATCATCACGAGCCGCCACTGAGAACTTACTTGAACTTTAATAAAATAAATGAAATTGCCGGCGCGTTGTTTTTGCCCGAAGGATTGATCCGTCGCTAAAACCGTCCAAACAAAAGTGATTTTTAGTATTTGCTCGTCGGGCGGATAACCGGGCATGTTTTCATTACGTAAGCAAACAAGGGTAATTAACGCGTTCACAATTATCTACTTCGCATATAGTGAAAATCTAGTCCATTTGGCGCAGAATTTAATTAAACACTGTCGACCAGGCGGGCACTCGCCGCCGGCGCATCAAATGAAAGGTCGGATGTTTCAGCTGAGCCGACAGCGCGCAACAAAAAGGTTGAAAAAATTGGGGGATTTTAGCAAACTCGTCGTCGTGTTTGCTTTGTTTATTGGGATATATAAGCGGAGCGGGTGGCGTGCAGGGCCCCAGTCTCCTCCGCCTTATTTTCACGAAATGACGATCTTTCGGGTAAGTACCGCCGTAGGTTTAGTTTACCTTTTGCCGATGACGAGCGTGCTGAGGAAGCGGTGGTTTTCGAAGACGACCTCGTCGGTCGGTTGCAGCTTGTAGGGCACCTTGCGACGTCGGCCCTCATTTCTGAAACAAACCAAAAAAAGAATGAGAACGCTGCGAAGGCAACGTTTTTTTTTTTTTTTTTTTTTGTTTAATTTCCTACACTATTTCTTCTTCCATGCGTTCTGAAATGAAAATGCTCACGGGCACGGCCTACATACGACTCGGGCTTTGCAAATCAAGGTTCACATAATAATAATCTTACAAGTACGTTTGTGTTTGTTTATGTCACCGTGCGCGCGATTTATTTATTATGCCGTCCGTGTGCGCGCGGCCTTGGTCTGCAACACACATTTCGTTAATTGGAAAGAAAGAAAAGTTTCGGTCTCTTTACCGCTTAACTTTAAAATAAAGGAAGAACTGCGTCTCGAGCTTCCTAATTACTAGTGAACGGAGATTCACTAGTATGCAAATTAATTCTAGAGAGAGAGAGAGAGAGACGCGAACGCATTAACCTATCGGGGATCGCACATGTGTACGTAAGGGCCGGCCGTGATTAATATGACCTTAATACCGGTTACTAATCTGACCACGCTATATATAGCCGGGCGCAAATTGTTTATTATTCGCCGTCCATTGCGTTACGTCCATTAGGATAATTTACTATCCGTAAATGGGGATCACATGAGCTCTAAACCGCATCATGAGCGGGGATCTCAATCAAGCCTCGGTTAGCGGAGGATTACTTTTTCGAATTGCTGTCTGCGTGAACCCCCCCCCCCCATCCAGATCAAAACGTAAAAATTAAAAAAAATAAAATAAAATAAAACGAAAATCTTGATTGCGTACTTTAAACACCCCCCGCCCACCCCCCGCCCCCGCTCCGCTTTAAGTAAGCTCGAAAATAAATCACGGGATAGGCGGCGCGGCGTTCCTCCGCTGAGGAGGCGCAACTTCGGCTCGCAACTCGAGAACGCGTCGCCCGATCGTTTTCTGGACGGCGGCGTCGGAAAGCCCGCGAAAATCACCCCCAGAAACGCCCTTAATTTTTTTTGAAAATTCCAAAGCGCGATCGCGGGAGTAGGGAGAGACGCCCGTCGGCGCCCGCCCGCTGATTGTGCGGCGAACGAAGCGAATTTCGTTCACGGCGTCCTTCTTCAACTGTTTTTTAAAGTAGGCGGCGCGGTCGAAGACCTCGCGACGCAAAGACGACTGCAGGTTTTTTTTTTTTTTTGAAAATTCGCTGGCGCGCGGGGGAGGGTGCGAGGGCTAGAGACGCAACGCCGCTGAGACCAACGCGCAATTTTTTTCAGTACGTACGCATTCTGCAATTGTTTTTTCTTCAATTGTTTTGTTGGTAGATGCGTTCGAAAGCTCGCGAAAAGCACTGCAAGACGCAGGTTTGATCAATTTTGGAAATCCAAAAGCGCGAGCGGGAGGGGAGGGAGAGACGCTTTTGGTTAATTAACCGAAAAAAGTATTGCTTTTTAATTTCGAGACCGTAACACGAGAACGCGTTGTTCGATTGTTTTTTAGTAAACGGCGTTGGAAAGCTGAGAAAGAGCACTGTAGATCACCCCCCCCCCCCCCTTCCTAAACTTAATTCGAAAACTACAAGCGCGAGACGTTCATTTAATTAACCAAAAAAGTATTGCTTTTTAATTTCGATTGTAACATGAGAACGCGTCGTTCGATTGTTTTTTGGTAAGCGGCGTTGGAAAGCTGAGAGAAAGCTCTGTGTATCCCCCGCTTAAATTTAATTCGAAAATTGCAAGCGAGATCGCGAGGGGAGGAAGAGACGTTCGGTTAATTGAGCGAATAAATACGAATTTTGGTTGGAACTCAAGGACGCGTTCGTCGATTGTTTTTTGGTAAACGGCGTTGAAAAGCTGAGAGAAAGCTCTGTGAATCCCCCGCTTAAATTTAATTCGAAAATTGCAAGAGCGATCGCGAGGGGAGACATTCATTTAATAAATCAAAAAAATATTGCTCTTTTTAACTTCGATTGTAACACGAGAACGAGTTGTTCGATTGTTTTTTGGTAAACGGCGTTGGAAAGCTGAAAAATAGCACTGTAGATCACCCCCCCCCCCCTAAACTTAATTCGAAAATAACAAGCGCGAGACGTTCATTTAATTAACCAAAAAAAGTTTTGCTTTTTAATTTCGATTATAACACGAGAACGCGTTGTTCGATTGTTTTTTGGTAAACGGCGTTGGAAAGCTGAAAAAGAGCACTGTAGATCACCCCCCCCCTCCCCTCCCTAAACTTAATTCGAAAATCACAAGCGCGAGACGTTCATTTAATTAACCAAAAAAGTTTTGCTTTTTAATTTCGATTGTAACATGAGAACGCGTTGTTCGATTGTTTTTTGGTAAACGGCGTTGGAAAGCTGAAAAAATGCTTTGAAAATCCCCCACTTAAATTGAATTCGAAAATTAAAAGCGCGATCGCGCGGGGAGGGAGAGACGCTCGGTTAATTGAGCAACAAAATTAATTGCGTTTTAATTTAGATTGTAACTCAAGCACGCGTTCGTCGATTGTTTTTTGGTGAACGGCGTTGAAAAGCCGAGGAAAAGCTCTGTAAATGCCCCGCTTAAATTTAATCCGAAAATCACAAGCGCGAAGGCGTGGGGAGGGAGAGACGTTCATTTAATTGAGCCATAAAAAACGCGTCGCTTTAGAATTTTGATTGTAACTCGAGAACGCGTTCGTCGATTGTTTTTTGGTAAACGGCGTTCGAAAGCCAAGAAAAAACTCTGTGAACCCCCCTCTTAAATTTAAACCGAAAATTACAAGCGCACTCGCCAGGGGAGGGAGAGACGTTCAGTTAATCGAGCAAATAAAAAACGCGTCGCTTTGGAATTTTGATTGTAACTTAAGGACGCGTTCGCCGATTGTTTCTTGGTAAACGGCGTTGGAAAGCTGAGGAAAAGCTCTGTGAATCCCGCGCTTAAATTGAATTTAAAAATTAAAAGCGCGTTGGCGAGGGGAGGGAGAGACGTTCAGTTAATTGAGCAAATAAAAAACCCGCTGCTTTGGAATTTTCGAAATAACTCAAGGACGCGTTCGTCGATTGTTTTTTGGTGAAAGGCGTTGGAAAGCTGAGGAAAAGCTCTGTAAATCCCGCGCTTAAGCTCAATTCAAGAATTACAAGCGCGATCGCGAGGGGAGGGAGAGACGTTCATTTAATTGGGCGAATAAAAAACGTGCCGTCGCTTTTGAATTTTGATTGTAACTCTAGAACGCGTTCGTCGATTGTTTTTTGGTAAACGCCGTCGGAAAGCTGAGGAAAAGCTCTGTGAATCCCACACTTAAATCGAGCTCAAAAATTAAAAGCGCGATTGCGAGGGGAGGGAGAGACGTTCATCAACTAAGCCAAATTAAATACTCCCATAATTTTCGTTGTAGCTCAAGAACGCGTTGTTCGATTGTTTTTCGGTAAACGGCGTCGGAAAGCGGGGGAAACATGCTGTAAGGCCCGCGCTTATTTGTTTTCCGGAACGTGCAATTACGACCGCCAGGGGGAGAAGAGACGTTTAAAAAAAATATTTTCTATTCAATAATAATAATAAATTTATTTATCAAATTGCCAAGTACGCCAAGTACATAAAAGAGATATACACGGACAATAGATAAATAGATTTAATTTGTTGTTGGTTTAAGTTAATTTTTGTCGTTGGCGCTTGGGTATTTTCGCGCAAATGTAAAACGAGGATTATTTTATTTTATTTTAATAATAATAATAATAATAATAGCAGACTCGTATGTTACAAAAACCGATTGCATTTTACAGTGGCGTGCTAATCACACGTGCTAAACGCAAACGCGGTCCTTAATCACTTTTACCTACAGAGAGCACATCTCCTCCTGCTCCTCCTCCTCCTCCTCCACCGATTTGTGGATACTTACGTGTTTCGCACGAGGAGGCCCTGAATTCTAACAAATAGTTCCTGCATTTTCTGTTGTTGTTGTTGTTGTTGTTGTTGTTGTTGTTGTAGTTGTTCGTTCGCCCCCCTAAAAACATCAGTACTCGCTCTGTGCCCGACGGTCAAAAAGAAAAAAAAAACACAATACAAAAAAACAAAAACAAAAACAGAAACTTACTTTTTGCCGTTTTCCATGGTGTTGTTGTTTTCTGATAATTTGTTGTTGTGGTCCGCTGGCAACATATTTTAATCCGGTACTTATAACATTCTACAGAAAACTGCTATTAATATATCACGCGCACGCTCAAAAATATTTCTCCACCTCACCTCTCAAAAAAAACCGCAACTCATTTTCCACGCGCGATTTTCACTCGCTCGGCTTCACACTGTTCGGTTCTCTGTGTGTGTGTGTGTGTGTGTTTGTGTGTCACTGCTCGCAATGGTGTGACCCTCAGTGAACTGGGGAATAAAGACACATACGAGGCACACACTAATTTATCAGTTAAAGTCAATTAGTGACCGCTTAACGTAGGTGTTACTTGCTTACGTCGTTCTCCGTTTCGTGTTTATCTTAAAGTGGATCGGCGTCGTCGTCTTCCTTTACTTACGACGGACAGGACGAACGGAGCTTTTGGATTTTACAAAAAAAAAAAAAAAGAAAAAAAAAGTTGAAGTACAGCGCGCAATCGAAGACGCGCCCGAAACACAAAAAAAAAATAAAGAGAAACGGTCCTAAGATCGCGCCCCTGCGGCCGGATCAGCTCGTCTTGAAACCAGCGGAAGGAATAACGACAGTCGGTCGTGTAGCAGGACTTTGCGATTGTTTTTCAAATAATAAAATATCGTTTCTTTTTGACATTTGACGGTTACGGTTGGAACTAATGCGGTTTAGATCGGAAGCGACATCTATAGTCCGAGCGTCGGTCGTACGTGCATACAACAGAACTTCCTGATTGTTTTGTAAAGAACAAAATGTTCCTCTTTTGACATTTGACAGTTACAGTTGTAATTAACGGCGTTTAAACTTACCGGCGACATCTGTTGTCCGACCCGTCGAACAATAGAACTTCGCGATTGTCTTGCAAATAAGAAATGTTCCTCTTTTGATATTTGACAGTTCCAGTTGTAATTAACGGCGTTTAAACTTACGGGCGACATCTATTGTTCGACCGTCGAACAGGACTTTGCGACATTTGACAGTTACAGTTGGAACTAATCCGGTTTAGATTGCAAGCGACATCTATAGTCCGAGCGTCGGTCGTACGTGCATACAACAGAACTTCCTGATTGTTTTGTAAAGAACAAAATGTTCCTCTTTTGACATTTGACAGTTACAGTTGTAATTAACGGCGTCTAAACTTACGGGCGACATCTGTTGTCCGATCCGTCGAACAACAGAACTTCGCGACTGTCTTGCAAATAATAAAATGTTCCTCTTTTTACATCTGACAGTTACACAGTTGTAATTAACGGCGTTTAAACTTACGGGCGACATCTATTGTTCGACCTTCGAACAGAACTTTGCGACATTTGACAGTTACAGTTGGAACTAATGCGGTTTAGATTGCAAGCGACATCTATAGTCCGAGCGTCGGTCGTACGTGCATACAACAGAACTTCCTGATTGTTTTGTAAAGAACAAAATGTTCCTCTTTTGACATTTGACAGTTATACAGTTGTAATTAACGGCGTTTAAACTGATGGGCGACATCTGTTGTCCGACCGTCGAACAACAGAACTTCGCGACTGTCTTGCAAATAATAAAATGTTCCTCTTTTGACATCTGACAACTGTCAGAATAATTGTATAACTGTATAACTATACAGTTGTAATTAACGGCGTTTAAACTTACGGGCGACATCTATTGTTCGACCGTCGAACAGAACTTTGCGACATTTGACAGTTACAGTTGGAACTAATCCGGTTTAGATCGCAAGCGACATCTATAGTCCGAGCGTCGGTCGGTCGTACGTACATACAACAGGACTTCCCGATTGTTTTATAAATAACAAAATGTTCCTCTTTTGACATTTGACAGTTATACAGTTGTAATTAACGGCGTTTAAACTTACGGGCGACATCTATTGTCCGACCAGTCGAACAACAGAACATTGCGATTGTCTTGGAAATAATAAAATGTCCCTTATTTGACATTTGTGAGTTACAGTTGTAATTAACGGCGTTTAAACTTATGGGCGACATCTATTGTTCGACCGTCGAACAGGACTTTGCGACATTTGACAGTTACAGTTGGAACTAATACGGTTTAGATGGCAAACGACATCTATAGTCCGAACGTCGGTCGTACGTACAACAGGACTTTCCGATTGTTTTGCAAATAATAAAATGCTTTAAGTAGGGAAGGACAAAGACAGACGCAGCGCCATCTCTTGACGGACCTTGACATACTCACACCTGTTGTCCGGAGCGTCCGACAGTTTTTTTTTTAATCATTTACACCTTAGATTTACGTAAACGAATTCGCTGAGAACGACGACGTTCAAACGGAGGGGGAGGGGGAGGGGGGAACTTACGTTTTCTTCTTATAACTTTACGAAACTCAAAAGCGAAACGAAACAAAAGAAAAGGTAATCGA
This sequence comes from Prosopocoilus inquinatus, assembly GCA_036172665.1. Lineage (NCBI taxonomy): Eukaryota > Metazoa > Arthropoda > Insecta > Coleoptera > Lucanidae > Prosopocoilus > Prosopocoilus inquinatus. The sequence continues at coordinate 778,714 of CM069878.1, read as the reverse complement.
AAAGGACAAGGTGGCGCGCACCGTAGATTTAGACGTCAATAAATTCGTTGAGAACGTCGTACAAAAAGGGGGGAGGGAGGGGGAGGTTACTTAATTTCTCAAATTTTTTTAAACTCGAAACGAAACAAAGGCCATCAAAAGGGAAAAGGCGGTGTAGCGCCATCTCTTGACGAAACGCCGAAATAAAACAAAATAAACGAGACGAAATAACTTAAGCGTGCGCATATATTTTTTTTTTTTTGTAATGAAAAAAATAATTTGTAGCGCCATCTCAGAGCCGACGGTCATAACAGGCGAGCGTACGTATTTCTTCTTCTTTAATTTTTTTTTTTTTGAAATTCGGATGTTTTTATCTTTTGTAATGAAGAAAATAATTCGATCGAAAGGGAAAAGGCGGCGTAACGCCATCTATTGACGAAACGTAGAAATAACTCTTACGTGTGCGTGTATTTTTATTTTTTGTAATGGAAAAAACTAATTTGAAGCGCCACCTCTGTGCTGACGATCATAACAACCGAGCGTACGTATTTCTTCTTCTTTTTTAATTTTTTTAAAATTTTCCATTTTGAAATTCGGATTTTCTTTTTTTTTTCTGTGTCGCTGTCTAAATCAAACTGGTTCCTTGCTCAAGAGCGGAAAAGCGAAAGGGAGAGAAAAAAAAGACAGCCGACGCCGCATTTCCAAACGAGAGAGGAGCGACGCAGCGCCATCTCTTGGTGGAACGCGAGAATAACACTCCCGTGCCTACGTTCGAGGGACGTTCTCACTTTTTCTTTTTTTCGTCTTCTTCTTCTGCTTCTTTTTTAATTTCTGCAGTGGCGGCGACAATTTGGGCTAATTTTGAAGATGATTGTTGAAGGGACGTCTATGGAGCATGCGTCAAACAACTCTTTTTGTAAATCACCTTTTTTTTTTGGTTTTTGAAAATTCATTTCAATTCCAAATAAAGGCAAAACAAAACGAGAAAGAATTAAACAGTTTGCAACAAGAACCGCGTGACGCCATCTTTGAGCCAATAATAGTAATAATTATAATAGTAACAGTAATAAAAGTTGAACGCAGGGACTTCTTTTTTTTTTTCTTTTCGAACTGGTACCTTGCTCAAGCGCGAAGTGAGAGAAAAAAATAGTCGACGTATTTCCGAAAAAGAGAAAAGAAAGAAGAAGGCGTCGCAGCGCCATCTGTTGGGAGAACGCGAAAACGACTTACCTACTCGCGTATTTATTTTGAGGAATATTTTCAGTTTTGTCTCGTTTTTTTGTTTTCTTCTTTTTTTTTTCTTTGATCGATGATGAAGACATCGACTTGCGCAAATTCCGTTGAAACGACGTCTGTTGCGCGGACGTCGAACAAAAGCTTTTGTAAATCGATTTTTCTTTAGAAATTTAAATTTCAAGGTGAAAGCCGGACGAAAAAAGAATTAATTAAATCGTTTTCAAAACGAGAAAAAAGAAAAGAGTGGAAATGACGCAGCGCCATCTCAGAGCAGAAGACATAAAAATAACAAAGAAAATGAATTCGTCACATCGAATTTCAAGATGGTTGGCCTGGCTTGGTGCCTGGACGTGCGCGGATCTTGAAATTCACACAAAAACCGTTGCTTCTTCTTCTTTACAGGTTTTGACGTTTATTGAATTTGTTTAAAGCAAAGCGCACCCGCGCCTCTTTTTTTTTTTCTAAATTAACGTTACGTCAGATTTCAAGTTGGCTGGCCTGACTTGAGCGCCTCGAGTGGCCTGGGACGTGCACAGATTTTCAAATTCACTAAAAACAGTTTCTTCTTCTTCTTCTTCTTTGCAGGTTTTGACGTTTATTGAATTTGTTTTAAGCAAAACGCACCCGCGCCTCTTTTTTTTTTTTTCTAAATCAACGTCACGTCAGTCTTCAAGTTGGCCGGCCTGTCTTGCTTAATAGGCGCGCGCAGATTTCGAAATTCACCGTACACTTTTTCTTTTCGCAGGTTTTGGCAGTCCTGTTAATCCCCTTGCTGACGTTCGGACCGATCCTGGCCGATCATTGGACAGACTACGATTACTCCCCCTCCTCCTTCTCCTCCTCCTCCAATAACAACAACGATAACATTCTAGCGGCGGAAGACACCAACTTAAACGCAATAATGGAATACCTAAGTAAAGTCGTCGCTCAAAGCCAACACCGAGCGAAGGAGGAGTACTCATCGGAAGAGTATTCCGACGAGGAGGAAGAAGAAGAAGAGGACGAAGATGAGGAGGAAGACGAAGACCGGGGGCTTTCCCTGGAGGACCGAAGCCTAAGCCGGAGCAGACTGAACCGGAAACAGGTGAGGTCAACCGAGCTCGTCCTCTATTGTTTTGTTTTTTTTTTTAATTGGCTTGTTTTGTTTTGTTTTTTTTTTTTCTTAGCATCCGGTGTTGTGTGAGGTGGTGAAGACCCAGCACGAATTCCGCGAGCACGGATACACCTTCAAGCCGAGCACCTACTCCGGTTTGGAGTGCAAGAACGTCGAGTTGGATCCGTTCAATTTCTCCGGAAACAAGACGAGGGAGGTAATAACTATGTACATCTGTTTTGGGGGCGTTGCGCGTCCTTTATTGGTACCCGTGTTGCGACGCTCACTATTCATTGGTCCTTGCATAACGCGTAGGCGTGGCAGCCACGCCTGCGCGTCATGACCACGCCCACGTGTTACGGCCGCACTTGCGCGTTATAGCCACGCCTACGCGTTATGGTCACGCTTACGTGTTATAGCCACGTCTACGCGTTATAGCCGTGCCTACGCGTTATGGTCACTCTTACGTTTTATAGCAACGTCTACGCGTTGTAGCCACGCCTACGCGTTATGACCACGCCTACGCGTTGTGAACAGGCTTAGGCGTTATAGCCACGCCTATGCGTTATGACCACGCCTACGCGTTGTGAACATGCTTAGGCATTATAGCCACGCCTACTTGTTATGACCACGCCTACGCGTTGTGAACATGCCTACGCGTTATGGCCACGCTTACGCGTCATAGCCACGCCTACGCGTTATACACCTAGGCGTGGCAACGCCCACACGAATCCCAGGAGAATCCGTTAGGGGGAAAATCCGGTGCACTGACTCTCGTTTGCTTTCAGTTCTGCTATCTGCGCAGGAACAAGGACCGGTTCCACCACCGGGGGTGTTACACCACCCACAAGCAGGTGCCGGTCTTCAAGAGGCTGCACAATTCGACCGAGTGGATACCGGTGGCGAAGCACGTCAACGTCGGCTGCAATTGCCTGGTCGGATTTAAATATCACGATTGAAACTCTCACGTTGCAACGTCGGCTGTCGTTTCTGTAACGTGGTGCATGCTCGTACAATAAAAAGAAATGTTGACTGTAACTTTGTTTCATTAAAAAGAATAATAATAAAAACAAAAAAACAACAGCTGCGTATTGATTGAAGAAATAAAACAAAGTTATTATTAGGAATGGCTGTTTATTGAGTTGGTTGGCAACGCTGAATTTCGTTTTTTTAAACGATGGGGTACAGCTGGAGTAACTTCCGGTTGACTCTGGCAAACGTCATTACCAAGGAAAAGAATTCAGGCCGCGAACAGTACGAAAATTTAGTACTCGGACTGTATCAACCTCGCCCGCAACGTTCGCATTACACTCCTTCCCCTTCCCCTCAATAACAATTCGATGCATAGTACATTCGATGTAAAAAGCGTCCAACACTAAGCGGCCTGAATTCTTTTCCCTGGTCATTACTGATTGACAGGTGTTCCAAATTTCATATACTTTACATATAATTAATCACACTTCTTTGAAAATAGTAACGGATTTTGTACAGCGTTTTCGATTGGGCTCCGCTATACGCACTGAGTGTATCTTCATCACGTTTTATTGCATGAGGTTAAAACGAGAGGAAGATACACTCATGCCCGTTTGCACCACTTTCACTTAAAATTTTAAGTCCTACTTAAGTGGTTAAGTGACACATTCTATTATGGAAAAAGTGTCATCTAGGGCCATTTGCACCACTTTCAGTTAAAATTTAAGGTCCACTTAACTCCATAGAAACGTTTGTTACAATAATTATTTCTATGGAGTTAAGTGGAGCTTAAATTTTAATTGAAAGTGGTGCAAATGGCCCTAATCTTTTAAGTGGGACTTAAAGTTTTAAGTGAAAGTGGTGCAAACGGGCGTCAGTGCACGCACATAGTGCATCCCAATCGAAAACGCGCCATAACTGACACCATGATCAGCAATTAATTATAATCATCAGACTCACGCGTACCAAAATAGGGAGATTATTTGAGCGAGCCACAATGCATTAAAATAAAATGGGTACTCCACGTGATATAATTAACCCTAATTTTTATTTTCCTAATGCCCGTTTGCACCACTTTCACTTAAAACTTTAAGTCCCACTTAAATGATTAATGGCCAGTTGCACCGAACACTTAAAGCCGAGCTTAACTTTAAGTACTGCTTATAATGTGACATTTGGGGTTATACAACATTCAGTAAATCACATTCCAAGCGGTGCTTAAAGTTAAGCTCGGCTTTTAAGTGTTCGGTGCAACTGGTCATAAGTGGTTAAGTGAAAATGTCACTTAACCACTTAAGTAGGACTTAAAACTTTAAGTGAAAGTGGTGCAAACGGGCATTAAAGAAACAAATTAATTTAATAATGAGCGAATTCCAAACCCCCGCTCGTTACTCCTCCGGTTACTTAACCTCTATGATCGCGGCACAAACGCTCGCTTCCTCGGCGGCTTATTTACATGTAACTTCTTGGTCTCGTGAACGCGTTTTAGCAAACGCCGGCCGAAATACGAAGCCGACGGGTTTTCCTCAAATAAATAACATTATTGTTTCCAATTCCGACGGCATCAATCAACTCACCGATGATAAAAAAACGCGCCGATGCGCCGGCTGATGTCGGTCGGTAAAACAGTTCCCCGATACGAATGAATGTCGCGCTGCCTCCTCGCGTGAGTTCCGGCTTTGATGCTAACGCAGTTTTCGAGTGATTTTTAATAGTAATCGCCGTGTTAAGCGTGTGAAAACGAAACCGTAATGATAAGTGCACCGCCTTCGACGGTTGCGGGCGAGTTCCGAGCCGCCCGAAGAACAAAAACGCGTTGCGTTTTCGAAGGTGCGCTCCGTCGCGTCGTCGTCGCCATTGTCGTTAATAGTTCTTTGCGAAGTTGTGATTGCGTCAGTTCGTGTGTAGGAAAATGCGAAGACGCAAAAAACTCTCGAGTGTTGTGCCCCCGTGCCCCCCGCGTTCGGGAAAGAACCGCCCGATGCTGACCCAGGGATAGCCGCCGCCGCCGCCGCCGCGCCGCCGTGTTTGACGTGTTTGCAGTTAAGGTAGGCTTTGCCATTCAAAAATATTAACATTAAACGCTTACGTCCGAGAAGTATAATGTAATTAGCGGGCCTAGGCGCATTTTAGGCGGAATGTTTCGTTAAATATACGAGGAACTACTAATATGCTGAAGCGATGATAGTCGCAAAAAGTTCGAATCTTTAACGCGTCTGCCCCGCAAAAACAAAACAATAAACCAGTCGAAGCCCGACAAGTCTACGCGGCACGCAGTCACCACCACAGTTCTGGCCGACTGGATATAAAAACTTGTTTACACAATCGATCCATTCCGAAATGAACTCGCTTTCTTTTTGCAGTGACGGCGCTATAACTGATATGAATTAAATGTATTACGCCGACCTTTTTAAAAGCTACATTAACGAATTATAATGTTTTCATAATTATTAATTAAAGAAAGAAACTATAAAGGCAGTTATGTTACACACGTAATTTACATGAAACGGTTGCTTCTGATGTGAAAAATGAGCGCGATGGTGACTCGAGTGACTCGGGCGTATAAGCCGTTCAGCGGCGACGTTGAAATCTACGCCGCTGCTTTGTTTGTCTTTATACTGGTTTTTACCAGACATCCTAAGAACGTCCGACCCTTAGTAATTACCTGCGTAAAAAAGTTCTTGCTCGTTGATAATAAAATTGCATAATAATTACTACCTATAAAAAAGAAAAGAAGGCAAATAGGAATTATGTTGTCAGCTTGTTCTGAACTCCTTTCTTTTTTACGTCAATTCTATAGAAATATAATGGAAATCGTGTGCAACAGAGTTGCCAACTCAGCTTCCAGCGTTGCCAGATGTCGGTAGTTATATTAGAGGTACTTTCTTTCGCCCACAAAATCGTGATCAAAACGTGTTTTGATATTTTCAAAAACAGACATTCTTTTCTTTGAATCTCTTTATTTTTGAGACTTGTCTGGATTGAAATATGGTTTTGGATTGAAATATGATTATTTACAAATGAACTGCCAACAGTGGCGGCTTGTGATGATTTACTGCGGGTGGGCAGAAACTGGGCAAAAGAGAAAGCGGATGTATTTTCCAAATAAGTTTGTTTTTCGGGGCTTACAATTTTTTAACTAAATTTAAGCGTGAGATTTACAGAGCTTCCCAAGCTCCCAAGCTCAGCTTCCCTACGCCTTTCACCAAAAAAAAACAATCGACGAACGCGCTCTTGATTTACAATCAAAAAAATTCAAAAACGACGCGTTTTTTATTTGCTCAATTGAACTGAAGTCTCTCCCTCCCCTCTTGGATGCGCTTTTAATTTTCGAATTCGATTTAAGTGGGGGATTTACAAAGCTTTTTCTCAGCTTTCCAACTCCTTTTACGAAAAAACAATCGACGAACGCGTTCTTGAGTTACAGGCAAAATTCTAAAGCACCGCGTCTTTTACTTGCTCAATTAATTGAACGTCTCTCCCACCCCTCGCGGTCGCGCTTGTTATTTTTGAATTCAATTTAAGTGGGGGATTTACAGAGCTTCTTCTCAGCTTCCCAACGCCTTTTACCAAAAAGCAATCGACGAATGCGTTCTCGAGTTACAGTCAAAATTCAAAGGCGACGCGTTTTTCATTTGCTCGATTAACTGAACGTCTCTCCCTCCCCTGGCGATCACGCTTGCAATTTTCGGTTTAAATTTAAGAGGGGGATTCACAGAGGTTTTTCTTGGCTTTCGAACGCCGTTTACCAAAAAACAATCGACGAACGCGTTCTCGAGTTACAATCAAAATTCTATAGCGACGCGTTTTTTTTTTTGCTCAATTAACGGAACGTCTCTCCCTCCCCTCGCGAACGCGCTTTTAACTTTTGAGCTCGATTTAAGCGTGGGATTTACAGAGCTTTTTCTCAGCTTTCCAAAACGCCTTTTACCAAAAAAACAATCGACGAACGCGTCCTTGAGTTATTTCGAAAATTCCAAAGCAACGCGTTTTTTTATTAGCTCAATTAACCGAACGTGTCTCTCCCTCCCCTCGCGATCGCGCTTTTAATTTTCGAATTCAATTTAAGCGCGGGATTTACAGAGCTTTTCCTCAGCTTTCCGACGCCTTTTACCAAAAAAACAATCGACGAACGCGTTCTCGAGTTACAGTCAAAATTCAAAGGCGACGCGTTTTTCATTTGCTTGATTAACTGAACCTCTCTCCCTCCCCTGGCGATCACGCTTGCAATTTTCGGTTTAAATTTAAGAGGGGGATTCACAGAGGTTTTTCTTGGCTTTCGAACGCCGTTTACCAAAAAACAATCGACGAACGCGTTCTCGAGTTACAATCAAAATTCTAAAGCGACGCGTTTTTTTTGCTCAATTAATTGAACGTCTCTCCCTCCCCTCGCGAACGCGCTTTTAACTTTTGAGCTCGATTTAAGCGTGGGATTTACAGAGCTTTTTCTCAGCTTTCCAAAACGCCTTTTACCAAAAAAAACAATCGACGAACGCGTCCTTGAGTTATTTCGAAAATTCCAAAGCAAAGCGTTTTTTTCTTAGCTCAAATAACCGAACGTGTCTCTCCCTCCCCTCGCGATCGCGCTTTTAATTTTCGAATTCAATTTAAGCGCGGGATTCACAGAGCTTTTCCTCAGCTTTCCGACGCCGTTTACCAAAAAACAATCGAACAACGCGTTCTCAAGTTACAGTCAAAATTCAAAGGCGACGCGTTTTTCATTTGCTCGATTAACTGAACGTCTCTCCCTCCCCTGGCGAGTGCGCTTGTAATTTTCGGTTTAAATTTAAGAGGGGGATTCACAGAGGTTTTTCTTGGCTTTCGAACGCCGTTTACCAAAAAACAATCGACGAACGCGTTCTTGAGTTACAATCAAAATTCTAATGCGACGCGTTTTTTTTTGCTCGATTAAATGAACGTCTCTCCCTCCCGTGGCGATCATGCTTGCAATTTTCGGTTTAAATTTAAGAGGGGGATTCACAGAGGTTTTTCTTGGCTTTCGAACGCCGTTTACCAAAAAACAATCGACGAACGCGTTCTTGAGTTACAATCAAAAATCTAAAGCGACGCGTTCTTTATGGCTCGATTAAATGAACGTCTCTCCCTCCCCCCTCCTTCGCGCTTGTAATTTTCGGATTAAATTTATGCGGGGGATTTACAGAGCTTCTTCTCAGCTTCCCAACGCCTTTTACCAAAAAAACAATCGACGAATCAACAACAAGTGCAAAAGGGAAAGTGGGTGCACTTTCCAAACAAATTTGTTTTTTTTTTTTTGGGGGTTATCCGGACGAGAACCGGAACTGCAACTTCATAGGGGACCCACCCCGACCAGCCGCCACTGACTGCTAATTAAAAATTCAAGTCGGGCGTTTTGTTGCAATTCAAGTCCAAACTATTCGAAACACGATTCAAACTTTTAAGCGAAAGAAAACATTAATTAGACGTCGCAAATCGCAAATATCCCTAGAATTGCTCAAAATTCGAAAATTTCGCCATCTGTTGACAAAATTCGAAAGAAATATTTCATACATTTTAATGTAGATGCCGCTGTGCAATATTCCTTAAATTCCTTAAACAAGTTTCCATGTTGGTTTGTTTTTCATTTACAAAAGAAAAAACGCGTTCCGATTCCCACCACGGTTTTCTTATTTCTGCGGTCTTCAATTTTTTTATTTTTATTCTGCTCTCTTCGAGAGAGTGTGTGTGAAAGTGAGAGAGAAAAAGAAACAGCGCGCAATTTAATAAAACAGCGGTTTTCTTTTATTTCGTGACGTTATTTCTTAAAAGTACATCAGCTAACAATCAGCGTTAAAGCGGCGGCAAAGATTGGGTTTGCGTAAAACGTTGAGCAGCGCCATCTACTGTGGAAAAACGAAATTAATTTCGTGTGTGCGGTAAAGAACATGATAAATAGGACGGTTTTAATATAGACGTGTCAATCGTGTAGCCAACTTAAACAGTAATTGATTCGTGATGGTGATGATTCTGTGTATGTCGCAGTCATGAAAATTAAAATAGTGCCGCCGCAGTTCTGCCAACCGACTCGATCGCGTGGGATACAATTGTTTATGAAGGCGAGAAAAACGAATTTGTGAATGTCTCCGGAATTGTTAACGCGAAGTTAGGGTTAGGTGTCAACCGACATGAGCGCGTTTCCAAAATGGCGTCAGTCAAAAATAAACGTACCCCTCCCCCCCCCTCCCCACCCTCATCACTCATCCCTCATCCCTAATAAGATTACTTACAGCTCGCTTCTTTTTACTGTGCACTTCTTTCTCTTCCGTCCGTCGCGGGAACGTTACGCGCGACGCGACGCAACGATTAATTTTTTGACACGCAGTGTCGCCAACTTAAATCCCACCGGTAATTATTACGCTCACAATCGGCCATCTGTTCAGTTTTAATTAATTCTGATTTTTGGAAAGCGGAACTTGAACTGCTGTTATTGTTTTGTGCGAGTGTTCTCATCGGAGATGAAGTGACAAGAGGGATTAACCGGGATTATCTCCTCGCCCTTAATTGCCGAACGCGCTCTCGCATATATATAGGCGGACAGGGATAGTAAAGGGAACCATTTACCCTTCTCCGTTTCATGATTTAACATCCGTCGAAATGTCAGCGCCGTTCCGCGTCGCCGCCGTCGTAAGTAAACTGCATTTCCATTAATTAATAAAAAAAAAGAAACAATTTTTTTGCTCCGAGTAGTATTTCAGCGTTTTGATTGCGTGCACGTGGATCCCCGAAATCCATCCGAGAGAGGAGAGCGGCTACGACGTATTGAGGGCTCTCAATTTGTTATTCGCGAACGATACGGAAAAGAATGCGCGTTTCGACCTTGGCACTTCTAATTTTGAAATCGCCGAAAATGAAAACGCAAACGAAGAAGAAAAACAAGAAGAAGAAGAAGGGGAAAACAGACACGTTCGATTAGGGGTGAGAGCTTTGTTACTTTTGCTCCTCCCATTCAAGAAATTGCTAAAGTATGTAAAAGACGGTCTTCAAATCTTCCTTGCCTAAAAGTGCGTGTGGAAACAAAGAGAGAGAGAGAGAGATTGATTGATCACGTCAGAGTTGACATTCGGAAAGTTTTCATTCAAACCAATAACGTTGAGCAAAAGGGCATACACACAAAACCCGAAAATATTGTTTTGGCCAATCGTACCGCACGTTCAGGGCGGAGCGACTGACGACACATTATGTTAGCCCCGCCCCCACTACAATTTTATTTTCAGTTCTTCCGAAAATGTTAACATTTTTTCTTTTCTTCTATTATTAACAGCGAGGTTGACGATAACGAAATTAAAACGGCTTTCTTCATTCGCTTTTTATTTTCAATAATTTAATTGATGAATTAAACAAATGAAGAAAGTATGGGGATGAAGGGAGTTCGTTGCTTACTTACGTTGCGCTGACATTAGGTGATTATAATAATAATAATAATAATAATAATGTTTTATTGTCACTTATCACAAGGACATGGACATTGTCAAAAAAAAAAAAAAAATCCGGGAAGTGAACGGACATTTTATATTTCTTTGTGCGGTAAAGGCGGCGAATCAGTTTCCGACCAATCGCGCACGTGCATGGCGGAGCAAGCAACAGCATCAGACACGCCCCCGCTGCAATTTTTTTCCTTAATTATTCCGGAGCTTTAAACTTCAACTTAAATTCAAATAAGCAGATCACAGTCGACCGTGCTTATGTAAGGTACGGGGAGCGGAGCAAATTGTAGCCGGTCACGATAAATAAATAAATACATAATCGAACAGGTTAGATAATTAAATCAGGGAAGTAAGCGGGCATTTGTTTTATTTTCTTGTGTGGTAGCGGCGGCGAATCAGCTTCTGACCAACCGCGCACGTTTAGGGCGGAGCGAGCTGTGGTATTAGACACGCCCCCGTTGCAATTTTTTTCTTCAATTATTCCGGAGATTTAAACTTCATCTTAAATTCAAATAAGCAGATCACAGTCGACCGTGTTTATGTAAGTTACGGGGAGCGGAGCAAATTGTTGCCGGTCACGATAAATAAATACATAATCAAACAGGTTAGATAATTAAATCAGGGAAGTAAGCGGGCATTTGTTTTATTTTCTTGTGTGGTAGCGGCGGCGAATCAGCTTCTGACCAACCGCGCACGTTTAGGGCGGAGCGAGCTGTGGTATTAGACACGCCCCCGTTGCAATTTTTTTCTTCAATTATTCCGGAGATTTAAACTTCATCTTAAATTCAAATAAGCAGATCACAGTCGACCGTGTTTATGTAAGTTACGGGGAGCGGAGCAAATTGTTGCCGGTCACGATAAATAAATACATAATCAAACAGGTTAGATAATTAAATCCGGGAAGTGAGCGGGCGGGCATTTGTTTATTTTCTTGTGCGGTAAAGGCGGCGAGTCAGCTTCTGCCCAATCGCGCACGTTCAGGGCGGAGCCGAGCAATAGTATAGATACGCCCCCGTTGCAATTTTTTTCTTCGATTATTCCGGACCTTTAAACTTCATCTTAAATTCAAATAATCAGATCACAGTCGACCGTGCTTATGTAAGTTACGGGCAGCGGAGCAAATTGTTGCCGGTCACAATAAATAAATACATAATCAAATAGGTTAGATAATTAAATCCGGAAAGTGAGCGGGCATTTGTTTTATTTTCTTGTGTGGTAGCGGCGGCGAATCAGCTTCTGACCAAGCGCGCACGTTTAGGGCGGAGCGACCTGTGGCATTAGACACGCCCCCGCTGCAATTTTTTTCTTCAATTATTCCGGAGCTTTAAACTTCATCTTAAATTCAAATAAGCAGATCACAGTCGACCGTACTTATGTAAGTTACGGGGAGCGGAGGAAATTGTTGCCGGTCACGATAAATAAATACATAATCAAACAGGTTAGATAATTAAATCCGGGAAGTGAGCGGGCGGGCATTTGTTTATTTTCTTGTGCGGTAAAGGCGGCGAGTCAGCTTCTGATCAACCGCGCACGTTCAGGGCGGAGCGAGTTGTGGCGTTAGACACGCCCCCGCTGCATTCTTTTTCTTCAGTTATTCCGGAGCTTTAAACTTCATCTTAAATTCAAATAAGCAGATCACAGTCGACCGTGCTTATGTAAGGTACGGGGAGCGGAGCAAATTGTAGCCGGTCACGATAAATAAATAAATACATAATCAAACAGGTTAGATAATTAAATCCGGGAAGTGAGCGGGCGGGCATTTGTTTATTTTCTTGTGCGGTAAAGGCGGCGAGTCAGCTTCTGACCAACCGCGCACGTTCAGGGCGGAGCGAGCTGCGGCGTTAGACACGCCCACATTGCAGGTTTCTTGTCTTCCATTTTTCCGGAGCTTTAAACGTCAACTTAAATCCAAATAAGCAGTTAACCGTCAGTGGTTCGCGCTTATGTACGTTGCGAGGGGCGGGCGGACCAAATCGTTGCCGCCCACAGTAAATAAATTATGATTAAACGGAACGAGTTTCGATTGGTTAATTGGGCGTAATCAACGTAATCGAATGCTCATCATAAATTCGTCATTCCATAAAAACGAGTAGTTTTTATATGGAATGACACTTGTGGGCGTGCCGGGGCGGGGCGATGGGCGTGTCCAAAATAAAACCGTGTCTTTCCGACTTACGTTCGTGCGCCATGTTCTCTTTAATAGAACAAGGTTCTGATTGTTTCGCAGGAAAACAAAATTCTCTGCAAGGTGGTGAAGAGGTGGGTGGAGTTTAGCGTTTCCGGCATGACGCACAAGCCCGATTCGCTGATGTTTTACGCGTGTGCGGAAAGTAAATTCGAGCGGCGTCCCACGCTCGAGGAGCTGGTCGACTTCGAAAGCGATCGCGATGACGTAGAGGTGACGTTTGATTTTTCTTTTTGCTTTTTGTTTTTTTGTTTTTTTGTGGAGCTTCCTTCGAATGTATCTTCGCCGATTGGTTGATTAGTTCTGCTGGATATCGAGAGAGCGCGGTCCTCCGAAGTGCGAGACCCAGCACCAGCAGGTCGCCGTCTTCTCGCGTGACTTCGACTCGAGCCTCTGGTCCTACCAGAACGTGCACGTCCCGGCTGGCTGCGGATGTCATCTTGGGCTGAAGCATTTCAATTGATGTGATGATGCACCACAAGTTTTGCTTTGCGAAAACAGGAGGAAGAGCGGGTTTCAACCAATCGCGTCGCAGCGGGCGGAGCCAGTGCAACAAACAGCTAGACACGCCACGCCTACTCTGTTGTAATAATTTGTTTTTATCTTGAATCGAATTTAAAATAAATGTGTTATTCGATGATTGCAAACGTGATTTTATTTTGTTCTATGTTCATTATTTTTCCAGAATTTATATTAAAAAGTTAATTTTGATAAATTGTCGATTAAATATTTTTAATTTTTAATCATTGCGTAGGTTGAACAGAACTGGGTTGGTTTACGTTGACGTTAAAATTACTTGAGTTTTATTCTAATTCATTTTTAATTTTTAACAATTTTTATACTTTTTTTTTTGCTTTTTCTTGCAAATTTTATTTGTATTAAATGGAGTTAGGTTTAGATCAGTAGGATTGGATTGACCTAGATTTTTAATTTTTTTTGAAATCTTAATTTCTCTTGTGATTTTTAATCTTTTAACTTGTGTTACATATGTGTTAGGCAGACGTCAGTTGATTGATCTCGAGGTCTGTTGAGCATAATTTTAATTTTTTTTAATTTTAACATTTTTTCTTACTTTTCATTTTTTAAATATTAAAAAAAAAAAAATTTTAGCATAGAATGGAATGCAATGTGATATAATAGGTCGGGTCGATCGACCTTGAGATTTATTGAGATTCATTTTATAAAAAAAAATTGTTTTTTTTCTTCTGATCGTCACTTGTTTTTCTTGTTTTGTTTCTAGGATTTTTATTAATTTTTTTAATCTGACCTCCGCACCGTTTTCTTCAGTTTTCGTTTAATCTGAACGTCCCCCCCCCCTCCATTTTTTCAATTGAAATACTTAAGAGTCTTTTGTGCTTTGTTTCTAGGATTTTTATTAATTTTTTTAATCTGACCTCCGCACCGTTTTCTTCAGTTTTCGTTTAATCTGAACGCCCCCCCCCCCTCCATTTTTTCAATTGAAATTCTTAAGAGTTTTTGTGCATTGTTTTTAGGATTTTTGTTAATTTTTTTAATCTGACCCCCGCACTGTTTTCTTCAGTTTTCATTTAATCTGAACGCCCCCCCTCTATTTTTTCAATTGAAGTTCTTCAGAGTCTTTTGTGCATTGTTTTTAGGATTTTTGTTATTTTTTTCAAACTGACCCCCGCACTGTTTTCTTTAGTTTTCTTTTAATCTGAACGCCCCCTCCCCCCTCCATTTGTACAATTTGCAATTCTTAGAGATTTTTGTTGTACACATGTTCATATTTTTTCCGATTTTAATTTTTTTTAATGCTGTTTTGAATTTTTAATTTTGGTTGAACGGAATTAGGTTAGATTGTTTAGATTTAATTTTTTTTTACTATTTTTTTTTATTGTTGATAATTTTTATTTTATATTTTGCTGGGGTTAAATAAAGTTCAGTTATAGGGTGGAATTTGGTTTTTACTTTTAATTATTTGCATTTTTAATTTAATATTTTTCTAACTTTTAATTTTTTTTTAAATATTTTGTTTGCTTTAATTTTTAATTTGGCTTGAATGAAATCAGGTTTAGTGCAGTTAGATTGCGTATTTTGATTTATAATTTTATTACTATTTTTATTATTGGTTTTAACTTTTTATTGTTTTTAATTTTTAATTTTTATTTTTATTTTTACTTGGGTTGAATAAAATCGAGTTCAGTTGTTGGGTCGAGTTTGGTTGACCTTGACATCGGTCGTGGGTACTTCGCTTTAATCGCTTTTTTTTGAAATTTTTTACATAGTTTACTTTTAATTCTTTACATTTTTAATTTTTTGCTTCTACTGAACGCAGTTAGGTAGAGCTGGATCGATATGGTTTGACCTTGAAATTTGTCGAGCGCGATTCTAACATTTCTTTAATTTTTTTTTTTGATATTTCTTTTTCTTAATTTTTTTACTTGGGTTGAATGACTACTTTTTTTTATTGTTTTTGATTTTAATTTTTTTTTTGCTTGGGTTAACTCCAGCCAAGTTCAGTTGTTGGATCGAGTTTGTTTGACCTCGAGATTGTTCGAGCTACGCTTCAATTTTTAATATTTTTAATATTTAATTTTCTTAATTTTTTTTACTCGACTTGAATGTATGAAGATAGGTCGGGTTCAGTTGGATTGGGCGGAGGTAGAATTTTTTTTTTTTAATTTGTTTTGTCTACTACTTTTCTGTTATTAAAAAATGTTGCAAATCCTTTTCGATCGTAGGATGTCGCTGTTTTACCTATTCATTACTTTTTTTTATATTTTTGATTTTAATTTTTTTTTGGTTTGAATTAAATAGAGACGAGTTCGTTTGTTGGATCGAGTTTGGTTTTTGATTTTAATTTTTTTTTGTTTGAATTAAATAGAGACGAGTTCGCTTGTTGGATCAAGTTTGGTTTTTGATTTTAATTTTTTTTTTGTTTGATTTAAATAGAGACGAGTTCGCTTGTTGGATCAAGTTTGGTTTTTGATTTTAATTTTTTCTTGTTTGAATTAAATAGAGACGAGTTCGTTTGTTGGATCGAGTTTGGTTTTTGATTTTAATTTTTTCTTGTTTGAATTAAATAGAGACGAATTCGTTTGTTGGATCGAGTTTGGTTTTTGATTTTAATTTTTTTTTGTTTGAATTAAATAGAGACGAGTTCGTTTGTTGGATCAAGTTTGGTTTTTGATTTTAATTATTTTTTTGTTTGATTTGAATAGAGACGAGTTCGCTTGTTGGATCAAGTTTGGTTTTTGATTTTAATTTTTTTTTGTTTGAATTAAATAGAAACGAATTCGTTTGTTGGATCGAGTTCGGTTTTTGATTTTGATTTTTTTTGTTTGAATTTAATAGAGACGAGTTCGCTTGTTGGATCAAGTTTGGTTTTTGATTTTAATTTTTTTTTGTTTGAATTTAATAGAGACGAGTTCGTTTGTTGGATCGAGTTTGGTTTTTGATTTTAATTTTTTTTGTTTGAATTTAATAGAGACGAGTTCGCTTGTTGGATCGAGTTTGGTTTTTGATTTTGATTTTTTTTTGTTTGAATTAAATACAGACGAGTTCGTTTGTTGGATCTAGTTTGGTTTTTGATTTTGATTTTTTTTTGTTTGAATTAAATAGAGACGAGTTCGGTTGTTGGATCGAGTTTGGTTGACCTTGAGATTGTTCGAGCTGCGTTTCAATCGTCTTCTGATTCACATATTTTGGCGCCCCTCTTGCCTTGCCTGCCGCCTTCCGCACCGGCCCTGACTTACAGTAACGCGGCTTGACATAACCTCAAATGATATTTCGCAAAAATCCGCTTCGCGCTGTTACGGAACTTGATGAACTCTTCGATCGTTCAATTGATACGCAGCAAGGTGACTTTTTTGGTGGCGACTTACGTTAGCATGATTTACGTGTTGCGAAAGTAAAGCGCCATCTATATATAGTGAAGTTTACGTTTTTTTTTTCTTTTTTTTTTTTTTTTGAAAACTCAGGAAACCAGTTTAAGCTACGCGTTTTTAAAACCGCCGGAAACTCATTCTGTCATTTATGACAGAAGAGGTTATTTGAAACTTGTATGCCGTCCGACGCGACGGCCAATAGCTGCGCTTGTTCTTCGCGCGGCGGGTGATTTAAATAAATGACTCCTCCCACTTTTTTGTTTTTTTTTTTTTTTAAATAGGCGTTCCTTAACCTTTAATAATTTTAATTTTAATACAAAACAAAAAGAAACTGATTGACACGCGGCAACGAATTAAGTCGGGACTTATTATTGCGCGAAACTTTATTTATTATTTCGCCATACTTTGTTTGCCGGATTTGGACGCGTTTAAGTGCATTATTCATTTAACTGATAGCGAAATGTTACGCGTGCAAATACTACACGCAATTCACACTAATCGCCTGCCAAGGGAGAGAAAAATTTATCGGCCTTCGTTTTGTTAACAACAATTAATTAAATCAATAGCGCCAGCGGACCAGGCGAGTTCTGCCCGTGGCGTCGGCGTCGTTGTTTTCCGCGCCCGGCGCCGGCCGCCTGGTCCGTCCCCGAAAAAAAGCACCGCCGCGAAAGCTCCGGATTTCGCATTTAAGCGGTATTTGTTTTGTATATTGGTGTATATAAGCGACCTTATGCGATTACAGGGCGACAGTTTCAGTGGTTAGGCGACGCCGACGTTTGGAGTGCGTTCTGAAAATGAAGGCTCACAGAGTAAGAATGCAGTCTTCACCTTCTTATCATCATCATTCTCAATTCAATTGTCAACTTATATAGTACGGACAACAACAACAAGAAAAAAAAAAAACTACGCATAACATTTAATGACAGCCCTGTCAAATTTTGGAGGTTATGATACATCAAGACAAAAGCGCGACGGCTAAGTACTTTGACAGGAAGACAATCAATTCGTTTGTTTTTTTTTTTTGATCGCCCCCTCTTAAAAAAAAACAAACAAACACATGTGATGACGTTTTAGCACTTCTTTTGTCTACTGGTTTCCGTATTGGTACTGTCGGAACCTCTGAGCGCGCAGCAATCATCGGAAATCCTGACGGAGCGGCGGGAAATCACCGCCGACAGAGAGCTCTGGAACATCCTGCAGCAAAACAAGGCTCGTTTCGAGGAGGAGGAGGAGGAGGAGGAGGAGGAAGGTGACTCGAAAGAAAACAATAATTCGTTTTACGACGAAGATGACGGCGATGAAGAAGGCGATCTGCTTTCCCTTTCCGACAGGAGCCTCGATGAGGGAAGCAGGGACAATCGAAGACCGGTGAGGAGGATTCTCCCCCTTCACCCCCTCCCTCTCATCCCCCTCAAAATTTACTTTTTTGTTTTGTCTTGCATAGAAACTGGTGCTGTGCCAGGTCGTTAAAGTGAGGCGCGAGCTTGGAAACGCGGTCACCAAGTACAAGCCCTCCGTCCTTGAGAATTACGTGTGCAAGCAGAGCGGAATCGAGTTCTCCGACTTCCTATTGGATGATATTCTGATGCGATATTCGAATCGCAACAACCTGCCGGTGGAAGTAAGTTTGTTGCGTTGCGTTGTTCGCAGAAAGCTGCGTCGCCCTGTACAATCAAATCAACGGAGAAATCTGTTTTACCGACGCGGAAATTACGATGGCCGCCCGGGGTTGCCGAATCTTTTGCAATCAGTGACGCCGACTTGCCGACAAAACGTTGCCTAAAGGCGCGTCGCCATTTTTTTTCTAAAGTCGTAAACAAAAAAAAAAAAAAATCGCCGGTTTGGTGTAATACAATATATCAAAAATTAGAAGAAATTAACGAAAGAGAAACTGCCGAAAAGTCAGGAACAAAAGAGAAATGAAAGCAGCGGCGAAAAATTACGAGGCCCGAGGCGAACCAAAAAAAAAAAAACAAAACAAAAAGGAAGATCGCCGACACCAATTCTCAGAAAATTAAAGCAAAAAGCAAATTGCGGAAAAATCAAATGGTACGTTAAAGAAAAAAAAAAACAAAAAGGGAACGAAATGCGGTGTGCAAAACGCATGATCACGAACGAGACGAAACAAATGAAAAAAAAAACGACGAACTACAAACGAGCCTCAGTGAAACGTGCAAAATCAATTCTACGTAAGAAAAGAAAAAATACGAAAAGTACGGAAACAACAAACAAAGAAAAAACAAAAAACAAAAGAAGATCGACGACCAAGATGAAGAAACACCAAATGAATCTGCGCACGAAAAATTAAAAAAAGAAGAAAAAATCTAAAACGAAACAAACGATTTTACCGTAAAAAGGCGTCAGTCGATAAAATGTGAAAATTCAATTTGATAAATATAAACAAAAGAGAAACACGACAGCACAAAATAAATTAGAAGAAAAAAAGAAAAAACAGAAGTACCAGGACGTTAAGGTGCACAAAAAAATGAAAACTTTTTGCAAATGAAAAGAAACAACTCGTGGGAAACAAAAGAGAATTAAAAAAAAAAAAACAGAAGGACAAAAAATGGAAATCGAAAAAAGGAAAACAAAAAAAAATTAAACAAACGAACCAATTCTTTAAAACAAAAAAAACAAAAAAGAATGAACAAATGTGAAAAAAATAAATAAAAAAAGATCGACGACTCAGAAGAACAAAGGCCAAATGAATCTGTGAAGAGAAATACGACGACAGCATAAAATAAATTAAAAGAAAAAAAACAGAAGCACCAGGATGAAAAAAAAATATTTTTTTTGCAAATAAAATGAAGCTCAGGAAACAAAAGCTATTTAAAAAAAAAGACAGAAGTACGACGATGGACAAAAAAATGGAAATCGACAAAAGCACAATATAAAACAAACGAACCGCGAATAAAATGCAAAACATCAATTCCTTAAAAAACAAAAAAGAATGAACAAATGTAAAAAAAAAAAACAAAAGAAAATCGACGACTAAGATGAACAAAAGCCAAAAA
This sequence comes from Prosopocoilus inquinatus, assembly GCA_036172665.1. Taxonomy (NCBI): domain Eukaryota; kingdom Metazoa; phylum Arthropoda; class Insecta; order Coleoptera; family Lucanidae; genus Prosopocoilus; species Prosopocoilus inquinatus. Next base: position 758,945 of record CM069878.1, on the reverse strand, counting down.
GACGACAGCATAAAATAAATCAGGAAAAAAAAACAGAACTACCAGGATACTAAGATGAACAAAAAAATGATTTTTTTTCTTGCAAATAAAAAGAAGCTCAGGAAACAAAAGCGATTTAAAAAAAAGACAGAAGTACGACGATGGATAAAATAATGGAAATCGACTAAAGGACAAAATAAAACAAACGAACCGCGAATAAAATGCAAAACGTCAATTACTTAAAACAAAAAACAAAAAAGGATGAACGAATGTGAAAAAAAAAACAAAAGAAGATCGACGCCTAAGAAGAACAAGAGCCAAATGAAACACTGAAGAGAAACACGAGAGCACAAAATAAATTAGGAAAATAAAAACAAAATAAGATGAAAGAAAAAATGAAAACTTTATTGCAAATAAAAAGACGCTCGTAGAAAAAAAAGAGAATTAAAAAAAAAGACGGAAGCAAAACGATGGACAAAAAAAATGGAAATCGATAAAAGGACAAAATAAAGCAAAACGAACCGCGAAGAAAATGCAAAACGTCAATTTCTTAACACAAAAAAGAATGAACAAATGTGAAGAAAGAACAAAAGAAGATCGACGCCTAAGAAGAACAAGAGCCAAATGAAACTCTGAAGAGAAACACGAGAGCACAAAATAAATTACGAAAAATAAAAGACAGAAGTACCAGGATACTAAGATGAACAAAAAATTTAATTTTTTTTTGCAAATAAAAAGAAAAAAAGAGAATTAAAAAAAGACAGAAGTACCTACCACGATGGACAAAAAAATGATAATCGACAAAAGGACAAAATAAAACAAGCGAACCGCAAATAAAATGCAAAACATCAATTCCTTAAAACAAGAAACGAAAACAAAAAAGATTGAGCAAATATGAAATGAAGAAAAAACAAAAGAAAACGATGCTGGAAGTATTCTCGTCGTATAATACATTAATTAACTTAAGTAGCGACATTTTTAAACGCCAGATGTCGCTCAAATCGCGGAACTTCGCCCAATCTGGCAACCCTGTTAGGGCGAGGTGCTGTTTTACCAACGCGGAAATTACTACCGCCACCAACAGATGTCGATCGTTTCGATGACGGTCTCAAATCTCAAATGCACTTATGATTTTATTTTATTAGTTGACGAAAGATAATTGACGTAATAATCAATGATCACCTCAACGAAACAAACTAGGCTTCAATGTTGCGGCGTGTGACGATTTAAATAGCATTTTGACGGAATCTTGAAACGCACCTCAGTCACGACACAAGCTGCGCGTCGCTTCTCGAACATGTTTCGTCAGGATCGCATTAATTAATGATGATGATGAGTTGCCTACTCATGCAATTATGAGGTTAATAAGAATTAATTAATTCTCGGAATGTGGTATTTATGCTTGTCAAAGGTGGAGCTTACGCAACGGCCGTAGGCCGAGGTACGTTTCAAGTGTCGCCGCCAGTTTGGCAGGTCGGGAGTGCCCCTCCTTTTTTTCGAGGATTTTCTTTTTGAATTACGAAATAAATTCTCCTGAAGACGGAAGAAACTCCCCGAATCTGGCAATTCTGGATGCTAAACCGGGGAGACCTGAAACGTACCTCAGCCACAGCTCAAGTTCGGTTTCCTGCATTTGTTGTACATATTATATGATCGAGTATCTCTGGGTCTCTTTTGAAGAAGAAAAAGAAAATAAAATGAGAATCTTTTGAGATTAATAATCAAATCCGGTTTCGCTTCGTAATTTTGGCGGGCTTTTACGTTGCCGGCGGCGTTGCCAGTTCTAATAAAAACGCATTCAGGGTCTACATACGCGTACGTCCATTGGAGTCGATGTTTTTATCTTTTCTTCTTTTTTTCCAAAAAGAAATGTTTTCAGTTTTGTATTCTGCACACGTCGCACGCCCACCATCACTTCTACAGGAACTGCCACACGAAAACCACGCAGGTGTCGCTCTTCAGCAGGCGTTTCAACTCGACCGAGTGGTCGCACGAGTCGAGGAAAGTCGCCGTCGGATGCGGATGCGAAATAGGCCTTAAATATTACGATTGAAAGAACAAGTGCCGACGAGCGAGGCGAGATTTTGCCGCTGCAAACTTTAGTTTTAAAACGCTGTCAATGACAAGTCCATGGTTTTACATATAGACCAGTCATGTAAAAAAAAAAAAAACAAAAATTGAATAAACGCATTTTTCTGATGATTATTTTCTTTGCCATGATTATTACTATTATAAAACAAAAAGAAGGAATTAGCAGGTCACGTATTAAACGGTCGAGATGTTTTAAATTTCTGTCAATTTTGCAGGCGACTGTACGTTTCCTTTTGGCGGATTTTCTAAAATAAATGGTCGCGTTCAGGTGACCCAGAGCCTGAGCACATCTTGAAAGTCAGAGGCTCGTGTTTCTGAACGCGCAATTCAACGTAATGTGAAAATGCCGGCGGTTGAAACGTACGTAGCATGTCCGTTCAATAGCCGCAGCCAGCAATCAAAAGCAATTCAGCCGCTCGATCAACTGAAAGCGAGCATTCTGCGGGAATTTTTTGAAGTCGAAGCGTCAGTTTAAGAAGCGATCAGGGATCGGCGTCATCAAGATGACGGCTGACGTGCTCCGGGCACGTCGAAAATTAATAAAGCCAAAATTGCCGGGCACTCCTAATGCACGAAGGAAGGGTTCGCACGAATCGAAAACAACGTGACAGCATCAAGAGCCAACAGCGTAAAAGCTGACGTAAGGAAAACCAACGGCACAAAAGGTCGAAGGTGAACGCAATTTAATCTCTCCGTCGTCCGTTCAAAAAATTGAAATTCGCACCACCGGATGCAGCAAAAGAAAATTTGGAACGCAAACAGACTGACAAGCGTTAAGAATGCAAGTCGTACCTGACAAAATCATTCCTCGTTTAGTAAAATCTATTATACGCCACCAAATTTGAATATTTTATTAAAAACTGTAAAACTGTAAAATGTAACATTCGCTAAAAGGAGAATCTAATAAGTCGGTTGTGTATGTACACGTTATGAGCCGAGCACGTGGACTTTTTGTCGTCGTAAATTGTGCCGTAAATGCAGACGCTACTCCTGCGCTTTGCAGGGCGGTGTGGACGCGACGCGTTTCAATTGTTTTGCGGTTAGGCACTTGAAGAGGAAACAAATGTTTAATATAGATCGTGTAAATAAAGCCGGGGATGACTGACATTTGCGACTCGGCGCGGTAACCTCTGATCGTACGAACACGCATCGCCGCACGGTATCCTTTGATCGCGCATTAAGAGAAGCCACGCCCGTTTAGCCATTTTAATTTTAATTTTAATTCGCCACGACAAGAGGGGGGCGGTAAGTGAATCATAAGGGCGGCCTGCGTTTATTCTTGCGACAAAGTAAGCTGGTTTTTCCTATTGCGGAGTCGTATATGATTGTATAATACGTCAAGAGCGGCGTCCGTCAGTTTAAATGCGAAACGGAATAATAATGAACGGAGAACGTCCCGAACGCGTATATACAGGGTGTTTTTGAAATGAGAGCCCGCATGGGTGTAGCAGCACGTTTTATTTGATACCATTTTTTTACAAACATTTATAACATCGATATAAATATACAAATATAAACACATATAAACATGCATAACATTAATCCGCTAATCCATATTAGTTAAGGCTCTATATTTATATTTATATTTATATGTATAAGATGTTCTTTAGCGTTGCGCTTGTAAAAGTACAAAATGATCATCGGGGGAATTTTTCAGTGGAAGGCATACAGAGTAGGTAATAGTAGTAGTAAGATATTTCTGGTTAGATTAAAAGTGACATGGTAGACTCGGGAAATTAGAGAGAAACTGAAACTCTGGAACTATGAGGGTTTCCAAAGCAAACGAAGGAAAGTAGTAATTTAATTCGGTGGTGAAAGACTTCTCAAGTAGGCTCTTACTCTTGTAAATAATCTACGTTAAGACTCGTGCGCCGCGAACGTGAAAGGGACCGCGAACGCGAACGCAAAATAATATGCAGTCGCTCGCAATTACGGAAGGCGCAGGCGCTTGCAAATTTCGTTTGTTACGTCACGGTCTGATTGGAGTTCGCGTTCCCGTTGACTTTTACGTTCGCGTCCGCGTTCGCGTTCGTCAATCGTGCGCAAGCCCTTGCTGTTTCGAACTCACTTCGCGCCGAAACAATTCTCTAGCTAGAAGGTACCTACGCACGTCAGATAGTACGATGTGGAACGTTTCTTACGAGTAAATTTGTCCGTAGAAAAATAAATTCATCTACTAATCCGTGTTTAAGGTTCGCAGTGACAGATCAATTCTCCTTTGTTCTATGTACACAGCTTGGAAAACTGTGGTGACGCCAAGGCACAGTTGATTTTTGGTCACTTTCTTTTTTTTCTTTAGTCGCATTCGTGAGAGATAATAATCAAATGCGTTGTTGCCGAGCAGGCGACGACGACGCCGACGATAATAATGACGACATAAGCTGCTTAATTGTAACAATTAATTAATTAATTAATTAAAAAAGTCCGAAGTTGTTTTTGGATTTGGATTTGGTCGAGACCATGCTCGCTCAGGGGGCAAAATTGCAAGCAACTTTCAGTTTCGCTATTTACATAATACATGCTGTAGTATTTCATTTCGAAATTGGTTTTGACTTCATGCGTGCGGCTTCTTTACTAACAATAACAACCGTTCTGAATCCTCTCACCGTCTTTTCGTTGCGAATTATTGTTAAATATTGATAAAATTAAAATTATGGTTATGAAGGAACTGTTACGTTCGAGTTTCGCATTGACCGTTTCGGTCGGGTAGGCTTCCCCTTGTGCACGCATGTTGGGGGTATTGTGGTTGTTTGGTTGGTAGCGCTCACCCAATGTCAGGTGGTATTTCAGCGACCCCTTGCCACGGCCGTGAAGCGGTGGTCATGTCTCTGATATATCGCGAGCTAGCTTTGGATCGACTTTGTTGATGGATCGGATTACATCGACATCGTTAGTTGCTATCCGAGACTGTTTGTTCGGTTTTGAGGTCTTTTCCGGCTTGCCGTTCATCAGCAAGGTAAGCGCCACATTGATTCTCCATTTTGTTACTTGATTTTTTCCACGTGCGTTTATTGCTCGCAGTCGTTACTTACAGCAAGTAGCCCCGGGCAGATTTCCACCACCGCGCCGCGCCGTTTCGGTGCAAGGCGATCGTCGCCCTGCTTATTCTTCTAAGCGTCGCGCTGAGGGACGACACGTTCTCCCTTTCCGGCTTGCAAGGTGAACGCCATGTTGATTCTCCTCCATTTTGATACTCAGTTGTTTTCCACGCGCGTTTATTGTTCGCGGTCGTAAATTTCAGACATTTTCTTCCTTATAGCAAGTGGCCGCGGGCAGATTTCCACCACCGCGCTGCGCCGCGCCGTTTCGGTGCAAGGCGATTGTCGCCTTGCTTATTTCCGTAAGCGTCGCGCTGAGGGGCGACACGTTTTCCCTTTCCGGCTTGCCGTTCATCGCCATGTTGATTCTCCTCCATTTTGTTACTCGGTTGTTTTCCACGCGCGTTTATTGTTCGCGGTCGTAAATTTCAGACATTTTCTTCCTTATAGCAAGTAGCCCCGGGCAGATTTCCACCACCGCGCCGCGCCGATTCGGTGCAAGGCGATTGTCGCCTTGCTTATTCCCGTAAGCGTCGCGCTGAGGGGCGACACGTTTTCCCTTTCCGGCTTGCCGTTCATCGCCATGTTGATTCTCCTCCATTTTGTTACTCGGTTGTTTTCCATGTGCGTTTATTGCTCGCGGTCGTAAATTTCAGACATTTTCTTCCTTGTAGCAAGTAGCCCCGGGCAGATTTCCACCACCGCACCGCGCCGTTTCGGTGCAAGGCGATCGTCGCCCTGCTTATTCTTCTAAGCGTCGCGCTGAGGGACGACACGTTCTCCCTTTCCGGCTTGCAAGGTGAGCGCCATGTTGATTCTCCTCCATTTTAATACTCAGTTGTTTTCCACGCGCGTTTATTGTTCGCGGTCGTAAATTTCAGACATTTTCTTCCTTATAGCAAGTAGCACCGGGCAGATTTCCACCACCGCGCCGCGCCGATTCGGTGCAAGGCGATCGTCGCCTTGCTTATTCCCGTAAGCGTCGCGCTGAGGGGCGACACGTTTTCCCTTTCCGGCTTGCCGTTCATCGCCATGTTGATTCTCCTCCATTTTGATACTCAGTTGTTTTCCACGCGCGTTTATTGTTCGCGGTCGTAAATTTCAGACATTTTCTTCCTTATAGCAAGCGGCCGCGGGCAGATTTCCACCACCGCGCCGCGCCGATTCGGTGCAAGGCGATTGTCGCCTTGCTTATTCCCGTAAGCGTCGCGCTGGGGGGCGACACGTTTTCCCTTTCCGGCTTGCCGTTCATCGCCATGTTGATTCTCCTCCATTTTGTTACTCGGTTGTTTTCCATGTGCGTTTATTGCTCGCGGTCGTAAATTTCAGACATTTTCTTCCTTTTAGCAAGTGGCCGCGGGCAGATTTCCACCACCGCGCCGCGCCGATTCGGTCGCCTTGTGTTTATTCCCGTAAGCGTCGCTCTGAGGGACGACACGTTCTCCCAATACTTTCAGTTGAAGGAAATGTTAGATCATTCCCGATTTCGGGCTGTAACGGCGGTCCCATCGACGTTCCGCCTCGGAGAGATTGAGTAAGAATTTTTTTTCTTTTTCACATTTTTTCCTGCTGCTAGCGAGTAGCCCCGGGCAGATTTCCACCGCCGATTCGGCTTATTCCCGTGAGCGTCGCTCCGGGGGACGACACGTTTTCCTGCCGGTGCTTTCCGCTGAAGAAAATAAGTTAGACCGTTCGCGTTTTCGGGCTGTTAAGCTTCGGTCTCCTAGGACAACGGCACCGTAATGTAGCGGCAATGAATGACGTCACATAGAACGTGCTAAGGTCACTAAATACATTTGGTTTCCTAGAAAACATCAAATGTCACTGTCATTTAAAAATACGTAAACGGTTTTTTAAGCGTTTGGAATCATCTTTCGGTGACTCCTCATTTTCTAAATAGGTTAGTAACGCCAAATCGATATAGATCATTATGAAATATACAAGATAAATAACATTGTCGCTCTTTCTTGTTTATTTTACGTCAGTGTATGTCATTTTTCAACGCTACATGACGTCATTCACCGTCAGATTACGGCCGCTACGTTACGGTGCCGTTATCCTAGGAAACCGTGGCTTAACGGCCGTCTCATCGACGTTCCGCCCCGGAAGGATTGAGTAAGAAATTTTCTTTTTTTTTTCTTTTCGTCCTCGGAAACGTGTTACGTGACGTCAGTCCATGGGCGTGCTTCGAGCCAGTGGCTGAGTCCGGTGTGGGCCTGCAGTATTTTTCAACCACGAATTCGGCAGGAGGGACGTTTTGTTTGCTGTGTTTTAGTGGAGCTTTTGTTTTTGTTCTATTCACATAGAATGCAGTTATACTCTTGTTGTCCTATATTTTGCGAATTTTACTAGTATTTGTTTACTGTTAATTTTATCTTGGCTCTGTACAGGGAGCGAATTTACTTGACTATAGAGGTTTTCTCCTTATTCTTGTTGATCGTTTTTTCATTTTTACTTTCATTTTGGCATGGGGTGCGCTTCGCGCCATAATTTTTGGACATTCCTTTTGATCTTAAGAGATTGTAAGCAACGCGAGAGTACTCGCGCCGGCGCACCAACGCCGTTTGTTTCGGGCAGCGCAAATTTGAATATTTTTGGTAGATTTGCGGCCGTTAACCCCATTTGGGGTGGGCCAAAACGCTCTCGTTCGTAACAGTAGTTATATCTTCTATAAGTAATCCTAGGCCAGGTCATAAAATCCAATTTCGAAATGAAATACGTACTGTAACGTCACTGTGCGCAGTTATTTGAAATATAATATGCTTTTTGGCCCTTTTTTTGTTTATGTATGAGATCTGTACGTACTATTTAATTTTATGCCGAGACTAAAACTGAGATAACAACATATAAATTATTGACCAATTCATGCCTATTAACTTAGATTTGAAGAACTGAATTGAGCGAAGACGTGTACAGATCTTCCGGTTGCATGAATATGTATGTCACCGTAAAGCTTGCACGTTTTGGCCCTCGGCCGGTTGTTGTTGATTACTAACTGCCGAGTTTCAAGGTCACAAAAGCGCACGCGCAGGCCTCTCAAGCGCGCCTCGTCGACGATTGATTACTTAAGGTACTTCTTGAATTTGACCTCGCGACCTTTCCGGAAGGACCTCGTCCTGGTAGGAGTCTGAAGCCCCGGCAGGCGGAGAGAGCTCGTCACGGAATCCTGACGCTGGTTGAGGAAGGGCGAGTTCGTGGCCGAGTCCGGGCGCGGCGTCGGGAACGCCCTGTGGGGCATGAAGGGAGAGACCGCCGGAAATTGGTTCGCAACCAGGGGAACCCAGCACTGGGTTTGCAGACCGCCCAGCGGATCATCTGAAATCGCTCAGTTTTGAATTCATGCGCTAACGAGAAGGTTTGATTAGAGTCGACGTTTATTAAAAGAGGGCGGCAGGAATATCGTATGATGTATCTTCAATCGCCCCCCGCCCGCCCCATTCGAGTTAGCAATGTCAGGAATTAACGGTTTGCGCACGTCAGCGCAGGGAGGGGGGAGAGTACGCGATACTCCTGGCTACCTCGTTACTCGTTAGTATAGCAACACCGTCTTCAAGTACAGGCCTGAGTCATCGCGTAGGAATACCAGACTTCAAGGGTATTATCGAGTTTCCGGGGAAAGTTTTCAAGTCGGGATATCCTCCCACCTAATGAATCAGGCCCGCGTGAAGCGGGCGCTGGGTAAATGGGACTTTTACTTTGAACCGAAGTTAGGGAGTGCTTTCGTTGTGAGCTCTTGTAGGCGGTGGAGCGTACCAGGCCCGTCGTCCCCGTGTTCACGGCATCCATGGACATGCTCCTCGCCTGAGCTCTCGCCCATATTGCCGCCCGCCTGCCCCTCTTTCGGTCGTCTTCAAGGCCGCTCAAGTGTTCGTTCAGGGAATACAGTTTCTGGGTTATGTCTTTACCTAGAAAAAAAAAAAAATAATAAACTGGGGGTGAAAAGCAATACGGCGTTGACGAAGCAACTCCATCTGTCTTTACGCTCCGTGTACTGCGAGGACAAGTTTCGCTCGATTACTCGTAGCGGCCGAAACCTCGAAATAAGAAAGTGCTGACCAGACGTAAAGGATCGAATATTCGGTATGTCGTGATGCAAGGTTACCATAATTCCATTACGTTTGCGATTAAATAATAAATCATACCGTGCAGAAGGTCAGACTTGTAAGCCAGGAGCGGAAGCATCATTGTTTCGAATTTTGCACGCGGCGCGCAGCGGGCGACTGAGTGATTAAGATCGGGCTTGCAATATTATCCCTAATTTATGCACCCGATTAAGGATAATTTTTGCATTGCAAATGCGGCATCCAATATTCCCCGCTTGCGGCACCAATCGGGAAGGGAAAAGTGCTTAAGTAGAGCTGGACCGTACGAGAAATCGATCTTCCCGGTTCTTCGTGGCTTCGCGTCGAATTAATTTCGCGAAAGAAGAGTGTGATTGGTTGTTACAAAAAAAAAAGCGACACAATCTTACCTATAATGGAGTCGAGTATTATTTTGAGCATCGGCCTGTGCCGGAGTATCCTCTCGAGCCTCATCCGAGACCAGCACAGGTACACGCTGTCCTCCTCGGCGGTGATCGACACTTGGAAAACGTCGTCGGATTGGTCGTGGTTGGCCTCCCATTCCGGGGAATCCACGAACTGGTGCACGTTGATGAAATGCAGGTGAGTGTCCTCGCACGTTACCCTTAACCTGCGGCGAAAACCACCGGGGGGGGGGGGGATTTTTTCCGAAATTCCCTCATTCTAAGAGATACTCACTTGCCCCTCAAGAGGATCGACAGTTTCTCGTCGGCGGCGCTGACGTCCTCCACCGCGTAGATGTCACCGCGTTCCAAGTTGACGACCTGGGCTTCCCTCACCAGCTCCTTGAAGTGCTTCTTGCTGACGCGTAGGGGTTTGAACACCTACAATCAAACAGAATTGGATCACCCAACTGGTGTTAAGAGTTAAGACTTGTGCAATGTTTAATACGGACGATTCAAGTCTGGCTGGTAATTCAATCTCGTGTAACCGTGTAACCGGGCTATGCAATATTGAATTAATTACAGTTCGAAGTCCTTTTCGGTCTTCCGAACGTAGGCAAGAGATTCAAATGAGGGGATTCCATGCTGAGCCGTTGAAATTCAAGTTACTTGCAGTGAATTAATTGCCTTTGGAACGTAGGCGAGATTAGCACGTCTAAATGAAGGGATTCCATGCTGACTGCGGAAATGCAAGTTGTTGAACTTACTCGCTCGGTCAAAAAATGTTTTGATACGTTGACCGTTGAACCCGAACATGTGCTCGAGTAGACTTACGAAATACAATTGTAATCTAGAATTTTAATCAATATTTTTAAGCATAATATAAGACTCTTACTCCACGGTTGGTGTTGCGTAACGACGTTTTTTTAATCGCAAGCAAATTTATGTGCAGTGGCGTTTTTGTTCCCGTTCGTGGCGGGATCACGTGCGCGGCGCTTTCGCGTGTTCCGCACTCACCTTGAGATAAAGCTCGGTTAATTCTAGGGTGAGCGTCGGTGGAAGAAAACGCCACGTCAACAGCAGGGTGTGAGTCAGGTTCAGTATCACGAGGAGCATGTTCCACAAGAGGATATCCGGGGCGCAGACCTCGACGCCCGCCCAGAAGGTCAGGAATATAAAGCCGAACGATAGCAATGCCCTGCAAAACAAAACAAAAAAGCTTTCTCGTTATCGAGACGATAAAATCGGGAACGTTTTTCTCGCCAGTCGCCCCAGTGACATTCGTTCCCCTTTGGGGGTCAATATTATTATGTTTCCCTATTCGTGAAAAATCAAGTTTTTCTTTTTTGGAGTTGCTAAAATTCAAATTGGGAAACTAATTACTAAAAAGGCGTGAACCCTGTACCTTACGAGTAAGACGCTCTGTTTGAAACTCCCGGGCACCAAAAACGCGGCCGCGAAAAAGAAATTCGCCGTCTGGAACAGGGTGTGCTGTGCCGGCGTCCACTCCTTGCATATCATCCACGTTTCCCGGGTCGTCGCGACGCTGGCGTTCAGCATCTGGTAATCGTAGTCGAAATTGAAGTACGAAACGTTGGTGGTGTTGACGTAGGCGTCGCTGGCGTTCCACGCTAGGCTGGAGTTGGCGTCCGCCATGAAGGTGCTGTAGTTCGAGAGGAGGGAAGGTTCGAATTTGTCTTGGGACGACATCGCCTGCGAAGGTCGCTTCGTCGTCCTATTCGCCGGTCTCGTTGGTCTCAGTTGGTTGGTCGGTGTTTGCGGCAGGTGGAATCTCGATTGGAGCATGAAGATCTCCATGGTTGGTTCTGGAACGCAAGCGTTGCGGTCTCAGGACAAAGAACGTAAAAATCGTTTCATATTTACAAACTCCACATCAAGCAGGCTCACATTTTGCGTAGCACTTTTCCCTTCCCGATTGTCACGCAAGTAGGGAATATCAGGTGTCTTGCAAAAATTATCATTGATTGAGTGCATAAATTAGGCGCAATATTGCTGGTGGCCCACAAGAAAAAAACCTTCCGATTGCTACGCAAGTGAGGAATATCGGATGTTGCGTTTGCTGTGCGAAAATTACCATTAATTGCGTGGATAAATTAGGCGCAATATTGCAGGTCACCCTCCCAAAAATAAAAATAAAATCGTAACTCTCTAAAATAATTCGATGAAATGAGACCTCGTCGACGCACGTTCAAAAAAATGAAAAGCGTTGGCAGAATCTGATTATGGGAGAAATTCAAATTCAAATATTTTATCGAGAAGGCGGCGAAAAACGATGGGCAGAGGCGGACTCGAGGCCTGCAAAAATAAAGATGAGCCCGTAACGACGAAGACCTGTTACGTGTTACGGAAGACAAACAAATCGTGCAATGAAACCAATCTCGGTGTATTTAGAGACGTCTTTGCACGTCGGCAGCGCGGCGCGGCGCGGCGTGACGGTCGGGTTAGGTCAGGTCCGTAATAGCCCTCTCCCCCCACCTCCCCGTTTATCGCAGCGCCGCCCCAACTCAAGACAATACCATCGCTTATTAATTCCTTCACCTACTTTTACGGGGTAAACTCTGGCGGTAAACACCGCGGCGTGCGCTTTAAATAATTCAGATTGCGCGCGCGTTCGGGGGTTTAATGGTGATTATCGTCAGCGTGAGGGCGCGAAACGTAACTTACGAATGAAAAATCGATGAGCCCCTTGCTTTTACCTTTGGATCTCGATTGGGTCAGAAAAGACAAATAGTTCAAGCCTCACAGACCTAAATTCTCCTGAATTCGTCTATTTGTAATTATTGTAATAACCGCGGGGGTGGAGGGCGGGAGGGTCAGGCTAACCCTAAAACTTTTCGCTCTGTTTAAAGCGATACCACCTACCTCAACTCACAGGGCCCAGTCTGATTTTTCTGGGCAAACGAGCCACCCCTGGAAGGTTTAGTAACCTGGTGTGGTCACAGGGGCCAGAACGCGTTTCGCCACGATTGTTAGAAAAGGGCCGTCGCCGTGACCTGAAGATTGTCGCAATGATTCTTATGGAAATAAGAAGAAAAAATTACCTGAATGAATATTTCAAGGGAAATTAATTGGCTCGGCGACGAGAATAAACGCGAGCTTTTCAATAAGCTAACGCCGACGAAACAACTGACCGGACAGGCAAGCCCATAAAAGTTTTTACTCTGTCCAAGTCGATATCACCCACCCCCAACTCACGGCCCAGTCTACTTCTTTCCTTTAGCCAAACGAGCCACCCCTGGAAGACGATCTTCTTGTTTTGCAGCCTGGTTTGATCGCAGGGGCCAAAATGCGTTTTCGTGGCCCGAAGATTGCCGCAACAGAAAATAGAAGAAAGAAATTACCTGAATAAAAATTTCAAGGGAAATTAATTGGCTCGGCGACGAGAATAAACGCGAGCTTTTCAATAAGCTAACGCCGACGAGGTAACTGACTTTTGCAAAACTGTCAGGTCGGCTAGTTATAAGAACTTCAGTCACGTGACGATTCCCCGCTGCGTAACCGAGCGTCCCTTGAACACAATTTTCTCCGCTAGAGGAAGCTGTCGTCGGCCGTTGAGATTTGCAAGTTCACTCTAAAAGCTTTCTTTTACTCTGTGAAAAACGATACCATCCACTTCAACTTACGGCCCAGTCTACTTCTTTTCTTTAGCCAAACGAGCCACCCCTGGAAGACGGACGATCTTCTTGTTTTGCAGCCTGGTTTGGTCACAGGGGCCAAAATACGTTTGCAACAAAAAAGTTAGAAAGGGGTCGTCGTGGCCTTCTGAAGATTGTCGCAGTGATTTTAACAGAAAATAGAAGAAAAAGATTACCTGAATAAAAATTTCAAGGGAAATTAACTAACTCGGCGACGAAAATAAACGCGAGCTTTTCAATAAGCTAAAGTCCATCCCTGGCAGACGATCTTCTTGTTTTGCAGTCTGGTTTGGTCGCAGGGGCCAAAATGCGTTTCTCATCAGAAATTAGAAAGGGGTCGTCTTGGCCTGAAGATTGTCGCAATCATTTTAATAGGAAATAGAAGAAAGAAATTACCTTAACAAAGGAAAATTAACTGACACAGCGACGAGAATAAACGCGAGCTTTTCAATAAGCTAATGACGACGAAGCAACTGACCGGACAGGCAACCCCATAAAAGTTTTTACTCTGTCCAAATCGATACCACTCAACCTAACTTACGGCCCAGTCTACTTTTTTTCTTTAGCTAAACGAGCCACCCCTGGAAGACTATCTTCTTGTCTTGCAGCTTGGGTTGGTCGCAGGGGCCAAAATGCGTTTGCCTTCGGAAGTTTGCAACACGAAAGTTAGAAAGGGGTCGTTGTGGCCTCCTGAAGATTGTCGCAATGATCTTAACAAAAAAACAGAAAAAGAAATTATCTTAAGGAAAATTTCAAGGGATATTAACTGACTCGGCGACGAGAATAAAAGCGAGCTTTTCAATAAGCTAACGCCGAGGAAGCAGCTGATTTCTGCATTAACCGTCAGGTTAGTTATAAGAACTACGATTCCCCGCCACATAACGGAGCGGCCGTTGAGCACACTTTTCTCCACTAGAGGGAGCCGCCGTCGTTTGAGATTTGTCCTTGAGATTAGGCTTGAGCTTTGCATTATTTTGGTCTGGGCAACGCGGTTTCGTCGAAAATTTTGTATTCATTTCGCCGAGACGATAACAAGTTTGATTTCCCAGAGAAAAAAATGCAAGTCCTAGACGACATGAGCTCGCGCACTGTTCACGATTTAATTTTTTAATTTTTTAATTAATGTTAAGGACTTTGTCGAACCAACTTCTGATCAGAGAAGCTATCCATTAGTGTGTATGAAAATGATTGACCCAATTGCAAGTTTACGTAAGCTTTTGGTCGGTCTTGAAAAATCTTGATGGCTCGCTTTACTTTACCGGCAGCTGTTATTACGTAACCGATGTGAGCGTTGTGCGAACGTAGCTCAAGGTTTGCTTGTATGAATCGCGAGTCGAGCTACAGTATCTTAACGGTTATTTTATCTGAAGGATTGCGTAATTCTAGAATTTTTGCATTAATATAATAATTTAGGTTTAAAATTAAATTTTTGTGATGCATAAATCGTTTCAGAAGGTCAGGAATGCGTGTCCTGTTTCGTAATTTCCGACGCCGCCGACGGCCTCTCATATTCGCACGGCCATTAATTATATTGAAGGCGTCGCAATTATTGCACAAGGAGGCGGCGTTGCATGACATAAAACGACGCGCGACGCGGCGCCTGGCTTGATTCGTATGCAAATCGTTGTCCGAAAACGTCCACGAGAGAGGGAGAGAGAGAGCTAAGGTTTTCAGCGTGCGAAAGCCCCCGGTCTTAATTATTTATTAGGAAACGACAAAACAATTTGGTTTCGAGCTCGGGCTTTGAGGGGGCGGCGTAAGCCGCGGAATATTTTAGGGGTGGTCTTGTTTACCACGATCGATACAATCTAAGAATATCGCCGAGCGGAGCTTTAAATTCGAAACGTGCGTTCGGGAAAGATTCGCGGTTTAAAGCCAGAAATCGGTATCCACTTCGTTTCCTACGTGCTGCCGCCCACTTGAATTTTCAGAATTGTCAAAAAACGGTTCGCTCTTCCTCTCTCCGTCTCTCTTTGGGGGTTCGTTAATCGCCCTCGAAATGATTTACTTACGAAAATAGTTTTTTAATTTTTTCTTTTTGGACGTAATTTAATTTAGTTTAACCCACCGAAGCAGGTCTTGAATGTTTATTTTGCACGCGGCGAAATTTAAAACGAATGAAAAATTCGGTTACGATTGGATTGGTTAGCGTAAACTAATAAATAAATAAAGAAAATAGATTGCTTTAGAGAGAGAGAGAGAAGAGGGACGAAAAAATCTGTACCAATCGGATCAACGAACTCCCATAATTTCATTTCTCATAAACTGCTTCACTTTGCAAAAACCAAATGAATGGCGATGCCTGGAAACTGTAAGCTGAAAAATAGCGCGGCACAACTCGCAGGACCGCGAGACGGTCCCTACACTACGGGGATTACAACAGCTATGCCCGGCTTATAATCCGTTCACGCCGGCTGGTTTAATTCTTCGCAAACAGAACATTCAGAATGCCACCAAACACGCAGCGCGATCAGAAACGTGAACACAAGTGATTCATTCACTAGTCGAAAACCAGAACCGGGAAACAATCAAATGCCGAGTGCGGCGCTGTGGTAGATCTACCGCAATACACTCGACTTGCATGTAAAAAGCACAGCCTACCCGACCGAATCGGTCAAAACAAAAATTCCACTGTCATATGTAAAACATAGCCTGTTTCGATGATCTAATAAAAGTGAGGTTATGTTACAGCGTACTTTGACAGTAATCGACAATTTGTTTAAAGAATGTCACTGCCGTGCTTGAATGTCTCAGAACTTCGTATTGTTAAAAGCATCATCCGTCAACGCCGAGCCGCACCGTAACACAAAGTAACGTTTATCAACGTCATTTTTGACGTACATAAGTGATTGTAAGTGCTGCCAACCACGAAGTTTTAGATAAGACCCACTCGAAACGTAATTCTTTTCCGTTCTTCTCTCTTTTTCTTTTATTAGTTACTTGAAATAAAGTCGACCTGAAACGAAATGGACTTTGCCAACTCTCAAGTTTTCAAGTTTGCCTTGTGTTCGACTTCGGCGACGCGTACGGAGAAAATTGGCATCTGAAGTTAGTCGAAGCCTCTCTCTCTCTCGCAGGCAGGGATGCCAATGTGAAAATGAAAATTTAAGTAGGCTACTGGCGTCGCATACGTATTAAAGACGCTCCCGACGACCGACGACGGCCGGCGGCTCGGAGGAGGAGGAGGTCATTCGTCCATTATCCGTTGACCTTTAAGTCCGATGCTCTGGTATTAAAGGACGCGGGGAGGGGGGGGGTATCGTTTCTCCAAGTTAACTCAAAGATGTTCGCAGCCCTTTCGATTAAAAAGAAAAAAATCTATACGATTGGCCTATTCTACAATTATCGAACATGTCATCGAACATGTTAACAAGCATGTCGTTTTTATTAATATTATTCAGGTAGTCGCCCAACAGGATAATCCCAATTACAGCACGAAAAAAAAAGAAGAGTAGATATAGAACGATTAGAACTAAACCTAAACCTAACCTAAAACAAAAGAACAAATGTACACCTACAGATATATAGATATACAACTAAAGGTATAAGCATAAATATAATGTAAGAAAAAAAAAAAAAGAAAAAAGAACAACTTTCTTAATCGAGTTTGACCGTTCTGTGCCTGAGATTTAAAGGTAACTGACTCCTCGGCACTTTGTCAAACATGTCATCGAACATGTTTACAACTATGTCGTTGTTGCAACCACAACTTTCGCAACGTTCCATACTCTACGCGATTTAGAAATGTTTTGCGTGGGACTTTGATTGAATGTTCGATTGTCCACAGAACTTCGGAATCTTCCAAGAGTAATAAATGACGAGCATTTCTAGAATAATCGATCAAGCGTGAAATTGTTCGTTTAACTTGCAAATGTAGTTATATCGGCGGAATAAATTTGCCGCCCCCCCCCTCGACGGACATCGATCGCGAGGGAGTCACGTGTGAACCGCGCGCCAATGTACCGGAATTATTGGCATGTGAATAATAATTACTTTGCATTGTTGCAGAAAGAGGGCGGGGCGTGAAACGAGCTCGTTTCGGTTAAAAAGACCAGCGTTTATAATTTCCGTGGAATTAATTTAAAAAAAAAAGAAAAAAAACTAATTTACTTAAGAGTTTAAGCAAAGACTCTGCTTGAAGGTCGCGTCGCGATACGGGCCCCGTTTGTCGGATTTCAGTTTAATTCAATTTGTGGCTTTTCACACGTCGATTCACGTGATTGATTACTTGGAGCGCTCGTTTGCGTAATCTTGAAGGCACTCTTGTATGATTTTCGTTCACGCGAATAAAGGCAAGTGTTTTCGTTTTTGTTTTTTTTTTTTTGTAACTGTAGCCCGTACCAATGGATCAACCAACTCCCATAATTTCATCTCTCATAAACCGCCTCACTTTGCAAACCAAATGAAAGGGAACGGTGACGGCCCTAGTTGGCAACTGTAAGCCGAAAAGTAGCGCGGCGCAACTCGCAGGACCGCGAGACGGTCCCTACACTACGGGGATTACAATAGCGATGCCCGGCTTATAATCCGTTCACGCCGGCTGGTTTAATTCTTCGCAAACGGAACATTCAAAAAGGCACTAAACACGCAGCGCGATCAGAGACGTGACCACTCACTGCTCGAAAACCAAAACCGGGAAACAATCAAACGGCGGGTGCGGCGCTGTGATAGATCTACCGCAATGCACTCGACTTGCATGTAAAAAGTATAGCCTACCCGACCCGACGGATCGGTCAAAACAAAAATTCCACTGTCACAGCATTCAATGAGAAAAGCATCAAGAAAAGAGAGGCGTCAAGAAAAGAAAGGCGCCAAGAAAAGAAAAGCGTCAAGAAAAGAAAAGCGTCCAGAAAAGAAAAGCGTCTGTCGCGCAACGCCGATGATTGATAAAAAAGCGATGGAAGATGCGGGAGTTAGCACCGCCTCCAGCATTTGACAGATCGCGAACGCTTACGTTATGCGTTGAAGAATTCTCCTACGTTTAATTTGTTTACATTTATAGAAAATGTGCGATCAAAATTATGCGCAGTAGCGCAGCGAGAAGTTCAGAACGGAAAAAGGCGTCCTTCAAGGTGACACTTATGGTCCCTTTAATTAATATTATAATCCATCTTTAACACGTGCGCTCGCTGCATGGAAGGCAAACGAGCGGAAAATGAAAAGGTGCTTGAAAATATTAAAATTAATTCGAGAAAAAAAAAGGTAAAGACGCCATGAGCTCGCTATTAGCAAGCCTAGGACATTTCGGGCGTTGCTATGGTTACGCAATATGAAAGTCAATTACATAGCACGAGGATCAATCAATAGCGTGCAGTATACGCATAGCCGTGACGATTTTATTTATTTTTTTTTAATTTATTAACTTTATTGGAAATTTTTTTCAAATACGTGGAAAAGTCAATTATTGTCTTAGGTCAAACCGAAACTCACTCGCGCTCTCTCTCACTCTCTCGCAACTATAATCAATGGTAATTAAGGTGAAAAATGAAATTTCTGCGTTAAAAAAAATTTAACAAGGGAAACACACGTACATATATTAATAACAAGCTAAATGTAGTTGACCAATTACAAAGAAAAAATAAAAACAAAAACCAAAGGGGTGGGGGTTTGAGGATCGAATCACTAATGTGAGTAATAGTAGGTATAGTGAAAGCTGCCTTGGGCGTTTTCAATAATTTTCTTTTAATTTACAAAACAAATTAGGGCTTAAATTCTCGGATGTTTACATCCCTTCCCCCTTAATAATAAAAATTTAGACCTCCTCAGTCATCAATGCCTTTTAAAGTTATTTCTCAATTATTATAATGCGTACGATGTATTGTCGCAATCTAAACCGCTTTACACACTTCCGGAGAGCCCCGAACAACTTCCCTCCGATTTTTTTTTATTTTATTAAACTGGGAAAGGGAGTCTCGTACAAATTATAAAATTATAATAAATCGTTTTTACTCTTTAGTTAAAGGGCCTTCGCAAGGCCGAAAGCCGCCCGCGCGCCGCTGCATATTTCGGCGCGCCCTCTGACAGGGACGATTTTTGGGGCACGCAAAAACGGCCAATTATCAAAAATTATGAAAAAATTAAAAGAAACAAAAAAAAGCGGAAAAAAACAAAAAAAAATTTAAGATATTTAAACATGAAGGAGAATTTTTTTAAAACGTTTCAACTTTTCCAAACATTTTCCTTCACCTTTTCCAAACATTCTCCTTCACTTTTTCCAAACGCTCTCCTTCACCTTTTCCAAACATTCTCCTTCACTTTTTCCAAACGCTCTCCTTCACTTTTTTCAAACACTTAAGCAGTCGAACTGCTGAATTTAACTTTACTACCTCATCATACGACTAACCTGACTTAAGGCCACCAATCATCTTGGTGACTAACCTGACTTAAGGCCAGTTCATACCACGCGTTTTGAACTTTGCGTCTCAATCGATTCTGTACTGGATTAACAAGGGTTTTAAGGTCCACTAATAAGGATTTTGCCATATCTAATTCATAAACGCCAATCACTTCAGTCATAATTTCATAATAATTGGAGTATGCGAACATGACACGCTTATAATCCGTCGCGTCGTTGCGTTGCATTTTCACGAAGCTCAGCAGAAATGACTGCGTAAGCGACACTAATTCATAAACGCCAGTCGTTTCAGATACATTTTCATAATAATTCTAGTGTGCAAACATGACACGCTTATAATCCGTCGCGTCGTTGCGTTGCATTTCCACGAAGCGCAGCGGAAATGACCGCGCAAGTGACACTAATTCATAAGCGCCAATCGCTTCAGTCATAAATTCGTAATAATTGGAGTGTGCGAACATGACACGCTTACAATCCGTCGCGTCGTTGCGTTGCATTTTCACGAAGCGCAGCAGAAATGACCGCGTAAGCGACGCTAATTCATAAACGCCAATCGTTTCAGACATAATTTCATAATAATTGGAGTGTGCGAACAAGACACGCTTATAATCCGTCGCGTCGTTGCGTTGCATTTTCAAGAAGTGCAGCAGAAATGACCGAGCAAGCGACGCTAATTCATAAAAGCCAATCGCTTCAGTCATAATTTCATAATAATTGGAGTGTGCGAACACGACACGCTTACAATCCGTCGCGTCGTTGCGTTGCATTTTCACGAAATGCAGCGGAAATGACCGCGCAAGCGACGCTAATTCATAAAAGCCAATCGTTTCAGGCGTAATTTTATAATAACTGAAGTGTGTAAACATGACACGCTCATATTCCGTCGCATTGTTGCGTTGCATTTTTACGAAACGCAGCGGAAATGACCGCGCAAGTGACACTAATTCATAAGCGCCAATCGCTTCAGTCATAAATTCATAATAATTGGAGTGTTCGAACATGACACGCTTACAATCCGTCGCGTCGTTGCGTTGCATTTCCACGAAGCGCAGCAGAAGTGACCGCGCGAGCGACTCTAATTCATAAAAGCCAATCGCTTCAGTCATAATTTCATAATAATTGGAGTGTGCGAACATGACACGCTTATAATCCGTCGCGTCGTTGCGTTGCATTTCCACGAAGCGCAGCAGAAATGACCGCGCGAGCGACTCTAATTCATAAAAGCCAATCGCTTCAGTCATAATTTCATAATAATTGGAGTGTGCGAACATGACACGCTTATATTCCGTCGCGTTGTTGCGTTGCATTTTCACGAAATGCAGCGGAAATAACCGCGCAAGTGTCGCTTGTGTTATGGCGACCCGGCGAAGCTTTTTGCTGCGTAAGGGACTTTGCAGTATGCAATTAATAAATTTTAACCGGCTCTTAATTTCGAAATTATTAATAAATTAACGTGTTCACGGGCATTTTAATTGCGATAATGTCAAACACGAAGGGGCGCTTAAACTCCGGTGATGGCGACGCGTATTATTTTTCCAAAAAGAAAGAAAATCTCTCTTCTTTCAGTTAAAAAAAAATTCGTTTTAGAAAAGGCTTTCCTACAAGAGTGAAAACTGGCGAGCGAGTGCAATTCGATTTTTTTTTTTTTTTTTTGATGAACTTCAAGGGTTGTTTCACGTGACCCGAGCGTCTGTAAAATTTTCCAAAAGGAAAAAAAAATGAACTTGGCTGTACGTTCCATTTCTAATTCTGTTCTGATTTTTTTTTGGAACGTAATTCGTTGCTTAATACTTACGTGCGTTCTTTTATACTTATTAAAGGCCTTGTATACGTAAGAAAATGTTGATAATTTTTAATGCCCCCCGCCCCCTCTCAAATTGCTGGGTCACAGCCTGCCCTGATGAAAACAGATCAAGTTCCGGATGATTTTCTTTTCTAGGGCAAACTGACACCACTCGGAAAATGAGGGCGGGATTAGTGAGCTATTCTCAGCAACCACTTGTTACTAACACCCCCCTGGTTTTCAGCTCGGAATCTCTAGCTTTTGCATCTCTACGTAACCTAGGGAGCGGGGGGAAGGGAGGAAAATCCATTTTCCTTTTTTGAAAAATATTTTCGGGCCGATGAATGTTTGCAGCAAGGTCGAAGGTACCGTGAGGTGCGACAGCAAATAATAAAATAATAACTTACCTTAGTCAAGGGTGGTGGCGGCGGTGGTGGTGGCGGTTAACACGCGATGCAAACCAAAACATCCGACGTAGGACCTCATATTTGTGAGCGTCGTCGGGGGCGGTGGTGTTTTCGCCTTGTTTTATTAACGCGGACTGAGTGTTTTCGTCGAGCGTCGCGTCGCGTCGCGTCACGCCCGGCGCCGCTTCTGCCCCCCAGCGGACTCGTGGGCCGCTAGCATCGATTCCGCCGCCCTCGTCGATTCGCGATGTACGAACGACTGGGACGTTGTACTCTCCTCGGGGGGGGGCTGGATCGATACCCCCTCGAAAACGAAACGAAATTCCGGAAAATTTCGGCGGGAAATTCGACGAATGTGCAAACGCGAGGCGGTCACGCGAGTGCGTTTCCGGGCATTGATCCGGGCGCGCGCTCCGGGTGACAATCGAATCAACATGACCGCACAGTTCAGGCCTAATTAGGTCCATTAAGAATTCGTTAACACGCACGCAAGCGATCGCCGGAATAAATAACGTGTCGCGTCCGGAATTTCCGGAATTACCAACATTTCTGATTTGCATTCCATTTTTTATGAAGCAAATTAAAAAGAACTTACAATGTAAAACATGTCCGAAACCGTCATGTCCTTAAACTCCGAAGTTTTTGGTAAAGCTCGCGTTTCTTACACTCGCGTCTACACTGTTGGTCAAAAGTTTAAAAGGCCATACTTTTGGGAGCTTTAAGCAGACGTAGGGAGGGAGTCACGGACGGATAATACAAACAACAATTTTTTATGCGAAGCCAAACTTTATTGTACTATTTAAGATTCATTCGTCGGTATCCACTATTTCGCAACTGTGATACTTGGAGCTCGTCTCCAGCCAGTTCTCCACGTCGTTGGAGGTCAAGTCGTCGTTGGAAGGAAGCTCCGTGAGCGGCGTCATCTCGTTGAGGTATCCGTTCTGAGCGACCGCCCCGTTCTCCTTGAACTTGTAACACTTTTCTCTGCTGGTGTCGCTCAGTAAGGAATCGGGAGACAGCGGACACATGCCTGAAATTTCACGCGATGATGTAATCTGCGTGATCTAAAGATGATGTAGTTCGCTTGAAATTCTCACCGTTGGCTTTCTTGGTCCTAATCGGCGACTTGTATTCCCCGGAAGAGGTCAACGAGGACGTGATGCTCGGCAGCCGAATGTCAAGGTGAGATCCTTTCGCCGTGACGATCTTGTTGTTCATGGCGTACAGCTTGGTCGTGATGTCGCGGGCTATTAACGTCGTGAGGACGGTCGCGATGTAGGTCTCCTTGACGAAGAGGTACTCCAAGGCGGACCGTTGCCAGTACAAGTAGCGGCAAGTGCTCGCAGCCACGATCGATACCTAAAAAACCCATCAAAATAACTGAAATACGTTCAGCACATACAATTAAAACGCTGAGAAGAATTAATGAATTGTTGTGATTCATCAAAAAGTGCTCTTTTGGTTTTAATGCTTTCTTAATGATGCTCCTCGCTTTTTCGTTTCTCGTAAATAAATTCCAGTCATGGAAGTGGGCGTTGATTAACGAGCTGCTTGCGCGTCGCGTCGTAAGGATGCGATTTTCACTTAGGAGGAGAGATTAATTGCGTTTCTAGAAGTAGTCGCAGCCATTCGTTTGAAATCACGTCCGAATAATTAACAAAAAGGCAGGTAGATAGCCGATTTCTTGCAAATTCTTATATTCTTCAATTTTCTTTCGGCGACAGATTCGTTTCATTGCCGGGCATATTCGTATATTCCGCTGGAAACGCATACCTAAGGCACAGTTTCATTTCGACGTCCGGCGTGTTCCAAATTCACGTACCTTAAGGGAAAGCGGTGCGATTGCAAAATTCATCTAAACAGTTTAACCGGATGGAATTCACTGAGCTCAGCGTGTCTCATTGAAGTGACATTTCGCACGTCAAACGCCAGAATTCAGGCGAACAGCAGGTTTGTGTGGTCGGCCGTTAATTACTGTGGTTGTATTTTTAAATTCTCTTTCGGCGACAGATTCGTCGTATTCGTGAGCATCGGTAGCATAGCTGAGGATTTTTTTAAAGCTTTTTAACTTTTCCAAACAATTTCCTTCACGTTTTCCAAACAGTTTCCTTCACTTTTCCAAACATTTTCCTTCCATCACTTTTTCCAAACATTTTCCTTCACTTTCACAGATTCGTTTTATTGCGGGGGTATATTTGTTGAACAGCGGCGGCAGCTGAGGTCACGATATTTTCGAGGTTCCACTGGAAACGCTTAGCTGGCGACGTTCGGCGAGTCCAAATTCACGTACCTGAAGGGGAGGTGGCAAGATACTTTAACGCATCGACCGTCAGCGACGCTTGGAACGAACGCTGACTTCGAGCGATCTAGGAAACAACGCTAACTTCAAGCGACGTGGACTGCATACGCCCTCTAATTACGGAATTTCGAAGCCAATGGCGTACTCAGCCGATTGTACTACGCAACGTACCCCCTTATCTTTATTTTATTTCGCTCTTTGAAAGCGTAACTAATTCTTCAACCATTCGGATTGATTTTAGGTGGATCGAAGCGTTTTCTTTTTCGTTTCGGGACTTCTGAAGTCTAACTGTTCGATCTTTCCATGTTTTCTGTAAAACATTCCCTGGAATCATGTTGCTTATTACCGACGTCTGTGTCATTTGTTTTAGCCGTATGGGCTACATTTAAATTAGAAAAAAAAGCATAATAATAACAAAAGAGATGAATGACAGGAGGAGACGAAAAAATAGTGTCAAAAAGGAAGTACGATCTCGGAAGAGTAAAACCGAAAGTGAAAATAATCTTTCCCTATTTTATTTAATAATTAAAAAAGAATCTTGTTTAATCTCACCTTGAATTTGTCATCGACGGTGTTCCTGCTCGACTCGAACTCCGGGGAGTCCAGGAACTCGCAGGGCAAGATCGGGTGCAGGAATTGATTATCCGAGAGGACGTTGACCTGAAATTCCCAAGATTTCATTCGTTTTCCCGAAACTTCGGGGGCCATTTTCACCTTTCCGGAGAGTAACAGGCCCAGTCTGTCCGTCCTCGTGAGATTCTGCACGGCGTAGGCTTCGCCCGCGTGCAGCGACATGATCTGAGCGAACTCGGAACTGACCATCCTCTTGAATTGCAGGCGGGACAGCTTAAAATGAAAACGGGCAATTGTTTTTGAAAACTGTTAGTTTCGTTTGTTACCTTGAAAGGTTCGAACAGGTTGTGGTAGACCTCTTCGAGTTCCGGATCGAATTTAACCGGTCTGAGCTGATACAGGATGTGGAAAACCTGCGCCATATTTAGAAGGACGAACGCGAAGTTCCAAGTGAAAACATCCGGCGCGCAGATCACGTTCCAGGCCCACGTAGAAAATAGCATCAGACCTGAAAGCAAACTGATTTTTTTTGCGACAAAAATAAGAAGAAAAAATCTCTTCTTCTATGCCTATAGATTTTGATTTAATTAGAAATAGACCGACAGTTTTTTTTTAATTAAAATGAATGAATTTCAACCCCCAAAAAATGTAATCGAAATGAGGAAGGCACATCAGAGCGCTGTTCAAGTATCGTGGCGTTAATTTTTTTTTTTACTTCAACTATTTTTATACATCTAGCTATAAATTCTACATCACAATCGGTTTGCGTCCAGGTGGCTGGGGGTCCGGTCCAAAGCTGAAAGTTGTAGGGCGTCGCGCATCAATTAAC
This sequence comes from Prosopocoilus inquinatus, assembly GCA_036172665.1. Taxonomy (NCBI): domain Eukaryota; kingdom Metazoa; phylum Arthropoda; class Insecta; order Coleoptera; family Lucanidae; genus Prosopocoilus; species Prosopocoilus inquinatus. The sequence continues at coordinate 733,470 of CM069878.1, read as the reverse complement.
CCTTGCTAAATTCGTTCCTGCAAAACGCTCTAATTACCTCCTCATTCTTAATTGCGTGCATCTAAACGTACACGCCTACATCCTCTGCAGATTTGCACCTTTTCACGCAATGCGGAATGCGAGCGTGCGTAACGCGGTTGACCTACCGAAACGCTCAACGGATTCTGATGCCGCATAATTCTGCAACGCACGCAATTGCAATAATTTCGAAACGAATTTAGTTTACTTTCTGCGAAATAATTTCGTCGTGACAAAATAGCGCCATCTCTTAATTGGATGCGACAAATAAGTAAAATTTGCAGATTTTCACTTTTTCATGCAATGCGGAATGCGAGCGCGCTTAACGCGGTTGACCTACCGAAACGCTCAACGGATTCTGATGCCGCATAATTCTGCAACGCACGCAATTGCAGTAATTTCGAAACGAATTTAGTTTACCTTTCGCCAAATAATTTCGTCGCCACAATACAGCGCCATCTCTTAATTGGATGCGACAAATAAGTAAAATTTGCAGATTTGCACTTTTTCATGCAATGCGGAATGCGAGCGCGCTTAACGCGGTTGACCTACCGAAACGCTCAACGGATTCTGATGCCGCGTAATTCTGCAATGCACGCAATTGCAATAATTTCGAAACGAATTTAGTTTACTTTTCGCCAAATAATTTCGTCGCCACAATACAGCGCCATCTCTTAATTGGATGCGACAAATAAGTAAAATTTGCAGATTTGCACTTTTTCATGCAATGCGGAATGCGAGCGCGCTTAACGCGGTTGACCTACCGAAACGCTCAACGGATTCTGATGCCGCATAATTCTGCAACGCACGCAATTGCAATAATTTCGAAACGAATTTAGTTTACTTTCTGCGAAATAATTTCGTCGTGACAAAATAGCGCCATCTCTTAATTGGATGCGACAAATAAGTAAAATTTGCAGATTTGCACTTTTTCATGCAATGCGGAATGCGAGCGCGCTTAACGCGGTTGACCTACCGAAACGCTCAACGGATTCTGATGCCGCGTAATTCTGCAATGCACGCAATTGCAATAATTTCGAAACGAATTTAGTTTACTTTTCGCCAAATAATTTCGTCGCCACAATACAGCGCCATCTCTTAATTGGATGCGACAAATAAGTAAAATTTGCAGATTTGCACTTTTTCCTGCAATGCGGAATGCGAGCGTGCGTAACGCGGTTGACCTACCGAAACGCTCAACGGATTCTGATGCCGCATAATTCTGCAATGCACGCAATTGCAATAATTTCGAAACGAATTTAGTTTACTTTTAGCCAAATAATTTCGTCGTGACAACACAGCGCCATCTCTTAATAGGTTGCAATAAGTAAGCAAAATTTCTCTGGAATTTCTTTGATTCCAAAAGCGTATCTGGCAGTGCAAACTTTTGAATTTCGAAAAGCGAAATTTATTTGAAAACTGCCTACTCACCAACAATCAACCAACAGTGCATGAAGAGCACCCCCTTTTTGGAACACGTCGAAGCGTACGCCAATGCGAAACACATGTTCGCCAGTTGAAACAGGATGTGCTGGGGCTCCTTCCAGTAATCGCACCACGGCCACCACGTACCTTTCAGACCACAGAAATTCACGAAGGAAAATTATTTAAAAAAAAAAAAAAAACAGTCAATAAAATTATAATAACTTAACAATAAATAAAACGAAAGAGAGAATCATTCATACCCGAGGGTATGGTATAGTTTAGGTGTTGGTCCTCGACGGGCCAGCTGAGGTTTTCCCCGGGCTCTACCTGCAGGATGTGGGGCCTTTTCTCGTTCGGTTGCAAACCGATGGTTTCGGGCGCCATTTTTCTTCGCGTCTTCGCGCGTCACATTTTAACGTGAATCAAACATAGGCGCGCGTAAAATCGATAACCCGCTTCGTCGTTGTCTGGTGGAGCCCCGCGTCGTGACCGGTTGCAACGACGAATACCAGAAACCATTTTTCTTTTTGCAATTAAGCACCGCCATCTACCGGTTTTCGTTAAGACTAAATTAATGATAATAATCGTTAATCCCTATTAAAATTATTTTGAGTTGCGAAAATCAAGCAATGGCGCATAGAAAAAAAAAAAAAATGGCGGAAGAAATCAAAATTTAGAGCGAACCAAAGCGAAACATTTCAAGTAAAAAGTTCTTTTTTTTTTAATCTTGAACCGGACAGAATTATGACTGGAAATAAACTCAACGTTTCGCTATAGATTTATAGCTTCGTCCTGACGAATTACAATTCTATCCGGTTTAAGATTAAAAAAAAAACTTTTTGCTTACATTTCTCATCGGACTCATTCATCGGACAAGAATCAACTTCATTTACGAAACACTTAAGATGTAGAAATATATTTTCTTTACAATTTTAAATTGTTGGCACCACTTTTGTGGTTGGTGTGCGAAAATAATTACGTAATTAAAATAAATTATAGAAGAAACGAGTGACCGGCAGTGTGAGTTAGTGTTTTAATTTTTTAAGTTACTTTTTAACTCTGCATTTTATGCACTGATTAGTCCATCGATCAGTCCACCAACCGCTGGGTTCACCGATAAAGCCGTCGATTAGTTCATGGATGACCGATGAATTCACCGATGAGATCAACGTTAGCTAATCAATCAGTTCGCAGATGAGTTCATCGATTAGTTTACCAATGAGGTCACCGGTGAAGTAATCGTGGGGTCACCGATGGGTTCACTGATGTAGTCATTGGTTAGTTCACCTATAAAGTAATCGATGGGTTCACCGATTAGTTTATCAGTTAGTTCACCGGTGAGTTCACCGATTAGTTCACCGTTGAATTCATCGATGAGCTCACCGATGAGTTCATCGATTAGTTCTTCGATGAGCTCATCGATGGATTCACCGATAAGCTCACCGATTAGTTCATGGATGAGCTCTCGGTGAACCCATCGATGAGCCCATCGATTAGTTCACCGATGAGCTCACCGATAGGTTTATCGATTGGTTCACCGTTGAGCTCATTGACAGGTTCACCGATTAGTTCATCGACTAGTTCACCGGTGAACTCATCGATGGGTTCACCGATTAATGCACCGATAATGCATCGATAAGCTCATCGACGAGTTCACCGTTGAGTTCATCGATTAGTCCACCGCTGAGCTCACCGATAAGAATATCACCGATTACTTCACCGATGGGTTCGATTATTTCGCCAATTAAAGTCATTGGTTAGTTCCTCGATGAATCCATCCATCAGTAGGGTCAGCGATGAGTTAATTGATGAACTCACCAATAGCCACCGGATGTGGTAATCGATGGGCCGACCGGTGAACTCAATAATGTTTATCGAGTTCGTCGGTGAGTTGACCGATGACTTTATCGATGAGTCAGTCTTAAGCTCACTGAGTCTAATTCACCGATGTGAGCTCACCGATGAGCTGGATCAAGTCATCTCATTTGAACGAGTTCACTGAAATTTTGTTGGTTTTTTTTTTTTTTTTAATTCAGCAGGAAAACACATCACATTACCTACGAAACACGGCTAATGGTGATTATAACGAGTGGTATTCGTCGTTAAAAGGAAATAGATATTTAAAAGTGACTTATAAGATGATAAATGCAGATCAGTTGCATGGATTATCGATTAGTTCACCGATGAGTTAATTTTTGTTTCGTGTTTGAAAAAGGTATCTACCAACTATTATCCTGCTCTCTCTCTCTCTCTATCTTTCTGTTTTTAATCGATTGTCTTTCAATCGGAACCGATTGTTTTCTATTCGTAACCGATTGTTTCTTTTCCTATAGAGCAAAAAAAATAAATAAAGTAAAATTTTTTATTCGTCAAAAAATTGAAAATTCTTTTCTAGACTGTCCTTCAAGAAAAAAAAAAACTACTCCTATGTTTTTATTGTCGATTTATTGATCGTTCGACTTTTGTTTGCGACAGTCGATAGCCTATTAATCGATTTTCTTTTGTTGGTAATCCATACTCTTTGTTTTTAAACGTTCGTAGGTAAACCGATTGTCTTCTGTTCGAAATTGATGTTTCTTTTTTTTTTTTAATTTGTAATCGGCCACCTCTTGATCGTTTCCGTGTTAATTTTTCCAAACAAAGAAAAACTGATTTTTAATCGAAATATGAGGGTACCTAACCGAATGTCAACGCAAATTAAATTAAGAAAAAAATCGCAGTTAGTTGCAGTGTTTAATGAAAGTATTTTGAAAAAAAATAATGACTTAAAGAAATGTTTAGAAAAAATACGCAGATTAACGCACATTAAATTAATTAATTTTTTTAGGCACGTTATAACTATTGAAAATAACTTTCTACGTATGCAGTCACACCCTGTATATTATACTTTAATTAATTTTTATTTCGGACCGTTTTCATCAGATTTTAAATTTAAAGTTACTTTAACCTAAAAAAATACATTCTTAAAGTGACTTTAAATTAAAACTTCCTTAAAGTCTGATTATGAAAACGGCCGTTAATACGACAAATTATAATGGGCGGCGGTTTTCGAAAGGTTCTAATCACAAAGTAAAAAGAGTACATACAAGAAAATACAAGACATTTAAAACACATTTAACAAGTTCGTAGAAAAAACCTTGCGCCAACAAAGTCAAGCCGAAAATTTATTAATATTGTTACGGTAATTTTGGGTTTCTTACAAATTGCAAATTGTTTTTTTTTTTTATTGCGTACGTTAACTGTCCGTTATGTTCAGTTAAGCGGGGGGAGGGGGTAAATCGAACGGGATAAATGGGATCCGAAAAGCGTTTTCGCTAATAATTGGCCGACATATGCGTGTGGAATTTGTCGAGGAAATAAATAAATTCGCCACTTTTTCGGAACATTAGGTCCCGCAATCGTGACGAATGCCATTCAAACACTCGCATTCATCGGCTTTTCAACCCTTCAGCGCCGCTCCCGTCGAATTAAATTTATCGCCGATATTTTTCACCGCGAAAGAAAAGGGCTAAAAACGGGGCCCCGGAAATAATATCAATTTTCTAAATTCAAAACGGTTGCTGCGCTTACAGTCGAGCGTAAAAGTATTGGACAGATGCAGGTGAGTGTGAAAACATAAATGCATTTATGTACAGTCGTGATCATACTAATCGATCGATCTAGTTGTATATGTATTTCATACATTGTAATTTCTTTTATTGTTTTTCAATAGATTATTTGATTTTTGAATTGAGACTTGATTGTTTTTGTCAATTATTAACGTTTGCGTATATTACTAATTTTGTTGATTAGTATTCTTATTTTTTGTTTTCGAATTTTCTTTATTTTTTCAACACCTACCGGCTCGATTTATTTGCCTTTGACAATTTAAAAATAGTTCTTATTCTTGTAACCATTATCTCTTTCTCATCCATTTATGTATTTCAGTTGGTACACATTTCAAAACATTTCTTCATCATTTAGGAAAATAAAGTAAGGAGACGTTTTTCTTCTTTAAAGATTGTATTTCTGTCGAATTCGTGAACAGCTCTCAAAAATGTAAGGCAATTTCACACCGTAACAAAAAGAGGCGGAACATTTTAACGCCCGCCGTGTCTTGTGAATGAACATAACCTCAAACATAATGTCTCGTGAATCGTTAATTTATAACAACCCGTCTCATTCAAAGTCAAATCGATTTGATTCTGAAGCGGAGTGATTTTAAAGCGAACAAAAGGGAATAATATTTTAAAATTAAATGAACATAACCTCAAAAAGCCTAGAAAAGCCGCCCGTCCTCCATTTAAATTCATTTCATCCACAATTTTCGGTTTTGTTTTGTTAAATAAATGTCTCGAGAGCGCCGATCGTGTTTTGTTTGTAAACACTTCTTCGAAATTGCCTTCTTAAGTTCTGATTCGATTTCATATACCGTCGATCGTCTTTTGTTTCGCCTTCAGTTTTTTTTTTTTACCATTGTCATTAACACTTTTGCATTTTTTTTTGTTATTGATAAATTTCGTCGGAATAAGTTTTGTTTTGTATATTTTTAATTTTTTGGTTGGCGTCCTTCTCTTGTTCGATTTTGTTTTGTTATTCTCTCTTCTTTCTGCTACAATTTGTTGTTTCGCATCTTAATTTTTCTTTTGCTTAATTTCTTTTCGTTTCTGTACTCAAAAAGTTTGCGGAATGTTTCGAGAGAATTTCAGAAGGAATTTTGTTTTTTTTTTTTCAATTTTTAATTTACTTTCTGCCTGTTTTCTTTTTGTCGTTTTGGCTTCGTTTTCTCCTCTCTGTCGACTTCGTACCGTCGATTGTCTTTTGTTTCACCGGAATAATTTTTGTATTGGGGGCCTTCTCTCGTTTTACATTTTGTTTCGTTATTTTTACTTCTTTCCGTTATTACGGATTGTTGTCTTGCATTTTTATTTCCTTTTCTTAATTTCTTTTCGTCCCTTTCTGCAAAATTTAATTTATAATATAATTTTTTCGAGAGAATTCCAGAAGGAACTTTGTGTATTTTTAATTTATTGTCTTTCTGTTCGTTTTGATTTTGTTTTCTCCTGTCTGGCGACTTCGTACCGTCGATCGTCTTTTGTTTCACCTTCAATTTCTACCATTGTCGTCATTATTTCCGCTTTCGCATTGTCATTAATAAATTTTGTATGTCTTTGTTTAGTTGAGGGGCTTCTCCCGTTTTGCATTTCGTTTTGTTTTTTTTTTGCTTCTTTGGTACTTTGTTATTTTTTAATTTTAATTTATTTTCTGTCTGTCTTTCTTTGTGTTTTGTTTTTGTTTTTCTTCATTTTCTGCTCTATCGACTCTCTGTTTATTTTCCCCTTTTTTTTTGTATAATAAATGCAGACGATTCTAAAACAAAACAAAATGAGAACATACAACAACATATCTATTATTGTGATGACATTTAAAAGAAACTCGACGATATATTTCAGAAATGCGGCGAAACCAATTAACACAGATCGACAAACAAAACTAAACACCTGCAGATTATAAAGAAGACAATAGAAACAATTTAAGAAAAAGGCGAAACTTTGTGGGGAAATGACAAGTGTACAAAAAAAAAATGTGCAAAAAAGAAATCTCGCGTACACCATTGCACAGGTGTGTAACATTAAATAAAAATCTCTTTTTACGTTTCAGGATTTTCAGTTTTTTATTTTTTTAATTCTTTAACTACTTACCTAATAAGTTGCTTAAGCAAAATAAAAAAATAAAACAAAACTAGCAGAAGTAAACGTTTCTTTATCGCTGCGATTCGATCCCGATGAATAAGTTTTAATCGCAGCGCGAGCTTTCAAAGCTCACAAAGAGCTTAACGGTAATCGCTTCGACCTACCTCGTCACTTCTCTACCTGGTGCATCCCCTGTTACATCTGATAGTCCTCACAATGGCTATAATCGACCTGGCGATCTAAAACATCAGCATTCGGCCGTAAAATAATACTTTAAGTACTTGGTAATATCGAAGTGCATTTGGTTGAGGGGTGGAGGGCGGAAAAAAGCGGCGCAAAGCCCAAGGTTCCTGCGCCACAAATTTTATTAATTTTTAATCCAAAAATTTAAAGAACTAATGTTTTCTTTTTTTTTTTTTTCGTTTCATTAAGGAACTTCGTTGTTGTTTTACAAACGGCGGGCGTAATCGGCGAAAGCAGTAGCGAAATAAAGATTTCTTTTCCGGAAAAATTTAAAAGGATTCAAGCGTCCTTCCTGCCAAATCCTTTGCGTTGGTTGGGAAGAAGCCAGCCCCCCAAAATTTGACCAGTGATTTGCTTCAGACGTGCGTTTGTAAATAATCGAGTGGGCGGGGGGTGTTTCGGGAAGTCCTTTTAGGCGCTTGGAAACAATCTCAGAATTGCGTAATGAAATTTGATTAGAAAGTGCTTTTGAAAAAAAAATCCACCCCTGTTCCTCTAATCCAATACATAACACGTACAGTCCATGCGAGTTTCACTTTGATTTAAAAACAAACGCCAGTGAATTAATATTCAGCGAACCGTCTTTAATGAGGCAGTTTATTTTGAACCACCGCGTATATCAGGGTATTCCATCCAAATTGTTTTTTTTTTCTTTTAGCCTTTTCGTTTCCGGCGAGAAGTCCGAGGAGGGACTCGCTCCTTCGTCGTCCTGGCGCGACAGCAATTGATTTTGAATATTTTTGAATAATTTTTTTGGTGCGAGGGAAATTATTTCGGGCATCTTCACCCTCCGGATGAGTACGATTATAAAACGAGTTGCATTTCGTTCGGTTTTATAGCAATAACTCCGTCAGCGAGTGGAAGGATCAGCCGGACTAATCCGGATAAGAGCCAGGATAAATAAGCGAACTTTAATATTTTGTTTTAATTGCGAGCGTGCGACGGTGATTATTGGTTGTCACCGTACATAAAAAGGTGCAATAACACGCAAAAAAATAAAATAATTAATAATTGTATTTGTTGATCTGGCCAATGAAATGACATATGCTGGGCCGATGTCGACGACGCAGACAGCTCATTAACGGCGAGCTTCGCCATAGGCAAATAAGGGCCGAATTCATTAAGAAAAAAGTGCTCGACGGGGCTCACATTATCTGGCCGTTATCTGGCGACAAGTGAACGCACAAGTGATTTGTAAATAATTGTTTCAAATAGAACAAATAGCGAGTTATTAAAATCGCCTGCTACCTGAGCTTCCAGCGCAAATAAGTCGCACGTGCGCGCCCTTATAAATAAATAATTCGCGCCCCGGTGATATATTGTTGTTGATATTTTGCGACCTGACACCTAAGTCAACAGGGACACGCGTGCAATTAAATCTGGCAGGCCCGGAATTTTAATAATTTATGACGTTTCGAGGAGATTTGTTTGCTCTCGAATCGAGAGGGGATAAATTCATTAGTTTTTCCGGTTGCAATCGCCAAACGTTCCTTGATCGAACCGACCACACACAAACAAACGCTGTTGATCCTTCGATCTGGCGCAAATTGATCACTACATGCATCGCCCCTGATGTTGGCCGATAAGATCAGAAGACGAAACGCAAGGCAGCGACGCTCTCTTAAGATAAATCTCTGTAAAGCATCGATTAAAGAATCAGCTAACATACTGACGACCTCACTGTTCCTCTCTTTTACTTACTCTTATCATCATCATCATGTGCACAACTGCTCTTCGTTGAATCAACCAAATCAACTATCCACCTACCTCTTCTGATGTTGGTCGATAAAATCAAATCAGAACGAGCTGTCTTCGTTTAAAGCTGTTGAAGCTTTTGGGACCTGAAGCCCCTTCCTCTTTCCACTACTTAAAGACTGAAGACGATTGCACTCTCCAGCTCTGAAGATTCGCGTTCATTTGGAAAAGAAGGGCGTTCTTCATGTGGGCCAAGAAAAGCCTTCCTATTTCCACTACGTAGAGGCTGAAGAGATGAAGGCGCTGTCCAGCTCTGAAGATGCGCGTTTATTTGGAAAGGAAGGGCGTTTCTCATGTGGGCCAAAAAAAGCCTTCCTCTTTCCACTACTTAAAGGCTGAAGAGATGAAGGCAGCTCTGAAGACGCGCGTTTATTTAGAAAAGAAGGGCGTTTGTCATGTGGGCCAAAAAAAAAGTCTTCCTCTTTCCACTACTTAAAGGCTGAAGAGATGAAGGCAGCTCTGAAGACGCGCGTTTATTTAGAAAAGAAGGGCGTTTGTCATGTGGGCCAAAAAAAAGTCTTCCTCTTTCCACTACTTAAAGGCTGAAAAGATGAAGCTGCTGTCCAGCTCTGAAGATGCGCGTTTATCCAGAAAAGAAGGGCGTTTCTCATGTGGGCCAAAAAAAGCCTTCCTCTTTCCACTACTTAAAGGCTGAAGAGATGAAGGCAGCTCTGAAGACGCGCGTTTATTTAGAAAAGAAGGGCGTTCTTCATGTGGGCCAAGAAAAGTCTTCCTATTTCCACTACGTAGAGGCTGAAGAGATGAAGACGCTGCCCAGCTCTGAAGATGCGCGTTTATCCAGAAAAGAAGGGCGTTTCTCATGTGGGCCAAAAAAAGCCTTCCTCTTTCCACTACTTAAAGGCTGAAGAGATGAAGGCAGCTCTGAAGACGCGCGTTTATTTAGAAAAGAAGGGCGTTTGTCATGTGGGCCAAAAAAAAAGTCTTCCTCTTTCCACTACTTAAAGGCTGAAGAGATGAAGGCAGCTCTGAAGACGCGCGTTTATTTAGAAAAGAAGGGCGTTTGTCATGTGGGCCAAAAAAAAGTCTTCCTCTTTCCACTACTTAAAGGCTGAAAAGATGAAGCTGCTGTCCAGCTCTGAAGATGCGCGTTTATCCAGAAAAGAAGGGCGTTTCTCATGTGGGCCAAAAAAAGCCTTCCTCTTTCCACTACTTAAAGGCTGAAGAGATGAAGGCAGCTCTGAAGACGCGCGTTTATTTAGAAAAGAAGGGCGTTCTTCATGTGGGCCAAGAAAAGTCTTCCTATTTCCACTACGTAGAGGCTGAAGAGATGAAGACGCTGCCCAGCTCTGAAGATGCGCGTTTATCCAGAAAAGAAGGGCGTTTCTCATGTGGGCCAAAAAAAGCCTTCCTCTTTCCACTACTTAAAGGCTGAAGAGATGAAGGCAGCTCTGAAGACGCGCGTTTATTTAGAAAAGAAGGGCGTTCTTCATGTGGGCCAAGAAAAGTCTTCCTATTTCCACTACGTAGAGGCTGAAGAGATGAAGACGCTGCCCAGCTCTGAAGATGCGCGTTTATCCAGAAAAGAAGGGCGTTTCTCATGTGGGCCAAAAAAAGCCTTCCTCTTTCCATTACTTAAAGGCTGAAGAGATGAAGACAGCTCTGAAGACGCGCGTTTATTTAGAAAAGAAGGGCGTTCTTCATGTGGGCCAAAAAAAAAGCCTTCCTCTTTCCACTACTTAAAGGCTGAAGAGATGAAGACAGCTCTGAAGACGTGCGTTTATTTAGAAAAGAAGGGCGTTTCTCATGTGGGCCAAAAAAAGCCTTCCTCTTTCCACTACTTAAAGGCTGAAGAGATGAAGACAGCTCTGAAGACGCGCGTTTATTTAGAAAAGAAGGGCGTTCTTCATGTGGGCCAAAAAAAAGCCTTCCTCTTTCCACTACTTAAAGGCTGAAGAGACGAAGGCGCTGTCCAGCTCTGAAGATGCGCGTTTATCCAGAAAAGAAGGGCGTTTCTCATGTGGACCAAAAAAAGCCTTCCTCTTTCCACTACTTAAAGGCTGAAGAGATGAAGACAGCTCTGAAGACGCGCGTTTATTTAGAAAAGAAGGGCGTTCTTCATGTGGGCCAAAAAAAAAGCCTTCCTCTTTCCACTACTTAAAGGCTGAAGAGACGAAGGCGCTGTCCAGCTCTGAAGATGCGCGTTTATCCAGAAAAGAAGGGCGTTTCTCATGTGGGCCAAAAAAAGCCTTCCTCTTTCCACTACTTAAAGGCTGAAGAGATGAAGACAGCTCTGAAGACGCGCGTTTATTTAGAAAAGAAGGGCGTTCTTCATGTGGGCCAAAAAAAAAGCCTTCCTCTTTCCACTACTTAAAGGCTGAAGAGATGAAGGCAGCTCTGAAGACGCGCGTTTATTTAGAAAAGAAGGGCGTTTGTCATGTGGGCCAAAAAAAAAGTCTTCCTCTTTCCACTACTTAAAGGCTGAAGAGATGAAGGCAGCTCTGAAGACACGCGTTTATTTAGAAAAGAAGGGCGTTTGTCATGTGGGCCAAAAAAAAGTCTTCCTCTTTCCACTACTTAAAGGCTGAAAAGATGAAGCTGCTGTCCAGCTCTGAAGATGCGCGTTTATCCAGAAAAGAAGGGCGTTTCTCATGTGGGCCAAAAAAAGCCTTCCTCTTTCCATTACTTAAAGGCTGAAGAGATGAAGACAGCTCTGAAGACGCGCGTTTATTTAGAAAAGAAGGGCGTTCTTCATGTGGGCGAAGAAAAGTCTTCCTATTTCCACTACGTAGAGGCTGAAGAGATGAAGACGCTGCCCAGCTCTGAAGATGCGCGTTTATCCAGAAAAGAAGGGCGTTTCTCATGTGGGCCAAAAAAAGCCTTCCTCTTTCCATTACTTAAAGGCTGAAGAGATGAAGACAGCTCTGAAGACGCGCGTTTATTTAGAAAAGAAGGGCGTTCTTCATGTGGGCCAAAAAAAAAGCCTTCCTCTTTCCACTACTTAAAGGCTGAAGAGATGAAGACAGCTCTGAAGACGTGCGTTTATTTAGAAAAGAAGGGCGTTTCTCATGTGGGCCAAAAAAAGCCTTCCTCTTTCCACTACTTAAAGGCTGAAGAGATGAAGACAGCTCTGAAGACGCGCGTTTATTTAGAAAAGAAGGGCGTTCTTCATGTGGGCCAAAAAAAAGCCTTCCTCTTTCCACTACTTAAAGGCTGAAGAGACGAAGGCGCTGTCCAGCTCTGAAGATGCGCGTTTATCCAGAAAAGAAGGGCGTTTCTCATGTGGACCAAAAAAAGCCTTCCTCTTTCCACTACTTAAAGGCTGAAGAGATGAAGACAGCTCTGAAGACGCGCGTTTATTTAGAAAAGAAGGGCGTTCTTCATGTGGGCCAAGAAAAGTCTTCCTATTTCCACTACGTAGAGGCTGAAGAGATGAAGGCGCTGTCCAGCTCTGAAGATGCGCGTTTATTTGGAAAGGAAGGGCGTTTCTCATGTGGGCCAAAAAAAAGCCTTCCTCTTTCCACTACTTAAAGGCTGAAGAGATGAAGACAGCTCTGAAGACGCGCGTTTATTTAGAAAAGAAGGGCGTTCTTCATGTGGGCCAAAAAAAAGTCTTCCTCTTTCCACTACTTAAAGGCTGAAGAGACGAAGGCGCTGTCCAGCTCTGAAGATGCGCGTTTATCCAGAAAAGAAGGGCGTTCTTCATGTGGGCCAAAAAAAGCCTTCCTCTTTCCATTACTTAAAGGCTGAAGAGATGAAGACAGCTCTGAAGACGCGCGTTTATTTAGAAAAGAAGGGCGTTCTTCATGTGGACCAAAAAAGTCTTCCTATTTCCACTACGTAGAGGCTGAAGAGATGAAGACGCTGCCCAGCTCTGAAGATGCGCGTTTATTTGGAAAGGAAGGGCGTTCTTCATGTGGGCCAAGAAAAGTCTTCCTCTTTCCACTACTTAAAGGCTGAAGAGATGAAAACAGCTCTGAACACGCGCGTTTATTTAGAAAAAAAGGGCGTTCTTCATGTGGGCCAAGAAAACTCTTCCTATTTCCGCTACGTAGAGGCTGAAGAGATGAAGGCGCTGCCCAGCTCTGAAGATGCGCGTTTATCCAGAAAAGAAGGGCGTTTCTCATGTGGGCCAAAAAAAGCCTTCCTCTTTCCACTACTTAAAGGCTGAAGAGACGAAGACAGCTCTGAAGACGCGCGTTTATTTAGAAAAGAAGGGCGTTCTTCATGTGGGCCAAGAAAAGTCTTCCTATTTCCACTACGTAGAGGCTGAAGAGATGAAGGCGCTGTCCAGCTCTGAAGATGCGCGTTTATTTGGAAAGGAAGGGCGTTTCTCATGTGGGCCAAAAAAAAGCCTTCCTCTTTCCACTACTTAAAGGCTGAAGAGATGAAGACAGCTCTGAAGACGCGCGTTTATTTAGAAAAGAAGGGCGTTCTTCATGTGGGCCAAAAAAAAAGTCTTCCTCTTTCCACTACTTAAAGGCTGAAGAGACGAAGGCGCTGTCCAGCTCTGAAGATGCGCGTTTATCCAGAAAAGAAGGGCGTTCTTCATGTGGGCCAAAAAAAGCCTTCCTCTTTCCATTACTTAAAGGCTGAAGAGATGAAGACAGCTCTGAAGACGCGCGTTTATTTAGAAAAGAAGGGCGTTCTTCATGTGGACCAAAAAAGTCTTCCTATTTCCACTACGTAGAGGCTGAAGAGATGAAGACGCTGCCCAGCTCTGAAGATGCGCGTTTATTTGGAAAGGAAGGGCGTTCTTCATGTGGGCCAAGAAAAGTCTTCCTCTTTCCACTACTTAAAGGCTGAAGAGATGAAAACAGCTCTGAACACGCGCGTTTATTTAGAAAAAAAGGGCGTTCTTCATGTGGGCCAAGAAAACTCTTCCTATTTCCGCTACGTAGAGGCTGAAGAGATGAAGGCGCTGCCCAGCTCTGAAGATGCGCGTTTATCCAGAAAAGAAGGGCGTTTCTCATGTGGGCCAAAAAAAGCCTTCCTCTTTCCACTACTTAAAGGCTGAAGAGACGAAGACAGCTCTGAAGACGCGCGTTTATTTAGAAAAGAAGGGCGTTCTTCATGTGGGCCAAGAAAAGTCTTCCTATTTCCACTACGTAGAGGCTGAAGAGATGAAGGCGCTGTCCAGCTCTGAAGATGCGCGTTTATTTGGAAAGGAAGGGCGTTTCTCATGTGGGCCAAAAAAAAGCCTTCCTCTTTCCACTACTTAAAGGCTGAAGAGATGAAGACAGCTCTGAAGACGCGCGTTTATTTAGAAAAGAAGGGCGTTCTTCATGTGGGCCAAGAAAAGTCTTCCTATTTCCACTACTTAAAGGCTGAAGAGATGAAGGCAGCTCTGAAGACGCGCGTTTATTTAGAAAAGAAGGGCGTTCTTCATGTGGGCCAAGAAAAGTCTTCCTATTTCCACTACGTAGAGGCTGAAGAGATGAAGACGCTGCCCAGCTCTGAAGATGCGCGTTTATCCAGAAAAGAAGGGCGTTTCTCATGTGGGCCAAAAAAAGCCTTCCTCTTTCCATTACTTAAAGGCTGAAGAGATGAAGACAGCTCTGAAGACGCGCGTTTATTTAGAAAAGAAGGGCGTTCTTCATGTGGGCCAAAAAAAAAGCCTTCCTCTTTCCACTACTTAAAGGCTGAAGAGATGAAGACAGCTCTGAAGACGTGCGTTTATTTAGAAAAGAAGGGCGTTTCTCATGTGGGCCAAAAAAAGCCTTCCTCTTTCCACTACTTAAAGGCTGAAGAGATGAAGACAGCTCTGAAGACGCGCGTTTATTTAGAAAAGAAGGGCGTTCTTCATGTGGGCCAAAAAAAAGCCTTCCTCTTTCCACTACTTAAAGGCTGAAGAGACGAAGGCGCTGTCCAGCTCTGAAGATGCGCGTTTATCCAGAAAAGAAGGGCGTTTCTCATGTGGACCAAAAAAAGCCTTCCTCTTTCCACTACTTAAAGGCTGAAGAGATGAAGACAGCTCTGAAGACGCGCGTTTATTTAGAAAAGAAGGGCGTTCTTCATGTGGGCCAAAAAAAAAGCCTTCCTCTTTCCACTACGTAGAGGCTGAAGAGATGAAGACGCTGCCCAGCTCTGAAGATGCGCGTTTATCCAGAAAAGAAGGGCGTTTCTCATGTGGACCAAAAAAAGCCTTCCTCTTTCCACTACTTAAAGGCTGAAGAGATGAAGACAGCTCTGAAGACGCGCGTTTATTTAGAAAAGAAGGGCGTTCTTCATGTGGGCCAAGAAAAGTCTTCCTATTTCCACTACGTAGAGGCTGAAGAGATGAAGACGCTGCCCAGCTCTGAAGATGCGCGTTTATCCAGAAAAGAAGGGCGTTTCTCATGTGGACCAAAAAAAGCCTTCCTCTTTCCACTACTTAAAGGCTGAAGAGATGAAGACAGCTCTGAAGACGCGCGTTTATTTAGAAAAGAAGGGCGTTCTTCATGTGGGCCAAAAAAAAAGCCTTCCTCTTTCCACTACTTAAAGGCTGAAGAGATGAAGACAGCTCTGAAGACGTGCGTTTATTTAGAAAAGAAGGGCGTTTCTCATGTGGACCAAAAAAAGCCTTCCTCTTTCCACTACTTAAAGGCTGAAGAGATGAAGACAGCTCTGAAGACGCGCGTTTATTTAGAAAAGAAGGGCGTTCTTCATGTGGGCCAAGAAAAGTCTTCCTATTTCCACTACGTAGAGGCTGAAGAGATGAAGACGCTGCCCAGCTCTGAAGATGCGCGTTTATCCAGAAAAGAAGGGCGTTTCTCATGTGGACCAAAAAAAGCCTTCCTCTTTCCACTACTTAAAGGCTGAAGAGATGAAGACAGCTCTGAAGACGCGCGTTTATTTAGAAAAGAAGGGCGTTCTTCATGTGGGCCAAGAAAAGTCTTCCTATTTCCACTACGTAGAGGCTGAAGAGATGAAGACGCTGCCCAGCTCTGAAGATGCGCGTTTATCCAGAAAAGAAGGGCGTTTCTCATGTGGACCAAAAAAAGCCTTCCTCTTTCCACTACTTAAAGGCTGAAGAGATGAAGACAGCTCTGAAGACGCGCGTTTATTTAGAAAAGAAGGGCGTTCTTCATGTGGGCCAAAAAAAAAGCCTTCCTCTTTCCACTACTTAAAGGCTGAAGAGATGAAGACAGCTCTGAAGACGTGCGTTTATTTAGAAAAGAAGGGCGTTTCTCATGTGGACCAAAAAAAGCCTTCCTCTTTCCACTACTTAAAGGCTGAAGAGATGAAGACAGCTCTGAAGACGCGCGTTTATTTAGAAAAGAAGGGCGTTCTTCATGTGGGCCAAGAAAAGTCTTCCTATTTCCACTACGTAGAGGCTGAAGAGATGAAGACGCTGCCCAGCTCTGAAGATGCGCGTTTATCCAGAAAAGAAGGGCGTTTCTCATGTGGACCAAAAAAAGCCTTCCTCTTTCCACTACTTAAAGGCTGAAGAGATGAAGACAGCTCTGAAGACGCGCGTTTATTTAGAAAAGAAGGGCGTTCTTCATGTGGGCCAAGAAAAGTCTTCCTCTTTCCACTACTTAAAGGCTGAAGAGACGAAGGCGCTGTCCAGCTCTGAAGATGCGCGTTTATCCAGAAAAGAAGGGCGTTTCTCATGTGGGCCAAAAAAAGCCTTCCTCTTTCCACTACTTAAAGGCTGAAGAGATGAAGACAGCTCTGAAGACGCGCGTTTATTTAGAAAAGAAGGGCGTTTCTCATGTGGGCCAAAAAAAGCCTTCCTCTTTCCACTACTTAAAGGCTGAAGAGATGAAGACAGCTCTGAAGACGCGCGTTTATTTAGAAAAGAAGGGCGTTCTTCATGTGGGCCAAAAAAAAAGTCTTCCTCTTTCCACTACTTAAAGGCTGAAGAGACGAAGGCGCTGTCCAGCTCTGAAGATGCGCGTTTATCCAGAAAAGAAGGGCGTTTCTCATGTGGGCCAAAAAAAGCCTTCCTCTTTCCATTACTTAAAGGCTGAAGAGATGAAGACAGCTCTGAAGACGCGCGTTTATTTAGAAAAGAAGGGCGTTCTTCATGTGGACCAAAAAAGTCTTCCTATTTCCACTACGTAGAGGCTGAAGAGATGAAGACGCTGCCCAGCTCTGAAGATGCGCGTTTATTTGGAAAGGAAGGGCGTTCTTCATGTGGGCCAAGAAAAGTCTTCCTCTTTCCACTACTTAAAGGCTGAAGAGATGAAAACAGCTCTGAACACGCGCGTTTATTTAGAAAAAAAGGGCGTTCTTCATGTGGGCCAAGAAAAGTCTTCCTATTTCCACTACGTAGAGGCTGAAGAGATGAAGGCGCTGCCCAGCTCTGAAGATGCGCGTTTATCCAGAAAAGAAGGGCGTTTCTCATGTGGGCCAAAAAAAGCCTTCCTCTTTCCACTACTTAAAGGCTGAAGAGATGAAGACAGCTCTGAAGACGCGCGTTTATTTAGAAAAGAAGGGCGTTCTTCATGTGGGCCAAGAAAAGTCTTCCTCTTTCCACTACTTAAAGGCTGAAGAGACGAAGGCGCTGTCCAGCTCTGAAGATGCGCGTTTATTTGGAAAGGAAGGGCGTTTCTCATGTGGGCCAAAAAAAAGCCTTCCTCTTTCCACTACTTAAAGGCTGAAGAGATGAAGACAGCTCTGAAGACGCGCGTTTATTTAGAAAAGAAGGGCGTTCTTCATGTGGGCCAAGAAAAGTCTTCCTATTTCCACTACGTAGAGGCTGAAGAGATGAAGGCGCTGTCCAGCTCTGAAGATGCGCGTTTATTTGGAAAGGAAGGGCGTTTCTCATGTGGGCCAAAAAAAAGCCTTCCTCTTTCCACTACTTAAAGGCTGAAGAGATGAAGACAGCTCTGAAGACGCGCGTTTATTTAGAAAAGAAGGGCGTTCTTCATGTGGGCCAAGAAAAGTCTTCCTATTTCCACTACGTAGAGGCTGAAGAGATGAAGGCGCTGCCCAGCTCTGAAGATGCGCGTTTATCCAGAAAAGAAGGGCGTTTCTCATGTGGGCCAAAAAAAGCCTTCCTCTTTCCACTACTTAAAGGCTGAAGAGATGAAGACAGCTCTGAAGACGCGCGTTTATTTAGAAAAGAAGGGCGTTCTTCATGTGGGCCAAGAAAAGTCTTCCTATTTCCACTACGTAGAGGCTGAAGAGATGAAGGCGCTGTCCAGCTCTGAAGATGCGCGTTTATTTGGAAAGGAAGGGCGTTTCTCATGTGGGCCAAAAAAAAGCCTTCCTCTTTCCACTACTTAAAGGCTGAAGAGATGAAGACAGCTCTGAAGACGCGCGTTTATTTAGAAAAGAAGGGCGTTCTTCATGTGGGCCAAGAAAAGTCTTCCTATTTCCACTACGTAGAGGCTGAAGAGATGAAGGCGCTGTCCAGCTCTGAAGATGCGCGTTTATTTGGAAAGGAAGGGCGTTTCTCATGTGGGCCAAAAAAAAGCCTTCCTCTTTCCACTACTTAAAGGCTGAAGAGATGAAGACAGCTCTGAAGACGCGCGTTTATTTAGAAAAGAAGGGCGTTCTTCATGTGGGCCAAGAAAAGTCTTCCTATTTCCACTACGTAGAGGCTGAAGAGATGAAGGCGCTGCCCAGCTCTGAAGATGCGCGTTTATTTGGAAAAGAAGGGCGTTTCTCATGTGGGCCAAAAAAAGCCTTCCTCTTTCCACTACTTAAAGGCTGAAGAGATGAAGACAGCTCTGAAGACGCGCGTTTATTTAGAAAAGAAGGGCGTTCTTCATGTGGGCCAAAAAAAAGCCTTCCTCTTTCCACTACTTAAAGGCTGAAGAGACGAAGGCGCTGTCCAGCTCTGAAGATGCGCGTTTATCCAGAAAAGAAGGGCGTTTCTCATGTGGACCAAAAAAAGCCTTCCTCTTTCCACTACTTAAAGGCTGAAGAGATGAAGACAGCTCTGAAGACGCGCGTTTATTTAGAAAAGAAGGGCGTTCTTCATGTGGGCCAAAAAAAAGCCTTCCTCTTTCCACTACTTAAAGGCTGAAGAGACGAAGGCGCTGTCCAGCTCTGAAGATGCGCGTTTATCTCGAAAAGAAGGGCGTTTTTCATGCGGGCCAAAAAAAAAAAGAAGCGAGCAGAAAACTTTGCTGAAGATCAAGAAACGGAAACGGCCATCAGAAACGGAGCAACGAGTAGGAAACAGCACCATTTTCATTCGTCGCCTGTGAAGGCGAAGAAGGACGAGCTTCTCTGTATAGCAGAGTAAAAATGCAGACCTGAGTCGTCCTTCTGCTGTTTAGTCCTTAGGCTGGTTACGAATTTTCAATTTCGGAACACCCGGTTTTTTTTCTTATAAAAAAAAGTTTCCTCCAGGACGAATTTTAAAAAAGCACGACGTTCGAGTGAAATGTTATTCCTTAGGGCCAAAAAGGTTGTTAGAGATTTCGGTTTTGTCTGTGGAGGGGAGGCTTTAAGTCTTTCAGTCAAAATCTCTTCGTGTGGTTACGTTAACGCTGAAGCTTTCATAATCCTATCCTACGATTGGAATTAGAGGACACCTTGGCTTGAAGAGTCGAGCGTACGTTTGAATGAACGAAGTCTTCTGTAAGGTCGACTTGAAAGTTGAATTCCTGGCTTCCTCCCCGGATTTCTTCTCTACTGCCGGCGTTTCGTTCGTTTCGGTTGCAGAAGAACTTCCTCAGGGCCGCTGCTGCTGGTGGTGGTGGTGGTGGTGGTCTTGCTGCAATGGAAAACAAAACATCGGCGGTAGAGAAGAAATCCGGGGAGAGGCGCAGTTCCAACCGGAAGCCATGAACTCAACAATGGACGACGGCCACAGAAGCCTTCAGGCTCGATGTAAATGTATCTTAAAAATCTTAAAAATGTTTGAGTTACAGATGCAATTATTGTAAACATCGGTGACATACTTGAAGTGATCGTCGTGTTAATTACAAAATAAAAGAGAAGAACATGATAAATAGAAGAATTGCCCTCCGGAAACAAAACTGGTACAAAAACGAAAAGAAAATCAATAAAAGCGAAACAGAATCTGGCTCCTCTCCCCGTTATGTTTCCCACAAACCAGGTTTTTTTTCTTTTGGTTTCAAACTTCGTTCGTCCGGATTCGAAAGGGTCCAAAGGCACAGCCCGCCCGTATGCCCATCGAATTGTTTACGAAGTGGACTCCTCAACCCCAACCGACGATGATAAAGACTTTTCCACCCGAATGCTTGGAAACGAACCAAAAGTTGAACTTCTGCATTCGCTGTGATACTATTCGTTAGGGTTGTGTCGTGGCGGAATTTAAAAAATGTTTTCCCTTAGAAAATACAATTTCTTTTTATGTTCTGCATCGAGAACGTCGATGGCCAAAAACTTCTAAAGAGTTGGCAACTTGCATACGCTCTTGAATTATTACTAAGATCTTCGCCTTCACTGATAATTCAACTGGGACCCTGTTATCTTCTTCACAAGAAGAGTGCAACCCTTGAAGTTTGGGGGTCTGCAGTCAAAACAGCGAGCAAACAAAGGTACAAGAAGAGTCCTGCTAGGTTTCAAAACAAAAAAAAAAAAGATGATGGTGGGGTAGCTTTCGTTGGGGTTGTTCAATGGCGAAACGATTTTATCTTTTTTTGATATCGCCGCCGTTCCATATTACCTTTTATTTGGCCTCTCAAAATCCACGTTCCTTTCTTGTTTTGCACTAAGCTCAGTTGTCGACGTTACTTTTGGTGACCGCATCCAGGATCCACGGCTTCCATTTTTCGGATTGACAAGCTCGAACTATTGCTGCGCAAATGATAAATCCAGCAAAGACCTCACTGTCTTAAGAATCTTGAAGCTCAATGGACGATTGGATAATCATCTCGCTGGTAGCTTCGAGTTTCAAACGCCCTCGAAAGTGGAACCGATGTTCCAAAAGAGAAACGACGAAGCAACGTCTGATAAGAGCCCTTGCCGTGTCTTCCTAAGAATCTCAATCCATCTAACGCAACGCGTCTTTTGGTGACTTCCTTCAGTTTGCAGGGTTTACGTTTTTGGGCATCTTGTTGAGCAAATCACAATCCAACGCAAAACCTCACTGTCTTAAGAATCTTGAAGTTCAAACGACGATTGGATAATCATCTCGCTGGTAGCTTCGAGTTTCAGATGTCCTCGAAAGTGGAACCGATGTTCCAAAAGAGAAACAACAAAGCAACGTCTGCAAGGGCTTCCAGATTCAAACGGTGCACTGTCTTCCTAAGAATCTCAACTCTACTAATCCAACGCGTCTTTTGGTGGCCCCCTTCAGTTGGCAGGGTTTACTTGCTGAGCAAATGATAATCCAACGAAGACCTCAGTGTCTTAAGAATCATCTTGAATTTCAAAGGACTGACGGATTGACTGTCGGCTCAAGGAGTGAAACACTTGAAAAGTAGATCGCTGAGGAGTTAGAGCTCCAAGTAATGGATCCAACTTTCTGGGCAGAAGCAACAAACCTTGCAGATGAGGAGCCCCATTCGTCTGGATAACTACCTTCCTAAGAATCCCAACCAACCCAATCAAACCCGGTCATTATTTTCGATGGTCGCCTTCGGTTTCCACGGCTTGCATTTTTTGGGAGTTTTCAACTTCGAAGTTTTGCTAAGCCAATGATAATCCAATGAAGACCTCATTGCGTTAAGAATCTTGAACTTCAAAGGATCGTTGGATTAACGGTTCGAGGAATGAAGTCTTCTTTCTTTTGGATAATTAACATTTTAGGACTCTTCAAACTCGAACGACTGGTTAGCCGGTGATAATGCGAAAAGGACTTCATTCTCCCAAGGACTGACGGATTGACGGTCGGTTCAAAGATTGAAATACTTGAAAAGTAGATCCAACCGAATTATGATTTTTGGTGGTCGCCTCCAGTTGGCTTGCCTTTGCTTGGGAGGTCTTCAAGTTCGAAGTATTGCTAAGCCTGTGATCGTCCAATGAAGACCTCATTGCGTTCAGAATCTTGAACTTCAAAGTACCGATGATTGGACGGTTCGAGGAGTGGAATCCTTCCATAAAGAGATCCTCTTTTTTGTGGCTTCTTAAAGCGCCAACGATTGATTAGCCAATGTTAATGCAAGAAGGGACTTCACCATCTTAAGAACCTTGGATTCCGAGGGAGCGATGAAGTGATGGTTCGAGGGGTGAGTGATCCTGTGTAATTAACTCCCTCCTAACGAGCTCAAGCAGTTTCCTCGAAAATGGAACCAATTCTCCAAACAGAAGCGACGAAGCAACGTCCAACAAGGACCTTGCTGCCTCTGCAGGGGTTTCTAAGTTTCTAAAGGATGTAATCCTCCTAAGAATATCGTTCTTCGAAGGGTGCACTTAAGAAAAAATGGAACCGGTTTTCCATGGCAACACGACAAAAATTAAAACAAAAAAAAATAGCTTTCAGACACACTTAAATCGGAAGGAACACTCGATGTTTCGACTTTACAGTGTCCGTTTAAAGTTTAAAAACTATTTCCTCACGTATTTCACCGTACAAGAGTCGACTTGGATTATAATTTTTTGTTGGAAATCGTTCTCGATTGCAGTGGAACCCTCGAGCATCCTCTGTACAACTGTTTCGGCGATATTTGAGGCCTCGTCAGGAAAAGTGCAGCTCGAAATCTCCACTGCAAACCAAACCGACTTGTCTGAGGATGTTCGTCAGGTCAAGAAGCGAACGCAGGATGTCGCATCCTCTGTACAACTGTTTCAGCCATATTTGAGGCCTCGTCAGGAAAAGTGCAGCTCGAAATCTCCACTGCAAACCAAACCGACTTGTCTGAGGATGTTCGTCAGGTCAAGAAGCGAACGCAGGATGTCGCATCCTCTGTACAACTGTTTCAGCCATATTTGAGGCCTCGTCAGGAAAAGTGCAGCTCGAAATCTCCACTGCAAACCAAACCGACTTGTCTGAGGATGTTCGTCAGGTCAAGAAGCGAACGCAGGATGTCGCTACTTAAACTTATCAGTAATATCTTTGTTTTCTCTAAATTCTCGAAACGTATAGTCGTACTTCTGCACCGCCGATTGGACGTCCAGGGGACATACGTCACTATGTGACACGAGAGAGCTTGTAAAATATTTTCGGGAAAAGGCCAGGGTTGCTAAAGTGATTTTCGGTGCTGATGGATTTTTTGCTCGTCGAGAATTTTTTGATATTCTTAAATTTCCTATCAGTCATTTTGTCGGTATGGAATTTTTATTTTCTCGAAAAGAGAAAGTCTAGTTTATGGCAAATAAATCTAATTTTTAATTCGATTTAAATTTTATGTTCAAAAAGAAAGTTTCAAAAGAGTGAGTCTGGTGACCTTCAGCAACTAACAAGAGCTTTAAAAGTTTGTGAATTTCTTCGTCCTTTTTCTTTCTCTGGGACAACCTATTTTCACACTTTATTTTGATGGCAACGATTTTAATCGTAAGCGAATTTTTGATTCAGTTTGAATTCAGTGTTCCAGAAGAAAAGAAAGACTCAAGACCGGTTTTGGTGATTGGATTTCTTCGTCCATTTCTTTATTTTGATTTGAAACTTTATTTTGATGGTAACTAATTTAATCGCAACCAGAAAAAGCTTTAAAAATGTGCCGATATCTTCGTCCCTTTTCCCTCTCTCTCTCTCTAGAGCGAGCTTTTTCCAAATTTTATTTCGATGGTAACTAACTTAATGGTAAACGAATTTTTGACTCGATTTAAATTCAGTGGTACCAAGAAAGAAAACAAAGATTCGAGACCGGTTTTGGTGAGTTAAACTAAATTATAGATACGAGCAGTTAACAAAAGCTTTAAAAGCGCGCAGATTTCTTCGTTCCTTTTATTTCTCTAAGAGCAGTCGTCTATTTTCAAAATTTATTTCGATGGCAACTAAACTAAATTAGATTCGCACAGTGGCTTCAGCAAAAGAACATCATTCTTCGGTGGGTGCACTTAAAAAAAAAAAATGGAATCGGTTTTCCCTGGCAACACAACAAAAATTAAAAAAAAAAATGTTGGAAACTATCGAGTCTTGTGTCAAGGACGGTACGATTGAATCATAACAGACCTTATTAAGCAGACGGACGAGAGACCGAATTTAGAAAAAATGTAATACAACGAAAGTTATTATTACCTTTTTTTTTGCACAAAAAGACATTTAATTTCCTTTCTAGTTTTGTTTTGTTTTTTTTTTTGAAGAATTATTTAATTGCAGAAAAAGTCATTCTGACTTTACTTGCGCCGCTGACTGTACTTATTTTTTTTATTTTTTCTGTGCGAGGAAAACTGTGAGTAATACCTGCCTGCGATACAGTAACTTTTCATATAAATTTTTTACTTAAGTTGAATTAATTACGATTCTGTATTTGTTTTGCGCCGCGTCGCCACCGGAGTTGGGGGGAGCGCTTCCGGGCGGCCCCGGACTCGGCCGTAGTCGCCGGTGGTAGGGGCCCGCGCTACGTATAAAGTCAGCCACCCCTTGCGCGACCGTCCAGTTCGCAAAAAAAGCTCGCATGTTGTGGCGCACGTTCTGGGGGTCGATTTTACGCCGGTGGTTGTGATTAAAACGCGCCGTTTTTTTCTTTTTTTTTTTTGTTATCGTGTGTGTCACCGTGTTAAAAAAAATAAATGAAGAAATAACAAACAATAAGGTAAGTAAAGTGAACAACTAACGCCTCTTACATTTCAATTAAATAATAATCGAATTAATTTTATTCTTTTATTATACTTTTCCGTATTAGTTTTTCTTTTAACAGGTTTTATTTTTAACTTTAAGAGTTTCATTCTGTTTTTCATTTTCTTTCTTTCATCCGAATTTCTTTCTATACGTATAGAAAGGAACTAATACAAACAATTATAAAAGAATAAAACTCAGGACACCCTGTGTATTATATGCATGTACTCAACTTCTTTATGTTTTCGTGTCATTTTACAATTCTACTTTTTTTATTATCTCGTAGAGCTCGCGCTGCCAATAGCGACTGCTTAAATTAAGCGCACGTTTCGTTCTTGTTTTGCTTCCGTTTCTGAGATTTCTGTTTTTTTTTTTTGTCGTCGAGTAAAATTACACCAAAAATTTTTGGGATTTCAACCGCGTCGCCTTTTGTTTCCACCGCAG
Source organism: Prosopocoilus inquinatus (assembly GCA_036172665.1). NCBI lineage: Eukaryota > Metazoa > Arthropoda > Insecta > Coleoptera > Lucanidae > Prosopocoilus > Prosopocoilus inquinatus. The sequence goes on along the minus strand of CM069878.1, from coordinate 708,384 downwards.
CATGCCGGTTGTGCCATCTATCGCACGCCAACTTAAACGTGCGTTTCGATCAAATCCAAAAACTTTCTCGCCTCGAGAAAAATGAAAATTATTTTTTAAACTTTCTTTCCTTTGCTACTTCTAATGTATGTCCATGAGCGGTTGAGTTTGCTTTTTCGGCCGGCGCTTGGTCGGTCGATAAATGCGCAGCGCCATCTCTCGGCTGAGGAAAGTAGAAGAGCTAAAATCGCCTTCGAAATTTCGAAAACGAAGTTCATCGAATCGCAAACCGTCCAACTGAAACTTTCTCTTTTCCTGCTTAAATCAGCAAGCAATTCGTCGCTTGGTCGGTAAATGCGCAGCGCCATCTCTCGGCTGAGGAAAGTAGAAGCGTTAGAATCTCCTCTTTTGGAAATTTCCAAAACGAAGCTCATCGAATCGCAAACCGTCCAACTGAACCTTCCTTTTTTTTCTCCTTAAATCAGCAAGCAATTCGTCGCTTGGTCGGTAAATGTGCAGCGCCATCTCTCGGCTGAGGAAAGTAGAAGCGCTAAAATCGCCTTCGAAATTTCGAAAACGAAACTCATCGAATCGCAAACCGTCCAACTGAAACTTTCTTTTTTCCTGCTTCAATCAGCTAGCAATTCGTCGCTTGGTCGGTAAATGCGCAGCGCCATCTCTCGGCTGAGGAAAGTAGAAGCGTTAGAATCTCCTTTGAAATTTCCAAAACGAAGCTCATCGAATCGCAACCCGTCCAACTGAAACTTTCTTTTTTCCTGCTTCAATCAGCTAGCAATTCGTCGCTTGGTCGGTAAATGCGCAGCGCCATCTCTCGGCTGAGGAAAGTAGAAGCGTTAGAATCTCCTCTTTTTGAAATTTCCAAAACGAAGCTCATCGAATCGCAAACCGTCCAACTGAACTTTCCTTTTTTTTCTCCTTAAATCAGCAAGCAATTCGTCGCTTGGTCAGTAAATGCGCAGCGCCATCTCTCGGCTGAGGAAAGTAGAAGCGTTAGAATCTCCTTTGAAATTTCCAAAACGAAGTTCATCGAATCGCAAACCGTCCAACTGAAACTTTCTTTTTTCCTGCTTCAATCAGCTAGCAATTCGTCGCTTGGTCGGTAAATGCGCAGCGCCATCTCTCGGCCGAGGAAAGAAGAAGCGTTAGAATCTCCTTTGAAATTTCCAAAACGAAGTTCATCGAATCGCAAACCGTCCAACTGAAACTTTCTTTTTTCCTGCTTCAATCAGCTAGCAATTCGTCGCTTGGTCGGTAAATGCGCAGCGCCATCTCTCGGCTGAGGAAAGTAGAAGCGTTAGAATCTCCTCTTTTTGAAATTTCCAAAACGAAGCTCATCGAATCGCAAACCGTCCAACTGAACTTTCCTTTTTTTTCTCCTTAAATCAGCAAGCAATTCGTCGCTTGGTCAGTAAATGCGCAGCGCCATCTCTCGGCTGAGGAAAGTAGAAGCGTTAGAATCTCCTTTGAAATTTCCAAAACGAAGTTCATCGAATCGCAAACCGTCCAACTGAAACTTTCTTTTTTCCTGCTTCAATCAGCTAGCAATTCGTCGCTTGGTCGGTAAATGCGCAGCGCCATCTCTCGGCTGAGGAAAGTAGAAGCGTTAGAATCTCCTCTTTTTGAAATTTCCAAAACGAAGCTCATCGAATCGCAAACCGTCCAACTGAACTTTCCTTTTTTTTCTCCTTAAATCAGCAAGCAATTCGTCGCTTGGTCAGTAAATGCGCAGCGCCATCTCTCGGCTGAGGAAAGTAGAAGCGTTAGAATCTCCTTCGAAATTTCCAAAACGAAGTTCATCGAATCGCAAACCGTCCAACTGAAACTTTCTTTTTTCCTGCTTCAATCAGCTAGCAATTCGTCGCTTGGTCGGTAAATGCGCAGCGCCATCTCTCGGCCGAGGAAAGAAGAAGCGTTAGAATCTCCTTTGAAATTTCCAAAACGAAGCTCATCGAATCGCAAACCGTCCAACTGAAACTTTCTTTTTTCCTGCTTAAATCAGCAAGCAATTCGTCGCTTGGTCGGTAAATGCGCAGCGCCATCTCTCGGCTGAGGAAAGTAGAAGCGTTAGAATCTCCTCTTTTTGAAATTTCCAAAACGAAGCTCATCGAATCGCAAACCGTCCAACTGAAACTTTCTTTTTTCCTGCTTCAATCAGCTAGCAATTCGTCGCTTGGTCGGTAAATGCGCAGCGCCATCTCTCGGCCGAGGAAAGAAGAAGCGTTAGAATCTCCTTTGAAATTTCCAAAACGAAGCTCATCGAATCGCAAACCGTCCAACTGAAACTTTCTTTTTTCCTGCTTAAATCAGCAAGCAATTCGTCGCTTGGTCGGTAAATGCGCAGCGCCATCTCTCGGCTGAGGAAAGAAGAAGCGCTAAAATCGCCTTCGAAATTTCGAAAACGAAGCTCATCGAATCGCAAACCGTCCAACTGAACCTTGCTTTTTTCCTGCTTAAATCAGCAAGCAATTCGTCGCTTGGTCGGTAAATGCGCAGCGCCATCTCTCGGCTGAGGAAAGTAGAAGCGTTAGAATCTCCTTTGAAATTTCCAAAACGAAGTACATCGAATCGCAAACCATCCAACTGAACCTTTCTTTTTTTCTCCTTAAATCAGCAAGCAATTCGTCGCTTGGTCGGTAAATGCGCAGCGCCATCTCTCGGCTGAGGAAAGTAGAAGCGCTAAAATCGCCTTCGAAATTTCGAAAACGAAACTCATCGAATCGCAAACCGTCCAACTGAAACTTTCTTTTTTCCTGCTTAAATCAGCAAGCAATTCGTCGCTTGGTCGGTAAATGCGCAGCGCCATCTCTCGGCTGAGGAAAGTAGAAGCGTTAGAATCTCCTCTTTTTGAAATTTCCAAAACGAAGCTCATCGAATCGCAAACCGTCCAACTGAACCTTCCTTTTTTTCTCCTTAAATCAGCAAGCAATTCGTCGCTTGCTTTAGGTTAGAGCGCCATCCTTCGGCTGGAAGCTGCAAGCTCTTTACCACAAAATCAAAATTTTAAAACCTCCTCTAAAACCCCCGCGATTACGAGTCGCTAATAAACGCTGATTAATTATTTTAATATCAGAATTATTAGTCGACAGCTGTAGATAGTAGCAGATTGGTTTGCAGCGCCATCTGTTGGACGGTTGCGGTAGTTTCATGACTGCAATCGAAAGTATATTTTTTTCTCTTCGAGCCAAGCATACGTACGTCTAAAAGGGAGTCTGCAATCTGGGCTCTGTGTTTCGTTTTAATTTGCGCATCTGTCTTTCTTTTTGTTTTCTGATTTTTTTTTACAAATTGAATGTATTTCTTTATCTTTCTAAATTCTTCTTGTTTCCACAGGCTCTTGTATCTTCCTTTTCTTCTTTGATCCGTCGGTTTAGTTTCTTTTCCAAATTTCACGTTCCCATTTGAAAATCTAGTTTTTTTCTTCTTCTCCATTTCTAGGTCTGTTTTGCTTTTTTTGCGATCGGTTTCCTCCTCTAAGCTTCTTCAAAACGAAAAAAAAAAACAAAAAATAATTAAGTTCTTTCGTTTCATTCGGTTCAACCTCTTGTTTTTCCGAAGAATTTTCCAAAGAACTCGAATTATTTTTTTTATGCCGTCTTGCTTTCCGTCTTTTCTTCTTTCAGTTTGCCTGTCCTCGTCACATTCTTTCGTTTTGACTTTTCGCGCAAGTCCTCCACCTTTAACACCGCTGTTATTATTGCTCATCGCGATTTGTTTTCTTCCATTTTCACTTCTTTTTCTTCTTCCATTTTCTCTTTCTTTCATTATCCACTTGTTTCTTTAAGCTTATTATTTTCTGTCACCTCTTAAATCGCTTTTATTATTTTTTCTTCTGGTTTCTAAATTCCGTCGCACAAGTTTCGAGCCAATTAGAACAAAGTACAGTGAAAGTATATATTTTATAAACAATAAATGAACTTACATGATTCCTGTCGCTGCAATAGGTGGGAAGGTTTTGGTTTAAAGGTCATTTTTACCACCGCCAACGTAATGCCCTTTCCAGTATTTAAAGAGTGTGATGACGTGGGTCTTTCGAGAGAGAGAGAGAGAGAGGAACGTCTTTACCTCAATCTGATTCGTTAAGATCAAGGCACTTAATATCCGCGCACGACACGAATCCCCGCGTATTCTGCGATTCTCTGTTGTTCGGGGTCGTCTCACGTGACTCATTTTATTTACAAGTAGGGATTTCACCGGTTACATTTTGCCATCAGCTACGATACTGCAATACTGAATACATGAACGATCAGTATCATTAATTAGGTTAAGTGAAAGAAGGGCAATTTTCACGTGGCGAAGGGTGAAGTTCGTCTTCTCTCCTCCCATCCATCTTCTTCAAACATTTCATAACGAGTTAGGTGTAGGTAAACGGTTTTGGACGACAGTAATTAATTAAATCCCCCCCCCCCCCGAAACAATCTCATCCGATTTCCCCCGAAACAATTCCACCCTCGGACTTAATTCGCTCTCAACTCTCGTTTCAGATGAATCGCCTTGCCCTAACCAAGTTCGACTCGTCCTTCGCCGACGACAGTTCCGACTCGGGCTTCGAGATGTCCTTCAAGTCGGAAACGACGGCGGAATTCCGCGACGACCGCAGCGACTTCCTCGACTACGACCTCGACTATCCCCGAACCCCCCCGAAAAAACCCGACCAAGACGATCTGGGCACACCGGAGAAGCGTCTGCTCTACGATAAATTCAACAGCGCCTTCCACGCCAGCCTCCAGATCGATTTCGAACGCTACCACCACCATCACCACCACCACCACCACCATCACCTGCACCACCCCCCGAACGACGACGGGTACTCCCCGAACTGCAGCAGGAATTTATTCTCCGGCGATGAAGAGGAGTTCTGCGGTCCGCTTTTGTTCAACGGGGATGAGGCGAAGACCTCGACGCCCACGTCGGCACCGGCGGCGAGGGGCCATCCTGGAAAGGAAATGTCGCCGTCGTCGTCGTCGCCCTCAAAGCCCAAGAGGAGGTACGCGACGGGGCGTCACAGGATGTCCAGGGCGAAGAGCCCCACGCAGGTGATGAAGATAAAGCGGTCGAGGAGGCTGAAGGCCAACGACCGCGAGAGGAACCGCATGCACATGCTGAACGAGGCCCTCGATAGGTTGAGGTGCGTCCTGCCGACCTTCCCCGAAGACACCAAGCTGACGAAAATCGAAACGTTGCGGTTCGCGCACAGCTACATCTTCGCGCTCACTCAGGCCCTCAACAACATCGATTTGGGCGACTCTGCGAGCGCGGACGACGTCATCGTGAACGTGGGGAACGTGACCGTGTCCATCAACAAGAACGGAAACACCATAACCTCGAAGAACTGCGCGCCGCAAAAGTACTCGAACGCCGTCGTCACAAGCGGAAGCATCACCAACGCGAGTTTCATGCAGGATTACAATTATAAGTCCGAGGAAGAGGTCTTCGGGAACGGTTATTACCACCATCATCACCAAGAAGGCCGCCACTCATCCGAAAGCAGTAATTATTACAGCGAGTACTTCGAGCCTGACAAGGTGGAGTATTTTAATAACAATGTCCTGTATGAGTGCCTGTAACGAAAGAGAGGGGTGGTGGGGGTCGCGAGTTTCATGCAGGACTACTGTTATAAGTCCGAGGAAGAGGTCTTCAGCAACGCTTATTTCCATTTCACCAAGAAGGCCGCCACTCGTCCGAAAGCAGTAATTATTACAGCGAGTGCTTCGAGCCTGACAAGGTGGCGTATTTTAATAACAATGTCCTGCATGAGTGCCTGTAACGAAAGATGGAGGGGGGAAGGGGTCGTTTAGGGTTATTGTGTGCATTATGCAAATTGCCTCCTCGTCCCTTTCGTGTGTGATGAGATGATGATGACGCGACCGAGTGACGTGCGAAGTAAAACGGCTCAAAAAAAAATAAATAAAGTGTCCTCAGAGTTCTAGTCATTTTGATTATTTTATTTTTATTTTCGTTTTTAGACGAAGAATTTTTTTTTTTTTGAGACGTACGTCCGGTTTACCGGCCCGGCAATATTGTGATCGAGATGATTGTTTATTTTTATAGTATACATAAGATAAAATGTAAGATATTTTTGTAACTTTTTTATCAATATAAGGAAAACGAAAACTTTCTTTTTTTGTTTGTTTTTTTTTTGTAAAAATTATTTCTTTGTTTAAATCCTGCGATTCGAAGATTTAGATTCAACTAAAGTTTTAACGTCGTTCTTCTCTTCATTGCTACGATCTAGGCTGGCCTTACTCTATCTTTTGTTTTCTAGATATTTCTGTTATTTATTTATTTTTCGAAAAATTTCGTTGCCTTCAACGATTTTGGTTCAGGTTTTTTTTTTAATGAAATTCTCTGACGTCAATTTTCGACGTTTTTGTGAAACAAAAACGTGCGCGGATGGGGGCGGGCGGAAGGGGGTTGAAAACTCAACCCTTTTCATCCCCTTTTGCCCCCAGTTCTTTTAACAGACCGTACAAAGTTGGACCTTGATTTTCTTTGTTGGTAGTGCATCTGGTTTTCGGTAAAAAAAAGCCGACAAAGACGAACTTCTAAAAAAGTTGAAAGAAAAACGTTCAAAAGACAAAAAAAATTGATTTCTAATCATGTAAAAACGTAGACAGAGACAGGGTTGGATAGCTCACTTTTTCTGGTTTTCGGTAAAAAAGTCAGAAATCGATTTTCCAATTCGCATGAACGGCGTTAACATATATTTTCAAAATTATTCTCGAAAATGCTTCGTTTTTTTCTCTCTTCTTTCTGTCTCTCTCTCTCTCTCTCCCTCTTCTCTATCCCCCTTCCCCTTCCCCCTTTCTGGTTTTACTCTCCTTGGACATGAGACAGAATGAAAACTACTTAAGAGAATTTTTCAAAATTTAATAAAAATGTCAATCTTTTTTAATATAGAAAATGTATTTTAAAAAACGTAGAAAATTAGTTTATAATGCAATTACGAAAAAAAAGAAAGTTAATAATTTTAATATAAACAAGTTTTCTTTTTCACTTAGGACCGTAAATAAAATGAAATTTTACAAATACATAATAATAATAATAAAAAATAAATAGAACGGGAAAAATGGTTTGGAAGGAAGGCGGGGGGGGGGGGGGATATTCAGTACATAACACAGTCTTTGTTAGAAAATAGCTTTTTCTTAATGACGTAACGATGAGTTTTTGTTTCAACTCACCAACGCTGGTTGAAACGCAGATTTTAATAAAAAAAATAAATAAATCGGTTTTACAATATTAAATCATGTTTACCATGATACGCCATGAAGAGTTGTATCTTCATTCGCGAAATTAATTACGAACTGATTGAAAAAAAAAATTAAAATAAAAACAATAAACTTCAGCGAGGAACACAAAACGCTTGGTTAGGTCAAGAGGCTTCACCCGAAGGACCCAGAAGATCGACTTCTTGCGCGCTCGTGCTAAGCACCTAAGCACCTTTCCCTTCCCGATTGTCACTCAAATGAGGGGGAATATCGGATGTCGCATTTGCTACGCAAGAAATGTCCTTAATTGAGTGCTAATTGGGGGCAATAATGTAGTTTTCGCGCTCTCCATCTTATTCCTTTCGTTTTAACTCACAGACGCGATGCTGGCTGGAAACTTTCTTCTTGAAACTCAGAATTTAAATTAAATTAACAGAAAAAAAAATAATAAAAAAAGCGGTTATGAATTGAAATCTTGATTACGCACAGCGTGAAGAGATGTTTCTTTATTCGGGAAGTTAACTACAAAATATTTTCAATCATTTTCGCACTACGTTCTTCGTTGAAGTTTATTTTAAATTAATATATATTTTTCTTCAATCAGTCAGTTTCCTCAGTTTGTAATTAATTTTGCGAATGAAAATGCAAAGCTCTTCACGGTGTGTGTGTGTTTTTTTTAATAATTCGTGAAATTAATTACAAACTGAGGGCAGTGACTGTTTAATTTTTTTTTAATTAAAGAAGAATCTGAACACGTAATTAGGTCAGGAAAACTCGCACTGCATGCATCCGGCGGCGTTCTTAAAGACTTCGTCCTTCTTGAATTTTTTATGCAAGTGGAGACACCGGACGAAGCGTTTCCAATGTATGGAAAATCCCCAAACGAGTGCATAATTTGTCGTCGTTCGCGCATCCACCGTTAATTTCTTGGAAATTCACCGAAGCCTTTTTAATCTGACCTTGGATCTCTGTGTACGCTTTATAATACTCGTTATTATTTAATCGCGACTTAAATTTTATGAAATTTTGCTACGTCTCTCCGTACTGAATATTCGAACCTTTACATTATCTACCAAAATCAATAACAATTGCAAATTCCTTCTCTCCTCAGTTGTTGACTTTTTCTTTTTTGTATTGCCTCATCCATAATATTCGTCGGGCAACGATAAATAATAATATTAATTAATTAAAATCGGCCGGGCATCCGGAATAATCCGGGAATTAGAGGAGAAATATTCGAGCGCGGCGAGATAACGAATGTAAATAAATGTAGAGCTTATAAATAATAAAAGGATAGTTTAGTAAATGCGCGTATCCACCCCGTAATGACCCGGGGGTAAAGCTGTGATAATCCCTTGTCAGGTTGAGTTGGGGTGGATTAGGGCCATTGTGGCACTGTGCCGGTCTACATTGCGGAAATAATACAAATAATACACACACACACACCGGCCCGAAGACGGCCCTTAACTGCATAAAGTCTCTGTATGTACGTATACGGGCAAACAAGGCAAACAAATTGTAACCGTTTCGATTTGTAAACGCCATCAATACAATTTAAACAAAATCAAAGGCAACGCACTTTTAAAAAAGACAAAAGAAAGATTCAGAAGACTTTTGTAAAAAAATCGATCTATAATCACGTTCGTAGAAAAAGAAAACAAAATATGAATTTTTCAAGAATTCCAAAAAAAAAAGAAAATCGATTTGTGGTCAATAAATAAATCGATAAACATTGTTAAGGAAAGTCCTGAATATAGGAAACAAGAGACGATCGCTTTAAAAGTAACGCATTGTGAAAACGTGCAGATGGGGGTTGAAAACCCACTTTTCAACGTCTTTCGTCCCCAATTCTTTTAACAAACCGTACAAAGTTGGATCTCGATTTTCTTTGTTAGTAGAGTTCCTGGTTTTAGGTGAAAAAGCCGGAAATCGGTTAGGTTTTCCAATTGGTTTTTCACGGTTACTCGAATTTTCAGTTGTCGAAAACGCTTCGCCCTTTTCCCGCTCTCTCTCTCTCTCTGGTTTTTACTCTACTCTATAAAAAATCGTACGAAATTTAGTTTACAATAGAATTATAGAAAAAATATTAATTTTGATCTAAACAAGATTTCTTTTAATTAATTAGCAGTCTTGATTTGCTTATTGTTAGCGTATTGGTTTCCATAAAATAGTTTTTTCTATTTTACTTTCGAAATGTCGTAATCAATTAAAGGCACCGGTAGGGCGACTTGACTTCTAGTGTTACGCCACTGAACAAAGATTTTTAGATTAAATTACGATTAAATTCAATACCAAAACAAAACAGGAAACACACCGTTAAGAGTTGTCTCTTCATTCGCGAAATTAATTACAAAAAAAAAAAAACAGAATGCGTAATTAGGTCAGGGGAAAACTGCACTGGAAGACACCGCTTTTCGTCTTCGGCAGACGTTCCCTTTCCCTTGATTCTTATCCAGAGGGGGGCATCATTCGATATTGTCCATGCCATGCATGGAAAATTCCTAAGCGAGTGCAATAATTAGGTGCAATGTTGTACTTCCGCAGGCTTGACTGGCTCTGTTTTGTCACTCGCCGTCAATTTCTTGGAAATTGACAGACGCTATTTTATTCTCACTTTGTACACGTGTGCACGCATTATAATATTATTTAATTGCGGCTCAAATTTTTGTCAAACATTGCATCTCTAGGAGGAGTTATGGTCCTTCTCGTTGAGTCGAGAACCATTGGCGACGCTGGTGACGAACATCGTTCGATGTAGGGCGGCGAGGGAATAACACTTGAGTTTGCGGAATGATTGCAATGTTCGCGTTCTAGTTTCGTATCCCGCGCATCTCGCTTTTCGCTTTCAAGGTCAGCGATTTCGTAACTGGAATATGATTACGCGTAAAGTTTTGTCCGTAGTTTTTTTTTAATTGTTTCATAAAAAAATCTAATCGTGACACTGTGAAAGAATTTGAAGAAATATATTTTTGGCGAAGCCTAAAAGAAGTAATTTGGAAGGAAGACAATTTCAAATAAAAACATGCCAAGGGAATAACACTTGAGTTTGCGGAATGATTGCAATGTTCGCGTTCTAGTTTCGTAACCCGCGCATCTCGTTTTTCGCTTTCGAGGTCTGCGATTTCGTAACTGGAATGTGATTACGCGTAAAGTTTTGACCGTAGTTTTTTTTTTAATTGTTTCATAAAAAAATCTAATCGTGACAATGTGAAGAAGGAATTTGAAGAAATATATTTTCGGCGAAGCCTAAAAGAAGTAATTTGGAAGGAAGACAATTTCAATTAGAAGCATGCCAAGGGAATAACACTTGAGTTTGCGGAATGATTGCAATGTTCGCGTTCTAGTTTCGTAACCCACGCATCTCGTTTTTCGCTTTCGAGGTCAGCGATTTCGTAACTGGAATGTGATTACGCGTAAAGTTTTGTCCGTAGTTTTTTTTTAATTGTTTCATAAAAAAACTCTAATCGTGACAATGTGAAGGAATTTGAAGAAATATATTTTCGGCGAAGCCTAAAAGAAGTAATTTGGAAGGAAGACAATTTCAATTAGAAGCATGCCAAGGGAATAACACTTGAGTTTGCGGAATGATTGCAATGTTCGCGTTCTAGTTTCGTAACCCGCGCATCTCGTTTTTCGCTTTCGAGGTCAGCGATTTCGTAACTGGAATGTGATTACGCGTAAAGTTTTGTCCGTAGTTTTTTTTTAATTGTTTCATAAAAAAATCTAATCGTGACAATGTGAAGAAGGAATTTGAAGAAATATATTTTCGGCGAAGCCTAAAAGAAGTAATTTGGAAGGAAGACAATTTCAATTAGAAGCATGCCAAGGGAATAACACTTGAGTTTGCGGAATGATTGCAATGTTCGCGTTCTAGTTTCGTAACCCGCGCATCTCGCTTTTCGCTTTCGAGGTCAGCGATTTCGTAACTGGAATGTGATTACGCGTAAAGTTTTGTCCGTAAGTTTTTTTTTAATTGTTTCATAAAAAAATCTAATCGTGACAATGTGAAGGAATTTGAAGAAATATATTTTCGGCGAAGCCTAAAAGAAGTAATTTGGAAGACAATTTCAATTAGAAGCGTGCCAATTCCTGAAGTTAATTAACGAGCTTGTAACTGTTGGATCAAATCGTATTATTCAGGTCGACCTGGCTGACGCAATCGTCTGGTTAATGCCACATAGAACTGAGGCGTCGGATCGTTTGAAAGCGGGGACGCCCCGCGTCCATCTACCTTGAATGACAAGGCGCAGTCGCCTGTGAAAGCTTGAATAGCAGGTCCTCGCCGCCGTAACGGACTTTTTTTTTGGGGTAAAAAACACGTTTTCCGCCGATTAACATTTTCTGCAATTTTTTGGGTACGCATCTGCTCGTTCGTGATTACGGGCGGATGATTCTTGATAATGAAGGCGATTAGGAAGAGCTGCCGTAAATTAATCATACGAGCAGTTTTTTCATTCAGAGAATAATTTAAGGCCGTTTACCTGATGTAATGCAGAATAATGATTTTCCTCGACGCAGGAGAGAACAATCAGAACCGTCTCGGAATTAGAATTTATTTGAAACGCTTTAGTATGAATGGTGAACTTCACCGTTGATGGATTTGTAATAAACTGTAATAAAACAAGCCCCTGTATCCTACAGGGTATTCACAAAACGGGTGCGTAAACTTACTAACAAATATATAAAAGATCGAAGTTCGACCTGGACCTTGGACGATTCCACGTTCCAACGTTTTCCTGTTTTGTAACTGATTCACTTGAATTCCTGTGCAAAATAAAGCTCTTGTTTATAAACCGAGATATTTCCTTTTTTATTTTCTGGTTAAAATTAAGTGGCGTTCGATGTTTTCGCGTGTATCAATTCTCGCGCCCGTCACGATTGACCTGCTGGCATTGTGCTGAAGTTAATTTCCGCGGCACGTCTTGCTAGTGCGTGTGCAAGCGCCCTAATGTCACATTTTGATCGGCGATCATTTTTCTGATATTAATCGTTAAATCCTATACTTTCTCTAACCATTTCGTGTGCGACTTTTTTCTGTTTAATCAAATCTGCAACTTTAATGATGGTTTTTAGGAAGTCCACTCGCCATTTTAAGTAGACACACCACCGACATTGGAAAAACATCGAAACCACAAACTGAAGTGAGATAAAGTTATTATTATTTATTTCGAAAGCGATTCCATGCGATTTCTGGGGGAGTTTACAGTTTTTCTTTTTTTTTAATTTTTCAAACGGAACACGTCGAAACGGATTTATGGCCGAAACTCACTCGCCCCCCGAACATGTGCGCGTAATTCGAGACGAATCGGATTTTTACGCTCGTAGATTTTCATACAAATCGGGATAAATTAGGTTGTAACTATGAGGATCGAATTCGTTTCGACTTAAGCGGATCACAAAAAAATAAAAAATAAAAATAAAATAAATAGTATAAACGTATTCTCTTCATATTTTAATGCCTTGTATAACGATAATAATATATTGCGAATTGGGGGTTCACAAATTATAGTCAGGACACTTTAATTACAAACTGCCGCTTTATACGATTGAAAACACAATAGGAATGAGCTGCAAGCAACACTTGTCTATCAATTAAAACCTCTACAGAATGTATTTTCTACTATTCGAGGTATAAACTTATTATATAACTGACAAGCTGGCGCGCCGATACGGGCTTTTATAGTAGATCCCTGTAATCTCGAACGTACCGGAATCATCGCGCAGCAACGAGAAATTTCGATAACATTCTCTGACGTAAGATGGGGCGGACTCGTACTAAAAATAGATCCGTTTGCGCGTCATGGCCGTAACAATATTAATAAAACGGGATTCGAAATATTCGTTGGAAAAGGAAAAGAAAGGACGAAATTAATAAAATTTAAAACAAACAATTTCTTTTGCATTCCGGCTGTGATTCTTCTTAAAATAAACTGCACAAGTGAGACCATTGTACGGGAAGATCAGGACTGATCGTGAAGTGTCATGAAACACGCATACAAATTAAACGCAACAAGACGAATGTTATTGTGCAAAAAGGTGAAACTTTTCTTAGTGTCTCCGTTTCTAAGAAAACGAAAACCAAATTGTCAATTGTCGCGTGGGTTGAAATCATTTCTGATCATACTTGATAATGTATGCTAATGTGAAAAGCTATTCGGCGTGCAAAGTACGTTAAGCCATTAATCAGGAGCGGTTATGGTGTAGATGTTACGCCCCTGAGAAGGGGTTATATGGTTCGACCGTGGAGAATGCTGCGTACACGTGCTCTGCATTCATGTAAATGCTACGCTCGTTAAAAAAGGAAGAAAAAAAAAGCAAGCTCCAGCCCCCTTGGCACGCTAAACAAACTGTAGGTATACACTGACACAATCGATTGAGGAAGGAAGTTTATGTGACGCGATTAATTATTATGATTAACACCATCGAAGCGAAAAGCAGTTGCGTCGAATTAAATTTTTATTTTGCTTTTTTTCATATTGTCAAGTTCAGAAAATTAATTAAAATTGAGTGTATGTATATAAGTACTTCTTGTGACAGACGTTGTTTATAAAATTCGTCGTTTTAAGGAGACGCGTCGACGTGTCTGAATGGCTTATGGTTAGGCAGCAAATTGGTTGTTACTTGTCAATTTTGATTGAAACGTAAATTAAAATTGTCCGTCAGATTCGGTTTCATAGTGCGCTCATCAGCTGAGGTTGCTCACTGCCGCCCTTATATTTTTTAACCCACCCCCGTCTCCTTCAGAGTTTTGTTACTTTTGTGCATGACATTTTGTATTTTAGTGATGAATGCTTAACATAATCAGACAAACGAAATTTTAAATTATCCGTTGAAAGATCGCTAACGTATAGTCCGTATAGTTCGAATGTTTCGGAAAGAAGTTTCAACCTGCCTACTCTACCGATTTGTTTTCGCCACTCCCATACCATACAGGATGACAGGCAATATCCTTACTGTCGACACAATTGCCTACAGAGACATTATGGGGCAGATAAATTTAAAAAGAGGTATAAGAAGATCGAGCTTTAAAGTTGTGAACAATTTCATGAAATTAAATTTGTCATTTTTATCTTTTTTTTTTGGCAATAATACTTGCTTGGATGTTACAAAGCAAACATGCAACATTTTTCCAGGTCATTACCGGCCCCCTACCCCCCCCCCCCCCCCCGCGCGCCATCCGCATACATTTTATATTTAAACATTAGCCGGTGTGCCATTGTGCGTAATTCTATCGGCGAAGTTTGAATGGGCCCGTAAGAGCCCCAGGGGGGCCCGTCCCGCAAACTGCCGTAATTCTACCCCATTGTCTTCGACTAACAAGAGATTTCGTTATGGGGTGATATCCACCCCGGGTGTTCGGCGGACCGTGAGCCGCGCGCTATTTATTATCATAAACGGCTCCGGAGTCGCTTGAGAACTTTTCTCTCCTTTTTAAATAAACATTCAAGCTCCTCTTCTTCTCGCGAGCTGTTGTTATTGGGCGGTATCAATTTTTACCGGCACGTGTCATCCTCGTCACTTGTTAACAACACCAAAACGGATTGTCGGCGAAGGCACGTGTCTCATGGGCCAATTTCACACCCCGAATTGGCGCCCACAAAGACACGCGTCCGTTGAGATGGCGCGTGCCGCTTATTAAGGGGGTAATTACTATATCATGAGCTCGGTTAAAGTGGAGGCGCATGTTTGCTTTGAAAACATAATAAAAAAAAAGTAAGCGAGATAGTTATCTCGTTACACTCTAGAAGCCGTTCGCCTAAAACGTGCGTAATTAAATACTAATGGACAAGGAGCAGGATACTTCATGGACACCCGTTTATGTTATTTGTTAGTAGGCTTACGCACCCATTTTATGAATACCCTGTAGGGTATTTTATTATAAATCATCGATTTAAGCAACCAACTCGGTCGCTAAACTCATTTGCGCGTTCTTCTTAAGCAACGGAAGTTCACCGGCACTAACGCGTTTTAAATCTAATTCCGGGACTGTTTTTATTCTCTTCTGCGTTGAGTAGGTACTCTTGGCCATGCCCCAAGTGCAATGTGTACAATCAATGCGCCCCGCGTATAGAACTCGAAGACGAAAGGCATCTACGACGGCCGGCATCTCTTTGAAATTCGTCGGCAAAGGAGGCCGACACAGGTGGTCGCCAAGAAAACGCGTGCTTCACATTTCCAGTGCATAAAAATGCGTCATTTCCCTAGATTCATGTGTGTTCTGTAAACGCCAACTCAATTCAATTGATATCTAACAATAATTGAAGAGAAATGAATTGGTACGTAACTATAGCAACCACAGAAACGCACTAATCAGAGTTTAATATTCCCTAACAATCAATTGAAGAGAATACAACGATTTTATGCTTGTTACATATCAATCGCAAGAAGCATAACTATCAGTATGAAATGCTTGCAGAATAGACAGACGTAATTAGTAAAGTGGATTAGAGCGGTTTCCTTTGAAGATTGCCGACAAAGGCACCGCCCACGCAGCTTGTCAAGTAAACAACGTCATAACAGAGTTGAGAGGTAAATTTGATCTCAAAGCGATATACCTATTGAAGAACACCTCGAAGAAGCACACGAGGTGTAATTTGCACCAAAATAACTCACCGTGTCATGTCATGTTCTATGCCCGCCAAAAAAAATCTGGGACAGGTAGTATATTCTAATGTAAATATGACGAGTTAAGTATTGTTGCTAGGATGTATTCGCGGTGCTTCTTACGTTACCGTAGAAACAAGTTTAAAGCTGCACTCGAACTAATAAAATACCTGAAAATTGCGTGTAAAGACTTGTTCCAGATTTTCTTAGCGGGCAACACTCGATAAGCGCAATTTTTGAACCGTAACGGCAAGTGAAAGAAATCCCAGAACTACGGGAAAATACAGCTTAACGCTGAAACGTGAACCAAAGTGCAATGAAAACTTACACGCATCTCTATCCCAAACACTTTGCTGTTTTGAGCTTTAACTGCTCGAGCTCCTTCTTTTTTTTTATTTTTCCGAACGTGTCTTTTTTAGGGCGTAATTCTGCTTTATTTTGGTAACGTTCCTTCTTTTACTTTTCCGGTTTTCTTTTGTTGTTCGAAACTGAAACGGCCTCTCTCTCTTTTCATGGTTTTAATATTTCTTTTTTTGGTTCTATTTCGCTATTATTTTTTATCTAATTTTTTAATTTCTTATATTGAAGATTTTGTTCACAAAGTACTGAATTATTTCTTTTTAACTTTTTAACGGCGAATCTTGAATGATACGGTTTAGAAAAGCTGAAGCAAGACGTTCGAGGGAACGGTCCATTGCAATAAAAAACGATTTGCAACGTTTCTTTTTTTTTTGATACGGTTCGGAATGTACTGCTCCTTCACGCACGTATGCAACAGAAAGATTTTGTTTATCTGCATTATTTCTTTTTAACTTATCAGCGAATTTCGAATGATACGGTTTAGAAAAGTGTAAGTGGGGATCGATCGATATTGCAATCGGAAACGATTTGCAAGATTTTTTTTTTGTTACGGTTTAGAATTTACTGCTCCTGCACCATGCATGTGGTGTGTAATTAGAATCTGTGCGGACCGGGGTGTATTTACCCTGTTAATTAAAGGCGGTTAACAGGGCCGCAATAATTATTTATTCATAGTCCGTTTAGTCAAGTGAACACTATTTGATCCGAGCAAATAGCTGGACAGCTGCCGTCGAGCGGCATCCGCAGGGCCGAGTTCCAAGCTCGCATCCATCCCTTTCTTCTCCTCTGCCCTGCCACCACCCCCTGCAATTATTTGCTCCCTTTGGATAATTCAATTCCGAATGCGCCCGATTTTACGGCCATCTGTCCATCGCGTTTCGGTCGGTTTTTGAGGAGGACGCGGCGGACAAAGATATAGAGTTACGTTACACGAACGAACAAATCGTGCTGCCCCAATTTTTTCGGGGATGTTTGTCTTGTAACGTGGAATTGATTACGGAATTGATCGAATTTCATTTCAATCAAATATTGAATTAGAAGGTCACACTTTCAAGACAGTTTTTCCGAACCGAATCAAACAAGTTCTTTATTTATTTTTTTTTTTTTCAGAAAGAATTTATGATCGAATTAATTAAAATTGTTGTGATTCCACAAGCGAGATTAAATTGTAAAACCTAAAACAATTGCGGCAATTAAAAGAAAAAATGTTTCAACCGCAGGTACTCCCCCGAAAGACGATGCGTGTGATTCGTCCATCCAAGCACAAATCTAATCTCCATGAGTATTTGACTGGAAAGTAATGTTTGTAATTTATTAATTAATGAGTGGGAGTAAAAGGCGATTTCGATGCGACCATTACGCAGTTTGAGTTGTAAGCTCAGCGATAAATTAAAAAAATTAAAAAATTATAAAAGTAAAGAGGAGTTTGGTGAGTTTAGGTTTATTTGGAAAACGAGTTTCTTTTTTTTTTTTCTTTTGGTGTAAATCTGAATATTGACACACGTACGCGTATCAGCAAAGCATAACAAGCGGAACTATTGCCATAACTCTGATTTCACGGCGGCAAATCAAGCAGTCGTAGCACGCGACAACCTGCGATCAAATCAGGACACAGCTGCCTTGATCAGCAGACCAGAACAACCCTCGCGGCGCTCAAGGGCCGGACTCGGTGTTAATTGCAATCAATTCCAGGACCACCCTTCGAGATTCGACGCCTCCCGACTCTTAACTAAACGCTCCCGAATCTCAACTAAACGCTCCCAATTCTCAACTAAACGCTCCCATTTCTCAACCAAACGCCCCCAATTCTTTAAAACTAAACGCCCCCAAACTCTTCAGCTGAACGCTCGCAGGTACCGCTCCGAGAAATCCAAAAAAGAAAAAAAAAAAAACGAAAGCGCGAGCGTTGGCTTTAAAAGGGTGGTTCGGCCCTGCATTTTCTACGACTGCCCGCCCGCCCGTGATGAATGTGCGGCGGTGCTACCCCTACCCTTCCCCAAATTCGAATCTACTTCAGAATGTTATATTTTGTAGTGGCCCGAAGTCAAACTGCACGGGGTGGCTTGAATGGCTTGTTTATGTGTCGAGGGGGGCGAAGCGGCGCACCTGTTAATCGAACTGCGATTTTGGTCATGAATATTATTAAGTTTCGAGTTTAAAAAAAATAATAATAATAATAATGATGATGATGACAGAAGGGAAAAGGGGTCGCTCGATGTTTGTTTAAGCACGTCCGGAAAGCTCCGGCGCGGCGGGCGTCTGCAGCAAACAGAAACAAAAGAGAACCGAAGAAGATTTGAATAGCATTCAGTAATTTAAATCCACAAGTAAACAAAAAAAATAATATTTGATCGATTATAATATTGATGCTTCCTAATAATTGTACTTTGCGGTGTTTTTTTATTTTATTTTCTTTTTCTTTTTTAATTTTTGATAACTTCTTGGAAGTCGCAGACTTGAATCTATTAAATAAGATCTATTTTCTATTAACCCACTTAATTTATTACACATTGAATTTATGATCGTTATTCAAAATACGCAATTTTCGGCGATGAAATGTTAAAATTTAATTAAAATAGTTTTCTCTTGTGGTCAAGAGATGGCACTTTGAACGATTCTATCGCGCTTTCGCGTTTGGTTTCCATTTGATTCAGTAACTCAGATCATTGGAAGATTAGAAGGCGGTCGGACATTTTGTTTTGGAAATAGTGGGAATAATGAACTAAGAATTTGACTAAAAATAAGAAAATATATGTGTGGCCACTGGTCAAGTTCTCATTTTTTTCTACAAGAAAAATTAATGGGAAAATGGAAAAAATGAAAATGTTTAATTAAAAAAAAAAAATGAAGGAAAATGTTCAAGAAAAAAGTTGATGTTTTAAAAAAAATTCCCTTTTTTAATTTTTCTGTTTTTTCCATTTTTTTGTTTCTTTTAATGTTTTTAATAATTTTGGTAATTGACCGTTTTTGTATGCGCCTACTTATCTGTCAGAGGGCTCCAAAATATGGAGTGGCACGCGGGCGGCTTTTGGCCTCGCGGGCAGAGGCGGATTTAGGCATGGTCTTTATGGGCTACAGCCCAGAACAATCCCCGTACAATCAAAGGGCCCCCTGCGCGGTTAAAAAAAAATAAAATTCTCTCACAAAGGTGTTTCCCTCCGAATGTCGGAATGGAGCCGCTATTTACCTAAAGACTGTTAAATTCTTCTCTCTCATTGTCTCTTGTATCCTTACGAGGGTTTTCTCACGAACAACTTGTCGATGATAATGCGCTTAAAAATGAAAGCTATAAAGACTTGACTTGATATCGCATTTCATCAAATGCGTGAAACAAAAGAAAAACATACTATTCTGTCGTGGAAAGAAACTGGCGTTGCAGTTCTCACTGAAGCTTATCATCTACGAGTACTCTAGAAATTAAAAATGTTTCTTTTATGCCTATAGGAATTTCTAATCCTTAAATTAAAAGAAAAAAAAAAAAAACTATAATTGGAATACGTTTCGCGAGGTTTTTCTTACATACATATGTGAGACATTGAACAGTGCCATCTGTTGTTGTTTTTTTTTTAATCTGTTGAACCAAAGAAAACCAATTATTCTTTGTTTCGTCACTCTTCGTTTAAAATAGTTTTCATTTTTTTTTTTTTTTTTTTGATTTGCGAACGTATACTGAACTACGCTGGCTTTCATTTTTAATTTATTTCTTTTTTCTTCTTTAATTATTAATACAAAGTTTTTTTAATCTCAAACCGGACAGAAAAATGAAGAGAACACACTCAACGTTTCGCTATAGATTTATAGCTTCCTGACGAAGAAAAAATTGTAAATACAAAGTTTTTTTAATCTCAAACCGGACAGAAAAATGAAGAGAACACACTCAACGTTTCGCTATAGATTTATAGCTTCCTGACGAAGCTATAAATCTATATTATAACGTTTCGCTATAGATTTATAGCTTCCTGACGAAGCTATAAATCTATAGCGAAACGTTGAGTGTGTTCTCTTCATTTTTCTGTCCGGTTTGAGATTAAAAAAAAACTTTGTATTTACAATTTTCATCGGACAAGAACAAACTTCAATCTTTAATTATTATTGTCACACATTCTTTTTAAGTTTTGCGCTGTAAAATCTTTCTGTCTTTCGTTTTCATTATTAATTTATTTTTTTAATTTTATTTATTAATTTTTTTAATTTTTATAGTTGTTTTCTTTTAAACTGTTTTTTTTTTTAATTTTAAATTATTATTGATTTAGCGAACTGCGCGTTACAAAATCAACGAAAAAAAAAATGCTTTCGTTTTCTCTCTTCATTTGTTTCTGTACGAGGGCGGTTACGTTACTTGTCGTCGTCGTAAAAGATTAACGTGATATGTGAGATATTGTACAGCGCCATCTATTGGTCTTTTTTTTTAATTTAATTTATGAAAGTGCTGAATTGTACGGTAAAATTGATTGACTTTTGTTTTTTATTTTTTTTATTTTTTAACACTCTCATTACCTAATGTATTTAAGTTTCATTCATTTGTTTTATCATCATTCTGCTGAAACAGTTTTCTTTTTTACCTTCTCACCCCAAAAGCTTTCGGAAGCTCGCCACCATCTATTGTTTTCTTTTTTTCTTTTTTTTTTTAAATTTATGAAAGTGCTGTAAAATTGATTGACTTTTTTATTTTGTTTTTGAATGCTCTTATTATTACCTGATGTTATCAAGTTTCATTCATTTGTTTCATCATCTTTCTGCTTAGTAAACGGTTTTCTTTTCATACGATTTTTTACCAATCTCGCCCCAACCTTTCTGAAAGCTGGTAATTCATTATCGCCTGCTGCTATCTACCGAGTTTTGCCGTAAAAACGACCGTCTTTTGTTTTTATTGTTATTTTTTTTTTAATTTACTTTTTGAATTTTTATTATTTCAATTTTCTTTTTTGTTTCGCCGTCCGTTTCGAATTGTTCCTTTTTTTTTTTTTTGAAATTTATGATTAATCCACTGGATTGCGTTTCATGAAAATTTTGATTCCTATTTTTTTTTTCCTTGTTTGCGTCTTACGCTTTTGTTTTGTAATTTGTTTCCGAATGTAGATAATTAACAAATTGAAGGAATTTTCAATTTTAATCGCCGCACCGAGCCACTCTTGCTTTGTACACTTTGCCGGCAACATCGCTGCAGTGTTGCGCGTTTTATGTATTTTATAGCGTTTGTGATTGGCCGCTCAGCGAGTGTATTTCCATCTCTGTTTATCTTCATGTCATAATACGAGACATCGATAACCCGAGTGCATTGCTATTGGATACTCAGATCAGCAACACGAATTGCTAAAACCTTCGGAAGGCTGTTTTGCGCAGTCGCTAAAAACTAAATATAGGCGTAGAGGTTATTTGAATTCCTGAAACAAAAGAATATCGACCGTTCTCTGGTGAAGCGCGCGATATTCAAGTCGCCAATAAAAGAGAAATAAGAGAAAATCTGTATGAAGTAACCAAAGTAAATGAATGAACGTTTGTAATTAATTGGTTAAGGAATAATAAGAAAAAACTCGAAAAAATAAATAACGAGTTGTCAAGAAAAAAAAAACAAAAGGCGGGTTGTTCGAAAATCAAGACTGACGAAAAAAAAAACAAAAGAAGAAACCGTGACAGAACTGAAATACAACGAACAATCGAAAAACACGATGAGCAGAAAAGACGAAAAAACAAAAACAAAAGAAAATCGGTGTTTCTGGAGCGGAGCGGATATAACCCCCAATAGAAAAAAGAAGAAGAAAGTGTATGTAAAGTATTTTTAACGAAATGCAAAGAAAAACAAGTGAAAGGTTGATTATCTACGCTGCTCAAAAAAAAAAAAATCATTCATTACCTAAAATTACAATAAATTAAAAAAAATTAAAACTAAAGTGCTGAAACTTGCAAAATTGCGTTCAATCATTTTTATTAATTATAAATAAATAAATAAATAAATAATAACTGCAATAACCAAATACATAGAAACAAGTGAACCCTGACTTGAAAGGTTCTTCGCGTCGTCGTTTTTTTATTTACAAAAAAGGTACAAAAGAAATCGTCGATTTTTCATTTGTTTTTAGCGTCTTTCATTTTATTTTTGCTTACTTCAGTTTTTTTTTTCCAGACGAATAAGAACCATCTTTTGTTCTCTTTTCATTCTATTCTAAGGAAATGTAACTGGCAATCGTATTTTAAAATGAAAAAAAAAAGAAAAAAAAACAAACACCAGCGTAATAATTATTTCTATTTTTATTAAGGCAATTACTTACTTAAACAATCAATTAAAATACGAATAGTGACGAATACATAAAAAGTGCCCGCTAGGTGCCGCCTATTTACATTTTACTAATAATAATAATAATAATAACATCATCATCATTACAATATTAGACGATAATAAACGCGTTCCAGGGTGAAGTATTTTAAAAAAGCACTTCCGAATAATAATAATAATAATAATGGTGGTAATAATACGGGAATAGTCGATGATAAATAAATGACGCGCGGCGTGTTACACGATCCTCTTGGTCGCCCACAGGGGGTCCAAGGAGCTCAGGGGGTCCTCGATGACGGGCGGGATGTTCAGCGAGGAAGTCGACGCCTTCCTGGAATGACCGGACGAAGAAGCGCTCTCAGACTTTGTTGTATATCCTAGGAGTTAAACGATTTTAAATTTAAACCAGATAGGGGCCCGGTTTCTGGAAGCAATTTATGGGCCGATTAGTTTAACCGAGGATTAGAATGTGACATACGTCATGTTATACTGCTTAGTGTGTCACATTCTAATCATTAGTTAAACTAATCGGCCCATAAATCGCACCCAGAAACCGGATCTTAAACGGTTTTAAATTTAAAACGGCGAACGGAGTAGTAATTGCTGGAGTTGGCTTGCGGATGAGGGAGGTGACGGGGGCGGCCTCGCGCGATCAGTCACCTACGTAACATAGATTTTGATCGACTTATTAAAACAAGTGACTTACTCATTTGTAGCTCTTTTAAATAATGCAGGAAGGCCGTGTAGGCGAACTTCAGGTGCTCCCTGTCCCTCAGTATGTTTTTTCTCTTGCACGACATCCTTCCGCCGATCAGCGGAATGTCCGGTAGGACGTTGGGGTTGATCATCACTTCCAAAATCGCCGTGAGGAGCGTGCAGAACAGGCCGCTCCTCCCCACGCCGGCCGCGCAGTGCACCAGAATCGGGTGCGACATGTTCTGCTGGTCGTACTGGGTCAGGGTTTCTTTGGTGAAGTTCACGAAGCTGACCGGAGATGTCGGGAATAAGCTGGAATTTGGGGGAATTTTTTTTTTTTTTTTGAGAGGGTGCCGAATTGAGATTACCTGCCCGGCCACGACGTGTACTGCAGGTGCAAGAGGGTTTTGACCTTGCGTTTCTCGGGGATGCTGATGGAGATGCGCCTTTCCGTCCAGTGGTCTTTCGTTGTTGTGCTCACCAACGACACCACCTTGTCCGTCATGGTCAAATCTTTGCCGATTTCCCTCGGCCAATAAATATCGTTTCCAATCTACCAACAGAATAAATTTATCATATTGGAGCTAAACCCGGAAATCCGTAGTATTCGCTCGGCAACAATCTCTAAAATTCTTTTGCTCTTCTCATTTAGGTAGATCACAAATAGCATATGTATGTACGAGGACGCACAACTTAAACGATACCACCTGACGGTTTCGTAGTCCTTACGGTGTATGTTCTTAAGGGTGTGGTTCGCGGTACCTACCTCGTTGTTGTTTAAAAGGCAGACAATTATTTCTACGTCCTGCTCCCAGACCATCGTCCAGAAATCCGAGAAGGTCGAAGGGATGGGGGCTTGGGTGACGATGAAAACGGGGCAGTTCGGCGACGCGTCCTGCAACACAAAAACAAGGTCGCACCAAAACGATTTGGGTAAGACTTCTCCAAAATTAGTATACGAGAAGTCGTCTCATGAAGCTTGAAGCCGAATGCCTGGTCGCGCTGGTGGGGGGTGCCCGTGCGGTCTCCCGTGACGTCAGACTAGACTGTGGCGGCGATTTTGATTGGTCGCGATCCACGGCGCACGCACAATCGCCGTCGTTACCATAACAACGCAACTATTATGATAAATTTGGATTTGACTCCTAACCACAATGTTTTTTTTTTTTTAAACTAAGACAAGCCACAGTCTCCAATCAATACATTAAACAAAACTATTATGATGATTTTAAATCAATCTTCTGCTCGGACGAATGACGTACAGTTGATTGATTCGTCCGATATTGCACGAGGCGACTTCCCATACACTATAACTTTGAGACTTCCTCACGTACCTTAACGAGTGACGCGTTGACGTAATCGTCTTTGGTCGTCTTCAGCTCTACCCTGCTGTAATCGAACGGCAAAATATCGGGGAACCTGTTCTTCTGCGGATAACACCGCGCTATCGAAATGCTCCGGCTGTAGTTCTCGTTCTCCTGCCTGTCCTGCACCTCCTTCCATTTTAGGTCGAGCGTGGTCGGCCCGTTCAGGGTCTTCGTCACCAGCCCGTCGAAGAACTTCTCGTACTTCTCCACCTCCAGCGCGAACTGCTTCACGGTTTCCGGTTGCTGAAACGGGTCCGCCTTGGGCTTCTCGGTCTTGACGGTTACGCTCGGGGGAACGTCGGCCGCCGTCGCTTTTTCCTCGGATTTCGCGGCGACTTTCGGAGCTTGGGGGGCGACCTCGACCGGCTTCGCGGGCGGGATTTCCTTCTTGTCCGGGCCGGTCTGCGAGTTCTGTTGAGGCACCAGGGGGGCCTGGCTGATGTTGAAGTCGAGGCCGGCGAGCAAGTCGACGCTGCTCTCTTTTTTCGCGGCGGCTTCGAACTGGCTCTGCGAGGCGTTGGAAGTCGAGCCGCTCGCGGCGATTTGGATTTGGGGGACGCTTGAACCCGACGTGGGGTACGTTGTTCCGTAGTAGTTGTAATAGCTTCCAGTTGGGGTGTTTGGATTTAAGGGGGTGATAGGATTTAAGGGGGTGATAGGATTTAAGGAGGTGTTAGTATTTAAAGCGGTGTTGGGATTTAAGGCGGTATTGGGATTTAAGGCGGTGTTGGGATTTAAGGGCGCGCCAGAATCTACCTGTTGCTGTTGTTGTTGGGGGTAGGTATGGTAGTAACTCGAGTGCGGCGTCGCCCCCACGGAACCTTGGGGGTACTGCTGATAAGAAATTTGCTGATTGGCTTGAACGGTCGCCTGCATGTTTGAGTGGAGATCTGTCTGTGAAGGATGGTGGTACTGAGGGGTATGGTACGCGTTGGTGTGGTGGTCACCTTGGAGGTTCACGTTCGACGTCGCTTGACCTGCCAATGGCGAGAAAGGACTTCACTTAGAAGACTTCGCCGAAAAGTTTTAGGGGTTTCGAATTTAAAATAAAAATTTCTAATTTCAAAGAAAGGCAATCCAATTGTTACGTGTTAGTTTGGTTGCCTATACACTGCAAAGTTAATCGACGACAACTGTAACACTCACCTGTTTGATATCCGGATGAATATCCGTAAGCACCGGCTGTTGGATAGGCTTGCGCGTGTTGCCCTACCGCCGTGTTATTAGGCGCGTGTGGCCCTACCGCTGTATTATTGGCGACGACCGTCGAGTTATTGCTGTCTGCCTCGCATTGTTCCGAAGTCGTCACGTACGGATAGGTCGTGCTGGAAACAGTCTGGTAGTTTCCCACGCCCTGCAAATTCGGCACGGCGTAGGAATAACTGGCGGGCTGATTGTAACTGTGCGTTCCGCCGTAGCCAAACTGGGAATACTGCGCGGGAACGTAACCGGCGGCCGTAATGCCGGGGGCCTTCCCGGACTTTTTGGCGACGAGCGCGGCCATTCTGTCGGATAGAACCTGGTCTATGTCTTTGTCTGGCGCGATTGCACTTTGACCCGCGGGCGCCGCCGCCGGTTGCTGCATGTAAGTGCTCTGCGAATACGACTGGTTGCTATAATCGACGTTGTTTTGCGGCGGTAAATACCCGGGTGCGGGTGTGGCGTAGCTCGCTTGATTGGTTGAGGTCGAAGCGTTGTAATTCGCTTGTTGATTGGTGGGAGGAGTAACATAACCTGCATAATGCGATTGGACCATCGTACCACCTGCGTAAGCGCCGCCGACTTGATTCGGAAGCGGCGGCGTTGCGTCATTGTAATTGCTGTAATTACTCGCCGCCTGATTGTAGCTGCTCGGGTAAGCGTAAGCGTTTGCGGTTGTCGTGGTCGTCGTGATAGTTGGTGGTTCTTGGGTGTAACTTACATAAGTACCGCCGCCCCCTGTCGGCTGGGTATAGTTCGTATTAGCGGGCTGGTTCGCTGCGGGCATTTGGATTTGATGAGCGTGGCCCGTGTTGCTAATCGGTTGATTGTACCCCGAACTGTAGGTGTAGTTGTAATTTTGAGTGGCACCGTAGGTTCCGTAAGACATGTGCCCAATTCCGTAATCCACGCGGTTTTCGACGCGCGCTGCCGTAGACGCATCCGAGTTTATTTCCGAACCAACCGGCGCCGGCCTTATCGCCGGCGGCCATTGTTGGGTGTCGTTGGCAGCGGGTTGGTACATGACCCCTCCGCCACCTCCGCCCTGGAACGGGACTTTATCCTTGTCGCCCTTCATACAATCCAAGTAATCTTTCAGCTTGGGGGCCCGACTGATCGTCGTGATGTTGGGGTTGCTAGGAATGGGCGCGACGATTTCGGGCGTTGGTTTCAACTGGTTGTTCTTCAGCAGAATCTGCTCGCGCTCCTCGTCCTGGACCTTGCACGCGCTCTTGATTCGTTGCAGGAGCTTACCGACGTTCGTCTCGAGCTTATTGTAGAACTCGATGCCCTTGTTGGCCTTGCCGAGCAAGTCATCGTACGAGTCGTACGACGCGATCAGGTTCGTCAGCATCAAATTGCGCTTGTTGACGACGTCCTGCAGGTACTTGCGCGAGTTGGAGAACTGCGCGTAGGTGTCCACGAGGGCCTTGAGGATGTTGTCCTGGGCCGCCACGTTTTGCTCGATTAAACCGACCTGAAATGAAACAATTCGTTCGTATCCAAGGCGGCGCCGGCGCACTTTTTTTTTCCATCCATCATCATCATGAAATCCCCGCCCGCAAAGTCTTACCGTTTTCTGATGTTTTCATGAAATCCCCGCGCGCAAAGGCTTACCGTTTTCTAACGTTTTCATGAAATCCCCGCGCGCAGACTTCCCGTTTTCTAAAGTCTTCATGAAATCCCCGCGCGCAAAGATTTCTCGTTTTCTGACGTTTTCGTGAAATCCCCGCGCGTTAAAGACTTACCGTTTTCTGAAGTCTTCATGAAATCCCCGCGCGCAAAGATTTCTCGTTCTCCGACGTTTTCGTGAAATCCCAGCGCGCAAAAATTTATGGTTTTCTGACGTTTTCCTCATGAAATCCCCGCGCGCAAAGACTTACCGTTTTCTGGTGTTTCTCCAATTCCTGCTGGAACAATTGATCGAGCGTCTGCTCGGGCTGCCGCGTCACCAACCCCCCGGTGATATCATCCTGATGCATGGCATCGCGCAGCTGCCCCAAGAGCATGGTCCTCTGCGCCTTCATCTCGTCGACTTTTCCGACGAGCTTCTCGATGTCGTGCAGCACCTTCTCGTCCACGTTGGCGTTCGGTAGTTCCAACGAAGGGATTTGCTGCTGCAACTGCGACAGTGGCATCGCCAGGATCTTTATGTTGGCGACGTGCGCGGTCATCGCGCGATGCAGGTTCTGGTTGGATTCGGAGGCCTTGCCGTGGGCCTCCTGGTACTTGGCCGCCTCCCTCGCCAAATCCGTGGCTATGATCGAAGGGGGCCTCTTCCCCATGACGGCCTGGTATTCCTTCTCTTTGTGCTCTTCCTCCTTGAGCAACTCTTGGATGTCTTTCAGCATGGCTTCGACGTCGTGGTAACTACTGGAGAGCTTGCTCATGATGTCCACCAGGTCCTGGCAGGCCGAGGGGCGAACCGCCAAAGCCGCGGCCCTATCGATCAACTCCTGGGGCAGACCTCTGTTTTGGTGTACCTGAAAGGGAGGGAATTCACCAAACCCGGAATTCGTAAAAGCCAGGTTTACCTGAGCTAAAATTTCGAGTTGTAGCGACGACATGAACTCGGCGAGCTGCTGGTCCTTGCCTTCCACCAATTCGGCGACCTGGCGAAGCATCTGCGCCTTCTTTTCGCTGTAGAGCGAAGAGGCCTCGTGGACTTCCATGGGCACCAATCTAGCAAATATGTCTGGGCCGGACACCTACAAAAGAATAGTCTTCTTTGGTAAAGCCCCGGCGCTTAAGAGAACGGTACGGACCTCAACGTCGTTGATATTGAAGGGGATTCCCTTGACGAGCGACGCGCCTTTGATTTCTTGCAAGACATCGCGCTCGGGCACTTCCTCGTGGTAAATAAACTCGTTCTCGTTTTTGGCGGCCTTGCGTTTTCCCTCCACGACGTCCAGGGTGAAGGCCAGGGCCTCCTTCAAAGGCGCCGCCCAGTTGCTGGACATGTTCGAGGCGAGCTTGCGCGCCTCCTCGTGACAATCGAGTGCCGCCTGGTAGAAAGCTACCCTCTCCCCCATCTTCTGCTGCTCCTCCGATTGCTGGCCTTGGTACAGCAGCGCGATGCATCGGTGATACTCGCACTTAAACGCGAGGTTCTTCAAGGCGTATTTCTCATTGCGTGCCATGTCGGAGCCTTCCCTGGCCGTTTGCAAGATCGCAAGCGCCTGCTTGTAATAGTCGACGACTTGCACGGCGACCTTGGCGATGATCGTCGCCTTGCGGTTGTCGAGCATGCTCTTCTCCAAGATGCACTCTTGCGCTTGCGCCAAACAAATCAGTTCCATGGCGCGCATAACCTCAACCGAATCGTGGAGGGCGACGAATTGGGGGTAGGACTCTTTTAGCGTGTGGAAGGCCCAGGCTGCGCACTGGAAGTGGGTGCAGGCCATCTTCATACCGTCGGGGGTCAGCCTGGTATCGACGGCCCCCAATTGGCAGTGCAACGCGCCGATGTTGTACAGGACACACATCAGTTCGAAGCCGATGTCGGCGACTGAACATTTCACTTTGGTGTTGCCGTCTTTCCTGTAAAGACAGGATCGGACTATTATAAAATTCCAGCCATGTCTTTTGTGTCACAGACATGGCTGCGCAAAAATAATAACCTACTATAACCTCCAAACTTCAAAAGAGCACCGCCTATTACGTTCAGACGTGACACTTCTTACCTCGAATTGACGCATTGTTTAATCAAAAGAAACCTTCAAAATAGCTAATAATAATAATAATAGATCAATTTAAAATCACGGTTGCAATGACAGCAATTTTTTTTTGAGGTTAAGTTGAGGTTATGTTGCGGGTTATGTCGTCATTATTGCAAGTTTTTTTTTAATTTTAGTTCTTTTCTTGAAGAGAATAAAAGATATTCTGAGTGTAACCAGCGGAAGTGAATCGAAAACGCTATTTCAGTGATTTCGCGACCGATTTAGTGATTTTCTTTTTCATTTTTTCATTTCACGATAACTAATTTGGTTCTTTTTGTTATTGGCGATGTTCACCGAGCATAAAAATGAGTTCCTCTTTACCAACGAAACCTGTAAGTGGTAGGCTTGTGTCCAATCCTGCCGCCGGTTCAGTGATTTTAATAGATTTGGTGACTTTACGTGAACATTTCATAATATTTTTAATAACAAAAACAGCAAGAATAAATCATAGTAGTATAGGCAACCCAGTAAACACAGTCGCCTTTGTATGGTTGCCTATACTGAAGGCGCAAAGATTTAATAAAAACTTCAACAAAGTCATTGAGATTCTCTTAGCTTGCGTTGTTTAAAACAATTTGTCATTATTTTTTTTTTTTTTTAATTAGAAATCAAATTCGCATTAAAATTTCCAAATTTTGTGGACTTCCGCATGAACACAGGCAAATTCCCTAATAACTTTTCCCCTTCTCTCAATTCCTCGACTTTTCCCCTTCTCTCTCAATTCCCCCCCGACGAGCGGGACACTATGTACAAAAAAATAAATAAATAATAAAAAAAGCGTAGAATTCAAGATTGTTGTTACCAAACCAAAGCGCCGGGGAAGTCCCACGAAGCGCAAAGCAATGGCAATTAATTTTAATAACACTCATCAGGTTTGTTAAAGAAAAATTACAAGATTTTTCAAGAAAAAAAAAGTCTTATAGTGTAGGCAACCCAATTTGCGCAGTCGTTTGTACGGTTGCCTAAATTGAGGATTCCGCGAATATTTTTCTTGTCAAGAACGTGACAAACACTTTTTCACCATTCACTTTAGATTAAGTTTTTTTTTTTTTTCTCTTTTTTTACTATTTAAAATAATTTTACGTTCACACTTTAGGTTAAGATTTCCTTTTCTTTTAACTGTTTAAAACGAATTTTACATTTTTTCGAATTTTAGAAAACAAACTTCTTCAAATTACTTAACCCGTATTTTTTCCATTCTCTTTTGTTTTTCTTTGCCCTTTTGTTTCCCAGTGGTTTCCCGACTCGCAAAAATTCTCAGCCGGGGGGGAACCACCGCTTCTTCATTTGTTTATTCATTCTTGTGCATCCGTACTTTCGCGTTTCTCTTTTATTTTTAGATTTTTCGCATTGTTTTCGAACGACGCTTTTTTTCTTTTGATTTTCTTGGAGATTAATTTATTTCTTGTTCATTTTGGTCGTTCTTCTTTTCTTTTTCTGTTGCTTGTTTTTTGGCACTGTGCATTTCTTCATCGTTTTCCCATCAAGCTGACTTTTCGCACTTTATTGACGATTCTTTCTACCGCGTCGTTTTTCATTTGTTTCGCGTCTGCCTCGGCTACGATCGATCTTCTTTTGTTTTACGAACTCCACTTCGTCGTTAATTTCTTTTTTGTGGTTTTTTCACATCGTATACTTAACTTTTTACAAAATTTTGTTGCAAATCGTTTTTGATTGCAGTGAAAACCTCGAGCAGCTGTTTCATCCCTGCTTGGGGCTTCGTCAGCAGAGACGTAGCTCGACGTTTCCACTGCAAACAAGAACGACTTGTCCAATTTATCCGCAACTGCGATGTAAGAGTGATGAACAGATGAAACAGCGACATCTTACGATCGCTTTTTGACCTGACATTGCAGTAGGATAGACAAACTGAAGCGGATTTGCTGCGTAATAAGTCTCCCACGCAAGGCGGCCGTGCTTGCTGTCAAAGCATAACGAAAGGAGCAAATCCGCTTCAGTTTGTCTATCCTACTGCAATGTCAGGTCAAAGAGCGATCGTAAGATGTCGCTATTTTATCTGTTCATAACTTTTTACGGTTTAGAATTTTTTTCTTTTTGTTTTCCAAGTGATTTTTCGCATTTTATTGACGCTTCTTCGTATACAAACAACATCGTTTTTCATTTGTTTCGCGTCCGCCTCAATTGGGATCTCCTTTTGTTTTACGAACTCCATATCGTCGTCGTCCATTTATTTCTTTTTTGTTTTTTTTTTTTTTAATATCGTATTATTGACTTTTTACAGTTTAGAAAATAAAAACATTCTACGAATTGTTTGATTCGTCCGAACAAAAAAACTGTCGTTTCTCGTTTAGCTTGACGCTGTCAATCATCTTTTGTTTTCTGTTTCGCCCGCTTCATGCCGCCTTCTATTTTGTTGCTTTCGTTTGTTTTTTGTTTCCGGTTTTTTCGCAGGTTTAGTATTTTTTCTTTTTTTTTTTTAATTTTTGAAGAAAGAAAAATTACAAGAAACTGTAATTGTCTGCTGTTTTTTTTTGTGCTTTCGAATGAAACATGTTGTACGGACTTTGGAATAAATTGGCGCCTTCTTCTGGCTGCACTATATCAACGAGTTGGCGAAATTTTTTTTTTCAGGTTGTTTTTTTTTTTTAATTTTTGAAGAAAAACAAAATTACAGGAAACTGTAATTGTCTGCTGTTTTTTCTGCTTTCGATTTTGTAACATGTTGTACGGTCTTTGGAATAAATTGGCGCCTTCTTCTGGCTGCATTTTATCAACAAGTTGGCGAATTTTTTTTGGAGGTTTAGTTTGTTTTTGTTTTTTTTTAATTTTTGAAGAAAGACAAAATTACAGGAAACTGTAACTGTCTGCTGTTTTTTTTTGTGCTTTCGAATGAAACATGTTGTACGGACTTTGGAATAAATTGGCGCCTTCTTCTGGCTGCATTTTATCAACGAGTTGGCGAATTTTTTTTGCAGGTTGTTTTTTTTTTTAATTTTTGAAGAAAAACAAAATTACAGGAAACTGTAATTGTCTGCTGTTTTTTCTGCTTTCGATTTTGTAACATGTTGTACGGTCTTTGGAATAAATTGGCGCCTTCTTCTGGCTGCATTTTATCAACGAGTTGGCGAATTTTTTTTGCAGGTTGTTTTTTTTTTTAATTTTTGAAGAAAAACAAAATTACAGGAAACTGTAATTGTCTGCTGTTTTTTCTGCTTTCGATTTTGTAACATATTGTACGGTCTTTGGAATAATTTGGCGCCTTCTTCTGGCTGCATTTTATCAACAAGTTGGCGAATTTTTTTTGGAGGTTTAGTTTGTTTTTGTTTTTTTTTTTAATTTTTGAAGAAAGACAAAATTACAGGAAACTGTAACTGTCTGCTGTTTTTCTGCTTTCAATTATAACATGTTGTATGGACTTAATTACTGAATTAATTGGCGCCTTCTTCTGGCTGCATTTTATCAACAAGTTGGCGAACTTGCCTGCAAGAAATGTGGCAACCCTCATCGCATCCTTCTTTATCGACAACGTGCAAACACGTTTGTGAAATAAAATCGATTATAATTAGAACATCTTCTGTTCCATGCTAGTATTTTATTTTGAATGCGAAAGTGAAGAAAAAAAGAAATATTTAAAATACTTGCCTGACAAAATTTTTTTGTGACTATTTAAGTTAAACATTCAGGCAGACATATTTCAAGGATCCATTGGCAATGCTTCTTTTTTTTTGTATAAGAAAGCAGACTTCATAATCGGATGATCGCAGGAAGTCAACACACAACTTACCAAGAGAAGTACACGGCACAAGCCTGGCCTTCCTCCATGGGAAAACGCGACTTCAAGAAGTGCAACTGGCAATAATACTCTTTCAAAACCTGACAGCTAGAGAGGTCTTCGGCGGAGTGCATCGCGGCCGCCCTGAGGCTCTCGAGTTTGTAGATCTCGTTGTTGTACATCTCGGCATCTTCGTGGTAGAAATTCGCTATGTACTGCAAAAGCGGAGGTGAGGTTGGTGAAAACGCGAAGGCGAATAGCACCAGGACTGACCTGTTTTAATTTGGGCCCGAAAGACACCTTCTCCAAGCTGACTTTCAGCTCGCAGCAGATCATCGGCAAGCGCGGGGCCGCCTCCATGATTTCCAAAACGATTCCAACACCACCGGGGCCGTTACGTTCTAGCTTCTGGAAGCTTCTTGCGAACGCACATAATCGCAGGAAAATCGGAACGCTTTCTTCGCTGACAATCGATTCGATCGCGTATTATTATTTGACATTTGAGTCATCGCCTGTCAAAAAATACGGAGCGCGCGGTGCCGCCATCTCTTGTGTACGTGACGAACTGAACTGTACGTCATTCAGCAATTAAAGAAATTATTTAAATTATCGTCTTTAAATGCGAAAACGAAAATTGGGAGATGGAAACGGTGCTTAATCACGAACGTCGACGCGTTGATTAATGCTTTTGTTTTTGTTAAAATGCGCTTTGGAATAGTTGCGTTGCCAACCGCATGTAAATAATTTACCAAGCAAAAGACGGCCAGATGCAATACGATTTATTAACTGAAAATATTTCATAATAGGCAAGTGTAAGCTTATAGAGAAGCGTAAGAGGTTAACAAATCGAGAATAATTTAAAGAAACTACAATAATTTGATTTTTATAAAATCATTGTGTGTTGTGCTGCCATCTATCCCTCGTATTAGAAGGTTTCCGTTGCCAGTTCAGTTATGAGTAGAGAGCGGTGGTCATAATTTGGTTTGTGATCCGGGAAACGGGCAGTTTGCAATGGCGTAGCTTCGGTTACAGGAATTATGAAGTAAACCGGCGGCTGTTCTATTGTTCGTAATTATCTGAAAAAGCGTTCAAATTAAATTTGCCTTTTTTTATAAATTAATCTGTGATAATCTGCCATTACTTCTGAACTTTACGCTTTTAAAAAAAATTTGTTGCAAATCGTTTTTGATTGCTGTGAAAACCTCGAGGTGTTTCAGCCCTGTTTGGGGCTTCATCAGCAGAGACGGCGAAAGATCAAAGGAACTACTACGGCCGCCCAGACTGGCACTCTGTTTCGAACTTGTCACGTGATGTGCAGTATACGTCGAGGAATCTCTATTTTGCGCGGCTACATTGGTTGGTTCATTTTAATTGACATTTCTGACGACTTGTTACGAACATTAAATTATCGCCGCTGTATTTTTTTCATCGATTATATGCATTTAAACTACAATTAACAATCAACCAGCCCTATATTGCTAAAGAAATAACCGACAGTTGGGGAACGTCGGGTTTGGCGGCTTTCGTTTCCGTTTAAAGCAAACGCCTGGTTCGGCGTCGGCTTTCTTTAACGGCGAAAGATCAAAGGAACTACGGCCGCCCAGACTGGCACTCTGTTTCGAACTTGTCACGTGATGTGCAGTATACGTCGAGGAATCTCCATTTTGCGCGGCTACATTGGTTGGTTCATTTTAATTGACATTTTTGACGACTTGTTACGAAAATTAAATTATCGCGGCTCTATTTTTTTCATCGATTATATGCATTTAAACTACAATTAACAATCAACCAGCCCTATATTGCTAAAGAAACAACCGACAGTTGGGGATGTCCGGTTTGGCGGCTTTCGTTTCCGTTAAAAGCAAACACCTGTTTCGGCGTCGGCTTTCTTTAACGGCAAAAGATCAAAGGAACTACGGTCGCCCAGACTGGTACTCTGTTTCGAACTTAACTTGTCACGTGATGTGCAGCACACGACAAGGAGTGTCGTCGGTTTTGAGTGGCTAAACGCAATGATTGGTATTTTGGACTACTGTTTCAAATATTAAATTATCGCGGCTGTATTTCTCGACAATTTTATATGCGTTTAAACTAACAATCAGTTTAAGTTTACTTTAAATGTTCCTGTAAAGGACAGATGACACCAAAATCTGAGATTTCATCGCCCACCATCATCATCATGAGTTGTTTCGCTGCTGAATTTATTCGAATTGAGTTTGACTTGGAAATAATGTGGACTTAATTTTTGAATTCTTTAAATAGGTTTTTGCTTGGCCCGGGCAGAATTGCGTTTAGTTGCATTGCGTTGATCTTTAGATGATTCAGAGTCGAGTTCTAAGTTTTTTCAATTTGCAATCGTTTTTTTCCGTTTCATTGCACTTGTTTTAAGTTTATTTTTTTTTTAATTTTTTTCTTGCTGTCGTCATTTGGCTGGCTCCATTTGCACCTGCGGCGTCGGTTTTCCTTAACGGCGAAAGATCAAGGGAATTCCAGCCGTCTAGAATACACCCTGTTTTGAACTTGTCACCCGATATACGGCGTGCAGGCGCAATAATCGGTTGGTTCGTTTCGTTTGTCATTTTTGATTTTTGTGCTTTGATTGTTAAATTATCGCGGCAGTATTTTTAATCAATTACACGCGTTTAAACTAACAATCAACCACCCCTAAATTATTAGAGAAATAGCTCGTGGTCGTTACACTTGGAAATGTCCGGTTTGGTGTTTTATTAACGTTCACGTCAGTTTAAAGCGAACACTTGTAGCGTCGGCTTTCTTCGGCGGTGAAAGATCAAAGGAATTCCGGCTGTCTAGACTGACGTCCTGTTTTGAACTTGTCACGTCTCGTGCGGTATACGGCGAGGAGTGCGGGTTTTGCGCGGCTAGGCGCAATAATTTGTTGGTGCATTTCAATTGACGACAAATAATGACGGCTGTGTTTTTCATCAAATATACGCGTTTAAACTAACAATCGACCACTTCTAAATTATTAGGGAAATAATCCGCTGGCGTTACGGGCGGTTTGGTGTTTTATTGGCTTCATTTCCGATTAAAGCAAACACATTTGGCGTCGGCTTTCTTTAACGGCGAAAAATCAAAGGAATTCCGGTTACCTAGACCCTAGAATTCTCGTTATTTTAATTTTCAGTAATATTCTTATTCTTTTTAGGTTTTGGCTTGGCCTTTTAGTTGCATCGCGTTGATCTTTAAATGATTCAGATTCGAGTTCTAAGTTTTTTCAGTTTGCAATCGTTTTTTTTTCCTTTCGTTTCATTGCAGTTATGTGAGTAGTTTTGACTCTGGGATTCGTTAAGCTTAATTGCTTTAATTACTCAATTGATTTGATTAGAGGGGGTAATGAGTAAGTAAACTCAGAATTCATTTTCATTTTCATGTTTTGCGATGTGGTGGTCGCGCGCTTTTTAAATAAGAACTTGGTGGCGCCATCTTTCGCGTGTGGACTCCGTCCGCCGGCGCGCGCCGTTGCGAATTCCTTCTTCCGAGCCGGCCGTTTCCGCTCAGCGCCACCTCTCGGCGCCGGCGGCGCTCCCGACGTTGTAGTTCTAGGAAGGCCGTGAGGTGTAAGTGTCAAACTATAGAACTAAAATTGATTGTTTCTAACGCAGAAATGCATCCCTTCGGTGGTGACTTTTTTGTTTGAATTTGCCTCGACGAAAACCGAAGTTAAATGTGATACATGTGATATGCAGGACTGGCGCTTTCTCGCGAAACGCTCGCGATTAATACTCAGTCTCACTTATTCCGTACCTGATACCATTCTCTACTACATGGAGGGCTTAGTTTATTAGAAATTATTGCATACATTGTTGTTAAAGTGACATATACAGGTGAGTACCTAACTACCCCTTTTTTTAAATTGCAGATTCGTCGTTCGTTTTTTTTTTTTTTTTTGTAAGACCGCACTTGTTTTGTTTCGGTGCATTTTTTCAGTATTTATTAAATTATCGCCTTTAATAATTTTAATTAGGAATTAGGAGTGTTTGTTTTGAAAATGCGGCGTTTCATCGTAAAGCGAAAGGGTCTCTCTCTTTTTTTTTTTTTTTCATTGTCCTACATATGCCGCCGCTTCTGCTGTAGAGTTGCGGAAAGGGTTGATCCCTTCCAGTGGGGATCAAGTGTGCTGTGCATGCTAGGCTGCTGCTACAGCGTGCAGGCAGGAGGGTGGGGGAGGGGGAGGGGGGGAGTCATGCATAGCCACCTTGCTCGGCTATTGATTGACTCATTGACTGCCGTGTTCTGCGAATGCCAAATATTCCTCTGCCTGCTGCATACGCCGACGGAAAGCAAGAAAAAAGCACGTTGCATCCTAAAAACAAAACACGACGCCGCTCGCCGCATTAAAACAAAAGGCGGCGGCGTAAATCCGCTCGCGCGAGAAAACAAAACAAAACAAAACACCATCATCATCGACAGTCGCCGGCCGGCCCCGATTGCGCCGCGCGTTCCTTATTTAAATCCCCCCCGTGAAAGAAAGAAAAAAAAAAAAAAAAGAGGAGAGCCTCGGCGGCGAAATGTGTAATTCGATTGCGGCGGGCCCGGCGTTGTTTTTATTTTAACCCTAACCTGCGACACCCTATAAATTCGTTTCCGAGGACCCACTTTCGTTTTTGTTTGCTTCTTTTCACCACCTATTAATAGACTTTTTAATGATTCCCTTCAACGCATTCATTACACCACATAGAACTCCACGTGCGCGTCTTTTAAATTTTAAATGACCCCCACCCCCCGCCCCCCACCTCACCATTTGTTTTGTTTTTTTCTTGCCAACTGCAAAAAAAATAATATCTAATAAAAAAATCGGAAGCGTTCGGGGGAAAAAAAAATATGTTATGCCGGGTGATCGAAAAATGTAAGAAAAAAAATTGTCAAAGTCGTTCTTCATTGTTGTTGTAACCTTCTAGTGTTGTGGTAAAACTTGTGGAGCTGGCCGCCCCGCTTCCTAAATATTACAAATCGATAGAGAAACGTTCAGAATTGGAACAGTTTCACTTTCGCTCGGTGCAGCTTGCGCATAACCTCCTTGCATCTCGGTCTATGTTTACACTTTCCAACCTTCCCTTTCACTCTGTGCTATTTTTTTTTTTGATTGGATCAAATCGAGCTGGCCCTATTTTTTTTGCTTTACTTTTTTTTTTGCAACGCATCCTACATTTAGGATTCACGTTTAAGTAATCACTTTTCAGACGGCTTCGTACAAAAAAAAAAATTATAATAATGATAAGCGGGCGTAGGCTCAGCAACTTCTGGGTGGTGGAAAATTTACTTTCACTCCGTACATCGAATTGGCCGTGTTTATTTTGTCCTTAAAAGGCATCCTACACCTTAGGATTCGCATTTAATTATTTTTTAGAAAATTTTGTTGAAAAATAATTAATGGGGCGTAGGCTCAGCAACTTAGGGCGGTGGAAAAACGACTTTGTTTATTCACTTTCACTCTGTACATCGAATTGGCCGTATTTATTTTGTTTTTACAACGCGTCCTACACCTTAGGATTCGCATTTAATTATTTTTTAGAAAATTTTGTTAAAAAAAATTAACGGGGCGTAGGCTCAGCAACCTAGGGGCGGTGGAAATACGTCTCTGTTTATTTACTTTCACTCTGTACGTACATTGAATTGGCCGTACTTTTTTTTGCTTGTTTTTACAACGCGTCCTAGACCTTAGGATTCACATTGAATTATTTTTTAGAAAATTTTGTTGAAAAAAAAAAATAAAATAAACGGGGCGTAGGCTCAGCCATCTTACGAGCTAAGTGATTTTATTTGTTTAGTTTAGTTTAGCTATTTTTATTTACTATTTTTTTTTAAATCGAGGTGGCCGTGCTTTTTTTGTTTTTACTTTTTTAAATCGAGTTAGCCCCGTTTTCTTTCTTTTGCAACGCATCTTGCATTTACGATTCACATTTAATCATTTTTTAGAATTTTTTTACAAAAATAAATAAATGGGGGTAGGCTCAGCAGGGATAGGCTCAGCAGCAACTTGGGGTCGATGGAGAAATAACTTCATTTACTTATTTATTTATTTATTTTCATTCTGTACTATTTTTTTTTAATCAAGTTGACCGTATTTCTTTTGTTTTTACAACGCATCCCACATTCAGGATTCGCATTTAATCATTTCCTAGAAGATTTTGTACAAGAAAATAAACGGGATTAGGCTCGGCAATTTAGGGACGGTGGAAAAATGACTTTATTGATCTACTTTCGCTCTGTATAGTTTTCTTTTTTATTTTTCTTTGTTTTACGACGCATCCTGCATTCAGGATTCGCATTTAATCATTTCTTAGAAAATGTTGTATAAAAAAAATAAAAGGGAGTAGGCTTAGCAACTTGGTGCTGTTCAAAAAGAATCTATTTACTTTCGTTCTGTATTGCTCTTTTGAATCAGTCGAGTTGGCCGTGCTTCTTTTGTTTTTACAACGCATCCCACATTTAGTATTTTGACTTTATCTAGTTACTTTCGTTCTGTATTGTTTTTTTTTTGTTTTTGAATCGAATCAGTCGAGTTAGCCATATTTTCTTTTATTTTACAACGCATCCCGCATTCAGGATTCACATTTAATAATTTTTTAGAAGACTTTGTATAAAAAAAAATAAAAGGGAGTAGGCTTAGCAACTTGTGGCTGTTCAAAAAATACTGTACTGTTTTTTTCTTCTTTTTGAATCGAGTTGGCCGTATTTCCTTTTGTTTTACAACGCATCCTACATTTAGGATTTCCATTTTAATCATTTCTTAGAAGAGTTTATACAGAAAATAGATAAATGGGTTAGGCTCAGCAGCATAGAGGTGGTTTAAAAATACCCTTATTAATTTTAACACCGAGCATTCAATTAAACTCCCGATTAAATTGGGCCTTGCGATTTCAGTGATTTCTCTCCGAAATGTTTCCGAAACACCGACAGCGGTCCCAGTTATTTCAGTTATTAAAAGAATGCCGCCGAGTTGTATTTTTTCAGTTCATAAAACGTTAGAATTTACAAAATTGCGTCGCAGATCGTTTTTGCATTGCAGCCTCTGTGCAGCAGTTTCAGCCCTGTTCGGGGCCTCATCAGCAGAAGCGTAGCTCGAGAGTTCCACTGCAAACCTGAAAGTTATTTTCGAGCTGGTACAGACTGGAAAACGGTTACTGCCGGTTATTGACAACTGCCCTCTCGCTCTTGTATTAAGTGAAAGTGCCAACAGTGAAAAGAGAATAAATCACGGCCTACTTTGATGGGGAATTAATTCGTTTAAACGCCGCAATCAAGTTGGTGTCTGTTTATTTTTTTGTTACAACACAAAACGTTTAGGTTTTCCGTTTCATTATTGATTGAGTTGGATTATCGGAGTGGGCAGATGATGGCAGTTGCCAACAGCATAAAACAAAAATCACGGCCTACTTTGATGAGGAATTAATTCGTTTAAATGCCGCAATTAAGTTGGTGTGTTTTTTTTTTATTACAACACATACGTTTAGGTTTAGGTAGTTGGTTTTTACAACGCATCCTACACCTTAGGATTCACATTTAATTGTTTTTTTAGAAAATTTTGTTAAAAAAAAGATAAACGGGGCGTAGGCTCAGCCATCTCGCTGGCCGTGAAAAAATGACTTTATCTTTTTAGTTTGCTTTAGTTATTTAGTTTCGACTCTGTGCTATTTTTTTTTCTAATCGAGTTGGCCGTGTTTTTTTTTGTTTTTACTTTTTAAATCGAGTTAGCCCTGTTTTCTTTCTCTTACAACGCATCTTGCATTTATGATTTTTTTTACTTTTTAAATCTAGTTAGCCCTGTTTTCTTTCTCTTACAACGCATCTTGCATTTATGATTCACATTTAATAATTTTTTTGATTTTTTTTTACAAAAAAATAAATAAATGGGTGTAGGCTCAGCAACTGAGGGGCGGTGGAGAAATAACTTTATTTAGATAGTTGGACTATCGGAGTGAGCAGATGATGGCAGTTGCCAACAGTACAAAAAAAATCACGGCCTACTTAATTCGCTTAAACGCCGCAATTAAGTTGGTGTGTTTTTTTTTTTTATTACAACACATACGTTTGGGTTTTCCGTTTCATTATCGGTAGTTGGATTATCGGAGTAGGCAGATGATGGCATCTATGACGTCAAAACGTGCGTTTGTTTGTTATTTGTTGATGAAACGACATTTTGTTTCGTAGTGATGGGGAAAATTTTTTTTTTTCGCAAGAGCTCGTGAGAGTCTCGCATTATTTTATTTGGGCGGTTATAGTTGGAGAGTTGGATGAGGATTTATCGCCGTTTTTTTTTTTTCGCGCGGGTGCTCCCCCTCCCTCCTCCTCCCGACGACGGTAAATAAGCAAGGCGAAAAAAGGAAGC
The DNA here is from genome assembly GCA_036172665.1 of Prosopocoilus inquinatus. NCBI lineage: Eukaryota > Metazoa > Arthropoda > Insecta > Coleoptera > Lucanidae > Prosopocoilus > Prosopocoilus inquinatus. The sequence continues at coordinate 666,876 of CM069878.1, read as the reverse complement.
GGCCTAAATTTACGGCGCGCCGGCGCCTGTTTCCCTCCCCCCCGAAATTTACGACGACGTTGCACATTTCGCCGCCGGTTTTCGAAAACGAAAAAAAAAAAAGGTGCTGGGGGAAAACTGCGACCGACCGTCGCATCGTATAATTAACGCGCGACCCAAATTAAGTCATACATAAAGAGTGGCTAATTCATCGAGAATAATAGGCCCACCCCTAATCATGAGCTCATACGGGTGTGATGGCGTTTAATAATTAGGGGAGGTATCGCGTATTCATTGGAGGAGGAGGACGACGACGACGAGTGCGCGCTGGTGGTGCTTAACGAAGAAGAAGCGTCGAAAATAGGTCTTGGCTTGATTTATAAGGCGAGCTTGTCCTTCTGGTGCAACCTTGTGAGCGGCGGGGGCGGCCGTGATCGACCCCTGAGCGGAGCGGGCCGGGGGGTGTGCGGGAAAAGAGGGCTGGCAGTTGCCGCCGCCGGGCTGCAGAGAGTGCAAGGTGTCTGCGCGACGACTCGCCGCCACCGAGTTCCCGCCCCCCTGCTCCCCCGCCGGCGTCCTACGTTCCCGGGGCCAAGGCTGCATCCCCCGCGCTCCGCACCCTCGCGCCACGCACTTTCACTTCACCTGCCGCCGCTCCGCCGCTCCCGTAATAACACTGCTCCTGCTAACGCGACCCGACTTTTATTAATGGGACTTTGTTTAACTTACACGGAATATAATGTCTAAATGCTGAGGAGCCGAGGGACCACCGTCGCCGGGCCACGTACCCAATTTTCACGTAAAAAAAGTTTTTCCGTTTCTATGTTTGACCTAGTAACAAGTTTTCTCAGTGTGATCGTTATTTTTCCTTAAATTTTTTTTTTGTTTCTTCATTGTTTTTTTTTTCTTCTGTGTTTCATGTGGCACGTTCGGTGTTTTTTTTCTTTTTCGTACTACTTGTTTTGGCAGAAGAAGATGGAAAAAAAAAACATCAAGCTTTTTGCATCTTATCTTTCTCTTGCATGTTGTGTGGGTTCGTACCCCGTTTGTACCACTTTTTATTTTGTTTGTACCTCAAAAGGTAAAAAAATAAACAATAATTAAAAAACAACCCGCGCCCAACTTGTAGATATTTTAATTTCGTTAACACCATTCGCTAGAGAATCGTTTGTACCTCTTTGTACCTCTTTATTTCGTGTGTACCTCAAAAGGTAAAAAAATAAAAAATTATTAAAAAATAACTGGCGCCCAACTTTTAAATATTTTAATTTCGTTAACACCATTCAATAGAGAATCGTTTGTACCTGTTTGTACCTCTTTTTATTTCGTTTGTACCTCAGTGCGAACGAAATGAAAAATTAATAATTAAATAACCGTCGCCCAATTTTTAAGATATTTTTATTTCGTCAACGCCATTCGGTAGAGAACCGTTTGTACCTGTTCGTACCTCTTTTATTTCGTTTGTACCTCAAAAGGTAAAAAAATAAAAAATAATTAAAAAATAACCGGCGCCCAACTTTTAGATATTTTAATTTCGTCAACGCCATTCGATAGAGAACCGTTTGTACCTGTTTGTACCTCTTTTCATTTCGTTTGTACTTCAACAGGAACCGAAGTATAGCGTTTTTAAAGTTTTGGAAATTACGTTGAAGCTATTTACGCTATTTCTTAAGATATCGGAAAACGACCGAAGGGGCTCGAAGGAGAATGGTTAGTACCTGTTTGTACCTCTTTTTATTTCGTTTGTACCTCAGTGCGAGCGAAATGAAAAATTATTAATTAAATAACCGTCGCCCAATTTTTAAGATATTTTTATTTCGTCAACGCCATTCGATAGAGAATCGTTTGTACCTGTTTGCACCTCTTTTCATTTCGTTTGTACCTCAACGGGAACCGAAGTATAGCGTTTTTAAAGTTTTGGAAATTACGTTGAAGCTATTTACGCTATTTCTTAAGATATCGGAAAAAGACCGAAGGGGCTCGAAGGAGAATCGTTCATACCTGTTTGTACCTCTTTTCATTTCGTTTGTACCTCAGTGCGAACGAAATGAAAAATTATTAATTAATTAACCGTCGCCCAATTTTTAAGATATTTTTATTTCGTCAACGCCATTCGATAGAGAACCGTTTGTACCTGTTTGTACCTCTTTTCATTTCGTTTGTACCTTAGTGGAAACGAAATGAAAAGAGGTACAAACAGGTACAAACGATTCTCTATCGAATGGTGTTAACGAAATTAAAATATCTAAAAGTTGGGCGCCGGTTATTTTTTAATTGTTTTTTATTTTTTCACCTTTTGAGGTACAAACGAAATAAAAAGTGGTGCAAAAAGTTCATATCGGTCATGTTGTGTACCACCCTGTATACTTACAAACTACATAAAACAAACGAGCGCCGTCAATAGAAACATAAATTTTAGATTACATTTTTTAACCGGTTGTTATTTATTACGTACTCTGTATTATCGGGAACTAAAAGCTACTTATACACGGAAACCGCTAATGCCAATTAACAATTTACTATTTTCATCGATTACTTTGAATAATACTCCTAATATAATTAATTATAGAGGCTGATACTGAATAAATCCGACGAAATAAAACGTAAGATCACCGGAAAAGTCAATATACTATTATACCTACCTCTTAATATTCGGAATGCATAGGGTGATTCATAATAGGGGCGGGCGTATTTACTATACAGGGTGTTGAAAAGTTCGTTTGGCAAATTTCTAGGGCAAGTAAAGTAAGACTTTTTTGTTATATAACATAGGGTTGGGAATTAATAATTACTTCTTAAGACTGTAAAAATGACTTAATATGACAGAATACTGAAGAAGTCATTAATGTATCAAAACGAATAAAATTTTTGTTATACAGAGTGTTGTAAAAGTTTCCGGGATTTTTTTTGTTTGGGTTGTTAATTTTTTCTTATTTTTAACTTTAACGTTTCTTGTTTCAATCTTCCACAGTTTTTTCAAATTTCCTTAAAATTTATAACGTTCAACATTTTCGTTTCGATTTTTGATAATCACTTACTTTTTTTAACTTTTATTAAAATTCCTTCCTCGGCTCGGATTCGCTCAGATTCAGTCTAGTTGGAGTGGTTTGGCCTTGAAACATTTTAACGTCGCAAATTTTGTGTTTCAAGGGAGATGGGTTGGTTCATCTGGGTTCGGGTTCAGTTTAGTAGGATTAAAATCGCTTAGCTTCGGTTTAGTCGGGTTGGATTCGGTTTATTTGAGTTGACCTTGGCGAGGCTCGTTTAAGGGCGAAACTGTCAACGAGAAGCCGGCCAGATAAAAATAACATCGCTGAAGCTATCCTGAGGGACACCGAAATCACGATCACGCGTTGACCTTTAATTATTTTTAATTTTTTTAATATCTAAAAATATTATGCGTAAATTTTCTAAGATTTAAATTTTTTTTAATTTTTAAGACTTCTGAATTTAATTCACTGCAGCTTTTCGGTTGTCATTTTAAAATATTTAATTTCTCAAATTTTATATTAATGATAATTTCTGACGTTTCTGTTTATCTGTCGTAAAATTATTTTTTTTTGGGTTGACTTCACTCAGGTAAAGTTCAGTTGCTTTGGGTTGACCTTGATTTTTTTCTGCTTTAAAACATGGCGTTTAAATTCTTTACGATTTTTTCCCTTTTTTTTTCATTTTCAAGATATTTAATTTTAACATTTTGGCTTTCAGTCTTTAATATGCAGTTTTTCTTTCCGAATTTCCTTAAAATTGAATTGAATTTTTTATGAGCTCAGTTTCGTAAAAGTACTAAACAAGGCTAAAAAATTGCTTTTTATTTATTTATTTTTAATAGTAAAAGACAATTCTTTAGCCAAGCACTATTGAGAAGCCTTCTTCTGCGTTACATTAAGTCAAAGAGTTTGACTTACAATGAATGATCTGCTTTGATAGAAAACTGATTACACAGAAAAAGTGTTACGTCGGAATAAATGGAAATTTGAAATTGACGTTTTCGAAAGTTTCGATTGTCCTTCACCTGCAAGATTTCGTCTAATTTTGCCCTCGCCTAAACAAGAACCCGCCCACGCTCATGTCATAATTAACGAGCGAGCGCGTTGATTGCTTTGAATGGAAAACGATTTGCTGGTGCAGCATTGCAAGTAAGTTCGACAACTTGAATTTCAATTGTCAGCACGGAATCCCCCCATTTGATGGAACGTTAATCTTGCCTCCGTTCCAAAGACCGAAGACGACTTTGATCTGCGAGCAAAGCAAACATCGCGCCGGTAATTCGCAACAATTAAGCCTGAATCGCTGGCCGTACTTGCTAAATCCTAACCAAACAATTTTGTCCATTTAAACCAAAAGTACGCGTGTTGAATTTTGTATAAAAAATAAAAAGTAATTGAAAAACGAATTTAGAATAGAATTTTTCAAACGCGGCACTATCTCCATCCCTTATTAATTGAAGAGATTAAAACAAGATGGGAATACGCCGAGAGTTTTTTTCTCCTTTAAGAGCAGACAGTAACTGTAGAACGACTTGGATAACCAAAAATTTTGACATTTAAGAATAACAGTGTCCGATTTTGAATAACAGATGGCGCGAAATTGAATTAATCGAAGTCCTTTTAGTAAAAGCGAAACGAAAAAATTAAGACTCTAAGGAAGGTAAAGTTCCAGCAATTTCAAATCTTGTTTTTTTTGTAAGTTTATTTTGGCCGAAATATTTCGATGATTTCACGCGGGTACACTTTAAAATATGGAATGGAATAAAATGTTTTGTTTAGGTAATTTAAACATCGCAAAACCTGATAACAAGAAAGCAAGGTTTGTTTTTTATGTTTATTAGAAAATCCCAGGTTTTTCGAACAATCTTCCCGCAAGTTGCTTTGGATTCTATAAAATTTCGGTCACCAGAGTGACTTAAGTTGCCTATTCTAATAAAAGAAAAAAAAAATTAATAGAATTTTGCAATTTTTCACTTTTCGTCAACATTGCGCCCTTTAAGTCCGTCGTCGAGTTCACGCTCAAGTAATTTAGACCGAGCGAAGTCGGGCATTTTCGATTTTTGTTTTTTTTTCTAAATAAAATAAAAACCGCACACTGGATCGTATATAATCCAGGAGCTTTGTCGCGTCGACAAGAATTTGCGACCCACTTTACGCCACCGGCCGGTCAAATCTCGACCATGAAAGAAACAGGTGGGGGGAGGGGGCGGCATTTTCCTCTGAAATATTTATGCAGGACCGTGCACCGCTCGGCCCCAGAATTCGAAAGCGACATAATTTACCCGGGCCCCCATAGTGATTTTTCGGCGGCGAGTTTCGTATGCATTTCGAGGTTTCCGCCATGAATAGCGATTAATCTACATTCCATTTTCTAATCGAAACCGTAGAAACCACGTTTTTGATGATTTAGTTTCAATTTGGTCAAAGCACATACCGGTCGTTGTTGTTAAGTAAGAACATAGCAAAAAGAAAAACATCAACACGAAAGAGATAGAGATGGACCAGGCCTAGCATCTCGCGGAGGCGTGTCGCTTCCCTACACCTAACGTAATGATACTAATGACGCTAACCGATCCAATCGCACTTTAAAAATTAGATATTTGAATATGTGCTCTTTGTTCTCATTACTTTGGTGATTTAAATAACGAGTGTTCAATAAAAAAAAAAAACGGTCAAGTAGGCTGTAGCAGGCTTTTGTTGTTGGGAACGCATGTCGCGATTAACTTCATTTGAATTTCAACTTTGACAAGTAGACGGTTAAACCTAACCAACAAAACTCGAAAGCTGCTTCTGCAATTTCTTTTTCTAATATTTATACTTAATATAAATATTCGATAATACAAATTTCTTTTTGAAATGCCTTCGTTGAGTTAAAGTGAGGTTAGAAATGCAAGTGACGCTTCACGCTAGTCGTATGAAGAACCCCACGCTAGACGTTCAGAATAAATTCATGGCTATCTAGACCGTTTTTTTAATTGAACACTCGTTACATAGTATACATATTTGGGTTTATAGGTTTGCTAAGAAGTCTTCATTCTTCCTGATTATGTTATGTTACACTCTGTTTTTTTTTTTTTGTATTCGGAGGAGTACGTTAAACTGTACGTTGTTTTTTTTTTAACTCGGAGGAGTACTTTTGCGAAATTTTGGCGCGCTAAAAACGAGCTTTGTCATTGCTCAAACTAGCTTTGGTCATTGTTCAATAATTCCGGCCAGCTACCTACCATGATTTTTTTTGTTGGCGAGCCAAAATTTCTAAGCATTCCTCCGAGTTAAAAAAATTCGCATCGTTTGACTTACCTTCTGAAAACTTACTACGACAACAGAAGGGGCCAACAGATTAAAAGTTGACGACGTAAGGAAAACCAATGGCGTAAAAGGTCGGTGAGGTGAACGCAATGTAACCTCTCCGTCGCGCGTCACACAAAACACGCCAAAAAAAAATTGACGAAAGAATCGAGAAATCAAATTACATTTGGGAAACTTTCACTCGGAGAGAAATCAACTTCCAAAACTGCAGTGCAGCGACAATATTCCCGGGGGTTCCCAGACAAGAACGATCGCAAGAGTAATAACCAAACTACCCCGCCCAAAATAAATTATAATGCGACGATGAGGATGATGATGATGTTGATTTGAGTGTTGTTATTTCCGGACTGGTTTAATCGAATCCCGAAGTGAAGACGAGCGAGCGATAAATCCGAAAGGGCGGGAAAGTTCTCGGGGAAGAAGGAAGGGACGGGACGGTACGCTGATTCGAAAGATTCGAAAGTAGTGAGTGCAAATGGGGAGAGCGGCAGGAACGATGATTAGGTTATGTTTTATGAGCTACAAGTTGCTTAAAGTAACCGTAAAATCTTATTATTCTCGCGGGACAAAGGGGTCGACGAGTGTTTTCGCGAAGCTGATTAAGCACAGGGTTTTCCAACTGCGTTTACAACTCAACGAGGACGTCGATTTAGTTTTCTCTTTTTTTTTTTTGCTGTCTTCTTAAGGTTCCAACAAGACGAAAGAGTTCAACCCCACGTATGTACGTTATTATAACCAAAGCTAGTGTCATTCCAGACGTGCCACAATACACGAATTTTTTGTTAAATTCTGATTAAGTATTCCTATGTGTTTCAACTGTTTTTTAAATTTATTTTTCAATTTTTTTAATTAGCACGTGATGAATTTAGCGTAAAATTTGCTGTTAAATGCATAAACCTACTTAATATTTTTCCGTGCGACGCTTATCGAAACAGTTTTGAAGTCGATTTCATTTTTATGGCTTCAAAAAATTTAAAAAAAAAGAAACGTTTGCTCGGCAATAAATCTCGTCAATTCTCCTTGGTCAGAGGCGACCAGTGCAGTCTTACACCATACTACTATAGTCGACATTTAATACCCGCTCTAATTTGATTGGTCAGTGACCTTTGAGAGTACATACTTTAATTAATTTAATTTTATGCGAGATAATTATTATTAGCAAAAATGTCACGTAACTGCGGCGAAATATCGTAATAGGCGACGTGATAAAATCGGAGCACGTTTTGTGTGTGTGGTTACAAGCAAGAAGGTATTTTGATGCAAATGAGAAAATGGCCGGAATTTGTTTTTAAGCGCGCCCCCCTATCCAAAACAAAAAAAATCGCAGGCGCCACATTGCGGTATTAAAAGTAAATATTTTGCTTTCGCATTCCCGCCGCAGCTTCCTATTTGTTTTACCGCTCCGGTGGAATTATCTTGTTTCAAAAATTTTGCTACGTTTCTCATTAAAGTGTTCTCAACGTCAGTTTTCAAAATTTTAAATTGAACATCCTGTATAGGTTATATTGTCACGATTAGATTTTTTTTAATAAAACAATTCAAAAATTTTATGCGTAATCAGTGCGTAATCACATTCCAATTACGCAACGGAAAACGACGCGCGGTTTATAAAACTGGAACGCGAACATCGCAAGTATATCAGGATTATTTCGCGACCTAATTGATGAACAGATTTTTATAAGTACAAATAATCGACGCGCAGGTTATGTTATGAAATTGGAACGCGAGCATCGCAAGTATTCCGCGAAGTCACGCCAGCAGTGGCGTAGTTAGAAGTCAAGTCAGTCAAGTCAGTCAAGTCGCCGGGTTGCAAAATTTCAGTCAGCGCCTTAAAATCAAGATTTAACCATTGCGTTAAAACTTTGAGAAACAAAACCGCTTCTTTGCTTTTGGATTCTCCTATTTCCAAAAAGTGACAGGGGTTGTCAATCGTTTTAGGTTAGAGAAGTTGCGCTTCAATTGTTCCTCAGACACTTCGAAGGAATTCGTTTTCAGCTGGTACTTCTTCCCGTTCGCTCACTCAGCTGTATTCAAAATTGTTTTTCGCAACGTCATTTCTTGAATACTTTGAGTTAGGACCCGTGGTAACAGATGGCGCTGCAAGTGCTAATAAATTCTTCCGCTCTGCGTTTATAAATCTTATTTATTCGAGGTTTTCAGTTGCTTCCTTGAAATTGTTTTCGCGCTAACGAAGGGGATAAAGTTACGACTCGTGGTTACAGATGGCGCAGCATACATTCATTGCTCATTAGAAAAGTCTGCGTACAGATTAACAGATGGCGCTGCTTTTTTATTCGAAACTTCCCGTTCAACCTTATTTATTCGAAATTATATATTTTTTTTCGTAATGTTCAATTGTTTCCCGCTCAAATAAAGAGAACGAAGTTACGATACAGGGTAACAGATGGCGCCACAAATGGCAATAAATTCTTCTTCTAAATTTACTTATTAGAAGTTGTTTTTTGGGAATGTGTTCGGTTTTGAACGTTCGTAACACCAGCGTTTTTTTTTTTTTTAATCTTTCTCCGGGGAATCACAAACGTAACACGCGCGTTACCAGATGGCGCCACGTTCGAAACTAATAAATTCTTTCGCTTTGCATTTAAATCTTACTTATTCGAGGTTTTCAGTTGCTTCCTTGAAATTGTTTTCGCGCTAACGCGCTACGACTCGTGGTTACAGATGGCGCAGCATACATTCATTGCTCATTAGAAAAGTCTGCGTACAGATTAACAGATGGCGCTGCTTTTTTTATTCGAAACTTCCCGTTCAACCTTATTTATTCGAAATTATATATATTTTTTTCGTAATGTTGTTTTTCAACAATTGTTTCCCGCACAAAAAAAGAGAACGAAGTTACGATCCGGGGTAACAGATGGCGCCACAAACGGCTAAATTCTAAATTTATTGGAAGTCGTTTTTTCGGAATGTGTTTGTTTTTAAACGTCCGTAACACTTGGTTTTTTTTTTTTTTCATTACTTTTCCGGGGAATCACAAACGTAAGACGTGCGTTACCTTATTCCTCGAGTTTTTTTTTCCCCCCGGTTGATTTGAATTTGAATTTTAATCCTGCCGGTTTTAATTTAAGGACGATTCGGTAAATTTCTTGTTTCCTCGTGCTCCGTGAGTCAGGAATGAGGAATGAGCAGCTGCCCCCTCTGCCCCACCTTGGCTACCCCCATGAAAAAATGCGTTTTGATGTTTTTCGCTGACAGTTTTTGATACATCGACTTTTGGGTCCGCACTCTTTTTAGAAAACGCACTTTGTCACATCCTGTACGGATACTTTAATAAAAAAAAGGGAAATTTCTAAATCGACGCATGCATTATTATTAAAGAGTGATTATTCGTGATTCATTCAAGCGGGGCAGTTAACCAAGGACCACCGGAAATGAGTGCGTTGCGTCGCAGTGAGTCGCTAGTAAATCGGTAATTGTTGGCCTCGGATGAAGAGCCAAGGAACATTTGTGTTTAAGTATACTTTGATTGCTTATGTGTATTTATGTTCGCTTTATGTTTGTCTTGGACATTATAAACGCTTAGTTCAGTTTAATAAACATAACGAACCAGTTTATTCGGTTAGTGTAAGGAACTACTAATCTAATATTACTTTAAATCTTTTAGGCCCGATCTTATCACCTCCTGATAAATTTAACCGTCGGCTAATATCCCAGGAAACCATTATCAGCACAAAGGTTTCCAAGGATATTAACCGACGGTTAAATTTATCAGGAGGTGGTAAGATCGGGCCTAAGTCTAATCGTTTAAATGTAAGTTTCTCTTTCAATAAACCCCCCACGTAAATGAACTTTTTATCCGCGCCTATACTTTAATCGTCTTTTGTATTTACTTCGTGACGTGGCATAGACTTTATAACCCCCCTTTTTTTTCCCGTTTGGGACATGATGGTGTACGCGCCTTATCAATTCGTGACTTGCTTTTTAACTTAAAATTTAAACCGCGGCTTATTTCGTGTTTTCAATAATTAATTTTTTTGAAACCCCCCCAATTTGAAATGCCACCGTTTTCCTTTCGGCTTTTCGAGTTTGGTTTCAGAGATGAGCGCCCCAATTTTTTTTTTTTTTTTTTTGACATTGGATTTGTGAGGTGGGTCGAAGGAATCCACCGCACTTTCAGTTCGTGTCGAAAATAGCAATTTTGTCATGTGCTCCTCTCGACGGCCGGACGGACAGGGGGGGGGGGGCGGCGACGAAGCAGCAAAAAAAACTGCAGTGACTTCATTCAATTATCTTCGTGACCGGGTACCACCGAGTCAGACACGAGCCCACACAACCAAATACCAAAAGGTATCTTAAACTTCGGCTCGTTCGCACCTGACTTACCGGTTTTTTTTTTTTTTTTGCTGTGCCCCGAGGCTTTAAGCCACTTGGACATAGCAAAAAAGATTTTCGCCTCTTCGTTGCTTGGCAAGCAGCGTTTTGCTCAGATCAGAGTTGGCATGCAGTGCCACCTAAAAATTTTTCCTATTGTTTTTCCCCCTAAATCAGTATCTTGCGGGTGCGTAGTAAAAGAGATTATCGAGTGCGCCCGTCTTCCCCTAGACTTTAAGCCACTTGGACATAAAACAAAAGATTTTCGCTCTTTGTTGCTTGGCAAGCAGCGTTTGCTCGGATCAGAGTTGCTAGTGCCAATTTTTTTTTGCCCCCCCAAAATTTTTTCTTATCATTTTCTCCCCCTAAATCAGTCTCTTGCGGGTGCACAATAAGGAAGATTATTGAGTGGGGGGGAGGTCGGTCTTCCGTGTAGTGGCCCCCCCGTCCGAACTCGGCCGCGCTGTCATAAAAATAAAGTAGGGTTATTGACTTGCACACACACGCGCGCGCGAAACTGAATCTGCAAATTCGCGCATTCGGCAACGACAGACGCTGCCGCCCCGCGGATTATTATTATAAATGGGAGCACACTCGCTTTAATTACACGCGAATAGGAGCGAGATAAATTGCGTCGGGTCATTGACGCGAAAAATTGGCGGACTGCTCGCAGTAGGCCGGGGGCCTACGCGCGAACTTAATTTGCGAAAGAAAAAAAAAAAAAAGAAAAGCCGAAGGCGTTTCATAACTAACTATGACCAAGCGGTGATCAGCATTTCGCGAGGAGACGGCTTCGAACACTGATTCGTCATTCCCTATATAGAGATCACCAGCATGAACTCACTTCTACAAAAAGTAAAAAAAAAAAAAACGAGTGTTATAATCAGTGTGAGGACATTTTAAGGCGCAAGTCAAGTCCGACAAGTATTAATCTAGAATGTGTTTTACAGTCTTAAAATGTAATTATTAATTTCCGACCCTATGTTCTAAATTAAAAAAAAAAGTCTTATTTAGTGACTCAGTGTAAAAAGTTTACCGATAGTTGGCAACACTGAAAACCGTACGACTCCAACCTCAATAAAGATCAACACTTGAGCACCGCAGACCTGGAAGATCAATTAAACGGGTAGAAACGGGGGGGTATAGGTGGAGTTCCGTTCGTCACCTAGCAACCAAACAAGCGACGTCAAGGTGGCGACGGCCGCTCTGGTGTGCGAGACCCTTAATTTAATTTAAACGTTTCGTTTCAAACACCACCTAAAAGAGGTCACTGAAAACATTTTAATGCGCCTATTATATGCAAAACCGGTCTCGCACGATACAGGAAACCCCCTAAAAAAATTCACATCCGCTTGCATTCGATTAGGCGAGCCGATTCGAAACATTTTTTTTGTTTTTTGAAGAAAACACACACATGGAAATCGCGCGTGGCGGCACACTTTCCACCTTGCGTCGATTCTTGTAAGTAATGGAGAACAAACACGTGGAAACTGACGACGACGACGACGTTGATTGGCTGTATTATGCCTGGGAAAAAAAAATTACATGCATTCCGCTGCGATTCAGCAGAGTTTCGGGCGACTCCAGCGGACCGGAAACGATGCAACAGCGAACAAACGACGAACGGTAAGAACGTGTCACGCACTACCAGCAGAGGAAAACGTTTTTCCTCGTCGCGCCACTGCAATTTGCTATAATTTATGGTGTGAGTTACAAAACCGAAAAAGGCATCGTGATGAGGATGAGCACAAAATTATTCAAATGCAATGCAAAAAAAATGTTTTCAATTAAAAAAAAAAAGAACCGAGTACGCAAGTTATTTCTACAATCGGCGAGTAGGTGGCGCGCCAGGTAGATTGATCCAAGGTTAGTAGAGCTGGACTGTGTATTAGAAGGTCGCCTTGATCAACGGAGGGGTCAGAGGGTGCGTATCTCGTTACGTCACGTCACGTGCAATATCAGTTTTACCGACCTTGGATTGATCAATTAATTAATCAATTAATAATTTCTTCGATTAATTAATAATGCGGAAGAACTGAGTGTAACATATATTTCGAATGCAGACGAGTTTTCTGTTCCCCCGGAACTCGTCATGCGTTGTACACAAACACGGCCCGGAATTAATTGCCCCTAAATAATTAGGAAGATCGTGTAATACATGAAATTCAAATCGATTCAACTAAGCGCGGCGTAAGAAAAATAAAATAAAAATAATTACTAAAGGGCGGCGTAAGAAAAATAAAATAAAAATAATGACTAAAGGGCGGCGATTCTTAGGATGGGGGATAGATGAGCGCGAAGACGGAGAATGCTTCGTACACATGCCCGAACATGACCGACGTCGCTCGGTCTAAATTACTTGAGCGTGAACTCGACGACGGGATTAAAGGGCGCAATATTGACGAAGAGTGAAAAATTGAAAATTCTATTATTTTTTTTTTCCTTTTATTACAATAGGCAACTCAAGTCACTCTGGTGACCGAAATTTAACAGAATCCAAAGCAACTTGCGGGAAGATTGTTCGAAAAACCTGGGATTTTCTAATAAACATAAAAAACAAACCTTGCTTTCTTGTTATCAGGTTTTGCGATGTTTAAATTGCCTAAACGAAATACTTTATTCCATTGGATATTTTAAAGTGTACCCGCGTGAAATCATGGAAATATTTCGGCGGCCAAAATAAACTTACAAAAAAACAAGATTGAAATTGCTGGAACTTTACCTTCCTTAGAGTCTTAATTTTTTCGTTTCGCTTTTACTAAAAGGACTTCGATTAATTCAATTTCGCGCCATCTGTTATTCAAAATCGGACACTGTTATTCTTAAATGTCAAAGTTTTTGGTTATCCAAGTCGTTCTACAGTTACTGTCTGCTCTTAAAGGAGAAAAAAACTCTCGGCGTATTCCCATCTTGTTTTATCTCTTCAATTAATAAGGGATGGAGATAGTGCCGCGTTTGAAAAATTCTATTCTAAATTCGTTTTTCAATTACTTTTTATTTTTTATTCAAAATTCCACACGCGTACTTTTGGTTTAAATGGACAAAATTGTTTGGTTAGAATTTAGCAAGTACGGACAGCGATTCAGGCTTAATTGTTGCGAATTACCGACGCGATGTTTGCTTTGCTCGCAGATCAAAGCCGTCTTCGGTCTTTGGAACGGAGGCAAGATTAACGTTTCATCAAACGGGGGGATTCCGTGCTGACAATTGAAATTTAAGTTGTCGAACTTACTTGCAATGCTGCACCAGCAAATCGTTTTCCATTCAAAGCTATCAACGCGCTCGCTCGTTAATCATGTCATGAGAGTGGCCGGGTTCTTGTTTAGGCGAGGGCAAAATTAGACGAAATCTTGCAGGTGAAGGACAATCGAAACTTTCGAAAACGTCAATTTCAAATTTCCATTTATACCGACGTAAACACTTTTTCTGTGTAATCAGTTTTCTGTCAAAGCAGATCATTCATTGTAAGTCAAACTCTTTGACTTAATGTAACGCAGAAGAAGGCTTCTCAATAGTGCTTGGCTAAAGAATTGTCTTTTACTATTAAAAAAATAAAATAAAAAGCAATTTTTTAGCCTTGTTTAGTACTTTTACGAAACTGAGCTCATAAATTCAATTCAATTTTAAGGAAATTCGGAAAGAAAAACTGCATATTAAAGACTGAGAGACAAAATGTTAAAATTAAATATTTTGAAAATGAGAAAAGAGTAAAAATCGTAAAGAATTTAAACGCGATACTTACTATAGCAGAAAAAAATCAAGGTCAACCCAAAGCAACTGAACTTCACCTAAGTGAAGCCAACCCAAAAAAGAAAATAATTTTACGACAGATAAAAAGAAACGTCATAAATTATCATTAAAATAAAATTTGAGATATTAAATATTTTAAAATGACAACCGAAAAGCTGCAGTGAATTAAATTCAGAAGTCTTAAAAATTAAAAAAATTAAAATCTTAGAAAATTTACGCATAATACTTTTAGATATTAAAAAAATTAAAAGTAATTAAAGGTCAACGCGTGATCGTCATTTCGGTGTCCCTCAGGATAGCTTCAGCGATATTATTTTTATCTGGCGGGCTTCTCGTTGACAGTTTCGCCCTTAACCGAGCCTCGTCAAGGTCAACCCAAATAAACCGAATCCAACCCGACTAAACCGAAGCTAAGCGATTCTAATCCTACTAAACTGAACCCGAACCCAGATGAACCAACCCATCTCCCTTGAAACACAAAATTTGCGACGTTAAAATGTTTCAAGGCCAAACCACTCCAACTAGACTGAACCTGAGCGAATCCGAGCCGAGGAAGGAATTTTATAAAAGTTAAAAAATTAAGTGATTATCAAAAATCGAAACGAAAATGTTGAACATCAAAAATTTTAAGGAAATTTGAAAAAAAACTGTGGAAGATTGAAACAAGAAACGTTAAAGTTAAAAATAAAAAAATGAAGTTAAAAATAAAAAAATGAACAATCCAAGAAAAATAAAATGTAGCAGTCCAACTTTTTTTTATTTAGTTTTTTGTCGCTCCCTTAGCCAGGGGAGGGTAACTGCCCTTGTTGCCTGACCTTGGCTGCGCTTACGGCGGTGTAATTGATGCTGCCTTTATCGTTACACTGGCTTTTACGACTAGGGGCCTTATTCTCGAATCGTGGAAACAAACGTGACGTCAAAATGACGCAATTCTCTTCTCTTACGATTTGTGTGGCTTTGTGTGAGAACCTAAGGGCCAGTTGCACCAAATACTTAGGCCGAGCTTGACTCTAAGCGCCGTTTAGAATGTGAGTTACGTAACCCCTCAAATATCACATTATAAACAATGCTTAAATTTAAGTTCGGTTTAAGTGTTTGGTGCAACTGGCCATAAGTCATTTTAATGTCAGGTTTCCTTGCGAGTTTGTTCCCTCGATTCGAGAGTAAGTTCCCAAGGTTTCCTAAGAATCGCCGGGCTTTAACAATTACTTCGCGTCTATTTCGATTCTGCGCGAATGTTGAGGGAACTAATAACGATTCCTGCAACTACCAAAAAAAAAAAATTCCTCTGCCGATTTCGCGCAGCGCTGATGGCACTCTTCCAGAAAAAAAGACCGAAATAGTTAAACTTATGCTAAAAACGCCGTGTGCATGTGCGAAAATAAACGCGCGCACTTCTGCGCGTGCTTTTGCTAAAACCAATGCACGGCCAAAAATATACATACATATATACAATTTTCTTTTATTTTATTGTTCCAAAAGAAGCGAGTTAAAATTTAACTGTGATGACACTTTTGTTTTTAAAATAGTATAATGATGGTGGTACGCTCGGGAAACTTTTATCTTGGAGTTTTCGCTGTGATAACGATCGAATGATTTATTGATCTGTTTCATCATCGAGAGGAGCAAAAAAAAAAAAGAACTCAAAGGAATTCCTCCGCGCGCGAGATTCGGGCGAAACAAAAGTAATTTTAACTCATTAAAAGAAATCGTAAAGGCACGTGCAAACAAATATACGGAAATAAAAAATAAAAAGTCGCGAAACGAGGTAGACTAACCTTGCAAATTCTACAAAAAAAAAAAAAGAAAAAATCAGCGAGATGCCGTTTATCACAGTCGGCCTTATTTAATTGCGCAAATTAGATTCCACGCCACTGGTTCATATACTTGTCGAATTCCGGCTTGTTTTAGTGTTAAAGCCATTTTAGACCACCCTATTTTTCATACAAGATGTGGGCGGAGTACACTTCCGGGAAAAAAAATTTAAGGCACGATTTATTTTTGCAAGTTAGTTTTAAATCAGTTTAATTTAATTGTGCAAATTTTTTTGCGCAAGTAATTACGTAACGCGGACGGCCATTTTGTTGTCATTAGACACCTTGTAAGTTACTTTTAAACAGCCGACCGCACCCTTTCTGTCAGAATGTGTTGATGATGATACATAATTACGGTAGCAGATCTGTGAACATCAAACGAAACAAATGACTGCCGAGTTGTAGGCGAACTGACGCCCGAATTCCATTTTAATTTCTAAATAAATACAAATCGATTCAGTTAGTACGTAATCGAAAAACAAATGAACGTCGGAAACAAAAAAAAAACTTGGCTCATTGTTTTCTTTTTTTTTTTTAATGAATGTCAAACGAAACAAATGACTGCCGAGTCGTAAGCGAATTGACGCTCCAACTCCATTTTAATCTCCAAATAAATACAAATCGATTCAGTTAGTACGTAATCAAAAAACAAATGAACGTCGGAAACAAAAAGAAAACTTGGCTCATTGTTTTCTTTTTTTTTAATGAATGTCAAACGAAACAAATGACTGCAGAGTCGTAAGCGAATTGACGCTCCAACTCCATTTTAATCTCCAAATAAATACAAACCGATTTAATTAGTGCGTAATTTAAGAACAAATGAACGTCGAAAACAACTCTTAAATTCGATTGTTTCCTTTTTTTTTTTTTAATAAATTGAGTCGAGTTCCTAAATTCTATCAAAACAGCAATAAATAAGAAAAACAAAAATAAATGACTACGTATTTGAAAAAAAAAAAAAAAAATGAACAATTGTTTTCTTGCTTGCCAAACGTACGTCGACAGAATTGAAAGTTAAAAGGAAGTCGTTGAAGGAAACAAATGACTAACGGAAGCCCGAATTCCACTTTAATTCTTAAATTAATTAAATTTTTTTATAAACGCAAATTAAAATTTAATTAGTGTGTAACTGTTATTATAATTTGGTGTTGGGATGAATGGGAGGGGGGGCTGATGTAAAGGAAATTTTTAACTACGTAAACGCCATATAAAAAACAGGAAACTGTAAAAGTCAAACAAAAAACAAAGACAAAGAAAAAAAAGAAAACATGAAAAAATCCATGCAAAATTTAATCCGTTTTTGTTTCGTTTTACTCGCCCGCAAATAAAAAAGATAAGAGAAAGGTGCCCGGGGGGGGGTCGACGATGTAAAGGAAATTTTTGATTACGTAAACGCCAGACAAGAAGACACGAAATGGTAAAAATCAAACAAGAAACAAAGACAAGGAAAAAAGAAAAAAAATTGTTTGCCGTTTAACTAGATCAGAATAAATAGTTTAAAAACTGATAAAAGAAAATGAATATCGAAACAAATGAAATTATAATCTCGATATCAAAACAAATTATTAATAATTAATTACAAATTCAATTGTTTTTTTTTTTATTTTGAAAAATATCGTTCCCGGATTTCAGACAAACAAAAGCGGAATATAAGAAAATGCCAAAGCCATTTTTTTTTGTTTTTTTTTTTAGGAAAATAAATATTAATTTTTAATGTTAAGAAAATTAAGTTATTTTTTAATATAATTTTTTGGAAAAAATTTTTTTTTTAATTTTTTTTAAACACTTAAATTCATTAATCCTCGATTTAATATTCTCGTTTTCTTTTCCTTTCGTTTAAAATTAAAATTAAAAAAACTAAGACAAAACTAAACGAATTATTTAAATTCGCTTAATTTATTGACGTCGGTCTCCAAATGATTATTTATTTATTATTTTACTGCTTCAATTTATCAAGGCGGCCGCGGAAAGTTTTCGTCGTAACCTCTAAAGAGGACCTTACACGCAAACGCGAGCATTGTGGCCTTCCTTTGTTAATCTAGTCGCAGAAAGAGAACCCTACACGTAGTCGCGAACATGAGCATTCTGGCCCCCGCCCTGTCAATCCAATCACAGCGCAGAGAGGAACCCGAAGTGTCATTTTCGCTTAAATATTTTTAATCCGAATGTTTAGAACAGCAAATGTTTTCAGCAAATGTGGACATGTGTTTTCAACAAAGAGGGGTGGTGTCAGCCAATTTTTTTTTTTTTTTTTTTTTAATTATTATTTCTCCTTCATCGATCTTTCTTAGCCATCGGCGTTCGTAGTTCAGAATGTCGTTTGCCTTTAAGCTGTTTCGTGTTACCAACTGTTATTAAAATGCACCCTTAACGCTTTCCATGTGGAACAATTTTAGTTACTTTTTGTTTATACAGGGTGTTTGTGAAATTGCAAGTACAAAAAAAAAATGGTACTTGGCGATGGTCAGTTTAAATCAGTTTAATTTAATTGTGCAAATTTTTTTGCGCAAGTAGTTACGTAACGCGCACGGCCATTTTGTTGTCATTAGACACCTTGTAAGTTACTTTTAAACAGCCGGCCGCATCGTTTCTGTCAGAATGTGTTGTTGATGATGATACATAATTACGGGAGCAGATCTGTGAACAAGAAAAAATTAAATAAAAATTAAAAAAGGATCGCTGCGCGCTAAGTGATTGGGCGATTCGCAGATACATTTTTCTGAAAGGAAAGAGCACAGGACCTAAGTTGTGATCACACAATGTCCGGAGGCGTGCACTTTTCGGTGCTTTGCAAACATAAAAGTCAATTAATTATTTTCTTTTCTCGCCTTGGGGGCCCGCTGCAGTTCGGATCTTGAAAAGAAAGTGAAGGAAAATGTTTTAAAAAGGTTGAAAATTTTTTTACAATTTTTTCCCTAATGTTTAGAAATTGTTTTCGAGTTTTTTTTTTAGGAATATCTAGAGTAATTATTTTCTTTTTTCGCCTTGGCGACTCGCGGCAGCTAGGATCTTGAAAAAAAAGTGAAGGAAAATGTTTTCCCTAATGTTTAAATTTTTTTTTAAATTGTTTTTGAGTTTTTTTTTAGGAGTATGTAGTGTAATGATTTTTTTTTTCGCCTTGGCGGCTCGCGGCAGCTGGGATCTTGAAAAAAAAAAGTGAAGGAAAATGTTTTAAAAAAGTGAAGGAAAACGTTTCCTCCCTCATCTTTACAATTTTTTAATTTGTTTTCTAGTTTTTCCTGGCGTTTTTTTTCCTTTTAAATGCAAACAGTTTTGTAGTAAAAGACGTGTCTCTCAGAGGGAACTTTTCTCGCCTTGGGGGCTCGCGGCAGCTACGATCTTGAAAAAAAATGGAAGGAAAATGTTTTCCCTAATGTTTAAAAATTTTTTTAAATTGTTTTTGAGTTTTTTTTAGCAGAATGTAGTGTAATTATTTTCTTTTTTCGCCTTGGGGGCTCGCGGCAGCTACGATCTTGAAAAAAGAAAGTGAAGGGAAATGTTTTCCTTGATGTTTAGAATTTTTTAAAATCGTTTTTGAGTTTCTTTTAGGAGTATGTAGTGTAATTATTTTCTTTTTTCGCCTTGGTGGCTCGCGACAGCCACGATCTTGAAAAAAAAAGTGAAGGAAAATGTTTTAAAAAAGTGAAGGAAAACGTTTCCTCATCTTTACATTTTTTTTATTTGTTTTCTAGTTTTTCCTGGCGTTTTTTTCCCCTTTTAAATGCAAACAGTTTTGTAGTAAAAGACGTGTCTATCAGAGGGAACTTTTCTCGCCTTGGGGGCTCGCGGCAGCTACGATCTTGAAAAAAGAAAGTGAAGGAAAATGTTTTCCCGAATGTTTAGAATTTTCTAAAATCGCTTTTGAGTTTCTTTTAGGAGTATGTAGTGTAATTATTTTCTTTTTTCACCTTGGCGACTCTCGGTAGCTAGGAGCTTGAAAAAAAGTGAAGGAAACTGTTTTAAAAAAGTGAAGGAAAACGTTTCCTCATCTTTAGAATTTTTTAAATTATTTTCTAGTTTTTCCTAGGGGTATTTTTTTTCCTTTTAAATGCAAACAGTTTTATAGTAAAAGACGTATCTATCAGAGGGAACTTTTCTCGCCTTGGGGGCTCGCGGCACCTACGATCTTGAAAAAAAAAGGGAAGGAAAATGTTTTCCCTAATGTTTAGAATTTTTTTAAATTCTTTTTGGGTTTCTTTTAGGAGTATGTAGTGCAATTATTTTCTTTTTTCGCCTTGGCGGCTCGCGGCAGCTGAGATCTTGGAAAAAAAAAGTGAAGGAAAATGTTTTCAAAAAGTGAAGGAAAATGTTTCCCCATGTTTACAATTTTACAAATTGTTTTTGAGTTTTTTCTAGGGGTATGTTTTCTTCTTTTTGAATGCAAACAGTTCTATAGTAAAAGACGTATCTACCAGAGAGAACTTTTAAATTCGGATGACATTCCAGAGAAGATGGTTTTGTGTTTTTGCTCCTCTTCCTCCTCCTCCTCTTGCTAAATTTGATTTGGCACAGATTTAATCTATGGTTTGGGGCGATTTTGATTACTTAGACCTCAGAGTTTAGAAAGTGAAGAAAAATGTTTCAAAAAGGTTGAAAATTTCTTTAAAATTTTTTTAAAATTGTTTTTGAGTTTTTTCTTATGAGCATTTAGAGCAATTATTTTCTATTCTGGTCTCGGAGGCTTGCGGCAGCTATGAGGTTGAAAAAAAATGAAGGAAAATATTTCCCCATGTTTAGAATTTTTCAAATTGTTTTTGATTTTTTTCTAGGAATATTTTTTGCTCCTTTGAAATGCAAATAGTTTTGTAGTAAAAGAGGGAATTTTTAAATTAATTATTTTCTTTTCTCCCGTGGGGGCTCGCGTTAGCTAGGATCTTGAAAAGAAAATGAAGGAAAATGTTTACAAAAAAATTAAAAAAAATTTTCCCTTACCTTTAGAATTTTTTTTAATTGTTTTTGAGTTTCTTCTAGGAGTAACTATATTAATTACTTTGTTTTCTCGCCTCGTGAGTTCGCGGCAGTGAGGAACTTGAAGAAAAAAAAAGAATGAAGGAGAACGTTTAGAAAAAAATGAAAAAGTTTTAAAAATTTTTTCCCTTATGTATAGAATTTTTTTTTATTGTTTTCGAGTTTCATCTAGGAGTACGTAGAGTAATTATTTTGTTTTCTCGCCTCGGGAGCTCGTGGCAGTTAGGAACTCGAAGAAAAAAAAAAGTGAAGGAGAACGTTTAGAAAAAAATGAAAAAGTTTTAAAAATTTTTTCCCTTATGTATAGAATTTTTTTTTATTGTTTTCGAGTTTCATCTAGGAGTACGTAGAGTAATTATTTTGTTTTCTCGCCTCGGGAGCTCGTGGCAGTTAGGAACTCGAAGAAAAAAAAAAGTGAAGGAGAACGTTTAGAAAAAAATGAAAAAGTTTTAAAAATTTTTTCCCTTATGTTTAGATTTTTTTTTATTGTTTTCGAGTTACTTCTAGGAGTACGTAGAGTAATTATTTTGTTTTCTCGCCTCGGGAGCTCGCGGCAGTTAAGAACTTGAAGAAAAAAAAAAGAATGAAGGAGAACGTTTAGAAAAAAATGAAAAAGTTTTAAAAAATTTTTCCCTTATGTTTAGAATTTTTTAAAAATTGTTTTCGAGTTTCTTCCAGGAGTATCTAGAGTAATTACTTTGTTTTCTCGCCTTGGGAGCTCGCGACAGTTAGGAACTTGAAGAAAAAGAAAGTGAAGGAGAACGTTTAGAAAAAAATGAAAATGTTTTAAAAATTATTTTCCGTATGTTTAGAATTTTTTTTAAATTGTTTTCGAGTTTCTTCTAGGAGTACGTAGAGTAATTATTTTGTTTTCTCGCCTCGGGAGCTCGCGGCAGTTAAGAACTTGAAGAAAAAAAAAAGAATGAAGGAGAACGTTTAGAAAAAAATGAAAAAGTTTTAAAAAATTTTTCCCTTATGTTTAGAATTTTTTTAAAATTGTTTTCGAGTTTCTTCCAGGAGTATCTAGAGTAATTACTTTGTTTTCTCGCCTTGGGAGCGCGCGACAGTTAGGAACTTGAAGAAAAAGAAAGTGAAGGAGAACGTTTAGAAAAAATTGAAAAAGTTTAAAAAATTTTTTCCCTTATGGTAAAAATTTTTTTTATTGTTTTCGAGTTTCTTCTAGGAGTACGTAGAGTAATTATTTTGTTTTCTCGCCTCGGGAGCTCGCGGCAGTTAAGAACTTGAAGAAAAAAAAAAGGAATGAAGGAGAACGTTTAGAAAAAAATGAAAAAGTTTTAAAAATTATTTCCGTTATGTTTAGAATTTTTTTTTAAATTGTTTTCGACTTTCTCCTAGGAGTATCTAGAGTAATCATTTTGTTTCCTTGCTTTGGGAGCTCGCTGGAGCTAGGAATTTGAAAAGGAAAAATGAAGGAAACTCTTTGGAAAAAGTTGAAGAAATTTAAAAAAAAAATTCCCTGATGTTTAGAATTTTTCAAAGTTGTTTTTGAGGTTCTTCTAGCGGTATTCTTTTTTTTTGTGTTTCCTTAAAAGGCAAATTTGCAGTAAAAGACGTACCCAGAGGGAACTTTAAAATCGAGATGAGCCTCCAAAGCGGGGTGATTGGTGTCTTTGCTCCTCCTCCTCCTCCTCCTCTTTCTAAATTTAATTTAGACGCCTCCAAAGCGGGGTGATTGTTGTTTTTGCCCCTCCTCCTCCTTCTCCTCCTAAATTTGATTTAGACGGATTTTATTTACCGTTCGGGGAAATTTTAATTACTTAGACCGCGGAGTTTAGAACGTGAATGAAAATCTGCGATGCACTTTGATTCAAATTTTAAGTTGGTAACTTCATGAGATGGGCAAGCCTAGATCACTAGATCTTGCAAATTTTAAGTTGGTAACTGAATGACATAAGCAGGTCCAGATCGACGTACAGTTCGTCGTTTCCTTTTTGCAAAATTTCAAACCACGACTCTTTGTAAATCTTATTATTAGAGATGCCTTGTATCTTAAAATTGAATTCCAATTTAGCTTGGCTTCATTTGAATAATTTGAGTGACTGGGAGGTATCCAAGCCGCGTTTTGAAAATTGTGATTGATGGTGGAGGTGTGTCTAGAGCTCTAGACTATGGTCTACACCTATTGGAGGGGGGGGATTTGATTGGTTTAGAATCCACATCCATCCTTCTTACATCACAGCATCACAGAGCAAAGCCAAAAAGCAAACCGAACGGAAACAGGAAAACGAAAGACTCCAGCGCCACTCCTCCGAAAACAACAACAACAAAAGAAACGACTGGTGATGATTGGCAGAGGAGTTTCGCTTTTTTTGCTTTTGTTTGTTTCTTTGTTTGTTGTTGCCGGGCTAATGGCATCGTTTAATTATGGCAATTTGGAAGTTGGGAAACTCGTTATGCAGCCGCGGATATGTTGCTAAATATAATGCGCTCGTGTGAGTAGGAGCAGCCGGGGGGGTGGGTGGGACGAGTGCAGATTTATGCACGCCTTCCTTGCACTTATTGGCTCAGACAACATTCACTGCACCCGTTGCGATGATGCAGTTTATAAAAGCAGCTTGCACCAGGCGCATTGCTCAGTTGCAAGCGGGTTTTTGCACATGGGAGGTGTGTTCGTTTATTGCGAGTAAGGCGGAAAATTCGCGAGTTTCTCCAAAGCTCCCGCTTCAACCCCCCAGTATAGATTGCGGCGGGGATGTACGAAATTATCACCGAAGTGACCTTCCCTCATAAGTTGCGTCAGAAATGTACGAAGTTATCACCGAAGTGCCCCCACCCCCCCTGGATCGTTTCGCTCGCTGCAGTTTTTTTTCTTAATGACGTGATGATGATATTTGTGAGCCGCGGTGGAAATGACAAGATGACGGTGTTGACCAAGGGTTCAAGGAATTTGGGGTTGTGTTGGTGTTTGTGTTACAATTTTGAAATCACCTGACGTCCCGTTTGGATTTCTTCTTCTAGTCAAAATGGGGGTGATTAACAAAAGTGAAAGGTGAAAGTGAGAAAATGAAGTGACGATGCGGCTGAACAAGAAAAGAAGGTGGTCTTTCTTAAGGTAAAATCCAAAATACTTTTTGCAAAAGTCGAGGTCTTAAAAGAAATCTGAGGAGGCCCAATTGTCGGGGTACAATTCCCTTTTGACTTTAACTCGAAGGTTAACAAACCCTTAACAACCGTTGTTATGATGGGTTGAAGCTTCGGTTAAAATTTAAACTGGCGTTGTACAATTGGAGCGACTTTAGCTCACTTTAGTCCAACTGAACCGACCTTAGTTCACTTTAGTCCAACTGAACTTTACCTTAGTTCACTCGTGGCCGTTTTCATAATCAGACTTTAAGGAAGTTTTAAATTAAAGTCACTTTAAGAATAGGGAAACAAATGTATTTTTTTAGTAAGTAGAAAGTTTTTTTAATCTCAAACCGGACAGAAAAATGAAGGGAAACACACTCAACGTTTCGCTATAGATTTATAGCTTCGTCAGGAGTGAAAAAAAAAAAGTAAATAAACAAGTTGTCAAGAGAAACAAGTCGTCAAGAGAAACGAAAAGGTAACATGATTTTTAAACTAAACTACGAGTTGTTCGGAATAAAAGTAACTAGAACTAATTAAAGCTACTTTTTTTTTTTTTTTTTTTTTTTTTTTTTTTTTTTTTTTTTTTTTTTTAAATATATATATAATTAAATAATTAATTGACAGATCTATATCTTGTTTAAAGAGTCCAGAAAACTACAAAATATGTCATTTAAATTTTCAAAGTCCGTACATTTTTCTGTCCGGTTTGAGATTAAAAAAACTTTCTACTTACTATTTTCATCGGACAAGAACAAACTTCAAGTATTTTTTTAGGTTAAAGTAATTTTACAGTTATAAAGTTCTACTATGAAATCGACCCTTAGGCCTAACTGGACCGAAATTATTTCACTCTAGTCCAACTGAACCGACCCTAGTTCATTTAGACCCAACTGAATCTAACTTCGTTCACTTAAGCCCAACTGGACCGACCTTATTTCCGTTTAGTTCAACTGAACCGATCTTATTTCACTTTAGTCCAATTGAATCGACCTTAGTTTACTTTGGTTCAACTGAGCCGACCTTAGTTCACTTAGCTCCAACTGGACCGATCTTAGTTCACTTAATTCACTTTAGCTCACTTTAGTTCAACTGCACCAGCCTTAGTGTACTTATGGCCGTTAATCAGACTTTAAGAAAGTTTTAATTTAAAGTCACTTTAAGATTAGGGAAACAAATGTATTGTTTTAGATTCAAGTAACTTTAAATTTAAAGTTCTATTATGAAATCGGCCCTTAGGCCTAACTTAACTGGACCGACCTCTTATTTCACTTTAGTCCAACTGAACCGACCTTACTTCACTTTAGTCCAACTGAACCGATCTTAGTTCACTTAGGCCCAATCTGACACCGACCTTCGTTCAGTAAAGTCCAACTGGACCGATCTTATTTTATTTCACTTTAGTCCAACTTGAACCGACCTTAGTTCACTTTGGTCCAACTGAACCGACCTTAGTTCACATAGGCCCGATTGCATAATCGAACTAAAAGAAACTTTAAAATTATTGTCACGGTCCTATGTCAAAAAAAAAATGCGACAACGTGGTTTTTTATGCATCAGAATGTCGCTTTTATTCTAAAGCCTCCTTTAGTTCTATTATTAAATTGGGCCTTAGGCCTAACTGGATCGACCTCAGTTCACGTAGGCCCAACTGAACCGACCTTAGTTCACTTTAGACCACCTGAACCGACTTTAATTCACTTAAGCCTAACTGGACCGACCTTAGTTCACTTACGCCCAACTGGACCTACCTTATTTCACTTTAGGCTAACTGAACCGACCTTAGTTCACTTTAGTCCAACCGAACCGACCTTAGTTGACTTTACTCTAACTGAACCGACCCTACACCTTCGTTCACTTAAGCCCAACTGGACCGACATTATTTCACTTTAGTCCAATTGAATCAACCTCAGTTCACTTTAGTCCAACTGAATCGACCTTAGTTCACTTACGCCTAACTGAATCGACCTTAGTTCACTTAGGCCCAATAATAAAATTCCATTTCAACGTTCGGCTACAGCTTAAACAAACCCTTTTAGCAACAATTATTGATGCAAAAGGTGTTACGGGGTGGAGGGGGAGGGGGGTTCAAACTTAGGGCTGAATAAATCTAATCTGACGGGCTTTAGGCAATTAAACAATACTCCTAAAATAATAATTAATCTAGTTCATTGACTTGTCAAAAAAAAAAAGGAAGCAAAGGCAGAGTTTGTCCAAATCGAAAAAAAATCGCAGCGTTTCAGGGCTTCATGTTAAAATGTTGTTCATTTTGTTGTTGTTTTGTTGTCGCTTTATTTATGGAGGAAGTTTGGATTTGTAATCTTTCAATAAAGAAATAGTATTTGATTTTATAGCAGCAAGTCCAATTTCTTGGAAAATTTAGAAAGCGAAATTGAAACTGCTTTATGCATTCTCCTCCAGTGGCGTAGCAACGAAGGGGGTTGCAGGGGTTGGTTGCAAAGCTACAGAGTCAGAGCAACCGTTATTAGTTATTGGAGGCGCTTTCTTCACCTAAAAATTTGACAGCTCGTTGTTTTGATTTTTTAAGCTTAGAGATTAACCCAAGGTCAAGATTAAGAAGTCTTGCCTCAGTTGGCTTGGAAAATTAAAAATACGTATGCAGTATACGACACGATACGCGACACCTTACGTTCCTCGGGTTCGTTTGAATTCATCGAAAAGAATTCACGTACGTCTGATGTGAATAAAAATTTCCAAAGCACGGTTAATTAAAAAAAAAAAAAGCAAAAAGTCGTACAGGACAGTTAATTTTTTTCTTTTTTAAGATGAATTCGTTCCTGTCAATGCGACTTTTGATTTGACGTCAGTGCGACGGATATTTTATTGTCAAATTAAACCTGAGATTTCAAAAAAAAGGCCGTTCTACATTATCAAAAAATTAGGAGTAGGGAATAAGATTTCGCAGTCCGATTTTTTTTTTCTTCGGGTGTACTTCAAGAAAGTACGCGTGGACCGTTGCTTTACGCTATTATTTAGACGTCGGGTTTTATTGTAGTAACCGTAAATATCGTGATGGCCGACTGTTTTACCATTTCTGAATTAGAATTTTCTTCGGTGCGAAAATAATATTGATGTTAAATATTGTTTGGATATTCTGCGGTGCGGGTTAAAGTTTGCTGGTAGGTACGTCAAGCTGAGACGAACTCGTGAAGTTTCGTTTTAGGATTTTTCGAAGTGATGTATTAAACAAACGAGCGCGGGTTTCGGGAAAGCAAGTTTTTCAGGACCAACCGAACAGTATCGGCAACTTCGAAAGTTGAGAAATTCGTCCTAAAATTGGGCGAGCACAAGCGCTCCTGCTTCCTTTCTTCACCGCAGCTTAGAGCTTTATTATTTTCTTTTTTTTTTTTTTAAATTAAGCCCGGTATGCACTGGTAACACTTTTGTTATAATTTCATTTGCAATTTTTTTTCTGTTTGTTTTTTTTTTAGTATCTACTTGCGTTGCTTAAAAATAAAACAATGTTTTTTTTTTGTAATGACTCGGTAAACTTAACTGAGATTTATTGATCCGTAAGTTGCTAAATACGTTGGCAGTCAGTTTCGTTTTACTGAAGATTTTTGCAGACTTCGGCGGACATCTTTATTCTAAGCTGAATGCCCTACGTTCGTGTTTAAATAAGATTTTGTTAGGGCTCGACCAAATGCGGTTGAAAGTATCTACGTTTTGTACTTCGTTTTGTCATCATCAATCATCTTGCACGTATTGCACTCTTCATTTTTGTAATAATAAAAAAGAAATCATCAATGACGTCAGAGAGGTTTAAGTTTTGTTTGAATTGCTTTTCTTCTTGTAAAAAAACAACTCCACCTCACTTATTATTTACCCTGTATAGATAAAAAGACTCGGTAATGTAAACAAAACTAATTAAATACGATGCAAAGTCATGAAATGTTCGAATCTGGCAGAAAGTCACAAGAAATTGCCCAAAAATCAGAGTAAAGCGTCCGTTAATTTCTTCGAATTTACGTTTTCAAATTTGTTTTTTTGATTAATTTTTATAATGCAAGGTCACAGAAGATTCTTCTCTCGTATGTGTATCAATGTTCGTCACTCTGTGTCTTCTTGTGATTGCTTTGACTCCTCTCAGCTATTTTATTTCTCTCGACTGTAATCTGCTTTTATTTTTATTTTGCCTTGTAACTACCCATTACACTTGTCTTTGTCGTAATTCTCTCGGTGCCGCATTCTCTTTAAAGTAATGTTTCGATTCGCTAGTGTAGCACTGTGAGTAAGTTCAAACGACTTGGATTTCATTTCTTGTCAGCATGGAATTCCCCCTATCAAAACTTTAATTTCGCGCATGTTCCATTGACCTTCAAGTGCGAACTAAGCGGACGTCGATAATTCCTGCAGGACATTAATTAGTAATTAACCGCGGCGATTAAGCTTTGAGTCGTTGATGATCGTGTACTCGTGAAATGCGAACTAAACAATTTTGTCAATTAAACTTTCCTAAAAATGCGCGGCGCGTTAAATTTCGCGTGAATCCAAAAGTGAAGACGAATTTGGAACTCGATTTTTCGAACGTGACGATTTTTCGAACGTGACGGTATAAAATAATAAATGTGACGGCCGGGGGGAGGAAGATGTGAAATTTCAAACCCCCAGAAGAACGAAGAACGTTTTAAAAAAATACATTTTCAAGATGAGATTAAATATTAAATGAATGGGAAAGCCAAGATAAAGCTTTGGCGACTTGGATTTCGTTTTTCGTCAGCATGGAATTCCCCCTATCAAAACCTTAATTTTGCGTATGTTCCATTGATCGAAAGGAGTTTCCAAGTGCGAGCTAAGCGAACGTCGACAATTCCTGCTGGACATTAATTAATAGAAGAAGGAAAACGATACAAAAATATTTGTATAACCAGAACTAGAAATTAGACGCAGGTTCGATCGATCCACAAAATAAGACGACGCAGAAGAAACTGAAGAGTATAGAAATCCAGGGAATCAACTGAAAGCAATAATTCAAAAAAAAAACCATTAATTCAATACTCTTCGATTGATCTACAAATTTCTGTTTTTTTTTTATTAAACCATCCGTGCGCAGCTGGGTGGGACAAAATGCATTTTCTTAAGGTTCCGAAAGCTCCAGAGATCGATCGACGCCGACGTATCAAAATAGTCAGGAGCGTCTCGTCGGAAACACGTTTAATGAGCGAGCGCGTTGATTGTTTTGAATGAAATAGTACGATCGCCGCTGGTGCAGTTAGTAGCAACGTAAGCAAGTTCAAGCGACTTGGATTTCGTTTGTCAGCATGGAATTCCCTCTGTTGAAACGTTTATTTTGCGCAAGTTTCATTGAATCACAGTGGCACGATACAAACACGCTCTTCAATCGACTTCAATCTCTCTTTGCGTTAATTCATTGGATTTCCAGCAGGCGAATTCCTTCCGTTTACTTTTTTTTTTCTTCTTTTTTTTTAATTAATCCGTCTGAAGGTCATTAACGCTTTGGATATAATACAATTTGCGGTATGTATGAGCTGCAGCTTACGTAATCCTGTATTTACTTGTTTCAAGCTCTATCCGCGAACTTAATTGAACAACGAAAGAAAAAAAACAGACACAAATAATTACGTTATTTATTAAGGTTGTTCGTAGATATAATTTATGCAATTTTACGGTTCGTTGGAGGACACTTTCTATCACTTCTAATCTGAGTATCTGCGCGAGCTGCTGCGTTTAGTTCTTTTGCGCATAGGGATGTGGAAATTTCAAAAAAATATATCTTTTTTGAAAGAAACGTGGAATATTTTTAGAGGGAAACGCGGAAAAGTGAAAACTTATTTGTAAGTAAGTCACGCTTCAAAGATTTCTCAACAAGTAACCATATTTTCAAATACAGAATAGTCTGGAATAAGTAAAAAAAAAATTCTCTTCATTTGTGAGGAAGAAAGACTATAATAATTCAACAATGAATACAATAAATGAACTCGAACAGAAATGGTTAAAAGAAGTTTCAAAGAAATTTCAAACCTAAGCAGCGCCATCTGTTAATCTGCGGTCACAGTTATTTTTTTTTTTTAATTTTGCAGCCTCTGATTCCGACAGTTTCAAAACTGAGCCGAAAACGGATTCCGAAACGTTCAAGAACAACTTTCATAAAACGAAACTTTGAATGAAGAAGAACATTCGTGGCGCCACCTACTACCGTGAGTCATAACTGTGAGGGGAAACAGTTTCAAGGTTACTGAAAATCGGCAAGAAAAAGAATTAACGAAAAAAAGCAATTTCGAATACTTAAATAAATTTGAACAGAAACGGTTTAAGAAGAAAATTTTTTTTTTTAAGTAAAAATAGAAACGTACGCAGCGCCATCTGTTAACCTGTAGTTGCAATTAATTTTGTAATTCCCTTTAAATTTTGGAAGACGATTTGAAAAGAACCGGAAACAGACTTCCGACCGTTCTTAAGACAACTTTGAATAAAGAAAAGACATTTGGTGGCGCCGCCTGTTACCGCGAGTCATAACCATGCGGGGGGGAGAGAATTTCAAAGTGGTTACTGAAAATCGGTAAAAAGATGACCTTACAAAAAAAGAGAAGCAATTTCGAATAAATAATGTTGAAGGGAAATTGTTTGAAAAAAAGTTTCAAGGAAATTTAAAAAGCGAAACGTAACCAGCGCCATCTATTAATCTGCAGTCGCAATTAATTTTAAGTCCTGGAAAGCGGTTTCTAAACAGTTGCAAACCAATTTCTTCAAGACAGTGTTCGAGATTTAAATAGTTTAAGCGTACTGCGCGCTTTCGTTAGCTTTTCTAACCTAAAATTTTGACAGCTCTTGTCACTTTTTAGTAATAGGATAATCGAAAAGCAATAATTAAGCAGTATTGATTTATTTAGCATTGAAAGGGAGCAGGTAAAGTTTTTTTTTTTAGATTTACTTTCTTAATAACAAATATTGTAATAATAAAAGACGTTGGAAAAATCTCGCAACCCGGCGACTCGGTGACTTCTAGCTACGCCACTGTTTATCGTAGATTATATACAGCTGTAAATCGTAGTTGTATGTTCTAAGTATTACGTTGCAATGTCATAATATACACTGTTTTGTTTTTAACTGTGGCCATAGGGATTTACGTGCTAAAAATTCTGCGTCGTGTTAACTTACTTACGTTCTGCTAAAAATCTTCGCGCTCAAAAATCATTTGCTGAGTAATTGTACAGATGGCGCAACTAATTTCCTTTTGAT
This sequence comes from Prosopocoilus inquinatus, assembly GCA_036172665.1. Taxonomy (NCBI): domain Eukaryota; kingdom Metazoa; phylum Arthropoda; class Insecta; order Coleoptera; family Lucanidae; genus Prosopocoilus; species Prosopocoilus inquinatus. The sequence continues at coordinate 635,426 of CM069878.1, read as the reverse complement.
TGACTTTAATATGTGGTTTTAATAGAAGACGTTAATCTACTTTGTTACATTTTTTTTTGTTTCCTTCCAAAAATATTTTATTTCCGCTACAGTTAACATTAAATTAGCAGTACTTGCCCGAAAGATAAATAGATGGCAGCACCGTTACTAACCCTCATATGGTGTCTTTTTTTTTTGTTGCTAATTCTCAGTTAACTTTAATTTTTTTTAATATTTTTTGTATTTTCTAATAAAGGTTTTCTTTCACATCGCGAAACGTCATTTTTTTTAATTTTTAATTTCATCTCGACACTAACAGATGGCGCCGTAGTATTTCTTTCAAATCACAGGCGACAGTGTTTTCCATTTTCGTACTTTTTTTTTTTCGTTTAAATTAGCTTAAGATTTTTAGCAGAACGTAAGTATAATAATCGATTACATAATTGATTACAAATCACACATTGCCAGAATAACAAACAGATACATCTTGATATTAATTATTTTAGTATTAGAAGTGGAAATTTTTAATGAATCGAGTAGGTCAACGTTAAAGAGAAATTAGCCGCCGTCCGTCTGACGAATTAATTTTTGATTTCGACCTACTCGATTCATATTTAGTCCGTTGATAATTTCAACTTTACGCATTAAAATTCGTAATAGAATTAACGGTGTGCCTTTTATTCTGATAATGTTTATTTTGTAATAAATTATGCAATTGATTATTGGAAATAAAAAAATTTCAGTGAACAAGAAAGAAATTTCACGGAAATTTGAAAAACCTAGACATTTCCTCCACCTCTTTTGGCAGTTTCGAAAAGTGTTTGAAATTTCAGGCAATTTCCTCGATGCCTCGATGAAATCTCTTCAATTCTTCAATTGTTTCACTGCGCACAGCAGAATCAGTTCTGATCGATTATTTATTGCTTATTCCGCATTTGCAAAAAAAAAACCTGTCACTTTTCAACAAACAAACAAGACGAGAGACACTCCCAAGTTTGAACTTCCTGAACCTGAAGAGGCAAATGAAAGAAGGCGACGCATTAATCTAAGTGGGCTTTTCGGGATGCGCGGATCATTAATTAATTTTAGAAATCGCCGCGTAGCCGCGCTGTTTACCGTACGCACGGCGGACGTTAGCAGTTAATTTGAATAGGACGACTTCGATTCTTAATTTGCCGGATGGTTTGCGGGTGTGTACCTTGTTAAGGCTGACGCAGATGGAGAGAGTTGATTGCAGAGATACTCATCGAATTTTAACGACTCGCATGTTACACGGAGACACGGTAAAGAATCGGTAGGTGGTGTGGCGCGGGCGTTCGGAACGTGCACGCAACTGTCAGAAATATTTTAAAGCTATCTCATGGTGAGGGATTAAACACCACGTTCTCTCTCGCGCGTTGATATTTGAACCACTCTTTCAGCCGTCGCTCTCGCAACTCATCTCGCGCTTTCATGCGCAGATCGACACACGGTCGAGTGTTCTTGTGGCGACACCTAATATATCGTTCACCGTGGTCTGCAGATCGACGAATACAATTTCTCGAATAGTTTTTGATTCATTGTTAAGTACAGTGTACTGCGTGCTTTAAATTAAATTTTTTTTAAGGAATTGAATCATCAAATCTTGTATGTATGCGCAGTACATACGATAAGGAGGTCGCCTGTAAAATGGAGAAAGAGAGTTTGATTCTAGCTGTAGGTAGATCTCTGCAAGCATTCCCTTCCGTTTGTGGCGAGCTTTAATAATATCGAAGGAGGCTTGAGGAGAACCTGTTTCGCTTTTCGGCCGTTTGCGTGTCCGCGGTTTACCGTACTCAGCCAAGCCTATACCTGCGTTTCTCGTCGGGCATTAAAAAATTTTTATGCAAATTCGGGCTCCCGGTGAAGAAGAAACGACGACGCCGAAGTATCACGCGAGAGATAGTCAAGATGAGCGGCCCTGATAAGAACCGGGCCTGCTGATTTATCGCACGCCACGAGCTCTTTCTTTGTGTTGTTGTGTGTGTGTTGTGTATTTTACCATTTTTATGTTCTTTTTTTTCGCACACATTCCAGAAGACTTCTTGATTCATGAAATCATGAAACTATTCAGAAGTGGTACAGACGCATGATCTCGTTAAACACTCAGAAAGTACCAGCGATCATTCATGAATGTAAACATGAGCAAAATGATTGTAAATTGCAAACGATAACTTGCTTCGTCTGTGTTGTTAAGCTAAGTGAACGGTCAACTTGTACAGTCGCGATCATCCTAATCGAGACCGCTGCAAGCGATGACGTTTGGCAATAAGGGTTACGAAACTGTCAATCGGTCTCGATTCGTTTGATCACGACTGTACAATAGGTCCATGCACAAAGTCGCCACGTGATCTATCAGCAAGTGAGATAACTGATCATAGTTTGGTCTGACCAATTGATTTGACGATGATCGGTTCAGCAGTTTACAATAATATTTGCAAGGTGACGTTTCAAGATATCTGCGCAGCAGAAATTGCTTGGGTTCGAGGAAAATCTGGTTTGCGATGATTCATTTAGGCGTGCGTCTTCATTCGATTGATACGTATCAAGTCACGACAGATCAAAAAGTCATGGCACATCAAAACTCAACGTTTACGATCATGTGATTCATATCACATCATATGATTGTAGAAACCATCGTAATATACCATATATCATCATTAAAAAAATAAATAATTTTTTGTTATTCCGATTGTGAAATGTACAGGGTGTTAATATAACGATTGCCAAAAATGATGGGGTGATTTTTGGGCTGATTTCAAGTAAAATAGTTCCACGTGATTGTGTATCATGGGGCGTATAGAAGGGTAAATGATTTTAATCGCTATTATGAGTCTGGTCTTGAACTACCGATTTGAACTACTGCAGCTGTTATGTCAAACGAGTTCAGTGTCAACTGTTATGTCAAACGAGTTCAGTGTCATCTGTTATGTCACCCAAGTTCAGTGTAAACTGTTATGTCAAACGAGTTCAGTGTAAACAGTTATGTCAAACAAGTTCAGTGTCAACTGTTATGTGAAACGAGTTCAGTGTCATCTGTTATGTCACCCAAGTTCAGTATAAACTGTTATGTCAAACGAGTTCAGTGTCAACTGTTGTGTCTAACAAGAGTCAATTTTTTTTAATGTTAGTCATTATTTCTTTTTAATCTAGTTAGTTACACACAAGTTCAGTGTCAACTGTTATGTCACACAAGTTCAGTGTCAACTGTTATGCCAAACAAGTTCAGTGTAAACTGTTATGTCAAACAAGTTCAGTGTAAACTGTTATGTCAAACAAGTTCAGTGTCAACTGTTATGTGAAACGAGTTCAGTGTCTTCTGTTATGTCACCCAAGTTCAGTGTAAACTGTTATGTCAAACAAGTTCAGTGTCAACTGTTATGTGAAACGAGTTCAGTGTCATCTGTTATGTCACCCAAGTTCAGTGTAAACTATTATGTCAAACGAGTTCAGTGTCAACTGTTGTGTCTAACAAGAGTCAATTTTTTTTAATGTTAGTCATTATTTCTTTGTAATCTAGTTAGTTACACACAAGTTCAGTGTCAACTGTTATGTCCAAACAAGTTCAGTTTAAACTGTTATGTCAAACAAGTTCAGTGTAAACTGTTATGTCAAACAAGTTCAGTGTAAACTGTTATGTCAAACAAGTTCAGTGTAAACTGTTATGTCAAACAAGTTCAGTGTAAACTGTTATGTCAAAAAAGTTCAGTGTCAACTGTTATGTGAAACGAGTTCAGTGTCATCTGTTATGTCACCCAAATTCAGTGTAAACTGTTATGTCAAACGAGAGTCAATTTTTCTTTAATATTTGTCATTATTTATTTATAATCTAGTTAGTTACACAAATTCATTTTTAAATCTGTCACATTTTCTATGTAATCGAATCGAATATTAAATCGTTCTCTTTGCTTTTCAATCTACCGCACGCCTTCTCCATCAAAAAATACAGGATGACGGGGAAAATGGCGCGCCTGCGCCAATAAAAAAAAACAATTGTTCAATAGCTAGTTTTTTTGTTGTTGTTGCAAAAGACACTAAAATGAATAATCATGTTGTTCGTTCTGAGAAAAAAAGTCAGTTTTTTTTTTTTAATTTGCTTAGTCTTTATTTATTTATCTGTTGCTCAACCTAATGCAGGTTTCCTAGGCCAAAATCGGTTCATCGGACGCAGCAGGACATTCAAATTAATACTAATAATAACGGCCTCGGTTGACTATCAATTTTCCAAAGGTTTTCCGTTCGTGTATCCGTATTCCATGCCTTGTTACTCTTTGTTTTACTCTGAAAACCATTTTTTTTTTCTACAGCGAACGCAATTTCGGTACGTGAGAAATCAATCGGTCGATGTTCGTGGCAGGAGGCACGTGCTCCGCTTATTCGATAATGTGGTCTAAACTAAATACGCTTTCCATGTGGGAGAAGCCTTTTGACCACTTTGGTCTGCTTATTTTGATGATTCCTGGTTCGGTTCTAAGACGACAAGTTCCAGCAAGTTTCTCACATACCGGGAAAAGTCGGGGAATCGTGAAAAGGTTCGGAATTTTATTCGGGGAATTTACCAGTTTTAATTCGCTTGATTTATTGCAAAAATTAAACGAAAAACTGGAAGCAATTTTGGTTACTAAAATTAGAGGAGAGAAAAAGGAATGATTTAAATTAAAGAAGTTTCTAACAAGAAAAATAATAACACTCCAAATAAATTCTTATTGGATATCTTCAATGTAGGCAACCATACAAGCACCCGCGTTGGTTGGATTATTGCCTATACTAAGACTTCTTGTTTTTTTTTTCTTTTTTGAAAAATTTAATACATTAGGAGCATTATTTTTTTTTAAACGAGCAGGCGTGCTATTAAAATTAATTGCTTTTAGTTTGTACCGATAATTTAACAAAACACTATTTTCGCTTCAATATAGGTGATCGTAGAAAAAAATTAATAAATTACTAATAATTTTTGTGCATCTGTACCAGAAGGATGACAGCGCCGCAGATGGGAACCGCTTTGAACCAGACGAGTTCCGAGCTGTTGTGGCCTGCATGGCGTCGATTTGAGAGCTGATGTTATTCATTAAATTATCTGCAAGGCAAAGATTAAAATATTGTTTTGTGTTCATGCGCGTACACGTGCGTGCGACTACAACATAGAGCGCTTAGCGCGCGTGCGAGTGTGTATGTAAGCCAAACTACAAACGAGAGCGCTTGGCGCTAAGCGACAGATGATATGCGGATGAAAAACGCAGAAGTATTAGTTGGAAAAGTTATTCGGAATCGACTTGTGAATTCAAACAAACATGAAATCACGGCTGTCTATGATGAAGGAACAAATTTCACACGCTTTTTTTTTGGATTTTCCTTGAATCCTCGAAGTTCTAGGTGTGATATGAATGTATTCTGAGGTTGTTTGATTTTCGCCGACGTTCAATTAACGGCCAACCAGAAATTACGCTCAATAAAATTGATAACCTAAAGGTTACACGCTGTTTTGTGTCATAAGAAAAAGAAAGAAAATTCCCGTCTTAGGCGGTCGTGATTTCACATTTGAGATCTCTCAGCTTTGAGGAAGGAGTTTGCCGCGCGCATTTTGAAAAATAAAGGCGCTTTACTCTTACGTCGATTTCGATTTTTTTTATCTCCTCGGTACGCGACGAGAGATATTCGAATTTTGATGAGTCCGTTTTAGGTTTGGGAAGATGCGCGAGCTTTCGTAAAGAATAAGTTTTTCTGAGAAATCGATAATAAAAAAGTTTGACCCGAGCGTGTCCGACTTTCCGCCGCACGCTGTGTGTAATTTTTTTTAATTTTTCAAATGCGTCCGTCCCCGTTTGAGCCGAGGCTAATCTCAACCGTCTCGTTGCATTATTTTGCGTTGATTTCTCTTTAGAAAACGGAGGGAAAAACCTGAAACTTGGCTGAAATTAAAAAAAAAAAAAAAAGAGAAGCGGGTCTTTTGTTCGGCTGTCTCGAGGCAGTTATGCAAGCGCGAGCGACGCCGATATTTCCGCGGCGGTGCGTGACCTTGTACTTTCCCGATATCGCGGGGCGCACGCACACACTGCCCGTGTGCACATGCCGTTCTCCGCGGCCTTAGATTCGGCTAATGCCCCACACCTCCGCCTCCGCGCCCCCCCATCGCTCCTCACGGCCACAGACATTTGCAAACCTGCAGCACTACGCCTATTATCCATTTCAGAATTTGGCTATTGCGTCATCGCTTGCGATAAACACATGTAGAATAGCAGCAGCAGGAGCAACTCTGCACAACGAGCAACACCCCTCCTTCCTCCACATCTCTTCATCTTCATTACCATCATCATCACAATCCTCATCCTCATCCTCACTACAAGGCGTTTGCAGTTCGGCATCAAAACCCGAACACTAAACGCAAAAAGCAAAAAAAAATCAAACCTAATCCAAGCTGAAACCAGGTGAGGTGAGAACCAACGCCCACTTCGTATACAGGCCTGATTCATTAGGTGGGAGAATACCCCCCAATGTGAAAGTCGTTTAAATAAGAAAATAATTAAATTTTAATTGCGTCCTCCCTCATTATGAGATGTGATATTCCTGCGCGTTGCTTCAAGCCTGTTTTTAAAGACGGCGTTGGGTGGAACCGCCAGATTTGTTATTACTTTTGAATCCACCGGCGGCGACCGCATTTTTGCAACGCGGTTGCGCAACAACAGCTCGAACCAATCTGCTGCAAATCTCGTTTCGACACATGAGGCAATAAATAAATAAATAAATAAATTAACGACGCCGCCCGACCGAACCAACAAAGCGCGAATACTTAATCTACAATCACGTTTGCACAATTTTTTTTTCTTTTTTCTTTTGCCTTCGTTGCTGTGCTGCTGCTGTTATTGTTATTATGATTATTAATGGTTATTCATTTACGATATGCATGTCCTTGAAGCTTGAGCATGATAATGCAAGTCAATATCCTTTTCGCGAAAAGCAATTTATTATTCACGTGCGCCGCTGCTCGCTTTGGCTTCTCTTCGCCCCCCGGACGTTGTACATAATATTATACATACGTACATAGTTTATCTCTATCTGCGCTTAGAGAGTTCCTTCGAGATAATTTTAATCGCGCTTCTTGTTAAATAATATTTTGCTCCTCGAGTATTACTGATAATCGGATGATTTTTGTTATTAAAAATTGTGTTCTGCGATTAAAAGAAAAAACTTATGTTGAAATTCTAAAGGGAGATCGTAAACATCGTAAGGTACACTTTTATGTATTTAAACGGCTCGCTAAAGCGGAACACCCTGTATTATTCAATTTGGAATTAATCAAAAATATGAAAAATTGAACAATTGAAAATGAATTCTAAATAATATCAAATCTAAAGTAAAATACAAGTGCCCTCTATAAAAAAAAGAGAAAAGAAGAAAAAACAGAGCGAATTTCTGGTCTTTGTTTTGCTGCTTCGAAAACAAAAGAAATTAATGTGCACAAAAGCCTCTCATCATTGGTCAGTTAGTTCATGTTTAGGAAAAAAGAGCAAGCGTTGCTCTTCCATATTTATAATAAAAACAAGGTTGTTGTTTGGTCACATAACCTCAAAATATACGTACTTCAAATGTTCGATCGCATAACCTCAAAATGTACGTCAAATGTTTGGTCACATAACCTCAAAATATACGTACTTCAAATGTTTGATCACATAACCTCAAAATTTACTTCAAATGTTTGGTCACATAACCTCAAAATATACGTACTTCAAATGTTTGATCGCATAACATCAAAATATACTTCAAATATTTGGTCACATAACCTCAAAATATACGTACTTCAAATGTTCGGTCACATAACCTCAAAATATACGTACTTCAAATGTTCGGTCACATAACCTCAAAATATACGTACTTCAAATGTTTGATCACATAACCTCAAAATTTACTTCAAATGTTTGGTCACATAACCTCAAAATATACGTACTTCAAATGTTTGATCGCATAACATCAAAATATACTTCAAATATTTGGTCACATAACCTCAAAATATACGTACTTCAAATGTTCGGTCACATAACCTCAAAATGTACTTCAAATGTTTGGTCACATAACCTCAAAATATACGTACTTCAAATGTTTGATCGCATAACATCAAAATCTACTTCAAATATTTGGTCACGTAACCTCAAAATATACGTACTTCAAATGTTTGATCACATAACCTCAAAATTTACTTCAAATGTTCGGTCACATAACCTCAAAATATACGTAATTCAAATGTTTGATCGCATAACATCAAAATATACTTCAAATGTTTGGTCACGTAATCTCAAAATATACTTCAAATGTAATCAACCATTTGAAATATATTTTGAGGTTATGTGGCCAAATCCTTATCTTCGTGAAACGTCATTTGTTTTATTTTAAGTATAAAATACGAACGCTTACTTTTCATAAACAAGGATTAGATTAAAGACGGTTTAAACCACTCCTCATCTAACCTCTTCTTAAGCTTCTAATTTCTTCAGGTTTCTGTTTTTACAGCTTACCACCTGTTTTATTTTATTTTTCTTTTCCATATTTTTATTTTCCTTGCGTTTTTATTCCTAGATTAAAATAACCAGTCCGCACGGTTCAAGGATGACAATTTAAAAGTGGCGCAGGCGAAAGAAATTAAAAGAAAAAACGCAATTAAAACAGTTTCGGAACATAAAACTACAAGATAGAGCGCTTAGCGCGCGTGTGAGTGTGTTTGCACGCCAAACTACGAGCGAGAGCGCTCGGCGTTATGCGACAGAGGTTTCGATGATATGCAGGCGAACCAAAAACGCAAGATATGCGGAAGTATTACTTTATTCAGAGTCGCTTTGACAAATCAAACATGAAATCATGGCTGCCTACGACGAAGAAAGAAACAAATTTCACGTACTTTACGATTTTCGTCGTAGAACATACTTTCACTTTCCTCGCACTTTTATTCTTAGATTAAAATAACCTGTCTGCGCGGTTCAAGGATGAAAATTTAAAACTCACGCAGACGAAAGAGGAAACATTAAATTAAAAGAAAAAAAAGACAATTAAAAAAGTTCTGAAACATAAAACGACGTATACATTGGACTACAACGTAGAGCGCTTAGCGTGTGTGTGAGTGAGTTTGTACGCCAAACTACGAAATAGAGCGCTTGGCGATTCTCTTCGTAAAACATACTTTTAGTTTCCCTCGCACTCTGCGCAGTTCGGAGATGAAAATGTAAAACTTACTACGCGGACGAAAGAAAGAACATGAAATTGAAAAAGGAAAAAGTTTTGAAACGTAAAAAGACGTCATCGAAGTGCACCGAAATAAACAAATGCGAAACGATTTACGAGGGAAAAAGAAACCGGAAACCAACCAAAATAAGAAGCATCGCAGAAGCAAAGAACGAACAAATCCGTTCATTCACGTTCACGTTCACGTGTTCCAAGTCATCCAAGACACTTTTTTGTTTGCGCGAAGAAACTTTCGGTGAGACTCCAGAGATGGCGCGCGCGAAATTGACGCGCTTCAAGCTCAAAAGCGAACGTCATAAACTCGTTTAATATTCTGCGACGTGTAAATGCAATGAAACCTGAGTAGGCCGTTTCTGTTTCTGGTAAACCAAGTTTTAAAAGCCAATCCGAACGAATTTCAACTTTATATGGTAATTCAGAGATAGCGCTTTATGTTAATTTTTTTGTATCACTCGTAACTTGTACTTTGGCTCTTCATCCGAGGCCATGGAACAATCGCGAATTCACTGACTCACTGCGACGGATTCATTTATATTACTGGTGGTGTACTTTGGCTCTTCATCCGAGGCCATGGAACAATCGCGAATTCACTGACTCATTCCGACGTACTCATTTATATTACTCGTAGTGTACTTTGGCTCTTCATCCGAGGCCAACAATCGCGAATTCGCTGACTTACTGCGACGTACTCATTTATATTACTCGTAGTGTACTTTGGCTCTTCATCCGAGCCCACGGAATAATCGCGAATTCACTGACTCATTCCGACGTACTCATTTATATTATTCGTAGTGTACTTTGGCTCTTCATCCGAGGCCAACAATTGCGAATTCGCTGACTCACTGCGACGCGTACTCATTTCTACTAATCAACGATCGAATTCATTCCAAACCAAACCAAATGAATACTAACCAACTCGATTTACAAACTATCCGGATGTGATAAAGTGCATTTTCTAAAAAAAGTTCGGGACCAGAAGTCGATGGAGTTGTCAAAACTGTCAGCGCTTCCTATAATTGAAACATATGAATTAATGAGCGAGCGCGTTAATTGTTTTGAATGAGATACGATCCGCTGGTGCAGCACCGCAAGCACGGTTGAAAGCGAAAAAGAGCAGACAAATTACAGTTTCCTGTAATTATTCTTCCTCAAAATGCCACAGATTAGAGACGAATTCGCCAAAGTTTCGAACTTGTTAATTTTTGGAAGCTTTAAATTTTTTTTTAAATGTCATCTTCGAAGTCGTCTTCGATCACTACCATTTTCGGAAAGAATAATTATAGGTAATAACTGTAATTTGTCTACTTTTTTTGCTTCCGATAGTAAGTTCAACCGACTTGAATTTCAATTGTCAGCGTGGAAACCCCTCATTTCACACAACGTGTTAATTTCGCCTGCGTTCCAAAGATCGAAAATGATTAGAATCAAGGCAAGAAACGCATTACTATCGCGTCACGTGGATTCACGTGATATCACGCCACACACAAATCACGTGTCCTCACGTGAAATCACGTGAATTCACGTGAATTCACGTGAATTGGCGTGACGCGAGTGGTACGCCCTGTATTTCACGATTTTACGTGTCGCAGCAGCTTTGGGACCTTCTGAACGAACGGTTTAAGCAATTAGTAATCTTCTATGATGTTCTGATAAGTATTTTATTTTATTTTATGTGTTAGTTTTCGTCGTCGTGGTGGAACGTAACCGCCGAAAATTCCTTTTGTGACGCCGCTCGCGCTCGCCCGCAATGAGAAGGCGAGGTGGAACGGCGAACATTCCCGCCTAAAATTAAAAAAAAAAAAAGAGAAAAACGACGGCGTCTGTTAAATATAAAAGTCACTCCGCGCGTTGTTGCTGCAAACACGACCTCAGGCCCGCCGTTACCGCATAAACACACAACGCAAATTCGCGGCGTATTTTTAGCCGGCGCGCGGAAATAGCACGCCGCGAATTTCGGCCACGCGAGGCGAAATCTTTTTTTACGTTCTCGAGAGTGACGAACGGCCCTGCATTCGCACGTGGAACCGATTCACAACCGCGAAAAAAAATCGGCCCTCTCGTTCTATGAATGCGAAGAAGGTTTCATCTTAAGCCGCTACCACACGATGCGTCGGACACCTTCTAACGTTGGACGATTTAGAGTTCGTTCGAATCTACGAACCACGAATGCGAGCGTCCAACGTTCGTGTTTGATCAAGTTCGGGACATTGTCTGTATTTTAGATCTTGTAACATTTGTCGTTTTCATACACGACTACTACATGGTTTGTTCGAATGTTCGATGCCTCGTGTAGCAGAAACATTTGTGTCTTCATCATCATCATCAAACATCGTTAACTATCGAACTCGTTTGACTCGAACGTTCGGGCTAGCGTTCGCGTTAGCGACGCATCGTGTGGCGCTTGCTTTACCATCGAACGCATCATCAAAATTGAACGCGATGAACGTGGAGGAAGCCTAAGAAGAAAAAAAAAATAAAATAAAAATAAAGTCGGTAATGAATTTGTTTTGCATGCGAGAGGAGCGAGACGACGAGTGCGTCAGATCACGGTGGCATCCTCTTTTTTTAACACGTGCGCAAAGACCGGCAGGTGTAAATTGAATGTAGAACGCAGTCGGAGATGTTACCTGCGTGTTTGGTGAGTAATTATCTCCTGCACAGAATAAACTCTCTCGGATAATGTGTTAATGAAACTGTGCCAATCTGCACGGCGGCGACCGTTTCGATCTTCGACTTCACGCTTTAGGACATCTAGTATTTCCCGGCACGTTTAGTGGGTCACCCAAATCATAAGTGAGTCATTAAGCGATCGACGTTCGGCGTCGATGCAATATTCAAAATCGGCCGGATTACGAATCAGAATTTTTGGCAATTGCAATTGAATTTTAACGAAAACTTGTTATCAGAATCGAAACTGCAATCAAAATTGTGACCAGGATCAGAAACGTAAGTTTCATGATGGAATGACGTTAAAACCCATAGTCGAAGTGGGTCTACCAAGCCCTAAAACCAACATGGAAGACGTTCAGCCAATCGTCGGATCTATCGGCACCAAACCCGCACCCCTCATACACCGTGCATCGCGCGACGAGTGCAAAACTGAATGCATTTTAGCCAGAGCCTGCATTCGCTTGATGTTTTTGCCGACAAAGAAAGCCGCCGCCGCCGCGTTCGCTTTGGACGGAAATAACAGGAAGCCGGAAAACTTGAAAATAAACATTCCGACATTCGAATGCATTCCAGCCAGCCGGAATCCGTTTGATGTTTTTGCCGCTAAAGAAAGCCGCCGCCGCCGCGTTCGTTCTGAACGGAAATAACAAAAAGCCGGAAAACTTGAAAATAAACATTCCGACATTCGAATGCACTCCAGCCAGCCGGAATCCGTTTGATGTTTTTGCCGCTAAAGAAAGCCGCCGCCGCCGCGTTCGTTTCGAACGGAAATAACAAAAAGCCGGAAAACTTGAAAATAAACATTCCGACATTCGCATGCATTCCAGCCAGCCGGAATCCCTTTGATGTTTTTGCCGCTAAAGAAAGCCGCCGCCGTCGCGTTCGCTTTGCACGGAAATAACAAGAAGCAATAAAATTTGAAAATAAACATTCCAACATATTCCCAGATGCGGCGGCTTCTTCGAGGTGCAAGCGTTCAACAAGATTGTTGCCGCTGCATCGCAGACAATCGCCGCCAAAAAAAATAAAATAAAAAATAAAAAAGAAATGCGACGCGAACACGGATTTTTAAAGAGATAGGTTATTTGAAACTACAACGAAAGTTAAGTAGTTATCACATCGGAATTGCAATCAAAATTGTGGCTCGGATTAGAAACGTAAGCAAGAGTCTTGACAGAACGGTGTTCAGACCAAAATTCGAATAATTGGACGCATCAGACAGATTATGAGCGGCTATATACGCCTCAAAACCATCATAGAAGACGTTCAACCAATCGCTGCGCCCAGCAGCATCAAACCCGCACACCTCATACACCGTGTATCGCGCGACGAGTGCAAAACCGAATGCATTCTAGCCAGAGCCGGCATTCGTTTGATGTTTTTGCCGACAAAGAAAGCCGCCGCGTTCGCTTTGAACGGAAATTACAAAGAAGCACGGAAACTTCGCAGGCAATCGCCGCAATAAAAGAAACGCGGCGCAGACACAGTTTTTAAAGCGTAAGAACTGCAATCAAATTTTATGTTATATATTTTTTATTAAGTTGCCATCAGAATCGCAACTGCAATCAAAATTGTGGTTAACCCGCAGCCCTCAGTCACCACACGTCGCGCGGCGAGAGCCAAACCGAATGCATTTCAGAGTCGAGTCGCTATTCGTTTGATGTTTTTGCCGCTAAAGAAAGCCGCCGCCGCCCCGTTCGCTTTGAACGGAAGTAACAAAAAGCGATAAAACTTGAAAATAAACAGTCTTACATTCCCAGACGCGGCGGTTTCTTTGAGATACATTAAGGCTGGTTTTACATGTGCCTGCAAAACAGGCGCCGGATTAAACATGATTAAATTATAGTTTTCACACATACTTTTCGGGTCCGGCAGGTAATTTGATTACGTTGCATCCGGTGCCGTGCTCCGGTTTTGTCGGTTTTCATGTTTCGTAACTCGTTCACTTAAACTTTCGTTTATTATTAGAAACCACCTGTGTCGGTCTCTTTTGTCGCCGAATTTCAAAGGGATGCCGGACGTCGTAGAGAGCTGTAAAACCGAATGCTTTCCAGTCATCTGCAATTTGCTTGATGTTTTTGCCGCTAAAGAAAGTCGCCGCCGCCGCATTCGCTTTGAACGGAAATAACAAAAAGTGATAAAACTTGAAAATGAATACTCTTACATTCCCAGATGTGACGGTTTCTCTGAGATACACTAAGGACGTTGGCACCACATGTACCTGCAAAACCGGAGTCGATGACGGCGCCGACGCCGGATTAAAAATGATTAAATTATAGTTTTTACGCATACTTTTCGGGTCCGGCAGGTAATTTGATTACGTTGCATCCGGTGCCGTGCTCCGGTTTTGTCGGTTTTCATGTTTTGCGACTCATTCACTTTAGTCTTTGTTTATTATTAGCGACCACCTGCGTCGGTCTCCTTTGTCGACGATTTTCAAAGGAGTCTCGGATGTCGTAAATGTGCACATTTCGTCTCATTGTCTTCATCGATGGGATTGACGGCTTCCATGTTGCATTCGGGGCGTAGCCAAGTGCTAGTTACACGATTTGCGTTCCCGGATTCGTTTGCAGGCAGTCGAAGTGTGTGAGATTGCGTGATATCATCCAATCTGTCACCGCAAGAGAAATACATTAAGGCCCAGTTTTACAATGACGGTTTAATTTTGAGCCGAAGCTTAAATAAAGTTGAAGTAATCATCGCTAAGGGTTTAAGCCTTAGCTCAAACTTGAGCCCCATTTGTAAAGCTGGGCCTAAGGACAGTTTCGCACATACGGCAAAACCGCAGCCGGTAACGGCGCCGGCGCCGGATTTAAAGTGATTAAATTATAGTCTTCACACATACTTTCGGATTCGTAATTTGATTGCACTGCATCCGCTGCCGTGCTCCGATTTTCCCGGTTTTCTTATTTTGTGACTCGTTCACTTGAAGTTTTTTGTTTATTGGCGGTCTCCTTTGCCGGCGAATTTCAAAGGGATGCCGCCGGACGTCGCAGATACACACATTTCGTCTTTGAATTCGACACGCCGGGCGCATTGATTCGATGGACGGCTTCCACGTTGCATTCGGGGCGTAGCCAAGTGGTAGTTACAAGAGAATTTGGTTTGCAAGCAGTCGAAGTGTGTGAAGGAACGCCCTAAAGCGGTCCTTTGATCTTCAGCCGTCTTTGAAGCTGCGCGAGCATCGCAGACAATCGCCGAAATAAAAGAAATGCGACGACATAGACGCAATTTTTGAAAGCGATAGGTTATTTGAAGAACTCTTTAAAGTAGCACACCGGAAGTAATTTGTTTCCTTCTAAATAAACCCCACCTTCTTTGTGGAAAGTTGGACAAGTACGGTAGTACACCTAATTGATACCGTAACATTAGATCAAACCAATCGATTTATCAGTAATTAAAGATTATGGCCCGCAGTCGTGAAACCAAGAGAGTTCCGAGGAAAACCAGGCGATGACGCTTCGTATTACTAGCTTTCGGAATGTTTTTTTTTTTCTTTTAGTTTTAAATAGGTATAGTTAGGTTAGAGGCAGACGATTTATTTTCACACGTGCACAGATAGATCTCTCTCTCTCTCTCTCTTGTCGTTATCATCGCCCTTATCGCACGGCAGAAAAAAAACGTTTCGGATTCTTTTTGCATAAAAGTTCGTCATGCAGCCGCCGCCGCCGCCGCCGTGCAGATAACAACTCACAGAGCCCACCGCAAACAGCCATTATCTCGGCCCGCATAAAACGTGTAAAATTAGTTCGAAAATGCGCCGCCGCGTTTTTCTATTTTTTTTTTTTTTTTGATTCCTTAAAACGCGCGAGATTTCTCCTCCGCGCCCGCCTTATCTTGTTTGCGCGGAGACGTAATCGCTGTTTGCACTAACCAAAAAAAAAAAAAGAAGAAAAAAACTGATATGTCGTGAACTCGGCCTATTCATCGGAAATCGGGACGATATCATCTGTGTGTTTGTGTGAGTGTGTGTGTGTGTGTATGAATGTGAATGTGATTGTGTGAACCGTCCAAATTTAGAAATGCCTGTCTATTACTCGTGCATCTGTAAATAAATATTTGATTGGTCGGAGTTCTTCTTCTTCTTCTTCTTCTGCTTCTCCTTTGGCAAACTGTTTGAGTTTCGTGATCTAAATTCTAAACCGAATGTGTGCGTGTGTGTGTGTGTGTGTGTGTGAGTTTCATTCATGTTTGCACTTTTCTTATCATCAAACAAATCAATACTGACGACGCCCAAAAAAAAGGACCTAATCAGTTTTCGTACACGCATGGAATGAACCATCTCCAACCAGTGAGGTTCCGTTAGTTCTATTCTAGATTTTTTGTTTTTTTTTTTTTTAAAGACTTGATTGAGTATGACGTCATTCGTCGTTCACTCACCAAAGATCAATTGGCCGTGGTTGTTGTTTAAGCTATCGGGGTGATCTTATCATCGGCACTTACGGCTACTCGGTTTTAAGATAATGCCCGTCAGGCTTTGATTAAACCGATAGTTTTCATTAAACCAAGGTCAAAAGAGTTACACTCAACTACCACACATGCATACACGATTGGCAAAAGTCTAGCTTGAACAAACCCGAATGATGCGCGCGCACTATGAAAGTAACGCCCACGTGTGTCTCAGACAGTCACGAACGCTTACGAGACGAATCGAAAAAGCGCTTGAAGAATGCTTAAAAGCCAACTGGCCAATGCTGTATGTGCGTACAATTATCCAGGCGCGACGCACGTTAATAAAGCCAAAACTGCCCCGTACCCCTATCGAAGTGAGGAAGAGTTTGCAATTTTAATTTTTTTTATACATATATCGTTATGTGGTAAACGATATATATATAAAAAAAATAAAATTGCAAACCCTTCCTCACTTCGACAGGGGTACGGGGCAGTTTTGGCTTTATTAACGTGCGTCACGCCTGGATAATTGTACATACAGCATTGGCCAATTTTTTTTATATATATATCGTTTACCACCTAACGATATATGTATAAAAAAATTTAAAACTGCAAACCCTTCTTCACTTCGACAGGGGTACGGGGCAGTTTTGGCTTTATTAACGTGCGTCACGCCTGGATAATTGTACATACAGCATTGGCCAATTTTTTTTGTATATATATCGTTTACCACCTAACGATATATGTATAAAAAAATTTAAAACTGCAAACCCTTCCTCACTTCGACAAGGGTACGGGGCGGTTTTGGCTTTATTGACGTGCGTCACGCCTGGATAATTGTACATACAGCATTGGCCAATTTTTTTTATATATATATCGTTTACCACCTAACGATATATGTATAAAAAAATTTAAAACTGCAAACCCTTCTTCACTTCGACAGGGGTACGGGGCAGTTTTGGCTTTATTAACGTGCGTCACGCCTGGATAATTGTACATACAGCATTGGCCAATTTTTTTTTATATATATATCGTTTACCACCTAACGATATATGTATAAAAAAATTTAAAACTGCAAACCCTTCTTCACTTCGACAAGGGTACGGGGCGGTTTTGGCTTTATTGACGTGCGTCGCGCCTGGATAATTATATGTACATACAGCATTGGCCAGTTGGCTTTTAAACATTCTATATTTTATTTGCCAGCACACGTCGACTTTCTTTTTCTTTTTCTTTTCTTTTTTGAATTATTTTGAAACCAATTATTAGAACCGAGTGGGTTTGGCTGAAGGTAGCTTGCTTCTGAGCTCGCGATTAAATCGTTTCTTCTCGAAAGACAGTTTCACGTCGAATTCAAACAACGAGACGGCCTCGTGTTCACGGGGGTTCCTCAGCGATCGGTGCGGGGACCTCTGCCGTTTCTGTTTCTTCGCTTCATCAACAACGTACGCCAACTTCGAACCAAATACCGCTCGCCGAGCAAGGAAAGAGAAAAGTTTCGATACTCCAGAGACAGCGCGTTTCAAATGTGTTTTGCGTTCGGTGCGTAGATATAAGTGTTTCGATATACAGGGCGTTGAAGAAACAAAGGTCGAATCAATGTTTCGAGCGCGCGCGAAGCTTGGACGAATGAAAAATGAAAGCAATTACGGAAAAGATCGCTGTTAAAAAAAATGCGAAGAACGTCTGTCTCCAATGGGATTTGAAATTATCGAAATTGGGATGCAACTGGAAGGATTGACCAAATAAAGAGTTATTGGACGATTGGAGGCGAATTATTGGAAACTGCGGTCAACCCAAACCCACCGACTTCGTTCTTTTGGTGGGATTAAGAATTATAGACTTTCCAAATGAGACTCATCTATAAGCCGGCTTTCGATGTACCAATTAGGAATCGGTGGAGTCATCAAGCCCTCCCATCAGGTGTTAAGCTTATAAAAGCGCATCCCGAAGGAGCTTTCTCGATTCCGATCTTCATTTACTTAGAAGCTCCCGTCCCTATCGGAAAACCCCAAGGAGATTTGCCTTTAGCGAAAAACCAAACGAAAAAAAAAAAAAGAAAAATGAGGTCCAAACGAAAAACCAAACGAAGAAAAAAATGAGGTTCAAACTGGTGAAGACGGCGAGCGGCAGAGGCAACCTTCAAAAACAAAAACCAAACATTAAACCGCGAGAAAGAAATAGGAAAATGGGATTCAAACCTGTGAAGACGACGGCCAGCAGTCAAGGAAAGCTTCAAGTTCATCTAATTCAAGGTTAAGTGCGTTGATAAAGGATTAATACGTTTGGGAATGAAGCAGATGGACCAAGGTGTGAATAGATGGCATTGTCAAATCTTCACGGAGCTCGCTAGGAAAGCACATTTGAAAAACTTAGGGAGAGATGGCGTTGCCAAATCTTCACGGAGCGTGCTAGGAAAGCACGTTTAAAAACTTAGTTCCACGATTATGTCTCCGTTATGAGTTTATCTCCTGTCTTCTCTTCTCTTCTCACTTTTTCTTCCTATCCTTTTTCAAGGTATCTTCTTCCCCCCAATCACGTTTCACTTTTCTTTTTTATTGTTTAAGTCAGAAGACTTCAAGCTTCAAGTTCATCTAATTCAAGGTTAAGTGCGTTGACAAAGGATTAATTCGTTTGGGAATGAAGCAGATCGACCAAGGTGTGAAGTGAAGGCGTTGCCAAATCTTCACGGAGCGTGCTAGGAAAGCACATTTGAAAAACTTAGGGAGAGATGGCGTTGCCAAGTCTTCACGGAGCGTGCTAGGAAAGCGCATTTAAAAACTTAGTTGGATGTTTATGTCTCTGTTATGAGTTTATCTCCTGTCTTCTCTCCTCTTCTCACTTTTTCTTCCTATCCTTTTTCAAGGTACCTTCTTCCCCCAATCACGTTTCACTTTTCTTTTTTCTTGTTTAAGTCAGAAGACTTCAAGCTTCAAGTTCATCTAATTCAAGGTTAAGTCCGTTGACAAAGGATTAATTCGTTTGGGAATGAAGCAGATCGACCAAGGTGTGAAGTGACGGCGTTGCCAAATCTTCACGGAGCGTGCTAGGAAAGCTCATTTAAAAACTCAGTTGGACGTTGATGTCTTTGTTATAAGTTTATCTCCTGTCTTCTCTTCTCTTCTCACTTTTTCTTCCTATCCTTTTTCAAGGTACCTTCTTCCCCCAATCACGTTTCACTTTCTTTTTTTCTTATTTAAGTGAGAAGGCTTCGTATTTTTAAGAATATCTTCAATTTGTTTGGGAATTAATTAACCTGGCCATCATTTGGTTGGTTTGGTCGTTTCGTAACGATTTTGGTCCATTTTTTTTAATTGCTTTATCCTTCTCCTTCTCCTTCTTCTTCTTCTTCTCCTTTTCCAAAGCCGAAAGGTCTGCTGACTTTTAGAATGTGACATCTGCAAGTTTTTCCGTCGTTTCGATGGATCTGATTTTGGGATGGTTTCGTTTGTACGGAATCCAATCCAATCCAATCCATCCAAATCCGGAATCCAATCCAATCCAATCCAATCCATCCAAATCCGGAATCCAATCCAAAGAATTCTTTTGCCTCTTCTTCTTTTTCTAACGGCGACTTATCTGTTATCACATCTGATTTCTCACTGGTTATGCTTCTTCGTCCTCTTCTGATTGTAAATTTTCTGCTTGCCTTCGGACTTTACTTTGTATTCCGGGTATTGGTTGGTCTTTAAAGCACATCCATCATCCTTCCACTCACTGGGTGGTGCTTATTTGATTTGGGCTCTTCTCAGTCTTCTGCCCTCTCTTCAGTTTCCGGTCTCTTAGCCTTCCGGTTTGTTTGCGACTTAAATTTGATTCCTTGATTCCTTCTTTTGTCGATTTTTTTTATTGCTTCCCTCTATAAATAAATTTTGCTCGCAAAATTTCTATTTGAATTTTTCTTTTTTTGTTTGGGAATTTTTCTCAACTTTTTCTAAACATTCTCCTTCATTTTTTCCAAACAATCTCCTTCACTTTTTCCAAACATTCTCCTTCACTTTTTCTAAACATTCTCCTTCATTTTTTCAAAACGATTTTCTAAATTAGATCCCTTGGTCTTCCTGTCGATTTTTTTATTGCACGTCATGCTTCCGTCTACAAATAATTTTTACTCGCAAAATTTGCAGCTCGTGGTCTTCTATATTCCAAATATTTTACTTTCAGTTGATGGTCTGATGTCGCTCTTTTGTGTGTGTTTTTTTTTTTAATTTTTGGCAGGCGTTACTATCTTCGAAAACTGTGTTTTTCATTTTCTTTGACATCGCCTGTACGAATCCCGGTCCACCTTTGTCAAACACCCTGTACAGATGAAGTTACGTATTTCTTCATTATATGGTTTCCGTTAACGCCATCTCTGGGACGTCTAATGCATTTCTCACTCTTTCTGCATGTGCGTTTCCGAGTTGTATGCTATACGTAGGTGTTCATGCGATTCGGTCGTGTTTCTAACCCCTCCCCGCCCCCTCCTCACCACCTCAGCGAACGTGTCAATTGTTTACCATTGTTTATGACGATAATTTTGCAAATTTATTGTCGTCGTCGACGGCGGCGTCGAATCGATACGCGGGAATCGCAACGTGCCCGGAATGTGAGAAAGCCCGAACTGCCAATGAGGCGCCGCCGCTTCTGTTCTTCTTCTTCTTCTCTTCCTTGATCTTCTTCTCCTTGAGACATTGTTTAATAAAAAAAAAACTCGAAATTCCGTTGTCGCCCTCTAAATAACAAAAAGCGCGATGGATGAAATTCGTGCCTGCGCCGGCTCTTCTTCTTCTTCTTCGCTTCTTGGTTTTGCGCGTTTAAATTAATTAAAACAATAACGATTCCAGAGCGAGACAGACGACTTCGTTGCATGAATGCGGAAGCTCCATGTGTACAGTGTGTGTGGCGTTGCATAAATTCGATTTCTTTAAGTGGCCCGGTCCCATTCCCAAACGACAACGCCCGCTTCATACAGGCCTGATTCATTAGGTGGGGGGTATCACCACTTGAGTTCTATGTGTACAGTGTGTGTGGCGTTGCATAAATTCGATTTCTTTAAGTCGCCCATTCCCATTCCCAATAACAACGCCCGCTTCATACAGGCCTGATTCATTAGGTGGGGGGTGCCCCCACTTTAAAATCGATTCACCTGAAATGCGGTCGATCCAGCACAGAAATTCACCACTTTAAGTTATCTTTCCGCCCTTGCTTGCGTCACAATCTCCGGAAACTGGATAATAACCTGAGATCTGATATTCCTACGCGATGACTCGGGCCTGTAATTGAAGATGGTGTTGATTATGCGCAGAGTATCTCTGTGTTTTCAAGCAACTTTCGGTCTTAAACCGACTCTCGACGTGGCCTGAATACAGAGTGCCTGCTTACGCGGTGATGCATTTAATTGTTGCTCGTTATCGCCGCGTGCAATAATTTTTATCTACGGAATACGTTTTTTTTTTCCCCGTACGGAGAAGCGGCGCCGCCGCCTTCGCCGCCATCCGTACTACACACTATCGTCGCGTAGGTCTTAACCTTCGGCCGCGCTTATCACCCGAAATAAAACCTTATCTAAATGGATTTTTGTTTTTCAGATCTTTATGATGTTTTACTAGAGGCGGAATTCGCTTTTTGCGTTCCGTTTGTTTTCGCTCCGTCTGTTTTGGGCGTTCCTGTTGTATTAATCGTTGAAAAGCAAGCCGAACCGAGTGACGAACGCCCTAACCGCGTCACCAAATCCGATTTTCCGCTCGTCTTAATTTTTTCAAGCGTAAAATCCGTGAATCCATAGAAATTTCCAAGAACCCCGTTAACGTGAACCTTGATACTGACTTCTAATCCACCCTTCACGTCCTATTAGATCAATTACGCCGTAATTTGTACGAAGGAGAAAGCATCAGTTGCAAATATACCTGCCCTGAACGGCGAGGACGAAGCTGAGACAATTCTGGTGAGTTTTCAGTCCTCCAGCGACTCGTCAAAGCAAACCAAGTGACAGAGAACAATTGGCTCCGTCCTAGCCCAATTTTCTGTTCAAACTCATTTTTTCAAGCGTAAAATCCGCGAATTCGTAGAAATTTTCAAGCACCCCCATAACGTAAGCCATAATACTGGCGTCTATCTCCACCCTTCACGCCCTCATAAACCAATGCCGCTGTAATTTGTACGAAAAATAAAGCATCAGTCGGAAATCAACCTGTTTTGAACGGCGAGGACGAGGCTGAGACAATTCTGGTGAGTTTTCAGTCCTCTAGCGACACGTCAAAGTGACAAACAACAGTTGGCTCCGTCCTAGTCCAATTTTCCGCTCAAACTCATTTTTTCAAACGTAAAATCGGCGAATCCATAGAAATTTTCAAGCACCCCGATAAATTAAACCATGATGTTAGTGTTTATGTCTACCCGTCGCGCTCTAATAGACCAATCCCACCGTAATTTGTACGGAAGAGAAAGCATCAGTTGCAAATGAACCTGTCTTGAACGGCGAGGACGAGGCTGAGACAATTCTGGTGAGTTTTCAGTCCTCCAGCGACACGTCAAAGTGACAAACAACAGTTGGCTCCGTCCTAGTCCAATTTTCCGCTCAAACTCATTTTTTCAAACGTAAAATCGGCGAATCCATAGAAATTTTCAAGCACCCCGATAAATTAAACCATGATGCTGGTGTTTATGTCTACCCGTCACGCTCTAATAGACCAATCCCACCGTAATTTTTACGGAAGAGAAAGCATCAGTTGCAAATGAACCTGTCTTGAACGGCGAGGACGAGGCTGAGACAATTCTGGTGAGTTTTCAGTCCTCCAGCAACACGTCAAAGTGACAAACAACAGTTGGCTCCGTCCTAGTTCAATTTTCCGCTCAAACTCATTTTTTTAAACGTAAAATCGGCGAATCCATAGAAATTTTCAAGCACCGCGATAAATTAAACCATGATGCTGGTGTTTATGTCTACCCGTCACGCTCTAATAGACCAATCCCACCGTAATTTGTACGGAAGAGAAAGCATCAGTTGCAAATGAACCTGTCTTGAACGGCGAGGACGAGGCTGAGACAATTCTGGTGAGTTTTCAGTCCTCCAGCAACACGTCAAAGTGACAAACAACAGTTGGCTCCGTCCTAGTCCAATTTTCCGCTCAAACTCATTTTTTTAAACGTAAAATCGGCGAATCCATAGAAATTTTCAAGCACCCCGATAAATTAAACCATGATACTGGTGTTTATGTCTACCCGTCACGCTCTAATAGACCAATCCCACCGTAATTTGTACGGAAGAGAAAGCATCAGTTGCAAATGAACCTGTCTTGAACGGCGAGGACGAGGCTGAGACAATTCTGGTGAGTTTTCAGTCCTCCAGCAACACGTCAAAGTGACAAACAACAGTTGGCTCCGTCCTAGTCCAATTTTCCGCTCAAACTCATTTTTTTAAACGTAAAATCGGCGAATCCATAGAAATTTTCAAGCACCCCGATAAATTAAACCATGATGCTGGTGTTTATGTCTACCCGTCACGCTCTAATAGACCAATCCCACCATAATTTGTACGAAAGAGAAATCATCAGTTGCAAATCAACCTGTCTTGAACGGCGAGGACGAGGCTGAGACAATTATGGTGAGTTTTCAGTCCTCCAGCGACACGTCAAAGCAAACCAAGTGACAAACAACAACTGGCTCCGCCCCGGCTGAACACAAACCACGTCGCCAATCCAGTTTTCCGCTCGTCTCGCTTTTCCAAGCGTAAAATCGGCGAATCCATAGAAATTTTCAAGCACCCCCATAATGTAAACAATGATACTGGGCGCCTGTCTCTCCCCCATCACGCCCTAACAAACCAATCCCCCCATAATTTGTACGAAAGAGAAAGCATCAGTCGCAAATTAACCTGTCTTGAACGTCGAGGACGAGGCTGAGACAATTCTGGTGAGTTTTCAGTCCTCCAGAGACACCTGAAAGCAAAGCAAGTGACAAACACTAAGTGGCTCCGTCCCAGCTGAACACAAACTGCGTCGCCAAATCCAATTTTTCGCTCGTCGCAATTTTTCAAGCGTAAAATCAGCGAATCCACAGAAATTTACAACCACCCCGTTAAAGTAAACCATGATATTGACGCTTAACTCCCCCCGTCACGCCCTGACAAACAAATCCCCCCATAAGAGAAGGCATCAATCGCAAATCTACCTGTCCTAAACGGCGAGGACGAGGCTGGGACAAATTCTGTGAGTTTTCAGTCCTCCAGCGACATGTCAACCAAACCAAGTGACAAACAGCAGCTGAACACAAACTATCAGTTTAATAACCATCAATAAATTTCGATTTATGTACCGTAAACCACCAACTTATTAGCCTCACCTTTCTTTGCGCAAACTCAAAAAAATTGACTGATAGAAAATTTAAAACTTTCTCCGGCGAGGAAATCGAGACGCGATATCAAAATAACGGACACGTTCGGAACTGAGTTCGCTTTTTGCATTCCTAAGAATTGAATAAAAAGCACATTTACATTTTGAATAAACGCAGGTTACGATGCAGCGTGCACATTGACATTCTCGGGCGGTGTTAATCGATTCGTCCCTGCATAACTCATCAGCAAAGATCACGTGTTTTAAAAACACGCCATCTCGAATAAGCCCACAATGCGCAGCAAGCCTTACGCAAACCGAAATCTGTGCAGCTGGTAATAATAAACACGAGAAAGTATTTTTGCATCGGGCCTGTATGCACAAGGTCGAGGCGCAAATGTAACGCCTGTTTTTTTTTTTTTTTTTTTTAAATAAGTTGTGAATTTATTTGGCGCAGCCTTAAAAGTATTCGCGCCGATTTGATAGATAGAATATTAAGGCGAAACAATTACGAGCCAATAATAAAACAGGAATGAATATAAATCGGAAGTGAGTGAGTGAGTGAGTGAGTTATCACCCGTTTCGGCGAGGAAGAAGACGTTTTCGGGGGCGATTTACATCTTTTCAGCGTCTGCAATATATCCCCATCAGTTGCTTTACGACAGGCAGTTTCGAAGAGCCTCTTTTCTTTTTATTTGGGGGGCGGGGGTAGGGCGCGCTGCAGCGGGCCGCGCGAAATCCGATCGTTAGGGTTCATTCCCAATGCAGAAAGAAGAAATAAAGTCTCCGGTGGCAACAAAACATACCATCTGCATTGTCTTAAGGCAAACTGTTTACACTTAAAAAATTGCCTTTGTGTACAAGATTACAAACAAAACAAAATAATGCGTGAGTTCAATTGAATCAACTAATTAAAATTTAAGAATTAACAATTAACATAACGGTGAAAGTGAGAGAGAGAAGGGAAGATCGACAAAAATCAGTTTACTTCTAAAAACCTTCGTTTAAGCAGCAATGATATTTTATTCAAACTGATCCTCGCCGGTCGTGGATGCTTCTCAGTTACACTTTATTTAAATTAATTCGATAAAATTGATAGCAGACTGAAAGTAGTTTTGAATTTTGGAAACTTCGCGGCGAAGAAAATCAAACAGACATATTTGGAGGGGGGTCAAGAGCGGTCCGTGTGCCACTCCATAGTTTGACGGCCTCTCACGGATGTATTGGGGCATACAAAAACGGTCAACTATCAAAATTGTTTAAAAAATAAAATAAAAGAAACAAGAAAAATGGAAGAACAGAAAAATTTTAAAAAATTTTAAACATGAAATTTTTTTCAACTTTTTCTAAACATTCTCCTTCATTTTTTCTAAACATTTTCCTTCACTTTTTCTAAACGTTCTCCTTCATTTTTTCTAAACATTTTCCTTCACTTTTTCTAAACGTTCTCCTTCACTTTTTCTAAACATTTTCCTTCGTTTCTTCTAAACATTAGTTACGAAAAAAAAAAAAAACGTTAGTTTCGATATCGTTTTTTTTATACCTACTAAAATCAGAGACGGCCTTAATTGTTCTGAAGCCCAGGGTGAGACCGGCCCTTTGGGTTGGGTTGGTTGACAAACTCCCCCGCCCGCTCTTGCGCGATAAGGAAATATTGTATTATAAAGAGCAGAAAAATATTAAATAAATTAAAAAATAACAAGCGAACGAAAGACAAAATAAGATCCATTTTCCTAATTACCAGGGCCGGAGCAAGGAAAGCAAGGCACGAGGGCGCCGATTAAAAACGATTTAAGTCAGCGCAACTTGAGCAATTTCAAGGTCGACCTAAACTCGATCCAACAACTGAAATAATTTTTCTTTTTTTAATATTCAATGTACACCCTATCCAAGTGAACCCGGCTTAACTCCATTAAACCCAAGTAAAAAATTAAGAAAACGCAAAAATGTATAATGCAAAAAAAATAAAACTAAAAAATTAAAAAAAAAAAACTATTAAAGCGAGGTTTGACCATCGTCATACTCGACCCAACAGTTGAACTCCATTCTATTCAAACTAAGCAAAAAAAAATAAAAATAAAAAGAGAAATCAATAAAAAAAATGAAAATTAAATGAAAAAAAAAAAAATAAATAAATTTGACTTCAATCCAAGCGCTAACTCCAATCCAAGTACAAAATTTAATGCAAATTAAAATGAATATCAGCAAATCTCAAGGTCAACTGAACTCTCCCAATTTATTATTATATCATATTGCACCCTTCATCCTTCGCAAGTAAAAAAAATTGTTAAAATTTGTACATGGATTAAAAGTTAAGTTAAAGCAAACGTCAAGGTCAATCCAATCTAACTGACATCAACCAAACGTCATCTAATATAGGTAAAAGATTAAAAATAACTCTAGAAAAACTAAAAGTAAAGATGAAAAAAAAAATAATAATTAAAAATCAATTGAAAAGAAGCTTAACTTACGTCAAGGTCAATTCAAGCCAACATCTCTCAACTTAACTCCATTTAACACAAATAAAAATTGCAAGAAAAATGAGAAGTATGCAAATTGTTAAGTTAAAAAAAAAAGCTAATCAAGCTTCGTCAACGTCAACGTAGCCCAACCTAGTTTCGTTCAGGTCAACCAAAAATTAAAATAAAAATTAAACCGTTAATGGCCGTTTGCATAATCAGACTTTAAGGATGCTTTAATTTAAAGTCACTTTGAGAATAGGGAAAGAAATGTATTTTTTTAGTGCAAAGTTTTTTTTTAATCTCGAACCGGACAGAAATATGAAGGGAAAACACTCAACGTTTCGCTATAGATTTATAGCTTCGTCAGGAGTGAAAAAAAGCGGAAACGTTGAGTGTTTTCCCTTCATATTTCTGTTCGGTTCGAGATTAAAAAAAAAACTTCGTACTTACAATTTTCATCGGACAAGAACAAACTTCAGGTATTTTTTTTTTTAGGTTAAAGTAACTTTAAATTTAAGGTTTGATTATGAAAACGATTCTAAACGCCATAAATTCAATTTTTCCGTACTTTATTATTGTCATTCACAATACAATAAAAAATAATTCGCCTGTTTTGGTCGCCAGTTGCCATTTTAGAAAAAAAAAAAACAAGAAAAAATGTAAGCCAAACGGTTACCAAAGGTAGCCCTTGTGGCGATAAATTTTATGTTTGTGTTTACGAAATGTAATTTTTATTTCATTATTATGTATTTACTGATGATGGCGCTGCTTTTGTTCGAAACTGCCCGTTCAACTTTATTTATTCGAAATTATGAATGTTGTTATTTCTTGAATTTTTGTTAGCGTTTTTCAACAATCGTTTCCCGCACAAATAAAGAGAACGAAGTTACGATGCAGGGTAACAGATGGCGCCACAAATTCTATTTTTTTTTTTTTTGTTATGAGAAATGTCAGTGCGTCTTGATATTTGAGTTGTCAAAATAAACGTTCGGTGTCGTAACCATGGTGACCCTAATTAAGGAGTATGAGAGGGCGCTAGTTGACACGTTCCACGGCTTGCTTTACTGGAACACATTTTTAGGCGAATTGGACCGACCGTATATGACAGCTGGCCGCGATGAGAGGGAGAAAGTTACAACTCGTGGTTACAGATGGCGCCATATATGCTTACTGTTCATTAGAAAAGCTCCCGATAAATAGCGGAAGTAACGCTTCAACTGTTTCTCAAACGGTTTCTTGAAGAAGAAATTGGTTTCCAACAGTTTTGAAAAACTGTTTCCCGGAAATTAAACGGAACAAAACTATTTACCACTGTATACAGGTTAACAGATGGCGCTGTTTTTAATTGAAGCTTCCCATTTCTGCTCGACTTTATTTATACGAAATTATATGTATTTTTTTCGTAATGTTTTTTTTCTTGAATTTTTCTCTTGGCGCTTTTCAACAATTGCTTCCCCCACAAACAAAGAGAACGAAGTTACGATCCGGGGTAACAGATGGCGCCACAAATGGTAATAAATTCTTTCCCTTTGCGTTTAAATTTTATTAATTTATTAGAAGCCGTTTTTTCGAGAATGCGTTTGTTTTTAAACGTTCGTAACCACTTTAAAAATCCTTTTTCCGGGGAATCACAAACGTAAGACGTGCGTTACCAGATGGCGCCACGTTGGAAATTAATGATGCTTAAAACTTATTCCTCGAGTTTTTTTTTTTCCTTTTCAGTTGATTTGAATTTTGATTTTTTTTCTTGAAAGAGTGCACTCCTTGAAGACATTAAAAACCCCAACCCAAACCGACAGAAAACCCTAACTGAAAGCGTAACCGAAATCAGCTTAAAATTGAAACCGAATAAGTTGGTCAAGTCGTTTTTGGTTTGCAGTGGGAATTTCGAGCTACGTCTCCGCTGACGAAGCCCCAAGCAGGGCCGAAACAGCTGTACAGAGGCTGCTCGAGGTTTTCACTGCAATCAAAAACGATTTGCAACAATTTTTTTTTTTTAACTTTCATTATGCTTTGACAGCAAGCATGGCCGCCTTGCATGGGCTAGCTTATTATGTAGCAAATCCGCTTCAATTTGTCTATCCTACTGCAATGTCAGGTCAAAAAGCGATCGTAGGATGGTCGCTGTTTTATTTATTCTTAACCCTAACCTTTTGTAACGTGCGTGTACATCCCTGCTTCTATTACACAAAAAAAAAAATCGAGTCGATAGTAAGATGGTTATGGAACTCTTGCCGAACTCTGGGACACCCTGTAAATAGCAAGAAAGCTATGGAACTTTGACGGAGCTTTGGGACATCCTGTATGTGTAACTTTTACAGGGCGGGTTTTTCTGGCTTTTTGTGTAAAGTTTATTCTTGTGATGATTTTAGCCAGGCTTTTATGCGGAGCCGGTCCTGTTTCATATTCGAACGTGGTTTATTTTGCGAGCGGCGATTTTTGCGTTTGATTTTTTTCTTTAAAAAAAAAAGAAATTTCGTCCACGTGATCGTGAACCGGCGGGCCCCGCTCGCCGCCGCCGCCGCCGCCGTTGCCGTTGCAGGACGATCGTGCGTTTGCATTCCTGCGATCCGGGGGTCGCGTGGCCTTGCGCCGGCCGTGCACCGCAGCGCTTACGTAACCGGGCCATGCGAATCTACGCCCCGCGATCCCCGCTCTGTCCCCCACCAATTTGGCAACTCGCAAAGTTCGGCATTTTTTCCTGGTTAACAGAAATAGCAGCTGGTAAAAATTGCAGTTTATTATACGCGCAGTGTTCGGTGTCTCTATTATGACCATCCTCTGCGTCGGTGTCGAAGAAGTCACTTCCTTATGAGTAGCGTGCCCCCTTCGATACCCAAAGGTGAATTATGGAAATGAGAGGTACGTTCTTTAATAATTCAGATTTATTGCCGTCATCATCATCACCATCGCATCGCGTTCGCGTTCGCATTCGCCATACAACCAACCATCATCGTCGTCACTGACGACGCATGGTTTCGTTTCGTGCCGCGCGCTCTTTTTTTTTTTTTTTTATTACACCACATTCGTTCATTCGTTCTTATTACTATAGTTCATTCGAGGTCGATAAATAACAACCATAACACTCCCTGCTAGCTAATAGTAATAACGCACGCCTTATTTATTATGCATTATAGCCATAGGCTTGATCCATCGTTTCTGCGGCTATTTGCGACACGATTTAATTTTTCTGAGTGCGAGGTTGCGCGAACGCCGCCGCCGATACTCTCCTCACATGATTGTTTATTTATGTTGTTACAACTCGCCTCGCGCGCCCCTGCCCTTCGCTTTCCTTTTCTTTTTTTTTTTTTTGTTTTGTTTCGCCCGAAACCAAGCGAAAATCATCATCATCATCATCGTCGTCGTCGTCGTCGAATCGGAGCGGGAGGAGAAATGCAACGCGCAAAAATTCCGCTTATCGCAAGGCCTTATTATACCGTATAAAACAAACAACATCGCCGCGGCGATAAGGCGCTAAGCGGGAGAACTTGTTTGTTTTTTTCGACGAGCTGGAGATAAAAAAAAACTTTAACATCAGTCCGATGACGATATGCTTTTTTCTGACTTACAACAACAACAACAATAATACTGTAACGTTATGTAAGTGGCGTTGCACAAGGAAGAGCGAAGCCGAACGCTTTTTCACTTCTGCATTCCTCATTCGACTTTGCTGCCTTCTTCTGCTCTTCTTCAGTTTTCTTTTTTGTTTGAAATTCAAAGACCTGCGTACTTGAGGGCTCCAGCAGGAGTGACTTCCTCATTCCACGTTCTACCTCCTAATAGTCCCCTTGCAGCTTCTCCTCATGTTGGCCAAACTGTTCTGCTTCTCTTCCCTGTCCTCTCCTACGTCTCTTCCCTTTCCTGCTTCAATTCCCCCTTTACTTATCCTTTTTGCTTCGTTGTTTTGCCTGCGAAATCCAGCAGGAGTCACTTCCTCATTTCACATCCTGCCTGGTTTGATCTCTTTGCGCAATAATAAGTTGGGAAGCCGACTCAACTTTGGCCATATTCTTCATTTTCCGGCGTTTGCCTTTTGCTCTTCTTCAATTTCCTTTCTTGTTTTTCGAGAATCTGCCTTACTTGAGCGCCCCAGGAGGAGTGAGTCACTTCCTCATTCCACGTTCTGCCTCCTAATAGTCTCCTTGCAGCTTCTCTTCATGTTGGCCAAATTGTTCTGCTTCTCTTCCCTGTTCTCTCCTACGTCTCTTCGCTTTCCTGCTTCAATTCCCCCTTTACTCATCCTTCTTGCTTCGTTGTTTTGCCTGTTAAATCCAGCAGGAGTCGCTTCCTCATTTCACATCCTGCCTGGTTTGATCTCTTTGCGCAATAATAAGTTGGGAAGCCGACTCAACTTTGGCCATGTTCTTCATTTCCTGGCATTTACCTTCTGCTCTTCTTCAATTTCCTTTGTTGTTTTTGGAGGATCTGCTTTACTTGAGCGCCCCAGGAGGAGTGAGTCACTTCCTCATTCCACGTTCTGCCTCCTAATAGTCCCCTTGCAGTTTCTCCTCATGTTGGCACAACTGTTCTGCTTCTCTTCCCTTTCCTCTTCTACATCTCTTCCCTTTCCTTGGAATGCCTGCTTCAATTCCCCCTTTACTCATCCTTCTTGCTTCGTTGTTTTGCCTGTTAAATCCAGCAGGAGTCACTTCCTCATTTCACATCCTGCCTGGTTTGATCTCTTTGCGCAATAATAAGTTGGGAAGCCCACTCAACTTTGGCCATATTCTTCATTTCCTGGCATTTGCCGTCTGCTCTTCTTCCGTTTCCTTTGTTGTTTTTCGAGGATTTGCCTTACTTGAGCGCTCCACTTCCTCATTCCGCGTTCTGCCTCTTAATAGTCCCCTGTTCTTTACTTTTCTTTGTTTTCGTATAATTTTTCTTTCCCCCTTCGCCCTTCTTCTTCGTCTTCTCCTTCGGAATGCGATTTTGACTCTCTCGGTTGCCTTCTTCACTTTCTTGTACTTACTTTACTTGCCTTCTGGTCTTCTCGCTTCTTCAATTCGCTTTGTTGTTTTGATCCGCCCACTTAACAGGCTGCGCTCCAGTGGAAGCACGTTTTGTCTGGTCTCCTCCTTGTAATTTCTTTTCGTGTTGGCCCCCAATGTTTTGTCTTTTTTTTTCCTTTTCACTCTTCTTCTTTGGAACGCCGTATTCCCTATTTTTCTCTCGCTTTCGCCCCCAACAGGGATTCGGGTGTTTCGTTTTACGTTTCGTCTGCTTTGCGCTTTTGTAAATTCCGTTTGTGCTGCATCCCTTATCCCATTTCGGCCTTCCTCTCTGCGTTTCCATCGACTTTCTCTTATTCCACGACTTTCTTCTTTGGCCTTCCACGATTTTGGTGTACTCTTCCGCTCACAGTCTGAGTTGAGATGAATTGAGGAAGTCAAGTGCAATCCGCCGAGTGGCCTTGAATTGGCAAAAGGGGAAAACCGAGAGAAAACTGGAGACCGTTGCGATTTTGTTATGGTGGTCCGAAATCGAAAAAAAACCTGCGACCTTTGCAGTGATGCAACAGCGTGAATTACACGCGACGATGACGCAACGTAAATGCATAAGGAGGTCTGCATAATCATGCAAAACTTGTTGACTTTACAAATATTGAACTTGAACAAGCGAAGAATGAAGCTTGTTGTTTGAGGTTCGTGCCGTGACTGGCGACGAAAACGAAAACTAGGTACGTCTTTTTTGCTGGAAGCAAACAACCTTTTGGATTTCCATCTTTTTTTTTGGAAACTTCTTTTTCTGAACTGGTAATTTGGGATTTATTTTTTGCCCAAGGCAAAAACATTCGAGATAAAACAGTTTTATGTGCATGTGTGTGAAGGTAAGAAACCCAAACGTGACCTTCACACACATGCACATAAAACTGTTTTATCTCAAATGTTTTTGCCTTGGGCAAAAAATAAATCCCAAATTACCAGATCAGAAAAAGAAGTTTCCAAAAAAAAAAGATGGAAATCCAAAAGGTTGGTTCTCGTTTCTGGATGGGTACGGAAACTCTTGTTTGGAGAGGTTTGCTAGAGGGAGTTCCCTGGAACGAATTAGGGGATTTATTTGAGAAAATTCCGAAATCTTCACACTCCCTTGCTGCTCATAATTAAATCTATACGGGCACAGCAGGAAGAACAGAAATGAAGGTCATGGGGTGGGTTGAACATTTATTTGGAGAGGCTTGGACTCTCGCCTGGGGTGTTTCCTTGAACGAATTGAGAGATTTACTTGAAAATTCCGGAATCTCCACACCACTTCCTTGCACACAATTAAATATATTCAGAAGGAAGGACCGAAATGAAGGTCATGGGGTGAGTTGGAGAGGTTTGGGCTTGGACTGTTGTTAGGGAATTTCCTGGAACGAAATTTGGGGGATTGACTTGAAAATTCCGGAATCTTCACACTCCCTTGCTACACATAATTAAATCTGTACAGCAGGAAGAACAGAATGAAGGTCAAAAGTAGCTTTGTATGGGTCGATGAATGCGTTGGAATTTATTGCAGAAACTACTCTATTTGAAAAAATGGCGAGAGGGCGCTGAAGAATTAATTTGGAATTTGTTTCTTGCTCGTACGCAGGTCTGAACAGGAGGAAGAATAGACTATTTCAGTTTGGTTTTCAGTTGCCAATAAAATGGTCTTCAAACCGTTAAAAGAAAAGAAAAGGAAAAGCAAAGCAAAATCAATTATTTTATTCGAGGAACTTGTACTTCACCTGTTGAGGCTTACAAAAAGAGCCTGTAGCTAGTTTTCGAAACTTTTTTGGACCGAGTCGTATTGGTGTGAAATGGGCATGCAAAAGAAACGTTATTATTGGAGAGGAAATAGTTGTTGGGGTGGCAGGACCGTAATCAGATCATTGGAGGGGCGAGGTCTTAAATCTGGAAGAGTTTTTTTTCCAAAAGCTACGCCCTTTTCTTGGTGGAGGGGGGAGGGGGATGATTTCAGGTGGGTCTTTTCTTTCTTCCTTTGTCTACATTCAAGAAGTTCCATTCCAAATCCTTCTGTTGTTGTAGATGCATCGAAACGCTTCCTTGGCCAATGCGTCAAGCGAACAGTCAGGGCTGCCACACTTCCGCTTTTAAATCGCGTAATTTTATTAGAAAAATACGCTTCCCCTTTTCCCCCCGTTCGAAGGGATGTTGAAATTCAGTAGAAGGTGCCCAGTTTTGCCCAACAACAGCATACCTAACCATTCGTGTTTAATTTTTGACGCGCACCTGTTTCTAAAAATTCTTCTTCTTCTTCTTCTTCTTCTTCTGCTTCTTCTTCTGCTTCTTCTTCTTCTTCTTCCTCTTCCTTTTTCTTCTACCTCTTCCTTCTTCTTCTTTCTTCTTCTTTTTTCAACAAATCTTTATGTTGAGATTTAAGGGTAGAGACTTGGATCATCCTAATTTAGGTTCAGCGAAGGCAAGAAACTTTCTGTAACCACTTTGTGTATTCATCGCCGTCATTACCACCGTATTATGAGCTTCTTTTTGGACATTTTTTTTTGTTTCCAGAAATATTTATTATGCGCCCATTTGGAAACCGTGTTCCTTGAAAAGCGCAATAAAAATGCGATCATTCTGAACTATGATAGGAGAGGAGATTTGCGAGACGTAAATTCGGGGGGTAGGAGTACAAGAACCGTGAGTTTACTTAAAAGAAAAAAGAAGCGCAAGGAAAAAGGGGGTTGGAAGAATCGAGAATGATTCTTTCTTCTTTCTCCAACAAATCTTTAAGTAGAGATGCGGAGGTAAAGAATTAGATCGTCCCAATTTAGGTTCAGCATGGGCAAAAGTTTTTGTAACCACTTTGTGTATTCATCGCCGTCATTACCACCGTATTATAAGCTTTATAGACGTATTTTTTTTTGTTTCTAGTAATATTTATGCTCCCATTTTTGAAACCACATTCCTTGAAAAGCGCCAGAAAAATGTGATCGCTCTGAAGTATGATAGGAAAGGAAATTTGAGGGGTAGGAGTGTAAGAACTATGAGTTTGCTTTTAAAAAGGGAGGGAAAAGGGGCTGCAAGAATCGAGATTGATTCTTTCTTCTTTCTCCAACAAATCTTTAAGTAGAGATGCGGGGGTAGAGAATTGGATCACCCCAATGTAGGTTCAGCGCGTGCAAAAGTTTTTGTAACCACTTTGTGTATTCAATGCCACCATCACAACCGTATCATAAGCTTTGCAGACGTATTTTTTTTGTTTCTAGTAATATTTATGCTCCCATTTTTGAAACCACATTCCTTGAAAAGCGCCAGAAAAATGTGATCGCTCTGAAGTATGATAGGAAAGGAAATTTGAG
This sequence comes from Prosopocoilus inquinatus, assembly GCA_036172665.1. Taxonomy (NCBI): domain Eukaryota; kingdom Metazoa; phylum Arthropoda; class Insecta; order Coleoptera; family Lucanidae; genus Prosopocoilus; species Prosopocoilus inquinatus. The sequence continues at coordinate 600,078 of CM069878.1, read as the reverse complement.
GGGTAGGAGTGTAAGAACTATGAGTCTGCTTTTAAAAAGGGAGGGAAAAGGGGCTGCAAGAATCGAGAATGATTATTTCGTCTTTCTCCAACAAATCTTTAAGTAGAGATGCGGGGGTAGAGAATTGGATCACCCCAATATAGGTTCAGCGCGCGCAAAAGTTTTTGTAACCACTTTGTGTATTCAATGCCACCATCACAACCGTATCATAAGCTTTCCAGACGTATTTTTTTTGTTTCTAGTAATATTTATGCGCCCATTTTTGAAACACATTCCTTGAAAAGCGCCAGAAAAATGCGATCGCTCTGAAGTATGATAGGAAAGGAAATTTGAGGGGTAGGAGTGTAAGAACTATGAGTCTGCTTTTAAAAAGGGAGGGAAAAGGGGCTGCAAGAATCGAGAATGATTCTTTCTTCTTTCTCCAACAAATCTTTCAGTAGAGATGCGGGGGTAGAGTAGGGTAGGTTTTTGTAACCACTTTGTGTATTCATCGCCGTCATTACATATTATAAGCTTCTTTTTGGACACTTTTTTTGGTTTAAAGTAATATTTGTGCGCCCATTTTTGAAACCGTGTTCCTTGAAAAGCGCTAGAAAAATGTGGTCGATGTAAACTACGACAGGAAGGGAGATTTGAGGGGGAGGAGTACCAGAACTATGAGTTTGCTTAGAAAGAAGGGGCCGCAAGAATCGAGAATGATTAAATAATGTAAATATGAGTTCTTCTTCTTCGTTCATTTCCCAACAAATCTTTAATGGCCAGTTGCACCAAACACTTAAGGATAGCTTAACTTTAAGCACTGCTTAGAATGTGATTTACTAAATGTTGTGTCGCTCTCAAATGTCACTTTATAAGCAATACTTAAATTTAAGCTCGACTTACGTGTTTGGTGCAATTGACTATAAGTAAAGATGTGGGGGTAGAGAATTGGATCATCCCATGCACGGGCGAAAGTCTTTGTAACCACTTTGTGTATTCATCGCCAACATTACCACCGTATTATAAGTTATTTTGTACATTTTTTTTTGTTTAAAGTAATATTTATGCGCCCATTTTTGAAACCGTGTTCCTTGCAAAGCGCAATAAAATGTGATCGCTCTGAAGTATGACAGGAAAGGAAATTTGAGGGGCAGAACTGAGTTGCTTAGGAAGAAGGGGCTGCAAGAATCGAGAATGATTAAATAATGAAAATGTGAGTTCTTCTTCTTCGTTCATTTCCAAACAAATCTTTAATGGCCAGTTGCACCAAACACTTAAGGATAGCTTAACTTTAAGCACTGCTTAGAATGTGATTTACTAAATGTTGTGTCGCTCTCAAATGTCACTTTATAAGCAATACTTAAATTTAAGCTCGACTTACGTGTTTGGTGCAATTGACCATAAGTAAAGATGTGGGGGTAGAGAATTGGATCATCCCATGCACGGGCGAAAGTCTTTGTAACCACTTTGTGTATTCATCGCCATCATTACCACCGTATTATAAGTTATTTTGTACATTTTTTTGTTTAAAGTAATATTTATGCGCCCATTTTTGAAACCGTGTTCCTTGCAAAGCGCAATAAAATGTGATCGCTCTGAAGTATGACAGGAAAGGAAATTTAAGGGGCAGAACTGAGTTGCTTAGGAAGAAGGGGCTGCATGAATCGACAATGATTAAATAATGAAAATGTGAGTTCTTCTTCTTTGTTCATTTCCCAACAAATCTTTAATGGCCAGTTGCACCAAACACTTAAGGATAGCTTAACTTTAAGCACTGTTTAGAATGTGATTTACTAAATGTTGTGTCGTTCTTAAATGTCACTTTATAAGCAATACTTAAATTTAAGCTCGACTTACGTGTTTGGTGCAATTGACCATAAGTAAAGATGTGGGGGTAGAGAATTGGATCATCCCATGCACGGGCGAAAGTCTTTGTAACCACTTTGTGTATTCATTGCCACCATCGCAACCGCTTTTTAGACATAATTTTTTTTTTGGCTTCCGGTAATATTTGTACGCCCATTTTGCAAAAGCGTATCCCTCGAAAAGCGCATTGAAAAAAATGCGATCGATCTGAACTATAATAGGAAAAGAAATTCGTATAAGAATCGCGAGTTTCCTCAAAAACTGGAAGGGAAAGGGGGGTGCAAGAATCGAGAATGTTTAAATAATGAAAATCCGAGTTCTTTTTCCTTGTTTTTTTTTGTTTTTGCAACAAATCTCATTAAAAATGCGATCGATCGGAACTATGACAGGAGAAGAAATTCGAGGGGTGGGAGTGAGTACAGGAGCCGCGAGTTTACTTAAAAAAAAAACGGGGTTGCAAGAATGGGGGATGATTAGATAATGAAAATATGAGCACAAGCGCGTTCGAATTCGTGCGGGCTAATGTATGTACTGATTATAATCCCCCGATGGGGTGGGCAAACCCTCGGCGAGATTTCATGCCTGAAAGGACTCTTCATCTGCCTGAACGGCTATCTCCGCTGACCTATTGATTTGTACGGCTGCTGCGAATCGAGTGAGTGAGTGAGTGAGTGAGGGATTTCATGTAATACATGATGATGACAATATGCAACGTCGCTTTCAAAAAAAAAAAAAGAAAGAAAAAAGGAAAGATAAGAAAAAATGATGAAGAGGAGAGAGGAAAAATCTATTGGGGGAGGTTGATTTGATTTTTTTTGATTTGATTCGTTGATTCGATTCGATCGGAGCAGCAGGATATTGCGGCGTGCATATTTATAGAATGCAAAACTCTCACACACACACACACACACTCACAGAACCTTGTACACTTATTATTATACAATACAAAAACAAATCGTGACATTAAACTTCCAGATAAATAAACTCGCAGCGCTGGTTTTTTTTTTCCTCTCTTCTCTCTTGGTTGGTAACCGGCGTGCTTACTTAAAAAAAAATTCAAAGTCAGAGAGCAAGGAGTTATTGGACTTGCATGTGAACCAAAGCTGACCTTGCAGATCCCCTCCCCGCGTCGCCCTCCTGCTCCTCCCCCTCCCTCCTCCTCCCACTCCCACATGTTCACTGCGTACACTTATTTATAACCGACTATACATACACTTCCTATATATCCTTAGTCATAGTCACCAATTCGCCAATCAACCAACCAACCAACCAATCGTCTTCCCTCTTTTTTTTTTTCTTTTTCTTTCCCCCGTTGACAGATTGAGATTGAGGTCCTTGGGGATCGGTCCGATTTTTGGGGGGGATCGGGCCGAACCGGAGTATACTGCATTATTTTTTCTTTGTTCTTTTTTTTTTTGGAAATTGATCGCGATCGCTCGGTGCGACATTGAACTATGTAAAAAAGGTCGCGTTCCGAAATGAATAAATGCATGATGAATAATACTTTCTGGTGTTTATTGCGCAGTCTTTTTTTTTTTTTTTTTCGGGGGGGAAATTGAATAAGTAAGCACCCGGGCTGCTAAGGCCAAGGTGTCGGTCGGTCATGCTCTTCTTAAGCATGAGCTTCGCCGAAGACCCGATTTGATTTCGGCGGCGCGGCGGTCTTGCACGGTGTGTCGTGCACGCGTGCGTCAATTGCACACGCTATTATCTTCTGATTGGTTCAAGGCATTTCCTTATTGGCACTTAACGTGCCGGTCACTACTGCGCAGTGCATCGGTCCTCCGAACGCAGGACCGGACCGGCCGAAACACCCACAGAAAAATATTCGTTGTTAAAGTTGCGCTGCGCTTACAACTTACTGCAACAACAAAAAGGAAAAAAATCCTTCGCTTAGGGCCGATTGCATAATAAAAAATACATCTGTTTTAGACCCGATTTCATAATCGAACTTTAGGGAGACTTTAAATTAAAAGTCACATTCTGATGTATAAATAACTACGTATTCGCATCGTTTTGGACATGTGACTGTGACTTTTATTTTCAAATCTCCTAAAGTTCGATTATGAAATCTGGTTTCGGTATTCTTAAAGTGACTTTAAACTAAAGCTTCCCCCTTCCTCCCCTCCGCACGTGCACATTGAAATTAGTACCTCAACATGTACAGGGTGGGCCAAATTTTTGACACTTTTAAAGGGAAACACCTGTTTTTAGAAGAGTTAGACAAAAACCGACCTGGGTGTTTGGAGCTCGATTTTTATGACAAGTTCAATGGTAAAAACCGCATTTCGATATCTTGAACCGTTCAGGCGCTAGGGGGCGTTTCTCAAAAATTCTGCGATTTCTAAAAACCTTCATAACTTTTTTGTTTATTAAGATTTTTAATTCCTGTGAAAACTTCTTTGAGGGGCACTTTTTGTATGCAGAATTCACTGTCCTAAATTACTTTTTTCTAGAGTGTTCAATATTCGAGATATAAGCCAGAACTTTAATTTTTTATATGGAACACCCTTTGTGTTTTTACATTTTCGAAAAGAGCAAAAAATTCTGTTTACGAAAACATAAAACACTTGATATTTTAATCAAACCGTTTTTGAGATGCATGGCATTCGAGTTTTAATTAAAAGTTTAATGTTTTTTGCAACAATCAAGTAGGCTATGACAATAACTAAATATGTTTTATATTTAAAGGGCCATGAACAATGTAGTATTATCTTTCTAGATAATTAATTTGTTTTTATTGTTATTGGTTTGGATGTGTATTCCCTTTTTTTTTGTATATTTATGAATTTTAGTTTAGGGGCTCCATTCATCTGACTTTTTTTTCTTTTTTTATTATTTTTATTATTACTATTATATTATTTTATTATTTTTATTATTACTATTATATTAATTTATTATTATTATTATTTTTATCTAAATGATCTCATCTACGTCCAAAATTTATTTGAATAGTAAATACTGGAAACAGATAACTGCAACTACGCAACAACAAACCCCCTATTATAGTATACAGGGGCGGATTTAGCCATGATTTTCAGGGTTTTCCTTGCGGTGGTCAAAAAATAGAAATTTAAATTAATTTAAGAAAAGAAACCAAAGAAACCACTTGCATTAATTTTTTTTTTAAATCTGTTGAAGTAGTGTAAAAATATTTTCAAAACGCTTCAAAATTATTGCAAATCAATAAGTTAATATATAGGGTGATTCATAATAGGTAGTAGAGATTTTTGTATACAGGGAAGGGCAAAAGTATTAATTTATCGAAAACTGTTTGACGTATCTGTTTGAAATTTGGTGTGTGATTTAAAGTCATCCATCAATAAGACCTGCATTATCAATTTGTTTCAATTGTTTATCTGCTCTTGTTTCTGCCTGCGATCCTTTTTTTTTTTTTAATGAGAACCTACTACTGATTTTTTCCCTTTATTCAACGGTGCGTTTAATTCTCTAAACGGCCACATAAAAATATTTATCTGTTGCATAAGAAAATTTTGGAAAAAATAATACTTTGCCCTTCCTTGCGTAACGTCCTAAGTTAAAATGAAGGAATCAAAAAAAAGAAATTACGATTTGAAAATGATATGAAAAATATTCAAATAAATAAATATGTAGTTTTCATTTCGTGGCGAGGAGAATGGAAAATGGAAAAGGAGAAAACAAATGACGATCGTAAATTTTACGGCAGAAAACTGCAAAGGAAAACAATTTTAACGAAAGCAAAAAAAAAAGAAAATAATTTCCAGAAATGAAAAGAGAAAGGAAAAAAAAAGCAATGACGATAAAACATCGATGATTTATCGTCATTTGTTTTTTCCTTTCTCTTTTCATTTCTGGAAATTATTATTATTTTTTTTGCTTTCGTAAAAATTGTTTTCCTTTGCGGTTTTGTTTTTCTTTTTATAAATAAATATGTATTTCCAGAACTGAAAAGAGAAGGAAAAAACAAATGACGATAAATCATCGATGTTTTATCGTCATTGTTTTTTTTTTCCTTTCTCTTTTCATTTCTGGAAATTATTATTTTTTTTTTGCTTTCGTAAAAATTGTTTTCCTTTGCAGTTTTCTGTCGTAAAAAAAAACAAATGACGAAAAAACATCGATGTTTGATGAACATCGACGCACATCGCCCATCTCTACTCCAGTGCACTCCGAAAATACTTCCATCCTCTGTTATTACGTGAGGTTGAAACAAGATGGAGATACTCTGAGTGCGCTCCAGAGAGCCATCGCTCGAAAACACCGACAGATTGCAATGTTTTATTTAATTTCCATTATTTTTATTTGCATTTTTCAGAAGAAATTTGCTACAAATCGCTTTCGATTGCAGTGCAGCTGTTTCACCCCCATTTAGGGTTCCATCAGTAAAAGCGTGGCTCGAGAGTTTCATTGCAAAACAAAGAAAAAGAAGCGCTGTTTAAGCTGTTCCTTAATTTCTTCCTTCCAAAACACGTTCAGTCTCGACTTAACCTATTACGGATGACCCTGTATTAAAATGAGCCCCTCAAAGTGTCATACTTTTCCAAAACCGAGAAAATAAAAAATACTAATGGCCAGTTGCACCATACACTTAAGGTCAGCTTAACTTGAAGCACCGCTTAGAATGTGATTTAGTGAATGCTGTGTAACCTAAAATGTCACATTATAAGCAGTACTTAAATTTAAGCTCGACTTAAGTGTTCGGTGCAACCGACCATGAAGAATACGTTGCAACATCGGATGATGTTGAGGTGAATGAACACGAAGTGTTGTGTTGATTTGGTGCTTTAGATGAATGACGTTTGCAGCGCCATCTGTTAACGTGCGCCTCCAACTTGTAGTTTGCCGGGAGCATATTTCAGAAAACGTGAAAAAAACTGAATCGGTTAGGGACGCTCAAAAGCAATAAAGAAAGTTTTAAACGCGAAGCGAAAGAATTTGTGGCGCCATCTGTTATCCTCGGTCGTGACTTCGTGCTCTTTATTTGCGGGGAAACAACGTCGAAGCGCAACTGAAAAAAACGCCAAGAGGAAAGTTCGAGGAATAACGAACGTTGCGAAACACTATTTCGAATAAATTCTTCATTTGAATAGAACGCGAGAAGTCAGTTACGGACGTATTTAGCGCCATCTGTTGATCTGCAGCCGGCCGAAATTAATCTTGTTAAGAGACAAAATTGCAAAACAGCTGAAAACAATTTTTTTTTCTTCAAGAATGCGTTTGAGAAACAATTGGGGCGAACTTGCGCGTAACGCTTAGTTTGAATAATCAAAAAACGTTTGGGAGGGAGGGCGCCATCTGTTACCACCAAGCCGTAACTTCGCCTCGCCCCCTCCATTTGCGCGCGGCAAAAATTTCAAAGCAACCGGAAAATGCTGAGAGAATTCAGAGAAAAAAAGGAAACGTTGATAAAAACAGTTTCGAATAAATAGAGTTAAACGGGAATAGGAGACAAACGTGTAAGTGGCGCGCGCCATCTGTTATCTTGCCGTGGCAATTCATCTTGCTCCCCTTCTTAATTGCTGGGAAACAGTTTCAAAACCTGAAGGAAGCAAATTTCTTGAAGTGTTTGAGAAACAGTTGAAGCTCCGCGCCAGTTTTCGGGCGATTTCCTAACCTAAAATGTTGACAGCTTTCCTAACCTAAAATGTTGACTTTTTCTTTTAGAAATAGGATAATCTGGAAGCAAGTAAACATTGCTCATTTGTTTAGCACGAATTCAGAACCTGAAAGAGGCAAATTATTTGAAAAGAAAGTGTTCGAGAAACAGTTGAAGCTTCGCGCCAGTTTTCGAGCGCTTTTCTAACCTAAAATTTTGACAGCTCTTGTCACTTTCTTTTTTAGAAATAGGATAATCTGGAAGCAAGTAAGCAGTGCTGCTCATTTGTTTGGCACGGATTCAAAACCTGAAAGAGGCAAATTTCTTGAAGAGAAAATGTTTGAGAAACAGTTGAAGCTTCGCGTCAGTTTTCGGGAGCTTTTCTAACCTAAAATTTTGACAGCTCTTGTCACTTTTAGAGATAATCTAGAAGCAAGTAGGCAGTGCTCATCTGTTTAGCACGAATTCAAAACCTGAAAGAGGCAAATTTCTTGAAGAGAAAGTGTTTGAGAAACCGCTGAAGCTCCGCGCCAGTTTCGGGCGCTTTCCTAACCTAAAATGTTGACAGCTCTTGTCATTTGTTTTTAAAAATAGGATAATCTAGAAGCAAGTAAGTAGCGCTCATTTGTTTAGCACGAATTCAAAACCTGAAAGAGGCAAATTATTTGAAAAGAAAGTGTTCGAGAAACAGTTGAAGCTCCGCGCCGGTTTTCGGGCGCTTTCCTAACCTAAAATGTTGACAGCTCTTGTCACTTATTTTTTTTTAGAATTATGATAATCTGGAAGCAAGTAAGCAGTGCTGCTCATTTGTTTAGCACGAATTCAAAACCTGAAAGAGGCAAATTTCTTGAAGAGAAAGTGTTTGAGAAACAGTTGAAGCTCCGCGCCAGTTTTCGGGCGCTTTTGTAACCTAAAATGTTGACAGCTCTTGTCATTTGTTTTTAAAAATAGGATAATCTAGAAGCAAGTAAGTAGCGCTCATTTGTTTAGCACGAATTCAAAACCTGAAAGAGGCAAATTATTTGAAAAGAAAGTGTTCGAGAAACAGTTGAAGCTCCGCGCCGGTTTTCGGGCGCTTTCCTAACCTAAAATGTTGACAGCTCTTGTCACTTATTTTTTTTTAGAATTATGATAATCTGGAAGCAAGTAAGCAGTGCTGCTCATTTGTTTGGCACGGATTCAAAACCTGAAAGAGGCAAATTTCTTGAAGAGAAAGTGTTTGAGAAACAGTTGAAGCTTCGCGCCAGTTTTCGGGAGCTTTTCTAACCTAAAATTTTGGATGCAAGTAAGCAGTGTTCATTTGTTTAGCACGGATTCAAAACCTGAAAGAGGCAAATTATTTGAACGGAAAGTCTTTGAGAAACAGTTGAAGCTTCGCGTCAGTTTTCGGGCGCTTTTCTAACCTAAAATTTTGACAGCTCTTGTCACTTTTAGAGATAATCTAGAAGCAAGTAGGCGGTGCTCATTTGTTTAGCGCGGAAAACAACCAAGATTTCAATGAGCACGTCACATTTTGTGAAATTAAAGTTAGTGAAGTGTTCACAGCAAGACAGTGACGGCTGTCATGTGAAACCAATCGCCCTAATGACGACAGGTGTCAATTGACGGTTCAAATTCCGATTGGCGCCCTGAACTATTTATTAATTTGCCTGAAATTGTTTGTTTTTTTTTAGTTTGGATTTAATTTAATGCACACGTGATCTTGATCTTGAATTTTGACAGTGAATTCATTCTGGATTTGAAGGTCACTCCGAATTGCGCAACGTTGCATTCGTGTCCGTCCGAATTTTACACAATCGACGACAACACCGCTTATTAATTAATCTGATGTGAATAATTGTCGCAGCATTAAATCGTTAAGCGTCTTGCTTTCCTGAAATTAAAAAAAAAAAATACATTTTTGGGCCTGGTGTGACGTATCAATTCAGCTGGTCGTGGTTCCCAGACTTCATTTGATACGTCGCCATCTCTGATCCGAGTTTTAAAGCGCGCAGAAGTTTCTCCTCGTGGATAACTGTTTGCGCTGTTTTCGGATATTTTTAATGCACAGTGAATCATTGGATGTGATCGTCAAAGCGTGACGTAAGGGAATCCCCCGTCAACTATGAACGTTGAAAAAAAAAACACTTCCTTTGTCATAACAACGATGATGTGCCTCCTCAACGAAAGATTTCGGTCGTCGAAGAAGTGGAACGTAACGACCGAAAACGATTACGTAAAAGCCAGTGGCGGCGGCGGCGGCGGAGAGGGGGAGCGCCTCAAGGCCCGCTCGATTTTCATTTCTCCGCGGTAATCATTTTTCGGGTGCAACGTTTTTCGGCAGGGCCAATTATTTTCGGCCGAAACAGGAAACGATCCTCAAGGTTGGCCGGTGCGGTCGGTCACGTATTGCAATCTTGGCCGGGCAAAGAGGTGGAGGCAGGCAGGCAACTAGGCAAAAGAGGTAAACGAAATAATGGGGGGGCCGTTTCTCCGCTCGCCTGCTATTGACATTTCAATTATGCGCCGTATTCTAAATACGTTTTTATTTATGTATTCGATGCGTTGGAATATTTATCGCATTGTTATTTATTTTTTGCTCTCGTGTGAGTGTGCGCGCTCGCGCGCCATCGTTACCAATGCGAGGTATTCAGCGCACGCAATGTCGGTTATGTAACGACGACGACGACGATGTGGCGACCTTTTCGAAGACGACGTCAGCTTCAGTCATCAAAACTGAAAAATTAATGACCACAATTATCTACGCCTATGGTTTTGTTACTTTGACTTTGGCGAAGCTTTTGCTACTTAATTGCTACTAGGAGGGTTTCTGTACCGGGTATTCCCGGGAAATTTGCAGTTTTTGCCATTCCCGACTCCGACTCAGTCCAGAGAACATCATGTCATCTTAGACCATTCTAAACAGCTCAAGCTCAACGCTACCACCAGGTCAGGAACACTACCGACACTGCGACAAGTCACGACGGCATCGTATGCTGGCATACGACCCTGCAACTACTTCATAATTGGTCGTATCTCACGTGACCAAGTTCTGTATGATAGTTAACCAGCTGACAATACATATGATTGAGCTGACAATAGAAATGATTGACAAAACGGAGGCTCGTTAAATACAGTTATTAATTTTTCAAGGCAATGAAAACACAAAACAGTTTGGCAATAATTAGTTTTTGGACTCGAATTCCCGACTTGAAGGGAATGAACGGTTGTAAAAAACAACAATGCTTTTTTGTTTATGCTAAAACTAGGGGAGCAGAGAGGAAAAGAGGAATATTAAAAAGAAGAACAAATTAATCTGCGAAAAACAAAAATTAGAAGCGAAAGGGAAATGAAAGAGGCGGCAACAAAATGCAAGGCGCGAGGCAAAAAACAAAACAAAAGAAGATCGCCGGCAACGAGCTGAACGAAAGTAAACTGTGAAAAAGTTTATAATTGATATAAGAAACTGAACGTCGAAATGAAGCGCACGAAACAAAAGAAGATTACAACTGCGATGGACACGAAACAATGAAAAACGATGAACTACAGGAAAGCGACAACACAATTTGAAAAGAAAAGCACAAAGAAAATAACGAAAAAAAAAACAGGAATTTGGACGACTAAGATAAACAGAAAACAAAATAATCTCCAGACGGAAAATTACAAAAACAAAAAAAAAAAAATTAGTAAAGACGAGATTGTAAACTGAAAAAAAAAGCGTCGGTCGATCAACAAAATGCGAAAAATCAATTCGCTAGAGATAAACAAAAAGGAAAACAATACGAGGACATAAATGAATTAAAGAGAAAAAAACAAACAGATGGACAAAAAAAAATTCAAGTCAACGAAAGTTTTTGCAAATGAAAACAAACTCGTAAGAAACAAAAGAGAACTGTAAAAAAGAGTCAATAAAATGCGATCAAAAAAAAAGAGCAACGCAAGAAATAAAAAAAAGCAAAAAAAGAGTGGATAGAAAAAATAAATAAATGGAAAACGGCGATTCTCCGGCCGAAAGCTGGCAGAAAACAAAATAAACAAATAAACGTGAATAAAGTGCAAAACATCAAATTCTTAAAACAAAAAAGAAACAAAAGAGAAACAAAAACATATGAAATGAATAAAAAACAAAAGAAAACGTATTTTCTATCCACGGATTACATTGGAATAGAAAAAAAAAACAAGGATGTTGATGATTAAGATAAACAAAAAACAAAATAATCTCCAGATAGAAAATTAAAAATAAAAAATAGTAAAGAAACGAGACCGTAAACTGAAAAAAAAAGAGTCGGTCGGTCAACAAAACGTGAAAAATCAATTTGCTAAAGATAGACAAAGAAAAAACAATACGAGGACATAAAAGAATTAAAAAGAAAAAACAAACAGAAGTAACACGATGGAGAAAAAAAAATTAAAGTCAACGAAAGTTTTTGCAAACGAAAACGAACTCGTAAGAAACAAAAGAGAACTGTAAAAGAGAGTCAATAAAATGCGAAAACCTAAGCGATTAAATAAAGAAGAACGCGAGAAACAAAGAGAGAACATAAGAAGAGTGGACAGAAAAAATAAATAAATGAAAAACGGCGATTCTCCGGCCGAAAACAGGGAGAAAACAAAAGAACAAAACAAAATAAACGAATAAACGTGAATAAAGTGCAAAACAATAAATTCTTGAAACAAAAAAGAAGCAAAAGAGAAACGAAAACATATAAAATGAATAAAAAACAAAAGAAAACTTATTTTCTTTCCACGGATTATATTAGAATGTAGAATGCTGTTGAGTGTCGTCACGTGAAGACAACAATAAAAGTAGCCCAAATCATTAAACGCCAAATGTGTCTAAAATGTAGCCGAAATGGCGGAATTTTGCTCAGTCCGGCAACCAACGATATAAATTCTATTTTTTCTAAAATTAATTTAAATTTCTCTTTTTTGACCGTGAAGGGGCCTTTCATTGAACGCGGCCTTGGGCTACAGTCTGTAAAGACCATGCCCAAATCCGCCCCTGTACATTAAATCAGACACCTTAATTGTTACCAACTTCCCTTTTCTTTTTTTTTCAATTGTAACATTTTTTTTCGTATTTTTGAGTTAAAATAGCCGTAACAACTCACTGACATTGATATTTGACACTGTAGAAGTCATCGTCACATGAATGTCAAGCACCACTCCGACTCAGACCAGAGAAGATCATGTCATCTTGGACCATTCTAAATAGCTCAACGCTACCACCTGGTCAGGAACATTATCGACACTGCGACAAGTCACGACGACATCGTATGCTGGTATACGACTCTGCAATTATTTCGTAATTGTATCTCAAGTGATTAAAATCTCCATGACGGTTAGTCAGTTGACAATACGTATGATTGACAAAACGGAGGCCCATTAAATACAGTTGTTAATTTTTCAGCCATTTTTATGAGACAATTTGTCGATATTGATTTATTCGGAGGAGAGTTTTTTTTTCTTCTTCTTTAATTTTTGCCCGCTTTATCAAGTCTCGATGATGATTTAACCGGATCAAAAACGTCGTTTCGCGCTTTCGCTTCGACGTGCTCGCCGTTCATCGCTATTTTTAGACGAAATTTTCTGCATTCGGGCGGCGGCAGATTATTTCTGTATAAACAACCGGGAACTCCAATGTTTGCTTTAAGGGCGATAAGGCACGGGGATCGTTCGTTCCGATGAAATTTCGAACGGGACGAACGTGTGTGCTCGAGCACGGCAATAATCTGCATGTAGCAAGCAATACGTAACAATATCACGCATGGGCGTAGCCAGGGGAGGGAAAAATCAGATCAAATCGTGTAAACAAACGACAATCGTCTTTAGGTCTTTTACGAAACTTCCGAAGGCGTCATTTTCAAATCTGTGGTTATATTTGTGGTTTCTCTGTGTAATTTTTTTTTTTTTTTTGTCTTGGCAGATCTCATTGTAAGTCAGATTTTGGCTCTCAATGTCTCGCAGAAGAAGGCTTTTCAATAGTGGTTGTGGTGTATGCGAATTGTTTTTCTATTGTCCAAAAGAAAAAAAAAAAAAACAATTTTTCAACCTCCTTCGGTACTTCTGCAAAACTGAGCTCATCAAAAATTCAAAATTTTAATCAAAAATTCAAAATTTTAAGGAAGTTCGGAAAAAGAACTGAGGTTTAAAGATTGAGTGCCAAAATGTTAAAATTAAATATTTTGGAAATAAAAAAATAAAGTAAAAATCGCAAAGAATTTAAACACAATGTTTTAAAGTAAAAAAAAAAATCAAGGTCAATCCAAACAAGCAATATCACGCATGGGCGTAGTCAGGGGAGGGAAAAATCAGATCAAATCGTGTAAACAAACGACAATCGTCTTTAGGTCTTTTACGAAACTTTCGAAGGCGTCATTTTCAAATTTGTGGTTACATTTGTGGTTTCTCTGTGTAATTTTTTTTTTTTTTTTTTGGTCTTGGCAGATCTCATTGTAAGTCAGATTTTGACTCTCAATGTCTCGCAGAAGAAGACTTTTCAACAGTGGTTGTGGTGTATGCGAATTGTTTTTCTATTATCCAAAAGAAAAAAAAAAAAAAAAACAATTTTTCAACCTCCTTCAGTACTTCTGGAAAACTGAGCTCATCAAAAATTCAAAATTTTAATCAAAAATTCAAATTTTTAAGGAAGTTCGGAAAAAGAACTGAGGTTTAAAGATTGAGTGCCAAAATGTTAAAATTAAATATTTTGGAAATAAAAAAATAAAGTAAAAATCGCAAAGAATTTAAACACAATGTTTTAAAGTAAAGAAAAAAAATCAAGGTCAACCCAAACAAGCAATTGAACTTTACCTAAGCGAGGCCAACCCAAGAAAATAATTTTGCGATGGATAAAAAAAAACGTCAGAAATTATCGTTGTTATAAAATTTGAGAAATTGAGAAACATTTTACAATGAAATACATTTCAAGGTCGACCCTTTTTTTTATAGAGGTCGTGGAAGCGCCAAATTTCCTCTTTTCGTCCTTAGACATGGAGGGTACCGCCCTTCGTCATTTCTTCCTCCACACCTATAGTCCTTCCATCCTCTTCGCCCCCGTGAAGTATTCGTCATCGTCATCGTCATCGTCTCGGGGGAAAAATCGTACAATCTGGCAACGTTGTTTTACGTACGTGTATCGACTAGGGTGGTGATTGCCGTGCCTCATGCAAAGCTCAAATAAATTTTTCGTCGGGGCCTTAATTAAAAAAAAAAAAAAAAAACCCGATTGAAATCTGAAAACTATCTAATTAAGGCCGGTGTCACACGTGATTTTTATCTGCCATCTAACCATCGACTCTACAGATACGTACGTACTTGCAATCATCACAAGTTTACAAACGTAGATTTTAGCTGACGATTAGAAAAATTCGTGATGAATAAAAAAATACAAAGCGCTTAAATATTGCAAGCCTGAAAAATTCGAGCTTTTTTTTGTTACATGTTTAATAAATAAATAAATAAATAAATGGCAACGCCGCCGCACAAATGCGCTCGCTGTATAGTGTTCGTTGCATCCATCGTTTGTTATGTTAAAACAATGTCGCCATATCCGACGAGGCGTAATTATTTGTTTATGTTTTAGCTTTCGTGTTATGTTGTTTTTTTTTTTTTTTTTTTTTTTTTTTGTTTCTGAGTAATCTGTTTATTTCAGCAATCCGTGCAGCAACGTTCTGCATTACATCCGCGATGACAGTGGGCGGCGGCGGCACATTGCGCGATGGTCTAATTAAGTCGAAAATTTGGAGGGAAACGTGCGAGCTTGCCGCCATCTCTCGGTCGGTTTGAAGAGAAGTTCTTTCCGCGCGGCAATTTGAATGAAAGCTCGACGGATTTTAATAAGTAGTTTTATTTTTTTAAAAAGAAAAAAAAAACAACAAGTTTAGACGATAAACCAATCTGTAAACGACTGTAAAAAAAAAAAACGCGTAGCGCCATCTTCCATACCGACTACGAAGTTCGATTCAACTTTTTTATATCATTTTATATTTATTTTTCTTGCTAGACACCGGCGAGATGTTGTCTCCTTACTTAATTTTGGGCTTGTCGATTTTCTTGAAGTGAATAGTGTCTAACCAATAAACGATTGTTACGAAAGCGTGTGGCGCCATCTTTTATCCGCCGACTGTGTCGAGTTTAATTTTTTTTTTTTTTTTTTGACACAATCGGTATAACAGATGTGAATTTTCTCTCTCGCATTCCTGCGGTTACTCTTACCGTGTGTTACTTGGCGCGATTGGAGCGCCATCTATCTGTTCATTTCGAGCCAAGTTTCTTGGCAGAAATGTCCAGAAACTCGCTTCCTTCATACAAGAGAGAACATGTATGCGGGCGGCTTGAGGCACGTGCAGGCGCCTCAAGTTGGATGAATTTCAACAGCTTCTCCGAGTTGAAGGTCTTCGGGGGGTGGCAGGGGGGGTGGGGGCGGAATCAGAATTAATTGATTTGCGCTCATCAGCAAATTTTCCGTCGTCCACTTTCGAACACTCGAACACATGAATGGAATGAAGAACATGCGAATTCACGGCGGGGGTGTCGCCATCTAAGCGGCGACGATGATTTCGTTTCGCCACAACGTACCCTTCCCCCCCCCCCCCCTGTTTTAAGTACCCCTGATCGATGCTTCCTATCTTGCCCGTTTATCTTTTTATTTGGGAATTACAGGCGAAGCGGAAGGACGCCGCCGCCGCCGCCGCGCGCCACCTTCTCGGACGTCACGACGCACGCAAACAGGTGTCGCTTCATCTATTACGTTATGGCTTTCGGAAGGGGGTTCCCCGGCTTGTTTTTTTTTTAAATTTTCATCCAATTTTCTGATTCTCATCTTCGGTTTCTATTAATTTTTTAAATTTTTTATTAAATAGATTCGTTCAGAAAACCAATGCTAACGCGTTAAATCCACTTTAAAATTGCTAAGTATGTACAGGGTGTCCCGTCACGCATTGTCACCGCTTCGCTTACGTGGCAAGCTCCCTCGTGACCACTACTTAGTGAGTGATTATAAAAGAAATTAAAGAAGTGAAGAGGAGAAGTTGAAAAACGGAAAGAGTAGATGCCATCGACTGGAAAGGCCTTGGCGGAACCTGGAGACGAATACCAAAAGCAACAAAACATGCAAGAAGACATAACTGGGCGGGAAACGGTAGAAGAAAGATACGTGGACGAAGGCGAAAGAAGGCGATGCTTAAAGCAGCCGAGGGGGCGTGAATTGTAAATAAAAAACACAAAAAGGCAACGGATGAAAAAATTAAAGAACGCAATCAAAACAAAAAAAAAAGGAATGGAAGAATGTCTAAGCAAGAAGACTGCGTGCGAAGAATACAAAAGAGAAGGGAAGGCGGTCGAAGACCTAGCAAAAAATCGAAAGAGGGAGAGAGTTTGGAGAAAAAATGAATGGGGATTACAACGAGAATCAAAAAAGGAATGATGAGAAACCAAAGGAAAAAGAGGGAAAACCGTACGAAGAAACAAAAGGCGAACAAGGGATAATGTTAAGAGAGGAACAAACAATTTTGGAAAGATGGAGACAACAAAGGCCTTGGCGGAACCTCGAGACGAATACCAAAAGCAACAAGACGTGCAAGAAGACATAACTGGGCGGGAAACGGTAGAAGGAAGATACGTGGACGAAGGCGGAAGAAGGCGATGCTTAAAGCAGTCGAGGGGGCGTGGGGCCACGAGAATTGTAAACAAAAAACACAAAAAGGCAACGGACGAAAAAATTAAAGAACGCAATCAAAACAAAAAGAAAGGAATGGAAGAATGCCTAAGCAAGAAGACTGCGTGCGAAGAATACAAAAGAGAAGGGAAGGCGGTCGAAGACCTAGCAAAAAATCGAAAGAGAGAGAGTTTGGAGGAAAAATGAATGGGGATTACAACGAGAATCAAAAAGGGAATGATGAGAAACCAAAGGAAAAAGAGGGAAAACCGTACGAAGAAACAAAAGACGAACAAGGGATGATGTTAAGAGAGGAACAAACAATTTTGGAAAGATGGAGACAACAAAGGCCTTGGCGGAACTTCGAGACGAATACCAAAAGCAACAAGACGTGCAAGAAGACATAACTCGACGGGAAACGGTAGAAGGAAGATACGTGGACGAAGGCGGAAGAAGGCGATGCTTAAAGCAGCCGAGGGGGCGTGTGGGACCACGAGAATTGTAAACAAAAAACACAAAAAGGCAGCGGACGAAAAAATTAAAGAACGCAATCAAAACAAAAAAGAAAGAAATGGAAGAATGCCTAAGCAAGAAGACTGCGTGCGAAGAATACAAAAGAGAAGGGAAGGTGGTCGAAGACCTAGCAAAAAATCGAAAGAGAGAGAGAGTCTGGAGGAAAAATGAATGGGGATTACAACGAGAATCAAAAAAAGAATGATGAGAAACCAAAGGAAAAAGAGGGAAAACCGTACGAAGAAACAAAAGACGAACAAGGGATGATGTTAAGAGAGGAACAAACAATTTTGGAAAGATGGAGACAACAAAGGCCTTGGCGGAACTTCGAGACGAATACCAAAAGCAACAAGACGTGCAAGAAGACATAACTGGGCGGGAAACGGTAGAAGGAAGATACGTGGACGAAGGCGAAAGAAGGCGATGCTTAAAGCAGCCGAGGGGGCGTGGGGCCACGAGAATTGTAAATAAAAAACACAAAAAGGCAACGGACGAAAAAATTAAAGAACGCAATCAAAACAAAAAAGAAAGGAATGGAAGAATGCCTAAGCAAGAAGACTGCGTGCGAAGAATACAAAAGAGAAGGGAAGGTGGTCGAAGACCTAGCAAAAAATCGAAAGAGAGAGAGTTTGGAGGAAAAATGAATGGGGATTACAACGAGAATCAAAAAAAGAATGATGAGAAACCAAAGGAAAAAGAGGGAAAACCGTACGAAGAAACAAAAGACGAACAAGTGATAATGTTAAGAGAGGAACAAACAATTTTGGAAAGATGGAGACAACAAAGGCCTTGGCGGAACTTCGAAACGAATACCAAAAGCAACAAGACGTGCAAGAAGACATAACTGGGCGGGAAACGGTAGAAGGAAGATACGTGGACGAAGGCGAAAGAAGGCGATGCTTAAAGCGGCCGAGGGGGCATGTGGGACCACGAGAATTGTAAACAAAAAACACAAAAAGGCAGCGGACGAAAAAATTAAAGAACGCAATCAAAACAAAAAAGAAAGGAATGGAAGAATGCCTAAGCAAGAAGACTGCGTGCGAAGAATACAAAAGAGAAGGGAAGGCGGTCGAAGACCTAGCAAAAAATCGAAAGAGAGAGAGTTTGGAGAAAAAATGAATAGGGATTACAACGAGAATCAAAAAAGGAATGATGAGAAACCAAAGAAAAAAGAGGGAAAACCATACGAAGAAACAAAAGACGAACAAGGGATAATGTTAAGAGAGGAACAAACAATTTTGGAAAGATGGAGACAACAAAGGCCTTGGCGGAACTTCGAGACGAATACCAAAAGCAACAAGACGTGCAAGAAGACATAACTGGGCGGGAAACGGTAGAAGGAAGATACGTGGACGAAGGCGGAAGAAGGCGATGCTTAAAGCGGCCGAGGGAGCGTGTGGGACCACGAGAATTGTAAACAAGAAACACAAAAAGGGAACAGACGAAAAAATTAAAGAACGCAATCAAAACAAAAAAGAAAGGAATGAAAGAATGCCTAAGCAAGAAGACTGCGTGCGAAGAATACAAAAGAGAAGGGAAGGCGGTCGAAGACCTAGCAAAAAATCGAAAGAGGGAGAGAGTTTGGAGAAAAAAAGAATGGGGATTACAACGAAAATCAGAAAAGGAATGATGAGAAACCAAAGAAAAAAAAAAGGGAAAACCGTACGAAGAAACAAATAAGGAACAAGGGATAATGTTAATGGAAGGACAAACAATTTTGGAAAGATGGAGACAACACTTCAGGAATTTGTTAGAAGAGTTTAGAGGTATAACACCACAAATAAACAAAATAAAAAAAATAAAAAAAAAGAACATGGAGAGAAGAAGTAAGGCGAGTAACAGAAAAGAGAGGAGTGAGATGGGATGAGGTTTAGCAACAAGTTTTGCGCGGAATAGAGAAAGATGGAGACAACTGTGGAAAACACCAACTTAACCTAAGACACTCACGCCATTTTTTTTTTAATGTCTTAAATTTTTTTTTGTCTTGATATAATCAGAGTCCACTTTATTCTTGTGTTCTTCATTATTTATGTTTATCCTACGTTTCAGTTTCAGGCATTTCAAAAGCGAATTAAATCAACGAATTTTCAAAAGCGTGTCCAACAAACTTTTTGGTTATGTTTGCCTCAAACGTTTGTTTGTTTGTATTTTTTTAATTTTTGTTTTGCGTTTAAGTCGTAAAGTGTGAGTTATTTATTTCTGCCGGACGAATTTAATCGCGGACAACGATAATAAAATGACATGCACTTTCGTACGAAACGTGCCGGCAGGCGGCGCGCAGGGAGAGTACAAATGGCTATTGATTTTTGCGCTTATCTTATCGCCTTTATAGTATTAGATAGCCAGACGTAAACAAAGTCTTTTTTTTTCGTTAATCACGTCCTGGAATAAATTCCGAACTTTCACAGAAAAAAATGATCGCGTCCGTTATTCCTTTTTTCCCTCCATTCGGTCGCACTGCGCTGACGAGAACTAACACTAAGACTGAAACAGTTGTTCGCTTATTCATGCCTACCTTTTTCTGTCTTGTTAGCTTTCTTTTTTTCTTTCTTTTGAAATTGCTTGCTTTCCTTGGTTTACTCTTTAAGATGCGCGAAGATTTGTTTCAATTTGTTTTAACCGATTTAAATTTTGCCAAAAATCGAAAAATATCCGAAAAAAGAATTCTTTCTTGTTGCGAATTCAACTGAAACGAATATAAGAAACAGGGTGGTCTAAAACACCACCCTTCATCAAAATTTATTTTGTTTCGTTGAATCTGTTTAATGTAACAGATGGCGCCACAAATGTTTTTTTTTTGTTTAATTCAAAGTCGTCTTAACAACGACAACCCTCTTAGATTTTCAGTTGTTTTCGCAAATAATATACATATATTATTTGCTTTTTATTTATTTCTCTAATTATTATTATGATTTTTATTTCTTTATTTAATTTATTATTATTACTATTTTATTCTTTTGCTACAGTTTCATTTTGTTTCAGTTTAAATTTTAATTTTTGTTTGTATTTGACGTTTTCAGGTACAAAACCGGTTTGCAATAAAGTTATTATTATTATTAAATGAAACGTACAAATGTTATGCCTCAGGGTAACAGATGGCGCCACATGTGCATGCAAATTTTTTGGGCGCTTTGCCTATTTAAGCGTGGAATTTTATTTTATTCAAGGTTCTTCTCAGGACGTTCTTCTCCTTGAAAGTTCGTAACGTTTTGTCAGCTGTTCTGGAATCTCTTTTCCAAAAAAAATACAAAATTTTACCGCGGTCGGGATTAACAGAGGGCGCTACAAACCTCGTTCATTCGAAATCGATGCTTAAAACGCATTTTTTAGCAGAAAAAATTTGTGCGAATCGTTTTTGATTGCGGTGAAAACCTCGAGCAGCCTCTGTACGGCTGTTTCAGCCCTGCTTGGGGCTTCTTCAGCAGAGACGTAGCTCGACATTCCCACTGCACACCAAAAACGACTTGTCCAATTTATTCGCAATTGCGATGTAATAGTGATGAACAGATAACACAGCGACATCTTACGATCACTTTTTGACTTTTTATTTTTTGACATTGCAATGTCAGGTCAAAAAGTGATCGTAAGATGTCGCTGTGTTATCTGTTCAGCATTTTTTAGCGTTTTTTGAAATTCTTCTCCATCCAAAAATTAGTTTCATTTCATTTTCTTTCTTTTATACCGTTTATTATTTATTAGATAAGTGTAACCGCTGTGTTATGTACATGTACGGATTGTTGTCTTGTGGTTGGTTTATCTTCCTGTTGGTTCTCTTGTTTCTTTTTTTAAGTATGTCGTGTCCCCTCTTCTTACTTGTATACAAGCGCAGCACGAAATACGTCGCAATTTATTATTATTATTGTTATTATTATTATTGGCAAAATTTGAAAACCTTTTTTTTTTTAGAAAAGATGCAGCCTCATCTTATCGCGTGAAAAATTCCAGAAATTGCAGGACGTAAACATGATAAGCCGTGTGTTTCTACTTCATTACTTAAATATTTTTTTTATCGCGCCGAAAACAAGAAATTAAAAAAATCAACAAAACTTCTAACGTCCATCAATGAACACTATGTTATAGAAGACTTCTTTTTCTTTTTTTTTTTTTGCTTTTTGAGGACCCCAGTAGAGGAATTCTCGCCTTCAGAAGAACTTGTTGTACGGGAAGAGCGCGCGCGGGCGTTCTTTTTTTTTTCTTCTCTCTTTTAATCCAGCATTTAAGCGTGTTTATAAATTTCGTTATCAGTCACCGAATTGATGCGTGATAATCCGTCGAAATAAATCTTCCTTAATTTCCTCGTTTTTTTTGTTTATCGCCGCGGCGGCGATAGCGCTATAATAACTGCATAACTTACAAAGTTGTTTATAATGCTTGATCATGTACGTTATGGTACAGCGACGGTCAAAAATAAACGCGCCTATCTGACAGATACATTATACAATCAAATTATTCAAGTACACGTTAAGTCGTGTGTGTAATAGAGTAATTTGCATGCGAGCGAAAACATTTATTGAAAGTTCAGATGATGTTTAATTAATACAGTGGCGTAACTTGAAGTCGAATCGCCGGGTTGCAAAATTTTTACCGGCGCCTTGTAGTTTTACAATATTATTAAGAATGTAAAAAAGAATAAAAACTTTCGACGCTAAATAAATCAAATTAAATGTTTAATTAAATTAAAAAATTAAACAAATTTTCAGGCTTTCGAAAACCAGCGCCAAGTGGGGCACGCTTCTTCTTCTTCTTCGATTCTTCAAATACTTCTTTGAAGAAATTTGTTTTCAGCTGTTTTGAAATAGTCTTCCAGAATTTAAAGGGAACAAAATAGATTGCGACGGCTACAGATTAACAGATGGCGCTGCTTATGTTTGAAGCTTTTTTTAAACCGTTTCCGGTCAACTTTATTTATTCGTTATTGTTTCTTTGTAACTTTATTTCTTTTTTTTTTTTCAGCGATTTTCAATAGCCTTGAAATTGTTGATAAAGACGACAAAGTTATGACTCATGGTGACAGACGGCCCCACAAATGTTTTTTTTTTTAATTAAAAGTTGTTTTAAGAACATTGTTCCTGAACGTTCTTCATCCTCAGCACTTGACCATACCAGCGCAACCGTGTGCCCAGTTTCGATTTCATCCACGTTACCGTTTAATTTTGAAGCCTCCTTTGTCTTCTTCTTTTGTTTCTTGACGTGTACGTCTTTCATCTTTCACCTTCATGCTGTGGGAGTCTGGTTTTCCTCCGCCTTTTTTCATCTTCCATCCTCACCACTTGACCATACCATAGTGTTGTGTGCCCGGTCTCTATTTCATCCACGTTCCATTTCCATCACCATTTAATTTGGAAGCCTCCTTTTTCTTCTTCTTTTGTTTTCTGACGTGTGCGTCTTTCTTCTTCTTGTCTTCTTCCACCTTCATGGTATGCGAGTCTGGTTTTCCTTAGTCTTTTTTCATCTTCCATCCTCAACACTTGACCATACCATAACAACCGCGTGCCCAGTCTCTATTCCATCCACCTTCATTCTCCTTACTTTTTCCCTTCATATCGTACGTCGAGTCTTCTTAGAAAAACCGGGATTCAAATGCCCAGCATGATCTTTGTTCCTCAAAGTTTGGCAGTACTTAGACCGTCCAGACGTAAGTAATGACTTCTGGAAATAAAAAAACCGGAAGGAAAATTCCTTCAAAAATTGAAGGCACGCGGAGCCAAGGAAGCAATAGCCAAAAATCAACCTTGACCAATTAAAGATGGGCAGGAAGGACTGATGATACCGCCAGTATGCGGGGCTAGCTAAAGTCAACCTCAGCAAAATGAGTGCAAAAGACTGTTGGAGGTGGTGTGGCAAGGGATTTAATTCACGAGGAAGCTCAGTTGCCAGATTTAACGGCAATAAAAAGTGACAGCGTTGTCGAGAGGATGCGTAATATGCAAAAAACTGTAGATGATTGACAGTCCGATCGAAGCTTGTTAGACGTTAGATGATCTCAGACATACCGAACTCTCACAGTTACGTAACGAGATGGCGGTGGTGGTGGTGGTGAAAAAAACCGTCAACCGTCAATTGCGCGCGCGTTGGATTCGTAATTAATGGCGGACGTAACCGACGAAGAAGAAGAAGAAGAAGAAGAATCCACACACCACAATGGGAGTGCAACGCATGACACCAGATTCATTAATTACGCCGACCTTGAACCTCCGCGCGCGGACAAACACGACTGCCTCTATCTCGAATTTACGAAAAATAAACGTATCGCATAAAAATATCGTCATGTAGGCAACGGCACGTGGATCTATTTTCGGCTGGCCAGATTACAATAATGCACCGTGGCGATAAGCAGAAAAAATACTCGCGTCTGTTATTGCGAAACCGTATCACGCCGATTAAAAATGATACTGCAACAACAATGGGAGCTCGCCGATAACGCAGATGATCGAAATTTCGGTCCGCTAATTCCACCGCCCCCCCCCCCCCCTGCGATTCCCGTTCGTTATTCGATTAACCCGCGCATTAAGGGCTCCGCACACTCGAGCGGCTCTCAATCCTGACCCTATTAGGTCGTCATCGGGTTTCCGCCACCACAATCGCTTCGGTTTGAGCCCCCCTTTATAATTTTTCACCGCGCAAATCATACTACACCGCAGCTGTCAGTCAGTATTCAAGGATGACCCCCTCGTAAATACTTGACGAAACTTCGGAATTACTCAGGCTATACCACAATTTTACGTCGTTAATTATTTAGGATACAGCCGATGAAGTACACGGCAGGTACTAATAATAAGCTCGCGCAAACGTTCAAATTCCTGTTATTATTCATCAATCATTTATGTTTAACAAGGATACATTAGTAATATCCAATTCGGATGAATTGACTGGAAACGTTGAGAGAATTTTAAACGTAAAAAGTACGTCCACGTAAATCGAAATCATTGGAGAAGCGCACGGATATCGATTTAGTTGGATGTGACTGTACACAGAACTCGTTTAGCTCTTAATATTAATAATAATTTGTGAAATGGCAATCAGGTTTTGCGAAAGGCGGAAAATTTATTTCTTTCTTTTTTTTTGTTAACAATGTGCGAGCGCGCGTTTTAAACTTAGCTCCGAATGAAAGAAATCGATTGAAACTTAACCTTGACACACGTGGACTGTTTTAGCTCGTGAGCAAAGGAAAGGGTCAAAAGAAAGAGGTGGGAACAACCTTTCGGCTCTTCAAAATGTTTCGAGCGAGCGCAAGACGTGCGGTCCCTTCCAAAGCAAATTGAACACTAAAGTTTAGGGCAGCCTACGCTGCGGGGTAAGTGAGAAGACAGTTCCTGCCATAAATTCACTATAAACTCCTGTCAGATTCGACCGTCAAGGCATCGAACAATATTGGCAACCATTATGATCCCTGTCACACCTTAATATTTTGAAGAAGTTTAATTTGGAAATTTGAGTAGTTATTGCAAAGTTAGGAGGTGGAGGTTTTATTGGAAACGCTGAAGTTCTATGAAAATTGCGTTGGTTTCCGGACGTACAGATTTTAAAGTAATCAGGAATTCAAAGTTGCGACGCTTACTTTAATTAATTTTTTTTTTTTTGCTGCTTTAATGCTTCTAACGCAATCGCTGCCTAGTCTACATGTACATACACACGGAGAAAGAGAGATGCTCGGTTTAACGAAATGAAATGCGACGAATTTTTTTTTTTTCTATGAAAAATACTTTTAATTCTCGGCAGTGCGCGGGCCGTTATTGAATTTTTGTGTTATTAAAAGTGCCCGGGTGAGATACAACAAGGTTTCACGCTTACGCGGGAGAAAAAGGGCTCGCGATTTTCACGTCGCCGACGACGAGACGACGAGTTTCCGCAAATGTGATTCCCTCGTCGAAATGTTTAATTGATTTTGCCGTTGCACTTTTTTAAAAACGATGCGCTCGAAAGAATCAAATCCTAAAATAAAAATCGAGTATGTACAGGGTGGTATAGAGTAAGTGTCCGATTTGTTAGGGGCGTATTTACTACTAGGTCATGCAAGTGCAGTACGAAATCGCACAAGAAATAAATTTACCACAGACATCAGGTTGAAAAAAACTGTCGGTAAAAGCCCAGAACAAATACGACATGCACTAAGCGCGGTAAAAAAAAACTATCGGTAAAAGCCTGGAACAAATACGACATGCACTAAGAGCAGTAGAAAAAGCTATCAGCGAAAGCCTGGAAAAAATACGACATGCAATAAGAGCCACGCTTTAAGCCTTTATAGCTTCGTATGGAGAACCAAGAAAATCTTGAATAACGAAGAAATAGGAACGAAAACAGGGACAACAGGAGGCAGCAGAAACTGAAACTTTGGAAAAGACGATTAACAACTACTTACTAACCCCATCTTACAACACCAAATATTTGTCATTTGCCAAACTACTTACCGAAGCGTTCGGTTACATAATCTGAAATTGCTCGCTGAATACCAACTGCTTGATAAGGGCATCCCGCAAGTAGTATTGGAAGAATAAGTTGCCCAGAGGTACATAACTGCAATGACTGACATTATTTAAAGAAAGTCTGAATGATTATTTCACTTAGAACCCTGATAAAAAAAAAACTGTTACGCGTTTATTGCAAGTGACCTTTGGGGTGCCGATGCCCCAAATTCCGGCGTCAACAAGAGATATGTCAACCGGCGTTGCATAATTCATTTCCAACAGATTTCATATTCAGCACAAGGGTCAGGCCGCCTTTTTGATTGACAGGACATGCAGATGCTGTTGCCGCCGCCGGCCACGCTCCGCTGACTCCCAAACGAGCTCGGCGGAATCAAGGAGGAGGAGGAGGAGAAAAAAAATTACACACGCAATCAATTAAGAAGAAGAAGAAATAGGATTTCAAGAAGAGGAGTTTGAGAGTCAACGACGACGATAATTAGGCGGTGGATTCGTTGTTGTGTATACTTGGAGAACGTCGAAGGCCGCGGCCGGCGGTTCTGCATGTGGGTAGGATGAACAATGAGCCCGGCGACCAAGTTCAAGGTGTTCGTTACCTTGCAAAAGAGCAAGAGCACGGACGGATCGCGCAAAAAAAAAGTAATAAATGCAAGCCCGGGCCCGACTTGTTTTAGGAGGCGGTTGGCGGCTAACGACCACATAAATTTTAACATCGGTGTTAAACCGACAGTCGCCTAAATTGGCTTCATCGATTTTTTTTTTCTTCTGCGGCCGCCGGCCGTGCGTGTGGCAAACACAAAAGTAGAAACGCGAATATATATATTTTTTAAATTTTTTAAAACCCAAAACTCAATTTGGTTCAATTCCTATAGTATCCAGACTAAGGCAAGACGTAGTTTGTAAACGAAACCACAAAAAAGAGCGAGCAAGCTCCACTATTGGATTACTTAACTGCGGTGGTCAACTAAAATTAACTCCATGAAGCAGTGAAATAACAAAAGGCACAGGCGGTAAAAAAACTATCGGTAAAAGCCTGGAACGAATACGACATACACTCAGCGGCAAAAAGCTGATGGTAAAAGCCTTGAACAAATACGACGTGCACTAACAGCGGGAAAAAAAACTGTCGGCGAAAGCCTGGAACAAATACGACATGCACTAAGAGTCACGCGTTAGGCTTTTGTAGCTTTTACGGCAAGTATCACAGTACTACTGTTTTTTTTTTCGCTGTGGTGGTTGCCCTACGTCGTCTTAAACACTTGTCCAAAATATTAGGAAATTAAAGTAATTAATTAACTAACCACCACCATTAAAACCCTCGAATAAATACGACAAGCGTGGCAAAAAAAAGAACTCACGGTAAAAGCCTTGAACAAATACGACATGCACTAAGAGCGGTAAAAAGAACTATCGGCGAAAGCCTGGAACAAATACGACATGCAGTAAGAGTCACCCGTTAGGCTTTTATAGCTAAAAGTTTCCTGTATCATTGTTGTTTTTTTCTCTGTGGTGGTTGCCCAACAGAGTCTTAAACACTTGTCCAAAATATTATGATATTAAAGTAATTAAATAATTAACCACAACGCGAGATTAAAAAGAATTCGAATCACAACACGACGAGGGAGTAATTTTAAATTATTGTCAACGTATACTTTTGTCGGAATGAGGTTAGAGAAACGTCAAGCCTTATTGGCGAAGCACGTGCATCCATCTGGCGAGCAATAATTGAAGCCCCTACCAAGGTCAACAGGCAGGCGTAAGTGCGAAATTCAAAGATTTGCAACGACGCACCGAACGGGATGGAACTTAACTCCGGGGAGGATGAAAATTAACAATAAAATCCTTCGATAAATATCAGCAATGAAATAACGATACGAACCAGCGGTAAAACAAAAAGTAAACTGTCTGTAAAAGCCTCGAACGAATACGACATGCACTAAATGCGGCACAAAAAAAAAACTATGGGTGAAAGCCTTAAAGAAATACGACATGCACTAAGAGCGGTAAAAAAGATTGTCGACGAAAGCCTGGAACAAATACGACATGCATTAAAAGTCACGCGTTAGTCGCCTAAATTGGTAAATTGGATTTTTTTTCTAAAACCCAAAACATCCAACACTTTACCGCCTCGATAAATAAGACCGCGCATGCTTTAGACAGCCCTATTTGCTGTATGTAGAAGATTCAATTTCTATTTCCACAGAATCCAGACCAAGACAAGCCGTAGTTTGGACACAAAACCATAAAAAACAACGAACAAGCTCCACTATTCGATTAGATAGATAAGATAGAGTAATATAGCAAAGAACTAATTAAGAAATGAATGTGAATTTCACAGAAGTTAAAAAAGATTCTTCTATCATTATTTTTTCTTCTCTGTGGTGGTTACCCGACAGGGTTTTAAAATAAATAGACCTGCCACTCCACTTGTTGGAAGACTAAATCGTTACGGTCCGTGTCGGTTTTTAAAAATAAACGAGAGAAATAAATTAATAACGTGTTAGTTTCCGGAATTCCAACAACTTTACAAACGCACTATAAGAACTATTAGAAAAATTTAATCAAAACAAGGCCTGAAGGACTTACGTGTCACACTTCAATAAATAAATAAATAAATCGACGGCATATATTCGTCCAAAATATTGTGAAATTAATGTAATTAAATAATTAATCACAAGCCAGATTAAAAAGAATTTGAATTACAATCACTAAGCGCGGCAAAAAAAAACATCGGTAAAAGCCTGCAACAAATACGACATGCACTGAGAGCGGTAAAAAAAACCATCGGCGAAAGCCTGCAACAAATACGACATGCACTAAGAGTCACGCGTTAAGGCTTTTATAACTTCGAATGGAGAACCAAGAAATTCGTGGATGGCAAAGAAATAAGAACGAAAGTAAGGCAACAGGAAGCAGGGGAAACTGAATGTTTGGAGAAGCCGATTAACTTACTAACCCCCATTTTGCGCTCGGCGCTTTACATTTTTCTCCCCGGAAATTCTTGCACGTCCCTTGCAGAACCTGTCTTTTGTTCGCCTCTGCTTCGACTTTATTTTACTCTCAGCTATCGAAATGACTTCAGTGTACACCATTTGAAGTCGTTTTCAACCCCAAACCCCTTGTGAAATGTGAGATCGAGTGATCAACGGAAACGGTCCTTCCAACCCACATACATCAAGTTCCACATTTGCATCTTCAACGCCGCACATATCAACACGTAACAATTACGAAGAGGAATCTTTATTAAAAGAAACGTGTTTAATAAAGGGGTGAATGACTTCTTGCGAAATTGCAGCGCGACGACACGAATGGGGGGGTGAAAGTGATTTTGCTTCTGCGATTCTGCAGGGCGACTTGTGACCTTCTTCTTGTATTTCTTTTTTTTTTGGTAAATTCTCCAAAAAAAAAGAAGAAAAAAGTAGTTTCCATCCTTGGGTGTTTGTTGCATGTGCTAAAAATGAGGTGTTCGGTGTCTTTGACCCCCCCGTGGCGGCGTTCGATTTGCGTGCGTCGGAGCTTTTTCCGCGCCGAAACGATCGATAGTTTGAGGTGAAGAAATTAATAATGCAGGAGCGGCAAGCGGGGGCCCTTAACTTGCGAGAGTGATATATAATATCGAGGGGCCACGTAGCTGCTAGCTAGCCTAACTGCTGCTGCTACGTAGATGAAAGTGACGAACTTCTTCAAACCGGAAACTACTTCCGAAACTACGCGCATTAAACGCGAACTTTGATGGATTATGAATTATAAATGCGGGTAATTGGTTTTACTTTTTCAGCGTGATGACGATGACGGTCTCGCTCGGCACCCCTATTTTTATTATGCGGCACGACAGTTTCAGATTGCCTACCACGAAAACGATCTGCTAATATTTTGTGCCGCTTCGTAATAGTTCGAATCAGATAACTTGTTATATCATTGTTTTATAAATAATTGTTATTTATTACTATTTTTATTTGTTTTATTATTATTTTTCAAGATTCCTGTAGTTTCTGGTATATTAGGATTCGTGCACTTGAGCGCATTTCAGAAAAAAAAAAAGAAAACGCGTGAGTAATTGTTAAACGGCAAATTTCATAGTGTCTTGATTTACATGATTGCTTGATTTACATGATTGAGCAATTTTTGAAAACTTCTATGTAAGCAGAAGACGTTGTTAATAGCCGCCCCGAGAACCTAATCGTAGTCGACGAGTAGATTCAATTCAAAAGCCTCGAACAAATACGACATGCACTAGGCGCGGCAAAAAAAAACATCGGTGAAAGCCTTGAACAAATACGACATGCACTAAGAGCGGTAAAAAAACTATCGGCGAAAGCCTGTAAGAAATACGACATGCACTAAGAGCGGTAAAAAAAACTATCGGCGAAAGCCTGCAAAGAATACGACATGCACTAAGAGCGGTAAAAAAAACCTATCGGCGAAAGCCTGCAACAAATACGACATGCACTAAGAGCGGTAAAAAAAACTATCGGCGAAAGCCTGCAGCAAATACGACATGCACTAAGAGTCACGCGTTTGGAATCTCTTTCTGGCCAATTACAAATTTACTGCTTAGATTAACAGATGACGCTGAAGAATGTCGTTCATTCGAAATTGGTACTTAAAACTTAGTCGTTTCGAAATTGTTTTCAGGCAATAACATCCAATCTCCAAAAATTGAAATCTTTTTTCAATAAATTAATCAAAGATATCCGGCTCTCTAATTGGAATTTGAAATGTCGGAGGACACTTGTCAATGACGTTAGCACACGACAACTGTCATTGTCAAGTTTTCCCAGGTCCTTCAATTTCGCAAAACTTGATTAGAAGCTGTAATTCAGAAATAGGCCGTGATGGTGGAAATTAGATATAAGAACGGTAAGGAAAATCAAAGTGTTTGTTTTCAAAAAAAATAATAGTAAATAAATTTCTTGCTTTCAAAGTGTCTTGGCGCCAAGGTGCCAAAAAAATGTTTAATTAGAAATCTTGAATGAGAAAGATACCCATGGACCCCCTGCTCAATCCGGGACACCCTGTATATCGAATATTTTTTGCAACCGTCTCGTACTCGTTCATTTTTCCGCCCCCTCCGCCCCCTTTTTCACGATTTTAAATCAATCGTGAACCGCCACGGCTTCTATACGTGAAGAAAGCAAATAAAAGAAAACGCCTGCGTTCGCGAGATTAGTGTAAAATTTTTCTTAAAAAAAAGAAAAACAAAATTATTAAACCTTAATTTTTTGACGTCTTGTATCCTTACGAACCCCGTTTTATTTTTGCAACTTTCTAAAAATGAAAAAAAAAATAGAAAAATAGAAAATTAATTCGCCCCTGGGCCCCAGTTGTATTTTCGATGTATGTATATATATTTTTCTTACCTCAACACTTATTGCACTCATTGTGCGGCCGGTTTTTATTTTTTTGCAATTTTTCTGTTACGTAAAACAACATTAGAAGACATGTTTAAACAAAAATTCATTGGCCTGCGAGACCCCCGGTTGAACTTATTTATTTTTTAATTTTTTTTTGTACTTTGTTGCACTAGTTATCTGGCCCTCGGGTACTCGACAAATAATAAATTAGAAAATCAGAAAAATAATTAGGGTCTTAGATCCCCGGTTGTATTTTTCAATTTTTTTTATTGAATTTTATTATAATCATTGGACATGGACATTTATGAACAACCCCTTTGGACGACGGAAAAAAATTAGAAAATTAAAAAAAAATAATAATTCGCTTCAGAGTCCAAGCTGCGTGCATTAGTTATGTAGCCCTCGGGTACTGAAAAAATAATAAATTAGAAAATCAGAAAAATAATTGGGGTCTTGGATCCCCGGTTGTATTTTTCAATTTTTTTTTATTGCATTTTATTATAATCATTGTGGACATTTATGAACAACCCCTTTGGACGACGGAAAAAAATTAGAAAATTAAAAAAAATAATAATAATTAGAAAATCAGAAAAATAATTGGGCTCTTGGAATTTATTTATTATTATTTTTCATATTTTTTTGTTTCATTTTGTATTCGTCTTTTCATGTTCAGGCACACTTTCAAAATCAGCCTGTGCATAAAATAAAAAAAAAGAAGTCTTTTGGCTATAATTTCTCATATTAAAAAAAAAAAGAGATCAAAAATCAGTTTCGACAAACTGACGAATAGGTCGTCATAAAACCCAAAACCTAAGCTTGGATTTATTTGTATTTATTGGGTAGGCCCCCAAACAGTAGCAGCCCAGGGCCCCCGAAGTTAACGGTTCGCCCCTGAATGCAATACTGATTTGTGGTGAGTATTGATGACTCGCAACGCCATCTAGGGACTGGCGGGCAAATCATTTTAACTTGACAGTTGACTCTTTAACGCGTATCAAAGCAATTTTTTTTTTTTTTTTTTGGCAACAGGAGCATACCGGTTACTGCCTAAAACTGAGATCATAGGAATTCAATGCGAGTCATTAGCAGCGCAGATTGTATTGCCTATGTTTTCGTTTTATAACAATCGCCTGTATACTCATCTTCTTTCATTCATTTCATCTCGTTTCTAAATTTTAGTTTCGATTATATTAATGTACGTTGCATTTTATTACTTAATGAATTATTATAATTAAGCGATTTGTTTGAGGAGGAGGAGATGGTGTTGATGATGCAAGAAAAAAAATGATTTGCATTAACTGCATCCTGTACACGCGTGTCGTGTCGCAGTTTTCGGACTGCCAATAATTATTAATTTATATACGTCGACGTCGTAATATTCGGAGGAGGTTGTGACATTTTAAATATTTGCGCTGCCCGTTCTCTATAAATACCTCCAAGGTCTTTTCAAGAATCCTGCTTGCAGTTCCATGCACTCTGGCGGAAACGTTCGCAAATAAATCGGAGAATTACTTCACGATTACGTCGCCCACAAAAAAAAAATAACAGTCAAATAAAAGACGTACGTAATATACAAGGAGGGTACAGAGGGGCACGTGTTTTCGATCATCAAGGTTTTGGGACGAAGTGAATTTCCGAAATGTGCGTTTCAGAGCGAATTTTGTGTTTGTTGTGCGGTTACGTAAGCCGTAATCCGTAAGCTTTCCCGTTTTATGGTTTACGTTACAAGGTTCAGTGTCGCTGTTGCACTAAGTAAGACGCAGACGTCGGGTATTTTTAACCGGCAGCCCCCCCCTGTTAAAATTCGTGCGCGAATCAAAGAAAACCGATTTTTTTTGGGGCCACGTGCGCCCCGCAAGGTCGATCTCGTGAAAACCTACCTACAGCAAATTACAATAAACACCGCCGCCGAATGTACAGCTGACTATTAAATAAATGTCTCCCCTCTCGTTCGGCTGTGCGTTATCGAAATACGTAATAATTTTCGAAAGAAGCGATGACGTTGTGAAAACCGGCGCTAAATGCAGAGCGAGCATCCGCGGGTGGAACTTTACTCTGACGTTAATCTGAATAAATAACTCCGGAAACACGGAGCTTTAAAACCTCCTCCGGGCGGTGAACTGATTTATACGCTCGCTGGCGGGCGACGCGCACGGGTTTCCCCGTGGTTTTTTTTTTTGTTTTTGTTTTTTTTTTTACACCAAATACATTATCGGCGATGAATGACTATCTATGATTCTATGCTCTATACACCCTATATATATTATGTCAATATACAGGGTGTAACTTTAATGAGGGCCCAAACTTGAAGGGCCGGTTCCTCACACCGAATTATGAAAAAAAGTTTATATAAACATAGGTCCGCAAGCGCCTAGTTTCTGAGATATAACAATATCATCGTAGGCAGCCACGATTGCATATTTGAATAAAAGTACTTTACTCTTACGTCGATTGCAAACATTTCGATATCCTCGGTATGCGACGATAGTAGATATTCAAATTTTGACGAGTTTATTTTAGGTTTGGAAAGATGCGGCAACTTACGCAGAGAATAAATTTCTCTGAGAAATCGACAACAAAAAGGTTTCCCATTTTTCGGGCCTATTTTAATCGAATCGAATCGATACGAACGGAATCCATTGGAGTGTATACATGCATTGAATCGAATCCATACGGACGAAATTGGGTCGAGTAGAATCGAATTTATTTATTTAAAAAAATTTTGTTTGTTTATTATTGCACTGGTAATATAGGGGAGGGGGGGGATCCAAGTGCTAATTTCTTAAATTATTTTTCTGATTTTTTTGATTTATCATTTTTCCAGTACCCTAGGAATGATAAATCAAAAAATCAGAAAAACAATTTAAGAAATTAACACTTGGAGTCCCCCCCCCCCCCATCTGTATTTTATATTTATTTTTCATTCCATTTCATTAAAACTCATTATGCACACTTAGGGACTTCTTGGATAACGAAAAATATATAAAATAGAAAGAAAAATAATAATTCGCTTCGGAGTCCCAGTTGCATGCATTAGTTATGTAACCCTCGGGTACTGTAAAAATAATAAATTCGAAAATCAGAAATCAAATAATTGGGGGTCTTGGAACCTCCGTTGTATTTTTCAATTTTTTTTTTTGCGTTTTATTATTCTCATGCAAAAAATAGAAAATTATACTCATTATACAAAAAATAGAAAATTAGACTCATTATGTAAAAAATAGAAAATTAGACTCATTACGTAAAAAATAGAAAATTAGACTCATTATGCAAAAAATAGAAAATTATACTCATTATGCAAAAAAATAGAAAATTAAAAAAAAATATATTTCACATCAGAGTTCCAGTTGTGTCTTTTTTTCAAAAAATAAATTCGAAAATCAGACAGATAATTGGGGGCCTTGGAAGTGTGGTTGTATTTTTCAATTTTTTGTGCATTTTATTATTCTCATGCAAAAAATAGAAAACTATATTCATTATTAAAGAATAAAAAATTATACTCACAGACAAATAATTGGGGGTCTTGGAACCCCCGTTGTATTTTTCAATTTTCTTTTTGCATTTTATTATTCTCCGGCAAAAAATAGAAAATTATACTCATTATGCAAAAATAAAAAAATATACTCGTTATGCGAAAAATAAAAAATTAGACTCATTATGCAAAAAATAGAAAAATATAAAAAAATTATTTCACATCAGAGTTCCAGTTGTGTTTTTCTTTCAATAAATAAATTCGAAAATCAGACACATAATTGGGGATCTTGGAACCCCCGTTGTATTTTTCAATTTCTTTTTGCATTTTATTATTGTCACGCAAAAAAATACAAAATTATACTCATTATGCAAAAATAAAAAAATATACTCGTTATGTGAAAAATAAGAAATTAGACTCATTATGCAAAAAATAGAAAATTATAAAAAATTATTTCACATCAGAGTTCCAGTTGTGTTTTTCTTTCAATAAATAAATTCGAAAATCAGACACATAATTGGGGATCTTGGAACCCCCGTTGTATTTTTCAATTTTTTTTGCATTTTATTATTGTCACGCAAAAAAATACAAAATTATACTCATTATGCAAAAATAAAAAAATATACTCGTTATGTGAAAAATAAGAAATTAGACTCATTATGCAAAAAATAGAAAATTAAAAAAATTAATAAACATTAGAGTTCCAGTTGTGTTGTGCTAAAATAATTTCGGGGTTCCTTCACGCTCTTGCGATAATTATGGCCCCCTTTGTT
Source organism: Prosopocoilus inquinatus (assembly GCA_036172665.1). Taxonomy (NCBI): domain Eukaryota; kingdom Metazoa; phylum Arthropoda; class Insecta; order Coleoptera; family Lucanidae; genus Prosopocoilus; species Prosopocoilus inquinatus. Next base: position 564,483 of record CM069878.1, on the reverse strand, counting down.
TTTATTTTTATTTTCTGCATCCCTCAATTGTTCAAATTTTTTTTTAGAAAATTTCCCTTTGCAGAAATTTTCCCAGTTCTATTTTTCAATTTTTTTTTACTGCATCTTAATCGTGCTCGTTGCACGCCCTTATTTTATTTTTATTTTTATTTTTTTTTTGCATCCCTCGTACTTACAGTAATACAAACAAAGTAATCGCACCTTTTTTTTTTTTTGCATCCCTCGTACTCACAGTTACAAAGTAATCGCACCGGCCCGTCTGTAATCGTAACAGGTTAGAGTCGAGTTTCATGTATATACCGGGTGGTCGTTTTGAATCTGGAACACAGGAGGTCAGTATGATTACTTTTGAGAATGATGTTTTTAATTAAGAATGTCATTTTTAAGGGTAGTCATGCAGGTTAGTCATGACTACCTTTGATAATAGTATTGATAATGACATTCTAAATTAAAATCAAATTAAACACATCGAAAAATTCGTTATCAAGAGTAATCGTACTGACCTCCTATGTTCTGGATTTAAAATGATCACCCGGTACATTTATAATTATACACGTTTTGGAGCAAAGCGTCTGTAAATTGACGTACTTTGCAAAATACGCAATGCATTAATATTTGAGTGGACGACGCGCGGCGTTGTCACAAGTCGACAAAGTCGAGGAGGGCATTCTCCCACTTAACGAATCAGGCCTGTATGTAGAGGGCGTTGCCTGAACACATTACGGCCGGCCGCATCGCGTCGTTCTGCGATCATCCATCTAAAGTTTTGTCCTCCAGATATTTCGTACCTACTTGATATCATCCAAGGTTGTTGGTAAACTGATATTGTATCTAATAACAGGTCGCCTCATTCTAGATTATTTAATTCAATTTTATTTTATTTTTCAATATCTGTCCAGAGTCAAGTAAAGCGTAAAACTGAGAAAATACTCAGGTGCATCATCGTCGTATGACTTAATATTTGTAAAAGTCACTTCCAATTCTATTAATAAAGATAATGGAATGCAATAATATACTCTAAAGCTTTAAGAATGCAAACAAGTGCTATCGCACGTTAAGACCTCCATATTTAGTGCAATCGTCGTTATCAGTAACCGTCATGACTATGAGGCTCTTCGAGTGTCACTTATAATTCATTAATTAATTTCATCTTCAAATGACCAATTACGTTTATGCAGTTCACGTCCTCCTCCCCCTTATCATCAATAAAGTATGGAGATTTTAATTTCTTTTTTCGTGAAGAAAATGGATGGTTTTCGGCCGTTCATCCCGAAACACCGACAGATGGACAACGGCGAGACGAAGAGGCAGGCCATCATCAGGCTTCTTGCAACATCACACGCGTACGGTTCCCATCCCACGGATTGCAGGATGCAATCCCCATTAGATTACGGTCCCGGAGAATTTATCGACCGGAATTTTTAATTAACTGCCAGATTTTCCGGCAGGGCCGGCGGCGTAAATTCACGTTGCGTCGAGATTTTTTTTTTTTTGGGTACCGTTAGCGCGCGTATCTCTCCGATCTTCAGGAGGAGGAATGAGGAATTTCTTCGGCGCGGCGTGTGATCCGTCCGTTGCAGTTTAAAAGTCTTAATAATCCCGGGCCTTATCGAATTATAAATACTGTTGTTTTGAAATCAATTTGCTTTGCGTGAGTCACACTTACACACACATGCAAAAAAATTGCGCAATTTTTAATTTGTTTTTGCCTTTTTTTTTCGCTCCCATAATAGATTAACAGATTTGGGCTTTTGTTATATTTTTTGCCCCCCCCCCGGACCGGAAATTTCTTTATCTTTAAATTGCAGCGGCGTGCAATTTGCGATATTAATTGAGGGTAATTACTGTTTGCGTGCGCTAATTGCTTGTATGAATGGTTAACAAAATATCGCATGCATCATGCGGGTCGTGAATAACACTTTCGAATTCGTAAAATAATCCAGATTTGCTTTTAATAGGAAAGGGAGCGTATACACAGGATGTTGCACGATTTTGGGCAGTGGCGGCTTTAGGGACGGGCGAGCCGGGCGTTTTCAGAGGCCCCACGCCATCTGCAACACGTGAATTTTTCAAATTTTTAATCCAGTTTTGCACGTCCGAATAAAACGAACAAACCGTACTTTTAACAGTTAGAAACAATGTTTCAGTCCTGATCTTATTTCAAGGATAACATCTGTTGTATGAGGACCAGATCTTATAACCCAAAATATGTAATATTGTGCCTTTTCTTAGAATTTCGGTTTTCTTGTAGTAAACAAGAATAGGCGCCCCTCTTCAAAAAAAAAGAAACAAATTCACGTGAATTTATATAATTTTCTCAACGAATGCATCATTTATATGCTTCTTTTAAAGTGTGAAATAGATTGCAGAAAAAGTATTATAAGTAATTACCAGGGAAAAGAATTCAGGCCACTTAGTGTTGGACGCTTTTTACACCGAATGTACTATTCGCACTACTCCTGTCACCTTTCCGCGGTATCGATGCATCCAATTGTTGATAATTGAATTGTTGAGTGGGAGGAGAATTAGTGCGTTGCGAGCGACCTCATTCGCCGCAGAGATTATTGTGGGCGGGGCTAATAAAGTCCGGGTACTAAATTTTCGTACTGTTCGTAGAACAAGTGGCCCGAATTCTTTTCCCTGGTGATTACATACTTGCCAGGTTTTATTTTAAATTTGAATATATCCATTGTTTTTCCAAAGCTTGCGTTAAGAAGTTAATTTTGACAAATTTTCTTTGAACCAGTTTAAATGACTGCTACGGAAATTAACTCGCAGCCTAAAAAAAATAACCGTCGTAGGAAAATTTCGTATGTCCGTTCGTATGTCCGTCCGTGGGTAGCAACCGTTTGGATATACAATTTTTTTTCTAAAATAGACAACTGGCGACCAAAATCGATTTTTATTTTTGTTGTGAGTAACAATTCCAAAGTACAGCATTTAACGGATTTCTATAGCTTTTTAATTTTTGTTTTTGCTCGGGTTGAATAGAACTAGGTTGGGGGTTATGTTGACGTTGAGATTGGTTGAGCTTCGATTTCATTTATTTCTAATTTTTTACAATTTTTACTCTTTTAATTTTTCTGGCAATTTTTATTTGTCTGTTAAGTGGAGATAAGCTGCGAGCTTCATTTTAATTGATTTTTATTTTTATTTTAATCGTTACTCTTAGTTTCTCTAGTAATTTTCGATCTTTTATTTATGTTAGAAGAAGCACGTTTGATGTCAACTGGTTTCGATCGACATCGAGACTTGTTTAATTTAACTTTAATCTTTTAATTTAATTTAACTTTTAATCTCTTTATCTTTTTTACTTGTGCAGAATGGAGTGCAATACTATATAATAAGTTGAGAGAGTTCAGTTGACCTTGAGATTTGTTGAGGTTCGTTTTAACTTGTTTTAAAATTTTTGCTTGGATCGAATGGAGTTTTCCTTTTAATTCTTTTATTGTTTTTTGATTTTAAGTTTTTTTTTTTTTTGCTTGGCTTGGATCAAACAGAGTTCAGTTGTTCAGCCGCGTTTGATTGACCTTGACATTGATCGAACTTAATCGCTTTCATCGTTTTTTTTTAATTTTTTACTTTTGAATTTTTTGCATTTCAATTTTTCTTTTTTTTTTTGTTTCAAATGTATACAGTTAGGTTGAGTTTAGCTGAGTTGTGATGACCTCGGGAGCTGTTGAGCTTTATTTTCGCATATTGAACTTTAAATATCAATAAATATTAAAGAAATTAAAAGTAAAAAAGAATGTGAAAATGAAGCTCAACAAATTTCAAGGTCGACACGACTCAACTGAACCCAACATAACTACTCAATTGAAGTAAACAATTTAAAATGCAATTTACTTTTTTACTTGGGTCGAATGGAGTTAGGTTGGGCTTGATTGGATTGGGTTGGACATTGAATATTAAAAAAAAAAAAAAATTCAATTGTGGAGTTTGTTTGAACTTAAAATTGTTCGAGCTGTGCTTTAATCTTTTTCAATCGCTGCCCTTATGCCTTGCTCAAATTGCTCCGGCCCTGGTAATTAGGGAAATGGATCTTATTTTGTGTTTCGTTTCGTTCATCTGGCTTAACGTATTGGAGCGTATCAGATTAAATTGTTTAAAGTGCCATCTGTTATCCCAGAGCGAAAACTAACTCGGAAATCAGGTTTTGTGCTTATAATCTTTTTATCACAGTTAAAAATTGGGTTAAATCTCCTAACCACAAGAAGTTTTTTAATATTATATGCGTATTTCGGCAGCCAAGCTGCCATCTTCAGTAGACCGGCAAACAGCTTTGATCTGCGAGCTAAGCGGACGTCGGTAATTCATACCAGACAGTCAAGTCTATGTCGATGACCCTAATTGCGAAATGCTATCAAAACAATTTTGTCTACAATTAAATTTTACGCTGTTCTAAAAATTAAAAAACAAAAACGAATTTGGATAATAATTTTTCTAACGTGACGTATTCCATCCGATTGAACGGCATTGTGCGCTGTGTAGAATGAATAGCGTTTGCCGAACGACGTCTCGGCCCTGTTTATAACAAAACAATTGCATCTTTGCCTGTTGCGTATTCCATCCGATTGAACGACATTGTCCGCTGTGTAGAGTGGATGGCGCTTGCCGAACTGCTTCTCGGCCTTGTTCATAATAAAACAATTGCATGTCTTTTCTTTTTCTTTTTCTCTTTCTTCCGCTTTTGAATCATCGAAATAGTCTCAAAATGATCGGTGCCTTCTAATATTTTGTTTTTGCGTCTCTCTTTTCGACTCCTAAAGGTGGTTACGGTTGAAACGATTTGGCAAAAAATTGCAAATTAAAAAAAAATGATTCGAAATTATTCAGTGCAAGTCGATTATGGAAACAAACGTGCAGCAAATTTCCTATTGGTTAACGATTTCCTCTCGGCCGCGGCGCACGTTTTCGGTTACGTACTATCCGAGCCCGATAACCAAAAAGTGCCTAAAACATCCGGCAGGCGTGCAACCTTGGACCATGTTCGGCAAACGAAACGCAGAATTTCAGTAAATTCGAAAAGTTTTCTTCGTGCGTGCGTGTGCGTGTGCGTGCACTTTTTACGACGAGATCCCGAAGGAACGTCGACGTAGCCACCACGTGTCATCCTCACCACCATATCGTCATCGTCATCGTCATCATCTCCTCGGGATCTTCATTATCGAAGGTAGAGCGCGATTATTTTCGATTTTCGGCTACATTCAAGCCGAGCTCCGGAATGATAAAAAACGATTCCTTATCGCGGGTTTTATGTTATGTATGCATGTAAGGTTAGATTACGCATAGTTTTCACAAGGAATTTACTTGAAGACCTCTTCGATCATCAACTTTGGTTTTCTTTTTACTACCCCCGCGCTTGGATTTATGACTCACCACAACTTTCCTCTCTGCCAAAAAATTTTTTAAGCCGCGTACACACTAAGAAATCTATTTGAAACAAACTTTGTACCAAAGAAGACGTTTTGTAGATTTTGTCTCGAGAAAGTCTAAAGACCGTCTAGCTAGATACAAAGGAGATAAGTACACTTTATAAACAAGAAAATCTCTTGGTATGTAGTGGGCTTTAAGTCTTTGCACTGTGTATAAAGCCTCCCGTTAATAATGAAGACAAAGAGACACATATTTTTGGTTTGGTAATAATGAAGACAAAGTGACACATATTTTGGTTGGCATGGCCAAGGTGGAGCGCAGCAACGAGGGTAAAAAAATATTTACAAACGTGGCAAATTTAACTTCTCATTTACATTTATCCAATAATCCGAACAATTCGCTAATTCGAACGACCCTTTACAATTAATTGGTCGGATTAAAGAGGTTCCACTGTACACTAGTGCGAACTAATAATTGCACTACATAGTTGATTCGGATTTTCAAAATGTTCGGATTATCGAACAAAGGACAGAAAGTATCCATTCAAGATTGGAATTAGAAAAAAGATTAATTGGCATGATAGAGGACGTCTCTTTTTCTCGATTCACCTATGTATCACTAGGGTGGAAGGGTTGAAGGATAATTTGAGCCTATTGATGGTCTTTTTTACGTTGTTATTGCAACTGATCAAAATTAAGACGAAAGTTCTTGTGGAAGAAGCTTTTCATGTCATTTGAGTTCTGTAGTGGTACTGAAAATTCGACGATCGCTTGTACAAGCGTTTCCTGAAGTAATTGCTCCGTAACTGAAACATTTTGCCATCTCATAAACTTCATATTTCTAAGAGAAAGTGAAAGAAAGAGAGTAGTCAAGACGTTTCTTCGTGATACCCGTGCTTAACATGGATTTATTGATGGTCTTTTTTACGTCGTTATTGCAACTGATCAAAATTAAGACGAAAGTTCTTGTGGAAGAAGCTTATCACGTCATTTGAGTTCTGTAGTGGTACTGAAAATTCGACGATTGCTTGTACAAGCGTTTCCTGAAGCAATTGCTCCGTAACTGAAACATTTTGCCATCTCATAAACTTCGTATTTGTAAGAGGAAGTGAAAGAAAGAGAGTAGTCAAGACGTTTCTTCGTGATACCCGTGCTTAACATGGATTTATTGATGGTCTTTTTTACGTCGTTATTGCAACTGATCAAAATTAAGACGAAAGTTCTTGTGGAAGAAGCTTATCACGTCATTTGAGTTCTGTAGTGGTACTGAAAATTCGACGATTGCTTGTACAAGCGTTTCCTGAAGCAATTGCTCCGTAACTGAAACATTTTGCCATCTCATAAACTTCGTATTTGTAAGAGGAAGTGAAAGAAAGAGAGTAGTCAAGACGTTTCTTCGTGATACCCGTGCTTAACATGGATTTATTGATGGTCTTTTTTACGTCGTTATTGCAACTGATCAAAATTAAGACGAAAGTTCTTGTGGAAGAAGCTTATCACGTCAATTGAGTTCTGTAGTGGTGCTGAAAATTCGACGATCGCTTGTACAAGCGTTTCCTGAAGTAATTGCTCCGTAACTGAAACATTTTGCCATCTCATAAACTTCGTATTTGTAAGAGAAAGTGAAAGAAAGAGAGTAGTCAAGACGTTTCTTCGTGATACCCTTGCTTAACATGGATTTATTGATGGTCTTTTTTACGTCGTTATTGCAACTGATCAAAATTAAGACGAAAGTTCTTGTGGAAGAAGCTTTTCACGTCATTTGAGTTCTGTAGTGGTACTGAAAATTCGACGATCGCTTATACAAGCGTTTACTGAAGTAATTGCTCCGTAACTGAAACATTTTGCCATCTCATAAACTTCGTATTTGTAAGAGAAAGTGAAAGAAAGAGAGTAGTTAAGACGTTTCTTCGTGATACCCGTGCTTAACATGGATTTATTGATGGTCTTTTTTACGTCGTTATTGCAAATGATCAAAATTAAGACGAAAGTTCTTGTGAAAGAAGCTTTTCATGTCATCTCAGTTCTGTAGTGGTACTTAGAATTCGACGATCGCTTGTACAATCGTTTACTGAAGTAATTGCTCCGTAACTGAAACATTTTGCCATCTCATAAACTTCGTATTTGTAAGAGAAAGTGAAAGAAAGAGAGTAGTCAAGACGTTTCTTCGTGATACCCGTGCTTAACATGGATTTATTGATGGTATTTTTTACGTCGTTATTGCAACTGATCAAAATTAAGACGAAAGTTCTTGTGGAAGAAGCTTTTTATGTCATTTGAGTTCTGTAGTGGTACTGAAAATTCGACGATCGCTTGTACAAGCGTTTCCTGAAGTAATTGCTCCGTAACTGAAACATTTTGCCATCTCATAAACTTCGTATTTGTAAGAGAAAGTGAAAGAAAGAGAGTAGTCAAGACGTTTCTTCGTGATACCCTTGCTTAACATGGATTTATTGATGGTCTTTTTTACGTCGTTATTGCAACTGATCAAAATTAAGACGAAAGTTCTTGTGGAAGAAGCTTTTCACGTCATTTGAGTTCTGTAGTGGTACTGAAAATTCGACGATCGCTTATACAAGCGTTTACTGAAGTAATTGCTCCGTAACTGAAACATTTTGCCATCTCATAAACTTCGTATTTGTAAGAGAAAGTGAAAGAAAGAGAGTAGTTAAGACGTTTCTTCGTGATACCCGTGCTTAACATGGATTTATTGATGGTCTTTTTTACGTCGTTATTGCAAATGATCAAAATTAAGACGAAAGTTCTTGTGAAAGAAGCTTTTCATGTCATCTCAGTTCTGTAGTGGTACTTAGAATTCGACGATCGCTTGTACAATCGTTTACTGAAGTAATTGCTCCGTAACTGAAACATTTTGCCATCTCATAAACTTCGTATTTGTAAGAGGAAGTGAAAGAAAGAGAGTAGTCAAGACGTTTCTTCGTGATACCCGTGCTTAACATGGATTTATTGATGGTCTTTTTTACGTCGTTATTGCAACTGATCAAAATTAAGACGAAAGTTCTTGTGAAAGAAGCTTTTCATGTCATCTCAGTTCTGTAGTGGTACTGAGAATTCGACGATCGCTTGTACAATCGTTTCCTGAAGTAATTGCTCCGTAACTGAAACATTTTGCCATCTCATAAACTTCGTATTTGTAAGAGGAAGTGAAAGAAAGAGAGTAGTCAAGACGTTTCTTCGTGATACCCGTGCTTAACATGGATTTATTCTTATTATTATTTTTTTTTTAACCTCATTGGTCTTTAAATGCAAGTATTTTAACACTCGAGGATTAGACTAGGATGAACTTTAGTGATTTCTTCTTGATTTCGTCATGTATCGCTTCTTTGTGGAAGGACAGAAGAAATTAAACCCAACCGCACGTAACTTGACTGCACACTGAGTCGCGTTACGTAAACGTATGCAGAACGTTGCTGTTGTTAAACGAACGTAACGGTAAAAACGCATAGAATCCAATGATCCGGACAATCCCCGTTATCCAAGAACAACTTTCTATGTGCTTGTATGTGTATGTATGCACGCGATCTTCTTGGGCGTTGTTTCATGCTGCACGTGAAAATCTGGAGCGCACAATTAGGAAAGCGATAAACAAAAACTCCAATAAATAATTAAGTAACCGTTACAGTATCACTCGCCAGTTGGCCAACAGCGCACCAGTAATAGTCGGGCTGACCTTAAAAAAGAGATAAATTATTGTGGCAGAGAGTAGTATTGCATAAAGGCAAACATTTGGCTACGCATTAAGTTGTCCGATTTAATAAGGCGGCGGCGGCGGCGACGGTGATCGCCGCACACGAGAAGGAGGGACGGACCTTCGGCGGTGACGTGATAATGCCTTGCGCACACGCACGTGTGTGTTTGCACTCGGATTTTCTTTATTAGCAGAAAAAAAGTCTTTATTAAATCGTCTACAAACTCGTCAATCATCGAAGATTACATAGAAATTATGTAAATGTAAAAAAAAAACGAATTAAGAAACATGAGGTGTGCCGCAATCCATTCTTTTCCTGTTAGGACCTCGGTTGTTTCTAATTATAAACTTGCACTGTCAAAGCCGGTTTAAAAAACTATTTTATTTCACTTTCACCTCTAATATAGAGTCCAAGGCGGCCTTGATATTTGCGAGGCCTCGGGCGAGAAATTTTTGCGGGTCCCTTGGGACAGGGGGGAAGAGTTTGTCTTCTTTTCTTTACTAAACAAATTTAAAACAAGCAGGTGAAATAATTTCAAGTGCCTGCTATTTGAAATGTTTTTCAGTTTTCAAAATGTGTCCTTTTTTTTGAAAGTGTGAAATAAAAATGGAACCGCGGAAACAAAGGAGCGGCGAAACTGTGAAATAAAAATAAGACTCAGAGAAAGAAAAAAAAACGGTAATAATTATAAAATAAAGATGCAGTATAAAAAAGAAAGGAAAATTAATAAAATCGATAATCGAAAAAAAAATAGAATATCGTCAAATAGGTAGTTAAACAAAAAACAAAAGACGATCGTGGATGAAGATAGGACGTAAATAAAAAAATATATAAAACTAAGGGCCGGTATTTTCAACTCTGATTAACTTTAGTCATTGATTTATTCCCATACTTACATTTACAGAGACAATTGTTTCTACGAAGGAATTAATTAACGGTTAAAGTTAATCGGAGGATTAAGCTTAAGAATAAGTCAAATCGATATAAATATTGACAATAAAAAATTTAATGTGCAAAATATTGAAAAGTTTAAACCGAAATAAACTCAAATTGAGTAAGCGAGAACAAAAACAACGGTAAGTCAGTCAATTGATAATTTAAAAATAAAAAAAAACGCATCAACTAAAATCAAACGAAATGAAAAACAAAAAACAAAAACAAAAGATGATAGGCGAAAATAAAAAATTAATCGTTAAATGTTAATATAATTAAAAAAAAAATCAAATCAAATCGCCTAAGAGAAAACAAAAACGGCCATCGATCGAATTAATTTTAGTTTTAATTAAAATGTAAAACAAATTCAAATCGAGTAAATAGAAAACAAAAAGAAAAGATGATCCGTTGATAATCAATAAATAAAATCAAATCGCATGCGAAGAGTAAGAAAACAAAAGTGGCGATCGATGCAAGGGATTAAAACGAGTAAATTAAAAGAAAAACCAAATCAAAAGGCGATAAGTTAATAAATAAAAAATAAAATAAAATATATACAAAAAAATTAATCGTAAAAAAATTATAATTAAAAAAATCGAATCAAATTGCATAAGAAAAAAGCAAAAATCGTCATCGATCGAAGGTATTATTAAAATGTAAAACAAATTCAAATCGTGCAAGTAGGAAACAAAAACATCAAAAGATGATCAATTGATGGCCAATAAATAAAATCAAATCGCATACAAGGGAAGAACACAAAAATGGCGATCGATCTAAAGGATTAAAATGTAAAATAAACTCAAATCGAGTGAACAGAACAACAAGAAAAAACAAAAAACAAAAGTCAATCAATTAATAATCACTAAATAACATCAAATCGCATAAAAGAGAAAACAAAAATGGCGATCGATCGAAGGGATTAAAATGTAAAACAAATTCAGATCGTGCAAGCAGGAAACAAAAACATCAAAAGATGATCAATTGATGGCCAATAAATAAAATCAAATCGCGTACAAGGGAAGAAAACAAAAATGGCGATCGATCCAAAGGATTAAAATGTAAAATAAACTCAAATCGAGTGAACAGAACAAGAAAAAAAACAAAAAACAAAAGTCAATCAATTAATAATAATCACTAAATAACATCAAATCGCATAAAAGAGAAAACAAAAATGGCTATCGATCGAAGGTATTAAAATGTAAAACGAATTCAAATCGAATAAATGGAAAACAAAAACATCATAAGATTCTCATACGACGGATGTTATTCTAGAAATAAGAGCTGGTCGAAAAAGTTGTTTTTCCTGAAAGTACGATTTGTTAAGGGAGTATTAAGAACAACTATTTGTTGTTTGTTTGTATGAAAGATTTTTCTTTTCCTTTTCCTTTTTGACTTGACACGATCCGATTCTAGCGGTTCTAATTTTAATCGTGGACCATTTCGGGGCCTGGCTACCGTTTCAATTAATTAATTGATAATTAGATTAGTCTTCTTAACGGGCGCTTCGATGACGCGTGGCTTTGTCGGCGGAGCGTTAACGTTTAGGTGTAACAGTGATTCAAGTTTGTTTATTTAAAGAATCTCCGCCAATAACACTAATAACAATGAGTCTGACGACTCGCACGCACCGAGAAACTTGTTTTTTTTTGCACACTTTGATAGGGTGTCCAGATTTTAATGGTGACAAGGCGAGACAACCTAACCAACAAAATAGTTTTTCTTTTTTATAGAGTAGATACTCACCAATGCAATGCCCAAAAAAAAAGGAGGAGAGAGAAGGGGACAATGTTTTTGTAAAGAAATTAGAGACCAAATATCACTTGTTGAACATTAAAACTTGCAAAATAAATTAAATTTGATTTTATCGGCATATTGCACATGCAAAATCTAGACCAAAAGCATGGGCGTAGCTAGGATCTTGTTTAGGGGAGGGCAAAATTAGGTCAAGTCGTGCAAGCAGACGACAATCGTCTTAGGTCTTTCATGAAACTTTCAAATCTCTGGTTTTACCAACGTTACACTTTTTTCTGTCATCGTAAGTCAAATTTTTGACTCAATGCAACACAGAACGAGGCTTTTCAACGGTGCTTGTGGTACTATTGGCTAAAAAAAAAATTCAGCCTCCTTCAAAACTGAGCTCATCAAATATTCAAAATTTCAAGGAAAATCGAACATAAACTGAGGATTGATTGATTGATTGAATCGAAAGGCGAAATGTTAAAGTTAAATATTTGGAAAATGAAGAAGGAAAGTAAAAACTGCAAAGAATTTAAACGCAACGCTTCATAGTAAAAAAAAAATCAAGGTCAACCCAAACCGATTGAACTTCACCGTCAAGTGAAAACAGTTAAAAAAAAAAACAAACGTCATAAATTGTCATTGTTTTTGAATTTGAGAAATTAATTAGCGTCACTTTGCACAGGGCCGGAGGAAGGGGAATCGGCGCCCGCGCACGCAGAACTTGCGCCCTTTTCAAAAAAAAAAAAAATGCAGTAATTTCTTTTAAGCATTGACCCCTTATAAGAAAATAAAAATTTCCATCAACCCCCTTTCAAGTGTAATTAAAAATTAAATCAAAATTTTGTTAAATTTCAACCTATGATTCGGTTCGCCCTTATTTCGTACTTTTTTGTTAAATTAAAAACCGATCCGATCGCCTTTTGTCCTTTCCCTCGTTTCTCGACTCGATTTTACATTCGAATCGCTAAGATTCTCTTCTGTTTTCGTTTTCCTTTGTTCGAGAAAAACTTTCCCTCTTGACTCGATCTGGCTTTGTATAGAATTTTTATTTCGCCTTTCCACCTCCATCGCCGATCGTCTTTTTTTTATTATTCCTTATTCGAATTGATTTAATTCAATTTTTAATTTGAAGGATAGAGCGGCGCTTGTTTTTTTTTTCTTTCCTTCTTTGATTCGATTTCATTTCGTTCGTTGATTTTTCATGTTTTGCTCTCGTTTTTTTTCTCTTGTTTGATTTTATTTAACGCGATTTTATTTTATTTTTTTAAACGTCAGACGATCGTCTTTTGTTTCGTTTTATTTTTTTCCCCCCTGTAGATCGGAGGTCATTTTATTTTTCGTCTTACTTTTTTTCCTAATTTGGAGATTATTTTATTTTGCGTCGATTTATTTTTATTTTATTTTTTATTTTTATTTTATTTTTTATTTTTATTATATTTGTATTTTCTGTCTCTGTTATTCGATTGATTTAATTATTAACTGCCGGTCTTTTTCCTGTAATTGTTTGAAGACGATAGCGTTCATCATTTTTTACGTCGATTCGACTTTCTGCAATTTTTTTTTTATTTACGTCCTCACCACATCGCCGATCGTCTTTTGTTTTCATTCGATTTGACTGTATTTTGTTTTCATTTCGATAATCAATCGAGCGAGCTTCTTTTTCTTCTTCTTCGTTTATTCGAGTTAACACTGTACAGTGTTTAAATTCAAACTTATAATAAAAATATTAATAATTATAATATAAATTTATTTGAATAAATAAACATAATATAAAATAAAATTTCACTACAATAGATTGAGAAAGTCAAAATTGACTGCATGCAGGAAATACAAACTTATTTAAAATTATTCGTAAATCTTCAACTACCTTTGAGATGGGCCGACTCCGACCCTGTAAAAAAAAAAACCTACAGTTCATCGACTCTGCCCGTTCGACCCCTGCGGGTTCATCGACCTCTTTTTCAAGTCTTGATTGACCCCAAGGGTCCGATACCGAGCCGAGTTTGAAACCGATTGCAGGAAAAGTAATTCCATAGTTGCCAGATTTCTTTTATTGGAATATTTCCAAAATTTATGCTGAGAAGTTAATCTTGATAAACTTTTGCTTGACTTGGTTGACCTTGAGATTGTTCGAGCTGCCCTTTATTCGTTTTTTTTTTTAATTAAGATATTTCGGCGCCCCTTTTTCATCGGCGCCCTCATGTCTTGCTCGCCGGATTATTTCCAAAATTTATGCTAAGAAGTTAATTTCGATAAACTTTAGCTTGACTTGGTTGACCTTGAGATTGTTAGAGCTGCCCTTTAATCGTTTTTTTTTTTAATTAAGATATTTCGGCGCCCCTTTTTCATCGGCGCCCTCATGTCTTGCTCGCCGGATTATTTCCAAAATTTATGCTAAGAAGTTAATTTCGATAAACTTTAGCTTGACTTGGTTGACCTTGAAATTGTTCGAGCTGCCCTTTAATTGTTTTTTTTTAATTAAGATATTTCGGCGCCCCTTTTTCATCGGCGCCCTCATGTCTTGCTCGCCGGATTATTTCCAAAATTTATGCTAAAAAGTTAATCTTGATAAACTTTTGCTTGACTTGGTTGACCTTGAGATTGTTCGAGCTGCCCTTTAATCGTTTTTTTTTTAATTAAGATATTTCGGCGCCCCTTTTTCATCGGCGCCCTCATGTCTTACTCGCCAGATTATTTCCAAAATTTATGCTAAGAAATTAATTTCGATAAACTTTAGATTGACTTGGCTGACCTTGAGATTATTCGAGCTGCCCTTTAATCGTTTTTTTTTTTAATTAAGATATTTCGGCGCCCTCATGTCTTGCCCGCCGGCACTGCAAAGTCAGGGCCGGCAACGCTGGCGACTACGTACTTGTGATGTCGAGGAAGAGGCGAAACGCTGAGAGATTCTCTACGTTCGGATTATAAGATCACGGATTATCGGTTGTTCGAATTAAAGTACACCCCGATTAAAGAGGTTCCACTGTAGTCACAGTCATCTCTGGCTGACGTAATTCGATCAGGTGCGAAAGGTCTTTCGTGTCACTTTGAAATAAACAAATATGCATTTTGTTATCCGCTCTTTAGTGATGACTATTCATTCGGCAGTTTTTTTTTTGTCGGTCATGCTGCCGGTGAAGTACAACAGTCGTACTTTTTAGTAATGTGCCTCCTTCAAAAGTTTAAATTGCCGCCTGATGCCTTCTGACCATTATAATAATAATAAGCAGGCAGACAGGCCGACCAGCAAGTTAGTAAAATTAAACAAATGAAATAAAATTCAAAACCTGTTAAGCCTGGGTTTCCTAGGATAACGGCATCGCCGTAAGTTGGCGGTGAATGACGTCACGTAGGGTCGTTGAGTGCGTTTGGTTTCCTAGAAAACGGCAAACGTCACCGTCGTTTAAAAGTACGTAAAAGCTTTTTTAAACTTTTGGGAACCTATTTTGGTGACTCCTCATTTTCTTCTTCACCTCTTGATAAACTTATCTGCCAGGTAATATCCTCGGAAACTATTATCGATGCAATTGTTTCCAAGGAGCAGATAAATTTATCAGGGGCATAAATATGTTGGTAATGTCAAATCATGAATTATATAAAATAAATGCATATCGTTGCGTTTTCTTGCGTCAATGTACGTCGTCACTTTTCAACGCTAAGTGTAAGACCGGCCGTAAAATTATCAAAACATTTTCTTTTCATTATTATATAAACATATTAATGCGTATACTTAAATATAATTAATCAAACGCTCACCCTTTCCTTCGGCTACTGGGAACCTTCCGCCACCGTCATCGCCCAATGACACATTGCGTTCATGCAACAATAACATGTGTTTACAATGATATGTCAAGAGTCAACAGTTATTTACTCACCGGGGACCCCCGGTCCCCAAGGCCACAACGGTCTGCACTTGCTCCACCGACCCTTAAGGTCTATTTATAGCTCACACTCGTGCCTCTACCATATCTCTTAATGGTACCAACCTTGGGCCTTCCCAAACTCATTTCTGTTGCTCTCTCGTATGTTCCAATTCTCTAAAATATTATTTCCACAAGCACACTCTACATGCACCGCAGATAGCCTCACTTAGGTACATGCAAACACGCTCTACCCCACGTCTTGGTACTATCCGACCCGTAGATTCTCTACCACCAATCTACTCTTCCACCAGGTGGTGTGGCATCTCACCACCGGCCTCCACCTGGCACGTAAGGCTGGTGACAATTCCTCGGGGCCGCCCGCTACATCGGGTCCCCTTGGGATCACCTTGGACCGTGAACAGTACGTCGTTCACTCTCGGCTGCGTTTTTAAACCCTGTTAGTACGATCCCCCTTCGGGGATGGCTACTCATGCAATGATGTCCCCAACGTCCCAGACATCCCGCAACCACCCCCGCCAACATAGTCCAACTAGTCAGCGGTCAAGTGATGTAGCACCTGCCACGCCTTGCCGAGCCTAAACCCAGGGGAATCGCTCATTCATACCAAGCAAGAAGTAGATCAAGCTAATTCTCTACATATCATGCAATTTGCTATAATATACAACTTATCTCTAAAGCGTACTGCATCTCTCCGGTGTGGTGCACAATATTTCCTAAACACACCCTGTATGTACGGACCCTGTATATAATACACGCCGACTATAATCGTACGCAAACATCGCATACCCCGAGCCGCGAGCCGCGAGATTGGCCAATAACGCGCCTGCCGTGTAATAATAATTATTCCGCACGTTTTATGTATTATTAATTATTAATACCCTAAATACTTATTAGCGAGTGCATCGTTTAACAGCATATCAACCACTGCCCTGGCCCTTGGACGAAGCTATGTCGCCCCGACCGATTTTGTTTATTATTTACGTTTCTCAAGTGCCATCTCGCATTCCAACCGTCTGGGCTTATATTCGATGCATTTTAGGCGAAACTGTAATTTCTTAAATTATAGATCCGTTATATTTTTTTTTTTTACTTAATGAAAATATATCTAACACTAAGTGACTTCTTACGCAGTCATATTATGGCCGCTGCATTATGTGTTACGCGTCTTAGGAAACCGAGGATTTAGATAACGACTTAAAATTTAATTTGGGGAGACATTACTTTTAATTATGGCTGTACGTGGTACTCGCAGGCAAAAAATTAAAATTACTCGAGTCCAAGTTATGTACGCTTGTACTTCTTGTGACATCCTTCTAACCATCGGCATTTAGAGCGTAAACTGTTAAGTTCTTGCATGCAACCGCGGTGCGATCGGAACTGTACCGTTAGTTCTCCTGCGTGTCTCGAAATTTAAAAGTGCATCATCCCATTCGCCATTGCAGCAAGTTGGAAAAGGCGCAGGGGGAGGCGGTGGCGCGCGGCGGGGAGGAATTTGGGTTACGTTTTGCATTCGCCGAGAGTGACCTATATTTGGGCCGCGGGCTGTTGCGACATCGGCCTTCTTCGCAACGCTGCGTTAGATGCATCAGTCGACTGACCTCGCGAACAGCACCGCGGAGAGAAGTGCGTGCAGCGCGGCCAGATAGCGAACGAAACGTCGTCGTGTCGAAATCTCTCGCAATGCTGTTGCTGTTAGTCGTTGGGCAATGGCCGCACGGAGTGGTCAGAGTACGTCGCGTCCGGGTTTTTCGGTCGTTTCCTGACGACGGTGTCCAAATCGGTTCGGTGCAGAAAGGACGACGACGAAGGCGACGGCAGCGACAATCAAGTCACCCAAGAGGTATATCGCACCTTCCAAACACCGTTCGAGGGTCGCAAGTGTGTTGCGTTGCGTTTGCGTTTGCGTGTTTCATGTGTGACCTTGCGTTCGAGGCCACCATGCGTGCGTACAGCCACGGGTTGCAAAACGAATGCTGTGGCCGGCCCCAAATATACTCCGCCGCGCGCTTACGCACTTGGCCTTGCGTTTTATCAAGTCGTCGCGAATGGGAATGGGAATGGGAATGAGTGAATAGGATGCTAGGCGCTTAAAGGCCAGAGGAGGATATCGACGAGAGTGCTGCTCTCATGTCCTCGTTGCGAACTAATAAACCTGATTAATATCTGTACGGCCGGGCCGGCGGAAACACGCAGGTGTTTTGTGACCGTTTCTGTTCGATACCCGGCCATTATCTTTCACCCCCCTCCGATATACCCGACCCGTACGGTCCGATCTTAATTAATTAATTAGTAACGCGTCGCGTCGCAACCGTTTGTTTATTTCGCGCGCGATTTCTGGAAATCCGCGCGGCAAAGTATTTTTGGAAATGAGAAATGCCCACTTCAGTTTTTCGATATTACGCCGGCCCGTTGAGTGGGTCGTCCGCGCGGTATTTATTATATCAGTGATTGAGTGCACCGCAGAGGACGAGATTAGATCTTTTTTTCCCCCTGTTTGGGTTTTTCGATTTTTCGAAAACGGACAGAGAAGTGTTTTGGTACTGACGAGAAAATGGTTGAGGGTTTTCCTCACGATACAGGATTCTAAAGCCGAGTTCTCACCAGTCAATTTCATTGATCAATGAGACAGATGCTATAATTATATATACAATAAGATCGCGAAGTTTGATCAATTAAGGAATCAATTTTCCGAAAGCTCGGTTGAACTTTAAAAGAGTGTTACTATCAACCTTTTTTGACTGCAGCCCAGTTATAGAATCGATTCTATAATAAGATCTATAATTTTTCGTTTCAATAAAAGTGAACAGCATGATTGATTCAGTGAAATTGAACAACGACTGAAGGGTCAGAACGAGGTTTTACCCAATTATCCAAGCAACAACTCAATTTTTTTTTTATTACTCATCGTAATCTCCCCCTCTGCTCTACCACCAGTCTAATTAATTATTGCACAAAAACGTACTCCTATATTCTTTTAGACTCCCTTTTGATTGGAGGAATAGGTGATACTAGTTCGAGAGGGCTAGACCTAACGAATTGGGTCTTCCCATTAGATCCTATTTTACTCGAAATTTTTTGAGGTCTTTGAGAACCACTATGCTTCCATTGCTTCCGTTCATTCCACCGACAACTATTTCGTTTTTCTGAGACGTAAAAATGAACTCAAGTTTAATCGACGGTCACAACAAAAAACCTAAACAGAAATTGAAATGACATTTGAAAAAAAAAACGATCTAATTAAAGACGTACACTTTTTTTTTTCATAAGTCAAGCGTTATAATTACTTGATTAGGTGCATTGTCAAATCAGTTACCAGGGTTTCAATATCTTGAGAACCTATTCAGTATACGAGATTCAAGTACCATATGATTTTTTTAAATTTTAGATAAAGGTTAGCCATGAAAGGCAAAATACATTTAAATTTAGTCATAGTCATAGTCAGGACGATAGTATGTACAGGAAAAGAGGAAATGGCAAACATACAATCAGAAATAGAGAGGTTATTGGACATTCTACAGTAAATTTTTATTTATTAAGGTATTTCGTACTATACGTTTTGCTTTCCAGGGCCTCCCTTTATCTAAAATTTAAAAAATCATACGGCACTTATAAGTTGTGCGACCGGTTTCGTCTCTGACAGACATTCTCAAGCGGGAGACAAGTCTCTTGCGATTTGGTCGTTCTTAAATAGCTTAGACGTCTTGACGGAAACAACAACAAGGAGGTTCTAATCAACATTCAGGGTATTACAGAAGTCATAAGGCCAAGGATCTTGCAGTCGTGATTAAAAATCGCTCCAAAGAAAAGTTCAATCAAAACACAGGACCTCGATTTCAAAGACCTGAAGCTACAACCGAAACTACACGATCTCATAATCAAGATTCAGGCTGTTACGAGGTCTTCAGATTAAAAATTAAGACCGCTCGAAAGCAAGGTCCACTCTCATAGGGTTAAAGCTCAAAGTTAGGGTGCTCCCAATCAAGATATAGGACGTCATCGTCAAAGACCTGAGTCTACAATCAAAAGTACACGATCTCAGGGCATCACGAGGTCTTCAGAATGAAATTCGAGGCTAAGGATCTCGTAAACACAATCAGAGAGATAGAGTCGCTCGAAAGCAAGGTTCCTACTCACAGGGTTAAAGCTCAAAGTTAGTTAATTCAGATCCAGGAGGTCCCAATCAAACTACAGGATCTCATCATCAAGGACCTGAGTCTACAATCAAAAGTTCACGAGCTCAAGGCATCACGAGGTCTTCAGAGTGAAAGACTAGGCTAAGGATCTCGTAAACACAATCAGAGAGATAGGGTCGCTCGAAAGCAAGGTCCCTACTCACAGGGTTAAAACTCAGAGTTATTTAATTCAGATCCAGGAGGTCCCAATCAAGCTACAGGATCTCATCGTCAAAGACCTGAGTCTACGATCAAAAGTCCACGATCTCAGGGCATCACCAGGTCTTCAGAGTGAAAGTTGAGGCTAAGGATCTCGTAGACACAATCAGAGAGACAGAGTCGCTCGAAAGTAAGGTCCCCACTCATAGGGTTAAAGCTCAAAGTTATTTAATTCAGATCCAGGAGGTCTCTATCAATCTACAGGATCTCATCATCAAAGACCTGAGTCTAAAATCAAAAGTCTACGATCTCGCTATCAAAATTCTGGACATTGCGAGGTCTTCAAGAGTAAAAGTCAAGGCCGAGGATCTTGTAGGCACAATTGGAGAGACCAACGCCTACACTCACAGGGTTAAAGCACAAATGTACATAATTAAGGTCCAGGTGGTTCCAATCGTGATACAGGACTTCACGATCAAAGACTTGGACCCATAATCAAAACTTCGGGATGTCATAATCAAGATTCAGGACACACGAGACCTTCAGATTAAACGTCGAAGCCGAGGATCTTGTAGAAGCAACAGCTTCAGAGAATTAAAATTCAACTTTATATAATTAAAGTCCTAGTTAAGGTCTAGGAGGTTCTAATCAAAATCCAGGACCTCATAATCAGAGGCCCAGGTCTGTAATCAAACTTCAGGACTTCGTACCCACAAAATTCAGTGCAATACGAGATCTTTAGAGTAAAAGTCAAGGCCAAGGAAATCGTTACACAATAAAAAAAGGGCAGAAAAGGTTCCAGGTTCGCTCAATTAAAGTCTGGGATGTTCTAATCAAGATCCAGGACCTCATAGTCAAAGGCCTAGGTCTACAATCAAACTTCAGGACTTCGTACCCACAAAATTCAGAGCAATACGAGATCTTTAGAGTAAAAGTCAAGGCCAAGGAAATCGTTACACAATAAAAAAGGACAGAAAAGGTTCCAGGTTCGCTCAACTAAAGTCTGGGATGTTCTAATCAAGATTCAGGACCTCATAGTCAAAGGCCTAGGTCTACAATCAAACTTCAGGACTTCGTACCCACAAAATTCAGTGCAATACGAGATCTTTAGAGTAAAAGTCAAGGCCAAGGAACACGTCACATAATAAAAAGGACAGAAAAGGTTCCAGGTTCGCTTAGCTAAACTCTGGGATGTTCTAGTCAAGATCCAGGACCTCATAATCAAAGGCCTAGGTCTACAATCAAACTTTAGGACCTGGTACCCATAAGATTCAGAGCATTACGAGATCTTTAGAGTAAAAAAATCAAGGCTCAGGACCTCGTACCCACAAGATTCAGAGCATTACAAGATCTTTAGACTAAAAGTCAAGGCCAGGGAACTCGTTGGACAATATAAAAGGACAGAAAAGGTTCCAGGTTCGCTTAGCTAAACTCTGGGATGTTCTAGTCAAGATCCAGGACCTCATAATCAAAGGCCTAGGTCTACAATCAAACTTTAGGACCTGGTACCCATAAGATTCAGAGCATTACGAGATCTTTAGAGTAAAAGTCAAGGTCAAGGAACTTGCGACTCAATCAAAAAGAGAGAATTGCTTGGAAGCAAGATTCCATGTTCGCCCAGTTTTATGTAATTAAGTTCTGGAAGGATCTAATCAAGACCTAGGACCTCATGATCAAAGACCCAGCTCTGCAATCAAGCTTCAGGACCTCTCGTACCCGCAACATTCGGTGCATTACGAGATCTTCTGAATAAAAATTGAAGGCCAATCGCGTTCGCGATTAAAAAGGACAGAGAGTTGCTCGAAAGCAAGATCCCAGATTCGCTTAATTTTTTTTTTTTTTTGTAATAAAAGTCTAGGAGGTTCTCATCAAGATCCAAGACCTCACGATTAAAGACAATCAAAACTCGCCCCCAAGTTTCCATCACGGAGCCTAAGCTAAGTGTTTGAGTTTGAGGCAACTTCTTTTCTGCTTGAGAATGTCTGTTTGAGACGAAACGCCCAACTTAATCGTGCTTCAATTTAGCATTTTTTTTTTTTTTTTTTATCAACGTCGATTTCTTTTCTTTTCTATTTCTGATTAACCTACAGTTACGTCTCAGAAGGCTTCGCCCCAAATTTTAAGACGTTTTTCTGGGGTTTTAGTTTTCGCCGTTCGAAATGAGAAAATTCGTTCGAATTTCGGCCGACTTTTACGCACACGAGAACCAACGACTAACAAGTTGCAAGAGCGCTGTTGCTGCTTTCACCCGAATTCCTGTCCCTCACCAACGCCGATTTTCGGCGGCGGCAGTGCATTTGCATGCAGCGGCGGATTCGTTGGCTCGGAACGGTGTCCTGCAATTGGCGGTTGGTTGAAAATGTTTCTCTTCCGGCTTCGCTCGACCTTTGTTGCTTTTTCAGTGTCCTCCTCTCGCTCGGCGGAAAAAAACGAACCGGAGGACGAGGTAAGAAGCCAGCTGCCTACCATTTTAAAGGTTTCAAAATTTTCAAAACCGTTCAGTAAGTCGTTTGCCAAAAAAAAAATAAATAAATTGCTTAAGCGAGAGGACTGACTTTTTCTTTTGTTATGAAGGTTACTCGAAAACCATCTAATATACAGATTGTGTCACAGATTATTGGTTATAGCAATAAGTATGAGAGAGCGCACGCCTATTTTCTTATCCTCTAGACGTTCTGCGAGTCTTAATTAGTAAACGTTTTTGTATTTAATAAAACGATAATACCAATGTGGTGGGTGGTATTCGTTGGACAGTAGCATGTGCTCTCTTTCTCTCTTGGTTGGGGTGGTGAGATTATCTTCCATCCTTATTGCTCCTTCGTATCTTCTGTAATCAAAAATAGCTGACACAATCTGTATCATTGCATGAACACTGTTCTTATTACGGAGAAAAATGTTTCCAGGTTAACACGATGGCTAATTATTTATCTCTTGTGTTTAAAGTACTTTCTAAACTATTTTTTTTTAATGTACACCAGCTGTCCAATCCAAAAGGTTTTTTTTTTAATTTTAAATCACCTTACGTAAGGGTCCACCTGTGTTATTATTTAAAAACGACTGCGTTTGTTTTCTAAAAAAAAAAGTATAAAAGAAGTCATTTACCTAACACAGGTGCAAGTGATCCGTTCGGGTTTTTAACGTTACGTTTGTATTACCGATAACTTTATAATTTGCACTATAAAGCTAAAGTCATTGCGTATTAACTCATGATAACTCCGGCAATAACCCAATTTCATGAGTGGAACTTAGAAAATCATGTAGCAATGTTAATGATTGGCAGGGAACGGAATTGTATATTTTGTTCGATTCAATGCAAACGAGGAGACGGCAAAAGTATAACGCTTCAGCGAAGCTCATTGCCGCCTCGTTCGAAATAAATCGAACAAAATATATAATTCCGTTCTGTAATGATTAGATTGTTTTGTGTGGTTTTAATTCAGTTACTTTTATAACCAAAGCGAGGACTTTTTTAGGTGGAGTTGCCTCGCGTAACAAATGCGACGGAAAACTCTATTGTGGCATGAAAACGTTTAACACAACGAAGTTTCCTGTATCGCAAGGGCAACGTGTTGCAACCAGCCAGTAACGTATTGTAAATGACCTCGCAGAAGTATGTGCATGCAGTCTGATTGCTATTTCAGAAGGAAAACTAGTTTTAACATTGTTTGACCCGCTGATAACGATGAGGTGGACAATGGCGTTGGTGTAAACTCATTTCTAACCTACAAAAAATGCTGTAGGGATTTCGTTCGCCTGAAAAAGTCCTCGCTTTGATTATAATCGAACTCTGTATGTTTGATTTTGGGGACGTGGATAGATGGACTTCAAAAATCAAATTAAGGCGCGATTTCTTCACCTACGGATAAATTTATCTGCCGGGTAGTATCCTCGGAAACTATTATCGATACAACGGTTTCCAGGGATAATACCTGGCAGATAAATTTATCAGGAGGTGAAGAAATCGGGCATAACCACGTGTGACCGACAGCTTAGCTGCGGGTTCTTAAAAACGTATTTATTTTATTTTTTTTTTTTGTTAAGTTCACACTTCCTCCTATTTTTGGTTGGTTAACCAGTTTCGCACGCAGTTGTCACACACACACACACACACACGCAGACGGGAGTCTTGCTTGAGCGAAAACCGGTTGCACGGAGTTCGTTTCCGGGTCGACAAGAAACAGGCGTTTCGTCCGTTCGGAGGCTTGCAGGTGTCGTGCATTGATTTTCGGAGTTTCGGTTTCGTCACGTGAACTTCAGGCCAATCGTTTACCGTGATCAAGATTTCCGCCGCCCTTCCTCACTTCACTTCATCAAGCGCAAGCCCCCCCTGTGCGGAACGCAAAGCCTCCCCCTCCCGGATTTTGGCTAATTTTTAAATTCCAATTTCGTTGTCACACTGAAATCTTTCAAATTTCTTCTTCAAGTTTACCTTTAGTGTTCTGTGCTGATACGAGGATTTAGATACTGTTGCCGGTAGATGGCGTTCGTGTAAAAATTCCTTGAGCCACCACAAGAGAGTCAAGAAATTTTTCAAAATTCACAATCACAATGAATAAACAATTTCTTTTTCGTGCTTTCTCTAAATCCTTGCGGGATTCGAGTCGCCGTTTCCTAGTTAGCAGCGTTTTCGGTTTGGGTCTGTTTGTGCAGTCGAAAATCGCTTCTCGGCCCTCTTTTCGCGGCGCCCGTCGACGTCACAATTTATTCGGCGGGATTGTCCGAAATTACCATTGCGTTTCTTCTCTCTTTCTTTCTGTCAGTTCGGATCATTTCTCTCGGCTTCATCCGTTCTCGAAGTTATTTTGGTTCACCCGCGCAAGACTCCTCACGATTTCCTTGTTTGCAGCATTCCCGATTTGTTTAGGGCGGTCGAAAATCGCTCCTCTACCCTCTTTTCGCTTGCGATCGCCGTCGACGTTACAACTTAATCTCGTCTTTAAAACTTTCCAAGAAATCAGCTCTGCAGTTACTGTTTGCTATCGTCCATAGGGGGCGCGTGCGTTATTGTTCATTGTATATGAAAATGTTTTCCCGAAGAACCTAATCGTGGAATGGAAGAACGTTTTGTTTTCACTTCACGTGTTATCGTTACACACGCGTCGCATCGGGTCGCCTATTGATCCGATTGTTTGTTAATTGCCTCCAAGGCTATCATCGCCTGGCGCTGGAACTCGTTCTTGAAATAATTAATAATCGCGCGTTTCCGATTGGCGCAGCGAAAGCCTAATTGCACCTAAGTCTATTACGGAATTTGCTTGCGCCTCCGACGACGACCAGCCGCCCCCTCGTTCTTCCAGAGAGGGCGGCCGAACTTTTATCGAGTTCCGAATTGAGCAACTGCTCCTCCGAATTGAATTACGACACACCTCGGACCGTCTGTCGGCGGCGGCGGCGGCGGCGGCGACGGCTGAACGTGAAAGGTCTTAATTGTTTCACGCCGGGGAAAAAAAACACGCAGAAAATTATCGAGGGGACGGACGGGGGAGGCGGCGGCGCGGCGCGGTGGTGGTGCCGGGACGAGAAATTGGCGGGCGTGTGATTTTCAAAAGCTTTGGACGTCAATGAGAGGCTCCGATTGGCTTAAATTAAAAGAGAGAGAGAGAGAGAGACCAACGCAACGTAGCAAATTTAAATAAAGTTACGAAAGTGGCAATATTGAAAAATGTAAAAAAAAAAAATTTGAAAATCGCATCCGAAGCGCGGATGTGCTTGCGGCGGTGCAACAACTTTTCCAGCTGTGCTACAGCGATGAAATTTTATAGAAATGTTTAAAATAGTACGCTGGAGATTTTTACAAAGTTAGAGAACGATCCGACCATTAGGATTAAAGTTAATCAAAATTGATTTTTGAAAACCGCGTCGAGAGCATCTAGGTCGGAAGCGCAGACCTGTTTGCAGCCATACGATCGGGATGAAATTTGGCAGGATTGTTTGCAATAGTATCCTGGAGGACCCCACGAAGTTATAAATTATGCAGCAGCATAATTAATTGGTTTCTTCCACTTTACAATGTGATTCGTCCCAGAGCGTTAATGTCGCGTCGGAATAAGAGGATCATGGCGGTTAATTTGTTTATTTGCTGCGGTTACGACCGACTTACAAGTTTTCTCTTTTGAAATTTGCCTTGCACAGTTTGGTTTAACCCTTTTTTTTCTAAGTTCAGAAGCCGTTAATAAGCGACTCGACAAGAAATTGCTCCGGCGCGGTGTGAAGTTCCTCTTAAAAACACCTGTACTGCAACGAAATCGTTTAAGGTTAGGTTAAGGAGGAGGAATGTTGAGGAAGGCCTCAATCTGCCTACTTCGCCCCATAAGCGATCCCGGAGGAATTGAGAGCGATTATAGAAACGCAGGTACTTTCGTACAGCCGGCCGAACGGGTGTTCCCAGTCTCGTTAGGGGTAGAACACTTGTTTATTTCCGCGCCGACCCAGGCATTTCTTTATATAGTCGGATAGCATTTTTCATGAGCTTCAATTTCATGTCCCACTGGGCGGGATTCAGCGGGCGGAAATGTTGAAAATCGCGTCGGATGCGTGGTGACATAACAATTTCTCTAGTGGAAAGTTTTAAACAAGGAATACTTTTTTATTTCCGAGCCGACCTGGGCGTTTCTTTACACTGTGGGATAGCGCTTTTCGTGAGCTTTAATTTCATGTCCCACTGGGCGGAATTCAGCGGACGGAAATGTTGAAAATCGCATCGGAAGCGCTAGTGTAACAATTTCTCTAGTAGAAAGTTTTAAACAAGGAAAACTTTTTTATTTTCGCGCCGACCTGGGCGGGTCTTTACACCATCGGATTGCGCTTTTCGTGAGCTTTAATTTCATGTCCCACTCGGCGGAATTCAGCGGGCGGAAATGTTTAGAATCGCATCGGAAGCGTTGATGTAACAATTTCTCTGGTAAAAAATTCGAAACAAGGAAAACTTTTTTATTTCCGCGCCGACCTGGGCGGTTCTTTACATTGTTGGATAACGATTTTCGAGAGCTTTAATTTCATGTCCCACTCGGCGGAATTCGGTGGGCGGAAATTTTTAAGATTCGCATCGGAAGCGCGGACGTGCTTCCGGCGGCGTAATAATTTCTCTAGCAGAAAGTTTTAAAAAAGGAAAACTTTTTTATTTGAGCGCTGATCTAAGCGTTTCTTTACACTGTTGGACAGCGCTTTTCGAGAGCTTTAACCTGATGCCGCGCTCGATGGAATTCGACGGGCGAAAATGTTGAAAATCGCGTCGGAAGCGCGGATGTGTTTCCGACGGTGCAACAATTTTTCCAGCTGTGCTAGCGGAATGAAATTTCATAGAATTGTTTATAATAGTACGCTGGAGGTTTTTACAAAGTTAGAGAACGATCCAACCCTTAGGACTAAAGTTAATCAAAGTTGATTGTTGAAAACCGCGTCGAGAGCACCTGCGTCGGAAGCGCAGACCTGTTTGCAACCATACGATCGGGATGAAATTTGGCAGGATTGTTTAGAATAGTATCCTGGAGGTTTCTACGAACAATCCAACCCTTAAAACAAAAGTTAATCGAACTTGATATTTGAAAACTGTGTGGGAAGAGCCCGCGTCGGAAGCGCAGACGTGGTTGCAGCTTCGTAACAATTTTTTTAGCTGCACGAGCGGGATGAAGTTCGGTGGGATTGTTCAGAATAGTATCCTGGAGGTCTCTACGGGAGTTAAAAAACGATCCAACCCTTAAAACAAAAGTTAATCGAACTTGATTTTTGAAAACTGCGTCGGAAGCGCAGGCATGTTTGCAGCGTCGTAACAATTTTTTTAGCAATGCGATCGGGATGAAATTTGGCGGGATTGTTTAGAACAGTATCCTGGAGGTTTCCACGAAGCTACAAAACGATTGAACCCTTAAAACAAAAGTTAATCGTTCTTGATTGTTGAAAACCTTCTTGTAACGATTATGAATTTTATCATAAGTTGCAGTTTCTCGTTTAAATCGCATTGTAAAGTGCGACTTCACTAAATGCCGGCTGGTAAACCTGTTGGATTTGAGAAGGGGAAATGTGATCGGTGCGGATGCGATCGACCTACCGCGTGTTTAAAAAAAGAGGGAGTGACGATGTCCTTTTTTTTGTTTCAGCTAATAGTGTAATAAATTCGCGCGTGGACATGGAGTCGGCGCAGCAACAGCAGTTTTGTTTGAAATGGAACAGTTTCGGAAGCAACTTGGCTACCTCGTTCAGTAACCTCTTCAAAAGTGAAAGTCTAGCTGATGTGACACTGTTCTGTGACGGCGTGACTTTCAAGGCGCACAAACTGATCCTGGCCGCGTGCAGCAAGCACCTGGCGGACCTCTTCGAAACGGCGCCCCTGCACCAGAACCTCCTGGTGATACTGGACGGCACCTCCGCGTCGAACATGGCCGCCCTCCTCGAGTTCATGTACAAGGGTGAAGTCCACGTCTCGCAGGATTCGCTGAGCAGTTTCCTGAAAGCGGCCGAGTGCCTGCAGGTGAAGGGATTGAGCATTGAGCACGACAGATTAGCTGTCGCCCACAGCCAACTGGAGAAGCCGCCCCCGAAGATTGAGGAGGCCCCCGGAAGTCGCAGCCCGTACTCACCCGCCATGTCGCCCTATCACCCCCACGCCCACCCGCCGATCTACCCATTCGAGCATCGGACGATGGACCGTCAACCCCTGAAGAGTCCCAGCGAACTGCTGCAGGAATCCGTCCGCGCGTCGGTTCTGCGAGACGGAACCAAAACCTTATTCAAAACATCGTCCAGCTCGTCCTGTTCCCTGCCCAACCAACCGGAAGCTGACGCACCCCCTGAGTACCGAACGGATCAAGAGCCCGCCAACACGACCGTTATTTGCCCGGAACAAGGATATCCGGATCCGAGTTGCCCTGAAGGTAAATTGGGGTGACTTCAGGACTCGGTGGTAATAATAACGTTTGATTTTGAGCGCAGATTTGCGGATGAAACCCGAGCCGATGATACAAGAGGAGCCTCTGAGCAGCACGGTCGGCGGAAACGGAAGCAATAACTCCTCTTCGCTGAACGGACCAATGGGACCGCCGCCCGTGTACGATGGTGAGCGTGATAAAACGGAACCAATGTCTAGCAGTCTATGGAATTCTAAGATTGCCTCCAAAACAGCCTCCATCACAACCCCCGATGGTAAGTATGCTCATTCACCTTGCATACCGAAGATCCCACGCGGTTTAAAGTCGGTTTGGTGGTGAGTACACGAAGAGAGCTACGATATTCTGCGATTAAGAGTACCTTAGTACCTCCTAGCTTTGCAAGAGACGTACCCAGTACCTCCTACTCTTGTAAAAGGAGTAACTAATACCTCCCACCATTATAGGAGGATTACCTAGTGCCTTCTACCCTCGTACAACGAGTACCTAGTACTCCCTACTCTTGTAGAAAGAGTGCCTAGTAACTTCTACGCGTACAGGAGGAGTATCTCGTATCTCCTCCCCTCGTACAAGGAATACCTAGTACCCCCTACTCTTATAGACGGAGTTGCTAGTAACGTCTACCCTTACAGGAGGAGCATCTAGTAACTCCTACCGTCGTACAAGGAGTACCTAGTACCTCTTTCTCTTGTAGAAGGAGTTCCAAGTACCTCCTACCCTTACTGGAGGAGAATCTAGTATCTCCTCCCCTCGTACAAGGAATACCTAGTACCCCCTACTCTTGCAGAGGGAGTTCCTAGTAACGTCTACCCTTACAGGAAGAGTACCTAGTATCTCCTACCCTCGTACAAGGAGTACCTAGTACTTCTTACTCTTGTAGAAGGAGTTCCTAGTAACTTCTACCATTACAGGAGGAGTGTCTAGTATCTTCTACCCTCATACAAGGAGTACCTAGTCCTCTTACTCTTGTAGAAGGAGTTCCTAGTAACTTCTACCCTTACGGGAGGTGTATCTAGTATCTCCTACCCTCGTACAGCGAGTACCTAGTGCCTCCTACTCTTGTAGGAGTTCCCAGTGCCTTCTACCCTTACAGGAGGAGTATTTAGTATCTCCTACCCTCGTACAAGGAGTACCTAGTACCTCTTACTCTTGTAGAAGGTGTTCCTAGTAACTTCTATCCTTACAGGAAGACTATCTAGTATCTCCTACCCTCGTACAAGGAGTACCTAGTCCTCTTACTCTTGTAGAAGGAGTTCCTAGTAACTTCTACCCTTACGGGAGGTGTATCTAGTATCTCCTACCCTCGTACAGCGAGTACCTAGTGCCTCCTACTCTTGTAGGAGTTCCCAGTGCCTTCTACCCTTACAGGAGGAGTATTTAGTATCTCCTACCCTCGTACAAGGAGTACCTAGTACCTCTTACTCTTGTAGAAGGTGTTCCTAGTAACTTCTATCCTTACAGGAAGACTATCTAGTATCTCCTACCCTCGTACAAGGAGTACCTAGTACCTCTTACTCTTGTAGAAGGTGTTCCTAGTAACTTCTATCCTTACAGGAAGACTATCTAGTATCTCCTACCCTCGTACAAGGAGTACCTAGTACCTCTTACTCTTGTAGAAGGAGTTCCTAGTAACTTTTACCCTTACGGGAGGTGTATCTAGTATCTCCTACCCTCGTACAACGAGTACCTAGTACCTCCTACTCTTGTAGGAGTTCCCAGTGCCTTCTACCCTTACAGGAAGACTATCTAGTATCTCCTACCCTCGTACAAGGAGTACCTAGTACCTCTTACTCTTCTAGAAGGCGTTCCAAGTACCTTCTACCCTTACGGGAGGTGTATCTAGTATCTCCTACCCTCGTACAAGGAATATCTAATACCTCCTACTCTTGTAGCAGGAGTTTCTAGTAACTTCTGCCCTTACAGGAGGAGTATCTAGTATCTCCTACCGTCGTACAAGGAGTACCTACTACCTCCTACTCTTGTAAAAGGAGTACCTAGTCCCTCTTACTCTTGTAGAAGGAGTTCCAAGTACCTCCTACCCTTACTGGAGGAGAATCTAGTACCTCCTATTCTTGTATGAGGAAAACCTGGTACCTCCTACCCTGAAGATGATAACGACTATAATACCCCTAACCTATCTGAACCATAGAACTTTTAGGTCGTACGTAGTCGTAAGCGCTTTAGACTTAGCCTAGGTAAGTGGGATTAATGTTGTTGTTTTCTTATCCCGGTAGGTAAGAAATTGAAGTGTCCTTTTTGTGAGCGACTGTACGGCTACGAAACAAACTTGCGTGCGCACATAAGGCAACGGCATCAGGGGATTCGCGTGCCATGTCCCTTCTGTTCGCGCACGTTCACCAGGAACAACACGGTCAGAAGACACATAGCACGTGAGCACAAGACCGAGCTGAGCCTGAAGGCTTTCCAGCAGTCGCAGCAGGTGCACAACCACAACCCGTAGGTCTTCAAGGCACGTGCCCTACCTTAGACACACGACACACGCGCTCCTGCTCGCCCTTTACCACCACCACCACCACCTCCATCAGCACTCGCAATACATGTACAACGTGGAACCCGGATTCGTTGATTCCGTTCTTATTTTTTTTTTGTTGTTGTCATCGTCGTCGTCGTCCTCGTCGTCGTCTCTTCTTCTTCTTCTGCGTCGCATTCAAGTTCACGTTCAGTACTTACAATCTGTTGTTCGAATCGAATTGAATTTGAGAGTGGGAAGGGTAGTTCGTGTGTCTCTGGTGGGTACGTGCTTGAACCGTCCGTCTACCTCATCAGTAGCCCTAGTCATTGAGTGCAACCCTCGTATCACAGGTACGGCTCAACTCAGGAATTATCACACAGTGACACGGTTATGCGTAGGTTAGGTGTTAACTCTTCTTTGTTTCCGTTCGGTTTTTGTTAATGTATTTAGCTTCCGGCGTTCTCCTCCTCCTCCTCCTCCTCCTCCTCCTCGTCCTACTCCTCCTTCTTTTTTTTGCCCTTAACCGTCAGTTCGCCGTGTGCAGCTGTGGCCCGAATATTGTCGTAACTTAATAAGGTATTAATTGTTAATCTTGTATCTGACTTGCATCTACCTCAGGAATTAACCTCGCGCCGAGCGCGCCCCCTTTCATCTTCCAGTGCAAACCTCAAGTCTCAAATAATAACATCGCGTCGACGGACGAGAACGCGCAGCTCCGTTTGGGATTAATAACAACACACGACATCCGATCTGATCCGAGACGATTCGATCCAATCTGAATCGAGACGATCGCGCCGCCGGGTTTACTAAACTTTTCGTACGCACCTCGTATACACATTTTTTTTTTTTTAACAAAGAGGATCCTACACGTAGACACCGCCCGCGCCCTTGCAATTACTGTTACTCGCCAGGGCTTTCTTTACAAGGGGGTTGGTTTCGTAACCGATTTCCCAAACTCAGCGGTATCAGTGTTTGTATACAATAAAGAAAAAAATAACTAAAATTGCTACCTGTAGAAAGGGCAAGTGTATATTTTAATAATACTTATTACTGCCTGCCTCAGAACAACTTTAAGACAAACGACGATATTCTAAACTACAAAGGCGGGGATTGCTAAAGAAAGGCAATGAATGAGAAATAAGTTAATTTTAAAAAAAATTACTTGAAATAAGCTCTTCTGCCTTGGCGGTTACCCCTCTTTATTGTGGACACACGTCACAGCTGAAATCATTGGCTGTCCTACAGTGAAATGATATTTTGGGGTTCCTCTCTGTGCTTTGACTAGATTGACAGAGGGGGGGCCCAGAATGTTCGCGACTATGTGTAGGGTCCTCTTTCTGTGATTGGATTATCAGAGGGAGTGCTCGCGATTATGTGTAGGGCCCTCTTTAGACGTTCCGACGAAAACTTTTCTTCGCTGCTGCTGTCATACATTGAAGCCGTAAAACAATAAAAAAATGTTTAATCATTTCGAGACCAACGCCAATAAATTAAGCAAATTTAAAATATTTATTTTGTTGTCTTTTTTTTGTTTTTAATTTATGCGATGGGTCTGGCGATCTCCCAAACAAACAAAAAAAAAGGAAGCGGGAATATTTAACCGAGGATTAACGAATTTAAAAGTGATATTTTGCGAAAAAAAAGTTTTTTTCAAAAAATTAAATAAATTGATAAAAAAATTCATTTTCTTAACATTACAAATTAATTTATTTTTTCCCAAAAAAAAAAAAAAATTGGCTTTGGCAATTTCTTATATTCCGCTTTTATTTGTCTGAAATCCGGGAACGATATTTTTCAAAATTAAAAAAAAAAAACAATTGAATTTGTGATTAATTATTAATAATTTGTTTTGATATCGAGATAATAATTTCATTTGTTTCGATATTCATTTTTTTTTAAACTATTTATTCTGATCCAATTAAACGGCAAACAAAAAATTTTTGCTTTTTTCTTTATCTTTGTTTCTTGTCTGATTTTTACCATTTCGTGTCTTCTTGTCTGGCGTTTACGTAATCAAAAATTTCCTTTAAGTCGTCGACCTCCAGCCCCCCCCCCCCCCCTCCTCCGGTACCTTTCTCTTGTCTTTTTTATTTGCGGGCGAATTAAACGAAACAAAAACGGATTAAATTTTGCATGGATTTTTTCATGTTTTCTTTTTTTTTTTCTTTGTCTCTGTTTTTGGTCGACTTTTACTTTTTTTACTGGCGTTTATTGACAACGAATTTAAGAGCCAAATTTTTTTTTTATTTCCGATGTTCATTTGTTTTTCGATCACGTACTAACTGAATCGATTTGTATTTATTTATCTGTTTCGTTTGACGTTATTTTTTAATTAAAAAAAAAACAATTGTTCATATTTTCCAAAAATGTAGTAGTCATTTGTTTTTCGCTTCGTGATTTATTCACCGTTTTTACGCGTCAGTAAAATAAAATATTTTTTTTGAAGTTTTTATGTTTCTGTCGACGTACGTTCGGCAAGCAAAGAAAAGAAAAACAATTGTTCATTTTCTTCAAGTACGCGGCAGTCATTTGTTTTTCTCTTTCTCAGTTACTTACTGTTTTTGTTACACGTCGGTAAAATAAAAACGGAATTTAGGAAATCATTTTATTAAAAAAAAAAAAAAATCGAATTTAAAAGCCAATTTTTTTTTTGTTTTCGACGTTCACTTGTTTTTCGATGTTCGAAATTATAGTACGTGTAGACAGTCATTTGTTCTTTTTAATTATTTGTTTTTATTTTTTGGATCCGGCCGACCGATCGGTGAACTCGACGGCGTGTCTTTTTTTTTTTTTGAGAATTCGATCGATGAGTACAACGGTGAGCTCAACGGTGAGTCCATCTATGAATCATCCATCGGTGATTTGGGGGTGGAAAATTTTAGCCGGGGAGACAACAGAAACCTCGTCGCTTTCAATTGTTTCGTACGTCGTTTGTTTTCTTTCGTTTTTTCGTGCACCTTTGAATCGCTGAATTCAAAAACAAAAAATAACATTAGCCGCGGAAATTTTTTTTCGTTGGATCTCGACTGGGAAACACTCCAAGGAAAAACAATTGCTCATTCTAAACCGATCGATGGAAAACAACGCGGATGAATGTCTGGAAACTTTTTGTTCCGTGCGATTTCAAGGTTGGTAGAGCTGTGAATTGTGTGTTAGGAGGTTAAGCCGCTTAGTTGCGACGATTTCAGTTCTACCAACCTTGTGTGTGCGATTTAAACGCGGACGACATCGCGCATCGCATCGAAATTGAAGCGCGCGCGCGCGCGCAGTAAATAACAGCGATGCTGCTGTCCTATTTTATTTTTGCTTTGTACGCCTTATGCTTTGCGGGCGCGCGCAAGAATAGCAGCAAATAACAGCGATGCTGCTGTCTCAATTTTTTTTTTTTTTGCTTTGTACGCCCGATGTTTTGTTATTAATCCCGAACGGCGCCTCGTCTCGCCTCACCTCGTCTCGTCTCGTCTCGTCTCGTCTGCGTAAACCTACCTCAGAAAAGAACGTTTTTTTTTTTCACATTCTTTTTTTTTATAATATGCTTTGTACGTAGTACGTATTTCATAAGATGAAATAATTGTGTTCAAGCGATAGTTTAAGAATTTAGCTTAGCCGTTTTTTTTTTTTTTTAATGTCTTAGTTAGCTTAGCAACCCCCTTGTGTTTAGAAAAAGAAAGCCGTACATACGTAGTTCGGTAGAGGAGAGCCCAACCCTAGATCGTCTCGTCGTCGTAATAGGGGGTGGGCCACAGGTGCGCACTGTCCACTTTTTTTTGTTTTTTGTTTTTTTTTTTTTGGTTGCAGTAGCTACGGGTACAGTAAGAATAGAATAGTTGCCCCCGAACCCTGGCCTGTCTGTCTGTCTGTTTTATTCTTAAATGTAATTATTAATAATATTATTATAATTGTAATGATAATAATAACGTTGGGTTATTACGGGTCTCTGCCGTCGACGCCATAAGTAGCTACCAAATAGATATTATAACTACAATACTAGTCAAACTACACACTCTACCTCACATATACAGTATTCTCACACCATAGCTTATTACGTGTAGTGTAACACAATTTTTTTTTTTTAATTTTTCCTTTCGCGTTGTATTTTTTTGTGTTCGTTCGGTTTAATGTTGTTTCTTCTTTCTTTTATGTTTTATTGTTTTCGTATTTCAGTAGTAGTAATAACGAAAAAAAACTATAGTTAAAGAAGTAAACAACAACAACAAACAACAAAAAAGAAAAAAAATCATCATCATAGGCGTACGTTAATTCATGAAAAAAACATGACAAGAAGCGCAACTGTCCCTCTTCACGACTCGAGTACAAAATTCTAGATGCCGCCGCTATCGTCGTTCTCGCGTCACCTTTCCGCATCTAAAATTTTACTTTCTCTCAACACACACAACACGTCTGTCTTAGACACACACACACACACATACGCACACGTGCGCAGTTGAGATATACTAACCTAATCCAGCAAACTACATAAACGATAGTAATTGTTAAGTGTGATAAAAAAACTATTTACGCAATATTCACTCGCAATCGGAGAGATATTGATGTCCTTTAAAACTTTAAGAAACTAGACTATAGCGTGTGTCTTCGGTTCTTATCCTCCTCATCATCCCCCTCCCCCCCCCCCTCCTCCGTTGTTGTCCAGTGGCGTTCGTTACGATTACGGTTGATTTTGTTTAATAATAATAAAAAAAAAAACGTCGCGGTCAATTCGGGCGAAACAAACCGCGGGGCGGATTTATTTCTCGTTTTGCGAACACGTTCACGTCAAAGTAGTTGACGGAGATACTCATAGATGGCGCAAGTGGTGGTTCAAATTTCAAAGTCGGTAGAATTGTTGAGAGATTCAAAATGTCGTAAAGAAAAGTCGTCGATTGCGTCGCCCAACGCATCAAAATACTTTTGAGAATTTGAAGAGTTTAGAGAAACTGTAGTAAAAGGAGACGTTCATAGATGGCCCAAGCAGCATTTCAGATTTCAAAATTCATAGAATTGTTGGGAGTTTTAAAATTTCGTAAAGAAAAGTCGTCGCTCGTCGATTGCGTCGCCCAACGCATCAAAATACTTTCGAGAATTTGCAGAGTTTAGAGAAACTGTCGTAAATGGAGACGTTCATAGATGGCCCAAGCAGCATTTCAGATTTCAAAATTCATAGAATTGTTGGGAGTTTTAAAATTTCGTAAAGAAAAGTCGTCGCTCGTTGATTGCGTCGCCCAACGCATCAAAATACTTTCGAGAATTTGAAGAGTTTAGAGAGACTGTAGTAAAAGGAGACGTTCATAGATGGCCCAAGCGGCATTTCAGATTTCAAAATTCATAGAATTGTTGGGAGTTTTAAAATTTCGTAAAGAAAAGTCGTCGCTCGTTGATTGCGTCGCCCAACGCATCAAAATACTTTCGAGAATTTGAAGAGTTTAGAGAGACTGTAGTAAAAGGAGACGTTCATAGATGGCCCAAGCGGCATTTCAGATTTCAAAATTCATAGAATTGTTGGGAGTTTTAAAATTTCGTAAAGAAAAGTCGTCGCTCGTCGATTGCGTCGCCCAACGCATCAAAATACTTTCGAGAGTTTGAAGAGTTTAGAGAAATTGTAGTAAAAGGAGACGTTCATAGATGGCCCAAGTAGCATTTCAGATTTCAAAGTTGGTAGAATTGTTGAGGGTTTCAAAATTTCCTAAAGAAAAGTCGTCGCTCGTCGATTGCGTCGCCCAACGCATCAAAATACTTTCGAGAATTTGAAGAGTTTAGAGAGACTGTAGTAAATGGAGACGTTCATAGATGGCCCAAGCAGCATTTCAGATTTCAAAGTTGGTAGAATTGTTGAGAGTTTCAAAATTTCGTAAAGAAAAGTCGTCGCTCGTCGATTGCGTCGCGTAACGCATCGAAATACTTTTGAGAATTTGAGAAGTTTAGAGAAACTGTAGTAAATAGAGACGTTAATAGATGGCCCAAGTAGCATTTCAGATTTCAGAGTTGGTAGAATTGCTGGGAGTTTCAAAATTTCGTAAAAAAGTCGTCGCTCGTCGATTGCGTCGCCTAACGCATCAAAATACTTTTGAGAATTTGAAGAGTTTAGAGAAACTGTAGTGAATGGAGACGTTCATAGATGGCCCAAGTAGCATTTCATATTTCAAAGTTGGTAGAATTGCTGGGAGTTTCAAAATTTCGTAAAAAAGTCGTCGCACGTCGATTGCGTCCCCCAACGCGTCAAAATACTTTTGAGAATTTGAAGAATTTGTAAATTCTAGTAAGAGGAGACGTTCATAGATGGCCCAAGTAGTATTTCAGATCTCAAAGTTGGTAGAATTGATGGGAGATTCAAAATTTTGTAAATTATTTGACGACGGTAGGTGATTTTTGACAGGTAGACAAAAAGAGACAATTCACTAACAGAACCGATTCGATTTCTATTTTTTTTTTTTTAAGGATTCGAAGAGTCGATGATTCTGTCGGCGTGCTCTTCAATTTTTTTTCCGTCACTCTCGCGTGTGACCAAAACGCGTACTATATCGTTCCCGCTCACATTTCTGCTCTCACCGTACAAGGAACATGAAAGTTAAAATAATGTAGAATGTCAATTTTGAAATTTTAAAAATTAAACGACAATAAAAGAAATATTTAATTGAAGGTGAAAAAACATTTCATGAAATTTTTCTTGAAATGTTTCAAAAAAGTATGTTTCATGAAATTTTTAGGTCCCCCCCCCCTCCCCCCCGCCACATACGCTATAAATGTAAAGTACCTCCAGAGTTACCAAATATTGGTTCAATTTTTCTTGAAATATTTCAAAAAAGTATGTTTCATGAAATTTTTACGTCACTAGTTTTGTGCCTTCCCCCTCCCTCTCCCCTCCCCCGCCCCTACAAAGTACGCTATAAAGATAAAGTACCTCTAGAGTTACCAAAAATTGTTTTTTTTTTTGGGGAAGGTTTTCACGATATTCCCTAGAATTGCTAGACCAAGGGCAACGCTGTCATGCAGCCCCCCATCATGGAAGGGCGCTGTAACATACCCCCCCCCCCAAAAAAAAAAAAAAAAGAACGCTATAAAGATAAAGTACCTCTGGAGTTAGCATATTGTTTTTTTTTTTTGGGAAAGTTTTCACGATATTCCCTAGAATCGCTAGACCAAGGGCAACGCTGTCATGCAGCCCCCCATCATGGAAGGGCGCTGTAACATACCCCCCCCCAAAAAAAAAAAAAAAAGAACGCTATAAAGATAAAGTACCTCTGGAGTTAGCATATTGTTTTTTTTTTTGGGAAAGTTTTCACGATATTCCCTAGAATCGCTAGACCAAGGGCAACGCTGTCATGCAGCCCCCCATTATGGAGGGGCGCTGTAACATAACCTAGTTTTTGTTCCGTCGTTAGCACCGCCCCCATCTTCATATGTTCTATTCTCAGTCAGATCAGATTTTATTCGACCGCACGGTATAATCAACCAGCGGATATATTTCGATGATCATTCGAGTGAATTTTCGATGAACATTCGAGTGAATTTTCGATGAACACTCGAATGAATTGATGATCATTCGAGTGAATTGATTATTATCATACGAGCGATGGAACTGCGAGCAAATGCGAGAAATAAATCCGCGCCCCGACGAAAACCGCGCCCAAATTTTTTTTTTTAATTTATTTTTTAATTTTTTTCTTTTTGAGCACCTGAAACAAGCAGTTTACACTAGCGTGCCTTGCTACGACGTACTGTTGTTTATTAAATAGAGGGTGAAAGCGCGCGAAACGTAGATTTTTTTACGATAGGTAGCACCACCGTAGAATAAATTGCTTGCAGAGTTTTCCTTCCGTCGAAGAAGCAAAAAAAAAAAAAATAATAATAATAATTCAGATACATTAATAGTAAATTAGGTAGCTACGTGTTTTGTTTTCGTTTGTTGTTTTTCGCTTTTTTTTTTAAATTTAATTTCCGTTCGGTTTGAATTTTATTTTTTCGCGTACGCAAAATCCGAATCAAGGGGCACATTTTTCCTAGTTTTTTTTTTTTTTTCAATTTTTTTTTCGTTTAATTTACTTTCACCGAAATTAAAAAAAATATATAGATATTTAAATGTGTGTTTCAAATTGCTGCTGCTGCTGCTGCTGCTAATATAAGCTCAATTATTATCGAAAGTTATTAATTAATTACTGTGAACCAGTGCAAACAGAGTAAATTAAATTAAATTAAAAATAAAATATTATATATATAAAATATAGAAAGAAAAAAAAACGCAAAAAATAATATAAAACATCTTAGGTGTTTAAGTCCGTTTTTAAGTGTAACATTGTGATTATTGTGTCGACGTAAATAATTAATTAATTAAATGAAATAATATTGTCCGGACAGATGATTGTGTTGCGACGTGAGGGGGACACACTATAAATAAGTAATATAATGCTAAGTTATTTACGAGTACACTTTTTGACACTTTAGCTCAGGTTTATTGTATCTTGAAACGGGTATTTTTAATCTCCACTTGTTGAATATATTAGTTAAGGCGTTCAGGGTTCATCATATTATAAATAAACAATAGCCTTAGGTATCGTTAGGGTGTAATTTAATTTAATTATTTTATTTTTATTTTTCTCTTTTTTTTTCTTCTTCCTTAGATTTAGATCATTTATTATTATTATTATTATTATCACGATGGTGATCATATTATATATTAAGCTTATATGTTATTATTAATCTGTTAGTTAAATAATTAATCAATTAATTAATTTAAAAGAAAAAGTCCAATGGTTTTGTTCGACTCTAAACCTCTGATTACCAAGTAATGCAGCGGCGGCGCTCACAGCCCGCCCCCCCGCCCCGCCCCCTTCCTCCCCCCCCCTCGGTGTTATTTAGGCTGTTTGGACGAACGAGAGAATAGGACGTGCGTCCGATTTTCACTCACACCGCGTTCTCGATGTATTTTATTGTTATTAAAAACAAATAATTTTTTTTTTTTTTTTGTAATAAATAAAATTAAGTTTATCCGTAGGTGATGAGGTTTTAAAAAATCGGGAAGCGGCGCGGCGGTCGCCCCCCGCCCCCCCTTTGCGGGCGCTCTTTTCGCCATTGCGCCCCCCCCCCCAACCTCCCCCCTCTTAGAGATGTGCATATAAAGTACAAATGTAAATAAATGATGTTTTTTCGCGTATTATTATTAATTGAACGTGTTGATTATTTGGTTATTATTATTAATCTTGTTCTTCTTCTTCTTCTACTACTTCTTCTTCTTGTTCATTGGTTGGTCGTTGTTCTTGTACTAAACTACCAAATTCTATGTCGATGTCTCAGTGGTTAAATCATTCACCACGTCACCACGAAACGTTCAAATTATGATGCACTAGCGTAGCCGTAGCGAGACTTTCTAGATTTAAACGATTATAAATATATCGAAAGAAAAAAAAAGTGTGTATTTATAAGGCGGGGTTCGAATCTTCGCTTTTGGTGCTCACCGAAACTAATTAAACCAATTTTTTTTTTTTTTTTAAAGAAATGCCATCTGATTTAGTAAGATTTTCTTCAAGCCATGTTATAAAAATAAATCGGAATATACCGGGTGAGCCAAGCCACAAGCGTCGTTGCCCGTTTGAATTTCCCGCGCGTTGTTCGTTTTGGCGCCCCTCCGGATCTCGTGACGGTATTTCGCATGTTCAGCGGCAGTTCGAAAATGTGGAAGACGAGAATTTCTTCTGCTTTGTTGCCATAGCAAAGGAAAACGTAAATAGTAAATAAAACAAGCGAATGCGAGGAACGAAACACCAACAGGAAGACTTCCCCCCGTAGGTGACAGAATTCCCGTTGATGTATTAATTAAAAATAATTAAAAAAAAAAACAAATTCACAGCGCGCGAAATTCAAAGGGGCGACGAGTCTTTCTGACTCACACGGTATTATAATCCATTGTTTTTCTCGTCGTATTATACTCTTATTATTAACCTGGCTCTTTGATGTTTGCAGCTTTTAAAATAATAATTCCCCATCTTTGGAAAAACATAAATAAATAAATAAATAAATATAGGGTGAGCGGGAAGGAAAGGGCTAAACTCCGATGATGTATCGTGCACGTAAAAGTGAATTCAAAAAAAAGAAACTCAAAAAAACAAAAAAGAAAACCGCGTAACAACATTTGAGCTTTTTTTTTTATTTATTTTTACGTGCACGATACATTCTTCAAGTTTGACTCGTTACTCCCCGATCACCCTGTATAATAATAAGAAAGAGTAACAGTGAATAAAATAAATAAAAGTTATTATTTTCCGTTTATCTCCATTTTTTTTTTTTTTAATTTGTTTTGCTTTTACTTTATTTTTTTTTCTCTGTCTCTCCTTAAGGGGGTGAGTTCCAGTTTTTTTTTTTTTTTTTTTTTGATTAAGAAAAATCCACAATATGCTTTCAATAAAAAAAAAAATTATCGTGTTTTGATTCATTTTTTCTTCTTTCTTTTGGAGTCAATTTGGCGGCAAGTGTACGACTTCAAATTTTAGGACGCATACAAATTTTAACTCCCCCCCCCCCCAAAAAAAAAAAAGAAAGATAGAAAGACTTTCTTTTGTATTTTCTTCATTGGTTTCTATTTTTTTTTTTTTTTTTTTTGATCGAGGAACATTTAATTTAATTTATCGAGACTTTAACTTAATTTAACTGTGTCATCACATGCTGAATAGCGTCGGCAACGTTGCCATTTTGAATGTCTTTATTGACACCAAAAGAAAAAAAGAAGGAAAGAGAGAAATTAAGTTTGACTGCTTGACACCAAAAAAAAAAGAGTAAAAATGCCAAAAAAAGAAATTAACTTTGACGGCTTGACGGCAAGAAAAAAAAAACAATTTTATTTTTTTTTAATAGTAAAACAATTTTAATTTTTTTGAAATAGTAAAACAATTTTTAATTTTTTAATAGCAAAACAATTTTAATTTTTTTTAATAGTAAAACAATTTGATTTTTTTGAATAGTAAAACAATTTAAATTTTTTTTAATAGGAAAACAATTTTAATTTTTTAATAGGAAAACAATTTTAATTTTTTTTTTAATAGGAAAACAATTTTAATTTTTTTTTTAATAGGAAAACAATTTTAATTTTTTTTTATAATATTAAAACAATTTGATTTTTTAATATTCCGAAACGTTTTTTTCTAAAGACGTCAGATGGCGTCATCAAAGCGATCCGATGACGTCACAGCTTAGTTTTTTTTTTCTCACATTACGTTTACTTCATTCTTTCTGTACCGGTTCGGTTGGTATTACGTGAGCACCTGCAAACCGAAGCTCGAACGCGCCCCAAAAAAACAAAAACTGTATTTCTGTATGCAATGTTTAAGCAAAAAAAAAAAACGAAAAAAAATATCTTGTATCATATTTATATAAAAAACAAAAGAAGAAAAGAGAGAATTTATATATTGCGAGAAAAATTGTACTATTTGATATATAGGTGGTTATAAGAATCCCGTAGATTTTGATATTAAATTGTAATAATTAATGAAATTAATTGTTAGTGTCTGTAATGATAGTAATTTAATAATTAATAATAATTAATAATAATAATAATAATAACAACGATGGTTTATCCGCGCTGAGACACGATCGCGTGTATCAAAAGGGGGAGGGCGCACGGGGGCGGCGGCCGCCGGCCCTCCAATTTTTTTAATTTTTGTTTTGTTTTTTCTCTACGATGTCCTTGTTACCGATGTATCTGCTTTAATAATAATAATAATTATTAATATTGTGCAAGAAAAAAAAAAAAAAAGGCGAAGGACCGCCGCGGCGGCGACGCTTGTACAGATAGCGTATTTTATAGGATGAGGAAGATTTTTTCTCTCTTCCTTTTCTTGTTTGTTTTTTTTTTTTTTTTTTTTTTTTAATTAGGGATAACGAA
This sequence comes from Prosopocoilus inquinatus, assembly GCA_036172665.1. NCBI lineage: Eukaryota > Metazoa > Arthropoda > Insecta > Coleoptera > Lucanidae > Prosopocoilus > Prosopocoilus inquinatus. The sequence continues at coordinate 521,289 of CM069878.1, read as the reverse complement.
AGAGAGAGAGAGAGGAACGGCCGCGCGCGCGGTCCCTCCGCCGGTGTGTGTTTTTTCACACTGCTGTTGTTTCCGTGTTTAATCGTAAACAAAAAAGAGAAAAAAGAAAAAAACAAAGGAACAAAAAAATAAAATAAAAGGAAGACGATATGATGATGAAAAAAGATGTAACGGTGGCAATGCAATGTTAACGTAACATAGCATATGTAATAAAATAATAATAATTGTAATAATAATAAGAGAAATAATGCGTTCTTTAGTTTAAATAATCTCAGGTATATTTTCAGGGAGAAACAATAATATTGTTTAACGACGAGAGCACGCGGACGATCATTTGCTTCCTCCCCCCTCAACTCCCACCCACCCATCTAATCAAACAACACACAAATTAATAGATAAATAAAACAAGAACAAATAAAAGGAGGACGAATTTAATATTTTTTTAATCGTTGTTATAATATTACATATTAAATAATATTTTTTATATAAGTGTATTGTATTTTTTTTTTTTTGTAAACCAAGTGCAATAATAATTGTTATGTAATTTATTATTATTATTAATTTGGTGAAGCTTTGATCGTCCCCGCACTCTTTTTTTTTTTTTCAAGGCGAGCGCCCCGGACGGTTTTCTATATACAGTCCGTCCGGTCGGACGCTGCTGCTGCTCACTGTGCACGCATCCGCATGCGCGGCTCGAATAATAGGGGGGTCCCCGTTACACGCCGCCTCCGCCGCCGCCGACGGGCGTTTCGCTTACTTACAACACGCGGGCGCCGCTGTAACGGGGGCCCTCATGCCAAAACTACCTCATATCAGTACAAAACTCATCTATATATACCTCTCAGGTCGTGTGTATGGTACAAATTCATAATAACCGCGTTCAGGGAATCTCTCAGCGAGGGTTTGCACCGCGCCCCGTCTTCTATGTTACATGTTCCTAACGTCAACATTACATTGTCACGATGTAATGTACAGTCACTCCCCTCAAAGCGGGGGAGTATAAATATCAACTATATTATATTATTACTTGTATATAAGCAACTATGATGTATTCATGTTTCTGTTTTACCTTATTAATTTTAATAAACAATTTGACGTTTCGCTGTTGTTGTTTTGTTTTTTTTATCATGTACTGCGACGCTCAATCTAAATGATACTCCTGCACGCCAACCACACCCTTAAGTACGTACGTTCAGCGTAAGGACCACGAAACCGTCAAACGGTATCATTTCAGTTGAGCATCATAGTACATACAATTCGACTCAACGCTCGTTCGGAAACAGGAATTAACTGGACCCTTGCGAAAGCGAAAGTGAAAAAAAATCAACGTCGTCGGTGCCTACCTAAAAAGTAAGATAAATTATATACAGGGTGTTTTATAACAGGTGAAAAAAACTGAACTCTCACGTCCAGAATCATGTTTTAAGTTGAAGTGAACCAATAAAAAAATTTCGAATTGTGCTTAGTTTCGGAGTTATCCGGGTTTGAAAATGGAAACTGAAATAATTTATTTAGTTTTTTTTTTTTTAGTTAGTTTATTTTGTTTCGTTTTGTACAAAGTTCTAATAAAGTTGACCTTGGACAAGAAATTACTAATCAGATATCAATGCAATGCCAGTTTTTTTTTGTCGTTGTTAATTTTTAATGCTGTTCAAGATTCAATAAATTAAATAAAGAAATAAAAATAATAGGAGTACATAATAATTATTAGAGAGTATAAAAATTAATAAAAAAAAAGTAGGAAACATGAAAAAAATAACTAAAATTGGATGTATCTCCAAAGCAAAAAAAAAAAAACAGTAATAAATTAAATAAAGAAATAAGAATAATAGGAGTAATAATTAGAGGGCATAAAAATTAATTAAAAAAAAGTAAAAAATAATTAAAATTGGATGCATCTTCAAAGCAAAAATAAAAATAAAGTAAATTAAATAAAGAAATAAAAATTATAGAAGTAATAATTATTAGAGAGCATAAAAATTAATTAAAAAAAAAAGTAAAAAATATCAAAAAAATAATTAAAATTGGATGTATGTTCAAAACAAAAAAATTAATAATAAATTAAATTAAGAAATAAAAATAATAGGAGTAATAATAATTAGAGAGCATAAAAATTAATTAAAAAAAAGTAAAAAACTTTAAAAAATAATTAAAATTGAATGTATCTTCAAAGCAAAAAAAAATTATAATAAATTAAATAAAGAAATAAAAATAATAGGAGTAATAATTATTAGAGAGCATAAAAATTAATTTAAAAAAAAGGTAAAAATCAAAAAAATAATTAAAATTGGATGTATGTTCAAAACAAAAAAATTAATAAATTAAATTAAGAAATAAAAATAATAGGAGTAATAATAATTAGAGAGCATAAAAATTAATTAAAAAAAAGTAAAAAACTTTAAAAAATAATTAAAATTGAATGTATCTTCAAAGCAAAAAAAAATTATAATAAATTAAATAAAGAAATAAAAATAATAGGAGTACATAATAATTATTAGAGAGTATAAAAATTAATAAAAGAAAGTAGGAAACATGAAAAAATAACTAAAGTTGAATGTATCTCCAAAGCAAAAAAAAAAAACAGTAATAAATTAAATAAAGAAATAAGAATAATAGGAGTAATAATTAGAGGGCATAAAAATTAATTAAAAAAAAGTAAAAAATAATTAAAATTGGATGCATCTTCAAAGCAAAAATAAAAATAAAGTAAATTAAATAAAGAAATAAAAATTATAGAAGTAATAATTATTAGAGAGCATAAAAATTAATTAAAAAAAAGTAAAAAATATCAAAAAAATAATTAAAATTGGATGTATGTTCAAAACAAAAAAATTAATAATAAATTAAATTAAGAAATAAAAATAATAGGAGTAATAATAATTAGAGCATAAAAATTAATTAAAAAAAAGTAAAAAACTTTAAAAAATAATTAAAATTGATTGTATCTTCAAAGCAAAAAAAAATTATAATAAATTAAATAAAGAAATAAAAATAATAGGAGTACATAATAATTATTAGAGAGTATAAAAATTTATAAAAAAAAAGTAGGAAACATGAAAAAAATAACTAAATCCAGATTTTCCATCAAATTTATAACTCTTCAATAATCCGATGCGAAAGCTGCGTACACGTCATCAAGGCGCGCGGACACTGAACAATTTTCATAATTTCATTTAATTTGCCTTATATTTTCATGTGTTTGTTTAAAACGTCTGTTTTCATTTTAAGGCCTGTTAAATACTTTTCTGGTTATCTAACTTTCATTTCGGGTAACTCCGAAACTAAGCAAAATTTGATTATTTTGTTTTTAATTTAATTAATTTTAACTTGAAATGAGATTCTTTAATTTTAACTTAAAATGAGATTACACACATGAGATTTCATTTTCTTTTTTTTTTCGCCTGTTACGAAACACCCTGTATATTCAATAATTACATTTCCAAAACGTAGTCATTGTTATTCGACAATAACCTAATCTCAGGATCTGAAAGTGAATTTATTTTTTTTTGTAGTTCATCGCGCCTCTTGTAATTGCAGCGCATCAATTCTGGGACACACTGTATAACGTTTTTTTAATTGTGCTAACGATCGCAGATTATTCATAATATTTCATCACATCAAAGACCTTTTAATCTCTTTATCTTTGATAAACAAGACAAACGCGGAGAAAAAGAGTTATTAGCAGGGATGAGAATTCGGGCCGCTTGTTCCGCGAACGCTACGAAAATTTAATTACTATTCGGTGTATATTAGCTCCGCCCACAATAATCTCTGCCCTTGCACACCACCTTTCCCTCACACTCAGTAACAATTCGATGCGTTGACACCGCGGATGGTGAGAGGTAAGCTCGGCGTAAAAAGCGTCCCATACTAAGTGGCCTGAATTCCTTTCCCTGGTTATCCGTTATTAACGTGGAAAACTCGGCCTCGGATTGGCAAGCGCCAGCCCGACGAAAGTCCGGTTCACACGAAGCAATTCCCAAGCGATCAAGAAATGTCATCTGTGAGGTCATCTTTAACCAATGCCATTTTCAGAAATAATATTAATTGTAACTTTTTGTCTGTTGGTATATTTTTTTGCTGTCGACAGTACCTAATTCCCCCCCTCCCCTCCCCCAAAAAGTGATTAATACAAGCGAGTCATAAATTCTGAAAGAGGTGGGTGTGTATGTCGCTTTGCAAGAAAAAAAAAAAGATTTGTGTATGTTAGACGCTGCGTAATGTGAAACTGGCTTTTAGGGTTGCTTTCAGGGTTAACTGCGTCGTTCGGATACTGTCATTTCAAAATCTCCGACTGTCGAAAACCTCGATTGTCATTTGTAAAATTTAGAGTGTCTTAAAAAAACCCGATTGTCATTTGTGAATTTGAAAATGTAATTTCAGAAACTCCGATTGTCATTTCAAAAAACCGCGATTTAAATTTAGAATGCCATTTCAAAAAGCCCGATTGTCATTTGTAAAATTTAGAATGTCTTTTAAATCCGATTGTCATTTGTGAATTTGAAAACGTCATTTCAGAAACTTCGTCGGTCATTTCAAAAAACCGCGATTTAAATTTAGAATGTCATTTCAGAAAGCCCGATTGTCATTTGTAAAATTTAGAATGTCTTTTCAAAAACCTCAATAGTCACTTGTGAATTTAAGAACGTCATTTGTACTAATATGACTTTTCACTTGTGAATTCAAGAATGTCATTTCTGCTGGTAAGACTTTGTCACTTGCGAGGTTAAGATTGTTGATTCTGAACACCAGAGAACAACACAATATGGGCGTGACAAAGTGCGCGATGCTCTACACTGGCGTTCGCATTGCCATACTAAAGGCCCGCGACCGAACCGGGTTTCAGTAAAACGCTTTGTAGGGCACAGCGCGTTATCCACATACTTAACCTCCATGATTTTATGTGACACCCTCCGCATACTTATCCTCTATGAATTCGTGTGATACGTCCACATACTTAACCTCCATGAATTCGCGTGACGCCTCTATATACTTAATCTCCATGATTTTATGTGACACCCTCCGCGTACTAAACCTTTATGATTTCACGTGCCACCTCCACATACTTAACCTCCATGAATTTGCGTGACGCCTCCGTATACTTAACCTCCATGATTTCATGTGACACTTAACGTTTTCTTTTTTTTTTACCAACCATGGACGGGCATGCAAAAGGAAACGTGGCAGCATTGATTTTAAAACCGACCGGACCAATAATTACTATCTTTGGAACTGTCACGTTGACAGTCGGGCTTGTCAAGTTTCCTGAATTTCGCAAAATGGAAAGTATTATTGATGCAACAGCCGGCAAGGAATCGATAGCAGATATCGCCTTAAAAAAATGCGGGCTCGCCGTAAATCGATTGCCGGCTGTTAGATGTCGCCGCAGTGACTTTGTTTATTAAACACAGTGGCTTCCCATTTTCAATTTGCCTTCTAACGGCGCCTACTCACTTTGCTTAGTTATTTTTAGCGCAAACTAAAAGGACAATAGGCAATCATACGTTTATTAATCAACTCCAATTGGAACATAAAAGAAAATGATTTCTCCATTTCAAAGAATTTTGCCTCTCAATGGCGAATAGGTTCGTTTCCTGGCTGACTGTCGCCACTGTCTTGAACAAAGTCACTGTAGATGTCGCTAGCTTACGGCTCGGAGAATTTTTTACAATTGAAAGTGAGGAGATGAATAAGGCAACTTTGATATCACAATTAAAGAAGGTTGCAAGGATCTAAAAAAATTGATTTCCATCCTCCAAACGAAGTAAAACAATAGATGCGCAGGAGCTTACTGTTTCCATGGCAGTTTACAATTAATCAAACTAACCATAAATTGAAAGAGGCAATAGAAAGTTGAATAGACAATTGGCGCCAATCGATGAACAGTTCAAACGTGGTTCAAATCTTGCTCTAATTCACCTCAATCTTAAATTAATTTCACTTGCTCCATCTAGCGATGTGCAGCTAAACTACAGTAGTAATTTTACAGGTTTCTGCATGTCTTTGCAGGTTTCTCTGAAACAGCTAAGACTTGGGAATTTGAAGCCTCAAGAAAGAAGACTTCCGCCCCCCTTAATCAACATTCCCAACTTAGGAAAATGTAGAAAAAAGTGCGGTTTATTTAGGGGAAGGGGGGGGGGGGGGATTTATTTAGAGTTATTTTCATTTCATGGTGGGGAAACAAAGACGATTAAATTGTTTGTTTTTCAATGAAATCTCTCTCATCATCGGTCCTCAGTTTGAAAGGACGAGTTTACGAGAACGAAATCTAAAGCCGGTTTCACACTTTAGCAGGAAATTTGGGTCGGTAAAACGTTTTGGTTTTGTAAACTGAAATAAAATAGGAAATCAAGATTGTTACTGGCAAGCATAATTACGAAGGGTTTCGTAGTTTTTTGTTTTCTAAGAGAAAAAAAAAAAACAGACGCGTTTTCTAGGGGGGGGAAAAAAAATCAGACGCGAAAAAATGAACGCTTATTTCAAAGATTTCTGAGAAGTTTTGTTTTTCAATTGTTTTTCAAAGTTCTAACGAAAAACAGTTATATCCTGGGATCGTATTCTCGAATCGAACGACAAGAGTCGTATGCGAAAATGACGTCAAAATGATGCAATTCTCGAACGATTTGTATAGTTTTGTATAAGAGTCTACGTCATTTTGACGTCATTTTCGCATGCGACTCTTGTCGCTCGACTTGAGAAAAGGGCCCCGGATTTTAAGGCGCCGACCGAAATTTTGCAACCCGGCGGCTTGACTTCTAGTTACGCCACTGATTCACTTTGTGGTGTTCCTGACCTGGCGGTAGCATTGAGCCGTTCGGAATGAACCGAGATGACGCGATGTTCACCACATGTTTGCCACTCACACGGTCCGTGACATCAATTAATTCTGAGAACGTATGCTCAGGAGGCAAGGTATGAGGGGGAGTGAGTTTAATGTATGTTCAGGAGGCAAGGTATGGAGGGTAAATTTAACGTATGATCAGGAGGCAAGGTATGCTAATACTCATTGGGGGGCAGGGATAGGAGTTTGATACTTTGAACTTAGGGGAAATGTGGAAAAAAGTGCGGTTTATTTAGGGGGTGGGGGGTGGGGAGAATTTATTTAGAGTCATTTTCATTTCATGGTGCGCAAACAAAGACGATTAAATTGTTTGTTTTTCAATGAAATCTCTCTCATCATCGGTCCTCAGTTTGAAAGGACGAGTTTACGAGAACGAAATCTAAAGCCGGTTTCACACTTTAGCAGGAAATTTGGATCGGTAAAACGTTTTGGTTTTGTAAACTGAAATAAAATAAGAAATCAAGGTTGTTACTGGCAAGCATAATTACGGAGGGTTTCGTAGTTTTTTGTTTTCTAAAAAAAAAATCAGACGCGTTTTCTAGGGGAAAAAAGAATCAGACGCGGAAAAATGATCGCTTATTTCAAAGATTTCTGAGAAGTTTTGTTTTTCAATTGTTTTTCAAAGTTCTAACGAAATAGTTATATCCTGGGACCGTATTCTCGAATCGAACGACAAGAGTCGTATGCGAAAATGACGTCAAAATGATGCAATTCTCGAACGATTTGTATAGTTTTGTATAAGAGTCTACGTCATTTTGACGTCATTTTCGCATGCGACTCTTGTCGCTCGACTTGAGAATAGGGCCCCAGATTTTAAGACGCCGACCGAAATTTTGCAACCCGGCGGCTTGACTTCTAGTTACGCCACTGATTCACTTTGTGGTGTTCCCGACCTGGCGGCAGCATTGAGCCGTTCGGAATGAACCGAGATGACGTGATGTTCACCACATGTTTGCCACTCACACAGTCGGTGACATCAATTGATTTTGAGGACGTATGCTCAGGAGGCAAGGTATGAGGGGGGAGTGAATTTGATGTATGTTCAGGAGGCAAGGTATGGGGGGTGAGTCTAATGTAATGTATGATCAGGAGGCAAGGTATGGGGGTGAGTCTAACGTAATGTATGATCAGGAGGCAAGGTATGCTAATATTCATTGGGGGGCAGCGGTAGGAGTTTGATATCCACACAGTTAGTGCACTTCTAGGAAGTCAAATATCAATGTGAGAGAACTATTTTCTGTTCGAGCGAAAGCGCAGTGGCCCTCATTGGTGTTTCGACTTTTAAAGCAAAATTCACACACCCAATTCAATTATTACATAAAATGCAAATCGGTTTATTGTGATGCAAATTTTTCTTCTTCTTGCTCTTGCGTAACTTAATTATTAAGCCCCGTTTACTATAATTTACGTCCGATGAGATAATCATCGTGCCAGATTACGTTCCGTTTGAGTTTTGTCATTATTGCAAGGAGGCATCGTCAATCATTTTCATGGGTAGGGTATCGGGGAGGCGTTCAGCTATGCAACATTAGACCACCATCATCATCATCATCCGAGTCGTCGGCCGCAATTATTATGCAAATCAAATTACAATATCCGACGCGGAGGATGACGTCAGCGTCGTCGCCGGCGCCACGTCCACGCGACGACAATCATCGGCTAAAATTAAGTTTGCCGTGGCGAGATGTCAATTTTTTTTTTTCCTAAGTGGACGAATTTTATTTATCACCGTTGGTGATGAGACTTTCCGCGTAATCCGGAGGCGATGAGCTCAGAAGGACGAACGACACTGCAGTAGGCGCCTCTGGTTTTTTCGGGTTCACCTCGAATTAATTGCTTTTACTACTTCGTGATGAAATAATGATTCACGATGACGCAGGACGTAAATTTGATCATTATTAACTGCGTTACATATTTTTTTAAAAATAAAACCATGACCAAATTGGCTCGAATCATTTCAGTTAAACTTAGAATAGACATATTTTTGTGATTGAGGGGTTCGTGTAGATTTTAGGTTTCTTGATGACGAATAAATAATATTCTGACATAGAGTGTAAAGTGGAAATCCTGTTGTGTAGGAAATTAACCGGGGAATATTGCTGAATCCGCGGGTTGCGCGGATAAGAGTAGGAAATCAGCTACACCTGCACGCGACACCTGCTCACGACATCGTATGTTATCCGCCGATTGCGCGGATGAGAGTATGCAATTAATTCATCTGTCTTTTCTTTTTTTTCTTCTTTTACTCTTGTTTTTTCCGCCCTTCGGTCATTACTTGAGGCGATTTGGCTTTTCATTTTTAATTCGAACGGAATGAAGCACGCGTTTTGCTTTCGCTCAAATCGAGTGCAGCTCATGCAAACCAGATTTGTTCAAGTGGGCACGTACAGCGCACAAAGTCTTCGGTTCAAAGACGCCGAGGGCAAAGCCCATCATCATCTTCGTCGTCATCAGAAAACAAGTAACACGTTGTTCGGCTGTTTGGACTTAATTCCGAACAGACACGCGAATTGCATCGCCAGGTTTATTCAACTTTCTAAACTTAACCAGACGTCCTGGCGCTGGCTGTTCTCTTGGCAAGGTTGAGGATCTCACGTCAGGAATTGGCGTTGTGTGCAAAAAGAAAAAAAAACACACGATGACATACTCTTGAAGGTAAGATGCGGTTTTCCTTTGATTAGTTAATTTGGTTTAATTTATTGACGACGAGTGTAAGATCTAATAATAAAAAAATGGAATGACGGCCGATTTGATTGATTGCGACAGTCAAGAATTGCAAGCAAAGAAAAGACCTTCGACCCCTTAGCACCTTACTTTTTTACCCCTTAACTTCTTATCTTCAGTGCCGGCGGAAGTCTGTAGGTAAGGTGAGCAAGGCAGGAGGGCGGCGATGCAACGACAATTAAAGGCCAGCTCGAACAATCTCAAGGTCAACCTAAGTCGATCCAACAACTGAACTTACCTCTATTTAAAATTAAATTAAAATAAAGTAGGAGTTGACAAAAAAAATTTTTAAGAAATTTACGCTTACTCAATCCAACTGAACCTAACCAAGAAAACCAAATATTAAAAAAATTAAAAGTAAAAATGGTTAAAATCGGCTCGACAAGATTCAAGGTCGACCCAACTCAACTGTATTCAATTGAAGCAAAAAATTAAAAGCAAAAAATGTGGGAAGAATTTTAAAAAACGATTAAAGAGACCAATGTCAAGGTCAACCAAACTAAACCCAACAAGTGAACTCGATTTTATTCAATCCAAGCAAAAAATAAAGTACATCAAAAAAAAAACTAAAAAAGGTGACTGAAAAAATTATGAAAAACAAATATTAAAAAAATCAGAAGTAAGGAAATGTTAAGATCAAGCTGAACAAGTTTCAAGGTCAACCCAACTCAACGGAGCTTTACCCAACTGTATTGAATTGAAGCAAAACACAAAAGCAAAAAAAAAAGAATTAAAAAACGTTTAAAGCGAAGTTCGAACAATGTCAAGGTCAACCAAACTCAACCCAGCAACTGTACTCGATTCTATTCGACCCAAGCAAAAAATAAAATCAATCAAAAAGATACTTAAAAAAATGATTAAAAGAAATTAAGAAAAACAAATATTAAAAAAATCAGAAGTAAGAAAATGTTAAGATCAAGCTGAACAAGTTTCAAGGTCAACCCAACTCAACTGAACTCTACCCAACTGTCTTAAATAGAAGCAAAAAATTAAAAGAAAATTGAAAAAAAAAAAAACAATTGAAGCGAAGTTCGGCTAATGTCAAGGTCAACCAATTTAAACCCAACAACTGAACCCGATTCTATCTAATCTAAGCAAAAATTAAAATCAATCAAAAAGCAACTAAAAATGACTAAAAGAATTAAATCTAAAATCTATACATGGATTAAAATTCTTCTTCGACAAATCTCAAGGTTAACTGAACTCATCCGACTTATTACATCATATTGCATTCTCCATTTTACATAAGTAAAAAAAAAAAAATTAAAAATTGAAAGTTAAAATTTATTATTTATTTATTTAAAAGATTAAAGCAAGAAAAATTAAACGGAAAGGTTTTATTATTATTAAAAAATTAAAAATCAATTAAAACGAAGTTCAGTTAATGTCAAAGTCAATCCAACCCAATCGATTTTAAAAATTGCAAAATACTTAAAAATATAAAAATTGCAAAATATCTATTGAAAATAAAAAATTGTTAAAAAATTAAAAATTAATTAAAACGAACCTCAACTAACGTCAAGGTCAATCCAACCCAGTTGATCTCATCTTAACTCGATTTAACACGAATTAAAAATACAAAAATTGCAAAATACCTAAAATTACCAAAATTGCAAAATAATTAGAAATACAAAAATTGTTAAAAAATTAAAAATCAATTAAAACGACACTCAACTAACGTCAAGGTCAATCCAACCCAATCAATTTCATCCTAACTCGATTTAACACGAATTAAAAATACAAAAATTGCAAAATACTTAAAATTACAAAAATTTCAAAATAATTAAAAATACAAAAATTGCTAAAAAAATGAAAACACATTTAAAACGAAGCTCAACTAACGTCAAGGTCAATCCAATCCAATTGATCTAATCTTAACTCGATTTAACACGAATTAAAAATGCAAAAATTGCAAAATAATTAAAAATACAAAAATTGTTAAAAAATTAAAAATCGATTAAAACGAAGCTCGACTAACGTCAAGGTCAATCCAACCCAACTGATTTCATGCTAACTCGATCTAACACGAATTAAAAATACAAAAACCGCAAAACACTTAAAAATACAAAGATTGCAAAATGATTGAAATAAAAAAAATGTTAAAAAGTTAAAAATCAATTAAGACGAAGCTCAGCCGATCTCAATTCAACATAACCCAACCCGCACTTTATTTTTTATTGACAGGCGGTAAATCCGAAGTCACTTTAAGAATGTGGTTGTCCTACTAGTCATTCATTCGCGTTCTTTTTTTCTTTTAATTTTATTAAAATAGCAACTAGTTAGTAACGATTGAGGTCAACTTTGAAAATTTTTGCCGTCTCTTAATCATGTAATAAATTAAACCGATTTGTAAAATGCAGCCCATCACCGGCCGGAACTCCTTTGAACTTTGCCGATAAAGAAAGCCGACGCAAAGGTTCGCTATTAAAGCGGCAAGAAAAAAACTCGAAACAGGAAATGGTTCACAGACGACGGCAGGTGTTGCATAAAATTGCGCGGTATCGCTAGATAGAGTTTGCGCTACGTTATAAACGCAATCGTTATAAAACTTTCCGCTTGAAAACAAACAGTATTCGAAAACGATCTAAAAATTTGAGCAAACGTTTTTCAAATTTTGTGCTTTCCCCTTTCTTTTTGAAACATTAACAACAGTCTTTTCTGATTTACAACGATGCGTTTATAACGTAACGGTGGCTTTACCGCAATAAAAAGTGCGTTACAGCGGTCTCCTTTGAAATCCGCCGACAAACACGCCGCCGCTGTTTAAAACAACGTCATATCAGAGATGCGACGTGAATTTGAACGTGAAGTGATATACCTATTGAAGAACTTCTTAAGGAAGCGCGCGAGATGTAATTTGCGCCGAGGTAATCCACCGTAAGCCACACTCGTTAAGCGAAATTTTGCACCGTAACAATCTTGTCTGCTGGAGGACATTGTCCGTAACCTAATAACATGTAACCTAAGAACGTGACATTTCTCGTTGGCGTAATAAAAGTCCTGCTCTCGACGAACTTTGTAATTAATTTAACACCTGATGTATGTAGAAGATTTGAGCACACTCAGTCCAACACTTACAGAGAGAGAACCGGCCAGATTAAAAACGAAAATTGTTTCTTTTTCTTTTCGTGGATAATGAATAATCACCGCGCATTATTAATAACAATCTAGAGAGTCGAACGTTTCCACCACAAAGATAATAATAACCGATGCTTCTTCGGGCCATAAATCAGCTCCTCTATGAATAGAGAGAGCGCGCGGAGCCATTTATTAATTCGTGTTCGTCTTCTGCGAGATGGAATTTGAAAGATGGGCCGGCTTTCATCTGCGAACGCAGCAGAAGAATCACGTACCTCCGCGCGCCTCCTTCCTCATCAATAAGACGGCGCGGCGGTCCCGTTAAAAAAAAAAAAAAAAAACAAAAAGACGGATTACAGGGGGGTGGGGCGGTCACTCTTACGAAACCGTTTCGTCAAGTGAAATTACAAACGAAAATGGAATGCGAATGAGGATGAGAATGTGAATGGGAATGGGTATGGGAATGGGAATTGGAGTGAATTCCTTCGGTAACAAAGCTTGATTGCTTAATTGGTGGCCGATGTTTTTATTTATTGGCTTCGTTCTCTTCGAGTAAATCACGATTAAAGATCGATTGAAGACGATCGTAAAACCTTTCGGATGAAGTAATTAAAAAGAATTTTCAATTGGGATGATTCATGGGGGGGGCGACGCACGGCGGCAATTTTCAGGATGGGATCTATTAAATTAAAAGTGAATTTGTGTTATTTTCTTGAAGGAAAGAGGCCAGCGATGCCAAGGGGGTTGTAAAAAATCCGCTGGACGTCTCTCCAATCTGTGTTGCGTCGACGCTGGCGCGTTGCGTAGACCGCCGATTGCCGCTGTTCCGATCTCAGTCGCATGTACGTTCAGCGGAATTTTTACAACCCTGTTGGCATCGCTGGAAGCTGAATGCTGATGATATGACGATCTAGATTATTAAGCAAGGGTTGATTTAGTTGACGTTTTTAGTTAGATCCTTCAGCCCATCCTTTTCTAAGACAGGGCGACCCAAAAGGGAAAGTTCACCAAACCTTTTTCTGGCGTGATATTCGGACCAGAAGACAAAGTTCCAGTAAATTGCCCTTCTTGCAGATTTAGTTGTCGTTTACCCCGAATGGCGGCGACTTCAAGTGTGCCCAATAAAGTTTTGAAGATTTTCTTTCAATCCATCCCAGGGCGACTTAAAAGAGAAAGTCCTCAAACCTTACCCTATCGTAATCTTCAGCTCAAAAGACGATATGTCACTAAGCTACCCTTGCCTCTTTTATTTGGAGACTGCGCTCAAGTGCATACTAAAACTGGAGGGAGAATTTTCTTAAGACAGTCCATGTACATCCCTAATCTACAGAAAACAAAAATATTCTTTCTGATTGGGTTGACTTGTCGTCGCTTTCACTTCTCGATTCATCATCTTTCTATCTGCAGTTTCTTCCTCGATAATTCCTCACGTTTCCATTGGCGACTTTCTTATTTTCCCATGCCACATCTCCTGGCCTTCCGCTTGTCGGCTGGGTCTCATCTAAAGATACGCAAAGGGGCATCTATGGCCCCTTTTTTGGTGCACTCATCCTTCTTCTGGCTTCTTCGTTGGTTTCTTCTGGAAACTCCATCACTTCTACTTAGAGTTTTGTGTACATCTTTCTTCTTGCTTCTTCGTTAGTGCCTTCTGGAAACTCCTTCACTTCTACTTAAGAGTTTGGTGCACTCATCTTTCTTCTTGCTTCTTCTTTGGTTCCTTCTGGAAACTCCTTCACTTCTACTTAAGAGTTTGGTGCACTCATCTTTCTTCTTGCTTCTTCTTTGGTTCCTTCTGGAAACTGCATCACTTCTACTTAAGAGTTTGGTGCACTCATCTTTCTTCTTGCTTCTTCTTTGGTTCCTTCTGGAAACTCCTTCACTTCTACTTAAGAGTTTGGTGCACTCATCTTTCTTCTTGCTTCTTCTTTGGTTCCTTCTGGAAACTCCTTCACTTCTACTTAAGAGTTTGGTGCACTCATCTTTCTTCTTGCTTCTTCTTTGGTTCCTTCTGGAAACTCCTTCACTTCTACTTAAGAGTTTGGTGCACTCATCTTTCTTCTTGCTTCTTCGTTGGTGCCTTCTGGAAACTCATTCACTTCTACTTAAGAGTTTGGTGCACTCATCTTTCTTCTTGCTTCTTCGTTGGTTCCTTCTGGAAACTGCATCACTTCTACTTAAGAGTTTGGTGCACTCATCTTTCTTCTTGCTTCTTCTTTGGTTCCTTCTGGAAACTCCTTCACTTCTACTTAAGAGTTTGGTGCACTCATCTTTCTTCTTGCTTCTTCGTTGGTTCCTTCTGGAAACTGCATCACTTCTACTTAAGAGTTTGGTGCACTCATCTTTCTTCTTGCTTCTTCGTTGGTGCCTTCTGGAAACTCCTTCACTTCTACTTAAGAGTTTGGTGCACTCATCTTTCTTCTTGCTTCTTCTTTGGTTCCTTCTGGAAACTCCTTCACTTCTACTTAAGAGTTTGGTGCACTCATCTTTCTTCTTGCTTCTTCTTTGGTTCCTTCTGGAAACTCCTTCACTTCTACTTAAGAGTTTGGTGCACTCATCTTTCTTCTTGCTTCTTCTTTGGTTCCTTCTGGAAACTCCTTCACTTCTACTTAAGAGTTTGGTGCACTCATCTTTCTTCTTGCTTCTTCTTTGGTTCCTTCTGGAAACTCCTTCACTTCTACTTAAGAGTTTGGTGCACTCATCTTTCTTCTTGCTTCTTCTTTGGTTCCTTCTGGAAACTCCTTCACTTCTACTTAAGAGTTTGGTGCACTCATCTTTCTTCTTGCTTCTTCGTTGGTTCCTTCTGGAAACTGCATCACTTCTACTTAAGAGTTTGGTGCACTCATCTTTCTTCTTGCTTCTTCGTTGGTGCCTTCTGGAAACTCCTTCACTTCTACTTAAGAGTTTGGTGCACTCATCTTTCTTCTTGCTTCTTCTTTGGTTCCTTCTGGAAACTCCTTCACTTCTACTTAAGAGTTTGGTGCACTCATCTTTCTTCTTGCTTCTTCTTTGGTTCCTTCTGGAAACTCCTTCACTTCTACTTAAGAGTTTGGTGCACTCATCTTTCTTCTTGCTTCTTCTTTGGTTCCTTCTGGAAACTCCTTCACTTCTACTTAAGAGTTTGGTGCACTCATCTTTCTTCTTGCTTCTTCTTTGGTTCCTTCTGGAAACTCCTTCACTTCTACTTAAGAGTTTGGTGCACTCATCTTTCTTCTTGCTTCTTCTTTGGTTCCTTCTGGAAACTCCTTCACTTCTACTTAAGAGTTTGGTGCACTCATCTTTCTTCTTGCTTCTTCGTTGGTTCCTTCCGGAAACTCCATCCCTTTTACTTAGGGTTTATCACTTTTTTTGTGTACTCATCCTTCTTCTTGCTTCTTCGATGGTTCCTCATGGCTACTACTTAGAGGTTATCCTTTGATCAACAAATAAATGTTTCATTTTACATTTTAACTAGAAAACTTTGAACCACACGTCGCATACAGACCTGACTCGTTAATTACGGCATTGTATTAAACCTGATTTTAATGAGTATCCTTTTCAAGAGACTCATCTTTCATATACCTTCCAGAAAATCCTCCTTGGGGTCTTCAGATGCGCGCCATTCTGACTCTGAGTCTAAGTAGAGGGTCTCTAATCACTGCGAACTTTGAGCGACACCTGTTGGACAATTTTGACCCTGCCCCACCCTGAGAATTAACCTAGACTGTAAAGTATACATTTTGCTTTACTATTTTGTTTATTTGCGGACAATAGCGGTGGCGCGTTGCGATGCATGATCAGATCTGATCTACGGCGATTATTTATTTTCCGGCCACTTTAGATTGATATTTTGACGATTATGTCATAGTATTTGACCTTCGCCAAGGCGTTCAGATTTTGTAGAATTCAAATCAACAATTCTCCTGTGTTATTGTCTGCTCCCTACGGTTACCATCGCACGCTGTTGGGACTTTGGTTGGGAATCGTTCCGCAGCGAATCCTTCAGCTGGATTTATTTCCCTGCCGCCCTTGGTTTACATCATTTGATGACCCACCCCTTCTCCACAGAGGTGAATCGGGAAAGCCGTCGAGCTTGCCACTAGGTAAATTTCAACATCGTATTTACTTCGCAGAACGTCGTTGATAATGTTACGTTTCTAGGGTTTAAATTAATTTATTTAATAGAATAAAACACTCGGTAAAACTTAACCGCAATTTAATAATGCTTACAATCTAATTTATTTATTATTATTATTATTTATTTATTTATTTTTATTTCGAACTCGACTGGCTCCTGAGTCAACCCCTGGTCGATTTTATATTCTACGCTGCCTTCTCGTTTGTTCCATCTTCGAAGATGCTGGAAACATCGAGTTTGTTCGGTATAGACGGCGAGGCGGCGCGGCGTGCCGATGACGCACAATAACGAGCCGACTTCTTGACGCCTTCAGTGTGACGTAGTGAGCTGAGTGGCGCGCCACAATAATTCCATCCAAGTACGCTTCATGAGAGGCGTGCGTTGCTAGATAAAACGAAGTTCCTTCCGTAAACACAAACCAGGGCGAAGGTTTTGGCATTTCGTTCGGAGACTTTCGCCCATATTCATATAATATTCATGTAAATCAGATTTTCTTTTAATTTCATCGCGCCTTAATAAATAACGAAGGGTACGAGTTGGAACCCGAGCAGAGTTTAAAGTTTAGAGTACGAATCCCAATTGTTTCGACGAGTTTATAATCGTGTTCAGTCGCTGTGTTGAGAAAACAGCAACAAATAACTTTCTCTCTAGATTTTTATTCTAAGTAATTATTGGCTTCGGGAGGCTTCAGGTGTCCTTATCCGAAAGAATCTCGAGCCCTTAATTCACTTAAAATAAAAATCTAGGGAGAGTTATTTGTTGCTGTTTTCTCAACACAGCGACTGAACACGATTATGAACTCGTCGATTCAATTTCACGCAGACATTCCGGGCGAGGCGAATTTCGGTCGCGATCGAGGCTCAAGAAAAACCCACGGTGATGAGATTCGTCACCTCCGACTTACGCAGGACGCGTTGTTGCAAAATATTTTCCAGAGATTAAAATTCTGCTTAAGTGGCAGACCACGCAGGCGGAAATTAATTGGGGTTCCGCTTATCAGCGCGGTCGCAGCTCCTGTTTCTAATTATTTTCACCGCAGACGAACATTTCCTAAATTTATTAAAGATGCAATTTTTGGAAAAATATATTGCTACGCCCGCTAAGCAACCAAATGAATGGTGAAAGCATTTTTTTGTACCATCGATTGTACCAAATACTTACGTATGCAGAATACACTCAGTTAAAATTTTGAATTCATCTGGATATGAAATGTGTAGAAGAAAATGGTATTGGATTGGTCACGTGTTACGCCAAGAAGAAGACAATATCCCCAGAAACATACCGAACTGGAATCCCCAAGGTAGCAGAAAGCATGGAGAAGAACTGTCCTATACATGATGTAGGTCATATACATACCTATACAGGGTGACTTTCCCGAACAATTTAAATTAAGTTAAATCAAAATCGAGAACTAACTATCTGAAGAAAATAGAATGTGTTCTTTTTTCAAACCATACACGCAGTCCAAAAAAATCTTGTTCCAAATAGAAATTGAACCAAATCGTAGAAGAACTAGGGCAGTGTAAAACGGTTTCATGGCATTCACAGTTTACCAAAGAAGTATTGTTAATGATACCTCATCTACTTCATTTGTTGTTGCAATTGCAAACCGTTGAACGTATTCCTTTCCTTGTCTGTACAAAACTGGTTGTGTAAACAACTCTTTAATATGGAAACATGCAAACGAGCCTCGACATTTAATAAATTGAGCGACGGCGGCGAAAATTATTCATAACCCGCGGAATTATTATTACGATTTTTCTGGTCTTAAATTATCGCTGATTTTGTCAAGGGGGGGACTTAACATAACGTCTATTTTTGCGCACACAAGTCGTAAAATTATTCAACAAATAATGGCGCGTTCGCCGGCCGGCCCGCGGAACGAAATTATCATTCTAATAAGTGGCAGTTTAAACAAACAGTTCCATAAATTGACCATGAGACCACGATTATTTTTAAACGTGTGCGTGCGGAAAACCGCGGCGGGACGTATCAGAACGCGGAATTGCAACGCGTTTCTGCATAATGCACGTGCGCCTTCTTCATTAATAAAAAAAAAAAATTAAGCCATCCCGCCAATTTGTTTAAAAAAGTTAAGTTTCCTTTTGCTGTATATATATATCTTCATATCAGACGTTTATTACACCCCACGTTACGTTCTAACATTCTTCTTTCATTCTTACAATATTTATTACTAAGATAATAAAACAAAACTAAAAAAAAAAATAATTCTTTAGCTGCTTACCTTCAGTGATAAATAAATCAAGACTGTTTGACTCTACGAATCAAAACGCAGGACAGACTGCGACAGTGTGTTCTCCCCCTAAAAAAAATTATTACGCGTCATACTGTTTCTAAATACTGAAGCGAGCACACGTTGCAGAACAACAGTTGTGCGTGTGTTAACAGTAAAACCACTAAGGATCAAGTTTTTTAATCGGGGTTTAACTTTAAGCGGCGTTTTAAGACGAAATGAAGCTGCACCGGGCGGAACTCCTTTGAAATTTGCCGGTAAAGAAAGCCGACACGCTATTAAATTAAAGCGAAGAAAAAAAAACTCGACACAGGAAATGGTTCACAGACAACGGTGCGGCGGTTAGTTTGACGGCAGGTGTCGCAGAAAATTGGTATCGCCAGATAGAGTTTGCGCAAACCCTTCGCTACGTTATAAAATTGAAAATGTACTTTCCGCTTGAATACAGAACTAAACAAAAAAGTAAATCTTTAGCTGCTTACTTTCGATGCTAAATAAATCAAGAACGCTTAATTGCTTTTTTTTTGATCATTCTGTTTCTGAAAAGCGACAAGAGCTGTCAACATTTCAGGTTAGAAAAGCTCCCCCGAAAACTAACGCTAAACGGAGCGCGCTTAAACTATTTCTCGAACTCTTTCTTGAAGAAATTTGTTCTGAAACCGCCTTCCAGATTTCAAAGGGAACAGAATTAATTGCGGCCACTGATTAATAGATGGCGCTGCTCGTGTATAAAATTACTTTGAAACTCTTTTTTAGTCACGTCCGTTCAACTTTACTTATTTATTGGAAATTATTTTTTGTAACATTATTTCTTATTTTCTTTTTCTTTAGCGATTTTCAGTGGCCTTCGAATTGTTTCCCCGCAAATAAAGATGACTCGTGGTAAGAGACGGCGGGAGTAAACGCTTTCCCGTTCAAAGTTGTTTTAAAAAAAAACATTGTTCTTGAAAGCTCCGAAATTAGTTTTCGGCCGGAAACAGCGCCGAAACTGTCGGAATCAGAAGATACAAAATTAATTGCTGTTACAGATCAACAGATGGCGCCACTTGCGTGTTTGAAGCTTCTTTAACACTTCATTTCGGTTCGACTTTATTTTATTCGAGGCTGTTCTCTTTTTGTAACACGATTTTTTGAATTTCTTTAGCGTTTTCCGGTTGCCCTGAAAATCTTCCCCACAAATAAAAATAGTATCATGACAACAGATGGCGTCGCAAATGTATTTTTTGTTCCAGGAAGTCGCTCTTGAATGTTCGTAAATTTTTCAGGTCGTTCACCGGTAAATAAAGACTAGATTGTTACGGCTCGGGGCAACAGATGGCGCCACACGTGCATGTAAATCACAGATACGTAAATTCTTTCGCTTTGTTAAGTATAAAAATCCTGGATTTTTGTAGCCAGAGATTTTGGGAAGGTCAAGGATGAGTCTTTCTACTAAATACATAAATATGTGAATCCCAAAAAGAT
This sequence comes from Prosopocoilus inquinatus, assembly GCA_036172665.1. NCBI lineage: Eukaryota > Metazoa > Arthropoda > Insecta > Coleoptera > Lucanidae > Prosopocoilus > Prosopocoilus inquinatus. The sequence continues at coordinate 500,814 of CM069878.1, read as the reverse complement.
TGTAGCAAGACTTATCCTTGACCTTCCCAAAATCTTTCGTTTTAACTATTTAAGCAAAAAAAAGTTATTCGAATTTCTCTTCAGGACAGCGTCCTTGAACGTTCCTAAAGCTTTTCAAGTTGATTTGGAATCAACATCCCGGCAAATTATAAATTTACGGCTCGGATTAACAGAGGGCGCTACAAACGCCGTTCATTCGAAACTGATGCTTAATTTGTTTTAACCTTCTCCAGCTGTTTTGAAATTGTTTTCAATCCACTTAGTTTTCTTTCTTTTTAATCGTTGAAGTATGACTGCGAAGGTTTCACTTTCCACTTCGGAGATTCAACCCCTACAACTACGCCACTGAGCGAAAGAAAATGTACGCTGCTCCTAAGACCTAAGACAATTGTCGTTTACTTACAAGATTTGATCTAATTTTTCCCAACCCCTAAACACGATCCTGGCTACGCTCATGTCCCCTTTATTGTGGTATTTTCTATTTTTTTTTTTGCGATTAAAATTGAAACTGTTTCGTAAGATTTTTTAACTTCGGAATGTTATTATGTATCACCCTGTACATACAAGCCCCGATTATTTACAATTAACCATTCAAATTGACAGGATATTTTCTGTCGATGGTCTTAATAAATACGATGGCACTCGACGTTTGGAATTTAGTTCGCCTTTCTATTACGTTCAATAAAAGAAGCGACGACACCAGAAACGTTGACCCAATATTTTTAAAAATAATAATATTACATTTATAAATAAATAACCCAGTCGTGGCTTTTATTAAGACAGATTCGCTTTTTATAGAAGCCAATTTCATCACATTCTGCACCGACCGCGAATATTAAGAATTATTGCCGATGATAGACACAGAAAGATTTAATATAAATGTAACAGTAACTTAACGAGTTGCATGATTTGCTATAACAAAAGCGTACTCCTCAGTATACTTAAATTATTAGCAGTGGCGTAGCTGTAGGGGTTGCGGAGATTGCAAAACCGCTGCGCGCGGCGCTAGGACGCCACGGGCGGCTGTTTTAAAGCCTAAACTGAGAATTAATTTTTTTTTGTTACATACTATAATATAATAAAAGTGAACACTTACTTATAAGTCACAATTCAAAGGTTCTGATTGACGTATAGCACCACAATGACACTTTGACTTTGACAATGAATTTTCTGTTGTTTTTTTACACGCCTTCTTTGATTGAAAATGCTCCCTCGTTATACAGTGCGTTACCTGCCTTTTAAAACCTAGCGGTAGTCTAAAGCCTAAACGAATATAATAAATCCGTCGATTCCACTCTTGACAAATAATAATTAAATCACACCTGCAAGATGATGCGACCGGTCGATTGCAAACGATCCCGGGGGCGTTTAACGGTAGAATGATGATGATAATAATGATAAACAAAGTTTCTATTCGAGCGGGCGAGACCTAACACCATCAATATTGTTTATGGCCGGGCGTTTCGGAAACGGGACGCTAATGGCCCCCGAAATACTCCTTCGCCGTTCGTCTAGTCCGGTGAGATGCTGAGGCGAAAGAAATTAGTTTAAAAACGCGATAAATTCGAGGAGACCAGCGCCGTTTCTGCCGTTTTTGGAAAGGCGCACGTTTTTTTTATCGTCTGGTTAAATCGCTTGTTTGTTTAGTTTCCTAATTTTATTTTTGTTGTTTTGAAATATGCTTGACGGGTGTCTGTCTCATTATCATTACGTACATTTTATTACGTCTGTTACCGGTAATGATTTCAAGAAAATGCGTCGCTATTAAGGTGGCTCCAGACACGTAGCCGCGAAGATACTCGCGAAACTTCCGGATTTTAATTTTGAAAGGACTAGAAGAAATAATATCAAGGTCATAAGTCAAGGTCGTGCAGATGCATCGGATGTATGAGGGGTGAACATCTGTGCATCTTTCTCTTCCTTAGAAAATATGAGAGAGAGAGAGAGAAATCGGTTCGTATGGTCCTTCCAGATAAGATAATTTGGGTTTCATTCAAGTCAAGTCAACAAATTTGAATTTCGCGCTTAAAACTTCAAAAGGATATTCACAGATGGTGTTGTTGTGATTAGCTCATGTCAAGGTTGGTAAAACTGATGTTGCAGCTAGCAAGTTGCCTCGTTCCCATTTAAATATGTAGTTTGATCCTCCCCCACCCCCTAGTGACGTCACAGGAAACTTCTATCCGTCGCAGTGAAGTAAATAAAGCGAGTCTTACCCCCAGTTTCAGAGAAATTAATTTAATCACTGATAAATTTAACGGCCGGATTAAAGCCTGTAATTGGTCGGGGGTGATACAATATAATTGCTTGCTTCAATCTGTTGTTAACTTCGCAATCGGAGAAATAAATTAATCGCCGATTAATAATTTTTTTTTTGGGAAACTCACCATTAATCTGTCCCCTAAAGCTTAATGTAATTCGCGTGACTAAGGCGCGGAGAGCAAAGAAATTCCGGAAAATACCAACTTGACGTTCGTGGGTTTGGTATACGACTTTAATAGGAAGCACTTGCTTGCTCTGTTGCGGCGAAAATAAACGCACGCCGCCTTTGTGATCCGCTTGCCGCCTCTTGTCGTCATTGCGAGTTGTACTAAAAATGGCTAAAGGGGCGTGGCTTCTCTTAAAACGCACTTGTGGTGATGCGTGTTCGTACGATCAAAGGTCACCGCCAAGTCGTCCATCATCTCCGGCTTTGTTTACCCAATCGATACATTTATTTCCTCTTTAGGATTGAAACGCTTCGCGTCTGTACTTGTCAGTTTATGTAATTCGATAAAACCGGAGTCAGTTTTGTGGTCCTGTTGATCAAATAATGCAAGGACCTCGTTAATAAGCCCAAGGGAGTTTGTCACGTGATGAGACGTAACGAGTTATGTACCTAAACCCTTCCCTCTGAATCAAAGGGGCGTGGCTTCTCTTAAAAAGCACGTGTGTTGATGCGTGTTCGTACGATCAAAGGTCACCGCCAAGTCGTCAATCATCCTCGGCCCAATCGATACATTTATTTCCTCTTTAGGATTGAAACGCTTCGTGCCTATACCTGTCAGTTTATGTAATTCACTGTAAGCGAAGTCAGTTTTGTGATCCTGTTGATCAAATAATGCGCAAGAACCTCCTCGTTAATATGGCCAATGAAGTTTATCACGTGATGTGACGTAACGAGTTACGTATCCAAACGTTTCCCTCTGAATCAAAGGGGCGTGGCTTCTCTTAAAACCACGTGCGGTGATGCGTGTTCGTACGATCAAAGGTCACCGCCAAGTCGTCAATCATCCCCGGCTTTGTTTACCCATTCGATACATTTATTTCCTCTTTAGGATTGAAACGCTTCGTGTCTGTACTTGTCAGTTTATGTAATTCACTGTAAGCGAAGTCAGTTTTATGATCCTGTTGATCAAATAATGCAAGAACCTCCACGTTAATATGGCCAATGGAGTTTATCACGTGATGTGACGTAACAAGTTATGTACCCAAACCCTTCCCTCTGAATCAAAGCGGCGTGGCTTCTCTTAAAACGCACGTGTGGTGATGCGTGTTCGTACGATCAAAGGTCACCGCCGAGTCGTCAATCATCCCCGGCTTTGTTAACACAATCTATACATTTATTTCGTCTTTAGGTGAATGATTAGGTGAAACGCTTCGTGTCTATGCAGTCAGTTTATCTAATTCACTAAAAGTGGAGTCAGTTTTGTGATCCTGTTAATATGCCCAATTTTTTTAGTTTATCACGTGATGTGACGTAACGAGTTACGTACCCAAACCCTTCCCTCTGAATCAAAGCGGCGTGGATTCTCTTAAAGCGCACGTATGGTGATGCGTGTTCGTACGATTAAAGGTCACCGCCCAGTCGTCAATCATCCCCGGCTTTGTTAACACAATGTATACATTTATTTCGTCTTTAGGTGAATGATTAGGTGAAACGCTTCGTGTCTATGCAGTCAGTTTATGTAATTCACTAAAAGCGGAGTCAGTTTTGTGATTCTGTTAATATGCCCAATTTTTTTAGTTTATCACGTGCTGTGACGTAACGAGTTACGTACCCAAACCCTTCCCTCTGAATCAAGGCAACCCTCTAATACACAGTCCAGCTCTACCAAGCTTGCTTCATATAGTTAATTATTGATCCAAACCTAACTAACTTTTTAAGCATTGAAGCTGCTAAATCAATTCTCGTTCTGTCTTCTTCTCTTTCACAATCTTTCGAGCTATTCACAAATAGAAATTGCATTTGGAACGCAGAGATACTCATTAGATACTTCTGCTCGTCTACTTCCAGTTTCAAATCAGGAAGTGTTTCAGGCACGAACGTTCGAGGTGAAGACAAATGTTTGGGCGTCTCTTTCTTCGCCTAACATCTGAAGAACCAACCACAGTTCATCGGGCACAACGACGAGCCAGTGTGTTTTCGGCCTTAAGCTTCGCTTCTAATTTTGACTTCCAACTGTAATATGTAAGTCGACACGTTTCTTTCCGTCGAGCAAAATAAAAGAGCTAGATGCAAATCATCAAATAAATCCCCGTGTTTATTCGTTTCGCCTTCGCCTTCTTCCGAATCTCCTGTTTACAAAAAAAAAAGAAAAAAATAGAAGTCCCCTTCGCCTTTTTTTTCCTCTTTCTTTTTCGACGACGGCGACGCGACGTCCGGATGATGTGAGCTACGCGCGCTTATAAAATGTCAACAGTTGACATTTTTACGCAGCAATTCACACGCACGTTTAATTCACGCGCGCGATTAGATAATACCTCGCCCGAATAATCAAATAAAACGAAAACAATGGGCGTAAATTAGGCGAGGAGCGTTTGCTTAAGCCCGTGTAGACGCGATAGCTGCAGGTTTCGCCGTAAGAAAAAAAAAGAAGAGTCTCAGTCGTCAGGATCGGGTGTCAATGACCGCGAGTGTAGATTTGAAGGCGGAAATCAGAATCATACAAAAATCATCAAAAAGAAATTATTAAGAAAACCAAATCATGCATGTTGTGTTGCGTTCTGGGCTGGCGACCCGCTGACACCTTTCGCTGCGTAAGGGATTTGCAGTATGCACTTAATTTCGAAACGATTTTTGAAATTAGGCCTCAAGTTCGGCTCTGCACGCGAGTCTTTAGTTAATTAATTAATTTTTTCAAGCGCAATCACGAGCGGTTACTAATTGATCGAAGGTTTTTAGTTTTTCTCCGGAATAGTTTCGTTTACCTTCGCGATTTGCGACTCTGCCGTTTAGCTCGTCTTATTTTCGTTGCGGTTAATAAATAAATAACCGCTTACTAATTAATTAGACTCACATAGTTGTACGACATGTATTAATTAGCGACGTGAATACATTATTATTAAAATGCAAGTCGCGATTTTATTTTATTAGCTACGCGCACAGGACCGGAGCTGAGATAAGATTTCCGCGATGGCAAAAGCTCGAGAGTTTCTTTTTTTTTTTAATCATATTTCGCCCAGCTTAGCCAAGTCGTGGTTATATATATTCTTTTTTATTAGTTACAACGTACAGGAGCTGAGATAAAACTAATCGAGGTTTCTCTTTTAATTTTATGTATATTGGGCAGCCAAGCCAACAGGCGATGGAATAATTTATATTTTATGCTGCTGAATGGCAGGGACGGAGCTTTAACTTTGAAGGCCCCGGACTAACACTGTCAGGGGGGCCTATCCAATTAACCCAAGTTTTTTTTTTCTATTTGTATGTCCGACTGGTTACGTTTCAAGGTCGTCTACAGAATCACTTCACTTCTCTGAAAGTTAGTACGGCGCTTATGCTGTGGCTGAGGTACGTTTCAAGTTTCCCAGGGCGTGGCTGAGGTTCATTTCAAGACGCGCGCGTTTAGACGCAAGAGAGTGACGAATGAACGTTGCACGGCGTTGACGTGAGAAACAAAGGCGTCTCTTGGTCTCTCTCTCTTACACATTAAATTGACGACATAAAGTTATAGCATTTCCGGTGTATGTTAATTACGACTTTAGTCAGAGATAACTTTAATCACGAGATGAGAATTCGGGCCATTGACGGATTGACAGATTTTTTGCAGCAGGCAATGTCGCCAACTTGTGACTTGTCTTAATAATAAACAAGCGTTTAAATAATTCCATCCAGCTTGGAATAATGAGCCGGACTTGGAACAAATTCGACCCCGCATAAATCACGCGTACGATTCAATCAGGAAAACAATGGGGTTCCTCCACACAAATCTCCCTCCACGCCGATGTGCTCCCCCCCTGCTCCCTATAATTACGTATTCCGGCCATTATGCCCCCCGTCTAATCGTGTTTTAATCGGACGCATTGTTTCGCCGCCGTGGCTTTTCTTTCTGGAACAAGTCGGATTTACATGACGACTTTTCGATCGGTAATTGTTTTGTTTGGGCCAACAACACCACGAAGACGAATAAGAAGAAGAAGAGGCCACGTCGCCGTCGAATTGTCGTGGTGACGGTGCAATTGCTCCGTGAATAACGTGTATGTATAATGCGACATGGTCGTTACATATGCTCCAGTTTGTTTGTTTCTTCTTGGAATAGAAACGAAGGGGGCTTAAACTAGATGAAATTCTTATAATTGTGTGCTGTTGAAAACAATTTTGAAAAGAATTTATCGACTGCAAGTTGTGGGCGTCAATGTGAGAATTGTTACGGTTCGAAAAACCGCTTTTCAGGAGTCACCGCGTATAAATGCAAGTTATCTCGAGAAGTGCAAAGCTGCGGCGACTCATCTCTCGCGCATTCTCCGTTTTATTATTCCGTTTTACATTTAAGTCGTATTATGCAATCATCTTACTGCGTGTCTGCGGGGTGGAAATCAAAGAAGTGACGGAAAATACCACAATTTGACGTTTGCAGGTGTGATTTACGACTTCGGTGGAAAACACCTGCTACAAAAATAAACGCACACCGACTTTGTGATCCACTTGCCGCCAAGTCGTCTTGACGTGGCCCTGGAGGACTGAAACTCATCCAAGTTGTGTCGGCTTTGTCTCCGTTATTAATTGTGGACGAGTATGTTTGCGACTGTTAGAACGGTAGAATGACAAACCGAAACAAGTAGAATTTGTGGTGTCGTTTCTTTTCTTCTTTGTTTGGAAGCATGGCGATTTTTATTTTTATTTTAATTTACTGTTCCTTCTTGCAGACAGATTGTCTTTTGCAATTAGATTAAACAAATCATTTTTTGATTTGCCTCTCATACGTTCTTGTTTTTTTTTTTCATTTTCTTCAATGTCCCTTGTGTGAATCTGAATTACCTATCGTCCCTGCTCGATGATGGATTGTTTATTTCCACCTTGTTTTGTACAATTACACCCAACAAAAAGTCGATTTCACTTGAAATCTTTCGATTATTTTTCACGCATTCTTGTCTTACATTTTTTCTTCATTTTTCCTTCTTAATGCTCCGTGTGTTGTTGCACCTTCTGTATTTTATTTTTAATTTCGTTGTATTCGAAGAAAGTTCACTTTAATTTGTCATCAATTGAATCGTTTTCGGTTCGATTCAAACACTCTTGCCTTCTACATTTTTTTTTTATTATTTCGACGTTGAATGGTTTTTCCATTTAGTTTCAATTAATTGTCTCGTATGTTTCGTCGCGTTTAACTAAAACTCAATTGATTTTGTTTTTGCTTAATCATTTTTTCAAATTTATTCTATTTTATATTTTTTTTCCTTTTTTTCTTAGTACGCAGTTTACTTATTTACTTGTTACGTTCATTTTAACTTATTTGTTATCTTTCTAATTTTTAATTTTTCTTTCTCATCAAATCAGAGCCACCTACCGTCCCGACCTAAGATGGTTCTTCATTTTCTTTACGTAAAAGTTTTTTTTTTTAAGTTTTTCTTAATCCTAAAATGATTTTTTCTTTTTTCTGTCGAGTTTCAAGTTTTTACGCTAACGTTCTCTTTTTAATTCTTAATTTCTCGCTAGCGTCAGGCCGAGCTTAAACGGGTTGGGTTGACTTTGATATTTAATCTTTGAATCTTTTATTAAATTCTTTCAATTTTTACTTGGATCGCCCTTGCATAAGGTATGTTGGACTAGGAATTCCAAATGAATTTTTACTTTCTTTTCTCTTTTGAATTTTTAATTTCGTGCTGCCGTCGGGCAGGTCTTGATTACGTTGGACTTAATTAATTTTCTTTTGTTTTAGGTTTCAAGTTTTTAAATTGATTTTTCCTTAATTTTTAATTTTTTGTTGAGCTTGGACGAGTTTTTTTTTTAATTTTTAATACCTACGTCAAAATTCTTTGAATTTTTATTTTATTTTTGATGGGCTGACCTTGCTAATGTTGGAATTTTTAATTTGTCTTTTGAGTTTCAAGTGTTTAGATTGATATTTATTTAATTTTTAATTTCTTGCTATCTACTTATAAAAAGAGGTAGGGTTGCGTTTACTTGAGCTGGATTGACCTTGATACCGATTAAGGTTTCCAGCATCTTTTTAAAAATGTTTTAATTGTTTAACTGGCTAGGCCTTGCTTATGTTGGACTTAATTCCAAATAAATCTTCACTTTTCTTTTCAGCTTCAAATCCGTAGATTAATTTTTCTTTAAATTTTAACTTCCTGCCAATCGTTAGGTCAGAGTTAGGCTGCGCTTACTTGCGTTGGGTTGACCTTGACACCGACCGAGCTTTACATCTTTCTTAATGTCTTTCTTAAAAGAACATTTTTATTTTGAATTTTTTTTAATGGGCTTCTTGCCTTGCTTACGTTGGACCTAATTAAACGAATTTTCGCCTTTCTTTTGACCTTCAAGTTTTTAGAACAGCGAACGTTTCTTTAATTTTTTTAATTTCCCGCTGCTTTCAGTGGGAATTAGGTCGAGCTTACCCGGAGTTGGGTTGACCTTCGATCGAGCTTATCTTTTTTTTTTGTTAATTTAATATCTTTCTAAAAAAATCATCTCAGTTTTTAATTTTTCAGTTGGGCGGGGGGCCTCGCTTCTTTCCAGGACTTAATTTCCGTTTTCTTTTGAGTTTCAAATTTTAATTTTATTAGTTTTTCTGACGAATCGAATTAGAATCGACGTCCTCTGAGCTTCTTGCAACAAGAAAGATCGTCAAACGATGACGTAAGTTCTGCAGGGTTTACTTACATCCGGAAGTAATTTGCATGCGATTAATTATTGTAACTCGAGCCTTCGCTTCCTGCTTCCTGGACTTATTTAGGCATGGACGGGTGAGTCGTCTCTGTTGCTTATAAGACCGTCTTGTAAATGCATTTAAAGCCAGATACGCGCGCAAGTATTTATTGTTCCTGGCAGGAATCTCCAACCTGTTTCGTCCGCTCTGGAAACCATCGCAAGGTTCGTCTTTCGACATCTTTCACCTGCAGATCTGCAGCGGAATTGGCACACGCAAGGCGGCGATCGCTTTTCCGAACCGCTCCGATCGCCCGCCTGAAGACTTGCAGTCTGTAGCATTCATAAAAAGCATTCGGTTCAGTCGCACGTCGTGGTCGTCGAGGAGCGGTCTGGAAGGTTCGCGGTTTCCTCAACGCAAGTTGATCGTGTGCCTGCACGTGAGTTGAATGAGTTCGACGAGCCTGCGGCCCTTTTGGTTCAGCCAGTGATCCAAAAAAAAAAAAAACGAGAAAAAAATCGGTAAATATTGAGGAAGTGCGAGGTTTTTTGAAAATTTGCTGAAAATTTTAAATCTCTTGAAGTTTTGTTTCGTTTTTCAACTTTCAATGAATTTTTTTTTGTGAATATTGAATGCCGAGGAAAAAATTTCAGCAGGTCTTCTGAAAACGTGCTGGCTCTTTTTAATTTTAATTTTTTTTTTACTTCGTTTCTCTTCCCTCTTCAATAAAATTATTTTGTTGAATCGAATATTTTCTTTTTCTTGAAATCTTGCTTTCGTTTTTCAACGAACCCTCGATGAAATTATTACAATTTTTTTTTTTTTAAAAACGACTTGTGTCCTGAAAAATCCTGAATTTTCCCTTCAGGTTGTCGTCGTCTCGGGTCGCGCGGTCGCGCTATTTTAATTTCAGTCCGCGACTTACCCTCGATGACATCATCTTTCGTTCATGCAACGATTTACATACATTTACAGTCATGTTCGCTATTATACTAAGTATTTATTGTTATTCTAGAAACGTGTGCTCGTAAAAAAAAAATTGTTACTGTGTTTGTTGTAAAAATAAAACCTTGAAGTCAGATACTTCGCATTCATTCATTCCCTCGTTCATTTATAACTTTCTCTCTCTCAATTTGAGAAGAAGTAAATTTCTTGTCGGATGAAAATTAATTAATTATTAAGAAACGCAGTCATTTTTTGGACAATTAAAAACGATTTTGATTTTGAAAATACTAATGTTCTTCATCGCGAAGGTATGTAGAAATTTGCAAAATTGCGAATTCTATTATACGGGGTGTCCCACTTAAGGCGGATTCTTTCATACCTCTAGCTGTGAAGTGAAGAAATCGAAAAGCTCTGCGGAACATGTCGCATTCAAATGAACCGAATTTTTATTTTATTTTATTTTTTATATACGGGATGTCCCACTTACGGCGGATTCTTTCATACCTCTCCAGTTATTAATTTTACGAAAAAATGTTTCAAATCAAAGTTTCACAGGATCACGTGGAGCATGTTTTAAAATCAGTTTCACGCATACAGAGTGTTCCGTTTGGCCTGGGCGTTAGGTCACTTCGTTATTTTAAATGGAACACCCTATATATTTTTACATTATTGGGTTCTGGATTGAATTTTAATGTGACCTTATGTACCATACACGGGGTCTAATCCAAACAGTTTTCGCGTTATTCAACTTTTTAAAAAAATTATCGCCCCTGCAATACCTCAAACGAATGCAAATATCTTTTCTTACGCAAGAAACCTTCTTGAAGATTATTTTGAACATTTTGAATGTCGCTTGGTACTTGATAATCTTAGGGAAAGATGAACAAACAATTTGTTTGCTGTGTAACCATAGCAACTAACATGAAGGTCTCAATATTTCGCGTACTTTTAAAAATCGTAAAACAGAGTTTAATACTGAAAAAAACTATTGACGACACAGACATCGACAACCCTGTATCATTGAAAAGAGAATTAAATAGCGCATTTAATAATGATGAAAGTTATATGGCATTTCATTAAAAAAAATAAAGTTATCGTAGTTTGAATATTCTCAAGTTTATTAATTTTTTTTTTTTTTAAGAACTAATGTTGCTAGAATTCTTTCTTTACATTGCAGCTGAAAAAGCGTTTCAAGCCGAAACTTTCGCAAAAAACCGCATGTCCCTAACGTCATTTGTTCGGAAGATATTTGCATATTTGTTTGAGGTATTGCAAGAGCGATAATTTTTTTTTAAAAGTTGAATAACGCGAAAACGGTTTAGATTAGACCCCGTGTATGGTACACAAGGACACATTAAAATTCAATCCAGAACCCGAAAATCTAAAAATATAGGATGTTCCATTTAAAATAGCGAAGTGACCTAACGCCCAGGCTAAACGGAACACTCTGTACACGTCAAACTAATTTTAAAATGTGCTCCACACGATACTGTGAAACTTTCATTTGAAACATTTTTTCGTAAAATTAATAACTACGGAGGTATGAAAGAATCCGCCTAAAGTGGGACACCCCGTATATAAAAAATAAAATAAAATAAAAATTCGGTTAATTTGAATGCGACATGTTCCGAAGAGCTTTTCGATTTCTTCACTTCACACCTTGCCAATCTCGGATTAACTTTGTGAGAATTTTAAAAAATAAATAAAAAAGATCGCTCCTTGTTTATAATCACTTTAAAAAAAAAGAGATTCGCGCCAAATTACTTAATATTTGACGTTTTTGATGGGCAAAATCTGCCTGCGCTCAGAAATTCCCGTTGTTTTAATCAATTAATTATTGTAAATAATTTGCTGTTATTATTATTATTATTATTAATTGTATTGTTAAAAAAAAATCATTCGTTTTATTTAGTTTCTCTTTGCGACCTGTTTACTTGATTAATTTCGTATTTTCAGCGAGGAAATAATTTTGCGACCGTTGCGAAAGCAAAGTCTACGCATTTTTGATGCGCTGTCATGTCAGTTTTCCCCGCGGGGAATTACCGTTGCACGCGTAATGACCGAAGAGGGCCCGTTCATTCCGCGATTGCTCGATGTAAGAAATAATTCGCTTTAACCCGTGATAAGGGCGGTACTTCCATTCGTTTCTGGTCTTAAATTTTCTACGTCTCGTACAAGAAACAGGGTGGTCTAAAAACAGGTTAACATTTGAAATTGCTGTAAGCCGACGTAGACGTCTTTTTTACCATCTTTTATTACACAGGCGTATCAGGCTTGTAAGGCAAAGATCCGATTTCTTTCTAATCACACCTGCATTCATCAACTTACATCGCGGATAAGATAAATAAATATGATGAATCGTCGCTTGAATGAATGACCGCAGTCGCAGTCGAAAATACAGGGTGATTCCGGTGGACTCCCTATAAACTTTGGCGGAAGAAAGTGGCCGCGCGAAATATATACGAAAATTGCGCGTTTCTTTGCAGTTTTGGATTCCCGAGCGGATTCTAGCCTGAAATGATGGGTCACACGATGGGTCTATCTCGATTGGTTCTCGAATTGTGCTTTAAGAAAAAAAAAACAAGTGAAACAACTCGAGAACGGCTCGCGCTAGACCCATCATGCGACCCATCAATTCAGGCTAGAATCTGCTCGGGAATCCAAAAAAGGTCTGTACAGGGTGACTACGCGATAATCCCCCCCCCCCGCCCCACTTAACATCTTGATTTTCGAATTTCGAAAGAAGTATTTATGACAAAACTTATACAGACCGATTCAAATGTTTTGCTGATGTTTACCAAAAAAAAGAGATAAAACAAATGAACATCGCATAACTGAGATATAAACTGGAATATTATTTTATTTTTTTCATTTCAACGGAACACTTGATATTGTTATACATATCTGAAATCTTAAATAATAATCGCCTTTCTTTTTTTTAACCAGATTTTATTTTTTGAAACTTAAACGGGGGCCGGTTTCCAACGGGTTCGGTACCGACCCGTTGAAGATCGATGAGGTCGTTTCGTAGACCCCTCGCAAGATCTATAAACCTTCAGGGGTCCGCTAGGGGTCTTTCAAGTGGTCAGAATCTTGTTTAATGGGGCCCTAGCCGAATAGTTCACAAAAAAACAAAACAAAAGATTTACAAATAATGTTAAATAAATTCGAATCGGGACGTACGAAAGAGAGAAAAAAAAAGGCGTTGAATTGATCATCAAAATCAAAACACTCCCAAAATGCGAACAAAATCGAATAAAACAAAAAAAAAAAAAACAAAAACCAAAGACGAACGTCGAACAAAAGACAGGACGAAAATAAAAATCGTCCTAAACAATTTAATCAAATTCAATAATTAAAAAATACAATAAATAAAATAAATTCAAGGCCGAAAGTGGGAATCGATCGGCGAGATTGAAATGTAAAATAAAATAATCTTAAATCGAGGGGAAAAAAAAGAAATAAACGACGATCAATTGATAATTAAAACAATAAAAAGTAATGTCAAATAAAATCAAGCCGAAGAGGAAACAAAAATCAAGATAAATGATTGTTAATTAATTTAAAAGTGAAAAATAAAACAAATGAAATCGATTGAAAGAAAAAAAAACGAAGGTCCATCAATTGATTATATTAAAAATTAAAGCAAATAAAGTCAAGTGAGGAATGCATAAGAATGAAGTTAGAATCAAAATAAAAATTGTATAAAGTCGTCGTGAATTTTAATTTTGAATTTTCTTGCTTTAATTTAATTTTTCGATTTTTTAATTATTTTTTTTTTAATAGGTAGGTTAACCTTAAACAATTTTGAACATTTTTTAGCAATTCTCATTAATATTAATTTAAAAAAAAATGTCGATTTGTCGGTCATGTTGGTTTCGATTGGCCTTGTTTGGGTTGGGTTGACCTTGAAACCATATTTAAAATTTTGATAATTTTATCATTTTTTTATTTTCTTGATGTGATCCATCGATTTTTAAAAATCTTTCCATTATTTTCTTTTTTCATTTTTTCCCTCGGTTGGGTTCGTTCAGGTTCACCTGACGGTTAGGTTGGGTCTTTCAAATTTTGCTAATTTTCATTAATTTTACTTTTTTAAATTTTCTGTTTTTAGTGTGCATTTGGGTTGACCTTGCAGCTAACTTGCAAATTTTGGACTTTCTTTGGCAATTTTCATTAATTCTAATTTAAAAAAAAAAATGTGTAATCGTCGTTAATTTTAATTTTTTTCATAATTTTTTTTAATTGTTTTATTTTTATTTCCTTCGAACGTTTCTTCGCGTATTGGTTCTGTTAGGAATACAAAAAAAAAATATTTCGGGAACGTTTATATTATTTTACCCTCGATTTATTGATCTACTCCGTTTCGACGACCGGATTTAGTTGGGTTGGATTGACCTTGAAACGGCTACATCTAATTATTCGCAGTTTTAAATTTACTTCGGAATTTCTCAGGAAGTTTTTTTGATTTAATTCTTTATAATTTCATTTTTCTTTGATAATTCTCTCCTTTTAATCGGCTTTTCACCTAGGTTCGCATTTTTAATTGAAAGTTCGAATAAAAGAGAATCAAACTGAAATCGAATCAAGAAAAGAAATCGGCGACGATCGGCGTATAATTAAAAAATAAAATAAGATAAAGACAAATGGAATAATAAATTGTCACAATTTAAAAAAAAAAAACTAATTCATCTACCATAAAACATATCTACACATGCTGTTTTTTTTTTTTTAATATTATTTAAATCTGAATGGAGTGAATGAGAATTTTTATTTTGTTTTAAGGGGTGGATGGTTTTAAAAAGTGGCTGCAAACCCCTGTTTTATGCGCACTTATCGGAACTTATATTATTAAATACAAATACATAGTACCTCGAAAACTACTCGTTTTATATAAAAATTATTTAGAGAAATTGTTAAATAAAATATACCGGATGTTCCATTTCAGAAGACGAAATCAAAACAAATATCTCGGTTATTTGATGTGCATTTGTTATTCAACTTTGAATTATTCTGTATAGGTTTTGTATCAAACATTTATTTCTGAGTTCAAAAATCAAAAAAAAGTTATTAAAGGGGGTGGGAATTCTCGCGTAGTCACCCTGTCCACACAACACGGTCCGTCAAAAAAAAAAAAAATGTCACTTGTATTGTATTTAAATTTAAATTTATTTTTTTTTACGTTATATGTACTACGACGCTCAACTAAAATGATACTCCTGTATGCGAACCACACCCTTAAGAACATTCAGGGTAAAGGCTATGAAATTGTCGAATGGTATCATCATTTATGATGAGCGTCGTTGTACATTATAATTTACAATGTGACCCTTTCGTTTTAAAATCTGCTTTCTCTTGTCTGCACTTTAATCTTTGCCCCCTGCAAATTAGCAGGCCGCACATAAAAAAAGCTCCTGATTCAACAGGCATTACGAAATCGCACGCTAAATACAGAGCCGGATTTTCTGCCTTTTATTTTCCTGCTCTGGGGTCAGGTGTTTATCACATCACATCCACATCGTGCTATTAGAGAGTCGATGATTCGGATGGCGCATTCCATTAAGACTAATTCAATCAGGCCGGCAAATCGAGAATAACTGGCGGTTGCGTAAGCCCATAATTAAATATATATGCCTTGTAAACGTGTACTGTTACGCGCCTCGGAGGTGCGAAGTGTTTATGATAATTCAATTTTATGTACGGAGGTAAGAAGAAGAAAGGCGAAGAGAAACCGTTCGAGGTGCAGAGATTTAAATAACAATAGTTGAGTTTCGTCTTAGTTCACTTAACAACGAAGTGAAATTGCGTTTGCATTTCAGGCTTTTTATCGAACACCTGCTCGAAAAAAAAATTGTCTTGCGAGTTTTCGTAAACTGAAAAAAGATGGGGCACAGCGGAGGTCCAATGGCAGAACCTTGAGGCACACCCGAACGTCTGGTCTTTGCTTTGCTTTGCGCGGTCCCCGCTCATTTTGCGTTCTGGTATTAACCATTCCAGGTGTTTAATACCAGCGTGTAAACTGAGCTGGGTCCATCAACGGCCTCGGGTCATGGGATTTGAACCCATGGTGCAACGTGACACGACCTCCAAAGTCGGCTAAGGGCTAACCGCTCAGCCACGACGCTACAGCCCCAAAACGAAAGTTATTTTGCAAGAAACTCTCGCAGAGAAACAGTTTTTGAAACTGATCTCATGTGTTTCAAAAAAGAGGTTACCATCTGATAAAACTGCGACCAGAGAAGAAACGAGCAGATGACCGCTGGTCTGATGGGCAAGCTTTCAAATGCAGGCACGATTTAAATTCAAGTTGGTGGAAGTGAGGAAACCGCCCACCCGAAAATGACCGCGGTGATTCAAACCTTTGAGCTCCTTCAAAAGAAGAAGAGAAGTCCGTTTCGTTAAAACTATTTCGCGACGTTGTCGTTGTGTTAGGAACTATTAAGTTTTAATTTTCAAGTCATTTAGGAAAAGGAAAAATCCAAGAAACCAACATCTTTAAAGAAGTCCAAACTAGCTTAAGACAAATTGAAAAAGGAAGAAAACCGTTTCGGTAAAGCCAAAGAACAGCACTTTGAACAGAGCTTACGTTGGACGTTCTTCGAAGGAGAAATGGAATTAAAAAATTATCGACGCAGTGAAAACAATTAATTTGTTTACTTAGCTAATAGAGTGATTGGCTTTAATACCTCAAATCACTCTTATAACCAGAGTCTCTCGAAAAATCATTCAGGAACGCGTTACTGCCTCCCACTCAACGCGATCGATTCAGCGCTCTGCACTTACAATAAGACCCTAACGGAACGTGTGGCGATCGTCGATCGCGATACCCCTCTACGCGTGTCATGTCAACGAAAACTGAATTAAATTTGCAAGACGTATGCTTATAACAAAGCAAAGAACATCATCACTTTTGTTGAGGATTCGGAAAAGGTTACGAGAAGACGAGGAAGATGCTTCGCAAGACTTCAGAATTTTGGAAAGTAGGAGGGAACTAGAACGATTTGATTTTGAGCAAATTTTGGAAAGACGCGAAGAGAAATTGACCTTGCAAGATGAAAAGAGAGGGCAGATCATCATCGGGTGTACAAAAGTAATAATGAACTTTTCTTGTTTGAGATTAATGCATTGATCGAAGGCGAAAGGAAAAAAAAATTGATAATTAAAACGATCTTTATAAACTCTGATGACCTTCAAGCAGCGAAATGTCAAGGACTGTATCCTCCTTATTTCATTTGGTCAGTACACGTTGATCATTTGGGTCTAAAGAGATTTGCAACTAATACGGAATACTCTTGCAAAAGGAATGAAAGAACACAAAACTTATTTCTTTCAATCAGTCCTCAATCGGTTTTCTTTGGAAGACTTTAGTTTTTCACACAATTGAAACTGGGATTCCTTTTATGCTTTAATTGTTGTCTAGAATGTTGTTTCTTCTCTTCTTCAACCTCTTCTCGTTTTCTTCTTCAACCTCTACAAACGCACGATGTACGTACGAACTAGAAATTAAATTGGTTGAATTCAGAGTTACAATAAAAACAAATTAATTTTTGCGAGTGGGCTTTGCTCCGTGCATATAACATTTTTTAATTCAAGCTTTACCATCATACACAGAAATGAAGATAAACTCAGAAAAAAACAATAATCAGATAAATGCAAAGGATAAACAAAATTAAAACTTTCTTCTGCATCTCCTGGGACGCAGAAATTCAGAATTCGAGGTCAGTTGCATAAAGTACTTCACAGCGCTTAGAATGTGAGTTACGTAACCTCAAATATCACATTATAAGCAATACTTAAATTTCAGCTTGGCCGAAGTGTTTGGTGCAACTGGCCATCAGAAGAGAAGAAAGGTTGATCAGAATTCAAAAACAGTTTGAGGACCACTCGCCCACTCGTGGAATTTAGAATTGAACCTAAACCCGGAGGCAATTGCATTTGTAACATTCAATGTCGAAAAACCTAGCCTAAAATGCCATACGAAAATGTGTACCGAATTGAATTCCCTTCAATCAGCAGCCTCTTTTCTGTTATTCTTGTTTCTAGCCAGATTAGATCTTGAAGAAGATTCGAAAATATTTTGAGTGGCTGGAGAAGAAACTTCATAAAAAGCTCCGGGATACAAAGCGTTCACATTTTAGAGAATGGAAACTGAGAACTTTCTGAGGAAACTTTTTAAAGACTGCGAAAAGAAAAGTGAAAATGCAAAGGGCACATGTACCCAATATGAAATTTTATTATTTGTGATAGATTAATTAAAGGCAAAAGAAGAGAAAGACTTCTGCAAGAGGAGGTTTCTGAAATATTCCGAGCAGACTGGGAAGACACTTCGCCGTATTTTGGAAAGTGGGAAGAACTTCGAGAGACAGAGTTTTTGAGGTTACATCAACATGGGGCACATAATAGTAATTAAATGCTGCAGTTTGTGATTAATAAAAAGCGAAAGAAGAAATACTTTACCAGGGCTCCCAGGAAGCTCGGGAAATCCTCCGGCTAGACTAGGGAAGATATTTTAAAAGGCTCGGATAGAATATTTTCGTATTTTGGAAGGTGGGAGGAATTTCAGAATCTTTTAAAATGTTTGAATTTTTCTTTTCTTTTTTTTTCTTTTTGGAAAGTGCAAAATGGAAGAAAAGGGACAGATCAAACGTAACGGAATTTTATAACTTACGATTAATGCATTGAAAGAGACAAAGACAAAAAGCTTTGGAAAATTCCGGTAAGGTATATCGAGAGGCTCCGGATAGGAGACTTTTGGAAAGTGGGAATTCTCCGAGGATACTTTGAAACGACTCCGAAAATTGAAAATGCAAAATGAAGAGAGAGGACTTAGAACGAGAACGTTCCCAATGGTGGCCTCACTCACCTATCGAAATAGGACTTCGGAAAATTGGGAAAAATTTCGGGAAACCTCTAAAAAAGCTCTGAAGATTCCAAAAATGCTGAAAGCATAAGACAACTAAAACCGAGAGATTTGCAAAAGTAATAAACAATCGAGACCACCACGTTCATGGAGGCAGAGCATGAAATAAGTGGCAATGACTTTGATATTCTGTGGAAACTTGTGAAAAACTTAAGGAAATTTCAGAGGAAGATTTGAAAAAAATTTCAAAAATTTGGAGAAGGTGACCAGAGATAATTATAAGTGAAATCAGGAGGGGGAGGGACAAGCGTTTTATCCACATCAAATCACTCACAATCAGAGCAAAATAGTTTTATAAATTCAAAGCTCCAAACTCGAATAGATTTTCCATTGGCTTTAATAATTCTCTTTAAGTCTTCTGGCTATTGACCCACGCAGAGATCGCATTATTTCGAGGAGCGAAAAATAAATTAGATTTGCGGAAGCAGTCTAATAATCCAGGGCCAGTCCAAACAAACAGAAATCATCGTACGACATCATGAATGGAACGCGCTATTTTTAAAGTCAATTAGGGCCGATCGTGGGCATCCCCCCCGTGGGCGGAGGCGCTTGAATTTTCGTTTTATAATAATCGGGGGGCTAAATTTAGACTCCGTTTCCTATGGGTGTATAAAAATCGTTTTGAGATTCTGCGTGGGCGCGGGGGGGTCTATCGGCTTCGAATTGGAAATTTCTGTCGAATCGATCGTGCCTCCCCCCCCCCCATCTACACTTGCAAATTTTATTAGGCCCATCGGCGCCGCGTCGCGTCGGTCTAAATTTAGAAATTGTTTAACACATTCCGATAATAAATTTCAAGGCTCAGGGTCATGGATTTTTTTTAAATTGCTTTTTAATTTTTTTTTTTTTCTTAGGCGACAAAAATAAATACTCGTCGCGATCCATTCATAAAAGCATTTCTTGATACTGAATTAGGAGGAGAAAATAAATAAATCAAAATTAGAAAGTGACCTTTGGTAATTGATAAAATCTTTTACTTTGTAGTTGCAGGATGTAAACAAAAAAAAACAAGCGTTTGCGAATGGATTTTTTTAAATCGGCCGCCAAATAAAATTAACGAAATTATCCAACTATTTTCGAGACGCAGAATTTTAAATAATTAATAAATTCCGGCCCTATTCTTTGTTGTTATTATTATTTTTTTAAATATTATTATTACTACAGATCGGAATCACATATTTTGACTTGTTTACTAAGAAAAGTTATTAGAAAATTGGAAATTATTTTATCATGGCGCAATTCTTGTGGACTTTCAAGTCAGTCTTCGTCTGATTTGTTTTGAGCAAATTCTTCCGAGCCCATGAATCGTTTCTGCATCATTAAAATCAGAGGTAATTAAGCTGCGATGTGGCGTGGGCCGCGTTTGTAACTGGTTTCCTTGTTCTGGTCTCTTCGAGCTGACACAGGTTTGCCAACTTGCCGATTTCGGCGATAATTTTTAAAAATTTAACTGAAGGCGACTCTTGTCCGAGATGAAAATTGTATAAAACTTGTTTTTAAAACTGTAAACCGGACACTGTGGAAATCGCACAAAATCTTAACATTTCATAATCGGTTGACAGCTTTCGTCAGCCCTGAATATAGCACTTGCTTTATTACCGATTAGTTTTATGCATAAATAATATTTTGTTTTTTCCATCGTCTTTTGTTTAAAGTCTGAAAATCAAAGCCCTGCGCGTCCGATTTTCTTAATCCTCGAAATTTTTCAAATCGATTTCGATACTCTTTTGTTCAGAAGTCGATTGTCTTTTGTTCAAAAATCCATCGTCTTTTCTTTCAATTCTTCTCGTTCGTCAAACAATCGCGCCGGCGTCGATCGTCTTTTGTTTAAAGCTTGATCAAAGTCTGCCGCATCCGATTTTCTTAAATCCTCGAAAATGTTCATATCGATTTCGATACTCTTTTGTTCAGAAGTCGATCGTCTTTTGTTCAAAAATCCATCGTCTTTTCTTCCAATTCTTCTCGTTCGTCAAACATTCGCGTCGGCTTCGATCGTCTTTTGTTTAAAGCTTGATCAAAGCCCGCCGCATCCGATTTTCTTAATCCCCAAAAATTTTCAAATCGATTTCGATACTCTTTTGTTTAGAATTCGATCGTCTTTCGTTCAAAAATCCATCGTCTTTTCTTCCAATTCTTCTCGTTCGTCAAACATTCGCGTCGACTTCGATTGTCTTTTGTTTAAAGCTTGATCAAAGCCCGCCGCATCCGATTTTCTTAAATCCTCGAAAATGTTCACGTCGATTTCGATACTCTTTTGTTTAGAATTCGATCGTCTCTTGTTCAAAAGTAGATCGTCTTTTGTTTCATTTCTTTTCGTTCGTCAAACAATCGCCAAACGATCGTCTTTTGTTTAAAGCTTGATCAAAGCCCGGCGCATACGATTCTCTTAATCCTCAAAACTTCGAACATCTTTTGTTT
The DNA here is from genome assembly GCA_036172665.1 of Prosopocoilus inquinatus. Lineage (NCBI taxonomy): Eukaryota > Metazoa > Arthropoda > Insecta > Coleoptera > Lucanidae > Prosopocoilus > Prosopocoilus inquinatus. The sequence goes on along the minus strand of CM069878.1, from coordinate 479,457 downwards.
AGAATTTGACCGCCTCAAAAGTCGCTCTTCTTTTGTTTCAATTATTCTCGTGCGTCAAAGTTTCCCGTCGGTTTCGATCGTCTTTCACTTGAAACTTGATTTAAATCCTCGACAATTTTCGTATCGATTTCGATCTTCCTTTGTTTTAGAATTCTTTTAGTCTTTTGATTTAAATGCCGACAAAATTTTGACGTTTTTTTTCCAGAAAATTACAATTACAAAACTCGATTGTCTTTTGTTTAAAGTTAATTCAGATTTCGACGGCCGTAATTCCTTTCTTTTTTTTCGTTCCTTTGATTTCCGCGGTGCTTTCGATCGTCTTTCGTTTAAATAATGGCGTCGAAATTTTGAATTGTTTTTCCGGTGTCCACAGAATACGTTCTTTTGTTCTTTTTTCAGAAAATTACAATTACAAAACTCGATCGTCTTTTGTTTAAATATCGATTTTGGTTAGAAAAGAAAAACTTTTTTTTCTGAAAATTGCCAATTTTCGATTAATTTAAATTTTTTGTTTAAAATTCAATCAATAGATTTGGACGTTCCAGTTTTTCTTTCCGTTTACAACGTGTACAAGGCAAAACATTCACAGCACTCTGGGGACGCCGGCTGTGTTTATTAATCGTCAAAATTACCAAGCAATATTGTTTTTTTTTTTTTCTGTTTTACAAATACTTTTAAATCCCTATTATAACTTTTAATCAAAAGCAAATCGGACTTATGTTGGTGGGATGTTGTCTTCATCATAAAATTACATCCACTTTCACTTGCCGAAGTTTGTAAGGAGTCTACTGAATCACCCTGTATATCCGCCTGCCAGACTTTGGACAAAAAAAGTTTCAAAAATTATTTTGACGCTTTTCACTTTCCATCATCGAATGCGACGACGGGCAAATTTATAAAAAAAAATATCGAATCGCCGGCCGGTCCGGACCTGGTACGTCTTCGTAGAGTTATTTTAACTTAAAACAACCCGGAGGGAGGAGGTTAAAACCGAACAACGGTAAATCAATTCGGAAGCAGAGGGGACCTCTGAAAGACCGAAACCGAAAGGAGCGCGCAGCGAATGGTAGATAAATAATCGGTTGGGGCAAAACCGTGTTAAGTGGAAATAAATCAATCGCGCGAGGTGAACCGAACCGGTTTTATTTATTTATTGTTTAAACAACGTGGGTGCGGATCGTGTAACGAGCAACAAAAGAGAGCAGCGTGTAACGACGCCACCGAAAATAAGAGTAAAAGTGAAACCGAAGACGAAGGAGAACAAGAAGAAAAAAAAAGAAACTTAACAAACAGTTTGTTTACTATTTACGACGACGCACGCACTTTTTACTATTTGTGGTGTAAATACCAGGCCTTTGTAATCATCAGGGAACGGAATTGTATATTTTGTTCGATTAAATACAAACGAGGCGGCAAACGTGTAATACTGCAGCGACGTATCAATGCGCGCACGCTCGTTGCCGCCTCGTTCGTAATAAACCGAACAAAATGTATAATTCCGATCCGTAGTAATCATGTAATGATGCCGATGTTACATTGGCGTTTGCTGGTGCTGATGATGTGATGTGTTGTGATGTGATGTAATTAATCCGCTCACATTTTCAATTCTGTTGTTTTTTTTTTTCCTGAAAAGTAAATGTTGCATGTGTGACTCGTTTGTGTGCGCGGAATAAACACAACTTGCAACTATTGTTGGCGGTTTATTGTCGGCGATTAATTTATTTACGCCTTCGAGACGTTTACATTAAAGCGTTTGTTTAATTGCAGTTTGCGATGCATTTGTAAATTCTTGTAACGCGCAGTTACAACAGGCCGTTGAGCATAATAGGCGAAAGCCAGAGAGCTTCGTGTTCAATTCATGTAAAATGGGATTCAAAAAATGCAAAAGAAAAAATTAAATTACCAAAATAAATCTTCGAACCGCGGAATTTTTGACTAAAATTTAAAAAAAATTAAAAAAAGACAGGGATTCGGCTTTTATTTGTTTCCCACTTCCACTTATCGATCGTCTTCAGTTTCTTTTGTATTTTCGGGCAATCAAAGAAGAATCGCCCTTAATTTCAAGAGATTGCCCTCTGCTTAATTCGTCGTATTCGATCAATGATTAATAGGGAACGGAATTATATATTTTGTTCGGTTAAAAAACAAACGAGGCGGCAAACGAGTAACACTGTAGCGACGTGTGAATGCACACACTCTCTTTGCCGTCTCATTCGAAATAGACCCGAACAAAATATATAATTCCGTCCTGTAATGATTAACAATATCTTTTTCCTAAATTTGAGTTGAACTGACCTTGAAATAGCTCAGGCTTAACTTTAATTGTTTCATTTTTTTTTAGGTTTAATTTATTATATATTATTATTATATTTATTTATTATTATTTTTATTATTATATTTATTTATTATTTTTTTTTATTATTATATTTATTTATTATTTTTTTTATTATTATATTTATTTATTATTTTTTTTTATTTACATATTTATATATTTTTTTTAAATTTTTTCCTCGAGTTAGAGGAATATGTTTGAGCTTGGACCGGAGCTGGATTTGGCTGACCTTGAGATAAGTTACTTTTTTTTAAATTATTTAGTTTTGATTTTTTGTTGGGCCTATTTAAATTGAGTTTAGTTTCGCTGGATTGACCTTGAACTGAATGCGACGTGATTTTAATCGTTTTAATTTCCAATGAGTCTTTTCGATTTGGATTTGGATTTGGCTGGCCTTGAGATAAGTAATCGATCACCAGAAACACATTAAAAATTATACTCTCCATAATATACTCCTCCAATCAGTAAAAAGAAGAAGATAATAGACTTTCGTGACAGTCAAAAAAGTGAAGCAAGTTGAATAAAGATAAAGACCTCGGTATGTTCATTAGGACTTATTGGATCTGGGAAAACGTATGTCTGCACTTACTCCGTTCCTTTCAAATTATGCAGTAAGTGCAGTAAGCTTAGCCATGCCTTCACCAAGTCATGGCAAACTTATTATTAACGAAACACAACACAAATTCATAGCAACATTAATAACAAACAATAATAGAAAGAAGCAGTTTACAGAAAAATAACAAAGGAGGAGGAAGAAGCTAAAGACTAAAGTTTTAAATAGAAATGGAAAATGAACTTTCGAGGCTTAAACAAGTTAAATAGTAAAGAATTTTGGGAGGAAAACAGAAATGAAAAAACATGCAACAGCAAAACAGTACTAATTAGTGAAATGAAATCGCAGGAAAATTAAACATAAAATATAAACATGATTTGCCAAGTTATTTATGACACTGTTAACTTAATTAAAAGTGACACAGTCACCCAGAATACTTCTAGTCAACAGGTCCTTTCTTTCGCTTAAAAGTTTGAATCGTGTTTCGACTAGTTTGGACCTGAATTTCGCAGTTGTTGCAACAAAACATCCGACTTGAATTTTTGATTGACAGTTCATTTATAAATAACCATAATTCAATTCAAGCAAGTTTTAAAAATAGAGAGATTGAAAGAAAAGAATGTCTGTTTTTGAATCGAAACACGTTTGGATCACGATTTTGTGAGCGAAAGAAAGCACCTGATGATGAATGGATTAAACGAAATCATAATGACTTCGTCTATTTTAATTCTAATTGGAATTTCAGAATGAAATCGAGAACTTGAAGAGGAAACGAAACGCTTTAAAATGCGGGACAGTTTCAATGCGGCTGTTGAAACTTTTCAATAATAAACTAACTAAGCAATGAAAATGCGTTACCTTGCACTCAAATCAAACAAACAATTCAATATTTTCAAGCTTGTTTCTTCAAAATAGAGACCCCCTGAATTTCTTGCTCCGGTTTAGCAACTACCTGGTAAATTTTTCGTTATTTATGCGCGCAGATGCGTCAGAGCCTACAAGAAAACGATTAAACAGCATTAAAAATCCACTTTAGCAACAATTAGAACCTCGTCTCTTGAGAAAAACTGCAGAAAAATGCGACGGGTACGACAAAAAACAAAAATTGAGGTTATGTTGTTTAATCTCCGGCGAAAAACCGGTGTTCACATGGTTTTCGATTTTTACCTTATTTGTTTTAGTATTTCGTAAACATTATAATCCAAAATTTAGTTAAAATAAATCAATTACATCGATCTGCTCCGGGCGACGATTAATAAACGTCAAAATGGCGACGCCGCGCTGCCAACTCCTCAACTTGAAACACCCTAAAATGAATAACCTAATTTCGCTTAAAATCTAACTCGGATGACCGTTTGAATTCGTATTAAGACGAAATTCTTTGAGTTTACGACGAGTTTACGCTTTTCTCAACTCAACACTTCCATTCTTTTAACTTTAAATTTCTTCCGGAGGAACGAAGTACTCTGCATAAAAAACAATTGCACGACGGTCATTCATAACGCCCCCAACGTCCTTGTGACCTAGTTTAGTTCCTGGAAATATAGTAAATCGGCCCGTGACGTCACGACGGAATTCCCTTTCGTAGTAAGATTTTTTAACGGGGGATTTCGGCGGTTTCCCGGCGAATTCGAAGGTTGAAATTACGCAGACGTTTAGAGAAGGCCGCGGAAACACCGCGGCGATGGCAAATATATTTTTTTTCCAAGGGGGGGCCGGGGAGGGGGGTCCGAAATTGGGTCGCTTTTTTAGTTTTCGAAAAATAATTTTCGGAATAATATAGTATCGATTTTTTCGTTTAAAATTAGGTAATTTGCAGACGTGAAAAATGTTTGCCCTTTCAATAAAATCACGCTAATTGATAGGGTGACGGCCGAAAATAAGTTCGAGGCTTGAAACTTTACTTGCGCTTTCTGAATGTCACGACGGGGATCGGGGGGTGTCAAAAACTAAATCATTTTTTAATTCTCACTCAGCGACATTCATTTTTACGACAGATTTTGGCTTCTTTCTCAAAAAAATAGAAAAAAAAACTGCAGTTTTAGTTCAAAAGGTAAACGCTCGTGTTTTTCTTGAGTGAGTTCATCGAGTGCTCTTTTGTGTCCTTGTTTACCTTAAAAAAAAAAAAAAATGTTGCCTATTAAATAATAGACTCCCCATGCTTACGAATTTTTACTTGCTTTGTTCTTTCGTGTAAATTAATGAGTGTTTTTTTCTTAATCATTTTATATCGTGACGATCTAATGCGCGACGAATTAGTCTTCCACGCGTCAGAGCCTGGCGCGTCGCGTCTCGACGCTTCCGCTTCGCGCGACAGAACTTTCAGAGCAAAGAAAGTTCGGTAGACGGTCGGTCGCCGCCTGTAACCTTCGCCGACCCGGATATTTAAGCGACCGGCCGGGCACAAAATAAAAACACTTCGCATTGGAAGTTAGGTTTACATTTTAAACAATTCAGCGTTTACTGTTTCATTAATAAGACGTTTTAAATAAATTAGATTATAAAAAATTACGTGTTCTTGTTTTCAAATAAATTTAACCAAACCTAAATTCGTAACAATATTTTTTTTCTTCTAAATTTGAGCAGGACAGTAGATTAGGCTTAACTTTAATTGTTTCATTCTTTTACGGTTTAATTTATTATATATTATTATTATGTTTTTTTATATATTTATTTATTTATTTTTCTAAACTTGAGTTGGACTGACCTTGAAATAGCTTAGGTTTAACTTTAATTATATATTATTATTATGTTTTTTATATATTTATTTATTTATTTTTCTAAACTTGAGTTGGACTGACCTTGAAATAGCTTAGGCTTAACTTTAATTGTTTCATTTTTTTGAGGGTTTAATTTATTAAATATTATTATTATATTTATTATTTATTTATTTTTTATTTACATGTTTATATATTTTTTTATTTTGTTTTTTGAATTTTTTTTCCTGGAGTTAGGGGAATATGTATGAGCTTGGACTGGAGCTGATTTGGCTGACCTTGAGATAAGTTATTTTTTTTTTTAATTATTTAGTTTTAATTTCTCGTTGGGCCTATTTAAGTTGAGTTTAGTTTGGATGGACTGACCTTGAACTGAATGCGACGTGATTTCAATTGTTTTAATTTCCAATGAGTCTTTTCGTTTTGGCTTTGGATATGGACGACCTTGAGATAAGTTTTTATTTTTTTTTCTAAATTTTTTGCTTTAAATTTTTGTCGATCTTATTTAAATCGAGTTTAGTCTGGTCGGGCTGACCTTGAACCGAATGCGACGTAATTTTAATTGTTTGACGAGTCCTCTTGTTTTTATTTTTATTTTTGTCTTGGTTTGATCAGAATTGGATTGAAATTATCTTGTTTGCGTTGACCTTGAATTGGAATTCATCAATTTGCATCGACTTGGTAATTTTTAAATTTTTAATATCAAAATTTTAGGCTTGATTCAACTGGTCCGGGTTGAAATTGAGTTCGGTTTGGAGTTAATTTCTATTGATTTTTAATCTATTTAATTTTTTGGTAAATCTTTTAATTTTAATTAAAAAGAAATTTGGTCACTAGGCAAAATCATTTTCGTTCGTTTAATTTTTCAATTAAAACCGACGCGTGTCATCTGGGACTTAAAACGTCCAATTAATGACGACAGGAGGAATTATAAAAGAAAAATTTAATGTGATTTAGGAATTTCCGGGCGCGTTTTCGGCGTCGTAATTCATCGGCAAAACCTGAAAGACACGGTTATGTAACGGTCGCAAGACAAAAAGCATTCGAAGAGTTTCTCTCTTTCTTTATTTTTTATTTTCGTTTGTATTACATTCCTGGTATTCGCACCGATTCTCTCATCGATTGTAAACTCTCTTGGAACGACGGCGTAAAAATTTATCGGTCGGTTTAATGAGAGCTGTTGCATTGAAAGTATCATCATCAGTGTCGGCGGCGGCGATTAGATTTAACGGTTATTATTTTGCTTGTTATTTGCTATTGAAGGACAAGATTGTTTGTTTTGTTTTTTTTTTGTTTGTTGTTTAGGAGAAGGTCACAACATCCGACACAAATTTGAAGACAAGTCGGAAGACATAATTACTTCAGCATTGAACAGGTGTTCAGGGGATTTCCCGTATTCATTTCTTTATTAAAAGAGCCCCATGTGAGCCCAGTAATTTTTTAGTTACAATAAAAGTTAAAATTTTAAAAATTAAAATTCAATTGGAGTTCAAATTATTTTTTTTAACTAATAGGTGTTCAAGGGATTCCCCGAATCCATCTTCTATTAAACAGCACCAAGTGAGCCCACTAAATAATTAGTTATAATAAAAATTAAAAATCAAAAAGTTAAAACAAAAATCAAAGAGTTCAATTGGAGTTAAAATTATAATTTTTTAATTATTAAGTGTTTAGGGGATTTCCCGAATTCATCTCCTATTAAAACAGCACCATGTGACCCCATTAAATAATTAGTTACAATAAAAATTAAAAATCAAAAAGTTAAAACAAAAGTCAAAGAGTTCAATTGGAGTTAAGATTATTTTCTTTAACTATTAAGTGTTTAGGGGATTTCCCGAATTCATCTCGTATTAAAACAGCGCCACGTGAGACTATTAAATAATTAGTTACAATAAAAATTAAAAATCAAAAAGTTAAAACAAAAATCAAAGAGTTCAATTGGAATTAAAATTATTATTTTTTTAACTATTAAGTGTTTAGGGGATTTCCCGAATTCATCTCGCATTAAAATAACACCCTATCAGCCCATTAAATAATTAGTTACAATAAAAATTAAAAATCAAAAAGTTAAAACAAAAGTCAAAGAGTTCAATTGGAGTTAAAATTATTATTTTTTAACTATTAAGTGTTTAGGGTATTTTCCGAATTCGTCTCGTATTAAAACAACCCCTGTCAGCCCGGAAAATAAATTATAGTTACAATAAAAATTAAAAATTGAAAAGTTAGAACTTATAAAATGAAAGTTCAGTTGGAGTTACAATGAAGTAACTAAAAAATTAAAAAAAAAGATTTGAAAAAACAGAACCGTAATAACTTAAGAAAAAATTAAGGAGAAAAAGGAAAAAAGAAAACAAAAACTGAAATTAAAAAAAAAAATGAAAACTTCACAAGAAGAGACATTTTGCCTAGTTTTTAAAACGGATGATAAAAAGAGATAAAATCAAAACAAAACAAATATTAATAAAAACAATAATTTAGCAAACGTTAGAAAAGTAAAAAAGTCGATCGTCTTTTGTTTTACAACGTTGTTGTTGCAGTTTCGTGAAAAGTTATATTAGCATTTCAACAACAGGTAAAAATTTTTAATTAATTTTTTGTTGATGATAATAATAACTTCTCTTGTGATTAAGAAGCGAAGAAGTCATTTACTGAATATGGTAGCATAGCTGCCGAAATGCGCATACAATGTCAAAAAATCATATTGCGACAAGAGATTCAATTAAATTTTTTATTTATTGTACTGCAAACCACAGTCTCCAACACATTTTGAAATACGATATTCCAATCCAACCGTCACTCTGCATTTTTGAGGTAATTTTTTTAAGTTCTTTGATTTACATAATATACAGGGTGAGTCATTGTCCTGCATTTTCAAAATAACTTTCTTTTTTTTCTGGAAATAGAATAAATTAATTTCGAAATAAAAAAAGAAAACAAGAAAAATCTCGCAGAGAGTGTCGGCGAGCACTTCTCTTTTTTTCTACATTTGTGATAGCCCTAAAGAGGGCCCTACATATGGGTGTCGGAATGCGGTAAAACTTCTTATCTGCAGCGTGATTCGTATGGTGGCAGACAGGGGCCAGAATGCTGGATTCTCTCGAGTATATGTGGGGGCCCCCTAAGTAGAAAAATCGAAGATAGAAAGTCGCTTATTCCTCGATCATAAATACTAACAATCCAAAGATAACTATCTGGGCAAGCGCAACAAAAACCGAAATGCCATTTTAATCTCGCTTAATAGCACCATAAATGAAGGATTTATAGCCACAACAACAACAACAACAACCAGAACGACCGTGCAGCTTAAATACACCACCCGTCTTTAATCCTCTTTATATTGAATGTGGTAAGACGAATTTCATCTCATTAAACAAACAAATAAATAAATAGGCAATAAGAGAAATAGTTAAAGAAATCATTTCTAAATGAGACAACTTCCTTCCTATACATTAAAAAAAATAAATAAACGATTGACTGGTATGAGAGGAAAAAAAAAAGATAACGATAATGACCAAGGGGGAAAGCGGTGAGAAATTGAATTTATAATGAAGAGCACCGGCCGGATTAAATAAATTACGCCGTGTAATTTTCGTCGAATAAATTACACGCGCTTCGGCCCTGTTAACTGTTACGATCGAGTGTTTAAAACGTGTGACGATGAACGGCGATAAATCCCAAGAAGCGAGAAACGCCGCGTACGTAATTATGTTACGTAGAAGTCTCTTACTTAATCTGGATGATTTGGATCTACGGAAGGGAACCGTTCGTTTTAACAATTATTTAATTTAATAATAGTTCAGCCGGGTCGATTAAATTACAAAAGCCAATTTTATCAATCAAAATTATATGTATACGCGTGAACGTGTAACAGTAAATGTTTAATCTTCAGGCGATAACCGGAATACTTTCTAATTGACGCGAGCGACGTCTCGCTGTGTATACTACTGACAGCTTGTCTAAATTAATTAACTAATAACAATCGAGGAAACACGAACAAGTGGTGGTTTGCATCCCCAATATATTTTACGATGAATTTTTCGAGTGGTCACATCCCTGAGCACGAATACTTTGCGTACCTTCGAAATAAAGGATGGTTTATGGTACCGTAAGGTACAAAACGGTGCTTTTTGTAAAGTATATCATCACCCGAGGCAGTATCACAGCAATTTGGAATATAAACAGATATAAAACGGCATCTCACACGAAAATAATGCACCGTCTTGAAGGATTTAACCCCCCCCCCCCCCCCCCCAAACTGTTTCACCGCGAATTTGTTGAGTGGTCATATTCTTGAGCATGCGTATTTTATGTAACAACGAATTAAACGATAGGGCACGGTCCAGGAAGGTACAAAACGGTGCTTCTTGTAAAGTATATCATCACCCGAGGCAGTATCACTGCAATTTGGAGTATAAACAGATCTAACACGGCATGTTACACGAAAATAATGCACCGTCTTGAAGGTTTTTCCCCCACCAAACTGTTTTATCGCGAATTTGTTGAGTAGTTACATTCTTGAGCATGCGTATTTTATGTAACGTCGAATTAAACGATGGGGCACGGTCCAGGAAGGTAGAAAACGGTGCTTTTTGTAAAGTATATCATCACCGAAGGCAGTATCACTGCAATTTGGAGTATAAACAGATCTAACACGGCATGTTACACGAAAATAATGCACCGTCTTGAAGGTTTTTACCCCCCCAAACTGTTTCACCGCGAATTTGTTGAGTGGTCACATTCGTGAGCATGCGTATTTTATGTACCGTCGAATTAAACGATGGGGCACGGTCCAGGAAGGTACAAAACGGTGCTTCTTGTAAAGTATATCATCACCCGAGGCAGTATCACTGCAATTTGGAGTATAAACAGATCTAAAACGGCATCTCACACGAAAATAATACACCGCTTTGAAGGTTTTTATCCCCCAAACTGTTTCACCGCGAATTTGTTGAGTGGTCACATTCGTTAGCATGCGTGTTTTATGTACCGTCGAATTAAACGATGGGGCACGGTCCAGGAAGGTACAAAACGGTGCTTTTTGTGAAGTATATCATCACCCGAGGCTATATCACTGCAATTTGGAGTATAAACAGATCTAAAACGGTACCTTATGCGAAAATAATGCACCATGTTGAAGGTTTTTACCACCCAACAGTGTTTTACGATTAATTTCTTGAATGGTAACATGAGAATGTTATGTACTGCCGAATTAAAAGATGGTCTAGGGTCCAGGAAGGTTCGAAATGACGCTTTTTGTAAAGTATATCACCACAGAAGGCAGTGTTACTATGATTTGGAGTATATAGGCACCTAAAACGGCAGCTTAGACAGGTGTACTCTACCATAGCAGTGGTTTTTACACTCCACATTGTTTCACGATGAGTTTCTCGAGTGGTTACACTCTTGAGCATGAGTAATTAGTATACCATCGAATTAGAAGGTACAAAATGGTACCTTTTGTAAAGTATATCATCATCGACGACAGCATCATGAACATTTGGAATCCATACAGATCTAAAATAGCATTTCTCACGGAGTTTCAGACCTCCAGTGACGTCATTTGTTCTCCAAATTGATTTAAGACGTATTTCTTGAGAGGTCAAATTTCTGAGCATGAGTATATGTGTACAATCGAGCTAAAAGATGATTTACGGCCGCTTAAGGTAATAAATTGGCACTTTTTATAAAGTATTTAACATCAAAGACAGTATCATGAGGGTTTTGGTGTACGTCTATGTTCTTCTGTGCGACTAAAAACAATTTTGTTACACTTGCTTTCCGTTGGTACATTTCCGCCTACTTATTACATCGTTACACGTCGTTGCGAAATAATATCCCAAGTCGTCATAAAACCGAACATAAATTTCGTAAAATATGTCGTAGTAGTAAAAATCAGGTCCGAAAATAGAAATGAACGCACGGTTGCTAAAAAGTCGCCTTGATTTCGTTAATTAAAAAGAAAAAAGAAAAAAAAAACTACTCATCATTTATATGTGTGTATAGCCGTGGAGGAATTGATTATTCCCTTTTTGGAATTTCGCATTTCCACCGCGGTAAGCTCGAGAAAGTACGAGAAATCGTTAACCGTTTAGCAAACAATTATTCAAAAACTCGCACAGTTTTTTCACCTTTCTAAATTTAGACGTTTCCGCGTGGCGCAAGGCGAAGAAAAAAAAAAAAGGAAATTTTTTGGCAGGCCGCTAATAAATAAAACGCGAATTTTCGGCGGCGCGCCCGACGACGGACGGCAGATGTTTCCGTCGAAATGTGATGTGGCGATGATGTAAGTCGCGCGTTTCGTCTCGGATTTCCTGAAGGCGACGACGGCAAACGTAAGTTTCGACCTATAACGAGCTTGCTAATAGACATCACGCAAGAACCGAAACGCCCACGACTTTTTTCTTCAGACGGAGCGTAAAATTACTCGCGAATTGTACGCGATTCATGAATGAAACTCATTAATATAATTATTTACCGTTCATTTTAAGAATTAGGCATACGCCTACGTATAATAGACCGACATGCTTGCTTGTCGAGATGTAACATTGTAAATAATTTTTTTTTTCGTCGTGTATCTTATCGAGTTCATCTATGTACTACGTGTGTATAAATACTCGGAAGAAAAAAATAAAAATCGAATCGGAAAACAACTTTCTTTCTTTCTACCAAGTCATCACGCCGCAATTAACGACGAATTGATCGGTAATAATGCGTTTTTTTAATCGATTCTCAAAGGAGCTCTTCCTTCCACCTCGACGATGATCGTCGTTGAATAAAGTCATTAAGGCATCACTGTCTTTGTTCCCCCGTTCGCATTCTGCATTCTGCCGTTGGGCGTTTTTTTTTTCTTTTTTCTTTTAGCACGAACCGGTATGCAAACGGCGGGGTAATTTTCATATAACTCGCCAGAGGGACGCAGGACGAGATTAAGAAACGTGATATGCAAGTGTATTTGTTCAGACTGCGCACTTAAAAAAAAACATACAGGGTGGGGAGCGGGCGATAGGAAAAAAAATGCTCGCAGACTTGCGCCCCTCCACATACGAGTCGGTCACGGAAAATATTGCTCTCGAACGAGAGGGTTTTTCGACGGGAAAATTCATACGAAATAACATTTTCTCTGTTCAAGAAAATTAGAAAATCAGGCTCCGTATCTTCCGGAATTTCAAGAGAGAAAGAAAGCCAAACGGAGATGAAACCATTAATACAAAGAACACTGCACTAGTAGTATTTACTTATACCTTATATGGTATTTATGTACTACGATACTTAGAATAGACACGAATTTCATATTATTACGGAATTCTGGTAGGTTAGTGTTTGTACACTAAGATAATCAGAATGGACACGATCAAAACAAACAGAACATTAGATGCGAACAGTTTCTCCTCCAATTATCATAAACGAGGTACTCAGCACACCGCCTTGCGGAATACCAACTTTGATACTCTACCACCGTGGTGGTTTTTAGCTCCGAAACATGTTACATGAATTTTTCGAGCGTTCACACTCTTGAGCATGCGTTTCTTCGAAATAAAGAATGGTTTATGACACTGAAAGGTAGAAAATGATGCTTTTTGTAAAGTATATCATCACCAAAGGCTATATAACTACAATTTCTAGTATAAACAGATCTAAAACGGCACCTTGTACGAAAATAATGTACCGTATTGAAGTTTCTTGCCCCCAAAAACTACTTTCCGATTAATTTCTTGAGTGGTATCTTCCTGAGCATGAGTATTTCATGTACCGTCGAATTAAAAGATGGTGTACGGTCCAGGAAGGTACAAAACGGTGCTTCTTGTAAAGTATATCATCACCCGAGGCAATATCACTATAATTTGAAGTATAAACAGTCCTAAAACGGCACCTCATATGAAAATAATGCACCATCTTAAAGGTTTTTACTCCCTAAAGTTGTTTTACGATGAATTTCTTGAGTGATAAGACGAGTATTTTATGTACCGCAGAATTAAAAGATGGTGTGCGGTCCAGAAAGGTACAAAACGGTGCGTTTTGTAAAGTATATCATCACCGGAGGCAATATCACTATAATTTGAACTATAAACAGACCTAAAACGGCACCTTATATGAAAATAATGTACCATCTTAAAGGTGTTTACTTTCTAAAGGTGCTTTACGATTAATTTCTTGAGTGATAAGATGAGTATTTTATGTACCGCCGAATTAAAAGATGGTGTAGGGTCCAGGAAGGTACAAAACGGTGCTTTTTGTAAAGTATATCGTCACTCGAGGCAATATCACTATAATTTGAAGTATAAACAGACCTAAAACGGCACCTTATACGAACATAATGCACCATCTTAAAGGTTTTTACTCCCTAAAAGTGTTTTACGATGAATTTCTTGAGTGATAAGACGAGTATTTTATGTACCGCCGAATTAAAAGATGGTGTGCGGTCCAGGAAGGTACAAAACGGTGCTTCTTGTAAAGTATATCATCACCGAAGGCTATATCACTATAATTTGAAGTATAAACAGACCTAAAACGGCACCTCATATGAAAATAATGCACCATCTTAAGGGTCTTTACTCCCTAAAGGTGTTTTGCGATGAATTTCTTGAGTGATAAGATGAGTATTTTATGTACCGCCGAATTAAAAGATGGTGTAGGGTCCAGGAAGGTACAAAACGGTGCTTTTTGTAAAGTATATCATCACCGGAGGCAATATCACTATAATTTGAAGCATAAACACACCTAAAACGGCACCTCATATGAAAATAATGGACCATCTTAAAGGTTTTTACTCCCTAAAGGTGTTTTGCGATGAATTTCTTGAGTGATAACACGAGTATTTTATGTACCGTCGAATTAAAAGATGGTGTAGGGTCCAGGAAGGTACAAAACGGTGCTTTTTCTAAAGTATATCGTCACCCGAGGCAATATCACTATAATTTGAAGTATAAACACACCTAAAACGGCACCTCATATGAAAATAATGCACCATCTTACAGGTTTTTACTCCCTAAAGGTGCTTTACGATGAATTTCTCGAGTGATAACATAAGTATTTTATGTATCGCCGAATTAAAAGATGGTGTACGGTCCAGGAAGGTACAAAACGGTGCTTTTTGTAAAGTATATCGTCACCCGAGGCAATATCACTATAATTTGAAGTATAAACAGACATAAAACCGCATCTTATATGAAAATAATGCACCATCTTAAAGGTTTTTACTCCCTAAAGGTGTTTTGCGATGAATTTCTTGAGTGATAAGATGAGTATTTTATGTACCGCCGAATTAAAAGATGGTGTAGGGTCCAGGAAGGTACAAAACGGTGCTTTTTGTAAAGTATATCATCACCCGAGACAATATCACTATAATTTGAAGTATAAACACACCTAAAACGCCACCTCATATGAAAATAATGCACCATCTTAAAGGTTTTTACTCCCTAAAGGTGTTTTGCGATGAATTTCTTGAGTGATAAGATGAGTATTTTATGTACCGCCGAATTAAAAGATGGTGTAGGGTCCAGGAAGGTACAAAACGGTGCTTCTTGTAAAGTATATCATCACCGAAGGCTATATCACTATAATTTGAAGTATAAACAGACCTAAAACGGCACCTCATATGAAAATAATGCACCATCTTAAGGGTCTTTACTCCCTAAAGGTGTTTTGCGATGAATTTCTTGAGTGATAAGATGAGTATTTTATGTACCGCCGAATTAAAAGATGGTGTAGGGTCCAGGAAGGTACAAAACGGTGCTTTTTGTAAAGTATATCATCACCGGAGGCAATATCACTATAATTTGAAGCATAAACACACCTAAAACGGCACCTCATATGAAAATAATGGACCATCTTAAAGGTTTTTACTCCCTAAAGGTGTTTTGCGATGAATTTCTTGAGTGATAACACGAGTATTTTATGTACCGTCGAATTAAAAGATGGTGTAGGGTCCAGGAAGGTACAAAACGGTGCTTTTTCTAAAGTATATCGTCACCCGAGGCAATATCACTATAATTTGAAGTATAAACACACCTAAAACGGCACCTCATATGAAAATAATGCACCATCTTACAGGTTTTTACTCCCTAAAGGTGCTTTACGATGAATTTCTCGAGTGATAACATAAGTATTTTATGTATCGCCGAATTAAAAGATGGTGTACGGTCCAGGAAGGTACAAAACGGTGCTTTTTGTAAAGTATATCGTCACCCGAGGCAATATCACTATAATTTGAAGTATAAACAGACATAAAACCGCATCTTATATGAAAATAATGCACCATCTTAAAGGTTTTTACTCCCTAAAGGTGTTTTGCGATGAATTTCTTGAGTGATAAGATGAGTATTTTATGTACCGCCGAATTAAAAGATGGTGTAGGGTCCAGGAAGGTACAAAACGGTGCTTTTTGTAAAGTATATCATCACCCGAGACAATATCACTATAATTTGAAGTATAAACACACCTAAAACGCCACCTCATATGAAAATAATGCACCATCTTAAAGGTTTTTACTCCCTAAAGGTGTTTTGCGATGAATTTCTTGAGTGATAAGATGAGTATTTTATGTACCGCCGAATTAAAAGATGGTGTAGGGTCCAGGAAGGTACAAAACGGTGCTTTTTGTAAAGTATATCATCACCGGAGGCAATATCACTATAATTTGAAGCATAAACACACCTAAAACGGCACCTCATATGAAAATAATGGACCATCTTAAAGGTTTTTACTCCCTAAAGGTGTTTTGCGATGAATTTCTTGAGTGATAACACGAGTATTTTATGTACCGTCGAATTAAAAGATGGTGTAGGGTCCAGGAAGGTACAAAACGGTGCTTTTTGTAAAGTATATCATCACCCGAGACAATATCACTATAATTTGAAGTATAAACACACCTAAAACGCCACCTCATATGAAAATAATGCACCATCTTAAAGGTTTTTACTCCCTAAAGGTGTTTTGCGATGAATTTCTTGAGTGATAAGATGAGTATTTTATGTACCGCCGAATTAAAAGATGGTGTAGGGTCCAGGAAGGTACAAAACGGTGCGTTTTGTAAAGTATATCATCACCGGAGGCAATATCACTATAATTTGAAGCATAAACACACCTAAAACGGCACCTTATATGAAAATAATGGACCATCTTAAAGGTTTTTACTCCCTAAAGGTGTTTTGCGATGAATTTCTTGAGTGATAACACGAGTATTTTATGTATTTTATGAAAATAATGCACCATCTTAAAGGTTTTTACTCCCTAAAGGTGTTTTGCGATGAATTTCTTGAGTGATAAGACGAGTATTTTATGTACCGCCGAATTAAAAGATGGTGTGCGGTCCAGAGAGGTACAAAACGGTGCGTTTTGTAAAGTATATCATCACCGGAGGCAATATCACTATAATTTGAAGCATAAACAGACCTAAAACGGCACCTTATATGAAAATAATGCACCATCTTAAAGGTTTTTACTCCCTAAAGGTGTTTTGCGATGAATTTCTTGAGTGATAACACGAGTATTTTATGTTCCGTCGAATTAAAAGATAGTGTATGGTCCAGGAAGGTACGAAATGTTGCTTTTTGTAAAGTATATCACCACCGAAGGCTATGTTGCTGGGATTTGGAGGACAGACGCATCTAAAGTGGCGGCTTAGACGGATGTACTCCCCCATAGCGCTGGTTTTTATCCCCCGCATTGTTTTGCGATGAAATTCTCGGGTGGTTACGCTCTTGACCATGAGTATTTTATGTACCATTGAATTAAAAGATGGAATACGATACCTTAGAAGGTACAAAATGGTATTTTTTGTAAAGTCTATCATCATCGACGACAGCATCATGATGATTTGGAATCCATACAGATCTAAAACAGTGTTTTTAACAGAGTTTCAGTCCTCCAGTGACGTCATTTGTTCCCCAAATTGATTTAAGATGAATTTCTTGAGAGGAGATCAAATTCTTGAATTCCTTTTCCGGAAAATATGGAATTCGTGTCTATTTTAAGTATCTTAGTATGTATATATTAAGTAGTATTTACTTGTACATGGTGTTTATGCACTACGATACTTAGAATGGACACGAGATTCATATTATCAGGGAATTCTGATAGGTTAGTGTTTATATACTAAGATACTAAGAATGGACACATCTAATATTTTGTCAGGACAGTTTCTCTTCCAGTTATGAAAAGCGTGGTCCATGGCACATCACCATGCGGAACACCAAATTTGATTTCAGATTTCGGCCATACGTCCTACTTAAACGAACCCCATTTTTTAAGATACAATTTTAAATATGTATAACGATGTCGAAAAAGAAAGCATCTTCAATTATTTTTTTTTGTTGTTATTGGTCTTTCCTGTCCGACCATCTTTAATTTCAGTCCCGACAACTTAACTCTGAGCAGCGTCAGCTTTTACTCGGTTGGTTTTGACTTATGTCGCGTCGCTTTTGGTTCGTTTGAAATCGTCAAGTCCACTCCATCCCGAGGTCAAGTCAAAGCAAACCGAAGCCAAGAAGAAAAACAAAAATTAATAAGAAACCGAGCATCATGGCAAGAAATATATATTTTTTTTGAATCAGATTCGATTTAAAATATATTTGAATAGGGCCCGAAGGAATTCAGTTTAGTAACACCCTGTATATTACAAGTGCTGTAGTATTGCCATTTCTCTCGCCCAGTTGAGCTACTCAAATCAAGTTTCTACTTTCCAAATATTAACCTTTATGGCTTGCCAGTTATTTTCGGCAGTACACGTACAAACAAGCTTAATAAACACAATAAAGGTGAAAGAATGATTTATTGTCCCCCAACTTAATTCATTCATTCATTCACGGCTCTCGACCACGTAAACATTTGCAAGAAATTTTTGCGTGGGATTTTATTACCGCCAAGTCAAGGCGAATTTTTTTTTTTTTGCGTTCGGTTCAATTTGCGGAGCGTTCAGGAAAATTCCCGTATGCCAAAGACGTTCCATCACGGTCTATTAATACGTCGCGCCCCACAAAGCCGAAGTCTCTTTTAGTAGAAGTCGTAAAAAAAAAAACGAGGAGAAATTTACAACTGCGGCGGGCAACAGAAGTAATAGTAACGGCGGCAATAATAATAAATTTATCATCGCTCCTGACGAGTGTCCGAACATAAAAAAGGCGAATTTACTCCGCGAGCGTTTGGCAAGAAGGAATTCTTTTTGTGTGCGAGTGTCTGTGTGTGCCACAGATATAAAACATCAGCGTGCCACAAGCCACAAGCCACAATAACATTGCCAGGAAAACATCAACTCGAGTTTCCCAATAATAGATAAGTGACATGTGTTTAACATCCTTTGAAGGATTCAGTTTAATGTCCTCAGAAATAAACGTGAATGCCACAACTATGAACGTAACATAAAACTTCTCTTAAATCAAGATATTCCCGATTGAAGGTTTGATCTACTCCGATTGTTTTAGTTGGCGGACCAACCGATCCGATTTCCGATTTTCGTATTTGCGTAAGCCGTTCGGATTGTTTTGGTAAGTTAGTTTCGCCCTTGCGCGGTACAAAACTCGGGGTGGTTGTCCTGTTCGATGGTTTGCAGGCAAGTTCCACTTACCTTAAACCACGTTCGTTATAGATAGATTGCGGATTGCCCTGTACAAATGTGAAAAAAGCAAAAGCAAATTTTTTTTTTTTAGTGAAGACGAAAAATTAATTCGGGTGGTCGTTAGATACGGCCCTGAACTTCTTGTTGTTAAACGCGGGGCCACGCACGTTATTCATTACCAGGCCCAACGAAAGGAACGAAGAGATTTGTCGAGTCACAAGCGTGATGGATGTTTACATATCAATTGAACGCATTCAATGAAGATAAATCACTAAACAATGGCTTGGAGTCACAAAAGCCCGGCTGACAATGAAAAACGATATGTCCGTCGCACATATAATACGGTATACAGTGCGTTGCGAGCACACGCACACATCCACACATCCAAGTGCGCTACACATTTTTAATTCATTCCATTCATCGCGATGGACGCCCACGATATCGCTCAGGTTCAATAAATAAATCTGTATAATATAATATTTGAGGTCTCTCTCACTCACTTTGGCACTCGGGTCGTTACTGAGATATTTTTTTTCTTCTTGAGTGTACGACAGGAAAAAAAAAAGTGGGCGAAAGCTTTTTGTATTCTGACTCACAATACAGTCAAGTGTCTTGCAGCAAATTTGCAGAAGATTCGCAATTAAAATCGAACGCTTTGCGACAGTGATAGTTTATTTTTCGCGTCTAGAAATAGAGAGTGCTCGTCTGCCAGATGTTGTTCTGAATGGGCATACATACTTTCACTGTTTCGGTTATTCTAAAAAATCGACCACACCACATCAGAGTTGGCTGGCTTAAGGCAGGTATTTGAAATACTTTCTTTTGTACTCACTTATTTTCTGTTTTACTTCTTTTCAGAATCGTGTTCAAAAGGGCATCTTTAAGCCTCCGCTTACCGTGTACAGTTCAAGTTGATTTCAACCAAAACCGTGGTGGAAAACTGAAAATTCTTCAGGAGAGAAAGTCGTTTCCTCCACGGTTTTAATAAATCCAAGAAAGAAATTTCAAAACTAAACAAAATGCTTGTAGATGTTTATTAAGTCCGAGCCTGGACGCTTCCTGCTGTCCGACCGTCGAAAATTTTTGAATGAATTTCCAACTAATCGGGATCGGCGGCCTTATCTCCGAACTTAACGAGTCCGGCGATTAATTTATGAATAAAGCCGATGGTGCAACGTCTAATTACCGCGCTCGAAATTTTCACTTAATGAATTGTTATCTGCCCAGTAAAAACTCGTCCTCAATGCACCGCAGTGTTCCCCAAATTACGAGGAGGATTCGACCCGTGCATAAATACAGACAGGCACGTGCAGTCTTCTTCCACTTCGTCGTTTTCGTTGATTATTGACGTTGACTGCGACGGTTCATCATCATCCGAGGCATAATCAAAAAGCCATTCACGTACGTGGCATACATGTCCTACTTAATTTGTTCGAGATTATTTTTATTGATTGAGGTAAATTCAAATCTCTTCTCGTGAACTAAACCCTTAATAATGTCCAACATGTCAAGTCCGAAAACATAATTACTTACGTATTAAATTATAAACATAATCAATCAAAAGTTTACTTTATCGCAAATGATGTTTGGCTCTTCATCCGAGGCCAATTTACCAACTCGTTGCGACGTGCTCCCTTCTACCAATCACTGGCTAACTGCCCGCCCGAATGAACAATGAACAATCACTCTCCAATAATGACTTAACAATGAATGAATGTGGCAAAGTGCATTTTCTAAAAAAAAACAGTTCGGATCCAAAAGTCGTTGTATCGAAACACTCAGCGACCAGTCGTCGAAGCAATATTAACGAGCGAGCGCGTTGATTGTTTCGAATGAAATACGATTTGCTACAATTAAGTTCGGCAACTTGAATTTCAAAATTGTCAGCATGGAATCCCCTCGTTTAACACGTTAGTTTCGCCTGCGTTCGAAAGACTGAAAAGAATTTTGCTCTGCAGGCAAAGCAGACGTCTCAGTTTGATCACCGTAAGCCAGAGGTTCCCAACCTTTTCTCAACCGTCGACCCCTCGCAGGAAAATAAAAATTTTATCGAACCACTTCAAATTTTATTAACACTTCCAAAATTAAATTTTGTTAAATTGCAATAATCCGTGATTCTATTCCACACTTTGCTTCGTACCGATCGTCTCTTGTCTTTTCCCGAAACGATTTTATTTGACTAATTTATCGGTTTGATTCTCTCTTGTGGTTTTTTCTTTTGTTCGAAAAAACTTTCGTCCATGCTCTCGATTCGTCTGACTCGATTTATTGTAAGTTTGTTTTACTTTATCTTCATCGTCACCAACTGTTTGTTGTTCTCTGTTTCATTCTTTATTTGATCGATCGACGTTTGTTGTTTCTTCTATTCGGTTTAATTCGATTCGTCTTTATTTATTTTTTTAACAAACCATCAATTCATCACATTTTGTTTTCTCTTTCTTTCGCTTGGCTTTATTTGACGTGATTTAATTTCTCAATTGTCAATTCAAATCGTTTTCATACTCGATTTGCGTTTCATTCACTTTGCGTTTTAATCAATTAATTGACCTTTATTTTATTTCTTAATTATTAACCGATCGGGTATATTAAATTAGTGGGATTCGATAAAATTCTGCAGTTTTTTTTTTTAATATCGACTTGACTCATTGTTACTTTTGTCCTTACTTCATCGACGATCGTCTCTTGTTTTTTCGTTTTATTCGAATATTTTTTTGTTGTTATTGGTCTGTCCTGTCCGACCATCTTTAATTTCAGTCCCGACAACTTAACTCTGAGCAGCGAACAATGAACAATCACTCTCCAATAATGACTTAACAATGAATGAATGTGGCAAAGTGCGTTTTCTAAAAAAAACAGTTCGGATCCAAAAGTCGTTGTATCGAAACTCTCAGCGACCAGTCGTCGAAACAATATTAACGAGCGAGCGCGTTGATTGTTTCGAATGAAATACGATTTGCTACAATTAAGTTCGGCAACTTGAATTTCAAAATTGTCAGCATGGAATCCCCTCGCTTAACACGTTAGTTTCGCCTGCGTTCGAAAGACTGAAAAGAATTTTGCTCTGCAGGCAAAGCAAACGTCTCAGTTTGATCACCGTAAGCCAGAGGTTCCCAACCTTTTCTCAACCGTCGACCCCTCGCAGGAAAATAAAAATTTTATCGAACCACTTCAAATTTTATTAACACTTCCAAAATTAAATTTTGTTAAATTGCAATAATCCGTGATTCTATTCCACACTTTGCTTCGTACCGATCGTCTCTTGTCTTTTCTCGGATCGATTTTATTTGACTAACTTATCGGTTTGATTCTCTCTTGTGTTTTTTCCTTTTGTTCGAAAAAACTTTCGTCCATGCTCTCGATTCGTTTGACTCGATTTATTGTAAGTTTGTTTTACTTTATCTTCGTCATCACCAACTGTTTGTTGTTCTTTGTTTCATTCTTTATTTGATCGATCGACCTTTGTTGTTTCTTCTATTCGGTTTAACTCGATTCGTCTTTATTTTATTTTTTTTTTAACAAACCATCAATTCATCACGTTTTGTTTCCTCTTTCTTTCGCTTGGCTTTATTTGACGTGATTTGATTTTTTAATTGTCAATTCAAATCGTTTTTATACTCGATTTGCGTTTCATTTATTTTACGTTTTAATCAATTAATTGACTTTTATTTTATTTCTTAATTATTAACCGATCGGGTATATTAAGTTAGTGGGATTCGATAAAATTCTGCAGTTTTTTTTTAATATCGACTTGACTGATTGTTACTTTTGTCCTTGCTTCATCGACGATCGTCTCTTGTTTTTTTGTTTTATTCGAATATTTTTTTGTTGTTATTGGTCTGTCCTGTCCGACCATCTTTAATTTCAGTCCCGACAACTTAAGTCTGAGCAGCGAACAATGAACAATCACTCTCCAATAATGACTTAACAATGAATGAATGTGGCAAAGTGCGTTTTCTAAAAAAAACAGTTCGGATCCAAAAGTCGTTGTATCGAAACTCTCAGCGACCAGTCGTCGAAACAATATTAACGAGCGAGCGCGTTGATTATTTCGAATGAAATACGATTTGCTACAATTAAGTTCGGCAACTTGAATTTCAAAATTGTCAGCATGGAATCCCCTCGTTTAACACGTTAGTTTCGCCTGCGTTCGAAAGATTGAAAAGAATTTTGCTCTGCAGGCAAAGCAGACGTCTCAGTTTGATCACCGTAAGCCAGAGGTTCCCAACCTTTTCTCAACCGCCGACCCTCGCAGGAAAATAAAAATTTTATCGAACCACTTCAAATTTTATTAATACTTCCAAAATTAAATTTTGTTAAATTGCAATAATCCGTGATTCTATACCACACTTTGCCTCGTACCGATCGTCTCTTGTCTTTTCTCGGATCGATTTTATTTGACTAACTTATCGGTTTGATTCTCTCTTGTGTTTTTTTCTTTTGTTCGAAAAAACTTTCGTCCATGCTCTCGATTCGTTTGACTCGATTTATTGTAAGTTTGTTTTACTTTATCTTCATCGTCACCAACTGTTTGTTGTTCTCTGTTTCATTCTTTATTTGATCGATCTACCTTTGTTGTCTCTTCTATTCGATTTAACTCCATTCGTCTTTATTATTATTTTTTTTAACTAACTATTCATCACGTTTTGTTTTCTCTTTCTTTCGCTTGGCTTCATTTGACGTGATTTGATTTTTTAATTGACAATTCAAATCGTTTTCATACTCGATTTGCGTTTCATTCATTTTGCAATTTAATCAATTAATTGACTTTTATTTTATTTCTTAATTATTAACCGGTCGGGTGTATTAAATTAGTGGTATTCGATAAAATTCTGCAGTTTTTTTTTTTTTTATCGACTCGACTCATTGTTATTTTTGTCCTTGCTTCATCGACGATCGTCTCTTGTTTTTTGTTTTTTTTTCGAATTCAACTGTACTTTAATTTCGTTTCGATAATCAGTTGATTTGTCTTTTCTTTGATTTTTAGTCTACACACTGAACTGCCAATTAATCTAAAAGAAAGTGATAATCGAACTTTTGGAGACTTTAAAAATGGAAGTCACATTCTGATGTATAAAGAACTACGTTTTCGTATCTTTCTGAACGTGTGACTGTGACTTTTATTTAAAGTCTCTTAAAATTCGATTAGGAAATCGGGCCTTAATATTATTGGCAAGTTTTCATTTATTTTTTAAATAAATTATGCAGAATTCATAGCTCGGACTACCTAAAGGACACCTGCAGATTCATCTACCCCCCAGCCGACCCCTATAGCCCCCTTTCAATCCCAAAAGCTCCTCTGGGAACTCCCGCACTAATTACAAACTTACACCACATGTTCCAAAGGTGATTCTGAACAAAGAACTTCTTCGACGTTTTAATTATTTTTCTTCTTCAATCGAAAACGCTCTGCTTTTTCTCCGTTTTGTTGCTCGCCTCTCCCCCCCCTCCCCATAATGTTGCTTCAGTTCAATTTGTTCTGCCGACTGTTTTTTTTTGTTTGTCTTTTGTTCCTGTTGTTTGTATGTCTTTCTTTTCTGTTGCTCATCGACGATTTGCTGTTTTTGTTTTTTTTTTCCTTTGCCGATGATCAAAATGCTGGCTGTTTTTTTTTCTTTTCCTTTTTTCCTCTGTCTAAATTGATCGATCGTCATTTGTTTTCTATTTCGAAAATCTCTCCGAACGAATACTCTTTTTGTTTTTGTGTATTTCTATTTCTCGATACTGTTTATTATTCAATTGTTTTTTAGGTTTAGAGAGTTTCTCGTTGGTTTTTGTTTTTGTCGTTGTTTTCAACGACTTACAAACTGCGTTTGTTTTCGCTTACGGAAAATATTTTGAATTAAAAAAATAAAAAAATCGTGTGTCAAAATTTCCTTCTTTGACAATTCATTTGTTTTTTTGTTTTTTTCTTCTTGCCGATTGAATGTTCTTCTTGTTTTTCTTTTGTTTCGCTTCGTTTACATCGATCGTCTTTTGTTTTCCATTTCGGAAATCAGTTTGTCTTTTCTTTTCACTACCAACCAACAAATGCTGTATTTTTTTTGTTTTCCTTTTTTTTTTCCTCTCGATATTGTTTTCAATTTGTGTCAAGGAGTTAAGGAGTGAGTTCGTCACGCGTTTGTTTTCACCGATTTGCGGTCTTTGTTCGTGTCGGTGTTTAATTTTTTTTATTTTCTATTTTTTTTATTTGATTTGTAGTCAGAATTTCCTTCTTCAACGATTTTCTTTTGTTTCTTTTTATCCTCCATCCAATCGAAAACACCTTGTTTTTTTTCTGTTAGTTTGTTTAAACTCCGATCGTCATTTGTTTATGGTTACGAAAATCTGCGCGTTTCCTTTTCTCCTGAAATAATCTGCAAATACTCTTTTCTGTTTCGTTTAATCATTTTTTTTTCTTTTTTGTTAATACTGTTTTCGGTTCAACTTGTTTCCGGTTTAAAGTGTTGCTCGTTTATTTCTTTTTTTGTTGGTTTTCTTTTCTTCGATCGTTTTCTTTTTCTTCATAATCTCTTTCATTTCGTAACCTGCAGCCAGGTGTCCATTCCAAAAAAAAAAGAATTAAAATTTGATTTCACCATCCCCCTCTCCCAAACGCTTTCCACGCCCCTGTTTTGATTTTCTTTTGGAAATGAATTCTCGCTGTAATCACTTCAAAAAAAAAAAAAAAAAACTGACGAATGTAGTAGTTCATTGCCGGAAAATAATTTTTCTTTTATTTTTATTTTTTTTTTTTGATGCGCCAGGTTTCGTCCGCCGTCCGTTGCCAGAGGAATGCGCGTCGTCGTCGTCGCCGTCGCTTTAAATTATTTATTATCGCCTGTCGAAGGCTCGCGCAAACAAGATTTTTTAAAATGCGATCGCCGCGTGTAAACACAAAGTCGGGAGTCGGGACGGACGTTTTAATAAAGTGTCAAAAAAAAAAAAAAAAAACGGTCGCCCGCATAACGTTTTAGGTTAGGACGATTTCTAAAATAACATTTCATGATTAAACATTTGTTGTTTTTGTTTACTTTAGTCGATATCTCAAGAACGGAGAGGAATTGACCTAAAGTGTACATGAAGTTCTGTGTTCAGAAACTCCTCCAGAGCACCATGGTGTAAGTTTGTCGGTTACCTTAGGGAACACCCTGTATAATGAACCGGGGTGGTTATAAAAAGAAATCGGACGTTCAATAATAAACTTCTTTTACATCGTGCCACTTCACAGTTAATTCTGCTTTAACTAACTCGTCGTGTTTTAACCGACTTCTTCAGCAGAGAATTTCGAAGGGATCCCGGCAAGTGACCACCGCTAATCATAGGTCCTCTCTCTCCCTCTCTCTCTTTGGAAGTTATCTCCGGTCGTAATTAGTCAAAGACGGCGGTCACGCAACGAAATCCCCGACACTCACTTACTGGCCGAGATAAATGTTTGTTTTTCTTACGAAACACTCCGATAAACCCGACGAGGTCTATTAGAGGAGTAATTGATATTCCGAACGCATCTGTTCCACCATACAGAAGCCCACCAAAATCAATAATTACACGGTAATAATAATAAATTCACTTAATTTCATCGCATTTCCGACGATCCGAGGTGTTTTTCTCTGAGGGTGACTTCACAGTGGAGCTGCGATGATACTGGCAGGAGAATAAGTAGTCTAGCTGTAATCGTTTTTACAAGCGCTGATGCATACTCGATGTTTGGATGTGAACACAAGCAATTAAATATGAATTTCATGTTATCAGCGCTATTTA
This sequence comes from Prosopocoilus inquinatus, assembly GCA_036172665.1. Classification (NCBI taxonomy): domain Eukaryota; kingdom Metazoa; phylum Arthropoda; class Insecta; order Coleoptera; family Lucanidae; genus Prosopocoilus; species Prosopocoilus inquinatus. The sequence goes on along the minus strand of CM069878.1, from coordinate 452,566 downwards.
AAATCCACCTAGAATTATTTATCATCACAGCTCCATTGTGAAGTTACCCTAAGACGTCGGATGAGGAGAATGGCTCTTGATGGAAAGGTAGAGCGCGTTACGCAATGTCCTGAAAACTATTTACTTTATATTCAGTTTTATAATCGTCGCGTTTCGATTTTAAGTCAATTTCAAGTGTTTTTTACCGCCGAGTTCCACATCCAAGCACTGCAAGTAATTAGACAGAACGCTGATTGACGTGGAACGGTGAACTTGTCCCAAATTGGATTAGTTTGGAACGCGGATCGAATCTCGGCCGGCACAATCGAGTTCGGAACAGACAAGTGTCTTCTGTTAAGTGACTGCGTGACACGTTAAAAAAATTAACGCGCGCTCCGGAGCACGCATCTCTAGCTGTCGATCGTCATTTACCGTTCTCGTTAGATTCGAGTCGAAAATAAACTAATAAGAACGACGGATGATGAGCCGGATTTTAAGTATTTCAATCATTGATACTTAATAATGGTCGGTTTCAAAATGGTGGAGGCGCCAGGAAAAAAAAATTAATTTAACGATTAACGAATGAGGTACCCCTAACAATAAAAGACATCAAAGACCGAAAGGGCTTCAATACATCTTGGATATTAACAGAATGTTGCATGCATTAAAATTAATTTTCTTGATCTGGGAAAAATTTGTTTACTTTGTTTAATTTCCCCGTTGTCGGAAAATCTTTGATTTCGTTTTTAATTTTCTCCGGAGGGCCAAATTTAAGGATCTGTAATTAATTCTTGCAGTGTAAACATTAGAAGACTTTCAGCTACAACCGAAGCTTTCCGTACTGGTCCACTGGTTATGCAAAAGCAGAAGTTTTTTCCCCCCCTAATTTTCCGGGAGGGTCTTCTTCAATGGAATCGTGAAATTTTCTCAAAAGTTTTTTTTTTAGAATAAATCAAATTTCACGCTTAAATTGTTGTAAAAGCGAAATACACGCGTACACGTGTGGCGCCATCCGTTATCCCGAGCCACAACGTCATACTCTTTATCTACCGGAAAATAACTGAAAAACCTGCTTCTCTTGAAACGCCATCTGTTACCACGAGTCGTAACTTCGTACTTTTTATTTCCGGGCAGGAACGATTGAGATTATAAACGTTGACAAGTTGAGAGTTGAGAGTTTCTTTATCGAATTTAATCGATGCACAATGCAGCATGTTTGATTTAAAAAGAAAATTGAAAAACGCTAAAGAAAACTCAAAATTATGTCACAAGAAACAGTTTCAACAATAAATGTAATAAATAGCAATATTTCGACAATAAATGCAACAAATAAAATCGAACGCAGGTGGTTAAGAGAAGTGTCAAAGAAATTTCAAACATAAGTAGCGCCATCTGTTAATCTGCGGCCGCTAATAGATTTCAATTTTTTATCTTCTGATTCCAAGAGTTTCAAAACGAAGCAGAGAACAAATTTCGAAACGTTCGAGAACAACGTTCGTAAAACAATTCGTTCGTTGAACAGAGAACAGAGAACATTTGTGGCGCCGCCTGTTTACAACGAATCGCAACAATTTCAAAGTGGTCACCGAAAATTCGCAAATAAAAAAATAAGAAATGACGTTGCAAAGAAAAACAATTTCGAATAAACAAAGCTGAATAGAAACGGTTAAGAGAAAGTGTTTCGGGGAATTTTTTTTTATTAAAGCAAAAGGCGAAACGCAAGCAGCGCCATCTGTTAATCTGTAATCGCAATTAATTTTGTAAATCCCATTAAACAAGACAGTTTCAAAACAGCTCCAAAACAGCTCCTCAAGACAGTTTCAAAACAGCTCCTTCTTCAAGGAGGTGCTCGGGAAAAAAAAGTGTAAGCGTATTGCGCTTAGCGATTGTTTTCGATAGCTTTTCTAACCTAAAATTTTGACAGCTCCTGTGACTTTTTAGAAGCGGGATAATCTTGATTTGTTTAGCATTGAAAGTACGCAGCGAAATTTGTTTTTTTAGATTTACTTTCTTAATATAATAAATATTGTAATAATAAATAAAGGGCGTTGGCAAAAACTTTGCAACCCGGCGGCTTGACTTCTAGCTACGCCACTGATTCACCCTACGTTCTTTTTGAAGAATTTAAAACGGCGCGGTGCTCGATTTTGCTTATTTTTCTTTTATATTTTACACATGTCAATCTGAAACATGTTGAAACTCCAAGAAATAAACGTGAAACTTTGTTTTGAATTCCAAGGAAGTCTTATGGGATTTAGATTTTAGTAGTCACAGTCAGAGATCTAATTAATAGAGAGCACATTGCATTTTAATGAGTAGGGAACGGAATTATATATTTTGTTCGATTAAATACAAACGACGCGGCAAATATATAACCCCGCAGCGCTCGCTCTCATTGCCGCCTCGCTCGAAATAAACCGAACAAAATATATAATTCCGTCCTATATTAATAATGCCCGATTTCTTCACCTCTTGATAAATTTATCTGCCAGGTAATAACCTCGGAGACTATTATCGATACAATGGTTTCCAAGGATAATACCTGGCAGATAAATTTATCAGGAGGTGAAGAAGTCGGGCATAAGTCTTCTGATTAATTACTTGCGCCATTACATCATCACTTTCAGGATTTTGATCGTTTTTCCATAATTGCACAAGTGAAGTTGGCCCCCCTCCCCTAATAAAAAAAAGGGCGAGCCACTTTCATGTTCGCGACGGTACCAGTTGTTTAAGAAGCGCTGCTTTGAATAATATGATAATTTTTTCCGAAGCATGGGAAAATTAAAGTCCGAAACGCGCTCGTTCGACGCGACGCGATCGGGGGGGGGGGGGGGGGAAGTTAATGACGACCGAAAAACTAAAGAGGCCACTTAACATTCCCGTCGGCCCAACCGGTCTCTCTGGGGGTTTCACCCGGGGCATAATAATTAACTTCCGACCGAATATGAATACAAATCAGGTTATCAAATGCTTCACTTATTTTACACCAGAGCGGGGGATTATCTAAGAAAAAAAAAAATAAAGTAATGCCGCGCTGGGAGCGCCACCAGAAAAAAAGGAAAAAAAAAGAAGAAAACGACGACCGCCCATCGTCCCAGAAAGGGAAGCTTCAATCTCCGCCGGTGATTTCTAAAAAACGAAAAAATAATTGGGGTTTGTTGTGTCCACAGTAAAGAATCAATGGGTAGTAGCGCGGGCGTTCGGAACGTGCACGCAACTGCGAGAAATATTTTAATGTGATCTCACGGTGGGTAGGATTATACATCGTTCTCTCTCGCGCATTGATGCTTTGCACCCCTCTTTCAGCTGTCGCGCTCGTAATTGATCTCGCGCTTTCACGCACACGGTCGAGACCTCCCGTGGCGTCACCTAACAATCGTTCACCGTGGTTGCATCTAATTTTCATCATTATAGCAAAAGTAACGGTCGCCTCAGTCGGTGTAGCTGTTGTTCCTTCGGTGCATCCCCTCCGGTGTTCTGTTGTTTTCAACAATTTCGTAACGCGATACTCCCCCGCCTCAAATAACGCAGAGAGGACTCGGGCCGTTTATTACACGGACGTGAGTAATTCAATCGCCGGGCAAACAATGGAATTTCGTTTTGTAAATACAGCGTGGGCGGTACGAAATTAGATAATTTAGACCACCCATTATTTGTTCCCTTCCCCCCGAAAAGAAAAAAAAAAATAATAACGATGACGATCATTTGGTGGCTCGCGAGCGCAGCCGAGTTTTAATAACGGCGAACGTAATAACTTAAAAAAAAAATTTAATTAAAAAAAAAAGAGATGGAGAAACGCGCGCCCGGCCGGCCCTGAGTTATCGCCCCTTTATCTCGAAAAAAACCGAAAATTTTAAATCGTGAATAACGCGAGTCTGTTCGGGTTGATTTATGCGCTCGGCTCGCGTCCGTGTGCATTTCGGTCTTAATTACGTTTCATAACGTGCGGCGTAATTAATCTCGAGGTCTCTTCCAGAATGCGTCGTAAAATTTTAATTAATTTACGATTTATCATCGTCGCATTAATTAATTAATGAGGAGCGATCGGCGCGCCCCGCCCGGCGGTTTTAAAATGGGAACACAATTTCTAATCACACGTATTTTATGGCGTGAAAGTCTTGATTAACTATGATTTACAAAAGTCAGAACAGAGAACTTTAAGAACCTAATAAATCCGAAATGCGACGCTTTTAGAATTCGAGTCAAACTTGAAGCCTGGTTTTCCTCCACGTTCGCTGGTCGCCAACGGCCGCAATCGAGAATCATCAACCTCTGTCTACCGCCGTTCTCCATTTGCAACATATCTGAATAATCCTAATCGATTCAAACTCACTAATTAAAAAATCACTGATGACATTATTCGTTTGCATTTATTCAGTTGGGTTCTCCTTCAACCCCCTGCTTGGTTTCAACAAATCAGTATTCGCTTTGATGCGATTTCCTACTTGTTTTGAGGTTATGTTCGTTTAATTTTAAAATATTATCGTTTTCCGTTCGCTTTAAAATCAGTTCAGTTCGAAATCAATCAATCGATTTGATCTTCGGATGAAACGAATGATTAAATGGAGGACGGCTGTTATAAACGAGTTCTTCGATGGATACAGGCGCCATCTAGCGAACGCAGAGGAAAATCGTTGTTTAAGCCGACATCACACTAGAAAAGATTTTTTGACAGAAGACTCGTTGAGAGTAGTTTGTTGAGAAACCGTCCGAGAGCATAAAATCCAAAGTTTTTTTTTTGTTGTGCGCATGCTTCTGACCGCGACGTTCTAGATTAGACCTCGAACAAGTCTGCAGAAAAGAAATAATAAGAATTAATAATTCCTATTGAGAGCAGCGAAGATATCGCCACCACTCGTCGGTTCGTCCAACTTCAGGTTCGTCGCTTGAGTCGATGACCTTTCGAAAGGGCGCAGCCACTAGGCGTTAACCACACACGAAATCCGTTGCGCATTTAAACCGTATACAATCGTAAACAAGTAAGCGTAAATAAGGAAAAAATGAGCCGATTCCTCTGTTGAAACAAAGAAATCGAATTTGAGCATGGGTCGTTCCATACTAGGCATTAACCATACACGAAATCCGTTGCGCATTTAAATCGTATATAATCGTAAACAAGTAAGCGTAAATATTGAAAAAATGAGCCGATTCCTCTGTTGAAACAAAGAAATCGAATTTGAGCATGGGTCGTTCCATACTAGGCATTAACCGTACACGAAATCGGTTGCGCATTTAAATCGTATACAATCGTAAAGAAGTAAGCGTAAATAAGGAAAGAATGAGCCGATTCCTCTGTTGAAACAAAGAAATCGAATTTGAGCACGGGTCGTTCCATACTAGGCATTAACCATACACGAAATCCGTTGCGCATTTAAATCATATACAATCGTAAACAAGTAAGCGTAAATAAGGAAAAAATGAGCCGATTCCTCTGTTGAAACAAAGAAATCGAATTTGAGCATGGGTCGTTCCATACTAGGCATTAACCATGCACGAAATCCGTTGCGCATTTAAATCATGTACAATCGTAAACAAGTAAGCGTAAATAAGGAAAAAATGAGCCGATTCCTCTGTTGTGAAACAAAGAAATCGAATTTGAGCATGGGTCGTTCCATACTAGGCATTAACCATACACGAAATCCGTTGCGCATTTAAATCACGTACAATCGTAAACAAGTAAGCGTAAATAAGGAAAAATGAGCCGATTCCTCTGTTGAAACAAAGAAATCGAATTTGAGCATGGGTCGTTCCATACTAGGCATTAACCATACACGAAATCCGTTGCGCATTTAACTCACATACAATCGTAAACAAGTAAGCGTAAATAAGGTAAAAATGAGCCGATTCCTCTGTCGAAACAAAGAAATCGAATTTGAGCATGGGTCGTTCCATACTAGGCGTTAACCATGCACGAAATCCGTTGCGCATTTAAATCATATACAATCGTAAACAAGTAAGCGTAAATAAGGAAAAAATGAGCCGATTCCTCTGTTGTGAAACAAAGAAATCGAATTTGAGCATGGGTCGTTCCATACTAGGCGTTAACCATACACGAAATCCGTTGCGCATTTAAATCATATACAATCGTAAACAAGTAAGCGTAAATGAGGGAAAAATGAGCCGATTCCTCTGTTGAAACAAAGAAATCGAATTTTAGCATGGGTCGTTCCATACTAGGCATTAACCATACACGAAATCCGTTGCGCATTTAAATCGTATACAATCGTAAAGAAGTAAGCGTAAATAAGGAAAAAATTGAGCCGATTCCTCTGTTGTGAAACAAAGAAATCGAATTTGAGCATGGGTCGTTCCAAACTAGGCGTTAACCATGCACGAAATCCGTTGCGCATTTAAATCATATACAATCGTAAACAAGTAAGCGTAAATAAGGAAAAAATGAGCCGATTCTTCTGTTGTGAAACAAAGAAATCGAATTTGAGCATGGGTCGTTCCGGTGGCATCATTAATTACCTTTCTCTTTGAAAGGGTTACATGCTCGGCAAAATTTGCTGATGATGAAAGTAACAAAAAGTAACCGTAAAAGTTAAATGCAGTTAAAACCGAGTATTCCACTAAGCTTATTAAAATGTAATTTCCTGAACATTACATTTTAATGCTCGTACTCCAACTAACTGCGTATGTACTTCGGTGCGCTTCGATTTTCGTGCAACATACGCAAGTCGTAACCGACCGATAAGTCCTCGTTGTTTTCGAAACTTAAACTGAAACGTCCGCGGTCGATAAATAAACTGCACAAAGGCAACGCCGCCGCCGCCGCCGCCTCCTCTTCCGACTAAATTTAGCCCTCTAACATTTGCTCTAGAATTACAAACGAGCCGAGCAACAAACAGCCGAGTGGATGAATGCATTTCTATTCCGATCGCCTCGTGTGCTCGCCTTGAAAAACGCGGAATTGCACGACGGCGACGTCCCTTAAAAGGCAGAAACGGAGAATGTTATGCAATGGTGGAATTGCGGCGGGCCGCGCCGCGCCGCAAGGGCATTACCATTCATAACGAAGCGCGATTTTCCGAATATGGGAAACGAGGAAACCGTTTGTTCCTTGCCCCTAACTGTACTCGCCACCGTAGATTTTTATCTCGTTTACGGATGCAATTCAAGATTACCGCTGATCGTTTAAACTTTAAACTAAACCAAATGTAGATGAACACACGTGCTTATAAAGTCGCAACAAATTTGTTTTTTTTTCGGTAAATACATCCGCTTCCATTCATAAATGATTGTATCCCACGTGACCACATTCTGCATGACTGAATTGCGTTGAACAGCCAACAATGTGCGCGCGCATGCTTGTTACTTTTGTAGTCACCCTGTATAATATTGGAGTATATGGGATGTCAGGTGTGTTCTTTTTGCCGCAGAACTAAGCTCAGTAACTTTGGAAATTTGTATGTTTTTTTTTACACGTTCGTCGGTGATGGTTCGTGAGCTTCCCTCGCATCAGTCAAATAGAGATTTAGGTTAGAATGCATCTGTATGTAATGGCCGAATGTCTAATTGGACTTTTGCTGCGCGATGCAAAAATAAGATCAGACTCAGATCAGTAAATAGGTGTGTTCGTTTTAGTTTCGACTCAAATCAGTAAATATCAGAAGTGAGGTGAGTTTTGCTGAGTTAAACGTTCTAAAAAAAAACAAGTTGACATCGCGCAAATGTCAAAAGAGACATTTGGCCGTTACATACACGTGCATTCTAACCTAAATCTCTATTTGATTAATTCGGAGGAAGCTCACGAACTCTCACCAACGAGCGTGTAAAAAAAATAGAAATTTCAAAGGTTACTGAGTGCCGCTGAGTTACTCTACTGAGTTTTGCCGTAAAAAGAACACACCTGTTTACTGATCTGAGTCGAATGTAAACCTATTGTCACAAATACAAATTCGAAAATGTTAGCGCTGGCGCCCGTTGAATAGTTTTCCTCCACTGAACGTAAAGTGCTTTCCTTTACAAAGAAATTTCTTTTTATATTTATTTCATACTACTTTGAAGATACTTTCTACAGTCTTTTTCTTTTGATTTTTCTCTTTTGTAAAAAAAAAATTCGGCGCCACCTCGTTCCTTGCGGCGGCTCCGGGAGGTGCGCCCGGCGGCTCTGAGATCCCAAAAAAAATCTGTGTGGCCAAAATTAAAAAAAGAAATAAAATCATATCTCGGCTTTCGTGCGGTCGGGCCGGACGCGCGCCCCGGCGACACGGGGGTGGGGGAAGGTCGCAGCTGAGCAGTTTAAAGAAAATCTAAGAATAGGTTTCCGAGAAATTCCCGAGAACGCTCGAAAATCGCAGATTTTAATTTTTTTGGGCCCTTTCCAGGACCGGACTCGAAGCGATCTTCCAAGGGATGATAGTCCCCTCGGTCCCCGACCTATCCTTCGAATTTCGTCCCGATCGGTTGATAAGGAAGGGCGCTGGAATTTTCTTATTGTCGAAAATGGGCAATTTTCGGGAATACGGGCCTGCGCCGCCCCTCTCGAGCGTCGGATTGCGAAACTGTCGGCGGCACGGCAAACCCCACTTTGTGGTGTAGGACGGTGGAAATTTTCAGGACGCTAGGACGACGTTTAAGGGTCGAAAAATTCCAAAGTAAAGGCTTGCGAGGTCGCACCCCTGTCGCATTTCCGCCCCCGGCGCCGCTCCGCGGCACCCGGTCGCTTTGCGACCCACCCCCAAAAATTGTCCGAAGGAGCAGACTAGCGCGACTATTAGCGGCGTTCTATGGAAATCCTGCCATGTCCGGCAATTCGCAAAAAACATGCAAAAAAGGGTGTTTTGGGGGTGTAATTCTGAAACGGGGGTGAAATCAAAAAATCCGAAGGCAACCGAATTTGCGCCGCAAATTTCGCCACCGGGTTTACTCGGATCGTTTTTCCATCAGGCGCCTAGCAACGCCAGAAAAAGTCGAAAAGTGCAATTTTTTTAGAGTTTCTCATACTCGAAAAAAGAAAAAGAAAAACAAAAGAAAATAATTGTATTTTCTAATTTGTCAAATCATTTTCCAGCTTCGAAAATTTTTTTAAGTCGCATGTCAAGCAGGAAACTCATTTGACAAATTCGAAAAAAAAACAATTGACAAATGGGGAAAACCAAAAGAAAAAGACTTTTACAGTCACCCTGTATAAACAGAGTACGTGAGTTACTTTTATAAATCCAAAATATTAGCGCAGATTTCGGCCTTTTTTTTTAAAATTACTCTACATTTATTTCCAGAGAGCGGAATTAAATATTTTGTTCGATTAAATACAAACGAGGCGGCAAATGCATAACGCTGCAGGGACGTGTCAATGACCGTACGCCGTCGTTGCCGCCTGGTTCGAAACAGACCGAACAAAATGTATAATTCCGTTCCGTATTTATTTCATACTTTTGAAAAAACAGAGAAAAAATTATTCGCAGCGATTGTTCTTTTATCTGGTTTGTTTTAATTATTTTCTAAATTTCGTTTTCGCCGCTTCACCAAAAAAAAAAAAAAAAACAAAAATATCTCATTCGTGAGCTTGTGGAGTCTGTGCTTTGGTTACGCACAAAAGAAAAATAAATTCGAAGTGAACGCGCGTCCACTTTCATCGACGAAAATAAATCTTCGGATTGATCTTAGTATTTTTTTTTTTTTTTGCTTTCAATTTATTTTTACGACTTCACGCCAAAGCGATTGCGAGATTGCGGTAATTTTCTTGCACATCGTAAAAGCGAAATGCAAAAATAAATGTGGCCGGGTTTTATTTCAAAAGCGCGAGGACATAAAATCCGGCGATGTTTAAAGAATCAAAATTCTTGGCACTTCCAAAATTTAAGTCGTCCGTCATTCTGATTAATTAAATCGTGCGAACGAAGAAGAAGTAGTTACAAGAACACGAAAACAAGTTTAAATTCGAGATTCTCGATTTTGTTTTTTTGCTGTTGGTATTCCGTTGAGTCACGCTTTTATACTTTTGACCTACATTTCGCAGACGCGCAGACGGTCGAGCGAAACAATTGTTGTTGTTAATTTGAAGATGGGGGGAGACTGTGGTCACGTGCAAAACAGCTGGCGAAGAAACAAGAAACGTCTCACAGGGTGGCCATAAATCACCATCCAGTCATCTCTGTTGTTATTACTGGCGATCCGTCATCCTTATTGGCGCTTACTAACAGAATCTTGCGTTTTCTACCTCGGATTTCGAATTGAATGAAGCGCCAAATTGAAACAAGTTAGATCTGGATTCAAAATAGTAAAATAAAAATAAAATTGCAGGCGGCGCCCTCTGCAGGACTGCGTAGGAATTAACAAAAAAACGTGCGTTCCCCGCTTAAAAGTCAACGAAAGAATATTTTCAAATTTGCAAATTTCAAAACACACTTGATCGGTTTAGAGAATGATTAGGTGATTGGATTCGTTAAAATCGAGTTAAGTTAGAATTCAAGTGGTGACATCTATCGGAAGGCGTGCGGTTTCAAAATAAAAAATAGAAAAAAAAGTGAGGGCGTTGCTTATTTTAATTTAAACTTTGCTAAGGGCGCGCGTTTAAAAATAATTCGAACGCTTATTACTCTAGCCATGCATTTAATTTTGAAGAAATTTCCGTTTCCGAATTGAATAAAGTTACGCAGCGCCATCTACGTGAATCCGTTCCGGTTAAGAAATTACGTGGCTCGGCTTATTTTAATTCAAATTTTTCTGGGGGCACGATTAAAAATATTCTGAACGCTATTCTAGTAATTTATTTAGATTTTTGAGGGGATTTGTTTATGAACTTTGGACAAAGTTTATAGCAAATTACGCAGCGCCATCTGTGCGAATCCAATTGAGAAATTACGTGGCCTCGTCTTATGCAACAGCGAAACAACGTCGTTTCTCATCCCTGTCATTACTCGGAGATCCGCCATTCTTATTTCTCTTACAGAATGAATTTCTTTTGTTTCGGATGTTGAAAATCAGTAAGTTAGGCAGCGCCCTCTTTGTGTATTCGGCGTAAGAGTGAAAAATTCTGTCACTTTCGGGATTCGAACCCGAGCCTGTCGGTATCGCGCCGAACGTTCTAACCACTGAACTAAAGCGACCCCGGAGTTCAGAGGAAACAATCTGGAACGTTCGGGGCGTTTGCGAGGGGGCTCGGGTTCAAATCCCCAAAGTGACAGAATTTTTCTCTCTTCCTCTTAGTTTTTCCTCTTTTACATTAATTTATTTAAATCCTTCTTTACTTACCAATGGACGAGTAAAAGAGAGTTTGTTAGCGGCGGACCAAGACATGCAGACAATTCGAAAAACAATCGAACATCGCAGCCTTCTTCTTAAATTCTAACCAACCGAAAAGAATTGCGTTTTTAAATCACGTACAGACAAAAGCAGAATAAAATCCTTCAATCCAAAAAAAATAAATAAATAAATAAATAAAGTGAGCAGATTATTGTCCTTCCATCCGGACTATCGTTTTACGAAAAATTTATTTTATTCGCTGCTAAAAAAAGCTTGGGAATCGCTGAACTAGATGCAAAACTTAGTGGCACCATCTGTAGAAACTGTTACAAATTACGACTTTAAGCGCCAAATTTAAATTACTTAAAAATCAATCTTCGTTTTTTTTTTTTTTGATAGTGGGGAAGAGGTGAGGTTTTGTTTTTATTTAAGTATAAATTTGGTGGTTAAAATACGGTCGGCTACTTTTTAATAATATTTGCCCAAAACAAAACACGATCTTATTTCATTTAAATTAATACATTTTATTTAATTTAAACAGAAAGAACACCTTAATAATAATAATTATACTAAGCGAAGAGACACAAGCAAAATCTTGTATTTAATTAAGTGCCTTTTTTTTAAAAAAAAAGAAAGTGGAATTGTATGGACCGTAAATTGTATTACCAACTTTCTCCCACTTATACAGGGTGTCCCAGCGCCTCGGGGAAGTACGAAAATGGCATTTTATGTACATTTTATCAAAAAACTTTCTTAACGGAAGTTGGGCAGGCCCATATTCTGCTCGATTTAAAATTATTTTCGACTGTACAGGGTGTTTCGTTATTAAAATACACAACAAACTTATGATTTTTTTTAACGGAACTCTACATATTTGAATACCAGCTCTTCAAGCTGTTGAAAATGATGTGTTTTCTCTAAGATGGATGGTTTCTCACAAAAAAACATCAAAAAACTCAAAAATCACTGAAAATATGTTAATAAGGTATCATATCAGTTGCCGTCCAAACACGTAATGAAATACGTAGGATTTCATCATTTAAAAAATCATAAGTTTTTGACGTGTAACTTAATAAACAAACATCCTGTGCAGTTGAAAATAATTTTAGATTGTGCAGAATACGAGCCTGCGCAACTCTCTTTAACAAAATCTTTTGGATAAAATGTATATCAAATGATTTTTTCATACTTCCTCAGAGAGCTGAGACATCCTGTATAAATAAAAAGAAGAGTTTTAACAGCCCTTGCTTTTTATCTCTCTGGGCTTTACAGGAAAAAAAAAATGGTTGTGATTCAATTTCGCTTTTTTCATTTAAGTAAATAATAGAAACTTAAACTTCTGAAATGTTTCTCTTTTGTACTTGTCAGGCCGAAGTGCATTGCGTATGTACATATCGGTTCTTCATTTAATCTTGTAACCCACGTGACTTATGACGTATGTCACCAGGACTTGGCGAAAACGATAGGACAATGGCGCCAATGAGAAGGAGGAAGTAGCTCTTGCTTCTGGAAGTACGACATATTTTCCAAAGTGCATTTATTGTTTTACAAGCAACTGAACTTACTGACGCTTTTAGACATTTAAATCTACACAAGTTGTTTATTAGAATCGCAAAAAGCAACACCAAAGTACAAACCTCGGTCGTTGCCACCGTCAAAAATTAGCAACTGAATTCAGTTCAACCACAATTCCACGCCAACCGTTTGTGTTGCCTAACTTTCAGGCGCATTGCGATCACGTGAGATACAAACAGTTACGAAGGCTCTATACAATGATGATTTTGTTTCTTCTGTTTTATGTTTAAACTGGATAGAGACTTGCATTGTTTTTGTCTGTCTGTGTTGTGCGAAAAGTTCGTATGCTTCTGTATTATAGTCTTAGTAACAATAACACTTTAATTAGGAGACGTCACAGAAGTGGTGATTCTCATCGACCCTGAAACACGAGGATGGCCCAGTTTTCTGCGGCGGCGAGTCTTTAATTGTTGGAGCAACGAGGACAGAGGATAACCGGAGATGTTGTGGTGGGTCGCGGTCTTCACGGCGACGCTCGCACGTAAGTATGCACAACTTCTCTTTCTTTTTCTCCACTTACCTCTTTCTTTCGAGCGGTGCAATTGAGTGCAATCAGTGTTATCAAAATTACTAACGCTGTTAGTCGTCGCGTCGCGTCGGTGAAAACCGCCTAGTAATCAGTTAATTATACGGAATAACGCGACGGTGCGAGGAGTGGTTTTCAAAAAACAAAAAAAAAAAGAAAAACAGGTGCGTTTTTAGATAACGAGCATCAGAGCTTTGAATGTACATATTACGCTGCGTTAGAGTTAAATTCACAACAATCTTTTGCAAGCGTCTGCCCGAGAGCTTTTCGTGGGAATCAAATTGTATGTTTATTCGAAACGAATTTTACGAGACCGGTCGTAGAATTCGGCGACGCTACAGTTTTTGTTTTGTATGGTCTCTGCGATTAAACCTAATTAAGATTTTGATGCACCGACGGTACGATGATCTCGCCGCGGAGATGATTCAGGTGGGAGACGCACTTTCACTTGTTCAGGTGGACGCCACAATGAATAATTTTATGAATTTTAATTTCGCGTGCGGTGGAAAAACCGTCGCTCGTGCTTCCCACGAATACTTTGCGGCGCACAGTATTTCTCTTGTTCCGTTTCTTAGTAAAACCGCAGCAGGAGAAAGCAGAATTAATTAACCTGAAACTCGTTTTCTTGTTAGTTGTTTAGAATCACTCGCTTAATTAAAAATGAAAGATCTTGAAAATATGCATGTAGAATGATTACCAAAAAAAAAAATATATTTTGTGCATTAATACGAAAATAATTTCATTTAGAAACTGAAATGTACTTACTTTTGGAAACGATGTAGAAGAAAAGCACGATTTGAAAGTGATGAAGTTGGCGGAAGCTGCGCTAGCTAAACTGATATCTAACTAATCAAAGTATATATGTATACAAAAAAACCTTAGTTATTTACGTATCGCAAGATAATTTATTCCCGAGACGTAAAAAAAACAGTCTGCGAATTGCACCACAAAACTAGACCGCGGCGTGGGACAATTTTGTCTTATAAAAAAATACAAAGGTGGAGAGAAAATACGACGCTCTACGTTCCCATCCCACGATTTCCAAACATTGCGCCATCCCAAAATAAACGCGATTCAAAAATACTCAATGTATAGCGTGACTTTTGAAAAAAAAACATTTTTTCTTTAAATCGCGACACAATATGTAATGTAATAATGTATTAATAACTTCTTCGAGAAGTCATCGCTTTTTATAACCACCGGACGACTTACAAAGCCTCCGGCCGGAGGATATCTTCACGACACTTTTACGATTTTTTCTATTTCCGAACTTTTAATTACCTTAGGCAAACTTTTATCAGCCCGGAGTTTGTATTTTTAGCGTTGATTGCACTACAATTTTTGCAGGCATCCGCAGCAGCGTTTCCCGATTTTCGTGGGAATTAAATTGAATGTTTATTCTAGACGTCGAGACCCGTCATAAAATTCGGCGACGTCTCAGTTTTTTTTTTTGTGTTATGCGGTTTCTGCGATTTGCATTTTTTTTTTGGCCACTTGTTGTTGCTACGGAAAAATAATTTACGTTCACGCTTGACCTTTGATGGCGTTGGTTGTTGCTTACGTCGCGTCGTGTTATGCGCGGTTGGCTTTCGTTGATGTCAGGTTGGTTCCGATTCAAAAAATTAAATTCTACTGCAATCAACAACGGAGGCCGGAGGCCTTTGAAGGATACTTTCACGATTTTTACTACGTCCGAATTTTTAATTGTCTTAAGCAAACTTTCATCGGCCCGGAATTTCTATTTTTAGCGTTGATTGCACAATAATCTTTTGCTATCATCCACCTATCATCCGCAGCTGCGTTTCCCGAGAGATCTTCGTGGGAATTAAATTGAATGTTTATTCTAGACGTTGAGAGCCGTCATAAAATTCGGCGACGTCTCAGCTTTTTTTTGTGTTATACGGTTTCTGCGATTTGCCACTTGCCTTTGCGACGTACAAATAATTTGTGTTCTTGTTGCTTACGTCGCGTCGTTTTATGCGCGGTTGACTTTCGTTGATGTCAAGTTGGTTTCGATTCGAGAAATTAAATTCTTCTGTAATCAGCGACGGGATACGGCGGATTTAAAATTCAAAAGTAAGGCCAAGTTTGGGTTTATTAATTTGTGGCGTGCCTGTAACGCGCAGTCGTCGTTGTGATATCCCCAGGGCACGCTGGTGGTGGGTTCGGCTCATCCCCATTTTCGCGGTGCGTCCGTCTAGAGGTTGGCGCATAATTTTGTGTTGACAAGAAACTTCGGGGGAACGAATTTGTCGGTTTTTACTCGGTGCCCTGGTGGATGAAAACTCTTTGAAGTTGTCTCAGCCAGACCCCGTTTGCTACGGGATTGATGCACTTTTCCGCGGCGCAAATTATTATTGCTTTTTATACAACGGAAAAGTTAAGAACAGATAAAATAGCGACATCTTACGATCGCTTTTTGACCTGACATCGCAAGTTAAGGTTTTTAAGAATTGTCTACTTCTGAAACCCTCCCCGTAGTACTCATCTATTTTTATCAGTGACGAACAATTGATGCAAGAAACTTATTCTCAATTTTGTTATGACTAATGATTATTGTAAAGGCACTTATCTGCCAGTCAACAATAAATATTTTGATGAAATTCTGTGTTTGTTTATAATTAGGAAAAAAATCGCGATGACATGTACATCAAAACTTTATATTCAATAGGCGATTGAGTCGGTTATCTAAAGAGCGCCAGTTTATTGTCGGACGGAGCCAATAAAAGCGAAGGTTTATGCGAAAGTAGTTGTTATCTATTAATGGATTAAACATTTGGGAAATAAATTTCGAGTAAAAACGTCGATTGCGCAAAGTAAAGTTTAGAATTCTAACGTTAGCATTCTCATCCCCCTTATTGCGACGACGTCATGAAAATTAAAAAAAAAATTAAGAAAACGCAATCAAAAAATTCAAGGCAAGACAAACAACAATTCCAAATAAGTAAACAATTATGTAGTCAAAAAAAAATAATGCAGTGGAGACAACTCATTCAAAAAATTGAAGCAACACCGTAAATATTTACTCTAATAAAAAAATAAATAAATAAATAAAAATAAGAAATGAATGGTTGAGTCACTATTTTTTTAATTCTTTTTCTTTCGAGCTACTGCGACGTCGCATTCCATCATTTATGTTATGCGTTATGCAACATTTGATTTTGTTATCTGAAACGACGACAGTGTTTTTTTCTTTACAAACAAGCAATAAACACAATCGTAACGGATAAGTGCTTGATAAACTAAAACGGAAGATAAAAGAAATTAAAAATATGAGCAAATCCGGAGAGGGTCAGGTGAACTTGACCGACACGAAAGCACTTAATATTCCGAACTAACAACAAATAATAGTTAAAGCTATAAACAATAAGTCAGTTAGTTTTTTTTTTGCCCCTTCAAAATCTGCATGTGTACAGTGATGTCCAAAAGTAATGGCGCGGTGTATACTCTTGTAGTAGCGAGTCCCACAAACTTCCAGCTCGCCCGTAAAGATTAATTTACAAACCTTGATACGTAAATAAATATTACGTTCCTTATACTCTGTATATCTTCTTCTGTATCTGTTTATGTTAAGTCGAAGTCTCATCAAGGCGTTTTCGATGTGACACGATTTGTATCTTCATCTCTTTTTATTACGTGCGGTTAAAACAAAAGATGCAAACACCCTGAGTGTAACCGTAAGAGCAAGTGAATCCTGCCGCAGTGTTCCGTTACTGTTGCCTCTGGCTGTACCGCTCTGTGCATTTAAATAATGTCGTGTGAAACTCGATGATTTCGTTCGCGTTTTAAAAAGAAACCGGTGGCACTTTAAAATTCCGTTTATTGTTACAGACGCCTCCGGGGGCCGTTAACGGAAATTAATGGGGCCCGTAAAGCGCCTCTCTTCTGATGCCGGCGAGGAAGTAAAACTGATTTAGGGAGTTTCGTAAATAAACTATCGCATTTTTATGAGCGCCTTTCGACGTTTTCATTTTATGAAGTGGAGAGGCTTCAGTTAATATCGTCCCGAGGAAATCGAGATTTATTTTTTATTTGTACGTTTTACATTTCATTGACTTTGTTTCTTGCTGTATATTGGCTGCAAATTTGTTTTCTTTTTTTTTTGTTTTGCGTTACTTGTTTCTGTTTTTCTACAACACTCGGCGACCAATATTTTTTTTTTTTAATTATTTTTGCTTGTCATTTACTTTTTATTATTTTATACGTACCTATACTTTTTCTATTATTTATATCTACCATTATTATTTACTTTTTTTATAATTTTATTTATTTATTCTGTTATTTATGTACGGGTTGTCTTAATAAGGGCGACGACCGTCGATATGATATATAAAAAGTGAAACAAATGAAATGGATTTAAAAGAAAACGGAAGAAAAAAGACGACCAATTAATTCTGAAAACGAAATGCAGCCAAATCGAATAAAACAGAAACAAAAGACGATCGAGTCGAATTCATCGATGAAGATAGAATCGAATCTGGCTTGTGCAAAAAACTGTGTTTTCTGGCATCAATAAATATTATTATTAATTATAACTATTATTAAAAAAAAAAATTATGTAAATCTCAATAAATCATCAAATCGATATAAAAGTCGAAAAAATAAAAATACTCCTCAAGTACGGTCAAATCGAATAAAACGAAAACAAAAGACGATCGTCGAATGCGTCGCTGAAGATGGGATCAAAATAAAAATCATGTAAAACTAAATGAATCAAGTCGACGTAAAAACCGTCGAAATTTATCATCATAGTCAAAAATTTAATCTGTAAATAAATATTAAATATAAAGAAAAAAAAAGACGATCAGTTAATAATTGAAAAATAAAATGAGGTCAAATTGAGCAAAAGAAAAAACAAAAAGAAAAACGAGTAAAAGAGAAAAACGCCAAAGAGGATTAAATAATTCAATTACGTCAAATAAAATCAAACCAAAGAAAAACAAAAACAAAATCACCAATTCATAATTAAAAGAATGAAAACCAATCGAATGAAATCGTTTAAAAGAAAGCAAAAAGAAAAGCAAGTGTCGATTGATTGATCATATTAAAAATGAGGAATAAAAGAAGAACATTAAAAAAAAAATTATAGATGAGATGACGATTAGGTTAGAGTCAAAATGAAAATTATACAAAACCAGCATTGAGTTAAATTGCTTTAAAAGTTGACAAATTTTATCATAACCTAAAAATCAGTATTGATTTTTGGGTTATGATAATTTAGAAAAAAACAAAAACAAAAATAAGCCAAATCGAAAAATGGAAAAAATCAATCGCCAAGCCAAATTGTTTTAAAAATTGACAAATTTTATCATAACCCAAAAATCAATCTCTAAAAAAAAGGCACCATCACCTAATAATTAAAAAAAAAATAACAAAAATAAGCCAAATCGAATAAAACTGAAAAAATAGCGATCAATCGAAAGGATTTAAGTGTGAAATAAAGTTAGATCGAACAAACTAGAGAACAAAAGACGATCAACTGGTAATTGAAAAATAAAATCCTGTGAAATTAAAGTAAAACAAAAACAAAACACAAATTGCAAGTAAAAAATAATAAAAATTATGCAAACAAATGAAATCGATAAATAAAGTGAAATACAATAAAAGACAAAACGAAAATGGCGATTGAAGGACAGGATTTAAATATAAAATAAAATGAGGTCGAATAGAAGATCGAAAAAACAAAAAACGATCAATTGGTAATTGAAAAATAACCAAGGCGCACGTACAAATGGGCGCAGCTAGTAGGGCCCGACGACGCTAAGGCACCAATTTTTTACGGAAACTCATTGTTGTCAATCATCATCTGTTTATATAGGTACAGATTTAGTTTTTCGTTTGAAATAAGGTTTTAATGACTCGTCGAAACTATTTAATCATTTTGAATGGCGGAGCTCAAATTTTAAATCAGTTTGAATGGCAGATTTCAAATTTTAAGGTTGAAATGTTTAAAATGCCAAGTCACGTGCTTTCCGAGGCGAGACGGAAAAAGGTTCTGCTTGTGTTTTTTTATTTTTTTTATTCTTCTGTTAAATTCTACTATTTTCGTTCAGATACCTTACTTATCTTTCAATGTTATGTCATTCGTGTCAAATTTCTGTCATTTCACTTGCACTCACGGTTGTAATTATTCTTTGTGAGCATTGTGATTATTTTGAGCGATCGTGAAGTAAGAGATAATATCATGGTTAAGTTTTTTTTTTTTAGCGGAACACCTTGTATATTAGGGCATTTTTGAATTCCCGAGCAAATTCTAGCCTGAGTTGATGGGTCGCATCGTGGGTCTAGCGCGAGCAGTTTTCGAGTTGATTCGTTTGTTTTCGGTGGTACAACTCGAGAACCGATCGAGATAGACCCATGGTGCGACCCATCAACTCAGACTAGAATCGGCTCGGGAACTCGAGAATGCAACGAAAAACGCAATTTTCGTAGTTTTCCCGAAGTTGCACCGCTCATTTTCAAACTTACACATCCTCAAGAAAGCAAAAGTGCCGAAAAGACGTGGAAAAATACTCTTTTACAGTTTAGCCCGAAAGGACTTGTTTAGGTTTACAAAATGAAACAAGAAAAAAAGCAATCGAACATCGCGTGACCAAGAGATGCATCGAAGTCACGTGTTTATAGCGGAACACCTTGTATGAGGGCATTTTTGAATTCCCGAGCAAATTCTAGCCTGAAATGATGGGTCGCATCATGGGTCCAGCGCGAGCGGTTTTCGAGTTGATTCGTTTGTTTTTGATAGTGCAACTCGAAAACCAATCAAGATAGACCCATGGTGCGACCCATCACTTCAAGCTAAAATTTACTCAGGAATTCGAAACTGCAAGAAAAAGTGCAATATTCGTAAATTTCTTGTATATTTTTGCTACTATTTCAATTTCTCGCGCGGATGTCTACGACTCCCTGGCAACTCTGATTTACGATAATAGCGAGAGCATTACATTTAAAAGAAAAACAGTACAAAATCCTCCCCCCATCTCCCGAAACAACAGTATTACTATAATGTACGATCAGGCTGTTATAGATTTGTAACACATTAAAAAATAAAATTTGAACATCGCGCTACCAACAAAAAAATGTAAGTTATATTTTTTTTTAACGAACACTGTATATAATTGCATTTTTGAATTCCCGAGCAAATTCTACCCTGAATTGATGGGTCGCATCATGGGTCTAGCGCGAGCGGTTTTCGAGTTGATACGTTTGTTTTTAATGGTGCAACTCGAAAACCAATCAAGATAGACCCATGGTGCGACCCATCACTTCAGGCTAGAGTTTGCTCGGGAATTCAAAAATGCAACGAAAAGTGCAATTTTCGCATATTTTTCGATTTTTTCAATCGAGTTTCTTCTTTTGTTTTTACTAATACAACTTGGAGACCAAAATCAAGGTGCGACCCATCGATTCAGGCTAGAATTTACTCAGGAATTCAAAACCGCCAAATTCCGTACCTCATTTTTCGAAATTTAGATGCTCATTTTTTTCATAATACATATTTTCTTTGTTATTCACGACGCCCGATTTCTTTTTTAATTTCCGGACGATAGACCAAAAACTCTACTGCTAAGCCTCTTGTTCCTAAACAAAAAATGTAATTGTTTTCTCAAGAAGCAAAAAGAAAGTTTCATAACAACGGATAGTGTTACGTTTTTCGAAAGGACTTGGCGATTGTGGAACGAAAGAATTTCGGCGATGTGAACGAAAAAACGTCGCAGTCACACATCGGAAGGTACAATTGTTGAAGAAACCAAACACATTTTAAAAATTTTTAATCGGAATAAGCCCTGATTTTGATAAAGGTTGTCGGTAAATTGTAATAAGGCAATTGAAATTTTGATTTAATTCAAGTTGAATCAATTAAGGCCCGGTTCATTCATTAAAAACTTACTTTAACGGTCGGTTTATGTAAGTCATGGCTTACTCCAATTAAAAGTTTTTAAAATCGGCTGTTACGTTAGTTAAATAAAAATTGTCAAAGCCGCACGTTACTATGTTTTTATTTTCATTTAGTTTCTGCGCCCTAGTGTTTTTGCGCCCTAGTGTTTTCACGCCTTACATGTTTTTATTTTCATTTTTTAATTTCTGCGCCCTGGTGTATTAGCGCCCTAGTGTTTTCGCACGCCTTAGTGTCACGCATCTAATCAGGCAGCGGTTTACTCGTCACGCCCTATTATCCGTAACCTGATTCTTATAACATCGAAAATTATTATTGACAGGAGGAGAGCACTTCAAAGAATATTTGCGGATTGGATTTTCGCCTGAATTATTTTCACGAGCGAGTCAATAACTCGCTAATTGTTTTTGGCACGGCCACACAAACAACAAACAGACGGGGAACTGGAACTGCCTCAGAAGATTTTAGCACTTCGTTAGACCAAGAGGACCAACGCCTGCGAACACAAACACGACGAGTGTTTGTTCAGAATTTTCTATACTCTCGGTAAATATTTACCCTCGCCGCCGGCAGCCTGCAGCAGTTAGCGATAAATCCGTAAGAAATGTAACCAAGCGTGTCTATGGTAGAATTTCGCGCAGAGATTTTACGAAAGAGAAAAAAATAAGAGGGTGAAAGTAGGTACGCCGCTGACACAGATCCCGCGCCATTTAAAACATTCGGTGTCCCACATACTGCCCGGTTGATGTCGATAATTATTGCGGGCCGAGATAAATCAAAAACATTTTTGCGGGATGTCATGTCATGTGAGCTAATGCGACCGTTTCGGGTGGTGATTGGGTAACGATTTTTGCATTCGCTTTGTGTTCTGTGTCCATTTATGGTGGTTTCAAAGGTTTCAAAAGCGTAAAAATTGCACAACCAAGTGCATTAAGCACCATTTCAAACTAATTTGGTTATGCAGATTAATGGTAAAAAGCGTAAAAGGTTCGTTGCATTTTTTTTGCAATCATCCATTTCGTAATAGTTTTGCGTTCGCAGAACTTTCGTTTTGGTTTCTGACCAATTTTTTTTTCTGTTATTGGATCAACGTTTACCGAATAACAACTGCACATCGAGTAACCGAGATACAAACTGACATAACCGAGATACAAACTTACATTTTATTTCTTTAAATGGAACACCCGGTATATTTGTAAACATTTGGATCCTAAATTAACTTCTGAAATCAACCCTGTGATTCGACAAATAATTTTTGTTATTTGCTAATACGAGAGTTCGAATAAATGCTATTATTATTATTATTATTATTATAACAATTTCTATATAATCAATTCATCGAGCTTTGTTTTTTTTAGACTTCATTTGTCTCGCTTTTACTTTTAAATTATCAACTAATCATCTTATTTTCTTTTACTCTTTGGTCTGATTTTTTATTACCAATTGATCGTCTTTTGTGTTTTTTTGTTTACATATTTTTTAGATCCCAAATTCTGATAACAATTTCTATATAATCAATCCATCGAGCTTTATTTATATTTGTTTAGATTTCATTTGTTTTGTTTTTCTTATTTTTTAACTACCACTTACCATCACTTGTTTGATTTTATTTGACTCAATTTTATTTTTAATTATCAATTGATCGTCTCGTTTTTATTTATTTTTATTTTTATTACTCAGTCTGAGTTTATTTTACACTTTAACTATTAATTGTTCATCGTATTTCTTTAATACTTACAGATTATTCCTTAGATCATGACGAAATTCGTCAATTTTTGAATTAATTTGACTTATTGTTTGTTCTGTATATTTTTCGTTTTGGTCCTAACTTCGTCATCATCCTTTATTTTTTTTTATTCCTCAATTGGCTGCACGTTATTTAATTTTTAATATAATCTTCGTTTTTTTCTTTTAATCGATTTCGTTTGTCTTGCTTTTACTTTTAAATTATCAACTAATCATCTTATTCTTTTTCTCTTCGGTCTGATTTTTTATTTTATTTTTTATTACCAATTGATCGGTCTTTTGTGTGTGTGTGTGTTTTTTTTAATCGATTCAAGATAGTAATAATAAAGTTATTGTTATTATTATTATTTTACATTTTAATCCCGCCGATTGGTCGACATTTTTGGCTTTGGCTTCATTTTGTTTTTTAATTATTAAATTAAATTAAATTTTTGTTCCTGATGAAAGTCGGTGTTTACATCGGTTTGACTTATTGTTAGCAGATGCAGAATAATTAAAAAAAAAAACAAATGAATGACATCGAAAGCGATCGAATTACATTAAGGAAAATTGTGAGAAAAAAAATTAAAAAAAATACAAAAATCGAAACTGAGAAATAAAAAAAGAAGCAACTATATATTTATTTAGAAATAAATGAAAAATTAAAATTATACTGACGTTGCATGCAAATAAATGTATTTGTATGAAGTAAGAAAACATAAGAAATAAATAACGGAAGAAAACAGTTGCAGTGACAAAAATTTTAAAAAAAAAGAAAAACATAATAAAAATAGATAAATGTTCTAGAACGGCTGCGACTTAAAAGAATGAAATATGTGTGAACGACGTCGAAAAGTAATCGAAAATAAGGAAAGGGGCGACAAAATAAAAAAAATCGAAAATGAATCGTAAAAGAATTACAGTTACAATTATTGGTACGACGACCACAAACAGACGAATAACGATAAATATCGATGAAATTAAAACGAAAAAAAAAAACCGAACGGTAAACAAGAGAAGATCGATGAATAACTAAATAAATAAAGTAAGTAAAGTAAGTTGAAGCTGGCGCTTTGTTTAAAAAAAAATCATAAAATAATGTTCAAAATACGGGAAAAAATAGCTTCAAGGTCAACCCAACCCAAGAAGAATTAAAAGCTTAAAAAAGTTAAGAATTGTTAAAAGTAAAACAAAATTTATTAAAGCTAAAAATTTCTTTAAAAAATCGTAAAATATGCCAATAACGTTCAAAATACGAGAGGAACAAAAAATTGTTTCAAGGTCAACCCAAGAAGAATTAAAAGCTTAAAAAAATTAAGAATTGTTAAAACTAAAAAATAAAATTTATTAAAGTTTAACTTTAATAAATTTTATTTTCTAAATTAATTAATTAATTTCTAAAAGTTTTTGACTTCGGACCCCGTTGGGCAAACACCACAGAAAAAAAATTCTAAAATATGCCAATAACGTTCAAAATTCCAGAAAAAAATAGTTTCAAGGTCAACCCAACACAAGAAGCATGGAAAGGTTAAAAAAGTTAAGAATTGTTAAATTAAAATAAGTAAAATTTATTAAATAAAATTTCTAAAAAAAATCGTAATATATCTCAATAATCGAAATATGAAGAAAGAATAGTTTCGAGGTTAATCCAACTCAGGAAGAATTAAAACGTTAAAAAAATTAAGAATTACGAAAAATTTAAACAAGAAAAGATCAAATTTATCAAAGCTAAACAAAACTTAAATGTAAGGCAAACGCGACCCAATCGAACTCAAACGAACAACCTGAATAAAAGAAAAAATTGTAAGAAAATGTAAGAAAAAAAAATATTTAAAATCAAATCGAGAAGTTTTTTTTTTTTTAATTGAGCAGCACTGAGCCCAAGGTCCTATTAAATAAATTAAATAAATAGTAATAATAAAGAAATATCTACAAATAAACAAATAATGAAAACCTGATTTGATTTTGAAAAGTTGTTAAAATTAAAATAAGTAAAATTTATTAAAGTAAAAAATTTCTAAAAAAAAAATCGTAAAATATGCCAATAGCATTCAAAATGTGAGGAAAAAAAATAGTTTCAAGGACAACCCAACCCGAGAAGAATTAAAAAGTTAAAAACAATTAAAAATTGTTAAATTCCAATAAGTAAAATTTATTAAATAGAATTTCAAAAAAAAAAAAAAATCGTAACGATCTTGGAGTTGAGTCAGCGGCGGCGGCGGAAGAAATTTCGAGTAAAAATTTTTAATTTTAGCCTCTCGGTCGCAAGCCCGAAATTTTCTCTTTCCGGTTCTCTCGTCGGCTCCCGATTATTTACGAATTTATTTCCGTTCCGTGTGATGTCCTCCAACAAATCGCGCGTACGCGAGAAAAGTCAAATAAATCACGGCTTCCTCGATTTACACAAGCACTCCTGACTCAGAAAATGTCTTTCGTTGAGATTATTATTTATGCCAGAAAAATAATTAACTGAGCCAATTACGAAATCCAGTTGTGAATTCTTGCCTGCTTGCTAATAAATAAACAAATAAATAAAATAATCACATTTTCATGTGAGCACGTAAAGAATTCTTTAAATGTTTTTAATAAAAAAAATAAATAAGCGTTCGTTTAGAACATTAAAGGAAATGTTATGGTCGGTTTTTTTTTCCTATGTTAAAAAATACAGGGTGTAAAAATTTCTTTGACCAAAATTCTATGGTGAGTAAATAAGGCTAAAATAAGCCGATTTTGTTACATAACCTAGCCTCGGAGATTCACGGTTTCCCTTGCAGGACCTCCGACAACAATCATGCATTGTCTGGTTCCTATTCATTTCCCGTGCTAGGTTGTATCTATAATAGTGGCTTATTTACTTACCACAACAATTCACCAAACGAATTTTTTAACACCCTGTATGGAAAGAAAAAGCCTAACGTGAATCAACTAAACCGAAACGCTTTGAATTCTTCAAACTCTTCTCTTTATATATTTTTTTTTAATTAAATATTTTTGGCTTGTCGCAACTCTAACTCTAATAATTTATTTATTCGTTTTTTTTACGACAACGTCAGTGATTAATAACGTTTTATTTCGAATTAATTACACGCCTAGTTAATCAAAGCGCGCGCATAAATTCTTCAAAAGGGCGACGCGATCTCAGCCGCAATAAATCTAAATTTTTTTTCCGCTCGCCGCCGAACGCACACATCTGTTATGTACACAAGCGCATACTGCTTATTATTATTATTATTATTATTACTACTCACTTATCTTTATGTATCAAATTCCTCGCATTCGTATTTAATGGGTCATGCGAAATTGCAATGCCGAAACGTATCAGCCACGGAGGTTAAGTAACTGGAGGAGTAATGAGTAATCTTAGGACATTTGTATGGATATTCACGGGGGCTTCGTCTCCTGAATGCAACGACGCGCACGCTCGCCGCGTGAATTCGTGAACGCCGGGCTATTAATGCGATGAATATGAGAGAGATGATTGAGATGCCGCCTACCTAACAGGTCGCTTCTGTGAATGACATTGACTTCCATACTTTCATCCCACATCTGATAGTGAGCGAGCAGAAAACGAGCCAATTTTCGAACGCGTTGTATGGCAAAAAATAAAATAAAATAAAGAGCATGCGACGCTCCACAATTTCGCAATTCGTTTTGTTTTGCCATACTAAAGGCCCGTTGAGTTCCATACTTTCATCCGATATCTGATAATGAGCGAGCAGAAAGCGAGTCAATTTTCGAACGCGTTGTATGGCAAAAAATAAATAAAGAGCACGCGATCCTTCACAATTTCGCAATTCGTTTCGCTTTGCCATACTAAAGGCCCGTTAAGTTCCATACTTTCATCCGATATCTGATAATGAGCGAGCAGCAAACGACCCAATTTTCGAACGCGTTGTATGGCAAAAAAAAATAAAATAAAGAGCATGCGACGCTCCACAATTTCGCAGTTCGTTTCGCTTTGCTATACTAAAGGCGCGTTGAGTTCCATACTTTCATCCGATATCTGATAATGAGCGAGCAGAAAGCGAGTCAATTTTCGAACGCGTTGTATGGCAAAAAATAAATAAAGAGCACGCGATCCTTCACAATTTCGCAATTCGTTTCGCTTTGCCATACTAAAGGCCCATCGAGTTCCATACTTTCATCCGATATCTGATAATGAGCGAGCAGCAAACGACCCAATTTTCGAACGCGTTGTATGGCAAAAAAAAATAAAATAAAGAGCACGCGACGCTCCACAATTTCGCAGTTCGTTTCGCTTTGCTATACTAAAGGCGCGTTGAGTTCCATACTTTCATCCGATATCTGATAATGAGCGAGCAGAAAGCGAGTCAATTTTCGAACGCGTTGTATGGCAAAAAATAAATAAAGAGCACGCGATCCTTCACAATTTCGCAATTCGTTTCGCTTTGCCATACTAAAGGCCCATCGAGTTCCATACTTTCATCCGATATCTGATAATGAGCGAGCAGAAAACGACCCAACTTTCGAACGCGTTGTATGGCAAAAAATAAAATAAAATAAAGAGCATGCGACGCTCCACAATTTCGCAGTTCGTTTCGCGTTGCCATACTAAAGGCCCGTTGAGTTCCATACTTTCATCCGATATCTGATAATGAGCGTGCAGCAAACGACCCAATTTTCGAACGCGTTGTATGGCAAAAAAAAATAAAATAAAGAGCATGCGACGCTCCACAATTTCGCATTTCGTTTCGCTTTGCTATACTAAAGGCGCGTTGAGTTCCATACTTTCATCCGATATCTGATAATGAGCGAGCAGAAAACGAGCTAATTTTCGAACGCGTTGTATGGCAAAAAATAAATAAAGAGCATGCGATGCTCCACAATTTCGCAATTCGTTTCGTTTTGCCATACTAAAGGCCCGTCGAGTTCCATACTTTCATCCGATATCTGATAATGAGCGAGCAGAAAATGACCCAATTTTCAAAAGCGTTGTATGGCAAAAAAAAAAATAAAATAAAGAGCATGCGACGCTCCACAATTTCGCAGTTCGTTTCGTTTTGCCATACTAAAGGCCCGTCGAGTTCCATACTTTCATCCGATATCTGATAATGAGCGAGCAGAAAACCAGCCAATTTTCGAACGCGTTGTGTGGCAAAAAAAATAAATAAAGAGCATGCGACGCTCCACAATTTTGCTATTCGTTTTCTTTTTGCCATACCAAAGGCCCGTCGCCGGACCGGTTTTCAGTTACGACACGGCGTCCTCCACGTACTTAACCTCGATGATACCTGCGTTTTCGATAAAGTAAATCTCGTTTTGTCTTGCAGTTGCGTGCGCCGAAAACGCCCAGCAGCAGAAACGAACCACCGGAGGAAAGCGGAGTTACGTGTGCCCCCCGGACTTCGTCCGGCTCAGCAACAAATGCTACTACTTCAGTAACACGCCCGTGACGTGGCAGGACGCGTTCTGGAAGTGCAACGATCTGCACAGCAATCTGGCCACCATAAGGAGCCCGTATCAGGATAAGATACTCCGGAAATTGCTGGAGAAAAGTACAGTAGGTATGCGATTTCGTACGACGACGAACGCCATCTGTTGTTTGTATAAAAGAAAATCGTAAACAATTCTAAAATGTGATTCACAACCCAATCCAAATCTCCAAATTAAAAATAAACTTTTTTTCCCATTTACATACTGAATTTCCCATCACCAACGCCAGCGCGATCTATTGGAGTCGCCGCGAGACACTCATTTAATTCTCGTTTCTAGCCTTAAATGATGATGGATATTTGAAGAAAAAAAAACGATTAAATTGCCATTATCATCATCAGACAAGCAATTAGAGAAATTCACTACATTTCTCATAACTAACGCCAGCGCTATCTGTTGGCGTCGTACCGAAGAACTAATTTAATTCCTGTTTACTCCTGCTTGCTCCTGCTTATCTGAATTAAAGATTAAAAAATTGCCAAAATCAAGTCATAAGGAACAGTGATGGTGATTTTACTTAAACGAACGAAGACTATTTAAAATAGAAACGACATCTGTTGGTATCGCCCCGAAAACTAATTTAATTCTTGACAAATTTGAGTGTTGTAATACAAGATTATTTAAAGAAAAAACATTAACTACAAAGTTGACTCTTAAAAAAAGCAAATTTTCTGTTACGCTAAATAAATTACTTTGAATCAACGCCATCTATCGACGAGATTGTGTATCTGACATCGTACAACAAGTTTTCATATTTTCTTTTTCTAATAAATTGAAGTGGGAAAATGTTTTGGAATCAACGCCATCTCTTGACGTAAACGTAACACACAAGTTAGTTCTCTTGTATAGTTGGGCGGCGCACATTCATAAAAAAAAGAAATTAAGGGAATTAAAGGGTTATGTTCACTCTATTCATTTTTTTGTTAAGCCACGGGGTTTTCGTCGTGCTTGATCTCAGCGTCATCTGTTGTCGAGAACTAGAAAAGGTGGATGGAATTTGAAAAAAATAATTTTTGGCAACATTCTAACATCAAACTCGACTACATTTGCCTTTGCCTTGATGTCAGCGCCATCTCTTGCCGAGATCAAACTAGAAACGGACGCCCGTTTTTTTTTTTTTTGAAACACATCCGCTGCCGCCATCTCGTGTCGATTACGTTCAAAAGTAAATAACGGCAATCAAGGGTCAACAACGCCGCGTATTACTCACAGGAGACAAACAATGGGCGTTGCGTAATGAACAGTTTGTAAAAACAATGAAAGGGAAATTGAGTGATAGCGCCATCTATTGCCGGCAACGGACAAGATGATTAGAAAAAGAATAACGCGAATTAGTCCTTTCTTGAAGCTGCAAGTTTGCATACATTTCGAATACGCTTGAAAATATTTATTTAACTTTAAAAATCTGCTTATACTTGACAGCTTGACGGAAGCAGGTTGTCGCTAGCGCCATCTGTGGAATACACAAAATATTTATTGCGAATTATATTTTTTATTGGTTTTTTTGTTTGAAAGAACGAATCAGAAACCGATCTGAACCTAGCTTTATGTTTAATAAGAATTTCCTTCCACTTGTCAGAAGCACTGTATTACAGCCAACGCCATCTATCGAATAAGCAAAATGTTTCTTACCAATTGTTTTTGATTGTTTTTTTTTTTTAAATAACCAATCAGATTCGACCGATCCGCAATAATTATTTTGAGTACGCGGATGCATCTGAGCCTGGCTTTATGTTTGAGAATCTCTTTCCGCTTGACGGAAGCACTTTACAGCCAGCGTCATCTATTGTTTCGTGGTGAAAAAAATTATTCAATTGTTGTGTCCTTTCTTTAAGAGCGGGATTTTTAAAAAATTGTGTTTGTTTTTATAATAGCCAACGTTTTATGAAATTCAAGCAAAAAAATTTGAAGCCATCGTCTGGTAACAAGAAAGAAATCGGCGCCATCTACCGCTTACTAATCGGAAATTAGTATTCTTTTTTTTTTTTACTGAAAGGCACGTCTTCTTGCAGCCTCCTTGGAACGATGGATCGGAGGTCGTTACAACTGGGAGCAGATGATATGGCAGTGGGCAGCTTCCGGCAAGGTCATCGACTACCAGGGATTCCTCGGCCCCCAAGCGTCCGACAAGGAATCCATGAGATGGCACTGCATCATCCTCAACCCCAGACTACATTACAAGTACTCGCCGAAGTCTTTACTTGTCAGGGGCGGCCAACTCAAGCTTACCCTATTTTTTTTTTTTTCTAGATGGGACCATCGAAGCTGTCTCGAGAAGAAGCACTTCATCTGCCAGACGAAAATCAAGAACGTGTCGAAGAAGGGCAAGAAGAAACTGGAGCGCCAGTACCACGCCACCAAGTACAAGAAGCTGAACGAAGTTCCCGTGCCGAACCTGCCGGAAATCACCGACAATAAACTCCAGGTCAGCGCCAACCAAACGGTGGCGCGGCCGCCCAATTCGGAGGATAACGAGCTGAGGAACACCGCCTTCGCGCAGGCTCCGAAAGCGTTGAGGAAGAGGAAAGGCGGCCGGAAGGGGAAGGGTAGGAAGAAGAACCGTCGCGGAAATAAGCGACGCAAAGAACAACAAGGAGGCGAGATTCTGCAGGACGCGCCCCACAAAGAGGGCGATCGATCTACGAAGGCGCTTTCGAATAAAGAGGGCGACGGCGACGGTGACGTTCCTGTCGGAAAGCTCAGCTGGAAGACCTACTACAAAGCCACGATAAGCCCCTTGCATCCCAGGGGAATCGTCGAGGAATTCACTTACACCTAATCGTGTACCAACAGAAAGGACTTTCTCTCTTCTACTTTCCTTCCTTAGCTTTATGGAGATATTATTTATTACTCTTTAACGCCTGTAACTGTAAATACATAGTAATATTTATACGTTTGCTTGATCTTTAATGTCAGAGAAACTATAAGGTTATTTTTATTAATAATAATAATAATAATTACCCGACGGAAACGGAAACTGCGTTTGTTGTTAGCAAGTAGGAATCGTCGTCGATCGGTGTTGTGCGCAGGGATTACGTAACGCCTGGTATTGCATTAACGATAATCGAACGCCAAGGGGGGGCGGCTACCGTTACTTTGTAATTTATTGTACCGTTGTTGTGTATATTATTATACTTTGGCTACTGTTCGAAACATGTGAAACAATAAAGTATTTTGTCTCGTTGCGAGCTTGGTATTGTTCATTTGAACGCCGAAGGGATGACATATTTTTTTTTATCGAGTCGAAAATACGCTCGCAAGAGTCGTTCGGAGCATCATCTGCCGTCCTGTTGCGTCGTTGGGCGCCAATTATTGCGTGGCGTGGCAGCTTTCTAGAATCGGAGAGGGCGTGGAGTAAAAGATGGAAATCCACACAAAAAAGAACAGTATATTTGAAAAACAAAAGACCGGGAGACGAGTCCGTCCGTGGCAGCTTTCTAGAATCGGAGGGGCGTGGAGTAAAAGATGGAAATCCACACAAAAAAAAACAGTATATTTGAAAAACAAAAGACCGGGAGACGAGTCCGTCCGTGGCAGCTTTGTAGAATCGGAGAGGGCGTGGAGTAAAAGATGGAAATCCACACACCAAAAAAAAAAACAATATATTTGAAAAACAAAAGACCGGGAGGCGCCAACTGGAGGATGCAAACCGCGTAATACAAATACAATTCCAACCCAAAATTAACCCCAAGGGCGTTAAATGTCGAAGACAACAATTCAATGACGGAAAAAAATAATAATTTACGGTAAACAGCAATAAATACGGCGTTAACGTTAAAGTTAGGTTCGTATTTCCATCCAATGATCCTTAAACATTTCAAAATACAAAGAGGTTTGTACGCTTGGAGGTCTCCTGTCGCATCACAATAACTCGGGTAACAAGAAAAATTAAACTCCGGTTCTTGAATCGACTCAAACGTAAACGAAAATATAGTAATTACCAGTGACTAAAATTACCGAGCAAAAATTAAGCATTGACTTTCATAAAAAAAATTAGACAACCAAAGTTGTACATCAGTTAAGAGAACAAAAAAAAATCTTGTGAGACGAGTCCATTCGTGGTAGTTTCCTAGAATCGGAGAGGGCGTGGAGTAAAAGAAGGAAATCCACAAAGAAACAGTATATTTGAAAAACAATAGACCGAGAGGCGCCATCTGGAGGATGCAAACCGCGGTATCAAATACAATTCCAACCCAAAATTAACCCCAAGGGCGTTAAATGTAGAAGACAACAATTCAATGACGGAAAAAAATAATAATTTACGGTAAACAGCAATAAATACGGCGTTAACGTTAAAGTTAGGTTCGTATTTCCATCCAATGATCCTTAAACATTTCAAAATACAAAGAGGTTTGTACGCTTGGAGGTCTTCTGTCGCATCACAATAACTCGGGTAACAAGAAAAAATAAACTCCGGTTCTTGAATCGACTCAAACGTAAACGAAAATATAGTAATTACGATTGACTAAAATTACCGAGCAAAAATTAAGCATTGGCTTTAATAAAAAAAAAAATTGTAATGATTAAATTAACTTGTCTGGCGCAAGGTGAGGCGTAAATTAGACGACCAAAGTCGCACGTCAGTTAAGAGAACAAAAAAAAAAGTATCTTGCGAGACGAGTCCGTCCGTGGCAGCTTTCTAGAATCGGAGAGGGCGTGGAGTAAAAGATGGAAATCCACGCAAAAAAAAACAGTATATTTGAAAAACAAAAGACCGGGAGGCGCCAACTGGTGGATACAAACCACGGTATCAAATACAAGAACAAAAACGAAACCTTGTTCATTCTAATTTCGAATGGCTGGCGTGGAGAACAGCAAGCGTTGCGCTTGTTGTCATAGTTTTTTCTTTTATTTAACAGGTCAGACAGTTGAATTATTAGATTTAATTTGACGTGTACTTTTACGTATTTTCTAAAAAGAAATTAATTAAAAAGAGAAAGAGAAAGAAAATAAAGAATAATTGTACTGTTCGATTAATTCTGAGACGAGTCCGTAGCTAAGTGGCGATGATTGGACCGGAGTGACGAAGAGAAAAATATAAACGGTTACCTTGACGTCAGGACCTACGACAATATATGGGGAATCGTTCCCGAAGCTTCGAATCTTCGAAAGTCGTCCTCAAAGTACGACACCGGCCTTCTGCAGGAAACACAAGGCTTGAACGGTGTTCGAAACTTCACTTCGAGTAGACAGACTGATTGGTACCCAGAGGTTTATCAGAACGTGTAGGGTGAAAGTGTTGTCGTAATCGGAAGCGGGATACGACTTGTCTACAAGAGCAACAAAAAAATTCTAAGATTTCAAAAAGGAAAGGAAAAAAGGATTCACCAAGTCAGCTACGAAACAGTCCAAAAATAACTGACTTCGACACCAAAAGGTGTTTCTCAAGCGAGGAAGAACAATGCGTTCATGGGGAAGATGATTACGTCGATTAAAAATAGCTTCAACAACTGCAAAGGCTTCAGCAGGAGCCATACACACAAAGACGTGTTCCCCAGGCCACAGAGAGTTTTACACTGAAGCGTAGGCGGAATGAACGCGCGGAGTCGAGGGAAAGTTAGGGCTGCCGTTCGTCTAACAGAAATATTTACCACAAATGCAAGCGGCTTCGACGGTAACGGCGTTGAATATTGGTGGCAACACTGAAAAACGAACGTTTGACAAAAAAAAATACGAAGACGTTTCAGTCGAAAACTCGATGGCGCGGAGTGGAGAGTGCGTCTCGCTTAGTAAAAGCAGTAAATCAGTTAGAAGCCAACCTAAGTAAACACGGCGAGGCGAAAGGTTTTTAAAAAAAATCAAAATTCTGGTCGGCTGCGGTAGCACAAAACCCAAGAGAGAAATGGACGGGTTTAGGTGACAAAACGCGAGCGGTGTCATGCAGCTGAGACAAACTAGGCCTGTAACAGTCCAGTAGAAAAACGGTCTAAGCAAAATTCCTTCTGCCTTTTAACGTCAAAAATCAAATCAAATCAGGAATCATTCAAAGCGCCATCTCTTGATTAAAAGAGAAAACAATTTCGATCAGGCTTCCTACAACAGAACGTTATCTGCAGCAAAATCGTGCCTTCTTCAAGTCTGCTTCAACTTCGCGTTGATAATTAATTTCTAAGTTAAACTCGAAAACGCATAAAATTAACGCGTGATTGGAGTTGATCAGAGCGCCATCTCTTGGTTAAAAACGAAACCTTGTTCATTCTAATTTCGAATGGCTGGCGTGGAGAACCGTAAGCGTTGCGCTTGTTGTCATAGTTTTTTTTTTTTAATTTAACAGTTGAATTATTAGCTTTAATTTGACGTGTACTTTTACGTATTTTCTAAAAAGTTTTCTAAAAGAAATTAATCAAAAAGAGAAAGAGAAAGAAAATAAAGAATAATTGTACTGTTTGATTAATCCAAGACTATCAAGGCTATCATCATGATGGCATTCTCAGCAACAAGTTCGCCTTCTGCCTTTGCTATCACTTTAAGAAAATTGAAAGTTGTGAAGAAGAAGAAGAAGAAGAAAGTTAAAGAAAATAAACGCGACGTATCCGATTATCATCTTACTTTCATTTGGCTGAAAATGAAAGTGTTACCTTTTCGCTTTCCACTCTCGATAAAATCTTTTTTTTTCTTCTTTTTAATTAAATCGAGAATGTAAAATCGGCGCGCGACTCGAATCATTCAGCGCGCAGCGCCATCTCTTAGCAAAAACCCAAACTGTTTCGTGCGAATTTTAAAATAAGATTTCAATTTCATCCAGAGTTTTGCCTTAACATTTTCTTTTAAGTTCTTTTGTTGACTAAATTATTTTCAAGCGAAACAAAAGTAATTTTAGTCTCTTTAGTGTTCGTTTCGTGCACTTTCTTTTGTTCTTGCAATGTTGAACTTGCAATTGGAACGGTTTAGAACAGTACACAAAGTAACGTTAGACTTCAGTTCGGAATGCGAAAGATGTAAAAATATAGGAGGTGTTCCGTTTAAAATAATAAAGTGACGTAACGCCCAGACCAAACGGAACACTCTGTATGCACGAAACTGATTTTCAAAATAGGCTTCACGTGATACCAAGTAACTTTCGTTTGAAACGCTTTTTTTTTTTTGGTAAAGTGAGTAACTGCAGAGATATGAAGCAGGACGCTCTGAGTGGAACACCCTATAGAAATGGTCAGGAATTTCGTCGCTCTCATCGTCGCGTCGCGTCGTGTCTCGTCGGTTATGCAACACAACTAACACTTGTGCAATTTCTGGTTCGCCGACACAGTTCTTTGAATATTTAAACATTCCCGTGTTAAATGCCTGCGTTGTTGCGCGGACAGCCTCCGTTATCTTGTTTATTGCTGTTTGCCTTGTCCGTATCGTAACGCTTCGTAAACAAATTCCTCCACAAATTAGCCAACAATACGCACCACTGTTATGCAACGCTTACTACAGCCGGCAAACACCTCATTTTTGTGTCACGGTGTCAGAGTCGAGAAGAGCGAGGAGGAAACGAGCGTGTAAACACGCCAAGAGATTATCAATTATTATCAGCTGGGAAGTTTTACTTACATAGTTTCAAAATCGACTTTGAATTTTCGTTACCGCTACTTGTTCTCTTCTTCCTCATTCATTCAATTTTTTTTTTTGCGTTAATGTACTTCTAACTAAATAATTCAAAAAAGAAAAAATCGTTTTAGAATAACCCACACCCTTAAGAACATTCAGCGTAACGGCTAAGAAACTGTCAAAAAATGGTATCATTTAAGCTGAGCGTCGTAGTACGTACCAGGTTGGATCAAATTGTGTATAATTGTGATGCAAAATTCTAAAAATGCACTGTGTTTCTGGAATCCTTTTTAGCCTGAAGTGTCCGTGTTTGGTTTGTTTCGAGCAAATTCTTCCGAGCGGATTAACCGCTTCTGCACTGAGAAACAGAGGTAATTCAATGACGCCGTGTTTGGTGTGAGCCGTGCTTATATTTGATTTCTTTGTTTCGACAGAGGAATCCGCTTTTATCGCTTCCCCGCTTTCTTTCCTGTTAGGGCTGCAGATATGGTTCGGAGATATCTACGTAGAACAAGTTCTATTCTCCAGATTCGATTTATTTATTTATTTTTTCAATTTAAAAACTTTTTTTTTTAATTTACCGTTTAATAAAATCTCGTGCAGCGTAAACCGATCTCTTACTTCGTTGAGTTTTCGATTTCGTCTCATCTCATCGTCACCTCCATCAAATATTTACTCAACTTCAACGTCGCTTTTTATAAACACGTCTTTCAGCCGATCCACTTAAGGCGCTCGTCGGCGTCACTGGGGGGCCTTTTAATCGAGAGGTTTTCCTGCTTTACAGTTTTCGATTCTTCCGCGGACGAAGAAATTAATTTCGACTGTTTTAAAAAACGCTTTTGTCTTTGATCTGTTTATAAATCGTCTCATCTACTCTCTTGATTCGAGCAGGCTAGAGCTTTGTTCTTCTCGCCTGGGGAATTCACGATCGTAAAATTAGAGAATTAAAAATAATTTATTTTATGTTGGCAGGCACTCGTCGTCACGTGTGCGATATGGTTGTTTATATGTTGAACGCCGCTGGATTTCCTCTAAAAACAAGTGGATAATCGGTTTTCTGCAAACCGCGATTTTAATGTGTACGTCCGCGCTT
This sequence comes from Prosopocoilus inquinatus, assembly GCA_036172665.1. Taxonomy (NCBI): domain Eukaryota; kingdom Metazoa; phylum Arthropoda; class Insecta; order Coleoptera; family Lucanidae; genus Prosopocoilus; species Prosopocoilus inquinatus. The sequence goes on along the minus strand of CM069878.1, from coordinate 415,600 downwards.
CGTCGAAATTTTCGTCCGAATTGATTTTGCGAATTTTTTTATTAATGAAACTCGCGAGTCGCTTTAAAAGCTTCGGCTCATTTCAAAGTCTAACATTCCGGAAACTGTTTTTTGAAAAAGATCAGGTTATCGCCTGAAAAGTTCATAAAGCGTGTGATTTTTTTTTAAATACTTAATTGAATTGGATAACTGAATTAAAAAAAACTTGGGTTTAATTAAAAACAAAAAAAAAAAAAAACAGCGCGTCAATGAATGTGAATGAAAGCGGAATTTAATTCGTGAAACGAACTCACAAAACAAACGTCAAACAACTGTCAACTGTCGAACGATAGCGAAAACCAACTCGATCAAGCTGTCAATAATTGAACGCGTGTCATTTAAGCAAGTTTCAGCAATTTCATTAATCTCTGCGGATAAATTTAACGAAGCCAACGCTAATTACTGCGGAAACTGCAATGCTCTATTTCGTTCTAGAGAAATCTCACTCTCAAAACGCCACCTATCGACTAAGCCAACACTACAAGGAAAACTGCGTTGCTCTGTTTCTGTTCTAGAGAAGTCTCTCTCAAAATCTCCGCTACGGTTTAATTTTAGAAAGTTTCTACAACAACTTCCAAAAGTAAATTAAATGAGCTATTATGTTTTTACAAAAGTAGGCTTGAGTTTAACAAAAGTAGGCTAGGTTCTTACAGAAATACTCTAGGTTTTCACAGAAGTAGGCCTCTGATCATTTCTGCTTGTTGAGTTTTCACAGAAGTAGGTTGGGTTTTTATAGAAATACGCTAGGTTTTCACAGAAGTAGGCCTGTAATCATTTCTGGTTATTGAGTTTTCACAGAAGTAGGCTAGGGTTTTATAGAAATACGTTAAGTTTTCACAGAAGTAGGCCTCCGATCATTTCTGTTCGCCGAAGTAGGCTAGGTTTTTATAGAAATACGTTAGATTTTCACAGAAGTAGGCCTCTGATCGTTTCTGCTTGTTGAGTTTTCACAAAAGTAGGCTAGGTTTTTATAGAAATACGTTAAGTTTTCACAGAAGTAGGCCTATGATCATTTCTGTTCGCTGAGTTTTCACAAAAGTAGGCTAGGTTTTTATAGAAATACGTTAAGTTTTCATAGAAGTAGGCCTCCGATCATTTCTGTTCGCCGAGTGTTCGCAGAAGTAGGCTAGGTTTTTATAGAAATACGTTAGGTTTTCACAGAAGTAGGTTTCTGATCATTTCTGCTTATTGAGTTTTCACAGAAGTAGGCTAGGGTTTTACAGAAATACGTTAAGTTTTCACACAAGTAGGCCTCCGATCATTTCTGTTCGCTGAGTTTTCACAAAAATAGGTTAAGTTTTTATAGAAATACGTTAGGTTTTCACAAAAGTAGGCCTCTATTTATTTATGTTTCGGTCTTCAACAAAATCAAACCTCCCCCGCCGTCAGTTAGGAGAAATTGTGGAGAATCTTCATGGCAAATTTGACGCAGGAAAGAAATAGGAAAAGAAACAACATCCGGAGGAAACAATAAAAGAACTCGCTCATTATCGACGAACAAATGACGATCGTTCGACTAAAGTTAATAACAGACAAAACTCGCAGCGTCACAATACCTCATTACCACCTCAGTTAACAAAAGTTATTGATTTGGAAATGAGTAAGATGATAGGTCGGTTGGGTTGCAATGGAGCTCTCGGGCTACTTCTCTGCTGACGAGGACCCAAATACGACCAAAATGGATGCGCGTAGGATGTTCTCAGGAAATCCATTGCAATCTAAATAGATTCGCAACCAAATAAGATTTTTTTTTAAATTGCTTTTCTTCAGAGCAACTCACGTATATGTTTAAAATGCTCTATCGAAATTTTTAACGCTTGTTAATTCCCTCGGATTTTTTTTAAGATTGCGTTTTGAACGATGAATTAATACCAGGAAGGACTCGCTAAAAAGGGAGACAGAAAAATTCTGTCACTTGCGGGATTTGAACCCGAGTGTCTCGGCCTCGCGTCAAGTGTAAGTGTGGGGTTAGAACACAGCGCGATACCGAGAGACCCGGGTTCAAATCCCGCAAGTGACAGAATTTTTCTGTCTTTTTTCTATTAGCGTTTCCTGCCTTGTAATAATTTATTTAATTAAACTCTAACATACCTTTCTATTCAAATTTGAAATCACTGATAAACGGAACAAGTAACTGCCGGATCGAGAAAAATTAGTAACAAAATAAAAAGGAAACAAAAATCAATATAACTCAGTATCAATTTGATGAAGCCTATGGAACAAATGATCGATAAATGAAAGAAATGACAATCTGTTGATTAAAACTAATAACAACCAAAATTGGCAATTGTCACGTGACGTTAATTACACGATCGATAGGACAAATGAAGCAACTGACTGAAAAGGACAAAAGGAATGACAATCGATCAGCGATAGAAAATAGAAATAACGAAATTGACAATTGTTTAATGATGTAGTTGATAAAACGCATGAGACAAAAGCTAAAAACGAACAAAGTTTTCAAACATTCATTTTAAAAGGAACATAGAGCAAATAAAACTATTGACTGACGAACTGGACAACTGATAATTGACCGTCGACAACTATACTATGAGCAAATGGCAAAAGGCAAAGCAGAAAAGGTAAATTTTATTTGACTAGAGAGAAAAGTAGTTTTAGTAAGCAAAGCAGAGACCACGAAAACGAATGAGACTTAATTACTGAAGAACAAAAAAAATTTAAAAAAAGAAATGGAACAGTGTAAGTGTAGAGATTCAAAACAAAATTAATAAGCCAGTCAGTTCTCTGGATGTTAAATTTAAAGAAACACACTTTACACAGTTAGAGCGCGCCGCTGACGTGATGACGTCGAAATATGCGATTCCGATCTCTAGTAATTAAAAAAAAAACAACAACAAAGAATACACGGAAAGGAAAACCTAGTCACGTACATGCGCGCGCATGCATGCCACAGCTGCCTCTTTTGTTTACTACAAAATATAATAGCAACTCCGCAAGTCTGTCGTAAAATAATAGCTCTAATTCGAAACAAACGCAAATCCGAGCACGTATAAAAGCTGCCACACACCCGCGAGGCCGATTTTATTATTTAAGATTCGAAACGCTCGGTAATGCCACCGAAATAACAATTGCGAAACGCGCGCCGCGCCGCTCGTAGCGAAAAAAAAAATTAATAATAAGCTGGCTATGAATGTTTATTTTTTTTATGAGGACGACGCGACGACGGAGCGGATAAATTAAAACAAATGCTATCAGTTCGCAATTAAATGGTGAGTGACCCAGAGATATCGACACGATGAGTCCGACTCTGTCACTTGTCAGAAAACTAACTGACACAGAAGAAAAAAAAACGGCAAGATCATCGGAACTAATCAACGAAGCTCAATAAGCACTATACTTTGAGTATAGTAACTTCAATTATCCTTGCAGGTTGCAGGCTGTAAGTTACTGTAGTTGTGGAATATATGAAAGAGCAATGAGGAAAGATGAAGATCTTGGAATCTTAACGATCGTTATCCGAATAGGTCGGATTTAATTCCGAGCGCACATGCCTGTATGATAAACGATGAGAAACCAAAAAGAATGCGCTCTCTCACGTCTATTGCTCTGTAACTAATAATATATGGCGCAACCTGTATATTATCTAATATGAATGAGCTGACCTTTCTTGTACACCTCTTGGTCAAATTAAAAAAAAAAGAATAAAAATGTGATTTAACAACGTAGAAATTTTGCTGTGTGATGTGCGGATGATGATCTCAGCGTCAACTGTGAGATAAAAAATTCGATTAGAAGCGAAAATAAAACTTTATTTATCAAAAACTAACGAATTAACGATCGAAGAAAAAATGCGAGTAAAAAAAAACATCGCGTGACGCGTTTGCGGTTTAAGGTCCTCCGAAAACTTGACCCGCGAATAAAATTAATTGTTTCTGCTTCTGATTGCTTCGGTTTCAGGTTCAAGTGCGCGCTTTACATAAATAAACAAAAGAGTACGCACGCGATTGTCCAATCACACGTACGATTATCCAAAATTATCGCAGGGTTCAATGAAATGAAACGGGATTTTGTTTAACGTTTGAAGGGAAGGCGAAAATAAATGAAAAATCGAAAAGAGTTAATTTTACCAAATATGTGCGCTCCTTTCGTCACCTCGCCGGTCGTGAATAAAATAGTATACACATCCTAAGACCGTGCCTCGTTGCGATTATAGCCATAAAATAATCGTTCCCTTCTTCGAAGTAAAATCATTTAGTTTTAGGGAATTAATGAGTTGTGCAAATATTAAACGCTCAGATTAAAAATGCTCTAAATTGCCAAAAGCCAAGCATGAATATGTGTATGTTTAAAAATTTCAACACACAATTTGAACGCCTTTGTTAATATTTATAAGCGGTGGCTAATAAAACGGCGACCATGTCTTTGAACTATTTTCGAATAGTTTCCGAACGAACAACTTTCTATTTTTTGCGCGTTCTTTCACGATTAGATAATCGGCGGAAAATCACACTCTAGACCCCGATGTTTTCTTTTTTTTTTTTTCTATAAAGCAGCCGCTAATCGTGCTAATAAATCTGTTTACCGAAAGGCCCCGAAGACGAATGCGTTTTCCAATTAGCATCGGCGAGTGTTTCCTTGTAACAATTATAGTATTCGTCTGGAAATCGATGTCTGTTTTGTTTAGACCCGATTCTAAATTCGTATACAGGCCGATACTTTATTAACGGCGCAGCATCTGCGTTTTGCGAAATTTATTTTGGCCGGCCTCCAAAAGGTTTTATTGAACATATTAGATTTCCTTCCTATATTTATTAAATTCTATATTTGTTTCGTTCGATGTATATTTCCGCTTCAAATATGCGATTACGATTTTTTTCTCTCTCTCTCTTTTTTTTAATTCAAAACGCAAAATTTTCCGCGCTTGAAATCAGTCATCCAGATATCTTCGAGCGAGGCCATGAACAGCGTAACATATTTGACGACTTGTTCGATGACATACTTGACGAGATTATCTCGGTTTTGCAAATTCGAAAACACTTTGTATAACATACCAATTCACATTCCGTCTAACGCCATGTTTAAGATTATTAGAGATCTCAGTGTTTCACAATGAATGAAAGATCTTTTCCAGTTACATTTTTTTTTGTCCAAAAATTGACAGTTTAAGTGAGAGCCGTCTATTGAACGTTTTAGGAACTTCGAGAACATCGTAAATTGTAATAATTGCAAATGCCCCAAACTTTCAAACGAAATAAAATATTCAGACATTAATATGTACTCTCAATGAAACAAATTGTTGAGGATGTAATGTGTCGCCATCTGTACGCAGTGCCTGTCGTTCATTATGATTGATCCGGCTCGTAAATTGTAACTCCAGATCATCGAAAGGCGAAATTTTCGATCAAAAGTTAAATATGTTTTATTGTTTTCAACTCAGTTGCAAAATTCGAAAAAATAAGTGTAAATAAGTATCGCCATCTATTGAATAATTCTACATTTATCCACGGTGTTTGTTGTATATGATTCGTGCGTTTCGTAATTCCTAACTTCAAGTAAATAAAAAAAAAAACATTAAACAAGCACTTCATTCAAATTCAATAAAAATCGAGCCGTTTAGATTCAAGTGACAGTCGGACGCGCTGTCGCCATCTGCCTTGTATTTCATGTAATCTATTTCGCTCGTTAATTGCAGGTCCAGCCCGCTCGAAGTCAAAACGTTCAAATAAAGAATCAAAACAGTTGACTTCGTTACGTCAACTCTTTAAAATCAAAACAGACGAACACTTTCCAAGTCGTTAATAAAATTTTGGCCGTTCAAGTACGGATGACTGATCTGAAGCGAGTGTCGCCATCTGTCGGGTATTCCCGCTCCGAAAATTATAATCAGAACTGGAAATCGAACTGTTATTTAAAAAGAAAATCAATTCGTTGCTTGATTTTTTTTTCCAACATTCAAAACATTAAAAAAAATTAAGAAGGGTGGCAGGTGTCGCCATCTGGTGAATGTTTGTACAATGTTGTACGTTATTGATTACTATAATTCAATCCCACTTCGGAAAGTCGACTTCAAGATGAATCAAATACTGTCCTCAAGTCATAATAAAATCTATTAGGTTAGGTTATTCAAATTCGAATGGAAGTTCAGATTTTATGGGTTTGAGGCGTCGCCATCTATTGGATGTTTCGACAATCTCGTTCGTGAATTACAATCAGAACTACTCGAAATCGAACTGTCAATTGAAAAAGGAAAACCAATTTGTCACTAAATTTTTTCCAACATTCAAAATATTAAAGAAAATTAAGAAGGGTGTTAGGTGGCGCCATCTAGTGAACGCTTGCACAATGTTGTTACTAAAATTCAATTCCATTTCGGAAAGTCGTACTCCAAATCAATCAAAACGATAAATACCTTCCTTAAGTCATAATAAAATATGTTATGTTAGGTTATTTGAATTTAAATGGTAATTCAGATTTTATGGGTTTAAAGTGTCGCCATCTATTGGATATTTCGACAATCTCGTTCGAAAAATATATAATCAGAGCTCGAAATCGAACTTTCAATTAAAAAAGGCGATGCTAATTATTGTATTAATTTCTTCTAACTTTCAAAGCATTAAAAAAAAATTAAGGATTGCCTGAGGTGTCGTCGCCAGCTATTGAATGCCTCGGCAGTGTTTATTAATGAATTAGTTTCCAGATAAATTTAAAAACCTGAACATAAATACTCAAAACGTAAAATTAAAATTAAAAATCTAAACTGTTTGGGTTCAGGAAGTTCTGATGGCGGTGTCGCCCCATCTGTTGGATTTTCAGACAAAGTTTTCGATTCAATCCTGTTCATGAAGTGCTGCAATCGCAGATCAAACAAAAGTGCTGCAATCGCAGATCAAATAAAAGTGCTGCAATCGCAGATCAAATAAAAGTGCTGCAATCGCAGATCAAATAAAAGTGCTGCATTCGCAGATCAAATAAAAAACATGAAATATTATAAAAATAATAATTAACGAAAGCTCAAGTGAAAATCGTCTCGGGTGCCGCCATCTATCGGATATTTCCACGCTGATTGTCATTTATAATTTATTCCGTTAGTAAATAACGATGAAACCGGATCCCTCAAAGTCAAAGCGGAAAAATAATTTTTAAAAAATAAAATGAAAACAGCAAATATTTTTAATGCAGTGCAAAAACTTCAACAAGCAGTTCAGAATCAATTATGGAAGTTCTCGTGAGGGGAATCTGAGGCGTCGCCATCTGTTGAACGTTTTTTTTTTTTACAAATTTATTCAAAATCCTTTCTTGATAAGCGACACAATTTTGCAACGATTTCGTATTTTCAGCGAGAAAGGACTAGCGACTACAATTTTACAACACATTTGTATCCGGTTCGAAGGACCAAAATGTGTTACGTTTAGTTCTTTCGCAATGAAGAGTGCCAATGCATTTTGTACGATCCAACATCGAAACAAGCATTCTCTCGCCGACTGGAAATGAGTAAGAATGGGTTGGGCATTTATCTCTGAATTTAATCGGCGATTAGATTACAACGATTCTATTAAATTGCACCGGCGCATTATGTGTGAGTGTACAAAGACGCAATAAATAAGCCGCCGCCGTCAACCAGAGTGCCAGATTGCCATTAAGCACTTATCTTAGTCACTGATTTATGAAGTCATTGTTGAATTAATGCGCGGAGAAAACGCGAAATTAAAAAAGAAGAAGCCTGATCGTTGCAGAATGTCGCGTTAATTGTGACACACGTGCGACCTCTTTGTTTTAACTTTGATACTTGACAATGACTGCAATAATTAACTGTAAACTGTGAGAGCCTAACACGGGACCGTAGTCAGAGGGGCGCCAAGGGAGGCTGAGCCTGCCCTAGAAAGTTTTAAGCCTGCCCTACGACGCGACGGTCCAACCCTTACGACTCCGGTATTCAGAAATAATACTCGTCAATTATTTCAAACATTTTGCCCTCTCCCCATTCTCTATTTCTTGGGAGAATCGTAATTTCATTCACAGAGAGACGCCCGGTAAAGAAATACAACTATCGCAGCTTGTGTGGTGGGAGTACGCTTGCCCGTCCTTGGTGTAAGCCATGCGTGAGTACTCCCGCTAACGCGCCGAGGCTCGCTTTGACGACTCGGTTGCGGGGTTGCTTTTATTTTACACGAATGCCGTGCGTCGAAGAAAATAAACGCTGTTTTATTGTTAAAGTTGAAATTAGTGAGTTTCGAGACACTTCGAACAAAGTTTAGGAAAGAGAGAACGGAGAGAGACAGGGGGGAAAGAAAAAACGGGAAGCTGCGTTCAAAACTGACGACTTACGAGACAGAAAACTGTTTCTATTCAAAAAAAAAAGCGCGAAAGTTTTCCTAGTTTGCGAGGAGATGGCGCTAGTGCATCAATCGGATAGCGCAAATTTATTGAAAATTCGTCTGACAACATGTTTTCATACGAAAATAAAAAGGAAAAGGAAACAAGTTCAAACTTTCCTTTTTTTTGTATTTTCAATAGTCCTCTGAGAAGCTACTGTAGGGACGCCCGCCCTATACAACAAGGTAAATGAAGGGACACCCTGTATAATAAAAAAGTGAAGCGCCAGGAAAAATTCGAATGCGAACACACTCAACCCGAGAACGTACAGCCGTCTTATTTAAGATTCAATAAGCGTGATATTTAGACGTAATTAATGGGCGATTGTGTAAGAGATAACCGCTTGTAAATTGTATTGTAATGGACGTGTTGAGCAAACAATACTTCGCGTGTAAACGTGTAATTTTAAAGTCACTTAAGACCTCCAATAATAATCACGAACGTGTCGGGATACATTTTTTCGCTTCATTTTTTTCTTCCTTTAATTGAATCGATGAGTACATAACCGTGTTCAGTTCAAGTTTGCTATGTTGAAAAAGAAAACAACAGATAACTTCTTCTGGATTTTTATTTTAAGTAATTATTGGCTTCGGGAGGCTTCAGATATCCTCATCTGAAAGAATGTTAAGGCAATGATTCACTTAAAATAAAAATTTCTCAACGCAGAAAATTTGTGATGATGAACACGATTACGCACTCACCGATTCAATTGTTTTTATTAGAACCAGCTGGTTTCTTGTTCTTCCGTTGTTAATGTACCTTTTTTATTGTTTATTTTACTTTTTTTTTAATTAAAGATCTGCGGACGCGAAAAAATTTCACAAATTAGCGATTCACTGGATGTTTTGATTTGCGGGAGCGCCGAGGGTGACAACGTGCAATAATTTGAATTATTCGCTCGGGTTGTTTGTTGCGTGGAAATAAAATTACGCCAACTTGGCACGCGTTCACGTTCAAGTATTTAAATTAGGCTTGCGTGGTTTCGCAGGCCTAAACAGTTCAGTTTTTCGTTTTGTGAATTTAAAGCGAAACGAGAGTTGTTGCGCGAGCGTGGCCCGTGACAATATTATCACGTGACAAATAAATAATAAATACTTAAGACGTCCTCAGAGTTTGTTAAACGCGGGAAGAAGAGAAAAATTAAATGCGGCTTGCTTGGAACTATAAACCGGAGTACAAATAAAGCAGAAAGAAAGTGAGGAATTTAATATCTCGAAAGATCAGGTAGAAAAGGAAAGACAAACAAATAAATCTAATTTTATCAAATAAACAAATATCTACACAGCCAAGCAAAAAAAAAAAGATTATCGTCACAGTGCAGTTTATTTGCAAAACGTCAAGGTCAAGGTTGCCGACGTATTTTGCTTTTATCTCTTCTATTTATGGAATTCTCGGATGGTTTAAATCCGTTTGTTTATTTTCGGGAAATTTTGGGTTCAATTTCTGTGCGGTTTCAGGGCCGAAAATTTCCGGAATTTCTTGTTACAGCTTTGGGTTTGGGGCGTCCAGGCACGGCGGCGCCGGCCTTTGTCAAAAAAGATTGCCGGGGGCGCTCGCAATTAATACCGCAGGTACTTTCGAGAAAGCCGCGGAGCATTCCCGTGCGTACGCGAAGTCTTCCTCGACTTTTCTGAACGTATCCGGAAGCGAGCGCCTTCACTATAAAAACGAACATCGGACCAGTTCTCGTGACATTACGAATACAAGCTGCAGTGTAAATGAAAATTTGCAAAAACTTCTCGTCTTTGCTACTATAAAAATATAAAGAAAATTACAGAATATCGATACGCGGAATTTTCAGAAAAAATCCAGCACCAAACAACTTGATAAATTTGTTTGAAAAATCTTAAAATAACTTCGCGTCAAATTAAATTTCTTTCGATTAATTGACCTCATCGTCTCCGTTCGATGTGAAGAAATTTTGCAAAAAGAAATCCTTATCTTTGTTAAGTTGATCAGGGCTCTAGAATAGCTATTTGGTAACACCTTCATTACTGATATCTGTATTTTTATTTTGAATACACGTTTTACTCACCGGGGCCTTCCCGGTCCCCGCCCGCTCATATTGTTTCATTTTATTTCACGGGATATTTAATAAATTAAAAGTCACAATTGCATTTCTTTAACTAAAATGCATTTGTGATTTATGGGTGGGTTTGTGGATGGGTTTATGCAGTTTATGGATGGATATGTGGATGCATACATGGATGGACTGATAGAATTTATGGATGCATCTGTGGATGGATTTATGGGTGGATTTATGGATATATTTGTGGATGGATTTATGGACGAATTTATAGATGCATTTGTAGATAGATTTATGGATGGATTCATGGATGGATTTGTGGATGGATTTACAGAATTTATAGTTGGATATCTGGATGAATTTGTGGTTCGATTTATAGAATTTATGGATGGATTTGTGAACGGGTTTATGGATACATTTGTGAATAGATTTTTGGATGGATTTATGGGTGCGTTTGTGGATGGATTTGTAGGATTTATGGATGGATTTGTGAGTGGATTTACGGATAGATTTATGAATGGAGTTTTGGGTGTATTTATGGATGGATTCATGGATGGATTTGTGGACGAATTTATGGATGCATTTGTGGATCGATTTATGGACAGATTTATTGATGTATTTGTGGATTTGAATAAGCATTTATGGATGGATTTATGGATGGATATGTGGATGGATTTATGGATGGATTTGTGGATCAATTTTAGATACATTTGTGGATGGATTTACAGAATTTATGGATGGATTTGTTTATGGATATATGGATAGATTTATGAAGGGATTTGTGGATCGATTTATGCACTTATGAATGGATTTAAGGATGGATTTCTGGAGGATTTATGGGTGCATTTGTGGATGGATTTATGGACAGATTTGTGTATGCATTTGCGGATGAATTTATGGATAGATTTATTGATAGATTTTTGTATGCATCTGTGGATGGATTTATCGATGAATGTTTAAATGGATTTACAGAATTTGTGATTGGATATTTGGATGCATTTGTGGATGGATTTATAGAGTTTATGGATGGATTTGTGAACGAATTTATGGAAACATTTTTGAATAGATTTATGGATGGATTTATGGGTGCGTTTGTGGATGGATTTGAAGAATTTATGGTTGGATTTGTGAATAGATTTACGGATAGATTTATGGATAGATTTGTGGATCCATTTATGGATGGATTTTTGAACGGATTTATGGATGCATTTGTGGATAGATTTATGGATGCATTTATGGATGGATTTGTAAAATTTATGGATTGATTTATGACTGGATTTACGGATAGATTTATGAATGGATTTGTGGATGTATTTATGGATGGATTTTTGAACGGATTTATGGATGCATTTGTGGATAGATTTATGGATGCATTTGTGGATGGATTTGTAAAATTTATGGATTGGTTTATGACTGGATTTACGGATAGATTTATGAATGGATTTTTGGGTGTATTTATGGATGGATTCATGGATGGATTTGTGGACGAATTAATGAATGCATTTGTGGATCGATTTATGGATAGATTTGTGGATGTATTTGTGGATGGATTTATAGAATTTATAATTGAATTTGTGGATGGATTTACAGAATTTATGGATGGACTTGTTTACGGATATATGGATAGATTTATGGATGGATTTATAGAATTTATGGATGGATTTGTGAACGAATTTATGGAAACATTTGTAAATAGATTTATGGATGGATTTATGGGTGCGTTTGTGGATGGATTTGTAGAATTTATGGTTGGATTTGTGAATGGATTTACGGATAGATTTATGGATGGATTTGTGGATGCGTTTATGGATGGATATATGAATGGATTTGTGAACAGATTTATGGATGCATTTGTGGATAGATTTATGGATGCATTTGTGGATACATTTATGGATGCATTTGTGGATGGATTTGTAAAATTTATGGATTGATTTGTGACTGGATTTACGAATAGATTTATGAATGGATTTGTAGGTGCATTTATGGATGGATTCATGGATGAATTTGTGGACGAATTTATGGATGCATTTGTGGATGGATTTATGGATAGGTTTATGGATCCATTTATGGATGGATTTATAGAATTTACGAGTGAATTTGTGGACGGATTTTTGAATGGATTTTTGGATAGATTTATGGATGGATTTGTGGATGGACACTAAGCGGAAAAGTCAACTTCCACAACCATGCTAAACGTTACAAGTTCGACCGTTGTACTTATTAAGTGTTTATTTGCCGCGCGCTTCTCTGTGATTGAATGTGATTGAATTTTCGTTTCCCCGACACAACTAAGGATATAATTGAGAGCGGTGTTAGCCCATTTGAGGCGCCCTACAGCATCGCCGTCCTAGATAATCTGCGTGTATTTTCTCGAGTCCTTGACGAGCAAATATTGCCATTCATTGCCGTTGGCTGCTAATCTTGTAACTATCTGCTGCTTGAATTACACGCACACAAAAAAAAATGATCGGTGCGACACGGAGATAGCTCCTGTCATTTACTGCTTTTAGATTTGTGCCAAGGTTGCCTGCTCGGCACTTCTTCGCCATCAACACGAGAACCTCCGTCGCCTATTATTCCTCCTACTAATAATCAATGCGGCCCCCTTATCAGTCATCGCCGATGAATCGTTGCGGAACGAGCGCGCGTTCCGGTCGGTTTCGTGCGCGAATCTGAAAATATCCTGGCGCGCTCCTTGAAGGACTGCTGCTCTCGTCCGTTCAGTCGATCGCGAAGCGCTGCTGTGTTTGAACGCACGGCCGAAGTTAACTGTGGTCAGTGAAGTTACTCTCGCCGCGCGACTCGTAAGTGGAATGAATACGCACCAAACAATTTTTTTTTCTCTTGCAACTTGCTTGAAACACCTTCGGTTTTGAATTTAAATGTATGCGCAGGTGGTACAGATGAAGAAGCGAGCGCAAATTTTCGGTTTCGGTTCGGCAACGGGCCAGATAGTTTTACATCAGAAAAAAAAAAAAAAAAACGCGCTTCTGCATAATAAAATATATGCCGAAAATACCTCGAGTTAAAAGCTTTAGCTCGTAATTTTTTTTTTGCGTGGCTCAAAGCGAAATACAAATCTCGTCCCCCCCCGTCATGTCCAGCAAATAAAATCCGGCACACTATTTCGATAAAATTTAAGCGATACAAATCTTTTTTTTTTTTTTTACTAAACCACGTGCTTGTGAAAATCAAAAACCCCATTCCGCATACGTACACGGTTAGAACCGAAAGCGAAAGTGGAACTTTTTTGCTCTTGCTGAAGAAAAAAAAAACGTCTCCTTGAACCTGAACGTCCGGCGGCATTGTCTGCGATGATCCGTTCCGGATTTAAAATTGGCGGAGTGTATTGACTTGACAGGCGAAAGTCGGGGACGCCCGCGAAACGAAGTCGGATGGGATTATATATTTAGGCCGAGACAAAAGGCGAAGGAAGGTTGGTGCACCTGCTGATCGCGAAAGTAAAATGTTAACGATTCAGGCGCGCGACTTTGAAATGCTTCGAATCTTTTCGATAGTGTAGCTGTATTTTCGGCATCCGGATTTATGTGCGCGTTGATTTGATTTTTGTTTTTTTTTTTCGTTTTTTTTTTTTTTTTGGCAGGGTGACAATCGCAAATAAACATTAGAGGAAGAGGCGTGGGCTCTTAATGAATGTTTAGGTTTTCTTTCAGTGAGAATTCCGGAATGAAAATAACTGGAAATCACATTTAAAAAATTTAGATATTAGAATAATCCACGTTCAAAATATATAAACATAATTTTTGAATAAACTTGTTGAGGAAATTCTAAGAAAAAATTATCATCCGCGTCGTGGGTCAATTTGGCTACAATTTTTTTTTGTCTCCCGTTCTTATTGAGACACCCGGTATGAACCTAGTTATTTCGGAACAAAATGTTTAATTTTGGGTTTGGTATCGTCTATCAGTGTGTATATGGTCGAGAGTAATTAATGACCTCAATTACAGCTGATCAAGATAAATTATTATCGTCGGCCGTTTGTAATTAAGTGTCAGACGGCGGTGCGACGGCGGTAAAACGAGTAGCGTTTTGCATAATAATTGCCGTGTTTTTATAAACAAACAAAAAATTGTTTTTAACTACCGTCCAGGCAGCAAATAGAAGAAGGTGTCGGTCCTAATTGACATAAAAAAAACGATTGAAATGTTTTTCGCTTCAAATATTGAATAGGTACAGTCGTGCGCAACTTAAACGCACCTCCTGCACGCAAACTCCACCCTTAAGACCTTGTACTACAAGGAAATGTCAAATTGTAACACTTCAGATGCGCACGACTGTACGTGATTTATGTTCCTGTTCCGCACAAACATTTTAGCTTTGCTGAAACCGAGGGGTAGGACTTCTCTTAAATAAGCGTACAAAGAGTTAAATGCAGATTTAAAAATACATTCAAATCTACGTTTTAATTATTTCAGTTAGTTTAATTAAATTACGGTATAAATATTAGTAAATACGTATAAATACCTTAAATTAAACTAAATGACAGCAAATACCCCTAAATACCATTGAAATACTAATAAATAATTTTATGTTTTTGTTAAATACCATGAAGTTAAATTAAATATTGTGTATATGTAAAATAATTGGATTATGACGTGTACATGACTTACATGGTCTGCTCTGGCTTGGTCATAGAGGGGCACCAACCCAGCTAGCAGAGTGACGTGAAAAGAGCGTTATAATGCCGTCATTTTTGTCACTAAAAACTAAAATTTCGTCATTATAAAATCCAAAAGATGTGTTCTAAGTGACGTCTTAATCACTTCATAAGTCAAGCCACATAACGTCATGCAGATAACGTACCTTTGACGACGTTAATTGCGACGTAAATAAACGACATAATGACGTGATAATGAAGACGAAGTAACGTGTTTCGCCCCCATGTTGCAGCAACGGTATTTCTTGTTCCAACGTTGCTGCGCCTTCTTTACGCAAACGTAACAATGCAATCGAAGTGTTAAATAAATCGTGAGTGCAAAGCCATTCAAATTTTTCACAAAAGTTGAACGTCAAGTGAGATAACTTCTGCGAGAAAGTTATAGTAACTTATCTCGGTCGTTGAGAATTACTTTGAGATGATCTCGTTGTTAGTTTCAAAAAATTTTTGGGTATTTATACACGCTGCATTAGTTACCAAGTGCGCCATCTTGTGCTTGTATTCACTACTATATACATATTATTATTTTCTTTAATTTAACAATTCTGATATTAATTTTCGTATAATTGGCCTCAGAAATATTTATTTACACTTTTTGTTTAGTCCTAAAAACGTTTTTAAACTAACAGCTTTCAAAAATAAACACAGTGACATTTAATCACTTTCCACTGACGTGTTAACGACGTCACTTTTACAAAGTTATTAATACGTGTCGTATGACTTGTCATAATGACGGCAGTTTCGGGACAAACGACGTCAACGACGAAAAATAACCTAAAAATCACGTAATTCCGACGTCACTGCGCAAGGCTGGGAAATAATTGTTTGTAATTACTGAAATAGATAGAACTTTCTTTTAAATGTTTGCATTTTATCTATTATTTTTAAATAGAATTAAATATATTTGAATACATTTAAGTAGATATAAATTAATGTGATTCTTAAAATACAATCGTATAAATGCGTGAATATTTCAAGATTACGTTAAATACTAATAAATAGTTTTAAATACAATCGAAACATTTTAAATACGACCAAATACTTTGAATACAATTGAAACATTTTAAATACGACAAAATACTTTAAATAGAATAAAATATTTTAAATCCTTCCCCTCGGCTGAAACTAAAGGATCCCGAAAGAAAAGGAAAATCTCGTCGGTCGTCGCAACGGACAAACGAAATCAAGAAAATAAATTAATTCCGAAATTTATTAACAAATATTTGGAAGTGTGGAGAGCATAAGTTTGACCGGAGCTAGCCGTTTGCTTACTATTTACAATCGGCGCAGGTTTTTTTTTTATCACAACGTTACTAAATTTTACACAGAAATAAACACACAACACTGTAGAAGTCTCGGGAGTTTTCTGAAAATAAAAAGAAATAATTTCCAAAGGGTAACGAATGTAAGGATCAAAAGAAGGTATTAGATCGGATTCGATCGATTATTTAAAGGGAGCCTTAGTCTGCGTAAGGAGCCTATTCTGTATCAAAAGCGTTAAATTTAAAGGGCTGTTAAATTTTGTTGCCAAGGTAACAACCAATCGTAGAACTGTATTCTACAATTTGAAGGACCTATTAATTTTAACAGCCCATTAAAAAGATACAGAATACGCCCCTGAATCAGTTGGTTTTTATTACTAAGCTTTATAGAAAGCTGCGTTGCGTATCAATTAAATTTTGGAGGTAAAATTGATGTAGAAACTGTAAGCCTGTGAACAATACAACGTATGAGTCCCGCAAGGCTCCATCTTGGGCCTCGACGTTTTTGCTCTTTGTAGATTGAGATGTAGTTTGCATAAAAATCGCCTAAATTTCAGTTTATTGTTATTATTCACGTCTCAACTGACGATGTTTTTCATATTTCTTTTGTCACGTGTTAGGCCTGCAAATGTAATGAGGTCCTAAGGGCCAAATATTTTTTGCTTTCTTCATAGTTTCCCCTATTTTCATCAAACAAAACTTTTGCTGGGGCATTCCACTTTCAAATTTCGCGTGCTTTTAAAATATTGGACTTTGAGAGAGGGGGGTGGTCTGAAGAAACCTCTGAGGTTTTTTTCTATCATCAAATCATGGATTCCTTTTTTCTGCCGCTGTAAATCATGCACGACGCGTCTCTTGTTTTCACCTTTTGCAACAACATTCGCCAACGAACAAAACTGTTGCTAAACACTTATTCATTTCTTATTAGGCAAGAAGTGTTAGGCACACACGTGACCTACAAATCAAATCAAACGCGCAGCCGTCTTTCTCAATCAACGGCGCATTCCACTTTTTGGAGTCATCCGACTTGGACTTGGAATCGTTCCACGCCAAAAATTCTGGCCTGAGAACGACAAGAATGAAAGTTAAACCCGATTTAATTCGGGAAGGAACAATCCTCTAACTATAAATACTAAATAGATTGATTAAAACAGTGTTTAAGCTGTAAAGGAGATAAATAGTGAGAAAACCCCTCGACCACATTAATTCACTGAAAGCGAATACGTATTTCGGTAACGAAGTTACCATCTTCAGCGCTAAACTGATATTCAATATCAGTTTAGCGCTGAAGATGGTAACTTCGTTACCGAAATACGTATTCGCTTTCAGTGAATTAATGTGGTCGAGGGGTTTTCTCACTATTTATTTGGATTACAGCCACAGGTTTTGTGTTGCTTTGTGATTAATGTAAAGGAGATAATGATTCGTTTTCGTTGTCGCGTGGGCGGCCTGCTTAGAGGAAAAATTAACCGCGATGACATTAAATTATTAAGATGGATGGTTAGCCTACTTAGCCTGACGTTATGTTACGCGGAAGCTCGTTCGCCAGAAACGATTTACAATGCATAATTGACATTCCCCAGTAAATAGGCAATTAAATCGAGTATAAAGTTCACGCTGCAACTGGTCCTTAATGCGATGAAAAAGAAATATTTCAGTATCTCGTTAGTTAATGTGATTGATTTATTTTTGAACAGATGTGGATGCAGTATATCACCTCATATATATATATGAACATCTATAATTCCATAATTAAAGTTACTATTATAAAGTATATCTGTTGCGGACACTTGGAGGAAAAATTCAGATTTTGTCGACGTTTCGCCATGTTGAGGAAAATTTCTATTTATATTTTATAGTAATAATTTTCATCCGACAAGATAGTGGCATCAATTAAAATCATCATCAAAGGATTATCCACGAGATTACTGACTATGTAGTTAAATTTTTTCGAATAAAATTCAACGAAGAAGTTACTGTTAAAAAAATTATGGTGACTCGAGGCTTCTCCTTCGTTGAATTCTATTCAACTCTATTATGTTAATTACTACCATCACAGATTATACGAAACAATTTTCTCGGTAATCATTTATATTGTTTTTGGGTCCACGTGATCATCGAACTCTTAAAATGCGCGTGTGGTTTTGCGTATTCAGACGATCAAAGGTTACCGCACCGAGTCGTAAATTATCGTCTTCGGCTTTATTCACACGTCCTATTATCTCCTTTAAATACCCGCCTGCAGGATACTTGAAACAGGCCGTGTCTCTGCTTCTCGGCTCGCTTACTTATTTCAAATGCCATTGCATATCCGGTTCTACGAATTACAGTTTTTCGTGCGGCGACGAAGAGAGTACATTGCGTTCGCCTTCGACCTCTTTTTTTTATTCTGCTGCCCCTTGGTGTAGTCACGATGTTTTCGATTCGTTCCTTCGCACTTAGGGGTACGACCAAACTAGACTTTACTCATTAATTTGCAACGTGTCTGAAGCATGCAGTCGTTTTGTATAGTACCTAATAAGTTATCGGTTCGGAGATGAGTAGGATGATAGATCGGTTGGATTGCAAGGGATTTGA
The DNA here is from genome assembly GCA_036172665.1 of Prosopocoilus inquinatus. Lineage (NCBI taxonomy): Eukaryota > Metazoa > Arthropoda > Insecta > Coleoptera > Lucanidae > Prosopocoilus > Prosopocoilus inquinatus. Next base: position 396,684 of record CM069878.1, on the reverse strand, counting down.
TGAGCTACTCTTCCGCTGATAAGAACCCAAACAGGACCAAAATGGCTGCGTTGCAAGTAACGACGGAGAGATTAGATTGCGTTCAACTTCGACACCTTTTTCTGCCACCGGTCTTCCTTACGTGAGCTTTTATTCTGTTGGCCCTCGATGCTGTAGTCGCAAGTCAGATATTTTCAGAGAATAAGTTAAACTAGTTTCGGAATGTATCATCGCGTTTGTTTGTTTTTTTTTTCTTAATTAAAAATCAATAGTGTTAGTACGGAAACAATTGCAAAATGAAACTCCTCGTTGTAGCAAAACAAATAATAAATATTGCTTGAAATATTTTATAATAATTTTCATCGGACAAGATTGTGCTTCAATTAAAATTATTATTAATTATTACGAAAAAATGCAAGAATTAGATTAGACCAAACAATTTTTTCGGTAATCTTTTATAATGTTTTCAGCAATACCCAAGTCCCACGTGATCACCCAACTCGTAAAATACACGTGCGGTGATGCGTATTCGTACGATCAAAGGTTACCGCCCCAAGTCGTAAATCATCGTCAATCATCCCCGTCTTTGATTACATAGTCTAGACGTTCGATTGTCTATTTAAGCGCCCACCTGCAGAATACTTGAAACACGCCGGGCCTATACTCGGTTTTGGCGGTTCTTTTTTTTTTGATTTTGAAGCAGATGGTAAAAGTTTTGAACTTGTCAAATCTGAAACCATTCAAACGAAATTTTTAATAGTCCATCGCAAACACTGAGTTGACGTTTTACTTCAAAAATATTGTCACGCCTCACATTTGTAGGAATATCTCAAACAATTTGTTCCAAGAACCATATATTTCAATAGAACCAGAAAACTTTTTTTTAAGAAAATAAAAAAGATCGTGTGTTGGAGAATTTAATGCCGGGTCGAGCCACAAAACAAAACCAGCGCGCACCAATCAGTAAACATGTTTTTTTCTTTCATTTTATTTCACAGACGTGATAAATACGATATGAATAATAATAATAATTCCGTCTAGTCGCCGCATTACGCAATTCACAAATATAAAAATTTGATAAAGGACTCACGTAATATCGCGGTAATACGTGCGCTCCTCCTAAATCTTAATGATGCAATCAATCCTCGACATTATCACAACTTACGTAAGGTTCTTGGGAGTTGACGGAGGCGCCTCGGATTCGTTTTATTTTTTTTCCTCGGCGATTGCTCAGCATAATTGGCCAAATTGGACGGGGTAATAAAGGCCATTCGTTGCCTAATTTCAGGGCGCATCATGCATCATGAACATCGTCGTGATGCACGGCTTTTTAATTGGAAGTCATGAACGCGGACGCATTAATTTCGGCCGGGTCTCGGTGACAACACGCATTGCGTAATCAACAAAATATTTACTTCCACACGTAATTATTATTAAACATCTCTTCGAAAATAAGCCAGTTCGAAGTAGCTTTGAAACCCTAATTAGGGTTTTGTTGTTTTCGAGTACGATTGGGACCCACCGCATTTAACGGCTGTTTTATATGGACCAAAGACGCTCTCGTTCAATTAAAAACCGATAAAAGCCGATGGCGTTGATAAATAATTCCGAGTAAAATGTGTTTGTTTACTTCTGCGCGTGCATACAAATAAGCAGCCGGGCAGACGTGAAGGATTATTTACGAGCGGCGATGCGCGTTTTAAAGTCGACACAAAGTATCATAAATTAAACCCGTTATTGCCGCGCACATAGTGAAACTGAAGTGGCTTTTCAGTAAAAGTTTACGGCCGCAAACGGAAATGGGATTGTAAATTCGTCGTCTCCGTGTGGTCAGGTTTAGATTTCATTGCTGGTCATCGTTCGCGTTAACGCCGACGGTTTCAATGTTATAAAGTAGACCAGACGACGAAATAACATTTAATGACCGAGCATGTTAATTGCTTTGAACGAGATTGTATGAATCGCTGGCGCAGCATTGCAAGTAAGTTCAACAACTTGAATTTCCGCAGTCAGCATGGAATCCCCTCACTTACACATGCAAAAGATCAACTCATCTCATAGAATTCTACAAGAGATCTTTGATTGCATTTACGGAATTCGAGTTTGAGGTTATATTTAAAAATCACAACACAAAAACTGATTTTGATTCACATTCAACATGATCGATCTCTGAGATTGCCATAGCAATTTGGAGGTGGAGATTTAAAAATAAAACGATTTCTGCTATTTCGATTGCTTTAAAAATTTAACATTCATTTGATTGCCATTGCCATAGAAACATCCGCACCCGATTATTTCCTGCGTCGCTTTGCCGCAGAATCTCAATACAAATTGACTTTCTTGAGCCACAATCTCCGAGGAGTAGCTCCGATTGCCGTGGCAATTTAAGGCGTAGCGAATTCGAGTTGCCATGGACACTTGAGATTTAAAAATGAAGCAATTTCTATTTTCTCAACTGTCATAAAATACAACGACGTGTATGCCGTAGAAATATTCGAAAACGTTTGCCGCTTTAGCAATTTCTATGGAATTTGAGATCATGTTCACGTAACTGACGGCGAAGTCCGTGGGTTTAAGAACGAAACATATTATTTGTCATAAAAGTATTTGAGTATCTTCGCTACTTATGATTGCCATAGCAATTTCAAATCAAATTTGTTTCGAATCATCTTCATTTGATTGGCATTGAATTCTGCGGTTTGAGAAAAAAAATATATTTTATAATATAGTCACAAGGTTCAAAACGTTTGCCATAGAAAAATGTTAAAGAAATATTCCACGCACTTCTGTTTGCCATAGCAATTAATTTTCAATCGAATTCGGGCGACATTCACGTAATTATCGCTTAAAGTTGTGACTTAAGAGTAAAAGGTTTTTTCTACTTCTTATATTGCCGTAAGGCACGGCTTCTTGGCCATGGGAATTTTTGAATTTTTTGACTGCCACAGAAATGAAATTAGAGTTCAGATCGCGATTGTCACTTAAATTTGTGATTTAAGTAAAAGAACTTACTTAGATCGCTGCAAGGTACATACATATGTAGGTACAACTTCTTTGCCGTAGAAATTCTTTTGTATCTTCGTCATTTGTTTGCCATAGCAATTAAATTAGAATTGCGTTCAATTGAGTCACAATCACGTCATTGCCACTTAAATTTGTGATGTAAGACTAAAACTATTTTGCCTAAGGTTTTCACAGAATGCAATATTTTTGCTTTAAGAATATTTAAGTATCTTTGACACTTCTGATTGCCATGGCAATGGCGTTCAAATGACACGTACATAATTCCTACGCCAACCTGCGATTTAAGGGGAAAATTATTTTCACTGCCCTGGATTGCCATAAAATCTTAATTTTCATTGACCAAGTGATTACCGCGGAAACATGTGAACGAGTGAGAAGCTAAATTTCAGAAATGATCATTAAATACCCCTTATCTCTCAACGTAAGGCTGCAACTGATTCTTAATTAACACTGAAATAGAGGCGACTGCCGCATAAAGAAGTGACTGGCGCTTTTGTAATGCAGAGTAATACAGTTTTGCCCTAATCTCAAACAGAAAAAAAAAATGAAACGAGGACATTTCCTGCTGATTTAGGAACACCAATATGTTTCCGTTCTTTATATATTTCTTTCGCTCCTGAATCGTAACGCTGGACGCATGTTTCTTTCGCAATTCGATTCGAAAAGTTACAAGACCCTTTTACCAAATGGCGGGCAAGTTGTCCCCTCGGTCAATCTTTTTTATCAGTCAGAGAAAAAGAAAAGAAAAGATACACGAACCAAAAAGGATTAAATGATATGGTCAAGTTAGCAGAAGAGGTCAAGAAACGACAGTCTAGGCCATAACGAGCAGGAGACCAACAATTGGGAACAGACCAAGAAAGGCAACCAAAAAGAGGGGATAGCCGTAACCTAAGAGACCACGAAATAAGGCAGCTGGGAAAGGAAGGAAGAAGGCAGAATGGATAAGATAAGCAGAGAAGGCCAAGAAACGACAGTCCAGGCCATCACGAGTTGGAAACCAATAATTGGGAACAGACCAAGCTAAGAAATCAAAAAGAGGGGAAAGTCGTAGCCTAAGAGACCACGAACTAAGTCAGCTGGGAAAGGAAGGATGAAGGCAGAACGGATAAGATGAGCAAAGCAGGCCAAGAAACGACAGTCCAGGCCATCACGAGTAGGAAACCAACAATCGGGAACTGACCAAGAAAGGCAACCAAAAAGAGGGGAAAGCCGTAACCTAAGAGACCACGAAATAAGGCAGCTGGGAAAGGAAGGAAGAAGGCAGAATGGATAAGATAAGCAGAGAAGGCCAAGAAACGACAGTCCAGGCCATCACGAGTTGGAAACCAATAATTGGGAGTAGACCAAGAGGTAGACCACGTACAAGATGGAAAGACCAGGTCATAAACGACATTCGGTGACCAGAGGGACCAGGCTGGAGCAAAAAATAAGTGAGAGAGTATCAAAATTACATTTTTCAAGGCTATCTAGATAGAAATTAATGCCTCCTCGTATGTTCCTTCGAGAAGTGAAAGATCTAAGACATTTTCAAGAAAACCAGAAGTAGTAAAAATTATTATCCACGATCCATCGTTTCTCATCTGCTTTTGTTGTACTCAAATGTACGTAAACAGAGTTTCATTCTTTAAATATGAAAGTCACGATTTCGATGCTCCTATTTTTCGCATTCCTAGTCGTCGTATGACTCATACCGTCTGCGCCAAACCCACGGGCAATGAGTTTCATAAATCCTCTCTCGAGTGAGAGAGACCTGACGGATGCAGCAGCAAATAATAATAACGCAGGTAAATAAATGCACGGAGATCGAGTATTTCGAGCGCACTAAAATTACAGCCAAGGCAAGAGCTTCGCTTGACTTGCTTGTTGCAAATATTAGATATGTACTAGATTTAGCATCTTGCAGAATAAGCTTCCGAAAAATAGATAAAATCGTTTGGATAATAAAAAATCTAATTAATCTATTAATTTAATTTATGTAATTCTTTTGCTGACGTGACGTAATGAAGCTGAAAGCTCTGCTCAGTCGTTCATAAATAAGGGTAGTGCAATCGACGCAAGCCCTCATCTGCATGAGATTACAGTCCGGCACGCCCCGGAATTTTCCGGTTCATCGAACACAATGCGCCTCGAAAGAGTATTCAATAAAACCGACGTGCATACACCTATGTTGTTAGGTTGATGTTAATCTTTTGTTGTTGATTGTGGAACAGGAAACGCACGTCAGTCTACTTGACAGTTCAAATCATTCTAAATCGGAATTGAACAGAATTAAATCCGAATAAATTACATTACCAGCCCAACGTTCTTTTTCGATTCTGTAATTCTCTCTCATCGTTCGCATTTTATTATCAGAGTATTATTATTGTTTTGTTTTTTTTTTATAAACAAAAAAATTAATAAACGATTGATAATGTGTGATTTACAAATTAGATATTATTTGTTACGATGGCTCGCATTCAACTATTTTCAGAATAACATAACTTCCGCGCCGCTAAATCACTTTGCTTACGTGTTTTGTTCGCGCAGAAAATTCCGAAGATTTATTTTAGGGTTCGATGTAAATAAATACTTTTTTGTGTTTGTGTGTGTGTGTGAGTTACATCCCGATCGTTTCTAGAAGGAAGCGAACGGACGACATCCCGTTCTCAAAGATTCACGGATTCGTTCAACGTTTCTGCTTTTACTTGCAATTTCCAACGAGTAAGGCCTCGTTCGCACGGAGCGCTTTCTGAAACGTTCAAGCGCTCGCTTTTTCTAACGCCGTGAATAGAACACGTCAGATTTAATAGTTCAAAAAAGCACTTTAATATATTTAAACCGATAAGTTCTGCACGTTAGAAAAAGCGAGCGCTTGAACGTTTTACAAAGTGCTCTGTGTGAATGAGGCCTAATGAAACGAAGCAGTTTGAAGTTTTCTGTGTGATAATAAAGCGGTAGAATCTTGAAAAAGGCGATTACTGAAAGTACGGCTTTAATTTAAGAGAGCGATAAAGATTAATTTGCGCACTTGCATATACAACGTACGCCCAATCGTTAATTTGCAACGATAAGAGATGATGTTGCAGAGGATTTATGTGTGTATCACATCGCTTTTATAAATAAATTTGAGGTTATGCGAGTTTCAGCTTCGATTCCAAGGTTTCGTTTCCTTTTTATTTTTTAGAGTCGTTCATCAAGACGAACAAAAATTGTGTGCATTATTTAAACCTTAACTTCTGTTCGTAAAATTAAGTTTTATTGTTAAACCGATTGATTGCGCCCCCTTGCGGTCAACTCAGATACTTAAAAATATTTTCCTTGAACTTCTCTTGGCCACTTTGACTATAATTTTTGTTTCTCTCCCGAAGCTGTTGGTATTACGGTTTGCTATACAGTGTGTCCCCGGATTGAGTTCGTGATGCGTACAATTTAGGAGGAAATTTTACTAAAACATACGCAAATATCATTATCTTTATTTTTTTTTAATTTTATTTATTATTCTTATTTTTTCTCTCGTTACTGTTTTGCCGTTTTGTCTTAGTTTAAATTTAAATTTTTTGTTTGTGGTCTTTTTTGTCTGTACTTGACGTTTTCAGGCCATTCGTAATTAACTGTTACGAAACTGCGTTTTTCGCTTGCCATAAATCGATAGTTTCAGTTTCCAAAATTTGTTTAATTTTTCATTTGCTTTAACAATAACGTTCGAACGTCTTTTGTTTATTTTTTTATTTTTTTTTTTTTTTGGTTTGTTTAATTTGCGTTAAGTTACTTTTTCCCGTTTTGTTCTCCTCGATTTGCTTTTTTTTTTTAAATCCAAAACGGGGTTAGTCTTTTTTTTATTTTAAGTAATTTTTTGTTTGAATTTAAGCGATCGCGTTTCGTTTCTGGATTTTTTTTTTTTTTAAGAGAATCCCGCTTAACATACTTTCGATTTTTAATTTGATTGGGTTTGGGATTTCTTCTTTTTTAATTAATGTGATCGTCTTTTGTTCCTGATGTTTATTAGGAGTAATTTTTTGTTCGTTTGTTGCTTGCGCAAAAAACATTTTGTGTTTGTTTGTTGTTTCATTTTTAAGCAAGGTCGTTCGATCGCTTTTGTTTTTGCTGTTTTATTTTGTTTTTAAAATTTTTTCGTTTTCTTCTTTCATTTTGCCTCTGTCTCTTTCAGGGTTGGGATTTTTCTTTATTTTGACTGACCTTTAGTTGTTTAAGTTTTTGTTTCTAAAATTTCTTGTTGTTTTTCTTTTCTCCAAATTTTCGAAAGAAACTGCGTCTTCGATTTTTATTGGTTGATTTTCTTGATCGCCTTTTGTTTCTGAAAATTGTTTCTGTTTCTTTTTTATCCGTCGCTCGCGCAAATAATTGTCCGCGTTTCTTTTTTCGTTCTATTTAGAAACATTGTTTTTTTTTTTCGATTTACATTTTGTTAATTTTTCCGAATTTTTTTTCGATTCGCCCGGTCTCAGTTAGGCCTATTTTTATTTTGACCATTTACATTGCAGTGCAGTTGTTAGAAATTAACGCCCTCGGCTGCTTACAGGGGTGGACTAATCACTTTTTATTTATATTTCGGTCAATAAATATGTAGACGGCGGCAACTCTACTGAAATTTTATTTATATGCGATTAATGATTTTCCGTAAGTCAATTTTTCTTTCTGGAACGTCGGAATTTAGCATACCTTCCCTAAATACAAAAGGATTTGATTCCTTCTTGTGTTCATTCCGCTGCTTGAAGAAATTCAACGTCAAATTTGGCACGCATTTATTTCGCACCGAGCAGACCTGAACATGAAAACAAGAAATCTGAATTCCAAATGACTCAACAATCAATTGAAGTCAATCCGGGGACACACTGTATATCACCGGTTGAGAACCGCCCTTAATGAGACAACCGGTAGAATTAATTAATCAGTTAATTTTAATTGTTTTAGAATCAAACTCGTAGAAGTATCCGAATTCGAATTTCAGAATTAAATTGAGTTTTAACCAGAACCCTTTTTTATACCGGGCGTATGTTTAATTGAGGATTTTTCTCTAAATTAAAAAATAGAAACAATGATGACTAGAGATCGGCAAGCGTAAGACGCTTCAAGGTTCCTGTGTCTCACAAAAAAACTGTTAATCGGTGATTAATTTAATTCTCTGGTTAAGGAACGTCATTGGACGAAGTTAACCATAGATTTGAAGCAACCAATTATATTGTTTCAACCAACAAATCACAGGCTTTAATCACGTTGTTAAATTAATCAGTGATTAAATAGTTTTTGTGAAACTGGGACCGAACGTTAACGACAGTCGCCTGTTTCGATGCAGTTGGTCGTCACTGTACTTCGTTTTTCTTTTACAAAAAAAACTAGTTCAAGGCAAAATGATGCACGAAACTGCATCATCATCATCATCTACTTGTTGAGTCATTCATAATCGATCTGTATCACCTGCAAAAAATACGATATTACCACACCTGCGAAATCAATTTTCGAATCTCTACGTAGTGTAGTTCATGAATTTATGCAGCATTACATGACGGATTACAATATTTCGAAAGCTTACATCACTGCACTGTCGTCGTTGCTTGTTGCTCTTTAGCGCTGGCTGGACACATGACCTGTTGGTGACATCAGACCGGCAAGGCAGCAACAACAGCAACAAAATAAGGCCATAAAGCACGCCGCTAATCAGCCAATAAAGATTCACTAGAAATGCGCGCACGTGCGAGAATCGCCGAGAATAATCCGTGACTTTGTGTGAATTAAAAGGAAAGACGAATGCTCGTAAAATTCGCAACCGACTGTATATATGTATTACATGAAGGTGTGCTGTAGTAATAGAATGGTGCTCGAAAGTTCTTCGGCGGAAACGGAACCTCAGACGTGCCATCATCGGTATTAAGATGCGGACGAGTTTATTCGTTTTGGAGATCATCTTCTTGCTCGGTAAGTATTTGTAAGTAGGTATGATGGTGTGTGTGGTAGCGGGTGAGCCAGAAATACCGTCGCTTGTTTGAATTTGGTGTGATTTTGTTTTTAATTAAAGCAGTAAATAATTAAACAACAATTTCGAATCAACGTCCATTTTCTGTATCTACTTTTGAATCACCCTTGAATAGACTAAATAGGATGATGCTTACCTCATTCGAGTATGACCGCAAACATGATCGCGCGTGTGTATCCCCCCTTGTGAGTTGTGCCTGTATATAAGATGATGCCTACCACATTCGAGTATGACCGCAAACATGATCGCGCGTGTGTATCCCCCCTTGTGAGCTGTGCCTGTATATAAGATGATGCCTACCACATTCGAGTATGACCGCAAACATGATCGCGCGTGTGTATACCCCCCTTGTAAGTTGTGCCTGTATATAAGATGATTCTTACCACATTCGAGTATGACTACAAACACGACCGCACGCGTGTATATCCCCCCCTGTGAAATGTGCCCGTAGATAAGCAGAGTCGTGACCATTAAAACTTAATTGCCAACAATGGATTTACTATTACATCTAATTAGGGACAGCTGCTGATAATAATGAAATTTATGTTGCGATGCTTGTTGCAACGAAATCGCCCTGTGTTAATTGATAGCGCGGGATATTTCCTCGATAGATACGGGGCGATTAAAAAAAAAAAATAAGGTTGCGCCGTCTCGCTTCTTGCCGTTACAGAAGCGAGACGGTGTTGTTTCATTTTCGTTTACGTGAACGACTTCGCGGGTCAAATGCGTGAAGAAGGTTCGATCAAAAAAAAAAAAAAAAACAGTTAAGTTTCAGATGCGACAAAAAAAGTAGTTTGTATTTGCAGCCTTAGGGTCAGAAGGTACGGACCGTTTTTAGAAGGCGAGGTCGATTGAAAAATCTGTGAGTAGTGGTCGTTGTTCGCTTCTTCCTGACTGCTAGTGAATGCGAACGAACACTTTGTACGTAAGTACATCTACACGACCTTCGACTGATAAAATTGAATAAAAATTAGTATCAATAGATGGCGTCATTCAGTAAAGTTACATAAATTATATGTATGTATGTATGTTTTCTAAACCATATTCCAATTTCGTCTCTAATCCAATCTCATCACCACCACAAGAAGCTTCAACAAGGCCACTTCAAACAAACCGAACAATAATCTATAAGAGCGCCATCTCTTGCTGGCGATTCTTTTCCAATAGTTTCTACGAAAGTCAGAAGATGACGCGGGAAAATGCAGTGAAAGTTATTGTTAAGGTCTGGTCATCAGTCTGGACTATAGTCGGAAACTTTAACTGATTAATTGATTAAAAAAAAAAAAATCAAAGTTTACGTCCTGTCATGCCCAATAAAATCCAAAAGATGGCGCCGGTTTTCGTTAAAACATGTTCGGGCTTAACACAATATGCGCAGATTCTCTTCTATCTTAAATTATAGGAATTTTTTCTTTAGATTAAACTCCTTCCGAGTACTTCGCCCTGGAAGAAATTTAATTTTTTTCTTAACGTGGGACAGTCCGTCCATAACTAACATAGAAACAAAAGACGACCGTAAAAAGAACGTCAACCGACACAATGAAAAAAAAAATCAATTTTTCTTTTGTTTACTTTTATCAAAAAAATTGAAACAAACAAACTAGTAGAAAACAAAACATAGCCGTGAAAAGAGCGAAGTGAAAAAAATCAATTTTTCTTTTGTTTATTTTTATCAAAAAGATTAAAACAAAAAAAAACTAGTAGAAAACGAAATACAGCCGTAAACTGAGCGGCAATGCACAAAATGAATCAATTTTGCTGTTCTTTTGTTTATTTTAATCAAAAATAAAAAAATTAAAACAAAAAAACTAGTAGAAACAAATGACAACTGTAAGAAGAACGTCAACCGACAATGAAAAAAAAATTTATTTTTCTTTTGTTTATTTTTATCAAGAAAAAAACTAGTAGAAAACAAAAGATAGCCGTAAAATGAGCGGCAATGGAAAAATAAAAAAAAATAATTTTTTCTTTTCTGTTGTTTATTTTAATCAAAAAAAAAATGAAAACAAAAAAACTAGTAGAAACAAAAGACAACTGTCAGAAGAACGTCAACCGAGAATGAAGAAAAAATCAATTTTTCTTTTGTTTACTTTTATCAAAAAAATTTAAACAAAAGAAACCAGTAGAAAACAAAACATAGCCGTGAAAAGAGCGAAGTGAAAAAAATCCATTTTTCTTTTGTTTATTTTTATCAAAAAAATTAAAACAAAAAACTAGTAGAAAACAAAAGACAGGCGTAAAATGAGCGGCAATGCACAAAATGAATCAATTTTTCTGTTCTTTTGTTTATTTTAATGGAAAAAAAATGAAAACAAAAAAACTAGTAGAAACAAAAGACAACTGTCAGAAGAACGTCAACCGACAATGAAAAAAATAATCAATTTTTCTTTTGTTTACTTTTATCAAAAAAATTTAAACAAAAAGAAAACTAGTATAAAACAAAACAAAGCCGTAAAAAGACCGAAGTGAAAAAAATCAAATTTTTCTTTCTTTTGTTTATTTTTATCAAAGAAACAAAACAAAAAAAAACTAGTAGAAAACAACAACCCCGTAAAAAGAGCATCGATTGATAAAATGAAAAAAAAATTAATTTTTCTTTTCTTTTGTGTTTTTAATCAAATTTTTTTTTTCTTCATTTTGTCCATCGACGCTTTCATTGCAGTTGTCTTTTGTTTTCTACTAGTTTTTTGTTCGTTTGGATTTTTTTTGTTTTTTTTTATCAAATTGATTTTTTCTTGCATTTCGTCGTTTGACGCTATTTTTCCGATTGTCTTTTGTTTGGATTTTTCGTCCGGGAAGATCGGTTCATAAATGTTTTTTTGTTCAAATGTTCTCCTCTTCCGTTCTTTATGCTTTCGTACCGTTTTGGTGTTTTCTTGTCGGACCGATTTTTGGCATTTTGTTGACGCTTTCTTGCAGTTTCGCATTTGTTTTGCGTCCGTCACACAATCAGTTTAAAAAAAAATCAAAATTAATCGACTGATTTCGTTATAGAGAGAAAATAATAAATTATAATGAAAGCGAATGCGTTTTGAACACGTGTTTTGTGGTAAGGGGAGCGAAAGCGGGGGGCGCGGAAGTTGAAAGGAACAGGAGCTTGCGTTTAATTACCATGAAAATTTTATTTTCCCATTTAAAGTGGGGAAAAGGCTTTCATACCAAAACAGCCACTTGCGCCCTCTCTAGGGCATTACAAAAATTATTGAATTTTATTAACCCAACCCAATTTGCGATCGTGACCAAGTGATCGTAAATGTACCGGCAATTTCGTTCAGAGTCATGCCATTTTACGCATAAAGTTCAAACGGACGCTTAACGAGCGCCATCTCGCGTCATTCGTTTAATCATTCGGTCAGCAACAGGTGCCTGTACGTATTAAATAAAAATTATAGTCTTTCGCTCACAAAACCGTGATCTAAACGTGTCTTGATTCAAAAACAGACATTCTTTTCTTTGAATCTCTCTGTTTTTGAAACTTGTTTGAATTGAATTACGGTGTATTTACAAATGAACTGTCAATCAAAAATTCAAGTCAGATGTTTTGGTGCTTTTTGTCTGCTATTTTTTTTTTACAGAGTGTTTCGACTACAGTTACGTGGATCATATTAACGCGCTTTTCGATTTATTGCAGCGTGCGTAGCGAAGCAAAACGGGGCAGATCCTCGGGGGGGGGCAAGCCGTACCTGTGCCCCGGGGATTTCCTGAAGATCCAAAACAAATGCTACTACTTCAGTAACAATGCCGAAACGTGGCAGGACTCGCACTGGAAGTGCGCCGAGCACTTTTTCTTTTGCTTATTTTTATCAAAGAAGAAATAAAACAAAAAAAAAAATTAGTAGAAAACAAAAGACAACCGTAAAAGGAGCGTCGATTGATAAAATGAAAAAAAAATCAATTTTTCTCTTCTTTTGTTTATTTTTGATCAAATTGTTTTTTTCTTCATTTTGTCCATCGACGCTTTCATTGCAGTTCTCTCTTTTGTTTTCTACTAGTTTTTCGTTCGTTTGGATTTTTTTGTTTTTTTTTTGTTAACAAATTGATTTTTTCTTGCATTTCGTCGTTTGACGCTATTTTTACGATTGTCTTTTGTTTACTTTTGTTTGGATTTTTCGTCCGGGAAGATCGGTGTTCATTTGTTTTTTTGTTCAAATGTTCTCTTCCGTTCTTTATGCTTTCGTACCGTCGTTTTGGTGTTTTCTTGTCGAGCCGATTTTTGGCATTTTGTTGACGCTTTCTTGCAGTTTCGCATTTGTTTTGCGGCCGTCTAAAATCAGTTTAAAAAAAAATCAAAATTAATCGACTGATTTCATTATAGAGAGAAAATAATAAATTATAATGAAAGCGAATGCGTTTTGAACACGTGTTTTGTGGTAAGGGGGGCGAAAGCGGGGGGCGCGGAGGTTGAAAGGAACAGCTTGCGTTTAATTATCATGAAAATTTTATTTTCCGATTTAAAGTGGGGAAAAGGTTTTCATACCAAAACAGCCACTTGCGCCCTCTCTAGGGCATTACAAAAATTATGGGATTTTATTAACCCAACCCAAAATTGCGATCGTGACCAAGTGATCATAAATGAACCGGCAATTTCGTTCAGAGTCATGCCATTTTACGCATAAAGTTCAAACGGACGCTTAACGAGCGCCATCTCGCGTCATTCGTTTAATCATTCGGTCAGCAACAGGTGCCTGTACGTATTAAATAAAAATTATAGTCTTTCGCTCACAAAACCGTGATCTAAACGTGTCTTGATTCAAAAACAGACATTCTTTTCTTTGAATCTCTCTGTTTTTGAAACTTGTTTGAATTGAATTATGGTGTATTTACAAATGAACTGTCAATCAAAAATTCAAGTCAGGTGTTTTGGTGCTTTTTGTCTGCTATTTTTTTTTTTACAGAGTGTTTCGACTACAGTTACGTGGATCATATTAATGCGATTTTCGATTTATTGCAGCGTGCGTAGCGAAGCAAAACGAGGCAGATCCTCGGGGGGGCAAGCCGTACCTGTGCCCCGGGGATTTCCTGAAGATCCAAAACAAATGCTACTACTTCAGTAACAATGCCGAAACGTGGCAGGACTCGCACTGGAAGTGCGCCGAGCGCAACAGTTCCCTGGCCGTGATCCTGAACAAGCACCAGAGCGACTCGCTCAGGACATTCCTCAGCAAAGGATATTTAGGTGAGTCACGAAGACACGCAAATAATCTGGTTATTTTGCAATTTAAATCGGAAACATGCAGTATAACAGGATAACAATGGTTGTTTATCGCCGCCTGCTGCAACAATCGCAAATCAAATAAATATTTAAATTAGAACTGAAACGAAAACCAGCGAAACATTGCATCGATTTTTTTTTCTTTCGTTCGTTTTTTGGTTGGCGTTGTTTGTTGAAAATTGTTTTTTTTTTCTGTGATGATATCATGCGGCGAATATGCGCCATCTGGCGGAGGGGCCAGGAGGGAACTCGAGTACAACCTTGTGCGTGTAAAACCAGCGAGTAGAGTGATAGTAAAGCAGGTTTTTCTGAATGAACTCGTGTTTAATTTTTTGCTAGAATAAAAAAAATCAGCGGCGTATTAAAAACAAATTAATATTAAAAAAAAAAAACTGATTTAAATTACGTCTAATCTTCGAGTTTCGAACATCAAAAAAATACTTCTGCGATTATCGAAAATAATCACAATTATTAGTAGGTGTGCAATTAATTTGAGGTAGAGGAATTTTCGCAGTCGACTAAGAGATGTCGCTTTAAATCACTCACTGGTGTTACACACTTTCTTTTATAAATTATTTTTAGTCAGCTTGATTAAAACGAAACCATTGCATCTAATCTAAACCATCAGAAGAATAAACAATAAAAAATAAAATGGGATTTGCTAAATATTGCCGGCCGAAAAGAAAGCGGTATTGAACCGTATGACACGGTGGTCATTATCAGTATCAAATTTTGATGATTTTATATTTGACAGTTGACAATTGTTTATCGTTGACGGTTCAACCGTTTGCCCCTATTGTTTTATTTTTGTTAGTTCAGTTGTTTATTTCTGTTGACAGTATTCAGGTATTGTTTTTTTGTTAGTTCACTTGTTTATCTTTGTTGACGGTATTCAATTATTGTTTGTTTCAAGTATGTATTATACACAATGTCAAAGTTATGTTTGACACTTCAATTTCAAGTCGTCATCGTTTATTATAAAACATTCAATTATTTGTCGGCGATATTCTGTTCTCATTCTTACTTTTCCTTGACGTTTCAGTTGTTTGTCGTTCAGACTTCGATTGCTTGTTGTTCGGCACGTTTTGTTATGTTTGACAGTTCAGTTGTTTCATCATCATTAGCATATTATTTCATGTTTGTCAGTTCAATTGTTTATCAATATTCACCGTCGACAATCCAACTACGTGCCTCTGCCAATTTGTTTTTGATCGCTCTGTCGTTTGTGCATTTGACATTTAGTCATTTCTCGTTGACAATTCAATTGTTTGTTGTTTCAACTGTCACATGCCATGTCTTCCGTTTTGATGACATGTCGTATGTTAATCGTCATTTGTCACAAATAGTTTAGTTAGCTGACACTGAGATTCTCTTCTTCTTTATTGCTCTGTTGATTGTCCTTGACATTCCAATTGTTTGTTGTTGCTTATTGTACAGCGTATTATTTCAAGTTTGTCAGTTCAATTGTTTATCATTATTAATCGTTGACGGTCCAGTCCAACAACGTGCCTCTGGCAGTTTCTTCTTGATCGCTCATCTTCGTCTTTTGTCCTTAAAATTAATTTAGCCAATTCAATTGTTTCTTGTTTCAATGTGCGGCGTCTTATGTTTCAAATTTCGAACGTCCGTCGTCACTTTTTATAAAATTTTTAATCATTTGTCATCGATATTTTGTTCTTACTCTTAATTTTCCTTGAAATTTCAGTTGTTTGTTGTTGATTATTGCTCAACGCATTATTTCATGTTTGAGATGGTTCAATTGTTTATCATCATTATTTACCGTTGACTGTCCAACGATGTGACTCTGCCAATTCGTTTTTAATCGCTCAGTTGTTTGTCCTTGTGACATTGATCGCTTTGTTGTTCGTGCATTTGACATCCAGCCATTTCTCGTTGACAATTCAATTGTTTGTTAATCCCATCTGTTAAATGCAGCGTTTTATGTTTGACATTTCAAATGATAAATCATTTATTGCAAAAAAGAAAGTTTTCGGTTATTTGTCGCTGAGATTTTGTTCTTCTTGATTGTTCTATTGATTTCAGTTGTTTTTCGTTGACAGTACAATTGCATGTTAGTGTTCAGCACATTATTTTATGTTCGACAGTTCAATTGTTTATCATTATTATTTTTTTATCGATTTGCCCAGTTTGAAGGTTTGTTTTTGATAGCTCAGTTGTTTGCTCTTGACATTTTCAATTGTTTATCATCATTCATTACCAAAAGTTCAATTGTTTTTCACTGCTGACATTTGGCTCTTTGTTTGATCGCCGTCCTTCAAACTACAATTCGGCTTGTTTGTTGTTATTGTTCAATTATTGCGCGCGTTGTTTTTACACCTGACAGTTCGATTTTTTATTGTTGAAAATTCAACGGTTGGCTTCAGATCGATTGTTTTTGACAGTCCAATTGTTTATCCTCGGAATGCATCCGCGCTTTTTCTCTTGATGACATTCATTTGTTTGTTGTTTCAGTTATTAAACAAAACGGCTAATGACAGGCCAACGATCAGCCTCTGGCAGTTTGTTTTCGATAGCTCAGTTCTTTGTCCTTGACACTCAGACATTTAAAACTTCGTTTATATTTTTCGCCGTTCAAATTTCAATTGTTTATTGTTATTGTTCAATTGCTACACGCTGTTTTACGTGTAACAATTCGATTTTCTATTGTTGAAAATTCAACTATTGACTTCCGATTGTTTTAGACAGTTCAATTGTTTATCCTTGGAATGCAGCCGCGCTTTTTTTCTTGGTGACATTCGTTTGTTTGTTGTTTCAGTTGTTAAATAAATGACAGTCCAACAATTTGCCTCTGACAGTTTGTTTCCGATAGTTCAATTGTTTGCCCTTGACGTTTAGCTGTTTCTTCTTGACACTTTCAACTGTTTATCATCATTTATTATCAAAAGTTCAATTATTTTTCACTGACATTTTGTTTTTTGTTTGATCCGTCGTCTTTCAAATTTCAATTGTTTGTTGTTATTGTTCAATTGTTGCGCGGTTATTTCTACATCTGACAGTTCGATTATTTGTCGATGAAAATTCAACTGTGCATTCGCATACGATTGTTTTTGACAGTTCAACTGTTTACACGGAATACAACCGCGCAAATTCTTGACAGGTTGTTCACAATTGTTCATCACCATTTGTTGCTATTTCTTTCAAATACATTAAACATTTGTTTGTTACTGACACGACGGTTATAAGAATGTTTCCTTTATTTATCGACTTTTCGTTGACACTTCCCTGACAGTTCGTTTTTGACAGTTCCATTTTATTTTGGTGTTCTTTTTTTCTCCAGACATGTGACTCTTTGTTTGATCGCCGTCCTTCAAATTTCAATTGTTTGTTGTTGTTGCACGTCATTTTTACCATCTGACAGTTCTATTATTTTTCGTTACCTCCGATTGTTTTTGACAGTACAATTGTTTATCCTTGAAATGTAGGTAGCCGCGCTGTTTTTCTTGATGGTATTCATTCGTTTGTTGTCAGATGCGGAGCGCCGCCGCCCACACGATGACGTCGACATATGTGATTCCGATCTTTAATGATTACACATCACAAAATCGTTTACGCAATGTGCGCCATCTTACAGCAGGACGGAATATAAATTTGAGTATTTACGATAAAAATAATAAATAAATGAATCTCGAAACCATCGAACATGAACGAACAAACATGGAGTTATTAATTTTGTTTTTTTATTATTGGCATAACAGGACACGTTTCAAAAATTTTTTTACATACAAAATGGCCGTCGTTTCGAAGCGTTTTGAATCTCCCGACGTTGTGCAATGTTTGAATTTCGCAATTGTTTTATTATTTCTTAAGACTTGTGTTACGCAAGTGACTGCGTTGTACTATTTTGGAATTAACACGTGAATTATTCTTCCGAGCAGGTCCAGGCAGACACGGCGCCACCTCAAGCCCAAAAGCGGCCGGTAAATATTTATCGTTCAATTTTTATGTAACCTTGTAACACACAGTATAGTAGATGATGTGAATGGGATTAACATGGATTTCAGAGTACCATAATAATAATTCGACTAACCGACCGGTCTTGCGCGTGGGTTTGTGATTATTAACACAACACAGCGATGCAGCAAGTAAATCACCGACTCACATAAATTTTGTCTTTCTTTTTTTTTTACAGATTTTCTTTAATAATAACTCTGTTTTATGAGAAGTGTAAGCAGCACTTCATCAAGACAGGGGAATTGAGAGATGAGATGAGAAACTCTAGAGCGATTTGTTACTACGGAGGCGACATTTTTGAAGCGTGGATGTGCACAGTGCGGCCACGGCCTTAATTCACGCGCGAATCTATTTCTGCCTTCTCTGTAAGTTAGTAACGGGATGTATTCGAGTACGTGGGATGCAAGAATTTGCTCGTTTTCCAAATACGTTGTCTCCAAGCTGTCTGGATTTGAAGTTGTGCTGTTGTTGTTGCACGTGGGTACGAGGCCAGATGCGGCGGCGTATATAATGAGCAGGCGGTGCTCGAGTGGATGGAAGGCTTTACGTAATTACACGTTGCAACATGCCTCTCGACGTTTGCCTCGCAATTAGAACGCGTGCAACAGTTTCTCACCCACATTAATTCATAAATAAATTATAGTCGGTTACGTGGATGTGGAATTCTTGCCGCTTGCACGGTAATTATTATGTCATCAGAAGAAGTGACTGAAGAAATGTTATTTTTACTCTAGAAAAAAGCAATTTGAATGAATATATTAACATACACTCCTAATAGTTAGGGAAAAGAATTCCTGCAACTTAGTATTGCACTCCTGCTACCATTGTTATTATTTATTGTTGAGCGGGAGGAGAAGGAGTGCAATGTGAGCGTTCGCGCTTCGCAGAAATTCTTGTAGGCGAAGTTGAGATACAATCTGGGTATTATAAGTGGCCCGAATTCTTTTCCCTGGTTATAATAAGTGCAGTTTGAGAATGATGTTTAAACCTAAACTCTCTCGGATATTACCTCAAACAAAATTGGAAAGCCAACTCGACTGCATTCGTGAACTTCGGTGAAAAAAATTTCACGATTTCAGGTACAGAAAGAAAAACAAATGAATAAATAAATAAATAAACAAAAGAACAAGCGCCGGGCCGCTGGACGAAATTACAGAGACTAAGACATTCGAACTCGAAAAACAAAATGAAAAAAAAAACAGAAAGTTCTTAACAACAAACAGTAATAACAAAGAGGTAGGAAGATATTCTTCGAAACTGAAAAAAAGAAAAAGAGAAATTGCATCAAGAAATGCCTCGATTTAATAAAAAATGTGGATGAAATGACTGGAAATGAAAACTCAAGTTGATAAATTATAAAGAAATCCTGGAGGAGGAGCAAGCTTAACACATCAAGGTCAAAGCCAGTGGCGTAACTAGCAGTCAAGTCGCCGGGGTTTGCAAAATGTTTTATTGCAATACTTATTGAATAGCTAAAAACAGCGACAACCTACGACCGCTTTTCGACCTAACATTGCATAAGGATCGACAAATTGAAGCCAGCTTGCTACATAATGAGTCATCTCATGCAGCTAGCTGTGCAGAGGCTGCTCGCAGAGGATTCATTGCGATCAAAAACGATTTGCAACAAAATTTTGCGATATTCTATTATTAAGAAAGTAAGAGTAAAAAAATCTCTAGCTGCTCTTAATTGCTATTGGATTTTCCCAATTTCTGAAAAGTGACAAGAGCTGTCAGAATTTTAGGTTAGAAAAACTCCTGAAAACTAGCGCCGGGCGAAGTACGCTTGAATTACGTATTTTTCGAAATCGTCCTTGAAGAAATTTGTTTTCAGATTTTCCAAAATTTAAAAGGAAGAAAATTAATCCCGGCTATAGTTTAATAAATAGATTGAAACTTTGTTCCAAAATTTATTTTTGTTTAAAGAAAATATAACACGTTGTTACAGGCAGATTTTCTAATTGATGCCAGGATCGTTTTAAGTAAAGGGGGGTGCGATTATAAAAGCAGGAGTGAGCGCGAATTTCAAGCGGTTTACGCCGGTTACTTTGGAAACGGTAGCTGATTACTTTGTAACCGGTAGCTGGTTACAAAGTAACGGTTCCAAAGTAACCGTTCCAAAGTAACGGTTCCAAAGTAACGGATCCAAAGTAACCGTTCCAAAGTAACCGTTCCAAAGTAACCGTTCCAAAGTAACCGTTCCAAAGCAACCGTTCCAAAGTAACCGTTTCAAAGTAAAGATTCCAAAGTAACGGTTACAAGGTAACGGTTACAAAGTAACCAGCTACCGGTTACTTTGTAACCAGCTACCGGTTACTTTGTCGGGACAATTTTCCAGAATTTTTTTTAAATTTGATTTGCCCTAAATGGTCGAAAATAGAAAGCCATTAATCAAATTAGTATTTATTAGGTGGGAACACTTCTCATTCTCAACTCCGGCCGTTGGCATCCATCCCAGTAATTTTGAATCCGGGTTTCGCCGGCTGTTGCCGTCCGTTATCTCCACCGTAATTGAAAATATGGTAATTGTCAAGTAAAAATAACAATTAGCGCGTGCACGTTAACTCTCAACGTTCACTGAACCGTAAAAATAAAGGCTTATCCGAACGTTTAACGCGCGTAATTGACACTTTTTATCATTGTCTGAACTATTTTTATTGCTGAACTTCACGCCGCAGCATCTCTGAACCTTGCCGGCGGTCGGCCAGATATTGTTTATTAATTATTTTTTTCACTGGTAAACATGGCTGGAACGCGGAAAGGTTAAGGCCGTGTGGATTCGAGAAAGGATTTTCGTTTGGCCCGGTTTGCAACATTCAGTTCAAAATTTATTGGGGGACTCTAACTCTGAAAGTCGGGTTCTTCAAGAATTTTGGTTCTATTTCTTGAGTAAATCAAATTCTGCAGTGATAAATTGTTACCAAAAATTAAATTGCATCAAAGAGCTTCTGAAAAAGAAGAAATTTTTATCAACAGTGTTTGCGAAGATTCTTCTAGATAGACAGAAAGTTCGAAGCTGTTAATTTTTTTTCTTTTTTTTTTTTTTTTGAAGAAAATAGTCAGTTTCGCTTGGTGAATTTTATAAAAAAAAGTATTTTATAAAAAAAAGTAAAAACAATTATATTAAGCACGCACCACGCCCATATAAGATCATCAACTTGTTTTGAAGCGTGACTTTTGACGAGCGTTATGCAAATCGTCACGTAACATTTTAAAATTTTTAAGGCGCAGGTTGTGTTATTTATATGTTGGCTGTAAAAAATGCATTTGATTTTTTAATTTCATCAGAAAATTTGCGTTTTATTTGCTGTAGCATCAGTTGCTAATTCTACAAGATACTAATAATAGAAAATCTGTCATTCGAAATAGTCAAGCTGCCTCACACGTCAGAGCCGGAGCGCCAGCCTGGAAAGTTCCCGACTTATAAAAATAAAAGAACCATAGGAATTTCCCCCTTTTATTTTTATTAAATCAGTTCTACACTCTAATGGATTTCCGTCAGAGAAATTTATTTTTGAATAAGAACTCTGTATAACTAACAAAGTAATTTACTTAGAGCTCTACACTAATTTATTTAGCAAAGCATAAAATAATTTATTTAGACATAAGTCGAGCGATCAGCAATCAATTTCAATACGGACTGACTCTTATTGCCTGAGCCGACCGCTTAAATATGCCGAGCTGGTTTCGAGATTTTTCCGTCGGGCGAAAGAACATTCCACGGCTCGTGTGGTTCGTGACCGAATTGGAAAAGAATTCAATCGTATCCACATCTCTAAACCTGCACTTTGTAATTCTGCCGAAATGCATGATTCAATGAAATTAATTCGAATCTAATTTAACGCATTCTACCATTTAATTTTAAATCATTTGTAATTATTCCAAGCTAGGTAATTCCGTTTGTAATTTCATACCATTTTTAAAATCTTTTATTTTGTTCGCTGTGTTTTATTTGTTCGCTCCTTAATAATAATTAGCTGATTCAAGGTCATTCCTCGAGCTCAATTCTGTTTTAAAGTTCGATTTAATTTTATAAGGCGATTACAGGTTGTTTTAATCGAAAGCCGCTGCAGTAGCTAACTTTCTTATTTGGATTTTTACAAAGTAACTTAATTTAGAAATGTTTCGGTCAGGACCTTTACCGCTCCACCTCATGGTATCAGCGGAAAAACAAATCCGACCGTCAGATTTTCGAGATCTTCAATTGTTTTCAACTTTTTTTGAGTGGAACGTTAAGATTTCCATCTCCATCATCGCGTCAAGTTCGGTTGTACTTTGAATTGGTGACGCTTGCGTACGTTTTATAAAAAAGAAAGTGTTTGCTAGCAGAGCGTGGTTTCGATCCACGGACCTCTGGGTTATGGGCCCAGCACGCTTCCACTGCGCCACTCTGCTACGCAAGGTCTCTTCCCTCACCCTTAACAGAACGAACAGATTAAACAGCAACATTTTGATATTCTCCCAGCACATGTGAGTCACGGATTAATTTACGAGATTATTTTTATCTCTTATTCAAACTGAACTATTTTAAAATTTTAGCAGTATTTTATAATCTAAGGCCTCACGATAAACATAAACATCTCATTTTTATGAACACCGCAGAAGTTATCTGCGCTCTTTAATTTGGAAGAAGGCCCGAATTTAGATAAGGCTAAAAGTATCTGTCATCAAATTGTTTCTCATCGCATCGTTTCAAAACAGGCCGCGCCGATATGATACCCCATTTAGTGTGTTCTTATGTAAGCCGCGGCCCATTAGATATGCAAACGACCGGCCGGGCACGCACTTCGTTCCTCCATGTCAGACCACCGCCGAAGACAACTTCCGGAAACGCTTTACGTAAAATTCCGTTGTCGGTTTCAGTGCATGTCCGGCGATGGCTGGGGGGCCAGTACGACTGGAAGAGGATGCAGTGGAGATGGGCCATCAATGGAAAGGTCGTTTACCACCAGCAGTTCGCCTCAAATTCGACGGGCGTCGATAAAGAATCGTTAAAATGGCATTGCCTACTCGTCGATCCAAGAATACAATACAGGTAATCCAAATTGTAGTAGATGGATGTATGGGTTGGCAATCTTTTCCTCTTTTTTTTTTCAGATGGAACTCCAGCAGCTGCCTGGATAAAAACTATTACATATGCGAAACGAAATTGCAGAAACCACGCCACCCCGGCAGCGCCACCAACATCTCCATAATGCCCCCTCGTTTCAACCAAAGCGTCACCCCCGACAAGGTAGACCCCAACACCCAGCGCGTCAGCGACTCCCAACCTGGTTATTACGTCCACGTGGTAGACTCAGGTGGGTAATAATCCTCAAGCAAACGCGTTCCTCTGGTTCAATATGATCCTCATCCTCCTCAATCAAATCCAAGAGGTACAATAAAATTGGGTTAAATCTCCAAACCACAAAGAACTTTTTAATACTATACACGTATTTCGGCTGCCATCTTCAGTAGATGACTTCTTCTTAATCACAAGAGTATTTGAGTATGAGAATCCAAGAGGAACTAGAACGCAAACTGTTGCAGACCCCCCGACTCTTCCCCCGAAGAAAAAGAAGCGACGCAAGAAGAAATTCGTCTGCCCCGCCGATTTCTTCGTCGTGCGGAAGAAGTGCTACTATTTCAGCCAGGACAGGGTGACGTGGCAGGACGCCTTCTACAAGTGCCAGGAGAGGGAGAGCGAGCTGGCGGTGCTGAAGAACCTCAAGCAGGACAAGAGGCTGCGGACGTCGCTGAAGAAGTACAACATCTCCAAGGAGCAGAGGTGGCTCGGAGGGCGGTACGACTGGCAGAATCTGTCTTGGAAATGGGCGGCCACCGGCGAGGTTGTTCAGCACCAGATGCATGGGAGCGAACACCTCCGATGGGCTTGCATAGTGTGGGACCCAAAACTACTTAACAAGTAAGAGTTAGACGACGCGACGCTAATTGTCTTCCGTTTCCGCTGTTGCTATGCGAAGGTGTATTGCGATGGTTCCGGCTCGCTGTAGGTTTGGTTGCCTACCGTCGCTGAACGTTTAATTGTCTGCAGTCGCTGTACGTTTGGTTGCCTATCGTCGCTGTACGTTTGATTGTTTATCGCCGCTGTACGTTTGGTTGCCTATCATCCGCATAGTACTATTATATACAACGCTTTGACTGTTATTTATAAGCGACAAGTATGAAATATAACAGGGAACAGTTTATAAATAGCACTTAATATAAGTGAGGATTCAGGATAGGCAACCAGATCTATACACCTCGTATGACATAAGAATTATACGAGGTGTGTAGGTCTGGCTGCCTATCCTGAATCCTCACTTATGTTAAGTGCTATTTATAAAAATATAAAAAGTGAGAGTCTGGCATGAATGGATTATTTTGCGACAGCATTATAGTTAATTAATAATTAATTTATTTCAGGTGGACTTCGGAGAGTTGTTTGGCCACCAAGCACTTCGTGTGCCAGACGAACGCGAGGTTGCTGAAGAGGACGCCGCGACGCCCCATCAACGCCGAGGTGGAGTTCCGAATCAACAACGTCACCAAGAAACGCGTCAGATATTAGAGAGCCGCCTAGCTTAACCACACCACCATTAACAACCGCTTCTATAATACTAAAAAAACACAAAAGAATTCTTATTTATATACCATGTATATTTCCAATTAATTTAATCGTTCATATATTGTATTATAGCGTTTGAATCTCGTTTATTTAATACCTAAATATGGCTTCTTCTTTTTTGTATCCTATTGTGAACGCTGCGTATTTAAATATTTGATGTAACAGCCGATTTTGTGACGATATGACAAATAAAGTAAATTTATTAGAAAAAGAAAGCAAACCTGTTTTTTTCCGCCCTCTCTCGTACACTTTATCAAAATGATAAAAAAAGAGAGATAGATAGATAGAGAGATGTGAAGGAAGAGCCGCCTTACCTGCAACACCCTGTATACATGAGCTTAAAAATTAGAATATCAAAAATTTTAAATGACAGATTAGAATAATAAACTTTAAACGAAATTAATTCAAGTTGATGAAAGATTATTTTGTCTTTCTGTTTTCAAAAACAATTGAAATAAGACAATTGCTTCTGTAACAGCTAAAAGAACTATTGATTTTTGAATCGTAGTGCCATCTAGTACTACTTTGTTTAAGTGGAAGCTCACGTGTACAGTGTCAGTACAGCTCACGACTTTACCATCCCGGCCTGTTAGCAAAGAACGCCGCCGCTAACACATAGAGGGCGCAGTTATTTGCAGCGTCACTAAAATTTCTTTCTGTTCATGAACGAATTTAATCAAATTTAATTTAATCAAATATGTTTTAGTAAACTTTTTTTAACGAGGCGAATTAAAACGACGAACGGGTTTGCAATAGTTAGAACAAAATTGCGGTTCAATGACATTAAAGCGAAAAAAAAATAATAATGCACGTACAGCCACGGGCGATCAAATTTGGTCTTCGTTGATTGATTGGATTGCATGTTATTTATTAAAAATAAAAACAAGGTGATTCTTGTTTTTAATTTCGTGTGAAGGAAATAATCTCTCTTAAAATAAAGTTATTTTCGACATTTCTTTTTTGGTAAAACGCAGGATATTTACGCGGGTGTAATTTAATCCCGGAGTGCTTTATTTTAACATTTACTTTCTCGGTAGATAAGAGCTGGACGGGAAACATCGTAGTCTAAACGTACACCTAGATAAGATCAGGCCATCCGCAGAACGGTGCGAATGCGTCCTGCTCGCCGCTAAATTTATTTTAAAACTTGTAACGGTTCCAAAGTAACGGTTCAAAGTAACGGTTCCAAAGTAACGGTTCCAAAGTAACCGTTACAAAGTAACGGTTCCAAAGTAACCGTTCCAAAGTAACCATTCCAAAGTAACCGTTCCAAAGTAACGGTTCCAAAGTAACGGTTCCAAAGTAACCGTTTCAAAGTAACCGTTCCAAAGTAACGGTTCCAAAGTAACCGTTCCAAAGTAATCGTTACAAAGTAACGGTTCCAAAGT
The DNA here is from genome assembly GCA_036172665.1 of Prosopocoilus inquinatus. Classification (NCBI taxonomy): domain Eukaryota; kingdom Metazoa; phylum Arthropoda; class Insecta; order Coleoptera; family Lucanidae; genus Prosopocoilus; species Prosopocoilus inquinatus. The sequence goes on along the minus strand of CM069878.1, from coordinate 370,528 downwards.
AATGGTTCCAAAGTAACCGTTCCAAAGTAACGGTTCCAAAGTAACGGTTCCAAAGTAACCGTTCCAAAGTAACGGTTCCAAAGTAACGGTTCCAAAGTAACCGTTCCAAAGTAACGGTTCCAAAGTAACCGTTCCAAAGTAACGGTTCCAAAGTAACCGTTACAAAGTAACGGTTCCAAAGTAACCGTTCCAAAGTAACGGTTCCAAAGTAACCGTTCCAAAGTAACCGTTCCAAAGTAACGGTTCCAAAGTAACTGTTCCAAAGTAACGGTTCCAAAGTAACGGTTCCAAAGTAACCGTTCCAAAGTAACCGTTACAAAGTAACCGTTACAAAGTAACCGTTACAAAGTAACGGTTCCAAAGTAACGGTTCCAAAGTAACCGTTACAAAGTAACCGTTCCAAAGTAACGGTTCCAAAGTAACCGTTACAAAGTAACGGTTCCAAAGTAACCGTTCCAAAGTAACGGTTCCAAAGTAACCGTTCCAAAGTAACCGTTCCAAAGTAACGGTTACAAAATAACGGTTCCAAAGTAACGGTTCCAAAGTAACCGTTCCAAAGTAACCGTTCCAAAGTAACGGTTCCAAAGTAACCGTTCCAAAGTAACCGCTCCAAAGTAACGGTTCCAAAGTAACCGTTCCAAAGTAACGGTTCCAAAGTAACGGTTCCAAAGTAACGGTTACATTGTAACGGTTACTTTGTCGGGACAATTTTCCAGATTTTTTTTCCAATTCGGTCACGAACCACACGAGCCGTGGAACGTTCGTTCGCCCGACGGAAAAATCTCGAAACCAGCTCGGCATATTTAAGCGGTCGCCTCAGGCAATAAGATTCAGTCCGTAATGAAATTGATTGCTGATCGCTCGACTTATGTCTAAATAAATTATTTTATGCTTTGCTAAATAAATTAGCGAAGAGCTCTAAGTAACGAGGGATTTTATTCGTTGTACAGTTTCTGAGCTCAAGAACCGCCTTCGAAAAAAGAATTCGATAGTCCTGATTAATTAGTCAATTAGTCGAGTTCGGTAATTCCCCCGCGTGGCAGCAAGACTCCTATTATTTAGAACTGTTTCTTTTCTTGTTTTGAAACTCATTTGCAAACATAACAAACCGCCTGCCGAATTTTGTGTAAAGCGCTTGGCTTAATTTATTAAATTGTAGTTATTTTATAGTGCCAGCTTCAAACGAACGGTGATTTTAAATGAAGATACCGAAGGACAAAATCTTTTTCTCCGGACCATTTACGTGCGAGAAGAAAAAAAAAATCCGGGTAATTTACAACAGCATTTTCCACACAAAGATCTGCAGAGCTGTCAATAAATAATATCGCTCGTGATTTATAGATCTCCTCGAGCTCATCAACTTTTTCCAGATCTTGGCATAATACCCCAAAGTTATGGCGACGATTTCGAATTTTTTTTATTTGCGCCTTCTTCAATAAATAATTAACATCCAACCATCGCAAAACGAGCAAACAGCAAAGAGGTCGGGTAGGTGCGCGAACCGTGTGAATTCACGCACGGATGACTTTTGATGATGCGCGCCCGTTTGATCAAACCGATCGGACTGGCTTCAATAACAAACCGATGGCGGCGGGAGTGTTGCGAGATATATTACCTTGGAGGGTCTGTTTATTAGGAGCATGTTCACCCTAATCCGCATCAATTGCATTGATAACCCCCGGGGTTCAACAGCGCATGCACACCTCCTCGCCGAACGGCATATTGAATATCAAGTGCCACTCATCCTTTGCGCGCCTTTCAAGGGATGAGGGTGGAAGAGGGAGAGGAAATCGCCGTGAAATTGTTCCGCGTTGTTTTTGGGGGTGCGGGGAGAGAGAGAGAGAAAACAATTTCATTATTTGATTTTCGTTTCGATACGATCCGCAAGTACTTTCATTTCACAAGAAAACAAAAAACGCAGGAGTTCTGAAAAATTAAATTCGTCATTTCCTAGTTTCTCTCAACAAAATAAAAACTTGGTAGACTCAGGTGGGTATTAATCCTCAAGCAAACACGTTCCTCCGCCTCACCCCTCTCAATATGATCCTCATCCTCCTCAATCAAATCCAAGAGGTACAATAAAATTGGGTTAAATCTCCAAACCACAAAGAACTTTTTAATACTATACACGTATTTCGGCTGCCATCTTCAGTAGATGACTTCTTCTTAATCACAAGAGTATTTGAGTATGAGAATCCAAGAGGAACTAAAACGCAAACTGTTGCAGACCCCCCGACTCTTCCCCCGAAGAAAAAGAAGCGACGCAAGAAGAAATTCGTCTGCCCCGCCGATTTCTTCGTCGTGCGGAAGAAGTGCTACTATTTCAGCCAGGACAGGGTGACGTGGCAGGACGCCTTCTACAAGTGCCAGGAGAGGGAGAGCGAGCTGGCCGTGCTGAAGAACCTGAAGCAGGACAAGAGGCTGCGGACGTCGCTGAAGAAGTACAACATCTCCAAGGAGCAGAGGTGGCTCGGGGGGCGGTACGACTGGCAGAATCTGTCTTGGAAATGGGCGGCCACCGGCGAGGTTGTTCAACACCAGATGCACGGCAGCGAACACCTCCGATGGGCTTGCATAGTGTGGGACCCAAAACTACTTAACAAGTAAGAGTTAGACGACGCGACGCTAATTGTCTTCCGTTTCCGCTGTTGCTATGCGAAGGTGTATTGCGACGATTCCCGGCACGCTGTAGGTTTGGTTGCCTACCGTCGCTGAACGTTTGATTGTCTGCAGTCGCTGTACGTTTGGTTGCCTATCGTCGCTGTACGTTTGATTGCTTATCGCCGCTGTACGTTTGGTTGCCTATCATCGCATTTGCTATCGCATAGTGCTATTATATACAAAGCGTTGACTGTTATTTATAAGCGACAAGTATGAAATATAACAGGAAACAGTTTATAAATAGCACTTAACATAAGTGAGTATTCATGATAGGCAACCAGATCTATACACCTTGTATAACATAAAAATTATACGAGGTGTGTAGGTCTGGCTGCCTATCCTGAATCCTCATTTACGTTAAGTGCTATTTATAAAAATATAAAAAGTGAGAGTCTGGCATGAATGGATTATTTTGCGACAGCATTATAGTTAATTAATAATTAATTTATTTCAGGTGGACTTCGGAGAGTTGTTTGGCCACCAAGCACTTCGTGTGCCAGACGAACGCGAGGTTGCTGAAGAGGACGCCGCGACGTCCCATCAACGCCGAGGTGGAGTTCCGAATCAACAACGTCACCAAGAAACGCGTCAGATATTAGAGAGCCGCCTAGCTTAACCACACCACCATTAACAACCGCTTCTATAATACTAAAAAAACACAAAAGAATTCTTATTTATATACCATGTATATTTCCAATTAATTTAATCGTTCATGTATTGTATTATAGCGTTTGAATCTCGTTTATTTAATACCTAAATATGGCTTCTTCTTTTTTGTATCGTATTGTGACCGCTGCGTATTTAAATATTTGATGTAACAGCCGATTTTGTGACGATATGACAAATAAAGTAAATTTATTAGAAAAAGAAAGCAAACCTGTTTTTCCGCCCTCTCTCGTACACTTTATCAAAATGATAAAAAAAAAAATTGTTGCAAATCGTTTTTGATTGCAGTGAAAACCTCGAGCAGCCTCTGTACAGCTGTTTCAGCCCTGTTTGGGACTTCATCAGCAGAGACGTAGCTCGACATTCCTATTGCAGACCAAAAACGACTTGCTGAAATAAATAATGTTGTACTAAGAATCGTTTAGGGCCGAACACCTGTGCCCCGGAAGATTATTTATTAAAAGTCGTTCTTGCCCACATTGTCCGACAATGTTGAATTACACGAATAAAAAAATGAATAAAACGCACGACACGAGTTAATTTATGTGCAATTATTGCTGCGCGCATCCGTTACGTACGCGCCGAAGAATTTAAATAAATAATTCATCCTCGCAAACATCATTCAGCCGGTAAAATATATATGACGGGGCCATTAGCATAATTACGGGCCGGACCGTTATGTTATGAGCCCCGTTCTAATAATATTCCGCATTACGCGCGTGCATACGAGTCGAGCGTGTGTGGCGGGCGCCCTCTTCCGGGGGGTCGTATTATGTATTTGTTCAGACACCTGCTTTATTTGATTTTTAATTACGTGCGGGGAGCTTCGCCCCGGAGCTTTATTGAACGCCGCGGAGCCGATGGGCCGTGCGCCCCCGTGAATTATCGCCCTTGTCCGAAATTAATGAAATATTTAATGTGGCAGATAGGATCGATTAGGGATGCGTGCCCTGACTTCTTAGCGGCGAATTAACATCCTGCAACCCCACAGGATGGGCAAAATATACATAAATAAAAATCGCAACTAACTGCGATCTTCCGTTTGGCTTATAGTTTATTGTTTGTTATTTGTTATTGGCCTAACATTAAAGGGGCGGCGGGTGCGGATGTCATGGGCCGCAAGTTAGGAGGTCCAAATATTTTCTTGTACAGAGTGGACCATTTTTTATGGTTTTACAAGGTTTCACAATTATTTATAGGAATAGAAGAAAACCGTTTTTGCGATGCAATGCTACTTTTTCGAGAAAAACTCAGTGGAGAAAACAAAAGTTAGCTATCTCGATTCGTTCGGGAAATATCGGCCGAAAACGAATTTTTCCGAAAAATTATTTTTCACAATATCTCAGTTGATTGACAAGATATTTTGAAAATTCATAAACTGTTTTATTCAGAAATTAACGTTGATTTCGCCGACATCATTATCTTTTGTAGAAATTGCACCAATTCTGCAAACCAGACTGTAATTTTTTAATTATAAATAGAAACTGTAGTTGCCTATGACACAAATAAATTGCTTGTTTAATGAGGTTTTCAAAAATATAAAGTTTGATATAATTATTTTCATAAATAACAAAGATACTAACTTTCATTATATTGCAGTACCTATCAAGCTATCTATGACAATGGAAACAAAAGAAAATTCAGTTGTTTTCCTCAAAAAAACTATTATTAGAATAAATAATACAGGTAATTAAATTTAACAAAATAAATACGTAATGCTATTAGAAAAGTCATAAAACTACAAGTAATGTAAATGTGGATTAACTGTCAATGCAGTTTTGAAGAATTATACGTTGTATATTCCTTTGAAATTAATAAATCTTAAATTTTATATTATCAAAACTTCTTAGATATTTCACTTCTATCCGCGATTGCATTTATTAATATACAAAGTTCTTGAAAGCATTATTAAACTTAAGAAATATCCGACATTTCAATAATTCCTTAAAGAAATGCATTAATTTATACAATTTGAAATTTATAGAAATCTCTTAACTATTCTCATTAATAATTAAAGAAATGTTCAAATAGAGTTAATTCATTTTTACATACTTGTGGTTTTATGTCAGTCTCTGATCTATCTATCCCGAAGCTATTTATTTATTGAATTAAATTCGCTGTTTTACTTAACAATAATTGATTTTTAGGGAAAACAATTGAAGTATTTTTTTTGTTCTTGGTGTCATGGATGGCTTGTTAGCTACTGGAAAACAAAAAATAAATAGTATCTTTATTATTTGAAAAAATAATTATATGAAACTTTACATGTTTGAAAACCTCATTGAACAAGCAATTTATTTGTGTCATAGCCAACTACAGTTTCTATTTAAAATTAAAAATCACAGTTTGGTTTGCAGAATTGGTGCAATTTCTACAAAAGATAATGATGTCGGTGAAATCAACGTTAATTTCTGAATAAAATAGTTTTTGAATTTTCAAAATATCTTGTCAAACAACTGAGATATTGTGAAAAATAACTTTTCGGACAAATTCGTTTTCGGCCGATATTTCCCGAACGAATCGAGATAGCTGACTCTTGTTTTCTCCGCTGGGTTTTTCTTGAAAAAGTAGCATTGGGTCGCGAAAACGGTTTGCTTCTATTCCTATAAATGACTGAGAAACCCCCTGTAAAACCATCAAAAATGGACCACACTGTACATTCTTGAACATTTCCAACTTTAATTTAATTAAATAATTTAATTTAATTTAACTTGAGATCGTGTAGTTGGGCAAACAAGTGCCACACACAGGTATAATAAACAGGGCTGCCAGAAATACACGATTTTTTTGGAGGTCCGGAGGACCGGAATTAAAACAAAATATAGAAGAAGAAAGACCGAATATTTATTATTCAAATAACAATCTTTTTTCCTTCGAGGAGCAAGATTTCTGTCTGAAAGAAAATGTTTAAAAAAAATTGCTCCTCGATTTGAAACCGTGCACTCTTCTCTAGAAAACAACAAAAAGAAAAGAAACGCGAAAACATAATCAAGGAAAAGAAAAATTGTTTTTATTATATACAGGGGCTGTCAAAACGAAACTGTTCATTTGTTTTAACGAAAATTCCCGTTTTCCTAACGACCAGACATTTTCAAGTCACTCACGAATTTAATTTATCAACAGGTACTGGAGAAAGGACTACTGTAAGAAAAATATTTCCAGCACAAAAATTGCCATTATTTTTGAGGAGAGCATTAATTTTTGGGACTGCAATCAACAGACATAGTAATTACAAAATAATTTAGACTCATAAAGCAACGTGTATTACAACAGCAGGAGTATTCAAAACAAAAAATAAATAAATCCATTGTCAAAAAAAAAAAATCTATTTCAATATAATTCGATCCTGATCCTTGATCCTTTCATTATACCGCCAAACGTAACAGCTCAAGACTCGTTAAAAAGTTTTACAATTCGTATGAAGATAATCGATGACATTTTGAACATGTTTTCAGTTAAGTTCCAAGTTACTTTCCACAAGTTGAACTTCTCTTTAATATTTTTAGGCGTAACACTTTAAAATTGAAACACCGAAACGACAGTGATTTCCTAAAACTGATGTTATATGTACATGGAAAAATACTATTCATATTTCTTGGGGAGAGGTTCTCAACGGGGTCAACGAAGACCTGAAAGGTCTGAAACTATAGCGTTACAGAAATTCTACTATTTAGCAGATGGCAGATTTAGTCGCCTGAATATTATATTCATTGAAGCAGAAGAAAATTAATTACGTATGTCAAAATGCGAATAAGACTTAACTTGAATTATTCATTTAAAACGTCATACATTTTTTTGTTGCAAATCGTTTTTCACTGCAGTGGAACCCTCGAGCAGCCTCTGCACAGCTGTTTCAGCCCTGCTTGGGGTTTCATCAGCAGAAACGTAGCTCGAAATTTCCACTGCAAACCAAAAACGACACTTGACAAACTTAATCGCAATTGCAATTGATTGCAATGTTAAAATGCCAAAAAGCGAACGCTGTTTAAACTATTCATTACTATTACATCGTAACTGCGATTGTCCTTGGTCGAATCATCGTTTCGGTTTGCAGTGGAACTCTTGAGCCAAGGGTTTGCTGATGAAGCCTCAAATAGGGCTGAAACAGCTGTACTAAGGCTACTCAAGGGATTCAACGCAATCAAAAACGATTTGTTAAACGTTATAGTTAATTAATCATTAAACTCAACCATCAATAAGCTGATAATTGTTTATTATAAATACTTCATTTTCAATTTTTCAAGACTAACTGACTAAAAAAACAATCTGAACAGGACCGACGAAAAGTGGGTAAAAGCAAGGTAAGCAAGGCATGAGGACGTCGATGCATGAAGGGGGACCCGAAGTATGGTCATTAAGAAAACGATTAAAGGGCAGCTTGAAGGTCACCCAAATTAAGCAGCAAAAATCTATAGGTATGATTGGATACATTCAAATTAAAAAAAAATCTGGCAACTATGAAATTACTTACAATAAGAACTCTTTTTGCAATCGATTTCATACTCTAGAACAGGGGTCGATGTCGAACCCTTGGGGTTCAAGAAGACCTGAAAGAAGTCGATGAACCCATAGGGGTAGACTGGGGGTCGATAAACTCTAAGGTCCAGTTTTACAAACGGGGCTCAACTTTCAGCTGAGGCTTAAATCCTTAGCAACGATTATTTCAACAATTGTCGTGAAGGATTTAAGCTTCGGCTCAAAATTAAACCGTCATTGTAAAACTGGGCCTAAGAGTCCTTACAGGGTCGGAGTTAGTACAGTCTAGTAGAAGCCTATCCGAGAGATGGTGGAAGATTTAGGAAAAAATTTAAATAAGTTTGAATTTGAACACTGTGCAGTATTAGGACTCTAGGAATAAACGAAGAAGAAGAACAGGAAAAAGATCAATTGATTATCAAAATAAAAAATTAAATACAGTCAACCGAAGCGAAAACGAAAACAAAAGACGATCGTCGTCGATGCGGTGACGACGAAAATTTGAAAAAAAAAAAAATTGTGCAAAACTAACGATCAAGTCAAGTCGATGTGACGAAATGACGAACGCGATCGAAAATTTGCTCTGCAAAATATCAGAGGAAAAGACCAGTAAAAGAATAGATAAAAATATAAAATCAAATCGAACAGCGGAGGAAGAAAGAACAAAAAAATCGGTGGCGGAGAATTAAAATTTAAAATAAAAACAACTCCCATCTAGCAAAAGAAAATAGAACGAAACAAAAGACGATCGAGTGATTGTTAAAAAAAAAAAAGTAAAACGCGATCGCGTTGAATAAAATTAAACAAAAGAAAGAGCGTGAACAAACGAGGAAAAATCAACAAAAGAAATGAAAGCGAATCAAAAAAGAAGAAAAACAGACGTTGATCGATTGATTGAATTAAAAATTGAATTAAATAAAGTGGAATAAAGAATAATAAAAAAATACGATCGGCGAAGGAGAGAGAGGAATTGATGTTTGGCATTTAATTTGCGGTTCGTTTGTTTTATTTTGTCCTTTTATTTCCTGCCCGTTTCCGGTCGAAAAATCGTCGTTTCTTTATTTTTTTGTCTGTGCGTTCGTCTTTTTTTTTCTTTTGTTTTCAGCATTTACATCTTCTTTTTATTCAATATCATAATTTTGTTTCGACTCATTTTTGCAGTTCTCTTTTGTTTCCTACGAGTTCGTGTTTATTTGCAGAAACTTGCGTCGATTCTCATTTTTTTTGTCCATCGTGGTACTTCCGTTTTTTTTTTTTAAATTCATTCAAGACGAAAATGAAATTTCTACAAGGCCAGATCGGATCAAGAGAGAAAGTTTTTGTGAATAAGAGGACAGAAAAGAAACAGAAGAGAATCTTAATAAAATCGAGTCAAGACAAGACAAAAGACGATCGGATCGGTTTATAATTCAACAAAGAGAAAAAAAAGAAAAGAAAAAAGCACGAAATAAGGGCGACTTAATGTTTAATTACTATAGGGCGGAATTATATATTTTGTTCGGTTTATTTCGAACGAGGCGGCAACGAGTGTGTGTGCATTGACGCGTCGCTGCAGCGTCATACGTTTGCCGCTTCGTTTGTATTTAATCGAACAAAATATATAATTCCGTTCTCTGTTTGAAACATTTGAAAGGGGTCGACGGAAATTTTTATTCTGTAAGGGGCCAATGCCCTTAAAACTTGATACTGTGTATATTCACGTGAATATTTTTCTTGAAAAGGGCGCCAGTTACTGCCTCCAGCCCTGGACACCGATAAACTGATAACCAACTCTCGGACGTATTTATTTTAATGCCACTCTCCCCTTACTATCCACAAGCGGATCTTAGTATATAGAACAACTGGAAAGGTGTTATTTAGTTATAGTAAAAGATGAGCGTTCTTTCCAATTTTGGTAGTGTCCGTTTAAAGTTTGAAAACTATTTACTTGTAAAAAAGTTCGAAAAGTCGAGTTCGTCATCCAAACAAGTAAGTCGGACGACGAAGTATTCAGCGCTGCTCTTATCACGAAGTATCTGGTCGACTAGTGTTTTAGTTCGTAACACAATCAGCGAGTGCAAGAGCATTATTAGAATTGCGAATAAGCGACGCTCCGCTTCTTTAATAAAAAAATAAATCAAGCCGGGTCCTGTTGATAACAGTCAGCAAAGGTGGAGCAATTTTTGCTTGTTTTTTTTTTTTAATTCATTTATAATAATTAGTTCGTAATTGAGTTTTTGAGTTACTCCTTCGCCCGAAATAATAAATCTAAAACGGTGCTGGCGTTCGTTCCGTTTTCCCAAAAGAAGAGAGGCCCGGGCAGAGGACAGGCATTCGCACAATCAACTCCTATTCTAGTTTTTGCCGGCGAGCCGCCGCAACTTCTTATCGGGCATATCAAAGGAGTCGGCCCGTTTGTCCTACGGTAATTAAGGACGACGGTCACCGCGCATCACCTTCGCTCACCTGCCGCTCACCGATATCAGTGACGACGATTAGAATACAGCGTCGTCATCAACATTCCCTCGCAACTTACCATTCTTCAGAGTGAGAGGTTCTGGAAGGCTCGCTCGCTTTTGGTCCTACAAGCCGGATTTGTCACCGCGTGAAGCACTGCCTCCGATAAGTCAGTTATTTTAAACGCGTTCGAGTTTCCGAGGCCTATCTACTATATGCCGGGGGTTAATTAGCATGCTGGTGTTGGGAGACAAGAAGTGGAAGGTTACGGGGAGCCTTCGATGGAAAATTAATCTTCGATTTGATTGGGTTTAACACGAGCGAGCAAATTACGACCTTAAATTCTCCACCAGGCGACCAAGACGAAGAGTGTTGTTGGGGGGAAAGGGGACGCGACTTACGACCACTTTCCACACATCAAGGTCATTGAAAAACGTTTGGATTTGAACGGATGGGAAAATCGATGGAAAATTAATCGGGATTCGATTTGATTGGGTTTAACACGAGCAAGCAAATTACGACCTTAAATTTTCGACCGGGAGACCAAGACGAAGAAGTTGTTGGGGGCGAAAAGGGACGCGACTTACAACCACTTTCCACACATCAAGGTCATTGAAAAAAGGGTTTGGATTTGAACGGATGGGAAAATCGATGGAAAATTAATCGGGATTCGATTTGATTGGGTTTAATACGAGCGAGCAAATTACGACCTTAAATTCTCCACCAGGCGACCAAGACGAAGAGTGTTGTTGGGGGGAAAAGGGACGCGACTTACGACCACTTTCCAGCATCAAGGTCATTGGAAAACGTTTGGATTTGAACGGATGGGAAAATCGATGGAAAATTAATCGGGATTCGATTTGATTGGGTTTAACACGAGCCAGCAAATTACGACTTAAATTCTCGACCGGGAAGCCAAGACGAAGAGTGTTGTTGGGGGGAAAAGGGACGCGACTTACGACCACTTTTCAGCATCAAGGTCATTGGAAAACGTTTGGATTTGAACGGATGGAACAACCGATGGAAAATTAATCGGGATTCGATTTGATTGGGTTTAATACGAGCGAACAAATTACGACCTTAAATTCTCGACCGGGAGACCAAGACGAAGAAGTTGTTGGGGGGGAAAGGGGACGCGACTTACAACCACTTTCCACACATCAAGGTCATTGAAAAACGTTTGGATTTGAACGGATGGGAAAATCGATGGAAAATTAATCAGGATTCGATTTGATTGGGTTTAATACGAGCGAACAAATTACGACCTTAAATTCTCGACCGGGAGACCAAGACGAAGAAGTTGTTTGGGGGGAAAGGGGACGCAACTTATGACCACTTTCCACACATCAAGGTCATTGAAAAACGTTTGGATTTGAACGGATAGGAAAATCGATGGAAAATTAATCAGGATTCGATTTGATTGGGTTTAACACGAGCAAGCAAATTACGACCTTAAATTTTCGATAAGAAGACCAAGACGACGAGTGTTGTTGGGGGGTGAAAGGGACGCAACTTACGACCACTTTCCAGTATCAAGGTCATTGGAAAACGTTTGGATTTGAACGGATGGAAAAATCGATGGAAAATTAATCGGGTTTTCGATTTGATTGGGTTTAACACGAGCAAGCAAATTACGACCATAAATTTTCGACCGGGAGACCAACACGAAGAAGCGTTGGGGGGAGGGGGAAGGACGCGACTTATACAATCACTTTCCTGCATCAAGGTCATTGAAAGGCGTTTGGATTTGAATGAGGCCATACCTCCACCAGAAGGTCCTCTTGAAGTAGATCGTTGCTTTTCGTGAAATCTTTTCCAACCTGTATTACTTCTCTTAATTTTGTTAATTGGCCAGTAGTAACAACCTCTTTACAACGATGAAACAAAGAAGACAAAGAAGAACATGTTTTAGGTTCGTAAAAAAAAGAAGTTTTGGCCGCTCCTATGATGATGTAAAAGTGAAGAAAGTTGGAACCGAACATGTCTTTGGATCGTACCGTAGAAGTTTTGGAAGTTCCTACTAAGCTGAGGTGAAAGTGAAGAAAGTTGAAGGCGAGAGAAGAAGAAGAAGAAAAGACCACATGCAACCCCCAATTTGTTGTGAGAATGAAACGAAGTCGGAACTGATTTTATGTCTTCATTGTTTAAACTGAAAGGAACAGGGCAGAGTCCTCACAGTTGCTTCCCAAGTCCATCAGAATGTGACACTGCAGCCGATCGTCCGCTCTTTTTTTCCTTTGAAGTCTTCCAATTTGAAGATACAGCTTATTGCAGCCGCTTTTGCTTTATTACTTCTTTGCTTTATTAATCGCCCCGAACTAACCAACTTCTCCTTGCTTTGTTAATCGCCCCGAAGTAACCAACGATGGAACTGGATGACAAAAAAGAACACGTTTTTGCTTCGTACCGCAGAAGTTTTGGAGGAGGGTAGAAGTGAAGAAATTTGAAGACAAGGAAAAGGAAATCATGAATTTGCAGGCCTAATTGGTTGCTAGAGTGAACAGAAGAAATGATCCGAGCCGTATGGTTCTCAAGAGAGCCTTATTTAAAGTATCTGCCATGTTTTAACTGGTGGCCAAGAAGCCCTTGGGGATTGTATGAAACTTGATCTTCTAGTTTTAGTTTTCGTTCCTTCTTCAATTGGGGCTTCAATTTGATTTTGTCTAAAATTTTGATGGTCTATGGAAAAGGGATTGTAAAGAAGGGCGCATCTTCAACTATCGCTGTTTTTTAAAATTTTAGCTTTTACAGTCTCAACATTACGCAAGCCGACGAAATGTAATGAATGAACAAGAAAAAATGTAAGTTAGAAGAAGCCAAAGGAATGCACAAGATGTGAAGACAAAGTCGAAGACGAAGATGGAATTGAGGAAAGGCAAGCGCTTAAAGACGAGGAAAAAAGCGCATGAAACAGCGGGCCAACTGTTAAAATGAAGGAACCAATTTGGACCAATTTATTTCCACATTGGCAAATGATTATGGTTGGAAAAAGAACTTCCGTTGGAACGTCGGCCGTATTCTCTTAGCAACCAAGAAATCTGTGAGGTCAGTATCGGGCCTAATCACTTACCTTTTGCGCTTCGATTTCCAATTTGACGATAAACTGAAGCCGAAGCAGAATGGGCAGAGAGAAAAACAAGGCTTCTTTTATTTTCTTGTGCAACTCACAAGACGAAGGCCCTACGGGATGACCAAGCGATGGAACTGAGTGTGAATTTGGCTGATTGTGAGAAGACTAACACCTAATTGACTTTCTAGGAATCGCAGAAGTTTGGAAAACGAAGATGGTTGGTAAACCCAGATGCAGGAGGATGGATTTGCCCAAAACAGAAAGACGAAAGGAGCGCGCGAGCAATTGGTTAACACCAGTTTACAAGCTCCTTCGGAAATTAAAGAGAGCTGTTAATTCATTTACAGTAAACGAATGAAACCTAATTCATTTCGATCAGCTTAAGGTCTTGAATGTGAATCGACAAATGCAGGTCATGACTACAATATTCCCGGTTGGATGGTTTTTAGGAGAGTCCCATTTGGGCTAGGTCATGTTGGAACAAGTAACCAGGTGACCGCCTGAGGGATAATGTGGCAGCCATCGATTTCCAAGTCAACCCTAAAGCTGCTTTTCCCGCTTTGGATTAAATTTGGACAATTGGATATTTGAGGATTGCTGTCATTGGCTTTCGTCGATCACTTGACGAAAGTTATTGGTTACAGTAGGTCATGTGATCAATGGAAACCAATAGCAGCAATCCCCAAATGCCCAATCTTCCAAGCAGGAAAAGCAGTTTAATAGATAATTAGCAAAGACCTTCCAGCACACGGCTTTTCCAATACTGTCCAACGGTTATTTTTGGTTCTGATGCAATTTCTAGTACCCGAGAACTCGTTAAAATTAAAAAAATAAATAAAATAACCGACCAATTTATTTTCCCACCCATCGGACACCAGACGAGAGAAAAATATCTTTTTCCCAAAGCCACCAAATACCCAAATTCCCTGAACGGAATGGTCATTGCGATTAAATTTTATTTATCGATTTCTATTGTTTGGCCAGCTGATTCCATTATCTTTTGTTCCTGGCGATTATCCAATTTCGTAATAAATAGAAGCGCAAACGGACCAAACTTTTCCATCTCTTTTACGGTCATCTTCTCTACGAGATTACCGAAGGACCCAACTGAATTTGATGAGGAATACAAAAGTGACCAAACCTGAACGAAGTTGTGTTGATCTCCGAAATGCGATGACGTCGGAGGGAGACGAGCAAAAGAAATAGTTACAAGGAACAAGCATCTGGCATGTTTTCTTTTTGTAATCAAAAAATCCTCGGAGATTGAATGGTTAGTTGGTTTTTTGTTCTTCATTTCTTGCTTCTTTCTACGAGTATGATTCCCCGACGACCAATTTATTTTGAAAGCACGAGAGTGTAGTAAAGGTGAAAGTTTTTCGAATTTTGGCGCACGCGGTGAACCTTGGGATGCGGTTCTGCAGTGGCGTAGAAATCAACAACCGGGGGCCTTACTCTCCGCCGCCCTTGAACTTTGACCCTGCCCATCTCCATCTCCGAGTTCTAGTTCGTGACAGCGGATAGTCTCCGTCAGCGCTAACTTGCAACCACCGTTTTCCTTGATTATTTATTCAGGAGGTAACGTAATTAATTATACCCTTAATGATTAATTTTTATGACATTTCTAGTTGTGGAGACTCCCTATTTCTAGTGGAGTGTTGAATCCGACCCGGTTAAGTTGGTAACCAAGAGATTTTTGAAGGAGCGCGATGAGGATTGCTTTGGTACGTACTTTGCCTTTCTTCTTTCTTCACTCTTTTCTTTCATTGTTCTGAACGTACCTAAACCCTGTTTAAGTTAGCCTAACCCCAATGTGCCTAAACTCTGTTTAAATTAACCTGAGAAGGAGATTTTGAAACGGCAAGATGAGGATATAGCTGTAGCTACCTGAAGCCGGTCCTGTTTTCTTTGACAATCGGGAATCGTAATTGCGCCGGTAACAGTAAGCAAGCCCAATTGCCCCCTTATTAATTCATAAAAATTCCGCGAATATGCGGCGTTGCTGTTCGCGCTGTGCCCAAAAAGGAAAACACCTCGCCGCCGCTTTTCGGCCGTTCGGCAGTTTTAGAGGCAGGTTCACTATTGATCCGAATATCGAGGAGTCCGTTCGGTAGTGAGCGTGTGCACGTGTGCCGGTGCATACGCCCGGTTGGTTGCTTGCAATAGGGCCGCCCATAATTCAGCCTTATCGAAACGGGCAACGGGGAAGGTCGCCCATAAAGATAAGAGCGCCCTGGGTGGCCTTGTTAAGACGGTCCTCTTACGCGCTCTCTTCCACTAATAAAGCCCATCTTCATACTATATCGGTGGCGGCGGCGGCGCATAAAGTAAGAAATTATTTCGGCAACACCGCCGCACCGGCCCGGCAATAAAGGGTTAGTTGCAAGCGAGCGGCGGCGATTAAATTTGGCGACGTTTTTTTTTTTTTTTAATTGGCAATCAAAATGCTTCTTAAGAATTCGCTATCTTATCTCGTGCCCGGTACTAATTAAAAACATTATTGCTCAGAGCGATGGAGCGAGATCTACAAGGAAGGAAGGAGGAAAAAGACATGCCGTTCGAAGTTAACTTTGCAGACTTGGCAACCGCGCATTTACTATTTAACAACCAATTGGCGGCAATTGATCAAGAATCGATTGTACTAATCGATGAACCATTTTGATTAGCTTAGAAGCAGCAATTAAGTTTTAGGGTAATCCTCGCAATGCGAAAGAGAAGAAGATAAATATGACAGGAAGAAGAAAAGGAGAAGGTGAAAGAAGACCAAAAAATAAAGATAAAACAATTTCAATTATCTACAATGACAGTAGTTCTCCTGGAAGGGAGGAAGAAGGTTGACATTCTTTGCTTCAATGAGGAAACTTGTTGCTTGTTAGGAAAAAAGCTTTCTTTAAATGTGGAAGCTTGTTGGAAAAAAAAGTTTTGATTTGCTGTAAAAGAGAAGTCTTCTGGAGGGGAAGAGATCTCCTGGAAGAAAGAAAAAAGTCTTCTGAAAGTCTTCTAGAAGAAAGAAATTAGATCTACAGGAAGAGAAAACAAAGTTTCCTGGAAGAGAGCAGCAAGAGGTTTCCTGGAAAAGAGGAAGAGTCCTCCTGGAAAAGAGGAAGAGTCCTCCTTGGAAGAGAGGAAGAGGTTTGCCATGCGTCCATTTGTTAGAGTGCACCTGCATTGAAAAAAAAAAATATGAAAACCCATTTCTTTCGAAGGACCAATCAGAATAGACAGTAAATGTTCAAATTGAGGAAGCTTTATTATTTGAATAAAAAGTTTTGAGGGAAGAGGTCTCTCCCCTGTGAAAGAGAAGACTTGTGGAGAGGAGACAGAACGACGCTACCTAAAAGAAAGGATTAGGTTTACTGGACGAAAGAACGAAGTCCCTTCGAAGAGAGCAAGCCGTCTCCTGGAAAATAGGAAGAGGTCTCCCGAAGAAGAAGCCAGGAAGAGGTCTCTCATGTCGCATGCTGCCTAAAAGAAAGAATTAGATTTACTGGACGAAAGAAAGAAGTCTATTCGAAGAGAGCAAGCCGCCTCCTGAATAATAGGAAGAAGTCTCCTGAAGAAGAAGCGAGAAAGAGGTCTCTCATGTCTCATGCTTCCTAAAAGAAAGAATTAGATTTACTGGTCGAAAGAACGAAGTCTCTTCGAAAAGAGCAAGCCGTCTCCTGGAAAATAGGAAGAAGTCTCTTGAAGGAGAAGCGAGGAAGAAGTCTCTCATGTGTTAGTTTGTATTTGTTGGAATGGACCCGGACTAAAAGAAAATATGAAAACCCATTTCTCTCGAAGGACTAACAAAAATAGGAGATCCTTTACTACAAGTTTTCCTCGTCCATTCCCTCCTTCTAATCCTCTTTGCTGAATTATTCCTCTTTCTTCTTAATTCCTTCTCCTTAACTTCTTTGTTCCATCTCATTCTCTCTTGACTTCCCCAAAATTGGATTCTCCCAAACGTTTTGGCGTTGAAGAATTAATTTATGACTTGTTCGTGAAAGTAATCAATTTTTTCGCATCTTTCTGAACACAATTAATTTTTTCGATTAGTCAACAACTATTTTAAATTAATTATTCGGGCGTTTAAATCGCACTGCCCCCCTCCTTGTATATCATGAAAATGAAAAGGAAAAAAAATTACGTAAAATGCAAACAAAGAAAAGAAAGTTACATCTATTTCAATAATTACAAACAACAATTTCCCAGCCTTGCATAGTGACGTCGGAATTACGTGATTTTTAGGTTAGTTTACGTCATTGACGTCATTTGTCCCGAAAGTGACGTCAATACGACAAGTCACACGACACGTATTGATAACTGCGTAAAAGTGACGTCGATAACACGTCAGTGGAAAGTGATTAAATGTTACTGTGTTTATTTTTGAAACCTGTTAGTTTAAAAACTTTTTAGGACTAAACAAGAAGTGTAAATAAACATTTCTGAGGCCAATTACACGAAAATTAATATCAGAATTGTTAAATTAAAGGAAATAATAATATGTATATAGTTGTGAATATAAGCACAAGATGGCGCGCTTGGTAACTAATGCAGCGTGTATAAACACCGAAAATTTTTTGAAACTAACAACGAGATCATCTCAAAGTAATTCTCAACGACCGAGATAAGTTACCATAACTTTCTCGCAGAAGTTGTTTCACTTGACGTTCAACTTTTGCGAAAAATTTGAATGGCTTTGCACTCACGATTCATTTAACACTTTGATTGCATTGTTATGTTTGCGTACAGAGGGCGCAGCGACGTTGGAACAAGAAACACCGCTGCTGCAACATGGGGGGCGAAACACGTTACTTCGTCTTCATTATCACGTCATTACGTCTTTGATTTACGTCACAATTGACGTCGTCAAAGGTACGTTATCTACATGAGGTGATGTGGCTTGACGTATGACGTGATTAAGACGTCACTTAGACAGACATCTTTTAAATCCAAAAGATGTCTGTCTAAGTGACGTCTTAATCACGTCATACATCTTTTGGATTTAAAAGACGTCTGTCTAAGTGACGTCTTAATCACGTCATACGTCAAGCCACATCACCTCATTTCGTCATTATAAAATATAATGACGAAATGTTAGTTTTTAGTGAAGATGACGGCATTATAACGTTCTTTTCACGTCACTTTGCTAACTGGGTTGGTGCCCCTTTACGATCAAGCCACAACATGTAAGTCACGTACACGTCATAAGCCAAGCCTGCAGACATTATGACGTCGCAATTGTGCGAAATATAAATAAGATTTCTATCCTGGACAGGGCAGTATATAGAGTGCTGCCTACCCCTCGATGTATCTTTATTCAATAATAGTAAAATAACATTAAATTTTAGTGTAAAAATGATGTAATTTTGCTAACATTTTTATCAGTGCAGTCGCTGCACTCCAGCTGAAACGCGTCTTTAAGTTGCGTCCGACTGTACATACAAAGATGAGAACCAGAAGTGTAGCCGAGGAACTGTAAAATTAAAGTAATTCGGAATGCAAATAACTAAAACATCTGAAACGATATCGTAATTTGAATGGATCGAGTTCTCGTGTTGCATGCTTGTTGTCTATTGCTGTACGCACGTCGAGGACGGTTATAAATGGCGCTTACTCGTAAAGTATTTTCTTGTATTCCAAGGCGGCCGAAAGTAACCGCCGGGGGATTTCCAAAATTCCCCAAAAACAATTTGCCCTTGTAAACACGGCCCGGCGACAAAACGTAACTCGACCGGGGACCGTTCCCATTCCCATTCCCATTCCCATTCCCATTCCCATCGCGAACGCCTTTTTGCCCCTTTTTCGGACGACCGACGGAAATCTACGACGTCCTTTTGGGTTCGGCTCGCGGCGAACGTGGGAGCTTCTTCGGAACACCGCCACCTCGGATTCATTTGAATTTCAAATCGGATTCAAACGTCCCGCTACCAATTAACGTACAAATTTGGCCGCGGCGATAACCTGATTAATTAGGCGTGCTTACACGGCCAGCTTAAAATCGTTCTCGAGATCGTGTTAGTACCGTCGAAGCTATTTCGATTTCGAATCGTTAATATAGCTTTAATTGCGGCGAGCATGGCGTCGTAAATCTCGGCTCCCAGCTCGTAAAAAGGAACCACGTTAATTTGTACACGATTCGATTAGGTTTCCACCTACAATTTTCTTTCCTTTTTTTTGTTGTTTTCATCAGAAGAGTTTATAAGCCCTGAGGGCGTACTGCAGGGTAACGCTCGAGGACCTTTGCCGTTTCTTGAAAGAGTTTATGCAATTTTTAGAACAGCGCAGCTCAAATCAATCACACTTACGTTATTGATGACTAAGAATAAGAGTGCTTTCAAAACTAGACAGGACAGAATCGCGTTTGACAAATAAGAACAAAAACAAAAACTGTAATCAATTCCAAGCCCTTTTTTGAATGCGCGCATTCATTGCACCATCGTCATCAAATTAATAATGAATAATGAAATCGTACAAAGGGCGGCCGGATTCAGACTTTTAATATGCGAGGGGGTAAGCGAAATAGTTTAATATGTGTACAAAGGTGGAGGAGGGCGACCCCCGCTCACTGTTTGAACATTTATTAGCTGGGGTGACCACTCGGATGCGATTAGAGCCGCCCGGAATTTTAATACACGTCAAGGATTATTAATATCGCAGCCAACTTAGATGCGCACCATTTGTCACAAGGACCTTATTTCCTTCCACGTGGTGATGTATTTATTCGTGGCGGTGCCCTCCTCGTTACGTGCATATCACTTCGTGAATCGTTTCTGGTGGCGGCTCGAACATATTGCGCCCTTCCGTCATACGCATTTACAAATCATATTACATAGTATGAGCGATTGTGTTTCATCATGAGTCACATATTGTAGTTATTGAATCCTTCATGTTTGCCTTACATATACGTATTCCAGCCGCAGACCAAAAATTTCTTACTTACAATACAATCGATTAAGTTAAACAACACAATAATTGATCAATCGAAAAAATAATCGAGTCATATGACTGCCAGAAATAATCGACGAATACGTAACGATCAAGTGGTTCCTCGAATTTGGATGCACTGTATAATAAACGTCCGAAGCGAACCAAGAACCAATCTGTCGATTTACCGAAAAATTAATGCTGAAAACAGTCGATCAACAATCGACAATTTGAAAGCAGGCGATTAATCAGAATTAACAACAATTGTTTACTGGTGTTCCGTCGATTACCGAACGCAGTCGACCGATTTTAACGAAGCAAATGATCAATCGAATGATCGATTAATTAAGAAACGAAAGGGTTAGGTTTGGTCAAACGAAAGCTAATCGAATCGATCATCTGAATACGATTGAAATGCCTAAAGCGAACAAAACCAGCTGAGAGTTTGCTAAAGCAAGTTTGAGTGATTATCACAAGCAAACAACTGTGTTTTTTTTTTAATTATCGAACACAATTGATTAATTTCAGGCAAGCAATCTGTCAAGCTAGCAAAACAGACTCGCCGACAAATTAATGTCATTAACGTTCGATCAACAATCGATTACCTGAACGCAACTGATTAATCATAATCAGCAATCAACAACTGTTTACTCGCGTATACTCGATTACTGAACGCAGTTGACTAATGTTAACAAAGCACATGATCGATTAATTAAGAAACGAAAGGGTCAGGATTGATCAAACGAAAGCTAATCGAATCGATCATCTGAATTCGATTAAAATAAATTAATGTGATGAACTTTCGATCAACAATCGATTATGTACTTATTTAGAAACAACTGATTAATCAGAACTGGCAATTTGCTAGAATTCCATCGATTACCGACTAAACGCAGTCGACTAAGTTTAAGCATAGCAATCAATTGATCAATCGAAAGAATGATCGATTATTGCAACGAACAATCAAGAAATGAAACGGTCGTGTACGATCAGGATCAGATAAAAGTTATTCGATTATCGAATCGGAATCGATTATTTGAAGCCAACAGAAATAAATCCAAGCCTCAAGTAAATCAAATTTGGTGTCAAAACGTCCTTTTTGCAAATACCGAATGTCAGTATTCCTACGAGATTGTCTTTTGTTTGTTGTTGTTGCTGTTTATTTGTTTTTCTTCAAAATCAATTGTCTTTTGTGTTTTGCTTTTGTTTCGCTTTTGATAAACAGAAGAAAATCCCAATTACAAGAGAACAAAAAATTAATTGTAGATTTATTAATCGATCATCTCTTGTCTGTAGTCGATTTTATTTACGAAAATGCGAAATTCTTGGTCGATTTTTCACATCTTTTCTTTTTGCTGCAAATTCTGAACGTTTTCAATTGATTATTCGATTATCGTTTCGTATCATCGATCGTCTTCGTAAACGATTATATTTTGTTTATATCCGTTTGTCATTGCCTTTTTTTTTACTTTAAGCTTCGAATAGGCGCCGGACTGCTTTGCAATTCCTGCAACACCTGTTGCATTATTTTTTAAGATTTTGTATTTAATAATTTTTAAGATTTTGAATTTACTATACTTCTTCGATCGTTCTTTATTGGTAATAAAATCGTCGGGTTTTGGTTTTGGTTTTGGTTTCGTTGTAAACAGACGTTTGATTTTTTTTTTTTTTTAGTTCGCAGCACATCGAAAGGTGGTGATAATATCTGGTGTGCTGGTACGGCTTTGGTGTCGCGAGATTTAACGCCAGATAGCGGCACACAAAGGAGGCGACGGCGGCGACGGCGACAACAACAGAAGAAGCAAGAGAGCTCTCGCGCATCCCCGTCCCAACAAAGAATATAAATACTCGAAGATATATCGGGGGCCTAAATAAAGACTTCACACTCACTCCCAACAATGAGAAAAAGTCCGCGTTTTTATTCGCGCAAGAGGAAGAAAAAGCCCCCTCGATTTATGCGCTGCGCAACCTCTCTCACTCACCTTCTTATCGACGACTTCTTCGCCGGAGAGTAACGAATCTGAATTCCACAATTCGACAATCAAGTATTCGGCAACTCTAACAGATTTTTATTTTTTTTTTTGTATCAGCGCCATCTATCGGAGAAGACATTTTCAAGCAGGTACCTCTACATTGTCGAACAATTTAACAAATCAGCTACTTTTTTATTTTCCGCGGAGAATAATTTTACTTACAAAGCGCCCTCGAAATGATGTCAAAACGCACCAGTCAAGTAAGAAAGGCATGCGAGCGCGCCATCTATTATTCTCCCGGGGGAAAAATAATAACAATTTATCGGTCTGGATCGACGGAACTTTCCGAATCAGATTCCGTTCAAAACTTCATCAGACATCGCGATTCTAGAACCTGTAACCCTAATCCCTAAGAGGACAGACTGATTCTGGAACCTATTGCAAAGCATAAACCTTACGAGGTTAGATCCGGTTCTAGAATCTCCTGGAGTCTTAATCCTCTAGATGTTAGGCCGATACTGGAATCTCTTGCAATCTTAAACCACACGAGGCTAAACTGATTCTGGAATCTCCTGCAATCTTAATCCTCTAGATGCTAGACCGATTCTGGAACCTACTGCAATCTTAAACCTCGAGGGATTCCGGAATTTCCTGCAATCTTAATCCTCTAGAGGTTAAGCCGATTCTGGAATCTCCTCCGACCTTGAATTTTTGGGTCTGAATTGGCGGAGGTTCTACAATCGGCCTCTGATCTTAAGCTTACGCCTAACGACCCGGATTTTTGCGAGTTGCTAATCTTATAGAGATTCAAAACCAAGCATGTTCTGATTGTAGAACCTGTAATCTTAATATAATCCTTACTAGAACCTCCCGCCAGCTTAAAAGCTTCACAAAGCGAGACCGATTTTAGAACCTCCTTCAAACTTCACCTTGAATTTTTAGATCTAGGTTCCACAATCGGTTTCTGATTTTAAGCTCGGGTTCCACCACTGGGAATTACGCGAATTACCGAGCTTATACAAGCTCAATATTAGGTATTTTCTGATTCTAGAACCTGTAACCTCCTGTCATCTCAAGAACTTTCACAATGCGAGATCGAATCCGGTACTTTCACCTTGAATGTTACGGCGTAGATCGGCGGAGGTTCCAGAATCGGTCTCTGATGTTACAGAAGTTCAAAATCAGAGATGCTTCGGTTCTAGAACCTGCGCTCACAAGGATGGATCTATTCTGTAATTTCTTGCGACCTTAATAACTTCGCAAAGCTAAGCCGATTCTGGAACCTCCTTCGAAATCAAGGATTCTCCGATTCTAGAGCCTGCGACTTTAACAACCCCACAAGGATAGGCCTATTCTTTAGTCTCCTGCAACCTTAATAACTTCACAAAGCTCAGCCGATTCAGGAACCTTCTTTAAAATCAAGAATACTTCCCATTCTAGAACCTGCGATGTTAGTAACCTGGCAAGGACGGGTCTCCTGCAATCTTAATCACTTCACAAAGCTAAGCCGATTCTGGAACCTCCTTCGAAATCAAGGATTCTCCGATTCTAGAGCCTGCGACTTTAGCAACCTCACAAGGATAAGCCTATTCTTTAGTCTCCTGCAAGCTTAATAACTTCACAAAGCTCAGCCGATTCAGGAACCTTCTTTAAAATCAAGAATACTCCGATTCTAGAACCTGCGATGTTAGTAACCTGACAAGGATAGGTCTCCTGCAATCTTAATCACTTCACAAAGCTAAGCCGATTCTGGAACCTCCTTCGAAATCAAGGATTCTCCGATTCTAGAGCCTGCGACTTTAACAACCCCACAAGGATAGGCCTATTCTTTAGTCTCCTGCAACCTTAATAACTTCACAAAGCTCAGCCGATTCAGGAACCTTCTTTAAAATCAAGAATACTTCCCATTCTAGAACCTGCGATGTTAGTAACCTGGCAAGGACGGGTCTCCTGCAATCTTAATCACTTCACAAAGCTAAGCCGATTCTGGAACCTCCTTCGAAATCAAGGATTCTCCGATTCTAGAGCCTGCGACTTTAGCAACCTCACAAGGATAAGCCTATTCTTTAGTCTCCTGCAAGCTTAATAACTTCACAAAGCTCAGCCGATTCAGGAACCTTCTTTAAAATCAAGAATACTCCGATTCTAGAACCTGCGATGTTAGTAACCTGACAAGGATAGGTCTCCTGCAATCTTAATCACTTCACAAAGCTAAGCCGATTCTGGAACCTCCTTCGAAATCAAGGATTCTCCGATTCTAGAGCCTGCGACTTTAGCAACCTCACAAGGATAAGCCTATTCTTTAGTCTCCTGCAAGCTTAATAACTTCACAAAGCTCAGCCGATTCAGGAACCTTCTTTAAAATCAAGAATACTCCGATTCTAGAACCTGCGATGTTAGTAACCTGACAAGGATAGGTCTCCTGCAATCTTAATCACTTCACAAAGCTAAGCCGATTCTGGAACCTCCTTCGAAATCAAGGATTCTCCGATTCTAGAGCCTGCGACTTTAGCAACCTCACAAGGATAAGCCTATTCTTTAGTCTCCTGCAAGCTTAATAACTTCACAAAGCTCAGCCGATTCAGGAACCTTCTTTAAAATCAAGAATACTCCGATTCTAGAACCTGCGATGTTAGTAACCTGACAAGGATAGGTCTCCTGCAATCTTAATCACTTCACAAAGCTAAGCCGATTCTGGAACCTCCTTCGAAATCAAGGATTCTCCGATTCTAGAGCCTGCGACTTTAGCAACCTCACAAGGATAAGCCTATTGTTTAGTCTCCTGCAAGCTTAATAACTTCACAAAGCTCAGCCGATTCAGGAACCTTCTTTAAAATCAAGAATACTCCGATTCTAGAACCTGCGATGTTAGTAACCTGACAAGGATAGGTCTCCTGCAATCTTAATCACTTCACAAAGCTAAGCCTATTCTGGAACCTCCTTCGAAATCAAGGATTCTCCGATTCTAGAGCCTTCGACTTTAACAACCTCACGAGGATAAGCCTATTCTTTAGTCTCCTGCAACCTTAACAACTTCAAAAAGCTAAATCGATTCTGGAACCTTCTTGACTTTACATTTTTCGGGTGTAATGGGCAGAGGTTCCAGAATCCAGAATCTTTAATATCATAGAAATTCAAGTTTCAATTCAATTTTAAAACCTACGATCCTGGTAACTTTGCAAGGTTAAACTGATTCTGGTAACTCCTCGGATCTTGAAGGTCGAAGGAGGTTCCAGAAGCGGTTTTTCCTATGTGCTTTATACTCTCTCGCTTGCTGATAAATTTATCTGCCAGGTAATATCGCCGGAAACTATTATCGGTACTGTGGTTTCCAAGGATAATACCTGTTAGATAAATTTATCAGTAGGTGAAAAAATCGGGCCATAGTCTCATAGTTATTTGTTCGATGCGATTCACGTGTTGCTTAATCAAAATAACAAAATCCGGGCCGAGTCCGGGTATAAGCTATCAAGATTCGATCTTGATTGTGTTCTATAAAGTAAGTCTGAACTTCTTAAAGTCTTTTTGCGTTCGATTCTTGAGCGTATAATATTTTGTAATAACTAAATCTGAGAAGGCCGTAATCAAGTGAAATCAAATTCGATTTTCTTTGTGTTACCGGAAGACCCCGATGTAAATCAAATGGGTTTCGGGTAACACCGAAACAATCCGCCGAATTTATGTGCGCCGGTCTGTCATAAAGTCGACGTAATTTATTCGTGCGGGCCCCGTACAAAATTACACACACGCAGGAGGGCCGGGCGCATGCATCACCGGCTGAGTTACGGCCCTGTCGTTTCGCAGTAATGTTGAAATTGTCTATGATCAAAATTAAATTCTTACAGTAGTCAAAAAATGCGGGGCTCGCGCGGAATGCAGATGTCGATCCGGGAATTTGGGCCTTAAGCGGACGGCGCAGAGGGAGCAAGGCCGGAGACCGAGAGCGAGACCGGGAGCCGACAAAGGTTTATTCTTGTTTTAAAGACACAGATTTAGTATTAACTTTGGCTCAAAATAAAAGTAATAAATTTATGGCTCTTAAAAGTGTTTATAAAACATCGGCCGCGCTGCTCCCAGCAGATGACCGTTTATCTCGGGCGACGAGTCCGCTCTCTTTGTCTAATAGCCGAGGAATTTCATTTCGGCCTCTTTTTTTAATATTCCCGCGGACGCGTACACACTGTTAATGATTGTCGAGAGGGCGCGCCGGCAAAAACTCGGAATCCGCCGCAATAACAGACATCATATCATCATTGCGTACCAATTAATTATTATCATTCAAATGTCAGGGCTTCCACGGCATCGCATTCCTTCGGCCGCTTTTAACGCTACATTCATTTCGTCGCCGGAGATTTCCTCGTTTCTTCGCCGCATTTCGACGAAAAGAAAAACAAAATAACAACGCCCCAGATGAAACGGTATGGAAACGCAAGAAAACCAAAACAAAAAAAAAGAACTCGCCCAACCAGAAGTACAAGAACGAAACCATCAATTTGGGGTATAAGAACCCGGTTGTAAGAACCCAGATTTCTGCACACCTAAATTAATTTTTACAATTACAATTAGAAGATAAACCACAATTTCGAAGCGCGTGAAAGATCTGATTTGAATCCTTTATTAACTTAAAATCCTTATTCTAACAGGAGCAATATTTTCGTACCGAATTTAAAACAGAGCAAACAATGGTTTCCAAGGACAACACCTGGCAGATACATGTATTTATCAAGAAGTGAAGAAATCGGGCATTAGCGCATGTCGTATTTGTTGCAGGCTTTCGCCCATAGTTTTTTTTTCACCGCTCTTAGTGCATGTCGTATTTGTTCAAGGCTTTCATCGATGTTTTTTTTTGCCGCGTTTAGTGCATGTCGTATTCGTTCGAGGCTTTCACCGATTGTTTTTTTTTCTTTTGGTGAAGAAATCGGGCATACGACTCAGTTTCTTTACCTTTCGAACCGAAAAGCCTGGCGCGCTCTCAAACCTTGGGGAATTTTTGAAGATGTTATCGATCAAGTGAGCGTAGTTTACTTGTAAGCGCGATCTTGTACCTAGGCAAAGAAGCCGAGTCAAAATTATATGAGGGGTTTCCTTTTAAAATTCAGACAGTTAGAGAAAAC
The DNA here is from genome assembly GCA_036172665.1 of Prosopocoilus inquinatus. Classification (NCBI taxonomy): domain Eukaryota; kingdom Metazoa; phylum Arthropoda; class Insecta; order Coleoptera; family Lucanidae; genus Prosopocoilus; species Prosopocoilus inquinatus. The sequence goes on along the minus strand of CM069878.1, from coordinate 343,226 downwards.
CACCCTTTATTACGCGAATTGGTACGCTGCCACCACCGACGCATTAATTTAACAGTACGAGGGGCAACGTGGCTTATTCAATTAACGCCCGATTTCTTCACCCCGTGATAAATTTATCCGCCGGGTAATATTCCCGGAAACTATTATTATCGATACATTGGTTTCCAAGGGTAACACCTGGCAGATACATATATTTATCAAGAAGTGAAGAAATCGGGCATTAGCGCATGTCGTATTTGTTGCAGGCTTTCGCCCATAGTTTTTTTTCACCGCTCTTAGTGCACGTCGTATTTGTTCAAGGCTTTCATCGATGGTTTTTTTTGCCGCGTTTAGTGCATGTCGTATTCGTTCGAGGCTTTTACCGATTGTTTCTTTTTTCTTTTGGTGAAGAAATCGGGCATACGACTCAGTTTCTTTGCCTTTTCGAACCGAAAAGCCTCGCGCGCTTTCAAACCTTGGGGAATTTTTGAATTTGTTCTCGATCAAGTAAGCGTAATTTACTTGTAAGCGCGATCTTGTACTAGGCAAAGAAGCCGACTCAAAATTATATGAGGGCCTTCCTTTTAAAATTCAGACAGTTAGAGAAAACCACCCTTTATTACGCGAATTGGTACGCTGCCACCACCGACGCATTCATTTTTAACAGTACGAGAGGCAACGTGGCTTATTCAATTAACGCCCGATTTCTTCACCCCGTGATAAATTTATCCGCCAGGTAATATTCCCGGAAACTATTATCGATACAAAGGTTTCCAAGGATAATACCTGGCAGATAAATTTATCAAGCGGTGAAGAACTCGTGCATGTCGTAGTTGTTCCAGGCTTTCGCCGATAGTTTCTTTACCGCTCTTAGTGCGCATGTCATATTTGTTCAAGGCTTCTATCGATAGTTTTTTTTGCCGCGCTTAGTGCATGTCGTATTCGTTCGAGGCTTTTACCAATTGTTTCTTTTTGTGAAGAAATCGGGCGTACGACTTGGTTTGATTTCCGAGAGGCGCACGATTCTTGGCGCAGAAACTATACAAGAAAGAAAATTATTAGTCCTTCAACGTCTTCATTTAAAAACACCGTTCGATCGGAGCTGATTAAATAAAATAACGACAATTTAAATTAAGTTGAAACGCTTTATGCAAAATTGGGAATGAGGCAGTTTGTGCAGTTTATAAATGAGTTTAAAAAAAAAAACAATTTCGAATAACAGGATTTTTACTGCCACCGGGAAATTACCGCGAACCTGATTAATAACTATTTCAAACTCTTAGGAAGGCGGTCTTTGAGCTCAGAAACGGTACAACAATAAAATCCCTCATGTGCTACCATCGAGCTATACTCTTGGAGGACGCCTTGCCGTATAACGTGTAGTATTGAAAACCGGTCCGACCGCGGGCCCTTTGTATGGCAAAACGAAGCGAGTGTGGAGTATCGCGCACTTTGTCTCACACGTGTTGTATTCTCTGGTGCGCTTTATTTTTGTCATACAAGAGCGTGTCCGAAAATCCGCTCGTTATTCACTCCTCAAGTACTTAACCTCCATGTGTGCTACAATGGATTTATTGGTCGCTAATTTAAACTGATACAAAAAACAATTACAAAATAAAATATAGAAAAGTAAAAAGAAAGGGAACATGATATATATAAGATAACAATTACTGTACCTTTTCAAGCAGAACGTAGTAACAGAGACTCTGAGATGCCCTGGGGGGTATTCGATTAGATTTTGGGCATCGAGCCTGCGTGTACAAACACACACGCACACTCACTTATGTTATCCTAAGGGGGTTGAACTGCTATGGCAAAAACAACGGCATGATTGGGCAGCTTATAGACACTCTTAGGTCCAGTTTTACAAACGAGGTTCAACTTTGAGCTGAGGTTTAAACCCTTAGCAACGATTATTTCAACAATTGTTGTGAAGGATTTAAACTTCGGCTCAAAGTTAAACCATGATTGTAAAACTGGGCCTTATTAATTTTTCGTACTCTCTGATCGCATCAATTGTTTACATTAAGACTTCCTCCTCTCCGCGATTAACTTACAGACGTTGCAAAGGTTGCCTAAAATCAGGGGCGACTTTGACAAGTTTTAAAATTAATTCAGCTCGGCGGGGAACACGGCGCGGTTCTGCCAATGGCGCGATCTTATCTAGGTGCATGTTTAGGCTATGATGTTTCCTGTCCAGCTCTTACCTGCTGAGAAAGTTTATACATATGATGAGGAAATTTGACAATCTGCGAGCGCTAACGGCCCCGTTTCGACTTCGAGGGAAAACACTGTCGCGAGTGTACTTTTCGGCTTTCAACTCAAACTGGCCATCAAGAAAATCGCTTTCCAGCGATGGTTCGTTGGACAAAAGAGCAGGGGTTGGGTTATCTGTAAAACGCGGGTGGTTTCATTCAATTTCGGCAACAAATTATTTCGGAGAGGAGAGAAAATCTTCATGAGGAGAGGGGAGAGACAACGAGATGGGAAAATTTGACAGTCACAGGCGGATAGCGGCCCCGTTTCGACTTCTCGAGGGAAAACACTGTCGCGAGTGTACTTTTCGGCTTTCAACTCAAACTGACCATCAAGAAAATCGTTTTCCAGCGATGGCTCGTTGATCAAAAGAACAGGAGTTGGGGTATCTGTAAAACGCGAGTGATTGCATTCAATTTCGTCAACAAGTTACTTCGGAGAGGAGAGGAAATCTTCATGAGGAGAGAGGAGAGGCAACGAGTTGGGAAAATTTGACAGTCTACAGGCGGATAGCGGCCCCGTTTCGACTTCTCGAGGGAAAACACTGTCGCGAGTGTACTTTTCGGCTTTCAACTCAAACTGGCCATCAAGAAAATCGTTTTCCAGCGATGGCTCGTTGATCAAAAGAACAGGAGTTGGGGTATCTGTAAAACGCGAGTGATTGCATTCAATTTCGTCAACAAGTTACTTCGGAGAGGAGAGGAAATCTTCATGAGGAGAGAGGAGAGGCAACGAGTTGGGAAACTTTGACAGTCACAGGCGGATAACGGCCCCGTTTCGACTTCTCGAGGGAAAACACTGTCGCGAGTGTGCTTTTCGGCTTTCAACTCAAACCGGCCATCAAGAAAATCGATTTCCAGCGGTGGCTCGTTGATCAAAAGAGCAGGGGTTGGGTTATCTGTAAAACGCGAGTGGTTTCATTCAATTTCGTCAACAAGTTATTTCGGAGAGGAGAGGAAATCTTCATGAGGAGAGAGGAGAGGTAACGAGTTGGGAAAATTTGACAGTCACAGGCGGATAACGGCCCCGTTTCGACTTCTCGAGGGAAAACACTGTCGCGAGTGTACTTTTCGGCTTTCAACTCAAAGGGCCATCAAGAAAATCGCTTTCCAGCGATGGCTCGTTGGACAAAAGAGCAGGGGTTGGGTTATCTGTAAAACGCGAGTGGTTTCATTCAATTTCGTCAACAAGTTATTTCGGAGAGCAGAAGAAATCATTCATGAGGAGAGAGGAGAGACAACGAGATGGGAAAATGGCGCTATCATGAAGTCAATTTGACGGTTATCTGCAAGGGGATAACGGCCCCGTTTCGACTTCTCTAGGGAAAACACTGTTGCGAGTGTACTTTTCGGCTTTCAACTCAAAGGGCCATCAAGAAAATCGCTTTCCAGCGGTGGCCCGTTGATCAAAAGAGCAGGGGTTGGGTTATCTGTAAAACGCGGGTGGTTTCATGCAATTTCGGCAACAAGTTATTTCGGAGAGGACAGGAAATCTTCATGAGGAGAGAGGAGAGGCAACGAGTTGGGAAAATTTGACAGTCTACAGGCGGATAGCGGCCCCGTTTCGACTTCTCGAGGGAAAACACTGTCGCGAGTGTACTTTTCGGCTTTCAACTCAAACTGGCCATCAAGAAAATCGTTTTCCAGCGATGGCTCGTTGGACAAAAGAGCAGGGGTTGGGTTATCTGTAAAACGCGGGTGGTTTCATTCAATTTCGTCAACAAGTTATTTCGGAGAGCAGAAGAAATCATTCATGAGGAGAGAGGAGAGACAACGAGATGGGAAAATGACGCTATCATGACGTCACTTTGACGATCTGCAGGCGGATAACGGCCCCGTTTCGACTTCTCGAGGGAAAACACCGTTGCGAGTGTACTTTTCGGCTTTCAACTCAAAGGGCCATCAAGAAAATCGCTTTCCAGTGGTGGCCCGTTGATCAAAAGAACAGGGGTTGGGTTATCTGTAAAACGCGAGTGGTTTCATTCAATTTCGTCAACAAGTTATTTCGGAGAGGACAGGAAATCTTCATGAGGAGAGAGGAGAGGCAACGAGTTGGGAAAATTTGACAGTCTACAGGCGGATAGCGGCCCCGTTTCGACTTCTCGAGGGAAAACACCGTTGCGAGTGTACTTTTCGGCTTTCAACTCAAACTGGCCATCAAGAAAATCGCTTTCCAGCGATGGTTCGTTGGACAAAAGAGCAGGGGTTGGGTTATCTGTAAAACGCTGGTGGTTTCATTCAATTTCGGCAACAAATTATTTCGGAGAGGAGAGAAAATCTTCATGAGGAGAGGGGAGAGACAACGAGATGGGAAAATTTGACAGTCACAGGCGGATAACGGCCCCGTTTCGACTTCTCGAGGGAAAACACTGTCGCGAGTGTACTTTTCGGCTTTCAACTCAAACCGGCCATCAAGAAAATCGATTTCCAGCGGTGGCTCGTTGATCAAAAGAGCAGGGGTTGGGTTATCTGTAAAACGCGAGTGGTTTCATTCAATTTCGTCAACAAGTTATTTCGGAGAGCAGAAGAAATCATTCATGAGGAGAGAGGAGAGACAACGAGATGGGAAAATGACGCTATCATGACGTCAATTTGACGGTTATCTGCAAGCGGATAACGGCCCCGTTTCGACTTCTCGAGGGAAAACACCGTTGCGAGTGTACTTTTCGGCTTTCAACTCAAACTGGCCATCAAGAAAATCGCTTTCCAGCGATGGCTCGTTGGACAAAAGAGCAGGGGTTGGGTTATCTGTAAAACGCGGGTGGTTTCATGCAATTTCGGCAACAAGTTATTTCGGAGAGGACAGGAAATCTTCATGAGGAGAGAGGAGAGGCAACGAGTTGGGAAAATTTGACAGTCTACAGGCGGATAGCGGCCCCGTTTCGACTTCTCGAGGGAAAACACTGTCGCGAGTGTACTTTTCGGCTTTCAACTCAAACTGGCCATCAAGAAAATCGTTTTCCAGCGATGGCTCGTTGGACAAAAGAGCAGGGGTTGGGTTATCTGTAAAACGCGGGTGGTTTCATTCAATTTCGTCAACAAGTTATTTCGGAGAGCAGAAGAAATCATTCATGAGGAGAGAGGAGAGACAACGAGATGGGAAAATGACGCTATCATGACGTCACTTTGACGATCTGCAGGCGGATAACGGCCCCGTTTCGACTTCTCGAGGGAAAACACCGTTGCGAGTGTACTTTTCGGCTTTCAACTCAAAGGGCCATCAAGAAAATCGCTTTCCAGCGAAGGCTTGTTGATCAAAGCCAGTAACGTCACAGTGACGGGAAACTTCATGATGACGTTAGGGGAAACGATACGATGATGGCTCGAAGTGCATTCGAATCATTTTTGCCATGATTTGTTTGCCAAGAAGTTCTTTTGAAAGAGTTCGTTTCAGGTTGTGGCTGAAAAGCTGACCCCCGAGTATCCTCAGAGATATAATAAAGAGCGCGCGCGTTCAGCAGGCGCGGGCAAAGGACCCGCGACACCGTCCAATAATTTATAAACAGTGGGAGCACTTTACAGCCAGTAATGGATATTAATACACGTGCGTCGTGTACCCGGGATTTATTCGTTCGGCCGTCCCGGCTTCCCGTAAATTACAGGAGTTAGCAGTTATTTATGGCCGCCGCGGCGATACAATGCTGAATAATTTATAAGGTGAGATCTGACAAACACAAATTTGAAAAACTCGCGGAATGTTCCCGTTTACCGCGCCGGAATACTTCTGCTGAAAGTGTTTAATCAGCAAGCGCTCTCCTCTCTTCTTATTCGTTTTCGCGCGGGGAAGAGAAGATAAGGCCGAGAGGAAAAAAAGGCCGCCGTGAAATATCGACCGATTACCGGGCCGGCTCGGCCGCAATGACGGCGCTATATTACCTCATCCCAGATGCATAAGTAGATTAATGCCCGTACACGCTTCTACAATGAGATTCTTGACGTGAAGATGCTGGGAGATAAACGAGCTCGCAAGCTTTCATTACCACGATTTACCAAGAATTCAGAATGCTTTTCGCTATACTCCGTACATCAGAGCTTCACACGTTCTCAATCCGTACGAAACCAATCATTGATCACCTGACCTCCACAATACACCAAGACCAACAACACTTCTTCTTCTTCTTCTTCAGACAAGTTCAGAAAGTGGAGGGGCCAAATCGGGGAAGTTAATTGGAAGAACTTAAAGAAGAGTAGAAAAGGGAAGGGGAAAAGGTACACTTGACCCAGAAGTCATTAAATCTGGAAGGAAATGATGGCGTAGATTGGCCGTTCGAAATAACAAGAGAAGACGAAAAGCCAAAGGAAACCAAGACTTCAAAATGCTTTTCGCTGTACTCCGTACATCAAAGCTTCACGTTCCCAATCCATGCGAAACCAATCATTGATCACCTGGCCTCCACAATACACCAAGAACAGCAACACTTCTTCTTCTTCTTCTTCTTCTTCTTCTTCTTCAGACATGTCCAGAAAGTGGCGGGGCCAAATCGAGGAAGTTAGTTGGAAAGAACTTAAAGAAGAGAAAAAATGGAGTAGAAAAGGGAAGTGGAAAAGGTACACTCGACCCATAAATCATTAAATCCGGAAGGAAACGTTGGTGAAGATTGGCCGTTTGAATTAACAAGAGAAGGCGAAAAGCCAAAGGAAGCCAGGACTTCAAAATGGTTTTCGTACATCAAAGCTTCACTTCTTAATCCATACGAAACCCATCATTGATCACATGGCCTACACAATACACCAAGAATGACAACATTCTTCTTCGGTCAAGCCCAAAAAGTGGAGCCCAAATCAAGGAACTTAGTTGGGGAGAACTTAAAAAGGAGGAGAATTAGAGGAGGAAAGGCATGCCCCAAAGACTTGTCCCATAAATGATTAAAATGGGAAGAAAATGATGGTGAATAATGGCTATTAGAAATAACCACCGTCAAGCGATTGTTCCGGTGATACTAAATTATAATTGGTCTCCATCCAAATTTGGATTTTTTAAGGGCGGAACGCCCGATGCATCGTCCTTTCCAGTTGGAACCGTTGTGGGGTAGTCGATTCTGGTTGGTGTTCATTTAGGTCTGGAATTTTCCTCGAAATAAAAGTCTTCCGGGGTAAATGGAATTTCTGAATCGCCTTTGCCCGAATTTCATGTGGTCGGTTCTGATTTCGTTTTCTTCTTTCCACTTTGCAATTCTCCACAAAATCGCTTTAGAATGGAAAGCAGTTGTTAGTTCGTCTGCCTTACCTTTCTCTCCTTTTTGCACAAAATCGTTTTAGAAAGGAAAGCAGTTGTTAGTTCGTCTGCTTTATCTTTCTCTCCTCTTTGCATCTTTGTTGTTTCTTCAAGTCGCAGTAGAATGGAAAACAGTTATGTTTCCGACGAGTGGAATTTGAAAACCGTGTCGCTTCTGAATGGTTTTTCTCTTATTTTATTTCCACGTCGTACCATCATCTGCATCGCCTTGTATCCTCTTTGCTTCTCCTCATTTCTTCAACTGGCAGTAAAGAGAGAGGAAAGTTGATATTAGTTCAACTGCCTTATTCCGTGCGAGTTGAATCGAATTGGGCATGGAAGCCGAGGAGAATGGAGCGTGATCTTCTTCCAGAAGGAAGAATCATTTGGTCATCGTCCATTAGAGCACGTTTGGCGGGGTCAACCCCCGTTGTTCGAAACGGAAGCACCGATTCGCTCGTCTTTTTTCCGTGTTGGACCTCCTTCGTTTCTCCAAATGGTATTAGCAATGCTTCACTTGTCTTTCTACACCCGGTTAGGTCACTTGATTTTTCAGAAAGCGATCAATTGGATGGGGTTTGGAGTAATCAACTCCGACTGGTCTTTACCCGTTTTCTTCTTTTGTTTTCGGCGTTGAACCCTCGTTTTTTCAAGCGGGATTAGCAGCAATGCCTTCACTTGTCTTTCTACACCCGATTAGGTCACTTGAATCGAATTTGACAGACGGTTATCCTTCAGAAAGCGATCAATTGAATGGGGTTTGGAGCAATCAAGTCCGACTGGTCTTTACTCGTTTTCTTCTTTTGTTTTCTGCGTTGGACCCTCGCTTCTTCAAGCGGGATTAGCAGCAATGCCTTCATTTGTCTTTCTACACCCGATTAGGTCACTTGAATCGAATTTGACAGACGGTGATTCTTCAGAAAGCGATCAATTGAATGGGGTTTGGAGTAATCAACTCCGATTGGCCTTTACTTGTTTTCTTTTTTTGTTTTCTGCGTTGGGCTCTCGTTTCTTCAAGCGGGATTAGCAGCAATGCCTTCACTTGTCTTTCTACACCCGATTAGGTCACTTGAATCGAATTTGACAGACGGTGATTCTTCAGAAAGCGATCAATTGAATGGGGTTTGGAGTAATCAACTCCGACTGGTCTTTACCCGTTTTCTTCTTTTGTTTTCGGCGTTGAACCCTCGTTTCTTCAAGCGGCATTAGCAGCAATGTCTTCACTTGTCTTTATACACCCGATTAGCTCACTTGAATCGAATTTGACAGACGGTGATCCTTCAGAAAGCGATCAATTGGACGGGGTTTGGAGTAATCAACTCCGATTGGCTTTTACTTGTTTTCTTCTTTTTTCTTCCGCGTTGGACACTCGTTTTTTCAAGCGGGATTAGCAGCAATGCCTTCACTTGTCTTTATACATCCGATTAGCTCACTTGAATCGAATTTGGCAGACGGTGATGAAGTGCCATTTTCCTTCAGAAAGCGATCGGGTCTGAGGTAATCAACTCCGATTGGTCTTTACCTGTTGAAAGGTTAATATTGATCTCTTCTTCTTTTCGCATTCGACCTTCATTTTTCCAAGTGTCAACAGTTTTTCAGAGCAGTGCCTTCACTTGTCTTTGTCCAAGCGAGTAGTTGGCTTGTATGATTGGATCAAACTCAGGTGACCTTCGCCGTTTTGCATGTCAACCTCCGTCAATTTCTTTTTTGCTTTGTATATTAATTAACTAATCTAGAAAGAACATCGTCACGAAAATAAATTAGCAAAAGGAAACCGTAAAATCAGACGGTGATTGGCCTTCTGAAAAAGCCAATTATTTCAAAATACCTAATTTTGACTTCTCTGATTTTTGTTAATTATTGAGCCGGCGGCGGAGTCCCACCGGTGCCTTCCCAAAATAAATTCCGGGGGCCCTTGCCTACACGTAATCGTCCTTGTTTGATCAATGTTTATGGCCGGAGTTGATCGCCGGAGAGTTACGGTCACCGTCGGGCACAATTCGAACGACATCTATTTAAATATCCGTCCCTGGAATGTGCACATGGCGGTCACCTGTGCGTCGGCCTCCTTTCTGATGTAACCCGGTAGTCGTTAATTTGGTGCAGGAGAGGGCCCCCCCTCGTTTCGTCCGAGCCGATACCGTCCTCTCTTATCTTCAACCCTAATTAAACATATTTCTTTTTCTTTTTTTTTGTCTATTTTGAATAACGCGCCACGTTTCCTTCAGTTTTCGTAATTATCACAGACCGTCTCATTTTTTTACGTCAATAAATTGGTTTTAAGAGCGCGCAGCTTTATGTGCACCAGCCCTGTATATGAGCTTCCGTTAAAAGTACCTTTTTATGCGTCGCTGACAATAGAAGTACATAAATTTTCGTTAAATTGCGAATTTCTACTTTTATTTCTCTCTCTGTCTCTCTTTGTAGAAACCACCTAACTGAAACGCTCTCATGAATTTTACCTGATCGGACAATGTAGTATTGAAGGCACACAAATTATTTACTGGCGTTGCCACTATTTTACAACAAGTACAACCCTGTATATACAATTTCAGACTTGCAGGATATAACGAAAGGTACATCTAAGTTTTCCAGGGTGAAGGTTAGAATATTCAGTACGTAGAGATGCAATGTTTTATAAAATTTAAGTCGCGATTAAATAATGTTATAAATTGTAACGCGCACAATCTCCAAGAAATTGAAGGGGCGCGAGCGACCACAAAACAAAGCGCGAAGTCACTTCACGTTGCACTTGATACTCGCTTAGGGATTTTCCATGCAGAGTAAATAAATACATCGAAGCGTACTGAAGCCTGAGCCTTACTGCTTGGCTAACATGAAAATGAATTTAACGCAATGTTAATAAAATTATAACGCGTACAGTCTCCTAGAAATTGACGGGGCGTGAGCGACCACAAAACAAAACGAAGTCACTTCACATTGCACTTGATTTTTGCACTCGCTTGGGGATTTTCCATGCAGAGTAAATACATGGAAGCGAACTGAAGCCTGAGCCTTACTGTTTACCTAACATGAAAATTAATTTAATGCAATGTTAATAAAATTATAACGCGTACAATCTCCTAGAAATTGAAGGGGCGTGAGCGACCACAAAACAAAACGAAGTCACTTCACATTGCACTTGATTTTTGCACTCGCTTGGGGATTTTCCATGCAGAGTAAATACATCGAAGCGAACTGAAGCCTGAGCCTTACTGTTTACCTAACATGAAAATTAATTTAATGCAATGTTAATAAAATTATAACGCGAACAATCTCCTAGAAATTGACGGGGCGCGCGCGACGACAAAACAGAACGAAGTCAAGCCGGCGGAAGCAACTACAATATTGTACAGTGTGGTCCATTTTTGATGGTTTTACAAGGTTTCTCAGTCATTTATAGGAATAGAAGAAAACCGTTTTCGCGATCCAATGCTACTTTTTCAAGAAAAACTCAGCGGAGAAAACAAGAGTTAGCTATCTCGATTCGTTCGGGAAATATCGGCCGAAAACGAATTTTTCCGAAAAATTAGTTTTCACAATATCTCAGTTGTTTGACAAGATATTTTGAAAATTTAAAAACTATTTTATTCAGAAATTAACACTGACTTAACTGACAGTATTATTTTTTGTAGAAATTGCACCAATTCTGCGAAGCAGACTGTAACTTTCTAATTTTAAATGGAAACCACAGTTGGCTATGACACAAATAAATTGCTTGTTTAATGAAGTTTTCAAAAATGTAAAGTTTCATATAATTATTTTTTCAAATAATAAAGATACTATTTATTCTTTGTTTTCCAGTAGCTAACAAGCCGTCCATGACACCAAAAACAAAAAAAAATAGTTCAATTGTTTTCCCTAAAAATCAATTATTGTTAAGTAAAACAGCTAATTTAATTCAATAAATAAATAGCTTCCAGATAGATAGATCATAGACTGACATAAAACCACAAGTATGTAAAAATGAATTAACTCTATTTGAACATTTCTTTAATTATTAATGAAAATAGTTAAGAGATTTCTATATAATATAATTATATAATTATTTTTATAAATAACAAAGATACTAACTTTCATTATATTGCAGTACCTGTCAAGCGATCTATGACAATGGAAACAAAAGAAACTTCAGTTGTTTTCCTCAAAAAAAACTATTATTAGAATAAATAATACAGGTAATTAAATTTAACAAAATAAATACGAAATGCTATTAGAGAACTCATAAAACTACAAGTAATGTAAATGTGGATTAACTGTCAATGCAATTTTGAAGAATTATACGTTGTATGTTCCTTTGAAATTATTAAGTCTTAAATTTTATATTATCAAAACTTCGTAGATATTTCACTTCTATCCGCGATTGCATTTATTAATATACAAAGTTCTTGAAAGCATTATTAAACGTAAGAAATATCCGACATTTCAATAATTCCTTAAAGAAATGCATTAATTTATACAATTTAAAATTTATAGAAATCTCTTAACTATTCTCATTAATAATTAAAGAAATGTTCAAATAGAGTTAATTCATTTTTACATACTTGTGGTTTTATGTCAGTCTGTGATCTATTTATCTGGAAGCTATTTATTTATTGAATTAAATTAGCTGTTTTACTTAACAATAATTGATTTTTGGGGAAAACAATTGAACTATTTTTTTATTGTTTTTGGTGTCATGGACGGCTTGTTAGCTACTGGAAAACAAAGAATAAATAGTATCTTTATTATTTGAAAAAATAATTATATGAAACTTTACATGTTTGAAAACCTCATTAAACAAGCAATTTATTTGTGTCATAGCCAACTGCGGTTTCCATTTAAAATTAGGAAGTTACAGTCTGTTTCGCAGAATTGGTGCAATTTCTACAAAAGATAATGATGTCGGCGAAATCAACGTTAATTTCTGAATAAAATAGTTTTTGAATTTTCAAAAGATCTTGTCAAACAACTGAGATATTGTGAAAAATAACTTTTCGGAAAAATTCGTTTTCGGCCGATATTTCCCGAACGAATCGAGATAGCTAACTCTTGTTTTCTCCGCTGAGTTTTTCTTGAAAAAGCAGCATTGGGTCGCGAAAACGATTTGCTTCTATTCCTATAAATGACTGAGAAACCCCCTGTAAAACCATCAAAAATGGACCACACTGTACATTCTTGAACATTTCCAACTTTAATTTAATTAAATAATTTAATTTAATTTAACTTGAGATCGTGTGGTTGGGCAAACAAGTGCCACGCATCCATCAAAAATGGACCACACTGTACTTATTTTTCGCACTCGCTTAGGGATTTTCCACGCATTGAAGCAAACCGATGCCCCACTGCTCACCTGCTTAAGTGAAAAAGCATTTAATGCAACGCTAATAAAATTCAAAAGCAAACGTAACAAATTGAAGTGAATTCTGAAAGTATGAGTTAATGCCGAGGTTCGCTTTCAGCGAGGCAACCTTATTCATAAATATGCCGGCGTGCGAGATACCTGAACATAATTAATAATAATCGCCGTTCGTAATCCTTTCGGTTTTTCTCCGGCGAGTTTACGCACCAGAAAACGTAAACAAATTAATTACGGTTGAGCGCAAGCCGTAACGCCGGAGACTGAATTTTATTTATCGCCGGCTTCACAGGGAAACATGCGAAACGTTTACCACGTTATTTATTTATTTATTTATTTATTTATGTATTCATAACTAGGAGCGGGTACTTGCACATGATGAGGGTTCAATTAAATAAGTTCGAGTTCGGATCGTTTGCGTGCGCCCTAATTATTGCGACGTTTCAGAAATACGAAACAGTAATATAGAGTGAATAGCGCAGCGCATCGGGGTATAAAGAAGAAGAAGAGGTAAAGAAGAAAGGCGGTTAAATTTAAAGCAGGGCATATTTCAGGGCAGCTGCCGATGGCCTGTCACCGGCTCGCTTGCAATTTGACAACATGATTGGAAGACACTGGAATACGTAACGACTTCGGCGCAACAACGAACAATGCACACATGCTAATCATGATAATAGCTTTCAAGTCAACTGCGAAAATACAACCCGTATAATCAACTTGTAACGCGCACATCGAAAGTAACTAATTAATCAGACTTTGTTAATTGCGAGGGGGGAATTCCCTTAGGACGGGCTCTAAGCCCCTTGTTGTTTCTCGCTCATATGTACAATTTAAAAACCTCTTGACCAACTTTTCAATTGAACACTTGATGGTCAGGCAAATAAGCGCCATCTCTTGACGCTGTTTTGAACTCATAAATATTTATGGTACACACATAAAAATTTTTGGGATTAATTTTAATCTGCCTAATCGGTGTTAAATGTGGATAAAGTTTTGCCTGAAAAATTGTTAATCCTGATCTAATTTGGAGTTATTGTTGTCTTTTCCCGACCAAATTGTGTCTAAAAGTGAGTGTTTACTCCAACAAGGATAAGCTCTTCTCCTACTTTTACATGGTAAACATCGTAACTGCGTCTTTTTTAACACCACAAACGGATGGACGCGAGGCATCACCGAAAAAGTGTTCCCTGGCGTCCAAAAAGTGTTAGAATTAACTCCAGATTTTTATCAGTGTATGTATTTAGAAAGTGATCAGCACACAAAAGAAAAAAAAATTAATCAGCGGTTCTAAACAATAAATATAAATGCACGAAAGAAATATAATAAGCCGGCGGTTTTAAACCTGTTTAGATGAGGCGATTTTTCAACTAAAAAACCGAAAGCTTTGCCAAAACATTTGCTACCGATACGTGGCTGTTGGGTTGCCCGAGGCGGAAACTTAATTATACTCGTACTTAAAAAAAAATAATAATAAATAAATCAGCTGTTCTAAACCAGTTTAATCTTTCTAAAATCAACGTGGGCGTTTCAAGTAAGCAGACTTAACTTAAGCGCCCCTTGATTTGAAGTTAATTACGTGCGGGTTAATTATCTAAATAAAAAAAATTAATCAGCGGTTCTAAACAATAAATATAAATACACGAAAAAGAAATATAATAAGCCGGCGGTTCTAAACCTGTTTAGGTGAGGCGATTTTTCAACTAAAAAAACCGAAAGCTTTGCCAAAACATTTGCTACCGACACGTGGCTGTTGGGTTGCACGAGGCGGAAACTTAATTATACTCGTACTTAAAAAATAATAATAATAAATAAATCAGCGGTTCTAAACCAGTTTAATCTTTCTAAAATCAACGTGGGCGTTTCAAGTAAGCAGACTTAACTTAAGCGCCCCTTGATTTGAAGTTAATTACGTGCGGGTTAATTATCTAAATAAAAAAAAATAATCAGCGGTTCTAAACAATAAATATAAATACACGAATAAAATATAATAAGCCGGCGGTTCTAAACCTGTTTAGATGAGGCGATTTTTCAACTAAAAAACCGAAAGCTTTGCCAAAACATTTGCTACCGACACGTGGCTGTTGGGTTGCACGAGGCGGAAGCTTAATTACACCCATACTTAAAAAAATAAATAAATCAGCGGTTCTAAACCAGTTTAATCTTTCTAAAAGCAACGTGGGCGTTTCAAGTAAGCAGACTTAACTTAAGCGCCCCTTGATTAGAAAATAAAGAGAACGTCTCTTGCTAGCTATACACACACATTCACACACACACACACACATATCGGCAGCGCACGTTTACAGCCTGCCGGCCTGCACAGGTTGTTTGCACAACGTGTGTGTGTGTGTGGACTGTTTGGTTCCACTTGTACATTTAGACATATATTTGTGCTTGCTGCATGCGATTGATTTGGGAACGAATTGGGTAATGGATTCTTCTTTTTCTTCTACATCTTTTCCTCTTTCGTTGTCTTTTTGTTTGTCTTTGCACTTTTGAAGCGAAGGAGCAAAACCTGGAGTGGCAAGGGCGCAGCTAAAGTAGGGCAAATAGAGATGGATAGATTACTAAACGATGTAAAACCAAAGACGCCTAGTTGCACTGTGAAACAGTTTTTCAAAGCCCCTTGGCCGAGGGTGGTACTCTTGAACCCCCGGAAGATTTTCGGGTACTCGTGCGTTCAGAGTATGGTTAGACAATAACGCAACACAGTAAATGTATGGAATATCTTAGCGCTGTTAAATTAACGAAATCAAACTTTTGAAAACCAGAAGGCGAAAAGGAGCGCCACCTCTTGACACTTTGTGGAAAAATTTTGCAAACGCTTTGTTTTCGGAATCCCTTGTCTTATTTGCTTCACTTTTTTTTTTAATTACGGATGGATTTATTTAGGTGTTTGGTTTAGGAATTGGCCGGACTTTAAGTCGCTTACACACACGGACGGGGCGAACGATTTTGGCATAGCGCGCGTATGAGGGAATGCAGTCAACAATCTCGGGCATTGTTTATTCGTGGACGTAAGACTTTGCACGTGACAGATTTATAACACCTCTCCATCACTCGTTATCGTGATTTACTCTTCTTCCCGGTGATTAATACGCGTGCTATTTGCGCCGCGACGTGCGGTTTTAGATTTAGATCGAGCCGGGCGCGCACCTCCTCGAATTCGGAACGTCCGGGGATTCCGGGGCGCAAACTATTTGCCGCGCGCCCCAAACCCAAAAGCCACCGCCCGACATTTTGCACTCGGAGAATCCGCTACGAACGCATTCGCCAAAGGCTTTCGCAATTCATGTACTTACTCCTCCAAAAATTTTGAGGAATTCACACGACCGTCTTGGCGCTTGCGATTAGCATACTTGAGGCCGTTTGTGGTGCTTTGTCCGAACTGTGCCAAACTCGCGCCCAAACGATTCGAAACCTTTAAATCAGGTCGAGGCGTTTCAAAACGTGAAATGAATTTGCTCTGAGGAATCGAATCGTCTCGCTGAGATGGTTCATCAATGAAGAAGCACGTGCGGAAACGACGTAGTTGCTACATCGTAATGTAAAAGAAATCAAGAATTGTAATGTTAAAGTTTCCCTGAAGAATGCCAAAAGCGAGTGGCCACCGTTATTAAGCGCCTCAAATACTTAGGTATTATCATAAAAATACTTAGGTAAATAAACTGTTGATGACTGGAAAGCGCCATCTTTTGGTTCGCGGCGCAAATTTTTTCTTGCTATTGGTTACTGTTTATGTCATCGAACGGAATTAGGCGCCAGCCCACGCGAATCCTCAACTCGCGGCCGTTCTTGTTCCGTGACTCGAGATGGGGCGTTTATACTTGTTAAGATTGAAACGTGGCAGGCTGTTACGTTTAGAGGAATGGCAACGCTGGTGGTTTTCGTCAGTATTTTGTAAATTTATTTGTGTACTGATTGGTCGCGGAATCCTCGAAACGCGAGCGACTTGCCCTATAATGAGATTTCTTGTGATTAGGCAGTAAATTCCATTTAATTAAAACACGCCATTAAATTCGAAATATGACTCGTTAGAAAACAAATGAATAACAAGTTGCTTGCTTATATTTTTAAAGCGTTAGTCAGCTTGCAATTCACCAAGAAATGAGATTTCATTCTAAGGTGCCACGTTTTAAAAAACAACGAACTTGCATTGCACCGCTCGCTTTACAGAACGCAAAATATCATATTTGGATCACCAGTGAGTCATGGTGTAACAAAAAAAATAATTACGTAAGGGCTCCTGATTCCTACAAAGAAAACCTTAGCCTACATTCGCACATCGGTTACCTAATGACTACCGCCAGTTAAATAGAATGAGTCATCAGGGTTTCCCCAAACCAACGCCTAATGCAAAGCCCATGCAGACTGGAAAGTCGGTTGGGCACTTCAGTTTCTTATAAACAAGCAGCGTTTTTAATCAGAGGGTGTTCAATAAGACAGTTGTCAGATAGCACGAACTCCTGTCCTTCTTCAATTCGGAATGTACCTTATAAGTCTGTTTAACACGCGTCTTAAATTTCCTCGCCGCAAAGTCAGCGAAATTCAAAATTTATTCAGTCAGTCAATTTTTCTGTTTTAATTTAAATAGGGTGTAACTAAGAAGCATTATACAGTCAGTCAATTTTCCTGATTTACTTTAAATAAAGTGTAACTAAGAAGCGTCCACGATCGGCGAGGGTGAGCTTGAATTGCCAGCCAAGAGAGGTTTTTAGAAGTGAACTGATTTTTGTTGATCTTTTCTCGCTTCTCTCTTTCGTACTCTCGATTCGATTTTATAGCAGGTAATTGCGAAATTTTAAATAATTAATTTAATTAAATTCACACACACTTTTTGTTTATAATCTTCGTTGCTATGCAAAAATTCCTCTTCTCTTTGTGTATATGGATTTTGTAAATTAAAGCTTCAGATTTTTATTTCAGGCATTATAAGGAGGGACTATTAACTGCTCATACAAAGAGATAAGGAGTGGATGGTTCCCGACAATTTCAGAAAATGTAAGTAGACGCCATTCGAGCGATCCCTGGCTTTTCACCAAGAAAACCAGGGCACTACAAACAAAGAAATCGAAATTCAACATTGCACGGACTGCTTAAAAGAACTGGAGACAAAAAGGGGTTGGAAAGCGGCTATTTGGTTTTCTAGGTTTAATTATATTAAAGCACGGGAAAAGACTTCCCGTCTTCTCTTAATCTGTCGTCCTTTTCCACCCCCCGTCTGCACGTCTTAGAGTCACATTTCTGTCGTGTTGGTTACTGTTTATGTCATTGAACGTATTTTTGTTGCATTGGTTACCGTTTACGTCATCGAACGGAATAGGGCGCCATTGGAAAGAGCACCCAATGTTTCCCTATCGACTGGCAAGAGTGAGAAAAAATAAATTTGAGATTAGTAATATCTAGATTTCATTGTTACAATTTGCTAAGTAATCATTTAACGTTTAAATTACGAATAATTTAACAGAAAGATACGGAACAAACAAAAACACTTTAGAAAACGAGCTAGAAAAATTTATTACCTTACTTGACGTTTCGTAAATTTGATTATTTGCTTTAGCACTTCAATTTACGAATTGTTAATTTTTCAAAAAAAAAAAAAATCGCGCCCGCTTCTTGCTTCTCGTAGCAAATTTTTATTGTCTATCAAGAGATGGCGCCCATCATTATTAGGATGTTTGATAAATTTGAAATTTGTGAACCGCTTTTCGTAAACGTACTTAAAATTTACCTTTACCTCATGCATAATCTTAATCAAAAACTCCATCAAGAAACTGTGCTTATTGAATAAGAGATGGCGCTCAGGACGCGCACGACTTCATATCAGCAGCCGTTTCCAAAGAACGTGGGAGTGATTAGAACAAACTTAATCAGCGCAGTTGTAAAATTTGATTTTTAGAAATTTGAACAGCGCGGTGAAAATTCTATGCCACTCAAGAGATGGCGCTCGTAGCTTTACTTTAGTAGAATCATTTGCAATAAGAGCGTGACAGCTGGAAGATTAACCACGGAATAAACAGTCGGCCAATCAAATAAACTAGATCTCTTTTAATTAAGGAGGGCAATTCGCTTTTGATTGGTCAAGCATTTGTTAATGTGAGAAAAGCAAAAATAAAAATAAAAGATAACCGTTCATTACCGGAAATGTCAAATCGTTGCTTTGTGTATGAAATGTCGTTTGCAAGTAGACGTGGCGACGTCGCTCTGTTTAGCGGAAATAATTTTTGAACACCGTCTGAAATGCTGGCCCCTCATTCGTGCTGCTTTATTTCAAAGGGGGAACATGGGAGAAACGGCGGACATGCGCTTTTCTCGTCATTATCGATACCGACACGTCCCAAGCAGGTTGTGTTTGTTGTATTTTCTCGCGTGGATTTGTACTGAATTTATTGCAAGGCCCGATTAACACAGTTTATCGGGAATTAAACTTCCGTTGTTGAAAACGCGCCAACGAACTGTTTAATTAAAACAGGTATGTTCTGTTTCAGCTGTTAACAGCGGTGTTAGACGTCGTTTCTTTCTCCCTTTCATCTAGAATCGTTTTTGATTGAAAGACTTTCTTATTGAAGTTTTACTGGATCCATTCCTGTCGTGTTTTGTGCACGCCTTATTCTCGAATAATCGGAGGAACAAACTCGCAAGACGGCGTGACGTCAAAATGACGCAGGCTCTCATACAGAACCGCATAAACCGTAAGAGAATTACGTCATTTTGACGTCACGCGTTCTTGCGACTTTGTTCCCCCGATTATTCGAGAATAAGGCGTGCACAAAACACGAACAAATTTACCTTTATCTTAATAAATATACTTAATCAAAAATTCCATCAAGAAATTGTGCTTATTGAATAAGAGATGGCGCTCAGGACGCGCACGACTTCATATCAGCAGCCGTTTCCAAAGAACGTGGGAGTGATTAGAACAAACTTAATCAGCGCAGTTGTAAAATTTAATTTTTCGAATTTTGAACAGCGCAGTGAAAATCCTATGCCACTCAAGAGATGGCGCTCGTAGCTTTACTTTAGTAGAATCCTTTGCAATAAGAGTGTGACAGCTGGAAGATTAACCACGGAATAAACAGTCGGCCAATCAAATAAACTAGATCTCTTTTAATTAAGGAGGGCAATTCGCTTTTGATTGGTCAAGCATTTGTTAGTGTGAGAAAAGCAAAAATAAAAATAAAAGATAACCGTTCATTACCGGAAATGTCAAATCGTTGCTTTGTGAATGAAATGTCGTTTGCAAGTAGACGTGGCGACGTCGCTCTATTTAGCGGAAATGATTTTAGAACACCGTCTGAAATGCTGGCCCCTCATTCGTGCTTTATTCCAAAGGGGGAACATGGGAGAAACGGCGGACATGCGCTTTTCTCGTCATTATCGATACCGACACGTCCCAAGCAGGTTGTGTTTGTTGTATTTTCTCGCGTGGATTTGTACTGAATTTATTGCAAGGCCCGATTAACACAGTTTATCGGGAATTAAACTTCCGTTGTTGAAAACGCGCCAACGAACTGTTTAATTAAAACAGGTATGTTCTGTTTCAGCTGTTAACAGCGGTGTTACACGCCGTTTCTTTCTCTCTTTCATCTAGAATCGTTTTTGATTGAAAGACTTTCTTATTGAAGTTTTACGGGATCCATTCCTGTCGTGTTTTGTGCACGCCTTATTCTCGAATAATCGGGGGAACAAACTCGCAAGACGGCGTGACGTCAAAATGACGCAGGCTCTCATACAAAACCGCATAAACCGTAAGAGAATTACGTCATTTTGACGTCACGCGTTCTTGCGACTTTGTTCCCCCGATTATTCGAGAATAAGGCGTGCACAAAACACGAACAAATTTACCTTTATCTTAATAAATATACTTAATCAAAAATTCCATCAAGAAATTGTGCTTATTGAATAAGAGATGGCGCTCAAGACGCGCACGACTTTACATCAGCAGCCGTTTCCAAAGGACGTGGGAGTGATTAGAACAAACTTAATCAGCGCAGTTGTAAAATTTGATTTTTCGAATTTTGAACAGCGCGGCGAAAATCCTATGCCACTCAAGAGATGGCGCTCGTAGCTTTACTTTAGTAGAATCATTTGCAATAAGAGCGTGACAGCTGGAAGATTAACCACGGAGTAAACAGTCGGCCAATCAAATAAACTAGATCTCTTAATTAAGGAGGGCAATTCACTTTTGATTGGGCAAGCATTTGTTAATTCCGCTGTTAATCTTCCAAACAGTCACACATCACGTCTGTAGATACCCTTATTGTAAATGACTGTAGATTTGAGCCTTCTAATCAACATGATTTGATAAAGTGAAAATAATTCCGAAACATACCACGGCGTTGATTTGATTGTCAGGCAAACAAGACGCAAAAGATTTTAATTTACTACTGAAGAAAATTAGGGGCGACATCTCTTATTTCGTCATCGAAACGCTTCTTGCGCCTCTTCACGATTTTTCTAACTTACTCAATGGGAAATTTATAAAATTATAAACATATAAAATAGCGACATCTTACTATCGCTTTTTGACCTGACATTGCAGTAGGATAGACAAATTGAAGCAGGATTTGCTGCTAATAACTCCCCCATGCAAGGCGGCCATGCTTGCTGTCAAAGCATAATGAAAGATTTTAGAAAAATTTTGTGCAAATCGTTTTTTATTTTTATTGCGAATAAATTGGGCAAATCGTTTTTGGTCTGCAGTGGGAATGTCGAGCTACGTCTGTGCTGAAGAAGCCCCAAGCAGGGCTGAAACAGCTGTCCAGATGCTGCTCGAGGTCTCACTGCAATCAAGAACGATATGCACAAAATTTTTCTAAAATATAAAATTATAATTATAAAAATTTGAGTGGTGACTGCAAGATTTCGTTTTTATTATTAAGCCCCTTCCCCCAGTTTCACGAACTGTACAATTTAATGCCAGGGCCTGGTTTCAGTTATTTTCGCAGTTCGATTGTTTACGCCGGAGTCCAAGTGATTTTGGCAGGGCCATCTCTTCCCACAAATTAAAAAAAAAAGAAACGATTTTACTTCTTTATGAAAGGAAGATGTTTTAATTCGCGATTTTTAGAGCAATTACTTCGAGCTTAAATCACCGAATTTATTTTAATATTGTCAGGTATGTGAGTTGTTTGTTAATTTAAAAGAGTGCTGGTGCCTCGGGGGAGGGGAGGAAATTATGAAAAAAACTGAAAGAAACAAAAAAATATATATAGAAAGCTCGCGCTCGTTTCAGGAAAGCTTTTATAGTCAGAGGACTTGTAAGGTAGTTGGCGGAAGAAATTTTCAGTGGAACTGTACCAGCTGTATCTGGTGGTGTTGGCGGTGAGTATACCGAGCGCACAATGCCGGCCAGATATGAAGGGGCGTTACCATGGATACGGCATTCCGCCAATGAAAACGTTCATTACTTCATAGCACGCCAGGATGCCGCCACGGGAAACTCACCAACAATTAGCATATTCGGACTGTAATGGAGTACAATATCGCGCGCCACCGCCCGGAACAATAATATATTTAAAAAGATGGCGATTTTTTCAAAGGCGGAAATGTTTTCTTCGGGCGCGCTTTTTTTTTCAGGCGCGTTCTTCTTGCGCCAGATGCGGAATCCCTTTGTGGATTGTACGGCTCTTATATGGGAACGAAAGAGCGAAATCCAGGGGAAATAATGGAAAAATTAATGGAGGCCATAATTCTCGGAATAAGGAAAAGAATATGCCAAGTGCGCGACATTCTCGATCGCGTCTCTGCTTTATTTGCTCTCTGCGTACGCCACGAACGCGTCCGTCCATCCATCAACCTGTCTTCTTGAAAAGCATGTGTCGCAGGTTCGTTAGAAAAAAATTCGCAGTCATCTACGAAATTCATATGTGCCTTTCAGGAACGGTTCTATAATAATCACCGTCAGAAAAATTCGAGCTCTTCAGGAAACCGAGGCGCAAGTATTTTCAGGCGATGGAATTTTATTACCTAAGTACTTTGTTCAGGTTCAATTTTTCTTCATTACGTAAAAGAACATCCACATTCCAGAGGAGTCAAAATAACAACATCGAAAGACGCCGCCGAAATGATTTAGGAAAACGTTGATTACGACGTGAATGACGGTGGTTTCCCGTCATTCCCATGAAATCGTCCGCCTGCGATCGAGTTAAAAACTCAAAGCAGAAAGAAAACTTTGCGGCGAAAATTTAGACGGACGAAAAAACGAAAACTAACGCGAAACATCATCCAAGTTCCCTTGGGGGCCTTATTCTCGAATCATCGAGGAAACAAACTCGCAAGAGAGCGTGACGTCAAAATGACGCAGGCTCTCATACAGAACCGCATAAATCGTAAGAGAATTACGTCATTTTGACGTCACGCGTTCTTGCGAGTTTGCTCCCCCGATTATTCGAGAATAAGGCCCCCAAGGGAACTTGGATGATGTTTCGCACAAAACACGAACAAATCGCTTCTGCCTCGACCTTTCACGTTCAGGTTCGTGAAGAATAAATCAAGGTTTCATTTAACCTGCAATCTTTAACCAATTTAAGGCAACGCCTCATAAGATGGATGCAAAGAATTCTGAGCGCCGTTTCTTTTTCGATAAATTAAAATGTCCACCGACTGTTTTGATTGATTTGAAATAGCTACCACTTGTCAACAGAAATAAAAGCAAGGAAAATACGCACATAAGAATTTTTAAGATTAATTGTAATCTGCCTAATCGGAGAATAAAGTTTTACCAGAAAAGTTGTCAATTTTTATCTAATTTTGAAGTTCTTGTTGTCTTTTTCCCACTAAATTTTGTCTAAAAGTGAGTGTTTATTAAGTATGCGAGTTCATTTGGTAATGATTCGGTTATGTAAATAAGTTTTTGCATCCAGTCGACCAGAACTGTAGTGCAGCATAGACCTCTCGGGCTTCGACTGGTTTATTGTTTTGTTTTTATGGCGCAGACGCGTTAAAGATTCGAACTTCTTCCGACTACGATCGCTTCAGCATATTAGTAGTTCCCCGTATATTTAACGAAACCTTTCGCCTAAAATGCGCCTGGGTCTGACGATTAAAGAGCGAATTTTTAATTTAAAAACACAAAGAAAGAACAAAATGAGATTTCTATATAGAAAATAAGCGTAAAAAAATTGCAGAAAAATTAAAATTGAAAGCGACCATGCCTCACTATACAGGATGTCTCTGGAATGCGTCGACAACTTCCTAAAAAAAAAAACTTCATTTTACTTTATAGCACGAGAACGCTCGACTCGATTTGAATGAAACTTCAGACGAACAGTGAATCGCATTCTCAGAAGATTTTGGCAAATTTCAGAAAGCCTTTGGTGAAAGGCCGATGTCGACGTTGATCTTAAAACGAGTATTTTAAACATTTTAAAGACACCTTATATAAAAACAAGATAATAATTCGCATACCACTACAGTTTGTTTGTTGTACGTAATGAACGTGGTTTTTAGTTTTGTTTTTTTCGTGCGTTAATAAATTTATTCATTGGAGCTGCTTACATACTGTATTACATTTCAACTTTCAACAATAAGATCTTCTGCTTAGGTGTGACAATAGGAGAATCTTAAAAGGGCATCAAAGTTATGGAAGGAAGAGAGCATTATTAAAGAGCAAAATGTTAAATAAAAAGACGAATATTAAAAATTTATGAGACCTTGATTAAGACCTGTAAAACCTTAACAATCAATAAAAAGAAGAAAAGGAATGAACAGTGAGAACAATTTTGGGACCAACCATAACAAAAGAAGGAGAAATAAAATTGAAGAGAAACAAACAAACAGAAGAAGAGCTGAGAGGAGAAAATATTGCATACGTGATACGTGAAAGCAGAACGGTTGCAACGGTCAGGACACAAACAATAGTAAATTAAAAAGTAAACCAACACAGAACTAATCAAGAAAATAACACAGTGGGTTCAAATATGGCCAAGAAGCAGAGAAAGAGCAAGAAAACTGTGCAGGGACGCACCGGATGGCTCTCAGTGTTGATCTCAAATTAAAGAAACAAAAAGGCGACCAGGTCTTACGTAACATAAAAAAGTCGCCCTCGAACCTCGCCGTAAAGTGAAGTTAGAAAACAAGAAAAGAAACTCGAAAAGCTTTTCTGATGTTAACGAAAATATTCTTGATAATAAATTTACAGAAAATCAAGAAAAAATGTGAGAAAAGCAAAAAAAATTGAAATATGATCGTTCATTACCGGAAATGTCAATTCGTTGTTTCGTCAATGAAATGTGGTTTGCAAGTAGACGTGGCGACGTCGCTCTGTTTAACGGAAATGATTTTAGAACACTGTCATGCTTTATTTCAAAGGGGGAACGTGGGGGGAAACCGCGGACATGCGCTTTTCTCGTCATTATCGATACCGACACGTCCCAAGCAGGTTGTGTTTGTTGTATTTCCTCGCGTGGATTTGCTGTGAATTTATTGCAAGATCCGATCAATATAGTTTATAATAATAACAATAATAATAATACGTTTATTGATCTGACTGTTAAGGGTTAACAATTGGTCACAGTAATAATGTAAAAAACAAAAGGTGAATTAAATTAAATTAAAATCCTACAAAGAATGCCAATAGTACAGTCAAACCAAAAGGTACGCCATCAGTGAGCTCGAAAGGAGCACACTGTTCTCCCTGGCGTACCTTAAACTTAGGAGAAAGAAAAAAGAATGAAGATAAAAGAAAAAAAAATAAAGAAAAAAAAGTCAAGAAAGAAATTATTCTGGAAAAGAAAGCATGGGGAGCAAGAAGCGAGAAAAAAGAAGAATGAAGTAGAAGTGGCTGGGTAGGAAAAGAAAGGAAATAAGAGTAGAGAATGTGAAGAGGGGGAGAAAGTCGAAGACTCGGAGTAAATGTTTGTAAAACAACATAGAGAGAGAGGGAGAGAGAGAGAAACGAGGTAAATAAGAAGAGCAAAGAACAAGGAACACGGCTGCAAGAATTCCAGCAATAAAGTTCTCATGAAATTTTGAATTGTTCGCTCACTAAACAGTCTTATAAAGCAATGTATCTTTCAGCTTACGTTTAAATATTTGAGGTGGTAATATCTTAAGGCCAGCATCAACGTTGTTTAAACATTGAGCGGCAGCATAGCTGAAGCATCTTTTGAACAAGGACGTATGATGCAAGGGAATATCCAGTAGGTCCCTGCGTCGGACATTAATGCTGTGAACATCGGGAATTAAACTTCCGTTGTTGAAAACGCGCCAACGAACTGTTTAATTAAAACAGGTATGTTCTGTTTCAGCTGTTAACAGCGGTGTTAGACGTCGTTTCTTTTTCTCTTTGATCAAGAATCGTTTTTGATTGAAAGACTTTTTTATTGAAGTTTTACTGGATCCATTCCTGTCGGATTAAATAATCTCTCGGCTCTCTCGTCCTGGCCGAATCATTCGCAAGGGGCCGATCGTTCGCTGCCGAGGCAGAGCATGCGAATCGAATTCCGTGATCAACGCAAACCTCCGCGCGACGAAACCTTGACCGCGGGTGACAGAACATCAGCCACACCTAACCTGTAAAGTATACCCTTTGCTTTACAAGTTTAGTTATTTGTGGACAACATCCGCGCGACGACGTACACAATTTAAAGAAATTAACAAGAGCTAATTGTGCTATTTAGTTTAGGCCCGGTTTCACCATCACAGTTTAACTTTAAACTTCGCTTTATTCCCATGGTAACAATTGCAAGGATAATTGTTACCATAGGAATAAAACGGAGCTTTAAGCTAAACTGCGATGGTGAAATCGGGCCTTAGACGGTTCATTAATTCCGTAACGCCGTGATCTCTGGGAAAAGTTTAACTGATCGCTTCGCGTCAATTTGTTTTGTGACCACTGGGATATTGTTTGACATACTCCTTTAAACATTTGGGTCGTGTTACTTGGTCTTCGCAGAGCCACACCTACTTTGTAACGTTTAATAAGTTAATAGATGTTTCTACGACAATCGTGTTGTATCATTGTCTACTTCCTGCGCTGAACGCACCATTGTCTAATCCCTACGCTGAACGCACGAGTGTATGAAAACTTCCTGGGGGTTCAAGAATATTATCGCAAGCTTCGGGAATCGCTCCACAGTGAATCCTTCAGCTGGGTTGCTTTCCCTGGCGCCCTTAGTTTACCTAAATCGTTTAGTGACCCACGCCTTCTCCATGAAGCTAGAATCGGGGAAGCTGTAGATTAAACAACGCCAGCTTGCTTAACGTCCGAATAAGGCTATTTACTGACTAGAAGCTTTTAATGCATCTGCATTCCAGGTTAGGCTTTAAATTATTTTATTTACGACGAGTATACGCAGTAAACATGCATAATAACATACTCACGCGTGCCAACCGAAATGACTGAAAGCTCTTCATACGTTCGATAATAAATTGTGAAAATTCTTCGGCGGTAGAATAAAATATTCCATCAGTAATATGCGCACGCGTTTATTTAAATAAATTCTGCATTAATTTCTTCTTCTCGTCACGCTAATTTCTTCTCTCGTTTTTGAGCCACTCGACGACTTTTAATGGAGTACCTGGACTGATACTACGGGGATGAGAGCCCCGCCGGATAAGATTAATGTCCCTAAAGGGTATATTAAAATTTAATGAGCGCGCGCGGGGGTTTTATTATTAAATTTTCCGTGCGCTAATGAACTCCGGGCTTGGTGCAGTACTTTCTCTCGGTCGGACAGATTTTCATGTCGTCAAAAAAAAAAAGTAAGAAATTGAAAATTAATATTTCCTACGAGCGACGCTTCGTTAGTTCAAGACGCCACGAGTTTTATTTTTAAAGATGACGGCGACGACGACGCCGACGTCGCGCCGCAAGGAAAACGAAGCTTTCAAAAAAATGATCGGGCGCATAAATTACAGACGTATGACAGAGTTATTAGTCGGAAATACGAACCACGAATAAATTTCGTTCGGAAACCCGCGAGGACTGAAGACGTCTTCGTGGGGCTTCGCCCCGCATACCAAGCAGAGGAGTCGCCCTCTTATACGACCCGAACGTATTAATTAGCCGGATTTGGAAAAACTAACGCGCGTTTTCCCCCGGTCCTCCTAAATTCTCCGCCCGTTTCTCGATTGTAAAATGGACCGGCCCTACTAATTCTCGAAGGTTCACGGGGTTTATCGACTGTAAAATTCGTTTGTTTCGCTTTGTATTTTTTTATTTTATGGATCCGGTCCTGGCGGATTCCTTCGATGTTTTCGTGTTTTTTTCTTGAGAATATTAGTTTCATTGTTTCGGAAGGCTTCCTTTCCTAAATTGCCCAATTACTGGGTGAGTGCGCGGTCTGGAAACAATCTGCTCATTTTTCTCGAACAAAAAAAAGGTAAATTCGGTGCTCAAAATTGTTGTTGGCGAATCGGTTGCAATTGACTTTGAAAGCCCAGTTCCCGGTTTATATTTGTTATTTTCGTTTTGTGTACGAGGGTGGAATGGAAAGTCACGAATGGTACAACGGTTGAAAATTTATGACGTTTAGAATGTCGAAACTAGGATAATTCGGGGATGGGACGATTCGCCGTCGTCAACTCGCCGTCGCCGATTCACCGTCGCCAATTCGTCGTAGAACCAATTCGTCGTCGATCCAATTTACCGTCCGCCCAATTCGCCGTCACATGTTACTGCTTTATTTAGCTTGATAAAACACTTTCTGACCATTTTAGATAATATCCAAGTTATACCTACGAATTGAAGAAAATAACTACAATTTCAGTACGTTTCAAGTAAATTAAAATGGACTTTACTATTGGTTTTCTATTTCAAGTTGAAATAAATTCCTAATTACAGTGCGACCACCGTAAGACACAAAATTACGAACAAATTGGTGCTGTACGTACACATAATCATAATTCTATTTTTTTTTTAATGGAACCCCTTTTTCAATTTATAATTTTAAATGACGAGCTTTCATGAATCAATATTTTGAAAGCAGTCGACTTTTGATGTGTAGTGATTTTGATTGATATGAAAATAAATCTGATTTTGAGCAGAATCTGAAAATATAAAAGAATAATTGGAGGGATTTTACGAACACCCTGAAGAATAAGCAATACTTCCTGGAAGACCAAATTTTTTCATCTGTTTCTTTATCTATGTATCACATTTAATTAAATAACAAATTATTTTATTTTCCATTAATTATGTTAACTTCTTTATGTTATTTACATATAATTATCGGTATATTATTATTATTTGGATATGTACCTGGACATAAAACTTTAATCGCTGACGGCGAATTTACCGACGGCGAGTTTTCCGGCGGTGAATTGTACCTACGACGAATCGGCGACGGTGAATTGGCGACGACGGCGAATTGTCCTAGACCCGGATAATTCGCCGTCGCCAGTTCACCGTCGCCGATTCGTCGTGAGTACAATTCGCCGTCGGAAAACTTGCCGTCGGCAAATTCGCCCTCGGCGATTAAAGTTTCAAGTCCAGGTACATATCCAGATAATAATACAGGATAAGTCCACGTAAATAAAATAAAAAAGCTCGCATATTTAACGAAAAAGGAAAATAAAATAATTTCTCATTAGCTAAATATGACACGTATGATAAAGAAACACGATGAAAATTTTGCCCTTTCAGGACGTATTTCTTGTTGCAACGGTTACAAAATTCCTCCGATTTTTTTTCTTGTATTTTCAGATTCTGCTCAAAATCATAGATTTTCATATAAATCAAAATCACTACACGTCAGAAGTCGAGATATTGATTCATGAAAGCTCGTCATTTAAAATTATAAATAAAAGAAAACGGGGCCCTCCATTAAAAATAAATATACAGGGTTAGTTAAAAGTATGGAGACGGTCATTTATTGCCGTTAATATTCATCTTAGGAAATGATGTCCTGTATGAAAGTTTTTTGTGAAATTTTTATCTACATTTGAGAATACTTGAATAATTTTTTTCTTCAATTGTTTTTGAGTTGCACCTATTTGTGTAATTTTTTTAAATGGAAACTTCTTACCGTTCGGTAGAGTATTTTTTTCTCTTTCCAATAGTATTATTTCTTTTTTTTCAGAATTCAGGGGTTTCCAAAAAAAAAAAACGACGATTCAAGTATTCATTTCCCGCCGTACATGCTTATTAGCTCCAGGTCAGGTACATGTAAGTAAGCGATAAACAAATTCGAGCGAGTAACTTTATCAGTGGTTATTGTTTACGTCAAATTCAATTGTGCAATTTACTGCAGCACATTGTATGGGGCTGATGAGCATGCACTACCGGAAATGAATACTTGAACCGTTTTTTTTTTTCTCAGAAACTACTCGATTCTGAAAAAAAGCAAGACTGCTATTGTAAAGAGAAAAAAATACTCTATCGAATGGTAGATTAAAATTAAGAAGTTTCTATTTAAAAAAATTACACAGATAGGCGTAACTCAAAAACAATTGAAGAAAAAAAAATTCAAGTATGCTCCAACTGCAGATAGAAATTTCCCAAAAAAAAACTTTCATAAAGGACATAATTTCTTAAAATGAATATTAACGGCAATAAATAGCCGTCTCCATATTTTTAACTAACCCTGTATATATGTAATTATGATTGCGGCAAGAGCACCAATTTGTTCGTAATTTCGTGCCTTACGACGGTCGTACTGTAATAAGGAATTTATTTTGGTTTGAAATAGAAAAATAATAGCGAAGTTCATTTTAATTTACTTGAAACGTACTGAAATTATGGTTATTTTCATTCAATTCGTGAGTATAACTTGGATGTCATCCGAAGTAATCAGAAAGCGTTTGAAAGCTCATCAAGCGGCAATATGCGACAGTGAATTGGGCGGACGGTAAATTGGGTCGACGGCGAATTGGTTCTACGACGAGTTGGCGACGGTGAATCGGCGACGGCGAATCGTCCCATCCCCTATAATTTCCTGTATTCTTTTGCCCCACGTTGGGCGCCAAAAATGCCGCATTACGCGCTAGGGCTCCGTGATCACTGCGATTGACTTGAGTTTTCTTTCTAGTGGTTAATAATTCTTAAAGATAAACCGCACCTGATATTTTCACTTTTGACGTAGGTATCTTTCTAAGGAGTGATTCTAAGGAGAGTGTAATTGCATCGGTGAACAGGCTACACACCCAATTAGATACATCCCGATCTAAATGTTCGAAGCCATTAAAAGAAGAGTGAGTTTCGCTCACTTGCTGCAACTCGCTTACCATTTTCGTAGTCGCATAAGTCGCAATTACGATCCGCAATTGGACGGACATTAATATTGATTCAACAGAGCGAAGATAATGATCTCGGCCGGCGATGAAACAACGTCGACAACGAACGCATGTTCGGCATTAGGAAAGAGGACGGCGTATCGAAGAATTCATAATTTAACATTTCAATCTGGCGGTGATCTGTCAGCGCTGAGGACAGGTAGGACAGGTAGGACCGTCATAAGTCAGGGGGCTAACGAGGGTGACCCGCCCCCCGCCGAGTCCCTAGGTACTATCGCACACTAATCTGTGTATGTACAATACGCCTGTCATCTCATCTAATCATCTCCGCTTCATAGTCATCATCATTACCATCGATCGCACTAGGCGCAGTCTCCATTACCTGAGTATTACGATTTTTTTTTCCATCAAAATCCCACTTCGCTCTTGTTTGTTTATTTGTTTATTTATTTATTTATTTATTTAGTTCTTCTCGGTGAATAGGTAGCACGCCCGGTAAAATGAAGAGATAACAATCTCGGGAATACATAAAGTATAGGGAGCCGCCCGATAATTTACGATTGTGACCCAAAGATATAAAAGTGCCTGTTATTGTGAATCCTTTCCCAGAGTCTCCTGTCACCGGGGCAAAGTCGTTAATCATCCGGCCCGAACGCAATTAGGAGCGCCGTTCCGAGGACAATGCATGCGCTACATAAATAAATAGATGCAAATGTCAAAGGCGAGGATCGTGGCGAAGAAGGAAGAAACAATTATGCAGTCGGAGTTTGAAAAAAAAAAAAAAAAAAAAAAGAAAAATCGGACGGTGTGATTCTGCCTGCCGTTTCTTCGGAACTTTAAAGGTCCCCCGCCCACCCGCCCGCCAAATTGGGCCGGTTAAAATAACTTGCCGTTCACGAATGCGGCGCTTATTAAAATCAAACGCCGTTTATCAAAGATTACGCGAGCCATTATTCAAACGACCGCTTCCAAAAGGGCAAGTTCCTAAACACTTCGAACGAGAAACCAAGTGGTCCTATTCTTTTTTTTTTTTCGGAATTCTTGTAATTTTCAAGTCAGAGAAATAGTATACGGTGTTTTCCCCAATATTATTCGAAGCTCCCCGATTGTCAAGAGAAACTTTAACATTGAGATCTCCAAATAATAAAAAAGTATCTTTTTTGGAACTTCTGTATAAGAAAAATAATGGGAAACAGTTTCTTGTCTGGTATAAATTATTCGAAAAACTAGCTACAAGTTTTGATGAAGCCGTCAACCTCACGGCGAAACGTCGACTAAAATAGAACAGTTAACTGCGGCAATTAAAAGTAGAGTCTAATTTTTGTAATTTTCGTTTGCTACATTTTTCATAAAAATTTAATAATTTTATTAGGTAAAAAAATAAATCATGTAAGCTGTTACGATTTGGTTAACAAAAAAAAACAAATTACTTTTGTGATTTTGTTTCTTTTTTTCTAATATTAATAACTAGCGGGCTTCGACCACTTGTATTCTGGGGGGAGTCTAAACAGAGGTCTTCTCGGTTAGATGAGAAGAAAGCGCTTCGCTTCGTTTTTGGGGGGGCTTGCGGCAGCTAGGAACTTGAAAAATGAAGGAAAATTTTAATTTAAATTTTTTTTTCCATTTCTTTTCTTTTAATTTTTAATAATTTTTGATAATTGACCGTTTTTGTTTGCCCCAACTCATCTTTCAGAGGGCCAGGGCCCCCGTAGCCATGTGCGCAAAGCGTGCAGTGCACGCGGGCGCCATGTTCAAGGGGCGGCAATTAGCCTCTTCGCCACTGGACACATGTTATGATTTTTCGGCAAAAAAAAAATTGATGGGAAACAGTTTCTTAATAAAAATTAAAAAAAAATAGAAATAAAATAAAAATTCGAAAAAAATTATCCACGAGACTGAACTGTCTTGATGAAGGTAACAAAATATGTTACGTAAGCTATTGCTTACGGTTTGGTTTAAAAAAAAAAAAACAAATTACATTTTACTTTTTAAGTTTTCAGAAATTTAAGTTCCTTTTGCTTTTGTGATTTAGTTTCTCTATTTTTTCTAATATTAATAACAAGCGCAAGTTGCATATCGGGGGGGGGGGGGGTCTGCACAGAGGCCTCCTTAGTCAGACAAGCAGAAAGCGCTGTTTGGGCTGCTCGTCTCTGGGGGCTCGCGGCAGCTAGGAACTTGAAGGAAAATGTTTAGAAAGTGAAGGAGAATGTTTAAAAAATGAAGGAGAATGTTTAGAAAGTGAAGGAAAATGTTTAGAAAGTGCAGGAGAATATTTAGAAAGTGAAGGAAAATGTTTGAGAAGTGAAGGAAAATGTTTAAAAAGTGAAGGAAAATGTTTTAAAAAAGTTGAAAAATTTTCCCTGTTTCAAATTTTTTGTAAATTTTTGTTTTTTCTTTTAATTTTTTTAACAATCTTGATAATTGACTGTTTTTGTATGTCCCAACTCATATGTCAGAGGGCGCCAAAGTATGGAGTGACACGCGGGCGGGTTTTGGCCTCGCGGGGGCCCTGCAGAGGGCGCCAAAATATGGATTGGCACGCGGGCGGCTTTTGGCCTCGCGGGGGGCCTGTCTGTGTTCATTCAACGCCCTCTTCAAACAGGCCTGATTCATCGTGCAGAAATATTAAAACGGTTCCTTGTCTGGTATAAATTATTCGAAAAACTAGCTACAAGTTTTGATGAAGCCGTCAACCTCACGGCGAAACGTCGACTAAAATAGAACAGTTAACTGCGGCAATTAAAAGTAGAGTCTAATTTTTGTAATTTTCGTTTGCTACAGTTTTCATAAAAATTTAATAATTTTATCAGGTAAAAAAATAAATTATGTAAGCTGTTACGATTTGGTTGACAAAAAAAACAAATTACTTTTGCGATTTTGTTTCTTTTTTTCTAATATTAATAACAAGCGGGCTTCGACCACTTGTATTCTGGGGGGGGGGGGGAGTCTAAACAGAGGTCTTCTCGGTCAGATCAGAAGAAAGCGCTTCGCTTCGTTTTTGGGGGGGCTTGCGGCAGCTAGGAACTTGAAAATGAAGGAAAATTTTAATTTAATTTTTTTTTCCATTTCTTTTCTTTTAATTTTTAATAATTTTGATAATTGACCGTTTTTGTTTGCCCCAAGTCATCTGTCAGAGGGCCAGGGCCCCCGTAGCCATGCGTGCAGTGCACGCGGGCGCCATGTTCAAGGGGCGGCAATTAGCCTCTTCGCCACTGGACACATGTTATGATTTTTCGGCAAAAAAAAAAATTAATGGGAAACAGTTTCTTGTTTGGTAAAATAAAAATTCGAAAAAAATTATCCACGAGACTGAACTGTCTTGATGAAGGTAACAAAATATGTTACGTAAGCTATTGCTTACGGTTTGGTTTAAAAAAAAAAAAAACAAATTACATTTTACTTTTTAAGTTTTCAGAAATTTAAGTTCCTTTTGCTTTTGTGATTTAGTTTCTCTATTTTTTCTAATATTAATAACAAGCGCAAGTTGCATATCGGGGGAGGGGGGGGGGGGTCTGCACAGAAGCCTCCTTAGTCAGACGAGCAGAAAGCGCTGTTTGGGCTGCTCGTCTCTGGGGGCTCGCGGCAGCTAGGAACTTGAAGGAGAATGTTTAGGAAGTGAAGGAAAATGTTTAGAAAGTGCAGGAGAATAATTAGAAAGTGAAGGAAAATGTTTGAGAAGTGAGGAAAAATGTTTGGAAAGTGAAAGAAAATGTTTAGAAAATGAAGAAAATGTTTAAAAAGTGAAGGAAAATGTTTTAAAAAAGTTGAAAAATTTTCCCTGTTTCAAATTTTTTGTAAATTTTTGTTTTTTCTTTTAATTTTTTTAACAATCTTGATAATTGACTGTTTTTGTATGTCCCAACTCATATGTCAGAGGGCGCCAAAGTATGGAGTGACACGCGGGCGGGTTTTGGCCTCGCGGGGGCCCTGCAGAGGGCGCCAAAATATGGATTGGCACGCGGGCGGCTTTTGGCCTCGCGGGGGGCCTGTCTGTATTCATTCAACGCCCTCTTCAAACAGGCCTGATTCATCGTGCAGAAATATTAAATTTCAGGGTATGATCGAGTTTCTGGGGATCTATACGTTCCACGTATCAATAAGGGCTTGCTACGTTTTTCAGACTTGCGCGCGTTTTTTTTTCTTTGCTTTTTAGATTTTTGAATTTTATTTCTAACTCGCGAACAGAGTGTAATTAATTACTTTTGTATAGAATGTTTAAGTTACAAAACATTGCGACACAGTATCTTCTCATGCTATCAGAAGGACACGACATTGAACTGCTTTGTTTCTTTCTAATTCTGCGTTCCTTGATCTGCCCTTAATAAAACAAATTCCTTCTTATTTGCCTCTTGATGGACGACGAAAAATTCGTTGCCTTTCCCAATCGGGGGTTTCGTTCAAAAACATTGCACTCGGTTGTAATAAAATGCATTGCACGTCATCTATGAACTAATTCAGAAATTAGGAGAGAGCTTTTTACGTTTGTTACGAGCCGCGGCATGGGGTGCGGAGTGGCAATGTGTCGCAGTCAGAGGTGCAGGCGCCGGCCGGGCGTCTGTTAGGGAATGCAGTGCAGATCCAGTATTTTCTGGAAGACATGCCATCCGTATGGATTATTCCAGATCTTGAGTTGGGTTGTTCGAGTGAATTTTAATTTTTTAAATTTTAATTGCGTTTTAATTTTTAGGTTTCAATTTTCTAAGTATTATGTCTCGAATTGAAGTTGGTTCTTGTAAGTACAAAGTTTCTTTAATCTTGAACCGGGCGTAAACATAATGGGACACACTCAACGTTTCTCTCGACAGAGCTATAAATCTATAGCGAAACGTTGATTGTGTTCCCATCTTATTTCTGTCCGGTTCGAGATTTTAAAAAAAAACTTTGTACTTATTACGTCTTGGTTTTGAGTTTTAATTTTTTACTTTGTTATAGTATTTTTTTTTGATTTCACGGGACCGTAGAGTTAGACGGAATTGAATTAGGCTTACCTTAACTTGCGCGGATTTGATTTCGAAAAAATTTAAAAAAAGTGACAGTTTGGATCAAAATCCCAATAAAAAGAAAAAGACGAGTGCAAAAAATTGAAAATATTCTCATGCTTCGTCGTCTCTCATAAATAACCGACAAACAATTTTTTTTGGTCTTCGTTGATTAACCATATTTTTAAAAAACAACAATTTTTTTATTGCCTTTTTTGGATCGATTTTTATAACGGTTTGATTTTTTTTTTTTTTTGGGAATCCTGTTATTCTGACGATCATTTCTTCGTTTCCAGTTTATCACTTGTTTCCTGACTATTAGTTGTCTCCTTTATCTGCCGTTGTTTGTTTCCTTGGCAGATCGTTTTTTGTTTTTTGTTTTTTTTTTTTTTTTAATTTTGCCAATGTATCACGTTCCAACTTGTTTCGATTCTTTTTCTCCTTCGTCGATAATTCGTCGTTTCCACAGCCTATTCTTCGTTTTAAATTTTGTCAATTTATCACAAACCAATTTTTTTTTATTTTATTTTTATTTTTGATTCTCAGATTGATTCAATCTAATGCGTTCTTGGTCTTTTTTCGATTTCCTGCGATTTCTTTTTCCATTATTAGCCGCTTGCCTTTTGTTTTTTTTTTTTTAATTTTACTAACTTATCGCAATACGGTTCGTTGCGGTTATTTTTTAATTTTCTTTCGAATACTTTGCTTTCTCGTCACTTGTTCATTTCCTGTTTATCATTTGCTTCGTTTCGTTTTTCTTTTGTTTTTTTTTCTTCTTATTTTGATTTTGTCAATTGATCGCAGTCGATTTTCTTTTGGTTGTTTTTGTTTATTTGAAATTATGAAACTGATTTAATCTCTAACTTCGTTTCCTGTTCGTCTGCCATTTGTTTTCTGACAATTCCTTTTTCTGAACGGTCGTCGTTTTTCTTAGATTTGTTCGTACTCGATCGTCTTTTGTTTTCTTCGTTTTCGCGCAATGCAATTCGTGGCCATTATTTTTTTTTCTTTTGAAATCATCGAACGCGTTTTAATCTGAGGCTCCCATCTTTTGCTTTCTTAGTCACTTGTTCGTTTCCTGATTGTTTTTTTTTTTTTTTTTTTTAATTTGAAATGTCAGTCATTTTTTTGTCCTCGGTCGTTTTCTTAGCCGTTCGTCTTTTGTTTTTCTTTTTCTTTTTTTTCCTGTAATTCTGTCGCATTCTATCGCAATTCGATTTGTTTCGATTGTTTTCTTTTTCTTTGGAAATACTGAAACTTTTCGCTTTTTGCCTTTTCAGTCGCTTGTTCGTTTCCTGTTTATCGTTGGTTTCTTTTCACCGTCGGACGTTGTTTTCCTTAGCCGAACGTCTTTTTCAATCGAATTTGGCCTTTCCTTGAAATTTTCAAAACCTTTCTGATCCGACGCGACGCTTTCATCTTTTGTTTTATTTAGTTTTCTTATTGCTGGGCGTTTGCTTCCTGAAACCGTCAGTCGCTGTTAATCAACGTTCGTTTCCATCCTTCATCCTTCACTTAAACATTGTTTTAAAGCATAATTTTTTGATTTTGCTGTTTGTTTTTCTCTTTTGTCATTTTTTTGTTTTGTTGTTTATTTGTAACTTCTGTAAGTCATATTGAATGCCGGAAGCGCCGTCTATTATCCCAAAATGAAAACTGAATTGAGTTGGATACCAATAATACGGTGGTGAAAACTAATTTAATCGAATTTTCTTTAAGGACAGTTCGTTCGTCTTCACGCCGACATTTCTTCTTGCTTCGTGACGACTTCAATTTCAAAACTAAAGCTTAAAGTCGCCGAAAGAAGTCACGGCGACATCTCTTGACCGAGAAGGAAAACAATTTGAATCATTCTATCTTCGGACTGACGTTCTCAGAAAAACCCTGCATTCCCGATGATTTAATTTCAAAGTTGAATTGAAAAACTAAAGTTGAAGTGTGATTACTGCATTTATTCAGAGAGCGCCATCTCTCGACCAAAAATCATAGTAATTTTATTCTAATTTCAAATAGCAGAATATCGTATTCACGCTGACATTCTTGGCAGCCTAACTTCTGCCTTTGTATTTTTTTATGAAAAGTTTAGTCAAAACTGAACGCGTTCTAGCGAATTATCCTCTGGATTCATTCTCTTAAGTTCGTGTCCCTCTTAAAATCAAAATTACCTTAATCGAACTTCTGAAAAGCGATTTTGTCTTAATACTCCCAATAAAAGCATAATTTTTTTTGTAAAAATAATAAACAAAGTGCGATGGGAATTTAGATGGGAACTATAGCCGGGGAACTTTCAGAGCGCCATCTTTGCGTCACAATGGAAACTATGTTAATCGAATTTTAAATAATCATACGTCATCCCTAACGTTCTTGTTGAAAGCTCTGCCTCCTAACGTCTGAAAATTTAGTTCGCAAAAGAGCGGAAGAAAATAGTTTTCGGTTTCGGTTTTCGGCGGTGCTGCTTTAATTACGCGGTCCACGCGCAATTAAAAGGTTAAACTAGCGAGGTGAAGGGTGAAAGTCGACGAACAGCTCTATTTCAAATTATATGTACCGGAAAATTCATCTTCTCGGCGCGCTCATTTCACGCCGCGCTCCGGCGGAGCACGTTAGGCCCGCGACAGACTGAAAGACGGACGGACGTGACAAATGAAATGCTCATTTACGAAACGTTTATTAAAGACGAGCCCAAGCACCCCCTCACCTAGTCAAGTCAAAATTTTCGAAACCCCGGAAAATTCCGTGCCAAATCGACGAAGCAAAGGGCATAATTAATCGGAACGGCTGCATTAATTACAAATAACACCGTGAAATGTTTAGATCAGTTTGACGGGGCTGGATGAAATGAAAACAACGCCGAGCGCAATTTAACAAGGACGTAAGTAATTAAAAGGCAGCGAGATGCTTTTTTTTTCGATGTAAATAGAAACAAATGCTTGACCGCCGGCGCAGCGCAAACGTCGAGGTGAAATTAAACGCTCGACTGGGAAAGCGACTGAAAAATTGTATGCGCTTTTTTTTTTAAAAAAAAAAAGAAACTTAGCAATTAGCTTTATTTAAAATGCGGAAAAGTTCGAGATTAAATCTTTTTCTTCTTCTGAAAAGGATTCCGTGCAGTGCTCGTTTGAAACGGAACTGTGTTAAAATGAAATTGTTTTTTTTATTTAGAAATCCAAAGAACTTGGAGTGCGTTTTTACCACAGGAAAAGTTGCGTTGTATTTTGGGACGTCGAATTCCTTGAGGTACGATTTTTCTTTTAGATTTTGCATTGACACTGATGAAACAACAAAGTTTTCAGAAACGAAACGGTGTACAATGTCAAGTTTTCGATTCGTGCGAAAACACATTCGTCAGACCAACCGGGTTAAAGTCTTGTTTTTGTTTCAACAAAGCGTTCCTCACTCAGTTTTGTTGGAAGTATGAAAAAGACATCACCTAACAAAATAGTTTTCATTTCATCAATGTGAACGCAGCCTAACGAACGTGCATTCAGCAATGGAGAATCCGATGATGTAATCGTCAGATTGATTAAACGGTGTTGTCAATTACGCCACACGATGAAAAGAAAATATTGCAACATGGCCTAATTCGGAGTAATCTCAAAATCCAAAACGAAATAACATTTTACTATCAAAAATTTAGTTACGTGCACGAATACACCAAATTCTCACTAGACTTTCAAGGCATACTGCGATAACAAATAAAAAAAAGTAATGGCTTATATTTCAATGCAGAAAAACAAATAAAAAAACAAATTTAAAAAAAAACAGCAAAAACAAATAAAAAATTTATATCGACTACTAGCATTCCAGGATATACAGTGTGTTCCCGGATCGAGTTCGCGATGAGTATAATGGACCAAAAATTTTTGCACATTTTGCAATTCGGGTCTGCTTCAATTGTTTTTCATTCCTTTTTTGTTGAATATGCGTTTAGTTATTTTTTCCTATTTTCTTCTCAATTTGCCTTTTTTTTATCCAAATCGGGGTTAGTTATTTTTTTATTTTAAGTCATTTTTGTTTCTTTTATTTATTTTTTTTTTCAAACTTTTCGAAGAAGAGAATACCGCCTAAAATAATTTCATTTTTCTCTTCGATTTTTAATTTGATTGGGTTTGGAATTTCTTCCTTTCAGTTAATGCGATCGTCTTTTATTTCTGGAATTTATTAATTTTTTTGTTTGTTCATTGCTTGCGCAAAGAAGATTCTGCGTTTGCTTGTTTTTTTTTTTAATTTTTAGCAAGATCGTTTGATTGTCTCTCAGTTTTGTTATTTTATCTTATTTTTAACATTTTTTGGTTTTTTTTACCTTTGTGTCTCTTTCGGGGTTTCTTCTTTATTTTGACTGATCTTTTATTATTTAAGTTTAAGCGATCGCTTTTGTTTCTAAAATTCGTTGTTGTTTTTTTTCTTTCTCCAAATTTTCGAAAGATTTTCCTTGTCAAGGTACGATTTTTATTATTTTTATATTTTCTAGATCGCTTTTTGAAATTTTTGTTTTTGTTTCTTCTTGTTTGTCGCTCGCGGAAACAATTTTCTGTGTTCCCTTTCCATTTTTTAAATAGAGAAAGATAAAATAAAAATAAGCCTAACTGAGACGGCGAATTCATACAAATTGTTCGGAAAAATTAACAAGACGTAAACAGAAAAGAAAAAAAATGGAAAAGGAACACAGGAAATTCTTTACGCGAGCAAAACAAAAACAAAAATTTCAGAAAAAAAAGGCGATCTAGAAAATCAACCGAATAATAAAAATTGTACCTTGGGAGGGATTCTCTTTCGAAAATTTGAAGAGATAAATAAAACAACAACGAATTTTAGGAACAAAAGCGATCGCTTAAACTTAAATAATAAAAGATCAGTCAAAATAAAGAAGAAAGCCTAACCCCGAAAGAGACACAAAGGTAAAAAAAAAACAAAAAAAATTAAAAATAAGATAAAATAACAAAACCGAGAGACAATCAAACGATCTTGCTAAAAATTAAAAAAAAAAACAAACAAACAAACGCAGAATCTTCTTTGCGCAAGCAACGAACAAACAAAAGAATTAATAAATTCCAGAAATAAAAGACGATCGCATTAACTGAAAAGAAGAAATTCCAAACCCAATCAAATTGAAAAAATCGAAGAGAAAAGTGAATTTATTTTAAGCGGTATTCTCTTATTCGAAAATTTTGAAAAAAAAAAACAAATAAAAAAACAAAAATTGCTTAAAATAAAAAAAAAAACAATAACCCCGATTTGGATAAAAAAAAGGCAAATTGAGAAGAAAATACGAAAAAATAAGTAAACGCATATTAAAACAAAAAAGGAATAAAAGACAATCGAAAAATTTTGTAAAAAGAATTGGTTGCAAATCGTTTATGATTTGAAGTGAATTCCTCGAGCAAGCTCTGTACAGCTGTTACGGCCCTATTTGGGGCCTCATCAGCAGAGGCGTAGCTCGGGATTTCCACAACAAACCAAAACGATTCCACCAAGGTTAATCGCAACTGCGATGTAATAGTAATGAACAGATTAAACAACGACGTCCTGTGATCGCTTTTTGACAGCAAGCCTAGCCGCCTTGCATGGGATGACTTATTATGCAGCAAACCCGCTTCAATTCTGCTGCAATGTCAGGTCAAAAAGCGATCGCAGGATGTCGCTGTTTAATCTGTTGATAAATCCTTAGTTTTTCTTCTTGCTAAAAACAATACTTCTCTGATGAAAATGTCATTTATTTTGTTTGTTCTCTAAAGTTTGTTATAAAATTGTCCGATGAAACGGTTTCTCGAAAAACATTCCACAATAAATGGGTTACTTTGATTTCTGCAACGTAAAATTTAGAAGTACGAAGTTTTTTTTTTAATCTCGAACCGGACAGAAATATGATGGGAACACACTCAACGTTTCGCTATAGATTTATAGCTTCGTCGGGAGTGGAAAAAAATAAATAAATAAGCGAGTTGTCAAGAGAAACGAGTCGTCAATTGAAACGAAAAGGTAACGTGATCTGAAACTAAAATACGAGTTGTCCGGAATAAAGCTAATGGTAACTAGAACTAAATTTAAACCAATTTTTTTTTTTTTTTCAATAATAAAATTTAGAAATTTGGATTTTATAGACAGGCTGTATTTCAAACTTTAAATTTAAGCATTGTTTCTGGAGTTCCACGAGAAGCTGAGCTTTTTGTAAAGAATAAATTTTTGGCGTAAAGTTGATGTTAAAAAAAAATTCCTCTTGTCGTGGTGGACACACCGTAAGTGGATGATGGACACTAATTAATGAAAGTCAATCATTGTTTCATTTTAAAAACATATCGGCTTTTATTAGCCGTACAGATAAGGCAAGGAAAAAATGAAAAATAAAATTGCACTCAAAAAATTATTTTTGTTTGTAGCGCGTTCTTATTGTTTCTGGAAGTTATTCAGTTTTTTTTTTTTTTTTTTTTAAAGTGAAGCCAAGGAAGAACAAACACAACAAAAAACAAAAAAAATTTTTGGCGTGAAATCGTAAAGAAAAGCAAAGGTCTCAGACGTAGAATCGAGGAGAAAACAATGATAACTTCAATAATACAAAAGAATCATCAAGCAGAAGTGAGGAACTACATTTTTTTTTCAAAATTAAAAGGCTCACTTTATTAGGCTGCCCGCACATTCGTGAAACAAAAACGCTTTTTTTGCTGCAATGCAAGACATTTCGATTAGTCACGCACCGATGAAGCAAAATGTTTTCGGGCAAAACGCTTTCGGGCAAAATGTTTTCGGGCAAAACGTTTTCACGCAAAACGTTTTGCTGCATTATAAAGCAATGCGACGTAACATCGAAGAGACAAAAAAAATGTTCCGCATGAATCATTTACCTCT
Organism: Prosopocoilus inquinatus; assembly: GCA_036172665.1. NCBI lineage: Eukaryota > Metazoa > Arthropoda > Insecta > Coleoptera > Lucanidae > Prosopocoilus > Prosopocoilus inquinatus. The sequence goes on along the minus strand of CM069878.1, from coordinate 300,443 downwards.
TTTTGCTGATTAAAATAAATCGTACAAATAAATCTTACGATTTTTAAAAAAATGTGATACCTTTGCTCGCTGCCATAATTAATTTCTTTTTTTATTAAACTCGCTGTTATAATTAGTTGTTACAATGAGTTCGGACGATGAGTCTGTGGCAGTTTTTGCAAATGTGTGCAAAAGAAGCGATGAGTAAATAAAGAAAACGATATTGCTACATGAAAAAAGAGTTAAAAAAATACCTACGCTTTGTCCGTTGCATTATTTTCTCTTCCTTTCTCTAATTTCATCGAAAGAAGATACACGCGTCTCTCTCTGCTAAGGAAAAGCGAAATGGTTTAGGACGAAAGAACGTCTACTTCAGCAGAAATAATTTTTTTTTTGGTTGCGTAATATTTATTTTCACGTTAAAAACACATTCACACATCGAAACGCTTTAAGTAAAAACGTTTTGTCTGCAAACGCTTTAGCGTGCTTTACAGCAAAACGCTTTAAGTGAAAACGTTTTGACTGCAATTGTTTTAGCGTGCTTTAAACTAATTTATGTTTTGCTCTACCAGTGTGTGTCGTATTTAAAGCAACAAACACGTTCTAACAAGATTAGTCAAAAAAGTTTTTGCTTCATGAACGTGTGGGCAACCTTACGCGCTTGATTAATCCGATTTTCATTTCTTCGCTTGTTTGGCAAAACTATTGCGTTAAGTTCAGCGCATCCACCAAATTTTATAAACAAACCTTTTCAAATGTCGGTGTTTGTTTTCTTTTTTTTTTTTTTTTGTTTAAAGGAAGTATTTCACTTGAAAATACCCCGAGAAACATTTGTGGCAAAAAAGATTAGGAATATTTAAGTTTCGCACTCACCTTGCGCATGCCCTGCCCCTTGACCTTGCGCGCAGCTTCAAGTCAGCTCCTCCGCTAAGGATTCACTTTAAGTTACGGCCGAATTTAAGCGAAGATGCGATTTTAAAACAACACTTTCCGCACACGAAAAACGTTTCTAAAACAACGCCCGCACACGACAATTTGTGAATTTAAGCGGAATTCACTTAACAGCCTAATTAAGCGCCGAATGTCTGCTTATCGGTTTGTCCGGCGAAATCGACGCGTCGCGTCGCCCCGACCTATTCTGTTACTACCTAATTTTCAGATCACGTTACCGGTCAGAGGTGATGCGATTGTTTTTGCGTTTGCTAAAAATGATAGCGGGGGAAGCTGAGCAGGAAATGCTTTAGGTGCTCGGGCGGAGAGAATTCACTTTTTTTGCAAGACGACAAAACAATTTAAGATAGTCGAGCACTTAATAGTTACATTCAAGCATGAAAAATTACATATAAATGAACGAATTTAATTTGCCCATGGCTCCCATCATCATTGCCACCGACTGAAAATAATTCCGGCGCATAATAGTGCGTTCTATAATAATAATAATAATAATAATATTTATTTGCCACAATCCTACTTACATACATCTAAAGGGTTCATTAAACGAAAAAAACATTTTAATCACGTAATAATTGTAAAGCAGATGATACAGTGCGTTCATCAGCGTTTGCATAGTATTAATAAGTTATTTATATTCATCTCAGCGGCGTAAAATTCTATTAAAAAAAATATACGCTTGCGGCAAACTTGAAAGTTCTGAAAAAGTCCCGACTCAACCTGAAAAGGCAAAAAAGAAAACACTCAGGTGGCAATTAGGCCTGATTGTACAGTCAGCATTAAAAATAATGTCCACCCATGAAAACGTAAATGCGTGGCCTTATGCCGCAAGGCCAAACAATTGAATTGCAACAGCTTTTTTTTTAAATTTATTACGATTTTTGAATTTTTGGGAGCGCCAATTGCAAAAGAAACCGAAAGAATTGTAACTGTTTTTTTTTTTAAATTTATTACGATTTTTGGAATTTTTGGGAGCCAACTGCAAAAGAAACCGGTGTCGGAACTGTCCAACTTAGAAACAAAAGACTATCATGCACAAAAAAAAGAAAATATCAAAATTAGAAAAAGAAAATAAAAAGTTGAAGCCACAAACAGGCAAGCATTGTTTAATTCCTTAATTTTTTTTTTTTTAATTGAAATCAAAAACGCAAACTAAGATCGAATTTCCAAGAAGTTAAAGAATAAACAAAAGACTGCCGTGCGTTCCAACCTGTTGCACTCCAACTGTCTTTGTGTCTTCGGTCTGTGGTACTAGTTTGTTGTTTTTTTTTTAATTTTTCGCCTGCGGCCTCAATTGTTTTTTGTTCGTCTTAGTCGGCGATTTTCTTTTGTTTTTCTTTTCCGTTTTCTACGTTTTCGTAGCTACTACGTAAGTTCCCTGCCAGTTTCTTGTCTCGCGAAAATTTTTGGCCGAAGAACCGCCGTGCTTTTGTTTATTTTTGGGTTGTCTATCTGTTTTTCTTTTTTTGTTTTTATTTTTCTGTTTTGCGCACTTCGCCTCTTTTTAATCGAATTGGTTTTTCGCATTTCGTCGGCCCTTTCATGCATTTCTCTTTTGTTTCCTGAAAGTTTGTTTTAATTTACCGAAACTATCGTCAATATTTGCTTTTTTTGTCCATCTTAGCATCCTGGTACTTCTGTTTTTTTTTTTTTTTTTTTTTTAATTATATTAAATTAAAAAAGTAAATTCGTTTCACGCTTTCGTATTTCTCTTTTGTTTATTTTTAACAAATTCATACTTCACAGTTTGTCGGATTGACGCTCTTTCGCAGTTGTCTTTTGTTTTCTCCTTGATTTTTTCTGTTCATCTTAATCGTCGATTTTCTTTTGTTTTTTTGTGTTCATTGATTTTTCGCGAGATTCTTTTGTTTTGTTTTTTTTCGCTTCTTCCTGCCTTCCTACATTTTGCGCTGCGTTTTCTTTTTTCTTTTCTCTTTTGTTTCTGATTTCTTGCAGGTTTAATTCGTTTCGTCGATCTTCTTTTGTTTTTTTTTTGTGTTAATTGATTTCCACGAATTTCTTTCGTTTTGTTTTTTCCGCTTCTTGCCATCCTACATCTTGCGCTGCGTTTTGTTTCTTTTCTCTTTTGTTTCTCATTTCTTGCAGGTTTAATTCGTTTTGTCGATCTTCTTTTGTTTTATCTTATGTTAATTGATTTCTTGCGAATTTCTTTTGTTTTCTTTTTTTCGCTTCTTACCATCCTACATCTTGCGCTGCGCTGTTTCTTTTCGTTTCTCTTTTGTTTCTGATTTTTTGCAGCTTTAATTCGTTTCGTCGATCTTCTTTTTTTATGTTAATTGATTTCTCGCGAATTTATTTTGTTTTGTTTTTTTTTCGCTTCTTCTTGCCTTCCTACATTTTGCGCTGCGCTGTCTCTTTTCGTTTCACTTTTGTTTCTGATTTCTTGCAGGTTTAATTCGTTCTCTTTTTTGCTTGTTCTGATTCTTGACACTCCAAATCGGCGATTTTTTGTTTTTATTTTCGTCTCTGTCTAATTTTAATCGTGTTATTCGTGCATCTTCGTACATCTTTGCTGGAGTTCTCTTTTGTTCCTGTCTGCTTATATTTTCTTTTTTTTTTTAATTTATTCCCGCGAATATTTCAAATAACGTTACACAATAATTAATATTTTTTCTTTACGCTTCGGAGTTTGGGCTACTTTTTGTGGTACGTTTGGCTACATTTTTCGAGAAAAAATCTGGCAACCCTGCCCAACAGGCAGTTGAATGGTAAACGATCTGAAAGAAGATTCTTTTTCCTGCGATTTTTGCGTAATTTCGTATATACGGGGAGGGAAAGCTTTCCGCCGCCGTGGGCCAAAAAGAAAAACTGTGAGAAATTTAAGGAAACGTGGAAAGTTTAAGGAAAAAGTAAAGGAAATCGCGCGATCGCAAAGAAATCTTGAATTCCGCAGTTTGTGAATTACACAAACTGCGGAATTTTCTTGACAAATCTTCTCTTTCAGATCGCTTCCACATTTCTTCCTTTTTGGTTACGAAGGAAAACTTTTCCCACATGCGTCGATGTGGGAAAAGTTTTCCGTCGCAACCAAAAAGAAGAAACGTGGAAAATTTCTAAAAAAAGGAAAACTTTTCCCACATGCGTCGATGTGGGAAAAGTTTTCCATCGTAACCAAAAAGAAGAAACGTGGAAAATTTCTAGAAGAAAAAAAGGGAGGGTAAAGGAAGAAGTGACTTAGGAAAGGGCCAAGATCAAAATGAGCGCAATTTAGAATCAAAATTGTTCCAAATTCAATTCAATGCTAGAAGAAACAACGAAGAAATGTGCGAGGATTCGGAATGCGAGTGAGTCAGGTTCCAAGAATTTATTAAATAAAGCATAATTCAACATTGATATCTTCTATTAGGTTAATTTAAGGCACAAGGGAAAAAAAGTGCTCGGCGACCGCAAGAAGCGGTCCTAACTCGAATGTGTGTGCAACTTTTCTCGTCTTTTCTTTTCTTTGGATCGACTCGGTTGGTGCCCCGCATGCGTACGAGAGAAAGAGCTCTCCGAAACCATCTCGTCCCCTGCAATTAATTCCTTATAATTGTCCTTCCATCCTTTGACGGCGAACACAATAACAGACGTGATCCGTTCGATAAGGCAAAAAAAAAGGACCGGCTCGGCGGATTCGTCGTGTTCCGAGACATGCGTCCAGTGCCGGGGCAGATGTCGAGAGCCGGCTCATTTTTTAAACGGAAAGAAATGATTACGAGAATAATAAATGATGATTAACGGCGGCGCACAGATAAGAGAGAGAGAGAGAGAGAGAGAGTGAGAGAGAGACGCGCCGCTAGAGGAGCAGGAATTCCTGTCTCACGCTACTCGCTTCTTCCTTCGGGTGCTTTCTCTGTTTGGGGGCCTACTCGGGAAGATCGATGATGATAGTTTGATTTGGACGTTTTCGTCATGGAAAGTGCAGCTTGGAGCACGATCTCACTCACTGTTCTCGTGACTTGTCGTCAATCTGAAATTGAACTTTATTTCGGGTTTTGATTTTTGAAGACAACCGTAAATTCCTGTGAGAGGGGGCCAAATTTGACATTGAAATTCTTCAAGGTTGCGGAATTAGCACAGGAACAAATAAAATCTACGTAGGCTGCTTTCCTTTTGAATTTAGGGAAATATGCCAAATTCCGACATTCCAGAAAGAAAAGTTGAAGGATTCTCTTTCGAAAATCTGGACAGAGAAAAACAACAAGGAGTTATTTGGAAGCGCTGTCTAGTGTGGTGAATTTCTTAACTAAATTTAGTGCGATCTCCGCACGGCAACAGACACGCAGCATTAAAAAAAATAATGTTTAATAAGTTGTCTTGGCGAATTGGTAAGTCCAGAAGATGGTGGTGTGCTTTATTTTCCGCGACGTTTCCAGCAAGTTGGTTTGCACCAATTTTGTCTAATCTAATCGATCAAGAAGTCTTGTATATTTGGAGCGCTTTTTTGCTAAGTTGTTAATGTCGTTCTTCTTGGGCAAGGAGTGGGACGTGTTCAACCGAAGAATCGGCCGGTTATCGAAATTTGCATAGGCATGTCTTGCAAACGGAACGGGGGCCCTCATGGCTCGCATGCAGGGATGCAAATGCACATGTGCGCGAGTAAATCATGCGGACGGAAGCAGCACCCAGCAGTCTGAGGCGTCTTCTTCCTCTCCGCAGCAGCAGCTGGCGCGGCTCTCCCACGTCCACTCCATCTGCATCGCCATAATTCATCACTCGCACGACACGCCGGAGGAAAAAAATAAGAGGAGCCGCGTAAATCAACACTGGATGAGTCGAAAGAAGAGACGCAGCAGAACAGATTCGAAAAAATCGCTCGCTTCAGACTTCATAAATTACGTACGAGGGGCGGAAGAGGAAAAAACGGGGGCATTTTCTGCATACGCAAGTGCGGATATTACGCAACGGGTTAACGTTCTTGGTTGGTGTTGAAAAACGAAAGAAAAATCGCCTGCGCAGAGGATTTAAATCTTATTTCTTGTTGGGAAATGTTGACATGTAGAATAAATAACCATGCGACGAAAGCTAAACCTTTTTTTTATGGTAGAATAGCGAACGATTCCTGCTCTCTACGAACAAGACGGAACATGTGAACCAAAAGAAAAGAAAATCATACCACAAAGAAGATATTTATAAAATAATGTCCAAGAGCTTCTTAATAACCGCACCATCAAGCTCCAAAAGCGCCAGTAGCTCTTGAAGTTAAAGTCAAACCAATACAGTGTACCCCGGATTGAGCTCGCAATAATAGACCAAAAATTTTTGAATTTCGATTTCATTTTGCAGTTCAAGTCTCTCTATTGAGTGCGAAATGAAACCAATCCGAAAGATCTCAACTTAGAAAGAGAAAGCAAGTGGAGATGATAACAGACCGCGGATAAATCCAATAAACGACGGTTCTTTTTTTTTGAATTAACTGACTCAAAGCTACAAGATTGTTAGCATTTTTGGATTTCAATTCAAAATACGAAGGCGACGGACAAAAGTAGATCATTCAGCAAATGACTGCACCTTTTGAACCATTTTGAGGGAGCTCGAAGACTTGGATATTTGCAAAAAAGAACTGATAAGGAAAGTCTTAGAGGGAAGAAAAAAAATCGAAACCAAAATATTTTTTATATATATGTAAAAAGAGAAAACAAATGGACCAAAAGTCTATCCTTTTTTAAGATTGGCTCAAAGCTAAAAGATTGTCAGCGCTCTTGGGCTTCAATTCAAAATGAGAAGTCGGAGAAAAGTAGATCTGAAAGCTCGGCACATGACAGATCATTTTGAACCAATCTGAACGAGCTTAAACACTTGAAATTGCAAAGAAAAACTGATAAGAGAAAAAGGTAGGCTTAGACATATGTACATGGGGGAAAATAGAAGCCAAGAAATTGTATTGTGAAAAGAGAAAACAAATAGAGAAGAAAATGGACCAAAAGTCGATGCTTTTGAGGATTGGCTAAAAGCTACAAAATTGTTACCATTTTTGGGTTTCAATTCAAAATGAGAAGTCGAAGAAAAGTGGACCTGAAAGCTCATTTTGAATCATTTTTAAGGAGCTTAAACACTTGGATATTGCAAAAAGAAACGGATAAGGGAACGTTTAGACCTAAGTGGAAGAAAAAAAAAAATAGAAACCAAAATATTTTTTAATATAGAGAAAGAGAAAACAAATGGACCAAAAGTCCAGTAAAGGACGATCTCTTTCGAATTAATTGGCCCGAATTAGGCTTAGCATTTTTGGGTTTCAATTCAAAGTGACAGACAAGTGAAGAAGAGAAGACTCGACAAACGACAGTTCATTTTGAACCAATTCTGTCAGAGCTTAAAGATTTATTTTTTTTTTCTTTAATTTGGACATTGCAAAACTGGAAAACTGATAAGAGAAAAAAAAGGTAGGCTAATGCCCGGTTTCTTCACCTCTTGATAAATTTATCCCGGGAAACTATTATCGATACAATGGTTTCCAAGGTTAATACCTCAACTTTGGATGACTTTATTAGGAGGTGAAGAAACCAGGCATTAGTCATACAAGAAACGAAAAAAAAATATAAAGAAAAAGAATTTAATTTAAACGTAAATGGCGTAGCACAGAAGAAAGTTCGCCAAAGATTCACTAAATGACAGGGCCTTTTAAATCAACCACTCGGAAATTGAGAAGGCGAAGAAAAATAGGCTGAAAGGGGGTACCCAGTTTGAGACAGGCGGCTGAGCTTCAAAATTTTGACGTTTTTGATTTTGACTCATATTATAAAGTGGAATTAACTTGAGGACCTCCGCAATTTCTCTTATGGCTTCTGACTTTACATCTTCTGTTGCTAAAGGCTTCATCCTCAGAGCCACTGTTGCTGCTGGAATTGCCATGTGGCTGGCTTCCAAGGGGAATTTTCAATTTTGGCAGGAGACATGAAAGAAGTTAATACTGAAAATTTCTATCTAAAATCCAGCCAGGCCCCCACATCCTCTTTATTAGCTCGCTTGCATTTCGGGGGGCAGAAGGGGTAGGTTAGATTTCCTTGTTCTTCGCCAGGCGTAATTTCAACCCTTTTTTTTTGAGAAATCATTTTGCACCTCAACCGACCTACTTTTGGTGTGGTGGCTTGTTTCGCCCTTCAAATCTCTAAACCGCTTCCAAATCAAATTTATTCCACCCTGTAATATTTTGCCTGTTTTCGAAAGACGTTTCGAAATAACCGAAAAGGCAGCAATTGGATTCAACTTCGACCAAAACCTCTGGCGGGTTTCCTCTTCGCTTCCTCATCTCGTTGTGACTTTCCGATCTACCCTTGCGCAATCTAACAGGTGATCCATCAGGAGTGTTCCCTTCGTCTCTCTTCCAGAAGAATTCGTGCCATTCGCATATTTGATCTATGAGAAACCTTCCTCGATTGATTACCTGAGGTTGTTCAGAAAAAAAAATGAGTCTAATTGATGGAGGAATCCACCGGTCTGCATAATGGCGTTACGATTGTGAATGCGCCTTCTCTGCCCCTTTCTATTCCACGTTTAGCAACTAAACAAATGCCTGATGCAATGACAAATTCGCGTACAAAAGTGAGCGAAGTGGAAAACCGTGTGTGCATCTGCGAGCGCTGGTTTGGTCTTCGTTTTTTCTTTCTTTTTTTTTTTTCTTCTTCGTCGGTGCAGAAGAGGCAGTAAATCCACACACATGTTGTGGTCGTCGACGATGGTCACAATTAGTAAAGAAAGGGAATATAAGTTCGGTTCGGCGCGATGACGTGTAATTGAAACGGTCGTTTATCGGGCGGCCAATAAATACTTGTACAGCGGCTTGTAAGGACCAATTTACAAACATTCCTCGAGATGTCGGCAGGAGAGGACGGCGATGGTCCGCCAGATAACGCGCGGCCTCTTCTAGCCACATAGGACTCGACCGCGCCGCGCGCTCCTCTCTTCTTCGCATTCCTCCCCCCGCCTGTCCGGCCCTGCTTCGCGAAAGTGACTTATCACCTGATCAACGCTCGTCATCAGACCTTACCAGATATCTGAGGCCGCTCATGATTCCATCGCTTTTTTTTGGGGGGGCCCGGGCCGTAACAGAAGCAGGTACTGTCCTGAAAACTCTTCAAAACTCACAGAAAGACATTTTTGAACATTTCAGAAATTGAAATCAACTCTTATCCTTGATTGACACAAAAAAGGAAACATTACAGACTTTGTAAGTAAAGTTAAATTAGATTAGGTGCGTCTACTTTCAAAGAAGAAGACCAAGAAGAACTTGGAGAGTTGTTGTCAAGTCTGCAAAGGAGGAAGGAAGCTTTAAATGAATGGAAATTGAAGGAGGTATGGAGAAGAATCCCAAAAACTTCAACTCTGTCTTACCCCCCATCCACCTGATCAACGCTCGTCATCAGACCTTACCAGATATCTGAGGCCGCTCATGATTCCATCGCTTTTTTTGGGGGGGCCGGGCCGTAACAGAAGCAGGTACTGTCCTGAAAAATCTTCAAAACTCACAGAAAGACATTTTTGAATATTTCAGAAATTGAAATCAACTCTTATCCTTGATTGACACAAAAAAGGAAACATTACAGACTTTGTAAGTAAAGTTAAATTAGATTAGGTGCGTTCACTTTCAAAGAAGAAGACCAAGAAGAACTTGGAGAGTTGTTGTCAAGTCTGCAAAGGAGGAAGGAAACTTTAAATGGATGGAAACTGAAGGAGGTATGGAGAAGAATCCCAAAAACTTCAACTCTGTCTTACCCCCCATCCACCTGATCAACGCTCGTCATCAGATCTTACCAGATATCTGAGGCCGCTCATGATTCCATCGCTTTTCTTGGGGGGGCCGGGCCGTAACAGAAGCAGGTACTGTCCTGAAAAATCTTCAAAACTCACAGAAAGACATTTTTGAATATTTCAGAAATTGAAATCAACTCTTATCCTTGATTGACACAAAAAAGGAAACATTACAGACTTTGTAAGTAAAGTTAAATTAGATTAGGTGCGTCTACTTTCAAAGAAGAAGACCAAGAAGAACTTGGAGAGTTGTTGTCAAGTCTGCAAAGGAGGAAGGAAGCTTTAAATGGATGGAAACTGGAGAAGAATCCCAAAAACTTCAACTCTGTCTTACCCCCCATCCAATCCAACCTGTCAGTGCTTCTTGTCGTAATTAAAAAAAAAAAAAAACGCATGTGTATGAAGCAGACACGCCACACCATCAAGCTTTTTCAAGGTCGATTTTTAATTCAAAGATTTTGGCCTTAAAAAGCATGATCGTGTGGATCCAAGTGAAGTCAACTACGAACGCTTGAAAGGTTGAAGGATAATTTTTGGAATTGTTTGGTCTTTGATGAAAACATCGTCACTTTTGAAGCACTTGCCCTCGAAGTGATGGATCCTTCATAGGTTTTTAACCAAAATTTTCCTTAATCTTTGGATTGCATCTTTTAGTTAGAGTGACATAATTTGTGAATTCAGTGTCTCCTCCTCGTTGGGTTTCAATTCAAAAATTGCTTGCCTCTTTGGCCCCGAAATGAATGGTCAGATTAATCCAACTGAAGTCAGTCAGTCAGTCATAATTGTTAGGTTGGTTTGGTTTTGGAAGAAGACTTTGTACTTTCGGGGATACTTACCCTCAAGATGATAGATCCTTGATAATCCTTGGAATTGTTTGGTCTGTGAAGAAGACTTCACATCTTTTGAGGGCACTTGCCCTCGAGGTGATAGATCCTTGATTGGTTTTTAACCAAAATTTTGCTTAATCTTTGGATTGCATCTTCTAGTTAGAGTGGCATAATTTGTGAATTCAGTTTCTCCTCCCCATGGGGTTTCAATTTAAAAATTGCTTGCCTCTTTGGCTCCGAAATGAATGGTCAAATTAATCCAACTGAAGTCAATCAGCTACGAAAGCTTGCTGGGTTGAAGGATAATTCTTTAATGGTTTGATTTTGGAAGAAGACCTGTACCTTCTGGGATACTTACCCTCAAGGTGAAAAATCGCCGATAATTCTTGGAATTGTTTGGTCTGTGAAGAAGACTTCGTAACTTTTGGGGACACTTGCCCTCAAGGTGATAGATCCTTGATTGGGTTTTAACAAAAATCTTCCCTAATTCTTAGGTTTGCGTCTCTCAGTTATAATGACGTAATTTCTGAATTCAGTTTCTCATTCCCTAGGGAAGGAGGAACTGAAATTTAAAAACTGCTGTTTTGAATTGCTGTTATTTGGCCCTTTGGCCCCGAAAAGAACGATCAAATTAATCTAACTGGAGTCAGTCAGCTACGAACGCTTGTCAGGTTGAAGGATAATCATTGCATGGCTTGAGTTGGGAAGAAGACTGTAATACTTACTCTCAACATGATACGTCCTGGATTGTTTTTCCTCCAAGAAAGGAAAAATTGATGGAGAGGAGAAACTAAAAAAAAATGCTGTTTTGAATTGCTGTTGTTTGGCCCTTTGACTCCGAGAAGAATGATCAAATTAATCTAACTGAAGTCAGTCAGCTACGAACGCTTGTCAGGTTGAAGGATAATCCTTGCATGGCTTGAGTTGGGAAGAAGACTGTGCCTTCTGTGATACTTACTCTCAAGATGATACGTCCTGGATTGTTTTTGTCCCATGAAAGGAAAAACTGATGGAGAGGAGAAACTAAAAAAAAAATGCTGTTTTGAATTGCTATTGCTTGGCCCTTTGGCTCCGAGACGAATGATCAAATTAATCCAACTGAAGCCAATCAGCTATGAACGCTTGAAGAATAATTCTTGCATGGTTTGGTTTTGGAAGAAGACTGTACCTTCTGGGATACTTACCCTCAAGATGACAGTTCCTTGATTAATTTTAAATCAACCAAGTTTTCCCTAATTTCTAAGATTGCAACTCTTATAGTTTTCATAATCAGACTTTAAGGAAGCTTTAATTTAAAGTCACTTTAACAATAGGGAAACAAATATATATATATATATATTTTTAGGTTAAGGTAACTTTAAATTTAAAGTCCTATTATGAAATCGGCCCTTAGTCTTAGAATGGCATAATTTTTTACGCTTAGAATGACATGGTTTTTGAATTGAGTCCTCCCCATGAGGTTTAAACTTAAAAATTGCCATTCTGCAATGTTGTTATTTGGCCTTCTCGCCTTTTGGCCCTAAAAACAAAGAAGGTGTTGATCTATTTGATGTTCAGTCAGCTATGAAAACGCTCGTTAGGTTAAAAGATGCGTAAATAATTCTTGTAAGGTTTGGTTTTGGATGAAGAAGCTTCTGGGATTTTTAATCAACATTTTCCCTAATGACACCTTTAAGGGCCTGTTACGCCAAACACTCAAGATTAGCCTAACTTTAAGCACCGCTTAGAATACGACGTACACAAGTCGTGTAATCTTCAGTGTCACAAAGTTAAACTCGGTTTAGGTGTTTGGGGCAACTGACATTTAGTCTTGGAATGACAATTTCTGAATTCATTGTCTCCTCCCCTCCCTCATGGGGTTTAGAGTTGTGAGAATCCAGATTCTTAGGGTTATTATTTTTGAAGAAAGCGTAAATGCCATTTACGCTTTCTTCAATTTTGATTGTCACTAATATTATGGATAATCCACTTTTTTGTTATTATTTTTTACGATTTAGTACACTTATTTAATTTGGAATTTTATTAAGTTGAAAATGTGGAAAATACATAACACGTGCGGCGTTATGCAGCGAAAGCATTCGTCAAGCTTGCGATGTATGTACCGAGAAATTAGATCGAGGGCTCGAACATCGGCGATAAAAGGACTGATGATTCCTGCAAAAGAACCTTGGTCGAACCTTGATACTAAAAAAAAAATATAATTAGTCATCAAGGTTCTTCTCATACTATCGCCTAATGCAAAGCTAACGTGGACCAAAGTAGGTCATCCGATCCCAATAAATAAGTATACTTTTTCTGATCAGAAGGGAGTTCATCAAGACAGTTGCTCGAGGCACGAACTCCCGTCATCTAGAAAAGTGCTTCTTCGATTCCGAATGTAACTTAGTTTGTGTATCACGAGTTTCTTTTATGAATCAGTCAATTTTCTTAATTTATTTTAATTTAAAAGTGAGTGTACCTAAGAAGATTCAACAATCGGCGAGGGTGAGTTTAAATACCGAATCCTAACAAAGGTTTCTTTAGAAATAAACCGATTTTTCTTAATCTTTCCTTCTCTCTTTCATGTTCTAGTTTTAAATTTGTTGTCAATTGTTAAATTTTTTAATAAATTCACGTTTGTAATCTTTTGTGCTGTATAAAATCCTCTTTCGTTCGCGAATGTATTTTGTAATTTAAAGCTTTGGATTTTTTTCTTTTTTTTTTAATTTAAGCAATAATAAGGAGGGCGAAAAACGAAAATGTTTAATTCTTATTAGGGACGGGCGGGGAGGGGGGTATATTCTTTAATCGCATTTAAATTTTTTGACTTTTCGAATAAATCGAAAATTTTTAATTCTTATTAGGGAGTAGGACGGGGATGGTACATTCTTTAATCGCACTTACATTTTTGACTTTTCGGAGAAGCAACTTTTTAAAACGAAAATTTTTAATTCTTAGGGGCGGAGGGGGGGGGGGAGGTTAAACTTCAATTGCACTTGCATTTCTTGATTTTCCGGAAAAACTTTTTATTCCATTAGGGGCGGCCTGGGGGTATATTCTTTATTCGCCTTACATTTTTTGACTTTTCGAAAAAACGTTTTAAAACGAACATTTTTAATTTTTATTAGGGGCGGGCGAGTGGGAGGGGTATATTCTTTAATCGCACTTAAATTTTTTGACTTTTCGAAACAATTTTTCAAAACTAATATTTTTAATTCTTATTAGGGATGGACGGGGGGGAGGAATATATTCTTTAATAACACTTAAATTTTTTGACTTTTCGAAACAACTTCTTTAAACGAAAATGTTTGATTCTTATTAGGGATGGGCGGGGAGGGGGTATAATTCTTTAATCGCATTTAAATCTTTTGACTTTTCCAATAAATCGAAAATTTTTAATTCTTATTAGGGGGTAGGACGGGGATGGTACATTCTTTAATCGCACTTACATTTTTGACTTTTCGGAGAAGCAACTTTTTAAAACGAAAATTTTTAATTCTTAGGGGCGGAGGGGGGGGGAGGTTAAACTTCAATTGCACTTCTATTTCTTGATTTTCCGAAAAAACTTTTTAAATATTCGCCTTACATTTTTTGACTTTTCGAAAAAGACTTTTTAAAACGAACATTTTTAGTTCTTATTAGGGGCGGGCGAGGGGGAGGGGTATATTCTTTAATCGCACTTAAATCTTTTGACTTTTCGAAACAATTTCTTAAAAGTAATATTTTTAATTCTTATTAGGGATGGACGGCGGATAGGAATATATTCTTTAATAACACTTAAATTTTTTGACTTTTCGAAACAACTTTTTAAAACGAAAATGTTTGATTCTTATTAGGGATGGACGGGGAGGGGGGTATATTCTTTAATCGCATTTAAGGGCGATTAAGTAAACAAAGAAAGAGATAAGGAGTGGACAGTTTTCGACAATTATAAAAAAAAATATAAACAGACGCCATTCGAGCAGTTCGTGGAAAACGATTTGGAAATCGATTTTTGGTTTTCCGTACTAAAACCAGGGCGCTACTAACAAGAAAAAAAAACGAAATTCGATGTCGTACGAATTAGGGACAAAAGGGGATGAAAAGTGCGATTCCAATCCACGTCTGGACGTGCTTCTGCAGAGTTTAAAATTGCCTTTTTGTAATATTGCCCTTTTTGAATACATAGTTTGCAGAATTACGTAAGTACTACGACGCTCAACTTAAATGATACTCCTGCATACGAACCACGCCCTTAAGAATATTGAGCGTAAGGGCTACGAAACTGTCAAATGGTATCATTTATGGTGAGCATCATTGTACATGTTAAAGTGAAGGTGGGTTTTCGATTTTTGCTTCTTTTCTGATCTCTTTTCCCGAACATCGCGTTTGCCGTGTCCTCCGAGTGTTTGTTTACCTTCCGAAGCAATATATTTTGGGGTCGTCGACGTATTTTCGAAAAACAGACACGTCCTAAGCACCGCTAAGTCCCGTAAACGCCGCACGTATTTATCACGCCTCTTGTTCTTTCGTTCTCGTTCTCCTTCTTTCTCGGTTGTTGTTATTCCTAGAGCTAGACGACACACAAAAAAAAAAACTCCGACCGACGTCAGCGGCGGTTAGGGCTGCGCTATTTTCGGGGTCGCAATTGTCTCGCTGATTAGGGTCGTGATTTATCGGACGGAGGCCGGGTAATTACCCGTCAAATTTAAAATACGGCGGCCGTCATATACGACTTTATCACTCGGGCGGTATTTTCGGCAATTATATTTTCGTATTTATTGCCGATGCCCGCCGGGCGTTGTTCGGTGTTGATAGCGAGCGGCGATGACGATTTTTCGTCCTAAAAATAGAGGCGAAGTTGGGGTGGTTATTTCTGGATTGGTTGGAGAACGTACATCTTCGGGGGGCTATTGTTCCAGGTCGAAAACCTGAAAAGCGTTTTCTTCTCTTTTCACGCAGGCACGTTTTGGACTTCCTTCGATAAATTATTCGCTTGTCCGTTTGGACTTGCTTCGTAAATTACTGTCGACTCGTTTTTCCCGGAGTCCGTAAAGGAATAACGGCCGCCGGTCGCAGGCTAATGCGAGGGAAAGTATTTTTCAGAAATGCGAAAAACTGGGGCAAGCATTTAGAAAATGAGCCGGACAGACGGAAAGAAACCGGTAGAATGGGCCTCGGTTTCAGCGGAATGTGACATTCGTTCGCCGTTTCCTTTTTGGAACCGGCAATAGAATGCGCCCAACTGTCTTCGGCCGTCGCAGAATTTCTAACGCGCATCATTATCTCCCCAGAAACACACTGTATGTAGGTACAAGTTCGCCGGTAAATAATTGTTTACTTCTGCAGGTTCATCTTTCGACTTAGGCGAAAAAATTCGAACAGTTAGAAAGAAGAAACCCATTATGTACTTTGTTTTGTATCATATGTAAGAGGGAGTATTGATATGTAGGACTTTTCCCATAAACAAAATCGAAACACCTTCACCATGTCGACAAATTTAAAAATTTGCTATTTTTGGGCTAAATTTGATGATACTTAAATGGGTGGCCAGAATCCGCCCTGAGAACTTGAAAATCTTACTTTTGGTGAAATAGGGCAAATTTTTGGATACATTGAAGAATACGAATCAGTATTGGGTTGCTTGCATCATAATTTAGGCAAGAGGGGAAGAACAGAGGTGAATAACGGACACCTTACTGAAGGGCCCATTTAAGTATCCACTTCTGAAAATGTGGATCACATCTTTTTAAGGATCGAGGAAATGCTCTTAGGGCCGGTTTTTCAACCACAAGTTAACTTTAACCTTCCGTTTATTGCCATGGAAACAATTGTCTTCGCACTTGTTACCATGGAAATAAACCGAGAATTAGGGTTAACCTGTGATTGAAAAACCGAGCCTCAAACGTGTAGAAAAAAGAACATTGGACTTTCCTCCGAACATGTATTTTACATAGAGATAGGCGATTTCAGGGCCTTTAGGCCTGTTGCCTTGAAATAATTATTTTCCAAGCATTTCACCTCCTCCTTCCTTTTGCTTGGTCTTTCCCTCTTCCCCATTCTCTTAAGTGCAAGTCATGGTATATGTTAACATTACTCTTTTTTCCATTTTTCCCAGAACTTTCATCACAACTTCGCTTACTACGCGTTCTCCATAGAGTTTTTTTTTTCTTTTTCCTATATTCCGCTTCCCATTTCGTTTAATGTCCCATGTTTCGCTTACGTAAAAAAATGTTGGGCGTAAGATCTTCTTTTTCTTTTATTGTCTACGACAGTATCTTGGATTTTAGCAAAGATTTTAGTGTTTTTTCATGCAACGATCGCTCCTCAAAAGTTTTTTCTTTGTTTGTTTGTATTTACTTCAAATTTAGCTGTTCTAGCCAGGACGTGCTGCATGTACTGCGTTTTCTTTACGTTAAAACCTTCAAACTGTCAATGTCACTGTCAATCAAAACGTCAGTTTTAATTCCAGAAGTTACGGATGAATAATATCCTATTGTCTGCTAAGAAAGTGTCGAAAATAAATCAGGTTTTTGGGAAACTATTCCTGGCTATCAGAATTACGACGTCAATCTCCCATTTTTGGTAAATTACAGGTCAGGCGCCAATCTCTGACTGCACATACTCCTGCCAATGTCAAGTATGCAGAAATGCAAGCGACATCAAACGCAGACAAATGTTGTAAATTATAAATGACCCGCGTCATGTAACGACTAAACAACAACAACAAATTTTAAAACGGAACAATAAAATTGCTGCTCTTTATGGCTGTGGGAATCGTAAATGCTCTTTGCCAGGTCATTATCTCAAGAAAGGGACAATGACCCTTGGGTCTGCTCTGTTCTTCATTTTTTTCTTCTTTTTTCTCTTCTTTTTACTCTTCTCTTTTCAATAATAATAACGATTACTATTGTATCAACTCGGTTTATTTATTTATTTTTCCGGAATCCTCCGGTGTGTGTGCAATGACCGAAAGGTCATTATGTTATAAAAAGAAACAATGACCCTTGGGTCCGCTCTGTTCCTTTTATCTCTTTTTCTTTCCTCTCTTCTTTTTTTAATTATTATTATTATTAATGTATCAACTCGGTTTATTTATTTATTTTTCCGGAATCCTCTTTAACCTTGACTTGTCGCTTTGTGTCCTCGATCCTTAAAGGAACGATAATAATCACGGAATCTTCGGACCTTGTTTATTATTATTATTTCGAGAAACATTCTGTTTGTTTTGTCACTTCTCAGTTTTCAATTTCATTTTCCTTTGCTTCTTGTTTCCTTGAACCCTGCAGGCGGAAAACAATCAAGAGCGACAGTAAAAGAAATGAAGAACGCAGGTGGTGCCATCTGTCAACCTCTTTTCGAATTAGAAAAAAAATGAAGTGCTAGAAGTCTGGAATCGATTGATATATGTTTTTCTTTAATTCCGTTCCGTTTCAGTTTGGTTTAATTTTTAATTTCGCGTTAAATTTTATTTTAAGCCGAATCGAAAGTGATGGTGATTGGTGGCGGCGGCATCTATCGGGTAATTTTCAAGTTGAAAGTACCTGAGCGTCAAATTTAAGACGTTTTGAAGTCGAGCCAACATTTCGTACATGAGCTTTGCACATCGTAATCAGGTGAGGTTGTTCACAATGTGTTCAATTTGAAAACCTTTTGCAAAAATATAATTCGTTGAATCTTTTTCAAACATCCTGCATCTGTGTACTGGTAAAAAATGTGTACAAGGACGAATTCGAGATAAACTTATCCTCAGGAGCTTTCGATTCTGCTCGAGCCGAGAAGTTCGTTTCGGGTGAGTTACTTATCGAAGAGTGCCCTCGGTGTGTGTGCAATGACCGAAAGGTCATTATGTTATAAAAAGAAACAACGACCTTTGGGTCCGCTTTGTTCATTTAATCTCTTCTTCTTTTCTCTCTTCTTTTTTTGATTATTATTACTATTACTGTATCAACTCGGTTTGTTTATTTATTTTTCCGGAATCCTCTTTAACCTTGACTAGTCGCTTTGTGTCCTCGACCCTTAAAGGAACGATAATAATCACGGAATCTTCGGACCTTGTTTATTATTATTATTTCGAGAAACATTCTGTTTGTTTTGTCACTTCTCAGTCTTCAATTTCTTTTTCCTTTGCTTCTTGTTTCCTTGAACTTTGCAGGCGAGAAATAATCAAGAATGACAGTAAAAGAAATGAAGAACGTAGGTGATGCCATCCGTCAATCTTTTTTCGAATTAGAAACAAAAATGAAATGCTAGAAGTCTCGAATCGTTAGAAATATGTTTTTCTTTGATTCCGTTCCGTTTCAGTTCGGTTTAATTTTTAATTTCACGTTCAATTTTATTTTAAACCAAATTGAAAGTGAAATAAAATCGTCGTTTTTGGTGGTGGCGGCATCTATCGGGTAATTTTCAAGTTGAAAGTACCCGAGCGTCAAATTTAAGACGTTTTAAAGTCGAGCCAACATTTCGTACATGAGCTTTGCACATCGCAATCAGGTGAGGTTGTTCACAATGTGTTCGATTTGAAAACCTTTTGCAAAAATATAATTCGTTGAATCTTTTTCAAACATCCTGCATCTGCGTACTGGTAAAAAAATGTGTACAAGGACGAATTCGAGATAAACTTATCCTCAGGAGCTTTCGATTCTGCTCGAGCCAAGAAGTTCGTTTCGGGTGAGTTACTTATCGAAGAGTGCCCTCGGTGTGTGTGCAATGACCGAAAGGTCATTATGTTATAAAAAGAAACAACGACCTTTGGGTCCGCTTTGTTCATTTAATCTCTTCTTCTTTTCTCTCTTCTTTTTTTGATTATTATTACTATTACTGTATCAACTCGGTTTGTTTATTTATTTTTCCGGAATCCTCTTTAACCTTGACTAGTCGCTTTGTGTCCTCAACCCTTAAAGGAACGATAATAATCACGGAATCTTCGGACCTTGTTTATTATTATTATTTCGAGAAACATTCTGTTTGTTTTGTCACTTCTCAGTCTTCAATTTCTTTTTCCTTTGCTTCTTGTTTCCTTGAACTTTGCAGGCGAGAAATAATCAAGAATGACAGTAAAAGAAATGAAGAACGTAGGTGATGCCATCCGTCAATCTTTTTTCGAATTAGAAACAAAAATGAAATGCTAGAAGTCTCGAATCGTTAGAAATATGTTTTTCTTTGATTCCGTTCCGTTTCAGTTCGGTTTAATTTTTAATTTCACGTTCAATTTTATTTTAAACCAAATTGAAAGTGAAATAAAATCGTCGTTTTTGGTGGTGGCGGCATCTATCGGGTAATTTTCAAGTTGAAAGTACCCGAGCGTCAAATTTAAGACGTTTTAAAGTCGAGCCAACATTTCGTACATGAGCTTTGCACATCGCAATCAGGTGAGGTTGTTCACAATGTGTTCGATTTGAAAACCTTTTGCAAAAATATAATTCGTTGAATCTTTTTCAAACATCCTGCATCTGCGTACTGGTAAAAAAATGTGTACAAGGACGAATTCGAGATAAACTTATCCTCAGGAGCTTTCGATTCTGCTCGAGCCAAGAAGTTCGTTTCGGGTGAGTTACTTATCGAAGAGTGCCCTCGGTGTGTGTGCAATGACCGAAAGGTCATTATGTTATAAAAAGAAACAACGACCTTTGGGTCCGCTTTGTTCATTTAATCTCTTCTTCTTTTCTCTCTTCTTTTTTTGATTATTATTACTATTACTGTATCAACTCGGTTTGTTTATTTATTTTTCCGGAATCCTCTTTAACCTTGACTAGTCGCTTTGTGTCCTCAACCCTTAAAGGAACGATAATAATCACGGAATCTTCGGACCTTGTTTATTATTATTATTTCGAGAAACATTCTGTTTGTTTTGTCACTTCTCAGTCTTCAATTTCTTTTTCCTTTGCTTCTTGTTTCCTTGAACCCTGCAGGCGAAAAATAATCAAGAGCGACAGTAAAAGAAATTAAGAACGCAGGTGGTGCCATCTGTCAACCTTCTTTCGAATTACAAAAAAAAAAAAATGAAGTGCTAGAAGTCTCGAATCGTTAGAAATATGTTTTTCTTTGATTCCGTTCCTTTTCAGTTCGGTTTAATTTTTAATTTCGCGTTATATTTTATTTTAAGCCAAATTAAAAATGAAATGTATTCGTCGTTTTTGGTGGCGGCGGCATCTATCGGGTAATTTTCAAGTTGAAAGTACCCGAGCGTCAAATTTAAGACGTTTTAAAGTCGAGCCAACATTTCGTACATGAGCTTTGCACATCGCAATCAGGTGAGGTTGTTCACAATGTGTTCGATTTGAAAACCTTTTGCAAAAATATAATTCGTTGAATCTTTTTCAAACACCCTGTATTTGTGTGCTGGTAAAAATTGTGCGCGGTTTACTAGGGTAGGGGGAATTGGAAATAAACTGATCCTCAGGAGCTTTCGATTCTGCTCGAGCCGAGAAGTTCGTTTCGGGTGAGTTACTTACCGAAGAGTGCCCTCGGTGTGTGTGCATGAGCGAAGCAATAATGTACCGGATGCGCCGCCTTAATTGGCGCGCGAAATGAGCCCCGGAGTTCGCCAAGTCGTTATGAAGTGGGCACAAGAAGCGGAGATCACAAAGGCCCCGCACTCTGATTAAATTAACTAAGTGCCTCCAAGACGCGCCGCTCGAGAGCCATACCGATCGATGATGTTGATGATAACGCCCTTCTCCTCCCCGGACGCCGATATTCCACCGATTTTCCCATATGAACTAATGAGGGCACACATGGGAACACGTGTTAATTATGTTCGGTTTTGCCGGACGGCGTTCAGGTGTCCATGTGTGATACACTTGGAATGGAAATGGCAATGGGAATGGGAATGAGAATGAGAATGGGAATGGTAAGGCCATCATCAATCACCACCGACACCCTTAATGATGTACGACGGATATATGAGAGGGTGTAGAACTCGCACGGTTGCTAAAGCATTCAATTAGGTATTGCGGACGAACGAATCCGAAAAAAGGGCGAGTGCACATTGCACACATTTTGCAATTTTGATCATGGTCATGTCCACCAAACATTTCAACAGAAATTTTAAATACGCCTGGAATGTACAAGGTACAAAGTATTTGATTAAGTTTTCCATTCAGAACGACGAATGTTGGTGGTTCTAACAACCGTTCTAACTTCGTCTGTCATGTCGCCTGGCCCAGAAAGCGATGATTAATCACCATCGCCGTCTTTGCGGCGTGCATCATCAGTCGGAACGAATCCCTAAAAACGTTCGGATCCGACTAGATTTGAAATCTCATCCGTGGAACATCTTCGCCGCAGATTATTAAAACAAAACAGACGCGCCGCCGCCTCTGACTTTTTATGATGGTCGCAGCAGATGCGATATACCCAATAAACCCGTGGATTTACGGGCCGGTTTCGCGCGCGGGCATTACGCGGGAGTTTTAGTAGTTCACGTGTTTTATTGCTCGCCGAGATACGAATCTAAATCGAAAGGGGCTTTTTGCTCTAAACGCTCAGTGAGGTCAGTAAACGCAGTTAAAAGAAAAAAAAACCTTTTTTTTTCTTCTTTTTCCTTTCTTTTAATAATAAACAGGCGTCTGGGCTTGTTTCGCTTTGGAGAGATGGGGGGGCCACACCAATTCGAAGCTAGAAACAATTACAAAAGGCACAAATATTCGTGTATTATGCTCGCTGCTGCTTACAAGCGGTGAGATTCTGCGCTCAATTTGAGAGATGGTGATTTTTTTTTTCCTGCGCAGGTTGGATCGGCGCAGAATATTAACTGCGTCTCGCCGAGCCTGCTGGAATCTAAAGTCGGTATTGTTCTGCGAAAAGTGTCGCTCATAAAATTTAATTCTCTCGTTAGCGATTTTTTCAAATATAACCCGCAAAAAGTGGCATTGTCCGCGCTGAAAAGAATTTATAAATACTTCGGGGCTGCGGGAGGTATTAATTCCCGAGTTCCCAAGGCCAATCGTCCGGAGAACAAGCGACGAAAAAAATCGATTCGGATTTACTCGCAGCGAAACTCGACAGGAATCGAGCATGTAATTTAAAGCCCTTTTTCTCTGATGGCCAAGTTGCAATGAGCTCACAAACGAATGAAACCGGAGTATTCCCCGAGACTCTCGAGTCGCTTCAATTCAAAACCAAGCGTAAACGAATCGAGTTCTTTAAACTACATGATTAAAAACCCTTCCAAATTTGAATGAGCGAAACAATTCCCCGAAGAAAATCTTCGCCAAGGCAATCGGTACCCCATCGACCACAAGTCCACAAGTCTTTGGAAGAAAACAAATCTTAAATTTCTTTTCAAGGCCAACAATGAAAGAAGAAAGGAAGAGAAAATGTGCCGAATTACTACGACTTTAGAAGTCGTAAAGGCGTCAAATTATAAATGAAATTCGTGAAAGGTGGAAAACTGAACGAGAGAATTTTAAACAAATAATAAAAAATAAATAAAAAGAGAACAACAAGTTTTCCTTCGACGAGAATTTAAAAAACCGAGTGAAATTTGGAATGGAATGAAAGCGAAGGGGAAGAGAGCATTCGAACAAAGAAGAAGAAGAAAAGGAGAGATTTCAACTTAGGTTGAAATAAAATCTTCGAGGAATACGCTACAGGGTTGCAACTAATTAAAGGCCCACATTTGGAGATCTCATAAAATAACCGAATTTTAAGACAAAAGAAGAAAAAAAAAAGGAGAATTCAACTTAGATTGAAATAAAATCTTAAAAGAAGTACAACACAGGGTTATAACTAATTAAAGGCCCCACCAGAGAGAGCATTCGAAAATAGGAGAAAGAAAGGAGAATTCAATTAAGGTTGAAATGAAATTTTCTAGAAGTATACTACAGGGTTGTAACTAATTAAAAGTCCACATTTGGAGATCTCATAAAATAACCGAATTTTAAGACAAAAGAAGAAAAAAAAAAGGAGAATTCAACTTAGGTTGAAATAAAATCTTAAAAGAAGTAACGAGTGTTCAATTAAAGAAACGGTCTAGGTAGCCATGAATTTATTCTGAACGTCTAGCGTAGGGTTCTTCACACGACTAGCGTCAAGCGTCACTTGCATTTCTAACCTCACTTTAACTCAACGAAGATATTTCAAAAAGAAACTTTTATTATCGAATGTTTGTATTAAATATAAATATTAGAAAAAGAAATTGCAGAAGCAGCTTTCGAGTTTTGTTGGTTAGGTTTAATCGTCAAGTTGTCAAAGTTGAAATTCAAATGAAGTTAATCGCGACATGCGTTCCCGACAACAAAAGCCTGCTACAGCCTACTTGACCGTTTTTTTTTTATTGAACACTCGTTACAACACAGGGTTACAACTAATTAAAGGCCTGACCAGAGAGAGCATTCGAAAATAGGAGAAAGAAAGGAGAATTCAACTAAGGTTGAAATGAAATCTTCTAGGCTAATTAATGGTCCACATTTGGGGATCTCATAAAATGACCGAATTTTATAATTCCATAATAATGTGATGATTCAGCAGCATTAATTGGCGGAGCCTGACACGTCATAATCCCGAAGCTTCCGCAACAGCGCGTCTATTTCCACGACGGAATTTTCCGGGTAATTCCAGACTAGAAGCTCCGAGAAAAACGGCCCGGCTATAAAAAGACGCGTGCGGAGAACGGAGTCGGTCATCGACAGTTCGAAGTAATTGTTAATTGCTCGGCGGTTGTTGAGATAAATTACTTTATAACTGCGTATTAAATAAAATAGTGTTAACGTTAAAGTCGTTGATAAATCAGTTTTAGTTTCATCGAGTATTATTTTAAAAGAAAATACAACGAGCGTTGAATTCGTCGCAATAATAAAAAAAAGATTTGCGAAATTGAGAACTTTCAGTTTTTTGAAGATATTACCGAAATTAATGGAGATAGACGAGATTTCTTTGCATGTCTTTATAAATCACAAAATAGAGCGCAACTTTTCTTTTATAACTTAACCGTCTTTCTATCTGTTATGATTCCATATTAATAAAGAAAATAAGCGATGTTGAAAACTCTTAGGTTTCTTGAAGTAATTTTCGAAGTGAATGGAGACCGACGAGATTTCATTGCAGATATTAACGCACTTTTTTTAACGTAATCGTTTTGTATCTTTTATAGTTTCGAGGAGATCCCCTTGGTGAGTCTTTAATTAGCTGTAACCCTGTATCTAGCAAATTTGTTTGCAAAAAATGTACAAAGTCGATGTTTTGCAGGTGAAATCAGACCAGTTATTTCTAAAATGCTCAATTCAAACATCTTTTTTTTTAGAAAAGTATCCATAAATTCTTTAATAGGACACCGTACAAGAGGCAAAGTTACCAGAAAGTAGTAGACCGCTGGTATCCATCCAAACATGTGTTCGCTCTTTAAAAAAAAGGTGTTGAAACATGTGTGGTGATTGTGCAGCAATAAAAAAACACGTCAAAAGTCAGCTTTTATAATAGGAGTACTTTTTAGTAAACTCATTTTTGGGGCATGTTCTGTGGATCAAATTGAAAAAAAAAAGGCGAGTCAGTC
Organism: Prosopocoilus inquinatus; assembly: GCA_036172665.1. Taxonomy (NCBI): domain Eukaryota; kingdom Metazoa; phylum Arthropoda; class Insecta; order Coleoptera; family Lucanidae; genus Prosopocoilus; species Prosopocoilus inquinatus. The sequence continues at coordinate 275,486 of CM069878.1, read as the reverse complement.
GTTTTTCAGTAGCAGCTACTTTATTGCACGAACGACGCTCGATAATAATAATAATAATATTAATTAATTAATAATAATACACATGTACATACCTAAGATTAAGTGTCTTATATTGGCGCTAACAATATATCACTTGCCAACAACAGAAGTAGTAACAGTGGCGAGCTGTCTCGGACAGTCTCTAAATTAGGATTAAGGAACATTCACTGAACATTTCTCTCTCTCTCTTCTTCGACAATCGAAGTCTTAAAAACTAACTCATATAGTTTTGTACTCTCGTTATTTACAAACACTATTTACTTATTTACTCGCTTGCGCCACCTTCAGAACCAGTACAGGTCCTTGGAGGAGTCTTGGACTTGCGCTTCTAAACCTGAAGCAACAGAGAAACTCGTTAACAACAATCAATCCACATCGTCTTCACTCAAGTCATAATGTTAATTTAATTAAAAAATAATAATGTAATTAACACAAAGCCACATCTGGATTTATTTATTTTTCATTTTTCATTTCTTAATTTGTCAGGGGTTAACTCCCCCCTACGATCATCCTGGGGCTTTGTGGTAATTCATGAAATGACGAGATCTGAAACTAACTTTTGCCTTTTGGTTTTTTTTTTTGAACTTTCGGGGGGGCGCTTGCGGAGGAGATGATTTTACAATGTGGATGCGGTATTTAGAAGGTCGTGATATCCTGTCGAAAAAGCAGATTCATCATCAGGGGCTGGGGAAGAGCGACGTGGAGGAAACGGGCATGTCGGAAGTCGATTCTCTTTCGCAATTGAATTGAACCTTCCTTCCCTTGATTCCGGGAACGACAAGTATGGAGCTGAATCGTCGGCTGAGGAGGCCGCCCGAGATCAATAACGAGTCTGACCGCGGCCGACCAATCCCGATACAGATGACCAGGACGCCCCTCAACTTATTCCCCCCCTGTAATTGTCATTCCCGCGAACTCGGCCATTTGTGCTGCTGCTCTTCTCCGGTGGATATTATCGAGCTGCTCGCCGCGCGGCGCTTTCCCTTTTTTGCGCGCGCGAAAGGAAAACCGCGCGCGGGCTTTCCCCGGTTCGCGACTTTGATCGCAGAACATTAGTTAACAGTCCTTGTTGCGCGAGAGTCCTTTTTGCTTGTCCTTGTCGGCGCACTTAACGGCCCATTGTTTACAGAGGTAAACTAAAAAGCAGGCAGAGCCGAGAATGCGGCCGATAATTTACGCAGCCTTCCGCCGAGAGGTGGAAACGATGATAATTAGATAATTTGTTCGAAAATCGTTTGTTTTCATCGAAAATCATTATCCTGCCTATCGTTCGGATGCAAATTTATTCGAATTCGACCACAATTAACTATACTTGCAAGCTTAAACAAACCCAAAAGAAATAAATGTACGAATAACGTGAACCAGAAAAGGTAACTAAATCACGAATTTTAATTGGAATCAAATAAGTATATTAACTGCGCTACATTTAAAAATTTAGAAAATTTCGAGCTTTTTTTTATTATAAAAAGTTGTATCGTGTTATAGTCTCATGCGTTTTAGCAAGACTCTGTTTCACAATCATTAAATTGCGGTATGAGAAGACGTAGCGTTATTTTTACTCAAAGAAAATGCCTCTCTTCAAGTCCACTTGGATTAATTTATACTCCGTCGCATGTAAGTGAAAGACCTTGAAACTAGAGATCCTTTAGTATCGTCAACCAATTTGTAAGAATCCAGATGCTCAACCATTATTTTTTTCTTGTGCATTTCAGTACACTTTATTTAATTAAAAAACTTTACTAAATTAGAAATCGAGTCGAAGTAGGATTCACTCAAACACACGCAGCTCATACAAGGTTCCTTAATACCTTATTTTTTTAGAAAGGGCAAGTCATTCGATTATGGTAAGATATACAGGATGTCCCGTTTAAATAAAAATGATTTTTTTGATAATCATTATGCCGGCAAATGAGACAAAAGTTTTTACGAGAAAAAAACTAACAACTTTTACCTATTCGTAAGTATATTCACAGTCACAGAGGTTATTTAAAGTTACGCTAGTTTTTAGACAAAAGTGGTCATCATTTGTTAGAAGAAGAAATGAGATCGTACTAGGGTAACATGTATAAAAAAAAAGATCTAGCTTGCATTGCACTGTTTTGCAGAACGAAATATATCAAGGCAGGTCATGGAAAAGCTCCGTGCGTTGCACTAATGCAGCTTCCAGAGCAAACCAATTCTTTGAAAATCCTGGACTAGATTTAACTCCCACACGTTATTCTAAGCCTCGTAATAAATCGGAATAGAGAAGAAAGTTCGAGGCAGTTCCGCATATAAAGCAGTCGGATTGAATTTTTCCTCGTTACAGAGTTTCTCAAAAGTCAAGATTGTTTTCTGTCAATTAATTCTCGCAATTTAATTTAAATAAAGTGTAGCAATCACAATTAGCGAAGGTGAGACTAGATAAAATATTTTCATTATTGCTTTAGAATTCATTTTAATTTAAATAAAGTGTAGGTAAGAAGCATCCACGATCGGCGAGGACGACGTTAAATAGAATCATCGTTGTTAAAAATTTAGCATCTAACAAAGGTTTTCAGAAGTGAACTGATTTGCGTCGGTCTTCACTTCTCTCTTACGTATTCCAGATTCAATTTTGTGGTTGGATTGATAAATAAATTACAAATAATTAATTAATTTAATTTAATTCGCGTCGACATGCGTCTCAATCTTCCTCGTCGTGAAGTTTTCAAAATTCGATATTTTTCAGTCAGTTCTACTAATTAATTTTAATTTAAATAAAGTGTAGGTAAGAAACATCCACGATCGGCGAGGGTGACTTTAAATAGAATCATCGTTGTTAAAAATTTAGCATCTAACAAAGGTTTTCAGAAGTGAACTGATTTTCGTCGGTCCTCCCTTCTCTCTTTCATATTCCAGATTCAATTCTGTGGTTGGATTGATAAATAAATTACAAATAATTAATTAATTTAATTTAATTCGCGTTGACACGCGTCTCAATCTTCCTCGTCGTGAAGTTTTCAAAATTGGACATTTTTCAGTCAATTCTACTAATTTATTTTAATTTAAATAAAGTGTAGGTAAGAAGCATCCACGATCGGCGGGGATGACTTTAAATTAGATCATCGTTGTTAAAAATTTAGCATCTAACAAAGGTTTTCAGAAGTGAACTGATTTGCGTTGGTCTTCCCTTCTCTCTTTCGTATATTTCAGATTGAATTTTGTGGTTGGATTGATAAATAAATTACAAATAATTAATGAATTTAATTTAATTCGCGTTGACACGCGTCTCAATCTTCCTCGTCGTGAAGTTTTCAAAATTCGACATTTTTCAGTCAATTCTACTAATTTATTTTAATTTAAATAAAGTGTAGGTAAGAAGCATCCACGATCGGCGAGGACAACTTTAAATAGAATCATCGTTGTTAAAAATTTAGCATCTAACAAAGGTTTTTAGAAGTGAACTGATTTGCGTTGGTCTTCCCTTCTCTCTTTCATATTCCAGAATCAATTTTGTGGCTGGATTGATAAATAAATTCTAAATAATCAATTAATTTAATTTAATTGGCGTTGACACGCGTCTCAATCTTCCTCGTCGCGAAGTTTTCAAAATTCGACATTTTTTTAGTCAATTCTACTAATTTATTTTAATTTAAATAAAGCGTAGGTAAGAAACATCCACGATCGGCGAGGACAACTTTAAATAGAATCATCGTTGTTAAAAATTTAGCATCTAACAAAGGTTTTTAGAAATGAACTGATTTTCGTCGGTCTTCCCTTCTCTCTTTCATATTCCAGATTCAATTTTGTGGTTGGATTGATAAATAAATTATAAATAATTAATGAATTTAATTTAATTCGCGTTGACACGCGTCTCAATCTTCCTCGTCGCGAAGTTTTCAAAATTCAACATTTTTTAGACAATTCTACTAATTTATTTTAATTTAAATAAAGTGTAGGTAAGAAGCATCCACGATCGGCGAGGACAACTTTAAATAGAATCATCGTTGTTAAAAATTTAGCATCTAACAAAGGTTTTTAGAAATGAACTGATTTTCGTCGGTCTTCCCTTCTCTCTTTCATATTCCAGATTCAATTCTGTGGTTGGATTGATAAATAAATTACAAATAATTAATTAATTTAATTTAATTCGCGTTGATACGCGTCTCAATCTTCCTCGTCGTGAAGTTTTCAAAATTCGATATTTTTCAGTCAGTTCTACTAATTAATTTTAATTTAAATAAAGCGTAGGTAAGAAACATCCACGATCGGCGAGGACAACTTTAAATAGAATCATCGTTGTTAAAAATTTAGCATCTAACAAAGGTTTTTAGATGTGAACTGATTTTCGTTGATCTTCCCTTCTCTCTTTCATATTCCAGATTCAATTTTGTGGTTGGATTGATAAATAAATTACAAATAATTAATTAATTTAATTTAATTCGCGTTGACAGGCGTCTCAATCTTCCTCGTCGTGAAGTTTTCAAAATTCGACATTTTTTTCAGTCAATTCTACTAATTTATTTTAATTTAAATAAAGTGTAGGTAAGAAGCATCCACGATCGGCGAGGGTGACTTTAAATTGAATCATCGTTGTGAAAAATGTAGCATCTAACAGAGGTTTTTAGAAGTATACTGATTGGTGTTTAATATTTCTTTTAAATTTGAATACATCTTGTTATTTACTTGAATTATTACAAGGAAGGGATTTTAAGTAAGCTGCGAAAGAAAGAAAAGGAGTGGACTGTTCTCGATAATTCCAAAAAACATAAGGTAGACACCATTCGTGCAATTCAGTGAAAACGATTTGGATTTCTGGCTTTTAGCTAAACCAGGAAACGCTACTCACAAAGGGAATCATCGAGACCAAACTTGTACGGTTTGTTTTAAAAAAATAGGGGTGGTTCCAACCCCGTCCGCACGTTCTATACAATCACGCAACAAAATCATCACAAATTCATCTTTGATCATCGTGCTTTTGTATTGTTTTCCTCCATTGTGTCGGAACTGGTACTGGAACCGCTCAATAAATAAAAACTATTTTTTCTAGAACCGTCTCTTCTTTATTACCTAACAGAAATTGATCGAAAGGAGTGCGTTCATAAAGCTCTTTTTTGTTACTTTGCTTGTGAAAATCGAAATTGTGAAACGGCGTTTTGCTAAAACGCATGACACTATACAGGTGGTCCAAGAATTAAATCTACCTTTTAAACAAAGTGAAGCTTTATTAAATCTTTTTGCTGGAATCATCGACTTTCGTGCAAAATTATCGGTGAGAGATGAAGCTCGGCTCTGAGCCAAAAGGTACAGTCAACGAACAAAGTTTTGAAGAGTTTGCTGCAGCAAGAAGGGGCCCAGCTTTATTTTTGGCAGTTGTATCGTGTCGAGTTAAATTAAATTCACTTTTTTGTTAATAAAAAAAAAACATTTCTTTGTTTGGTGCAAGAACTAAACAGTTACTTCTCGCGTTACTCAATAGATGGGGTAGCGTTAGGCATTAGGGCAACAAAAGGAGCAAATGACGCGTTTTTAGCCCACAGGTGACTCATTCTTAGCCCAAAGCGGTAAGGTAAGGTAAGGTAAGCAGTTTAAGTTACTTTTCTTGGTTTTTGGTAGAGAATCAACTTCCGTCGCCCATCCTTAATCATCAAAAACTGACATATTTACCTGACATGGAAGGGTAGGACGAATAGGGGTTATCTAGTGAGGGATGCTGCCAGTCCATGGCCTTACACTGAGCTCCCATGTGCAGTCGCGAGCCGGGGAGCAGCAGCCCTGAGTACTGTGCCATGTTGTGGTGGTGGTAGTCGTGCACCGCTCGGTGGTGCTGGCTGTAGGGGTACCAGGCCTCTCCGGGGTGGTAGTGCTCCGGGTAGAGGTCCGCCGCGCTGTGCCCGTGCGCTCCCCCGTAGTGCTGGCTGTTCCAGAAGGACGCCGGGAAGTTGCGCGCCGACATTGGGGACGTCTCTGGAAAACACACGCCCCACATCGATCAAACTGGCGCGACATCACCAAGATCAAAGTCACATAAAATCTCTCAGGAATGCAATATGTATACCATGCGAAGGGGAAACGAAGAAAAAAAAACAAAAGAAACCGGCAAGGCCGACGTATCGACGCGATTTTTAATCATAATCGAGAGCGCGCTTCCGTTTCCGGTTCAAAAAAGCTTTCGTCTTTAAACGTTATTGAAATTTTGCCGATTTAATTAATTTGGGAATTAAGTTGCCGAAAGATCGCCATTTTAGGTTTCGTGGAATTTCGGGCGCGTTTTGTTTTTATTTCGCAACCAATCAAGCGATACCTTGGCGGCCGGAATGAATTATGTCGGCCATCGTTGCGTAAGGCCATAATTTAAACGCCGACGATTTATTCTCGTTCGCCCTGACACGCAAATTAAAAATATATACATTTTTTTTTTAATTTGGAGTGATCAGTTTTATGTATTGTGATTGCGACTTCTAGAGACGATCATTTGCCCCTCCAAATTCGGATTTATTTATTGGAGACGGAGACTAAACTCTGCAACTTTTCCTAACTGTTTTCTTTTTTCTTTTTTTAATAATTTTCTTTACATTTGCAACTGCAAAGTCTTAACCACCGGAATGCGCAAATGACAATGAATTTTCATTTATATTTTTCTTTAGCAACGTGTTTTGTTTAATTAAAAACAATCTCCCACTTTCAGTTTTAAATAGGATTAGTGTAGCTTAAAGCGCGCCCTCCGGCGGCCAGAGATTTGACCTTACACTGTGCGAAAATTTATAGCAAATGGCAACTGTAATGCTGCTGCGTTTCTCGAGCTATTCTTCTGCTGATGAGGCCTCAATTAAATCCGAAATAGCGCTACACAGAGGATGCTTAAGGGCCCCACTGCAATCTCAACTGATTTGCTACAATCTCTAAAATTAGGATTGGTGTAATTAAAACTAGAGTTAATTACAGTTTCATTTTTCTTCTTGCTTCGTTAGTCAGATACATCATTTATGCCCATTTGCACCACTTTCACTTAAAATTTAAGTCCTACTTAAGTGGTTAAGTGACACTTTCTCTTATGGAAAAAGTATCACTTAACCATTTAAGTGGGACTTAAAGTTTTAAGTGAAAGTGGTGCAAACGGGCATTAGTGTCTTTTTCCCCTTTTTTTTGAATTCTTTCGTTTCCAATATTTCTTCTGCATCTAGTTTAATTCGCTTTTGTTTATTAATCTTTTATCCCATACACATGCGAAATATGTCACGACACGTCAAGCTTAGATATTTTAATAAAAGCGGCGCTTGCATCCTTGCAAACTAAAAATAAAACTGAATCGTATTTAAATTTCTATTGATTTTCTTCTTTCTTTATTTTCTAATGTAATCGCTCGTAATTGCCGACTTATTTTAAGCAATTGCCATCAATTTTTCTCATGTTAAAGATTTTGCAATTGTCGAGTCAAATTATAATTCTATTATCTGTCGTTGTTATGTTAAAATTTCGCGTTATTTGTTTCCTAGTTTATTAATGTACATGTTTTTTTTTAAGTTAGCCGTTTCTTTTATTTATTAATCTAAATGGTATCAATCGCTTGAGTAAGAAGATAAGTTTAGTCAGAATCAAGGATTCAATTCCATCAGAGAAAGAAAGAAAGAAAGAAAAAAAGAGAGAGATAGGGGGGGGGGGAGCGAAAGAAAAGAACTTGACAATATTTAGGCTACGATTTGTGACGACTCTATTCTGACTTGTGCGTGGAAAACTTCTGGGAAAAGTATTTTTGGCTCTACCCTCAAATCAGGCCGCAAACAAGAAAATCGTCTTCCAGGGGTGGCTCGTTCGGCTAAAAAGAGTAGATTGGGTTGTAAGCGATGGAGGAGGGTGACTTTACAGTCAGTCAGAGTAAAAAAATAGACAATCTTTAAGTTATAACGACTCTATTCTGGCTTGTGCGTGGAAAACTTCTGGGAAACGCATTTTTGACTTTATGCTCAAACCAGGCTGCGTACAAGAAAATCGGCTTCCAGGGGTGGATCATTCGGCTAAAAAAAAAGTAAATGTGTTGTAAGGGAGAGCGACCTTTCGTATCGTTACGTTATTTGGAATTTGCCGAAAATATTTTAAGTAGCTTAAACAGTGACATCTTACGATCAATTTTTGACCTAACACTGCACTAGGATTGACAAATTGAAGTCAGTTTGCAATCAATAACGATTTACAACAGAAATTTTTTGAAAATATTTCAAGTTTATTACGTAGAAATTTGCCTAATCTTCTTAAATCTTTTCTTCTTAATTTAAGTACGCACTTTGTTGTTTTTCCGGATTAATCCTTGATTATTCTGAGTGAAATTATTTTGCAATTTTTTAATTTTATTAATTCTAACATTTCCGGGGCGTTATTTCATCAGCCCAAGAAAATATTAGTGCGAGCCAAAATCACAGTCAATTAAGAAACGAGTAGGAAGCGATTCCTGGCCGGCTAATTCCTAAACTCAAACCATAAACGTTCAAGCAAGGGAATTGCTGTTTGGATCGTTAATGGTTGATTAAAAATTTGGAAAATATGAGGGGAATGGCAGCGCCCCCTGGCGGAAAGAAGGGTGTTGTCAAAGGCGCTCCGTTGTACAGCGAGAATCGACACGTGACCGTAGTTCTGCTCAGCTTAGAGAATTGACAATTGAACATAAACCGATTTTAGCTTATTGAAAAGCTCGTGACGTATCTCGTCGCCTAACTTAATCTTCCCGAAAGTCACTTCTTATTTACTGATAAATTTTATTCAATTAATTTTCCGCGTACGTTTCATCGTAATCGCGAAAAAAAGAAAACTCCTTGAAACTTGCAAAAAATACTTACAAGGAAAAGCGGGTGAAAATAGGCATTTAATTGTTTTCAAACGATTTTGGCCTTTTTAAGCAAAGATTTTGAGAGTAAAAATCAATGCTTCTGCTTCACTTTCGTCGTAAGCTTCGGGGATATTAGGTTTGAAGACGACGCGCAGCCCTTGTAAGTGATGATTTCCCTTATTATTATTTAACCCCCGTCTTTCATAGTACAGTTCTTGAGAACTTTCGTCTGCTGTAGGAAACGTTAGGTAGGAATCCTCAAGTGTACAGGACCGCAACTGTTTTGGATTCCTGTGACTCGAAAAGTCTGACCTGGGTCAGCTCAGCTCAGCTCAGCTCAGCTCAGGTTTAAAAAAGAATGCTAAAAGAATTAGCGAGGATCAATTAAGACCTTTCGTTTCAACGTACTTATACGTTTGTATACAAACTAAAAATATGAAGTGGTTTCGTCGTGCAATATACACGTATGACTTCTGCGCATTCTTATGAAGCAAGCGACGATTTGCATCTGAGGACGTCTCGACTCGTACGAAACTCGGAGACGGCTGGGATTCCTCCGCGCCGAGACAGACGCCATAAATTCGAGCTTAACACGATCATTACTTGTACCGACGTTGTAAATTTGTTATTTATTTATGCATACACGCGGGGGAAATGTTCGTAAAAAGCGTATTTTGCATTAATTGGGACGTCAGCGGGCGCGGAATTGATGGCCGCCGTTCGGCCTGTCGGCCGGCGGCTTACTTTCGTCCTCTTCGCGGTGATAACCGGGAGGTGTTGATTTCGGAAGCGTAAATTACGGGAGTTTATCGCTGTTTACTTTAACGTTGTGTAACCGGCGGTTAAAGTCGCTTTGGTTTTCGGCCCTCGTAAAATAACCGAGTTCAATACGCCATCAGCGAGAAAGGAATTTTGGAAGTTATTTTTTTTTTTTCTTAGAAGTAGAAGCATCGTGTTCTGACGCAGCGTTGAAGTCTCCGGCGTTATTATTAATAATTAATGCCATCGAGCAAGTTCTTCAGTTTTAATTAATGAACGTCTCTTCATCTTTGCAACAATAAAATCGTTGTCGTTTGTTAATAACGAACCGCTTCGTTCTTGCGGGCAACTTTCCTCGTGACGTGACCGAGAAAATGTTTGCTTACAAGAAGTCTCGGTTATTGGTGAGTTTACCTTGCGGCTCGGATGACATGGGACCGTTTCACGCCACCTATATATTATAAGCGAGACGGTCGCTATCAGGCAGATAATCATCTAATGATCCCGCGCTGGTCCTAATGTTTTAACATCGGCCAGATTTATGACGACGCGCGCTCATAATTTAAACAAAACTAACGTGTATTTATTGCGCGTGATTACCCACCAGAATATCTGAGAATTAGAAAGGGGAATGAGAACACGGGGAGTTTGGGGTTGATGCTGTCACGAACCCGCCGGAAGTTTCGAACTTACGGCCGCCAATAATGAGACTTGCTCTTGTTTTTCTTTGGTTTAAACCGAAATCGTTCGCTTTATCGAGATTGATCTAGTTAATAATGGTAAAGTTGAAATTGACAATTGAACAGAAGCCGGTAGCGGTTCGTCGGTTTCAGCTTATTGAAAAGCTCGTGTCATATCTCGTCGCCTTAAAGTCAATTCTTATTTTCTGATGAATTTTATTCGATTAATTTTGCCCCAAGTTTTATGTTCGTGAAGAAAAGCAAAAGTTTCATCGAGTTAATAATGATTACGACGTAACGTGGATTGTTTTTTTTTTAATATTAAAAATGCTATGAATTAAAAAAAAAGCAAAACGTCAAGAGTTAAAGAAAATGATAAAAATAAAAGCCTCCCGTTACAAGAACACGCAACACTTATTAAACGCAGTAGACGTCTATTTCTCGTATCGTGATTATAGTTATTGCATTTTAAATTGGTGAGTTTATTTTAGAAAAAAAAAGACTCGCTGTAGAAAGTGCTAACTCGCGGATGCATTTCCATGTGACTTAAGTTAAAAATTAAGCCGCTGCGAAACCGAAAGCGCGAAAAAGATTTTGTGTTCGTCTAGAGCTCTACAAGCTTGGTCACGTGCCTCTCTCCCTTCCTCTCCACTAGTATGTTTAATTAACCATTTTATGTAATAACTTATTTGGACCAAAAAAGGTAAACCTCTATTCTCTCAAAATTCGTCTGAAAATTCGAACCTTCGTGAGTGTTTTTTTTTTACTATTGTGGCCGCAAAACGCGGTATATTTTCTGTGTTTTTTTTTTTTTAATATATATATATAATGTTATCAATCAGTTTGGTTTTCTTGTTCGAAAACATCTGGGACGCAAGGTAATTGTAATTATGTTCAGAGACCTACACTTTGCATATAGAATTATTTTATAATTTTATTAAAAAAAAAAAACTGCAAGTAAATTTTCATATCGTCACGTTTTAAAAAATTATATTCTAAATTCGCTTTTTACTTTTGGACTTGCACAAATTTAACACACGTATTTTTAGATGTTTCACGGTCATCGCCGCTAATATGCTCCAGCATGAATTGTCGACGTCTGCTTAGCTCGCAGACCAATGTTCTTTTCGGACCAATGGAACGTACGCAAAATTAACGCTTCAATAGAGTGATTCCGTGCTGACAAAATGAAGCGCAAGTTGTTTGAACTTGCTTACAACGCTACATTAGCAGATTGTACTTCATTCAGAACAATTAACGCGCTCGCTCATTAAACGTGTTTTCGACGAGACGCTGACGGTTTTGATACGTCGATTTTTGAACCCGAACTTTTTGAAAATGCGCTCCATCACGTCCTGCACAGATAGTATACATTGGGAAAATTCGTAGTTTAACAGGCATTTAGTTGTAAATCATTAGCCATTGTTTAGTGGAAATGAGTAAGTACATCGCAGTGAGTTAGTGAATCGGTGATGTGTTGGCGCTTCGGATGAAGAGCCAAATTTCTGAGGATAACTGGAAAGTGGTAAAATAATCGACGTCCTTTAATAACGGAATCAATACGACTTATAAAGAGGACGCCAATTACTTTACGACCTTCAATTATCTTGAACATCTCCGTATACTATCCGAATTATTTATTGTTTCATCCTGAACAGTCCTGCATTTAATTATACGCGTCTGCTGGCCGATTAATAAATTGAATAATACTATAATGTACACGCGGATCTTCATAATTAATTGTATCCCACGTGATTAGACTCATTATTGGCAGAACTGTGGCAGCGTTAAATGTGGTTACTATTTTTTTTAATGTGTTTTATGAATTTTTATCAACTCTTAGATAACGGCAAAACGTCGAACAAAATAGAACAGTCAATTAAAAAACGGCAATTAAAAGTAGAAAAGTTTGGTAATTTTCAATTTTCAGTAATTTAAGTATGCCGTTATGGTTAAAAAAAAAAAAAACCAAATTACATTTTACGTTTTTAGAAATTTAAGTTGCCTTTGCTTTTGTGATTTTGCTTCTCTTTTTCTGAACAGAAGAGGCCGCACCGGCTCGTAGGGCCCGGACCTGTCTCCGTTCTCATTGTACTCGGTGGCTTTCTTTTTGTTTTGTTTCTTTTAATTTTTTTTGGATTAATTGTGATAATCGACCGTTTTTGCATGCCCCACCTCATTTGAGGGCTCGCGGCGGCTAGGAATTTGGAAAAAAGTGAAGGAACGTGTTTACAAAAAGTGAAGGAGAATGTTTTAAAAATTGAAGGAAAATGTTTTCAAAAGTCGAAAAACTTTAAACAAATTTCCGTTCAATTTTTTCTTTCATTCGTTCCGTTTTTTTTTATTTTAATTTTTTCTTCTGATAATTGTGATAATTGCACCGTTTTTGTACGCCCCAATTCATCTGAAAAGTGGAGTGGCATGCGAAAAGGAACATGTTTAAAAAAGTGAAGGAACATGTTTTAAAAAAGTGAAGGAAAATGTTTTCAAAAAGTTGAAAAACGAAACAAATTCCGTTTAATTTTTTTTTTTTTTTTTTTCATTTTTTCAATTTTTTATTTCCCTTAATTTTCTCGATAATTGTGACCGTCTTTGCATGCCCCAACTCATTTTGGGGGCCCGCGGCGGCTAGGAATTTGACAAAAAGTAAAGGAACATGTTTACAAAAAGTGAAGGAGAATGTTTTAAAAATTGAAGGAAAATGTTTTCAAAAGTCGAAAAACTTTAAACAAATTTCCGTTCAATTTTTTCTTTCATTCGTTCCGTTTTTTTTTATTTTAATTTTTTCTTCTGATAATTGTGATAATTGCACCGTTTTTGTACGCCCCAATTCATCTGAAAAGTGGAGTGGCATGCGAAAAGGAACATGTTTAAAAAAGTGAAGGAACATGTTTTAAAAAAGTGAAGGAAAATGTTTTCAAAAAGTTGAAAAACGAAACAAATTCCGTTTAATTTTTTTTTTTTTTTTCATTTTTTCAATTTTTTATTTCCCTTAATTTTTTCGATAATTGTGACCGTCTTTGCATGCCCCAACTCATTTTGGGGGCCCGCGGCGGCTAGGAATTTGACAAAAAGTAAAGGAACATGTTTACAAAAAGTGAAGGAGAATGTTTTAAAAATTGAAGGAAAATGTTTTCAAAAGTCGAAAAACTTTAAACAAATTTCCGTTCAATTTTTTCTTTCATTCGTTCCGTTTTTTTTTATTTTAATTTTTTTTTCTGATAATTGTGATAATTGCACCGTTTTTGTACGCCCCAATTCATCTGAAAAGTGGAGTGGCATGCGAAAAGGAACATGTTTAAAAAAGTGAAGGAACATGTTTTAAAAAAGTGAAGGAAAATGTTTTCAAAAAGTTGAAAAACGAAACAAATTCCGTTTAATTTTTTTTTTTTTTTTTTTCATTTTTTCAATTTTTTATTTCCCTTAATTTTTTCGATAATTGTGATCGTCTTTGCATGCCCCAACTCATTTTGGGGGCCCGCGGCGGCTAGGAATTTGACAAAAAGTAAAGGAACATGTTTACAAAAAGTGAAGGAGAATGTTTTTTTAAAAAAACTGAAGGAAAATGTTTTCAAAAAGTTTAAAAGACTTTTAAACAAATTTCCGTTTAATTTTCTTTTTCATTTCTTCCGTTTTAACATTTCTTTTAATTTTTGTTTATTAATTGTGATAATTGACCGTTTTTGTAAGCCCCCCCAATTCATCTTAAAAATGGAGTAGCACGCGGGGGCTTTCCCTTTACCCTGTTCATCCCTTCCGCATTTTTTTCTCGGTTTTACTCGTATTAAAAAAAAAGTGCGAAGAATTAAATACAGTGAACGGAGATGAATAAAATAAACGAACGCAGTTCAAGGCGTACGTCTGTTATTCAATTGAACGATAAAAATAAGGCAGTTAGTTCAATTGTGCTAATGAAAGTGAGGAATAGGTGAAGACGAAAATAAACTCTAATTGCGGTATTTATTTATTTAATCGCATTCGGACCGTGTGTTAAACATATTCGGCGGTACATTTTTTTTTTAATTCAATGCAGTTCTCCCATCACTCAAAAACGAGGCGCATAATTCCAGCTTGTCCGGCTCGTTTTAATTTACGTATATTAAATTTCGAGCATATCTCGCATGTGTGAAATTATAATATCCACTATCTACATCAAATTTATGGTTACGACCGTTTTTATGACGTTTTTCACAACGCCGCCGCCGCCGCGGCAATATTTTTTTTCTGACTCGAAACTCACACACAACGTTTCGACCGCAGCTCACGTAAACGTCGAAAACGATCACAAAGAATTCATTTGTAACATACAGATACCGCCAGGTTGAGTTGGCACATCCGAGTGCTCACATAGTGTGAGCGTAATTATACTTATACGAGTAGGTGCGATCCCTATCAGCAAAAAAAATCTGATTTCTTTGTAATTACTTTGCTATAAACATGGTAGATAACAACGAAAACTGTGAAAATTAAAGAGAAACTACCCTAACGAGAACAAGAATGACAAGAGAAGTATTGCAATAGGATCGCAGCGCGTCAAACATCCAACACGTTAGCATACAAGCGACTGACCGCATTCTCACTTGTTTACATCTGCCGTTCTACGCCGATTTAAATCCTGTGACTTCTTCGAGTGGTTTTATCTGTAGATACGTATTTGAAGCAGCCTATCACCTCATCAATATTAAAGCGGCGGTTCCAGTTTCATACATTGCGTAACACTGTAATGTAATTTTTTTTCTTTCCGGTTCGCAGTAATCGATAGAACGCAGAAATTAATTGCGCGTTTCAGGAAAAACTCCGCGCCTGAAAAAAAAAAGGAAACTAATCTAGTCTAGGCGCTCTTTTTTTTTTCGTTCTTTTTCTCCGGCGAAGACCAAATCGGGCCTTCCACAAAACGGAGATCTTCCTTTCGCAGAGCTCGACTCGCCGTGTAGTTTTCAGCCCGAAGAAAGTTGAATTTCCCTAAGCGGACCGGCGCGGCGGCTGAAAGAAGAAGGAAGAAAAAAACCGGCGCAAAATCATAATTTATCGCCGGCCTCGGGTTTCCTCGGGGGAAAAAAAGAATCGCCGGTTCGAGGTAATTTACGGCGTTAATAAATTGAGCCTTTTAACGGGCCTTCGACGTTGTTGACTCAGTTAAGAAATGGAATTCGTACTTGCGCATGCAGCTTTCTTAATATGCGCTTTAATTGTGAGCGGACGGGAATTGTCGGCGATCAATCTTGATTTAAATGTTGCATAAACTCGGACGTTTTCGATTCATTTCAATATCAATTATGAAATAACGCGTTTGGACGTTTTAATTTATTCCTTATTTATGGTGGCAACGAAGGTACATTTTCCTGACGTTTGCCTGCGCGTACTGTTCATAACGAAACAAAAAAGAAAAGAAAACTCAAAATTCGATTAATTCGTTACCTGTAAATGTCATTAATTGTTAACAAATTGCTGTTTACTTTGTTATCTAGATAACAAAAAAAAGACGCAAAACACCGAAGTACCAAGAGATGGAATGCGGGAACATCACTTCCTATACGCAAAAAGGAAATAAAAGTGATTGTGCGAATTAGAGGGGAATACCCTTAACAATTGGAACAAGACCTAAATGCAATGGAGATGAGGTCCTTAAAAAATGTACGTAGAAGATAAAGCCAGAAACGATTGGATTAAAATAAAAATTACTACATATTAAAGCCATGAGCTACAAACAGGGCAAATAGACTGAGAAAAAGGTGTATGTAACGTGCAAGAAAAGAGAAGAGAAAAGAAGAATTTCTCTTCAAAGTCAGTAAACTTTCAAGATCCGTTCGCACCGAAATGCTTGGGTTTAAGAATGGTCTGAAGGTTATTAAAAGTGATCTGCGCTTTTAGATCGTGAACGAAAATGTTGAGACGAATATCGAAAAAAATGTAAAATAAAAAAAACAATCAGGGATTTCGTTTGAACTTCGTTTCTATAAGTGTTAGAAACGTTAGCAAAACTGTATGGGTACTTCAACTTCTTATTGTTAGGTGATGAACGTCTTGGAAAGTATCTGAAAAAGGAAAACGTTGGATATTCAAGAAAATCTAGCACAAACCAGTCTCTTTTCATCACGGATCAAAACAGCCCCCCAGGATGATTAAATCCAAAAACTAGGCGATGATGATCGTTTGAGGAGATTTTGCAAACACTGCGTAGAGGAGTGCGAAGGAAAAGAACAGTAAAAGAAGTAGTAGAATCTTCTGTATTGGGCAGACACAATATGTCTTCAAAATCTTCGCGTTGCGCCTTGCGGCATGTTCTCCCAAGTGTCAAATCTTTTTAAAAGAATTCGCTTTTAGGAGGGGAAGAAGTGAAAGAAAAACCATCGACAAAGGACGTACAGAAATTTCAAAATTCATTTGAGCCATGTAACGGGTGCCCAATAATTATTTTAGTCCTGGATTGCTCTGGAATCTTTTTTAACGAAGACTTCTACTCTTCTTCCAAGTGCCAGATCTTTTTAAAAGAAATCGCCTTTGGAAGAGGAAGAAATAGAAGAAAATCCATCGAGAAAGGACCCACGGAATTGCGAAGTTTCATTTGAGGCATGTAACGGGTGTCCAACAATTATTTTAGTCCTGGATTGCTCTGGAATCTTTTTTAACGAAGACTTCTACTCTTCTTCCAAGTGCCAGATCTTTTTAAAAGAAATCGCCTTTGGAAGAGGAAGAAATAGAAGAAAATCCATCGAGAAAGGACCCACGGAATTGCGAAGTTTCATTTGAGGCATGTAACGGGTGTCCAACAATTATTTTAGTCCTGGATTGCTCTGGAATCTTTTTTAACGAAGACTTCTACTCTTCTTCCAAGTGCCAGATCTTTTTAAAAGAAATCGCCTTTGGAAGAGGAAGAAATAGAAGAAAATCCATCGAGAAAGGACCCACGGAATTGCGAAGTTTCATTTGAGGCATGTAACGGGTGTCCAACAATTATTTTAGTCCTGGATTGCTGTGCAATCAAACTTTTTTAACGAAGACTTCTACTCTTCTTCCAAGTGCCAGATCTTTTTAAAAAAAATCGCTTTTGGAAGAGAAAGAAATAGAAGAAAATCCATCGAGAAAGGACCCACGGAATTGCGAAGTTTCATTTGAGGCATGTAACAGGTGTCCAACAATTATTTTAGTCCTGGATTGCTGTGCAATCAAACTTTTTTAACGAAGACTTCTACTCTTCTTCCAAGTGCCAGATCTTTTTAAAAGAGATCGCCTTTGGAAGAGGAAGAAATAGAAGAAAATCCATCGAGAAAGGACCTACGGAATTGCGAAGTTTCATTTGGGGCATGTAACGGGTGTCCAACAATTATTTTAGTCCTGGATTGCTGTGCAATCAAACTTTTTTAACGAAGACTTCTACTCTTCTTCCAAGTGCCAGATCTTTTTAAAAAAAATCGCCTTTGGAAGAGAAAGAAATAGAAGAAAATCCATCGAGAAAGGACCCACGGAATTGCGAAGTTTCATTTGGGGCATGTAACGGGTGCCCAACAATTATTTTAGTCCTGGATTGCTGTGCAATCAAACTTTTTTAACGAAGACTTCTACTCTTCTTCCAAGTGCCAGATCTTTTTAAAAGAAATCACCTTTGGAAGAGGAAGAAATAGAAGAAAATCCATCGAGAAAGGACATACGGAATTGCATGTAACGGGTGTCCAAAAATTATTGCAGTCCGGGGTTGCTAACCATCTTTAACAAATTTTCAAATTGCAATTAAACATTAAATGCTTAAGCAACAGTTTATTTGGTGTTTGATGGTCAATCGAATGACGGGAAGCAAGAGTCGACATTCATGTCTGATTCCGCGCACCTAATCAGAAACAGTATACCCAGAAATAGTAACGGTGGTAATGTCTAAACTCTTCTCAGACGAAAAGTTCATCAGATTGGTTTTGATTTTCTGATGTAAGAAGATTTCGAGAGAAAACAAAACTCGAAGATTGATATTTAACGGTTGACAGGTGTCAAAAAATCCTTATAATCATAATCTAAGCTGCTGACCTCACCTGAAGCGGAAAAACTAATGATTGTAGAGCGAACTACTTCAGGACGTCATCATAAAAAGTTCAAAGGCTGCTCGATGAACTTTCCAATTGGACACTTGGATATTATGTTTTATCAGTCGATAGAATATCATTTATGGCAACAAATGGGTGCTCTTTTAAAGCTGGGATAGTTTCGGGTTTTTCAGGATTCCTGATCCACTAGACTGTCCAAGGTCAAACGCACTACCGCACTATTTCTTTGTGTCAGGCCCGATTACATAATCGAACTAAAGGAGACTTAAAAATAAAAGTCACATCCTGATGTGTAAATAATTACCATTTCGCATCTTGTTGGACGTAAGACTGTGACTTTTATTACAGTCTCCGTTAGTTCGATTATGAAACCGGGCCTTAGTGATTTAATAAACGCAACGCAACAAAGGACTGCCGAAATGAGTTCTTTTGTTACTAAAGATGAGGAGGACGTCGAGTTAAAAATGAAGAAGATTCTGGTTCAGCATGTCGATCATGTGGAAACGTCGCTTGGCGTCGTTTTTGACTTTAATGTTTCGGCGCTGGACGTCTCGGGGTTGAATACAGTGTACGGCGAGGTTGGCGGCGGCGACGGCGGCGTAGAAACTTGTAGTCCAGGGGTGGTGACGCTGATTCGTCGGAAAATTACTCTTCACCACCATACCTTACAAGATATTTTACCCTTACAAGTTAATTTTAATTTCTCGTATCTTCAGTTTTGTAACCTTAACTTTTTCCTTGTCCAGGTTTTATCTGTGTGTGATGTAGAAGAATTAATTGGTTAGAACCTCCTGGTTCATTAAGATTGGGTATGAATACAGAGAGGAAGCTAATTATAAGAGTCGGCCATTAAATTAGTCGATTTGGTAATTGGATGTAAGTAGTTTACTCTGCGAATCTCAAAGTTTGAAGTTCACACACACACACGGAGATTTGGGAATAAGGGCCGGCGGTTTCCATCGCCGCCGCCGCCGCCGCCGCTGCTCGTCGTGAAATTAACGAGCACGTCGCGCACTTAAGTGAAATAAAAAAAAAATTAGCATAATTAAAACTACGAAACTCGGCGATAAGACGGGGCATTATACCGGGCATTAATTTAATTCCGAAATAATTACCCGAAGGAAGCCAGATAAGGAGCTGGTGTTACATTTAGATAATTCCGCGCTGTTCCGTTTGATGTACCGACGCGGCGGTGTCGAACGTTGTGTGCAGTGTCCGCAATCACTCACCGCCGCCAACAAGGGGACGGCTTCTTCTCCGAATTTATCGGCAGAAGAGGAGAGTGTGGGAACCGGGAGCCGGCGGCCGAACTCAAAGACTAATCGACAATATAAAACCGAAGTTAACATTCAGAAATAAAAAATAATCAGATAGCATTTTATATAAATCACCGGCGGCCGCGCATTCCCTTAAGGAAACGGGTTTTGTACCACTTGGTCACCTTGCCGTGTCACCGGGCCGATAGATCGATCGATGGGACCGCTGAGATCGACTCGTCCTCGGTGACGTCGCGTTGCATAACCGACTTCCGCTCCTCCGATTGTCATCATCGGAGACGAAAATTCAGGACGATAACTCACCGACCGGTTCTCTTCATCGTCTTAATGGTTTCACGACATGAAAACAATCCACTTCCAAGCTCAAACGCACGAAGAATCCATCCAGGAGACTATTTCGAGATCCAAATCGAATGCACGAAACTTGAAGACCATCAAACCAATTATTTCCGGCTAATACAGGATAATAACATCCTTGCGCAGAAGAACGAGCTTATGAGGTTATTTCTACGTCCAAATAATAGGTGTATTAATACCTAAACAAGCCAGATTAAAATACTCCTATCAATTACACTAATTTCTCAACATCCACTGAAAAGCGTCAGGCAGGATCAAATAATGAGACCGGCAGGATTTAGATTTGAGGGCGCAACTTGTGACCGGTTTTGTTTAAAGTACGTCTAGAAATCAACGAGTTTGAAGAGAGAAAGAGAGAGAACGACACAATGGTTAATTTCCATTAATTTGTCTCGTAGCACCGATGTCAACGTTGCCAATCCTAAGCTGGCTCTAAACTTATTCAATCGTACTGTACATTGTCACTGCAATTTGGCAACACTTAAAAAAAAAAATTGGTCACTTTCCTTGACATGAATTTAATAAAGCTAAGTATTTTGCCGGGCGGCTGTAATAATAAAAGAAAGAAAGTAAAATAAAAGACGATTTAGGGAGTAGAATCCAACGGAAAACTAAAGACGACTTAAGTCTGAAATTAAACAGGAAAACAAACGGTGATTTTGCTCTTAGAAAAAAAAAAAAGAAAACAAAAAGAAATACGAAGATGTCAAAACAAAAAAATGATTTCTATTGCAGAGGCGCAAAATAAAATAAAGGACGATTCGGGGATTAGAATCAAAAGAAAAATAAAAGACGACTTATGTCTGAAACTAAACAAACAGAAAAACCGAACCCGATTTTGCTAAATTTTACTAAAAAAAAAAAAACGAAAACAAAAAGGAATACGAAGATTTCAGGCATAAAATCAAGCAATAACAAAATACCATTTCGATCACACTATCAAACTGTAGAATCGAAAAGCGCAAAAGCGACGGATGAAACAGGTAGAATCAAGAAGAAGCAAAAAATAAAAAAACGATTTCAGAGATAGAATCGAAAAGATAAACATTGAAAAGCTCAAGCAGCAATCAAAAACGATTTGCAAATATTTTCTGAAAGGAAAAACGTAAAATAAAATCAAAAAGTGAAACAAGAGACGATTTAGGTCGCAGAATAAAAGAAAAACAAAAGATATCAGACGTGAATCGTAAAAAAAGAATGTGATTTTGTGAAGAAATTAAAGAGAACGAAAACGATTTCAGACGCAGTTAGATTAAATTAAAAAAAAAAAAAAACAAAAGATACAAGGAAAAGAAAATAAACGGCGCTTTCTGTTCTTGAATCGAAAAAAAAACAAGAAAACAAAAAAACGATTCAGTTCGCAGAATCTAAGAAAAACAAAAAAAAACTACATCTGTCGAGAATAAAGACAAAAAAAATTTAAAAATAAAAAGAAACAAAGACGACAAATCGCAGGATCAAAAATAAACAACAAAAACAAAAGGCGAATCGGACACAGAATCGAAAGAAAGAACAGAAAACGATTGAATTCGCAAAATTGAAGGGAAACTACCACTTCCGTCGGGAAATCGAAAATAAAAACAAGAAAAAAAACAAAAACAAACGTAGAATCAAACAAAAAAAGACGATTTCGATCATGTAATCAAATCGCAGGATCGAAAATCGAAAAAACAAATAATGAAAATCAACCGTAGAATCGAAAAGAAAAAACAAAAGACAACTCAGTTTGCAGAATCTAAGGAAAACAAAAAACGACATCCGTCGTGAGATCAAAAATAAAAACAAACAAAAAAATTCAAAATGAAAACAACTGTTTCGGACGTGGAATCGAACGAAAAACAAAGACGATTTCCACCGTGCAATCAAAAAGGAAAAAAAAACAAGACGAATCAATCAGACGTAGATTCGATCGAAAAGAGAAAACAAAAGGCGATTTCAGAGGTAGAACGGAAAATAGAAAAATAAAAAGTGATTTCTATTCTAGAATCAAAAATAAAAAAAGGCGATTTAGTTCGCAGAATCGAAGAGAAACGGAAGGCAACTTCTGTGGTGAAATAAAAGAAAAGCAAAACAAAACAAAAGACAGTTTTAGTGGTGAAATTAAAAAGGTAAGCGAATATTTCAGACGTAGAGTCAAGAACAACAAACTAAACAAGAACACGAACAAGAAACAAAAGACGATTTCGGTCGTACAATCAAATCGTACCGAATCTAAAAAATAAACACGCAACTAAAGGGTATTTCAGAGGTAGACTCGAAAAGAAAAAAAAAACTAAAAGACGATTTCCATCGCAGAATAAAAAAAGAAACAATTTAAGTTTCGGAATTAAAGACAACTGCCGCGCCGGCTTGAAATCAAAAACAAAAACAAAGATTTTCGACGTGTAAACGTGTAGAACGGACAAAAGAAGGTTTCAATCGTGCAATCAATATTCGTGCGGAGTCAAAAAAAAAAACAAATAGAAAAAAACGAAAGCAGGCTTCAGAGGTGAAAATGGAAAACAAAAAAAGAAGAAATGATCGATTCTCGGATCAAAAAATAGAAAACAAGAGACGATCTATTGCAGAATAAAAAATTAAAATAAAAGACAATTTAGATTTCAGAATTGAAAACGATAATTGGCGTCGTAAAATCAAAAAGACAAACAGATTTTCGATGTATAAAAAAGAACAAACAAAAGAAGATTTTAATCGTGCAATAAATTCGCGATTAAGTCAAAAACAAATTTAAAAAAAAACAAAACAAAAGAAGGCTTCACAGGTAGAAATGGAAAACAAACGAAGAAATGATCGATTCTGGGATCAAAAAATAGAAAACAAGAGACGATCTATTGCAGAATAAAAAATTAAAATAAAATACAATTTAGGGTTTCAGAATTAAAGACGATGATTGCCGTCGTAAAATGAAAAAGAAAAACGCATAAACAAGAGCAAACAAAAGAAGAAGAAAATAGAAAACCAGAGATGATTTAGTTAGCGGAATCAAAGCAAAAGAAAAGAGATTTCCATCGTAACAGCAGAAAGAAAAACAAAAGGCAGTTTTTGTTGTAAAATGAAACAGGAAAACAAAAGAAAAACAAAAGAAAAAAGAAAAAATAAAGATTTCAGGTGTGAAATCAGAAAGAAAAGGCAAAGGAGGACTCGGTTGTAGAATCAAAAAGAGAAAAGAAGAACAATATATAATTTAAGAGGTAGAATCGAAAGAGAAAAAATAAAACAAAAGATGTACCTGTTTTTATAACAGAATCAAACAGTAAAACAGAAGAAGAAATTATTTAGATACCATTACATACGTATACAGGGCGTCCTTACGAAAGTGACAACCGTTTCGAGAGGTAAATAAAAATTTCGCGGCATTGAGTTTCAGTTTCTTTAGAATCTAAAATTGAGTACTGCCGTCGTACTTATTATTATTAAGTATTGACAACATGTCAGTTCATTATCCGCTATCTAGGATCTAAAATTTTGCTCGACGCGACAGACGACGACGTCAGCCAGCTTTCGCCTTTTAATAAGGCAACGCAACAACAACAACAACAAGAACCGCAAACAACAACGGCGAGGCATTTGAGATTTCATAAAACTTTTCCGCGACAAAAACCGCTTCCATCTCGATTAAATAAATCCACTTAATACAGTCGCAGTCGGCCTGGTCCGTAATTGGCTTTATTAAAGCGTCTAAAACGAAGCCGCTCCGCGATTTTCTCTTTTATTAAATTCTCTTCCGCAAAGTCGTTTTGTTTTCTTTTTTTTTGCTCTGTTTTGTTTTCTAAACCCGCAGACGATATGGTCTTCGAGTTTTACTCTGGAATTTATAATTGCTTCCTTCGACCAAGTCTCGATGATGCCAACCAACAAAGTCCAACGCGCGGAGCTGGGCCGAAATTAAGAAAACAAATGCCGGCCGCAGATTAATGGGCTATTAAACTAAATATCGCCGGACGGTACGCGTTTATCTTTGAATTAACAATGTCTGTCTCTCCGTGCCCTAAATATAGATGATAGCGTCGCGTCGGACTTTGACGGACGGCGACGGCGACGGCGACGCACGCGGCGCGATCTCTTTTAAGGCCGGTTACGCACCCGGTCGTCGAGCTTGAGGAGGATTGAGGTGTTGTTACCTTTGGCGTGTGTATTCGTCTTGTCTAGGGCTCTGGAAAAGTGCTCGTCGACCACGCTGGCCGCGTCGCCCTGGTAATGCGTGAAGACGACGCAGTTAGCCGAAACGTACTGCGCCCTCGAGCTACCCTCCTCCGAGGAATCGTCGTCTGCTCCCTGCTGAGCGTCTGAAACCAAAAGGAAAATTACTTCTTGAACGCCGCCAGCTGGGACGGCGCGGCGTCGTAAAATGCGTTCGTGCTGGAATGCCATCGCGGATTCCTCGAGGAAAGTAAAACGCTCTTGCTACTTCAAAAACTTAAAATGCTTACAAAATGAACGCCTTGGATTGTTTTATAAGTCATCAAACAAATAGAATGATTGCGTTCCGCAGATGACGATGGGTCTAGCACCGGTGTAATCGAAATTTCTTTTTCTTTTTTTTTTTCTCCAGATGGAAAATGTTATTCCATGTGACCTTTGAAGGCGAGATCCCAGAAGAAAAAAAAAGTGCCAAAACTTTCTTCTGGTTCGAGTGATACCGGGTGTCGGAAGAAAAAAAAATATTACAGTCAAAGCGACCCCAGAGAAATTCAAAGAAAATATTTTCGATTTCGTTTGAGTCGACCGCAAGAGGGCGCAAACGACGGGCTCAACGACAAAAATTAATTTCATTGACGAACATCTCAGAATAAATTTAGAAAAAAATATCGATTGGTTGCATTACGTAAAGTGAAATGTTAGGAGTAACAAAATAAAACAAAAAACAATGTAAATTTTCTGTAATAATAAAACAACACCAAAGGAATAAAAAAAGAACAAAAACGAATCAAAAATCGTCGACTTAGAATATCAAAAATCATAACAGAAAAAGAAATAAGGTGCAAAATGATCAGAAACAAAAGACAAACGAAAGAAACATTGACGAAAGGCAAGGCGTGTGAAGCGGAGGGGGAAGAAACAAAACAAAAGAAAATCGGCAAGATCGAGCTGAAAGATAAGGCAGCAGTTTTCCGAACGAATCAAGGAGTTCGTACGCTAAAAAAACTATGAAAGTATTTAAAAGAAAACGAACAACGAAGTACAGTTACATAAAACAAAAGTTCACAACACAAAACAAATGAAAAGAGCGATAAATTTATGAGCCGGTTTCATAATAGAACTAAAGGAGACCTTAAATTAATAGTCACATTCCGATGTGTAAATAAATATGTTTTTACATTAGTTTTGACATCTGACTGTCGCTTTTATTTTAAAGTATCGTTTAGTACGATTATGAAACTGGCCAAATATTTACTTAAAAGATTATAATTATCAGTTAACTGTTGGTGTCCCACAGGTTTCCACTTTAGGACCTCCACTATTCTTGATTTACATCGATGTTTATAGAATTATAAATTTTTATTTCCAAGTAGATACTTAGACAATGCGTGACCAGATAAGAGTACAGTACAGGAGATTGCCGCGCCACGCCGTCGCAAAGCGAAAGGGAAATAAATGCGTGTCTGAGCTGCGTACATACAATTTGTAAGTAGCTGGAATATATGAGCGTGTCGGTTAGCGTCGACAAAGGTATATGTCGCCCCATGAATGAGATAAATAATTCGCGATTTTTACAACGGCGGCGGGGAGCGCTGTGATAAGAAGAAGAAAACGGACAAAAACCGGCCGGGGAAGTTAATTACACTTTAATAAGTTCGCATTCAGCCGTGGAACAATGAGACTAAACCGGCGGCGGCGGCGTTCCAGGTAGCGTACCTGGGGCCCCCGACGAGACGTGCGCTGCTGTATTTAGGCGGATAATAGCGTCGTCACTTGTTCCTTCGGCCCATTTGTTTCGGGGAGATATACGGCTCATCCGCTCTCAAAACAAACCGTGTTTATAAATGACTACGGTCGGTAATCTACTGTCTCCGAAATAAATTACGCCGCGACCGAACAACGCATGTATAAATAATGTAATTTATGGACGAAACGTTGGGAATTTTTTCTTTTTTTTTTTTTTTGATTCAGGACGACCTGCCTATAAATCGAAAAGAATTCGAATTTTCAAACAAACGCGGGATTCGATCCAAGAATCTCCTCTCCTTGAACCGCGTAAACACTCACCTTTGACTTCGAATAATAAAAGAACCCGAACCGACAGAACCGAAAAATAGGTTTGTTCCAACCTACAAGTTCTAAAAAGAAATACACGAACTGCTACCTACTACGCATGCTCACACCTTCTCAAATCTTCCATAATTCAATCAATGAAATTGATTCTTGTCCGATGAAAATTGTAAGTACAAAGTTTTCTACCTTAACTATGTCATATTTTTATCTTTGTGAGAACTATTCTTTTAATTCTCTATAAATACTTCATTTTTTAGTTCGTGCTTCTTTGCTTTCTTTAGTTTTATTTTTGAAACCCACCCGTCTTTGCACGTAACAATTTTTTTCTTGGCTCTCCATCTTGTCCGAACCTGAGATCGTACTTTACAAAATTTCCCTAGCCTCAAATTTTTTTATACTTTGAAAGCATATTTTAAACAAATGAATTGAAACAAGTATCTACTTGTTTGCGGTGGTGATCTATTTTTAGGCATGAATTGCAGCGTGTTAGTAGTTCAAATTCAAAGAAGTAGGTCTCCGTTCAAATAATTAATCTGCGAACTGCTTTACGTTCGAAGGAAAAATGATGTTATCCTCGATCAACCTCGGGTAACTGACGCGCAAACAAAGTTGCGGAAAAATAGTTGGCGATAACGGGAAACGAGACTGAAAAATTTATGTTTATCGCCAGAAAGGAAAAGCGGCGGCCCCAAAGGAAAAGCCCGGAATATTTCGTAATTGCGCGACGTTATCTGAGGAACGCTGGCCTTAGATATTCGCGAACGGTAATTACCGTCAGTCAGTCGAAATGAAGGCATCATCGTGATTTACGTTTTTGTGTTTCAGGGGCGATAAGGCAAAGGAAAAATGCCCGAAGGTTGCACCACATTTTCAACCTTAATGTCTATATTGCAAACAAACAACTTCCTGCAACGCCGATTACATCCAAGCTCAAAGTCAAACTGCCATTCCTAAGCAGATTCCAGATTCTTTTACTTCAATGGATTTTGCATGCACTAACATCGTCAGTGTCCTTCAAGATTCTACACGAGGACCAATGCTTTGAAGGTTACATTAGCCGCATATTACAAGAAGTATTAGTGGTTCCAATTCAGCTCAGGTTCTGGAAGAATCTTTATTTATTTCAAGGGTAAAGTGGAAGCCGTTGTTCGTATTATCATCATCCATGGCTTCGAGTGGAATCGTGTCGCTCAATACATTCTTCTTCTTCCAACGTTTCGTTCTTTATTACAGAAAAACTTGACCGTTATTGGTTACGACTGGTCAAAAAGTTCAGTTCGAATTGAGGCTTGCACATCTTCCCGCAGCCATAACTAATTATGCTCTTCTATCTGTGGTTTCGAAGTTTGCTTAAATTTGAGTTTCTTAATCCAAGTTTTCTTTGAGTTTTTGGTTTACTTTACTTGCTTCAATTTTAATACTCCCCCAGCTCCTTCTTCTCTTTTCCTTCCACCTTTGCTTTTTTAGAGTAATTGCATTTAAGCTCCTCGATTCTTGATCTACCAGTTTCAGGTTTGTTGGTCTTCCAATTACGGTTTTCGCACATTTTTCTTCTTTAATGCTCTGCACTTTTCTCTTGCGCTACTTAAAGTTTCTTCCACTTTTCTCTCTCTGGTCGAATTTGCCGTCTTTCATTTTCTGATCTTCAAGAAGTTTTCTGGTCCCTTCTCAACCAACTAGTTATCTCACTCTTAGCCCATCCAAAGCTTCTTCCACTTTGCTTTCTCTAGTCGAATTTGTCGTCTTTCGTTTTCTGATCTTCAAGAAGTTTTCTGGTCTCTCATCAACCGATCAGTTCGCTTTAAATTTTCTCCACTCTCTACATCCAAATCTTCTCCTTTCTTTTCCTTGCTTCCAAGCTTTTCAAGAAGCTTTACAATAAATTGATATTTCTATGTTTCTTCTTCTTCTTCTATTTGGAATATCAGTCGTGATCTTCATTGCTTGTAACTTCGACCCTTTTCCTCTCTGAGCCTCCCTCTTTAGCCTTCCACGTCCTCCTTCATCTTCAAGATTTCCTTGAGTTTATCAACGCTAGTTTCTTTCAAGTTTTTTGGTTCATTTTTATTTACCATCTTTTTTCGATGTACTCGTTGCAACAAATTGAAAAGAATACTTTTGTGTAAATTAATTTATGACAGGGTATTGTTGGCGTTAGAAAAGAAGATGAAAAAGCCAATTCTGTGAGTGACTGCAAAAAAAATTACGTAAGGATCAGTGGTATATCAGGGTTTTAAATTAATTTGTTAGTTAGTTGCGGTTTTAAGACCTCTTGAAGAAGTCAGTCGTTGTATTCCCCCAACGCTTTATTTTAGAACCTGCCCGCTTTATTTTAAAACCTCTGATTCGGTCCGGTGTCGTAACGACTTGGAATTGGAATACAATATTAACTATTTCGAAAATTGTTCGCCACAGTAACTCAAATTTTTCTTTGAAAAGCTATCAAAAAAAAAAGAAAACATGAACTTCACGAAGCGCAATCGCATATTTCGCAAATAAATAATTTTCTAGCCCGATACAATTCTGTTGATTGCCCGTTTTAATACGG
Organism: Prosopocoilus inquinatus; assembly: GCA_036172665.1. NCBI lineage: Eukaryota > Metazoa > Arthropoda > Insecta > Coleoptera > Lucanidae > Prosopocoilus > Prosopocoilus inquinatus. The sequence goes on along the minus strand of CM069878.1, from coordinate 246,798 downwards.
TAGGGATCCTGCAAGGTCGCTTTTTAGGACCTTAACTTTTTTTTCTTTACTTACTCAGATAAGGAAAGATGACAAAATAATACAAATTCGTACAAACCCTCTGTGCTGCTTCGCCCGTGCATGCTGCAGTCTTCTTCCTTCTGGGGTCGGAGGGGGCTGCTAGGTGTCGAACCCCCGGTCGAACTGTGCGCGTACATGCTCCCCGTGGTGGTGGGTTCGCCCAGGTGGTGGCCGCTCTGGGCGAGGGGGTGTGCCGTCTCCTGCAGCCTTTGTACATTAAACTGGAAGAGAAGAAAACCAAACATAATTGCAACAAAACTCGACTTTTGAATTTGATTTGTCTTGTTCAAGTTTCGATGAAACTGTCGGTATATACTTCATACTATACTTAAAGCTCTTGCCTTAGCACTTAGCATTAATAAAGAATTATTTATCAGCGAAGGCGGTGTTGTGCAAAAAGTTTTCTTCGTGGGCAACTTTTTTACTATCTTTGGAAGAAAAAATATGGTCATGTAATAATAAGCGAAACCGGTTGTTATACCTATTACAAGTTAACACAACACCATATCTTGTAAATGTAATTGCCCCGTTTTCGAAAATCCTCCTCTTCTTCGAATTTTATTAAAAAACGAACTGTTTTATTTAGGGGAAAGTCCTGAAATGTCGCAGGCCTGCCGGGTATCTCGAACTCGACAAAGAGAAAACGACCATACTTTCCGATGGCGTTACATAAATTTCAGCCGCACTGACGCTCGACCATTAGAAAACCATTAAGCAGCAGCCTTCTCGACCGGTCTTGCTAATTCAGTAGCGCAGCAAAGAGATTTGAAAAACAAGAACTGAAATCGACACTCCGTGATATAATCTCTGCACAGGTAGAGGAATATTTTATTTGCGACGCAGGCAAGAGCGATCGATAGGCCCGCTGCTATGCTGACAACGGCCTGCCTATAATAAAACGCGATTAAATAAACCAAACCAGCTTTAATAATAACGTCAATGCGTGTTTGTTTATTTTTATTGTGGGGGACATCTGGTAGATGTGAATCAAATTCTCTCGCTCTCTCGTCAAATCGTGAAGTGACAGGTGATGTGCAAGGTTGCGAATTTGCGGCCGTACCTTGAAGTGACACCTCAAAATAACTCGAGTAATTTTGACTAAAATAATTAGGATGAGAATAAAATAAATAAATAAACAACAACATAAAAGTTTGATCTAAGTTAAAAGCTTTCGATTTAGTTTGAATAACTGTGTAAATCAGCTGCATTTTTAACAGTGTATTTATTGATTAAATGATAATGCAGGTGATCCGACAGAGCATCATTTTTTTTTTGTATGTGCAGGATAACGTAAGGTCAATGTGCAAGAGTGATAGCTGAAGGTAGGGAGACAAAACGATTAATGTGCGAGAGAGTGGTGAGCCAACAGTGTTTACGCCTCGGCGTCGCCGTCGTCGTCCCTGGCCCTTGGTCAAAAGTAAATGTTCTTTTAAAATTAAAAATCGCTTACACAAGCGCTAGCCTTCCCTATTGGCGGCGATAATGTGCCCTATTAACTTGCAGACATTTAATAAAAAGTATTAAAAAAAAGAGTTCAAAAACTAACGCATAACATACAGGGTCAGTTATAATAGATACGTAGGTAGCTCTCGAAACGGACAACATTAAATTAATCGGTAGAACCTTTAATAAACATACATAGAGGCAGTTTGCGCATAATATCTTCGTTCCGGAAGCACACACAAAGAACATCTGTCGTCTGCGGCGTTAGTGTCATTCGGGCCTAATAAAAACGTTATCGCGACGCACCGACGACGTCATAAAATAATGAGGACATGCCGAAAGCGTCCACCTTTCTGCACGGCGGCGGCGGCGGCGCCAGCCGCCCATGAATAATACATGTTGCGCACGGTATTTCAATGAAACACGGAAAATTGAAATTTTTGCTTCGCCCTCCTGCCCTGACTGACGCATCCCTGTTTCGTCATTTGTTCACCCCAATTTTCGTCCAGTTTCTTTATTTTGTTGTACATTCATGCAGTTGTTCCAAGTTGATTGGGATTCATTGCTTCGCAAGGGTCATCGATATCCATCGTTTCATGATGATTCACTCGTGTTTTATTAAATTTAAATTTGTTTAAAATAAAGTGCCAGCTTTAAAACTAAGAGTTCCTGCGCCAAAACCCAAAAATTTCTGCAAAGAAAACAAGTTCACTTACACCAACCGACGATACTGTAGTAGGTAAAGGTGCAATGAGCTTATTGAAGTCAAGATAGAGGTGCAGCAATTTAAGAAGGACCTGTCACGTGACGCGTGCGTCACAAGCGGCGCAAGGCGATAAGCTCCGCCTTCTCATCTATCGACCACTGTAAAGTTTGAATTATTTTTAACTGCGCTGTTACTGTATCATTTCGGAGATGATCACATTTTCATGTTTCAGTTGTCCTCGTCCCTTCTTGATTGCTTTTTTAGAAACACAAAATAAAATAAAATGCAAGGGACTGCTACCTTGCAGGTGAACTAAGAGAACGTGGAGGCCCCATGCAAGATTTTCATCATAAAATCGTAGAAATAATAAAAAAATTCATTAATAATCATGACCTTCAGATCATCAAGTATTCATTTCCTCTAAAAATCATCACCAAATCATCGAAATGTCATCAACAAATCATAAATCAAGTCGGCAGCAGATCGCCAAATTTTCAGCAATCTTTGTCTAATGCCACGGTCACCACAAAATCACCTGATTTTAAGCAAAGTCATCAAGAAGTCATGAACGAAACTTTCCCGAAGCCATCACCAAATCATTGCCAAATAAACAGAGTAAATCATCGCCAAATAATAACTCTAAATAATCGCGAAAGTCCCATCGCGTCTTCGATAAATTATCATCAAGACGTAGCCAAATCATCCCCAAATCGTTGCGAAATCATCGCCGATTCACTTCAAATTAATCACAAAATCGCGAGAGCTTAAACCGCTCACCCAATCATAAAATCGTCTGAACCTAAACTATAATTTCGTTAATTAATAAAAACATGAATCGCATCATGTCATCACCAAATTGTCATTGAGTCGTTATAAAATCGTCGTCGAATTTCGTTTATTAATAAAAACATGAATCGCATCACGTCATCACCAAATTGTCATTGAGTCGTTACAAAATCGTCGTCGAATCATCACCAATTCGTCTCACAATCAAAAAAAAATCATGAATAAATCTTTAACAGGTGATAAATCAAATCATCTAACAAATTCAACCGATCATCAGATATACATAACTATTTCCTTTTAAAAGCAATCTCCCGATTAACAAAACAACGTCGCTAAATCATAAGCCAAATCGAAGGATCACCAAATTTTCAATATTCGCCGAAAATTACAAATAAAGCCATCACAAAATCATCAAAGCGTAAATTAGTTCATCTTCAAGTCATCAGAACCAAATTGTCTCGAAATCATCACCAAATCCGACAGATATCAAATATTCATCACAATGTTCCTTTAAAAGTCATCACTAAATTATCAAAACATCATCGTCGAAATATAAAATTTTAGCAAATTATCAATCCTTCTGAAACAACTGATAAATGAGGAGACTACAAAATCGTCACCAGATTAAATGTAAAGTCCGTATTCCACTGTCAACATTTTGATCAAAATTTCCATCAAAATTTTAATAATTATGGTTTTTAACATTTATGCGTTTATCAAATTTTCAAAAACGAAAATTTCACCAAACCATCACCAAATCGTTACCAAATAATCACCAAGATTTCTTCAAGCCATCATCTAAATACCAACAAATAATCACCTGGGTATCGCCGGTACATCACCAAAACCTCACGAAATGTTCACTTAATCATCACCAAATCGTATTACTTCCTTGAACTCTTTGTATATGAGGAAATTGAAACAAAATGAAACACATACAAAAAGATCGGGCATTACAAAAAAGAAACTGATTGTGAAGAAGTGGAAAGAGGGTGCGTTCAAAGACTCTCACGTTTGGAGTTGGCGTTGGTTCGAATTATTCGGCAGAGAAGAATTCCATGGTGAATCTCCAAATGATGTTTTCGTGCATGAGGTTTCGTGAAATAATGAACGAAGGCGGGCAACCGAAAAAATATGCACATCAAGCCTTTGCGGAATGAGTTTCTTAGGGTAAGGACTTACCAAAGATGCCTCGCTGTTCACCCTCGATGTTTAGGTCGCACTCGTTACCGCGATATCATCTTGATGTAAAACAAATGATCGTTTTAAATGGAATTTTGTGCGTCGGAGATGCACGCTGCTATTCACCCTCGAAATGCATGGTTCTATTTAAAAGTATATTTTTGTTTTACGTACATCGAGGTGATATCGTGGTATCGAGTGCGACCTAAACATCGAGGGTGAACAGCGAGGCATCTTCGACATGTTCGTACCCTCAGTCGTTTACTCTGTTGTTTATTGCTATTCCAAGTCGTGGACGGCTCCAAAGGTGGAGAGCACTTTACAATCATTTTCAAGAACAGATTTCTGTTCACAGAATGAAACTACCTTCTGCTTTATAGTATCTTGCAGGTTTCAGATTGTAGAGATGGACCTCTACTAATAATATAAACAAGAGGACGATCAAACCCGTTCCGAAACAGGAATAAATTAGAAACGCACAATAAAATCGAACGGCCACCCGTTATCATAAACCATAAAACACCGAAAATACTCGAATTACGTCGAGCTATGCGGCGTTTCAGAAGCCGAAAGCCATTAGTACACATACATAGACGAATAGGCCGTACGATAAATAGCCGGCGAGGATTTTCTGAATTCTATGAATTTTATAGATTAGTCCAGAGCCGTGCGTATACCTTTTTTATTCCCGCTCGTTATGTGTATGCTAATTAATTGCTGCCATTATTTTCTATCGCGGCGGTTATTTCTGCGGGCGAATAAAATGTGGAAGTACAGAAAACGGTAAATTCCTGCTGGTTTTTACGTTTTCATGAGTTTACAGATGCGATATGTTTGACTGCGTGTTTGATGTTTACGGAATAATCGTTATCTCATCACATCAAACAACCATCAAGACAGACACACCCTCTTCAGAATTCAGTTTTAATTCATTTCGCTTGTAAAAATATAAAATTAAACTCGTCGACTACTGTGATGCTCAATAAAATGTACTCCTGCACATTTAAAACAGAAGGTACATCCCCTCTCAATTGCTGAGTGATGTCATTTTAATTGAGCATGATATTACCATAAAATAAGCTTAAGCTTAGAAAAGGGCCGGCAAGTAGTCTTCTCACTGTTTGACAGGCGTCAATGGAAAGGTACCGTAGTCCTTAATCTCAGATTCTTAAAATAAAATTTTAAAGTTTAGTCCAACGCACCTCTTGAGTGGGCCCACCCTGTCCCATGAACTTGCACGTTCCGGTTCCTCGTCCGTGTAACCCCGAAAAATAAATTTGTTTTGAAAAATGCACCTACTTTTCTTTTTGCAATTGTTGCCAATTCCTCGATTGTTTTTCGGTAAACGGCGTTGGAAAGCTCAGAAAAAGCTCTGTAAATCTCCCACTTAAATAGAATTCAAAAATTACAAGCGCATCCGCGAGGGAAGGGAGAGACGTTCAGCTAATTGAGCAAATGAAACCGCGTCGCCTTTGTATTTTCATTGTAACTCAAGAACGCGTTCGTGGATTGCTTTTTAGTAAAAAGCGTCGGAAAGCTGAGAAAAAGCTCTGTTAATCCCCCACTTAAATTGAGTTTAAAAATTACAAGCGCGATCGCGAGGGAAGGGAGAGACGTTCATTTAATTGAGCGAATGCTTTTGAATTTCGAATGTAACTCGAGAACGCGTTCGGCGATTGTTTTTTAGTAAACGGTGTTGGAAAGCTGAGAAGAAGCTCTGTAAATCCCCCACTTAAATTGAGTTCAAAAATTACAAGCGCGATCGCGAGGGGAGGGAGAGACATTCAGTTAATTGAGCGAATGCTTTTGAATTTCGATTGTAACTCGAGAATGCGTTCGGCGATTGTTTTTTAGTAAACGGTGTTGGAAAGCTGAGAAAAAGCTCTGTAAATCCCCCACTTAAATTGAGTTCAAAAATTACAAGCGCGATCGCGAGGGAAGGGAGAGACGTTCATTTAATTGAGCGAATGCTTTTGAATTTCGATTGTAACTCAAGAACGCATTCGGCGATTGTTTTTTAGTAAACGGTGTTGGAAAGCTGAGAAAAATCTCTGTAAATCCCCCGCTTAAATTGAGTTCAAATATTACAAGCGCATCCGCGAGGGGAGGGAGAGACGTTCAGTTAATTGAGCAAATGCTTTTGAATTTCGATTGTAACTCGAGAACGCGTTCGGCGATTGTTTTTTAGTAAACGGTGTTGGAAAGCTGAGAAAAAGCTCTGTAAATCCCCAACTTAAATTGAGTTCAATAATTACAAGCGCGATCGCGAGGGGAGGGAGAGACGTTCAGTTAATTGAGCGAATACTTTTGAATTTCGATTGTAACTCGAGAACGCGTTCGTCGATTGTTTTTTAGTAAACGGCGTCGGAAAGCTGAGAACAAGCTCTGTAAATCCCCCACTTAAATTGAGTTCAAAAATTACAAGCGCGATGGCGAGGGAAGGGAGAGACGTTCAGTTAATTGAGCGAATGCTTTTGAATTTCGATTGTAACTCAAGAACGCGTTCGTCGATTGTTTTGTTTTGCTAAAAGGCGTCGGAAAGTCGAGAAAAGGCTCAGTAAATCTCACGCTTAAATTTAGTTCGTCCCGAAAAACAAATTTATTTAGAAATTGCACCAACCACTTTCCCTTTCGCAGTTGTTGCGCACCCGCAGTAAATCATCACGAACCGCCACTGTATGTGCCGTGATGCACTGTATATTATTATTAAGAATTTAGTCGAGTTTACCTGTTATTTTAATTTGCATTCTTTTTTATAAAAGCAGGGCATTTAAAAAAATTTAAATTATTTATAAATGAAGTTGATTCTTGTCCGATGAAAATTTTAAATAAACTTGAAACGGACGAAATTATGAAGGGAAAACACTCAACGTTTCGCTATTGATTTACTCTTTTTCACTACTGACGAAGCTTTAATCAATAGCGAAACGTTGAGTGTTTCCCTTCACAATTCTGGCCGTTTCAAGTTTAAAGAAAAAACTTTTTACTTAAAATTATTTAATTAGGTTGGTTAATTTCACCTTACAACATTAACCTCGATCCTTTCTCTCGCATAGAATGACCACGAAAAGTGTAAATCGCAACAGTATCAAGTTACTAGATCAAAAATTGTAGACCGAAGATATTACACAGTTCTTCCAAAACTGTGATTCGAAGTGTTAATTAAAACGTGGTTAGTATTTAACTTTAGCTTCTTTTTTTTATTTAACTTTAACATTTCGTCAACCAACCGGTCGACGAACTTTTTAAATCGCCTATCCTTTCGACAGGGAATATTATAATCACTCGTTAATTAAAATACGCATTAATTACGAAAATATAACTAAAACATCCAGCAGTAAAGTTCAAGAACTCGATAATAAATAGCTCTATCCTCAGTCATCAAATGATGACACATCAAAGAATGTCCTTTGAAAATAACTGTGTATTTAAAATGTTTTCAGTATGCGACCTCCGTCGATTTAATTTAATCGTTAGTTCAAATTGTGGTTCACATTTTTTGACACGTAATTAAAACACGATTGACGTTTATTAAAATTAAATTTAGCCTGCGCCTTAAGTTGTCTCGCCGCCATCTCATCGCTGTTGCGTCAAACTACCCCCGACGTATGTTTTTTGTTTGAACAAAACTGTTTTAAATAGCTTAAACAGCGACATCCTTCGTTCGCTTTTTGACCTAACAGTGCAGCGGAACTCTAGAGCTGCGCTTCTGCTCACGAAGCCCCAAATAGGGCTGAAACGGCGGTACTGAAGGAATTCACCGCAATCAAAAACGATTTGCAATAATTCTTTTTTTTTTAATCGTTTCATTCAATAAATTCGAATTATTTTATAAAACAAAAAAGAATAAAGTTGCTCTCGCACGAAAAAAAGTATTATAAATACGCTCCTTGTTAACCTACATACACTTTTCGCCATCTCATCTCATCATAATTTTCTGAGATGTTTTTTTTTTTTAAATTTTATAAATTGATTGAAGCTGTATTTTGAATGAACCGCCTATACATAATTAAGGCGTGTTTACGTTAATTAATAAGTTACTATGTAGTACAAAATGAGGGAAATAAGTTAGCTGGAAGCTTCACCAGCAGCCGTCGCTAGATTTGCGCCAAGTTATTACATAATTCATTTGTCAGACATCACTTTATAAATAAACACGCATAATTAGTGCGATTAACATATTCATCACGAATCCGTTTATTTCTGGACATCCTATACAAGCGATTTCGCGGCGGCAATTACGACTTAATCGACGTCTGCTTGATAATTTCCAGCCCTGTAATTTTTTTCGACACGACAAACGCATTAAAAAAAAACGTGTTAACTCGAGTTTCTAATTTATTGTTAGTGCGCGTAAAAAAGTGCAGTTGAAAACTAAGCGCAATTTGCCGTGAATAAATTGTGTGTGTCGTTTGAATTAAAAACAAAAAAAAAAATAAGATAGGATTGTGTGTAGTTAGACGCAGAAGGACTTAAAACAGGATAAAATTGGTATCGAGGGGTTAGCTTATGTACACAAAATCCGGGACCTACACATTCGCAGACCCGTTACCTTTCCGGTCCCCTACACACCCCCAACACCCTGTATATTTTCATTTATTTAGTTTATTTTACGTCTTATTCTCATTTATGCGGCTTGATTTTATTTTATTAATTACAGATAGTTTTTCTTAACCCACTTAATTAATTTTTTTATATAAGTTTCGTCTATCACCTTTTCTGTTTTCTCTTTCGTTTGATTTCGAATCTTTAGGAGTCCGTTGGGGGTCGATGAATCTCTAGGGTCTTTTAAGAGTCTGTGTTTGTGACTTCTTGCCGAGTGGAGACTTGTCTGAACGGTTTATCCAAAAAATCGACATAAAAACCGACGAATTTTATCACAATCAAGAATTTAATCTGTGAATATTAAAGTAAAAAATACGATGTCAATTTATATATAAACAATAAAACCTTGCCAAGTGAAATCAAACCGGATCAAAGATGAACAATCCCTAATTAAAAACTAAAAGAAAAACAAATGAAATCGATTAAAAGAAAAATCGATCAATTGATTAATTAAAAATATAAATAAATAAAATAAAGTCGGACGGGGAAAAAAAATAAAAGATGACGGTAGTGTTATAACAATAAATAAACCAATAATGAGTCTAATTGATGAATTTTATCGTAACCCGTAACGGTAGACGCTGCGAATGGCGGCGTTTTTGTCAGTAGATTTCAAAAGAAGCCGCGACAATGGCCACAAATGGTAGACGCTGCAATGGCGGCGGTCTTTGTCGGCAGATTTTAAAGGAGCTGAACGAAACATTTTCACGTTATTTGTTCGTCAATCAAATTCAGAAAGAGGCGTCGGTATCTGATTAGGAAAAATGTTTCGAATTGGCCGTGGGGCCGCATAATGCATTAGAGTGGCCTCTCTTTCCGGTTATTTAAATCTCCATCGTCGCGTTAGAAACACGAGTACTCCTCGTGATGGCCTGGGGTTCCTTTGGTCGCCTCCTTCAGGAAAGGAGGAAGATAATTCCATGGCTCAGTGTTGGATGATAGGGGGCACTACGTTTGATAAGTCTTGTCTTTAGGCATGTGAGAGAGCAAGTCAAATAACTCCATGTCACTTGAAATTATTGTACCTACGTTAAATTTATTTAGTATATTCTGCTCTTTATGATGCAAAGAAGATAATTTTTACCCTTACCCCAAGGGCCCCTAAAAAATTTCTCGCCTGGGGCCTCGCAGTTATTAAGACCGCCTCTGAAAACGTTTACTCCTGACGTAGTGTGTTGCAATTTCTTAATCGCTTAGTGTATGATTTTTAGGCATGCAATTAACTAAACCAATCCTGACTTTACATTTCAGTTTTCATTCGTACTGAACCTGATATTCCCGGATCTTAAATTTGAAAATTTGGCGCCAAAATGAGGAAAAAAAGCAGAACAGGAAACGATTGGATCTTGTAAACACTGCCGAAAATTTCCTGCGCCGCATTCAAATAATAAAGCAATCACGCTGAATACCAACCGACCGACCGATCCAATGTTGCCAACCGTAAGAAACAGAAATCCTGTTATCCGACAGCCAATCGGAATAAAATTTCACAATGCCCGAATAGAAAAATGCTCGAAAACAAAGAAAAGCGGCGGCGGCGGCGGGTAACAGCAAAAAAACCGGTCGCAAACAAGCGGGCCTTCGTTTTAACGCACGCCGCCGTCCGGCTTCCATCCGCGGCTTTAAAACGTGCCCCTATCGGTCCGCACGATCTCGAAAATAATGCTCGGGGTGCAATAAATATGTAAATGGGTGCTTTATGGCGCGATAACGCCGTGGGCGAAGCCGTTATCTTCGCAGGGGTTCGGCGAGGTACAAATGTAATGCTCCGTTAATGGACGAGCTTTTACGCAAATTATGAAGAATTATTAAAGAAATTATTATAAAATTTCGAATTGAATGCATATGTACGTTTAGCACAAGAAAAAGATCTTCGGGGACACTCGCAAAGAGAAGAAAAAAAAATACCGCATGATAGAGAAAGAAAGAAATGATTAACAGTAACATACCCTGCTCTTGTAAATCATGAAAATATAAACGATCTAATAACATTCTTGATTCGATGATTGAAGTATGCGATGAAAGAAAAAAATTAAATTAGAAAATGAAGTGCAAAGAGACTAAACGACCTGAGAAGAGCTGCTATACAAACTGAAAACTGAAGAATTGACTTGACCGTATGATAAGTAATGCACATGACATCCACAGTGCATAAAAACCTCGACGAACACAAACGAAAAAAATATACAAACTGAAAATCATGGAAAAAATGGATTGAAAGAGATGGTAAACGAAAAACAGAAGAAGTTGTGAGAAGGGCGGCTGAAGAGTTCGACTTGATAGGATGTTAAACAAACAAATGGCATCCGCAGTGGAAAGAGCCTACAAAAGAAGAAGAATAAAAATTGTGGAAGCAATTGCAACGATAATATAAAAAAAATAGTTTAAATAAGGACTGCTTTCGTATTCGTAAACTTAATTTAAGGCGTACTTCAATTTAAACTCATTTTAAATATAAGAAAACAGGTGCAGGTTAATGCGGCTTTAAATTTTCAAAATCCTACTTGAAAACTAAAGAACAAACTAAGAAACAAAATAAAAAGTCATCCGCAGTGGAAAAAGACCCTAAAGAAGAAGAATAAAAATGATGCAAGCGACGGCAACGATAATATGAGAAAAAGAAAAGAGGTTAATTGAAGGTTGCCTTCGGATTCAAACTTAATTTAAAGGCTACTATGAAAACTAAAGAAAAAACCAAGAAACAAAATAAAAAGTCATCCGCAGTGGAAAAAGGCCTTAACGAAGATTAAAAATTACGCAAGCAACGGCAACGATAATATAAAAAAATTTAAAGCGTACATTAATTTGAAGTCGTTTTAAAAATAAGAAAACGGATGTTTCTTTTTGTGTAGGTTAAGGCGACTTTAAATTTAAAAGGCCTGTTAAGAAAACTAAAAAACGGGACGACACGGTGAGAACCAAGAAAAACTTCTGCGACCGTGCAAAAGAGGGCGCTGAAAATCAGCAAGTTATAAATATTGGAGACAAACAGAGGGAAATGATACAAACTGCTGCAAGAGGAGATGAAGCAGGTGATTTTTTTTTTTTTTTGAACGAAAACAACTCGAAATTTGAAATCTAGCGGATCTCTAAGGCTAGACGTTATCTACTACTTCTGCAAGTACGTGAAAGATGGCGCTCAAAATTCGCAACGACGCAGTTGGGCGCGTACGAAGAAAATGTTACTACCGAAAGACAAACACAAATTATCAGAAAAAGGAAATAAACAAACTAATAAAATTAAAGGAAACGAACGCGGATTAAAAAGCTATAAATAGAAAGGGAAACGAAAAGCTTGCGATTCTAAACGAACAGAATTTCTGCAAGAAAGATCAACTGGAACCAAAACAATCTGGCAAATGGTTATTAAGAATCAAGGCGACCGCAATGGAAATGGAAAAAATGTGCAAAAATTTCGCCTGCTTGGAAGAGCTTCAAGCAAGAGCAACATTTTATAGCCCGGTCTTGAATCAACTACTCAAAAAGAAAAAGAAAAGGAAGAATTAAAATTTAAACAATCAAACTAAAAGCAACATAAAAATTGAAATAAATTACAGAAACTTATTTGGTTACAGAGGAAGAAAGGAAGCCAAAAGACTCTGAAATTATTGGGGCAACCAAAATAACGCCAACGAATAATACAAAAATGAGTGACAGAGAAAACAAAAGAGAGGATTTTGTTTCAATAAAATTTCGGGATTCGCAAAGTCTCGAAGCATGCAAAATGCTACGAAAAATAGTTAACTAAAAGCAGCATTAGCGAGCTCTAATCATTTTCAATTTTTTTTCCTCCTCTTAAACAAAAACAAAAAACTCATTAAAAATAGATTCATCGATTTACAACGAACCAATCAAACGACTTGATACTGTTTTCTTTTCGTTCGTTTGGTATCACGTTATGTATTGTAACAAATCACTCGGAATGAATTTAGAAAAATGGGAAAAACATGAAGAATGCATGAGATCGGATTAAAATCGAAGCATCATCGATTTACAATAATGATTGACCAATCCAACAACTTTATTTTATTTGTTTCTTGTTTGTTCGAAGTGCAGATCGTTCAGAACCAATTCAGAAAGATGAGGAGACCAATGAAGGTGAAGCTTTGCAGTTTTAATTCGTCTGGATTCGCGACGAATGTAATGCAAAAAGAACCGTTACAGTTAAGAGAAGGAGGAAGACTAGTTTTCAAAATCAAAAGCTTCAATCAACTCCAACTTCCCCCATCGCCCTTAACACCAAGAAAAAAAACACCATTTGAAGTGGTGCCTAATTCCACACATCATTCACAGAACCGTTCATGTCTTGGATTTAATAAACGATTTTCTTTTGCCTTTCTGCAAAGCCGAAATTGTATGTGGAAATTCTTAAAGAAATCTCCAGTTTTCTTTCCGAAAATGGAACTATAGACGTTTTAAGTGCAACAATCTCCAAGGGGTCGACCAAATTTATGATAATTCTTCGGCCAGTGAACTAAACAGAGACTTTGTTGGCAAGACGATTGCGGCGAGAGAGAACTTGACGAATACGTCAGGTTGGCAAAATGATTTGAACGCTTCAAAGTGAAATAGAAGAACCCAGAGGAACTTTGAAGAGAATAAAACAAAAAAAATCCAAGGGGTTGGGCAAATTTATGATAATTCCTCGGCCAGTGTTTGGGATTGTTTTGGATCTAAGGAACTAAATAGTGAATTGGTTGTTGGCAAGATGACTGTGGTGAAAGAATTTGAGGAATACGTCAGTTTGGTAAAATGATTTGAATACTTCAAAGTGTAAAAGAGGAACCCGGAGGAACTTTGAGGAGAATAAAACAAAAGCAATTTCCAAGGAGTTGGACAAATTTATTTATGATTCCTCGGTGAGTTTTTGGGATTGTTTTGGTTCTAATGATCTAAATAGTGAATTGATTGGCAAGGTGACCGCAGCGAAAGAACTTGAGGTATACCTCAAGTTAGCAAAATGATTTGAATACTTTAAAGTGAAAGAGAGGAACTTTAAGGAGAATAAAACAAAAACAATTCCAAGGGGTTGGACAAATTTATGATGATTCCTCCGCCAGTGTTTGGGATAGTTTTGGTTTTAGGGAACTCAACAGAGCATAGGTTGGCAAGATGACTGTGACGAAAGACCTTGAGGAATACGCCAAAATTATTTAAATACTTTGAAGTGAAACAGAGAAACTTTGAGGAGAGAATAAAACAACGTTCTGAGTAGTAAGCACTCGCTTGTTCTGAATTAGAACAAAAGAATGACGTCCATTGATTGACATTTTAATTATTATTAAATACCGAGACACTCTTTTATCTAACAGCCCCAAAACTGTCAGAGTCAGAGTTTGTTTGTTGAATTAAAGAAAGAAAAACTTAAGAACAAGGAAACGTGAATAATTAGATACTAATAGTTTGATTACCAAAACTAAAAGGATAAAGGTAGAACTCAATTTCATTAATTAGGTTAGTTATGGTTGTAATGGAGAACAAAATTCTAACAATACCCGGTCATACTGATGAGCGGCGCCGAAAGGTGAGCTGAAAGGTCCTGCCCTAGGTACTGGATGTGCCGAAACGGGGGGCGCAGCACCGGCCCGCTGATATAGATAAGGGTAGTAAGCCTGATACATCACTTCAGAGCAACTCATAGTACATCACAGGGCGCATCACAAAATTCCACCAGAGAGACAAAACACTGCGCGTCGGTCCTCGCCGCGAAACCATCGATCGCCACCTCAAAAACCAACAATCCACACCACTCACTCTCTACTCGACTCTACACGTTAAACTAACTCCCCGACGCCTGATTACCCTCCGGATTCCCCAGGACACGCCCCGTACCCTCTCCCCGGCGAGACTCGGACACGCCCCTGGGCGTGTACTCCGCATTCCCGGCGAGGCGACCAATCGCAGAACGAGCGGCATAGCATGACAGCGCTTTGTTTATATTTTAAATCTACAACATTAAACACACCATTAGTCAAACCGGTAGTCGGGTTTGGGGTTGTTCTCTGTATTACGCTTTGACGAGCTGCTTCGGCGTTGCATAATTTTAAGTAACGCCTCATTCGGATGAGGAATTGACGAAATGAGCCGATCAATTATTTTCCTCTTCGCGGAAATAACTCCCACCGAAAGTGAGACGAATTAAGGCGCGCCTTAATAACTCCAGGCGAACTGCTATTTTTAAGCCACATGTCTTTTAGCAACGTGATTGGTTGTTTTATTTTTACGCGATTAATAATAAATACAATTCGATTTTTCATAACCGCACTCATCGTATCACATTTTAAGCTTACTTAACATACATACCTTTCATAACGTATCAAATTATCTCTAACTTATGTATTATGTCCAACCACTTCATAATTTAAATTGTCTTAAATGGTCGGATTTGCGCGATTAATTCGTTTTCATTGGTGGACGTGTTTTACTTGCTTAACCAAAATAATTAGGCCACGCCCAGTTTTAATCCGTTCGGCGATCTCGTTGGCGAAAGTTGTTTAAAAAAATTCGGTCCTATTGATTCCGGATGACGAACTGAATGTGATTTTGAGTGTAAAACACACCCACAACTTTTAAGAGGCGACCAATTAGGAAAAGATTTGCTCTGTTTTAAAAGGTGTGAACTCGGCAATTCGGTGCAAGGAGACATTGATAGGGTGCTTTTTCTTTTTTTAAGCCTTAAAGAGTAAATAGTGAGAAAACCCCTCGACCACATTAATTCACTGAAAGCGAATACGTATTTCGGTAACGAAGTTACCATCTTCAGCGCTAAACTGATATTAAACTTTAAAACAACAAATAAACTAAACTAGACTAGCCGCACTCCCCCCCTCACTTTCTTTGTACCGTATTATGCATGCAAAGCAAACCGGGATTCTTCGAAAATCTAAAGGTCGAAGAGGCAAGAAGCGGTCGGCCCGGACTTCTCAAAATTCATTAATCTATTCCTATTTTTGTGAATCTCCAAGCTTTCGAAAGAATCTAGGTTTGTTTTGTTATTAATTTGTTTGATTAAATCTATTTTATTTACCGAATGATTGTTTTCAAGCATGTGTAAGGCAACACTGGATTTATCAAAGCGTTTGTATTTTAAATGAGCCAAGTGTTCTTTGAATCTAATTTTTAAGGATCTTTTTGTTTGCCCTACATAAATTTGATCACAATTTTTACAACTAATTTTATATATACCTGATTTATCCTCCGAATCTACTTTATCTTTTGGATTTCCCAGCAACGATTTTAAGCTGTTATTGTTGGTGTAAACTATTCTTAAACCTAATTTTTTAAAAATTGTATTCAACCCTTTAGTATATTGAGGATAAAACGGCATTTTTACAATTTTCTTATAATCTACCTCACCTATTTTGTCAGATTTTAGTGTGGTTATTTTATTAATCTCTAATTTTTGTTTTTGTTTTCTAATAATGTTATAGATTACATCGGATTGGTAACCATTGTACGTGGCGATTTTAATAATTTCTTGAAGTTCTTTACTATAATTAACAGTTGATAAAGGGAATGTCAGCATCCTATGCACTAAGAAATTTAAGGCCGCTAATTTATATTGTTTGCAATGATTTGAATCCGCGGGAATGAATCTATTAACATTAGTAGATTTCCTATAAACGTTAAATTCTAATTTATTACTATTTCTAGTTACTAATGTGTCTAAAAAGGGTAGTTTATTGTTAGTTTCAATTTCATAGGTAAATTTGATGGTGGTGAATTTAGAGTTTAAACTTTTAAGGAATTCCTCTATTGAACATTTACTTTGGTCAAAAACACAAAATATATCATCGACGTATCTCATCCAGATTTTAGGGAAATAATCTAAAGAGGCTTTAAGTTCCGTTTCAAATTTACCCATAAACAGATTTGCCATAAACGGTGACAAGCTATTTCCCATGGCTGCCCCTTCCAATTGTTGGTAAAACTCGTTGTTAAATTTAAAGAAATTTTGATTCATGCATAAACTAGTGAGTTTTATTAATTCATCCACTTCCTCCTTATCGAAGCTATTCTTTGATAAAAGTTCTTTCAGGTAATCTAAGGTGGTTTTTACAGGTATACTAGGAAATAGCGAAGTGACATCGAAGGATACTAAAATTTCGTTTGGTTTTATTTCTAGATTTTTTAATTTTTCAATAAATTCTAATGAATTTTTAACAGAAAAATCGGGTAATTTAACTGGAAGGTTATTAAATTTATCACTTAACCACCTCGATAATGAAGAAGTCGGTGAATTTATACAGGATACAATGGGTCTCATGCTGTTACCTGGTTTGTGTATTTTTGGTAAACAATACAATCTAGGGATTATTGGGTTAGATGTTGTTAATTTGTAACGTAAAGCGTTCGTAATCGCTTTACTGCAGTCTAACATGGTTTTTTTGGTCTCCGTAATCATTTTAGGTAAAGGATCTTTTTTAACTTTCTGGTATTGACCTTGATTAAGCATGCCATTTACTCTGTCGAAATGGCATGCTTAATCAAGGTCAATACCTGAAAGTTAAAAAAGATCCTTTACCTAAAATGATTACGGAGACCAAAAAAACCATGTTAGACTGCAGTAAAGCGATTACGAACGCTTTACGTTACAAATTAACAACATCTAACCCAATAATCCCTAGATTGTATTGTTTACCAAAAATACACAAACCAGGTAACAGCATGAGACCCATTGTATCCTGTATAAATTCACCGACTTCTTCATTATCGAGGTGGTTAAGTGATAAATTTAATAACCTTCCAGTTAAATTACCCGATTTTTCTGTTAAAAATTCATTAGAATTTATTGAAAAATTAAAAAATCTAGAAATAAAACCAAACGAAATTTTAGTATCCTTCGATGTCACTTCGCTATTTCCTAGTATACCTGTAAAAACCACCTTAGATTACCTGAAAGAACTTTTATCAAAGAATAGCTTCGATAAGGAGGAAGTGGATGAATTAATAAAACTCACTAGTTTATGCATGAATCAAAATTTCTTTAAATTTAACAACGAGTTTTACCAACAATTGGAAGGGGCAGCCATGGGAAATAGCTTGTCACCGTTTATGGCAAATCTGTTTATGGGTAAATTTGAAACGGAACTTAAAGCCTCTTTAGATTATTTCCCTAAAATCTGGGTGAGATACGTCGATGATATATTTTGTGTTTTTGACCAAAGTAAATGTTCAATAGAGGAATTCCTTAAAAGTTTAAACTCTAAATTCACCACCATCAAATTTACCTATGAAATTGAAACTAACAATAAACTACCCTTTTTAGACACATTAGTAACTAGAAATAGTAATAAATTAGAATTTAACGTTTATAGGAAATCTACTAATGTTAATAGATTCATTCCCGCGGATTCAAATCATTGCAAACAATATAAATTAGCGGCCTTAAATTTCTTAGTGCATAGGATGCTGACATTCCCTTTATCAACTGTTAATTATAGTAAAGAACTTCAAGAAATTATTAAAATCGCCACGTACAATGGTTACCAATCCGATGTAATCTATAACATTATTAGAAAACAAAAACAAAAATTAGAGATTAATAAAATAACCACACTAAAATCTGACAAAATAGGTGAGGTAGATTATAAGAAAATTGTAAAAATGCCGTTTTATCCTCAATATACTAAAGGGTTGAATACAATTTTTAAAAAATTAGGTTTAAGAATAGTTTACACCAACAATAACAGCTTAAAATCGTTGCTGGGAAATCCAAAAGATAAAGTAGATTCGGAGGATAAATCAGGTATATATAAAATTAGTTGTAAAAATTGTGATCAAATTTATGTAGGGCAAACAAAAAGATCCTTAAAAATTAGATTCAAAGAACACTTGGCTCATTTAAAATACAAACGCTTTGATAAATCCAGTGTTGCCTTACACATGCTTGAAAACAATCATTCGGTAAATAAAATAGATTTAATCAAACAAATTAATAACAAAACAAACCTAGATTCTTTCGAAAGCTTGGAGATTCACAAAAATAGGAATAGATTAATGAATTTTGAGAAGTCCGGGCCGACCGCTTCTTGCCTCTTCGACCTTTAGATTTTCGAAGAATCCCGGTTTGCTTTGCATGCATAATACGGTACAAAGAAAGTGAGGGGGGGAGTGCGGCTAGTCTAGTTTAGTTTATTTGTTGTTTTAAAGTTTAATATCAGTTTAGCGCTGAAGATGGTAACTTCGTTACCGAAATACGTATTCGCTTTCAGTGAATTAATGTGGTCGAGGGGTTTTCTCACTATTTATTTGGATTACAGCCACAGGTTTTGTGTTGCTTTGTGATCCTTAAAGAGTAAATAAGTTTTTGTTTACACTGGAGAATCAATTAAAAAGTTAAATATAAAGTTCAAATTACCTTTCATAACGTATCAAATTGTCTCTTACAAAAATCTATTATATTATGTCCGATCGCTTAACAAGTTAAGTTGTCTAATACAGTTGGGATTTACGCAATTAATCAATTCTCATTGGAGGACATGTTTTACTTGCTTAACCAAAATAATTAGGTCACGCCCAGTTTTAATCAGTTCGGTGATCTGGTTGGCGAAAGTTGTTTAAAACAATTCGCCCCCATTAATTCCGGATGACGAACTGAATTTGATTATGAGCTTAAAACACGCCCACCACTTTTAAGAAGCAACCAGCTAGGAAATGATCTGCTCTGTTTTATAAAATTCTAGACTTGACAAATCGTTGTAAGTGAACATTGATAGGATGTTAAAAATATATTCGTTTTAGGACTTAAAAAGTAAAAACAGTTTCTGCTTAAACTGGACGATCAATTGGAAAGGTAAATCTATTGAATAAAATTCAAATTAATCCGAAATATTTTTTTTCTGTTGGTTTTAACGCTTGTTTTGACCTCTACAATCATTTTTGTGATTTCACAAGCGAGATTAAATTGAAACACAATTGCGACTAATTAACTTTATTGAAAGCAATAAAACTAGCACTGTAATCTACAATGTCTCAACCATGTCCCGAATCTTTACGATCGATTCTTGTCTCGACAATAATTTTTATAATTTCTTAATAAATATTAAAAGTGAGAGTAAGTATCGTAAAGCTCAGTTAACCTAACAGAACAAAGAGGTTTCTCGATTTCATTATTAGATCGAAATTAAACAGACCTGTAAATGTTGTTTAAATCAAATCTTCGCCTTAAAATAATATTAGGATTTGACATATTATACACACAAACTGAAAGTTGAAAACGTAATTCAAACTGAAAGAATGTAGACAATACAATCGGTAATCCATGTGTAGTCACATATCCGGTCAAACGAAATATTAATCGTCTAAATGTAAGTTGTTATTATTATTAAGTTATTATTATATGATGTACGTTATTTATTAGGTGCCTAAAATTAAGTTATGTACGTTATCTATTATATAAGTGCGTAAAAGAGTTAATTATATTGTCTGTCAGTGCATGATTTGAATTTGTATTTACGTTACTAGTTAAATAAATATAATTTAATTTCTCGCGTACTACGTTGGCGTCCTGTTGGTTATAGGTACACAACATCATCCCGAGATATTATAAAACTCGCTTAAAACCTTCATTTATCTAGTGTAAATCGATTATCCATAAAACCAAGGGAGAACGCTTTAAATGATAATAATAAACGAGGATGCTTACCTAAAATGGTGAAAAAAATACCTAGGTGAGAATCAATCAACTCGAACTTGATGAAGAAAGTCAGTCTGTGAGAGAAATTTGAGAAGAAGAAGAAATCAACAAACAAGAAGATAGAAAAAAAAATATGAGAGTAGATATTATTAAGAAAGTGAAAAGTTATCTTCCAGGTACGTTCCGCAATAGGCAACTTAAAAATAGGTAATAACAATCGTAGGAATACACAAGGACGTTGAATGGAAGTATTAACAAAAGGTAAAACCAAGAAATTAAAGAAATAACAGCAAGTAAACTTTTTCAGAACTGTTTACTGTTTGACAATCAAAAAATGATTGCAGGACGAAGCTGGCTCCGATAATAATTTTAAAATCCATAATCCAAAATAGCTTTTGATGTCAAAGTACGCTCAATAATAAATAATGAAGCTACGTCCAAAAAGTGTTAGAATTAACTCTAAATTTCTATGCGTCTACCATTTTGGAGAAAGGAAAATTATAGGAAATTAATCGCTTACTATCTCTTCCTTTCCTCTGTATAGTTGTAAAACGTATTGCTTATAGTCATCGAATTTTAACGCATTATTAAGAGAAAAAACTGTCAACGCACCGCGAAACGTTGAGTGATTATGCAAATTTAAATTGTACGTGAGAAGCTTATTTACCTTTACTACTACTCCATCTAATTTAAATTAAACTCTTCAAAATAAATTAAATGTATTTGGACTACTTGCAGTCACTTTTGTTTACCGTCGATAAAAATACCCAATTACCGTTCGAATGCGAGACATTTGAATTTCCCGCGTGTTAAGTCCCCAGATTAATTAATTTAAGTTGGCTGAACAGGAATCCCTGACTCGGGAATGTAGAGCAAGTAAGATTCACTTCAAATCAATAATTATTAGTAAAATCAACATAATTTTGTGTGTTAATTATTGTTAAACATAACGCAAGCAAAATGGTCGCGTTCAGATGACCGCAACGGCTTATTTTCCGACCCACAGTCAACAGTTCTGAATGCGGCCAATAATACGCAACTGTAGTGCTGCCATCTACTAAAAGATTTAAACACTTCTACATTCTTTGTTTAAAATAAAATCTTGATAAAACCAGTACTTAAATTAATAATAAGTACAGTTTAATTTTGCTATAATACTTAAACAGCATTTTTCATTATTGAATTTACTTATCGCTTTTGATATATTTTCTATTTTGATGTCTTGGCATTGGCACTCTTCGCCGAAACAAAAGTCCCTAGACGCGTACGCCAAGATTCAAAAGTCACTAGTTCTCGTGCGATAGGTGTACGCCGAGATTTGTCTTTTGTAAAGTGAATAATCCGTTTTAATTGAAGCTCCGGATTGTGTGCAGGCGAAGCCCGGAGCCCGTAATGATTTAAACTCCCACAGCTCGCCGGCCGAACCCAAGTGTCAGCGATCCCGTTCGAAAAGACCCAAAATGGCGCAAGCATTTGTTTAACTCCCCGCTTTCGCGCAGTGTCCCGAGCAGATGCAGCTTTGAAATCAGGGTGCCCCAGCCGCAAGCCCGCGCCCCAAATTCAAGTGACCACCCATGCACCCTCAGAACGTCGTCTGTTTGATGCGCCCCACGTTCTAGAGTATGATGGATGTGATCAACTACATAAGGAGCCTGATTTTCCACAATCCGTTCGCGAACAGAAAAAGAAGGTAAACACCCCCGCTTCTCCTCTGCCACCACCGCCACCCCCCTTGCAATCCTGCATTCTTACCTGTCGAAACTTTGCAGGGCTCCTGATGACTTCGAAAACCCGATGATTTCCAAGTTGCGACGGATAAGCACCTCGCAAATGTCAGGATCTGAAGGTAGTTGTAATTTTTTTTGAAATTCCTTTTACTCAAAGCTGTCTGTATGCGTGGAAAATTTGAGGAGGAATTTGTTTTGATTAAGTTACAGATTCTAACCTAATTTGCTGTGACATGGGAGCTCAGAATTCATGTTTCATTTGTTTTTCTTTTTTTACGTTTGACGTTTTTATGAATTTGTGATTGTGCTAGTAAAATCAAGTACTCTGGGCTGGCTGTGTTTGTATAGTTATTGGGTGAGTTACCCTTAAGAGTTGAATTATTGTGAATAGCTCGAGGGTCGCTTTAAACTGTGAGCAGCAGCGGTAACTGAGCTTATAAACGATGCTACTCAATCACAAAAATGTTACATTTAGCGGCAACTGCGACACTAAGCTGCAACCCCAGCTCAAGTTAATTTGTAAATCCAGCTATAATTGCTGTGGTCGATGTGGGCAGTGATTTGAAACGTTAAATAGAAATCCATGTTTGTTAGATTCTGGTTGATTTAAAATGTGCGCAAATGTACCAAAGATGGTCAGAAATTACTGAGACAAGATGGATGTCAGTTTGGATGGAAATCAAGCTAAACATTATGGTTTGAGCCCAACTTTCTAAAACAAAAGTGAAAATGACGTTTCTTGTCATGGTCTTACTTTGGCAATAAAAGTGTTTTCACTATTCTAACAGCACTTTCGATTGGGATGCACCTTGTGCACTGAGTGCATCTTCATCTCTTTTTAACCTCGGTGCACTGTTAATTAATTACTTGGAGATAGTGAGAACCAAGGATGTCGTAACATTAAACTTGATAGCTAACACTGTAGAACAAAAAATATTACGAACCAGGTGGTGGGGGTAATCAGCCATTTTTAAGGTTGGCAAAAGAATAGTTGTTTCTGAAATTCCAGCGCCAAATCGGTAAGATTAATGTCAGCTAATTAGAGATTACTTTGAGCAGGTAAGATTCGTTTGGTGATTTCCGAACGTAACGGAAGTTTTGTAATGTAACATAACTTCAGGATTCACATGCCAATCATCGACATCATCGTGCTTTCTTTTGCTCACAAAATCGCGATCCAAACGTGTTTTGATTCAAAAACAGACATTGTTTTCCTTGAGTCTCTCTATTTTTAAAACTTGTTTGGATTGAATTATGGTCATTTAAAAATGAACTGTCAATCAACAATTCAAGTCAGGTGTTTTATTGCAACAACTACGAAATTCGATTCAAACTTTTAAGCGAAAGAAAGCACCTAATAATGAAAGATAACAAATCATGAAGGAACAAGTGAGAGCTTGACTTGATTTTCAGAAACTTCACGCCGGAAGTCGAATATTCGTTTGTTATCGATTCTCTTTTCGCCCACTAGGAACTTTTTGGTTTTCAGTCACTGTGAGATATTTGATGCCGAAAATCGATTTTTCGTTTGTTCTTGATCTTTTTTTTTTTGAAAGCAGAGAATGTGCAAGATTATTAATTAATGTCACAGCTAATCATTTTATTTTTGATTCGATTCATAATTTAGGTACGTCTGTCTCTTGCCTTATTGAACAAAACCAAGTCTGTACTTAGCACACGAATTTATTGACTAAGAGCAGGAAAGAAGCTGTTTTGTTTATAGCAAGAATGAAATCTTGAACCTTGTTTTGTCTTAGTATTTGAAATATGAAATATTAAACCTCTTGAAAACACCTGCAGCAAAGCTTTTTTTGCGTACAAAAAAGAATAAACTATTGCGTCAGAGGTTATTAAATTAATTTCAGACGATTGGGTGTCGACAACTTCCTCGATGAGCGCCCGACGCAAAAGCGGCCTCCTGGACAAGCGGGACTGGAAACACAGGGCGTCCTGGCTTAAAGAGAACAACAGTCCCATTAACATCGAGGACGACGATGACGACGATCTCGTAGAAATAAAAAAACCGTCAGATTCGTTCGAGTTCCTACGCAAACCCACCGGCCACATGACCTCAACCCCCAATAACAGCAACAGCCGGCCCTTGCAGAACGGCGACGACGACGTGGCTTTCGTGAAGTACACGGGGGCCCCCGAGGAAAAACAGCGTAGTGCCAAGAAGCAGGGCTTCGACTACATCAAACCCGCATCGAATTTCTTGGTGCAGAACGGATCCAATCACCTGCAGAACGGCTCCAGGAGACGCGATCGCGATGGAAACTCCCCCTTGTTCAATAGTATTAAGGAAATCAAGTCGAAGATGAGGTTTCCACCCGGAAGGAAAGTCACGGGAGGAACGCATAGCGCGGCGTTGGATCAGAGCTTTCGCCTGGATGAAAAGCGAAAGTACAGGGAGCTCCTGATGAAAGCGGCCCCCGCGTCTAACAAGAATCTTCTGAATTTATTCGCCGAGTACACGACGCCGTTGGGCAAGTTCTTTCCCAGCAATATCAATAACCTATCGAGGGGCAAGAAGCTGGTCGAGATGAGCAGGGCCGCTGCTGCTTACAAAAAGCCTTCCGTTGAGGTAATCGATTTGACTGACGGTTCTAAAAGGGCTGAGGGCAAGAATGCGGTGGCTACTCGCTTGTTAACACGTGACACTATTAAGAAAGTACTAAACGATATTGACAATGATGTGGTGGTGGTTAAGGACTCGGATTCTGAGGTGGAAGTTCTGCCGACTCCTCCATCTCCAAAATCTGATTTTAAAATAGAGAAGTGCAACAGTTTGAAGACTTACGTCGATCGATCTGAGCCTGTACATGACGAATGGATTAGTAATTTGTAAGTAGTCAGGGCTTTGATTTATTTCGCAACGTAATAAACAGCCAAGGATGTTATTATACACGTGCGCAATATTTTAAACTGATGACAGTTGTGACATTGTCAAAATTGTTAACATGGGGCAGTTTGTGAGTTTCCTGACGTCAGCTTTGTGCTGTGTAACATCCTGGCTGTAAGCTCTTAATAAATTAATAATTTAAGCATCTCACTTTGATTACGTAAACTAAAAAGAAAAAGAAAGAAAGTTAGTAGTAAGAACGGGGATTCAAGCGTTCACTTTCTCTCTTTATCGAGGCTTATTTATTTGTTGCTTTTAAAACGAGTTAAAAAGATGTTATTTTTTGCATAGAATAAAGCAGCATCATGAGAAAATCAGCAGACGCCAGCAGCTGATTGACGAGCAGAAATCGCAGGTCAAGAAACACACGAGCATCAGCGATGAAATTCGCTCGAAACTGCTAGACGAGAGTGTACGCAAGTGTTTACATATAAAAGATGTGCTGCTTCCAGATGAGGATAAATCGAGCTCTGTTTTCCCTTCGCTCACCCCCGAACAAGAAGCCAAGATTGATAATGCGCTAGACAAGAGCAAGGCAAGCGGCGAAGTCCTGGCCAGACAGTTCAATATAAACATAACCAGGCAAGACATGCTGACTTTGGCAGGCCTGAATTGGCTTAACGACGAGGTCATCAACTACTACATGAATTTGATCATCGAAAGGGGAAAGATGGAGAGGTGGCCGAAGGCTTACGCCTTCAACACGTTTTTCTACCCGAAAATATCATCGGGTGGTCAACCGTCGGTGAGGAGGTGGACGAAAAAGATTGACATCTTCACGTACGACATCATCGCAGTGCCCATTCACCTCCGCCTGCACTGGTGTATGGCCCTAATCGACTTTCGCACCAAGATCATTACGTACTACGATAGTATGGGTAGCTCGAACAAAACCTGCTTAGATAATTTGCTGATGTACCTCGAAGCCGAGCACGAAGACAAAAAGAAAACTCAGTACGACACGAACGAATGGAGACTGATCAACGCGAAGAACATTCCACAACAGATGAACGGAAGCGATTGTGGCATGTTCTCCTGTACTTTCGCGGAGGTTTTGACCAGGGATGGCGAGATTAACTTTAGCCAGGAAGACATGCCGTATTTGCGGAGGAAAATGGTACTAGAAATATTGGAGTCTCGGCTGCTAATTTCCTAAAAGAAAAGAGAAAAAAAATTGTGAGTTAAAGACTACCTGCGCGTTCTACAGAATCTGCACTTTATTTTTTAGTAATTTTGTTAACAAACTGTATACAATTTTTTTTTTTTTTTTAGTTTTTTAGCAGTAAAATCTTTCCTAGGAGTTTATATATTTTTTTATTTCGTCGTCGTGTCTCGGTAAGTTTAAACTGCAAAATTTGCTCGGGCGCGATCGGGCCCCCGGTAGGGCGTGGAAGAGGGAAAGAAGTATTAACGTTTTACTTACGTCTCAGTTTTCAATTTTATAATGTAATTTTTATGTTACAAGAAAAAACAGTCCGCAAGTAATTCCTTAAATGGTACATACGTACATGTGTAATCCTCCAAAGATAACGTGACGATCGGTGTTTACGATCAAACAAATTCTGTTGTAAGTGTAGATGATGTTCTGTTCGATAACTAAACTTACTGTATTTTAGTAATTGTTATTTAATTTTTTGTATACGCTGTATTTTGATTCGATGAAACAAATAAATCTGTCTACCTGTAAGCACTTTATTATTATTAAGTATTATAATGACCAATATTCAAAAATGAGAAATTACTGAACGTTTGAACAGTTTTCATTGCTTCTAAACACAGTCAGTAATCGCTTTGTTAATGTCACATTTGTAATAATTTATATACAGTGTGTCCCCAGAGCTAATTTTGGAAATTGAAACTGTCGATTTATGGCAAACAAAAAACGAACGCTTAAATTCAAAAAAAAAAAAATTATCGGAAAAAAAGAAAGCCTAACGGTGGACTGGCCGAATGAAATTTCTGGTCCATTATACGCAGCGCGAACTCATTCCGGGGACACACTTTATTTATAAATGTGATATTAATAAAGTGCTTGCTTAAGTGTTTTTTATAATCATGGAGTATCACAAAGTAACGGCGGAGTGTTTCATTAAAAAGAAAATCAATAGTGGCGTCCTTGTATAAAAAAAAATCAATGCGTTTCTTTTACTGCCTACATGAATTCCGACATAAATTAAGCTGTCGTTATATCATTGGCCAACGATTTAAACTGCGTTTTGATTGGAGAACTGTGCATAAACTCTTCCGAATGATGGCGTTGAAAACAATTGGGTAATCGTAATCTGTATCACATCATACCAACAGAGAACTTGGAACAGTTGAAGTATCTACATAATTCCTTCGGCAGTTCAGAATTTAGAAAACAGATGGCGGTAATTTCACATTTTTTTTTTTAGCGAGGGCTGTACCTAGTTAGCCCGAGCCATAGCTTTGAAAGGAATTTAATAAGATTCTGCCGACAGATGGCACGGCAACGTACATTTGTGACATCAACTGACGGCACATCACTGAATTCAGAAAAGAAAAAAGAAATCTGTCGTACAATCTACGAAAATCCTGTTAATTAAAAAAGAAATGAGTATCATTTAATTTAACATGCCTTATAGTGATGTGTAATGTAATGAAACAATTGAGGAAATTTCTTGAAACTTTGAAACAATTTTCCCACGACCCTAAAAATGACAGCTGGCGCTAAAAAGAATTAATTTTTTAACCAGTTTAGGAGATGGCGCTGATAGAAAAATGTACGCAATTCGTACAACAAAAGTAAATAAAAAACGAACGCATTTCATAAGTGTTTTTATTAGCACAACAAAGGTACAGAGTATTTACACAGTATTCGTAACTAAAACGTAATGCACAGAACGCACAGTGAACGATTTGTAATCGTCATCGGGAGGGTTGGGGGGGTGATATAGCAATTTGCGTTACGCAAATATAATGATGAATGCGCATGAATTATGGAAGGGAAAACGTCAAATTTTTATTGACGTGTCGCATGTTAGTTGTTTGTCACTGTACATATAGATTTAACAGTCACAGCGTTGTGATTTCTTGTTTGATCTTTACGGCAATAAAATGACTGATTGTTTAATAAATCTCCCCGAATACTTACAATAAATAAGTTAAAGGGGTATAAACTAGAAACAGTCGTGCTTGACGTTTGCCACCCTGTATATACTTATTACCATTATTTCTTCTTGAATTCTATTTCTGTATGAAACGTATGAATTAAAGTAATAATTCGAATTTTATTGAAATAAAGTTGTGTTTTTTAATTGTTTAGTGCGCCCGGATGATTCTGAAACTCCGGAAGTATTTTACAAATCGACGTTCTGTGAAACCAGTGGAAACCGAAAAGACGTGTGTGTGTGTGTGTGCGCGCGCTGAAAGCTCAAAGTGAAGTTGTCGTGCGCTCAAAATCATCCTATAAACAACCTATAAGTAAAATAGACTTTCCTTAACCTTAGGGCAATAAATTTTGAGCATGTTGTGTTTTAAAGCCGCGTCGAGCTTTTATTTTGAACAGAACTCGAAAAGGACGGGAAGCCGGGACGGTGCAGAGAGCTCTCTTATTCAAATTGTGTCAAAATTTGTGCCTATATTGTACAGTGCGTGTACTTTCCGTTTAATCCTAGAGAGAAAGAGATAATAAATAACATTTAAGTCTATAATATAGTAATAATTGTGGTCTATCACATAAATTTAACAACACAGGTCCTCAAGTCTTCCTACAAATTATTTATTTATTTAATTTATTTTATTTTATCTTTTGGCGCTACCTACTAAGCTGAGAGAATCGGTTCGTTTGTATAAAATCATGTAAGAATGGATTGTAGATTATAGTTTTCCGTTTTTCGTTTTTCTGCTTCGATAATTCAGCCACCCAATTCTTTCCCGTGGGGAATAGATTTATTAAAAAGCGCGGTATTTTTCTGCGCGTACGAACGGAACAGCGAAAAGCCTAATCGTCTGTTGCTTCTCCGGGGGCTTGCACGTGCGGTCGTTTCCGGTCTAATCCGGTGGAAAAGCTCTCTCTTACTTTTACCCGCCGCTTCGTAAACAATTAGCGGATCTTCCCGTTTCCTTCGGGACTTCCCCTGGCTCTTATCTTGAATTACAACATTCAGATTACGAGACCTGGCCGGAAATCACTGCCGCTTCTTCCTTTTTTTTTTTGCTGCCCGTTTTCGTTTTCGGGGGAAAACCTTTTTTTTCCTGCATTTTTATTTAACGCAGTATAATCGGCTTTTTTTTAATACATAAACAAAAAACAAAAATGCAAACTCACCTCGGGCAGGAGCGCGCTCGCGCGCTCCGGACGCCCCTCGCTTCGGTGGTTTATTTTAATCCGTTTATCCGCCAAAAAAAAAAAAAAAAAATCTAGTTATGATCCTCATCTAGAGTGCCACGGTTTTTCATCAACGTTAAATCCCCCGCGCACGCGAGAGCACGTGCGTATTAAGCGCCGCTTTTGTTTGGAAAATCCGAGTTTAATTGAAAACGAAACGGGGTTTTTATTTTGCAACGCGATTTACTCAAATGATACCGTTTGCTTTGCTCTGGCATTGCTGAAAACTCGCATGATTTTTCAGTTCGCGTAAAAAGCACCGCACTTTAAGGTTGCCGCACACTTAACCGTCACGTTAACGTAGTCCAGAAACTATTCTTTTATTTAAAAAAAAAATACAGTTGACTCTTGTCCAATGAAAATTGGAATCTTTAACGGGACATAATATAAATGGAAAAGCACTCACCGATTCGCTATCGATTAACGAAGCTATCAATCGAAAGAGAAACGTTGAATGTCTTTCCATTTATGTTCTGTCTGGTTAAAGACTAAAAACTTTAAAAAAAGACTTAGCAATCGGCGGCCAGAGATCTTGGAGTCACAATTCAGTATGAAAGTATCATTCTGACTCATAAATTAACTAAACGGGAACGCCATTACTGGGTTACGGTTGAAATTTCAGTTATTATTCTGTTATTATTATATTCTCACGCTAAACGTTCGTCTGTTACAGAAAATGCATTGTCGCAGAATTTCAAACACTGCCGACGACACGTAATTCGTCTCGCCTCGGATTTAATAGATTTACTAGCGTCAAAGGATACCGCCGACAACGTATTTCTTTTGCGGTAAATTCCGTGCACCCGTTCTATTGCGTTTTCGGAAGATCAAAGAATACCGACAGCCAATCATCCCCGCTAGTATCCTCAGACGGTTGTGTTGGAAAACCTGCGAGGTGGTGCCTTTGTCGGCATATCAAAAAAATTTCACTTTTATTATTTACCGTCCGCCAATCAATGACGACAGATAAGTGTGCGATAATCTTTAGAAGTCCTACGCACGCCGCCTCTTGCCGAACGATTTCAGGAAATTTAAGGCTGCCTTATCCTCTGCGGATTGACCTCCAAATTGATTTGAACGCTGCTTAACTAAAGCCTTAGGTAAATACGTTTCAAACCTCACTAGAAAATTGGTTCAAAATTCCCCAGTGTGAGAAGGTCGACCGGAGAGTCAATGCAGCCCTAAATCAGCGACTCAAAACCGTGGCGTGAAATTTTGGCAATTTTGATTAGTCGCTGTTTAACCTAAATTGCTTTGCCGCATATTTTAAATCAACTGGGCATTTGCGAAATTACCTTGGTGCCCACAGGAAAGTTTCGGGTGACTGAATCATATTATCCTTGCCTGCCGTCTACAGTGTGTTACATTTTTTGTTGCTTACCTTCTACGAAAACGTTTCGTTGCCTAACGAAGTCATCTTCAAAAACAAAACGCTGAGGTGACACATACAATTTCCTAATAACATTAATTTGCCGGCGAACGCTCGGGTTTGCTCCTCGGGTAAAGCTGTCTTCTTTTTTTTCTCTTCGCCCGCGCCAAACCCGAGCGCGCACCGCGACATAAAACATTCAACGATTTTTTTTTTTGTTTTTCGTAAATGTTATTAAACATTGCAATAATAATCAGTTTTACAAACCTTATCGTCAAACCATCACATAAATCTAAGATCGGAATTCGCTAACAATAAGACACCTACGTAATTGGAAACGAAAGTCGCATGAGCTGATCAGGTTACCTCAACCCAGCATTCTGCTGAAGAAGTAGGGGTAGAATGATTTTCTCTGCGGCCTGGTCAGTTGCCTCTGGCGGTTGGGGCGAGGTTGAGCTTGAGGTTCCGCCTCCAGGGGTTCGCCGGTGCTTTCGGATGTTTCTTCCTGGATGACTCCGTCCCAGTCGGTGGCGTGCTTGCGCGAGCTGATGATTTGGGTTTCTTCCTGCGAGGTGGTGTTGTGAGAGAGCGAGCTGTTTTCAAGTGTGGTCGTAACCTCTGGGGGTATTTTTGTTGCTCCCACGGTGGTATTAACCGTCGCCGCCTTCAATTGCGGCGAATTTTTCTTGGCCACCTTCTTCGTGGTGACGAAAAGCACGCTGCTGTTGTTGCTTTTATGACCGTGGTGGAGTTTAATTTCGATGGTTTGATGAAGTGATTGGTCTTCTTCATCATCATCGATTGGTAGTTTATTATCGACGTCCAGGTTCAAGTCGGGGTTGTTGTTTTCATCATCTTCCATCATGGGCAGTTCTTTCCTGTTGGTGCGATTCAGCTTGATCAAAGAATTCCCTCCGACGATGGGGAACAACTCGACTTCCTTCGAGAGCGTCTTATCGTCGGCCTTGCTCGATAGGTCGTTGGCGTTCTTTTGTTTGTGCAGGTCCTTCGGTTTCTTTAGTCCTTCGTTGGTGACGGGGGGCACTTCTTGTGTTGGTTCTTTGTTATACATGATCGTCGTCGTGTACAGGATCGTATTTGCTGCTTCCGCTTTGTTGGTACGGACGGTCGCTGACTGCGTCGTTGTGAAATGAGCTTCCGCGTCTTTGGCTTTTTGGTTTTCTTCAGTTCCAGTCTCGTTTAGTTCTATTATGTCGAAGACCGTTCCGTTTTCTATAATGCTGAACAGCTGGCCTTGATTGATGGCGCTGGGGTACTCTTCGGGGCCTGCATCTTTAGCCTCCGTGGTTGCCGTCGCTGTACCAAACACTTCCTCCCTGCTCGTCTCCTGCGTGGTTAAATCATCTCCTTCCGATTGGGTTAGTCTACTTGTGCTTTCCATTTCCGGTTTAATCGTGCTGGGTTTCGTGATTGACGCGCTTCTTGTCATCGACGTGGGGCTCACGGTATCCTCGGTTTCCCGTCGGTGTCTCGTTGGCAAACCATAATCGCCCGTATCCACCGTGTTTGAGGTCCAAAGCCACGGCTTCGTCGTCTTAATCCCGCCGGTGGTGCTCTCCTGGTGGGTGGTGCTCGAAGAGGAGGAGGGCAGAGTGCTGGTCAACAAGGGCGCCTTCGTGGTGGATCTCTCCTCGAAGTCGTCGCCGGTGATCGTGCACGCCAGCTGCTTGATCATCTCATCGTGATTCTGAAACAAATGGAGAGAGGAAAACGAGTTGGTTAATTAATTATCGCTGGAAACACGTTAAAGAGAGGCGGCGGCGGCGGCGCTGGCGATAACGAAAAATGGCGCGCCGCTTTGAAGTCGCAACATCAAAGGCTCCGAATTTTTAGCCGGGAATAATCCCGTAAAGAGCGGGCTAAATATAGACGCTTTTAATTAATATTTGGGGGGGAGGTGCGTCTGGAAAAGGCCTGGAATTGATCCAAAAAAGTACAAAACTCCGCGAGGGATAAATTCGCACGGATAACAGAAGAGAGATATCTCGGCTCTGTTAAGCCCCCCCAAGATCCTCTGCACTTCACAACAAATGAAACAGAAACAGCGACATACTTGAAACATTTCGGTGGTTAATTACGTACATATACGCTGTGTCCCGGATAACTAACTTTTTCAGAAAAACTGATGTCGGAGGTGAGAACCCGAGAAGCGAAAGAATACAAAAAAAAATGAGAAAATTGTTTTGTTCGCATTAGTTAAAGCAATTTTGACTTTTAACTGCAACAATTGGGGGAGTTTTCGAGTTAAGGGCGAGCAGTGAGTCACTTAAAAGGAGAAGACATTTTGTGTATTCTCTCAGTTCTTCTGTGCGAGTGTCTGTCTTATCGGCGCGCAAGAATTTTTAAATTGATCTAAACAGGGACGTTTTCATAAAGCGAAGGGTGTCGTCGTCTTTTAAGGGGGCCCGTTCTAGCGTGAATCGACAGATAGCAAGGCAACAGAATGAGTTCTCTTTCGTGCACGTACCGCGTTTCCCTTGCAGGCGATCCGCTTTGTTCCATCCAGTCCACAGTCTGAGGTGAGTTCGAGGGCGGATTGCTCGGGGATGTAGAGGACCGTGAGCGAGGGGATCTCCGTCAGGAGACAGCCACCGGGACCCGACGCCCAAGAAGGAACTGAAAGAAAAAAATAGTGCACAAAAATTATACTATGTAAAACCCTTTTCTTGGCGTAAGAGAGGAGGCAAGCTGCTCGCCAGAAAAAGTCTTATAGACTTTAAGAAAAGAATAAATTAATTCCGAACGCTTCGTTTTTGAAGTTTCGGCTTTTTAAAACCCTCGCTCTCTCTCCTTCTGGCGCGAGTAATTAAATCGTAAATCTCCTTCTTTCCAACAGTTTTTGCGCATTAAGCTCGACGAACTTTAATTTGTTTTTTTATTGTTTTTGTGTGTGTGTGTTTTTTTTTTGGAGGGCGGGGAGAAGTTTGGCGACGCCGGCGTCGAGTTCTCTCAACTTCTAACTTTATTTCTTGAGTATTTAATCGAGCTATACATCCGATTGCCTCCGTCACCCTTGGCGACATCATCTGACGAAGTTGAACTGCATAAGTTTTACACCAATCAAAATGGAACACCCTATATATTTTTAGATTTTCTGATACCGAATTGAATTTGAATGTATAAAGCGAGGATGAAGTAGTACCTACCGTCACAGCGATTTTAATCAAAGTTTTGGAGTTGTTGTTACTTGGCATTTTCTTCTCGGGCATTAGGCATCGTATACAGGGTTACAAGTAATTAAAGACAAAGAAAAAGTTGCGCCCATGATTTTCAACTGTTTTTTTTTTCTTACGGACACTATTTTAGATATTCATACCACCTGACGTAAAAATAGAATCTGAATTCGACCATACGGTGGTACATCTGTGCTTTTATTTAAAAAAAATATTAAGTTACTAAAAAATATTTCAGAAAAAGTTCAATATAGTAGGCGGATGCTTATTGAGCCATTGAGAACCAAAATTATTATTAAATTAGCTAATCTGATGATACATATAAGTATTTAAGTATTTACATAAAAAAATGTTATTTTCTGAAAGGTCTCTCAAAGTCTCGTCGCAGTTACTTTAATTAGAGTAATAATCTCTGCAGCAGTGCTCTTGGAACATGTGCGAAACGGATTCTATCGATTCGCTCGTACGGATTTCAGGCTTTATTTTTATGACACTTCCCCGGAGTCGATCCGGTTTACAAATAAACACTGCAGTGGCAATTTCATCTCGCTTTGTTTTAGCACTCTTTGGGATTCACATCGCTTCGTGTGACCGACGAATATTTTGTTATTACATTCGAGGAATACACACACAGGGTGAATTTCATTCATTCAATTATGTAGTGATGTAAATATGAAAATTTAATAATTTGCAAATCGATGAAAGTTTGCCCGCTCTCCTTATACTTTTTATTCGTCCACGGTTTGAAAGTGACCTTGTGCTTAATTTATTCATTGTGTTCAGGTGACTTATCCTTATCCCAATATGATATCTAAACATTCTTAAATTAACTTTCAAAAATTCTTCTTCGCGAATCCTCCCAAGACAACTGCGGTCTAATTTCCTCGTACTGCGCCGGGGGGGATTACCCGGCCGGCTTTTTTTCCCGACGACGCGGCGCGACGAGGAAAAATCGCCGCTCAGCTAAATGAATACATAAATTAATTTCGCCGGGTCGCTTTGTACTTGTAACTCTCGGGGTCGGGGGAGGGTTTTCCCGCGTCCTTTTTCGGCGACGTGAGACGGGGATGCTCTCGCGTTTTCGGCCGTTATAAAATTAAAACCCTCTTAATAAGTCGCCGGCCGGCCCGAGGCACTGCATTAATTAGCGCTTGAATAAATGGGACTTGGTCGAGTTTAAGCTTGCAGTTTTTTTCTTCTTTTTTGCGGGGGGTTAAAAATCCACGTAAAAAGAGGTTCCAAGTTATAAATGAGAGTCGAAGGGAATTAGATGTCGTGCTTCTGCCTAAAATTGTTTACATTTCGTGTGCAGTTCTGCTTTTATAGATGAACTCTCCACTGGCCGCAAACAATTTCAGACGATTAAAATTTTTTGCTTCTACTGTCTGTGTTAAAGAGACAATGATAATTTTTTTTCTTTCGATTTAGAGCTTCTTTCCCGTTACAAATTTGTCGCCAACTTAGTAGGAAGGACTAATGGCCAGCCAATAAACGGCGGTAATTTCGTAAACGTAAATGCGAATTCGCGCTCCGAGTAATCCATATTATAAAGGCAGGAAATTCTACGGTTTACATAATTTTATGATTGCACCGTCCTCACTCTACCCCGCCGTTTCGATTAAAGCTTCCGAAATTTACAATGTTATTATGCAAAGTAGAACTTGGATGTCTGTAAGCGATAAATGGTAAAGGTAAATTCAATCGCGTAATTGCACGAACGGAAATCAATATTTTTAGAACTTGCTTCTGTCTCTCTTCTAAGGAGTTCAGTATTTGTATACATATTTAAGTGGATATGCGATGGTTATAATTTTTCAATAGTTGTCTG
This sequence comes from Prosopocoilus inquinatus, assembly GCA_036172665.1. Taxonomy (NCBI): domain Eukaryota; kingdom Metazoa; phylum Arthropoda; class Insecta; order Coleoptera; family Lucanidae; genus Prosopocoilus; species Prosopocoilus inquinatus. The sequence goes on along the minus strand of CM069878.1, from coordinate 211,007 downwards.
TTTCGACCAACAGCTGACGTCTAACTGATGTTATTTACAAATAAGCGGTGCCCCGTTATTTCGTTTTTTTTTCGTGTTGCGCGATAAATCCTCGACGCAAAATTAATGGCGTCCGGACATCGATATTTCAAAATTTGGCCAGCGAAACGCACGCGGCGCGAAATTAATCGTTTTCCTTGCGTTTCCCGTTCCCGTTTTTATTGGATTTTTATTATCGGCGGGCCGATGGAAACATATTTGTTTTCCGGAAGAGCGGCTCCGACCGGCGGCGCGGCGCACACATGAATATTAATAATTTTTCGGGCGGCGGCGGCGGCGTTCGCGAGCGCAATTCCCCGCGAATCCGGAAAAAATAAAACGTAACCCGTTCGCTATTATTGTTAAAACATGGCGGCGGCGGCGGAGGAGAGACTTAATCTGCCGGGAACAATAAATTCCGGGGGGCCCGTTTTGCATTATCCAGCGGTCCGGGATAAACGGCGGTGTTCGAACGGAGTCCGTACAGTAGTATCTACGTACATACAACATCGATCCGGGCCTGGCTTCCATGCATGTTTTATGGCGTTCGATTTTACGTACTATACGTATTGTTTGCGACGTAAACAAGCGACCGCGTGAATATTTCATTGGACGGTTGGTTACTACGTGCGAAACGTTTCCGGGAATAAGGAAGGAAGAAATTCCCGTCGATAAATTCGAAAAGTTTTCCCCGCCCGGAGAAATAATTGGCAACTCCGGCGGGTTTACGGCGCAGAGAAATAAACGTCAGGTTGGTAAATAAAGTTTAGCGGGAATTAACTACGTACGTCTCCGTACCCGGGGAAGACAAGAATAAGAAGTTAAATAACTCCGGCCCGAGCGACGCGACGCGACGTTACGTGATCGCCGAGCTCCGGTGGAACGAAATTACGGATTATTACATCTCCGGACTCGGTCTGCCGATAAGTCCGGTTCGAAATTAGATTTCCAGCGATAGCGATCCGATTCTGTAAATTATACCGAGTGATCCTGTTTGCTTGACTCGCCTATATATATATTTTTTTCTTCTTTCAACGTTATTACGTCTGTGAAACCAAGTTCGGGGAACTTGGATTTCGGCGTGATTAAATTAGGGTCGTCCTAATGGGGTGGACGGTTCTTGCAATCATAGAAACGTCCAGCTGAATTATACTCCTTTATAATTTGAATTTACCGCCAAAAGAAATGAGATCTTGATAATATCATTTAAAAGAAGTACTCATTTGATAACGTTTCTCTTTACTCGACTTAAAAAATACGCGGTAACGCCGTTAATAACGTGAAAAAATTAATAACGTCAACGCCAAAACATTAATAACGTCAAAGATATATAAAATTAATCACGCCAGAAAAGAAATAAGCAAAACATTAAGCAAAATTAAAACTTCGACAATTTCTTACTTCATGCAACGGTCTTTAACGTAAAAGACGTAACGTTAAGATCGTACGTTATGCAATAGATACCGTTCTGTTCCCTAACATCGTTAACAACGTTAATAACGGCCAATGCGGTTAAAACTAGGAGTTTCCGCGACTTATCCGTTATTTCTGAATAATTTTGCACCACTTAGCCTAAACATTCACCCCTATGTTGTCGGAATATCATTTACATTAAACATAACAGGACGTTATTGTCTGAGGTCACGTTCAAATTCCTACGTGTGTTCAACGTAAATGATACAACATAGGGATGATTTGCAGCGGAACTCTCGAGCAAAGCTTTTGCTGATGAAGCCCCAAATAAGGCTGAAACCGCAATCAAAAACGATTTGCAACAAAATTGTTCAATAGCGTTACCCTTAACGTCAATGAGGACCAAAGTTAATAACGGAAATAACTTACCTGGTAATTCACAAATGAAGGATGCAACTGCAGGTCCCCCGCAGGATAATGCGTGCCACCGGAAGTCCGCGGCCGGATCCATGGCGACGCACAGGGGCTCGCTTCCCTTAGGAATCGCCTCCTGCCAGTGTCCATCGGCGCTCAGAGGTCGGAAGTCCCTGCAAGAGCAACAGCGGCGTTTAACCAGAAACTTCGCGGCCCCTGATTGCAACCAGCGGTGCAGGTCGACGGAATTTGAATACGTAATCATCATCATCCCCGCGCACGTCATTTGTTACAAGTGGAAATGGAATAATAAAGCAGACCGCCCGAGGAGGACGGGGCGCGGCGGTTAATCGGCAGAAAACGTCATAAATCAGGGCGCAAATAATTAATGTCTCGTTTAAAATGTAATAACTAGGTGGGGAGAGGGAATTACTTTTCCGCGCCGCCGCTGTTTTATTTAGTAGCACGGCAGTTTCGGGCTAGTGTTGCCGCCCGCCGCGTGAAAATAATTATTAAACAACTGCTGTAGGAATTTTCAGCGCATACGTTTCCTGTTGGGTGAAGCCCCGAACCAATCACGATGCTCGCAGCACCGATTAAAAGGTCTCCGCTAAATTTGCTGCCTATCTGCGTCCGATTTCCGAAATGTTACCGAAATGTGGTTTCCAGTGCCGGCGATTTCCAAGAAGTCCCGGGCCTAGTCTTTACTCCTACGCCTCCCTCGATCTCGAATAGGACAAGAGGAGAAAGTTCTTGAGCAGTTCCGCATATGAAGTCGTCGGTTTTATACGCGTCTTAATTTTCTTCGTTAGTAAGTTTTCTCTTTCTCAAAACTATTTTCCGTCAGTGCTGACTGACTTTTTCTTGAACTTTCCTTCTCTCTTTCCTATGCTACATTCTATTATGTGATAATTTGCTTTACTTCATATATTTCTCTTAATTTTGAATATATCTTGTCATTTAATGATTCAGATTTGTATTGTTGAATTATTACGAGGAACCCTCATCTGAGGGCAAATAGTTTAGTCATTAAACAACAGATGGCGTAAGATGAACACTGACCTATTTCCGTAATTTCTAGGCTGTTTTACGCTACCCAGTTTCGTTTTCTTTTACAGAATAAAAAAATAGAACGTGTTCTGTTCCACCGCAAAAACAATTTGTATTTGTGATTTATTTTCGAAGCCTGAAATGGGATTTTGTTATTTTTTTTTTTTTCTGTACGGAATTTCGGTTTCTTTCGTCTTGTTATAAAAAAATAAGAATTGCACGTAACAAAACAAAAAAAACTGTAATACTTTCTGATTTATTTTCATTATTATAATTTTGAAATAAGTTTCTGTTAAATTTTTTTTTGCCATGCGGAATTCCGGTTTCTTACACGTTGTTACAAGAAGTAAGAACCTCGATGAAACACGCTAGAATTTAACTAGGATAACAACAGCAGCGTTCTGCGTTTATTATTATCTGAAATCATGCTTCTTTACGTTTTATACAATATTAATTAAAAAAAGAAAAAGGCCGTGCAAACACCGCTCCGTTCCGCAGAAGAAATGGAATATTTAAAAGACGTCCTCCGTTTCAAAGGACCGTCGTGCATCAGGGTAAACACGCCGGGCGATATTTTAATCGAAATCGTCCATTTTTGATGACGCAGGGCGCCTCTGCATTTTCATGCAAATTTCAGGCGCAAAAGCTCACGTGGCGTCGCGTCGCCTTGCCGCCGCGGCCCCGTTCCGTTTATGAATAGTTTACGGTACGTGCGGGTCCGTTTCGGAGAGCCCATTTAAGGTGAGTGCTGTTAACGTATGCACAGGCGTGGAATCGCAAAAAGGACGAGAGCAAGGATATTGCCGGGGGAGAATGGGAATGTAGGTAGGTACGTACGGTACAAGCGCGGGGGTGAGTTTAAGAGCAACGCAAGAAGATTGCTTTCGATTTCGAGCGGTTGCGTAGAATTAAAGAAGTGACGGAGAAACGCCTAAACATTAAAAAAGAGTCGAAAAAAAAAATAAGAAACCAAAAAGAATTCTTTAATTCCCCACAGTCTCCTTCTCCTTCTTCGTTGTTTTAGTTTTAGTTTAAGCTTTTAGCAAAGCTTTTAGTGTTAAGCGCCGCGCTACTTTCTTTTCCTTTTGCAATCTACATTCTACTTACATCCACGTGAAATTGGGCTTGTCACTGTTCCTCTGCAGTCCGATCCATACGTTGCTCGTGATGTCCAACTCTTTCAGGTACGCCCTGATCGCGTCGTACTGAGAAGTAGAGTCGACTGCAACAAGAGAGAAAATAAAATCTTTCGCGGAAAAAGAAAAACGCTTTCCGCTTCTGACGAGTTTCCGGGGCGGCGATATTTGCTTTTCCTCTCGCCGCCTTTCCCTCCACAATGGAGTACGTCCCCGGCTTAAAGCACGAGAACGAACCGCAGACGGACCGCCGGCCGCGCCGCGCCGACCGGAATCGTAGTTTGCGAGCGCCCGGATTTTTCCGGTTGTCTAACCCGGCTTCCAACTGTTTTAGTTCGGGGAGAACGAATTATTTCAATACCGAAGCGAGGAAAGAAGAAACAAGGAGTTCTTTTTTTTTTTCGAAACAATCGCCTATTTTATAAATTTACTCGAGGTTTCACGATTCTACAAACAGATGGCGCTCTACTTATCACTTTAATTACATCTACGCGTGAGTGACGCAGGCCAAAAATTAAATTAAATCTGTAATGTACGGCTTCGGTGCGTCCTTGAATCAAGTGGTGCAAAAAAGCGTGTTTGAAATACAGAAAATCTAGCACTGATGATATTCGAAGTAAATTTCTTGATTTTATAGAGGGCGTTCTCTTCGTCATACCATCGCTGACTGTGATGTATGAGCAACGCAATCGTTTAATTATTTTAAACATGTAGCGTCATACCTGTAAGTTTCTTAAAGCTATAAAAGAACAGGAAAACGTTAAATGATAAAAAAAAATTAAATTAATTATTGGTCTACGATACATACATCATTGCTTCTTCGTTTAGTAAAATTTATTTCGCCGCCAAATTGATTGTTTTATTAAAAATTAAGTTTAACTTTTGCTAAGCCAGAACATGTTATAAGCGCCAAGCATGTAGACTTTATGACGTAAAAAAAAGTGCGAAATGCTATGCTTTACAGGGCAGGTCAATACAATCATGAGGTCTTGGACGATTAATGTTCATGATAATTCGTGTAGCAGTTTTTGCTGTGAAACAAATGTTGTCCGATGGTAGACAAAGAAACTGTCATGAAAGGCAAGCTCAGCGGATTTTACGACGTAACTACCATTTACATCGATCTCTCCCATTCGCCCACTTTAAAAGCAAGGTACTCTCAGCCATTCATCCTGTCGTTTTACGTGAGCGACGCGACGCGACGCTCGACGCTGATGCCCGTGCACTTTCCAGTTTGACCTACAAACGAAAACAAGCGAACTCTTAACACTCGGATTGCCGCTTTCAGCGCGGATTTATGTTTCCGAACGAACCCCCAGCGAAAACAAAGGAGAAGAAGAAGGAGGAGAAAAACGCGCCATCTCTAAATAATTCAAGAGCCCGATTACGTAGTCGCCGTTAAAGTCGCATCAATATTTCATCGACGCCGTTGATCCAAAGGCGCTTCGCCCCCTAAATATAAGCAGGCTTGCCGACGTCGACGACGCCCGCCGCCGCCACCGCACCGTCGAAAACCAATTTACGGGTAAGCCCACTTGATTCGTAGCGCGGCCTATTCAGTCGGACTTTATTAAGTTCGATGCGGATCAATGGGATGTAATCAGGAGGGGTGCAGATTATTATACGGGCAGCCTTTCGTTGTTGCTATTTGTTGCTGGATGGGATGAAAGGGACTGATTTTGATGCTGGAAACTCTTTTAAGTTAATTTAAAACTTTGACGTCTTCATACGAATGCTCACCACTCATAACATGCTGCAGCTGATGTTACACGGACAACTTAATAGTCTTACTTAACAATTTGAAGAAACCTGTATACAGTGACATCTTTGGCAATTAGTTCAAAATAAGAAACAAACAAGTTAATGCTCCACTCGCTCAATAGATGACGCCCGTTTTAGTTCGTTTTTTGTCATCACCGGTTTTTTTCAAATCAGTGTTGTTTTCCTCGATGTAGTAATTAAAGGATAGCGCTCAAAGAATCCCCTGACGTTTCATGTTTACGTCCGCTTCTTCAAGCTCCATTGAACAAATAACGACGCAAAAGCTCTCCTCCCTAAAAGGACGAACCGAAGCGGCGACTTTCGCGTCCTGAAAAAGCGGCGTATATAACGAAACACTTTGTCCACGCCGGAGCACAATGAGCCGCCGGATACGTCCTCCAGAGGGCGCCGTTTTTTTTTTACCGAGGCCGATTGTTGTTCCGGGTTTTTATCGGCCGGCGGCGGCGGCTAATGAATTCGGCATTGTCAGCTAGAATTTCGCGTAAAAAAAGTAGCGCGTGTGTGCGTGCGTTAAATTCCGGGAGCAACGCTGGGGAATGCCCGTAAATTTTCGTTTAATTGTCGCCGTTAGAGGCTTCGTGGGTAAACGGTTTGCGTAACGACGCGGCGCGACGTCGTCGTCTCATTACAGGACAGTATCATGAAGGGGCGGAATTTTAATTGAAAGAAGAGGAAAAAAATTCGAAGAAATGACACAATACAAAAGTCTCAGCCACTTAGCGTCATCTTATCAGTGTTTAAAGGACCCCACGTAATACAGGGTGGGTGAACAGAATTTTTTTTTCTATTGGAAACAATTATAATGAATTTTTAAATCATGAGATGTTACAGTTCAGAATGACCCTGTACATACGCAAATTATTATTTCGTTGCGCATTTAAACCGACGCCGTTGACACATGAGGCAATCATCTTTTGTCGCGTGTCCGAGGCAATTAACATTAGATTCAAACGAGCGCGACTCAATTCTTTTATGACCGCAGCAGAAAATAAGAGTTTGCTGCGGTAACCTTTGATCGTACGAGCACGCAAAACCACGCGTGCATTTTAAGAGAAGCCACACCCCTTTCAGCGATTTACTTCCTACAATTTTCAGTTTAAAGTTTCGGTCATAATTTATTTACATATTGTTTGATTTTTTGATAAAAATTCTGAATTGTTTTTGCTTCATTTAGTTTCCATTTGTTTCTATTTTTTTTTCCTTGCGTTGCCTTTTATCCACAGATAATGAATTTTACAAAGTGGACTTGCAAAATTTGATGAGAAAGCATAGAATCCACCACAACTTGAGAAATTCTGCAGTTAAACGCTTCAATAGAACGTTAAGACAAAAAACGAGGAAATTCTTCAATCAGCACGCGCGACAAATAAGAAGGTTTTGGTTCTGGAATTTAAGCCGACATTGCGCAATGATATTTTTTTTGTTCTGGGACAAATCAAATGAAAGACACAATCGTATCTTTTACGACGTAATAAACGAACGATATTACCCCCGAAGACGTAAAGCGCGGCTATTTATTTGCGCTGTTCTTTCATCCGAGCTTTTCAATCAACGAAAATATGAAGCAATCAACGCGCCCGAACGCCGCCCCGTGAAAAACCACGGGGGCAAATCCGAAAAACGAAATTCCGTGATTTATTCAGGTCGAACGCTGATCTTTATTTACAAATCGGATCGGGAAAACTCTCCCCCGAATCGGACAACCGTAAAGACCGAACTTTCTTCCTCCTCGTAAATTAACCGGCCACCATCGAAACTCCCACTACCCCCGGCGGCGGCGGCGGCAGATTTCGGCGCGAAGTGGAGAGCGGGATGGAAAAAATTACGCGCCGAAATTTGTTTGCGGGTGATTTATTTTGGGGGCGCGGGGGGATGGTGCGAAAAAATCGACGGCGAAGGAGGGGCCGATCGGAAAGTTTCTGAGTTTGTTTCTGGAGTTTTCCGTGGAAATTAGCCCGCCTAACAAGGAGCTTTCGAGTTCTTTTGTGTTCGGCCTCGTCGCCGCCACCGCCGCCGCTTCAGAGATTTTATCTCGCGGCGGATTCGTTTAGGAAGTTTTCGAATCTGGAAACGGAAGCCGCACACGCTTTTTCAGTTGAAGTCCGGAATTTTTTTCCTGCGTGAACGCGAACGAGGAGTTCGCACTCATCTCGAAAATACATTTAAATTAAATTTCCTTACTTTTAAATTGAGGCACACATTTTTGAGGCACATTTTTAAATAGGAGTATTTTTTTTTTCAAAAAAGGATTTAAAGGCGCTCTGATTGCTCACATACATTCCACGTCGTTATCTGTTCTGCTTTCTGCTTTCCCCCCCATTCATATTCTTTTTTTTTGTTTTTATTTGCGACGCAAACAACACAGAAACCGTTTTCATAATTCATTTCGCCGACGTCGCTTTTTACGATAATTAAAAGCGCGAGCACCGCGGCGCAATCTCACATAATAAAGTGAACCTCGGGCGTACGTAATAAGTTTGTTCGCCATTAATCACGACGCAGGACCGGACCGAGGTGTACAGGTGAATGAATGTTTTCGCCTTTGCAACCCCTACACATGCGGGGGCACCACTAAATGAAAAAAGGAATTGAATTACAAAAGTTTGCAACGCATCATTGAACCTTATTCATCCGGGCTGCTTCTCGTTGTCGTCTTTTTGTTTTCTTTTCTTTTTTTTTCGTACAAAACGTAGCGTCTTTGTGTTTCACAAGAGAGAGAGAAAAAAAAAACATACATTCGTTTGAGCAAAAACAAAAAACCCGTTTGCTTTTAAGCACAGTGAAACTCGTCTTTAATTCTAAAATGGAACTGCGACGGAATCTCCTTATTATTGCTCTCAAAAAGGTTGACAACTTAAAATTGTATAATTATCTAACATTTCATTTTATTGGTTCGTTTCTGTGTTTACTCCTTCAGGTTGAATCAGACAAATGAACGACATAATAAATAATAAAATGTAAAAATAATCCTTGCAGCAATGATTGATTACTTTTTCGAACACTTCGTGTTCCCAAAACGTCGCATCGATGAGCAGGCGATCTTGAAGTTATCCAGAGTGGTAATTACGGTTCATCTGACAAGAACTTACTTTAATCATGAAGACATTAAACACTATGAAGGGAATCTCCTCCTCGCCTTTCATTTCGGTGCCCGAGCTCTAAACCGGTAATTATCAGCAAAATTCGATCGTTGCCTCTAACGCGAAGAGACGTGACGGTGATTGGCAGATGAAGAGGCGGTCGGAACGTAACCATCACGGCCCCAGCCTGCAGGAGCCGCTTCATCCGTCTTCGAATAATTGACACGGGCGATAGCTCATTACCGATGAGCTAATTTCTGAGGGGGCAGGCAGATCGATGTGAGTGCTCCGGCGGAAATCGAATTATCGCTCGGCGCACCTGCGGCCCGTCGTTTTGAAGGGGGCGGGGGTTTATTTTTGCAAAAATCGATGGCCCTAATGAATTATCGCCGTCGCATCGCACCTCGACAAACAAATTTCCCCGGCGACTGCATTATGTATTAGACAAACAGCCAGCGGCCTGCGTGATCGGTAGGTTGAGGGGACGGTAAACAGGACGGTGACACTTGGGTTGAAAGGGGGGAGGTGGCGAATGTAAACAAAAGGGGTGAGTTCGAATCGATTTATCTGCGATGGAAAATTATTCAGTGGTTGTTTGTAAAGAAAATTATTTGTAAAAAATTAGTTTCTTCGAAAAGAAAATGGCGGCCCGTTATTAGTTGGAGGCGGCGCGGCCAACCTGAGAACTCCTTAATTCTCTGATAAACGCGCGCAAACTGCTTACGTAACAGTTACCAGAGTAATTAATGCCCGAGTAATTCCCCCTCGGCCCGGCTCTGCTCCCAGACGCGAAACTTGATTCGGTGTTCATTGAAATCTATTAGAACTCTCGTCGGTGTCGAATCGCTCAAAGTTTCCGGGCGCTCCGGAGCGTGGAAACTCGATAAAGACACTGGCGCAGAACGGATGGATTCTACCATTCCACTTACGTATAAACTGACCTCGAATTTAACACGAATAAAGAAGAATAAGAAGAAAAATTCGGGGCCCTTCCTGTCTGTTTTCGTTTTAACGCAGCAAACAGCAATCGTGTCTTTGATTGTTTCGACGCTGCTTCGCCCTCCCGCCTTCGCCGAGATTCTAAATTATACATCAAAGGGAAATCCGCATTGAGGTCGTTCCGCTGCTCGTCTGCACATGGATATCTTGAAGCCGCTTTGGTGTTGTATGCCTGAAAGACTTCGTCGTCCCGTTTGTGTGTGGCGGATTGGGTTGGGCGAGGCAAACAAGGCTGAATTGATTTCGCGGGAGCGTTTCGGGGAAACGGGAGGATCACACCCGAAAAAGAAAAGCACGAGAAACGGAAATGCATCGCCTGCAACATCCGGTCGCAACGGGTAATTTGCTCGAAAGCCGTTCGTAACGAAATCACCTGCGCCAACGGAAATTTATTTTAAGTAAATAAGTTATATTTCCGTTTATTATATGTAAATATTCATCACAACAAAGTCTTTCCCAAAAAAAAAAAACTCGTTTGTGGACCTGACTGCATTTTGTTTAGTGGGTACTAAGGATCGGTTTCACGTAATGACAGTTAATTTTATTGGTGCGCGCGTAATTTACGCGAGCGGCGGGCATGAAGCCGCTAATAAATTCTATTGTCAATAAATTAGCAATTGCGGCGGCGGAGAAGTCCGGAATGATGAATTGAATCGATCGCGAGCGCGAAATGTTTGACAATTTCACCGCCGGACCTCGGCTCGGCTCCGGTTAATTCGCCTTTCGGCGGCGGCAGGAAATTACGTGCCTTTGTGACGCGGCGGTGTGTCCGGCTAAGCGACGCTCTACAAAGCGGCTTGCAAACACGTGTGTCCGACTTAATTGCGTGTAATTAGAATATACAGGGCCGCCCCGGGCGAACGACGAGCTCGGCGAAATTAAACGCCCGCAAATATCTCACCTTAAACGTAAGGCAAGGTTTCGTTTTCGAAAGATCCGGTCTTTGAAGTTTTAAAAAATTCAAAAGAAAAAAAAAAGATTGCACGAACACCGGAGAAAGTTAAATCGTTCGCAAAAAAGCAAACAGAACACAAACTGTCCGACGCCTCGATTTAGTTTTGTGGTGCAATTCGCAGATTGCGAATTATTATCAATCGTACAGGGTGATACGAGGATCCCTTGAAAACTCGCCGCCACGTTTACTGTTCTCTGACAGCTTAATGTATTTGCGTATTCTCACAATAAATTATGCCCTTGTTGTTTAGGATGACGTTTTAAAATGTGACTGAACTTCATGTTACAGCCGAATTGAATATGCATTTTGAATAAAAATCGTCGCTATTGATCGAGTCTAGGGAGCTCGATTAAAACGAAATTCCCCGCAGTTTTCAAAAGTGTCGACGCGATTCCTTCGTTTCTCTTTTTTTTTTAAGAGCTAGACCTCCACGTTGGGAGTTGAAATAGCCCCCCTCATCACAGTCGCAAGGCAAGCAAGGATTTCTTTTATTAAGTAATAATATGGTAATTCCACGGTTCTTTCCTCGCTTAGGGCTTGTTCCCGGCGCATTTGCATAGCCCCCCGAGGAAAGTTCATTGTTTCGGGACGCCCGGGAAAATTACGAGGCGACTACAGCTGCACGTTTTATTTTTATGCGTTCGCTTTGAATAAAATTAACGAGAATTACGTAATTGGCACTTAAAATATTGCCGGGTCCTCGCGGTTATTCAAATAACTGAGAAAATGCTGATGACTTATTTACGGTGCTTCTTGAGTTACGGCAAACTTTTGAAAGACTAGATTGCCGAGGTAAGTTCTCTGGAATGTGTTACCGAAAAACCGAGTCAGCTATAACGTAATCTTTTACCGTTGCCTTCGTCGCAAAATAATTGGATTTTTATAATACAAATTGTCCATCGCCTCGTTTTAGTTTTGTGGCGAAATTCGCAGACTGTGGTTGAAATGATATCAAAAACTTTAGTAATTATTATCGATCGGACAGGGTGATCAAAGGCTCCCATTAGAACTCGCCGCCACGTTTACTATTCTCTGACAGCTTAATGTTCGCATTCTCACAATAAATTATGCCTTTGTAGTTTACTCGAATACTTTTTGAAGTGTTCTTTAATTTAAATTTTCTCATGTAGGCTGAATTTCTTTGTGTCTGAAAATTCGGATTCGAACGAGCAAAACTGAAATATGAAAATCCTCCCCGTCTCATCTCCTCACTTTGGAAATCGATCGCGTTAATAACGCCACTCGGTGCAAATAAATCTCGTTCTTTCCGGCCCTCTTCGCGCGCAATTAGGGCGCGTCTTTTCAGCCGGGAAGCCCCCGCTTATCGACTCCGGGTATATTGCTACTAGAGACGGACGGACCTGAATGGAACCGCGCTCGTTTTTCTAACTTAATATTCCCGTTTTCCTTTTAACAACGGTTTCCGGGCGCATTGGAAATGCAAAGGTCTTCTTTTGAAACGCGAGGAGGACGCGCGCCAAAAACGAAGAAATTTAATTACGGCGGCGGGAGGGGGCGAGGGGGCACCGGGGAATAATCAGTTTTTCGAGAACGAAACGGACTTGAAAGGCATCGTTTCTTCCATCGTTCGCTTAGTTTGTTTACCGTTTTCTGAAGACTTACTTATTTCGTTATTTCGTAATATAATTTTATTGACGTCTTAACAAAGTAACCGTCGGTCAAAAATTGTTACGATTTTAAAGTTGGTTAAATTTAATTTTAAAACAAAACCCGACATACAATAAAACACTAACAATTTCTTTCAACAGTCGAGCGTTCAGGTTTAATAATCTATGGCGTTCTGTTCCTCAACCACCGGCCGCTCGTTTTTATAACCCGGACTAATTAGGCGAAGGCCTAGAAAATTCTGTCGGTCGCGGTCGGAGTGGATGGCCGTCCTTCGAACTTTTCAAGCTCCGACGCGCCAGGCTCTGACGCATGTAGTTTGTGTGGGCGGTTGTTAAATCATTACAAATTATATGAAATTATCGTATTTGCAACTTGCTTATAAATGTTTCTCGTCCCAGGTCATTATTATTATTATTATTTTCATGAAGTATCCCCATTTAAGTGGGGAGCAGACATTTTACGTCACTTTAACTCGCAAATTCCGACGGCTTACGATGTTATCTCGAAGTTAGTTCGATTCATCTCTGTCTCACTTCCGCCTGGAAACTGATAGCCTTTCCAGAGGGTGCGTTCCGCCGCCTTTATCGATGCAAACTTTTCCTTCTTGTAGTACAGAAGAGGCGGTTAATAAGACGGATTCCGCCTTGTGTAATCAATCTTCGCCGCCGCCGCTGCCGCCGCCACCGGAGAAAAGGCAGACGCAGATTTTCTATTAAGATCCCCGACTGCGCAGTGGCAGAATGCTCGGAGGAGCTCTTGAAGTTTTAAACTTAATTTGAATCAGACAACAAAGCAAAAAATTGTCAATGAAAGCATGAATAAATTACGATTGCGCATTTCGTCTGAGTACGGCAGAAAAGTTCCCCGGATCAAATTTCTGAAGATGCTCAAAGGATGAGCGAGGAGGCGGTGATATCAGAGCTTGCTGTTGCAGTTTCTAAACTGAAATTAACGAAGCTGAAGCGAATCTCTTTGATCTCGGTTACTTGACAGTGTTAATACTTTGTTGAGGCATGCGACGTGGTTCTCGAGCTTAAGCAAGTAAAGAATGGGTCTTGTTTAACTTTGAAGATGGAAAAGGCGAGCTGCTCTCATCTTTTAAATTGATTCATTTTCTTATGCCGGTTTTGTTTCATTTTTTTTTAAACTAAATTAGTCAGGTAAAGTTTTTTTTTTTCGATTTGCCCTATACATTTTTAAAAAAGAAAAAATTTAATGAATTGTGTATTACTGAACAGAACGTTGTTGGTAGGATATTAGGTAAAACAGAAAGCAAAGTTACTCCAGCCGGATGTGTTGTTTTCCTGAAGCTTTTGCAGGGCTAAACGCCATTAAATAAATATAATTAATTATTGCATTGATAATCACCAAGAGAAACAAAAAAAATAATTTCAATTCCTTGACAGGTGTGAAATTAATTGCATTTGTACGATTAATCCACCCGCTGAAAATGATGTGAAAATGAAGCGGGCCAAAGGGTTGTGTCTCTTTCGATTTTCCTAAAAACCTCTAAAAGTAAATAAAATTCGTGTACACATTATTTTAACTGAGATAAAAGTAATTTAATTTTTACGTGCAATAAATATCTTTGCGAACGAGCTCAGTGCTGTGAACGCGACAAAAAAAGGAACACGCGCGCACTCGCCTATAAAGTAACAAAAAACAAGTGAACATCGCTGCGTGCATTTACGATTAGTAATCAGACTAATCAGGTAGGCGATGGCTCGCTTTGTTCAGAATTTAAAAACGTCCGCGTTTGGAACACTCGCATTAAAATGAGGTTTGATTTAATTAATACCGCTGTATAATTTTGATATCTGTGCGTGTTGGGTGTTCGTAAACATGTGTAGGTGCAAGTTAAAACTGGAGTAACAGACACACGGAGAAAATGCGACAATGGAAATGTAAGTACATGCTTTTTTATTGGCTCAAAATTCGTTCGGTTTCACCCGAAAATGTTTTCCGCCCACGTTACGGGTACTAAATTTTCGTACTGTTCGTAGAAGAAGTTGCCCGAATTCTTTTCCCTGGTAATCACGATACGAGAGACAGACGTCTACTGCGTTTTGTTTTGTGTTGTTCCGTCAAGATTGTAAGGCAGCTCCGAGTGTCAAAAAACAAAGTGCCTTTTGTGCAAAATCGACGACGCAGATCAAAGAGTGCCGTTTCGTTTTTGTAACTGCACCCATTCGAGCCCGTTCACGTTCGTTTTAAGTGGAGTTGCCGCTTTAATTGAAATAGTTTGAACGCCGCCGCTCGGCGAACAACGCAACTCGTTTCAGACAAACAACATTAATTCTAATTACGCTCTACGTCCATCGATTATCCGTTCAGGTGTGCGCAAAAAATTTGTAAGATCCATTTTCGAAAAAAAAAGAAAACTACTCCGCGTTAGATGTCGCGGTCGGCCAGATCTAAAGCTCGGAGGCGGTCAGCGGATGAATTCCATCGGATTCTGCGTCCATGGAAAAATGCGGCGGACGCAATTTTGGGTACGTGAGAAATCAATCGGTTGATGTTCGTGAATAACAACTATTTGCGGGAATGAAATTATTTGAGAGAATTTTTTACTTTCGTGTTTATTTTCAACATTTTCTGAAATCACTCTCTACGAGTATTTGCCCTCCTTTTATTCGAGCCACGCGTATTTCTCCTTTCATTTTGTTTGTTAGAGTTTTCGTTTCTCATTTTCTGATTACGTTTTTCCCAAGAGACAAGAATGTTTTCCTTTTGTTGACGTCATAATATTTTCTGAATTCTAGTCGTCATTTGTTTTTCTTACTTTGTAAATTTGTCTTTCGTTCTTTCTTTTTTTTTTGTGTGTAAATTTCGAATAACCATTAGATCTTGATTCTATTTATTGTTATTTTATTTTACTTTTTAAATCGAACGAAACGATTCGTTTCGAGCTTTCATCTTTTCATAATATTGATCGTCAATTGTTTATGTTATTTTTTTCAGGATTTTTTTTATTTTTCCGTTCGAATTGGTTTTGTCGATTGTCGAAAACCTTGTTGCTTTTGATTATTCATCATTACCAATATTGTCGTTTAATATTTTTTTAAAAAAATCATGATATGATTATAGTTCCTCTATTGGAAATGTTTTAATTTTTGTGTTTCTCGATCCTACGAAATACGGAATGCTTATTTAAGAAATTGTACTCGTATTTATTCGATCATTATGATCGTACGGTTGGCAACAACATTAAATGGCGCAAAATCTGGAATCGGAAGTTCCAGAACAATGTCGAGTCCCGGATCGCTTATTTTTTTCTTCTTTTTTGACCGCACAAGGAGAAACGAGTGTTTTATTCGGAAATGTTTATTTAAAAAAAATGCACTTATTTATGCGATTACGGTACGGTTGTCGGTTGGCAAGATTGGGTAACGCAAAATCTGAAATCGGAAGTTCCGAAACAACCTGGGGACCCGGATCGCTTATTCTATTTATTTTCTTTTTTTGACCGGGCAGGGTTATTAGATTCCGGGTTAATCCAGGTGGATCCGGAGCGGGTAGCAACCCCAAACTAAATGGCAGTAAAAAACCAAGCTGAAATTACAAATAAAACATGAAACTGCGGCTTATAGATACAGGGTGGGCAACAGTCATTTCTCGTTTGAGTGATTTATCTACTCTGATTTAAATTTATTATAAAATGCAGATTAGCCCTTTCGGCTGTGCATAGTAGATTATTACAATTTATGTGGCGTTATACATGTCGGCGATCGATCCTTTTTTATTAATTTGCTTGCGGAAAGCGTTACCAAATCATATAGCGTGGGTGTATTAAAGCGAAATGCAATTTGCCAGCAGCAAATTAGTATCGAAATTGATCCGTGCACAAACAAAGCGAATTCTATTAATGCCCGTCGGCCGCCACCGCCGCCGCCCTGTTTATTTTAGATTTAATTGCTGAACAAAGACGACCTCGGCCGGCGCACCCTGTATGGACCCCAACGCCTATGTAATTTATGGCGGCGGCGTTCTGCGGCAATTTCGCCGTTTTTCTCCTCGGAACCCGCCGCTTATGATTCATGGGGCGGGTTATTGCAAATATTTGTATTGGAAATAGAACGAGTCACCACCACCACCACCACCCCTTGCGTTTCGGCGAGGACGTGAATGTGTGCAGACGATAACAAAGCGAGCAAAACCTAAGACAATCGATAAACATTGCTGTTCTTTTTTTCTCTCCTTTTCTTTTTGAGATAATAAAAAATCTGTACATTATAATTCGCACATAATACAAAGATAACAAAACAATTAATTCATTACGTTATTAAATCATTTAGATTAACTCTTGCTGTGCAATTTAGCTTGGCAGAATTTTATTGTCTTTGAAAGTATCGTTTTATTTGATTGAACTTTCAAACGTATCAAACTTGCAAATTTTTAAGGCATAAGTCTCGTAAAAGTGCAAAAATGGTTTTCACTCCACTGTACAGAGTTAAAAAGAATTCATAGCAAGAGTTGATCTAAATAATTTATTAAAACATCGTATTTACTTGGAAAGTCGGTGGTAAGTTTGCGCTGCTGCCTTGCAACAGCTGCAGCTAACCCCAAGAAGCTCAGTGAAGAACGGCGCGGTCTAAAAGCTGCTGAGAGGCCCAGGATGAATTTTCAAGTAATTAATCGCCGCGTGGGAAAATGTGAATTGATAATTTAACAATCGAGTAGCTCGCTCGCTGCGTGCATCATTTTATTGGCTTTGAATTACCCTAATCAAGCAGGGGTTTGAAAACAAAGGAACTATTCGCCGCCTTGTTTTTCCTTTCTCATTTTTGAGCTGGGCCATTGAAGTTTGAAAACGAATTCCTTATTTGAAGAAAAGCTTTTCATTATTAATGAGTGGCAGTAGTTTCTTAACATCCTGTATGTACTTATTGACTTTTCCGGTTTTGAAGCTTCCTTCGTTCAAAATGCGTAATTTCTTTCGATACCGCCCTCCCCGCCTCCAACACGTCATTGCCGAATCCCTCCCTGACTTTTCGCGCTGTGATTCTTTTTCATGCACCCGGAACAGATACTAATGACTCCGGCGGCAAGGAAACGCGTGATTTGTTAGCACCGGAGTGGAGGTTAATAATTACTCCGGGGGCGCAAGGTGAAATACGGCCGCCTTTTGTTTGGGCGAGGCGAACGAACGTGCTCCGGGAAATTGATGGAACGGATAAAACGTTTCGCCGACTTCGCCGGATTCGTCGGATTGCGGTTGAATTATGAAACATTGTTTCAAAACGTATTACTCACTTCCTATCGCAATATACGCGGGCTGACGTGCCGAGAGGCGGCGGCGGCGGCGACGGCGGCAGCGCGCCGTCCATTGTGAACTTACGAGATGTATTACCACCGTCACAATGATATTTCCGCCGGGCGGCGGCGGTGAAACTAATTAATAAACGACACAAATGCGAAATCATTTTGGCAGGTCAGGGGGAATCACGTGAAGTTGCCCGCGCGCTGCGCTGTTTACTTGGACGCCAAGCGCCGGATTGAATCGGGGGGGCCGGGGAAATTCGATAAGAAAATCAGAGCAGCGCAAACAAATTAGGTTCGCAACGGATCCGGAAGCGCGCGTAATTCCGCACGTTTTCCGCCGCAGGCGATTCAATATCGGATATCACGAGCAGAAGATGGGGATCGTAACTTGTAATATCTAATCCGGATTATGACGTAATTCCGGAAACGAAAATAGCTCTCACATCCAACATATCATGTACATACGCGGAAGAAATGTTTAATATAATTTTTCTACGCCTAATATTTTAATACAGAATTTTTAATTGCGCACATTTCGCTCCTCAATAAAAGTTACAATATTTTTATACCGGCCCGTGCGCGACATCTTAAACAGTTTTGCAAAAATCGAGGATTAAACTTTAACCTAGTGAGGCTAGGAGTTCAGGTAGCTTAATTTTGTCGAACAAAGAAATTTTCCGTGAAAAATAATGTCTACCATGTATTTCGTTTCAGACTTTCAATTAATTAAGTTTGAAATTATTATATTCCGGAGCTCTCGATCGTTTTCTACTAATTTTAAGGATATTTCTATTATATACAATCCACGTGATGTTTTGCTTGCTCTTCACTTGCGCATTAAATATATTTTACAATAAATTTTCTCGGAAACCCCCCATATCCGGTGCGTGTGCTCGGCGAGCCGTGCAAAGTCCCAAATTACATCTTCAAGTTCGAATACAAGCAGCGCCAAGCGTGGAAACGGGTTTTCCGGGGGCGCTTTATAAATAAGCGCCCCTTCGGAAAACTTCTGCGCGCCATGATCTTAGCAGCTCAATGTAAACAAGGGCTTAAACGACATCGCAAATTTACAACAACTTATCGCCCCGGGTAAATACGTACGAGACGAGACCATTTTAGACAAGGATCTTCATCATATTTCACGGGGGGAATCCTACGAGTTTCGAAAAAGCACGGGGGTTTGAATTTGAAGTGATGTATGAATCGCCGGAATATTCCGATGGCAAATACAAGGAAACGCTCTTCATTTCTTCATTATTTAATGCGCGAGGACTCGCGTTATTCATCCCTTTAATTAACACACCCTCCTTCGACAATAATAATATAATTTAAAGGGCCCGAACATCATCGAAGCGGGCCCCATTAAAATTCAACGATTTCGTGTTTCGGGGTTGCGTACGTGGGCGGAAGTTTACTGCGGCCGCGCCCGCTCAAACTTTAATCCGGAAACGGGGGGTGGTTAATTTCCGAATTAAATGCATTCTTAACGAGGCGCCCCGTTCCGGAAAATTCCGTCTCGCTTCCGGAAGAAACTATTTCGACGAGGTTTTGTTCGTTTTGCGGCGCGCAAGTTTCGCAGAGAGAGTTCGCCCCCGAGATGAATTTGTCCTAGTTCTGCGGATATGATTTATTTATTCTTTTGCCATTAACAAGATTAGGCACTCGGAATTCGAAACAGTTCCAGAATAAATATTAGCAATTTCCAAATTACGAAGTTGTTTAAAAAAAAACCCAATGCCCAATTTCGTAAGCAATAATTTTGAAGAAAACGCATCGAAATGTAAAGCAGTTATTTATTTCAAGCACTTTAAAAGAAAAATACTAACTCGTTTCGAATAGGATTATTTTTATGGTTCCGCGAAAATTCCGTGGAAAGACCGTTGTGAGCGGAATTTCATTTTTTGCGCTTTCTTGTCGTACAACTCAGCATTAAATTCGGGTCAATTCTTGGGTCTGTTCCCTCGAGGGAGCGACCGAATCTCCTCTTTGTGTGCGTCGCAGAAATTGAGACGCGACATTATTTACGCAGCAAACCGACGGGAATCAGGAGATAAGACAAAAAACAAACGCGGGGCGGAAACTCGCCCGCCCGGATAAATAAATAAATTCCGCCCGCGGACATTGATTTGTCGCGCTTCTGCGGCACCGTCGCCGGATCCCCGGAATGCGATCCGGCCGGATCGGAAATCTTTCCGGGCCCGCAAGGAATTCCGGACGGCCGTTAATATTTCGCCCGCTCCCTCGGGACTCCATTAAATTGCGTGGGGCGCGAGGTGAGCACGCAGTTTAACCGGCGATTAATTAAACGAAATTATGTTAAGCTTCGAACTCTTGCCAAGATTAATCAGCGCGTTAAATGTTGGGAATATCTCTAATTGCTTCGGAGTTTCCCGAACTTAACTCTACAGCGACTGCATCAGGAAGTTCTTTGTCTTAGTATGCACGGTTATTGGTACTCGTGAAGAAATAAACTAGGTCACGTCTTAATTTCAAGAATCCCACCCGTGCAAGAACACTGGCAAGCCACGACCTGGCATGAGGGTGAGATCACCATCGCCCACAAAAACAATTAAAATGTAATATAACGTAATTTTAGGCCACCGAATTTAATTAGTTGGCCGCGGCCATTTGTTTGGTTCGCTCAGGCTATGACGCTTAAGTGGATTCAAAATAAAGCATTCATTCAGGCTCTTCAAAGCCTGACAACTTCAAAATCAGGTATTCATGACCAGCTATTTCTGTGTGCAATTTAGTCGAGAATGCTTGTTTCGTCCTTCTTTAATTAGGTCTGCACTATGAGAACGTCATCAAGTTAGAGTTGAATTTATTTAGACTATTTAATGCATTTGTTTCGCTGTTCATTTTTGACGCCGCGTAATCGCAGTCAGAGAGCTAAATGAATTATCGTGTGTTTACAGTTTTTACGTTTTGTAAACGAAATACGGACCCCGCTTAATTTGGGGGATTTTTAACGTTGATTTACGTTTGATTATTTGAAGTATTTACGTAATCCTGAAGGTACTCCTGAATGATTTTCGATTCTGTGAATAAAGACAAATGCAATACCTGCCTTTTTTTTTTCATTAGTAACTATTTTTTATTAACCCATACCGCTGAATAGCCGGCCGTGTGGTTGCCTCTCCTGTAATCTTGCGACTTACAGGTAGGTAACAGTTTCTTCTCAAGGTCATTGCTTCCCTTTTCGTTTATTGATTATTTGAATTCCCCTTTTTTTTTGTCTCTGCTTTTTATTTGTATAAGTTTGTCTTTTTTTGTCATTTTTGCAATTTGTTTTCGCTCTCGTTTAATTCGAAATATTTGTTAACACTTATTTTAAACAACCGTAACGCAACGATTTTGCGCTGCTGTGCCCATTTCAATTACTTTAAGTTTCGAAGAATTCGAACGAAACTTATCAAACAAAGTAGATACGATCTAATCTTGCATCTGACATACGTGCGTCCTTGGAAGCATTTCATAGCTTTTTTTTATGTTGGATCGAAGCGTGTCTCCGACGATTTTATGTCATACATAAATGCGTCCCTGATACCACTAGGTTTATATTATGTGGGTGGACTTGTCTGGTGTGAGGGGAGATCGGATCAATACTGGAAAGTAGATCTGATTCAATGAAATAGGAGTAGGAGCCAAAAAGAAAAGAGAAAAGAAATTCATCTGTAAACTCCACGTACCAATGGTTATCAAATAACGATCAGAATTCGATCGATCATGTGCTATTTCGCTTCACAACAGAACGAACGCCTCGGTGTTTCAAGACGAAGCCGAAGTTTTATTTTGTACGTAAAATCAAGAATAGAGAACTGAGAGAGAAAATGTGAATTTTAATTTTTAACACTTCGTAAATATGTGTAGGTATCATCGAGTGTTTTCGGGGGTTTGCTTTAGTCTTGGTGGATAAATGAATGTCTTACGTTCGTGGAGTAATGGCGCGTGTAACGGTCGTGAAATCCCATTCTTCAGCAGCACGACAGCTCTTGTTTTTTGGGCACTTAACTTTAACATTCGTAGTAAATCGCTGCCTGAAAGTTTCCTCCGCGTTTCGGGGGGGATTTCCTCCTCACGAAAACAGCTGTTTTCCGAAACTGGATGCAGCTGCTTTTTTTTCGATCCTGCATTTTACTTTTTTGAACTGTTATCGTAAGTTTAGTCTTTTATTGTATAACTGCCGTGTGTTAATTTTCGACTAGTATTTGTAAACTAACCGATGCGAGTTTTTGTTTGACTTCCTTTTCCTGTTCCTGTTCACTTCTTTGATTAATTTCCAGTATTTTTAAAGAAACAAACCGGAAAAGATACAGAACGCCAAATTTAAGTCAAAAGTTGCCGATCAAAAATATAGATGACGCTTCTAAATTCTCTTTTCAATTACTACATACGCGAATAACGAAGAGAATAATTATTCCTGATGCCAAATGTACAATAATTTTTTTTCTGCTTTGATATGTAGTTTTAAGTGACAACGTTTCAGCTTTACCGAATGGAAAAAGACTTTTTTTTCATTTCACAATGACTGGGTATATTTCTATCTCACCAATTTTTTATTATTATTATTATTTTGTCAATTCCTCTACGTGCAAAAATTAATTTTCCATGTAGATTCACGACGTTCTGAATCGAGCTGGAAAGCACTATGATAAAGCCACTCAAATCCGGAGTGATTCATCGCAGCCACGCCTTAAAATTCCGCAGTCGCGTCGCGACGCTGAAAGGGCAACCGCTTTTCAACCGAGACATCCAGCGTTGATGTATGAATTTATAACCCTCTCATAGACTTATAAATACTCAAAGCTCCGATACCTACACTACATCTTCACCGACTTGCCCGCCTCCCTTCCTCCCTTTGAAAGCAATTCATTTATTTAGAAAATAGCGTTCAACCCTTTTCGCATCGCTTCGCCCACGCACGAATTCCCTAACTTCGTTACCTCGACCGTCGGCTAAGTTCATCAGCGTCTTTCAACCGGCGCAAGTAATGAGGTAAAAGCGAATTAAGCTCTTAATCCGACTCGGTTCTGTCGTTTAAGCTCTCGCGACGGGGAAGGGGAGGGAGGTGGCCGTGAATAATTAGAAAATCCGTCGCTTCGACCCCGGAGCCTCCAAAATGCTGCGAAACTACAAAAATCAACCCTTGTATTACGGTTAGGGGGGCGGCTTTAATTTGCACAGCATCGAACTAAATGGGAGGGTCAGAGCAAACATGCTGCGGTGTAATCAAATGGTCACACTATCTGACAGGGGATATATCTGGTGGACACGCATCGATTAAGGGTGACGGGAAATGCAAAGTGATAGAACAGCTTACAAGCGGATTTTGAAACTTTGGTCTGAATGGGGGTTGGAATCCACTTTTCAACCCCTTTTATTCCCAATTCTTTTGACAATCCGTACAAAGTTGAATTTCGATTTCTTTTGTTAATAGCGCCCTGGTTTTAGCAAGGAGTTCGAGTTCCAAATCGTTTTCCACGAATTTAAATCTGGATTCTTAACAATATTTCGATAAACAAATCGGCAACAGTTAAAAGAAGATATGATGACGTTTCGGGAGGTTCTACTGGTCGCTTAATTATGTAAAAAAAAAAAATGGAATTCTGTACATACAAAAAGGAAATTGTTCCTGAAAATGAAATCCAATCGAATAGGGTGCAATTTCTTGTTTTCTGTCACGAAATCGTTGTGCTTTTCAAGCAGAAAATCACAGAACAAACGGACGGTACAAAGCATACACGTGAAGACATCGTTTAACATCAAGATTGAAGCGCGTGAAGAATGCGAGCTTTGATGTTTTCACCTGCGCCCGACGAAAATAATTTCCACGGGGCGCAAACGCCGCCAAAATATATCACGTCGAAGTTTGTGAGCCCGATTGATCGATCAATCCACTCGCGCTCGCGCCATCTGCCCCGAATAAATGGAATTTAAATTCGCCGGAAGTAACGCAATCGAACGTGTGTCTGTTTGTTCTGCCTCGGGGAAAACCCGAGGGCGAAACAACGCAACAGAAAAAATAATTGCGCGTCTTATGCGGCTTAATCCGCGCGAAATGGAAATATTTGACTTGGAAGTTGGGGGAATTAAACGGATTAAGGGCAACACAAAAAGATGCTTTTATCGCGGGGTTGCGTTGCTTCCTGTTATCTCGAGGGCTCGGGACGTAAACTTCTTCAATCTGGCGGCGGAATTGCGCGGCGCCCGGAAACGGGATTTAATTTGCGCGCACCCCGCAAATAAATTCAGCTGGGGGTTTTAACAACAGCAGAAAAAAAATCGTAATCGATCAAAGCCTTATGCGGACATTTTCCGGTAAGTCAACGCGCGCTCTCCGGGGACCGCAGCGCTCCGCGCTCTTTTCTAAACGATGTCATTTTCGTGTGCGCGTTCATTTTCCGGAAACCCAAGCGAGCTCCGCATTTTGTGTTTTGTGTCTGTCTGGCAGCTGGAAACTTTCTAAACGAAAAACTGCATTTCGAGCTTTGCTGCATAATCGTGCAGAAAGAAGTACTGAAGATATTCAGCATGTCAGGCAACTTTTGCGTGACATATGCAGGTGTATGAAAAATTGATTTGTAACATTGAAAATAGATGGCATGTCTACGATTCTTCAGAAAACTCTTCTTCATAAAAGCACTTCTCTAATTTCAAACGAGAATGGCCCACAGTAAAAACAAGACGCACCATGGAAAGTCTAGAATATTACGAACAAATATGCACACATAAATCGCTGGTCATAAATGCCTGAATAGAGCAATTGTCAGGCCTTGAAGAGCATCATAAATGCTTTCATTTGCGTTCACTAAAGCACCCCAACCGAAATGGACCAAGATGGCGCGGCCAACAAAACGATGAACTGATGAAGTTTTCGCGTACGAAAATTTAAATCACAAACTCTTATTACACCCTCCTTGATTTATCTGAAAGCATCAGCAAAATGCGCGACACAAATACAGAGTTTAGCAAGAAATGTGCTTGACTATACGCGGAATTCCCTAGCCCAGATGGAGACGGGGTGGGTCGAATATCGATGATGATTTGTTTAAAGACTTCAAAGTAACTGTCCGTTCAACGAAATGAGATACCTGCGTCCAACAACAAGAGATTAAAAGACTAAAGCCTATGAGAAAGACGCAAAGAAAAACGAATTAAATACGTCGCACGTTCGCCTAACTTACCTGTGTAATTCACAGGCTCCTAATTAGTGCAGAATTGTACTGGCGTCGCAAAGACCCCAGGGCAAGCAAATTAACATCTAAACTTTCGACTTAAATCATATTAACAATGTTTTTGCTGCTTGTAAGTCGATTACAAAATACTTTTCTGCTGAAATTCGATTGATGATTTGAGATTTTTCACGTTGGTTGTATCAAAACGGCGCCGCCTCTTCATGTTTTCCTCGTCTAAAATACGTTGTATGATTTCCCAAAATGATACGACAATTGTTTTGGGTGGTTTTTAACCGAACAAGAGAAATATAAATTGCAATTTCATGTAAATATGCGGGTTCATTACGGGCGGAGTTTAGCAGTTCCGAACCGCATTCAATGGTGCTTTATGCTAATGCGAGACGTTAAACAGTTGTAATTAGATCATATATCCTGCGCGGAGAACGCTAAGTAAGTAGTCAGTCCCTCGGGATGTGCTTTCCCGGCTTAATAAGGCAGGCACACACTCCCACGCGCAAGCACGCGAAGCCCCGAAGTGACACGGGCCTTAATCTAATTACAGGAATTGTTAACAACTAAGGAAAGCAATTTATTCATTTTTTGCCCCCCGGGCAAATCCTTGCGCGCTTCGAATTTGATGAATCACATCACGTATTCAAATTAGCGAATAAGGCGTCGTGCTCATCGACGTCGCGTCGGTTTTATCAGCGTTAACGAACGCGATATTCGGCGTCGAATTACGCGGGCATATTCCGAGCTGGGGGGGAATGAATCTGCTCAGATTACGTATTGCGTTTTCTTCCCCCCCTCGTGGAGGAATTACGGCGTCGCGACGGACGAGGTTTTGATAAACGACGCTTGTGGAAGTTGCCGTCGTGATATTATCTTTGGCGGTGGATGGAGTTTAGCTCGCTTCTCGCTGCTTTATTATGAATAATTTAGTTCGGTTTGCTCGGGAATTAATAGCGCGCTGATATAAACAGTTAAGCCCGCCCCCTACTTGATGAAGCCAGATTGCAAATAGAATTATTTGTTGAAAAAAAAAAAAATGTATAATCTCGCCTGCAATAATAAATTATTCCGGAATTCTTGAAACGCTTTCGCCCCCGGCCGCGCGCAAGCAAACACTTACCCTAACGAAGTTTATTATTTGCAGTTTGATTGATGCGAAGTAATTAAATCGGGAGCACTCTCTAGACTTGCCCTAATTGCGCCGACTTCATAATCCATTAGCGATGGAAATTTGGGGAGAAAACCTGCGGCCGAAATTGAATTGCGTTTCAGAAATAAATAATTAAAAAAAGAAATCCCATACGAGTCCAACTTTCTGCCGGTTACCAAATAATAATAAAAAATCATGTAATAATCTTACATTTTTAATGATTGATGATGAGCGTCAGAGATATGCGGATATTCAAAATTTGATCGACTTTGCTGGAATTTTAAATAAACGAATTTCCATTTTTGCAGACAGACCTATAAATTTCACGTGATAATCCGACGTTGATGGACACGATCC
This sequence comes from Prosopocoilus inquinatus, assembly GCA_036172665.1. Classification (NCBI taxonomy): domain Eukaryota; kingdom Metazoa; phylum Arthropoda; class Insecta; order Coleoptera; family Lucanidae; genus Prosopocoilus; species Prosopocoilus inquinatus. Next base: position 184,572 of record CM069878.1, on the reverse strand, counting down.
GTTTTAATTAGCGTCCATCATTAATTAATGCAGGCCGTAGACCTATCAGGAACTGAATCGATAGCCGACAGTGCAGCGCGGTTCCGTTTATTAACGTTGTCGTTAAACCGATTTTTTCGGGCCTTCCCTTACGTGTTTAGACCCTGTTTCGGTCCCTCATTAACCCCGAGTGAGATTGAAGAACCCCGATAAAACCGTCGCCGACTTTTAATACGGGGTTGTTTACCCCCGGAATTTCCGGGCGCGCATAAAAGTTCCTACTACGCAAACTAATAATAAATGAATGCCACTTGAATAATAAGGAGCAATAAATTACGTCCTCGTCCATTAATATCCGGCTCGTGTGCAGAGCGCGCAAAGTCGACGGGAAAAAAACCGGCATCAATCAAAATAATGGGACGATTTGTTCCGGTAAAATATTTAAAGTTCTCCGCGGAGAATCGATTTCTCTTTGTTCGGAAGAAGGGGGAGGGCGCGGAGTAAACACTTCGGAGTAAGCTTGTAGCGAATCTTTCGGGCGTCGCGACGGCAAGTTTACGCCCGTAAAGCGGCTTGCCCGAATCTCGTAAAGTGTCCTCTTAGGCAGTTACGTGACCTGCCACCCTTGCAGGAAGCTTAACGATCAATATTTAATTAATTCGCCGGACGAACGTCGTAAAGTTTACGAGCGGCGACTCCGGAATGCCGCAAATCGAATTATACACACTTACGATTCAGTATCTCGAATACATAAATCAAGAGGGCTGTGTAAATTCGATTTTAAGAACTAACTGGGGGAATGGTTTTCACCGTTAAACTTCAGCTTACTTCAAAATAGTTTCCCTATTCGGGACTTTCAGACTCCGACTTATCGATTTTATAAAATAGCTGAAAAGTGCAAGGAACTCCTTCAATTTTGTTTAATAAGGCTCCCCTCTCTCCATAAGAAAAGAAATGAAAAATATATACATTTTTAAGACATCAAAAATAATAACACAGCAGCACAATTCGCACCGCAACAAACTCTTGCGGTATCGCACTTTGTTACGCTTAACTCGGGGCACCCTGTATAAGGTAGATAAGTATTTCTGTATTAATAACTAACGTATTAATGAATATTAAATAAATCGAAACTGTAAAAGTTTCGTAAAGCCTGGATACATGGCAAGTGCTTTTCAAAAAATCCAAATTAACTTTCTTGCAGAAAATAATCAGAAAGTACTTCCTTCAAAAAGCTGCCTATAATAAAAGCTCGGAGTCGCCAACTTTTATTAACGAATTTCAGTGGAATGGTTTTTGCCAGGAAATCAGTCGTCCGTGTTTCAGTTGCCGTCGCGACGACTATTCTTCGCCTCTTTCGTTTCGACTTTATTCCGGCCGAATGAAAACTCTGTAGCGAAATCAGAACCGGACTAACAACGAATTTATTTTTATTATCATTACCGCTCAACTTCATTTGAATCTTCTGCATTGTTTATTTATCAAATTCGCGCGGAAATATACAAGGAAACATAAACGAGCATAACAGGTGATGTTAGTTTGGCATCAAGGGCAATTATTATTAAAAAAATAAAAAAATTCAAGAAAATTTAGATTAGAAGCCTACATTTTGACAAGGAAAACAGTGCGGCTTGGCTAAAAGGAAACTCGAGAAACAGATTTTATGGATTATGGAAAAAAAGAAAAATTTAATAGTTTTCTTTCATTAAAAAGGCACAAAGTGGAAGCGAATACTTTTTTTTTCAAACCGCGATCGATTATAATCGCAGAAAATGACATTCTCCGAAGTCCGCCCCTGATCGCGTTGTTTACGCTCGGGCCGAGGCTTGCGAGTTTTATCGGGGGTGCAATTATTCCCCCGGTTGTAGCGCCAATTATCGACCGAGTCCTGAGCTTTGTTTCGTCTTCGACGACGAGTTCGCAAACTTCCATCGGGAGCAGTGAATAACACGTGCGCCGCTGTGTATAATCATACCTGTAACTAATTACGTGCTCGCACTCCGAGACCCTGGCGAAGAGAGAAATTACAGAAGATAATTTCACGTAATTACATAAACCTCCCCGAGAGCATTTCCGCCCCCAAAAAAAATACATAATAAGCAATTTTGATCAAGAAGAGAAGGAGGAAACCATTTCTTCCCATTTTAGAACCCGTATGCACTAGGAAGTGATTCGAACCCACACCTAATGGTTGCCCGGCCTTGCCGGGCCGCGTTGCCAGGGCTCTCTCAACCAATTCTTGTTAAAATAAAAGTTTGTAATTTCAAAACAGAGTTTCTTAACTTATTTAAAAAAAAAAAGATCTTCGTTTAATTCTGTGTTAATTAATTCTAAAGCTTTATAGCCAACCCCTGTATTTACACCTAATAAGAATATCTAAGTAAGATTTGAAAGTACTTCCAGTAATGACAGACGTCTAATGCTAATTTAATCCAGCTTTAATTCCCCCAAGACAGTAGGTACACGGATCCTTACAAGGACCGTGCATTAAACGCACGTGCGTGTGACCCCAATTCCGCAGGACCCTCATCCTCACCCTAGTTCCACTAACGACTGACTGTACACATAAGCCCCGAGTAATCTTTACCGCCTGTGGTAAAGCCCCAAATTTACGGCGACGTTTAATTCTCGCTCGAACGCAGGCCCGCCGCGCCCGGCCGGAGATAACAACACCAGTCCGGCCCACAACTCCTCCATTATTTCGGCGCTAACTCGGGAGGTAATTCAATTTTTCTTTTGTTTATTGGTTTTTGGGCGACGCGCCCGCCACTCGAGTAAAGTGCTTGTCGAGAATTACGTGTACGGCCGGACGCCTCAATCTAGTTAAATGTCTTCGCGGAGGCGCGCGATGCAAGCGGCGGCAATTCGAAAGGGGGCGGCAATTTTATTCATTAAATTCGTAATTGGGTTTACAAGTAACGACCGCGCCGTGCACGCTTCAAAGGGTAATATCAGCGACTGCAATTATCGAGGTCGCTGGGTAGAAAACTCGCTCAAAGCCCCGGGCTAATTGCCTCGCGGGCAATTTTCCGGATTTTTCCGCCGCGTCGGAGTGTCGGAAGTAAGCTTTCGCTGTTCACTTACCAGTGACCAAATTGGCGTGGTGGAATTGGCACACGGCGTCCGCTTCGTACCAAGAAATGCGATCCCTGAAGTATCGATAGAAGACGGGGAAACCCTCCTCGGGTAACACCCACGTATTACTGATGTTCACCTGAAAGAAAAAAAAGAGCTAACGTTGTTACTAATGAGAGAGATTCAGGTGCCTTCTTTCTTGGAGCGCTTAAACAAATTATGATAATAACATGATGTCTGAACGGAATATATTTACAGAAATTTACTACGCAAAACAAAACATGCATTCGTGCTTTTCAAAGCCTGACAACTTCAATATCAGATATTTATGACCATCGACTTCTGTACAATATCGTTCTTCTTTAATTAGTAGACTTGTTATCTACGTAACCTTGAAGGTACTCGTGAGTGATTATCGCTCGTGTACAACAACTGGTATTTCTTTCATAATTATGGCAATAATGTTAATAAATACCTGCTTGACAATCCGAAAATCAGAACGTTAGAAATTACAGCAAGAACTAATTCGAAGTGCCTCTAACTTTTTGATTTAAATTTCAAAATGTCGCCCACAAACGACCTCAGCAAGTATTCCAAAATGGCGGAAGTTTCGATGCTTACTGCAACTTTAAGCATCCGATAAGAGGGTCTCAGTCTCCCGGGACGAAATTCAAACGATCCCCTCTGCGAATGCACGAATTGTAAACATTTATTATCCCTCAACTATTTTCGACAAGACGCAAAGCGAGAACAAAAGTGAATGCAGAATTTAATGCAGAACGATTTGAAGTGCCGTCTGTTGCTAGGTGCTTGAAACATTTCGGCGATGTTAATCCGGAAAGTAGAAGAACTGCCGGAATTTTACGTTCACGCCGATCGTTCTTACAAAAATGGCGGAGGCGCTGGGTACTTTGGTTTTAATGGCGGCGACTTCCGTTGTCTGATAAGGATGTGTGCACTTTTCCGGTACGGTAAACAGAGACCGCCACTGCAAACACGATGAAATGGGTCTTAACGGAGAGTACATGGACCGCAGACAATCCGAATTTACTCTGCCTTAAATTGGTGGAGGAGGAGGAGGCATTAAGTACATTCTATAGCGGTCGCGTTTATTTGGCTATTAACTAAAACGCCTAAAATAAACATTTTTAATTCGTGTATGAGACGTCGCCATCGCAAACAGACCAAGGCTACGAAATCATAATCATACTATTTCACCCCAGAACGGCAGATAAGACCGAAAGAAAACGGTTCCAATCTGTAATAATATAATAATAATAATATATATTTCGTTCCATAAATACCTCAGTGTAGAACATGTCAAGAACAGAACATTAAGAAATTAAATTTCAGAAATTGGGAAAGCAGTAATCAAAGTCTGTAGAGCTTTACTTTCCAGGTTGTCTTTTTCCCTTTGTTTTTTGTTTCCAGTCGTTTCAACTTGCACTGAAAGCCCTGTGCTTTATGCGAGGCGCAACTATGCGAAACTCTGCGTGTAAATAATATCCAATAACCGGCTGCCTTGGCAACTTAAATTGCGTTCCTCGTTTCGTTTCAGTTTGAGTTTCAGTTCACGCCTGCACGATTTCATTTAGCCAGACATCTCCGCGCCTGAAAGCTTCGCAGACGTGAAAGCGACTGAAATCCGACGAGCGCGTCGGAAATGTTTCGCAATTAAAACGGGCAGAGCAAATAATTCATTGCACTTTTCCTATGCAGATGAAATAAACAGATCGCTGTAAGCCGTGGACTTTGCTCAAAATTAAGCGGACGTAAGTTTCCCGGAAAGCAAAATAAAGTGACGCTACCTCGGAAAAGCAGCGAGTTTCCAAAAGCGCCGGAGAATTAATGCGGGCCTTCCAGGAAGTCTCTTAATTTACAAGAAGTAAGTAGTACGAATCGACGGGGACGTCGAATAGCTTTTTTTTTTAGTTAGCTTGGGCATCGATTCGGCTCCGGGCTGGGAGAAAACCGTGGGGCTCTTCGCTTTGTTGTGTTTCCATCAGGCCGCGTTCTTTTTGTCTCACTTTTTTTTTTAAAACGGGGCGCTTAATTGAATCATCAATCTTCGGATAATCATCTATTGTGTTTTGTTTTCGCTCCGGGCGCGGATTTTTTCCGTCGTTTTCCTCGCGAAATTAATTTCCGGAAGGAACAATTGCCAAGCTCTACGCATACGTCGCGTCGCTGTGTCGAAAACAATGAAACATCTGTCCGCGCAACCCCTCTAAATAAAATCACCGAAAATTAGTCTGGTGTGCGCCGCTGCTGACTGAAAAGCGTGTTTGTTTCGTTCCTACGCAATCATCTTCAAATTCTCTAATTGGTTTAGGGGAGGAAAAAAAATGAACGTTTCTCGTCCATTGTTTTGCCGTTCGCGATCGTGTTTGATAAGTTCAGCGCGACGCGCAAAGAAAGTGGAAAAGGGGAGGATTCAATGTCCCAATAAAGCTCGTCGTTCAGATTACCTGTTGTAGATGATATTTCTTGTGATAACGCGGTTCTTTTTCTTTCTCTTCCCGCTCCGGGCGTCTACTCCTCAGAATATAAGCCGGTCGAATCCGGGCCGGATTACATCTGCGTTTAATATTTACTGCTTTCGAGTTTTCCCCACCCGAACGAAGTTGACGAGTGATTTATTCCTATTGAATTTGTATGAAGTCTTGCGCGAGCCCGAATAATTTTTGCTTGCCAAAGAAAGAACGAACGGCGATTGTCGCCAAGGAAACGAAAACGTTCCAAAACCGGTGGAGCTCAGAAGAGCTGGATTTTTCTTGCAGCTTTAAACCTCGTTTACATCCTATGTTCGTATCATAACAAAAAAAGAACATAAGAGTTGAAATGCACGTACGCTTGCCTACCCATTCACATTCAACATAACATTGTTATGTTGAATGCAAGCGTATGCTACTCTTATGTTTTTTCTTCGTTACGTTAGTTAAATGGATGCATTTAGGATTGTATTCCTCTCTTTCCCGTTTCTATTTTCGTTCTGAAAATCGTTTCTTAAGCCGAAACTCATCGATGCTTGACATTTTATTATCGGATTCTTTCCCGATGATTAATCATGTGGATTTTTATTTAACCCCATCACAAAAGCCCGCGCGTTAAATTTCGCCCGCCCAAATTATCGTTCCAGTGTTCCAGAGGTAAACAACAACAACACGCTTGTAATTAATGAGGCGGAACGGTGCGCATAATTTTTCATCAATTACCCGACGAGGAGGGGTCGGCGGGGGGAATCGCAGATTTTCTTTTAATTGTGATTAATGGGGCGGGTGAGCCGCGCCCTTATTTACACCGTTGACTTCGTGTTTGTGTTGTGGGGAGAGGAAAAAGGTACGCGCTTAATATTTTATCATTTTGCGCTCGCCCTTCTGCCGCGAGACGCACTCGAGAATGTGGGAATATTTGTTTTTATTGCAGTTCGAGGGGATGATTTATGGTAATGGTGAAAAAGTCTGAAGATGATATTTTGATAAGAAGAATAATAAAAATATATATACTCTTTTATGTACATTTTGTTTTCTGCCACACAATTCTCAATAATATCTTTTTTAAGGCTCCTAAAGCTTCTTCTTTTGAATAGGATTATTGAAGGTAATCTTTACCATCCTGGTCTTAGTTTTTTTTTTTAAATTTTACCTCTTCTCATAGTTGGTTGCTTCAATCATTTGAATTTTTATGATATCCTGAGATGTGTCCCTGTGAGTATTATTGGTAGGTGAACAAACAATCCTCGTTTTTATATTTTTAAATTTTACAGTGCCTTCTCTTTCGTGTTTTCCATCGAATGAAATTCCTCTTCTCTATTCCTTCTGGATTTTCCCAAAAACTCTCAAAGTTTCGTGTTCTCGTAAGTGATCCAATTGCTAACTTTGATTTCTTCTTTCTTCACCAGATGTCATTGATCATTAAATGGTATTTAATTGACTAAAGAAAAAAATGTCTTGAGTTTCTTGTTTCGTTTTTTAGTGAGATGTTTTCAAGAATGAACAAAAGCCATTTTCTTCGTCCGCCCTAAATTTTTTCGTAGAATATTATGCAAACTGTAGTAAAGTAGCGCATATGTGATTTCTGGATCAAAATTGCTTCATAAAGCCCGGCACGTTCGCATCAGGAACCTCACACAAATCGAGCTCTCTCTGCCCATAAAACCTACAAATACCGGCGATTTCCCGTAAATTTCTCATAAAGCCCGGCGATGGTTCCGATCGTAAACTATTTTTACAACGCGGAGTTCCACGCTGTAAAGCAGCTTCCTACTTCGCGACGGCGACGTTCTCCACTTCTTTAAAATCATTCGGGACTGCACGTGCGTTCCCAACTCCGCCGGGACGCTGAGTTATCGCTCCCCGTCTTGTTAGTTAATTCCGAGAAGAATCGCGCTAATAAAGGGGGATATTAGCGGTAATCGCCTCTTATTTATTTTTCCGCTTTTCTTGCGGGCTCGAGGAACTTATAAATCTGTTTTGCGGGAAACCGGAGGGATAATGCAGTTCCTTAGTTCGTAATTAGTTGGGAACTTCTTGTTTTATTACACTGCTGAACAGTAAAAGGCGCTGGTTGTACTTGAATACACAGTGAATTTCAAGTCTCACAATATTCGGAGGGTAGTTTCTAAGAAAATCATCTTCTATGTACTTAAAAATCCGGATTTCTCTGTGCAAAGCAAATCATTAATGTTTCTGAAATTAAAGAAGAAAAAGTCTCCCTGTCGCATTGCGACGCCAACATGGATAAACAAGCACCAATCATTTTCATGCAGGCTCCATTGTCGGAAATTACAGAAGCCGTTTGAATTACTGCCAGGCATGTCAAGATAAAGCACGTTGATTCCAGCCAAGCTCACAGACTTTCCGCGCGAAACCAAACTGCCACGCATGCAGAAATCGAATGAAAACGGTCAGTACCCTCCCCGTTTTAGAAAAAAAATGTCCAAATTTGGACGGCCGAGCCATCTTTGAAAAAAAAAAGGGTTCCGCTGTCTAGCTCACAAGAGTTGACGCCGAGGATTGTCACGAGGGCTTTGAGATAAGAAAACACAAAAACAGGTTTTGCTCAACTCCTGAAATTATTACTTTTTTGTTTAGTTTATCCCATCGAATGGAATTTTATTAAAAGAGGAGAGAAGAAAACTTTTTCATTAAATCATTTGTTTTTGAGTTTTATTTTTACGTCGCCGGGTTTCTAGCTAATTAACAGGAAGAAAAAATTCAATTACTTAATCCTTCGGGGCCTCCCCGGAACATTTCGAAGATAATCGCATCACTTAACTTCTAATTGGACGCGTAATCGAATCTAATACCCTCATCACGCGAGCATGAAATATTTATTTTCGCGCCGCGTAATTATCCCATTATCCTTCGCTTTTGTGTTCCGTGCAAATTGGACGGCGGCGAAAAAGAATTTTTTGACGGGCGGCCGTCGCATAAATTGGCCTGAAGCCGCCTCGCGAGGCGGTTTAATAAAGTTAATTTTGCTTGGGTGGTCGGTGTGAAGTCCTATTGTGCGACCAAACAAAAGGGGGGTGGTTCGAGCGAAGGCGTTTTTGCTGTTAGGCGAAATTCGACTGATAATAATAGGACGGGGGCGTCGAGACGCCTCCGGCTTAAGTGCGCTTCAAGGCGACAGACGTGGCTTCGATTATCTGATTTTCTAAAACTCTTGGAGATTTTAACTGGATTATAGTTTCCAGAAGAGTCTGGAAGGACTGATAATAATAAGCAAATAATGTCAACGGCAAATTTTACCATTCTGCATAATTTTTAAGATTTCGGCTGCTTACATCTCTTCCCCCTTAACAAAAATATTGACCCCTCAATGATGCTAAATAGCTTCAAAGTATTGCTGACGGCCGCACAGCTCGATTCCTTACAAAATATTAGATCAATGTTGTTCACTTGTTTTCATATAATTAAAGAATCGAAATGGTTGTAGGTTTAAAGCGCTAAATATCTTTTCGCTCACTTGTTTTCGTTTGAGTAAAAAATGTCAATATCGCGACTTCTCAATAAAAGCGATTATTTGAAAAATTAAATCAAAAGTGCAGAATTAAAGCGCCATCTCTTGACCAAAAGAGCAAAACAATTGCAAACCAATTTAAAAAAACCTTTCAACTCTGATGATTTCATTAGAAGGTTTAACTTAAAAAACTTTTTAGCGCAAACTAGAGGAATGCAACGGATAAAAAAATTAATTGATATTTGATCGACTTTCAATCGACCTCTAACAGTTCATCGACACCGTCAAGAGCTCTACTCCTTCGACGACCCCCACTGGTGCATCGGAATCTTTTTTAAGATTTCGTCGACCCCTGTTTTAGATTGAACTATACGCAATACAAGTGGAATACGCCATCTCCCGGCCAGTTCGGAAAGCTTTTAGGAATTATTGCGACTCAAATATAAAAGGAGTTAACCTAATTACATTAATTAACGAATTGCGTGCCCGCTCAACTTGAAACTAATATTCACCCTCCGTCGCCCGCAAAATTTATGAATTTCAACGCAGTTTCCACCGCCAATAACAACAACCCCCGCAGCTCTCGAACCCGGCCCGGAACTGACAGTTATTGTTAAACACGTCCGAACTAATTAACGCCGCCGGAGATAACACTTATTAGTACAAATGGCCGGGACCGTACGGTAAATAAGCGCGCCCATCGGCGCGTAATTAATATCCCCGGAGTTTCCGGGGCGCGGGCCGGATCGATCCGGGAAGTTATCGCTAAAAAATTACTTGAAACTCGAGCCCGCACTTGACCGGCAATATATCAGCGTGCCGTTGATGGGGAATGATGGACGAGCTCGCCTGCGGGGAGACACTCGCGAAGAAAAATTGGTTTTCTCTCTCTCTTTCTCTTTCTCTCTCTCGCTCGCACGGTAATTAGCTCGTAAATAAATTAATTCGAAGAGAAAGTTGTAATTTACTTTAACACGGTGAAAGCACTTCGTCCAAAACTAAGAGAGCTTTGAGCTTTATATGAGACGAAAATGATAATTATTTGACCTTCGTAAATACATAAATTTAATACAAGTGAATTGAAAGTGAAAGATTTGTCCTGAGAAAACGTCATCGATAATCAAAATCTGAAAGTTTGCTTATTAAACAGCTTGCGTGTGAGATAATTCTGCTTGATCCTTCGAACCGGATTACAAGTGTTGTAGGAATACGTTCATTGATGACGTCATGAGCATTTTCTGTTTCATGATTTTGTACGTGCACAAAGAACGCTCGAGAAATTAAACATTTTGGAATTACTTGATAACTAGCGACGTGGAAACGAAAGTGAAAAGAAAAAAGAAAACTTAAATTGGAAATATTTTTATTAATTTTCGAGAGCTATTAAACGACTGGACAATTAAAAAAGTTTCGAAGCGCTTTGAAGGGTTCGCCGATGAAAAGAAATAAATACATATTAAAAATATTTCTCAACATTTTATCCCCCATCCAAAGCAGTCATATTTCACGCGGCGAAACAAAGTTGCTGAGGGCTCAACTCTCCGAGGTAATAAGTGCCAATCTCCGTGTACCAAGCCGTCAGTTACCGATCCCCATCAATAAGCTCACCCGTTTCAACCCCTCCGTCAGCGTCGAATTGACACGTAATACGTTTTACGTTCCGCGCCGCCGAGAAAAAAAAATTCGATTCATTACGCGACCGGCTTCAGCCACCGAAGCGCCGCGCCGAAGGAAGAAGAGCGACGAAGGGAAAGAAAGAAAAAGGGGAAGAGGCGGTTTAGCCGGAAGCTATTTTGCTATTGATGGCGAAACTGCTTGCAATAAGACCGAGGTTTTGTTGCCCTGAATTTTCCGGCGCAAAATTCATGCATTTTTAATGAACGCTTACATCCGCCTGGTGCATCGTCTGCGAACATAAATAACTGTTACCATTAAATTACGGAATTTTTACTCGAAGCGGGTCGGATCTTTATGATATTCCCATCTTCGTTTATCAAGACATCAAAATATCATCAGGGCGGGAGTCGGCTTAAACGATGCGCTGCAATAGAACGCCATCCATTGTTGAAATCTCTAATTAAATCGTGGTAGATCAGCAAATACAATAACATCAATGCGTCATAATACCATAAGCGTAGATATAAAAAAATATAATTGTATTTAGATGAATATAAGGTGAATAGAGCACAATTACGTGCGTGACATAATGACGTCAAAATATGTTACTCCGATCCCTAGTTATATGTTTTCTTTTACTTACATTCCATTATTACATTTCTTACATTATTATTATTATTATTATTATTATTTTGCTTTCTCGAAACTCGTAAAATATTTTGACCTTTCATGTTTGGAAGATTTAATTTTTTTCGTACAAAATTTGATTCAATTTTTATCATTAAAATTAAAGCCAAGATATGCATTGGTAACATTAGAAAACAAATGACTGTCGAAAATTTGTTGATCTTCGATTGTTTTAAGACGTGACTTAGTATACACGAGGAGTCGATGAAACAGACACTTTTTTTCCTTCCCTTTTCGCAGTTTTTAGAAACGCTGCCTTGACCTTGTCTGCTTTATTTTGTGACAGTAGCAGAAAAACAAATGACTCTCAAAACTTTTTCGATCTTACTTGTTTTAAAACTAAAAAAGAAAGGCTTCAACATCTAATTATTTGTTTTTTTTTTTTTTCATTTCGATGTTCACAGAGTTTTAGAAATCTTTCGTGGCGCTGCCCTGCCGTATCATGTGGAGTGGTGTTAGAAAAACGAAAAACAAACGACTGTCGAATTTTCTTTTATCTTCAACTATTTTCCATAAGGAGTTCTTCAACGGCTAACATTTTTTTTGTCATTAGGAGAAACTAAAAAAAAAAATTACTCTGCTCTTTTTTCCAAATCCTTCCCTTCGTTGGAGGAGAAACACCTCAGAAAACAAGAATATGCAATCTATTGCTCTTTTATAAGAGGACTGTCGACTTTCATTTGTCGAAAGAAAAACGAATCGAGTCGGTCGTTTCTTTATGCAAAGGCACTTTCTATTTTCGTTCGTCGAATAAAAAACGATAGAGTCTTTCCGTCCATTTTTCTTATTATTCTTTGCCTTCTTTCTGTACTTTCTTCTATTTCTTGCCGTTTTTCTTCTTTTTTATACTTTAAACTTCTTTTATACTTCGATTGTTTAAAAAAGAAGCAAAACAAAAATTTCGCCTCCTTTCCAACAAAAAAGAAACAATAATAAACAGATCATTGTATTCACGAAAATCAGCGTTCGTAAAAAAAACAAGAGACGATCAATTAGCAACAAACTTTGAAAGAAAAAATAACCAACGATCGCCGACACGTTTTAATGCCGTCGATTAACTATTCTCGCCTTCGATTGCAGATTTACAAAAACAATTTTTTTTTTCTTTTTCAACAAACGTGTAGCATTGAAAATGAATCGCACACAAGAAATCTAAGACGATAATACGTTAGCAACATTAGTTATCGTTCTGCCCTGTCGTACTTGCTAATAAATTTAAGAAACGCGAAAGGTAAGTGTTACTAATCACTCCCATGTTATGAACAAAACTTACCTCGAGAGGTGTTCAAAAGACGTTAAAAACGAACGAAAACGAGGGACGTAAAATGGCCCAAATGTGCTGGGAACGTTACTTCCAGATCTTTCAGATCTCGAGGCGAAATGGATCCCCTTGCGATTTTAGGTGGTCACGTCAAGACATAAATTCACACAAAAACGCCGTTGCTTTTTGCTCTACGTCTAAAGCTAGCGTATTTTAAAGATTCTCTTCCACTTTAGAAATAATTAACGTAACGTCGGTGCTTAGTGCACAGTAGAAAATTAACGAGCGGTGTTAACACGACGGCAACGTTGCAAACTCCGACCAGGTCCATTAATTTCCCAAAGCTGCGATGCACAGGTGATTAAATCGATCCGGCGAAGAGAACGGGGGCCGTCATTACGGAATTTCATGCACCAAATCCGACAAAATAAATCGCGTTTTCCGAGAAACTTGATTTCATTGTTGGCGAAAAGCCATTGTCTGGACACAGACAGAGTTTTCCCCGAATGTGATCGCTCCGATTGTCCGATTTTTCCCCGGAGGCGGCCTTGATTAAGGCACGATCGGGATTTGCTTCATTGAATTTCATAAAGCAGGCCCCAAAAAACACACTCGTTCTTGTACATAAATTACCTCCGCGCGCGAAAACAACGCCCTGCATCTTGAATGTGCGCAATATATATTCAAATTTTTCAGCCGTGAGGAATGCCGAAGCGGTGAAGTTCAAATAAAACTTCGACGATGTCAACATGCTGTATGAATAAAATCTGCCACTTCGAGAGAAAAATATTTTTATTAAATTAACATCTGCAGGAACTGTGCAAACATAGTGCGAACGTTGGGGCAAACAAAATTGCGCTCGCTTCTTTAGTTACAGAACACTTTTAGAAACGCGAGGCTAGGCGGAGAAACTCAAATCAAAGGGATGCAAAAATTATGGTAAACCTTCCTCCAATGTAAGCGTCGTTTACTTTATCATGGCGTGTTGCCTCAACTGTCAATTGCTGTTATTGTATCTGAAGTGACGCAATTTTACCACCATGAAATCGACCCTTAAAATTAATAACAATTTTCATTGCGTTTTAATCACCATGTCCTTGTCGAAATTCAAATCGCCTCTCTCGCTTTGCGCAATTAACTTTCCGAAATCGCTGAGAGCGATCTGAATAAACTAATAAAAGATGGCGCTCCCGAAATAAATACGGCGTCGTGAATTTTTAAATTGCCGCCAGGGCCGTCCTCCGCATTAATTTCGCGTCGGATCGCCGTAATAACGGGCGGCCGGCGCAATTCCGATGATTAAGTTTGTTCATTACGCGCGGGATTTAATGCGCCGTTAAAAAGTGAAGTGTCACGAGAGGGCGCCGCCGGCGAAAAGCCCGATAATCGCTCTAATTAAGGACCGTCCGGCCGTTTCGCGATATTATTTCAGGACGGAAAAATTGCCCGCGCACCCCCCCGTCCCTTCTCTAAACTGGATGAAATCGGCTTGGAAGGGAAAAGTTTTTAATTTCCTGTGTAATTTTATATTACGTCAGGTCTTCCAGAAATATATTGTTACGGCACACTTGGGTTGCTTAGCCAAAAGAAGAAGATTGAGATTTTTGTTTATATTTTTAACAGAATAGTTCACGACGTAAAGCATAGGTCTGATTTTGAATTTTTCAACTCCGAATTGAAACATAGCACGACGACAAGTTAATTGGTGTTTACAATGAACAGTTCAAGGCTAAATTCGAGAAAGAACCGAATCACCGGCAAACCGTCATAGTTCACAATTTAAAACGTTGATTTATAAGTAAATTGAATTTGAGCTCGAGAAAAAGAACTGGCAAACTGAATTTTATTTTATGTTTTATTTTTCCCTGAAAGTGAACATAGTTCACAGCTGCGTGTTCAAAATCGAAAGGAGTATTGAAAATTTAATTTCTATACAGCTTTGTGTTTTACTTCAGTTAGCTCAAAAATAGAGCATTATATTTTATTGCTCGAATTTGCGCGAAATGAAAATATTCGTGGCACAAGACGCAGAGTAATTCGATTAAATCCAAAAAGGAGCAAGTTTGTTCTTGTCTGATGAAAATAGTAAGTACAAAGTTTTTTAATCTCAAACCGGACAGAAAAATGAAGGGAAAACACTCAACGTTTCGCTCCTGATGAAGCTATAAATCTATAGCGAAACGTTGAGTGTTTTCCCTTCATTTTTCTGTCCGGTTTGAGATTAAAAAACTTTGTATTTAATAATACTCTTTTGAAATGCATATTGTAAAAGTAACGTCGTAAACAGTTCAGCATTGCTTTTCTTTAATTAATCAATGAACGTCGTGAACAGTTCAGAACTGAACTCGCACATAAATCCATATACAACAATACAAAGTTTACATGTATTATTAACATTATTATTTATTTGAACTGTTCTGCAGTTCTGAACAACTGTGACGGTCTCCTTTTCAAAAAAATAATAGAAAAATATTGCTATTAGTGTTAAAAATGGAAACAAAAGTGCGCAACCGAATTATTTTTGTTCACAGTATGAAAATACATGCTCGGACTCAGGAGGAAATAAACCACTGATTCTGAGTTCAACAAAATGACTTTCAGATCAAATTGCCAAGCAGATCCGTTATTACCAAGTAACAGTAAATCCTTGGAAATTTATTTATCAGATCCGTACTACCAGCGAAAAATATAAGATTTACTTTGAGTTAACTCTCGTGACATTTCTGCATCGAATCCAAGGTCAAAAATAATAAAAACCGAATTCTTCTCCGGCGCATCCACCATTTCTCCGCACACATTTTTTTTTAATGCTTTTACTTAATGCTAATCGCATCGAACGATAAAGGATAAAAGAATTAAGACGAGGGTAATAAGGAATAGACGGCCTTTGACAACAGTTACTATTTCAATGACGTCATTTCCGGTTGCTTAGCATATAACGAGCGTTTTGCACAGAATTGATAACAGCAGTTCTGAAGTGCACTCGGTAAGCGCTTATTAAGTAAAAAGTTTCGTTTGTTCAATTTTGGAACAAATCGAACAATTGTCCGATCGAAAAAATTGTTGTCTCAAATTTTAATTAAAGCTACAAAGCGAATGTATTTACGTTGTTGCACTTGCGACAAAACTCGTTTAACTCACTCAATTAACTCCCACGACGACGCGACGACGACGAGCCAACTTTTAATTCTCATTTAGAGCCCACTGAAGAGAACGCTTCTTCGCGTTTAAATAACATACCTAAGAGAAACTCTTCCTCGTACTTTTGCGTGTTTAATATATTCGTCGATAGCACGAGACGTCTTGCCGCTCGCGTCGCGACGCGCGCTCATAAATTAAAGCTATTACGACCCTGTCTCTCTCGCTTAGAACGCAATTCCTGGGAAAAAAATTACATCGAAAACGTCGGAAATTTTTGCGAGCGCGATCAGCTTTGCGCGCAGGAAAATAATTAATTCGGAAGTGTGCGGAAACTTACCGCTCTTGCTGAGACGCCGGCCAGAGCCGTCGCCGTCGCGACGGCGACGAGGAACAGAGCTGTCGGCGGATTCATCTGCACACAATCACGTCGCGTGCTCAACTGACAGCATATACTGAAAGCTCCGGCGAAAGCTCTCCTGTAAGGCGGTTGTTTCAATTCGCTTGTTTCAAAGCTCTAAAGCAGGGGGCGCCAGTTGTTAGACCACGGCCGGAAAGAAATCGATGATGTTGAGGCCGCTGCAAAGCAGAACGTAGATTTCTAGACTCGTACTTTCTTTCATCAAACGAGAAGTTTGGATTCTGTTTAGAGATGGAGTGAAGCGAAAAGAATAAATTCGGACGGTATTAAGAGGATAGTTCAAATGGTGGTGGATGTGATTTAATTATTTTGATGCAAAAAAATGTGGTGATCCGGAGATTTAACGTTGCTTGTCCTAGATTAATTTATTGTTAACTGTGACACCCAAAAAAGTTAAGAGAGATTTTCTTCCTCTCTTTTATTCTTCAATTTTTTCAAGCTTCAACCTCGAGGATTTTTTACACAAAAATTAACAACGTGCCATTCAGGCCCAATGACTTCTAAAAGAATTTATTTAAATTAATCAAACAGGAATACGCCATCGTTATTGAACAATTTACTCACTCCATGCTGCCTTCTGAACCTAGCAATTCGACTACTTTTGAATAAGTATACTTTGGCCTTAAAAATTCAGGATTTGCGTTTTTAAAACACGGCGTCTTCAGTTCCAGTTTTTATAACTTCAGTTGCAACGCTGTCAATAAAAAAATAGTTCTACATCAATTCTTGCAGTTTCATGTTTTTGAAAACGAAGAAAGAATTGTCTATTGCTTTAAAATGACATCCCCAGTCGCGACTTGCTAATCGAACGATATATTTTTTTTTTAATTTTTGCCTTTTAAATAAACGCCCCCAGTATTCTGTTTGTGTTACAAACGAAAATGCCACTTGATTGCGTCGCATTTGAATATTAAACAATACGGGGGCGCACGCGTACAAAAACATCAAAAGCTCAGGTAACCGCCTGGACGGTTTAAATTGATGTTTAGATAAGGACGGAAAAACCGATGCGCACGGCGATACCAAACCAACAGAGATGTGCACGTGACAATTCGCCATTTGATTACCCCAATACCCTCAAATTAACCGCAGATACCACCGCGAGCTAACCTCATTGCAAACTCGCGTTTCGCCCCCTGTTTCCGGCGTGAACGGAAAATCACGTCGCCCCCCTCGCGAAAATCCGTCACGCTTCCATCTCTGAAATGCTCTAGCGGGGAGCTTTAATAACGCAGGAATAATTTAGGCAAGCAGGCAGTTCGACGAAAGCTCCGGTAAGCTAGAGAATGGCGCGCGTCAAAAAGCTGCAGGGTGAACGTGGAATCGGCCTCGTGAATTCAACCGGAGATTTTCCTCAAAGGTAAGCAAGCCCTCGCATACCCAACAATACCCCTCCCCCACCTCCACAAAAAAGAAAAAACGACAATCAAATATTCGGAACCTTTCGGAATACCTACATCACGTATCAAGGGAATTCCCGATCGGTCAGTATTTAATATTTTACGAAGACCTCGCGAACTCCCTGGGGGCGGAGACGAAAGAACAATCGGCGAATCCTCAAAAATAAAGACGGACGGGAAAATTAGCTCTTCGTTTTTAGGGTTTCCAAGTGTGACACGGTCTTTATCCAAAACAAAATAGGCAAAACATACAGAAATTTCCCAATTGGCTATGCGACGCACAGATAACGTGATCCAGTTATCTCGGGTTCTGAGTAAACGCTGTTGTTCAAGCAAAACCCAAATACTGAGACGATGTTTTGCAAACAACCACCGTAAACACTCGTTATCGGGATTGAGAGGTCGTCGGTGAATTTCCTTCCCTTCGAAACATCGAATAGTTTCGTCGAAATGAACACACGGTAACATTTATTTATTAAATATTCAAATTTCCCCCTCTTTATACCGCGAGATCAAATAAATTTGTAGTTGGAATGTGCTGTGGCGACTTAGTTGGCAGCATTAACATCAGATCGAATAACTGCCAAATATAATTAATACGTTTTGTTCAACGAAAATGCTGAGCGGAGGGCTCTATAACGCTGCGAATTAATTCCAAGGGCAAAGTCGCATTTTAAGCTCAAATGTCAACACGTAATGTAATGAATGATTGAATTTGTTGCCTGAATTCTCCCTCGAAATATTACATATGTAGATAATTGCATTTTCTCGACAGGGCAACAACATTTATGTCCTTGAATTTCAAACTTACCCTCTTCATACAGAGAGATTAAATAAAAGAATAGTCTGAAATAAGTCTAATAAAACCAAAAAAATGTGAGAAAAGAAGGAAGAAAAACGAAGAGGATCGAAAACAATTTCAAAACAGCTGGAAAATGCTAAAAAGAAACGAAGCATCAATTTCTTATGAACGTCGTTTGCAACGCTCTCTGTTAATCCGACCCGTAAATTTGTACTTTACCGGGAATTGTTTCCAAAACAACGGAAACCGACTGAAAAACCTAAGAACATTCAAGAGCGACGTTCTTGAAGCGACTTCGAATAAAAATACTTTCGTAGCACCATCTATCACCACGAGTCGAAATTTTGCCATCTTTATTTGTACGGAAAAATTCGATTAATTCAGTTTTAAAGCTACTGAAAATCGATAAAAAAGAATTAAAAAAATAATGTTATATTTAGTTGAACAGATGTGGTTAAAAAACAGTTTCGAAGTAATTTTAAACATAACCGGCGCCGTTCTCTTTGAATTCTGGAGGGCGTTTTCAAAACGGCTGCGAAAATTGATTTCTTCGAGAAAAAGTTCGACAAGCGTCACCGTTGGTGTAGGTGTGGTTGCCTAGTTTAAGTGATCACTCTGACATTAGTGAAAATCCAGGACAATCATAGGCGTGCCTTCACGTATAGGAACGAGGGTCCATAAAAGTCTTTCCTGGGGTAGTCCTACACCTGCGTCTTTGTAACTTACAACGTAATTAATTTAAATTGATTTTAATTTTGACTATGTATGTACTTAGACTGACTCAAACTTAAGCTTGCCCTGACGTTGACGTTTCCAGCTAGGTAATCCAAAACGAATTTCTTGGACACTCGTTGTGATACGCTTCCTTCAAAACATTCTTACAATTCCAGAATCTTAGATACTCAAAAATAGAGCGATAAGGTGGGATTAGGATTACGCCTCGTCGAGACGTATTTACATAAGCGTGTAAATAAACTCTGGCCGTTTGACAAGGAAAAGCGCAAATACATTGTTGCCAGCTGCGAGACGCAGTATAAATAAAACGGCAGCGGGGAGTTCATCAACTTTACTACCGCAAATTCAACATAAACAAACGTAATTCGCCGACCTGGAGGGCAGGGGGGATTCTGTACAAATTAAATTATTTTTGAATTACTGCAAAAAAAAACATAGATAAATAGAAAGTACGTGGAATTGCTTCTGCGCTTTCGAGGGATTCAGGAAAACGCGAGTGCAACCAAAAATATATTGTTTATCTAATTTTATCCTTTGCGTGTTGCAATTTCTAACTGGGACATCGGCTGACCTATAATTCTGTTGCTGGCTTAGAAGACGATGTGATTATGTGATACGTCGATATCCGAAGCGCAATTATCAAATATACGAAGTAAACAAATAATACAGTGATGAATCATAATCATGAGAAATTCAAAGGACCGAGATTTTCCCTTCAATTTATCGAATTTGAATAATGGGGAACGCGAGTTCCTTTCTTCAGGCGACGCAAATTCGTTTCGCTTTTCATTTCCGCAACGTTGTTCTAAAATCGCCTGAAATACTGATGAATTCGTCAGTCAGTTTCAATTTCAGTTTTCAACGGAGAAGCCTATCAAACTTTTCGGGAGGAGTTTTCGTTTTGCATTCATCCAACGCCAACTTCATACAGGCCTGATTCACTGGGTGGGAGTACACCCCGACTGCGGTCCAGCACAGAAAAGCGTAACAAAAAGCGACCACGCAGAACTGCGTCCCCACAACTTTCAGAACAAAAGTAATGGAAGATGTCCCGCAAGGACGTGTTCCGAAACACTTATTTTCTAACGGCTTTCAGTTTACAAAGGTTGGATATTTTTAACGACTCTGGAAACACTCGATGTAAGATAACAGAACTCAATGTATACAAAAGTATTAACTTCGTTTCATCGACGATTACTCTTATCTGTTTAAATAAATATACAAGTCACACTTCGTAAATCCATAAAAATAATACTCCTAATTAAATGAGATGGTGATAACTTGGAGATCGCGCGGAGATACCTAAATGAACTCTGGATGCGTGTGAATCGCTGTTTCTGTTGGAAATGAATGCTTGAAAAACATATTTGTTTCAGATAATGGTAACGGCGGTGGGGTTAGCGATCAGCTGTCGGCGAAGCGCGCCGAAATAAAAAGCGACGCTCGCCATGGCCCGCAGTTGCATCGCCGTCTGCGTTTGGGACGTGCGTCCAAAGCAGCGCGCGCCCATTTTCCACGTGCTCCTCAGTGCAGTGCAGTGATAGGACATGGCGCACGTGCCCGCGAGGAACTCCGAGGATGAAGAGGAGGACTCCATGCCGCCGCCACCTGACGGTGGTTGGGGATGGTGGGTGGTTTTCGGATCGTTCATGATACACATCATCAGTAAGTGACGTTGTTGTTTACGCGCCTTTGTCACTTTTGACGCTTTTGACACGAGCCCAAAAAGATATTTTCGAGGCAAGAAACTTAAATCCCCAAAGTTTTCCCTGCCAATTCATTGCCAACCACCGTTTTTGAAATTTTTGCAAATTAAACACAAAAGCTTGCACCAAATCGTATGGATAAAGTCGAGCTTTTGACTGACACTATTGACTTGAACTTGAAAGAAAATATGTCAAAGGGACAAGAAACTAATTAAATCCCGAAAATTTTCCCAAACCCAGAAACCTCTTCAAGAGTTACGCTAAAATTTTGATTCATGCGCAATCCAACCATCATTGGTGTGGCCTAATGAAGATTTTCTTTCGAAACTTTTGCAAACAAAACATTTGATGAAACAGATACGATTCATCGTTGATTAAAAGATGGTGCTGTTAGAGTTTCTCTAATTAATTATCTTCAAGGTCTCTCGTCGGTAGGTCTTTTCTATACAGTACATACAGAGTAAAATGATGACGCTCTTTCATTCAAAAAGGAAATCTGTTGTCTGTTAACAGATGGCGCTGCACATACTTGTCCCACTCTCTGATTGTCCTACCTGTACATAAATGTTCTTTTGGATAGAAGTATCGAGGGAAAGATCGTTTTTCTTACGCTTATTTAACAAAAAAAAAAAGTAGCTTCGCCGTTCTGTCGTTCCTTAATAGATGACGCTGAACAGTATTTGTCTGTATAAGTCTTCTAATTATTAAAACGTAGGTCTCTTGTCATTAGAATTGACCTTGTCTACAGAAACTGAAACAGCGATGCACTTTATTGGTGTAAAAAGGTAGTTCAAGTTTCTTTGGAATCCGAAGTCAGGGTAAAGATGATTCGGACGTTGGTTAACAGATGGCGCTATACACATTTTTTTTAATGCAGATACTATGCCTTGCTATTTTTTGTGGGAAAGAGAGGAAATAAAAATCGGCGCCTTTTGAATTTAAAAACGATTCAGGCAAGAAAGAATGCAAAACCGTTTTTGTTTTGCTGTTTCTGTCATGTTTAGATTCATTTGCATTCGAGGTCGCATTTTTTCCCTGTTAATCACCGGACCCAGTTTGGTGTCGTCCGTACGTAACATCGATTCGGCTGCACTGGATTTAAGCTCTAAAAAAAAAGAGAAAGAGTCAGTCAGAGTTCAAAACTGAATCACCCGCAAACAGATAACTTCGACCTTTGCATCGCGAGAGGAGCACACAACTCGATGTCACCGAACGCATAAAATCATTTTTAATTTTGTCCAACACACCTATGTGTATTTTAGATCAAGTTTACTATGTCAGTCCTTAAGTCCCTTATCAGACCCTCTAGCGCAAGAAAAAAGTGCGTCACTTTGAAATCGACAGTAATCGATTACCGCGGGCATTAGAACTGAGCCCTTTGTTTATTTATTTCGTAACGAATCAAAGTCCGTAAGTTGCAAATTAATCGTGGCCGACGAGTCAATATTATGCCAGGCTTTAATGAGAGGCCTTATCGCTGGAAATGACGACGTTCCCAATCCGCTGATAATGAGGAACGTATCGGTAAAATAGCGTTTCTGTTGTGCACAGAACGAATATAATTGGTGGTACCAGTCAGCTAGTGGCATATTTATTTATAATTCGCAGTAAATATTGAATGTCTTCGTGCAGTGTAAAAATACCGAGCTACCTAAATAACAAAATCGATTTTAGTTATAATAATTATGATGGAACAACGAATAGTACCAAAATAATTTTTGAAAAATATTATATGAAAGAAAGATTATGAAAAGAAGTTCAAGTATACCTAACAATAAAGCAAATAAATAGTGAGAAAACCCCTCGACCACATTAATTCACTGAAAGCGAATACGTATTTCGGTAACGAAGTTACCATCTTCAGCGCTAAACTGATATTAAACTTTAAAACAACAAATAAACTAAACTAGACTAGCCGCACTCCCCCCGAGGGGGGCTAGTCTAGTTTAGTTTATTTGTTGTTTTAAAGTTTAATATCAGTTTAGCGCTGAAGATGGTAACTTCGTTACCGAAATACGTATTCGCTTTCAGTGAATTAATGTGGTCGAGGGGTTTTCTCACTATTTATTTGGATTACAGCCACAGGTTTTGTGTTGCTTTGTGATTAACTAACAATAAAGCGTTAGACGATTATTCCAGTCTTCAAAGCTTGTTCTTTTTAACGAAAAATTATCTATTAGCAATTTCCTTATTTACTTTCGGACCATTTTGCTATATAGCAAGGCATTCTTACGGTTATTACATAAGAGTTGTGTTTTTAATTAATGGCTCAAGTTCGGTACAATGCTGTATTTAAACTTAATAAAAGATTATGCTCAGAAAAAAAAAATCTATTACGAAAACCATAAAAAATTTGTTGCGAATTATAAATGACAAGGGCAAGGAGACGATGGTGTTGCTGCGTTCAGTTTTGATCTATTGGGAAACCAATTGCCTCCAAAATTGTTTGCGAAACGAGTTGTTAATCGCGAATAATTAATTTATATTAGCTAACGCCGATAAAGCTGAAGATAATTCAACATTACTTGCACACTTCTTTAGAAAAAGAAAACAAGAGTTGACCGACACTATTTTTAATTTATCAACGACCGACGTTCGAAAAGTATTTTTCCATAAAAATCACAACTCTGGAGATATACCGGTTGTTGAATTAAAACAAGAACGAGAACAAACAGCACAGGTAATGTAAAAGTTTGAATTTTATTAAGTTTATGCTTTCTGTCCATTTGTATTATTTACATTCTCATTTTATAACAATGACCTGCATATTGTAATAAAATTAATAATAGAAATAACAACGGAATTTTTTTTATACTCTTGGAGCTTTGATAGAAGACGTCGCCCCCTAACTCTCCACCCTTGGATCTGACGCTGTAACGATCGTTTAATCTAATTAGAGGATTTTCACTTCCAATTACTTTTAATTGCTTTAAGCTCAGTTTTCTTCCGTACTGCATTAAGACTTAGGGTGACAAGAAAATATTTTCTTTGCTGCTTGTGACGAAGGCAGAATTAACTGAACCACATTACTTTTTTTTTAATTTTTAAAATATAAAATTATTTACTTTTTCCTGGGATTCGTTTTTTAGACACAGAACAAAATCAATTAAACGGCCTTATCTTTATCATTGTTTTTCGATTACGTTACTAATTAAGTAAAAAGTTTTTTTTTAACTTGAAACGGACAAAATTACTAAGGGAAAAAACACTCAACGTTTCGCTATTGATTACTCACAATTTTCATCGGACAAGAATCAATTTGTTGCTAATTAAATTAATTTGCATTTATTTAAAAATGAAAGTGGAATTCGGGCGTCAATCTGTAGTCGTTTGTTTCTTTTGACGACATTTTTTTAACTTTTAATTCTGTTAACGTACGTTTGGCAAGCAAGAAGAAACAATTGTTCATTTTCTTCAAATATGTAGTAGTCATTTGTTTTTCTCTCTCTGATTTATTTGCTGCTTTTACACGTCAGTAAAATAAGAATGGAATTTAGAAATTCGACTCATTTGTTTGTACATTGATGAGATTCTTGGTGAGTTCATCGATAAATCAATCTATCGATGAGCTCAACGTTGAATCCGTCGTTGAGTTCATCAGTAAACTCATCAGTTAGTTCATCAGTGAGCTCATCGAGGAGTACATCAATGAGCTCAATTCAATCGATGAGTTCATCGGTGAGTTGATCAATGAATCCAGCGGTGAGTTCATCGATGAGTCCATCGGTGAGCTCATCGATGAATCCATCGGTGAGTTCATCGATGAATCCATCGATTAGTCCATCGGTGAGCTCATCGATGAATCCATCGGTGAGCTCATCGATGAATCCATCGGTGAGTTCATCGATGAGTCCATCGGTGAGCTCATCGGTGAGTTCATCGATGAGTCCATCGGTGAGTTCATCGATGAGTCCATCGGTGAGTTCATCGATGAGTCCATCGGTGAGCTCATCGGTGAGTTCATCGGTGAGTTCATCGGTGAGTTCATCGATGAGTCCATCGATGAGTCCATCGGTGAGTTCATCGATGAGTCCATCGATGAGTCCATCGGTGAGCTCATCGATGAATCCATCGGTGAGCTCATCGATGAATCCATCGGTGAGTTCATCGATGAATCCATCGATGAGTCCATCGGTGAGCTCATCGGTGAGTTCATCGGTGAGTTCATCGGTGAGTTCATCGATGAGTCCATCGATGAGTCCATCGGTGAGTTCATCGATGAGTCCATCGATGAGTCCATCGGTGAGTTCATCGATGAATCCATTGGTGAGCTCATCGGTGAGGTCATCGATTAGCTCATCGATGAGTCCATCGGTGAGTCCATCGATGAGTCCATCGGTGAGTCCATCGATGAGTCCATCGGTGAGTTAATCGATGAATCCATCTTTGAGCTCATCGGTAAATTCATCGATTAGCTCATCGGTGAGTCATCAATGAATCCATAGGTGAGTTCATCAATGAATCCATCGGTGGGTTCATCAATGGATCCATCGGTGAGTTCATCTATGAATCCACCAAGAGTCCATCGATGAATCCATCGGTGAGTACATCGATTGACGACTTCATGGATGAGTATATCGATGAATCCAACTATCAGTAGATGGGTGAGCTTATGATTGAGTCCATCGATGAATCCGTCATCGATAAGTCCATCGGTCAGCATGTGTTAGTTTGTGTTGGCTGCTTTGCATTTTGTCTCATATAAATTGACTTAATTTTAATTTATTTTGTACAAAATTCCCGATAATGACTTTAATTAAAAGTGTAGGTACCGTACGAGTTAATTAATAATTTATTTATTTACAGGCCAGCAATAGATTAAATTTAATAAATAATTAGCACGATAAAAAAAGCGTAAGTTCTAAACATAGCAACCGACAGGATTCTACTTATCCTCATTACGAGATTACATTAAATACACGTCGGCATTAAGAGATGAGAGATATATTTGTTTAATTGTCTGCAAGGTCCGAAGATTAAAGGGCTTTAAATACAAAGGTCAAATAAAGTCGGAGAAAATTGAAGCAGGTTTTGAATAAAAAATTTAATTTACCACGTGATTTTTATGACATTTATAAAATATGGGGTGTGCTAAAACGAAAAACAAAAACACGAAAGATATTAATAAATAAAATTTGGGCAAGTCTCCCCAAGTATTTAGAACTTTTAAAATTTTGTGTTTGATGGCGATCTAAAATCTTCAAGAATGAAAGAAATCTATTTTAGTAAACGATACGAGGGTTGATGGGGAAAATAATTTTTGAGACACGTAAAACGTTTAAGCCTTAACAGAAACTTCAACGTGTTTATAAAGTAGTACGAAAATCGAAGAATCGATTATCAATTCACTGAGGCGGTTTAATTTGTCCGTACTACCAAAACACACAGTGTTGCAAACTGACAAATCTTAATATTCCTGGAGCAAGATTTGAAATTTATATTTCTTGCGGATGGAGGAAGGGAAAAAAACGAATAAAGTTCGGTGTAGCAGACGGGATGAGCTTTAAATCCAATTTTACGGTGCCATCATGTTTACGTTGAAATTCACACGGCAAATGAGCGGAAAATCGAACGTCAATGTGCCTGCCCCCTTTTATGATACCTTCGCGCACGCAAATTTTCATTGCGGACCATATCACCGTTTTAACGACCGCTGTAAAGTTTTGATTGCGCTAGATGGAACGGAAACCAATCTTTCCGACTTCCTCTGCGAATTAATTGTTGCTGGGGGTAGGTACCACGCAATTAAACAAAAATTCGATAAATCTAGGCCCGCTTCGCACGCTTGAAATACTTTGCGGGATACGTGTAATATTTCAAGCTTCATGTTTCTGCTTAACCAATTACTAACGCCAAATAGCGTCTAGTTTTGGAACTACACATCTCAAGCAAAAACTGCGAGTCTGCATTCTTGAGAAACTTGTTTCGAGATCTTTCTTTGGAGAGCAATCAAGCAAATCAAAAATTTCTTCCAAATAGATAAGGAGCTCAGATGGTGAGGGTTTACCAAACTAGAACTGATGATCTTTTCGTCATACCAAACGATTGATTTATCTTCATTCCATCTGAGTGACTTTTGCCTTAGTCACCATCGAAAATCCACATTTCGATCGCTTTTTCCTTCTAAAAATCTTTTATCTTCCTTGACCAATTCTACAGGTGGTTTGGAAAAATTTGTTGGATCGAAGCTTTGTCTTCGGGCTCTCATGAGAATGAGAACCTTTAACAAAAAAAATTTAAGTGGAACAAATAAAAGAAAGTGATGGAACAACGCTTTTTTTTCCTAGTGAAGACTCTCCTGGAGAAGACTTTCCTAGAAAAGATCAGAAGAGTTGCTGTCGACTTTACACACACACACACACACCAACGAATCCATAAAGCAAAGAAGTTCGAAGAAGATATTCCCGTGACGCTTGAAGTTTTAAATTTTTTTGGATTTAATTCTTGAGGTCAATTCAAAATTAAACAAAGGCGACGACTTTTTTTACGCAAAACTCGCTAATTATTGTATGCCTTATCGATTAGTATTTCGTCGTCGAACTTTTGTTGCGTTATTAATTAGTACAATGGCGTACGTCAGCTTGGAAAAAATCCCGCGATTACGGACACGTGATAAACCCGCCGACGACGTACGTAATTATGAATGGGTGAACTGCCTTTAACCTCGGCGATCGCGTTTTGCAATAAATTTATTATTAGAGCCCAGCGGCAGGCGACAGATAAAGCATGTTATTGATTTTCTTTTTTGTGTTAGAATGAATTTTTGTACACGCTTCCCGACCGCAATAATAAAGGTCGGGTGCTCCAAATGGGTCAAAGCAACAGGCAAAGGGATCAGGCGGACTTAAAGGTTTATGTTTTTCAAATATTTTTTTTGTCTGTGGAAGAAAATGCCTTTGTTGCTGCCGGTTTTTATATTTTTCTTTCTTTGAAGTGCGTTCTTAAACTTAAGCCCGCAATTAAACGTACCAAAACTGAAGGCCAACTGAAATAAATAGGGTGATTTGTTCAAAGTTGAGTTACAGTAGGTAGACCCAAGTAAGGTATATTTTGCTTCATTGCATAAATAACTTTCTTCAAATTCATGCGACATATTCGGCAAAAAAAATCTATCTGGCCGCCATCTTAGTGTTTTCTTTTAGTGAAACTATTTGACATTTTTGTTTTTTGAAAATTCCGTTCAATGATATTAGCTGTCTTTTGCAATATTCGTAAATTTTTTCGTGTCAAATTCTGTATGTATACAGACTGTCCAAAATAAATTATTATGGTCCAGTTTCAGTCTGTTTAGTATTTCCTTTTGTTATTCATTTTTTTTTCACAACTTCGTAAGGGTGGTCGAAACATCCGGTACAATAAGCCACCCACAGCTTTCTTATTTACCATGAAATTGACAAAAATCTCCTTGTTTTTGGAATCGAGCACACGTAATTCAAACAATTAACACCTTTCCTTAACTGAAAGATACTCTAGCTTTCTTTTCTTTATTTGCTGAACGAAACGTCGAAGTCTCATCGCAACAGCCTCGACGCAGTTCCGACCCTGGAAACCAAAAAGCATAAGCCGAACCTCTCTTCGATAACATTCAAAGCGAGGAAGAAAAAGTACCGTCACAAGTTATTCTTAACACGGACATACATGTGAAAAACTTTTTAATCCTCAGTTTAAGAGTAATACAGTCAACAATTGGCGCTGGCAAGTTGTTATTATTGTTATTATCGCTATGGAAAACTGGATAAACTGGAGCTGGTACTTTTTAATTCTCACTTTAATAATTACACAATCAACAATTTGCGCTGGCAAGTTATTATTGTTATTGTCGCTATCGAAAATGAAAGAAAAAATACTTAAGCTCGGCGTTAGACTGTTTTCTGTGTTAAACGACTTAAAAACGTTTTGATAACATTGTTTACGACGACTCGGAATGAGTGGACTTGTTGGCTTCTGTTTGGATAGAATATTTCGCAACTGACTTGAAAAGTCTCTAGCTTGCTCAAGTCGTTTAGCTTGCTTGAGAGTCTCTCTCCCTCTCTCGCAATTTGGTACCGATGAAAAAAATCGTTAATCCCTTATTAATCCCTTATGAATACTATCGAATTCCAGATTTTTTTTTTATTATCGAGTTGTCACTACTATCGATTTTATTATTATTGATTTTTATCACGAGAGCACTTACGTATATTTCGCGGTATAAACAATGCTTGAAATGGTTGTTTTGAGACACCGAGGAATTTTTTTTTGCTTTGACGGAAGTTCAATATTTGTGTGACACGCGCTTGGCGTGACTTCCCAAATTTACTTTAACACTTTGAACGACGACGTACGTAATTTGTACAAAAGAATTCGGCACGCGACAATGCATCCGCCAATTATCCACGAAATTGCCGCCTTTAGCCAAACGACGCCGACGCCACGGCGTTAAAGTGCGTTTTACGCGAAAGCAATAAATCGTGCTCCGTTTATTATTTCTTTCAGGTTAGTTTGATTAGTCTACATCTCTGAAGTGGAGCACACGCGTGTTTCTCACGGAATCGACGAGAAAAAATAACACATATTCGTGAAACTTGAAAGTCACTGCAGCAAAATTCGACGCAGCGAGCGTCGTCGTCGTTGGGCGTCGTTAAAAATAGCGCGTTCTCACGGCGAAAGTCGACTTTGTTGCGGTGCATTAAGTTCGGGTTCAACGCAAAGTCTGGCACGAATTTGACGGTTTTTAGAAAAAGCGAGTCCTTGGTTTAATTTTGAAGAATGGCGTTTCGAAAACTCGTTTCGATTCAAAACAAAAGCGTGAACTTCTCGATCCTTTGAACATTCCGTGATTACGATTCTGTAACCGATCCTTTATGATCAGTCAATTGATTCTTACTCTTTTCTACTTATCAGGTATCGTTCGACACTTTAAATATACCAAAGAAAATCCTGTTTAAATGACATTTCTGCTTATTAAAAACTAAGGATCTGTTGACAACTGTTAATCATCATCAGTAATCGCTCATTATTTGAAAATAATCAATTGATCAGTCTAAGTTGACGTTCCGTCCAGTGATTGGGAAACATTTGGAATCGATGCGCCCCGTGACGTTCTCACGCGGCCAGGGCTTCAAATGTGATTGATTTGGTTTACTTACTTACATTTAAAACGAAATTTAGTTTATTTTTTGAAATGAAAGTGAATGAAAAATAGACGAACAAGAAGAGAAGTCTATTCCAAGCTCTTAGGGAGTAAGTCGTCACTTCTACTCCCTAGGGAGTGTCATGTCATGGCTTCTACACCCTAGGAAGAAAATATATAGCCTTTCTCTGGCGATTTTCATATCACATACCCCCAGTCGTAAACAAATTAAATTTAATAATAAAGTGCAGGTGTTTTTTTTCTAGAGCACGAGAGAGTATTTACGCGGGTCACATCTCAATAAAATAATGCCATTTGTTTACGATATGATTCAAAATCCTTTATCTCAAGGACGGAACGCAAGATAAAAGTAGATAGTGCGTCTTGGCAGGCGATGCACGCGTACGACGCCGGATAACTTATTTGCGTCCCCTCGTTACCAGGTGAGTCATTTCCGGGATTTCGCCCCAAAATTCTGAGCGCGCTAGAAATTTTGCGCAAAACTGATTGGGCCTGAAAGTGTTAGCTTTGCAATTCACGGTGCTATGTCGTCGGTAATAATAAATTGTAAATAAAGTCCGAAAGTAATTATTTTTGGAGTGTGCGCTGACGGAACACGGAAATTTTTTTATCTTATCAACGAATTGCGTTAATGGATTTACAGGGAATAAAGCAGCCTGGCATTTTTTTTTCGACGAAGTGAGAAAAGAATTATTACAAAAATTTTTGAAAAATGTTTGATCGGTTCAGCAATGTAAATGATAAATCGCGCCAAAATAGTAATATTTCGGATAAATAATATCTGAACACGTATGCATTTCATAGTGTAGTATACCGATTGAAGACTTTTTTATTTTCGCCATTAGTCGCAGATGTCTCCGCCTACAACGCAAGCAAGTAAACATGCTAGGCACAAGCTCCTTGTTGCTATTGGTTAGAATAAAAGTTTTCAATCGGTATAGTGTACGAGTGAAATGTTTGATCCTTCCGTTTAATATACTGGGTAGATAGCCGGAAAAATTAGGCTTTTCCGCACATATGTTCCCAAGTCGCCGTGTGCATTGCGCTCGTAATTCAACCGAAAGCGAACAACGTTGGCACGAATCGCTGTTTCTTTCTGGAAAACGTCTTTGTGCTCCCGACCGGTGTCGATGACTCGGTTTCCCCCCAAATCGACGAATCTATTTAAATCCGCGCTTCCCTCACCTGTTGAAGCCCTTGTTCTATTTCTATATTTTTTATTGCATGCACTAACTCGACCCGCAACAAAAACAGCGCATTCGCCAAGAAACAGGAGCGCGTTTTTTATATTTTTGTTTTCACGAGATGCAATCTCGAATTTCCAGAGCACTGACGTGTTTCTTAATCTCATTGTCTTTTTTATCGCCCGAAAATACAAACACTCAGGTTAATTGAAGTTGTGTTGCTATTCGGATGGCTCGAGTGATTGTTGCAATGGCACGTGGGTAATTGTTACAAAGTCCCCGACCTGATTAATCTCAACGAGTTCCGATCGATCGATAAATAAATAATCTTCAAAAGCAGGAATTACACGTTACCTTCGAAAGCGAACTAAGCAAAACAGCCTAGGCGCAAGGACGCCGCCCTGAAGTACTTCGTTTGCGTCTCTTGGACTCTCTAAATGTTTTTAATTTATTACGATCTGCTTCTTGATTACACTGTGATTGCAATCTACATTGTAAACATTGTTTTCGTTAGATGCCAATTAATGTTTCATTATTTGGTCGATAAAAGCGAAGGCGACTTCGGTCCTTCCAGCTCTTCAATTATATTAAAGATGTTGCCGTGCTCGATCGATCGATTTCAACTGATAAAAAAACCTAATTGTGTTTCGCTCCGAAATAAGTTCTCATGTAAAACAAAAATCACTTGAAACCTGATTTGTACGTGATGAAGTAATTTCCAGAAATATGACTACGCTCTCATGTTTGAATTTTTTAAACAATAAAAGCAAGCGAAGAAATTTAATTTGAAAAAAATGAATGGTTCGTACGTGATGTTTACATCCGTAAGTGATAACCAGAAAAGTAGAAACCATTAGCATAATATTCAGGGTGGTTATAACGATTGGTTCACGTTTTGATACTCTGCTTAAATTCTACTTAACACTGACAAAGCAATCGCAGGTGAAATTAACTGAACGGGGGGAAAGAGGAGCCGATTATGCTCTAGTTATAGTGAGCTCATTCGAATTTGCAATTGAAATAGTCGGGGGCACCAAAGCGGAAGCCCCGATTTAATTAAAAATAAATATTCTATTTCGATTTAAATTTAATATTTCTAGTTGGACATTTTCTGCGTCACGCTTATTTTATTCCACACAACACACTCCGACTTTCAGACAATCTTACTTCACTTACCTTCCCTTAGTTGAATTACGGTGAGGTAAGCAGAAGAGAGGAACCGCTTGCCCCCTCACCGATTTGAAAGAACCGCAAACCCCTCATCTACAATGAAAACTCGTCCCTCAGGATAATATTTATTTACAAATTTTGGTACTCCTTGGCGTAAGGACTTCCTAAGCTTTTCGTCTCTTAAGTTGTTTCATTAAGACCCGATCTTACCACCTCCCGATAAATTTTTCGTTAATATCCTAGAAAAACATTGTGTCGAAAATGGTTTCCAAGGATATTAGCCGGCGGTTAAATTTATGAGGAGGTGGTAAGATCGGGTCTTAAATAAATTTTCATTCATATTTTTTTTATGTAAATCGAGCCACTCAACTCAATTGGCCTGATCTTAATTCGCTTGTAAAAGTAACGCGGCTCCAATACCGCTACCCCAATCCTAGCAAGCTTAAGTAGATAACACTTAACTTTTAAGCATTTGTTTTTCTTTTTTTTAGTAAACTTTGTCTATTTTCAGTTTTGCGAAAGCATTAGTTTTTCACCTCGACATAAAATGAGATAATTAACTGATTTGATTTTCTTTAAAATAACTAATGAAGCAAGGCTATTGAAACTCTTTGTTGTCCCCAAAGTTTCTCGTTCATTTCTTCGTGGCGTAATAAAACCTAAGTGGGTCGAGGATAGTGAAATGAAATCTCGTTTGCGTCGCATTGTCTTTGTTCCTCACTGTACCATGGAAAATGACTTTGTCATGAAAACGTGTTCCAGGAAAAGATTTACTAAATGCAATTCATCCTCGACGCTTGCCAACGTTGTTCGCTTTCAATTGAATTACTAGTGAACTCTAGAAACAGTTTTTTTTTTTTTCGAAAGCGTTACAGTAACGGACGAACGTCGTGGTATGTAATTACATACAATAGTCCGCACCCAAAATGCACCAATTGTATGCAAAATCCACCCTTAACTAATTAAAGACCTTATCGTACAAGATTCAGTTTCACGTAAATATTTTATTTCGTATGCTTTTGTCTCTCGCTATATTTAAGAAGTCTTGCCATGTTAAGAAAACGTGACCCGGAAATGGGTTGCGTACTTAAAAGGAAGCCAACGAAAGTAAAAGTGTCCCCAACTACAAATTTTCGAAAAAATCTCCACCCTATCGCTTTTTGATGTACCATTAACTACACAGTTTACAAATGCAAATTTATTTCAGCATCCACCTCCACGCAAAAATTTTACTGCGTATACACGGGCGCGTAGTTTTTTGTTCTAAATTTAGCGGCATTGCATAGCATTCAGATTTAGTTTTGATCCAAAAATTGAAACTCAGTGTTTTGCTTTGTTGCAGCCGATGGAATAACTTACTCGTTCGGAGTGTTCTACGACGAATTCCTGACGTACTTCAACGAGGGCAAAGGAGCGACCGCCTGGATCTTGTCGATCCTGGTCGGGGTGACGCTGTGCTCTGGTAAGGACACATAATATACAGCTCCGGGGACATTCTTATTAAGTTATTTTTCCTTAAGATGGGTTCAAGTGTAGCGTATGAGGTGAAAACGATGGTGTTTAACTTTATCGCGCCTCGAAACTTCGACTGGAGCTAATTTCCTGGAAGTAATCCCTCCGGATGGCTTCACTTTGGGGCTTGTAAGCCGATGTGGATAATCCGGGTTGCTTTTCTTTATTTGAAACGTTTTTAAAAGAATTAAAAGAAAAAAAAACACAGGTGACCGTTTTAAATCGTGACGCCTTAAAATTTGAAAATAGGCAACCCATTCTGCTTCCACGCTTTTAGTTCGGTGTGAAAAGGCGAAATTATTTGTGGTTTGATTGATGGCTTGCCTACTCTAAAGTTCTTAGGGGGTCACTCTACGTATCCAATCAATTGAATTGCGTGATTCGCCAAAATTTAAAAAGCATTTAAAATATCTGATGTTTATTTCAGGTCCAATCTCTAGTTCATTCGTCAACCGATGGGGCTGTCGTCCAGTAACAATCGCAGGCGCCCTTCTCGCAAGCTTCTGCCTCTTCGTCAGCGTCTGGGCCAAAAACGTGACCACCCTGTATTTAACAATCGGAATCGGCACGGGCTTCGGCTTCGGCCTTATCTACCTTCCGGCCATAGTCAGCGTGACCATGTACTTCGAAAAGAAGCGTTCGCTAGCGACCGGAATAGCTGTTTGCGGGTCCGGTTTCGGCACCTTCATCTTCGCCCCCATCATCACCAAATTACTTGA
Organism: Prosopocoilus inquinatus; assembly: GCA_036172665.1. Taxonomy (NCBI): domain Eukaryota; kingdom Metazoa; phylum Arthropoda; class Insecta; order Coleoptera; family Lucanidae; genus Prosopocoilus; species Prosopocoilus inquinatus. The sequence goes on along the minus strand of CM069878.1, from coordinate 150,069 downwards.
AGAATACGGCTGGCGTGGATCTATGCTCATCATCTCCGGCATCGTCTTGGAATGCGTGATCTTCGGGGCGTTATTCAGGGACATCGAGTATACCGCGAAACCGAGGAGACCAAGCGAAGAAAACAAAAGCGAAATCGCCCTGAAGGTGACAGAGCCTTCGCTGGACCTGCACGTTTCAGACCACAACTTAAGGAATATGCTCACCAAGGGCGAAGCAAACAACATTCATAGACCCAGAAGCATGGGGAACGTGACGCTGCCCAAGAATGTCAGATTGGAGCAAAACGGAAATATCCCGAATGGGAAGCTCCAAGCAAACAAAGATCTGACGCGACTGACTTTGAGCCAACCCATGCTGATGACTTCCACTAGATCGGAAGGAGGAAGGCGATACGCGAGTCACTCTCACCTCCATCGAGGTCCTCTCTATAAACCAGATATTTTCTACCAGGGTAGTTTAATGAACATCCCTACGTACCGATCGAGGCTGAGCCTGGGGACCTCCGCTGAAAACGAGCTGTTAGAGAGACGCCAGTCTTTTCGAAGGTACTCGATAAACGACGAGGTGGACGAGTCCAAGGACGAAACGACGATTTGCGGCTTCGTGCCGTGCTCGCGCGAAACCAAGGACACCCTGAGGGAGATGCTGGACTTCTCTCTTTTCAAGGATTTGATCTTCGTCCTTTTTGCCCTGAGCAATTTCCTGACGAGCATCGGCTTCAATATTCCGTACGTTTACATAGTTCCGAGGGCCAAGAGCTTGAAGCTGGGGGCGAACGAAGCTGGGACCTTGCTCTCGATCATCGGAATCGCCAACACTGTCGGGAGGATAGTTCTTGGATACGTTTCGGATAAACCATGGGTCAATAGGCTTTACGTTTATAATCTGTGCCTCACCGTTTGTGGTTTATGTAAGTTAGAGTCAATAAGGATTTGATGTTTGATGTTTTTCTTTTTTTTTTTTTCTTTTGTTGCAGCAACCGCATTCAGTGCCTTCGCTTTAGACTTCTACTCCCTGGTGGTGTACGCGGTCGTCTTCGGCTTTACCATCGGTGCTTACGTCGGCCTGACCTCGGTGATTTTGGTGGACCTTCTGGGCATTGACAAGCTAACGAACGCCTTTGGTCTTCTCCTGCTCTTCCAAGGAATCGCGTCTCTTATTGGTCCACCAATAGCAGGTGCGTAACGTGTAAACTAAATAGTAGGCAGATTGATTCGTCTTTCTTTTAGGAGAACTGTACGACGCTTTCGTGTCTTACGATCCGGGGTTCTATTTGGGAGGAGTAACGATAGCCGCCAGTGGAATAATGTTGTTCGCAATCCCTGCCATCCGAAGGTATCGCAAAGAAAAGATGAGGAAAGCGAATAAGAGAGCGGACATATAGCAATTACTGTTGCCTGGGGATGGCGACGCTCGCAACGTTCTCAAAAACTATCACACGCTATAATAATAGCAATTAGGTTAATCAGCGTTTCCACTTGTTGTAATATTATTATTATTATTATTATTATCATCATGATCATCAAAGTTGTCTGCAATGCAGACCGTGATGTGTTTTGATGGTGTAATCAACCCCCTCGTCGTCTTCGATTTTCTGATTAATAGATAGTTGATAGTGTGAAGTGCATAAAGTGACTAAAGACTTTACGACCAAGCACAAGTTATAGTAGTTTGCTAAGTACGAGGTCGATTAAGTTCCTCGAATAACAACAACAACAGCAAAAGGCAGGCGATTTCTCAGGTATATTCATATACAAAAGAAACCAATGTATGTACATACATATCCTACATATCCGACTTAATCGATCTCCAAACATCCAAAATAATTATTATTAGCTGTAAGTTCCTCTAGTAGATCCGCCATCCCTAGTGCAATCACCACCAAATTACTTAGCCCCATTTAATGTATGTAAATATCTTTCTTAAAGCTCTTATATATTCTTGATATATCTATTTACAATTACGAAGTGCATTTCTGGGATCAGACTGAGTTTACCGAAGCGACGGATCATCGGTTAGGGTGTGAAGAATGCGGATGGATGCGTGGTCGTTGTGTGTGATTGGGTTTGTTGTAAATATCGTTTTTTTTTACAGATGAATATGGCAGGTTCATGATAGTTTATTTATATTTATTAATATTAACAGTTATTAAATTAGTTTATTGAATGAATTGGCGTTTCTTTCTCTGATCCCTTAAACTAAAAATGGATGATGTACCTTTTGAAAAAAGGACTAATCAAACCAAAACTAGGAAGTTGTTTGACGTTTACCTAAATGAACATAAAAAAAGGCAAAATGGGTTTCGAGCAATCGTTACAAGGAAAAAGTTCCAAATTACAAACTTAACATTTCTTCGATTAATTAAATTCTCTAAATCAATAGTCTGTAAGGCAAGGACGAATTTAGACAATCTCCCCCTAAACGCTATAATTTAATTTGGTTAATGAACACCAACTACTAATTGGTAATTACCCCTGCTAATTGGGCGCAGTAAGCAAGCTAATTAAGTCCCTAATTTACTCGCTAATTGTGTCGATTCGATTGCTTGAAAATGTTTTTTTTTTTTGAGAAGTTCTTGAAAAGTATTTTTTTAACGTTTTCGTTAAAATAACCTTTTCGATTTAATTTAGGCGTTCGATTTAAGTAAATCGTGTAATAAAAATCTTTTTGGTAACTGGTGATGCATCATTATAATGCATCAAAAAATTAGTTTAATCGCTTGCCTCTTGAATATTTTATTGAATAAGGCGAAAGTCACGGCCTTGCATCTATTATGTGTTACGGGTTTGCTGCTTTAGGTCTGGTTTTATAACTTCCTTGTAAATTAATCTGCCTTGTAATATCGTTAGAAACCGCTTTCGATAGAATTGTCTCCAGGAAAAGGAAATAAAAAACTCGGCCTTAAAACACACATTTCCGGTCAGTGTTACCAACTCAGGGAATTTATCCCCACGTTTGGGAATATTATTAGACATTTTTTCAAAGAGAAGTACACATTTCGGTTTAATCGTCTACTTCTTCGTTATCAAATTAAAGCAATGATCATCAGTTCAACAAAATAAGTGATTTCAAAAGCCAAACAAACGAGAGTTTCTCATTCTTTTACTCTTTCATTATTCACATCTTTCACCATTCGCTTAATTTTACGCGCCAAACGCAACAGCCACAATAACGAATTGATGACGAGACAATACAGAAGCAGATAGTACACTAGGAGCACGTTTGATATCAAATAGTGCATCCTTCCTAGGGTGTGCGACGCTTACTAATTTCATTACTACGTCAAACCTGTAAAGCCAATTTCCTGAAAAAAAAAATTAAAAATGCCGATTTTAAAGGATGAAACGCATCGATACTTACTTCGACGGTCTTGAAATTGAATTGGGAATTTTGGAGGAAGGTGAAAAACTTCAACCAGAAAGACTGCATGATAATTGAAGTGTCATTCTGATCAAACACAAACACTCAAAATTGTCATTAATACCCAGAACGTACACTTGTCGATGCTGGCTTTGATCTCTGTCAGCCAACGACAGCCAGCCATGTTTTGAGAGAAACTCGGAAACTCGCTCGGAACATAACCCGAGCAGAAATATGAGAGAGAAAACTGCAACCCCAGTAGCTACGCCACTGTCTTGCACACTTGTTGAGTTTCCACACCTCCGGCGTCGTGGCGGCTTGTAGAGGTGGGCAATGTGGGCAGTGCCCACCCTATTCTGTTGCAAGTTCCGGTTCCTCGTCGGGAGAGCCCCGAAGAACAAATTTATTTGGAAAATGCACTCACTTTACCGTTTGCAGTTGTTGTTGATTCGTCGATTGTTTTTTGGTACGAGGCATTGGAAAGCTGAGAAAAAGATCTGTAAATTCCATGCTTAAATTTAACGCAAAAATTGTAAGCGCGATCACGAGGGGAGGGAGAGACGTTCAGTTAATTGAGCAAATAAAAAACGCGTTGTTTTTGAATTTTGATTGTAACTCGAGAACGCGTTTGTCGATTGTCTTTTAGTAAACGGCGTTGAAAAGCTGAAAAAAATCTTCGTGAGTTCCACGCTTAAATTGAATTCAAAAATTACAAGCGCTATCGCGAGAAGAGGGAGAGACGTTCAGTTAATTGAGCGAATAAAAAACCCTTCGCTTTTGAATTTTGATTATAACTCAAGAACGCGTTGTTCGATTGTTTTTTGGTAAACGGCGTTGGAAAGCCAAGAAATAGCTCTGTCGGTCCCTCACTTAAATTGAATTCAAAAATTACAAGCGCGATCGCGAGAGGACGAAGAGACGTTCAGTTGATTGAGCAAATAAAAAACAAGTCGCTTTTGAATATCGATTGTAACTCGAGAGCGCGTTCGTCGATTTTTTGTTTTTTGGTAAATGGCGTTGGAAAGCTTAGCAAAGCTAAGTAAATTTCACGCTTAAATTTAGTTCAAAAATTACAAACCCCGAAAAACAATTTCTTTTTTTGGAAAATGCACCCACTTTCCCTTTTGCAGTTGTTGCCTGGATAACGACATAATTTATTAAGTTTTAGTGAATATGAATGACGAATATGCATAAACTACTGATTTAAAAATTATGTCCCATTCTTTCCTACTTACTTAAGTGTATGCAACCGCATATACAGTGGTGTGACATGCACACATACACACAAGCTTTATTCGTTTTAAGCTGCGTTCGGCAAAACGATCTTCTTCATCAATCTCCTTTGAATTGTTCGGTTTATTCACTCTTATGTACAGTGAAACGTAGTCGCTCTCCCTCACACTTTTAATCAGAGTAAATTGAGCGAAATAGCAAATGGTTTAAATATAAATAAATAAAAATTAGAAAAGTTTTGCGTAATCGTGTCAATTATGAAAGTGTCAGTTTATAATAGTAATATAATATTAATGTTTTATAAAATTGAAACTGTCACAGAAGTTTCGTAAAAGAAACTCATTTTAGAGACAGCAAAAACCTTTTTTAAGTTTCAGTGCTGTTGAATTATGAGCTCTTGAAAAAAGAATTCTTTCACATAAAAGTATGAAATAAAATAAGTATCTATTGAAGAAAGACGAACGCAGACGAGCGACTGAATGAGTTAAATACCACATTGAGTATATGCAACACCTGAATCGATTTAGAAATGGCAACGACGAAGATTCTCGTCTACAGGAAAGCCTAAGATTTATTTCTGAATATTTAATACACGTGTCACGGACAGGCAATGAATACTTTATCACACACGCGCCGGACCTGTCGAATTCCTCGTCTATACATTCCTCCTCTTCTTGGCCAAAACCGTGATCAACGCGTTACGTAGTGTTGGCAAGTAGACCAGGTATGTCAGGACAGGAATCATCGTCGTGGCCTGAAGTAATTTAAAAAAAATCTTTCAATTTGATAAGGGAAAGGAAAGTGCAATCTGCCAATGCCTACCTCCGCGCTTAAGGATGCCATTACGGCCAGGGCTTTCGGGATCCTCTGTCGAATTAGGGCCATCCACAAGACCAGGACTGCGCGTGGAATCCAGAAGAGAAAGGTCAAGGTTATCATCAACGTCACGGCCTGCAATCAATTAGCCCATTTAACACGTTAGGGCTTCAAAATTTCGTACCAAACCACCTTTGTGATAGTTCGATGTTCCAACCTCTTTTCTTTCTTTAGAGCTGTACTCAGACTTATAATTCTAAAAAGAAAAGAAAAAAACAGAAGATAAAACAAATGAAAGCAAATTTCGAAGAACTTACGTGATTAGAACAGGCAAGGCTCCTCCCAAGGCCATCACGGTTATGTTATAGGCCATTTGGGATGTGCCCTTCATGCTCCAGTCTAGTTCGCAGAGTGTACACGTCGCGTCGAAAGTAAATCTACCAACCCCAAGTAGGGGCGGACAGGAAATGATCGTCGCAAACACCCAGCAAATGACCACGGAAATTATGTAGAATTTGAATGAGATATTTGTGTCTGAAAAACTCCCATTTCAAAGACGTAAAACTTACTATTACTAAAACAGCTAAACCTTTCTTGGTGGACGCGACCCTCTCAACTGCCAAAACTGTAAAGCATGCCATTTGGAATAAAGCAACCACCATCTTCAAGAAGGCAAACAACTGACATCCGGTGAAGGTGAAGACCCACCTGTAGAAGCAACTACGTAGCATCTGCATAATATAAATTAATGGATTGGCGAAGCCTCACCTCGTCAGAAGCGCAGACAAAGAAGAAAAAGGGAAAACTAGAACGCCACGCAAGAGACACGCAACGCAATTCGCCAATAGCAGCAAATAAGTCCTGGATGCTAAAAAGGGGCTTCGCAGAAACGCCGCGAGCAACCATGTGTTTAGACTTAACCCTATTATCCCTGAAAATGATTACACGTTAAAAATATTTTGTTTTTTTTTTTTTGTAAAAGAAAACTCACCGAATATTATGAGGCAGCTTCCAAGCAGGATCTTATGCGAATCATCCAGGACGTTCCATCCGCAAACCAGAGGCTGAAGGATCATTTTTGTCCTAACACTTTGAATCACTCAAATTCACAATGATACTTGCGAGGAATTTTATTGTTGTTGGAATTCTGCGAGCCCCGACGAACTAGTTGTAATTTAATACGCGTGAAGAACCGGCCTTTTTTAAGCTTAGCTTGAAGCGCTAAGGTCGGTGATGCACCAAAACTTGTATTCCCATCCACAATTAATTTAATACAGACACTACACTTTGCTTAAATTGAATGTTTGGTAGAATTGTGAAGGCTTAAAAGTCCAGCTCTCATTTTAAAAATTATTGCAGAAAACTAAAACTACGTTAGTCTGAAGTGGCCTTGAGAGAAATTTGTTCAATCTATTACCAGTAATAAATAAACCTTGAGGTATTGGTCTAATTTTTAAAAATCCTTGTGGGACAAACAAAAATAGAACAAAGAAATGATGAGATTTTTTTGGTAGGGGGAACAAAAATAGACCAAAAATATGACGAGTAAATTTTATTTGCGTAAAATTATGAGCTGAAAATAACGCGGCGCTGCGCTTTCGGAGCTCGTAATGACATCACTAAAACACGAAAATGAGTGTCAAGCGTTGAACTGGTATTCCGCTTGCATAATTCGAGCTAAATATAAGCGCGGATGTTATTTATAGTTTCGGGGCCTTATTTTCGTCCCATTTCCTTTTAACCTCGCCGGGAGCACCGACATCGTACAGCAAGATATCGGAGGACTCCTCCAGCAACTTCTTCATTTCTTCCTCTTCTTCCTGAAACAATAAAAAAAAAATAACGGCCAGTCCCCCCCCCCCCTCCGACCTTTTAACTTTCTTCTTCATAATTGATTTGGTTCCCGCGTGATCAAATGGCTTCTGTTGGCTAGGCAATATGAGTACAAACAGTTAACAGAACTGGAGCAGTGAATTTTTGTAACTTGAGTGTCTAAAAAACATTTTCTGCAATGAAATTTCTAAAAAGAACGATACTATAGCAAGGATCATTTACATTTAAATCATTTAATAGAAAAAAGTTCGTACTGCCAGAACCAAGATGTACTTTCGTCTGCGCGCTACTTTGTAGCCAACTGTTAGATACCTAGTTGATTAAGTGCGTCATAGGTCACGTGGGATTCAAGATTAAATGAAGACCTGATACTTACTTCACTTGTTGCTGTGTTGTTGTTATTTATTTCTTGTGCGTTGGTCCTGCGATGTTTTTCCTTCAAACAGCAGAAGAGTTCGTACAGCAAGAGCCCCCTCATTTTGCACTTGCCGGTCCTGATGGTCAGCAAGAGATCCAACAAGTCGCGACATATTTCTTCTTTGATGCGAAGGTGATCGTCGGAAAGTTCTGCAAAAACAAGCGGTTGCCAAATTCGAAAAGAAATTAAGCTAATAAGTGGACAGGGAACTAATGTCGGCAAATTGCTGGCATGTATTTCGTAAATATTTTGCTCATATTTTGGCACGCGTTCGAGTTTATTTTATTTTATTTTTTTGGACGGTAATAATTTCGAACGCTTGTTTTTTTTACCTGCAAGGTTTGGGCCTTCTCTTGCCAGGCCTTATTTCGCGATCAAATTTAAAAAAGACGGAAAGTCATGTTCTAGAAGAAGATTTGTGCCAGTGCAAAATCTCTTAAGGAAGAAGAAAACAAGCAAAAATAAAAAAAGATAGGAGTATTAAACAACAAAAACATATGATCCTAGCTCAAAGCAAGAAACCCTGTTGCTTTAAGAGAAAAAATTAATTATATACCAATAGGTATTAACGCCTTCAAAACATATCAAACACACTTGTTTTGGGACGACCGCTTATAAGTTCTTTTGGTTAATTTCTTGGAGAAAGATTACCACCACATCTGTTCTGTCCACATAGAAAAAACTACCCTAACGAGAAGGGTGAAGAATTTTATTGTGAAAAGGGATTCTGCAAAGGTACTCTTTTCTCCAAATTTAAATTAGGACTTCTTGAGCTAGATTATAATCCAGCTGAAGCACTTACCAAATATTTTTTGGACAAGCATTATTGTATATTATTTAAGAGAACGTTGCAATTTTCAGAAGAGGTGAGCAGGTGATGTTAATTTTACTAAATAAAATCGTGCCTTCGTGTCTCTAGGTTTTATAAAAAAAATCACTCTTTACAATTAAAATCAAGAACTCCAAAGTGTACCCTTGATTCATTGCTCTTTAGTTTTCTTCCATTTACTACGCAAACATCCAAATTTAGAGAAAACACCATAGAATATAATTAATAAATGTTTAGAAAAAGAATGGCTTCGTGTAAAAGAGTAGGATCGAAATTGCCGGAGCATTTTTATACTGTAGCACTTACACTAAAAATAATATTTACGCGGTTATTTCGAGCCTCACCGGAGTAATTTTGTAAATATTTTGAACGAACGTTTTGCGAAACCAGAGACGGCCGGGCCGAAAATAAGCCCGCCGGTTAATTAATGCGGTAATTAAAGGGAAGAAGGGAAAGTTTTCTTGGCACGGACTTCTAAAGAAAATTTCTCGGCAACTTTTCCGTTTACATGAAAGCGAAGCCCAATTTAGAAAGACGAAACAGTTTTCTCAAATTACTATTCTAATGGAAATCCATTTTTAATCCAAACGGTTCAGAAATAAATTTTAATAAGAGGATTACAAGGTTCTGACTTGTACCGACTTGTCGAAAATAACAATGATAAAAGACGACTCTGCTGGACATTCCAACTTTGTGAATACAATTTTATAAATAACAAGAGTGCAGGATTAATAACAAAGCCCCGTTCACCTGGGACCGGCTAGATTAAAATAACAAAGCAACAAACTTCTGAATTCCATCCAGTCATTTTTTGACGCGAAACAAGCAACTTGTTCAAAACAACGAATTTCCTTGCATTTATAATGTTTTCAACTTTTCTATTCGAAAAAGAAATTCCTGCAAACACCAATTAATACTCCTTTTTATTTTAATTTCTTATCTGTTCGGAAAGACTTAATTAGTTTTTACACAAAATCAAAATTTATTTTTGAAAATGTGTTTTGGCAAATTCAATCGTCGTGTAACATTAGCGCAACAACTCCAGCAGCTGAGATTTGAAATTGAAGTCAAAAATTTAAAACTCGATTGGAATTAAGTCCTACCCGAGGAAGATCGGAGTCAACTCAACCCAGTCCTCCCGACCTAGAAACACTAAAGAAAAAATTAAGACTCACAAAAATGAAGTTTAAAACTCAAGGAATTCAATAGGAATTAGGTCGCTTTTGTTTTGTTTTTTGCGTAAAAGAAAATACCGACCCGTCCATGAATACCCTTCCTCGTATCCGAGTACCCAAACCAATCTGTATTTTAACTGGAGGGTAAGATGGTTCGTTTCGGTCACAAAACAGGCAAGTTTTTCCTTCCAAAATTTGATCAAACCGTCCACACCGCGTTCCTCCTCAAAGCTCTGCAGACGCTTCCCCAAAACCGAATTGACAAACGCCACCTTCTTGCTGTCCATGAAGGTCTTGCAATCGAAACACATCCATTCCGTCTTCGATTTCAGGGGATGCACCGGCAGGACGCGCCCCTTGCATTTTTCGCAAAGCAACGCGTTTAAATACCCGCCGAATTCGGCGGGGTCGCGACAGCGATCGCACAAACAGCAAAAGTTCTTGGTGATGAGCAGGTGATGGCGTCTGGTCAAGGTGTTCCAGATTAGGCGGGTGTAACTGTGGAAGATCTCAGCGTTTTTTGGAATTAACGTGGCGGCCCTCACTACCATGCGTTGTTCTTCGTCAAAGACGTGGATGGTATTCGGGGAGCAATTATGATTGACTAGGCTTCCTAGGGTGTACAATCCTCGAAGACTGAATTGCTTGGAGTCGTCGCCCACTAGAACTTCGAAGGCGTTAGCATCCAGAATAGAGCAAACCACCCTCATGAATGCAATGTCTTTTTCACTAATGCCCAATGATAATTTTGACTTGAGACCATCAAGTTCCACTCCGTTCTTTGGATCACTGTGCGATTTTAAAATGGTGACTAGCTTCTTGTGGTTTTCGCTTAGACAAAGGGAACGTATGGGGGTTAAACACTTGAGTATTTCCGGTTTGATTTGCGATAGATTTGTGCCGTTCTTCCACTGGGCGATTAAGTCACACTCTTTCCTGTGGGTTTCCGAACTTTGGCAAAATTCGGAACAAACGGGCAAGCCGCAATTTCGTGCACAGCATTTTATGTTTTTGTACTTGTAGCAGACCACGCATGTTTCCGGCGAGTCCTTCCTCACCCTCGGGCCGATTATTATGGGGCAATCGATGAAAATCAATTCGCCCGGTTGAATGTCGCGATTGGCGAAAACACCCCGGTCCCCCAAGGGGGACCGCCGAATCTCCCAAGGGGCATCGTCCACAAACACTTTTTTCAATCTTAAGAACTCGCTGACCAATTTGGTCGTTAGTTCTGATCCGGGGCACATTTCTCGCTCGGCACAGTTTGAAACCGCACTGTCAATTAATTAATAATCACTGGCAATTAATACTCGTAATGTTGGCTTGGTAATCGCGGTCGTAAATCAATGTTTGGCAGAGGATTCTGTGGACGACACGCGCCGGAAAAATTGGCCTTAATTGAGGTATGTTCGGGCAGACGTTCGAGAACTGACGGGGACGCGCACCGGCGGTCTTAAGCCGGTTGTTTGTTACGTTGAACAACGCTCCGTGTTTTTTCTTGATGAAAAAATAGCTCTACCACGAGACGGGGCGATAAATTATACAGTTCTATTCGTGCCCCGTATGAACGTATAAATATCGCGCAGGTACTTAGTTTTTGCAATTTCAAATTAATTTCCAAGTTTTCTCGTAATACACGTGGGAAGAATTTGAAAAATAAAAATACTTTAATACCAGTTAAAAATATTAATTATTAGTTATTATCAGAATCGGGCATCAAATATTTTTTTTTATTAAAGAAGCAGAGCCTCGCTTATTTCTGATTCAAATACTCTTGTACGCGTATAAATGGCTCTAATGTCACCATAACGTCATTGCTGTATTTGTTACGGAAGGTCATTTCGAAACAAACCAAGATTTCTTAACTCCTATGTGAAATTCCATGGATTTTAAGCAATTTCTACAACGCTCATTTTCAGTGGGAAGCAAAAGATCATTTATCAACTTTGTAATTTTATCGAACCATATAAGGGTCCTTATTTTCAAATCAAATAATTTTCTTTATCTCTCATGTAAATGCAGAGATGGGATTCCACCCGGTGCAATCGTTTGCACCGGTGGAATTACGGAATGCACTCAGGATGCACCCGATGCATTGGGTGCACTGCCCGGTTGCCTACATTTACATAAGACCATCATAAGACATAAAATATGCTTCAAAATGACACCAAATATAATACGTTTTGTACGGACCATCGCTACACAATTATTTTGTAACGTTAATTTCAAAAACTTACTCATTTTGTTCAGATTATAAGGTATACAGCTTTCGCTTAAACTTAAAAGTTTACTATTCAGCTATTCACCACACACAACATTAAATCCTGTAAACCACCTGCAAACAATTAAACAATATCAAGAAAAGGTTTTTTCTCGTTCGATTTGCGCGGGAAATTAAAATTTTTGAATGCACCCGGTACATTCATGTATGCACCCTGCTGAATGCACTCGTATAGGTGCTTTCAATGCACCGGGTTCATTCTCTGGCCCATCTCTATGTAAATGACTTTGTGCATTTTTCTCTCTATTTTAAAAGCCCAAAGTGCTCTTGCTACATACTTTCTGAACGTGACCCAGTATACATAGAAATGATGTGCAAGTCTATACTAATAACGTCCATTAGTAAGCAAAGAGAATATAGGTTAAATTTATGGTTAAATTTGACAGTTATTAAATATGGTAACAACAGCAACTTTGCAGTTTGCTCCAATATCTTGCTTAAAGTTGACGGGAAATCATGTCTAAGCAAATAAAAAGAAAGATAACAATGAATTTATCTTTGAAGAGCAAGAATTTGCCAAAGAACAGGCCTAGCGTCTTCGAGAGATTGGGTACCAAAGCGAGCTCAACGCACAAGGAATATTGCCATCACTGGGCCCAGAATGGTACGTGCCCGTACGGCAAAGGCTGCAAGTATTCCGTGACACACACGTTAGTGAGCCCCTCAAAACAAAGGGCGGCGAAGAAAGAGAACGAATCAAAGAAACGTCACACGAAAGACGTACACAAGAGACTCCGCACTGGAGTTGACCCCGAATGCTACGAGTGGGACCCCGATGCGTTAGCGGACGCAGATCCCGACGACCTAGAAAAGCGCAGGCAGGAAATCCAGAGAGAACTGGAATTACAAATGAAGATGGAGAACAAAGCGCGTAAGAAAGAAAAGAAGTTGAAGAAAGAAAGCAGCCCGTCGACTGAGAGCTCAAGTAGTTCAAGTGACTCAAGCTCAACGACCGATGACTCAAGTTCCAGCAGTTCCTCCTCAGTTGAAACCAAGCGGAAGAAAGTGAAGAAAACTAAGAAGCGCGATAGTTCTTCATCGTCGGAGTGCGAGCGAGCCCGCAGCAAGCACAAGTCGAAAACAAGAAAAAGACAGATCACCAAATCAGTTGCAAGGCCTGATAAAATAAAGAAGGCCTTGGCGCCGAAACTATCTGTGAAGGTAGCTACTAAATCACCTTCGCCCGTGCGAAGCCGAAAGCAATCGCAGACTCCCCCACCGAAGATTAAGGCTTTAGCCCCTGCGAAAAAAGCAAAGTCCGAATCAAAATCCCCTCGGCCAGTGAGTCGATCGAGTGATCGAAAGGAAAAGCACAGAACTCCCTCACCCAAAGTCTCCAAAGAGAAGGAACGAGAGCGAGAGCGTGAGAGGGAGCGCGAGAAAGAGCGAGAGCGTGAGAGGGAAAAGGAACGAGAGAGGGAGCGAGAAAGAGAGCGTGAAAGAGAACGAGAACGCGAGCGAGAGAAAGAAAGAGAACGAGAGCGTGAGCGAGAACGTGAGAAGGAAAGAGAGCGTGAGAGAGCGAAGGAGCGAGCACGAGAGCGAGAGAAAGAACTGAAGAAGAAGGATAGTCGGTCACCGAAGCGCGAAATCAAAACCAACAAGGACATTAAAAAGAAAGACTCTCCTGATTCTTCCCATTCTCGTGATAGGAAGTCATCACCCAGCCGTTCACGAGGCAGTGGTTCGAGCAGTAGTCGCAGGGATGTGCATAAAAACTCGCCCCCGGCTAAAGACGATCGTAAAAGAGAAGACCATGACAAACGCCCTAAAGATAAACCTGCAGACAAGAAACGACCAGAGAAAAGAGACTCTCGGGATCGAGATCGCGAAAGAGAAAGAGATCGTGAAAGGCGAATTGCTCGTGAAGAAAGGGAAGCAGCGAGGGAGAAGGAGCGTGAAGAGGCTTTGGCTCGATGTCAGGAGCGACAGAGAGAAAGGGAACGATTGAAAGAATTGGCTAAAAAAGAAGAAGAACGTAGGATTCGTGATCGGGGGCGAAGAGAAGATCGTGGACTTGATAAGCCCCCGCCAGATCGTACTGAGCGTTTACTTCCACTTCCATCAGAGCGCGTTTCACTTGGTGCCCGCAAGGACTCTTTAGAAAGAGATCGTAATGATCGCAGGGAACGTGAGCGAAGAGATAGAACCCCAAACAGAAGAAAATCTGCAGACAGGCACGAACGTTTGGATCGAGTTGAGAAGGACCGACCTTACGAGAGGTCATACGAACATGAGCGTGAGAGGGAACGTGATTTAGAGAGAGAGTATTCGGCTTTGCCTCGACTTCGTGATGACATAAGAGACCTCGACAAGCATTATGATAGCCCTTATGATCGCACAAGACATGATGACAGGCATTACATGAATATGGAACACTACAATGAAAATTCCAGGGATGATCGTTTGGCTTTGAGTGACTACCCAGATGATCGCAGGTCTCGCAGGGACATGTGGGATGAACGTGATATTGAGAGAGACCGTGACCTTGAGCATAGACGGTACCGGGAGGACTCGAGGCCTCCTCCTGCTCTTAAAGGAAGAGAATGGGCTGAGGAATACCCTGAACAAGAATGGGATAGAAACAGAAGGCCTTTGGATTGGGAAACAAGGGACAGTTGGGATGCCCGTGAGCATGAACAAGTACCCTTGGATGATGACTGGAGGCACTATAATAGATCGATGGATAGCTGGGGCGCTGACGATAGAAGGCGATGGCCTGCTGACTGGCGCGAGAGAGAACGATCTCATCCAAGAAGTGTTACTTCGCATCGTGAAGGTAAGTACTACAGGGTTCCCACTTTATTTTCATTAAAACATTCCTTGACTTTTCGTTCAAAAAATTACAAACTCTCAATTGAGTGCGATGACGCAACTTTTTAAACATTACAGATTTAAACAATTTTTTCAATTAATTTCACTGACTTGCACTAAAACAAGAAAATTCTCCGACTTTCCCTAACATTGTGAACCTTTTCTCAATTCCCTGACTTTTCCCAGTTTTCCAGATTTTCCCAGTGGGTGGAAATCCTGGAATAGTAGTGAATTAGGGCTTCAAATTAAAACGAGCGTTTTTTCTTCAGAGTTGTATTTCTGTTCAGATGAGCCCCACGTCGACACCAGGAGAAAAGAGCCGACAAAACAGGAACTGGTAGAAACAACAACCGAACCAAAGAAAGAAATTTCGGCCTCTTCCACTTCTTCCTCAAAGCGCCCCGCAGACCAAGCTGCCGAGAGCGAAAGCGAAACAAAAAAGCTGAAGAAAGACGCCCCCCTCGAAGACGACTTGAGTGAAATCAGCGACGACGCCGATGAAATACTCAACATGGATGAGGAGCTTAACGAGTTAGTGGTCGACGAGGTCGCCCCGGATGACGTGACAAACCCCGAAGACAAAGAATCCAGCCAATCAGCCGTGCTACAGAAGCCAGAATCACCAAAGCAAACCCCGCTGCGAAAAGAAGAATCTCTAGATGAAGATAACGCTATGGAGTTGGACTTTGAAGAAATATCAGAAGACGAGTTGGAAGAAGAAACTCGAGTTAAGGGTTTGGGCGATGCGCTAGGAGTAGACTGGGCCAGTTTACTGGCAGATTCTCGTCCTCGAATCAAACCTGTTAGCTCAGCGAAGAGAAGGTGGGAAAGCCACAATGTCCTCATTAATTTGGGAATATCTGTGGAAATGGCAGGCGAAGACTTGGTCAAAGACATACTGAAAGAGCACGCCGAAGCCAAAGCACAAGAAGAACTCGAGAGCGAAATTAAACGTGAAATAAAGCAAGAAAATGGCATCAAGACGGAAATGACCAATGGGCACGACGAAATCAACATAAAGATAGAACCCGAAGACATTGAAGCTCCAACTGAAACGGTTGACTACGAAATTAAAATCTCGCATCCCATTGCTGCCGTTCAGGTGGCGAATAGAGAAAATGAGGCGATTCGCAAGAGCTTGTTTGCAAGTGCTGGACCCTTTCGAAGAGCTCTTTCTGCCAGGAGGGATCTGTCTATTAGGAGACACTTGTGCAATCTGCCCATTAAGGATGCTTTCGCCGAGGCACCTAAGCGATATGATCCGGAATTGTTCAAAATGGCTAGGCAGTTATTTGAAAGGTGTTTGTAGCAGTGGCCTTCAGATATTTTCTTCTATTTTATTTTTTGTTTATGTAATTGCTGTATAGTGGGAGCGTTTGTGTATTTGATGTTATAAATATACACAGAATTTAGGATGAAAAATTAATTCTTGTCTTATTGGAAATTATTGCTTAGAATTACTTATTCAACGTTTCACTCTTTTGGTTAACGATTGTCACGAAGCTTTAATCGTCGTATGTGTCCAGTAAAGTAATATAAATGCATTACTAAAAATAATCCTTACAAATTTCTATACTTTTCTGATATTTAAGCAAGTTTTTTGAATCTTAGCGCTTGCTATTAGGTACAGGTATTACTATCGCAGCGCCATCATCAGGATACAGACAGATCATTGGAAAACCGATGCGAAACCTGCAAATTGAAATAATTTTGCAAAGATCACTTGTTCTAAAATTCAAATACTACTATTGCGGATGTGATTATTTTTTTAAAAAGTCGTGTCCTGAAGGGTGTTTCGATTTACGAGTTTCTTCATGAATTTTGTTGAATAAATGGTCGCGTTCAGGTGATCTCGTAACTGCGCTGCTACTCAGCATATTTTGAACGTCAACGAATTATGTTTATGCCCCATCAATTGGGCGCACTGTAAAAATACCAAAAGCTGAAACTTAACTCGTAGTTCAATAGCTGTGTTATATGCTAGCTCAAATTAACTCAGTTGACGTTCACCTGAACGCGACTAATGTGGAAAAGATTTAATACAGAAACTTACTATACCGGCAGATATATTTAATCTTTCCTTTTTAAACATACCGCTTTTAAAAGTGTTATGATGTGTTTAAATCCTTGTCTAAAAACTAAAATCGTATTTTTGATTCAATTTTTAATGGATTTCATTTGACTAATTTGGGAATGCGATGCGAAAGCAGGGAATTTCAATGGAATCTCCATCATGCGGAGGTTATTGTTGGCAACACTGGTTCACGATAACCGCCACCGCCAACAAGCATGTTTTGAACTTTATGAATATACACTGTGGTCGTAATTGATTGAGCGTCCTTGAGAAAGTAAATACCCAAAGGTGATCAAAACTACTTTCCACCTAGGGAATTTTCGCGTTTTTGAATGCTCCAGATCAGCTGGCAAGCAGTAGCGTTCGTGTATGGTTTGTTTATGTTTGAGTTTTCTATAATTTGCAGTTTAAATCATTCGAAATCAGTAAATAAGTATTTTTGAATACTATTATTCAGTTGAGTTTGTTTTTGCAAGTAAGTAACGTTCTTTGCGTCTCGATTTATGATTGATGTTACACAATTTTTAGGTTAAAATTACATCCGCACGCCTTTAAATTGGGTGCATGATTTCTAGTAACTGGACCAAGAAATTTTTGTATGAAGCGGCACGTTCAACCATTTACGATCGCAGTGTATTTGTTTTGAATGGTTTGAGTCAACAAGACAGATAACAAACAATGATATCATGACAAATACAATCGAGCTCGCTTTTCCTTTTTCTATTCGTGGCAACCATGTTTTCTATTTTTAAACAATTATTTAACAATTGAAAATTGGAGACGTCTAAATTAAAGAAAATGTCGAAGCCTTCGAAGTTGATGAAAATCATGAGCCTGGTGAGGCCAACGAAGATGTGGATCGATGGTAAGTGCTTCGAAATAGGCAAGGCAAACATCGATGGTGAGGCCCAAGGAAAACCGTGCGAGAACAAATGTAAGTTGGATGACAAGTGCAGCGTCGTTTTTTAAGTAAAAGTATTGCAGCAGACGAATTCGAACATTTCCGGATTTCTTCGCTTGAGGACGGACAGTTTTCCACCAGCTTTCGCATGCCTATGTAAGCAAGCTTTATTTTTGGATTAGGCTCATTAATTTTTATATAAAATTTGCTGTTAAAAACAGAGGGAGGTGTGAAATCAACTGATAAAGTAAAATCTTTTCACACGAATTAACATCATAAGATCCAATAGTGGTGTAGATTTCTGCCTCATGTATCTTTACCAGAAATAGAAGTCCACCCCATTTTATGTACTAACTCAGTCTTTAATTCCTTACTTATTTTATTCAATCTCCTTGTTTGCTTTGGCCCATTTTATAGGCTCAATTGCCTAGTTTTTTTTTTTTTTTTTAGTGCATACTATGAGAAGCTAACAGAACTACCAAATTTCACTCTCTCACATTTAGAAAGTGACACAAACACTGTGATCACCGTCCCTAAATTGGGCAGCACGGGCAACATAGTGGTGACAGGTAACACCCCAGAAGACGTAGGGAATGCCCGCATAAAACTGCAATCCATTTTCAGCCTGATAAGAGACCGCTACATCGCATTGCAGTTCATTTCTATTCCAGTCTTCAGCGATGAAGTGAAGGCAAACTTCCGGAAATTCAAGGCAAGTAACCTCCTTGCCCCCCAACCCCACACACTCATTCTTAATTTATTTATACTCCCCTAAAGGATGAAATCGTAAACGGCTCAAAAATCAATGGCTTGCACGAAAGCATCTTCCAGAAACCGGAGAAGTTGCACCTGACGGTCGCTGTCTTCGCTTTGCTGGATGAAATCGAGGAATCAGAAGCGATTAGGGCTCTCGAGGATTGTAAGCAAGAAATTCTAGAGTAAGTGCGCAGGTTTGTCTTTGTTCTTTAATTCTATTCCAAGGTATTACTTTCAGTCCGATTGTATCAAAAATGGGCCCCCTCAGGATTAAAGTGTCTGGCATTGAGTGCATGAACGCAGAGCATTCGAAAGTCAACATCTTGTATGCTAATGCTGTTTTTATTAATGAGAGCGACCACACACTTCAGGAAATCACCAACTCGATTTCAAGCCACTTTTACGACAGAGGTAATCAGTTTATGAAGTTAGGAGAAAAATTTCTTTGCAAAGTTTTTCATTTAGGATTGGTGCGCAAATTTGAAGGCAAGGTGAAGTTGCATGTGACATTGATGAACACGAAATACAGGAAAGTGCCCGGAAGGAAGAGGAAATGGGCCGACAAGAAGCTCACGTTCGACGCGAGGCCCATCATGGATAAATATAGGGATTATCACTTTGGGGAAAGCAACTTTGAAGCTGTGCACTTATCACTGATAACATCCATTGGTGATGACGGATTTTACAAGCCGCTATCGATAATCAAATTATAAAGAGCACCACAAGCACAAACAAATTTTCTTAGTGCAAATGACAGTGGAATATTTTTTTACCAAACAAAAGTTATATTCAAGTACAAGGTGAAGTTTGTGATGTGATAATTTACTTTTTATCTTAAAGCAAGGTCAACAAGTTTCCAGCTGAGGTTGACTCAGCTCATCTTAAGTGTGATTTGAGGAAGTGAATAAAAAATGGAAGCAGCTGAGTTAGTGCCGGATGTAATCAACAAAGCACCGCCCCTCCAATTGGAGGTGGTGTATCCTGGAGGAGAGATGGTACAAATGGGAAACGAGTTAACCCCTACGCAAGTCAAGGACCAGCCGAATGTAATCTGGAGGGCAAGCCCAGGCAAGTACTACACTTTGTTGATGCTCGACCCGGATGCCCCCAGCAGAAAAATGCCCATCCTCCGCTCAGTAAATCACTGGCTTGTTGGGAACATCGCAGGTGACAATCTCGCTTCAGGTGAAATCATCACAGCATACGCAGGAGCTGGCCCGCCGAAACGCACCGGCCTCCACCGGTACGTCTTCCTTTTATTCGAGCACCCCAACAAAATATACTTCAACGAACCGAGCAGTGACACTGCCTCAATACGCAACCGAATCCGGTTTAACACGAAGCAATTCATTCATAAGTACGCCCTCTGTGAACCAGTTGCAGGAAACTATTTCCGAGCGCAGTGGGACACTTATGTGGATGTCAGGAACAAAGGGCGCTGTGCAATACTATGATCTGAGTGGGTACGGGTATTTGCTCAATAATATGATCGACAGTGTAATAAGTAAAAATTTACTTTAAAAATTAACAACTAAATCTAAAAGGTCTTCGTGTCATCAGCTCACATCTCACCTAGCCTACAAAAAATTACAGTTACAGATTTGCCAACTACTTACTTAATACACAAATATATATATATATATATATATATAAACGCAAATATAGTATATAAAGTAACTACCATGCACTTGCTTGCTTTAAACGTGAAAATTAGTATCGTCTTCCTTTTTTTCTTTTATTTCATTTTTTTCCTTTAAATAAGTGCCTCACACGTCATTAAAAAAAAAAAAACAGAACAGAATTATACTTGGTGGTAATTACAATCAATAATAAACTATAAGAACAAAAAATACTATTCACATATCGTTCACTTCCTCGATGACGGCAGGAGTAGTTGGGCCACTGCCATCGCATCAGGGAACAACGAGTGGTAATTTATGAGGGGCACGTACGCTGCCGTGATGACTCTTCCTGCGAACCAACGTCCATGGAGGGAATTCACCGACGCAACCGCTGTCGCTATCGAGGGGCATTTTACGTAGACGTTTCCTTGCGGGGACCCTTTGTCGACGTACACATGCAAGACACCGCCGTGCTTGTTGCATTCCTCGATCACGTCATCCCTTATCTCGATATCCCAGTTGGGATTATTTTCTCTGCAATGGAAAGACGCATTAGAATTTCAATTCTATTGATACTTAAAGCAGCAAATTTTATCTTCAACAGATTCTTTAATAAAAAGAAAAACCATAATATACATTTTAGGTTATAATACAGAATGTTCTAATGGAAAAGCGAAATTGGGAGATTTAGTAAATAAAGTAAAAAAAAAAGTATGCTTACTTGTTAAGGTATTGATCTTGCTTATTCCTAAAAATACAAAACACATCAGAACTTTCCTTTCTGTAAACAAACAATCATACTTACGAGGAAGGATCGAACATGTTGCTTAGCATGAAGCACTGGGTGGCAATCGGGGGCGTGCTGTTCGTTTGGACTTGCGTGACCACTGGTTGCCCCGTTGCCATGCTGAGGGCATTCGCTGCTGCCTGCGGTACTTGCATGCCGGCCCCCTCGGCCAATTTAAACATCAACTGCAAACGCCCGGTTGCACCCAGGTCAATTCCAGAACGATCCAACTCATCCGAGTCGAGTATCGACGGACCTTGCTGTTGCAAATCTAGTCTTTCAGTGACGTTTCCGACCTTCATTGGTCTTCCGGCCAGCTCGAAACCATTCAGTTGTTCTAAGGCTTTTTTGGCATCATCACAATTGTGGAACTAAAAAAAAAAAAATTCATAAGCATAATGTTAGTTTTTGTGAAAAGTTTATATAAATTTGTTACAAAGTGACAGAGATAGGTAGATTTGTTGCTCTGTCACTTTTCCAAATAAAAAATATCACTGTATCGTACGAGCCCTTGGACAGAGAGATAGTTAGTTATTTTGGTAATAATCCTAAACAGTAAGGAAGACTGGCCACCCTTAATAAATTAAAATAAAAAGAACTCACTGTAATAAATCCGTAACCTTTCGACCTCCCGGTTTCAGGATCCATGATCAATTGGATGTTATCAATTTTCCCGTACGGTTCAAAAATACCGCGCAACATGTCCTCGGTGATGTTAAAGTGAAGGGAGCCAACATACAAACGCATCGGACCGGTCATCCCTTTAGGCATTAAATTCGGCATGGAGTTTCCCATGCGATTCTTCTCGGCCTGCGTGTGCTGCACTATGATGGGAACTCCCAGTAATTTCTGTCCGGACAAGCCCAGGGCCTACAAGCAATTAGAGTAAGGGCAGGTTTTATTCGTGATTTAATTTTGCTTAGGTTACATGCAAAGAAATAAGTTGAAACACTTACCAAAGCGACGCTTTCAGGATCCTTAAACTCTATGTAAGCGATTCCTTTGAACCTCCTGGTTTTGTTACATGTAATTAACCGCACATCACGCACTTTACCGACTGAACTGAAGAATTCCTCGAGGTCCCGAGCACGTATGCGCTGAGACAACTGCATCACAAACACTGTCCTGGCATCTCTCTCTTCGGGGCTAAGATCCTCGAGGGGTGATGCGCCTCTGTTATACCCGAGGCCTATCGGAGACCTGCCTTTCTTGGGGAAAGGTAGCTTGATAGACGGGGGAGAAGGCGAACGTTTCCGTGGAGGCGACTTACGCTCTCTGCTTCGACTCCTGCGCTCCCTTTCCCTGTGGTTACGTCGGCGGTCTCTAGAACGGCTACGTCTTCCTTTTGACTTGGACCTTGAACGTCTGTCCCTGGAGTTCTTTCTGTCTCGGGAGCGCTTTTCTTGGCTTTTGCTTCGGCGGCCGCGATCACGGCTGCGCTTCCTATCCTTGGAGCGACTTCTGGACCGACGACGGCTTCGACTGCGACTCCTGCTGCTGCGCTTGCGACCGTTAGCTTTGCTGCAATTTTTTCGTCTCATTGAAACAATTCAGACATCATACTTAAAGCTGGTACTTACTCAGATGACTTGTGCTTTTTAGATTCTCCATTTTCCTTGATCTTTCCGTTGGCCTCATCCTACGAACAGCAACAGCAAAGTGAAGGGGCCGCGCAGAAGGCGAAAACAAATCGCATTAATTATTGAATTTAAGCTGGTTAACCTACCGTCGACAGAAATGCATCAAAGAAGCCTCATTTCTGTGACACTTAATATCGTATTATTTAATTCGTGGGGGAGGGCTATAGCAGCTGAATTTATTGCTTGAATGGTAAACGACAAGAAAAAAGAAAAAAGCGAAATCTTGGTGCTGCTGCGATGAGCACCCCCACGAATTCCGCTTGCAACAATTTCATCAACAATCTCATTCATATAAGAACTACAATGGAGGCGGGCAAAGTTGCGTCCTAGTTTGGCTGAAACTGATACGCGACGTCTAGTCGGGACTAGACTTACCGTCGTGCTGAATAACAAAGGAACTTGCTGGCATTACTTGATCCAGATCAATACTTCTGAAAAAATACACCGAATAAGACGTGTGTCTCTTTAACAGTTTTTTGGTTTTTTTTTTTTTTTTTTTAGTTTTTGGCCACATGCATTTTTTACCTTTTCGTTGTTTATAGCAACATTTTTAATCAAACAAAAGGTAAACAATCCATCTCTTTAGTTTTAAAAGACAAAGTAGTTAAAATCGCTTGCTGCCATGAAATGAAACTGAAACAAACACCGTAAGACCATCTGATATTTTGTACTGTGCTGCAACTTAAACTATATCAAAAATTCCTATTTCCAAACAATATCTGCATGCCAAAATGAGTGGCTGAAAATAAAGTAACTAATTATTAGGAGATTGATGTAAGTCATCGTCCGTTCCCCCCCTGCATTCAATAATATACAATTTTTTTTGCACAATAAAGAAGCTTACAAACATAAAACAGATGAAGGGGCAAGTGTAATGAACTTACAAGAGAGGTCATGACCTCTAGAGCTTGTGAACAATGGATAATTATTGAGAACATCTTATTTGTCCCAGTAAACTAAAATAACTGTGCGACATTAGTTCAAGTGATGATAGACTGTTTACCATTTTGTCGTGCTATAAACCGAATGAAGCCAACAGAAAGGAAAAAACTTTTTCTGTAACTTTCGAACTAAATCTGTGTCCAAAAAATACACTGTATTACATTAGTACAATTGTCCACCTTAAGAGTGAGCTGTGTCACCGACTCGGGTGATAAGATGTAGCCACGGGCCTTGCAACCTGGGGGTCATGTTCGTCCACTGCAGCCCTATGGCGAGAAATTTACCGATCAGGTTTACCATACACAAAAGCACACTAAATTATCATCATCATCAAAAACTTTGACTTGAAAATGCAAAGTGTCTGCTGACTTTTTTTTTGTTACCTTCTAATAAAGGAAAAGCAATCTGTTTTTTTTTTTAATTGATTTGAAAGTTGTTTGTGTGAAAGTGACTTGACTTAAGAGAGATTTAAAATGAAATCAGTACCTGTTCTCATTACTTGAAGGCGACGAAAGACCGAAATTAACCTCATATGTCTAAAATTAAAATTAGGAAGTGATGTAAAAAATAATATCACAAATCACAAGGTAAAAGAACATCAATTATCAAAATGGCAAGCTCCCGGGGACGGAGCGGCGAAGGCGGCGCGCAAAATGGCCGGGTGATGATAATAAAAGTTCTGAGTGACACTTGGCACCGAGCAAACCCAAACAAACCGCTTGCCATTTTTCTAACTCTGCTTACAATCTACAAGTTCTAGCAACGCCAGTAGACGCACAATTTTAAAAACGAGAACAACATTAAAGAAAAACGGCACTTACGTCCTTCCTGTACGGCGCTTCCAGCATAGCTTCGACGTCGAAGTCCTCCGCCATTTCTAACAATCAGAAATATTTGTTTGAGAGCACCGCCTTCTACGGCACGCGTTACAAATAAACGCAACACCTTATATTTACCTAGGAGCGTAATTTTTAGTCAAAACTTTCTGCAAATTCTGCGAATTTTGTAGTAAAAATGCGATTTAATTAACGTAGGCTGCACACCACGTACTTATCAACATCAGCTCGCCACTTATCTAACAAAGCGATCCGCCGCGCATGCGCCGAACTAAAAAACAATCGGCGTTGCCAACTTAGCATCTAAATTCCTTTCCATTAATCAGTTCTCGTTTTTTCTGCTTTGGAGATTAGGAGAATTGGCGATTAGAGAGGAGTTTGCTTGACGTAAACTGTTAAGAAACATGCAGACAAACATTTTCCGGAGATTTTGCTAATGCCTTCAAAACAATAAATCACGAGAAAAATAAGTAAAAATAAGTATTAAACGTTGACAAGTCACAATTAGCGCCTCTGGTTCTCGTCAGACAAACTGTAGGTATTGGCGGTCTTTTTAAATTAGTACGCTTTTTTAATTTTTGTTATATATACAGAAAATTCCTCTAGCAATTACTAAAACTAGTTTATTGAATAAAATAAATAGCATTCGATTTAAATGACCTTACTTCTACTTAAGTTTTCACTTATTTATAAATGTCACTCCAAATTTGTCACTTTTAATTTGCCGTATTAAATAAAAAACGTACTTATTATGTAATAATAATAATTTGACTTATTATGCATGTAAAACAAAATAACAAAATCGAATGAGTTCAAAATTGCAATTGCAGATTCAGAATAAATGCTAATAAAAACTGGGGAAAATTAAAATGTTTCCTGATTTACTCACAGGTTGTGGAAACTTTCGCTATAAAAATGATAATACACTATTAAACATTTCTCGTTAAAAACTTAATAAAATATAAGCACCATAATTTTGAAAATGAACAAAGAAATTTCTGACAGATACAAACAAAATAGAATGCAGTTGCCATAGAAACAATTCCAGCAGCTAAGGCACTGATTGGATGGCAATATTTTCCTTGCCCCCCCTGATTTCGTCAGGCCTGCATACTCTTTGCTGCAAGTTTTCGTATCCAAATTACATCCGGGTGATATTTACGATCGTTCGCCTCCCCCCTCCCCTACAGAAACACAAAAGCAAACACTGAAAAACGTTTAATATATTTGGGGAATAAAATCATTACAAACATTCGTCAGAGATTAATTAAAATAAAAAAAAAACGAAAATCAACGAAAGTTCCGCTACGGTAAAGTGTATTTACATTAATTAACAAGAATATTCTGAAAAAAAAAAATGAATTCTTTAATTAATGTCATCTGTAACATGTTCTCTTTTTCCTCATGTCTCCAGTTTTACTTGGAAGTTGGCGGCGATTCGCATTTTTCTTTCCCTCCTCGGTTTTGGTAATACGCCGACGACTTCACCATCCGGAACCTAATATTCAAACATGGTTTGAATTCTAATTAACTTTCCAGTCGGACAAAATACCTTTGGAACTGAGACGTTGGCATTCATGTTATTACTCACGAAGGAAGTCCTTGCAGAATCGTCTTCGTTCTCTTTGGACGAAACATCTCTCTTTTCTGGATTTGAACTGCTCCGTCTTGATACGTGAGACCGAACGGCTTGCAAAGGAACAAATTGAGATGCAACTATTGCCGTCTTCGTCTCGGGAACTTTTGTTAAAACTCGGATTTCATTGTGGTCTTTTACCGCAGCCTGTTGTTTCTTCACGTCTGTCGTCTCGTTTGTAAACTGAAAGATCTCATTTTGAAAAAATAAAACTAATAAATTGCTTAATGCGATTATTTTAACGGCTGGTCTAATACCTGATTTTTATTTGGCTGGCACCAGGTTCTGGGCGGGGCAGGAATGCTTGCAGCAACCTGAGATGAAAGATTACTCGACGGTTTGTTGCTGTGTATCTGGAACTTTTCACGTACAAGAAAAGCTTCAATGACGAAGGAAATCTCTTACGTTCGACAGGACTCTTAATACTTCCGCGGCGACGTACTCGCTCGCTTCCAGCTTGTTGTTCGCCGGTGTCCCGCACACGACCTGTCCGTTCATGGGATTAATCAGTTGAGCTTGGATCATTTTGTTGGGCAGGTCAAAGTAAGTGTAGTGGGGACAGCCCAAACCGTTGCTCTGGTAATAAGACAGGAGTTGTACGCTGCTGAAAGGACTGCTCGGCAATTTGAGGTTACCAATTTTCGCCGTGTTCTGGAAACGCTTATTGTTAACTACACTCGACTCGGTAATTTCAGCTCGGGTACTAACGTTCTTTGAATCATTCGATTCAACTTTTTGGTCCGTCCTCCTGGTAGGTTCTGCGGCGCTAATTTTTAGCACCCTCTTGAGGTAGTCTGTATTAACTTTCGGCTAAAAATTAAATGGATAATTTAGATGATGATGATGATGATGATAATAATTCAATTAAACACTTACACGTTCATTTTTGTCAGGCAGAGTCCTCCAATTGTCGTGAAACTGCCTTAAATTCTCTGTTGGTTTATTACGAACTAACGCATTCACAGCCTGTGCCTCAGGAAGGTGATGTCTCTGAGGGCTTACTCCAGATTTGCCATTCTGAAAAAAGACAACCAATTAGACTGGACAAATCATAAATTGTTATCCTCTACCTGGCTATAAGTGTTCCTCGACATTTGTTTATTCTTGACGAAATTAAACTGCTGTTGCAGAGTGTACTGCTGTCGCTGTTGGGTTTCGCTCTTATCACCTTCGGATGCGAGATTATTTTGTCCTGTCGAGCGCAAGTTCTGCACGCCGCCCATCGGGGGGACATTGAACGGCGAAATGTTGCAATTGAAGTTCTGCTGCAGACCCGGCGGCTTCAGGGGCTGCCCCATTTGATTAGGCCAAGTGGCGAACGCCGAATTCTGCGGCGGCGGGGGAGGAGCGGCGTAAACTGGATGGTTCAGAAAACTCACGCCCTGCTGTGGAACGCTCGGGGGGTTTATCCTCTGTATAATTTGGCCTGCGAGTTACAAAAAAAAAAAAACACGCAAGAAAAATTAAGTGATTGACGAAAATTCAATAATAAAGCAGTGTAGTTTACTCACCTGGCTTTCCGGTTTTCTCCTCAAACTGTCTCCTTCCGTGCGACTTGTTGATTAGCGCGGCTTTCGGAAGCCGGTATCCTCGTCCGGGGGAACAATTCAACGCCAGGCCGCCGGTGAAGATCTCGTCGAAGAGCACGTCGTACACGGGCTCGCCGCTTTCTTTTTCCGAGTTGGAGGAATGGTGGAGGGCGATGACAGTTCCTCTCAATCCGAGGGGCACCGTGTAGCTCTCTCGTATGTTAACAACGCGATCGTACAGACAGAACGTCGTTGTTGGATCGGGTGCGATGTTTCCAATATTCAATTCAGACTGCAAGGGACGAAACACTTTCAAGGAAATTTTTTTGATTTGCGACAGGCATAAAAGGATCAGAAACTACACCTGCAACGAACCTTATGCAACTGAGCAGTCACCAGCGAGCGATAAGGTGCGCAATAATAATTAAAGACGTTGAATTGCGATACTGCAGTGTTCATTGTCGTAACAGTTAAATGACAGGAACAGACAAATATTTCAAAGACACAGCCCGCTATTTATTTGGAAAATAATCGTTTATAAGACTGCTCTGGGCTGCTCTCAGTGTATCTCCATCTTGTTTTAACTTCACGTAAAAACGAGGACGGAGATACTCTTACAGCAGTCAAGAGCGGCCAGTCGAAGACGCCATTACATTACCTTGTACAGAAGATACGGCCGGACTTGCATCATGACATCTTTTGGGGCTGTCTTGCTGTATTGCTCGATCACTTCCTCCAGTTTAGCAATGACTTCCGGGTCCAAAACGGAACTGCCGCAAGCTCTCTTTTCTACAGAGTAAAACGGCTGCGACTTGATCCAGGCGATCACTTCGTCCAGTTTTTCTTTACTGAAACAATGAATCGCACAGAAGGGATTCAAATTTCACATTTTTGAAATTTTTCTTTATTGGTCCAAAGTTACAACTTTATTTTCATTAAAACTTTCCCTCCCCGACTTTATCAGATTTTCTTTAACTCTTTCGTCCAAAAAAAAAAAGGACAATTACAACACAACAAATGACATTAACTGCGATTATGTAAATTCCTAAACTTTATTTTCTATTTTCCTGATTTCAGGGGCCTTATGCTCGAATCGAAGCAAGAGAATGTGACATCAAAATGACGTAATTCTATTATGATTTTTGTATGTAATAGTTTCGCATGAGAACCCACGTCATTTTGACGTCACGTACTCTTGCAACTTTGTTACCTCGATTCGAGACTGAATACAAATAATAATTATTTCAGAACAGAAGTAGAAGTACAGAAATTGGTAATTTATATATTCACTTATTATCACGAATATTGTGCAGAAAATTGTTGAATTACCTTCAGAAATACAAGCAATTAATTTTAATAACATGTCTGTACGTTAAAAAATAGGATTTTTCAGAAAAACAAAAAGGCGATAATATAGGCAAACCAAAGAATACCGACGCTTGAATGGCTGCCTGTATTGAGGACCACAGTAATAATTTTTTTGATTTAAAACGTAAACTTTTTCACAATTTTCCTAATTTTTTCTTAATGTTCAAAACAATTTCCCAGTTCTTCAATTAATTTCACTGACTTTTGCATTAAAACAAGCAACAATTTCTATCATGATTCCCTTGACCTTTCCCGGTGAGTGGGGGCAACCCTGTACTCATAAGAAAGAAACGTAAGAGCTCACCCATCTTGACCAGGGAACAATTCCTCGACCGCATAAATATTCTCATTGTTCATTTGTATATATTCGAACAATTCGGGACAAAATTTATTATATTCATTGACCAGGTTGACCACCTTCCCCGAATAAAACCAAACTCCGTCCTTCCTCTGCGTGTAGCCCGGCACTTCTTCGTTCCTCGCGGTGAACTTCAGATTCAATCCGATGTTGACTTTGCTGCCCTCGTCTGCGCCGGCCTTCTTCCTCGAATTGAGCGTCACGAATATGGTCCCGGTGATTCGGGAAAATAAATTCTTTGACAAGGCTGAAAGCGAACGAAAACTCGTTTAAATTTAACCGTGCAGCGAACAACGGACCAACCTGATTTCGCAGATGCCGCCTGCAAGTCCATGTACCTCACCCTGGCTTCCTCGCAGTAGCTCCGCACATAATTGAAGTTAGGCTCCTCGTAGGCTTTCATGCAGACTTTTATTCTGCCTTTCTTCAACGACTCCTTGCTGTCCTTCACCTTAAATCAAAGCAAGGCAATCATAATCAATTTGTTCGGATTACGTTCGAGAAGTGTTTATTTACTTCGCCCATCGAACCGTAGTGCGGATGTCCCAACATGAAACACGTGGACCCGAGGGGGAAGATGCTCTCGACGTCCTTGTAAAGAGCGTACTTTCCGTCGCTCACAGAAATGTTCTTTACGATCGTTTGAAGCGGAAAGGCCGAAGTGATCATGGCCCATTGTTTCTCTAGATTGGCACGGCACTGCGACGTGAAGACGTATTTCCTGCCCACCATCACTTTCACGTGAACCAGAACATTCGTTGCTCCGACGTCCACGCCAAATCGGCTCATATAACTAAAATCACGTGTCACTTTAATGCTCGGCAAAGCAAGAAAGAACGCAGACGTACTAATTCGTAATAGAATTCTTCTCCATTTGCCAGGTCTGCGTTGACTTGCCTTTATTATCTTCCACGTTGTAGTGGCCCCGTTTCCCCGTCGAATTATACCGTAACGATTTGTCCGAGACGGTGACGACCCTGAAAGAGAAGCAACGCTGAATTTGATTAAAACTGTGCGGCGCGATTGCTCACTTACAGGGCTTCGACTAGATGTGGCCATGCCACGTAAATCGTGCTGCCGAGTAATTCCCGTGCGACAGTGTCCAGTGATGGTCGTTCCTCTTCGCTCAATGTTCTCTGCACGATCTTCAGTATCATGTTCTCACCTCTGCTGGGGTGTTCGTGTACTTTCACGCTCGCTTTCTCTAAGGCATGCTGAAAGTACAAATTTGGTTAAAAACTATACAGACAAAAAACTGTTCGGATCTTTAGCTCACCGTGAATTGTAAGTGCTTCAAAGTAGGAAATCCCAAATAGTACAAGTCCGCTTGCTTGCAGGGGTACGCACCTTTCACGAGCTTCTCCTTGGGGACGTTAACGTCATCTATGGTTAGGGAAATAACAGAAGCGTGGTTCTGTTGCACGGGCAGGAAATACTCGGGAGCGGGGTACGCTCCCAAATTCGCCTGCGTGTGCGAGTAGATCAGCATTGGGCCGTGCGTGTTGCGCCGCCTCTCCTCCTCGGTTAACTGTTCGTTGCAGGGCCTCATGGCTTGCAATAAGATTTTCTGCAAATTACGTTTTTCTGTTCTGTTTTTCTTTCTTTGTGTCACGCACTGCACCGTACCTCATCGATGAAAGGGATGAGCACGACGGCTTCCCACTCGGCTCGCTTCCCGTTCAAGTCGGTTCGAAACTCTTCCGGGTAATATTCTTTTATGAGTGACGAATCGTCCGTCATCAAGTGATGATACGGTTGCGGAAGTAAAGTCTTGCTTGCAGCCGGCAACACAGCCAAGAGCTACTTTAAACAGAAATTGTATCACAGCATACAGTTTCTGCAAACTTTTCTTCACATGAACTCCAGTGAAATCTCTGATAAGCGGACACGAACCGTCGTCAATTATCTGTCCGCTTGTAAGAGGTGTCTGCTTATTAGAGAGAATTTTATTAAAAGATTCTATGGAAAAGTTCCACAAAATTGTCCGGTTACGAGAGGTGTCCGTTTATCAGAGGTGTCCGTAATGAGAGAGTTCACTGTACACTATTTCTTTAATCAAAACAAAAAAAAAAAACACCTGCGTACTCACAGCTTGGGAGATTACTGCAGCTTCAACAGACTTTTCTTCAAAAAAGTAAGTGTATCTGATTTCAGAATAGAAACAATAGAGGTATGCACAAAAATTACAAACTATTTCTTTTGAGGGACTAATTGAATTACATTTAAGAATTACAAACGAAAATTTTAATGTTGAATAGATAAAACAGCGACTTCCTACGATCGCTTTTTGACCTGACATTGCAGTAGGATAGACAAATTTTGAAGCTTGAAGCTGGTTTGCTACCCCGTGTAAGGTGGCCATGCTTGCTGTCAAAGCGTAATTAAAGTTTTAAGTTTCAGCTGTACAAAGGTTGCTCGAGGTTCTCATTGCAATCAAAAACAATTGAAGACCATAACTTCAAAAGGGTCTAAGTGCCAAAAAATAAAAAAAAATGATATTTTTACAGCAAATGGGTCTATGGGCAAAGCCCAATGTCATGCAAAATGGTCTATGTACCTGTGGCTAAATAAAAAGTGTAATAAATGAATCACAGCTGGCGACATCCGTATGTGCGTTTAAGATTTAGTAAATCAGTTTTCTCAATAACTCCTAAACATCTTTTTGGCACTTAGATCCTTTTGAAGTTACGGTCCTCAATTTGCAACATTTTTTTTGAAAATTATAAGAACATACCTGTTTAAAACAAATTAATTATGATTTCCAAAAAAAAGAGGCCTTAGTGTAAGCAACTCCACGAGCACAGACGTTCATGTG
Source organism: Prosopocoilus inquinatus (assembly GCA_036172665.1). Classification (NCBI taxonomy): domain Eukaryota; kingdom Metazoa; phylum Arthropoda; class Insecta; order Coleoptera; family Lucanidae; genus Prosopocoilus; species Prosopocoilus inquinatus. Next base: position 118,045 of record CM069878.1, on the reverse strand, counting down.
GTTGCCTATACAAAGGCGCTAATGTTTTTTTTTGCAGATAAATATTTTTCACGATTCACTGAGATTACGCGTTTTCTTTCTTTTTTTTAATATTGAAAACAATTTTCCATTTTTCTTAATTTCAGAAAACAATTTTAGCAGACCCTACGAAAGACAATAATTTTTTTTCTGTTTCTAGGTGCAAGCACCATCAAATAAAATCGTGAATTCTATGACAGAGTTGCCACTTTATTTTCATTGGAACATGCCCCACCGACTTTTCAACTTCAACACTAAAATAATCAAGATTCTCTTAAAAGTTATTTTGCGATTTTCTTCAAATGATTATTGTTTGAGAAAGCTGCCCGCGAGTTATGTCTGGCGAGAGTTCTACGATAAAAAAAAATATCTTGTTACACATGACAAACACTGACCTGCTCATAAGGCAGAAACGGTTTGCCTAATTCGAATTCCAGCTTCAAGTCGGAAAAACCTGCTATGTCTGAAGTATACGGAGCATAATGATGTGGATAGTACCAACTCCAAGAGCACACCCCATTATAATAGTAATTTAAATTCCACTGTATAGCCCGGACATAGCCTTCAGCTTGAGATTTGTAAACGTCCCTGAAAAACGAGAAGCAAAGTTGCAACTTACATCCAATCTCAGCGAAGGTAATAACTTACGACGTCACATTCGAATAATCCAATTTATTTCTGTAATAGTCCTGCTTGTGTTGCTCGAATTCGTCCTTGAACATATCGTCATCACGCAGGTTACAATCATCATAATAGTTTTCTGAACCGGGGCATACATCGAAGTTTGAATCGTTTTCGGCCCTGCGAGTGTCTGAATACTAAGAAAAAAAAATTGCCAAGTGGTCTGCTACACAGAGACAAGAGTGTATGTGAAAATGATTGAGATACCTACAGCTCTACTTGAATTTGCATAAAAAATTCCGGCACTGTTGATACGAAAAGGACTATCCGTTTAAATATGTAAATGAAATGAAAGCCAAACACAAAGTGGCTTGCTTCCGATTAACCATTGAACAAATCTTTACATTGAAATGTTCCTATAGTTACAAGCAAAACCTGAAGTTGTGTATATTATTTATAGACTACAAACAGGCTCATGACTCAATAAATAGACACAAACCATGAGAGGCTTCGAGTAAACTAAAAGTCTCACTAAAAGTGACGAAACTGTTAAAAATGACGTTGACAGAAACTTGTAAGGTATCGTCTGATTGAGAATATCTAAGCCTCTCCATATAAACAGAGGTTTACAACAAAGCAAGGTTTAAAAATGCCCGTAAAGTGAACGACGGTTTGGCCAGGTTAGAACAGATGAAGGAAGACATACAAAAAAAAAGGTGCTTCAGGGTGGAAGGAGGCAAGAGGAAAAAAAACAGAACTAGAAAAGGATGGATAGAAAAGATTACAGAAGATCTGGAACCAATAGGAGTACAAGATTGGGATATAAGAGCGAAAGAGAGGAGAAAATGGAAATTGGTGACACAATATTGGTAAAGTTAAGTCAGATGGAATAATGATAGCTATATTGCAACACTAAATATAAATCGTAAAAACGTACCATAACTTCCGTGCTCTGTATTAAGGCCGCCAAGTCTGAGCTGACCACCTTGTTAGGGGTTGATTCCAGTAGTTCAGTCTCCAGCTCTTCATCACCATCCTGCTGCCTGTACTAGAATGAATCAAAAAAGACAGGTAACTTCACCTGCTTGTTCACAACATGCCAGGTCCTTACATTCTTCCTGTGTTTACCATCCGGCCTTCTACCAGTTTTTGCCTCAAAGTATTTCAAGTCCGTGTACTGTTCCTCGAAACTCTCCAAGTCTATGTTCGCCAGGGATTTCATGAACTTCTCGAATCTATCCAAGTTCAAGGTACCACACTCGTTTATGTAGCCTGTGAATGAAAACCTGACGATTTTAAGCAATCACTTAGGTCGTAAGATATTATTACCGTCGAACGTGGGCAGTACCTCCATGTAAGTCTTGTAGAGGACAGGCAGCGCTCCATTTGCGATGTGCAAGTTGGGCAAGTGGGGTATGAAATCGTTGCCGACCAGAAAACCCATTAGAACCTCGATTAACAATAAAACTACAAAAATGAAAACACGTTATTGGAGTTTCTTACCCAGTCATCGATAACTTTCTCAATGTCGAAGCCAAACTTCAACGCCCCTTCTTTTTGTATGGCATCGAACTCTAGCTCCAAGTATTCCCTCATCAAGGACAAATGCAACAAGTAGAAAGTTATTTCTTCAGGTGATGTCTTCCTCCTGGTCGATTTCTTACCGAATTTCACCTAAGAAGAAACCTCCAGAACATTCCAAAGGTGAAACAAGTTGAATGTGCACGTACCTCCTCACGAAGCAAAGAGAAATTAGGTTCGTGTGTGCACAAGCCCAGCATTATCAGGTCAGCGTCCAGTCCATAGAGACAGTGTCTCGTGTTAGGGTTATAATCGGGCTGTGCTTGCATGTAACGTATGTAATCCATTATCTTATGTTCACCTTCACCTGGTGTCTAAAACAACAGCGTCGCATGAATATGCACAAAGCATTTTTTTTTTTTTAGACGGAAAGAATTCAACTCGCTTACCTCCTGTCCTGATAAAATCACTTTACAGGATTGCCATAATCTGTCCGTAGATATCTTAGATACAACGAAATATTTCAATTGCTCGTGAAGTTTGGCCATAAAGACAGTGCCAGGTGTGATGCAATTCGAATCAAATCTGGTCCCCGACGGCAGAATTTCTCCTCGGCTTCGGGCTTTCTCCTCGAGCTTCTCCGCATCTTTAGCCGACCGAAATCTCCTGGCCCTCTGCTGATTCATTTTCGCCCTGGGTGCGACTCCGTCCACGGCCATGAAGAACAGCTTCTTGGGCTTGATCATGCGGAACAAGACTTCAATGTAGTGAAAAATGTCTGTGAATATTTTTTCTTCGGATATGCGAAAGTGGGGGTCCCCATCGTCCGGATGCGAGCACATGTGAATAATGCCATTCATGTCTAAGTACAAGTTATCGAATTCCGGGATCTGTAAACATCGCAGATTTCAGATCGCGAAATCGGACGTGGTGATCGTTTACCTGGTATTCCTTAACGATTTCGCTTAAACACGGATATCGCTCGCTTATGTATCTAAAAAACTTCGGAACGCCCATTATTTTCTATGTAGAAATCTTAATAATTAAATGACAAAATACAATAAAAAAAATTACAATGCAGGCCGACAGCCAACAACAAATCAACAACGACAAGCAGTGTTGCCATGTCAGCCATGGTGCAATCGTTGCCACCCCTTGAATGATTTCACCAATTTTTCCCTTCGCCGATATAACAACAGGTGCTTTCTTTCGCTCACAAAATCGTGATTCAAAAACAGACTTTCCTTTCTTTGAATCTCTCTATTCTTAAAACTTGTTTGGATTGAATTATGGTTATTCACAAATGAACTGTCAATCAAAAATTCAAGTCAGGTGTTTTGTTACAACAACTACGAAATACAGGTCCAAACTATTGGAAACACAATTCAAACTTTTAGGCGAAAGAAAGCACATTGAAAACTGTCGCTAATTTTGGGTGGCTGAGTACGCAGCGAACCGTTAAAGCCATCGTTGAATAAAATTGAACGCACGTAATGAGCAAGCAAGCGCGGCAGGTTGACAAAATGAGCAAGCAAGCGCGGCAGGTTGACAAAATGAGCAAGCAAGCGCGGCAGGTAGACAAAATGAGCAAGCAAGCGCGGTAGGTCGACAAAATGAGAAAGCAAGCGCGGTAGGTTGACAAAATGAGCAAGCAAGAGCGGTAGGTTGACAAAATGAGCAAGCAAGCGTTGGTAGGTTGACAAAATGAGCAAGCAAGCGCGGTATATACCCGGAATACCCCAATTTTTAATGCATCTCTGAAATCTTCATAAAATTCTAAAAATATTTTGTGAACATATGATACAAGAAAAATTAGCCGTTTTAGAGATATTTCCATTTTTTAAAAAAAGTTCAAAGTTGCAGTACCTTGTTTATGATGCTGCCATCTTTGCGTAACAAAAGCCATAATTTCATTTTTTGGCCTGTAGTAGGCTATGCTCATAAGCTTTCAGGTTATACCTAATTTTAAACAAAATCGTTTACGGGCTGGTTGAAAAGTAACTTCTATTCGAACTAATTTCAACTGTCGAAAAGTCATGTTTTTTAAATGGAACGCCTAGTATATTTTTATACCGTGTGACTCAGAATTAAATTTTCTTTCGTCCTATATTAGCATTCCCTATACCTATCTCTAATAGTTCACTCGTTATCGATATTTTTAAACAGTGAGCTATGAAAACTAGAGAAACTATAATTTTTGAAATCATCTGTCTAGTAGGAATTAAAAAAAACAATTTAATCGTTACGAAGAACCAAAAGGTGAATAATCAAACACAGACATATTAAAGGTAAAGGATGATAAAAATATCGACAATTCAAAAAGTTAACAAAAAAAAGTTGTTATACCGAGGAAAATACGTTACTTAGATTCAGTAGAAAGTTATTACTAATAAATAATAACCGAGAACAACTTAGAGCCAATATTATAACCAACAATTTGTGTATTATTTTTAATATTTTTGATTTATTTATTAGTTTTCATAAAATTTTGTGTTCTAAGTATAAATTTCTCCTTGTAAATGTGTAAATAGTCATACCAAGATTTCTAATACCACCCGCGCTTGCTTGCTCATTTTGTCAAGCAAGCGCGGGTGGCTTGAGTAGCGGGAGCAAGCAAGCGCGGGTGGATTGAGTAGCGGGAGCAAGCAAGCGCGGGTGGCTTGAGTGGCGGGAGCAAGCAAGCGCGGGTGGCTTGAGTTGCGGGAACAAGCAAGCGCGGGTGGCTTGAGTGGCGGGAGCAAGCAAGCGCGGGTGGCTTGAGTATCGGGAGCAAGCAAGCGCGGGTGGCTTGAGTAGCGGGAGCAAGCAAGCGCGGGTGGCTTGACAAAATGAGCAAACATGCGCTTGCTCATTTTGTCAACCTACCGCGCTTGCTTGCTCCCGCTACTCAAGCCACCCGCGCTTGCTTGCTCCCGCTACTCAAGAAACCCGCGCTTGCTTGCTCCCGCTACTCAAGCCACCCGCGCTTGCTTGCTCCCTCCACTCAAGCTCCCCGCGCTTGCTTGCTCCCGCTACTCAAGCCACCCGCGCTTGCTTGCTCCCGCTACTCAAGCTCCCCGCGCTTGCTTGCTCCCGCCACTCAAGCTCCCCGCGCTTGCTTGCTCCCGCCACTCAAGCCACCCGCGCTTGCTTGCTCCAGCCACTCAAGCTCCCCGCGCTTGCTTGCTAACTCTACTCAAGCTCCCCGCGCTTGCTTGCTCCCGCTACTCAAGCTCCCCGCGCTTGCTTGCTCCCGCTACTCAAGCCACCCGCGCTTGCTTGCTCATTTTGTCAAGCAAGCGCGGTAGGTTGACAAAATGAGCAAGCAAGCGCGGGTGGCTTGAGTAGCGGGAGCAAGCAAGCGCGGGTGGCTTGAGTAGCGGGAGCAAGCAAGCGCGGGTGGCTTGAGTAGCGGGAGCAAGCAAGCGCGGGTGGCTTGACAAAATGAGCAAACATGCGCTTGCTCATTTTGTCAACCTACCGCGCTTGCTTGCTCCCGCTACTCAAGCCACCCGTGCTTGCTTGCTCTCGCTACTCAAGCCACCCGCGCTTGCTTGCTCCCGCTACTCAAGTCACCCGCGCTTGCTTGCTCCCGCTACTCAAGCCACCCGCGCTTGCTTGTTGCTCCCGCCACTCAAGCTCCCCGCGCTTGCTTGCTCCCGCCACTCAAGCTCCCCGCGCTTGCTTGCTCCCGCCACTCAAGCTCCCCGTGCTTGCTTGCTCTCGCTACTCAAGCCACCCGCGCTTGCTTGCTCCCGCTACTCAAGCCACCCGCGCTTGCTTGCTCCCGCTACTCAAGCTCCCCGCGCTTGCTTGCTCCCGCTACTCAAGCCACCCGCGCTTGCTTGCTCATTTTGTCAAGCAAGCGCGGTAGGTTGACAAAATGAGCAAGCAAGCGCGGGTGGCTTGAGTAGCGGGAGCAAGCAAGCGCGGTAGGTTGACAAAATGAGCAAGCGCATGTTTGCTCATTTTGTCAAGCCACCCGCGCTTGCTTGCTCCCGCTACTCAAGCCACCCGCGCTTGCTTGCTCATTTTGTCAACCTACCGCGCTTGCTTGACAAAATGAGCAAGCAAGCGCGGGTGGCTTGAGTAGCGGGAGCAAGCAAGCGCGGGGAGCTTGAGTAGCGGGAGCAAGCAAGCGCGGGTGGCTTGAGTAGCGGGAGCAAGCAAGCGCGGGTGGCTTGAGTGGCGGGAGCAAGCAAGCGCGGGTGGCTTGAGTAGCGGGAGCAAGCAAGCGCGGGTGGCTTGAGTAGCGGGAGCAAGCAAGCGCGGGTGGCTTGAGTAGCGGGAGCAAGCAAGCGCGGGTGGCTTGAGTAGCGGGAGCAAGCAAGCGCGGGTGGCTTGACAAAATGAGCAAACATGCGCTTGCTCATTTTGTCAACCTACCGCGCTTGCTTGCTCCCGCTACTCAAGCTCCCCGCGCTTGCTTGCTCCCGCCACTCAAGCTCCCCGCGCTTGCTTGCTCCCGCCACTCAAGCCACCCGCGCTTGCTTGCTCCAGCCACTCAAGCTCCCCGCGCTTGCTTGCTAACTCTACTCAAGCTCCCCGCGCTTGCTTGCTCCCGCTACTCAAGCTCCCCGCGCTTGCTTGCTCCCGCTACTCAAGCCACCCGCGCTTGCTTGCTCATTTTGTCAAGCAAGCGCGGTAGGTTGACAAAATGAGCAAGCAAGCGCGGGTGGCTTGAGTAGCGGGAGCAAGCAAGCGCGGGTGGCTTGAGTAGCGGGAGCAAGCAAGCGCGGGTGGCTTGAGTAGCGGGAGCAAGCAAGCGCGGGTGGCTTGACAAAATGAGCAAACATGCGCTTGCTCATTTTGTCAACCTACCGCGCTTGCTTGCTCCCGCTACTCAAGCCACCCGTGCTTGCTTGCTCTCGCTACTCAAGCCACCCGCGCTTGCTTGCTCCCGCTACTCAAGTCACCCGCGCTTGCTTGCTCCCGCTACTCAAGCCACCCGCGCTTGCTTGTTGCTCCCGCCACTCAAGCTCCCCGCGCTTGCTTGCTCCCGCCACTCAAGCTCCCCGCGCTTGCTTGCTCCCGCCACTCAAGCTCCCCGTGCTTGCTTGCTCTCGCTACTCAAGCCACCCGCGCTTGCTTGCTCCCGCTACTCAAGCCACCCGCGCTTGCTTGCTCCCGCTACTCAAGCTCCCCGCGCTTGCTTGCTCCCGCTACTCAAGCCACCCGCGCTTGCTTGCTCATTTTGTCAAGCAAGCGCGGTAGGTTGACAAAATGAGCAAGCAAGCGCGGGTGGCTTGAGTAGCGGGAGCAAGCAAGCGCGGTAGGTTGACAAAATGAGCAAGCGCATGTTTGCTCATTTTGTCAAGCCACCCGCGCTTGCTTGCTCCCGCAACTCAAGCCACCCGCGCTTGCTTGCTCATTTTGTCAACCTACCGCGCTTGCTTGACAAAATGAGCAAGCAAGCGCGGGTGGCTTGAGTAGCGGGAGCAAGCAAGCGCGGGGAGCTTGAGTAGCGGGAGCAAGCAAGCGCGGGTGGCTTGAGTAGCGGGAGCAAGCAAGCGCGGGTGGCTTGAGTGGCGGGAGCAAGCAAGCGCGGGTGGCTTGAGTAGCGGGAGCAAGCAAGCGCGGGTGGCTTGAGTAGCGGGAGCAAGCAAGCGCGGGTGGCTTGAGTAGCGGGAGCAAGCAAGCGCGGGTGGCTTGAGTAGCGGGAGCAAGCAAGCGCGGGTGGCTTGACAAAATGAGCAAACATGCGCTTGCTCATTTTGTCAACCTACCGCGCTTGCTTGCTCCCGCTACTCAAGCCACCCGCGCTTGCTTGCTCCCGCTACTCAAGCCACCCGCGCTTGCTTGCTCCCGCTACTCAAGCCACCCGCGCTTGCTAGCTCATTTTGTCAACCTACCGCGCTTGCTTGACAAAATGAGCAAGCAAGCGCGGGTGGCTTGAGTAGCGGGAGCAAGCAAGCGCGGGTGGCTTGAGTAGCGGGAGCAAGCAAGCGCGGGGAGCTTGAGTAGCGGGAGCAAGCAAGCGCGGGTGGCTTGAGTAGCGGGAGCAAGCAAGCGCGGGGAGCTTGAGTGGCGGGAGCAAGCAAGCGCGGGGAGCTTGAGTGGCGGGAGCAAGCAAGCGCGGGGAGCTTGAGTGGCGGGAGCAAGCAAGCGCGGGTGGCTTCAGTGGCGGGAGCAAGCAAGCGCGGGTTGCTTGAGTGGCGGGAGCAACAAGCAAGCGCGGGTGGCTTGAGTAGCGGGAGCAAGAAAGCGCTACTCAAGCCACCCGCGCTTGCTTGCTCATTTTGTCAAGCAAGCGCGGTAGGTTGACAAAATGAGCAAGCAAGCGCGGGTGGCTTGAGTGGCGGGAGCAAGCAAGCGCGGGTGGCTTGAGTAGCGGGAGCAAGCAAGCGCGGGTGGCTTGAGTAGCGGGAGCAAGCAAGCGCGGGTGGCTTGACAAAATGAGCAAACATGCGCTTGCTCATTTTGTCAACCTACCGCGCTTGCTTGCTCCCGCTACTCAAGCCACCCGCGCTTGCTTGCTCCCGCCACTCAAGCTCCCCGCGCTTGCTTGCTCCCGCCACTCAAGCTCCCCGCGCTTGCTTGCTCCCGCCACTCAAGCTCCCCGTGCTTGCTTGCTCTCGCTACTCAAGCCACCCGCGCTTGCTTGCTCCCGCTACTCAAGCCACCCGCGCTTGCTTGCTCCCGCTACTCAAGCCACCCGCGCTTGCTTGCTCCCGCTACTCAAGCCACCCGCGCTTGCTTGCTCCCGCTACTCAAGCCACCCGCGCTTGCTTGCTCATTTTGTCAAGCAAGCGCGGTAGGTTGACAAAAGCGCAAGCAAGCGCGGGTGACTTGAGTAGCGGGAGCAAGCAAGCGCGGGTGGCTTGAGTAGCGGGAGCAAGCAAGCGCGGGTGGCTTGAGTAGCGGGAGCAAGCAAGCGCGGGTGGCTTGAGTAGCGGGAGCCAGCAAGCGCGGGTGGCTTGAGTAGCGGGAGCAAGCAAGCGCGGGTGGCTTGAGTAGCGGGAGCAAGCAAGCGCGGGTGGCTTGAGTAGCGGGAGCAAGTAAGCGCGGGGAGCTTGAGTGGCGGGAGCAAGCAAGCGCGGGTGGCTTGAGTGGCGGGAGCAAGCAAGCGCGGGTGGCTTGAGTAGCGGGAGCAAGCAAGCGCGGGTGCCTGCCGCGCTTGCTTGCTCATTTTGTCAACCTACCGCGCTTGCTTGCTCATTGACCTTGCTTGACCTTGATAATGTCTTTTTCTAGAGTGGTTCAGCCGTCGCAGATTGGGCTTTAATAAATGATAAATATAGAGCACAAAATACTAGTAGAGTTTTTGGGCAACTAATAGGTTGTAGCATAGACTCATCGTGGAAATTGGTAAACTGTTTAAAACAAGCGCGCAGTTTCTATGAACTGGGAAATGCTGAATTCCCTCCGCATGTTGGTCTATTCCCGTGGGCCCCTGTAGTCGATATGAACTTAACAATGCCATACTATGAGGGCTGGTATGAAAAAGACTGGCATTTTATGCAAGATATGCCTGAAAACTTAATTAAGAAAGGACAATTTAATCGTGGGCTGAGGTACATGAGCAGTGTCACGTTGCAAGAAGCTGCTTATTTCATTTATAATAATCAATCACTGACGCCACAATATGTAGTAAACGAAGAGTTTTTTAACCAGAAGGTAAACGAGCTCGTTTTGAGGTATAATTATACGCTGAACAGAAACGGTACTTTCGAAGCGATCAAATATATGTATACCTACTGGCCAGATCCACATAATGTTACACATATTCGAGAAAAATATATTGAAGTAAGTTATTGTTTCATATTCACGATTCAATTCGCAATTTTGGATTTTTCTGTTGTCAATAGCTCCTGACAGATTTTTTATATGTGTCCCCAAATGACAAAATGATTAAATTATTAGTCGACCAAGGAGTTCCTGTTTACATGTATGTACTGAACACTACTGTAGAATCATTCCCGACAGATTTTTGGAGGAGAGTACCTCACAATATCGAACATTATCTCCTTTGTGGTGCCCCGTTCATGGATTCTGAGTTTTTCCCATCCAAAGAAAGATTTAAACGAGACCAATGGACAAACAATGATCGAAATATGAGTCATTTTTTCATGAAGGCATACACAGATTTTGCAAGATTTGGGTAAAATTAATTTTTTTTTTAATAAATTTCAGAACATTGTTCTTTATAGGAATCCAACTCATACACAAATCCTCGGCTTGCACTTTGAAATGGCTTTTCCAGGACAGTTGAAATATTTGAATTTGAATACGACTTATAACTCATCTATTAAATGGAATTATCGACAGACAGAATCTGCATTTTGGACGCAGTACTTGCCCACTGTTGTAGGACATTTAGTTCCAACATATCCACCTACAACCGAGGTTTGTATGCGAGGTTTGTATGTAGGGCCACTAAGAGACAGACTCGTAAACTACAAGAATCAGAAAAATAATAAGAAATCAGAAAAAAATGCGCTTTTGCCTAAAGAATATTGAAAAAAGACTGTGGCAATTTAGTTTACGAGGATAAATTGAAATCTCCTAGACAAGAAAATAAAAGAATATTGCAAATAATAAAAAGTACAAGGCTACACTAGCGGGAAGACAGAAAAAATCCGTTGCCCTCGGGAATCAAACCCGGGCCAGCACGTTATCGCCTAAAGCTTCCTAATTTATTTTTCTAATTTTTTTTAGAATTTCTGTGCAACTTATTTCACCTGCAAAGTCTGATAATATTTTCTGCGGTGTCTTTCGAAAAGTTTGCAATAAATGAGATTTTTCTAAGCGTCTTTAGACGTTTAGAACTTTCCACGAAGTCTAAGGAAATATAATTTCATTACAATGCCTTGAACGAATCGTACTTGAAGAGTACAATATTTCAGATTAACTCTATTCTTTGAATACCATCTGTTGTATGAAGCTTAGATTTCTTAGATCTGCAATATTTTTATGCTTTTCCTTAGAATTTAAGCTTAAGCTTGTAAACAATTGTTGAGAACAAATATTTTTATAAATGAACGATTGAAGTGTAGATTTATATGATAATGCTTTCGAAATCAGGAGTAAAGGAGGTACATATAAGAAATAACACAAAAGTGCAACTTTTTTTTTAGTTATATCCCGTCAGTGGCCCTGCAATAATGAGAAATTACCAATTAAATATTAATACATTGTTTTTATTTAGTTCTGGTGGGAGCCAAGGGAACCTTTACAAATAGCTTTCTGGACCATGTCCGCCGTTTGCTTGCTTCTAACTGTTTTATTAGTTGTATGTTGTATGCTGTGGAGGAATGCAAAGAGGTAAGCAAGGAGCTGAAGAATGCCCACCAATTTTTCCTAACTTTTAAATTATATAAATTTTCTTATTGAATTCTTTTGCACTTTTTTCAAATTTTATTTTCTCGGAAACGGCGCGAGCTAGAGACTTGCGGTTGCACCATTCGATTCGTCTGCTCAAGCTCTATGAGGGTGATTTCTTTCGCGGCAATCTATTTTTCGTAGATATCCTCAAATATTCATGGACTATAGACTTACTACTTTTTGGCCCAAAAAATATTCTTTTCTCCTAAAAACGCGAAAAAATTCACCTATGTAGATCTCGACGAGGCGCATTCAAAACCGGGCTCCGTTCCTCTGTAGCTCACCCCCTTTCCGAGATATCGGCCCCGAAATGGTGGTCGCAGAAAAACATTTTTTCCTCGGTGAAAAACTGAAACTATATAAATCCGCTGGCGCCAATCGAATAACCGTTATTTATCGAGTGATTGGGCATGGCTTTATTGAATAAAACAGCTAAAATAACAATAAACGCAAAGAATAATTAATTCAATCTAAATTACTAGTGCTGCCATCTTCGAGCGCATAGCGTAACTTACGGGTCCTTGGCGGTAAGGATTACAGATTCCAGCATAATTACAGAGACCTGTTTTCATAGATAACGTGTAGGTTCCACTGGCGGCTCCAAAGATGGCAGCACCAGTAATGCAGGAAAGAATTAATTACATTTATTGCTTTTATTGTTATTTTAGCTGTTTTATTCATTAAAGCCATGCCCTATCACTCGATAAATAACGGTTATTCGATTGGCGCTAGCGGATTTTTACATTTGCAGCTTTTCACTGAGAAAAAAATGTCTGTCTGCGACCAACATTTCGGGTCCGATATCTCGGAAAGGGGGTGAGCTATAGCGGAACGGAGCCCGGTTTTGAATGCGCCTCGTCGAGCTCTACGTGGGTGAATTTTTTCGCGATTTTAGGAGAGAAAAACATTTTTTGGGCCAAAAAGTAGTAAGGCTATAGTCCATGAAAATTTGAGGATATCTACGAAAAATAGATTGCCGCGAAAGAAATCACCCTCATAGAGCTTCAGCAGACGAATCGAATGGTGCAAACCGCAAGTCTCTAGCTCGCGCCGTTTCCGAGAAAATAAAATTTGAAAAAGTGCAAAAAAATTCAATAAGAAAATTTAGATAATTTAAAAGTTAGGAAAAATTGGCGGGCATTTTTCTGTGCCTGCCTCAGGCATATTTGACACCTCCTCGCGTTTATGTGATCCTGGTAGCAAGATTCATCAAACATGAGCAAACATGCGCTTGCTCATTTTGTCAACCTACCGCGCTTGCTTGCTCCCGCTACTCAAGCCACCCGTGCTTGCTTGCTCTCGCTACTCAAGCCACCCGCGCTTGCTTGTTGCTCCCGCCACTCAAGTCACCCGCGCTTGCTTGCTCCCGCTACTCAAGCCACCCGCGCTTGCTTGTTGCTCCCGCCACTCAAGCAACCCGCGCTTGCTTGCTCCCGCCACTCAAGCAACCCGCGCTTGCTTGCTCCCGCCACTCAAGCTCCCCGCGCTTGCTTGCTCCCGCCACTCAAGCTCCCCGCGCTTGCTTGCTCCCGCTACTCAAGCCACCCGCGCTTGCTTGCTCCCGCTACTCAAGCCACCCGCGCTTGCTTGCTCCCGCTACTCAAGCCACCCGCGCTTGCTTGCTCCCGCCACTCAAGCCACCCGCGCTTGCTTGCTCCCGCCACTCAAGCTCCCCGCGCTTACTTGCTCCCGCTACTCAAGCCACCCGCGCTTGCTTGCTCCCGCTACTCAAGCCACCCGCGCTTGCTTGCTCCCGCTACTCAAGCCACCCGCGCTTGCTTGCTCCCGCTACTCAAGTCACCCGCGCTTGCTTGCGCTTTTGTCAACCTACCGCGCTTGCTTGACAAAATGAGCAAGCAAGCGCGGGTGGCTTGAGTAGCGGGAGCAAGCAAGCGCGGGTGGCTTGAGTAGCGGGAGCAAGCAAGCGCGGGTGGCTTGAGTAGCGGGAGCAAGCAAGCGCGGGTGACTTGAGTAGCGGGAGCAAGCAAGCGCGGGGAGCTTGAGTGGCGGGAGCAAGCAAGCGCGGGTTGCTTGAGTGGCGGGAGCAAGCAAGCGCGGGTTGCTTGAGTGGCGGGAGCAACAAGCAAGCGCGGGTGGCTTGAGTAGCGGGAGCAAGCAAGCGCGGGTGACTTGAGTAGCGGGAGCAAGCAAGCGCGGGTGGCTTGAGTATCGAGAGCAAGCAAGCACGGGTGGCTTGAGTAGCGGGAGCAAGCAAGCGCGGTAGGTTGACAAAATGAGCAAGCGCATGTTTGCTCATTTTGTCAAGCCACCCGCGCTTGCTTGCTCCCGCTACTCAAGCCACCCGCGCTTGCTTGCTCATTTTGTCAACCTACCGCGCTTGCTTGACAAAATGAGCAAGCAAGCGCGGGTGGCTTGAGTAGCGGGAGCAAGCAAGCGCGGGGAGCTTGAGTAGCGGGAGCAAGCAAGCGCGGGGAGCTTGAGTAGAGGGAGCAAGCAAGCGCGGGGAGCTTGAGTGGCGGGAGCAAGCAAGCGCCGGTGGCTTGAGTGGCGGGAGCAAGCAAGCGCGGGGAGCTTGAGTGGCGGGAGCAAGCAAGCGCGGGGAGCTTGAGTAGCGGGAGCAAGCAAGCGCGGGTGGCTTGAGTAGCGGGAGCAAGCAAGCGCGGGTGGCTTGAGTAGCGGGAGCAAGCAAGCGCGGGGAGCTTGAGTGGAGGGAGCAAGCAAGCGCGGGTGGCTTGAGTGGCGGGAGCAAGCAAGCGCGGGTTTCTTGAGTAGCGGGAGCAAGCAAGCGCGGGTGGCTTGAGTAGCGGGAGCAAGCAAGCGCGGTAGGTTGACAAAATGAGCAAGCGCATGTTTGCTCATTTTGTCAAGCCACCCGCGCTTGCTTGCTCCCGCTACTCAAGCCACCCGCGCTTGCTTGCTCCCGATACTCAAGCCACCCGCGCTTGCTTGCTCCCGCCACTCAAGCCACCCGCGCTTGCTTGCTCCCGCAACTCAAGCCACCCGCGCTTGCTTGCTCCCGCCACTCAAGCCACCCGCGCTTGCTTGCTCCCGCTACTCAATCCACCCGCGCTTGCTTGCTCCCGCTACTCAAGCCACCCGCGCTTGCTTGACAAAATGAGCAAGCAAGCGCGGGTGGCTTGAGTAGCGGGAGCAAGCTATGAATGAATGAATGATGAATCTTGCTACCAGGATCACATAAACGCGAGGAGGTGTCAAATATGCCTGAGGCAGGCACAGAAAAATGCCCGCCAATTTTTCCTAACTTTTAAATTATCTAAATTTTCTTATTGAATTTTTTTGCACTTTTTCAAATTTCATTTTCTCGGAAACGGCGCGAGCTAGAGACTTGCGGTTTGCACCATTCGATTCGTCTGCTGAAGCTCTATGAGGGTGATTTCTTTCGCGGCAATCTATTTTTCGTAGATATCCTCAAATTTTCATGGACTATAGCCTTACTACTTTTTGGCCCAAAAAATGTTTTTCTCTCCTAAAATCGCGAAAAAATTCACCCACGTAGAGCTCGACGAGGCGCATTCAAAACCGGGCTCCGTTCCGCTATAGCTCACCCCCTTTCCGAGATATCGGACCCGAAATGTTGGTCGCAGACAGACATTTTTTTCTCAGTGAAAAGCTGCAAATGTAAAAATCCGCTAGCGCCAATCGAATAACCGTTATTTATCGAGTGATAGGGCATGGCTTTAATGAATAAAACAGCTAAAATAACAATAAAAGCAATAAATGTAATTAATTCTTTCCTGCATTACTGGTGCTGCCATCTTTGGAGCCGCCAGTGGAACCTACACGTTATCTATGAAAACAGGTCTCTGTAATTATGCTGGAATCTGTAATCCTTACCGCCAAGGACCCGTAAGTTACGCTATGCGCTCGAAGATGGCAGCACTAGTAATTTAGATTGAATTAATTATTCTTTGCGTTTATTGTTATTTTAGCTGTTTTATTCAATAAAGCCATGCCCAATCACTCGATAAATAACGGTTATTCGATTGGCGCCAGCGGATTTATATAGTTTCAGTTTTTCACCGAGGAAAAAATGTTTTTCTGCGACCACCATTTCGGGGCCGATATCTCGGAAAGGGGGTGAGCTACAGAGGAACGGAGCCCGGTTTTGAATGCGCCTCGTCGAGATCTACATAGGTGAATTTTTTCGCGTTTTTAGGAGAAAAGAATATTTTTTGGGCCAAAAAGTAGTAAGTCTATAGTCCATGAATATTTGAGGATATCTACGAAAAATAGATTGCCGCGAAAGAAATCACCCTCATAGAGCTTGAGCAGACGAATCGAATGGTGCAACCGCAAGTCTCTAGCTCGCGCCGTTTCCGAGAAAATAAAATTTGAAAAAAGTGCAAAAGAATTCAATAAGAAAATTTATATAATTTAAAAGTTAGGAAAAATTGGTGGGCATTCTTCAGCTCCTTGCTTACCTCTTTGCATTCCTCCACAGCATGCTCCCGCTACTCAAGCCACCCGCGCTTGCTTGCTCCCGCCACTCAAGCTCCCCGCGCTTGCTTGCTCCCGCTACTCAAGCCACCCGCGCTTGCTTGCTCCCGCTACTCAAGCCACCCGCGCTTGCTTGCTCCCGCTACTCAAGCCACCCGCGCTTGCTTGCTCCCGCTACTCAAGCCACCCGCGCTTGCTTGCTCCCGCTACTCAAGCCACCCGCGCTTGCTTGCTCCCGCTACTCAAGCCACCCGCGCTTGCATGCTCCCGCTACTCAAGCCACCCGCGCTTGCTTGCTCATTTTGTCAAGCAAGCGCGGTAGGTTGACAAAAGCGCAAGCAAGCGCGGGTGACTTGAGTAGCGGGAGCAAGCAAGCGCGGGTGGCTTGAGTAGCGGGAGCAAGCAAGCGCGGGTGGCTTGAGTAGCGGGAGCAAGTAAGCGCGGGGAGCTTGAGTGGCGGGAGCAAGCAAGCGCGGGTGGCTTGAGTGGCGGGAGCAAGCAAGCGCGGGTGGCTTGAGTAGCGGGAGCAAGCAAGCGCGGGTGCCTGCCGCGCTTGCTTGCTCATTTTGTCAACCTACCGCGCTTGCTTGCTCATTGACCTTGCTTGACCTTGATAATGTCTTTTTCTAGAGTGGTTCAGCCGTCGCAGATTGGGCTTTAATAAATGATAAATATAGAGCACAAAATACTAGTAGAGTTTTTGGGCAACTAATAGGTTGTAGCATAGACTCATCGTGGAAATTGGTAAACTGTTTAAAACAAGCGCGCAGTTTCTATGAACTGGGAAATGCTGAATTCCCTCCGCATGTTGGTCTATTCCCGTGGGCCCCTGTAGTCGATATGAACTTAACAATGCCATACTATGAGGGCTGGTATGAAAAAGACTGGCATTTTATGCAAGATATGCCTGAAAACTTAATTAAGAAAGGACAATTTAATCGTGGGCTGAGGTACATGAGCAGTGTCACGTTGCAAGAAGCTGCTTATTTCATTTATAATAATCAATCACTGACGCCACAATATGTAGTAAACGAAGAGTTTTTTAACCAGAAGGTAAACGAGCTCGTTTTGAGGTATAATTATACGCTGAACAGAAACGGTACTTTCGAAGCGATCAAATATATGTATACCTACTGGCCAGATCCACATAATGTTACACATATTCGAGAAAAATATATTGAAGTAAGTTATTGTTTCATATTCACGATTCAATTCGCAATTTTGGATTTTTCTGTTGTCAATAGCTCCTGACAGATTTTTTATATGTGTCCCCAAATGACAAAATGATTAAATTATTAGTCGACCAAGGAGTTCCTGTTTACATGTATGTACTGAACACTACTGTAGAATCATTCCCGACAGATTTTTGGAGGAGAGTACCTCACAATATCGAACATTATCTCCTTTGTGGTGCCCCGTTCATGGATTCTGAGTTTTTCCCATCCAAAGAAAGATTTAAACGAGACCAATGGACAAACAATGATCGAAATATGAGTCATTTTTTCATGAAGGCATACACAGATTTTGCAAGATTTGGGTAAAATTAATTTTTTTTTTAATAAATTTCAGAACATTGTTCTTTATAGGAATCCAACTCATACACAAATCCTCGGCTTGCACTTTGAAATGGCTTTTCCAGGACAGTTGAAATATTTGAATTTGAATACGACTTATAACTCATCTATTAAATGGAATTATCGACAGACAGAATCTGCATTTTGGACGCAGTACTTGCCCACTGTTGTAGGACATTTAGTTCCAACATATCCACCTACAACCGAGGTTTGTATGCGAGGTTTGTATGTAGGGCCACTAAGAGACAGACTCGTAAACTACAAGAATCAGAAAAATAATAAGAAATCAGAAAAAAATGCGCTTTTGCCTAAAGAATATTGAAAAAAGACTGTGGCAATTTAGTTTACGAGGATAAATTGAAATCTCCTAGACAAGAAAATAAAAGAATATTGCAAATAATAAAAAGTACAAGGCTACACTAGCGGGAAGACAGAAAAAATCCGTTGCCCTCGGGAATCAAACCCGGGCCAGCACGTTATCGCCTAAAGCTTCCTAATTTATTTTTCTAATTTTTTTTAGAATTTCTGTGCAACTTATTTCACCTGCAAAGTCTGATAATATTTTCTGCGGTGTCTTTCGAAAAGTTTGCAATAAATGAGATTTTTCTAAGCGTCTTTAGACGTTTAGAACTTTCCACGAAGTCTAAGGAAATATAATTTCATTACAATGCCTTGAACGAATCGTACTTGAAGAGTACAATATTTCAGATTAACTCTATTCTTTGAATACCATCTGTTGTATGAAGCTTAGATTTCTTAGATCTGCAATATTTTTATGCTTTTCCTTAGAATTTAAGCTTAAGCTTGTAAACAATTGTTGAGAACAAATATTTTTATAAATGAACGATTGAAGTGTAGATTTATATGATAATGCTTTCGAAATCAGGAGTAAAGGAGGTACATATAAGAAATAACACAAAAGTGCAACTTTTTTTTTAGTTATATCCCGTCAGTGGCCCTGCAATAATGAGAAATTACCAATTAAATATTAATACATTGTTTTTATTTAGTTCTGGTGGGAGCCAAGGGAACCTTTACAAATAGCTTTCTGGACCATGTCCGCCGTTTGCTTGCTTCTAACTGTTTTATTAGTTGTATGTTGTATGCTGTGGAGGAATGCAAAGAGGTAAGCAAGGAGCTGAAGAATGCCCACCAATTTTTCCTAACTTTTAAATTATATAAATTTTCTTATTGAATTCTTTTGCACTTTTTTCAAATTTTATTTTCTCGGAAACGGCGCGAGCTAGAGACTTGCGGTTGCACCATTCGATTCGTCTGCTCAAGCTCTATGAGGGTGATTTCTTTCGCGGCAATCTATTTTTCGTAGATATCCTCAAATATTCATGGACTATAGACTTACTACTTTTTGGCCCAAAAAATATTCTTTTCTCCTAAAAACGCGAAAAAATTCACCTATGTAGATCTCGACGAGGCGCATTCAAAACCGGGCTCCGTTCCTCTGTAGCTCACCCCCTTTCCGAGATATCGGCCCCGAAATGGTGGTCGCAGAAAAACATTTTTTCCTCGGTGAAAAACTGAAACTATATAAATCCGCTGGCGCCAATCGAATAACCGTTATTTATCGAGTGATTGGGCATGGCTTTATTGAATAAAACAGCTAAAATAACAATAAACGCAAAGAATAATTAATTCAATCTAAATTACTAGTGCTGCCATCTTCGAGCGCATAGCGTAACTTACGGGTCCTTGGCGGTAAGGATTACAGATTCCAGCATAATTACAGAGACCTGTTTTCATAGATAACGTGTAGGTTCCACTGGCGGCTCCAAAGATGGCAGCACCAGTAATGCAGGAAAGAATTAATTACATTTATTGCTTTTATTGTTATTTTAGCTGTTTTATTCATTAAAGCCATGCCCTATCACTCGATAAATAACGGTTATTCGATTGGCGCTAGCGGATTTTTACATTTGCAGCTTTTCACTGAGAAAAAAATGTCTGTCTGCGACCAACATTTCGGGTCCGATATCTCGGAAAGGGGGTGAGCTATAGCGGAACGGAGCCCGGTTTTGAATGCGCCTCGTCGAGCTCTACGTGGGTGAATTTTTTCGCGATTTTAGGAGAGAAAAACATTTTTTGGGCCAAAAAGTAGTAAGGCTATAGTCCATGAAAATTTGAGGATATCTACGAAAAATAGATTGCCGCGAAAGAAATCACCCTCATAGAGCTTCAGCAGACGAATCGAATGGTGCAAACCGCAAGTCTCTAGCTCGCGCCGTTTCCGAGAAAATAAAATTTGAAAAAGTGCAAAAAAATTCAATAAGAAAATTTAGATAATTTAAAAGTTAGGAAAAATTGGCGGGCATTTTTCTGTGCCTGCCTCAGGCATATTTGACACCTCCTCGCGTTTATGTGATCCTGGTAGCAAGATTCAAAAATTACAGTAAATCAGCTTCAGAATTCATTTTTTATTGCTTCAGAATATTTCTTTAATTCTTTTCTAAAATTGGCGGGAAATCCTCGGCTCCGGATAAACTCTGTTCGACACCTTCTCGCGTTTATGTGATCCTGGTAGCAAGGTTCAAAAGTCGCAGAAAATTTTGCTGTCCCGGAAAATTGTGACAAATTCTGCTGCGATTTTTGAATCTTGCTACCAGGATCACATAAACGCGAGGAGGTGTCAAATATGCCTGAGGCAAGCACAGAAAAATGCCCGCCAATTTTTCCTAACTTTTAAATTATCTAAATTTTCTTATTGAATTTTTTTGCACTTTTTCAAATTTTATTTTCTCGGAAACGGCGCGAGCTAGAGACTTGCGGTTTGCACCATTCGATTCGTCTGCTGAAGCTCTATGAGGGTGATTTCTTTCGCGGCAATCTATTTTTCGTAGATATCCTCAAATTTTCATGGACTATAGCCTTACTACTTTTTGGCCCAAAAAATGTTTTTCTCTCCTAAAATCGCGAAAAAATTCACCCACGTAGAGCTCGACGAGGCGCATTCAAAACCGCGCCCCGTTCCTCTCTAACTCACCCCTTTCCCGAGATATCGACCCTTAAAGTACCGTCGTAAAAGGACATTAATTCCGCACAGAAAACGAGCTTTAACGCTTAAATTATGTTACACGCTCATCGCCTGTGGCCTGTGGCGGTTTTAAAAGAGAAAAACAACTATTCCTGCCCTGTTTAATTCAAAAGAGGACGAAATTCAAGGCATGTTAGGTAAGACAAGTGTTTTCTCAGAGAAAAGTTGAATAAGCGAAAATCCCTTCGCGCAAATCCAGTAATCGTTATTTATGGGGCGTCGTAGTATTATTTTTACTTGTAAAACGTTTAAAATAGCGATAAATAAAAATAATTTTTAATGCGTCGTGGTGCTGCCATCTTGAAGCGACCAACGCGAACTTTCACGTAATCAACGATCACAGGTCCCTGCAGAATTACAGGAATCTGTAATCACCGGAGCGCTCCAAGTTGGTTGCACGTTCAACGTACAGATGGCGCATCGATCCCTCAAGTGCCACCCGAAATTAGAGACAATTTTCAGCGTTGAGGTGAATGAACAAGCGTGTTTGTTTGTATAAAATAATGTATACTTTAACCTCTTATCTTGCCCCTTCTCTGGGCTACTATTTTGTCAATTTGTTTATGTTTCATGTTTAGTAACTTTATTTGCCCCCCATTGTTGTTAGGGATTTCTATCGAATATTTTATGTTACCGCACCTGAGCGCAAGCGACATGTCAACATGTCCTCCTTTTCCCAACACGTTTAATCGACTTTTACCAAGGTTTGTCTTTATTTTGTTAATGGTCTACTAATTTAAGCTTTAATTTCGTTCTTTCTTGTAGATTTGAAAATGGTCTCCTGACCGAAACATGCCATCGTAACGACTTTTATTAATAAACTACTTCAAGCCGACCGCGTTCTCAGTTTCTTAGTTGAACCTTGTCGAACAAATCATTACGACGAATGCTATCAGCACGATCGGACAATCAGGTACGTGGGCCCCCAGTATTAGAAACAATGTGAGTCCTTAATTATACGATTTTTGCAGACATTAGTACGGCTAGTTGTGCAGAATTACCGAACGTGTGCCGTGGAGAATACGCATACTTTTGTTGAAACCGATTTATATCTGATAATGTTCTTCTCTTCTCCTCTGCATGTACCAGCATAAATGATTTACAAGAGTTTCATGGAGACCGTGTCATTTGCGCAGATTTGTGACCGTGACGTGTGTATTTGAAAACGTGAAGTAATGAGTGAACTTTTGTATAGAAAATAATAAAGATGACACCCCCAACACATAAAAATAAAATTATTTCCTACATATCAGTGTTTCCACGGCTTTCTACTAGCCACTGAACTTCACTAACTATAAAGTAATTAATGCCAATGGTACCAACATAATTGGCGTACAATCATTGGCAGACACACTGTATTTGCGTCTTAGTGCAAAATTATTATGCGCGGAATTTCAAATTCGTCCACTTTCGATTTTCTTCGAAAACTTCAGCACTGTCTTGCGTCCTTCGGCGAGGCTAATTGAATGGTGAAAACCGCATCGTTCTGTTTCGCCTGGTTCTTGAGATATCGTGATTTTTCAGTGGCAATCTGGTGGATGCGCCGGTAAAAATATTAATATCTCAGGAATTAAAAGGCACAGAAAGTTGCGGTTGCCGCCCTTAGCTTCGCCTTATCAGACTGACTTAACTGTAAAAATTTCAAGTCAATATCTCGACTTATTGAATTTTTTGGTCACCGATCGATATTTTTCAAAATTTTTTTCTCGAAAACGGTGCGAGCTAGACACTTGCGGTTTGCACCGTTCGATTCGCCTAGTCGAAGTGTATAAGGGTGATTTTTTTCGTGGCAATCAATTTTTCGTCGAAAACCTCAAATTTTCATGGACTATTATAGGCTTACTACTTTTAAGGGCGAAAAAACTTTTTTTCTCCTAAAATCGCGAAAAAATTCACCCGTATAGAGCTGGACGAGGCGCATTCAAAACCGCGCCCCGTTCCTCTCTAGCTCGCCCCTTTCCCGAGATATCGACCCTTAAAGTACCGTCGTAAAGGGACATTAATTCCGCACAGAAAACGAGCTTTAACGCTTAAATTATGTTACACGCTCATCGCCTGTGGCCTGTGGCGGTTTTAAAAGAGAAAAACAACTATTCCTGCCCTGTTTAATTCAAAAGAGGACGAAATTCAAGGCATGTTAGGTAAGACAAGTGTTTTCTCAGAGAAAAGTTGAATAAGCGAAAATCCCTTCGCGCAAATCCAGTAATCGTTATTTATGGGGCGTCGTAGTATTATTTTTACTTGTAAAACGTTTAAAATAGCGATAAATAAAAATAATTTTTAATGCGTCGTGGTACTGCCATCTTGAAACGACCAACGCGAACTTTCACGTAATCAACGATCACAGGTCCCTGCAGAATTACAGGAATCTGTAATCACCGGAGCGCTCCAAGTTGGTTGCACGTTCAACGTAGAGATGGCGCATCGATCCCTCAAGTGCCACCCGAAATTAGAGACAATTTTCAGCGTTGAGGTGAATGAAAAAATGTGTTTCCGTAAAATATATAATTTCATCTGCATTTTAATGCAAACTTTAAAGTCTTGTCCTCGTTTAATGAAAGCGAATTATTATTCTCTAATGCTAACGATTTAGGATAAACTCGCACTGGTTTCATTACTTGGTCAGCCCACAGGATTACCGTAATATACTTGGCCCTCGTTTAAAGTTGAGAGGTACCTAAACATCACAAGTTGTTTACCTTAATAGCAAATCAAATTAAAAGCCACCAACTGAATAGAACTCTGATCGAATTCCCACTTATTGACTCTTGCATTCCCGAGACACCTAAAGTGTGACAACGGATGATGCACCGATGTACCTACAAATATATTCTGAAGTGACGACCTCAGTTTGCGTCCACCAGCTTCAAATGGTTCAGTGAACCCTGCCAACAGCCTCTTCGGGAAAAGTATGCTCATCGAAAAATATGAAGACAACTCAGACATTAGTTGTCTTTTATTTGCAACGCAGATTAGTTCAGGTCAGTTCAGTTTAACCCAAAGTGTACTGATCTTAAGTGATCGATTTAATAGTAAATAAAACATGCGAGGTGCGATTGTTGCATTTCATCTCCAGAAGAAGATATTATTTTTGCATCACTTTACAGCGAGTTAAGCACAAAAGGTTATTTGGACGAGTAATGTAATTTGACAAACAGTTGAAATAACATCCCCTCTACAAGCGAACCAACTGATCCAAACTGATCTAGAATTACCGAGGTGTAGTATCAGCAACGCTGGAAGTGTTTTGGATCACGTTGGGTTAGATCATGTAGCCAAATACAACAGACAAATTTTTTAATAAGTGAGCCAGGGTAAAAGTGAACTGATCTGACATGCAAATAAAAGACAACTATTGTTTTAATTACAAGGTCTGACTGTATCAAAAATTGCGCAAATTGAAATCAACCCGATAAGGGTGCTGTTATTTAAAATTTAAATTACACTATATTTACAAAAAATTAATTGCGTTTTTTAATAAATTTATTATGAAATGTGAAAATGAAAACAATTTAGTTCATGCTAGATATATTAATGTATCGTTTCCACGTGCTTTATACAGAATTGAAGTTAACTCTTGTCCGATGAAAAATGTACGAGAAGCTTTAATGTTAATCTTTAAACGGACGCTGTGAAAAATTGAACAAATGCTCCTAGCGGAGCTATCAACTGATAATGAAACGCTGAGCGCTTGTACAATTTTTGACAAAGCCTATTTAAAAATGATGCGATAATAAAAATAAGCATTTTATGTCGGTCACAAGAAAATAATCTTAATGTATCTAAATATAAATAAAACATAGCTAAATGTGATATTTTTCTAAAAACAGTTCGGTACTTATATAAGCTTGCTAAAAGTTTATTATATTAAAGCACAAATAATTCTTAGAAAAATTTTGTACAAATCGTTTTTGATTGCAGTGAAAACCTCGAGCAGCCTCTGTACAGCTGTTTCAGCCCTGCTTGGGGCTTCTTCAGCAGAGACGTAGCTCGACATTCCCACTGCAAACAAAAACGACTTGTCCAATTTATTCGCATTATTTATGTAATTGAGTTAATAGTGAAAAAGGCAAGTCAATATCTCGAGCCGTTCTCGACTTATTAAATTTTTTAGTCGCAGATCGACATTTTTCAAAATTTTTTTCTCGAAAACGATGCGAAGTAGAGACTTGCGGCTTGCACTGTTCGATTTGCCTAGTCGAACTGTATAAGGATGATTTTTTCGTGGCAATCAATTTTTCGTCGAAAACCTCAAATTTTCATGGACTGTAGGTTTACTACTTTTAAGAGCGAAAAAACTGTCAATGTCCGTACGCCGATTAAGTTGGTATGCATGCAACTAGATCAACTTGTAGTGGCAAACATGCAGTTTGTGTCAATTCTGGCAGAGTACATTGGCGGTTCGTTAATCATTTTCTCACTGGTTTTACAGAAGATGCTTGATAGGTTTATTTCTTTAATATCGAAAGTTCTTTTCAAGACTCCTCAATTAACATTTTTGAATCAGATGTAAGAAATAATTTAATATAAATTTCAAATTACGTTCGAATAGATAATTTATTACCTTATCTTTAGAAAATTTTCTCCATTATTATAAAAAAATATTCACTACTGAACAAGATGCATAAGTATGTTCTTTCGGAGTGCGACTCGAAACC
Organism: Prosopocoilus inquinatus; assembly: GCA_036172665.1. NCBI lineage: Eukaryota > Metazoa > Arthropoda > Insecta > Coleoptera > Lucanidae > Prosopocoilus > Prosopocoilus inquinatus. The sequence continues at coordinate 92,885 of CM069878.1, read as the reverse complement.
TCGATGTAAATCAGCTGGGTGACTTAACTAAACCTGTTGTCAACATTTTTCACGCAGAAATGGACCAAAGTCAACAAATCATAGTGAAAGTTATCAGCCAATCAGATACGTGGGCCACAGCATTGAAAATAATGCAAGTCCTGAATTATGCGGATTTTGTAGATGTTAGTTACGCAGCCAGGCCAGAATTACCGAACGTGCGCCACGGAGAATCCTCATTCTTTTGTTAAAACCGATTTACATCTGATAATATTCTTGTTCTCTGCACGTACCACCATAAATTATCTACAAGAGTTTCATGGGAACTGTATCATATGCGCAGATTTGTGATCATGGCCACCGAAAAGTCCTAATTTGACACACCCAGACTATTTCCTTTTTGAACATGTGAAAAATAATGTTATATAAAAACATGAAATCGAAGACGATGCAGGAAGAACTTTGCTGTGTATTTGAAAATAAGAAGCAATTTGTGTTTACAAAATAATGTAACCTCCGATACATAAAACTAAAATTATTTCCTGCTTGTCAGTGTTGTTTTCAATTAATAAAGCGCTTATTATAATAGCATTAGCATTGCATTAGCAAGTTTTAATAAACATAACCCTAGATTTCATTACATTACGAAACCGCGACTTTCTACCACGCCACTGGACTTCATCAACTGTAAAATAATTAATACCAATGTCACCAACATAATTTGATAGATTTGAAAATGTTGATTAAACAACGCAATTTAAAACTTCTAGGTGCTTTAATTCGACTGCCTGTTAAGTTTATACCAAACGCAATAGAGATTGTGGCCCCATTTATCATAATATATAAAATATTTGGCATTGTCGAAACTGGCACTTCAGATTTTCTAAATATCTCAACTTTAATACTTCTGGGTGCTTTAATTCGATTGCCTGATAAGTTTATTTCAAATTTGACGGAATTCTTGCTCTACTAACAATAATAAATAAAATATTTAGCATTTTGGAAATTGGCACTTGATACCTGTTCTCTAGGAATTTTTAGACAGACAGGAATAAAGCAGGAAGTAGTAATGAGTAACGGAACATTTTATCAAGGAAAAAACATCTACAGTAATATATTGAGTAGATATTCGCCACATGTAAATTTCTAGGTTATGTTCAAGAAAATATTGATCATTCGGCCAAATTTATCAGATTCGCAGTTTTCGTTCCTGTAATTTGGTCACCCGTAAATGTTTAATGCAAACGTAATAGTTCTTGCTCCTGTATTTATAACAGTAATGAAGTATTTAGCATTTTTCTGATTGGCACTAGACTATCTAAAGATTTCAATCAGGCCAAAGAAAAAAGACATTCTTATGCTTGTATTTGTTTGCAATAAGTAACACAACTTTCTATGGAGACATCTCCACAGTAAAATAACGAGATAAATTAAGAATATTCCCACAGTAATGAAGTTGATGTTAAATATAAAAAAAAACACAAGGTTCTTGGAATATCGTGGTGTCTGTTGTCGCAGGACAATTTGATTTAATTGAAATGCCTATCAAAACTAATGCAGACACCTAAATATGCTTGCTGCCGGTGTTCTGTATTGATTTTAAAGATTTTGAAATTGGGAAATACAGATTTCTCGTTTTTCAATATATTCTAATTTAGAGACAGTACATCATTTGTATATTTTTAAAAAACTTAAAACTAGTACAACATTCTGGTTAAGTGTACTTTGTAGTCAAATAATCGAGAAAATTACAACGCAAAAAAATTTAGGTTATGTCTCCAGTACACTTTCTTATTGCAATCCTATCCACAGACGGGCCTTAATGGCAATGCAAATGTTAAATACGGTGAAAAAAATCCTACATGACCTTTATTTATAAGCTTATTTTATGAGAAAACAAAAAAATAGCATGTTGTCTTGAATATTGACCAGGTTGTGCACAAATAGATGGAATTGGGGCAAAATATGGGGGGTTTTATCTTTTTGCATGATTAATGAAACATAATATGCCACCGCTATTGTTTTGTAATAACAAGCAACATTGATTTGGACTGGTTGCCCAATGGCACCCTTAGCAAATGCATTTCTGGAATTCAAAAGCCTTTTTCAACGTTTTAAACGCAATGCTGTCTCAAACCAGGTTCTTTCATAACAAATACTAAAATCTAGGCACATTTTTCAGTCGCTAATTAGCCAAATAACATAATTTTTAGTTTCTTTTATTGAAAATGATTTCGGAGTCATGGAGAAACGACAACTTATAGTAAAATTACTGTCCTCTCTGTTACAATCAATTGCTCGCCCTTAGTTTCCCTTTTCATTGAATTGCATTGAATTGCATTGTATTCAATTGAAATTTCAATATTTTAATTTTATACAGAAATGGTTAAATCATTTCGGGTCAAATAAAGGTCAAAGACATCAAATATGTTTCATTGTCAGTGTTGCCAACACATTAGACTTCGAATTATCTCTTAGGAACTTAAAAAGTACCCTTCCTACCCGAAATTTTCATGTCTTTGAATTTTTAATTAATAAATTATTGTACAGAGTTATTGAAAAAAGCGTTTCCTTTGAAGAAACTACCGTCTTCACTTAAGAAATACCTCCAAAATTGAGAAATATTGACAGTTGGCAGCATTTCTTTTGCTCCCACTACGAGACTTGCTTTGCACTAGAATACAGAAACGCACGCAACTTCGACCCTTTTCAACAACGATTCTCGTCGAGATCGGACGTGCTGAACGAGTTATTAAATATTTAACAAAATTTGCTTTAATATTGCAATAAATACATTTTTGATTGTATTGTAACAATATTTAACATCGGTTCGGTAAATGAAAGTGCTTGAAAGTGATTTTGGCCAGGTAAAATTAATTTTTTTGTTGCCTGATCGTCTCGTTATTTAATAGACTGTCCCATAGGTCTCCCAATTCGTACTGAGTGGTACCTTTGCGAGCTTATTCGCCGGCTGAATATCTTGTATATTGAAGAATCCCGTCGAATTTCCATTTGATGAAAATTCTGCGCTTTGATCTGCATTTAACGCAATTTTAAGGTAAAGAAAATTATTTCAACCATTTTTGTGCTTAAAGGACATACAAATTTATATGTAGGAAACGTTTTTTTTTTTTTTTTAATGGTAATAAAACCTTTTTTCTTTCAGGCCTTGCTCGTTGCTGCTGGTATGACGAGGGAAGTTCTGATGCTGTGACTTCCGACACCTGATCTTCTAGTCTACTTACACGACAAAGGCAATCGGCTGGAGACGGGCCAATCCTGCCTATAGTGTCGACATGGTGAGTCATTTCATTTACTTAGCATTACGAGTTGGATGTAGTGAGGGGCATAATCGAATTATTTCAATAATCAAATTCTACCAATACGTGTATTCAAATACAGTAGATACCCGGTTATCCGGAATCGGATTATCTGTACGCCAGATTCTTGAACGTTGAAAATAATTTTCGACGTATTATCCGAAACAATTCAACTGGCTGCCCTATTATCTGAAATTGCACTTTTGTGCAACATATTTCTTTCCTAAAAGTATAAATAAAATTTGTTTTTCTTTCAATCGTGGAGATGCGCGTTCAGTAGTTTGCAAGTGTATACTTGATTGAGAGATATTGCAAAAAGGGGAGTTTCTTACAATAAACCCAGTTAATTTGTTTATGAATAAAAAGTGTACTAAAACTTGTGTTGCCTGTTTAGTTCAATGGATTACATGCGTGTTTAGAGTTGGGAAGTTCGATTCTTTTCGTCGAATCAATTCCTTTGATTCGATTCCTAATGGTGATTTGTTCAGTAACGATTCATTCACATGGTTGTGATCCGAAAGTGTTCCGAGTGTTCGAACCGCATCGAGTGCACCGACCAAATCAAATTGTATTTAAATATTCAAGACAAAGGAACGTGCCCCGATCATATGGAGACATTGTGTTGGGCAATTCAGACTAACTATCATTATCGGACGTTGCCGGTGCAAATATCCACATTATTTATCCAAATTTTTTACTCTTATTTCATTTATTTTTAACGTGAAAAAGATTCTCTAATATACGTATTTAAATATCACATAACTGTGCAGATAGATACTTTCCTTACATGAAAGGCCGTAAATATTTCACCTCAAAAATTACGATTTTGTGTTATGCACTCGATGCGAGCAGAGTTGAAGTCGAACACCTTTACAAATTGAATCAGTTGTAAGCATATCGAATCCAGTACGATCGGGTCGGAGGCAGTAACCAATTCACGCAATGATACTCGATGCCGATGCGGTTCAGGTGAGATACGACTCAAATAAGATTCAAATCTTTTTGGGAATCGGGAACCAATTCACTTGATTCAGTATAAAGATTCGTTCTAAATGAACGAATCTTTATACTTAATCTCAGTAATAGCAAAAATTTACTGCTTGTGACTACAGTTTTTTGCTGGATCTTTTGACTTACGTTATAGTGTCCTGATCCAAGTAAAGTATCAACATCTTCCTTTATCATTATCTGACACGTATGATAAAACAATAACAGAATTTATAAGTTTGTCATTTTGAGTTACTACATACATTTACTCTCCTGCACATAAAACATAATTTATATGTTGCATATGAATATTCAAATTCTGCCAGGCACAAAATATCTGATTAGGTTGCAATTTCTTCTCACAACCAAGCTCAAATTGATGTCTAAAAATGATGAATACATGAATATTGTCGCTAAGTTGACTATGAAGTATCGATTTGATTAATTTATGAAAATTTTATGATGTAACTGAAAAGATTCAGCGAAGAAGACTGTACATATTAAACATTCACTCTTTTTTCTCGTTGGAGTAGTCCGGTTCTAGTCACAGGTTCTAGTTTGCATAGGTTGTTTACATGAATTTTGATAGATGCCAAAACAAAAGCTGTGTTTGGATATTCAGTTCTGTGCACTCTATTGATTCGTTTCCTGTTTTTGTCTCACTTTCACTTAAAGGAAAAGAGAGACCAACTGTGCACAAGGAGTGAAGAGAGTGCACGGAACTGAACATCCCAACACAGCTGAATCTGATATGAACTAGTTATTTATGAACCGACTGAGGGAACACATTTTTCTCACATGAACACAGTTCAGAAGGGTGACTGTGAGATAATGATTCCCGCAAGAGTTAAATTTTTTGAAACGAATATAAAAATTTAATTGCAAATACTTTCATATAATTTCATGTCGTGGCAAACCAAAAATTAAGCAAGCCGTGCTTGAGTGTAGACGTTGCGTGAAATGACAACATTTTTTGATGATACCTCCTTTTTCTGGGCCTGTCAGTGAATGAAAGATTTGATTATTATCAACACACCTACTACGAAGTCGAAATCAATGTACTAAAATCATAAAACTTGAAATTGAAAATAAACATAACCGTTTCATCTGATGTCCGTATCTCATCGTGACACCAACAAAATTGTCACCCAAACTCGCCTACTGTGATGAAAAAACTGGGTGATTGGCTAATACAGTTAACTTAAAATAAATCAACAACAGCTAATTTTTTCTAGATTAATTTGTTGCTTCAAAAGGTGTATCACATACAGGTGTTACATTTAAAACAAATTAACTTTGGTCCACAGTAATACCTCTGCATTATTAAAAAGAATTTTCAAATGTGAACATTCATTCTGGTAATCATTTGCCCACAGGTTAATTTTTTTGTATCTCCTTAAATAATTCCATAAATGACCAAATTCAGAACTTTACCAAACCCTGTAAGCTTTTTTTTTTTCGAATCAGTTCATTTACTAGACTTCGGATCAGTGCACATTAGTGAGATCAATGTGATTCTTGATAGCGAAACGAACAAGTTTACACACATCTAACCTCAAAACAATTACACGATCCTAAGTGATCTAACTGATCTTTTAAATAAGCAGTTTTAAAAGTTTTCAGGAAACGGAACATACAAACCTTATGAAAATTAACACACTGCGTAGGAGGAAGCGATCTTTCAGAGTAAAATATTTTCACTTCTATATCACTTCCAGTTATACTGGAAGTGATATAGATACCATTAACTTTCTTATTTTAATTGGAATACCATATTTTTTTTATTGCAAATTCCGATTCTACATATTATTCTAAGTAAAAATTGTTGAGGCTTCCATATACTTAAACGTAACGGTTTTTGAGATATCTTCAAATTTCTGAAAAAAAATATTTCAGTGGCCTTTCATTTAAGAAAATGTACGTACGACACTTTCAAAGTTCAAGATTGAAATTGTCTGTCGTTTGAAAGAATAATGTTCAGCCTTTCAAATCGTATCCTAGTTATCATTGAAAAATTCACATGGTGGTCAAAATATGGTGTCGAACCTTGTTATGTTCAACTGTCCAAAACTCAGTTTTCGTAAATTAGTATAGCCAGTATATTTTTGCATCATGAGATGCAGAATCAAATCCTACATCGATTAGCAGTAGCATTCCCTATACCTATTTCCATTACTTTTCTTGTTATCAATTATTGTTTATTGTGTTAATTAATGGCATTAATACAGTTATTCATAACTAATTTTGAAGAGAAAGTAGATATTGAATTCCTATTTTCTAAGAAATAAATAATTGCTAATCATAACAATATTTTGCCGTACATCTTGGAATAAAGCTATAGGTAAATACCTACCGTAATACTTACTATTTTCATCAAGGGTCTTAAAAAAATAGGTATACCTATTTTCAAAAACAATTCTCTTTGTCTGGCTAACATTTTTGTGAAAAAAAGCAAAAGCAAAAGTTACAATTGGTACAGTGGTAAAAATAATTAAACTGTTTTATTTATTATTTTAGAGTTCGTATGACATGGTCGTAAAAACTGGATAAAATTTGCAAATAACGGAGACCAACTGATAAATATTTACAATGGTAACCTATCTCTCTCACTTTGTTGAAATTTTGCACAAAAAATGCCATCGTGTCGTAGACCTTAAGAATTAAACATTAAGGTTCCTTTTTATTTGTTTCCTTAATTTTGTAATTTCTTTGTTTCTTTTATTTATGCTTGTCTGTTAATACAGCTTATAACTCTATAAATATTTTTCTTTTGTCGTAACTTATTATGAAAAATTACCATAATTTTACCAAAATATGCCATGATAAGAAACAATATTAAAATAAACATATTTTGACCACCGTGTGAATTTTTCAATGATAATTAGGAAACGATTTGAAAGGCTGAACATCATTATTCTTTCAAACGACAGACAATTTGAATCTTGAAGTTTGAAAGTATCGTACGTACATTTTCTTAAATGAGAGGCCACTGAAATAATTTTTTTTCAGAAATTTGAATATATCAAAAACCGTTACATTTAATTATAGCGATTAACGATTTTTACCTAGAATGATGTGTAGAATCAGAATTTGTAATAGAAAGTGTAGCATACCATTTAAAATAAGAAAGAAAGTTAACGGCGACTACCGGTATAACCGCAAATTAAATAAAAGGGAAAATATTTTAGTCAGAAAGATCGCTTCGTCCTAGAGCAGTGTGTACATTTTCTGAACGTTTTCGTACGTGCCTTTCCCTGAAAACTTCTAACGAATAGGTCACACAACTTGGGACACTCTGTATAAATAAATGTGTTGGACCATTTTGGACCCAAAAAATAAATATCCAATGACGTAAAAAGTCTCTAATCAATTTTAGCCATTTTTAGAAAGAAAAATGAATCATGGCGACCCTTAAAAATTGCAAATTGCTTCTCCGAAATTTCACAATCGGAGTAAAAATACTGAAGCTTGAGTTTCTTCAAAAGTTTAAATCGAATTCGATAATAAAAATACATTTCTTACAGAATAGGTAAATATTATCAAATATTAATATGAACAATCATCAGTAGTTTAAACAATTATTGTTCGTTGGTTTTTAACTGTTAGTTTTACGTAATGTAGGCAGTATATTTTTAAATTTTAATAATTTCCAATTTTTAATACAAAAATGTTGACGCCTGATGATCCGCCATTGCTTCAACGGCTCCCTGTTTCAATTTAAATTTGCCGCGCTCATAAACTTCCGTTAGTCTTTGCTTTTGACCAATTACAGCACGGAAAGTTTCACTCAAGTATGCGCGTACGGGGGGGTCGAGGCTTCCACGCAGGACCGACGACTTCCGCCTTCTCTTTGCTCCTCCATTTTGGCCCGAAACTTCGACCTATTCGCGACGCTTGCTATAAATTCTAAATTATTTGCAGAGTTTAGTTTGTTATTGCAAGAAATACAGGTTCGTTGATAATATAAAAGTGTTCAGCATCTATTGTCTATAATCTGAAACGGTTAAACATGGTTTTTACCAATTTAAAATGAAATCTTGTGATGCCGTATTAGCTAGCCAACTAAAAGTGAACTCTTCCTTGCAGACATCTTTGCATTTGATCGCCCGTTCACCAACGCCGACCAAGGTATATCGAACGAGGGCTACTAGGGTCAGTGAACTTCCACAAAAAGCAGTACTCTTGATTCTGAAATATCCCAGGTAATTACTAATTATGAAAAAAATCTTTTTTTTTCTAAGTAATAATTTTTTTTTTTTAGGCTTTGGAGATGTTTTGTTCGTTTTACTATCTGCTACTACAACGAGATTAGGCTGAACTGCTTCCATTTGGTGTTCGTCTCACATTTACATCGAAGAATTTAAGCTCTTAGTCAATCTCCAGAGACTGCTTAATACAAGCCTTCACCTTCTAAGGTGAGAAATATTTTGTGTTGTCTGTCTCTAGACTAATATCTTTCTCATTCTCAGACTTGTACAGTGGGACAACATGTGACTCTGAACTCGAGAATTTCTTCTTTCCGGACCCGAGACACATCGGGGGATCACTTGGTTCAACGGCTGCCGATGAAGTAAAACATCGGCATCACTCGGTTCCATGGCTGCCGCCGATGAAGCCAAACATCGACAAGTAGTAAGTCGTGATTGCTATTCAATTATGTGTAGTTACGGACGAGTTGGATATATCAAACAAGCTGTAGATTTCCAGGGTTGGAAGAAAGTGGATATCTATTACAGCTTTTTTTTAACTGCAATTATTTTTTTAAAGTTAGGTTTGTTTAAATTTGCCAAAAGAATTATTACATAAAATGTTTTCATTGCAAGTTACATCTATTGGGGATAATATAACTTGCAAAGAGGGGGTTCTCAATGTGTGACGAAATATTTTGACTTTATAATTTTATTAACTTCGTTTACAGGTTTTCTTGATTATTTGCCTTTTTGAAATAGATTGTATTAAAATGTATTACTGATTTATCAAAGACAAGTTAATTTTACGAGGGGATCACTTTCAGGGAAATATTTTCTGTCTTCTAAATAACGGGCCTTTGGTGATGAGCAAAGGGAAAATCGTTTTTTAGTTCAGTTTTAACTTTCACCAATGACAAATTTAACTTGGCGAGAGTAATTTAATCAATATAACAAAATCAACGATTTACAATTGAATTTAGTAGAAATTTTTCCCAACTTTTCAAGATTTCTTTTTAGGAGTTCTTATCTGTTTAAACACACTACATTAGGAAGTACAGGAGGGGTTAAAGTCTCCGCTAAAATAATATGAATAGGAAAACACGAAATTCGTTTTTATTTTTCAATTATTTCATTATCTCCTCAGTGGTTATTTCAATGCATTCCAAAACTTTATAATTTTTCTGTAGCACGATAGAAATTCATTGTAATAATAACTCTGAACCAAATGAAGCAATTGAGAAATACAAACGAATTTCCTGTTTTCCTATTCATCTTATTTTGGCGGACACTTAAATCCCACCAATACTACTCAATGTAGTGTATATAAAGAGTGATTTAAATTTCTGTTTGTGTAGCACACTTTTTGAAAGACACTGTATATTCTCAGTCATATTCAAATTCAAATGGAAAATCAGATAGTGTAAAGCACAGCTATAAGAGTACTTAAAATAATTTGTAATAAATAAATGACTCATCTTTACCCTTTAGTAATTTGTTTTGCAATAATATTTTCACATCATAACCGTTGACGTATTATAATGGATCTATTTTTTTTTTTAAACAATTTTGAGCTTTGAGTTTTTAATTACTAATTTAATTACTAGTTTTCAGTTTGCTTTGTTTTCTAATTTTATTTGTACATTTAGGAATATAAATTGGGATGCCTTAAGTTCAGGTTTATACACAGATGAAGCTAACAGGTTTTAAAAATGAAGTTTGTGTGTTCTTTTACATTTGATATTCCAACTTGTACTGTTTCTTTGCTTTCTTGCATGCCACAATATTTAATGTTACTGTTATATAGATTTTTCCACTTGATAAAATTTGTCACTATTATTTATTATTTCTGGACGATTTATTGTCATTTTGTCAATTTTTTCAATTGCAACATGAAACATAACTTCTAATTCCTGTCTACTAATTCCAATTTAAGAATAAAGCGGGGATACTTATTTATTAAAGATTTTGAGAAGTGTTTTTCGATGTGACGTTAAAATTTCTGGATAATTGAGTATTCCTTTCTAAAATTGAAGATGTCGATGTGCGAAAGATCTTTTGGGATAACTTAAATTTAATGTTTGCTGCTGGTGCATCAGAACGGATTACCATATACAGAGCGTCCTATTTAAAAAAGACGACCATCAACCTAAAACCGGGTGACTTAATACTATTGGTACAGTGCGACACATTTTGAATGGACACACTCCTGAAGAGAATATGTTTATCATCTGATTTGTAATAATCAATGTTTGAGTAATTATCAGTATCTGTTATTTTCTTGAAAAATTAAAAGTCCATGAAAAAATAAATGAAAGACGGTTTAAATTAATCTAATTTATTATTTTTAGAAATTTTGTATGTATTTGATAGTAAGTAGTAAATTTCTTGGAGTTCTACCTTGCAAGAAGAAAAAATAAATGAAAGACGTCTTAAATTAATCTAATTTTTTATTTTTAGAAATTTTGTATGTATTTGGTTTACTACCAATCAACCTAAAACCGATTGACTTAATACTATTGGTACAGTGCGACACATTTAGAATGGACACACTCCTGAAAAGAATATGTTTATCATCTGATTTGTAATAATCAATGTTTGAGTAATTATCAGTATCTGTTATTTTCTTGAAAAATTAAAAGTCCTTGAAAAAAATAAATGAAAGACGGTTTAAATTAATCTATTATTTTTAGAAATTTTGTATGTATTTGATAGTAAGTAATAAATTTCTTGGAGCTCTACCTTGCAAGAAGAAAAAATAAATGAAAGACGTCTTAAATTAATCTAATTTATTATTTTTAGAAATTTTGTATGTATTTGGTAGTAAGTAGTAAACTTCTGGGAGCTCTACCTTGCAAGAAAATATAATCAGTTCAAATCAGCAAACCAATACATTTTACATTCCAAATTGGTCACATTGTACCAACTAAAATTTGAATTTGATTATTAGGATTATCCCCTGTCAAGTCTGATATTGAAAATGGTCAGGTATTTTAATTTGAAAGTCCATCTTAACTTTTTAAAATAATAGGAGTAAAATTTATAATGAATCTGTCGAACAATGTTATAAATTTCTTTATCTCTTTAAAAAGTTAAGACACACTTTTAAACAAAAATACAGGGATATTCAGGCAACCCATTTATTAAAAGTGTACGGATTTGTCCTTTGGATTTCTGTTTCATATTTTGCAGTTATAAAGTTAACGATAAGGATCTATCGAAATATATTTTGAACTTTCGGACACTTTCGCTTATACCGGATGTTGCCATCAACTTCCTCATTTTAAATGGAATACCCCATCTTTTAATGCATTTTTGAATTCTTCATAAAATTCCAAAAATATTTTGTTCATGTGATACAAGAAAAATTAACCAAGGTATTTCCATTTTTTTAAAAAAAGCTCAGACTTGGAGAACCTCGTTTATGATACTGCCATCTTTGTGCAACAAAAACCACGATGCCAATTTTTGCCCTGTAGGAGGATACAGTAACATTCTTTCAGATCATGTCCAGTTTTGCACTTGATTGTTTACGGGACGGTTGAAAAGTAACTTTAATTCGAACTGATTTCAACTGTCGAGAAGTCATGTTTTTTAAACGGAACGTCTAGTATATTTTCATACCATGTGAAATAAAAAAAAAATAAAAACTGGGTGTTCTATTTAAAAAACATGACCTTTCAACAGTTGAAATCAGTTCGAATAGAAGTTACTTTTCAACCAGCCCATAAACAATTTTGTGTAAAATTAGGTATGACCTGAAAGCCTACGAGTATAGCCTACTAAAGGTCAAAAATTGAAATTATGGCTTTTGTTACAGAAAAAATGGCAGCATCATAAACAAGGCACTGCTAATTTTTCTTGTATCACATGTTACATAAGATCTTTAGATATTCATGAAGATTTGAAAAATGTATTAAAAAGTGGGGGTATTCCATTTAAAATAAGAAAGTTGACAGCAACTTCCTGTGCAAGCAGAAGTGTCCGAAAGTTGGAAATATTATATTTTAATAGATCATTACCGCTAACTTATAATCTCAAAATATGAAATAAAAATTCAAGGAGGAAGTCAGTAAACTACTTTAAACGAATGGCTTGACTGAATCTCCCTGTATAGGGGGTGTCCCAACGGCGAGTTCTCGGGCTATATGTTGATAATCAATGAAGATAAAAAAAAATGTCTCAAGATATTTTTGTTTTGCATTTTAGAGATCTGCAGCATAAAATTATTTTCAAATATAGAGGCTGTACCTACCAAAACAGTTGTGCTGGATTCAACTTTTTAATTTCAAATGGCACGTCCTCTTATGATTTCGTTCTCCGCAACATTCTACACGTTTTTGTTTACCATAATCTGTGCATAAATCTAACTGTTCTTAATATTTTTAACGTTTTATTAAAAAAAAAAGCGTTTGCAGCCATTATAGTATTTATTCTGGTTTTATTTACTTTTAAGGAAATTATTTTTGTCACAGATGTAGCAAATGATGCTTTAGATCGCTCTAAGTCACTATTAAAAATGTATTTTTATAATTACAGGGGGATGATCATTATACTAAGCAAAATGTCAGACATTTCTAGATGACAAAAGTCAATTTTCTTGAATATAGCATGCTCTAACCAGTTTCTAGATGGAAGGTTTAATATCGTAGAAACGGTTATAATTAGGAGGCGTAGATAACGGGTATACAGAAAATGTGCCTAATTTTATGGGTGATCCAAATTTGATACCATACATACATGAGGGTATGCCATTTGAAATAAAAAGAAGTTGCATCCAGCACCCAATGTTTTAATTCACCCTGTGTAGATGAAAATTTTGTGTTGCCAGATCTCTTCACATTCAAAAGAGAAATGTGGATATCTTCAGTAATTATCGACATATTGCCCGAGAAAACACTGTAGGGAGACCTGGTATATGCTATGCTTGGGTGTGCACTGAAGAGATCTGCTAAACCGTAAGAGATACAAATTCGGTTAAATGGAAGAAAAGTTGCACGAATCAATGCTCAATTGGTATTCATTGAGAGAATGATTTTTTTCTTAATTCTTATTGAGATATTAATAAAAATGTAAAATAATCGATTTTCTTTTTCTCTCTGTATCTCTTTTATTATACATAATTTTGAAATTCTGAATTAACTTTCTACAGGCACTTTTTGATTCTTCTTCGAATAGGAGTAACAGAATTGAAGTCAAACGTTTCGTCTTTCCGCGACTATCATCAGTTTCAATTTTTTAAATACAACTTAAGTCTTTTTATTGCTCTGTTCGATAGCATCTTTTTTCCCGATTGTTGTAATCATATATCACACTTAATAGTTGATGTTAATTTGAAGCTTAAATAATTCAGATTTTATATGAAAATTTTATTTAATACATAATTTCAAATTTCTAGTTCATTTTATTAGCTATAGTGTAAAATATAATAAGCTATTTAAAGTTTTTCTGTATCGTTATTTTAATAATGCATTGCACTCGGGAAAATTAATTTTTACCGACAAATATCGATTGGTTCTAATATAATTTGCTCGATTTGTATCTCAGCTTTGGTATAGGAATGAGAAAGCCTAGTTTTTAATTTTGACGCGCACTGTCGAGTTAAAAGAAAAAGTGAATACTAATTATACTAAAAACATTTAGATATTACTGAATAGTGCCTTCTACAAAGACATTGGCAGCTAAAAACAAATATTTTTGTGATAAATTTGGAAAATACTTTCTACAACAATGTAATTTTTTTTTATTTTCTTTAGCACTCGGTGACTGTCAACACTTCATTATCTTTAAATTTTTTTAAATATGGTTAAGTCCAAAAATGGCACTAAATATTGCCACTCGTTTTGATCCGTTGAAGTTGGCAAGTTATATTGGGACCACCATCCATAATCTAAACAGGATAAAGTAGGTATTTTGGACATCGAAACAGTAACTAGCATTAAGATAAATAATAAGGAGAAACTAAGAAGGCGAATATTAAATTCTTACAAAAATATTTCGCAAATTCATCTTCGACACGCTTAACAACACATAGGATTAAGTATGAATGTGTGTTTTGAAAACAGTGGAAGACATTTCGAGGATTTACTTTAATTTATTTATTTCACTTTATTTATTCTACAAACTCTCATGTTCTTCTATAATTTTTATTCAACTTATTTATTTTGTTCTTGTAATTTAATATGTTTATAATGCTGTTTATTTGGTTTGTGTTAACCACCTAATATCATTTAGTCAAAATTTATTGGTTTTTCCACTTCCGACAACTGAATGTTAGTTGCTAATACTTAACAAATAAAAAAACTGTCAGTTTTTTTTTTGTCATATTCTGACTTTACTTGAAAAAAAGGTATTAAATATTATACTCACTGAAATCACCAGAAAAAATACTATCGACTAGAATAATAAAAAGATAAGAAAACGAACCAAACATTTTTCACTCCTATACTAAAGCTGCTGAGAAACAAATCGAGCAAATTATATTAGAACCAATCGATATTTGTCGGTAAGAATTTATTTTCGCAAGTGCAATGCATTATTAAAATAACGATACAGAAAAACTTTAAATAGCTTATTATATTTTATTCAGCTAATAAAATGAACTAGAAATTTGAAATTATGTATTAAATAAAATTTTCATGTAAAATCTGAATTATTTAAGCTTCAAATTAATATCAACTATTAGGTGTGATGTATCATTACAATCAGGAGAAAAAATGCCATCGAAGAGAACAATAAAAAGACATAAGTTGTATTTAAAAAATTGAAACTGAGATCGTGGTCGTCGTGGAAAGTCGAAACGTTTGACTTCAATTCTATTACTCCTATTCGAAGCAGAATCAAAAAGTGCCCGTAGATAGTTAAATCAGAATTTCAAAAAAATTATGTATAATAAAAGAGATACAGAGTGAAAAAGAAAATCGATTTTTTTACATTTTTATTAATATCTCGAGAAGAAATAATAAAAAAATCATTCTGTTAATGAATACGAGTTAGAGACATTGATTCGTGCATCTTTTCTTCCATTTAACCATACTTGTACCTCTTACGGTTTAGGAGATTCTCCTTCAGTGCACACTCAATTTGTAACAGCCGGTATACGGCTAAAATCACGACCTACTATTATAAAATATAAAAAGAAATTACAGTTTTCTTAGTATTCTCTTAATATTTCAGAAAGTTCACGTAAAATGACGTATTTTTGGACCCTAAAAATAAATATCCAATGACGTAAAAAGTCTCTAATCAATTTCAGCCATTTTTTTAGAAAGAAAAATGAATCATAGCGACCCTTAAAAATTGCAAGTTGCTTCTCCGAAATTTCAATCGGAGTAAAAATAGTGATGCTCGAGTTTTTTTATTAAGAAGTTTGAAACGAATTCGATAATAAATACATTTCTTACAGAATAGGTCAATATTATCAAATATTAATATTAACAATCATCAGTAGTTTAAACAATTATTGTTCGTTGGTTTTTAACTTTTAGTTTTACGTAATGTAAGTAGTATATTTTTAAATTTTAATAATTTCCAATTTTTAATACAAAAATGTTGACGCCTGATGGTCCGCGATTTCTTCAACGGCTCCCTCTTTGAATTTAAATTTGCCGCGCTCATAAACTGTTAGCGTACGGGGTTCGAGGCTATCTGCCAGGATCGACGACGTCCGCCTTCTTCTGCTTCCCAAGCGTAACGACCTCCTCCATTTTGTTTCGAAAGTTCGTCCAGTTCACAACGCGTGCTATAAATTCTAAATTATTTGCAGTGTTTAGTTTGTTATTGCAAGAAATACAGGTTCGTTGATAATATAAAAGTGTTCAGCATCTGTTCTCTATAAACTGAAACGGTTAAACATGGTTTTTATCAATTTAAAATGAAATCTTGTGATGCCGTATTAGCCGACTAAAAGTGGACTCTTCCTTGTAGACATCTTTGCATTTGATTTTCCTCCCATCAACGCCGACCAAGGTAAATCGAGCGAGGGGTACTTGGGGCCAGTGAACTTCCTCAAAAAGCAGTACTTTTGATTCTGAAATATCCCAGGTAATTACTAATTATGAAAAAAATCTTATTTTTTTTTTTCTAATTATTTTTTTTTTTTAAGGCTTCGGAGATGTTTGATTCGTTTTACTATCTGCTACTACAACGAGATTAGGCTGAACTGCTTCCGTTTGGTGTTCGTCTCACATTTACATCGAAGAATTTAAGCTCTTAGTCAATCACAAGAGACTGCCGAATACAAGCCTTCAGTCTAAGGTGAGAAATATTTTGTGTTATCTGTCTCTAGACTAATATCTTTCTCATTCTCAGGCTTGTACAGTGAGACAACATGTGACTCTGAACTCGAGAATTTGTTCGTTCCGGACCCGAGACACATCGGAGCATCACTTGGTTCAACGGCTGCCGATGAAACGAAACATCGGCATCACTTGGTTCCATGGTTGCCGATGGAGCCGCCAAACATCGACAAGTAGTAAGTCGTGATTGCTATTCAATTATGTGTAGTTACGGACGAGTTGGATATATCAAATAAGCTATAGATTTCCAGGGTTGGAAGAAAGTGAATGTTTATTACAGCTTTTCTTTTACAGTAATTTTTTTTAAAGTTAGGTTTTTTGAATTTGCCGAAAGAATTATTACGTAAAATGTTTTCATTGCAAGTTACATCTATTGGGGATAATATAACTTACAAAGAGGGGGTTCTCAATGTGTAACAGGAAATATAATTGTAATTTATAATTTTTTCAATAACTTCACGTTTACAGGTTTTCTTGATTACTTATCTGTTTAAAATAGATTCTATTAAAATGTGTTACTGATTTATCAAAGACGAGTTAACTTTACTTATTTTACGAGGGGATCATTTTCAGGGAAATATTTTCTGTCTTCTAAATAACGGGCCTTTGGTGATGAGCAAAGGGAAAATCGTTTTTTAGTTCAGTTTTAACTTTCACCAATGACAAATTTAACTTTGCGAGAGTAATTTAATCAATATACCAAAATCAACGATTTACAATTGAATTTAGTAGAAATTTTTCCCAACTTTTCAAGATTTCTTTTTAGGAGTTCTTATCTGGAGAATTTACTCTCACACATGCTTTGAAAAAGTGTTTCTGCTTTTGAAAATCTTCCAACTCTGGCATCATAGAAAAAGTCGATTTCTTTGCTTTGTGATAAATATAGGCTGGCCTGACCCGACAGTACGTTCTCTGGTTACATAAATTATTATTATTATTAATTATATATAAACATTGCAACAAATTTTAAAAAGTTTTCCCTGTCATTTTGTGACAGATGTTCCAAAATAAAATTGACAAATTTAACGACTATGATCATGCAACGAAATTTTTATAAATTGGAATTAGTTTCTGTGGTAACATGAACAGAAATGTTTCATGTTAAAATCACGGTATTCATTTTTAACTTTCACCTTTTGACAGGTACAGATAGAGATTTTTGTAGGTATTGAGACGTAGCCCGAGAACTCACTGTAGGGAACACCATGTACTGTTTTTCAAAAAGTGCTACAAATGGGATTTTTTTTAAATCAATTTTTATAAAAATTTATTGATGCAGGATGCAGGAAGTTTCTGCATCTCTTAAAATCGAATTGGTAAATGTAAAAAGAAATTTTTCGTGAGCGATATACAGCATGGACAT
The DNA here is from genome assembly GCA_036172665.1 of Prosopocoilus inquinatus. Taxonomy (NCBI): domain Eukaryota; kingdom Metazoa; phylum Arthropoda; class Insecta; order Coleoptera; family Lucanidae; genus Prosopocoilus; species Prosopocoilus inquinatus. The sequence continues at coordinate 74,752 of CM069878.1, read as the reverse complement.
CGAGAAATGAAGACCACTTAAGAGTGATGCGCCCTTATTTTATATAAGATACAGGAAAATGTCATAAGAATAAGTTGTTCAGAATAAAAAGTTATGGCGAGATATGGAATAATTATAGCCTCCTATCTCAAAAATGATAAAAAAAAAAAAAAAGAAATTACACTTTATTGTGAATCACTGTTTATACATACTACATTAGGAAGTACAGGAGGGGTTAAAGTCTCTGCTAAAGTAATATGAATAGGAAAACACGAAATTCGTTCTCTTATTTTGGCGGACACTTTCATCCCACCAATACTACTCAATGTAGTGTGGGCATAGTGGTTTACAATAAAGTGTATTTCTTTTGTTTATAAGAAGCTATAATTTTATATCTATCTCTAACTTTTAATTCTGAACGACTTGTTCTTATGACATTTATCTTGTAAAGTAAGGGTACTTTTAAGCGGTATTCATCTCATAAAGTCCACGTTGTATACCATTCTAGATAAATTTAATCTGACATTTGCTACTTTGATTTTAGGAAATGCAGAAGTGTTGGAACTCAAAAAATTTAAATAAAAATCCATAATACAACAAATCCCTATTTGTGCAGCACACTTTTTGAAGGACACTGTATATTCTCAGTCATATTCAAATTCAAATGGAAAATCAGATAGTGTGAAGCACAGCTATAAGAGTACTTAAAATAATTTGTAATAAATAAATGACTTATATTTTCCCTTTAGTAATTTGTTTTGCAATAATACTTTCACATCGTAAAATAATATATATTTTTTTAAACAATTTTGAGCTTTGAGTTTTTACTCAGTTGAATTACTAGTTTTCAGTTTGCTTTGTTTTCTGATTTTATTTGTACATTTAGGAATATAAATTGCGATGCCTTAAGTTCACGTTTATACACAGATGCAGCTAATAGGTTTTAAAAATGAGGTTTGTGTGTTCGTTTACATTTGATGTTCCAACTTGTACTGTTTCTTTGCTTTCTTGCATGCCACAATATTCAATGTCACTGTTATTTAGATTTTTCCACTTGATAAAATTTGTCACTATTATTTATTTTTTTTGGACGATTTTTTGTCATTCTGTCAATTTTTTTTTAAAATAAAGCGGGGATACTTATTTATTAAAGATTTTGAGAAGTGTTTTTCGATGTGACATTAAAATTTCTGGATAATTCAGTATTCCTTTCTAAAATTGAAGATATCGATGTACGAAAGATCTTTTGGGAAAACTTAAATTTAATGTTTGCTGCTGGTGCATCAGAACGGATTACCATATACAGAGCGTCCTATTTAAAAAAGACGACCATCAACCTAAAACCGGGTGACTTAATACTATTGGTACAGTGCGACACATTTAGAATGGACACACTCCTGAAAAGAATATGTTTATCATCTGATTTGTAATAATCAATGTTTGAGTAATTATCAGTATCTGTTATTTTCTTGAAAAATTAAAAGTCCTTGAAAAAAATAAATGAAAGACGGTTTAAATTAATCTATTATTTTTAGAAATTTTGTATGTATTTGATAGTAAGTAATAAATTTCTTGGAGCTCTACCTTGCAAGAAGAAAAAATAAATGAAAGACGTCTTAAACTAATCTAATTTATTATTTTTAGAAATTTTGCATGTATTTGGTAGTAAGTAGTAAATTTCTGGGAGCTCTACCTTGCAAGAAAATATAATCAGTTCAAATCAGCAAACCAATACATTTTACATTCCAAATTGGTCACATTGTACCAAGTAAAATTTGAATTTGATTATTAGGATTATTCTCTGTCAAGTCGGATATTAAAAATGGTCAGGTATTTTAATTTGAAAGTCCGTCTTAACTTTTTAAAATAATAGGAGTAAAATTTATAATTAATCTGTCGAATAATGTTATACATTTCTTTATCTTTTTAAAAAGTTAAGACACACTTTTAAATAAAAATACAGGGATATTCAGGCAACCCACTCATTAAAAGAGTACGGATTTGTACTTTGAATTTCCGTTTCTTATTTTGCAGTTACAAGTTAACGATAAGGATCTATCTAAATATAATATTTTCAACTTTCGGACACTTTCGCTTACACCGGATGTTGCCATCAACTTCCTCATTTTAAATGGAATACCCCATCTTTTAATGCATTTTTGAATTCTTCATAAAATTCCAAAAATATTTTGTTCATGTGATACAAGAAAAATTAACCAAGGTATTTCCATTTTTTTTAAAAAAGCTCAGACTTGGAGAACCTCGTTTATGATACTGCCATCTTTGTGCAACAAAAACCACGATGCCAATTTTTGCCCTGTAGGAGGATACAGTAACATTCTTTCAGATCATGTCCAGTTTTGCACTTGATTGTTTACGGGACGGTTGAAAAGTAACTTTAATTCGAACTGATTTCAACTGTCGAGAAGTCATGTTTCTTAAACGGAACGTCTAGTATATTTTCATACCATGTGAAATAAAAAAAAAATAAAAACTGGGTGTTCTATTTAAAAAACATGACCTTTCAACAGTTGAAATCAGTTCGAATAGAAGTTACTTTTCAACCAGCCCATAAACAATTTTGTGTAAAATTAGGTATGACCTGAAAGCCTACGAGTATAGCCTACTAAAGGTCAAAAATTGAAATAATGGCTTTTGTTACACAAAAAATGGCAGCATGATAAACAAGGCACTGCTAATTTTTCTTGTATCACATGTTACATAAGATCTTTAGATATTCATGAAGATTTGAAAAATGCATTAAAAAGTGGGGGTATTCCATTTAAAATAAGAAAGTTGACAGCAACTTCCTGTGCAAGCAGAAGTGTCCGAAAGTTGGAAATATTATATTTTAATAGATCATTACCGCTAACTTATAATCTCAAAATATGAAATAAAAATTCAAGGAGGAAGTCAGTAAACTACTTTAAACGAATGGCTTGACTGAATCTCCCTGTATAGGGGGTGTCCCAACGGCGAGTTCTCGGGCTATATGTTGATAATCAATGAAGATAAAAAAAAATGTCTCAAGATATTTTTGTTTTGCATTTTAGAGATCTGCAGCATAAAATTATTTTCAAATATACAGGCTGTACCTACCAAAACAGTTGTGCTGGATTCAGCTTTTTAATTTCAAATTGCACGTCCTGTTACGATTTCATTCTCCGCAACATTCTACACGTTTTTGTTTACCAAAATCTGTGCATAAATGTAACTGTTCTTAATATTTTTAACGTTTTATTTAAAAAAAAAGCGTTTGCAGTCATTATCGTATTTATTCTGGTTTTATTTACTTTTAAGGAAATTATTTCTGGCACAGATGTAACAAATGATACTTTAGATCGCTCTAGGTCGCTATTAAAAATGTATTTTTATAATTACAGGGGGATGATCATTATACTAAGCAAAATGTCAGACATTTCTAGATGCCAAAAGTCAATTTTCTTGAATAGCATGCTCTAACCAGTTTCTAGATGGAAGGTTTAATATCGTAAAAACGGTTGTAATTAGGAGGCGTAGATAACGGGTATACAGAAAATGTGCCTAATTTTATAGGTGATCCAAATTTGATACCATACATACATGAGGGTATGCCATTTGAAATAAAAAGAAGTTTAATCCAGCACCCAATATTTTAATTCACCCTGTGTAGATGAAAATTTTGTGTTGCCAGATCTCTTCACATTCAAAAGAAAATGTCGATATTTTTTTTGTATCTTCAGTAATTATCGAGATATTGCCCGAGAAAAAACACTGTTGCGACACCTGGTATATGCGCTACATACCTAAAATCACGACCTGCTAGTATAACATATAAAGAGAAATCGTTTTCTTAATATTTTCTCCTAATATTTGAAAAAGTTCATGTAAATTTACCTATTTTTGTACTTTAAAAATAAATATCCAATGACGTAAAAAGTCTGTAGTCAATTTTAGCCATTTTTTAGAAAGAACAATGAAACAGAGCGAATTCGATAATAAAAATACATTTCTTACAGAATAGGTAAATATTATCAAATATTAATATGAACAATCATCAGTAGTTTAAACAATTATTGTTCGTTGGTTTTTAACTGTTAGTTTTACGTAATGTAGGCAGTATATTTTTAAATTTTAATAATTTCCAATTTTTAATACAAAAATGTTGACGCCTGATGATCCGCCATTGCTTCAACGGCTCCCTGTTTCAATTTAAATTTGCCGCGCTCATAAACTTCCGTTAGTCTTTGCTTTTGACCAATTACAGCACGGAAAGTTTCACTCAAGTATGCGCGTACGGGGGGGTCGAGGCTTCCACGCAGGACCGACGACTTCCGCCTTCTCTTTGCTCCTCCATTTTGGCCCGAAACTTCGACCTATTCGCGACGCTTGCTATAAATTCTAAATTATTTGCAGAGTTTAGTTTGTTATTGCAAGAAATACAGGTTCGTTGATAATATAAAAGTGTTCAGCATCTATTGTCTATAATCTGAAACGGTTAAACATGGTTTTTACCAATTTAAAATGAAATCTTGTGATGCCGTATTAGCTAGCCAACTAAAAGTGAACTCTTCCTTGCAGACATCTTTGCATTTGATCGCCCGTTCACCAACGCCGACCAAGGTATATCGAACGAGGGCTACTAGGGTCAGTGAACTTCCACAAAAAGCAGTACTCTTGATTCTGAAATATCCCAGGTAATTACTAATTATGAAAAAAATCTTTTTTTTTCTAAGTAATAATTTTTTTTTTTTAGGCTTTGGAGATGTTTTGTTCGTTTTACTATCTGCTACTACAACGAGATTAGGCTGAACTGCTTCCATTTGGTGTTCGTCTCACATTTACATCGAAGAATTTAAGCTCTTAGTCAATCTCCAGAGACTGCTTAATACAAGCCTTCACCTTCTAAGGTGAGAAATATTTTGTGTTGTCTGTCTCTAGACTAATATCTTTCTCATTCTCAGACTTGTACAGTGGGACAACATGTGACTCTGAACTCGAGAATTTCTTCTTTCCGGACCCGAGACACATCGGGGGATCACTTGGTTCAACGGCTGCCGATGAAGTAAAACATCGGCATCACTCGGTTCCATGGCTGCCGCCGATGAAGCCAAACATCGACAAGTAGTAAGTCGTGATTGCTATTCAATTATGTGTAGTTACGGACGAGTTGGATATATCAAACAAGCTGTAGATTTCCAGGGTTGGAAGAAAGTGGATATCTATTACAGCTTTTTTTTAACTGCAATTATTTTTTTAAAGTTAGGTTTGTTTAAATTTGCCAAAAGAATTATTACATAAAATGTTTTCATTGCAAGTTACATCTATTGGGGATAATATAACTTGCAAAGAGGGGGTTCTCAATGTGTGACGAAATATTTTGACTTTATAATTTTATTAACTTCGTTTACAGGTTTTCTTGATTATTTGCCTTTTTGAAATAGATTGTATTAAAATGTATTACTGATTTATCAAAGACAAGTTAATTTTACGAGGGGATCACTTTCAGGGAAATATTTTCTGTCTTCTAAATAACGGGCCTTTGGTGATGAGCAAAGGGAAAATCGTTTTTTAGTTCAGTTTTAACTTTCACCAATGACAAATTTAACTTGGCGAGAGTAATTTAATCAATATAACAAAATCAACGATTTACAATTGAATTTAGTAGAAATTTTTCCCAACTTTTCAAGATTTCTTTTTAGGAGTTCTTATCTGGAGAATTTACTCTCACGCATGCTTTGAAAAAGTGTTTCTGCTTTTGAAAATCTTCCAACTCTGGCATCATAGAAAAAGTCGATTTCTATGTTTTGTGATAAATATAGGCTGGCCTGACCCGACAGTACGTTCTCTGGTTACATAAATTATTATTATTATTAATTATATATAAACATTGCAACAAATTTTAAAAAGTTTTCCCTGTCATTTTGTGACAGATGTTCCAAAATAAAATTGACAAATTTAACGACTATGATCATGCAACAATATTTTTATAAATTGGAATTTGTTTCTGTAGTAACATGAACAGAAATGTTTCATGTTAAAATCACGGTATCCATTTTTAACTTTCAACTGGTACAGACAGAGATTTTTGTAGGTATTGAGACGTAGCCCGAGAACTCACTGTAGGGAACACCATGTACTGTTTTTCAAAAAGTGCTACAAATGGGATTTTTTTTAAATCAATTTTTATAAAAATTTATTGATGCAGGATGCAGGAAGCTTCTGCATCTCTTAAAATCGAATTGGTAAATGTCAAATGAAATTTTTCTTGAGCGATATACAGCATGGACACCGAGAAATGAAGACCACTTAAGAGTGAAGCGCCCTTATTTTATAAGATACAGGAAAATGTCATAAGAATAAGTTGTTCAGAATAAAAATAAAAAGTTATGGCTAGATATGATATAATTATAGCCTCCTATCTCAACAATGAAAAAAAAAAAGAAATCATACTTTATTGTGAATCACTGTTTAAACACACTACATTAGGAAGTACAGGAGGGGTTAAAGTCTCCGCTAAAATAATATGAATAGGAAAACACGAAATTCGTTTTTATTTTTCAATTATTTCATTATCTCCTCAGTGGTTATTTCAATGCATTCCAAAACTTTATAATTTTTCTGTAGCACGATAGAAATTCATTGTAATAATAACTCTGAACCAAATGAAGCAATTGAGAAATACAAACGAATTTCCTGTTTTCCTATTCATCTTATTTTGGCGGACACTTAAATCCCACCAATACTACTCAATGTAGTGTATATAAAGAGTGATTTAAATTTCTGTTTGTGTAGCACACTTTTTGAAAGACACTGTATATTCTCAGTCATATTCAAATTCAAATGGAAAATCAGATAGTGTAAAGCACAGCTATAAGAGTACTTAAAATAATTTGTAATAAATAAATGACTCATCTTTACCCTTTAGTAATTTGTTTTGCAATAATATTTTCACATCATAACCGTTGACGTATTATAATGGATCTATTTTTTTTTTTAAACAATTTTGAGCTTTGAGTTTTTAATTACTAATTTAATTACTAGTTTTCAGTTTGCTTTGTTTTCTAATTTTATTTGTACATTTAGGAATATAAATTGGGATGCCTTAAGTTCAGGTTTATACACAGATGAAGCTAACAGGTTTTAAAAATGAAGTTTGTGTGTTCTTTTACATTTGATATTCCAACTTGTACTGTTTCTTTGCTTTCTTGCATGCCACAATATTTAATGTTACTGTTATATAGATTTTTCCACTTGATAAAATTTGTCACTATTATTTATTATTTCTGGACGATTTATTGTCATTTTGTCAATTTTTTCAATTGCAACATGAAACATAACTTCTAATTCCTGTCTACTAATTCCAATTTAAGAATAAAGCGGGGATACTTATTTATTAAAGATTTTGAGAAGTGTTTTTCGATGTGACGTTAAAATTTCTGGATAATTGAGTATTCCTTTCTAAAATTGAAGATGTCGATGTGCGAAAGATCTTTTGGGATAACTTAAATTTAATGTTTGCTGCTGGTGCATCAGAACGGATTACCATATACAGAGCGTCCTATTTAAAAAAGACGACCATCAACCTAAAACCGGGTGACTTAATACTATTGGTACAGTGCGACACATTTTGAATGGACACACTCCTGAAGAGAATATGTTTATCATCTGATTTGTAATAATCAATGTTTGAGTAATTATCAGTATCTGTTATTTTCTTGAAAAATTAAAAGTCCATGAAAAAATAAATGAAAGACGGTTTAAATTAATCTAATTTATTATTTTTAGAAATTTTGTATGTATTTGATAGTAAGTAGTAAATTTCTTGGAGTTCTACCTTGCAAGAAGAAAAAATAAATGAAAGACGTCTTAAATTAATCTAATTTTTTATTTTTAGAAATTTTGTATGTATTTGGTTTACTACCAATCAACCTAAAACCGATTGACTTAATACTATTGGTACAGTGCGACACATTTAGAATGGACACACTCCTGAAAAGAATATGTTTATCATCTGATTTGTAATAATCAATGTTTGAGTAATTATCAGTATCTGTTATTTTCTTGAAAAATTAAAAGTCCTTGAAAAAAATAAATGAAAGACGGTTTAAATTAATCTATTATTTTTAGAAATTTTGTATGTATTTGATAGTAAGTAATAAATTTCTTGGAGCTCTACCTTGCAAGAAGAAAAAATAAATGAAAGACGTCTTAAATTAATCTAATTTATTATTTTTAGAAATTTTGTATGTATTTGGTAGTAAGTAGTAAACTTCTGGGAGCTCTACCTTGCAAGAAAATATAATCAGTTCAAATCAGCAAACCAATACATTTTACATTCCAAATTGGTCACATTGTACCAACTAAAATTTGAATTTGATTATTAGGATTATCCCCTGTCAAGTCTGATATTGAAAATGGTCAGGTATTTTAATTTGAAAGTCCATCTTAACTTTTTAAAATAATAGGAGTAAAATTTATAATGAATCTGTCGAACAATGTTATAAATTTCTTTATCTCTTTAAAAAGTTAAGACACACTTTTAAACAAAAATACAGGGATATTCAGGCAACCCATTTATTAAAAGTGTACGGATTTGTCCTTTGGATTTCTGTTTCATATTTTGCAGTTATAAAGTTAACGATAAGGATCTATCGAAATATATTTTGAACTTTCGGACACTTTCGCTTATACCGGATGTTGCCATCAACTTCCTCATTTTAAATGGAATACCCCATCTTTTAATGCATTTTTGAATTCTTCATAAAATTCCAAAAATATTTTGTTCATGTGATACAAGAAAAATTAACCAAGGTATTTCCATTTTTTTAAAAAAAGCTCAGACTTGGAGAACCTCGTTTATGATACTGCCATCTTTGTGCAACAAAAACCACGATGCCAATTTTTGCCCTGTAGGAGGATACAGTAACATTCTTTCAGATCATGTCCAGTTTTGCACTTGATTGTTTACGGGACGGTTGAAAAGTAACTTTAATTCGAACTGATTTCAACTGTCGAGAAGTCATGTTTTTTAAACGGAACGTCTAGTATATTTTCATACCATGTGAAATAAAAAAAAAATAAAAACTGGGTGTTCTATTTAAAAAACATGACCTTTCAACAGTTGAAATCAGTTCGAATAGAAGTTACTTTTCAACCAGCCCATAAACAATTTTGTGTAAAATTAGGTATGACCTGAAAGCCTACGAGTATAGCCTACTAAAGGTCAAAAATTGAAATTATGGCTTTTGTTACAGAAAAAATGGCAGCATCATAAACAAGGCACTGCTAATTTTTCTTGTATCACATGTTACATAAGATCTTTAGATATTCATGAAGATTTGAAAAATGTATTAAAAAGTGGGGGTATTCCATTTAAAATAAGAAAGTTGACAGCAACTTCCTGTGCAAGCAGAAGTGTCCGAAAGTTGGAAATATTATATTTTAATAGATCATTACCGCTAACTTATAATCTCAAAATATGAAATAAAAATTCAAGGAGGAAGTCAGTAAACTACTTTAAACGAATGGCTTGACTGAATCTCCCTGTATAGGGGGTGTCCCAACGGCGAGTTCTCGGGCTATATGTTGATAATCAATGAAGATAAAAAAAAATGTCTCAAGATATTTTTGTTTTGCATTTTAGAGATCTGCAGCATAAAATTATTTTCAAATATAGAGGCTGTACCTACCAAAACAGTTGTGCTGGATTCAACTTTTTAATTTCAAATGGCACGTCCTCTTATGATTTCGTTCTCCGCAACATTCTACACGTTTTTGTTTACCATAATCTGTGCATAAATCTAACTGTTCTTAATATTTTTAACGTTTTATTAAAAAAAAAAGCGTTTGCAGCCATTATAGTATTTATTCTGGTTTTATTTACTTTTAAGGAAATTATTTTTGTCACAGATGTAGCAAATGATGCTTTAGATCGCTCTAAGTCACTATTAAAAATGTATTTTTATAATTACAGGGGGATGATCATTATACTAAGCAAAATGTCAGACATTTCTAGATGACAAAAGTCAATTTTCTTGAATATAGCATGCTCTAACCAGTTTCTAGATGGAAGGTTTAATATCGTAGAAACGGTTATAATTAGGAGGCGTAGATAACGGGTATACAGAAAATGTGCCTAATTTTATGGGTGATCCAAATTTGATACCATACATACATGAGGGTATGCCATTTGAAATAAAAAGAAGTTGCATCCAGCACCCAATGTTTTAATTCACCCTGTGTAGATGAAAATTTTGTGTTGCCAGATCTCTTCACATTCAAAAGAGAAATGTGGATATCTTCAGTAATTATCGACATATTGCCCGAGAAAACACTGTAGGGAGACCTGGTATATGCTATGCTTGGGTGTGCACTGAAGAGATCTGCTAAACCGTAAGAGATACAAATTCGGTTAAATGGAAGAAAAGTTGCACGAATCAATGCTCAATTGGTATTCATTGAGAGAATGATTTTTTTCTTAATTCTTATTGAGATATTAATAAAAATGTAAAATAATCGATTTTCTTTTTCTCTCTGTATCTCTTTTATTATACATAATTTTGAAATTCTGAATTAACTTTCTACAGGCACTTTTTGATTCTTCTTCGAATAGGAGTAACAGAATTGAAGTCAAACGTTTCGTCTTTCCGCGACTATCATCAGTTTCAATTTTTTAAATACAACTTAAGTCTTTTTATTGCTCTGTTCGATAGCATCTTTTTTCCCGATTGTTGTAATCATATATCACACTTAATAGTTGATGTTAATTTGAAGCTTAAATAATTCAGATTTTATATGAAAATTTTATTTAATACATAATTTCAAATTTCTAGTTCATTTTATTAGCTATAGTGTAAAATATAATAAGCTATTTAAAGTTTTTCTGTATCGTTATTTTAATAATGCATTGCACTCGGGAAAATTAATTTTTACCGACAAATATCGATTGGTTCTAATATAATTTGCTCGATTTGTATCTCAGCTTTGGTATAGGAATGAGAAAGCCTAGTTTTTAATTTTGACGCGCACTGTCGAGTTAAAAGAAAAAGTGAATACTAATTATACTAAAAACATTTAGATATTACTGAATAGTGCCTTCTACAAAGACATTGGCAGCTAAAAACAAATATTTTTGTGATAAATTTGGAAAATACTTTCTACAACAATGTAATTTTTTTTTATTTTCTTTAGCACTCGGTGACTGTCAACACTTCATTATCTTTAAATTTTTTTAAATATGGTTAAGTCCAAAAATGGCACTAAATATTGCCACTCGTTTTGATCCGTTGAAGTTGGCAAGTTATATTGGGACCACCATCCATAATCTAAACAGGATAAAGTAGGTATTTTGGACATCGAAACAGTAACTAGCATTAAGATAAATAATAAGGAGAAACTAAGAAGGCGAATATTAAATTCTTACAAAAATATTTCGCAAATTCATCTTCGACACGCTTAACAACACATAGGATTAAGTATGAATGTGTGTTTTGAAAACAGTGGAAGACATTTCGAGGATTTACTTTAATTTATTTATTTCACTTTATTTATTCTACAAACTCTCATGTTCTTCTATAATTTTTATTCAACTTATTTATTTTGTTCTTGTAATTTAATATGTTTATAATGCTGTTTATTTGGTTTGTGTTAACCACCTAATATCATTTAGTCAAAATTTATTGGTTTTTCCACTTCCGACAACTGAATGTTAGTTGCTAATACTTAACAAATAAAAAAACTGTCAGTTTTTTTTTTGTCATATTCTGACTTTACTTGAAAAAAAGGTATTAAATATTATACTCACTGAAATCACCAGAAAAAATACTATCGACTAGAATAATAAAAAGATAAGAAAACGAACCAAACATTTTTCACTCCTATACTAAAGCTGCTGAGAAACAAATCGAGCAAATTATATTAGAACCAATCGATATTTGTCGGTAAGAATTTATTTTCGCAAGTGCAATGCATTATTAAAATAACGATACAGAAAAACTTTAAATAGCTTATTATATTTTATTCAGCTAATAAAATGAACTAGAAATTTGAAATTATGTATTAAATAAAATTTTCATGTAAAATCTGAATTATTTAAGCTTCAAATTAATATCAACTATTAGGTGTGATGTATCATTACAATCAGGAGAAAAAATGCCATCGAAGAGAACAATAAAAAGACATAAGTTGTATTTAAAAAATTGAAACTGAGATCGTGGTCGTCGTGGAAAGTCGAAACGTTTGACTTCAATTCTATTACTCCTATTCGAAGCAGAATCAAAAAGTGCCCGTAGATAGTTAAATCAGAATTTCAAAAAAATTATGTATAATAAAAGAGATACAGAGTGAAAAAGAAAATCGATTTTTTTACATTTTTATTAATATCTCGAGAAGAAATAATAAAAAAATCATTCTGTTAATGAATACGAGTTAGAGACATTGATTCGTGCATCTTTTCTTCCATTTAACCATACTTGTACCTCTTACGGTTTAGGAGATTCTCCTTCAGTGCACACTCAATTTGTAACAGCCGGTATACGGCTAAAATCACGACCTACTATTATAAAATATAAAAAGAAATTACAGTTTTCTTAGTATTCTCTTAATATTTCAGAAAGTTCACGTAAAATGACGTATTTTTGGACCCTAAAAATAAATATCCAATGACGTAAAAAGTCTCTAATCAATTTCAGCCATTTTTTTAGAAAGAAAAATGAATCATAGCGACCCTTAAAAATTGCAAGTTGCTTCTCCGAAATTTCAATCGGAGTAAAAATAGTGATGCTCGAGTTTTTTTATTAAGAAGTTTGAAACGAATTCGATAATAAATACATTTCTTACAGAATAGGTCAATATTATCAAATATTAATATTAACAATCATCAGTAGTTTAAACAATTATTGTTCGTTGGTTTTTAACTTTTAGTTTTACGTAATGTAAGTAGTATATTTTTAAATTTTAATAATTTCCAATTTTTAATACAAAAATGTTGACGCCTGATGGTCCGCGATTTCTTCAACGGCTCCCTCTTTGAATTTAAATTTGCCGCGCTCATAAACTGTTAGCGTACGGGGTTCGAGGCTATCTGCCAGGATCGACGACGTCCGCCTTCTTCTGCTTCCCAAGCGTAACGACCTCCTCCATTTTGTTTCGAAAGTTCGTCCAGTTCACAACGCGTGCTATAAATTCTAAATTATTTGCAGTGTTTAGTTTGTTATTGCAAGAAATACAGGTTCGTTGATAATATAAAAGTGTTCAGCATCTGTTCTCTATAAACTGAAACGGTTAAACATGGTTTTTATCAATTTAAAATGAAATCTTGTGATGCCGTATTAGCCGACTAAAAGTGGACTCTTCCTTGTAGACATCTTTGCATTTGATTTTCCTCCCATCAACGCCGACCAAGGTAAATCGAGCGAGGGGTACTTGGGGCCAGTGAACTTCCTCAAAAAGCAGTACTTTTGATTCTGAAATATCCCAGGTAATTACTAATTATGAAAAAAATCTTATTTTTTTTTTTCTAATTATTTTTTTTTTTTAAGGCTTCGGAGATGTTTGATTCGTTTTACTATCTGCTACTACAACGAGATTAGGCTGAACTGCTTCCGTTTGGTGTTCGTCTCACATTTACATCGAAGAATTTAAGCTCTTAGTCAATCACAAGAGACTGCCGAATACAAGCCTTCAGTCTAAGGTGAGAAATATTTTGTGTTATCTGTCTCTAGACTAATATCTTTCTCATTCTCAGGCTTGTACAGTGAGACAACATGTGACTCTGAACTCGAGAATTTGTTCGTTCCGGACCCGAGACACATCGGAGCATCACTTGGTTCAACGGCTGCCGATGAAACGAAACATCGGCATCACTTGGTTCCATGGTTGCCGATGGAGCCGCCAAACATCGACAAGTAGTAAGTCGTGATTGCTATTCAATTATGTGTAGTTACGGACGAGTTGGATATATCAAATAAGCTATAGATTTCCAGGGTTGGAAGAAAGTGAATGTTTATTACAGCTTTTCTTTTACAGTAATTTTTTTTAAAGTTAGGTTTTTTGAATTTGCCGAAAGAATTATTACGTAAAATGTTTTCATTGCAAGTTACATCTATTGGGGATAATATAACTTACAAAGAGGGGGTTCTCAATGTGTAACAGGAAATATAATTGTAATTTATAATTTTTTCAATAACTTCACGTTTACAGGTTTTCTTGATTACTTATCTGTTTAAAATAGATTCTATTAAAATGTGTTACTGATTTATCAAAGACGAGTTAACTTTACTTATTTTACGAGGGGATCATTTTCAGGGAAATATTTTCTGTCTTCTAAATAACGGGCCTTTGGTGATGAGCAAAGGGAAAATCGTTTTTTAGTTCAGTTTTAACTTTCACCAATGACAAATTTAACTTTGCGAGAGTAATTTAATCAATATACCAAAATCAACGATTTACAATTGAATTTAGTAGAAATTTTTCCCAACTTTTCAAGATTTCTTTTTAGGAGTTCTTATCTGGAGAATTTACTCTCACACATGCTTTGAAAAAGTGTTTCTGCTTTTGAAAATCTTCCAACTCTGGCATCATAGAAAAAGTCGATTTCTTTGCTTTGTGATAAATATAGGCTGGCCTGACCCGACAGTACGTTCTCTGGTTACATAAATTATTATTATTATTAATTATATATAAACATTGCAACAAATTTTAAAAAGTTTTCCCTGTCATTTTGTGACAGATGTTCCAAAATAAAATTGACAAATTTAACGACTATGATCATGCAACGAAATTTTTATAAATTGGAATTAGTTTCTGTGGTAACATGAACAGAAATGTTTCATGTTAAAATCACGGTATTCATTTTTAACTTTCACCTTTTGACAGGTACAGATAGAGATTTTTGTAGGTATTGAGACGTAGCCCGAGAACTCACTGTAGGGAACACCATGTACTGTTTTTCAAAAAGTGCTACAAATGGGATTTTTTTTAAATCAATTTTTATAAAAATTTATTGATGCAGGATGCAGGAAGTTTCTGCATCTCTTAAAATCGAATTGGTAAATGTAAAAAGAAATTTTTCGTGAGCGATATACAGCATGGACATCGAGAAATGAAGACCACTTAAGAGTGATGCGCCCTTATTTTATATAAGATACAGGAAAATGTCATAAGAATAAGTTGTTCAGAATAAAAAGTTATGGCGAGATATGGAATAATTATAGCCTCCTATCTCAAAAATGATAAAAAAAAAAAAAAAGAAATTACACTTTATTGTGAATCACTGTTTATACATACTACATTAGGAAGTACAGGAGGGGTTAAAGTCTCTGCTAAAGTAATATGAATAGGAAAACACGAAATTCGTTCTCTTATTTTGGCGGACACTTTCATCCCACCAATACTACTCAATGTAGTGTGGGCATAGTGGTTTACAATAAAGTGTATTTCTTTTGTTTATAAGAAGCTATAATTTTATATCTATCTCTAACTTTTAATTCTGAACGACTTGTTCTTATGACATTTATCTTGTAAAGTAAGGGTACTTTTAAGCGGTATTCATCTCATAAAGTCCACGTTGTATACCATTCTAGATAAATTTAATCTGACATTTGCTACTTTGATTTTAGGAAATGCAGAAGTGTTGGAACTCAAAAAATTTAAATAAAAATCCATAATACAACAAATCCCTATTTGTGCAGCACACTTTTTGAAGGACACTGTATATTCTCAGTCATATTCAAATTCAAATGGAAAATCAGATAGTGTGAAGCACAGCTATAAGAGTACTTAAAATAATTTGTAATAAATAAATGACTTATATTTTCCCTTTAGTAATTTGTTTTGCAATAATACTTTCACATCGTAAAATAATATATATTTTTTTAAACAATTTTGAGCTTTGAGTTTTTACTCAGTTGAATTACTAGTTTTCAGTTTGCTTTGTTTTCTGATTTTATTTGTACATTTAGGAATATAAATTGCGATGCCTTAAGTTCACGTTTATACACAGATGCAGCTAATAGGTTTTAAAAATGAGGTTTGTGTGTTCGTTTACATTTGATGTTCCAACTTGTACTGTTTCTTTGCTTTCTTGCATGCCACAATATTCAATGTCACTGTTATTTAGATTTTTCCACTTGATAAAATTTGTCACTATTATTTATTTTTTTTGGACGATTTTTTGTCATTCTGTCAATTTTTTTTTAAAATAAAGCGGGGATACTTATTTATTAAAGATTTTGAGAAGTGTTTTTCGATGTGACATTAAAATTTCTGGATAATTCAGTATTCCTTTCTAAAATTGAAGATATCGATGTACGAAAGATCTTTTGGGAAAACTTAAATTTAATGTTTGCTGCTGGTGCATCAGAACGGATTACCATATACAGAGCGTCCTATTTAAAAAAGACGACCATCAACCTAAAACCGGGTGACTTAATACTATTGGTACAGTGCGACACATTTAGAATGGACACACTCCTGAAAAGAATATGTTTATCATCTGATTTGTAATAATCAATGTTTGAGTAATTATCAGTATCTGTTATTTTCTTGAAAAATTAAAAGTCCTTGAAAAAAATAAATGAAAGACGGTTTAAATTAATCTATTATTTTTAGAAATTTTGTATGTATTTGATAGTAAGTAATAAATTTCTTGGAGCTCTACCTTGCAAGAAGAAAAAATAAATGAAAGACGTCTTAAACTAATCTAATTTATTATTTTTAGAAATTTTGCATGTATTTGGTAGTAAGTAGTAAATTTCTGGGAGCTCTACCTTGCAAGAAAATATAATCAGTTCAAATCAGCAAACCAATACATTTTACATTCCAAATTGGTCACATTGTACCAAGTAAAATTTGAATTTGATTATTAGGATTATTCTCTGTCAAGTCGGATATTAAAAATGGTCAGGTATTTTAATTTGAAAGTCCGTCTTAACTTTTTAAAATAATAGGAGTAAAATTTATAATTAATCTGTCGAATAATGTTATACATTTCTTTATCTTTTTAAAAAGTTAAGACACACTTTTAAATAAAAATACAGGGATATTCAGGCAACCCACTCATTAAAAGAGTACGGATTTGTACTTTGAATTTCCGTTTCTTATTTTGCAGTTACAAGTTAACGATAAGGATCTATCTAAATATAATATTTTCAACTTTCGGACACTTTCGCTTACACCGGATGTTGCCATCAACTTCCTCATTTTAAATGGAATACCCCATCTTTTAATGCATTTTTGAATTCTTCATAAAATTCCAAAAATATTTTGTTCATGTGATACAAGAAAAATTAACCAAGGTATTTCCATTTTTTTTAAAAAAGCTCAGACTTGGAGAACCTCGTTTATGATACTGCCATCTTTGTGCAACAAAAACCACGATGCCAATTTTTGCCCTGTAGGAGGATACAGTAACATTCTTTCAGATCATGTCCAGTTTTGCACTTGATTGTTTACGGGACGGTTGAAAAGTAACTTTAATTCGAACTGATTTCAACTGTCGAGAAGTCATGTTTCTTAAACGGAACGTCTAGTATATTTTCATACCATGTGAAATAAAAAAAAAATAAAAACTGGGTGTTCTATTTAAAAAACATGACCTTTCAACAGTTGAAATCAGTTCGAATAGAAGTTACTTTTCAACCAGCCCATAAACAATTTTGTGTAAAATTAGGTATGACCTGAAAGCCTACGAGTATAGCCTACTAAAGGTCAAAAATTGAAATAATGGCTTTTGTTACACAAAAAATGGCAGCATGATAAACAAGGCACTGCTAATTTTTCTTGTATCACATGTTACATAAGATCTTTAGATATTCATGAAGATTTGAAAAATGCATTAAAAAGTGGGGGTATTCCATTTAAAATAAGAAAGTTGACAGCAACTTCCTGTGCAAGCAGAAGTGTCCGAAAGTTGGAAATATTATATTTTAATAGATCATTACCGCTAACTTATAATCTCAAAATATGAAATAAAAATTCAAGGAGGAAGTCAGTAAACTACTTTAAACGAATGGCTTGACTGAATCTCCCTGTATAGGGGGTGTCCCAACGGCGAGTTCTCGGGCTATATGTTGATAATCAATGAAGATAAAAAAAAATGTCTCAAGATATTTTTGTTTTGCATTTTAGAGATCTGCAGCATAAAATTATTTTCAAATATACAGGCTGTACCTACCAAAACAGTTGTGCTGGATTCAGCTTTTTAATTTCAAATTGCACGTCCTGTTACGATTTCATTCTCCGCAACATTCTACACGTTTTTGTTTACCAAAATCTGTGCATAAATGTAACTGTTCTTAATATTTTTAACGTTTTATTTAAAAAAAAAGCGTTTGCAGTCATTATCGTATTTATTCTGGTTTTATTTACTTTTAAGGAAATTATTTCTGGCACAGATGTAACAAATGATACTTTAGATCGCTCTAGGTCGCTATTAAAAATGTATTTTTATAATTACAGGGGGATGATCATTATACTAAGCAAAATGTCAGACATTTCTAGATGCCAAAAGTCAATTTTCTTGAATAGCATGCTCTAACCAGTTTCTAGATGGAAGGTTTAATATCGTAAAAACGGTTGTAATTAGGAGGCGTAGATAACGGGTATACAGAAAATGTGCCTAATTTTATAGGTGATCCAAATTTGATACCATACATACATGAGGGTATGCCATTTGAAATAAAAAGAAGTTTAATCCAGCACCCAATATTTTAATTCACCCTGTGTAGATGAAAATTTTGTGTTGCCAGATCTCTTCACATTCAAAAGAAAATGTCGATATTTTTTTTGTATCTTCAGTAATTATCGAGATATTGCCCGAGAAAAAACACTGTTGCGACACCTGGTATATGCGCTACATACCTAAAATCACGACCTGCTAGTATAACATATAAAGAGAAATCGTTTTCTTAATATTTTCTCCTAATATTTGAAAAAGTTCATGTAAATTTACCTATTTTTGTACTTTAAAAATAAATATCCAATGACGTAAAAAGTCTGTAGTCAATTTTAGCCATTTTTTAGAAAGAACAATGAAACAGAGCGAATTCGATAATAAAAATACATTTCTTACAGAATAGGTAAATATTATCAAATATTAATATGAACAATCATCAGTAGTTTAAACAATTATTGTTCGTTGGTTTTTAACTGTTAGTTTTACGTAATGTAGGCAGTATATTTTTAAATTTTAATAATTTCCAATTTTTAATACAAAAATGTTGACGCCTGATGATCCGCCATTGCTTCAACGGCTCCCTGTTTCAATTTAAATTTGCCGCGCTCATAAACTTCCGTTAGTCTTTGCTTTTGACCAATTACAGCACGGAAAGTTTCACTCAAGTATGCGCGTACGGGGGGGTCGAGGCTTCCACGCAGGACCGACGACTTCCGCCTTCTCTTTGCTCCTCCATTTTGGCCCGAAACTTCGACCTATTCGCGACGCTTGCTATAAATTCTAAATTATTTGCAGAGTTTAGTTTGTTATTGCAAGAAATACAGGTTCGTTGATAATATAAAAGTGTTCAGCATCTATTGTCTATAATCTGAAACGGTTAAACATGGTTTTTACCAATTTAAAATGAAATCTTGTGATGCCGTATTAGCTAGCCAACTAAAAGTGAACTCTTCCTTGCAGACATCTTTGCATTTGATCGCCCGTTCACCAACGCCGACCAAGGTATATCGAACGAGGGCTACTAGGGTCAGTGAACTTCCACAAAAAGCAGTACTCTTGATTCTGAAATATCCCAGGTAATTACTAATTATGAAAAAAATCTTTTTTTTTCTAAGTAATAATTTTTTTTTTTTAGGCTTTGGAGATGTTTTGTTCGTTTTACTATCTGCTACTACAACGAGATTAGGCTGAACTGCTTCCATTTGGTGTTCGTCTCACATTTACATCGAAGAATTTAAGCTCTTAGTCAATCTCCAGAGACTGCTTAATACAAGCCTTCACCTTCTAAGGTGAGAAATATTTTGTGTTGTCTGTCTCTAGACTAATATCTTTCTCATTCTCAGACTTGTACAGTGGGACAACATGTGACTCTGAACTCGAGAATTTCTTCTTTCCGGACCCGAGACACATCGGGGGATCACTTGGTTCAACGGCTGCCGATGAAGTAAAACATCGGCATCACTCGGTTCCATGGCTGCCGCCGATGAAGCCAAACATCGACAAGTAGTAAGTCGTGATTGCTATTCAATTATGTGTAGTTACGGACGAGTTGGATATATCAAACAAGCTGTAGATTTCCAGGGTTGGAAGAAAGTGGATATCTATTACAGCTTTTTTTTAACTGCAATTATTTTTTTAAAGTTAGGTTTGTTTAAATTTGCCAAAAGAATTATTACATAAAATGTTTTCATTGCAAGTTACATCTATTGGGGATAATATAACTTGCAAAGAGGGGGTTCTCAATGTGTGACGAAATATTTTGACTTTATAATTTTATTAACTTCGTTTACAGGTTTTCTTGATTATTTGCCTTTTTGAAATAGATTGTATTAAAATGTATTACTGATTTATCAAAGACAAGTTAATTTTACGAGGGGATCACTTTCAGGGAAATATTTTCTGTCTTCTAAATAACGGGCCTTTGGTGATGAGCAAAGGGAAAATCGTTTTTTAGTTCAGTTTTAACTTTCACCAATGACAAATTTAACTTGGCGAGAGTAATTTAATCAATATAACAAAATCAACGATTTACAATTGAATTTAGTAGAAATTTTTCCCAACTTTTCAAGATTTCTTTTTAGGAGTTCTTATCTGGAGAATTTACTCTCACGCATGCTTTGAAAAAGTGTTTCTGCTTTTGAAAATCTTCCAACTCTGGCATCATAGAAAAAGTCGATTTCTATGTTTTGTGATAAATATAGGCTGGCCTGACCCGACAGTACGTTCTCTGGTTACATAAATTATTATTATTATTAATTATATATAAACATTGCAACAAATTTTAAAAAGTTTTCCCTGTCATTTTGTGACAGATGTTCCAAAATAAAATTGACAAATTTAACGACTATGATCATGCAACAATATTTTTATAAATTGGAATTTGTTTCTGTAGTAACATGAACAGAAATGTTTCATGTTAAAATCACGGTATCCATTTTTAACTTTCAACTGGTACAGACAGAGATTTTTGTAGGTATTGAGACGTAGCCCGAGAACTCACTGTAGGGAACACCATGTACTGTTTTTCAAAAAGTGCTACAAATGGGATTTTTTTTAAATCAATTTTTATAAAAATTTATTGATGCAGGATGCAGGAAGCTTCTGCATCTCTTAAAATCGAATTGGTAAATGTCAAATGAAATTTTTCTTGAGCGATATACAGCATGGACACCGAGAAATGAAGACCACTTAAGAGTGAAGCGCCCTTATTTTATAAGATACAGGAAAATGTCATAAGAATAAGTTGTTCAGAATAAAAATAAAAAGTTATGGCTAGATATGATATAATTATAGCCTCCTATCTCAACAATGAAAAAAAAAAAGAAATCATACTTTATTGTGAATCACTGTTTAAACACACTACATTAGGAAGTACAGGAGGGGTTAAAGTCTCCGCTAAAATAATATGAATAGGAAAACACGAAATTCGTTTTTATTTTTCAATTATTTCATTATCTCCTCAGTGGTTATTTCAATGCATTCCAAAACTTTATAATTTTTCTGTAGCACGATAGAAATTCATTGTAATAATAACTCTGAACCAAATGAAGCAATTGAGAAATACAAACGAATTTCCTGTTTTCCTATTCATCTTATTTTGGCGGACACTTAAATCCCACCAATACTACTCAATGTAGTGTATATAAAGAGTGATTTAAATTTCTGTTTGTGTAGCACACTTTTTGAAAGACACTGTATATTCTCAGTCATATTCAAATTCAAATGGAAAATCAGATAGTGTAAAGCACAGCTATAAGAGTACTTAAAATAATTTGTAATAAATAAATGACTCATCTTTACCCTTTAGTAATTTGTTTTGCAATAATATTTTCACATCATAACCGTTGACGTATTATAATGGATCTATTTTTTTTTTTAAACAATTTTGAGCTTTGAGTTTTTAATTACTAATTTAATTACTAGTTTTCAGTTTGCTTTGTTTTCTAATTTTATTTGTACATTTAGGAATATAAATTGGGATGCCTTAAGTTCAGGTTTATACACAGATGAAGCTAACAGGTTTTAAAAATGAAGTTTGTGTGTTCTTTTACATTTGATATTCCAACTTGTACTGTTTCTTTGCTTTCTTGCATGCCACAATATTTAATGTTACTGTTATATAGATTTTTCCACTTGATAAAATTTGTCACTATTATTTATTATTTCTGGACGATTTATTGTCATTTTGTCAATTTTTTCAATTGCAACATGAAACATAACTTCTAATTCCTGTCTACTAATTCCAATTTAAGAATAAAGCGGGGATACTTATTTATTAAAGATTTTGAGAAGTGTTTTTCGATGTGACGTTAAAATTTCTGGATAATTGAGTATTCCTTTCTAAAATTGAAGATGTCGATGTGCGAAAGATCTTTTGGGATAACTTAAATTTAATGTTTGCTGCTGGTGCATCAGAACGGATTACCATATACAGAGCGTCCTATTTAAAAAAGACGACCATCAACCTAAAACCGGGTGACTTAATACTATTGGTACAGTGCGACACATTTTGAATGGACACACTCCTGAAGAGAATATGTTTATCATCTGATTTGTAATAATCAATGTTTGAGTAATTATCAGTATCTGTTATTTTCTTGAAAAATTAAAAGTCCATGAAAAAATAAATGAAAGACGGTTTAAATTAATCTAATTTATTATTTTTAGAAATTTTGTATGTATTTGATAGTAAGTAGTAAATTTCTTGGAGTTCTACCTTGCAAGAAGAAAAAATAAATGAAAGACGTCTTAAATTAATCTAATTTTTTATTTTTAGAAATTTTGTATGTATTTGGTTTACTACCAATCAACCTAAAACCGATTGACTTAATACTATTGGTACAGTGCGACACATTTAGAATGGACACACTCCTGAAAAGAATATGTTTATCATCTGATTTGTAATAATCAATGTTTGAGTAATTATCAGTATCTGTTATTTTCTTGAAAAATTAAAAGTCCTTGAAAAAAATAAATGAAAGACGGTTTAAATTAATCTATTATTTTTAGAAATTTTGTATGTATTTGATAGTAAGTAATAAATTTCTTGGAGCTCTACCTTGCAAGAAGAAAAAATAAATGAAAGACGTCTTAAATTAATCTAATTTATTATTTTTAGAAATTTTGTATGTATTTGGTAGTAAGTAGTAAACTTCTGGGAGCTCTACCTTGCAAGAAAATATAATCAGTTCAAATCAGCAAACCAATACATTTTACATTCCAAATTGGTCACATTGTACCAACTAAAATTTGAATTTGATTATTAGGATTATCCCCTGTCAAGTCTGATATTGAAAATGGTCAGGTATTTTAATTTGAAAGTCCATCTTAACTTTTTAAAATAATAGGAGTAAAATTTATAATGAATCTGTCGAACAATGTTATAAATTTCTTTATCTCTTTAAAAAGTTAAGACACACTTTTAAACAAAAATACAGGGATATTCAGGCAACCCATTTATTAAAAGTGTACGGATTTGTCCTTTGGATTTCTGTTTCATATTTTGCAGTTATAAAGTTAACGATAAGGATCTATCGAAATATATTTTGAACTTTCGGACACTTTCGCTTATACCGGATGTTGCCATCAACTTCCTCATTTTAAATGGAATACCCCATCTTTTAATGCATTTTTGAATTCTTCATAAAATTCCAAAAATATTTTGTTCATGTGATACAAGAAAAATTAACCAAGGTATTTCCATTTTTTTAAAAAAAGCTCAGACTTGGAGAACCTCGTTTATGATACTGCCATCTTTGTGCAACAAAAACCACGATGCCAATTTTTGCCCTGTAGGAGGATACAGTAACATTCTTTCAGATCATGTCCAGTTTTGCACTTGATTGTTTACGGGACGGTTGAAAAGTAACTTTAATTCGAACTGATTTCAACTGTCGAGAAGTCATGTTTTTTAAACGGAACGTCTAGTATATTTTCATACCATGTGAAATAAAAAAAAAATAAAAACTGGGTGTTCTATTTAAAAAACATGACCTTTCAACAGTTGAAATCAGTTCGAATAGAAGTTACTTTTCAACCAGCCCATAAACAATTTTGTGTAAAATTAGGTATGACCTGAAAGCCTACGAGTATAGCCTACTAAAGGTCAAAAATTGAAATTATGGCTTTTGTTACAGAAAAAATGGCAGCATCATAAACAAGGCACTGCTAATTTTTCTTGTATCACATGTTACATAAGATCTTTAGATATTCATGAAGATTTGAAAAATGTATTAAAAAGTGGGGGTATTCCATTTAAAATAAGAAAGTTGACAGCAACTTCCTGTGCAAGCAGAAGTGTCCGAAAGTTGGAAATATTATATTTTAATAGATCATTACCGCTAACTTATAATCTCAAAATATGAAATAAAAATTCAAGGAGGAAGTCAGTAAACTACTTTAAACGAATGGCTTGACTGAATCTCCCTGTATAGGGGGTGTCCCAACGGCGAGTTCTCGGGCTATATGTTGATAATCAATGAAGATAAAAAAAAATGTCTCAAGATATTTTTGTTTTGCATTTTAGAGATCTGCAGCATAAAATTATTTTCAAATATAGAGGCTGTACCTACCAAAACAGTTGTGCTGGATTCAACTTTTTAATTTCAAATGGCACGTCCTCTTATGATTTCGTTCTCCGCAACATTCTACACGTTTTTGTTTACCATAATCTGTGCATAAATCTAACTGTTCTTAATATTTTTAACGTTTTATTAAAAAAAAAAGCGTTTGCAGCCATTATAGTATTTATTCTGGTTTTATTTACTTTTAAGGAAATTATTTTTGTCACAGATGTAGCAAATGATGCTTTAGATCGCTCTAAGTCACTATTAAAAATGTATTTTTATAATTACAGGGGGATGATCATTATACTAAGCAAAATGTCAGACATTTCTAGATGACAAAAGTCAATTTTCTTGAATATAGCATGCTCTAACCAGTTTCTAGATGGAAGGTTTAATATCGTAGAAACGGTTATAATTAGGAGGCGTAGATAACGGGTATACAGAAAATGTGCCTAATTTTATGGGTGATCCAAATTTGATACCATACATACATGAGGGTATGCCATTTGAAATAAAAAGAAGTTGCATCCAGCACCCAATGTTTTAATTCACCCTGTGTAGATGAAAATTTTGTGTTGCCAGATCTCTTCACATTCAAAAGAGAAATGTGGATATCTTCAGTAATTATCGACATATTGCCCGAGAAAACACTGTAGGGAGACCTGGTATATGCTATGCTTGGGTGTGCACTGAAGAGATCTGCTAAACCGTAAGAGATACAAATTCGGTTAAATGGAAGAAAAGTTGCACGAATCAATGCTCAATTGGTATTCATTGAGAGAATGATTTTTTTCTTAATTCTTATTGAGATATTAATAAAAATGTAAAATAATCGATTTTCTTTTTCTCTCTGTATCTCTTTTATTATACATAATTTTGAAATTCTGAATTAACTTTCTACAGGCACTTTTTGATTCTTCTTCGAATAGGAGTAACAGAATTGAAGTCAAACGTTTCGTCTTTCCGCGACTATCATCAGTTTCAATTTTTTAAATACAACTTAAGTCTTTTTATTGCTCTGTTCGATAGCATCTTTTTTCCCGATTGTTGTAATCATATATCACACTTAATAGTTGATGTTAATTTGAAGCTTAAATAATTCAGATTTTATATGAAAATTTTATTTAATACATAATTTCAAATTTCTAGTTCATTTTATTAGCTATAGTGTAAAATATAATAAGCTATTTAAAGTTTTTCTGTATCGTTATTTTAATAATGCATTGCACTCGGGAAAATTAATTTTTACCGACAAATATCGATTGGTTCTAATATAATTTGCTCGATTTGTATCTCAGCTTTGGTATAGGAATGAGAAAGCCTAGTTTTTAATTTTGACGCGCACTGTCGAGTTAAAAGAAAAAGTGAATACTAATTATACTAAAAACATTTAGATATTACTGAATAGTGCCTTCTACAAAGACATTGGCAGCTAAAAACAAATATTTTTGTGATAAATTTGGAAAATACTTTCTACAACAATGTAATTTTTTTTTATTTTCTTTAGCACTCGGTGACTGTCAACACTTCATTATCTTTAAATTTTTTTAAATATGGTTAAGTCCAAAAATGGCACTAAATATTGCCACTCGTTTTGATCCGTTGAAGTTGGCAAGTTATATTGGGACCACCATCCATAATCTAAACAGGATAAAGTAGGTATTTTGGACATCGAAACAGTAACTAGCATTAAGATAAATAATAAGGAGAAACTAAGAAGGCGAATATTAAATTCTTACAAAAATATTTCGCAAATTCATCTTCGACACGCTTAACAACACATAGGATTAAGTATGAATGTGTGTTTTGAAAACAGTGGAAGACATTTCGAGGATTTACTTTAATTTATTTATTTCACTTTATTTATTCTACAAACTCTCATGTTCTTCTATAATTTTTATTCAACTTATTTATTTTGTTCTTGTAATTTAATATGTTTATAATGCTGTTTATTTGGTTTGTGTTAACCACCTAATATCATTTAGTCAAAATTTATTGGTTTTTCCACTTCCGACAACTGAATGTTAGTTGCTAATACTTAACAAATAAAAAAACTGTCAGTTTTTTTTTTGTCATATTCTGACTTTACTTGAAAAAAAGGTATTAAATATTATACTCACTGAAATCACCAGAAAAAATACTATCGACTAGAATAATAAAAAGATAAGAAAACGAACCAAACATTTTTCACTCCTATACTAAAGCTGCTGAGAAACAAATCGAGCAAATTATATTAGAACCAATCGATATTTGTCGGTAAGAATTTATTTTCGCAAGTGCAATGCATTATTAAAATAACGATACAGAAAAACTTTAAATAGCTTATTATATTTTATTCAGCTAATAAAATGAACTAGAAATTTGAAATTATGTATTAAATAAAATTTTCATGTAAAATCTGAATTATTTAAGCTTCAAATTAATATCAACTATTAGGTGTGATGTATCATTACAATCAGGAGAAAAAATGCCATCGAAGAGAACAATAAAAAGACATAAGTTGTATTTAAAAAATTGAAACTGAGATCGTGGTCGTCGTGGAAAGTCGAAACGTTTGACTTCAATTCTATTACTCCTATTCGAAGCAGAATCAAAAAGTGCCCGTAGATAGTTAAATCAGAATTTCAAAAAAATTATGTATAATAAAAGAGATACAGAGTGAAAAAGAAAATCGATTTTTTTACATTTTTATTAATATCTCGAGAAGAAATAATAAAAAAATCATTCTGTTAATGAATACGAGTTAGAGACATTGATTCGTGCATCTTTTCTTCCATTTAACCATACTTGTACCTCTTACGGTTTAGGAGATTCTCCTTCAGTGCACACTCAATTTGTAACAGCCGGTATACGGCTAAAATCACGACCTACTATTATAAAATATAAAAAGAAATTACAGTTTTCTTAGTATTCTCTTAATATTTCAGAAAGTTCACGTAAAATGACGTATTTTTGGACCCTAAAAATAAATATCCAATGACGTAAAAAGTCTCTAATCAATTTCAGCCATTTTTTTAGAAAGAAAAATGAATCATAGCGACCCTTAAAAATTGCAAGTTGCTTCTCCGAAATTTCAATCGGAGTAAAAATAGTGATGCTCGAGTTTTTTTATTAAGAAGTTTGAAACGAATTCGATAATAAATACATTTCTTACAGAATAGGTCAATATTATCAAATATTAATATTAACAATCATCAGTAGTTTAAACAATTATTGTTCGTTGGTTTTTAACTTTTAGTTTTACGTAATGTAAGTAGTATATTTTTAAATTTTAATAATTTCCAATTTTTAATACAAAAATGTTGACGCCTGATGGTCCGCGATTTCTTCAACGGCTCCCTCTTTGAATTTAAATTTGCCGCGCTCATAAACTGTTAGCGTACGGGGTTCGAGGCTATCTGCCAGGATCGACGACGTCCGCCTTCTTCTGCTTCCCAAGCGTAACGACCTCCTCCATTTTGTTTCGAAAGTTCGTCCAGTTCACAACGCGTGCTATAAATTCTAAATTATTTGCAGTGTTTAGTTTGTTATTGCAAGAAATACAGGTTCGTTGATAATATAAAAGTGTTCAGCATCTGTTCTCTATAAACTGAAACGGTTAAACATGGTTTTTATCAATTTAAAATGAAATCTTGTGATGCCGTATTAGCCGACTAAAAGTGGACTCTTCCTTGTAGACATCTTTGCATTTGATTTTCCTCCCATCAACGCCGACCAAGGTAAATCGAGCGAGGGGTACTTGGGGCCAGTGAACTTCCTCAAAAAGCAGTACTTTTGATTCTGAAATATCCCAGGTAATTACTAATTATGAAAAAAATCTTATTTTTTTTTTTCTAATTATTTTTTTTTTTTAAGGCTTCGGAGATGTTTGATTCGTTTTACTATCTGCTACTACAACGAGATTAGGCTGAACTGCTTCCGTTTGGTGTTCGTCTCACATTTACATCGAAGAATTTAAGCTCTTAGTCAATCACAAGAGACTGCCGAATACAAGCCTTCAGTCTAAGGTGAGAAATATTTTGTGTTATCTGTCTCTAGACTAATATCTTTCTCATTCTCAGGCTTGTACAGTGAGACAACATGTGACTCTGAACTCGAGAATTTGTTCGTTCCGGACCCGAGACACATCGGAGCATCACTTGGTTCAACGGCTGCCGATGAAACGAAACATCGGCATCACTTGGTTCCATGGTTGCCGATGGAGCCGCCAAACATCGACAAGTAGTAAGTCGTGATTGCTATTCAATTATGTGTAGTTACGGACGAGTTGGATATATCAAATAAGCTATAGATTTCCAGGGTTGGAAGAAAGTGAATGTTTATTACAGCTTTTCTTTTACAGTAATTTTTTTTAAAGTTAGGTTTTTTGAATTTGCCGAAAGAATTATTACGTAAAATGTTTTCATTGCAAGTTACATCTATTGGGGATAATATAACTTACAAAGAGGGGGTTCTCAATGTGTAACAGGAAATATAATTGTAATTTATAATTTTTTCAATAACTTCACGTTTACAGGTTTTCTTGATTACTTATCTGTTTAAAATAGATTCTATTAAAATGTGTTACTGATTTATCAAAGACGAGTTAACTTTACTTATTTTACGAGGGGATCATTTTCAGGGAAATATTTTCTGTCTTCTAAATAACGGGCCTTTGGTGATGAGCAAAGGGAAAATCGTTTTTTAGTTCAGTTTTAACTTTCACCAATGACAAATTTAACTTTGCGAGAGTAATTTAATCAATATACCAAAATCAACGATTTACAATTGAATTTAGTAGAAATTTTTCCCAACTTTTCAAGATTTCTTTTTAGGAGTTCTTATCTGGAGAATTTACTCTCACACATGCTTTGAAAAAGTGTTTCTGCTTTTGAAAATCTTCCAACTCTGGCATCATAGAAAAAGTCGATTTCTTTGCTTTGTGATAAATATAGGCTGGCCTGACCCGACAGTACGTTCTCTGGTTACATAAATTATTATTATTATTAATTATATATAAACATTGCAACAAATTTTAAAAAGTTTTCCCTGTCATTTTGTGACAGATGTTCCAAAATAAAATTGACAAATTTAACGACTATGATCATGCAACGAAATTTTTATAAATTGGAATTAGTTTCTGTGGTAACATGAACAGAAATGTTTCATGTTAAAATCACGGTATTCATTTTTAACTTTCACCTTTTGACAGGTACAGATAGAGATTTTTGTAGGTATTGAGACGTAGCCCGAGAACTCACTGTAGGGAACACCATGTACTGTTTTTCAAAAAGTGCTACAAATGGGATTTTTTTTAAATCAATTTTTATAAAAATTTATTGATGCAGGATGCAGGAAGTTTCTGCATCTCTTAAAATCGAATTGGTAAATGTAAAAAGAAATTTTTCGTGAGCGATATACAGCATGGACATCGAGAAATGAAGACCACTTAAGAGTGATGCGCCCTTATTTTATATAAGATACAGGAAAATGTCATAAGAATAAGTTGTTCAGAATAAAAAGTTATGGCGAGATATGGAATAATTATAGCCTCCTATCTCAAAAATGATAAAAAAAAAAAAAAAGAAATTACACTTTATTGTGAATCACTGTTTATACATACTACATTAGGAAGTACAGGAGGGGTTAAAGTCTCTGCTAAAGTAATATGAATAGGAAAACACGAAATTCGTTCTCTTATTTTGGCGGACACTTTCATCCCACCAATACTACTCAATGTAGTGTGGGCATAGTGGTTTACAATAAAGTGTATTTCTTTTGTTTATAAGAAGCTATAATTTTATATCTATCTCTAACTTTTAATTCTGAACGACTTGTTCTTATGACATTTATCTTGTAAAGTAAGGGTACTTTTAAGCGGTATTCATCTCATAAAGTCCACGTTGTATACCATTCTAGATAAATTTAATCTGACATTTGCTACTTTGATTTTAGGAAATGCAGAAGTGTTGGAACTCAAAAAATTTAAATAAAAATCCATAATACAACAAATCCCTATTTGTGCAGCACACTTTTTGAAGGACACTGTATATTCTCAGTCATATTCAAATTCAAATGGAAAATCAGATAGTGTGAAGCACAGCTATAAGAGTACTTAAAATAATTTGTAATAAATAAATGACTTATATTTTCCCTTTAGTAATTTGTTTTGCAATAATACTTTCACATCGTAAAATAATATATATTTTTTTAAACAATTTTGAGCTTTGAGTTTTTACTCAGTTGAATTACTAGTTTTCAGTTTGCTTTGTTTTCTGATTTTATTTGTACATTTAGGAATATAAATTGCGATGCCTTAAGTTCACGTTTATACACAGATGCAGCTAATAGGTTTTAAAAATGAGGTTTGTGTGTTCGTTTACATTTGATGTTCCAACTTGTACTGTTTCTTTGCTTTCTTGCATGCCACAATATTCAATGTCACTGTTATTTAGATTTTTCCACTTGATAAAATTTGTCACTATTATTTATTTTTTTTGGACGATTTTTTGTCATTCTGTCAATTTTTTTTTAAAATAAAGCGGGGATACTTATTTATTAAAGATTTTGAGAAGTGTTTTTCGATGTGACATTAAAATTTCTGGATAATTGAGTATTCCTTTCTAAAATTGAAGATGTCGATGTGCGAAAGATATTTTGGGATAACTTAAATTTAATGTTTGCTGCTGGTGCATCAGAACGGATTACCATATACAGAGCGTCCTATTTAAAAAAGACGACCATCAACCTAAAACCGGGTGACTTAATACTATTGGTACAGTGCGACACATTTTGAATGGACACACTCCTGAAGAGAATATGTTTATCATCTGATTTGTAATAATCAATGTTTGAGTAATTATCAGTATCTGTTATTTTCTTGAAAAATTAAAAGTCCATGAAAAAATAAATGAAAGACGGTTTAAATTAATCTAATTTATTATTTTTAGAAATTTTGTATGTATTTGATAGTAAGTAGTAAATTTCTTGAAACTCTACCTTGCAAGAAGAAAAAATAAATGAAAGACGTCTTAAATTAATCTAATTTTTTATTTTTAGAAATTTTGTATGTATTTGGTTTACTACCAATCAACCTAAAACTGATTGACTTAATACTATTGGTACAGTGCGACACATTTAGAATGGACACACTCCTGAAAAGAATATGTTTATCATCTGATTTGTAATAATCAATGTTTGAGTAATTATCAGTATCTGTTATTTTCTTGAAAAATTAAAAGTCCTTGAAACAAATAAATGAAAGACGGTTTAAATTAATCTAATTTATTATTTTTAGAAATTTTGTATGTATTTGACAGTAAGTAGTAAATTTCTTGGAACTCTACCTTGCAAGAAGTAAAAATAAATGAAAGACGTCTTAAATTAATCTTATTTATTATTTTTAGAAACTTTGTATGTATTTGGTAGTAAGTAGTAAGTAAATTTCTGGTAGCTCTACCTTGCAAGAAGAAAAAATAAATGAAAGACGTCTTAAATTAATCTAATTTTTTATTTTTAGGAATTTTGAATGTATTTGGTAGTAAGTAGTAAATTTCTGGGAGCTCTACCTTGCAAGAAAATATAATCAGTTCAAAACAGCAAAGCAATACATTTTACATTCCAAATTGGTCACATTGTACCAAGTAAAATTTGAATTTGATTATTAGGATTATCCTCTGTCAAGTCTGATATTGAAAATGGTCAGGTATTTTAATTTGAAAGTCTCTCTTAACTTTTTAAAATAATAAGAGTAAAATTTATAATTAATCTGTCGAACAATGTTATAAATTTCTTTATCTTTTTAAAAAGTTAAGAAACTTTTAAATAAAAAAACAGGGATATTCGGGCAACTCATTTATTAAAAGTGTACGGATTTGTCCTTTGAATTTCTGTTTCATATTTTGCAGTTATAAAGTTTAACGATAAGGATCTATCGAAATATAATATTTTGAACTTTCGGACACTTTCGCTTATACCGGAAATTGCCATCAACTTCCTCATTTTAAATGGAATACCCCATCTTTTAATGCATTTTTGAAATCTTCATAAAATTCCAAAAATATTTTGTTCATCATGGTGATACAAGAAAAATTAACCAAGGTATTTCCATTTTTTTAAAAAAGCTCAGATTTGCAGAA
This sequence comes from Prosopocoilus inquinatus, assembly GCA_036172665.1. Classification (NCBI taxonomy): domain Eukaryota; kingdom Metazoa; phylum Arthropoda; class Insecta; order Coleoptera; family Lucanidae; genus Prosopocoilus; species Prosopocoilus inquinatus. The sequence continues at coordinate 41,936 of CM069878.1, read as the reverse complement.
CCTCGTTTATGATACTGCCATCTTTGTGCAACAAAAACCACGATGCCAATTTTTGCCCTGTAGGAGGATACAGTAACATTCTTTCAGATCATGTCCAGTTTTGCACTTGATTGTTTACAGGACGGTTGAAAAGTAACTTTAATTCGAACTGATTTCAACTGTCGAGCAGCCATGTTTTTTAAACGGAACGTCTAGTATATTTTTATACCATGTGAAATAAAAGAAAATAAAAACTGGGTGTTCTATTTAAAAAAACATGACTTCGACAGTTGAAATCAGTTCGAATAGAAGTTACTTTTCAACCAGCCCATAAACAATTTTGTGTAAAATTAGGTATGACCTGAAAGCCTACGAGTATAGCCTACTATAGGTCAAAAATTGAAATAATGGCTTTTGTTACACAAGAAATGGCAGCATCATAAACAAGGCACTGCTAATTTTTCTTGTATCACATGTTACATAAGATTTTTAGATATTCATGAAGATTTGAAAAATGCATTAAAAAGTGGGGTATTCCATTTAAAATAAGAAAGTTGACAGCAACTTCCTGTGCAAGCAGAAGTGTCCGAAAGTTGGATATGTTATATTTTAATAGATCATTACCGCTAACTTATAATCTCAAAATATGAAATAAAAATTCAAGGAGGAAGTCAGTAAACTACTTTAAACGAATGGCTTGACTGAATCTCCCTGTATAGGTGTCCCAACGGTGAGTTCTCTGGCTATATGTTGATAATCACTGAAGATAAAAAAAAATGTCCCAAGATATTTCTGTTTTGCATTTTAGAGATCTGCAGCATAAAATTATTTCCAAATATACAGGCTGTACCTACCAAAACAGTTGTGCTGGATTCAACTTTTTAATTTCAAATTGCACGTCCTGTTACGATTTCATTCTCCGCAACATTCTAAACGTTTTTGTTTACCAAAATCTGTGCATAAATCTAACTGTTCTTAATATTTTTAACGTTTTATTAAAAAGAAGCGTTTGCAGCCATTATCGTATTTATTCTGGTTTTATTTACTTTTAAGGAAATTATTTCTGGCACAGATGCAGCAAATGATACTTTAGATCGCTCTAAGTCATTATTAAAAATGTATTTTTATAATTACAGGGGATGATCATTATACTAAGCAAAATTTCAGACATTTCTAGATGACAAAAGTAAATTTGCTTGAATAGCATGCTCTAACCAGTTTTTAGATGGAAGGTTTAATATCGTAAAAACGGTTATAATTAGGAGGCGTAGATAACGGGTATACAGAAAATGTGCCTAATTTTATGGGTGATCCAAATTTGATACCATACATACATGAGGGTATGCCATTTGAAATAAAGAGAAGTTGCATCCGGCACCCAATGTTTTAATTCACCCTGTGTAGATGAAAATTTTGTGTTGCCAGATCTCTTCACATTCAAAAGAAAAATGTCGATATTTCTTTTGTATCTTCAGTAATTATCGAGATATTGCCCGAGAAAACACTGTAGGGACACGTGGTATATGCTATACCGGGTGTCCCGCGCCATGTGCTCACCCTTCTAGAATCTTTATTCATTGATCGATTAACCTGAATTTTGGAGACAAACTAAACAAAAAATGGAATTTTCCGACATACTGATAGTCGTCATAGGACTTCCGGTTTCGCCGGAAGTGATATCAACTTTCTTATTTTAAATGGAACACCCTATATATTTTTACATATTTAAAATCTACGGATCATTACGAGTCCGAATACGTATCAATTGTTAATTTTGGTTTTCATGACGAACGAAAAAAGAACTTTTATTTTTCAATTTAGAAAGCTATGAATCGCATATTTTCGACCTAATGCGATAAGTGTTTCGAAAAAGTCTCTCCTTTGATGGTATTTTGGTTTTCAACATTTTTACATTATTTGAAATTTTCATTAGGTCGAAACTCATTTTTTTAATGGTAGATACTCCTGTTTCTTAGCTTAGTTCAACTGAACATTTTTTTCTGAATATTCTCATACCAAATACCTCATATTTTCTTTGGAAATAATTTAAAATAGAACATGTCTTATTGAAATTTTAGACTCCCTTTATTTCAAATGACTTGCAAAGAAAATATGACGTATTTGGTATCAGCGTACTCAGAAAAAAATGTTCTGTTGAACTAAGCTAAGAAACACATGAGGTTCTATCGAAAAAAAATAGTTAAGAGCTAAATGAAAATGAAAATTTGAAATACTGTAAAAATGTTAAAAATCAAAATACCATCAAAGGAGTGATTTTTTCGAAACACTTGATCGCATTAGATCGAAAAAATGCGATTCATAGCTTTCTAGATTGAAAAATAAAAAAGCTTCTTTTTCGTTGTCATGGAAACCAAAATTAACAATTGATACGTATTCGGATTCGTAATGCACGGTAGATTTTAAATATGTAAAAACATATAGGGTATTCCATATAAAATAAGAAAGTTGATATCACTTCCGGCGAAACCGGAAGTCCTATGACGACTATCAGTATCTCGAAAAATTCCATTTTTTGTTTAGTTTATCGTCTCCAAAATTCAGGTTAATCGATTAATAAATAATGATTCTAGAAACGTGAGCACATGGCGCGGGACACCCGGTATACTTAAAATCACGACCCTACTATTATAAAATATAAAGAGAAAGTTTTCTTAGTATTCTCTTAATATTTGAAAAAGTTCACGTAAATTGACGTATTTTTGGACCCTAAAAATAAATATCCAATGACATACAAAGTCTCTAGTCAATTTTAGCCATTTTTTAGAACGAAAAATGAATCAGCGAATTCGATAATAAAAATACATTTCTTACAGAATAGGTCAATATTATCAAATATTAATATGAACAATCATCAGTAGTTTAAACAATTATTGTTCGTTGGTTTTTAACTGTTAGTCTTACGTAATGTAGGCAGTATATTTTTAAATTTTAATAATTTCCAATTTTTAATACAAAAATGTTGACGCCTGATGATCCGCCATTGCTTCAACGGCTCCCTGTTTCAATTTAAATTTGCCGCGCTCATAAACTTCCGTTAGTCTTTGCTTTTGACCAATTACAGCACGGAAAGTTTCACTCAAGTATGCGCGTACGGGGGGGTCGAGGCTTCCACGCAGGACCGACGACTTCCGCCTTCTCTTTGCTCCTCCATTTTGGCCCGAAACTTCGACCTATTCGCGACGCGTGCTATAAATTCTAAATTATTTGCAGAGTTTAGTTTGTTATTGCAAGAAATACAGGTTCGTTGATAATATAAAAGTGTTCAGCATCTATTCTCTATAATCTGAAACGGTTAAACATGGTTTTTACCAATTTAAAATGAAATCTTGTGATGCCGTATTAGCTAGCCAACTAAAAGTGAACTCTTCCTTGCAGACATCTTTGCATTTGATCGCCCGTTCACCAACGCCGACCAAGGTATATCGAACGAGGGCTACTTGGGGCCAGTGAACTTCCACAAAAAGCAGTACTCTTGATTCTGAAATATCCCAGGTAATTACTAATTATGAAAAAAATCTTTTTTTTTTCTAAGTAATTATTTTTTTTTTTTAGGCTTTGGAGATGTTTTATTCGTTTTACTATCTGCTACTACAACGAGATTAGGCTGAACTGCTTCCATTTGGTGTTCGTCTCACATTTACATCGAAGAATTTAAGCTCTTAGTCAATCTCCAGAGACTGCTGAATACAAGTCTTCAGTCTAAGGTGAGAAATATTTTGTGTTATCTGTCTCTAGACTAATATCTTTCTCATTCTCAGGCTTGTACAGTGAGACAACATGTGACTTTGAACTCGAGAATTTGTTCGTTCCGGACCCGAGACACATCGGAGCATCACTTGGTTCAACGGCTGCCGATGAAACGAAACATCGGCATCACTTGGTTCCATGGTTGCCGATGGAGCCGCCAAACATCGACAAGTAGTAAGTCATGATTGCCATTCAATTATGTGTAGTTACGGACGAGTTGGATATATCAAACAAGCTATAGATTTTCCAGGGTTGGAAGAAAGTGGATATTTATTACAGCTTTTCTTTAACTGTAATTATTTTTTTTTAAAGTTAGGTTTGTTTAAATTTGCCGAAAGAATTATTACATAAAATGTTTTCATTGCAAGTTACATCTGTCGGGGATAATATAACTTGCAAAGAGGGGGTTCTCAATATGTGACGAAATATTTTGACTTTATAATTTTATTAACTTCGTTTACAGGTTTTCTTGATTATTTGCCTTTTTAAAATAGATTGTATTAAAATGTGTTACTGATTTATCAAAGACAAGTTAATTTTACGAGGGGATCACTTTCAGGGAAATATTTTCTGTCTTCTAAATAACGGGCCTTTGGTGATGAGCAAAGGGAAAATGTTTTTTTAGTTCAGTTTTAACTTTCACCAATCACAAATTTAACTTGGCGAGAGTAATTTAATCAAAATACCAAAATTAAGGATTAACAATTGAATTTAGTAGAAATTTTTTCCAACTTTTCAAAATTTCTTTTTAGGAGTTCTTATTTTGGAGAATTTACTCTCACGCATGCTTTGAAAAAGTGTTTCTGCTTTTGAAAATCTTCCAACTCTGGCATCATAGAAAAAGTCGATTTCTATGCTTTGTGATAAATATAGGCTGGCCTGACCCGACAGTACGTTCTCTGGTTATAAGAATTATTATTATTATTATTAATTATGTAAACATCTCAAGGAATTTTAAAAAGTTTTCCCTGTCATTTTGTGACAGATGTTCCAAAATAAAATTGACAAATTTAACGACTATGATCATGCAACGATATTTTTATAAATTGGAATTTGTTTCTGTAGTAACATGAACAGAAATGTTTCATGTTAAAATCACGGTATTCATTTTTGACTTTCAACTTTTGACAGGTACAGATATTTTTGTTGTAGATATTGAGACGTAGCCCGAGAACAACTCACTGTAGGGGACACCATGTACTGTCTTTCAAAAAGTGTGCTACATGTGGGATTTTTTTTTTAATCAATTTTTATAAAAATTTATTTATGCAGGAAGCTTCTGCATCTCTTAAAATCGAATTGGTAAATGTCAAAAGAAATTTTTCGTGAGCGATATACAGCATGGACACCGAGAAATGAAGACCACTCAAGAGAGAAGCACCCTTATTTTATATAAGATACAGGAAAATGTCATAAGAATAAGTTGTTCAGAATAAAAAGTTAAGGCTAGATATGAAATAATTATAGCCTCCCATCTCAAAAATGAAAAAAAATTACACTTTATTGTGAATCACTGTTTATACATACTACATTAGGAAGTACAGGTGGGGTTAAATTCTCCGCTAAAATAATATGAATAGGAAAACACGAAATTCGTTCTTATTTTTCAATTATTTCATTTTCTCCTCAGTGGTTATTTTAATGCATTCCAAAACTTTATACTTTTTCTGTAGCACGATAGAAATTCATTGTAATAATAACTCAGAACCAAATGAAGTAATTGAGAAATACAAACGAATTTCCTGTTTTCCTATTCATCTTATTTTGGCGGACACTTTCATCCCTCCAATACTACTCAATGTAGTGTGTGTATAAAGAGTGGTTTACAATAAATTGTATTTCTTTTGTTTATAAGAAGCTATAATTTTATATCTATCTCTAACTTTTAATTCTGAACGACTTGCTCTTATGACATTTTCCCTGTATCTTGTAAAGTAAGGGTACTTTTAAGCGGTATTCATCTCATAAAGTCCACGTTGTATACCATTCCAGATAAATTTAATCTGACATTTGCTACTTTGATTTTAGGAAATTAAAAAGTGTTGGAACTCAAAAAATTTAAATAAAAATCCATAATACAACAAATCCCTATTTGTGCAGCACACTTTTTGAAGGACACTGTATATTCTCAGTCATATTCAAATTCAAATGGAAAATCAGATAGTGTAACGCACAGCTATAAGAGTACTTAAAATAATTTGTAATAAATAAATGACTTATATTATTTACCCTTTAGTAATTTGTTTTGCAATAATACTTTCAGATCGTAAAATAATATATATTTTTTTAAACAATTTTGAGCTTGAGTTTTTACTCAGTTGAATTACTAGTTTTCAGTTTGCTTTGTTTTCTGATTTTATTTGTACATTTAGGAATATAAATTGCGATGCCTTAAGTTCAGGTTTATACACAGATGCAGCTAACAGGTTTTAAAAATGAGGTTTGTGTGTTCATTTACATTTGATATTCCAACTTGTACTGTTTTTTTTTCTTTCTTGCATGCCACAATATTTAATGTCACTGTTATTTAGATTTTGCCACTCGATAAAATTTGTCACTACTATTTATTATTTTTGGACATTTTTTTTGTCATTTCCTCAATTTTTTTTTTAAATAAAGCGGGGATACTTATTTATTAAAGATTTTGAGAAGTGTTTTTCGATGTGACATTAAAGTTTCGGGATAATTGAGTATTCCTTTCTAAAATTGAAGATGTCGATGTGCGAAAGATCTTTTGGGAAAACTTAAATTTAATGTTTGCTGCTGGTGCATCAGAACGGATTACCATATACAGAGCGTCCTATTTAAACAAGACGACCATCAACCTAAAACCGGGTGACTTAATACTATTGGTACAGTGCGACACATTTAGAATGGACACACTCCTGAAAAGAATATGTTTATCATCTGATTTGTAATAATCAATGTTTGAGTAATTATCAGTATCTGTTATTTTCTTGAAAAATTAAAAGTCCTTGAAAAAAATAAATGAAAGACGGTTTAAATTAATCTATTATTTTTAGAAATTTTGTATGTATTTGATAGTAAGTAATAAATTTCTTGGAGTTCTACCTTGCAAGAAGAAAAAATAAATGAAAGACGTCTTAAATTAATCTAATTTATTATTTTTAGAAATTTTTTATGTATTTGGTAGTAAGTAGTAAATTTCTGGGAGCTCTACCTTGCAAGAAAATATAATCAGTTCAAATCAGCAAACCAATACATTTTACATTCCAAATTGGTCACATTGTACCAAGTAAAATTTGAATTTGATTATTAGGATTATTCTCTGTCAAGTCGGATATTAAAAATGGTCAGGTATTTTAATTTGAAAGTCTGTCTTAACTTTTTAAAATAATAGGAGTAAAATTTATAATTAATCTGTCGAATAATGTTATACATTTCTTTATCTTTTTAAAAAAGTTAAGACACACTTTTAAATAAAAATACAGGGATACTCAGGCAACCCACTCATTAAAAGTGTACGGATTTGTCCTTTGAATTTCTGCTTCATATTTAGCAGTTATAAGTTAACGATAAGGATCTATCTAAATATATTTTCAACTTTCGGACACTTTCGCTTATACCGGAAGTTGCCATCAACTTCTTCATTTTAAATGGAATACCCCATCTTTTAATGCATTTTTGAAATCTTCATAAAATTCCAAAAATATTTTGTTCATCATGTGATACAAGAAAAATTAACCAAGGTATTTCCATTTTTTAAAAAAGCTCTGACTTGCAGAACCTCGTTTATGATACTGCCATCTTTGTGCAACAAAAACCTCGATGCCAATTTTTGCCCTGTAGGAGGATAACAGTAACATTCTTTCAGATCATGTCCAGTTTTGCACTTGATTGTTTACGGGACGGTTGAAAAGTAACTTTAATTCGAACTGATTTCAACTGTCGAGAAGTCATGTTTTTTAAACGGAACGTCTAGTATATTTTCATATCATGTGAAATAAAAGAAAATAAAAACTGGGTGTTCATATTTAAAAAACATGACTTTTCGACAGTTGGAATCAGTTCGAATAGAAGCTACTTTTCAACCAGCCCATAAACAATTCTGTGTAAAATTAGGTATGATCTGAAAGCCTACGAGTATAGCCTACTACAGGTCAAAAATTGAAATAATGGCTTTTGTTACAGAAAAAATGGCAGCATCATAAACAAGGCACTGCTAATTTTTCTTGTATCACATGTTACATAAGATTTTTAGATCTTCATGAAGATTTGAAAAATGCATTAAAAAGTGTGGGGGTATTCCATTTAAAATAAGAAAGTTGACAGCAACTTCCTGGGCAAGCAGAAGTGTCCGAAAGTTGGAAATATTATATTTTAACAGATCATTACCGCTAACTTATAATCTCAAAATATGAAATAAAAATTCAAGGAGGAAGTCAGTAAACTACTTTAAACGAATGGCTTGACTGAATCTCCCTGTATAGGATGTCCCAACGGTGAGTTCTCGGACTATATGTTGATAATCACTGAAGATAAAAAAAAATGTCCCAAGATATTTCTGTTTTGCATTTTAGAGATCTGCAGCATAAAATTATTTCCAAATATACAGGCTGTACCTACCAAAACAGTTGTGCTGGATTCAACTTTTTAATTTCAAATTGCACGTCCTGTTACGATTTCATTCTCCGCAACATTCTACACGTTTTTGTTTACCAAAATCTGTGCATAAATGTAACTGTTCTTAATATTTTTAACGTTTTATTTAAAAAAAAAGCGTTTGCAGTCATTATCGTATTTATTCTGGTTTTATTTACTTTTAAGGAAATTATTTCTGGCACAGATGTAACAAATGATACTTCAGATCGCTCTAAGTCACTACTAAAAATGTATTTTTATAATTACAGGAGGATGATCATTATACTAAGCAAAATGTCAGACATTTCTAGATGACAAAAGTCAATTTTCTTGAATATAGCATGCTCTAACCAGTTTCTAGATGGAAGGTTTAATATCGTAAAAACGGTTGTAATTAGGAGGCGTAGATAACGGGTATACAGAAAATGTGCCTAATTTTATGGGTGATCCAAATTTGATACCATACATACATGAGAGTATGCCATTTGAAATAAAAAGAAGTTGCATCCAGCACCCAATGTTTTAATTCACCCTGTGTAGATGAAAATTTTGTGTTGCCAGATCTCTTCACATTCAAAAGAAAAATGTCGATATTTTTTTTGTATCTTCAGTAATTATCGAGATATTGCCCGAGAAAAAACACTGTTGCGACACCTGGTATATGCGCTACATACCTAAAATCACGACCTGCTAGTATAACATATAAAGAGAAATCGCTTTCTTAATATTTTCTCCTAAAATTTGAAAAAGTTCACGTAAATTTACCTATTTTTGTACCTTAAAAATAAATATCCAATGACGTAAAAAGTCTCTAGTCGATTTTAGCCATTTTTTAGAAAGAACAATGAAACAGAGCGAATTCGATAATAAAAATACATTTCTTACAGAATAGGTAAATATTATCAAATATTAATATGAACAATCATCAGTAGTTTAAACAATTATTGTTCGTTGGTTTTTAACTGTTAGTTTTACGTAATGTAGGCAGTATATTTTTAAATTTCAATAATTTCCAATTTTTAATACAAAAATGTTGACGCCTGATGATCCGCCATTGCTTCAACGGCTCCCTCTTTGAATTTAAATTTGCCGCGCTCATAAACTTCCGTTAGTCTTTGCTTTTGACCAATTACAGCACGGAACGTTTCACTCTAGCATGCGCGTACGGGGGGGTCGAGGCTTCCAAGCAGGACCGACGACTTCCGCCTTCTCTTTGCTCCTCCATTTTGGCCCGAAACTTCGACCTATTCGCGACGCGTGCTATAAATTCTAAATTATTTGCAGAGTTTAGTTTGTTATTGCAAGAAATACAGATTCGTTGATAATATAAAAGTGTTCAGCATCTATTCTCTATAAACTGAAACGGTTAAACATGGTTTTTATCAATTTAAAATGAAATCTTGTGATGCCGTATTAGCCAACTAAAAGTGAACTCTTCCTTGCAGACATCTTTGCATTTGATCGTCCGTTCACCAACGCCGACCAAGGTATATCGAACGAGGGCTACTTGGGGCCAGTGAACTTCTACAAAAAGCAGTACTTTTGATTCTGAAATATCCCAGGTAATTACTAATTATGAAAAAAATCTTTTTTTTTTCTAAGTAATTATTTTTTTTTTTTAGGCTTTGGAGATGTTTTATTCGTTTTACTATCTGCTACTACAACGAGATTAGGCTGAACTGCTTCCATTTGGTGTTCGTCTCACATTTACATCGAAGAATTTAAGCTCTTAGTCAATCTCCAGAGACTGCTGAATACAAGCCTTCACCTTCTAAGGTGAGAAATATTTTGTGTTGTCTGTCTCTAGACTAATATCTTTCTCATTCTCAGACTTGTACAGTGGGACAACATGTGACTCTGAACTCGAGAATTTCTTCTTTCCGGACCCGAGACACATCGGGGGATCACTTGGTTCAACGGCTGCGGATGAAGCGAAACATCGGCATCACTTGGTTCCATGGCTGCCGATGAAGCCACCAAACATCGACAAGTAGTAAGTCGTGATTGTTATTCAATTATGTGTAGTTACGGACGAGTTGGATATATCAAACAAGATATAGATTTCCAGGGTTGGAAGAAAGTGGATATTTATTACAGCTTTTCTTTAACTGTAATTATTATTTTTTTTAAAGTTATGTTTAAATTTGCCGAAAGAATTATCACGTAAATTTTTTTTGCTGCAAGTTACATCTATTGGGGATAATATAACTTGCAAAGAGGGGGTTCTCAATGTGTGACGAAATATTTTGACTTTAATTTTTTCAATAACTTCATGTTTACAGGTTTTCTTGATTATTTGCCTTTTTAAAATAGATTGTATTAAAATGTTTTGATTTGACTCGTGCTTGTGCATAATTGATTTATCAAAGATGTATGAGAGACAGGTTAATTTTACTTATTTATTGAACGAGGGGTTCACCTTTAGGAAAATTTTTCTGTTTTGTAAAATAACAAAACAGGGCTTTGGTGATGAACAAAGGGAAAGTATTTTTTTTTTTTTTAGTTGAGTTTTAGCTTTCATTAATGATTTTTATAGCTTGGCGAGAGTAATTTAATCAATATGTCGAAATTAATAATTAATAATTAAATTTACCAGAAATTGGTTTAACTCACTCCTGTGTTGGACCTTAAATTTTTCCAAGAAGTTGTTTTTAACTGGAATTTACTCTCGTGTATGGTTTGAAAAAGTTTCTATTTTTGAAAATCTTCCAACTCTGGCGTCATCGACAATCGATTCTTTGCTTTGTGGTAAATACAAGATGTCCTGACAGTGGGTTCTCGGGCCATGTCTCGGTAACTTCCGAACATACAAAAAATTTTCAAGACATTTTTGCTCTAAATTTTACAGGTATACAGCATAAAATTATTGTTTTTCGTATAGTTCTTGCTCATGAGAATTGCAGAAAGATATGAAAGCGATAAAAACATTTTAGAAAAAAATGTGATTTATTACCTTACTTGACATTTTATTTTTAGCTTGTTTCTTACAATGTTTCTATTTGTTTCATATGTTTCTATAAAATCATTGGTAAACGTGTCTTTTAATACGCATATGCCATATGTCTTCAATGTGTAGCACATCGTAATTTCAATGTGCTACGACCCTCAACTTAAATGATGCCGTTGCAGGCGAAGCATGTCCTTAAGAACGTTCGGTGTAAGGGCTACGAAACTGTCAATTGGTATCATTTATGGTGAGCGTCGTTGTACAGGGTGATCATGCGAGAATTCCCACCCCCTTTAACTATTATAAAATAATAAAGTTACACTTTTTTAAATTGAAACATCCCACTTTGACGTAATTTTTGAATTCTACACTAAATTTGCGTCAAATTTATTTCAATTATTTTTACGTATCAATCATACTTTTTGATGTGAGTCGATTTTTCCTTAAAAAATTCTCGGATGCAAGGTTCCATTCAAAAATTCGTAACTTCTAAATCATTAAAGATAACGCAACCGATTTTTTTTTTTTTTTTTTTAGTCAATGTCGAAGCTGTGGCCAATCTTTTAAGATCAAGCCGAGTCGTGAAGGGATGTTTCAAGGCTTGCTACGATTTTCTGAATATGTATAATTATAAAAAACAAAAACTCCATTTTTTTCAAATGGAATTCCCTCTATATTTTCACACCGTTCCATAGCCTTTTTGAGAAGCTTTTCAATGACGCGCAGTTTGTAGGGTCCAATTCTGATATTCGACGAGTTATTGAGAAAATAGTATTTTTTAGATGTAAAAATATTTAACTAAACACTGAAAGTTTGTACTAGGCCGGTGTCAAAATGAAAATCGATTAAAATTTTGAGCCAATCTCGCATCAGTTAGGGACGCACTGTGTCGAAAAGTGCGAATTTCATTGGTTTTTATGTTTTATTCGCTGTGCATGATTATCCGTCATCGATCAGTAGGACTGCAGCTTCAATTTAAACATTATCCTCCCAGTTGGCGTGAATTTGAAGTTCTCTAGATGATTAATAAAAATTCTATGTTAAGTACTCGGGAAATCTCTGGAGAAATTGATTTGTATGCCACTTTCAAATTTTAACTCGAGTACTCGGGAAATTTCAAAAAGAACTGACTTGCATGCCAGCTTCTCCCGAGTAACTCTAGTTAGAATTTGAAACTGGCATACAAATCAATTTCTCGTGAGATTTCCCGAGTACTTAAGATAGAATTTTTATTAATCATCTAGAGAACTTCTAATTAACGCGAACTGGCAGGATAAATTTGAAACTAAAACCGCAGCCTTACTACTGACTGAATAATCGCGGATAATCGTGCACAACGAATAAAACATTAAACCAATGAAATTTGCACTTTCTCACACAGTATATCCGTAACTGGTGCGACGTTGTTTTAAAATATGAATCACTTTTCATTTTGGCGCACCAATCTACTAGAAACTTTCAGTTGTTTATTAAATATTTACGTCTAAAAATTACTATTTTCTGAATAACTTGTCGAATAGTACAGCACTGGACTCTACAAACTGCTGCGTCATTGAAAAGCTTCTCAAAAAGGGTACGGAATGGTGTGAAAATATACAGGGAGTTCCATTTGAAAAAAAATGGAGTTTTTGTTATTTATAATTATACATATTCCAAAAATCGTAGCAAGCCTTGAAACATCCCTTCACGACTCGGCTTGATCTTAAAAGATCGGCCACAACTTCGGCATTGACCGGAAAAAAAAAAATCGGTTGCGTTTTCTTTAGTTGTTTAGAAGTTACGAATTTTTTAATGGAACCTTGCATTCGGGAATTTTTAAGAAAATAATTAAAAAATAAATTTGACGCAAAATTCAGTGTAGAATAAAAAAATGAAGTCAACGTTAATTCAATATCTGAAGCAGTCATTAATCTTCTTTATTATTTTAATTATTAACGAATATAAGAAACCAAAATACGGCCTTCCTTGCACGGCTTTTTACGTAGATTTCATTCATGCTAACCGGTCAGCAGTAGCCTTTTCTCTATACAGGGAGATTCAGGCAACCCATTCATTAAAAGTTTACGGACTTCCTCTTTGAATGTCTATTTCATATTTTGCGGTTATAAGTTAGCGATAATGATATGTTAAAATATAATATTTCCAACTTTCGGACACTTTCGTTCGTACCGGAAGTTGCTGTCAACTTTCTTATTTTAAAGGGAATACCCCATTTTTCTATTGCATTTCTAAAATCTTCATGGAATTCTAAAAACATTTTGTGTAACATGTGATATAAGAAAAATTAGCTGTTCTAGAGATATTTCCATTTTTTAAAAAAAGTTCAAAGTTGCAGTACCTTGTTTATGATGCTGCCATCTTTGTGTAACAAAAGCCAGAATTTCAATTTTTGGCCTGTAGTAGTAGGCTATGCTCGTAAGCTTTCAGGTCATATCTAATTTTACACAAAAACGTTTACGGGCTGGTTGAAAAGTAACTTCTATTCGAACTGATTTCAACTGTCGAAAAGTCATGTTTTTTTTTTTTTTTTTAATAGAACACCCAGTATTCTTTTATACCATAAGAATTCGAATTAAATGTTCTCTCTCGAACTGTATTAGCATTCCTGATACCCATCTGTTACCTTTCTCTTTCTATTCATGATTTTCTCTTTGACACATAAATTTTTTCACTTCAGTATTATTCCTGAATAGTGTGCTATGAAAATTAATTAATTTCCGACTTCATTTTTTTAAAAACCGAAAAATATTTAAATACACATCTATCATCTGAACCTTTTGTTTACATATGCCGCACGTATTAGAATCCTTGGTACGACCATTTACATATTTACAAGGAGAAATTTACACTTACAATACAAAATTTTATGAAAAATAATAAATAAATCAGAAATATTAAAAATAATACACAAATTGTTGGTTATAATATTGACTTTAAGTTGTCCTCGGCTATTATTTATTAGTAATAACTTTCTACTGCATCTCAGTAATAAGGCATTTTCCTCGATATAACAACTTTTTTTTATTAACTTCTTGAATTGTCGATTTTTTTTATCGTCAAATACCTTTAATATGTCTGTGTTTGATTATTCACTTTTTGGTTCTTCGTAGCGATTAAATTATTTTTTTTTAATTCCTACTAGACAGATGATTTCAAAAATTATAATTTCTCTAGTTTTCATAGCCCACTGTTTAAAAATAATACCGAAAAAAATTACATGTTAAAAAGAAATCATCGATAACGAGTGAACTATAAGAGATAGGTACAGGGAATGCTAATACAGGACGAAAGAATATTTAATCCTGAGTAACATGGTATAAAAATATACTAGGCGTTCCATTTAAAAAACATGACTTCGACAGTTGAAATTAGCTCTAATAGTAGAAGTTACTTTTCAACCAGCCTGTAAGCAATCGACTGCAAAATTGGAAATGATCTGAAAGAATGTTACTGTAGCCTGCTACAGGCCAAAAATGGGCATCATGGTTTTTGTTGCACAAAGATTAGGCAGTATCATAACCAAGGTTCTGCAAGTCTGAGTTATTTTAAAAAATGAAAATATCTCGGAAACGGTTAATTTTTCTTGTATCACCCATGTTGCACAAAATATTTTTAGAATTTTATGAAGATATCAATTATGCATTAAAAATGGGGGCATTCTATTTGAAATAAGAAAGTTGACAGCAACTTCCGGTATAAGCGAAAGGGTCCGAAATTTGAAAATATTATATCTTGATAGATCCATATCGTTAACTTATAACTACAAAATATGAAACAAAAATTCAAAGGAGAAGGTCGTAAACTTTTCAGGAAAGGGTTGCCTGAATCTCCCTGTATACAGGATGAGCGACTTTTTTTTTTTTCAATTTTTTAAATGGAACCACCTGTATATTTTGACATTTGAAATTTCAGAATTATTCTGAATCTAAATATACCGGGTGTCCCGCGCCATGTCCTCACCCTTCTAGAATCTTTATTTATTAATCGATTAATCTGAATTTTGGAAATAATGAATTAAACAAAAAATGAGATTTTCCGGCGTACTCTGCTGCTAGTGGGGTCATCGGACTTCGAATTTCGTCTGAAGTGATATCAACTTTTTTATTATTTTAAACGGAGCACCCTATATATTTTTACATATTTGAAATTTATGGTTCATTATGGGTCCGAATACATATCAATTGTTGATTTTGATTTCCTCGACAACGAAAAAGAAACTTATTTCTCAATCTAGAAACTATGAACCGTATTTTTTCGATCTAATGCGATGAAGTGTTTCGAGAAAATCACTCCTTTGATGGTATTTAGGTTTTTAACATTTTCAGTTTTTGAAATTTTCATAAGGTCTTAATTAATTTTTTTTCGGTAGAACCCTCACGTGTTTCTTAGCTTAGTTCAACAGAACATTTTTTTCTGAGTACGCCGATATCAAAGACGTCATATTTTCTTTGAAAGTTATTTGAAATAAAGGGAGCGTAAAATTTCAATAAGACATGCTCCGTTTTAAATCATTTTCAAAGAAAATATGACGTATTAGTTAGCGTACTCAGAAAAAAATATTTTGTTGAAGTAAGCTAAGAAAAGCATACGAGGAGGTTCTATCGAAAAAAATGAGTTAAGACCTAATGAAAATTTCAAATACTGTAAAAATGTTAAAAATCAAAATACCATCAAACGAGTCGATTTTCTCGAAACATTTGATCGCATTGGACCGAGATTCATAGTTCTCTGGAGTGAAAAATAAAAGTTCTTTTTTCGTTCGTCATGAAAACCAAAATTAACAATTGATACGTATTCGGACTCGTAATGATCCGTAGATTTTAAATATGTAAAAATATATAGGGTGTTCCATTTAAAATAAGAAAGTTGATATCACTTCCGGCGAAACCGGAAGTCCTATGACGACGACTAGCCGTGGTATGTCGAAAAACTCCATTTTTTTGTTTAATTTATTGTCTTCAAAATTCAGGTTAATCGATTAAAAAATGGCAGATTCTCGAAGGGTGAGCACATGGCGCGGGACACCCGGTATATTATTGCATATGTATCATGCGTCTTTGTGTTATCCTTAAAAAAATTATAGGAGATTTAAGGTAACGGGAAACCAGAACAAATTAGAATCTTGTTAAATAAATTTTTTTGCTTGATGTTTAATTACGAAAAATCTATTAAACACCAAGGAGAAATGTCATTTAATGAAATTTAACAATATTTTAAATTGTTTTCGTTTTCCATTACCTTAAAACTCTGTAATTTTTGGACGGATAACACATGAACGAATCATACAATTACACAATATGTATACATGAAATTTCGAGAATATTATAAAAACTGAAAAATTCAATTTTTTCAATGAGGTGAAACTAATTTGGATTAAAGAAATCTCGTTGAAATCTCGATCTAGTTTCCGAGTAATAACAATTTCAGGATTTTGATAATTTCTCGAAACTCTTTTCTAACGACCGAATTTTTCTTCACCTCCTGATAAATTCATCTGCCAGGCATCTCATCCTCGGAAATCCTCGTATCGATAATAGTTTCCGAGGATACTATCTGGCAGATACATTTATAAAGAAGTGAAGAAATTGACTCGGTATATCTGACGGGGGCCAAATAGATTTTCAGACGAGCAGAAATTGTCGCGAAGTTTTTTCGAAAGATCAAGAATATTTTTTTTTTGCAGTTGATGCCGACTGTTTGGCGATCACTGTTTAATATTTTTTCCAAAACTGAGTAACAAAGTAATTATTATATAAACCCCTCAATGAGGGGTGAATAATTTTGATTTTCGGCAAAAATTGCAAATATTGGAAGTATAAATACCTTTTGTTCAATACCGGTTGAGTTACAAAATTATTCCTTCCCTGGGGCACTCGTTGAACACAAAGGATTTAGATTTTAGGGGTTTCCTCAGCCCACAAATGCACGTTTTTCACTTTCACCGTACACTAAAATATCACGCCAACAGTGTCTAATATCATTATTTTCAAATTCTGTCATTGTTCAAGTATAAACGTAGGTGCGACCACCCCGACGTTTACTTTCAAACTGCCCGGCCCGGCCGGCGATGATTAACATTATTAGATCACTCACATTCTTCGTAAACCTCATAAACTTACATCAGAGACGCTCAAACGCGGCGGTTACACCCGTTCCACAAAAAGCCTTCTTTTTCTCGAAAATTTAATAATACTTTGTTCAACAAAAAAAAAAAAAAAGGTTCATTCTATTCATTTTCATGCAAACTTTCATCGTTTAATTTATTATACTCACGACGTTATGAAACACGCCGTATATTTTTACGTATTTGAAATGTACGGAACTTTATGAATCGGAATATACAGGGTGTCCACCCCGAGTGCCGCGGTCTTCTCTACCGTTTAAAGTATACAGTCAGTTCTATTTTCGAAAATTATTTTTGGCTGTAAGGGGTGTTCAGTATTTTATTACATTTTCGATTCGAAATGAAATTCTAACGGGATTACGCGTATAATAAAACTAAGAATGTAGAAAGTGTCAATAAAAAGTCCTTCCTAATTTTCTTATTTTTTATTTTACAAAGAAAAAAGGATAAAGTTGTAGAATTTACGTCAGTACTGCTACAGATACAACAAACAATTAAGCGTCGGATACCCAAAAAAAAAATATGTTTTGGTTTTAAATAAAACAACATTAATAAAATTTTACATTTACATATTAAATCGATTTACATGTTTTCTAAAAATTAACTTTTTTACTAGAAACGAAAAATATTTCTGAGAAACTGAATTTTAAAAACTAACTAAAAATTTAACTCAAAGCATATTCAAAGCATCTTCAGTTTTTTTTTACGCAAAGTGTAAATATTTTTAATACGTTCTTCATAACATCTCTTAGTATAAAAGAATCATTATTGAAGTTTTCATTTTCTAAAATTAGAAGAATAAAATCAAACAGGAATTATTTTATAGACACCTTCTACATCAGTGGTTTTATTATACGTAGTCCCAGTAGAATTCAATTTAGAATCGAATATCGTAATATACGGGGTGTTCCATTAAAAACAAAAGTTTAGTTTATATGTCGCTTATCCGACCATCAATCGTTTTTCTGTCGGCACACGGAGAAACTCTGAATTAGTCCCTTTTAAGTTTTCTATTACACATTTTTTTTTTTTCTTGAAATCAAAACTGAAGGAGTTAAAGGGGGCAGGAATTCTCGCATAGTCACCCCGTACCAATTTTTATTGCAGATTTCGATAGAACTCTGAATGAAAACGCATTTTTTTTTTTCAGCAACTAGAGCCCTAAATCGAAACATTTTTAATGTTTAGCCGTTCAATTGAATGAACGAGTTAAAATGTACAACTGCAAAACAATATCTATCTTCTCTAATAAGTTACTCTCGGTAGCCTACTCAACGTGGGACACACCGTAGACACAGATGACGATTTGCTTGCACTTACACACTTGATATTCCAGCTCGTACCGTTTCTTTGCTTCTTGCATGCCGCAATATTTATTTTTTTTTGAAATTTGTGATTTTGCTGCCCGATGATAATTTTTATGTCGTTATTTGTTTTTTCCCTTACGTCACGTTAATATTTTTTGTCGTTGTTGCTCGGATTCGCGAAACTACTAAAGTGAATTTTGTCGATATATGGCAAGAGGAACAGCATAGCGAGCAGGTTTTCTCAACCAGTCCGTCTCTCTCGGTCATATTTGAAAAACTTTGGTAATTAATAATAAAAAGTCAAGATATTAAAATTTCCGAATAATCGAGTATTCTATTTAAAATATCGTAGATATCTGTATGCCACAGATCTTTCGGGATAACTTTAAAGATTTAGCTGTGCTGCCGGTGTATCGGAACGGATGTATTCAGGAAACCTACTTAATTGCCGCACAGACGGGCGTCCAATTTAATAGACAACCATCAACTTTAAACTGGGTGACGCATTGTCGGTACAGCGCGAACCCATTCAGAACGAAAACAACCCTTTAAAAGATATCTTCAATATCTGATTCTAGATCACATCTCGTAAATTGGATTTTTTTACAGTCTTACCAGAGAAGTACAATATTGTTGTATAGTTTTCTCTAGTCGTGTTGCATTGTTTTTTATTTATTTTTGTTCGACCTGCAATTGCCTCCGGTTACTATTCAAAATCTTCATATTTAAGAAAGTGAATTCAAGTTTTCTTAAGATAGAAGCTTCGGATACTCTGCTGTGATAAAAATGAAAATTTCCGATGGTAAATTTTCCGGGTGGATGTACTGATTTTTTTTTGTTACGTCAAAAATAACTGAAATTGACCAGCGACTTTTTTAAGTCTAGTTTACAATTAAAAGATTCGTGTCAAAATTACTATTTGGGTAATTTTCAGATGCTTCAATGCATTTTCTTGGAAGAAGTAAAAAAAAAGTATTAAAAAAAAGGATTAAAAAAAAATTAACGAAAGACGGTTTAAATTAACTGGAAAGATAGTTATAAATTGGAGCATTATTTATAAATATTATTTTTTTTAAGGAATTTTGGATGTGTTTTTTTGGTAGTAAGAAGAATTAAACCTTAGGCCCTGTGAGTAAAAATTTACTGTCGGAAACTTCCGTTAGTTTATGAAGTTTTTGAATCGGATAATAAATATTCGCTTCTATGCGTGTTCTTATTCTGAATGGGTCACACTGCACGGACTAGAAATGAGGAGAAATCCCGAAAAGTATTTCGAATTCGTATCTTAAAAGATTCTCGAACTTGAGATTCAGTTTTTTGAGTAAACATAATAAGATCGTCTGGGTGGTGCGGAAAGGTTTCAAGCCACAATTTTTAATTTTTTTGATCCTACTAATTTTAAACATTTCTAAATGTCGAAGTGTCGGTAGTAAAGCCACTTTCCGTACTTGGAAATCAAAATATGCTCATATAATTAAAATATTTTCAGTAATACTGTAAAAGAAGAAAGTGTTTCAATATCTGTGAGGTAGTACAACGCCTTTCGCAAAACGCAAAAGATTAAAATATTTATCGTTTTACTGGAAACCTGTACGTCGTGTCGGCGTAAAACGGTTTACGACCACGACGAAGACGAAGATATTTTCATCTTTAACTTATTTAAAATGTCTCCATTAACTTTCCTATTTCAAATAAACTGTTAACGTTTTCGCGTAATTTTTAATCCGCTTTTAGTCGTTCGAGACGGTCATCGCTCGTTGATCTTCCCGTGTCACATGGAGACTAGTGCTTAGTTCTAAATCGGATA
Organism: Prosopocoilus inquinatus; assembly: GCA_036172665.1. Lineage (NCBI taxonomy): Eukaryota > Metazoa > Arthropoda > Insecta > Coleoptera > Lucanidae > Prosopocoilus > Prosopocoilus inquinatus. The sequence continues at coordinate 21,402 of CM069878.1, read as the reverse complement.
AAAAATTACACCGTAAATTATTTCTGGTAATTTTTCGAACGTAGTTTTTACTTTATCCCTGATTCAATTCAATCTGTTTTGAAGCAGCTTATTTGTTTCGCAAAGATAAATGTCGATCGTACAATTTGAAATTTATTCTCGTTTCCCGGTACTCGGCTCGGAGCTCCCCCCGCTAAACGCGCGTTAATCTGTATTACAGTGACAGTCACTGTTCTCGGGTCGCATTCCTGTCTCGACTGTCGTTCCTTCACTTCAATACGCCCGGTCCTTATCCGTAAGGACGTCGGGGCTGGAACGGGGACTTCGCCGAGGTATTTCAGCCGAGGCGTTCCCTGAAAATTGGCGCAGAGTCCGGCAGTCGCCGACGGCCGAAGGGGACTCGTCATCGACCGCTGTTCTGCATACCGCTCGCCGGTTCTCGGCAGAGGCGACGAGCAGACAGCCCGTCGTCCGGCGTGTCTTCGATTTCGGCCCGAGCGAATACTACGTTTGCCGGAATACGCCTTCCCTACGGTCCCCGGCGAAGCTCGCCGTCAGGACGGGCACGGTAACCGGTGCTTCGCGACAAAGTCGCAGACGGTCGATGGTGACGCGTCATTGACTACTGCTCTGCATACCGCTCGCCGTTTTTCGGCAGAGGCGACGAGTAGACAGCCTGTCCGACACGTCATCGATTTCGACTCGAGCGAATACTACGTTTGCCGGAATAGCCCCCCCTTCCCCCCGGTCCCCGGTGATGTTCGCCGCAAGGACGTCTGTGCTCCAACGGAGCTCAGACACAAGCTTACACCGGTAGTCGCAGACGGCCGAAGGTGACGCGTCATTGACTACTGCTCTGCATACCGCTCGCCGTTTTTCGGCAGAGGCGACGAGTAGACAGCCTGTCCGACACGTCATCGATTTCGACTCGAGCGAATACTACGTTTGCCGGAATAGCCCCCCCCTCCCCCCCGGTCCCCGGCGATGTTCGCCGCAAGGACGTCTGTGCTCCAACGGAGCTCAGACACAAGCTTACACCGGTAGTCGCAGACGGCCGAAGGTGACGCGTCATTGACTACTGCTCTGCATACCGCTCGCCGTTTTTCGGCAGAGGCGACGAGTAGACAGCCTGTCCGACACGTCATCGATTTCGACTCGAGCGAATACTACGTTTGCCGGAATAGCCCCCCCTCCCCCCCGGTCCCCGGCGATGTTCGCCGCAAGGACGTCTGTGCTCCAACGGAGCTCAGACATAAGCCTATACCGGTAGTCGCAGACGGCCGAAGGTGACGTGTCATTGACTACTGCTCTGCATACCGCTCGCCGTTTCTCGGCAGAGGCGACGAGCAGACAGCGTGTCTTGGTACGTCTTCTATTTCGGCTGGAGCGCTTTGTCGCGTTAACCGGGTGCCCACCCACCTCAGTCTGACCCCTTATCCACCCACCTGACCTCATCACCAAGAGAGACTCGGCCGAACTTGACATGTCACTGAACGGACGAAAAGAAATAAATTAAGATTCTATCGGTTGTGACGAGCCGAGTATATCCAGGGTTCGATCCGGTATCGGAAGAGTCTTAGAATGTGTTTAGCTGTATCTAATATTTACTTGCGTAGATTTTTCAAGTTACCATTCCCTTGGGGAGAAAAAGCGAGCGTTTCTGTATTTTTTTTTTTTTTTTTTTTTTTTTTTTTTTTTTTTTTTTTTTTTTTTTTTTTTTTTTTTTTACGAACGTGGAATTTCGAATAATCACAGTTTTGTGCTAAAGGCAGGAAAGTTAATGGCGTTTTTCTATCTAATTTGTATTTAAAGATGAAAATATTTTAAACAGGAAGGCGGGCGGTCCTCATCTGTTATGTTCGCCTCTCGATTATCTTTTTTGCGTTGTAAAACAGGGCTTTGTAAATCCAATACCAATTTTCAGACGGATTGAGGGCGGAATCTCGGCGGGATCGATGATATGACAAACGGGAGAGTTTCATTTCGGGTCTCAAGACATTATTTTTTCAATCGAAATTGAAATTTCAATCTGTTCGAATACGCCAGCCGAAAGTAGTCGATCACAAACAGTTCAACTTCATGATCAATCCACAGGAAATTCAAATCGAATTGAACGTGCGAGATAAACTAATATTCATACGAAATGTTTTCCCCACCAAGTAGAACGTCGTCCACACGTCTGTTACGCTCATTTCTGCAGTTAGAATAACGTCACTCAGTTTAAATGCGGTTTGTCTATTGCATTATCCTACGAATTATTTCGGAATTAACGTGCACCGAAGATTCGGTTAAAACTCGGGGCCGGCTACTCGGTAACAGTTTAACGTTAATCTTCAGTTAGCTTCCATCTGTTCTTTTGTGAAGACAAAAAAAAAACTGAAGATTAAAGTTAAATTGTGATCGAGAAACCGGGCCTGATCCACCATTTTTCTTTCTTGAAATAAAATAACTTTGAGTTTTAATAAAGACTTTCTTTATAAAAGTTGAAGTTTTTTTTAATGGTCTTAATTACCCGAATCAATTTCATAGAGCGGCAAATTTTCGACTGATGTATGATGATCGAAAAAAACGGGAAACGTTCTGTTTGACCTATTCAAAGTTCGGCAAAGTCGAAATTTCTTTCGATAAAGATCGGGTCACAATACCATAAGCGCAATAATTTTTTTTGTAAATGAAATATGTAGCTCTAGCTGCGGACACTGGAGATTTTTTTCTGAAGTGTTCGTAATAAAATTATATGGGAAACTACACCTTATAGGTCGCTGAAAATGATGGCTGTAGATTTCATAATAATTTTCACAGGAGTAGACAGGACTTCAATTTATGGACAGTTAAAATTTTAATTTAAAAAACATTTTATTCATTAGAATTTTTCTCTCGTTTTCATTTCTACTATCACCAGGCCGATCTGTATGGGGTGGTGGTTTCCTTACGAACACCATACACAGTGTCTTTAGAAAAGAGGGCTACAAATGGGACTTGAATCGATATTTATAGAAATTTATCGAGTCAGAACGCTTCTGAATCCCTTAAAATGAAATTGAGAAATGTCGGATGTCAAACGTCAAAAGAGTAAATAGTTCAGAATTAACGTTTATAGCTAGATATGTAATTATAGCAAAAAAAAAAAATTAACTATTGTGTTGTATACACGTTTCGTTAGGGAATTGTAACGTAATATGAAGAGGAAAATCCGAAAGTCGTTCTTATTTCTTAATTATTTCATTAATTCTCATCTGAATTCATTCGAACCGTTCCGAAACTTCGTGCTTTTTTTGTAGTGTGTTAGGAATTCATCGAAATAATCAAACCAGAACCGAAGGAAGTAATCGTGAAATAACGAATATCGTGCGGAAACGTTCTGCCTCAATAAATTAATAGAAAAATCGATAACAAGAAGTCCCATTTGTAGCACACTTTAGGTAAGGCACCGTGACCGTACTTCCAGATGTACAGGGTGACTACGCGAGAATTCCTAGCCCCTTTAACTTGTTCATTTTTGATTTTAGAAAAAAATGCTCAACACAAAACTTAAAACGGACTAATTCAAAGTTTCTCGGTGTGCTCACAGAAAAACATTGCCGGTCGGATAAACAAGACTTAATGTAAACTAGTTTTTTTTTTTTTTTTTTTTTTTATGGAACACCCCCTGTATGTTATTACGTATTTCGATTCTAAATTAAATTCTAAGGAGACTACGTATATAATAAAACTAATAATGTAGATGTCCGTAAAATAATTCCCGCTTAATTTTTTTTACTTTTGATTTTCAGAAAAAAAAAAGTTGAATTTATTTCAGTACCGCTACAGATATTAACAAAACTGAGCGTCGGATACCGAATAAAATGAAGTTTCGGTTTAAATAAAATAGAATTAAATAAAATTTTGCCGTCAACAGTTAAATCGCCTTTAGATGTTTTCTAAAAATTAACTTTTGAACTCGAAACGAAAAATATTTCGGAAAAATCGGACCTTAAAAAAAGACTGAAAATTTAACGGAAAATATATTCAAAGCGCTTTCAGTTTCTTTTACGCAAAGAGTAAATCTTTTTAACGCGTTCGGAATCACATCTCTTCGCATAAAAGGATAATTATTTCAGTTTTCTATTGCTAAAATTGAAAAACAAAATAAATAGGAATTATTTTACAGACACCTTCTACATTACTAGTTTTATTATATACGTAGTCCCGGCAGAATTTAATTTAGAATCGAAAATTGTAATAACATTCAGAGGGTTCCATTAAAGAAAACTTACGTTTAATATATATCTCGTTTATCCGACCGTCAATTGTATTTCCGGGAGCACGCCACAGAGAAAGAAGCTTCGAAATAGTCCACATAAGTTTCGTACGAGGTTTTTTCCTGAAATGAAAAATAAGAGCGAAAGAGGGTAGGAATTCTCGGACAGTCACCCCGTACCTGCAACAGTACCTCGTCCGACACTTTCGTTTTGCCATCGAGAGGTTTATAACAATATTTTCGAATCTGCCGGGTGAATCAAAACGGTGGCGTCGAATGCAACTTCTTTCTTGAACCGGCACGCACCCCTATACAGGGAGGTTCAGGCAACCCATTCACTAAAAGTTTACGGAATTGCTCTCGAAATTTCCAGAGCCCACTCGATAGGCAGGGAGGTTTCCTGCGGATGGAAAGCCGGGATCGTGTGGGACCCTGTGCCTCGGCATAGATGTCTTTCCGTGACCCGGTGGGAAATCAGAAAGGGACCTTTGGGCACGACGACCCCACCTACCCGAGTTGGCCGATCAGAGCCGGGGCTTGCAAGAGCCCCATCTGAAGGGTTTCGACCCGAAACGTCTCGTGTCTGGGCTCGTGTCTGGGCTCGTGTCTGGGCTCGTGTCTGGGCTCGTGTCTGGGCTCGAGTCTGGGCTCGCGTCTGGGCTCGCGTCTGGGCTCGCGTCTGGGCTCGCGTCTGGGCTCGCGTCTGTGCTCGCGTCTGGGCTCGCGTCTGGGCTCGCGTCTGGGCTCGCGTCTGGGCTCGCGTCTGGGCTCGCGTCTGGGCTCGCGTCTGGGCTCGCGTCTGGGCTCGCGTCTGGGCTCGCGTCTGGGCTCGCGTCTGGGCTCGACTAAGAATCCTAGACCTGTATAAATTATTTGTTTTAAAACGAGTAATTGTCGCGGAAAATAAACGAACCAGCGGACATTAATAATTAGTTTGCCTTTTTTCCACAGCCACCTTATACAATACGTTTTAAAAGAAATAACTCAAATGGACATAAGGCTCTCGAAAAATATCGCAGATAGATATAGAAAGTACGTGAGAAAAACGAAAGTACAGTATTAGACGAACAATTCAGGATAGAAAAATATAGGGCACGCTATTTATAAAATTTGACTCACGTAATTTTGAAATTTCCAATATTTTGCCGAGTAACACGATCACCACGTAACTATAAAAATACATTTAATAATAGTTTCGAATAAGCTGAAGTAGTAGCAACTATACCTTTTCAATTTCAAATTGGGACTAATCAATTTCGAATTGAGAATATATACAAATTCAAATTGGAAAATATATTTTAATTCAGAAATAATACCAGCTGGTAGGTAATAACAAAAGGAAATGTAACTACCCGACTTTTAATTTATGCGCAAATCAAAATTTTACATTAACCAAATTTAACGCAACAGGTATGAATTTTTGGATCTTTGCAGCAAATCTAATATGTACAGTTAGGTACCGTAATTTTATTAGTAATATTCTGTCCCACTATATTTTCTTTTTTTATAAACGATATTCCATCTGCGGAATGATGGGCTTTATCTACTAAAATTCGTGACATTTGGCTTGCTAAGTCTCTTTAAAGCCAGCATTTAGAGAGGACCACTTGAATTCAATTGCATTCAACATCGGACTGTACGGGAAAAATGTCAGCAAATGATTATTGGCAAATTTGCGCTCTTTCAAGACATCCATTATTGAAAAGTGGCACGGAGCAATTGAAATTGTTTGTTCCCAATTTGAAATTGTTTATTCCTAATTTGAAATAGTTTATTTCCAATTTGATATTGTTCAGACCCAATTCGAAATTGTGTAGTTTCAATTCGAAATTGTTTAGTTTCAATTCGAAATTATTTAGTTTCAATTCGAAATTGTTTAGTTTCAATTCGAAATTGTTTAGTTTCAATTCGAAATTGTTTAGTTTCAATTCGAAATTGTTTAGTTTCAATTCGAAATTGTTCAGTTTCAATTCGAAATTGTTCAGTTTCAATTCGAAATAGTTTAGTTTCAATTCGAAATAGTTTAGTTTCAATTCGAAATAGTTTAGTTTCAATTCAAAATAGTTTAGTTTCAATTCGAAATAGTTTAGTTTCAATTCGAAATAGTTTAGTTTCAATTCAAAATAGTTTAGTTTCAATTTGAAATTGTTTAGTCCCAATTTGAAATTGAAAAGGTGTAGATCTGCGCGGAGAATGTTTTCTCTAGAGTTAAAAATAAATAAAATATGAATAAAGTAAAGGCCACAAGCGACAGTTTTTAGATAAAATGTAATTAAATATTTGAAGAACTGTTAGAATTAGACATAGATTAGGGTAGGTAAAAAATGTGTAGAATTTGAAGGGCAATTGAAATTCGATATCATTCATAGGGTGTGCCATTTGAAATAAAAAAAAGTTGCATTCAGTAGCGCCGTTTCGATTCACGCTGTCGGGACACCCCGTGTGTAACGCTAATGCAGGACGAAAGAACATTTAATCCCGAGTCGCAAGGTATAAAAATATACCAGTTGTAGACTCCTTTCAGTATAAGAAGTACACGATGACTCATCGAAATCTGACCGGCGGGCTACGAACAGCTGATGAGCAGTGGCATACAGATTTCCACGTGAAGTGTAAGGGCAGGAAAATAAATAAAAATATATTTTGTATATTAAATGCAGCATATTTAAGCAATATAAATAACAATTATTATTGTGGAAAATATAAATAACATGCCGAACGTTATTTATCAGACTACTGTATATTTGTTTTCGAGCGAAAATATTTTTCCAACATTATAGTTCTTTGTGGCGGCCATACGGATTTTTGTGCTGAAAATTTGATATGTTAATTTATAATTCGGGAGAAATTTTAAGTAAATATTTTACTTTATTAAATGAAGAGCGGTGAATTAAATGAGAATTGTTATACAATATTCAGCGTCGTCTTTCATGAATTCCAGCACATTCGCTGTGATTTCACGTGCAAGGCTGTGTATTAGGTATGTTCGTTTTAGATGACCAAACCTGACGTAACTTGACCAAATTAAATACTATGAACTTTATGTACTAGAGATACATAAAGTTCATTGCATTCAGTTCGGTCAAGTTACGTCAGGTTTGGTCATCTAAAACGAATATATCTATTATTTATCCCTGTTCGCCGGTCGTTTTCTTTTTCTCCATGATAATATATTGTTCCCATAAAACAAACAGTACCAGACTCACAACTGCAAATTTCAGAAAACAATATTTTCAGAATTGTGAGGAAATCATTGTAAATAATTTCTCACCTGTAACAAGTAGGAATAAACAATTTGCCGTGAGGAGAACACTAATTTGAAAACAAAACAATTAAAACCGCAACAACGGAACACAAGAAACGTGCAAGAAACCTAACCACTAACGCTAAAACTAGGAGTAACAACTGTCACTGCGTATGCCACGCTCCTGTACTCCGAACTCGCCTAAATTTTAAAAGTAGACTTGTCGGACGAAAACTCGTCTCTGCGCATTATGTACTTCTTATGGTAAAAGGAGTCTACCATTAAGCTAAAAAAAATGCCGAAACCTTCAGGCAAACTCTCCTTAAAAATCAAGTCGTGCCGCGTAAAAAAAAAAAAATCCAGCTCTACCAACGAACGTAACCGTCCAAGGAGGTGGACGCACCTGCGAGCAACACGAGCACTACAAGTAAGTCCCAAAGTGCTCAGGAAGATGTCTTCGAGTTTTTCAAGAATTCGACGAGAGGCTGAACAGGAGGTAGGAGAGATTCGGTGGATCGAGAGATCGATCACCTCGTTGTCGAGCGGGATCGTTGGGTTGGTTTGGTGGTGGGGGTGGGGGGGGGGGGTATTCGGGTCCGGGGACTTGCCCGGGGAGCACCGCTCGGGGTGCGGTGACTTGAGCAGAGGAAGGAGGGGGCGGATTGAGCGGCGAGGGCAAGCGAGTGCGGGGTAGATTCAGCGGCGGGAGCAAGCGAGTGCGGGGTAGATTCAGCGGCGGGAGCAAGCGAGTGCGGGGTAGATCGAGCGGCGGGAGCAAGCGAGTGCGGGGTAGATCGAGCGGCGGGAGCAAGCGAGTGCGGGGTAGATCGAGCGGCGGGAGCAAGCGAGTGCGGGGTGGATTGAGCGCCGGGAGCGAGCGAGGGCGGTGTGTCTGGGGTGTCGGGAGCGAGCGCGGCGTGTCTTGGGTGGTGGGAATAAGCGAGCGAGCGCGGGCGTGTCTGGGCTCGTGTCTGGGCTCGGGTCTGGGCTCGGGTCTGGGCTCGGGTCTGGGCTCGGGTCTGGGCTCGGGTCTGGGCTCGGGTCTGGGCTCGGGTCTGGGCTCGGGTCTGGGCTCGGGTCTGGGCTCGGGTCTGGGCTCGGGTCTGGGCTCGGGTCTGGGCTCGGGTCTGGGCTCGGGTCTGGGCTCGGGTCTGGGCTCGGGTGAAGGAGCAAGCAAGCGCGGGGGGTCTTGAGCGGCGCGAGCGAGCGAGCGCGGGGAGTTTTGGGTGTCTTGGCTCGTGTCTGGGCTCGTGTCTGGGCTCGTGTCTGGGCTCGTGTCTTGGCTCGTGTCTTGGCTCGTGTCTTGGCTCGTGTCTTGGCTCGTGTCTTGGCTCGTGTCTTGGCTCGTGTCTTGGCTCGTGTCTTGGCTCGTGTCTTGGCTCGTGTCTGGGCTCGTGTCTGGGCTCGTGTCTGGGCTCGTGTCTGGGCTCGTGTCTGGGCTCGTGTCTGGGCTCGTGTCTTGGCTCGGGTCTTGGCTCGTGTCTTGGCACGTGTCTTGGCACGTGTCTTGGCTCGGGACTTGGCTCGGGTCTGGGCTCGGGTCTGGGCTCGGGTCTGGGCTCGGGTCTGGGCTCGGGTCTTGGCTCGGGTCTTGGCTCGGGTCTTGGCTCGGGTCTTGGCTCGGGTCTTGGCTCGGGTCTTGGCTCGTGTCTTGGCTCGGGTGAAGGAGCAAGCAAGCGCGGGGGGTCTTGAGCGGCGCGAGCGAGCGAGCGCGGGGAGTTTTGGGTGTCTTGGCTCGTGTCTTGGCTCGTGTCTTGGCTCGTGTCTTGGCTCGTGTCTTGGCTCGTGTCTTGGCTCGTGTCTTGGCTCGTGTCTTGGCTCGTGTCTTGGCTCGTGTCTTGGCTCGTGTCTTGGCTCGTGTCTTGGCTCGTGTCTTGGCTCGTGTCTTGGCTCGTGTCTTGGCTCGTGTCTTGGCTCGTGTCTTGGCTCGTGTCTGGGCTCGTGTCTGGGCTCGGGTCTGGGCTCGTGTCTTGGCTCGTGTCTTGGCTCGTGTCTTGGCTCGTGTCTTGGCTCGTGTCTGGGCTCGTGTCTGGGCTCGTGTCTGGGCTCGTGTCTTGGCTCGGGTCTTGGCTCGGGTCTTGGCTCGTGTCTTGGCACGTGTCTTGGCACGTGTCTTGGCACGTGTCTTGGCTCGGGACTTGGCTCGGGTCTGGGCTCGGGTCTTGGCTCGTGTCTTGGCTCGGGTGAAGGAGCAAGCAAGCGCGGGGGGTCTTGAGCGGCGCGAGCGAGCGAGCGCGGGGAGTTTTCTGTGTCTTGGCTCGTGTCTTGGCTCGTGTCTTGGCTCGTGTCTTGGCTCGTGTCTTGGCTCGTGTCTTGGCTCGTGTCTTGGCTCGTGTCTTGGCTCGTGTCTTGGCTCGTGTCTTGGCTCGTGTCTTGGCTCGTGTCTTGGCTCGTGTCTTGGCTCGTGTCTTGGCTCGTGTCTTGGCTCGTGTCTGGGCTCGTGTCTGGGCTCGTGTCTGGGCTCGTGTCTGGGCTCGTGTCTGGGCTCGTGTCTTGGCTCGTGTCTTGGCTCGTGTCTTGGCTCGTGTCTTGGCTCGTGTCTTGGCTCGTGTCTTGGCTCGTGTCTTGGCTCGTGTCTTGGCTCGTGTCTTGGCTCGTGTCTGGGCTCGTGTCTGGGCTCGTGTCTTGGCTCGTGTCTTGGCTCGTGTCTTGGCTCGTGTCTTGGCTCGTGTCTTGGCTCGTGTCTTGGCTCGTGTCTTGGCTCGTGTCTTGGCTCGTGTCTGGGCTCGTGTCTGGGCTCGTGTCTGGGCTCGTGTCTGGGCTCGTGTCTGGGCTCGTGTCTTGGCTCGTGTCTTGGCTCGTGTCTTGGCTCGTGTCTTGGCTCGTGTCTTGGCTCGTGTCTTGGCTCGTGTCTTGGCTCGTGTCTTGGCTCGTGTCTTGGCTCGTGTCTTGGCTCGTGTCTTGGCTCGTGTCTTGGCTCGTGTCTTGGCTCGTGTCTTGGCTCGTGTCTTGGCTCGTGTCTTGGCTCGTGTCTTGGCTCGTGTCTTGGCTCGTGTCTGGGCTCGTGTCTTGGCTCGTGTCTTGGCTCGTGTCTTGGCTCGTGTCTTGGCTCGTGTCTTGGCTCGTGTCTTGGCTCGTGTCTTGGCTCGTGTCTTGGCTCGTGTCTTGGCTCGGGTCTTGGCTCGTGTCTTGGCTCGTGTCTTGGCTCGTGTCTTGGCTCGTGTCTTGGCTCTGGTGAAGGAGCAAGCAAGCGCGGGGGGTCTTGAGCGGCGCGAGCGAGCGAGCGCGGGGAGTTTTGGGTGTCTTGGCTCGTGTCTTGGCTCGTGTCTTGGCTCGTGTCTTGGCTCGTGTCTTGGCTCGTGTCTTGGCTCGTGTCTTGGCTCGTGTCTTGGCTCGTGTCTTGGCTCGTGTCTTGGCTCGTGTCTTGGCTCGTGTCTTGGCTCGTGTCTTGGCTCGTGTCTTGGCTCGTGTCTGGGCTCGTGTCTGGGCTCGTGTCTGGGCTCGTCTTGGCTCGTGTCTGGGCTCGTGTCTTGGCTCGTGTCTTGGCTCGTGTCTTGGCTCGTGTCTTGGCTCGTGTCTTGGCTCGTGTCTTGGCTCGTGTCTTGGCTCGTGTCTTGGCTCGTGTCTTGGCTCGTGTCTTGGCTCGTGTCTTGGCTCGTGTCTGGGCTCGTGTCTGGGCTCGTGTCTGGGCTCGTGTCTGGGCTCGTGTCTGGGCTCGTGTCTGGGCTCGGGTCTGGGCTCGGGTCTGGGCTCGGGTCTGGGCTCGGGTCTGGGCTCGGGTCTGGGCTCGGGTCTGGGCTCGGGTGAAGGAGCAAGCAAGCGCGGGGGGTCTTGAGCGGCGCGAGCGAGCGAGCGCGGGGAGTTTTGGGTGTCTTGGCTCGTGTCTGGGCTCGTGTCTGGGCTCGTGTCTGGGCTCGTGTCTTGGCTCGTGTCTTGGCTCGTGTCTTGGCTCGTGTCTTGGCTCGTGTCTTGGCTCGTGTCTTGGCTCGTGTCTGGGCTCGTGTCTGGGCTCGTGTCTGGGCTCGTGTCTGGGCTCGTGTCTGGGCTCGTGTCTTGGCACGTGTCTTGGCACGTGTCTGGGCTCGGGTCTGGGCTCGGGTCTGGGCTCGGGTCTTGGCTCGTGTCTTGGCTCGGGTGAAGGAGCAAGCAAGCGCGGGGGGTCTTGAGCGGCGCGAGCGAGCGAGCGCGGGGAGTTTTGGGTGTCTTGGCTCGTGTCTGGGCTCGTGTCTGGGCTCGTGTCTTGGCTCGTGTCTTGGCTCGTGTCTTGGCTCGTGTCTTGGCTCGTGTCTTGGCTCGTGTCTTGGCTCGTGTCTTGGCTCGTGTCTTGGCTCGTGTCTTGGCTCGTGTCTTGGCTCGTGTCTTGGCTCGTGTCTGGGCTCGTGTCTGGGCTCGGGTGAAGGAGCAAGCAAGCGCGGGGGATCTTGAGCGGCGCGAGCGAGCGAGCGCGGGGAGTTTTGGGTGTCTTGGCTCGTGTCTGGGCTCGTGTCTGGGCTCGTGTCTGGGCTCGTGTCTTGGCTCGTGTCTTGGCTCGTGTCTTGGCTCGTGTCTTGGCTCGTGTCTTGGCTCGTGTCTTGGCTCGTGTCTTGGCTCGTGTCTTGGCTCGTGTCTTGGCTCGTGTCTTGGCTCGTGTCTTGGCTCGTGTCTGGGCTCGTGTCTGGGCTCGTGTCTGGGCTCGTGTCTTGGCTCGTGTCTTGGCTCGTGTCTGGGCTCGTGTCTGGGCTCGGGTCTGGGCTCGGGTCTGGGCTCGGGTCTGGGCTCGGGTCTGGGCTCGGGTCTGGGCTCGGGTCTGGGCTCGGGTGAAGGAGCAAGCAAGCGCGGGGGGTCTTGAGCGGCGCGAGCGAGCGAGCGCGGGGAGTTTTGGGTGTCTTGGCTCGTGTCTGGGCTCGTGTCTGGGCTCGTGTCTGGGCTCGTGTCTGGGCTCGTGTCTTGGCTCGGGTCTTGGCACGTGTCTTGGCACGTGTCTTGGCACGTGTCTTGGCACGTGTCTTGGCACGTGTCTTGGCACGTGTCTTGGCACGTGTCTTGGCACGTGTCTTGGCACGTGTCTTGGCTCGGGTCTGGGCTCGGGTCTGGGCTCGGGTCTGGGCTCGGGTCTGGGCTCGGGTCTGGGCTCGGGTCTGGGCTCGGGTCTTGGCTCGGGTCTTGGCTCGTGTCTTGGCTCGGGTGAAGGAGCAAGCAAGCGCGGGGGGTCTTGAGCGGCGCGAGCGAGCGAGCGCGGGGAGTTTTGGGTGTCTTGGCTCGTGTCTTGGCTCGTGTCTTGGCTCGTGTCTTGGCTCGTGTCTTGGCTCGTGTCTTGGCTCGTGTCTTGGCTCGTGTCTTGGCTCGTGTCTTGGCTCGTGTCTTGGCTCGTGTCTGGGCTCGTGTCTGGGCTCGGGTCTGGGCTCGTGTCTTGGCTCGTGTCTTGGCTCGTGTCTTGGCTCGTGTCTGGGCTCGTGTCTGGGCTCGTGTCTGGGCTCGTGTCTTGGCTCGTGTCTTGGCTCGTGTCTTGGCTCGTGTCTTGGCTCGTGTCTTGGCTCGTGTCTTGGCTCGTGTCTTGGCTCGTGTCTTGGCTCTGGTGAAGGAGCAAGCAAGCGCGGGGGGTCTTGAGCGGCGCGAGCGAGCGAGCGCGGGGAGTTTTGGGTGTCTTGGCTCGTGTCTTGGCTCGTGTCTGGGCTCGTGTCTGGGCTCGTGTCTGGGCTCGTGTCTGGGCTCGTGTCTGGGCTCGTGTCTGGGCTCGTGTCTGGGCTCGTGTCTGGGCTCGTGTCTGGGCTCGTGTCTGGGCTCGTGTCTGGGCTCGGGTCTGGGCTCGGGTCTGGGCTCGGGTCTGGGCTCGGGTCTGGGCTCGGGTCTGGGCTCGGGTCTGGGCTCGGGTCTGGGCTCGGGTCTGGGCTCGGGTCTGGGCTCGGGTCTGGGCTCGGGTCTGGGCTCGGGTCTGGGCTCGGGTCTGGGCTCGGGTCTGGGCTCGGGTCTGGGCTCGGGTCTGGGCTCGGGTCTGGGCTCGGGTGAAGGAGCAAGCAAGCGCGGGGGGTCTTGAGCGGCGCGAGCGAGCGAGCGCGGGGAGTTTTGGGTGTCTTGGCTCGTGTCTGGGCTCGTGTCTGGGCTCGTGTCTGGGCTCGTGTCTTGGCTCGTGTCTTGGCTCGTGTCTTGGCTCGTGTCTTGGCTCGTGTCTTGGCTCGTGTCTTGGCTCGTGTCTTGGCTCGTGTCTTGGCTCGTGTCTGGGCTCGTGTCTGGGCTCGTGTCTGGGCTCGTGTCTGGGCTCGTGTCTTGGCTCGGGTCTTGGCTCGTGTCTTGGCACGTGTCTTGGCACGTGTCTTGGCACGTGTCTTGGCTCGGGACTTGGCTCGGGTCTGGGCTCGGGTCTGGGCTCGGGTCTGGGCTCGGGTCTTGGCTCGGGTCTTGGCTCGGGTCTTGGCTCGGGTCTTGGCTCGGGTCTTGGCTCGGGTCTTGGCTCGGGTCTTGGCTCGTGTCTTGGCTCGGGTGAAGGAGCAAGCAAGCGCGGGGGGTCTTGAGCGGCGCGAGCGAGCGAGCGCGGGGAGTTTTGGGTGTCTTGGCTCGTGTCTTGGCTCGTGTCTTGGCTCGTGTCTTGGCTCGTGTCTTGGCTCGTGTCTTGGCTCGTGTCTTGGCTCGTGTCTTGGCTCGTGTCTTGGCTCGTGTCTTGGCTCGTGTCTTGGCTCGTGTCTTGGCTCGTGTCTTGGCTCGTGTCTTGGCTCGTGTCTTGGCTCGTGTCTTGGCTCGTGTCTTGGCTCGTGTCTTGGCTCGTGTCTTGGCTCGTGTCTGGGCTCGTGTCTGGGCTCGGGTCTGGGCTCGTGTCTTGGCTCGTGTCTTGGCTCGTGTCTTGGCTCGTGTCTGGGCTCGTGTCTGGGCTCGTGTCTGGGCTCGTGTCTTGGCTCGGGTCTTGGCTCGGGTCTTGGCTCGTGTCTTGGCACGTGTCTTGGCACGTGTCTTGGCACGTGTCTTGGCACGTGTCTTGGCACGTGTCTTGGCTCGGGACTTGGCTCGGGTCTGGGCTCGGGTCTTGGCTCGTGTCTTGGCTCGGGTGAAGGAGCAAGCAAGCGCGGGGGGTCTTGAGCGGCGCGAGCGAGCGAGCGCGGGGAGTTTTCTGTGTCTTGGCTCGTGTCTTGGCTCGTGTCTTGGCTCGTGTCTTGGCTCGTGTCTTGGCTCGTGTCTTGGCTCGTGTCTTGGCTCGTGTCTTGGCTCGTGTCTTGGCTCGTGTCTTGGCTCGTGTCTTGGCTCGTGTCTTGGCTCGTGTCTTGGCTCGTGTCTTGGCTCGTGTCTTGGCTCGTGTCTTGGCTCGTGTCTTGGCTCGTGTCTTGGCTCGTGTCTTGGCTCGTGTCTGGGCTCGTGTCTGGGCTCGTGTCTGGGCTCGTGTCTGGGCTCGTGTCTTGGCTCGTGTCTTGGCTCGTGTCTTGGCTCGTGTCTTGGCTCGTGTCTTGGCTCGTGTCTTGGCTCGTGTCTTGGCTCGTGTCTGGGCTCGTGTCTGGGCTCGTGTCTGGGCTCGTGTCTTGGCTCGTGTCTTGGCTCGTGTCTTGGCTCGTGTCTTGGCTCGTGTCTTGGCTCGTGTCTGGGCTCGTGTCTGGGCTCGTGTCTGGGCTCGTGTCTTGGCTCGTGTCTTGGCTCGTGTCTTGGCTCGTGTCTTGGCTCGTGTCTTGGCTCGTGTCTTGGCTCGTGTCTTGGCTCGTGTCTTGGCTCGTGTCTTGGCTCGTGTCTTGGCTCGTGTCTTGGCTCGTGTCTTGGCTCGGGTCTTGGCTCGTGTCTTGGCTCGGGTCTTGGCTCGTGTCTTGGCTCGTGTCTTGGCTCGTGTCTTGGCTCGGGTCTTGGCTCGTGTCTTGGCTCGTGTCTTGGCTCGTGTCTTGGCTCTGGTGAAGGAGCAAGCAAGCGCGGGGGGTCTTGAGCGGCGCGAGCGAGCGAGCGCGGGGAGTTTTGGGTGTCTTGGCTCGTGTCTTGGCTCGTGTCTTGGCTCGTGTCTTGGCTCGTGTCTTGGCTCGTGTCTTGGCTCGTGTCTTGGCTCGTGTCTTGGCTCGTGTCTTGGCTCGTGTCTTGGCTCGTGTCTTGGCTCGTGTCTTGGCTCGTGTCTTGGCTCGTGTCTGGGCTCGTGTCTGGGCTCGTGTCTGGGCTCGTGTCTGGGCTCGTCTTGGCTCGTGTCTTGGCTCGTGTCTTGGCTCGTGTCTTGGCTCGTGTCTTGGCTCGTGTCTTGGCTCGTGTCTTGGCTCGTGTCTTGGCTCGTGTCTTGGCTCGTGTCTTGGCTCGTGTCTTGGCTCGTGTCTTGGCTCGTGTCTTGGCTCGTGTCTGGGCTCGTGTCTGGGCTCGTGTCTGGGCTCGTGTCTGGGCTCGGGTCTGGGCTCGGGTCTGGGCTCGGGTCTGGGCTCGGGTCTGGGCTCGGGTCTGGGCTCGGGTGAAGGAGCAAGCAAGCGCGGGGGGTCTTGAGCGGCGCGAGCGAGCGAGCGCGGGGAGTTTTGGGTGTCTTGGCTCGTGTCTGGGCTCGTGTCTGGGCTCGTGTCTGGGCTCGTGTCTTGGCTCGTGTCTTGGCTCGTGTCTTGGCTCGTGTCTGGGCTCGTGTCTTGGCTCGTGTCTGGGCTCGTGTCTGGGCTCGTGTCTGGGCTCGTGTCTGGGCTCGTGTCTGGGCTCGTGTCTTGGCACGTGTCTTGGCACGTGTCTGGGCTCGGGTCTGGGCTCGGGTCTTGGCTCGGGTCTTGGCTCGTGTCTTGGCTCGTGTCTTGGCTCGGGTGAAGGAGCAAGCAAGCGCGGGGGGTCTTGAGCGGCGCGAGCGAGCGAGCGCGGGGAGTTTTGGGTGTCTTGGCTCGTGTCTGGGCTCGTGTCTGGGCTCGTGTCTTGGCTCGTGTCTTGGCTCGTGTCTTGGCTCGTGTCTTGGCTCGTGTCTTGGCTCGTGTCTTGGCTCGTGTCTTGGCTCGTGTCTTGGCTCGTGTCTTGGCTCGTGTCTGGGCTCGTGTCTGGGCTCGGGTGAAGGAGCAAGCAAGCGCGGGGGATCTTGAGCGGCGCGAGCGAGCGAGCGCGGGGAGTTTTGGGTGTCTTGGCTCGTGTCTGGGCTCGTGTCTGGGCTCGTGTCTTGGCTCGTGTCTGGGCTCGTGTCTGGGCTCGTGTCTGGGCTCGTGTCTGGGCTCGTGTCTGGGCTCGTGTCTTGGCTCGTGTCTTGGCTCGTGTCTGGGCTCGTGTCTGGGCTCGTGTCTGGGCTCGGGTCTGGGCTCGGGTCTGGGCTCGGGTCTGGGCTCGGGTCTGGGCTCGGGTCTGGGCTCGGGTCTGGGCTCGGGTGAAGGAGCAAGCAAGCGCGGGGGGTCTTGAGCGGCGCGAGCGAGCGAGCGCGGGGAGTTTTGGGTGTCTTGGCTCGTGTCTGGGCTCGTGTCTGGGCTCGTGTCTGGGCTCGTGTCTGGGCTCGTGTCTGGGCTCGTGTCTGGGCTCGTGTCTGGGCTCGTGTCTTGGCTCGGGTCTTGGCACGTGTCTTGGCACGTGTCTTGGCACGTGTCTTGGCACGTGTCTTGGCACGTGTCTTGGCACGTGTCTTGGCTCGGGTCTGGGCTCGGGTCTGGGCTCGGGTCTGGGCTCGGGTCTGGGCTCGGGTCTTGGCTCGGGTCTTGGCTCGGGTCTTGGCTCGTGTCTTGGCTCGGGTGAAGGAGCAAGCAAGCGCGGGGGGTCTTGAGCGGCGCGAGCGAGCGAGCGCGGGGAGTTTTGGGTGTCTTGGCTCGTGTCTTGGCTCGTGTCTTGGCTCGTGTCTTGGCTCGTGTCTTGGCTCGTGTCTTGGCTCGTGTCTTGGCTCGTGTCTTGGCTCGTGTCTTGGCTCGTGTCTTGGCTCGTGTCTTGGCTCGTGTCTTGGCTCGTGTCTTGGCTCGTGTCTGGGCTCGTGTCTGGGCTCGGGTCTGGGCTCGTGTCTTGGCTCGTGTCTTGGCTCGTGTCTTGGCTCGTGTCTGGGCTCGTGTCTGGGCTCGTGTCTGGGCTCGTGTCTGGGCTCGTGTCTGGGCTCGTGTCTTGGCTCGTGTCTTGGCTCGTGTCTTGGCTCGTGTCTTGGCTCGTGTCTTGGCTCGTGTCTTGGCTCGTGTCTTGGCTCGTGTCTTGGCTCGTGTCTTGGCTCGTGTCTTGGCTCTGGTGAAGGAGCAAGCAAGCGCGGGGGGTCTTGAGCGGCGCGAGCGAGCGAGCGCGGGGAGTTTTGGGTGTCTTGGCTCGTGTCTTGGCTCGTGTCTGGGCTCGTGTCTGGGCTCGTGTCTGGGCTCGTGTCTGGGCTCGTGTCTGGGCTCGTGTCTGGGCTCGTGTCTGGGCTCGTGTCTGGGCTCGTGTCTGGGCTCGTGTCTGGGCTCGGGTCTGGGCTCGGGTCTGGGCTCGGGTCTGGGCTCGGGTCTGGGCTCGGGTCTGGGCTCGGGTCTGGGCTCGGGTCTGGGCTCGGGTCTGGGCTCGGGTCTGGGCTCGGGTCTGGGCTCGGGTCTGGGCTCGGGTCTGGGCTCGGGTCTGGGCTCGGGTCTGGGCTCGGGTCTGGGCTCGGGTCTGGGCTCGGGTCTGGGCTCGGGTCTGGGCTCGGGACTGGGCTCGGGACTGGGCTCGTGTCTTGGCTCGTGTCTTGGCTCGTGTCTTGGCTCGTGTCTTGGCTCGTGTCTTGGCTCGTGTCTGGGCTCGTGTCTGGGCTCGTGTCTGGGCTCGTGTCTTGGCTCGTGTCTGGGCTCGTGTCTGGGCTCGTGTCTGGGCTCCTGTCTGGGCTCCTGTCTGGGCTCGTGTCTGGGCTCGTGTCTGGGCTCGGGTCTGGGCTCGGGTCTGGGCTCGGGTCTGGGCTCGGGTCTGGGCTCGGGTCTGGGCTCGGGTCTGGGCTCGGGTCTGGGCTCGGGTCTGGGCTCGGGTCTGGGCTCGGGTCTGGGCTCGGGTCTGGGCTCGGGTCTGGGCTCGGGACTGGGCTCGGGTCTGGGCTCGGGTCTGGGCTCGGGTCTTGGCTCGTGTCTTGGCTCGTGTCTTGGCTCGTGTCTTGGCTCGTGTCTTGGCTCGTGTCTTGGCTCGTGTCTGGGCTCGTGTCTGGGCTCGTGTCTGGGCTCGTGTCTGGGCTCGTGTCTGGGCTCGTGTCTTGGCACGTGTCTTGGCTCGTGACTTGGCTCGGGTGAAGGAGCAAGCAAGCGCGGGCGGCTTGAGTAGCGGGAGCAAGCAAGCGCGGGCGGCTAGAGTAGCGGGAGCAAGCAAGCGCGGGTGGCTTGAGTAGCGGGAGCAAGCAAGCGCGGGTGGCTTGAGTAGCGGGAGCAAGCAAGCGCGGGTGGCTTGAGTAGCGGGAGCAAGCAAGCGCGGGGAGCTTGAGTAGCGGGAGCAAGCAAGCGCGGGGAGCTTGAGTAGCGGGAGCAAGCAAGCGCGGGGAGCTTGAGTAGCGGGAGCAAGCAAGCGCGGGGAGCTTGAGTAGCGGGAGCAAGCAAGCGCGGGGAGCTTGAGTAGCGGGAGCAAGCAAGCGCGGGGAGCTTGAGTAGCGGGAGCAAGCAAGCGCGGGTGGCTTGAGTAGCGGGAGCAAGCTAGCGCGGGTGGCTTGAGTAGCGGGAGCAAGCAAGC